>JASDDO010000012.1:271706096-276706096 GCA_030015575.1 Agapanthus africanus
AAGAAAAACTCTCATCTCACATAAAAAAACCGGCTATTCAAACACGACGATCCAATATAACATATCCAGCAACACATAACATCACATATCATCAACGTAAGTAAATATGCGTATCCCAATTGTCGTTGATGTATAGCAACGAAACCGGCGATACACCACATATTACACTTACGTTCGCAGAAAAGAAAGTGTAAAACTACAACAGTTGGAATCCGCAACCACCTTAGACATCTCATGCCTAACCAAATGAATTCCTTAGACATCGCATGCCTATCAATTATAAACCCCACATTTTAGTCTCATCATCGAAAACACTTTTCAATATCAAGTCGGGCAATTCAATAAGATTCCCGACATCCTGATCTAATGCTCATCGCAAACTTTAGTAGACAGCCGCACCCCCGGATGCCGTCGACGAAGTGCACTAAGGCGGAACACCGCAGCCGCGAGCACCCGAACGGATGCTTTTGTCTATGGGGTTCTCCTACAGTCACTTGGTCGGGGCTATGGGGCGTGGCTGTCTATTAAGTTTACCCGGCGAGTATCCGCGTACGCTACGTGATTGCGAAGGACTTTTGATCACATCAAAATTTCCGTGGCAACCGATCATTTGAGACTAAACTGCTATGTTTATAACATTCAAATTTGTTATCTCATAACTACTTGTGGATTCCAAATATTGTATCAGATTCCAGATAAATAGACAATGTTAAACTTTCCGATCGAATAAACAAACACCAATGATTTCCCAAATAGGTCTCAACACTTGAGGGGAGTTTAAAAAACATCCATCACATGCCACAGTACCAATGGTCCAGCCGTAGAAGGGTCAAGCCAACGCCTCACATGTGGCAACGCCGTACTGCCCCAAACCCTAAGGTTCAAAATGCAGTTCAAAACGGTCACATAATCGAGTTAAGGTTAGTTGTCTTCTAGAGCGTCCATCACGTAACTTGCACGTTTTAGAACGTTCTTAAACTACGGAAAATCCAACACTTGGAAATTTTCCGGCAGGGGAAAAAGTAAGTTATTGATATCCGTTCGATCTTTTTAACACGTTCTAAAATTACCCGGAAAAACTTTAACGAAGTTAAATTATCCGATCGAATCAACAAGTCTCCAATACAACCCAGAAAACTCAACCCTTGAGTAAGAATTAAAAATTCCCAGAAGAATCAGGAAACACCTACGGTGGTAACTGTAGAAAATTGAGTGCCTAATCTTCACATACGGCCGCGGAACCGCCGCTAAAAGCAGGGTACGGCCATGGTTCCACGGCGCTATAGTGGAGTTAGGTTGTCGTTTTCTGCAGTTATCCTTAGAATTCCCTGATCTATTTTCTGAGCATTTTTAATTCATAAAAAATCATATTTTTGGACAATGTCCAGAGAAGGGTTCGTATCGGGGTATCCGGGATCGATCAGACTTTAAACTTCGCCTAGACTTCGCCTAAAGCTCTAGCTTGGCTCTGATACCACTGTAGGGTTCCTAGGCACTCTAACAAGGTTCTACAAGGCATCTACCACGCCCGATTAAAAAATATAGTCGTGCCGAACAACCTTAACCAAGATCGTATACTAGAGATTATGCGAAAACTAGCAAGTTAAACACTTTAACACTAAGTGAAAGAGATTACAACCTTTGTAGATCCGGTCCTTCACTTCTAAAGCTTCGTGTAGACATCCCTTCGCTGCGATCATCGTGATCCCGGACTCTAGCGATGGTTTCCTCGGAGAATTGAACGGGCTAGGTCATTGACTTCGAGGCCGAAGATTATCTACGTCGAGGAGACTCAAACTCAAGCTCCATCTTCACTAGGTCAAAAACTTTGTGAAGAGAACACCATAAACTAAATGGCAAGTAGTAGAGGATGATGAAATAGGAAGTGGGTTCACATTGGATTTGGATTTCTCACTTTGCTTCTTCACTTGATTAAAATCTAGTAAGCTTTTCTTCTTCTTGAAGAAGAAGAAGAAGAAAGAAAGAAAAGAATAAGAATAACAATGAATAATGTAAAAAGAATAATCAAGTGAAGTCTATCATAATGCAACCATGGGTGAGTTTACCTTTGTAGAGACTAAACCATAGTTTGAGGTAATGGTTTGGTTAATGAAAATCTTATGCAAAACAAAATGAGTGGACTTTGTCAAAGATGCTTAAAAGTTTCATGAAGCTTCAAGCTAAGACAAAGAAAACCACCATTTTGTTTTACCAAAATAAATAAAAACCCAAACCATTATCTTAAATATGGTGTAAGTCATACACACACCCAAGTTTGCATGTATCATCAATCATGATACAAACCAGTGCACAAACATATATCACATATACAACTTGTGCACATAAAGTGAGAAAGTCAATCTTAAGTGAACAAATACTAGTTGATGTAAAGTAATATATCAAATATATAATTATACATTATATCATTAAATCAACAATTGATTTAATGATCCGGTCATATCGCATATAACCGACTAATATCTAATGTATCAATATATCAAATCAACACTTGATTCGGTTACCCGGCTATATCCCATATAACCGACTGATGATACAAATCGTGAGAATGGAATACAGTATCACATACTGGTATTATTCTCGGTCCCGCACATATCTCATATGCGCTGCTATTTCGTTTCGCTTGAGCTAGGAAACCTCTGTGTAGGACTCTAAAGACTCGTCAATACGCCGGCAGTGGGTGGTGATCATATCAATCACCCACAAGCCGCAAGCGGCCTGCTAAACGTAACGGCCACAAGGGTATTGAGCGATCAGAAGATCAACGAGCAAGCCTGCTCACACTCCTGTGAATCCTATCAGTAACACTTACCGCACAGTCCGGTCCGTTCGTCTTATATGTCGCATATCTCGCCTAGGGGTGGTAAACGTCAGACCCCAGTAGCTTGATAAGTCATGCCGATGTAAGGTCCAAAACAAGCATGAAACTACTGATAACTCTTACCAGTAAATCACTGCAACCCTGGCCAGGGATTTCCATTCGAGCATAGCGCAACATCAACCCCCAATACCGGGAGAGACGAATCCCCTCCTATCGCTCATTGCCTCCATGTGAATCGGGACTGTACCCAAAAACCACCTGTTTGCAGGACTCGGTAGAGCCGTAGTAGGGTGGAAATCAAAGCACAGTGGGAGACACACTAGACTCTATGACGATCTTGGGTCAACAGACTAAGCTGTACCAGTGTCACTAAAGAACTGCCATCTGACGTGAGGTATAATACCATCTGGGAGTTCTCGGAAAGTCCGTTCAGTGTACCCAGTCACCACTGAGCACCCTCATACCATCTCTGATGTCAAACACCAATGGATATGGGATCATCCATCGCCCATCACATGGGTCGAGAAGATATACGCTTGTCTACTCTAGAATATCGATGCCCCGTCTCGATATTCCCTCGACCAGGAACATTGAAGGATGTACTCATGGACTACCCAGGCGCCACTAGTATGATCTGCATCATAATCCTGGAAGTCGAGTACACATCCTAAGGGCTTTATCAACATGTAACAGAGAGACAATAAGTGTACATGTTAAGATAAAGAGCAACCAGATAGCGCACTATCATGTCGAGCAAGAAAGTCCTCCCTATATATGTCCCAGCATCCACTACAATATACATCTCATGTACAGTAATGGCCTCTAGGGCATACATATAACTAACAGCTAGAATTCTAGTTTGGCTCTGATACCACTGTTGGGCTTCCCTTGCACCTAGTCTTGGGTTTGGTAGTGTCACTCATGCCACTTTAAAATTTTGAGAGGTGCAAAGTAAGCAAACTATGAATCTTTACTAGAAAATCTAGGGTAAAAAGTTTGTATCACATACAAAGAAGTAAAGAGATAGGGATTACAACCTTTTTAGTCCGTTCGTTCACTTCATTAGCTACATGTTGAGGTCCCTTCGCTGCGATCATCAAGAAGTCCGACTCTCGGGAGGCTCCATGAGGTGAACGATGCATCTTGCTTGTAGTCTTCATGATCTAAGATGATCTACCTTGAAGAATCTCAAACCCAAGATAACACTTCACTAATGAAGTAATTAGAGAAGTGAACACCCTAATCTAAGTGGCCAAAATAGACGAGGATGATGAAGTAGGAATTATGCTCTCTTTTGTTTTCAATTTCTCACCATGTAACATCACAAACACAAAAGGTAGTGAAGCTTTTTTCAAGATCTAGAAAAAGAAGAAGATAAAGCTAAAACTTTTGTGATGAATAATGAATTATTCTTGTGGTTAAATTTGCAACCAAGGGTTAAGTATGAAAGACTTAACTCTTGTAGAGAATAAACCATAGGTTAAGGGTTTGGGTTGGGTTAACTAATATCTTCACAAATGAACAAAGAAAGAAGACTAAGTCAAATCTTCTTGAAGCTTCATGAAAGCTAACCCAAAAGCTAACCCTAACTTGGTTTAAACTTAACTACCATGTTGCATTTGTAACCCTAACATGTTACAATATTATATATCACATATATAATATATAATGTAACAAAAGAAAACAATACAATTAACATATATCGCATATACATCAATATATTATCCGAGTGAGAAAAAGAATCAATAAAGAGATATTATATTAGTTAATGTAACGTAATTTATCAAATATATAATTATAGATTAAATTATCGAATCAACACTTGATCCGATAACCCGGCTATATTACATATTACCGATTAATATAACTTGTACCAATTCATCGAATCAACACTTGATCCGATGACCCGGCTATATCACATATACCCAGCCGATATCATATATCGCGAGAATAGAATATGGTATCTCATATCGTAATATTCTCGGTCCCGCACATATCACATATGTGCTCCTACTCCGTTTTTCCTGAGCCAGGAAACCTCTGTGTAGGACTCTAAAGAATCATCAATACGCCAGCAGTAGGTGATGATCATATCAAACACCCACAAGCTGTAAGCGGTCAGCTAAACGTCACAGCCACACAGGTATTGAGCGATCAGAAGATCAACAAGCAAGCCTATACATTCTCCTATGAATCCATTAAGTAACACTACCGTACAGTCTGGTCTTTTCGTCTCATATGTCGCATATCAAGTCTAGGGGTGGTAAACGTAAGATCCCAGTAACCGATAAGTCGTGTCGATGTGAGGCTCATAACAGGTCGAGAAACTACTGATAACTCTTACCAGCAACACTCCATATCAGCGCTGGCCAGGGACTTCCAGTTATAGCCAATCGAACACAGCACAACATCAACTCCCTATACCGGGAGAGACGAAACCCCTCCTATCGCTCATTGCCTCCATGCGATTCGGGACTGTACCCAAAAGCCACCGTTTTGCACGCCCACTTAGAGATGGTAAGGTGGAAATCAAATTACAGTGGGAATCACACAAGACTCTATGACGATCTCGGGTCTACAGACTAACCTGTACCAGTGTCACCGGAGAACTGCTATCTGACGATATGTATAATATCAGCTAGGAGTTCTCAGCGAGTCCGTTCAGTGTACCGAGTCTCCACTGAGCACCCATAAATCATCTTTGATGTCAAACACCATTGGATATGGGATCATCCTGTTGGATATAGTGCCCTCAGATTCAATTATTGGATCGCAGGCACGTGATTGCAATAATTGAGGGAGGACCTATACCGGTAGGACAGTCTTACTCGAGGGGTTGGTATACTATCTGGTTTGTCTTTATCATCGTGTACATGCTTTAGGTGACATTGTAATTCACTATTACACGTTGATAGAGAATAGTATGCTACCATGGTTTGTCTTTATCATTGTGTACTGCTTTAGGTGACTTTATAGGTCGCTATTACACATTGATAGAGCCCTTAGGATTCTTGCTTGACTGCCAGCAGTATGATGGCGATCAAATACGTGGAGCTAGGGTCTATAAGCACATCCTTAAAAGGTACCTAGTCGTGGGAGTTTTCGAGACAGGGCATCGATACTCCTGAGTAGACTAGTGTATACAGTCGAGACCACGACGAGGGGCAGTGTCCGGTCTCATAAGCTACTAGAGTCAGTTGGTTCACCTAGGATGTATACAGGTGCTCATTGGGTTATGAGTACACCGGACAGGACTCGCCGGGAACATGCTAGTTGGTATTATACCTAACGTCAGATAGCAGTTCCCTTGTGACATGTGTAAAGGTTGGTTCATCGACCTGAGATCTTCGTTTGTCTCGTGTGAGTTCCCACTGTGCTTTGATTACTACCCTACCACGGCTCAAAGGAGTCGTGCAAACAGGTTTTAGTTGGGTACAGTCCCAAGCCACATGGAGGCAGTGAGCGGATCGGCAGTGGTTTCGTCTCTCCCGGCATTGAGGGTGAGATCGCTCTGTGTCTAGGAGAGCCATTACACGAAGTCCTTGGCCAAGGCAGGAGATTTACCAGTAGGTATTCCAGTAGTATCTCAGGGTGTTCTGGGCTACACTCCGACACGACTTGTACCACTTTTGGGGGTCTGACTTTCACCAACCCCCTAGGCCCGCCATGCGATGCTCATAGACGAATGGACCGGACTGTACGGATATTGTCACTGACTTGCTCAGTAGGGTGTCAGGATGAGTTCGCTCATCGACCTCCCTTTTGGTCAATACCTGGTAGCCTGTTACGTACGGCTAGTATCTCTGACGTGCTAGTGGTTAAATCCACAGGCAATGTATTGATGAGTCTTTAGAGTCCCCCACAGACAGTTTCTCAAGTTTCGGGCGAAACATTGTAGAGGCCGTATGGATTTATGGCAGGGTTCGAACATACGCGTGCACTTGTGCACGTGTCGTGTTTCGAATGGATAATACTAGCGGGCTTTGGTTTAAGCCAGATCCTAGTATTATACAGTGTAGATTTTGTCTCATTGCATTTGTATTCGGTTGGAATACCAATGCGGGTATGTATATACAGTCGCGGGGTTATCCTGTAATTTTTTACCGGATAGCTTTTTGAAGTTGCCAGTTTAATTTCTTGTTTTGGCCAAATTCCTTTTCTATTGTTCTTTGGCTGAATTTTCTTTGGAGGGGGTTTCTTGCAAAAGTGGAGATTTAAAAATGGAGGGCTTTTCCGTGGTTGCCGGGGCTCCAGCACTTTCCAGCAAGCTCTTTAGTTTTCTAGATGCGCTTGGTTCTAGGTTTGCATTTATTGTGATTGGTTTGGTGAAAGACTTTGTTGTGACCATTTTTCCTCATTATCACCACCTTTTCCTTATGCTCACCCCATTCTTTCCTTGTGCTCACCCCCTTGATTATTTCCCACTGCCTAAATATGCCGAGCATATCAAGGGGCCAATCCCATCATTTTTGTAGAGAGAAAATTTATACATTTTGCTAAGAAAAATCCTTGAGCTCATTTCCCTTCCATCTCTCTTTGAGGCAACTTCAATTTACCATTGAGACAAAACGTTCTACACATATTCTACAGCAATCTTGGACACGTCGGCTAGCAAATTTCGTGTCCGAGTTGCCTCGGTTCAGAGGTGGGAGCCTGTATAAAGACTTCTCGATGTGGTGCCCTTCCGACGAGGAGACCGGAGATCGTAGATGCCCCGAGGAGATTGGGATGGTGGCCAAAGACCGAAGGACACGGACCGATCAGTATAGCTTTCTAACCCTCACTCTAGATAACTAGTTGTAGGTTAATGGTTCGATCCGGGTTTTAAGCATACGATAGCGCCGGTTTCAAGTTTTAAAAAAGTTTTCATTTCCGCATTTTGGCCTCGGACAGACGGCCGGGGCGCTACCGTACACTTACATGGTATCAGAGCCACGCCATTAACCTTTGCTAGCTTGCTCTAACGTATTGAAAACATCGATCGAACGAATTTTCTAAAAACTGCATTTCCAAGTCACAGTTTCTGTCGAATTTTTCCTGTGCTCTAAAAATTATTTTGGGTGTTTCAGAAATACGTGCAGGGTTTTCTAAGAGAACTGAGAAAATTTGGTGAGCTAAACCCACTGTAGCACCGCGGAACCGCGCCCGTACCCACGCGTTGGCCGCAGTTCCGCCACTGGCCATTAGCAGAAATGCACCAAATTTCTTCAGTTGGTCTCTGACTTGGAAAGGGGGTTTCTAGTAATTTTATATTGGGCCCAGATTTATTTGAGTACTGGGTATTACGCTTGGGGCCTACTTCGGGAAATTTTGCCGATCGAAAATTTTAAACATGTTAGTTCACAGTATATACATTATATCTGCGACCGTGAATGTCATTTGATCGGTAAATCCTGTCTAATTGCTATATTTCTTTTAGACGGATTTGCGAACGTAACATTCACGTTGATGTTCTGTGTTGTGCTGTGATGTTGCAGATTTGTCGTGGTGGATAGCCTGGATGCAAGGTAGTACAGTTTGGTTGTATTTGTACATTTGATATTGCGGGGCGAGTGTCCGACATGTGGAATGCCGTCACTGCCTGTTTGTATATTATTCTTTTGGGGCACGACCGGGCTGAGGTCGATGTACCCGTTGTATGTGTTAGTGTATATGCCCTAGAGGCCATTACTGTATCATACTAGTTTGTATATTACTTAATGGAAGTTTGGGATATTCACCTTGTATAGACAATCTTGCTCAAAATAGTAGTATGCTACTTGGTTTGTTTCTACTTTAATGTGTACATGTGTTTATTTTAGTATATCACCTATACACATTAGTGGAGCCGTTAGGATCTTTGCTTGATTACCAGCGTTGTGATGGCATTCACACTCGTGGGGGCTGGGTAATCCACAAGCACATCCTTATGCAGGTCCCTGGTCGTAGGACTATCGAGACTGGGCATCGATACTCCAGAGTAGACTAGCGTATGCGCTTCTCATCCCAGCAGGGGAGACAGTTTGTCCCACAGCCGTCAGTACGTCGTACTTGAGATAGTATGCGGGTGCTCGTTAAGTTATGAGTACACTGGACAGGACTCATCGGGAACTGTTGGTTGGTACTATACCTATCGTCAGTTATCAGTTCCCAGGTAACATGAGTACAACTTAGTCCGCCGACTTGACATTGTCACTTCACCTCGAGTGAGTTCCCACTGTACTTAGATTACTACCCTACCACGGCTCAAAGGAGTCGTGCAAACAGGTAGTAGTTGGGTGCAGTCCCGAAGCACTTGGAGGCAGTGACGGTTAGACAGGATTCGTCTCTCCCGGTATTGGGGGTTGATATCGCGCTATGTCTAGGAGAGCCATTACACAAAGTCCCTGGCCAGGGCAAGCGAGATATACTGGTAGGTTTCCAGCGTTATCTCAGGGTGTTCTGGGCTACACTCTGACACGACTTGTACTGCTATTAGGGGACTGACGTTTACCGCCCCCTAGGCCCGCCATGTGATATTCTTAGACGAACAGACCAGACTGTACACAGATTGTTACATTCAGGCTCAGAAGGAGTTCAGATGGGTTTCACCTCGTCGGTCTTCTTATCGGCATCTACCTGGAGGCCGTTACGTGCAGCTAGTGCCGCTTGCGGTCTGTGGTTAAACCTACTGCCAGCGTAGTGTCGAGTCTTTAGAGTCCAACACAGAGAGCTAATCGCCTTTAAGCAAAAGATTAGAGGTCGCATGGTTTTGCGACAGGGTTCGGTCACATCCGTGCACTTGTGCACGTTTAGTGTAGGGTTCCTAGGCACTGTAATGAGGTCTCACAAGGCATAAACCATGCCAAATTCAAGAATTTCCGGTGCCGAGAAACCCTAACTAGATCGTTAACTAGAGATTAGGCAAAACTACAAGCTACTAAACTTCTTTAGTACTAAGTGAATGGAAATACAACCTTTGTAGATCCGGTCCACTACTTCTCTAGCTCCGTGATGACGTCCCTTCGCTGCGATCACCGGGGTCCCGGACTCTAGCGATGGTTTCGTCGGAGAAATGAGCCGGCTAGCTCGTTGACTTCGATGCCGAAGATGATCTACGTCGAGGCAACACTAACTCAAGCTCCATCTTCACTTGGACATGAAACTTGTGAAGATAACACACTCTACTACATGGCAAGTGGTAGAGGATGAAGAAATAGGAAGTGGGTTTACTTTGGATTTGGATTTCTCACTTGATTTCATCACTTAAGAATTTTCAAGAATGGTTTTCTTTTTCTTCATTTAAAGAAGAAGATGAAGAAGAAGAAAAATCAATAATCCTTTTTCAAAAAGAAAAATGAAGTGATATCTATCATCTTGCAACCATGGGTTATCTAAACACATGTAGAGAATAAACTAGGGTTAAGTAAATGGTTAGGGTTAAGGAAAGAAACAAAATGGTCAAAGTCTTTCAAAGCTTCAAGAAGCTTCAAAGAAAAAACAAAAGAATCACCATTTTATTTCTTGCCCCAAAAAATAAATGAAAAGAATAAATAAATAAGTAAATCAAATAAATCAAACCCTAACCATTAACTTAATCATAGTTTAAAGCAAACACATACCCAAGTTGGCATGTATCATCAAACTTGATACAAACTAGTGCACAAAACTATATCATATATACAATGTGCACATCAAGTGAGAAAATCCATCTTAAGTGAACAAATACTAGTTAATGTAAAGTAATATGTCAAATATATAATTATACATTAAATCATTAAATCAACACTTTATTTAACGATTTGGTCATATCGCATATAACCGACTAATATCAATAGTAACGACTTATCGAATCAACACTTGATCCGATAACCCGGCTATATCGCATATAACCGATCACTGTCACAAATCGCGAGAATCGAATACAGTATCACATACTGGTATTATTCTCAGTCCCGCACATATCTCATATGCGCTCCTATTTCGTTTCGCTTGAGCCAGGAAACCTCTGTGTGGGACTCTAAAGACTCGTCAATACGCCGGCAGCAGGTGATGATCATATCAAACACCCACAGGCCGCAAGCTGTCTGCTAAACGTAACGGCCACCCGGATATTGAGCGATCAGAAGATCAACGAGCAAGTCCGCTCACACTCCTGTGAATCCAACCAGTAACACTTACCGTACAGTCCGGTCTGTTCGTCTGATATGTCGCATATCTCGCCTAGGGGTGGTAAACGTCAGACCCCAATAGCTCGATAAGTCGTGTCGATATGAGGTCTATAACAGTTCGAGATACTACTGGTAACACTTACCAGTAAATCTCAGCAACCCTGGCCAGGGGTTTCCGGTTATAGCCAATCGAACACAGCGCAACATCAACTCCCTATACTGAGAGAGACGAATCCCCTCCTATCGCTCATTGCCTCCATGTGATTCGGGGCTGTACCCAAAAACCACCGTTTTGCACACCCTCTTGGACGTGGTAAGGTGGAAATCAAAGCACAGTGGGAATCACAAAAGACTCTATGACGATCTCGGGTCTACAGACTAACCTGTAACAGTGTCACCAGAGAACTGCCATCTGACGTAAGGTATAATACCATCTGGGAGTTCTCGGCGAGTCCGTCTAGTGTACCCAATCTCCACTGAGCACCCGTATATCATCTCTGATGTCAAACACCAATGGATATGGGATCATCCATCGCCCATCTGTATGGGTCGAGAAGGTATACGCTAGTCTACTCTGGTATATCGATGCCCCGTCTCGATATACCCATGACTAGGGACCTTGAAGGATGTACTTATGGACTACCATGTCCCCACTAGTATGATCCGCATCATAGTCCAGGTAGTCAAGTACACATCCTAAGGGCTTTACCAACATGTAACAGAGAGACAATCAATATACACGTTAAGGTAAGGAGTAACCATATAGCATACTATCATGTCGAGCAAGAAAGTCCTCCCTAAATATGTCCCAGCATCCACTACAATATACATCCTATGTACAGTAATGGCCTCTAGGGCATACATATAACTAACAATCTCCCACTTGCACTAGGGCCATCTGTAGCAGTGGTTGTAGTATCTCATACTCAACCATCCCATTAAAAGTCTCTCTCGGGGAATAGGCCTTCATGAGTGGATCCGCCGTGTTATCCTCTGAGTATGCTCTCCTAACCTCGATCACCCTGGAGATCAACTATCTCCATGATCAAGTGATGCTGCCTCAGAATACGTCTGGGTCACTGATAGGACGGGCGTTCCTTGGCATAAGCGACAACTCCATTGTCTCACAATGGTAGGAACGAAGTTCATCTCTTGAACCAATATACACCCAGACTTCCTCTTTGGTAGCATCTTAAGTAGAGATGTATCCAGCCTTTATCGTCTAGTATGCCACAGTATCTAGCTTGGAACTCTTCCAACATACCGTCCCTCCACTGAGGTTAAAGAGAATGCCTTTGACTGACATTCAGTCATCCTTATTACCCTGGAACTTTTCCAGTGATTCTCCCCAGGGTCAATTGATACCATCTCACTACAACTAGTGAGTATCCTAATATCCGATTAGATCTATCTCATAGATCCAAAACCCAGGATTTAGGAGGTATCACTTTGATCCTATATGGAGAATCATTGTGATAAGCGGAGATTGACCGAGTGTAGCATAGGAAACTCCTTCCTTATCAAGAGTATGTAATCCACGTACTCTACGAGAATCACCACCATACTCCCTACTACCCTTTTGTATATACATGGTTCATCTGCCATTTTGATGAAGTCAAACTCTTTGACTAAGACATCAAAACAGACGTTCCAACTCCGCGATGCCTGCTTTATCAGATAAAACATCTTGCGCACGTTTCCGCTGTTCCCACTGTCTACGAAGCCCTCTGGCTGTGTTCTTATAGACGTTCTCTTCTAAATCATTATTTAGAAAAGTAGTCATGGCACCCAACCGCCAGATATCGTAGTCATGGTGTGTAGCAATGGAAAGTAGGATCTGGATGGACTTAAGCATTGTCCCCTGAAAAAGGTTTCATCATTATCCACGCTTGGTTGATGACGAAAACCTTTAACAAGTCTAGCTTTGAAAGTCTCAACTTTTCCATCTACACCAAGCAATCTTCTCAAGATATACTTGCTCCTGATGGGGATTTAACCCTTCAGATATCGCAATCAAAGTCCATACTTTGTTGGTGTATATGGATTCCATCACAGATCGCTAAGCATCCAGCCATTCTTACAGAGTCCTACTCCTGATGACCAGCTCGAAACTAGTTGGGTCATCATCTCATGATGCAATTCTCGCTCCCACTGTCATAGAGAAACAAAAGTATCTCTCAGGTTGGTGAGAAACCCTACTAGATCGGCGGAGAGGCTGGGGTTCGTTGGTTGCTATTGAATCCTTTGGTTCTGCCAAATCATCAGCTGCAGTTTGTATAGCTGGAACCTTTCCAGTTCTACAGAACTTACCTTGCCTCGATCTTGTCCGGATTTTTCTTTTGACATTGGCCGGACAATCCCAAATCTTAACTTACTTAAGAGATAGGCTCTTCCCATACCATATCTTATATGGAATAGTAGGCACTGATTTGATTCGAACCTTATTCAATAGGTATGCAACCTCTTAAGTGCATATATCCCAAAAGGAAATAGGTAACTCAGTAGTACTCATCAAAGAGCACACCTTATCATATAGGGTGCTATTGCTCCGCCCCGATATACCATCGTGCTATGGTGTATACGGAGGAGTAATGCTGAGAGAGAATCTCATTCTCCTTTAGAATAGTCCAGGATTTTCGTGCTCAAGTATTCTCCTCCTCGATCACATCAAAGGACATAATACTTATACCCGTATTGGTTCTCTACTTCTAACTTATATTCTGTGAATATCTTAAAAGGTTCGGACTTGTGTTTCAACAGGAACATATGTCTGAATCTTGAGAGATTATCAGAAAATGTAATGAAGTACAAAGAACCGGTCTTGGCATGTATAGACAGGGGACCTAACATACATCATCATCTATCAGTCCCAAGAGTTTACCAACTCTTTCTCTGTTTCCAATAAACAGAGCTGTGGTCATCTTATCTTTGTGACATGACCGGCAAGTTTTCACAAGATGTAAATTCAAACAGATTTAAATATGCATCTTTGTGCAACTTAGCTAGTCGGGTCGCATTGATATGACCTAGTCTACAATGCCTCAAGAAGGACTCGTTCATTTCTGAACTCTTCCTCTTGTGTGTGTTCCGTATACTAAGAAACTGTAGTTTGATTTAGAACGTTAATGCTTTTAGATAACGTGCCTGAACCGATCAACTTTTGAAATAGGAAATGTTCAAAACATTATCCAACAATACAAAATTTTATCATTTCTTTACTAATAAAGAGATTGATATGATTTTGTATATCAGGTTCGGTATCTAATAACATTCGTTCAGAATCAATGTATTTGTAATACAGGGTGACAGTGACCAACAGACTTGGCTGCAACACTTGCACCGTTTTCTGTCTCA
Organism: Agapanthus africanus; assembly: GCA_030015575.1. NCBI lineage: Eukaryota > Viridiplantae > Streptophyta > Magnoliopsida > Asparagales > Amaryllidaceae > Agapanthus > Agapanthus africanus. The sequence continues at coordinate 271,720,419 of JASDDO010000012.1, forward strand.
TGAAACTTATCACCCGTTCTCAGTTCTTTACCTTTCTGTAGCCCATATATATTTGGGATCCTGATCCGGTATCAAATACCCAGGACGTAGAGGATACTGAGAAACAGTTCTTTGTAATGAACACACCCGAAGATGATGCATCAGCATGCACTTTCTTCGTTTGGGCGGCACGGGAATTCTGGTAATCTCCTAATTCCTGCTCTGTCTTATAACAATTATAAGTTGGAGTGGGACCAACGTTCCCCAGCTCAGTATAACAAGCGGGTTCGGTTAATATATACGTTTTATTATCTTGATTAAGGCGTGATATAGTCGCTACCTGGAGAGAGAGAGAAGAAAACACTCAGCGTATGCTCTTGCAAGATCAGATTGGTTATTATTTTATCTACTCAGGATGGCTCCCACTGTTTTTATCAAATCTTCCATCAAACCCTAAAAGGAAAGACTAGCCGGGATTAATTACACGCTACAAGTTCGCCAATCTTTCAGCCAGGCCATTGTCGGTACTTTGAGGGAGGTTCCCCATTCTTTCGCACGGACCTAATTAAAGTAAACCTCGTTTTCCCAAAGGCGTAACACCGTTGACACCTTTCTAGACACCTACTTGATCGGCTAATTGTAATGTGTAAAACTCTCCCAGGAGTAACAATTACTCACAGCGGGTATCGGGATCCAACTATCTCATAGAAGGTATGCAATCTCATTGCAAATTTCAAAACTTAAAATTCCCGATAATTTTGCCCCTAGCCTCCTATGACCTTAACGCAGGCCAACAAACCATAGTCCGCCAGTCAAGTTCAACCCGTCATTTCCTGATTGAATTAAACCCACCCGCACGACCCTTGACGCAGGCCAACAAAGTCGCACGGCTACCCTAATCCAATCTGCATCATATGAATAAGCAGATAAATACTAGTTAGCTACCACACACTATGCCTTGACGCAGGCCAACAAACGTAGCACGAACACTAAGTAGGACTTATCTGAAATTACGGAGGGCTACGACAGGTTTTTCTTAAAACCTATTGCGTAAAGAGCTTGATATCGTTGTAGAATCAAATTATTTTAAAATGGAGTGCTTTTGAGCCTTTTCTACTTTTGCTAAAGGGGTCACTCCCGGTGAAGGGATCGTCGACCCTTTCCTCATCGAATAAGGTGCAGGATATATCATATATACCGCTGTGCAAAGAAGAAAACTATAGAAGCAATCAAAAGACAAACCGAGGGTTGTAGCATCTGCCAGTTATTGCTAAAGGAGTCACTCCCGGTGAAGGGATCTCCGTCCTTTCCTTATCGAATAAGGTGCAGGATGTTCTACAAGGAACACCGCGATGCAAAGCAAGAACTGTAGCTACCTATTTTTAATTTTGAAATTCGATTCCACAACATCTTAGGTTTCTTTTCTTTCATTAATCACATTAATGAAGTCCCATCATTTAAGTACCTAAACATCACAGATAAATACGACGTACACTTATGCCATCCGCATTCGCCTCGATGTCCCCTCGTGCACCGTTAGGTTAGGTAACTAACGGCAGAGCAGGGCAGGGCTAGCGCGGGTGTAAAACATAAGTAACGTCTATATAATATATCATATATACTATATACAATATTTATCACAGAACATCAAATGATCACATCACAGATATCGCAGCAGAAAATATCGTATGAAATATTAGATATACTAGGACGTCCGTGTTTTCAATACGAGCCAGTATTAGACACGGATTCCACGGTCGCGATGAATAGCCAAACCCACACCCCTAGACCCCTACGAGAGCGGCAAGCAACCCTACCAATTCTAGAGTTAGGAGACCCGGACTCGAATCCTCGAGTTGGTCTCCCACTGGACTCCAGAACCCGGTTACTTGTGCCCTCCTCCTTGGGTCTATCCTAGTGCGGAAAAGTAAATAATATACAATGGGTGACATCTTCCGCAACCTGGAAGAGCCCCAATAAAAGAATATTACATACAAGTTTTTACATGAATGAAAATGAAAAACACTCATCTCACATAAAAAACCCCCCGGCTATTCAAACACGACGATCCAATATAACATATCCAGCAACACATAACATCACATGTCATCAACGTATGTAAACATGCGTATCCCAATTGTCGTTGGCATATAGCAACGAAACCGGCGATATCACATATTACACTTACGGTCGCAGAAAAGAAAGTGTAAAACAACAACAGTTGGAATCCGCAACCCTTTTAGACATCGCATGCCCAATCAAATGAATTCCTTAGACATCGCATGCCTAACAATTATAAACCCCGCATTTTAGTCTCATTATCGAAAACTCTTTTCAATATCAAGTCGGGCAATTCAACAAGATTCCCGACATCCTGATCGAATGCTCGTCGCAAACTTCAGTAGACGGCCGCACCCCCGATGCCGTCGACGAAGTGCACCAAGGCGGAACTCCGCTGCCGCGAGCACCCGAACGGATTCTTTCGGCGACGGGGTTCTCCTACAGTCACTTGGTCGGGGCTATGGGGTGTAGCAGACTATTAAGTTTATCCGGCGAGTATCCGCGTACGCTACGTGATTGCGACGGACTTTTGATCGCATCAAAATTCCGTGGCAACCGATCAAGTGAGACTAAAGTGCTATGTTTATAATATTCATATCAGTTATCTCATAACTACTTGTGGATTCCAAGTATTGTATCCCATTCCGGATAGATAGAAAATGTTAAACTTTCCGATCGAACAATCGAACACCCAAGTTTTCCCGAAACAGCTCAACACATGAAATAAGTTTAAAAACATTCACTTCGTGCCTCAGTACCAACGGTCCAGCCGTAGAAGGGTCAAGCCAACGCCTCACATGTGGCACGCCGAACTGCCCTAAACCCTAAGGTTCAAAGGGCAGTTCAAGACGGTCACATAATCGAGTTAAGGTTTGTTGTCTTCTAGAGGGACCATCGCGTTACTTGCACTACTTAGAACGTCATTAAACTACGGAAAAATCCAACAATTGGAAATTTCCCGGCAGGGGAAAAAGTGGGTATTTATATCCGGTCGAACTTTTTAACATATTCAAAAATTATCCGGAAAAACACAGACGAAGTTAAACTTCCCGATCGAAATACCGAGTCCCCAATACAACCCAGAAAACTCAACTCTTGAGTAAATATTAAAACTTCCCAGAAAACAGAGGAAACAGATACGGGCATTACTGTATAAAAATGAATCCCTAATCAGTACATACGGCCGCGGAACCGCCGCAAAAGGAGGCTACTGCCGTGGTTCCGCGGCGCTACAGTGGAATTACGGTTTCGTTTTCTGCAGTAACTCTTAGAATTTCCTGCTCTATTTTCCGAGCATTTTTAATTGACAAAAATCCACAGTTTTGAAAATTGTACAGAGAGGGGTTAGAATTAGGGTTTCGGGTTTCGATCGTGTTTCTAACATCGTCTACGCATCGCCTAAGGCTCTAGCTAGGCTCTGATAGCACTGTAGGCTTCCTAGGCACTCTAATGAGGTCTCACAAGGCATCAACCATGCCAAATTCAAGAATTTCCGGTGCCGAGAAACCCTAACTAGATCGTTAACTAGAGATTAGGCAAAACTACAAGCTACTAAACTGCTTTAGTACTAAGTGAATGGAAATACAACCTTTGTAGATCCGGTCCACCACTTCTCTAGCTCCGTGATGATGTCCCTTCACTGCGATCACCGGGGTCCTGAACTCTAGCGATGGTTTCGTCGGAGAAATGAGCCGGTTAGCTCGTTGACTCCGATGCTGAAGATGATCTACGTCGAGGCAACACTAACTCCAGCTCCATCTTCACTTGGACATGAAACTTGTGAAGATAACACACTCTACTACATGGCAAGTGGTAGAGAATGAAGAAATAGGAAGTGGGTTCACTTTGGATTTGGATTTCTCACTTGATTTCATCACTTAAGAATTTTCAAGAATGGTTTTCTTTTTCTTCATTTGAAGAAGAAGATGAAGAAGAAGAAAAATCAATAATCCTTTTTCAAAAAGAAAAATGAAGTGATATCTATCATCTTGCAACCATGGGTTAGCTAAACACATGTAGAGAATAAACCAGGGTTAAGTAAATGGTTAGGGTTAAGGAAAGAAACAAAATGGTCAAAGTCTTTCAAAGCTTCAAGAAGCTTCAAAGAAAAAACAAAAGAATCACCATTTTATTTCTTGCCCTAAAAAATAAATGAAAAGAATAAATAAATAAGTAAATCAAATAAATCAAACCCTAACCATTAACTTAATCATAGTTTAAAGCAAACACATACCCAAGTTTGCATGTATCATCAAACATGATACAAACTAGTGCACAAAACTATATCATATATACAATGTGCAAATCAAGTGAGAAAATCCATCTTAAGTGAACAAATACTAGTTAATGTAAAGTAATATATCAAATTTATAATTATACATTAAATCATTAAATCAACACTTGATTTAACGATTCGGTCATATCGCATATAACCGACTAATATCAATAGTAACAACTTATCGAATCAACACTTGATCCGATAACCCGGCTATATCGCATATAACCGATCACTGTCACAAATCGCGAGAATCGAATACAGTATCACATAATGGTATTATTCTCGGTCCCGCACAAATCTCATATGCGCTCCTATTTCGTTTCGCTTCAGCCAGGAAACCTCTGTGTAGGACTCTAAAGACTCGTCAATACGCCGGCAGCAGGTGATGATCATATCAAACACCCATAAGCCGCAAGCGTTCTGCTAAACGTAACGGCCTCCCGGATATTGAGCTATCAGAAGATCAAAGAGCAAGCCCGCTCACACTCCTGTGAATCCAACCAGTAACACTTACCGTACAGTCCGGTCTGTTCGTCTGATATGTCGCATATCTCGCCTAGGGGTGGTAAACGTCAGACCCCAATTGCTCGATAAGTCGTGTCGATATGAGGTCTATAACAGTTCGAGATACTACTGGTAACACATACAAGTAAATCTCAGCAACCCTGGCCAGGGATTTCCGGTTATAGCCAATCGAACACAGCGCAACATCAACTCCCTATACCGGGAGAGACGAATCCCCTCCTATCTCTCATTGCCTCCATGTGATTCGGGATTGTACCCAAAAACCACCGTTTTGCACGCCCTCTTGGACGTGGTAAGGTGGAAATCAAAGCACAGTGGGAATCACACAAGACTCTATGACGATCTCGGGTCTACAGACTAACCTGTACCAGTGTCACCAGAGAACTGCTATCTGACGTAAGGTATAATACTATCTTGGAGTTCTCGGCGAGTCCGTCCAGTGTACCCAGTCTCCACTGAGCACCCGTATATCATCTCTGATGTCAAACACCAACGGATATGGGATCATCCATCGCCCATCTGTATGGGTCGAGAAGGTATACTCTTGTCTACTCTGGTATATCGATGCCCCGTCTCGATATACCCACGACTAGGGACCTTGAAGGATGTACTTATGGACTACCATGTCTCCACTAGTATGATCCGCATCAGAGTCCTGGTAGTGAAGTACACATCCTAAGGGCTTTACCAACATGTAACAGAGAGACAATCAGTATACACGTTAAGGTAAAGAGTAACCAGATAGCATACTATCATGTCGAGCAAGAAAGTCCTCCCTAAATATGTCCCAGCATCCACTACAATATACATCCTATGTACAGTAATGGCCTCTAGGGCATATATATAACTAACATTTAGTGTCCGGGCAGTTATCACTAGCAGGCTTTGGTTTAAGTCAGATCCTAATGTATGTTTTAGGATTGGTTTTATCTCGTTTGTATTCGCATTCCTCGAAACGCGGATACGGGTGTGTATGCACAGTTGACAGAGACTAGGTTGGACTAGGTTGGCCATCATCATGACAATGGCTATCATTTCTTGGCATTGACCTTGGCTTGCTTGTAGGTTCACAAATTGCATTTAATGCAAGAAATGATATGGCCATTTGATATGATAACAACCATCACATAATACTCAAGTATTATTATGTGTTATGATGATTTTGGATTATGAGAGCAAGGGTGACAAAAGTCCTGCTCATTCTATCATTCTCATTCTCTCTCATCCTCAAGCTCTCCCTCTTCCTCTTGCTCTCTCTCTAGTCCATGGTTCTACTTGTCTCATGTGTTTAGAAGCAAGAACCATAGAGAAAAAAACCAACACACTCCTCTACTCATCCAAGTACACAAAGTCTAGCAAGCCAAGTGTTCTAGTTTCCTCTAGTTTGAGGTTGAAGCCAAAGGTATAAGCTTTCAGGTGGATCCATCTTCGGCACAACGAGACGACGAGGAGAGAACCATCCGACCACCATAAGGAGTCCAAGAGAAGGAGTTCAAGTTAAGGTATAACCCCTAACTGAGTAGGTAAAACTCTTGTTAGGTTGTTAGATAGTTGTTTAACAAAGATCCGTATTTTGATTCCATGTTACCACCAAAAGAAAAATCGTTTTTCATCATTTCCGCAAGCCCGAAAGAACCGGGATAGGTAACGTAGACTTACAGTGGTATCAGAGCCTAGTTAAACACTGTCTAACATGTTAGCAAAGTAACTAGATGTTCGATCGGAGAAAAATCAAAAAACGCGCCCGAATTGCAAACTTTATGTCGATTTTTTTTCTGCTCTAAAAATGATTTAACATATCTGAAAAATCGGCTCAAGCTTTTTAATAAACACTGCAGAAAAATGATCCACAGAGCCGACCAACTCACGGCGGAAACGCGGCAAGAAGAGCTTCTTGCCGCGGATCCGCGGCCGAGTTGACTCGGCCGTTGATCGGTTTTGCTACAGTGTGTTTCTTGGGGTGTTTTGGGATTTTTGGAATATGATTTTTCTGCCCAGATTTTCCAGAAAGGAAAATTTGTTTTTGGGGTCTAAAAATCCGTATTTTGATAGAACTTCTAAAGACTTAAGCTAACGGGTTATATCTGTGATGTGATATATGTATTGAACGTCTGCTAATCGCTATACGTCGATTAGTGGGGGTTATACATATCTGTGATCTGTAATGTTCATGGTGTGTGTATATGAATTCATTGGATTGTCGCGGATGAATAGCCGGGGGGTTGTGAGATGAGAGTTTTCTTTTTCTTTCAATTCATTTAATTTGTAACTGATGTAATATTATTTATATGGCCGCACAACCGGGATGGGGTTGTAGCCGTCATTGTATAATTTCTTTTACTGTTTTTGCTCCTAGGATAGACCCAAGGTGGGGTGCACAAACTAACGGGTATCTCGAAGTGCCGAGTGGCCTACTCACGGTGTTGAGGGAGGTTGTTTCGCTTCGAGTACTTGGCGGGTAGTTTGCCGCACCCGTAGGGGTCTAGGGTAGGGTCTTGGCTATTCAACGCGACCGTGTAATCCGCTCTTCGTTACAGGCTCGTACGGATTGCGGATTCCTAGTATATCCAATGTCTTCATCTGTGATCTGGAATGGCTATCATTGCATGTGATGAATGTGTATATCTATATATATGATATCTATTTAGGCGTTGCTTATGTTTTGCATTCGCGCTAGTCCAGCCCCCGCTCTGTCGTTAGTTAAGTAACCTAACGGGTAATGACGGGGCCCCGTGGCGAATGCGGATGGAATAAGCGTACGTCATATTTTTGTTGTTTTCTGCAATGGTAGAATTAAATGATGGGACACATTAAATTAATGCAAGAAAATAAACCAAAGTTGAGTCGTTGGAACACTTTCAAAACCACTCGGTTTCTTTTCAAAAACAACTTTCAAACGCGGAGTTTAAGCCACCCCTTTTAAAAGCTATCTCGTTCCATCGATTATACCAAGTTCACTACGTTCACGGTTTCGCCAAAACCATTCGTAGCCCTCCGTCGTTTCACATGGATAGTCAATAGTATTCAAGCTATGTTTGTTGGCCAAAGTCAAGGCATAGTGATTGGTAGCTATTGGGTATTCATGTGCAACATAGATAGATGTGTTGGTTTGGGACAGTCGTACTGCCTTGTTGGCCAAAGTCAAGGGTAGGTACGGGTGGGTTAAAATTAACCTGGAGAATGACGGGTCGAACTTGACATGTGACTTATGATTTGTTGGCCAAAGTCAAGGTCATAAGAGCATGGGGAAAAAATCCACATCGGGTGTTTCAAAAGAACTGAAACTTGCTAGCGCTGCATATCATTTGGAGTGTGATGATTCTGGTAGTATTCCTTCAGTTTTGTCACGCAATGATATTTGGATCCTGATCCTACTGTGAGTATATGCTACTCCTCGGGAAATTTCTCACTTAACGATCAATGCTATAAACCAAGTAGGTGTCTAGAAAGGTGTTAGCGGGGCTACGCCCATAGGGAAAAGAGGTTATTTAATTAAGGAACTTCGCGAAAGCGTTGGAAAACCTCCCTCGATGTACCGACACTAGCCTGGCTGAACGGTTAAGCAAGTATTTGTTAGTGTATATGCCCTAGGGGCCATTACTGTATCATACTAGCTTGTGTATTACTTAATGGAAGCTTGGGATATCCACAGTTGTATAGACAATCTTGCTCAAAATGGTAGTATGCTACTTGGTTTGTTTCTACTTCAATATGTGCATGTGTTTCTTTTAGTATATCGCTTATATATATTAGTAGAGCCCTTAGGATCTTTGCTTGATTACCAGCGTTGTGATGGCAGTCACACTCGTGGGGGCTGGGTAATCTATAAGCACATCCTTATACAGGTCCCCAGTCTTAGGACTATCGAGACAGGGCATCGATACTCTGGAGTAGACTAGCGTATGCGCTTCTCATCCCAGCATGGGAGATGGTCTGTCCCACAGCCATCAGTACGTCGTACTGGAGATAGTATGCGGGTGCTCGTTGGGTTACGAGTACACTGGACAGGACTCATCGGGAACTGTTGGTTGGTACTATACCTATCGTCAGTTATCAGTTCCCAGGTGACATGGGTACAGCTTAGTCCGCTGACTTGACACTGTCACTTCGCCTCGAGTGTGTTCCCACTGTACTTTGATTACTACCCTACCACGGCTCAAAGGAGTCATGCAAACAGGTAGTAGTTGGGTGCAGTCCCGAAGCACTTGGAGGCAGTGACGGTTAGACAGGATTCGTCTCTCCCGGTATTGGGGGTTGACATCGTGTTGTGTCTAGGAGAGCCATTACACGAGTAGTCCCTGGCCAGGGCAAGCGAGATATACTGGTAGGTTTCCAGTGCTATCTCAGGGTGTTCTGGGCTACACTCCGACACGAGTTGTACCGCTATTAGAGGACTGACGTTTGCCGCCCCCTAGGCCCGCCATACGATGTATCAGACGAACATACCGGACTGTATAGAGATTGTCACATTCAGGCTCAGTAGGAGTTCAGATGGGTTTCACCTCGTCCGTCTTCTTGTCGGCATCTATCTGGGGACCGTTACGCACAGCTAGTGCCGCTTGCGGTCTGTGGTTAAACCCACTGCCAGCGTATTGTCGAGTCTTTAGAGTCCTACACAGAAAGCTATTCGCCTTTAGGCAAAATAGTAGAGGTCGCATGGTTTTGCGACAGGTCGCATGGTTTTGCGACAGGGTTCGGTCACATCCGTGCACTTGTGCACGTTTGGTGTCCGGACAGTTAACACTAGCGGGCTTTGGTTTAACCCAGATACTAGTGTACATTTTGGGATTGGTTTTATCTCGTTTGTATTTGTGTTCCTCGGAACACCGATGCGGGTGTGTATACACAGTTGACAGAGGCAGAGGATTCTCATTGGGGTTGTTGACTGTTGACGGTTCACTGTTGACCATTGACTTTTGCTAAACCCTAATGAGAATAAGAAATATGATTAATGATAATATTAATTAAGCATTATTATGTCATGGTAGAGATGAGGGGTTGACTTTGTTGACTTGTTCACTTTGTTGACCGGTTGACTAGGTTGGACTAGTTGACCATCATCATTACAATGGTTATCATTTCATGGCAAAGACTTTTGCTTGCTTATTTGTTTTTGCAAAATGAGTGTATGAAATGATATGGCCATTTTGACTTGAACCATCACATAATACTCAATTACTATTATGAGTAATCATCGTTTTGGATTATGAGAGCTTGGATGGCAAAAGACTTTCTCATTCTCTCATTTCATTTCTCTCTCTTGCTTGAGCTCTCCCTCTTGCTCTTCCTCTTGCTCTCTCTTTAGCTCAAGGCAACCCCCTCTCATGAGTTGAGAAACATTGCCTTAGAGATATAAGAAAACCCATATCACTTCTCTAATCGTCCTAGTTCACAAGGTTTAGCAAACCATGTGTTCTAGTTTCTTCAAGTTCGAAGAAGAAGCCAAAGGTAGAAGCTTTCAGGTGGATCCATCTTCGGCGCAAAGAGACGACGAGGTGAGGCCGATCCGTACACCGGAAAGAGTTGAAGATGAAGGAGTTAAAGAAAGGTATAGCCCCCTAACCGAGTAGGTAAAACTCTAGTTAGGTTGTTAGGTAGTTGTTTAACAAAGATCCGTATTTTGAGTCCATGTTACCACCTCATGAAAAATCGTTTTTCATCATTTTCGCAAGCCCGTAAGTACCGGGAGAGGTAACGTGGACTTACAGTGGTATCAGAGCCTAGTTAAACACTATCTAACATGTTAGCAAAGTAACTAGAAATTCGATCGGAGAAAATGTCGCGAAACACGGCCGAAAGGTATACTTTATGCCGAATTTTTTTTCTGTCCAAAAAATGATAAATCTTACCTTAAAATTCGGCACAAGGTTTTTAAAACTCACTGTAGAAAAATTGTCCAGAGAGTCGATCAACACGCCGCGGAACCGCGGCGGGAGCAAGCTCCCGCCGCGGATCCGCGGCCGAGTTGACTCGGCCGTGGGCGATTTTTCTCACAGTTTGTTCAGTGGGGTATTTTGGGATTTTTACAATATGTTTTTTCTGCCCTGTTTTTCCAGAAAGCAAAATTAGTTTTTGGGGCTTGAAAATCCGTATTTTGATCGAACTTCTAAAGACTTAAGCTCACGGGTATATATCTGTGATGTGTTATATGTATTGAACGTCTGCTAATCGCTATACGTCGATTAGTGGGGGTTATACATATCTATGATCTGTAATGTTGATGGTATGTGTATATGAATTCATTGGATTGTCGCGGATGAATAGCCGGGGGGTTGTGAGATGAGTGTTTTCTTTTATCTTTCAATTCATGTAATATGTAAATTGATGTAATATTATTTTTGGATGCACAACCGGGTCGGGGTTGTAGCCATCATTGTATAATTTCTTTTTACTGTTTTTGCTCCTAGGATAGACCCAAGGTGGGGTGCACAAACTACCGGGTATCTCAAAGTGCCGAGTGGCCTACTCATGTCGTTGAGGGAGGTTGCTCCGCTTCGGATATTTGGCGGGTAGTTTGCCGCACTCGTAGGGGTCTAGGGTAAGGTATTGGCTATTCATCGCGATCGTGTAATCCGCTTTTCGTTACAGGCTCGTACGAATTTCGGATTCCTAGTATATCCAATTTGTTCATCTGTGATCTGAAATGGCTATCATTGCATGTGACGAATGAGTATATCTATATATGATATCTATTTAGGCGTTGCTTATGTTTTGCATCCGCGCTAGTCCATCCCCCGCTCAGTCGTTAGTTAAGTAACCTAACGGGTAATGACGGGGCCCCGTGGCGAATGCGGATGGCATAAGCGTACGTCATATTTTCGTTGTTTTCTGGAATGGTCGGATTAAATGATGGGACGCATTAAAATTAATGCAAGAAAAATAAACCAAGTAAAAGTCGTTGGAACAATTTCAAAACCACTCGGTTTCTTTTCAAAAATAACTTTTAAAACGCGGAGCTTAAGCCACTCCTTTTAAAAGCTATCAAGGTTCCTTCGATTATATCAAGTTCACTACGTTCAAGGTTTCGCCAAAACCATTCGTAGCCCTCCGTCGTTTCATATGAATATTCAATTGTATTCAAGCTATGTTTGTTGACCTTCGTCAAGGCATAGTGATTGGTAGCTGTTGGGTGTTCATATGTAGCATAGATAGATGCGTTGGTTTGGGACAGTCGTATTACCTTGTTGACCTTCGTCAAGAGTATATACGGGTGGGTTCAAATTAACCTGGACAATGACGGGAAGAACTTGACATGTGACTTATGATTTGACCTTCGTCAAGGTCATAAGAGCATGGGGCAAAAATCCACATCGGGAGTTTCAAAAGAACTGAAACTTGCTAGCGCTGCATACCATTTGGAGTGTGATGATTCTGGTAGGATTCCTTCAGTTTATCACACGATGATATTTGGATCACGATCCTACTGTGAGTATATGCTACTCCTCCTGAACTTTCTCACTTAACGATCAATGTTATAAACCAAGTAAGTGCCTAGAAAGGTGTTAGCGGGGCTACGCCCACAGGGAAAAGAGGTTATTTAATTAAGGACCTTCGCGAAAGCGTTCGAAAACCTCCCTCGAAGTACCAACACCATCCTGGCTGAACGGTTAAGAAAGTATTGTACGGTGAGATTGATCCCGACTAATTCTTCCTTTATGGTTTGAGGAGGGATTCGAGAGACAGTGGGAGCCATCCTGTTTAGATAAATTAAAAACCAATCTAAACTTGCAAGAGCATCTTGCTGAGTGTTTTCTTCTCTCTCTCTTAATTGCAGCGACCCAGTGACCAGACATAGGTTACATCTAGATAATAAAATGACTGAACCTGACTGTTATGATTGGCAAAGGTCTGTCCAGATGTCCATTACCCATGACAAGCTGGGACACCTCTTAACTAATCAAACCCTTTCCATCTCAGGACCAGTTTCCCCTGTCACGGACATTGACATCAGTATGACATCAGAAAAAGACTGTGCGAAAGCCAAGTGCCTCGTGTTAGCCTCAGTTGATGGTGCAAACCAGAGGCAACACGAGAAGATGGACTCAGTTTCTCTCTTCCTCCATAACAAAGATTTATATGGAGAGCAATCTCGTATCACAAGATATGAGACCTCGAACGAATTGCTTCAAGCGAGGTTGGCTTTCGGGTCATCTGTAGGGGGCAACGTCCTTACAGTGACCAGCTATTTTGAGCTCACGGACCTGGAGACCACGTTGGAGAATGGGTCAAGTACTGAATTAATTCTACAGTCCCTGCCCTCTGTTTATACCCTGAAGGAAACCAGGGAAGAAGAAGGGAAGGGAAGGGCAAAAGTTTCGGGACTGGATGTAGTAAAAGAGGCAGGATCCTATTGTTACGGGAATGAACATTGGCTGAAGGATTGCATGGCTAGCAAAGCCAGTAGACAGAATTCGAAGCATGTTGTGGCTTCGGCTTCTGGTGTGTTTGTGATAGAGAACTGTATGTCAGTTAACCCTACTTCCTGGGTATTGGATACCGGATCAGGATCTCACATCTGTAATTCATTATAGACTCTGGGAAACCGCAGGGTTATCAGGAAAGGTGATATGACTCTCAGGGTTGCTAACGGAATGAGCATGGATGCTGAATCCTTAGGGGAATATCATCTTGGACTGACAACTGGACAGATATTGATTTTGCGTAACTGTTTGTATGTACCAGCTGCGACTTGTAATATCATATCTGTATCCTTACTTTCTAAGGAAGGATATGAATTTACTTTTGTAAGCGATGTAGTACACATCCACCTAAATCAAGTTCTGATTGGGTCAGGTACATTAAATAACGAGATATACGTATTAAATCATGCTCAGATATTCAGTGTCCAGAACACACTTAAAAGAAAGTCTCCGGAAACAAATCAGGCTTTCTTATGTTATTGTAGACTGGGTCACATTAATGAGACACGATTAACTAAGTTACATAAAGAGGGATACTTGAATCCGTTCGAGTATCAGTCTTATGACACTTGTGAATCTTGTCTCATGGGAAAGATGACAAAGACTCCGTTCACTGGACACGGAGTAAGAGCGAGCGAGCTCTTGGGACTCATACACAGTGATGTGTGTGGTCCAATGTCTACACATGCGCGAAGTGGTTATTCATACTTCATTACTTTCACAGATGATTTCTCTAGGTATGGACATATCTTCTTAATGAAGCATAAATCCGAGGCCTTTGGGAAATTTCGGGAATACAAGAATGAAGTTGAAAAACAAACAGGCAAAAGTATAAAGACACTGAGATCTGATCGAGGTGGTGAATACTTGAGTGCCGAGTTTCTGGACTACTTAAAAGAGAATGTAATTCTCTCTCAGCGTACTCCTCCATACACACCACAACACAACGGTGTATCTGAAAGGCGGAATCGAACCCTATTGGATATGGTTCGTTCCATGATGAGTAAGGCTGAGTTACCGCAATCTTTCTGGGGTTATGCACTAGAAGAAGCTGCATATCTCTTGAACAAGGCTCCAACTAAGACTGTGCCTACCACCCCATATCAGATGTGGAGTGGGAAGAAACCCTGTCTTAAGTATCTTAAGATATGGGGATGTCCAGTTTTTGTAAAAAAGCAACATGCGGACAAGCTCGAGGCACGCTCAGTACTGTGTAAGTTTGTGGGATACCCAAAGAACTCCAGGGGGTATCTTTTCTATTCCGCAGAAGAACAAAAAGTTTTTGTTTCTCCGCATGCCCACATCTTGGAAACTGAATTTTTGGAAAATTAAATAAGTGGGAGCGCAATAGAACTGGAAGAAATTCCAGAACCACAAGTTGTTACTGAAAGCTTGGATGAACCAGAAGTTTCAGGAGAACAGTACATTCCTGCGCCGCTCCGCAGGAGTAGTAGGCAGTCTCATCCGCCTGAGAGATACTACGGTTTTCTCATAGACGGGGATAGAGAGGATTGCACTATTGATTATGATGAGCCTACTAGCTTCCAGCAAGCCATTCAGAGCGGTGACTCGGTAAAATGGTTGGATGCAATGCGGACCCAAATTGAGTCCATGTACACCAACAAAGTATGGACGTTGGACGTTGCTCCAGATGGGGTAAAACCTGTAGGATGCAAGTGGATCTTCAAAAGGAAGATTGGTGTAGATGGACAGGTTGAGACCTATAAGGCTAGACTTGTTGCAAAGGGTTTTCGTCAAAGACCTGATTTGGACAATGACGAAACCTTTTCTCCAGTGGCTATGCTGAAATCCATTTGGGTCCTTCTTGCCATTGCTGCCTTCCGCGATTATGAAATCTGGCAGATGGACGTAAAGACGGCTTTCCTAAATGGATATTTGGAAGAGTGCATCTATATGGATCAGCCAGAGGGATTCATTCAGAGTTGGAGCAGCGGTAAAGTGTGCAAGTTGCTCAAGTCCATCTATAGACTGAAGCAGGCATCGCGGAGTTGGAACATCTGCTTTGATGATACTGTCAAAGAATTCGACTTTATCAAAAACCCAGATGAACCATGCATTTACAGTAAGATTGTAGGGAGAAATGAGGTATTCCTCTTCTTGTACGTCGATGACATTCTCCTAATAGGAAATGATATTCATATGTTACAGTCAGTCAAAGGATTCTTGTCACAGAGGTTCTCCATGAAGGACATGGACGATGCCAACTACATTCTGGGGATCCAGATCTATCGTGATAGATCTAAAAGGATGTTGGGACTTTCACAGTCAAGGTACATCGACACCATACTGAAACGATTCAGTATGGAAGATTCCAAGCGCGGTTATCTACCGGCTTGTCACGGAATCACCCTCTCCAAAGAGATGTCTCCCAAGACTGATTTGGAAAGGGCTCGCATGTCATCAATACCCTACGCATTTGCGGTAGGATCTATTATGTATGTGATGTTGTGTACTAGACTAGATGTAGCATACGCATTGAGCGTTGTAAGTATCAGTCGAACCCAGGGGAGAAACACTGGATAGCAGTAAAGAACATTCTCAAGTACCTGAGAAGGACTAAGGAGATGTTCTTGGTGTATGGCGGAAAAGACCTCCAGATCGAGGCCTTTGCTGACTCCAGCTTCCAGAGTGACAGGGATGACTCCAAGTCCATGTCGGGTTATGTCTTTACCCTCAATGGAGGGGCGGTTTGCTGGAAGAGCTCCAAACAGGAAACCGTTGCTGACTCAACTATGGAAGCGGAGTACATAGCTACTTGCGATGCCGTAAAGGAAGCTGTCTGGATGCAGAAGTTCCTCACGGAGCTTCAGGTGGTTCCTACCAGAGTTGATCCAATACCGCTGTATTGTGAAAACAACGGCGCTATAGCTTTAGCGAAGGAACCCAGGTCCCATCAGAAGTCCAGGCACATTTTGAGGCGGTACCACAGATAAGGGAGATCGTAGATTGCCGGGAGATCGAGGTGAAGAGAGTAAATACAGAAGATAACACTGCTGATCCATTCACGAAGGCCTTACCCCAGACTCAGTTCGAGCGGCTGATCGAGATGATAGGTCTTCGATACGCCAGTTCATGGCCTTAGTGCAAGTGGGAGATTGTTAGTGTATATGCTCTAGAGGCCATTACAGTATCATACAAGCTTGTTTATTACTTAATGGAAGCTTGGGATATCCACAGTTGTATAGACAATCTTGCTAAAAATGGTAGTATGCTACTTGGTTTGTTTCTACTTCAATATGTGCATGTGTTTCTTTTAGCATATCGCTTATACATATTAGTAGAGCCCTTAGGATCTTTGCTTGATTACCAGCGTTGTGATGGCAGTCACACTTTTGGGGGCTGCGTAATCTATAAGCACATCCTTATACAGGTCCCTAGTCGTAGGACTATCGAGACAGGGCATCGATACTCCGGAGTAGACTAGCGTATGCGCTTCTCATCCCAGCAGGGGAGATGGTCTGTCCCACAGCCATCAGTACGTCGTACTAGAGATAGTATGCGGGTGCTCGTTGGGTTACGAGTACACTGGACAGGACTCGTCGGGAACTGTTGGTTGGTACTATACCTAACGTCAGTTATTAGTTCCCAGGTGACATGAGTACATCTTAGTCCGCTGACTTGACACTGTCACATCGCCTCGAGTGTGTTCCCACTGTACTTTGATTACTACCCTACAACGGCTCAAAGGAGTCGTGCAAACAGGTAGTAGTTGGGTGCAGTCCCGAAGCACTTGGAGGCAGTGACGGTTAGACAGGATTCGTCTCTCCCGGTATTGGGGGTTGACATCGCGCTGTGTCTAGGAGAGCCATTACACGAGTAGTCCCTGGCCAGGTCAAGCGAGATATACTGGTAGGTTTCCAGTGCTATCTCAGGGTGTTCTGGGCTACACTCCGACACGACTTGTACCGCTATTAGGGGACTGACGTTTGCCGCCCCTTTGGCCCGCCATGCGATGTATCAGACGAACAGGCTCAGTAGGAGTTCAGATGGGTTTCACCTTGTCCGTCTTCTTGTCGGCATCTATCTGGGGACCGTTACGCACAGCTAGTGTAGCTTGCGGTCTGTGGTTAAACTCACTCCAGCGTAGTGTCGTGTCTTTAGAGTCCCACACAGAAAGCTATTCGCCTTTAGGCAAAAGAGTAGAGGTCGCATGGTTTTGCGACAGGTCGCATGGTTTTGCGACAGGTCGCATGGTTTTGCGACAGGGTTCGGTCACATCCGTGCACTTGTGCACGTTTGGTGTCCGGACAGTTAACACTAGCGGGCTTTGGTTTAACCCAGATCCTAGTGTACGTTTTCGGATTGGTTTTATCTCGTTTGTATTCGTGTTCCTCGGAACGCGGATGCGGGTGTGTATGCACAGTTGACAGAGAGACAGAGGCAGAAGATTCTCATTGGGGTTGTTGACTGTTGACCATTGACTTTTGCTAAACCCTAATGAGAATAAGAAATATGATTAATGATAATATTAATTAAGCATTATTGTGTCATGGTTGAGATGAGGGGTTGACTTTATTGACTTGTTGACTTTGTTGACCGGTTGACTAGGTTGGACTAGTTGGCCATCATCATTACAATGGCTATCATTTCATGGCAAAGACTTTTGCTTGCTTGTTTGTTTCGCAAAATGAGTGTATGAAATGATATGGCCATTTTGACTTGAACCATCACATAATACTCAATTACTATTAAGAGTAATCATGGTTTTGGATTATGAGAGCTTGGATGGCAAAAGACTTTCTTATTCTCTCATTTCATTTCTCTCTCTTGCTTGAGCTCTCCCTCTTGCTCTTCCTCTTTCTCTCTCTCTAGCTCAAGGCAACACCCTCTCATGAGTTGAGAAACATTGCCTTAGAGATAAAAGAAAACCCATATCACTTCTCTACTCATCCTAGTTCATAAGGTTTAGCAAACCAAGTGTTCTAGTTTCTTGAAGTTCGAAGAAGAAGCCAAAGGTAGAAGCTTTCAGGTGGATCCATCTTCGGCGCAAGGAGACGACGAGGTGAGGCTGATCCGTACACCGGAAAGAGTTGAAGACGAAGGAGTTCAAGAAAGTTATAGCCCCCCTAACCAAGTAGGTAAAACTCTAGTTAGGTAGTTGTTTAACAAAGATCCGTATTTTGAGTCCATGTTACCACCTCTTGAAAAATCGTTTTTCATCATTTCCGCAAGCCCGTAAGTGCCGGGAGAGGTAACGTGGACTTACAGTATTGTACGGTGAGATTGATCCTGACTAATTCTTCCTTTTTGGATTGAGGAGGGATTCGAGAGACAGTGGGAGCCATCCTGTTTAGACAAATTAAAAACCACTCTAAACTTACAAGAGCATCATGCTAAAGTGTTTCTTCTCTCTCTCCTATTTGCAGCGACCAAACATCATCACTGGACTTAAGTTGCTACTAGATAAAAACATACTGACAGGGCCAAACTACAAAGTTTGGCTCAGTTATGTCAAAATGGCAATCACTTATGACCAGTTGGGGTATCTCCTCACCACCAAAGCTCCCCCTGTCCCAGGTCCTAAAACCAGCGTCGCGGATAGGGAAATCCGTAAGACCTGGGAAATCGATTGCTGGAAGGCCAAGTGCCTCGTGCTTGCCTCTATGGACAATGAACATCAAAGGAGGCATGAGAATATGAACCTTGAATCCATATTTCTCCATACAAAAGAACTGTATAGAGAGCGATCCCGTATTGCCAGATACGAAGTCTCGAAAAAGCTGTTTTCGGGGAGATTGGCCGTCGGATCATCGGTAGCGGAACACGTGCTTAAGATGATTGGCTTTATTGAGGAGCTCGTGGACCTTGGGACCACATTAGAGAACGAGCTTTACACGGACTTGATTCTCCAGTCCCTTCCTTCCACTTACGCCCAGTTTATCCTGAACTTCAACTTGCAAGAAAAAGAAGTTGAACTTTCAGAACTCCTCATCATGCTGAGAAGTGCAGAGGGCACCCTACTGAAAGGTAGGAAAACATCCACTTTGTTTGTAGGAGGATTTTCCTCTTCTAGGTCCAACGCGAAAGCCAAGGGAAAGAAGAAGAAAGCCCCCGCCAAACCAAGGGGCGGTGTTAGTAAAATGGATACGAAGGGAAAGACAAAGGCAACAAAGGTAGAGGGAAACCTTGTGGGAAAGGAAGAATGCTTTTACAGTCACAAGAGTGGACACTGGAAAAAGGATTGCAGGGCTTGGAAGGCCAGAACCCAGGATCTGAAGCAAGTTGCGGCTTCAGCTTCAGGTGTGTATGTTATTGAAAACTGTCTATCAATAAACTCTATATCCTGGGTATTGGATACCGGATCAGGATCTCATATCTGTAATTCTTTACAGGCACTGAGAAGACGTAGGGTTATGAAGGCAGGTGATATGACCCTCAGAGTTGCAAACGGAGCTGGTATGGATGCTGAGTCCGTGGGGGACTATCACCTGGGGTTGTCAAATGGACACGTTTTGGTTTTGCGTGATTGTTATTTTGTACCCAATGCAACATGTAATATCATATCTGTATCTTTATTATCTAAAGAAGGTTATGAATTTGCATTTGTAAGTAATGTTGTGAACATTCACCTTAATCAAGTTTTGATTGGGTCTGTTACATTAAGCAATGGTATATACATATTAAACCAACCACAGATTTTCAATGTCCAGAATACACACAAAAGAAAGTCTCCAGAAACAAATCAGGCTTTCTTATGGCATTGTAGACTGGGTCACATCAATGAGAGAAGGTTGACGAAGTTACATACAGAAGGATATTTGGATCCGTTCGAATATCAATCATATGCAACTTGTCAATCCTGTCTCAAAGGAAAGATGACAAAGACTCCGTTCAATGGACACAGAGTAAGAGCGAGCGAGCTCTTGGGACTTGTACACAGCGACGTGTGCGGTCCAATGTCTATGCATGCACGAAGCGGTTATTCTTACTTCATTACTTTTACGGATGACTTTTCAAGGTACGGATATGTCTTCTTAATGAAACATAAATCCGAAGCCTTTGGAAAATTCCAGGAATATAAGAATCAAGTAGAAAAACAAACAGGCAAAAGTATCAAGACACTGAGATCTGATCGAGGTGGTGAATACTTAAGTGTCGAGTTCCTGGATTACTTAAAAGAGAATGGAATTCTCTCTCAGCTTACTCCTCCAGACACTCCGCAACATAACGGTGTATCGGTGAGACAGAACCGGACCCTATTGGATATGGTACGTTCCATGATGAGTAACGCTGAGTTACCGCGATCATTCTGGGGATATGCACTAGAATCAGCTGCATACCTTTTTAACCGAGTTCCAACTAAGACTGTGCCTACCACACCATATCAGATGTGGTGTGGGAAGAAACCCTATCTTAAGCATATTAAGACATGGGGATGTCTTGCTTTTGTTAAAAAGCAGCATGCGGACAAACTCGAGGCACGCTCAGTACAGTGCAAGTTTGTGGGATATCCAAAGAATTCCAAGGGATATTTCTTCTATTGTGAAGAGGAACAAAAGATTTTTTTTTCTCGTCATGCCCACTTCTTGGAAACTGAGTTTTTGGAAAATCAGATAAGTGGGAGCGCAATAGAACTGGAAGAAATTCCAGAACCACGAGCTATTACTGAAAGCTTATTAGAACCAGAGGGTTCGAAAGATCAGGACATTCCTGCGCCGCTCCGCAGGAGTAGTAGGCAGTCTTATCCGCCCGAGAGATACTACGGTTTTCTTATAGACGGGGATAGAGTGGATTGCATCATTGATAGTGATGAGCCGACTAGCTTCCAGCAAGCCATTCAGAGCGTCGACTCGGTAAAATGGCTGGATGCAATGCGGACCGAAATGGAGTCTATGTACACCAACAAAGTATGGACGTTAGACGTTGCTCCAGATAGGGTAAAACCCGCAGGATGCAAGTGGATCTTCAAAAGGAAGATTGGTGTAGATGGACAGGTTTAGACCTATAAAGCTAGACTTGTTGCAAAGGGTTTTCGTCAAATACCTGTTTTGGACTATGACGAAACCTTTTCTCCAGTGGCTATGCTGAAATCCATTCGGATCCTTCTTGCCATTGCTGCCTTCCACGATTATGAGATTTGGCAGATGGACGTAAAGACCGCTTTTACGAATGGAAATTTCGAGGAGTGCGTCTATATGGATCAGCCAGAGGGATTCATTCAGAGTGGGAGCAGCAGAAAGGTGTGCAAGTTGCTTAAGTCCATCTATGGACTAAAGCAGGCATCGCGGAGTTGGAACATGTGTTTTGATGAGACGGTCAAAGAATTTGGCTTTATCAAAAATCCAGATGAACCATGCATCTATAGTAGATTTGTAGCAAGAACTGTCGTATTCCTCGTAGTGTACGTGGATGACATTCTTTTGATAGGAAATGACATTCCTATGCTACAATCTGTCAAGGGATTCTTGTCACACAGGTTCTCCATGAAAGACCTGGGTGATGCCTCTTACATTCTGGGGATCCGGATCTATCGTGACAGATCCAAGAGGATATTAGGACTTTCACAGTCCAGGTACATCGACACCATACTGAGAAGATTCAGTATAGAAGATTCCAAGCGCGGTAATCTACCGGCTTGTCACGGGATCACCCTCTCCAAAGAGATGTCTCCCAAGACTGATTTGGAAAGGGATCGCATATCTATTATACCTTACGCTTCTGCGGTAGGATCTATAATGTATCCAATTTTGTGTACCAGACTAGATGTAGCTTATGCACTGAGTGTGGTAAGCCGGTATCAGTCAAACCCTGGGGAGAAACACTGGATAGCGGTAAAGAACATTCTCAAGTACCTGAGAAGGACTAAGGAGATGTTCTTGGTGTATGGCAGAAAAGACCTCCAGATCGAGGCATTTGCTGACTCCAGCTTCCAGAGTGACAAGGATGATTCCATGTCCATGTCGAGTTATGTCTTTACCCTCAATGGAGGGGCGGTGTGTTGGAAGAGTTCCAAACAGGAAACCGTTGCTGACTCGACGATGGAAGCGGAATATATCGCTGCTGCAGATGCCGCAAAAGAAGCCGTCTGGATAAGGAAGTTCTTGACAGAACTTCAGGTGGTTCCGTCCATTGTTGATCCAATACCTTTGTATTGCGACAACAACGGGTCTATAGCTTTAGCGAAGGAACCCAAGTCCCATCATAAGTCCAGACACATCTTTAGGCGGTATCACCTGATCGGGGAGATCGTGGGTCGCCGATTTGCTACAGAATATAACACTGCTGATCCATTCACGAAGGCCATACCCCAGACTCAGTTCGAGCGGCTGATCGAGATGATAGGTCTTAGATACGCTAGTACATGGCCTTAGTGCAAGTGGGAGATTGTTAGTGTATATGCCCTAGATGCCATTACTGTATCATATTAGTTTGTATATTACTTAATGGAAGCTTGGGATATTCACCTTGTATAGACAATCTTGCTTAAAATAGTAGTATGCTACTTGGTTTGTTTCTACTTTAATGTGTACATGTGTTTATTTTAGTATATCACCTATACACATTAGTGGAGCCCTTAGGATCTTTGCTTGATTACCAGCGTTGTGATGGCAGTCACACTCGTGGGGGCTGGGTAATCCACAAGCACATCCTTATACAGGTCCCTGGTCGTAAGACTATCGAGACAGGGCATCGATACTCCGGAGTAGACTATCGTATGCGCTTCTCATCCCAGCAGGGGAGACGGTCTGTCCCAAAGCCGTCAGTACGTCGTACTTGAGATAGTATGCGGGTGCTCGTTAGGTTACGAGTACACTGGACAGGACTCGTCGGGAACTGTTGGTTGGTACTATACCTATCGTCAGTTATCAGTTCCCAGGTGACATGAGTACAACTTAGTCCGCTGACTTGACATTGTCACTTCGCCTCGAGTGTGTTCCCACTGTACTTAGATTACTACCCTACCATGGCTCAAAGGAGTCGTGCAAACAGGTAGTAGTTGGGTGCAATCCCGAAGCACTTGGAGCCAGAGACGATTATACAGGATTCGTCTCTCCCGGTATTGGGGGTTGATATCGCGCTGTGTCTAGGTGATCCATTACACAAAGTCCCTGGCCAGGGCAAGCGAGATATACTGGTAGGTTTCCAGCGTTATCTCAAGGTGTTCTTGGCTACACTCCGACACGACTTATACCGCTATTAGGGGACTGACGTTTACCGCCCCCCTAGGCCCGCCATGCGATATTCTCAGACGAACAGACCAGACTGTACGCATATTGTCACATTCAGGCTCAGTAGGAGTTCAGATGGGTTTCACCTCGTCAGTCTTCTTATCGGCATCTACCTGGGGGCCGTTACGCACAGCTAGTGCCGCTTGCGGTCTGTGGTTAAACCCACTGCCAGCGTAGTTTCGAGTCTTTAGAGTCCCACACAGAGAGCTATTCGCCTTTAGGCAAAGGGAGTAGAGGTCGCATGGTTTTGCGACAGGGTTCGGTCACATCCGTGCACTTGTGCACGTTTAGTGTCCGGGCAGTTATCACTAGCGGGCTTTGGTTTAAGCCAGATCGTAGTATATGTTTTGGGATTGGTTTTATCTCGTTTGTATTCGTGTTCCTCGGAACGCGGATGCGGGTGTGTATGCACAGTTGACAGAGAGAAAGAGGCAGAGGATTCGCATTAGGGTTGTTGACTGTTGTCTTTTGCTAAACCCTAATGAGAATAAGAAATATGATTAATGATAATATTAATTAAGTATTATTGTGCCATGGTTGGGTTGAAGGGTTGACTTTGTTGACTTGTTGACCTTGTTGACCGGTTGACTAGGTTGGACTAGTGGACCATCATCATGACAATGGCTATCATTTCTTGGCATTGACCTTGGCTTGCTTGTTGGTTCACAAATTGCATTTAATACAAGAAATGATATGGCCATTTGATATGATAACAACCATCACATAATACTCAAGTATTATTATGTGTTATAATGATTTTGGATTATGAGAGCAAGGGTGACAAAAGTCATGCTCATTCTATCATTCTCATTCTCTCTCATCCTCAAGCTCTCCCTCTTCCTATTGCTCTCTCTCTCTAGTCCATGGTTCTACTTGTCTCATGTGTTGAGAAGCAAGAACCATAGAGAAAAAACCCAACACACTCCTTTACTCATCCTAGTACACAAAGTCTAGCAAGCCAAGTGTTCTAGTTTCCTCTAGTTTGAGGTTGAAGCCAAAGATAGAAGCTTTCAGGTCGATCCATCTTCGGCACAACGAGACAACGAGGAGAGAACCATACGACCACCACAAGGAGACCAAGAGAAGGAGTTCAAGTTATGTTATGACCCCTAACAGAGTAGGTAAAACTCTTGTTAGGTCGTTAGATAGTTGTTTAACAAAGATCCGTATTTTGAGTCCATGTTACCACCAAAAGAAAAATTGTTTTTATCATTTCCGCAAGCCCGAATGAACCGGGAGAGGTAACGTGGACTTACAGTATGTATATTTTACTTTCTGTACTAGGATTACCCTGCGGTGGGGTGCACGGATAGCCTGGTTCTAGAGGGCAACGGGCCCGCATCTCATGGCTTTGAGACGGAGGGGGGTTTACTCTAGAATTGGCGGGCTATTCGCCGCACTCGTAGGGGGTACAGGTTGACCCAAGGAGGGGTGCTCAAGTTACCGGATTCCGTGAATTGCTGGGTAGTCCATTCATTTGTTGAAGGGGGCTGCCTCGCTTCAGGTTTTGGCGGGTAACTTGCCGCGCCCGTAGGGGTCTAGGATTTCATTGCACATCCTATCCACATGACCAGGGGAATGTCGGGTTTCAGTAGCGGCTCTATGAAACCCGGGGATCCCTGATTATCTGTATTGTTCTGTGATGCTTATTACATTTCTGTGATGTTGCATTTTATCACACCTTGAGCGAATATTATATATTGATATATATACTAGTAAATGTTGTATATGTTTTACACCCGCGCTAGTCCAGTCCCCGCTCTGTCGTTAGTTAAGTAACCTAACGGGTGATAACGGGACCCAGTGGCGAATGCGGATGGCATATACGTATATCGTATTTTCGTTCTTTTGTGGTGTGATTAATTGATGGGTCTGCATTGATTCGGATCAATGCAAGCTAAACAAACCTATTCTGATGTTGTTGGAACATTTCTTAAAAAAAAGCTGTTATTGCAAGGACGGTCTCTTTTGTTTTACTAAGTGGTATTCGGTTATGAATATCCAGCACCTCAGTCGACGAGGAAAGGGCCGAGATCCCTTCACCGGGAGTGACCCCTTGGACAGAAGTTTGCGTCTGGGTAATAACTTCACTATAGCCGATTACTATTTGCTTTGCATCGTGGTATTCAGTTGGAATATCCTGCAACTCATTCTACGGGGAAAGAGCCGAGATCCCTTCACCGGGAGTGACCTCTTTAGCAAAGGTTTTCGCCACTATATTTTTATAAAAAGCTATCCGGTTCCTTCAACGATATCAAGTTCATTACGTTAAAGGTTTTTCGCCAAAAACCATTCATAGCCCTCCATCATTTCAGAAAGGTAGCACTTAGTATTCATGCTATGTATGTTGGCCTTCGTCAAGGCATAGTGTATGGTAGCTATTTGTTACTTTTCTGCTGCATAGATAGATGCGTTGGTTTGGGATAGTCGTTCTACTATTTTGGCTTTCTTCAAGGTATGTACGGGTGGGATCAAATTAACCTGGATAATGACGGGTAGAACTTGATATGTGACTTATGATATGTTGGCCTTCGTCAAGGTCATAAGAGCATGGGGTAAAAATCACATCGGGAGTTTCTAAAGAAACTGAAACTTGCCAGATATGCGCATACCTTCTGGAGTGTGATAACGTGAGTGGATTCCATCACGTTATCATGCGATGATAGTTGGATCCCGATTCCCACTGATGAGTTGGTTTACTCCTCGGGTGATCCCGACTAATTCTTCTTTCAGGTTTGGAGGAGAATTTGAAGTTACAGTGGGAGGTTTCCTGATTAGATAAATTGATAACCATTCTGATCTAGGTTAGAGTGCATGCTGGAAGTCCATGCTACCCTTCCCCGGTTCTTACGGGGTTGCGGAAGTGGTGAAAAACGATTTTCAAGAGGGTGGTAATATGGACTACCAATACGGATCTTTGTTAAACGACTAACTAACAACCTAACAAGAGTTTACCTACTCGGTTAGGGGGATATACCTTACTTGAACTCCTTCGTCTTCGACTCCTCCCGGTGTACAGATCGGCCTCACCTCGTCGTCTCCTTGCGCCGAAGATGGATCCACCCGAAAGCTTCTACCTTTGGCTTCTTCTTCGATCTTTGAAGAAACTAGATAACTTGGCTTGCTAGGCCTTATGAACTAGAATGAGTAGAGGAATGTTTTGGTGTCTTTTTATCTCTAAAGCAATGAGTCTTAATACATAAGAATGGTTTGCCTAGAGCTAGAGAGAGCAAGAGGAAGAGGGAGAGCTTGAGAATGAGAGAGCACAAGAGAGAGAAAGCAAATGAAAGAATGAACCATTCTTTTCTCATTCTCACCTCTCATAATCCAAAAGCCATCATAACGAAAATAATAATCAAGTATTGTGTGATGGTTTAAGTCAAAATGGCTATATCATTTCATGCACTCATTTTGCATAAAAAAACGAGCAAGCAAAAGTCTTTGCCATGGAATGATAGCCATTGTCATGATGATGGTCAACTAGTCCAAGTTTAGTCAACCAGTCAACAAAGTCAACAAGTCAACAAAGTCAACCCCTCAACAACCATGTCACTATAAAACTTAATTAATATTAATGTTAATAATATTTCTTATTCTCATTAGGGTTAAGCAAAAGTCAATGGTCAACGGTCAAAAGTCAATAACCCCAATGAGAATCCTCTGTCTCTGTCTCTCTGTCAACTGTGCATACACAGCCGCATCCGCGTTCCGAGGAACACGAATACAAACGAGATAAAACCAATCCCAAAACGTACACTAGGATCTGGCTTAAACCAAAGCCCACTAGTGTTAACTGTCCGGACACTGTACGTGCACAAGTGCACGGATGTGACCGAACCCTGTCGCAAAACCATGCGACGTGTCGCAACACCATGCGACCCCTACCCTTTTGCCTAAAGGAGAATAGATTTCTGTATGGGACTCTAAAGACTCGACACTACGCTGGCAGTGGGTTTAACCACAGACCGCAAGCGGCACTAGCTGTGCATAACGGTCCCCAGGTAGATGCCTACAAGATGACTGACAATGTGAAACCCATCTGAACTCCTACTGAGTCTGAATGTGACAATCTCCATATAGTCCGGTCTGTTCATCTGATACATCGCATGGCGGGCCTAGGGGGCGGTAAACGTCAGTCCCCCAATAGCGGTACAAGTCGTGTCGGAGTGAAGCCCAGAACACCCTGAGATAACACTGGAAACCTACCAGTATATCTCGCTTTCCCTGGCCAGGGACTACTCGTGTAATGGCTCTCCTAGACACAGCGCGATGTCAACCCCCAATACCGGGTGAGACGAATCCTGTCTAACTGTCACTGCCTCCAAGTGCTTCGGGACTGCACCCAACTACTACCTGTTTGCACGACTCCTTTGAGCCGTGGTAGGGTAGTAATCTTAGTGCAGTGGGAACACACTCGAGGCGAAGTGACAGTGTCAAGTCAGCGGACTAAGCTGTACCCATGTCACCTGGGAACTGATGACTAACGATAGGTATAGTACCAACCAACAGTTCCCGACGAATCATGTCCAGTGTACTCGTAACCCAACGAGCACCCGCATACTATCTCCAGCACGCCGTACTGATGGCTATGGGACAGACCATCTCCCACACTGGGATGAGAAGCGCATACGCTAGTCTACTCCGGAGTATCGATGCCCTTTCTCGATATTCCTGCGACTAGGGACCTGCATAAGGATGTGCTTATAGATTACCCAGCCCCCATTAGTGTGACTGCCATCACAACGCTGGTAATCAAGCAAAGATCCTAAGGGCTCCACTAATGTGTATAGGTGATATACTAAAATAAACAGATGTACACATTGAAGTAGAAACAAACCAAGTGGCATACTCCTATATTGAGCAAGATTGTCTATACAAGGTGAATATCGCAAGTTTCCATTAAGTAATATACAAACTAGTATGATAAAGTAATGGCCTCTATGGCATATACACTAACACATGCTGAGTGTTTCTTTTCTCTCTCTCTTTAGCAGCGACCATGGCCCGCCCCTTGACTATGACTCAGTGACAAAGATTAACCGAACCTTCTTAAAACACTGGCTTTTGGATTGTCAATGTTGCATACCTCATTGTCACTCCTACTTTTACCCTTTTCTCCAGAACACCCCGTATTACCACGAACATCCACTTCCATTAGTTAAAACCATCGTATTGTTATATACGAACTCGAAGGAACTTGTTCCAGATTCGAGGACGGTTTTCGGTTCTGGAGAAAACGAATATGACTTTTCAGTTGTCTTTTCCTTTTACCTTCTCTCAGGTTGCGAGTGCTCCTAGGATTAGGACAGTACACCTATTACGCTTATTGGATAGTCTTCTTCCAAACCATAGGTAGGTGCCGAATGGTGGGGAATGAAGAAAACCAATTAGCCGAACGATAGTGTACAGAAGGTATTAAGTAAAGACAAATAAGCGATTAGAAAGAGGGCAAAGTAAATTGCGACTGCTATTCATGACCGAACCACGTATTTCATTACCACTCCTACTTCACCTTTGTATTTCTCCAGAACACTCCGTAACACTACGAAGATCCACAGTTATTTGGATACTCCATCGTATGGTTATATACGAACTCAAAAGGAACTTGTTCCAGTTCGGGGATGGATTCTGGTTCAGGAGAAATAGGAATAAGATTTATTCAGTTGTCTTTTATCTTCACCTTCTCTCAGGTTGTGAGTACTCCTAGAATTAGGAGAGTACACCCATTATGCTTATTGGATATTCTTCTTCCAAACCATAGGCTGGTGCCGAATGGTAGGGATGGAAGAAAACCATTTAGCCTAAGAGGGTGTACAAAAGGTAATGACTAAAGACATATAAAGGGATTTGAAGAGATGGCAAAGAAATATACGGTTACAGTTGTGAATTTGATAATGGAAGAGGCGATACTATGAATACCAGGATACCCCTTCAAAACATTTACATGTTTCAGTTTCACTGTGTATTGTTAAAAGAAAACTGATTTCCCAATTAGCCCTTGCGCCAGGGTATGAATTCACCAGGTTTGATTCTCACATCTGTATGGTTTTACAGATGATGAGTGGGAGTAAGTTATTGGGAATTGGGTGATCATCCACATTATATCGGGATTCGTTGTAATTGGTGATATTTGAAGAAATCACCTGGGTTGTTTGCCGGACGACAAATATTTGGTTTTGAATATCCATTGTTATGCACCAATTTCAAATTGATATATCTGTACGTTTATTTTTATAAAGTGAGATATAACTTTTTGAAATTATTTCTATAACATTTACCTATATCAGTGGATGGTTAGGTAAGGAGCATTAAACAGCGGTGTAATTCTTCTTAACCATAAATACAGTTTTCAACCTACGACGCACAGGGAATGAGTTATTAGACTCAAGGGACTTATACAGAGTATTTTATGTTGTCCAGTGTCCATTAGGACAGAGGGGTTGGTCCTCGTACTATATTCGGTTTACTTATGACTTCTCTAGTTTTTAGACAATTGTTTCGTAGAAACACAAGGTCCAAGTTTTGAGAAGTTATAGGTATATATGAATAAAGTAGAGAACCAGGTATTGCAAGTATCAGGATTCTTCAAAGTGATCGAAGATGTGGATACTTGTGTATGGTATTCAGTTGATAGTAATGATTATGAGAACTTGTTTCTCTTTCAGGTTACTCATATCTGGATGTACTCCTAAGTTGAGTAATGTTGATCGGCCTCTCACCATTTAGTAGACATTCACTGGAGACAGCTGCATGATTTGAATCTGGTTCCAATTAAATCTGTGCCTCTGTTTCTATATTGGATATAGAAAAGTTCATATCTTAACATTGTTAAGGTACGAGGAGTTTTCCGGCTTATGCATAAAACCAGACTCTGGATAACTCAAGGAACGTTTCTGTAATGGCTGTTTGTGGATACTTCGGTTTCTCTATGAGATACCAGGCACATGATTGTTGGATATAGTGCCCTCAGAGTCAATTATTGGATCGCAGGCACATGATTGCAATGATTGAGGGAGGACCTATACCGGTAGGACAGTCTTACTCGAGGGGTTTGTATACTATCTGGTTTGTCTATATCATCGTGTACATTCATTAGGTGACATTGTAGTTCACTATTACACGTTGAAAGAGAATAGTATGCAACCATGGTTTGTCTTTAAAATCGTGTACTGCTTTAGGTCGCCTTATAGGTTGCTATTACACATTGATAGAGCTCTTAGGATTCTTGCTTGACTGCCAGCAGTATGATGGCGATCATATACGTGGGAGCTGGGGTCTATAAGCACATCCTTAAAAGGTCTCTAGTCGTGGGAGTTTTCGAGACAGGGCATCGATACTCCAGAGTAGACTAGTGTATACAGTCGAGACCCCGACGAGTGGCAGTGGCCGGTCTTACAAGCCACTGGTGTCAGTTGGTTCACCCAAGATGTATACATGTGCTCATTGGGCTATGAGTACACCGGACAGGACTCGCCGGGAACATGCTAGTTTGTATTATACCTGACGTCAGATAGCAGTTCCCTGGTGACATGTGTACAGGTTAGTTCATCGACCTGAGATCATCATTTGTCTCATGTAAGATCCCACTGTGCTTTGATTACTTCCCTACCACGGCTCAAAGGAGTCGTACAAACAGGTTTTAGTTGGGTACAGTCCCGAGCCACATGGAGGCAGTGAGCGGATCGGCAGGGGTTTCGTCTCTACCGGCATTGTGGGTGAGATCGCGCTGTGTCTAGGAGAGCCATTACACGAAGTCCTTGGCTAAGGCAGGAGATTTACTAGTAGGTATTCCAGTATTATCTCAGGGTGTTCTGGGCTACACTCCGACACGACTTGTACCGCTTTGGGGGGTCTAGCTTTCACCAACCCCCTAGGCCCGCCATGCTATGCTCATAGACGAACGGACCGGCTGTACAGATATTGTCACTGACAGGCTCGGTAGGGTGTCTGGATGAGTTCGCTCATCGACCTCTCTTTTGGTCAATACCTGGTAGCCCGTTACATACGGCTAGTACCTCTGACGTGCTAGTGGTTAAATCCACAGCCAATATATTGACAAGTCTTTAGAGTCCCCCACAGACAGTTTCTCAAGTTTCGGGCGAAACGTTGTAGAAGCCGTATGGATTTATGGCAGGGTTCGAAAATACGCGTGCACTTATGCACGTGTCGTGTTTCGCACGGATAATACTAGCGGGTTTTGGTTTAAGCTGGATCCTAGTATTATACTGTGTAGATTTTGTCTCATTGCATTTGTATTCGGTTGGAATACAAATGCGGGTATGTATATACATTCGCGGGGTTATCCTGTAATTTTTTACCTGATCGCTTTTTGAAGTTGCCAGATTACTTTCTTGTTTTGGCCAAATTCCTTTTCCATTATTCTTTGGCTAAATTTTCCTTGGAGGGGGTTTCTTGCAAAAGTGGAGATTTATAAATGGAGGGCTTTTCTGTGGTTGCTGTGGCTCTAGGACTTTCCAGCAAGCTCTTTAGTTTTCTTGATGTGCTTGGTTCTAGGTTTGCATTTATTTTGATTGGTTTGGTGATAGACTTTGTTGTGACAATTTTTCCTCATTATCACCACCTTTTCCTTATGCTCACCCCATTCTTTCCTTGTGCTCACCCCATTGATTATTTCCCAATCCCTAAATTGGCCGAGCATATCAAGGGGCTGATCCCATCATTTTTGTAGAGAAAAAATTGATACATTTTGCTAAGAAAAATCCTTGAACTCATTTCCCTTCAATCTCCCATTGTGGCAACTTCAATTTACCATTGAGAAAAAGCGTTCTACACATATTCTACAGCGATCTTGGAAACGTCGTCTAGCAAACTTTGTGTCCGAGTTGCCTCAGTTCAGAGTTGGGAGCCCGTAAAATGACTTCTCGATGTGGTGCCCTTCCGACGAGGAGATCGGAGATCGTAGATGCCGCGAGGAGTTTGGGATGGTGGCCAAAGACCGAAGGACATGGATCGATCGGTATAGCTTTCCAACCCTCTCTCTAGATAGCTAGTTGTAGGTTAATGGTTCGATCCGGGTTTTAAGCATACGATAGCACCGGTTTCATGTTTTGAAAAAGTTTTCTTTTCCGCATTTTGGCCTCGGACAGATGGCCGGAGCGCTACCGTACACTTACACATCCATCGCCCATCATATAGGTCAAGATGCGTATACACTATTCTACTTGGGTGTATCGATGCCCAGCCTCGATACACCCTCGACTAGGAACAGTTATAGGATGTACTCGTTGACTACCATGGCCCCACTAGTATGATCTCATCATAGTCCTCGTAGTCAAGTACATATCCCAAGGGCTTTATCAACATGTGAGAGCAAGACAGTAAACCAATACAAGCCAATAAGTTAAGACAAAGTGTAACCAGATAGCATACTATCATATCGAGCAAGAATGTCCTCTCTATATATATCCAAGCATCCACTATAATCTACATCATATGTACAACAATGGCCTTTAGGGCATATATACAACTAACATACATTAAATCATTAAATCAACACTTGATTTAATAATCCGGCTATATCACATATAACCGACTAATATAAAATGTATCATTTCATCGAATCAACACTTGATCCGATGACCCGGCTATATCACATATTACCGGCCGATATCACTTGTCACGAGAATAGAATACGTTATCGCATACACGTATTAATCTCGGTCCCGCAAATATCATATATGTGCTCCTACTCCGTGTCGCCTGAGCCAGGAAAGCTCTGTGTAGGACTCTAAAGACTTGTCAATACGCCGGCAGTGGGTGGTGATCATATTAGTCACCCACAAGCTGTCAGCGGTCAGCTAAACCTAACGGCCACCCGGGTATTGAGCGATCATAAAATCAGCAAGCAAGCCTACTCATACTCCTGTAAAGCCTCTCAGTGACACTACCGTACAGTCGGGTCTCTTCGTCTGATATGTCGCATATCCAGTCTAGGGGTGGTAAACGTCAGACACCAGTAACCGATAAGTCGTGCAGATGTGCGGCTCATAACGGGTTGAGAAACTACTGATAAAACTTACCAGTAGATCTCCATATCAGCTCTGGCCAGAGACTTCTAGTTATAGCTAATCGGGCATGGCGCAACATCAACCCCCAATACCGGGAGAGAAGAAACCCCTCATATCGCTCATTGCCTCCTTGTGATTGTAACCCTTCGAAAATCGTTTAGGCAGTTTTTCGGTAATCGGCAAATTTTTCGGCTTTTTCCGTAAAAAGTCAAAAGTGATATTTTTCATTGTAGACTTAATTATACAAAATTTAAATAAGATATTACTATAATTTTGTCACTAAAATGTCATTTATAATTTTCTAGTTAAATAAATTTTTTTTCGTAATTAATTATTTTTTTATTATTTTAAGCCTTTTTAAATACATTTAATTAGGGATAAATACAAATTTAATTAGGTAAATTTCTTAATTAGGAGTCTTTATAAGCTAAAATATGGTGTTAATAAAATTATATCATGTCTTGCAAACTTTTAGATTTTTGGTGGGAAAATTATGAAAAAATGGCTTAAAATGGGGTTTTTTTGCAAAAAGGTTGACATGAAAGCATTAAATGATAACATATGATATTTTTTTTGACCTAGAAACTTCCATAAAACTCCCACAACCTCCCTCCCTTGCTCCAGGCCGAGCTCACTGCTGGAAACACCATTTTTCCCCTCTCTTTCTTGCTTCAAAATTGCTTCTAAAATCAACAAAAATCCACAAAAATACACAATTTTCTTCACTAATTCTAACCTAAATCCCATTCCACTTCTTCCCAAACCCTAATTTTGTTAAAAGGTGGAGAAAAGAGGTGTCTTGGAGGCTAGTTCAAACTAGGAATCATCACTTGTGAGGTACAATCTTAATCTAGTGTTTAATTGTAGTGTAAGCTTGCTAGATTTTGTTGTTTAAGTGTGAAATTTAGGTTATTTTGTTTGCTCATGAAAATCAAGAGAAGGTTTTGATTTCTAAAAATTAGGGTTTGTAGCATAATGGTTGGATTATGTTAGGGATGGTTATCTAATTGATTAGAATGGTTAATGGTGTAATTATATGCTTGCTAAATCGACAAATTTCGATGTTTGTATCAAATCGGCTAGAACTTCGCTTACTAGATTTTTGTAGAAAATAGAATGCGGTCAATTTGCGTTAGGTTAGCAATATTATTAGCTTCGTATAGGATCATTAGAATGCGCAAACGCGGGGTTTCGTCGAGTCGGGTTGTAGTTTTGTCGATTTCCCCGAAATGACGATTTTAGTTAAAGGATTGCGATTTTCGTGCGTTTTTCCGCGCACTGAGTGCATGCTACGATTAATTTAAGAGCGTGGATATTTGTATAATGTGACTTGCATCGTTTAGGGTTATGTAATCTTATGCTTGATATTGTGCAAATATAGGATCGGTCGGGGAAACTTCGGACACGGCGCGAAAAGGCAAAGCGGTGGCCGGATCAGATTAGCGGGGATTTCTGGTGAGTAGATATATTCATCTACGGGGGAATCGTCTGGATGGCGCGAGGTGCCCCCTCCCTAGTTCGGATTACTCCACTTTATGCAATAATTATATTGTTAGCTAGCTTATCCATTTATGTACATTGCATACCCTTACAGCTAACCCTATACTAGATTGCATGGACATTCATATGACATTCATATATACATAAGCGATATCATTTCGTAGGACACGAACACCTTACCATTGGCATCTATTGCACGCGCACTATTCATGTGACACACAAGCCTTTGGTATTTGCCATGCCACGTGCACTATAAAAACCTGTTTAGCTTAGTAACGCCATTGCATTCATGCATGATATTTGAGATTGTATCGCACGCATATACCTCGCATTACTACCATATTTACATAGATTTCTAGCCAAACTCTCACATCATATACATTGATATCATAGACACTTATCATATATAACATGTGGACATTATGATTTCTTGAGGATTTCAGTTTGCTGCGATTTCTGGATTTTTGGGGAAAACCGCAAGAATTTAACAAAACCTTATATTTATCACTTTCAAAACAAAGTTGCGGTTTTCTCGTGATGTATGTGTCGTCCACCATGAGTTTTCATGTTTTCTGTTGGATTTCGAGACCCGATTCGAGGAGTGGAGGAACCGTCTCGGGTACATGGTGGGCCCGGTATGGTACCCCGGGGCAAGAAGATCGAGTTGTAGACGATGAGCCTGGCAGGGGAAGACTACCTACCGGTGATGTCTGGCGCGGCGGATATCCGGAGGATACCGACCGTTGTCGTGAGGTTTATGATATGGGCCGATCCGGACTGACGGAGCCCGACATTGAGACAGATATGATTCCTATTTGGTGTCGATGCTTGACACGGGTTTTCAGAGGATTTCTTGATGATATTTAGCTATTATGCAGACATTCATTTTCTAAAAGTTAAGAATGCAGTAACATTAACATTTAAATCACTTAAAGAGTTAGAAAAGATATTGCATACATGTGCATGCATACTAGAGTTATTATATCACATATGGACATACATGTTGTTCCGCATTGCGTGCATTCTTACGATTGCCTTAGTAGATGTTATATTTACTCACGAGCTGGCAACTCACCCCCGTTGTGCCACAGTGTCTTGCAGGTCGGACCCGTCATCTTTGTAGCGGCGGGCTATCTTATCATCAGCTCATTTTGCTCAGACTCGCGACATCGCCCGTAGGTGGGTTGCGAGTATACTTTATTTCTTTTTGCTTTATCATTGTATCTAGTATTCTCCATCTACCACTTGTATTGTATATGCGACCTAGTGATGAGACTGAGAGATTTGTATATTTGTGGTTTCTTTTGGGTCGAGCTCACTTGAGTCGACGTGTGTTTTCTGGTATTTGCATCTCTTTTATGCTCTTTTTCTTGATATTACTATTATATTGCATGTGGTTGTGATCCGCCTTGGGCGAAGAGCTAGCTCCCGCTTGGGGATGCCATTTTTATAATTACAGGTTTATTATCTTGTTGTACCCATTTTTGGGGATAGAAAAATACAGGGGAGACTCTGCCGAAATTTTCAGAAATTTTTGATGTTTTTTTTGGATTCTATGTAACTTAATTGATTTCAAAAACCGTTTTCATTTAAGGTTTTCCTTCACTCTCTTTTGATTTTGGGTTAGATTTTTGGGCTTTGGCTGACTTAGGTTGCGGTACGCCTTTAGACGTCTCGTAATCTAAGTGCCAGTCACGTTCCGTACTTTCGGGTCGTGACAAAGTTGGTATCAGAGCGTAGGTTTTACCTTTTTGAGTGTAGGACGACCTTGGTAGATGGAGTAGGTGACTTAAGCAGAGTGGCGTAGCGTGGGTATGATCCGCGGCATACTTACGATACGGTACTCCGCCTAAGTAACCTTAGGACATAATTGCTTGTATTTCCTTTCTTGATTCCTTGCATTCCTTGATTCAATTGCAATGATCTTATCAGTCCTTTTTCTTATTCTAGCTTCGATGCCGCCAAAGACTACGAGAGCTCAGCGGGCTGCCGCTAGGGATGAGATTCGAGCGGGCTCGTCTGAGGCGAGGATCGAGCGGGAGGATACACCTACCCCTCAGGGTCCTACTGATCCGCCTTATCCTGACCGTATTGCCAGATTAGAGGCCGGCATGCAAGAGTTGCGACAGATGATGGGATCTTTAGTTGAGTCTAGCCGGGCACAGAGATCCGAGGACGTTCCTTCCACCGCACAGACCACGATCGTACCTGCTGCACAGATGGTCACTCCTGCTGCTACTACGGAGACTATCCCTGTTTCACTACAGGAGTTCATGAGATTGAGACCCCCAGCTTTTACCGGTACAGATGCGACAGAGGACCCACAGACATTTCTCGATAGGATGGCACGGATTGGCCGTTCGTTGAGGTGTTCTGAGGATAGATTGGTGGAGTTTGCGAGTTTTCGTCTGGAGGGTCTTGCCCAGACATGGTACGACTCAGTAGAGAGAGGCCGAGCTGCAGGTCTGCCTTCTATGACCTGGGATGAGTTTACATCTGCATTTCTTGCCCGTTTTCTTCCGGAGAGTGTCCGAGATGCTCGAGCCCGTAGTTTTGAGTCTTTGCGCAAGACTCCTGGGATGACAGTGTCGGAGTATGATATACAGTTTACCCAGTTGTCTCGATATGCACCGTACCTAGTCGACACAGAAGAGAAGAGGATAAAGAGGTTTGTACGAGGGCTTGATACACAGCTATTCCTTGCCATCGGCACCCAGCACTTTGATACATACGCAGCCGCGATGGATGCAGCCTTACTTTTGGAGGAGCGTATTTCTGAGACTCCGGTCGCTTCTGGGCCGAAGAGGATCCGTACTGATATGCCAGCTCAGCGGCAGATGGGCAGACATCGTGATAGATTATTTCCGGGAGATGGCGGAGGCAGAGGATTGAGACGAGGTCAGTTATTTGGCTCATATCCACAGACCCAGCAGTCGTCTCCAGGATGT
Source organism: Agapanthus africanus (assembly GCA_030015575.1). NCBI lineage: Eukaryota > Viridiplantae > Streptophyta > Magnoliopsida > Asparagales > Amaryllidaceae > Agapanthus > Agapanthus africanus. The sequence continues at coordinate 271,758,348 of JASDDO010000012.1, forward strand.
TTTCGATGTGGGAGTCAGTACCACCGTATCAGAGACTGTACCATGGGACGTCCGGGCGCGGCGACAGTCCCGCATGTGACTTTACCACCCTCACCACCATCGCAGAGAGCTTTACTTCCTACTCCTGATGATGCTTCACGCCAGCCAGATGCTTCTAGAGGCCGTGGGCGTGGCGGTCCGGTTCAGAGAGGACGAGGCGACAGAGGCAGAGGCAGAGGCCGAGGTAGAGGCAGAGCACAACCAGCTATTAGCGGTGGACAGGCCCGAGTGTTCGCATTGACTCCTCAGGATGCACAGGCATCCAATGCCGTCGTGACAGGTACTCTCCCAGTATGTTCCTTTGATGCACGGGTATTATTTGATCCAGGCTCCACACATTCCTATGTTTCCACGTATTTTGCACCGAGGTTGGGCCGAGAGTCTTCTCCGTTAGATCAGCCGCTTGTCGTTATTACCCCGGTAGGCGAGTCTTTTGTTGCCCGTTTTGTGTACCGATCGTGTTCCGTTCGTATCGGGGAAAGAGATTCTTCAGTAGATTTGATTCTCCTCGATATGCTAGACTTTGACGTTCTTCTTGGCATGGACTGGCTAGCCACCTGTTATGCATCTGTGGACTGCCGTGAAAAAGCAGTCAGATTCAGTTTTCCTGGTGAGCCGGTTCTTATTATTCAGGGAGATCGTAGCGCTACCCTTCCCAGCTTGATTTCATCTCTTCGCGCTGGTCAACTCTTAAGGAAAGGGTGTCAGGGATTCTTAGCTTATGTTTGTGATACTAGCTCCACAGAGGTTCCGTTGGACCAGGTCCCTATTGTGAGAGAGTTCCCTGATGTATTCCCTGACGAGCTGCCTGGTCTGCCACCAGAGCGCGAGATTGAGTTCTGTATTGACTTGATCCCTGGCACGGGGCCTATTTCTATACCTCCTTATCGGATGGCCCCCGCAGAGCTGAGAGAGCTAAAGGATCAGTTACAGGACTTGCTGGACAAAGGGCTTATCCGACCGAGTGTGTCACCTTGGGGTGCTCCCGTCCTGTTTGTTAAGAAGAAGGACGGAAGTATGCGTTTATGCATTGATTATCGTCAGCTGAACCGGGTTACTGTGCGGAACAAGTATCCCCTACCCCGCATTGATGACTTATTTGATCAGCTCCAGGGTGCAGGGTTCTTCTCGAAGGTTGACTTACGATCAGGTTACCACCAGTTGCGGGTTCGGAAGGAGGATATTCCGAAGACAGCTTTCCGTACTCGATATGGTCATTATGAGTTCTTGGTGATGCCGTTCGGGCTCACCAATGCCCCGGCAGCATTTATGGATTTGATGAACCGCGTGTTCAGGCCGTATCTCGATCAGTTCATCATTGTGTTCATTGACGACATCTTGGTTTATTCTCGGAGCCGGGAGGAGCATGAGCAGCACTTACGTATCACATTGCAGACTTTGAGGGAGCATCAGCTGTTCGCCAAATTCTCCAAGTGCGCATTCTGGCTAGACAGTGTCGATTTCTTGGGTCATGTGGTGACGAGAGATGGTATTTGCGTGGACCCGAAGAAGATCGAGGCAGTTCAGCGTTGGCCTAGACCGGTATCAGTCACAGAGGTTCGTAGTTTTCTAGGTCTGGCCGGCTATTATCGACGTTTTGTCCAGGATTTCTCCCGCATTGCTGCACCGTTGACCGGGTTGACCCGGAAGGGGGTTCCTTTTGATTGGACCCAGGCATGTGAGGATAGCTTCCAGCAGTTGAAGACTCGTCTGACTACTGCTCCAGTGTTAGCATTGCCTTCAGGATCAGGCGGGTTCGTGGTATATTGTGATGCTTCTAGAGTAGGGCTGGGCTGTGTATTGATGCAGCACGACAGAGTTATCGCGTATGCTTCTCGGCAGCTGAGGAAACACGAGCAGAACTACCCCACCCATGATTTAGAGATGGCTGCAGTAGTGTTTGCACTCAAGATCTGGAGACATTACCTATACGGTGAGTCGTGCCAGATATTCACTGACCACAAGAGTTTGAAGTATATCTTCCAGCAGCGAGACCTGAACCTGAGATAGCGCCGTTGGATGGAGTTGGTGAAGGATTATGACTGCGAGATTTTATACCATCCGGGCAAGGCGAATGTGGTGGCAGATGCTTTGAGTAGGAGGCCCGGAGGTAGCCTATCTTGTTTGAGCGCAGTACAGATGCAGTCAACGGCGGATTGGCAGGTGTTATGTGATAGCAGAGTGCAGTTCGAGTTTACTCCTACAGGGGGACAGCTGGCCCATTTCAGAGCACGCCCACAGTTACTTGACCGTATCCACGAGGCACAGTCCGGCGATGCCCGTATCTTGGAGATTATTGAGCAGATTCGGCAGGGCAGAGTTTCTGAGTTCGTGATTGATGATCAGGGGATACTTCGATTTGGGACTCGACTGTGTGTGCCAGATTCAGAGGGACTGAGGCGTGATATTCTCGAGGAGGCACATAGATCCGTATACAGTGTTCACCCAGGTTCCACCAAGATGTATCATGATTTGAGAGAGGTTTACTGGTGGGACGGGATGAAGAAGGATATTACAGACTTTGTGTCGAGATGCCTGACTTGTCAGCAAGTCAAGGCCGAGCACCAGAGGCCAGCCGGCGAGTTACAGCCTTTGCCCATCCCTGAGTGGAAGTGGGAGCAGGTCTCCATGGACTTCGTTGTGGGTCTACCCAGGACCAGTCGAGGGTATGACTCTATTTGGGTGATTGTGGATCGACTGACGAAAGCGGCTCACTTTCTGCCAGTGAAGACCACTTTTGGATTTTCTCAGTACGCCCAGGTTTATATTGATGAGATAGTGCGACTGCATGGTGTTCCGACTTGCATCGTGTCCGACCGTGGCACCCAGTTTACCAGCCGATTGTGGCAGAAACTACAGGAAGCTTTGGGCACCCGATTGAGTTTTAGCACAGCCTTTCATCCTCAGACTGACGGTCAGTCGGAGCGTACGATTCAGACTCTTGAGGACATGCTCAGATCTTGTGTTTTGGATTTCGGTGGTAGCTGGGATCGTCATTTGCCTTTGATCGAGTTTTCCTACAATAATAGCTTCCAGGAGACGATTCAGATGGCACCTTTCGAGGCTTTATATGGGAGGAGATGTCGATCGCCGGTACGTTGGACAGAGCTCAGGGAGAGTAGTATTTTGGGGCCGCAGATCGTACAGGAGACGACCGAGAAGATACAGCTGATTCGGGACAGGATGAGAGCGGCACAGAGCAGGCAGAAATCTTATGCTGACAGGCGTCGTCGCCGACTCGAGTTCGCTGTTGGCGATCATGTTTTCCTGAAGGTCTCTCCGATGAAAGGTGTGATGAGATTTGGGCGGAAAGGGAAACTGAGTCCTAGATATGTTGGTCCTTTCGAGATCCTAGAACGTGTTGGTTCAGTCGCTTATCGGTTAGCTCTTCCGCCCAGCTTCCCCGATGTTCACCCCGTATTCCATGTCTCGATGCTCCGCAAGTACCTTCATGATCCTTCCCAGGCGATTCAGCACCAGACGATCTAGTTAGAGCGTGATCTTTCTTTCACCGAGCAGCCGGTGGTCATCTTGGATCGGCAGGTGAAGAAATTGAGGTCGAAGGTCATACCGTCTGTCAAAGTCCTTTGGCGTGGCCCGAACAGCGAGGAGGTCACCTGGGAGACCGAGGTCGAGATGAGGAAGAGATATCCCCATCTTTTTGAAGGTACGCGTAGTTAAATTCTAAATTCGGGGACCGAATTTCTTTAAGGGGGGAAGATTGTAACCCTTCGAAAATCGTTTAGGCAGTTTTTCGGTAATCGGCAAATTTTTCGGCTTTTTCCGTAAAAAGTCAAAAGTGATATTTTTCATTGTAGACTTAATTATACAAAATTTAAATAAGATATTACTATAATTTTGTCACTAAAATGTCATTTATAATTTTGTAGTTAAATAAAAAAATTTTCGTAATTAATTATTTTTTTATTATTTTAAGCCTTTTTAAATACATTTAATTAGGGATAAATACAAATTTAATTAGGTAAATTTCTTAATTAGGAGTCTTTATAAGCTAAAATATGGTGTTAATAAAATTATATCATGTCTTGCAAACTTTTAGATTTTTGGTGGGAAAATTATGAAAAAATGGCTTAAAATGGGGTTTTTTTGCAAAAAGGTTGACATGAAAGCATTAAATGATAACATATGATATTTTTTTTGACCTAGAAACTTCCATAAAACTCCCACAACCTCCCTCCCTTGCTCCAGGCCGAGCTCACTGCTGGAAACACCATTTTTCCCCTCTCTTTCTTGCTTCAAAATTGCTTCTAAAATCAACAAAAATCCACAAAAATACACAATTTTCTTCACTAATTCTAACCTAAATCCCATTCCACTTCTTCCCAAACCCTAATTTTGTTAAAAGGTGGAGAAAAGAGGTGTCTTGGAGGCTAGTTCAAACTAGGAATCATCACTTGTGAGGTACAATCTTAATCTAGTGTTTAATTGTAGTGTAAGCTTGCTAGATTTTGTTGTTTAAGTGTGAAATTTAGGTTATTTTGTTTGCTCATGAAAATCAAGAGAAGGTTTTGATTTTTAAAAATTAGGGTTTGTAGCATAATGGTTGGATTATGTTAGGGATGGTTATCTAATTGATTAGAATGGTTAATGGTGTAATTATATGCTTGCTAAATCGACAAATTTCGATGTTTGTATCAAATCGGCTAGAACTTCGCTTACTAGATTTTTGTAGAAAATAGAATGCGGTCAATTTGCGTTAGGTTAGCAATATTATTAGCTTCGTATAGGATCATTAGAATGCGCAAACGCGGGGTTTCGTCGAGTCGGGTTGTAGTTTTGTCGATTTCCCCGAAATGACGATTTTAGTTAAAGGATTGCGATTTTCGTGCGTTTTTCCGCGCACTGAGTGCATGCTACGATTAATTTAAGAGCGTGGATATTTGTATAATGTGACTTGCATCGTTTAGGGTTATGTAATCTTATGCTTGATATTGTGCAAATATAGGATCGGTCGGGGAAACTTCGGACACGGCGCGAAAAGGCAAAGCGGTGGCCGGATCAGATTAGCGGGGATTTCTGGTGAGTAGATATATTCATCTACGGGGGAATCGTCTGGATGGCGCGAGGTGCCCCCTCCCTAGTTCGGATTACTCCACTTTATGCAATAATTATATTGTTAGCTAACTTATCCATTTATGTACATTGCATACCCTTACAGCTAACCCTATACTAGATTGCATGGACATTCATATGACATTCATATATACATAAGCGATATCATTTCGTAGGACACGAACACCTTACCATTGGCATCTATTGCACGCGCACTATTCATGTGACACACAAGCCTTTGGTATTTGCCATGCCACGTGCACTATAAAAACCTGTTTAGCTTAGTAACGCCATTGCATTCATGCATGATATTTGAGATTGTATCGCACGCATATACCTCGCATTACTACCATATTTACATAGATTTCTAGCCAAACTCTCACATCATATACATTGATATCATAGACACTTATCATATATAACATGTGGACATTATGATTTCTTGAGGATTTCAGTTTGCTGCGATTTCTGCATTTTTGGGGAAAACCGCAAGAATTTAACAAAACCTTATATTTATCACTTTCAAAACAAAGTTGCGGTTTTCTCGTGATGTATGTGTCGTCCACCATGAGTTTTCATGTTTTCTGTTGGATTTCGAGACCCGATTCGAGGAGTGGAGGAACCGTCTCGGGTACATGGTGGGCCCGGTATGGTACCCCGGGGCAAGAAGATCGAGTTGTAGACGATGAGCCTGGCAGGGGAAGACTACCTACCGGTGATGTCTGGCGCGGCGGATATCCGGAGGATACCGACCGTTGTCGTGAGGTTTATGATATGGGCCGATCCGGACTGACGGAGCCCGACATTGAGACAGATATGATTCCTATTTGGTGTCGATGCTTGACACGGGTTTTCAGAGGATTTCTTGATGATATTTAGCTATTATGCAGACATTCATTTTCTAAAAGTTAAGAATGCAGTAACATTAACATTTAAATCACTTAAAGAGTTAGAAAAGATATTGCATACATGTGCATGCATACTAGAGTTATTATATCACATATGGACATACATGTTGTTCCGCATTGCGTGCATTCTTACGATTGCCTTAGTAGATGTTATATTTACTCACGAGCTGGCAACTCACCCCCGTTGTGCCACAGTGTCTTGCAGGTCGGACCCGTCATCTTTGTAGCGGCGGGCTATCTTATCATCAGCTCATTTTGCTCAGACTCGCGACATCGCCCGTAGGTGGGTTGCGAGTATACTTTATTTCTTTTTGCTTTATCATTGTATCTAGTATTCTCCATCTACCACTTGTATTGTATATGCGACCTAGTGATGAGACTGAGAGATTTGTATATTTGTGGTTTCTTTTGGGTCGAGCTCACTTGAGTCGACGTGTGTTTTCTGGTATTTGCATCTCTTTTATGCTCTTTTTCTTGATATTACTATTATATTGCATGTGGTTGTGATCCGCCTTGGGCGAAGAGCTAGCTCCCGCTTGGGGATGCCATTTTTATAATTACAGGTTTATTATCTTGTTGTACCCATTTTTGGGGATAGAAAAATACAGGGGAGACTCTGCCGAAATTTTCAGAAATTTTTGATGTTTTTTTTGGATTCTATGTAACTTAATTGATTTCAAAAACCGTTTTCATTTAAGGTTTTCCTTCACTCTCTTTTGATTTTGGGTTAGATTTTTGGGCTTTGGCTGACTTAGGTTGCGGTACGCCTTTAGACGTCTCGTAATCTAAGTGCCAGTCACGTTCCGTACTTTCGGGTCGTGACAGTGATTTGGGACTGTAACCAAAAGCCCCCGTTTTGCACGTTCTCTTGAACGTGGTAAGGTGGAAATCAAAGCACAGTAGGAATCACACAAGACTCTATGACGATCTCGGGTCTACAGAATAACCTGTACCAGTGTTACCAGAGAACTGCTATCTGACGATAGGTATAATACCAACTAGGAGTTCTCGGCGAGTCCGTTCAGTGTATCCAGTCTCCACTGAGCACCCGTATACCATCTTTTATGTCAAACACCAATGGACGTGGGATCATCCATCGCCCGTCATATAGGTCAAGATGCGTATACGCTAGTTTACTCTGGAGTATCGATGCCCTGTCTCAATACACCCTCGACTAGGAACAATTATAGGATGTACTTATGGACTACCCTGGCCCTACTAGTATGATTTCTATCATAGTCCTAGTAGTTAAGTACAAATCCTAAGGGCTTCGTCAACATGTGAGAGCAAGACAGTATCACAATACAAATCAACATGTTAAGACAAAGAGCAACCAGATAGCATACTATCATGTCGAGCAAGAAAGTCCTCTCTATATATGTCCAAGCATCCACTATAAAATACATCATATGTACAATAATGGCCTCTATGGCATACACATAACTAACAGGTATATCGATATAGGGCATCGATAATACCAGAGTAGATTAGTGTGTACGTTTCTTGTCCCTGGGGGCGATGGTTGATCACACAACCATTGGTGTTTGACATCAAAGATTGTATACAGGTGCTCATTGGAGAATGGGTACACCGAACAGGACTCGCCGAGAACTCCTAGATGGTATATATACCTATTGTCAGATAGCAGTTCTCTGGCGACACTTGTATAGGTTTGTCTGTAGACCCGAGATCGTCATAGTATCTTGTGTGATTCCCAATGTGCTTTGATTTCCTCCCTACCACGGCTCTACTTAGTCGTGCAAACGGGTGGATTTTTGGTACAGTCCCGATTCACATGGAGGCAGTAAGCGATAGGAGGGGTTTTGTCTCTCCAGGTATAGGGAGTTGAAGTCGCGCTATGCTCGATCGGCCATAACAGCAAATCCCTGGCCAGGGTTGTCGAGATTTACTAATAAGAGTTATCAGTAGTTTCTCGAACTGTTATGGGCTCTAAATCAGCATGACTTACAAAGATACTGGGGTCACACATTTACCACCCTTACACTTCATATACGACGTATAAAACGAAGAGACCGGACTGTACGGTAAGTGTTGCTTACAGGCTCGTTAGTATTTTGATTAGTTCGCTCGTCGGCCACGTTATCATCATGTACCTCGGTAGCCGTTACGCACGGCTAGTGCCGCTGACGTGCTAGTGGTTAAACCCACAACCAGCTTGTTGTCAAGTCTTTAGAGTCACATACAGAGGGTTCCCTTGTTCAGGAGAAAGATGTAGAGGCTGTAAGTTGTTACGGCACGGTTTCGATCATATTCGTTTACTGGCTACAGGAATGATGATCAGAAAGACAATACTGGCAGGGTTTGGTTTAAGCCAAATACCAGTATTATATTATTGGTGTTAGTTATATGTATGCCATAGAGGCCATTACTATACATGAGATGTATATTGTAGTGGATGCTTGGACATATATAGGGTGGACTTTCTTGCTCGACATGATAGTATGCTATCTGGTCACTCATTACCTTAACGTGTACACTGATTGTCTCTCTGTTACATGTTGGTGAAGCCCTTAGGATGTGTACTTGACTACCTGGACTATGATGCGGATCATACTAGTGGGGACATGGTAGTCCAAAAGTACATCCTTCAAGGTCCCAAGTCGTGGTTGTATGGAGACGGGGCATCGATATACCAGTGTAGACTAGCATATAACTTCTCGACCCATATAGATGGGCAATGGATGATCCCATATCCATTGGTGTTTGACATCAGAGATGATATACGGGTGCTCAGTGGAGACTAGGTACACTGGACGGACTCGCCGAGAACTCCCAGATGATATTATACCTTACGTCAGATGGCAGTTCTCAGGTGACACTAGTACAGGTTAGTCTGTAGACCCGAGATCGTCATAGAGTCTTGTGTGATTCCCACTGTGCTTTGATTTCCACCTTACCACGTCCCAGAGGGCATGCAAAACGGTGTTTTTTGGGTACAGTCCCGAGTCACATGGAGACAATGAGAGATAGGAGGGGTTTCGTCTCTCCCGGTATTGGGGGTTGATGTTGCGCTATCCTCGATTGGCCATAACAGGGCTGGTTTAGAAATTTACCGGTAAGTGTTACCGGTAGCTTCTCGACCCGTTATGAGCCTCATATCGGCATGACTTATCGGTTATTGGGGTCTGATGTTTACCACCCCTAGACTTGATATGCGATATATCAGACGAGGAGACCGGACTGTCCGGTAGTGTCACTGTCAGGCTTTTTGCAGGAGTTGGAGCGGGCTTGCTTGCTGACCTTCTGATCACTCAATACCCGGGTAGCCGTTTCGTCCAGCTAGTACCACTGACAGTTTGTGGGTGCTTGATATGATCATCACCTACTACCAGCGTTTTGACGAGTCTTTAAAGACCTACATAAAGGTTTTACTGGCTCAGGCAAAACGAAATAGGAGCGCATATGTGATATGTGCGGGACCGAGAATAATGCGTGTATGTGATACCGTATTCTATTCTCGCGACTATTGTATCGGCCGGTTATATGAGATATAGCCGGGTTATCGAATCAAGTGTTGATTCGATAAGTTGGTACATTTTGTGTTAGTCGGTTATATGAGATATAACCGGATTATTAAGTCAAGTGTTGATTTAATAATTTAGTGTATAATTGTATATGTGATATACTAATTTACATTAACTAACATCGGTTCACTTAAGCATTTGTTTTTCTCACTTGTGCACAACTTAATATATATGTGATATATATTAATTTGTGTTCATTTTGTATCATGGTTCTTGATACACACTACATGGGTGTATGAGACATACACCATTATAATTATATTGGTTAGGTTTTTATATTTAAAGTAATTCTAAAAACAAATGGATAATGAGCTCACATGCATGAAGCTTCATGAAGCTTATGGTTGAATTGACTTACTTTACTAGTTTTGTTTTACTTAATATATTAATTAATCTAACCACTATAATTAGCCATGGTTATATCTCTACATGAGTTAGTATATGATACCTACTCACCCATGGTTAGCTAACACTCTCTTTTTATTAGTTTTCATTCTTATTTTGAGCTCATCTTCTTCCTCCTTTAAATTCTTTCTAGGGTTTGATAAAGAGAGAGATACATTGTGAGAAAAGAAATTCTAAAGTGTACCCATTTCCTATTTCATCATCTTCTACTAGACTAGCACTTTAGTTTAGGGTGTTTGCTTTGCTAATTCTTTGATTAGTGAAGTAGAAGCTTGAGTGCGTATTCCCTCGACGTAGATCATCTTCGGCCTCGAAGACTTCAAGCATAACCGTTGCAATCTTCTCATGGAGCCGTTCGAGAGTACGGGAGTTCGATTATCGCAGCGAAGGGACTACAACAAGGAGCTTTAGAACTGAAGGACCGATCTACAAAGGTTGTATTTCGTATTCACTTAGATGATAATTGTTATTTACTTGCATGTGTTACCCTATTTTTCTAGCAAAGATCTTGTTTAGAGTTATTCGGCACGGCTAAAATTTTAATCGGGCATGGTTGATGCCTTGTAGAACCTTCTTAGAGTGCCTAGTAACCCTACAGTGGTATCATAGCCTAGCTAGAGCATTAGTTGACGTGTTTACGAAGTTAAAACCCCGATCGAACCCGGAAATGTCAATTTAACCCCCTCTCTTTACAATTTTTGAAAACAGTGTTTTTTATGAATTAAAAATACCTAAAAAAATCAGCATGCTAATATAAGCATTACAGTGAAAAACGACGGCATAAGCCGTACAAACCGCCGCGGAACCGTGGTCTTACCGCGCTTGGACCGTGGATCCACGGCAGTACAGTAGCATTATGCAGTCGTTTTAGCACAGTAATGACCGTAGCTGCATGTTTAGTTTTCTGGGTATTTTTAACCTGACTCATGTGTTGAGTTTTCTGGGGATTATTTTGTATTCGTTGATTCGATCGGAATATTTAATTTCGTTGTATTTTACGGATAATTAGAAAGTATTAAACAGTTCGGACGGATATCAATAACACACTTTTTCCCGACCCGGAAATTTCCAAGTGTTGGATTTTTCCGTTGTTTAAGAACGTCTAAATCGTGCAAGTTACGCAATGGACCTTCTAGAAGACAACAAACCTTAACTCGATTATGTGACCGTCTGGAACTGCCTTTTGAACCTTTGGGTTTGGGGCAGTACGGCGTTGCCACATGTGAGGCGTTGGCTTGACCTTTCTACGGCTGGACCATTGGTACTGTGGCATGCGATGGATGTTTTTAAACTCCCCTCAAGTGATGAGAACTATTTGGGAAAACTTGGGTATTTGATCATTCGATCGGAAAGTTTAACATTGTCTACTTATCTGGAATGTGATACAATATTTGGAATCCACAAGTAGTTATGAGATAACTAATTTGAATGTTATAAACATAGCAGTTTAGTCTCAATTGATCGGTTGCCACGTAATTTTGATGCGATCAAAAGTCCGTTGCAATCACGTTGTGTACGCGGATACTCGCCGGGTAAACTTAATAGACAGCCATGCCCCAAAGCACCGACAAAGTGACTGTAGGAGAACCCCGGTTCCAAAATCATCCGTTTGGGTGCTCGCGGCAGCGGTGTTCCGCCTTAGTGCACTTCGTCGACGACATCCGGGGTGTGGCCGTCTACTAAAGTTTGCGACGAGCATTCGATCACATATCGGGAATCTTGTTGAATTGCCCGACTAGATATTGAAAAGTGTTTTCGATATAGAGACTAAAATGCAGGGTTTATAATTGATAGGCTTGTGATGTCTAAGGAGGTTGCGGATTCCAACTGTTGTAGTTTTACACTTTCTTTTCCGCGACCGTAAGTGTAATATGTGTTATCGCCGGTTTCGTTGCTATATGTCAACGACAATTGGTATGCGCATATTTACTTACGTTGATGACATGTGATGTTATGTGTTGCTGGATAACTTATATTGGATCGTCGCGTTTTGAATAGCCGGGGGTTTTATGTGAGATGAGGGTTTTTATTTTCATTCATGTAAAATTCAATGTATGTAATATTCTTTTATTGGGGAACTTCCGAGATGAGGCTGATGTCACCATTTGTATATTATTTACTTTTCCGCACTAGGATAGACCCAAGGAGGAGAGCACAAGTAACCGGGTTCTAGAGTCCAGTGGGAGACCAACTCGAGGAGTCGAGTCCAGGTCTCCTAACTCTAGAATTGGTAGGGTTGCTTGCCGCTCTCGTAGGGGTCTAGGGGTGTGGGTTTGGCTATTCATCGCGACCGTGGAATCTGTGTTTTATAGAGGCTCAAAATAAAACACGGACGTCCTAGTATATCCAATGTTTCATATGTTTCTTCTGCAGCGATATCTGTGATGTGATCATTTGATATGTTGTGATAAATACTATATATAGTATATATGATATATTATATAAATGTTACTTATGTTTTACACCCGTGCTAACCCTGCCCCGCTCTGCCGTTAGTTACCTAACCTAACGGTGCCCGAGGGGACATCGAGGCGAATGCGGATGGCATAAGTGTACGTCGTATTTATCTATGATGTTTAGGTGACTTAAATGATGGGACTTCATTAATGTGATTAATGAAAGAAAAGAAACCTAAAAGATGTTTTGGAATCGAATTTTCAAAAACAGGTAGCTACAGTTCTTGCTTTGCATCGCGGTGTTCCTTGTAGGACATCCTGCACCTTATTCGATAAGGAAAGGGCCGAAATCCCTTCAACGTGAGTGACCCTTTTAGCAATGATTGGAAGATGCTACACCCCTCGGTTTTGTCTTTTGATTGCTTTTCTAGTTCTTGCTTTGCACAGTGATATATATGATATATCCTGCACCTTATTCCTTAAGGAAAGAGCCGAGATTCCTTCACCGGGAGTGACCTCTTTAGCGAAACTAGTAAAAGCCTAAAAAACTATCCATTTTAAAATCATTTGATTCTACAACGATATCAAGTTCATTACGCAATAGGTTTTCAGAAAAACCTGTCGTAGCCCTCCGTCATTTCAGATAAGTCCTGCTTAGTATTCGTGCTGCGTTTGTTGACCTTGTCAAGGCGTAGTGTGTGGTAGCTGACCGGTATTTATCTATTTATGCATATGATGCAGATTGGATTAGGGTAGTCGTACGTCCTTGTTGACCTTGTCAAGGGTCGTGCGGGTGGGTTTGATTCAATCAAGAAATGACGGGTTTAACTTGACTTACGGTCTATGGTTTGTTGACCTTGTCAAGGTCATAAATCGTTCGGGGAAAATTATCGGGAATTTCAAGTGTTGAAATTTGCAATGAGATTACATACCTTCTATGAGATAGTTGGATCCGGATACCCACTGCGAGTAATTGTTACTCCTGGGAGAGTTTTACACATTACAATTAGCCTATCAAGTAGGTGTCTAGAAAGGTGTCAACGGGGTTATGCCTCTGAGAAAACGAGGTTTACTTTAATTAGGTCCGTGCGAAAGCACGGGGAACCTCCCTCAAAGTACCGACACTGGCCTGGCTAAAAGATTGCCGAAGTTGTAGGGTGTAATTATTCCCGGCTAGTCTTTCCTTTTAGGGTTTGAAGGAAGATTTGATAAAAAAAACAGTGGGAGCCATCCTGATTAGATAAAATAATAACCAATCTGATCTTGCAAGAGCTCACGCAGAGTGTTTTCTTCTCTCTCTCCAGGTAGTGACCATATCACGCCTTAATCAAGATAATAATACAGATGTATTGACCGAACCCGCTTGTTATACTGCGCTGGGAAACGTTGGTCCCGCTCCAACTTATATATGTTATAAGATAGAGGAGGAAATAGGGAATTACCAGAATTCCCATGCCGCCCAAACGAAGAAAGTGCATGTTGATGCATCATCTTCGGGTGTGTTCATTACAGAGAACTGTTTCTCAGTATCCTTTACGTCCTGGGTATGTGATACCGGATTTTGATCCCACATATATAATTTGTTACATGGGCTACAGATAGGTAGAGAACTGAGAACGGGTGATAAGTTTCATGAGATAGAAAACGGTGCAAGTGTTGCAACCAAGTATGTTGGTCACTATCACCCTGTATTACCATAATACATTGATTTTGAATGAATGTTATTAGATACCGAACCTGATATACAACATCATATCAGTCTCTTTATTAGTAAAGAAAGAATATAATTTTGTATTGTTGAATAATGTTTTGAACATTTCCTATATCAAGAGTTGATCTGTTCAGGCACGTTATCTGAAAGCATTGACGTTCTAAATCAAACTACAGTTCTTAGTATACAGAACACACACAAAAGGAAGAGTTTAGAAATGAACAAATCTTTCTTGAGGCATTGTAGACTAGGTCACATCAATGCGACCCGACTAGCTGAAGTTATATATAGATGCATATTTAAATTAGTTTGAATTTACATCTTGTGAAACTTGTCGGTCATGTTACAGAGATAAGATGACCATAGCTCTGTTTATTGGAAGCAGAGAAAGAGTTAATGAACTGTTGGGGTAATACATGTTGATGTATGTAGGTCCCCTGTCTACACACGCCAAGACCGGTTCTTTGTACTTCATTACATTCTCTGATGATCTCTCAAGATTCAGACATATGTTCTTGTTGAAACACAAGTCCGAAGCTTTTGAGATATTCACAGAATATAAGTGAGAAAGTAGAGAACCAAAACGGGTATAAGTATTATGTCCTTTGATGTGATCAAGGAGGAGAATACTTGAGCACGGAATTCCTGGACTATTCTAAAGGAGAATGAGATTCTCTCTCAGCATTACCCCTCCGTATACACCATAGCACGATGGTATATCGGGGCCGAGCAATCGCACCCTATTTGATATGGTGCGTTCTATGATGAGTACTACTGAGTTTCCTATTTCCTTATAGGGAGTTATGCACTTGTGAAGTTGCATACCTATTGAATGGCGTTCCAACCAAATCAGGTGCCTACCACTCCATATGTGATATGGTAAGGGAAGAGCCCATCTCTTATGTCAGTTAAGATTTGGGGTTGTCCGGCCTATGTCTAAAAGAAAAATCCGGACAAACTCGAGGCAAGGTCAGTTCTGTAGAAATTTGTTGGATATCCCAAGCATACGCAAGGGAATATCTTCTACCAAACCGAGGAACAAAAGATGTTTTGTTTCTCAATATGCCACCTTTGTGAAAGGGAATTTCTTGAGAAGAAATTAATGGTCATAAGGTAGAACTGGAAAGAGTTCCAGCTATACAAACTGCAGCTGATTATTTGGTAGAACCAAAGGATTCAATAGCTCTCGACGAACCTCAGCCTCTCCGCCGATCTTATAGGGTTCCTCACCCACCTGAGAGATACTTCGGTTTCTCTCTGACAGTGTGAGCGAGGAATGCATCATGAGATGATGACCCAACTAGTTTCGAGCTGGCCATCAGGAGTGGGACTCTGTAAGAATGGCTTGATACTTAACGATCTGAGATGGAATCCTTATACACCAACAAAGTATGGACTTTGGTTGCTTTATCTGAAGGGTTATATCCCCATCAGGAGCAAGTATATCTTGAGAAGATTACTTGGTGTACGTGGAAAGGTTGAGAATTTCAAAGCTAGACTTGTTAAAGATTTGCATCATTGACCAGGTATGGATTATGATGAAACCTTTTCTAAGTAGCTATGCTTAAGTACATCCAGATCCTACTTGCCACGGCTACATACCATGACTACGATATCTGGCGGTTGGGTGTCATGACTGCTTTTCTAAATAATGATTTGGAAGAGTGTGTCTATAAGTACACAGCCAGAGGGCTTCGTAGACAGTGGGAGCAGCGGAAACGTGTGCAAGATGTTTTATGTGATAAAGCAGGCATCGCGGAGTTGGAACGTCTGTTTTGATGTGTTAGTCAAAGAGTTTGACATCATCAAATGGTAGATGAACCTTGTATAGACAAAAAGGTAGTAGGGAGTATGGTGGTCATCCTCGTAGAGTACATGGATGATATACTCTTGATAGGGAAGGAGTTTCCTATGCTACGCTCGGTCAATCTCCTCTTATCACAATGATTCTATAAATAGGATCAAAGTGATACGTACTAAATCTTTGGGTTTGGATCTATGAGATAGATCTAATTGGATGTTAGGATACTCACTAGTTGTAGTGAGATGGTATCAATTGATCCTGGGGAGAATCACTGGAAGGGTTCCAGGGTGATAAGGACGACTGAATGTCAGTCACAGGCATTGTCTTTACCCTCAGCAAAGGGACGGTATGTTGGAAGAGTTCCAAGCTAGATACTGTGGCATACAAGACGATAAAGACTGGATACATCGCAACCAAATATGCTACCAAAGAGGCAGTCTAGGTGTATATTAGTTCATGAGATGAACTTCGTTCCTACCATTGTGTGACAATGGAGTTGTGGCTTATACCTAGGAACGCCCGTCCCATCAGTGATCCAGACATATTTTAAGGCAGTGTCGCCTGATCATTGAGATGGTTGATCTCCAGGGGATCAAGGTCAGGAGAGTAGACTCAGAGGACAACACAGCAGATCCACTCACAAAGGCCTTTTTCCAGAGAGAGGCTTTTATGGGATGGTTGAGTATGAGATACTTTAACCACTGTTATCAGATGGCCCTAGTGCAAGTGGGAGATTGTTAGTTATATGTTTGCCCTAGAGGCCATTACTATACATGAGATGTATATTGTAGTGGATGCTTGGACATATATAGGGATGACTTTCTTGCTCGACATGATAGTATGCTATCTGGTCACTCTTTACCTTAACGTGTATACTGATTGTCTCTCTGTTACATGTTAGTGAAGCCCTTAAGATGTGTACTTGACTACCTGGACTATGATGCGGATCATACTAGTGGCGACATGGTAGTCCATAAGTACATCCTTCAAGGTCCCTAGTCGTGGGTGTGTCGAGACGGGGCATCGATATACCAGTGTAGATTAGCGTATAGCTTCTCGACACATATAGATGGCCAATGGATGATCCCATATCCATTGGTGTTTGACATCAGAGATGATATACGGGTGCTCAGGGGAGACTGGGTACACTCGACGGACTCGCCGAGAACTCCCAGATGGTATTATACCTTACGTCAGATGGCAGTTCTCAGGTGACACTAGTACAGGTTAGTCTGTAGACCCTAGATCGTCATAGAGTCTTGTGTGATTCCCACTATGCTTTGATTTCCACCTTACCACGTCCAAGAGGTCGTGCAAAACGGTGGTTTTTGGATACAGTCCCGAGTCACATGGAGGCAATGAGCGATAGGAGGGGTTTCGTCTCTCCCGGTATTGGGGGTTGATGTTGCGCTATGCTCGATGGCCATAACAGGGCTGGTTTAGAGATTTACCGGTAAGTGTTACCAGTAGTTTCTCGACCCGTTATGAGTTCATATCGGTATGACTTATCGGTTATTGGGGTCTGACGTTTACCACCTCTAGACTTGATATGCGACATATCAGACGAGGAGATCGGACTGTGCGGTAGTGTCACTGTCAGGCTTTTTGCAGGAGTTGGAGCGGGCTTACTTGCTGATCTTCTGATCGCTCAATACCCGGGTAGCCGTTACGTCCAGCTAGTACCACTGACGTCTTGTGGGTGCTTGATATGATCATCACCTACTGTCGGCGTATTGACGAGTCTTTAGAGTCCTACATAGAGGTTTTACTTGCTTAGGAAAAACGAAATAAGAGCGCATATGTGATATGTGCGGGACCGAGAATAATTCGTATATGTGATACCGTATTCTATTCTCGCGACTATTGTATCGGCCGGTTATATGAGATATAGCCGGGATATCGAATCAAGTGTTGATTCGATAAGTTGGTACATTTTGTGTTAGTCGGTTATATGAGATATAACCAGATTATTAAGTCATGTGTTGATTTAATAATTTAGTGTATACTTGTATATGTGATATACTAATTTACATTAACTAATATTGGTTCACTTAAGAATTTGTTTTTCTCACTTGTGCACAACTTAATATATATGTGATATATATTAATTTGTGTTCATTTTGTATCATGGTTGTTGATAAACACTACATGGGTGTATGAGACATACACCATTATAATTATATTGGTTAGGTTTTTATATTTAAAGTAATTCTAAAAACAAATGGATAATGAGCTCACATACATGAAGCTTATGGTTGCATTGACTTAGTCCACTAGTTTTGTTTTACTTAAGATATTAATTAATCTAACCACTATAATTAGCCATGGTTATGTCTCTACATGAGTTAGTATATGATACCCACTCACCCATAGTTAGCTAACACTCTCTCTTGATTAGTTTTCATTCTCATTTTGAGCTCATTTTCGTCCTTCTTCAAATTCTTTCTAGGGTTTGATAAAGAGAGAGATACATTGTGAGAAAAGAAATTCTAAAGTGTTCCCATTTCCTATTTCATCATCCTCTACTACACTAGCACTTTAGTTTAGGGTGTTTGCTTCACTAATTCTTTGATTAGTGAAGTAGAAGCTTGAGTTCGTATTCCCTCGACGTAGATCATCTTCGGCCTCGAAGACTTCAAGCAATACCGTTGCAATCTTCTCATGGAGCCGTCCGAGAGTCCGGGAGTTCGATGATCGCAGTGAAGGGACTACAACAAGGAGCTTTAGAAGTGAAGGACCGATCTACAAAGGTTGTATTTCGTATTCACTTAGATCATAATTGTTAATTACATGCATGTGTTACCCTAATTTTCTAGCAAAGATCTTGTTTAGAGTTATTCGGCACGGCTAAAATTTTAATCGGGCATGGTTGATGCCTTGTAGATCCTTCTTAAAGTGCCTAGTATCCCTAGAATTGGATTATTTGTATTAGTATTTTTTGGAATACGGATACGGGTATACTTATACGGTATACGGTGAGGGGTATTCTTGTAATTGTACAAGAACACCTTCCAGAAGGAGACACCTCATAATTGGATATTTATTTTATGAAAATAAATATATGAGGTGGAATTAGGAGAATTGTCAAAGCATGGGTCAAAGAATGGCATATTGAATATTTTATTCATTTGGGATTACTTTCCATTAGCCATTTCTTTTAGAGATAAAATAATGCACAACTCAATTATTTTCCATGAGCCATTTCTTTTGATGCATGCTTGATTTTTTCCTCATTCTCTTTTTCACATTCTCTCTCCTAATTATCTCCTTCTTTCTCCTTTTAGCTTTATCCTTCACATGAGTTGTGAATAAAAAGCTTAGGGTTAAATGTAATCCATTAGTTCATCTCTATATCATCTAAGTAGTCATTTCTAGCAAACTTGACTTCTTAGTTAACTCTTGGAAGAGTTTGAAGCTTGTTCTATAACTCTCGGGTGGAACAGCTACGTCTTGAGGTAACTGGAGATCGAGGGAATTGCAAGCATCTAAGGAGCCTAGGGGTCGCATCCAAACGAAGACCCTAAGGACTGATTCTCAAGGTATAACCGCCTATCATAGTAGATAAGATCTCTAGATAGGGTTTCTAGTTTATGGTTTAGCACAAGATCTAGTTTAAAGTAGGTGTTGCATGAAAGAAAATTATTGTTTGCCCGATCCGCCTCCTCACAAGTGTTGTGAGGGTATGCAACATTTATTAACATGGTATCAGAGCCTAACTAAACCACAACTAGTTGTTTAGACGATGTTTAAAGCTTTGAACACGAAACAACTCCAAAACCGTAAAACAAAACCCTGGTCTCTGGAATTTTTTCAAAAGTGTTCTGAAATTTTTTTAAACATGTGCAGAGTACTTGTTATGAGATAACTAAACAACCCTAGAAAAACGATCCCAAACCACCACGATCTCACCGGCGAGATCATGAAAATTCCCGGCGTCGCCGGTTTTTCTCTGTGGTTTTGGCTTGGGTATTTTGGGGCTATCTGTACACTGGGGTTTTGGATTTATGGTATTGTTTAATTATTTCCAGATTACATGTGATGTAACCTATGTGTTAGGGGAAGTTGGAGTGTTTCGAAATCGAACTTTTAATCTCGTTTATCCGCTTTTCAGTTTGATATGTGATTGAAACGTCCACTAATTGCTATACGACGATTAGTGGGGGTTGCATATATATATATCATGTGATGGTATGTGTATATTAATATGTTGGATCTTCTTGGATGAATAGCTGGGGGGATGTGAGAAGAGTGTTTTTCTTTTCTTTCATTCATGTAATTTGTAAAATTGATGTAATATTATTTTGCAGGGCACATCCGGGTTGAGGTTGTAGCCACCGTTGTATATTTTCTTTTTACTGTTTTTGCTCCTAGGATAGACCCAAGGTGGGGTGCACAAACTACCGGGTTCTCAAAATGCCGAGTGGCCTACTCATTTTATTGAGGGAGGTTGCTTCACTTCGGCTATTTGGCGGGTAGTTTGCTGCACCCGTAAGGGTCTAGGTTGGGGCTTGGCTATTCTTCATGACCGTGGAATCCGCCTTTCGTTAAGGGCTTAAACAAAATACGAAATTCTTAGTATATCCAATGTATTAATCTGTGATCTGGAATGTTTATAAATGTGTGCGACGAATGGCTATTTATATATGAGATATATAAAGAACGTTGCTTATGTTTTGCACCCGCGCTAGTCCATCCCCCGCTCCACTGTTAGTTAAGTAACCTAAAAGTGCATGACGGGGCCCCGTGGAGAATGAGGATGGCATAAGCGTACGTTCTATTTTCGTTTCTTTTCTGTGATGTTTAGGAAACGTAAATGATGGGACAACATTAATGTGATTAATGTTACGATAAAGAAACCTAAAGATGTTGTAGAATCAAACTTTTTAAAATGCGTAACTCTAGTTTTTGTTTTGCATAGTAGTATTCCTTGATCAATATCCGGCACCTCATTCGATGAGGAAAGGGCCGAGATCCCTTCACCGGGAGTGACCCCTTTAGCGAAACTAGCAAATGTTACAAAGCATTCATTTTGTTTTTTGTAGTTGATCTAATTTTTTCTTTGCATCGAAGGTATTCCTTGATGAATATTCAGCACCTCATTCGATGACGAAAGGGCCGAGATCCCTTCACCGGGAGTAACCCCTTTAGCCAAATTAGAAATATGCTACAAAACCATTCGATTTTTAAAGCTGGAGCTTAAACCACTCCTTTCACTTGATTCTACAACGATATCAAGTTCAAAACGTTAAAGGTTTTCGTCAAAACCATCTGTTTCCTTCCGCCATTTTAGGAAGCAGGGTACTTAGTATTCGTACCACGTTTGTTGACTATAGTTAAGGAGTGGTGTACGGTTGCTAAGTGATGTCTTTCTACAAATCATATGATACGATCGATTAGGACAATCGTATGACTTTGTTGACCATAGTTAAGGGTCATACGGGTGGGTCTAAATCAATCACAAAATGGCAGGTAGAACTTAACTAGTGCTTATGATTTGTTGACCATAGTTAAGATCGTAAGACATGTAAGTCTACGGTAGCGCCCCGGCCGTCAATCTGACGCCTAACGCGGAACAAATTTTTTTATAACTGGCGCTATCTCATATTTTAACCCGGATCTGCCATTAACGCTAAGCTAACAAACTGTAAAGAGGTAGAAAGGCTATACCAAACGATCCGAGTCCTTCGGTCTTTAGCCATCATCCCACGCTCATCTGCGGCATCTGCGATCTCGCTCGATCTCCAGTCTCCTCGTCCAGGTGGCACCACGCCAACGGATCTTTATACGGGCTCCCGCCTCTGAACCGAGGAAACTCGGACATGAAGTTTGCTAGCCGACATGTCCAAGATTGATGTAGAGAATGAGTAGAATACTTTGTCTCGTTTCATCCAAAACCATGGATGAACGGTTAATGAAGTTGCCTTTTGGATCGATCAATTGAACTAGGAAATTTATCAAATATGAATCATCTCATTTCAACAACCATGGGGCTTCCATAAAATGGTCGGCTACATATATATGAGGAGGGGGTGAGTGTAGGAGCAAAGGGTGACCATAAGTAATGCTTATCTCAAATAAAAATATCCTAAGCATTACAGAAGACATTAATGGAATGAATGGGTCATATAAACACCTCATCAACCATTTAATGCAAACAATGAGTCATGAAACCGAGTCATCAATTCTAGAAGCTTCCTTATGACTCACCCTCATGACTCACCCAAAAGAAAAAGACAATTCTGCATTAAACCGAATGTTTAAGACGGGTGATAAAAAACTGGCAACTTCGAAAAGCGATCCCGAAACGAATTTCAGGATAACCCCGTAAAAGTATAAACATACCCGCATTTGTATTACGACCGAATACAAATGCAACTGAGACAAAGATATTATATCTACACAGTATAATACATGGATCCGTCTTTAACCAAAGCCCACCGGTATTATCTGCCCGAAATATGACACGTGCGTAAATGCACGTGCATTTTCCGAACCCTGCCATAAAACCATACGGCCTCTACAACGTTTCGCCCGAACTTGGGAAACTATCTGTGGGGGACTCTAATGACTCATCAGTACCCTAGCAGTAGGTTTAACCACAAGCCGTCAGCGGCACTAGCTGTGCGTAACGGCTGCCAATGTACTGACCTCAAGGGAAGCCGATGAGCGAACTCATCCTGGAACCCTACTGAGCCTAACAGTGACAATATACTGTTAGTGTATATGCCCTATGGGGCATTATTGTATCATACTAGTTTGTATATTACTTAATGGAAGCTTGGAATAATCACATGTATATAACAGTCTTGCTAAACATGGTAGTATGCTACTTGGTTTTTCTATCATAATGTGTGAGTATACGTATTGATAGAGCTCTTAGGATCTTGCTTGACTACCAGCGTTGTGATGGCAGTCACACTAGTGGGGGCTGGGTAGTCTATAAGCACATCCTTATTCAGGTCCCTAGTCATAGGATTATCGAGACAGGGCATCGATACTCCGGAGTAGACTAGTGTGTATGCTTCTCATCCAAGTTGGGGAGATGGTCTGTCCCACAGCCGTCAGTACGTCGTACTGGAGATAGTATGCAGGTGCTCGTTAGGTTACGGGTACACCGAACAGGACTCATGGGGAACTGTTAGTTGGTATTATACCCATCGTCAGTTAACAGTTCCCAGGTGACATGAGTACAGCATAGTCCGCAGACTTGACACCGCTACTTCGCCTCGAGTGTGTCCCACTGTTCTTAGATTGCTATCCTACCAGGGCTCAAAGGAGTCATGGAAACAGGTAGCAGTTGGGTGCAGTCCCGAGCACTTGGAGGCAGTGGCGATTAGACAGGATTCGTCTCTCCCGGTATTGGGAGTTGATATCGCGCTGTTTCAGAGAGCCATTACGCAAAGTCCCTGGCCAGGGCAAGCGAGATTTACTGGTAGGTTCCAGTTATTTTCTCAGGGTGTAATGGGCTACGCTCCGACATGACTTATACCGCTATTAGGGGACTGACGCTTGCCGCCCCCTAGGCTCGATATGCGATAGTCTTAGACGAACAGACCGGACTGTACGGAGATTGTCACATCAGACTCAGTAGGAGTTCGGATGGGTTTCCTCATCGTTCTTCTTATCGACATCTACCTGGGGACCGTTACGTACAGCTAGTGCCGCTTGCGGTCTGTGGTTAAACCCACTGCCAGCGTAGTAGTCGAGTCTTTAGAGTCCCACACAGAGAGTTTCCCTACTCCAGGTGAAACGATATAGAGGTCGTATGGTTTTACGACATGGGTTCGGACGCATACGTGTGTTTACGCACGTACGACATCCGGACAGTTTTTACTAGCCGGCTTTGGTTTAAGCCAGTTTCTAGTATCCGGTTATTGGATTTATACAGTCTAAAGTTTTTCCGTGTTTTCACGGATAGGAGGGGTGTTCTCGTAATTTCGCGAGAAGCTTCTAGAAGGTTGGTGACTTGGGGGTTTAGGTGGCATAAGTATTAAAAGGGATTAGTGACTCATTTGTATGATTCATCCTTGTCATTAATGCATCATAAATGCTTAATTACTCATGGAGATGAATCACTCATTTATATTTATGAAGCATGGTTTATAAATCATTTTTTTCATTTATCTTGATAATGATAATGCTTCATATATATCATGAGAGATCATTATCTCATTCCATTCTCTTGCTCACTTTCTCTCTCCTCAAGCTCTCTCTCTTCAAACCCTAATCCTCTCCTCTCATGTGTTGAGACCAAGGATTAGATTAGACTACTTAATCCATAACCCTTCTCTATATCACCAAGGTTACTTAGATTAGCACTTTAAGAAACCTAGTTACCTCAAGTTAGAGGTGAAGCTTGAAGTAAAGCTCTCGGGTGGATCATCTACTACATAGAGAAGGCCGGAGAGGACGTGGAGAACGAAAAGACGAAGGACACGGTTCATTAGGTATAATCACTTTTCATAGTAGTTGATAACTTCTATGATTCTTGAAGGTTATAGTTTAGCAAAGATTCTCGGTTAGTCGATGTTTATGCAAAGAACAAGATCGTTTTTCAATTTTCCGCCTCCCCGCAAGTCGTGGGGTGTTGTTCATCGACTTACAGTGGTATCAGAGTCTCGCTAAACAATAATTAACTCATTAGCAAAGTCGTAAGAATTTCGAACGCAAAAAGAACCGGAAAAACCATCGATTTAACACAGTTTCTGTCGAATTTAAAACGTGGTCTAAAAATTTTGCAGGGACCTAAAGAATTACAAGCAGAGAATAATAGGGCTACTGTAGAAATTTGGACTCGTGACTCGGCAAACTCACCGCGGAACCGCGGCGGATCCATGCGATCCTCCGCGGATCGCGTCCGAGTTGGGGCCGAGTCAGCCCAAATTTCTTGAGTAACTCTCCTGTGTTAATAATGATATTTCTGGGATATTTTATTTTCTGCTCAAGTGTCAGGTGCACAGAGAAGTTTTGGGAGTAGAATCTGATGTGTTTGCACGATCGAAATCTTGCGATGTTTGAAAATTTGATTATATCTGTGATTGTATAATGTGTTCGTAAACCTCCCCTAACTGCTAGTATGTCGGTTGGCAGGGGGTTGCACATTTCTGTAATTGATTTTACTGTTTGTGGTTATGAACTGTATTGGATTGTTGTGATGATTAGCCGGGGTTTTGTGATGGGTTATTATATTAATTCATTCGATGTAATTGTAATATGTTGTAATATTATTTTGCGGGGCACATCCAGGTTGCGGTTGTAGCCACCGTTGTATTATTTCATTTTGCTCCTAGGATAGACCCAAGGTGGGGTGCACAAACTACCGGGTACTTCGAAGTGTTTAGTGGCCTACTCACGTTGTTGAGGGAGACCGCTTCACTTCGGGTATTTGGCGGGTAGTTTTCCGTACCCGTAGGGGTCTAGGGTGGGGTAATGGCTATTCATCACAACTGTGTAATCCGTCTTTTGTTGCAGGCTCTAAACAAACGCGGATTGCTTGCAAATCCAATAATGTTCATATAAGATCTGGAATGCCTATTATTGCGTCTGACGAATGTACAATATCTATATATGATAGCTATTTAGACGTCACTTATGTTTTACACCCGCGCTAGCCCAGCCCCCGCTCTGCCGTTAGTTAAGTAACCTAACGGGTGATGACAGGACCCAGTGGCGAATGCGGATGGCATAAGAGGACGTTGTATTTTGGTTGTTTTCTGCAATGATTGGTTAATGATGGGACGCATTATTTATAATGCAAAGAAAATAAACTAAAAGATGAATCGTTGGAACAATTTAAAAGAAACCACTCGGTTATTTTAAAACAGATGATATTTTTAAATTGCGGATCTTTTACCACTGCTTTTAAAAAGCTATCAGGTTCCTTCGGTCATATCAAGTTCACTACGTTCACGGTTTCGCCAAAACCATTCGTAGCCCTCCGTCATTTCATTTTGGTATTCAGTAGTATTCAAGCTATGTATTTTGGCCAAATTCAAGGCATAGTGTTTGGTAGTTGCTGGGTTTTCATTTGTTGCATTGATAGATGAGTTAGTTTGGGACAGTCGTATTATCATTTGACCAAAATCAGCGGTATGTGTAGGGTTCCTAGGCACTCTAGTGAGGTCTCACAAGGCATCGATCATGCCAATTTCAAAAAATCTAATGCCGAGAAACTCTAATGTACGGATCGTTTGCTAGAAATCTACGCGAAATAGAAACTAGTTAACACTTAACTAAGGGAATACGGAAATACAACCTTTGTAGATCCGTTTGCTCCACCTCCATAGCTCCGCAACGAAGTCCTCTCCGCTGTCCAAAAAGAATCCGGGCTCTAGAGTCGGCTTCGTCGGAGAAAAAGCGAGCTAGGTCGTCGATGTCCATGCCGAAGATGATCTACGTCGAGGTATCGCTAGATCAAGCTCCACCTTCACCTTGCCATGAAAACTTGTGAAGGAAACACACTCTACTACTTGGCAAGAGGTAGAGGATGAAGAAATAGGAAGTGGGTAGACTTTAGTTTTGAATTTCTCACACTCTTCATCAATCCACCATTGATGAGGTTTGGTTTTCTTCACTTGAAGAAAGGAAGAAGAAGAAGAAAATTATGATAAGAATTATCTTTTTTGAGAAAAGAAAAACCATCCTTATCATAATAGTAACCATGGTTTAATGTAGAGAATTGATCATGGTTAGTGAAAGGTTAGGTTTCTACAAGATGACAAAATGGTTGCAATGGTCAAAGTATTCATGAAGCTTCATGAATGAAACAAAGATGCCACCATTTTATCATGCAATTTTTTCTTTTCCAAAAAGAAATAAACAAATGAATAAAATGAATAATCAAATAGAAAACCCTAACAATTCCATTAACCAAGGTTTAATTCTATACACTTAACAAAAAGGGCATGCACCATCAAACATGATACAAGCAAGTGCACAAATCATATCGCATATGAAATGTGCACACCCGAGTGAGAAAATCCATTTAAAGTGAACCAATATTAGTTAATGCAAAGTAATATATCAAATATATAATTATACATTAAATCATTAAATCAACACTTGATTTAACGATCCGGTCATATTTCATATAACCGACTAATATCCAATGTATCGATTTATCGAATCAATCCTTGATTCGATAACTAGGTTATATCGCATACAACCATTCGAAACATTCATCGCGAGAATAGAATACGGTATCACATAAACGCATTATTCTCGGTCCCGCACATATCTCATATGCGCTCCTATTTCGTTTCGCTTGAGCCAGGAAACCTCTGTGTAGGACTCTAAAGACTCGTCAATATGCCGGCAGCAGATGATGATCATATCAAACACCCACAAGCTGCAAGCGGTCTGCTATACGTAATGGCCAACCGGGTATTGAGCGATCTGAAGATCGACGAGCAAGCCCGCTCACACTCCAGTGAATCCGACCAGTAACACTACCGTACAGTCCGGTCTGATCGTCTGATATGTCGCATATCTTGCCTAGGGGTGGTAAACGTCAGACCCCAATAGCTCGATAAGTCGTGTCGATATGAGGTCTATAACAATTCGAGAAACTACTGGTAACACTTACCAGTAAATCTCAGCAACCCTGGCCAGGGATTTCCTGTTATAGCCAATCGAACACAGCGTAACATCAACCCCCTATACCGAGAGAGACGAATCCCCTCCTATCGCTCATTGCCTCCATGTGACTCGGGACTGTACCCAAAAACCACCGTTTTGCACGCCCACTTAGACATGGTAAGAAGGAAATCAAAGCACAGTGGGAACCACACAAGACTCTATGACGATCTCGGGTCAACAGACTACTCTGTACCAGTGTCACCTGAGAACTGCCATCTGACGTGAGGTATAATACCATCTGGGAGTTCTCGACGAGTCCGTCCAGTGTACCCAGTCTCTACTTAGCACCCGTATATCATCTCTGATGTCAAACACCGATGGATATGGGATCATCCATCGCCCATCTGTATGGGACGAGAAGGTACACGCTAGTCTACTCTGGTATATCGATGCCCCATTTCGATACACCTACGACTAGGGACTTTGAAGGATGTACTTATGGACTACCATGTCCCCACTAGTATGATCCGCATCATAGTCCAGGTAGTCAAGTACACATCCTAAGGGCTTTACCAACATGTAATAGAGAGACAATCTGAGTACACGTTAAGGTAAAGAGTAACCAGATAGCATACTATCATATCGAGCAAGAAAGTCCTCCCTATATATGTCCCAGCATCCACTACAATATACATCCAATGTACAGTAATGGCCGCTAGGGCATACATATAACTAACAATCTCCCACTTGCACTAGGGCCATCTGTAGCAGTGGTTGTAGTATCTCATACTCAACCATTCCATAAAAGTCTCTCTCTGGGAATAGGCCTTCGTGAGTGGATCCGCTGCGTTATCCTCTAAGTCTGCTCTCCTTTCCTCGATCACCCTGGAGATCAACCATCTCCATGATCAGGAGATACTGCCTTAGAATAAGTCTGGATCACTGATGGGACCGGCGTTCCTTGGCATAAGCCACAACTCCATTGTCTCACAATGGTAGGAACATAGTTCATCTCAAGAACTATTATACATCCAAACAGCCTCTTTGGTAGCATCTTAAGTAGCGATGTAGCATGCCTTTATCGTCTAGTATGTCACGGTAACTAGCTTGGAACTCTTCCAACATACCGTCCCTTTACTGAGGGTAAAGACAATGCCTGCGACTGACATTCAGTCGTCTTTATCACTCTGGAACACTTCCAGTGATACTCCCCAGGATCGATTGATACCATCTCACTACAGCTAGTGAGAATCCTAACATCCAATTAAATCTATCTCATAGATCCAAAACTCAGGATTAAGGAGGTATCATTTTGATCCTACACGGAGAATCTTTGTGATAAACGGAGATTGATCGAGCGTAGCATAAGAAACTCTTTTCTTATCAAGAGTATGTCATCCATGTACTCTACGAGGATCACCACCATACTCTCTACTACCTTTTCGTTTATACAAGGTTCATCTACCATTTTGATGATGTCAAACTCTTTGACTAACTCATCAAAACAGATGTTCCAACTCCGCGATGCCTGCTTTATCAGATAAAACATCTTGATCACGTTTCCGCTGCTCCCACTGTTTACGAAGCCCTCTGGCTGTGTACTTATAGACTCAGTCTTCTAAATCATTATTTAGAAAAGCAGTCATGGCACCCAACCGCCAGATATCGTAGTCATGGTATGTAGCCGTGGCAAGTAGGATCTGGATGGATTTAAGCATAGATACTGGAAAAGGTTTCATCATTATCCACGCCTGGTTGATGACGAAAACCTTTAACAAGTCTAGCTTTGAAAGTCTCAACTTTTCATTTACACCAAGTAATCTTCTCAAGATATACTTGCTCCTGATGGGGATTTAACCCTTCAGATATAGCAACCAAAGTCCATACTTTGTTGGTGTATAAGGATTCCATCTCAGATCGCTAAACATCCAGCCATTCTTACAGAGTCTTACTCCTGATGGCCAGCTCGAAGCTAGTTGGGTCATCATCTCATGATGCATTCCTCGCTCCCACTGTCATAGAGAAACCGAAGTATCTCTCAGGTGTGTGAGGAACCCTACTAGATCGGCGGAGAGGCTGAGGTTCGTTGGAATCTACTGAATCCTTTGGTTGTACCAAATCATCTGCTGTATTTTGTATAGCTGGAACCTTTCCAGTTCTACATTACAGACCTTGCCTCGAGCTTGTCCGGATTTTGCTTTTAGACATATGCCGGACAACCCCAAATCTTAACTATCTTAAGAGATGGGCTCTTCCCTTTCCATATCACATATGAAGTGGTAGGCAACTGATTTGATTGGAACCTTATTTAATAGGTATGCAGCTTCATAAGTGCATAACACCCTAAAGGAAGTAGGTAACTCAGTAGTACTCATCATAGAGCGCACCTTATCATATAGGGTGTGATTGCTCCGCCCCGATATACCATCGTGCCATGGTGTATTCGGAGGAGTAACGCCGAGAGAGAATCTCATTCTCCTTTAGAATAGTCCAGGAATTCCGTGCTCAAGTATTCTCCTCCTTTATCACATCAAAGGACATAATATTTATACCCGTATTTTGGTTCTCTACTTCTCGCTTATATTCTGTGAATATCTCAAAAGGTTCGGATTTGTGTTTCAACAAGAACATATGTCTGAATCTAAAGAGATCATCAGAGAACGTAATGAAGTATAAAGAACCAGTCTTGGCATGTATAGACAGGGGACCTACATACATCAACATGTATCATCCCAAGAGTTCACTAACTCTTTCTCTGTTTCCAATAAACAGAGCTATGGTCATCTTATCTTTGTGACATGACTGGCGAGTTTCACAAGATGTAAATTCAAACTAATTTAAATATACATCTTTATGTAACTCCAGCTAGTCGGGTCATATTGATCTGACCTAGTCTACAATACCTCAAGAAGAATTCGTTCATTTCTGAACTCTTCCTCTTGTGTGTGTTCCATATACTAAGAACTGTAGTTTGATTTAGAACATCAATGCTTTTAGATAACGTGCCTGAACCGATCAACTTTTGATATAGGAAATGTTCAAAACATTATCCAACAATACAAAATTTTATCATTTCTTTACTAATAAAGAGACTGATATGATTTTGTATATCAGGTTCGGTATCTAATAACATTCATTCAGAATCAATGTATTACAATACAGGGTGACAGTGACCAACAGACTTGGCTGCAACACTTGCCCCGTTTTCTGCCTCATGAAACTTATCACCCGTTCTCAGTTTTTCTTCCCTTTTGTAGCCCTATGTAACATCTTACATATCTGGGATCCTGATCCGGTATCATATACCAAGGATGCAGAGGATACTGAGAAACAGTTCTGTATAATGAACACACCCGAAGATGATGCATCAGCATGCACTCTCTTCGTTTGGGCGGCACGGGAAATCTGGTATTCCCCAATTTCCTGCTCTGTCTTATAACAATTATAAGTAGGAGCGGGACCAACGTTCCCCAGCTCAGTATAACAAGCTGGTTCGGTCAATATTCCGTATTATTATCTTGATTAAGGCGTGATATGGTCGCTACCAGGAGAGAGAGAGAAGAAAACACTCAGCGTGCGCTCTGTCAAGAATAGATTGGTTTTTATTTTATCTAATCAGGATGGCTCCCACTGCTTTTTATCAAATCTTCCTTCAAACCCTAAAAGGAAAGACTAGCCGGGATTAATTACACATTACAAGTTCGCCAATCTTTCAGCCAGGCCAGTGTCGGTACTTTGAGGGAGGTCCCCCGTGCTTTCGCACGAACCTAATTAACGTAAACCTCGTTTTCCCAGAGGCGTAACCCCGTTAACACCTTTCTAGACACCTACTTGATCGGCTAATTGTAATGTGTAAAACTCTCCCAGGAGTAACTCTTACTCGCAGCGGGTATCGGGATCCAACTATCTCATAGAAGGTATGCAATCTCATTGCAAATTTCAACACTTGAAATTCCCGATAATATTTTGCCCCTAACCTCCTATGACCTTGACAAAGGCCAACAAACCATAGGATGCTAGTCAAGTTCAACCCGTCATTTCCTGATTGAATTAAACCCACCCGCACGGCCCTTGTCAAAGGCCAACAAGGTCGCACGACTACCCTAACTCAATCCGCATCATATGCAAAAGTAGATAAGCACCAGTTAGCTACCGCACACTGCGCCTTGACAAAGGACAACAAACGCAGCACGAATACTAACTACTACTTATCTGAAATGACGGAGGGCTACGACAGGTTTTTCTGAAAACCTATTCCGTAATGAACTCGATATCGTTGTAGAATCAAATGATTTTGAAATGGAGTGCTTTTGAGGCTTTTCTAGTTTTGCTAAAGGAGTCACTCCCAGTGAAGGGATCGTCGGTCCTTTCCTCGTCGAATGAGGTGCGGGATATATCACATATATCACTGTGCAAAGCAAAAACTCTTAAAAGCAATCAAAAGACAAACCGAGGGTGTAGCATCTGCCAGTTATTGCTAAAGGAGTCACTCCCGGTGAAGGGATCTCGGTCCTTTCCTTATCGAATAAGGTGCAGGATATATCACATATACCGCTGTGCAAAGCAAGAACTGTAGCTACCTGTTTTATTTTGAAATTCGATTCTACAACATCTTAGGTTTCTTTAATTTCATTAATCACATTAATGAAGTCCCATCATTTAATGTACCTAATCATCACAGATAAATACGACGTACATTTATGCCATCCGCATTCGCCACGATGTCCCCTCGTGCACCGTTAGGTTAGGTAACTAACGGCAGAGCGGGGCAGGCCTAGCGCGGGTGTAAAACATAAGTAACGTCTATATAATATATCATATATACTATATATAATATCTGCTACAGAACATCGCATGATCTCATCACAGATAAAGCACAGCAGAAGAAACATATGAAATATTGGATATACTAGGACGTCCGTGTTTTCAATACGAGCAAGTATAAAACACGGATTCCACGGTCGTGATGAATAGCCAAACCCACACCCTTAGACCCCTACGAGAGCGGCAAGCAACCCTACCAATTCTAGAGTTAGGAGACCCGACCTCGACTCCTCGAGTTGGACTCCCACTGGACTCCAGAACCCAGTTACTTGTGCCCTCCTCCTTGGGTCTATCCTAGTGCAGAAAAGTAAATAATATACAAAAGGTGACAACTTCCGCAACCTGGAAGCGCCCCAATAAAAGAATATTACATACAAGTTTTTACATGAATGAAAATGAAAAACACTCATCTCACATAAAAACCCCCGGCTATTCAAACACGACGATCCAATATAATATATCCAGCAACACATAACAACACATGTCATCAACGTAAGTAAATATGCGCATCCCAATTGTCGTTGACATATAGCAACGAAACCGGCGATATCACATATTATACTTACGGTCACAGAAAAGAAAGTGTAAAACTACAACAGTTGGAATCCGCAACCACCTCAGACATCGCATGCCTGACCAAATGAATTACTTAGACATCACATGCCTAACAATCATAAACCCCGCATTTTAGTCTCATTATTGAAAACTCTTTTCAATATCAAGTCGGGCAATTCAACAAGATTCCCGACATTTTGATCGAATGCTCGTCGCAAACTTTAGTAGACGGTCGCACCCCCGATACCGCCGACGAAGTGCACCAAGGCGGAACACCGCTACCGCGAGCACCCGGACGGATGCTTTCGGCGACGGGGTTCTCCTACAGTCACTTGGTCGGGGCTATGGGGTGTAGCTGTCTATTAAGTTTACCGGCGAATATCCGCGTACGCTACGTGATTGCGACGGACTTTTGATCACATCAAAATTCCGTGGCAACCGATCAAGTGAGACTAAACCGCTAGATTTATAACATTCATTCAGTTACCTCATAACTTCTTGTGAATTCCAATTATTGTATCCCATTCCGGATAAATAGAAAATGTCAAACTTTTCGATCGAACAATCGAACACCCAAGTTTTCCCGATACAGATCAACACATGAAATAAGTCTAACAACATTCCGTTCGTGCCTCAGTACCAACGGTCCAGCCGTAGAAGGGTCAAGCCAACGCCTCACATGTGGCACGCCGTACTGCCCCAAACCCGAAGGTTCTAAGGGCAGTTCAAGACGGTCACATAATCGAGTTAAGGTTTGTTGTCTTCTAGAGGGTCCATCGCGTTACTTGCACTACTTAGAACGTCGTTAAACTACGGAAAAATCCAACACTTGGAAATTTCCCGACAGGGGAAAAGTTGGGTATTTATATCCGGTCGAACATTTTAACATATTCTAAAATTTATCCGGAAATCCAAATAGACAAAATTTGATACCCCGATCGAAATACCGAATCCCCAAAACAACTCCAGATTATTCAACTCTTGAATAAATTTAAAAAGTACCCAGAGAACTCAACACTGGAAATATTGAATTACTGTGCAAAACTGGAACTGTGATGTCACCAAGTCGCGGCGGAACCGCCGCACGAGGCATGCTCGTGCCGCGGTTCCGCGCCTGTTTAAAGTCCAAATAATCTCGTATTTGCACAGTAATTCTTACAATTTCCTGCTGGGTTTTCTGGATATTTTTAATTTTGAAAAATCCCAGAATTTGGAAAACGTCCAGAGAGCTATTTTGGGTTTCGGTTTTGGGTCGTTCGGACTTCAAAATCCGTCTAGACTTCGCCTAAGGCTCTAGCTAGGCTCTGATGCTACTGTAGGGTTCCTAGGCACTCTAGTGAGGTCTCACAAGGCATCGATCATGCCAATTTCAAAAAATCTAGTGCCGAGAAACTCTAATATACGGATCGTTTGCTAGAAATCTAGGCGAAATAGAAACTAGTTAACACTTAACTAAGGGAATACGGAAATACAACCTTTGTAGATCCGTTTGCTCCACCTCCATAGCTCCGCAACGAAGTCCTCTCCGCTGTCCAAAAAGAATCCGGGCTCTAGATTCGGCTTCGTCGGAGAAAAAGCGAGCTAGGTCGTCGATGTCCATGCCGAAGATGATCTACGTCGAGGTATCGCTAGATCAAGCTCCACCTTCACCTTGCCATGAAAACTTGTGAAGGAAACACACTCTACTACTTGGCAAGAGGTAGAGGATGAAGAAATAGGAAGTGGGTAGACTTTAGTTTTGGATTTCTCACACTCTTCATCAATCCACCATTGATGAGGTTTGGTTTTCTTCAGTTGAAGAAAGGAAGAAGAAGAAGAAAATTATGATAAGAATTATCTTTTTTGAGAAAAGAAAAACCATCCTTATCATAATAGTAACCATGGTTTAATGTAGAGAATCGATCATGGTTAGTGAATGGTTAGGTTTCTACAAGATGACAAAATGGTTGCAATGGTCAAAGTATTCATGAAGCTTCATGAATGAAACAAAAATGCCACCATTTTATCATGCAATTTTTTCTTTTCCAAAAAGAAATAAACAAATGAATAAAATGAATAATCAAATAGAAAACCCTAACCATTCCATTAACCAAGGTTTAATTCTATACACTTAACAAAAAGGGCATGCACCATCAAACATGATACAAGCAAGTGCACAAATCATATCGCATATGAAATGTGCACACCCGAGTGAGAAAATCCATTTAAAGTGAACCAATATTAGTTAATGCAAAGTAATATATCAAATATATAATTATACATTAAATCATTAAATCAACACTTGATTTAACGATCCGGTCATATTTCATATAACCGACTAATATCCAATGTATCGATTTATCGAATCAATCCTTGATTCGATAACTAGGTTATATCGCATACAACCATTCGACACATTCATCGCGAGAATAGAATACGGTATCACATACACGCATTATTCTCGGTCCCGCACATATCTCATATGCGCTCCTATTTCGTTTCGCTTGAGCCAGGAAACCTCTGTGTAGGACTCTAAAGACTCGTCAATACGCCGGCAGCAGATGATGATCATATCAAACACCCACAAGCCGCAAGCGGTCTGCTAAACGTAACGGCCACCCGGGTAATGAGCGATCTGAAGATCGACGAGCAAGCCCGCTCACACTCCAGTGAATCCAACCAGTAACACTACCGTACAGTCCGGTCTGATCGTCTGATATGTCGCATATCTTGCCTAGGGGTGGTAAACGTCAGACCCCAATAGCTCGATAAGTCGTGTCGATATGAGGTCTATAACAATTCGAGAAACTACTGGTAACACTTACCGGTAAATCTCAGCAACCCTGGCCAGGGATTTCCTGTTATAGCCAATCGAACACAGCGCAACATCAACCCCCTATACCGGGAGAGACGAATCCCCTCCTATCGCTCATTGCCTCCATGTGACTCGGGACTGTACCCAAAAACCACCGTTTTGCACGCCCTCTTGGACGTGGTAAGATGGAAATCAAAGCAAAGTGGGAACCACACAAGACTCTATCACGATCTCGGGTCAACAGACTACTCTGTACCAGTGTCACCTGAGAACTGCCATCTGACGTGAGGTATAATACCATCTGGGAGTTCTCGGCGAGTCCGTCCAGTGTACCCAGTCTCTACTGAGCACCCGTATATCATCTCTGATGTCAAACACCGATGGATATGGGATCATCCATCGCCCATCTGTTTGGGTCGAGAAGGTACACGCTAGTCTACTCTGGTATATCGATGCCCCATCTCGATACACCCACGACTAGGGACTTTGAAGGATGTACTTATGGACTACCATGTCCCCACTAGTATGATCCGCATCATAGTCCAGGTAGTCAAGTACACATCCTAAGGGCTTTACCAACATGTAATAGAGAGACAATCTGAGTACACGTTAAGGTAAAGAGTAACCAGATAGCATACTATCATGTCGAGCAAGAAAGTCCTCCCTATATATATCCCAGCATCCACTACAATATACATCCAATGTACAGTAATGGCCTCTAGGGCATACATATAACTAAAAGTATGTACGGATGGGTTCAAATTGACAAGATAATGACGGGTAGAACTTGACATGTGACTTATGACATTTTGACCAAAGCCAAGGTCATAAGAGCATGGGACAAAAACATATATCGGGAATTTCTAGAGAAACTGAAATTTGCAAAGAGATGCATACCATTTGGAGTTTGATGAATGTTGGTAGGATTCTTTCAACATTATCATACGATGATATTTGGATCCCGATCCTACTGTGAGTATATGCTACTCATCAGGAGATTCGTCACTTAACGATCAATGCTATAAACCAAGTAGGTGTCAAGAAAGGTGTCAACGGGGTTACGCCCCCAGAGAAAAGAGGTTATTTAATTAAGGAACTTCGCGAAAGCGTTGGAAAACTTCCCTCGAAGTACCGACACCAGCCTGGCTAAACGGTTAAGCAAGTATTGTACAGTGAGACAAGTCCTGGCTAATTCTTCTTTTATGGTTTGAGGAAGGATTCGAGAAACAGTAGGAGCCATCCAGTTTAGATAAATTAAAAACCACTCTAAACATGCAAGAGCATCAAGCTAAAGTGTTTCTTCTCTCTCTCCTACTTGCAGCGACCCTGAAAATGACTGGACTTAAGTTACTTTTAGAGAAAAATATACTGACATGGCCAAACTATAAAGATTGGCTGCGGAATGTCAAAATGGCTTTGACCTATGACAAATTGGGGTACGACCTCACCGCTAAGGCACCTGCAGTCCCAGGTCCCAAATCCAGTAATGCGGATAAGGAAATCCGCAAAACCTGGGAGTATGATTATGCGAAGGCCAAGTGCATCGTAATTGCCTCGATGAACAATGAACATCAGAGGAGGCACGAGGATATGGATCTTGATGCCATATTTCTCCATACAAAAGAACTTTATGGAGAGCAATCTCGTATAACAAGATACGAGACCTCTAAGAACTTGTTTCGAGCGAGGTTGGCCGTCGGATCATCGGTAGGAGAACATGTCCTAAAGATGATTGGCTACATAGAAGAGCTCGCAGACCTTGGGACGACTTTGGATAATGATCTCTATACAGACCTTATTCTCGAGTCCCTTCCTTCCACCTACGCGTAGTTTATTCTGAACTTCAACATTCAAAGAAAAGAAGTTGAACTTCCAGAACTCCTTAACATGTTGAGGAGTGCAGAGGGCACCTTGCAGAAGGTAAGGGAAACACCCGCTATGTTCGTTAGCGGTGCTTCTTCTTCCGGGTCCAAGGCTAGGGCCAAAGGAAGGAAAAAGAAGGCCGCCACCAAACCTAGAGGAGGTGTAAGTAAGGTGTGAGCGAAGGGAAAGAAAAAGTTTGTGGTACCAGTAGTGGCCCAGGATGAGTGTTTCCATTGTCATAGGAAAGGGCACTGGAAGAAAGATTGCAACGCGTGGAACGCCAAGAACCAGGAACCGAAGAAGGCTGTGGCTTCGACTTCAGGTGTGTTTGTATTTGAGAATTGTCTGTCAATCAACTCTACTTCCTGGGTATTGGATACCGGATCAGGATCTCATATATGCAATTCATTGTAGGCACTGAGAAACCGTAGAGTGCTTAAGGATGGTGATATGACCCTGATGGTTGCTAACGGAGCTAGAGTGGGAGCTATGTCCGTAGGGGATTATCACCTAGGATTGACGAGTGGACACATTTTGGTTTTACATAACTGTTTTTGTGTACCTAGCTTAACCTGTAATATCATATCAGTTTCCTTGTTATCAAATAAAGGTTATGATTTCACGTTTGTAAGTGATGTTGTTAACATCCACCTTAATCATAATTTGATTAGGTCCGGTACACTGGATAACGGTATATATGTCTTAAACCAACTCCAAATTTTCAATGTCCAGAACACACTAAAAAGAAAGTCTCCAGATTTAAATAAAGCTTTCTTATGGCATTGTAGATTGGGTCATATCAATGAGAGAAGGTTGACTAAGTTACATAGAGAAGGATATTTGGACTCGTTCGAATATCAAACTTATGCCACTTGTCAATCTTGTCTCAAAGGAAAGATGACAAAGACTCCATTTACTGGACATGGAGTAAGAGCAAGCGAGCTCTTAGGACTCATACACAGCGATGTATGTGGTCCAATGTCTACACATGCAATAGGTGGTTTTTCCTATTTCATTACTTTTACGGATGATTACTCAAGGTACGGATTCATTTATCTGATGAAACATAATTCCGAGGCTTTTGAGAAATTCCAAGAGTATAAGAATGAAGTAGAAAACTAAACCGGCAAAAGTATCAAGACACTGAGATCTGATCGAGGTGGTGAATACTTGAGTGCCGAGTTCCTAGGTTACCTAAAAGAGAAAGGAATTCTCTCTCAGCTTACTCCTCCATACACTCCACAGCATAACGGTGTATCGGAGAGACGGAATCGAACCCTATTGGATATGGTACGTTCCATGATGAGTAATGCTGAGTTACCGCGATCTTTCTGGGGTTATGCGCTAGATTCAGTGGCATATCTTCTGAACAGGGCTCCTACCATGACTGTGCCTACCACCCCATATCAGATATGGAGTGGGAAGAAACCCCATCTTCAGCATATGAAGATATGGGGATGTCCAGCTTTTGTTAAAAAGAAGCATGCGGACAAGCTCGAGGCACGATCAGTAAAGTGTAAGTTTGTGGGATATCCAAAAAACTTCAAGGGATATTATTTCTATTACGCAGAGGAACAAAAGGTTTTTGTTTCTCGTAATGCCCATTTTCTAGAACAGCGGTTTTTAGAAAAGGAAATAAGTGGGAGCGAAATAGAACTGGAAGAAATTCCAGAACTACAAACTACTACTGAAAGTTTGGTAGAACCAGTAATTCAAGAAGAACAGGACATTCCCGCACCCCTCCGCAGGAGTAGTAGGCCGTCTCATCCGCCTGAGAGATACTATGGTTTTCTCATAGATGGGGATAGAGAGGATTGCATCATAGATGATGATGAACCTACTAGCTTCCAGCAGGCCATCCAGAGCGGCGACTCGGTACGATGGCTAGATGCAATGAGGACCAAAATGGAGTCCATGTACACTAACAAAGTATGGACTTTGTACTTTGCTCAAGATGGGGTAAAACCCATAGGAAGCAAATGGATCTTCAAGAAAAAGATTGGTGTAGATAGACAGGTGGAAACCTATAAGGCTAGACTTGTTGCAAAGGGTTTTCGTCAAAAACCTGGTTTGGACTATGACGAAACTTTTTCTCCAGTGGCTATGCTCAAATCCATTCGGGTCCTTCTTGCTATTGCTGCCTTCCATGATTATGAAATCTGGCAGATGGACGTGAAGACGGCTTTTCTGAATGGAAATTTAGAAGTGTGCGTCTATATGGATTAGCCAGAGGGTTTCAATCAGAGTGGGAGCAGCGGGAAAGTATGCAAGTTGCTTAAATCCATTTATGGACTAATGCAGGCATCGCGGAGTTGGAACATCTGTTTTGATGAAACAGCCAAAGAATATGACTTTATCAAATATCCAGATGAACCATGCATATATAGTAAAGTTGTAGCAAGAACTGTCGTATTCCTCGT
This sequence comes from Agapanthus africanus, assembly GCA_030015575.1. NCBI lineage: Eukaryota > Viridiplantae > Streptophyta > Magnoliopsida > Asparagales > Amaryllidaceae > Agapanthus > Agapanthus africanus. The sequence goes on from JASDDO010000012.1 coordinate 271,798,262, forward strand.
CTTGTACGTGGATGACATTCTATTAATAGGAAATGACATTCGTATGCTACAATCTGTCAAAGGATTCTTGTCACACAGGTTCTTTATGAAAGACCTGGGGGATGCCTCTTACATTCTGGGGATCCGGATCTATCGTGATAGATCCAAAAGGATGTTGGGACTTTCGCAGTCCAGGTATATCGACACTGTACTGAAAAGATTCAGTATGGAAGATTCTAAGCGCGGTAATCTACCGGCTTGTCACGGAATCACCATATCCAAAGAGATGTCTCCCAAGACTGATTTGGAAAGGGAACGCATGTCTATTATACCCTACGCTTCTGCGGTAGGCTCTATAATGTATGCGATGTTGTGCACCAGACCAGATGTTGCTTACGCACTGAGCGTGGTAAGCCGGTATCAGTCAGACCCAGGGGAGAAGCACTGGATAGCAGTAAAGAACATTCTCAAGTACCTGAGGAGGACTAAGGAGATGTTCCTGGTTTACGGCGGAAAAGACCTCAAGATGGAGGCCTTTGCTGATTCCGGCTTCCAGCGTGATAAGGACGATTCCAAGTCCATGACGGGTTATGTCTTTACCCTCAATGGAGGAGCGGTGTGCTGGTAGAGCTCCAAGCAGGACACCATTGCTGACTCGACGATGGAAGCGGAGTATATAGCTGCTTGCGATGCTGCAAAAGAAGCGGTCTGGATGAAGAAGTTCCTAACAGAACTTCAGGTGGTTCCTACCATTGTTGATCCAATACCTCTGTATTGCGACAACAATGGAGCTATAGCATTAGCGAAGGAACCAATGTCCCATCAGAAGTCCAGACACATCTTAAGGCGGTATCACCTGATCAGGGAGATCATTGATCGTCTGGAGATCAAGGTTCGGAGAGTTGCTACTGAAGAGCACATTGCTGATCCATTCACGAAGGCCCTACCTCAGATTCAGTTCGAGAGGCTACTCGAGATCATCGGTCTTCGATATGCCAGTACATGGCCCTAGTGCAAGTGGGAGATTGTTAGTGTATATGCCCTAGGGGCCATTATTGTATCATACTAGTTTGTATATTACTTAATGGAAGCTTGGGATATTCACATGTATATAACAGTCTTGCTAAACATGGTAGTATGCTACTTGGTTTTTCTATCTTAATATGTGAGTATACGTATTGATAGAGCTCTTAGGATCTTGCTTAACTACCAGCGTTGTGATGGCAGTCACACTAGTGGGGGCTTGGTAGTCTACAAGCACATCCTTATTCAGGTCTCTAGTCGTAATATTATCGAGACAGGGAATCGATACTCCGGAGTAGACTAGTGTGTACGCTTCTCTTCCCAGTTGGGGAGATGGTTTGTCCCACAGCCGTCAGTACGTCGTACTGGAGATGTAGGGTTCCTAGGCACTCTAATGAGGTCTCACAAGGCATCAACCATGCCAATTTCAAAAATTCTAGGTGCCGAGAGACCCGACTACGGATCGTTGGCTAGAAATCTAGTCGAAAAGATAACTAGTTAACACTTAACTATGAGAATACGGAAATACAACCTTTGTAGATCCGGTGCTCCACCTCCATAGCTCCGCAATGAAGTGTCCTCGCTGTCCATATCAAGTCCCGGGCTCTAGCGTCGGCTTCATCGGAGAAAGAGCGGGCTAGGTCATCGACGACGTGCCGAAGATGATCTACGTCGAGGCATCGCTAGATCAAGCTCCAACTTCATCAAGTCTAGAAAACTTGTTAAGGAAACACACTCTACTACTTAGCGAGAGGTAGAGGATGAAGAAATAGGAAGTGGGTAGACTTTAGAATTGGATTTCTCACTCGTTTGCTCAATTCACCATTGATGAAGTAAGCTTTCTTCTTTGAAGAAGATGAAGAAGAAGAAGATGAATATTATGATAAGTTAATTAGAATAGAATAGAAAATCAATTCTTATCATAATTCTAACTATGGTTATGTGTAGAGAATTGACCAAGGTTAAAGTAATGGTTGGGGTTAAGGATGAGATAAGAATGGTGGACTAAGTCAAAGCTTCATGAAGCTTCAACTAAACAACAAATAAAGCCACCATTCTTTTCTCTTTTCCATTTATTTTCCAAAATGTATAAACAAATAAATAAATGAATAAATAAGTAATGGAAAAATAAAACCCTAATTATATGTTTAACCAAGGTTTAATTCTTTACACTTAACCAAGTAAACATGTATCATCAAACATGATACAATCATGTGTACAAAAGTATATCTCATATACAATGTGCACATCCCGAGTGAGAAAATCCATTTAAAGTGAACCAATACTAGTTAGTGCAAAGTAATATATCAAGTATATAATTATGCATTAAATCATTAAATCAACACTTGATTCAATGATCCGGTCATGTCGCACACAACCGACTAGTATACAATGTATCGGCTTATCGAATCAACGCTTGAATCGATAACTAGGTTATATCGCATAAAACCATTCGGTACATTCATCGCGAGAATGAAATACGGTATCACATACACGCATTATTCTCGGTCCCGCACATATCTCATATGCGCTCCTATTTCGTTTCGCTTGACCCAGGAAACCTCTGTGTAGGACTCTAAAGACTCGTCAATACGCCGGCAGCAGATGATGATCATATCAAACACCCACAAGCCGCAAGCGGTCTGCTAAACGTAACGGCAACCCGGGTATTGAGCGATCAGAAGATCGACGAGCAAGCCCGCTCACACTCCAGTGAATCCAACCAGTAACACTACCGTACAGTCCGGTCTGATCGTCTGATATGACGCATATCTTGCCTAGGGGTGGTAAACGTCAGACCCCAATAGCTCGATAATTCGTGTCGATATGAGGTCTATAACAATTCGAGAAACTACTGGTAACACTTACCAGTAAATCTCAGCAACCCTGGGCAGGGATTCCCTGTTATAGGCAATCGAACACAGCGCAACATCAACCCCCTATACCGGGTGAGACGAATGCCCTCCTATCGCTCATTGCCTCCATGTGACTCGGGACTGTACCCAAAAACCACCGTTTTGCACGCCCTCTTGGACGTGGTAAGATGGAAATCAAAGCACATTGGGAACCACACAAGACATTATGACGATCTCGGGTCAACAGACTACTCTGTACCAGTGTCACCAGAGAACTGCCATCTGACGTGAGGTATAATACCATCTGGGAGGTCTCGGCGAGTCCGTCCAGTGTACCCAGTCTCTACTGAGCACCCGTATATCATCTCTGATGTCAAACACCGATGGATATGGGATCATCCATCGCCCATCTATATAGGTCGAGAAGGTACACGGTAGTCTACTCTGGTATATCGATGCCCCGTCTCGATATACCCACGTCTAGGGACTTTGAAGGATGTACTTATGGACTACCATGTCCCCACTAGTATGATCCGCATCATAGTCCAGGTAGTCAAGCACACTCCTAAGGGCTTTACCAACATGTAATAGAGAGACAGTCAATGTACACGTTAAGGTAAAGAGTAACCAGATAGCATACTATCATGTCGAGCAAGAAAGTCCTCCCTATATATGTCCCAGCATCCACTACAATATACATCCTATGTACAGTGATGGCCTCTAGGGCATAAATATAACTAACAATCTCCCACTTGCACTAGGGCCATCTGTAGAAGTGGTCGTAGTATCTCATACTCAACCATCCCATGAAAGTCTCTCTCTGGGAATAGGCCTTCGTGAGTGGATCCGCTGCGTTATCCTCTAAGTCTGCTCTCCTTGTCTCGATCACCTTGGAGATCAACCATCTCCATGATCAGGTGATACTGCCTTAGAATAAGTCTGGATCACTGATGGGACCTACGTTCCTTGGCATAAGCCACAACTCCATTGTCTCACAATGGTAGGAACGTAGTTCATCTCATGAACCATTATACATCCAAACAGCCTCTTTGGTAGCATCTTAAGTAGCGATGTATCCTGCCTTTATCGTCTAGTATGTCACGGTATCTAGCTTTGAACTCTTCCAACATACCGTCCCTTTACTGAGGGTAAAGACAATGCCTGCGACTGACATTCAGTAGTCTTTATCACACTGGAACCCTTCCAGCGATTCTGTAAGTGCACGGCGGCGCCCCGGCCGTCAATCCGACAGCCAAATGCGGAAGTGTTGATAAACTTTAATTTTACTTGAACTGGCAAACCGCCGCACACTAATACCCGGATCGAACCACTAACTAGTCCTAGCTATCTACAAGAAAGGGAAGAGAGATATACCGACAGATCCGAGTCTTTCGGTCTTCTCGTCGTCGTCCTAATCTCCTGCGGAATGTCCCGTCTCCTCCTCGTCGCCAGAAGTGCACCACATCGCCTACTTCTTTTACGGGCTCCCACCTCAATGCCGAGGCAACTCGGGCACGAAGCTGGCTAGTCGACGTGCCCAAGATTTGCTGTAGAATATCTAGAGAAGAAGTCTCATTTGGGGTTGTAGGAATTTCCTTTTGGTGGAGGGATTGAACTTGGAGCTTTTGGGATTGATCATGTGGGATTTTTGCAACATGAAATGAGCTAAAAACCCACCCCAAGAATTTTGGACAGCCCCCTAAAGCTTTGGCCGGCCATCACAATGGAGAGAAGAGAATGAGAGTGTAGTATATCAAAAGAGAATGGGAACCATTCTCATATCAAGCAAGAGAGAGAGAGAGGAATGGTTATCATGAAAAGCAATGATCACCAAATCAAAACCCACACTCAACCACCTACCACCAACCTCATCATCAACAACCATGATGAGCCAAAAGTCAAGTCATGATGGAAAAGAAAGAGTCAAATGGTCAAGGGATGGTGCAACCATCATAACACAAGAATATGCAAAGAACCCCTCCTCAAATACTTATTTGCAACAATGCAAATAAGCCCTCCTCCACCAATCTTCGGCCAATGAACGATACAAAGGAAATTGGCCGAAACGGAAAGCAAACTGGCAACTCCAGAAAACTGGTCCCGTAATAAATTACAGGAAAACCCCGATACTGTGCATACACACCCGCATCTGTATTTCGACCGAAATACAAATGCAAAGAGACAAAGTCTACACTGTACTATACTAGGATCCGGCTTAAACCAAAGCCGGCTAGTAATATCTGTTCGATCCTGATCCGTGCAATACCGCACGTATCTGATCGAACCCTTCCATATTACCATACGGCCTATAGTACAAACTGTCCGATCCTGATCCGTGCAATACCGCACGTATCTGATCGGACCCTGCCATATCTCCATACGGCCTCTACAACCTTTCGCCCGAAAGCTGAGTAACAGAATGTGGGGGACTCTAAAGACTCGTCAACACCTTGGTTGTGGATTTAACCACTAGCACGTCAGAGGTATAAGCCAATACGTAACGGGCTACCAGGTATTGACTAAAAGGGACGTCTGTGAGCGAACTCAGCCTGACAACCCTACCGAGCCTGTCAGTGACAATATCCGTACAGTCCGGTCCGTTCGTCTATGAGCATCGCATGGCGGGCCTAGGGGGTTGGTAAAAGTCAGACCCCCAAAAGCGGTACAAGTCGTGTCGGAGTGTAACCCAGAACACCCTGAGATACTACTGGAATACTTACCAGTAAATCTCCTTGCCTCGGCCGAGGGCTTCGTGTAATGGCTCTCCTAGACACAGCACGACCTCACCCCCAATACCGGGAGAGACGAACCCCTGAAGATACGCTCACTGCCTCCATGTGGCTCGGGACTGTACCTAACTAAAACCTGTTTGCACGACTCCTTTGAGCCGTGGTAGGGTAGTAATCAAAGTACAGTGGGAACTCACACAAGACAAATGACGATCCCCAGGTCGATGAACTAACCTGCACACATGTCACCAGGGAACTGCCATCTGACGTCTGGTATATGACCAACTAGCATGTTCCCGGCGAGTCCTGTCCGGTGTACTCATAACCCAATGAGCACCTTTATACATCTTAGGTGATCCAACTGACACCAGTGGCTTGTGAGACCGGCCACCGCCCCTCGTCGGGGTCTCGACTGTATACACTAGTCTACTCTGGAGAATCGATGCCATGTCTCGAAACTCTCACAACTAGGGACCTTTTAAGGATATGCTTATAGACCCCCAGCTCCCACTTATATGATCGCCCTCATACTGCTGGTGGTCAAGCAAGAATCCTAGGGGCTCTATCAACGTGTAATAGCGACGTGTCAGGTCACCTAAAACAGTACACGATGATAAAGGTAAACCAGATAGCATACTATCATCTCGAGTAAGACTGTCCTACCGGGACAGGTCCTCCATCAATCATTGCAATCACGTACCTGTGACCTAATAATTGACTCTGAGGGCACTATCTCCAACAATCTCCCACTTGCACTCAAGGTTAATTATTGCGATGTCGCATACTCACAGCCCGTGTGATACCGAACACCCAACTCCTCTACTAGTCAGTCTCACAAAGCTCGTTTGCGAAACTATTGCGTTCGAGGAACAGCCTTAGTGAGTGGATCCTCTTAGTTGTTTCTTTCTATGTCTCTCTATATCTCAAGTTCGCGGAGAAACCCATCTCCCGAAATGAGCAATACCTGTCTTAGAATGTGTCTGGATGTCTGATGGGACATAGCTCATAAATGAACTCCAAATCCAAACTTCTTAGACTGTATCGTCAACTGAACTTAATCAGTATCCTGCGCCATGCCACCCTCAGTATTGCCTTGGACCACCTGTCCAAAATACTGCCCCTCATCAGAAGGAAAGCTATAGCTCTGACAACCTCCTTGTCGTCCATGTCACCTCGGAAGCCTGGAATGATAACTGTTTCCCGAATGAGCCTGTCGTTATCATATCCCTAGAACATCCACTTATGTTCTAAAACTGCTTCCGACCGTTTCTCCAGGATTGGATTAATGTCAACTTATTGCATCTAGTGCAAGAACAACATCTGGTGTGATACTTGACATCTCATGATTGACTCAATTGCCTGAGCAAGTGATCTGCCAATCATGCACGTCCCTCTCCCCTTTAGTCTGTAAGACACCTTTAGAGAGGGTGACTCCATTACCTGCAGGTACACTACCGTGCCAGGAGTCGTCCATTCTAAATACCCTTAGAATGCTGTCTAAGTACCCTGATTGGGAAACCACCCAAATCTAGATCTAAAACCATAGGTCTAGTAACCAGTATGTCTGATATAAAATCCATTTCCTTTGTGGAGAAACCACTGTGTGACGACCAAAGTATAATCGATTGTAGTATAGGAGTTTCCTTTCCTACTCTGTGTATGTCATCCAAATACCAGGATATCACACCCTACTACCTTCTCAACAGATCTATCCCCTATTCTGATGAAGTCAAACCCATGACTGTCACGTCAGAAATAGATGATCCATCTCCGCTATATCTGCTTTAGTCTATAAATAGACATAAGCTACCTGTCCACCAATGCTTCCGCTGCTCCCACTGACTACGACAACCCTCTGGCAGAATCATATACACGTACACTTTTGAAGCGAGTTCAGAACGACGCTATACTCATCCTCTTGCCGGGTCTCACAGTCTGGAACAACAGCAATGGTAAGTGTGGGTAAACAAGAACTTCCCTGTCACCGTCCTTGAGGCTACCATAGTACCTCTCGGGTGCCTGAAGTTATCCACCTTATCTGTGGAGTGGCCAATGGAATGTCAATCCGGATTGAATCTTTAGGTTCCTTATCAAATCTTCAGTAATCGTTTGTGGTTCTGGAATCACTTCCATTTCTACCATACTGCCACTACTGTTTTCTGAAAAAATCCATTTTTAATAAAACTGTGGCGAGTCTAGAACAATATTGCTATTGTTCATCCAGATGGTAGAAAGTCAACCCTCGTCATAGCCGGGGTCAACCCACAAACAGCCATTACAGAAACGTGCCTTTAGTCATCCAGAGTCTGGTTTTAATCATAAGCCGGAAAACTCCCCGTACCTTAACATCGTTAAGATATGAACTGTTCTATATCCAATATAGAAACAGAGGCACTGATTTAATTGAACCAGATTCAAATCATGCATCTGTCTCCAGCGCATATCAACTAAATGGAAAGAGGCCGATCAGCGTTACTCAACTTAGGAATACTTCCAATTATGAGTAACCTGAAAGAGAAGCAAGATCACTTTATCATTACTATCAACTGAATACCATACACAAGTATCTACATCTTCGATCACTTTGAAGAATCCCGATACTTGCAATACCTGGTTCTCTACTGTATTCAAATACCCATAACTTCTCAAAATTCGGACCCTGTGTTTCCACGAAACACCTGTCTAAAAACCAGAGAAGTCATAAGTAAACCGAATATAGTACGAGGACCAACCCCTCTGTCCTGATGGACCCTAGACAACATACAATACTCTGTATAAGTCCCTTGAGTCTGATAACTCATTCACTGTGTGTCGTAGGTTGAAAACTGTACTTATGGTTAAGAAGAATTACACCGCTGTTTAATGCTCCTTACCTAACCATCCACTGATATAGGTAAATGTCGTAGACATAATTTTAGAAAGGTATATCTCACTCTATGAAAATAGACGTACAGATATATCAATTTGAAATTGGTGCATAAAAGCGGATATTCAAAACCAAATATTTGCCGACCGGCAAACAACCCAGGTGATTTCTTCAAATATCACCGATTACAACGAATCCCGATATAATGAGGATGATCACCCAATTACCAATAACCTACTCCCACTCATCATCTGTAAAACCATACAGATGTGAGAATCATACTTGGTAAATATATACCCTGGAGTAAGTATCTAATCGGGAAATCAGTTTTCTTTTAACATTACACAGTGAAACTGAAACATCGAAATGTTTCGATGGGGTATCCTGGTATTCCTAGTAATGCCTCTTCCAGATTCACGTCTGTAACCTTGTAATTCTTTGCCACCTCTCCAAATCCCTTCATTTGTCTTTAGTCTTTACCTTCTGCACACCCCTTTAGGCCAAATGGTTTTCTTCCTTCCCTACCGTTCGGCACCAGCCTATGGTTTGGAAGAAGACTATCCAATAAGCATAATGGGTGTACTGACCCAATCCTAGGAACACTCGCAATGCGAAAGAAGGTGAACATAAAAGACACCTGAATAAATCTTATTCCTATTTCTCCTGAACTAGAATCCATCCCCGAACTGGAACAAGTTCCTTTCGAGTTCGTATATAACCATACGATGGAGTATCCAATAAACTGTGGATCTTCGTAGTGATACGGAGTGTCCTGGAGAAATGCAAAGGTGATTTTAGGATTGGCGAAGGAATACTTGGTTTGGTCGTGAATATCTGTTGCAATTTACTTTGCCCTCTTACTAATCCCTTGCTTTGTCTTAACTTAATACCTTCTGCACGCCATCGTTATGCTAATTGGTTTTCTTCATTCCCTACCGGTCGGCACCAGCCTAAGGTTTGGAAGAAGACAATCCAATTTGCGTAATAGGTGTACTACCCCTAAACCAAGGAGTACTCGTAACCAGAGAGAGGGTAAAAGGAAAAGACAACTGAATAATCCTATCCGTTTTCTCCAGAACCGGAAAGCATCCTCAAATAAATCCTTTCGAGTTCGTATCTAACCATACGATGGTTTTGTCCAATGGAAGTGGACGTTCGTAGTAATACGGGGTGTCCTGGAGAAAAGGGTAAAAGTAGGAGTGGCAACGAGGTTTGCAACTCTGACAATCCAAAAGCCAGTGTTTAAGAAGGTTCGGTCAACTTGGTCACTGAGTCATAGTCTTAGGGTCGGGTCAATGGTCGCTGTCAAAGAGAGAGAGAAAAGAAACACTCAGCGTGCACTCTAACCTAGATCAGAATGGTTACCAATTTATCTAATCTGGAAACCTCCCACTGTACCTCAAATTCTCCTCCAAACCTGAAAGAAGAATTTTTCGGGATCACCCGAGGAGTAAACCAACTCATCAGTGGGAATCGGGATCCAACTATCATCGCATGATAACGTGACGGAATCCGCTCACGTCATCACACTTCAGAAGGTATGCGCATATCTGGCAAGTTTCAGTTCTTTTGAAACTCCCGATGTGATTTCTGCCCCATGCTCTTATGACCTTGACTTTGGCCAACAAATCATAAGTCACATGTCAAGTTCTACCCGTCATTCTCCAGGTTGATTCGAATCCACCCGCACAAGCCCTTGACTTTGGCCAACAAGGCTATACGACTGTTCCAAACCAACACATCTATCTATGCTGCATATGAATAACCAACAGCTACCAAACACTGTGCCTTGACTTTGGCCAACAAACACAGCTTGAATACTATTGACTACCCATATGAAACGACGGAGGGCTACGAATGGTTTCTGGCGAAAACCTTTAACGTAAAGAACTTGATATCGTTGAAGGAACGGATAGCTTTTAAAAATATAGTGACGAAAACCGTTGCTAAAGAGGTCACTCCCGGTGAAGGGATCTCGGCTCTTTCCCCGTAGAATGGGGTGCAGGATATTCCAACTGAATACCACGGTGCAAAGCAAAAGTAATCGGCTATAGTGAAGTTAATACCCTGACGCAAACTCTTTGTCCAAGGAGTCACTCCCGGTGAAGGGATCTCGGCCCTTGCCTCGTCGATTGAGGAGCAGGATATTCCAACTGAATACCACGATGCAAAACAAAAGTGAACGTCCTTGCAATAACAGCCTTTTGAAAAGTGTTCCAACAACATCAGATTAGGTTTGTTTTAACTTGCATTGATCCGAATCAATGCAATCCCATCAATTGATCACACCAAAAAGAACGAAAATATACTGATGTACGTATATGCCATCCGCATTCGCCACTGGGTCCCGTCATTACCCGTTAGGTTAGCTTACTAACGACAGAGCGGGGACTGGACTAGCGCGGATGCAAAACATATACTACATCTACTAATATATATACCAATATATTATATTTCGCTCAAGGCGTGAAAGAAATGCAACATCACAGAAAATGTACAGCATCACAGAAACAATACAGATATCTGGGAACCCCGGGTTTCACAGATCCACAACTGAAACCCGATGTTCCCCTGGTCGTGTGGATAGCCTGTGCAATGAAATCCTAGACCCCTACGGGCGCGGCAAGTCACCCGCCAAAACCTGAAGCGAGGCAGCCCCCTTCAGCACCGTGAATGGACCACCCAGCACTTCACGGAATCCGGTAACTTGGGCACCCCTCCTGGGTCAACCTGTACCCCCTACGAGTGCGGCGAACAGCCCGCCAATCCTAGAGTAAAGCCCCCTCCGTCTCAATGCCATGAGATGCGGGCTTGTTGCCCTCTAGAACCCGGCTATCCGTGCACCCCTCCGCGGGGTAATCCTAGTACAGAAAGTAAAATATACATACAACGGGTACATCGACCGCAACCTGGCCGTGCCCCAAAATAATAATACAATCAGGCAGTGACGGCAGTCCACATGTCGGACGCTCGCCCCGCAATATCAAATGTACATAATACAACCACAACTGTACTGGCATTGCATCCAGGCTATCCCCCACGACCGATCCGCAACATCACAGCAAAAACAGAACATCAACGTGAAAGTCACGTTCGCAAATCCGTCTAACCGGGCTATAGCAGTTAGACCGGATTTACCGATCGAGTGACATTCACGGTCGCAGATATAATGTAAATACTGTGAAATAATGTGTTTAAAATATCCGATCGATCAAACTTTAACAAATGGGCCCCCAAACAATACTGTAGCACTCACAGAAATTATAGGCCCAAAATTAATATTCCAAAACCCATATTTTAAGCCCAGAAAGCCTCTGTAAAAAATTGGTGCAGGGATCCCCACAGTGTGCGGCGGAACAGCGGCGGGAAGGGGGTATTTGCGGCGGTTCCGCGCTCCCACTGTGGATTCACTTCATCAAATTTTTACAGAGTTCTTAGATTTTCCAGTACATCAATATTTTACAACCTGAAAAATTTTTCGAGACCAAAAAATTTCAACAGAAACTGATGCTAACAAAAATGTAGATTTTGGAGTTTTGGTCGATCGGAAATGCAAAACACATTAAAGCAAGCTAGACTAAGTTAATGGCGAGGCTCTGATACCACTGTAAGTGCACGGCGGCGCCCCGGCCGTTAATCCGACGGCCAAATGCGGAAGTGTTGATAAACTTTAATTTTACTTGAACTGGCAAACCGCCGCGCACTAATACCCGGATCGAACCACTAACTAGTCCTAGCTATCTACAAGAAAGGGAAGAGAGATATACCGACAGATCCGAGTCCTCCGGTCTTCTCGTCGTCGTCCCAATCTCCTGCGGAATGTCCCGTCTCCTCCTCGTCGCCAGAAGTGCACCACATCGCCTACTTCTTTTACGGGCTCCCACCTCAATGCCGAGGCAACTCGGGCACGAAGCTGGCTAGTCGACGTGCCCAAGATTTGCTGTAGAATATCTAGAGAAGAAGTCTCATTTGGGGTTGTAGGAATTGCCTTTTGGTGGAGGGATTGAACTTGGAGCTTTTGGGATTGATCATGTGGGATTTTTGCAACATGAAATAAGCTAAAAACCCACTCCAAGAATTTTGGACAGCCCCCTAAAGCTTTGGCCGGCCATCACAATGGAGAGAAGAGAATGAGAGTGTAGTATATCAAAAGATAATGGGTGCCATTCTCATATCAAGCAAGAGAGAGAGAGAGGAATGGTTATCATGAAAAACAATGATCACCAAATCAAAACCCACACTCAACCACCTACCACCAACCTCATCATCAACAACCATGATGAGCCAAAAGTCAAGTCATGATGGAAAAGAAAGAGTCAAATGGTCAAGGGATGGTGCAACCATCATGACACAAGAATATGCAAAGAACCCCTCCTCAAATACTTATTTGCAACAATGCAAATAAGCCCTCCTCCACCAATCTTCGGCCAATGAACGATACAAAGGAAATTAGCCGAAACGGAAAGCAAACTGGCAACTCCAGAAACTGGTCCCGTAATAAATTATAGGAAAACCCCGATACTGTGCATACACACCCGTATCTGTATTTCGACCGAAATACAAATGCAAAGAGACAAAGTCTACACTGTACTATACTAGGATCCGGCTTAAACCAAAGCCGGCTAGTAATATCTGTTCGATCATGATCCGTGCAATACCGCACGTATCTGATCGAACCCTGCCATATTACCATACGACCTATAGTACAAACTTTCCGATCCTGATCCGTGCAATACCGCACGTATCTGATCGGACCCTGCCATATCTCCATACGGCCTCTACAACCTTTCGCCCGAAAGCTGAGTAACAGAATGTGGGGGACTCTAAAGACTCGTCAACACCTTGGTTGTGGATTTAACCACTAGCACGTCAGAGGTATAAGCCAATACGTAACGGGCTACCAGGTATTGACTAAAAGGGACGTCTGTGAGCGAACTCAGCCTGACAACCCTACCGAGCCTGTCAGTGACAATATCCGTACAGTCCGGTCCGTTCGTCTATGAGCATCGCATGGCGGGCCTAGGGGGTTGGTAAAAGTCAGACCCCCAAAAGCGGTACAAGTCGTGTCGGAGTGTAACCCAGAACACCCTGAGATACTACTGGAATACTTACCAGTAAATCTCCTTGCCTCGGCCGAGGGATTCGTGTAATGGCTCTCCTAGACACAGCACGACCTCACCCCCAATACCGGGAGAGACGAACCCCTGAAGATACGCTCACTGCCTCCATGTGGCTCGGGACTGTACCCAACTAAAACCTGTTTACACGACTCCTTTGAGCCGTGGTAGGGTAGTAATCAAAGTACAGTGGGAACTCACACAAGACAAATGACGATCCCCAGGTCGATGAACTAACCTGCACACATGTCACCAGGGAACTGCCATCTGACGTCTGGTATATGACCAACTAGCATGTTCCCGGCGAGTCATGTCCGGTGTACTCATAACCCAATGAGCACCTGTATACATCTTAGGTGATCCAACTGACACCAGTGGCTTGTGAGACCGGCCACCGCCCCTCGTCGGGGTCTCGACTGTATACACTAGTCTACTCTAGAGAATCGATGCCCTGTCTCGAAACTCTCACAACTAGGGACCTTTTAAGGATATGCTTATAGACCCCCAGCTCCCACTTATATGATCGCCCTCATACTGCTGGTGGTCAAGCAAGAATCCTAGGGGCTCTATCAACGTGTAATAGCGACGTGTCAGGTCACCTAAAACAGTACACGATGATAAAGGTAAACCAGATAGCATACTATCATCTCGAGTAAGACTGTCCTACCGGGACAGGTCCTCCATCAATCATTGCAATCACGTACCTGTGACCTAATAATTGACTCCGAGGGCACTATCTCCAACAGATTCTCCCCAGGATCGATTGATACCGTCTCACTACAACTAGTGAGTATCCTAATATCCAATTAAATCTATCTCATAGATCCAAAACTCAGGATTTAGGAGGTATCATTTTGATCCTACACGGAGAATCTTTGTGATAAACGGAGATTGATCGAGCGTAGCATAAGAAACTCCTTTCTTATCAAGAGTATGTCATCCACGTACTCTACGAGGATCACCACCATACTCCCTACTACCTTTTTGTTTATACAAGGTTCATCTACCATTTTGATGATGTCAAACTCTTTGACTAACTCATCAAAACAGATGTTCCAACTCCGCGATGCCTGCTTTATTACATAAAACATCTTGCACACGTTTCCGCTGCTCCCACTGTCTACGAAGCCCTCTGGCTGTGTACTTTTAGATGCACTCTTCTAAAACATCATTTAGAAAAGCAGTCATGACACCCAACCACCAGATATCGTAGTCATGGTATGTAGCCGTGGAAATTAGGATCTGGATGGACTTAAGCATAGCCATTGGAAAAAGGTTTCATCATTATCCACGCCTGGTCGATGACGAAAACCTTTAACAAGTCTAGCTTTGAAAGTCTCAACTTTTCCATCTACACCAAGTAATCTTCTCAAGATATACTTGCTCCTGATGGGGATTTAACCCTTTAGATATAGCAACCAAAGTCCATACTTTGTTGGTGTATATGGATTCCATCTCAGATCACTAAGCATCCAGCCATTCTTACAGAGTCTTACTCCTGATGGCCAGCTCGAAGCTAGTTGGATCATCATCACATGATGCAATCCTCACTCCCACTGTCATAGAGAAACCGAAGTATCTCTCAGGTGGGTGAGGAACCCTACTAGATCGGCGGAGAAGCTGAGGTTCGTTGGTATCTACTGAATCCTCTGGTTGTACCAAATCATCTGCTGTAGTTTGTACAGCTGGAACATTTCCAGTTCTACATAACGGACCTTGCATCGAGCTTGTCCGGATTTTGCTTTTAGACATAGGCCGGACAACCCCAAATCTTAACTAACTTAAGATATGGGCTCTTCCCTTTCCATATCACATATGAAGCGGTAGGAAACTGATTTGATTCGAACCATATTCAATAGGTATGCAGCTTCTTAAGCACATAACTCCCAAAAAGGAAATAGTTAACTCAGTAGTACTCATCATAGAGCACACCTTATCATATAGGGTGTGATTGCTCCGCCCCGATATACCATCGTGCTATGGTGTAATCGGAGGAGTAATGCCGAGAGAGAATCTCATTCTCCTTTAGAATAGTCCAGGAATTCCGCGCTCAAGTATTCTCCTCCTTGATCTCATCAAAGGACATAATACTTATACCCGTATTTTGGTTCTCTACTTCTAACTTATATTCTGTGAATATCTCAAAAGGTTCGGACTTGTGTTTCAACAGGAACATATGTCTGAATCTTGAGAGATTATCAGAGAATATAATGATGTACAAAGAACCGGTCTTAGTATATGTAGACAGGGGACCTTACATACATCATCATGTATCAGTTCCAAGAGTTTACTAACTCTTTCTCTGCTTCCAGTAAACAGAGCTGGTGTCTTTATATCTTTGTGACATGACTGGCGAGTTTCACAAGATGTAAATTCAAAATGATTTAAATATGCATCTAAATGTAACTCAGCTAGTCGGGTCGCATTGATATGACCTAGTCTACAATACCTCAAGAAGGATTCGTTCATTTCTGAACTCTTCCTCTTGTGTGTGTTCCATATACTAAGAATTGTAGTTTGATTTAGAACATTAATGCTTTTAGATAACGTGCCTGAACTGATCAACTTTTGATATAGGAAATGTTCAAAACATTATCCAACAATACAAAATTTTATCGTTTCTTTACTAATAAAGAGACTGATATGATTTTGTATATCAGGTTCGGTATCTAATAACATTCGTCCAGAATCAATGTATTACAATACTGGGTGACAGTGACCGACAGACTTGGCTGCAACACTTGCCCCGTTTTCTGCCTCATGAAACTTATCACCCGTTCTCAGTTTTTCTACCTTTTTGTATTCCTATGTAACAAATTACATATCTGGGATCCTGATCCGGTATCATATACCAAGGATGTGGAGGATACTGAGAAACAGTTCTGTATAATGAACACACCCGAAGATGATGCATCTCATGCACTTTCTTCGTTTGGGCGGCACGGGAATTCTGGTATTCCCCAATTTCCTGCTCTGTCTTATAACAATTATAAGTTGGAACGGGACCAACGTTCTCCAGCTCAGTATAACAAGCGGGTTCGGTCAATAATCCGTATTATTATCTTGATTAAGGCGTGACATGGTCGCTACCAGGAGAGAGAGAGAAGAAAAACACTCAGCGTGCGCTCTTGCAAGAATAGATTGGTTATTATTTTATCTAATCAGGATGGCTCCCACTGCTTTTTATCAAATCTTCCTTCAAACCCTAAAAGGAAAGACTAGCCGGGATTAATTACACACTACAAGTTCGCCAATCTTTCAGCCAGGCCAGTGTCGGTACTTTGAGGGAGGTCCCCCGTGCTTTCGCACGAACCTGATTAATGTAAACCTCGTTTTCCCAGAGGCGTAACCCTGTTGACACCTTTCTAGACACCTACTTGATCGGCTAATTGTAATGTGTAAAACTCTCCCAGGAGTAACTCTTACTCGCAGCGGGTATCGGGATCCAACTATCTCATAGAAGGTATGCAATCTCATTGCAAATTTCAACAGTTGAAATTCCCGATAATATTTTGCCCCTAGCGTCCTATGACCTTGACAGAGGTCAACAAACCATAGGCTGCTAGTCAAGTTCAACCCGTCATTTCCTGATTGAAGTAAACCCACCCGCACGAGGGTTGACAAAGGTCAACAAGGTCGCATGACTACCCTAAATCAATCACATCATATGCTTATGCAGATAAGCACTAATCAGCTACCGCACACTACGCCTTGACAGAGGTCAACAAACGCAGCACGAATACTAACCAGTACTTATCTGAAATGACGGAGGGCTACGACAGGTTTTCTGAAAACCTATTGCGTAATGAACTTGATATCGTTGTAGAATCAAATGATTTTAAAATGGAGTGTTTTTTAGGCTTTTCTAGTTTTGCTAAAGGAGTCACTCCCGATGAAGGGATCGTCGGTCCTTTCCTCGTCGAATGAGCTGCGGGATATATCATATATATCACTGTGCAAAGCAAAAACACTTAAAAGCTATCAAGAGACAAACCGAGTGTGTAGCATCTGCCAGTTATTGCTAAAGGAGTCACTCACGGTGAAGGGATCTCGGTCCTTTCCTTATCGAATAAGGTGCAGGATATATCATATATACCGCTGTGCAAAGCAAGAACTGTAGCTACCTGTTTTATTTTGAAATTCGATTACACAACATCAATTAGGTTTATTTTCTTTCATTAATCTCATTAATGAAGTCCCATCATTTAAGTACCTAAACATCACAGATAAATACGACGTACACTTATGCCATCCGCATTCGCCTCGATGTCCCCTCGTGCACCGTTAGGTTAGGTAACTAACGGCAGAGCGGGGCAGGGCTAGCGCGGGTGTAAAACATAAGTAACGTCTATATAATATATGATATATACTATATACTGTATCTATCACAGAACATCACATGATCACATCACAGATATCGCAGCAGAAGAATCATATGAAATATTGGATATACTAGGACGTCCGTGTTTTCAATACGAGCCAGTATAAAACACGGATTCCACGGTCGTGATGAATAGCCAAACCCACACCCCTAGACCCCTACGAGAGCGGCAAGCAACCCTACCAATTCTGGAGTTAGGAGACCCGGACTCGACTCCTCGAGTTGGTCTCCCTCTGGACTCCAGAACCCGGTTACTTGTGCCCTCCTCCTTGGGTCTATCCTAGTGCGGAAAAGTAAATAATATACAAAAGGTGACAACTTCGGCAACCTGGAAGTGCCCCAATAAAAGAATATTACATACAAGTTTTTACATGAATGAAAATGAAAAACACTCATCTCACATAAAAACCCCCGGCTATTCGTACACGACGATCCAATATAACATATCCAGCAACACATAACATCTCATGTCATCAACGTAAGTAAATATGCGCATCCCAATTGTCGTTGACATATTGCAACGAAACCGGCGATATCACATATTACACTTACGGTCATAGAAAAGAAAGTGTAAAACTACAACAGTTGGAATCCGCAACCTATATAGACATCGCATGCCTAATCAAATGAATTCCTTAGACATCACATGCCTAACAATTATAAACCCCGCATTTTAGTCTCAAAATCGAAAACACTTTTCAATATCAAGTCGGGAAATTCAATAAGATTCCCGACATCCTGATCGAATGCTCGTCGCAAACTTCAGTAGGCGGCCGCACCCCCGACGCCGTCGACGAAGTGCTCCAAGGCGGAACACCGCTGCCGCGAGCACCCGAACGGATGCTTTCGGCGACGGGGTTCTCCTAAATTCACTTGGTCGGGGTTATGGGGTGAGGCTGTCTATTAAGTTTACCCGGCGAGTATCCGCGTACGCTACGTGATTGCGACGGACTTTTGATCACATCAAAATTCCGTGGCAACCGATCAAGTGAGACTAAACTGCTATGTTTATAACATTCATTCAGTTATCTCATAACTTATTGTGAATTCCAATTATTGTATCCCATTCCGGATAAATAGAAAATGTCAAACTTTCCGATCGAACAATCGAACACCCAAGGTTTCCCGATACAGATCAACACATGAAATAAGTCTAACAGCATTCAGTTCGTGCCTCAGTACCAACGGTCCAGCCGTAAAAAGGTCAAGCCAACGCCTCACATGTGGCACGCCGTACTGCCCCAAACCCGAAGGTTCAAAGGGCAGTTCAAGACAGTCACATAATCGAGTTAAGGTTTGTTGTCTTCTAGAGGGTCCATCACGTTACTTGCACTACTTAGAACGTCGTTAAACTACGGAAAAGTCCAACACTTGGAAATTTCCCGACAGGGGAAAAATTCGGTATTTATATCCGGTCAAACATTTTAACATATTTTAAAATTTATCCGGAAAGCCAAATAGACAAAATTTGATACCCCGATCGAAACACCGAATCCCCAAAACAACTCCAGAAAATTTAACTCTTGAATAAATTTTAAAAATACCTAGAAAATCCAGCATAATATAATAGGAGTTACTGTGCAAACACTGTACGATGATGTCATCATTCCGCCGCGGAACCGCCACAGAAGCCAGGCTTCTGCCGCGGTTCCGCCGCGGTTTTTACTGTTCATCAGTAAATTTTTGCGTCGTAATTCTTAAAATTCCCTGCTGAATTTTTTAAGCATTTTTAATCTGGAAAAATTCACGTTTTCAGAAAAAGTACGGAGAGCAAGTTTGTGATCGGGTTTCGGGTTCGTTCGAACTTCAAACTCCGTCTAGACTTCGCCTAAGGCTCTAGCAAGGCTCTGATACCACTGTAGGGTTCCTAGGCACTCTAGTGAGGTCTCACAAGGCATCAACCATGCCAATTTCAAAAATTCTAGGTGCGGAGAGACCCGACTACGGGTCGTTGGCTAGAAATCTAGTCGAAAAGATAACTAGTTAACACTTAACTATGAGAATACGGAAATACAACCTTTGTAGATCCGGTGCTCCACCTCCATAGCTCCGCAATGAAGTGTCCTCGCTGTCCATATCAAGTCCCGGGCTCTAGCGTCGTCTTAATCGGAGAAAGAGCGGGCTAGGTCATCGACGACGTGCCGAAGATGATCTACGTCGAGGCATCGCTAGATCAAGCTCCAACTTCATCAAGTCTAGAAAACTTGTGAAGGAAACACACTCTACTACTTGGCAAGAGGTATAGGATGAAGAAATAGGAAGTGGGTAGACTTTAGAATTGGATTTCTCACTCATTTGCTCAATTCACCATTGATGAAGTAAGCTTTCTTCTTTGAAGAAGATGAAGAAGAAGAAGATGAATATTATGATAAGTTAATTAGAATAGAATAGAAAATCAATTCTTATCATAATTCTAACTATGGTTATGTGTAGAGAATTGACCAAGATTAAAGTAATGGTTAGGGTTAAGAATGAGATAAGAATGGTGGACTAAGTCAAAGATTCACGAAGCTTCAACTAAACAACAAATAAAGCCACCATTCTTTTCTCTTTTCCATTTATTTTCCAAAATGTATAAGCAAATAAATAAATGAATGAATAAGTAATGGAAAAATAAAACCCTAATTATATGTTTAACCAAGGTTTATTTCTTTACACTTAACCAAGTAAACATGTATCATCAAACATGATACAATCATGTGTACAAAAGTATATCTCATATACAATGTGCACATCCCGAGTGAGAAAATCCATTTAAAGTGAACCAATACTAGTTAGTGCAAAGTAATATATCAAGTATATAATTATGCATTAAATCATTAAATCAACACTTGATTCAATGATCCGGTCATGTGGCACACAACCGACTAGTATACAATGTATCGGCTTATCGAATCAACACTTGAATCGATAACTAGGTTATATCGCATACAACCATTCGATAATTCATCGCGAGAATTAAATACGGTATCACATACACGCATTATTCTCGGTCCCGCACATATCTCATATGCGCTCCTATTTCGTTTCGCTTGAGCCAGTAAACCTCTGTGTAGGACTCTAAAGACTCGTCAATACGCCGGCAGCAGATGATGATCATATCAAACACCCACAAGCCGCAAGCGGTCTGCTAAACGTAACGGCCACCCGGGTATTGAGCGATCAGAAGATCGATGAGCAAGCCCGCTCACACTCCAGTGAATCCAACCAGTAACACTACCATAAAGTCCGGTCTGATCGTCTGATATGTCGCATATCTTGCTTAGGGGTGGTATTTCAGACCCCAATAGCTCGATAAGTCATGTCGATATGAGGTCTATAACAATTCGAGAAACTACTAGTAACACTTACCAGTAAATCTCAGCAACCCTGGCCAAGGATTTCCTGTTATAGCCAATCGAACACAGCGCAACATCAACCACCTATACCGGGAAAGACGAATCCCCTCCTATTGCTCATTGCATCCATGTGACTCGGGACTGTACCCAAAAACCACCGTTTTGCACGCCCTCTTGGACGTGGTAAGATGGAAATCAAAGCACAGTGGGAACCACACAAGACTCTATGACGATCTCGGGTCAACAGACTGCTCTGTACCAGTGTCACCAGGGAACTGCCATCTGACGTGAGGTATAATACCATCTGGGAGTTCTCGGCGAGTCCGTCCAGTGTACCCAGTCTCTACTGAGCACCCGTATATCATCTCTGATGTCAAACACCGATGGATATGGGATCATCCATCACCCATCAGTATGGGTCGAGAAGGTACACGCTAGTCTACTCTGGTATATCGATGCCCCGTCTCGATATACCTACGACTAGGGACTTTGAAGGATGTACTTATGGACTACCATGTCCCCACTAGTATGATCCGCATCATAGTCCAGGTAGTCAAGCACACTCCTAAGGGCTTTACCAACATGTAATAGAGTGACAGTCAATGTACACGTTAAGGTAAAGAGTAACCAGATAGCATACTATCATGTCGAGCAAGAAAGTCCTCCCTATATATGTCCCAGCATCCACTACAATATACATCCTATGTACAGTGATGGCCTCTAGGGCATACATATAACTAACAGGAGATAGTATGTAGGTGCTCGTTAGGTTACGGGTACACCGGACAGGACTCACGGGGAACTGTTAGTTGGTATTATACCCATCGTCAGTTAACAGTTCCCAGGTGACATGAGTACAGCATAGTCCGTAGACTTGACACTGCTACTTCGCCTCGAGTGTGTCCCACTGTTCTTAGATTGCTACCCTACCACGGCTCAAAGGAGTCAAGCAAACAGGTAGCAGTTGGGTGCAGTCCCAAGCACTTGGAGGCAGTGGCGGTTAGACAGGATTCGTCTCTCCCGGTATTGGGAGTTGATATTGCGCTGTGTCAGAGAGCCATTACGCAAAGTCCCTGGCCAGGGCAAGCGAGATTTACTGGTAGGTTCCAGTTGTTTTCTCAGGGTGTAATGGGCTAGCTCTGACATGACTTTTTCCACTATTAGGGGATTGACGCTTGCCGCCCCCCTAGGCACGATATGCGATAGTCTTAGACGAACAGACCGGACTGTACGGATATTGTCACATCAGACTCAGTAGGAGATCGGATGGGTTTCCCCATCGGCCTTCTTATCGACATCAACCTGGGGACCGTTACGTAAAGCTAGTGCCGCTTGCGGTCTGTGGTTAAACCCACTGCCAGCGTAGTAGTCGAGTCTTTAGAGTCCCACACAGAGAGTTTCCCTACTCCAGGCGAAACAATATAGAGGACGTATGGTTTTACGACATGGGTTCGGACGCATACGTGTGTTTACTCACGTACGACATCCGGACAGTTTTTAATAGCCGGCTTTGGTTTTAGCCAGTTCTAATATCCGGTTATTGGATTTATACAGTCTAAACTTTTTCCGTGTTTTCACGGATTGGAGGGGCGTTCTCGTAATTTCGTGAGAAGCTTCTAGAAGGTTGGTGACTTGGGGGTTTTGGTGGCATAAGTATTAAATGGGATTAGTGACTCATTTGTATGATTCATCTTTGTCATTAATGCATCATAAATGCTTAATGACTCATGGAGATGAATCACTCATTTATATTTATGAAGCATGGTTGTTAAATCATTTTTTTCATTTATCTTGATAATGATAATGCTTCATATATATCATGAGAGATCATTATCTCATTCCATTCTCTTGCTCACTTTCTCTCTCCTCAACCTCTCTCTCTTCAAACCCTAATTCTCCTTTCTCATGTGTTGAGACCAAGGATTTTATTAGACTACTTAATCCATAACCCTTCTCTATATCACCTAGGTTACTTAGATTAGCACTTTAAGAAACCTAGTTACCTCAAGTTAGAGGTGAAGCTTGATGTAAAGCTCTCGGGTGGATCATCTACTACATAGAGAAGGCCGGAGAGGACGTGGAGAACGAAAAGACGAAGGACACGGTTCATTAGGTATAATCACTTTTCATAGTAGTTGATAACTTCTATAATTCTTGTTAGTTATAGTTTAGCATAGTTTCTCGGTTAGTCGATGTTTATGCAAAGAACAAGATCGTTTTTCAATTTTCCGCCTCCCCGCAAGTCGTGGGGTGTTGTACATCGACTTACTTATACATACAGTCCGGTCTGTTCGTCTATGAGTATCGCATATCGGGCCTAGGGGGCTGGTAACGTCAGAACCCCCAATAGCGGTATAAGTCGTGTCGGAGTGTAACCCAGAACACCCCGAGATACTACTGGAGCACCTACAAATAAATCTCCTGCCTCGGCCGAGGGCTTTGTGTAATAGCTCTCCTAGACATAGCGCGATCTCACCCCCAATACCGGGAGTGACGAATCCCCAGCCGATCTGCTCACTTGCCTCCATGTGGCTCGGGACTGTACCCAAAAAAGACCTGTATGCACGACTCCTTTGAGCCGTGGTTGGGTAGAAATCAAAGCACAGTGGGAACTCACACGAGACAAATGACGACCTCATGTCGATGAACTAACCTGTACACATGTCACCAGGGAACTGCTATCTGACGCAAGGTATAAATACCAACTAGCAGGTTCCTGGCGAGTCCTGTCCGGTGTACTCATAACCCAATGAGCACCTGTATACATCTTAGGTGATCCAACTGACACCAGTGGCTTGTGAGACCGGCCACTGCCCCTCGTCGGGGTCTCGACTGTTTACACTAGTCTACTATAGAGTATCGATGCCCTGTCTCAAAACTCCCACGACTAGGGGCCACTTTTAAGGATGTGCTTATGGACTACCCAAATCTCACGTATATGATCTCCATCATACTGTTGGTAGTCAAGCAAGATCCTAAGGGCTCTATCATTGTGTAATAGTGACCAGTCACCTATACACGACTGATAAAGGCAAACCAGATAGCATACTATCATCTCAAGTAAGATTGTCCTACCGGTATAGGTCCTCCCTCAATCATTGCAATCACGTACCTGTGATCCAATAATTGACTTTGAGGGCCCTATATCCAACAATCTCCCACTTGCACTTAAGGCTAATTATTGCGATGTCGCATACTCACAGCCCGTGTGATACCGAACACCCAACTCCTCTACTAATCAGTTTCACAAAGCTCGTTTGTAAAACTCTTGTGTTCGAGAAATAGCCTCAATAAGTGGATCCGCTCTGATGTTTCTTTCTATGTCTCTCTTAATCTCAAGTTCGCGGAAAAAGCCATCTCCCTAATTGAGTAATACCTGTCTTAGAATATGTCTGGATATCTGATGGGACCTAGTTCATAAATGAACTGCAAATCCAAACTTCTTAGACTGTATCGATCACTGAAACTAATTAGTGTCCAGCACCAAGCGTCCCACGGTATCCTCTTGGACCACCTGTCCATAATACTGCCCCTTTCGTCAGAGGGAAAAACTATAACTCTGACAATCACTCTGTCATCCATGTCACCTTTGAAGCCTGGATTGATAACCGTCCCCGGAAGGAGGCTGCCGTCACCAAATCCGTATAACATTCACTCATGTTCTAAAACTGCTTCCTTATGTTTCTTAAGGATTGGATTAATATAAACTTATCGCATCTAGTGCAAAAACAACATCTGGTGTGGTACTTGACATCTCACGATTTACTCAATTGCCTAAGCAAGTGATATGCCAATCATGCACATCCCTCTCCCATTTAGTCTGTAAGACACCTTTAGAGAGGGTGACTCCATCACCTGCAGGTACACCACCATGCCAGGAGTCATCTATTCTAAAATACTATTAGAATACTGTAAAAGTACCCACATTGGGAAACTACCCAAATCTAGATCTAAAACCGTAGATCTAGAAACCAGAATGTCAGATATTATATCCATATCCTGTGTGGAGAAACAACTGTGTGACAACCATAGTATAACCGATCGTAGTATAGGAATTTTACTTCCTACTCTGTGTATGTTATCCAAATACCAAGACATCACACCCTACTACCTTGTTAACAGATCCATCCCTTATTCTGATGAAGTCAAAGCCATGACTGTCATATCAAAATTAGAAGATGTAAGTGCGCGGCACCGCCTCGGCTGTCTGTCCGAGGCCAAAATGCGGAAAACAAAAACTTTTTTAAACTAGAAACCGGCGCTACCGCGGTATGTAAAACCCGGATCAGGCCATTAACCTAATGCTAGCAAACAAGAGAAAGGTAGAGAGCTATACCGAGTGATCCGTGTCCTTCGGTCTTCAGCCCACCATCCCGATCTCCTCACGGAATCTCCGGTCTTCATCTCCTCGTCGGAACGGGCACCACATCGCTGGGTCTTTTTACGGGCACCCACCTCTGGACCGAGGCAACTTGGGCACAAAGTTGGCAAGCTGACGTGTCCAAGAATGCTGTAGGCTAAGTGTAGAACTCTATGTCTCATGGGGTTATAAGAAGTTGCCATTTGGAATTGAAGGTCAAGGAGAAACTTTGAGATGGAGCTATCTAATTTTTTTTCAGGCAAAAGAGATACAAATCCCTCACCAAAATTTTGGACAGCCCCATCAAGAATGGCCGGCCATGCTTTTGTCAAGGGGAGAGAGAGAAAAGTCAAGGGGGGAAGCAATAATGCAAGCAAGAGAAAAGGGTGATGATTAGGAATAATCATCAACACAAAGTCTCACTCCAAAACCCATCACTCAACCCATCATAGCAAGCAATGATGAACAAAGAAGTCAAATGATGGTCGAACCATCATGAAGCTATCATCACAAAAACAACCCTCCAAATTGCTAATTTGCAAATAAGCCACTCCACTCCAATTTTCAGCCAAAGAAAGATAGAAAGGAAAATGGCCGAAACGAAATACAAACTGGCAACTTCAAAAAGACGATCCCGTAATAAATTATAGGAAAACCCCGCGACTGTATATACATACCAGCATTTGTATTCCAACCGAATACAAATGCAATGAGACAAAATCTACACTGTAAAATACTAAGATCCGGCTTAAACCAAAGCCCGCTAGTATTAACCGTCCGATCATGATCCGTGCAATACCGCACGTACATGATCGAACCCTCCCATATATCCATACGGCCTCTACAGCGTTTCGCCCGAAACTTGAGAAACTGTCTGTGGGGGACTCTAAAGACTCGTCAATACTTTGGCTGTGGATTTAACCACCAGCACGTCAAAGTTATTAGCCATACGTAACGGGATACCAGGTATTGAACACAAGGGAGGTCGATGAGCGAACTCATCCCGACACCCTACTGAGCCTGTCAGTGATAATATCCATACAGTCCAGTCCGTTCGTCTATGAGCATGGCATGGCGGGCCTAGGGGGTTGGTAAAAGTCAGACACCCAAAAGCGGTACAAGTCGTGTCGGAGTGTAGCCCAGAACATCCTGAGATACTACTAGAATACCTACCAGTAAATCTCCTGCCTTGGCCAAGGACTTCGTGTAATGGCCCTCCTAGACACAGCGCGACCTCACCCCCAATACCGGGAGAGACGAACCCCTGCAGATCCGCTCACTCCTTCCATGTGGCTCGGGACTATACCCAACTAAAACCTGTTTGCACGACTCCTTTGAGCCGTGGTAGGGTAGTAATCAAAGTACAGTGGGAACTCACACGAGACAAATGACGATCTCAGGTCGATGAACTAAACTGCACACATGTCATCAGGGAACTGCTATCTGACGTCAGGTATAAGACCAACTAGCATGTTCCCGGCGAGTCCTGTCCGGTGTACTCATAACCCAATGAGCACCTGTATACATCTTACGTGAACCAACTGACACCAGTGGCTTGTGAGACCGGCCACCGCCCCTCGTCGGGGTCTCGACTATATACACTAGTCTACTCTGGAGTATCGATGCCCTGTCTCGAAAAACTCCCACTACTAGGGACCTTTTAAGGATGTGCTTATAGACCCCAGCTCCCACGTATATGATCGCCATCATACTGCTAGCCGTCAAGCAAGAATCCTAAGGGCCCTATCATCGCGCAATAGTGACATGTAAGGTCACCTAAAGCAGTACACGATGATAAAGATAAACCAGATGGCATACTATCTTCATGAGTAAGACTGTCCTACCGGCATAGGTCCTCCCTCAATCATTGCAATCACGTGCCTGCGATCCAATAATTTACTCTGAGGGCACTATATCCAACAGATGATCTATCTCCGCTATATATGCTCATGTTTATAAATAGACACAAGCTACTTGCCTACTATGCTTCTGCTGTTCCCACTGACCACAACAACCCTCTGGCAGAATAATATATACGTGCAGTTCTAAAGCTAGTTTAGAACAACGCTATACTTAACCTCCTGCCGGGTCTCATAGCCTTGAACAACAGTAGTGTCAAGTCTGGGTAAACAAGAATCTCCCTGTCACAGTCCTTGAGGCTACTTGAGTACCTCTCGGGTGCCTGAGGTTACCCACCATATCTACGGAGTGGCTAATGGAATGTCAAACCTGATTTAATCTATAGGTCCTATTAAATTTTCCATAATCATTTGCGGTTCTGGAGTCACTTCCAGTTCTACCATACTCCCACTACTGTTTTATAAAAAAATCCATTTTACTGAAACTGTGGCGAGTCAAGAACAATATCACCATTGATCTTCCAGATGGTAGAAAGTCAACCCTCATCATAGCATGGGCCAACCCACAAACTGTCATTACAGAAACGTGCCCTGAGTTATCCAAAGTCTGGTTTTAAGCATAAGCCGGACAACTCCCCATACCTTAACATCGTTAAGATATAAACCATTCTATATCCAATATAGAATCTTTGGCACTTATTTAATTGGAACCATATTCAAATCATGCAGCTGTGTCCAGTGCATATCAAATTAATGGAGAGAGGCTAATCAGTATTACTCAACTTAGGAATACATCCAATTATGAGTAACCTGAAAGAGAAACAAGTTTCTTAAAACCATTACTATCATCTGAATACCAATCACAAGAATCTACATCTTCGATCTCTTTGAAGAATCCCGATACTTGCGACATATGGTTCTCTACTTTATTACTATACCCACAACTTCTCAAAACTTAGACATTGTATTTCTACGAAACACTTGTCTAAAAACTAGAGAAGTCACAAGTAAACAGAACATAGTACAAGTACCAACCTCTTTGTCCTAATGGACACTGGACAACATACAATACTTTGTATAAGTCCGCTGAGTTGAATAACTCAAAACCTGTGCATCATAGTTTGAAAACTGTACTTATGGTTAAGAACTACTCCGCTGTTCAATGCTCCTTACCCAATCGTCAACTGATATAGGTAAATGCCACGGACATAATTTCAAAAAGTTATATCTCTCTTTATTAAAATAAACGTACAGATATATCATTTTGAAATTGGTGCACAACAACGGATACTCAAAACCAAATACTTGCCGTCCGGTAAAAACCCAGCCGATTTCCTCAAATACCACCAATTGCAACGAATTCCGATATAATGAGGATGATCACCTTATTCCCAATAACCTACTCCCACTCATCATCTGTAAAACCATACGGATGTGAGAATCATACCTGGTAAATACATACCCTGGAGTAAGTATCTAATCGGGAAATCAGTTTTCCTTTAACAACGCAGAGTGAAACTGAAACATGAAAATGTTTCGTAGGGGTATCCTGGTATTCCTAGTAATTCCTCTTCCATAATCCAATTCATGTCTATAACCGTATATTTCTTTTCCATCTCTCCAAATCCCTTTATTTGTCTTTAGTTTTACCTTCTGTACACCATCGTTAGGCTAAATGGTTTTCTTCCTTCTCTACCGTTCGGCACCAGCCTATGGTTTGAAAGAAGACTATCCAGTTAGCATAATACGTGTACTCTCCTAAACGAAGGAGTACTCCCAACCTGAGAGAAGGTCATGATAAAATACAACTGAATAATACCTTATTCTATTTATCCCCAACTGGGGAAAAAAGCAAATGTGAAATAGGAGTGGCGATGAAGTACTCGGTTTGGTCATGAATGATAGCAGTCGCAATTTACTTTGCCCTCTTTCTAATCCCTTTATTTTGTCTTTACATATTACCTTCTGTAGACCTTACTTAGGCTAATTGGTTTTCTTCATTCCCTACCTTTCGGCACCTGCCTATGGTTTGGAAAAAGACTATCCAATAAGCGTAATAGGTGTACTCTCATATACCAAGGAGCCCTCGCAACCAGAGAGAAGGTGATGATAAAAGACAACTGAATAAACCAATTCAATTTCTCCTGAACCTGGATCCATCCTCAAAGAAGTCCCTTCGAGTTCGTATATAACCATACGATGGATCTATCCAATGGAAGTGGATGTTCGTAGTGATACAAGGTGTTCTGAGAAATGCAAAGGGTAAAAGAAGGAGTGGCAATGACTTATGCAACTCAGACAATCAAAAAGTCAGTTTTTTAAGAAGGTTCGGTCAACTTGGTCACTAAGTCATAGTCAAGGGTCGGTCAAAGGTCGCTGCAAAAGAGAGAGAGAAAAGAAACACTCTGCGTGCACTCTAACCTAGATCAGAATGGTTATCACTTTATCTAATCAGGAAACCTCCAACTGTACTGTCAAATTCTTCTCCAAACTTGAAAAAAGAATCAATCGGGATCCCCCGAAGAGTAAACCAACTCATCAGTGGGAATCGGGATCCAACTCTCATCGCATGATAACGTGACGGAATCCACTCATGTTATCACACTCCATAAGGTATGCACATACTTGGCAAGTTTCAGTTTCTTTAGAAACTCCCGTTATTATTTTTTCCCCATGCTCTTATGACCTTGACTTTGGCCAAAATGCCATACGTCACATGCCAAGTTCTTCCGATCATTATCTTGTCAACTTGAACCCACCCGTACATACCCCTGACGTGGGCCAAATGGCAGAACGACTGTCCCAAAACAACTCATCTATCTATGCAACAGATGAATACCCAGCAACTATCAAACACTATGCCTTGGCGTAGGTCAAAATACATAGCTTGAGTACTACTGAATACGCAAATGAAATGACGGAGGGCTACGGCTGGTTTTTGGCGAAAAACCTTTAACGTAATGAACTTGATATCGCTGAAGGAAACTGATAGCTTTTTATAAAAATATAGTAGCGAAAACCTTTGCTAAAGAGGTCACTCCCGGTGAAGGGATCTCGGCTCTTTCCTCGTGGAATGAGGTGCAAGATATTCCAACTGAATACCGCAATGCAAAGCAACATGTAATCGACTATAGTGATGTTATTACCTTGATGTAAACTTCTGCCTAAGGGGTCACTCCCGGTGAAGGGATATCGGCCCTTGCCTCGTCGAATGAGGTGCAGGATATTCCAAGTGAAAACCATTGTGCAAAACAAAAGGAAACGTCTTTGTAATAACACTTTTTAAAACTGTTCCAACATATCCAAACAGGTTTTTTTTCTTTGCATTGATCAGAATCAACGCAGTCCTATCAATTAATCACACCAGAAAAGAACGAAAATATAATGTACGTATATGCCATCCGCATTCGTCGCTGGGTCCCATCATCACCCGTTAGGTTACTTAACTAACGACAGAGCGGGCACTGGACTAGCGCGGGTGCAAAACATATACAACATCTACTAGTATATATACCAATATACAATAATCGCTCCAGGCATGATAAATGCAACATTACAGTAAAGTAATAAGCATCACAGAACAATACAGATAATCTGGGATCCCCGGGTTTCACAGAGCCGCTACTGAAACCCGACGTTCCCTTGGTCGTGTGGATAGCCTGTGCATTGAAACCTAGACCCCTACGGGTGCGGCAAGTTACCCGCCAAAACCTGAAGCGAGGCAACCCCCTACGGCAAAGTGAATGGACCACCCTACACTTCACGAAATCCGGTAACTTGAGCACACCTCCTTGGGTCAACCTGTACCACCTACGAGTGCGGCGAATAGTCTTCCAATTCTAGAGTGAGGCCTCTCTGCCTCTCAAAGCCATGAGATGCAAACCCGTTGCCCTCCAGAACACGGCTATCCATGCACTCCGTCGCGGGGTAAACCTAGTACAGAAATGTAAGATATGTACAACGGGTACATCGACCTCAGCCCGGTCGTTCCCCAAAATAATATTATACAAACAGGCAGTGACGGCAGTCCACATGTTGGACGCTCGCCCCGCAATATCAAATGTATAAATAAATCCAAACTGCACTACCATTGCATACTGCTATCCACCACGACAAATCCGCAACATCACAGCACAACACAGATCATCAACGCGAATGTCACGTTCGCAAATCCGTCTAATAGAACTATAGAAATTAGACACAATTTACCGCTCGAATGACATTCACGGTCGGAGATATAATGTAAGTACTGTAAACTAACAAGTTTAAAATTCCGATCGACAAACCTTCCCAAAGTGGTCGCCACGTACATCTGCAGTACACAAACAAAATCTGGGCCCAAAAGAAATATTCCAGAAACCACAATTTCCTATGCAGAAGCCCCAGAAGAAATTTGGCACACTGAAGCACCAAGACAGCGGCGGAACCGCGGCCAAACCTTGGCATGTGCCGCGGTTCCGCGGCCGTACGGTCGAATCAGTGGCCCAAATTTCTACTGTGTTCTTAAAAAGGCTTGCACGATTTTCTGAGATGCTCAAAATGTTTTTAGTCCTGTTTAAAAAATCTACAGAAACTTTACACTGAAAAATACGGTTTTGGAAATTTCGTTCGATCGTTGTTTTCAACGCGTTAGAACAAGTTAGTAAAGGTTAATGGCGTAGCTCTGATACCATGTAAGTCTACGGTAGTGCCCCGGCCATCAATCTGACGCCAAACGCGGAACAAAAACTTTTATAACTGGCGCTATCGCATACTTTAACCCGGATCTGCCATTAACGCTAAACAAACAAACTGTAAAGTGGTAGAAAGGCTATACCAAACGATCCGAGTCCTTCAGTCTTTAGCCATCATCCCACGCTCATCTGCGGCATCTGCGATCTCGCTCGATCTCCGGTCTCTCCGTCCAGGTGGCACCACGTCAACGGATCTTTATACGGGCTCCCGCCTCTGAACCGAGGAAACTCGGACATGAAGTTTGCTAGCCGACATGTACAAGATTGATGTAGAGAATGAGTAGAATACTTTGTCTCGTTTCATCCAAAACCATGGATGAACGGATAATGAAGTTGCCTTTTTGATTGATCAATTGAACTAGGAAATTTTTCAAATATGAATCATCTCATTTCAACAACCATGGGGCTTCCATAAAATGGCCGGCCACATATATATGAGGAGGGGGTGAGTGTAGGAGCAAAGGGTGACCATAAGTAATGCTTATCACAAATAAAAATATCCTAAGCATTACAAAAGACATTAATGGAATGAATGAGTAATATAAACACCTCATCAACCATTTAATTCAAACAATCAGTCATGAAACATAGTCATCAATTCTAGAAGCTTCTTCATGACTCACCCTAATGACTCACCCAAAAGAAAAAGATAATTCCGCATTAAACCAAATGTTTAAGACGGGTGATAGAAAACTGGCAACTTTGAAAAGCGATCCCGAAACGAATTTCAGGATAACCCTGTAACAGTATAAACATACCCGCATTTGTATTACGACCGAATACAAATGCAACTGAGACAAAGATATTATATCTACATAGTATACTACATGGATCCGGCTTAAACCAAAGCCCACCAGTATTATCTGCCCGAAATATGACACGTGCGTAAACGCACGTGCATTTTCCGAACCCTGCCATAAAACCATACGGCCTCTACAACGTTTCGTCCGAACTTGGGAAACTATCTGTGGGGGACTCTAATGACTCATCAGTACCATGGCAGTGGGTTTAACCATAAGCCGTCAGCGGCACTAGCTGTCCATAACGGTTGCCCATGTACTGACCTTAAGGGAAGCCGATGAGCGAACTCATCCTGGAACCTTACTGAGCCTAACAGAGACAATATACATACAGTCTGGTCCGTTCATCTATGAGTATCGTATATCGGGCCTAGGGGGCTGGTAACGTCAGACCCCCAATAGCGGTATATGTCGTGTCGGAGTGTAGCCTAGAACACCTTGAGATACTACTGGAGTACCAACCAGTAAATCTCCTCCCTCGGCCGAGGGCTTTGTGTAATGGCTCTCCTAGACACAGCGCGATCTCACCCCCAATACCGGGAGAGACGAATCCCCTGCCGATCCGCTCACTTGCCACCATGTGGCTCGGGACTGTACCCAAAAAAGACAAGTTTGTACGACTCCTTTGAGCCGTGGTAGGGTAGAAATCAAAGAACAGTGGGAACTCACACTAGACAAATGACGACTATCTGACGCTAGGTATAAATACCAACTAGCAGGTTCCCGACGAGTCCTGTCGGGTGTACTTATAACCCAATAAGCACCTGTATACATCTTAGGTGATCCAACTGACACCAGTGGCTTGTGAGACCGGCCACCGCCCCTCGTCGGGGTCTCGACTGTATACACTAGTCTACTCCGGAGTATCGATGCCCTGTCTCGAAACTCCTACGACTAGGGACCACTTTTAAGGATGTGCTTATGGACTACCCAACTGTCACGTATATGATCGCCATTATACTGTTGGTAGTCAAGCAAGATCCTAAGGCCTCTATCATCATGTAATAGTGATCAGTCACCTGAACCTGTACACGACTGATAAAGGAAAACCATATATCATATTATCATCTCGAGTAAGACTGTCCTACCGGTATAGGTCCTCCCTCAATCATTGCAATCACGTACCTGCAATCCAATAATTGACTTTGAGGGCACTATATCCAACAAGACACTAGGGGTAAAAACCATATCGGGAATTTCAAGAGTTTAAATTTGCAATGAGATTCCATACCTTCTATTTGATAGTTGGATCCCGATCCCACTGTGAGTAAAAGTTACTCCCGGGAAAGTTTTGCACTTTATAATTAGCTAATCCAGTAGGTGCCTAGAAAGGTTTCAATGGTGTTATACCTCTAGGAAAAAAGCTTTTATTTTAATTAGGTCCGTGCGAATGCACGAGGAACCTCCCTCGGAGTACCGACACTAGCCTGGCCGACTGGTTAGCGAACTTGTACATTGCAATTAATCCTGGCTAATTTTATTTTTTAGGTTTGAAGGAAAATTTGATAAAAGCTGTGGAAGACATCGATTAATAACCAATCTAATCATGCAAGAGCAATCGTTGAGTGTCTTCTTTTCTCTCTCCTAATGGCAGATACCTATGACGGGACTTAAGCTTTTCTTAAACAAGAATAAACTCACGAGACCGAATTACAAAGAAAGGATGAGGAATGTTAATATTGCCATGGCCTATGATAAGGTCGGATACATCCTGACAACTCCAGCCCCTCCTAGCCCAGGCCCTGATTCTTCAGTTGCGGATAAGGAAATTCGCAAGACATGGGATATAGACTGTGCAACAGCCAAATGCCTCATGCTTGCTTCTATGGACAATGAACATCAGAAGCAGCATCAGAAGATGGATGTACAATCCATCTTTCTCCATACAAAGGAGTTGTATGGAGAGCAATCTCGCAATCTCCGATACGAGACATCTCGAAAGTTATTTCAGATGCAGATGGCTGCTGGCACGTCTGTAGGTGACCATGTATTGAAGATGATAGGACCTATCGAAGAACTGGAGGACCTGGGATTGAAAATAGAGAATGAACAGTGTAATATTTCAGAATTATAAAATATTATTTTTGGAAATTTAATATTAAAATAATATATTTCGCGAAAACTATTCGATTTGCGAATATGGGTTTTTCGTAAAATGGTATAAGTATATACAAATATTTGGAAAATAATCGGAGATTAAAATGATTTATTTATTATAATGATATTTATCGGATTTTGGAATTTTTATAATTAATGATATGCAAATTTAAAATTAAACTTGATTAGTGCACTACTAAACGTGATTTGGCCAAATCCGTATTTTTCATTTTTCCATGGCTAGTGCACCATGTCATGTGAATGTTATGCATTGTGTTTGTGACTTGTGAGTTTGTGAGATTTAGAAAAGAAGAGCAAAGAGAAAAGAGAAGTTATGAGTGCAAAACAAAAAGAGAAAGAAAACAAAGAAGATATTTGTGAGAGAGTGAGGGTAAGGGAGAGTGAGCTTAAGAGAGAGAGAGAGAGAGAGAGACCTTTGGCTACTTCTCCATTCATCTTCCTTCTTCATTTCTTCATCGTTTTCATCATTTCCTTCATGCCTCCATCATCCCTCACTACCTCTGTGTATCATCTCCCATCCTTGTTCAAAACTACAAGCCACCTTCACAATAAACTTGCACAAGCCTATCCTAAACCCTTTGAACCATTCAAGTTTGGATTTTGAAGACTTTGGGCAACTCAAGAATTTTCCTAAGTTGCCAAATGAGTTATATTTCCTTTGCTTTAGTTAAGTATTTGTGTTTAGTATATCCTAGTTAGTTTAGATTTCGTATTAGTTAGTTTTGTGATCTTGGAAATTTCCAAGTTGATGTTTAGTGATTTTGTGGACTTGTAAAGATATAGTAGAGGTGTAGTGAGTGTTTTCAAGACTTTAGTGATGATTTCTAGACCAAGAATAGAGAATAGAACCCGATACACGAACTTAGAATTTACCCCGTGTCGGTTTTGTGGGGTTGGTTAGCCTACAGGGTATCTGGAGCTATTTGGGATATTTTTAAGAAAATAAAACAATATCACTGACTTAACTAGAACAATAGAAGACCACCACCAAAATACAAATCCATTCTACCTTATAAAAACCGGCGGCGGCGGAAATTTTGGAGATCTCGCCGGACTTCCTATTGTCTTTGGTATTGTCGTTTTGCCAGTAGCTCCCTTACCCTATAACCTATTCCCTGTATTGTTTGTTTAGTCCCAATTGACCTGAGCCAAAATCTGGGATCTACTTAAGAGTGTTTTGGGTATGTTTTAAACATATTTGAATTCGTTTGGTGTTTGGATTTGATTTGGTTGTTGGACGTCTATACGTCAACAACGAGGGTTATTTGGTTGATCTAGTATGCGTAAGCTATAGGTTCTAACCTATAAGCAATTTGTGTGCCGTATCGGTTTTCGGATATTGGTTTTAATAGTATTGCGATTGTGTATTGATTGTAGGTACCTTCGCCTGGACTTCCGAGACGACGAAGCATATCGACTTCGGCTAAGCGAGGAGTTTAGCAGGTGAGAAGATTTATATCTACGGGGGAAGTCGGGTGGATGGTGTATAGCACCCCCGCAACCATTGATATGGAAAGATTATTATATAAATTATAATTTGATAAAGGTTATGCTACGAACTTAAGATAACATAATTATAGGATTTAGATGAGATGATAAGATAAAAGTTGATACTAATGAATACATATTGGCTTGAGAGTATGATATAGGTATATAAGATAACATGACGTGGGATATTGAGATGATAGATATAGATGACTCGGATTGATATATGAGAATATGAAATGAGAAAGTGAATCATGATAAGTATGAATTGAAAGAGGACAAGTATGAGTTGATAATGATAGGATATGAGATCGAGATCGATATGAATTGAGATTAACATGATATGACGTATATGCAAGATGACATGATATAATATTGTTATAGATGTGTTATGTTATTGATAAGGTATGCCGTACGAGATTATAGTTCCGTACCCTTTGCTGTTGAATAGGATGATAGATTCCTTACTCTGTTTGTGACACCGTACGATGGATTATCGTACGTGATGCGTTTACCAATTGTTTGATCCACGCTCATGAATTGAGAATGATGATCGAGGATATTGCGACAACTGATACTATGAGGCCGGATAGTTGACATAAAGAGGCAACCTTATTATATTTCATATTTTTGTTGGAGTATTCCTCGTGTGATCCCTATCATGTTTCCAGTATTTAATATTATATGATATCATTGCTAGCACACCTGCACAATTACCGTTGATGCGCATGTTACACTTATACAGATTTGCCGGCTCACACACATTAATCATCGGTAATTGCCATGCTACTTATACAGTAGAACTGCCCTAGCATGATATTATTCTTAACCGTAAAATTACATTCATTGTTCAGTACTATCACTTGACATGCTTGCATGATATATTCGATATGCTCATATTACTACTCTATGTTCCATACATCGTACTTTATGATTATATGCACTGAGATGTTGTTTTTATGAGATCTCTGGATTTGAGAACCGCATTTATATTTCAAAGAGAATTATGTATTGCTTTAAAATGAGATTTCTCTTGATATGATATTTCGATGTGTCCACCATGAGTTTTCTCGGTTCTGATCGGTGAGTATACCCGATTCGCGGAGCGGTAGGCACCGTCTGCGGGTACATGGCGGACCCGGTAAGGTACACCGGGGCAAGAAGACTCGTATTGTTAGGCGGCGAGCCTAGTAGGGGAGAACTACCTACCGGTGATTGTATAGAACTCTGCGGATATCCGGAGGATACCGTTTTAGAGTTATGATATGAGATGGTGTCACGACCTGAAATAGCACGTGACTGGCACTTGAATCATGTGAAGTCTATAGGACCCCACCTAATTCAAGTAAGCCAAAAGCCCAGAAATCTAAACCATTTTAAAGAAGAAGTGAAGAAAACTTGTTTTAAAGCAAGTGGTCTTAATAAATAAGTGGCATTAAACATTTAAAACCAACATCATATTTTTCCCGAAAATTTCGGCAGAGTCTCCTTTGTAAATACCGGCCCCAAACGGGTACACCACATGAAATATATATAAATGATGAATAAAGGCATCCCTAGCGAGAGCTAGCTCTTCACCAATTGGCGGACACAACCACGCAAGCAATATAATATACAACGCCGAAGGGCGAGGATCAAAACTCAGAAGAAAACCAATAACCACCAGAAAACCATAATAATACAAGCGCGACTCTAAGGTCGAAAGAATATACACTGGTTTTCTAAGTCTATCAATAATACAAGTCTGGTTGATGGAGTTTACTAGATACAACTGAATGTAAATACAAATACTACGGTGGACATGATACAAGTGAACCCACCTACCAAAGCAATCACCGGAAGGAACCCGTGTGCCAGCAAAGCCGCCAAGGAAACCTGTACGGCAAAACCTGCAAGAAACTGTGGCACCACGGGGGTGGGTAGAAAACATTACCGAGCAGAAATCACATGCATGACTCTATCCTAAGTCATACCATAATAATATCCTCAAAATAATATAGCCTGAAGCATAAAATAATGGCAAGGGTAAACATCTATACATAAGTGTAATACTATGTGCTCGTGTCAGTGCCTCAGGTAACAACATATCACATATATGATGTATGAATGCATGAAAATAGAATGCAACTGAAAGAGAAAACTGTTTTCATATCTCATTGAGATTTCTGTATAAAAATCGAAGTATCATTAATGAAATCAACAGAGAATCCATGTCAAGCATCGAAACAAAATGTGTATATCCCAATATCTCAAAATCTCGGGCTCCGGAAATTCGGACTGGCTCATATCATAAAATATCAATATCTCTGTGTTTCAATATCTCGGGCCCCGGCAATCCGGACTGGCCCTTGGGCTCCGGCAATCCGGCCTGGACCAAATCATCAAATCTCACGACTACGTCGGTATCCTCCAAATATCAACCGTGTCATAAATAACCGGTCGGTAGTGCTCCCCTGCCAGGCTCAACTCCATCATCTGCGGCCATCTTGCCCCGGGGTACCACACCGTGTCCACCATGCACCCACAGACGGTTCCTCCTCCTCCTCGAATCGGGTGTATGATATCGCTCAAGAGCCGAGAAAACTCATGGGGGACATATCTCACATCATATCATGAGAAAACCGCATTTTCTATTTTTAGAAATGATAATCAGTTTATAAAATACTTGTGGTTTCTCCAAATCCAGAAATCTCATGGAAAATCCAAATCCCAAACTCCAAGTAAATAGCAGTGAAATACAGGCGTAAAGCTCCATAATATTTCATAACAATGAATATACATATGCATGCACGAAGTGTCGAAGTAAGAAATGCGATGTCAAACTAGCATATGAAAGCAATGTACTAGTACTATATTACAACTACCAGCTAGCAATTTATACTTACGAAATAATGTTTTCTAAGGTGTACGTGACATGAAAATTACCGATGATGATGTGTGTGAGCCGGCAAGCAAGTGTACGTGGAGCATACGCATCATTGGTAATGGTGTTGTTGTCCTGACAGCAGGGTTTCATAATCACTAAACTACACATTAAACATGCAATGCGATGGTAACAACATGAATGAACGGAGTATGAATAGTAAACGCGACAATAAAGAATATACATTTCTATATACGAGTCTTACAGTTTTTCGGCTATTGAAATAATACGAATCATAGTTTTTAGAAAATAGGGAATGTCTTTAAAATACCCACGATTCGTCTATTTTGAAAATAAGTATAACTCGAGCCCAGTCTAACATCTACCTGATAAACTACAAGACTAATCGAAAGGGTAAGGAAATCCACCTAAGTCTGAGTCGATATATCCAGTAGTCGGTGATCCCGCCTCAATAGCGTCACGTACGATACAATATATAATACGACATCCTCGAATCATAAGTACGGATCCATTATCATAATTATATCTCGTGCGGTAAATCCATCGTACGTCATCCCAAAATCGGTGTACGGGTCGCCTATCACATATACCTCAATATCCATATGGTATCATTATCATAATATCATGAACATGGTACTGATCTAAGTCTAGTACATACTGATTCCATCAACATATATCCGCGTGTGTATCAAAATACATCGCCTATCAATCCACTAATGTAATATATTGTATCTCATAACACGACCCAAATCACATCACCGATCTCACGGCATCATGCCCAATCACATCGACTCATCTCCAAGTATCATATATTATCCTCATCATCCGTGTATATGTATACATACATACATATATATATATATACATACTGACATACATATATGTATATATATATATATCCCCATACACGCACAATAAAAACAAATGTATGCGTGTGTGCCAATCTTTACTCTAGGGTTTCGCGACTAAGAAACTAAACTAATGTTACTGTGTACCGAATACGCTAACACTAACCCAAAGTCACCTAAAGCATTTCTTGCTAAGTATACGCATCTCACAAAACACATAAGTATATAAATATCATGATGCATTCGTGTGCTATACTACGAAACTGCGGGGGTGCTATACGCCATCCACCCGACTTCTCCCGTAGATATATATCTACTCACCTTGGTCCTCGCATGCCGGAGACGATGACGACACGCTCTCCTCGTCGTCTCGAAGTCTATGTGAGGGTGCCTACACATATAACACATAGTATTGTAAACAGAAATCATGCACGAAAATCAAAACGGCGCACGAATCACACATAGGTTAAAATCTATGGTCAAATCACACGAAAGAGCCAAATAACCCTCGACATCGACGTACAAACATCAAGTGACCGAGACAAACACAAATACCCAAAATTCAAGTTAAAGAATTCGCAAAACCGAAATTAGAAACGATGTAAAACAGTTCCATATTTTACCCCAGGTGAAATTAGCCAATTTTAAATATATAGAGGGTCTGATTTACAGATAAGGGAGCCACAAAACAAGAATGAGGTCCAGGGGCCAACTACTGGCCGCAATTTGCGGCTAGAAAGGAAATATTTGCGGCCAGGGTTTTGGGTTAGGGTCTAGGGTCTTCAGGGTAGCTTCTAGGTTGCCTGCATGACTCTCTGTAATCGCTAAATATTTTTCAGGTCCCCCGGGTCATAGCAGATCTCTAAAACACACCAAAATTCCTATACAATTCCGATATCGACAAATCTAAAGTTAGCGACTTGGGGTTTGGTCTCAGGTTTTGTCCTGAATTCTAACACTAGAGGGGTTGTATGGCCTCTACTAACCTCAATTACACAATCACAACTCAAGAAATCCACAAGACCTCATCTTGGAATTTTCCAAGATCACTAACCCTCATTAAAACACTTCTAAACATGTATTTATAGTAAAGGAAATGGATTACTACACTAATGGTGAAGGAAATACCTCATTTGGCAACTCAAGAATTTTCTTGAGTTGCCCCAAGCCATCAAAATACAATTTTTCTTGATCTCCCATGCTTGTAGTGAGCTTGTGCACATTATTAATGAAGGGAATGAAGTGTTTTGGATGCATTTTGGGGTTGTGGTGAGGAGGTAGAGGAGGGGGAAGATGAGGG
Organism: Agapanthus africanus; assembly: GCA_030015575.1. Classification (NCBI taxonomy): domain Eukaryota; kingdom Viridiplantae; phylum Streptophyta; class Magnoliopsida; order Asparagales; family Amaryllidaceae; genus Agapanthus; species Agapanthus africanus. The sequence goes on from JASDDO010000012.1 coordinate 271,839,938, forward strand.
CAGCCAAGGTGAGGGGAGAGGAGGGAAAATGATGAAGATGGAATGAATAAAAATGAGTCATGCCCAAGGTTGACCCCTCACCCTCTCTCTCTCTCTCGCCCATACCTCAATTCTTTATTCTTTTTTCTTTTCTTTTTCTTTTATTTCCTTTTCCTTTTCCTTTTCATTTCATTTTAAAACAAATCCAAGCTTGAAAAAGAAAAAGCCATGGTAGAAAAAGGTAACAAATGTGTAATATGATATGGTGCATGTCATATGCATAATCACGCTTAATGAAAAATTAATAACACTAATCGAGTTTAGTAATAACCCATATACGATTAATTTTATAAAGTCTCTAAATCATATAATATTCTTTCAAAAATCAACATTCAAATGTATGTTCCATTATTTCCCAATTTATCGGTATTTAATTATAACAAACCATTAAAATATTCCTAATATTTATTATTTTAATTATATAATTTCCCAAAAATAATATTTTATTTTTCTGAAATGTTATAGTCTTCCGCCCTTAAATAAATTCGGTCCCTGAATTTAAATTTAAACCCCTCAAATACTAAAACATTTCAGTTAAATGGTCAAGTCGTCGGGGCTCCGAAATCTTAAATACATAAAACATGTCGTAGCGCAATGCATGCGCATGAAAAACGTGTATATAACTCAAAATCAAAACTCCGTCAAGAATCACGCAACCATCGGATTTATGGGGAAGATGCCAATATCAAAGTCCAATACGAAAACCAACATGATATACATCAAAACCATAACATGTACATAGTATGTATCGTTATAAAATCGTCAAAACATCTGAAAAGAAATGCATGCCAAAACTTTTTCAAGTCGCTGTGCGATGCGCGTATCACAGCACACGTAGCGGACGTTTACTGTATGAAAATAACTATATATATATATATATATATGTATATATCTTTTGTTTAACATACACGTCCTGCCGTTTAAAATAATTTAGATGGGTTTTCTTGTAAAATGCTTCGTGTCATCTCGGACACGTAGGTAAATACTGAGACTATAGCTCCTTTTTGGAAATCCCTTCAGTAACTATCGATGCATGCAAAAGCATATTCAAGTACTGTCCTCGGACTAGTCATGCTCAGTTACTATGCCACATAGTAAATATCAAAAAACATACTGCACCAAAAGAAATAAATCCCAAAATATGTATAAGGATGCCACGTGCGTCATGTTCGCACAGAAATCGAAATCAATAAATGTGCCATACATGTGCACAGAAACAAAATCTAAGTGCAATGGGTGCACACAAAAACACCTGTCAAAGGCAACAGTGTGCCTGACAACAATATCAGGTGCATCTGATATGCACGAAGAATCCCGATTTAGTGCATCTGGCGTGCACCAAAATCGCATCAAGCACGTCAAGTATGCGCAAGAATCCAAATCAAGTACACAAGGTGTATGAAAACAAATATCGAGTATCATAATCGAAATCGTCGGTATACAATGTTAGTTGTATGTATGCCCTAGAGGCCAGTATTGTACAGATGATGTATATTATATTGGATGCTTGTACATATATAGAGAGGACTTTCTTGATCGATATGTATCTGGTTGCTCTTTATCTTAACATGTATACTTGTCTCTTGATACTGTCTTATGGTTACATGCTGGTAAAGCCCTTAGGATGTGTACTTGACTACCTGGACTATGATGCGGATCATACTAGTGGGGACATGGTAGTCCATAAGTACATCCTTCAAGGTCCCTAGTCATGGGTGTATCGAGATGGGGCATGGATATACCTGTGTAGACTAGCGTATACGCTTCTCGACCCATGAGATGGGTGATGGATGATCCCATATCCATTGGTGTTTGACATCAGAGATGGTATACGTGTGCTCAGTGGAGACTGGGTACACTGGACGGACTCACCGAGAACTCCCAGATGATATTATACCTCACGTCAGATGGCAGTTCTCTGGTGACACTTGTGCTGGTTAGTCTGTAGACCCGAGATCGTCATAGAGTTATGTGTGATTCCCACTGTGCTTTGATTTCCACCTTACCACGTCCATGAGGGCATGCAAAACGGTGGTTTTTGGGTACAGTCCCGAGTCACATGGAGGAAATGAGCGATAGGAGGGGTTTCGTCTCTCCCGGTATTGGGGGTTGATGTTGCGCTGTGCTCGACTGACCGTAACAGGGAAGTCCCTGGCCAGGGCTGATTTAGAGATTTACTGGTAAGTGTTACCAGTAGTTTCTCGACCCGTTATGAGCCTCACATTGGCATGACTTATCGATTATTGGGGTCTGACGTTTACCACCCCTTGACTTGATATGCGACATATCAGACGAGGAGACCGGACTGTACGGGAAGTGTTACCGGTAGAATTTATAGGAGTTGGAGTGGGCTTGCTTGCTGATCTTCTGATCGCTCAATACCCGGGTAGCCGTTACGTCCAGCTAGTACCGCTGACGGCTTGTGGGTGCTTGATGTGATCATCACCTACTGCCGGCGTATTGACGAGTCTTTAGAGTCCAACATAGAGGTTTTACTGGCTCAGGCAAAACGAAATAGGAGCGCATATGTGATATGTGCGGGACCGAGAATAATGCGAGTATGTGATACCGTATTCTATTCTCATGACATATGTGAACTGCCTTTTGAACCTTAGGGTTTGAGGCAGTACGGCGTGCCACATGTGAGGCGTTGGCTTGACCCTTCTACGGCTGGACCGTTGCTACTGTGACGTATTCTGGAATTTTTGAACTCCGCTCAAGTGTTGAGTTATTTAGGAAATCTTGGGTATTTGATTAATCGATCGGAAAGTTTAATACAGTCTATTTGTCTGGAATGTGATACAATATGTGGAATTCATACAGTTAGGCATGAAATGCGACATATGTGATATTTCGGACTTACGATGTCTAAAGAGATTGTGAATTCAAAATGTTGTAGTTTTACACTTTCTTTTCTGAGACCGTAAGTGTAATATGTGATATCGCCGGTTTCGTTGCTATATGTCAACGACAATTGGGATGCGCATATTTACTTACGTTGATGACATATGATGTTATGTGTTGCTGGATATGTTATATTGGATCGTCGCGTTCTGAATAGCCGGGGGTTTTATGTGAGATGAGATTTTTTATTTTCATTCATGTAAAATAAAATGTTTGTAATATTCTTTTATTGGGGCACTTCCGGGATGAGGTTGATGTCACCTTTTGTATATTATTTAATTTTCCGCACTAGGATAGACCCAAGGAGGAGAGCACAGGTAACCGGGTTCTGGAGTCCAGTGGGAGACCGACTCGAGGAGTCGAGTCCGGGTCTCCTAACTCTAGAATTGGTAGGGTTGCTTGCCGCTCTCCTAGGCGTCTAGGGGTGTGGGTTTGGCTATTCATCGCGACCGTGGAATCCGTGTTTTATAGAGGCTCAAAATAAAACACGGACGTCCTAGTATATCCAATGTTTCATATGTTTCTTCTGCTGCGATATCTGTGATGTGATCATGTGATGTGATGTGATAAATATTGTATATAGTATATATGATATATTATATAGGCGTTACTTTTGTTTTACACCCGCGCTAGCACTGCCCCGCTCTGCCGTTAGTTACCTAACCTAACGGTGCAGGAGTGGACATCGAGCCGAATGCGGATGGCATAAGTGTACGTCGTATTTATCTGTGATGTTTAGGTGACTTAAATGATGGGACTTCATTAATGTGATTAATGAAAGAAAAGAAACCTAAAAGATGTTGTAGAATCAAATTTTTCAAAAAGGGTAGCTACAGTTTTGCTTTGCATAGCGATATATATGATATATGCCGCACCTTATTCGATGAGGAAAGAGCCGAGATCCCTTCACCGGGAGTGACCTCTTTAGCAAAACTGGCAGATGCTACAACACTCGGTTTGTCTTTTGATTGCTTTTGGAGTTTTTCTTTGAATAGTGATATATATGATATGTCATGCACCTTATTCCATAAGGAAAGAGCCGAGATCCCTTCACCGGGAGTGACCTCTTTAGCAAAACTAATAAAAGCCTAAAAAACACTCCATTTCAAAATTCACTCGATTCTACAACGATATCAAGTTCATTACGCAATTGGTTTTCAGAAAAACCTGACGTAGCCCTCCGTCATTTCAGATAAGTTGTATATAGTATTCGTGCTGCATTTGTTGGCTTTCGTCAAGGTGTAGTGTGCGGTAGCTATATGCTACTTATCTGCTGCATATGATGCGACTGGATTAGGGTAGTCGTACGGCTTTGTTGGCTTTCATCAAGGGTCGTGCGGGTGGGTTTAATTCAGTCAAGAAATGTACGGGGTGAACTTGACTAGCGGGCTATGGTTTGTTGGCTTTCGTCAAGGTCATAGCACGTTAGGGGCAAAATATTATCGGGAATTTCAAATGTTGAAATTTGCAATGAGATTGCATACCTTCTATGAGATAGTTGGATCCCGATACCCAATGCGAGTAATTGTTACTCCCGGGAGACTTTTACACAGGACAATTAGCCGATCAAGTAGGTGTCTAGAAAGGTGTCAACGGGGTTATGCCTCTGGGAAAACGAGGTTTACTTTAATTAGGTCTGTGCGAAAGCACGGGGAACCTCCCTCAAAGTACCGACACTGGCCTGGCTGAAAGATTGGCGAAATTGTAGGGTGTAATTAATCCCGGCTAGTCTTTCCTTTTAGGGTTTGAAGGAAGATTTGATAAAAACAGTGGGAGCCATCCTGATTAGATAAAATAATAACCAATCTGATCTTGCAAGAGCATACGCTAAAGTGTTTTCTTCTCTCTCTCTCCAGGTAGCGACCATATCATACCTTAATCAAGATAATAATATGGATGTATTGACCGAACCCGCATGTTATACTGTGCTGGGGAACGTTGGTTCTGTTCTTTCTTATAAGAGTTATAGGAATGAACAGGATATAGGGGAATACCAGGATTCCCATGCCACCCGAATGAAGAAAGTACATGATGATGCATTTTCTTCGGGTGTGTTCGTTACAGAGAACTGTTTCTCCATTTGCTCTACGTCCTGGGTATTAGATACTCGGTCAGGATCCCATATATGTAATCGGTTACATGGGCTTAGGAAAGGTAGAGAACTTGGAGAAGGTGATAAAGACATATGGGTTGGAAATGGTGCAATTGTTGCAGCTAAAACCGTCGGGGAATATCACCTTGTATTGCCAACTGGTAATACATTGATTCTGAACGAATGCTATTAAATGCCGAACCTGATATGCAGCATTATATCGGTTTCTTTATTGAGTAAAGAGGGATATAATTTTGTATTACAGGATAATGTTATGAACATTTTCCTAAACCAAAAGTTGGTTGGATCAGGCACGTTGTGCAATGGCATTTATGTTCTAAATCAATCAACAGTTCTGAGCATAACAAACACACACAAGAGGAAGAGTTCAGAACTGAACGAATCCTTCTTGTGGCATTGTAGACTGGGTCACATCAATGCGACACGACTAGCAAAGTTCCATAAGGATGGATATTTGAAATCGTTCGAATTTTCATCTTATGACACTTGCCAGTCATGTCTCAAAGGCCAGATGACCAAAACTCCGTTTACGGGACACGGAAAAAGAGTTACCGAACTCTTGGGACTGATACATAGTGATGTATGCGGTCCCATGTCTACACATGCCAGGGATGGTTCTTCGTACTTCATTACATTCACTGACGATCTCTCAAGATACGGACATGTGTTCTTGATAAGACACAAGTCTGAAGCTTTTGAGAAATTTAGAGAATATAAACAAGAAGTCGATAACCAAACCGGGAAAACTATTAAAATCCTTCGATCTGATCGAGGAGGTGAATACTTGAGCAATGAATTCCTGGACTTCCTAAAAGAGAATGGGATTCTCTCTCAGCTGACTCCTCCATATACACCACAGCACAACGGTGTATCAGAACGGAGGAACCGCACCCTATTAGATATGGTGCGCTCTATGATGAGCACAGCTGAGTTATCTATTTCCTTCTGGGGATATGCGCTAGAAACAGCCATACATCTATTGAATATTGCCCCCACCAAATCTGTGCCTACCACTCCATATGAGATATGGAAAGGGAAGAGACCATGTCTTAACTATGTAAAGATATGGGGTTGTCCAGCCTATATCAAATGAAAAAATCCGGACAAACTCGAGGCACGGTCCGTTCTATGCAAATTTGTAGGATATCCCAAGAATTCACAAGGGTATATCTTCTACCACACTGAGGAACAAAAGGTGTTTGTTTCTCGGCATGCCACCTTTTTAGAAAAGGAATTTCTTGCAAAAGAGATTAGTGGTCATGAGGTAGAACTGGAAGAGGTTCCAGCTACAAAAGCTACAACAGAAGATCTGGTGGAACCAGAGGATTCCGTAGTTCCCGATGAACCCCAGCCACTCCGCCGATCTAGTAGGGTTCCTCACCCACCTGAGAGATACTACTATTTTCTCATGGATGGTGGGAGCGAGAATTGCATCATGGTTGATGATGACCCAACTAGCTTCGAGCAGGCCATCACGAGTGGGTACTCAGTGAAATGGCTGGATGCAATGCGGTTCGAGATGGAATCCATGTACACCAACAAAGTATGGACTTTGGAAGATGCTCCTGAAGGGGTAAAACCGATTGGGAGCAAGTGGATCTTCAAGAAAAAACTTGGTGTAGATGGGAAAGTGGAGACTTTCAAAGCTAGACTTGTTGCAAAGGGTTTTCGTCAAAGACCAGGTGTGGACTATGATGAAACCTTTTCTCCAGTGGCTCTGCTTAAATCCATCCGGATCATGCTTGCCATCGCTGCATATCATGACTACGAAAACTGCCAAATGGATGTTAAGACCGCCTTTCTAAATGGTGATTTAGAAGAGAGCGTGTACATGACTCAGCCAGAGGGCTTCGTAGATAGTGGGAGTAGCGGGAAGGTATGCAAGCTGCTTAAATCCATTTATGGATTAAAGAAAGCATCGCGGAGTTGGAACATCTTCTTTGACGTCGTTATCAAAGAGTTTGATTTCGTCAAAAACGTAGATGAACCTTGTATCTACAAGAAGGTGGCAGAGAGTAAGGTTGTCTTCCTCGTATTGTACGTGGACGACATACTCTTGATAGGAAATGACATTCCTATGCTGCAATCGGTCAAGCTCTTCTTATCACAAAATTCTCAATGAAAGATCTTGGTGATGCCTCCTGCATATTGGGAATTATGATCTATAGAGATAGATCTAAACGGATATTGGGATTGTCCCAATCCAGGTACATTGACACAATACTAAAGGGGTTTAGTATGGAAGAGTCCAAACGTGGGTTTTTACCCACGATCTCAAGGCTCACTCTCTCCAAAGAGATGTCTCCCAAGACTGATTTGGAGAGAGCTCGCATGCAAGGGATACCCTATGCTTCGGCTGTAGGCTCTATCATGTACGCGATGCTATGTACCAGACCCGATGTAGCATACTCACTAAGTGTAGTGAGTAGGTATCAAGATGATCATGGAGAGAATCACTGGACAGCTGTGAAGAGCATTCTCAAGTACTTGCGAAGGACTAAAGAGATGCTCTTGGTGTATGGTAACGGAGAACTCCAAGTGGAGTCCTTTACCGATTCGAGCTTCCAGAGTGATAAGGACGACTCTAAGTCCTAGTGGGGATTTGTCTTTAGCCTTTACGGAGGGGCGGTTAGCTGGAAGAGTTCCAAGCAGGAAACCGTGGCAGACTCGACGATGGAGGCTGAATACATCGCTGCCAACGATGCTGCCAAAGAGGCTGTCTGGATCAAGAAGTTCATTACTGAACTTGGAGTGGTTCCATCCATTGAGCATCCAATACCTTTGTATTGCGATAACAATGGAGCGGTGGCTTTGGCCAAGGAACCCACGTCCCATCAGCGATCCAGGCATATTCTGAGGCGGTATCACCTGATCCGGGAGATAGTTGATCGCCGGGAGATCGAGGTCAGGAGGGTTGACACGAAGAACAACACAGCGGATCCACTCATGAAGGCCATTCCCCAGATACAGTTTGAGAGACTCTTCGGGATGCTCGGTATGCGATACTACAGCTGCTGGCCCTAGTGCAAGTAGGAGATTGTTAGTTGTATGTATGCCCTAGAGGCCAGTATTGTACAGATGATGTATATTATATTGGATGCTTGGACATATATAGAGAGGACTTTCTTGCTCGATATGATAGTATGCTATCTAGTTGCTCTTTATCTTAACATGTATACTTGTCTCTTGTTACTGTCTTATGGTTACATGTTGGTAAAGCCCTTAGGATGTGTACTTGACTACCTAGACTATGATGCGGATCATACTAGTGGGGACATGGTAGTCCATAAGTACATCCTTCAAGGTCCATAGTCGTGGGTGTATCGAGACGGGGCATCGATATACCAGTGTAGACTAGCGTATACGCTTCTCGACCCATGAGATGGGTGATGGATGATCCCATATCTATTGGTGTTTGACATCAGAGATGGTATACGGGTGCTCAGTGGAGACTGGGTACACTGGACGGACTCGCCGAGAACTCCTAGATGGTATTATACCTCACGTCAGATGGCAGTTCTCTGGTGACACTTGTGCAGGTTAGTCTGTAGACCCGAGATCGTCATAGAGTCTTGTGTGATTCCCACTGTGCTTTGATTTCCACCTTACCACATGTTAGTGTTTATGCCCTAGAAGGCCATTACTGTATCATACTAGTTTGTATATTACTTAATGGAAGCTTGGGATATTCACATGTATATAACAGTCTTGCTAAACATGGTAGTATGCTACTTGGTTTTTTCTATCTTAATATTTGAGTATACGTATTGATAGAGCTCTTAGGATCTTGCTTGACTACCAGCGTTGTGATGGCAGTCACACTAGTGAGGGCTGGGTAGTCTACAAGCACATCCTTATTCAGTTCCCTAGTCGTTGGATTATCGAGACAGAGAATCGGTACTCCGGAGTAGACTAGTGTGTACGCTTCTCATCCCAGTTGGGAAGATGGTCTGTCCCACAGCCGTCAGTACGTCGTACTGGAGATAGTATACAGGTGCTCGTTAGGTTACGGGTACAACGGACAGGACTCACAGGGAACTGTTGGTTGGTTTTATACCAGTCGTCAGTGAACAGTTCCCAGGTGACATGAGTACAGCATAGTCCGCAGACTTGACACTGCTACTTCGCCTCGAGTGTGTCCCACCGTTCTTAGATTGCTACCCTACCACGGCTCAAAGGAGTCGTGCAAACAGGTAGCAGTTGGGTGCAGTCCCGAGCACTTGGAGGCAGTGACGGTTAGACAGGATTCGACTCTCCCGGTATTGGGAGTTGATATCGCGCTGTGTCAGAGAGCCATTACGCAAAGTCCCTGGCCAGGGCAAGCGAGATTTGCTGGTAGGTTCCAGTAGTTTCTCAGGGTGTAATGGGCTTCCCTCCGACACGACTTATACCACTATTAGGGGACTGACGCTTGCCGCCCCCTAGGCAGGATATGCGATTGTCTAGGACGAACGGACCGGACTGTATGGAGATTGTCACATCAGACTCAGTAGGAGTTCGGATGGGTTTCCTCATCGGCCTTCTTATCGACAACTACCTGGGGACCGTTACGTACAGCTAGTGCCGCTTGCGGTCTGTGGTTAAACCCACTGCCAACGTAGTAGTCGAGTCTCTAGAGTCCCACACAGAGAGTTTCCTATTCCAGGCGAAACGATATAGAGGTCGTATCGTTTTATGACAAGGGTTCGGACGCATACGTGCGTTTACGCGCGTACGACTTTCGGACAGTTTTTACCAGTCGGTTTTGGTTTAAGCCAGTTACTGATATCCGGTTATTGGATTTTTACAGTCTAAAGTTTTTCCGTATTTTTTCGGATTGGAGGGGCGTTCTCGTAATTGTGCGAGAAGCTTCTAGAAGTGGTGACTAAGGAGGTTTAGGTGTCATATGCAATGAATGAGATTAGTGAGTCATGAGGGTGATTCATTCATGTCATTAAAGCATCTTAAATGCTTAATGACTCATGATAATGAATCACCATTAGATATTTGTGAAGCATGCTTATTCATCATGTATTATTCTTTTCTTCATAAAAGAGAATGCTTCATATTTACTATGATACTCAATAATCTCATCTCATTATTATCTACACATTCTCTCTCCTCAAGCTCTCTCTCTTCAAAAGACTAATCCTCCCCTCTAATGAGTTGAGTAGAAGGGTTAGTAAGACTAAACAATCCATAACCATCACTCTATCTCAATCTATCTTCTTTGATTAGCAATCCAAGAAGGTTAGTTGCCTCAAGTTTAGAGGCTAAGCTTGGAGTTTTGCTCTCGGGTGGATCGTCTACTACTTCGAGAAGGCCGAGGAGAACAAGGAGTTTGTAAAGACGAAGGAGTTGGTTCATTAGGTATAATCCCTAAACACAGTAGTATAGAAACACTTTGTGTTTGGTTATTTATAGTTTAGCTTCGATTCAAGTGGTTAGTCGATGTTCGTTCACTAAACAAGTTCGTTTTTGAAAATTCCGCCTCCCCACAAGTATTGGGGTGTACTACATCGACTTACAGTGGTATCAGAGCCTCGCTAAACAATAAATAACTTAATTGCAAATTTGTACGAATTTCGAACGGAAAAACGAAGCCGGAAAACCCTAAAAACATCAAGTTTCTGTCGATTTTAAAATGATGTCCTAAAATTTTTCAGGGAAGTTCAGAAAGTTTGAAAAGACACCAGAAGAACACCCAAGAAATTTGGGCTCCTGAATCGGCAACGCGGCCGCGGAACCGCGGCGGATCGCACCGATCCGCCGCGCTTCCGCCGCCGAGTTACCGAGTCAGGAATCCAAATTTCCTGTGTTGCTTCTCTGTGATATTTGGGATTTTCTGGAATATTTAATATTTGCTCAGGTTTCAGTTTTACAGAGCAGTATTGGAGCAATATTAATGATGTTTAATCGATCGAAATTGTACAGTATTTGCATATTGGATTATATCTGTGATTGTATAATGTGTTCGTAAACCTCCCCTAACTGCTAGTATGTCGGTTGGCAGGGGGTTGCACATTTCTGTAATGGTTATATCTGTTTGTGCATATAAACTGTATTGGACTGTTGTGGTGTATAGCCGGGGTTTTGAAATGGGTTATTATTTAATTCATTTGTTGTAAATGTAATTTGTTGTAATATTATTTTGCGGGGTACATCCAGGTTGCGGTTGTAGCCACCGTTGTATTATTTCATTTTACTGTTTTTGCTCCTAGGACAGATCCAAGGTGGGGTACACAAACTGCCGGGTGGGTAGTTTGCCGTACCCGTAGGGATCTTGGGTGGGGTAACGGCTATTCATCACAACTGTGTAATCTGTCTTTTCTTGCAGGCTCAAAAGAAATACAGATTGCTTGCAAATCCAATATAGTTTATCTGTGTTCTGGAATGTATATCATTGCGTCAGACGAATGTAAAATATCTATATATATGATAGCTATTTTAGACGTCACTTATGCTTTACACCCGCGCTAGCCCAGTCCTCGCTCTGTCGTTAGTTAAGTAACCTAACGGGTGATGACGGGACCCAGTGGCGAATGCAGATGGCATAAGAGGACGTCATATTTTCGTTGTTTTCTGCAATGATGGGATGCATTATCTATAATGCAAAGAAAAATAAACCAAAGTTTTAATCATTGGAACAATTTAAAAGAAACCACTCGGTTAATTTTAAAAATAGATATTTTTAAATGCGGAGCTTTAACCACTCCTTTTAAAAGCTATCAGGTTCCTTCGGTTATATCAAGTTCACTACGTTCACGGTTTCGCCAAAACCATTCGTAGCCCTCCGTCATTTCATCTGGGTATTCAGTAGTATTCAAGCTATGTATTTTGACCTAACGCCAAGGCATAGTGTTTGGTAGCTACTGGATATTCATTTGTTGCCTAGATAGATGAGTTAGTTTGGGACAGTCGTATTATCATTTTGGCCGAACGTCAAGGATATATACGGATGGGTTCAAATTAACAAGATAATGATGGGTAGAACTTGACATGTGACTTATGACATTTTGACCTAACGCCAAGGTCATAAGAGCATGGGGCAGTAACTTATATCGGGAATTTCTAAAGAAACTGAAATTTGCAAAGAGATGCATACCATTTTGAGTTTGATGAATGTTGGTAGCATTCCTACAGCATTATTAGACGATGATATTTGGATCCCGATCCTACTATGACTATATGCTACTTATCAGGATATTCGTCACTTAACGATCAATGCTATAAACCTAGTAGGTGTCCAGAAAAGTGTCAGCGGGGTTACGCCCCCAAGAAAAGAGGTTATTTAATTAAGGAACTTCGCGAAAGCGTTGGAAAACCTCCCTCGAAGTATCGAGACTGGACTGGCTGAACGGTTAAGCAAGTATTGTACGGTGAGAATAGTCCTGGCTAATTCTTCTTTTATGGTTTGAGGAAGGATTCGAGAAACAGTGGGAGCCATCCAGTTTAGATAAACTAAAAACCACTCTAAACTTGCAAGAGCATCATGCTAAAGAGTTTTCTTCTCTCTCTCCTAATTGCAGCGACCCTGAAAATGACTGGACTTAAGTTACTTTTAGAGAAAAATATACTGACAGGGCCAAACTATAAAGATTGGCTGCGGAATGTCAAAATGGCTTTGACCTATGACAAACTGGGGAACATCCTCACCGCTACGACACCTGCTGTCCCTGGTCCCAAATCCAGCAATGCGGATAAGGAAATCCGCAAAACCTGGGATTTAGATTGCGCGAAAGCCAAGTGCATCGTGCTTGCCTCGATGAACAATGAACATCAGAGGAGGCACGAGGATATGGACCTTGATGGCATATTTCTCCATACAAAGGAACTTTATGGAGAGCAATCTCATATAGCAAGATACGAGACCTCTAAGAACTTGTTTCGAGCGAGGTTGGCTGTCGGGTCATCGGTAGGAGAACATGTCCTAAAGATGATCGGCTACATTGAAGAGCTCGCGGACCTTGGGACGACTTTGGATAATGAGCTCTATACAGACCTTATTCTCCAGTCCCTTCCTTCCACCTACGCCCAGTTTATCCTGAACTTCAACATTCAAAGAAAAGAAGTTGAACTTCCGGAACTCCTGAACATGTTCAGGAGTGCAGAGGGCACCTTGAAGAATTCAAGGGAAACACCCGCTATGTTTGTTGGCGGTACATCTTCTTCCGGGTCCAAGGCAAGGGCCAAAGGAAGGAAGAAGAAGACCGCACCCAGACCTAGAGGAGGTGTTAGTAAGGTGGGAGGGAAGGGAAAGAAAAAGTTTGCAGCACCGGTAGTTGGCCAGGATGAGTGCTTCCATTGTCACAGGAAAGGGCACTGGAAGAAGGATTGCAAGGCGTGGAACGCCAAGAACCAGGAACCGAAGCAAGCTGTGGCTTCGACTTCAGGTGTGTTTGTAATTGAGAATTGTCTGTCAATCAACTCTACTTCCTGGGTATTGGATACCGGATCAGGATCTCATATTTGCAATTCATTGCAGGCACTGAGAAACCGTAGAGTGCTGAAAGAAGGTGATATGACCCTAAAGGTTGCTAACGGAGCTAGCGTGGGAGCTGCGTCCGTCGGGGATTATCACCTAGGATTGACGAGTGGACACATTTTGGTTTTACATAACTGTTATTTTGTACCAAGCTTAACGTGTAATATCATATCAGTTTCCATGTTATCAAATAAAGGTTATGATTTCACGTTTGTAAGAGATGTTGTTAACATCCACCTTAATCATGGTTTGATTGGGTCCGGTACACTAAATAGCGGTATTTATGTTTTAAACCAACTCCAAATTTTCAATGTCCAGAACACACTAAAAAGAAAGTCTCCAGATTTAAATAAAGCTTTCTTATGGCATTGTAGACTGGGTCACATCAATGAGAGAAAGTTGACTAAGTTGCGTACAGAAGGATATTTGGACTCGCTCGAATATCAAACTTATGACACTTGTCAATCTTGTCTCAAAGGAAAGATGACAAAGACTCCATTTACTGGACAAGGAGTAAGAGCGAGCGAGCTCTTAGGACTCATACACAGCGATGTATGTGGTCCAATGTCTACACATGCGAGAGGTGGTTTTTCCTATTTCATTACTTTCACGGATGATTACTCAAGATACGGATTCATTTATCTGATGAAACAAAAATCCGAGGCTTTTGAGAAATTCCAAGAGTATAAGAATGAAGTAGAAAACCAAACCGGCAAAAGTATCAAGACACTTAGATCTGATCGAGGTGGTGAATACTTGAGTGCCGAGTTCCTAGGTTACCTAAAAGAGAAAGGAATTCTCTCTCAACTTACTCCTCCGTACACTCCACAGCATAACGGTGTATCGGAGAGACGGAATCGAACCCTATTGGATATGGTACGATCCATGATGAGTAATGCTGAGTTACCACGATCTTTCTGGGGTCATGCGCTAGAATTAGCTGCATATCTTTTGAACATGGTACCTACCAAGACTGTGCCTACCACTCCATATCAGATGTGAAGCGGGAAGAAACCCCATCTACAGTATATAAAGATTTGGGGATGTCCAGCTTTTGTTAAAAAGCAGCATGTGGACAAGCTCGAGGCACGATCAGTAAAGTGTATGTTTGTGGGATATCCAAAGCACTCCTAGGGATATCTATTCTATTACGCAGAGAAACAAAAGGTATTTGTTTCTCGTAATGCCCATTTTCTAGAACATCAGTTTTTAGAAAAGGAATCAAGTGGGAGCGAAATAGAACTGGAAGAAATTCCAGAACCACAAACTGCTACTGAAAGTTTGGTAGAACCGGAAGTTCAAGAAGAACAGGACATTCCCGCACCCCTCCGCAGGAGTAGCAGGCCGTCTCATCCGCCTGAGAGATACTACGGTTTTCTCATAGATGGGGATAGAGAGGATTACATCATAGTTGATGATGAACCTATTGACTTCCAGCAGGCCATCCAGAGCGGCGACTCGGTACGATGGCTAGATGCAATGCGGACCGAAATGGAGTCCATGTACACCAACAAAGTATGGACTTTGGACTTTGCTCCAGATGGGGTAAAACCCATAGGATGCAAATGGATCTTCAAGTAAAAGATTGGTGCAGATGGACAGGTGGAAACCTATAAGGCTAGACTTGTTGCAAAGGGTTTTCGTCAAAGACCTGGTTTGGACTATGACGAAACTTTTTCTCCAGTGGCTATGCTCAAATCCATTCGGGTCCTTCTTGCTATTGCTGCCTTCCATGATTATGAAATCTGGCAGATGGACGTAAAGACGGCTTTTCTAAATGGAAATTTAGAAGAGAGCGTCTATATGGATCAGCCTGAGGGTTTCAATCAGAGTGGGAGCAGCGGGAAAGTATGCAAGCTGCTTAAGTCCATTTATAGACTAAAGCAGGCATCGCGGAGTTGGAACATCTGTTTTGATGAGACAGTCAAAGAATATGACTTTATCAAAAATACAGATGAACCGTGCATATATAGTAAAGTTGTAGCCAGAAGTGTTGTATTCCTCGTCTTGTACGTGGATGACATTCTATTGATAGGAAATGAAATTCCTATGCTACAATCTGTCAAAGGATTCTTGTCACACAGGTTCTCCATGAAAGACCTGGGTGATGCCTCTTACATTCTGGGAATCCGGATCTATCGTGATAGATCCAAGAGGATGTTGGGACTTTCGCAGTCCAGGTATATCGACACTGTACTGAAAAGATTCTGTATGGAAGATTCTAAGCGCGGTAATCTACCGGCTTGTCACGGAATCACCCTCTCCAAAGAGATGTCTCCCAAGACTGATTTGGAAAGGGAACGCATGTCTATTATACCTTACGCTTCTGCGGTAGGCTCTATAATGTATGCGATGTTGTGTACCGGACCAGATGTAGCTTACGCACTAAGCGTGGTAAGCCGGTATCAGTCAGACCCAGGGGAGAAACACTGGATAGCAGTAAAGAACATTCTCAAGTACCTGAGGAGGACTAAGGAGATATTCTTGGTTTACGGCGGAAAAGACCTCAGGTTGGAGGCCTTTGCTGATTCCGGCTTCCAGAGTGATAAGGACGATTCCAAGTCCATGTCGGGTTATGTCTTTACCCTCAATGGAGGGGCGGTGTGCTGGAAGAGCTCCAAGCAGGACACCGTTGCTGACTCGACGATGGAAGCGGAGTATATAGCTGCTTGCGATGCCGCAAAAGAAGCAGTCTGGATGAAGAAGTTCCTAACAGAACTTCAGGTGGTTCCTACCATAGTTGATCCAATACCTCTGTATTGCGACAACAACGGAGCTATAGCTTTAGCGAAGGAACCAAGGTCCCATCAGAAGTCCAGACACATCTTGAGGCGGTATCACCTGATCAGGGAGATCATTGATCGTCAGGAGATCGAGGTTCGGAGAGTTGCTTCAGAAGAGAACATTGCTGATCCATTCACGAAGGCCCTACCTCAGACACAGTTCGAGAGGCTACTCGAGATCATTGGTCTTCGATATGCCAGTACATGGCCCTAGTGCAAGTGGGAGATTGTTAGTGTTTATGCCCTAGAAGGCCATTACTGTATCATACTAGTTTGTATATTACTTAATGGAAGCTTGGGATATTCACATCTATATAACAGTCTTGCTAAACATGGTAGTATGCTACTTGGTTTTTTCTATCTTAATATGTGAGTATACGTATTGATAGAGCTCTTAGGATCTTTCTTGACTACCAGCGTTGTGATGGCAGTCACACTAGTGGGGGCTGGGTAGTCTATAAGCACATCCTTATTCAGGTCCCTAGTCGTTGGATTATCGAGACAGAGCATCGGTACTCCGGAGTAGACTAGTGTGTACGCTTCTCATCCCAGTTGGGGAGATGGTCTGTCCCACAGCCGTCAGTACGTCGTACTGGAGATAGTATACAGGTGCTCGTTAGGTTACGGGTACACCGGACAGGACTCACAGGGAACTGTTGGTTGGTTTTATACCAGTCGTCAGTGAACAGTTCCCAGGTGACATGAGTATAGCATAGTCCGCAGACTTGACACTGCTACTTCACCTCGAGTGTGTCCCACTGTTCTTAGATTGCTACCCTACCACGGCTCAAAGGAGTCGTGCAAACAGGTAGCAGTTGGGTGCAGTCCCGTGCACTTGGAGGCATGACGGTTAGACAGGATTCGTCTCTCCCGGTATTGGGAGTTGATATCGCGCTGTGTCAGAGAGCCATTATGCAAAGTCCCTGGCCAGGGAAAGCGAGATTTTCTGGTAGGTTCCAGTAATTTCTCTGGGTGTAATGGGCTTCCCTCCGACACGACTTATACCGCTATTAGGGGACTGACGCTTGCCGCCCCCTAGGCAGGATATGCGATAGTCTAGGACGAACGGACCGGACTGTATGGAGATTGTCACATCAGGCTCAGTAGGAGTTCGGATGGGTTTCCTCATCGGCCTTCTTATCGACAATACCTCGGGACCGTTACGTACAGCTAGTGCCGCTTGCGGTCTATGGTTAAACCCACTTCCAGCGTAGTAGTCGAGTCTCTAGAGTCCCACACAGAGAGTTTCCTATTCCAGGCGAAACGATATAGAGGTCGTATGGTTTTACGACAAGGGTTCGGACGCATACGTGCGTTTACGCGCGTACGACTTTCGGACAGTTTTTACCAGTCGGTTTTGGTTTAAGCCAGTTACTGGTATCCGGTTATTGGATTTTTACAGTCTAAAGTTTTTCCGTATTTTTGCGGATTGGAGGGGCGTTCTCGTAATTGTGCGAGAAGCTTCTAGAAGTGGTGACTAAGGAGGTTTAGGTGTCATATTCAATGAATGAGATTAGTGAGTCATGAGGGTGATTCATTCATGTCATTAAAGCATCATAAATGCTTAATGACTCATGATAATGAATCACCATTAGATATTTGTGAAGCATGCTTATTCATCATGTATTTTTCTTTTCTTCATAAAAGAGAATGCTTCATATTTATTATGATACTCAATAATCTCATCTCATTATTATCTACACATTCTCTCTCCTCAAGCTCTCTCTCTTCAAAAGACTAATCCTCCCCTCTCATGAGTTGAGTACAAGGGTTAGTAAGACTAAACAATCCATAACCATCACTCTATCTCAATCTATCTTCTTTGATTAGCAATCCAAGAAGGTTAGTTGCCTCAAGTTTAGAGGCTAAGCTTGGAGTTTTGCTCTCGGGTGGATCGTCTACTACTTCGAGAAGGCCGAGGAGAACAAGGAGTTCGTAAAGACGAAGGAGTTGGTTCATTAGGTATAATCCCTAAACACAGTAGTATAGAAACACTTTTTGTTTGGTTATTTATAGTTTAGCTTCGATTCAAGCGGTTAGTCGATGTTCGTTCACTAAACAAGTTCGTTTTTGAAAATTCCGCCTCCCCACAAGTATTGGGGTGTACTACATCGACTTACACCACATCCATGAGGGCATGCAAAACTGTGGTTTTTGGGTACAGTCCCGAGTCACATGGAGGCAATGAGCGATAGGAGGGGTTTCGTCTCTCCCGGTATTGGGGGTTGATGTTGCGCTGTGCTCGATTGGACGTAACAGGGAAGTCCCTGGCTAGGGCTGATTTAGAGATTTACTGGTAAGTGTTACCAGTAGTTTCTCGACCCGTTATAAGCCTCACATCGGCACGACTTATCGGTTATTGGGGTCTGACGTTTACCACCTCTAGACTTGATATGCGACATATCAGACGAGGAGACCGGACTGTACAGGAAGTGTTACCGGCAGGCTTTTACAGGAGTTGGAGCGGGCTTGCTTGCTGATCTTCTAATCGCTCAATACCCGGGTAGCCGTTATGTCCAGCTAGTACCGCTGACGGCTTGTGGGTGCTTGATGTGATCATCACCTACTGCCGGCGTATTGGCGAGCCTTTAGAGTCCTACAAAGAGGTTTTACTGGCTCAGGCAAAACGAAATAGGAGCGCATATGTGATATGTGCGGGACCGAGAATAATGCGAGTATGTGATACCGTATTCTATTCTCGTGACTTATTGTATCGATCGGTTATATATGATATAGTCAGGTTATCGAATCATGTGTTGATTCGATAAGTCGATACATTGGATGTTAGTCGGTTATATGTGATATGACCGGATTATTAAGCCAAGTGTTGATTTAATAATTTATTGTATAATTGTATATTTGATATACTAGTTTACATTAACTAACACTTGTTCACTTTAGGTATTTTCTCATATGCACACTTGAATATATATATATGTGATATATATATTAAAAGTGTTTTCTTTTGTATAATGGTTGATGATACACTAAACATGGGTGTGTAAGACATACACCATACTATAAAAGAAGGTGGTTAATATTTATTTAACGTAATTACAAATTAGTGGTGCTTAGGTCATAAGCATGAAGCTTGTAGAAGCTTGTGGATGCTTTGACAAAGTACACTAGATTTGTTTTACTTTAGATTTTTATTAACCTAACCATTTTCAATTAGCTATGGTTATGGCTCTACAAGAGTTAGTATATGATACTCACTCACCATGGTTAGCCTTCTCACTTGATCATTATCCTCATCTCTTTCTTTTGTTCTTCTTCTTCATTGCTAAAAAGAAAAGGCTTGCTAGGGTTTGATCCAAAGTGAGAAAGATTGAGAGAAATAAAATTCTAAAGAGAACCCACTTCCTATTTCTCCATCCTCTACTAGACTAGCACTTTAGTTTAGGGTGTTTGCTTCACTAATTCTCAAATTAGTGAAGTAGAAGCTTGAGTTGGCATCCCCTCGACGTAGATCATCTTCGGCCTCGAAGACTTCAAGCATGGACGCGTCTTTCGCCTCGTGAAGCCATGCAAGGGTCCGGAAGAACCACGATCGCAGCGAAGGGACTTCAACAAGGAGCTATAGAAGTGAAGGACCGATCTAAAAAGGTTGTATTTCGTATTCACTTAGTTGTAAACGTAGTTCACTTGCATATGAAACCCTAATAATCTTGCGACGATCTTGTTTAGGGTTATTTGGCACGGCTAAAATTTTAATCGGGCATGTTTGATGCGTTGTAGAACCTTGTTAGTGTTCCTAGTAAACCTACATACAACACATCCAAATCAGGTATATCGTGGTATATAATATCACAACCACGTGCATCAGCGTGCACAAAATCGAATCAAAGTACTAAAAGTACATGAAAACTACACCGAAGGGGTAGGGTTAGCTTAGCACCTAGTGAAGGTTTTGGCAAGCATCAAACATGTTGCTTTAAAAATTTTGGGATGCTAAACAAACCCTAACCAAGATCTTAACTAGAGTATTAGGATAAACAAGCATGTAAACAACTTAACATCTAAGAGTTAGGGATTACAACCTTTGTAGTCCGTTCCTTCACTCCTAAAGCTCCGTGTTGAGGTCCCTTCGCTGTGATCATCTAGTACCCGGACTCAAGAGAGCCTCCATGAAGAGAAAGATGCAAGCTTGCTTCCAATTATCAACAACAAAGATGATCTGCCTTGAAGAAACTCAAGCCCAAGGTCTTGCTTCACTAATCAAGTATTAGCAAAGCAAACATCCTAATCTAAGTGGCTAGAATAGAAAAGGATGTTGAAGTAGGAATTTAGCTCTCATTTGTTTTTAATTTCTCGCTCAAAATCATCACATACCAAAAAGCTAGTAAGCTTTTTCATGCAAGAAGAAGGAAGAAGAAGAAGCAAATCCTTTTGTGATGAATAATGAATTAATAGTTGTGGTTACAATTGCAACCATGAGTTAAGAATAAAGGATTAACCCATGTAGAGAGTTAACTAGAGTAAAGGGTTTGGGTTGGGTTAGAAAATATCAACACAAAATATCTTAGCTTAAAACAAAACAAAGCTTGTAGAAGCTTCTTGAAAAAGCTAACCCAAATCAAACCCTAACTTATTTAATCTCCACAAAATATGATGCATTTGTAACGCTAACATGTTACAATATTATATATCACATATATAATATATTTTTGTAACAAAATAAAATAATACAATTAACATGTATCACATATATATAAATGTATTATTCAAGTGAGAAAAAAAATCTTTAAATGAGCTTATATTAGTTAATGTAACTTAAAATATCGCATATATAATTATACATTAAATTATCGAATCAACACTTGATCCGATAATCCGGCTATATCGCATATAACCGACTAATATAATTTTTATCAGTTCATCGAATCAACACTTGATCCGATGACCCGGCTATATCACATATACCTGGCCGATATCTCATATTGCGAGAATCTAATACGGTATCGCATAAACGTATTATTCCCGGTCTCGCACATATCACATAAGTGCTCCTACTCCGTTTTGCCTGAGCCAGGAAACCTTTGTGTAGGACTCTAAAGAATCGTCAATACGCCTGCAGTAGGTGATAATCATATCAAACACCCACAAGCTGCAAGCGGTCAGCTAAACGTAACAGCCACCCATGTATTGAGCAATCAGAAGATCAACAAGCAAGCCTGTGCATCCTCCTGTGAATCCAACCAGTAACACTCCTGTACAGTCCGGTTTCTTCGTCTGATATGGCGCATATCTCTCCTAGGTGTGGTAAACGTCAGACCCCAGTAGCTTGATAAGTCGTGTTGATATGAGATCCATAACAGTTTGAGAAACTACTGATAACACTTACCAGTAAATATCAGCAACCCTGGCCAGGGATTTCCGGTTATAGCCAATCGAACACAGCGCAACATCAACTCCCTATACTGGAGAGACGAAACCCCTCTTATCGCTCATTGCCTCCATGTGATTCGGGACTGTACCCAAAAGCCACCTTTTTGCACGCCCTCTTGGACGTGGTATGATGGAAATCAAAGAACAGTAGGAATCACACAAGACTCTATGACGATTTCGGGTCTACATACTAACCTGTACCAGTGTCACCAGAGAACTGCCTTCTGACGTGAGCTATAATACCATTTGGGAGATCTCGGCGATTCCGTCCAGTGTACCCAGTCTCCACTGAGCACCCGTATACCTTCTCTGATGTCAAACACCAATGGATATGGGATCATCCATCGCCCATCATATGGGTCAAGAAGCGTATACGCTAGTCTACTCTGGAGTATCGATGCCCTGTCTCGGTACTCCCACGACTAGGAACATTTGAAGGATGTACTTGGCGACTACATTGTCCCCACTAGTATGATCTGCATCATAGTCCTGGTAGTCAAGTACTCATCCTAAGGGCTTTATCGACATGTAACATAGAGACAATCAAAGTACATGTTAAGATAAAGGGCAACCTGATAGTATACTATCATGTCGAGCAAGAAATTCCACCCTATATATGTCCAAGCATCCACTACAATATACATCGTATGTATAGTAATGGCCTCTCGGGCATACATATCACTAACAATCTCCTACTTGCACTAGGGCCATCTGTTGTGGTATCGCATACCCAACAATTAGCTGTGGTTGAAGTATCTCATACTCAACCATCCCATAAAAATCTCTACTGGGAAATAGGCCTTTGTGAGTGGATCCGCGCTGTTGTCCTCTGTGTCTACTCTCCTAACCTCGATCTCCCTGGAGATCAACCATATCCATGATCAGGCGATACTGCCTAAGAATATGTCTGGATCTCTTATGGGAAGGTTCCTAAGCCTAAGCCACAACTCCATTGCCACACAATGGCAGGAACGAAGTTCATCTCATGAACTATATATATATATATCAAGACTGCCTCTTTGGTAGCATCCTTGGTAACTACGTATATTGCCTTTAATCGTCTAGTATGTCACGTTATCTAGCTTGGAACTCTTCCAACATATCGTCCCTCCACTGAGGGTAAAGACAATGCATGCGACTGACATTCAGTTGTCCTTATCACCCTGGAACCTTTCCAGTGATTCTCCCCAGGATCGATTGATACCATCTCACTACAACTAGTAAGAATCCTAACATCCAATTAGATCTATCTCATAGATCCATAACCCAGGATTTAGGAGGAATCACCTTGATCCTAAATGGAGAATCTTTGTGATAAGAGGAGATTGACCGAGCGTAGCATAGGAAACTCCTTCCCTATCAAGAGTATGTCATCCACGTACTATATGAGGATCACCACTATACTTCCTACTACCTTTTTGTACATACTTGGTTCATCTACCATTTTGATAAAGTCAAACTCTTTGCCTACTACATCAAACAGACGTTCCAACTCCGCGATCCCTGATTTATCACATAAAACATCTTGCACACGTTTCCGCTGCTCCCACTGTCTACGAAGCCCTCTAGCTGTGTACTTATAGACGCGCTCTTCCAAATCATCATTTTAGAAAAGCTGTCATGACACCCAATCGCCAAATATCGTAGTCATGATATGTAGCAGTGGCAAGTAGGATCTGGATGGACTTAAGCATAGCTTTGAAAGTCTCAACTTTTCCATGTACACTAAGTAATCTTCTCAAGACATACTTGCTCCTGATAGGGATTTAACCTTTCAGATAAAGCAACAAAAGTCCATACTTTGTTAGTATATATGGATTCCATCTCAGATCGCTAAGCATCCAACCATACTCATAGAGTCCTCACTCCTGATGGCCTTCTCGAAACTAGTTGGGTCATCATCTCATGATGCAATCCTTGCTCCCACTGTCATAGAGAAACCGAAGTATCTCTCAAGTGGATGAGGAACCCTACCAGATCGGCGGAGAGGCTGAGATTCGTTGGAAACTATTGAATCCTCCGGATTTACCAAATCATCAGCTGCAGTTTGTATAGATGGAACTCCTTCCTGTTCTACCTCATGACCACTAATTTCTTCACAAGAAAATCCCTTTTTCTCAAAAAGTGGTATGCCGAGAAATAAAACATCTTTTGTTCCACGGTTTGGTAGAAGTTATTCCCTTGCGAATGTTTGGGATATCCAACAAACATTCACTATACTGACCTTGCCTCGAGCTTGTCCGGATTTTGCTTTTGACATAGGCCGGACAACCCCAAATCTTAACATCTTTAAGAGATGGGCTCTTCCCATACCATATCACATATGGAGTGGTAGGCATCTGATTTGGTTGGAACCCTATTCAATAGATATGCAACTTCTCAAGTGCATAACCCCAAAAGAAACTAGGCAACTCAGAAGTACTCTTCATAGAGCACACCATATCACATAGGGTGCAATTGCTCCGCCCCGATACACCGACGTGCTTTGGTGTATACGGAAGAGTAATGCTGAGAAAGAATCTCATTCTCCTTTAGAATAGTCCAGGAATTCCGTGCTCAAGTATTCTCCTCCTTGAGCACTTCAAAGGACATAATACTTATACCCATTTTTGGTTCTCTACTTCTAACTTATATTCTGTGATTATCTCAAAAGTTCCGGACTTGTGTTTCAACAGGAACATATGTCTGAATCTTGAGAGATCATCAGTGAATGTAATGAAGTACAAAGAACCTTTCCTGGCATATATAGACATGGGACTATCATACATCATCATGTATCAATCCCAAGAGTTCACTAACTCTTTCTCTGTTTCCAATAAACGGAGCTGTGGTAATCTTATCTTTGTGACATGACTGGCAAGTTTTACAAGATGTAAATCCAAACTAATTTAAATATGCATCTTTATGTAACTTCAGCTAGTCGGGTCGCATTGATATGACATAGTCTACAATGCCTCAAGAAGGATTCGTTCATTTCTGAACTTTTCTTCTTGTGTGTGTTCTGTACATAAGAACTGTAGTTTGATTTAGAACGTCTATGCTTTTAGATAACGTGCCTGAACCGATCAACTCTTGATATAGGAAATGTTCAAAACATTACCCAACAATACAAAATTATATCCTTCTTTACTAATAAAGAGATTGATATGATGTTGTATATCAGGTTCGGTATCTAATAACATTCGTTCAGAATCAATGTATTATAGTAATACAGGGTGATAATTGCCAACAGACTTGGCTGCAACACATGCATCATTTCCAACTCTTGAAACTTATCACCCGTTCTTAGTTTCTACCTTTCTGTAGCCCTTGTAACAGATTGCATTTGCGGGATCCTGATCCGGTATCTCATACCCAGGACGTAAAAGTTACCGAGAAACAGTTCTCGGTAATGAACACACCCGAAGATGATGCATCAGCATGCACTTTCTTCATTTGGGCGGCACGGGAATTCTGGTAATCCCCTATTTCCTGCTCTGTCTTATAACAATTATAAGTTGGAGCGTGACCAACGTTCCCCAGTGCAGTATAACAAGCGGGTTCGGTCAATACATCCATATTATTATCTTGATTAAGGCGTGCCATGGTCGCTGCCTGGAAAGAGATAGAAGAAAACACTCAGCGTATGCTCTTGCAAGATTAAATTGGTTATTAATATATCTAATAAGGATGTCTCCCACTGTTTTAGTCAATTCTTCCTTCAAACCATAAAAGGAAAGACTAGCCTGGATTTATTAGACCCTACAAGTTCTCCAATCTTTCAGCCAGGCCAGTGCCTGTACTTTGAGGGAGGTTCCCCGTGCTTTCGCACGGACCTAATTAAAATAAACCTCGTTTTCCCAGAGGCATAACCCCGTTGACACCTTTCTAGACACCTACTTGATCGGCTAATTGTAATTTGTAAAACTCTCCCAGGAGTAACTCTTACTCGCAACGGGTATCGGGATCCAACTATCTTATAGGAGGTATGCAATCTCATTGCAAATTTCAACACTTGAAATTCCCGATAATATTTTACCCCTAGCGTCCTATGACCTTGACGCGGGCCAACAAACCATAGTCCACTAATCAAGTTTAACCCGTCATTTCCCGACTGAATTAAACCCACCCGCACGACCCTTGACGCCTTGACGTAGGCCAACAAACGCAGCACGAATACTATGAAGTACTTATCTGAAATGACGGAGGGCTACGTCAGTTTTTTAAGAAAACCCTTTGCATAATGAACTTGATATCGTTGTAGAATCGAGTGATTTTAAATGGAATGTTTTTGAGGCCTTTTCTAGTTTTGCTAAAGAGGTCACTCCCGGTGAAGGGATTTCGGCTCTTTCCTCATCGAATAAGGTGCAGGATATTTCGCAAATACCACTATGCAAAGCAAAAACTATAAAAACAATCAAAAGACAAACCGAGTTTGTTGCATCTGCTAGTTTCGATAAAGAGGTCACTCCCGCTGAAGGGATCTCGGCTCTTTCCTTATCGAATAAGGTGATGGATGTTCTACAAGGAACACCGCTATGCAAAGCAAGAACTAGAGCTACCTGTTTTTGAGACAAGTTTCTACAACATCTTTAGGTTTCTTTTAGTTTCATTAATCTCATTAATGAAGTCCCATTTTATTATGCTTCACAAGCATCACATTTGAAACGAAATCAACAGTATATAATATATATCTCGTATATATAATATAAACATTCATCTCCGGCAGTTAAATTATCTCATCACAGAACATTGCAGTACAAGATAACATATGAAATATTGGATATACTAGGATTTCCGTGTTTTATGCGAGCCTGTATAAAACGCAGATTCCACGGTTGCGATGAATAGCCAATCCCACACCTCTAGACCCCTAGGAGAGCGGCAAGCAACCCTACCAATTCTAGAGTTAGGACACCCAGTCTCGACTCCTCGAGATGGTCTCTCACTGGACCCTAGAAGCCGGTTACTTGTGCTCCCCGCCTTGGGTCTATTATAATGCGGAAAAGTAAATAATATACAATGGTGACATCATCCTCAACCTGGATGTGCCCCAATAAAAAAATATTACATACAATGAATTTTACATGAATGAAAATAAAAACCCTCATCTCACATAAAACCCCCGGCTATTCAGAACATGACGATCCAATATAACATATCACAGCAACACATAATATCGCATATCATCAACGTAAGGAAATATGCGTATCCCAATTGTCGTTGATGTATAGCAACGAAACCGGCGATACTCCACATATTACACTTACGGTCGCAGAAAAGAAAGTGTAAAATTACAACAGTTGGAATCTGCAACCTCCATAGACATCTCATGCCTAACCAAATGAATTACTTAGACATCGCATGCCTAACAATTATAAACCCCGCAATTTAGTCTCAATATCGAAAACTCTTTTCAATATCAATTCGGGCAATTCAACAAGATTCCCGACATCCTGATCGAATGCTCGTCGGAAACTTTAATAGACGACCGCACCCCCGACGCCGTCGACGAAGTGCACTAAGGAGGAACACCGTTGCCGCGAGCACCCGAACGGATTCTTTTGGCGACGGGGTTCTCCTACAGTCACTTGGTTGGGGCAATGGGCCGTGGCTATCTATTAAGTTTACCCGATGAGTATCCGCGTACGCTACGTGATTGCGACGTACTTTTGATCACATCAAAATCCCGTGGCAACCGATCAAATGAGACTAAACTGCTAGATTTATAACATTCAAATTAGTTATCTCATAACAACTTGTGGATTCCAAATATTGTATCGCATTCCAGACAAATAGACAATGTTAAACTTTTTAATTGAATAATCAAACACCCAAAATTTCCCTTTTTGCTCAACACTTGAAATTAGTTTAAAAGCATCCATCGCATGCCACAGTACCAATGGTCCAGCCGTAGAAGGGTCAAACCAACGCCTCACATGTGGCAACGCCGTACTGCCCCAAACCCTAATGTTTAGAGGCGGTTCAGACGGTCACATAATCGAGTTAAGGTTTGTGTTCTTCTAGAGGGTCCAACGCATTACTTGCACGACTTTGAACGTTCATTAAGTAAGGAAAAAATCCAACACTTGGAAATTTTCCTGCAGGGGAAAAAGTGAGTTATTGATATTCGTTCGAACTTTTTAACACGTTCTAAATTACCCGGAAAAAGTTAAACGAAGTTTAATTATCCGATCGAATCAACGAGTTCCCAATATATCCCAGAAAGCTCAACACTTGAGTAGAACTAAAAATTCCTAGAAGCATGAAAAATACCCAAGAATATACCCATGAAGTATTAGCCCCAAACTCCACAAGTTGGCCGCGGAACCGCCATCAAACGCATGGTTTGGCCGCGGTTCCGCGGTCCCTTGACGGAGTTATGGCTTCATACTTCACAGTAATTCTTAGAATTTCCTGCATGATTTTCTGAATATTTTTAATATGAAAAATTTCAACTTTTGAAAAAAATTCCAGAGAAGGGGGATATATCGGGTTTTCGGAGTTCGATCGAACTTCAAACTTCGCCTATATGACGCCTAAAGCTCTAGCTTGGCTCTGATACCACTATAGGGTTAGCTTAGCACCTTGTGAAGGGTTTGGTAAGCATCAAACATTCTACTTTAAAATTTTTGGGGGTGCTAAACAAACCCTAACCAAGATCTTAACTAGAGTATTAGGATAACTAAGCATGTAAACAACTTTACATCTAAGAGTTAGGGATTACAACCTTTGTAGTCCGTTCCTTCACTTTTAAAGCTCCGTGTTGAGGTCCCTTCGCTGCGATCATCGAGTACCCGGACTCAAGAGAGGCTCCATGAAAAGAAAGATGCAAGCTTGCTTCCAATTTTCAACAACAAAGATGATCTACCTTGAAGAAACTCAAGCCCAAGCTCTTGCTTCACTAATCAAGTATTAGCAAATCAAACACCCTAATCTAAGTGGCTAGAATAAATGAGGATGTTGAAGTAGGAATTTAGCTCTCATTTGTTTTCAATTTCTCACTCAAAATCATCACATACCAAAAAGCCAGTAAGCTTTTTCATCTAGAAGAAGGAAGAAGAAGAAGCAAATCCTTTTGTGATGAATAATGAATTAATTGTTGTGGTTACAATTGCAACCATGAGTTAAGAATAAAGACTTAACCTATGTAGAGAGATAACTAGAGTAAAGGGTTTGGGTTGGGTTAGAAAATATCAACACAAAATATCTTAGCTTAAAACAAAACAAAGCTTCTAGAAGCTTCATGAAAAAGCTAACCCAAATCAAACCCTAACTTGTTTAATCTCCACAAAATATGTTGCATTTGTAACCCTAACTTGTTACAATAATATATATCATATATATAATATATTTTTGTAACAAAATAAAATAATACAATTCATATATATCACATATATATATCAATGTATTATTCAAGTGAGAAAAAGAATCTTTAAGTGAGCTTATATTAGTTAATGTAACTTAATATATCGCACATATAATTATATATTAAATTATCGAATCAACACTTCCGATAATCCGGCTATATCGCATATAACCGACTAATATACCTGTATCAGTTCATCGAATCAACACTTGATCCGATGACCCGGCTATATCACATATACCCGGCCGATATCTCATATCGCAAGAATCTAATACGGTATCGCATACACGTATTATTCCCGGTCCCGCACATATCACATATGTGCTCCTACTCCATTTGCCTGAACTAGGAAACCTCTGTGTAGGACTCTAAAGAATCGTCAATACGCTGGCAGTAGGTGATGATCATATCAAACACACACAAGCTGCAAGCGGTCAGCTAAACGTAACAGCGACCCAGGTATTGAGCAATCAGAAGATCAACATGCAAGCCTGTGCATTCTCCTGTGAATCCAACCAGTAACACTCCCGTACAGTCCGGTCTCTTCGTCTGATATGTCGCATATCTCGCCTACGGGTGGTAAACGTCAGACCCCGGTAGCTTGATAAGTCGTGTCGATATGAGGTCCATACCAGTTCGAGAAACTACTGATAACACATACCAGTAAATCTCAGCAACCCTGGCCAGGGATTTCCAGTTATAGCCAATCGAACACAGCGCAACATCAACTCCCTATACCGGGAGAGACGAAACCATTCCTATCGCTCATTGCCTCCATGTGATTCGGGATTGTACCCAAAAGCCACCTTTTTGCAAGCCCTCTTGGACGTGGTATGATGGAAATCAAAGCACAGTGGGAATCACACAAGACTCTATGACGATCTCGGGTCTACAGACTAACCTGTACCAGTGTCACCAGAGAACTGCCATCTGACGTGAGATATAATACCATCTGAGAGTTCTCGGCGAGTCCGTCCAGTGTGCCTAGTCTCCACTGGGCACCCGTATACCTTCTTTGATGTCAAACACCAATGGATATGGGATCATCCATCGCCAATCATATGGGTCAAGAAGCGTATACGCTAGTCTATTCTAGAGTATCGATTCCATGTCTCGGTACTCCCACGGCTAGGAACATTTGAAGGATGTACTTGGAGACTACACTGTCTCCACTAGTATGATCTGCATCATAGTCCTGGTAGTCAAGTACTCATCCTAAGGGCATTATCAACATGTAACATAGAGACAATCAGAGTACATGTTAAGATAAAGGGCAACCAGATAGCATACTATCATGTCGAGCCTGAAAGTCCACCTTATATATGTCCAAGCATCCACTACAATATACATCGTATGTATAGTAATGGCCTCTAGGGCATACATATCACTAACAGAAGGCACAAGTCAAATCACATACATACCATAGGCATGAAATCAAAATCAAACATCTCGAATGATATCGAATCGAAATCGAGTGCAACTGTGGTACACGAAATCTCAATCATGTGAATAAATCGTCCAAAACACCGAAATCCAAAATAACGAACACGTGATATTCGAATCACCAAGTCGAAAATCATAAACACTGTCGTCGATGTCTCCCTCCTTCAAAGTCGAGAAGGTGTCGGTTCATCCAAAGCTAGCACAGCAAGATATCCACTTGCCTCCTATTCATGGCCTGGCACCTGGTGCCTTTAGGATCTCATCTCTCACTGCGAATTGCTATTTATATAGCTCCTCGGCTCAACGGCACAATATGGAACGATGACGGAGACAGTTTCGCTCTGGCACATCCTCTAAAGATCTCTGGCCAACTATCATGGTCAATCATAACATGTCTCGTTGACGATGCTGAAGTCTGGCCTACTATTTGTGCGGAATACGACCGATCCTGGGTCAAAGTCTTCTCGTTTAGTATTTCCAGAAAGATCTTGTCGGGGTCTCTCCCAATCTCATTTCTGCTGAACTGCCCGGAAGTTATCACCCTTTACTAAATCTATTTCTTGTTCCGGAACGGCTGCATACTCATCATGACTCCTTCTGGAAGATATATCCATATTCAACGCCTCTGCATGCGTATCACATCTCTGATGTCAACGAAGTGGAACGTCATCTCATCAAAATCTCGTACGAACCTCTTACTCCACTTTTCTCTAATGTCGACTGATTCGGACTCGTCTCTTCGTACCTGTATGGACTGTGCTACAACGGCTATACTCATACCTAGAGTCTCCTAAGCAATGTGTCCCATCACATGATATCCGGACGATGTCGAACTTTTCGATCGATTCATCAAAGTCACATAATTCCCCGAGAGCTCAACTCTTGAGTACAGTTTAAGAATATCCAGTATATGCCACAGTACCTATTGACTAGCCGTAGAAGGGCAAACCCAAGCCTCATTAATGGCACCGGGGAACTGCCGTAAACCCTAAGGTTCAAAAGCGTTCCCATGGTCATTATATCGAGTTAGGGTTTCATTCTTCTAGAGGGTCCACAGAATTACTTGCATGTTTTTCCGAATACCTTAAACTTGGAAAAATGTGTTTCTGACATTCGATCGTTTCCTATCGACTCTCAACGTACCTGCGCGAAGTCTTCTCAAGCTGGAATCAATCAATCTGATGACCTCGCATCGGGGTATGCAAACGAACCACATGTCATAGTCATTCATCCTTGGGTGACTAGCGATCTTTTATCATATCTCTAAGTAAAACTCGTGCTGCATTAGCTTCAACATCTGGGGCGATATCTTGTCATTCGCAGCAACAGCCGGCTCATTCGTCCACACGCTGAATAGTGCATCAATCATCAAGAATAAACGGTGTGTTGACCGTCATCACATTCTAGCTGGCCTCTAACGGTGGCCCAATCCTCTGGTGCTGATCTGCACGCTCGAGAAATCCTTGTAAAAGCAATCCATCAAACACTCATGGCGCGAAAATCCAATAAAACGACACATCTATACAATCGTGTGTCATCGGAATAAGACCCTGGTCTGTCCTCGTCTAAGACGAGCTCGTGCTGACCGCAACTCTAGCCGCAACTCTCTCTGCCTATGCAATCGTAGTAACAAAACCACCAACCGATATCGATGAGGATGGATCATAAGAATGAATATAATACGGTGTAAGGAAATGTACATCCTAAGGCTTCTTAAGCGGAGTAGCGTATCGTAATTATACCGCGGAACATACACACGGTACGTCACTCTACTTAAGTCGCATACTCCATCAACCAAGGTCAACCTATGTGACGAAAGTCCGGGTCTAATACCCCCTCGACCAAGTCTAAGTTCCGTAAGGTCAAGCCTAGGTTCCGAATACAAATATACGCCCTAGACTCCGCATAGTCAAACATAGACTCGAACCAAGGTTAAACCTAGCGCTCTGATACAAACTTTGTCATGACCCGAAATGGCACGTGACTGGCACTTGAATCATGTAAAGTCTATAGGACCCCACCTAATTCAAGTAAGCCAAAAGCCCAGAAATCTAAACCATTTTAAAGAAGAAGTGAAAAAAACTTGTTTTAAAGAAAGTGGTTTTAATAAATAAGTGACATTAAACATTTAAAAGCAACGTCATATTTTTCCCGAAAATTTCGGCTTAGTCTCCTTTGTAAATATCGGCCCCAAATAGGAGCAACACATGAAATATATATAAATGATGAATAAAGGCATTCCCAAGCGGGAGCAGGCTCTTCACCAATTGCCGGACACAGCCATGCAAGCAATATAATATACAACGCTGAAGGGCAGGGATCAAAACTCAGAAGAAAACCAATAACCACCAGAAATCCATAATAATACAAGCGCGAATCTAAGGTCGAAAGAATATACACCGGTCTTCTAAGTCTATCAATAATACAAGTCTGCTTGATGGAGTTTACTAGATACAACTGAATGTAAATACAAATGCTACGGTGGT
Source organism: Agapanthus africanus (assembly GCA_030015575.1). Taxonomy (NCBI): domain Eukaryota; kingdom Viridiplantae; phylum Streptophyta; class Magnoliopsida; order Asparagales; family Amaryllidaceae; genus Agapanthus; species Agapanthus africanus. Next base: position 271,872,906 of record JASDDO010000012.1, read on the forward strand.
CACGATACAAGTGAACCCACTTTCTAAAGCAATCACCCAGAAGGAAGAAGTATGCCAGCAAAGCCGCCAAGAAAACCTGTACAGCAAAACATGCAAGATACTGTGGCACAACGGGGGTGAGTTGCCAACTCGTGAGTAGAAAACATCACCGAGCAGAAATCACATGCATGACTCTATCCTAGGTCATACCATAATAATATCCTCAAAATAATATAGCCTGAAGCATAAAATAATGACAAGGGTAAACATCTATACATAAGTGTAATACTAAGTGCCCGTGTCAGTGCCTCAGGTAACAACATATCACATATATGATGTATGAATGAATGAAAACAGAATGCAACTGAATGAGAAAACTGTTTTCATATCTCAGGGAGATTTCTGTATAAAAATTTAAGTATTATCAAGGAAATCAACAAAGAATCTGTTTCAAGCATCGACACAAAACGTTTATATCCCAATATCTCAAAATCTTGGGCTCCGGCAATCCGGACTGGCCCATATCATAAAATATCAATATCTCTGTGTCTCAATATCTCGGGCCCCGCCAATCCGGACTGGCCCCTGGGCTCCGGCAATCCGGACTGGCCCCTGGGCTCCGGCAATCTGGCTTGGACCAAATCATCAAATCTCACGACTACGTCGGTATCCTCCAAATATCCACCGTGTCACAAATAACCGATCGGTAGTGCTCCCGTGCCAGGCTCAACGCCATCATCTGCGACCATCTTGTCCTGGGGTACCGCACCGGGTTCACCATGCACCTGCAGACGGTTCCTCATCCTCCTTGAATCGGGTGTATGATATCGCTCCAGAGCAGAGAAAACTCATGGTGGACATATCTCACATAATATCACGAGAAAACCGCATTTTCTATATTTAGAAATGATAATTAGTTTATAAAATCCTTACGGTTTCTCCAAATCCAGAAATCTTATGGAAAATCCAAATCTCAAACTCTAAGTAAATAGCAGTGAAATATCGGCGTAAATCTCCATAATATTTCATAACAATGAATATACATATTCATGCACGAAGTGTCGAACTAAGAAATGCGATGTCAAACTAGCATATGAAAGCAATGTACTAGTACTATATTACAACTAGCAGCTATCAATTTATACTTACAAAATAATGTTTTCTAAGGTGTACGTGACATGAAATTTACCGATGATGATGTGTGTGAGCCGACAAGCAAGTGTACGTGGAGCATATGCATCATTGGTAATGGTGCTGGTGTCCTGACAACAGGGTTTCATAATCACTAAAGTACACATTAAACATGCAATGCGATGGTAACAACATGAATGAACAGAGTATGAATAGTAAATGTGACAATAAAGATTATACATTTCTATATACGAGCCATACAGTTTTTGGGCTATTGAAATAACACGAATCGTAGTTTTTAGAATATACGGCATGTCTTTAAAATACCCACGATTCGTCATTTTTTAAAATAAGTATGACTCGAGCCCAGTCTAACATCTACCTGATAAACTACAGGACTAATCGAAAGGGTAAGGAAATCCACCTATGTCTGAGTCGATATATCCAGTAGTCGGTGATCCCGCCTCAATAGCGTCACGTATGATACAATATATAATACGACATCCTCGAATCATGAGTGCGGATCCATTATCATAATTATATCTCGTACGGTAAATCCATCGTACGACATCCCAAAATCGGGGTACAGGTCGCCTATCACATATACCTCAATATCCATATGGTATCATTATCATAATATCATGAACAAGGTACTGATCTAAGTCTAGTACATACCGATACCATCGACATATATCCGCGTGTGTATGAAAACACCTCGCCCATCAATCCGCTAATATAATATGTCGTATCTCATAACACGATCCAAATCACATCACCGATCTCACGGCATCATGCCCAATCACATCGACTCATCTCAAAGTATCATATACTATCCTCATCATCCGTATAGATGTATACATATATATATATATACATACTCACATACATATATGTATATATATATATCCCCATATACGCACAAGAAAAACAAATGTATGCGTGTGTGTGTGCGTGTGTGCCAATCTTTACTATAGGGTTTCGCGAATAAGAAACTAAACTAATGTTCTATCTACCGAATACGCTAACACTAACCCAAAGTCACCTAAAGCATTTCTTGCTAAGTATACGCATCTCATAAAACACATAAGTATATAAATATCATGACGCATTCGCGTGCTGATTGAATGATTCTCGGTGTGTAGGTAGAAAAGTGTAAGAAATCACAACCAAAGAATTTTTTGACCGCAATCAATAACGGTGTCAATTGTAGATTACTTAGTGAGTGCGGATCGTCCACAGAGATCTGTGTTTTGCTTGCTGTTGTTTTATATGAGTCGAAATGAAAAGAAGAAAAGAAAATGATTCATGAATTTTGAAATTTAGTTTTAAGAATTTAAAAGAAATACTAAAGATCAAGAATCGGGAATCAAGAATTATCCAAATTGAATTAGTTATCAAGATTTGAAATGAGGATCGTAGGAATCGATCGAATCGATAGTAGTGATGAAAACTTGTGATTACGTTTTCTTATCCATTGATGATTTGATTCTAGATCGATGATGATCAACGAGAATTAGGGATTTCTTACGGAAACTAGGGTTTCATCATCTATCCCTTGTCCTTTCGTTGATTTCATTCACATTCCAGCCTCTAGTAAATTCAAGCATCGATCATGGATCGCTAATTAAGAGCGAAAACATACAAGAAAGCATCGCTCGAAACTAGGTTGTCGATGCTTCAATTTACTAGAATTTACAAAACTCATAGGACTTAAGAATCATACAAGAATATAATCATCATCAACTTATCAATATTTTCGATTCCTCCACGAGCGGAGTTTTTACTCAAGCATCATATCAAAGAACACAATCAAGAATTGAGATCTAATCATAATGCTCAAATATAAAAGTAAGCAAGATAAAGAATTTCACATTTTATTTATCAACAATTTTGTTACAATTCTCTCAAGATCTACAAGATTCGAGGAAAGAACTAGATCGTCGATTTGGCTCCGCACGTCTCTGTGAGTCGCGGATCGTCTTGGACCACTTGCTCGGATGAAGATCGGCTTCGCTTGTCACGACCCGAATATTTCGACTCGTGACCGGCACTTAACCACGCTACGTCTACAGGCGTAACGCGACTAAGTAAGCCGAACCCAGAAATCAAAACCATTTAAAAGTAGCGAGTGTTGAAAACATTTAATTAAGACATTTAGAAAACCTTAAATAGTTCAATAAGTTCTTTTAAAGTTACGTTATCATTTAAATAATTTTAGTAGCATATCTTTCGTAAAAGTAGCCCCGAAATCGGGTACAAAACAGGATATGAGTGAAAATGAAATATAATGAAATGAAACATCCCCAAACGGGAGCAATCACGCCCAACGGTGGAAACCATCATCACAAGAGTAATATACGACGCCGTAGCGAAGAATAAGCAATAAGTAGACATCAAAGAAATAAAAACTGCATATAAAAACAGTCGGCTCCTACGAGCTCGACACACCAGAATACATAATATACATCATCGTCCTCACACTGTCGCTAAGTCCAGAAGATATACGGTAGATGGAGAATACTAGATACAAAATGGGTACAATAAAAGTAATCAGATACCACAACCCACCTAAAAGCAAAACAGCTCTCGCACCAACTGTAGTGGTATCTGTAGCCAAAAGATGCAAAAGGCAGCCAGCCGCGACTACTCTGAAGGGCAACCTGCAAATACCGTGGCACAACGGGGGTGAGTTGCCAACTCGTGAATATAGATAACATATAAAGGTAATCGCGAGCATGCACGTACTGCGCTACTCTAACATATGCCAGCAAGTAAGGTCTATATGCGACAAGTAGTAAGTGCAATAATCATGCAAAGGCTCTGTCTGGTAAAACGACTACAGGATGAAATGCATGATAAACAATGCTGAGCATGGGATAAACAACATCTACATGGAAATATCAACATGGAAACATAATCGGTGCCCCATAATGCACCCAAATCCCCAAATAAACTCAGGCGCCGGCACTCTCCTCGGCCCTCAAACCCTGTAAATCTCTGAAAATCACGAGTGCCTAACATCGGCACTCAAAATATCATAAAATACTCGTGTCCAGCATCGACACGCAAATCCTCATATATCGGGCTCCGTCAGTCCGGTTCAGCCCACGGGCTCCGTCTGCGGTATCGGCCCTCGGCCCCGGCAGTACGGATCATCCCGCATCCATCTCTCGACTCTGGTCAGTATCCTCCGGACAACCGTCAGGTCCAACCAATCATCGGTAGGTACTCGCCACCCTGCCAGGCTCATCGTCTACTCCACGAAAAACATTTCTCGCCCCGGGGAACCATACCGGGTCCACCACGAACCCGCAAACGGATCATCCAACTCCTCGAATCGGGTTACAAGCACACGTCTCAGCACCGAGAAAACGTGTGGTGGACGCACCAAAATATCATATCACGAAGGACCGGGTTTTCAAATAGTGCATCTTTTCTTTAAATAATTTCACGGTCCTCAAAACCAGAAATTTCATGGAAATCCAACACCAATGAGTGAATCAAATGCGATATGCTATGTTCATCAAGTCACAATGTAGGTACAAGGGAGAACAGCTTTTTAAAATAGTTTCAGTTTTTTAAAGACATCTTGCGGCTCCCAATTTCTATGAAGATCATAACGAATCATATATGAAATGAACTACAGCAATGTAATCATGGCAATTCTACAGTGAGTGTGTCATGGCAATTTCTAACGGTGTGTGTGTAACATGCAGATTAGTGCTCGTGCAACATGAACCGTTAGTAATAGTGCGGTGTTCTATCAATTCTAAGTTTACATACATATAGCAGGGAATGCAATATGCAACAGTAGTATACATGACAGTCAATGTAGGAAAAATGCAATGTATAACTATAAGGTCCTATCAGCCCCGACACATAACGCCATGCGTGCGATATCCCAGTAGATGTTAAATCTACTCACCGAAGTCTCGCGCTAAGTGTGGCCGACGACTTGCTTCCCTTTCTTCGCAGCGTCCTTCTCACTCGCCTGCGAACCTAGAATCACACAATATATCACACATAAGCTCAAATCCACAAAAACGTGACAATAAGGTCAAACTAGAAACCCGTGTCGCAAACCAAGCGCGCGTGTGCGCGATACGTAAAAACGTGTGATTACGCGCCTGAAACTACCCTGACGCGTCGCGATACGCAGAAATCCCAAACCACATGCGTATCACGCGTGTCGCGAAGGTTTAAAATAAGAGAAATAGGGTAATTAGCTCCAGATATTCCTACAGCAAGAATCACACAAAAATACACATGCCATGAGTCTAAGGGTCTCAGCAGACACCTATAGGACCAAACCCCAACCAAAACCCTCCCCATCTGGCCGCAATTTGCGGCCAGATCTAATTTTCCGGCGGCCTACACATGAAGTATGGGGGTCGGGTTCTACCTCGGGGATCAACACCTAACAACTATATTGCAGTCTTCTCAAAATTATTCTGAACTCACCGGGTCGATAGCAGTTTACAGAAGGTCAAAATTTACTTAAAAACGATGAATTGCATCAATTAGGAATTTGGTGGTATTTTAGTGCAATTGGGGGCTAAGCTGGGCTAATATGGCCCTAACAACACTCCATCAACCTACTAGAACCATTTCAAACATCACTTGGTCAAGGTTCCCACCAATCACCACATAAAGCACTAAATACACAAAACTATCGCTAATCGAAGCTAATCTACTCAATTAAGCGAAAGTAGGAATAAGTTTAGAGGTTATACCCTCAAGGAATCTCACAAGCAAGTAGAAGGAGAAGAAGAAGACGGAATGGAGCTGCTGGGGTGCTGTTGCTGCTGCCTGTAGCTGCTGCTGTTGTTGCTTGAGCTGCTGTTGCTGAGGCTGAAGTTGCTGCTGCTGCTGCTGTGTTTGCTGCTGCTGCTGCTGTGAGCTAAGTGTGAGTGTGGGTGAGTGAGGTTGAGGGAAAAGATTACAAGAATGAGAGGGAATCATAACCCCAAATGTCAACCCCTCCATTCTCTCTCTTCATTAAATGCAAGCATGGCTTTTGCCATGATGCATTCTCTCTCTCTCATTCTCACCAAGTCAACACTAAAAGGGGAATTAAAATTAAAGCAACCATCATAAACTAATTAAACTCAATTAAAACCCAAAGGACTTAATCCCCAAGATTAAACCCACCATGGTTGCTAATCATGGTATTACCTCGTTTTAAAACCCTAGTTTACATGCACATGTGTGTGCAAGCCTAGGAAAATTCTAGAAAAATATTTATTAAATTTGGAAAAATATTTGAAACTCAATTTGGTAAACTTTTTATTAAAAACCCTTTATTTAAATATAAATAGCCACTAAACACATTCTAAGGTGTTACATCGCTCCAAAAAGGTTGATGGCTTCTTGCTTGAATTGTAGTCGGTGATCTTGATTTTGTCTTTGGAATTTGGAATAGGGTTAGGGTTTGAATGCACAAGTTGTGTCACTCAACTTGTGGGATTTTGGCTCAATTTTCAACCACTTACAATGAAGAATTGATGAACTAACTAACTCCTCATGAACAACCCAAAACCCTAGATCTAGGTTTCGTTTTATAACCATCTCAACCCTAGATCTAGAATTCAAAATTCAAAATTCAAAATTCCCTCCAAAAAGGTTGTTAGAGAAAGGCTTCTAGAAGTAGTTTGTTGGAGAGAATAATCTAGAATGAGAAATATTCTAGGGTTAGGTTGTTAGGCCGAGCCTTCTAGATGAAGCCACGTGGACATCTGGGGTATTCTGGAAGCTGAGACCGTTACAGGAAGCACATGGGAGAATTTGGCAATGCTGACGTCACCAACTAGCCGTGGATCCACGGCGGGAATGGGCCTTTGGCCGCGGATCCCCGGCGCTATTGAGGCCACTGTGCATGAACTTTTTGTGTTATTCTTGGGCTGACATTTTGGCACTTTTCTGATGTGTTGAATCTCATTTTGCTTCCTTGATTTTTGCCAGATCTCAAGTCTTGGACTTGGCGCATTTTTATCAGCACTTTTGACAATTTCGGCGTTTTTTCCTGGAATTTCCTGCACAGATTCTCGAGACAAGTGTTGCGCTATACAAAGATTATGTGATGCAATGATAAACACTCAATTTCCCTCAAAATGTCGGTTTTAAAGTATAACACAAGTTATTTCGTATTTTACGGATGTTTTGCTAATATGCGCTTTACTTATACCGAACACCTATAGATGACTGCAAATAGTAGGGAAATTGATGTGTTAAAAATGCAATATTTTCGACTAATCAAATTCCCCCAAACTTATTTTCGGTCGTCTCGAACGAACTTTTTTATTAAAAAGAGAAGGAGAAAATAAAGAAAGAGAAAAACTTACTAGCACACTTTCGTAGGCAACACGATTGCACTGAGCACGTGCAACAAGCCTTTAAACCTCTAGGTGTCCCTAGTAGGAGGAGTGTTGTCTCCTAAGGGTTTTCAGCGGATTACACCCACAAAATCCAAAAATAAAAGGAAGACCATGAAAGTTACATTTAAAGATAAGAATTGTAAAAGAAAGACTTTGAAAATTAGGGTTTCGAAGTATGCTAGCTTTTCGGTTGTCATGAGCCCTATCTTAATAGTCATGAAAAGATGTCAGAAATCACATCATCCCTCAATAAAACATCGTCTTTATTCTTCATTCCTATCTTTCTTCCAAACATCGATCATATAACCCTACATGTGTGTAAAGAACATCCCTACACCCGGAGAATTCAATTCAAGCTATCAAACTCTTGTCCATCTGCCTCAGTACTTTTTAATTAATGAATATTTAGATGAATTTGCTCACACACTTTCATGCGACCCTTAATACTTCTTGAGGTACTAACCGACCGATTACTCATGTGCTTGCTTATTAGGTGTATTTTTCTCGTCTTGCAGCACCTAAGGCTTAGCAGTAACTTCCAGACCAGTTGGTCTAAGGCACTCGGTGATGAAGCACCCTCGCTATATTTTTTTTTCCTGCCTTGGCGATAATAAAACCAGTGTTCATTTTTTTCTTTTCACCATTTTATATTTTCTTCATTTTTTTATTTTTTATTTCCTTCTTACTTTGGCTTCAGACAAGAGCATTTCAAGGTATCCTCTACTATCCCAAGTTTCAAGACGTGTGTTAGTGCGAATAATAGGGTATCAACGTTCAAATGTTTGGCTTCCAGAATAGGAACTATTTTTCAGACTTATTTTTATTCTTAGATTAGTGACTTCCTTCATCTTACTAACCCTTGGGACAACGGCTCATAACTACTTATTACTAGTTCGTTTAAGAAAACTTCTAATTTTCTTGGTTTTCTTAAATTTTACTAATCTTTTGGATGTAATTTGTAAGTGCACGGCGGCGCCCCGGCCGTCAATCCGACGCCGGAATGCGGAAGCGGTGATAAACTTTAATTTTGCGGACTTAGCAAACCGGCACCACCGCGCACAAAAACCCGGATCGGGCCATTAAACTAGATCTAGCAAAGTACAAGAAGGGGAAGAGATATACCGAATGATCCGAGTCCTCCGGTCTTCTCCTCAACGTCCCGATCTTCTGCGGAAACTCCGGTCGTCGCCTCCTCGCCGGAAGGGCACCACATCGCCTGTATCTTTTACGGGCTCCCACCTCAATACCGAGGCAACTCGGGCGCGAAGTAGGCTAGCCGACGTGTCTATGATTTGCTGTAGAATGTGTAGGGTTGAAGCTATGTCTCATTTGGGTTTGTTGCCATTTGAAGATGATGGAGGAAACAAGATAAGAAAAATGGTGCTTGCATTTTTCTTAACATGAAAAGAGATCAAAATGCTCCCCTCTCAAAATGAAGCTCTCATCCTTTTTCTCTCAACCATGAAAAAAACTTCTTTTTTTAGAAAATGCTGGAGGAAAGAATATGAAGCATGAAGGGAGGTGATGGTAGGAGCACAAGTGGTGACCACATCCAAAACATCATCATAACCATCTCACATCAAACTCTAATCACTTCTAATCTCAAAAAGCAAGTGATGAGAATGGCATCAAAAGATGCTATCATAATTAAAACATTTGCAAGAAAATCATCCACAATGTGTTATTTGCAAACTTGCATATAACCCCCTCCATCGGAAAAGTCCGGCCGGGAAAGAACAAAGGAAAACCGGCCGGAACGGAATGCAAACTGGCAACTCCAGAAAACTGGTCCCGTAATAAATTACAGGAAAACCCCGATACTGTGCATACACACCCGCATCTTTATTCCGTCCGGATACAAATGCAATGAGACAAAATCTACACTGTACTATACTAGGATCCGGCTTAAACCAAAGCCGACTAGTAATATCCGTTCGATCCCGATCCGTGCAATACCGCACGTATCCGATCGAACCTTGCCATATCTCCATACGGCCTCTACAGCGTTTCGCCCGAAAGCTTGAGTAACTGAAAGTGTGGTGGACTCTAAAGACTCGTCAATACTATGGCTGTGGATTTAACCACTAGCACGTCAGAGGTATAAGCCAACACGTGAAGGGCCACCAGCTATTGACTAAAAGGGACGTCGATGAGCGAACTCATCCTGACACCCTACTGTGCCTGTCAGTGACAATATCCGTACAGTCCGGTCCGTTCGTCTATGAGCATCGCATGGCGGGCCTAGGGGGTTGGTAAAAGTCAGACCCCAAAAAGCGGTACAAGTCGTGTCGGAGTGTAGCCCAGAACACCCTGAGATACTACTGGAATACCTACCAGTAAATCTCCTGCCTTGGCCAAGGTCTTCGTGTAATGGCTCTCCTAGACACAGCGCGACCTCACCCCCAATACCGGGAGAGACGAACCCCTGAAGATCCGCTCACTGCCTCCATGTGGCTCGGGACTGTACCCAACTAAAACCTGTTTGCACGACTCTTTTGAGCCGTGGTAGGGTAGTAATCAAAGTACAGTGGGAACTCACACGAGACAAATGACGATCCTCAGGTCGATGAACTAACCTGTGCACATGTCACCAGGGAACTGCTATCTGACGTCAGGTATAAGACCAACTAGCATGTTCCCGGCGAGTCCTGTCCGGTGTACTCATAACCCAATGAGCACCTGTATACATCTTAGGTGATCCAACTGACACCAGTGGCTTGTGAGACCGGCCACCGCGCCTCGTCGGGGTCTCGACTGTATACACTAGTCTACTCTGGAGTATCGATGCCCTATCTCGAAACTCCCACGACTAGGGACCTTTTAAGGATGTGCTTATAGACTACCAGCTCCCACGTATATGATCGCCCTCATACTGCCGGTAGTCAAGCAAGAATCCTACGGGCTCTATCAACGTGCAATAGCGACCTGTCATGTCACCTAAAGCAGTACACGATGATAAAGGTAAACCAGATAGCATACTATCATCTCGAATAAGACTGTCCTACCGGGATAGGTCCTCTCTCAATCATTGGAATCACGTTCCTGTGATCCAATAATTGACTCTGAGGGCACTATCTCCAACAATCTCCCACTTGCACTCAAGGCTAATTATTGCGATGTTGCATACTCACAGCCTGTGTGATACCGAACACCCAACTCCTCTACTTGTCAGTCTCACAAAACTCGTTTGCGAAACTATTGCGTTCGAGGAATAGCCTCAGTGAGTGGATCCGCTCAGATGTTTCTTTCTATGTCTCTCTATATCTCATGTTCGCGGAGAAAGCTATCTCCCGAAATGAGCAATACCTGTCTTAGAATGTCTGGATGTCTAATGGGTCCTAGCTCATAAATGAACTCCAAATCCAAACTTCTTAGACTGTATCGTCAACTGAACTTAATCAGTATCCTGCGCCATGCCACCCTCAGTATTGCCTTGGACCACCTGTCCAAAATACTGCCCCTCGTCAGAGGGAAAAACTATAACTCTGACAACCTCCTTGTCGTCCATGTCACCTTGGAAGCCTGGAATGATAACTGTCTCTCCAATGAGGCTGTCGTTATCATATCCCTAGAACATCCACTTATGTTCTAAAACTGCTTCCGATTGTTTCTCCAGGATTTGATCAATATCAACTTATTGCACCTACTGCAAGAACAACATCTGGTGTGGTACTTGACCTCTCATGATTGACTCAATTGCCTAAGCAAGTGATCTGCCAATCATGCGCATCCCTCTCTACTTTAGTCTATAAGACACCTTTAGAGAGGGTGACTCCATCACCTGCAGGTACACTACCGTACCAGGAGTCGTCCATTCTAAATATTCTTAGAATGCTGTCAAAGTACCCTGATTGGGAAACCACCCAAATCTAGATCTAAAACCATAAATCTAGTAACCAGTATGTCTGATATAATGTCCAAGTCCTTTGTGGAGAAACCACTGTGTGACGACCAAAGTATAACCGATCGTAGTATAGGAATATCACTTCCTACTACCTTCTCAACAGATCCATCCCCTATTCTGATGACGTCAAACCTATGACTGTCACATCAGAAATAGATGATCTATCTCCGCTACATCTGCTTTAGTCTATAAATAGACATAAGCCTGATGTCCACCAATGCTTCCGCTGCTCCCGCTGACTACGACAACCCTCTGGCAGAGTCATATAGACGTGCACTTCTAAAGCAAGTTTAGAACGACGCTATACTCATCCTCCTGCCGGGTCTCGCAGCCTGGAACAACAACAATGGCAAGTGTGGGTAAACAAGAACTTCCCTGTCACCGTCCTTGAGGCTACCGGAGTACCTCTCGGGTGCCTGAAGTTACCCACCGTATCTGCGGAGTGGCCAATGGAATGTCAAATCAGATTGAATCTTTAGGTTCCTTATCAAATCTTCAGTAATCGTTTGCGGTTCTGGAATCACATCCAGTTCTACCATACTCCCACTACTGTTTTTGAAAAAATCCATTTTTAATAAAACTGTGGCAAGTTTAGAACAATATTTCTATTGATCTGCCAGATGGCAGAAAGTCAACCCTCGTCATAGCCTGGGTCAACCCACAAACTGCCATTACAGAAACGTGCCTTGAGTTGTCCAGTGTCTGGTTTTAATCATAAGCCGGACAACTCCCCGTACCTTAACATCGTTAAGATATGAACTGTTCTATATCCAATATAGAACCAGAGGCACTGATTTAATTTAACCAGATTCAAATCATGCAGCTGTCTCCAGTGCATGTCAACTAAATGGAGAGAGGCCGATCAGCGTTACTCAACTTAGAAGTGTTTCCAATTATGAGTAATCTGAAAGAGAAGCAATTTCTCTTTATCATTACTATCAACTGAATACTATACACAAGTATCTACATCTTCGATCACTTTGAAGAATCCCGATACTTGCTACACCTGGTTCTCTACTCTATTCAAATACCTATAACTCCTCAAAACTTAGACCCTGTGTTTCTACGAAACACGTGTCTTAGAACTAGAGAAGTTAAAAGTAAACAGAATATAGTAAGAGGACCAACCCCTCTGTCCTAATGGACACTGGACAACATACAATACTCTGTATAAGTCCGCTGAGTCTAACAACTCTTTCACTGTGTGTCGTTGGTTGAAAACTGTACTTGTGGTTAAGAAGAATTACACCGCTGTTTAATGCTCCTTACCTAGCCATCCACTGATATAGGTAAATGTCATCGTCATAATATCAAAAGGTATATCTCACTCTATGAAAATAGACGTACAGATATATCAATTTGAAATTGGTGCACAACAGCGGATATTCAAAACCAAATATTTGCCGACCGGCAAACAGGCCAGATGATCCCCTCAAATATCACCGATTCCAACGAATCCCGATATAATGAGGATGGTCACCTAATTCCCAATAACTTACTCCCACTCATCATCTGTAAAACCATACAGATGTGAGAATCATACCTGGTAAATTCATACCCTGGAGCAAGTGTCTAATTGGGAAATTAGTTTTCTTTTAACAGTACACAGTTGAATTAAAACATTGAAATTTTTCGATAGGGTATCCTGGTATTCCTAGCAATGCCTCTTCCAGTATCCAGATTCACAACTATAACCGTATAATTCTTTGCCACCTCTCCAAATCCCTTTATATGTCTTTAGTCATTACCTTCTGCACACCCCTTAGGCCAAATGGTTTTCTTCCTTCCCTACCGTTCGGCACCAGCCTATGGTTTGGAAGAAGACTATCCAATAAGCATAAAGGGTGTACTGTCCTAATCCTAGGAGCACTCGCAACGCGAGAGAAGGTGAAGATAAAAGACACCTGAATGTACTTTATTCCTATTTCTCCCGAACCAGGATCCATCCCCGAACTGGAACGAGTTCCTTTCGAGTTCGTATATAACCATACGATGGATTATCCAATAAAATGGGATCTTCGTAGTGATACGGAGTGTCCTGGAGAAATACAAAGGTGATTTAGGATTGGCGAAGAAATACTTGGTTTGGTCGTGAATAGCAGTCGCAATTTACTTTGCCCTCTTACTAATCCCTTGCTTTGTCTGAACTTAATACCTTCTGTACACCGTTTAGGCTAACTGGTTTTCTTCATTCCCTACCGGTCGGCACCAGCCTATGGTTTGAAAGAAGACTATCCAATTTGCGTAATAGGTGTACTACTCCTAACCCAAGGAGTACACGCAGCCTGAGAGAAGGTGAAAAGAAAAGACAACTGAATAGTCCTATCCGTTTTCTCCAGAACCGGAAACCATCCTCGAATAAATTCCTTCGAGTTCGTATATAACCATACGATGGTTTTGTCCAATGGAAGTGGACGTTCGTAGTAATACGGGGTGTCCTGGAGAAAAGGGTAAAAGTAGGAGTGGCAATGAGGTTCGCAACTCTGACAATCCAAAAGCCAGTGTTAAGAAGGTTCGGTCAACTTGGTCACTGAGTCATAGTCCAGGGTCGGGTCAATGGTCGCTGCCAGAGAGAGAGAGAAAAGAAACACTCAGCGTGCACTCTATCCTAGATCAGAATGGTTACCAATTTATCTAATCTGGAAACCTCCCACTGTACCTCAAATTCTCCTCCAAACCTGAAAGAAGAATTAGTCGGGGTCACCCGAGGAGTAAACCAACTCATCAGTGGGAATCGGGATCCAACTATCATTGCATGATAACGTGACGGAATCCGCTCACGCTATCACACTCCAGAAGGTATGCGCATATCTGGCAAGTTTCAGTACTTTTGAAACTCCCGATGTGATTTTTACCCCATGCTCTTATGACCTTGACTTTGGCCAACAAATCACAAGTCACATGTCAAGTTCTGCCCGTCATTCTCCAGGTTAATTTGAGCCCACCCGTACAAGCCCTTGCCTTTGGCCAACAAGGCTATACGACTGCCCCAAACCAACGCATCTATCTATGCTGCATAAGAATAACCAACAGCTACCAAACACTGTGCCTTGACTTTGGCCAACAAACACAGCTTGAATACTATTGACTACCCATATGAAACGACGGAGGGCTACGAATGGTTTCTGGCGAAAACCTTTAACGTAATGAACTTGATCTCGTTGAAGGAACGGATAGCTTTTTAGAAAATATAGTGACGAAAACCTTTACTAAAGAGGTCACTCCCGGTGAAGGGATCTCGGCTCTTTCCCCGTAGAATGGGGTGCAGGATATTCCAACTGAATACCACGATGCAAAGCAAAAGTAATCGGCTATAGTGAAGTTAATGCCCTGACGCAAACTTCTGTCCAAGGGGTCACTCCCGGTGAAGGGATCTCGGCCCTTGCCTCGTCGACTGAGGAGCAGGATATTCCAAATGAATACCACGATGCAAAACAAAAGTGAACGTCCTTGCAATAACAGCTTTTTTTTTTTAAAATGTTCCAACAACATCAGATTAGGTTTTTTAATCTTGCATTGATCCGAATCAACGCAGTCCCATCAATTGATCACACCACAAAGAACGAAAATATACTGACGTACGTATATGCCATCCGCATTCGCCACTGGGTCCCGTCATCACCCGTTAGGTTAGCTAACTAACGGCATAGCGGGGACTGGACTAGCGCGGATGAAAAACATATACAACATCTACTAATATATATACCAATATATTATATTCGCTCAAGGCGTGATAAAATGCAACATCACAGAAATGTACAGCATCACAGAACAATACAGATATCTTGGATCCTCGGGTTTCACAGAGCCACTACTGAAACCCGACGTTCCCCTGGTCGTGTGGATAGCCTGTGCAATGAAATCCTAGACCCCTACGGGCGCGGCAAGTTACCCGCCAAAACCTGAAGCGAGGCAGCCCCCTTCAGCGCCGTGAATGGACCACCCAGCACTTCACGGAATCCGGTAACTTGGACACCCTACCTGGGTCAACCTGTACCCCCTACGAGTGCGGCGAATAGCCCGCCAATTCTAGAGTGAAGCCCCCTCCGTCCCAATGCCATGAGATGCGGGCTTGTTGCCCTCCAGAACCCGGCTATCCGTGCACCCCACCGCGGGGTAATCCTAGTACAGAAAGTTAAATATACATACAACGGGTACAACGACCGCAACCAGGCCGTGCCCCAAAAGAATAATACAATCAGGCAGTGACGGCAGTCCACATGTCGGACGCTCGCCCCGCAATATCAAATGTACATAATACACCAACACTGTACTAGCATTGCATCCAGGCTATCCCCCACAACCGATCCGCAACATCACAGCAAAATCACAGAACATCAACGTGAAAGTCACGTTCGCAAATCCGTCTAACCGGGCTATAGCAGTTAGACTGGATTTACCGATCATGTGACATTCACGGTCGCAGATATAATGTAAATACTGTGAAAAATGTGTTTAAAATATCCGATCGATCAAATAATTAACAAGTGGGCCCCAAAGCAAAACTGAAGCACTCACAGAAAATCTGGGCCCAATATCAATATTCCAAAACCCCTAAAATAAGCCCAGAAGCCCACTGGAAAAGAATGATACAGTGACGACACCAATGTGCGGCGGAACCGCGGCCCAAGGGGGGGTTTGGCCGCGGTTCCGCGCTTCATTAGTCGACTGACTGTGTCGAATTTTTCCAGTAGTCTTAGAATTTCCAGTACATTAGTTTTCTACAACCTGAAAAATTTTTCGAGCAAGAAAAAATTCAACAGAAAACAGATGTGAGGAAAAAAGTAGATTTTGGAATTTTGGTCGATCGGAAATGCAAAACACATCAAACGAAGCTAGACGAAGTTAATGGCGAGGCTCTGATACCACTGTAAGTGCACGGCGGCGCCCCGGCCGTCAATCCGACGCCGGAATGCGGAAGCGGTGATATACTTTAATTTTGCGGACTTAGCAAACCGGCACCACCGCGCACTAAACCCCGGATCGGGCCATTAAACAAGATCTAGCAAAGTTCAAGAAGGGGAAGAGATATACCGAATGATCCGAGTCCTCCGGTCTTCTCCTCAACGTCCCGATCTTCTGCGGAAACTCCGGTCGTCGCCTCCTCACCGGAAGGGCACCACATCGCCTGTATCTTTTACGGGCTCCCACCTCAATACCGAGGCAACTCGGGCGCGAAGTAGGCTAGCCGACGCGTCCAAGATTTGCTGTAGAATGTGTAGGGTTGAAGCTATGTCTCATTTGGGTTTGTTGCCATTTGAAGATGATGGAGGAAACAAGATAAGAAAAATGGTGCTTGCATTTTTCTTAACATGAAAAAAGATCAAAATGCTCCCCTCTCAAAATGAAGCTCTCATCCTTTTTCTCTCAACCATGAAAAAAACTTCTTTTTTTAGAAAATGGTGGAGGAAAGAATATGAAGCATGAAGGGAGGTGATGGTAGGAGCACAAGTGGTGACCACATCCAAAACATCATCATAACCATCTCACATCAAACTTTAATCACTTCTAATCTCAAAAAGAAAGTGATGAGAATGGCATCAAAAGATGCTATCATAATTAAAACATTTGCAAGAAAATCCTCCACAATGTGTTATTTGCAAACTTGCAAATAACCCCCTCCATCGGAAAAGTCCGGCAGGGAAAGAACAAAGGAAAACCGGCCGGAACGGAATGCAAACTGGCAACTCCAGAAAACTGGTCCCGTAATAAATTACAGGAAAACCCCGATACTGTGCATACACACCCGCATCTGTATTCCGTCCGGATACAAATGCAATGAGACAAAATCTACACTGTACTATACTAGGATCCGGCTTAAACTAAAGCCGGCTAGTAATATCGGTTCGATCCTGATCCGTGCAATACCGCACGTATCCGATCGAACCTTGCCATATCTCCATACGGCCGCTACAGCGTTTCGCCCGAAAGCTTGAGTAACTGGAAGTGTGGTGGACTCTAAAGACTCGTCAATACTATGGCTGTGGATTTAACCACTAGCACGTCAGAGGTATAAGCCAATACGTGACGGGCCACCAGCTATTGACTAAAAGGGACGTCGATGAGCGAACTCATCCTGACACCCTACTGAGCCTGTCAGTGACAATATCCGTACAGTCCGGTCCGTTCGTCTATGAGCATCGCATGGCGGGCCTAGGGGGTTGGTAAAAGTCAGACCCCCAAAAGCGGTACAAGTCGTGTCGGAGTGTAGCCCAGAACACCCTGAGATACTACTGGAATACCTACCAGTAAATCTCCTCCCTTGGCCAAGGTCTTCGTGTAATGGCTCTCCTAGACACAGCGCGACCTCACCCCCAATACCGGGAGAGACGAACCCCTGAAGATCCGCTCACTGCCTCCATGTGGCTCAGGACTGTACCCAACTAAAACCTGTTTGCACAACTCCTTTGAGCCGTGGTAGGGTAGTAATCAAAGTACAGTGGGAACTCACACGAGACAAATGACGATCCTCAGGTCGATGAACTAACCTGTACACATGTCACCAGGGAACTGCTATCTGACGTCAGGTATAAGACCAACTAGCATGTTCCCGGCGAGTCCTGTCCGGTGTACTCATAACCCAATGAGCACCTGTATACATCTTAGGTGATCCAACTGACACCAGTGGCTTGTGAGACCGGCCACCGCCCCTCGTCGGGGTCTCGACTGTATACACTAGTCTACTCTGGAGTATTGATGTCCTATCTCGAAACTCCCACGACTAGGGACCTTTTAAGGATGTGCTTATAGACTACCAGCTCCCACGTATATGATCGCCCTCATACTGCCCGTAGTCAAGCAAGAATCCTAGGGGCTCTATCAACGACCTGTCATGTCACCTAAAGCAGTACACGATGATAAAGGTAAACCAGATAGCATACTATCATCTCGAATAAGACTGTCCTACCGGGATAGGTCCTCCCTCAATCATTGCAATCACGTGCCTGTGATCCAATAATTGACTCTGAGGGCACTATCTCTAACATAATTTTTCACTATCTAATCTTTTATTATCTTACTTATGTACAAAGTATTTTATATTTTTGAAATTTTTTATATTTTTATAGGTTTTATATGTTTTAAATGATATGTTTTGTGTTTATGCGAAGTATGATGCAATTGATGCGAAAATAAGCACAAACCTCCCCCAAACTTGTTTTCAACAGTATCCTCGCTGTTGCTATCTGCTAAACCTCAAAAAACCTGTAAGCTTGGGAGGACATTTATTAATGGGGGCAAAATATTTAGGTGAAGATCCTCTCCCAAACTTATTTTTGGCTCACAATATTGAGGACAACAGTTATTTCAAGAGCTAAAAATTCACCCTTCCCCCCTCAAACATGAGTTAGACAATTGGAAGCATTTTAAGAGGGGGTGAGTCATTTGGTTAAAGTAAGACTTTACAAAGACCAAAAGTTAATACCAACCATTCAAAAAAAAATTCTGTAAAGCGTATAGGTCGGTGGAAGAATGTGTTGTATCGTGTCAGGAAAAAGTGAGGGAAGGATAAGAGATGGTCTGGAAAGCTTTTCAATTTTAAATTAGAGAAAAGAAAGAATGAGGATGAATGTGAATGATTAGGAAGAAGGAATGGTGGTGGTTCAACTTCTATAAGTTGAGGTTGATCAATCACAAAATCCGTATTGTTTAGAAATTCAAGTTCGTCAGCAAAAAGTTCTTCGAAACTTTTATCAATGGTGTAATCGAACATTTTGCTGTCAAAAAGTTTTGTGCCAGAATTTCTCCTACTTGATTTGTCAAAATATATGGAGGTGAAAAACTCATCTACCCCATTTTCAAAAATATCCAAATCAAGTTGGCTTTCTGGGCTTGTCGAACTTGAACTATCGGATTGTGATTTATCAACACTCACTATCATTTGAGGAACGAAAGAAGAACCAGAGATAGTGGAAGATGAAATGGGTGAACCTATTGATGTGTCGAGTGTCGGTAAACCAGATGTGGGAGATGAAGGCTGGATTTCGGTCTGCTCTTCGGGTATACAATTATCAACAACTTCAAGACGTATTTGGGGTTAGGGAAGAATTAAAGGCTCAAGATGATGACCATAAGGGAGAGAAAGGATCTGATGAATTGAAGGGACAAAATCATCCAAAATTTCGGGTTCATCAATCAATATATCTCCAACGTCAATCACCTCATTCAAGTGAAGGTTAAAATTCTCAAAAACCTCTTCAAAAGAATGGTTTTCAATAAGTTTTGGTACAAGAGTGGAGGTGTAGAGATCACAAGGTTTTGGCATGGTTTCACTTGGAATGGACCCTTCGCAGTTGGGTAAATCAAACATCGCATTATTACACAACTTGTCATACATTCTATCGTCAATTGGTGAATCGTTTGGTGCACTCGATGAATCTGTGAAACTGGAGTTGTGGATTTCAGTTTGGAAAGGGAATGTTTGATTAGGAAAGGTGTAGAGCTCTCTCTCACTACCCAAATTCTCATTTTGTCCAATGCCCGAATTATATACTGAAAAATTTTGGGCTGGTTGAGATTATTTGCTTGCATCCATGCTGTTACCCTCCTAAATTGGTTCGTCAATTCCACATATTGCTCTAATGTCTGCTCAAGACTAAACTTCGGTCGATAAGAAGTTTCAGGATAAGATTGAAATTCTTGTGGACAGTTAAAACTTCCAAATGACCGATTCGAAGGACTGTTTAGAGAAGGTGAAAAAGTCGGATTTGATTGATAGGAACATAATGGTTGTGAAAAATAGGTAGGAGTAGGGTCAAAGTTATGATAAGAAGAATTTTGATATTGGTTTGTTGGTTGGCAATTGGACTTCATACATGCTACAAACCGCCTATCAAACTCTTCTTTGGATAGTGGAGGTGATGGTTGATATTGGTCCGGGTTGAAACTTTGGCCTCTAGCCCTAGCTATATGCTCAGCAATGGAAATTCGTCTCGGGGCATCCTCACTCGGAGTATCAACTGGAACAGGTGTGGAATTAGGGTACGGTTGATATGAGTTCGGATTGAAACTTTGGCTTCTAGCCCTAGCTATATGCTCAGCAATGGACATTCGTCTCGGGGCTTCCTCACTCGGGGTATCAACAGGAACGGGTGTGGAATTGGGATACGGTTGATAGGACCTAGACTGAGGTGGTCAACTGTTTCTTCCTGCTTGTTCTGTATGATCTCTTATGGACATGGAAGAGCCGGACGGTATACCGAATGGATTACAAAAACATTTAATATCTGGTTGTAGACACCAATGCTGGGCAAGAGATTTTCTATTTGGGTTACCCATTGTAAGAAGAGAGGAGGGGGAAAAGGGTAAAAAGGTAAAAAGAGGGGGGGAGAAATTAATTGGTTTGTTTGAAAAAGAAATGGAGTTTTGAAAATTCACACAAACATGCACAATCAACCCTATTATCTAATGGTCAACTAGGTCAAGTCTCTAGACCGCTCCTAACTGCCAGAAGACAAATCGCAGGATCAATCCTCTACTTCCTCTTTGTCCCTCCTGTGGCCAGGTAAGTGCCAGGTAAGTGGGAGGTTCTCCACTACGTAAGTAGTGGGCCTAATTAAGTAACCACTTGCCTTAGACACACTTTCCTTAGACACACTTGCCTTAGACACCACAAAAGAAACGCGGATAAGCAATAGATTACCCACGACCTCCTTCTGTCCTAAGTGAGCGCGACGGTACTTAGAGTCATGTCTACATATTTTTTTATTTAATGAGGGTTACGCGGATGCAAGTTTGTGATTTCCGGGGCTTAGGAAGGGTAATGAACTCCCCACATAATCTGAATTTGGTCGTGCCCCTAAATTTCCGTATTAAAATATGCAAACAACCAATGATCAAATAACGCAACAATTTTTCTTTTTGTGGCGTTGCGAATTTTTGCAAAGAAACCTGCAGAAAATGGTTAATGGAGCAGAGCAGGGAGAAGATAAGAAAGTCATAAGTATACCAGAGAATTTTGGAGCAGTGATGTGACATCCCCGCCGCGGATCCGACGCGTTTCCGCCGCGGTATGAGGAGATCGCTGCACCAAATTTTCAGCCAATGTTCCTGTTCACTCAGTGAGCTATCTGAGATGCTCTGAAAATTTTTCCTCTCGCTCCACAGATTCCAAATTTGCTCGCAACAATTCATAACTAATCGTTAAGCGCTTGTTACGAATTTTGATCTAAAAATTGATGGAATAATAAATTTTCAACTCAAATAACAAAAACAAACAAAATAGCACACATCCCCGGTAACGGCACCATTTGATTGAGTGCTTCTCTGTGTGTAGGTAGAAAAGTGTAAGAAATCACAACCAAAGAAATTTTTTACCGCAATCAATAACGGTGTCAATTGTACATTCGTTAGTGAGTGCGGATCATCCACAGAGATGTGTGTTTTGCTTGCTATTGTTTTAGATGAGTCGAAATGAAAAGAAGAAAAGAAAATGATTCACGAATTTTGAAATTTAGTTTTAAGAATTTAAAAGATATACTAAAGATCAAGAATTGGGAATAAATAATTATCCAAATTGAATTTGTTATCAAGATTTGAAATGAGGCTCGTAGGAATCGATCGAAATGATAGTAGTGATGACAACTTGTGATTACGTTTTCTTATCCATTGATGATTTGATGCTTGATCGATGATGATCAACGAGAATTAGGGATTTCTTGCAGAAACTATGGTTTCATCATCTATCCCTTGTCCTTTCGTTGATTTCATTCACATTCTAGCCTCTAGTAAATTCAAGCATCGATCGTGGATCGCAAATTAAGAGAGAAAACATTCAAGAAAGCATCGCCCGAAACTAGGTTGTCGATACTTCAATTTACTAGAGTTTACAAAACTCATAGGACTTAAGAATCGTACAAGAATATAATCATCATCAACTTATCAATTTTCTCGATTCCTCCACGAGCGGAGTTTTTACTCAAGCATCATATCAAAGAACACAATCAAGAATTGAGATCTAATCATAATGCTCAAATATAAAAGTAAGCAAGATAAAGAATTTCACCTTTTATTTATCAACAATATTGTTACAATTCTCTCAAGATCTACGAGATTCGAGGAAAGAACTAGATCGTCGATCTGGCTCAGCACGTCTCCGTGAGTCACGGATCGTCTTGGACCACTTGCTCGGATGAAGATCGGCTTCGCTCCTAAAAGGTTGATGGCTTCTTGCTTGAATTGTACTCGGTGATCTTGATTTTGGCTTTGGATTTTGGATTAGGGTTAGGGTTTGAATGCATAAGTTGTGTCACTCAACTTGTGGGATTTTGGCTCAATTTTCAACCACTAACAATGAAGAATTAATGAACTAACTAACTCCTCATGAACAACCAAAAACCCTAGATCTAGGTTTCCTTTTATAACCATCTCAACCCTAGATCTAGAATTCAAAATTCAAATTTCCCTCCAAAAAGGTTGTTAGAGAGTGGCTTCTAGAAGTAGTTTGTTGGAGGGAATATTCTAGAATGAGGAATATTCTAGGGCTAGGTTGTTAGGCCGAGCCTTCTTGATGAAGCCACGTGGACATCTGGAGTCTTCTGGAAGCTGAGACCGTTACAGGAAGCACATGGGAGAATTTGGCAACGCTGACGTCACCAACTAGCCGCGGATCAGCGGCGGGAATGGGCCTTTGGCCGCGGATCCGCGGCGCTATTGAGTCCACTGTGCATGAACTTTCTGTGTTATTCTTGGGCTGACATTTTGGCACTTTTCTGATGTGTTGAATCTTATTTTGCTTTCTTGATTTCTGCCAGATCTCAAGTCTTGGACTTGGCACATTTTTATCAGCACTTTTGACAATTTCGGCTTCTTTTCCTGGAATTTCCTGCACAGATTCTCGAGACAAGTGTTGCGCTATATAAAGATTATGCGATGCAATGATAAACACTCAATTTCCCTCAAAATATCGGTTTTAAAGTATAACACAAGTTATTTGGTATTATACAGATGTTTTGCTAATATGTGCTATACTTATACCGAACACTTAA
This sequence comes from Agapanthus africanus, assembly GCA_030015575.1. NCBI lineage: Eukaryota > Viridiplantae > Streptophyta > Magnoliopsida > Asparagales > Amaryllidaceae > Agapanthus > Agapanthus africanus. Next base: position 271,896,278 of record JASDDO010000012.1, read on the forward strand.
AGATGAGTGCAAATAGTAGGGAAATTGATGTGTTAAAAATGCAATATTTTCGACTGATCACGTGCTATAATACGAAACTGCGGGGGTGCTATACGCCATCCACCCGACTTCCTCCGTAGATATATATCTACTCACCTTGATCCCCGCTTTCCGGAGCCGATGACGACATGCTCTCCTCGTAGTCTCGAAGTCCACGTGAGGATGCCTACACATATAACACATAGTACTGTAAACAGAAATCACGCACGAAAATCAAAACGGCACACGAATCACATATAGGTTAAAACCTATGGTCTACTCACACGAAAGAGCCAAATAACCCTCTTCATCAACGTACAAACGCCAAGTGACCGAGACAAACACAAATACCCAAAATTCAAGTTACAGAATTCGCAAAACCGAAATCAGAAACGATGTAAAACAGTTCCATATTTTACCCCAGGTGAAATTAGCCAATTTTTATGTGGAGGGTCTAATTTACAGATAAGGGAGCCACAAAACAAGAACGAGGTCCAGGGGCCAAATACTGGGCGCAATTTGCAGCCAGAGAGGAAATATTTGCGGCCAGGGTTTAGGGTTAGGGTCTCGGGTTTTCAGGGTAGCTTCTAGGTTGCCTGCAAGACTCTCTGTAATCGCTAAATATTTTTCAGGTCCCCCGAGTCATAGCAGATCTCTAAAACACACCAAAATTCTTACACCATTCCGATATCGGCAAATCTAAAGTTCGTAAATTGGGGTTTGGTCTCAGCTTTTGTCCTGAATTCTAACACTAGAGGGGTTGTATGGCCTCTACTAAACTCAATTACACAATCACAACTCAAGAAATCCACAAGACCACATCTTGGAATTTTCCAAGATCACCAACCCTCATTAAAAAACTTCTAAACATGTATATATAGTAAAGGAAATGGATTACTACACTAATGGTGAAGAAAATACCTCATTTGGCAACTCAAGAATTTTCTTGAGTTGCCCCAAGTCTTCAAAATCCAATTTTTCTTGATCTCCCATGCTTGTAGTGAGCTTGTGCACATTATTAATGAAGGGAATGGTGTGTTTTGGATGCATTTTGGGGTTGTGGTGAGGAGGTAGAGGAGGGGGAAGAACATGGCAGCCATGGTGATGGGAGAGGAGGGAAAAAGATGAGGATGGAATGAATAAAAATGAGCCATGCCCAAGGTTGACCCCTCACCCTCTCTCTCTCTCTTTCCCATACCTCCATTCTTTATTCCCTTTTCTTTTCTTTTTCTTTTATTTCCTTTTCCTTTTCCTTTTCATTTCATTTTAAAACAAATCCAAGCTTGAAAAAGAATAAGCCATGGTAGAAAAATGTAACAAATATGTAATATGACATGGTGCATGTCATGTGCATAATCACGCTTAATGAAAAATTAGTAACACTAATCAAGTTTAGTAATAACCCATATACAATTAACTTTATAAATTTTTTATAAAGTGTCTAAATCATATAATATTCTTTCAAAAATTAACATTCAAATGTATTTTCCAATATTTCCCAATTTATCAGTATTTAATTATACCAAACCATTAAAATATTCCTAATATTTATTATTTTAATTATATAATTTCCCAAAAATAATATTTTAATTTTCTGAAATGTTACAGATGGATATGAGGACCGATCTGAGGATGCGGCGCCTGAGATGAGATAGATATGAGTGCCGATCTGAGTATGCGGCGCCTGAGATATGAGGATTTACGTGTCGATGCTGGACACGGGTTTTCATGATGTTCCGATTGTCGGTGTTGGACACTCATGTTCCATGATTTTGATGTGTCGTTGATGGACACACGTGGTTGATATCCTCATATATATATACAGGCTTATGTTTTCACGATGTTCGAGTGTCGGTGTGGGACACTCAGGTTCCATTATATTGTTTGTGTCGTTGATGGACACGTGGATGTTATCCACATGCATACATGCATATGATGTCGGATGTTTATTTATATATGTCATTGCATTGACTCGATTGTTGACATATATGCATACATGGTCACCCTAGATATCATAGTATTACCTTCAGGAAATAGTGACCTAGGAAATCGTTGTTTTATTCGATTTCTACATGCTGATGTTTTCTACTAACGAGTTGGCAACTCAACCCGGTTGTGCCACAGTTCTTGCAGGTTTGACCGCTTGGGATCAGTTGCGGTATCGCTGGCACACAGCTTCTTCCAGGGTGTTTTGCTTTGGTAAGTGGGACACATGTTGGATCATGCCTACTCTCGTACTTTATATTCTGTTGTATCTAGATATACTCCATCGAATCAAATCAGAACTAGAAATTGTATATTTATAGACCTAGTCAGACATGGGTACTGTACGAGACTAAGAGCGATGGGTTTATGATCGCTTTTCTTGAGTTTTGATGTCATGCTTCTTTATTTGTTCTTTCTGGGTTGATATTCGCCGATTGGGCATCATATATATGTTGTTGCGTGGTTGTGACTCCGCCGGTTTGCGAAGAGCTAGCTCCCGTTTGGGGATGCCTATATATTGTTGTGTATATGGTTTTGGACCAAAATATACAAGGGTGATGCTGCCTGAAATTTTTAAATACGAAACATGTTTCCAACTCTAGTATAATCCTCTTGCATTTTCATGTTTCATTAGTTATGCATTTAAAGAAAAACATGATTCATTATACCTTTATTTCAAAACCGCGCCCCTACTATTTTCCGCAAAAAGGTTTAGATTTTCTAGGTTTCGGCTTACTTGATTTACGTTACGCCTTTAGACTTTGCGTAATTTAAGTGCCGGTCACGTGCTAAATTACGGGCCGTGACAAAGTTGGTATCAAAGCGTTTGGTTTAACCTTGGTTTGAGTCTGGGTTTGACTATGCGGACTCTAGGGCGTATATATTTCGGAACCTAGGCTTGACCTTATGGAACTTAGACTTGACGGGAGGTATTAGACCAGAACTTTCGTTTCATAGGTTGACCTTGATTTATGGAGTAGGTAGCTTGAGTAGAGTGACGTACCGTACGTATGTTTCGTGGCATACATACGATATGATACTCCACTTAAGAAACCTTAGGATGTACATATCTTGAGATCTGTGATACTATTCGTTCCTATGATCATATATCCATTTGGGATCTGTTAATTTCTTTCGTTCATTTGATCTGTCTTCATCGATACCTACTTGAGGTTCCTGTCACCATGGTTTGAGCGCAGAGAGAGCTGCTGCTAGTGTTGCGGTCAGGGCGAGCACGTCATGGACGAGGACTGACCATGTTGTTTCTGGTGACACAGGAACGTGTAAGTATAGTGTTGTGTTGTGATCTCTCATTTGAGGCGAGTGTTCGGTTTTGCACCGGATGATCGGGCCATCGATAGAGGCTCTCCTTTGTAAATACTGGCCCCCAAACGGGATACAACATGAATAGTATACGAAATGAATAAAAAGGCATCCCCAACCGGGAGCTAGCTGTTCGTCAATCGACGGTCACAACCACGCAAGCAATATAATATACAACGCCAAGGGCGAGGATCAAAACTCAAAAGGAGACTCAAAACAGCAAGAAATCCATAAAAATATAACGCGCGACTCTAAGGTCGAAAGAATAAACATCACTGGTCTCTATCTCTGAAATAAATACATATTTGGTTGTTGGAACTTCTAGATACAACAGAATAATAATATACAAGGTATAATGATGGGTACGATACAAGTAAACCCACCTACTAGCAAGTCACCCGAAAAAGAAGCAGTGCCAGCAAATCCGTAATGAAACCTGCACGGCAAAACCTGCAAGAAACTGTGGCATAACGGGGTGAGTTGCCAACTCGTGAATAGAAAACATCTACTAGCAGAAACCGCATGTATGATGAAATCCTAAGTCATACGATCATAATATATCTTCATATATATAATCTGTAGCCTATAACAATGGCTAGGGTATACCTCTAAAAACTGTAATACCAAGTGCTCGTGTCAGTGCCTCAGGTAGCAATATATCATATGGATGAGGTATGAATGCATTAAAACAAAACACATGAAAATGAAGAAACTGCTTTCATAACTTAGTGAGATTTTTCTTGTATATTTAAATGAGGTATCATAATGAAATCAGCAACAACAGTGTCTAGCATTGACACAAAACATAAATCTCAATCTCAATGTCTCAGGCTCGGTACCTCAATATCTCAAAAATCTCAGTGTCTCAGTCTCACTATCTAGGGCGCCGTCAGTCCAGATCGGCCCGAATATCCATCACAAGGCCACGACGGTATCCTCCGGATATCCGACGCGTCGGGTAAAATCACCGGTTGGTAGTGCTCCCCTGCCAGACTCAACGCCATCCTCTGCGACCTTCTCACCCCGGGGTACCGCACCGGGCCCACCATGTACCCGAAACGGTTCATCCAACTCCTCGAATCGGGTCTCGAAATACATCAGCAAACTCATGGTGGACGACTCATACATCATGGGAAAGCCGCACTTTTCATTTAAAAAGAGAGAGAAATGAAGTTAATAAATGTTTTTGCGGTTTTCCCCCAAATCCAGGAGATCTCAGGAAAATCCGAATCCAAATCATCTATGGCATGTAAACAGTGAATAACAATATGCATGAAGTAGCAAGTAGTAACCGCAATGTCTAAACTGGCATATAAGGCAAGTACACTAACATCATGTCGAAGTTATTAACTAACAAGCTATGTCAATGTAATAGTATTCTCTAAAGTGTACGTGACATGGCAATTACCGATGAAGATGTGTGTGAGCCGGCAAGTAAGTGTACGTGGTACATATGCATCATCGGTAATGGTGCTGGTGTCCTAACAGCATGTTATCAACAGTGGAATATGAAATCACAACATAAGTATGCGATGCGGAGCGAACAGCAATAATGTGCGGGAGATGAATACTAAACACAAGGATAACTAATCTGCATTTAATAAAATATGAGTTCCACAGTGGTGCCATTTGAAATAACACTAATCGTGGGGTTTTGAAAATAAGGGCTACGGTGTTTTTAAGAAAAGACACGTCTTTTGAAATATCCGTAGAATCCCTTGACCTGTCTTTTAAAATACCCATGATCCGTTAGTTTTGGAATAGGTATGAATCTAACCTAGTCTAACAACTACACTAAACTATACGGCTGAACTAACAAGCTAACTGAAGGTAAGGAAACCACCTAACATCTAAGTCGATACATATATATATATATATATATATATATATTAGTCGGTGATCCCGCCTCAATAATATCACATCCGATACCATATCTATAATCAGACATTCCCAAGTCAAGAGTACGGATATGTCATCAATATATAGCTCGTACGTAAATCCGTCGTACGGCATCCCAAATCTGGGTACGGGTCAATATCACATTCATCATATTATTAATCTGGTATCCACTTTCTCAAAGATCATAATCCGAGATACTGATCTACGTCTAGTACAATACTGATACCACCTAAGTATGCATGCACGTGTGTGAAACACTACGTTAAAGGACCCGCTAAAACGTCATGTCGTATCTCAAATACGAACCCTGCCAAATCACCGATCTCACGGCCTCAAATCAAATCTCATCAACTCGTCTCATTCCCAAGTACTATCCTCAAATCCAGTATATGATCATATAGTCCCATACCCATGTGAACACATAAATACATATTCCCATATACGCACATGTGACAGAAAGAATGTATGCAAGCATGTGTGTGCGTGCGTGCGTGGGTGCAACCACTACTTTAGGGTTTCGCAACTAACACTAAACCAATCCAAGAACACCAAAAATCCATCTTTATCATCAATAGACTCAAACAATTTATAAACAGTATATGTGTGTATACGTATTCGTATACATCACCACGAACTGCGGGGGTGCTATACGCCATCCACCCGACTTCTCCCTGTAGATATAAATCTACTCACCTGATCTTCGTTCGCCGGTGCCGACGTCGCCACGCGCTTGCTTGTCGTCTCGAAGTCCACATGGGGGTACCTACATGTCATAACGTATTGTGTCACATAAAAACCAAATTCGAAATCGAAACGGTATACGAAACCAAATCGGCACGCGTATCACGTATAGGTCAAAACCTATCGCCTACGCATGCAAGAATAGTCAAACCAACCCTCGATATCGATGTACCAACATCAACCCATCGAGAAAAACCCAAACACACCAATCGTGATTTCAAAACTCACCAATTATAATATTAAGTAGATTGCAACTCATCAAAACCCCAAAATAAATCAAATCGATTTATTTCCGAAAACCTAGAAAGCACTTAATTTTCCTTTTAATTCGAAACATGATGTTTTAACAAAACTAATGGCCTTAATATCCACAAAATATCTTAATTATGTCATATAAACCATTTTCACACTTTAATCCCATCAATTTTTATAAAACTAAAAATTCTAGTTTTGCAATTTTATCAAATTTTAACAATTCCAAGTAGAAATGCATAAAACAACAACTAAGCTTGGTTTTGCATGTTCTAAAGCATTAAACTACAAATTAAAATGTTAATAAAGTCATCAAAATCTTAATTAGATTTTAAATCACCCATTTGCAACTACAAGCTAAAACCTAGTTTGCTTAAATAAACTAAATTGGATATTTTAGTGTTACAATTAGCACGAAGCAACAAGATTGCATTTTGCACGTCCTAAGATACAAAAAATGCATCACTTAACCATGCACAATTGATCACCATTCAACTCCAAAACAAACCCTCACTTAAATTTCACAAACCCAAATTTTGAATTTGGACTTGAAATTTAAAACCTAAACTAAACCCTTCGTTAACTTAATTTGAAGTACTAACAAACAACTCAAAAAAAGAACAAGATTTATACCTCACAGCCATCTTGAGATCAACATGAAACCTGCCCTCCAAATTTAAATCTTTGCACCAAGATCCATGCTAAAAGAGATAAGGGGAAATGGGTAGGAGTTGGATTTTGATTTTGTGAGATTTTTTGATGAAAATTGATGGATTTTTTTGATGGAAAAAGAGATGAAATGGGGGGGCTGCTACTGAATGGAGGAGGGGGAGGGCTCGGCCTGATGGTAGAGAGGAGAGGAGAGAGAGTGCGAGGTGGGGAAAAGAAAGTAAAGGCAATACCCATACCCCAAAGTCAACACTTATACACCTTTTCTTTATTCATTCTTCTCTTTTGTTGTTTGCTTGGACTCTCTTTTCTCAATTGGGGAATTGTGGGCAGCAAGGGTTCGGCCACAATGGAAGTGGAGGTGGGTGAGTGTGGGTGTGTGTGTGGGATGAGGAAAAATGATAAATATTATACCCCAAATCTCCATTTACACTAATTTCACCATTTAAGCCTTTTTCTTCAATATTTTCTAGCACCGTTTAACAACTTCATTTCATTTCAAAAGCCACATGTTAAAATTTTGATTAATGTGTTATGATGCAAAAAATTTGTTTCAACTCATTCCAATTTGTAATTTTCTCTAATTAAATGTATTAGTGACGGCTTAAAATAATATTAAAATAATTAATTTCGGATTTTTTTTTGAAAATTAGAAATTTTACCAGTAGCTCAATAAACACCAAATACTATCAATTACTTAGCTAGAATATGTATATTTAATTTTAAATTAAAGGATATTTATATTTTGACTTTTTACGGAAAACCCCCCTATTTTACCGATCTTCCGAAATTTCACCGAAACGATTTTCAAAACGTTACAATGCCGGATTGAGAGGACTGTTGATGTACAGCTTACCTCAGAGATAGTGATGTTGCCTACCTTGCAGACAGATTACCCAGCTATTGCTGAGATTGATGAGATGTCGTTTCCAGAGATTGTGAGCTGAAACCGCTGGAGCTTTTAGACAGAGATGTGACAGGATAGAGCTAGGCTATCTTGTGTTGAGCGACTGATATGATTCGTCAGATGTGATGTGCCGATTCAGGCTCAGTTGAGTTGAAGAATTCCAGTTGAAGGATCTAGAGTAGATCGATCAAGAGAGGACGTTGTTCGTTGGATGCTCCGATGTGAGATCGGTAAGTTGACAAGTTTTGGATAGAAGGACCTCACCCAGATGCGTTGTGAGTTGATCGAGAACGGACGAATAAAGTGTATTCCTCTGATGATTGGACGATTTCCCGAGGACATGTTCGGATAGATATCTTCTACAGAGTGATGAAGACACCGAGTTCATAATTTCGAGTCCATGTGAGAGACTCCAGATTGACTGTAGCCGAGAACGAATTGCAATATACAGACAGCAAGAGATGACGTTGAAGTGGACGATAATAAAGACGAGTAGAACAAGTGGTTCGTGCGAGATGTTAGCGAGCGGTTTTTATTCTCCGTTGATGCCAGAGGATTGATATGTGTGCAGAGGTGTTAGTTACAGCCAAATTTCCAGATGAAAGCCGTGCTGAGGACGAAGCTATCCGGTTATGAGAAAAGAGTTAAGCAAGTGTGCCAAACTTCGTATAGTTCGGCATAGGTGAGATCGGAAGTAGCCACGGGCAGGTTCTTTCCAGGACACCGCAGCGATAAAGACTTGCACCCAGGATCAGTTATATTTTGCGTATTCAGAGGGCCAAATGCCGCCGTCAGTAATATGTCGTTGAGAGTGGTCATGTTGATTGGCCAAACGGTGATCAGAGGAGTTCCAGAGTAAAACTGTTCCGTTAGTACACCTGACCAGGTGGACGAGCAGAAGGATCGTGAGATTGGTAATCCTCAGAGAAAATAGGGAACCCTAAGACCGAAGACGCCATACTATGAGCAGGAGGCAAGTAGATGATCTTGCTCTGCCAGCTTTGGGCGCACCGACATATTTTTCAACATTTTAGGAGTTGTACCTCATTGTCATTTATTGTGATTTACGTTTTATGATCCGAGTATCACACTTTTATAGCTTGGACTTGAGTTTCGATGATTGGGTTTCGTGATTTATGTTTTTTGTGCACCATGGCTGCAACTACTAAAGATTTATATTTTGTGCACACTTATTGCACTTGTTTTATGTTTTATACACCGCTACATTGGTTTGTGATTTGTGCATATCTATTGCACTTGGTACGATTTGTTCCTTCGTTGCACGTATTTATGGTTTCGTGGATTCGATACCGTCGATTTGATTTCGTATATGTTATATGCACTTGCCTGTACTTATGCACTCGGTATAGCTTATATGTGCTTGCAGTGTATTGGGATGGATTTTGTGCACGCAGTTGCGCACGTTTATGATTTTATACACCTTGGTATACTCGGTGTTGTTTTTGTGAGCATTTGAGATATTGATGAGTATTCGTGCATTGGTTGCACCAAATTTGTATTTCATGCATTGGTTGCACCAGATCTGTATTTCTTACATTGGTTGCACCAGATCTGTATTTCATGCATTGCTTGCACCAGATTTATATTTTCATGCTCGTCTGCACTTGATGTTCGTTATCGTGCATACTATTGCAATAGATGTTTTATATGGACCAGACGCACTTGATTTGGATTTTCGCGCACATTGGGTGCATGATATGAGATTTTATGCACACCGGGTGCACTCGATAGAGATTTTTATTCGTGCATGATTGGATGCACCTGATTTGGGGATTTTTATTCGTGCATGTTGGATGCACTTGATTTGGATTTTCATTCGTGCATGTTAGTTGCACTGGATTGCGATTTTCGTGCACTCTAGATGCACTTGATATTGTTGTCGTGCACATCCGTTGTACTGGACAGATACTTTCGTGCACACCCGTTGCACTTAGTTTTTCTTTTGTGCACATTTGTGGCACATGTATTGGATTTGATTTCCGTGCGCACCAGACACACGTGATGTTGGATACACCTTTTGAGGGTGATTGTATTTACAAGTATCGCGTTTTGATGATGGATACTATATTATATAGTAGCCGAGCAGGGCTGGTCTGAGAACAGAACCTGAGTACTTTTGCATGCATGAAAAGTTACCAAAAGGTTTTCAAAAAGGTGCTATAGTCTCGCTATTTCCTACGTGTCCGTGAGTGACACGAAATTTTATAAAGAGAACCTTCTGGGATATTTCAAAAAGGCGGGTCATATAATTTGAGCAAAACATATATAAGTATATATTTACTACTTTATAAATGATCGTCTGCCACTTGTGCCGTGAGCTACGCATAGTACAACGATTCGGGAACGATTTGGCATTAGTTATTCAGCTTTTAAAATGGCTTTACAAAGATGCGTGCTATATACGTATTATGATTTGACTATAGTGCATTTGGATTCCAGTAGTGGAATTCGATATTCGTATTTCCTTTATAACTCCGATGATTGCGTGACACTTGACGGAGTTCGATTTTGAGTTTCGCACTCGTTTTCAGGCGCACACGATGCGCTGTGGTATTTTTGTATCTTCTGTGATTTCGGAACCCCGTTGATTTGAGCAGATTATTGAAATGTTTTAGTATTTGGGGTTTTAAATTTAAATTCGGGGACCGAATTTGTTTAAGGGGGGAAGACTGTAACATTTCAGAAATATAAAAAATTATTTTTGGAAATTTAATATTAAAATAATATATTTCGCAAAAACTAATTGATTTGCGAATAGGGGCTTTTCGTAAAATGGTATAAGTATATACCAATATTTGGAAAATAATCGGAGATTAAAATGATTTATTTATTATAATGATATTTATCGGATTTTTGCATTTCTATAATTAATGATAGGCAAATTTAAAATTAAACTTGATTAGTGCACTACTAATCGTGATTTGGCCAAATCCGTATTTTTTCATTTTTCCATGATTAGTGCACCATGTTATGTGCATGTTATGCTTTGTGTTTGTTGTAGGGTTACTAGGCACTCTAACAAGGTTCTACAAGGCATCAACCATACCCGATTAAAATTTTAGCCGTGCCGAACAACCCTAACCAAGATCTTAGACTGGAGATTAGGCAAAACAAAGCAAGTAAACAACTTTTAGGACTAAGTGAATACGAAATACAACCTTTGTAGATCGGTCCTTCACTGCATAAGCTCCTTGTAGTAGTCCCTTCGCTGCGATCAAGGTGCTTCCGACTCTCGGACGGCTCCATGAGAAGATGGCAACGGTTTTGCTTGAAGTCTTCGAGGCCGAAGATGATCTACGTCGAGGGAATACGAACTCAAGCTACCACTTCACAAAAATGAAGCAAACACCCTATACTAAAGTGCTAATCTAGTAGAGGATGGGGAAATAGGAAATGAGTACACTTTAGAATTTCTTTTCTCACTATATTTCTCTCTCTTTATCAAACCCTGGCAAGCTTTTGAAGGAGGAAGAAGATGAGCTCAAAAATGAGAATGAAAAACTAACCAAGTGAAAGAGTGAACCATGGGTGAGTTTATATCATATATTAACTCATGTAGAGACATAACCATGGCTACATTATAATGGTTAGGTTAATTAATATCTCAAGTAAAACAAAACTAGTAAACTAAGTCAATGCAACCCTAAGCTTCATGAAGCTTCATGCATGTGAGCTCATCATCCACTAAGTTTAGAATTACTTTAAATATAAAAAACTAACACTATAATTAGTATGGTATAAGTCTTATACACCCATGTAAGTTGTATCAACAACCATGATACAAAATGAACACAAATAAATATATATCACATATATATTAAGTTGTGCACAAGTGAGAAAAACAAATGCTTAAGTGAACCAATGTTAGTTAATGTAAATTAGTATATCACATATACAATTATACACTAAATTATTAAATCAACACTTGACTTAATAATCCGGTTATATCACATATAACCGACTAACATCCAATATATCGACTTATCGAATCAACCCTTAATTCGATAACCTGGTTATATCACATATAACCGATCGATACAAACATCGCGAGAATAGAATACGGTATCACATACTCTCATTATTCTCGGTCCCGCACATATCACATATGCGCTCCTATTTCGTTTTGCCAGAGCCAGTAAAACCTCTATGTAGGACTCTAAAGACTCGTCAATACGCCGGCAGTAGGTGGTGATCATATCAAGCACCCATAAGCCGTCAGCGGTACTAGCTGGACGTAACGGCTACCCGGGTATTGAGTGATCAGAAGATCAGCAAGCAAGCCCGCTCCAACTCCTGCAAAAAACCTGACAGTGACACTACCATACAGTCCGGTCTCCTCGTCTGATATGTCACATATCATGTCTAGTGGTGGTAAACGTCAGACCCCAATAACCGATAAGTCGTGCCGATATGAGGCTCATAATAGGTCGAGAAACTACTGGTAACACTTACCGGTAAATCTCTAAACCATCCCTGGCCAGGGACTTTCCTGTTATGGCCAATCGAGCACAGCGCAACATCAACCCCCAATACCGGGAGAGACGAAACCCCTCCTATCGCTCATTGCCTCCATGCGACTCGGGACTGTACCCAAAAACCACCGTTTTGCATGCCCTCTTGGATGCGGTAAGGTGGAAATCAAAGCACAGTGGGAATCACACAAGACTCTATGACGATCTCGGGTCTACAGACTAACCTGCACCAGTGTCACCAGAGAACTGCCATCTGACGTGAGGTATAATACCATCTAGGAGTTCTTGGCGAGTCCGTCCAGTGTACCCAGTCTCCACTGAGCAACCGTATATCATCTCTGATGTCAAACACCAATGGATATGGGATCATCCATCGCCCATCTACATGGGTCGAGAAGCTATACGCTAGTCTACTCAGGTATATCGATCCGCCGTCTCGATACACCCACGACTAGGGACCTTGAAGGATGTACTTATGGACAACCATGTCCCCACTAGTATGATCTACATCATAGTCCAGGTAGTCAAGTATACATCCTAAGGGCTTTACAAAAATGTAAAAGAGAGACAATCATTGTACACGTTAAGGTAAAGAGTGACCGGATAGCATACTATCATGTCAAGCAAGAAAGTCCTCCCTATATATATCCAAGCATCCACTACAATATACATCTCATGTATAGTAATGGCCTCTAGGGCATACATATAACTAACAATCCCCCACTTGCACTAGGGCCATCTGATAACAGTGGTTGTAGCATCTCATACTCAACCATCACATAATAGTCTCTCTCTGGGAAAAGGCCTTTGTGAGTGGATCCGCTGTGTTGCCCTCTGAGTCTACTCTCCTAATCTCGATCCCCTAGAGATCAACCATCTCCATGATCAGGTGATACTGCCTTAGAATATTTCTGGATCACTAATGGGACGGGCGTTCCTTGTTATAAGCCATAACTCCATTGTCACACAATGGAAGGAATGAAGTTCATCTCATGAACTAATATATATCCAGACTGCCTCTTTGGTAACGATGTATCTTGCCTTTAATCGTCTAGAAAGTCACGGTATCTAGCTTGTAACTCTTCCAACATACCGTCCCTCCACTAAGGGTAAAGACAATGTCTGCGACTGACATTCAGTCGTCCTTATCACCCTGGAACCTTTCCAGTGATTCTCTCCAGGATCAATTGATACCATCTCATTACAACTAGTGAGTATCCTAACATCCAATTAGATCTATCTCATAGATCCAAAACCCAGAATTTAGTAGGTATCACTTTGATCCTATATGGATAATCATTGTGATAAGCGGAGATTGATCGAGCGTAGCATAGGAAACTCCTTCCCCATCAAGAGTATGTCATCCATGTACTCTACGAGGATCACGACCATACTCCCTACTACCTTTTTGTATATACAAAGTTCATCTACCATTTTGATGAAGTCAAACTCTTTGACTACCATATCAAAACAGACGTTCCAACTCCGCGATGCTTGCTTTATCACAGAAAACATCTTGCACACGTTTCCGCTGCTCCCATTATCTACGAAGCCCTTTGGCTGTGTACTTATAGACGCTCTATTCCAAATTATCATTTAGAAAAGTAGTCATGACACCCAACCGCCAGATATCGTAGTCATGGTATGTAGCCGTGGCAAGTAGGATCTGGATGGACATAAGCATAGCTTTGAAAGTCTCAACTTTTCGATGTACACCAAGTAATCTTCTCAAGATATACTTGCTCCTGATGGGGATTTAACCCTTCAGATAAGGCAACCAAAGTCCATACTTTGTTTGTGTATAAGGATTTCATCTCAGATCGCTAAGCATCCTGCCATTCTTACAGAGTCCTACTCCTGATGGCCAGCTCAAAAATAGTTTAGTCATCATCTCATGATGCAATCCTCGCTCCCACTATCATAGAGAAACTGAAGTATCTCTCAGGTGGGTGAGGAACCCTACTAGATCGGCGGAGAGGCTGAGGTTCGTTGGAAACTATTGAATCCTTTGGTTCTTACAAATTATCAGCTGAAGTTTGTATAGCTGGAACTCTTTACAGTTCTACCATTTGACCATTAATTTCTACACAAGAAATTACCTTTCACAAAGGGGGCATGTTGAGAAACAAAACATCTTTTGTTCCTCGGTTAGGTAGAAGATATTCCCTTGCGAATGCTTGGGATATCCAACAAAACTTCTACAGAACTGACTTTGCCTCGAGCTTGTCCGGATTATGCTTTTAGACATAGGCTGGACAACCCCAAATCTTAACAAACTTAAGATATGGGCTTTTCCCTTTCCATATCTCATATGAAGTGTTCGGCAACTGATTTGATCGGAACCCTATTCAATAGGTATGCAACTTCTCCAGTGCATAACTCCCAAAAGGAAATAGGTAACTCAGTAGTACTCATCATAGATCACACCTTATCTCATAGGGTGTGATTGCTCCGCCCCGATACACCGACGTGTTGTGGTGTATACGGAGGAGTAATGCTGAGAGAGAATCTCATTCTCCTTTAGAATAATCCAGGAATTCCGTGCTCAAGTATTCTCCTCCTTGATCACATCAAAGGACATAATACTTATACCCGTTTTGGTTCTCTACTTTCTAACTTATATTCTGTGAATATCTCAAAAGCTTCAGACTTGTGTTTCAACAGGAACATATGTCTGAATCTTGAGAGATCATCAGAGAATGTAATGAAGTACAAAGAACCGGTCTTGGAAAGTGTAGACAGGGGACCTTCATACATCAACATGTATCATCCCAAGAGTTCACTAACTCTTTCTCTGTTTCCTATAAACAGAGCTATGGTCATCTTATCTCTGTGACATGACCGGCAAGTTTCACAAGATGTAAATTCAAACTAATTTAAATATGTATCTATATGTAACTTCAGCGAGTCGGGTCACATTGATATGACCTAGTCTACAATACCTCAAGAAGGATTCGTTCATTTCTGAACTCTTCCTCTTATGTGTATTCTGTACGTTAAGAACTGTGGTTTGATTTAGAACGTCTATGCTTTTAGATAACGTGCCTTAACCGATCAACTCTTGGTATAGGAAATGTTCAAAACATTATCCAACAATACAAAATTATATCCTTTCTTTACTAATAAAGAGACTGATATGATGTTGTATATCAGGTTCGGTATCTAATAACATTCGTTCAGAATCAATGTATTCTAGTAATACAGGGTGATAACTACCAACAGATTTGGCTGCAACACTTGCACTGTTTCTATCTCATGAAACTTATCAGCCATTCTCAGTTGTCTACCAATCTGTAGCCCATGTAACAAATTACATATGTGGGATCCTGATCCGGTATCACATACCCAGGACGTAAAGGATACTGAGAAACAGTTCTCTGTAATGAACACACACGAAGAAGATGCATCAGCATGCACTTTCTTCGTTTGGGCGGGACGGGAATTCTGGTAATCCCCTATTTCCTGCTCTTTCTTATAACAATTATAAGTTGTAGCGGGACCAACGTTCCCTAGCACAGTATAACAAGCGGGTTCGGTCAATACATCCGTATTATTATCTTGAATTAAGGCGTGATCTGGTCGCTACCTTGTGAGAGAGAGAAGAAAACACTTTAGCGTATGCTCTTGCAAGATCAGATTGGTTATTATTTTATCTAATCAGGATGACTCTCACTGTTTTTATCAAATCTTCCTTCAAACCCTAAAAGGAAAGACTAGCCGGGATTAATTACACCATACAACTTCGCCAATCTTTCAGCCAGGCCAGTGTCGGTACTTTGAAGGAGGTTCCCCGTGCTTTCGCACAGACCTAATTAAAATAAACCTCGTTTTCCCAGGGGCGTAACCCCGTTAACACCTTTCTAGACACCTACTCGATCGGCTAATTGTAATGTGTAAAACTCTCCCAGGAGTAACTCTTACCCACAGCGGGTATCGGGATCCAACTATCTCACACAAGGTATGCAATCTCATTGCAAATTTCAACACTTGAAATTCCCGATAATATTTTGCCCCTAGCGTCTCATGACCTTGACGCAGGCCAACAAACCATAGTGCGCTTTTCAAGTTCAACCCGTCATTTCTTGATTGAATTAAACCCACCCGTATGACCCTTGACGCAGGCCAACAAAGTCGCACGACTGCCTTAATCCAATCTGCATCATATGCATAAACAGATAAATGCTAGTAAGCTACCGCAGACTACGCCTTGACGCAGGCCAACAAACGTAGCACGAATACTAAGTAGGACTTATCTGAAATGACGGAAGGCTACGATAGGTTTTTCTGAAAACCTATTGCATAATGAACTTGATATCGTTGTAGAATCGAGTGAATTTTGAAATGGAGTGATTTTGAGACTTTTATTAGTTTTGCTAAAGAGGTCACTCCCGGTGAAGGGATCTCGGCTCTTTCCTTATGGAATAAGGTGCAGGATATGTCAAATATATCGCTATGCAAAGCAAAAACTCCAAAAGCAATCAAAAACAAACCGAGTGTTGTAGCATCTGCCAGTTTTGCTAAAGAGGTCTCTCCCGGTGAAGGGATCTCGGCTCTTTCCTCATCGAATAAGGTGCATGATATATCATATATATCGTTATGTAAAGCAAAAACTGTAGCTACCCTTTTTTTAAAATTTGATTCTACAACATCTTTTATGTTTCTTTTCTTTCATTAATCATATTAATGAAGTCCCATCATTTAAGTCACCTAAACATCACAGATAAATACGACGTACACTTATGCCATCCGTATTCGCCTCGATGTCCCCTCGTGCACCGTTAGGTTAGGTAACTAACGGCAGAGCGGGGCACGGCTAGCGCGGGTGTAAAACATAAGTAATGTCTATATAATAAATCATATATACTATATACAGTATCTATCAAAACATATCAAATTATCACATCACAGATATCGCAACAGAAGAATCATATGAAATAATGGATATATTATGAGATCCGTGTTTTATTTTAAGCCTCTATAAAACACGGATTCCACGGTCGCGAGGAATAGCCAAACCCACACCCTTAGACCCCTACGAGAGCGGCAAGCAACCCTACCAATTCTAGAGTTAGGAGACCCGGACTCGACTCCTCGAGTTTGTCTCCCACTGGACCCTAGAACCCGGTTACTTGTGCTCCCCTCCTTGGGTCTACCTATTGCGGAAAAGTAAATAATATACAATGGTGACATCATCCTCATCCCGGAAGTGCCCCAATAAAAGAATATTACATAAAATGAATTTTACATGAATGAAAATAAAAAAACCCTTATCTCACATAAAACCCCCGGCTATTCAGAACACGACGATCCAATATAACATATCCAGCAACACATAACATCACATGTCATCAACGTAAGTAAATATGGGCATCCCAATTGTCGTTGACATATAGCAACGAAACCGGCGATATCACATATTACACTTACGGTCGCAGAAAAAAAGTGTAAAACTACAACATTTGGAATCCACAATCTCTTTAGACATCGTAAATCCGAAATATCACATACTTCGCATTTCCTGCCTAACTATATGAATTCCACATATTGTATCACATTCCAGAGAAATAGACAGTATTAAACTTTCCGATCGAATAATCAAATACCAAGATTTCCTAAATAGCTCAACACTTGAGTGGAGTTTAAAAATTCCAGAATACGTCATATTACCAACGGTCCAGCCGTAGAAGGGTCAAGCCAACGCCTCACATGTGGCAACGCCGTACTGCCACAAACCCTAAGCTTTAGAGGCGGTTCAGACGATCACATAATCGAGTTAAGGTTTGTGTTCTTCTAGAGGGTCCATCGCGTTACATGCACGTTTTTCCGAAAGATTTAAACTCAAGAAAAATTCAACGCTTGAAAGTTTTTCGTGTTGGGAAAAAACGAGTTAATGATATCCCTTCGAACATATTAATACTTTCTAAATTATCCGGAAAAAGAACGAAATTAAATTTTCCGATCGAATCAACAAATACAAAATAATCCCCAGAACACTCAACACTTGAGTCAGATTAAAAATACCCAGAAGAATGTACAAGCACCTACGGATATTACTACACAAAACACTAACCCTAATTCTATTATTCCGCCGCGGAACCGCCGCGCAAGCAAGGTATTGCCGAGGTTCCGCGGTGCTTTGGTGGAATTAGTATGTCGTGTTTTACAGTAACTCTTAGAATTCCCTGCTGATTTTTTTTGGGTATTTTTAATGCAGAAAAATCACATTTTTACAAAATTTCCAGAGAGGGGGTTTATTTCGACCTTTCGGGATTCGATCGGAGTTTTAACTTCGTAAACACGTCGCCTAATGCTCTAGCTAGGCTCTGATACCACTGTAGGGTTACTAGGCACTCTAACAATGTTCTACAAGGTATCAACTATGCCCGATTAAAATTTTAGCCATGCCGAACAACCCTAACCAAGATCTTAGACTAGAGATTAGGCGAAACAAAGCAAGTAAACAACTTTTACGACTAAGTGAATACGAAATACAACCTTTGTAGATCGGTCCTTCACTTCATAAGCTCCTTGTAGTAGTCCCTTCGCTGCGATCAAGGTGCTTCCGACTCTCGGACGGCTCCATGAAAAGATGGCAACGGTTTTGCTTGAAGTCTTCGAGGCCGAAGATGATCTACATCGAGGTAATACGAACTCAAGCTACCACTTCACAAATGTGAAGCAAACACCCTATACTAAAGTGCTAATCTAGTAGAGGATGGGGAAATAGGAAATTGGTACACTTTAGAATTTCTTTTCTCACTATATTTCTCTCTCTTTATCAAACCCTAGCAAGCTTTTGAAGGAGGAAGAAGATGAGCTCAAAAATGAGAAGGAAAAACTAACCAAGAGAGAGAGTGAACCATGGGTGAGTTTATATCATATATTAACTCATGTAGAGACATAACCATGGCTACATTATAATGGTTAGGTAAATTAATATCTCAAGTAAAACAAAACTAGTAGACTAAGTCAATGCAACCCTAAGCTTCATGAAGCTTCATGCATGTGAGCTCATCATCCACTAATTTCAGAATTACTTTAAATATAAAAACCTAACACTATAATTAGTATGGTACAAGTCTTATACACCCATGTAAGTTGTATCAACAACCATGATACAAAATGAACACAAATAAATATATATCACATATATATTAAGTTGTGCACAAGTGAGAAAAACAAATGCTTAAGTGAACCAATGTTAGTTAATGTAAATTAGTATATCACATATACAATTATACACTAAATTATTAAATCAACACTTGACTTAATAATCCGGTTATATCACATATAACCGACTAACATCCAATGTATCGACTTATCGAATCAACCCTTGATTCGATAACCTGGTTATATCGCATATAACCGATCGACACAAACATCGCGAGAATAGAATACGGTATCACATACTCGCATTATTCTCGGTCCCGCACATATCACATATGCGCTCCTATTTCGTTTTGCCTGAGCCAGTAAAACCTCTATGTAGGACACTAAAGACTCGTCAATACATCGGCAGTAGGTGATGATCATATCAAGCATGTCACGACCCGAAAGAGCACGTGACTGGCTCTAGAACCATATGAAGTCTATAGGACTCCATCTGATCCAAGTAAGCCAAAAGCCCAGAAATCTAAAACCATTTAAAGAGTAAATAAATGAAGTGGTTTTTAATAAGTAAAGAAAGCATGTTTGAAATCAAAGTTTTCAAATAACTAAGCCGAAAATGCATTTTAAAAATGTGTAGTCTTTTCTGAAAATTTCGGCAGAGTTTCCTTTGTAAAAACTGGCCCCGAACGGTGTACAACAAGAATAATATATATGAAATGATAAAAGGCATCCCCAAGCGGGAGCTAGCTCTTTGTCAATCGACGGTCACAACCACACAAGCAATAATAATATACAACGCCGAAGGGCGAGGATCAAAACCCAAAAAGGAACTCAAAACAGCCAGAAAACCATAATACTACAAGCGCGACTCTAAGGTCGAAATAATACATCACTGTGTCTAAGTCTGAAACAATATACAAGTTTTGGTTGATGGAATTTCTAGATACAACTGAAAAGTATATGTACAAGGGTGGTTCTGATGCAAAAGAACACACCTACCAAAGCAAGTCACCCGTATGGAAGCAGTGTGCCAGAAAAGCCGCTATGGAATCTGTACGGCAAAACGTGCAAGAACTGTGGCACAAAGGGGGTGAGTTTCCAACTCGTGAATAGAAAATATCTACAAGCAGAGATCAAATGTATGACCCATCCTAGGTCAATACGATCAGATATAAATAAACCGCAATATGAATAAGTCTGCAGCATGCTAAACTGGCAATGTAATCTCTATACTTGAGTGTAGTGCCAAGTGCTCGTGCCAGTGCCTCAGGTAATAGCATATCATAAATATGAGGTATGATCAATGTATCTGCATGTACATGGATCCCGTCCACTCGTCACCTAATGACAATAACCATCATGCATGAAAATATCATCAGCATATGCATGGAAATATGAGGATATAAACCACCTGTGTCCCTCACGACACGTCAAAATCATGGAACCGGAGTGTCCAGCATCGACACTCGAAAACATCATGAAAACTGTGCCCAGCATCGGCACGTAAATCCTCATATATCGGGCTCCGTCTGCTGAATCGGCCCTCGGCCACAGCAGTATGCCCATATCCATCTATCGACTCTGGTCGGTATCCTCTGGATAACCGCCTGGTCCAACCAATCACCGGTAGGTACTCGCCCACCTCCAGGCTCAATCGGCAAAGTCCTTCGATCATCCTGCCGAGGGGAACCATACCGGGTCTGCCATGTACCCGCAATCGGCCCGTCCACTCCTCGAATCGGGTTTCACATGTCGCTCTGTCACGACCCGAAATTGGCCCGTGACGGCCCTAATACTCCGCAACGCCTAAAGACGCAACGTAGTAAAAGAAAGCCAAACCCAGAAATCTAAACCAAGAAAAATACGGAAAAGAAAATATAAGTTTTGAAACATTTGAAATCGCAACCCAAATTCATTAAAAGTCTTACTTTCTTTCTTTAAAAATTTAGCAACACCCCATTTTTATAAAGACCAGTCAATATGAATACAACAGAAGAATAAGGACAGTAGAGAAAAAGCTGTATATATAAAGACATCAAATCCACCATAATACACACTACGTCCTCACCAAGTCTCTATGTCATTAATACAACAGTAGATGGAGAGTACAATACAACGAAGGTACAATATATAATACAGATAACCGTCTAACCCACCTATGCAAAAAGGTACTGTGAGCTGATGCGGTATCTGTAGCAAAAGATGGTAGCTGGATAGCTGGATAGGAGAATAGCCTGCCTCGACTACTCTGGGGAAAAACCTGAAACACCTGTGGCACAACGGGGGTGAGTTACCAACTCGTGAATAGTATAAAACATATGCAGGTAATCGCAGGAATGCACGTACAGCATGAATCTATGATATGCGATTACAATAGTAATATGTCATGCAATGCTGAAATAAGGAGAGTAAACTATCAGGTACAATCAATATGCGAAGCAATAATAACATGACAGGGGTATGCAATAATCATGCAAACAGGATATGATAATGTAGATATGCAACTATCATAAGGGTACACTACAAGTACTACTAATGTATATGAATCTGTGCATAAGATAGGTAATGGTGAGGTATAGGGTGGAATATGTCATTTTCCACGGAAACCTGACGTCGTGGTAGGATCACAATCCATCAAGATACTCCAATCCCAAATCCTCAAACCAGGCCCCCACATTGGGCACTCACGTCAAATAAGTCTCACATCTCCTCAATGTACATTGTCGAGTAATCTCCTATATCCCGAATGTACAAATCACCAATCACATAGGTATATCCAATATCCAAGTCCCAATGAATCACCTAGTATCCCAAGTCCAATCTCAATATGAATCTAACATCCAAAAGATATATATATATATATATATGTACAGAAATAAATATGATGGGGGCAATACACATATATTAGCGTCCCATTCCACTAATATTGGTGTAAGGGTATATATAACAACGGCTAAGTCCCCTGTTATATATACAAAAAGGGGTTTAAAGAAATATCATGAAACCGTGTGCCAAGCATCGACACAGAAATCCTCGTATATGGGGCTCTGTCAGTCCGGACAGCCCACGGGGTCCGTCTGCAGTGTCGGCCCTCGGCCTCGACAGTACAGGTCATCCCACATCCACCTCTCTACTCTGGCCAGTAGCCTCCAGACAACTGCCAGGTCCAAACAATCACCGGTAGGTACTCGCCCGCCTCCAGGCTCAATCGGCAAACCCATCGATCTTCTTGCCGAGGGGAACCATACCGGGCCCCACCATGTACTCTCATACGTCAACCACACATCGTATGGAGCATAGAATCAGCACCGATAAAACTCATGGGGGACGCTCGAAATATCATATCAAGGAAACCGGGTTGTTCATGTATGCATAAGTTCATGAACTCCCGCGGTTCCCAAATCCCGAAAACATCATATAAAATCCAGATAAACAATGCATAGATACCGGAATAAATGTATGCGATATACTGAATGCGAGCAGGTAAACACAAGTATATAGCTGAACCAGATGTATGCGAAATCATGATAAGGTACAGCTAAGTAACATCAGTAAATGTGAATATGCGACAACAACTGAATATGTATCTAACATACAGGTGTAGCAAAGTATAGGTATCTACCTATAGGAACTGATGTCGTATACCCCCTGGGTATAGTAACATATGTAGGAAATCCCTCCCGGTATAGGTAAAATATGTAGGAGGTATACCTGTAGCTGTATCGCAAGTGAAAATATACCTATCACTAAAGGTATGATACACTATAGGTATACCGATAAACTAGATGTCAAGTGTGGCAAGCAATGGTAGCTATAAGGGGTAGAGTGTGACATGGCAATTATTGACGGTGTGTGTGTAGCATGCAATCCGTGCTCGTGCAACATGAACCGTCAATAATGTGTGCAGTGTCCTACGGCTGCTAGTCACAGTATATATCTATATCTAAGAAATGCAGTAAGGCGCAATTCTACAATGACGTAGAATGTGCGACAGGAAATTGAATCCTAGCCCAGACGCATAACGCCATGCGGGCGATTCCCCTGTAGATGTTATATCTACTCACCTAAACTCCACGCTGGGTGAATCCTATCATCTGTTCCCTCCTGTAGCCGTGTCCGTAGCCCCTGTCTGCAAACCTGCAAATACGACATGGAAAACACATATAAGCCAAATATCCTGCGAAACGCGATATCGAATCGAAACGAGAAACTCGCGTCGCGAACTAAACGCGCGTTGCACGATACGCTGAATCGTGTGTGTACGCGTCTAGAAACCATCGCGACACGCCGCGATACGCTGGATCACAGAACCCACTCACGTATCGCGCGTATCGCGCAAACACAACGAAACACAAAAGCGACATATAGTCCCAGATTTTCCTACAAGTACAATATTACAAAACTAGACATGCCAATGACCTAGAAAACACTGCAGAGTACCCTACCCAAAACCCCAAGACCCAACTCCCCTTCCTGGCCGCAAATTGCGGCCAGAATGCCAAAATTGGCGGCCTGAACATGGGGTTTGGGGCTCGTGTTCATGTGGTGTGCTCTAGACCTAGGTAGTATGCCCCAGTTTTCTCAATTTTACTCTGCAAGGTCCGGGTCTATAGCAGATCACAAAAGTCACAAATATCGCTTTAAAAATACCAATTTTGCACAAAACACAAACTATATGGTATTTTAGTGTAATCTGGGGATTATCTCTGTTGAAGTGGCCTTATTAGCACTTAATTAACCTAAGGTAGCTAACCATTTCAACAATCAACCAAATTCCCACTTAAACACCACAATTTGCACTAAACTTAGCAATTTAGCACTAATCGAAGCAATTAACACACAAGCTACACAAACAAGCAATAGGGTTCAGAAAATATACCCTAATGAACCCTAGAGAGCAAGAGAAGAAGTGTGTGCAGGTGCTGGGGCTGCTGCTGCTACAATTGCTGCCTGATGCTGCTGTTTCTGCTACTTGCTGCTGCTACTGTTGCTGTTGCTGAAGATGATCATGATGCTGATGATGCTTCAGGTAAGTGTGGGTGTGTGTTGATGAAGCTGTTGCTGTTGCTGTTATTCTTGATGTCTCTGTTGTTGTCTTGGTTGTGGTTGTCAAGATGATGATGATGGTTGCTGTTGTTATTGTTGTTGTGTTGCTGTTGCTGGGGCAGCTGCTGCTTCAGCTGCTCTCTCTCTTTCTCTAGCTGTGAGTGTGTGTGTGTTTGAGAGAGTGAGTGAAAAGAGAGGAAATGAGTGAGAATGAGTGAGAAACCAAAACCCCCTCCCATTCTCTTTCTCTTCCCTCATAAATGAGGTATGGTCAACACCTTAATGCACCATGCCCACATCTCTCTCTCTCTCTCTCAAAGTCAACATTCAAGAAATAATAAAACCCTTTTCAAAACTCTTTTAATTAAAACAACCATGCACACTTAAAACCCATAACACTTAAACAAAGCCTAAAACTAGATTAAGCAATAGTTAAACCACAATTACATCCTAGTTTACATGCACAAGTGTGTGTGTGCCTAATAAAATTCTAATAAAATACACATTAAATAAGATAAAATATTTAGAACTTAATTTGGTAAACTTTTTATTAAAAACTATACATTAAAATAATATTAGCTACAAAACACATTCTAAGGTGTTACAATCTCCCCCCTTAAAAGAAATTCGTCCCCGGATTTAAAACTTATACTGTTACCTGTACCTTCAAAAAGAAGATTAAAATCCTCAAATCTCGCTCGCGGCCTCCCAAGTGACTACCTCACTATACGGCTACGTCCAAGAAAACCCCTCACAGGTGGCAAGACCCTTGACCGACGTTTCTCCACCTGTCGAGCCATGAACACACATGGCTGCTGGTGAACGAAAGATCGCGTCCAGCTAAAAGGTCTGGTGCGAACATGTGAGAAAGGTCAAGAAGGTAATTGTAAAGTATCATCACAAGGAATACGGGGTGAAAATCCAATAATCTGGGCGGAAGTGCCAAATTGAAGGCAACAAAACTAACTCACTTATAGGATCTAAGAGGACCTAAAATCCTGGGATAAGCTTCCCAAAATCCAACACGTCGCTCATCGGAAGGTCCATAGGAATACATGATCTGTCCCTGCGAACTCGAGTCTATGACTAACACAGTCGTCATAAGACCTCAGTTCGAAATGGACAATCCCCATCCTGACCTAACACCACTGGACTATCTCCGAAGTCTCTAGACTAGCTGGGGTCCAAAGTCCTACTTACGCAGAGTCAGAAAACAACAGGCTGGTGATCGACACGATCTAACCCCTAAGCCTAAGGGTGGCCAATTGGAGTGTCTCCTGATAACAACTATCGAAGGAGAACCCTAACAATGGCGAGTGACGATCCCAAGCTGCTGACAACCAACAAACAAACCAACACACAAACTCAACAAAACAACTGATCAACTTAGTATAACCGGATGACAAGAATCCGAATGGAGTCACACCCTAACCAAAATTAGGTGGAAACCATAACGAAATTCGTGGAGATCTGCTCCCATTCCTGCCTCGGAACGGTAAAAGATTGCAATTCTCCGGCCGGCCTCAGATGCTCGACCCAAAGCACACAACAAGACAGACACTTGAAACGAAACCTGAAACTTCTCCTTACATTCCTGTCCACTTGTAACTATCTCACAAGTCATGCCAAAGCTGGTGGAACTTGAATGCATAAAGAAAGTTGACAGATGTGCATGCTCTAGGATTATACGTCTCTACCCGATGAAACCAGGTACACAAACGCGTCCTTAACTTAGCACATCATTGTCACAATCAAGGTCTCCGAATCATTACCCAGCCGAATATGCTCAAGTATCTCTGACGTACGAGCTTCGACGGGCAGTGTCTCGCGAAAACGATTTAAGGAAAGTGGTCGGGCGCGGACCTGAGCAAGCTGTCCCCTCCGTAGAGACGAACTAAGCTATACTCAACGATCACACAAGAACCGTAAATCCGCAGAAGACCATCACAACAAACCACATCGGCTGCAGGAAGATGTACATTAAGCCCTAGTGGTCCGTGGAAAATCTGACACGACTTTCAAGCAAGTAGTGTCTCCAAATCTCCAACGCAAAACCACCGCGGCCATCTCCAGATCATGAGTGGAATATCCTCCTCGTACTTCCTCCAAATGTAGGGAAAGCAAAAGCGATATCTCTATAGTGTCACCTCAGTACACCCTCGAGCCCACTCACGAAACATTACAGTTAAACAACAAGGTCGCCCGAACCAAAAGCAAAGAAAGACTGATGCAGTTGCTAACTGAATCTTCAACTGCTGAAAACTCTGTACACATGCCTCAGTCCAAAGAAAAGAAGCCTCCTTTCGGTCAATTCGGTCACTGGTGCAGCACCACTCTAGCAATCCTGCCTGAAACGGCGGTAAAACCTGCTAAGCCCAACAATCTGCGGATCTCCGTCCTGCACACATGTCTGGACTTAGGCCGTACGGTCACAAACTCCCTCGGAACCATACGGAACCGTCTCCCGTGACTACAAGACCTAGGAGTCAACACAAAACATGCCTGAAGAAACACTCTGAGAATTAGCAACTGCTGGTACTCTCCCAGTATCTGCATAACAAATCCTCAGGTGCTACTCCTGTTCCTCAAGACACATTAAGTAGACTAGAGTGTCGTAAATAACACAACAGAAACTGGTCGAGGAACGGCCTGCAGAAATCTGGTTCATCATATCTACGAATGCTGCTAGGGCATCAGGGAATCCAACGACTCACCGATACACACAAAGCCCGTAGCACGCATAAGGCAGTCTTCGGAATGCCATCACTCCGAATCCGCAATAATGATGACCTGATCCCAAACACACTTAGAAAAATGTCTCGCACACTGGAGCTGATCGAAGAAATCGCCACGGCAAGGTGAAGGATACCTATCCGCACCATAAGCCGGTTCAATTGACGATCCGTCGATACGCAACCCCAAACTGCTGTCTTTCTCCTCGACAAACAGAAATAGGAGCTTCCAAAAGCGAAACACTCATACGCACAAAACTTCCCAAACCAAAACTCTGCAGCTGATCCTTAAGCTCCCTCAGCTTCGCCGGCTCATCTGGAACAACGTCGGAAAAACTCTCGCACGAAAGGAACCCGGTCCAACAATCCCACGGTGGCCCCGGTATCACGAATGAACGCCAAGAATCCACGCCATCTCCTCAGTAGCCGACTAGCAAAAAAGGCTGAATTCAAGCTGTGAGAGGCGGCACAACTATCCACCTGTACAACAAGAACTGACTTGCCGGGGAAAACAAAACCTAACTTGTTCCTACACGGTAGTCCACAGACGCCTAACACGTAGTTAACCAATCCGTGCCCAGGAGAACGTCAAATCCAACATCTCTAGAAGAATCAAGACGACGGACGAAATCTTTATCTCCTATCCGATTGGCATAAAACTGAAATACGTGTCGCGCAACCAAAGAATTGCTGACAGAAGTTAACACCACTACAACTAGTCTACTCAACCACGGTACAAGCATGAAACAAACAAATACACCAAGAGAAAATATAACTCAAGGGTACCTGAAAACTCCACATTGGACGTCTGCGCGTCCCGATGAGCAGAAGCAAACTCCTGTGTCTGCCCTCTACTCGCAGCTGGATGAACTCCTCTGGTAGCCTGAGCCCTCTGAGCGAATCTCCCACGTCCACGGCCTCTCTGAACACGATCCTGACGCCGTGCTGAGGAACAATCCCTGACGAAGTGCTGAAGGCTTCCACATCGAAAACATCCACGTGCTGACTGCTGACCATCCTGGGGATGAGAGCTGAACGACTGTCCTCATCCCAAGCCTCTGCTACTCCCGTAGTGGCCACGAAATCTGTCTCGACGACCAAACCTCTGTCTCTGGGCTGGTACGCTGGTACGAGTCCTCCACTGTCCTGGAACTCTCTGAGCCTCTGGAATGTGTGCCTCGTCAACTGGAGCTGCAACCACTGGTGCTATGTAGGTGACGGACTGCTGCATACTGATCGTAAGGGATAGCTGAGTAACGGGGGTGACAACCTCCTGTCGTAGCTCCCGAACGACGTCAACTAACGAACTCATCGTCTGGCGGAACTCCTGCATCTCTACCAACAGTCTATCCATAGTATAGGTCGTAGGCTGACCCGTCTGCACCTGTGCAACTAGAGTGCCATCCTGGTCAGTACTCGTCTCACCCGAGCTAACTCTGACCTCGGCCCTCGCTGCATCACTCTGAGTCCCCATAGTCATCGGCGGCAAGGCTATAAATAGATATAAGATGAGATTCGATAAGAATGAGGAAACCGAATCTCAAAGATATGAATCATCAAGGAAGGAATGTCAAGCAAATTGTACTTAGGTCACTTAATGCAAAGTACCGCGCTGTGGGTATGCTGCAGACATACACACACTACGTTACTCTGCTTAAGCTACCTACTCCATCATACTAAGGTCATCCTACACTCCGAAAGGTAAAACCTAACGCTCTGATACCAACTTTGTCACGACCCGAAATTGGCCCGTGACGGCCCTAATACTCCGCAACGCCTAAAGACGCAACGTAGTAAAAGAAAGCCAAACCCAGAAATCTAAACCAAGAAAAATACGGAAAAGATAATATAAGTTTTGAAACATTTGAAATCGCAACTCAAATTCTTTAAAAGTCTTACTTTCTTTCTTTAAAAATTTAGCAACACCCCATTTTTATAAAGACCAGTCAATATGAATACAACAGAAGAATACGGACAGTAGAGAAAAAGCTGTATATATAAAGACATCAAATCCACCATAATACACACTACGTCCTCACCAAGTCTCTATGTCAATAATACAACAGTAGATGGAGAGTACAATACAACGAAGGTACAATATATAATACAGATAACCGTCTAACCCACCTATGCAAAAAGGTATTGTGAGCTGATGCGGTATCTGTAGCAAAAGATGGTAGCTAGATAGCTAGATAGGAGAATAGCCTGCCTCGACTACTCTGGGGAAAAACCTGAAACACCTGTGGCACAACGGGGGTGAGTTGCCAACTCGTGAATAGTATAAAACATATGCAGGTAATCGCAGGAATGCACGTATAGCATGAATCTATGATATGCGATTACAATAGTAATATGTCATGCAATGCTGAAATAAGGAGAGTACACTAGCAGGTACAATCAATATGCGAAGCAATAGTAACATGACAGGGGTATGCAATAATCATGCAAACAGGATATGATAATGTAGATATGCAAATATCATAAGGGTACACTACAAGTACTACTAATGTATATGAATCTGTGCATAAGATAGGTAATGGTGAGGTATAGGGTGGAATATGTCATTTTCCACGGAAACCTGACGTCGTGGTAGGATCACAATCCATCAAGATACTCCAATCCCAAATCCTCAAACCAGGCCCCCACATTGGGC
The DNA here is from genome assembly GCA_030015575.1 of Agapanthus africanus. Lineage (NCBI taxonomy): Eukaryota > Viridiplantae > Streptophyta > Magnoliopsida > Asparagales > Amaryllidaceae > Agapanthus > Agapanthus africanus. The sequence continues at coordinate 271,926,107 of JASDDO010000012.1, forward strand.
ACTCACGTCAAATAAGTCTCACATCTCCTCAATGTACAATGTCGAGTAATCTCCTATATCCCGAATGTACAAATCACCAATCACATAGGTATATCCAATGTCCAAGTCCCAATGAATCACCTAGTATCCCAAGTCCAATCTCAATATGAATCTAACATCCTAAAGATATATATATATATATGTACAGAAATAAATATGATGGGGGCAATACACATATATTAGCGTCCCATTCCACTAATATTGGTGTAAGTGTATATATAACAACGGCTAAGTCCCCTGTTATATATACAAAAAGGGGTTTAAAGAAATATCATGAAACCGTGTGCCAAGCATCGACACAGAAATCCTCGTATATGGGGCTCTGTCAGTCCGGACAGCCCACGGGGTCCGTCTGCAGTGTCGGCCCTCGGCCTCGACAGTACAGGTCATCCCGCATCCACCTCTCTACTCTGGCCAGTAGCCTCCAGACAACTGCCAGGTCCAAACAATCACCGGTAGGTACTCGCCCGCCTCCAGGCTCAATCGGCAAACCCATCGATCTTCTTGCCGAGGGGAACCATACCGGGCCCCGCCATGTACTCTCATACGGCAACCACACATCGTATGGAGCATAGAATCAGCACCGATAAAACTCATGGGGGACGCTCGAAATATCATATCAAGGAAACCGGGTTGTTCATGTATGCATAAGTTTATGAACTCCCGCGGTTCCCAAATCCCGAAAACATCATATAAAATCCAGATAAACAATGCATAGATACCGGAATAAATGTATGCGATATATCTGAATGCGAGCAGGTAAACACAAGTATATAGCTGAACCAGATGTATGCGAAATCATGATAAGGTACAGCTAAGTAACATCAGTAAATGTGAATATGCGACAACAACTGAATATGTATCTAACATACAGGTGTAGCAAAGTATAGGTATCTACCTATAGGAACTGATGTCGTATACCCCCTGGGTATAGTAACATATGTAGGAAATCCCTCCCGGTATAGGTAAAATATGTAGGAGGTATACCTGTAGCTGTATCGCAAGTGAAAATATACCTATCACTAAAGGTATGATACACTATAGGTATACCGATAAACTAGATGTCAAGTGTGGCAAGCAATGGTAGCTATAAGGGGTAGTGTGTGACATGGCAATTATTGACGGTGTGTGTGTAGCATGTAATCCGTGCTCGTGCAACATGAACCGTCAATAATGTGTGCAGTGTCCTACGGCTGCTAGTCACAGTATATAGCTATATCTAAGAAATGCAGTAAGGCGCAATTCTACAATGACGTAGAATGTGCGACAGGAAATTGAATCCTAGCCCAGACGCATAACGTCATGCGGGCGATTCCCCTGTAGATGTTATTTCTACTCACCTAAACTCCACGCTGGGTGAATCCTATCATCTGTTCCCTCCTGTAGCCGTGTCCGTAGCCCCTGTCTGCAAACCTGCAAATACGACATGGAAAACACATATAAGCCAAATATCCTGCGAAACGCGATATCGAATCGAAACGAGAAACTCGCGTCGCGAACTAAACGCGCGTGGCACGATACGCTGAATCGTGTGTGTACGCGTCTAGAAACCATCGCGACACGCCGCGATACGCTGGATCACAGAACCCACTCACGTATCGCGCGTATCGCGCAAACACAACGAAACACAAAAGCGACATATAGTCCCAGATTTTCCTACAGGTACTATATTACAAAACTAGACATGCCAATGACCTAGAAAACACTGCAGAGTACCCTACCCAAAACCCCAAGACCCAACTCCCCTTCCTGGCCGCAAATTGCGGCCAGAATGCCAAAATTGGCGGTCTGAACATGGGGTTTGGGGCTCGTGTTCATGTGGTGTGCTCTAGACCTAGGTAGTATGCCCCAGTTTTCTCAATTTTACTCTGCAAGGTCCGGGTCTATAGCAGATCACAAAAGTCACAAATATCGCTTTAAAAATACCAATTTTGCACAAAACACAAACTATATGGTATTTTAGTGTAATCTGGGGATTATCTCTGTTGAAGTGGCCTTATTAGCACTTAATTAACCTAAGGTAGCTAACCATTTCAACAATCAACCAAATTCCCACTTAAACACCACAATTAGCACTAAACTTAGCTATTTAGCACTAATCGAAGCAATTAACACACAAGCTACACAAACAAGCAATAGGGTTCAGAAAATATACCCTAATGAACCCTAGAGAGCAAGAGAAGAAGTGTGTGCAGGTGCTGGGGCTGCTGCTGCTACAATTGCTGCCTGATGCTGCTGTTTCTGCTACTTGCTGCTGCTACTGTTGCTGTTGCTGAAGATGATCATGATGCTGATGATGCTTCAGGTAAGTGTGGGTGTGTGTGTTGATGAAGCTGTTGCTGTTGCTGTTATTCTTGATGTCTCTGTTGTTGTTTTGGTTGTGGTTGTCAAGATGATGATGATGGTTGCTGTTGTTATTGTTGTTGTGTTGCTGTTGCTGGGGCAGCTGCTGCTTCAGCTGCTCTCTCTCTTTCTCTAGCTGTGAGTGTGTGTGTGTGTTTGAGAGAGTGAGTGAAAAGAGAGGAAATGAGTGAGAATGAGTGAGAAACCAAAACCCCATCCCATTCTCTTTCTCTTCCCTCATAAATGAGGTATGGTCAACACCTTAATGCACCATGCCCACATCTCTCTCTCTCTCTCTCAAAGTCAACATTCAAGAAATAATAAAACCCTTTTCAAAACTCTTTTAATTAAAACAACCATGCACACTTAAAACCCATAACACTTAAACAAAGCCTAAAACTAGATTAAGAAATGGTTAAACCACAATTACATCCTAGTTTACATGCACAAGTGTGTGTGTGCCTAATAAAATTCTAATAAAATACATATTAAATAAGATAAAATATTTAAAACTTAATTTGGTAAACTTTTTATTAAAAACTATACATTAAAATAATATTAGCTACAAAACACATTCTAAGGTGTTACACGCTCTCAGCACAGAGAAAACACATGGTGGACGCACTGAAATATCATATCAAGGGTAACCGGGTTTTTAAAGCAATGACATATTCTCTTTTGAAATACCCACGGTTCCCAAAATCCAGAAATATCATGGAAACAGCAACTCTCAATGCGTATAATCAGAAAGCATGATGTATGTGACATGTAAAAGAAATATAAGCACATCAGTCTGTCATGCAAGAATCATATCCTGAATGCAACAATACTATAGTGTAGTGACATGGCAATTATCGATGATGAAGTGTGTGATCCGGCAAACAAGTGTACGTGGAACATACGCATCATCGATAATGGTGCTGGTGTCCTAGCAGCATGACTGTAATATATCAATAAACACAAGCAATGCAATGCAAATAGCATGAGTATGCGGAATCGAATAATCAACGCAACAGTACAGACTCTATCTCAATAAATATATCTTGCAGCCTTGCCTTTTGAAATAAGACGAATCAGGGTTTTGGTAAAATAAGGGCTACGGTGTTTTAAGAAAAGATGTGTCATTTGAAAATATCCGTAGAATCCCTTTTGCCTATCTTTAAAATATCCCCGATTCGTTAGTTTTGAAATTGGTATGACTCGGGTCTAGTCTAACGCTTACTATGCGAACTGCGGACCCAACAACCAAGTCAATCGGGAGGGGTATGAAAACCACCTAAATCTGATGCGATATACATATATATATATATATACAATAGTCGGTGATCTCGCTTCAATAGAATCACGTACGATACGGTATATCATATAACATCCTCGAGTCATGAGTGCGGATCTAACATCAATATAAAGCTCGTACGGTAAATCGTCGCACGACATCCCAAATCTGGGGTACTGACCTAAGCCTAGTACAACGACATCATCAATATATGGATGTGTTAGTGTTTATGCCCTAGAAGGCCATTACTGTATCATACTAGTTTGTATATTACTTAATGGAAGCTTGGGATATTCACATGTATATAACAGTCTTGCTAAACATGGTAGTATGCTACTTGGTTTTTCTATCTTAATATGTGAGTGTACGTATTGATAGAGCTCTTAGGATCTTGCTTGACTACCAGCGTTGTGATGGCAGTCACACTAGTGGGGGCTGGGTAGTCTACAAGCACATCCTTATTCAGGTCCCTAGTCGTTGGATTATCGAGACAGAGCATCGATACTCCGGAGTAGACTAGTGTGTACGCTTCTCATCCCAGTTGGGGAGATGGTCTGTCCCACAGCCGTCAATACGTCAATTGGAGATAGGATACAGGTGCTCGTTAGGTTACGGGTACACCGGACAGGACTCACAGGGAACTGTTGGTTGGTTTTATACCAGTCGTCAGTGAACAGTTCCCAGGTGACATGAGTACAGCGTAGTCCGTAGACTTGACACTGCTACTTCGCCTCGAGTGTGTCCCACTGTTCTTAGATTGCAACCCTACCACGGCTCAAAGGAGTCGTGCAAACAGGTAGCAGTTGGGTGCAGTCCCGAGCACTTGGAGGCAGTGGCGGTTAGACAGGATTCGTCCCTCCCGGTATTGGGAGTTGATATCGCGCTATGTCAGAGAGCCATTACGCAAAGTCCCTGGCCAGGGCAAGCGAGATTTGCTGGTAGGTTCCAGTAGTTTCTCAGGGTGTAATGGGCTCCCCTCCGACACGACTTATACCGCTATTAGGGGACTGACGCTTGCCGCCCCCTAGGCAGGATATGCGATAGTCTTGGACGAACGGACCGGACTGTATGGAGATTGTCACATCAGACTCAGTAGGAGTTCGGATGGGTTTCCTCATCGGCCTTCTTATCGACAACTACCTGGGGACCGTTACGTACAGCTAGTGCCGCTTGCGGTCTGTGGTTAAACCCACTGCCAGCGTAGTAGTCGAGTCTCTAGAGTCCCACATAGAGAGTTTCCTATTCCAGGCGAAACGATATAGAGGTCGTATGGTTTTACGACAAGGGTTCGGACGCGTACGTGCGTTTACGCGCGTACGACTTTCGGACAGTTTTTACCAGTCGGCTTTGGTTTAAGCCAATTACTGGTATCCGGTTATTGGATTTTTACAGTCTAAAGTTTTTCCGTATTTTTGCGGATTGGAGGGGCGTTCTCGTAATTGTGCGAGAAGCTTCTAGAAGTGGTGACTAAGGAGGTTTAGGTGGCATATGCAATGAATGAGATTAGTGAGTCATGAGGGTGATTCATTCATGTCATTAAAGCATCATAAATGCTTAATGACTCATGATAATGAATCACCATTAGATATTTGTGAAGCATGCTTATTCATCATGTATTATTCTTTTCTTCATAAAAGAGAATGCTTCATATTTATTATGATACTCAATAATCTCATCTCATTATTATCATCATCTTCTCTCTCCTCAAGCTCTTCCTCTTCAAACCCTAATCCGCACCTCTCATGTGTTGAGAACTAGAATTAGCTAGACTAAACAATCCATAACCATCACTCTATCTCAATCTATCTTCTTTGATTAGCAATCCAAGAAGGTTAGTTGCCTCAAGTTTAGAGGCTAAGCTTGGAGTTTTGCTCTCGCGTGGATCGTCTACTACAAAGAGAAGGCCAAGGAGGACGAGGAGATCGTAAAGACGAAGGACTTGGTTCGATAGGTATAATTCCTAACCATAGTAGTTTAGAACAACTATATGTTTGGTTAGTTATCGTTTAGCTTCGATTCAAGCGGTTAGTCGATGTTTGTTCACTAAACAAGTTCGTTTTTGAAAATTCCGCTTCCCCACAATTATTGGGGTGTAGTACATCGACTTACAGTGGTATCAGAGCCTCGCTAAACAATAAATAACTTTATTGCAAATTTGTACGAATTTCGAACGGAAAAACGAAGCCGGAAAACCCTAAAAACATCAAGTTTCTGTCGATTTTAAAATGATGTCCAAAAATTTTTCAAGGAAGTTCAGAAAGCTTGCAAAGACACCAGAAGAACACCCAAGAAATTTGGGCTCCTGAATCGGCAACGCGGCCGCGGAACCGCGCCGCGCTTCCGCCGCCAAGTTGCCGAGTCAGAAAGCCAAATTTCCTGTGTTGCTTCTCTGTGGTATTTGGGATTTTCTGGAATATTTATTATTTGCTCAGGTTTCAGTTTTACAGAGCAGTATTGGAGCAATATTAAATGTGTTTAATCGATCGAAATTGTACAGTATTTGCATATTGGATTATATCTGTGATTGATAAATGTGTTCGTAAACCTCCCCTAACTGCTAGTATGTCGGTTGGCAGGGGGTTGCACATTTCTGTAATGGTTATATCTGTTTGTGCATATAAACTGTATTGGACTGTTGTGGTGTATAGCCGGGGTTTTGAAATGGGTTATTATTTAATTCATTTGTTGTAAATGTAATTTGTTGTAATATTATTTTGCGGGGCACATCCAGGTTGCGGTTGTAGCCACCGTTGTATTATTTCATTTTACTGTTTTTGCTCCTAGGACAGATCCAAGGTGGGGTACACAAACTGCCGGGCGGGTAGTTTGCCGTACCCGTAGGGATCTTGGGTGGGGTAACGGCTATTCATCACAACTGTGTAATCTGTCTTTTCTTGCAGGCTCAAAAGAAATACAGATTGCTTGCAAATCCAATAAAGTTTATCTGTATTCTGGAATGTATATCACTGCGTCAGACGAATGTAAAATATCTATATATATGATAGCTATTTAGACGTCACTTATGTGTTACACCCGCGCTAGCCCAGCCCCCGCTCTGTCGTTAGTTAAGTAACCTAACGGGTAATGACGGGACCCCGTGGCGAATGCAGATGGCATAAGAGGACGTTGTATTTTCGTTGTTTTCTGCAATAATAGGTTAATGATGGGACGCATTATCTATAATGCAAAGAAAAATAAACCAATGTTTTAATCGTTGGAACAATTTAAAAGAAACCACTCGGTTAATTTTAAACAGATATTTTTAAATGCGGAGCTTTAACCACTCCTTTTAAAAGCTATCAGGTTCCTTCGGTTATATCAAGTTCACTACGTTCACGGTTTCGCCAAAACCATTCGTAGCCCTCCGTCATTTCATCTGGGTATTCAGTAGTATTCAAGCTATGTATTTTGACCAACGCCAAGGCATAGTGTTTGGTAGCTGCTGGATATTCATTTGTTGCATAGATAGATGAGTTAGTTTGGGAAAGTCGTATGATCATTTTGGCCAACGTCAAGGATATGTACGGATGGGTTCAAATTAACAAGATAATGATGGGTAGAACTTGACATGTGACTTATGATATTTTGACCAACGCCAAGGTCATAAGAGCATGGGGCAAAAATGTATATCGGGAATTTCTAAAGAAACTGAAATTTGCAAAGAGATGCATACCATTTTGAGTTTGATGAATGTTGGTAGCATTCCTACAACATTATGAGACGATGATATTTGGATCCCGATCCTACTGTGAGTATATGCTACTTATCAGGGTATTCGTCACTTAACGATCAATGCTATAAACCTAGTAGGTGTCCAGAAAGGTGTCAGCGGGGTTACGCCCCCAGAGAAAATAGGTTATTTAATTAAGGAACTTCGCGAAAGCGTTGGAAAACTTCCCTCGAAGTATCGACACTGGCCTGGCTGAACGGTTAAGAAAGTATTGTACAGTGAGAATAGTCCTGGCTAATTCTTCTTTTATGGTTTGAGGAAGGATTTGAGAAACAGTGGGAGCCATCCAGTTTAGATAAACTAAAAACCACTCTAAACTTGCAAGAGCATCATGCTAAAGAGTTTTCTTCTCTCTCTCCTAAGTGCAGCGACCCTGAAAATGACTGGACTTAAGTTACTTTTAGAGAAAAATATACTGACAGGGCAAAACTATAAAGATTGGCTGCGGAATGTCAAAATGGCTTTGACCTATGACAAACTGGGGTACGTCATCACCGCTACGGCACCTGCTGTCCCTGGTCCCAAATGCAGCAATGCGGATAAGGAAATCCGCAAAACCTGGGATTTAGATTGCGCGAAAGCCAAGTGCATCGTGCTTGCCTCGACGAACAATGAACATCAGAGGAGGCACGAGGATATGGACCTTGATGGCATATTTCTGCAAACAAAGGAACTTTATGGAGAGCAATCTCGTATAGCAAGATACGAGACCTCAAAGAACTTGTTTCGAGCGAGGTTGGCTGTCGGGTCATCGGTAGGAGAACATGTCCTAAAGATGATCGGCTATATAGAAGAGCTCGCAGACCTTGGGAAGACTTTGGATAATGAGCTCCATACAGACCTTATTCTCCAGTCCCTTCCTCACACCTACGCCCAGTTTATCCTGAACTTCAACATTCAAAGAAAAGAAGTTGAACTTCCGGAACTCCTGAACATGTTAAGGAGTGCAGAGGGCACCTTGAAGAATTCAAGGGAAACACCCGCTATGTTTGTTGGCGTTATATCTTCTTCCGGGTCCAAGGCAAGGGCCAAAGGATGGAAGAAGAAGGCCGCACCCAGACCTAGAGGAGGTGTTAGTAAGGTGGGAGGGAAGGGAAAGAAAAAGTTTGCAGTACCGGTAGTTGGCCAGGATGAGTGCTTCCATTGTCACAGGAAAGGGCACTGGAAGAAGGATTGCAAGGCGTGGAACGCCAAGAACCAGGAACCGAAGCAAGCTGTGGCTTCGACTTCAGGTGTGTTTGTAATTGAGAATTGTCTGTCGATCAACTCTACTTCCTGGGTATTGGATACCGGATCAGGATCTCATATTTGCAATTCATTGCAGGCACTGAGAAACCGTAGAGTGCTGAAGGAAGGTGATATGACCCTAAAGGTTGCTAACGGAGCTAGCGTGGGAGCTGCGTCCGTCGGGGATTATCACCTAGGATTGACGAGTGGACACATTTTGGTTTTACATAACTGTTATTTTGTACCAAGCTTAACGTGTAATATCATATCAGTTTCCTTGTTATCGAATAAAGGTTATGATTTCACGTTTGTAAGAGATGTTGTTAACATCCACCTTAATCATGGTATGATTGGGTCCGGTACACTAAATAGCGGTATATATGTTTTAAACCAACTCCAAATTTTCAATGTCCAGAACACACTAAAAAGAAAGTCTCCAGATTTAAATAAAGCTTTCTTATGGCATTGTAGACTAGGTCACATCAATGAGAGAAGGTTGACTAAGTTGCATAGAGAAGGATATTTGGACTCGTTCGAATATCAAACTTATGACACTTGTCAATCTTGTCTCAAAGGAAAGATGACAAAGACTCTATTTACTGGACAAGGAGTAAGAGCGAGCGAGCTCTTAGGACTCATACACAGCGATGTATGCGGTCCAATGTCTACACATGCAAGAGGTGGTTTTTCCTATTTCATTACTTTCACGGATGATTACTCAAGATACGGATTCATTTATCTGATGAAACATAAATCCGAGGCTTTTGAGAAATTCTAAGAGTATAAGAATTAAGTAGAAAACCAAACCGGCAAAAGTATCAAGACACTTAGATCTGATCGAGGTGGTGAATACTTGAGTGCCGAGTTCCTAGGTTACCTAAAAGAGAAAGGAATTCTCTCTCAGCTTACTCCTCCATACACTCCACAGCATAATGGTGTATCGGAGAGACGGAATCGAACCCTATTAGATATGGTACGATCCATGATGAGTAATGCTGAGTTACCGCGATCTTTCTGGGGTTATGCGCTAGAATCAGCGGCATATCTTTTGAACATGGTACCTACCAAGACTGTGCCTACCACTCCATATCAGATGTGGAGCGGGAAGAAATCCTATCTTCAGTATCTGAAAATATGGGGATGTCCAGCTTTTGTTAAAAAGCAGCATGTGGACAAGCTCGAGGCACGATCAGTAAAGTGTAAGTTTGTGGGATATCCAAAGAACTCCAAGGGGTATCTATTCTATTACGCAGAGGAACAAAAGTTATTTGTTTCTCGTAATGCCCATTTTCTAGAATATCAGTTTTTAGAAAAGGAATTAAGTGGGAGCGAAATAGAACTGGAAGAAATTCCAAAACCACAAAATGCTACTGAAAGTTTGGTAGAACCAAAGGTTCAAGAAGAACAGAACATTCCCGCACCCCTCCGCAGGAGTAGTAGGCCGTCTCATCCGCCTGAGAGATACTACGGTTTTCTCATAGATGGGGATAGAGAGGATTGCATCATAGATGATGATGAACCCACTGACTTCCAGCAGGCCATCCAGAGCGGCGACTCGGTACGATGGCTAGATGCAATGCGGACCGAAATGGAGCCCATGTACACCAACAAAGTATGGACTTTGGACTTTGCTCCAGATGGGGTAAAACCCATAGGATGCAAATGGATCTTCAAGAAAAAGATTGGTGTAGATGGACAGGTGGAAACCTATAAGGCTAGACTTGTTGCAAAGGGTTTTCGTCAAAGACCTGGTTTGGACTATGACGAAACTTTTTCTCCAGTGGCTATGCTCAAATCCATTCGGGTTCTTCTTGCTATTGCTGCCTTCCATGATTATGAAATCTGGCAGATGGACGTAAAGACAGCTTTTCTGAAAGGAAATTTAGAAGAGAGCGTCTATATGGATCAGCCAGAGGGTTTCAATCAGAGTGGGAGCAGCGGGAAAGTATGCAAGCTGCTTAAGTCCATTTATGGACTAAAGCAGGCATCGCGGAGTTGGAACATCTGTTTCGATAAGACAGTCAAAGAATATGACTTTATCAAAAATCCAGATGAACCGTGCATATATAGTAAAGTTGTAGCCAGAAGTGTCGTATTCCTCGTCTTGTACGTGGATGACATTCTATTGATAGGAAATGACATTCCTATGCTACAATCTATCAAAGGATTATTGTCACACAGGTTCTCCATGAAAGACCTGGGTGATGCCTCTTACATTCTGGGGATCCGGATCTATCGTGATAGATCCAAGAGGATGTTGGGACTTTCGCAGTCCAGGTATATCGACACTGTACTGAAAAGATTCAGTATGGAAGATTCTAAGCGCGGAAATCTACCGGCTTGTCACGGAATCACCCTCTCCAAAGAGATGTCTCCCAAGACTGATTTGGAAAGGGAACGCATGTCTATTATACCCTACGCTTCTGCGGTAGGCTCTATAATGCATGCGATGTTGTGTACCAGACCAGATGTAGCTTACGCACTAAGCGTGGTGAGCCGGTATCAGTCAGACCCAGAGGAGAAACACTGGATAGCAGTAAAGAACATTCTCAAGTACCTGAGGAGGACTAAGGAGATGTTCTTGGTTTACGGCGGAAAAGACCCCAGGTTGGAGGCCTTTGCTGATTCCGGCTTCCAGAGTGATAAGGACGATTCCAAGTCCATGTCGGGTTATGTCTTTACCCTCAATGGAGGGGCGGTGTGCTGGAAGAGCTCCAAGCAGGACACTGTTGCTGACTCGACGATGGAAGCGGAGTATATAGCTGCTTGCGATGCCGCAAAAGAAGCAGTCTGGATGAAGAAGTTCCTAATAGAACTTCAGGTGGTTCCTACCATAGTTGATCCAATACCTCTGTATTGCGACAACAACGGAGCTATAGCTTTAGCGAAGGAACCAAGGTCCCATCAGAAGTCCAGACACATCTTGAGGCGGTATCACCTGTTCAGGGAGATCATTGATCGTCAGGAGATCGAGGTTCGGAGAGTTGCTTCAGAAGAGAACATTGTTGATCCATTCACGAAGGCCCTACCTCAGACGCAGTTCGAGAGGCTACTCAAGATCATTGGTCTTCGATATGCCAGTACATGGCCGTAGTGCAAGTGGGAGATTGTTAGTGTTTATGCCTTAGAAGGCCATTACTGTATCATACTAGTTTGTATATTACTTAATGGAATCTTGGGATATTCACATGTATATAACAGTCTTGCTAAACATGGTAGTATGCTACTTGGTTTTTCTATCTTAATATGTGAGTGTACGTATTGATAGAGCTCTTAGGATCTTGCTTGACTACCAGCGTTGTGATGGCAGTCACACAAGTGGGGGCTGGGTAGTCTACAAGCACATCCTTATTCAGGTCCCTAGTCGTTGGATTATCGAGACAGAGCATCGATACTCCGGAGTAGACTAGTGTGTACGCTTCTCATCCCAGTTGGGGAGATGGTCTGTCCCACAGCCGTCAGTACGTCGTACTGGAGATAGTATACAGGTGCTCGTTAGGTTACGGGTACACCGGACAGGACTCACAGGGAACTGTTGGTTGGTTTTATACCAGTCGTCAGTGAACAGTTCCCAGGTGACATGAGTACAGCGTAGTCCGCAGACTTGACACTGCTACTTCGCCTCGAGTGTGTCCCACTGTTCTTAGATTGCTACCCTACCACGGCTCAAAGGAGTCGTGCAAACAGGTAGCAGTTGGGTGCAGTCCCGAGCACTTGGAGGCAGTGGCGGTTAGACAGGATTCGTCCCTCCCAGTATTGGGAGTTGATATCGCGCTGTGTCAGAGAGCCATTACGCAAAGTCCCTGGCCAGGGCAAGCGAGATTTGCTGGTAGGTTCCAGTAGTTTCTCAGGGTGTAATGGGCTTCCCTCCGACACGACTTATACCGCTATTAGGGGACTGACGCTTGCCGCCCCCTAGGCAGGATATGCGATAGTCTTGGACGAACGGACCGGACTGTATGGAGATTGTCACATCAGACTCAGTAGGAGTTCGGATGGGTTTCCTCATCAGCCTTCTTATCGACAACTACCTGGGGACCGTTACGTACAGCTAGTGCTGCTTGCGGTCTGTGGTTAAACCCACTGCCAGCGTAGTAGTCGAGTCTCTAGAGTCCCACACAGAGAGTTTCCTATTCCAGGTGAAACGATATAGAGGTTGTATGGTTTTACGACAAGGGTTCGGACGCGTACGTGCGTTTACGCGCGTACGACTTTCGGACAGTTTTTACTAGTCGGCTTTGGTTTAAGCCAGTTACTGGTATCCGGTTATTGGATTTTTACAGTCTAAAGTTTTTCCGTATTTTTGCGGATTGGAGGGGCGTTCTCGTAATTGTGTGAGAAGCTTCTAGAAGTGGTGACTAAGGAGGTTTAGGTGGCATATGCAATGAATGAGATTAGTGAGTCATGAGGGTGATTCATTCATGTCATTAAAGCATCATAAATGCTTAATGACTCATGATAATGAATCACCATTAGATATTTGTGAAGCATGCTTATTCATCATGTATTATTCTTTTCTTCATAAAAGAGAATGCTTCATATTTATTATGATACTCAATAATCTCATCTCATTATTATCATCATCTTCTCTCTCCTCAAGCTCGTCCTCTTCAAACCCTAATCCTCACCTCTCATGTGTTGAGAATTAGGATTAGCTAGACTAAACAATCCATAACCATCAATACAATCCATAACCATCAATCTATCTCAATCTATCTTCTTTGATTAGCAATCCAAGAAGGTTAATTGCCTCAAGTTTAGAGGCTAAGCTTGGAGTTTTGCTCTCGGGTGGATCGTCTACTACAAAGAGAAGGCCGAGGTGGACGAGGAGATCGTAAAGACGAAGGACTTGGTTCGATAGGTATAATCCCTAAGCATAGTAGTTTAGAACAACTATATGTTTGGTTAGTTATCGTTTAGCTTCGATTCAAGCGGTTAGTCGATGTTTGTTCACTAAACAAGTTCGTTTTTGAAAATTCCGCCTCCCCACAATTATTGGGGTGTTGTACATCGACTTACAACATGCACGTGTATGAAACACTTCGTCGAAGGACCCGCTAAGTCATCATGTTGTATCTCGAATACGAACCATGTCATTCCGCCGATCTCACGGCCTCAAATCAAATCTCGTCGACTCATCTCAATCCCACGTATCATCCTCAAATCCCGTATATGAACACATAGTCCCATACCCATGTGTAGATATACACACATCCATGTGTGCACAGATAAAAGAAGGAATTTATGCAAGTATATGGGTACGTGTATGTGTGGGTGTGCAACCCCTACTTTAGGGTTTCGCACTATACTAAACCAATACATCCTTATCATCAATAATCCATTATTACCATCAATAAACTTAAACAACACATAATAAATATACCTGTGTATACGTATTCGTATACATCACCACGGACAACGGGTGTACTATACGCCATCCACCCGACTTCTCCCCGTAGATATAAATCTACTCACCTTACTTCTCATGTGCCGATGCCGATGTTGCCATCTTCATCTTCTGCGCCTCAACATCACGTCGGGTACCTACACGTATATCACAAACGCTAAAGCACATGAAAATCACATCGGAAAGCCAAAATTGCACACGCTACTCGCATAGGTAAAAACCTATCGTCTCGCATGTAGACACAATCAATATCCACTTATCGTTGACGTCCAAACGCCACCCGACAGGAATGAATCACCAAATACCAAAATCCATGCTAAAACAAGTCGTAAACTATGCACCAACATAGTAAAATCAACCCAGATTTTACCCTGATTGGAACCATACAAAATTGCACATGCCATGGGTCAAGACTACTGGAAATACGGCCATGCACCAAAAACGAGACCAAACCCCCTGCTTTGGCCGCAATTTGCAGCCAGATGGGATTTATCTGCGGCCGGGAATTGGAGTTGGGAGCTAGGGTTTGGTGTGGTTGTTCCAGGGTGCCTGCACATCTCACTGTCAACTCAGTTTTATTTTAGGGGTCTCGGGGTGATAGCAGATTCCAAAATACGATCACAGATTCACAGTTTTTCCCCGACATCGTCTCATAAATCCGTATTCTGTGTTTTAGCTTCAGGTTTAGTTCAATCTATCATCACACCAGGGGTTCTAGGGTCACCATAAGCCTCAATTTCACTTTTGATTTCAGGTCTAAACCTAAACCCTAACTAGAATTCTCCAAAGTCCACAAACGACACCATATCGATATGAAACTAGTATTGATGCACAAGAAATGAAATACTACTCTAATAGGTGCTGAAATTACCTCTTTTGGCAACTCAAGAAAATTCTTGAGTTGCTCAAAGTCCTCCAAATCCGTTCTTGCTAGGTTCAATGTGTAGCTAGTGAGCTCGGGAACATTTTTTGTGAAATAGGAATAGGGTTTTGGGGTTGATTTCATGGTGGATCTAGGGTTTTTGTGAAAAGGGAGAGAGAGGGAGAGGGAGCAGGAGCAGGAGCAGCAGCAGCTCATGGAGAGGGGAGAGAGAAAATGAGAAGCAAAATGATGGGAGTATGGTTCAAAAAGGTGAAGGTTGACTTGGTCTCTCTCTCTCTCATCATGAAACCCTTATCTTTTCTTTTTCTTTCCCTTTTCTCTTCCTTCTCACTCAAGGAAAAACCCTAAGAAACCATATCCCCAAAACATGTAACAAGTGCAACAAGTGTGGAAAATGATATGTGCACATTTTTGCACAAAATGCCAAAAATCCGATTAGCGATTTTTAATCGCGATTAGCACTAAATTAGCATATAAATATTCATAAAAACTTAAAAATGGTATAATTCCTTAAAATACCCTATTTTAGAATTTTCCATAATTTTCCCCCATTTATTTCTATTTAATTATACCGGCATATTAAAATATTCATTAAAATAATATTAAATTATAAAAATTCCCTAAAATAATATTTTATTATTTTGAAACATTACAATCTACCCCCCTTAAAGAAATTCGGTCCCCGAATTTAAATTTAAACCCCCAAATACTCAAACATTTCGATACAAATTCCAAGTCGTCGGGGCTCCGAATCATCAATACATAAAACATCATAGCGCAATGCATGCGCATGTGTACTGAGCAGATAACTAAGAAGCAAAACTCCGTCAAGCATCCCGCAATCATCGAAGTCATGGTAAAGACACAAATGTCAAATCCAATACAAAACCAATATGATATAGATCAGAACTATACATGTAGACATCTAATCTATACATGTGAATAGCTGATGTAAATGCATGCCAAATCCTTTTAAGTCGCTGTGCGATGCGCATAACACTGCACAGTGGCGGACGTTTTTCATAAGAAAATAACCATATATGTATATATCTTTTGTTTACTATGTACGTTCCGCCGTTTTGAAAACAATTTAGAAGGGTTTCCTTGATTTTAAAACGTTTCGTGTCATATCGGACACGTAGGTATAAATGCTGAGACTTTAGCTCGCTCTTTGGAATTCCCTTTGATAACTATCAATGCATGCAAAATATATCCAGGTACTGTCCTCTGACTAGTCCTGCTCAGTACGAAATGAATATCAAATATCATAAAAATGTACTGCTCCAAAAGGAATAAATCCCAAAAATGCACATAACACCCCCCCTGTGCGTCTGGTGCGCACGGAAATCAAAATCCATATATGTGCCATACAGGTGCACAAAACAACATCTAGGTGCAACGGGTGTGCACGAAGCATCTGTCATAGGCAACTTGTGTGCCTGACGGCCAAATCAGGTGCATCTGACATGCACGAAGAATCTCGATTTAGTGCATCTGGTGTGCACCAAAATCGTATCTCAAACAATTACCGATGATTAGAAAATGAATTTTTTACAAATGATACTGTTGGAAATGCGGTAGAAATGAAAGAAATTCCAGATCCACAAACAATTACCGATGATTTGGTTGAACCTGAGGTTTCAATAGAACCTGACGAACCTTAGCCACTCTGTAGATCTAGTAGGACTTCTCGCCCACCTGATAGATACTACGGTTTTTAATTGATGGTGATAAAGAAAATAGCATCATGGATAATGACGACCCTACTAGTTTTCAGCAAGCTATCACGAGTGGTGACTCAGTGAAGTGGCTGGATGCCATGAGATCCGTAATGGAATCCATGAACACCAACAAAGTATGGACTTTGGAGGTTGCACATTCTGGTGTAAAACCCATAGGGTGCAAGTGGATCTTTAAGAGAAAGATTGGTGTGGATGGTTAGGTGGAGACCTATAAAGCTAGGCTAGTTGCAAAAGGATTTCGTCAAAGACCAGGCTTGCACTATGATGAAACCTTCTCACCAGTCGCAATGCTTAAATCCATTCGGATCCTGCTTGCTATAGCTGCTCACTATGACTATAAAATCTGGCAGATGGATGTTAAAATGACATTTCTAAATGGTGATTTAGAAGAATGCGATTTTATGGATCAGCCAGAAGGCTTCAATAAAAGTGGGAGCGGCAGAAAAACATGCATGTTGCTTAAATCCATCTATGTATTAAAGCAGGCATCACGGAGTTGGAACATTTGCTTTGATGATACAATCAAAACGTATAGTTTTATCAAAAATGTAGATGAACCATGTATTTATAAAAGGATTGTAGAGAGTACTGTTACAGTCATCGTATTGTACGTGGACGACATTCTCTTGATAGGAAATGATGTTCCTATGCTACAATCGGTCAAACTATTCTTATCACAGAGGTTATCCATGAAAGACCTGGGTGATGCCTCGTACATTTTGGAAATTAAGATCTATAGAGATAGATCTAAGAAATTATTGGGATTGTCCCAATCGAGATACATAGACACCATACTAAAGAGGTTTAGTATGGAAGATTCCAAGCGAGGTAATTTACCCGCTTGTCACGGGAACACCCTCTCCAAAGAGATGTCTCCAAAGACTGATGAGGAGAGGGCTCGCATGAGCATTATACCCTACGCTTCGGCGGTGGGATCTATAATGTATGCGATATAATGTACTCACCCAGATGTAGCTTATGCACTGAGTTCAGTAACAAGGTATCAATCCAATCCAGGGGAGAAACACTGGACTGCTGTGAAGAACATTCTGAAGGACTATAGAAATGTTCTTGGTGTATGGTAACGGAGATCTCCGAATGGAGGCCTTTACCGACTCCAGCTTCCAGAGCGATAAGGATGATAGTAAGTTTATCTCAGGGTTTGTTTTTACCCTAAATGGAGGGGCAGTATGTTGGAACAGTTCCAAGAAAGATATCGTCTCTGACTCCACGATAGAAGCTGAGTATATTGCTGCTAATGATGCCGCAAAAGAGGCAGTCTGGATGAGGAAGTTCATTTCTGAACTTCAGGTGGTTCCATCCATTGCTAATCCAATACCTTTGTATTGCGATAACAATGGAGCCATGGATTTTGTTGGCTATAGTGCCCTCAAGTCAATTATTGGATCGCAGGCACGTGATTGGAATGATTGAGGGAGGACCTATACCGGTAGAACGGTCTTACTCGAGATGATAGTATGCTATCTGGTTTGTCTTTATCATCGTGTTCATGCTTTAAGTGACATTACAGATCACTATTACATGTTGATAGAGCCTATAGGATTCTTGCTTGACTAACAGCAGTATGATAGCGATCATATACATGAGAGTTGGATGGTCTATAAGCACATCCTTAAAGTGTCCCTAGTCGTGGGAGTTTCGAGACTGGGCATCGATACTCCGAGAGTAGACAGTGTATATGGATCGAGACCCCGACGAGGGGCAGTGGCTGGTCTCACAAGCCATTGGTGTCAGTTGGTTCACCTAAGATGTATATAGATGCTCATTGGGTTATGAGTACACCGGACGGACTCGCCGGGAACATGATAATTGGTATTATACCTATTGTTAGATAGCAGTTCCCTAGTGACATGTTTACAGGTTAGTCTATCGACCTGAGATCGTCATTTGTCTCGTGTGAGTTCCCATTGTGCTTTGATTACTACCCTACCACTGCTCAAAGGAGTCGTGCAAACAGGTTTTAGTTGGGTACAGTCCCAAGCCACATAGAGACAGTGAGCTGATCGTCAGGGGATTCGTCTCTCCCGGTATCGGGGGTTGATGTTGCGGTGTGCACGGGTGGCCATCACCAGAAATCCTTGGCCAAGGTAGTCAATAATTACTGATTCGGATCAGTAGTTTCTCAGGAGGTGATGGTCTTCATACTGACACTAAATATCGCGTTATTAGGGGTCTGACTTTATCCACCCCCTAGACCCGATATGTGATACTCATAGACGAACGGACCGGATTGTACGGATATTGTCACTGTCAGGCTCAGTAGGGTTTCAGGATGAGTTTGCTCGTCGGCCTCCCTTTCGCTCAATACCTGGGCAGCCGTTACGTACAACTAGTGCCACTGACGTGCTTGTGGTTAAACCCTCTGTCAGCGTATTGACGAGTCTTTAGAGTCCCACACAGAGGGTTTCCCTGGTTCGGGCGAAACGTTGTAGAGGCTGTATGGTTTTATGGCAGGGTTCGATCATATACGTGCACTTGTGTAAGGATCATGATCGAACGGATAATACTAGTAGGCTTTGGTTTAAGCCGGATCCTAGTATTATATTGTTGGATTACATTCGTCTCGTTGTATTCGTATTCAGTCGGAATACGAATGCGGGTATGTATATATGGATGAGGGGTATTCTTGTAATTCGTTACAAGAAAACTTTATTAGTTGCCATTCCTTTTTTGATTAAACATTAAGTTTTAATGTTTATTGTGTGGAATTTGTGAGGTTAAGTCTTGGCAATGGGCATTGATTGTGGCATGACACATGAGTGCAAGTCTTGGCCTTGTGCATTCATGGTGGCATGTGCTCACTCAGTGACTCATGGTATTGGTTCATGGGTTTTATTTTGTTGTGAGATTTTTTGTGAGATCTTTTTATTGTGCTGGAACTTTTCTTGAGTTGCCAATCACAAATACTTCACAACACCATAACAAAAAAGACAGAGAACAATTTTTCTTGACTTGCAAAACTTGAGCTCACAACTTTCATCAATGGCAACTCTTTCACCTCCACCCTAACATGTCTCATGTGTTGAGCAACCTAGGGTGTATTGAGACAAACTATTCACACACTCTCTCTACTTCATATTGGGTATCTAGGCTGGCAAACTGGATGCCCGAGTTGCTTCGGTTTTGAAACGGGAGCCCGTATTACTAATCCTCGACGTGGCTCGTCTTCGACGAGGGTGACCGGAGAACGAACTTGTTCGAGGCAGCCGCGATGAGCTTAGGATAGAGATTGAAGACCGAAAGACATTGATCGATCAGTATAATCTCTTAAACTCCTTTATATAGAACTAGTATATGGTTAATGGTACGATCCGTCGATTAGGGTTCCGTTAGCGCCGGTTTTCTAAAGTTTTTGTTCTGTGTTTAGCCACGAATTGATGGCCAGGGCGCTGGCGTAGCCTTACATGGTATCAGAGCCAACCCATTAGCCGCATACTAGTTGGTTTAGACAATGTTAAACTATCGAAACCAAAACAACTCCAAATCAATACCCGATATATTCTAGATTCAGTCAAAATTTTCCGAGTCTTCTAAAAATATTTTAGCAACTACAGAAAACTACTTCTATGACCACTAGACTGCACCATAAATACGAGCCACTTCCACCTGTTTTGGACCGAGCACATAGCCTAAAAATCCGAGCTAGGCGTCCTGGGGAAATACTTTGGGTTTCGTATTTTGGGTGTTGTCTCGACCCACCCCCAAACACAGATAGTATTGTCCGCTCTGGCTGAAACAGCACGATTTTGTCCCTTTGAATGAATCGGACAGAAGAAGGGGGCTACTTCGCAGTAGACTGCACTATAAATACGAGCCACTTCCACCTGTTTTGGACCGAGCACATAGCCTAAAAATCCGAGCTAGCCGGCCTGGGGAAAGACTTTGGGTTTCGTATTTTGGGTGTTTTCACGACCCACCCCCAAACACAGATGGTATTGTCCGCTCTTGCCGAAACAACACGGTTTTTTCCCTTTGAATGAATCAGACAAAAGAAGGGGGCTACTTCCCAGTAGGTCACCCATCCCAGAATTTCCATAGCTCAAGCACGCTTAACTCCGGAGTTCTTGAAACTCCGGAGTTCTTGAAACTCCGGAGTTCCGATTCATCCAAAAGGCACCTCCATGTTATAATAGTGGTATCATTCCATTTATAGTTCTGATCGTGCCCTCTTTCGGAATGGAATTCAATACTCCCCATTGTTCTACAGTGGGTCCCCATGTGTATCCGTATCGGTTACATCCCCACCTCGATACCAGATAACATCTCACTTCTCACGGGGTAGGTGGTATTCATCCCCAACTCCACCTGGGGTATTACATTCCCCGCTACTTAGAACAATGGTTCGTCCTCGAACCATAGACCTACTTTTGAGGGACCGGCTCTGATACCATATTTGTCACGACCCACCCCGAAACACAGATGGTATTGTCCGCTCTGGCCGAAATTTTCGGGAAATTTTGATGATTTAAAAATATTAATGCGACTTAGTTTAAATTGCATTCTTTAAATAAGTTTTCCTTCACTCTATTACTTTAAATATTTTAGATTTCTGGGCTTTGGCTTACTTAGATTACGTTGTGCCTTGAGACGTTTCATAATTTATGTGCCAGTCACGTTCCGTAACTTCGGGTCGTGACAAAGTAGGTATCAGAGCGATAGGTTTTACCTTTCCGAGTATAGGATAACCTTTGGTAAATGGAGTAGGCGACTTAAGTAGAGTGGTGTAGCGTGTGTATGTTCCGCAGCATACTTACGATACGGTAGTCCGCCTAAGTGACTTTAGGATATATATTTTCATGTATTTCCTTCCTTGATTCCGGAAATCCATTGATTCGATCGCAATGTTCCTATCGATCCTGTTCTTGCTCCAGCCACTATGCCGCCGGAGACTATGAGGGCCAGAGGGCCACCGCCAAAGATGAGTTTAGAGCAGGCTCATTGAGATGAGGACTAATCAGAGCGGTATGCCTACCCCTCAGGGACAAAGTGATCCATTTTTCCAGGCTGGAGTCGAGCATTCAAGACGTGCGACATATGATTGGATTGTTGGTGGTGATTACACGAGCTCCGAGAGCCGATGATGTCCCTCCTATTTCAGGGACTGCAATTGTACCTGCTGTACAGGCATCTATTTCTGTTGATACCTAAATTATTTCCATATCCTTATAGGGGTTCTTGAGGCTGAAGCCTCTAGTTTTCACCGGAACAGATGAAGCGGATTTGTACGGGTATGCCAGCTCAGAGGCGGTTAGATGGATGCCGTTGTGACAGGCTAATCTTTGGGTCGCTCGATATGTTGTTCGTTCGTGATTCGTTCACATCGGAGATAAGGATTCTTTTGTCGATTTGATTCTTCCCGATATGTTTGACTTCAACGTTCTTTTGGTCATAGATTAGTTAGCCCCGTGTTAGGAATCCATAGACTGCCGTGAGGAGGTAGTCATATTTAGTTTCCAGGGTGAGCCGGTTCTCGTTGTTCAAAGAGACCTTAGCGCTACCCTTCCCGATTTGATTTCTCCTCTTCGCGTTAGTCAGCTCCCGGGGAAAGGATGTCAGGAATTCTTAGCGTATGGTTGCGATGTTGGAGCCGTAGAGGTCCCGTTGGACCAGGTCCCGATTGTAAGGGAATTTCATGATGCTTCTCCTGACAAGTTGCTTGGTTTGTCGGCAGAGCGCGATGTTGAGTTATGCTTTGACTTAATTCTCGGCACCGAGCATTTTTCTTTACCGCCATATCGGATGGGCCGGTCAGAGCTCAAAGAACTGAAGGAACAATTGCAAGATTGTTGGATAAAGGGCTTGTTCGTCCAAGTGTGTCACCTTGGGGAGCTCCTGTCCTATTCGTCAGAAGGACGGCCGTTTGCGTCTATGTATTGGTTATCGTTAGTTGAATCGGGTTACTGTACGGGATATTTCTCGAAGATAGACTTGTGATCAGATTACCACTAGTTGCGGGTTCGAGAGGATGATATTCCGAAGACTGTTTTTCTTACAAGTTACGGACGTTATTAGTTTTGGTGATGTCGTTCGTGCTCACCAATGCTCCAGAAACGTTCATGGATTAGATGAACCGTATATGCAGGCCGTTTCTTGATCAGTCTATCATTGTGTTCATTAAGGACGTCTTAGTGTACTTTTGGAGCATGGGCAGTAATTGAGGATGTCGTTGCTGACTTGAGGGAGCACTAGCTATTCTCTAAATGATGCAAGTGTGTTTTCTGGATGGATAGTGTCATGACCCGCTTCCCAAAATACGGAATACAGGGGTGACAAGGCCAACCATGCTCCTACGATCAAGGAAAAATCCTGTCGTAGTCACATTTTGGCTTCTAGCATTATATGGTAATCAGTAAAATACAGTACGGGTAAAGAGAATGCAGTCACTAAAACTATCAGATATAATGAAATCCGAGCTCAATGGAAGTAAGTAAAAGGGAAACTAATCCGAGCTCAGGTCGTCAGAGCGACACAATAGCATTATTATAATAATAACAAAAGGCAAGAAAATAAAAGTAATAATGATGGGGATAATAAATGCAGGCAATCGATATGTCAATAAACAAATGCAATGTATGACATGTGTTCTTATCGGTCTCTAAGTCACATTGAAATCGAGTTGCGGAAAGGAGTGATCATGTTTAACGAGGGTCTCATACGTACCCGAGACTACTGCCCACGATACCCGGGACATAACCCTGTCAGCCGGACCGCTAGGTCCAACCTAATATATATAAGAGTCGCTGTTCGAATGATCATCCTCTAAAATCACTATCCTCGCTAAATACAATTTCCTTTCCACTTCAATTTCCCCTTTTTCCCCAGGTTTCACTATTTATGAGTTTGGGCTAGTTGTGTACAAGCACGCATCAATAACACGATTTTATTCACTGTTCACTATATGGTTCATTGTCACGAATCACTCACTATTCATTGGCGTACTTGACACAACCACACCGATACTGTACACGTTCGACAATGCAATATACATTGAGAATTAACACGAAAGTTCCCTATCACTAGAGGTATTGTAGTCGGGTAAAACTGTGAATCATGCCGCTAAACAGTTTATATGCAGTACAAGTCGTTATGCATCTTATGAACATAGAAAATTCGTATTAAATCATGCTTTCAGAATTATGCAAAATGATACAAAAGAAGTAATAAGTAAACTCAGTCGGCAGTTCAACAAAATTGATTTCAAGTGAAACGGGTTTCGGGTTCGCAAGTTACAGTCGTTTCATTTTAAGTGTTCGCTGCTGGAAGTTCAGTTCCTGAATTTAAAGTCCATTTCGTAACACATTTTTCACACTGTTGGGATCAAAATTAGGTGACGCTATAGTTTAACAAAATTTAGGTTTATAAGTTAGGTTTCCAACGCACTAGACAGATTAATAATATGCATGGTGTATTGGGAGTTATTCATTGTACAATAAAAGGGTATATGTTCTGTCCCTGTTTTGGACTGCTATATGTTCTGTTGATTTAAAATGTAATTTAAATAGTAAACGACATTAAAAACGAATGAGACCACTTTCAATGGTTAGCTAACAGATTTATCTTCGTTATGGTATAGGGTTCCGCATCATAACATTTTCATACAGCAGAGTGAAAGTATTACAAAACGAGGATCGACAGCCAGTGCTGCTCTGGACTGCAGTCCAGAGCCTCACTCCGAACAAGTTTCCGTCACCTTATTATCATAGAAAAAGATTAAAACTCTTCTGGGGTTCTAGTTTGTCGAGTCTTCTTCGATATGAGCCCTCGAACGCAATATTCTGATATGTAACCAATTAACTGGGATTTTTACAAGGTTCAGGTACGGGAAAATTTCAGTTTTAACGGGTCTAAATGGGAGAGACCTATCACGTCATTAAAGACCATATTTTCCAGCCAAATCACAACACAACGTTCGTTATCACTTGGACCATCCTATGTGATTAGTTTCCGTCAATTTAACGGGGGTTTTCAATTCGGGTTTTGCAAGAACACTTGTATTACATTGGTTCGCACGAAAAGTATATAAGAAATTGATTGGTAATTGAATTGAATAGATAATATTAGTATGAAGCAAGCACTATACTTGCCTGACGACGTATCGACGACGGTACGACAGCGGCAACGGCGCGATCGCGACACAAGCGTGGCACGACAACTCGACTTGGCTCGAGCTCGAGTTCTCGGCAGTGACGGCTGCTGCGTCGACGACGACAATGGACAGAATGATGGTGGATATGGTTTGGACGGCGATGAAGGCGGCTGGAATAGCAGAGTTTCCGAAGATTGCAGGTGTTCGATGAAATGTCGCAAGGTGCAAAAGGGAATGAGCTTAGCTTGTAGGCTCGGTTAAGGCTCCGGTGGCTTGGCTGCATCGATGGAGGCGGGGCTGTTGGGCATGGCAACAAAGGGGATCGAGTCCGGCGACAGTGGAGACGAGGGGGCGGAGCTGTGGTGGGCACGGCGGTCGGATGGCCGGTGATGGGTTGGCTTTGGGCTGCAGGGGTCGGCTAGAGGGTACAGCTATTGAGGGGGCTCACTGATGCTCGTGGCAGTGGGGAGGTCGTCTTCGTGCTGGTGACGACGAGGTGGCCGGAGTTGCGGAGATGGTGGCCGGAGCTTGGAGGTTGGAGGCAAGGGTGGTGTTGGGTGTTGGGTTTCTTTATGAGGGGGCGGGGCTATGGCGATGGGTTCGGGAGAGGGAGTGGTGTCGGAGGTGGGCTCAGGCGACGGCGTTCGTCGAGGGTAGTGGTCTTTGTGGATGGTGGGAGCCAGCGGTGATGTAGGGGAGAGGGAAGATATGGGTGCAGGGTTTTATAGAGAAAAGAGGCGCTTGGGTCGTTGTGTTAGTGTTGAGGCAGTGATGGTGGAGGTGATGATGGCTTGGGTTGATGGAGGCTGGTGAGAGGAGGTTGGTGGTGGCATCGGTGGGTTGTAAGGGAGTGGGTGTGGCGAAGTTGAAGATTGGAGGAGGGAGGTGAGAATAGGGGGAGGGAGGTGTCCGGATCGAAGGAGAATATTATTGTGTATAATTAGAGGAGAGAGGGAGAGAGAGGTAATGTGAGTGAGGGGGAGAGAGAGAGTGATCGAGAGGAGAGAGAGAGAGAGGGTGTGAACATGAGTGAAAGAGAGACGTGATGAGAGAGAGAGAGAGAACGAATGGGGTTTTAAAATTATAATTAATTGAAAATTATGAGGAGAGAGGGAGTATTAAATTAATTAAATAAGGATTTTGGTAATTAATTTGAGATATAGGATTTAATGGGAATTGATTTGGGTATTAAGTGGGTTTAAATTGGGGAATTCAAAAGAATTGGGGCAGTTGAGCAAAGGGTTTTGGGTTAGAGGGTTTGGGTTTTGGGCTATGAAAAATTTAGAAAGAATAGAATGTGAAATAGATACGGGCTTATGGTTTTAAGCCTTAAGTTTGGTAGTAAAAGAGTTAGGGAAAAATATTTGGATGGAATTAATTAAATAGAATAATAGGAAAATTTATCATTAGAAAACGGATAATGGTGTACAATAGAAACTGGGTATTACATTTTACCACCCTTACAAAAATTTCATCCTCGAAACTAAAAGAACGAAAACAAGAAGGTAACGATACAAATGGCTACTCGAAAAGATGTGGGAACCGCGAACAGATATCCTTCTCACGTTCCTAGGTAAATTCCCCTGGAGAATGACCGCCCAACTCTTCTGTCTGTCCTGAGCCGTCTTCATATGTTGTCCGATCATCTGGAACCAGTCTACCGTCAGCTTGAGGCGTGTATCCAGACTCTCCTGTAAGCTCTTCCAAAAGTGTGAAATGAATCTACCGTCCTGATCTGACACTAAACTTACCGGAATTCCGCGAAGTCGCACTACTTCTTGCATGTGTTTCTCCATAGGCGACTCCGTCGACTGTCCCACCCGGAAGGGTATAAAGTGTGCTGCTGTCGTAAAACGGTCGACGATAATCCAAACGACGTTGTTGCCTCTTGGACTCCGTGGTAAAGCAGTCACAAAATCCATAGTGATGCGCTCCCATTTCCATTCGGGTATCGGAAGCAGTTGTAACAGTCCCGCTGTTCTCTGGTGTTCCGCCTTTACTTGCTGGCATACCAAGCACTTGGATACAAACCGTGCAACCTCTCGCTTCATCCTGTTCCACCAAAAGTGTTGCTTTAGATCTCGATATATTTTCGTGCCTCCCGGATGCACAGAATAAGCTGAACTATGAGCCTCAGCTAGTACCTCTTCCCGAACATCCCCTTTGGGTACGCAGAGTCTGCTACCGAATCTCAGAGAACCGTCTCGATGTATGAGTAAGTCTGTTCTCAGCCCGGCTTCCACCTGCTTTCTGAACATTTTCAATCGAGGATCATCAGGTTGCGCATCCTTGATGCGATCTACAAGAGAAGACTGTACCTGTAACTGCCAAAATTGCCTGATTGCACTCGGTGTAACAACCTCTAGTTCGAGCTTCTGAAAATCATTAATGATGCCCTTCTAACTGGTCAACATCATGACCGCTGGCTTGCGACTAAGAGCGTCGGGCACGACATTTACTTTTCCCGGATGGTACTGAATGTCCAAGTCATAGTCCGCCATTAATTCTAGCCATCGGCGTGGTCTCATATTCAATTCCCTCTGAACGAACATGTATTTCAGACTCTTGTGATCCGTATACACTTCCACCTTCTTTCCCAGCAAGTAATGTCTCAATATTTTCAATGCGAAAACCACTGCGGCTAACTCCAAGTCGCGTGTTGGGTAGTTCCCCTCGTAATTCTTCAGCTGCCGTGAGGCATAAGCAACTACCGACCGTTTTGCATCAGAACGCATCTTAAACCTTTTCCTTAATCATCGCTGTGTATCACCAAACCATCTGAATCGTCTGGCACTGTAAGAATAGATGCCGAGGTCAATTTCTGTTTCAGTATCTCAAAAGCCCGAGTACATCCCTCTGTCCATACGTAAGGCACATCCCTCCACGTCAGCCAAAAAATGGGTGTTAGGTGATTACAACGTTCAAGGATGGGATAAAAGTAATGTCTTTGCAAGAAGGGAAAGGAATTTGCAAAAAAGGATCAATTAATACATCAAATGGATTTTAAAGGTTCAATACTCTAGGAAAATTTGATCGAACCGAAACTTAATTAATAAAAAATATGACAGAGTACAACTGAGAGATAAACATGGCCCTAAACTATACATCGTTTTTATTTGGCCACAAGAAAAGAAAAATAAGCCGCGTCAGTCGCGATTGTGGAAGTTCAACAAGTTGTGATAAGTTCTCGTGCTAAGATGGGGGCGTCCATTCCCATAATGTCTTGCCTGAATATCTGCTTGAGGTTCTTCAGCCTCGGGTTCTTCTTCACTCGAGGTTTCATCCCCGATTCCTCCTCGGCTGGAGCTTCGTTTTTAGATTCCTCCCCTATAGGGTTTTCTTCTCCTGGCACTTCCTCTTCGGCGGGAGCAACCTCATCGGAATCCCCCTCCATATGTTCTACCTCTTCCGGGTCCTCTTCTGGATCCTCCTCTACCGCATTTTCCTGTGGATCCTTTTCTATAGGGTCTTCTTCGGAATCCTCCTCCTCAGGGTCTTCTTCTGGGTCCCCTTCCACCGCATTTTCCGGTGGATCCTCTTCCATTGGGTCTTCTTCGGGATCCACTTCTTCAGGGTCCTCCTCTTCATCGTCTGAATCACTAATCATATTGATCTCTGGAACTGCGACATCGACTCCCTTGTCCTCGGATTCCCTGTCGTCGAAAATGACCTATGGGCCATCGACCTCGTCATCTGAACTCACTAATATACATTCGAAAGAAACGCAGAACCGAGTGTCCTCATCGAGAAACGTAGCTGCCCCAGGGTTGGCCATGGCCTGAAAAGTAAGGGTCATGATCAGATAGCGGGATACGAAGGAAAATGACGACTAATGATGCAGAATACGAGGAAAAGATAAAGTAGATAAGATTCAAAACATGAACTTGAGTGGTGATGCACAAGTAGCATATGGAAGTGAAAGCAAGGAGACAAAGTATGATTCAAGGGACCCCTAAATTGAACTGCAATTTTATTCTAAACCCAGGGCTCTGATACCAACAAAACCATGTCATGCCCCGCTTCCAAAAATACGGAATACAAGGGTGAGAAGACCAGCCATGCTCCTACGATAAAGGAAAAATCCTGTCGTAGTCATATTTCGGCTTCTAGCATTATATGGTAATCAGTAAAATACAGTACGGGTAAAGAGAATGCTGTCACTAAAACTATCAGATTTAAAGAAATCTGAGCTCAATGGAAGTAAGTAAAAGGGCAACTAACCAGGAATATCAATAGAGAAATGTGACTGCTTCACTGGTCTGGATCTTCAGAGTAACATTTCAAAATAATAAAATATTATTTTTGGGAAATTTATAATTTAATATTACTTTATTGAATATTTTAATAATTCGGTATAATTAAATACAAATAAATGGGGAAATTTTTTGGAAAATTATGGAAAATTATAAAATAGGTTATTTTATGGAATTATGCCCTTTTAAAGTTTTTATGGTTAGCTATATGTTAATTTAGTGCTAATCGCGATTAAAAATCGCTAATCGGTTTTTTTAGCATTTTTGTGCAAAACATGCACATATCATTTTTCTTACACTTGTGCATTTTTCCACCATGTTTCTTTTGGGGTTACTATTCTAGTGAGAAGGGTTTAGAGAGGAAAGAAAAGGAAAAGAAAAAGAAATGGAAAAGGATTTTTATATCGAGGTATGGTGAGAGAGAGAGGTACGGTTTCCTTTGACCTTGGACTTAGCCATCTCTTCATTCTTCCTCTCATTTTCTCTCTCCCTCTTCCTCCATCTCCTGCTGCTGCAGCTGCCCCTCTTCATCCTCCCCTCTTCAAGCCCCAAATCATCTCACAAACATGACCAAAACCCTACCCCCATTTCTTTAAAAGTGTGCACAAGCTCAAGATCTACACATTGGACCAAGAAAGCGAGGATTTTGGCCACTAGGGGCAACTCAAGAAAATTCTTGAGTTCCCAAATGAGGTATTTTCTGGACCTTAAATCTTAGTTTATGCATTACCTTTACCCCATATTTAGATTGAACAGATATTGTGTGTTTTGTGGATTTGAGGAAAACCTAGTTAGGGTTTGAGGGAATTTTGTGTGTGATGTAAAATTGAGCTCATTATAGGTTATATAAACACCCTAGTGCATGAATTGAGACCCAAACATGAAGCGTAAACCCAGAATAAGGATTTAGAAATCGATATCGGAAAATTTGTGAAATCTGGGAAGGTTATTTGAGATCTGCTATCATCCTGAGACTCTGAAAATAATTTTGGTTGGACAGTGACATGTGTAGGCACCCAAGAAGCTACCACCAAGACCCTAGCCCCTAACTCATTTTCCCGGCCGCCAATTTAATTCTATTGGCCGCAATTTGCGGCCAGACCTGCCCCATTTTGTGTCGTTTTGGTTCTGTAGCCCCTACATGTATAGATTAGACCCCTGGTCTGTGTAGATTTGTCTAGTTTGACCTAGGGTGAAATCTGGAGCCTATTTCCTTAGTTGCGGTTTTGGATTCGTGTTTCCGTATCCGTATTTTTAGTTCTGAAATTGTGTATTGTGTTTTACCTCGACTATTTGGCGTTTATACGACGATATCGAGGATTGATTGATGGTTTTGAAGGCGTGCCCATAGTTTCTAACCTATAGGCCCCTTATCGTATCGTTTTGGGTTTCGTGTGCCTTTTTAGCTTTGATTCGGTTTTAATACGCATTACGATACTTTGACGTGTAGGTACCCCATGAAGATTTCGGGATGACAAGCAATGCGCGTGGTGACGTCGACAAATTAAGACGCAAGGTGAGTAGATTATATCTACAGGGGGAAGTCGGGTGGATGGCGTATAGCACCCCCGCAGTCCGTAGTTGATATACTATGTATTATATATAATAGTTATAATGTGTCGTGGTTATTGTGTTAGGTGTATTATGCATAGATTAGGGTTAGAAGTAAACTAGTGTAGTTCATAGTCGCGAACCCTAGAATAGATTTCCACCCACACGCACACCCTTGCATATTCATTATACTTGTACTGTGTTTGATGATGATATTGGATGACATTGGAGATGAGTCGATAATATTGGGCATGGTGCCGCGAGATCGTTGAACTGATATGATTCGTACTTGGGATACGACATGTGATTTTAGTAAGCCTTTAGGCATGTGTTTTACACCCGCATTCATACCTATATAGATGGTATCGATTTGTACTAGACTTAGATCAGTACCCCAGATTATGTAATATGATGATAATGATACCTGATATTTGATGAGAGGAATGTGATATTGACCCGTACCCAACTATTGGGATGTCGTACGACGATTTACCGTACGAGCTTTATATTGATGATAGATCCGCGCTCATGACTTGAGGATTGCCATATGATATACTGTATCGTACGCGATACTATTGAGGCGGGATCACCGACTATTATATGTATTTATATTTATATCGTCTCAGATTTAGGTGGATTCCATTCTCCTCCTGGTTGACTTGATACTTAGATCTGTAGTTTGCATAGTAGATGTTCGACTAAACCCAAGTCATACCTATTTCAAAAACTAACGAATCGGGAATATCTTAAAAACACTGTAGCCCTTATTTTACTAAAAAATCCCGATTTGTCTTATTTCAAATGGCAAACTGCATTATTATTCATTTACCATTTATTTTACGGCTCGCATTGCATTGCATGCTTATATGTTATTGATTCATATTCCTTTGTGCATATGCCTTTACATAATTCCATGCTCATATTAGTGTTTCACGTTGCATGTATTATAATTCATGGATTTCGCACTGTGATATGGTTACATATGATGATTCTGGATTGTTTTACTCCTGCGTATATATATCAGTGGTATGGGATGCTGAAATATTTATATGTATACCCATAGTATATATATATTAGTGGTATGGGACGCTGATATATATATACACCTACTTAATATATCATTATGATGATCTATGCAAACTTATATATGCATTTCGATATATGAGAGTGGGGGCTGACCCGGACTGACGGATGCCCGATATATGAGAGTGGGGGCTGACCCGGACAGACGGATGCCCGATATATGAGAGTGGGGGCTGACCCGGACTGACGGATGCCCGATATATGAAAGGAGCCTATATGCTCGATATGAGAGAAGCCTTTATGGTCGATAGCATATTATATCTCCCCTACCCCACATTTATTTTATATGCATTGCATCATGTATTAGTAGTACCTGATAAAGTACATTCATGAATGTTGCATACATATCGGATACATGATATATGGGATTTACTTGATATTGAGATATATATTTGTGTCGATGCTCGACACTGATTTTCTGATAACTTCATTCGGGATAACTTCTGTTTTCATTTTACCGCATACATACATCATATTTATGATATGTTATTACGTGAGGCACTGGCACGAGTTCTTGGCACTACACTTATGTTTAGATGTTACATTGCTACTTTACCATGCTTCAGACTTCTTCATTTGAGGTTTACATTATATCTGATCGTTTTGACTTAGGATTATGTCATGCATTCAATTTCTGCTTGTAGATATTTCTATTCACGAGTTGGCAACTCACCCCCGTTGTGCCACAGCTTCTTGCAGGTTTTGCCGTACAGGTTCCATAGCGGCATTTTTGGCACATTGCTTCCTTTGCGTGTGATTTGCTTGGTAGGTAGGTTCTTTGCATCAGAACCACCCTTGTATATGTATTATTCATTGTATCTATAAATTCCATGAACCAAAACTTGTATATTGTTTCAGACTCAGACACTAGTGATGTATTATTTCGATCATAGAGTCGCGCATAGTAGTGTTACGATTTTCATGCTTATCTGAGTTTCTTTTGAATTTTGATCCTCGCCATTCGGCGTTGTATAGTATATTGCTTGTATGTTTATTTATCCTTAAAATGGTTTTAGATTTCTGGGCTTTTGGCTTACTAGGATCAGATGGAGTCCTATAGACTTCTTATGGTTCAAGGGCCAGTCACGTGCTCTTTCGGGTCGTGACAAAGTTGGTATCAGAGCGCCAGGTTAACCTTGGTTCAAGTCTAAGTTTGACTATGTGTAGCCTAGGGCGTCAATATATATACGGAACTTATGCTTGACCTTACGGAACTTAGACTTAGTCGAGGGGGTATTAGACCCGAACTTTCGTCGCGTAAGATGACCCTTGGTTGATGGAATAGGTGACTTCAGTAGAGTGACGTACCGTGTGTATGTTCCGCGGCATACTTACGACACGCCACTCTGCTTAAGGAATCTTAGGATGTACATATTTTCGAGATCAGTGATTCTCTTCATACCCATGATTATACATCCATTTGAGATCCTCGATTCTATTAGTTCCATGATCATACTTTCATTGTACTGTTCCTTCTTATGATCATGTATCCATTCTAGATCTATTGTTTTCTTTCTTGCCATTGATCTGCTCTCTTCAATACTTGATTGAGGTTCCTGTCGCCATTGTTTGAGCGCAGTGAGCTGCTGCTAGTGCTACGGTCAGGGCGAGCTCGTCTGGTACGAGGGCTGACCATTGTGCTTCTGGTGACATGGGAACGTTTCGAGTTAGTATTGATGATTGTGACCTCTTGTGGAGGCGAGTGCTTGGTTTTACACCGGATAATCGGTCCATTATTAGAGCTGCCAGTTGAGATAGGACTGTTGATGTACAACATACCTCAGAGTTTATGATGTCGCCTACCGTGCAGACAGATGGACCAGCTATTGCTGAGATTGATAGGATGTCGCTTCCGGAGCTTACGAGCTGAGATCGCCGGAGCTTCCATGCAGATATGAGACAGATGATAGCTAGTCTACCCGATTCGAGAGACGAAGGTGATTCGTCCGATTTATGCGCCAGAGCAGTCCCAGTTGAGTCGAAGATTTTCTGTGTGGAGAGCCTTACTCAGATCTAGAGCAGGCCAATTTAGAGATGACCGCAAACGTATCGCCTTTCCTGGAGGATTGAGGCGCTGTACAGCGTACAGGCGAAGGAGCCAGTTGTTGCCGCGAACGACGAGATATCGCCTCAGATGTTGGATCTATTGCGGTACGAGTTGTACTAGGAGATGATAGAAGGTCGCTAGTCATCGAGGACGAATGACTAGGACATGTGGTTCATTCGCTTACCGATGCGAGGTCATCAGATAGATTGATTCCGGCTAGAGGCGACTTCACGCAGATTCGTTGAGAGTCGATAAAGACGATCGAATTTCAGGAGCCCATTTTCTAAGTTTAAAGTATTCGGAAAGACATGCAAGCGATTATATGGACCCTCTAGAAGAAAGAAACCCTAACTCGACTTAATGACCATGTGAAAGCCTTTGAACCCTAGGGTTTGTGGCAGTTCCGCGGCGCCATTAGTGAGGCTTGGGTTTTCCCTTCTACGGCTGGACCCCTGATGCTGTGGTACGTACACGATACTATTAAACTGTACTCAAGATGTTGATCTCTTGGGGGATTATGAGGTTCTGACGAGTCGATCGGATGGTTCGACATCATTCTGATATCATGTGATGAGACACATTGCTTGGGAGAATCCAGATACGAGCATAGCCGTTGGAGCGCAGTCCATGCAGCCATGATGAGACGAGTTCGAAGCAGTCGACATTGAAGCAGAGTGAAGTATAGAGTTCGCAAGAGATTTCGACGAGATGACGTTCCACTCCGCTGACATCAGAGATGCGATACGCACGCAGAGGCATTGTATATGGATATACCTTCCAGAAGGAGTTGCGACGAGTTTGCAGCCGTTCCGGAATAAGAATTAGCTTCAGCAATGGACGATGACTTCCGGGCAATTCAGCAGGAATGAGATTAGAGAGAGTGACCTCGCCAGGACCTTTCTGGAATACGATACGAGAAGACCTAGACCCAGGAGTGATCATATTGCGCACACCCAGCAGGCCAGAGTTCGGCATCGTCGACGAGATAGTTGACCAGGTTCGGATAAAGGACCTTACCCAGATGCGTTGCGAGTTGATCGAGGACGGACGAGTATTGAGTATTCCTCCGATGCTTGGGACGCGTTCCCGAAGACCTGTTCGGCCAGACATCTTCTATAGAATGATGAAGCTACAGAGTACGCGATTTCGAGTCCGTACGAGAGACTTCGGATTGACCGTGGCTGAGAACAGTGCAGTGCGTAGATAGCCTGGCGTGACGTCATAGTGGACGACGACAGAGACAAGTGGAACCATAGGTTCGTGTGAGACGCTGACGAGCTGTCATTACTTTCTGTCGAGGCTAAAGACCTGATATGCCTACAGAGGCGTTGGGATGTGACCAATTTTCGAGAAAATGTTATGCCGAGGACACAGATGTCCATCGAGTGAGAAGAGATTATGCAAGAAAGCCAGCCTCCATACAGTTCGGCATAGGCAAGATCGGAAAAGACCTTGAGCAGGATTCCTTCTAGGACACTGCTGCAAAGATATTTGCACCGAGGATCAGATGTTTCATGGGCATTCAGAGAGCCAGAGGCCGACGCCAGTGACATGCTGCTTTACGAGTGGTCGTGAGGATTGACCGAGAGATGACCAGAGAAGTGCCAGAACGGAATCGTCCCCGTTAGCACACCTGACAGGGCCGATGAGCCGATCGATTGTGAGATTGGTAATCCACAGAGAAGATAAGGACTCAGAGACAGAGGACGCCAGACCGTGAGCAAGAGGCAAGTAGATATCTTGCGCTGCTAGCATTGGATGCACTGACACCTTCTCGACTTTGAAGGAGGGACTACCGACGACGGTATTTATGATTTGTGATTTTGTGATTCGATTATCACGTATCCGACCACTTGGTTTATTACTGAATGTTTTAGTAGTTGGGGGTTTAAATTTAAATTCGGGGACCGAATTTATTTCAGGGGGGTAGATTGTAACATTTCAAAATAATAAAATATTAATTTTGGGAAATTTATAATTTAATATTACTTTATTGAATATTTTAATAATTCGGTATAATTTAATACAAATAAATGGGGAAATTTTTTGGAAAATTATGGAAAATTCTAAAATAGGTTATTTTATGGAATTATGCCCTTTTTAAGTTTTTATGGTTAGTTATATGCTAATTTAGTGCTAATCGCGATTAAAAATCGCTAATCGTTTTTTTTAGCATTTTTGTGCAAAACATGCACATATCATTTTTCTTACACTTATGCATTTTTCCACCATGTTTCTTTTGGGGTTACTATTCTAGTGAGAAGGGTTTAGATAGGAAAGAAAAGGAAAAGAAAAGGAAATGGAAAAGGATTTTTATATTGAGGTATGGTGAGAGAGAGAGAGGTATGGTTTCCTTAGACCTTGGACTTAGCCATCTCTTCATTCTTCTTCTCATTTTCTCTCTCCCTCTTCCTCCATCTCCTGCTGTAGCTTCTACCCCTCTTCAAGCCCCAAACCATCTCACAAACATCACCAAAACCCTATCCCCATTTCATTAAAAGTGTGCACAAGCTCAAGATCTATATATTAGACCAAGAAAGCGAGGATTTTAGCAACTAGGGGAAACTCAAGTAAATTCTTGAGTTTCCAAATGAGGTGTTTTCTGGACCTTAAATCTTTGTTTATGCATTACCTTTACCCCATATTTAGATTGAACCGATATTGTGTGTTTTGTGGTTTTGAGGAAAACCTAGTTAGGGTTTGAGGGAATTTTGTGTGTGAGGTTAAATTAAACTCGGTAGAGGTTATATAAACACCCTAGTGCATGAATTGAGACCCAAACCTGAAGAGTAAACACAGAATACGGATTTAGAAATCGATATCGGAAAATTTGTAAAATCTGGGAAGGTTATTTGAGATCTGCTATCAAGCCGAGACTCTGAAAATCCTTTTAGTTGGGCAGTGACATGTGCAGGCACCCAAGAAGCAACCACCAAGGCCCTAGCCCCTAACTCATTTTCCCGGCCGCCAATTTAATCCTATTGGCCGCAATTTGCGGCCAGACCTGCCCCATTTTGTGTCGTTTTGGTTCATTAGCCCCTACATGTATAGATTAGACCACTGGTATGTGTAGATTTGTCTAGTTTGACCTAGGGTGAAATCTGGAGCCTATTTCCTTAGTTGCTGTTTTGGATTCGTATTTCCGTATTCCGTATTTTTAGTTCTGAAATTGTGTATTGTGTTTTACCTCTACTATTTGGCGTTTATACGGCGATATCGAGGATTGATTGATGGTTTTGAAGGCGTGCCCATAGGTTCTAACCTATAGGACCCTTATCGTATCGTTTTGGGTTTCGTGTGCCGTTTTAGTTTTGATTTGGTTTTAATATGCATTACGATACTTTGACGTGTAGGTACCCCATGAAGACTTCGGCAAGACAAGCAATGCACGTGGTGACGTCGACAAATGAAGACGCAAGGTGAGTAGATTATATCTACAGGGGGAAGTCGGGTGGATGGCGTATAGCACCCCCGCAGTCCGTAGTTGATATACTATGTACTATATATAATAGTTATAATGTGTCGTGGTTATTTTGTTAGGTGTATTATGCATAGATTAGGGTTAGAAGTAAACTAGTGTAGTTCATAGTCCCGAACCCTAGAATAGATTTACACCCACACGTACACCCTTGCATATTCATTATACTTGTACTGTGTTTGATGATGATATTGGATGACATTGGAGATGAGTCGATAATATTGGGCATGGTGCCGCGAGATCGGTGAACTGATATGATTCATACTTGGGATACGACATGTGATTTTAGTGGGCCTTTGGGCATGTGTTTTACCCCCGTATTCATACCTATATAGATGGTATCGATTTGTACTAGACTTAGATCAGTACCCCAGATTCTGTGATATGATGATAATGATACCTTATATTTGATGAGAAGAATGTGAAATTAACCCGTACCCAACTATTGGGATGCCGTACGACGATTTACTGTACGAGCTTTATATTTATGATTGATCCGCGCTCATGACTTGAGGATTGCCATATGCTATACTGTATCGTACGCGATACTATTGAGGCGGGATCACCGACTATTATATGTATTTATATTTATATCGACTCAGATTTAAGTGGATTCCATACCCCTCCCGGTAGACTTGATGCTTAGATCTGTAGTTTGCATAGTAGATGTTAGACCAGACTCAAGTCATACCTATTTCAAAAACTAACGAATCGGGAATATCTTAAAAACACTGTAGCCATTATTTTACTAAAAATCCAGATTTGTCTTATTTCAAATGGCAAGCTGCATTATTATTCATTTACCATTTATTCTACGGCTCGCATTGCATTGCATGCTTATATGTTATTGATTCATATTCCTTTGTGCATATGCTTTTACAAAGTTCCATGCTCATATTAGTGTTTCAGGTTGCATGTATTATAATTCATGGATTTCGCACTGTGATATGGTTACATATGATGATTCTTGATTGTTTTACTCCTGCATATATATATCGGTGGTATGGGACGCTGAAATATATATGAATACCCATACTATATATATTTTAGAGGTATGGGACGCCGATATATATATACACCTACTTAATATATCATTATGATGATCTATGCAAACTTATATCTGCATTTCGATATATGAGAGTGGGGGCTGACCCGGACTGACGGATGCCCGATATATGAGAGTGGGGGCTGACCCGGACTGACCGATGCCCGATATATGAGAGTGGGGGCTGACCCGGACTGACGGATGTCCGATATATGAAAGGAGCCTATGTGCTCGGAGCCTATGTGCTCGATATGAGAGAAGCCTTTATGGTCGATGGCATATTATATCTCCCTACCCCATATTTATTTTATATGCATTGCATCATGTATTAGTAGTACCTGATAGAGTACCTTCTTTAATGTTGCATACATATTGGATACATGATATATGGGATTTACTTGATATTGAGATATATATTTGTGTCGATGCTCGACACTGATTTTCTGATGACTACATTCGTGATACCTTCTGTTTTCATTTTACCACATACATACATCATATTTATGATATGTTATTACGTGAGGCACTGGCACGAGTTCTTGGCACTACACTTATGTTTAGATGTTACATTGCTACTTTACCATGCTTCAGACTTCTTCATTTGAGGTTTATATTATATCTGATCGTTTTGACTTAGGATTATGTCATGCATTCAATTTCTGCTTGTAGATATTTTCTATTCACGAGTTGGAAACTCACCCCCGTTGTGCCACAGCTTCTTGCAAGTTTTGCCGTACAGCTTCCATAGCAGCATTTCTGGCACATTGCTTCCTTTGCGGGTGATTTGCTTGGTAGGTGGGTTCTTTGCATCAGAACCACCCTTGTATATGTATTATTCATTATATCTAGAAATTCCATCAACCAAAACTTGTATATTGTTTCAGACTCAGACACTAGTGATGTATTATTTCGACTTTAGAGTCGCGCTTAGTAGTGTTACGATTTTCATGCTTATCTGAGTTTCTTTTGAATTTTGATCCTCGCCATTCGGCGTTGTATAGTATATTTCTTGTATGTTTATTTATCCTTTAAATGATTTTAGATTTCTAGGCTTTTGTCTTACTAGGATCAGATGGAGTCCTATAGAATTCATATGGTTCAAGGGCCAGTCACGTGCTCTTTCGGGTCGTGACATTCACGGTCTTCTCGAGATCAGACGAGTCCACCTCTATCAATGAGCATGCATACTCAGGTCGTCAGAGCGACACAATAGCATTATTATAATAATAACAAAAGGCAAGAAAATAAAAGTAATAATGACGGGGATAATAAATGCAGGCAATCCATATGTGAATAAACAAGTGCAATGTATGACATGTGTTCTTATCGGTTTCTAAGTTACATTGAAATCGAGTGGTGGAAAGGGGTGATCATGTTTAACGAGGGTCTCGTACGTATCCGAGACTATGGCCCACGATGCCCGGGACATAATCCTGTCAGCCGGAACGATAGGTCCAACCTAATATATATAAGAGTCGCTGTTCGAATGATCATCATCTAAAATCGCTATCCTCGCTAAATACAATTTCCTTTCCACTTTGATTTCCCCTTTTCCCCCAAGTTTCACTATTTATTATAGGATTGCTAGGCACACGAACAAGGGTCTACGAGGCATCAACCATGCCCGATTAAAAATTTAGCCGTGCCGAACAACCCAAAGCCGGATCTTTATACTAGAGTTTATGCGAAAACAAGCATGTTAAAAACTTTAACACTAAGTGAGAGGGATTACAACCTTTGTAGATCCGGTTCTTCACTTCAATAACTCCGTGTAGATGTCCCCTTCGCTGCGATCATGAAGTATGGACTCTAGAGAAGCTCCACAAGAATAACGAACGCGCTTGCTTCGAAGACTTCGAGGCCGAAGATGATTTATGTCGGGGAGACACTAACTCAAGCTATTCCTTCACTTGGTCATGAACTTTGTGAAGAGAACACACTCGACTACATGGAAAGTGGTAGAGGATGAAGAAGTAGGAGGTGGGCTCACTTTAAATTTATTTTCTCACATTTTTCATCATAGCACCATTAGAGCTTGAAAGCTTTTTCAAGGAGCTTGATGAAGAAGAAGAAGAAGGAATAATATCATCATATGAATTATATCCACTTCAATAATGTAACCATGGGTGAGTTAAGCTATCATGCTTAACTCATGTAGAGAATTGACCAAGGTATATGGTTAAGGGTTGGGTTAACTAAATATCCTTAAGAATGACAAAAGAGTTGACTTTGTCAATGTTTCCACAAGCTTCATGAAAGCTTGAGAACTTTGACAAAGTCTTTCTCTTTTGTTATTCTTAAGATATAAACAAAACCCTAATCTTGGTATAAGTCTCATACACCCATCTTTGATGTATCTTCAAACATGACACAATCATATGTACACAAATATATATCACATATACACTCATGCACAATCAAGTGAGAAAATAAATCTTAAGTGAGCAAATACTAGTTAATGTAATGTAATGTATCAAATATATAATTATACATTAAATTATTTCGGCTATAACCGACTAATATCTTGTGTAACTACT
The DNA here is from genome assembly GCA_030015575.1 of Agapanthus africanus. Lineage (NCBI taxonomy): Eukaryota > Viridiplantae > Streptophyta > Magnoliopsida > Asparagales > Amaryllidaceae > Agapanthus > Agapanthus africanus. Next base: position 271,966,855 of record JASDDO010000012.1, read on the forward strand.
TATCGAATCAACACTTGATCCGATAACCCGGTTATATCGCATACAACCGATAAATGTTACAATTCGCGAGAATAGAATACGGTATCTCATATCGTATCAATCTCGGTCCCGCACATATCACATATGTGCTCCTACTCCGTTTCTCTTGAGCCAGGAAACCCCTGTGTAGGACTTTAAAGACTCGTCAATACGCCGGCAGTAGGTGATGATCAAATCAAACACCCACAAGCCGCAAACGGTCTGCTAAACGTAACGGCCATCGGGGTATTGAGCGATTAGAAGATCAACAAGCAATCATGTACATTCTCCTGTGAATCCAATCAGTAACACTCCCGTACAGTCCGGTCTCGTCGTCTGATATGTCGCATATCTCGCCTAGGGGTGGTAAACGACAGATCCCAGTAGCTTGATAAGTCGTGTCGATATGAGGTCTATAACAGTTCAAGAAACTACTGATAACACTTACCAGTAAATCTCAGCAAACCTGGCCAGGGATTTCCGGTTATAGCCAATCGAACACAGTACAACATCAACTCCCTATACCGGGATAGACGAATCCCCTCCTATCGCTCATTGCCTCCATGTGATTCGGGACTGTACCCAAAATACACCTTTTTGCATGCCCTCTTGGACGTGGTATGATGGAAATCAAAGCACAGTGGGAATCACACAAGACTCTATGACGATCTCGGGTCAACAGACTACTCTGTACCAGTGTCACCGGAGAACTGCCATCTGACGTGAGGTATAATACCATCTGGAAGTTCTCGGCGAGTCCATCCAGTGTACCCAGTCTCTACTGAGCACCCGTACACCATCCTTGATGTCAAACACCAATGGATATGGGATCATCCATCGCCCATCATATGTGTCAAGATGCGTATACGCTAGTCTTCTCTGGTGCATCGATGCCCTGTCTCGATACACCCTCGACTAGGAACAGTTATAGGATGTACTCGCCGACTACCGTGGCCCCACTTGTATGATCTCATCATAGTCCCAGTAGTCGAGTACATATCCTAAGGGCTTTTTCAACATGTAACATAGAGACAATCAGAGTATATGTTAAGATAAAGTACAACCATATAGCATACTATCATGTCGACAAAGAAAGTCCTCCCTATATATGTCCAAGCATCCATTACAATATACATCGTATGTAAAGTAATGGCCTCTAGGGCATACATATAACTAACAATCACCCACTTGCACTTGGGCCATCTGTTGTGGTATCACATACCCAACAATTAGCTGTGGTTGAAGTATCTCATACTCAACCGTCCCATAAAAGTCTCTTCTAGGAAAAAGGCCTTCGTGAGTGGATCCGCGTTGTTGTCCTCTGTGTCTACTCTCCTAACCTCGATCTCCCTGGAGATCAACCATCTCCATGATCAGGTGATACTGCCTAAGAATTATATCTGGATTTCTGATGGGACGGGGGGTTCGTTGGCAAAAGCCACAACTCCATTGTCACACAATAGTAGGAACGAAGTTCATCTAATGAAATTATATATATCCAGACTGCCTCTTTGGTAGAATCTTTGGTAACGATGTATCTTTCTTTTAATCGTCTAGTATGTCACGGTATCTAGCTTGGAACTCTTCCAACATACCGTCTCTGCACTGAGGGTAAAGACAATGCCTGCGACTGACATTCAGTCGTCCTTATCACCCTGGAACCATTCCAATGATTCTCCCCAGGATCGATTGATGCCGTCTCACTACAACTAGTGAGTATCCTAACATCCAATTAGATCTATCTCATAGATCCAAACCCAGGATTTAGGAGGTATTAATTTGATCCTATATGGAGAATCGTTGTGATAAGCGGAGATTGATCGAGCGTAGCATAGGAAAATCCTTCCCTATCAAGAGTATGTCATCCACGTACTCTACGAGGATCACCACCTTACTCCCTACTACCTTTTTGTATATATAAGGTTCATCTACCATTTTGATGAAGTCAAACTCTTTGACTACCACATCAAAACAGATATTCCAACTCCGCGATGCCTGTTTTATCATATAAAACATCTTGCACACGTTTCCACTGCTCCCACTGTCTACGAAGCCCTCTGACTGTGTACTTATAGACGCTCATTTCTAAAACATCATTTAGAAAAGCAGTCATGACACCCAACCGCCATATATCGTAGTCATGGTATGTAGCCGTGGCAAGTAGGATCTGGATGGACTTAAGCATAGCTTTGAAAGTCTCAATTTTTCCATGTACACCAAGTAATCTTCTCAATATATACTTTCTTTTGATGGGGATTTAACCCTTCAGATAAAGCAACCAAAGTCCATAGTTTGTTGGTGTATAAGGATTCCATCTCAGATCGCTAAGCATCCAGCCATTCTTACAGAGTCCCACTCCTGATAGCCAGCTGGAAACTAGTTGGGTCATCATCTCATGATGCAATCCTCGCTCCCACTGTCATAGAGAAACCGAAGTATCTCTCAGGTGGGTGAGGAACCCTACTAGATCGACGGAGAGGCTGAGGTTCGTTGGTTACTATTGAATCCTTCGGTTCTACCAAATCATCTGCTGTAGTTTGTGTAGCTGGAACTCTTTCCAGTTCTACCTTATGACCACTAATTTTTCCATAAGAAATTCCCTTTCTGTAACATTTTCAAAAAGATAAAATATTAATTTTGGGAATTTTTATAATTTAATATTATTTTATTGAATATTTTAATATTTTGGTATTATTAAATGCAAATAAATAGGAAAAAATTTGAGAAAAATTACGGAAAATTCTAAAATAGGGTAAATTAGAGAATTATGACATTTTAAAGTTTTTGTGAATAGTTTGACACTAATTTAGTGATAATCGCGATTAAAAACCGCTAATCGGAATTTTTGGCTTTTTGTGCAAAAATGTGCACATATCTTTTCCTACACTTGTGTTACATTTTCTACTATGTTACTTTGGGTTTACTATTGGTGTGAGAAGGATTTGGATTAAAGGATAAAGAAAAAGAAAATGAGAAATAGGTATGGTGAGAAGAGAGGATAGGTGAGGACTTTTGACTTAAACCTTAGACTTTTCCCTTGGTTTTCCTCTCATTTTCCCCCTCTTCCTGAGCTGCTGCTGCTACTCCTGCCATTCATTTTCCCCCCATCATCAAGCCCTCTAATCACCTCAAAAATCACTCCAAAACCCCACCCTCATTTCATTAAAAAGATGCACAAGCTCGAGATCTACGTAATGGACCAAGAAAGCATGGATTTTGGCCACTAGGGGCAACTCAAGAATTTTCTTGAGTTGCCAATTGAGGTAATTTCTGGACCATTAGCTTAGTTTTAGCATTTCTTTCACCCCCATGTTGTGATTGAACCGATATTGTGTGATTTGGTGACTTGAGGATAACCAAGTTAGGGATTGAGGGAAATTGGTGTTGTATTGTGAAATTGAGGTTAGTAGAGGTTATACCATCACCCTAGTGTATGAATTGGAACCCAAAACCTGAAGCTTAAACCAGAATACGGATTTTAGAAACCGATATCGAAAAAATTGTGAAATCTGTGTAGTGTTTATGGAATCTGCTATCATACGAGGTATGCTAAAATAAAATTGATTGGACAGTAGTATGTGCAGGCACCCAGGAAGATACCACCAAGACCCCAGCTCCCACTTCTTCTTCCCGGACGCCAATTTCTCCCAATTGGCCGCAAATTGCGGCCTGGGTCCCACCATTTTGTCTCGTTTTTGTGCTGTAGCTCCTACATGTTCATGTTAGGCCCCTGGTATATATAGATTTGTATAAAGTGACCTAGGGTGAAATCTGGGAAATATTTCCTAAGTTGCTGTTTTGGATTCGTGTTTCCGTATTCCGTATTTTTGATTCTGCAATTGTGGATTGTGTTTTGCCTCGACTATTTGGCGTTTATACGACGATATAGAGGATTTATTGATGGTTTTGAAGGCGTGCCATAGGTTCTCACCTATAGGCCCCTTATCGTATCGTTTTGGATTTCGTGTGCCGTTTTAGCTTTGATTTGGTTTTAATGCGCATATATGACACTTTGATGTGTAGGTACCACATGAAGACTTCGGGATGACAAGAAAACGCGTGGTGGCAGCGAAAGATAAAGACGCAGGTGAGTAGATTATATCTACAGGGGGAAGTCGGGTGGATGGCGTATAGCACCCCCACAGTCCATAGATAGTATACTATGTAGTTTATTTACGTGATAGTTGTAGTGTGTTATGGTTAGTTAGAGATAGAAATAACTAACGTAGTTCCTAGTTGCGAGCTCTAGGATAGAGGTACACCAGCATGCACAACCTTGCATATTCATTTTACTTGCACTGTGTTTGACGATATGGGATGACTTGGAGATGAGTCGATGATGTGGGCTTTGTGCCGCGAGATCGGTGATTTGATATGATTCGTATTTGGGATACGACATGTGATTCATGCGGGCTTGGGATGTGTGTTTACCCCCGCATTCATACTTTGTAGATGGTATCAGTTGTACTAGACCTAGATCAGTACCCCAGATTATATGATATGATGATAAGTGATACCCGAAATGTGATGAGATAGTGTGATATTGACCCGTACCCAGCTATTGGGATGCCGTACGGTGATTTACCGTATGAGCTTTACATTGATGATAGATCCGCACTCATGACTTGAGGATGTCATATGATATACTGTATCGTACGCGATACTATTGAGGCGGAATCACCGACTATTATATCTATATATTGACTCAGATGTTAGGCGGTTTCCTTACCTGTAGCTCAGCTTGTTAGTTCAGCCGTATAGTTTAGTGTAGTTGTTAGATTAGATTAGACTCCTACCTATTTCAAAACTAGCGGGTCGTGGGTATTTTAAAAGACAGGTCAAGGGATCTACGGATATTTCAAATGGCGTATCTTTCATAAAAACACCGTAGTCCCTATTTTCAAAACCCCATGATTCGTGTTATTTCAAAAGGCACCATTTGTAGGACTTATATTAGATTAATGCAGATTAGTTTTAGTTACGTCTAGTTTCAGCTCCCACTCATTTTTGTCGTTTGCTTTGCATCGCATTCTTATATTATGTTTCATACTCCGTTATTAATATCATGCTGATAGGACACCAGCACCATTACCGATGATGCGTATGTACCACGTACACTTACTTGCCGGCTCACACACATTTTCATCGGTAATTGCCATGTCACGTACACCTTAGAAAATACTATTGCTTGTCATAACCTATTAGCTAATAGTTTAGACATTGTATTTATTACCTGCTACTTCATGCATACTGTTATTCATTGTTATGCCGCATTCATGGATTCTCATGCATATATTCACTATTTTACGTGTTACTGAGGTTTTGGATTTGGATTTCCGTGAGATTTTCTGGATTTGGAGGAAAACCGCAAAAACACAAATAAACATTTTCTCTCTTTTAAAATAAAAAGTGCGGTTTTCCCATGATGTATGAGTCGTCCACCATGAGTTTGCTGATGGATTTGGAAACTCGATTCGAGGAGACGGATGAACCGTTTCGGGTACATGGTGGACCCGGTGCGGTACCCCGGGGCAAGATGAATGTGGTGATGACGTTGAGCCTGGCAGGGGAGCACTACCTACCGGTGATTTTACCCGACGCGTCGGATATCCGGAGGATACCGTCGTGGTCTTGAGATGGATGGTAGGGGCCGGTCTGGACTGACGGCGCCCTAGATTTTATGGTTGAGACTTGAGATATCGAGATATTGGGATTACGTTTTGTGCCGATGCTAGGCACAGTTTTATGCTGATGTCATTATGATACCTCATTTTAAAAAAAATACAAAGGAAATCTCACTAATTTATGAAAACAGTTTCTTCATGTACATGTATTCTATTTTCATGCATTCATATCTCATTTATATGATATATTGCTACCTGAGGCACTGACACAGGCATATGAGATTACACTCGGGTTAGATATTTACCCTAGCCTTGTTATAGGCTGCCTGTTATATTGAGGTTTTTTTTATATACTGATCGTATTGACCTAGGATTATGTCTTGCTTTCGGTTTCTGCTTGTAGATATTCTCTATTCACTAGTTGGCAACTCACCCCCGTTGTGCCACAGTTCTTGCAGGTTTTGCCGTACAGGTTTCATTGCGGCATTTTTGGCACATTGCTTCCTTGCGGGTGAATTGCATTTGGTAGGTGGTGTCTTTTGCATCAAGAACCACCATTGTACTCATATTATTCATTGTATCTAGAATTTCCATCAACCAAAACTTGTATATTGTTGCAGACTCAGACTTTAGTGATGTTTTATTTGACCTTAGAGTCACGCTTAGTAGTATTGCGGTTTTCATGCTTACTGTGTTTCTTTTGGATTTGATCCTCGCCTTTCGGCGTTGTATATTATTGTTGCTTGTGTGGTTGTGACCGTCGATTGACGAAGAGCTAGCTCCCGCTTGGGGATGCCTTTTATCATTGTATATATGTTGTGCTTGTTGTACCCCGTTCGGGGCCTGTATTTACAAAAGAAACTCTGCCGAAATATTTAGAAATGACTTTACCTTTTAAAAACGCACATTCGGCTTAGTTTTTTAAAAACCTTGACTTCAAACATGTTTTCCTTCACTTCTTTAAACCAGTTTTCTTCACTTACTCTTAAAAATGGTTTTAGATTTCTGGGCTTTTGGCTTACTTGGATCAGATGGGGTCCTAATGACTTCATATGGTTCAAGGGCCAGTCACGTGCTCTTTCGGGTCGTGACACTTTCACAAAGGTGGCATGTTGAGAAATAAAACACTTTTGTTTCTCGGTATGGTAGAAGATATTCCCTTGCGAATGCTTGGGATATCCAACAAACTTCTACAAATCTGACTTTACCTTGAGCTTGTCCGGATTTTGCTTTTTCAGACATAGGCCGGACAACCCCAAATCTTAACATACTTAAGATATGGGCTCTTCCCATTCCATATCACATATAAAGTGGTAGGCAACTGATTTGATTTGAACCCTATTCAATAGGTATGCAGCTTCTTAAGTGCATAACTCCCAAAAGGAAATAGGAAATTCAGTAGCACGCATCATAGAGCACACCATATCACATAGGGTGCTATTGCTCTGCCCCGATACACCGACGTGTTGTGGTGTATACGGAGGAGTAATGCTGAGAGAGAATCTCATTCTCCTTTAGAATAGTCCAGGAATTCCGTGCTCAAGTATTCTCCTCCTTGATCTCATCAAAAGACATAATACTTATACCCGTATTTTGGTTCTCTACATTTAACTTACATTCTGTGAATATCTCAAATGGTTCGTACTTGTGTTTCAACAGGAACATATGTCTGAATCTTGAGAGATCATCAAAGAATGTAATGAAGTACAAAGAACCGGTCTTGGCATATGTAGACAGGGGACCTTTATACATCAGCATGTATCAATCCCAAGAGTTCAATAACTCTTTCTCTGTTTCCAATAAACAGAGCTATGGTCATCTTATCTTTGTGACATGACCGGCAAGTTTCACAAGATGTAAATTCAAACAGATTTAAATATGCATCTAAATGTAACTTAGCTAGTCGGGTCTCTTTGATTTGACCTAGTCTACAATGCCTCAAGAAGGATTCGTTCATTTCTGAACTCTTCCTCTCGTGTGTGTTCTATATAATAAGAACTGTAGTTTGATTTAGAACGTCAATGCTTTTAGATAACGTGCCTGAACCGATCAACTCTTGATAAAGGAAATGTTCAAAACATTATCCAACAATACAAAATTATATCCTTTCTTTACTAATAAAGAGATTGATATGATGTTGTATATCAGGTTCGGTATCTAATAACATTTGTTCAGAATCAATGTATTCTGGTAATACAGGGTGATAGTGACCAACAGACCTGGCTGCAACACTTGCACCGTTTCTATCTCATGAAACTTATCACCCGTTCTCAGTTCTCTACCAATCTGTAGCCCATGTAACAGATTACATATGCGGGATCCTGATCCGGTATCTCATACCCAGGACGTAAAGGATACAGAGAAACTGTTCTGTGTAATGAACACACCCGAAGATGATGCATCAACATGCACTTTCTTCGTTTGGGCGGCACGGGAAATCTGGTATTCCCCAATTTCCTGCTCTGTCTTATAACAATTATAAGTTGGAGCGGGACCAACGTTCCCCAGCTCAGTATAACAAGCGGGTTCGGTCAATTCATCCGTTTTATTATCTTGATTAAGGCGTGATATGGTCGCTACCTGGAGAGAGAGAGAAGAAAACACTCAGCGTATGCTCTTGCAAGATTAGATTGGTTATCTAATATATCTAATCAGGATGTCTCCCACTGTTTTATTCAAATCTTCCTTCAAACCCTAAAAGGAAAGACTAGCTGGGATTAATTACACGCTACAAGTTCGCCAATCTTTCAGGCAGGCCAGTGCCGGTACTTTGAGGGAGGTTCCCCGTGCTTTCGCACGGACCAAATTAAAGTAAACCTCATTTTTCCAGGGGCGTAACCTCGTTGACACCTTTCTAGACACTTACTTGATCGGCTAATTGTAATGTGTAAAACTCTCATAGGAGTAACTCTTACTCACAGCGAGTATCGGGATCCAACTATCTCATAGAAGGTATGCAATCTCATTGCAAATTTCAACACTTGAAATTCCCGATAATATTTTTCCCCAAGCCTCCTATGACCTTAACAAATGCCAACAAACCATAGGCTGCTAGTCAAGTTCAACCCGTCATTTCTTGATTGAAGTAAACCCACCCGCACGGCCCTTGACAAAGGCAAACAAGGTCGCACGACTACCCTAATCCAATCTGCATCATATGCATAAGCAGATAAGTACTATTCAGCTACTGCACACAACGCCTTGACAAAGGCCAACAAACGCAGCACAAATACTAAACAGTCCTTATCTGAAATGACGGAAGGCTACGACAGGTTTTTAAGAAACGCTTTGTGTAATGAACTTGATATCATTATAGAATCGAGTGATTTTAAATGGAGTGTTTTTTAGGCTTTTCTAGTTTTGCTAAAGGGGTCACTCCCGGTGAAGGGATCGTCGGCCCTTTCCTCATCGAATAAGGTGCGGGATATTTCACAAATATCACTATGCAAAGCAAGAACTATAGAAGCAATCAAAAGACAAACCGATTTTGTAGCATCTGCTAGTTTCACTAAAGAGGTCACTTCCGGTGAAGGGATCTCGGCTCTTTCCTTATCGAATAAGGTGCTGGATGTTCTACAAGGAACACCGCTATGCAAAGCAAGAACTAGAGCTACCAGTTTTTAAACAAGTTTCTACAACATCTTTAGGTTTCTTTTATTTCATTAATCTCATTAATGAAGTCCCATTTTAATATGCTTCACAAGCATCAGATATGAAACGAAATCAACAATATATAATATATATCTCATATATATAATATAAACATTCGTCTAAGGCAGTAATATGATCTCATCACAGAACATTGCAGAAGAAGAACATATATGAAACATTGGATATATTAGGACGTCCGTGTTTTCAATACGAGCCTGTATAAAACACGGATTCCACGGTCGTGATGATTAGCCAAACCCACATCCCTATACCCCTACGAGAGCGGCAAGCAACACTGCCAATTCTAGGGTTAGGAGACCCGGTCTCGACTCCTCGAGATGGTCTCCCACTGGACCCTAGAACCCGGTTACTTATGCTCCACGCCTTGGGTCTACCTAATGCGGAAAAGTAAATAATATACAATGGTGACATCATCCTCTGCCCGGAAGTTCCCCAATAAAAGAATATTACATACAAATGAATTTTAAATGAATGAAAAAGAAAAACTCTCATCTCACATAAAACCCCCGGATATTCAGAATGCGACGATCCAATATAACATATCACAGCAACACATAATATCTCATATCATCAACGTAATCAATTATGCGTATCTCGATTGTCGTTGATGTATAGCAACGAAGCCGGCGATACACCACATACTACGCTTACGGTCACAGAAAAGAATGTGTAAAACTACAACAGTTGGAATCCGCACCCTCCTCAGACATCGCATGCCTAACCAAATGAATTCCTTAGACATCATATGCCTAACAATTATAAACCCCGCATTTTAGTCTCATTATCGAAAACACTTTTCAATATCAAGTCGGGCAATTCAACAAGATTCCCGACATCCAGATCGAATGTTCGTCGCAAACATCAGTAGACGGCCGCACCCCCGATGCCGTCGACGAAGTGCACCAAGGCGGAACACCGCTGCCGTGAGCACCCGAACGGATGCTTTTGGCGAAGGGGTTCTCCTACAGTCACTTGGGCGGGGCTATAGGGCATGGCTATCTATTAAGTTTACCCAGCGAGTATCCACGTACGCTATATGATTGCGACGGACTTTTGATCAAATAAAAATTCCGAGGCAACCGATCATCTGAGACTGAACTGCTAGATTTATAACATTCAAATTAGTTATCTCATAACTACTTGTGGATGCCAAATATTGTATCACATTCCAGATAAATAGACAATGTAAAACTTTCCGATCGAATAATCAAACACCCAAGTTTTCCCAAATAGTTCTCAACACTTGAAATTAGTTTAAAAACATCCATCACATGCCACAGTACCAATGGTCCAACTGTAGAAGGGTCAACACAACGCCTCACATGTGGCACGCCGTACTGTCACAAACCCTAAGGTTTAGAGGCAGTTCAAGACGGTCACATAATCGAGTTAAGGTTTGTTGTCTTCTAGAGGGTCCACCGCGTTACTTGCACGACTTAGAAAGTTTCAAACTCGAGAAAAAATCCAACTTTTGAAAAAAAATTCCGACAGGGGAAAAAGTGAGTTATTGATATCCGTTTGAACTTTTTAACAGTTTCTAAAATTATCCGGAAAAGAACTAAACAAAGTTAAATTATCCGATCGAATTAACGTGTCCCCAATACAACCCAGAAAACTGAACACTTGAGAATAATTAAAAATTCCCAGAAGAATCAGGAATTATCTACGGAGGTTACTGTGCAAACCCTATTCCTCAATCCTCATTTATTGCCGCGGAACCGCCGCCAATACCCTGCTATGGCCATGGTTCCGCGGCGCTTTGGGTGATTTAGGGGGTCGGGTTTCACAGTAATTCCTAGATTTCCCTGCTGATTTTTTTGAGTATTTTTAATCCAGAAAAAATCACCTTTTTAGAAAAAATCCAGAGAGGGGTCTAAACTAGGGTTTCGGGGTTCGATCGGACTTTAAACTTCGTCTAGACTTCGCCTAAAGCTCTAGCTTGGCTCTGATACCACTGTAGGATTGCTAGGCACACGCACAAAGGTCTATGAGGCATTAACCATGCCCGATTCCAAATTTAGCCGTGCCGAACAACCCAAAGCCGGATTTTTATACTAGAGTTTATGCGAAAACAAGCATGTTAAACACTTTAACACTAAGTGGGAGGGATTACAACCTTTGTAGATCCGGTCCTTCACTTCAATAGCTCCGTGTAGATTTCCCCTTCGCTGCGATCATGAACTCTGGACTCTAGAGAAGCTCCACAAGAAGAACGAACGTGCTTGCCTCGAAGACTTCGAGGCCGAAGATGATCTACGTCGGGGAGACACTAACGCAAGCTATACCTTCACTAGGTCATGAACTTTGTGAAGAGAACACACTCTACTACATGGCAAGTGGTAGAGGATGAAGAAGAAGGAGGTGGGCTCACTTTAGAATTGATTTTCTCACATTTTTCCTCATGACACCATTAGAGCATGAAAGCTTTTTCAAGAAGATTGATGAAGAAGAAGAAGAAGATGGAATAATATCATCATATGAATTATATCCACTTCAATAATGTAACCAAGGGTGAGTTAAGCTATCATGCTTAACTCATGTAGAGAATTGACCAAGGTATATGGTTAAGGGTTGGGTTAACTAAATATCCTTAAGAATGACAAAAGAGTTGACTTTGTCAATGTTTCCACAAGCTTCATGAAAGCTTGAGAACTTTGACAAAGTCTTTCTCTTTTGTTATTCTTAAGATATAAACAAAACCCTAATCTTTACCCTAATCTTGGTATAAGTCTCATGCACCCATCTTTGATTTATCATCAAACATGACACAATCATATGTACACAAATATATATCACATATAAACTCATGCACAATCAAGTGAGAAAATAAATCATAAGTGAGAAAATACTAGTTAATGTAATGTAATATATCAAATATATAATTATACATTAAATTATTAAATCAACTCTTGATTTAATAATCCGGCTATAACCGACTAATATCTTGTGTAACAACTTATCGAATCAACACTTGATCCGATAACCCGGTTATATCGCATACAACCGATCAATGTTACAAATCGAGAGAATAGAATACGGTATCTTATATCGTATCAATCTCGGTCCTGCACATATCACATATGTGCTCCTACTCCGTTTCGCTTGAGCCAGGAAACCCCTGTAGGACTCTAAAGACTCGTCAATACGCCGGCAGTAGGTGATGATCATAACAAACACCCACAAGCCATAAGCGGTCTGCTAAACGTAACGGCCACCCGTGTATTGAGCGATCAGAAGATCAACAAGCAAGCCTGTACATTCTCCTATGAATTCAATCAGTAACACTCCCGTATAGTCCGGTCTCGCCGTCTGATATGTCGCATATCTCGCCTAGGAGTGGTAAACGTCAGACCCCAGTAGCTTGATAAGTCGTGTCGATATGAGGTCTATAACAGTTCGAGAAACTACTGATAACACTTACCAGTAAATCTCAGCAACCCTGGCCATGTATTTCCGGTTATAGCCAATCGAACACAGCACAACATCAACTCCCTATACCGCGAGAGACGAATCCCCTCCTTGTTAGGTTTACGTAGCATCCCATGAAGGGTTTGGAAGCATCACATATGCCAAAATCAAATTTTTAAGGTGCTAAGTGAACATACAAAGAATCATCACTATAAATTTAGGGTTTCATTACATGTACATCATCACAAGTAGAAAAAGCTAGGGTTTTGAGAGTACAACCATTGTAGCTCCCGACGCTACACTCCTTGGCTACTTGAGAGTTGGAAAAATGTTCGCTTGAAATCTTCTTGGTCCACGACGATCCACCCGAAGCTCCTTTGCCCAAAGCTCCTTTCTTTACTCGATATGTGAATGAAGTAGAGCAAACACCCTACACAAATGGGCTAGATGTGTGTAGTATGATGATGTTCTTTGTATTCTATATTCAAAACTCTTTCTTTTTATCAACCTCACTCAAGGAAATTATCAAGAGAGGAAGAAGAAGATGGTGGTAAGCTTTCTCACAAAAGAAAAGTTATGAGAATGAAAAAATAATTTAAATGAGAAAAGAATAATCTATATTAATCCTTTCTCACTTCAACCATGGTTAGAATCATCTAGATTTTTATCAAATGGTTTAAAGAAAAAAGGATAATTAACTCAAGGTTAAATGGTGGTTGAAGCATGGTCAAAGATGATAAGTATAAACCTTGTGTGAATTATCCTTTCTCTTTTTCTAAATGATAAATAAATTGATAATTCTACAATATAAGTCTTGCATTGCCACCAAACATGTATCAACAACCATGATACAATGTATGTATGTATGTATCCATGCACATGATCATGTGCATACATGCATGCATACAAAAATAGAAAAAGAGTATGGTTAAAGAATTAATCTAAAAGTCATTTGTTAAATCAACACTTGATTTTGCAAACCTGTCATATCACATACGACCCGACCAATAGAAAATGCCCGATTAATATACGGTATCACATATCCGTATTTAATCGGGCCCCCGCGCATATCTCATATGCACACCACAACTTTTCGCCTGAGCCAGGAAACTTCATTGTGGGACTCTAAGACTCGCCAATACGCCGGCAGTAGGTAATGATCATATCAAATATCTACAAGATGCAAGCGGTCAGCTAAACGTAACGGCCACCCGGGTATTGAGCGATCAGAAGAAAACAAGTGAACCTGTCACAACTCCCGTCGAGCCAACCGGCAACACTACCGTACAGTCCGGTCTCTTCGTCAGATATGTTGCATATCAAGTCTAGGGATGGTAACGTCGACCTCAATAACTTAATAAGTCGTGATGATGAATGGTCTATAACAGATTGAGAAAACTACTGATAACATTTATCAGTAAACCTCAACAGCCCTGGCCAGGGACTTACTGATATACCCAATCGAGCACAGCACAGCATCAACTCCCAATACCGGGAGAGACGAAACCCCTCCTATCGCTCATCGCTTTCGTGTGTCTCGGGACTGTACCTAACGGCCACCTGTTTGCACGACTCAGTAGAGTCGTGGTAGGGTGGTAATCAAAGTACAGTGGGAGAACACACAAGACTCTATGTCGATCTCGGGTCTACAGACTAACCTGCACCAGTGTCACCTGAGAACTGCTATCCGACGACAGATATAATTCCATATAGGAGTTCTCGGTGAGTCCGTCCAGTGTACCCAGTCACCCCTGAGCACCCGTATACGATCTCGATGTCAATCATCGATGAATGTGGGAACATCCATCGCCCATCATATGGGTCTAGTATCATATACGCTAGTCTACTCTGGTATATCGATGCCCCATCTCGATACACCTACGACTAGGGACATTCCAGGATATGCTTATAAACTACAGATGTCCCACTAGTATGATCTCTATCATAATCACAGTAGTCAAGTCTATATACTCAGGGCTTTATCAACATGTGTGAATGAATAAAAGCATGATCAAATCAACATGTCAGATAAAGAAGAACCAGATAGCATACTATCATGTCGAGCAAGAATGTACACTGAATATATATATATATATATATATATATATATATATATATATATATATATACATGTATAAATACATCCATTATCATATAATGGCCTCTAGGGCGTACATATATCCAACAATCTCCCACTTGCACTAAGGCCAGTTATTGGCGTATCTCATACCCAACATCTCAAAAAGTCGCTCATGCTGCGGCTGAGGGAGGGTCTTGGTGAGTGGATCCGCGGCGTTATTCTTTGTGTCTACTCTCCTAATCTCGATCTCGCGGCTATCTACAATCTCCCGGATCAAATGAAAGCGCCTTAGGATGTGTCTGGATCGCTGATGGGACCTGGGCTCCTTGGCTAACGCTATAGACCCATTATTATCACAATACAATGGTATTGGATCAATAATGGTTGGAACTACTCCTAGCTCCGAGACGAACTTCCTCATCCAGACGGCTTCCTTGGCGGCATCATTTGCAGCAATGTACTCAGCCTCCATCGTAGAGTCTGCAACGGTATCCTGTTTGGAACTCTTCCAACTTACCGTCCCTCTATTGAGGGTAAATAAAAACCCTGAGATAGATTTGCTATCGTCCTTATCGCTCTGGAAGCTCGAATCGGTAAAGGCCTCCATTTGGAGATTTCCATTACCATACACCAAGAACAATTCTTTATTCCTTCGTAAGTACTTAAGAATGTTCTTCACAGCTATCCAGTGATTCTCCCCTGGGTTGGATTGATACCTGCTTACAACACTGAGTGCATAAGCTACATCTGGGCGTGTACATAACATCGCATACATTATAGATCCTACTGCCGAAGTATAGGGTATAATGCTCATGCGAGCTCTCTCTTCATCGGTCTTTGGGCAAGAGTCCTTGGAGAGAGTGACCCCACAGCAAGCGGGTAAGGCACCCCGCTTGGAGTCTTCCATACTAAACCTTTTTAGGATGGTGTTGATGTACCTGGTTTGGGACAATCCCAATAACCTCTTGGATCTATCCCTATAGATCCTAATGCCCAGAATGTATGTGGCATCACCCAGGTCCTTCATGAAGAACCTTAGTGATAAGAAAGATTTGGCCGACTGTAGCATAGGAATGTCATTTCCTATCAGAAGAATGTCATCCACGTACAATACGAGGAATGTGATAGCTCTCCCTACAGCTTTCTTATAAACACAAGGTTCATCTGGATTTTTGATGAAATCAAACTCTTTGATAACATCATCGAAACAGATGTTCCAACTCCGTGATGCCTGCTTTAACCCATATATGGATTTAAGCAATCTACATGCTTTCCCGCTGCTCCCACTGTCAATGAAGCCCTCTGGCTGATCCATATAAACGCATTCTTCTAAATCTCCATTTAGAAATGCCGTTTTAACGTCCATCTACCAGATTTCTTAGTCGTAGTGAGCAGCAATAGCAAGTAGGATCTGAATGGATTTAAGCATGGCTACGGGCGAAAAAGTCTCGTCATAGTCCAAACCTGGTCTTTGACAAAAACCCTTCGCCACAAGTCTTTCCTTATAGGTCTCTACCTGCCCATCTACACCAATCTTTCTTTTAAAGATCCATTTGCACCCCACAGGTTTTACCCCAGGGGGTACAACGTCCAAAGTCCATACTTTGTTGGTGTACATAGACTCCATTTCGGATCTCATGGCATCCAACCACTTCACAGAGTCTCCACTCGTGATAGCTTGTTGAAAACTGGTAGGATCATCATCCTCATGATGCAGTCTTCTCTGTCACCATCAATGAGGAAACCGTAGTACCTCTCCGGTGGGCGAGAAGTCCTACCAGACCTACGGAGTGGCCGAGGTTCCTCTGTTTCTATTGCAACAGCCGGTTCAACCAAGTCGTCATTTGTAGTTTGTTTCTCTAGAACCTCTTCTAGATCCACCATATTTCCATCATCTTTATCTGTTAAAAACTCTTTTTCTAAGAATGTGGCATACTGAGAACCAAACACCTTTTGTTCCTCCTTGTGGTAGAATAGATATCCATAAGAATTCCTTGGATATCTCACAAAGTTACACATGACCGACCGTGTCTCGAGTTTGTCCGGATTCTGCTTTTTAATATAGGTCGGGCAACCCCAAATCTTAATTCTCTTAAGAGATGGTCTCTTCCCATGCCATATCTCATATGGTGTGGTAGACACGGTTTTGGTTGTGACCATGTTCAGTAGAATTGCTGCAGTCTCCAATGCATGCCCCCAAATGAGACATGTAACTCAGCATCACTCATCTTGGATCGGACCATATCTAATAGGGTCCTATTCCGTCGTTCAGACACACCGTTGTGTTGTGGTGTTTAAGGAGGGGTGAGCTGAGAGAGAATCCCATTCTCTTTTAGGAAGTTTGCAAATTCTGTACTGAGGTACTTCCCACCTCGATCTGATCGAAGCATTTTGATACTCAAGCCGGTTTGATTTTCTACTTCTAGTTTATATTCAGTGAATTTCTCGAAAGCTTCAGATTTGTGCTTTAATAAAAATACATGACCGAATCTTGAGAAATCGTCAGTGAAAGTAATGAAGTATGAAAAACCGCCTCTAGCCTGTGTAGACATTGGCCCACATACATCACTATGTATAAGGCCTAGGAGCTCAGTAGCTCTTTCTCCGTGTCCGGTAAACGGAGTTTTGATCATTTTACCCTTGAAACAAGACTGGCAAGTCGCATAAGATTTATATTCAAAAGGGTTTAAATATCCATCTTTGTGTAACTTGTTTAGTCTTGTTTCGTTAATATGACCAAGTCTACAGTGCCAAAGAAAAAGCTTCATTTATTTCTGAAAGTTTTCTTTTATTAGTGTGTTTTATGCTGAAAACTGTGTGTTGATTTATGACGTATATCCCATTATTAAGCGTACCATACCCAACCAACATTTAATTCAGGTGAATGTTCATGAAATTGTTCTGCAATACAAAATTATATCCTTCATTGTCTAACAAAGAAACAGATATTATATTACAAAGAATACTTGGTAAAAAATAACATGGGTTCAAAACCAATATACACCCAGATGGCAACCCCAAGTGATACTCTCCCACTGCGACTGTATGTACATTGGAACCATTTCCAACGTGGAGAGTATGGTCACCTGTCTTCAAAACCTTGCTATTTCTCAGCCCCTGCATAGAATTGCAAATGTGAGAACCTGAACCGGTATCTAATACCCAGGAAGCAGAGTTTATTGAAAAACAGTTTTCTGTCACAAACACACCTGAAGCGGAAGCATCCCCATGCTTCTTCTTGAGATTTAAGTACTCCGTACAGTTGCGCTTCCAATGTCCTGTTTTGTGGCAATGAAAACATTCCCCTTTCCCCGATTCTCCAGCTTTGGACTTGTCCTTCACCTTAACCTTTTTAACTCCACCCTTAGGATTGGTGGGCTTTTTCTTTTTCTTTCCCTTGGCCTTAGCCTTTGGGCGAGAAGAGGAAGATTGCCCAACACTCAAAATGGGAGTTTTCACTGATTTCAATGTGCTCTCTGCACTCCTTAACATATTAAGGAGTTCAGGTTGTTCCTTCTCCATGTTTTGAATGTTGAAGTTAACTATGAATTGAGCAAAGGTGGAGGGGAGGGACTGCAGAATAATATCCGTATATTATTCATTGTCCATCGTCCATCCAAGGTCCTCAAGCTCTTCTATGAGAGCTATCATCTTCAGAACATGGTCTCCTACTGGTGTGCCAGGGGCCATTCGCATCTGAAACAATTTCTTTGATGCTTCGTATCGTAATACGCGGGATTTCTCTCCATACAACTCCTTTGTACGGAGGAATATGGCGTGAACGTCC
This sequence comes from Agapanthus africanus, assembly GCA_030015575.1. Classification (NCBI taxonomy): domain Eukaryota; kingdom Viridiplantae; phylum Streptophyta; class Magnoliopsida; order Asparagales; family Amaryllidaceae; genus Agapanthus; species Agapanthus africanus. The sequence goes on from JASDDO010000012.1 coordinate 271,985,444, forward strand.
ATATTCTCGTGCTGCTTTTGATGTGTGTTGTCCATCGATGCAAGCGCGAGGCATTTGGCTGTGGCACAGTCAGCGTCCCATGTTTTGCGGACTTCTTTGTCTGCAACTGAGGATTTTGGACCTGGGACGGGCGGGGCTGAAGCCGTGAGGACATATGATACTTTATCATAAGTCAAGGCAATTTTCAGATTCCTTAGCCAGTCTTTATAATTGGTCCCATTCAGTTTATTTTTATCTAGTAGAAGCTTGAGTCCAGTCATTGGTATCTGCCATTAAAAGAGTGAAAAGAATACACTCAGCGAAAGCTCTGGCAAAGATCAGATTGGTTATTATCTTGTCTAATCGATGTCTCCCACTGCTTTAATCAAGTTTTTCTTTCAAACCTTAAAAAGAAAACTAGCCAGGATTAATTACAGTCTACAACTTCACTAACCGTTCAGCCAGGCCAGTGTCGGTACTTGAGGGAGGTTCCCCGTGCTTTCGCACGGACCTAATTAAAGTAAACCTCGTTTTCCCAGAGGCGTAGCCCCGTTAACACCTTTCTAGACACCTAATGAGTTAGCTAATTGTAAACTGCAAAACTCTCCTGGGAGCAACTATTTCCCACAGTGGGATCGCGATCCAACCATCATATGGAAGGTATGCAATCTCATTGCAAATCTCAACACTTGAAATTCCCGATGCGGTTTTTACCTACCTATGACCTTAACTATGGTCAACAAATCATAAGTACCAGTCAAGTTCTACCCGTCATTTCTTGATTAATTAGACCCACTCATATGACCCTTAACTATGGTCAACAAAGTCGCATGAATGTCCTAATTAATCTTCATCATATGCTGTGTAGGAAGACATCACTTAGCTACCGTACAATACGCCTTAACTATAGTCAACAAACGTAGCACGAATACTAAGTACTCTACTTCCTAAAATGACGGAGGGTTGCGGATGATTTTTAAGAAAATCTTTAACGCTTTGAACTTGATATCGTCGTAGAATCAAATAGTTTTCAAAAGGAATGGCTTGAGCTCCGCAGTTTTGAAATGTAAATTTTTCATAAAGAGCCGAGTGGTTTTCAAATTCGATTCTACAACATCTTTTAAGGTTTATTTTCTTTACATTAATCATATTAATGTAGTCCCATCATTTAATTCCTTAAGCCAATCATAGAAAAGAAACGAAAATACAACGTACGCTTATGCCATCCGCATTCGCCGCAATGTTTCGTTATGCACCGTTAGTTTACTTAACTAATGGCATACCGGGACGGGACTAGCGCGGGTGTAAAACATAAGCAACGTCTACTATATATCTCATATATAATATATCATTCATCTCAGATATCACAGAACACAGGCAGCAGAAACACAGATATAATGTGGGATATACTAGGACGTCCGTATTTAGTATTTAGCCAACAATAGAAAATACGGATTCTACAGTCGCGATGAATAGCCAAGCCCACACCCCTAGACCCCTATGAGAGTGGCAAGAGACCCTACCAATCCTGGAGTTTAGGAGACCCGGTCTCGACTCCTCGAGATGGAGTCCCACTGAACCCCAGAACCCGGTCACTTGTGCTCCCCTCCTTGGGTCTATCCTAATACGGAAAAGAAAATAATATACAACACAGGCGACATCAACCTCAACCCGGAAGTTCCCCAAATAAAAGAATATTATATTACATTTGAATTCTACATGAATGAAAATAAAACTCTCATCTCACATAAAACCCCCCGGCTATTCAATCACGACAATCTTGCACATCATATCTCAGCAACACATAATATCATATATCATCAACTTAAGTAAGTATGCGTACCCCGATTGTCGTTGATGTATAGCAAAGAAACCGGCGATAAGCGACATACTACACTTACGGTCACAGAAAAGAAAGTGTAAAACTACAACATTTGGAATCCACATTCTCTTTAGACATCGTAAATCCGAAATATCACATACTTCGCATTTCATGCCTAATTATATGAATTCCATATATTGTATCACATTCCAGATAAATAGACAATATTAAACTTTTCGATCGAATAATCAAATACCCAAAATTTCCTAAAGCACAATACTTGAGCGGAGTTCAAAAAACCCGGTCACAGTAGCAGCGGTCCAGCCGTAGAAGGGTCAAGCCAACGCCTCACATGTGGCACGCCGTACTGCCCCAAACCCTAAGGTTTAGAGGCAGTTCAGACGGTCACATATTCGAGTTAAGGTTTGTGTTCTTCTAGAGGGTCCACCACAAAACTTGCACGTATTTCCGAAAGATTTAAACTCGAGAAAAAATTCAACACTTGAAAATTTTTCGTGCCGGGAAAATGTGAGTTAAAGATATCCGTTCGAACTTTTTAATACTTTCTAAATTATCCGAAAAAGGCACGAAATTAAAATTCAGATCGAATCTTCGAATCCAAAACAATCCCCAGAACATCCAACACTTTAATCATATTAAAAATACCCAAAAATATATACAAGCAGGTAGGAACATTACTGTGTAAACATGAGGCAATAATTCATCTGTACGGCCGCGGATCCGCGGCCCAAGCAAGGTCTGGCCGCGGTTCCGCGGCGGCGTGTTAGGATTATTGCTTCGTTTTTTACAGTAATTCTTATATTCGCCTGCTGAATTTTTTAAGTATTTTTAATTCTGAAAATAACACAGTTTAAAAAAATGTCCAGAGAGGGTTCAAAAATCCGTATTTTTGGTTCGATCGGAGTTTTAACTTCGCTAAAGTATCGCCTAAAGCACTAGCTAGGCTCTGATACCAATGTTAGGTTTACGTAGCACCCCATGAAGGGTTTGGAAGCATCGCATGTGCTAAAATCAAAATTTTAAGATGCTAAGTGAACATACAAAGAATCATCACTAGAAATTTAGGGTTTCATTACATGTACATCATCACAAGTAGAAAAAGCTAGGGTTTTGAGAGTACAACCTTTGTAGCTCCATACGCTAGACTCCTTGGCTACTTGAGAGTTGGAAAAAGGTTCGCTTGAAATCTTCTTGGTCCACGACGATCCACCCGAAACTCCTTTGCCCAAAGCTCCTTGCTTTACTCGATATGTGAATGAATTAGAGCAAAAAGCTACACAAATGGGCTAGATGTGTGTAGTATGATGATGTTGTTTGTATTCTATAATCAAAACTCTTTCTTTTTATCAACCTCACTCAAGGAAATTATCAAGAGAGGAAGAAGAAGATGGTGGCTAAGCTTTCTCACAAAAGAAAAGTTATGAGAGTGAAAAAATAATTTAAATGAGAAAAGAATAATCTATATTAATCCTTTCTCACTTCAACCATGGTTAGAATCATCTAGATTTTTATCAAATGGGTTAAAGACAAAAGGATAATTAACTCAAGGTTAAATGGTGGTTGAAGCATGGTCAAAGATGATAAGTATAAACCTTGTGTGAATTATCCTTTCTCTTTTTCTAAATGATAAATAAATAGATAATTCTACAATATAAGTCTTGCATTGCCACCAAAAATGTATCAACAACCATGATACAATGTATGTATGTATGTATCCATGCACATCATCATGTGCATACATGCATGCATACAAAAATAGAAAAGGAGTTTGATTAAAGAATTAATCTAAAAGTCATTTGTTAAATCAACACTTGTTTTTGCAAACCGGTTATATCACATACGACCCGACCAATAGAAAATGCCCGATTAATATACGGTATCACATATCCGTATTTAATCGGGTCCCCGCGCATATCTCATATGCACAACAAATCTTTTCGCCTGAGCCAGGAAACTTCATTGTGGGATTCTAAGACTCGTCAATACGCCAGCAGTAGGTAATGATCATATCAAACACCTACAAGCCGCAAGCGGTCAGCTAAACGTAACGGCCACCCGGGTATTGAGCGATCAGAAGAAAATAAGTGAACCTGTCACAACTCCCGTCGAGCCAACCGGCAACACTACCGTACAGTCCGGTCTCTTCGTCAGATATGCAGCATATCAAGTCTAGGGATGGTAACGTCGACCCCAATAACTCAATAAGTCGTGCCGATGAATGGTCTATAACAGATCGAGAAACTACTGATAACACTTATCAGTAAACCTCAACAGCCCTGGCCAGGGACTTACTGATATAGCCAATCGAGCACATCACAATATCAACTCCCAATACCGGGAGAGACGAAACCCCTCCTATCGCTCATCGCCTTCGTGTGTCTCGGGACTGTACCCAACGGCCACCAGTTTGCACGACTCAGTAGAGTCATGGTAGGGTGGTAATCAAAGTACAGTGGGAGAACACAGTAGACTTTATGACGATCTCTGGTCTACAGACTAACCTGCACCAGTGTCACCTGAGAACTGCTATCCGACGATAGATATAATTCCATATAGGAGTTCTCGGTGAGTCCGTCCAGTGTACCCAGTCTCCACTGAGCACCCGTATACGATCTCGATGTCAAACATCGATGAATGTAGGAACATCCATCGCCCATCATATGGGTCTAGTATTATATACGCTTGTCAACTCTGGTATATCGATGCCCCGTCTCGATACACCTACGACTAGGGACATTCCAGGATATGCTTATAAACTACAGATGTCCCACTAGTATGATCTCTATCATAATCACAGTAGTCAAGTCTATATCCTTAGTGCTTTATCAACATGTGTGAATGAATAAAAGCATGATCAAATCAACATGTCAGATAAAGAAGAACCAGATAGCATACTATCATGTCGAGCAAGAATGTACACTGAATATATATATATATATATATATACATGTATAAATACATCCACTATCATATAATGGCCTCTAAGGCATACATATATCCAACACTCCTATCGCTCATTGCCTCCATGTGATTCGGGACTGTACCCAAAAGCCACCTTTTTGCACGCCCTCTTGGACGTGGTATGATGGAAATCAAAGCACAGTGGGAACCACACAAGACTCTATGACGATCTCGGGTCAACAGACTACTCTGTACCAGTGTCACCGGAGAACTGCCATATGACGTGAGGTATAATACGATCTGGGAGTTCTCGGCGAGTCCGTCCAGTGTACCCAGTCTCTACTGAGCACCCGTACACCATCCTTGATGTCAAACACCAATGGATAAGGGATTATCCATCGCCCATCATATGGGTCAAGATGCGTATACGCTAGTCTACTCTGGTGCATCGATGCCCTGTCTCGATACACCCTCGACTAGGAACAGTTATAGGATGTACTCGCCGACTACCGTGGCCCCACTAGTATGATCTCATCATAATCCCAGTAGTCGAGTACATATCCTAAGGGCTTTATCAACATGTAACATAGAGACAATCAGAGTATATGTTATGATAAAGTACAACCAGATAGCATACTATCATGTCGAGCAAGAAAGTCCTCCCTATATATGTCCAAGCATCCATTACAATATACATTGTATGTACAGTAATGGCCTCTAGGGCATACATATAACTAACATTTATCAGTATGAGCTAGTTGTGTACAAGCACGCATCAATAACACGATTTTATTCCCTGTTAACTGTATGGTTCATTGTCACGAATCACTCACTATTCACTGGCGTACTTGACACAAACACACCGATATTGTACACGTTAGACAATGCAATATACACTGAGAATTAACACGAATGTTCACTATCTCTAGAGGTATTGTTGTCGGGTAAAACTGTGAATCATGCCGCTAAACAGTTTATATGCAGTACAAGTCGTTATGCATCTTATGAACATAGAAAATTTGTATTAAATCATGCGTTCAGAATTAAGCATAATGATACAAAAGCGGTAATAAGTAAACTCAGTCGGAAGTTCAAAAAAATTGATTTCAAGTGAAACGGGTTTCGGGTTTGCAAGTTACAGTCGTTTCATTTTAAGTGTTCGCTGCTGGAAATTCAGTTCATGAACTGAAAGTCCATTTCGTAACACAATTTTCACCCTGTTGGGATCAAAATTAGGCGACGCTATAGTCGAACAAAATTTAGTTTTATTAGTTAAGTTTCCAACGCATAAGATGGCTCAATAATATCCATGGTGTACTGGGAGTTATGTATTGTACAATAAAGGGGTATACGTCCTGTCCCTGTTTGGGACTTCTATATGTTCTGTTGATTTAAAATGTAATTTAAATAGTAAATGACAGTAAAAACAAATGACACCACTTTCAATGGTTAGATAACAGATTTATCTTCTCTATGGTATAGGGTTCCGCATCATAACATTTTCATACAGCAGGTTGAAAGTATTACAAAACTAGGATCGACAGCCAGTGCTGCTCTGGACTGCAGTCTAGAGCCGTACTCCGAACTAGTTTCCATAACCTTTTTATCATAGAAACAGATTAAAACTCTTATGGGGTTCTATATCGTCGAGTCTTCTTCGATATGAGCCCTCGAACGCAACATTCCGAAATGTAACCAATTAACTGTGTTTTTTACAAGGTTCAGATAGGGAAAATTTCAGTTTTAACGGGTCTAAATGGGAAAGACCTATCGCGTCATTAAAGACCGTATTTTCCAGCCAAATAATAACACAACGTTCGTTATCACTCAAGCCATCCTATGTGATTAGTTTCCGTCAATTTAACGGTGGTTTTCAATTCGGGTTTTGCATCGAAAACTTGTATTACATTGGTTCGCATGAAAAGTATATAAGAAATTGATTGGTAATTGAATTGAATAGGTAATATTAGCATGAAGCAAGCATTATACTTGCCTGATGACGTATTGACGTCGGTACAACAGCGGCAACGGCGCGTTCGCGACACAAGCGCGGCACGGCAACTCGACTTGGCTCGAGCTCGAGTTATCGGTAGCGACGGCTGCTGCGTCGACGACGACAATGGACAGAATGATGGTGGAGATGGCTTGGACGGCGATGACGGCGGCTGGAACAGCGGAGTTTCCAAAGATTGCAGGTGTTCGATGAAATGTCGCAAGGAGCAAAAGGGCGTGAGCTTAGCTTGTAGGCTCAGTTAAGGCTCCGGTGGCTTGGCTGCAGCAATGGAGGCGGGGCTGTTGTGCATGGAAACAAAAGGGATCGAGTCCGGCGACAGAGGAGACGAGGGGGCGGAGCTGTGGTGGGCACGGTGGTCGGATGGCCGGTGATGGGTCGTCTTTAGGCTACAGGGGTCGGCTATAGGGTACAGCTATTGACGGGGCTCATTGATGTGTTAGTTATATGTATGCCCTAGAGGCCATTACTATACATGAGATGTATATTGTAATGGATGCTTGTACATATATAGGGAGGACTTTCTTGCTCGACATGATAGTATGCTATCTGGTTACTCTTTACCTTAACGTGTATACTGATTGTCTCCCTGTTACATGTTGGTAAAGCCATTAGGATGTGTACTTGACTACCTGGACTATGATGCGGATCATACAAGTGGGGACATGGTAGTCCATAAGTACATCCTTCAAGGTCCCTAGTCGTTGGTGTATCGAGACAGGGCAACGATATACCAGATTAGACTAGCGTATACCATCTCGAACCATTCAGATGGGCGATGGATGATCCCATATCCATTGGTATTTGACATCAGAGATGATATACGGGTGCTCAGTGGAGACTTGGTACACTGGACGGACTCGCCGAGAACTCCCAGATGGTATTATACCTTACGTCAGATGGTAGTTCTCTGGTGACACTGGTACTGGTTATTCTGTAGACCCAAGATCGTCATAGAGTCTTGTGTGATTCCCACTGTGCTTTGATTTCCACCTTACCACGTCCAAGAGGACGTGCAAAACGGTGGTTTTTGGGTATAGTCCCGAGTCACATGGAGGCAATGAGCGATAGGAGGGGTTTCGTCTCTCCCGGTATTGGGGGTTGATGTTGCACTATGCTCGATTGGCCATAACAGGGAAGTCTCTGGCCAGGGCTGGTTTAGAGATTTACTGGTAAGTGTTACCAGTAGTTTCTCGATCCGTTATGAGCCTCATATCGGCATGACTTATCGGTTATTGTGTTCTGACGTTTTACCACCCCTAGAGTTGATATGCGACATATCAGACGAGGAGACCGGACTGTACGGTAGTGTCACTATCAGGATTTTTGCAGGAGTTGGAGCGGGCTTGCTTGTTGATCTTCTGATAGCTCAATACCCAGGTAGCCGTTACGTCCAGCTAGTAGCGCTGACGGCTTGTGGGTGCTTGATATGATCATCACCTACTGTCGGCGTATTGACGAGTCTTTAGAGTCCTACATAGAGGTTTTACTGGCTCAGGCAAAACGAAATAGGAGCGCATATGTGATATGTGCGGGACCGAGAATAATGCGAGTATGTGATACCGTATTCTATTCTCGCGATGTCTGTGTCGATCGGTTATATGCGATATAACCAAGTTATCGAATCAAGGGTTGATTCGATAAGTCGATACATTGGATGTTAGTCGGTTATATGTGATATAACCGGATTATTAAGTCAAGTGTTGATTTAATAATTTAGTGTATAATTGTATATGTGATATACTAATTTACATTAACTAACATTGGTTCACTTAAGCATTTATTTTTCTCACTTGTGCACAACTTAATACATATATGTGATATATATTTATTTGTGTACATTTTGTATCATGGTCGTTGATACACACTACATGGGTGTATGAAAATACACCATTGTAATTATATTGGTGGGGTTTTAATATACAAATTAAATACAAAATTAGTGGATAATTGTTCAAGTGCATGAAGCTTCATGAAGCTTATTGTAGGGTGTTTTTCGTCACCCCATTGAGATGGGAATACGCGCGCGCTTGTCAGGCGTACTACAGATCCCCCTGCCTAGGGTAGGCCGGGGTTTAATGATTATGGGGATCCGAATCTCCGGCAGCCGCGGACTAAGCTGCGGTTAATTACCCCTCTCCTTTGGGGCGAGGGAACCTCCGATTAACGGGTTAAAATGGTCATGCGAACTCAATATGCAGTGTACGTGTGTTGTGTTTTGAAAGGGGGGTTTGGATATATCGGGAGCCACGCAGAGTTTTTACGGGGGTCCCGCTACCCGGATAGCGGGCTGGGGGTCAAGGTGGTGAGCAGCCCCCTTGCGGGGTGCGTGGCAGCGTCCCGTTAGAAATTTTTTTTCTAACAGGGACAGTGTCGCGGAGTATGTGTGTGTGTAAATATGTATACATATGTGTATATATATATATGTATATATGTATATATATATATAAAAGAAAGAGGGGGAAAAAGCATCCAAAGGATGCGTGGGGCCAGCGCCTTGAGCGCTGTGCACTTAGGTGCTGTGCGCTCAGGCGCAAGCGCGCCACGTGGGCGTTTTGCGCTGGAGCGCAGTGCGCTTGAGCGCAAGCGCGCCACGTGTCGGCACGTGGGCGCTTTGCGCTCGAGCGCAAGCGCGCCACGTGTCGGCACGTGGGCGCTTTGCGCTCGAGCGCAAGCGCGCCACGTGTCGGCACGTGGGCGCTTTGCGCTCGAGCGCAGTGCGCCTGAGCGCAGTGCGCCTGAGCACAGCACGCCACGTGTCGGCATGTGAGCGCTTTGCGACATTTGAGTTGTGTGCAAGAAATTGATGGATTTTGAAGTTGGACTTCGAGGTAGAACATCATTCCAGGGGCGGAGCATCATCTCGGAGTTCGGAGCATTTTTCCGAAGAGCGGAGCATGATTCCAGAGTTCGGAGCATCTTTCCGAAGAGCGGAGCATAATTCCAAGGATCGGAGCATCATTCCGATGAGCGGAGCATCATTCCAAATTGTGGATGTAAGTCGATGTAGTACACCCAAGTACTTATGGGGAGGCGGAATTTTCAAAAATGATCAAGTTTAAACAACGAACATCGACTAACCGCTTGAATCGAAGCTAAACAAATAATAACCAAACACATAGCTAAACTAAACTATAGTGTTAAGGGATTATACCGATCGAAACTAGTCCTTCGTCTTTGTGTCCTCCTTTGTTCTCCTCGGCCTTCTCTAGGTAGTAGACGATCCACCCGAGAGCGAAACTCCAAGCTAAACCTCTAACTTGAGGTAACTAATCAACTTTGATTGCTAATCAAAGATGAAAGGATGATGTAGAGTGAAGGTTATGGATTGTTTAGTCTAACTAATCCTTTGATCTCAACACATGAGGATTAAGGATTAGGGTTTGAAGATGAGAGCTTGAGGAGAGAGAATGTGAGATAAGATCATGAGAGAAGAGAGAGAGTGTATCATAATATTATGAAGCATTCTTATTTTTCAATAATGAATAAAAAGAAATGAATAAGCATGCTTCATGAAATATCTAGTGGTGATTCATTAGCATGAGTCATTAAGCAATAAATGTGCATTAATGAAATGAATGAATCACCACCATGACTCACTCTCTTATCCAAAAGAAACCTCCTTAGTCACATCTTCTAGAAGCTTCTCGAGTAATTACGAGAACGCCCCTCCGATCCGTAAAAATACGGAAAAACTTTAGACTGTAAAAATCCAATAACCGGATACCAGTAACTGGCTTAAACCAAAGCCGACTGGTAAAAACTGTCCGAAAGTCGTACGCGCGTAAACGCACGTATGCGTCCGAACCCTTTGTTGCAAAACCATGCAACCTCTATATCGTTTCGCCTGGAGTAGGAAACTCTCTGTGTGGGACTCTAGAGACTCGACTACTACGCTGGCAGTGGGTTTAACCACAGACCGCAAGCGGCACTAGCTGTACGTAACGGTCCCCAGGTAGTTGTCGATAAGAAGGCCGATGAGTAAACCCATCCGAACTCCTACTGAGTCTGATGTGACAATCTCCATACAGTCCGGTCCGTTCGTCCAAGACTATCGCATATCGGGCCTAGGGGGGCGGCAAGCGTCAGTCCCCTAATAGCGGTATAAGTCGTGTCGGAGTGAAGCCCATTACACCCTGAGAAACTACTGGAACCTACCAGCAAATCTCGCTTGCCCTGGCCAGGGACTTTGCGTAATGGCTCTCTGACACAGCACGATATCTACTCCCAATACCAGGAGGGACGAATCCTGTCTAACCGCCACTGCCTCCAAGTGCTCGGGACTGCACCCAACTGCCACCTGTTTGCACGACTCCTTTGAGCCGTGGTAGGGTAGCAATCTAAGAACAGTGGGACACACTCGAGGCGAAGTAGCAGTGTCAAGTCTGCGGACTACGCTGTACTCATGTCACCTGGGAACAGTTTACTGACGACTGGTATCAAACCAACCAACAGTTCCCTGTGAGTCCTGTCCGGTGTACCCGTAACCTAACGAGCACCTGTATACTATCTCCAGTACGACGTACTGACGGCTGTGGGACAGACCATCTCCCCAACTGGGATGAGAAGCGTACACACCAGTCTACTCCAGAGTATCGATGCTCTGTCTCGATAATCCAACGACCGGGGACCTGAATAAGGATGTGCTTGTAGACTATCCAGCCCCCACTAGTGTGACTGCCATCACAACGCTGGTAGACAAGCAAGATCCTAAGAGCTCTATCAATACGTACACTCACATATTAAGATAGAAAAACCAAGTAGCATACTACCATGTTTAGCAAGACTGTTATATACATGTGAATATCCCAAGCTTCCATTAAGTAATATACAAGCTAGTATGATACAGTAATGGCCTTCTAGGGCATAAACACTAACAATCTCCCACTTGCACTAGGGCAATGTACTGGCATATCGCAGACCAATGATCTCGAGCAGCCTCTCGAACTGAATCTGAGGAAGGGCCTTCGTGAATGGATCAGCAATGTTCTCTTCTGAAGCAACTCTCCGAACCACGATCTCCTGACGATCAATGATCTCCCTGATCAGGTGATACCGCCTCAAGATGTGTCTGGACTTCTGATGGGACCTTGGTTCCTTCGCTAAACCTATAGCTCCGTTGTTGTCGCAATACAGAGGTATTGGATCAACTATGGTAGGAACCACCTGAAGTTCTGTTAGGAACTTCTTCATCCAGACTGCTTCTTTTGCGGCATCGCAAGCAGCTATATACTCCGCTTCCATCGTCGAGTCAGCAACGGTGTCCTGCTTGGAGCTCTTCCAGCACACCGCCCCTCCATTGAGGGTAAAGACATAACCCGACATGGACTTGGAATCGTCCTTATCACTCTGGAAGCCGGAATCAGCAAAGGCCTCCAACCTGAGGTCTTTTCCGCCGTAAACCAAGAACATCTCCTTAGTCCTCCTCAGGTACTTGAGAATGTTCTTTACTGCTATCCAGTGTTTCTCCCCTGGGTCTGACTGATACCGGCTTACCACGCTTAGTGCGTAAGCTACATCTGGTCTGGTACACAACATCGCATACATTATAGAGCCTACCGCAGAAGCGTAGGGTATAATAGACATGCGTTCCCTTTCCAAATCAGTCTTGGGAGACATCTCTTTGGAGAGGGTGATTCCGTGACAAGCCGGTAGATTACCGCGCTTAGAATCTTCCATACTGAATCTTTTCAGTACAGTGTCGATATACCTGGACTGCGAAAGTCCCAACATCCTCTTGGATCTATCACGATAGATCCGGATCCCCAGAATGTAAGAGGCATCACCCAGGTCTTTCATGGAGAACCTGTGTGACAAGAATCCTTTGACAGATTGTAGCATAGGAATGTCATTTCCTATCAATAGAATGTCATCCACGTACAAGACGAGGAATACGACACTTCTGGCCACAACTTTACTATATATGCACGGTTCATCTGGATTTTTGATAAAGTCATATTCTTTGACTGTCTCATCAAAACAGATGTTCCAACTCCGCGATGCCTGCTTTAGTCCGTAAATGGACTTAAGCAGCTTGCATACTTTCCCGCTGCTCCCACTCTGATTGAAACCCTCTGGCTGATCCATATAGACGCTCTCTTCTAAATTTCCATTCAGAAAAGCCGTCTTTACGTCCATCTGCCAGATTTCATAATCATGGAAGGCAGCAATAGCAAGAAGGACCCGAATGGATTTGAGCATAGCCACTGGAGAAAAAGTTTCGTCATAGTCCAAACCAGGTCTTTGACGAAAACCCTTTGCAACAAGTCTAGCTTAATAGGTTTCCACCTGTCCATCTACACCAATCTTTTTCTTGAAGATCCATTTGCATCCTATGGGTTTTACCCCATCTGGAGCAAAGTCCAAAGTCCATACTTTGTTGGTGTACATGGACTCCATTTCGGTCCGCATTGCATCTAGCCATCGTACCGAGTCGCCGCTCTGGATGGCTTGCTGGAAGTCAGTAGGTTCATCATCATCTATGATGCAATCCTCTCTATCCCCGTCTATGAGAAAACCGTAGTATCTCTCAGGCGGACGAGACGGCCTACTACTCCTGCGGAGGGGTGCGGGAATGTTCTGTTCTTCTTGAACCTCTGGTTCTACCAAACTTTCAGTAGTAGTTTGTGGTTCTGGAATTTCTTCCAGTTCTATTTCGCTCCCACTTATTTCCTTTTCTAAAAACTGATTTTCCAGAAAATGGGCATTACGAGAAACAAAAACCTTTTGTTCCTCTGCGTAATAGAAATAATATCCCTTGGAGTTCTTTGGATATCCCACAAACATACATTTTACTGATCGTGCCTCGAGCTTGTCCACATGCTGCTTTTTAACAAAAGCTGGACATCCCCAAATCTTCATATGCTGAAGATGGGGTTTCTTCCCAGTCCACATCTGATATGGAGTGGTAGGCACAGTCTTGGTTGGAGCCCTGTTCAGAAGATATGCCGCTGATTCTAGCGCATAACCCCAGAAAGATCGCGGTAACTCAGCATTACTCATCATGGATCGTACCATATCCAATAGGGTTCGATTCCGTCTCTCCGATACACCGTTATGCTGTGGAGTGTACGGAGGAGTAAGCTGAGAGAGAATTCCTTTCTCTTTTAGGTAACCTAGGAACTCGGCACTCAAGTATTCACCACCTCGATCAGATCTAAGTGTCTTTATACTTTTGCCGGTTTGGTTTTCTACTTCATTCTTATACTCTTGGAATTTCTCAAAAGCCTCGGATTTATGTTTCATCAGATAAATGAATCCGTATCTTGAGTAATCATCCGTGAAAGTAATGAAATAGGAAAAACCACCTCTCGCATGTGTAGACATTGGACCGCATACATCACTGTGTATGAGTCCTAAGAGCTCGCTCGCTCTTACTCCTTGTCCAGTGAATGGAGTCTTTGTCATCTTTCCTTTGAGACAAGATTGACAAGTGTCATAAGTTTGATATTCGAACGTGTCCAAATATCCTTCTCAATGCAACTTAGTCAACCTTCTCTCATTGATGTGACCCAGTCTACAATGCCATAAGAAAGCTTTATTTAAATCTGGAGACTTTCTTTTTAGTGTGTTCTGGACATTGAAAATTTGGAGTTGGTTTAACACATATATGCCGTTATTTAGAGTACCGGACCCAATCAAACCATGATTAAGGTGGATGTTGACAACATCTCTTACAAACGTGAAATCATAACCTTTATTTGATAACAAGGAAACTGATATGATATTACACGTTAAGCTGGGTACAAAATAACAGTTATGTAAAACCAAAATGTGTCCACTCGTCAATCCTAGGTGATAATCCCCGACGGACGCAGCTCCCACGCTAGCTCCGTTAGCAACCCTGAGGATCATATCACCTTCCTTCAGCACTCTACGGTTTCTCAGTGCCTGCAATGAATTGCAAATATGAGATCCTGACCCGGTATCCAATACCCAGGAAGTAGAGTTGATCGACAGACAATTCTCAATTACAAACACACCTGAAGTCGAAGCCACAGCCTGCTTCGGTTCCTGGTTCTTGGCGTTCCACGCCTTGCAATCCTTCTTCCAGTGCCCTTTCCTGTGACAATGGAAGCACTCATCCTGACCAACTATCGGTACTGCTTTCTTTTTCTTTCCCTTCCCTCCCACCTTACTAACACCTCCTCTAGATCTGGGTGCGGCCTTCTTCTTCCTTCCTTTGGCCCTAGCCTTGGACCCGGAAGAAGATGAACCGCCAACAAACATAGCGGGTGTTTCCCTTGCCTTCTGCAAGGTGCCCTCCGCACTCCTTAACATGTTCAGGAGTTCCGCAAGTTCAACTTCTTTTCCTTGAAGATTGAAGTTGAGGATAAACTGGGCGTAGGTGGGAGGAAGGGACTGGAGAACAAGGTCTGTATAGAGCTCATTATCCAAAGTCGTCCCAAGGTCTGCGAGCTCTTCTATATAGCCAATCATCTGTAGGACATGTTCACCTACCGATGACCCGACAGCCAACCTCGCTCGAAACAATTTCTTAGAGGTCTCGTATCTTGCTATACGAGATTGCTCTCCATAAAGTTCCTTTGTATGGAGAAATATGCCATCTAGGGACATATCCTCGTGCCTCCTCTGATGTTCATTATTCATCGAGGCAAGCACGATGCACTTGGCTCTCGCGCAATCTAAATCCCAGGTTTTGCGGATTTCCTTATCCGCATTGCTGGATTTGGGACCAGGGACAGCAGGTGCCGTAGCGGTGAGGACGTACCCCAGTTTGTCATAGGTCAAAGCCATCTTGACATTCCGCAGCCAATCTTTATAGTTTGGCCCCGTCAGTATATTTTTCTCTAAAAGTAACTTAAGTCCAGTCATTTTCAGGGTCGCTGCAATTAGGAGAGAGAGAAGAAAACTCTTTAGCATGATGCTCTTGCAAGTTTAGAGTGGTTTTTAGTTTATCTAAACTGGATGGCTCCCACTGTTTCTCGAATCCTTCCTCAAACCATAAAAGAAGAATTAGCCAAGACTATTCTCACCGTACAATCCTTGCTTAACCGTTCAGCCAGGCCGGTGTCGATACTTCGAGGGAGGTTTTCCAACGCTTTCGCGAAGTTCCTTAATTAAGTAACCTCTTTTCTCTGGGGGCGTAACCCCGCTGACACTTTTCTGGACACCTACTAGGTTTATAGCATTGATCGTTAAGTGACGAATATCCTGATAAGTAGCATATACTCACAGTAGGATCGGGATCCAAATATCATCGTCTGATAATGTTGTAGGAATGCTACCAACATTCATCAAACTCAAAATGGTATGCATCTCTTTGCAAATTTCAGTTTCTTTTAGAAATTCCCGATATTAGTTTTTGCCCCATGCTCTTATGACCTTGGCTTTGGTCAAAATGTCATAAGTCACATGTCAAGTTCTACCCGTCATTATCTTGTCAATTTGAACCCATCCGTATATACCCCTGACTTTGGTCAAATGGTAATACGACTGTCCCAAACCAACTCATCTATCTTATGCAACAAATGAAAACCCAGTAGCTACCAAACACTATGCCTTGACTTTGGCCAAAATGCATAGCTTGAATACTACTGAATACCCAAATGAAATGACGGAGGGCTACGACTGGTTTTGGCGAAACCGTGAACGTAGTGAACTTGATATAACCGAAGGAACCTGATAGCTTTTAAAAGGAGTGGTTAAAGCTCCGCCATTAAAAATATCTGTTTTAAAAATAACCGAGTGGTTTCTTTTAAATTGTTCCAACGGTTTAAACTTTGGTTTGTTTTACTTTGCATTATAGATAATGCATCCCATCATTAACCTATCATTGCAGAAAACAACGAAAATACAATGTCCTCTTATGCCATCCGCATTCGCCACGGGGTCCCGTCATCACCCGTTAGGTTACTTAACTAACGACAGAGCGGGGGCTGGGCTAGCGCGGGTGTAAAACATAAGTGGCGTCTAAATAGCTATCATAAATATAGATATTTTACATTCGTCTGACGCAATGATATTCATTCCAGAACACAGATAAACAATATTGGATTTGCAAGCAATCTGTATTTCTTTTGAGCCTGCAAGAAAAGACAGATTACACAGTTGTGATGAATAGCCGTTACCCCACCCTCGACCCCTACGGGTACGGCAAACTACCCACCCGGCAGTCTGTGTACCCCACCTTGGGTCAGTCCTAGGAGCAAAAACAGTAAAATGAAATAATACAACGGTGGCTACGACCGCAACCTGGAAGTGCCCCGCGAAAATAATATTACAACAAATTACATTTACAACAAATGAATTAAACAATAACCCATTGCAAACCCCGGCTATACACCACAACAGTCCAATACAGTTTATATGCACAAACAGATATAACCATTTCAGAAATGTGCAACCCCCTGCCAACCGACATACTAGCAGTTAGGGGAGGTTTACGAACACATTAAACAATCACAGATATAATCCAATACGCAAATACTGTACAATTCGATCGAATAAACAACTTCAATATTGCTCCAAAATCTGCACTGTTAAACAGTAACCTGAGCAATAATTAAATATTCCAGAAAACCCCAAACACCAGAGAGGACCCACCCATGAAAGATGAGCCCATGACTCGGCAACTCGGCCGCGGAAGCGCGGCGGATCGGTGGGATCCGCCGCCCTTCCGCGGCGGTTTAGTCGAATCATGTGCTCGAATTTCTTGGGTGTTCTCCTGTGGTCATGTCAAGCTCTCTGAACACACCTGAAAAATTTTCTGACTTGATTTTAACTTCGACAGAAACTTGGCAGAATTAGGGTTTTGCGGCTTTGTTTTTCCGTTCGAAATTCGTACAAATTTGCAATTAAGTTATTTATTGTTTAGCGAGGCTCTGATACCACTGTAAGTCGATGTAGTACACCCCAGTACTTATGGGGAGGCGGAATTTTCAAAAATGATCAAGTTTAAACAACGAACATCGACTAACCGCTTGAATCGAAGCTAAACAAATAATAACCAAACACATAGCTAAACTAAACTATAGTGTTAAGGGATTATACCGATCGAAACTAGTCCTTCGTCTTTGTGTCCTCCTTTGTTCTCCTCGGCCTTCTCTAGGTAGTAGACGATCCACCCGAGAGCGAAACTCCAAGCTAAACCTCTAACTTGAGGTAAATAATCAACTTTGATTGCTAATCAAAGATGAAAGGATGATGTAGAGTGAAGGTTATGGATTGTTTAGTCTAACTAATCCTTTGATCTCAACACATGAGGATTAAGGATTAGGGTTTGAAGATGAGAGCTTGAGGAGAGAGAATGTGAGATAAGATCATGAGAGAAGAGAGAGAGTGTATCATAATATTATGAAGCATTCTTATTTTTCAATAATGAATAAAAAGAAATGAATAAGCATGCTTCATGAAATATCTAGTGGTGATTCATTAGCATAAGTCATTAAGCAATAAATGTGCATTAATGAAATGAATGAATCACCACCATGACTCACTCTCTTATCCAAAAGAAACCTCCTTAGTCACATCTTCTAGAAGCTTCTCGAGTAATTACGAGAACGCCCCTCCGATCCGTAAAAATACGGAAAAACTTTAGACTGTAAAAATCCAATAACCGGATACCAGTAACTGGCTTAAACCAAAGCCGACTGGTAAAAACTGTCCGAAAGTCGTACGCGCGTAAACGCACGTATGCGTCCGAACCCTTTGTCGCAAAACCATGCAACCTCTATATCGTTTCGCCTGGAGTAGGAAACTCTCTGTGTGGGACTCTAGAGACTCGACTACTACGCTGGCAGTGGGTTTAACCACAGACCGCAAGCGGCACTAGCTGTACGTAACGGTCCCCAGGTAGTTGTCGATAAGAAGGCCGATGAGTAAACCCATCCGAACTCCTACTGAGTCTGATGTGACAATCTCCATACAGTCCGGTCCGTTCGTCCAAGACTATCGCATATCGGGCCTAGGGGGGCGGCAAGCGTCAGTCCCCTAATAGCGGTATAAGTCATGTCGGAGTGAAGCCCATTACACCCTGAGAAACTACTGGAACCTACCAGCAAATCTCGCTTGCCCTGGCCAGGGACTTTGCGTAATGGCTCTCTGACACAGCACGATACCTACTCCCAATACCGGGAGGGACGAATCCTGTCTAACCGCCACTGCCTCCAAGTGCTCGGGACTGCACCCAACTGCCACCTGTTTGCACGACTCCTTTGAGCCGTGGTAGGGTAGCCATCTAAGAACAGTGGGACACACTCGAGGCGAAGTAGCAGTGTCAAGTCTGCGGACTACGCTGTACTCATGTCACCTGGGAACTGTTTACTGACGACTGGTATCAAACCAACCAACAGTTCCCTGTGAGTCCTGTCCGGTGTACCCGTAACCTAACGAGCACCTGTATACTATCTCCAGTACGACGTACTGACGGCTGTGGGACAGACCATCTCTCCAACTGGGATGAGAAGCGTACACACCAGTCTACTCCGGAGTATCGATGCTCTGTCTCGATAATCCAACGACCGGGGACCTGAATAAGGATGTGCTTGTAGACTACCCAGCCCCCACTAGTGTGACTGCCATCACAACGCTGGTAGACAAGCAAGATCCTAAGAGCTCTATCAATACGTACACTCACATATTAAGATAGAAAAACCAAGTAGCATACTACCATGTTTAGCAAGACTGTTATATACATGTGAATATCCCAAGCTTCCATTAAGTAATATACAAGCTAGTATGATACAGTAATGGCCTTCTAGGGCATAAACACTAACAGTGGAGCATAATTCTAAGGATCGGAGCATCATTCCGATGAGCAGAGGATGATTCCAGGGGATCGGAGCATCATTCCGAAGGGCGGAACATGATTCCAGGGATCGGAGCATCATTCCGATGAGCGGAGCATCATTCCAAGAATCGGAGCATCATTCCGATGAGTGGAGCATGGTTCCTGGGATCGGAGCATCATTCCGAAGGGCGGAGCATTATTCCAGGGATCGGAGCATCATTCCGATGAGCGAGCATCATTCCAATTTGCGGAGCATAATTCCAAGGTTTGGAGCATCATTCCGAAGAGCGGAGCATGATTCCAGGGGATCAGAGCATCATTCCGAAAGGCGGAGCATGATTCCAGGGATCGGAGCATCATTCCGATGAGCGGAGCATCATTCCAAGGATCGGAGCATCATTCCGATGAGCGGAGCAAGGTTCCAGGGATCGGAGCATCATTCCGAAGGGCGGAGCATGATTCCAGGGATCGGAGCATCATTCCTATGAGCGTAGCATCATTCCAGGATTCGTAGCATCATTCCGAAGAGCGGAGCATCATTCCAATTTGCGGAGCATCATTCCAAGGATCGTAGCATCATTCCAGGATTCGGAGCATCATTCCGAAGAGCGTAGCATGATTCCAGGGGTTCGGAGCATCATTCCGAAGGGCGGAGCATGATTCCAGGGGTTCGGAGCATCATTCCGAAGGGCGGAGCATGATTCCAGGGGTTCGGAGCATCATTCCGAAGGGCGGAGCATGATTCCAGGGGTTCGGAGCATCATTCTGAAGGGTGGAGCATGATTCCAAGGGTCGGAGCATCATTCCGAAGAGCGGAGCATGATTCCAGGGGTTCGGAGCATCATTCCGAAGAGCGGAGCATGATTCCAAAGTTCGGAGCATCTTTCCGAAGAGCGGCAGACATTCTGACCGAAGCATGATTTCGATGCAGAGGTAGATTCCTAGGCGAAGTATAATTCCGACAAGGAAGGAAAATATTCCAAGGCGAAGCATTGATTTCGACACGGGGTATATTCTAGGACGGATCATGATTCCGGAGCAGAGCTTGTTGGCTGACTTGATTCCGAGACGAAACATAATTTCGACAGGGAAGGCAGGTACACTGAGGCGAAGCATCATTTCGACACGGGGTGCATTCTGAGACGAAGCATAATTCCGACGTAGAGCTTGCCGGTTGACTTGATTCCGAGGCGGAGCATAATTCCGATGAGGAGATCGTTGGTTGATTCCGAGCCGAAGTATGATTTCGACAAAGGGTAAATTCTGGGACAGAGCATGATTCCGCCGTAGAGGTTGTTGGTTTGATTTGATTTGGGTTGACATCAGCATCGCTACACTGGAATATGGTACCGGGAGCGAAGCATCATTTGTCATGAGAGGATTTTGGGATTGGTTTTGGTTTGGCATCTGCATTGCTGCACTGGAATAATGCCAGGAGCAACTCATCATTTGCCCCGGGAGGACTTGGAAACTGGTTTTTTTGTTTGGTATCAGCATCGCTACACTGAAATATGGTACCAGGAGCAAATCATCATTTGCGTTTGCTTATTAGGAAACGATGGCTTAGGAGATAGGTTTTAGGTCCCTATCACCTAAGACTTTTCAGTTTTTTGTGAGCCGTAAGGGTCTCACAAATCATTTTCTCCCTACGGGTCGTAAGGATCCCGTAGGTGTATTTTCTCCTTAGGAGTCGTGGGGACTCCTAAGTGTGTTGCTCCTTGTGAGTCGTAAGGATCTCACGCGGGAATTTTCTCCTCACAAAGTCGAGAGGACTTTGTGAGTGCATTTCATCTCTTTTTTACGAGTTTGCACCCTTTCTGGTTTTCATAAACTCACCGGCAGTCCTGCTGTTTTTACTCACGGAACCCTTTCGGGTTTTCATCCGTGCCCATTTTGCTTGTGGACAACCTTTTTTATTTTTATTTTATTGTATTTTTTATTTTATTATATATATATTTTTTGGAGAGATTAGGATTGTTTTACGCCCGTGGATTGTATACGGTTTTGCAGGATGTATGATCCAGACCGTAGGGCCATAAAAATTTTGGGACTTTGTTGGCATCTACATCGCTGTACTGGAATATGGTACCAGGAGCGACTCATCATTCGCCGTTGGGGTATGGGATTTGGAATTTTATTGGCGACTGTATCGCTGCACTGGAATATGGTACCAGGAGCGACTTATCATTCGCCATTGGGGTATGGGATTTGGAATTTGGTTGGCGTCTGCATCGCTACACTGGAATATAGTACCAGGAGCGACTCATCATTCGCCACTTGAGGTATGGTATTGGAATTTGGTTGGCGTCTGCATCGCTGCACTGGAATACGGTACCAGGAGCGACTCATCATTCGCCACTTAGGGTATGGTATTAGAATTTGGTTGGCGTCTGCATCGCTGTACTGGAATATGGTACCAGGAGCTACTCATGATTCGCCGTTTTTTTTTTTCGTTTTTGCATTTTTTTATCTTACCGCGATTGCTCTATCATTTCAGCTTTTCTTATCACGATGGTCGCGATTGCCCCATCATTTCGGCTTTTATTCGCAGTTGCCCCATCATTTCGGCTTTATTTTTATCTATATTTTACTCGCTGATTTTTATTACGAGTTGCCCCATCATTTCGGCTTTTCTTTATTTTTCTTTTATTTACACATTTTTTGTTTATTTACATATATGTATATATATATTTACATTCCCAGTTTAACGACTTAGAGGTCGACTGTTCCCAGTTTAATGACGTGGTGGTCGATTGTTTTCAGAGAAAGGTAGATGTCTGAGAGAATCGGTTTCACGAAGAACTTCGGTCTCCATTTGTATGAAATTGGCGGTTGCAGCTTGACTGTTTGTTAACACGCCTTTAGACAGTTCTATCTCTCCTGCCTGGTATTGCTTTTCGACCCAATCTTTGAAGACGAAGCAGTCCTCAATGGCATGACCTATCACTCTGTGATAGGGGCAGTATTTGGGGTCGTCGGTCATATTCGATTCCTGCGGTCTTTTTGACTCTGGCAGTTGTAGACCGTTCCTCAGGGCGTCTTTGAATATTTTACGGATTTTGTCCCTTCTGAAGGAATAGACCCTTCTCTTTGAGTGGAGATTCTCCTCCCTCTCCGAACACTGGCTTCCGAGGCTGGTTGGCGCTAGGCCCGCTCATCCCTTGCTTATTTAGGTTAGCCGAAGTGTTGAAAGATTCAGAATCATCGGAGTTTCCGCCTTTGCGATTATTGTCCTTCCGGTTTCTCCAGGACCTATTGTTATTTTTAGAATCCGAAGAGGACTCCTGTTTTGAGCGCTCCAGCATCTGTACTTTCCTGGTCAGCTCTTGGAATGTTTTGAGACCCGCGGTGCATAAAAACGGGGCCATCCAATTGTTGAGATTTCCGACGAGGAGACTGACAGATTGGTCCTGCTCTATCGGCGGTTAGCATTTGACGGAGAGATTGCGCCTTCGGGTTATAAAATCCGTGCTGCTTTCGTCGCTGTTGGGCTTGGTCCTTACGAGCTCGGCAATGGTAATCTTATCGATGAGGCTTATGAACCTCTGCCGAAACAGAGACTCCATTTGGACAAAAGTTGTAACGGAGCCATCCGGTATCCTCGCGTACCAGTCGAAAGCAACATCGGTCAAGCTATTAACGAACTGGGGGAGGAGAAGCGCATCGTTGCCTCCAGTGTTCCCGCATGAGGCTTTGAAGTGGGCGATGTGCTGATTCGCATTTCCCGTCCCATCAAATCTTCTGAATTTAGGGATGACATAGCCACTAGGAAATTCTACCAGATCATACTGAGCAGGATATGGTCTCCCACTACTGCTGATATCTTTTTTCGCTTCGGCTTCGTCCACCAATGTTTTGACTTTGCTGGTAACCAAATCCATGATTTGATCTTGAGTTAGCGGGCTACTGTCATCGGTAGTCAAGACATTTCCCGAGATAGGATGCAACTGATTTTCATGCGGTTCGCCCACTTTTGGATTTGAGGGAATAGGCATCGGCTGCTTTGGGACACCATTTCCCGGTTCATGAGAGCCCTGCGCCTGGTTGGGCGGCTGAGAGGCAAGTTGGGCCGTAAGCTGCATCACAGCATTCGTCAAGTCATCGATTTTGGAGTAGAGTTTGTCCATCTCCTTGTCTTTGTTTCTGAGCTGCTTTCGGAGCTCTTGAAGCTGCTCTTGCTCCGCGGTCCTGGGGAGGAAAGTCGGCTATTCTTCGCTTTCCGAGCCCGACTCCTCATGGACCGAAGGGTCTTTCGGCCTATCATCCTCATCAAGAGGGTTTTCATCACCCAGCAGAGGCGGTTGTTCTTGGGAAGCGGCCACCACATTCAAGCCAGATTGGTTTTGAGATGTGGTAGCCCCGTCCTTGCACTTGCTGCGCGTGCCCACCGTGTAGACAGTGTGGACCACATACCCAGCCATTTCCTCATCTTCGGCAGGGTAACCCTGTTCTTCGAACCTCATGAGGTTCAGCCTGGCAGGAGCCCTAACCCTTTTGTTGGCTCTATATCTGAGCCTTTTCTCCCTTAGCTTCTCGATTTTTAAGGCTTTGCGGGCATCCGCTACCCGGGAAGCCATTGTGAGTTGATCAGCGGGGAGCTTAGAGAAGACACCCGATCGAGCATTTGTCAGGGGCGCCGCTGGAGCTTGCTCGGGACGCGTTGTAGCTTTCTTGGTGTTGATGGACTTACCCCCAGCTGGGGCCAAGGAAAGTCGTTCAGATACCGACTTGCGTTTGGGTTGGGGCGCCCTTGAGATCACCACATTTGGTCTCCAGCCTTTCGAGACCAGTTTGTCTGCCACCGGGGCTTGAGGAGCTAGGATGGCGCCAACTGGCATGAACATAATAGAGTCGAATGGTAGCAGTGGCTCCTCCCATTGTCGCACGAGACTGGCTGGAGGGACCATCCTAGAGTCTATCCTCATCGTGTAGGAGACGGGAGCTGAGTTCATCATCGAAGACATCGTCGGAAGGTGATTGCTTGAAAATCTGCATGAAAAAGTATTATTTTTAGTATAAATACAGGTATGTATATTGATTGAGTTCGCATGAACGCTTAACCTGAAATATGGGAGGAGAGATTGGTGTCCCACCTGGCGTGCCAGAATCTGTAGGGTGTTTTTCATCACCCCATTGAGATGGGAATACGCGCGCGCTTGTCAGGCGTACTACAGATTCCCCCTGCCTAGGGTAGGCCGTGGTTTAATGATTATGGTGATCCAAATCTCCGGCAGCCGCGGACTAAGCTGCCGTTAATTACCCCTCGCCTTTGGGGCGAGGGAACCTCCGATTAATGGGTTAAAATGGTCATGCGAACTCAATGTGCAGTGTACGTGTGTTGTGTTTTGAAAGGGGGGTTTGGATATATCGGGAGCCACACAGAGTTTTTACGGGGGTCCCGCTAGAAATTTTTTTTCTAACAGGGACAGTGTCGCGGAGTATGTATGTGTGTAAATATGTATACATATGTGTATAAATATATATATGTATATATGTATATATATATATATATAAAAGAAAGAGGGGAAAAAGGCATCCAAAGGATGCGTGGGGCCAGCACCTTGAGCGCTGTGCGCTTAGGTGCTGTGCGCTCAGGCGCAAGCGCGCCACGTGTCGGCACGTGGGCGTTTTGCGCTCGAGCGTAGTGCGCTTGAGCGCGAGCGCGCCACGTGTCGGCACGTGGGCGTTTTGCGCTCGAGCGCACTGCGCTTGAGCGCGAGCGCGCCACGTGTCGGCACGTGGGCGCTTTGCGCTCGAGCGCACAGCACCTAAGCGCACAGTGCTCAAGGTGCGCCTGAGCGCAGCACGCCACGTGTCGGCACGTGGGCGCTTTGCGCTCGAGCGCAGTGCGCCTGAGCGCAGCACGCCACGTGTCGGCATGTGGGCGATTTGCGCTCGAGCGCAGTGCGCCTGAGCGCAAGCGCGCCACGTGTCGACACGTGCGCGCTTTGCGCTCGAGCGCTAGGCGCTGGCCAGACCAGAAGCTATGCTTCAAAAAGGAAATATTTATTTTATATATATATATATATATGTAAATATATGGAGTTAAACTCCTTAAATGTTTTGGTTGATGAAGGGGGTTCTTCCTCTTCCTCCTCTGTTGGCTGGATCTTGATGATCAAGAGATGTGAGATCTAAAAATCTCTCCTTTTTGAGATCTAATGGTAGATCCAAGTTCCCCTTTGTGGGTTTTGTGGTGGAAGACTTCTTAGTTTTTGAAAAGAAAGAGTAGAACTCTTGATTTAATTCAAAAGAAATGAGATGGTTTAGAATCTTGGAGAAGGAGCAGGAGGCACAAAAGATCTCAGATCTAAAATTATTTGTGGAGAGGATGAAAAAAGTCCCCTTTATTCATCATCATGTTGCCTTTTATAGGCTTACATATTTACATATAGCCCCTTGGGCTTCACAAAAATGGCATTTTGCCTATCCCATGGCTCATGTGCCATTTCATTTTTGCACATAAGCCATGGGCTTACAAAATATTGGCTTTATGCCCATTTTGCATACATTCATGTATAAAAAAATTACATAAAAATTATTTACTACATGATTTTGTTGTTGGCATGTGGAGGGTGTCCGCGGGCTCGACTTGGGCATGGGCCCGCTTGACCTGGGCTTCGGCCCACCTAGCTTGGGGGTTGACCTCGACTTTGACTCGGTCAACCGGGGTGTAAATTTTTACCTCAACACTTATGAATGCATTGACCAAAGTCCACTAGTTTTGTTTTTACTTAGGATTTTTATAAACCTAACCACTATAATTAGCCATGGTTATTTCTCTACTTGAGTTAGTATATGATACTCACTCACCATGGTTATCTCCCTCTCTCTCTTGATTAGTATTCATTTCTCATTTTGAGCACATCTTCTTCCTCCTTCAATTTCATTCTAGGGTTTGAAAAAGAGAGAGGATGAAAGTGAGAAAAGAAATTCTAAATGGTATCCATTTTCTATTTCATCATCCTCTACTAGACTAGCACTTTAGTTTAGGGTGTTTGCTTCACTAATTCTCTAGTTAGTGAAGTAGAAGCTTGAGTTCGTATTCCCTCGACGTAGATCATCTTCGGCCTTGAAGACTTCAAGTAAAACCGTTGCAATCTTCTCATGGAGCCGTCCGAGAGTCCGGGAGTTCGATAATCGCAGCGAAGGGACTATTAAAAGGAGCTTAAGAAGTGAAGGACCGATCTACAAAGGTTGTATTTCGTATTCACTTAGTGTTAAAGTTTTTAACTTGCTAGTTTTCGCCTAATCTCTAGTTTAAAAATATTGTTTAGAGTTATTCGGCACGGCTAAAATTTTAATCGGGCATGGTTGATGCCTTGTAGAACCTTGTTAGAGTGCCTAGTAACCCTACAGTGGTATCAGAGCCTAGATAGAGCATTAGGCGACGTGTATACGAAGTTAAAACTCCGAACGAACTCAGAATCCCCCGATTTTACCCCTCTCCGGACATTTTTAAAATGTTGGTTTTTTCTGGATTAAAAATGCTTTAAAAAATCAGCAGGCAATTATAAGGGAAACTGTGCGAAACGACAACGTTTGGCGCCCAAAGCGCCGCGGCACGAGCAGGCTCCCGCAGCGGTTCCGCGGCCATAAGGTGAAGTCACGCTTATCTTTTTGCACAGTAATGTTCCTATTTAATTTCCAATTGTTTATGAGTATTTTTAATTTATACTCAAGTGTTGAGTTTTCTGGGTTGTATTGGAAGCTCATTGATTCGATCGGAAAGTTTAACTTCGTCTATGTGTTTTCCGGATATTTAGAAAGTATTAAAAATTTTGAACGGATATCAATAACTCAGTTTTTCCCGACTCGGAAAATTTCCAAGTGTTGTATTTTTCCGTTGTTTAAGAACGTCTAAATCGTGCAAGTTACGCGATGGACCATCTAGAAGACAACAAACCTTAACTCGATTATGTGACCGTCTTGAACTGCCTTTTGAACCTTAGGGTTTGGGGCAGTACGGCGTTGCCACATGTGAGGCGTTGGCTTGGCCCTTCTACGGCTGGACCATTGGTACTGTGGCATGTGATGGATGTTTTTTAAACTTCCCTCAAGTGTTGAGAACTATTTGGGAAATCTTGGGTGTTTGATTATTCGATCGGAAAGTTTAACGTTGCCTATTTATCTGGAATATGATACAATATTTAGAATCCACAAGTAGTTATGAGATAACTAATTTGGATGTTATAAACATAGCAGTTTAGTCTCAAATGATCGGTTGCCACGAAATTTTGATGCGATCAAAAGTCCGTCGCAATCACGTAGCGTATAGGGATACTCGCCGGGTAAACTTAATAGACAGCCACGCTCCAAAGCCCCGACCAAGTGACTGTAGGAGAACCCCGTCGCCAAAAGCATCCATTTGGGTGCTCGCGGCAGCGGTGTTCCGCCTTAGTGCACTTCGTTGATGGCATCCGGGGGTGCGGTCGTCTACTAAAGTTTGCGACGAGCATTCGATCAAAATATAGGGAATCTTGTTGAATTGCCCGACTAGATATTGAAAAGTTTTTTCGATATGGAGACTAAAATGCGGGGTTTATAATTGTTAGGCATGCGATGTCTAAGGATGTTGCGGATTCCAACTGGTGTAGTTTTACACTTTCTTTTCTGCGACCGTAAGTGTAATATGTCATATCGTCAGTTTCGTTGCTATATGTCAACGATAATTGGGATGCGCATATTTACTTACGTTGAGAACATGCGATGTTATGTGTTGCTGGATATGTTATATTGGATCGTCGCGTTCTGAATAGCCGGGTTTTTTTTTATGTGAGATGAGGGTTTTTATTTTCATTGATTTAAATTTAAAGTATGTAATATTCTTTTATTGGGGCACTTCCAGGATGAGGTTGATGTCACCATTTGTATATTATTTACTTTTCCGCACTAGGATAGACCCAAGGAGTTGAGCACAAGTAACCGGGTTCTGGAGTCCAGTGGGAGACCAACTCGAGGAGTCGAGTCCGGGTCTCCTAACTCTAGAATTGGAAGGGTTGCTTGCCGCTCTCGTAGGGGTCTTGGAGTGTGGGTTTGGCTATTCATCGCAACCGTGGAATCCGTGTTTTATAGAGGCTCAAAATAAAACACGGACGTCCTAGTATATCCAATGTTTCATATGTTTCTTCTGCTGCGATATCTGTGATGTGATCATTTGATATGTTGTGATAAATTCTGTATATAATATATATGATATATTATATAGACGTTACTTATGTTTTACACCCGCACTAGCCCTACCCTGCTCTGCCGTTAGTTACCTAACTTAACGGTGCACGAGGGGACATCGTGGCGAATGCGGATGGCATAAGTGTACGTCGTATTTATCTGTGAAGTTTAGGTGACTTAATTGATGGGACTTCATTAATGTGATTAGTGAAAAAAAAGAAACCTAAAAGATGTTGTGGAATCGAATTTTCAAAAACAGGTAGCTACAGTTCTTGCTTTGCATCGCGGTGTTCCTTGTAGAACACCCTGCACCTTATTCGATAAGGAAAGGGCCGAGATCCCTTCACCGGGAGTGACCCCTTTAGCAATGACTGGCAGATGCTACACCCCTTGGTTTTGTCTTTTGATTGCTTTTCTAGTTCTTTCTTTGCACAGTGATATATATGATATATCACGCACCTTATTCCATAAGGAAAGAGCCGAGATCCCTTCACCGGGAGTGACCTCTTTAGCGAAACTAGTAAAAGCCTTAAAAGCGCTCCATTTTAAAATCATTTGATTCTACAACGATATCAAGTTCATTACGCAATAGGTTTTCAGAAAACCTGTCGTAGCCCTTCATCATTTCAGATAAGTTGTATATAGTATTCGTGCTACATTTGTTGGCTTTCGTCAAGGTGTAGTGTGCGGTAGCTATTTGTTGCTTATCTGCTGCATACGATGCGATTGGATTAGGGTAGTCGTACGTCTTTGTTAGCTTTCATCAAGGGTCGTGCGGGTGGGTTTAATTCAGTCAAGAAATGTACGGGTTGAACTTGACTAGCGGGCTATGGTTTGTTGGCTTTCGTCAAGGTCATAGCACGTTAGGGGAAAAATTATTGGGAATTTCAAGTGTTGAAATTTGCAATGAGATTTCATACCTTCTATGAGATAGTTGGATCCCGATACCCACTGTGAGTAATTGTTACTCCTGGGAGAGTTTTACACATTACAATTAGCCGATCAAGTAGGTGTCTAGAAATGTGTCAACGGGGTTATGCCTCTGGGAAAACGAGGTTTACTTTAATTAGGTCCATGCGAAAGCACGGGGAACCTCCCTCAAAGTATCGACACTGGCCTGGCTGAAAGATTGGCGAAGTTGTAGGGTGTAATTAATCCCAGCTATTCTTTCCTTTAAGGGTTTGAAGGAAGATTTGATAAAAACAGTGGGAGCCATCCTGATTAAATAAAATAATGACCAATCTAATCTTGCAAGAGCGCACGCAGAGTGTTTTCTTCTCTCTCTCTCCAGGTAGCGACCATGTCACGCCTTAATCAAGATAATAATACGGATGTATTGACTGAACCTGCTTGTTATACTGAGCTAGGGGAACGTTGGTCCCGCTCCAACTTATAAATGTTATAAGATAGAGCAGGAAATAGGGGATTACCAGGATTCCCGTGCCGCCCAAACGAAGAAAGTGCATGATGATGCATCTTCTTCGGGTGTGTTCATTACAGAGAACTGTTTCTCAGTATCCTTTACGTACTGGGTATGAGATACCGGATCAGGATCCCGCATATGTAATCTGTTACATGGGCTACAGATAGGTAGAGAACAGAGAACGGGTGATAAGTTTCATGAGATAGAAAAGGGTGCAAGTGTTGCAACCAAGTCTGTTGGTCACTATCACCCTGTATTAGCAGAATACATTGATTCTGAACGAATGTTGTTAGATACCGAACCTGATATACAACATCATATCAGTCTCTTTATTAGTAAAGAAAGGATATAATTTTGTATTGTTGGATAATGTTTTGAACATTTCCTATATCAAGAGTTGATCGGTTCAGGCACGTTATCTAAAGGCATAGACGTTCTAAATCAAACCACAGTTCTTAACGTACAGAACACGCACAAGAGGAAGAGTTCAGAAATGAACGAATCCTTCTTGAGGTATTGTAGACTAGGTCATATGAATGCGACCCGACTAGCTGAAGTTACATAAAGATGCATATTTAAATTAGTTTAAATTTATATCTTGTGAAACTTGCCGGTCATGTCACAGAGATAAGATGACCATAACTCCGTTTATTGGAAACAGAGAAAGAGTTAGTGAGCTCTTGGGATGATACATGTTGATGTATGAAGGTCCCCTGTCTACACATGCCAAGACCGGTACTTTGTACTTCATTACATTCTCTGATGATCTCTCAAGATTCAGACATATGTTCCTGTTGAAACACAAGTCCGAAGCTTTTGAGATATTCACAGAATATAAGTTAGAAAGTAGAGAACCAAAAGGGGTATAAGTATTATGTCCTTTGATGTGATCAAGGAGGAGAATACTTGAGTATGGGATTCCTGGACCATTCTGAAAGGAGAATGTGATTCTCTCTCAGCATTACTCATCCATATACACCACAGCACGCCGGTGTATCGGGGCGGAGAAATCATAACCTATGTGATAAGGTGTGCTCTATGATGAGTATTACTGAGTTACCTATTTTCTTTTGGGAGTTATGCACTGGAGAAGTTGCATACCTATTGAATAGGGTTCCGATCAAATCAGTTGCCTACCACTTCATATAAGATATGGAAAGGGAAGAGCCCATATCTTAAGTTTGTTAAGATTTGGGGTTGTCCGGCCTATGTCTAAAAGCGAAATCCGGAAAAGCTCGAGGCAAAGTCAGTTCTGTAGAAGTTTGTTGGATATCCCAAGCATATGCAAGGGGATATCTTCTACCTAACCGAGGAACAAAAGATGTTTTGTTTCTTAACATGCCACCTTTGTGAAAGGGAATTTCTTGTGAAGAAATTAATGGTCATAAGGTAGAGCTGGAAAGAGTTCCAGCTATACAAACTGCAGCTGATGATTTGGTAGAACCAATGAATTCAATAGTAACCAACGAACCTCAGCCTCTCCGCCGATCTAGTAGGGTTCCTCACCCACCTGAGAGATACTTCAGTTTCTCTATGACAGTGGGAGCGAAGAATGCGAGATGATGACCCAACTAGTTTCGAGCTGGCCATCAGGAGTGGGACTCTGCAAGAATGGCAGGATACTTAACTGTAACATTTCAAAAAAATAAAATATTATTTTTAGGAATTTTTATAATTTAATATTATTTTATTGAATATTTTAATATTTTGGTATTATTAAATACAAATAAATGGGAAAAATTTTAGAAAAATTATGGAAATTTCTAAAATAGGGTAATTTATAGAATTATGCCATTTTTAAGTTTTTATGATTAGTTATATGCCAATTTAGAGCTAATCGCGATTAAAAATCGCTAATCGGTTTTTTAGCAATTTTGTGCAAAACATGCATATATCACTTTTTCACACTTGTGCATTTTCTATCATGTTATTTGGGGTTACTATTCTAGTGAGAAGGTTTTAGAGAAAAGGGAAAAAAGAAAAGGAAAAGAAAATGGAAAAGAGAATAAAATATGATGCATGGTGTGAGAGAGAGAGGTATGGCCTTCTTTGACCTTGGACTTAGCCATCTCTTCATTTTTCCTCTCATCTTCTCTCTCCCTCTTCCTCCATCTCCTGCTGATGCTGCTGCCCCTCTTCATCCTCCCCTCTTCAAGCCCCAAATCATCTCACAAACTTCAGTAAAACCCCACTCTCATTTCACAAAAAATGTGCACAAGCTTGCGAGCTATAGGATCGACCAAGAAAGCTTTCATTTTGGCGCTGTTGAGGATTCATATGGGTCTTATGAGGTAATTCCTCCACAATTAGAGTAGTATTTCTTGTGCTTAAGCTTCGATTCAAGTTTCATATCGATATTGTGTGTTTTTATGGATTTGAGGATAACCTAGTTAGGGTTTGAGGAAAAATTGAGTTGTGAAGTGAAACTAAGACTTGTTGTGACCTTAGAATCTTGGTGTGATGTTGTATTGGACCCTAACCTGAAGCTTTAACCCAGAATACGGATTTATGAGACGATGTCGGGAAAAACTGCAATTCTGGGATTGTATTTGGGAATCTGCTATCACCCGAGACTTCCTAAAATAAAATTGATTGTACAGTGAGATGTGCAGGCACCTAGGAACCACCACACAAGACCCCAACCCCTAACTCCATGACCCGGCCGCAGATTTATTCTGTTTGGCCGCAATTTGCGGCCTGGACCCCACCAAACTTGCTCGTTTTGGTTTTGGTGTTCCCTTATTTGTAGATTAGGCCCCTGGTATGTATAGATTTGTCTAGTTTGACCTAGGGGGAAATCTGGATCCTATTTCCTAAGTTGCTGTTTTAGATTCTTATTTCCGTATTCCGTATTTTTAATTCCGAAATTGTGTATGGTGTTTTACCTTGACTAATTGGCGTTTATACGACGATATCGGGGATTGATTGATGGTTTTGAAGGCGTGCCCATAGGTTCTAACCTATAGGCCCCTTATCGTATCGTTTTGGGTTTCGCGTGCTGTTTTAGTTTTAATTTGGTTTTGATACGCATTTGCGATACGTTAATGTGTAGGTACCCCATGAAGACTTCGGGACTACAAGAAAGCGCGTGGCGACGTCGACAAATAAAGACACAAGATGAGTAGATTATATCTACAGGGGGAAGTCGGGTGGATGGCGTATAGCACCCCCGCAGTCCGTAGTTGGTATACCTTAAGTGTTTATATATGATAGTATAGTGTCGTGAATTATTTGAGATGGGTTAGATGTGATAGGGTTAGAAGTAAGCTAGAATATTTCCTAGTTGCGAACCCTAGGATAGGTTTACACCCTTACGCACACACTTGCATATTCCTTACATTTACACTGTGTTGATGATGATATTGGATGACATTGGAGATGAGTCGATGGTTTTGGGCATTATGCCGTGAGATCGGTGATTTGATATGATTCGTATTTGGGATACGACATATGATTCTTGCGGGCTTGGGATGTATGTTTACCCCCGCATTCATACTTTATAGATGGTATCGAATTGTACTAGACTTAGATCAGTACCCCAGATTATGTGATATGATGATAATGATACCTAATAATTGATGAGCTGATTGTGATATTTGACCCGTACCCAACTATTGGGATGTCGTACGACGATTTACCGTACGAGCTTTATATTGATGATAGATACGCACTCATGACTCGAGGATGTCAGACGATATACTGTATCGTACGCGATACTATTGAGGCGGGATCACCGACTATTATATTATATATATACATATCGACTCAGATTTAGGTGGTTTCCATACCCCTCCCGGTTTACTGGATACTTAGGTCTGTAGTTTACATAGTAGATGTTAGACTAGACCCGAGTCATACCTATTTCAAAAATAACAAATCGGGAATATCTTAAGGATAAGTAAAGAGATTCTACGGATATTATCAAAAGACGTATCTATTCTTAAAAACACCATAATCCTTATTTTACTAAAACCCCGATTCGTCTTATTTCAAATGGCTTAACTGCATGACATATAAACATGGATGTAGATTCTTTACTGTTGCGTTGATTATTCGATTTCCGCATATTCATGCTATTCACATCGCTTTGCATGTGTTTATTGCTATATTACCATCATGATGTTAGGACACCAGCACCATTATCGATGATGCATATATTCCACGTACACTTGCTTGCCAGCTCACACACTTCATCATCGATAATTGCCATGTCACTACATAGTAGTATTATTGCATCCGGATATGACCTTGTATGTGCATACCATTATTCTATGTTGCATGATATGCTGTTATACTTGCATTTCATCTATATGTCACATACATCATGCTTTCTGATTATGCGCATTGGGATATTTCTTTTCATGATATATCTGGATTTGGGGAACCGTGGGTATTTCAAGAGATTATGTAAATGTTTTAAAACCCGGTTACCCTTGATATGATATTTCAGCTTCCACCATGAGTTTTATCGGTTCTGATATATATACCCATACGAGGAGGCGTCGAGGTCGTATGAGGGTACATGGTGGGGCCCGGAGTACCCCGGGGCAAGAAAGGGATGTCGATGTGCTATGAGCCGATGAGCCCGGCTGGGGAACCATACTGTCCGGTGTATTACCTTTTACTCGGCGGTTATCTTGGGTATACCGACCGGAGCTTGTACGTATGCATACGTCGCAATTCGAGGGTCGAAGCTGGGCACTCGGGTTTCGAGATAGCGTATGATACGTACCTATCAGGGCTAGTCTTGGTGACAGTGCCTGATAGATGATGATTTTCGTGCCAATGCTAGGCACAGGTTTCGTGATTCTTTCCATGATTTGGTTTATATCCTCATATTTACATACATGATGTTTATTGTCATTGGGTGACGGGTGGACGGGTTCCACGTTTATTGTCATTGGGTGACGGGTGGACGGGTTCCACGTTTCTACAGACTTGATCACATACAGACTGGATTTACATTGATCATACTTCATTTGTATATATAACAGGGTATGAGGGCGCTGTTATATATACCCTTACACCAATATTAGTGGAATCGGACGCTAATATATGTGTATTGATATTCATTTGATACTTCATCATATTTACATCATGCAGACATACCTTATACTGATGACATGTTATTACCTGAGTTCTTGGCACTACATACATGTTTAGATGTTACATTGCCACCTTATCATGCTTCAGACGTACTCTTGTGGTTTATATTATACTGTTCGTATTGACCTAGGATTATGTCTTGCATTCGGTTTCTGCTTGTAGATATTTCTATTCACAAGTTGGCAACTCACCCCCGTTGTGCCACAGCTCTTGCAGGTTTTGCCGTACAGGTTCCATTGCGGCATTTTTGGCACACTGCTTCCTCGGGGGTGAATTGCATTTGGAAGGTGGGTTCTTTTGCATCAAGAACCACCATTGTACTTGTATTATTCATTGTATCTAGAATTCCGTCAACCAAAACTTGTATATTGTTTCAGACTTAGACACTAGTGATGTATTATTCGACCTTAGAGTCGCGCTTAGAAATATTACGGTTTTCATGCTTATTGGGTTTCTGTTGAGTTTTGATCCTCGCCATTCAGCGTTGTATATTATATTGCTTGCGTGGTTGTGACCGTCGATTGACGAAGAGCTAGATCCCGCTTGGGGATGCCTTTTATCATTGCATATATATATTGTTCTTGTTGTACCCCGTTCGGGGCCAGTATTTACAAAAGAAACTCTGCCGAAATTTTTAGAAAAGACCGTACATTTTTAAAATGCATATTCGGCTTAGTTATTTAAAAACCTTGACTTTCAAACATGTTTTTCTTCACTTCTTTAAACCAGTTTTCTTTATTTACTCTTAAAATGGTTTTAGATTGCTGGGCTTTTGGCTTACTTGGATCAGATGGAGTCCTATAGACTTCATATGGTTCAAGGGCCAGTCACGTGCTCTTTCGGGTCGTGACATTAACGATCTGAGATGGAATCCTTATACACCAACAAAGTATGGACTTTGGTTGCCTTATCTGAAGGGTTAAATCCCCATCAGGAGCAAGTATATCTTGAGAAGATTACTTGGTGTACATGGAAAAGATGAGACTTTCAAAGCTAGACTTGTTAAAGGTTTGCATCATTGACCAGGTATGGATTATGATGAAACCTTTTCTAAGTAGCTATGCTTAAGTCCATCCAGATCCTACTTGCCATGGCTACATACCATGACTACGATATCTGGCGGTTGGGTGTCATGACTGCTTTTCTAAAAATGATGTTTTAGGAGAGAAAGTCTATAAGTACACAGTCAGAGGGCTTCGTAGACAGTGGGAGCAGCGGAAGCGTGCACAAGTTGCTTTATGTGATAAAGCAGGCATCGCGGAGTTGGAACGTATGTTTTGATGTGGTAGTCAAAGAGTTTGACTTCATCAAAATGGTAGATGAACCTTGTATATACAAATGGGTAGTAGGGAGTGTGGTGGTGATCCTCGTAGAGTACGTGGATGACATACTCTTAATGGGGAAGGAGTTTCCTATGCTACGCTCGATCAATCTCCGCTTATCACACTGATTCTCCATATAGGATCAAAGTGATACCTCCTAAATCCTGAGTTTTGATCTATGAGATAGATCTAATAGGATATTAGGATTCTCACTAGTTGTAGTGGGATGGTATCAATCGATCCTGGGGAGAATCACTGAAAGGTTCTAGAGTGATAAGGACGACTGAATGTCAGTCACAGGCATTGTCTTTACCCTAAGTAAAGGGACGGTATGTTGGAAGAGTTCCAAGATAGATATCGTGGCATACTAGACGATAAAGGCTAGATACATCGCAAACCAAAGATACTACCAAAGAGACAGTCTGGGTGTATATTAGTTCATGAGATGAACTTCGTTCCTACCATTGTGTGATAATGGAGTTGTGGCTTTTGCCAAGGAACGCCCGTCCCATCAGTGATCCATACATATTCTAAGGCAGTATCACCTGATCAAGGAGATGGTTGATCTCCAGGGGATCAAGGTTAGGAGAGTAGACTCAGAGGACAACACGGCGGATCCACTCACGAAGGCCTTTTCCCAGAGATAGACTTTTATGGGATGGTTGAGTATGAGATACTACAACTACTGTTATCAGATGGCCCTAGTGCAAGTGGGAGATTGTTAGTTATATGTATGCCCTAGAGGCCATTACTATACATGAGATGTATATTGTAGTGGATGCTTGGACATATATAGGGAGGAATTTCTTCCTCGACATGATAGTATG
Source organism: Agapanthus africanus (assembly GCA_030015575.1). Classification (NCBI taxonomy): domain Eukaryota; kingdom Viridiplantae; phylum Streptophyta; class Magnoliopsida; order Asparagales; family Amaryllidaceae; genus Agapanthus; species Agapanthus africanus. Next base: position 272,022,778 of record JASDDO010000012.1, read on the forward strand.
CTATCTGGTTACTCTTTACCTTAACGTGTATACTGATTGTCTCTGTTACGTGTTGGTAAAGCCCTTAGGATGTGTACTTGACTACCTGGACTATGATGCAGATCATACTAGTGGGGACATGGTAGTCCATAAGTACATCTTTCAAGGTCTCTAGTCGTGGGTGTATCGAGACGGGGAATCGATATACCAGAGTAGACTAGCGTATACCTTCTCGACCCATACAGATGGGCGATGGATGATCCCATTTCCATTGGTGTTTGACATCAGAGATGATATACGAGTGCTCAGTGGAGACTGGGTATACTGGACGGACTCGCCGAGAACTCCCAGATGGTATTATACCTTACGTCAGATGGCAGTTCTCTGGTGACACTGGTACAGGTTAGTTTGTAGACCCGAGATCATCATAGAGTCATGTGTGATTCCCACTGTTCTTTGATTTCCACCTTACCACGTCCAAGAGGGCGTGCAAAACGGTGGTTTTTGGGTACAGTCCCGAGTCACATGGAGGCAATGAGTGATAGGAGGGGTTTCGTCTCTCCTGGTATTGGGGGTTGATGTTGCGCTATGCTCGATTGGCCAAAACAGGGAAGTCCCTAGCCAGTGCTGGTTTAGAGATTTACTGGTAAGTGTTACCAGTAGTTTCTCGACCCGTTATGAGCCTCATATCGGCATGACTTATCGTTTATTGGGGTCTGACGTTTTGCCACCCCTAGACTTGATATGCGACATATCAGACGAGGAGACCGGACTGTACGGTAGTGTCACTGTCAGGCTTTTTACAGGAGTTGGAGCGGGCTTGCTTGCTGATCATATGATCGCTCAATACCCGGGTAGTCGTTACGTCCAGCTAGTACCGCTGACGGCTTGTGGGTGCTTGATATGATCATCACCTACTGCCGGCGTATTGACGAGTCTTTAGAGTCCTACATAGAGGTTTTACTGGCTCAGGCAAAACGAAATAGGAGCGCATATGTGATATGTGCGGGACCGAGAATAATGCGAGTATGTGATACCGTATTCTATTCTCGCGATGTTTGTGTCGATCGGTTATATGCGATATAACCAAGTTATCGAATCAAGGGTTGATTCGATAAGTCGATACATTGGATGTTAGTCGGTTATATGTGATATAACCGGATTATTAAGTCAAGTGTTGATTTAATAATTTAGTGTATAATTGTATATGTGATATACTAATTTACATTAACTAACATTGGTTCACTTAAGCATTTATTTTTCTCACTTGTGCACAACTTAATATATATATGTGATATATATTTATTTGTGTACATTTTGTATCATGGTTGTTGATACACACTACATGGTTGTATGAGACAAACGCCTTTGTAATTATATTGGTGGGGTTTTAATATACAAAGTAAATACAAAATTAGTGGATAATTGTTCAAGTGCATGAAGCTTCATGAATCTTATGAATGCATTGACCAAAGTCCACTAGTTTTGTTTTTACTTAGGATTTTTATAAACCTAACCACTATAATTAGCCATGGTTATGTCTCTACTTGAGTTAGTATATGATACTCACTCACCATGGTTAGCTTTCTCTCTCTCTCTAGATTAGTATTCATTTCTCATTTTGAGCTCATCTTCTTCCACTTCAATTTCTTTCTAGGGTTTGAAAAAGAGAGAGAATGAAAGTGAGAAAAGAAATTCTAAAGTGTTCCTATTTCTTATTTCATCATCCTCTACTAGACTAGCACTTTAGTTTAGGGTGTTTGCTTCACTAATTCTCTAGTTAGTGAAGTAGAAGCTTGAGTTCGTATTCCCTCGACGTAGATCATCTTCGGCCTCGAACACTTCAAGCAAAACCATTGCAATCTTCTCATGGAGCCGTCCGAGAGTCCGGGAGTTCGATGATCGCAGCGAAGGGACTACTATAAGGAGCTTAAGAACTGAAGGACCGATCTACAAAGTTTGTACTTCGTATTCACTTAGTGTTAAAGTTTTTAACTTGCTAGTTTTCGCCTAATCTCTAGTTTAAAGATCTTGTTTAGAGTTATTCGGCATGGCTAAAATTTTAATCTGGCATGGTTGATGCCTTGTAGAACCTTGTTAGAGTGCCTATTAACCCTACATGATGTTCGCGGCCGTGGGGAGGTCGTCTTCGGGCTGGTGGCGACGAGGTGGCCGGAGTTGCGGAGATGGTGGCCGGAGCTTAGAGGTTGGAAGCAAGGGTGGTGTTGGGTGTTGGGTTGCGGGGTTTTTTCACGAGGTGGTGGGGCTATGGCGATGGGTTCGGTAGAGGGAATGGTGTCGGAGGTGGGCTCAGGCGACGGCGCTCGTCGAGGGTACTGGTCTTAGTGGATGGTGGGAGCCGGCGGTGATGTAGAGGAGAGGGAAGATCTGGGTGCAGGGTTTTATAGAGAGAAGAGGAGCTTGGGTCGTTGTGTTAGTGTTGAGGCAGTGATGGTGGAGGTGATGATGGCTTGGGTTGATGGGGGCTGGTGAGAGGAGGTTGGTGGTGGCTTCGGTGGGTTGTAAGGGAGAGGGTGTGGCGAAGTTGTAGATTGGAGGAGGGAGATAAGTATCGGGGGAGGGAGGTGTCCGGATCCAAGGTGAATATTATTGTGTATAATTAGAAGAGAGAGGGAGAGAGAAAAAGAGAGGTAACGTGAGTGAGGGAGAGAGAGAGAGAGTGATCTCGAGGAGAGAGAGAGGGTGTGTGAACATGAGTGAGAGAGAGAGAGACAGAACGAATGGGGTTTTAAAATTATAATTAATTGAAAATTATGAGGAGAGAGAGAGTATTAAATTAATTAAATAAGGATTTTGGTAATTAATTTGAGATATAGGATTTAATGGGAATTGATTTGGGTATTAAGTGGGTTTAAATTGGGGAATTCAAAAGAATTGGGGCAGTTGAGCAAAGGGTGTTGGGTTATTGGGTTTGGGCTTTGGGCTAAGAAAAATTTAGAAAGAAGAGAATGTGAAAATAGACTTGGGCTTATGGTTTTAAGCCTTAATTTTGGTAGTAAAAGTGTTAGGGAAAAATATTTGGATGGAATAAATTAAATAGAACAATTGGAAAATTTATCATTAGAAAACGGATAATGGTGTACAAAAGAAACTGGATATTACAGATAGTGTTGACTCCTTGAGTCACGTAGTTAAGAGAGATAGCCGAATAAGATTGAGGTCGTTCAGCACTCGCCCAGACCTGTATCAGTGACGGAGGTTCGTAGCATGTTGGCTTTGGACGGATGCTATTGACATTTCGTATAGGATTTTTCGCATATAACTGCAACGTTGACCGGGATGACCGGAAGGGAGTTCCTTTTTCTTTGAACCGAGGCATGCGAGTAGAGCTTTCAATTGTTACAGACTCGTTTGACTACGGCGCTAATATTATTTTTCATTCAGGATCAGGCGGTTTTGTTGGTTATTGTAACGCTTCTCGGCAGTTGAAGAAGCGTGCGCAGAACTATTTCATGCATGATTTAGAGATGGCCGTAGTGATTTTTGAATTTAAGATTTGAAGACGAGTCGTGCAAGATATTTACGGATCACAAGAAGCTTAAATTATATCTTTCAGCAGCGAGATCTAATTTTAAGACATCGCCGATGGATGGAACTAGTGAAGACTATGACTGCGAGATTCCTTATCGTCCGGGAAAGGCGAATATTATGGCAGATGTTTTGAGTCGGAGTCCCGGATGTAGCTTTTGCTGTTTGAGCATGGTTCAGAGACAGTCGACGGCAGATTAGCAGATTCTTCATGACATCTGGCCCCGTTTGAGAGTTCTGGCTTCAATTTTTTTTCCAGTGTTCCAGGATTTGGGTTTTAGAGTTTTAGGTGTTGCTTGTTTTTTCTAAGTTTGCATGTGATGTGATCTTACAATATAGGCAATTCGGAGTGTTTCGTATTCATAGTTTTAACATTTTTTTGGGTATTCGCATGTTGTCTAGGCAAAGTTAAAAAGTTCGAACGAATATCAAAAACCTATTTTTCCATGTTTAAGGTATTCGGAAAATCATGCAAGTAATTCTGTGGACCCTCTAGAAGAATGAAACCCTAACTCGACATAATGACCATGGAACCGCTTTCGAACATTAGGGTTTGCGGCAGTTCCGCGGTGCCATTAATGAGGCTTGGGTCTGCCCTTCAACGGTTGGTCCATAGGTACTGTGGCATGTTCTGGGTATTTTTAAACTGGGCAAAAGTGTTGACCTCTTGGGAAATTGTGGGAATTTGTTGAATCGATCGAAAAGTTTAACGTCGTCCGGATATCATGTGAAGGGATAAAAAGAGATGTCATAGATTTGTTTCGGGATGCTGACTTATCAGTATGTCAGGGCCGAGAATCAGGGGTCAGCAAGAGAATTACAACCTTTGGCCATTCTGGAATTGAAACGGGAACAAACTTCTATGGATCTTATTGTAGGCCTACTTAGGACCAGTCAAGAGTATGACTCTATTTAGAGATTGTAGACCGATTGACGGAAAGCAGCTCATTTTCTGCAAGTCAAGACCATTTTCGGATTCGTTCAGTATGCTCAGATATAGGTTGATAAGATGGTGCGAATACATGGAGTTCCGACTTGTATTATGTCTGACAGAGGCACCCAGTTCACCAGCCGACTATGGCAGAAACTTCAGGGGATTTTGGACACCCATTTAAGTTTCAGTGCAGTTTTCGATCTGCAGACCGACGATCAGCTAGAGCGGACCATTCAGATTCTTGAGGATATGCTCCAGGCTTGCGTTCTAGTTTTCTGTGGCAGTTTGGATCGCCACTTTCCCTTGATAAGGTTTTCCTAAAATAACAACTTCCAGGAGAAGATTCAGATAGCACCCTTCGAGGCGTTATAGTGGAGGAGATGTAGATCGCCCGTGTATTGGATAGAACTCAGAGAGAGCAGTATTTGGAAACCTAGATTGTGCAGGAGATGACCGAAAAGAGATTCAGTTGATTCAAGATAAGGTAAGAGCGGCTTAGAGCAGGCAGAAGTTTAATGCTGATAGACGTCGGCACAGACTTGAGTTTAAAGTAGGCAATCATTTCTCCGATGAAGGGCGTGTTGAGATTCAGGAGGAAAGGAAAGCTTAGTTCCTGATATGTGGGTCCCTTAGAGATTCTCAAGCGTGTTGGCGCAGGGTTTATCGTGTGGCACTTTTAACTAATTTTCCAGATTGTTCACTCGTGTTCATGTACCGATGCTCCGAAAGTACCTTCTTGACCCTTTTACGCGTTACAGCATCAGACGTGTTGGATATAGTGCCCTCAAAGTCAATTATTGGATCACAGGCACGTGATTGCAATGATTGAGGGAGGACCTATACCGGTAGGACAGTCTTTCTCAAGATGATAGTATGCTATCTAGTTTATCTTTATCATCGTGTACTGTTTTAGGTGATCTTACAGGTCGCTATTACATATTGATAGAGCCCTAAGAATTCTTGCTTGACTACCAGCAGTATGATGGCGATCATATACGTGGGAGCTGGGGTCTATAAGCACATCCTTAAAAGGTCCCTAGTCGTGGGAGTTTCGAGACTGGGCATCGATGCTCCATTAGTAGACTAGTGTATGCAGTCGAGACCCCGATGAGGGGCGGTGGCCGGTCTCAAAAGCCATTGGTGTCAGTTGGTTCACCTAAGATGTATATAGGTGCTCATTGGGTTATGAGTTTACCGGACAGGACTCGCCGGGAACATGCTAGTTGGTATTATACCTGACGTCAGATAGCAGTTCCCTGGTGACATGTGTAAAGGTTGGTTCATCGACCTGACATCGTCATTTGTCTCGTGTGAGTTCCCACTGTGCTTTGATTACTACCCTACCACGGCTCAAAGGAGTCGTGCAAACAGTTTTTAGTTGGGTACAGTCCCGAGCCACATGGAGGCATTGAGCGGATCGGCAAGGGTTTCGTCTCACCCGGTATTGGGGGTGAGATCGCGCTGTGTCTAGGAGAGCCATTACACGAAGTCCTTGGCCAAGGCAGGAGATTTACTGGTAGGTATTCCAGTAGCATCTCAGTGTGTTCTGGGCTACACTCCGACACGATTTGTACCTGTCACGTCCCGAAAGTACGGAACATGACCGGCACTTAAACTACGAAACGTCTCGAGGCGTACGTAATCTAAGTAAACCGAAAACCCAGAAATCCAAACCAAGAAAAGAAGTAGAGTGAAGGAAAACCAATTTAAAACAAGTAGTTTTAATAGCATAAGCCGAACTATGCGGTTTTTAAGAACATCAAAATTCACTGAAAATTTCGGCAGAGTCTCCTTTGTAAAAACTGGCTCCCAAACGGGGTACAACATGAATAATATACGAAATCAATAAAAAGGGCATCCCCAAGCGGGAGCTAGCTCTTCGTCAATCGACGGTCACAACCACACAAACAATATAATATACAACGCCAACGGCGAGGATCAAAACTCAAAAGGAAACTCAAAAGGAAACTCAAAACCACCAGAAATATAACGAGCGACTCTAAGGTCGAAAGAATAACCAACACTGGTCTCTATCTCAAAAAAAACAAGTTTGGTTGATGGAATTTACTAGATACAACTGAATAATATCATACAAGGTAAATAATGGGGGTATGATACAAGTAAACCCACCTACTAGCAAATCACCCGAATGAAACTATGCCCGCAAAGCCGTAAGGAAACCTGTACGGCAAACCTGCAAGAAACCGGGGCACAACGGGGTGAGTTGCCAACTCGTGAATAGAAAAATGTCTACGCACAGAAATCGCATAAATAACGCAACCTAGGTCAATGATCATAATATGTCCTCAAAAATATGAATAACATGCAGCCTATAACAATGGCTAGGGTGATATCTAACCGAGTGAAATCTCAGGTGCCTGTGTCGGTGCCTCAGGTAGCAATATATCATATGAATGAGGTATGAATGCATGAAACAGAATACATGTAAATGAAGAAACTGTTTTCATAAATTAGTGAGATTTCCTTCGTATTTTTAAACTGAGGTATCATAATGAAATCAGTATCAACAGTGTCTAGCATCGACACAAAACATAAATCTCACTGTCTCGAAATATCAATGTCTCAATCTCAATATCTAGGGCGCCGTCAGTCCAGACCGGCCCCTACCATCATCTCAAGACCACGAAGGTATCCTCCGGATATCAGACGCGTCGGGTAATATCACCGGTAGGTAGTCTCCCCCTGCCAGGCTCATCGTCATCACCACGAGCTTCTTGCCCCGGGGTACCTTACCGGGCCCACCATGTACCCGTGACGGTTCCTCTACTCCTCGAACTCGGGTTTCACATGTCGCTCTCAGCACCGAGAAAACACATGGTGGACGCACTGAAATATCATATCCAGGGTAACCGGGATTTTAAAACAATTACATATTCTCTTTTGAAATCTCCACGATTCCCAAATCCAGAAATATCATGGAAATCCGAGTCCAAATCCTCAATAGCACATAAACTAGTGAATAAGTGCATGAGAATCCATGCGTGCGGTATAACAATGAATAACAATATGCATGAAGTAGCAAGTAATAACTGAAATGTCTAATATAGCATATAAGGAAAATACACTAATATCATGTTAAAACTACTTGCTAACAAGCTAAGTCAAGCAAATATATTCTCTAAAGTGTACGTGACATGGAAACTACCGATGAAGATGTGTGTGAGCCGGCAAGTAAGTGTATGTGGTACATACGCATCATCGGTAATGCTGCTGGTGTCCTAACAGCATGATATCAATAATGGAGTATGCAGCAAAATAAGTATGCGGGGCAGAGCGAACAGCAATAATGTTCGGAAGCAGAATACTAGACACAACGATAACTAATCAGTATTAAACTAATATAAGTCATACAAATGGTGCCTTTTGAAATAACACGAATTATGGGGTTTTGAAAATAGGGGCTACGGTGTTTTTATGAAAAGATACGTTGTTTTTGAAATATCCGTAGATTCCCTTGAGCTGTCTTTAAAAATGCCCACGATTCGTTAGTTTTTGAAATAGGTAAGAAGTCTAATCTAATCTAACAACTACACTAAACTATACGGCTGAACTAACAAGCTGAACTACAGGTAAGGAAACCGCCTATCATCTGAGTCGATACATATACATACCTGTATATGTATAGTCGGTAATCCCGCCTAAATAATATCATATCCGATACCATATCTAAAATCAGGCATCCCAAGTCAAGAGTGCGGATCAATCATCAATATAGCTCGTACGTAAATCTGTCGTACGGCATCCCAAATCTGGGTACGGGTCAATATCACATTCATCATACTATTCACCTGGTATCCTCTTTATCAAATATTATGATCGGGGTACTGATCTACGTCTAGTACCATACTGATACCGCCTACGTGTGCATGGACATGTGTGAAACACTACGTCAAGGACCCGCTACAACGTCATGTCGTATCTAAGATACGAACCCTGCTATATCACCGATCTCACGGCCTCAAATCAAATCTAATCGACTCAGCTCAATCCCAAGTATCATCCTCAATCCGTATGTGAACACATAGTCCCATACCCATGTGAACACATAACTATAAAGAATCTCATGAGCACATATCAATAGGAATGTATGCATGTATGTATGTGTGTATGTGTAGTGCAACACTACCCTAGGGTTCGCAACACTAAAAATAGTCCAACACACCAATATCCATCCTAAGCATCGTTATTAATCCTAAATAACATATAATAAATGTTGGTGTGTATACGCATCCGTATACACCACCACGGACTGCGGGGGTGCTATACGCCATCCACCCGACTTTTCCCGTAGATATAAATCTACTCACCTGGTCCTCGCTAGCCGGTGCCGATGTCGCCATGCGCTTGCTTGTCGTCTCGAAGTCCACATGGGGTGCCTACACATCATAACGCACTGTATCGCATTAAAACTAAATTCAAAATCGAAACGGCATACGAAAATCACATCGGCACGCGTATCACGTGTAGGTCCAAACCTATCGCCTACGCATGCAAGAATAGTCAAACCAACCCTCGATGTCGATGTACAAACGTCAAACCATCGAGAAAAATCCAATCACACTCATTTGCACAATTACAAGCACTAATTATAATATAAAATAGCTTAAAATTCCCAAAAACCCCAATTTCACTTAAAAAGTCGTTTTTCCGAAAATCTAGCAAGCACAATTCGCCGTTTGTACAAAACATGATGTTTAAATGAATGTAGCGGCCAATATACTTATTAAATATCTTAAATAAGTCATAGAAACAATTTCCGGAATTTAATCTCATTAAATTCCAAAAATCCTAATATTCTAGTTTACAAAATACCCTTTTTACAATTTCATAGCAAAAATGCACAAACTACAATTTAGGTTGGATTTCCATGAACTAAAGTGTTAAACTACACTTAATAAAGTTAATAATATGATAAAAACCCTAACCATATTTTAATTCTCAATTTAACACAATATTTACAAAAACCAGTTTGCAATTTTAACCAATTTCGACCATTTTATAGCAAAATGCACATGCAACAATCTAGTTTGGATTTGCATGATCTAAAGCATTAAACTATATTTTATAATGTTAATAAATTCATAAAATTCTTAGTTAGATTTTAAATCACCCATTTGCAACTAAAAACTAAAACCTAGTTTGCTTAAATAACTAAATTTGGACTTTTAGATGCAACAATTTACAAATTATCTTCTAGATTAGGTTTAACATATCTTAACATGCTAACTAAACCATGCAACCTTAAACAAGTGACAACAATCCTATTGAATTTAATACCCTAACTTTTCAATTCAAACTCCTTCTCTTTAGATTTCCAAACTTGCAATTAAACCATATTTAAGCACCTAATAAGATACATTAAGGAATTTAACCCAACAATTGAACAATAGGTTAGGATTTATACCTTAAAACCATCTTGAGATCAACATGAAACTAGACCTCCAAATTGAAATCTTTGCACCAAGATCCATGCTTAAAGAGATAACAGAAAATGGGTAGGGCTTTGATTTGCATTTTAGCTTTGATTTTTGATGGAAATGGGTGAATTTTTTGATGGAAAATGAGAGGAGAAGAGGGAGGGAGGGGCTGCTGTTGTGGGGATCATTTTCGGCCAGAAGTGGGTGAGGGGAGAGAGAGGGAGGTGATGAAAATGCAAGGGAGGAAAGTCAAGGTCAAGGTAAGGTCAAAGTCTAACTACTTTATCTATTTTCTAATCTTTTCTTTTATTTCATTTCATTTCTTTTTCCTTTGCAAACCAAGTGGGGAAAAAGTGAGGGCTGCTGAATTTGTTAAGGGGAGGAGTAAGTGGGGGTGTGTGGGTGTGGGCACGGGTGTGGGGTGATGAAAAATGATAAATACAATACCCCAAACATCCATTTACGCTAAAAAAGCCTTTTTTTCTTCAATAATTTCTAAACCGTTTTGGCAAATGATTTCGTTCCAAAAACCACATGATAAATTTTTATTTAATGTTTTATGATGCACAAAATTTATTTCAACTCATTCCGATTTGTAATTTTCCCTAATTAAATGTATTAGTGACGGCTTAAAATAATAATAAAATAATATTTTTTTCAGGAAATTTGAAATTTCACCAGCGGCTCAATAAACACCAAATAATAGCAATTACATAGCTAGAATATGTATATTTAATTTTTATAATAAGATATTTGCATTTTGAATTTTTACAGAAAACCCCCTTAATTTACCGATTTTTCGAAATTTCACCGAAACGATTTTCAAAGCGTTACAATCTTCCCCTCTTAAAGAAATTCGGTCCCCGAATTTAAATTCAAACTCCCCCAAATACTAAAACTTCTGAGAAAACCCATCAAGTCGTCGGGGCTCCGAAATTGTAAATACATAAAACAAATCGTAGCGCAGCGCATGCGCTTGAAAAATGAGCATATAACTCAAATCAAAACTCCGTCAAGCATCCCGCAATCATCGGAGTCATGGAGAAGACATCAATGCCAAATCCAAATCAAAACCAATATGACATAACTCGAAACTATACATGTAATTATCGAATCTATATCTGTAAGTATCTGAAGGAAATGCATGCCAAATCTCTTTAAGTCGCTGTGCAACGCGTATAACACTGCACAGTGGCGGACGTCTATCATAAGAAAATAACTATATACATATATACCTTTGTTTGAAATGTACGTTCCGCCGTTTTGGAAACAATTTAGAAGGGTCTGCTTGTTTTAAACATTTCGTGTCATATCAGACACGTACGTAAATACTGAGGCTATAGCTCGCTTTTTGGAAATCCCTTCAATAACTATCAATGCATGCAAAATATATTACTGTCCTCTGACTAGTCCTGCTCAGTACGAAAACACATAGCAATATCATAAAAACGTACTGCTCTATACGAAATCAATCCTAAAATATGCACATGAATGCTACGTGCGTCTGGTGTGCGCGGAAATCAAAATCCATGAATGTGCCATACATGCGCACAGAAACAACATCTAAATGCATCGGGTGTGCACGAAACATCTGTCGTAGGCAACATGTGTGCCTGACAGCAAAATCAGGTGCATCTGACATGCACGAAAAATCTCGATTTAGTGCATCTGGTGTGGACCAAAATCGCATCTCAAGACATGCGCGAAAATTCAAATCAGGTGCATCCATCGTGCACGAAATCATGAAATCCAATATCAAGCGCCGAACGTGCGCAAAATCAATTAGGTGCACAAGGTGCACAAAACAAATATCGAGTATCACAATCGAAATCGAAGTCCAGTGCATCTAAGTGCACAAAAGGCGTATCACTGCACTGCAAGCATATATAAACTATACAGAGTGCAGGAACGAAATCGTGTGCGTGCATACGCACAAAATCAACTCAAATGTCTGAAACCGTAAAATCACAAACATGTGAAACCCAAGCACAAAAACGATATCAAGTGCAACACTGTGCAAGAATCGTAAATTCTCAATCATCAAAATCAAATCATGCGAATAAATCACCCAAAACATCGAAATCGATAATGGCGGAATAGTACCACTCAAGTGCATCGTCTAAGAATCTCGGGCCAACTGTCGCGGTCACTAGTGGGATGTCTCATTGATGATCATGGACTCTGGCCTGCTGGTGTGCGTAACAATGACCACTCCTGGGTCAAGATCTCCACTGTGAATTACCAATCTCTCGGTCCATCGGCTCATCGGCCCTGTCAGGTGTGCTAACGGGGATGATTCCATTCTGGCACTTCTCTGGTCATCTCTCGGTCAATCATTGTGACCACTCATAAGACAGCATATCACTGGCGTCGGCCTCTGGCTCTCTGAATATACGTGACACATCTGATCCTGGGTGCAAGTATCATTGCAGCAGTGTCCTGGAAGGAATCCTGCTCACGGTCTCTTCCATGTCTCGTCCCTGCCAACTGTCCGGAAGTCATCGTCCTTTCCTATATCTGCATCTTGCTCCGGAACGGCTGCATACCCATCGCGACTCCTTCTGGAAGGTATATCCAGTACTCTGCCTCGGCATGCGTATCGCATCTCTGATGTCGGCGGAGTGGAACGTCGTCTTATCCAGATCTTGTATGGACCTCTTTACTCCACTTTCTCTAATGTCGACTGCTTCGGAATCGTCTCATCATGGCTATATGGACTGAGCTCCAACGGCTATCCTCGTAACTGGAGTCTCCCAAGAAATGCATCTCACCACCTAGCATCCGAATTAAGTCGAGCCATCCGACCGAGTCGTCAAAACCTCATAATCCCCCAAGAGCTCAACATCTTGGGCACAGTTTAATAGTATCGAGTACATACCACAGCATCGGTGGTATAGCCGTAGAAGGGCAAACCCAAGCCTCACTAATGGCGCCGTAGAACTGCCGCAAACCCGAAGGTTCAAAGGCTTTCACACGGTCATTAAGTCGAGTTAGGGTTTCATTCTTCTAGAGGGACCATAGAACTGCCTGCATGTCTTTCCGACTACTTAAAACTTGGAATAATAGGTTTCTGACATTCGATCGTCTCTGTCGACTCTCAACGTCTCCGCGTGAAATCGTCTCCAGCTGGAATCAATCTATCTGATGACCTCGCATCGGGGTAGGCGAACGATCCACAAGTCCTAGTCATTCATCCTCGATGACTAGCGACCTTCTATCATCTCTTAGTACAACTCGTTCTGCACTAACGCCAGCATCTGGGGCAATATCTCGTCGTTCGCAGCAATAACTAGCTCGCTCGTCTGCACGCTGAACAGTGCCTCGACCATCATGATTAAGCAACACACCAACGGTCATCAAAATCTGGTTGGCCTCTGTCAGTGGCCCAATCCTTTGATACTGATCGGCATGTCCGAGAAATCTCATAAAGGCGATCCGCCAAACGCTCGTGGCGCGGAAACACAGTAAAAAGACACATCTCCGCAATCGTGTGTCGCCGGAATTTCGCCCTGGTCAGTCCTCGTTCGTGACGAGCTCGTGCTGACCGCAACTCTAGCTGTAGCTTTCCCTGCCCGTAATCGTGGCAGCAAAACCAAACTAGTACTGATGAGGCTAGATCAGGAAGGAATATAATACTGAACAAGGAAATGTACATCCTAAGGCTTCATAAGTGGAGTGGCGTGTCGTAAATATGCCGCGGAACATACCAACGATACGTCACTCTACTTTAGTCACCTATTCCATCAACCAAGGGTCATCCTACACTCCGAAGGTAAAACCTAACTCTCTGATACCAACTTTGTCACGTCCCGAAAGTACGGAACATGACCGGCACTTAAACTACGAAACGCCTCGAGGCGTACGTAATCTAAGTAAACCGAAAACCCTGAAATCCAAACCAAGAAAAGAAGTAGAGTGAAGGAAAACCAATTTAAAACAAGTAGTTTTAATAGCATAAGCCGAACTATGCGGTTTTTAAGAACATCAAAATTCACTGAAAATTTCGGCAGAGTCTCCTTTGTAAAAACTGGCTCCCAAACGGGATACAACATGAATAGTATACGAAATCAATAAAAAGGGCATCCCCAAGCGGGAGCTAGCTCTTCGTCAATCGACGGTCACAACCACACAAACAATATAATATACAACGCCAACGGCGAGGATCAAAACTCAAAAGGAAACTCAAAACCACCAGAAATATAACGAGCGACTCTATGGTCGAAAGAATAACCAACACTGGTCTCTATCTCAAAAAAAACAAGTTTGGTTGATGGAATTTACTAGATACAACTGAATAATATCATACAAGGTAAATAATGGGGGTATGATACAAGTAAACCCACCTACTAGCAAATCACCCGAATGAAACTATGCCCGCAAAGCCGTAAGGAAACCTGTACGGCAAACCTGCAAGAAACTGGGGCACAACGGGGGGAGTTGCCAACTCGTGAATAGAAAAATATCTACGCACAGAAATCGCATAAATAACGCATCCTAGGTCAATGATCATAATATGTCCTCAAAAATATGAATAACATGCAGCTTATAACAATGGCTAGGGTGATATCTAACCGAGTGAAATCTCATGTGCCTGTGTCGGTGCCTCAGGTAGCAATATATCATATGAATGAGGTATGAATGCATGAAACAGAATACATGTAAATAAAGAAACTGTTTTCATAAATTAATGAGATTTCCTTCGTATTTTTAAACTGAGGTATCATAATGAAATCAGTATCAACAGTGTCTAGCATCGACACAAAACATAAATCTCACTGTCTCGAAATATCAATGTCTCAATCTCAATATCTAGGGCGCCGTCAGTCCAGACCGGCCACTACCATCATCTCAAGACCACGACGGTATCCTCCGGATATCCGACGCGTCGGGTAATATCACCGGTAGGTAGTTTCCCCCTGCCAGGCTCATCGTCATCACCACGAGCTTCTTGCCCCGGGGTACCTTACCGGGCCCACCATGTACCCGTGACAGTTCCTCCACTCCTCGAACTTGGGTCTCACATGTCGCTCTCAGCACCGAGAAAACATATGGTGGACGCACTGAAATATCATATCCAGGGTAACCGGGTTTTTAAAACAATTACATATTCTCTTTTGAAATCTCCACGGTTCCCAAATCCAGAAATATCAAGGAAATCCGAGTCCAAAACCTCAATAGCACATAAACTAGTGAATAAGTGCATGAGAATCCATGCGTGCGGTATAACAATGAATAACAATATGCATGAAGTAGCAAGTAATAACTGAAATGTCTAATATGGCATATAAGGAAAGTACACTAATATCATGTCAAAACTACTAGCTAACAAGCTAAGTCAAGCAAATATATTCTCTAAAGTGTACGTGACATGGCAACTACCGATGAAGATGTGTGTGAGCCGGCAAGTAAGTGTATGTGGTACATACGCATCATCGGTAATGGTGCTGGTGTCCTAACAGCATGATATCAATAATGGAGTATGCAGCAAAATAAGTATGCGGGGCAGAGCGAACATCAATAATGTGCGGAAGCAGAATACTAGACACAACGATAACTAATCAGTATTAAACTAATATAAGTCCTACAAATGGTGCCTTTTGAAATAACACGAATCATAGGGTTTTGAAAATAGGGGCTACGGTGTTTTTATGAAAAGATACGTCGTTTTTGAAATATCCGTAGATTCCCTTGAGCTGTCTTTAAAAATGCCCACGATTCGTTAGTTTTTGAAATAGGTGAGAAGTCTAATCTAATCTAACAACTACACTAAACTATACGGCTGAACTAACAAGCTGAACTACAGGTAAGGAAACCGCCTATCATCTGAGTCGATACATATACATACCTGTATATGTATAGTCGGTAATCCCGCCTAAATAATATCATATCCGATACCATATCTAAAATCAGGCATCCCAAGTCAAGAGTGCGGATCAATCATCAATATAGCTCGTACGTAAATCTGTCGTACGGCATCCCAAATCTGGGTACGGGTCAATATCACATTCATCATACTATTCACCCGGTATCCTCTTTATCAAATATTATGATCGGGGTACTGATCTACGTCTAGTACCATACTGATACCGTCTACGTGTGCATGGACATGTATGAAACACTACGTCAAGGACCCGATACAACGTCATGTCGTATCTAAGATACGAACCCTGCTATATCACCGATCTCACGGCCTTAAATCAAATCTCATCGACTCAGCTCAATCCCAAGTATCATCCTCAATCCGTATGTGAACACATAGTCCCATACCCATGTGAACACATAACTATAAAGAATCCCATGAGCACATATCAATAGGAATGTATGCAAGTATGTATGTGTGTATGTGTAGTGCAACACTACCCTAGGGTTCACAACACTAAAAATAGTCCAACACACCAATATCCATCCTAAGCATCGTTCTTAATCCTAAATAACATATAATAAATATTGGTGTGTATACGCATCCGTATACACCACCACGGACTGCGGGGGCGCTATACGCCATCCACCCGACTTCTCCCCGTAGATATAAATCTACTCACCTGGTCCTCGCTAGCCGGTGCCGACGTCGCCATGCGCTTGCTTGTCGTCTTGAAGTCCACATGGGGTGCCTACACATCATAATTCACCGTATCGCATTAAAACTAAATTCAAAATCGAAACGGCATATGAAAATCACATCGGCACGCGTATCACGCGTAGGTCCAAACCTATCGCCTACGCATGCAAGAATAGTCAAACCAACCCTCGATGTCGATGTACAAACGTCAAACCATCGAGAAAAATCCAATCACACTCATTTGCACAATTACAAGCACTAATTATAATATAAAATAGCTTAAAATTCTCCAAAACCCCAATTTCACTTAAAAAGTCGTTTTTCCGAAAATCTAGCAAGCACAATTCGCCGTTTGTACAAAACATGATGTTTAAATGAATGTAGCGGCCAATATACTTATTAAATATCTTAAATAAGTCATAGAAACAATTTCCGGAATTTAATCTCATTAAATTCCAAAAACCCTAATATTCTAGTTTACAAAATACCCTTTTTACAATTTCATAGCAAAAATGCACAAACTACAATTTAGGTTGGATTTCCATGAACTAAAGTGTTAAACTACACTTAATAAAGTTAATAATATGATAAAAACCCTAAACATATTTTAATTCTCAATTTAACACAATATTTACAAAAACTTGTTTGCAATTTTAACCAATTTCGACCATTTTATAGCAAAATGCACATGCAACAATCTATTTTGGATTTGCATGATCTAAAGCATTAAACTACATTTTATAATGTTAATAAAGTCATAAAATTCTTAGTTAGATTTTAAATCACCCATTTGCAACTAAAAACTAAAACCTAGTTTGCTTAAATAACTAAATTTGGACTTTTAGATGCAACAATTTACAAATTATCTTCTAGATTAGGTTTAACATGTCTTAACATGCTAACTACACCATGCAACCTTAAACAAGTGACAACAATCCTATTGAATTTAAAACCCTAACTTTTCAATTCAAACTCCTTCTCTTTAGATTTCCAAACTTGCAATTAAACCATATTTAAGCACCTAATAAGATACATTAAGGAATTTAACCCAACAATTGAACAATAGGTTAGGATTTATACCTTAAAACCATCTTGAGATCAACATGAAACTAGACCTCCAAATTGAAATCTTTGCACCAAGATCCATGCTTAAAGAGATAAGAGAAAATCGGTAGGGCTTTGATTTGCATTTTAGCTTTGATTTTTGATGGAAATGGGTGAATTTTTTGATGGAAAATGAGAGGAGAAGAGGGAGGGAGGGGCTGCTGTTGTGGGGATCATTTTCGGCCAGAAGTGGGTGAGGGGAGAGAGAGGGAGGTGAGGAAAATGCAAGGGAGGAAAGTCAAGGTCAAGGTAAGGTCAAAGTCTAACTACTTTATCTATTTTCTAATATTATCTTTTATTTCATTTCATTTCTTTTTCCTTTTCAAACCAAGTGGGGAAAAAGTGAGGGCTGCTGAATTTGGCTAAGGGGAGGAGTAAGTGGGGGTGTGTGGGTGTGGGCACGGGTGTGGGGTGATGAAAAATGATAAATACAATACCCCAAACATCCATTTACGCTAAAAAAAGCCTTTTTTCTTAAATAATTTCTAAACCGTTTTGGCAAATGATTTCGTTCCAAAAACCACATGATAAATTTTTATTTAATGTTTTATGTTGCACAAAATTTGTTTCAACTCATTCCGATTTGTAATTTTCCCTAATTAAATGTATTAGTTACGGCTTAAAATAATAATAAAATAATATTTTTTTCAGGAAATTTGAAATTTCACCAGCGGCTCAATAAACACCAAATAATAGCAATTACATAGCTAGAATATGTATATTTAATTTTTATAATAAGATATTTGCTTTTTGACTTTTTACATAAAACCCCCTTATTTTACCGATTTTTCGAAATTTCACCGAAACGATTTTCAAAGCGTTACAGTACCGCTTTTGGGGGTCTGACTTTTACCAACCACCTAGGCCCGACATGCGATGCTCATAGACGAACGGACCGGACAGTACGGATATTGTCACTGACAGGCTCAGTATGGTGTCAGGATGAGTTCGCTCATCGACCACCCTTTTGGTCAATACCTGGTAGCTCGTTACGTACGGCTAGTACCACTGACGTGCTAGTGGTAAAATCCACAGCCAAAGTATTGACGAGTCTTTAGAGTCCCCCACAGACAGTTTCTCAAATTTCGGGCGAAACGTTGTAGAGGCCGTATGATATATGGCAGGGTTCGATCATATGGGTGCAGTAGTGCACGGATCATGATCGGGCGGATCGTACTAGTGGGATTTGGTTTAAGCCGGATCCTAGTATTAGATTTGTTGGATTACTTTAGTCTCATCGCATTCGCATTCAGTCGGAATGCGGATGCAGGTATGTATATAGAGGTGAGGGGTATCCTTGTGATCCGTCACGAGTTTACTTTAGATGTTCCCGTATTTTTTTATTGTTTTAAACATTTGGATTAAAGTTTACAAATGGAAATTGTGAGCTTAAGTCATCATTTGGTGCATTAAATGAGACATGTACTTCATAGGTGACTCATGGTCTCATTTCTTGTGCAGATGTCACATTATTTGATGGATTTGTGAATTGAAATGATAATGAGAGAGAGAAGGGCAGCAATATGAGAGCTAGCTCTTGTATTATTTCATCTCACTCTCTCACATTATCATTCCAACACATAAGAAAAGGAAAGGCACTTCTTCTTCTTCTTCCTCTTGCTTCTTGAGCTCACCATTTCCACCAATGGCATCATCTTTAACCTCCATCCATACACTCTCATGCGTTTAGAATCAATGGATGCAAGAGACAAAGTGATCACACACATTCTCTACTTCACCTTGGACACGTCGGCTAGCAAACTTCGTATCCGAGTTGCTTCGGACAAAGCGGGAGCCCGTAAAAAGACTCAAAGATGTGGTGCCCTTTCCGACGAGGAGACCGGAGATCACAGATCCCGCGAGGAGCTAGGGATGGTGGCTAAAGACCGAAGGACACGGATCGATCGGTATAGCTTTTCTAACCTTTCTCTAGTTAGCTAGTTATAGGTTAATGGTTCGATCCGGGATTAAAGTCTGTGATAGCGCCGGTTTCAAGTTTTGAAAAAGTTTTCGTTTCTGCATTTTGGCCTCGGACAGACGGCCGGAGCGCTACCGTAGACTTACATGGTATCAGAGCCACGCCATTATCCTTTACTAGCTTGCTCTAACGTGTTTAAAACATCGATCGAAAAAAATTTCCGAAACCGCAATTTCAAAAATGAACTTTCTGTCGAATTTCTTTTGTCGTCAAAAAATTATTTTGAGTATTGCAGAAATTCAGGAAAGCTTTTCTAAGATAGCTGTGAAAATTTGGTTGCATGTTGCTACAGTTACACCGCGGAACCGCGGCAATAACCCTGTTTTGGCCGCGGTTCCGCCGCACTATTGTGGCTTCTCTGCACCAAACTTTCTACAGTGGTCTTTGACTTGAAATTGGGGTTTCTGGAATTTTTGTTTTGGGCCCAGATTATTTTGAATGCAGCAATTGTGCTTGGGGCCCACTTCGGGAAATTTTGTCGATCGAAAATTTTAAATATGTTAGTTCAAAGTGCTTACTTTATATCTATGACCGTGAATGTCATTTGAGCGGTAAATCTTGTCTAATTGCTATAGTTCTTTTAGACGGATTTGCGAACGTGACATTCACGTTGATGTTCTTTGTTGTGCTGTGATGTTGCGGATTTATCGTGGTGCATAGCCTGGATGCAATGGTAGTATAATTTGGTTATATTTGTACATTTGATATTGCGGGGCGAGCGTCCGACATGTGGACTTCCGTCACTGCTTGTTTGTATATTATTCTTTTGGGGCACGACCGGGCTGAGGTCGATGTACCCGTTGTATATATATTTTACTTTCTGTACTAGGATTACCCCGCGGTGGGGTGCACGAATAGCCGGGTTCTAGAGGAAAACGAGCCTGCATCTCATGGTTTTGAGATGGAGGGAAACTTACTCTAGAATTGGCGGGTTATTCGCCTCACTCGTAGGGTGTACAGGTTGACCCAAGGAGGGGGGCTCAAGTTACGGGATTCCATGATGTGCGGGGTGGTCCATTCACTTTGCTGTAGGGGCCGCCTCGCTTCAGGTTTTGGCGGGTAACTTGCCGCACTCGTAGCGGTCTAGAATTTCATTGCATAGGCTATCCACACGACCAGGGGAACGTCGGGTTTCAGTAGCGGCTCTATGAAATCCGGGGATCCCATATTATCTGTATTGTTCTGTGATGCTTATTACATTTCTGTGATGTTGCATTTTTTTCACGCCATGAGCGAATATTATTGTCACGACCCGAAAGTAGGGAACATAACCGGCACTTAGACTACGAAATGTCTCGAGGCATACGTAATCTAAGTAAGCCGAAAAACCCAAAAATCCAAACCAAGAAAAGTAGTAGAGTGAAGGAAAACCAATTTAAATCAAGTAGTTTTAATAGCATAAGCCGAATTATGCCTTTTTAAAAACATCAAATATTTCCTGAAAATTTCGGCAGAGTCTCCTTTGTAAATACTGGCCCCCAAACGCGATACAACATGAATAGTATACGAAATCAATAAAAAGGCATCCCCAAGCGGGAGCTAGCTCTTCGTCAATCGACGGTCACAACCACACAAGTAATATAATATACAACGCCAAGGGCAAGGATCAAAACTCAAATAGAAACTCAAAACAACAAGGAATCCACAGAAATACAACGCACGACTCTAAGGTCGAAAGAATAAACATCACTGGTCTCTATCTCAAATAAATACATGTTTGGTTGATGGAATTTACTAGATACAACTGAATAATAATATACAATATATAATGATGGGTACGATACAAATAAACCCACCTACTAGCAAGTCACCCGAAAGAAACAGTGCCAACAAAGCCGTAATGAAACCTGTACGGCAAAACCTGCAAGAAACTGTGGCACAACGGGGGTGAGTTGCCAACTCGTGAGTAGAAAAAACATCTACGAACAGAAACCACATGAACAACGCAATCCTAGGTCAACGATCATAATATATCCTCAAATATATGTATAACATGCAGCCTATAACAATGGCTAGGGTAATATCTAACCGAGTGTAATCTCATGTGCCCGTGTCAGTGCCTCAGGTAGCGATATATCATATGGATGATGTATGAATGCATGAAACAGAATGCATGTACTGAATGAAGCAACTTTCATAAATCAGTGAGATTTCTGTATTTTAAATAGGAGGTACCATAAATGAAATCAGCATAAAACAGTGCCCAGCATCGACACAAAACAAGTATCCAAATATCTCGATATCTCTGTGTCACAATCTCTGTACCTTAATATCTCAAAATCTCAATGTCTCAATCACAATATCTTGGGCGCCGTCAGTCCAGACCGGCCCCTACCATCCATCTCAAGACCATTACGGTATCCTCCGGATATCCGACGCGTCGGGAAAAATCACCGGTCGGTAGTGCTCCCCTGCCAGGCTCAACGTCAACAACACGATCCTCTTGCCCCGGGGTACCACACCGGGCCCACCATGTACCCGAAACGGTTCCTCCACTCCTCGAATCGGGTCTCGAAATCCATCAGCAAACTCATGGTGGACGACTCATAAATCATGGGAAAACCGCACTTTTTATTTTAAAAGAGAGAAAAGGTTTATTTATGTTTTTGCGGTTTTCCTCCAAATCCAAGAAATCTCATGAAATCCGAATCCAAATCATCAATAGCATGTAACCAGTGAATATAAGCATGAGAATCCATG
The DNA here is from genome assembly GCA_030015575.1 of Agapanthus africanus. Lineage (NCBI taxonomy): Eukaryota > Viridiplantae > Streptophyta > Magnoliopsida > Asparagales > Amaryllidaceae > Agapanthus > Agapanthus africanus. The sequence continues at coordinate 272,045,019 of JASDDO010000012.1, forward strand.
AATGCGACAAAACAGTGAATAATAACATGCATGAAGCAGTAGGCAATAACTACAATGTCTAACTAGCATATAAGGCAAGTACACTAATATCATGTCTAAACTATTAGCTAACAACCTATGTCAAATGAAATAGTATTTTCTAAAGTGTTCGTGACATGGCAATTACCGATGAAGATGTGTGTGAGCCGGCAAGTAAGTGTACGTGGTACATACGCGTCATCGGTAATGGTGCTGGTGTCCTAAATTCATGATATTAATAATAGGATATGAATCATAATATAAGCATGCGATACGGAGCGAACAACAATAATGAGCGGGAGCTAAATACTAAACAATGGTGCCCTTTGAAATAACACGAATCGTGGGGTTTTGAAAATAAGGGCTACGGTGCTTTTAATAAAGGATACGTCTTTTGAAATTTCCGTAGATCCCTTGACCTGTCTTTTAAATAGCCACGATCCGTTAGTTTTGAAATAGGTAGGAGTCTAATCTAATCTAACAACTATACTAAACTATACGGCTGAACTAACAAGCAGAACTACAGGTAAAGAAACCACCTATCATCTAAGTCGATACATATACATACATGTATATGTATAGTCGGTGATCCCGCCTCAATAATATCACATTCGATACCATATATATAATCAAGCATCCCAAGTCAAGAGTGCGGATTAATCATCAATATAGCTCGTACATAAATCCGTTGTACGACATCCCCAAATCTGGGTACGGGTCAATATCATGTTCATCACATTATTCATCTCGTATCTTCTTTATCAATGATCCTAATCCGGTTACTGATCTCTGTCTAGTACAGTACTGAAACCAGCTAAGTATGCATGCACGTGTGTGAAAATTACGCCAAAGGACCCGATAAAACATCAGGTCGTATATCAAATACGAACCCTGTCATATCGCCGATCTCACGGTCTCAAATCAATCTCATCGACTCACCTCAAATCCCCAATTACTATCCTCAAATCCAGTATGTGAACATATAGTCCCATACCCATGTGAACACATAAATACATATTCTCGTATAAGCACAATGAAAGAGGGAGGTATGAAAGTATGGGTGTGTGTGTATGTGTGGTGCAACCTCTACTCTAGGGTCTCGCAACACTAAACCTATCCAACACACCACATATCCATTTTTAACATTAATAATCTCAAACAATATAATCAATATATGTGTGTATACGTATTTGTATACATCACCACGAACTGCGGGGGTGCTATACGCCATCCACCCGACTTCTCCCCATAGATATAAATCTACTCACATGATCTGAGCTCGCCGGTGCCGACGTCGTCACGCGCTTGCTTGTCGCCTCGAAGTCCACCTGGGGTACCTACATGTCGCCACGTATCGTAACGCATAAAAACCAAATCCGAAATCGAAATGGTATACAAAAACCAATTCGGCACGCATATCACGCATAGGTCAAAACCTATCGTCTACGCATGCAAGAATAGCCAAACCAACCCTCGATGTCGATGTACAAACGTCATCCATCGAGAAAAACTCAAACGCACCATTCGTAGTTTCACAACACCTAAATATATATATATATAATTGGGTTTAAATCATCAAAACTTCAAATTCGCTTTAAAAATTATTTTTCCGAAACATAGTAAGCAAAACTAACCATTTTAATACAAATCTTGATGTTTTAGCAAAACTAGTGGTCACAATATTCACTAATTAGTTTAAATAGGCCACATAAACGTTTACTAGATTTTTAATCTTGCCAAATTTCCTTAAACCAAATTCTAGTTAGCACAATTACCCTTTTTGTTCAAAACTTGATGTTTAAACCAATAAAATCATTTTAACAAATTTTAGTGGCCATAATGCTCACTAATTAACTCAACTAATTCACACAAACCATTTCTAATTTCATCTCTTTTCTAATTATATTAATTATAAAAACCTAGTTAAGAAAATTTATGTAATTGGACAAATTTTGAAGCAACAATTAGTAAACTAATTACTAGCTTACATTCTCCAAAACTTAAGATGTTAAACTACCCATTACAACAAAAAAAACAAGTGATACAACATTCACTTGAATTCCAAAACCCCCAATAGAAATCTTAAACTTGAAATCTAACCCATAATACTAACTAATTATGTCTTGATTTAAAGTATTAATACAACAATTTAACTAAAGGTTTAGGATTTATACCTCATTGATTGAAGATCAAACATGAATTTTAGCCTCCCAAACTTTCTTCCATCCCCCAAGATCTATGATAAATTGGCTAAAGGAAAATGGGTAAAGCATGGATTTGGAGTTTGTAAGGTTTTTCTCTTGATTTTGTTGAAATTGTGTGAAATTTGTGTTAGAAAAGAACTGGGGAAAATTGGGGGCTGATTGGGGGTGGGGGGGGCTCGGCCTGCAGGAAATTGGGAGGGGGAGAGAGAAAATGGAGTGGGTGAATTTGTGTGGACATATTTAGAAACATTCCCATCATCTCATATTTTAATCCCCTCTTTAAAATTTCTTTTCTTAATTGAAGTGGAAAGAAATGTGTGGGGGAGTGGGGGCAAGTTAGGGGCTGCCACAAGAGAGCTCGGCCAAGGAGGTAGCCATGTGGCTGTGGGTGTGTTGAGTAGAAATTTCCATTCACAAGAAACCCCCCATCAACTCATCTTTTAACTTACTTTCACAATTAAGCATTTTCTTTTATATTTTCTAAACCCATCTTGACAAATTCATTTTTTTTCAAAAACGACATGTTAAAATTTTGTTTAATGTGTTATGATGCACAAAATTTGTTTCAACTCATTCCAATTTGTAATTTTCCCTAATTAAATGTATTAGTGACGGCTTAAATAAAATTAAAATAATTAATTTCGGAAAAATTTTCAGAAAATTAGAAATTTTACCAGTGGCTCAATAAACACCAAATACTAGCAATTACATAGCTAGAATATGTATATTTAATTTTATAATAAAGATATTTGTATTTCGACCTTTTTACAGAAAACCTCCTTATTTTACCGATTTTTCCGAAATTTCACCGAAACGATTTTCAAAACGTTACAATTATATATTGATATATATACTAGTAGATGTTGTATATGTTTTACACCCGCGCTAGTCCAGTCCCCGCTCTGTCGTTAGTTACGTAACCTAACGGGTGATGACGGGACCCAGTGGCGAATGCGGATGGCATATACGTACATCATATTTTCGTTCTTTTGTGGTGTGATTAATTGATGGGACCGCATTGATTCGGATCAATGCAAGCTAAACAAACCTATTCTGATGTTGTTGGAATATTTTTCAAAAAAAAGCTTTTATTGCAAGGACGTTCTCTTTTGTTTTACAAAGTGGTATTCGGTTATGAATATCCAGCACCTCAGTCAACGAGGCAAGGGCCGAGATCCCTTCACCGGGAGTGACCCCTTGGACAGAAGTTTGCGTCTGGGTAATAACTTCACTAAAGTCGATTGGCTTTTGCTTTGCATCGTGGTATTCAGTTGGAATATCCTGCACCTCATTCTACGGGGAAGAGCCGAGATCCCTTCACCGGGAGTGACCTGTTTATCAAAGGTTTTCATCACTATATTTTTATAAAAAGCTATCCGGTTCCTTCAACGATATCAAGTTCATTACCTTAAAGGTTTTTCGCCAAAAACCATTCGTAGCCCTTTTAAGTCCACGTTGCTCACCCCGGTGCTTGCGGGGAGGCGGAAAACGGAATAAAAATCGGATTTTTATGAGCTTAGGCAACATGGACTAGACTTTGAACGATCTTTGCTAAACAAAAACTTGCTAAAGCTAACTAGAAACTAGCTAAGTGCTAGAAAGGTTATACCTTGGGCTTTATGTCCTTCTCCCCTTGCTCCTTGGAGTAGTGGAAGGAGGTCACCTTGTCGTCTTCTCCCGTCAAAGAAAGATCCACCCGAAAGCCTCAACCTTTGGCTTCAACTCCAAGCTAGAAGTAACTAGGGTTCAAGAAGTGCTAGTCCTTCAACCCTAGATGAGAGTAGAGATGATCAAGAGAGAGTTTTTCTCAAGCTCAAGTGTTTCTCAACACATGAGAGGGGAGAGCTTGAGGGAGAGGAAGAACAAGAGAGAGAAATGAAATGATACAATAAGAATAATGTGAACCATTTCACTAATATGTGTGAATTATTGTAATTAGAAAATTAGCTAGATAATTGTCATGGTTAATCAAGACATGACCATTATCATTTCAATTTGCAAGGATCAAAAAGCATCTTCCAAAAGAAATGATGATGGTCAAAGTGTCAACCATAGTCAACAAGTCAAGGAGGTCAAAAGGTCAACAACCATAACCATGCACAATTATAAAACTAATATCAATTAACAATAATACACACATAAGCATTAGGGTTAATAAAATGACAATAGTCATTAACCCTAATCAAAGTCCTCTCCCTCTGTCTCAAGCAACTATGCATACGCACCCGTATTCGTGATCCGAGGAACACGAACACAATGAGAAAAACCAATCCCAAATCATATACTAGGATCCGGCTTAAACCAAAGCCCGCCAGTATAAACTGTCCGGACAGCAAACGTGCACAAGTGCGCGGATGTGAACGAACCCTGTCGCAAAACCATGCGACCTCTACTCATTTTGCCTAAAGGCGAATAGCTCTCTGTATGGGACTCTAAAGACTCGACACTACGCTGGCAGTGGGTTTAACCACAGACCGCAAGCGGCACTAGCTGTACGTAACGGTCCACAGGTAGATGTCGATAAGAAGACTGACGAGGTGAACCCCATCTGAACTCCTACTGAGCCTGTATGTGACAGTCTCCGTACAGTCCGGTCTGTTCGTCTGATACATCGCATGGCGGGCCTAGGGGGCGGTGAACGTCAGTCCCCTAATAGCGGTATAAGTCGTGTCGGAGTGTAGCCCAGAACACCCTGAGATAACACTGGAAACCTACCAGTATATCCCACTTTCCCTGGCCAGGGACTACTCGTGTAATGGCTCTCCTGGACACAGCGCGATGTCAACCCCCAATACCGGGAGAGACGAATCCTGTCTAACCGTCACTGCCTCCAAGTGCTTCGGGACTGCACCCAAAATCTACCTGTTTGCACGACTCCTTTGAGCCGTGGTAGGGTAGTAATCAAAGTGCAGTGGGAACACACTCGAGGCGAAGTGACAGTGTCAAGTCAGCGGACTAAGCTGTACTCATGTCACCTGGGAACTGATAACTGACGATAGGTATAATACCAACCAACAGTCCCCGACGAGTCCTGTCCAGTGTACTCGTAACCTAACGAGCACCCGTATACTATCCCAAGTACGACGTACTGACGGCTGTGGGACAGACCGTCTCCCACACTGGGAAGAGAAGCGCATACGCTAGTCTACTCCGGAGTATCGATGCCCTGTCTCGATAGTCCAACGACTAGGGACCTGTATAAGGATGTGCTTATAGATCACCCAGCACCCACGAGTGTGAGCGCCATCACAACGCCGGTAATCAAGCAAAGATCCTAAGGGCTCTACTAATATGTATATCAGCAATATGCTAAAAGAAACACATGCACATATTAAAGCAGAGACAAACCAAGTAGCATACTACCATTTCGAGCAAGATTGTATATACAACTGTGAATATCCCAAGCTTCCATTAAGTAATATACAAACTAGTATGATACAGTAATGTCCTCTAGGGCATATACACTAACAATCTCCCATTTGCACTAAGGCCATGTACTGGCGTATCGAAGACCTATCATCTCGATCAGCCGCTCGAACTGAGTCTGGGGAAAGGCCTTGGTGAATGGATCTGCTGTGTTATCTTCTGAAGCAACTCTCCGGACCTCGATCTCCTGGCGATCCACGATCTCCCTGATCAGGTGATACCGCCTTAAGATGTGTCTGGATTTCTGATGGGACGTGGGTTCCTTCGCTAAAGCTGTAGCCCCGTTGTTGTCGCAATACAGAAGTATTGGGTCAACAATGGACGGAACCACCTGAAGTTCTGTCAAGAACTTCCTCATCCAGACAGCTTCTTTTGCGGCATCAGATGCAGCGATGTATTCCGCTTCCATAGTCGAGTCTGCAACGGTTTCCTGTTTGGAGCTCTACCAACACACCGCCCCTCCATTGAGGGTGAAGACAAAACCCGACATGGACTTGGAATCATCCTTGTCACTCTGGAAGCTGGAGTCAGCAAAGGCCTCAATCTGCAGGTCTTTTCTGCCATACACCAAGAACATCTCCTTAGTCCTTCTCAGGTACTTGAGAATGTACTTCACTGCTATCCAATGTTTCTCCCCAGGGCTTGACTGATACCTGCTTACCACACTCAGTGCATAATCCACATCCGGTCTGGTACACAACATCGCAAATATTATAGAGCCTACCGCAGAAGCGTAGGGTATAATAGACATGCGATCCCTCTCCAAATTAGTCTTGGGAGACATCTCTTTGGAGAGGGTGATCCCGTGACAAGCCGGTAGATTACCGTGCTTGGAATCTTCCATACTGAATCTCTTCAGTATGGTGTTGATGTACCTGGACTGTGAAAGTCCTAATATCCTCTTGGATCTGTCACGGTAGATCCGGATACCCAGAATGTATGAGGCATCACCAAGGTCTTTCATGGAGAACCTGTGTGACAAGAACCCCTTGACAGATTGTAGCATAGGAATGTCATTTCCTATTAAGAGAATGTCATCCACGTATAAAACGAGGAATACTACAGTTCTCGCTACAAATCTACAATAGATGAATGGTTCATCTGGATTTTTGATAAAGCCAAATTCCTTGACCGTCCCATCAAAACAGATGTTCCAACTCCGCGATGCCTGCTTTAGTCCATAAATGGACTTGAGCAACTTGCACACCTTTCCGCTGCTCCCACTCTGAATGAAACCCTCTGGCTGATCCATATAGACACACTCCTCTAAATGTCCATTTAGAAAAGCTGTCTTTACGTCCATCTGCCAAATCTCATAATCGTGGAAGGCAGCAATGGCAAGAAGGATCCGAATGGATTTCAGCATAGCTACTGGAGAAAAGGTTTCTTCATAGTCCAAACCAGGTCGCTGACGAAAACCCTTTGCTACCAGTCTAGCTTTATCGGTCTCAACCTGTCCATCTACACCAATCTTCCTTTTGAAGATCCACTTGCATCCTACGGGTTTTACCCCATCTGGAGCAATGTCCAACGTCCATACTTTGTTGGTGTACATGGACTCCATCTCGGTCCGCATTGCATCCATCCATTTTACCGAGTCGACGCTCTGAATGGCCTGCTGGAAGCTAGTAGGCTCATCACAATCTATGATGCAATCCTCTCTATCCCCGTCAATGAGAAAACCGTAGTATCTCTCGGGCGGATGAGACTGCCTACTACTCCTACGGAGTGGCGTGGGAATGTCCTGATCTTTTGAACCCTCTGGTTCAACCAAGCTTTCAGTAATAGCACGTGGTTCTGGAATTTCTTCCAGTTCTATTGCGCTCCCACTTAATTCTTTTTCTATGAACTGGTGTTCTAGAATGTGGGCATGGCGAGAAACAAGGACTTTTTGTTCCTCTTCGCAATGGAAGTAATATCCCTTGGAGCTCTTTGGATATCCCACAAACTTACACTGTACTGAGCGTGCCTCGAGCTTGCATGCTGCTTTTTTACAAAAGCTGGACATCCCCATGTCTTAATGTGATTAAGATAGGGTCTCTTACCACACCACATCTGATATGGTGTAGTAGGCACAGTCTTAGTTGGAACTCGGTTCAAAAGGTATGCAGCTGATTCTAGCGCATATCCCCAGAACGATCGCTGCAACTCAGCGTTACTCATCATGGACCGTACCATATCCAATAGGGTTCGGTTCCGTCTCTCCGATACACCATTATGTTGCGGAGTGTATGGAGGACTAAGCTGAGAGAGAATTCCATTCTCTTTTAAGTAACCCAGGAACTCGGCACTCAAGTATTCACCACCTCGATCAGATCTCAGTGTCTTTATACTTTTGCCTGTTTGTTTTTCTACTTCATTCTTATATACCTGGAATTTTTCAAAAGCCTCGGATTTATGTTTCATTAAGAAGACATAACCGTACCTTGAAAAGTCATCCGTAAAAGTAATGAAGTAAGAATAACCGCTTCGCGCATGTGTAGACATTGGACCGCACACGTCGCTGTGTACGAGTCCCAAGAGCTCGCTCGCTCTTTCTCCGTGTCCAGTGAACAGAGTCTTTGTCATCTTTCCTTTGAGACAGGATTGACAAGTTGCATACGACTGATATTCGAACGGATCCAAATATCCTTCTGTGTGTAACTTAGTCAACCTTCTCTCATTGATGTGACCCAGTCTACAATACCATAAGAAAGTTTTATTGATTTCTGGAGACTTTCATTTGTGTGTATTCTGGACATTGAAAATCTGTGGTTGGTTTACTACGTATATACCGTTGTTCAATGTACCTGACCCAATCAAAGCTTGATTAAGGTGAGTGTTCACTACATTACTTACAAATGCAAATTCATAACCTTCTTTAGATAATAAAGATACAGAAATGATATTACAGGTTGCATTTGGTACATAATAACAACTACGCAAAACCAAAAAGTGTCCATCTGACAATCCCAGGTGATAGTCCCCCACGGCCTCAGCATCCATGCTAGCACCGTTTGCAACTCTGAGGGTCATGTCACCTGCCTTCAAAACTCTACGCTTTCTCAATGCCTGCAAAGAATTACAGATATGAGATCCTGATCCGGTATCCAATACCCAGGAAGTAGAGTTTATTGATTGACAGTTTTCAATAACATACACACCTGAAGCTGAAGCTGCAACTCGCTTCGAATCCTGTGTTCTGGCTTTCCAAGCCTTGCAATCCTGTTTCCAGTGACCACTTTTGTGACAATAGAAGTATTCGTCCTTCCCCACCAGCTTTCCCGCTATCTTTGTTGCTTTTGCTTTTCCCTTCGTATCCACTTTACCGACACCGCCTCTTGGTTTGGCGGGGTCTTTCTTCTTCTTACCCTTGGCTTTCGCCCTGGATCTAGAAGAGGAAGATCCTCCTACAAACAAAGTGGATGTCTCCTTACCTTTTTGTAGGATACCCTCAGCACTCCTCAACATGTTCAGAATTTCGGAGAGTTCAACCTCCTTTCCTTGCATGTTGAAGTTAAGAATAAACTGGGCGTAAGTGGAAGGAAGGGACTGGAGAATCAAATCAGTATATAGTTCATTCTCCAACGTGGTCCCAAGGTCCGCGAGCTCCTCAATGTAGCCAATCATCTTAAGCACGTGTTCCGCTACCGATGATCCGACGGCCAACCTTGCCGAAAACAACTTCTTCGACACTTCGTATCTTGCTATACGAGACTGCTCTCCTTACAGTTCTTTTGTATGAAGAAATATGGACTCTAGGTCCATATTCTCGTGCCTCCTCTGATGTTCGTTTTCCATCGAGGCTAGTACGAGGCATCTGGCCTTCGCGCAATCTATTTCCCAGGTCTTGTAGATTTCCCTATCTACGACACTAGTTTTGGGACCTGGGACAGGGGGAGCTTTGGTGGTAAGGACATACCCCAACTTGTCGTAAGTGATTGCCATCTTGACATTCCTGAGCCAATCTTTGTAGTTTGGCCCTGTTAATATGTTTTTATCTAGTAATAACTTAAGTCCGGTCATCTTGAATGGTCGCTGCAATTAGGAGAGAGAAAAGAAACACTTTAGCATGATGCTCTTGCAAGTTTAGAGTGGTTTTTAGTTTGTCTAAACTGGATGGCTCCCACTGTCTCTCGAATCCCTTCTCAAACCGTAAAGAAAGGATTAGTCAGGATCACTCTCACCGTACAATACTTGCTTAACCGTTCAGCCAGGCCAGTGTCGGTACTTCGAGGGAGGTTTTCCAACGCTTTCGCGAAGTTCCTTAATTAAGTAACCTCTTTTCCCTGTGGGCGTAGCCCCGCTAACACCTTTCTAGACACCTACTAAGTTTATAGCATTGATCGTTAAGTGAGAGTTTTCCCGAGGAGTAGCATATACTCAAAGTAGGATCGGGATCCAAAAATCATCGCGTGATAAAACCGAAGGAATCCTACCAGAATCATCACACTCCAAATGGTATGCAACGCTAGCATGTTTCGGTACTTATGAAACTCCCGATGTGGATTTTTGCCCCATGCTCTTATGACCTTGACTTTGGCCAAAATATCATAAGTCACATGTCAAGTTCTACTCGTCATTCTCCTGGTTAATTTGGACCCACCCGTACCTACCCTTGACTTTGGCCAAAATGGCAGCACGACTGTCCCAAACCAATGCATCTATATATGCTGCACATGAATACCCAATAGCTACCAATCACTATGCCTTGACTTTGGCCAAAATACATAGCTTGAATACTTTTTGACCATTCATGTGGAATGACGGAGGGCTACGAATGGTTTTGGTGAAACCGTGAACGTAGTGAACTTGATCTAATCGATGGAACGAGATAGCTTTTAAAAGGAGTGGTTCAAGCTCGCATTTAAAAGTTTAGTTTTGAAAAGAACCGAGTAGTTTTCAAAGTGTTCCAATCGACTTTTACTTGGTTTATTTTCTTGCATTAGTTCTTTTAATGCGTCCCATCATTTAATCCTACCATTGCTGAAAACAACCAAAATATGACGTACGCTTATGCCATTCGCATTCGCCACGGGGCCCCGTCATCACCCGTTAGGTTACTTAACTAACGACAGAGCGGGGGCTGGGTTAGCGCGGCTGTAAAACATAAGCAAGGCCTAAATAGTTATCATATATAAGTATATAGCAATGATTGACATTACAGATCACAGATGAATACATTGGATATACTAGGAATCCGCAATCCGTTCGAGCCTGCAACGAAAAGCGGATTACACGGTCGCGGTGAATAGCCAAATACCCCACCCAAGACCCCTACGGGTGCGGCAAACTACCCGCCAAGTACCCGAAGCGAAGCAACCTCCCTCAACACCGTGAGTAGGCCACTCGGCACTTCGAGATACCCGGTAGTTTGTGCACCCCTCCATGGGTCTATCCTAGGAGCAAAAACAGTAAAAAGAATTATACAATGACGGCTACAACCCCGACCCGGTTGTGCGGCCATACAAATAATAATATTACATCAATTTACATATTACAATGAATGAAAGAGAAACAACACTCATCTCACATCCACCCCGGCTATTCACCCGCGACAATCCAACCCATTCATATACACATACCAATATCAAACACAGATCACAGAGATGTATAACCCCGACTAATCGACATATAGCGATTAGCCGATGTTTAATACATACAAACATCACAGATATAACCGTTATAGTCAAAGTGTAGTGAAGTTCGGGAAAAATTACGGATTTATAGGCCCCCAAAAACAAATTTTTATTCTGGAAAATCTGGGCACATACAAAATATCTTAAAAATCCTAAAACCAAGCCAGAGATACACCGCACCAAACTCGACCCAGTGAAGAGCCAACTTGGCCGCGGTTGCGCGGCAATAGCTTGCTATTGCCGCGGAACAACGGCTCCTTGGTCGAGTCACTGGACCGGGTTTGGTGGTTATCTTCAAAAAACCCTGAGACGATTTTTGGAGTATAACAAATTTTGTTTTGACCAGAAAAAATTTTAACAGAAACTTAGGGTTTCGAAAACTTGGTTTTTCGATTTTTACGTTTCGAACTTCGATACACTTCACTACTTAGCTAGTTTATGTTTAGTTAGGCTCTGATACCACTGTAAGTCCACGTTGCCCACCCCGGTGCTTGCGGGGAGGCGGAAAACGGAATAAAAATCGGATTTTTATGAGCTTAGGCAACATGGACTAGACTTTGAAGGATCTTTGCTAAACAAAAACTTGCTAAAGCTAACTAGAAACTAGCTAAGTGCTAGAAAGGTTATACCTTGGGCTTTATATCCTTCTCTCCTTGCTCCTTGGAGTAGTGGAAGGAGGTCACCTTGTCGTCTTCTCCCGTCAAAGAAAGATCCACCCGAAAGCCTCAACCTTTGGCTTCAACTCCAAGCTAGAAGTAACTAGGGTTCAAGAAGTGCTATTCCTTCAACCCTAGATGAGAGTAGAGATGATCAAGAGAGAGTTTTTCTCAATCTCAAGTGTTTCTCAACACATGAGAGGGGAGAGCTTGAGGGAGAGGAAGAACAAGAGAGAGAAATGAAATGATAGAATAAGAATAATGTGAACCATTCTCACTAATATGTGTGAATTATTGTAATTAGAAAATTAGCTAGATAATTGTCATGGTTAATCAAGACATGACCGTTATCATTTCAATTTGCAAGGATCAAAAAGCATCTTCCAAAAGAAATGATGATGGTCAAAGTGTCAACCATAGTCAACAAGTCAAGGAGGTCAAAAGGTCAACAACCATAATAATGCACAATTATAAAACTAATATCAATTAACAATAATACACACATAAGCATTAGGGTTAATAAAATGACAATAGTCATTAACCCTAATCAAAGTCCTCTCCCTCTGTCTCAAGCAACTGTGCATACGCACCAGTATTCGTGATCCGAGGAACACGAACACAATGAGAAAACCAATCCCAAATCATATACTAGGATCCGGCTTAAACCAAAGCCCGCCAGTATAAACTGTCCGGACAGCAAACGTGCACAAGTGCGCGGATGTGAACGAACCCTGTCGCAAAACCATGCGACCTCTACTCATTTTGCCTAAAGGCGAATAGCTCTCTGTGTGGGACTCTAAAGACTCGACACTACGCTGGCAGTGGGTTTAACTACAGACCGCAAGCGGCACTATCTGTACGTAACAGTCCCCAGGTAGATGTCGATAAGAAGACTGACGAGGTGAACCCCATCTGAACTCCTACTGAGCCTGTATGTGACAGTCTCCGTACAGTCCGGTCTGTTCGTCTGATACATCGCATGGCGGGCCTAGGGGGGCGGTGAACGTCAGTCCCCTAATAGCGGTACAAGTCGTGTCGGAGTGTAGCCCAGAACACCCTGAGATAACACTGGAAACCTACCAGTATATCTCGCTTGCCCTGGCCAGGGACTACTCGTGTAATGGCTCTCCTGGACACAGCGCGATGTCAACCCCCCAATACCGGGAGAGACGAATCCTGTCTAACCGTCACTGCCTCCAAGTGCTTCGGGACTGCACCCAAAAACTACCTGTTTGCACGATTCCTTTGAGCCGTGGTAGGGTAGTAATCAAAGTGCAGTGGGAACACACTCGAGGCGAAGTGACAGTGTCAAGTCAGCGGACTAAGCTGTACTCATGTCACCTGGGAACTGATAACTGACGATTCGTATAATACCAACCAACAGTCCCCGACGAGTCCTGTCCAGTGTACTCGTAACCTAACGAGCACCCGTATACTATCCCAAGTACGACGTACTGACGGCTGTGGGACAAACCGTCTCCCACACTGGGATGAGAAGCGCATACGCTAGTCTACTCCGGAGTATCGATGCCCTGTCTCGATAGTCCAATGACTAGGGACCTGTATAAGGATGTGCTTATAGATCACCCAGCTCCCACGAGTGTGATCGCCATCACAACGCCGGTAATCTAGCAAAGATCCTAAGGGCTCTACTAATATGTATATCAGCAATATGCTAAAAGAAAGACTTGCACATATTAAAGCAGAGACAAACTAAGTAGCATACTACCATTTCGAGCAAGATTGTATATACAACTGTGAATATCCCAAGCTTCCATTAAGTAATATACAAACTAGTATGATACAGTAATGGCCTCTAGGGCATATACACTTACAGCCCTCCGTCATTTCAGACGGGTAGCACTTAGTATTCATGCAATGTTTGTTGGCCAAAGTCAAGGCATAGTGTATGGTAGCTATTTGTTATCTTTCTGCTGCATTGATAAATGCGTTGGTTTAGGACAGTCGTACTGCTTTGTTGGCCAAAGTCAAGGGTAAGTACGGGTGGGTTCAAATTAATCTGGATAATGACGGATAGAACTTGACATGTGACTTATGGTTTGTTGGCCAAAGTCAAGGTCATAAGAGCATAGGGTAAAAATGACATTGGGAGTTTCTAAAGAAACTGAAACTTTCCAGATATGCGCATACCTTCTGGAGTGTGATAACGTGAGTGGATTCCGTCATATTGTCATGCGATGATAGTTGGATCCCGATTCCCTCTGATGAGTTGGTTTACTCCTCGGGTGATCCCGACTAATTCTTCATTCAGGTTTGGAGGAGAATTTGAGGTTACAGTGGGAGGTTTCCTGATTAGATAAATTGATAACCATTCTGATCTAGGTTAGAGTGCACGCTGAGTGTTTCTTTTCTCTCACTCTTTGGCAGGGACCATAAACCGACCCTTGACTATGACTCAGTGACCAAGTTAACCGAACTTTCTTAAAAACACTGGCTTTTGGATTGTCTGAGTTGCATACCTCATTACCGCTCCTACTTTTACCCATTTCTCCAGAACACCCCGTATTACTACGAACATCCACTTCCATTGGATAAAACCATCGTTTGGTTATGTAAGAACTCGAAGGAACTTGTTCCAGATTCGTGGATGGTTTCCGGTTCTGGAGAAAATGAATAGGACTATTCAGTTGTCTTTTCCTTTTACCTTTTCTCAGGTTGCGAGTGCTCCTTGGATTAGGATGGTACACCTGTTACGCTAATTGGATTGTCTTCATCCAAACTAAAGGCAGTTGCCGAACGGTAGGGAATGAAGAAAACCATTTAGCCTAAAAGGTGTATAGAAGGTATTAAGTAAAGACAAATAAAGGGATTAGAAAGAGTGCAAAAGTAAACTGCGACTACTATTCATGACCAAACCAAGTATTTCATCGTTACTGCTACTTCACCTTTGTATTTCTCCAGGACATTCCGTATCACTACGAAGATCCACAGTTATTTGGATACTCCATCGTATGGTTATATACGAACTCGAAGGAACTTGTTCCAGTTCGGGGATGGATTCTGGTTCAGGAGAAATAAGAATAAGGTTTTATTCAGTTGTCTTTTATCTTTACCTTCTCTCGGGTTGCGAGTGCTCCTTGGATTAGGACAGTACACCTATTACGCTTATTGGATAGTCTTCTTCCAAATCACAGGCTGGTGCCGAACGGTAGGGAAGGAAGAGAACCATTTAGCCTAAAGGGGTGTACAGAAGGTAATGACTAAAGACATATAAAGGGATTTGGAGAGATGGAAAATAAATATACGGTTATAGTTGTGAATCTGATAATGGAAAAGGAATTACTAGGAATACCCGGATACCCCTTCGAAACATTTACATGTTTCTGTTTCACTGTGTATTGTCAAGAGAAAACTGATTTCTAAATTAGCCCCTACTCCAGGGTATGTATTTACCAGGTTTGATTCTCACATCTGTATGGTTTTACAGATGATGAGTGGGAGTAAGTTATTGGGAATTGGGTGATCATCCTCATTATATCGGGATTCGTTGTAATTGGTGATATTTGTGGAAATCGCTTGGGTTCTTTGCCGGACGGCAAATATTTGGTTCTGAATATCCGTTATTATGCACCAATTTCAAATTGATATATCTGTACGTTTATTTTTATAAAGTGAGATATAAATTTTCGAAATTATGTCTATGACATTTACCTATATCAGTGGATGGTTAGGTAACGAGCATTAAACAGCGGTGTAATTCTTCTTAACCATAAGCACAGTTTTCAACCTACGAGACACAAGGAATGAGTTATCAGACTCAGGGGACTTATACAGAGTATTGTATGTTTTCCAGTGTCCATGAGGACAGAGGGGTTGGTACTCGTACTATATTCTGTTTACTTATGACTTCTCTAGTTCTTAGACATGTGTTTCGTAGAAATGCAAGGTCTATATTTTGAGAAGTTATAGGTATAAGAATAAAGTATAGAACCAGGTGTTGCAACTATCAGGATTCTTCAAGGTGATTGAAGATGTAGATACTTGTGTATGGAATTCAGTTAATAGTAATGATTAAGAGAACTTGCTTCTCTTTCAGGTTACTCATAATTGGATGCACTCCTAAGTTGAGTAATGCTGATCGGCCTCTCTCCATTTAGTTGACATGCAATGGATAAAGCTGCATGATTTGAATCTAGTTCCAATTAAATCAGTGCCACTCTTTCTATAATGGATATAGAATAGTTCATATCTTAACAATGTGTCACGTCCCGAAAGTACGGAACATGATCGGCACTTAAACTACGAAACGTCTCGAGGCATACATAATCTAAGTAAGCCGAAAACCCAGAAATCCAAACCAAGAGGAGTAGTAGAGTGAAGGAAAACCAATTTAAATCAAGTAGTTTTAATAGCATAAGCCGAATTATGCGTTTTTTTAAAACATCAAATATTTCCTGAAAATTTCGGCAGAGTCTCCTTTGTAAAAACTGGCTCCCGAACGGAATACAACATGAATAGTATACGAAATCAATAAAAGGCATCCCCAAGCGGGAGCTAGCTCTTCGTCAATCGACGATCACAACAACACAAGCAATATAATATACAACGCCAAGGGCGAGGATCAAAACTCAAAAGGAAAATCAAAACAACAAGAAATCCACAGAAATATAACGCGCGACTCTAAGGTCGAAAGAATAATATCACTGGTCTCTATCTCAAAAATAAATACATGTTTGCTTGATGGAACTTCTAGATACAATAGAGTAATATTATACAAGGTATATAATGAGGGGTACGATACAAATAAACCCACCTACTAGCAAATCACCAGGAAATGGAAGTAGTGCCAGCAAGCCGTAATGAAACCTGTACGGCAAAACCTATAAGAAATTATGGCACAACGAGGGTGAGTTGCCAACTCGTGAGTAGAAAAAACATCTACGAACAGAAATCGCATGAACAAAGCATCCTAAGTCATACAATCATAATATATCCTCAAATATATAACCAGCAGCCTATAACAATGGATAGGGTATACCTCTAAACAACGGTAATACCAAGTACTCGTGTCAGTGCCTCAGGTAGCAATGTATCATATGGATGATGTATGAATGCATGAAACAGAATGCATGTATTGAAGAAAACTGATTTCATAAATTAGTGAGATTTCTGTATCTTTTTAAAATCAGCATAAACAGTGTCTAGCATCGACACAAAACATAAATCTCAATGTCTCAAAATCTTAGCCTCCGGCTATCCGGACTAGCCTGTATCATCAAATCTCAGTACCTCAATATCTCGAAATCTCAATGTCTCAATCTCAATGTCTAGGGCGACGTCAGTCCAAACCGGCCCCTACCATCCATCTCAAGACTACGACGGTATCCTCCGGATATCCGACGCGTCGGATAAAATCACCGGTCGGTAGTGCTCCCCTGCCAGGCTCAACGCCATCATCTGCGATCCTCTTGTCCCGAGGTAGCTCACCGGGTCCACCATATACCGGAAACGGTTCCTCCACTCCTCGAACTTGGGTCTCGAAATCCATTAGCAAACTCATGGTGGACGACTCATACATCATTGGAAAACCGCACTTTTTATTTAAAAGAGAGAGAAGAAGTTTATTTATGTTTTTGCGGTTTTCCTCCAAATCCAAGAAATCTCATGAAATCCGAATCCAAATCATCAATAGCACGTAAAACCATGAATATAGGCATGAAAATCTAGGAATGCGGCATAACAATGAATAACAGTATGCATGAAGTGACAAGTAATAACTACAATGTCTAAACTGGCATATAAGGCAGGTACACTAATATCATGTCAAACTACTAACTAACAAGCTAAGTCAAGCAATAATATTTTCTAAGGTGTACGTGACATGGCAATTACCGATGAAGATGTGTGTGAGCCGACAAGTAAGTGTACATGGTACATACGCATCATCGGTAATGGTGCTGGTGTCCTAACAACATAATATCAACAATGCAATATGAAATAGCAATGTAAGTATGCGATGCGGAGCGAACAACAATAATGAGAGGGAGCTGAATACTAGGCACAACAATAACTAATCTGCATTTAATATAAATCTAGTCTAACAACTACACTAAACTATAGGGCTAAGCTAACAGGCTAACTGAAGGTAAGGAAACCGCCTAACATCCGAGTCGACACATATATATATGTATGTATATATATACATTAGTCGATGATCCCGCCTCAATAATATCACATCCGATACCATATCTATAATCAATTGTTCCCATGCCAAGAGTGCGGATCAAACATCAAAATATAGCTCGTACGTAAATCCGTCGTACGACATCCCCAAATCTGGGTAAAGGTTAGTATCACATTCATCAAATTAATCATTTGGTATCCTCTTTATCAAAGATCATAGTCCGGGGTACTGATCTACGTCTAGTACAATACTAATATCATCAATCTAATCATGATCTGACTGCTGATCTACAGCCTCATACAAACCGATATCATCATCATATATCGTCATAAAGAGGTATACATCGCCTAATGCGACCTATTATGAATATCTTAACATATCTTATCTCATATCACGATCACAAGCCAACCATTCAATGTATAACACTATTCACCCGTATCGTCGTCCCAAGATCCACTATAACATCAGGACGTATCTCAAGTACGAATCCTGCCATATCACCGTTCTCACGGTCTCAGTCAAATCTTATCGACTCATCTCAAATCCCAAATACTATCCTCAAATCCAGTATGTGAACACATAGTCCCATACCCATGTGAACACATAACAATATAACCCCATAAAGACAAATATGAAAGAAGAATGTATGCAAGTATGTGTGTGTGTGTGTAAATGTGGTGCGACCTCTACTCTAGGTCTCGGAACACTAAACCTATCCAATCACACATAAAATCTATCTTTATCATAAATAAACTCAACAATATAATCAATATATATGTGTGTATACGTATTCGTATACATCACCACGAACTGCGGGGGTGCTATACATCATCCACCCGACTTCTCCCCGTAGATATAAATCTACTCACCTGGTCCTTGCTCGCCGGTGCCGACGTCGCCACGCGCTTGCTTGTGGTCTCGAAGTCCACATGGGGTACATACATGTCATAATGCACCGTATCGTATTAAAAACCAAATTCGAAATCGAAACGGCATATGAAAATCAAATCGGCACGCGTATCACGCATAGGTCAAAACCTATCGCCTACGCATGCAAGAATAGCCAAACCAACCCTCGATGTCGATGTACAACGTCAAACCATCGAGAAAAACCCAAACACACTCATTTGCACATTCACGAACACTAATTATAATATAAAATGGGTGAAAACTCACAAAAACCCCAAACTCACTTTAAAAGCCATTTTTCCGAAAATCTTGCAAGCAAAAATTTACCGTTTTAGTACAAAACTTGATGTTTTAACAATTCTAATGGCCATAATACTTATTAAATATCTTAAATAAGTCATACAATCCATTTCAAAAATTAATCTCATCAATTCTTATAAAACTAAAAATTATAGTTTTGCAATTTATCTAATTTTAACAATTTCGTGTGAAAATGCACAAAACAACAACTACGCTTGGTTTTGCATAATCCAAAGGCATTAAACCACTCATTATAATATTAATAATGACATGAAACCTTAATTATATTTAATCTAAAGCATTTAATAATTTTCCAAAAACCCTAGTTAGCAAAATAGCTTAATTAGTAAAGTTTTAAAATAACAATTAGCAAACTAGTTACTAGGTAAGATTTTACATGCCATAATATGTTAAATTATACACTTAAACCATGTTCAAATGATATAAAATCCTAACTTGATTCATACCCAATTCTAGAAATTCCAAACTTGCAACTAAAGCCTAATTAACACTTAAATCACTTAGCTTTAAGAAATTAACTAACAAATTAAGCAAAAAGGGTTAGAATTTATACCCAATAAATTTGAAGATCCACAAGCACACATAGCCTCCCAAATTGAAATCTTGTTCCCTAGATCCATGCAATTTTGGCTAATGAGAAATGGGTAGGAGTCGGATTTTGATTTTGTGAGGGTTTGTGTTGATTTTTGTTGATTTTTTTGAAGGAAAATGGAGGTGAAAGAAGATGGATACTTGGAGAAAATGGGGGGCTGATTTCTGGCCGAGAGTGGGGAGGGGTGAGGTGAGTGGGAGAGTGAGAGAGAGAGGGTGTTGGTTTCAAAGTCAAAGATAAAGTCAAAAGCCCATTCTTATATATTCTTTTATCCTTTCATTTCCTTTTCTTCTCTTGTTTTCTTTCCAAACCAAAAAGAAGTGTGAGATGGAGGAGGACAGCATGGGCTCGGCCCAAAAATTTTGGGGATGGGTGTGGGTTTTTTTGGGTGAGAAACAAAGATAAATGTTATACCCCACTTCCACTTACACTAATTTCACCAAAAAAGCCTTTTTCTTCAATATTTTCTAAAACCGATTAATAACTTCATTTCATTTCAAAAACAACGTGTTAAAATTTTGTTTACTGTGTTATTATGCACAAAATTTATTTCAACTCATTCTAATTTGTAATTTTCCCTAATTAAATGTATTAGCGACGGCTTAAAATAATATTAAAATAATTATTTTCGGAAAAATTTTCAGAAAATTTGAAATTTCACCACTGGCTCAATAAATACTAAATACTAGCAATTACATAGCTAGAATATGTATATTTAATTTTAAAATAATGATATTCGTATTTTGACTTTTTACAGAAAACCCCCTCATTTTACCGATTTTCCGAAATTTCATCGAAACGATTTTCAAAACGTTACACAATGTTAAGGTATGGGGAGTTGCCCGGCTTAAGCTTAAAACCAAACTCTGGATAAATCAAGGCACGTTTCTGTAATGGCTGTTTGTGGGTTGACATGGGCTATGATGAGGGTTGACTTTCTACCATCTGGAAGTCCAATAGTGATATTGTTCTTGACTCGCCACAGCTTTAATAAAAATGGATTTTTTCAGAAAACAGTAGTGGGAGTATGGTAGAACTGGAAGTGATTCTAGAACCGCAAACGATTACTGAAAATTTGATAAGAACCTAAAGATTCAATCTGGTTTGACACTCCATTACCCACTCCGCATATATGGTGGGTAACCTCAGGAACCCGAGAGGTACTCTGGTAGCCTCAAAGACGGTGACAGGGAGGTTCTTGTTTACCCAGACTTGATACTACTGTTCTTCCAGACTATGAGACCCGGCAGGACGATGAGTATAGCGTCGTTCTGAAGCGGCTTCAGAAGTGCACGTGTATATGACTCTGCCAGAGGGTTGTCGTAGTCAGTGGGAGCAGCGGAAGCATAGTGCATAAGTAGCTTATGTCTATTTATAGACTAACGCAGATACAGCGGAGAAAGATCATCTATTTTTGATGTGATGGTCATGGGTTTGACTTCATCAGAATAGGGAATGGATCTGTTAAGAAGGTAGTAGGGTGTGATGTCCTGGTATTTGGATGACATACATAGAGTAGGAAGTGAAATTCCTATACAACGATCGGTTATACTTTGGTTGTCACACAGTGGTTTATCCACATAGGATATAGAAATAATATCAGACATTCTGGTTACTAGATCTATGGTTTTAGATCTGGATTTGGGTAGTATCCCAATCTGGGTACTTAGACAGCATTCTAAAGGTGTTTTAGAACGGACGACTCCAGGCACGGTAGTGTACATGCAGGTGATGGAGTCACCCTCTCTAAAGGTGTCTTACAGACTAAAGGGGAGAGGGGTGTGCATGATTGGCAGATCACTTACATAGGCAATTGAGTCAATCATGAGATGTCAAGTACCACACCAGATGTTGTTTTTGCACTAGATGCAATAAGTTGATATTAATCCTATACTGGTGAAACGTTTGGAAGTAGTTTTTAGAACATAAGTGGATGTTCTAGGGATATGATAACAACCGCCTCTTTTAGAAGACAATTATCATTCCAGGCTTCCAAGATGACCTGGATGACAGAGTGACTATCAGAGTTGTAGTTTTCCCTCTGACGATGGGCAGTATTTTGGACAGGTGGTCCAAGCGGATACTGAGGGAGGCATGGCGCAGGATACTGATTAAGTTCAGTTGACAATACAGTCTAAGAAGATTGGATTTGGAGTTCATTTATGAACTAGGTCCTATCAGATATCCAGACATATTCTAAGATAGGTATTGCTCATTTCGGGAGATGGATTTCTCCGCGAACTTGAGATAAAGAGAGACATAGAAAGAAACATCAGGGCGGATCCACTCACTAAGGCTATTCCTCGAACGCAGTAGTTTCGCAAACGGGCTTTGTGAAACTGATTAGTAGAGGAGTTGGGTGTTCGGTATCACACGGGCTGTAAGTATGCGGCATCGCAATAATTAGCCTTGAGTGCAAGTGGGAGATTGTTGGATATAGTGCCCTCAAAGTCAATTGTTGGATCACAGGCACGTGATTGCAATGATTGAGGGAGGACCTATACCGCTAGGACAGTCTTACTCAAGATGATAGTATGCTATCTGGCTTATTTTTATCATCGTGTACTGCTTTAGGTGACCTTACATGTCTCTATTACACATTGTTAGAGACCTTAGGATTCTTGCTTAACTACCAGCAGTATGATGGCGATCATATACGTGGGAGCTGGGGTCTATAAGCACATCCTTAAAAGGTCCCTAGTCATGAGAGTTTCGAGACTAGTTTTCGGTGGCAGTTTGGATCGCCACCTTCCCTTGATAAGGTTTTCCTAAAATAACAACTTCCAGGAGAAGATTCAGATAGCACCCTGATCGCACGCTTTTGGCGTGTCGGATGTTCAAAGAATTAAAGTATAACCGCGATCAGGACGGTGTCGCTATGCAGCTAGCCGGTTGAGCACGGGTCGATCCACAGGGAGATGGTAAGTTTTACGTTCTTGTTCTAACGAGTTATCAACATGGCGGATTTGTTCGTTATCTAACCTATGTGTATATTCAAGTATAAGGCTTGTTAGGAAACGATAGGATAGTGTAAGTTAATGGATTCCGTATTCAAGTACTTTGAGCCGAACTCAACCAATGAAGCTAGAACAATCGGCAACAACGTGGATTAGGGGACTTAAGCACAATATTCATAGAATCCAGCTTATTGACCCTTGTCCTTCCGTTCTTGTCTCTTGCTTTCGCCTCCGGCCAAACCGAATGCAACCGGTCACGGTTAGGAATCACCTTTACCTTGGTAGGGTAGGGTGCCTAACGGAGCGTTTGCATAAGATTTGGGCGGAGTTTCAAATGGGAAAAGACGGGAAAAGGAAATGAGGAGCGAAATGTTAACTTACAAAATCTTTCTCTTTTCCTAACAACAATATTCACACCAACATTCACAAAACAACAAAGAGGAAAAAAGAAAAGCTACAAAGAAAAGAAAAGACTACAAACAAGTAATTAAATGACATGGTAATAAATTGCAAGTAATAAAAGACAAGAATTAAAATGCATGTAAGTAAAAGAGCGAGTAAGAAAGACTAAGAACCATAGAACCCAAAACAAGACATGGGTTCAATAACCAAATCTTAAACTTGCAAGCTCAATGAAGAGGTTGCAAGATCAAGAAGAGGCAAAGAACTCATGGTGAATGAAGGCACAAAAAAAAACCTTTATTAATCATCAAGAACGATACAACCCCTTGAGATCAATAACCAACCCTTAAACTTTCAAGCTCAATGAAGAGGTTGAAGGATCAAGAGAAGGTTAAGAACTCAAGGGGACTAAGCTATTTACAAGAAAGGAGAATAGAAAACTTGGACAAAGAATGACAATCCAAGACTAAAGAATTGATTAAAGAATGATCTTTGAACCTTTGCCCCATGGTCTGTATTTATAGGCTCCAAAGAATGGAGGGAAATTCGAATTTTTAAATCAACACAAAATCTTTAGCATTGAATGCTTATTACTTCATGTCCATTTATGACTTGATTCTTGTCTTCCCCATCATGGTATATGCTGATTTGTCTATTTGAATTTGATTTGCACTCAGTTTTGGAAGGAAATTTGAATCTTTAAATCACACACATAATCTTCACCATTAAATGCTCATTACTCCATTCCCACATGTGGCTTGATTCATGGCTACCCCATTATGGCTCATGCTGATTTGTTTGATTGACTTTGATTTGATTTCAATTTTGGAAGGAAAAAATCAACACATGATGTTTAGCCTTGAATGCATATAATATTTTGCCTTGAATGCATATCCACATGTGCCTAAAAGTCTTGTGTACACATTTATTATGTTGGACCATTTAGATAGAAAAATGTGTACACAAACTTGTTGCAAAAAGGGACTCCTGAAGTATCGGTCGGATTGCGGTTCTGGTTTCAGTGTCGGCTCTCAATTGATATATCCATGCTTTTAAATGTATTTCCAGTATTTTATCACGGATACCTGTAATCTGTATTACTGAGCAGACATTGGTTAATACTACCGATAAATACAACAAATAGATAATGAATGGGCGGTATTAGAATGCAGTTTTCTGATATGAACAAATACCCCCAAACTTATCTTTTGCTCGTCCCGAGCAAAACCATTTATTCACAAAAGAAAATCCTAACCGCACTTTCGCAGGGAACGCGATTGCACTGAGCGTGTGCAACAAGCCGTTAAACCTCTAGGTGTCCCTAGTAGGAGGAGTGTTGTCTCCTGAGGGTTTTCAGCGGATACTACCCACAAAATCCCGTCAAGCTTGTTTTGCGAAATAACTATGATTCAAACCCTAAGGTTTTGTTTAAAAGATAACAATTCTATTATCCTAAATTTAGAACTATCGAACCTTTATTTTTCACACCTCGCTTCTCATTTAACTTAAGATTTTATATGTCTTTACGTGTATTGCAAATAGTGTCGTTAAGTTTCAGAAGGATCGATTAAAGTCATCATGTCACAAATTAAAGCCCAGATAAATTTTTTAAAAGGATCTCATAAGTTTTATAAAGAGTTAAGTATTTCTCAAGTTTCGTTTTCCAGTTAGGTTTCAAATTCAGAATTTCTATTTTCCTTAACAGGAAACTAGGTCTTATTTTTCACTCCACCTTTTTCTTGTTTTCATTTCATACACACCTTTGTGACCGTGCAATAGTCTTTATCATAGAATGAAACCTTCATATCTCCGCTAGAAATACTTTTTTTATAAAAATCTGTCTTTTGTCAAGATTATTCTCACACAAACAACCGTTAGGAATTTTAACTCGGAGAGAACACTTGCTTGACTTTGTTTTAATTTGGACTTTCTAGGCTTCTTAGCGAGCTTTGGGCCAATGCTCCCAAACCAGTTAGTTTTAGGGCATTAGGTGTAGAGACACCCCAGCGGACTTAATTACTCAAGTTACCTAGGCCCAAAAACAAAAGACAATGATGATTTAATATGAACGGAGATATAACTGGTAGTTCAATTATTTTTTTGGATAAAAGACGTTTTTAGTGGGTTAGGTGTGTAATCATTCCAATCAAGTTCCAGATGGGTTATTCTTCAGAATTAGTTCCAATTAAGGCCTCAATAATATCCCTTCATATTCACCTCTCTTTAAACCTAGTCTTGATATTACTTATTTCAGAACAAACCTATTTGATCCTCAGAAAATATTTATCAATTTAAAAGTTTTCAGACATAATAGACTTGTCATCTAATTTTCAAAACTCACGACACGTGTAGTGTGATGTAAAGACGTATATTAGCTATAGTTAACTTAAAAGGAGAGTTATCTTTCAGGTTTTCAAAATCTAAACATAAGATTTAGTTATTCCTATTTTTCCAAACAAAAGCTGTCGAATGTTGAATCAGAGTTCTTCCACAATCTAACTTGACAAAAAAGTATTTATATTTTTAGAAAATTTTCAGATTTTTATGGATTTTATGGATTTAATATGCAGATGCAAAATATACATATGAATGCGAAGGAAGTAAGCTTACCGAGAACACCCCCAAACTTAAACTTGACAGTGCCCTCACTGTCAGGCTATACCAAGAAGGTCAAAATTGTCGGCGCTACCCCTTAAAACAAATTATATACAAAACAAAAAAGGAAAACAAAAAATATATACAAAAAAGGTGTCCCCCCCAAACTTAAGTGAAACAGTGTTTCCACTGTTAAGCGATGAAGTTCAGGATTAGGGGGGAAAGAACAGTATCAATCTATACAAGGCCTTACACAGGCCAAAAGTTAACACCAACCATTCAAAGATTTTATCATGGTAAAGCAGTGGTTGGTGAAAGAAGGCGAAGAGGTAAGAAATGGAGAAAACGCGAGACCGTATGCGGAGAGAAGCGGGATACGGTCTCGGTATATCAGAAAAAGAAGAATGGCGGAAGGGAAAAAGAAGTGGAATACGAACTTGAGGGTGCAAATGGAGTAAATAGATTAGCACAACTTGTGATGACCGATGTGTGAAAAGTGATTGTGCTAATATATTTACTCGTCGAGAAATTGGGTCGAATCCCTCAAGATTCATAAGAAACCATGGGTACGCCGAACTTGGTAAACCAGACACAGTAAATGAAAGTGAGACGGGTTCTTGCAAGGTCGGAACGATGGAAATGATGGAGGAAAGTGGTTGAGGAATGATATCGGTTAAGGGTTCTGGAGGGTGTACACAGTCAGTGAAAGGAACAGGATGAATTGGAAAATCCGACTCATCATCTAGAACTGTTTCATCCTCAAAAATATCCTCAAAATTCTCCTCAAAGTTAAGCTCATCCATGCATATTTCATCAAAATCCAGACGCATATGGGGTTCGGGAAAAACAGTTAATGACTCGGGATGATGACTTGGAGAGACAAACTCAGCCAAATTTACGGGTTCATCATCCAAAATATCTCCAGCGTCAATATCCTCAATCAAGTGAAAATCAAAATTCTCTGACACCTCATCAAAAGCATGGATATTAATCGATTCTGGTTCTAAGATATAGGTGTAGAGGTCAAAAGGATTAGGTATGGTTTCACTTGGAAGGGACCCTTCACAATCGGGCAAATCAAACACTACGAAGTCGCACAACTCATTCATCATTCTATCTTCAATTGCTAAATCATGTGGGATACTAGATAGACTTTCAAAACAGGAGTTGTGGGATTCAATTTGGGACGGGTAGGTTTGATTTGGAAGGGGGTACATCTCACTCTCTCCACTCAAATTCACAGCCTGTCCTGCCACCTCATCATACATTGAAAAAGTTGGAGCTAGTTGAAAACTAGCTACCGGGTCACTAGGTTGCATGAGGGCGGCCATGGACGCATTCAAATCCATCATTTGTTGGCTTGACGCTACCCTAAAGTCTTCCAACGACTGTTCCAGACTAGACATGGGTTGTGAAGGGGTTTCAGTAAATGATTCAAAGTTATTTGGATACTGAAAACTCCCAAAAGGCTGTGTAGAAGCAATGTCTAGGGAAGGTGTAAAAGTTGGGTAGGACTGGTAGGAATTGAATGGCTGGACAGGAGTGGGATCAACATTTGGATAAGAAGGTGAATGGAATTGTTGATCCCAAGAATTTGTAGTGGTGAAAGGAGTGAAAGATCGGCTACGAGATTGTTCAATACGTTTAGCAATAGACATAGGTCTCGGGGTTACAACTGGATTTTCAAAAGGGGTATCAACGCAAGAAGGTGTGAATGTTTGAAACGGTTGATACGAAGTGGATTGCGGGGTCCAGTTGTTCGTCCTAGACGCATCTATCCGATCTTTCAAAGAAATTTTTGGCATGGATGGATCGTTCGAAGTTCGACCAAAAGAAGAACCGTAGGAAGTAATGTCTGGTTGTGGGTACCAAAGTTCGGCAAGAGTTTTGCGAGGTGGGGTACCCATGATATGAAGAGAGAAAGGTAGAAAAAAAGGAGGGGAAAAAGAATGTGATTTTTTTTTTAGTTACATATTAACAAAAGAATGAAGTATACATAAAAAAAGAATATGGACAAAATAATCACGACACAAAAATACCACACACCTAATCGTTCTAGGGTTCACCTAGGTCAACTAGACCTGCTCCAGAACTTGATTGTCGAAGTAAAACTGTGTCGAGAAACAGGCTCAAGATACACTGATCACGAGGCCAGGTAAGTGCAGAGATAAGGGGAGGTTTTCCAACGCTTTCGCGAAGTTCCTTAATTAAATAACCCTTTCTCTTTTGGCGGTTTCGCCGTTAACACTTTCCTAGACACCGCGTAAACAATATACCGTTAAGCAAGGTTCTAAACACAGTTAACTTCTCCTAGTGAGCGCGAAGTCCTTAAGGCTTAAAGTCTAGTTTCTTTTAAATTTTTGTGCGGGTAAACGTTATGCTCAAGTTCGTGATTTGTGGGCCACGGAAAAGGTGATGAAATCCTTTACCGTATCTTGTGGGGTTCGCTTGCCCTTAAGTCCGTATTAATTGATGCAATGCGCAATTCAAAAAAAATTCTATAAAGAATCAAACAATCGTTTTTTAGTTTAAGCGCGGCGCTGCAACAAATACGGGTTAGTCAATTTTTTTAGCGTTTGCTAGCGAACTTGCAAAGAATCCTGCAAAGAATAGTATATTGGAAGCGTCGGATTTGAGAAGAAGGTGTTAGTAAAGTACGTACCGTTATGTTTTTGGGTTAGAAAACCCCTGTTGAATCAAATCCGGTAAGCTTGGAAGGTTCGCTTGCGCGGGTCAAACTAGCCGGATCTTTGGCACTGTACTTCGTAAACACCTTAGCCTTGAATGTACACTTTGCTCCCCACAATTGCAGTTTGCAAATACGCAAAAATCTGCACACTTTCCCACAAAAATGATCAAAAAAAACAAAAAGAATTTTTTTTTTAATAAATATATACAAAAAGAATATTAACCCGAATAACAAGAAAGAAAATACGCTACCGTCTCCCCGGCAACGGCGCCATTTGATCGCACGCTTTTGGCGTGTCGGATGTTCAAAGAATTAAAGTATAACCGCGATCAGGACGGTGTCGCTATGCAGCTAGCCGGTTGAGCACGGGTCGATCCACAGGGAGATGGTAAGTTTTACGTTCTTGTTCTAACGAGTTAACAACATGGCGGATTTGTTCGTTATCTAACCTATGTGTATATTCAAGTATAAGGCTTGTTAGGAAACGATAGGATAGTGTAAGTTAATGGATTCCGTATTCAAGTACTTTGAGCCGAACTCAACCAATGAAGCTAGAACAATCGGCAACAACGTGGATTAGGGGACTTAAGCACGGTATTCATAGAATCCAGCTTATTGACCCTTGTCCTTCCGTTCTTGTCTCTTGCTTTCGCCTCCGGCCAAACCGAATGCAACCGGTCACGGTTAGGAATCACCTTTACCTTGGTAGGGTAGGGTGCCTAACGGAGCGTTTGCATAAGATTTGGGCGGAGTTTCAAATGGGAAAAGACGGGAAAAGGAAATGAGGAGCGAAATGTTAACTTACAAAATCTTTCTCTTTTCCTAACAACAATATTCACACCAACATTCACAAAACAACAAAGAGGAAAAAAGAAAAGCTACAAAGAAAAGAAAAGACTACAAACAAGTAATTAAATGACATGGTAATAAATTGCACGTAATAAAAGACAAGAATGAAAATGCATGTAAGTAAAAGAGCGAGTAAGAAAGACTAAGAACCATAGAACCCAAAACAAGACATGGGTTCAATAACCAAATCTTAAACTTGCAAGCTCAATGAAGAGGTTGCAAGATCAAGAAGAGGCAAAGAACTCATGGTGAATGAAGGCACAAAAAAAAACCTTTATTAATCATCAAGAACGATACAACCCCTTGAGATCAATAACCAACCCTTAAACTTTCAAGCACAATGAAGAGGTTGAAGGATCAAGAGAAGGTTAAGAACTCAAGGGGACTAAGCTATTTACAAGAAAGGAGAATAGAAAACTTGGACAAAGAATGACAATCCAAGACTAAAGAATGATCTTTGAACCTTTGCCCCATGGTCTGTATTTATAGGCTCCAAAGAATGGAGGGAAATTCGAATTTTTAAATCAACACAAAATCTTTAGCATTGAATGCTTATTACTTCATGTCCATTTGTGACTTGATTCTTGTCTTCCCCATCATGGTATATGCTGATTTGTCTATTTGAATTTGATTTGCACTCAGTTTTGGAAGGAAATTTGAATCTTTAAATCACACACATAATCTTCACCATTAAATGCTCATTACTCCATTCCCACATGTGGCTTGATTCATGGCTACCCCATTATGGCTCATGCTGATTTGTTTGATTGACTTTGATTTGATTTCAGTTTTGGAAGGAAAAAATCAACACATGATGTTTAGTCTTGAATGCATATAATATTTTGCCTTGAATGCATATCCACATGTGCCTAAAAGTCTTGTGTACACATTTATTGTGTTGGACCATTTAGATAGAAAAATGTGTACACAAACTTGTTGCAAAAAGGGACTCCTGAAGTATCGGTCGGATTGCGGTTCTGGTTTCAGTGTCGGCTCTCAATTGATATATCCATGCTTTTAAATGTATTTCCAGTATTTTATCACGGATACCTGTAATCTGTATTACTGAGCAGACATTGGTTAATAGTACGGATAAATACAACAAATAGATAATGAATGGGCGGTATTAGAATGCAGTTTTCTGATATGAACACACCCTTCGAGGCGTTATAGTAGAGGAGAAGTAGATCGCCCGTGTATTGGATAGAACTCAGTGAGAGCAGTATTGGGATCGCTAGATTGTGCAGGAGATGACCGAAAAGAGATTCAGTTGATTCAAGATAAGGTAAGAGCGGCTTAGAACAGGCAGAAGTTTAATGCTGATAGACGTCGGCGCAGACTTGAGTTTAAAGTAGGCAATCATTTCTCCGATGAAGGGCGTGTTGAGATTCAGGAGGAAAGGAAAGCTTAGTTCTAGATATGTGGGTCCCTTAGAGATTCTCAAGCGTGTTGGCGCAGTGTTTATCGTGTGGAACTTTTAATTAGTTTTCCAGATTGTTCACTCGTGTTCTTGTACCGATGCTCCGAAAGTACCGTCTTGACCCTTTTACGCGTTACAGCATCAGACGTGTTGGATATAGTGCCCTCAAATTCAATTATCGGATCACAGGCACGTGATTGCAATGATTGAGGGAGGAACTATACCGGTAGGACAGTCTTACTCAAGATGATAGTATGCTATCTAGTTTATCTTTATCCTCGTGTATTGTTTTAGGTGACCTTACAGGTCGCTATTACATATTGATAGAGCCCTTAGGATTCTTGCTTGACTACCAGCAGTATGATGATGATCATATACGTGGGAGCTGGGGTCTATAAGCACATCCTTAAAAGGTCCCTAGTCGTGGGAGTTTCGAGACTGGGCATCGATGCACCATTAGTAGACTAGTGTATGCAGTCGAGACCCCGACGAGGGGCGGTGGCCGGTCTCACAAGCCATTGGTGTCAGTTGGTTCACCTAAGATGTATACAGGTGCTCATTGGGTTATGAGTACACCGGACAGGACTTGCCGGGAACATGCTAGTTAGTATTATACCTGACGTCAGATAGCAGTTCCCTGGTGACATGTGTAAAGGTTAGTTCATCGACCTGACATCGTCATTTGTCTCGTGTGAGTTCCCACTGTGCTTTGATTACTACTCTACCACGGCTCAAAGGAGTCGTGCAAACAGTTTTTAGTTGGGTACAGTCCCGAGCCACATGGAGGCAATGAGCGGATCGGCAGGGGTTTCGTCTCACCCGGTATTGGGGGTGAGATCGCGCTGTGTCTAGGAGAGCCATTACATGAAGTCCTTGGCCAAGGCAGGAGATTTACTGGTAGGTATTCCAGTAGCATCTCAGTGTGTTCTGGGCTACACTCCGACATGACTTGTACCACTTTTGGAGGTCTGACTTTTACCAACCCCTAGGCCCGACATGCGAAGCTCATAGACGAACGGACCGGACTGTACGGATATTGTCTCTGACAGGCTCAGTATGGTGTCAGGATGAGTTCGCTCATCGACCACCCTTTTGGTCAATACCTGGTAGCCCGTTACGTACGGCTAGTACCACTGACGTGCTAGTGGTAAAATCCACAGCCAAAGTATTGACGAGTCTTTAGAGTCCCCCACAGACAGTTTCTCAAATTTCGGGCGAAACATTTTAGAGGCCGT
Source organism: Agapanthus africanus (assembly GCA_030015575.1). Classification (NCBI taxonomy): domain Eukaryota; kingdom Viridiplantae; phylum Streptophyta; class Magnoliopsida; order Asparagales; family Amaryllidaceae; genus Agapanthus; species Agapanthus africanus. The sequence continues at coordinate 272,077,055 of JASDDO010000012.1, forward strand.
ATAATATATGGCAGGGTTCGATCATATAGGTGCAGTAGTGCACGGATCATGATCGGGCAGATCGTACTAGTGGGATTTGGTTTAAGCCGGATCCTAGTATTAGATTTGTTGGATTACTTTAGTCTCATCGCATTCGCATTCAGTCGGAATGCGGATGCAGGTATGTAAATAGAGGTGAGGGGTATCCTTGTGATCCGTCACGAGTTTACTTTAGATGTTGCCGTATCTTTTTATTGTTGTAAACATTTGGATTAAACTTTACAAATGGAAATTGTGAGCTTAAGTCATCATTTTGTGCATTAAATGAGACATGTACTTCATAGGTGACTTGATTGATACGAATTCTCGGTGTGTATGCAGAAAATGTATAGAAATCACAACCAATTATATTTTGAACGCAATCAATAACGGTGTCGATTTGTAGCGCGTTAGTAAGTGCGGATCGTCCACAGGGAAAGTGTAATCCATTCGTATTTCGAATTAGATGAATTGAAGATTAAAGAAAAGAGGAAAAAAATTCAATTCAATTCAAGATTTGTAAAATGAAGTTCAAGAATTATCTAGATCTAAATCAAAAATCAAGAAAAAACATTAAAAATTCAAGAATCAAGAAGTGATGATATCCAATCCAAGAATCAAGAATCGATGTGAGGCTCGTAGGAATCGATCGAATCTATAGACCTGATGAAATCTATTGATTACGTATTCTTATCCTTTAATGAATTGATACTAGATCGATGTCGATTAATCGAGGTTTAAGGATCTTTCGAAGAAACTAGGGTTTCTTCATCTCATCCTTTATCCATTCGATGAATCTCATTCAAATTATACCCTCGAGTAAATTCAAGAATCGATCGTGGATCACTAATTAAGAGCGAACACAATCAAGAAAGCATCGCTCGAAACTAGGTTGCCGATTCTTCAATTTACACGAGTTTACAAAACTTATAGGAATTAAAAATCATTTCGAGATTTGTCACATCATCATCTGTTGATTCTCTCGACTCCTTCACGAGCGGAGTTTTACTCAAACATCACAACACGAAATACAATCACAAATTGAGATCGAATCATGATGCAAGAATGTAAAGAAAGCAAGATATAGAAATTTCACCTTTATTTATCAACAATTTCGTTACAATTCTCTCAAGATCTACAAGAGGAAAGAACTCGATCGTCGATTTTGGCTTCGCTCGTTTCCTTGAGTCGCGGATCTCCTTGGATCACTTGCTCCGATGAAGTCCGGCGTCGCTTTCTAAAGGATCGAAGGCTTCATGCTTGATTTGGTACTCGAAGTTCTTGATTTTGGCTTTGGATTTTGAATTGGGGATTTAGGGTTTACAAGTCGTGTCACTCAACTTGTATTGGGGATGGATGTAATGAACAACTATTCAACAACCTTTTGAAGTGAAGCCTAGGGTCCCTTTTATAGCCTTAAGAATGATTAGCTTCCTTTGTAAGCTTGGTTTAGGTTAGCTTCCCTTGTAAGCTAGGTAGTTAGGTAGAAGCCTCTAGAAGTAGTTAGTTAGGGTTAGCTTCCTTAATAAGCTTGGAGGTTAGGGAGAAGCTTCCAGGCTTAAGGTAGTTACTTGGCTTGCTTTGGAAGCTTGGAAGTTTAGATTGAATAAGGAGCTTGCTGATCTGACAGAAGACTCTGGAGAATTCTGGAATTTGCCATAGCTTGATGAGATGTAGGCATTGAGTGAAGAATAATGGTGCATAGCTTTTCTGATGATGTGGCAATACGGCCGCGGATCCGCCGCGCAAGCCTGCTCCTGCCGCGGATCCGCGGCCCAATAGGAGCCTTAATGATTCAATTTTCCATAGGGGATTTCTGATGACCTATTGATGTATTTCTGATATGTGGAATCTTATAATTCCCTCTAGTTCATTGCCAGATCTCAAGACTTGGAGTTGGCGTATTTTTATCAGCACTTTTTCACAGATTTGGCTTTTCTCCTGGAATTTCCTGCACAGAGTTCGAAACAAGTGTTGCGCTATACAAGGATGATGTGATGCCATGATAAACACTCAATCTCCCTCGAAATGTCAGTTTTAAGGTATAACACAAGTAATTCGGTATTTTACGGGTGTTTTTCTAATATGTGTTATATTAATACCGAACACCTCTAGATGAGTGCAAATGGTAGGGAAATTGACGTGTTAAAAATACATTAATTTCGACTGATCAAATTCCCCCAAACTTATTTTCGGTCGTCTCGAGCGAACTGTTTTATTAAAAAGAGAAGGAGAAAATAAAGAAAGAGAAAAACTAAGTAGCAAACTTTCGTAGGCAACACGATTGCACTAAGAACGTGCAACATGCCTTTAAACCTCTAGGTGTCCCTAGTAGGAGGAGTGTTATCTCCTGAGGGTTTTCAGCGGATTGCACCCAAGAAAACCAATAATAAAAGAAAGATCGTGAACATTACAATTAAAGATAAGAATTGTAAAAGAAAGACTTTGAAAATTTAGAGTTTCCAACTATGCTAGCTTTTCGGTTGTAATGAGCCCTATCTTAATAGTCATGAAAAAATGTTAGAAAACACATCATCCCTCAATAAAACATCGTCTTTATTCTTCATTCGTATCTTTCTTCCAAACATCGATCATATAACCCTACGTGTGTGTAAAGAACATCTCTACACCCAGAGAATTCAATTCAAGCTATCATACTCTTGTCCATCTGCCTCAGTACTTTTTAACTGATGAATATTTAGATTTGCTTACACATTTTCATGCGACCGTTAATACTTCTTGAGGTACTAACCGACCAATTACTCATGTGCTAGCTTATTAGGTGTATTTCCTCGTCTTGCACCACCTAAGGCTTAGCAGTGACTCCCAGACCAGTTGGTCTAAGGCACTAGGTGAAGAGGCACCCTCGCAATATTTTTTTATTGCTGCCTTGGCGATAACAAAACCAATGTTCATTTTTCTCACCACTTTATATTTTATTCAATTTTTATTTCCTTCATACATCGGCTTTTAGACAAGAGCATTTCAAGGTATCCTCTACTATCCCGAGTTTCAAGACATGTGTAAGTGCGTATAGTAGGGTATCAACGTTCAAAATGTTTGGCTTCCAGAATAGGAACTTTTTTTCAGACTTATTTTTATCCTCAGATTAGTGACTTCCTTCATCTTACTAACCCTTGGGACAACGGCTCATAACTACTTATTACTAGTTCGTATAAGAAAACTTCTAATTTTCTTTTTTTACTTAAATTTTTCCAATCTTTTGGATGTAATTTTTCACTATCTAATCCTTTATTATCTTATTTATGTACAAAAATTTTAAACTTTTTAAATTTTTTTAGGTTTTGAAACTGTTTTGTGCTTATGCAAAATGATATGCAAATGATGCGAAAATAAGCACAAACCTCCCCCAAACTTGTTTTCAACAGTGTCCTTACTGTTGCCATCTGCTATCGTATAAAAAACCTGTAAGCTTGGGAGGAAATTTATTAATGGAGGCAAAATATTTAAGTGAAGATCCTCCCCCAAACTTATTCTTTTCACTCACCTCCATTCAAAAGATGATACAGTAATTTACAGGACATGGAGGTGAGACGGAGGAATTTTAATCAAGATAAAATGGCTCCTGTAAGAACAGGAGCTCCTCCGTGGGGTCAGTGTAAAAATACGGCTTTAGTCTATGTCCATTCACTTTGAAAAATGTGCCGTTTTGAACATTTTCTACCTCAACTGCCCCGTGTGGCTATACAGACCGCACAACAAAAGGTCTCTTCCACCGAGATCGTAGCTTACCCGCGTGAAGGTGTAGTCGTGAATCATAAAGAAGGACTTGTTCACCAGGTGATAATGTTTTCCTCAAAATGTTTTTATCGTGGAATATCTTAGTCTGATTCTTTACAATTACAGCGTTATCATAATCTTCATCACGGAGTTCGCTTAGCTCATTTAATGGCAGCTTCCGAAAGTTGTAGGCTTGATTCAAGTCAAAAATGATTTCCTTAATAGCCCACATTTCTTTATGCTCAATCTCGACTGGCAAGTGACAAGCCTTCCCAAACACTAACCTATATGGAGACATCTCTAGATCGGTTTTATAGGCTGTTCGGAATGCCCAAAAAGCATCCGTCAATTTGGTCGACCAATCTTTTCTATTCTTAGCAACAGTCTTCTCCAGGATTTGTTTGATCTGTCTATTTGAAATCTCAGCCTGCCCGCTCGTTTGGGGATGATAGGGTGTGGAAACTTTGTGATTGATTGCATATTTCCGTATCAAAGTCTCGAAATATTTGTTGCAGAAATGCGTCCCGTTATTGCTAATGATAGCGCGTGGGTGTCCAAATCGCGAAAAGATGTTTTCTTTTAAGAACTTAATGACAACCTTTTTGTCATTAGTCTGACATGGAATAGCTTCAACCCACTTTGAGACATAATCAACTGCAAGCAGTATGTACAGATTCCCATAGGAGTTGGGAAAGGGACCCATAAAGTCAATGCCCCAAACATCGAAAATTTCTACCACTAAGATGGGTTGCTGTGGCATCTCATTTCTCCGGGAAATCCTACCCGTGTGTTGACACTGTGTACAGGTTTTGCAATGATCAAATGCGTCTTTGAACAAAGTCGGCCAATAAAAACCGCATTGCAAAACCTTCTCCGCCGTCTTTTTAGGACCGAAGTGACCCCTACATGCCTGATCATGACTAAAAGATAGAACACTCTTGAATTCCTCATTCGGGACACACCGGCGAATGATCTGATCAGGACAACGATGTTTTACTTGAGATAGAAAACGATGTTTGTCCTGTTTTGACCAATCGCTGGGTATAAGTCCCGTAACAAGATAGTTCACAATATCCCTGAACCAAGGTTCATTGGATACGTTCAAGAGTTGTTCGTCCGGAAAAGAATCATTCATCGGCAGGGTCATAGGTGAAGAAGAGATGCGTGACATGTAAGTCGATGTAGTACACCCCAGTACTTGTGGGGAGGCGGAAATTACAAAAACAATCAAGTTTAAGGAACGAACATCGACTAACTGCTTAAATCGAAGCTAAACTATAAATAACCGTACACAATGATTTTCTTATCACTTGTGATTAGGGATTATACCTATCGAAACTAGTCCTTCGTCTTTACGATCTCCTTGTTCTCCTCGGCCTTCTCTAGGTAGTAGACGATCCACCCGAGAGCAAAACTCCAAGCTAAACCTCTAAACTTGAGGCAACTAACCTTCTTGGATTGCTAATCAAAGAAGTTAGGATGAGATAGAGTGATGGTTATGGATTGTTTAGTCTAACTAATCCTTTGATCTCAACTCATGAGGTGTAAGGATTAGGGTTTGAAGATGAGAGCTTGAGGAGAGAGAATGTGAGATAAGATCATGAGAGAAAAGAGAGAGTGTATCATAATATATTATGAAGCATTCTTATTTAAGAATAATGAATAAAAGAAATGAATAAGCATGCTTCATAAATGAAAAGAGGTGATTCATTAAGCATGAGTCATTATCATTTATGGTGCAATTAATGATAATGATGAATCACCTCATGACTCACTTTCTTATCCATAAGTAACCTCCTTAGTCACATCTTCTAGAAGCTTCTCGTACAATTACGAGAACGCCCCTCCAATCCGCAAAAATACGGAAAAACATTAGACTGTAAAAATCCAATAACCGGATACCAGTAACTGGCTTAAACCAAAGCCGACTGGTAAAAACTGTCCGAAAGTCATACGTGCGTAAACGCACGTATGCGTCCGAACCCTTTGTCGCAAAACCATGCAACCTCTATATCGTTTCGCCTGGAGTAGGAAACTCTCTGTGTGGGACTCTAGAGACTCGACTACTACGCTGGCAGTGGATTTAACCACAGACCGCAAGCGGCACTAGCTGTACGTAACGGTCCCCAGGTAGTTGTCGATAAGAAGGCCGATGAGAAAACCCATCCGAACTCCTACTGAGTCTGATGTGACAATCTCCATACAGTCCGGTCCGTTCGTCCAAGACTATCGCATATCGGGCCTAGGGGGCGGCAAGCGTCAGTCCCCTAATAGCGGTATAAGTCGTGTCGGAGGGAAACCCATTACACCCTGAGAAACTACTGGAACCTACCAGCAAATCTCGCTTGCCCTGGCCAGGGACTTTGCGTAATGGCTCTCTGACACAGCACGATATCTACTCCCAATACCGGGAGGGACGAATCCTGTCTAACCGCCACTGCCTCCAAGTGCTCGGGACTGCACCCAACTGCTACCTGTTTGCACGACTCCTTTGAGCCGTGGTAGGGTAGCAATCTAAGAACAGTAGGACACACTCGAGACGAAGTAGCAGTGTCAAGTCTGCGGACTACGCTGTACTCATGTCACCTGGGAACTGTTCACTGACGACTGGTATCAAACCAACCAACAGTTCCCTGTGAGTCATGTCCGGTGTACCCGTAACCTAATGAGCACCTGCATACTACCTCCAGTACGACGTACTGACGGCTGTGGGATAGACCATCTCCCCAACTGGGATGAGAAGCGTACACACTAGTCTACTCCGGAGTATCGATGCTCTGTCTCGATAATCCAACGACCAGGGACCTGAATGAGGATGTGCTTGTAGACTACCCAGCCCCCACTAGTGTGACTGCCATCACAACGCTGGTAGACAAGCAAGATCCTAAGAGCTCTATCAATACGTACACTCACATATTAAGATAGAAAAACCAAGTAGCATACTACCATGTTTAGCAAGACTGTTATATACATGTGAATATCCCAAGCTTCCATTAAGTAATATACAAGCTAGTATGATACAGTAATGGCCTTCTAGGGCATAAACACTAACAATCTCCCACTTGCACTAGGGCCATGTACAGGCGTATCGAAGACCGATGATCTCGAGTAGCCGCTCGAACTGAATCTGAGGAAGGGCCTTTGTGAATGGATCAGCAATGTTCTCTTCTGAAGCAACTCTCCGAACCTCGATCTCCTGACGATCAATGATCTCCCTGATCAGGTGATACCGCCTCAAGATGTGTCTGGACTTCTGATGGGACCTTGGTTCCTTCGCTAAAGCTATAGCTCCGTTGTTGTCGCAATACAGAGGTATTGGATCAACTATGGTAGGAACCACCAGAAGTTCTGTTAGGAACTTCTTCATCCAGACTGCTTCTTTTGCGGCTTCGCAAGCAGCTATATACTCCGCTTCCATCGTCGAGTCAGCAACGGTGTCCTGCTTGGAGCTCTTCCAGCACACCGCCCCTCCATTGAGGGTAAAGACATAACCCGACATGGACTTGGAATCGTCCTTATCACTCTGGAAGCCGGAATCAGCAAAGGCCTCCAACCTGAGGTCTTTTCCGCCGTAAACCAAGAACATCTCCTTAGTCCTCCTCAGGTACTTGAGAATGTTCTTTACTGCTCTCCAGTGGTTCTCCCCTGGGTCTGACTGATACCGGCTTACCACGCTCAGTGCGTAAGCTACATCTGGTCTGGTACACAACATCGCATACATTATAGAGCCTACCGCAGAAGCGTAGGGTATAATAGACATGCGTTCCCTTTCCAAATCAGTCTTGGGAGACATCTCTTTGGAGAGGGTGATTCCGTGACAAGCCGGTAGATTACCGCGCTTAGAATCTTCCATACTGAATCTTTTCAGTACAGTGTCGATATACCTGGACTGCGAAAGTCCCAACATCCTCTTGGATCTATCACGATAGATCCGGATCCCCAGAATGTAAGAGGCATCACCCAGGTCTTTCATGGAGAACCTGTGTGACAAGAATCCTATGACAGATTGTAGCATAGGAATGTCATTTCCTATCAATAGAATGTCATCCACGTACAAGACGAGGAATACGACACTTCTGGCCACAACTTTACTATATATGCACGGTTCATCTGGATTTTTGATAAAGTCATATTCTTTGACTGTCTCATCAAAACAGATGTTCCAACTCCGCGATGCCTGCTTTAGTCCGTAAATGGACTTAAGCAGCTTGCATACTTTCCCGCTGCTCCCACTCTGATTGAAACCCTCTGGCTGATCCGTATAGACGCTCTCTTCTAAATTTCCATTCAGAAAAGCCGTCTTTACGTCCATCTGCCAGATTTCATAATCATGGAAGGCAGCAATAGCAAGAAGGACCCGAATGGATTTGAGCATAGCCACTGGAGAAAAGGTTTCGTCATAGTCCAAACCAGGTCTTTGACGAAAACCCTTTGCAACAAGTCTAGCCTTATAGGTTTCCACCTGTCCATCTACACCAATCTTTTTCTTGAAGATCCATTTGCATCCTATGGGTTTTACCCCATCTGGAGCAAAGTCCAAAGTCCATACTTTGTTGGTGTACATGGACTCCATTTCGGTCCGCATTGCATCTAGCCATCGTACCGAGTCACCGCTCTGGATGGCCTGCTGGAAGTCAGTAGGTTCATCATCATCTATGATGCAATCCTCTCTATCCCCGTCTATGAGAAAACCGTAGTATCTCTCAGGCGGATGAGACGGCCTACTACTCCTGCGGAGGGGTGCGGGAATGTTCTGTTCTTCTTGAACTTCTGGTTCTACCAGACTTTCAGTAGCAGCTTGTGGTTCTGGAATTTCTTCCAGTTCTATTTCGCTCCCACTTGATTCCTTTTCTAAAAAATGATGTTCTAGAAAATGGGCATTACGAGAAACAAACACCATTTGTTCCTCTGCGTAATAGAATAGATATCCCCTGGAGTGCTTTGGATATCCCACAAACAAACACTTTACTGATCGTGCCTCGAGCTTGTCCGCATGCTGCTTTTTAACAAAAGCTGGACATCCCCAAATCTTTATATACTGTAGATGGGGTTTCTTCCCACTCCACATCTGATATGGAGTGGTAGGCACAGTCTTGGTAAGTACCATGTTCAAAAGATATGCCGCTGATTCTAGTGCATGTCCCCAGAAAGATCGCGGTAACTCAGCATTACTCATCATGGATCGTACCATATCCAATAGGGTTCGATTCCGTCTCTCCGATACACCATTATGTTGTGGAGTGTACGGAGGAGTAAGCTGAGAGAGAATTCCTTTCTCTTTTAGGTAACCTAGGAACTCGGCACTCAAGTATTCTCCACCTCGATCAGATCTAAGTGTCTTTATACTTTTGCCGGTTTGGTTTTCTACTTCATTCTTATACTCTTGGAATTTCTCAAAAGCCTCGGATTTATGTTTCATCAGATAAATGAATCCGTATCTTGAGTAATCATCCGTGAAAGTAATGAAATAGGAAAAACCACCTCTTGCATGTGTAGACATTGGACCGCATACATCGCTGTGTATGAGTCCTAAGAGCTCGCTCGCTCTTACTCCTTGTCCAGTGAATGGAGTCTTTGTCATCTTTCCTTTGAGACAGGATTGACAAGTGTCATAAGATTGATATTCGAACGAGTCTAAATATCCTTCTCTATGCAACTTAGTCAACCTTCTCTCATTGATGTGACCCAGTCTACAATGCCATAAGAAAGCTTTATTCAATTCTGGAGACTTTCTTTTTAATGTGTTCTGGACATTAAAAATTTGGAGTTGGTTTAAAACATATATGCCGTTATTTAGAGTACCGGACCCAATCAAACCATGATTAAGGTGGATGTTAACAACATCTCTTACAAACGTGAAATCATAACCTTTATTTGATAACAAGGAAACTGATATGATATTACACGTTAAGCTGGGTACAAAATAACAGTTATGTAAAACCAAAATGCGTCCACTCGTCAATCCTAGGTGATAATCCCCGACGGACGCAGCTCCCACGCTAGCTCCGTTAGCAACCCTGAGGATCATATCACCTTGCTTCAGCACTCTACGGTTTCTCAGTGCCTGCAATGAATTGCAAATATGAGATCCTGATCCGGTATCCAATACCCAGGAAGTAGAGTTGATCGACAAACAATTCTCAATTACAAACACACCTGAAGTCGAAGCCACAGCTTGCTTCGGTTCCGGGTTCTTGGCGTTCCACGCCTTGCAATCCTTCTTCTAGTGCCCTTTCCTGTGACAATGGAAGCACTCATCCTGACCAACTATCAGTACTGCTTTCTTTTTCTTTCCCTTCCCTCCCACCTTTCTAACACCTCCTCTAGGTCTGGGTGCGGCCTTCTTCTTCCTTCCTTTGGCCCTAGCCTTGGACCCGGAAGAAGATGAACCGCCAACAAACATAGCGGGTGTTTCCCTTGATGTCTTCAAGGTGCCCTCTGCACTCCTTAACATGTTTAGGAGTTCCGGAAGTTCAACTTCTTTTCTTTGAAGGTTGAAGTTCAGGATAAACTGGGCGTAGGTGTGAGGAAGGGACTGGAGAATAAGGTCTGTATAAAGCTCATTATCCAAAGTCGTCCCAAGGTCTGCGAGCTCTTCAATATAGCTGATCATCTGTAGGACATGTTCACCTACCGATGACCCGGCAGCCAACCTCGCTCGAAACAAGTTCTTTGAGGTCTCGTATCTTGCTATACGAGATTGCTCTCCATAAAGTTCCTTTGTATGGAGAAATATGCCATCAAGGTCCATATCCTCGTGCCTCCTCTGATGTTCATTGTTCATCGAGGCAAGCACGATGCACTTGGCTCTCGCGCAATCTAAATCCCAGGTTTTGCGGATTTCCTTATCCGCATTGCTGGATTTGGGACCAGGGACAGCAGGTGCCGTAGCGGTGAGGACGTACCCCAGTTTGTCATAGGTCAAAGCCATTTTGACATTCCGCAGCCAATCTTTATAGTTTGGCCCCGTCAGTATATTTTTCTCTAAAAGTAACTTAAGTCCAGTCATTTTCAGGGTCGCTGCAATTAGGAGAGAGAGAAGAAAACTCTTTAGCATGATGCTCTTGCAAGTTTAGAGTGGTTTTTAATTTATCTAAACTGGATGGCTCCCACTGTTTTTCGAATCCTTCCTCAAACCATAAAAGATGAATTAGCCAAGACTATTCTCACCGTACAATACTTGCTTAACCGTTCAGCCAGGCCGGTGTCGATACTTCGAGGGAGGTTTTCCAACGCTTTCGCGAAGTTCCTTAATTAAATAACCTCTTTTCTCTGGAGGCGTAATCCCGCTGACACTTTTCTGGACACCTACTAGGTTTATAGCATTGATCGTTAAGTGACGAATATCCTGATAAGTATCATATACTCACAGTAGGATCGGGATCCAAATATCATCGTATGATAATGTTGAAGGAATGCTACCAACATTCATCAAACTCCAAATGGTATGCATCTCTTTGCAAATTTTAGTTTCTTTAGAAATTCCCGATATAAGTTTTTGCCCCATGCTCTTATGACCTTGGCGTTAGGTCAAAATGTCATAAGTCACATGTCAAGTTCTACCCATCATTATCTTGTCAATTTGAACCCATCCGTATATATCCTTGACGTTCGGCCAAAATGATAATACGACTGTCCCAAACTAACTCATCTATCTATGCAACAAATGAATATCCAGCAGCTACCAAACACTATGCCTTGGCGTTAGGTCAAAATACATAGCTTGAATACTACTGAATACCCAGATGAAATGACGGAGGGCTACGAATGGTTTTGGCGAAACCGTGAACGTAGTGAACTTGATATAACCGAAGGAACCTGATAGCTTTTAAAAGGAGTGGTTAAATCTCCGCATTTAAAAATATCTGTTTTTAAAATAACCGAGTGGTTTCTTTTAAATTGTTCCAACGATTAAAACTTTGGTTTATTTTTCTTTGCATTATAGATAATGCGTCCCATCATTAACCTATCATTGCAGAAAACAACGAAAATATAACGTCCTCTTATGCCATCCGCATTCGCCACGGGGTCCCGTCATCACCCGTTAGGTTACTTAACTAACGACAGAGCGGGGGCTGGGCTAGCGCGGGTGTAAAACATAAGTGGCGTCTAAATAGCTATCATAAATATAGATATTTTACATTCGTCTGACGCAATGATATTCATTCCAGAACACAGATAAACAATATTGGATTTGCAAGCAATCTGTATTTCTTTTGAGCCTGCAAGAAAATACAGATTACACAGTTGTGATGAATAGCCGTTACCCCACCCTCGACCCCTACGGGTACGGCAAACTACCCGCCCGGCAGTTTGTGTACCCCACCTTGGGTCAGTCCTAGGAGCAAAAACAGTAAAATGAAATAATACAACGGTGGCTACGAACGCAACCTGGAAGTGCCCCGCAAAAATAATATTACAACAAATTACATTTACAACAAATGAATTATACAATAACCCATTGCAAACCCCGGCTATACACCACAACAGTCCAATACAGTTTATATGCACAAACAGATATAACCATTTCAGAAATGTGCAACCCCCTGCCAACCGACATACTAGCAGTTGGGGGAGGTTTACGAACACATTAAACAATCACAGATATAATCCAATATGCAAATACTGTACAATTTCGATCGATTAAACAACATCAATATTGCTCCAAAATCTGCTCTGTTAAACAGTAACCAGAGCAAATATTAAATATTCCAAGAAAACCCCAAACACAAGAGAGGACCCACCCATGAAAGATGAGCCCATGACTCGACAACTCGGCCGCGGAAGCGCGGCGGATCGGTGCGATCCGCCGCCCTTCCGCGGCGCTTTAGTCGAATCATTGGCTCAAATTTCGTGGGTGTTCTCCTGGACTCATTTCATGCTTTCTGAACACACCTGAAAAATTTTAGGACTTCATTTTAAGTTCGACAGAAACTGAACAGATTTAGGGTTTTCCGGCTTCGTTTTTCCGTTCGAAATTCGTACAAATTTGCAATTAAGTTATTTATTGTTTAGCGAGGCTCTGATACCACTGTAAGTCGATGTAGTACACCCCAGTACTTGTGGGGAGGCGGAAATTACAAAAACAATCAAGTTTAAGGAACGAACATCGACTAACTGCTTAAATCGAAGCTAAACTATAAATAACCGTACACAATGATTTTCTTATCACTTGTGATTAGGGATTATACCTATCGAAACTAGTCCTTCGTCTTTATGATCTCCTTGTTCTCCTCGGCCTTCTCTAGGTAGTAGACGATCCACCCGAGAGAAAAACTCCAAGCTAAACCTCTAAACTTGAGGCAACTAACCTTCTTGGATTGCTAATCAAAGAAGTTAGGATGAGATAGAGTGATGGTTATGGATTGTTTAGTCTAACTAATCCTTTGATCTCAACTCATGAGGTGTAAGGATTAGGGTTTGAAGATGAGATCTTGAGGAGAGAGAATGTGAGATAAGATCATGAGAGAAGAGAGAGAGTGTATCATAATATATTATGAAGCATTCTTATTTAAGAATAATGAATAAAAGAAATGAATAAGCATGCTTCATAAATGAAAAGAGGTGATTCATTAAGCATGAGTCATTATCATTTATGGTGCAATTAATGATAATGATGAATCACCTCATGACTCACTTTCTTATCCATAAGTAACCTCCTCAGTCACATCTTCTAGAAGCTTCTCGTACAATTACGAGAACGCCCCTCCAATCCGCAAAAATACGGAAAAACTTTAGACTGTAAAAATCCAATAACCGGATACCAGTAACTGGCTTAAACCAAAGCCGACTGGTAAAAACTGTCCGAAAGTCATACGTGCGTAAACGCACGTATGCGTCCGAACCCTTTGTCGCAAAACCATGCAACCTCTATATCGTTTCGCCTGGAGTAGGAAACTCTCTGTGTGGGACTCTAGAGACTCGACTACTACGCTGGCAGTGGGTTTAACCACAGACCGCAAGCGGCACTAGCTGTACGTAACGGTCCCCAGGTAGTTGTCGATAAGAAGGCCGATGAGAAAACCCATCCGAACTCCTACTGAGTCTGATGTGACAATCTCCATACAGTCCGGTCCGTTCGTCCAAGACTATCGCATATCGGGCCTAGGGGGGCGGCAAGCGTCAGTCCCCTAATAGCGGTATAAGTCGTGTCGGAGGGAAACCCATTACACCCTGAGAAACTACTGGAACCTACCAGCAAATCTCGCTTGCCCTGGCCAGGGACTTTGCGTAATGGCTCTCTGACACAGCACGATATCTACTCCCAATACCGGGAGGGACGAATCCTGTCTAACCGCCACTGCCTCCAAGTGCTCGGGACTGCACCCAACTGCTACCTGTTTGCACGACTCCTTTGAGCCGTGGTAGGATAGCAATCTAAGAACAGTGGGACACACTCGAGACGAAGTAGCAGTGTCAAGTCTGCGGACTACGCTGTATTCATGTCACCTGGGAACTGTTCACTGACGACTGGTATCAAACCAACCAACAGTTCCCTGTGAGTCCTGTCCGGTGTACCTGTAACCTAACGAGCACCTGCATACTATCTCCAGTACGACGTACTGACGGCTGTGGGACAGACCATCTCCCCAACTGGGATGAGAAGCGTACACACTAGTCTACTCCGGAGTATCGATGCTCTGTCTCGATAATCCAACGACCAGGGACCTGAATGAGGATGTGCTTGTAGACTACCCAGCCCCCACTAGTGTGACTGCCATCACAACGCTGGTAGACAAGCAAGATCCTAAGAGCTCTATCAATACGTACACTCACATATTAAGATAGAAAAACCAAGTAGCATACTACCATGTTTAGCAAGACTTTTATATACATGTGAATATCCCAAGCTTCCATTAAGTAATATACAAGCTAGTATGATACAGTAATGGCCTTCTAGGGCATAAACACTAACATGACAGATGGTCGGCTACAACGTTTTCACATCCTTTCTTATCTTTGATAACAAGATCAAATTCTTGTAATAGAAGGATCCAACGTATTATCCTACCTTTAGCATCCTTCTTCGCTAAAAGATGTTTCAAGACGGAGTGGTCAGTGTACACAACTATTGGTGAGCCAATCAAGTAAGGCCTGAATTTTTCCAATGCAAATACAACCGCCAAAAGTTCTTTTTCGGTAGTTGTACAGTTCACTTGAGCATCATTCAGGGTCTTACTTGCGTAATAGATCACGTATGGCATCTTTTCAATGTGCTGTCTTAAGACTGCACCAAATGCAAAATCTGATGCATCACACATAAGCTCAAAAGGGTGGTCCCAATCTGGAGACGATAGAATGGGGGCTGTAGTGAGGGAGTGTTTGAGTGAGTCGAATGCTGCCTCACAATCCGAGTCAAAGTGGAAGGTCGTATCCTTGGCCAAGAGAAGAGTTAAAGGTCTAGCAATTTTGCTAAAATCCTTAATGAATCTCCTGTAAAAGCCTGCATAGCCAAGAAATGATCGGATATCCTTGACGCTTTTGGGATGAGGAAGGTTTTGAATGACATCTATCTTAGCTCTGCCAACCTCAATGCCTTTCCGTGAAATAACATGTCCAAGAACAATTCCATCTTGGACAATGAAATGGCATTTTTCCCAATTCAAGGTTAAGTTTTTCTCTTTGCAACGAGTAAGAACTGCGTCAAGATTCGATAGGCAGTCAGAAAACGAGTCTTCGAAAATCAAGAAATCGTCCATGAAAATCTCCAAAAAAATCTCAACCATATCCGAGAATATCCCCATCATATGTTGGAGATAGTGCCCTCAGAGTCAATTATTGGATCATAGGCACGTGATTGCAATGATTGAGAGAGGACCTATACCGTTAGAACAGTCTTACTCAAGACGATAGTATGCTATCCGGTTTATCTTTATCATCGTGTACTGCTTTAGGTGACCTTACAGGTCACTATTGCGCGTTGATAGAGCCCTTAGGATTCTTGCTTGACGGCCAGCAGTATGATGGCGATCATATACGTGGGAGCTGGGGTCTATAAGCACATCCTTAAAAGGTCCCTAGTCGTCGGAGTTTTCGAGACAGGGCATCGATACTCTAGAGTAGACTAGTGTATACAGTCGAGACCCCGACGAGGGGCGGTGGCCGGTCTCACAAGCCACTGGTGTCAGTTGGTTCACCTAAGATGTATACAGGTGCTCATTGGGTTATGAGTACACCGGACATGACTCGCCGGGAACATGCTATTTAGTCTTATACCTAACGTCAGATAGCAGTTCCCTGGTGACATGTGTACAGGTTAGTTCATCGACCTGAGATCGTCATTTGTCTCGTGTGATTTCCCACTGTACTTTGATTACTACCCTACCACGGCTCAAAGGAGTCGTGCAAACAGGTTTTAGTTAGGTACAGTCCCGAGCCACATGGAGGCAGTGAGCGGATCTGCAGGGGTTCGTCTCTCCCGGTATTAGGGGTGAGGTCGCGCTGTGTCTAGGAGAGCCATTACACGAATTCCTTGGCCAAGGCAGGAGATTTACTGGTAGGTATTCCAGTAGTATCTCAGGGTGTTCTGGGCTATACTTCGACACGACTTGTACCGCTTTTGGGGGTCTGACTTTTACCAACCCCCTAGGCCTGCCATGCGATGCTCATAGACGAACGGACCAGACTGTACGGATATTGTTACTGACAGGCTCAGTAGGGTGTCAAGATGAGTTCGCTCATCGACGTCCCTATTGGTCAATACCTGGTAGCCCGTTACGTATGGCTAATACCTCTGACGTGCTAGTGGTTAAATCCACAACCAAACTATTGACGAGTCTTTAGAGTCCCCCACAGACCGTCTCTCAAGTTTCGGGCGAAACGCTGTAGAGGCCGTATGGATATATGGCAGGGTTTAGTCATATATGTGCGGTATTGCACGGATCTTGATCGGACGGATAATACTAGCGGGCTTTTGTTTAAGCCGTATCCTAGTATTGTACTGTGTAGAGTTTGTCTCATTGCATTTGTATTCGGTCGGAATACAAATACAGGTATGTATATACAGTCGCGGGGTTTTCCTGTAAATTATTACGGGATCAGTTTTCTGAAGTTGCCAGTTTGCTTTCCGTTTCGGCCATTTTTCCTTTGTTCTTTCTTTGGCTGAAAATTGGTGTGGAGGGGCTTATTTGCAAATGTGCAAATTAGCAAAGTGGAGGGTGTTTTTTGCAAATTGTTGCTTCATGATGGTTCCACCATACATTGACTTCTTAGTTCATGATTGTTCATGATTGCTTGACTTTTGGGATATGATTAGGTGATGGAGTGGAGACTTGGTTGTGAATCATTTTCATGATTATCATTCATTTTTTCTTTTTGCTCATGGTGACATTTTCTTGACCTCCCCCTTCTCTCCATCACTTGGGGCCGGCCACAAATGATAGGGGCTGTCCAAAATTTTGGTGAGGCATTTTGTTCTCTTCATGCTCACAAAAATCCCTTTGTTCATCTCAAAAAGAATATATTTCATTCCTCCACCCAAAAGGAAACTTCTAATAACCATTTAGAGACAAAGAGTACTACACTAGCCTACAGCATTCTTGGACACGTAGGCTCACCAACTTCGTGCCCGAGTTGCCTCGGTCCAGAGGTGGGAGCCCGTAAAATAACTCGGCGATGTGGTGCCCTTTCCGACGAGGAGATGAAGACCGGAGATTCCGGGAGGAGATCGGGATGGAGGCCGAAGACCGAAGGACACGGATCGCTCGGTATAGCTCTCTACCCATTCTTTAGTTAGCTAGGAGTAGGTTAATGGCCCGATCCGGGTTTAAAGTACGCGGTTGTGCCGGTTTAAAAGTTTAAAGAAAAGTTTCATTTCCGCATTTTGGCCTCGTTCAGACGGCCAGGGCGCTGCCGTGCACTTACACTGGTATCAGAGCCACGCCATTAACCTAGTCTAGCTTTCTCTACCGTGTTTACAAGTTCGATCGATCGGATTTTCCAAAAACCGTATTTTCAAGGATCAGTTTCTGTCGAATTTTTGCAGTGGTCAAAAAATTATTTGGTACATTGTAAAAATACGTGCAGGGTTTTCTAAGGAATCTGTAAAAATTTGGTCGCCTAATATCACTGTTCCACCGCGGAACCACGACCGAACCCATGCGTCGGTCGTAGTTCCGCGGCCATTGTAGGTCCTTGCTGCACCAAATTTTTACAGAGACTCTCTGACATGGAAATAGGGTTTTTGGTATATTCTGTTTGGGCCCAGATTTTCTTTGAGTGCTACAGTTGTGCTTGGGGCCCACTTCGGTAAATTTAGTCGATCGAAAATTTTAAACATGCTAGTTCACAGTATTTACATTATATCCGTGACCATGAATGTCATTTGATCGGTAAATCCTGTCTAACTGCTATAGCTCTTTTAGATGGATTTGCGAACGTGACATTCACGTTGATGTTCTGTGTTGTGCTGTGATGTTGCGGATTTGTCGTGGTGGATAGCCTGGATGCAATGTTAGTACAGTTTGGTTGTATATGTACATTTGATATTGCGGGGCGAGCGTCAGACATGTGGACTGCCGTCACTGCCTGTTTGTATATTATTCTTTTGGGGCACGACCGGGCTGAGGTCGATGTACCCGTTGTATGTATATTTTACTTTCTACACTAGGATTACCCCACGGCGGGGTGTACGGATAGCCGGGTTCTAGAGGGCAACGATCCCACATCTCATGGCTTTGAGACGGAGGGGGCTTCACTCTAGAATTGGCGGGCTATTCGCCGCACTCGTAGGGGGTTCAGGTTGACCCAAGGAGGGGTGCTCAAGTTACCGGATTCCGTGAAGTGCTGGGTGGTCCATTCACTTTGTTGAAGGGGGCTACCTCGCTTCAGGTTTTGGCGGGTAACTTGCCGCGCCCGTAGGGGTCTAGAATTTCATTGCACAGTCTATCCACACGACCAGGGGAACGTCGGGTTTCAGTAGCGGCTCTATGAATCCCGGGTATCCCAGATATCTGTATTGTTCTGTGATACTTATTACATTTCTATGATGTTGCATTTTATCACACCTTGAGCAATTATTATATATTGATATATATACTAGTAGATGTTTAGTCCAGTCCCCGCTCTGTCGTTAGTTAAGTAACCTAACGGGTGATGACGGGACCCAGTGGAGAATGCGGGTGGCATATACGTACATCGTATTTTCGTTCTTTATTGGTGTGATCAATTGATGGGACAACGTTGATTCGGATCAATGCAAACTAAACAAACCTATTCTTATGTTGTTGGAACAATTTTCAAAAAGTTGTTATTGCAAGGACGTTCTTTTTTTTTTGCACAGTGGTTTCGGTTATGAATATCGAGCACCTCAGTCGACGAGGCAAGGGCCGAGATCCATTCACCAGGAGTGACCCCTTGGACAGAAGTTTGCGTCAGGGTAATAACTTCAGTATAGCCGATTACCTTTTGCTTTGCATCGAGGTATTCAGTTGGAATATCCTGCACCTCATTCTACGGGGAAAGAGCCGAGATCCCTTCACCGGGAGTGACCTCTTTAGCAAAGGTTTTCGTCACTATATTTTTATAAAGCTATCCGGTTCCTTCGACGATATCAAGTTCATTACGTTAAAGGTTTTTCGCCAAAAACCATTCGTAGCCCTCCGTCATTTCAGACAGGTAGCACTTAGTATTCATGCTATGTTTGTTGGCCTTCGTCAAGGCATAGTGTATGGTAGCTATTTGTTACCTTTCTGCTGCATAGATTGATGTGTTGGTTTAGGATAGTCGTACTGCCTTGTTGGCCAAAGTCAAGGGTAGATACGGGTGGGTTCAAATTAACCTGGATAATGACGGGTAGAACTTGACATGTGACTTATGATTTGTTGACCTTCGTCAAGGTAATAAGAGCATGGGGTAAAAATCACATCGGGTGTTTCTAAAGAAACTGAAACTTGCCAGATATGTAAATACCTTCTGGAGTGTGATAACGTGAGTGGATTCCATCACTTTATCATGCGATGATAGTTGGATCCCGATTCCCACTGATGAGTTGGTTTACTCCTCGGGTGATCCCGACTAATTCTTCTTTCAGGTTTGGAGAAGAATTTGACGTTACAGTGGGAGGTTTCCTGATTAGATAAAGTGATAACCATTCTGATCTAGGTTAGAGTGCACGCTGGGTGTTTCTTTTCTCTCTCTCTTTTGCAGCAACTATGACCCGACCCTAGACTATGACTCAGTGACCAAGTTGACAGAATCTTCTTAAAACACTGGCTTTTGAATTGTCAGAGTTGCATACCACAATGCCACTCCTACTCTTACCCTTTTCTCTAGGACACCCCGTATTATTACGAACATCCACTTCCATTGGATAAAACCATCGTATGGTTATATACGAACTCGAAGGAACTTATTCGAGGATGGTTTCTGGTTCTGGAGAAAACGAATAGGACTATTCAGCTGTCTTTTCCTATTACGCAAATTGGATAGTCTTCTTCCAAACCATAGGCAGGTGCCGACCGGTAGGGAATAAAGAAAACCAATTAGCCTAACGATGGTGTACAGAAGGTATTATGTAAAGACAAATAAAGGGATTAGAAGGAGGGCAAAGTAAATTGCGACTGCTATTCATGGCCAAACTATGTATTTCATTACCACTCCCACTTCACCTTTGTATATCTCTAGAACACTCCGTATCACTATGAAGATCCACAGTTTATTGGATACTCCATCGTATGGTTATATACAAACTCGAAGGAACTTGTTCTAGTTCGGGGATGGATTCTGGTTCAGGAGAAATAGGAATAAGGTTTATTCGGTTGTCTTTTATCCTCACCTTCTCTCGCATTGCGAGTACTCCTAGGATTAGGACAATACACCCATTATGCTTATTGGATAGTCTTCTTCCAAACAATAGGCTGGTGCCGAAAGGTAGGGAAGGAAGAAAACCATTCAGCCTAAAGGGGTGTACAGAAGGTAATGACTAAAGACATATAAAGTGATTTGGAGAGATGGCAAAGAAATATACGGTTACAGTTGTGAATCTGATAATGGAAGAGGCATTACTAGGAATACCCGGATACCCCTAAGAAACATTTACATGTTTCAGTTTCACTGTGTACTGTTAAAAGAAAACTGATTTCCCAATTAGCCCTTGCTCCAGGGTATGTATTTACCAGGTATGATTCTCACATCATTATGGTTTTACAGATGATGAGTGGGAGTAACTTATTGGGAATTAGGTGACCGTTGTAGGGTGTATTTCGTCACCCTATTGAGATGGGAATACGCGCGCGCTTGTCAGGCGTAAACTACAGATCCCCCCTGTCTAGGGTAGGCCGGGGTTTATTGATTGTGCGGATCAAAATCTCCGGCAGCCGCGGACTAAGCTGCCGTTAATTACCCCTCGCCTTTGGGGCGAGGGAACCTCCGATTAACAGGTTAAAATGGTCATGCGAACTCAATGTGCAGTGTACGTGTGTTGGGTTTTGAAAGGGGGTTTGAATATATTGGGAGCCACGCAGAGTTTTTACGGGGGTCAAGGGGGCTAGCAGCCCCCTTGCGAGGTGCGGGGCGGCGCCCCGTTAGAAATTTTTTCTAACAGGGACAGTGTCGTGGAGTATGTGTATGTGTACATTTGTATACATATGTGTATATATAAAAAGGGGGAAAAAGACATCCAAAGGATGCGTTGGGCCAGCGCCTGGACGCTTGAGCGCAAGCGCGCCACGTGTCGGCACGTGGGCGCTTTGCCCTCGAGCGTAGAGCGCAACGCGCCACGTGTCGTCATGAGGGCGCTGTGCGCTCGAGCGCAGAGCGCTCGAGCGCAAGCGCGCCACGTGTCGGCATGAGGGCGCTGTGCGCTCGAGCGCAAGCGCGCCACCTGTCGGCACGTGGGCGCTTTGCGCTGGAGCGCAAGCGCGCCACGTGTCGGCACGCGGGCGCTTTGCGCTCGAGCGCAAAGCGCTGGAACGCAAGCGCGCCACATGTCGGCACGTGGGCGCTTTGCGCTCGAGCGCGAGGCGCTGGAGCGCAAGCGCGCCATGTGTCGGCACGTGGGCGTTTTGCACTCAAGCGCAGTGCGCTGGAGCGTAAGCGCGCCACGTGTCGGCACGTGGGCGTTTTGCGCTCAAGCGCAGTGCGCTGGAGCGTAAGCGCGCCACGTGTCGGCACGTGGGTGCTTTGCGCTCGAGCGCTAGCGCACCTCGAGGAAAAGGGGGGGTTTTAGCCCCGGAAATTCTCTAAAGAGAAAATAGGGTGGAGTTAAACTCCTAAGATGCTTTGGGTTAAGGATATGGGTCCTTCTTCTTCCTTTGCTGGCCGGATCTTGGAGATAAAGAGATGTGAGATTTAAAAATCTTTTCTTTTTGAGATCTGATGGCAGATCTGAGTTCCCCTTAATTGGTTTTGTGGTGGAAAACTATTTAGTTTTGAAAAAGGAAGAGTAAAACTCTTGATTTAATTCAAAAGAAAGAAGAAGGTTTTGGAACCCTGAAGAAGGAAGAAAGATCTCAGATCTGAAACTTTTTTGGAGAGAGAAAAGTTATTGGGATATCTCATTATCCTTGCCTTTATGGGCTATACACTTTACACATAACCCCTTGGGCTTCACAAAATGGCATTTTGCCTATCCCATGGCTCATGTGCCATTTCTTTTTGCACATAAGCCATGGGCTTTACAAAAATTTGGCTTTATGCCTATTTTTCTTACATTTACCCATAAAATAAAATAAAATAAAAGAAATGCAACAAAATTATTTATTACAAAATTTTTATCTTGGCATGGAGGGAGGCCGGCCGCTTCATGTTCTCGCTCAACCCGGGCATAGGCCCACTGGATCTGGGCTTGGGCCCACTTGGCTTTGGGTTGACTTTCATTTTGACTTGGTCAACCGGAGTGCAAATTTTTACCCCAACAAATTGCCCCCCATCAATAAATGCACACCACATATCAGGGTCGTGTGCATGAAATTGATGGATCTTATTTCACGTGGAGGCGACTTGATTTGGTTCCCGCTTTTTGGGAAGCTGGCACTGCCCTTTTTACGACATGGACGGTCATTGCTGCCATTTTAGCGACGTGGACGGTCGGTGCTGCCATTTTTGCGACTTGGACGGTCAGTGCTGCCATTTTAGCGACTTGGACGGTCGGTACTGCCCTTTTTGCGACTTGGACAGTCTGTGCTGCCATTTTAGCGACTTGGACGGTCGGTACTGCCCTTTTTGCGACTTGGACGGTCGCTGCTGCCCTTTTTTCGACGTGGACGGTCGATGCTGCCCTTTTTGCGACATGGAAGGTTGATGATGCCATTTTAGCGACTTGGACGGTCGGTTCTGCCCTTTTTATGACATGGACGGTTGGTGCTGCCATTTTAACGACGTGGACGGTCGATGCTTCCCTTTTTGCGACTTGGACGGTCGATGCTGCCATTTTTGCGACTTGGACGGTCGATTCTGCCATTTTAGCGACGTGGACGGTCGGTGCTGCCATTTTAGCGACGTGGACGGTCGATGCTGCCCGTTTTGCGACTTGGACGGTCGATGCTGCCATTTTAGCGACGTGGACGGTCGGTTCTGCCATTTTAGCGACGTGGACGGTCGGTGCTGCCATTTTAGCGACGTGGACGGTCGATGCTGCCCTTTTTGCGACTTGGACGGTCGATGCTGCCATTTTAGCGATGTGGACGGTCGGTTCTGCCATTTTAGCGACGTGGACGGTCGATGCTGCCATTTTTGCGACCTGGACGGTCGATGCTGCCCTTTTTGCGACTTGGACGGTCGGTGCTGCCCTTTTTGCGACTTGGACGGTCGATTCTGCCCTTTTTGCGACTTGGACGGTCGGTGCTGCCATTTTAGCGATGTGGACGGTCGATGCTGCCCTTTTTGCGACTTGGACGGTCGATTATGCCCTTTTTGCGACTTGGACGGTCGGTGCTTGATTTGACTTGCCCTGCTTCATGCAGTGTCAGGGGTAGACTTGACTTGCTCCGCTTCTTGCGGTGTCGAGATTGGATTCTGACTCGTTCCGCTTTCTGCGGTGTCGGAGTGGAAGTTGACTTTTTGATTTTGATTTGGGTTGACATCAGCATCGCTATACTGGAATATGGTACCAGGAGCGAATCATCATCTGTCATTGAGAGGATTTTGGGATTTTGGTTTTTGTTTGGCATCTGCATTGCTGCACTGGAATAATGCCAGGAGCAACTCATCATTTGCCCCGAGAGGATTTGGGAATTGATGGCTTAGGAGGCAGGTTTAGATCCCTATCACCTAAGACTTTTCAATTTTATGGGCCGTAAGGGTCCCATAAAAGCATTTTCTCCCTACGAGCCGAAAGGATCTCGTAGGTGTATTTTCTCCTTAGGAGTCGTGGGGACTCCTAAGTGTGTTGCTCCTTGGTAAGTCGTAGGGATCTCACGCGGGAATTTTCTCCTCACAAAGTCGAGGGACTTTACGAGTGCATTTCATTTCTTTCTTTTTTACGAGTTTGCGCCCTTTCGTGTTTTCACAAACTCGCCGGCAGTCCCGCTGTTTTTACTCACGGAGCCCTTTCGGGTTTTCATTCGTGCCCATTTTTCTTGTGGATATACCGTTATATTTTTTCCTTCTTCTTTTTCTCTTTTTTTTTGGAGAGATCGGGATTGTTTTACGCCCGTGGATTGTATACGGTTTTGCAGGATGTATAATCCAGACCGTAGGGCCGGAAAAATTTTAGGGCTTTCTTGGCGTCTGCATCGCTGGACTGGAATGTGGTACCAGGAGCGACTCATCATTCGCCGTTGGGGTATGGGATTTGGAATTTGGTTGGCGATTGCATCGCTATACTGGAATATGGTACCAGGAGCGACTCATCATTCGCCATTTTGGGGTTAGGGAGCGATGGCTTAGGAGATAGGTTTAGATCCCTGTCACCTAAGACTTTTCAATTTTATGGGCCGTGAGGGACCCATAAAAGCATTTTCTCCCTACGAGTCATAAGGATCCCGCAGGTGTATTTTCTCCTTAGGAATCGTGAGGATTCCTAAGTGTGTTGCTCCTTTGTGAGTCGTAAGGATCTCACACAGGGGTTTTCTCCTCACAAGGTCGAGAGGACTTTGCGAGTGTATTTCATCTCTTTTCACGAGTTTGCGCCCTTTCGGGTTTTCACAGACTCGCCGGTAGTCCTGCTGTTTTTACTCACGGAGCCCTTTCGGGTTTTCATCCGTGCCCGTTTTGCTTGTGGGCATACCGTTTATTTTTTATTTCTTTTATTTTATTTCTTTTATTTTTTTTGCCATGGTGGGACTTTAAAAGTAGTCTCACCGACAGGATTTGGGAGAGATAGGGGTCATTTATGCCCGTGGATTGTATACGGTTTTGCAGGATGTATGATCCAGACCGTAGGGCTGATGTGCTCAATTCTCCTGCGACTTGGAGCATTCACGTGTAGTATTTCTTGAGATATCGGCCATTGATGGGTGGCATGGGCCTTTCTCCCTCGGCACTTATTAGTTGGTAGGATCCTCCGTCGAACACTTTCTCGATGACGTATGGTCCTTCCCAGTTTGGCTCCAATTTTCCCTTGGCAAGTCGATTTGGGATGATCGTTCTTTTGAGGACCAGCACCAATTCACTTTTCTTGAAAGCGCGGAGACGGGTTATCTTGTCATAGGCCCGTGAAATTTGGGCTCGGTATAGCTCCAGACTTTGCTGCACCGCGAGCCTCTTTTCTTCGAG
Organism: Agapanthus africanus; assembly: GCA_030015575.1. NCBI lineage: Eukaryota > Viridiplantae > Streptophyta > Magnoliopsida > Asparagales > Amaryllidaceae > Agapanthus > Agapanthus africanus. The sequence goes on from JASDDO010000012.1 coordinate 272,102,468, forward strand.
GGCATCGAGTTCTTCAAGTCGAAGGAGCACGTTTTCCTCCTCCGTCAACTCATGCTGAACGACCATTCTTAAGATTGGAACTTCGACTTCGAGGGGGAGGACCGCTTCCACTCCGAAGAGCAATGAGTATGGAGTGGACTGAGTTGGAGTACGGTGCGTGGTACGATATGCCCACAATGCCTCGTGAAGCTTGAGATTCCAGTCTCTCTTGTTGGCTGAAGCATTTTTCCTCAGGGGCTTGCATAGAGTCTTATTGAAGGCTTCGGCTAGCCCGTTGGCTCTTGGATTATAGATGGAGGAATATCTCCAGTCTATCTTGTGCTGAGTAGCGAACCTTGAGACATTGAAGCTCTTGAATGAAGGCCCGTTGTCAGAAATGATTCTTCTTGGTGTACCGAAGCGGTATAGAATATTATGCTGGAAGAATGTCAGAATATCTTTTGTCTTGACTTCTTTTAGCGGGACAGTTTCAGCCCATCTGGAGAAGTAGTCTGTCGCGGCCAGTATGAACCGGGGGCCTTTAGATGACGGAGGATCAATTGGGCCAACAATGTCGGTGCCTCAGACTTCGAAGGGCCACGACGCCACCATAGGATGCAACGGATTGGGATGCTTGTGAATGAAATCACCATGGATTTGGCAGATATGACATTTCTTTGCATGTTCTCCGCAATCCCGTATCATGGTGGGCCAGTAATACCCAAGCCGTTTGATTTGAAGTCGCATCTTGCGGCCAGATTGGTGAGCACCGCAAACGCCCGAGTGAACATCTTTCATGACCTTTTGGGCTTCGGCCAATGACAGACACCTGAGCCAGACTTGGTCATATGACCTGCGGTATAACGTGTCATTTACAAATACGTATCGGAGAGCTCTTTTCTTCAGCTGAATCCTCGCAGATTTTTCTTCGGGCAGCTTGTCGTATCGGTGGTACTCTATGAAGGGTTCTCTCCAATCGGGCTCGTCTTGGATGATCGAAGCTTCTTCGGCGGGACTGCTCTTCTGTTCTGCGCTTTCCTCTTCTCGTAGAGAGACTGGGGGTAGAATTTGCCGGCTCCTGACTATGATCAGAATTTCGTCCATGTTAGGATCAGCCAGCTCCTTGGCTAAGCGAGCGAGTATGTCGGCTTTTCCGTTCAACGGTCTGGGGATTCTCATTAGTTCAATATGAGTGAACCGTTTCATGAGTTCCACCACCCGGCCTCTACACCGAGCTAACTCGGGTTTGTATATCTTATAGTCGTCGCTTACTTGGTTAACGACAAGCTGGGAGTCACCGTAAACCCGTAGCCGAAGGATTTCCATTTCTATGGCGAGTTCCAAACCAGCTATCAGAGCTTCATACTCAGCTTCATTGTTTGTCCGAGGCTCGGTGAGAGCAAAAGAACGCCGTAGGGTTCCTATTGATGGCGTGATGAACACCAATCCTATCCCCGCTTTTACCTCCGGGATGCTTGATCTGCCGGAGCTCCTTATTGATGAGGCCCCATCGAAGTAGAGCTCCCAACATGTTTCATCTTCCTCGAGGTGCAGCACTTGTTCGTCGGGTAACTCACAATTTAGCGGCGACCCTTCTGGTATGGGATGAGCAGCGAGAAAGTCTGCAAGAGCTTGCCCTTTTACTGCTTTCTGAGGGGTATAAACAATGTCAAACTCAAGTAGCATGACAGCCCATCGTGGCATTCTGCCGGCTAGGCTTTCTTTGGTCATCATGTGTTTGAGCGGGTCGACCTTGGAGATCAGCATAACCCGATGAGCGAGCAAATAGTGCCTCAGCTTCTTCACAGCAAATATTAGAGCCAGGCATTTCTTTTCGATTGGGGAGTAGTTGTGTTCCACCCCGACTAGAGTTCGACTGAGGTAGTAGAGGGCATTTTCTTTTTCCTCCTCGTTATTCTGGGCAAGGAGCGCACCGAGTGACTCGTCCAACGCGGCAGTGTAGAGAATCAACGGTTTATTTGGAATGGGAGCGGCCAGCACAGGAGGGTGCAACAAGTATTGTTTGATGCTTTTGAACGCTGCTTGACATTCGGCATCCCAGATAAAAGGAGCTCCTTTCTTCATGAGCTTTGAGAAGGGCCTACATCTCCCCGATAAACCTCCGTATATACGCAAGCTTGCCATGAAAAGATCTTAGCTGCGTCAGACTCTTCGGAGGGGGCATCTCCATGATGGCCTTTATCTTTGATGGGTCAACTTCGATCCCTCGATGCCGGACTATAAAACCCAGGAATTTTCCCGATGACACGCCAAAAGCACATTTCAGAGGATTCATCTTCAGATCGTATTCCCTCAGTCTGGTGAGAACGGTCCTGAGATCTTGGATATGATCGGCCTTGGCTTTAGTCTTGACGACCAGATCATCAACATAGCATTCGACGGCTTTATGGATTAGGTCATCAAAGATATTAGTCATTGCCCTTTGATATGTAGCACCTGCGTTCTTCAGTCCGAATGGCATTACCTTGTAGCAATATATTCCGATCGGGGTTCGAAATGCTGTGTGCTTCTTATCCTCAGGCGACATCTTGATCTGATTATATTCAGACGAGCCATCCATAAAGGTGAATAATTCGTAATTTGAGGTGTCATCGACCATCATTTCCATGACCGGTAGCGGGAAGTCGTCTTTAGGACATGCCTTGTTTAGGTCCCTGAAATCGACACAAACTCGGATCTGCCCATTTTTCTTCTTCACTGGGACTATGCATGCGATCCAGTCCGCATATTTCTCTTCCCTGATGAAGCCGGCATCGATGAGTTTCTTGGTTTCCTCGATGAACTATTCTTCCAACTCCCTTCTCATTCTTCGAGGAGCTTGTTTGACTGGCTTAGCATCAGGAGATATAGCCAGCTTATGCACGGCTACCTCAAGGGAAAGGCCAGGCATTTCTTTGTACGTCCACGCAAAGCAGTCGACGAACTCACGCAGCAGGGCAATTATCTGCTTTTTCATTTCCTCCGACAAGAGTGAACTGATGTAGGTCGGCCTTGAATTATCGGGCGTTCCTAAGTCAATCTCGATTAGCTCATCAAAGGTTGCTTGTCCGCCATCTTCGTGCTCTTGAGGAGCTTCTTCTGGCTCGGCTATCTCGTCATCATCATTTGATCTTTCGCTGGCCTCACCAACATGGATCATGTAGCACGCTTTAGAATCAGGTTGAATGTAGCCTATGCCCCGTCTATCTGGAATTCGTCCATCGATGAGTGCTCGGACCTGGGGCGGATACCATAGCCCTTCGTAAAACTTTGCTTCAGACTCCGTTTGATATAACAGGCATCCGCACTTCTTAAAGTATTCCCGCATCTCGGGCGCATAGTATCTGGGATTGAGGTCGGCTCTTATGCCTCTCTTATAGGGAAGGCACGCGACAGAAAGGTCGTCCGGGTGCACAACGGGGTTTGACCTGTAAAACAGGATGCCCTTCTGTCCATTTTTCATCCCGGGCACGTAGAAAGTTTCCAGCTGGTCCACGGTAGAGACTGACAATGCGTCGAGCTCTTTGCACATCCATTCCGGCACCCTTGTGATGGCCAGGGACCCTTCTGCGACTTCGAAGGTCTCTCGTAGTTTCGCTTGCTGCATGGGGGGCCAATCTGCACAGCTGTTGCACGGCAGGTCCTCTTCTTCTGACTCTTCAGTGTCACTGCCAAGATGAGGGCCGACTTTGCTGCTAGATGGGCCTTCAGTAACAGATTCGTCCGTATCGCTGCCGAAATGAGGGCGAGTTTTACGGAAGGACGGGCTTCCCGCGTCGGACTCATCAGTGTCGCTGCCGAAATGCGGGCGCACTTGGGTATTTTTGCTTTTGAAAGTGACAGCCGGCGAAGATTTGCTTTTGAGTCTTGGGGCCGGTCTATCCTCAGTCAGTTGTGTCTTAGCATTTTGGTGTTTCATAAAGTACCGAGAATCTTCATATCGGACTTCATTCATACCGAACAGCTGGATGTCTCCGTCAATGCGTCTTTCTTCGCCATTTTTAGTATACTTCATGCATTGATGGAGAGTTGACGGAATGATGCCATAATCGTGGAGCCACGACCGCCCCAAGAGAACCTTATAAGACGTGTCAGCGTCGATCACGTATATCTTAGCTTCAGTTTGCAGATCCCCAAATTTGATTGGCAAAGCTATAGACCCCAGAACTTGCTGGAAATTTTGGTTGAAGCCTTGAATGATAATCCTTTCCCTTGACAGGTGTCGGACGTCCATTGAAAAACTCTTCAGAGTTCTCAAGTTCATGATGTTCACTGAGGACCCCGGATCAATCAATATGCGATTAATTCGATCTTCGTCGCTGTACCCGGTCACGTAAAGCGGCCGATTATGCTCAGCCGTTCCCAGTAGCAAGTCTTCATCCTTAAATGTGACTGCAGCGGCATGCAAAGCATGCAGGGCTTCTTTCATATCAATTTCCACAAAGTGAGCCTGATACTGCTCGGGGTTTTGTAGAGCGTGAATGAGAACATCTCTGAGCTCCTTAGATAGGACCAAGGCGTCGTAGATGCTCAGGAGAGACGGAAGCTTCCGGAGATGTGCCAAGACATTATAGTCCACCGAGGAAGGACTTATGTTTTCATCAGTCGGTTCTCTGCCATCTTCTTCATTAGCGACTTGTTTTTCCTTCCCTTTTGGGGCGTTGCCCTGATTTGGCGGTAGAGCCCTGCCGCTTCTGAGCTGGATTTGATTGGCCTTTGTGGAGAGCTCCTCGTCCTCTTCGGGAAAACAGAGATCATCCTCGGAGTCACTGCCAAGATGGATGGCGTAGCAGGTCACTACTGGGATCTCTTCATTGGAGTCTTCTTCTAACTCCTCCAGAATTTCAGCCGCTTGTACAGGGAAGAACTCCTTCAATTGAATCAATGTTCTTTCCTTTTGTTCATATTCTTCGAGGGAATCAATATATTTTTGAATGGTCAATCTCCCTGCAGACTCTTTTTCACGCCGAGCTGCACTCTTCTTCTTCTTGAGCTTCTTGGATTTTGAGCCTGATGGAGCCGCATTGGCAGCTGGACTGGTAGGCTTCTTCTGCCCTTCCCATTCCGTCCTGGGTTCTTTCCGAAGTAGCTTTATCATCTTCTTCATCTTATTAGATATTTGCGTACTCCACGGAGGCCGCGATAAGTCCGTTTCATTTCTCAGGGCAGCGGGTTCGGCTGTCTGCTCCCAGAAGGCTTCAGCTTCCGTCTGTATAAAGTTGGCGGTTGCAACTTGATTGTAAACCAACACGCTTTTGGTCAGCTCGATCTCTCCAGCCTTGTACTGCTTCTCGACCCAGTCCTTGAAGACACAGCAATCCTCGATCGCATGGCTCACTACTCGGTGGTACGGGCAATACAGAGGATTGTCGGTCATTTTTGCTTCTTAGGGTCTTTTCGACTCCGACAATTGTAGGCCGTTGTTCAAGGCATCTTTAAATATCTTGCGGACCTTGTCCCTTCTGAAAGAGTAAACCTTGTTCTTTTACTCCTCTAGGGAAGGCCCATCTCCTCCCAGCAATGGCTTTCGAGACCGGTTGGTTTTGGATTCGCCCGCCCTTCGCTTTTCTTCATTGTCGGACGCATTGAAGACATTGGTACTGATGGAACTCCCGCTTCTACGGTTGTCGTCCCGCTTGCTTTTCCAGGTTTTGTCTCTCTGAGAGTTCGGCGGGGACTCTTGCTTCGAGCGTTCCAGCATTTGGACTTTCTTGGTTAGCTCCTGAAATGTCTTGAGTCCCGCTGTATACAAGAATGGGACCATCCAATTGCTGAGGTTCCCAATGAGAAGGATGACGGACTAGTCCTGCTCCAGCGGCGGTTCGCACTTGACTGTGAGATTACGCCATCGGGCGATAAATTCGGTGTTGCTTTCATTCTTCCCCGGCTTGGTCCTCACAAGGTCGGCAATGGAGATTTTATCACTGACACTCATGAACCTTTGCCGAAACAGGGACTCCATTTGGGCAAAGGTAATGACGGACCCGTCCGGTATACTCGCATACCAGTCGATGGCGACGCCGGCTAGGCTGTTGACAAACTGACGAAGAAAGAGCACGTCATTGCCCCCTGTATTTCCGCACGATGCTTTGAAGTGGGCGACGTGCTGATTTGCATTCCCCGTTCCATCAAATCTTCCGAACTTAGGAATGACGTAGCCGCTTAGGAACTCAATCAGATCGTACTGCGCGGGATATGGCCGCCCACCACTGCCGATTTCTTTCTGAGCTTCAGCTTCGGCCACCAATGTTTTAACCTTGCTGGTGACCAAATCCATTATCCGATCCTGTGTTAGCGGGATAGTGCTATCTGGGGCCAAGGCGTCCCGAGAAGCGGAATGTGGCCGGCTTTCATTCGGCTCGACCAGTCTTAGTCCCAAAGGAACAGGCATTGGCTGCCTCGGATTGTCATCACCCGGCTGATTAGTAGCGGCTTGTGCCTGATTGGGAGGCGCTCGAGAAATTTGAGCCGTAAGCTGCATCACCATGTTCGTTAAGTCGTCAATCTTCGAATAGAGCTTGGTCATCTCTTTATCTTTGCTCCTGAGCTGTTTTCGAAGCTCTTGAAGCAGCTCTTGCTCCGCAGTCCTGGGGCGGAAAGTCGGCTCTTCCTCGCTGTCTGAGCTTGACTCTGCATGGACTGAGGGGTCTTTCTGCCTATCATCCTCATCGAGAGGGTTTTCTTCATCCAGCGGGGGCGGCTGTTCTTGGGTAGCGGCAACCACATTCAGGCTAGTTTGGGCTTGGGATGTGGTGGCCCCATCCTTGCTTTTGCTGCGAAGGTTGTCGCTGGGGCGCCCGCCCGCCATATAGACCGTATGGATGATATATCCGGCCGTCTTTCCATCATTGGCAGCCGATTTCACGGATTGCTGTCTTGACCCCCTTGTTTCGGTAGCCGGTAGTCGATTGAAGGCGGCTGGCCTAACCAGGTTCTTGAATGGTGCTGGCGCTTCTTTTCTGGGTTTGCCCCGCTTCTTTCGTGCGGCCCAGAGTGCTTGATAGACTCTTGAAGAGACAGTGTCATACTTTTTCTGTTGGGGCCGAGACACGTCTCTTTGTGGCACTGTTCGGATCGCTGTCTTCTTGATTCTGGCGGTCATGGCATTATTCTGAACCCACTTCAGAGGCTCGAAGGAATTGCAGATTATTACGTCCGACTCAGCCGTCGTCGCGGGGCAACCCTGCCCTTGGAACTTCACACGATTCCATTTGGCCGAGGCCTTGGCCCTTTTGTTGGCTCGATACCTGAGCCGCTTCTGCCTTAACTTTTCTGTTCTAAGCACCTGGCAGTCTTCGGCTCTTTGGGGAGACGCCGTAGACCGGGCGATGGAGGATTTTGGAGATACGATCGATTGTGCACTTGTTGGAGTAATCGCCTGAGCTCGTCCGCAGCATTTGATATTGCCCTTCGCACCGGAAGTCTTGCCCCCAGCTGGAGCGCCAGGGAGTCGTTCAGACACCATCTTAAGTTTCGGTTGTGGTGCCTTACCAATCACAACATTCGGCCTCTTGCCCCTTGGGACCGGCTTGGCTACCTGTTCCGCTGGGATTTCCGCCAGATGAGCGCTTCCGGCAGGGTAGATGATGACGGAGCCAAACTGGCGGGGCGGTTCCTCCTACTGTCGACTGAGGCTTGCAGGGAGAACCACACGAGCGTTGATCTTGACCACGTACGGAATCGGGGTCACGTTGGAAGCTGAATTCGTCTGGGGAGACATTGTCGTCGAAGGTTGATTGCTGCACGGAAAAAAAACATCATTTCAGTATATGCAATCGATATGTGTATTGATTGAGTCCGCATGAACGTTTAACCCGAAATATGGGAGGAGAGATTGGTCCCATCGGACGTGCCAGAATCTGTAGGGTGTTTTTCGTCACCCCATTGAGATGGGAATACGCGCGCGCTTGTCAGGCGTATACTACAGATTCCCCCTGCCTAGGGTAGGCCGGGGTTTATTGATTGTGGGGATCAAAATCTCCGGCAGCCGCGGACTAAGCTGCCGTTAATTACCCCTCGCCTTTGGGGCGAGGTAACCTCCGATTAACGGGTTAAAATGGTCATGTGAACTCAATGTGCAGTGTACGTGTGTTGTGTTTTGAAAGGGGTGTTTGAATATATCGGGAGCCACGCAGAGTTTTTACGGGGACAGTGTCGTGGAGTTTGTGTATGTGTACATTTGTATACATATGTATATATATAAAAAGGGGGAAAAAGACATCCAAAGGATGCGTGGGGCCAGCGCCTGGGGGCTTGAGCGCAAGCGCGCCACGTGTCGGCACGTGGGCGCTTTGCGCTCGAGCGCAGAGCGCTGGAGCGCAACGCGCTGGAGCGCAACGCGCCACGTGTCGGCGAGGGCGCTTTGCGCTCGAGCGCAGAGTGCTGGAGCGCAAGCGATGGAGCGCAAGCGCTGGAGCCCAAGCGCGCCACGTGTCGGCACGTGGGCACTTTGCGCTGGAGCGCAGAGCGCTGGAGCGCAGAGCGCTGGAGCGCAAGTGCGCCACGTGTCGGTACGTAGGCGCTTTGCGCTCGAGCGCAGAGCGCTGGAGCGCAAGCGCGCCACGTGTCGGCACGCGGGCGCTTTGCGCTCGAGCGCAGAGCGCTGGAACGCAAGCGCGCCACGTGTCGGCACGCGGGCGCTTTACGCTCGAGCGCGAGGCGCTGGAGCTCGAGCGCGAGGCGCTGGAGCGCAAGCGCGCCACGTGTCGGCACGTGGGCGTTTTGCGCTCGAGCGCAGTGCGCTGGAGCGCAAGCGCGCCACGTGTCGGCACGTGGGCGCTTTGCGCTCGAGCGCTAGCGCACCAGCGAGGAAAAGGGGGGTTTTTAGCCCCGGAAATTCTCTAAAGAGAAAATAGGGTGGAGTTAAACTCCTAAGATGCTTTAGGTTAAGGAAATGGGTCCTTCTTCTTCCTTTGCTGGCAGGATCTTGGAGATAAAGAGATGTGAGATTTAAAAATCTTTTATTTTTGAGATCTGATGGCAGATCTGAGTTCCCCTTAATGGGTTTTGTGGTGGAAAACTATTTAGTTTTGAAAAAGGAAGAGTAAAACTCTTAATTTAATTCAAAAGAAAGAAGAAGGTTTTGGAACCTTGAAGAAGGAAGAAAGATTTCAGATCTGAAAATTTTTTGGAGAGAGAAAAGTTGTTGGGATATCTCATTATCCTTGCCTTTATAGGCTATACACTTTACACATAGTCCCTTGGGCTTCACAAAATGGCATTTTGCCTATCCAAAGGCTCATGTACCATTTCTTTTTGCACATAAGCCATGGGCTTTACAAAAATTTGGCTTTATGCCTATTTTTCTTACATTTACCCATGAAATAAAATAAAAGAAATGCAACAAAATTATTTATTACAAAATTTTTATCTTGGCATAGGGGGAGGCCGGCCGCTTCATGTTCTGGCTCGACCCGGGCATGGGCCCACTTGGCTTGGGGTTGACTTTGATTTTGACTTGGTCAACCGGAGTGTAAATTTTTACCCCAACAACCATCCTCATTATATCGGAATTCATTGTAATTGGTGATATTTGAGGAAATCGCCTGGGCTGTTTGCCGGTCGGAAAATATTTGGTTTTGAATATCCGTTGCTATGCACCAATTTCAAATTGATATATCTGTACGTCTATTTTTATAGAGTGAGATATACCTTTTTGAAATTATGTCAATGACATTTACCTATATCAGTGGATGGTTAGGTAAGGAGCATTAATACAGCGGTGTAATTCTTCTTTACCATAAGTACAGTTTTCAACCTACGACACACAGGGATTGAGTTGTTAGACTCAAGGGACTTATACAGAGTATTGTATGTTGTCCAGTGTCCATTTGGACAGAGGGGTTGGTCCTCGTACTATATTCTGTTTACTTATGACTTCTCTAATTTTTAGACAAGTGTTTCGTAGAAACACAAGGTCCGAGTTTTGAGAAGTTATAGGTATATGAATAAAGTAGAGAACAAGATGTTGCAAGTATCGGGATTCTTCAAGGAGGTCGAAGATATAGATACTTGTGTATGGTATTCAGTTAATAGTAATGATTAAGAGAACTTGCTTCTCATTCAGGTTACTCATAATTGGAAGCATTCCTAAGGTGAGTAACGCTGATCAGCCTCCTTCCATTTAGTTGACATGCACTGGAGGCAGCTGCATGATTTGAATCTGGTTTCAATTAAATCAGTTCCTCTGTTTCTGTATTGGATATAGAACAGTTCATATCTTAACATTGTTAAGGTACTGGGAGTTGTCCGGCTTATGCTTAAAACCAGACTCTGGATAACTCAAGGCACGTTTCTGTAATGGTTGTTTGTGGGTTGACCCGGGCTATGACGAGGGTTGACTTTCTACCATCTGGAAGATCAATAGTGATATTGTTCTAGACTCACCACAGTTTTAAGTAAAATTGATTTTTCAAAAAACAGAAGTGGGAGTATGGTAGAACTGGAAGTGATTCTAGAACCGCAAACGATTACTGAAAAATTGTTAAGAACCTAAAGATTCCATCTAGTTTGACATTCTATTAGCCACTCCGCAGATATGGTGGGTAACCTCAGGCACCCGAGAGGTACTCCGGTAGCCTCAAGGACGTCGACAGGGAGGTTCTTGTTTACCCAGACTTGCCATTGCTGTTGTTCCAGACTATGAGACCCGGCAGGAGGATGAGTATAGCGTCGTTCTGAACTAGCTTTAGAAGTGCACGTCTATATGACTCTGCCAGAGGGTTGTCGTAGTCAGTGGGAGCAGCGGAAGTATAGTGGACAAGTAGCTTATGTCTATTTATAGACTAAAGCAGATATAGTGGAGATAGATCATCTATTTCTGATGTCACAGTCATAGGTTTGACTTCATCAGAATAGGGGATAGATCTGTTAAGAAGGTAGTAGGGTGTTATGTCCTGATATTTGGATGACATACAAAGTGTAGGAAGTGAAATTCCTATACTACGATCGGTTATACTTTGATTGTCACACAGTGGTTTCTCCACATAGGAGTTGGACATTATATCAGACATTCCGGTTACTAGATTTATGTTTTTAAATCTAGATTTAGGTAGTTTCCCAATCTGGGTACTTAGACAACATTCTAAAGGTGTTTTAGAATGGACGACTTCTGGCACGGTAGTATACCTGCAGGTGATGGAGTCACCCTCTCTAAAGGTATCTTACAGACTAAAGGGGAGAAGGATATGCATGATTGGCAGATCACTTGCTTAGGCAATTGTGTCAATCATGAGATATCAAGTACCACACCAGATGTTGTTTTTGTAGTAGATGCAATAAGTTGATTTTGATCCTATCCTGGAGAAACATTCGGAAGCAGTTTTAGAACCTAAGTGGATGTTCTAGGGATATGATAACATCAGCCTTATTCAGGAGACGGTTATCATTCCAGGCTTCCAAAGTGATTCGGATGGCAGAGTGATTATAGTTTTCCCTCTAATGAGGGGCAGTACTGTGGACAGGTGGTCCAACAGGATACCGAGGGAGGCATGGCGCAGGATACTGATTAAGTTCAGTTGACGATACAGTCTAAGAAGTTTGGATTTGGAATTCATTTATGAACTAGGTCCCATCAGATATCTAGATACATTCTAAGACAGGTACTGCTCATTTAGGGAGATGGCTTTTTCCACGAACTTAAGATAAAGAGAGACATAGAAAGAAATATTTGAGCGGATCCACTCACTGAGGCTATTCCTCGAACGCATTAGTTTCGCAAGCGGGTTTTGTGAGACTGATTAGTAGAGGAGTTTGGTGTTCGGTATCACACGGGCTGTGACTATGCGACATCGCAATTATTAGCCTTGAGTGCAAGTGGGAGATTGTTGGAGATAGTGCCCTCAGAGTCAATTATTGGACCACAGGCACGTGATTGCAATGATTGAGAGAGGACCTATACCGTTAGAACAGTCATACTCAAGATGATAGTATACTATCTGGTTTATCTTTATCATCGTGTACTGCTTTAGGTGACCTTACATGTCACTATTGCGCGTTGATAGAGCCCTTAGGATTCTTGCTTGACGACCAGCAGGATGATGGCGATCTTATACGTGGGAGCTGGGGTCTATAAGCACATCCTTAAAAGGTCCCTAGTCGTCGGAGTTTTCGAGACAGGGCATCGATACTCCAGAGTAGACAAGTGTATACAGTCGAGACCCCGACGAGGGGCGGTGGCCGGTCTCACAAGCCACTGGTGTCAGTTGGTTCACCTAAGATGTATACAGGTGCTCATTGGGTTATGAGTACACCGGACAGGACTCGCCGGGAACATGCTAGTTGGTCTTATACCTGACGTCAGATAGCAGTTCCCTGGTGACATGTGTACAGGTTAGTTCATCGACCTTAGATCGTCATTTGTCTCGTGTGAGTTCCCACTGTACTTTGATTACTACCCTACCACGGCTCAAAGGAGTCGTGCAAATAGGTTTTAGTTGGGTACAGTCCCGAGCCACATGGAGGCAGTGAGCGGATCTGTAGGGGTTCGTCTCTCCCGGTATTGGGGGTGAGGTCGCGCTGTGTCTAGGAGAGCCATTACATGAAGTCCTTGGCCAAGGCAGGAGATTTACTGGCAGGTTTTCCAGTAGTATCTCCGGGTGTTCTGGGCTACACTCCGACACGACTTGTACCGCTTTTGGGGGTCTGACTTTTACCAACCCCCTAGGCCGCCATGCGATGCTCATAGAAGAACAGACCGGACTGTACGGATATTGTCACTGACAGGCTCAGTAGGGTGTCAGGATGAGTTCGCTCATCGACGTCCCTTTTGGTTAATACCTGGCAGCCCGTTACGTATGGCTAATACCTCTGACGTGCTAGTGGTTAAATCCACAACCAAACAATTGACGAGTCTTTAGAGTCCCCCACAGACCGTTTCTCGAGTTTCGGGCGAAATGCTGTAGAGGCCGTATGGATATATGGCAGGGTTCGGTCATATACCTGCGGTATTGCACGGATCTTGATCGGACGGATAATACTAGCAGGCTTTGGTTTAAGTCGGATCCTAGTATTGTACTGTGTAGAGTTTGTTTCATTGCATTTGTATTCGGTCGGAATACAAATGCAGGTATGTATATACAGTCATGGGGTTTTCCTGTAATTTATTACGGGATCAGTTTTCTGAAGTTGCCAGTTTCCTTTCTGTTTCGGCCATTTTTCCTTTGTTCTTTCTTTGGCTGAAAAGTGGTGTGGAGGGGCTTATTGGCAAATGTGCAAATTAGCAAAGTGGAGGGTGGTTTTTGCAAATTGTTGCTTCATGACGGTTCCACCATATATTGACTTCTTGGTTCATGATTGTTCATGATTGCTTGACTTTTGGGATATGATTAGGTGATGGAGTGGAGACTTGGTTGTGAATCATTTTTATGATTATCATTCATTTTTCCTTTTTGCTCATGGTGACATTTTCTTGACCTCCCCCTTCCCTCCATCACATGGGGCCGGCCACAAATGATAGGGGCTGTCCAAAATTTTGGTGAGGCATTTTGTTCTCTTCATGCTCACAAAAATCCCTTTGTTCATCTCAAAAAACATATATTTCATTCCTCCACCCAAAAGGCAACTTCTAATAAACCTTTAGAGTCAAAGAGTACTACACTAGCCTACAGCATTCTTGGACACGTCGGCTCCCCAACTTCGTGCCCGAGTTGCCTCGGTCCATAGGTGGGAGCCCGTAAAAGAACCCGGCAATGTGGTGCCCTTTCCGACGAGGAGATGAAGACCGGAGATTCCGCGACGAGATCGGGATGGAGGCCGAAGACCGAAGGACACGGATCGCTCGGTATAGCTCTCTACCCATTCTCTAGTTAGCTAGGAGTAGGTTAATGGCCCGATCCGGGTTTAAAGTATGCGGTAGCGCCGGTTTAAATGTTTAAAGGAAAGTTTCGTTTCTGCATTTTGGCTTCGTTCAGACGGCCGGGGCGCTGCCGTGCACTTACATCATACACCGCTGAAATGCAGTGGGAGCATTGCATATCCCAAAGGGCATGCGACTATAAGCAAAGGTACCAAAAGGAAAAGAAAATGTGGTTTTATCTTGATCTTTTTTGGCAATAGGGACCTGATTATAGCCAGAGTATCCGTCCATAAAGCAATAATACTCACGTCCAGCTAAGCGTTCCAGCATCTGATCAATGAAAGGTAGAGGAAAGTGGTCTTTCCTCGTAGCGGCATTGAGTTTTCTATAATCAATACATACACGCCACACAGTTTGGGCGCGTGTCTGAATTAACTCATTTTCCTCATTGGTAATAACAGTGATGCCGGATTTCTTAGGGACGATATGAATTGGACTCACCCATTGGCTATCGGAGATTGGGTAAATAATACCATTATCAAGGCATTTGACGATCTCTTTCTTCACTGCATCCGTCATGACGGGGTTCAACCGTCTCTGTGCTTCTCGGGTTGGTTTGGTATCATCCATCAAGTGTATATGATGTTCTACAATTAAGGGACTAATCCCTTTGATGTCCGCCATAGTCCAACCAAACGCCTGCCTATTAGATCTCAATACCGTCAAAAGTGCAGTCTCCTGCTCTGATGCTAGAGAAGCGGATATGATAACCGGTAAAGACTCATTCTCACCTAAATATGCATATTTAAGATGAGAAGGTAAAAGTTTGAGATCTAATTATGGCGGAGAAATAATAGAAGGTGGGATCATCGGATGATTTTCGGAGTCACAAAGAAGCTCATAGCCTGTGAAAGATACAGACTCGGATGGTGATGAGTCAGGAGTGTCGGACTCAAGCGTGGAAATGTGTCCTCACTAAGATGTGGAAAATCAAACATTGATGTGGTAGTGTCGTCGAAATCTTCAAAGCAAAGTTCATCAACTCCGCAACTTTCGGGAGCAATCTCGTGGACAGAGCACACATCAAGTATATGAGCAGAGGGTTCAGATGAATGACTTCCAATTTTGTAGATGTTCAGTTCAATTTTCATATTTCCAAATGATAAGTTCATTGAACCGTTTCTACAGTTAATGACAGCAGTGGAAGTGGCAAGGAATGGTCGACCTAAAATCACCGGAATTTGACTTTGTGGGTTTGCTACAAGTTGTGCATCGAGAACAATGAAGTCCACAGGGAATACAAATTCCCCGAATTTTATCAACACATCCTCTAGTTCACCCCTAGGTTTGGTGATTGAACGGTCTGCCATTTGGAGAGTGCAGTAAGCTAGTTTCAACTCTCCAATCCCTAGCTGCTCATAAACAGAATATGGAAGCAGTTTAACACTTGCGCCTTGGTCTAGAAGAGCACGGTTGATGTTTTTACCCCCAATAGAAATTGATATCGTAGGACATCCTAGGTCCTTACGTTTCTTTGGTAGTTGTGGGATAAAAGCAGTGCTAATATTATTAGACATGAATACCTTCTTTGGCACTTGAGTCTTCCTCTTCCTATTGCACAAGTCTTTAAGAATTTTCGCATAAGCGGGAACTTGTTGAATCGCATCTAGGAGAGGGATGTTGATGTTAACCTGGTTGAACATTTCCATAATTTCTCCATATGTGGACTCGATTTGTTATCCCTTAACCGATTAGGATAAGGAGCTTTAGAAATAAGCGCTGGGTCCATCATAGGAGAAGGTGGTGTGTGTAGACGTGATCCCAGAATAGGAGTGGGGATCGTATGTGGTGGACTAGAAGAGGGTTACTGAGGTACCGAGCCTTGTGGGAAGCGGAGAATATGCTCGTGAGAAGGCGGTGGGGTAGAAGAACAAAGATTAGAAGTAGAAGTGTGTGTGTGAGGAAAGGTCTCAGCCGGGGTGTTATTGATAGATTTCTCAGTATCATCAATCTCTTCCCTAACATGATTATTCAGCACTCTTCCTGATCTCAACGTTGTGATGATATTTACATTGTAATGCCCACGATTCGGTAGGGGTTGAGACGGAAGTTTCCCTTTTTCTCTCGCACTCATTTCGGCTTTTAGTCGTGCAATTTCTGCTTCCATCGATTTTAAACTCTGAGCCTGGAGGTCAGAGTTTTTCTCAAATTTATCGAGGGAAGACTTAACTTCAGCCGACATTCGTTTCATGTACGTTTCAAAAGTCCATTCGAGTGAAGCAGAGATATCAGTACCAGTCAACTATGCAGGTGCATGTGTGTTGACTGGATCTTGAAAATTTTGGGATTGGTAGGGGTGCTGAGTCAGATGAAATGGTTGCTGTTGTGGTGGAAGAGCCCTTTGAAAATTGTTTTGGTTTGGAACCGTGTTTTGATTGTGTTGTTGGTTCCAAGCAAAATTCGGGTGATTCCTCCAACCCTGATTATATGTGGAAGAATAAGGATCGTTTCTAGGTCTTTGAAATGCGGCATTGGTATGCTCATGACCTTGAAACGGACATTCTTCTGTCAAGTGAGAAGGATCAGAACAGTATCCACATACAGTTTGGGAGAGTGACATTTGAATTAGGGCGGCAGCTAAAAATTTGTTTTCCATAGTCTCGAGTTTCTTGTGTATAGCTGAAATGTCAGCTCTAACTCCTATGGAAATATCCGATTGGTTATTGCCACCCCTAAACGATGGACTCTCCCACTGTAAAGATTTTTCAGCGAAATCTTCTAAGTATTTCCAAGCTTGCCCATCGTCTTTGGTCATAAAATTTCCTTGACACATGTTTTCAAGGCTCTGTTTAGTGGTAGGGTTACTGCCCTCATATATGAATCGGCACAGTTCTCATCTTGGGATTCCGTGATGGGGACATTGAACCAACAGATCCTTGAAGCGGTCAAGACATTTTGAAAATGGTTCATTTGGAAGCTGGGTGAATTGATTTATTTCGCTACGGACTCGAGCTGTCTTGTGATTAGGGTAAAATTTCTTAAGGAATGCTGCAACGAATTCTTCCCAATTCGTAATGGAATGTGCGGTAGTGTTATACAGCCACTTCTCGGCTATATCACACATGGTAAATGGAAGAAGACGTAGACGCATCGCATCCACAGAAAGTTATGACGTACCCATCATTGCGCATACATTTTCAAATTTGGTAATAAAGACATATGCGTCTTCAGTCTCGAGACCGTGATATTTGGGTAGAAGGTTGATGTATTGGGGTTTAATCTCAAAATTATCGTCGTTGGCTAGTGGAATGGATAAGCAGGTCGAAAGAAGACCTCGCATAGGATAGCACCTCTCTTGGAGAGAGATGCGGGGTGGATTCTGCGCACTAACGGACGGCGACAGATTAGTGGTAAAGAAGTTCGATGGAGAAGGATCCATCGATGTGGGTATGGTGGTGGGTAAAGAAGAAGTAAATGTAGAAATACCGACTTCGGAGTCGATCGGGGGAACGCGGACTAAACGGGCACTAGAATCCCGTGTCCAGCCTATCTTGTACTAAAATGGTTTAGTACAAGTGGCAGCGTGAATATAATTAGAGGAAATGAATGAATGTGATTGGTGTTTTTTTTTGAAAAATATACGGATTTTTGAAAAAATGATGCAAATCACAACAAATGCAACAAGCAACCCTAAGTCTAATGGTCAGCTAGGTCAAGGCTCTAGACCACTCCTAACTGCCAAAAGACAAGTCGCAGGATCAATCCTCCACTGCCTCTTTGTCTCTCCTGTGTCCAAGTAAGTGGGAGGTTCTCCACTACATAAGTAGTAGGCCTAATTAAGTAACCACCAGCCTTCGACACACTTGCCTTAGACACCACAAAAGAAACGCGGATAAGAAATGAATTACCCATGGCCTTCTTCTGTCCTAAGTGAGCGCGACGGTCCTTAGAGTCATGTCTAGATTTCTTGTAGTTAATGAGGGTAATGCGGATGCAAGTTTGTGATTTTGGGGGCTTAGGAAGGGTAATGAACTCCCCACCTAATCTGGATTTGGTCGTGCCCCTTAAATTCCGTATTAATATGCAAACAACCAAAAATCAAAAACACGCACAATTTTTATTGTTTTTTGCGGCGCTGCAAATTTTGCAATGAAACCTACAGCAAATTTGTTATTGGAGCAAACAAAGGAGGAGTAAGAAAGTAAGAATTTCACCTGAAAAATTTTGTGCAGTGATGCTACAGTTACGCCGCGTTTCCGCCGCGGGAAGCTCCTATTGCCGCGGATCCGCGGTGATGTAGAGGAATTCCTGCACAAAACTTTTACAAAATGCTTCTGTTCAGCCCCTGAGTCCTCGGGAATACTCCAAATAATTTTCCAATTGCACAGTAGACTCCAGATTTCCTTGCACAAATCACAACGAATCGTTTAGTGTTTTGCGCGAATTTTGATCTCAAAATTATAATGGAATAAACCTTTCAACTCAAATTTCAAAAACGAACGAATTAGCGCACTATCCCCGGCAGCGGCGCCATTTGATTTATACGAATTCTCGGTGTGTATGTAGAAAATGTGTAGAAATCACAACCAAAAATATTTTGACTGCAATCAATAACGGTGTCGATTTGTAGCGCGTTAGTAAGTGCGGATCGTCCATAGGGAAAGTGTAATCCGTTCGTATTTCGAATTAGATGAATTGAAGATTAAAGAAAAGAGGAAAATAATTCAATTCAATTCAAGATTTGTAAAATGAAGTTCAAGAATTATCTAGATCTAAATCTAAAATCAAGAAAAACATTAAAAATTAAAGAATCAAGAAGTGATGATATCCAATCCAAGAATCAAGAATCGAAGTGAGGCTCGTAGGAATCGATCGAATCTATAGACGTGATGAAATCTATTGATTACATATTCTTATCATTTAATGAATTGATACTAGATCGATGTCGATTAATCGAGGTTTAAGGATCTTTCGAAGAAAATAGGGTTTCTTCATCTCATCCTTTATCCTTTCGATGAATCTCATTCAAATTCTAGCCTCGAGTAAATTCAAGAATCGATCGTGGATCACTAATTAAGAGCGAACACAATCAAGAAAGCATCGCTCGAAACTAGGTTGCCGATTCTTCAATTTACACGAGTATACAAAACTTATAGGAATTAAAAATCGTTTCAAGATTTGTCACATCATCATCTATTGATTCTCTCGACTCCTTCACGAGCGGAGTTTTACTCAAACATCACAACACGAAATACAATCACAAATTGAGATCGAATCATGATGCAAGAATGTAAAGAAAGAAAGATATAGAAATTTCACCTTTATTTATCAACAATTTTGTTACAATTCTCTAAAGATCTACAAGTGGAAAGAACTCGATCGTCGATTTTGGCTTCGCTCGTCTCCTTGAGTCGCGGATCTCCTTGAATCACTTGCTCCGATGAAGTCCGGCGTCTCTTTCTAAAGGATCGAAGGCTTCATGCTTGATTTGGTACTCAAAGTTCTTGATTTTGGCTTTGGATTTTGAATTGCGAATTTAGGGTTTACAAGTCGTGTCACTCAACTTGTATTGGGGATGGATATATTGAACAACTATTCAACAACCTTTTGAAGTGAAGCCTAGGGTCCCTTTTATAGCCTTAAGAATGATTAGCTTCCTTTGTAAGCTTGGTTTAGGTTAGCTTCCCTTGTAATCTAGGTAGTTAGGTAGAAGCCTCTAGAAGTTGTTAGTTAGGGTTAGCTTCCTTCATAAGCTTGGAGGTTAGGGAGAAGCTTTTAGGCTTTAAGGTAGTTACTTGGCTTGCTTTGGAAGCTTGGAAGTTTAGCTTGAATAAGGAGCTTGCTGATCTGGCAGAAGACTCTGGAGAATTCTGGAATTTGCCATAGCTTGATGAGATGTAGGCATTGAGTGAAGAATAATGGTGCATTGCTTTTTTGATGATGTGGCAATACGGCCGCGGATCCGCCGCGCAAGCCTGCTCCTGCCGTGGATCCGCAGCCCAATAGGAGCCTTAATGCTTCAATTTTCCAGAGGGGATTTCTGATGACTTATTGATGTATTTCTAATATGTGGAATCTTATAATTCCCTCTAGTTCATTGCCAGATCTCAAGAGTTGGAGTTGGCGTATTTTTATCAGCACTTTTTCACAGATTTGGCTTTTCTCCTGGAATTTCCTGCACAGAGTTCGAAACAAGTGTTGCGCTATACAAGGATGATGCGATGCCATGATAAACACTCAATTTCCCTCGAAATGTCAGTTTTAAGGTATAACACAAGTAATTCGGTATTTTACGGGTGTTTTGCTAATATGTGCTATATTAATACCGAACACCTCTAGATGAGTGCAAATGGTAGGGAAATTGACGTGTTAAAAATACATTATTTTCGACTAATCATGACTCATGGTCTCATTTCTTATGCAAATGTCACATTATTTGATGGATTTGTGAGTTGAAATGATAAGGAGAGAGAGAAGGGCAGCCATATGAGAGCTAGCTCTTGTATTCTTTCATCTCACTCTATCACATTATCATTCCAACACATAAGAAAAGGAAAGGCACTTCTTCTTCTTCTTCTTCTTCTTCCTCTTGCTTCTTGAGCTCACCATTTCCACCAATGGCATCATCTTTAACCTCCATCCATACACTCTCATGCATTGAGAATCAATGGATGCAAGAGACAAAGTGATCACACACATTCTCTACTTCACCTTGGACACGTTGGCTAGCAAACTTCGTGTCCGAGTTGCTTCGGACGAAGCGGGAGCCCGTAAAAAGACTCGAAGATGTGGTGCCCTTTCCGACGAGGAGACTGGAGATCAGAGATCCCGTGAGGAGCTAGGGATGGTGGCTAAAGACCGAAGGACACGGATCGATCGGTATATCTTTTCTAACCTTTCTCTAGTTAGCTAGTTATAGGTTAATGGTTCGATCCGGGAATAATGTCTGCGATAGCGCCGGTTTCAAGTTTTGAAAAAGTTTTCGTTTCCGCATTTTGGCCTCGGACAGACGGCCAGGGCGCTACCGTAGACTTACAAGACGATCAAGCTGGAGCGCAATCCTTCTTTCACCAAGCAGCCGATAGTCATTCAAGATCGTCAGGTGAAGAAACCGAGGTCCGAGTTTATACCGACCGTATTGGTTCTTTGGCGCAGCCCGATTACCGAAAAGGGACACGTGAGAAGCCGAGGACGAGAGGAGAGAGAACTATTCATATCTCTTCGAGGGTACGCGTAGTTAGATTTTAAATTCGGGGACCAAATTTCTTTAAGGGGGGAATATTGTAACATTTTAAAAATAAATAAATAAATATTTAAATAAAATCATTTAGGGGAATTTTCTGATAATCGGTAAAATAAACTATATTTTCCGTAAAATTTAACTATAATTATTTTTCAACATAAATTTAAATACGTCTACTTTAACTATGTAATTGGCAGTATTTGATATTTATTGGGTCACTTATAAATTATTAGTTTACTTAAATATTTTCCTTAATTAATTCTTTGTAATTAATATTTTAAGCTTTCATTAAACATTTAATTATTGTAAACTTCAAATTTGAATGGGTTAATTATACCAATGTGAACCATGACAACACAACACTTAGTTTGTAGCATGCTCTTTCTTCCTCTAGTTGTCTCCATAATTATAGATAATTCTAGGACAAGTTAAATTAGAAAATAAAAATAAAACAAGAAATTAAGAAAAGACTTAATAAGTGTAATAATTGGAAATGTTTCTACATACTTCTCTCTTTTTCTTTCCCTCATGTTGCTGGCCGAAATTCTTGGCTGCCCCTCTCCAATATTCTCACCTCATTCTCTTTTTAAAAATTAAAAGAAAAAGGAAAAATTAAATAATTAAATACATAAGTCAAAAGGTGCAATAAATGGGGAACTTTTGTAAGTTTACGGTAGCGCCCCGGCCGTCTGTCCGAGGCCAAAATGCGGAAACGAAAATTTTTCTAAACATGAAACCGGCGCTATCGTATGCTTAAACCCGGATCGAACCATTAACCTACAACTAGCTATCTAGAGAAGGGATAGAAAGTCTATACTGATCGATCCGTGTCCTTCGGTCTTTGGACACCATCCCAAGCACCTCGCGGCATCTCCGATCTTGATCTCCTCGTTGGAAAGGGCACCATATCTACGAGTCTTTTTACGGGCTCCCGCTTCATCCGAAGCAACTCGGGCACGAAGTGTGCTATCCGACGTGTCCAAGGTGTTGTAGAGAATGTTTGTGATCACTTTGTCTCTTTCATCCATTGCTTGGATGGAGGTTGAAGGTGTTTCCATTAATGGAGGTCATGAGCAAGAGGAAGAAGAAAGAGAAAAACGCTTTTCTTTTCTTTTTGTTGTTCCATGATAAAAAGAGAGAATATGATATATGAAAAAATACAATACCGACCTTACCTCATGGCAGCCCCCCCTCTCTTGTTATCATATCAACACAAATCAAGCTCATAATGTGATATTTACTCAATAAAAGAGACCATGAGTCACCATATATGTCCATGTCACATTTAATGCAAAAAATCATGATTTCTAGCTAATTATTTCCATATGCAAACATTAATCCAAATGTTTACCACAACAAAAAGATACGGCAACATCTAAAGTAAACTCGTGACGGATCACAAGGATACCCCTCACCTGTATATACATACCTGCACCCGCATTCCGACTGAATGCGAATGCGATGAGACTAAAGTAATCCAACAAATCTAATACTAGGATCCGGCTTAAACCAAAGCCCACTAGTATGATCCACCCGATCATGATCCGTGCACTACTGCACGTATATGATCGTACCCTGCCATATATCATACGGCCTCTACAACGTTTCGCTCGAAACTTGAGAAACTGTCTGTGGGGGACTCTAAAGACTCGTCAATATTTTGGCTGTGGATTTAACCACTAGCACGTCAGAGGTATTAGCCGTACGTAACGAGCTACCAGGTATTGACCAAAAGGGAGGTCGATGAGCGA
This sequence comes from Agapanthus africanus, assembly GCA_030015575.1. Classification (NCBI taxonomy): domain Eukaryota; kingdom Viridiplantae; phylum Streptophyta; class Magnoliopsida; order Asparagales; family Amaryllidaceae; genus Agapanthus; species Agapanthus africanus. The sequence goes on from JASDDO010000012.1 coordinate 272,125,236, forward strand.
ACTCATCCTGACACCCTACTGAGCCTGTCAGTGACAATATCCGTACAGTCCGGTCCGTTCGTCTATGAGCATCGCATAGCGGGCCTACGGGGTTGGTAAAAGTCAGACCCCCAAAAGAGGTACATGTCGTGTCGGAGTGTGGCTCAGAACACCCTGAGATACTACTGGAATACCTACCAGAAAATCTCCTACCTTGGCCAAGGACTTTGTATAATGACTCTCCTAGACACAACGCGATCTCACCCCCAATACCGGGAGAGACGAAACCCCTGCCGATCCGCTCACGGCCTCCATGTGGCTCGGGACTGTACCCAACTAAAACCTGTTTGCACGACTCCTTTGAGCCGTGGTAGGGTAGTAATCAAAGCACAGTGGGAACTCACACAAGGTAAATGATGATCTCAGGTCGATGAACTAACCTGTACACATGTCACCTGGGAACTGCTATCTGACGTCAGTTATAATACCAACTAGCATGTTCCCGGCGAGTCATGTCCGGTGTTCTCATATCCCAATGAGCACATGTATACATCTTAGGTGATCCAACTGACACCAATGGCTTGTGAGACCGGCCACCGCCCCTCGTCGGGGTCTCGACTGTATACAGTAGTCTACTCCGGAGTATCGATGCCCTGTCTCGAAAACTCCCACGACTAGGGACCTTTTAAGGATGTGCTTATAGACCCCAGCTCCCACGTATATGATCGCCATCATACTGCTGGCAATCAAGCAAGAATCCTAAGGGCTCTATCAATGTGTAAAAGTGACCTATAAGGTCACCTATAGTAGTACACGGTGATAAAGAAAAACTATTGTAGCATACTATTCTCTATCAACGTGTAATAGTGAACTACAACGTCACCTAAAGCATGTACACGATGATAAAGACAAACCAGATAGTATACAAACCACTCGAGAAAGACTGTCCTACCGGTATAGGTCCTCCCTCAATCATTGCAATCACGTGCCTGCAATCCAATAATTGACTCTGAGGGCACTATATCCAATAATCTCCCACTTGCACTCAAGGCTAATTATTGCGATGTCGCATACTCACAGCCCGTGTGATACCGAACACCCAACTCCTCTACTGATTAGTCTCACAAAACCCGTTTGTCAAACTATTGCGTTCGAGGAATTTCCTCAGTGACTGGATCCGTCCTGATGTTTCTTTCTATGTCTCTCTTAATCTATAGTTCGCGGAAAAAGCCATCTCCCAAAATAAGCAATACCTGTCTTAGAATATGTCTGGATATCTGATGGGACCTAGTTCATAAATGAACTCCAAATCCAAACTTCTTAGACTGTATCGTCAACTGGATTTAATCAGTATTCTGCGCCATACCTCCCTCAGTATCTGCTTGGACACCTGTCCAAAATACTACCCTTCGTCAGAGGGAAAACTATAACTCTGACAGTTACTCTGTCATCCAGGTCACCTTGGAGGCCTGAAATGATAACCGTCTCCCGAAGAAGGCTGCCGTTATCAAATCCCTAGAACATCCACTTATGTTCTAAAACTACTTCCGATCATTTCTCCAGGATTGGATTAATATCAACTTATTGCATCTCATGCAAAAACAACATCTGGTGTGGTACTTGACATCTCACGATCAACTCAATTGCCTAAGAAAGTGATTTGCCAATCATGCACATCTCTCTCCCCTTTAGTCTGTAAGACACCTTCCGAGAGGGTGACTCCATCACCTACAGGTACACTACCGTGCCAGGAGTCGTCCATTCTAAAACACCTTTAGAATGCTGTCTAAGTACCCAGATTGGGACACTTTCCAAATCTAGATCTAAAACCATAGATCTAGTAACCAGAATGTCTGATATTATATTTATATCCTATGTGGAGAAACCACTGGGTGACAACCAAATCATAACCGATCGTAGTATAGGAATTTCACTTCCTACTCTGTGTATGTCATCCAAATACCAGGACATCACACCCTACTACCTTCTTAACAGATCCATCCCCTATTCTGATGAAGTCAAACCTATGACTGTCACATCAGAAATAGATGATCTATCTCCGCTATTACCGCTTTAGTCTATAAATATACATAAGCCACTTGTCCACTATCCTTCCGCTGCTCCCACTGACTACGACAACCCTTTGGCAGAATAATATACAGGTGCACTTCTAAAGCTAGTTTACAACGACGCTATACCCATCCTCCTGCCCGGTCTCACAGTCTGGAACAACAGAAATGGCAAGTCTAGGTAAACAAGAACCTCCCTGTCACTATCCTTGAGGCTACCGGAGTACCTCTCGGGTGCCTGAGGTTACCCACCATATCTGCGGAGTGGCTAATTGAATGTCAAACCAGATTGAATTTTTAGGTTCTTATCAAATTTTCAGTAATCGTTTGCCGTTCTGGAATCACTTCCAGTTCTACCATAATCCCACAACTGTTTTCTGAAAAAATCCATTTTACTAAAACTGTGGCGAGTCAAGAACAATATTACTATTGATCTTCCTGATGGTAGAAAGTCAACCCTCGTCATAGCCCGGTTCAACCCACAAACAGCCATTACAGAAACGTGCCTTGAGTTATCCAGAGTCTGGTTTTAAGCATAAGCCGGACAACTCCCTGTATCTTAACAATGTTAAGATATGAATCATTATATATCCAATATAGAAACAAAGGCACTGATTTAATTGGAACCAGATTCAAATCATGCAGCTGTCTCCAGTGCATGTCAACTAAATGGAGGGAGGCCGATCAGCGATACTCAACTTAGGAATGCATCCAGATATGAGTAACCTGAAAGAGAAACAATTTTCTCAAAACCATTACTATCAACTGAATACCATACACAAGTATCTACATCTTTGATCACCTTGAAGAATGCCGATACTTGCAACACCTGGTTCTCTACTTTATTCATATACCTATAACTTCTCAAAACTTGGACCTGGTGTTTCTACGAAACACTTGTCTAAAATCTAGAGAAGTCATAAGTAAACCGAATATAGTACGAGGACCAACCCCTCGGTCCTAATGGACACTGGACAACATACAATACTCTGTATAAGTCCCTTGAGTCTAATAACTCATTCCCTGTGTGTCGTAGGTTGAAAACTGTACTTATGGTTAAGAATAATTACACCGCTGTTTAATGCTCCTTACCTAACCATCCACTGATATAGGTAAATGTCATGGACATAATTTAAAAAATTTAGATCTCACTTTATGAAAATAAACGAACAGATATATCAATTTGAAATTTGTGCATAACAACGGATATTAAAAACCAAAAATTTGCCGTCCGGCAAACAACCCATGCGATTTCCTCAAATATCACCAATTACAACGAATCCCAATATAATGAGGATGATCACCCAATTACCAATAACTTACTCCCACTCATCATCTGTAAAACCATACAGATGTGAGAATCATACCTGGTAAATACATACCCTGGAGCAAGGACTAAATTGGGAAATCAGTTTTCTTTTAACAGTACACAGTGAAACTGAAACATGTAAATGTTTCGAATAGGTATCCGGGTATTCCTAGTAATGCCTCTTCCATTATTAGATTCACAACTGTAACCGTATATTTCTTTGCCATCTCTCCAAATCCCTTTATATGTTTTTAGTCATTACCTTCTGTACACCCCTTTTGGCTTAATGGTTTTCTTCCCTCCCTACCGTTCGGCACCAGCCTATGGTTTGGAAGAAGACTATCCAATAAGCATAATGGGTATACTGTCCTAATCCTAGGAGCACTCGCAACCCGAGATAAGGTGAAAATAAAATACAACTGAATAAAACCTTATTCCTATTTCTCCTGAACCAGAATCCATCCCCGAACTGGAACTAGTTCCTTCGAGTTCGTATATAACCATACGACAGAGTATCCAAATAACTGTGGATCTTCGTAGTGATACGGAGTGTCCCAGAGAAATACAAAGGTGAAATAGGAGTGGCGATGAAATACTTGGTTTGGTCATGAATAGTAGTCGCAGTTTACTTTGCCCTCTTATTAATCCCTTTATCTGTCTTTACTTAATACCTTCTATACAACTTTTAGGCTAAATGGTTTTCTTCATTCCCTACTGTTCGGCACCGGCCTATGGTTTGGAAGAAGACTATCCAATTAGCGTAATAGGTGTACCTTCTTAATCCAAGGAACACTCGCAACCTGAGAGAAGGTAAAAGGAAAAGACAATTGAATAGTCCTATTCGTTTTCTCCAGAACCGGAAACCATCCTCGAATCTGGAACAAGTTCCTTCGAGTTCATATATAACCATACGATGGTTTTATCCAAAGGAAGTGGACGTTCGTAGTAATACGGGGTGTTCTGGAGAAAAGGGTAAAAGAAGGAGTGGCAATAAGGTATGCAACTCAGACAATCCATAAGCCATTGTTTTAAGAAGGTTCGGTTAACTTGGTCACTAAGTCATAGTCAATTGTTGGGCCATGGTCTTTGCCAAAGTGAGAGAGAAAAGAAACACTCAGCGTGCACTCTAACCTAGATCAGAATGGTTATCAATTTATCCAATCAAGAAACCTCCCACTGTAACATCAAATTCTCCTCCAAACCTGAAAGACAAATTTGTCGGGATCACCTGAGGAGTAAACCAACTCATCAGTGGGAATCGGGATCCAACTATCATCGCATGATAACGTGACGGAATCCACTCACGTTATCACACTCCAGAAGGTATGCGCATGTCTGGCAAGTTTCAGTTTCTTTAGAAACTCCTGATGTGATTTTTACCCCATGCTCTTATGACCTTAACGAAGGCCAACATATCATAAGTCACATGTCAAGTTCTACCCATCATTATCCATGTTAATTTCAACCCACCCGTAAATATCCTTGACGAAGGCCAAAATAGTAGTACGACTGTCCCAAACTAACGCATCTATCTATGCAACAGAAAAGTAACAAATAGCTACCATACACTATGCCTTGACGAAGGCCAACATACATAGCATGAATACTAAGTGCTACCTTTCTGAAATGACGGAGGGCTACAAATGGTTTTTGGAGAAAAACCATTAACGTAATGAACCTGATATCGTTGAAGGAACCGGATAGCTTTTTATAAAAATATAGTGGCGAAAACCTTTGCTAAAGAGGTCATTCCCGGTGAAGAGATCTCGGCTCTTTCCCCGTAGAATGAGGTGCAGGATATTCCAACTGAATACCACGATGCAAAGCAAAAAGTAATCGACTATAGTAAAGTTATTACCGTGACGCAAACTTCTGTCCAAGGGGTCACTCCCGGTGAAGGGATCTCGGCCCTTGCCTCGTCGACTGAGGTTCTGGATATTCATAACCAAATACCACTATGCAAAACAAAAGAGAACGTCCTTGCAATAACAGCTTTTTGAAAAATGTTCCTACAACATCAGAATAGGTATGTTTAGCTTGCATTGATCCGAATCAACGCAGTCCCATCAATTAATCACACCACAAAAGAACGAAAATATGATGTACGTATATGCCATCCGCATTCACCACTGGGTCCCGTCATCACCCGTTAGGTTACTTAACTAACGACAGAGCGGAGACTGGACTAGCGCTGGTGTAAAACATAGACAACATCTACTAGTATATATAATATTCGCTCATGGCGTGATAAAATGCAACATCATAGAAATGTAATAAGCATCACAGAATAATACAGATAATCTGGGATCCCCGGGTTTCATAGAGCCGCTACTGAAACCCGACGTTCCCCTGGTCGTGTGGATAGCTTGTACAATGAAATCCTAGACCCCTACGGGCGCAGCAGGTTACCCGCCAAAACCTGAAGCGAGGCAGCCCCCTTCAACAAAGTGAATGGACCACCCAACACTTCACGGAATCCGGTAACTTGAGCACCCCTCCTTGGGTCAACCTGTACCCCCTACGAGTGCGGCGAATAGCCCGCCAATTCTAGAGTGAAGCCCCCTCCGTCTCAAAGTCATGAGATGTGGGCCCGTTGCCCTCTAGAACCCGGCTACCCGTGCACCCCTTCACGGGGTAATCCTAGTACAGAAAGTAAAATATACAACGGGTACATCGACCTCTGCCCGGTCATGCCCCAAAAGAATAATATACAAACAGACAGTGACGGCAGTCCACATGTCGGACGCTCGCACCGCAATATCAAATTTACAAATACAACCAAACTGTACTACCATTGCATCCAGTCTATCCACCACGACAAATCCGCAACATCACAACACAACACAGAACATCAACGTGAATGTCACGTTTGCAAATCCGTCTAAAAGAACTATAGCAATTAGACAAGATTTACCGATCAAATGACATTCACGGTCGCAGATATAATGTAAATACTTTGAACTAACATATTTAAAATTTTCGATCGAAAAAATTCCCCGAAGTGGGCCCCAAGTACAATACCCAGTACTCAGACAAATCTGGGCCCAAACAAAAAATACCAGAGACCGCGTTAAAAAATTTCGTGCACCGTGGCTACAGTATTGCGGCGGATCCGCGGCCAAAATGTGGTTACGGTCGCGGTTCCGCCGTGCTACAGTGATATCAGCTCACAAAATTTTCTCAGTTCTCTTAAAAAACCCTGCCTGTTTTTCTGCAGCACACTAAATAATTTTTTACCACAGGAAAAATTCGACAGAAACTGTGACTTTGAAAATGTAGTTTTTGGAAATTTCGTCCGACCAATGTTTTAAACACGTTAGAGCAAGCTAGAGAAGGTTAATGGCGTGGCTCTGATACCATGTAAGTTTACGGTAGCGCCCCGGCCGTCTGTCCGAGGACAAAATGCGGAAACGGAATTTTTTCTAAACATGAAACCGGCGCTATCGTATGCTTAAACCCGGAACGAACCATTAACCTACAACAAGCTATATAGAGAAGGGATAGAAAGGCTATACTGATCGATCCGTGTCCTTCGGTCTTTGGCCACCATCCCAAGCTCCTCGCGGCATCTCCGGTCTTGATCTCCTCGTCGGAAATGGCACCACATCTACGAGTCTTTTTAGGGGCTCCCTTCATCCGAAGCAACTCGGGCACGAAGTGTGCTAGCCGACGTGTCCAAGGTGTTGTAGAGAATGTTTGTGATCACTTTGTCTCTTGCATCCATTGCTTGGATGGAGGTTGAAGGTGTTGCCATTAATGGAGGTCATGAGCTAGATGAAGAAGAAGGAGAAGAAAGCTTTTCTTTTCTTTTTGTTGTTCTATGATAAAAAGAGAGAGTATGAGATATGAAACTATACAATACCAACCATACCTCATGGCAGCCCCTCTCTCTCTCTCTTGTTATCATATCAACACAAATCAAGCTCATAATGTGACATTTACACAATAAAAGAGACCATGAGTCACCATATATGTCCATGTCACATTTAATGCAGAAAATGATGATTTGTAGCTCATTATTTCCATATGCAAACATTAATCCAAATTTTTGCCACAACAAAAAGATACGGCAACATCTAAAGTAAACTCGTGACGGATCACAAGGATACCCCTCACCTGTATATACATACCTGCACCCGCATTCCGACTGAATGCGAATGCGATGAGACTAAAGTAATGCAACAAATCTAATACTAGGTTCCGGCTTAAACCAAAGCCCACTAGTATGATCCGCCCGATCATGATCCGTGCACTACTGCACGTATATGATTGGACCCTGCCATACGGCCTCTACAGCGTTTCGCCCGAAACTTGAGAAACTGTCTGTGGGGGACTCTAAAGACTCGTCAATACTTTGGCTGTTGATTTAACCACTAACACGTCAGAGGTATTATCCGTACGTAACGAGCTACATGGTATTGACCAAAAGGGAGGTCGATAAGCGAACTCATCTTGACACCCTACTGAACCAGTCAGTGACAATATCCGTACTGTCCGGTCCGTTAGTCTATGAGCATCGCATGGCGGTCCTAGGGGGTTGGTAAAAGTCAGACCCCCAAAAGCGGTACAAGTCATGTCAGAGTGTAGCCCAGAACACCCTGAGATACTACTGGAATACCTACCAGTAAATTTCCTGCCTTGGCCAATGACTTCATGTAATGGCTCTCCTAGACACAACGCGATCTCACCCCCAATACCGGGAGAGACGAAACCCCTTCCGATCCGCTCACCGCATCCATGTGGCTCGGGACTGTACCCAACTAAAACATGTTTGCACGACTCCTTTGAGCAGTGGTAGTGTAGTAATCAAAGCACAGTGGGAACTCACACGAGACAAATGACGATCTTAGGTCGATGAACTAACCTGTACACAAGTCACCAGGGAACCGCTATCTGACGTCAGGTATAATACCAACTAGCATGTTCCCGGCGAGTCCTTTCCGGTGTACTCATAACCCAATGAGCACCTGTATACATCTTAGGTGATCCAACTGACACCAATGGCTTGTGAGACCGGCCACCGCCGCTTGTCGGGGTCTCGACTGTATACACTAGTCTACTCTGGAGTATCGATGCCCTGTCTCGAAAACTCCCATGACTAGGGACCTTTTAAGGATGTGCTTATAGACCCCAGCTCCCACGTATATGATCGCCATCATACTGCTGGCAGTCAAGCAAGAATCCTATGGGCTCTATCAATGTGTAATAGTGACCTGTAAGGTCACCTAAAGAAGTACACGATGATAAAGACAAACCATGGTAGCATACTATTCTCTATCAACGTGTAATAGTGAACTACAATGTCACCTAAAGCATGTACACGATGATAAAGACAAAGCATATAGTATACAAAGCTCTTGAGTAAGTCTGTCCTACCGGTATAGGTCCTCCCTCAATCATTGCAATCACGTGCCTGCGATCCAATAATTGACTCTGAGGGAAATATATCCAACAACTTTCTACACTCACCTACACTTCTCACTCTCTTTCTTTTTCCCTGATTGCCCTGGCCGAGCCCTCTTCTTACTGCCTTCTCAAATTCTCCACTTCATCTCAACACAAAATCCTTCAAAAATCCATTCAAAAATCAACACAAAATCCTAATAATTCCTCAATTAACCTTTAACCATTATTCTTTGCTCATTCTAGCTTGGATTCTTGAGGCAAGAGACCATTTTGGAGACAAGTTGCCTGTTGGATCTCATGACCTTTGAGGTATAATCCAAACCCAATGGTAAATTGTTGTATATTTACTTTAATCTAGCCTAATTAGGAGTTTAATTATGGTTCTAATTTTAAGATTTATAATTCAATTTTAAATCAAGTTAGGGATTTTATAAATTGATCATGATTACAATATGTAGTTTAAGACTTTATGACATGCAAAATCTAGTTTAGTTGTTAATTTGTAAAGTGTTACTTTAAAATTGTTAAAATTAGATAATTTTGCAAACTAGGTTTTTGAAATTAATATAAATTGGTGAGATAAAAATTTAGTAACGGTTTATGTGACTTAATTAAGATCTTTAGTGAGCATTGCGGCCACTAGAATTGTTAAAATATCAAGAATTGAACTAAAATGGAAAAATGGAGCCGTACTTGGTTTTTCGAATAGTTGGGTTTTAAGTGATTTTGAGGTTGAATTGAACTACAACTTAATTCATTTAATTTTTAATGAGTTGAGAATACGCAATTGGTAAGATTGGGTTCTAAGCTATGTAGTTTTCGTGTATAGCGACCCTAGTTGTAGTTTGTGGAGTTGTCGCGAACGCGTTTTGTGCACCAAGTGCGTGCGCGTCCGATTAATGCGCGTTGGTTATCTTGTATGGTTGTGTCCGTGACCATTAATATATACATCTTCTTATTTACTTATGTGTGATTCTATGATTAGGTGCAGGCGTCGGACGTGGCTCGGAAAGACAAAGCAGAGATCGGATCAGATTAGCCGAGGCGTCCCGGTGAGTAGATGTATACATCTATGGGGGGATCCTCTGGATGGCGCGAGGCGCCCGATGGTTTAGTATTATTTTTGTACTTGCATTATATGCGTAGTTTCGTAGTTAGCTATCCCATTGCATCGCATCGTTATATATATATATATATATATATATATATATTTGTGAATCATCTCATAGGACACTTGCACCATTACCATTGGTTCCTTCCGCACGTGCACTATTTATGTGAACACACATGCCTTTGGTAATCGCTGTGTCACGAACACTATAGAACTTGATTAGGATCGGTAATTGTGCATTTGCATCATATATGATCCGTAGGCTTATACCAGCATATTCATTTCATTAAGATGGGTATGTAGGATTGTTATACATATGTACATACCGCATTGCATCATGATTCATGCATAGTTCTGGCTGTATTTCGCATGGTATATACTACCGTATCATAGATTTCCATCATCACCAGCATGTTTATATATTATGATTCTTCTCGAGGATTTCAGTATTTATGAGATTTCTGGATTTTGGAGAAAACCGCAAGAATTTATAATCTTATTATCTTTTTTTAAAAATGCAAGTTGCGGTTTTCTTGTGATATGATGTGTGTGGCGTCCACCATGTGTTTTCTCGGTTCTTGAGCTGTATCACATACCCGATTCGAGGAGGAGGATGCACCGTCAGTGGGTACATGGTGGACCTGGTGCGGTACCTCGGGGCAAGAAGATCGCACAGATGGCGTTGAGCCTAGCAGGGGAGCACTAGTTATTTGTGATGTCTAGCGCGACGGATATCCGGGGGATACCGACCGTAGCCGTGAGAGTTGATGATTTGGGCCGATCCGGACTGCCGGAGCCCGAGATATTGAGATATTGAGATTCGAGATACAGAGATATTGAGATATTGAGACTTTGAGATACAGAGATATTGATATATTGAGATATTGAGATATACATATTTAGTGTCGATGCTTGACACGGATTCTAGTTAATTTCATTGATGATACTTCAGTTATTTCACAATGTTTTTACTAAGATAAGAATACAGATTTTCTCGTACCAAACATATTCAGGTTTCATGTGATTTTGCATTAAGGTTGCACACATACTAGTGCATCGCATCATATCGGTATATATAGGTTGTGACACATTTGCGTGCATACTTACGATAGCCTTATTAGATGTTACTTACTACTGACGAGTTGGAAACTCAACCCCGTTGTGCCATAGTATCTTGCAGGTCTGACCCGTCAGCACGGTAGCGGCGGGTGTACCTTCCATTCTGCTTCGTTTGCTTCGGCTTACAGCTTGCTCACAGATGGGTTTTGGAGGATTCGCTTTTTCTCCCACCGTGTATTTTTATTTTGTATCTAGTACACTCCATCCGCCCTTGTATATTGGACTAGACGGTTAGACTTGAGACTTGTATTTGTGGTTTGGTGTCGATGCTGATTTGAGCATACGTGATACTTTTATGCTTTTATACTTATTTCGCATTATTATGAGATATTCATTGCATGTGGTTCGGATTCCGCCTTTGGCGAAGAGCTAGCTTCCGCTTGGGGATGCATTTATTCATCTATATGTATTTTTCTTGTTTTGTACCCGTTTGGGGGTCAGTTTTGGTAGGATTACTTAGCACAACAGCAAGGTTTCGGGGGGCATCCTCCATACCATTTTTAATTTTTGCTATGCTAGTGAACCCTAACCCTAGAATCTTGACTAAAGATTTAGACAATACGATATGTAAACGAATTTACAACTAAGTGATTGTGGAATACAACCTTTGTAGACCGGTCCTTCACTTCAAATGCTCCAAGTAGTAGTCCCTTCGCTGCGATCAAAGAACTTCCGGACTCTTGAGAGGCTCCATAAGGTGAATGATGCATGCTTGCTTGAAGTCTTCAAAATCAAAGATGATCTACTTCGTGGAGACACAAACTCAAGCTATCTCTTCACTAATATAGAACTAGTGAAGCTAACACCAAAAACTATATGGCTAGTATAGAAGAGGATGATGAAGCAGGAATTTTGCTCACTTTAGAATTCTTTTTCTCACTATTTTTCCTCACTTGCACAAAAGCTAGAGAGCTCTTGAGCTTGAAGAAGAAGATGAAGAGAGATAATGTTGTGAGAGTGAAATAGCAAACATGGGTGAGTTTGTATCATATACTAACTCATGTGGAGACATAACCATGGCTAAGTGATAATGGTTAGCTTAATAAATATCTTAAGTAAATCAAAATTAGTGGAATAAGTCAATGCATCTACAAGCTTTCACAAGCTTCATGCATGTGACTATTATCCATCTAATTTGAATTTAATTAAAACAAATAATCCTCACAATTATCATAAGCATGGTGTAAGTCTCATACACCCATGTAGTGTGTATCATCAGGCATGATACTAAAAAATGTACATTAATATATATCACATATATACATATGCACACAAGTGAGAAAAGAAACATTTAAGTGAGCTAATATTAGTTAATGTAAACTAATATATCTAATATACAATTATACACTAAATTATCAAATCAACACTTGATTTAATAATCCGGCTATATCTCATATAACCGACTAATACTATATGTATCAACTTATCGAATCAAAACTTGATTTGGTAACTCGGCTATATCATATATGACCGACAGATACAAATCAATCGCGAGAATAGAATACGGTATCACATACTCGTATTATTCTCGGTCTCGCACATATCATATATGTGCTCCTGCTTCGTTTCTCTTGAGCCAGGAAACCTCTGTGTAGGACACTAAAGACTCGTCAATACGCCGGCAGTAGGTGATGATCATATCAAACACCAACAAGCCGCAAGCGGTCGGCTAAACGTAACGGCCACCCGGGCATTGAGCGATCAGAAGATCAACAAGGAAGCCTGCTCATACTCCTACGAATCTAATCAGTAACACTATCGTACAGTCCGGTCTCTTCGTGTAAACTGTCGCATATCTAGTATAGGGGTGGTAAATGTCAGACCCCAATAACTCAATAAGTCATGCCGATACGAGGCTCATAACGGGTCGAAAAACTACTGATAACTCTTACCAGTAAATCTCCATATCAGCCCGGGCCAGGGACTTCCAGTTATAGCCAATCGAGCACAGCGCAACATCAACCCCCAATACCGGGAGAGACAAAACCCCTCATATCACTCATTGCCTCCATGTGATTCGGGACTGTACCCAAAAGCCACCGTTTTGCACGTTCTCTTGAACGTGGTAAGGTGGAAATCAAAGCACAGTGGGAATCACACAAGACTCTATGACGATCTCGGGTCTACAGACTAACCCGTACCAGTGTCACCAGAGAACGACTATCCGACGATAGGTATAATACCAGCTAGGAGTTCCCGGCGAGTCCGTTCAGTGTACCCAGTCTCCATTGAGCACCCTCATACCTCATTTGATGTCAAACACCAATGGATGTGGGATTATCCATCGCCCATCATATGGTTCAAGAAGCGTATATGCTAGTCTAATCTGGAGTATCGATTCCCTGTTTCGATACACCCTCGACTAGGAACAATTATAGGATGTACTTGTGGACTACCCTGGCCCCACTAGTATGATCTCTGGTAATCAAGTACACATCCTAAGGGATTTAACAACATGTGAGAGCAAGATAGTATCATAATACAAGTCAACATGTTAAGACAAAGAGCAACCAGATAGTATACTATCATGTCGAGCAAGAAAGTCCTCTCTATATATGTCCAAGCATCCACTATAATATACATCATATGTATAACAATGGCCTCTAGGGCAAATATATAAGTAACAATCTCCCACTTGCACTAAAGCCAGTTGTTGTAGTATCTCATACCCAACATTCCGAAGTATCTCTCAAATTGTATCTGTGGTATGGCCTTCGTGAGTGGATCCGCTGTGTTGTCATTCGTGTCAACTCTCCTGACCACGATCTCCCGGTGATCAATTATCTCTCGGATCAGGTGATACCGCCTCAGAATATGCCTGGATCGCTGATGGGACCTAGGTTCCATGGCCAATTCAACTGCGCCATTGTTATCACAATACAAAGGTATTGGATGCTCAATGGATGGAACCACACCAAGTTCAGTTATGAACTTCTTCATCCAGACAGCCTCTTTTGCAGCATCGTTGGCAGCGATGTATTCAGCCTACATCGTCGAGTCTGCCACGGTTTCTGTATGGTTCTTAGGCACTAGAACAAGGTTCTACAAGGCATCAAAGATGGCGTATTTAAAAATTTTAAGTGCCAAACAACCTAAGCAAGGATCTTTTTTAGAGAATTAGGGTTATAAACAACAAGTAAACTCTTTAATACTAAGAGATTGGGGATTACCACCTTTGTAGTCCGTTCCTTCGCTTCATAAGCTCCGAGTTGAGGTCCCTTCACTGCGATCATCAAGCTCCCGGACTCTTGAGAGGCTCCACGAGGTGAATGAGGCATCCTTGCTTGAAGACTTCACAATCCAAGATGATCTACCTTGAGGAATCACAAACCCAAGTTATCTCTTCACTAATTATGGATTAGTGAAGCTAACACACTAATCTATATGGCTAGTATAGAAGAGGATGATGAAGTAGGAATTTTGCTCACTTTAGTATTTTAATTCTCACTATTTTTCATCACATGAAGAAAATCAAGAGAGCAAAATCAATGAAGAAGAAGAAGAAGAAGCTCAAGTGAGAATGAATTGTGATGAGGTTAGAAATGCAACCATGGGTGAGTGTATGTCTCATTAACTCTTGTAGAGACTAAACCATAGGTTAATTGATAAGAGTTAGGTTAATAAATATCTTAGGTAAAACAAAAATGGTGGACTTTGTCAATGCATCCACAAGCTTCCACAAGCTTCATGCATTTGTCCAAAATCCACCTCATTTTTGAATTACCTTAAATAAATATAAACCCACAATTATCAATAGCATGGTGTATTTCTCATACACCCTAATTTCATGTATAACCTAGCATGTCATAATAATATATATCACATATATATAATTTGTGACATAAGAAAAGAATACATTAAACATATATCACATATGTGTTAAATGTAACCAAATATGAGAAAATAAAATACTTAAGTGAGCATTATATTAGTTAATGTAATTTAATATATCTAATATATAATTCTACATTAAATTATTAAATCAACACTTGATTTAATAATATGGTTATATTATATATAACCGACTAAAATAATATGTATCATTTTATCGAATCAACACTTCATCCGATAACCCGGCTATATCATATATAACGGGCCGATGTCACATATCGCGAGAATAGAATACGGTATCACATATCGTATTAATCTCGGTCCCGCACATATCACATTTGTGCTACTACTCTGTTTCGCCTGAGCCCGGAAACCTCTATGTAGGACTCTAAAGACTCGTCAATATGCCAGCAGTAGGTGATGATCAAATTAAACACCCACAAGCTGCAAGTGGTCAGCTAAACGTAACAGCCACCCGGGAATCGAGCGATCAGAAGATCAACAAGCAAGCCTGCTCACACTCCTGTGAATCCGATATGTAACACTCCCGTATAGTCCGGTCTCTTCGTCTGATATGTCGCATATCCAGTCTAGGGGAGGTTAACGTCAGACCCCAGTAACCGGTAAGTCATGTCGATGTGAGGCTCATAACGGGTTGAGAAACTACTGATAACACTTATCAGTAGATCTCCATATCAGCCCTAGTCAGGGACTTCCAGTTATAGCAATTCAAACACAGCGCAACATCAACCCCAAATACCGGGAGAGACGAAACCCCTCCTATCTCTCATTGTCTCCATGTGATTCGGGACTATACCCAAAAGCCATTGTTTTGTATGTTCTCATGAACGTGGTAAGGTGGAAATCAAAGTACAGTGGGAATCACACAAGACTCTATGACGATCTCGGGTCTACAGACTAACCTGTACCAGTGTCACCAGAGAACTGCTATCTGACGATAGGTATAATCCCTTCTAGGAGTTCTCGGCGAGTCCGTTCAGTGTACCCAGTCTCCACTGAGTACCCGTACACCATCTTTGATGTAAAACACCGATGGATATGGGATCATCCATCGCCCATCATATGGGGTCATGATGCGTATACGCTAGTCTACTATGGAGTATCGATGCCCTATCTCGATACACCCTATAACATTTCAAAAGAAAATAAAATATTAATTTTGGGAATTTTTATAATTTAATATTATTTTATTGAATATTTTAATATTTCGGTATTATTAAATACAAATAAATGGGAAAAATTTTGGAAAAATTAAGGAAAATTCTAAAATAGGGTATTTTATGGAATTATGTAATTTTTAAGCTTTTATGGTTAATTATATGCTAATTTATTGTTAATCGCGATTAAAAATCGCTAATTGGATTTTTAGCATTTTTGTGCAAAAATATGCACATATCATTTTTTCCATACTTGTTACATGTTCTGGGGTATGGTTGCTTAGGGTTTGCCATTGGGTGAGAAGGAAAAGAAAAAAGAAAAGAAAAGATAAAGGTATCATGATTATGAGAGAAAGCGTAGAATAGGTCAACCTTCATTGAACCATGCCTCCCCCATCATTTCATCACCTCATTTCTCTCTCCTTCTCCATGAGAGTTGCTGCTGCTCCAGCTCCCTCTTCTTCTTCCTCCTCCTTCAATTCCCCTAAAACACCATTAAAACAAACCCAACACCCCAATTCCACTTCACGAAACTTGTTCCCGAGCTCGCTAGCTACACATCGGACCAAGCAAGATAGGAATTTGAGGACTTTGAGCAACTCAAGAATTTTCTTGAGTTGCCAAAGAAGGTAATTTCTGCACCCTAGAGTAGTATTTCATTTCCCTTGTGCATCCATGCTAGTTTCATATCGATATTGTGTCGTATTGTGGACTTTGGAGAATTCAAGTTAGGGTTTAGGTGAGATCTGAAATCAAAGGTGAAATTGAGGCTTGTAGTGACCTTAGAACCCTGGTGGGATGTTACTTTGGACCAAACCTGAAGATAAAACCCAGAATACGGATTTAGCGAATCGATATCGGGGAAAACTGTAAATCTGGAGTTGTATTTGGGAATCTGCTTTCACCCGAGACTTTTAAAAATAAAACTGAGTTGACAGTGAGATGTGCAGGCACCTAGGAACCACCACCCAAGACCCCAGCCCCCACTTCTATTTCCAGGCCGCCAATTTATTCTCAATGGCCCCAATTTGCGGCCATACCTGCAACAAACTTGCTCGTTTTGGTTCTGTAGCTCCTACATGCATAGATTAGACCCCTGGTATGTATAGATTTGTCTAGTTTGACCTAGGGTGAAATCTGGAGCCTATTTCCTTAGTTGCTGTTTTGGATTCGTGTTTCCGTATTCCGTATTTTTAATTCTAAATTTGTGTATTGCGTTTTACCTCGAATACTTGGTGTTTATACGACGATATCGAGGATTGATTGATGGTTTTGATGGCGTGCCCATAGGTTCTAACCTATATGCCTCTTATCGTATCGTTTTGGGTTTCGTGTGCCGTTTTAGATTTGATTTGGTTTTAATGCGCATATACGATATTTTGATATGTAGATACCCGATGAAGACTTCGGGATGACAAGCAAACACGTGGTGACGTCGACAATGAAGACGCAAGGTGAGTAGATTATATCTACAGGGGGAAGTCGGGTGTATGGCGTATAGCACCCCCGCAGTCCGTTGTTGATATATTATATATATATTATATGATAGTTATAGTATGTCATGGTTATTTTGTTAGGGGTATTATGGGTAGTTTAGGGTTAGAAGTTAACTAGTGTAGTTCATAGTCGCGAACCCTAGAATAGATTTACACCTACATGCACACCTTTGAATATTCACTATGGTTACACTGTGTTGATGATGATATTGGATGACATTGGAGATGAGTCGATGATGTTGGGCTTTGTGCCACGAGATCGGTGATTTGATATAATTCGTATTTGGGATACGACATGTGATTTCTTGCGGGCTTCGATGTGTGTTTACCCCCGCATTCATACTTTATAGATGGTATCAGTTGTACTAGACTTAGATTAGTACCCCAGATTATGTGATATGATGATAATGGTACCTGATATTTGATGAGCTGATTGTGATTTTGACCCGTACCCAACTATTGGGATGCCGTACGACGATTTACCGTACGAGCTTTATATTGATGATAGATCCGCACTCATGACTTGAGGATGTCATATGATATACTGTATCGTACGCGATACTACTGAAGCGGGATCTCCGACTACTATATGTACATATCGACTCAGATTTAGGTGGTTTCCATACCCCTCCTGATTGATTTGACACTTAGATCTGTAGTTGCATAGTAGATGTTAGACTAGACCCGAGTCATATCTATTTCAAAAACTACGAATCAGGATTATCTTAAAGACAAATAAAGGGATTCTACGGGTATTTTCAAAAGACGGATCTTTCTTAAAAACACCGTAGCCCTTATTTTACTAAAAACCCTGATTCGTCTTATTTTAAATGGCATAACTGCATGACATATACATATTGGTGTTGATTATTTGATTTCCGCATATTTCATGCTGTTCACATTGCTTGCATATGTTTATTGCTATATTACTATCATGTTGCTAGGACACTAGCACCATTATCGATGATGCGTATGTTCCACGTACACTTACTTGCCGGCTCACGCACTTCATCATCGATAATTGCCATGTCACTACACTGTAGTACTGTTGCATTCAGGATACGATAATTGCATGACATACTTGTACACATATTCATTGTACACTTATATTTGTGCACATACTTTCTGTATACTCATACTTGTACTCATATTCATTGTACACTTATATTTGTGCACATACTTACTGTATACTCATACTTGTACACATACTTGTTTGCACATACATAGATGATATTTCTTGATTAGGAACCGCAAGATACTCTTTAAAACTGATTCATTTTAAAAGAGCGGCTCTCCACAACATGTGCATATCACGATTCCTTATTGCATGATACATCGATATGCTTACATTCTTTTATATGTCGCATACATCATACTTTCTGATTATACGCATTGAGATATGTTGCTTCCATGATATTTCTGGATTTGGGAACCGTGGCTATTTCAACTAAGAATATGTATTGTCTTTAAAACCCAGTTTCCCTTGATATGATATTTCAGTGCGTCCACCATGTGTTTTCTCGGTTCTGAGAGTGGCATATGAAACCCGATTCGAGGAGCGGTAGGCACCGTCTGCGGGTACATGGTGGACCCGGTAAGGTACCCTGGGGCAAGAAGACTCGTATATGTTAGACGGTGAGCCTGGCAGGGGAGCACTACCTACCGGTGATAGTATTTGGACTCGGCGGTTATCATGGGGATACCGACCGGAGTATGTACGTATGGATATGTCGAAATTCGAGGGTCGAAGCTGGGCACTCGGGTTTTCGAGATAGCGTATGATACGTACCTATCAGGGCCAGTCTTGGTTACAACGCCTGATAGACGATGATTTACATGCTGATGCTAGGCACAGGTTTCATGATGTTTTCGAGTGTCGATGCTAGGCACTCAGGTCCCATGATTTGATTAAATCCTCATATTTCCATGCATATGCTTTGCGATATTTACATGCATGATACTTTTTTTCATTGGGTGACAGGTGGACGGGATCCACAAATATACAGACATTGATCACATACAGACCTTGATTTCATTGATCATACTTCATTTGTATATATAACAGGGTATGAGGGCGCTGTTATATATACCCTTACACCAATATTAGTGGTATGGGACGCTAATATATGTGTATTGATATTCATTGGATACTTTATCATATTTACTTCATGCAGACATACCTTATATTATGACATGTTTTTACCTGAGGCATAGGTACGAGCACTTGACACTACCTACATGTTTAGATGTTACATTGCCACCTTATCATGCTTTAGACTTACTCTTGAGGTTTATATTATACTGATCGTATTGACCTAGGATTATGTCTTGCATTCGGTTTCTGCTTGTAGATGTTTTCTATTCACGAGTTAGCAACTCACCCCCGTTGTGCCACAGTTCTTGCAGGTTTTGCCGTACAGGTTCCTTAGCGGCATTTCTGGCACACTGCTTCCTTGCGGGTGAATTGCATTTGGTAGGTGGGTTCTTTTGCATCAGAACCACCATTGTACATGTATTATTCATTGTATTTAGAAATTCCATCAACCAAAACTTGTATATTGTTTCAGACTTAGACACTAGTGATGTATTATTTCGACCTTAGAGTCGCGTGTAGCAGTATTACGGTTTTCATGTTAATTTGAGTTTTCTTTTGAGTTTTAATCCTCGCCCTTCGGCGTTGTATATCTTATTGCTTGTGTGGTTGTGACCGTCGATTGACGAAGTTCTAGCTCCCGCTAGGGGATGCATTTTTCAATATATATATATGCTTATTCAGGTTTTTTACCCGTTTGGGGTCTGTTTTTACAAAGGAAACTCTGCCGAAATCTTTTTAAAAAGACTTGGGATTTTAAATGCATACTTCGGCATATGTTGCAAACTACTTGATTTAAAAATGGTTTTCCTACACTCTACTACTCTCTTGGTTTGGATTTCTGGGTTTTCGGCTTACTTAGAGTACGTACGCCTCGAGACGTTTCGTAGTCTAAGTGCCGGTCATGTTCCGTACTTCCGGTTCGAGACAAAGTTGGTATCAGAGCGTTAGGTTTTACCTTCGGAGCGTAGGATGACCCTTGGTTGATGGAATAGGTGACTAAAGTAGAGTGACGTACCGTGGGTATGTTCCGCGACATACTTACGATACGCTACTCCACTTAAGGAGCCTTAGGATGTACATTTCTTTGCTCAATATTATATTCATTCCTGATCTGGCCTCATCGGTACCAGTTATGGTTTTGCTTCCACGATTACGAGCAGGGAGAGCTACGACTAGAGTTGCGGTCAGCACGAGCTCGTGACGAATGAGGACTGACCAGGGCGTAATTCCGGTGACACACGATTGCAGAGATGTGTCTTTTATTGTGTTTTTGCGCCACGAGCGTTGGGTGGATCGCGATATGAGATTTCTCGGACGTGCCGATCAGCACCAGAGGATCGGGCCATTGTTAGAGCTGCCTGTTGAGAAAGGACTGTCGATGTACAACATACCTCAGAGACTGATAGGATGTCGTTTCCGGAGCTTACGAGCTGAGATCGCAGGAGCTTCTAGGCAGATATAAGACAGAGGATAGCTATTCTACCCCGATTTGAGAGGCGAAGGTGATTCGCCCGATTTATGCACCGGAGCAGGCCCAGTTGAGTTGAAGATTTCCAGTGGGGAGAATCTTGCTCAGATCTAGAGCAGACCAATTTAGAGATGACCGCCAATATATCGCCTTTCCTTGGAGGATGGAGGCGCGGTTCAGCGTACAGACGAATGAGCCAGTTGCTGCTGTGAGAGACGGGGTATCACCCCAGATGTTGGAGCTATTGTCGTCGAGTTGTACTTAGAGATATGATGGAAGGTCGCTAGTCGCCAAGGATGAATAACTAGGACATGTGATTCGTTCGCTACCCCGATGCGAGGTCGTCAGATAGATTGATTCCAGCTAGAGACGACTTCACGCATATTCGTTGAGAGTCGATAGAGATGATCGAATGTCAGGAAACCATATTCCAAGTTTAAAGTATTCGGAAAGACGTGCAAGCAATTCTATGGACCCTCTAGAAGAATGAAACCCTAACTCGACTTAATGACCGTGTGAAAGCCTTTGAACCTTAGGGTTTGCGGCAGTTCCGCGGTGCCATTAGTGAGGCTTGGGTTTGCCCTTCTACGGCTGGACCACTGATGCTGTGGTATGTACTCGATACTATTAAACTGAACCCATGATGTTGATCTCTTGGGGGATTATGAGGTTCTGATGAGTCGATCGGATGGTTCGACATCATTCGGATATCATGTGAGGGGACACATTGATTGGGAGACTCCAGATGCGAGCATAGCCGTTGGAGCGTAGTCCATGCAGCCACGAGAAGACGGGTCCGAATAAGTAGACATTGGAGCCGAGTGAAGTAAAGAGTTCGCGAGAGATTTCGACAAGGTGACGTTCCACTCTGCTGACATCGGAGATACGATACACATGCAGATGCATAGTATATGGATATACCTTCCAGGAGGAGTCGCGAGGAGTATGCTACCGTTCCGGAACAAGAAACAGATGTAGAAAAGATAATAACTTTCGGGAAATTCGGCAGAAATGAGATTTGAGAGAGACCTCGACAGGACCTTTCTGGAATATTATACGAGAAGATCTGGACCCAGGAGTGGTCATATTGCACACACCCAGCAGGCCAAAGTTCGGCATCGTCGACGAGATAGTTGACCAGGTTCGAATAAAGTACATCACCCAGTTGCGTTGTGAGTTGATCGAGGACGGACGAGTATGGAGTTTTCCTCCGTTTGTTGGGATGCGTTCCCGAGGACCTGTTTGGCCAGACATCTTCTACAGAATGATGAAGCTACAGAGTACGCGATTTCGAGTCCGTGCGATAGACTTCGGATTGACCGTGGCTGAAGACAGTGCGGTGCGTAGATAGCATGGCGTGACGTCGAAATGGACGATGATACAGACAAGCGGGACAAGAAGTTCGTGCGAGATGCAAACGAGCTGTTACTACTCCCCGTTAAGATTTAAGGGTCGGATATGCTTACAGAGGCATTGGGATACGACCAGTTTCCGAGGAAATATGTGTGGAACACGCAGATGTACAGAACACGAGAAGAGATTATGCAAGAGTACCAGCCTCCGTACAGATCGGCATAAGCAAGATCGGAAGAGACCCTGAGCAGGATTCTTTCCAGGACACTGCTGCAATGATATTTGTACCCAGGATCAGATGTGTCACGTGCATTCAGAGAGCCAGAGGCCAACGCCTGTGACATGCTGCTTTACGAGTGGTCGTGATGATTGACCGAGAGATGAACAAAGAAGTGCCAGAACGGAATCGTCCACATTAGCACACCTGACAGGGCCGATAAGCCGACTGATCGTGAGATTGGTAATCCACAGAGCAGATAAAAACCCAGAGACAGAGGACGCCAGACCGTGAGCAAGAGTCAAGTAGATACCTTGCGCTGCTAGCATTGGATGCACCGACTCCTTCTCGACTTTGAAGGAGGGACTACCGACGATGGTATTTATGATTTGTGATTTTGTGATTCGATTATCACATATCCGTCATCTTGGATTTCGGTATTTTGGGCGTTCTGTTTGCATGATTTAGTTTTGATGACTGAGTTTCATGATATTTGTTTTCTTGCACCATTGGATATTTATATTTTGTGCATAGTTATTACATTTGAGATATTGATTGTGATTTCATGCCTATTTTATGCCAGTGATGTGATTTGCGTTTCCAGCATTGTTTTCATGCACCTTTAGTGTTTTGATATGCGATTCTGGTGCACGCCAGATGCACTGAATCGGGATTCTTCGTGCACGTCAAATGCACCTGATTTTGCTGTCAGGCACACACGTTGCCTATGACAGATGTTTCGTGCACACCCGTTGCACCTTGATGTTGTTTCTGTGTACATGTATGGCACATTCATGGATTTTGATTTCCGTGCGCACCAGACGCACCGGATATTCATATATACATTTTGAGATTTATTTCTTATGGAGCATTACGTTTTATGATGTTTGCTATGTGTTTTCATACTGAGCGGGACTAGTCAGAGGACAGAACCCGCATACTTTTGCATGTATTTACTTTAGTTATTTACACATACAGATTTCATATATACATGTATAATTTTGATATATACCATATTAGTTTTGTTTTGAATTTGACATTGTGCCTTTATCACGACTCCGATGATTGCGGGATGCTTGACGGAGTTTTGATTTTGAGCTATCTGCTTATTACTTATGCGCATGCATTGCGCTATGATGTGATTTATGTATAGATGTTTTCGGAGCCCCAACAAATTGGATTGTCACTGAAATGTTTTAGTATTAGGGGGTTTAAATTTAAATTCGGGGACCGAATTTATTTAAGGGAGGAAGATTGTAACATTTCAAAAGAAAATAAAATATTATTTTTGGGAATTTTTATAATTTAATATTATTTTATTGAATATTTTAATATTTCGGTATTATTAAATACAAATAAATGGGAAAAAATTTGGAAAAATTATGGAAAATTCTAAAATAGGGTATTTTATGGAATTATGTCATTTTCAAGCTTTTATGGTTAATTATATGCTAATTTAGTGTTAATCGCGATTAAAAATCGCTAATTGGATTTTTAGCATTTTTGTGCAAAAATGTGCACATATCATTTTTTCCATACTTGTTACACTTGTTACATGTTTTGGGGTATGGTTGCTTAGGGTTTGCCATTGGGTGAGAAGGAAAAGAAAAAAAAAAAGAAAAGATAAAGGTATCATGATTATGAGAGAGAGGGAAGAATAGGTCAACCTTCATTGAACCATGCCTCCCCCATCATTTCATCACCTCATTTCTCTCTCCTTCTCCATGAGAGCTGCTACTGCTCCAGCTCCCTCTTCTTCTTCCTCCTCCTTCAATTCCCCCAAAACACCAATAAAACAAACCCAAAACCCCAATTCCACTTCACGAAACTTGTTCCCGAGCTCGCTAGCTACACATCGGACCAAGCAAGATAGGATTTTGAGGACTTTGAGCAACTCAAGAATTTTCTTGAGTTGCCAAAGAAGGTAATTTCTGCACCCTAGAGTAGTATTTCATTTCCCTTGTGCATCTATGCTAGTTTCATATCGATATTGTTTCGTTTTGTGGACTTTGGAGAATTCAAGTTAGGGTTTAGGTGAGATCTGAAATCAAAGGTGAAATTGAGGCTTGTAGTGACCTTAGAACCCTGGTGGGATGTTACTTTGGACCAAACCAGCAGATAAAACCCAGAATACGGATTTAGCGAATCGATATCGGGGAAAACTGTAAATCTGGAGTTGTATTTGGGAATTTGCTTTCACCCGAGACTTTTAAAAATAAAACTGAGTTGACAGTAAGATGTGCAAGCACCTAGGAACCACCACCCAAGACCCCAGCCCCCACTTCTATTTCCAGGCCGCCAATTTATTCCTAATGGCCGCAATTTGCGGCCATACCTGCACCAAACTTGCTCATTTTGGTTCTGTAGCTCCTACATGCATAGATTAGACCCCTGGTATGTATAGATTTGTCTAGTTTGACCTAGGGTGAAATCTGGAGCCTATTTCCTTAGTTGTTGTTTTGGATTCGTGTTTCCGTATTCCGTATTTTTAATTCTGAATTTGTGTATTGCGTTTTACCTCGAATACTTGGCGTTTATACGACGATATCGAGGATTGATTGATGGTTTTGAAGGCGTGCCCATAGGTTCTAACCTATAGGCCCCTTATCGTGTCGTTTTGGGTTTCGTGTGCCGTTTTAGATTTGATTTGGTTTTAATGCGCATATACGATATTTTGATATGTAGGTACCCCATGAAGACTTCGGGACGACAAGCAAACGCGTGGTGACGTCGACAATGAAGACGCAAGGTGAGTAGATTATATCTACAGGGGGAAGTCGGGTGAATGGCGTATAGCACCCCCACAATCCGTTGTTGATATATTATATATATATTATATGATAGTTATAGTATGTCATGGTTATTTTGTTAGGGGTATTATGGATAGTTTTGGGTTAGAAGATAACTAGTGTAGTTCATGGTCGCAAACCCTAAATAGATTTACACCTACACGCACACCCTTGCATATTCACTATAGTTACACTGTGTTGATGATGATATTGGATGACATTGGAGATGAGTCGATGATGTTTGGTTTTGTGCCACGAGATCAGTGATTTGATTTGATTCGTATTTGGGATACGACATGTGATTTCTTGCGGGCTTGGATGTGTGTTTACCCCCGCATTCATACTTTATAGATGGTATCAGTTGTACTAGACTTAGATCAGTACCCCAGATTATGTGATATGATGATAATGGTACCTGATATTTGATGAGCTGATTGTGATTTTGACCCGTACCCAACTATTGGGATGTCGTACGACGATTTACCGTACGAGCTTTATATTGATGATAGATCCGCACTCATGACTTGAGAATGTCATATGATATACTGTATCGTACGCGAAACTACTGAGGCGGGATCACCGACTATTATATTTACATATCGACTCAGATTTAGGTGGTTTCCATACCCCTCCTGATTGATTTAACACTTAGATCTGTAGTTGCATAGTAGATGTTAGACTAGACCCGAGTCATATCTATTTCAAAAACTACGAATCAGGATTATCTTAAAGATAAATAAAGGGATTCTACAGGTATTTTCAAAAGAAGGATCTTTCTTAAAAACACCGTAGCCCTTATTTTACTAAAAACCCTGATTCGTCTTATTTCAAATGGCATAACTGCATGACATATACATATTGGTGTTGATTATTTGATTTCCGCATATTTCATGCTGTTCACATTGCTTGCATATGTTTATTGCTATATTACTATCAAGTTGCTAGGACACTAGCACCATTATCGATGATGCGTATATTCCACGTACACTTACTTGCCGGCTCACACACTTCATCATCGATAATTGCCATGTCACTACACTGTAGTACTGTTGCATTCATGATACGATACTTGCATGACATACTTGTACACATATTCATTGTACACTTATATTTGTGCACATACTTACTGTATACTCATACTTGTACACATACTCATTGTACACTTATATTTGTGCACATACTTACTGTATACTCATACTTGTACACATACTTGTTTGCACATACATAGATGATATTTCTTGATTGGGAACCGCAAGATACTCTTTAAAACTGATTCATTTTAAAAGAGCGGCTTTCCACAACATGTGCATATCACGATTCCTTGTTGCATGATACATCGATATGCTTACATTCTTTTATATGTCGCATACATCATGCTTTCTGATTATACGCATTGAGATATGTTGCTTCCATGATATTTCTGGATTTGGGAACCGTGGCTATTTCAACTGAGAATATGTATAGTCTTTAAAACCCGGTTTTACCTTGATATGATATTTCAGTGCGTCCACCATGTGTTTTCTCGGCTCTGAGAGTGGCATATGAAACCCGATTCGAGGAGCGGTAGGCACCGTCTGCAGGTACATGGTGGACCCGGTAAAGTACCCTGGGGCAAGAAGACTCGTATATGTTAGATGATGAGCCTGGCAGGGGAGCACTACCTACCGGTGATAGTATTTGGACTCGGCGGTTATCATGGGGATACCGACCGGAGTATGTACGTATGGATACGTCGAAATTCGAGGGTCAAAGCTGGGCACTCGGGTTTTCGAGATAGCGTATGATACGTACCTATCAGGGCCAGTCTTGGTGACAGCGCCTAATAGACGATGATTTACATGCCGATGCTAGGCACAGGTTTCATGAT
The DNA here is from genome assembly GCA_030015575.1 of Agapanthus africanus. Taxonomy (NCBI): domain Eukaryota; kingdom Viridiplantae; phylum Streptophyta; class Magnoliopsida; order Asparagales; family Amaryllidaceae; genus Agapanthus; species Agapanthus africanus. The sequence continues at coordinate 272,152,523 of JASDDO010000012.1, forward strand.
GTTTTCGAGTGTCGATGCTAGGCACTCAGGTCCCATGATTTGATTAAATCCTCATATTTCCATGCATATGCTTTACGCTATTTACATGCATGATACATGTTGTCATTGGGTGACAAGTGGACGGGATCCATATATATACAGACATTGATCACATACAGACCTTGATTTCATTGATCATACTTCATTTGTATATATAACAGGGTATGAGGGCGCTGTTATATATACCCTTACACCAATATTAGTGGTATGGGACGCTAATATATGTGTATTGATATTCATTGGATACTTCAACATATTTACTTCATGCAGACATACCTTATATTATAACTTGTTTTTACCTGAGGCATAGGTACGAGCACTTGACACTACCTACATGTTTAGATGTTACATTGCCACCTTATCATGCTTCAGACTTACTCTTGAGGTTTATATTATACTGATCGTATTGACCTGGGATTATGTCTTGCATTCGGTTTCTGCTTGTAGATGTTTTCTATTCACGAGTTGGCAACTCACCCCCGTTGTGCCACAGTTCTTGCAGGTTTTGCCGTACAGGTTCCTTAGCGGCATTTCTGGCATACTGCTTCCTTGCGGGTGAATTGCATTTGGTAGGTGGGTTCTTTTGCATCAGAACAACCATTGTACATGTATTATTCATTGTATCTAGAAATGCCATCAACCAAAACTTGTATATTGTTTCAGACTTAGACACTAGTGATGTATTATTTCGACCTTACAGTCGCGTGTAGCAGTATTACGGTTTTCATGTTAATTTGAGTTTTCTTTTGAGTTTTAATCCTCGCTCTTCGGAGTTATATATCTTATTGCTTGTGTGGTTGTGACCGTCGATTGACGAAGAGCTAGCTCCCGCTTGGGGATGCATTTTTCAATATATATATATATATATATATGCTTATTAAGGTTTTTGTACCCGTTTGGGGTCTGTTTTTACAAAGGAAACTCTGCCGAAATCTTTTCAAAAAGACTTGGGATTTTAAATGCATACTTCGGCATATGTTGCAAACTACTTGATTTAAAAATTGTTTTCCTGCACTTTACTACTCTCTTGGTTTGGATTTCTGGGTTTTCTGCTTACTTAGAGTACGTACGCCTCGAGACGTTTCGTAGTCTAAGTGCCGGTCATGTTCCGTACTTCCGGGTCGTGACACACCCTCGACTAAGAACAGTTATAGGATGTACTCTTGGACTACCCTGGCCCCATTAGTATGATCTGCATCATAGTCCTAGTAGTCGAGAACATATCCAAAGGGCTTTATCAACATGTGAGAGCAAGACAGTAAACCAATACTAGTCAACATGTTTAGACAAAGTGAAACCAGATAGCATACTATCATATCGACCAAGAAAGTCCTCTATATATATCTAAGCATGCACTATAATATACATCATATGTACAATAATAGCCTCTAGGGCATATACATAACTAGCAATCTCCCACTTGCACTAAGGCCAGCTGTTGTAGTATCTCATACCCAACATCCCGAAGAGTTTCTCAAAATGTATCTGGGGTATGGCCTTCATGAATGGATCCACAGTGTTGTCCTTCGTGTCAACTCTACTGGCCTCGATTTCGCGGCGATCAACTATCTCCCGGATCAGGTGATACCACCTCAGAATATGCCTGGATCTCTGATGGGACCTGGGTTCCTTGGCAAAAGCCACAGCTCCATTTTTATCACAATACAAAGGTATTGGATGCTCAATAGACGAAACCACACCAAGTTCAGTGATGAACTTCTTCATCCAGACAGCATTTTTGGCAGCATCGTTGGCAGCGATGTATTCAGCCTCCAACGTCGAGTCTGCCACGGTTTCCGGTTTGAAACTCTTCCAACAAACCGCCCCTCCATTTAGGGTAAAGACAAATCCCGAATGCGACTTAAAGTCGTCCTTATCACTTTGGAAGCTCGAATTGGTAGAGGACTCCACCTAGAGTTCTCCGTTACCATAGACGAAGAACATCTCCTTAGTCCTTCTCAAGTACTTGAGAATGTTCTTCACAGCTGTCCAGTGACTTTCTCCTGGATCTGCTTGATATCTACTCACTAAACTTAGTGAGTATGCTACATCGGGTCTGGTACATAGCATCGCGTACATGATAGAGCCTACTGCCGAAGCATAAGGTATCCCTTGCATGCGAGCTCTTTCCAAATCAGTCTTAGGAGACATCTCTTTGGAAAGAGTGAGTCCTGAGATCGTGGGTAAATTCCCACGCTTGGGTTCTTCCATACTAAACCGCTTTAGTATGGTGTCAATGTACCTGGATTGGGACAATCCCAGTATCCATTTAGATCTATCTCTATAGATCTTAATGCTCAACATTCAGGAGGCATCACCTAGATCTTTCATTGAGAATCTGTGTGATAAGAAGAGCTTGACCGAGGGCAGCATAGGAACATCATTTCTTATCAAGAGTATGTCATCCACTTACAATACGAGGAAGACAACCTTACTCTCTGCCACCTTCTTGTAAATACAAGGTTCATCTACGTTTTTGATGAAGTCAAACTCTTTGACTACAATATCAAAACAGATGTTCCAACTCCACGATGCCTGCTTCAACCTGTAGATGGATTTAAGCAGCTTGCACACCTTTCCGCTGCACCTACTTTCTATGAAGCTTTCTGGTTGAGTCATGTACACGCACTGCTCTAAATCACCATTTAGAAAGGCGATCTTAACATCCATTTGCCAGATTTCGTAGTCATGGTATGCAGTAATAGCAAGTAGAATCCGGATGGACTTAAGCATAGCTACTGGAAAAAAGGTTTCATCATAATCCACACCTGGTCGTTGACAAAAACCCTTTGCAACAAGTCTAGCTTTGAAAGTCTCAACTTTTCCATCTACACCAAGTTTCTTCTTAAAGATCCATTTGCTCCCAATGGGTTTTACCCCTTCAGGAGCAACTTCCAAAGTCCATACTTTGTTGGTGTACATGGATTCCATCTTAGATCGCATTGCATCTAGCCATTTCACAGAGTCCCTATTTTTGATGGCCTGCTCGAAGCTAGTCGGGTCATCATCTTTCATGACGCAATCGCCCCTCCCACCATCAATGAGAAAACCGTAGTATCTCTCAGGTGGATGAGGTACCCAACAAGATCGGCAGAGATGCTGAGGTTCGTTGGCTACTATCGAATCCTCTGGTTCCACTAAATCTTCAGTTGTACTTTGTTCTGCTGGAACTTCTTCCAGCTCTACCGCTTCGCCACTAATTTCTTTTGCAATAAATTCCTTTTTTAAAAAGGTGGCATGTTGAGCAACAAACACGTTTTGTTGTTCACTATGGTAGAATAGATATCCATTCGAATGTTTAGGATATCCAACAAACTTACAAAGAACTGATCGTGCCTCGAGTTTATATGGATTTTGCCTTTTGACATAGGCCGGACAACCCCATATCTTAACTTGTTTAAGACATGGTCTCTTCCTACTCCATATCTCATATGGTGTGGTAGGTACAGATTTTGATGGAACCTAATTCAATAGGTATGCTGCTGCTTCAAGCGCATAACCCCAAAAGGAAATAGTTAACTCACCGATGCTCATCATAAAGCGCACCATATCTAATAGGGTGCGATTCCTCCGCTCCAATACACCGTTGTGCTGTGGTGTTTAGGGTGGAGTATGCAGAGAGAGAATCCCATTCTTATTTAGATAGTCCCGGAACTCATTGCTCAAGTATTCTACTCCTCGATCAGATCGAAGGATTTTAATACTTTTACTCTTTTGGTTGTCGACTTCGTGCTTATATTCTTTGAATTTCTCAAAAGCTTCAGACTTCTGTTTCAACAGGAACACTTGTCTGTATCTTGAAAGATCATCAGTGAATGTAATGAAGTATGAAGAACCATTCCTGGCATGTGTAGACATAGGCCTACAAACATCACTATGTATCCGTCCTAGGAGTTCCTTAACTCTTTGTCCGTGTCCACTAAACGGAGTTTTGGTCATTTTGTTTTTGAGACATGACTCGAAAGTGTCATAAGGTGAAAATTCGAACGGATTCAAATATCCATCCTTATGTAACTTAGCTAGTCATGTCGTATTGATATGACCTAGTCTATAATGCCATAAGAAGGATTCGTTCATTTCTGAACTCTTCCTCTTATGTGTGTTTTGTACATTAAGAACCGTGGTTTGATCTAGAACGTAGATGCCATTATGTAACAAGCCTGATCCAATCAACTTTTGATCTAGGAAGATGTTCATAACATTATCCTGTAGTACAAAATTGTATCCTTCTTTACTTAATAAAGAAACTGATATAATATTGCATATCAGGGTCGGAATGTAATAGCATTCGTTCAGAATCAATGTATTAACATTTGGTAATATAAGGTGATATTCGCCAACTTCTTTGGCTGCAACATTTGCACCATTCCCTACTTTTACGGAATGATCACCCATTCCCAGTTCCCTACCTTTCCTTAGCCCATGTAACATATTACATATATGGGATCCTGATCCGGTATCTAATACCCAGGACGTAGAGTGAACTGAGAAACAGCTTTCTATAACAAACACACCCGAAGAATATGCATCAATATGCTTATTCTTCGTTTGGACGGCATGAGAATCCGGATATTCACCTATTCCTTGCTAGGACTTATAACAATTATATGTTGGAGCGGGACCAACGTTCCCCTGCTTAGTATAACAGGCGGGTTCGGTCAATACATCCATATTATTATCTTGATTAAGGCCAGACATGGTCGGTACCTGGAGAGAGAGAGAAGAAAACATTTTAGCGTACGCGCTTGCAAGATTATATTGGTTATTATCTTATCTAATCAGGATGGTTCCCACTGCTTTTTATCAAATCTTCCTTCAAACCATAAAAGGTAAGACTAGCCGGGATTAATTACACCTTACTAGTTCGCCAATCTTTCGTCCAGGCCAGTGTTGGTACTTTGACGAAGGTTCCTCATGCTTTCAAACGGACCTAATTAAAATAAACCTCGTTTTCCCAGAGGCAAAACCCCGTTAACACCTTTCTAGACACCTACTTGATCGGCCAATTGTCATGTGTAAAACTCTCCCAGGATTAACTCTTACTCACGGTGGGTATTGGGATCCAACTATCTTATAGAAGGTATGCAATTTTCAATACTTGAAATTCCCGATAATGCTTTTACCCTTATCGTGCTATGACCTTGACAGAGGTCAACAAACCATAGATCACAAGTCAAGTTCAACCCGTCATTTCTTGATTGAATAAAACCCACCCTCACGACCCTTGACATAGGTCAACAAGGTCGTACGACCACCCTAATCCAATCTCATCACATGCTTTACAGATAAGTACTAATCAGCTACCGCACACTACGCCTTGACAGAGGTCAACAAACGCAGCACGAATACTAAATAATCTTTATCTGAAATGACGGAGGGCTACGACAGGATTTTCTGAAAACCTTTTGCGTTATGAACTTTATATCATTGTAGAAACAAGTGATTTTGAAAAGGAGTGTTTTTTAGTCTTTTGCTAGTTTCGCTAAAGTGGTCACTCCCGGTGAAGGGATCTTGGCTCTTTCCTTATCGAATAAGGTGCTGGATATTCTACATGGAATACCGTTATGCAAAGAAAAAACTAGAGCTACCCTTTTTATAAATTTAACTCCACAACATCTTTTAGGTTTCTTTTTCTTTCATTAATCTCATTAATGAATCCCATCATTTAAGCTTCCTAAGCATCACAGAAGAAACGAAAATACAACGTACGCTTATGCCATCCGCATTCGCCACAGTGTCCCGTTATGCGCCGTTAGGTTACTTAACTAAGGGCATACCGGGACGGGACTAGCGCGGGTGCAAAACATAAGCAACGTTTATTAAATATCATATATACAATAATAAAGCAATCGTCTCATACATATAATATGATCACATCACATAATATCAGCAGCAGAAAATAACATATGAAATATTGGATATACTAGGAGGTCCGTGCTGTATTTTGAGCCTCTATAAAACATGGATTCCACGGTCGTGATGAATAGCCAAACCCACATCCCTAAACCCCTACGAGAGCGGCAAGCAACCCTACCAATTTTAGAGTTAGGAGACCCGATCTTGACTTCTCGAGATGGCCTCCTACTGTACCTTAGAACCCGGTTACTTGTGCTCCCTACCTTGGGTCTATCCTAGTGCGGAAAAGTAAATAATATACAATGGTGACATCATCCTCAACCCGGAAGTGCCCTAATAAAAGAATATTACATACATTGAATTTTACATGAATGAAAATATAAAAAACGTCATCTCACTTAAAACCCCCGGCTATTCAAAACAGGACGATCCAATATAACATATCACAGCAACACATAACATCACATGTCATCAACGTAAGTAAATATGCGTATGCCAATTGTCGTTGATTTATAGCAACGAAACCGGCGATACACCATATATTACACTTACGGTCGTTGAAAAGAAAGATGAAAAACTACAAAAATTGGAATCGTAACAGCCCTTAGTTAACATAAACCTGGGATATCACATATCCAAGATTTCATTCCTAACAATGTAAAGCTAGCATTTAGGTCTCACCCATGAAAAAACTTTTTCAAATAAGTCGGATAATTCAACAAGATTTTCGATTACACCCAAGACCGAAATGTTAGATTTACACGCCACAATTATATTTGTGGATTCCAATTATTGTATCTCATTGCAGAAAGCTAGACGACGTTAAACAATTCAATCGAATCAACGAATTCCCAAAATTCCCAGAAAGCTCAACACTTGAGCACAGTTAAAGTTAACCAGAGACATACCACAACACTTACGGACCTACAGCTGAAAGGTCCGACCCATGTCTCTTAAGTGGCGTCGCGGATCCGCCAACAAAACCATGTTTTAGCCGTGGATCTGCGGTCACTTAGACGAGTTAGGGTTTCGTTCTTCAGGTGTGTCCATAGAATTCCCTGCATGTTTTTCTGAATATTTTTAACATGAAAAAAATCCAACTTTTCGAAAAATTTCCAAAGAGGGGGTATTATTCAGGTTTTCGGGGTTCGATCGGAATTCTAACATCGTTTAGACAACGCCTAATGCTCTAGCCAGGCTCTGATACTACTGTAGGGTTCTTAGGCACTAGAACAAGGTTCTACAAGGCATCAAACGTGCCGTATTTAAAAATTTCAAGTGCCAAACGACCTAAGTAAGGATCTTTACTAGAGAATTAGAGTTAGAAACAACAAGTAAACTCTTTACTACTAAGAGATTAGGGATTACGACCTTTGTAGTCCGTTCCTTCGCTTTATTAGCTTCGAGTTGAGGTCCCTTCGCTGCGATCATCAAGGTCCCAGACTCTTGAGAGGCTCCACGAGGTGAATGAGGCATCCTTGCTTGAAGACTTCACAATCCAAGATGATCTACCTTGAGGAATCTCAAACCCAAGCTATCTCTTCACTAATTATGGATTAGTGAAGCTAACACACTAATCTATATGGTTAGTATAGAAGAGCATGATGAAGTAGGATTTTTTCTCACTTTAGTATTTTAATTCTCACTATTTTTCATCACATGAAGAAAATCAAGAGAGCAAAATCAATGAAGAAGAAAAAGAAGCTCAAGTGAGAATGAATTGTGATGAGGTTAGAAATGCAACCATGGGTGAGTGAATATCTAACTAACCCTTGTAGAGACTAAAACATAGGTTAATTGATAAGAGTTAGGTTAATAAATATCTTAGGTAAAACAAAAATGGTGGACTTTGTCAATGCATCCACAAGCTTCCACAAGCTTCATGCATTTGTCCAAAATCCACCTCATTTTTGAATTACCATAAATAAATATAAACCCACAATTATCAATAGCATGGTGTATGTCTCATACACCCTAGTTGCATGTATAACCTAGCATGTCATAATAATATATATCACATATATATAATTTGTCACATAAGAAAAGAATACATTAAACATATATCACATATGTGTTAAATGTATCCAAATGTGAGAAAATGAAATACTTAAGTGAGCATTATATTAGTTAATGTAATTTAATATATCTAATATATAATTCTACATTAAATTATTAAATCAACACTTGATCTAATAATCCGGTTATATTACATATAATCGACTAATATAATATGTATCATTTTATCGAATCAACACTTGATCCTATAACCCGGCTATATCACATATAACCGGATATGTCACATATCACGAGAATAGAATACGGTATCACATATCGTATTAATCTCGGTCCCGCACATATCACATATTTGCTCTTACTCCGTTTCGTCTGAGCCCGGAAACCTCTGTGTAGGACTCTAAAGACTCGTCGATACACTGGCAGTAGGTAATGATCAAATCAAACACCAACAAGCTGCAAGCGGTCAGCTAAAGGTAACAACCACCCAGGTATCAAACGATCAGAAGATCAATAAGCAAGCCTGCTCACACTCCTGTGAATCCAATCTGTAATATTCCCGGATAGTCCGATCTCTTCGTCTAATATGTCGCATATCCAGTTTGGGGGTGGTGAACGTCAGACCCCAGTAACCGATAAGTCCTGTCGATGTGAGGCTCATAACGGGTCGAGAAACTACTGATAACACTTATCAGTAGATCTCCATATCAACCCTGGCCAGGGACATCCAGTTATAGCCAATCGAACACAGCGCAACATCAACCCCAAATACCGGGAGAGACGAAACCCCTCCTATCGCTCATTGCCTCTATGTGATTTGGGACTGTACCCAAAAGCCACCGTTTTGCACGTTCTACTGAACGCGGTAAGGCGGAAATCAAAGCACAGTGGGAATCACACAAGACTCTATGTCTATCTCGGGTCTACAGACTAACCAGTACCAGTGTCACCAGAGAACTGCTATCTGACGATAAGTATAATACCATCTAGGAGTTCTCGGTGAGTCCGTTCAGTGTACCCAGTCTCCACTGAGCACCCGTACACCATCTTTGATGTCATACACCGATGGATATGGGATCATCCATCGCCCATCATATGGGTCAAGATGCGTATACGCTAGTCTACTCTGGAGTATCGATGCCCTGTCTCAATACACCCTCGACTAGGAACAGTTATAGGATGTACTCTTGGAATACCCTGGCCCCACTAGTATGATCTGCATCATAGTCCTAGTAGTCGAGTACATATCCTAAGGGCTTTATCAATATTTGAGAGCAAGAAAGTAAACCAATACAAGTCAACATGTTTAGACAAAGTGATACCAGATAGCATACTATCATATCGAGCAAGAAAGTCCTCTCTATAAATATCCAAGCATCCACTATAATATACATCATTTGTACAACAATGGCCTCTATGGCATATACATAACTAACAGGTTTCCTGTTTGGAACTCTTTCAACAAACCACCCCTCCATTGAGGGTAAAGACAAAACCCGAGTGTGACTTAGAGTCATCCTTATCACTCTGGAAGCTCGAATCGGTAAAGGACTCCACTTGGAGTTGACCGTTACCATACACCAAGAACATCTCTTTAGTCCTTCTCAAGTACTTGAGAATATTCTTCACAGCTGTCCAGTGACTATCTCCTGGATTTTCTTGATACCTACTCACTATACTTAGTGAGTATGCTACATCGGGTATGGTACATAGCATTGCGTACATGATAGAGCCTACTGCAGTAGCATAGGGCATCCCTTGCATGCGAGCTCTCTCCAAATCAGTCTTGGGAGACATCTCTTTGGAGATAGTAAGTCCAGAGATCATGGGTGAATTCCAATGCTTGCATTCTTCCATACTAAACCTATTTAGTATGGTGCCAATGTATCTGGATTGGGACAATCCCAGTATCCGTTTAGATTTATCTCTATAGATCTTAATTCCCAAGATGTAGGAGGCATCACCTAGATCTTTCATTGAGAATCGTTGTGATAAGAAGAGCTTGACCGAGTGCAGCATAGGAATATCATTTCCTATCAAGAGTATGTCATCCACGTACAATACGAGGAAGACAACCTTACACTCTACCACTTTCTTGTATATACAAGGTTCATCTACGTTTTTGATGAAGTCAAACTCTTTGACTACCACATCAAAACAGATGTTCCAACTCCGCGATGCGTGCTTTAACCCGTAGATGGATTTAAGCAGCTTGCACACCTTTCCGCTGCTCCTTCTGTCTACAAAGCCCTCTGGCTGAGTCATGTACACGCTCTCTTCTAAATCACCATTTAGAAAGGCGGTCTTAACATCCATTTGCCAGATTTCGTAGTCATGGTATGCAGCAATGGAAAGTAGGATCCGATGGACTTAAGCATAGCCACTGGAGAAAAGGTTTCATCATAATCCACACCAGGTCGTTGACGAAAACCATTTGCAACAAGTCTAGTTTTGAAAGTCTCAACTTTTCCATCCACACCAAGTTTCTTCTTAAAGATCCATTTGCTTCGAATGGGTTTTACCCCTTCAGGAGAAACTTCCAAAGTCCATACTTTGATGGTGTACATGGATTCCATCTCAGATCGCATTGCATCCAGCCATTTCACAGAGTCCCCACTCGTGATGGCCTGCTCGAAGCTAATCGGGTCATCATCTTCCATGATGCAATTCTCTCTCCCACCATCAATGAGAAAACCGTAGTATCTCTCAGGTGGATGAGGAACCCTACTAGATCGGCGGAGAGGCTGAGGTTCGTTGGGAACTACTGAATCCTGTGGTTCCACCAAATCTTCTGTTGCAGTTTGTGTAGCTGGAACTTTTTCCAGTTCTACCTCCTTGCCACGAATTTCTTTCATAAGAAAACCCTTTTCTAAAAAGGTGGTATATCGAGAAACAAACAGTTTTTGTTCCTCTGAATGGTAGAAGATATACCCTCATGAATGTTTGGGATATCCAATAAACTTGCACAGAACTAACCTTGCCTCGAGCTTGTCCAGATTTTGTGTTTTCACATATGCCGGACAACCCCATATCTTAACATAATTAAGATATGGTCTATTTCCTTTCATACTCATATGAACTGGTTGGCACAGATTTGGAGGGAACCATATTCAATAGGTCTGCAGCTGTCTCCAGTGCATATCCCCAAAACGAAATAGGTAACTAAGCGGTGCTCATCATAGAGCGCACCATATCTAATAGGGTGCGATTCCTCCGTTCCGATACACCGTTATGCTGTGGTGTATACGGAGGATAAGCTGAGAAAGAATCCCATTCTCTTTTAGATAGTCCTGGAACTCATTGCTCAAGTATTCTCCTCCTCGTCAGATCGAAGGATTTTAATACTTTTTCCCGTTTGGTTCTCTTCTTCGTGCTTATATTCTTTGAATTTCTCAAAAGCCTCAGACTTGTGTTTCAAGAGGAACACATGTCCGTATCTTGAGAGATCGTTAGTGAATGTAATAAAGTACGAGGAACCTTTCCTGGCATGTGTTGACATGGGACCACATACATTACTATGTACCTGTCCTAAGATTTCTGCAACTCTTTCTCCTTGTCCACTAAACGGAGTTTTGGTCATCTTGTCTTTGAGAAATGATTGGCAAGTGTCATAAGATGAAAATTCGAACGGATACAAATATCCATCCTTATGTAACTTAGTGAGTCGTGTCACATTGATATGACCTAGTCTACAATGCCACAAGAAGTATTCGTTCAATTCTGAACTCTTCCTCTTGTGTGTGTTTTGTATATTAAGAACTGTGGTTTGATTTATAATGTATATGCCATTATTTAACAAGCCTGATCCAATCAACTTTTGATTCTGGAAGATTTTCATAAAATCATCATGTACTACAAAATTATATCCTTCTTTACTTAATAAATAAACTGATATAAGATTGCATATCAGGGTCGGTATGTAATAGCATTCCATCAGAATCAATATATTACTATTTGGTAATACAAGGTGATATTCGCCAACTGCTTTGGCTGCAACATTTGCACCATTCCCTACTCTTACGAAATGATCACCCATTCCCAGTTATCTACCTTTCTTTAGCCCATGCAATATATTGCATATGTGGGATCCTGATCCGGTATCTAATGCCCAGGACGTAGAGTGAACTGAGAAACAGTTCATGGTAACTAACACACCCGAAGAAGATACATCAACATGCTTATTCTTCGTTTGGGCGGCGTGAGAATCCGGATATTCCCCTATTTCCAGCTCAGTCTTATAACAATTATAATAAAGAACGGAACCAACGTTCCCTAGCTCAGTATAACAAGCGGGTTCGGTCAATACATCCATTTTATTATCTTGATTAAGGCCCGACATGGTCGCTACCTGGAGAGAGAGAGAAGAAAACACTTTAACGTATGCTCTTTCAAGATTAGATTGGTTTTTATCGTATCTAATCAGGATGGCTCCCACTGTTTTTATCAAATCTTTCTTTAAACCCTAAAGGGTAAGATTAGCCGCGATTAATTACGCCTTACAAGTTCGCGAATCTTTCAGCCAGGCCTGTGTTGGTACTTTGAGGGAGGTTCCCCGTGCTTTCGCACGGACCTAATTAAAATAAACCTTTTTTTCCCAGAGGCCTAACCCCGTTAACACCTTTCTAGACACCTACTTGATCGGCTAAATATCATGTGTAAAAGTCTCCGAGGAGTAACTCTTACTCGCGGTGGGTATCGGGATCCAACTATCTCATAGAAGGTATGTAATCTCATTGCAAATTTCAACACTTGAAATTCCCGATAATGCTTTTACCCCTAGTGTCCTATAACCTTGACGCAGGCCAAACAACCTATAGTCCGCTAGTTAAGTTCAACCCGTATATTTCTTGATTGAATTAAACCCACCCGTACGACCCTTGACGCAGTCCAAACTACGCCATACGAATACCCTAATCCAATCGCATCTCATTCTATAGATAAGTACTAATCAGCTACCGTACACTACGCCTTGACACAGGCCAAACTACTGTAGCACGAATACTAAAACAGCACTAATCTGAAATGACAGAGGGCTACGCAGGTTTTTAAGAAAACCATGAACGTAATGAACTTAATATCATTGTAAAAACAAGTGATTTTTGAACAGGAGTGTTTTTGAGGTTTTTACTAGTTTCTCTAAAGAGGTCACTCCCGGTGAAGGGATCTCGGCTCTTTCCTTATCGAGTAAGCTGAAGGATATTTCATAAATACAACTATGCAAAGCAAGAACTATAGAAGCAATCAAAAACAAAACCGAGTGAGTTTGTAGCATCTGCTAGTTTCTCTAAAGAGGTCACTCCCAGTGAAGGGATCTTGGCTCTTTCTTTATCGAATAAGGTGCTGGGTATTCTACAAGGAATACCGCTATGCAAAGCAAAAATAAGAGGTACCTTTTTTGAAAATTTTATTCTACAACATCTTTTAGGTTTCTTTTCTTTCATTAATCTCATTAATGAAGTCCTATCATTTATGCTTCCTAAGCATCATAGAAGAAAAGAAAATACAACGTACGCCTATGCCATCCGCATTCGCCACAGTGTCCCGTTATGCACCGTTAGGTTACTTAACTAACGACATAGCGGAGCGGGACTAGCGCGGGTGTAAAACATAAGCAATATTTATTATATATCATATATATAATAATAAAGCATTCGTCTCTGCATATAAAGTGATCACATCACAGAATATCAGCAGCAGAAGGTACCATATGAAATATTGGATATACTAGGAGGTCCGTATTTTGTATTTAGCCAACAATAGAAAAATACGGATTCCACGGTCGCGATGAATAGCCAAACCCACATCCCAAGACCCCTACGAGGGCGGAAAGCAACCCTACCAATTCTGGAGTTAAGAGACCCGGACTCGACTTCTCGAGATGGTCTCCCGCTGGACTCTAGAACCCAGTTACTTGGCTCTCCTACTTTGGTCTATCCTAATGCAGAAAAGTAAATAATATACATCAATGGTGACATCATCCTCAACCCGGAAGTGCCCCAATAAAAGAATATTACATACAATGAATTTTACATGAATGAAAATAAAAACCCTCATCTTACATAAAACCCCGGCTATTCAAAACACGATGATCCAATATAACATATCACAGCAACACATAACATCACTTGTCATCAACGTCAGTAAATATGCATATCCCAATTGTCGTTGACATATAGCAACGAAACCGGCGATACACGACATATTACACTTACGGTCGCAGAAAAGAAAATGTCAAACTACAACATTTGGAATCCACAATCACCTTAAACATCATAAACCCGAAATATCACATACTTCGGATTCATGCCTAACTATATGAATTGCACAGATTGTATCACATTCCAAAAATAGCTAGACGATGTTAAACATTCCGATCGAATCAACAAACACCCAAAATTACCCAAAAAGCTCAACACTTGAGCGCAGTTTAAAAATATTCAGCACATGCCATAGTACCAATGGACCAATCGTAGAAGGGTCAACCCTTGCCTCACTTATGGAGCAGCGGAACTACCGTAAACCCTAGGGTTTAGCGGCAGTTCTTACGGTCATAGAATCGAGTTAGGGTTTTGTTCTTCTAGAGGGTCCATCGAATCACTTGTATGATATTTGAAGGTTCTTTAACTCGGAAAATATCCAACTCTTGGAAAATTTTCCGGCAAGGCTTAAAGTGGGTATTTGATATCCGTTCGAACTTTTTAACACCGTCTAAAAACCCTAAATACTGTTAGATTTACGATTCCAAAACACTCCGAGTTGCCTTTATAGAAAATTAACATCACATGCAAATTTAGCAAAAACAAACAACACCTGAAACACCAAAACCCAGAGACCAGAACACAAAAAAAATTTGAAGCCAGAACAAGGTATAGGGGCCGGCCTCCTCGGTTTTTGGGCACATCTGCTCGGCCAAAAACCGGCCAAGTGGGTTAAAATTTTTTCTGTGTTCAACTAATGTCTAATACAACATTTTACAGTTGTTTAAAAAAAATTTTGAGCACTTTATAAAATCGACAGAATCTAGGGTTTGGTGTCGCAAGTTTCGGAGTAGTTTCGGTTTCGTAATCTAACAAACATCGTCTAAATCTCTAGCTTTTCTCCGATTCCACTGTAGGGTTACTTAGCACAACAGCAAGGTTTCGGGGGGCATTGTCCATGCCATTTTCAAATTTTTGCTATGCTAGTTAACCCTAACCCTAGAATCTTAACTAAAGATTTAGATAATACGATATGTAAAAAACTTTACAACTAAGTGATTGCGGAATACAACCTTTGTAGACCAATCCATCACTTCAAATGCTCCAAGTAGCAGTCCCTTCGCTGCGATCAGAGAACATCCGGACTCTTGAGAGTCTCCATAAGGTGAATGATGCATGCTTTCTTGAAGTCTTCAACGTCAAATATGATCTACTTTGAGGAGACACAAACTCAAGCTATCTCTTCACTAATATAGAACTAGTGAAGCTAACACCCTAAACTATATGGCTAGTATAAAAGAGGATGATGAAGTAGGAATTTTGCGCACTTTAGAATTCTTCTCACTATTTTTCCTCACTTGCACAAAAGCTAGAGAGCTCTTGAGCTTGAAGAAGAAGATGAAGAGAGATAATGTTGTGAGAGTGAAATGGAAACCATGGGTGAGGTTGTATCATATACTAACTCATGTAGAGACATAATCATAGCTAAGTGATAATGGTTAGGTTAATAAATTTTTTAAGTAAAACAAAATTAGTGGACTAAGTCAATGCATCTACAAGCTTCCACAAGCTTCATGCATGTGACTATTATCCATCTAATTTGGATTTGCTTAAAATAAATAATCCTCACAATTATCATAAGCAAGGTGTAAGTCTCATACACCCATGTAGTGTGTATCATCAAGCATGACACTAAAAAATGTACATTAATATATATCACATATATACTTACGCACACAAGTGAGAAAAGAAACATTTAAGTGAGCAAATATTAGTTAATGTAAACTATTATATCTAATATACAATTATACACTAAATTATCAAATCAACACTTGATTTAATAATCCGGCTATATCTCATATAACCGACTTATATTATATGTATCAACTTATCGAATCAACACTTGATTCGATAACCCGGCTATATCATATATAACCGACCGATACGAATCAATCGCGAGAATAGAATAGGTATCACATACTCGTATTATTCTCGGTCCCGCACATATCATATATGTGCTCCTACTTCGTTTCGCTTGAGCCATGAAACCTCTGTGCAGGACTCTAAAGACTCGTCAATACGCCTGCAGTAGGTGATGATCATATCAAACACCCACAAGCCGCAAGCGGTAAGATAAACGTAACGTCCACCCGGGTATTGAGCAATCAGAAGATCAACAAGCAAGCCTGCTCATACTCCTATGAATCCAATCAGTAACACTACCATACAGTCCGGTCACTTTGTCTAAAATGTCGCATATCCAGTCTAGGGGTGGTAAACGTCAGGCCCCAATAACTCGATAAGTCATGCCGATACGAGGCTCATAACGAGTCGAGAAACTACTGATAAATCATACCAGTAAATCTCTTTATCAGCCCTGGCTAAGAACTTCCAGTTATAGCCAATCGAGCACAGCACAACATCAACCCCCAATACCGGGAGAGACGAAACCCCTCCTATTGCTCATTTCCTCGATGTGATTCGGGAATGTACCCAAAATCCACCGTTTTGCACGTTCCCTTGAACGTGGTAAGGTTGAAATCAAAGCACAGTGGCAATCACTAAAGACTCTATGACGATCTCGGGTCTACAGACTAACCTGTACCAGTGTCACCAGAGAACTGCTATCTGACGATAGGTATAATACCAACTAGGAGTTCTCGGCGAGTCCGTTCAGTGTACCCAGTCTCCACTGAGCATTCGCATACCTCCTTTGATGTCAAACACCAATGGATGTGGGATCATCCATAGCCCATCATATGGGTCAAGAAGCGTATACGCTAGTCTAATCTAGAGTATCGATGCCCTGTCTCGATACACTCTCGACTAGGAACAATTATAGGATGTACCTGTGGACTACCCTGGCCCCAATAGTGTGATCTCCATCATAGTCCTGGTAATCAAGTACACATCCTAAGGGCTTTATCAACATGTGAAAGCAAGACAGTATCACAATACAAGTCAACATGTTAAGACAAAGAGCAACCAGATAGAATACTATCATGTCGAGCAAGAAAGTCCTCTCTATATATGTCCAAGCATCCACTATAATATACATCATATGTACAACAATGGCCTCTAGGGCATATATATAACTAACAGTATTTACAAAGGAGAATCTACCGTAATTTTCGGGAAATTTTGATGATTTAAAAATATTAATGCGCCTTACTTGGTTTAAATTGCTTTCTTTAAATAAGTTTTCCTTCACTCTACTTCTTTAAATGGTTTAGATTTCTGGGCTTTGGCTTACTTAGATTACGTTGCGCCGTGAGACGTCTCGTAATTTATGTGCCAGTCGCGTTCCGTACCTTCGGGTTATGACATGTGTGGTATGTTCTCTGGAATATTGGTTCAGTGGTATTGCTAGTTTAGCCCAGTTTGGATACGGTTTTATCTAGTTGTTTGGGGAAATTCGGGGTTATTTCGAAGTCGATATTTCTAACAATGTTTAAAGTATACAGTACATGTTGTTAGTGTGATATGCCCTAGAGGCCATTATTGTATACTACTAGTTTGTATATTATATTTTGGAAGCTTGGGATATATATACACAGATTTATAACAGTCTTGCTCGATATGGTAGTTTGCTACTTGGTTTGTATCTATCTTAATATGTGTATATGTTTCTTTTGACGTATCACTAATACATATTGATAGATCCCTTAGGATCTTTGCTTGACTACCAACGTTGTGATGGCAGTCACACTTGTGGGGGTTGGATAGTCTACAAGCACATCCTTATACAGGTCCCTAGTCGTAGGATTATCGAGACTGGGCATCGATACTACAGAGTAGACTAGTGTGTACGTTTCTCATCCCAGCTGGGGAGATGGTCTGTCCCACAGCCATCGGTACGTCGTACTAGAGATAGTATGCAGGTGCTCATTAGGATATGAGTACACTGGACAGGACTCGTCGGGAACTGTTGGTTGGTATTATACCTATCGTCATTTAACAGTTCCCAGGTGACATGAGTACATCTTAGTCCGTTGACTTGACACTGTCACTTCGCCTCGAGTGTGTTCCCACTGTTCTTAGATTACTACCCTACCACGACTCTATTGAGTCATGCAAATAGGTAGTAGTTGGGTGCAGTCCCGAAGCACTTGGAGGCAGTGACGGTTAGACATGATTCGTCTCTCCCGATATTGGGGGTTGTTATCGCGCTCTGTCTAGGGGTGCCATAACACAAAGTCCCTGGCCAGGGCAAGCGAGATTTACTCGTAGTGTTTCCAGTAGTTTCTCATGGTGCTCTGGGCTACACTCCGACATTACTTGTACAACAATTAGGGGTTTTACGTTTACCGCCCCCTAGGCCCGACATGCAATACTCTTATATGAACAGACCAGACTGTACGGAGATTGTCACATTCAGGCACAGTAGGAGTTCAGATGGATTCATCTCATCGGTCTTCTTATCGGCATCTACCTAGGTACCGTCACGTACAGCTAGTACCGCTTGCGGCCTGTGGTTAAACCCACTGCTAGCGTAGTGTCGAGTCTTTAGAGTCCCACATAGAGGGTTGTTCACTTTTGGGCAAAACGGAGTAGTGGTCGTATGGTTTTACGACAGGGTCCATTCACATATGCGCACTTGTGCGTGCTTGGTGTTCGGGCAGTTGACACTAGTGGGCTTTGGTTCAAGCCAGATCCTAGTATTTAGTTTTGGGTTGGTTTGGTCTCATTGTATCTGTGTTCCTCGGAACACGGATGCGGGTGTGTATATACAGTTGACAGAGGCAGAGAAACCTCATTAGGGTTTTGACCATTGACTTGGTTAAAACCATAATGAGATGGAGGAAATTGATTAATGATTTTTAATTAGAGATAATTGTATCATGGTTAATTGGTTTGACCATTTGACTTGTTGACTTTTGTTGACTTAGATATTTTTGTTAAGCATGAGATATTTTGTGTTTAGCATTAATTGTGACATGATAATGGCCAAATCAATATCAACCATGACAATTATCCTACTTAAAATTATCATTATTCTTTTTTCATCATATGAGAGAAAACACCTCATTTTATCATGACACTTTCTCTCTCTTGCTAGCTCTCTCCTCTTCTTCTTTCAAGGCTCTCTTATTTCATGAGTTGAAAATCAAGAGCATTGTGAGATCAAACCAACAAAACAATTCTCTACTCACTCTAAGGTTCTTAGTCTAGCACACCAAGCACCTTAGTTACTTCAAGATCTTTTTTTGACATAGAGAAGACGGTGGGGAGGAGGCCTTCAGGTGGATCTTTTTTTGACATAGAGAAGACGGTGAGGAGGAGCCATCTACACCACTCCAAGGAGCTCACAACAAGAAGAGAAGGAGTTCAAGCTTTAGGTATAATTTATTAACCTAGTAGTTAAAGTTCCATGTTAATTTGTTAGTTTGTTAGTTTTTGTTTAGCAAAGATCCTTCATGGTTAGTCTATGTTTCCTTTAAAGAAATATTTGATTTTTACCTATTCCGCCTCCCCGTTAAGCACCGAGGTGGGTAACATAGACTTACACATGCATTACTATCTGCGACCGTGAAAGTCATTCGAGCGGTACAACGTGTCTAATTTCTATAGTTCTTTTAGATGGCTTTGCTAACATGACATTCACGTTGATGTTTTTTGTTTTGTTATTTTTTTTGCGGATTCGTCGTGGTGGATAGCTTGGATGCAATGATAGTACAGTTTAGTTTTATTTGTACATTTGATATCGCGGGACGAGCGTCCGACATATGGACCGCCGTCACTGCTTGTTTGTATATTATTTGTTTGGGGAACGACCGGGTTGAGGTCGATGTCACCGTTGTACATATTTTCTTTTCTGTACTAGGATTACTCCGCGATGGAGTGCACT
This sequence comes from Agapanthus africanus, assembly GCA_030015575.1. Classification (NCBI taxonomy): domain Eukaryota; kingdom Viridiplantae; phylum Streptophyta; class Magnoliopsida; order Asparagales; family Amaryllidaceae; genus Agapanthus; species Agapanthus africanus. Next base: position 272,172,476 of record JASDDO010000012.1, read on the forward strand.
GATAGCCGGGTTCTGGAGGGCAACGGTGTATGTTATATGTATGCCCTAGAGGCCATTACTGTACATGTGATGTATATTGTAGTGGATGCTTGGACATATATTGGGAGGAGTTTCTTGCTCGACATGATAATATGCTATCTGGTTGCACTTTATCTTAACATATACACTTATTGTCTCTCTATTATATGTTGATAAAGCTCTTAGGATGAGTACTTGACTACCAGGATTATGATGCAGATCATACTAGGGGGATATAGGTAGTCGGTAAGTACATCCTTCAAATGTTCCTAGTCGTGGGAGTATCGAGACAGGGCTTCGATACTCCAAAGTAGACTAGCGTATACGCTTCTCGACCCATATGATGGGCGATGGATGATCCCATATCCATTGGTGTTTGACATCAGAGAAGGTATACGGGTGCTCAGTGGAGACTGGGTATACTGAACTGACTCACCGAGAACTCCTAGATGGTATTATACCTATCGTCGGATAGCAGTTCTTTGGTGTCACTGGTACAGGTTAGTATGTAGACCCGAGATCGTCATAGAGACTTGTGTGATTCCCACTGTACTTTGATTTCCACCATACCACGGTCAAGTGATCGTGCAAAAAGGTGGTTTTTGGGTACAGTCCCGAGTCACATGGAGGCAATGAGCGATTGGATGGGTTTCGTCTTTCGCGGTATTGGGAGTTGATGTTGCGCTATGCTCGATTTTCCATAACAGGAAATCCCTGGCCAGGGTTGCTGAGATTTACTGGTATGTGTTATCAGTAGTTTCTCGAACCGTTATGGACCTTGCATCTGCATGACTTATGAGGTTATTGGGGTCTGACGTTATACTACCCCCAGGCTGTGATATGCGATATCAGACGAAGAGATCGGACTGTACGGTAGTGTTACTAATTTGATTCGTAAGAGTACGAGCTGGTTTGCTTGTTGATCTTCTGATCGCTCAATACTCGGGTGGCCGTTACGTTTAGCAGGCCGCTTGCGGCTTGTAGGTGTTTGATCTGATCATCACCTACTGCCGGCGTATTGACGAGTCTTTAGAGTCCTACACAGAGGTTTCCTGGCTCAAGCGAAACGGAGTAGGAGCACATATGTGATATGTGCGGGACCGAGATTAATACTGTATGTGATACCGTATTCTATTCTCGCGATATGTGACATAGGTCGGTTATATGTGATATAGCCGGTTTATCGGATCAAGTGTTGATTTGATAATGTAACATTTCAGAAAATATAAAATATTATTTTTGGAATTTAATATTAAAATAATATATTTCGCGAAAACTACCCTATTGGCGAAATTGGTGTTTTCGTAAAAAGGTATAAATATATATCAATAATTGTGAAATAATCGGAGATTAAAATGATTTACTCATTTAAAAATATATTTATCGGATTTGGAATTTTTATAATTAATTATATGCAATTTAAATAAAAACCCGATTAGTGCAGTACTAATCGCGATTAAGCCAAATCCGTGTTTCTGCAGTTTTCCATGGCTAGTGCACCATGACATGTTGCATTTTGTTACATATTGTTTTCCTTTGTGTTTGTTCATTTCCTTTGGTTCTATTTTTGTGAGAAAAGAAAATGAAGAGAGTGTATTTTTTAAGGAGAGAGAGAGGGGGGACCACATCATGACTTGGAGCATGCCATGAGAGGGAAAGAGAGTGAGAATAAGTGAGAGAGAGAGTGAGTGAGCTGCCTCATTTCCCCTCCCTTTTTTTCTTCTCCTTTTTCAACTCCTCTTCCCCTTCCTCTACCCTCATGACCCATCTCAATTCCCTCAACAAAACCTTATACTCCCTTCACCAAAGATGATCCCCACCTCTCTACAAACCCATTGAACCTTTCAAAGTTGGATTTTGAAGACCTTGGGCATCTAGGGTTTTTCTTGAGTTGCCCTAATGAGGTATAATTCCTTTCATTTAGTTTAGTTTTTAGATTCTTGCATTCTAGTTTAGTTTAGAAGTTGATTAAGTGTGAAATGGTGAAGTTAGAAATCCCAAGAGAAGGGTTTGGATGATTGTGTGGATTTGTGATGTTTAGGGGTTGTTATAAGACCTTAGGGATTTATTTCAAGAGCTGGAATTGAGTTTATAAACAAAAATATGGACTTTGGAAATTCCCCATGTCGGTTTTGTGACATTTTAGTGGCCTACAGGGAATCTGGAGCAAACTGGGGTAATTTTGAGAAAAACAAACAATACCAGAGACTTAGTTAGACCAATAGGAGATCACCCTAAGAAGACGAACACCAACAGAGCATTTTGGGCCGAGCTCGCCGGATTTCTAGGGTGTGTGGCCGGCCAAGTTGTGGGATTTGGTGCCTAGGTTGGTTCAGTAGCTCATATACTCCATATACAACACCCTATACTTGCTTGTTTAATCCCATTTTACCTGAGAGAGAATCTGTGAGCTGTTGTGAGTGGTTTTTGGTTATGTTTTTAGTATTTTTAATGCTTGGTTTTGATGTTTGGATTTGTATTTGGTTGTTGGACGTTTGTACGTCAACAACAAGGGTTGTTTTATTGTTTTGCAAGCGTAGGCTATAGGTTCTAACCTATGAGCGCACCGTCTGCCGTATTGGTTTTCCAGACTTGATTTTAATAGCATTGCGACTATGTATTTATTGTAGGTACCTTCGCGTGGATTCCGAGAGGACGGAGCATGGCGTCATCGACTTCGGCAAGCAAGGATCAATGTGAGTAGATTTATATCTACGGGGGTAATCGGGTGGATGGCGTATAACACCCACGCAAATTATAAATGGAAACCGATCTATAGGATACAGTCGTAGAAACCTAGATAAGGAACTAGGGTTATGGTTAAAAGGATAGTTAGGGAAGATATGAGTGATTGAATATATATATTAGGATATGAGATGAACGCTTTAGGGATATGAAAAGTGAATGTCAATCACGACCTATAGATATGTAGTTTCACTAGAATAAGTATGAGTTTTAGAGTAGCATGACATTTGATGTATAAGGTAGAATGTATATATAAAGGATGACTTAATGTGATGAAAAGAATATACGATGTGATATAATGACTTGACTGATATGTTAGTATGATTGCGAGTCGACAAAAGATGATTGATACCTTTTCCTGTCCCCTGATATGAGATTGTTATGGATGTGACATGGGATATAAGCATATAGATATATATAAAATGTTGTGTATCATGAGTGATATGCCATACGAGACGTTAGGTCTATACCCTCATTGTCATATAGGTTGATAGAATCCCTAATCGTTTAATGCCGTCGTACGATGGATTACCGTACGTGATGAGTTTGACTTGATGATTGATCCATACCCTTGACTTGAGGATGTCGTACGATGTATTATACCGTACGTGATGTTGTGAGGCTAGATATCAATTGATATATTCTCCGACTCGGATATGTTATAGATATTGATAAACCCTGCCTACACAGCTTAGCTCAGCCTTTATACAGATGATAACATTACGCTTACGTTGCACCTTATACTATGTCCATGCTATTATCATTGCATTGCATACAGCTGCACAATTATCGATGATGCGTATGTTACGTTTACACAGATTGCCGGCTCACACACTTCATCATCGATAATTGCTATGTCACTACACAGTAGAATTGCTGCATCATGATATGACTCCTTGCATGATTTACTTGCTATGTTCACATCACTGTTTCATGTGGCATGATATACGGATATGCTTACATTTCTGTTATATTTCGCATAAATCATGCTTTACGATTATATGCATTGAGATGCTGTTTTCATGAGATTTCTGAATTTGAGAACCGTGGTTATTTCAAAGGAAAGTATATATTGTTTTAAAAACCCGGTTTCTCTTGATATGATATTTATAGACGTCCACCATGTGTTTTCTCAGTTCTGAGATTCTCATGTTAAACCCGATTCGAGGAGCGGTAGGCACCATCTGCGGGTACATGGTGGACCTGGTGAGGTACCCCGGGGCAAGAAAACTCGTATTTGTTAGACGGTAAGCCTGGAAGGGGGGCATTACCTACCGGTGATAGTATTTGGACTCGGCGGTTATCCGGAGGATACCGACCGGAGTACTGAGATGGATATGAGGGCCGATCTGAGGATGCGGCGCCTGAGATATGAGGATTTACGTGTCGATGCTGGACATGGGTTTCATGATGTTTCTAGTGTCGGTGTTGGGCACTCAGGTTCTATGATTTGATGTGTCACTGATGGACACACATTCTTTGATATCCTCATATATTTACATGCATATATTTTTATGATGTTTGAGTGGACGGGATCCACATGCATACAGGCATTTATTATATTGTTGGCACATATTTACACATACGGTCACCCTAGATATCATATTATTACCTTTATGATATAGTTGAACTAGGAAGTCGTTGTTTATTCGATTTATATCTGTTGATATTTTCTACTCACGAGTTGGCAACTCACCCCCATTGTGACACAGTTCTTGCAGGTTGACCGCATGGATTAGTAGCGGCATCGTGGCACATAGCTGCATTTGGGTGTTTTGCTTTGGTAGGTGGTACATGTTGGATCGTACCCCTCTTTTATTTATTATTCTTATTGTATCTAGTCAACTCCATCAATCAGAAACTAGTATTTGTATATGTAGTAAGACTTAGAAAGACTTGTGGTTGCGAGACATAGAGCGAGGGTACATGATCACTATTGGTGGGTTTGATGTCTTGCTTATTTCATTATCTTTTGTGTTGATCTTCGCCGTTGGGCGTCGTATACTTATTTTGTGACTTGCGTAGTTGTGAATCCGCCGATTGGCGAAGAGCTAGCTCCCGCCTGGGGATGTCTTTATCATCATCATGTATTTATGGTTTTGGATCAAAATATACAAAGGAGGTGTTGCCCAAATTTTTAAAAAGACAAAGCATGTTTTTCAACTAGTAAACCCACTTGCATTTTTTATGTTCCACTATTTATGCATTTAAGAAAACCTTTGATTTCATTATACCTTTATTTCAAAACTTAACCTCTTTTATTTTCTTAAAAAGGTTTAGATTTCTTGGCTTTGGCTTACTTGAATTTCGTTACGCCTTTAGACGTGGCAAGATTTAAGTGCTGGTCACGAACTAAATTTCGAGTCGTGACAAAGTTGGTATCAGAGCGCTAGGTTTAACCTTGGTTCGAGTCTAGGTTTGACTATGTGGAGTCTAGGGCATATATATTTCGAAACCTAGGCTTGACCTTACGGAACATGGGGGGTATTAGACTCGAACTTTCGTTTCATAGGATGACCCTGATTGATTGAGTAGGTAGCTTGAGTAAAGTGATGTACCGTACGTATGTTCTGCGGCATATTTACAATACGATACTCCATATAAGAAACCTTTGGATGTACATATTTTGAGATCTATGATTCTCTTCGTACCCATGATTATACATCCTTTTGAGATCCTTGATTCTATTCGTTTCCATGATCATACTCTCATTGATTCTGTTCCTCCTTATAATCATGTATCCATTCTGGATCTATTGATTCCTTTCATTCCGTTGATCTACCTTCATCGATACATGCATGAGGTTCCTGTCACCATGGTTTGAGCGCAGATTGAGCTGCTGCTTGTGAAGCGGTCAGGGTGAGCTCGTCATGGGCGAGGACTGACCATCGTGTTTTCTGGTGACATGGGAACGTCTCGATTTTGTATTGGTGTTGTGACCCCTTGTTTGAGGCGAGTGTTCGGTTTTGTACAGGATGATCGGGCTATTGTTAAGAGGCTTCCTATTGTGAGAGGACTGTTGATGTACAGCCTACCTCAGAGATCGTGATGTCGTCTACCTTATAGACAGATTACCCAGTTGTTGCTGAGATTGATGGAATGTCGCTTCCAGACCTTACGAGCGGAGATCGCTGGAGCTTTCAGACAGAGATGCGAAAGACGATAGCTAATCTATCCTGAGTGGTGAGACGAAGGTGATTCGTCAGACTTGATGCGCCGACGCAGACCCAGTTGAGTTGAAGATTTCCAGTGTGGAGAGTCTTACTCAAATCTAGAGTAGATCGATCCAGAGATGACGTTGTTCATGGAATGATCTGATAGGAGATCAGTGAAGATAGAGGACCTCACCCAGATGCGTTGTGAGTTGATCGAGAACGGATGAATAAGGTATATTACTCCGATGATATGGACGAGTTCCCGAGGACGTGTTCGGCCAGTGATCTTCTACAGAGTGATGAAGATACCTAGTTCGCGATTTCGAGTCTGTGTGAGAGATTCCGGATTGACTGTAGCCGTGACAATTGCAGTACGCAAAAAGCATGACGTGACGTCGAAGCGGACGATAACAAAGACAGGTGGAACAAGAGGTTCGTGCTAGATGTCAACGAGCTGCTGTTACTCCCCGTTGAGATTAGAGATCGGATATGTATACAGAGGCGTTGGGATACAGCCAGTTCCTGAGGAAATGTTGTGCTGAGAACGCAAATGTCCAGAAAGCGAGAAAAGATTATGCAAGAGTACCAACCTCCGTATAGTTCGTCATAGGAAAGATCGGAAGAGACGCTGAGCAGGTTCCTTCCAGGACACTGCTGCGATAAGAATTGCGCCGAGGATCAGTTGTGTCATGTGTATTCAGAGGACCAGAAGCCGACGCCAGTGACGTGCTGCTTTACGAGTGGTCATACTAAATGACCAGAGAAGTGCCAGAGCGGAATCATTTCCGTTAGCACACCTGACTGAGCCGATGAGCCGATGGATTGCGAGATTGTTAATCCACAGAGAAATGAGGACCCAGAGACAGAGGACGCCAGACCGTGGGCAGGGGGCAAGCTGATGTTTTTGCACTGCCAGTTTTGGGCGCATCGACATTTTTTCGACATTGAAGGAGGTGTACCTCAATGTCATTTGTTGCGATTTTCGTTTGTGATCTGAGTATCACTCTTATATCGCTTGGATTTGAGTTTTGATGATTGAATTTCATGATATTATTTTCGTGCATCCTGGCTGCACCTACTGGGTATTTACATTTTGCGCATAGTTATTGCACTTGATATATATTTTATACACCGTTGTGTTGGTTTATGATTTCGTGGATTCTGGACGGTTGATTTTATTTTGTGCATGTGTTATGCACTTGATTTGATTTTTGCACTCGGTATAGCTTACATGTGCTTGCATTGCATTGATATGGACCTTGTACACATAGTTGCATACATTTTTGGATTTTATACACCTTGGTACACCCGGTGTTGCTTTTTATACGCATTTGAGTTATTGATGAGTTTCCGTGCATTTACTGCTGTAAGTCGACGTGCAACACCCCACGAGTTGCGGGGAGGCGGAAATATGTAAAACAATCTTGTTCTTGAAGCATACATCGACTAACCGAAGATCTTTGCTAAACGATAATTAACAACTACCATAGAAGTTCTAAACTACTATGTAAAGAGATTATACCTAGTGATACGTGTCCTTCGTCTTTACGATCTCTTCGTCCCCCTCGGCCTCATCCAAGTGATAGATGATCCACCCGAGAACCCTAATCCAAGCTTCACCTCAAGACTTGAGGTAACTAAGTTTCTCTAGTTGCAAACCAAAGGGACTTAGTTCATATAGAGTTAGGTTATGGGATGTTTAGTCTTTTCTAACCCTTGTACTCAACTCATGAGTGGTAGGATTAGAGCTTGAAGAAAGAGAGAGCTTAAGGAGAGAGAAGATGAACTAGCATAATGAAATGAAATTGCTTCTCAACTTAATATATCAAGCATAATGAAATATCAATAAAATGAATACTAATAGATTATTCATCATGCTTCATAAATGAATATGAGTGATTCACTATGTGAGTCATTAAGCATTTAATAATGCATTAATGACATAGTGAATCATTCATAATGAGTCACAATTACATTAAAGACAATGCCACCTAAACCTCTCAAGTCACCATGCTTCTAGAAGTTTCCCGGAAATTACGAGAACGCCCCTCTCATCCTTGAAAACACGGAAAATTTTAGACTGTATAAATCCAATAACCTGATACTAGAATCTAGCTTAAACCAAAGCCGTTTTGTAAAAACTGTCTGAATGTCGTACGTGCGTTTAAACACGTATTCGTCCGAACCCTTGTCCTAAAACCGTACGACCTCTATATGGTTTCGCCTGGAGTTAGGAAAATTTTGTGTGGGACTCTAAAGACTCGACTACTACACTGGCAGTGGGTTTAACCACAGACCGCAAGCGGCACGAGCTGTACGTAACGGTCCACAGGTAGATGTCGATAAGAAGGCCGATGAGGATACCCATCCGAACTCCTACTGAGCCTGTCCGTGACAATATCCGTGCAGTCCGGTCGGTTTGTCTAAGAGTATCCCATGTATGGTCTAGGGAGGTGGTAAACGTCAGACCCCTAATAACCGTACAAGTCGTGTCGGTATGGCTCTATCACCATCCGAGAATCCACCGATCAATCTATCAGCAATTCTCAATCAGCCCTAGCCAGGGACTTATGGTAATGACCAACCGATCACTGTGCGATATCAACTCCCTATACAGGGAGAGACGAATCCCTAACAGTCACTCACTGCCTCCACGTGGCTAGGGACTGTGCCCAACTAAAACCTGTTTGCACGACTTCTTTGAACCGTGGTAGGGTAGTAATCAAAGCACAGTGGGAACTCACACGAGACAAATGACGACCTTAAGTCAACGGACTATCAGCACACATGTCACCTGAGAACTGCTATCTGACGTTAGGTATAAATACCATCCAGTCAGTTCTCGGCGAGTCCTGTCCGGTGTACTCACACCCAGTTAGCATCTGTATACAATCTTAGGTGCACTCCACCAATGGCTGCGGGACCAATCCATCTCCCCTCATCAGGGTCTAGATATGTATACACCAGTCTACTCCGGTGTATCGATGCCCAGTCTCGATACTCCTACGACCAGGGACATCTAAGGATGCGCCTATTGACTATCCAGCTCCCACTAGTATGACTGCCATCACAACGCCGGTAGTCAGGCAAACACCCTATGGGCTTTATCAACATGTATATGTATATGAATACTACGCAAAATATATCATATGTTAAGATAAAGACAAACCAAATAGCGTACTATCATATTAAGCAAGAATGTCATGTACATACATATCACTAGCATCCTATACAATGAAGGCCTCTAGGGCATATATATCCAACAATCTCCCACTCGCACTAAGGCCTATAATTGGCGCAATGAGTACCCACTGTCTTCACTATATCTAGCTGCTGGTGTACCGCATGCCCAACATCTCAAACAGCCACTCGAACTGAACTTGAGGGATGGCCTTGGTGAATGGATCTGCCGTGTTGTCTTTTGTGTCCACTCTCCGTACCTCGATCTCCCGACGATCAACGATCTCCCTGATCAGGTGAAACCGGCTTAAGATATGCCTGGATTTGTGATGGGACCTCGGTTCCTTCGCCAATGCTACGGCCCCATTGTTATCACAATACAAAGGTATTGGATTGGCAATGGACGGAACCACCTGAAGTTCAGAGATGAACTTCCTCATCCAGACAGCCTCTTTTGCGGCTTCACTAGCAGCTATATACTCAGCTTCCATAGTTGAGTCTGTGACGGTATCCTGTTTGGAACTCTTCCAACATATCGCCCCTCCATTGAGGGTAAACATAAAACCCAAAATGGATTTTGAATCATCTTTTTCACTTTGGAAGCCGGAGTCGGTAAAAGCCTCTACCTGGAGGTCCCTATTACCGTAAATCAAGAACATCTCCTTAGTCCTTCTCAGGTACTTGAGAATGTTCTTTACCGCTATCCAATGCTTCTCACCTGGGTCAGACTGATACCTGCTTAACACACCAAGTGCATAAGCTACATCCGGTCTTGTACATAACATCACATATATTATAGATCCTACCGCCGAAGCATAGGGTATAATGCCCATGCGATCCCTCTCTTCATCATTCTTTGGATACATCTCTTTGGAGAGGGTGATCCCGTGATAAGCGGGCATATTACCGCGCTTGGAATCTTCCATACTAAATCTCTTTAGTATAGTGTCAATATACCTGGACTGTGAAAGTCCCAACATTCTATTAGATCTATCACGATAGATCTTAATGCCCAAAATGTAGGTTGCATCACCCAAGTCTTTCATGGAGAATTTCTGTGGAAAGAAGAGCTTTACTGATTGTAGCATAGGGACATCATTCCCTATCAGTAGTATGTCGTCGACGAACAAAATGAGGAAGACTACTGCTCCTTCTACAATCTTCCTATAAATACATGGTTCATCTACATTTTTGATAAAGTCAAACTCCTTGACTGTCTCATCAAAGCAGATGTTCCAACTTCGCGATGCTTGCTTTAATTCGTAGATGGATTTAAGCAACCTGCACACTCTTCCGTTGCTCCCACTGTCTAAGAAACCTTCTGGTTGATTCATGTAAACACTCTCTTCTAAATGTCCATTTAGAAAAGTTGTTTTTACATCCATTTACCAGATTTCAAAGTCATGGAAGGAAGCAATGGCAAGCAGGATCCGAATGGATTTAAGCATAGCTACAGGTGAAAAGGTTTCATCATAGTCCAATCCTGATCTTTGACGAAAATCTTTTGCAATGAGTCTAGCTTTGTAGGTTTCCACTTTTCCAAGTGCGCCAATCTTCTTTTTGAAGATCCATTTGCATCCAACTGGCTTCACCCCAGGTGGAGCAACTTCTAAAGTTCATACTTTATTGGTGTACATGGATTCCATTTCGGATCTCATAGCATCCAGCTATTTCATCGAGTCAATACTCGTGATAGCCTGCTGAAAACTAGTAGGCTCATCATCATCGATGATGCAATCCTCTCGATCCCTATCAAGAAGAAAACCATAGTATCTGTCAGGAGGATGAGAAAGCCTACTAGATCTGCGGAGTGGTGTTGGTTCGTCATGTTCTATTAAAATCTGAGGTTCTTCTAAGTCCTCGGTAGCAGTTTGAGGTTCTGGAATTTCTTCCAGTTCTAACGCGTTCCCACTAATTTTTTAATTTTTTTTTGCAAGAAATTCGATTTCTAAGAAGATAATGCGGCGAGCGACAAACACCTTTTGTTCTTCAGTGTAGTAGACCATGTACCCCCTTGAATGTTTGGGGTATCCTACAAACTTGCACAAAATCGATCGTGCCTCGAGCTTGTCCGGTCTATGCTTTTTAACATATGCCGGACACCCCCATATCTAGATATACTTAAGATATGGTCTCTTCCCGCTCCACATTTCATATGGAGTGGTAGGCACAGACTTAGTTGGAACTTTATTCAATAAGTATGCTGCTGATTCTAGAGCAAATCCCCAGAAGAAAGTGGCAACTTAGCACTACTCATCATTGAACGCACCATATCTAATAGCGTGCGATTCCTTCTTTTTGATACACCATTATGCTGAGGCGTATAGGGCGGAGTAAGCTGAGAGAGAATTCCATTCTCTTTTAAGCATTCAAGGAAACTGGTACTTAAGTATTCTTCACCTCGATCAGATCGACGTGTCTTGATGCTTTTAACAGTTTGTTTCTCTACTTCATTTTTATACTCCTTAAACTTCTCAAAGGCCTAGGATTTATGTTTCATTAAGAACACATGTTTATACCTAGAGAAGTCATCAGTAAAAAGTGATGAAGTAGGAGTGACCGCTTCGCGCATGTGTAGACATTGTACCACATACATCACTGTGTACAAGTCCCAAGAGTTCAGTAGCACTTGCTCCGTGTCCGGAGAACGGAGATTTGGTCATTTTTCTTTTGATACCTGATTGACAAGTTGCATATGATGAATATTCAAACGGATCTTGATATCAATCTTTATGTAACTTAGTCAACCTTGTTTCGTTTATATGACCAAGTCTACAATGCTATAGGAAAGCTTGATTTGAATCTGGAGCCTTTCTTTTAAGTGTGTTTTGAATATTGAAAATTCGAGGTTGATTAAGTATGTATATGCCGTTTTCCAGTGTGTCATACCCAATCAGTTCTTGATTTAGGAGAATGTTCATGACATTTCTTTCAAGCGCAAAATTATATCCTTCATTAGATAACAAAGATACTGATATAATATTACATAACATACTGGGAATACAAAAACAGCTGTACAACACCAAAATGTGCCCACAAGTCAACCCTAGGTGATACTCCCCTATTGCAATAGCATCTACATGCATTCCATTGCCCATCCGGAGAGTCATATCATCTGCCCCCAGTACTATACTATTTCTCAGATCCTGTAATGAATTACAGATGTGAGAACCATAACCGGTATCAAGTACCCATGATGTAGAGTTTACTGAAAGACAATTTTCGATTACGAACACATCTGAAGCAGAAGCAACAGCTTGCTTCGTGTCCTTTGCCATGAAGGCCATACAGTCCTTCTTCCAGTGACCTTGCTTTTGACAATAATGGCATTCGTTTATATCCACTTTCACCCTTCCTGCCTTGTTCTTTCCCTGCACCTTCTTGACCCCACCCTTCGGTTTGGTGGCTTTCATCTTCTTCTTCCCTTTAGCTTTCGCTTTAGATATAGAAGAGGATGATTGGCCAACATACAGAACGGGGGTCTTCTCATTTTTCAAGGAGGTCTCTGCTACCCTCAACATGTTGAGGAGCTTTGGAAGATCAGCTTCCATTTCGTGCATGTTGAAGCTAAGCACGAACTGAGAGAAGGTGTGGGGAAGGGACTGCAAAATCAAGTCGATATACAAATCATTCTATAGCACGCATCCCAGGTTTGCGAGTTCCTCAATGAGGCTGATCATTTTGAGGACGTGCTCTCCTACAGGAGATCCTGGAGCTAACCTCATCTGGAAGAGTTTCCTTGAGGTCTCGTACCTTGCGATACGGGAGTGCTCTCCATATAATTCTTTAACATGGAGAAAGATGGATACAATATCCATACTCTCGTGCTGTTTCTGGAGTTCATTGTTCATGGACGCCAGCACGATATACTTAGCTCGCTCACAATCTAGATCCCAGGTTTTGCGAACTTCCTTGTCCACAACTGAGGAATCTGGTCCAGGGATAAGGGGAGGAACAACGGTGGTAATATATGCTACTTTGTCATAAATCAGTGCAATGTTGACGTTCCTTAGCCAATCTTTATAGTTCTGCCCGGTCAGTATATTTTTTTCAAGTAATAGTTTTAGTCCTGTCATGGTAGCTGCTAGAGAGAGAGAAAAGAAAACACTCAGCATATGCTTCTTGCAAGTTTAGATTGGTTATTAATTTATCTAAACAGGATGGCTCCCACTGTTCCCTCAAATCCTTCTTCAAAAACCTAAAAGAAGAACTAGTCAGGATTTAATCACACGTCACAATACTTGCTTAACCTTTCAGCCAGGCCGGTGTTGGTACTTCGAGGGTGGTTTTCCAACGCTTTCGCAAAGTTCCTTAATTAAATAACCACTTTTCCCTGGTGGCGTAGCCCCTCTAACACCTTTCTGGACAACTACTTGGTTTATAGCATTGATTGTTAAGTGAGAATGTTTCCCGAGAGTTATCCTACTCATCAGTGGGATCGGGATCCAACTATCATTGAATGATGTACTAGATGGAAGCCACTCTAGTCACCACACTCCAGAAGGTATGCTAAATCTGCAAGTTTCCTTTATGTTTGAAACTCCCGATGAGATTTTTACCCCAAGCTCTTATAGACCTTGACGTAGGCCAACAAGTCATAAGACGCAAGTCAAGTTCTACCCGTCGTTGTCCTGATTAATTTAGGTACATCGTACATGCCCTTGACATAGGCCAACAAGGCTGTACGTCTGTCCTATACTAATGCATCTATCTATGCAACAAATAAGCAAGCCACACTGCTATCATCCACTATGCCTTGACGTAGGCCAACAAGCATAGCATGAATACGATGTGCTGTCTATTTGAAACGACGGAGTGTTACGGCTGGTTTTTGGCAAAAACCCGTTAACGTAATGAACTTGATTTGATCGAAGGAACCAAGATAGCTTTTATTAAAAGGAGTGGTTTAAGCTCCGCTTTTAAAATTTGCTTTTTTCAAGAAAACCGAGTGGTTTTAGAAATTGTTCCAACGATTCAGTTTAAGTTTTATTTTTCTTTGCATTCAAAATAATGCGTCCCATCTTTAACCTATCATTATAGATAACAACGAAAATACAACGTCCTCTTATGCCATCAGCATTTGCCACGGGGTCCCGTCATCACCCGTTAGGTTACTTAACTAACGGCAGAGCGGGGGCTGGCTAGTACGGGTGTAAAACATAAGTGACGTCTAAATAGCTATCATATATAGATATTGTACATTCGTCAGACGCAATAATAGGCATTCCAGATAACAGATAAACTTTATTGGATATGCAAGCAATCCGTGTTTCTTTTGAGCCTGTAAGAAAAGACGGATTACACAGTTGTGATGAATAGCCATTACCCCACCCCAGACCCCTACGGGTACGGCAAACTACCCGCCAAGTACCCGAAGTGAAGCGGTCTCCCTCAGCAACGTGAGTAGGCCACTAAGCACATCGAAATACCCGGTAGTTTGTGCACCCTAGGAGCAAAAACAGTAAAAAGAAATAATACAACGGTGGCAACAACCGCAACCTGGATGTGCCCCGCAAAATAATATTACAACTACATCGAATGAATTAATACAATAACCCATCACAAAACCCCGTCTAATCATCACAACAATCCAATAGAGTTCATAATCACAAACTGTTAAAACATTACAGATATGTGCAACCCCCTGCCAACCGAAATACTAGCAGTTAGGGGAGGTTTACGAACACATAATACAGTTCACAGATATAATCAAATAAGCAAACATCGTATAATTTCGATCGATCAAACACATTAGATTCTACTTCAAAGCTTCTCTGTAAACTTGAGACCTGAGCAAAAAAGACACCATACCAGAAAAGACAAAATATCAAAGAAGATGCACAGAGAAAAACTGGGCTGAATCGGCCCCAACTCGGCCGCGGATCCGCGGCGGAGCGGTGGGATCGGCCGCGGTTCCGCGGCTCAGTGGCCGATTCAGGAGCCCATTTTTTCTGTGTGTTCTTATAGTTTCATGTAGGGTGTTCTAGAGGAACCTGAAAAATTTTAGCACCTCATTTTAAAATCGACAAAAACTATGTGATATCGGGGTGTTTTCCGGTTCGTTTTGCGTTCGAAATTCATACGACTTTGCAAGTGAGTTAATTATTGTTTAGTGAGGCTCTGATACCGCTGTAAGTCGATGTGCAACATCCCACGAGTTGCGGGGAGGCGGAAATATGAAAAACAATCTTGTTCTTGAAGCATACATCGACTAACCGAAGATCTTTGCTAAACGATAATTAACAACTACCATAGAAGTTATAAACTACTATGTAAAGAGATTATACCTAGTGATACGTGTCCTTCGTCTTTACGATCTCTTCGTCCTCCTCGGCCTCCTCCAAGTGATAGATGATCCACCCGAGAACCTTAATCCAAGCTTCACCTCAAGACTTGAGGTAACTAAGTTTCTCTAGTTGCTAACCAAAGGGACTTAGGTCATATAGAGTTAGGTTATGGGATGTTTGGTCTTTTCTAACCCTTGTACTCAACTCATGAGTGGTAGGATTAGAGCTTGAAGAAAGAGAGAGCTTTAGGAGAGAGAAGATGAACTAGCATAATGAAATGAAATTGCTTCTCACTTAATATATCAAGCATAATTAAATATCAATAAAATGAATAATAATAGATTATTCATCATGCTTCATAAATGAATATGAGTGATTCACTATGTGAGTCATTAAGCATTTAATAATGCATTAATGACATAGTGAATCATTCATAATGAGTCACAATTACATTAATGACAATGCCACCTAAACCCCTCAAGTCACCATGCTTCAAGAAGCTTCCCGGAAATTACGAGAACGCCCCTCTCATCCATAAAAACACGGAAAAAATTTAGATTGTATAAATCCAATAACCTGATACTAGAATCTGGCTTAAACCAAAGTCGTCTAGTAAAAACTGTCTGAATGTCGTACGTGCGTTTAAACACGTATTCGTCCGAACCCTTGTCGTAAAACCGTACGACCTCTATATGGTTTCTCCTGGAGTTGGGAAAACTCAGTATGGGACTCTAAAGACTCGACTACTACGCTGGCAGTGGGTTTAACCACAGACCGCAAGCGGCACTAGCTGTACGTAACGGTCCCCAGCTAGATGTCGATAAGAAGGCCGATGAGGATACCCATCTGAACTTCTACTCAGCCTGTGCGTGACAATATCCGTGCAGTCCGTTCTGTTTGTCTAAGAGTATCACATGTATGGTCTAGGGAAGTGGTAAACGTCAGACCCCTAATAATCGTACAAGTCGTGTCGGTATGGCTCTATCACCATCCGAGAATCCACTAATCAATCTATCAGTAATTCTCAATCAGCCCTGGCCAGGGACTTATTGTAATGACCAACCGATCACTGTGCGATATCAACTCCCTATACCGGGAGAGGCGAATCCCTAACATTCACTCACTGCCTCCACGTGGATCGGGACTGTGCCCAACTAAAACCTGTTTGCACGACTCCTTTGAATCGTGGTAGGGTAGTAATCAAAGCACAGTGGGAACTCACACAAGACAAATGATGACCTTAAGTCAACGGACTATCAGCACACATGTCACCTGAGAACTGCTATCTGACGTTAGGTATAAATACCATCCAGTCAGTTCTCGGCGAGTCCTGTCCGGTGTACTCACACCCAGTGAGCATCTGTATTCAATCTTAGGTGCAATCCACCAATGGCTGCAGGACCAATCCATCGCCCCTCATCAGGGTCTAGATATGTATACACCGGTCTACTCCGGAGTATCGATGGCCAGTCTCGATACTCCTGCGACCAGGGACATCTAAGGATGTGCCTATTGACTATCCAGCTCCCACTAGTATGACTGCCATCACAACGCCGGTAGTCAGGAAAACACCCTATGGGCTTTATCAACATGTATATATATATATGAATACTACGCAAAATATATCATATGTTAAGATAAAGACAAACCAAATAGCGTACTTGTTAGTTATATGTATGCCCTAGAGGCCATTACTATACATAGGATGTATATTGTAGTGGATGCTGGGACATATATAGGGAGGACTTTCTTGCTCGACATGATAGTATGCTATCTGGTTACTCTTTACCTTACCGTGTATACTGATTGCCTCTCTGTTACATGTTGGTAAAGCCCTTAGGATGTGTACTTGACTACCTGGACTATGATGCGGATCATACCAGTGGGGACATGGTAGTCTATAAGTACATCCTTCAAGGTCCCTAGTCGTGGGTGTATCGAGACGGGGCATCGATATACCAGTGTAGACTAGCGTATACCTTCTCGACCCATATAGATGGGCGATGGATGATCCCATATGAAAGTCTACGCTAGCGCCCCGGCCGTCTACAGACGCCAAATGCGGAACAAAAACTTTTCAACTGGCGCTATCGTATACTTACACCCGGATCTGCCATTATTGCTAAACTAACAAACTGTAAAGAGGGTAGAAAGGTTATACCGAACGATCCGAGTACTTCGTTCTTTAACCATCATCCCACGCTCCGTTGCGGCTGCTCCGATCTCGTCGATCTCCGATCTCCTCGTCGAGGTGGCACCACGTCGACGATTCTTTAAACGGGCTCCCGCCTCTGACTTGAGGCAACTCGATCGTCAAGTTTGCTAAAAGAGACGACCAAGAATGATGTAGTGAATGAGTAGATGACTTTGTCTCACTTCGTCCAAATCCGTGGACGATCGGTTAATGAAGTTGCCGAGGGAATTGGGTGATGGAATGAAATGAACTGTAAAATTCCATGCACCCCAAATTCTATCATATCTTTTACAACCATATGAAAACATCAAGTGAGAGAGAGTGTAGAGGGGAAGGGGAAGGCTGGCCACTCATATAGAGGAAGGAGGTGATGGTAGGAGGAGGGAGGTGACCATTAGAAATAATATCATGAACAAAAGATCTTAACCAAAACAAAATGCTTTAAAGTTAAAGCATGAGTCATAAACCTAGTCATCATGCATTAATGAACCATTATATGCATCCAATGAAAACTCAACACCAATTAATCCTAGTCACCTCATCTAGATGCTTCTATAACACTGACTCACCTCAACTGAGGAAAAGATAAATCCGTTTTTAACCGAATTTTAAAAGACGACTGATAGAAAACTGGAAACTGGCAACTTCCAAAAGTGATCCTGAAACGACTTTCAGGATAACCCCGAAACTCTATAAATATACCCGTAATTGTATTACGACCGAATACAAATGCAACTGAGACAAAGATATTATACCTATTCAATATAATACTCGGATCTGGCATAAATCAAAGCCGACCAGTATCATCTGCCCGAAAAATAACAGGTGCGTAAACGCACGTGCATTTTCCGAACCCTGCCATAAAACCATACGGCCTCTACAACGTTTCGCCCGAACTTGGGAAACTGTCTGTGGGGAACTCTAATGACTCGTCAGTACCCTGGCAGTGGGTTTAACCACAAACCGTCAGCGGCACTAGCTATGCGTAACGGCTGCCCATGGACTGACCTCAAGGGAGGCCGATGAGCGAACTCATCCAGAAACCCTACTGAGCCTAACAGTGACAATGTATATACAGTCCGGTCCGTTCGTCTATGTGTATCGCATATCTTCCTAGGGGCCTAGTAACGTCAGACCCCCAATAGCAGTATAAGTCGTTTCGGAGTGTAGCCCAATAACACCCTGAGATACTACTGGAGTACCTACCAGTAAATCTCCTTCCATGGCCATGGACTATGTGTAATGGCTCACCTAGATACAGCACGACCTCGCCCCCAATACCGGGAGAGACGAATCCCCTGCCGATTCGCTCACGTGCCTCCATATGGCTCGGGACTGTACCAAAAAACTACCTGTTTGCACGACTCCTTTGAGCCGTGGTAGGGTGAAAATCAAAGCACAGTGAGAACTCACACGAGACAAATGACGACCTCATGTCGATGAACTAACCTGTACACATGTCACCAGGGAACTGCTATCTGACGATAGATATAGTACTAACTAGCAGATTCCCGGCGAGTCCTGTCCGGTGTACTCATAACCCAATGAGCACCTGTATACATCTTAGGTGA
The DNA here is from genome assembly GCA_030015575.1 of Agapanthus africanus. Taxonomy (NCBI): domain Eukaryota; kingdom Viridiplantae; phylum Streptophyta; class Magnoliopsida; order Asparagales; family Amaryllidaceae; genus Agapanthus; species Agapanthus africanus. Next base: position 272,191,626 of record JASDDO010000012.1, read on the forward strand.
TCCAACTGACACCAGTGGCTTGTGAGACCGGCCACCGCCCCTCGTCGGGGTCTCGACTGTACACACTAGTCTACTCCGGTGTATCGATGCCCTGTCTCGAAACTCCCACTACTAGGGACCACAATTAAGGATATGCATATAAACTACCCAACTCTCACGTATATGATCGTCATCATACTGTTGGTAGTAAAGCAAGATCCTAAGGGCTCTATCAAAGTGTAACATGTATTCAGTCACCTGAACATGTACACGACTGATAAAGACTAACCAGATAGCATACTATCATCTCGAGTAAGACTGTCCTACCGGTATAGGTCCTCCGCAATCATTGCAATCACGTACCTGCGATCCAATAATTGACTATGAGGGCACTATCTCCAACAATCTCCCACTTGCACTCAAGGCTAATTATTGCAATGTCGACTACTCACAGCCCGTGTGAAACCGAACATCCAACTCCTCTACTAATCAGTTTCACAAAGCCCGTTTGTAAAACTATTGTGTTCGAGAAATAGCCTCAGTGAGTGGATCCGCCTAGAAGTTTCTTTCTATATCTCTCTAAATCTCAAGTTCGCGGAGAAAGCTATCTCCCGAATTGAGTAATACCTGTCTTAGAATATGTCTGGATATCTGATGGGACCTAGTTCATAAATGAACTCCAAATCCAAACTTCTTAGACTGTATCGATCACTGAACCTAATCAGTATCTGGCACCATGCCTCCCACAGTATCTTCTTGGACCACCTGTCCATAATACTGTCCCTCTTCGTCAGAGGGAAAACTATAACTCTGACAATCACTCTGTCAACCATGTCACCTTTGAAGCCTGGAATGATAACCGTCTCCCGAAGGATGCTGCCGTCATCTAATCCGTAGAACATGTACTTATGTTCTATAACTGCTTCCTTATGTTTCTCCAGGATTGGATTAGTACAAACTTATTGCATCTAGTGCAAAAACAACATTTGGTGTGGTACTTGACATCTCATGATTGACTCAATTGCCAATCATGCACATCCCTCTCCACTTTAGTCTGTAAGACACATTTAGAGAGGGTGACTCCATCACCTGCAGGTACACCACCATGCTAGGAGTCATATATTCCAAAAACCATTAGAATACTGTCAAAGTACCCACATTGGGAAACTACCCAATTCCAGATCTAAAACCATAGATCTAGAAACCATAATTTTAAATATTATATCCATATCCTGTCTGGAGAAACAACTGTGTGACGACCACAGTACAACCGATCGTAGTATAGGAATTTTACTTCCCACTTGGTGTATGTCATCCAGATACTATGACATCACACCCTACTACCTTCTTAACAGATCCATCCCCTATCCTGATTGAAGTCAAACCCATGACTGTCACATCAAAATTAGATGATCTATCTCCGCTATAACTGCTCAAGTCTATAAATAGATATAAGCAACTTGCCCACTATGCTTCCACTGCTCCCACTGACTATGACAACCCTCCTACCGGGTCTCATATCTTGGAACAACAGTAGTGTCAAGTCTGGGTAAACAAGATCCTCCCTGTCACCGTCCTTGAGGCTACCGGAGTACCTCTCGGGTGTCTGAGGTTACCCATCATATCTGCGGAGTGGCTATTGGAATGTCAAACCTGATTGAATATATAGGTCCTATTAAATTTTCCGTAATCGTTCGCGGTTCTGGAATCACTTCCAGTTCTACCATACTCCCACTACTGTTTTCTGAAAAAATCCATTTTTACTAAAACTGTGGCGAGTCAAGAACAATATCACTATTGATCTTCCAAATGGTAGAATATCAACCCTCGTAATAACCAGGGTCAACCCACAAACAGCCATTACAGAAACGTGCCCTGAGTTATCCAGAGTCTGGTTTTAAGCATAAGCTGGACAACTCTCCGTACCTTAACATATTGTAAGGTACGAACTATTCTATATCCAATATAGAAACTTTGGCACTTATTTAATTGGAACCATATTCAAATCATGCATCTGTCTCCAGTGCATATCAACTTAATGGAAAAAGGCTAATCAGCATTACTCAACTTAGGAATCCATCCAATTATGAGCAACCTGAAAAGAGAAAACTCGTTTCTCAAAAACCATCACTATCATCTGAATACCAATCACAAGAATCTACATCTTCGATCTCTTTGAATAATCCCGATACTTGTGATACCTGGTTCTCTACTTTATTCTTATACCCACAACTTCTCAAAACTTAGACCTTGTATTTCTACGAAACACTTGTCTAAATACTAGAGAAGTTATAAGTAAACAGAACATAGTACGAGGACCTACCCCTTTGTCCTGATGGACACTTGGACAACATACAATACTCTGTATAAGTCCGCTGAGTTGAACAACTCAAAACCTGTGCGTCGTAGGTGGAAAACCGTACCCTGGCGATTTCCTCAAATATCACCAATTACTACGAATTTCGATATAATGAGGATGATCACCCAATTCCCAATATCTTACTCCCACTCATCATCTGTAAAACCATACAGATATGAGAATGAAACCTGGTAAATACATACCCTTGGAGTAAGTGTCAAATCGGGAAAACAGTTTTTCTTTAACAATGCACTGAAACATGAAAATGTTTCGTAGGGGTATCCTGGTATTCATAGTAATGCCTCTTCCATAATCCAATTCATGACTTCAACCGTATATCTCTTTGCCATCTCTCCAAATCCTTTTATTTGTCTTTAGTCGTTACCTTCTGTACACCATCGTTAGGCTAAATGGTTTTCTTCCTTCCCTACCGTTCGGCACCAGCCTATGGTTTGGAAGAAGACTATCCAGTAAGCATAATAGGTGTACCCTCCTAAACCAAGGAGTACTCGTATCTTGAGAGAAGGTGATGATAAAAGACAACTGAATAATACCTTATTCCTTTAAAGGCGAAATAGGAGTGGCGATGAAGTACGCGGTTTGGTCGTGAATGATATCAGTCGCAATATACTTTGCCCTCTTTCTAATCCCTTTATTTTGTCTTTACATATTACCTTCTGCACACCCTACTTAGGCTAATTGGTTTTCTTCATTCCCTACCTTTCGGCACCAGCCTATGGTTTGGAATAAGACTATCCAATAAGCGTAATAGGTGTACTCTCCTAAACCAAGGAGCTCTCGCAACCTGAGAGAAGGTGATAATAAAAGACAACTGAATAAACCAATTCTATTTCTCCTGAACCTGGATCCATCCTCGAAGAAGTCCCTTCGAGTTCGTATATAACCATATGATGGATCTATCCAATGGAAGTGGATATCCGTAGTAATACGGGTGTTCTGAGAAATGCAAAGGGTAAAAGAAGGAGTGGCAATAACTTATGCAACATAGACAATCCAAAAGCCAGTATTTTAAGAGGGTTCGGTCAACTTGGTCACTGAGTCATAGTCTAGGGTCGGTCAAAGGTCGCTGCCAAAAAGAGAGAGCAAAGAAACACTCTGCGTGCACTCTAACCTAGATCAGAATGGTTATCACTTTATCTAATCCGGAAAACTCCCACTGTCCTGTCAAATTCTCCTCCAAACCTAAAAGAAGAATCAATCGGGATCACCCGAAGAGTAAACAAACTCATCAGTGGGAATCGGGATCCAACTCTCATCGCATGATAACGTGATGGAATGCATCCACGTTACTCATACTCCAGAAGGTATGCGCATACCTGGCAAGTTTCAGTTTCTTTAGAAACTCCCGATGTGATTTTTACCCCATGCTCTTATGATCGTGACTAAGGGCCAACCCATCATAAGTCACATGTCAAGTTCTTCCCATCATTATCTTGTTAATTTGAACCGACCCGTACTCGCCCTTGACTAAGGGCCAACAAGGCTGTACGACTGTCCCAAACCAACGCATCTATCTATGCAACATATGAACACCCCAGCAGCTACCAATCACTATGTCCTAGCTAAGGGCCAGACCAACATAGCTTGAATACTACTGACCATTCATATGAAATGACGGAGGTCTACGGCTAGTTTTTGGCGAAAAAACCTTTAACGTAATGAACTTGATCTCGTTGAAGGAACCTGATAACTTTTTATTAAATATAATGGCGAAAACCTTTGCTAAAGAGGTCACTCCCGGTGAAGGGATCTCGTCTCTTTCCTCGTGGAATGAGGTGCAGGATATTCCACTGAATACCGCGATGCAAAGCAACATGTAATCGACTATAGTGAAGTTATTACCCTGACGCAAACTTCTGTCCATGGGGTTAGTCCCGGTGAAGGGATATCGGCCCTTGCCCCGTCGAATGAGGTGCAGGATATTCCACTGAATACCGCTATGCATAACAAAAGCAAACGTCTTTGCAATAACACTTTTAAATTTGTTCCAACAACTGTAAACAAGTTTGTTTTCCTTTGCATTGATCAGAATCAACGCAGTCCCATCAATCGATCACACCAGAAATGAACGAAAATAAAATGTACGTATATGCCATCCGCATTCGTCACTGGGTCCCGTCATCACCCGTTAGGTTACTTAACTAACGACAGAGCGGGGACTGGACTAGCGCGGGTGTAAAACATATACAACATCTAATAGTATATATACCAATATACAATAATCGCTCCAGGCGTGATAATATGCAACATTACAGAAAAGTAATAAGCATCACAGAACAATACAGATAATCTGGGATCCCCGAGTTTCACAGAGCCGCTGCTGAAACTCGACGTTCCCCTGTCGTGTGGATAGCCTGTGCAATGAAACCTAGACCCCTACGGGTGCGGCATGTTACCCGCCAAAACCTGAAGCGAGGTAGCCCCTAGAGCATAGTGAATGGACCACCCAGCACTTCACGGAATCCGGTAATCTTGGGCACCACTCCTTGAGTCAACTTGTACCCCCTACGAGTGCGGCGAATAGTCTGCCAATTCTAGAGTGGGGCCCTTCTGCCTCTCAAAGCCATGAGATGCGGACCCGTTGCTCCTCTAGAACCCGGCTATCCGTGCACTCCGTCGCGGGGCAAAACCTAGTACAGTAATGAAAAATAGTACAACATGTACATCGACCGCAACCTGGTCGTGCCCCAAAAGAATATAATACAACAGGCAGTGACGGCAATCCACAAGTTGGACGCTCGCCCCGCAATATCAAATGTACAAATAAACTCAAACAGTACTACCATTGCACACTGCTATCCACCACGACAAATCCGCAACATCACAGCACATCACAGAACATCAACGCGAATGTCACGTTCGCAAACCCGTCTAAAAGAACTATAGCAATCAGACGAGGTTTACCGATCAAATGACATTCACGGTCGGAGATATAATGTAAGCACTGTAAACTAACACATTTAAATTTCGATCGACTAAATTTCCCGAAGTGGGCCCCACGCAAATCTGCTGTACAGTAAAAAATACTGGGCCCAAAAAAATAGTTCCAGAAACCACAATTTCCCAAGTAGAATCCACAGAAGAAAGATGGTCCACTGATTCACCTATACGGCCGCGGATCCGCGGCCAAAGCATGGCTTTGGCGGCGGTTCCGCGGTCGTACGGTCGAATCAGTGGGTCGAATTTCTCCTGTGTTTTTAAAAACCCTGCTTGATTTTCTGGTATGGTCAAAATGACATTTGGACCAGTTTGAAAATTAACAGAAACTTTAAACTTGAAAATTGTAGTTTTTGAAAATCCGTTCGATCGATGTTTTAAACAAGTTAGCACAAGTTAGTATAGCAAAATGGTGAGGCTCTGATACCACTGAAAGTCTACGCTGGCGCCCCGGCCGTCTACAGACGCCAAATGCGGAACAAAAACTTTTCAACTGGCGCTATCGTATACTTTCACCCGGATCCGCCATTATTGCTAAACTAACAAACTGTAAAGAGTGTAGAAAGGTTATACCGAACGATCCGAGTCCTTCGTTCTTTAACCATCATCCCACGCTCCGTTGCGGCTGCTCCGATCTCGTCGATCTCCGATCTCCTCGTCGAGGTGGCACCACGTCGACGATTCTTTAAACGGGCTCCCGCCTCTGACTTGAGGCAACTCGATCGTCAAGTTTGCTAAAAGAGACGACCAAGAATGATGTGGAGAATGAGTAGATGACTTTGTCTCACTTTGTCCAAATCCATTGACGATCGGTTAATGAAGTTGCAGAGGGAATTGGGTGATGGAATGAAATGAACTGTAAAATTCCATGCACCCCAAATTCTATCATATCTTTTACAACCATATGAAAACATCAAGTGAGAGAGAGTGTAGAGGGGAAGGGGAAGGCCGGCCACTCATATAGGGGAGGGAGGTGATGGTAGGAGGAGGGAGGTGACCATTAGAAATAATATCATGAACAAAAGATCTTAACCAAAACAAAATGCTTTAAAGTTAAAGAATGAGTCATAAACCTAGTCATCAAGCATTAATGAACCATTAAATGCATCTAATGAAAACTCAACACCAATTAATCCTAGTCACCTCATCTAGATGCTTCTAGAACACTGACTCACCCCAACTGAAGAAAAGATAAATCCGTCTTTATCCGAATGTTAAAAGACGGCTGATAGAAAACTGGAAACTGGCAACTTCCAAAAGTGATCCTGAAACGACTTTCAGGATAACCCCGAAACTGTATAAATATTCCCGCATTTGTATTACGACCGAATACAAATGCAACTGAGACAAAGATATTATACCTACTCAATATAATACTCGGATCCGGCTTAAATCAAAGCCGACCAGTATCATCTGCCCGAAAAATAACGCGTGCGTAAACGCACGTGCATTTTCCGAAACCTGCCATAAAACCATACGGTCTCTACAACGTTTCGCCCGAACTTGGGAAACTGTCTGTGGGGAACTCTAATGACTCGTCAGTACCCTGGCAGTGGGTTTAACCACAAACCGTCAGCGGCACTAGCTATGCGTAACGGCTGCCCATGGACTGACCTCAAGGGAGGCCGATGAGCGAACTCATCCGGAAACCCTACTGAGCCTAACAGTGACAATGTATATATAGTCCGGTCCGTTCGTCTATGAGTATCGCATATCTGCCTAGGGGGCTAGTAACGTCAGACCCCCAATAGCAGTATAAGTCGTGTCAGAGTGTAGCCCAATAACACCCTGAGATACTACTGGAGTACCTACCAGTAAATCTCCTGCCATGGCCATGGACTATGTGTAATGGCTCTCCTAGACACAGCACGACCTCGCCCCCAATACCGGGAGAGACGAATCCCCTGCCGATCAGCTCACGTGCCTCCATATGGCTCGGGACTATACCCAAAAACTACCTGTTTGCACGACTCCTTTGAGCCGTGGTAGGGTAGAAATCAAAGCACAGTGGGAACTAACACGAGACAAATGACGACCTCAGGTCGATGAACTAACCTGTACACATGTCACCAGGGAACTGCTATCTGACGATAGATATAGTACTAACTAGCAGATTCCCGGCGAGTCCTGTCCAGTGTACTCATAACCCAATGAGCACCTGTATACATCTTAGGTGATCCAACTGACACCAGTGGCTTGTGAGACCGGCCACCGCCCCTCGTCGGGGTCTCGACTGTACACACTAGTCTACTCCGGAGTATCGATGCCCTGTCTCGAAACTCCCACGACTAGGGACCACAATTAAGGATATGCATATAAACTACCCAACTCTCACGTATATGATCGCCATCATACTGTTGGTAGTAAAGCAAGATCCTAAGGGCTCTATCAAAGTGTAACATGTATTCAGTCACCTGAACATGTACACGACTGATAAAGGCAAACCAGACAGCATACTATCATCTCGAGTAAGACTGTCCTACCGGTATAGGTCCTCCGCAATCATTGCAATCACGTACCTGCGATCCAATAATTGACTATGAGGGCACTATCTCCAACACCATATCCATTGGTGTTTGACATCTGAGATGATATACGGGTGCTTAGTAGAGACTGGGTACACTGGACGGACTCGTCGAGAACTCCTAGATGGTATTATACCTCACGTAAGATGGCAGTTCTCTGGTGACACTGGTACAGGTTAGTCTGTAGACCCGAGATCGTTATAGAGTCTTGTGTGATTCCCACTGTGCATTGATTTCCACCTTACCACGTCTAAGTGGGCGTGCAAAACGGTGGCTTTTGGGTACAGTCCCGAATCACCTAGTGGCAATGAGCGATAGGAGGGGATTCGTCTCTCCCGGTATAGGGAGTTGATGTTGCACTGTGTTCGATTGGCTATAACCGGAAATCCCTGGCCATGGTTGCTGAGATTTACTGGTAAGTGTTACCAGTAGTTTCTCGAACTGTTATAGACCTCATATCGACACGACTTATCGAGCTATTGGGGTCTGACGTTTACCACCCCTAGGCGAGATATGCGACATATCAGATGACGAGACTGGACTGTACGGTAAGTGTTGCTGGTTGGATTCACAGGAGTGTGCGCGGGCTTGCTCGTCGATCTTCTGATCGCTCAATACCCGGGTGGCCGTTACGTTTAGCAGACCGCTTGCGGCTTGTGGGTGTTTGATATGATCATCACCTGCTGCCGGCGTATTGACGAGTCTTTAGAGTCCTACACAGAGGTTTCCTGGCTCAAGTGAAACGAAATAGGGGCGCATATGAGATATGTGCGGGACCGAGAATAATGCGTGTATGTGATACCGTATTCTATTCTCGCGATGAATGTATCGATTGGTTGTATGTGATATAACCTAGTTATCGAATCAAGGATTGATTCGATAAGTCGATACATTGGATACTAGTCGGTTATATGCGACATGACCGGATCATTGAATCAAGTGTTGATTTAATAATTTAATGCATAATTATATATTTGATATATTACTTTGCATTAACTAGTATTGGTTCACTTTAAATGGATTTTCTCACGTGATATGCACATTGTATATATGATATATTTTTGTGCACTTGTTTGTATCAGGTTTGATGATACATGCTCACTAGGGTTTGTGTAAAGATTAAACCATGGTTTTATAATGGTTAGGGTTTTCATTTTCTTATTCATTTATTTATTTATTTTGTTTATTTATTTTGGAAAAGATAAAGAGAAAATGGTGGCTTTCTTTGTTTGTAGTTGAAGCTTCATGAAGCTTTGACTAAGTGACCATTTTGTCTCATGCTTAACCCTACACCATTAAAACTAACCATGGTCTATTCTCTACACATAACCAAGGTTATGATATGATAAGTATTTGATATTATTTTTCTTTTTGAAATAACTTATCATATTCTATCATCTTCTTCTTCTTCTTCTTCAAGAAGAAAGCTTGCCACCATTAATGGCATCTTGAGAAAAAGAGTGAGAAATCCAATTCTAAAGTGAACCCACTTCCTATTTCTTCATCCTCTACCTCTTGCCAAGTAGTATAGGGTGTTTTCTTCACAATTTTCATGACTTGGTGAAGTGGGAGCTTGATCTTGTGATGCCTCGACGTAGATCATCTTCGGCATCGTAGTCGATGACCTAGCCCGCCCATTTCTCCGATGAAGCCGACACTAGAGTCTAAGATCCGATTTGTTCAGCGGAGGGACGTCTACGTGGTGCTAAGGAAGTGGAGAACCGGATCTACAAAGGTTGTAGCCCCTTTCTTTTAGTTAAGTTGTTAACTAGCTTCTTGTATCGCCTAATCTCTAGTCAACGATCCGTATTAGGGTTTCTCGGCACTTGTAAAATTTGAAATTGGCATGGTTGATGCCTAGTGAGACCTCCTTAGTGTGCCTATGAACCCCTACAGTGGTATCAGAGCCTAGCTAGAGCCTTAGGCGATGCACAGACGGAGTTAGAAGTCCGTTCGAACCGAAACACTAACTCCAAAATGCTCTCTGGACTTTTTTCAAAAACTGGGTTTTTTCCAGATTAAAAATGCTTAAAAAATTTTTGCAGGGAATTATAAGAATTACGGTGCAAAAATTAACTAATGATGTGTCTAAAGCGCGGCGGAACCGCGGCATAAGCCTGGCTTAAGCGGCGGTTCCGCGGCCATATTATGAGTTTAGCCTATAATTTTTGCACTGTAATTTGTTTCTTGAGGTTCTGAGTTTTTTGGGAATTTTTTATTTTCACTCCAGAGTTGAGTTTTCTGGTGTGTTTTGGGGCTTCGATGATTCGATCGGAAATTTCAAACTTTGTCTATGTGCTTTTCCGGATAATTTTAGAATATGTTGAAAAGTTCGACCGGATATAAATACCCACTTTTTCCCCTGCCGGAAAATTTCCAACTGTTGGATTTTTCCGTGGTTTAAAGACGTTCTAAGTAGTGCAAGTAACGCGATGGACCCTCTAGAAGACAACAAACCTTAACTCGATTATGTGACCGTCTTGAACTGCCCTTTGAACCTTCGGGTTTGGGGCAGTACGGCGTGCCACATGTGAGGCATTGGCTTGACCCTTCTACGGCTGGACCGTTGGTACTGTGGCACGAAGTGAATGTTTTTAAACTTATTTCATGTGTTGAGCTGTTTCGGGAAAACTTGGGTGTTCGATTGTTCGATCGTAAAGTTTAACGTTTTCTATTTATCCGGAATGTGATACAATAATTGGAATTCACAATTAGTTATGAGATAACTGAATGAATGTTCTAAACACAGCACTTTAGTCTCACTTGATCGGTTGCCACGGAATTTTGATGTGATCAAAAGTCCGTCGCAATCACGTAGCGTACGCGGATACTCGCCGGATAAACTTAATGGACAGCTACACCCCATAGCCCCGACCAAGTGACTGTAGGAGAACCCCGTCGCCGAAAGCATCCGTTCGGGTGCTCGCGGCAGCGGTGTTCCGCCTTAGTGCACTTCGTCGACGGTATCAGGGGTGCGGCCGTCTACTAAAGTTTGCGACGAGCATTCGATCAGGATGTCGGGAATCTTGTTGAATTGCCCGACTTGATATTGAAAAGAGTTTTCGATAATGAGACTAAAATGCGGGGTTTATAATTGTTAGGCATGCGATATCTAAGGAATTCATTTGATTAGGCATGCGATGTCTAAAGAGGTTGCGGATTCCAACTGTTGTAGTTTTACACTTTCTTTTCTGTGACCGTAAGTGTAATATGTGGTATCGCCGGTTTCGTTGCTATATGTCAACGACAATTGGGATACGCATGTTTACTTACGTTGATGACATGTGATGTTATGTGTTGCTGGATATGTTATATTAGATCGTCGTGTTTGAATAGCCGGGTTTTTTTATGTGAGATGAGTGTTTTTCATTTTCATTCATGTAAAATCTTGTATGTAATTATTCTTTTATTGGGGCACTTCCAGGTTGCGGAAGTTGTCACCGTTGATGTATATTATTTACTTTTCCGCACTAGGATAGACCCAAGGAGGAGGGCACAAGTAACCGGGTTCTGGAGTCCAGTGGGAGACCAACTCGAGGAGTCGAGTCCGGGTCTCCTAACTCTAGAATTGGAAGGGTTGCTTGCCGCTCTCGTAGGGGTCTAGGTGTGTGGTTTTGGCTATTCATCGCGACCGTGGAATCCGTGTTTTATACTGGCACATATTGAAAACACGGACGTCCTAGTATATCCAATATTTCATATGATTCTTCTGCTGCGATATCTGTGATGTGATCATGTGATGTTCTGTGATAGATACTGTATATAGTATATATGATATATTATATAGACGTTACTTATGTTTTACACCCGCGCTAGCCCTGCCCTGCTCTGCCGTTAGTTACCTAACCTAACGGTGCACGAGGGGACATCGAGGCGAATGCGGATAGCATAAGTGTACGTCGTAGTTATCTGTGATGTTTAGGTACTTAAATGATGGGACTTCATTAATGTGATTAATGAAATAAAAGAAACCTAAAGATGTTGTAGAATCGAATTTCAAAATAAAACAGGTAGCTACAGTTCTTGCTTTGCATTGCGGTGTTCCTTGTAGAACATCCTGCACCTTATTCGATAAGGAAAGGACCGAGATCCCTTCACCGGGAGTGACTTCTTTAGCAATAACTGGCAGATACTACACCCCTCGGTTTGTCTTTTGATTGCTTCTATAGTTTTTTCTTTGCACAGTGATATATATGATATATCCAGCACCTCATTCAACGAGGAAAGGACCGACGATCCCTTCACCGGGAGTGACTTCTTTAGCAAAACTAGAAAAGCCTCAAAAGCACTCCATTTTAAAATCATTTGATTCTACAACGATATCAAGTTCATTACGTAATAGGTTTTCAGAAAAACCTGTCGTAGCCCTCCGTCATTTCAGATAAGTTATAGTTAGTATTCGTGCTGCGTTTGTTGGCCTTTGTCAAGGCGTAGTGTGCGGTAGCTGACTGGTGCTTATCTGCTTATGCATATGATGCAGATTGGGTTAGGGTAGTCGTGCGACCTTGTTGCCCTTTGTCAAGGGTCTTGCGGGTGGGTTTAATTCAATCAGGAAATGACGGGTTGAACTTGACTAGCATCCTATGGTTTGTTGGCCTTTGTCAAGGTCATAGGAGGTTAGGGGCAAAATATTATCGGGAATTTCAAGTGTTGAAATTTGCAATGAGATTGCATACCTTCTATGAGATAGTTGGATCCCGATACCCGCTGCGAGTAAGAGTTACTCCTGGGAGAGTTTTACACATTACAATTAGCCGATCAAGTAGGTGTCTAGAAAGGTGTTAACGAGGTTACGCGTCTGGGAAAACGAGGTTTACATTAATTAGGTTCGTGCGAAAGCACGGGGGACCTCCCTCAAAGTACCGACACCGGCCTGGCTGAAAGATTGGCGAACTTGTAGTGTGTAATTAATCCCAGCTAGTCTTTTCTTTTAGGGTTTGAAGAAAGATTTGATAAAAACAGTGGGAGCCATCCTGATTAGATAAAATAATAACCAATCTGATTCTTGCAAAAGCGCACACTGAGTGTTTTCTTTTCTCTCTCCTGGTAGCAACCATGTCACGCCTTAATCAAGATAATAAAACGGATATATTGACCGAACCCGCTTGTTCTTCTGAGCTGGGGAACGCTGGTCCCGCTCCAACTTATAATTGTTATAAGACAGAGCAGGAAATAGGGGATTACCTGAATTCCCGTGCCGCCCAAACGAAGAGAGTGCATGCTGATGCATCATCTTCGGGTGTGTTCATTATAAAGAACTGTTTCTCAATGTCCTTTACGTCCTGGGTATATGATACCAGATCAGGATCCCAGATATGTAATCTGTTGCATAGGGCTACAGATAGGTAGAGAACTGAGAACGGGTGATAAGTTTCATGAGGCAGAAAACGGGGCAAGTGTTGCCGCCAAGTCTGTTGGTCACTGTCACCCTGTATTACAAATACATTGATTATGAACGAATGTTATTAGATACCGAACCTGATATACAAAATCATATCAGTCTCTTTATTAGTAAAGAAATGATAAAATTTTGTATTGTTGGATAATGTTTTGAACATTTCCTATATCAAAAGTTGATCGGTTCAGGCACGTTATCTAAAAGTATTGACGTTCTAAATCAAACTACAGTTCTTAGTATTCGGAACACACACAAGAGGAAGAGTTCAGAAATGAACGAATCCTTCTTGAGGTATTGTAGACTAGGACATATCAATGCGACCCGACTAGCTAAAGTTACATTTAGATGCATATTTAAATCAGTTTAAATTTACATCTTATGAAACTTGCCAGTCATGTCACAGAGATAAGATGACCATAGCTCCGTTTACTGGAAACAGAGAAAGAGTTAGTGAACTCTAAGGATGATACATGTTGATGTATGGAGGTCCCTGTCTACACATGCCAAGACCGGTTCTTTGTACTTCATTACATTCTCGGATAATCTCTCAAGATTCAGACATATGTTCCTGTTGAAACATGAGTCCGAACCTTTTGAGATATTCACAAAATATAAGTTAGAAGTAGAGAACCAAAATACGGGTAAAAGTATTATGTCCTTTGATGAGATCGAGGAGGAGAATACTAGAGCACGGAAATCCTGGACTATTCTAAAGGAGAATGAGATTCTCTCTCAGAATTACTCCTCCGTATACACCACAACACAACGGTGTATCGGGGCGGAGCAATCACACCCTATATGATAAGGTGTGCTCTATGATGAGTACTAGTGAGTTACCTATTTCCTTTTGGGAGTTATGCACTTGAGAAGTTGCATACCTATTGAATAGGGTTCCGATCAAATCAGTTACCTACCACTTCATATATGATATGGAAAGGGAAGAGCCCAACTCTAAAGTTAGTTAAGATTTGGGGTTGTCCGGGCTATGTCTAAAAGCATAATCCGGACAAGCTCGAGGCAAGGTTAGTTTTGTAGAACTGGAAATGTTCCAGCTATACAAATTGCAACTGATGATTTGACAGAACCAAAGGATTCAATAGTAACCAATGAACCTCAGCCTCTCCGCCGATCTAGTAGGGTTCCTCACCCACCTGAGAGATACTTCTGTTTCTCTGTGACAATGGGAGCGAGGATTGCATCATGAGATGATGACCCAACTAGTTTCGACCTGGCCATCAAGAGTGGGACTCTGTAAGAATGGCTGGATGTTTATCGATCTGAGATGGAATCCTTATACACTAGCAAAGTATGGACTTTGGCTGCTATATCTGAAGGGTTAAATCCCCATCAGGAGCAAGTATATCTTGAGAAGATTACTTGGTGTAGATGGAAAAGTTGAGACTTTCAAAGCTAGACTTGTTAAAAGTTTGCATCATTTACCAGGCGTGGATTATGATGAAACCTTTTTCAAGTAGCTATGCTTAAGTCCATTCAGATCCTACTTGCCACGGCTACATACCATGACTACGATATCTGGCGGTTGGGTGCCATGAATGCTTTTCTAAATGATGTTTTAGAAGAGTGCGTCTATAAGTACACAGCCATAAGGCCTCGTAGACAGTGGGAGCAGCGGAAACGTGTGCAAGATGTTTTATTTGATAAAGCAGGCATCGCGGAGTTGGAACATCTGTTTTGATGAGTTAGTCAAACAGTTTGACATCATCAAAATGGTAGATGAACCTTGTATATACAAAAAGGTTGTAGGGAGTATGGTAGTGATCCTCGTAGAGTATGTGGATGACATACTCTTGGTAGGGAAGGAGTTTCCTATGCTACGCTCGGTCAATCTCCGCTTATCACAAGGATTCTCCATATAGGATCAAAGTGATACCTCCTCCATCCTGAGTTTTCATCTATGAGATAGATGTTATTTGGGTGTTAGTATACTCACTAGCTGTAGTGAGATGGTATCAATTGATCCTGGGGAGAATCACTGGAAGGGTTCCAGGGTGATAAAGACGACTGAATGTCAGTCACAGGCATTGTCTTTACCCTCAGTAAAGGGTCGGTATGTTGGAAGAGTTCCAAGCTAGATACCGTGGCACACTAGACGATAAAGGCTGGATACATCGCTACTTAAGATGCTACCAAAGAGGAAGTCTGGGTGTATATTAGTTCATGAGATGAACTTAGTTCCCCCCATTGTGTGACAATGGAGTTATGGCTTATGCCAAAGAACGTCCGTCCCATCAGTGATCCAGACATATTCTAAGGCAGTATCACCTGATCATGGAGATAGTTGATCTCCAGGGTGATCTAGGTTAGGAGAGAAGACTCAGAGGAAAACACGGCGGATCCACTCACAAAGGCCTTTTCCCAGAGAGAGACTTTTATGGGATGGTTGAGTATGAGATACTGCAACCGCTGCTACAGATGGCCCTAGTGCAAATGGGAGATTGTTAGTTTTATGTATGCCCTAGAGGCCATTACTGTACATAGGATGTATATTGTAGTGGATGCTGGGACATATATAGGGAGGACTTTCTTGCTCGACATGATAGTATGCTATCTGGTTAGTCTTTACCTTAACGTGTATACTGATTGCCTCTCTGTTACATGTTGGTAAAGCCCTTAGGATGTGTACTTGACTACCTGGACTATGATGCGGATCATACCAGTGGGGACATGGTAGTCTATAAGTACATCCTTCAAGGTCCCTAGTCGTGGGTGTATCGAGACGGGGCATCGATATACCAGTGTAGACTAGCGTATACCTTCTCGACCCATAAAGATGGGCGATGGATGATCCCATATCCATTGGTGTTTGACATCAGAGATGATATACGGGTGCTCAGTAGAGACTGGGTACACTGGACGGACTCGCCGAGAACTCCCAGATGGTATTATACCTCACGTCAGATGGCAGTTCTCTGGTGACACTGGTACAGGTTAGTCTGTAGACCCGAGATCATCATAGAGTCTTGTGTGATTCCCACTGTGCTTTGATTTCCACCTTACCACGTCCAAGATGGCGTGCAAAACGGTGGCTTTTGGGTACAGTCCCGAATCACATGGAGGCAATGAGCGATTGGAGGGGATTCGTCTCTCCCGGTATAGGGAGTTGATGTTGCACTGTGTTCGATTCGCTATAACCGGAAATCCCTGGCCTGGGTTGCTGAGATTTACTGGTAAGTGTTACCAGTAGTTTCTCGAACTGTTATAGACCTCATATCGACATGACTTATCGAGCTAATGGGGTCTGACGTATACCACCCCTAGGCGAGATATGCGACATATCAGACGACGAGACCGAACTGTACGGTAAGTGTTGCTGGTTGGATTCAAAGGAGTGTGAGCGGGCTTGCTCGTCGATCTTCTGATCGCTCAATACCCGGGTGGCCGTTACGTTTAGCAGACCGCTTGCGGCTTGTGGGTGTTTGATATGATCATCACCTGCTGCCGGCGTATTGACGAGTCTTTAGAGTCCTACACAGAGGTTTCCTGGCTCAAGCGAAACGAAATAGGGGCGCATATGAGATATGTGCGGGACCGAGAATAATGCGTGTATGTGATACCGTATTCTTTTCTCTCGATGAATGTATCGATTGGTTGTATGTGATATAACCAAGTTATCGAATCAAGGAGTGATTCGATAAGTCGATACATTGGATACTATTCGGTTATATGCGACATGACCGGATCATTGAATCAAGTGCTGATTTAATGATTTAATGCATAATTATATATTTGATATATTACTTTGCATTAACTAGTATTGGTTCACTTTAAATGGATTTTCTCACTTGATATGCACATTGTATATATGATATATTTTTGTGCACTTGTTTGTATCATGTTTGATGATACATGCTCACTAGGGTTTGTGTAAAGATTAAACCATGGTTGTGTAATGGTTAGGGTTTTCATTTTCTTATTCATTTATTTTGTTTATTTATTTTGGAAAAGATAAAGAGAAAATGGTGGCTTTCTTTGTTTGTAGTTGAAGCTTCATGAAGCTTTGACTAAGTGACCATTTTGTCTCATGCTTAACCCTACACTACTAAAACTAACCATGGTCTATTCTCTACACATAACCAAGGTTAGGATACGATAAGTATTTGATATTATTTTTCTTTTTGAAATAACTTATCATATTCTATCATCTTCTTCTTCTTCTTCTTCAAGAAGAAAGCTTGCCACCATTAATGGCATCTTGAGAAAAAGAGTGAGAAATCCAATTCTAAAGTGAACCCACTTCCTATTTCTTCATCCTCTACCTCTTGCCAAGTAGTATAGGGTGTTTTCTTCACAAGTTTCATGACTTGGTGAAGTGGGAGCTTGATCTTGTGATGCCTCGACGTAGATCATCTTCGGCATCGTAGTCGATGACCTAGCCCGCCCATTTCTCCGATGAAGCCGACACTAGAGTCCAAGATCCGATTTGTTCAGCGGAGGGACGTCTACGTGGAGCTAAGGAAGTGGAGAACCGGATCTACAAAGGTTGTAGCCCCTTTCTTTTAGTTAAGTTGTTAACTAGCTTCTTGTATCGCCTAATCTCTAGTCAACGATCCGTATTAGGGTTTCTCGGCACTTGTAAAATCTGAAATTGGCATGGTTGATGCCTAGTGAGACCTCCTTAGTGTGCCTATGAACCCCTATAGTACTATCATATTAAGCAAGACTTTTATGTACATATATATCCCCAGCATCCTATACAATGAAGGCCTCTAGGGCATATATATCCAACAGCTGCACTAGATTTGTATGAGACACAAACATGCTTATGTTGATAATTAGGGTTTTTATTTATTTTGGTAATTACAAAATGGTGGGATTTTGTCATGGCTATTAGCTTGTAGAAGCTTGTAATGTTCATTGACCAAGTCCACTAATTTGTTTTACCTAAGATATTTATAAACCCTAATTATCATCATAAGCATGTGTGTGTCTCATACACCCATCTTGCATGTATCATTAAACATGACACAATATCTTGTACACAAATATATATCACATATATACAATGTGCACAATGTGAGAAAAAAGAAATCATAAGTGAGCAAGTATTAGTTAATGTAACTTAATATATCAAATATATAATTATACATTAAATTATTAAATCAACACTTGATTTAATAATCCTTCTATATCACATATAACCGACCAATATCATACGTAAAAACTTATCGAATCAACACTTGATCCGATAACCCGGCTATATCACATATAACCGACCTATGTCACATATCGCGAGAATAGAATACGGTATCACATACAGTATTAATCTCGGTCCCGCACATATCACATATGTGCTCCTACTCCGTTTCTCTTGAGCCAGGAAACCTCTGTGTAGGACTCTAAAGAATCGTCAATACGCCGACAGTATGTGATGATCATATCAAACATCCACAAGCCGCAAGCGGTCTGCTAAACGTAACGGCCAACCGGGTATTGAGCGATCAGAAGATCAACAAGCAAACATGCTCGTACTCCTACGAATCCAATCAGTAACACTACCGTACAGTCCGGTCTCTTCATCCGATATGTCGCATATCACAACCTGGGGGTGGTATAACGTTAGACCCCAATAACCTGATAAGTAGTCCCGATGTAAGGTCCATAACGGTTCGAGAAACTAGTAATAACACCTACCAGTAGATCTCAGCAACCCTGGCCAGAGATTTCCTGTTATGGCCAATCGAGCATAGCGCAACATCAACTCCCAATACCGGGAGAGACGAAACCCCTCCTATCGCTCATTGCCTCCAAGTGATTCGGGACTGTACCCAAAAACCACCTTTTTGCACGATCTCTTGACCGTGGTATGGTGGAAATCAAAGCACAGTGGGAATCATACAAGACTCTATGACGATCTCGGGCCTACAAACTAACCTGTACCAGTGTCACCACAGAACTGATATCCGACAATAGGTATAATACCATATAGGAGTTCTAAGAGAGTCCTGTAACACCTTAGGATGTGTTTTGTGGCTAATTATATTTTAATGTATGGTTTTTAATAAAAAGTTTTCAATTATTTTATCCTATTTATTGAATATTTTATTAGATTTTTCCTAGGCTTGCACACACTTGAGCATGATAACTAGAGTTGTTTTTGGGGTTTAACCATGATTGGTAACCATGGTGGACTAAACATTTCCTTAAGCCATTTTAAGTTTTGTATTAAGTCATTTTGGGTTTTAATTATAGTTGTTGTTTTCTTTTTATTTTGTTTATGGAAATGATTGCTTTGTGTTGACTTGGTGTGAGAGAGAGGGAGAGTGCATCATGGGGCATGATGGCTTGCCCATGCCTTCATTTAATGAAGAGAGAGGGAGAGAGAGGGTTGACCAAGCCTAGCTCTCATTTTCCCCTTGCCTTCTCATTCTTTTCTCTCACACTCTCACACACACACCCACACCACCAGCAGCTTCTCCAGCAGCAGAAGCTGAAGCTCCATCAGCAGCAGCCCCAGCAGCACCAAACAACAGCAACATCAGCAGTAGAGCAGCATCAGCATCAGCCTAGCAGCAGCAGCACCTGGCAACAGCAACAGGGCCCCCAGCAGCAGTAGCAACCCTCATCCTCTCCATACACCTCTTCACCTGCGTCTTAGGGTTCTACAGGGTATAATTCTGAAACCCAATCCCCTAGTTGCTTAGCTTGTGTGCTTTTTAGCGTCGGTTTGTGTTAATTAGCTAGTTTAGTGCTAATTATGGTGATTTGTGAGGAAATTTGGTATAGTGATGATTGTATTGTTAAACCCTACCCATTTAAGTGTTGTTAAGGTCACCGTAACTGAGATTTGACCCAGATTACACTAAAATACCATAGGGTTTCCTTTTTAGTGTATTTAGCATTTTTAAAGCGATATATACGCATTCTGTGATTTGCTTTTGACCCGGGGCCTTCAGGACAAAATTGAGAAAACTCGGGCTTGCTCACTTGGTATAGATAACACTACCAGAACACGAGCCCCAATTGTTTCATCATGGCCGCAGATTTAAAGCATCTGGCCGCAAATTGCGGCCAGGAAGTGGACATGGGTGTTGGGGTCTTGGCTAGGGTTCTATTATGTGTAGGCTAGTGTTTTGGCATGTATAGTTTTGTAAGATTTGGCCTGTAGGAAAATCTGGGATCATATACCGTTTTTCATGTCCGTTTTGTTTCCGCGATGCGCGCGATACATGAGTAGGTTCTGTGATCAAGCGTATCGCGGCGTGTCGCGGTAGTTTTAGATGCGTATACACACGATTCAGCGTATCGTGCACACGCGTGTTTAGTTTGCGACGCGAGTTTCTCGTTTTGGTTCGATATCGTGTTTTGAGGAATATTTTGCTTATATATGATTTCCATGTCTTATTTGCAGGTTTGCAGACAGGGACTACGGACACTACTATAGGGGGGAGCAGATGGTAGGATTCACCTAGCATGGAGCATAGGTGAGTAGATTTAACATCTACAGGGGAATCGCCCGCATGGCGTTATGCGTCTGGGCTAGGATTCAAATACCTGTCGTATATTCTACGTCATTGTTAGAATTGCGCCTTTACCTTATTTCCTTGATATAGTTGTACTGTGACTAGCAGTCGTAGGACACTGCACATATTATTGACGGTTCATGTTGCACGAGCATGGATTGTATGCTACACACACATCGTCAATAATTGCCATGTCACACACAACCCCTTATAGATACTTTATTGCTTATCATACTTGACATCTAGCTTATTGGTATACCTATAGCGTATCTTACCATTAGTGATAGGTATATTTACACCTTGCGATACAGCTACAGGTATACCTTGCCCATATTTTACTTATATCTAGGGGGTACCCTTCATATTCTACTTATATCCAGGGGGTATACGACATCTTTTACTTATAGGTAGACACTTATACTTAGCTGTATCTTATTGATTTCGCATACATCTGGTTTCAGCTACATATTTTCATTTATATGCTCGCATTTTAGATATATCGCATATATGTATTCCTGGATTTGTGCATTGTTATTTTGATTTCACATGATGATTTCTGGATTTGGGAACCGCGGGAGTTCATGAAATTATGCATACATTGAAAAACCCGGTTTCCTTGATATGATATTCGCGCAGCCACCATGAGATTTATCGGTTCTGATTGTATACTCCATACAAGGTGTGGTTTCCGTATGAGGGTACATGGTGGGGCCCGGTATGGTTCCCCTCGGCAAGAAGATCGATGGACTTTACCGATTGAGCCTGGAGGCGGGCGAGTTCCTACCGGTGACAGTACCCATGACTCCGCGGGGGATCACGGAGACACCGTTGGGAGTCATGTACGTATGCATACGTCGAAAGGCGAGGGTCAGAGCTAGGCACTCGTGCTTTCGGGATAGCGTATGATACGTGATCAGGATTTCTGTGTCGATGCTTGGCACTTGGTTTTCATGATATTTCTTTAACACCTTTGTATATATAACAGGAGATTTAGCCGTTGTTATATATACCCTTACACCAATATTAGTGGAATGGGACGCTAATATATGTGTATTGCCCCCATCATATTTATTTCTGTATATATATACCTTTAGGATGTTAGATTCTTACTTGAGATTTGACTTGGGATACTAGGTGATTCATTGAGATTGGATATTGGGCATACCTATGTGATTACTGATTTGTACATTCGGGATATAGGAGATTACTCGATATTGTACATTGAGGAGATGTGAGACTTATATGATGTGAGAGCCCAATGTCGGGGCTGATTTGAGGAATTGGGATTTGAATGTCTTAATGGATTGTGACCCTACCACGATGTCAGGTTTCCGTGGAAATGACATATTTCACTCCATAACTCATACCTATTCACTTATGCACGGTTTCATATATTGGTAGTACCTGTTAGTGTACCCTTATGATTGCTGCATATCTACTTTCTCATATCCCTATTGCATAGTTATTGCATACTATTATCATGTAATTATTGCTTCACATATTGATTGTACCTACTATTGTACTTTCCATTATTCTGTATTTACATGACATGTTATTACTGCAATCGCATATCTTAGACTCATGCTATATGTATATTCCTGCGATTACCTTCATATGTTATCTACTATTCACGAGTTGGCAACTCACCCCCGTTGTGCCACAGGTGTTTCAGGTTGTTCCCCAGAGTAGTCGAGGAGGGCTATTCAGTATTCATCTATCATCTTTTGCTACAGATACCGCATCAGCTCACAGTACTATTTTGCTTAGGTGGGTTTTGGTGGTTATCTCTATTTTGTATTGTACATTCGCTGTATCTTGTACTCTCCATCTACTTTTATGTTGTTGACTTAGAGACTTGGTGAGGACGTTATTGTATTTTAATGGTGGATTTGTTGTCTTTTATATACAGTTTCCTTCCTATTGTCTCTTATTTCTTCGCTACGGCGTCGTATATTTCTGATGTGATTGTTTTCCGCCTTTGGGCCAGTTTTTATAAAAGGGGTGTTACTAAAATTTTAAATATAGAAAGTGGGATTTTTAAAGAATTTGGGTTGCGATTTCAAATGTTTCAAAAAACTTTTATTATCTTTTCCGTATTTTTCTGGTTTAGATTTCTGGGTTTTGGCTTTCTTTTACTGTGTTACGTCTTTAGGCGTTGCGTAGTATTAGGGACGTCACGTGCCAATTTCGGGTCGTGACAAAGTTGGTATCAGAGCGCTAGGTTTTACCTTTCAGAGTGTAGGATGACCTTAGTATGATGGAGTAGGTAGCTTAAGCAAAGTAACGTAGTGTGTGTATGTTTGTAGCATACCCATGATGCGATACTTCTCCTAAAGTGA
The DNA here is from genome assembly GCA_030015575.1 of Agapanthus africanus. NCBI lineage: Eukaryota > Viridiplantae > Streptophyta > Magnoliopsida > Asparagales > Amaryllidaceae > Agapanthus > Agapanthus africanus. The sequence goes on from JASDDO010000012.1 coordinate 272,214,665, forward strand.
CCTAAGTACAAATTGTTTGAAATTCCTCCCTTGATTATTCATATCCTTGAGATTCGATTCCTATTTCTCATCGAATCTTATATCTATTTATAGCCTTGCCGCCGATGACTATGGGGACTCAGAGTGATGCAGCGTGGGCCGAGGTCAGAGTTAGCTCGGGTGAGACGAGTACTGACCAGGATGGCATTCTAGTTACACAGGTGCAGACGGATTAGCCTACGACATATACTATTGATAGACTTTTGGCAGAGATGCAGGACTTCCGCCAGACTATGAGTTCATTGGTTGATGTCGTTCGGGAGCTACGACAAGAGGTTGTCACCCCTGTTACTCAGTTGTCACTTACGATCAGCATGCAGTAGTCCGTCACCTACATAGCACCAGTGGTTGCAGCTCCAGTTGATGAGGCATATATTCCAGGACAGTGGAGGACTCGTACCAGTGTACCAGCCCAGAGACAGAGGTTTGGTCATCGAGACAGATTTCGTGGCCGTCGCAGGAGTAGCAGAGGCTTAGGACGAGGACAGTCCTTCAGCTCTCATTCCCAGGAGGGTCAGCAGTCAGCGCGTGGATGTTTTCTATGCGGAAGCCTCTAGCACTTCGTCAGGGATTGTTCCTTAGCACCTCGTCACGATCGTTTCCAGAGAGGCCGTGGATGTGGAAGGTTCGCTCAGAGGGCTCAGTCTACCGGAGGAGTTCAGCCAGCTGCGGGTAGAGGGCAGACACAGGAGTTTGCTTCTACTCATCGGGACGCGCAGATGTCCAATGTGGAGTTTTCAGGTATCCTTATTTCGCATGTTCTTTTGATGTATTCGTTTGTTTTTCATGCTTGTGCCGTGGTTGGGTAGATTAGTCGTAGTTGTGTTAACTTCTGTCAGCGATTCTTTTGTTACGCGACACGTATTCAGTTGTGTGCCAATCGGATAGGAGATAGAGATTCGTCCGTCGTTTTGATCCTTCTTGAGATGTTGGATTTGACGTTCTCCTGGGCACGGACTGGTTAGTGACGTGCTAGGCGTCTGTGGACTACCGTGAGGAAACAGCCAGGAATGGTTTTCCCGGCGAGTCAGTTCTTGTTGTGCAGGTGGATAGTTGTGCCGCCTCTCACAGCTTGAATTCAGCCTTTTCGCTAGTCGGCTACTGAGGAGATGTCGTGGATTCTTGGTGTTCATTCATGATACCGTAGCCACAGAGGGTATGTTGGACCGGTGTTCCTTTCGTGCGAGTGTTTTCCAACGTTGTTCGGGATGAGCCGGCAAAGCTTAGGGAGCTTAAGGATCAGCTGTAGAGTTTTGGTTTGGGGAGTTTTGTGCGTCTTAGTGTTTCGCTTTTGGAAGCTCCTATTTCTGTTCGTCAAGGAGAAAGACGGCAGTTTGAGGTTGTGTATCGACGGATCGTTAATTGAATCGGCTTACGGTGCGGTGAGGTATCCTTCACCTCGCATTGACGATTTCTTCGATCAGCTCCAGAGTGCGAGACATTTTCTAAGCTTGTTTGGGATCAGGTCATCATTATTGCGGATTCGGGGTGATGGCATTCCGAAGACTGCTTTATGCGTGTGACGGGCTTTGTGTGTTTTTTTGAGTCGTTGGATTCCCTGATGCCCTAGCAGCATTCGTAGAAGTGATGAACCAGATTTCTGTAGGCCGTTCCTCGACCAGTGATTATTGTGTTATTTACGACATTCTGGTCTATCTAATGTGTCTTGAGGAACAGGAGTAGCACTTGAGGATTTTTTATGCAGATACTGGGAGAGCCCCAGCAGTTTGCTAAATTCTCGGAGTGTTTCTTCAGGCTTGTTTTTTGTTGACTCCTAGGTCGTAGTCACGGGAGATGGTTTCGTATGGTTCCGAGGGAGATCGTGGCCATACAGCTTAGGCCCAGACTTGTGTGCAGGACGGAGATCCGCAGATTGTTGGGCTTAGCAGGTTTTTACCGCCGTTTCATGCAGGATTGCTAGAGTAGTGTTGCGTCGTCGACTGAATGGACTGGAAGGGAAGTTTCTTTTCTGTGGACTGAGGCTTGTGTGCGGAGTTTTCATCAGTGGAAGATTTTATTAACATCTGCACCAGTTCTTTCCTTGCTTTCTGGTTCGGGCGACCTTGTTGTTTAACTGTAATGTTTCTTGAGTGGGGCTCGAGTGTGTACTGAGGTGACACTACAGAGTTATCGCTTTTGCTTCCCTACATTTGGAGGAAGTACGAGAAGGATATTCCACTCATGATCTGGAGATGGTCGCGGTGGTTTTGCGTTGGAGAATTGGAGACACTACTTGTTCGAGAGTCGTGTCAGATTTTCTACGGGCCACCAGAGCTTAATGTACATCTTCCTGGAGTGGATTTTGATTGTTGTGATAGTCTTCTGCAGATTTAAAGTTCTTGTGTGATCGTTGAGTACAGCTTAAGTTCGTCTTTACGGAGGGGACAGCTTGCTCATGTCCGCGCCCGACCACTTTTCTTAAATCGCTTTCGCGAGACACTGCCCGCCGATGCTCGTTCGTCAGAGATTCTTGAGCATACTCGGCTGGGTAATGATTCGGAGTCCTTGATTTGTGACAATGGTGTGCTAAGTTAGGGATGCGTTTGTGTACCTGATATTATCCGGTAAAGACGTGAAATCCTAGAGAAGGCACATCAGTCAACTCTCTTTATCCATTCAAGTTCCACCAACATTAACGTGACTTGTGAGATAGTTACGGGTGGACATGGATGTAAGGAGAAGTTTCATGGTTCGTTTCAATGTGTCTGTCTTGTTGTGTGGTTGGGTCGAGCATCTGAGGCCGGCTGGAGAGTTGCAACCTTTTACCGTTCCGAAGTAGGAGTGGGAGCAGATCTCCATGAATTTCGTTATGGTTTCTACCCCGGTTTAGTCAGGGTGTGACTCCATTCGGATTCTTGTCGTCCGGTTATACTCAGTTTGCTCAGTTGTTTTGTTAAAGTTGTGTGTTTGTGTTGATTGTTGTCGGCAGTTGGGGATCGTCACTCACCATCGTTAGGGTTCTCCTTCGATAGCTGTTATCAGGAGGCACTCCAATTGGCAACCTTTGGGTTTAGGGGTTAGGTCGTGTCGATCACCAGTCTGTTGTTTTTCTGACTCTGCGTAAGTAGGATTTTGGACCCCAGCTATGTCTAGAGACTTCGGAGATGATCCAATTGTTTCAGGTCAGGATGAAAATTGTTCATCGCGGACAGAGGTCTTATGCAACCGTGTTGGTCGTAGACTTAAGTGCGTAATGGCAAACCATATATTCTTGCGGATTTTTCCGATAAAAGACGTGTTTGATTTTGATAAGCTTATCCCAGAATTTTGGTCCTTCTGAGATCCTATAAGCGAGTTAGTTCTGTTGCCCTTAATTTGGCACTTCCGCCCAGATTATTGAGTTTTCACCCCGTATTCCTTGTGATGATACTTTACAATTACCTTCTTGACCTTTCTCACATGATTTAGCACCAGACCTTTTAGCTTGACCCGATCTTTCGTTCACCAGTAGCCAATGGTATTAATGGCTTGGCAGGTGGAGGAACATCGGTCAAGGGTCTTGCAATCTGTGAAGGGTTTTTCTTGGACGTAGCCGTATAGTGAGATAATCACTTGGGAGGCCGCGAGCGAGATTTGAGAGTTGTAATCTTCTCTTTGAAGGTACGCGTAACAGTATATTTTTAAATTCGGGGAAGAATTTCTTTTAAGGGGGGGAGATTGTAACACCTTAGGATGTGTTTTGTGGCTAATTATATTTTAATATATGGTTTTTAATAAAAAGTTTACCAAATTAGATTTCAATTATTTTATCCTATTTATTGAATATTTTATTAGATTTTTCCTAGGCTTGCACACACTTGTGCTTGATAACTAGGGTTGTTTTTGGGGTTTAACCATGGTGGACTAAACATTTCCTTAAGCCATTTTCAGTTTTGTATTAAGTCATTTTGGGTTTTAATTATAGTTGTTGTTTTCTTTTTATTTTGTTTATAGAAACGATTGCTTTGTGTTGACGTGGTGTGAGAGAGAGGGAGAGTGCATCATGGGGCATGATGGCTTGCCCATGCCTTCATTTAATGAAGAGAGAGGGAGAGAGAGGGTTGACCAAGCCTAGCTCTCATTTTCCCCTTGCCTTCTCATTCTTTTCTCTCATACTCTCACACTCTCACACACACACACCACCAGCAGCTTCTCCAGCAGCAGAAGCAGAAGCTCCATCAGCAGCAGCCCCAGCAGCACTAAACAACAGCAACATCAGCAGCAGAGCAGCATCAGCATCAGCGTAGCAGCAACAGCACCTGGCAACAACAACAGGGCCCCAAGCAGCAGTAGCAACCCTCATCCTCTCCATACACCTCTTCACCTGTGTCTTAGGGTTCTACAGGGTATATTTCTGAAACCCAATCCCCTAGTTGCTTAGCTTGTGTGCTTTTTAGCGTCGGTTTGTGTTAATTAGCTAGTTTAGTGCTAATTATGGTGATTTGTGAGGAAATTTGGTATAGTGATGATTGTGTTGTTAAACCCTACCCATTTAAGTGTTGTTAAGGTCACCTTAACTGAGATTTGACCCAGATTACACTAAAATACCATAGGGTTTCCTTTTTAGTGTATTTAGCGATTTTAAAGCGATATATTGGCATTTTGTGATCTGCTTTTGACCCGGGGCCTTCAGGACAAAATTGAGAAAACCGGGGCATGCTCACCAGGTATAGATAACACTACCAGAACACGAGCCCCAATTGTTTCATCATGGCCGCAGATTTAATGCATTTGGCCGCAAATTGCGGCTAGGAAGTGGACATGGGTGTTGGGGTCTTGGCTAGGGTTCTATTATGTGTAGGCTAGTGTTTTGGCATGTATAGTTTTGTAAGATTTGGCCTGTAGGAAAATCTGGGATCATATACCGTTTTTCATGTCCGTTGTGTTTGCGCGATGCGCGCGATACGTGAGTAGGTTCAGTGATCCAGCGTATCGCGGCGTGTCGCGGTAGTTTTAGACTCGTATACACACGATTCAGCGTATCCTGCACACGCGCGTTTAGTTCGCGACGCGAGTTTCTCGTTTTGGTTCGATATCGCGTTTTGCGGAATATTTGGCTTATATATGATTTCCATGTCTTATTTGCAGGTTTGCAGGCGGTGACTACGGACACTACTACAGGGGGGAGCAGATGGTAGGATTCACCTAGCGTGGAGCGTAGGTGAGTAGATTTAACATCTACAGGGGAATCGCACGCATGGCGTTATGCGTCTGGGCTAGGATTCAAATATCTGTCGCATATTCTACGTCATTTTTAGAATTGCGCCTTTACCTTATTTCCTTGATATAGTTGTACTGTGACTAGCAGACGTATGACACTGTACATATTATTGACGGTTCATGTTACACGAGCACGGATTGTATGCTACACACACACCGTCAATAATTGTCATGTCACACACAACCCCTTATAGTTACTTTATTGCTTATCATACTTGACATCTAGCTTATCGGTATACTTATAGTGTATCTTACCATTAGTGATAGGTACATTTACACCTTGCGATACAGCTACAGGTATACCTTGCCCATATTTTACTTATACCCAGGGGGTACCTTTCAAATTCTATTTATACCCTGGGGGTATACGACATCTTTTACTTATAGGTAGACACATATACTTAGTTGTACCTTATTGATTTCGCATACATCTGGTTTCAGCTACATATTTTCATTTATATGCTCGCATTTCAGATATATCGCATATATGTATTCCTGGATTTGCGCATTGTTATTTTGATTTCACATGATGATTTCTGGATTTGGGTACCGCGGGAGTTCATGAAATTATGCATACATTGAAAAACCCGTTTTCCTTGATATGATATTCGCGAAGCCACCATGAGATTTATCGTTTCTGAATGTATACTCTATACGAGGTGTGGTTGCCGTATGAGGGTACATGGTGGGGCCCGGTATTGTTCCACTCGGCAAGAAGATCGATGGACTTTACCGATTGAGCCTGGAGGCGGGTGAGTTCCTACCGGTGACAGTACCCATGACTCCGCGGGGGATCACGGAGACACCGTTGGGAGTCATGTACGTATGCATACGTAGAAAGGCGAGGGTCAGAGCTAAGCACTCGTGCTTTCAGGATAGCATATGATACGTGATCAGGATTTCTGTGTCGATGTTTGGCACTTGGTTTTCATGATATTTCTTTAACACCTTTGTATATATAACAGGGGATTTTGCCGTTGTTATATATACCCTTACACCAATATTAGTGGAATGGGACGCTAATATATGTGTATTGCCCCCATCATATTTATTTCTATATATATATATATACATTTAGGATGTTAGATTCTTACTTGAGATTTGACTTGGGATACTAGGTGATTCATTGAGATTGGATATTGGACATACCTATGTGATTACTGATTTGTTCATTCGGGATATAGGAGATTACTCGGTATTGTACATTGAGGAGATGTGAGACTTATATGATGTGAGAGCCCAATGTGGGGGCTGATTTGAGGAATTGGGATTTGAATGTCTTAATGGATTGTGACCCTACCACGATGTCAGGTTTCCGTGGGAATGACATATTTCACTCCATACCTCATACCTATTCACTTATGCACGGTTTCATATATTGGTAGTACCTGTTAGTGTACCCTTATGATTGCTGCATATCTACTTTCTCATATCCCTATTGCATAGTTATTGCATACTATTATCATGTCATTATTGCTTCACATATTGATTGTACCTGCTATTGTACTTTCCATTATTCTGGATTCACATGACATGTTATTACTGTAATCACATATCTTAGACTCATGCTGTATGTACATTTCTGCGATTACCTGCATATGTTATCTACTAATCACGAGTTGGCAACTCACCCCCGTTGTGCCACAGGTGTTTCAGGTTGTTCCCCAGAGTAGTCGAGGCAGGCTATTCAGTATTCATCTATCATCTTTTGCTACAGATACCGCATCAGCTCACAGTACTATTTTGCTTAGGTGGGTTTTGGTGCTTATCTGTATTTTGTATTCTACATTCGTTGTATCTTGTACTCTCCATCTACTTTTATGTTGTTGACTTAGAGACTTGGTGAGGACGTTATTGTATTTTAATGGTGGATTTGTTGTCTTTTATATACAGTTTCCATCCTATTGTCTCTTATTTCTTCGCTACGGCGTCGTATATTTATGATGTGATTGTTTTCCGCCTTTGGGCTAGTTTTTATAAAAGGGGTGTTACTAAAATTTTAAATATAGAAAGTGGGATTTTTAAAGAATTTGGGTTACGATTTCAAATGTTTCAAAAAACTTTTATTATCTTTTCCGTATTTTTATGGTTTAGATTTCTGGGTTTTGGCTTTCTTTTACTGCGTTACGTCTTTAGGCGTTGCGTAGTATTAGGGCCGTCACGTGCCAATTTCGGGTCGTGACAAGTCCGTTCAGTGTACCCAGTCTCCACTGAGCACCCGTATACCTTCTCTGATGTCAAACACCAATGGATATTGGATCATCCATCGCCCATCACATAGGTCGAGAAGCGTATACGCTAGTCTACTCTGCATTATCGATGCCCTATCTCGATTCTCCCACGACTAGGAACATTTGAAGGATGTACTTACCGACTACCTATGTTCCCCTAGTATGATCTGCATCATAATCCTGGTAGTCAAGTACTCATCCTAAGCTCTTTATCAATAGGTAATAGAGAGACAATATGTGTACATGTTAAGATAAAGTACAACCAGATAGCATACTATCAAGTCCAGCAAGAAAGTCCTCCCTATATATGTCCAAGCATCCACTACAATATACATCACATGTATAATAATGGCCTCTAGGGCATACATATAACTAATAATCTCCCACTTGCACTATGGCCATTTGTTGCAGTATCTCATACTCAACAATTTAGCAGTGGTTGTAATATCCCATACTCAACCATCCCATAGAAGTCTCTCTAGGGGTGAGGCCTTTATGAGTGTATCCGCTGTATAATCCTTTGTATCTACTCTCCTGACCTCGATCCCTTGGAGTTCAACCATCTCCCTGATCTGGTGATACTTGCCTCAGAATATGTCTGGAACGCTGACGGGACCTTCGTTCCTAGGCTAAAACCACAACTCCATTGTTGTCACAATAACAGTTATTGGATGCTCAATGGTAGGAACCTTGTTCATCTCATGAACAAGAAATGCCCAGACAGCCACTTTGGCAGCATCATTAGTAGCAATGTATTCATCATTTATCGTCTAGTATATCACGGTATCTAGCTTGGAACTCTTCCAACATACCGTCCCTCCACTGACGGTAAAGACAATGCCTGTGACTGACTCTCAGTTGACCTTATCACTCTGGAAGCTCGAACCAAGAACATTCATTTAGTGCTTCTCAAGTACTTAAGAATGTCTTCCACAGCTTTCGAGTGATTCTCCCAAGATCCGATTGATTCCTGATCAATACACCTAGTAAGTCATCTACATCTGGTCTGGTACATAACATCGCATACTCTGATAGAGCCTACTGCCGAAGCATAGGGTATCCTTTGAACGCGAGCTCTCTCCAAATCAGTCTTGGGAGACATCATTTTGGAGAGATTGATTCAAGAGTAAATGGGCGAACCACCACGTTTAGAATCATCCATACTAAACCCCTTTAGTATGGTGTTAATAGACCTGGATTTGGTACACTCCCAGCATCCACTTAGATCTATCACCATAGATCATAATCCACAAGATGTAGTAGGTATCATCCAAATCTTCTATTGAGAATCCCCGTGATAAGAGGATCTTGACCGAGTGTAGTATAGGAAACCATTTCCTATCTAGAGTATGTCATCTACGTACAATACGTGGAAAACAACCTTACTCTCTCCAACCTTCTTGTACATACAAGGTTCATCTACCATTTTGATGAAGTCAAACTCATTGACTACCACATGAAAACAGATGTTCCAATTCCGCGATGCTTGTATTGATCCTGATGTACATAAGCATAGCTTTGAAAATCTCAACTTTTCCATTTACACCAAGAATCTTCTCAAGATCCAATTGCTCACAATGGGTTTTACCCCTTCAGGTACAACATCCAAAGTCATACTTTGTTGGTGTAGATGGATTCTATCTTTGATCGCATAGTATTCAGCCATTTCACAGAGTCCCCATTCGTGATGGCCTGCCTGAACCTAGTTGAGCCATCATCTACCATGATGCAATCCTCGCTCCCACTGTCACCGAGAAGACCGTAGTATCTCTCAAGTGGATGAGGAACCCTACCAGATTCGCGTAGAGGCAGAGGTTCGTTGGAGACTATTGATTCCTTTGGTTTCACAAAATCATCAGCTGTTAGTTTTTCTAGCTGGAACACCTTCCAGTTCTACCCCATGACCAGAAATTTGAGGCAACTTGGCCGGATTTTGGCCGAGCACAAGTGCACATTTTCCGAGAAGGCCGGCCACTTTGTGGATTTTGAGCATAAAATTTTTCCTGTGTTCCAGTCTCTTGGTTTTTGTGTTTTAGGTGTTGTTTGTTTTTGCTAAGTTAACAAACGGGTCCGCATCTCATGGCATTGAGAAGGAGGGGGCCTCACTATAGAATTGGCGGGCTATTCGCCGCACTCGTACGGGGTACTGGTTGACCCAAGGAGGGGTGCTCAAGTTATCGGATTCCGTGAAATGCTGGGTGGTCCATTCACATTGATGAAGGGGGCTACCTCGCTTCTGGTTTTGGAGGGTAACTTGCCTCGCTCGTAGGGATCAAGGTTTTCATTACACAGGCTATCCACATGACCAGGGGAACGTCGGGTTTCACTTGCAGCTCAAAATAAACCCGGGGCTCCCAGATTTTCTGTATTGTTCTGTGATGCTTATTGCTTATCTGTGATGTTGCATTTATCATGCCTGGAGCGATTATTAAATATTGTTATATATATATATATATATATATATATATATACTAGTAGATGTAGTATATGTTTTACACCCGCGCTAGTCCAGTCCCCGCTCTTTCGTTAGTTAAGTAACCTAACGGGTGATGACAGGACCAAGTGGCGAATGCGGATGGAATATATGTACATCATATTTTCGTTCTTTTCTGGTGTGATTAATTTATGGGACTGCGTTGATTCAGATCAATGCAAAGAAAACAAACCTATTCGATGTTGTTGGAACAATTTTCAAAAAACTGTTATTACAAGGATGTTTTCATTTGTTTTGCACAGCGGTATTCGGTTATGAATATCCAGTACCTCATTCGACGAGGCAAAAGCCGAGATCCCTTCACCGGGAGTGACCTCTTGGGCAGAAGTTTGCGTCATGGTAATAGCTTCACTATAGTCGATTACTTTTTGCTTTGGATCGCGGTATTCAGTGAGAATATCCTGCACCTCATTCCATGAGGAAAGAGCCGAGATCCCTTCGCCGGGAGTGACCTCATTAGCAAAGGTTTTCGCCACTATATATTTGTAAAAAGCTATCCGGTTCCTTCAATGATATCAAGTTCATTACGTTAAAGGTTTTTCGACAAAAACCATTCGTAGCCCTCCGTCAATTCAGACGGGTAGCACTTAGTATTCATTCTATGTTTGTTGGCCTTAGTCAAGGCATAGAGTATGGTAGCTACTTGTTACTTTTTTGTTGCATAGATAGATGCGTTGGTTTGGGACAGTCGTGCAGCCATGTTGGCCCTAGTCAAGGGCGAGTACGGGTGGGTTCAAATTAACCTGGACAATGACGGGTAGAACTTGTTATGATTTGTTGGCCTTAGTCAAGGTCATAAGAGCATGGGGTAAAAATCACATCGGGAGTTTCAAACATACAGGAAACTTGCCAAACATGCATATATCTTCTTGTAACACCTTAGAATCCGATTTTGTTAATTAAACGATAATGCGGATTTTTTAGTAAAACGTTAACCAAAATAGTTTTAAATATTTTATAAAAATTAATTAATATTTTATTATTATTTATTTCTGGCTTGCACACACTTGTGCATGTTAACCTAGGGTTAATTAGGGTTAACCTGTTAGTGTATATGCCCCAGAGGACATTACTGTATCATACTAGCTTGTATATTACTTAATGGAAGCTTGGGATATTCACAGTTGTATAGACAATCTTGCTCAAAATGGTATTATGCTACTTGGTTTGTCTCTACTTCAATATGTGCATGTGTTTCTTTTAGCATATCGCATATATACATATTAGTAGAGCCCTTAGGATCATTGCTTGATTACCAGCGTTGTGATGGAAGTCACACTCGTGGGGCTGGGTAATCCATAAGCACATCCTTATACAGGTCCCTAGTCGTAGGACTATCGAGACAGGGAATCGATACTCCGTAGTAGACTAGCGTATGCGCTTCTCATCCCAGCAGGGGAGACGGTCTGTCCCACAGCCGTCAGTACGTCGTACTTGAGATATTATGCGGGTGCTTGTTAGGTTACGAGTACACTGGACATGACTCGTCGGGAACTGTTGGTTGGTATTATACCTAACGTCAGTTATCGGTTCCCAGATGACATGAGTACAGCTTAGTCCGCCGACTTGATACTGTCACTTCGCCTCGAGTGTGTTCCCACTGTACTTAGATTACTACCCTACCACGGCTCAAAGGAGTCGTGCAAATAGGTAGTAGTTGGGTGCAGTCCCGAAGCACTTGGAGGCAGTGACGGTTAGAAAGGATTTGTCTCTCCCGGTATTAGGGGTTGACATCGCGCTGTGTCTAGGAGAGCCATTACACAAGTTGTCCCTGGCCAGGGAAAGCGAGATATACTGGTAGGTTTCCAGTGTTATCTCAGGGTGTTCTGGGATACACTCCGACACGACTTGTACCGCTATTAGGGGACTGACGTTCACCGCCCCCTAGGCCCGCCATGCGATGTATCAGACGAACAGACCGGACTGTACGGAGATTGTCACATACAGGCTCAGTAGGAGTTCGGATGGGTTTACCTCATCGGCCTTCTTATCGACATCTACCTGGGGACCATTACGTACAGCTAGTGCCGCTTGCGGTCTGTGGTTAAACCCACTGCCGGTATAGTGTCGAGTCTTTAGAGTCCCACACAGAGAGTTTCCCTGCACTGAGCGAAACGTGTAGAGGCTGTATGGTTTTACGGTAGGGGTGCGATCACCTCCGTGCACTTGTGTGCGTATGCTGTTCGGGCAGGCAATACTAGTGGGCTTTGGTTTAAGCGAGATCCTAGTATTGCACGGATGGATTTGTTTTGTCTTCTGTGCATTCGCATTCTACGGAATGCGGATGCGGGTGTGTATGCACAGTTTTGAGGAGCGATAAAGGAGGAAGTGCCCCATTTGGGTTTTGGCAGTTGGTTCGGCCAAAACCGTAATGTGGCAGGCTCATTAGGGTTTTGGCAGTTGGTTCGGCTAAAACCGTAATGTGGCACACTCATTAGGGTTTTGACAATTCGTTTGGTCAAAACCATTATGAGCCGGAGACATTCTTTACTAATCCTTTTAGTGATAGATTAGTGATGGCTAATTGCATTGACCATTTGACCACTTGGACCTCTCTTGACTTTGTTGACCCGTTGACCGTGTTGACCATTGACCTTGAAGAGAGATCTACACTCTTCTTTGATTTTCTGTTTAATTCTTGAGTTATGATAATGGTCAATTCAATGTAGCATCGACTTTATCATGATAGGATTAGTAATGATGGTTTTGGGTGTATTTTTGCAACCATGGTTCATTTGCTTTAGTTAATTTTTCCATTATTCTCTTCTCATTCTCTCTCTTGAAGTGAGAAGAAAAGAAAAGCTCCATGGTTGCTAGGTTTTCTCCTTCATCTTCCTCCTCTTGAAAATTCTTTTGATCTCATTTGTTGAGAGAAAAATAATCCACATAGACAAACACTTCCATCCTTCTCATCTACACAACCTAAGGCATTTAGATTAGCAATCTCTTTTCCCTAGTTGCCTCGGCTTGAGGTGGAGCTTAGTGTACAACTCTCGGATGGATTGTCTTCGACTCAAGAAGGCCGCGGAGTTGACCTAGATCCGGATCGACCCTCGGAGCGTGGATGGACGAGCCGGACAGCGGAGAGAAGACCCGAAGGACCGGTTCCGTGAGGTATATTTTCTACAGCATAGTAGTTAAAGCCTCTACTTGTTTGCTATTTTCTAGTTTAGCCAAGATCCTTGCTTTTGAGTCCATGTTGCCTTGTGCCAAATTATTGTTTTTCGCAGTTTCCGCCTCCCCGTAAGAACCGGGGTGAGCAACGTGGACTTACAGTGGTATCAGAGCCTGTCTAAACATAAACTGGCAAGTTAGCAAAGTGTTAAGAATATCGATCGGAAAAAAGTCGCAAAACACATCCGACAAAAACCAACTTTCTGTCGAATTTTTGTACTGTTCAAAAAATTATTTGACATACATGAAAATTCGTCTCAGGGTTTTTATAGAACACACAGCAAAACTGAGCATCTGACTCGGCCAACTCACCGCGGAAACGCGGCAAAACCATGGGTTTGGCCGCGGATCCACGGCAGAGTTGACTCGGCCGCGACTCCGTTTTGCTGTAGTGTTCTTTGCTTTCTGTTTTGAGATTTTTAATACATGTTTTTTCCACCCAGAATTTCCAGACAGCAAATTGACTTTTGGGGTGGTTATAAATCCGTATTTTGATTGATATTCCGTACTCTTTGGCTAATGAATATTATCTGTGATGTGATATATGTATTGAACGTCCGCTAATCGCGATACGTCGATTAGTGGGGGTTATACATATCCGAGATCTGTAATGTTGATGGTTTGTGGATATGAACTCGGTGTATTGTCGCGGGTGAATAGCCGGGAATGGGTGTGAGATGAGAGTTTCTTTTTCTTTCATTCATTGTAAAAGTTGTAAATTGATGTAATATTATTTGTTTGGCAGCACAACCGGGTCGGGGTTGTAGCCGTCATTGTATAATTTCTTTTTACTGTTTTTGCTCCTAGGATAGACCCATGGTGGGGTGCACAAACTACCGGGTATCTCGAAGTGCCGAGTGGCCTACTCACGGTGTTGAGGGAGGTTGCTTCGTTTCGGGTACTTGGCGGGTAGTTTGCCGCACCCGTAGGGGTCTAGGGTGGGGTTTGGCTATTCATCGCGACCGTGTAATCCGTTTTTCGTTGCAGGCTCGAACGAATCGCGGATTCCTAGTATATCCAAAGTGTTCATCTGTGATCTGTAATGGCTATCATTGCTTTATATCTATATATGATATCTATTTAGGTATTGCTTATGTTTTGCATCCGCGCTAGTTCAGCCCCCGCTCTGTCGTTAGTTAAGTAACCTAACGGGTGATGACGGGACCCCGTGGCGAATGCGGATGGCATAAGCGTACACCATATTTTGGTTGTTTTCTGCAATGATAGGATTAAATGATGGGACGCATTGGAATTAATGCATGAAAATAAACCAAGTAAAAGTCGTTGGAACACTTTGAAAACCACTCGGTTCTTTTCAAAAACCAGCATTTTAAACACGGAGCTTGAACCACTCCTTTTAAAAAGCTATCTCGTTCCATCGATTATATCAAGTTCACTACGTTCACCAAAACCATTCGTAGCCCTCCGTCGTTTCGTATGGATATTCAATAGTATTCAAGCTATGCTTGTTGACCTTCGTGAAGGCATAGTGATTGGTAGCTGTTGGGTGTTCATATATAGCATAGATAGATGGTTGGTTTGGGACAGTCGTATTACCTTGTTGACCTTCGTCAAAGGTATATACGGGTGGGTTCAAATTAACCTGGATAATGACAGGTAGAACTTGACATGTGACTTATGATTTGTTGACCTTCGTCAAGGTCATAAGAGCATGGGGCAAAAATCCACATCGGGAGTTTCAAAAGTACCGAAACTTGCTAGCGCTGCATACCATTTGGAGTGTGATGATTCTGGTAGGATTCCTTCAGTTTTGTCACGCAATGATATTTGGATCCTGATCCTACTGTGAGTATATGCTACTCCTCGGTAACTTTCTCACTTAACGATCAATGCTATAAACATAGTAGGTGTCTAGAAAGGTGTTAGCGGGGCTACGCCCACAGGGAAAAGAGGTTACTTAATTAAGGAACTTCGTGAAAGCGTTGGAAAACCTGCCTCGAAGTACCGACACTGGCCTTGCTGAACGGTTAAGCAAGTATTGTACGGTGAGATTGATCCTGACTAATTCTTCCTTTATGGTTTGAGGAGGGATTCGAGAGACAGTGGGAGCCATCCTGTTTAGATAAATTAAAAACCAATCTAAACTTGCAAGAGCATCATGCTAAGTGTTTTCTTCTCTCTCTCTTAATTGCAGCGACCCGGTGACCGCACCTAGGTTACACCTAGATAATAAAATGACTGAATCTGACTGTTATGACTGGAAAAGGTCTGTCCAGATGTCCATTGCCCATAACAAGCTGGGGCACTTCTTGACTGATCCAACCCCTGCCGTCTCAGGTCCAGTTTCCCTATCACGGATATTGATATCCGTAGGACATCGGAAGAAGACTGTGCGAAAGCCAAGTGCCTCGTGTTAGCCTCAGTTGATGGTACATACCAGAGGCAGCACGAGAAGATGGACTCAGCTACTATCTTCCTCCATAACAAAGTTTTATATGGAGAGCAATCTCGTATCGCAAGATATGAGACCTCGAACGAATTGCTTCCAGCGAGGTTGGCTATCGGGTCATCTGTAAGGGGCAACGTCCTTACAGAGACCAGCTCTTTTGAGCTCACGGACCTGAAGACCACGTTGAAGAACGGGTCAGATGCTGAATTAGTTCAACAGTCTCTACCTACTACCCTGAAGGAAACCAGGGAAGTAGAAAGAAAGGGAAGGGCAGAAGTTTCGGGAATGGATGTAGATAAAGAGGGATGTTCTTATTGTTACGGGAATGAACATGGGAAGAAGGATTGCAGGGCTTGCAAAGCCAGTAGCCAGAATTCGAAGCATGTTGTGGCTTCAGCTTCGGGTGTGTTTGTAATAGAGAACTGTATGTCAGTAACCCTACTTCCTGGGTATTGGATACCGGATCAGGATCTCATATCTGTAATTCGTTACAGGCTCTGAGAAACTGTAGGGTTATCAGGAAATGTGATATGACACTCAGGGTTGCTAACGGAATGAGCATGTATGCTGAATCCGTAGGGGAATATCATCTAGGACTGACAACTGGGCAGATATTGATTCTGCGTAACTGTTTTTATGTACCAGGTGTGACATGTAATATCATATCTATATCCTTAATTTCTAAGGAAGGATATGATTTTACTTTTGTAAGCGATGTAGTCAACATCCAACTGAATCAAGTTCTGATTAGGTCAGGTACATTACAAAACGGAATATACGTATTGAATCAAGCTCAGATCTTCAGTGTCCAGAACACACTTAAAAGAAAGTCTCCGGAAACAAATCAGGCTTTCTTATGGCATTGTAGACTGGGTCACATTAATGAGACACGGTTAACAAAGTTACATAAAGAGGGATACTTGAATCCGTTCGAGTATCAGTCTTATGCCACTTGTGAATCTTGTCTCATGGGAAAGATGACAAAGACTCCGTTCACTGGACACGGAGAAAAAGCGAGAGAGCTCTTGGGACTCATACACAGTGATGTGTGTGGTCCAATGTCTACACATGCGCGAAGTGGTTATTCATACTTCATTACATTCACAGATGATTTCTCTAGGTATGGGCATGTCTTCTTGATGAAGCACAAATCCGAGGCCTTTGAGAAATTTCAGGAATACAATAATGAAGTTGAAAAACAAACAGGCAAAAGTATCAAGACACAGAGATCTGATCGAGGTGGTGAATACTTGAGTGCCGAGTTTCTGGGCTACTTAAAAGAGAATGGAATTCTTTCTCAGCTTACTCCTCCATACACACCATAACACAACGGTGTATTGGAAAGGCGGAATCGAACCCTATTGGATATGGTTCGTTCCATGATGAGTAAGGCTGAGTTGCCACGATCCTTCTGGGGTTATGCGCTAGAAACAGCTGCATATCTCTTGAACAAAGCTCCAACCAAGACTGTGCCTACCACCCCATATCAGATGTAGAGTGGGAAGAAACCCTGTCTCAAGTACCTTAAGACATGGGGATGTCCAGCTTTTGTAAAAAAGCAGCATGCGGACAAGCTCGAGGCACGCTCAGTACTGTGTAAGTTTGTGGGATACCCAAAGAACTCCAGGAGGTATCTTTTCTATTCCGCAGAGGAACAAAAGGTTTTTGTTTCTCAGCATGCCTACTTCTTGGAAACTGAATTTTTAGAAAATCAGATAAGTGGGAGCTCAATAGAACTGGAAGAAATTCCAGAACCACAAACTATTACTGAAAGCTTGAAGGAACCAGAAGTTTCAAGAGAACCGGACATCCCAGCGCCACTCCGCAGGAGTAGTAGGCAGTCTCATCCGCCCGAGAGATATGTTCACATCATAATATTGCAATTCATACGCCCCATTTTTGTGCAATTTATAAGTAAACAGGTGCTTTTTACGATCGTTTGTTACATGATACAGGATACAGACTTTTGAAGCAAATACAGTGAAAAAGACAAAGATGATACAGGAAATGGACTTTTGACCAACCAGCACACTGATCCTACTCAAGCCGAGATGAACGTCAAGTGAAACGGTCAAAAAGATCCTTACGAGTTTCAATGAGAATCTGAAGAATAACAAAAAGCCCAACAGAGAAAAGCACAGTGAAAACAGAGAGCCCAAGACAAGATCAACCAAGCACAGAAAGTTGGAGGCCCAACACCACCATAGGGCCGCGGATCCGCGGCCTAAGCCAGTATCTGCCGCGGATCCGCGGCCGTCTAGTGCCCGGGTCGGTGGAAAATTCTTCTGTTGCTGAGACGGTTCTGGTGTTTTGATTTTTAGGGGGTAAATCAGTAAAGTAATGTCTACGAGAGTCTGTAACCCTAGATTCACTAGTTACTTATAAATTATAATCTAGATCTAAAAAAATGTATGCCTATTTATAATCAATAAAAGTGAGATTTGTTGAAGAATTCAGAGCATCATCTTTTCTTGTAAGTCTTTAGTTTTATTTAATTCTTGCCTTAGTATAATCTTTTACTTGCCCTAGTTATTTAATTTTTACTCTAGTGTAATCCTCCTTAATTTGCACCAAGTAGTTAACCTTTAAAACATAAACATAAAAATGTCTCTTTGCAACAATTCCCTAATGAGCGAGTAAAATCCTCGCTCGTTAGGGTTAGGAACAAGGGAGTAAGTGAGAGATGGATGTCTCTCACCTCCTTCAATGCCAACTTATTTTTAAAACGAAATCTTCATGCATTCATATACGATCCTCCCCCTACGGCACCCTACCTACAAGGTAACGGTGAACCTTAGTATAAAAGGCCGGACTTATATGACATCCATGAAGATCACATCAATTAATAGGAAAGGACTGACAAGGATCTAGAGGAAGAAACTTTGTTTCTTCCCGATCATCCTAATCCCCTTTGCTAATAATTGTTGTGATATTTCTAAAAAGCTTAAATCATGGCATTGAAAGAGGTGAAAACATAGATCTCAACACCCCTACCTTCGACCTAACCCTAACGAGTCCTTTCTTATCACATAACTTCGTCTTTAAATCAATCGATAAAAACCAAACAACGATTTGAATCAACTCGTTATAACACAAAATCAGAAACTAACACATCCCTGCGGATCGACCCGTACTCACCGGCTAGCTGCGAAGCGACGCCGTTTCTGATTACGGTAAACTACAAATTTTTGGATTAATCAAATGGCGCCGTTGCCGGGGATGGCGTAATTTTCTCTTTTTGTATGATTTCGGGTTGATATAAAATTTGAAAATTATAAAAATCTGAAAATACAAAATACAAAAAAAAATTCTTTTCATTATTTTTATCTGTTTGAAGGGTTTCTCGTTTGAATCTTGCAGGAACGACAAGAACGTTTGGATCTGGAGTTTTACAGAAGGTGAAAACAGAAAAGAGAACATAAAAACAGAGAGGAGTTGATAGCCCAGAGAAGCACAAATTTTTACAGAGCCCGATCCCTTCATTAGACCGCGGAACCGCGGCTAAGGAGCAACCCAGACCGCTGATCCGCGGCCATCTGTTGGACTCACTGCTTGAAATTTTTTTGGGTTAGTTATCTCTATTCTCTCCCCTCTGAAACCTCCATATTTCCACTGTAAACTTTTCTGCAGGGTTCTTTGCGTAAAGAGTCTTTCTCCCCCTTCTAAATAACAAGTCTCTGCAGGTTTCTTTGCGCCGCGCTAAAATTGATTGCAAGTGATTTTATTTGTTTTGCATATTTTAATAGGACTTAAGGGGATATTTGACCAAACTCAGATTGGGTGGGGATTTCATCACCCTTCCCAGGACCCCAGAAAACACCTAAAGCATTTTGCATCGACCACCTTTAATTAAAAAAGATTAGACTCAGACCTAAGGACAGCGAGCTCAATAGGAAAAGGACTAGGGTAGGCATCGGCCGTTTATCCTAACCGACATTGCGGTGTCTAGGCTAGTGGTTATTAATTAGGCCGACTGTAGTGGTGGTTCCTTCCCACTTACCTGGCCGTATTTGTCCGTGAAGAGGCGGTTTGAGGTCTATTTCTAGCCCTAGTAAGGAGTTGTCTAGCAGACCTAGGCGACCCTAGATCTAGGCCTGATTGTGCATATGTGGTTGATACAGTTGTGTCACGAGTCCATTTTCAAAAACCTCTTTGCAAAACTCACACACACAAAAAAAAAAAACAAATAAAAACTTTTCAAAAACTTATAACTTGTCGCAAAAAGAAAACCTGAAAAATTCACCACACCACCTTCCTTCACTGACGTTATCTTACCCCCACATTCTGTTTTTCTTTTTTCTGACCGCACTATCCCTTTTAGTGTATGCCACTTTGGACTAGGGATACAGACGCCCGATTAGTCCGCGTTTCGTTGGTACCGACCAACGAACCCTTCGACACTGAAGTCGAAAATCCGTCCACTTTCTTACCCTCACCTTCAATTTCTTTCACCGAAGGTATGTCGGGATTTAACCCCAACAAATACCTTACCGACGGGAAGGATTCCACCTCCCCCAGGTGCGAATAACCCGAACCAACCGCCTGTTGAAGCGCCCGCACGAGTTGCGCTCCAGGACCTCTTCTACCCCATCCGCACTTCTTTACCCACTTGTCTTTCACCCCCACCGGCAAATAGGGACAATTTTGAGATTAAACCACATTTCATCAATATGCTGCCGAAATTTCACGGTTTGGAAACTGAAGACGCTTATATCTTTATTAATAAATTCCAAAATGTGTGCGCTATGATGAAAACAACCCAATTGAGTGATGACGCTATAAGGCTAAGGGTCATTCCTTTCACCTTATGTGACCTAGCCGAGAAGTGGCTATATAGCACCGCATCACATTCCATAAGAAATTGGGATGAGTTTGTGAAGGCTTTTCTGAAAAAGTTCTATCCTCACCATAAAACTGCAAGAATTCGAAATGAAATAATTCAATTCTCACAACTGCCTTCCGAACCTTTCTGGAAGTGCTTCGAGAGATTCAAGGACCTATTAGTTCAATGCCCTCACCATGGGATAGAAAGTTGGCAACTTTGCCAAACATTATATGAGGGATTGAACTCGGCAACGAAGCAGTTGCTAGAAACCATCTGTCAAGGTCATTTTCTCTCTAAGTCTAATGATGAGGCGTGGCAGTTTCTCGAGGATCTTAGTGAACAGACAATACTGTGGGAGAGCACAAAGACCACATCAGCTTCTAGTGGTCAATCTAGGGCGGGCATACATCAAATAGAGATGTCGATTGCTATGAAGGCCGAGATGGCCGCTTTTACGAAAAAGCTAGAAGCGATCGAGACCAAAATCTCGTCGTCTTCTCCTGCCCCTGCTATGCCCCCACGTACTGTCTGTGCTTGTTGTGCGGATCCATCGCACCTGACTGAAGAGTGTCCTTATAATGCATCTACACAAGGACAGGATCAAGTCAATGCTGCATTCCAGCAACGACAAAGGAACGATCCGTATTCTTCGACGTATAATCCGGGGTGGAGGAGTCACCCAAACTTCGCTTGGAACCAAAATCAACAATTCCAAGGAAATAATAATAATTTTCAAAGACCTCCTCCACCACAACAACAACAAGCACCCTCGCAAACTCAATATCAACCGCAACAATTTCAACAACCTTACCCTAATCAGGTGAACAACTTTGTGCCGAACAATGCTTACCAGCCAAACAATTATGTTCAACCTAATAATGATAAGGTTAGCTCGCTCGAAAGAAGTCTAGATGCGTTCCATAAGCAATCTACACAGTCTACAACAAGACTTGAGACTTATATTCAAACTTTAGTGCAAAATAGTGCCTCCCATGATCAGAGTATCAAATCTATAGAAGCACAAATTGCACAACTCAATGCAGCTTTGAGCGAGCGCGAAAAAGGAAAACTCCCGTCTCAACCGTTGCCCAACCCCGGTCACGCACATGCTGCACACAATCAGCAAAATCATAACGTAAATGCGGTGACCATGTTGAGATCGGGAAAAGTGTTGCGGAACAATGTGGGCATTAACAATGACACCCCTGCCGGTGGGTCTTCTTCATCTTCTTCACCATCTTCTTCTTTAGAGCCTATTCTCCACCCTTCACATGGCTCTACCTCTTCTAGCTTGAACGGACCTAATTCTCACGAATGAACACATCTACACGAGGTACCGTTCCAACTCGACAATCTGATCCACAAAAATTGGACTCAACCACCTTTCAAAATGTTCCTTTTCCTAATCGGTTGAGATCAAATAAACCAACTCCTCAAATGGAAAAGATTGTCGAGTTGTTCAAACTGGTTAGCATAAACATCCCTCTTTTGGATGCAATTCAGCAAGTTCCTTCATATGCCAAAATTTTAAAGGACTTGTGCACCAAAAAGAGGAAGTCGCAAGTGCCAAAGAAAGTTTTTGTGGCCAGTGCTATTAGTGATGCTCTTGTAAATTCCCTTCCCCCAAAACAAAAGGACCCCGGGTGTCCTACCATTTCGATAACAATTGGGGACAAGAATATCAATAGAGCACTCTTAGATCTTGGCGCGAGCGTCAATTTGCTACCCTATTCTGTGTACGAGCAATTGGGCGTTTGAGAGCTTAAGCCCACTCACTGTACTCTCCAAATGGCCGACCGGTCAATAACCCATCCTAGGGGAGAGCTGGAGGATGTGTTAATAAGAGTAGGGGACTTCATTTTCCCCGTTGACTTTATAGTGATGGATACACAACCTGTTGCAAACCCCCGGAACCAAATTCCGGTAATTCTAGGTCGACCATTTTTGGCTACTTCCAACGCAGTGATCAATTGTCGTAACGGTTCAATGAACCTATCTTTCGGCAATATGACAATTGAGCTCAATATTTTCAAGTTAGGAAGTCAGCCTGCTGAGCCCAATGCTAGCGTACTTGACTTTTGCTCGATCAATGAGATCGCGGAGGAGGACTGTGAGTTCGAGAATTTTTTATTCGACCACAGCAATGTTAACGCCACTAGTGCGTTCCTCCTAGAATCCGACTCAGCTTTCGCGGCGGATAACGATTTTGAATGTTTTACATTCGTCGACGACTTCGAAGACTCATCACTTGATTTGGAGTCTTTTGCTTTTGCGGATGAGTTAGTAGAACCATCCGACACTGTTGCGTACACTCGGTACGAACCTTTGATGGAATCATTCGAGTTTGAAACAACAACCCCATTGTTACCATCTATTGTTTCACCATCTAAACTCGAATTAAAGCTTTTGCCGACACACCTAAAATATGCATATCTAGGTGATAATGAGACCTTACCTGTCATTATATCAACTTCTCTAGCTCTTGAGCAAGAGAAGGCTCTCTTGACGTTCTTACTTAATAATCGGCAAGCTTTCGGCTGGTCTATGGCGGACATTAAGGGGATTAGTCCCCTCATAGTCGAACATCATATACACTTAATGGATGATGCCAAGCCAGCACGAGATCCACAAAGGCGCCTCAACCCCATCATGAAAGAGGCGGTTAAGAAGGAAATTGTCAAATGTCTGGATAGCGGTATCATTTACCCTATCTCGGATAGCCAATGGGTTAGCCCAATCCACGTCGTGCCCAAGAAATCGGGCATTACGGTCATTACAAACGAGGCAAATGAGTTGATTCCCACTCGCACCCAAACTGGGTGGCGAGTCTGCATAGACTATAGGAAACTCAATGCCGCAACAAGGAAAGACCACTTTCCTTTACCCTTCATTGACCAAATGCTCGAGCGATTGGCAGGGCACGAGTTCTATTGTTTTCTTGATGGCTATTCCGGTTACAATCAAGTCCCCATCGCCAAAGAGGACCAAGACAAGACAACATTCACTTGTCCCTTTGGCACTTTTGCTTATCGTCGCATGCCCTTTGGGTTATGCAACGCACCCGCGACATTTCAGCGGTGTATGATGGGGATCTTTTCAGACATGGTTGAAAAGTTCTTGGAGATTTTTATGGACGATTTCTCCATCTTTGGCGACTCCTTCGACGAGTGTTTACGCCATCTTGACGCTGTTCTTACCCGCTGCAGGGATAAGAACCTAACATTAAATTGGGAAAAGTGCCATTTCATGGTGCAAGAGGGCATTGTTCTAGGACATGTCATTTCGCAAAACGGCATCGAGGTAGACAAGGCTAAAATTGAAGTGATTTCTAACTTACCTCCCCCAAAGTGCGTCAAAGATATCAGAGCCTTCTTTGGCCACGCCGGTTTTTACAGACGGTTTATCAAGGACTTTAGCAAGATTGCTAGACCCTTGACTCTCTTACTGGCCAAGGACACGACCTTCGCTTTTGACTCCACATGCACCGAAGCATTCGAGTCTTTAAAACATTCACTCATCACTGCGCCCATCCTTTCATCTCCCGACTGGACGCACCCTTTTGAAATCATGTGCGACGCATCCGACTTTGCTATTGGTGCTGTTCTTGGACATCACATTAATAAGATGCCGCACGTGATTTATTATGCTAGCCGAACACTAAATGAGGCCCAACTTAATTACACAACAACAGAGAAAGAATTTTTAGCTGTTGTGTTCGCACTCGAAAAATTTCGGCCTTATTTAATCGGCTCTCCAGTCGTTGTTTATACTGATCATTCGGCTCTTCGCCACCTCTTTGCGAAGAAGGATGCTAAGTGTAGGTTAATACGTTGGATCCTTTTATTGCAAGAATTTGATCTTGTCATTAAGGACAAAAAGGGATGTGAAAACGTAGTAGCTGATCACCTATCACGACTTCCTTCTTCGCCCACGCTCGATCTTCCTATCACTGACGTTTTTCCCGACGAGCAACTCTTGACCGTTTCTTGCGAACCGTGGTTCGCCGATATTGTAAACTATTTAGCCACCGGCCTGATTCCTAATGATTGGTCGAAACAGGATAAGCTTCGATTTTTGTCCCAAGTAAAGCATTTTTACTGGGATGAACCCTATCTTTTTAAATACTGTTCCGACCAAATCATTCGTCGGTGTATACCCGAGAGTGAGGTCAAGAGCGTGCTGTCTTTCTCCCACGATCAAGCATGTGGCGGGCACTTTGGCCCAAAGAAGACAGCCGAAAAAGTTTTGCAGTGTGGTTTCTATTGGCCACGACTCTTCAAGGATGCATTTGAATACTGCAAAACTTGCTCCCGGTGCCAACATTTGGGCCGGATTTCATGGAGAAACGAAATGCCACTCCAACCGATTTTGGTAGTGGACATTTTTGATGTTTGGGGTATAGATTTCATGGGACCATTTCCTAACTCTTTTGGAAATGTGTATATTCTGTTGGCGGTTGACTACGTTTCTAAGTGGGTCGAGGCTGTGCCCAGTCGAACGAACGATAATAAAGTTGTCGTTCGATTCCTTAAAGAACACATATTTTCTCGATTCGGGCACCCTCGAGCGATTATAAGTGATAATGGTTCTCATTTCTGCAATAGGACCTTTGAGTCCTTGATGCGTAAATACTCTATCACCCACAAATTGTCAACGCCATATCACCCCCAAACATGTGGGCAAGCCGAGGTTTCAAATCGGCAAATAAAGCAAATTTTGGAGAAAACGGTTTCTAAAAACCGTAAGGATTGGTCGCTTAAATTGATAGATGCACTATGGGCTTTCCGTACTGCATATAAGACCGATCTGGGTATGTCTCCATACCGGCTTGTGTACGGGAAGGCTTGCCACCTCCCAGTGGAGATCGAGCACAAAGCTTTCTGGGCTATAAAAGAGCTAAATTTGTATTTAGGAGATGCGGGCAGCAACAGAAAGCTGCAACTGAATGAGTTGGAGGAGCTAAGGGATGAGGCATATGACAATGCCATAACTGCTAAAAACCGAGCCAAGGTGTTCCACGATAAACACCTTTTACGAAAAACTTTTGAACCTGGTCAACAGGTTCTACTTTATGACACTCGGTTACACTTGCATCCTGGTAAGCTCAGGTCCAGATGGAGAGGACCTTTTGTGGTCCGCACCGTTTATCCGCACGGTGCGGTTGATCTTGAGAACCCTGAAGACGGTACCTTATTTAAGGTAAATGGGCATCGACTAAAACCGTTCTTCATTGCGGATCCTTCGGAGGAGCTCCTGTTTTTGCAGGAGCCGCTTTACACTGATTGATCTTCCTCCGCTTTCACCCCCAAACTTTGTTTTCCAAGGACACTATTTCAAATAAGTTTGGAGGTGTGTATATCATTTGTATGTACATTTCCAAAATACCATAAAAATAAGATAATATAAATAAAAAAAATAAATAAATAATATTTTTTGGACTAAATTGCAAATGTGCAGATTAATAGCTGCATTTACGAATAAAACCCTCACCCTTGAGGGTGTTTTTTGTAAATCACCCCTTCCCCCTATATAATGGAACCCGAGCCCTCCTGCCTTCACACCCTAAACATTTTCTCCTGAGAAAAACCCTAGCAGCCGCCCCTGCCCTTGCTGAAGTTTTGAGACGCGCCGCCACCAGAAGACCGCGGATCCGCCACGCCTGCCGTCTCCCGCCGCCCAACCGCCGCCGATCTGCCTCGTCACCCCCTGAAATTTTCAGGGGAGGTAAACCTGAACCCATACTCTCTGTTTCTGCATAGACTTTTCTCCGTAAACTTGTGATGGACCATAAAATGCAGTACGAGAGAGATTTTTCACCGGTGTTCGCACACGAGATCTATGGTTCATACTTCCCACACGAAATTGCACAGAGGGGATGGAATTTCCTCCTCTATAACCATGGATCTGCATTTGCTGTCCCTAGTTTAGTTACCCAATTTTATGAGTCAATGGAAAAGAATAGCCTAGATAACTTAGGTTATATTAAACTGATTTGGGAAATAATGAAATTCGCATTGATAGGGATATGATACACGAGGTTACACTGATACTACGTGTACCGGCACACGAACAACCCCTTCGCTTTGAAGATTATATTCCTTTAATGGGTAATGACTGTGCGCGAGATCCGCGCAAAGGGATCCAAGCACGGACCCTCTTCGCAAATGTTTTAACTGTGTGCCGGTGGGCACAAAACAATATTTTTGGAAGTTCTCACAACACAACCTTTTTCACCCCTTCCTTACATGTCGTTCATACTTTAATGACGAAAAACCCTAGGTTCGACATGTGCACGGTTTTGCTGCATTCCATAGGTTCGGGTAAATGAGGTAGTGTATATCCTTGTCCCATGCTCGTTACCCAACTCTGCCGTTATTTCCTCCCGGCCGAGGAATTTGACTCTTCTTTGACAGACGGTACCGTAGTTCGACCACTTTTAGAGGGCGCCTCATCGTCTTACTCTAGACTGACGGATATTTGGACACGGACAGAGCCGGGAGAAAACATACCTGCACACACCCCCAGCTCGAGCTCGACTTCGAGCGTGGAAGAGCTAACTCCCCAAGAACATGCACGATTAATGAGAAGAACAGTGAGGAGATTAGACTCTTTGCGGGATGAGTTTCGGGCAACGGCACGAGAGCATGACCGTCGGTTGACGGAAATTGAGAGGGGGATACAAACACTGTTGGCTAGGGGGGAGAGATCACGTTCACGCTCACGAGCGCGACGTGGGGCCGGGCAGTGAGAGCACTGCTTTGTTCAAGTTTGGGGTTATTAGAGGTGATGTATATAGTTATCCTTGCATTGCATATTGTATATATCCTTGTTTTCCTTTTTGCATAGTTATTTCTGCATTGCATTTTTATAAAAATCATAAAAATTTGAAAAAATAAAAATAAAAAAATTAGAAAACTGAAAAACCCATAAAAATTGAGAAAATTTCAAAAATTATAAAAATTATTGTATTCAATTTTGGTTAATTGACTTGAGTTGATAAAAAGGTTAACTATCTAGGAAAAACTAGATCTTAGACTTAGTAAATTAAAAACCCTAAAAATAACCTTCCTTAAAGTTTAACGGTAGAAAGTATATGTCTTTGTAGGTTATCTAGAAATAGGCAAATTTTGGGTTCAGTTCTAGGGCTAAATCGAAACGAAGGAAAAGTATTAAAACTTTTATTAGAGTATAAGTTTGAAAAATAATTCCTAGCTTAAGTCTAAATTCTGAAAACATGTACTCTACAAAATGCACAAACACGCACCTTGAAATTTGGATTAGTAGAAGAGACCTTGAAATACTCTTGTCTAACGTCCTTAGCACAATGAAAAAGAAAAAAAGTGGATAAAGAAAAAAATGGACACTGGTTTTTGTGATTACTTAAGGCTAAAAAAAAAATAGAAAAATATTTAGCAAAGGTGCTACTGCTAAAAGCCTTGGGTGTTGCAAAACTAGGAAGTACGCCTTAAAGTGCTAACGCATCTTGTAATCGGTTATTGGTACCTCAAGAAGTATTAACAGTCGCATGAAGGATGTGAAAGCGATGTTTCACAAGTGCTTTGGACAATGGACGGGAGTACGATTGCTTGATTTGAATTTCCAAGTGTAGGGGTGATACTTACACACACGTAGGGATATGTGATTGGAGTTTCGATAAGAGAAAGGAATGAAGAATAGAACTTGTGTCTTTAATAAAGTTGATAGAAATTCCTAAGTGGAGATGGAACTCTAGAAGGAAAACTTAAGAAATGCCGAAAGCTAGGTAATTCTACAGGATATATGTAATCTTAAGTTAAATAATGAGGAAGTGTGAAGAATACGGGTGGATAATTTGCGAGTTAAAAGATAATAGAATTCCTTATTAGAAAACCTGATTGGAAAACAAAATTCGAAAAACCGAGTTGATAGGATTTTGTGGGTGTAATCCGCTGAAAACCCTCAGGAGACAACACTCCTCCTACTAGGGACACCTAGAGGTTTAACGGCTTGTTGCACGTGCTCAGTGCAATCGCGTTTCCCTGCGAAAATGTGGCTAGGTTAGAATAAACTAATAAATTTGCTCGAGGACGAGCAAAAGGTAAGTTTGGGGGTATTTGTTCACATCATAATATTGCAATTCATACGCCCCATTTTTGTGCAATTTATAAGTAAACAGGTGCTTTTTACGATCGTTTGTTACATGATACAGGATACAGACTTTTGAAGCAAATACAGTGAAAAAGACAAAGATGATACAGGAAATGGACTTTTGACCAACCAGCACACTGATCCTACTCAAGCCGAGACGAACGTCAAGTGAAACGGTCAAAAAGATCCTTACGAGTTTCACTGAGAATCTGAAGAATAACAAAAAGCCCAACAGAGAAAAGCACAGTGAAAACAGAGAGCCCAAGACAAGATCAACCATGCACAGAAAGTTGGAGGCCCAACACCACCATAGGGCCGCGGATCCGCGGCCCAAGCCAGTATCTGCCGCGGATCCGCGGCCGTCTAGTGCCCGGGTCGGTGGAAAATTCTTCTGTTGCTGAGACGGTTCTGGTGTTGTGATTTTTAGGGGGTAAATCAGTAAAGTCATGTCTAAGAGAGTCTGTAACCCTAGTTTCACTAGTTACTTATAAATTGTAATCTAGATCTAAAAAAATGTATGCCTCTTTATAATCAATAAAAGTGAGATTTGTTGAAGAATTCAGAGCATCATCTTTTCTTGTAAGTCTTTAGTTTTATTTAATTCTTGCCTTAGTATAATCTTTTACTTGCCCTAGTTATTTAATTTTTGCTCTAGTGTAATCCTCCTTAATCTGCACCAAGTAGTTAACCTTTAAAACATAAACATAAAAATGTCTCTTTGCAACAATTCCCTAATGAGCGAGTAAAATCCTCGCTCGTTAGGGTTAGGAACAAGGGAGTAAGTGAGAGATGGATGTCTCTCACCTCCTTCAATGCCAACTTATTTTTAAAACGAAATCTTCATGCATTCATATACGATCCGCCCCCTACGGCACCCTACCTACAAGGTAACGGTGAACCTTAGTATAAAAGGCCGGACTTATATGACATCCATAAAGATCACATCAATTAATAGGAAAGGACGGACAAGGATCTAGAGGAAGAAACTTTGTTTCTTCCCGATCATCCTAATCCCCTTTGCTAATAATTGTTGTAATATTTCTAAAAAGCTTAAATCATGGCATTGAAAGAGGTGAAAACATAGATCTCAACACCCCTACCTTCGACCTAACCCTAACGAGTCCTTTCTTATCACATAACTTCGTCTTTAAATCAATCGATAAAAACCAAACAACGATTTGAATCAACTAGTTATAACACAAAATCAGAAACTAACACATCCCTGCGGATCGACCCGTACTCACCTGCTAGCTGCGAAGCGACGCCGTTTCTGATTACGGTAAACTACAAATTTTTGGATTAATCAAGATACTACGGTTTTCTCATAGACGGGGATAGAAAGGATTGCACCATGGATTATGGTGAGCCTACTAGCTTCCAGCAAGCCATTAAGAGCGGAGACTCGGTAAAATGGCTGGATGCAATGCGGACCGAGATGGAGTCCATGTACACCAACAAAGTTTGGACTTTGGACTTTGCACCAGAAGGGGTAAAACCCGTAGGCTGTAAATGGATCTTCAGAAAGAAGATTGGTGTAGATGGGCAGGTTGAGACCAATAAAGCTAGACTTGTTGCAAAGGGTTTTCGTCAAAGACCTGGTTTGGACTATGATGAGACCTTTTCTCCAGTGGCTATGCTGAAATCCATTCGGATCCTTCTTGCCATAGCTGCCTTCCACGATTATGAAATCTGGCAGATGGACGTAAAGAAGGCTTTCCTAAATGGAAATTTGGAAGAGTGCGTCTATATGGATCAGCCGGAGGGATTCATTCAGAGTGGGAGCAGCAGTAGAGTGTGCAAGTTGCTAAAGTTCATCAATGGACTTAAGCAGGCATCACGGAGTTGGAACATCTACTTTGATGATACTGTCAAAGAATTCGACTTTATCAAAAACCCAGATGAACCATGCATTTACAGTAAGATTGTAGGGAGAACTGTGGTATTCCTCATCTTGTACGTGGATGACATTCTCCTAATAGGAAATGATATTCCTATGCTACAGTCAGTCAAAGGATTCTTGTCGCAGAGGTTCTCCATGAAGGACCTGGGCGATGCTAACTACATTCTAGGGATCCAGATCTATCGTGATAGATCTAAGAGGATGTTGGGACTTTCACAGTCAAGGTACATCGACACCATACTGAAAAGATTCAGTATGGAAGATTCCAAGCCCGGTAATTTACCGGCTTGCCACGGGATCACCCTCTCCAAAGAGATGTCTCCTAAGACTGATATGGAAAGGGATCGCATGTCTACTATACCCTACGCTTCTGCGGTAGGCTCTATAATGTATGCGATGTTATGTACCAGACCAGATGTAGCATACGCATTGAGCGTTGTAAGCCGGTATCAGTCGAACCCATGGGAGAAACACTGGATAGCGGTAAAGAACATTCTCAAGTACCTGAGAAGGACTAAGGAGATGTTCTTGGTGTATGGCGGAAAAGATCTCCAGGTCGAGGCCTTTGCTGACTCCAGCTTCCAGAGTGACAAGGATGACTCCAAGTCCATGTCGGGTTATGTCTTTACCCTCAATGGAGGGGCGGTTTGCTGGAAGAGTTCCAAGCAGGAGACCGTTGCAGACTCAACTATGGAAGCGGAGTACATAGCTGCTTGCGATGCCGCAAAGGAAGCTGTCTGGATGAAGAAGTTCCTCACGGAGCTTCAGGTGGTTCCTACCATTGTTGATCCAATACCGCTGTATTGCGACAACAACGGCGCTATAGCTTTAGCGAAAGAACCCAGGTCCCATCAGAAGTCCAGGCACATTTTGAGGCGGTACCACCTGATCAGGGAGATCGTAGATCGCCGGGAGATCGAGGTGAAGAGAGTAAATACGGAGAACAACACTGCAGATCCACTCACATAGGCCCCATCCCAGACTCAGTTCGAGCGGCTGATCGAGATGATAGGTCTTCGATACGCCAGTTCATATCCTTAGTGCAAGTGGGAGATTGTTAGTGTATATGCCCTAGAGGCCATTACTGTATCATACAAGCTTGTATATTACTTAATGGAAGCTTGGGATATTCACAGTTGTATAGACAATCTTGCTCAAAATGGTAGTATGCTACTTGGTTTGTTTCTACTTCAATATGTGCATGTGTTTCTTTTAGCATATCGCTTATATACATATTCGTAGAGCCCTTAGGATCTTTGCTTGATTACCAGCGTTGTGATGGCAGTCACACTCGTGGGGCTGGGTAATCCATAACCACATCCATATACAGGTCCCTAGTCGCAGGACTATCGAGACAGGGCATCGATACTCCGGAGTAGACTAGCGTATGCGCTTCTCATCCCAGCTGGGGAGACGGTCTGTCCCACAGCCATCAGTACGTCGTACTTGAGATAGTATGCGGGTGTTCGTTAGGTTACGAGTACACTGGACAGGACTCGTCGGGAACTGTTGGTTGGTATTATACCTATCGTCAGTTATCAGTTCCCAGGTGACATGAGTACAGCTTAGTCCGCCGACTTGACACTATCACTTCGCCTCGAGTGTGTTCCCACTGTACTTAGATTACTACCCTACCACGGCTCAAAGGAGTCATGCAAACAGGTAGTAGTTGGGTGCAGTCCCGAGCACTTGGAGGCAGTGACGGTTAGAAAGGATTCGTCTCTCCCGGTATTGGGGGTTGACATCGCGCTGTGTCTAGGAGAGCCATTACACAAGTAATCCCTGGCCAGGGCAAGCGAGATATACTGGTAGGTTTCCGGTGTTATCTCAGGGTGTTCTGGGATACACTCCGACACGACTTGTACCGCTATTAGGGGACTGACGTTCAACGCCCCCCTAGGCCCGCCATGTGATGTATCAGAAGAACAGACCGGACTGTACGGAGATTGTCACATACAGGCTCAGTAGAAGTTTGGATGGGTTTACCTCATCGGCATTCTTATCGACATCTACCTGAGGACCGTTACGTACAGCTAGTGCCGCTTGCGGTCTGTGGTTAAACCTACTGCCGGTGTAGTGTCGATTCTTTTGAGTCCCACACAGAGAGTTTCCCTGCACTGAGCGAAACGTGTAGAGGTCGTATAGTTTTACGGAAGGGCTGCGATCACCTACGTGCACTTGTGTGCATATGCTGTTCGGGCAGGCAATACAAGTGGGCTTTGGTTTAAGCGAGATCCTAGTATTGCACGGATGGATTTGTTTTGTCTTCTGTTCATTCGCATTCTAAGGAATGCGGATGCGGGTGTGTATGCACAGTTTTGAGGAGCGATAAAGGAGGAGGTGTCCCATTAGGATTTTGGCAGTTGGTTCGGCCAAAACCGTAATGTGGCAGGCTCATTAGGGTTTTGGCAGTTGGTTCGGCCAAAACCGTAATGTGGCACACTCATTAGGGTTTTGACAATTCGTTTGGTCAAAAGCATTATGAGCCGGAGACATTCTTTACTAATCCTTTTAGTGATAGATTAGTGATGGCTAATTGCATTGACCATTTGACCACTTAGACCTCTCTTGACTTTGTTGACCCATTGACCGTGTTGACCATTGACCTTCAAGAGAGATCTACACTCTTCTTTGATTTTCTTTTTAATTCTTGAGTTATGATAATGGTCAATTCAATGTAGCATCGACTTTATCATGATAGGATTAGTAATGATGGTTTTGGGTGTATTATTGCAACCATGGTTCATTTGCTTTAGTTAATTTTTCCATTATTCTCTTCTCATTCTCTCTCTTGAAGTGAGAAGAAAAGAAAAGCTCCATGGTTGCTTGGTTTTCTCCTTCATCTTCCTCCTCTTGAAAATTCTTTTGATCTCATGTGTTGAGAGAAAAAGAATCCACATAGACAAACACTTCCATCCTTCTCTTCTACCCAACCTAAGGCATTTAGATTAGCAATCTCTTTGCCCTAGTTGCCTCGGCTTGAGGTGGAGCTTAGTGTACAACTCTCGGGTGGATCGTCTTCGACTCAAGAAGGCCGCGGAGTTGACCTAGATCCGGATCGACCCTCGGAGTGTGGATGGATGAGCCGAACAGCGGAGAGAAGACCCGGAGGACCGGTTCCGTGAGGTATATTTTCTACAGCATAGTAGTTAAAGCCTCTACTTGTTTGCTAGTTTCTAATTTAGAAAAGATCCTTGCTTTTGAGTCCATGTTGCCTTGCGCCAAATTATTGTTTTTCGACGTTTCCGCCTCCCCGTAAGAACCGGGGTGAGCAACGTGGACTTACATAACCATGCTTAAGTAGCCATGGCACCTTAACCTCATTCGTTTAAGTTATTTGTATTTATTTAAATTAGTTAGTTTTAAATTAGGGTTTGAATTTGGGGTTGACTTGAGAGAGAGAGAAAAAGAGACAGAGGGTTGACATGCATCATGAGGCATGGGGCAAGCATGGCTTGCATTTAATAAGGGGAGAGAAGGGGGAATGGCTCTCTCTAACCTCACCGCCTCATTTCACTTCACCACTCTCACACCCTCACTCTCTTCATCACTCACACTCTCTCATTCTCCATTATTTCTTCATCCCTTTAAACTGAAACCCTAACCCAAATCCTCACAAACCCAAACAAAATCTTCACTAAACCCCACTAAAACCCTTCACAAGACAAGATTTAGCCACTAAGATCACTTGGAGCATGGAAAGCTAGGATTTTTGAGCAAGTGTGGATAGGTAACGATCCCTAACTACTAATTAGGACCTTTTATTGTTGTATTGCCAAGTAGTGGCTGTCTAGAACCATAAAGATATAGTTTTATGCACATACTGTATTTTTAGTGTCGTTTTAGGGTGTTTGTGATCTACTATCACCATGGATTGTTACTGTAAAATCTAGCAATATAGTAGTGTTGTACTAGAGGCCCTGATTGCTCACCTAAAACCCTGACCCCACCATGCACAATTCGACCGGCGAGACAAGGGGAAATTCCGGCGAGCTTGGTTTTTTGGGAGCCTTGGGTGTTGTGTTTTTGTGTGTAGTTGTCTGTGTGCTATCCTAGGTGTTTTGTACTGCTAGATTTTTATATAGTGACTGTAGGTAAAATCTGGGAGCACATAGCTAGTTTTTAGGCGTTTCGGCAAAGTGCAATACGATTGATCCAACGTAGTTTTAGTTTTTCGGGCAGTTTGCAGTCGTGGGTTTGATTTTGATGTCGCTACACAGGTTAGCCGCTAAGCGATTTGTAGCTTAAAGGAACCGATTCGTTAATTGGCGTTGTGTTCGTTTATTATTGCGTTGTTTGCTAAATCCACGCGTTATTATGCCGTCTGTTAATAGGATCGCAGGAGGGGACTTCGGACACTGCGAAGAAAGAAAAGCAGGTTGTTGGATTTGCCTAGCTCGAGATCATCTGTGAGTAGATTTAATATCTACGGGGAAAACGCCCGTATGACGCTATGGGTCAGGGCTAGATATGATATTAAGTTGCATGTTGGCAGGAAGCGGACTTTCTTTAATTGTAGGTAGACTGGGTGCCTTTGATGTTTCCAATTGCTGTGGTAGAGGCTGATTCAATTGTGCATATATGTTGATTGTGCATGAGCATCATTGCATACCATTACTTGTTGTGCCTTGACTTAGTACCTATTGGACACTGCACCATTACTGACGATCCATGTTGCACGAGCACTAAATTATATGCTACACACACACAGTCGGTAATTGCCATGACACGCACAACCTATGCACATATGTGGTATTGTATTAGTTATTGACATTGAGACGTTGATTCTTGTTTTGTTGCGCATATGAAATGCATTGTGCATACATAGCTACATGTACATCTTTATATGATGTTTCACTTGATTTTGGAGGAATTGGGAACCACATGATATATTTAAAAACTGGATTCATTAAAAAGAGAGGTTTTCCCTTGATATGCTCATATTACTGTTTTATGTTGCATATATCATACTTCATGCATTTACGCATTGAGATACAGATTTCTTATGATTTATGGATTTGAGAACCGTGGGGATATTTCAAGAAATTATGCATTGTTTTGAAAATCCGGTTTCTCTTGATATGATATTTCGATGCGTCCACCATGAGTTTCTCGATTCTGAGACTTGTGATATAAACCTGAGTCGAGGAGCTGGATGATCCGTTTGCGGGTTCATGGTTGACCCGGTATGGTACCCCAGGGCAAGAAAGGGATGTTGTGCAGTAGACGATGAGCCTGGCAGAGGGACTACTACCTACCGGTGATTGGTTGGACCTGGTGATTATCCGAAGGATACCGACCGGAGTCATGAGGTGGATATGGGCCGATCCGGACTGACGGAGCCCGTGGGCCGATCCGGACTGACGGAGCCCGAGTTATTTGGATTTACGTGTCAATGTTAGACATGGGTTTTCATGATGTTTCGAGTGCAGATGTTGGGCACTCAGGTTCCATGAGATTTACAGATATGAGGCCGATCAGAGTGACGGCGCCTGAGATATTGGGATTTGGTGTGTCGTTGATGGACACCGGTTTATCCACAATGATGATTCATTGATGATGATATGTTTTATCCCATACTCAGTAGTTATTTGATATGCATTGAATCATGTATTTTTATTTGCTAATGGAGTACCTTGATCATGATTGTTGCATATCCATATTGCTATATTTATGCTATCAGATTGCATGTGATAGATTATCGCTGTACGTGCATACCTGTGATTATTTGTACGATGTTACTAACTATTCACGAGTTGGCAACTCACCCCCGTTGTGCCACAGTGTTTTGCAGGCTTGATCCACAGAGTATTCGTGGCAGAGCTCCTTATTATCTCTATTTTTGCGGATACCGCTACTGTTGGTTGTGAGCCTTGTTGCTATAGGTGGGTTAGCGGTTATCTGATTATCCATTGTATATCTCATTATATCTAGTACTCTCCATCTACCACTTTCATGTATTTACTTAGAGACGAGTTGTGAGGACGATATTGTATATTTTGTGACTCTGAGTGTCATGCTCGTGTGAGCCGGCCTTGATTATGTAGTTTATCTCTTTATGTTGTTTTCACTTTTGATTGTCTATTTCTCCGCTACGGCGTCGTATATATGATTGTGGTGGTTGTTTCCGCCTTTGGGCAAGATTTGCTCCCGTTTGGGAGACATAAACTACTTGTCCACTATGGTTCCGCTGCTCCCACTGATTACGACGACCCTCTGGCAGAGTCATATACACGTATACTTCTGAAGCCAGTTCAGAACGACGCTATACTCATCCTCCAGCCGGGTCTCATAGCCTGGAACAACAGTAATGTCATGTTTGGGTAAACAAGAACCTCCCGGTCACCGTCTTTGAGCATACCAAAGTACCTCTCGAGTGCCTGGGGTTACCCACCATATCTGTGGAGTGGCTAATGGAGTGTCAAACCAGATTGAATCTTTAGGTTCTTGTCAAATTTTCAGTAATCGTTTGCGATTCTGGAATCACTTCCAGTTCTATCTGTTAGTAATATGTATGCCCTAGAGGCCATTACTGTACATACGATGTATATTGTAGTGGATGCTAGGACATATATAGAGAGGACTTTCTTGCTCGACATGATAATATGCTATCTGGTTGTACTTTATCTTAACATGTACTCTTATTGTCTCTATGTTACATGTTGATAAAGCCCTTAGGATATGTACTCGACTACTGGGACTATGATGAGATCATACTAGTGGGGCCACGGTAGTTGACGAGTACATCCTATAACTGTTCCTAATCGAGGGTGTATCGAGACAGGGCATCGATGCACCAGAGTAGACTAGCGTATACGCATATTGACCCATATGATGGGCGATGGATGATCCCATATCCATCGGTGTTTGACATCAAGGATGGTGTACGGGTGCTCAGTGGAGACTGGGTACACTGGACGGACTCGCCGAGAACTCCCAGATGGTATTATACCTCACGTCAGATGGCAGTTCTCTGGTGACATTGGTACAGAGTAGTCTGTTGACCCGAGATCGTCATAGAGTCTTGTGTGATTCCCTCTGTGCTTTGATTTCCATCATACTACGTCCAAGAGGGCGTGCAAAAAGGTGGCTTTTGGGTACAGTCCCGAATCACATGGAGGCAATGAGCGATAGGATGGGATTCGTCTCTCCCGGTATAGGGAGTTGATGTTGTGCTGTGTTCGATTGGCTATAACCGGAAATCCCTGGCCATGGTTGCTGAGATTTACTGGTAAGTGTTATCAGTAGTTTCTCGAACTATTATAGACCTCATATCGACACGACTTATCAAGCTACTGGTGTCTGACGTTTACCACCCCTAGGCGAGATATGCAACATATCAGACGACGAGACCGGACTGTACAGGAGTGTTACTGTTTGGATTCACAGGAGAATGTACCGTCTTGCTTGTTGATCTTCTGAGCGCTCAATACCTGGGTAGCTGTTACGTTTAGCTGACCGCTTGCAGCTTGTGGGTGTTTGATATGATCATCACCTACTGCCGGCGTATTGACGATTCTTTAGAGTCCTACACAGAGGTTTCTTGGCTCAGGAAAAACAGAGTAGGGGCACATATGTGATATGTGCGGGACCGAGGATAATGCGATATGTGATACCGTATTATATTCTCGCGATATTTGATATCAGCCGGGTCATCGGATCAAGTGTTGATTCGATGAATCGGTACGGATAAATATTAGTCGGTTATATGCGATATAGCCGGATTGTCGGATCAAGTGTTGATTCGATAATTTAATGTATAATAATATATATGATATATTAAATTACATTAACTAATATTAGCTCACTAAAAGATTCTTTTTCTCACTCGGTTAATACATTGATATATATGCGATATATGTTAATAGTATTATTTTCTTTTGTTGCAAATATATAATATATATGTGATACATATTATTGTGACATGATATGATTTATTATAAAACATGTTTAAGGATGATATAAAGGGATTAGGGTTTGATTAGGGTTAGCACCTTCTTGTTCATTCTAGAAGGATTCTATTTTGTCATGATAAAGATATTTTGTTATGACTCATGCTTTGACCTAACCAAACCCTAACTCTAGTTTATTCTCTACATTGGTTTAGCCTCTCATCCTTGACCATGGTTTGATAATCAATCATATATTCTTGATTACTATTCATCACAAAAGGAATTTCAATCATTATTCATCTTCCTCTTCCTTCATTCTTTCATGAAAAAGCTTTCTAGATTTTTTCCAAGTGATGAATAAATATGAGAAAAAGATAAATAAAGAGAGCAAAATTCCTACTTCTTCATCCTCATCTTCCCTTGCCATTTAGATGAGGGTGTTCACATCATTTCATGAGTGTTAGCTTGTGTTAACGAAACTTCAAGGTAGATCATCTTTGTATCGAAGATCGGAAGCAAGGGTTGCATCTTTCTCTTCGTGCAACCTCTCGAGAGTCCGGAACCCGATGATCGCAGCGAAGGGACCACAACACGGAGCATATGAAGTGATGGACCGGATCTACAAAGGTTGTAATCCCTCTCACTTAGTGTTAAAGTTGTTAACATGTTAGTTTTCGCCTAATCTCAAGTTTAAAGATCCGTATTCGGGTTGTTCGGCACGGCTAAATTTTCAATCGGGCATGGTTGATGCCTCGTAGACCCTTGTGCGCGTGCCAAGCAACCCTACAGTGGTATCAGAGCCAAGCTAGAGCTTTAGGAGAAGTCTAGACGAAGTTTAAAGTCCGATCGAACACGGAAAACCCGATATACCCTAGTTTCTGGAAATTTTTCAAAACTGTGATTTTTTTCATATTAAAAATACCCAAAAAATTTAGCAGGCTATTTTAGGAATTACTGTGAAACCCGACCCCCTAAATCGCCCAAAGCGCCGCGAAACCGCGGCCAAACCCTGGTATTGGCGTCGGTTCCGCGGCAATAAGGAAGGATTGAGGGATAGGGTTTGCACAGTAGCCTCCGTAGCTAATTCCTGATTCTTCTGGGAATTTTTTATTTTTCACTCAAGTGTTGAGTTTTCTAGGTTGTATTGGGGACTCGTTGATTCGATCGGATATTATAACTTTGTTTAGTTTGTCCGGATAATTTTAGAAACTGTTAAAAAGTTCGAACGGATATCAATAACTCACTTTTTCCCCTGTCGGAAAATTTTTCAAAAGTTGGATTTTTTCTCGTGTTTAAGAACGTTCTAAGTCGTGCAAGTAATGCGGTGGACCCTCTAGAAGACAACAAACCTTAACTCGATTATGTGACCGTCTTGAACTGCCTTTTGAACCTTAGGATTTGGGGCAGTACGGCGTGCCACATGTGAGGCGTTGGCTTGACCCTTCTACGGCTGGACCATTGGTACTGTGGCATGTGATGGATGTTTTTAAACTGATTTCAAGTGTTGAGATATATTGGGGAAATCTTGGGTGCTTGATGATTCGATCGGAAAGTTTAACTTTGTCTATTTATCTGGAATGTGATACAATAATTGGAATCCACAGGTAGTTATGAGATAACTGATTTGAATATTATAGACATAGCAGTTTAGTCTCAGATGATCGGTTGCCACGGAATTTTGATGTGATCAAAAGTCCGTCGCAATCACGTAGCGTACGCGGATACTCGCCGGGTAAACTTAATAGACAGCTACGCCCCATAGCCCCGACCAAGTGACTGTAAGAGAACCCCGTCGCCGAAAGCATCCGTTCGGGTGCTCGCGGCAGCGGTGTTCCGCCTTAGTGCACTTCGTCGACGGCATCTGGGGTGCGGCCGTCTACTAAAGTTTGCGACGAGAATTCGATCAGAATGTCGGGAATCTTGCTGAATTGCCCGACTTGATATTGAAAAGAGTTTTCGATAATGAGACTAAAATGCGGGGTTTATAATTGTTAGGCATGAGATGTCTAAGGAATTCATTTGGTTAGGCATGCGATGTCTAAAGAGGTTGCGGGTTCCAACTGTTGTAGTTTTACATTTTTTTCTTGTTACCGTAAGCGTAGTATGTGGGGTATCACCGGCTTCGTTGCTATACATCAACGACAATCGGGATACGCATACTTGCTTACGTTGATGATATGAGATATTATTTGTTGCTGTGATATGTTATATTGGATCGTCGCGTTTGAATAGCCGGGGGTTTTATGTGAGATGAGAGTTTTTCTTTTTCATTCATGTAAAATTCATTTGTATGTAATATTCTTTTATTGGGGCACTTCCAGGTAGCGGAAGATGTCACCGTTGTATATTATTTACTTTTCCGAATTAGGTAGACCCAAGGCGGGGAGCACAAGTAACCGGGTTCTAGGGTCCAGTGGGTGACCATCTCGAGGAGTCGAGACCGGGTCTCCTAACCCTAGAATTGGCAGTGTTGCTTGCCGCTCTCGTAGGGGTCTTGGGATGTGGGTTTGGCTATTCATCGCGACCGTGGAATCCGTGTTTTATACAGGATCGTATTGAAAACACGGACGTCCTAGTATATCCAATATTTCATATATGTTCTTCTGCTGCAATGTTCTGTGATGAGATCATATTACTGCCTGAGACGAATGTTTATATTTTATATATATGAGATATATGTTATATTGCAGATTTCGTTTCAAAAGAGATGCTTGTGAAGCATAATAAAATGGGACTTCACTAATGAGATTAATGAAATAAAAGAAACCTAAGATGTTGTAGAAACTTGTTTAAAAACGGGTAGCTCTAGTTCTTGCTTTGCATCGCGGTGTTCCTTGTAGAACATCCAGCAACTTATTCGATAAGGAAAGGACCGAGATCTGTTCACCGGGAGTGACTCCTTTAGCAATAACTGGCAGATGCTACAAACTCGGTTTGTCTTTTGATTGCTTCTATAGTTCTTGCTTTGCACAGCGGTATATGTGATATATCCTGCACCTTATTCGATGAGGAAAGGGCCGACGATCCCTTCACCGGGAGTGACCCCCTTAGCAAAACTAGAAAAGCCTCAAAAACACTCCATTTAAAATCAATCGATTCTACAACGATATCAAGTTCATTACGCAATAGGTTTTCTTAAAAACCTATCATAGCCCTCCGTCATTTCAGATAAGTCCTACTTAGTATTCGTGCTACGTTTGTTGGCCTGCGTCAAGGCGTAGTGTGCGGTAGCTAACTAGTATTTATCTGTTTATGCATATGATGCAGATTGGATTAGGGTAGTCGTGCGACTTTGTTGGCCTGCGTCAAGGGTCGTGCGGGTGGGTTTAATTCAATCAAGAAATGACGGTTGAACTTGACTAGTGCACTGTGGTTTGTTGGCCTGCGTCAAGGTCATGGGACGCTAGGGGTAAAATATTATTGGGAATTTCAAGTGTTGAAATTTGCAATTAGATTGCATACCTTCTATGAGATAGTTGGATCCCGATACCCGCTGCGAGTAAGAGTTACTCCTGGGAGAGTTTTACACATTACAATTAGCCGATCAAGTAGGTGTCTAGAAAGGTGTTAACGGGGTTACGCCTCTGGGAAAACGAGGTTTACTTTAATTAGGTTCGTGCGAAAGCACGGGGACCTCCCTCAAAGTACCGACACTGGCCTGGCTGAAAGATTAGCGAACTTGTAGCGTGTAATTAATCCCGGCTAGTCTTTCTTTTTAAGGTTTGAAGGATGATTTGATTAAAACAGTGGGAGACATCCTGATTAGATATTTTAGATAACCAATCTAATCTTGCAAGAGCATACGCTGAGTGTTTTCTTCTCTCTCTCTCCAGGTAGCGACCATATCACGCCTTAATCAAGATAATAATACGGATATATTGACCGAACCCGCTTGTTATACTGAGCTGGAGAACATTGGTCCCGCTCCAACTTATAATTGTAATAAGACAGAGCAGGAAATTGGGGAATACCAGATTTCCCGTGCCGCCCAAACGAAGAAAGTGCAAGTTGATGCATCTTCTTCGGGTGTGTTCATTACAGAGAACTGTTTCTCAGTATCCTTTACATCCTGGGTATGATATACCGGATCAGGATCCCGCATATGTAATCTGTTACATGGGCTACAGATAGGTAGAGAACTGAGAACGGGTGATAAGTTTCATGAGACAGAAAACGGTGCAAGTGTTGCAGCCAAGTCTGTTGGTCACTATCATCCTGTATTACCAGAATACATTGATTCTGAACAAATGTTATTAGATACCGAACCTGATATACAAAATCATATCGGTCTCTTTATTAGTAAAGAAGGATATAATTTTGTATTGTGGGATAATGTTTTGAACATTTCCTATATCAAGAGTTGATCGGTTCAGGCACGTTATCTATAAGAATTGACATTCTAAATCAAACTACAGTTCTTAGTATACAGAACACACACAAGAGGAAGAGTTCAGAAATGAACGAATCCTTCTTGAGGCATTGTAGACTAGGTCATATTAATGCGACCCGACTAGCTGAAGTTACATAAAGATGCATATTTAAATTAGTTTGAATTTACATCTTGTGAAACTTGCCGGTCATGTCACAGAGATATGATGGCCATAGCTCTGTTTATTGGAAACAGAGAAAGAGTTAGTGAACTCTTGGGATTGATACATGCTGATGTATGAAAGTCTCCTGTCTACACATGCCAAGACCGGTTCTTTGTACTTCATTACATTCTCTGATGATCTCTCAAGATTCAGACATATGTTCCTGCTGAAACACAAGTCCGAACCTTTTGAGATATTCACAGAACGTAAGTTAGAAGTAGAGAACCAACGACGAGTATAAGTATTATGTCCTTAGATCAAGGAGGAGAATACTTGAGCACGGAATTCCTGGACTATTCTAAAGGAGAATGAGATTCTCTCTCGGCATTACTCCTCCGTATACACCATAGCACGATGGTATATCGGGGCGGAGCAATAACACCATATGTGATATGGTGTGCTCTATGATGAGTACTACTGAGTTTCCTATTTCCTTTTGGGAGTTATGCACTTGAGAAGTTGCATACCTATTGAATAGGGTTCGAATCAAATCAGTTGCCTGCCACTTCATATGTGATATTGAAAGGGAAGAGCCCATATCTTAAGTTTGTTATGATTTGGAGTTGTACGGCCTATGTCTAAAAGCAAAATCCGGACAAGCTCGAGGCAA
Source organism: Agapanthus africanus (assembly GCA_030015575.1). Classification (NCBI taxonomy): domain Eukaryota; kingdom Viridiplantae; phylum Streptophyta; class Magnoliopsida; order Asparagales; family Amaryllidaceae; genus Agapanthus; species Agapanthus africanus. The sequence goes on from JASDDO010000012.1 coordinate 272,258,158, forward strand.
GGTCTGTTATGTACAACTGGAAAGGTTCCAGCTATACAAACTGCAGCTGATGATTGGGTAGAACCAAAGGATTGCATCGGCCTCTCCGCCGATCTAGTAGGGTTCCTCACCCACCTGAGAGATACTTCGGTTTCTCTATGACAGTGGGAGCGAGGATTGCATCATGAGATGATGACCCAACTAGTTTCGAGCTGGCCATCAGGAGTGGGACTCTATAAGAATGGCTGGATGCTTATCGATCTGAGATGGAATCCTTATACACCAACAAAGTATGGACTTTGGTTGCTTTCTCTGAAGGGTTAAATCCCCATCAGGAGCGAGTATATCTTGAGAAGATTACTTGGTGTACATGGAAAAGTTGATGCTTTCAAAGCTATGCTTAAGTCCATCCAGATCCTACTTGCCACGGCTACGTACCATGACTACGATATCTAGCGGTTGGGTGTCATGACTGCTTTTCTAAATGATGTTATAGAAAAGAGCGTCTATAAGTACACAGCCAGAGGGCTTCGTAGACAGTGGGTGCAGTGGAAACGTGTACAAGATGTTTTATATGATAAAACAGGCATCGCGGAGTTGGAACATCTGTTTTGATGTGGTAGTCAAAGAGTTTGACTTCATCAAAATGGTAGATGAACCTTGTATATACAAAAAGGTAGTAGAAAGTATGGTGGAGATCCTCGTAGAGTACGTGGATGACATACTCTTGATAGGGAAGGAGTTTTCTATGCTACGCTCGGTTAATCTTCGCTTATCACAAGGATTCTCCATATAGGATCAAAGTGATATCTCCTAAATCCTGGGTTTTGGATCTATGAGATAGATCTAATTGGATGTTAGGACACTCACTAGTTGTAGTGAGATGGTATCAATCGATCCTGAGGAGAATCACTGGAAAGGTTCCAGGGTGATAAGGACGACTGAATGTCAGTCGCAGGCATTGTCTTTACCCTCAGTGGAGGGACCGTATGTTGGAAGAGTTCCAAGCTAGATACCGTGACATACTAGATGATTAAAGGCAAGATACATCGTTACCAAGGATAATACCAAAGAGGCAGTCTGGATATATATAAGTTCATAAGATGAACTTCGTTCCTACCATTTTGTGACAATGGTGTTGTGGCTTTAGCCAAGGAACCCTCGTCCCATCAGAAATCCAGATATAATTCTTAGGCAGTATCACCTGATCATGGAGATGGTTGATCTCCAAGGAGATCGAGGTTAGGAGAGCAGACACAGAAGACAACAGCGCGGATCCACTCACAAAGGCCTTTTTTCCCAGTAGAGACTTTTTTGGGATGGTTAAGTATGAGATACTTTAACCACAGCTAATTGTTGGGTATGTGATACCACAACAGATGGCCCTAGTGCAAGTGGGAGATTGTTAGTAATATGTATGCCCTAGAGGCCATTACTGTACATACGATGTATATTGTAGTGGATGCTAGGACATATATAGGGAGGACTTTCTTGCTCGACATGATAGTATGCTATCTGGTTGTACTTTATCTTAACACGTACTCTGATTGTCTCTATGTTACATGTTGATAAAGCCCTTAGGATATGTACTCGACTACTGGGACTATGATGAGATCATACTAGTGGGGCCACGATAGTTGACGAGTACATCCTATAACTGTTCCTAGTCGAGGGTGTATCGAGACAGGGCATCGATGCACCAGAGTAGACTAGCGTATACGCATCTTGACCCATATGATGGGCGATGGATGATCCCATATCCATCGGTGTTTGACATCAAGGATGGTGTACGGGTGCTCAGTGGAGACTGGGTACACTGGACGGACTCGCCGAGAACTCCCAGATGGTATTATACCTCACGTCAGATGGCAGTTCTCTGGTGACACTGGTACAGAGTAGTCTGTTGACCCGAGATCGTCATAGAGTCTTGTGTGATTCCCACTGTGCTTTGATTTCCATCATACCACGTCCAAGAGGGCATGCAAAAAGGTGGCTTTTAGGTACAGTCCCGAATCACATGGAGGAAATAAGCGATAGGAGAGGATTCGTCTCTCCCGGTATAGGGAGTTGAGGTTGTGCTGTGTTCGATTGGCTATAACCGGAAATCCCTGGCCAGGGTTGCTGAGATTTACTGGTAAGTGTTATCAGTAGTTTCTCGAACTGTTTTAAACCTCATATCGACACGACTTATCGAGCTACTGGGGTCTGACGTTTACCACCCCTAGGCGAGATATGCAACATATCAGACGACGAGACCGGACTGTACGGGAATGTTACTGTTTGGATTCACAGGAGAATGTACAGGCTTGCTTGTTGATCTTCTGAATGCTCAATACCTGGGTAGCTGTTACGTTTAGCTGACCGCTTGCAGCTTGTGGGTGTTTGATATGATCATCACCTACTGCCGGCGTATTGACGATTCTTTAGAGTCCTACACAGAGGTTTCTTGGCTCAGGCAAAACGGAGTAGGGGCACATATGTGATATGTGCGGGACCGAGGATAATGCGATATGTGATACCGTATTATATTCTCGCGATATTTGATATCAGCCGGGTCATCGGATCAAGTGTTGATTCGATGAATCGGTACGGATAAATATTAGTCGGTTATATGCGATATAGCCGGATTGTCGGATCAAGTGTTGATTCGATAATTTAATGTATAATAATATATATGATATATTAAATTACATTAACTAATATTAGCTCACTAAAAGATTCTTTTTCTCACTCGGTTAATACATTGATATATATGCGATATATGTTAATAGTATTATTTTCTTTTGTTGCAAATATATAATATATATGTGATACATATTATTGTGACATGATATGATTTATTATAAAACATGTTTAAGGATGATATAAAGGGATTAGGGTTTGATTAGGGTTAGCACCTTCTTGTTCATTCTAGAAGGATTCTATTTTGTCATGATAAAGATATTTTGTTATGACTCATGCTTTGACCTAACCAAACCCTAACTCTAGTTTATTCTCTACATTGGTTTAGCCTCTCATCCTTGACCATGGTTTGATAATCAATCATATATTCTTGATTACTATTCATCACAAAAGGAATTTCAATCATTATTCATCTTCCTCTTCCTTCATTCTTTCATGAAAAAGATTTCTAGATTTTTTCCAAGTGATGAATAAATGTGAGAAAAAGATAAATAAAGAGAGCAAAAATCCTACTTCATCATCCTCATCTTCCTTTGCCATTTAGATGAGGGTGTTCACATTATTTCATGAGTGTTAGCTTGTGTTAACGAAACTTCAAGGTAGATTATTGATCAGTCGAAAATATTGTATATTTTAGCCGGCAATTTCCTTAACATTTTCATACACTTAGAAGTGTTCGGCATGCATATTCTACATATTAGCAAATCTGTCACAAAATATGAGATTTCATGTATTAGACTTTTAAACCGACACTTTAAAGGAAATTAACCGCATTTCATGGCATCGCATCATTTCTGTATTTGCGCAACACTTGTTTCGAAGTCTGTGCAGGAAATTCCAGAAACCGAGCCAAATTGTCAAGAGTGCTGATCAAAATTACACCAAGTCTATGTCTGGTGATCCGGCAGTAAAATTCCAGAAATTTATTCAAGGCCAATGGGCGCTTCCCGCCGCGGATCCGTGGCATGATGACGTCAGCAGAGAAGCAGATTTTCCCCATGTGCTTATTTCTAACGGCAAAGCTTCCAGAACTCTCCAGAAACTCCACGTGGCTTCATCTAGAAGGCTCGGCCTAACAACCTAGTTCTAGAAGCCTCCCTCCAACTAACTTCTTCTAGAAGCCTCCTTATAACAACCTTCTTCTAGAAAGCTCTCTCCAACAACCTTCTTCTAGAAGTCTCCTTGTAACAACCTCATTCTAGAATATTCCTTCCAACAAACTTTTTCTAGAAGATTCTTTCTAACAACCTCATTTTGGAGGGAAAATTCAAATTCAAATGAGGTAGTTCATTTTGGAGGGAAAAGTTGTTCATTTTGGAGGGAAAATTCAAATTCAAATGAGGTAGTTCATTTTGGAGGGAAATTCAAATTTCATTTAACAAACTTTTGGAGGGAAATTTGAATTTCATCCAACAAACTTTTGGAGGGAAATTTGAATTTCATTTAACAAACTTTTGGAGGGAAATTTGAATTTCATCCAACAAACTTTTGGAGGGAAATTTGAATTTCATTTAACAAACTTTTGGAGGGAAATTTGAATTTCATCAACAAACTTTTGGAGGGAAAGTTAGAATTTGAAATCCTAGATCTAGGGTTAGTTATCTATAAATAGAGCCTAGATCTAAGGGTTGAGGTTGTTCATCATTAGTTCACCATTAGTTAAATAATTTTTCCCTCTTTCATCATCTTCTTCCACAAGTTTCGTGACAAAGCTTGTGCGAAACCCTAACCCTAATTCCACTCCAAATCCAAGATCTTGAGTACCAAATCAAGCGAGAAGCCTTCAACCTTTTAGGAGCCGAGCCGATCTTCAATCGGGCAAGTGATCCAAGCCGATCCGCGATCCACGGAGACGAGCGAAGCCAAATCGACGATCAAGTTCTTCCTCTTGTAGTTCTTGAGTGATTGTAACGAAATTGTTGATATAAATAAAAGGTGAAATTCGTTAATCTTGCTTTCTTTTAATTCTTGCATCATGATTAGATCTCAATTTGTAATTGTTGCTCTTGTTGTGATGTTTGAGTAAAACTCCGCTCGTTAAGGAGTCGAGACGATTATAGAATGATGATGTAACAAATTTAAATACTATTTTTAAGTCCTACGAGTTTGTAAACCCTAGCAAGTTCAAGAATCGATGACCTAGTTTCGTAGCGATGCTTTCTTGATTGTGTTCGCTCGAAATTAGGGATCTACGATCGCTTCTTGAATTTACTAGAGGCTAGAATACGAATGACATCGACGAAAGAACAAGGGATAAGATGAAACACTAGTTTCACAAGAAATCCCTAATTCTCATCGATAATCATCGATCTAGTATCAATTCATCGAAAGATAAGAATACGTAATTATAAGATTACATCACATCTATAGATCCGATCGATTCCTACGAGCCTCATTTCGATTCTTGAGATTTGGTTTGGAAAAATCAACAAACGATCAATTCTTGATTCTATCTTTTAATGCTTTCTTAGATCTAGTTTTTTTTCTCATTCTTGAACATCAACTACAAATCTTGAAGTGTTTGTTTTCTTTTCATTAAAGTTTCAACGCATCTAATTCGAAAGACGAACGATTACACTTTCCCTGTGGACGATCCGCACTCACATACTAACTACAATCCGACACCGTAGTTGATTGCGGTCAAATAATCTTTGGTTGTGATTTCTTTACAATTTTATTCGTTCTATTACAATCACAGAAATTATCATCAATCAATTATCTTTGTATCGAAGATCGAAAGCAAAGGTTGCATCTTTCTCTTCGTGGAACCTCTCGAGAGTCCGGAACCCGATGATCGCAGCGAAGGGACCACAACACGGAGCATATGAAGTGAAGGACCGGATCTACAAAGGTTGTAATCCCTCTCACTTAGTGTTAAAGTTGTTAACATGTTAGTTTTCGCCTAATCTCTAGTTTAAAGATCCGTATTCGGGTTGTTCGGCACGGCTAAATTTTCAATCGGGCATGGTTGATGCCTCGTAGACCCTTGTGCGCGTGCCAAGCAACCCTACACTACCATACTCCCACTACTGTTTTCTGGAAAAAAAATTCCATTTTTATTAAAACTGTGGTAAGTCAAGAAAAATATCACTACTGATCTTCCAGATGCTAGAAAGACAACCCTCGTCATAGCTCGGGTCAACCCACAAATAGCCTTTACAGAAACGAGCCTTGTGTTATTCAGAGTCCGGTTTGAAGCATAAGCCGGACAACTCCCCATACCTTAACATTGTTAAGATATGAACTATTCTATATCCAATATAGAAACAGAGGCACTGATTTAATTGGAACCAGATTCAAATCATGCAGCTGTCTCTGGTGCATGTCAACTAAATGGAGAGATGCCGATTAGTATTACTCAACATAGGAATACAACCAGATACGAGTAACCTGAAAGAGAAGCAAGTTCTCATAATCATTACTATCAATTGAATACCATACACAAGTATCTACATCGTCGATTACCATGAAGAATCCTGATAATTGCAACACGTGGTTCTCTACTTTACTCTTTTACCTAAACTTCTCAAAACTTAGACCTTGCATTTCTACGAAGCACATGACTAAGAACCAGAGAAGTCACAAGTAAACAGAATATAGTGCGAGTGCCAACCCCTCTATCGCAATAGAGACTGGACAACATAAAATACTCTGTATAAGTCTCCTGAGTCTAGTAACTCATTCCCTGTGTGTCGTAGGTTGAAAATTATACTTATGGTTAAGAAGAATCACACCGCTGTTTAATACTCCTTACCTAACCATCCACTGATATAGGTAAATGTCAAGGGCAAAATTTCAAAAAGTTACATCTCACTTTATAAAAATAAACGTACAGTTATATCAATTTGAAATTGGTGCATAACAACGGATATTCAAAACCAAATATTTGCGGTCCGGCAAACAACCCAGGAGATTTCCTCAAATATCACCAATTACAACGAATCCCGATATAATGAGGATGATCACCCAATTCCCAATAACTTACTCCCACTCATCATCTGTAAAACCATACAGATGTGAGAATCATAGCTGGTAAATACATACCCTGGAACAAGGGCTAATTGGGAAATCAGTTTTCTTTTAACAATACACAGTGAAACTGAAACATGTAAATGTTTCGAATGGGTATTCGGGTATTCTTAGTAATGCCTCTTCCATTATCAGATTCACAACTGTAACCATATATTTCTTTGCCATCTCATCAAATCCCTTTATATGTCTTTAGTCATTACCTTCTGTACACCCTTTTAGGCTAAATGGTTTTCTTCCTTCCCTACCGTTCGGCACCAGCCAATGGTTTGGAAGAAGACTATCCAATAAGCGTAATAGGTGTACTGTCCTAATCCTAGGAGCACTCGCAACGTGAGAGAAGGTAAAGATAAAAGACAACTGAATAAAACCTTATTCCTATTTCTCCTGAACCAGAATCCATCCCCGAACTGGAACAAGTTCCTTCGAGTTCGTATAAAACCATATCATGGAGTATCCAAATAACTGTGGATCTTCGTAGTGATATGGAGTGTCCTGGAGAAATACAAAGGTGAAGTAGGAGTGGCGATGAAATACTTGGTTTGGTCGTGAATAATATTCGCAGTTTACTTTGCCCTCTTTCTAATCCCTTTATTTATCTTAACTTATTACCGTCTGTACACCATCGTTAGGGTAATTGGTTTTCTTCATTCCCTACCGTTCGGCACCTGCATATGGTTTGGAAGAAGACTATCCAATTAGCATAATAGGTGTACTGTCCTTATCCAAGGAGCACTCGCAACCTGAGAGAAGGTAAAAGGAAAAGACAACTGAATAGTCCTATTCATTTTCTCCAGAACCGGAAACCTTCCTCCAATCTGGTACAAGTTCCTTCGAGTTTGTATATAACCATACGATGGTTTAATCCAATGGAAGTGGATGTTCGTAGTAATACGGGGTGTTCTGGAGAAAAGGGTAAATGTAGGAGTGGCAATGAGGTATGCAACTCTGACAATCCAAAAGCCAGTATTTTAGAAAAGTTCGGTTAACTTGGGCACTGAGTCATAGTTTAGGGTCGGGTCATGGTCGCTGCCAAAGAGAAAGAGAAAAGAAACACTCTGCGTGCACTCTAATCCTAGATCAGAATGGTTATCAATTTATCTAATCAGGAAACCTCCCACTATATTCTCAAATTCTCCTCCAAACCTGAAAGAAGAATTAGTTGGGATCACCCGAGGAGTAAACCAACAAATCAATGGGAATCGGGATCCAATTATCATCACATGATAACATAGTGAAATCTACTCACGTTATCACACTACAAAAGGTATGCGCATATCTGGCAAGTTTCAGTTTCTTTATAAACTCCCGATGTGATTTTTACCCCATGCTCTTATGACCTTGATTTTGGCCAACACATCATAAGTCACATGTCAAATTCTACCCATCATTATCCATGTTAATTTGAACCCACCGTACCTACCCTTGACTTTGGCCAACAAAGCAGTACGATTGTACCAAACCAACGCATCTATCTATGCAACAGAAGAGTAACAAATAGCTACCATACACTATGCCTTGACTTTGGCCAACAAACATAGCATGAATATTAAGTGCTACCCGTCTGAAATGACGGAGGGCTACGAATAGTTTTTGGCGAAAACCTTTAACGTAATGAACTTGATATAGTTGAAGGAACCTGATAGCTTTTTATAAAAATATAGTGGCGAAAACCTTTGCTAAAGAGGTCACTCCCGGTGAAGGGATCTCGGCTCTTTCCCCGTAGAATGAGGTGCAGGATATTCCAACTGAATACCACGATGAAAAGCAAAAAGTAATCGACTATAGTGAAGTTATTACCCTGACGCAAACTTCTGTCCAAGGGGTCACTCCCGGTGAAGGGATATCGGCCCTTGCCTCGTCGACCTAGGTGCTGGATATTCATAACCGATAACCACTGTGCAAAACAAAAGAAAACGTCCTTTGCAATAACAGCTTTTCGAAAAAATGTTCCAACAACAATAGAATAGGTTTGTTTATATTGCATTGATCCGAATCAATGCAGTCCCATCAATTAATCACACCACAAAAGAACGAAAATACGATGGACGTATATGCCATCCGCATTCGCCACTTGGTCCCGTCATCACCCGTTAGGTTACTTAATTAACGACAGAGCGGGGACTGGACTAGCGCGGGTGTAAAACATATACAACATCTACTAGTATATATATCAGTATATAATAATTGCTCAAGGCATGATAAAATGCAACATCACAGAAATGTAATAAGCATCATAGAACATTACAGATAATCTGGGATCCCCGGTTTCCTTTGAGCCGCAAGTGAAACCCGACGTTCCCCTGGTCGTGTAGATAGCCTGTGCAATGAAATCCTAGACCCCTACGGGCGCGGCAAGTTACCTGCCAAAACCTGAAGCGAGGAAGCCCCCTACAGCAAAGTGAACGGACCACCCAGCACTTCACGGAATCCGGTAACTTGAGCACCCCTCCTTGGGTCAACCTGTACCCCCTACGAGTGCGGCGAATAGCCCGCCAATTCTAGAGTGAAGCCCCCTCCGTCTCAAAGCCATGAGATGCGAGCTCGTTTCCATCTAGAACACGGCTATCCATGCACCCCACCACTGGGTAATCCTAGTACAGAAAGTAAAATATATATACAACGGGTACATCGACCTCAGCCCGGTCGTGCCCCAAAAGAATAATATACAAACAGGCAGTGACGGCAGTCCACATGTCGGACGCTCTCCCCGCAATATCAAATGTACAAATATAACCAAACTGTACTACCATTGCATCCAGGCTATCTACCACGACAAATCCGCAACATCACAGCACAACACAAAACATCAACATGAATGTCACGTTCGCAAATCCGTCTAAAAGGGCTATAGCAATTAGACAAGATTTACCGATCAAATGGCATTCACGATCGCAAATATAATGTAAGTACTGTAAAGTAACATATTTAAATTTTTCGATCGACAAAATTTCCCGAAGTGGGCCCCAAGTACAACTGCAACACTCAAAATAATCTGGGCCAAAAATAAACATTCCAGAAACCCCAATTCCATGTCAGAGACCACTGTAGAAAAACTGGTGCACTAAAGCTACAGGAGTGCGGCGGAACCGCGGCCAAAACGTGGGTACGGCCGCGGTTCCGCGGTGCTACAGTAAGATCGTTGTACAAAATTTCTGCAATGGTCTTAGAAAAGCCTGCATGATTTTCTGAAATACCCAAAATAATTTTTCGACGACAAAAAAAAATTCGACAGAAACTTCATGAATGGAATCGCGGTTTCGGAAATTTTGTTCAATCGATGTTTTAAACACGTTAGAGAAAGCTAGTAAAGGTTAATGGCGTGGCTCTGATACCATGTAAGTCTACGGTAGCGCCCCGGCCGTCTGTCCGAGACCAAAATGCGGAAACGAAAACTTTTTCTAAACTTGAAACCGGCGCTATCGCAGACATCAATCCCGGATCGAACCATTAACCTATAACTAGAAAAACTAAAGAAGGGTTAGAAAAGCTATACCGATCGATCCGTGTCCTTCGGTCTTTGGCCACCAACCCAAGCTCCTCGCGGCATCTCCGATCTCCGGTCTCCTCGTCGGAAAGGGCACCACATCTTCGAATCCTTTTACGGGCTCCCGCTTCGTTCGAGGCAACCCAGACATGAAGTTTGCTAGCCGACGTGTCCAAGGTGAAGTAGAGAATGTGTATGATTACTTTGTCTCAAGCATCCATTGATTCTCAACACATGAGAGTGTATGGATGAGTTTGAAGATGATGCCATTAACGGAGATAGTGAGCTGAAGAAAGAAGGGGGAAGAAGAAGAGCTATCTTTTGTTTCTTGTTCCAATGATAAAATGAGAGAGTGTGATCAAAAATACAAGAGCTAGCTCTCATATGGTTGCCCTTCTCTCTCCCCTTATCATTTTAACTCACAAGTCAATCAAATAATGTGACACATGCACAAAGAAAGAGACCATGAGTCATAACTTGTGCATGTGTCATAATTAATGCTCCTAATCATGACTTTGAGCTTATTATTTCCAATTGCAAACATTAATCCAAATGTTTGCAACGATAAAAAGATACGGCAACATCTAAAGTAAACTCGTGACGGATCACAAGGATACCCCTTACCTGTATATACATACCTGCATCCGCATTCCGATTGAATGCGAATGCGATGAGACTAAAGTAATCCAAAAAATCTAATACTAAGATCCGGCTTAAACCAAAGCCCACTAGAATGATCGGTCCGATCATGATCCGTGCACGACTGCACGTATATGATCGAACCCTGCCATATATCATACGACCACTATAACGTTTCGCCCGAAACTTGAGAAACTGTCTGTGGGGGACTCTAAAGACTCGTCAATACTTTGGCTGTGGATTTAACCACAAGCACGTCAGTGGTACTAGCTGTACATAACGGGCTACCAGGTATTGAACAAAAGGGAAGTCGATGAGCGAACTCATCCTTACACCTACTGAGCCTGTCGGTGACAATATCCGTACAGTCCAGTCCGTTCGTCGATGAGCATCGCATGTCGGGCCTAGGGGGTTGGTAAAATTCAGACCCCCAAAAGCGGTACAAATCGTGTCGGAGTGTAGCCTATAACACCCTGAGATACTACTGGAATACCTACCAGTAAATCTCCTGCATTGGCCAAGGAATTCGTGTAATGGCTCTCCTAGACACAGCGCGATCTCACCCCCAATACCAGGAGAGACGAAACCCCGGGCGATCCACTCACAGTCTCCATGTGGCTCGGGACTGTACCCAACTAAAACCTGTTTGCACGACTCCTTTGAGCCATGGTAGGGTAGTAATCAAAGCACAGTGGGAACTCACATGAGACAAATGACGATCTCAGGTCGATGAACTAACCTATACACATGTCACCAGGGAACTGCTATCTGACGTCAGGTATAAAACCAACTAGCATGTTCCCGGCGAGTCCTGTCCGGTGTACTCATAACCCAATGAGCACCTGTATACATCTTAGGTGAACCAACTGACACCAATGTCTTATGAGACCGGCCACCGCCCCTCGTCGGGGTCTCGACTGTATACACTAGTCTACTAATGGAGTATCGATGCCCAGTCTCGAAACTCCCATGAATAGGGACCACTTTAAGGATGTGCTTATAGACTACCCAACTCTCACGTATATGATCGCCATCATACTACTGATAGTAAAGAATGAATCTAAGGGCTCTATCAATATGTAATAGTGACCTGTAATGTCACCTAAAGCTGTACACGATGATAAAGATAAACCAGGTAGCATATTATCATCTTGAGTAAGACTGTCCTACCGGTATAGGTCCTCCCTCAATCATTGCAATCACGTGCCTGTGATCCAATAATTGACTCTGAGGGCACTATATCCAACAGGTCCAGTCGAGGGTATGACTCTATTTGGGTGATTGTTGACCGGTTGACAAAAGCTGCTCACTTCCTTCCAGTGAAGACCAATTTCGGTTATGCTCATTATGCTCAGTTGTACATTGATGAGATTGTGTGTTTGCACGGCGTTCCTACATGCATCGTATCCGACAGGGGCACCCAGTTCACTAGCCGTCTTTGGCAGAAGATTCAGGAAGCTTTGGGTACCCGATTGAGTTTTAGCACCGCTTTCCATCCGCAGACCGATGGTCAGTTAGAGCGCACTATACAGACTCTGGAGGATATGCTTCATGCGTGCATGTTTGATTTTGGTGGCAGTTGGGATCGTCACTTGCCATTGATAGAGTTCTCCTACAATAATAGTTATCAGGAGACGATTCAGATGGCACCTTTTGTGGCTTTTTATGGTAGAATGTGTCGATCGCCAGTTTGTTGGACCAAACTCAGCGAGTGTAGGATTTTGGGACCCTAGCTAGTTCAAGAGACTATGGAGAATATCCAATTGATTCAGGATAGGATGAGAGCAGCCCAGTGCAGACAGAAGTCTTATGCCGACCTTCGTCGTCGCAGGCTCGAGTTCGCAGTGGGGGATCATGTATTCCTACGGGTTTCTCCGATGAAGGGCATGATGAGATTTGGGAAGAAAGGGAAGCTTAGTCCCAGATTTGTTAGTCCTTTTGAGATCCTTGAGCAAGTTGGTACCGTTGCCTATCGTTTGGCACTTCCGCCCAGTTTTCCGGATGTTCACACCGTATTCCATGTGTCGATGCTTCACAAGTAGCTTCATGACCCTTCTCACATGATTCAGCACCAGACCATTCACCTAGAGCGCGATCTTTCATTCACCGATCATCTGGTAGTTATATTGGATCAGCAGGTGAAGAAACTTCGGTCAAAAGTCTTGCCATCTGTGAAGGTTCTTTTGCATAGCCCGAATAGTGAAGAGGTCACTTGGGAGGCCGAGAGCGAGATGCGGAAGAAATTCCCTCATCTCTTTGAAGGTACACATAGTAAAATTTTTAAATTCGCGGACGAATTTCTTTAAGGGGGATGATTGTAACACCTTATAATGCCATTAGTGTTCATTAAGCGATAATGCGGATTTTTTAGTAAAAAGTTAATCAAAATAGTATTCAAATATTTTAAAAAAATTAATTAATATTTTATTATTATTTATTTCGGGATTGCAAACACTTGTGCATGTTAACCTAGGGTTAATTAGGGTTAACCATCCTTAAGTAGCCATTGCATCTTAACCTCATTCATTGAAGTTATTTGTATTTATTTAATTTAGTTAGTTTTAAAGGTTGGCTTGAGAGAGAGAGAGAGAGGGTTGACATGCATCATGAGGCATGGGGCAAGCATGGCTTGCATTTACTGAGGAGAGAGATGGGGCGATGGCTCTCTCTAACCTCACCCCCTCATTTCACTTCACCACTCTCACACCCTCACTCTCTTCATCACTCACACACTCTCATTCTCCATTATTTCTTCATCTCTTTTCCTCATCCCCTTAAACTGAAACCCTAAACCAAATCCTTACAAACCCAAACAAAATCTTCACTAAACCCCACTAAAACCCTTCACAAGACAAGATTTATCCACTAAGATCACTTGGAGCTGGAAAGCTATGATTTTTGAGCAAGTGTGGATAGGTAACGATCCCTAACTGTTAATTAGGACCTTTTATTGTTGTATTGCCTAATAGTGGCTGTCTAGAACAATAAAGATATAGTTTTGTGCACATATCATATTTTTAGTGTCGTTTTAGGGTGTCTGTGATCTGCTATCACCACGGATTATTACTGTAAAATCTAGCAATATAGTAGTGTTGTACTAGAGGCCCTGTATGTTCACCTGAAACACTGACCCCACCATGCACTGTTCGACCGGCGAGACAGGGGGAAATTCCGGCGAGCTCGGGTTTTTAGGAGCCTGGGGTGTTGTGTTTTTGTGGGTAGCTGTTTGTGTGCTATCCTAGGTGTTTGGTACTGCTAGATTTTTATATAGTGACTGTAGGTAAAATCTGGGAGCACATAACTAGTTTTTAGGCGATTCGGAAAAGTGCGATACGATTGATCCGACATAGTTTTAGTGTTTCTGGTAGTTTGCAGTCGTGGGTTTGACTTTGATGTCGCTACACACGTTAGCCGCTAAGCGAACCCTTTTGTATCTTAAGGGAACTGATTCGTAAATTGGCGCTGTGTTTGTCTATTATTGCGTAGTTTGCGAAATCCACGTGTTATTGTGTTGTGTGTCAATAGGATTATAGGCGGGGACTTCGGACGCTGCGAAGAAAGAAAAGCAGGTGGTTGGATTTAACTAACTCGAGATCATCTGTTAGTTGATTTAACATCTACGGGGAAATCGCCCGTATGGCGTTATGCGTTAGGACTAGATATGATATTATAGCCGCAAGATTATATGAATATATGTTGATTGTGCATGAGCATCATTACATACCATTACTTGTTGTGCCTTGACTTAGTACCTAGTGGACACTGCACCATTATTGACGATTCATGTTGCACGAGCACTAAATTATATGCTACACCCATACCGTCGGTAATTGCTATGACACGCACAACATATACAGATATGTGGTATTGTATTTGTTATTGACATTGAGATGTTGATTCTTGTTCTATTGCGCATATGAAATGCATCGTGCATACATAGCTACATGTACACCTTTATATGATGTTGCACTTGATTTTAGAGGAATTGGGAACCGCATGATATATTTAAAAACTGGATTCATTAAAATGAGCGGTTTTCCATTAATATGCTCATATTACTGTTTTATGTTGCATTTATCATACTTCATGGATTTACGCATTGAGTTACGGATTTCATGTGATTTATGGATTTGAGAACCATGGTGATATTTCAAGATATTATGCATTGTTTTGAAAACCCGGTTTCTCTTGATATGATATTTTGATGCGTCCACCATGAGTTTTCTCGGTTCTAATACTTGTGTTAGAAACCCGATTCGAGGAGCTGGTTGTTCCGTTTGCGAGTTCATGGTGGACCCGGTATGGTACCCCGAGGAAAGAAAGGGATGTTGTCCAGAAGACGATGAGCATGGCAGAGGGACTACTACCTACCGGTGATTGGTTAGACCTGGCGGTTATCCGGAGAATACCGACCGGAGTCATGAGAAGGATATGGGCCGATCCGGCTGACGAAGCCCGTGGGCCGTTCCGAACCTACGGAGCACGAGTTATGTGGATTTACATGTCGATGTTAGACACAGGTTTTCAAGATTTTTCGAGTGCCGATGTTCGGCACTCAGCTTCCATGAGATTTACAGATATGAGGGCCGATCAGAGTGACGGCGCCTGACGTATTTGGATTTGGGGTGTCGTTGATGGACACCGTTTTTTCCACAATGATCATTCATTGATGATGATATGTTTTATCCCATACTCAGTAGTTATTTAATATGCATTGCTTCATGTATTTGTAGAACCTAATGTAGTACCTTGATCATGATTGTTGCATATCCATATTGCCATATTTATGCTATCAGATTGCATGTGATAGATTATCGCTGTACGTGCATACCTGCAATTATCTGTATGATGTTACTTACTATTCACGAGTTGGCAACTCACCCCCGTTGTGCCACAGTGTTTTGCAGGCTTGACCCTCAGAGTAGTCGCGGCAGGGCTCCTTATTATCTCTATTTTTGCGGATACCGCTACGGTTGGCTGTGAGCCTTTTTGCTATAGGTGGGTTTGCGGTTATCTGATTATCCATTGCATATCTCATTATATCTAATACTCTCCATCTACCACTTTCATGTATTGACTTAAAGACGAGTTGTGAGGACGATATTGTATATTTTGTGACTCTGGGTGTCGTGCTCGTGTGAGCCGGCCATTAGTATGTTGTTTTATATCTTTATGTTGTTTTCACTTTTTATTGTCCATTTCTCCGCTACGGCGTTGTATATATGCTTGTAGTGGTTGTTTCCGTCTTTGGGCGTGATTTGCACCCGTTTGGGGTTGCTTTATTTATATTCTATGTTTTACCCGTTTCGGGGCTAGTTCTTACAAAGGAGGTGCAGCCGAAATTTTTAAGAAAATAAACTTAAGTTTAAAATTTTTACTTCAGATTTCCAAATGTTTTTAACAATGTTTTTATCACTTACTTTCTTTTGATGGTTTAGATTTCTGGGTTTCGGCATACTTAAATTGCGTTACGCCTGTTGACGTCACGTGGTTTAAGTGTCGGTCGCGTACCAAATTTTGGGTCGTGACACTTCTGGAGTGTGATAACATGAGTGGATTCCATCAAATTATTATGCGATGATAGGTGGATCCCGATACCCACTGATGAGTTGGTTTACTACTTGGGTGATTTTAGATGATCCCGAAGAATTCTTCTTTCAGGTTTGGAGGAGAATTTGAGGATACAATGGGAGACATCCTGATTAGATAAAGTGATTAACCATTCTGATCTAGGTTAGAGTGCACGCAGAGTGTTTCTTTTCTCTCTCTCTTGGGCAGCGACCATTTCCCGACCCTAGACTATAACTCAGTGACCAAGTTAAACGAACTTTCTTAAAACACTGGCCTCTGGATTGTCAGAGTTGCATACATCATTTCCACTCTTACTTTTACCCTTTTCTTTTCTCCGGAACCTTCCGTATCACTACGAAGATCCACAGTTATTGGATAATCCATCGTACTCGAAGGAACTTGTTCCAGTTCGAGGATGGATTCCGGTTTAGGAGAAATAGAATAAGGATTATTCGGTTGTCTTTTATCTTTACCTTCTCTCAGGTTGTGTGGGCTCCTAGGATTAGGAGAGGGTACACCTTTTGCGCTTATTGGAAACTCTTCTTCCAAACCATAGGCAGGTGTCGAAAGGTGGGGAAGGAAGAAAACCAATTAGCCTAAGTGTGGTGTACAGGAGGTAATAAGTAAAGACTGATAAAGGGATTAGAAAGAGAGCAAAGAAAATTTCAACTGCTATTATTCACGACCAAACCACGTTTTTCATCGCCACTCCTACTTTACATTTGGATTTCTCCAGAACACCCCGTATCACTACGAAGATCCACAGTTATTGGACAATCCATCGTACTCGAAGGAACTTGTTCCAGTTCGAGGATTGATTCTGGTTCAGGAGAAATAAAATAAGGATTATTCAGTTGTCTTTTATCTTTACATTCTCTCAGGTTGCAAGGGCTCCTAGGATTAGGAGAGTACACCTAATACACTTATTGGATAGTCTTCTTCCAAACCATATGCTGGTGCCGAACGGTAGGAAAGGAAGAAAACCATTTAGCCTAAGGGTGGTGTACAGAAGATAATGAGTGAAGACAAATAAAGGGATTTGGAGAGATGGCAAGGAAATATACGGTTACAGTCATAAATCTGGATAATGGAAGAGGCATTACTAGGAATACCCGGCTACCCCTTCGAAACATTTTTATGTTTCAGTTTCACTATGCAATGTTAATTGAAAACTTATTTTCCAATTAGATCCTTGCTCCAGGGTATATATTTACCAGGTTTGATTCTCACATCTATATGGTTTTACAGATGATGAGTGGGAGTAAGTTATTGGGAATTAAGTGATTATATCCTCATTATATCAGAATTCGTCGTAATTGGTGATATTTGAGGAAATCACCTGTGGTTTTGCCTGACGGAAAATTTTTGGTTTTGAATATCCGTTGTTATGCGCCAATTTCAAATTTATATATCTGTACGTTTATTTTATAAAGTGAGATGTTACTTTTTGAAATTATGTCCATGACATTTACCTATATCAGTTGATGGTTAAGTAAGAAGCATTAAACAGCGGTGTAATTCTTCTTAACCATAGTACAGTTTTCAACCTACAACACACAGGGTTTGAGTTATTCAACTCAAGGGACTTATACAAAGTATTGTATGTTGTCCAGTGTCCATTAGGACAAAGGGGTTGGTAGTCGTACTGAAGGGCCGGCCTAGCACCTCATCAAGGGTTCGGTAGCATCACACATGCCATAATCAAAATTTTAGAGGTGCTAAGTTAACTCGACAAGAATCGAAACTAGAAGTTTTAGGGATTCATACAAATAAGCATCACATGCAAATGTAAAACTATCACTAAGAGGAAAGATTACAACCTTTGTAGATCTCCCTCGGTGACTCCTTGGCACTATGAGAGTTTGGAACGGATCGATGGAAGCCTTCCTTGTCCACGATGATCCACCCGAAGTCCCTTTGCCCAAAGCTCCTTACCTTACTTGTTTCGCAAACGAAGTAGAGTAAACACCCAACACAAATCGGCTAGATGTGTGTAGTATGATAATGTGGTTTATGTTCTTCAATTGAAATCCTTTCCTTTGTCAATCTTCACTCAAGAGAGAAATCAAGAGAGGAAGAAGAAGATAATGGTGCCTTGAGCTTTCTATCATATCACATATGATAACTTGTTTTCACACCCTTGTTCACAATTTTTCTCTTGGTTTTTCATTGTATGTTTCATATCACATATGAAGCTAGTTATAGTGATGAGAAGAGAATAATCACCATTATTCCATTACCACCATAATTGTGAGTGGAAATTCTTTTCCTAAAGAATTAAGCATGGGTGGAAATTCTTTTCATTAAGTTAAGTAAAGCTTACCCACTAAGGAATAAAGGAGCATGAGTGGATATTCTTTACATTAACTTATAATGATAAATACAAATTAAAAGCTTCAATATAAGTCTTATATTGCCATCATTCTTGTATCAACAACCATGATACTATGTATGCATGTATGTGTCCATGCACATCATCATGTGCATACATGCATGCATACAAAAGGATTAACTTAAAGAATTAATCTAAATGTAATTAGTTAAATCAACACTTGATTTAGAAAACCGGTCATATCTCATACGATCCGTCAAATAGAAAATGCCCGATTAATATACGTTATCACATAACAGTATTTAATCGGGTCCCGCGCATATCTCATATGCACACCACATCTTTTTGCCTGAGCCAGGAAACTTCATTGTGGGACTCTAAGACTCGTCAATACGCCGGCAGTAGATGATGATCATATCAAACATCTACAAGCCGCAAGAGGTCAGCTAAACATAACGGCCACCCGGGTATTGAAGCGATCAGAAGAAAACCAGCGAAGCTGTAAAAACTCCCGTCGAGCCAACTGGCAACACATACCGTACAGTCCGGTCTCTTCGTCAGATATGCTGCTTATCGAGTCTAGGGATGGTATCGTCGACCCCAGTAACTCAATAAGTCATGTTGGTGTATGGCTCATAACAGATCGAGAAACTACTGATAACTCTTATCAGTAAATCTCAGCAGCCCTGGCCAGGAACTTCATGTTATAGCCAATCGAGCATAGCACAACATCTACCCCCAATACCGGGAGAGACGAAACCCCTCCTATCGCTCATTGCCTCCATGCGCCTCGGGACTGTACCCAAAGACCACCTGTTTGCACGACTCAGTAGAGCCGTGGTAGGGTGGAGATCAAAGTATAGTGGGAGGACACACAAGACTCTATGACGATCTCGGGTCTACAGACTAACCTGTACCAGTGTTCCCTGAGAACTGCTATCCGACGATAGATATAATACCATATAGGAGTTCTTGGCGAATCCGTTCAGTGTACCCAGTCTCTACTGAGCACCCGCATACAATCTTTGGTGTCTCCTCACCAGATGGATATGGGATCATCCATCGCCCATCATATGGGATAAGAATAGTATACGCTAGTCTACTCTGGAATATCGATGCCCTGTCTCGATACACCCTCGACTAGGAACAGTTCAAGGATATGCTTATAGACTATATGTACCCCACTAGTATGATCCGCATCATAATCACATTAGTCAAGCAAATATCCTTTGGGCTTTATCAACATGTGTAAAAGATCAAATCTACATGTACAGATAAAGTAAACCAGATAGCGTACTATCATGTTGAGCAAGAAATTCATCTATCTCCATAGATATATGTCCAAATTTCCACTATCCATATAATGGCCTTTAGGGCATACATATTACTAACAATCTCCCACTTGCACTAAAGCCAGTTATTGGCGTATCTCATACCCAACATTTCAAACAGTCGCTCATGCTGAGGCTGTGAAAGTGCCTTGGTGAATGGATCCGCTGTGTTATCCTTTGTATCTACTCTCCGAATCTCGATCTCCTGGCGATCTACTATCTCCCGGATCAGATGATATCTCCTTAGGATGTGTCTGGATTTCTGATGGGACCTTGGTTCTTTGGCTAATGCTATAGCTCCATTATTATCACAATACAATGGTATTGGATCAACAATGGTTGGAACTACTCCTAGTTCCGCAATGAACTTCTTCATCCAGACGGCTTCCTTAGCAGCATCACTTGCAGCAATATACTCAGCTTCCATCGTGGAGTCTGCAACGGTGTCCTTTTTGGAACTCTTCCAACTAACCGCTCCTCCATTTAGGGTAAATACAAACCCTGAGATTGATTTACTGTCATCCTTGTCACTTTGGAAGCTTGAATCGGTAAAGGCCTCCATCTGGAGATCCCCATTACCATACACCAAGAACAATTCTTTAGTCCTTCGCAAGTACTTCAGAATGTTCTTCACTGCTATCCAATGTTTCTCCCCTGGGTTGGATTGATACCTGCTTACTACAGCCAGTGCATAAGCTACATCAGGGCGAGTACACAACATCGCATACATTATAGATCCCACGGCTGAAGCGTAGGGTATAACGCTCATGCGAGCTCTCTCTTCATCAGTCTTCGGACAGAAGTCCTTAGAGAGAGTGATTCCATGACTAGCAGGCAAGGCACCACGCTTGGAATCTTCCATACTAAACCTCTTTAGAATGGTGTCTATGTACTTTGATTGGGACAGTCCCAATAACGTCTTGGATCTATCTCTATAGATCCTAATGCCCAAAATGCGCGAGGCATCACCCAGGTCCTTCATGGAGAACCTTTGTGATAAGAATAGTTTGACCGATTGTAGCATAGGAATATCATTTCCTATCAGGAGAATGTCATCTACGTACAATACGAGGAATGTGACAGTACTCCCTACAATCTTCTTATAAATACATGGTTCATCTTCATTTCTGACAAAATCAAACTTTTTGATTGTATCATCAAAGCAGATGTTCCAGCTCCTTGAGGCCTGCTTTAATCCATAAATGGATTTAAGCAATCTACATGCTTTCCCGCTGCTCCCACTATCAATGAAGCCCTCTGGCTGATCCATAAAAACGCATTCTTCTAAATCACCGTTTAGAAATGCTGTTTTCACGTCCATCTGCCATATTTCATAATCATAGTGAGCAGCAATAGCAAGTAGGATCCTAATGGATTTAAGCATTGCTACCGGAGAGAAAGTTTCATCATAGTCCAAGCCTGGTCTTTGACGAAAACCTTTCGCTACAAACCTTGCTTTATAGGTCTCCACCTGTCCATCTACACCAATCTTTCTCTTCAAGATCCATTTGCACCCAACGGGTTTTATCCCAGGAGGTGCAACGTCCAAAGTCCATACTTTGTTGGTGTACATTGACTCCATTTCGGATCTCATTGCTTCCAGCCATTTCACTGAGTCACCACTCATGATAGCTTGCTGAAAACTAGTAGGGTCATCATCATCCATGATGCAATCTTCTCTATCACCATCTATGAGAAACCCATAGTATCTCTCTGGTGGGCGAGAAGTTCTACTAGACATCCTGAGCGGCTGAGGTTCTTGAAGTTCTACTGCAACATCAGTTTCAACCAATTCCTCCTGAGTAATTTGTGTTTCTAGAACCTCTTCTAGTTCTACCATATTGCCATTAGTACTTTCCGTAAAGAACTCATTTTCCAAAAATGTGGCATGCTGAGCAACAAACACCTTTTGTTCCTCTTTGTGGTAGAATAGATATCCATACGAATCTTTTGGATACCCCACAAATTTACACATGACCGATCGTGTCTCGAGTTTGTCTGGATTCTGCTTTTTAACAAAAGCCGGACAACCCCAAATCCTAAACCTTTTAAGAGATGGTCTCTTTCCATTCCATATCTCATATGGAGTGGTAGACACGGTCTTGGTTGGAACCCTGTTCAATAGATACATTGCTGTCTCCTATGCATGTCCCCAAAAGGAAAGCGGTAACTCAGCATCATACATCATGGATCGTACCATATCCAATAGGGTACGATTCCTCCGTTCTGACACACCATTGTGCTGCGGTGTGTAAGGAGGAGTGAGCTGAGAGAGAATCCCATTCTCTTTTAAGAAGTCTAGAAACTCTGTACTTAAATATTCT
The DNA here is from genome assembly GCA_030015575.1 of Agapanthus africanus. NCBI lineage: Eukaryota > Viridiplantae > Streptophyta > Magnoliopsida > Asparagales > Amaryllidaceae > Agapanthus > Agapanthus africanus. The sequence goes on from JASDDO010000012.1 coordinate 272,280,532, forward strand.
CCATCTCGATCCGATCGAAGTTTCTTGATGCTCAAGCCTGTTTGCTTCTCTACTTCAAGTTTATACTCCTTGAATTTCTCAAAGGCTTCAGATTTGTGCTTTATCAAAAACACGTGTCCGAATCTTGAGAAATCATCAGTAAAAGTGATGAAGTATGAAAAACCACCTCTTGCATGTGTAGACATTGGTCCGCATACATCACTATGTATGAGGCTTAAGAGTTCACCAGCTCTCTCTCCGTGTCCACTAAATGGAGTTTTGGTCATTTTACCTTTGATACAAGACTGGCAAGTCGCATAAGATTTATATTCAAACGGATTTAAATATCCATCTTTATGTAGCTTGTTTAGTCTTGTTTCATTAATATGACCAAGTCTACAATGCCAAAGAAAAGCTTCATTTATATCTGAAAACTTTCTTTTACTAGTATGTTGTATATTGAAAACTGTGTGTTGGTTCAGGATGTAAATACCGTTATTTAGTGTACCAAACCCAATCAACTCTTGATTCAGGTTAATGTTCATAACATTATTTTGCAATATAAAATGATATCCTTCATTGTCCAACAAAGAAACAGATATTATGTTACACAGCATACTTGGTACAAAATAACACGGGTTCAAAACAAAAATACTTCCTGAAGGCAACCCTAGATGATACTCTCCCACGGATACAGCATGTATATTGGAACCATTTCCAACCCGCAGAGTATGATCTCCAATTTTTAAAACTCTACTATTTCTCAATCCCTGCATACAATTGCAGATGTGAGAACCAGAACCGGTATCTAATACCCAGGATGCAGAGTTTAAAGAAAAACAGTTTTCAGTTACAAACACACCTGAAGTGGAAGCATCAGCATGCTTCATCTTCTTGAGATCAGCAAGATATGCAGCACAGTTGCGTTTCTAATGTCCTGACTTTTTACAGTAAAAACATTCTCCTTTTCCACTTCCCATAGCCCCGGCTTTGTCTTTCCCCTTTGCCTTTCTAACTCCTCCTTTCTGTGTGATAGACTTCTTCTTCTTCTTTCCCTTGGCCTTAGCTTTTGGGAATGAAGAGGAAGATGGCCCAGCAAGCAGAGCGGGAGTCCTTGCCGTTTTCAATGTGTTCTCTGCACTTCTCAACATATTGAGATGTTCAGGCAATGATTTCTCCAAACCATTCATATTGAAATTTACTATGAACGGAGCAAAGACAGGGGGGAGAGACTGTAGAACAATATCTGTTTATTGCTCATTATCCATAGTCCATCCCAGTCCCTCAAGTTCTTCAATAAGACCAATCATTTTCAAAACATGGTCTCCAACTGATGCACCAGGGGCCATTCGCATCTGAAACAGCTTTCTAGATGCCTCGTATCTCAAAGTACGAGATTGCTCTTCATACAACTCCTTTATGTGAAGAAAGATGGATTGCACATCCATATTCTCGTGTTGCTTCTGATGGACATTATCCATAGAAGCGAGCGCGAGGCACTTGGCTGTGTTGCAGTCATTTTCCCAAGTTTTTCGGATCTCCCTATCCGAGACAGATGATTCAGGTCCTGGGACGGGTGGGGCTTCGGTATTGAGGACATATGATACCTTATCATATGAAAGTGCAATGTTCAAGTTCCTCAACCATTCTTTATAATTTGGTCCTGTAAGTTTATTTTTCTCAAGTAGAAGCTTAAGTCCTGACATCTGTAACTGCCATTCGGAGAGAGAAAAGGATACACTTAGCAAAATGCTCTATCAAAGAATTAGATTGGTTATTATTTTATCTAATCGATGTCTCCCACTGCTTTTAATCAAATTTTCTTTCAAAACCTGAAAAGAAAACTAGCCAGGAATAATTTTCCTGGAAGTAACACTTACTCACAGTGAGATCGAGATCCAACTATCACATAAATGGTATGCAATCTCATTGCAAATTTCAACTCTTGAAATTCCCGATATGGTTTTTACCCCTAGTCACTTATGACCTTTGCTATGGTCAACATATCATAAGTACTAGTCAAATTCTACCCGTCATTTCATGATTAACTAGACCCACCCATATGACCCTTGATTATGATCAACATAATCACATGAATGTCCTAACTAATCGCATCATATGCTTTATAGGAAGACATCACTTAGCTACCGTACACTACGCCTTGACTATAATCAACATACGCAGCACGAATACTAAGTACTCTACCTCCTAAAATGACGGAGGGTTGCGGATAGTTTTTAAGAAAACCTTTAACGCTTTGAACTTGATCTCATTGTAGAATCAAAACGGCTAAGAAAAGGAGTGGCTTAAGCTCCGCATCTTCTTGAAACTTGCATTTTTCATAAAAAGCCGAGTTGGTTTCAAATCCGATTCTACAACATCATTAGGTTTCTTTTCTTTACATTAATCTCATTAGTGTGATCCCATCATTTAAGTTCCTAAGCCATCACAGAATAGAACGTATACTTATACCATCGGCATTCGCCACAGTGTCCCGTTATGCACCGTTAGGTTACTTAACTAACGGCATAGCGGGGCGGGACCAGCGTGGGTGTAAAATATAAGCAACGTTTATTATATATCATATATATAATAATAATCCATTCGTCTCAGATACTAAGTAATCACATTACAGAATATCAACAGCAGAAGCATATAAAAGGTTATCTAGGATGTCCGTATTTTGTATCGAGCCAACAATAGAAAATACGGATTCCACGGTCGTGATGAATAGCCAAGCCCACACCCTTAGACCCTTACGAGAGCGGCAAGTGATCCCGCCAATTCTAGAGTTTAGGAGACCCGGTCTCGACTCCTCGAGATGGCCTCCCACTGAACCCTAGAACCCGGTCAGTTGTGCTCCCCTCCTTGGGTCTATCCTAATGCGGAAAAGTAAATAATATACAATTGATTTATACATGAATGAAAAATAAAACTCTCATCTCACATAAAAACCCCCGGCTATTCATTCGCGACAATCCTACTCATCATATCTCAGCAACACATAATATCTCATATCATCAACGTAAGTAAGTATGCGTATCCCGATTGTCGTTGACGTATAGCAACGAAAACGGCGATACACAACATACTACACTTACGGTCGCAGAAAATAAAATGAAAAACTACAACATTTGGAATCCACAATCACCTTAGACATCATAAATTCAAAATATCACATACTTCATATTTCATGCCTAACTATATGATTTCCACATATTATATCACATTTCAGATAAATAGACAATGTTAAACTTTTCGATCGAATAAACAAACACCCAAGATTTCCCAAACTGCACAACACTTGAGCCGAGTTCAAAAAATTTCTAGAACATGCCACAGCCCCTTATGGACCAACCGTAGAAGGGCCAAACCAACGCCTCATATGTGGCAACGCTAAACTACCACAAACCCTAAGGTTCAGTGATAGTTTTGACGGTCACATAATCGAGTTAAGGTTATGTTCTTCTAGAGTGTCCACAAATACGCTTGCATGTTTTTCGAAGATTTCGAACTAGGGAAAAATCCAACACTTGGAATTTTTCCAATACGGGAAAAATTGTGTTTTTAATATTCGTTCAAACATTTTAACACGTTCAAAAAATCTGAAAATCTGAACGAAGTTAAACTTTTCCAATCGAATCACCAAATCCAATATATCTCCAGAACACTCAACACTTGAGTGTGTTTAAAATATCTCAGAGGCATTATTGTAATTAATCAGGTCCTCTGAAGAAAAAAAATTCTGAACTGCTTGTACGGCCGCGGATGCGCGGCCAAAGCCATGCTTTGGCCGCTCATCCGCGGCACACTGTAGAGATCAGTAAAAATTTTTTTTTACAGAAATTCATAAAAATGCCTGCTGATTTTTTAAGACCTTTTAATTTGGAAAAATACAATTTTCAAAAAATTTCCAGAGAGCGGTCCAAATTGGTGTTTCGTCGTTCGATCGAACGTTTAACATCGCCTACGCATCGCCTAAAGCTCTAGCTTGGCTCTGATACCACTGAAGGGCCGGCCTAGCACCTCGTCAAGGGTTCGGTAGCATCACACATGCCATAATCAAAATTTTAGAGGTGCTAAGTTAACTCGACAAGAATCGAAACTAGAAGTTTTAGGGATTCATACAAATAAGCATCACATGCAAATGTAAAACTATCACTAAGAGGAAAGATTACAACCTTTGTAGATCTCCCTCGGTGACTCCTTGGCACTATGAGAGTTTGGAACGGATCGATGGAAGCCTTCCTTGTCCACGATGATCCACCCGAAGTCCCTTTGCCCAAAGCTCCTTACCTTACTTGTTTCGCAAACGAAGTAGAGTAAACACCCTACACAAATCGGCTAGATGTGTGTAGTATGATAATGTGGTTTATGTTCTTCAATTGAAATCCTTTCCTTTGTCAATCTTCACTCAAGAGAGAAATCAAGAAAGGAAGAAGAAGATAATGGTGGCTTGAGCTTTCTATCATATCACATATGATAACTTGTTTTCACACCCTTGTTCACAATTTTTCTCTTGGTTTTTCATTGTATGTTTCATATCACATATGAAGCTATTTATAGTGATGAGAAGAGAATAATCACCATTATTCCATTACCACCATAATTGAGAGTGGAAATTCTTTTCCTAAAGAATTTAGCATGGGTGGAAATTCTTTTCATTAAGTTAAGTAAAGCTTACCCACTAAGGAATAAAGGAGCATGAGTGGATATTCTTTACATTAACTTAAAATGATAAATACAAATTAAAAGCTTCAATATAAGTCTTATATTGCCATCATTCTTGTATCAACAACCATGATACTATGTATGCATGAATGTGTCCATGCACATCATCATGTGCATACATGCATGCATACAAAAGGATTTACTTAAAGAATTAATCTAAATGTAATTAGTTAAATCGACACTTGATATAGCAAACCGGTCATATCTCATACGATCCGTCAAATAGAAAATGCCCGATTAATATACGTTATCACATAACCGTATTTAATCGGGTCCCGCGCATATCTCATATGCACACCACATCTTTTTGCCTGAGCCAGGAAACTTCATTGTGGGACTCTAAGACTCGTCAATACGCCGGCAGTAGATGATGATCATATCAAACATCTACAAGCCGCAAGAGGTCAGCTAAACATAACGGCCACCCGGGTATTGAAGCGATCAGAAGAAAACCAGCGAAGCTGTAAAAACTCCCGTCGAGCCAACTGGCAACACTTTCCGTACAGTCCGGTCTCTACGTCAGATATGCTGCATATCGAGTCTAGGGATGGTATCATCGACCCCAGTAACACAATAAGTCATGCTGGTATATGGCTCATAACAGATCGAGAAACTACTGATAACTCTTATCAGAAAATCTCAGTAGCCCTGGCCAGGGACTTCATGTTATAGCCAATCGAGCATAGCACAACATCAACCCCCAATACCGGGAGAGACGAAACCCCTCCTATCGCTCATTGCCTCCATGCGCCTCGGGACTGTACCCAAAGACCACCTGTTTGCACGACCTAGTAGAGCCGTGGTAGGGTGGAGATCAAAGTATAGTGGGAGGACACATAAGACTCTATGACGATCTCGGGTCTACAGACTAACCTGTACCAGTGTTCCCTGAGAACTGCTATCCGACGATAGATATAATACCACATAGGAGTTCTCGGCGAGTCCGTTCAGTGTACCCAGTCTCCACTGAGCACCCGCATACAATCTTTGGTGTCTCCTCACCAGATGGATATGGGATCATCCATCGCCCATCATATGGGACAAGAATAGTATACGCTAGTCTACTCTGGAATATCGATGCCCTGTCTCGATACACCCTCGACTAGGAACAGTTCAAGGATATGCTTATAGACTATATGTACCCCACTAGTATGATCTGCATCATAATCACATTAGTCAAGCAAATATCCTTTGGGCTTTATCAACATGTGTAAAAGATCAAATCTATATGTACAGATAAAGTAAACCAGATAGCGTACTATCATGTTGAGCAAGAAATTCATATATCTCCATAGATATATGTCCAAATTTCCACTATCCATATAATGGCCTTTAGGGCATACATATTACTAACACGCACTATATTCTGTTTACTTGTGACTTCTTCAGTTTTAGACAATTGTTACGTAGAAATACAAGGTCCAAGTTTTGAGAAGTTATAGGTACAAGAATAAAGTAGAGAACCTTGTGTTGCAAGTATCGGGATTCTTCAAGGTGATCGAAGAAGTAGATACTTGTGTTTGGTATTCAGCTTATAGTAATGATTTTGAGAACTTGGTTCTTTTTCAGGTTACTCATATTTGGATGCACTCTTAGTTGAGTAATGCTGATCGGCCTCTCTCTACTTAGTTGACATGCACTGGAGACAGCTGCATGATTTGAATTTGGTTCCAGTTAAATCAGTGCCTCTGTTTCTTTATTGTGTATAGAATGGTTCTTATCTTAACGATGTTAAGGTATATAGAGTTGTCTGGCTTATGCTTAAAACTAGAGTCTGGATGACTTAAGGCACGTTTCTGCAATGGCAGTTTGTGGGTTATCCCGGGCTATGACGAGGGTTAACTTTCTACCATCTGAAAGATCAATAGAGATATTTTTCTTGACCCGCCACAGTTTTATTAAAATAGACTTTTTCAGAAAACAGTAGTGGGAGTATGGTAGAAATGGAAGTGATTTCAGAACCACCGACGATTACTGAAAATTTAAATAGAACCTAAAGATTCAATCGGGGTTTGACATTCCATTAGCCAATCCACAGATATGGTGGGTAACCTTAGGCACCGGACAGGTAGTTCGGTATCCTCAAAGACGGTGACATGGAGGTTCTTGTTTTCCCAGACTTACCATTACTGTTGTTCCAGACTATGAGACTCGGCAGGAGGATGAGTATAGAGTCGTTCTAAACTAGCTTTAGAAGTGCATGTATATATGAATCTGCCAGAGGGTTGTTGTTGTCAGTGGGAGCAGCGGAAGCATAGTGGACAAGTAGCTTGTGTCTATTTATAGACTAAAGCAAGTATAGCGGAGATAGATCATCTATTTCTGATGTGACAGTCATAGGCTTTGACTTCATCAGAATAGGAGATGGATCTGTTAAGAAGGTGGTAGGGTGTGATGTCCTTGTATTTGGATGACATACACATTGTAGGAAGTGAAATTCTTATACTACGATCGGTTATACTGTGGTTGTCACACAGTGGTTTCTCCACATAGGATATGGATATTATATTAGGTATTCTGGTTACTAGATCTATGGTTTTAGATCTAGATTTGGGTAGTTTCACAATCTGGGTACTTCGACAGTATTCTAAAGATGTTTTAGAATGGATGACTCCTGGCATTGTGGTGTACCTGCAGGTGATGGAGTAACCCTCTCTGAAGGTGTCTTACAGACTAAAGGGGAGAGGGATGTGCATGATTGGCATATCACTTGCTTAGGCAATTGAGTCAATCATGAGATGTCAAGTACCAAACCAGATGTTGTTTTTGCACTAGCTGCAATTATTAGTGTATATGCCCTAGAGGCCATTACGGTATCATACTAGTTTGTATATTACTTAATGGAAGCTTGGGATATTCACCTTGTATAAACAATCTTGCTCAATATAGTAGTATGCTACTTGGTTTGTTTCTACTTCAATGTGTACTTGTGTTTATTTTAGTATATCACTTATACGCATTAGTGGAGCCCTTAGGATCTTTGCTTGATTACCAGCGTTGTGATGGCAGTCACACTCTTGGGGGCTGGGTAATCTATAAGCACATCCTTATACAGGTCCCTAGTCGCAGGACTATCGAGACAGGGCATCGATACTCCAGAGTAGACTAGCGTATGCGCTTCTCATCCCAGGTGGGGAGATGGTCTGTCCCAGAGCCATCAGTACGTCGTACTGGAGATAGTATACGGGTGCTCGTTGGGTTACGAGTACACTGGACAGGACTCGTCGGGAACTGACAGGTTGGTATTATACCTATCGTCAGTTTTCAGTTCCCAGGTGACATGAGTACAGCTTAGTCCGCTGACTTGACACTATCACTTCGCCTCGAGTGTGTTCCCACTGTACTTTGATTACTACCCTACCACGGCTCAAAGGAGTCGTGCAAACGGGTAGTAGTTGGGTACAGTCCCGAAGCACTTGGAGGCAGTGACGGTTAGACAGGATTCGTCTCTCCCGGTATTGGGGGTTGACATCGCGCTGTGTCTAGGAGAGCCATTACACGAGTAGTCCCTGGCCAGGGCAAGCGAGATATACTGGTAGGCTTCCAGTGTTATCTAAGGGTGTTTTGGGCTTCACTCCGACACGACTTGTACCGCTATTAGGGGACTGACGTTTACCGCCCCCTAGGCCCGCCATGCGATGTACCAGACGAACAGACCGGACTGTACGGAGACTGTCACATTCAGACTCAGTAGGAGTACAGATGGGGTTTCACCTCGTCAGCCTTCTTGTCGGCATCTACCTAGGGACCGTTACGCACAGCTAGTGCCGCTTGCGGTCTGTGGTTAAACCCACTGCCAGCGTAGTGTCGAGTCTTTAGATTCCCACACAGAGGGTATTCGCCTCTGGGCAAAACAGAGTAGAGGTCGCATGGTTTTGCGACAGGGTTCGTTCTCATCCGCGCACTTGTGCATGTTTGGAGTCCGGACGGATTTTACTGGCTGGCTCTGGTTTGAGTCAGATACTGGTATATATTTTGGGGTTGCTTTTATCTCTCAGTATTCATGTTTCTCGGAACAAGAATGCAGGTGTGTATGCACAGTTGTTTGAGGAGGAGGAAGAGGACTTTCATTAGGGTTTCTGAACGGGTGCGTATGCACAGTTCACAGTCATCTTTTTCCAAATCCTAATGGGTTTATGTTATATCAATTAATAATATTAATAAAATGAAATTGTGTCATGGTTGGTTTTTGTTGACTAGTTGACCATGGTTGACTTGTTGACCATGGTTGAAGTTTTGACCATCATCATTACAAAAGAAAGATGCTCTTTGATTCTAGCATTTTCATTTAATGTTTGAAATGATAATGGTCATTCCTAAGCCTTCCATCAACTATTTCATTTTCATTATTATTATTAATTTGATAATTCTTTTTCTTTTGGCATTATGGTTGCAAGAATGAAAAAGATAGCTCATTCTATCATTTAGCTTCTCTCTCCTCATTTCATCTTCTTCTTCCTCTAGCAAAAGGAGAATCCTTCTCATGTGTTGAGAATCCCTCTCCTTAAAAGAAAAGCACCCCTTAGACACTCTCTACTCACTCTAGGATCAAAGGTTTAGCGACCCGAAGATTCTAGTTCTCTCAAAGTTCGAGAAAGAGCCCGAAGGTTGAACCCTCAGGTGGATCCATCTTTGACGGAAGAAGGCAACAAGGAAGAACCATCGACCTCTACAAAAGTTTGAAGAAGAAGGAGTTCAAGTTAGGTATAACCATCTCTCCGAGTAGCTAACTCTCTTTAGCTTGTTTGCTAGTTTAGTTTAGAAAAGATCCCGACTTTGTTAGTCCATGTTGCCCCATGCGCTAAAAATTTGATTTTTATACCGTTTCCGCCTCCCCGTAAGAACCGGGGGTCGCAACGTGGACTTACAGTGGTATCAGAGCCTAACTAAACTTAAACTAGCTTGGTAATGAAGTGTAACGAAGTTCGGAACCGAAAAATCCAAAAACCAAACTTTTACAAAACCCTAGTTTCTGTTAAAAATTTTTCTGGTCAAAACAAGATTTGTTATACACCTAAATTCGGCTCAGGGTTTTGTGTGAACACCCAAGAAAAACGATCCCCTGATTCCTTCAAACCGCCGCGGTTCCGCGGCATGAGGTAGGCATTTGCCGCGGAACCGCCGCCGTTTAGGGTCCTCTCGTGATCGGGTTTTGTGCAGTGTTCTTCTGGTAGGGTTTTAGGATTTTTAAGATATATTATATGTGCCCAGATTTTCCAGAATAGAAATTTATTTTTGGGGGCCTATAATTCCGTATTTTTTCCGAACTTCACTACACTTGGACTATATTGGTTATATCTATGATGTTTGAATGTATTGAACGTCGGCTAATCGCTATAAGTCGATTAGTCGGGGTTATACATCTCTGTGATCTGTGTTTGATATTGGAATGTGTATATGAATGTGTTGGACTGTCGCGGGTGAATAGCCGGGGTGGATGTGAGATGAGCTTTTGTTTTTCTTTCATTCATTTGTAACATGTAAATTGATGTAATATTATTATTTGTTTGGCCGCACAACCGGGTCGGGGTTGTAGCCGTCATTGTATAATTCTTTTACTATTTTTGCTCCTAGGATAGACCCATGGAGGGGTGCACAAACTGCCGAGTACTTGGCGGGTAGTTTGCCGCACCCGTAGAGTCCTTGGGTGGGGTATTGGCTATTCACCGCCACCGTGTAATCCGCTTTTCGTTGCAGGCTCGAACGGATTGCGGATTCCTAGTATATCCAATGTATTCATCTGTGATCTGTAATGTCTATCATTGCTATATTTATAACTATTTAGGCGTTGCTTATGTTTTACAGCCGCGCTAGCCCAGCCCCCGCTCTGTCGTTAGTTAAGTAACCTAACGGGTGATGACGGGGCCCTGTGGCGAATGCGAATGGCATAAGCGTACGTCATATTTTGGTTATTTTCTGCAATGGTAGGATTAAATGATGGGACGCATTAAAAGAACTAATGCAAGAATATCACGCATTAAAAGATCTAATGCAAGATAATAAAACAAGCTAAAGTCGTTGGAACACTTTCGAAAAACCACTCGGTTCTTTTCAAAACTAACTTTTAAATGCGGAGATTGAGCCACTCCTTCTAAAAGCTACCTCGTTCCATCGATTATATCAAGTTCACTACGTTCACGGTTTCGCCAAAACCATTCGTAGCCCTCCGTCGTTTCGTATGGATATTCAATAGTATTCAAGCTATGTTTGTTGACCTTCATCAAGGCATAGAGATTGGTAGCTGTTGGGTGTTCATATGTAGCATAGATAGATGCGTTGGTTTGGGACAGTCGTATTGCCTTGTTGACCTTCGTCAAGGGTATATATGGGTGGGTTCAAATTAACCTGGAAAATGACGGGCAGAACTTGACATGTGACTTATGATTTGTTGACCTTCGTCAAGGTCATAAGAGCATGGGGCAAAAATCCACATCGGGAGTTTCATAAGTATTGAAACTTACTAGATTTGCATACCATTTGGAGTGTGGTGATTCTGGTAGGATTCCTTCAGTTTCGTCACGCGATGATATTTGGATCCCGATCCTACTGTGAGTATATGATACTCTTCGGGAAATTTCTCACTAAACGATCAATGCTATAAACCTAGTAGGTGCCTAGAAAGGTGTTAGCGGGGCTACGCCCCCAGGGAAAAGTGGTTATTTAATTAAGGAACTTCGCGAAAGCGTTGGAAAACCTCCCTCGAAGTACCGACACTGGCCTGGCTGAACGGTTAAGCAAGTATTGTGCGGTAGGATTGATCCCGACTAATTCTTCCTTTATGGTTTGAGGAGGGATTCGAGAGACAGTGAGAGCCATCCTGTTTAGAAAAACTAAAAACCATTCTAAACTTGCAAGAGCATCGTGCTAAAGTGTTTCTTCTCTCTCTCCTAATTGCAGCGACCAATCGACATGACTGGACTTAAGTTACTTCTAGATAAAAATATATTGACAGGGCCAAACTACAAAGATTGGCTCAGGAATGTCAAGATGGCAATCACTTACGACAAGCTGGGGTATCTTCTTACCACGAAAGCTCCCCCCGTCCCAAGTCCCACCTCCAGCGTCGCGGATAAGGAAATCCGTAAGACCTGGCAGATTGATAGCGCGAAGGCCAGGTTCCTCGTACTTGCCTCGATGGACAATGAACATCAGAGGAGGCACGAGAATATAGACTTGGAATCCATATTTCTTCATACAAAAGAACTGTATGGAGAGCAGTCTCGTATCGGAAGATACGAAGTGTCGAAGAAGTTGTTTTCGGCAAAGTTGGCCGTCGGATCATAGGTAGTGGAACACGTGCTTAAGATGATTGGCTACATTGAGGAGCTCGCTGAACTTGGGGCCACGTTGGAGAATGAGCTCTATACGGACTTGATTCTTCAGTCCCTTCCTTCCACTTACGCCTAGTTTATACTGAACTTCAACTTACAAGAAAAAGAGGTTGAACTTTCAGAACTCCTCAACATGCTAAGGAGCGCAGAGGGCACCCTACAGAAAAAGTAGGGAAACATCCACTTTGTTTGTAGGAGGATCTTCTTCTTCTAGGTCCAAGGCGAAAGCCAAGGGAAAGAAGAGGAAATCCCCCGCCAAACCAAGGGGCGGTGTTAGTAAAGTGGATATGAAGGGAAAGGCAAAGGCAACAATGAAAGCGGGGAAGCTTATAGGTAAAGAAGAATGCTTCTATTGTCATAAGAGTGGACACTGGAAGAATGATTGCACGGCTTGGAAAGCCAGGACACAGGAATTGAAGCAGGTTGCGGCTTCAGCTTCAGGTGTGTATGTTATTGAAAACTGTCTTTCAATAAACTCTACTTCCTGGGTATTGGATACCGGATCAGGATCTCATATCTGTAATTCTTTGCAGGCGTTGAGAAACCGTAGGGTTTTGAAGGCAGGTGACATGACCCTCAGAATTGCGAATGGAGCTAGCATGGATGCTAAAGCCGTGGGGGACTATCACCTGGGAATGTCGGATGGGCATGTTTTGGTTTTGCGTAATTGCTTTTTTGTACACAACGCAACTTGTAATATCATTTCTGTATCTTTGGTTTCTAAAGAAGGTTATGAATTTGCGTTTGTAAGTAATGTTGTAAACATTCACCTTAATCAAGTTCTGATTGGGTCAGGTACATTGAGCAATGGTATATAGGTGTTAAACCAACCACAGATTTTCAATGTCCAGAATACACACAAAAGAAAGTCTCCTGATATCAATCAGGCTTTCTTATGGCATTGTAGACTGGGTCACATCAATGAGACACGGTTGACTAAGTTACATAAAGAAGGATACTTGGATCCGTTCGAGTATCAGTCTTATGCCACTTGTGAATCTTGTCTCATGGGAAAGATGACAAAGACTCCGTTCACTGGACACGGAGTAAGAGCGAGCGAGCTCTTGGGACTTATACACAGTGACGTGTGTGGTCCAATGTCTACACATGCGCGAAGCGGTTATTCATACTTCATTACTTTCACAGACGATTTCTCTAGGTATGGACATGTCTTCTTAATGAAGCACAAATCCGAGGCTTTTGAGAAATTTCGGGATTACAAGAATGAAGTTGAAAACCAAACAGGCAAAAGTATTAAGATTCTAAGATCGGATCGAGGTGGTGAATACTTGAGTGCCGAGTTCCTGGACTATTTAAAAGAGAATGGAATTCTCTCTCAGCGTACTCCTCCATACACTCCGCAACATAACGGTGTATCGGAAAGGAGGAATGGAACCCTATTGGATATGGTTCGTTCCATGATGAGTAAGGCTGAGTTACCGCGATCTTTCTGGGGCTATGCACTAGAAGCAGCTGCATATCTCTTGAACAAGGCTCCCACCAAGACTGTGCCTACCACTCCATATCAGATGTGGAGTGGGAAGAAACCCTGTCTTAAGTACCTTAAGATATGGGGATGTCCAGCTTTTGTAAAAAAGCAGCATGCGGACAAGCTCGAGGCACGCTCAGTACAGTGCAAGTTTGTGGGATACCCAAAGAACTCCAGAGGGTATCTGTTCTATTCCGCTGAGGAACAAAAGGTTTTTGTTTCTCAACATGCCCGCTTCTTGGAAACTGAGTTTTTGGAAACCCAGATAAGTGGGAACGCAATAGAACTGGAAGAAATTCCAGAACCACAAGCTATTACTGAAAGCTTGGAAGAGCCAGTAAGTTCAAAAGAACAGGACATTCCTACGCCGCTCCGCAGGAGTAGTTGTCAGTCTCATCCGCCCGAGAGATACTACGGTTTTCTCATAGACGGGGATAGAGAGGATTGCATCATAGATTATGATGAGCCTACTAGCTTCCAGCAGGCCGTTCAGAGCGTTGACTCGGTAAAATGGCTGGATGCAATGCGGACCGAAATGGAGTCTATGTACACCAACAAAGTATGGACGTTGGACATTGCTCTAGACGGGGTAAAACCCGTAGGATGCAAGTGGATCTTCAAAAGGACGATTGGTGTAGATGGACAGGTTGAGACCTATAAAGCTAGACTTGTAGCAAAGGGTTTCCGTCAAAGACCTGGCTTAGACTATGACGAAACCTTTTCTCCAGTGGCTATGCTGAAATCCATTCGGATTCTTCTTGCCATTGCTGCCTTCCACGATTATGAGATTTGGCAGATGGACGTAAAGACCGCTTTTCTAAATGGAAATTTAGAGGAGTGTGTCTATATGGATCAGCCACAGGGTTTCATTCAGAGTGGGAGCAGCGGAAAGGTGTGCAAGTTGCTTAAGTCCATCTATGGACTAAAGCAGGCATCGCGGAGTTGGAACATCTGTTTTGATGAGACGGTCAAGGAATTTGGCTTTATCAAAAATCCAGATGAACCATGCATCTATAGTAGATTTGTAGCGAGAACTGTAGTATTCCTCGTTTTATACGTGGATGACATTCTCTTAATAGGAAATGACATTCCTATTCTATAATCTGTCAAGGGGTTCTTGTCGCACAGGTTCTCCATGAAAGACCTGGGTGATGCCTCATACATCCTGGGGATCCGGATCCATCGTGATAGATCCAAGAGGATATTGGGACTTTCTCAGTCCAGGTACATCGACACCATAGTGAAAAGATTCAGTATGGATGATTCCAAGCGTGGTAACCTACCGGCTTGTCACGGGATCACCCTCTCTAAAGAGATGTCTCCCAAGACTGATTTGGAGAGGGATCGCATGTCTATTATACCCTACGCTTCTGCGGTAGGCTCTATAATGTATGCGATGTTGTGTACCAGACTGGATGTAGCTTATGCACTGAGTGTAGTAAGCCGGTATCAGTCAAACCCTGGGGAGAAACACTGGATAGCGGTAAAGAACATTCTCAAGTACCTGAGAAGGACTAAGGAGATGTTCTTGGTGTATGGCGGAAAAGACCTCCAGATCGAGGCCTTTGCTGACTCCAGCTTCCAGAGTGACAAGGATGATTCCATGTCCATGTCGGGTTTCGTCTTTACCCTCAATGGAGGGGCGGTGTGTTGGAAGAGTTCCAAACAGGAAACCGTTGCAGACTCGACTATGGAAGCGGAATACATCGCTGCATCTGATGCCGCAAAAGAAACTGTCTGGATGAGGAAGTTCTTGAAAGAACTTCAGGTGGTTCCGTCCATTGTTGACCCAATACCTCTGTATTGCGACAACAACGGGGCTATAGCTTTAGCGAAGGAACCCAGGTCCCATCAGAGATCCAGGCACATCTTGAGGCGGTATCACCTGATCAGGGAGATCGTGGATCGCAAGGAAATCGAGGTTCGGAGGGTTGCTTCAGAAGAGAACACTGCAGATCCATTCACCAAGGCCTTACCCCAGACTCAGTTCGAGCGGCTGATCGAGATGATAGGTCTTCGATACGCCAGTACATGGCCTTAGTGCAAGTGGGAGATTGTTAGTGTATATGCCCTAGAGGCCATTACGGTATCATACTAGTTTGTATATTACTTAATGGAAGCTTGGGATATTCACCTTGTATAAACAATCTTGTTCAATATAGTAGTATGCTACTTGGTTTGTTTCTACTTCAATGTGTACTTGTGTTTATTTTAGTATATCACTTATACACATTAGTGGAGCCCTTAGGATCTTTGCTTGATTACCAGCGTTGTGATGGCAGTCACACTCGTGGGGGCTGGGTAATCTATAAGCACATCCTTATACAGGTCCCTAGTCGCAGGACTATCGAGACAGGGCATCGATACTCCAGAGTAGACTAGCGTATGCGCTTCTCATACCAGGTGGGGAGATGGTCTGTCCCACAGCCATCAGTACGTCGTACTGGAGATAGTATACGGGTGCTCGTTGGGTTACGAGTACACTGGACAGGACTCGTCGGGAACTGACAGGTTGGTATTATACCTATCGTCAGTTTTCAGTTCCCAGGTGACATGAGTACAGCTTAGTCCGCTGACTTGACACTGTCACTTCGCCTCGAGTGTGTTCCCACTGTACTTTGATTACTACCCTACCACGGCTCAAAGGAGTCGTGCAAACGGGTAGTAGTTGGGTACAGTCCCGAAGCACTTGGAGGCAGTGACGGTTAGACAGGATTCGTCTCTCCCGGTATTGGGGGTTGACATCGCGCTGTGTCTAGGAGAGCCATTACACGAGTAGTCCCTGGCCAGGGCAAGCGAGATATACTGGTAGGCTTCCAGTGTTATCTCAGGGTGTTTTGGGCTTCACTCCGGCACGACTTGTACCGCTATTAGGGGACTGACGTTTACCGCCCCCTAGGCCCGCCATGCGATGTATCAGACGAACAGACCAGACTGTACGGAGACTGTCACATTCAGACTCAGTAGGAGTACAGATGGGGTTTCACCTCGTCAGCCTTCTTGTCGGCATCTACCTGGGGACCGTTACGCACAGCTAGTGCCGCTTGCGGTCTGTGGTTAAACCCACTGCCAGCGTAGTGTCGAGTCTTTAGATTCCCACACAGAGGGTATTCGCCTCTGGGCAAAACAGAGTAGAGGTCGCATGGTTTTGCGACAGGGTTCGTTCTCATCCGCGCACTTGTGCACGTTTGGAGTCCGGACGGATTTTACTGGCTGGCTCTGGTTTGAGTCAGATACTGGTATATGTTTTGGGGTTGCTTTTATCTCTCAGTATTCATGTTCCTCGGAACAAGAATGCAGGTGTGTATGCACAGTTGTTTGAGGAGGAGGAAGAGGACTTTCATTAGGGTTTCGGAACGGGTGCGTATGCCAAGTTCACAGTCGTCTTTTTCCAAACCCTAATGGATTTATGTTATATCAATTAATAATATTAATAAAATGAAATTGTGTCATGGTTGGTTTTTGTTGACTAGTTGACCATGGTTGACTTGTTGACCATGGTTGAAGTTTTGACCATCATCATTACAAAAGAAAGATGCTCTTCGATTCTAGCATTTTTATTTAATGTTTGAAATGATAATGGTCATTCCTAAACCTTCCATCAACTATTTCATTTTCATTATTATTATTAATTTAATAATTCTTTTTCTTTTGGCATTATGGTTGCAAGAAAGAAAAAGATAGCTCATTCTATCATTTAGCTTCTCTCTCCTCATTTCATCTTCTTCTTCCTCTAGCAAAAGGAGAATCATTCTCATGTGTTGAGAATCCCTCTCCTTAAAAGAAAAGCACCCCTTAGACACTCTCTACTCACTCTAGGATCAAAGGTTTACCGACCCGAAGATTCTAGTTCTCTCAAAGTTCGAGAAAGAGCCCGAAGGTTGAACCCTCAGGTGGATCCATCTTTGACGGAAGAAGGCAACAAGGAAGAACCATCGACCTCTACAAAAGTTTGAAGAAGGAGTTCAAGTTTGGTATAACCATCTCTCCGAGTAGCTAACTCTCTTTAGCTTGTTTGCTAGTTTAGTTTAGAAAAGATCCCGACTTTGTTAGTCCATCTTGCCCCATGCGCTAAAAATTTGATTTTTATACCGTTTCCGCCTCCCCGTAAGAACCGGGGGTCGCAACGTGGACTTACAGCAATAAGTTTATATATTAATCCAATCCTAGAGAAACGTTCGGAAGCAGTTTATGAACATAAGTGGATGTTCTAGGGATTTGGTAACGGCAGCCTCCTTCGAAAGACGATTATCATTCCAGGCTTCCAAGGTGACCTGGATAACAGAGTGACTGCCAGAGCTATAGTTTTCCCTCTTTTGAGGGCCAGTAGTTTGGACATGTGGTCCAGGCGGATACTGAGGGAGGCATGGCGCAGGATACTGATTAAATTCAGTTGACGATACGGTCTAAGAAGTAAACTGGATATGGAGTTCATTTGTGAACTGGGTCCCATCAGATATATAGACATATTCTAAGACATGTATTGCTCATTTCGGGAGATGGCTTTATCCGCGAACTTACGATAAAGTGAAACATAGAAAGAAACATCAGAGCGGATCCACTCACTGAGGCTATTTCTCGAATGCAATAGTTTCACAAACGAGCTTTGTGAAACTGATTAGTAGAGAAGTTGGGTGTTCGGTATCATACGGGCTTTGAGTATGCGACACCGCAATAATTAGCCTTAAGTGCAAGTGGGAGATTGTTGGCTATAGTGCCCTCAAGTTAATTATTCAATCGCAGGCACGTGATTGCAATGATTGAGGGAGGACCTACACCAGTAAAACAGTCTTACTCGAGATGATAGTATGCTATCTGGTTTATCTTTATCATCGTGTACATGCTTGAGGTGACATTACAGATCACTATTACATGTTGATAGAGCCCATAGGGTTCTTGCTTGACTACCAGCAGTATGATGGCGATCATATACGTGAGAGTTGGGTGGTCTATAAGCACATCCTTAAAGTGTTCCTAGTCATAGGTGTTTCGAGACTGGGCATCGATACTCCGAGAGTAGACTAGTGTTGTCACGACCCGAAGTTCGACTCGTGACTGGCACTTAACCACGTAACGTCTACAAGCGTAACGCGACTAAGTAAGAAGAAAACCCAAAAATCAAAACCATTAAAAGTAGTGAGTGTTGAAAACATTTGTTTAAAAGTATCTGGAAAACCTTAAGTAGTTTAATAACAATCTTTAAAGTTTAAGTTATTATCGTAAAAAATTTGGCAGCATTTCCTTTGTTAAATTAACCCCGAAATCGGGTACAAAACAGGATATGAGTGAAAATGATAAACAATATAATAAGGCATCCCCAAACGGGAGAAATCATGCCCAACGGCGGAAACCATCACCACAAGAGTAATATACGATGTCGTAGCGAAGAAATGAGCAATAAGTGAGAAACATCACAGAATGATAAACTGCATAAGTAAAGTCGGCCCACACGAGCTCGACACCAGAATACAAATAATATACATCATCGTCCTCATACCGGTCTCTAAGTCAATACATATAAAGGTAGATGGAGAATACTAGATACAAAAGTATGTATACAATGGGAATAACCGGATACCACAACCCACCTAACAGCAAAACAGCTCAAGCTCCAACTGCAGTGGTACCCGTAGCCAAAAAGATACAAGGAAGCAACCTGCCGCGACTACTCTGAGGGGCAACCTGCAAATACTGTGGCACAACGGGGGTGAGTTGCCAACTCGTGAATAGAAGATAACATATAAAGGTAATCGCGAGCATGTACGTACTGCGCTACTCTATCATATGTCAGCAGATGATATCTATATGCGATAAGAAGTATGTGCAATAATCATGCATAAGTACTCTAACAGGTAATATGACTACAGGATGAGATACAAATAATGAATGCTGAGCATTGGAAAAATAACATCTACACGTAATGTCAACGTGGAAAAATAATCGGTGCCATCAATGCACCCAAATCCCAATAAAACTCAGGTGTCGTCTTCCTCATCGGCCCTCAAATCCTGTAAATCTCTGAGAATCATGAGTGCCCAACACCGGCACTCAAAATATCATGAAATAATCTTGTCCAGCATCGACACGCAAATCCTGATATATCGGGCTCCGTCAGTCCGGATCAGCCCACGGGCTCCGTCTGCGGTATCGGCCCTCGGCCCCGGCACTGCGAGTCTTCCCGTATGAATCTATCGACTTTGGTCCGTATCCTCCGGATAACAACCGGGTCCAACCAATCACCGGTATGTAGTAGTCCCTCTGCCAGGCTCACCGTCTAACTACACAGCAGATTCATTCTCGCCCCGGAGTACCATACCAGGTCCACCATGTACCCGCAATCGGCCTCGTCCACTCCTCGAATCAGGTTTCACATGTCACTCTCAGCACCGAGAAAACACATGGTGGACGCACTGAAATATCATATCAAGAGGAACCGGGTTTTCAAAACATTACATATTTTCCTAAATAACCCCACGGTCCTCAAAACCAGCAATCGCTGGAAATCCAAAGCCAATGCGTAAATCCATGCGATGTAATATATGCATCAAGTCATACTATAAGTAAAAGGGAGAAACCGCTCTTTAAAATAGTTTCAGTTTTTCAAAAGGTATCGTGTGGCTCCTAGTTACTATCAAAATCAGCTTATCTAGGTAGGTACAGTTTGAATATGCATAAGTAGGTGCATAAGTATGAATATGTACAGGAGTACGTGCACAAGTATAATAATCATATCGAATCATATCTGAGATGAACTACAGTATAATGATCACGACAATTCTATAGTGTGAGTGTCATGGCAATTACTAACGGTGTGTGTGTAACATGCAGATTAGTGCTCGTGCAACATGAACCGTTAGTAACAGTGTGGTGTTTTTACCAATTCTAAGTTCATATAGACATAGCAGGGAATGCGGGATGCAACAAACAGTATCCTTGAACAGTCAATGTAGGTAAATGCAATATGCTGCTATAAGGTCCAATTAGCCTTGACTTATAACTCCATGCCGGCGATTTCCCCGTAGATGTTAAATCTACTCACCGTAGTCTCGCGCTAAGTGTAGCCGACGGCTTGTTTCCCTTTCTTCGCGGCGTCCGTCGTACTCGACTGCGAACCTAGAATTTCACAAAATATCAGACATAAGCTCAAATATACAAAAACGCGACATTAAAGTCAAACTTGTAACCCACGTCGCGAACCAAACGCGCGTGTGCACGATACGCTAAAACGTGTGATTACGCGCCTGAAGCTACCCCGACACGTCGCGATACGCAGAAAACCCCGAACCCACACTCGTATCACACGTGTCGTGAAGGTTTAAAAATTCGGGAAATAGGGTAATTGATCCCAGATTTTTCTACAGAAAGAATTTAAAAAAATTGCATATACCACAAATCTTCAAATAGCAGCAGACACCTACAGAAAAGACCCCAGCACCCAGGTCCCCCATCTGGCCGCAAATTGCGGCCAGAATGAATATTCCGGCGGACAAGGTAGGGAGTTGGGCTCCCAGGCTTCGTGTGTGTACTCTATACCTATTGTGTAGGCTCCAGTAAATACAATTTTATTCTTAAGCAACCGGGGTATGAGCAGATTACACAGAACCACAATCCTTGTTAAAAATGCCATTTTAACACTAAATCGATACATTAAGGTATTTTTTAACAACCAAACATACAAGTTATGATATAAGGTAACATAGTTGAGTTTGATACCTTCAAAAGATCCTAAGGGAACTCAAAATCCAGCCCTTGCCCTTACTTGCACTGATTTGCCACCAAACTCCCCCAAAAAGCCATTTTTCCAAGGTTTTGTGAAGGAAAAAGGGATGGTTTTGTGTAGGGTTTGTATAGGAATCAAAAGGGAAGTAAAAAGAGAATAGAAGGTGATGAATTTGCTGTGATTTCTGCTGCTCTCTGCAGGATTCCAGAAAAAAGAGGAAAAGAGAGAAAAGAGAGAGAGAGAAAAATGGTCAAAAAAGTTAATCCCTTCACCTAACCACCATACCTCCATTCACTCATTTAAAATTTAAAAAAAGAAAAGGGTTTTGACTTGGTTAAATGGTGGAAAAATGAACCATGCAAGAAAATAAAATGGTTAACATGTTAAAACTTTCTTATGTTACAAAAGGATAAGTGTGCATGTGTACACTAACCTAGCTTAAGAAAGCAATTAAGGAAATAAAAATTTAATTAAGGTGGACATAAGCAAAATTATAATTAATACACCCCAAATATATATATAAACACCTCTCATCACAATTAGCACTAGTTTAGAAGGAAAATAAGATTTTCGGGTTTTTATGAAAAACACGCATCATTTATAACTAATGCGAAATTATCCTAAACAAAATTCCAAAGCATTACAAGTGTATACAGATCGAGACCCCGACGAGGGGCGGTGGCTGGTCTCACAATTCATTAGTGTTAGTTGGTTCACCTAAGATGTATACATGTACTCATTGGGTTATGAGTACACCCGGACGGACTCTCCGGGAACATGCTAGTTGGTATTATACCTATTGTCTGATAGCAGTTCCCTGGTGACATGTGTACAGGTTAGTCTATCGACCTGAGATCGTCATTTGTCTTGTGTGAGTTCCCACTGTGCTTTGATTACTACCCTACCACGGCTCAAAGGAGTCGTGCAAAGAGGTTTTAGTTGGATACAGTCCCGATCCACATGGAGGTGTTGGGTTTTGCCGGTGCCCCGGCCATCTTTCCGTGGCCAAATGCGGAACAAAAACTTTAAAAACATTGGAGCAAACAAAACCCGCACAAGATCGAACCAAATACCCTATACTAGCAAACATGCAAAGAGGAGTTTGGAGAGGTTATACCGATCGATCCGTGTCCTTCGGTCTTCAACCTCTTCCTCAGCTCCTCGCGGCTGCCCCGACGAAATTCGCTCTCCGGTATCGCTTGTCGAAGAGGATCCACGTCGAGGATTCTTTATACGGGCTCCCGCTTCTAAACCGAAGCAACTCGAACATTAAGTTTGCAAGCCAAGATGACCAAGATGAAGTAAAGAGTGTGTGTGATCATTTTGTCTCAAGACATCCATTGATTCTCAACTCATGAGAGGGTATGGATGGAGGTTGAAGAAGAAGCCATGGATGGAAAATGTGAAGCTCAAGAAAGAAGCAAGTGAGCAAGCCAAGAGAGAGAAAAAGTGGTGTCTGCCCTCTCACATGTGTGTGTGTTGTGTGATATTTTTTTGAGATAAAGAAAAATCCTAGCATAAAATATCACACACCAAACCCAAGACCATGAGTCACCAAGTGAGCACATGCCACAATAAATGCCCAAGGCCAAAACTTATGCTCACAATTTCCATCACAATAAAACATTAAACCAAATGTTTAAACAAAAAGAATGGCATCTTCTAAAGTAAATTCATAACAAATTACAAGAATACCCCTCATCTGTATATACATACCTGCATCCGCATTCAGACTGAATACGAATACAACGAGAAGAAAATAATCCAACAATCGAATATTAGGATCCAGCTTAAACCAAAGCCCACTAGTATGATCCGTCCGATCATGATCCATGCACGAGTGCACATATATGATCGAACTGTGCTATAAAACTATACGGCCTCAACAATGTTTCGCCCGATCTAGGGAAACTCTCTATATGGGACTTTAAAGACTCGTCAAAATGCTGGCAGTGGGTTTAACCACAAGCACGTCAGTGGCACTAGCTGTACGTAACGGCTGCCTAGGTATTGAGCGAAAGGGAGGCCGACGAGCGAACTCATCCAGAAACCCTACTGAGCCTGACAGTGACAATATCCGTACAGTCCGGTCCGTTCGTCTATGTGTATCGCATATCGGGCCTAAGGGGATGGTAAACGTCAGACCCCTAACAGCGGTATAAGTCGTATCGGAGTGTAGCCCAGAACACCCTGAGAAACTACTGGAATACCTACCAGAAATCCTCACTTGCCTTAGCCAAGGACTTTGTGTAATGGCTCTCCAAACACAGCGCGATATCAACCACCAATACCGAGAGAAACGAATCCCCTGCCGATCCGCTCACTGCCTCCATGTTGCTTGGGACTGTACCCAACAAAAACCTATTTGCACGAATCCTTTGAGTCGTGGTAGGGTAGTAATCAAAGCACAGTGGGAACTCACACGAGAGAAATGACGATCTCAGGTCGATAGACTAACATGTACACATGTCACCAGGGAACTGCTATCTGACGATAGGTATAATACCAACTAGCATGTTCCCGGAGAGTCCATCCGGTGTACTCATAATACAATGAGCACCTGTATACTATCTTAGGTGAACCAACTGATACCAATAGCTTGTGAGACCGGCCAACGCCCCTCATCGGGGTCTCGATCCGTATACACTAGTCTACTCTCGGAATATCGATGCCCAGTCTCGAAACTCCCACGACTAGGGACACTTTAAGGATGTGCTTATAGACTACCCAACTCTGACGTATATGATCGCCATCATACTGCTGGTAGTCAAGCAAGAATCCTATGGGCTCTATCAATATGTAATAGTGATCTCTAATGTCACCTGAAGCATGTATACGATGATAAAGACAAACCAGATAGCATACTATCATCTCGAGTAAGACTGTTCTACCGGTATAGGTCCTCCCTCAATCATTGCAATCACGTGCCTGCGATCCAATAATTGACTTGAGGGCACTATAGCCAATAATCTCCTACTTGCACTGAAGGCTATTTATTGCGGTGTCGCATACTCACAGCCCGTGTGATACCGAATACCCAAATTCTCTACTAAACAGCTTTACAAAGCTCGTTTGCAAAACTATTGCTTTCGAAAAATAGCGTCAGTGAGTGGATCCGCTCTGATGTTTCTTTCTTTGTCTCTCTTTATCTCAAGTTCTCGGAGAAAGCCATCTCCCGAAATGAGCAATACCTGTCTTAGAATATGTCTGGATATCTGATAGGACCCAGTTCATAAATGAACTCCAAATCCAGCAAACTTCTTAGATTGTATCGTCAACTGAATTAAATCAGTATCTTGTGCCATGCTACCCTCAGTATCCTCTTGGACCTCCTGTCCAAACTACCGCCCCTCATCAGAGGGAAAACTATAACTCTGACAGTCACTCTGTCAGCCACGTCACCTTGGAAGCCTGGAATGATAACCGTCTCCCGAAGGAGGCTGCAATTATCAAATCCCTAGAACATCTACTTGTGTTCAAAGACTGCTTCCGAATGTTTCTCCAGGATTGGATTAATAAAAACTTATTGCATCTAGTGCAAAAACAACATCTGGTGTGGTACTTGACATCTCATGATTGACTCAATTACTTAAGCAAATGATATGCTAATCATGCACATCCCTCTCCCCTTTAGTCTGTAAGACACCTTTAGAGAGGGTGACTCCATCACCTGTAGGTACACCACCTTGCCAGGAGTTGTCTATTCTAAAACACCTTTAGAATAATGTCTAAGTACCTGAATTAGGAAATTACCCAAATCTAGATCTAAAACCATAGATCGAGTAACCAGAATGCCTGATATAATATCCAAATCCTATGTGGAAAAACCCACTGTGTGACAACCACAGTATAACCGATCGTAGTATAGGAATTACACTTCCTACAACGTGTATGTCATCCGAATACCAGGACATCACACCCTACTACCTTCTCAACAGATCCATCTCCTATTTTGATGAAGTCAAAGCCTATGACTGTCACATCAAAAATAGATGATCTATCTCCCCTATATCTGCTTTAGTCTATAAATAGACACAAGCTACTTGTCCACTACGCTTCCGCTGCTCCCACTGACTACGACAACCCTCTGGCAGAGTCATATACACATGCACTTCTAAAGCTAGTTTAGAACGGCGCTATACTCATCCTCCTGACGGGACTCATAGTCTAGAACAGTAGTAATGGCAAGTCTGGGTAAACAAGAACCTCCCTGTCACCGTCCTTGAGGATACCTGGGTACCTCTCGGGTGCCTGAGGTTACCCACCATATCTGCGGAGTGGCTATTGGAATGTCAAACCTGATTGAATCCTTAGGTTCTATTAAATTTTCAGTAATCGTCTGTGGTTCTGGAATCACTTCCAGTTCTACCATACTCCCACTACTGTTTTCTGAAAAAATCCATTTTACTAAAACTGTGGCGAGTCAAGAACAATATCACTATTGATCTTCCAGATGGTAGAAAAATAACCCTCGTCATAGCCCGGGTTAACCCACAAACTGCCATTACTGAAATGTGCTTTGCGTTATCCAGAGTCTGGTTTTAAGCATACGCCGGACAACTCCATATACCTTAACATCGTTAAGATATGAACCATTCTATATTAAATATAGAAACAAAGTCACTGATTTAATTGGAACCAGATTCAAATCATGCATCTGTCTCCAGTGCATGTCATCTAAGTGGAGAGAGGCCAATCAACATTACTCTACTAGGAGTGCATCCAAATATGAGTAACCTAAAGGAGAAGCAAGTTCTAAAAATCATTTCTATCAACAGAATACCAAACACAAATATCTACATCTTCGATCACCTTGAAGAATCCTGATACTTGCAACACATGATTCTCTACATTAATCTTGTACCTATAACTTCTCAAAACTTGGACCTTGTATTTCAACGAAATACTTGTCTAAAACTGGAGAAGTTACAAGCAAACATAATATAGTATGAGGACCAACCCCTCTGTCCTAATGGACACTGGACCACATACAATAATTTGTATAAGTCTCCTGAGTTGAATGACTCAAACCCTGTGCGTCGTAGGTTGAAAACTGTATTATGGTTATGAAGAATTACAACGCTGTTTAATGCTCCTTACCTAATCATCAACTGATATAGGTAAATGTCATGGACATAATTTCAAAAGGTTATATCTCACATTATGAAATAAACATGCAGATATATCAGTTTGAAATTGGTGCATAACAACAGATATTCAAAACCAAATATTTGTCGTCCGGCAAAAACCCAGGCGATTTTCTCAAATATCACCAATTACAACGAATCCCGATATAATGAGGATGCTCACCTAATTCCCAATAACTTACTCCCACTCATCATCTGTAAAAACCATAGAGATGTGAGAATCGGACCTGGTAAAAAGATACCCTGGAGTAAGGATCTTATTGGGAAATCATTTTCAATTAACAACGCATAGTGAAACTGAAACATGAAAATATTTCGAAGGGGTATCCGGGTATTCCTAGTAATGCCTCTTCCATTATCCAGATTGATGACTATAACCGTATATTTCTTTGCCATCTCTCCAAATCCCTTTATTTGTCTTTACTTATTACCTTCTGTACACCATACTTAGGCTAAATGGTTTTCTTCTTCCCTACCGTTCGGCACCAACCTATGGTTTGGAAGAAAACTATCCAATAAGCGTAACAGGTGTACACTCCTAATCCTAGGAGCCTTCGGAACCTGAGAGAAGGTAAAGATAAAAGCCAACTGAATAAACCTTATTCTATTTCTCTTGAAACAGAATCCATCCTCGAACTGGAACGAGTTCCTTCGAGTTCGTATATAACCATACGATGGATTATCCAATAACTGTGGATCTTCGTAGTGATACGGGGTGTTCTATAGAAATACAAAGGTGAAGTAGGAGTGGCGATGAAATACGTGGTTTGGTCGTGAAAGATAGCTGTCGCATTTTACTTTGCCCTCTTTCTAATCTCTTTATTTGTCTTTACTTATTACCTTCTATACACCACACTAAGGCTAATTGGTTTTCTTCATTCCCTTCCTTTTGGCACCTGCCTATGGTTTGGAAGAAGACTATCCGATAAGAGCAATAGGTGTACCCTATCCTTATCCTAGGAGCCCTCATAACCTAAGAGAAGGTAAAAGGAAAAGACAACTGAATAGTCCTATTCAATTTCTCCATAACCGGAAAAAATCCTCGAATCTGAAACAAGTTTCTTCGAGTTCTTATGTAGCCATACGATGGTCATATCCAATAAGTGTGGATCTTCGTAGTGATACGGGATGTTCCGGAGAAAAGCAAAGGGTAAAAGTAGGTGTGGCAATGAAGTATGTAACTCTGACAATCCAAAAGCCAGTGTTTTAAGAAAGTTCGGTTAACTTGGTTACTGAGTTATAGTGTAGGGTTGGGCCATGGTCGTTGCCAAAGAGAGAGAGAAAAGAAACACTCTGCGTGCACTCTAACCTAGATCAGAATGGTTAATCACTTTATCTAATCTGGATGTCTCCCACTGTATCCTCAATTTTTCCTCCAAACCTTAAAGAAGAATTAGTCGGGATTATCTAAAATCACCCGAGGAGTAAACCAACTCATCAGAAGGAATCGGGATCCAACTATCATCGCATGATAACCTGATGGAATCCACACAAGTTATCACACTCCTGAAGGTATGCGCTTATCTGGCAAGTTTCCTGTATGTTTGAAATTCCCGATGTGATTTTTACCCCATGCTCTTATGACCTTGACGAAGGTCAACAAATCATAAGTCACATGTCAAGTTCTACCCGTCATTGTCCAGGTTAATTTGAACCCATCCATACTCACCCTTGACGAAGGTCAACAAGGCTGTATGACTGTCCCAAACCAACGCATCTATCTATGCAATAGAAAAGTAACAATCAACTACCATACACTATGCCTTGACGAAGGTCAACAAACATAGCATGAATACTAAGTGCTACCCGTCTGAAATGACGGAGGGCTGCGAATGGTTTTGCCGAAAAACCATTAACGTAATGAACTTGATATCGTTGAAGGAACCGGATAGCTTTTTACAAATGTATAATGGTGAAAACCTTTGCTAAAGAGGTCACTCCCGGTGAAGGGATCTCGGCTCTTTCCCCGTACAATGAGGTGCAGGATATTCCAAACTGAATACCATGATGCAAAGCAAAAAGTAATCAACTATAGTGAAGTTATTACCTTGACGCAAACTTCTACCCAAGGGGTCACACTCGATGAAGGGATCTCGGCCCTTGCTTCATCGAATGAGGCGCTAGATATTCATAACCGAATACCACTATGCAAAACAGAAGAAAACGTCTTTGCAATAACAGCTTTTTGAAAATTGTTCCAACAATATCGAATAGGTCTGTTTTCCTTGCATTGATCTGAATCAACGCAGTCCCATCAATTAATCACACCACAAAATAACAAAAATATGATGTACGTATATGCCATCCGCATTCGCCACTGGGTCCCGTCATCACCCGTTAGGTTACTTAACTAACGACAGAGCGGAGACTGGACTAGCGCGGGTGTAAAACATATACAACATCTACTATTATATATATATAACAATATATAATAATCACTCCAGACGTGATAAATGCAACATCACAGAAAAATAATAAGCATCACTGAACAATACAGATAATCTGGGAGCCCCGGGTTTCCTTTGAGCCGCAAGTGAAACCCGAAGTTCCCATGATCATGTGGATAGCCTGTACAATGAAAACCTAGACCCCTACGAGTGCGGAAAGTTACCCGTCAAAACCGGAAGCGAGGAAGCCCCCTTCAGCAAAGTGAATGGAATATCCGGCACTTCACGGAATCCGGTAACTTAAGCACCCCACCTTGGGTAAACCTGTACCCCTATGAGTGCGGCGAATAGCCCGCCAATTCTAGAGTGAACCCCCCTTCTTCTCAACGCCATGAGATGCGGGCCCATTGCCTCTGGAACCCGGCTATCCATGCACTCTACCACGAGGTAATCCTAGTATAGAAAAGAAAAATATGTACAACGGTGACATCGACCTCAACCCTGTCGTGCCCCAAAAGAATAATATAAAAACAGGCAGTGACGGCAGTGACGGCAGTGTCACGACCCGAAAATGGCACGTGACGGACCAAATACTACGCAACGTCTACAGGCGTAACGCAGTAATAGAAAGCCAAAACTCAGAAATCTAAACCATTAAAAGAGAAGAAAAGATAACAAACATTGTTTAAAAGTGTTTGAAATCACAACCCAAATTATTTAAAAGTCCAACTTTTTTTCTTTAAAATTTTGGAAGCACCTCCTTTGTAAAAACTAGCCCCAAAAATGGGTACAACATAAATAAAAGTAAAGCATCCCCAAACGGGAGCAAATACACGCCCAAAGGCTGAAAACAACCACCACAATAAATATACGACGCCGAAGCGAAGAAAATAAAAGACGATAGAAAGGAAACTGTATAAAAGACAACAAATCACAAATAATATACAATATCGTCCTCACCAAGTCTCTAAGTCAACAAAAATATATTAGATGGAGAGTACAAGGATACAACGAATATACAATGCAAAAACGAATAACCACCAAAACCACCTAAGCAAACTGCACACTGTGAGCTGATGCGGTATCCGTAGCAAAAGATGATAAGATAGATGAATAGCCAGCCTCGACTACTCTGGGGAAACCCCCTGCAAAACAACTATGGCATAACGGGGGTGAGTTGCCAACTCATGAATAATAAATAACATATGCTGGTAATCGCAAGTATGCACGTACAACGTGAATCTAACATATGCGATTAATAGCAATAACAGGTCATATGAATGCAATAATCATGAAAGGTACACTCGCAGGTACAACTAATACATGAAGCAATAATAATATGACAATAAGTATGCAATAATCATGCAATAATGATATGAAAATGTGTATATGCACAACCATGGAAAGTACACTAACAGGTACAACTAATACATGAAACAGTGCATAAACAATAAATGTGGAGTATGGAAAGAAATATGTCATTTCCACGGAATCCTGACATCATGGTAGGATCACAATCTATCAAGACAATCCAAATCCCAATTTCCTCAAAACAACCCCCAAATTGGCTCTCATATCATATAAGTCTCACAAATCCTTAATGTACAATATCGAATAAATCTCCTATATCCTGAATGTACAAAATCATGTAAATCTCATATATCCTGTATCAATTCTCAAATAAATCACCTATATCCCAAATCCAATATCAAGTAAAATTCTAACACCCTAAATATGTTTGCACGAATAAATATGATGATGTATATAAATTAATGTCAATACACATATAACAGCGTCCCATTCCACTAATATTGGTGTAAGGGCATATATAACAGCGTCCCATTCCACTATTATATATACAAAGAAGTAAAAAGAAATATCATGAAAACAATGTGTCAAGCATCGACAGAGAAATACTGATTTATCAGGTGTTGTCACCAAGACTGGCACCCTGATAGGTACGTATCATACCCTATCCCGAAAGCTCGAGCGCCATGCTCTGACCCTCGGCTCTCGACGTATCTATACGTACATGACTCCCGTCAGTATCCCCATGATAACCGCCGAGTCTGTCACGACCCGAAAGAGCATGTGACTGGCCCTTGAACCATATGAAGTCTATAGGACTCCATCTGATCCAAATAAGCCAAAAGCCCAGAAATCTAAAACCATTTTAAGAGTAAGTAAAGAAAACTGGTTTAAAGAAGTGAAGATAAACTTGTTTGAAGTCAAGGTTTTTAAATAACTAAGCCGAATATGCATTTTTAAAATGTAAAATCTTTTCTAAAAATTTCGACAGAGTTTCATTTGTAAATACTGGCTCCGAACGGGCTACAATAAGAAAAATATATATGCAATGATAAGAAGAATCCCCAAGCGGGAGCTAGCTCTTCGTCAATCAACGGTCACAACCACGAAAGCAATATAATATACAACGCCGAATGGCGAGGGTCAAATCCAAAAGAAACTCAATAAGCATGAAAACCGCAATACTACTAAGCGCCACTCTAAGGTCGAATAATACATCACAAATGTCTATGTCTCAAAAAATATACAAGTTTTGGTTGATGGAATGACTAGATACAACTGAAAGTACATGTACAAGGGTGGTTCTGATGCAAAAGAACCCACCTACCAACGCAAGTCACCCATATGGAAGCAGTGTGCCAGAAATGCCGCTATGGAATCTGTACGGCAAAAACCTGCAAGAACTGTGGCACAACGGGGGTGAGTTGCCAACTCGTGAATAGAAAATATCTACATGCAGAAATCGAATGTATGACCCATCCTAGGTCAATACAATCATATATATATAAACCTCAATATGAACAAGTCTCAAGCATGCTAAACTTGCAATGTAATCTCTATACATGAGTGTAGTACCAAGTGCTCGTGCCAGTGCCTCAGGTAATAGCATATCATAAATGTGAGGTATGATCAATGAAATCAATCTGCATGTACGTGGATCCCGTCCACTCGTCACCCAATGACAACAACCATCATGCACGTAAATATCATCAGCATATGCATGGAAATATGAGGATATAAACCACCTGTGTCCCTCGCGACACGTCAAAATCATAGAACCGGAGTGCCCAGCATCGACACTCGAAAACATCATGAAAACTGTGCCCAGCATCGGCACGTAAATCCTCATATATCGGGCTCCGTCAGTCCGGACCAGCCCATAGGCTACGTCTGCGGAATTGGCCCTCGGCCCCAGCAGTACGCCCATATCCATCTATCGACTCTGGTCGGTATCCTCCGGATAACCGTCAGGTCCAACCAAACACCGGTTGGTACTCGCCCGCCTCCAGGCTCAATCGGCAAAGTCCTTCGATCATCTTGCCGAGGGGAACCATACCGGGTCCACCATGTACCCTCAATCGGCTCGTCCACTCCTCGAATCGGGTTTCACATGTCGCTCTCAGCACCGAGAAAACACATGGTGGACGCACTGAAATATCATATCAAAGGTAACCGGGTTTTTAAAGCAATGACATATTCTCTTTTGAAATACCCACGATTCCCAAATCCAGAAATATCATGTAAATAGCAACTCTCAAAGCATATAATCAGAAAACATGATGTATGTGACATGTAAAAGAAATGTAAGCATATCAGTCTGTCATAAAAGAATCATATCCTGAATGCAATAGTACTACAGTGTAGTGACATGGCAATTATCGATGATGAAGTGTGTGAGCCGGCAAGAAGAATGTACGTGGAACATATGCATCATCGATAATGGTGCTGGTGTCCTAACAACATGATTGCAATATAGAAATAAACACATGCAATGCGATGCGGAATCGAATAATCAATGCAACAGTGAAGAATCTAGACAAATATGTACATGTCATGCAGTGGTGCCATTTGAAATAAGACGAATCGGGGTTTTTGGTAAAATAAGGGTTACGGTGTTTTTATGAATAGATACGTCTTTTGAAAATACCCGTATAATCCCTTTACTTGTCCTTAAGATACTCCCGATTCGTTAGTTTTGAAATAGGTATGACTCGGGTCTAGTCTAACATCTACTAAGCCAAGTCCATCAGGAGGGGTATGGAAACCACCTAAATCTGAGTTGATATATATAAATAATATAATAGTCGGTGATTCCGCCTCAATTGTATCGCGTATGATACAGTACATCATCTGACATCCTCGAGTCATGAGCGTGGATCAATCATCAATATAAAGCTCGTACGGTAAATCGTCGTATGGCATCCCAATAGCTGGGTACGGGTCAATATCACATTCAGCTCATCAATTATTTGGTATCATCATCATCAATATATCACATAATCTGGGCTACTGATCTAAGTCTAGTACAACTGATACCATCAATATAACTGCGTGTGTAAACACACGTCCAAAGGCCCGCTAGAGATCACATGTCGTATCCCAAATACGAACTCTGTCATATCGCCGAATCTCACGGCCTCAATAAAACCTCATCGACTCATCTTAATCCCACGTATCATCCTCATTCCCGTATATGAACACATAGTCCCATACCCATGTGTAGATATACACACCTCCAAATGCGCACAGATAAAAGAAAGAATGTATGCAAGTATATGTGTACGTGTATGTGTGTGTGCAACCACTACTCTGGAGTTTCGCACTATACTAAACCAATACATCCTTATCATCAATAATTCCATTATTACCATCAATAATCCTAACAACACATAATAAATATACGTGTGTATATGTATTCGTATACATCACCACGGACTGCGGGGGTGCTATACGCCATCCACCCGACTTCTCCCCGTAGATATAAATCTACTCACCTTGCGTCTTCGTTGTCGACGTCACCACGTGTTTGCTTGTCGTCCCGAAGTCTTCATGGGGTACCTACACATTAACGTATCGCAAATGCGTATCAAAACCAAATCCAAACTAAAACGGCATACGAAAACCAAAATGATACGCTATGGGGCCTATAGGTTAGAACCTATGGGTATGCCTCCAAAACCAACAATCAATCCTCGATACCGTCGTATAAACGCCAAATAGTCGAGGTAAAACACAATACGTAAATTCAGAATTAAAAATACGGAATACGGAAACACGAATCCAAAACAGCAACTAAGGAAATATGCTCCAGATTTCACCCTAGGTCAAATTAGATAAATCTATAGATGCCAGGGGTCTAATCTATACATGTAGGAGCTCTGGACAAAAACGACTCAATTTGGTTCAGGTATGGCAGCAAATTGCGGCCAAAGGGAATTAATTGGCGGCCGGGTCATGGAGTTAGGGGCTAGGGTCTTGGTGGTAGGTTCCTGGGTGCCTGCACATCTCACTGTCCAATCAATTTAATTTTCAGAGTCTCGGGTTAAAAGCAGATTCAATCTAACCATCACAGATTTCACAAATTCTCCGATATCGGTTTCTAAATCCGTATTCCGGGTTTCAAGTCTCAGGTTTAGGTATCAATTCATACACTAGGGTGTTTGTATAGTCTCTACTGAGCTAAATTTCTCATCATAACCCAAATTTCCTCAAACCCTAACTAGGTTTATCCTTAAGTCACCAAATTAAACAATATCGGTTCTAAACTAGCATGAGGGTATAAGAAATGCTAAAACTAATCTAATGGTCCAGAAAATACCTCATTTGGAAACTCAAGAAAATTCTTGAGTTGCCCCTAGTGGCCAAAATCCTTGCTTCCTTGGTCCAATGTGTAGATCTTGAGCTTGTGCTCACTTTTTATGAAATGGGGGTAGGGTTTTGGTGATGTTTTAAAGATGAATTGAAGGGATTAAGTGGGAGAGAGGAAGGGGCAGCAACAGTTGCTGAGAATGGAGAGGGAGAGATGAGAGATAATGAGAGGGAGAGAGTGATCCAAGTCAAAAGATGCACCATGCCTCATTAAATGCACTTGTCCCTTTTTCTTTTCCTTTTTCCTTTTCTTTTCTTTTCTCCCAAATCCTTTCTCACAAGAATAGTAACCCCAAATAACATGATAGAAAATGCACAAGTGTGATAAAAATGATATGTGCACGTTTTGCAGAAAATGCTAAAATCCGATTAGCGATTTTTAATCGCGATTAGCACTAAATTAGCTTATAGCTAATCATAAAAACTTAAAAATGACATAATTCCATAAAATACTCTATTTTAGAATTTTCCATAATTTTTCCCCATTTATTTGTATTTAAATATACCGGAATATTAAAATATTCATTAAAATAATATTAAATTTTAAAAATTCCCAAAAATAATATTTTATTATTTGGAAATGTTACAATCTACCCTCCTTAAAGAAATTCGGTCCCCGAATTTAAATTTAAACCCCCAAATACTAAAACATTTCGATACAAATTCCAAGTCGTCGGGGCTCCGAATTATCAATACATAAAACATCATAGCGCAATGCATGCGCATGAGTAATGAGCAGATAACTCAAAAGCAAAACTCCGTCAAGCATCCCGCAATCATCGGAGTCATGGTAAAGACACAAATGTCAAATCCAATACAAAACCAATATGGTATAGATCAGAACTATACATGTGAATAGCTGATGTAAATACATGTCAAATCTTTTTAAGTCGCCGTGCGATGCGCATAACACTGCACAGTGGCGGACGTTTTTCATAAGAAAATAACCATATATGTATATATCTTTTGTTCACTGTGTATGTTCCGCCGTTTTGAAAACAATTTAGAAGGGTTTCCTTGTTTTTAAAACGTTTCGTGTCATATCGGACACGTAGGTATATATGCCGAGACTATAGCTCGCTTTTTGGAAATCCCTTCGATAACTATCAATGCATGCAAAATATATGCCGGTACTTTCTTCTGACCTGTCCTGCTCAGTACGGAATCACATAGCAAATATCATAAAAACGTACTGCTCCATAAGAATCAATCCCAAAAGGTATATAAGAATACCCTATGCGTCTGGTGCGCACGGAAATCAAATCCATATATGTGTCATACATGTGCACGGAACCAACATCTATGTGCAAAGGGTGTGCACGAAGCATCTGTCATAGGCAACGTGTGTGCCTGACAGCAAAATCAGGTGTATCTGACATGCACAAAGAATCCCGATTTAGTGCATCTGGTGTGCACCAAAATCGTATCTCAAAACATGCGCCCAACATGCGCGAAAATCCAAAATCGAGGGTATAAAATACGGCTCACTCAAAATCAGGTATACCGCGGTGTATAAACTCACAACCATGTGCATCAGCCTGCACAAATCAAATCAAAACACTAAAGGAGCACGAAAACTATGCTGGAAACGTAAATCAAATCACTGGCATAAAACAGGCATGAAATCACAATCAATACCTCAACGTAATAACTATGCACAAAATATTAATACCCGGTGGGTGCAACCATGGTGCATAAAAACAAATATCATGAAACTCAGCCATCAAGACTAAATCATGATAACAGAACGCCCAAAATACCGAAATCCAAAGTGACGGATTCGTGATAATCGAATCACAAAATCACAAATCATAAATACCGTCATCGGTAGTTCCTCCTTCAAGGTCGAGAAGGTGTCGGTGCATCCAACGCTAGCAGCGCAAATTATCTATATGCCTCTTGCTCACGGTCTGGCGTCCTCTGTCTCCGGGTCCTTATCTTCCCTGTGGATTACCTATCTCGCAATCCATCGGCTCATCGGCCATGTCAGGTGTGCTAACGGGGACGATTCCGTTCTTGCACTTCTCTGGTCATCTCTCGGTCGATCCTCACGACCACTCGTAAAGCAGCATGTCACTTGCGTCGGCCTCTGATTCTTTGATTGCACATCACACATCTGATCCTGGGTGCAAACATCATTGCAGCAGTGTCCTGTAAGGAATCCCCTTCAAGTTCTCTTCCGATCTTGCCTATGACGGTCTGTACGGAGGCTGGTACTCTTCCATAATCTCTTCTCGCTCGATGGACATCTGCGTCCTCAGCACAGCATCTCTTCGGAAACTGATCACATCCCAACGCCTCTGTAAGCATTGTTAGTTATATGTATGCCCTAGAGTCCATTACTGTACATAGGATGTATATTGTAGTGGATGCTGGGACATATATAGGTAGGACTTTCTTGCTCGACATGATAGTACGTTATCTGATTGCTCTTTATCTTAACATGTTTACTTTCTGTCTCTCTGATTACATGTTGATAAAGCCCTTAGGATGTGTACTCGACTTCCAGGACTATGATGAAGATCATACTAGTAGGGCCTGGGTAGTCAATGAGTACATCCTTCATTGTTCCTAGTCGTGGGAATATCGAGACGGGGCATCGATATTCCAGAGTAGACTAGCGTATATCTTCTCGACCCATGTGATGGGCGATGGATGATCCCATATCCATTGGTGTTTGACATCAGAGATGGTATGCGGGTGCTCAGTGTAGACTGGGTACACTGAACGGACTCGCCGAGAACTCCCAGATGATATTATACCTCACGTCAGATGGCAGTTCTCTGGTGACACTGGTACATCTTAGTCTGTTGACCCGAGATCGTCATAGAGTCTTGTGTGTCTCCCACTGTGCTTTGATTTCCACCCTACCACGGCTCTACTGAGTCGTGCAAACAGGTGGTTTTTGGGTACAGTCCTGATTCACATGGAGGCAATGAGCGATAGGAGGGGATTCGTCTCTCCCGGTATTGGGGGTGGATGTTGCGCTATGCTCGACTGGCCATAACAGGAAATCCCTGGCCAGGGTTGTAGTGATATACTGGTAAGAGTTATCGGTAGTTTCATGAATGTTATGGACCTTACGTCGGCATGACTTATCAAGCTACTGGGGTCTGACGTTTACCACCCTTAGACGAGATATGCGACATATCAGACGAACAGAACGGACTGTACGGTAAGTGTTACTGGTTGGATTCACAGGAGTGTGAGCGGGCTTGCTCGTCGATCTTCTGATCGCTCAATACCCGGGTGGCCGTTACGTTTAGCAGACCGCTTGCGGCTTGTGGGTGTTTGATATGATCATCATCTGCTGCCGGCGTATTGACGAGTCTTTAGAGTCCTACACAGAGGTTTCCTGGCTCAAGCGAAACGAAATAGGAGCGCATATGAGATATGTGCGGGACCGAGAATAATGCGTGTATGTGATACCGTATTCCATTCTCGTGATGAATGTATCTATTGGTTGTATGCGATATAACCTAGTTATCGAATCAAGGATTGATTCGATAAACCGATACATTGGATATTAGTCGGTTATATGCGATATGACCGGATCGTTAAATCAAGTATTGATTTAATGATTTAATGCATAATTATATATTTGATATATTACTTTGCATTAACTAGTATTTGTTCACTTTAAAAAGGATTTTCTCACTTGATATGCACATTGTATATGTGATATATTTTTGTGCACTTGTTTGTATCATGTTTGATGATACATACTCACTTAGGTTTGTGTAAAGAATTAAACCATGGTTAAGTTAGTGGTTAGGGTTTACTTTTATCTTATTCATTTATTTATTTTTTCATTTTGGAAAGATAAATAAATCATGGTGGCTTTCTTTGTTTGTTTGTTGAAGCTTCTTGAATCTTTGAACAAGTCCACCATTCCTGTCTCATGCTTAACCCTAACCATTCAACCTAACCTTAGTCAATTCTCTACACCTAACTAAGGTTAAGATTATGATAAGTATCATATTGTTTTCTATTTTTAAAAAAAACACTTATCATATTCTTTCTTCTTCTTCTTCATCTTCAACAATGAAGAAAGCTTGCCTCCATCAATGGCAACTTGTGAAAATGAGTGAGAAATCCAATTCCAAAGTGAACCCACTTCTTATTTCTTCATCCTCTACCTCTTGCCAAGTAGTATAGGGTGTTTTCTTCACAAGTTTCATGACTTGGTGAAGTTGGAGCTTGATCTTGAGTTGCCTCGACGTAGATCATCTTCGGCATCGAAGTCGACGACCTAGCCCGCCCATTTCTCCGATGAAGCCGATGCCACAGTCCTGGATTCGATTTGGACAGCGGAGGGACGTCATCACGGAGCCTAAGAAGTGGAGGACCGGTTCTACAAAGGTTGTAGCCTCTTTCCTTTTATGTTAAAGTTGTTTACTTGCATCGCATCTACTACAAATCTAGTTAATGATCCGTATTAGGGTTTGTAGGCACAAGGAAAAATTTGAATTGGGCATGTTTGATCCCTTGCAAGACCTCATTAGTGTGCCAAGGAACCCTACAGTGGTATCAGAGCCTAGCTAGAGCCTTAGGCGATGCACAGACGGAGTTAGAAGTCCGATCGAACCGGCTCTCTGTACATTTTTTAAAAACTGGGTTTTTTTCCAGATTAAAAATTCTTAAAAAATTCAGCAGGAAGATATAAGAATTATGGTGCAAAACGAACCACTGAATCCTCTAAACCGCCGTGGAACAGCGGCAGAAGCATGGCTTCTGTGGCGGTTCCGCGGCCTTATGGTCACATTGCCCAATAATATTTGCACAGTAATTCCTATATTTGGGTTCTGGATTTTCTGGGATTTTTTAATATTTATTCAAGAGTTGAATATTCTGGGTTGTATTGGGAGTTCGTAAATTCGATCGGATTATCAAACTTTGTCTATGTGTTTTTCCGGGTAATTTTAGAATATGTTAAAAAGTTCGACCGGATATAAATACCCACTTTTTCCCCTGCCAGGAAATTTCCAATTGTTGGATTTTTCCGTAGTTTAATCACGTTCTAAGTAGTGCAAGTAACGCGATGGTCCCTCTAGAAGACAACAAACCTTAACTCGATTATGTGACCGTCTTGAACTGCCCTTTGAACCTTAGGGTTTTGGGCAGTACGGCGTGCCACATGTGAGGCGTTGGCTTGACCCTTCTATGGCTGGACCGTTGGTACTGAGGCACGAACTGAATATTTTTAGACTTATTTCATGTGTTGAGCTGTATCGGGAAAACTTGGGTGTTCGATTGTTCGATCGGAAAGTTTAACATTTTCTATTTATCCGGAATGTGATACAATACTTGGAATTCACAAATAGTTATGAGATAACTGAATGAATGTTATAAACATAGCAGTTTAGTCTCACTTGATCGGTTGCCACGGAATTTTGATGAGATCAAAAGTCCGTCGCAATCACGTAGTGTACGCGGATACTCGCCGGGTAAACTTAATAGACAGCCACACCCCATAGCCCCGACTAAGTGACTGTAGGAGAACCCCGTCGCCGAAAGCGTCCGTTTGGGTGCTCGCGATAGCGGTGTTCCGCCTTGGTGCACTTCGTCGACGGTATCGGGGGTGCAGCCGCCTACTAAAGTTTGCGACGAGCATTCGATCAGAATGTCGGGAATCCTGTTGAATTGCCCGACATGATATTGAAAAGTGTTTTCGATAATGAGACTAAAATGCGGGGTTTATAATTATTAGGCATGCGATGTCTAAGTATTTCATTTGATTAGGCATGCGATGTCTAAAGAGGTTGCGGATTCCAACTGTTGTAGTTTTACACTTTCTTTTCTGTGACCGTAAGTGTAATATGTGATATCGCCGGTTTCGTTGCTATATGTCAACGACAATTGGGATGCGCATATTTACTTACGTTGATGACATGTGATGTTATGTGTTGCTGGATATGTTATATTGGATCGTCGTGTTTGAATAGACGGGTTTTTTTATGTGAGATGAGTGTTTTTCATTTTCATTCATGTAAAAACTAGTATGTAATATTCTTTTATTGGGGCACTTCCAGGTTGCGGATGTTGTCACCATTTGTATATTATTTACTTTTCCGCATTAGGATAGACCCAAGGAGGGGAGCACAAGTAACCGGGTTCTGGGGTCCAGTGGGAGACCAACTCGAGGAGTCGAGTCCGGGTCTCCTAACCCTAGAATTGGTAGGGTTGCTTGCCGCTCTCGTAGGGGTCTATGGGTGTGGGATTGGCTATTCATCACGACCGTGGAATCCGTGTTTTATACTGGCTCGTATTAAAAACACGGACGTCCTAGTATATCCAATATTTTATATGATATTTTCTGCTGCGATATCTGTGATGTTCTATGATAGATATAATATATAGTATATATGATATATTATATAGAAGTTACTTATGTTTTACACCCGCGCTATCCCTGCCTCGTTCTGGCGTTAGTTACCGAACCTAACGGTGCAGACGGGACATCGAGGCGAATGCGGATGGCATAAGCGTAAGTTATATTTATCTGTGATGATTAGGTGGACTTAAATGATGGGATATTCATTAATGAGATTAATGAAAGTAAATAAACCTAAAAGATGTTGTGGAATCGAATTTCAAAATAAAAACAGGTAGCTACAGTTCTTGTTTTGCATCGCGGTGTTCCCTGTAGAACATCCTGCACCTTATTCGATGAGGAAAGGACCGAGATCCCTTCACCGGGAGTGACTCCTTTAGCAATAACTGGAAGATGCTACACACTCGGTTTGTCTTTTGATTGCTTCTATAGTTTCTGCTTTGTACAGTGATATATATGATATATCCCGCACCTCATTCGACGAGGAAAGGGCCGACGATCCCTTCATCGGGAGTGACCCCTTTAGCAAAACTAGAAAAAGCCTCAAAAACATTCCATTTAAAAACCATTTGATTCCGCAACAAGATCAAGTTCAAAGCGTTAAAGGTTTTCATAAAAAACCATTCCCAACCCTCCGTCATTTTAGGAAGTAGAGTACTTAGTATTCGTGCTGTGTTTGTTGACCATAGTCAAGGCACAGTGTACGGTAGCTAAGTGATGTCTTCCTACACCACATATGATGCGATTAGTTAGGACAGTCATGTGGCTTTGTTGACCTTAGCCAAGGGTCATGTGGGTGGGTCTAATTAATCACGAAATGACGGGTAGAACTTGACTAGTGCTTATGATTTGTTGACCTTAGCCAAGGTCATAGGTGCTAGGGGTAAAAACCATTATCGGGAGTTTCAAGTGTTGAAATTTGCAATGAGATTGCATACCTTCTATGTGATAGTTGGATCCCGATACCCACTGCGAGTAATTGTTACTCCTGGGAGAGTTTTGCACTTTACAATTAGCCGATCAAGTAGGTGTCTAGAAAGGTGTCAACGGGGTTACGCCTCTGGGAAAACGAGGTTTACTGTAATTAGGTCCGTGCGAAAGCACGAGGAACCTCCCTCAAAGTACCGACACTGGCTTGGCTGAAAGATTGGCGAACTTGTAAAGTGTAATTAATCCCGGCTAGTCTTTCCTTTTAGGGTTTGAAGGAAGATTTGATAAAAACAGTGGGAGCCATCCTGATTAGATAAAATATATAAGCAATCTAATCTTTCAAGAGCGCACGCAGAGTGTTTTCTTTTCTCTCTCTCCAGGTAGCGACCATATCACGCCTTAATCAAGATAATAATATGGATGTATTGACCGAACCCGCTTGTTATACTGAGCTGGGGAACGTTGGTCCCGCTCCAACTTATAATTGTTATAAGACAGAGCAGGAAATAGGGGAATACCATGATTCCCATGCCGCCCAAATGAAGAAAG
Organism: Agapanthus africanus; assembly: GCA_030015575.1. Classification (NCBI taxonomy): domain Eukaryota; kingdom Viridiplantae; phylum Streptophyta; class Magnoliopsida; order Asparagales; family Amaryllidaceae; genus Agapanthus; species Agapanthus africanus. Next base: position 272,322,805 of record JASDDO010000012.1, read on the forward strand.
TGCATGAGATGCATCTCCTTCGGGTGTGTTCATTATAAAGAACTGTTTCTCAGTATCCTCTGCATCCTGGGTATCTGATACCGGATAAGGATCCCAGATATGTAATCTGTTACATAGGGCTACAGAAAGACAGAGAACTGAGAACGGGTGATAAGTTTCATGAGACAGAAAACGGGGCAAGTGTTGCAGCCAAGTCTGTTGGTCACTGTCACCCTGTATTACCAATACATTGATTCTGAACAAATGCTATTAGATACCGAACCTGATATACAAAATCTTATCAATCTCTTTATTTATTAAAGAAATGATAGAATTTTGTATTGATGGATAATGTTTTGAACATTTCCTATATCAAAAGTTGATCGGTTCAGGCACGTTATCTAAAAGCATTGATGTTCTAAATCAAACTACAATTCCTAGTATACGGAACACACACAAGAGGAAGAATTCAGAAATGAACAAATCCTTCCTAAGGTATTGTAGACTGGGTCATATCAATGCGACCCGACTAGCTGAAATTACATAAAAATACATATTTAAATCAGTTTGAATTTACATCTTATGAAACTTGCCAGTCATGTCGCAAAGATAAGATGTCCATAGCTCCGTTTACTGGAAACAGAGAAAGAGTTAGTAAACTCTTAGGATTGATGCATGTTGATGTATGTAAGGTCCCCTGTCTACATATGCCAAGACAGTTTCTTTGTACTTCATTATATTCTCTGATAACCTCTCAAGATTCAGTCATATGTTTATGTTGAAACATAAGTCCGAAGCTTTTGAGGTATTCACAGAATATAAGTTAGAAGTAGAGAACCAATAACCGGGTATAAGTATTATGTCCTATGATGAGATCAGGGAGGAGAATACTTGTGCACAAAATTCCTGGACTATTCTAAAGGAGAATGTGATTCTTTCTAAATATTACTCCTCTGAATACACCACAGCACAACGGTGTATCAGGGCGGAGCAATAGCACCCTATATGATATGGTGTGCTCTATGATGAGTATCACTGAGTTACCTGTTTCCTTTTAGGGAGTTGTGCACTTGAGAAGTTGCATACCTATTGAATTAGGTTCGAATCAAATCAGTGCCTACCACTCCATATAAGATATGGTGTGGGAAGAGCCTATCTCTTAAGTAAGTTAAGATTTGGGATTGTCCGGACTATGTCGAAAGAAAAATCCGGACAAGATCGAGGCAAGGACAGTTCTGTAGAACTGGAAAGGTTCCAGCTATACAAAACTGCAGCTGATGATTTGACAGAACCAAAGGATTCAATAGTTCCCGACGAACCTCAGCCTCTCCGCCGATCTAGTAGGGTTCCTCATCCGCCAGAGAGATACTTCGGTTTCTCGATGACAGTGGGAGCGAGGATTGCATAATGAGATGATGACCCAACTAGTATCGAGCAGGCCACCGAGAGTAGGGACACTGTAAGAATGGCTGGATGCTTAGCGATCTGAGATGGAATCCATGTACACCAACAAAGTATGGACTTTGGTTGCGATATCTGAAGGGTTAAATCCCCATCAGGAGCAAGTATATCTTGAGAAGATTACTCTGTGTAGATGGAAAAGTTAAGACTTTCAAAGCTAGACTTGTTAAAGGTTTTAGTCATCAACCAGGTGTGGATAATGATGAAACCTTTTCTAGGGACTATGCTTATGTCCATCCAGATCCTACTTGCCATTGCTACATACCATGACTACGATATCTGGTGGTTGGGTGCCATGACTACTTTTCTAAATAATGATTTAGAAGAGAACGTCAATAAGAACACAGCCAGAGGGCTTCGTAAATAGTGGGAGCAGCGGAAATGTGTGCAAGTTGCTTTACATAATGAAATAGGCATCGCGGAGTTGGAACATCTGTTTTGATGAGGTAGTCAAAGAGTTTGACGTCATCAAAATGGTAGATGAACCTTGTATATACAAAAAGGTAGCAGAGAGTAAGGTAGTCATCCTCGTATTGTACGTGGACAACATACTCTTGATAAGAAAAGAGTTTCCTATACTACGATCGGTCGATCTCCTCTTATCACATGGATTCTCTAATAGGATAAAGATGATACCTCCTAAATCCTGGGTTTTGGATCTATGAGATAGATCTAAATGGATGTTAGGATTCTCACTAACTATAGTGAGATAGTATCAATCGATCCTGGGGAGAATCACTGGAAGGGTTCCAGGGTGATAAGGACGACTGAATGTCAGTCGCAGGCATTGTCTTTACCTTCAGTGGAGGGACGGTATGTTGGAAGAGTTCCAAGCCAGATACCATGCCAAACTAGACGATAAAGGCTGGTAACATCGCTATTAAAGACGCTACCAAAGAGGCAGTTTGGGTGTATATTGGTTCATAAGATGAACTAGGTCCCTACCATTGTGTGACAATGGAAGAGAGGCTTTGACCCACGAACCCTGGTCCCATCAGTGACCCAGACATATTCTGAGGAAGCATCACCTGATCATGGAGATAGTTGATCTCCATGGTGATCGAGATTAGGAGAGTAGACTCAGAGGACAACACGGCGGATCCACTCACGAAGGCCTTTTCCCAAAGAGAGACTTTTATGGGATGGTTGAGTATGTGATACTGCAACCACTGCTACAGATGGCCCTAGTGCAAGTGGGAGATTGTTAGTTATATGTATGCCCTAGAGTCCATTACTGTACATAGGATGTATATTGTAGTTGATGCTGGGATATATATATGTAGGACTTTCTTGCTCGACATAATAGTACGCTATCTGGTTGCTCTTTATCTTAACATGTATACTTTCTGTCTCTCTGATTACATGTTGATTAAGCCCTTAGGATGTGTACTCGACTTCCAGGACTATGATGAAGATCATACTAGTGGGGCCTGGGTAGTCAATGAGTACATCCTTCATTATTCCTAGTCGTGGGAATATCGAGACGGGGCATCGATATTCCAGAGTAGACTAGCGTATATCTTCTCGACCCATGTGATGGGCGATGGATGATCACATATCCATTGGTGTTTGACATCAGAGATGGTATGCGGGTGCTCAGTGGAGACTGGGTACACTGAACGGACTCGCCGAGAACTCCTAGATGATATTATACCTCACGTGAGATGGCAGTTCTCTGGTGACACTGGTACAGCTTAGTCTGTGGACCCGAGATCGCCATAGAGTATTGTGTGTCTCCCACTGTGCTTTGATTTCCACCCTACCACGGCTCTACTGAGTCGTGCAAACAGGTGGTTTTTGGGTACAGTCCCGATTCACATAGAGGCAATGAGCGATAGGAGGGGATTCGTCTCTCCCGGTATTGGGGGTGGATGTTGCGCTATGCTCGACTGGCCATAATAGGAAATCCCTGGCCAGGGTTGTAGTGATATACTGGTAAGTGTTATCAGTAGTTTCACAAATGTTATGTACCTTACGTCGGCATGACTTATCAAGCTACTGGGGTCTGAAGTTTACCACCCCTAGGCGAGATATGCGACATATCAGACGAACAGACCAGACTGTACGGTAAGTGTTACTGGTTGGATTCACATGAGTGTGAGTGGGCTTGCTCGTCGATCTTCTGATCGCTCAATACCCGGGTGGCCGTTACGTTTAGCAGACCGCTTGCGGCTTGTGGGTGTTTGATATGATCTTCATCTGCAGCCGGCGTATTGATGAGTCTTTAGAGTCCTACACAGAGGTTTCCTGGCTCAAGCGAAACGAAATAGGAGCGCATATGAGATATGTGCGGGACCGAGAATAATGCGTGTATTTGATACCGTATTCCATTCTCGCGATGAATGTATCGATTGGTTGTATGCGATATAACCTAGTTATCGAATCAAGGATTGATTCGATAAGCCGATACATTGGATATTAGTCGGTTATATGCGATATGACCGGATCGTTAAATCAAGTATTGATTTAATGATTTAATGCATAATTATATATTTGATATATTACTTGGCATTAACTAGTATTTGTTCACTTTAAAAAGGATTTTCTCACTTGATATGCACATTGTATATGTGATATATTTTTGTGCACTTGTTTGTATCATGTTTGATGATACATACTCACTTAGGTTTGTGTAAAGAATTAAACCATGGTTAAGTTAGTGGTTAGGGTTTACTTTTATCTTATTCATTTATTTATTTTTTCATTTTGGAAAGATAAATAAATTATGGTGGATTTCTTTGTTTGTTTGTTGAAGCTTCTTGAAGCTTTGAACAAGTCCACCATTCTTGTCTCATGCTTAACCCTAACCATTCAACCTAACCTTAGTCAATTCTCTACACTTAACTAAGGTTAAGATTATGATAAGTATCATATTGTTTTCTATTTTTAAAAAAAACACTTATCATATTCTTTCTTCTTCTTCTTCATCTTCAACAATGAAGAAAGCTTGCCTCCATCAATGGTAACTTGTGAAAATGAGTGAGAAATCCAATTCCAAAGTGAACCCACTTCCTATTTCTTCATCCTCTACCTCTTGCCAAGTAGTATAGGGTGTTTTCTTCACAAGTTTCATGACTTGGTGAAGTTGGAGCTTGATCTTGAGTTGCCTCGACGTAGATCATCTTCGGCATCGAAGTCGACGACCTAGCCCGTTCATTTCTCTGATGAAGCCGATGCTAGAGTCCTGGATTCGATTTGGACAGCGGAGGGACGTCATCACGGAGCCTAGGAAGTGGAGGACCGGATCAACAAAGGTTGTAGCCTCTTTCCTTTTAAGTTAAAGTTGTTTACTTGCATCGCATCCCCTACAAATCTAGTTAACGATCCGTATTAGGGTTTGTAGGCACAAGGAAAAATTTGAATTGGGCATGTCTGATCCCTTGCAAGACCTCATTAGTGTGCCTAGGAACCCTACAAGCATATCAGGTCTCCGGTCTCGACGGAGAGTAATGGCAGCTCGTCAGCGTCTCGCACGAACCTCTTGTCCCACTTATCGGTATCATCGTCCATTTTGACGTCACGTTTCTATCTGCGCTCTGCAACTGTTCTCGGCTACGGTCAATCCGAAGTATCTCTCAAATCACTTTCCTGCCGAATTTCCCGGAAGTCATCGTCCATTGCTGAAACTAATTCTTGTTCCGGAACGGCTGCATACTCATCGCACCTTTTTCTGGAAGATAAATCCATAAACAATGCCTCTGCGTGCGTATCGCATCTCTGATGTCAGCGGAGGGTTACGTCATCCCTTCGAAATCTCTTGCGAACTCTTTACTTCACTCTGCTTCAATGTCGACTGATTCGGACTCGTTTCATCGTGGCTGCATGGACTGTGCTCCAACGGCTATACTCGTATCTGGAGTCTCCCAAGCAAAGCATCCCATCACAAGATATCAGAATGATGTCGAATCATTCGATCGACTCGTCAGAACCTCATAATCCCCCAAGAGATCAACATCTTGAGTATAGTTTAATAGTATCGAGTACATGCCACAGCATTGGTGGTCCAGCCGTAGAAGGGCAAACCCAAGCCTCACTAATGGCGCCGCGGAACCGCCGCAAACCCTAAGGTTCAAAGGCTTTCACACGGTCATTAAGTCGAGTTAGGGTTTCATTCTTCTAGAGGGTCAATGGAATCGCCTGCATGTCTTTCCGTATACTTTAAACTTGGAAAATGGGCTCCTAACATTCGATCGTCTCTGTCGACTCTCAACGAACATGCGTGAAGTCGTCTCTAGCTGGAAGCAATCTATCTGATGACCTCGCATCGGGGTAAGCGAACGAACCACATGTCCTAGTCATTCATACTCAGGTGACTAGCGACTCACCATCATCACTCTAAGTATATACTCATGCTGCAGTAGCTCCAATCATCTGGGTGATATCTCGTCGTTTGCAGCAACAACTGGCCCATTCGTCTGTACGCTGAACAGCGCATCAATTATCATGAATAAGCGACCTATCAATGGTCATCACATCCTGGCTGTCCTTTATCAGTGGCTCAATCCTCTGGTACCGATCGGTACGTTCGGAAAATCTCGTAAAAGCGATCTGTCCAACGCTCATGGCACGAAAACACAATATGACGACGCCTTTATATGCAATCGTATGTCTCTGGAAACACGCCCTGGTCAGTCCTCGTCCACGAAGAACTCATGCTGACGCAACTCGAGCCGTAACTCACTCTGCCCGTGCAATCGTGGCAGCAAAACCATAACCCGTCTCGATAAGGATAGATCATAGGAAGGAATATAATACTATGTAAGGAAATGTACATCCTAAGGTGTCGTAAGTATGCCGCGGAACATACGTACGGTACGTCCATCTACTCATGCTACCTACTCCATCAACCAAGGGTCATCCTATGCGACGAAAATTCGGGTATAATACCCCCTCGACTAAGTCTAAGTTCCGTATATATATAAACGCCCTAAGCTCCACATAGTCAAACTTAGACTTGAACCAAGGTTAACCTAGCGCTTTGATACCAACTTTGTCACGACCCGAAAGAGCACGTGACTGGCCCTTGAACCATATGAAGTCTATTGGACTCCATCTGATCCAAGTAAGCCAAAAGCCCAGAAATCTAAAACCATTTTAAGAGTAAGTAAAGAAAACTGGTTTAAAGCAGTGAAGAAAAACATGTTTGAAGTCAAGGTTTTTAAATAACTAAGCCGAATATGCATTTTTAAACTGTAAAGTCTTTTCGAAAAATTTCGGCAGAGTTTCTTTTGTAAATACTGGCCCCGAACGTGGTACAACAAGACCAATATATATGCAATGATAAAAGGCATCCCCAAGCGGGAGCTAGCTCTTCGTCAATCGACGGTCACAACCACGCAAGCAATATAATTTACAACGCCGAATGGCGAGTGTCAAATCCAAAAGAAACTCAATAAGCATGAAAACCGCAATACTACTAAGCGTGACTCTAAGGTCGAATAATACATCACAAATGTCTAAGTCTGAAAAAATATACAAGTTTTAGTTGATGGAATGACTAGATACAACTGAAAGTACATGTACAAGGGTGGTTTTGATGCAAAAGAACCCACCTAGCAACTCAAGTCATCCATATGGAAGCAGTGTGCCAGAAATGCCGCTATGGAATCTGTACGGCAAAAACCTTCAAGAACTGTGGCACAACGGGGGTGAGTTGCCAACTCGTGAATAGAAAATATCTACACGCAGAAATCGAATGTATGACCCATCCTAGGTCAATACGATCAGATATATATATAAACCTTAATATGAACAAGTCTGAAGCATGCTAAACTGGCAATGTAATCTCTATACATGAGTGTAGTGCCAAGTGCTCGTACCTGTGCCTCCGGTAATAGCATATCATAAATGTGAGGTATGATCAATGAAATCAATCTGCATGTACGTGGATCCCGTCCACTCGTCACCCAATGACAATAACCATCATGCACGTAAATATCATCAGCATATGCATGGAAATATGAGGATATAAACCACCTGTGTCCCTCGCGACACGTCAAAATCATGGAACCGGAGTGCCCAGCATCGACACTCGAAAACATCATGAAAACTGTGCCCATCATCGGCACGTAAATCCTCATATATTGGGCTCCATCAGTCCGGACCAGCCCACGGTCTCCGTCTGCGGAATCGGCCCTCGGCCCCAGCAGTACGCCCATATCTATCTATCGACACCGGTCGGTATCCTCCGGATAACCGCCAGGTCCAACCAATCACCGGAAGGTACTCGCCCGCCTCCAGGCTCAATCGGCAAAGTCCTTCAATCATCTTGCCCAGGGGAAGCATACCGGGTCCACCATGTACCCGCAATCGGCTCGTCCACTCCTCGAATCGGGTTTCACATGTCTCTCTCAGCACCGAGAAAACACATGGTGGACGCACTGAAATATCATATCAAGGGTAACCGGGTTTTTAAAGCAATGACATATTCTCTTTTGAAATACCCACGGTTCCCAAATCCAGAAATATCATGGAAATAGAAACTCTCAAAACGTATAATCAGAAAACATGATGTATGTGACTTGTAAAAGAAATGTAAGCATATCAGTCTGTCATGCAAGAATCATATCCTGAATGCAATAGTACTACAGTGTAGTGACATGGCAATTATCGAAGATGAAGTGTTTGAGCCGGCAAGCAAGTGTACGTGGAACATATGCATCATCGATAATGGTGCTGGTGTCCTAACAGCATGATTGCAATACAGAAATAAACACATGAAATGCGGTGCAGAATCGAATAATCAATGCAACAGGGAAGAATCTACACCAATATGTACATGTCATGCAGTGGTGCCATTTGAAATAAGACGAATCGGGGTTTTTGGTAAAATTAAGGGTTACGGTGTTCTTAAGAATAGATATGTCTTTTGAAAATACCCGTATAATCCCTTTACATGTCCTTAAGATACTCCCGATTCGTTAGTTTTGAAATAGGTATGACTCGGGTCTAGTCTAACATCTACTAAGCCAAGTCAATCAGGAGGGGTATGGAAACCACCTAAATCTGAGCTGATATATATAAATAATATAATAGTCGGTGATTCCGCCTCAATAGTATCGCGTACGATACAGTACATCATCTGACATCCTCGAATCATGAGCGCGGATCTACTCGTACGGTAAATCGTCGTAAGGCATCCCAATAGCTGGGTACGGGTCAATATCACTTTCAGCTCATCAATTATTTGGTATCATCATCATCAATATATCACATAATCTGGGGTACTGATCTAAGTCCCGTACAACTGATACCATCAATATAACTGCGTGTGTAAACACACGTCCAAAGGCCCGCTAGAGATCGCACGTCGTATCCCAAATACGAACTCTGTCATATCGCGGAATCTCACGGCCTCAATCAAACCTCATCGACTCATCTCAATCCCACGTATCATCCTCAATCCCGTATATGAACACATAGTCCCATACCCGTGTGTAGATATACATAACTCCAAATGCGCACAGATAAAAGAAAGAATGTATGCAAGTATATGTGTACGTGTATGTGTGGGTGCAACCACTACTCTGGGGTTTCACACTATACTAAACCAATACATCCTTATCATCAATAATTCCATTATTACCATCAATAATCCTAACAACACATAACAAATATACGTGCGTATACGTATTCGTATATATCACCACGGACTACGGGGGTGCTATACGCCATCCACCCGACTTCTCCCCGTAGATATAAATCTACTCACCTTGCGTCTTCGTTGTCGACGTCAACACGCGTTTGCTTGTCGTCCCGAAGTCTTCATGGGGTACCTACACATTAACGTATCGCAAATGCGTATCAAAACCAAATCCAAACTAAAAAGGCATACGAAAACCAAAACGATACGCTATGGGGCCTATAGGTTAGAACCTATGGGTACGCCTCCAAAACCAACAATCAATCCTCGATAACGTCGTATAAATGCCAAATAGTCGAGGTAAAACACAATACGTAAATTCAGAATTAAAAATACGGAATACGGAAACACGAATCCAAAACAGAAACTAAGGAAATAGGCTCCAAATTTCACCCTAGGTCAAATTAGATAAATCTATACATGCCAGGGGTCTAATCTATACATGTAGGAGATCTGGAACAAAAACGAATCAATTTGCTGCAGGTATGGCCGCAAATTGCGGCCAAAGGGAATTAATTAGCGGCCGGGTCATGGAGTTAGCGGCTAGGGTCTTGGTGGTGGCTTCCTGGGTGCCTGCACATCTCACTGTCCAATCAATTTAATTTTCAGAGTCTCGGGGTAAAAGCAGATTCAATGTAACCTTCAAAGATTTCAAAAATTCTCCGATATCGGTTTCTAAATCCGTATTCCGGGTTTCAAGTCTCGGGTTTAGGTCACAATTCATACACTAGGGTGTTTGTATAGTCCCTACTGAGCTAAATTTCTCATCATAACCCAAATTTCCTCAAACCCTAACTAGGTTTATCCTTAAGTCACCAAATCATACAATATTGGTTCTAAACTAGCATGAGGGTATAAGAAATGCTAAAACTAATCTAATGGTCCAGAAAATAGCTCATTTGGCAACTCAAGAAAATTCTTGAGTTGCCCCAAGTGGCCAAAATCCTTGCTTCCTTAGTCCAATGTGTAGATCTTGAGCTTGTGCACATTTTTTATGAAATGGGGGAAGGGTTTTGGTGTTGTTTTAGAGATGAATTGAAGGGATTAAATGGGAGAGAGGAAGGGGCAGCAGCAGCTGCTGAGAATGGAGAGGGAGAGATGAGGGATAATGAGAGGGGGAGAGAGATCCAAGTCAAAAGATGCACCATGCCTCATTAAATGCACTTGTCCCCTTTTCTTTTCCTTTTCCTTTTTCTTTTCTTATCTCCCAAATCCTTTCTCACAAAAATAGTAACCCCAAATAACATGATAGAAAATGCACAAGTGTGATAAAAATGATATGTGCACGTTTTGCAAAAAATGCTAAAATCCGATTTGCGATTTTTAATCGCGATTAGCACTAAATTAGCTTATAACTAATCATAAAAACTTAAAAAAGACATAATTCCATAAAATACCCTATTTTAGAATTTTCGATATTTTTCCCTATTTATTTGTATTTAATTATACCGGAATATTAAAATATTCATTAAAATAATATTAAATTATAAAAATTCCAAAAAGTAATATTTTATTATTTGGAAATGTTACAAAGTCATAGGTAATGTCACCGGTAGGTACTTTCCCACTTTCCAGGCTCAATCGGTAAGGTCCATCGATTATCATGCCGTGGGGAACCATACCGGGCACCACCATGTACCCTCATACGGCATCCACTCCTCGTATGGAGTATATAATCAGAACCGATAAATCTCATGGTGGATACTGAAATATCATATCAAGGGAAACCGGCTTTTTTAAATAATTCATAATTTCATGAACTCCCACGGTCCCCAAATCCAGAAAAGATCATGAAAAATCCATATCACAATGCGAAAATCAATGAATATAATATACACAACATAAAACTGAAATGTAAGCATATAAAGAAAAGCCGCTAATTAACTGCAAGAAGTTAATATAAAATTCATGCGGTTCCTATTTTCTCCAATTCTAAAATAACATCAAGTAAAGGTAACATGTAGCTATAACCAGATGTATGTGTAAACATAAAGGAATAGCAAGGTATATGTATCTATCTATGAGTAATGATATAATATACCCTCTGGGTATAAGTGAAGTATGTGTGCAAGGTATACCTGTAGCTATGTCATGAAGTGTGTATGTACCTGACATAATGGTACAATACCCTATAGGTATACATGTATCTAGCATGTAAGTATGTGAAGGCATATGTGTATGCATGTGGATATACAGGTATGTTATATGTCATATGCGCTAAGAATTATGAATCAATGTCTTAATGTCCCTAACCAAGCAATATCATATCTATAAGTTGGTTGTGCGTGACATGGAAATTATTGACGGTGTGTGTGACATACAATCAGTGCTCGTGCAAGATGAATCGTCAATAATAGTGCAGTGTCCTAAGGATACTAGTCCAAGCACAACACTAACTAAACAGTAGGGTGAATGCGCAATTCTAAATATGACATAGAATATGCGACAGAAATAACATCTCTAACCCAGACGCATAACACCATGCGGGCGATTCTCCTGTAGATGTTAAAATTCTCACCAACGCTCCAAGCCAGGTGAAGTCTACCACCTGTTTTCCCCAGGTAGCAGTGTCCGAAGTCCCCGCCTGCGAACCTGCAACATTTAAACAATAACGCAAGTATATATTAATAATAGATCAAAAACGCGTACAAACTACATTAGACCGACGCAACAACACAAAACATACTCTCAAGTGTTCGTATTGTGGCTAACGTGGGTAGCGACACGACGAAACTAATCCAAGAGCAAGACCACACAAAGTGCACGATCTGTGTCGTATAACGTATCGCGCTTAAACGAAACACAATAAACTACCTAGGTGATCCCAGAATTTGCATACAGAGAAAACTCGACAATCAAACAAGACCAAATATACCAAAACCACAGCATAGACCTACCCTCAAAAACCCACACCCCAACTCATTCCCCGAGCCGAGGTCGCCGGAATTACCTTCAGACGTCGCCGGCCCTAGCCGGTGGGGTGGGTCTCGTGTCTCAGGTGGGGTCGTATGGTCTCAGGTACAACAAAACTACTTTGTATAGTTTTCTAGTAAAATCACCGGGTCACAGCAGAAAACAGATATCACAAAAAGGCACTAAAAATATGATATTATGCACAAAACGACACCAAACACTATCGAAACTGAAACTAACGAGCTAAGCTACACAATAAACACCTAAACAACATAAAGAGAACATTACCTACACAAAAGAACTCAATGTTCTAAGCTTTGCATGATCCTAGGCATCCAAGAGGCAAAAGTGATTCAAAGATGTGATTTTGGTGAACTTTTATGAATTTTGTGATGAATTTGAGTAGGCAAAAGAGAGAGTGTTCAGTTTGATGAGGGAGATAGAGAAATGAGAAAGAGATTGAGAAAAACAGAGAGGGTGTGAGGATAAGAGAGAGGGAGGTGAGTGTAACAATGCATTAACTCTTCATTTAATGCCTTCATACTAGTCACCACTCCAAAAGAAAATATCTCTCTCTCTCACTCACAAAAGATCTAAGGTTTAGGGTTAAGGATTGGATTAACAAGGATTAGATTAAGTGTCAAGGTTGCTAAGAACAAAATTAGCACAAACAGATCCTCACATTTAAGTGCACACGTGCGTGCATGCTTATAAAAAATAAAAATAAATTATTAATTTATTGTTATAAAATGTGAGGAACCCGAAATTGTAAACTTTTTACAGTAAACCCGCATTAACGTTTAAACGAACACTAACCAAAATCTAAGGCGTTACAATCTCCCCCCCTATAAAAATTCGTTCCCGAATTTAAAATTCTCACTAAGCGTATCTTCAAAGAGAAGATTACAAATCTCCCAAATCTCGCTCGCAGCCTCCCAAGTGATTACCTCACTATACGGCTATGTCCAAGAAAACCTTTCACAGATGGCAAGACCCTTGACCCAAGTTTCTCCACCTGCCGAGCCATTAACACAATTGGCTGCTGGAGTACGAAAGATCACGTCCAAGCTAATGGTCTGATACTGAATCATGTGAGAAAGTCATGAAGGTAATTGCAAAGTATCGACACAAGGAATACGGGGTGAATACTCAATAATCTGGGCGGAAGTGCCAAATTTAAGGCAACGGAACTAACTCGCTTTAAGGATCTTAAAAGGACCTATAATCCTGGGATAAGCTTCCCAAAACTCAACATGTCATTCATCGGAAAGTCCGTATGAATACATGATCTCCCACTGCGAACCCAAGTCTACGACCACCATGGTCGGCATAAGACCTCTGTCCACAATGGACAACTCTCATCCTGACCTAAACCAACTGGATCATCTCCGAAGTCTCTAGACTAGCTGGGGTCCAAAAATCCTATTACGCAGAGTCAGAAAAACAGACTGGTGATCGATACGACCTAACTGCTAAACCTAAAGGTTGCCAATTGGAGTGACTCCTGATAACAGCTATCAAAGAAGAATCCTAACAATGGCAAGTGACGATCCCAACTGCCGACAACAACTAATACGCACGCACAAGCATATCCTCCAGAGTCGGTATAGCCCACTCTCACAAAACCATCATCCTACGGATGGAAAGATGGAGCTAAAGCTCAACCAGTACCCAAGGCTTCCTGAAGTTCCTACCCAAGACGGCAAGCGAATAGGGTGCCTTCATTAGATACGACCCATGAAGGAACCCCGTGCAACGCACAACTTAACAAAGAACAACTGAGCAAACTGAGTATAACCGGACAACAAGCATCTGAATGCAGTCATACCCTGACTAACCCTGGGTAGACACCATAATGAAATTCGTGAAGATCTGCTCCCACTCCCACTTCGGGACGGTTAAAGGTTGAAACTCTCCAGCCGGTCTCAGTTGCTCAACCAAGGCACACAACAAGACAGACACGTTGTAACGAAACCCGAAACTTCTCTTTACATCCCTGCCCACCCGTAACTATCTCACAAGTCGCGTCAATGTTGGTAGAACTTGAATGAGTACAGAGAGTTGACAGATGTGCCTGCTCTAGGATTTCACGTCTCTACCCAATAGTATCAGGTACACAAACGCGTCCCTAACTTAGCACACCCTTGCCATAAATCAAGGCCTCTGAATCATTACCCAGCCGAGTATGCTCAAGTATCTCTGACGAACGAGCATCAGCGGGCAGTGCCTCGCGAAAGCGATTAATGAAAAGTGGTCGGGTGCGGACATGAGTAAGCTGTCCCCTCAGTAGAGGCGAACACAAGCTGTGCTCAACGATTGCATAAGAACTGTAAATCTGCAGAAGACTGTCTCAACAATCAACACCCGCTGCAGGAAGATGTACATTAAGCTCTGGTGGTCCATGAAAATCTGACACAACTCTCGAACAAGTAGTGTCTCCAAATCTCCAACACAAGACCACCGCGGCGATCTCCAGATCATGAGTGTGATATCCTGCTCGTACTTCCTCCGGATGTAGGGAAGCAAAAGCGATAACTATATAGTGTCACCTCAGCACACAATCGAGCCCCACTCGCGAAACATTACAGTTAAACAACAAAGTCGCCCAAACCAGAAAGCAAAGAAAGAACTGATGCAGTTGTTAACCGAGTCTTCAACTGCTGAAAAACTCCGCACGCATGCCTCAGTCCAAAGAAAGAAACCTCCTTTCCAGTCAGTTCAGTCAATGGTGCAGCACAACACTAGCAATCCAGCACGAAACGGCGGTAAAAACCTGCTAAGCCCAAAAATCTGCGGACCTCCGTCCGTACACATGTCTGGGCCAAAACTGTATGGCCTCGATCTTCCCCGGAACCATACGAAAACCGTCTCCCGTAACTACAAGACCAAGGAATCAACACAAACAAGCCCGAAGGAACACTCCAAGAATCTAGCAAACCGCTGGGGCATCCCAATGTCTGCAAAATAAATCCTCAAGTGCTACTCCTGTCCCTCAAGACACATTAGAATAGACCAGAATGTCATCAATAACACAACAATAACTGGTCGAGAAACGGCCTGAAGAAATCAGGTTAATCATATCTACAAATGCTGCTAGGGCATTGGTGAGTCCAATGACACCACCAAAACACACAAAGCCCATAGCACGCACAAGGCAGTCTTCGGAATGTCCTCACTCCGAACCCGCAACAATGATGACCGGATCCCAAACAACTTAGAAAAAGTCTCGCACTCGCGAGCTGATCAAGAAATCGTCAATGCGCGGTAAATGATACCTATCCGCACAGTAAGCCAGTTCAATTGACGATCAATCAATACACAACCTCAATCTGTCGTCTTTCTCCATGACGAACAGAAATAGGAGCTCCCTAATGCGAAACACTCAGACACACAAGCCCCCCAACAAACAACTCTGCAGCTGATCCTTAAGCTCCCGAAGCTCTGCCGGCTTATCTGGAACAATGTCGGAAAACTCTCGCATGAAAGGAACCCAGTCCAACAAACCAACTGTGGCTCCGGTATCACGAATGAACGTCAAGAATCCACGACATCCTCTCCTCAAAAGCCGACTAGCGAAAAAGGCTGAATTCGAGCTGTGAGAGGCGGCACAACTATCCACCTGCACAACAAGAACTGACTCACCGGGGAAAACAACACCCGACTGTTTTCTTACGGTAGTCCACAGACACCTAGCACGTAGCTAACCAGTCGGTGCCCAGGAGAACGTCAAATCCAACATCTCTAGAAGGATCAAAGTGACGGATGAATCTGCTAACCGATTGGCACATGACGGAAATACGTGTCGCGCAACAAAAGAATCGCTGACAGAAATTAACACAACAAACGGCTGATCTAGCTAACACGACTCTCCTCGTCCCAAACCTCAGCTACTCCCGCGATGGTCACGAAAGCTGTCTCGACGACTAAGCCCCTGTCTCTGGACTGGCACACCGGTACGAGTCCTCCACTATTCCGGAACTCTTAAAGTCTCTGGAATACGTGTCTCGTCAACTGGGACTGCATCCACTGGTGCTATGCAGGTGACGGAATGCTGCATGCTGATCGCAAGGAACGACTGGTTAACAGGGGTGACAACCTCCTGTCGCTGCGCTCGAACAACCTCAACCAATGAACTCATCGTCTGGCGCATGTCCTGCATCTCTGTCACATGCCTAGCAATACTATCTGTCGAATGCGGATCTGTCTGCATCTGTGCAACGAGCGTGCCATCCTGGTCAGTCCTCGTCCTACCCGAGTCAAATCTGACCTCGGCCCTCGCTGCACCTCTCTGAGTCCCCATAGTCGTCGGTGGCAAAGGATATAAATAGAAATAGGATTCGATATGAACACGGAAATCGAATCACAAAGATATGAATCATCAAGGAAGGAATTTCAAGCAATGTACTTAGATCCCTTTAGGCGGAGTACCGCATCGTGAGTATGCTGCAGACATACACACACTAAGTTACTCTGCTTAAGATACCTATTCAATCATACCAAGGTCATCCTACACCCCGAAAGGTAAAAACCTAGCGCTCTGATACCAACTTTGTCACGACCCGAAATTGGCACGTGACGGCCCTAATACTACGCAACGTCTACAGGCGTAATGCAGTATAAGAAAGCCAAAACCCAGAAATCTAAACCATTAAAAGACAAGAAAAGATAATAAACATTGTTTAAAAGTCTTTGAAATCACAACACAAATTCTTTAAAAGTCCAACTTTCTTTCTTTAAAATTTTGGCAGCACCTCCTTTGTAAAAACTAGCCCCAAAAATGGGTACAACATAAATAAAAGTAAAGCATCCCCAAACGGGAGCAAATACACGCCCAAAGGAGGAAAACAACCACCACAACAAATATACGACGCCGAAGCGAAGAAATAAAAGACGATAGAAAGAAAATTGTATAAAAGACAACAAGTCACAAATAATATACAAGATCGTGCTCACCAAGTCTCTAAGTCAACAAAAATATAGTAGATGGAGAGTACAAGGATCCAACGAATATACAATGCAAAAAAGAATAACCACCAAACCCACCTAAGCAAACTGCACACTGTGTGCTGATGCGGTATCCGTAGCAAAAGATGATATGATAGATGAATAGCCAGCCTCGACTACTTTGGGGAAACACCCTGCAAAACAACTGTGGCACAACGGTGGTGAGTTGCTAACTCGTGAATAGTAAATAACACATGCAGGTAATCGCAAGTATGCACGTACAACGTGAATCTAACATATGCGATTAATAGCAATAACATGTCATATGAATGCAATAATCATGAAAGGTACACTAGCAGGCACAACTAATACATGAAGCAATAATAATATGACAATAAGTATGCAATAATCATGCAATAATGATATGAAAATGTGTATATGCACAATCATGGAAAGTACACTAACAGGTACTACTAATACATGAAACAGTGCATAAACAATAAATGTGGAGTATGGAAAGAAATATGTCATTTCCATGGAATCCTGACATCGTGGTAGGATCACAATCCATCAAGACAATCCAAATCCCAATTTCCTCAAAACAACCCCCAAATTGGCTCTCATATCATATAAGTCTCACAAATCCTGAATGTACAATATCGAATAAATCTCCTATATCCTGAATGTACAAAATCAAGTGAATCTCATATCTCCTGTATCAATTCTCAAATAAATCACCTATATCCCAAATCCAATACAAGTAAAATTCTAACACCCTAAATATGTTTGCACGAATAAATATGATGATGTATATAAATTAATGTCAATACACATATATTAGCGTCCCATTTCACTAATATTGGTATAAGGGCATATATAACAGCGTCCCATTCCACTGTTATATATACAAAGAAGTAAAAAGAAATATCATGAAAACAATGTGTCAAGCATCGACAGAGAAATACTGATCTATCAGGTGTTGTCACCAAGACTGGCACCCTGATAGGTACGTATCATATGCTATCCCGAAAGCTCGAGTGCCTAGCTCTGACCCTCGCCTCTCGACGTATCTATACGTACATGACTCCCGTCGGTATCCCCATGATAACCGCCGAGTCATAGGTAATGTCACCGGTAGGTACTTGACCACCTTCCAGGCTTAATCGGCAAGGTCCATCGATCATCTTGCCGAGGGGAACCATACCGGGCCCCACCATGTACCCTCATACGGCACCCACTCCTCGTATGGAGTATATAATCAGAACCGATAAATCTCATGGTGGATGCTGAAATACTATATCAAGGGAAACCGAGTTTTTCAAATAATGCATAATTTCATGAACTCCCACGGTCCCCAAATCCAGAAAACATCATGAAAAATCCATATCACAATGCGAAAATCGATGAATATAATATATGCAACATATAACTGAAATGTAAGCATACAAGGAAAAGCCGCTAATTAACTGCAACAAGTTAATATAAAAATCATGCGGTTCCTATTTTCTCCAATTCTAAAATAACATCAAGTAAAGGTAAACATGTAGCTATAACCAGATGTATGTGTAAACATAAAGGTATAGTAAGATATATGTATCTACCTATGATTAATAATGTAGTATACCCCCTGGGTATAAGTGAAGTATGTGTGCAAGGTATACCTGTAGCTATGTCATGAAGTGTGTATGTACCTAACACTAATGGTACAATACCCTATAAGTATACATGTATTTAGCATGTAAGTATGTGAAGGCATATGTGTAAGCATGTGGATATACATGTATATTATATGTCATATGCGCTAAGAATTATGAATCGATGTCTCAATGTCCCTAACCAAGCAATATTATATCTATAAGTGGGTTGTGTGTGACATGGAAATTATTGACGGTGTATGTGACAAACAATCAGTGCTCGTGCAACATGAATCGTCAATAATAGTGCAGTGTCCTAAGGATACTAGTCCAAGCACAACACTAACTAAACAGCAGGGTGAATGCGCAATTCTAAATATGACATAGAATATGAGACAGAAATAACATCTCTAGCCCATACGCATAACGACATGCGGGCGATTCCCCTGTAGATGTTCAATCTACTCACCAACGCTCCAAGCTAGGTGAAGTCTACCACCTGTTTTTCCCCTAGTAGCAGTGTCCGAAATCCCCGCCTGCGAACCTGCAACATTGAAACAATAACGAAAGTATATATTAATAATAGATCAAAAACACGTACAAACTACATTAGACTGATGCAACAACACAAAACATACTTTCAAGTGTTCGTATTGTGGCTAACGTGGGTAGCGACACGACGAAACTAACCCAAGAGCAAAACCACACAATGTGCACGATTTGTGTCGTATAACGTATCGCGCTTAAACGAAACACTAGAAACTCCCTAGGTGATCCCAGATTTTGCATACAGAGAAAACTCAAAAATCAAACAAGACCAAATACACCAAAACCACAGCATAGACCTACCCTCAAAAACCCACACCCCAACTCATTCCCCAAGCCAAGGTCGCCGGAATTACCTTTAGACGTCGTCGGCCCTGGCCGGTGGGGTGGGTCTCGTGTCTCAGGTGGGGTCTTATGGTCTTAGGTACTACACAACTACTTTGTTTAGTTTTCTAGTAAAATCTCCGGGTCACAACAAAAAACAGATATCACAAAAAGGCACTAAAAATACGATATTATGCACAAAACGACACCGAACGCTATCTAAACTGAAACTAAAGAGCTAAGCTACACAATAAACACCTAAACTACAGAAAGAGAACATTACCTACACAAAAGAACTCAAAGATCCAAGCTTTGCATGCTCCTTGGCATCCAAGAGGCAAAAGTGATTCAAAGATGTGATTTTTGTGAACTTTTGTGATGAATTTGAGTAGGAAAAAGAGAGAGTGTTCAGTTTGATGAGGGAGATAGACAAATGAGAAAGAGATAGAGAAAAAGTGAGAGGGTGTGAGGATAAGAGCGAGGGAGGTGAGTATAGGGTGAGGTGAGAGGTGAGTGTAACAATGCATTAACTCTTCATTTAATGACTTCATACTAGTCACCACTCCAAAAGAAAATATCTCTCTCTCACTCATAAAAGATCTAAGGTTTAGGGATAAGGATTGGATTAACAAGGATTAGATTAAGTGTCAAGGTTGCTAAGAACAAAAATAACACAAACAAATCCTCACATTTACGTGCACACGTGCGTGCATGCTTATAACAAATAAAAATAAATTATTAATTTAATGTTATAAAATGTGAGGAACCCGAATTGGTAAACTTTTTACAGTAAACCCGCATTAACGTCTAAACGAACACTAACCGAAATCTAAGGCGTTACATGTTAGTTATATGTATGCCGTAGAGGCCATTACTGTACATACGATGTATATTGTAGTGGATGCTTGGACATATATAGGGAGGACTTTCTTGCGAGACATGATAGTATGCTATCTGGTTGTACTTTGCCTTAACATGTACTCTGATTGTCTCTAAGTTACATGTTGATAAAGCCCTTAGGATATGTACTCGACTAGTGGGACTATGACGAGATCATACTAGTGGGGCCACGGTAGTTGACGAGTACATCCTATAACTGTTCCTAGTTGAGGGTGTATCGAGACAGAGCATCGATACACCAAAGTAGACTAGCGTATACGCATCTTGACCCATATGATGGGCGATGGATGATCCCATATCCATCGGTGTTTGACATCAACGATGGTGTACGGGTGCTCAGTGGAGACTGGGTACACTGGACGGACTCGCCGAGAACTCCCTGATGGTATTATACCTCACGTCAGATGGCAGTTCTCCGGTGACACTGGTACAAGTTAGTCTGTAGACCCGAGATCATCATAGTGTCTTGTGTGATTCCAACTGTGCTTTGATTTCCATCATACCACGTCCAAGAGGGCGTGCAAAAAGGTGGCTTTTGGGTACAGTCCCGAATCACAGGGAGGCAATGAGCGATAGGAGGGGATTCGTCTCTCTCGGTATAGGGAGTTGATGTTGTGCTGTGTTCGATTGGCTATAATTGGAAATCCCTGGCCTGGGTTGCTGAGATTTACTGGTAAGTGTTATCAGTAGTTTCTCGAACTGTTATAGACCTCATATCGACACGACTTATCAAGCTACTGGGGTCTGACGTTTTCCACCCCTAGGCGAGATATGCGACATATCAGACGAAGAGACCGGACTGTACGGGAGTGTTACTGATTGGATTCGCAGGAGAAAGTACGGGCTTCCTTGTTGATCTTCTGATCGCTCAACACCTTGGTGGCTTTTACGTTTAGCTTACCGCTTGCAGCTTGTGGGTATTTGATATGATCTTCACCTACTGCCGGCGTATTGACGATTCTTTAGAGTCCTACACAGAGGTTTCCTGTCTCAGGCAAAACGGAGTAGGAGCACATATGTGATATGTGCGGGACCGGGAATAATACGTGTATGCGATACCGTATTAGATTCTCGCGATATGAGATATCGGCCAGGTATATGTGATATAGCCGGGTCATCGGATCAAGTGTTGATTCGATGAACTGATACCTATTTTATTAGTCGGTTATTTATGAAATAGCCGGATTATTCGATCAAGTGTTGATTCGATAATTTAATGTATAATTATATATTTGATATATTAAATTACATTAACTAATAAAAGCTCGCTTAAAAGATTCTTTTTCTCACTCGGGTAATACATTGATATATATTTGATATATGTTAATAGTATTATTTTATTTTGTTACAATAAATATTGTATATGTGATATATAATATTGTAACATGTTATGGTTATAAATGCAACATGTTTTGTGGAGCTTAATTGAGGTTAGGGATTGGATTAGGGTTAAGTCTTCATGAAGCTTTCAAGAAGCTTCTTGAAGCTTTGACTTTGACTTGGATATTTTGCATAGTGTCACGCCCCGAAAGAGCACGTGACTGGCACTTGAACCATATGAAGCCTATAGGACTCCATCTGATCCAAGTAAGCCAAAAGCCCAGAAATCTAAAACCATTTTGAAGAATAAGTAAAGAAAACCGGTTTAAAGAAGTGAAGAAATACAGGTTTGAAATCAAGGTTTTTAAATAACTAAGCCGAATGTGCATTTTAAAAACGGTACAGTCTTTTCTAGAAATTTTGGCAGAGTTTCCTTTGTAAAACTGGCCCCGAATGGGGTAAAAAGATAATAACAAGATATAACATGATAAGGGCATCCCCAAGCGGGAGCTAGCTCTTCGTCAATCGACGGTCACAACCACGCAAGATATGATAATATACAACGCCAAGTGGCGAGGATCAAAATCAAAAGAAAGCTCAAAAGTAGCAAGAAAACCACAATACTACTAAGCGCGACTCTAAGGTCGAATAATACAACACTGTCTCTGAGTCAGAAGAATATACAAGTTTTGGTTGATGGACAATTTCTAGATACAATGAAATAAATAAATACAAAGGTGATTCCTGATATGAAAGAATCCACCTACCAAAGCAAATCACCCGCAAGAAGGAAATGTGCCAGAAATGCCG
Source organism: Agapanthus africanus (assembly GCA_030015575.1). Classification (NCBI taxonomy): domain Eukaryota; kingdom Viridiplantae; phylum Streptophyta; class Magnoliopsida; order Asparagales; family Amaryllidaceae; genus Agapanthus; species Agapanthus africanus. The sequence continues at coordinate 272,345,278 of JASDDO010000012.1, forward strand.
CAATAGAACCTGTACGGCATAACCTGCAAGAGCTGTGGCACAACGGGGGTGAGTTGCCAACTCGTGAATAGAAATATCTACAAGGATAAATCGAATGCAAGACATAATCCTAAGTCAACGATCAGTAAAATATCCACAAGAGTACATCTGAGTGTAATAAGGTGGCAAGGTAACATCTAATCATGTATATAGTGCCAGGTACTCAGGTAATAACATGTCATCAGTGTAAGGTATGTCTGCATGAAGTATCAATGAAGAAATATCAATAATATCAATACACATATATTAGCGTCCCATACCACTAATATTGGTGTAAGATAAGTGTAAATCCAGTCTGTACATCTGTGGAACCCGTCCACCTGTCACCCACTGACAGCAAGCATCATGTATGCAATGTGAGGATATAAATAAAATCATGGAAAACCCATCATGAAACCCGTGCCAAGCATCGGCACGTAAATCCTCATCCATATGGGGCTCCGTCTGCGGATATTGGCCCTCGGCCCCGGCAGTATGAGTCAACCCATGTCCATCTCTGGGCTCCGTCTGCGGATATCGGCCCGTCGGCCCCGGCAGTATGCCCATCTCTCGGCTCCAGGCGGTATCCCCCGGATATCCGCCGAGCACAGGTAAAATCACCGGTAGGTACTCGCCCGCCTCCAGGCTCAATCGGCATAACCCATCGATCATCTCGCCGAGGGGAACCATACCGGGCCCACCACGAACCCGCAAACGGTACATCACCTCCTCGAATCGGGTTTCAAGCACACGTCTCAGCACCGAGAAAACGCGTGGTGGATGCACCGAAATATCATATCACGAGGTACCGGGTTTTCATAAAATGCCGCTTTTCTTAAATAACCCCACGGTCCTCAAAAACCAGAAATCACATGAAAATCCAACATCTAGCAGTAAATCCAATGCGATGTACTATGCTATCAATCCATGATATATGCGACATGTAAAGAGAGTAATCATATCGGAAATCATGCAACATGGAATAGGAATGCGCATATGTCAAAGGAAGCATCATATCACGAATGTAATAGTACTACTGTGTAGTGACATGGCAATTATCGATGATGAAGTGTGTGAGCCGGCAAATAGTGTACGTGAAACATACGCATCATCGATAATGGTGCTGGTGTCCTAACAGCATGATAATAACATGGTAATGAACATATGCCAGCAATGCGAATAGTATGAATATGCGGAAATCTAGTAATCAACAGCACAGTAAAGTATCTACTATGCAAACTACATCTAAGTATCCTGTCAATCAGGAGGGGTAGGTGTGGAAACCACCTAAAACTGAGTCTAAGTATATATGTAGATATATAGTCGGTGATCCCGCCTCAATGTCATATCGTAAGATATCCTCTAGCTATGAGTGCGGATCTATCATCAATATCAACTCGTACGGTAAATCATCGTACGGCATTCCCAAAAGCTGGGTAGGGATCAACATCTCATTGTCATCAGATCATCTAGTCTGGATGTACTACTCTATATCTAGTACAAACGGTAACATCAGTAAAGTACGCATGCGGGGTAAACACCATCCCAAGCCCGCAAGAATCACAAGTCATATCCCGCATATGGATCGTATCAAATCACCGATCCCAGGGCACCAAGCCCACAATATCGACTCATCTCCAAGGTCGTCACATATCATCAATCACAGTGTAAGTACATGTGAAAAGCAAGGGTATATGTATAGGTGTAATTCTATCCTAGGGTTCGCGACTATGAAGTACACTAGTCACTCCTAACCCTACCTTATCCAAAATACACCTAATATCACAATACTATATAATAAGCTATCTACGGACTGCGGGGGTGCTATACGCCATCCACCCGACTTTCCCCCGTAGATATAATCTACTCACCTTGCATCACCAATTGCGGACATCACCATGCATTTGCTTGTCGTCCGAAGTCTTCATGGGTACCTACACATTAAAATATCGTATATGCGCATTAAAACCAAATCCAATCTAAAACGGCGCATAAACTCCAAAACGATACGATAAGGGGGCCTATAGGTGAGAACCTATGGCACGCCTTCAAAACCATCCATAATCCTCTATATCGTCGTATAAACGACAATAGTCGAGGCAAAACACATTCCACCATTTCAGAATCCAAAAATACGGAATACGGAAACACGAATCCAAAACGACAACATAGGATATATATCCCAGATTTCACCCTAGATAGAATCTGTCAAAACTAGAAGTACCCAGGGCCAAGAATTGATGAAATGGGGCCAGGCACGCAAAACGAGGAGATTCCTCTCAGGTCTGGCCGCAAATTGCGGCCAGAATGGAGTTTTTGGCGGCCGGGAAGAAGAGACAGGGGCTAGGGTTTTGGGTGTTGCCTCTATGTTGCCTGCACATCTCAATTTCCACTCAATATTATTTTAGGGTTCTCGGGGTGTTAGCAGATTCCAATAACAGTGGAAGATTCCAGGTTTTTTCCCCGATATTGGTTTCTAAAATCCGTATTCTGGTGTTTGCTTCAGGTTTTGGGTTTCAATTCAAACACTAGGGTGTTGGTATAATCTTAACTGAGCTCAATTTCATAATGCAACACCAATTCACTCAAACCCTAACTAGGTTTCTCCCAAATCCATAATATCACACAATATCGATTCTAAACTAAACATGGGGTATAAGTAATGCATAAACCAAACTAATGATCCAGAAAATACCTCCTTTGGCAACTCAAGAATTTTCTTGAGTTTCCCTCTAGTGGCCAAATCCATGCTTCTTTAGCTCCATGTGTAGATCTAGGGATTTTGGACATTTTTAGTGAAAGGAGTTTGGGGTTTTGGTGTAGTTTTAGAGATGATTCATGGCTTGAGGAGGGGAGGGAGATGGAGGAAGGGGCAGCAGCCGCAAGAGGAGAAGGAAGAGGGAAGAAAATGATGGGAGAATGGCTAAGGGTGCTAGTCAAAAGTCCACTTCTCTTTTTCACCTACCCTCATCATTACTTTTTCTTTTCTTTTCCTTTTCTTTTAAAACCCAACCCTTCTCACAAGAATAGTAAGCCCAAATGAAAACCATGGCAAGAAAAGTGCACAAGTGTAGAAAAAGTGATATGTGCAAGTTTTGCACAAAATTGCCAAAAAACCCAATTAGCGATTTTAATCGCGATTAGCACTAAATTAGTGTCAAAATGATCACAACAACTTTAAAATGTCATAATTTCAATAATTAACCCATTTTAGAATTTTCTATAATTTTTCATAATTTTTCTAACATTTTTCCTATTTATTTGCATTTAATATTAAAATAATCAATAAAATAATATTAAATTATAAAAATTCCCAAAATTAATATTTTATATTTTTGAAGATGTTACAATCTACCCCCCTTAAAGAAATTCGGTCCCCGAATTTAAATTTAAAACCCCACTACTAAAACAATCTCAGTAATAATCCAATTTGTCGGGGCTCCGAAAATATCAACACAAAGAACGTCACAGCGCAATGCATGCGCAAGGGTACTGAGCAGATAACTCAAAAACAAAACTCCGTCAAGCATCCCGCAATCATCGGAGTCGATATAAAAACACAATGTCAAATCCAATTCAAAACCGATATGATATGGATCGAAACTACACATGTAGACATCCAATCTATACACGTAAAAAGCTGATGTAAAAGCATGCAAAAGTATATCCAGGTACCATCCACTGACTAGTCCTGGTCAGCATGAAGGCAAAAACCCAACATCATAAGGGGTACTGCTCCAAAGGGAATAAATCTCAAAAAAAAATGTACGTAACACAATCCTGTGCGTCTGGTGCGCACGGAAATCAAAAATCCAATATGTGCTAAACAGGTGCACAAAACAACATCTAGGTGCAACGGGTGTGCACGAAACCTCTGTCATGGGCAACGTATGTGCCTGACAGCCAAGGTCCGGTGCATCTAACATGCACGAAGAAATCTCGATTTAGTGCATCGGGTGCGCACCAAAATCGTATCTAAAGACATGCGCCCAACATGCGTGAAAATCCAAATCTGTGCATCCATCGTGCACGAATGAAAATCTAAACCCTGCGCACTCAACATGCACGAAATCACGAAATCCAATAGCAAACACCGAACAGGCGTAAAGCACATCAAAAGCACGGAGTGCAAAAGTCCACCATCCATATCAGGGTCAAAATCAACGACATAATGCGGCTCAAATCAAAATCAAGTGTACCGCAAAGAAAAATCCCATAACCGTGTGCATCAGCGTGCACAAATCAAATCATAACACCAAAATGCATGAAAACCATGCTGGAAGCATAAATCAAATCACTGAATACTGTAGGCATGAAATCTCAATCAATACCTCAATGTAATAACTCTGCGCAAAATATATAAATATCCAGTGGGTGTATGAAACCAAAATCATGAAACTCAGTCATCAAAACTAAATCATGCCAACAGAACGCCCAAGATACCGAAATCCCAAAATGACGGATACGTGATAATCGAATCACAAAATCACAAATCATAAATACCGTCTTCGGTAGTTCCTCCTTCAAGGTCGAGAAGGAGTCGGTGAATCCACTGCTAGCAGCGCAGGATATCCACCCGCCTCTTGCTCACGGTTTGGCGCCCTCTGACTCTCTGGGTCCTTATCTCTCTGTGGGTTACCAAACTCACAGTCTATCGGCTCATCGGCCCTGTCAGGGGTGCTAACGGGGACGATTCCGTTCTGGCACTTCTCTGGTCATCTCTCGGTCAAACCTCACGACTACTCGTAAGGCAGCAAATCACTGACGTCAGCCTCTGGCTCTCTGAATGCACGCCACACATCTGATCCTGGGTGCAAATATCATTGCAGCAACGCCCTGGAAGGAATCCTGCTCAAGGTCTCTTCCAATCATTCCTATGCCGATCTGTACAGAGGCTGGCTCTCCTGCACAACCTCTTCTCGCTCAAAAGACACATGTGTCCTCAGCACAATATTTCTCCAGAAACTGGTCACATCGCAACATCTCTGTAAGCATCTCAGGTCTCTAGTCTCGACGGGAAGCAATGACAGCTCGTCAGGGTCTCACACGAACCTCTTGTTCCAACTGTCTCTATCGTCGTCCACTATGACGTCACGCCAAGCCACTATGCACTGCACTGTCTCGGCCACGGTCAATCTGAAGTCTCTCACACGGACTCGAAATCTCGTACTCTGTAGCTTCATCACTCTGTAGCAGATGTCAGGCCGAACTGGTCCTCGGGAACACGTCCCAATCATCGGAGGATAACTCATCACTCGTCCGTCCTTGATCAATTCGCGACGCATCTGGGTAGGTTCCTTTACCCGAACCTGGCCAACTACCTCGTCGACAATGCCGAGCTCTGGTCTGCTGGGTGTGCGCAAAACGACCACTCCTGGTCTAGGTCTTCTCGTATCGTATTCCAGAAAGGTCCTGCCGAGATTCCTTTCTCAAATCTCAATCCTGCCGAATGCCCGGAAGTCGTCATCCAATGCTGAAGCTAAAGCTTATTCCGGAACGGCTGCATACTCATCGCGCTTCTTTCTGGAAGATATATCCATATACTACGCCTCGGGGTGCATATCACATCTCTAATGTCAGCGGAGTGGGACGTCATCTCGTCGAAATCTCGTACGAACTCTTTACTTCACTCTGCTCAAATGTCGACTGATTCGGACTCGTCTCATCGTGGCTACACGAACAGCGCTCCGACGGCTATGCTCGCATCTGGAGTCTCCCAAGTAATGTCCCATCACAATATCCGAAAGATGTCGAACCATCCGATCGACTCGTCAGATCCTCATAATCCCCCAAGAGCTCACATCTCGGGTACAGTTTAATAGTATCGAGTACATGCCACAGCGTCGGTGGTCCAGCCGTAGAAGGGCAAACCCAAGCCTCACTAATGGCGCCGCGGAACCGCCGTAAACCCTATGGTTCAAAGGCTGTCACACGGTCATTAAGTCGAGTTAGGGTTTCATTCTTCTAGAGGGTCCATAGAATCACCTGCATGTCTTTCCGTATACTTTAAACTTGGAAAATAGGCTCCTGACATTCGATCGTCTCTATCGACTCTCACGAACCTGCGTGAAGTCGTCTCTATCTGGAATCAATCCACCTGATGATCTCGCCTCGGGGTAAGCGAACTCACCACACGTCCTAGTCATCCATCCTCGGTGACTAGCGACTCGCTATCACCTATCTAAGAACATGCTCATGCTGCAGTAGCTCCAATCATCTGGGCGATATTTCATCATTTGCAGCAACAACTGGCTCATACACCTGTACGCCGAACAATGCCTCAATCCTCCAGGAAAGGCAACACAATGGCGGCCGTCTCTGAATCAGCCTGCTCTAGATCTGAGTAAGACTCTCCACACTGGAAATCTTCAACTCATCTGGGCCCGCTCTGGCGCAAAATCGGACGAATCACCTTCGTCTCTCAAATCGGGTAAACTAGCTATCATCTGTCGCATATCTGCCTGAAAGCTCCGGCAATCTCAGCTCGTAAGCTTCGGAAGCGACATCCTGTCAATCTCAGCAACAGCTGGTCCATCTGTCTGCACGGTAGGCGACATCACAATCCCTGAGGTATACTGTACATCAACAGTCCTCTCTCAACTGGCAGCTCTAACAAAGGCACGATCATCCGGTGCAAACCAAGCACTCGCCTCCACTAGAGGTCACAAACACAAACACTAACTCGAGACGTTCCCATGTCACCAGAAAACACAACGGTCGGCCCTCGTACCAAACGAGCTCACACCGGCCGTAACCCTAGCAGCAGCCCAAACTGCGCTCAAACATGGTGACAGGGATCTCAATCGAGTATCGAAAGAGAGCACATCAAAGGCAAGAAAGGAAACAACAGATCCAAAGTGGATACATGATCATAGGAAGGAACAGCATCAATGGAGGTATGATCATGAACCTAATAGAATCGGGAATCTCAAATGGATGTATAATCCAGGATATGAAAGAATCACTGATCTCAAAACAAATGTCCATCCTAAGGTTCCTTAAGCGGAGTGGCGTGTCGTAAGTATGCCGCGGAACATACCAACGGTACGTCACTCTACTTTAGTCACCTAATCCATCAACCAAGGGTCAACCTAGCGCTCTGATACCAACTTTGTCACGCCCCGAAAGAGCACGTGACTGGCACTTGAACCATATGAAGCCTATAGGACTCCATCTGATCCAAGTAAGCCAAAAGCCCAGAAATCTAAAACCATTTTGAAGAATAAGTAAAGAAAACCGGTTTAAAGAAGTGAAGAAATACAGGTTTGAAATCAAGGTTTTTAAATAACTAAGCCGAATGTGCATTTTAAAAACGGTACAGTCTTTTCTAGAAATTTTGGCAGAGTTTCCTTTGTAAAACTGGCCCCGAATGGGGTAAAACGATAATAACAAGATATAACATGATAAGGGCATCCCTAAGCGGGAGCTAGCTCTTCGTCAATCGACGGTCACAACCACGCAAGATATGATAATATACAACGCCAAGTGGCGAGGATCAAAATCAAAAGAAAGCTCAAAAGTAGCAAGAAAACCACAATACTACTAAGCGCGACTCTAAGGTCGAATAATACAACACTGTCTCTGAGTCAGAAGAATATACAAGTTTTGGTTGATGGACAATTTCTAGATACAATGAAATAAATAAATACAAAGGTGATTCCTGATATGAAAGAATCCACCTACCAAAGCAAATCACCCGCAAGAAGGAAATGTGCCAGAAATGCCGCAATAGAACCTGTACGGCATAACCTGCAAGAGCTGTGGCACAACGGGGGTGAGTTGCCAACTCGTGAATAGAAATATCTACAAGGATAAATCGAATGCAAGACATAATCCTAAGTCAACGATCAGTAAAATATCCACAAGAGTACATCTGAGTGTAATAAGGTGGCAAGGTAACATCTAATCATGTATATAGTGCCAGGTACTCAGGTAATAACATGTCATCAGTGTAAGGTATGTCTGCATGAAGTATCAATGAAGAAATATCAATAATATCAATACACATATATTAGCGTCCCATACCACTAATATTGGTGTAAGATAAGTGTAAATCCAGTCTGTACATCTGTGGAACCCGTCCACCTGTCACCCACTGACAGCAAGCATCATGTATGCAATGTGAGGATATAAATAAAATCATGGAAAACCCATCATGAAACCCGTGCCAAGCATCGGCACGTAAATCCTCATCCATATGGGGCTCCGTCTGCGGATATTGGCCCTCGGCCCCGGCAGTATGAGTCAACCCATGTCCATCTCTGGGCTCCGTCTGCGGATATCGGCCCGTCGGCCCCGGCAGTATGCCCATCTCTCGGCTCCAGGCGGTATCCCCCGGATATCCGCCGAGCTCAGGTAAAATCACCGGTAGGTACTCGCCCGCCTCCAGGCTCAATCGGCATAACCCATCGATCATCTCGCCGAGGGGAACCATACCGGGCCCACCACGAACCCGCAAACGGTACATCACCTCCTCGAATCGGGTTTCAAGCACACGTCTCAGCACCGAGAAAACGCGTGGTGGACGCACCGAAATATCATATCACGAGGTACCGGGTTTTCATAAAATGCCGCTTTTCTTAAATAACCCCACGGTCCTCAAAAACCAGAAATCACATGAAAATCCAACATCTAGCAGTAAATCCAATGCGATGTACTATGCTATCAATCCATGATATATGCGACATGTAAAGAGAGTAATCATATCGGAAATCATGCAACATGGAATAGGAATGCGCATATGTCAAAGGAAGCATCATATCACGAATGTAATAGTACTACTGTGTAGTGACATGGCAATTATCGATGATGAAGTGTGTGAGCCGGCAAATAGTGTACGTGAAACATACGCATCATCGATAATGGTGCTGGTGTCCTAACAGCATGATAATAACATGGTAATGAACATATGCCAGCAATGCGAATAGTATGAATATGCGGAAATCTAGTAATCAACAGCACAGTAAAGTATCTACTATGCAAACTACATCTAAGTATCCTGTCAATCAGGAGGGGTAGGTGTGGAAACCACCTAAAACTGAGTCTAAGTATATATGTAGATATATAGTCGGTGATCCCGCCTCAATGTCATATCGTAAGATATCCTCTAGCTATGAGTGCGGATCTATCATCAATATCAACTCGTACGGTAAATCATCGTACGGCATTCCCAAAAGCTGGGTAGGGATCAACATCTCATTGTCATCAGATCATCTAGTCTGGATGTACTACTCTATATCTAGTACAAACGGTAACATCAGTAAAGTACGCATGCGGGGTAAACACCATCCCAAGCCCGCAAGAATCACAAGTCATATCCCGCATATGGATCGTATCAAATCACCGATCCCAGGGCACCAAGCCCACAATATCGACTCATCTCCAAGGTCGTCACATATCATCAATCACAGTGTAAGTACATGTGAAAAGCAAGGGTATATGTATAGGTGTAATTCTATCCTAGGGTTCGCGACTATGAAGTACACTAGTCACTCCTAACCCTACCTTATCCAAAATACACCTAATATCACAATACTATATAATAAGCTATCTACGGACTGCGGGGGTGCTATACGCCATCCACCCGACTTTCCCCCGTAGATATAATCTACTCACCTTGCATCACCAATTGCGGACATCACCATGCATTTGCTTGTCGTCCGAAGTCTTCATGGGTACCTACACATTAAAATATCGTATATGCGCATTAAAACCAAATCCAATCTAAAACGGCGCATAAACTCCAAAACGATACGATAAGGGGGCCTATAGGTGAGAACCTATGGCACGCCTTCAAAACCATCCATAATCCTCTATATCGTCGTATAAACGACAATAGTCGAGGCAAAACACATTCCACCATTTCAGAATCCAAAAATACGGAATACGGAAACACGAATCCAAAACGACAACATAGGATATATATCCCAGATTTCACCCTAGATAGAATCTGTCAAAACTAGAAGTACCCAGGGCCAAGAATTGATGAAATGGGGCCAGGCACGCAAAACGAGGAGATTCCTCTCAGGTCTGGCCGCAAATTGCGGCCAGAATGGAGTTTTTGGCGGCCGGGAAGAAGAGACAGGGGCTAGGGTTTTGGGTGTTGCCTCTATGTTGCCTGCACATCTCAATTTCCACTCAATATTATTTTAGGGTTCTCGGGGTGTTAGCAGATTCCAATAACAGTGGAAGATTCCAGGTTTTTTCCCCGATATTGGTTTCTAAAATCCGTATTCTGGTGTTTGCTTCAGGTTTTGGGTTTCAATTCAAACACTAGGGTGTTGGTATAATCTTAACTGAGCTCAATTTCATAATGCAACACCAATTCACTCAAACCCTAACTAGGTTTCTCTCAAATCCATAATATCACACAATATCGATTCTAAACTAAACATGGGGTATAAGTAATGCATAAACCAAACTAATGATCCAGAAAATACCTCCTTTGGCAACTCAAGAATTTTCTTGAGTTGCCCTCTAGTGGCCAAATCCATGCTTCTTTAGCTCCATGTGTAGATCTAGGGATTTTGGACATTTTTAGTGAAAGGAGTTTGGGGTTTTGGTGTAGTTTTAGAGATGATTCATGGCTTGAGGAGGGGAGGGAGATGGAGGAAGGGGCAGCAGCCGCAAGAGGAGAAGGAAGAGGGAAGAAAATGATGGGAGAATGGCTAAGGGTGCTAGTCAAAAGTCCACTTCTCTTTTTCACCTACCCTCATCATTACTTTTTCTTTTCTTTTCCTTTTCTTTTAAAACCCAACCCTTCTCACAAGAATAGTAAGCCCAAATGAAAACCATGGCAAGAAAAGTGCACAAGTGTAGAAAAAGTGATATGTGCAAGTTTTGCACAAAATTGCCAAAAAACCCAATTAGCGATTTTAATCGCGATTAGCACTAAATTAGTGTCAAAATGATCACAACAACTTTAAAATGTCATAATTTCAATAATTAACCCATTTTAGAATTTTCTATAATTTTTCATAATTTTTCTAACATTTTTCCTATTTATTTGCATTTAATATTAAAATAATCAATAAAATAATATTAAATTATAAAAATTCCCAAAATTAATATTTTATATTTTTGAAGATGTTACACATAGATATTTCCATAACCCAACCCAACCCTTTACCCTAGTTAAATCTCTACATGGGTTAAGTCTTCATACTTAACCCATGGTTGAAATTCTAACCGTTGACTAGAGTTTCATTCTTCATCACAAAGGATTCTTCTTCTTCTTCCTTGAGTTCTTGATGAAAAGCTTTCTAGCTTTTTCATTGGTGATGAAAATGAGTGAGTTAAAGAAAACAAATGAGAGCTAAATTCCTACTTCATCATCCTAATCTATACTAGCCATTTAGATTAGGGTGTTTGGTTTGCCAATACTTGATTAGTGAAGCAAAATCTTGGGCTTGAGTTTCTTCAAGGTAGATCATCTTTGTTATCGAAGATCGAAAGCATTCTTGCATCTTTCTCTTCGTAGAGCCTCTCTAGAGTCCGGGTACTCGATGATCGCAGCGAAGGGACCTCAACACGGATCTTTAGAAGTGAAGGACCGAACTACAAAGGTTGTAATCCCAAACTCTTAGAAGTAAAGTTGTTTACTTGCTTTGTTTCGCCTAATCTCTAGTTTAAAAATCTTGGTTAGGGTTGTTCGGCATGTCTAAATTTTTAATCGGGCATGGTTGATACCTTGTAGACCCTTGTCAGAGTGCCTAGTAATCCTACAGTGGTATCAGAGCCAAGCTTGAGCTTTAGGCGAAATCTAGGCGAAGATTAAAGTCCGATAGAACACGAGACCCCGGTTTTTACCCTTATCTGGAATTTTTGTAAAAATGTGATTTTTTCTGCATTAAAAATACTCAAAAAAAATCTGCAGGGAATTATAAGAATTACTGTGCAAAACGAGCCAGTAATTCCCATAAACCGCCGCGTAACCACGACAAGACCATGCATTGCGCCGCGGATCCGTGGCCGTACAGGGGAATTGGGCTTTGATTTTATACATTAATATCCGTTGGTGTTTCTGCATATTTCTGGGTATTTTTAATTCTACTCAAGTGTTGAGTTTTCTGGGTTGTATTAGGAACTCGTTTATTCGATCGGAAAGTATAACTTCGTTTAGTTTGTCTAGGTATATTTTTAGAACGTGTTAAAAAGTTCGACCAGATATCAATAACTCACTTTTTCCCCTGCCGGAAAATTTCCAAGTGTTGGATTTTTCCGTAGTTTAAGAATGTTCTAAGTCGTGCAAGTAATGCGGTGGACCCTCTAGAAGAACACAAAGCTTAACTCGATTATGTGACCGTCATGAACTGCCTCTAAACCTTAGTGTTTGGGGCAGTACGGCGTTGCCACATGTGAGGCGTTGGCTTGACCCTTCTACGGCTGGACCATTGGTACTGTGGCATGTGATGAATATTTTTTGAACTCCGCTCAAGTGTTGAGCTATTTGGGAAATCTTGGGTGTTTGTTTATTCGATCGGAAAGTTTAACATTGTCTATTTATCTGGAATGAGTGATACAATATTTGGAATCCTCAAGTAGTTATGAGATAACTAATTTGAATGTAATAAATCTAGCAGTTCAGTCTCAGATGATCGGTTGCCACGGGATTTTGATGCGATCAAAAGTCCGTCGCAATCACGTAGCGTACACGGATACTCGACGGGTAAACTTAATAGACAGCCACGCCCCATAGCCCCGACCAAGAGACCGTAGGAGAACCCCGTCGCCAAAAGCATCCGTTCGGGTGCTCACGGCAGCGGTGTTCCGCCTTAGTGCACTTCGTCGACGGCATCGGGGGTGCGGCCATCAACTAAAGTTTGCGACGAGCATTCGATCAAGATGTCGGGAATCTTGTTGAATTTCCCGACTTGATATTGAAAAGAGTTTTCAATAATGAGACTAAAATGCGGGGTTTATAATTGTTAGGCATGCGATGTCTAAGCAATTCATTTGGTTAGGCATATGATGTCTAAGTAGGTTGCGGATTCCAACTATTGTAGTTTTACACTTTCTTTTCAGCGACCGTAAGCGTAGTATGTGGTGTATCGCCGGCTTCGTTGCTATACATCAACGACAATCGGGATTCGCATACTTGCTTACGTTGATGACATGAGATATTATGTGTTGCTGTGATATGTTATATTGGATCGTCGTGTTTTGAATAGACGGGGGTTTTATATGAGATGAGAGTTTTTCTTTTTCATTCATGTAAAATTAATTTGTATGTAATATTCTTTTATTGGGGCACTTCCGGGCTGAGGATGATGTCACCATTGTATATTATTTAATTTTCCGCATTAGGTAGACCCAAGGCGGGGAGCAAAAGTAACCGGGTTCTAGGGTCCAGTGGGAGACCATCTCGAGGAGTCAAGACCGGGTCTCCTAACCCTAGAATTGGCCGTGTTGCTTGCCGCTCTCATAGGGGTCTAGGGATGTGGGTTTGGCTATTCATCACGACCGAGGAATCCGTGTTTTATACAGGCTCATACTAAAACACAAACCTCCTAGTATATCCAATATTTCATATATGTTTCTTCTGCTGCAACGTTCTGTGATGAGATCATATTACTGCCTGAGACGAATGTTTATATTATATATATGAGATATATGTTATATTGCTGATTTCGTTTCAAATGTGATGCTTGTGAAGCACAATAAAATGGGACTTCGTTAATGAGATTAATGAAACTAAAAGAAACCTAAAGATGTTGTAGAAACTTGTTTAAAAAAAACTAGTAGCTCTAGTTCTTGCTTTGCATAGCGGTGTTCCTTATAGAACATCCAGCACCTTATTCCATAAGGAAACAGCCGAGATCCCTTCACCGGGAGTGACCTCATTAGCGAAACTGGCAGATGCTACAAACAAGGTTTGCTTTTTGATTGCTTATATAGTTTTTGCTTTGAATAGTGATATTTGTGAAATATCCTGCACCTTATTCTATGAGGAAAGAGCCGACGATCCCTTCACCGGGAGTGACCTCTTTAGCAAAACTAGAAAAGGCCTCAAAAACATTCTTTTTAAAAATCACTCGATTCTGCAACGATATCATGTTCATTACGCAAAAGGTTTTCTTAAAAACCTGTCGTAACCCTCCGTCATTTTAGGAAGTAGGGTACTTAGTATTCGTGCTGAGTTTGTTGACCTTAGTTAAGGCACAGTGTACGGTAGCTAAGTGATGTCTTCCTATATAGCATATGATGCGATTAGTTAGGACAGTCATGTGACTTTGTTGGCCTTAGTTAAGGGTCATGTGGGTGGGTCAATTTAATCAAGAAATGACGGGTAGAACTTGACTAGTGCTTATGATTTGTTGACCATAGTTAAGGTCATAAGTCACTAGGGGCAAAATATTATTGGGAATTTCAAGTGTTGAAATTTGCAATGAGATTGCATACCTTCTGTGACATAGTTGTATCCCGATACCCGCTGCGAGTAAGAGTTACTCCTGGGAGAATTTTACACATTATAATTAGCCGATCAAGTAGGTGTCTAGAAAGGTGTCAACGAGGTTACGCCCCTAGGAAACCGGGGTTTACTTTAATTAGGTCAGTGCGAAAGCATGGGGAACCTCCCTCAAAGTACCGGCACTGGCCTGGCTGAAAGATTGGAGAACTTGTAGAGTGTAATTAATCCCGGCTAGTCTTTCCTTTTAGGGTTTGAAGGAAGATTTGACTAAAATAGTGGGAGACATCCTGATTAGATATATTGATAAACAATCTAATCTTGCAAGAGCATACGCTGAGTGTTTTCTTCTCTCTCTCTCCTGGTTACGACTATGTCACGCCTTAATCAAGATAATAATACGGATGTATTGACCGAACCCGCTTGTTATACTGCGCTAGGGAACGTTGGTCCCGCTCTAATTTATAATTGTTATAAGACAGAGCAGGAAATAGGGGATTACCAGAATTCTCGTGCCACCCAAACGAAGAAAGTGCATGTTGATGCATCTTCTTCGGGTGTGTTCATTACATAGAACTGTTTCTTAATATCCTTTACGTCCTGGGTATTTGATACCGGATTAGGATCCCACATATGTAATTTGTTATATGGGTAACAGATAAGTAGAGAACTGAGAACGGGTGATAAGTTTCATGAGATAAAAACGGTACAAGTGTTGAAGCCACGTCTGTTGGTAGTTATCACCCTGTATTACCAGAATACATTGATTCTGAACGAATGTTATTAGATACCGAACCTGATATACAACATCATATCAGTCTCTTTATTAGTAAAAAGGATATAATTTTGTATTGTTGGATAATGTTTTGAACATTTCCTATATCAAGAGTTGATCGGTTCAGGCACGTTATCTAAAAGCATTCACGTTCTAAATCAAACTACAGTTCTTAGTATACAGAACACATACAAGAGGAAGAGTTCAGAAATGAACGAATCCTTATTGAGACATTGTAGACTAGGTCATGTCAATGCGACCCGACTAGCTAAGTTACATTTAGATGCATATTTAAATTAGTTTGAATTTACATCTTGTGAAACTTGCCTGTCATGTGACAAAGATAAGATGACCATAGCTTTGTTTATTGGAAACAGAGAAAGAGTTAGTGAACTCTTGGGATTGATACATGCTGATGTATGAAGTTCCCCTGTCTACTCATGCCAAGACCTGTTCTTTTTACTTCATTACATTCTATGACGATCTCTCAAGATTCAGACATATGTTCCAGTTGAAACACAAGTCCGAAGATTTTGAGATATTCACAGAATATAAGTTAGAAGTAGAGAACCAAAATACGAGTATAAGTATTATGTCCTTTGATGAGATCAAGGAGGAGAATACTTGAGCACGTGATTCCTGGACTATTCTAAAGGAGAATGAGATTCTCTCTCAGCATTACTCCGCCGTATACACCACAGTACGTAGGTGTATCGGGGCGGAGCAAACACACCCTATTAGATATGGTGCGCTCTATGATGAGTACTACTAAGTTTTCTATTTCCTTTTGGGAGTTATGCACTTGAGAAGATGCATACCTATTGAAAAGGGTTCCAATCAAATCAGTTGCCTACCACTTCATATGTGATATGGAATGGGAAGAGCCAATATCTTATGTATGTTAAGATTTGGGGTTGTCCAGCCTATGTCTAGAAACATAATCCGGACAAGCTCGAGGCAAAGTCAATTCTGTGGAACTTTGTTGGATATCCTAAGCATTCGCAAAGGAATATCTTCTACCTAACCGAGGAACAAAAGATGTTTTGTTTCTCAACATGCCACCTTTATGAAAGGGAATTTTTTGTGAAAAATTAGTGGTCATGAGGTAGAACCGGAAAGAGTTCCAGCTATACAAAACTGCAGCTGATGATTTGGTTGAACCAAAGTATTCAGTAGTTTCCAACGAACCTCAACCTCTCCGCCGATCTAGTAGGGTTCCTCACCCACTTGAGAGATTGTTCGGTTTCTCTATGACAGTGGGAGCGAGGATTGCATCATGAGATGATGACCCAACTAGTTTCGAGCTGGCCATCCGGAGTGGGACTCTGTAAGAATGGATGGATGCTTAGTAATCTGAGATGGAATCCTTATACACCAACAATGTATGGACTTTGGTTGCTTTATCTGAAGGGTTAAATCCCCATCAGGAGCAAGTATATCTTGAGAAGATTACTTGGTGTACATGGAAAAGTTGAGACTTTCAAAGCTATGCTTAAGTCCATCCAGATCCTACTTGCCACTGCTACATACCATGACTACGATATCTGGTGGTTGGGTGTCATGACTGCTTTTCTAAATGATGATTTGGAAGAGAGCGTCTATGAGTACACATCCAAAGCGCTTCGTAGGCAGTAGGAGCAGCGGAAACGAGAGCAAGATGTTTTATGTGATAAATCAGGCATCGCGGAGTTGGAATGTCTGTTTGATGTGATAGTCAAAGAGTTTGGCTTGATCAAAATGGTAGATGAACCAAGTATATACAAAAAGGTAGTAGAAAGTATGGTGGTGATCCTCGTAGAGTACGTGGATGACATACTCTTGATAGGGAAGGTGTTTCCTATGCTACGCTCGGTCAATCTCCTCTTATCACAAAGATTCTCCATATAGGATCAAGGTGATACCTCCTAAATCCTGGGTTATGGATCTATGGGATAAATCTAATTGGATGTTAGGAATCTCACTAGTTGTAATGAGATGGTATCAATCGATCCTGGGGAGAATCACTGTAATGGTTCCAGGGTGATAAGGACGACTAAATGTCAGTCACAGGCATTGTCTTTACCCTCAGAAGAGGGACGGAATGTTGGAAGAATTCCAAGCTAGATACCGTGACTTACTAGACGATTAAAGGCAAGATACATCATTGTTTGACGGAAGACTGAATAGACGACTGGATGTTGGCGGTGGATTGTGTCGATTGTTTAAAGAATGCCTCCAGACTTCGTTCTAGCCAGGAAACCTTATCATTGTTTGACGGAACAAAGTTGTTTTGTGGAAAAGAATTGTTGGGTGCAAAGTTGTTCGCCTGATTTTGAAAAGGTTGGGGTTGGAAGGGCTGCTGAAACTGATGTTGAGTTTGTTGTTGCGCTTGTTGTTGCGGAGGAGGGGCCTCTGGAAATTGTTGCCTTGGAATTGTTGCTGATTCTGATTCCAGGAGAAATTGGGGTGGTTCCTCCAACCGAGATTGTAGGTGGAAGAGTATGGATCATTTCTCGGTCTTTGCCGAAATGCAGCATTAACCTGATCCTGTCCTTGAGATGGTGGATTGTAAGGACATTCTTCGGTTAAGTTAGAAGGATCGGAACAACAAGCACAAATGGTACGAAGGGAAAGAACAGGGGCAGGAGCAGGAGATGAAAATTTGCTCTCTATCGCTTTAAGTTTTCTCGTTATTGCAGCGATTTCAGCTTTCATCGCAATAGAGACATCGAGTTGGTGAATTCCTACCCTAGACTGACCAGTAGAAGTGGAGGAAGAAGAAGAAAAAGAAGAAGTTGGTCTAGTGCTCTTCCATTGAAGCGTTTGTTCCGCAAGGTCGTCGAAGAATTGCCATGCTTCCTCGTCAGATTTCGATAGGAAGTGGCACTGACAAATGGTTTCCAACAACTGCTTGGTTGCTGGTTTCAGGCCCTTGTATAAGGTTAGGAAAAGTTGCCATTTCTCGATACCATGATAAGGGCACTGAACAAGAAGGTCTTTATACCGGTCAAAGCACTTCCAGAAGGGTTCAGTAGGAACCTGAGAGAATTGATTGATTTCGTTACGGATCCTTGCGGTTTTATGATTCGGATAGAATTTCTTGAGAAACGCTTTCACAAACTCGTCCCAACTGGTTATGGAGTGGGAAGCAGTGCTATACAGCCACTTTTCAGCAAGATCGCACAAAGTGAACGGAATGACCCGTAGCTTTATAGTATCGTCCGACAGCTGGGTGGTTTTCATCATGGCATAAACATTTCGGAACTTATTGATGAAGATATAGGCATCTTCAGATTCAAGCCCATGAAATTTCGGAAGCATGTTAATGAAGTGGGGCTTAATTTCAAAATTATCCCCATTGGCCGGTGGAAGAGAAACACAAGTGGGAAGTGCAGAACGGGTGGGATAGAAACGATCCTGGAGCGCGATTCGCTGCGGTGCTACAACAGGCGATGGTGGAGGGTTATTTGTATCCGTAGGAGGTGGAGTCAATCCCGGGGGAGTGAAAGAGATGTTTGGATTAAATCCTAACATCGTGGAAGAAGAGGTTGGTGATGGTGAAGGTGAGGATGTATGAACAGAATTCTGGTCAACGTCGGAGTTGGCCGGCAAAGGTAAGGGTGAAAGAGGCGTGGACGGAGTTTCGACGTCTGAGTCGATCGTGTAGTCGGTAGCGACTAACGTAACGCGGACTAGGCGGGCGCTAGTGTCCCGAGTCCAAGTGGACATACACTAAACAAGTTTAGTATAGTCAAAGCGGAGAAGGTGAGGGTAAGAAAACGTCAATGGAGAAATACGATGGGTGGTGGGTGAAAAAATGGGATTTTGGCGACAAAGGGCAAGTTTTTATAAAAGTTTTTGGTTTTGTGTTTTTTTTGTGTTTAGAAAGAGCTTTACAGAAATATGTACGGACTTATGGCTTCAAACAATCACAAACAAGATATTCACAATCACACCTAGATCTACGGTCAGCTAGGTCAGCTAGACAGCTCCTAACTGTTCCAAAGGGCTAGAAATAGGACCTCAAACCGCCTCTTCTCCGCCAATTGCGTCCAGGTAAGTGCCAGGTAAGTGGGAGGCTCCCCACTACGTAAGTAGTGGTCCTAATTAAGTAACCACTTGCCTTGGACACACTTGCCTAGACACCGCAAAGTCAGGATAGGATAAACGGCCGATGCCTGTAACTAGTCCTCTGTCCTATTGAGCGCGAAGTCCTTTGGGCCGAGTCTAGTATTTTTTTAATTAACCAATGGTCAATGCATATGCTTTTTGTGATTTCTACGGTCCTGGGAAGGGTGATGAAATCCCTACCCAATCTGGATTGGTTTCATGCCCCTTAAAGTCCGTATTAATATATGCAAAGCAGTAACAATCAACTACAATCAATTTTTTATTTTTTAGCACGGCGCAAAGAATCCTGCACAAGAACAATTTATTGGAAGGGGGAAGAGAGTTTGCGCAATGAATGCTGCAGAAAACACAGTTCAGTGGAGTTCAGAGGAGTGGGGAAGGAGGAAGAAATACTCACAAAAAAACTGAAACACTGAAGCCAACAAATTGCCGCGGTTCCGCGGCCAGACACTGTAAGTCGATGTAGTACACCCCAGTACTTATGGGGAGGCGGAATTTTCAAAAACGATCAAGTTTAAAGAACGAACATCGACTAATCGCTTAAATCGAAGCTAAACGATAACTAACCAAACATATAGTTGTTCTAAACTACTATGCTTAGGGATTATACCTATCGAAACTAGTCCTTCGTCTTTGTGTCCTCCTTTGTTCTCCTCGACCTTCTCTAGGTAGTAGACGATCCACCCGAGAGCAAAACACCAAGCTACACCTCTAACTTGAGGTAACTAATCAACTTTGATTGCTAATCAAAGAAGAAAGGATGATATAGAGTGAAGGTAATGGATGTTTAAGTCTAACTAAACCTTTGATCTCAACACATGAGGATTAAGGATTAGTCTCTTGAAGATGAGAGCTTGAGGAGAGATAATGTGAGATGAGATAATGAGATGAGAGAGAGTGTATCATAATATATTATGAAGCATTCTTATTTATCAACAAAATAAAATGAGTGATGAATAAGCATGCTTCACAAATATCTAATGGTGATTCATTAAGCATGTGTCATTATCATTTATGGTGCAATAATGATAATGATGAATCACTCTCATGACTCATAATCTTATCCAAAGTAACCTCCTTAGTCACATCTTCTAGAAGCTTCTCGTACAATTACGAGAACGCCCCTCCAATCCGCAAAAATACGGAAAAACTTTAGACTGTAAAAATCCAATAACCGGATACCAGTAACTGGCTTAAACCAAAGCCGACTGGTAAAAACTGTCCGAAACTCGTACGTGCGTAAACGCACGTATGCGTCCGAACCCTTGTCGTAAAAACCATACGACCTCTATATCGTTTCGCCTGGAATAGGAAACTCTCTGTGTAGGACTCTAGAGACTCGACTACTACGCTGGCAGTGGGTTTAACCACAGACCGCAAGCGGCACTAGCTGTACGTAACGGTCCCCAGGTAGTTGTCGATAAGAAGGCCGATGAGAAAATCCATCCGAACTCCTACTGAGTCTGATGTGACAATCTCCATACAGTCCGGTCCGTTCGTCCAAGACTATCGCATATCGGGCCTAAGGGGGCGGCAAGCGTCAGTCCCCTAATAGCGGTACAAGTCGTGTCGGAGGGAAGCCCATTACACCCTGAGAAACTACTGGAACCTACCAGCAAATCTCGCTTGCCCTGGCCAGGGACTTTGCGTAATGGCTCTCTGACACAGCACGATATCTACTCCCAATACCGGGAGGGACGAATCCTGTCTAACCGCCACTGCCTCCAAGTGCTCGGGACTGCACCCAACTGCTACCTGTTTGCACGACTCCTTTGAGCCGTGGTAGGGTAGCAATCTAAGAACAGTGGGACACACTCGAGGCGAAGTAGCAGTGTCAAGTCTGCGGACTACGCTGTACTCATGTCACCTGGGAACTGTTCACTGACGACTGGTATCAAACCAACCAACAGTTCCCTGTGAGTCCTGTCCGGTGTACCCATAACCCAACGAGCACCTGTATACTATCTCCAGTACGACGTACTGACGGCTGTGGGACAGACCATCTCCCCAACTGGGATGAGAAGCGTACACACTAGTCTACTCCGGAGTATCGATGCTCTGTCTCGATAATCCAACGACCAGGGACCTGAATGAGGATGTGCTTGTAGACTACCCAGCCCCCACTAGTGTGACTGCCATCACAACGCTGGTAGACAAGCAAGATCCCAAGAGCTCTATCAATACGTACACTCGCATATTAAGATAGAAAAACCAAGTAGCATACTACCATGTTTAGCAAGACTGTTATATACATGTGAATATCCCAAGCTTCCATTAATTAATATA
Source organism: Agapanthus africanus (assembly GCA_030015575.1). Lineage (NCBI taxonomy): Eukaryota > Viridiplantae > Streptophyta > Magnoliopsida > Asparagales > Amaryllidaceae > Agapanthus > Agapanthus africanus. The sequence continues at coordinate 272,366,874 of JASDDO010000012.1, forward strand.
CAAGCTAGTATGATACAGTAATGGCCTTCTAGGGCATAAACACTAACAATCTCCCACTTGCACTAGGGCCATGTACTGGCATATCGCAGACCAATGATCTCGAGTAGCCTCTCGAACTGAATCTGAGGAAGGGCCTTAGTGAATGGATCAGCGATGTTATCCTCCGTATTTACTTTCTTTACCTCGATCTCCCGGCGATCTACGATCTCCCTGATCAGGTGATACCGCCTTAAGATGTGTCTGGACTTCTGATGGGACCTTGGTTCCTTCGCTAAAGCTATAGCTCCGTTGTTGTCACAATACAGAGGTATTGGACCAACACTGGTAGGAACCACCTGAAGTTCTGTGAGGAACTTCTTTATCCAGACAGCTTCTTTTGCGGCATCGCAAGCAGCTATGTACTCCGCTTCCATCGTTGAGTCAGCAACGGTGTCCTGCTTGGAACTCTTCCAACAGACCGCCCCTCCATTGAGGGTAAAGACATAACCCGACATGGACTTGGAGTCATCCTTGTCACTCTGGAAGCCGGAATCAGCATAGGCCTCCATCTTGAGGTCCTTTCCGCTGTAAACCAAGAACATCTCCTTAGTCCTCCTCAGGTACTTGAGAATGTTCTTTACTGCTATCCAGTGATTCTCCCCTGGGTTTGCCTGATACCGGCTTACAACGCTCAATGCGTATGCTACATCTGGTCTGGTACATAACATCGCATACATTATAGAGCCTACCGCAGAAGCGTAGGGTATAATCGACATGCGTTCCCTTTCCAAATCAGTCTTGGGAGACATCTCTTTAGAGAGGGTGATTCCGTGACAAGCCGGTAGGTTACCGCGCTTAGAATCTTCCATACTGAATCTTTTCAATATGGTGTCTATGTACCTGGACTGTGAAAGTCCCAACATCCTCTTTGATCTATCACGATAGATCTGGATCCCCAGAATGTAGGTGGCATCACCCAGGTCCTTCATGGAGAATTTCTGTGACAAGAATCTTTTGACTGACTGTAGCATAGGAATATCATTTCCTATTAGGAGAATGTCATCCACGTACAAGACGAGGAATACAACAACTCTCCCTACAATCTTACTGTATATGCATGGTTCATCTGGGTTTTTGATAAAGTCGAATTCTTTGACAGTATCATCAAAACAGATGTTCCAACTCCGCGATGCCTGCTTTAGTCCATAAATGGATTTAAGCAGCTTGCATACTTTACCGCTGCTCCCACTCTGAATGAATCCCTCTGGCTGATCCATATAGACGCTCTCTTCTAAATTTCCATTTCGAAAGGCCGTCTTTACGTCCATCTGCCAGATTTCATAATCGTGGAAGGCAGCAATAGCAAGAAGGACCCGAATGGATTTCAGCATAGCCACAGGAGAAAAGGTTTCGTCATAGTCCAAACCAGGTCTTTGACGGAAACCCTTTGCAACAAGTCTAGCTTTATAGGTTTCAACCTATCCATCTACACCAATCTTCTTTCTGAAGATCCACTTGCAACCTACGGGTTTCACCCCATCTGGAGCAGTGTCCAAAGTCCATACTTTGTTAGTGTACATGGACTCCATTTCGGTCCGCAATGCATCCAGCCATTTTACCGAGTCACCGCTCTGAATGGCTTGTTGGAAGCTAGTAGGGTCGTCATTATCAATGACGCAATCTTCTCTATCCCCGTCTATGAGAAAACCGTAGTATCTCTCGGGCGGATGAGACTGCCTACTACTTCTGCGGAGAGGCGCTGGTATGTCCCTTTCTTCTGAAACTTCTTGTTCCACCAAACTTTCAGTAACAGCTTGTGGTTCTGGAATTTCTTCCAGTTCTACTGTGCTCCCACTCTTCTGATTTTCTAAAAATTCAGTTTCTAAGAAGCGGGCATGACGAGAAACAAAAACCTTTTGTTCCTCTGCGTCGTAGAAGCAATATCCCATGGAATTCTTTGGATATCCCACAAACTTACACTCTACTGAGCGTGCCTCGAGCTTGTTCGGATGCTGCTTTTTTACAAAAGCTGGACATCCCCATGTCTTCAGGTACTGAAGATGGGGTTTCTTCCCACTCCACATCTGATATGGGGTGGTAGGCACAGTTTTGGTGGGAACCTTGTTCAAAATATATGCCGCTGATTCTAGCGCATAACCCCAGAATGATCGCGGTAACTCAGCCTTACTCATCATGGAACGAACCATATCTAATAGGGTTCGATTCCTCCTTTCCGATACACCGTTGTGTTGTGGTGTGTATGGAGGAGTAAGCTGAGAGAGAATCCCTTTCTCTTTTAAGTAACCCAGGAACTCGGCACTTAAGTATTCACCACCTCGATCAGATCTCAGCGTCTTAATACTTTTGCCTGTTTGGTTTTCCACTTCATTCTTGTATTCTTGGAATTTTTCAAAGGCCTCGGATTTATGCTTCATCAAGAAGATATGTCCATACCTAGAGAAATCATCCGTAAAAGTAATGAAGTAGGAATAACCACCTCGCGCATGTGTAGACATTGGACCGCACACGTCACTATGTACGAGTCCTAAGAGCTCGCTCGCTCTTACTCCGTGTCCAGAAAACGGAGTCTTTGTCATCTTTCCCATGAGACAAGATTCACAAGTGGCATAAGATTGATATTCGAACGGATTCAAATATCCTTCTCTATGTTACTTTGTTAACCGTGTTTCATTGATGTGACCTAGTCTACAATGCCATAAGAAAGCCTGATTTACTTCTGGAGACTTTCTTTTAAGTGTGTTCTGGACATTGAAAACCCGAGCTTGATTCAATACGTATATAGCGTCATCTAATGTACCGGACCCAATCAGAACTTGATTTAGGTGGATGTGAACTACATCGCTTACGAATGTAAAGTCATATCCCTCTCTTGAAAGTGAGGACACTGATATGATATTACAAGTCAAACTAGGTACATACAGACAGTTACGTAGAATCAATATCTGCCCACTTGTCAAACCCAGGCGATATTCTCCCACGGATTCAGCATCCACGCTCATTCCGTTTGCAACTCTGAGAGACAAGTCACCTATCCTTATAACTTTACGGTTTCTCAAAGCATGTAACTAATTACAGATATGAGATCCTGCTCCGGTATCTAGTACCCAGGAAGTAGAGTTAATTGACAAACAGTTCTCAATTACAAACACACTTGAGGCAGAAGCCACAACATGCTTCGTATCCTGGCTACTGGCTTCCAAAGCCCTGCAATCCTTCTGCCAATGTCCATTCCCATAACAATAGGAATATCCCTCCTTACCTATACCAAGTCCCGAAACTGTTTCTTTTCCCTTTCCTCCTACTTTGCTGACACAGTATATCGGTTTTGTAGAGGTCTTCTTCTTTTCACCCTTTACTTTCGCCTTGGGTGAAGAGGAAGAAGGTCCCCTATTAAGCAGAGCTTGTTTCTCCCTGGTTTCTTTCAGGGTGTAAGTAGAGGGTAGGGACTGTGGAAATAAGTCAGTATATGACCTGTTTCCCAACGTGGTCTCCAGGTCCTTGAGCTCATCAATATAGCTAGTCATCGTAAGGACGTCGTCCCTTACAGATGACCCGTCAGCTGACCTCGCTTTAATCAATTCGTTCGAGGCCTCATATCTTGCGATATGAGATTGCTCTCTATATAAATCTTTGTTATGGAGAAAGATGGAACCAGAGTCCATCTTCTCGTGCTGCTTCTGGTATCTACCATCAACTGAAGCCAACACGAGGCACTTGGCTTTCGCTTTATTCTTTTCCTTTGTCTGACGGATATCCATATCCGCGACGGTGGAAACTGGACCTGGGATGGTGGGATCTTGAGTAGTAATAGGGTGGTCCAGCTTGTCATAGGCAATGGTCATCTGGACAGGCCTTTTCCAGTCAAATAAGTTAGATTCAGTCATCTTGTTATCTAGATGTAACCTAGTCATGGTCACAAGGTCGCTGCAATGAGAGAGAGAGAAGAAAACACTTTAGCATGATGCTCTTGCAAGTTTAGATTGGTTTTTAATTTATCTAAACTGGATGGCTCCCACTGTTTCTCGAATCCTTCCTCAAACCATAAAAGAAGAATTAGCCAGGACTATTCTCACCATACAATACTTGCTTAACCGTTCAGCCAGGCCAGTGTCGATACTTCGAGGGAGGTTTTCCAACGCTTTCGCGAAGTTCCTTAATTAAATAACCTCTTTTCTCTGGGGGCGTAACCCCGCTGACACCTTTCTGGACACCTACTAGGTCTATAGCATTGATCGTTAAGTGACGAATATCCTGATAAGTAGCATATACTCACAGTAGGATCGGGATCCAAATATCATCGTCTGATAATGTTGTAGGAATGCTACCAACATTCATCAAACTCAAAATGGTATGCATCTCTTTGCAAATTTCAGTTTCTTTAGAAATTCCCGATATATATTTTTGCCCCATGTTCTTATGACCTTGACGAAAGCCAACAAATCATAAAACACATGTCAAGTTCTGCCCCTCATTATCTTGTTAATTTGAACCCACCCGTATATACCCTTGACGAAAGCCAACAAGGTTATACGACTGTCCCAAACTAACTCATCTATCTATGCAACAAATGAATACCCCAGCAGCTACCAAACACTATGCCTTGACTAAAGCCAACAAGCATAGCTTGAATACTACTGACCATCCATAAGAAATGACGGAGGGCTACGACTGGTTTTGGCGAAACCGTGAACGTAGTGAACTTGATATAACCGAAGGAACCTGATAGCTTTTAAAAGGAGTGGTTAAAGCTCCGCATTTAAAAATATCTGTTTTAAAAATAACCGAGTGGTTTCTTTTAAATTGTTCCAACGATTTAAACTTTGGTTTGTTAAACTTTGCATTATAGATAATGCGTCCCATCATTAACCTATCATTGCAGAAAACAACGAAAATACAACGTCCTCTTATGCCATCCGCATTCGCCACGGGGTCCCGTCATCACCCGTTAGGTTACTTAACTAACGACAGAGCGGGGGCTGGGCTAGCGCGGGTGTAAAACATAAGTGACGTCTAAATAGCTATCATAAATATAGATATTTTACATTCGTCTGACGCAATGATATTCATTCCAGAACACAGATAAACAATATTGGATTTGCAAGCAATCTGTATTTCTTTTGAGCCTGCAAGAAAAGACAGATTACACAGTTGTGATGAATAGCCGTTACCCCACCCTCGACCCCTACGGGTACGGCAAACTACCCACCCGGCAGTCTGTATACCCCACCTTGGGTCAGTCCTAGGAGCAAAAAACAGTAAAATGAAATAATACAACGGTGGCTACGACCGCAACCTGGAAGTGCCCCGCAAAAATAATATTACAACAAATTACATTTACCACAAATGAATTAAACAATAACCCATTGCTAACCCCGGCTATACACCACAACAGTCCAATACAGTTTATATGCACAAACAGATATAACCATTTCAGAAATGTGCAACCCCCTGCCAACCGACATACTAGCAGTTGGGGGAGGTTTACGAACACATTAAACAATCACAGATACAATCCAATATGCAAATACTGTACAATTTCGATCGATTAAACAACATCAATATTGCTCCAACATCTGCTCTGTTAAACAGTAACCTGAGCAAATATTAAATATTCCAGAAAACCCCAAATATCACAGGGGACCCACACATGAAAGATGAGTCCATGACTCGGCAACTCGGCCGCGGAAGCGCGGCGGATCGGTGGGATCCGCCGCCCTTCCGCGGCGCTTTAGCCGAGTCATGGGCTCGAATTTCTTGGGTGTTCTCCTGTACTCCTTTCTAGCTTTCTGAGCACACCTGAAAAATTTTTGGACTTCATTTTAAGTTCGACAGAAACTGAACAGATTTAGGGTTTTCCGTCTTCGTTTTTCCGTTCGAAATTCGTACAAATTTGCAATCAAGTTATTTATTGTTTAGCGAGGCTCTGATACCACTGTAAGTCGATGTAGTACACCCCAGTACTTATGGGGAGGCGGAATTTTCAAAAACTATCAAGTTTAAAGAACGAACATCGACTAACCGCTTAAATCGAAGCTAAACGATAACTAACCAAACATATATTTGTTCTAAACTACTATGCTTAGGGATTATACCTATCGAAACTAGTCCTTCGTCTTTGTGTCCTCCTTTGTTCTCCTCGACCTTCTCTAGGTAGTAGACGATCCACCCGAGAGCAAAACACCAAGCTACACCTCTAACTTGAGGTAACTAATCAACTTTGATTGCTAATCAAAGAAGAAAGGATGATATAGAGTGAAGGTAATGGATGTTTAAGTCTAACTAAACCTTTGATCTCAACACATGAGGATTAAGGATTAGTCTCTTGAAGATGAGAGCTTGAGGAGAGAGAATGTGAGATGAGATAATGAGATGAGAGAGAGTGTATCATAATATATTATGAAGCATTCTTATTTATCAACAAAAGAAAATGAGTGATGAATAAGCATGCTTCACAAATATCTAATGGTGATTCATTAAGCATGTGTCATTATCATTTATGGTGCAATAATGATAATGATGAATCACTCTCATGACTCATAATCTTATCCAAAGTAACCTCCTTAGTCACATCTTCTAGAAGCTTCTCGTACAACTACGAGAACGCCCCTCCAATCCGCAAAAATACGGAAAAACTTTAGACTGTAAAAATCCAATAACCGGATACCAGTAACTGGCTTAAACCAAAGCCGACTGGTAAAAACTATCCGAAACTCGTACGTGCGTAAACGCACGTATGCGTCCTAACCCTTGTCGTAAAAACCATACGACCTCTATATCGTTTCGCCTGGAATAGGAAACTCTCTGTGTGGGACTCTAGAGACTCGACTACTACGCTGGCAGTGGGTTTAACCACAGACCGCAAGCGGCACTAGCTGTACGTAACGGTCCCCAGGTAGTTGTCGATAAGAAGGCCGATGTGAAAACCCATCCGAACTCCTACTGAGTCTGATGTGACAATCTCCATACAGTCCGGTCCGTTCGTCCAAGACTATCGCATATCGGGCCTAGGGGGGCGGCAAGCGTCAATCCCCTAATAGCGGTATAAGTCGTGTCGGAGGGAAGCCCATTACACCCTGAGAAACTACTGGAACCTACCAGCAAATCTCGCTTGCCCTGGCCAGGGACTTTGCGTAATGGCTCTCTGATACAGCACGATATCTACTCCCAATACCGGGAGGGACGAATCCTGTCTAACCGCCACTGCCTCCAAGTGCTCGGGACTGCACCCAACTGCTACCTGTTTGCATGACTCCTTTGAGCCGTGGTAGGGTAGCAATCTAAGAACAGTGGGACACACTCGAGGCGAAGTAGCAGTGTCAAGTCTGCGGACTACGCTGTACTCATGTCACCTGGGAACTGTTCACTGACGACTGGTATCAAACCAACCAACAGTTCCCTGAGAGTCCTGTCCGGTGTACCCGTAACCCAACGGGCACCTGTATACTATCTCCAGTACGACGTACTGACGGCTGTGGGACAGACCATCTCCCCAACTGGGATGAGAAGCGTACACACTAGTCTACTCCGGAGTATCGATGCTCTGTCTCGATAATCCAACGACCAGGGACCTGAATGAGGATGTGCTTGTAGACTACCCAGCCCCCACTAGTGTGACTGCCATCACAACGCTGGTAGACAAGCAAGATCCCAAGAGCTCTATCAATACGTACACTCACATATTAAGATAGAAAAACCAAGTAGCATACTACCATGTTTAGCAAGACTGTTATATACATGTGAATATCCCAAGCTTCCATTAAGTAATATACAAGCTAGTATGATACAGTAATGGCCTTCTAGGGCATAAACACTAACAGACACTTGCTCTTGCCGTGGTTCCGCGGCAAGAAGGAAGAATTGGCCTTCTGGATTTCTTGTGTGTGCTTCCTGGTGGGTACTCTTCTTGTCCGGAGCTCCTAAATCTTGATATGCTCACTGGGTCTGCTCCAGAATTTTATAGTAGACCGTTGGTTCCGTCTTGATCCGTCGCGGTGTAGCCGCGAGATATGGGTCTAACTTCCCACGTCTTTGGCACTGAAGTCGACCTTTCTTTTTCTCCTGCACACTTGCACAAAAACTAATCAAAAATAACATGATGGTTTTTACAATATATTTTCTTTTTGTTTTGTTTTTCGGTTAGATTTATATTCACAAATTAACCCGAAATTACACAAAGAAATAAACTACCGTCTCCCCGGCAACGACGCCATTTGATTGGTATAGTTTTTGCATGCTTAGTTAATTACCGCAATCAAGACGGTTTCGCTTGTAGCAAGCCGGCTGAGTACGGGTCGTCTGCAGGGAGATGGGAATCTTTTTCTATGTGCTTTAACGAGTTAAGTCCAAATGTCCAGGTTTTTTTTGAGATTAACTATGTGCTAAAATGATATAAAAAGAGAGCTTGTTAGGGTTAGGATTAGGTTAGTTTGAGTTTGGAGTCGCTCACTTCTTTCGTTGCCACTCTTAATATCGGTGTTACGGTAATCGGCAACAACGGGGATTAGCACGACTAGGAAGGAACTTGTGAGTATAAGCTAGGCTTTCCAATGCATAAGTTCTTCCTTTTGGTGCTTGTCCTTCCGTTCTTGGCTCTTAGCCTTAACCTCCGGTTAATTCAACCACAACCGGTCTCACTAAGGAATCACCGCTATCATGTTGGATAGGGTGTCGTAGGGAGCGGATTGTGGTTCAATTAACGGGAGTCCGAATCAAGATGTTGGGCAAGAAAAGAGTGAGAGAGATTTCCTTCTCTCAAACTTTCCTTATCCTACCCTAACAAGTATGAAAACTACTCACCCATTATAAGAAAAAGAAAATAAAACTAATGGAGGAAGATAGAAAGAAAGAGGTTAGAAGATAACAACTAGCTATTTGAGACCTCACTTTGGCAAATATCTAGCTTAAGCATCATTGTTGTTTAAGGATAAAGAAAAAGAGAGCAAGAAAGAAACAAACAACAAATAACAACAACTAGATTAGCAAATGAAAAATACAGGAAATTATAATTAACAATTACAACAAGATAAGCATGGTAACAACAAGAACTCCTTTATTCATTCTTCACTCACAAAAGCTCACTACAAGTTTTTAATGGAGAAGAGATGAGAAGAGAAAGAAGAACAACAACATATATCCTAAAATCTAAATACAAGAATGAGCACCCATGGCTTTGGTAAGTTCTGGACTATTTATAGGCAGGCAACAGAAATTCTAGGGCAACATTCAGAATAAACATGGAATTACCAAAACACCCTAAAAAATTGGTCAACTACCGACACCGTACGGCAGCGGTTCTGCGGCCTAAGCATGCTTATGCCGCGGTTCCGCGGCCGTATAGAGGAGTTGGCTCCTCGGTTTTTGTGGGGTTTCCTGGTTTGATGTTGTCTGCTGTGTTGTATATGTTTTTTCTTAGAAACTCTTCACAATTTTTCCAGAATTCCAGCAGATCAAAAGGTGATTTGATGTGGATCTTTTGTCATGATTTTTCTTGAGCTCCGCGTAGACATGTTGGATTTTTTGTTGGCATTGAGATTTGTGCATGAAAATGACATCGATTTGCCATTTTGTCCCTTGTACTGGTGTACGGCAACATACGGATAAAGAGCGGAGACCCGTGTTTTATCTGTGGTTGATAGTAATCCGGAATTTGTCGTGCTTTTCCATGAATTCATTGTTTAGAGCCGAGAACCTGTATCCTGCAATTAACTAGCAAACACGGCTCAAGAGTACCTACCGATAAGCAATGTGATAAAAATTGGGCGGTATAAAAATGCAAAAATCTTATATGAACATGTAACCTCGTTAACAATTTCTAGACACCTAGTAGGTTAGCTAATTGTGAGGTAAAAATCTCCCGAGGAGTAATACAATCATTGTATGATAACTTTGACGGAACCCGACCAAAATTACCATACTCCAGAAGGTATGCGCAAACTTGGCATGTTTCCCATATATTTGAAACTCCCGATATGGTTTTTTCCCCAAGCGTCTTATGAACTTGAAGAAGGCCAACAGATCATAAGTCGCAAGTCAAGTTATACCGATCATTTTCCTGATTAATCTAAACCCACCCGTACTCGCCCATGACGAAGGCCAACAAGGCTGTACAACTGTCCTAGATTAATGCATCTCTATGCTGCAGAAAAGTAACGCATAGCTACCATACACTATGTCTTGACGAAGGCCAACAAACATAGCATAAATACTAGGCACTATTCGTCTGAAATGATGTAGGGCTATGGTTGGTCTTTGGTGAAAAACCGTTAACGTAATGAACCTGTTATCATTGAAGGAACTCGAGTGGATTTGAAAAGGAGTGGTTTACGCTCCACTTTTTAAACTGGTAACATAAACTTTTGCTTAAGAGCGAACTCCCAGTGAAGGGATCAAGGCTCTTCCCTCATAGAATGAGGTGAAGGATATTTCTAACCGAATACCACTATGCAAAGCAAAAGAATACGACTATGAGTTTTGAAGAAAACCGAGAAGTTTTAAAATGTGTTCCGACAACATCATTTAGGTTTATTTTCCTTGCATTATACATGTAATGTGTTCCCATCATTTTAAGCTTCCAATCAACACAAGAAACAACCAAAATAGCATGGTTTTATATGCCATCGGCATTCGCCAAGGGGTCCCGAGTCTTCACCGTAAGGTTACTTAACTTACGGCTAGGCGAGGACAGGGCTAGCGCGGATGAAAAACATATAGAAGTGTATATATATATATATATATATATAAACATCGCAGGCAGATAATATTCATCACAGGCAGATAATAATCATCACAGGCATGCGAACAACAATATGGAATAGAAGTTAAACTAGGAGCCTCATGTTTCATTTGAGCCATAAATGAGATGCGACGTTCCCCGGTCGTGTAGATAGCCCGTACAAAATGGATCTTAGACCCCTACGAGTGCGGCAAGCCGCCTGCCAATTTTAGAAATTGGGTAACACGCTCTCAATGAAAGGAGTCGGTCATTCGTCGCTTTCTAGAATCTGGTAACTTGTGCACCCTTTCGCGGGTCGATCTTATAATCCCTACAAGTGCAGAGAGAAAGCCGCCAATTCTAGAGCGAGGTGGCCCGGTCTCAAGTCCAATGGATGGCCACCTGCTGCACTCTAAAACCTGGCTACTCGAGCATTTCCCTTGGGTTAATCCTAGTACAGAAATGAAATATATACAACGGTAACATCGACCGCATCATGGTCGAGCTTTAAAAAAAGAATATACAATGGAAACAGCGGCCACATGTTGGAGCTTGTCCCGAAGAAATGAATACAACAATGAAATCAAAACCGTACAACCAAACACACAAGGCGCAATCCGACATGACAATACGACTAAAACATAAAGTTATATATATAAATATATATATATATAAATATATATATATATATATAAATATATATATATATATATAAATATATATATATATATATATATAAATATATATATATATATATATATATATCACCACATAAACAAGTAACTGAAGCAAGTGTGCAATCCCGTCTAATTGAGCGTATAACAATTACACGACATTCAACAACACATACACGCATGTAAACGAAGTCATTACATTTGAATTGAACACACAAATAGCGCACATCCTAAATATACGAAAGGATTGAAAACCAAGTGCACTAAACTTCCTAAAAACCAAGGTTTTGAGCCAATTCGGGAGTTTGATTCAAAACAAAACGCGCCCGAACCTTCGTGGAAATCTCGAGCACGAAAATAACTATCAAACGAGGGGCCTAAGGGGTACCCACCCCCGAGGCCACCACGAGATGGCCAGAGGAGTGGGGAAGACCATAGACTAACCAGGGGGGTAGTCTCGGGTCCCCACCCCCAAGACCGCCTCATGGTGGTCTTAGGGAGGTGGCTTATGTTGGGTTTCGGTACCTACGCTGCGGAAACCGCGACCGAGGCGGAAGTGAAAACAAAAAATTTGCAGCTAACACACGAACGCCCGTAATACCCAGAATACGGTCCAATAACCTAAACTAGCTAACTAAAAGTGCAATAGTTGAGAAAATACAACCTTTTTCGCGTGTACACCCAATTGTGGAAGACCCCTCCAAGCTCATAGCCGTCGGGATCGCTCTTGAGAATCGACCACCCATGCCGAAGACAATCCACCCGAGGGAATCCGGAGGAGGCTCTAACCGACGATCCATACTTGCTAGGTTTGGATGGTCGGTGATGTAGCAATACTTCACTACATTTGTCTGTCTAAAATCTATGCTCAAATGGAGAGCAAGAAGAAGAAGGTGATGGAGGTGAGAATGAAGCATGCAGCTCACTTAATGAAAAATGACCAAGTATTACAAATGAAAAAGAGAATCGCTACTTCAAATTGCAACAATGAATCAATAGTGCACAATAAATGCTCATCACAATCCAAGTCATCCCTCCAAACCATGCTTCATTAAAACCCTTTTCCACCCCCATTTCCTTATTTGATTTTCCAAAAAGGAAAATTGTCACGACCCGAAATATTAGCTCATGACCAGCACTTGAATCACGCAACGTCTAAAGGCGTAACGGAATTCAAGTCAGCTGAATCCCAGAAATCTAAACCTTTTAAAGAAAATAAAAGAGGTGAAGTTTTGAAATAAAGGTATAATGAAATCAAGTTTTCTTAAGTGCATAAAAAGGGAACATTAAAAATGTAAGTTTATTTTACTAGTTTGAAAAACGAGTTTCGTTTTTTAAAAATTTGGGCAGCACCTCCTTTGTATATTTTGATCCAAAACCACAATACATGAAAATAAAGGCATCCCCAAGCGGGAGCTAGCTATTCGCCAACCGACAGATCACAACCACACAAGACAGTATATGTAAGTATATGACGCCCAACGGCGAAGATCACTACAAAAGATAAAGAATAAAGCGAGATATCAACCCAAAAAGGTGAACATAAAACCCATCGCTCAAGTCTCGCACTAACAGTCTTGCTAAGTCTCATTACTTATACAAATACTAGTTTTTGATTTGATGGAGTTGACTAGATATAATAAGAATTATAAATACAAGAGTGGGTACGATACAAATGTCCCAACTACCAAGCAAATCACCCAAAAGCAACTGTGTGCCAGCGATGCCGCTACCGATCCATGCGGTTAACCTACAAGAACTGTGGCACAACGGGGGTGAGTTGCCAACTCGTGAGTAGAAAAACGTCAACAAGTAGAAATCGAATAAACAACGACTCCTAGGACAACTATATCATAAAGGTAATTCTATGATATCTAGGGTGACTGGTGTAAGTCCATGCTACCCTTCCCCGGTTCTTACGGGGTTGCGGAAGTGGTGAAAAACGATTTTCAAGAAGGTGGTAACATGGACTACCAATACGGATCTTTGTTAAACTATTAACTAACAACCTAACATGAGTTTACCTACTCGGTTAGGGAGCTATACCTTTCTTGAACTCCTTCGTCTTCGACTCCTCCCGGTGTACGGATCGGCCTCACCTCGTCGTCTCCTTGCGCCGAAGATGGATCCACCCGAAAGCTTCTACCTTTGGCTTCTTCTTCGAACTTTGAAGAAACTAGATCACTTGGCTTGCTAGGCCTTGTGAACAAGAATGAGTAGAGGAATATTTTGGTGTCTTTTTATCTCTAAGGCAACGAGTCTCAACACATGAGAATGGTTTGCCTTGAGGTAGAGAGAGCAAGAGGAAGAGGGAGAGCTTGAGAATGAGAGAGCTCAAGAGAGAGAAAGCAAAATGATAGAATGAACCATACTCTTCTCATTCTCACCTCTCATAATCCAAAAGCCATCATAACAAAAATAGTAATCAAGTATTGTGTAGTGGTTTAAGTAAAAATGGCTATATCATTTCATGCACTCATTTTGCATAAATAAACAAGCAAGCAAAAGTCTTTGCCATGGAATGATAGCCATTGTCATGATGATGGTCAACTAGTCCAACCTAGTCAACCGGTCAACAAAGTCAACAAGTCAACAAAGTCAACCCCTCAACAACCATGTCACTATAATACTTAATTAATACTAATGTTAATCATATATCTTATTCTCATTAGGGTTAAGCAAAAGTCAATGGTCAACAGTCAACTGTCAACAGTCAACAGTCAACAAACCCCAATAAGAATACTCTGCCTCTGTCTCTCTGTCAACTGTGCATACACACCCGCATCCGCGTTCTGAGGAATACGAATACAAACGAGATAAAAGCAATCCCAAAACGTACACTAGGATCTGGCTTAAACCAAAGCCCGCTAGTGTTAACTGTCCGGACACTGTACGTGCACAAGTGCACGGATGTGACCGAACCCTGTCGCAAAACCATGCGACCTGTCGCAAAACCATGCGACCCCTACCCTTTTGCCTAAAGGCGAATAGCTTTCTGTGTCGGACTCTAAAGACTCGACACTACGCTTGCAGTGGGTTTAACCACAGACCGCAAGCGGCACTAGCTGTGCGTAACGGTCCCGAGGTAGATGCCGACAAGAAGACTGACGAGGTGAAACCCATCTGAACTCCTACTGAGTCTGAATGTGACAATCTCCATACAGTCCGGTCTGTTCGTCTGATACATCGCATGGCGGGCCTAGGGGGCGGTAAACGTCAGTCCCCCAATAGCGGTACAAGTCGTGTCGGAGTGAAGCCCAGAACACCCTGAGATAACAATGGAAACCTACCAGTATATCTCGCTTGCCCTGGCCAGGGACTACTCGTGTAATGGCTCTCCTAGACACAGCGCGATGTCAACCCCCAATACCGGGAGAGACGAATCCTGTCTAACCGTCACTACCTCTAAGTGCTTCGGGACTGCACCCAACTACTACCTGTTTGCACGACTCCTTTGAGCCGTGGTAGGGTAGTAATCTAAGTTCAGTGGGAACACACTCGAGGAGAAGTGACAGTGTTAAGTCAGCGGACTAAGCTGTACTCATGTCACCTGGGAACTTATAACTGACGATAGGTATAGTACCAACCAACAGTTCCCGACGAGTCCTGTCCAGTGTACTCGTAACCCAACGAGCACCAGCATACTATCTCCAGTACGACGTACTAATGGCTATGGGACAGACCATCTCCCACACTGGGATAAGAAGAGCATACGCTAGTCTACTCCGGAGTATCGATGCCCTGTCTTGATAGTCCTGCGACTAGGGACCTGCATAAGGATGTGCTTATAGATTACCCAGCCCCCACTAGTGTGACTGCCATCACAACGCTGGTAATCAAGCAAAGATCCTAAGGGCTCCACTAATGTGTATAGGTGATATACTAAAATAAACACATGTACACATTGAAGTAGAAACAAACCAAGTAGCATACTACTATATTGAGCAAGATTGTCTATACAAGGTGAATATCCTAAGCTTCCATTAAGTAATATACAAACTAGTATGATACAGTAATGGCCTCTAGGGCATATACACTAACAATCTCCCACTTGCACTAAGGCCATGTACTAGCGTATCGAAGACCTATCATCTCGATCAGCCGCTCGAACTGAGTCTGGGGTAAGGCCTTTGTGAGTGGATCGGCAGTGTTATCTTCCGTAGAAACTCTCCGAACCTCGATCTCCTGGCAACCCACGATCTCCCTGATCAGGTGATACCGCCTCAAGAATTGTCTGGACTTCTGATGGGACCTTGGTTCCTTCGCTAAAGCTATATCCCCGTTGTTGTCGCAATACAGAGGTATTGGATCAACAATGGACGGAACCACCTGAAGTTCAGTTAAGAACTTCCTGACCCAGACAGCTTCTTTTGCGGCATCTGCAGCAGCGATATATTCCGCTTCCATCGTCGAGTCAGCAACGGTTTCCTGTTTGGAACTCATCCAACACACCGCCCCTCCATTGAGGGTAAAGACATAACCCGACATGGACTTGGAATAATCCTTGTCACTCTGGAAGCTGGAGTCAGCAAAGGCCTCGATCTGGAGGTCTTTTCCGCCATACACCAAGAACATCTCCTTAGTCCTTCTCAAGTACTTGAGAATGTTCTTTACTGCTATCCAGTGTTTCTCCCCAGGGTTTGACTGATACCGGTTTACCACACTCAGTGCATAAGCTACATCTGGTCTGGTACACAACATCGCATACATTATAGAGCCTACCGCAGAAGCGTAGGGTATAATAGACATGCGATCCCTTTCCAAATCAGTCTTGGGAGACATCACTTTGGAGAGGGTGATCCCATGATAAGCCGGTAGATTAGCGCGCTTGGAATCTTCCATACTGAATCTTTTCAGTATGGTGTCGATGTACCTGGACTGTGAAAGTCCCAGTATCCTCTTGGATCTGTCACGATAGATCCGGATCCCCAGAATGTACGAGGCATCACCCAGGTCTTTCATGGAGAACCTGTGTGACAAGAACCCCTTGACAGATTGTAGCATAGGAATGTCATTTCCTATTAAGAGAATGTCATCCATGTATAAAACGAGGAATACTACAGTTCTCACTACAAATCTACCATAGATGCATGGTTCATCTGGATTTTTGATAAAGCCAAATTCCTTGACCGTCTCATCAAAACAGATGTTCCAACTCCGCGATGCCTGCTTCAGTCCATAGATGGACTTAAGCAACTTGCACACCTTTCCGCTGCTCCCACTCTGAATGAAACCCTCTGGCAGGTCCATATACACACACTCCTCTAAATTTCCATTTAGAAAAGCGGTCTTTACGTCCATCTGCCAAATCTCATAATCGTGGAAGGCAGCAATGGCAAGAAGAATCCGAATGGATTTCAGCATAGCTACTGGAGAAAAGGTCTCGTCATAGTCCAAACCAGGTCTTTGGTGAAAACCCTTTGCAACCAGTCTAGCTTGATAGGTCTCAATCTGTCCATCTACACCAATCTTCCTTTTGAAGATCCACTTGCATCCTACGGGTTTTACCCCATCTGGAGCAACGTCCATACTTTGTTGGTGTACATGGACTCCATTTCGGTCCGCATTGCATCCAGCCATTTTACCGAGTCAACGCTCTGAATGGCCTGCTGGAAGCTAGTTGGCTCATCATAATCTATGATGCAATCCTCTCTATCCCCGTCTATGAGAAAACCGCAGTATCTCTCGGGCGGATGAGACTGCCTACTACTCATGCGGAGCGGCGGAGGAAAGTCATTTTCTTTTGAACCCTCTGGTTCTACTAAGCTTTCAGTAATAGTCTGTGGTTCTGGAATTTCTTCCAGTTCTATTTCGCTCCCACTTGTTTCTTTTTCTAAGAACTGGTGTTCCAGAAAATGGGCCTTACGAGAAACAATGATCTTTTATTCCTCAGCGTAATAGAAGAGATACCGCCTGGAGTTCTTTGGGTATCCAACAAACTTGCACAGTACTGAGCGTGCCTCGAGTTTGTCCGCATGCTGCTTTTGGACAAAAGCCGGACATCCCCAGATCTTCAGATATTGAAGATAGGGTTTCTTCCCACTCCATATCTCATATGGTGTGGTAGGCACAGTCTTAGTTGGAACTCGGTTCAAAAGGTATGCAGCTGATTCTAGTGCATATCCCCAGAATGATCGCGGTAACTCAGTGTTACTCATCATGGAACGTACCATATCCAATAGGGTCCGGTTCCGTCTCTCCGATACACCGTTATGTTGCGGAGTGTATGGAGGAGTAAGCTGAGAGTGAATTCCATTCTCTTTTAAATAGTCCAGGAACTCGGCACTCAAGTATTCACCATCTCGATCCGATCTTAGTGTCTTGATACTTTTGCCGGTTTGTTTTTCTACTTCCTTCTTATATTCCTGGAATTTTCCAAAGGCTTCGGATTTATGTTTCATTAAGAAGACATAACCATACCTTGAAAAGTCATCCGTAAAAGTAATGAAGTAAGAATAACCGCTTCGTGCATGTGTAGACATTGGACCGCACACGTCGCTGTGTACGAGTCCCAGGAGCTCGCTCGCTCTTACTCCGTGTCCAGTGAACGGAGTCTTGGTCGTCTTACCTTTGAGACAGGATTGACAAGTTGCATATGATTGATATTCGAATGGATTCAAATATCCTTCTGTATGTAACTTCGTCAACCGTCTCTCATTGATGTGACCCAGTCTACAATGCCACAAGAAAGTCTGATTTATTTCCGGAGACTTTCTTTTGTGTGTATTCTGGACATTGAAAATTTGTGGTTGGTTTAATACGTATATACCATTGCTTAATGTACCTGACTCAATCAGAACTTGATTAAGGTGAATGTTTATAACATTACTTACAAATGCAAATTCATAACCTTCTTTAGAAGTCAAAGATACAGAAATGATATTACAAGTTGCGTTGGGTACAAAATAGCAATTACGCAAAACCAAAACGTGTACATCTGACAACCCCAGGTGATAGTCCCCCATGGCCTTAGCGTCCATGCTAGCTCCATTTGCAACTTTGAGGGTCATGTCACCTGCCTTCAAAACCCTACGGTTTCTCAACGCCTGCAAAGAATTACAGATATGAGATCCTGATCCGGTATCCAATAGCCAGGAAGTAGAGTTTATTGATAGACAATTTTCAATAACATACACACCTGAAGCTGAAGCCGCAACTTGATTCAAATCCTGTGTTCTGGCTTTCCAAGCCCTGCAATCTTTCTTCCAGTGACCACTCTTATGACAGAAAAAGCACTCTTCCTTCCCTATAAGCTTCCCCGCTATCTTTATTGCTTTTGCTTTTCCCTTCGTATCCACTTTACTAACACCGCCCCTTGATTTGGCGGAGGCTTTCTTCTTCTTTCCCTTAGCTTTCGCCTTGGACCTAGAAGATGATGATCCTCTTACAAATAAAGTGTATGTTTCCCTACCCTTCTGTAGGGTGCCCTCTTCACTCCTCAGCATGTTGAGGAGCTCTGAAAGTTCAACTTCTTTTTCTTGTAAGTTGAAGTTCAGGATAAACTAGGCGTAAGTGGAAGGAAGGGACTGGAGAATCAAGTCTGTATAGAGCTCGTTCTCTAACGTGGTCCCAAGGTCCGCGAGTTCCTCAATGAAGCCAATCATCTTAAGCACGTGTTCTGCTACCGATGATCCGATGGCCAACCTTGCCGAAAATAACTTCTTCGACACTTCGTATCTTGCGATACGAGATTGCTCTCCATACAGTTATTTTGTATGGAGAAATATGGATTCAAGGTCCATATTCTCGTGCCTCCTCTGATGTTCGTTGTCCATAGAGGCAAGCAGGAGGCACCTGGCATTCGCGCAATTGATCTCCCAAGTCTTACGGATTTCCTTATCCGCGACGCTGGAGGTGGGACCTGGGAAAGGGGGAGCTTTGGTGGTAAGGAGATACCCCAACTTGTCATAAGTGATTGCCATTTTCACATTCCTGAGCCAATCTTTGTAGTTTGGCCCTGTCAGTATGTTTTTATCTAATAATAACTTAAGTCCGGTCATGATGTTTGGTCGCTGCAATTAGGAGAGAGAGAAGAAACACTTTAGCATGATGCTCTTGCAAGTTTAGAGTGGTTTTTAATTTGTCTAAACAGGATGGCTCCCACTGTCTCTCGAATCCCTCCTCAAACCAAAAAGGAAGAATTAGTCAGGATCAATCTCACCGTAGAATACTTGCTTAACCGTTCGGCCAGGCTGGTGTCGGTACTTCGAGGGAGGTTTTCCAACGCTTTCGCGAAGTTCCTTAATTTAAGAACCTCTTTTCCCTAGGGGCGTAGCCCCGCTAACACCTTTCTAGACACCTACTTGGTTTATAGCATTGATCGTTAAGTGAGAAATTACCCGAGGAGTAGCATATACTCACAGTAGGATCGGGATCCAAATATCATCGCGTGACAAAACTGAAGGAATCCTACCAGAATCATCACACTCCAAATGGTAAGCAGTGCTAGCAAGTTTCGGTTCTTTTGAAACTCCCGATGTGGATTTTTGCCCCATGCTCTTATGACCTTGGCGTGAGGTCAAAATGTCATAAGTCATATGTCAAGTTCTTCCCATCAGTATCCAGGTTAATTTGAACCCACCCGTACATACCCTTGACGTAGGCCAAAATGGCAGTACGACTGTCTCAAACCAACGCATTCTATCTATGCAACAGATAAATATCCGGCAGCTACCAATCACTATGCCTTGGCGTGAGGTCAAAATACATAACTTGAATACTACCGAATATTTAACTTAAATGATGGAGGGCTACGGATGGTTTTGGTTAAACCTTGAACGTAGTGAACTTGATATGATCGATGGAACGAGATAGCTTTTAAAAGGAGTGGTTAAAGCTCCGCGTTTAAAAGTTCTTTTGAAAAGAAACCGAGTGGTTTTTGAAAAGAAACGACTTTTACTTGGTTTATTTTTTCTTGCATTAGTTCTTTTAATGCGTATTTTTCTTGCATTAGTTCTTTTAATGCGTCCCATCATTTAATCCTACCATTGCAGAAAACAACCAAAATATGACGTACGCTTATGCCATTCGCATTCGCCACGGGGCCCCGTCATTACCCGTTAGGTTAATTATCTAACGACAGAGCGGGGGCTGGGCTAGCACGGCTGCAAAACATAAGCAACGCCTAAATAATATCATATATAGATATATTGCAATGATAGCCATTTCAGATCACAGATGAACACATTGGATATACTTGGAATCCGCAATTCGTACGAGCCTGTAACAAAAAGCGGATTACACGGTCGCGATGAATAGCCAATACCCCACCCAAGACCCCTACGGGTGCGGCAAACTACCCGCCAAATATCCGAAGTGGAGCAACCTCCCTCAACGATGTGAGTAGGCCACTCGGCACTTCGAGATACCCGGTAGCATGTGCACCCCACCTTGGGTCTATCCTAGGAGCAAAAACAGTAAAAAGAAATTATACAATGACTGCTACAACCCCGACCCGGTTGTGCGGCCAAAAATAATATTACATCAATTTACATATTACATGAATTGAAAGATAAAAGGAAAAACTCTCATCTCACAACCCCCGGCTATTCATCCGCGACAATCCAAAGAATTCATAAACACATACCATCAAACATTACAGATCACAGATATGTATAACCCCCACTAATCGACGTATAGCGATTAGCGGACGTTCAATACATATATCACATCGCAGATATAAATCCGTTAGCCTTAGTCTTTAGAAGTTCGACAAAAATACGGATTTTCAAGCCCCAAAAACAAATTTTTCTTTCTGGAAAATCTGGGCAGAAAAGACATATTGTAAAAATCCCAAAATACCCCCAGAATCACTCTGCAAGAAAGTTTTTCCCCGACCGAGTTAACTTGGCCGCGGAACCGCGGCGGGAGCATGCTCCCGCCGCGTTTCCGCGGCGCCTTGACCGATTCGGTGGACGAAATTTCTTGGGTGTTTAACAAAAAGCCTGAGCCGATTTTTAAGATAAGATTTACCAATTTTGGACAGAAAAAAAAATCGGAAGAAACTTCATTTTCCGGGTTCGTTTCGCGACTTTTTCTTTGATCAAACTTCTACTTACTTTGCTAACATGTTAGATAGTGTTTAACTAGGCTCTGATACCACTGTAAGTCTATGCTACCCTTCCCCGGTTCTTACGGGGTTGCGGAAGTGGTGAAAAACGATTTTCAAGAGGGTGGTAACATGGACTACCAATACGGATCTTTGTTAAACTACTAACTAACAACCTAACATGAGTTTACCTACTCGGTTAGGGGGCTATACCTTTCTTGAACTCCTTCGTCTTCGACTCCTCCCGGAGTACGGATCGGCCTCACCTCGTCGTCTCCATGCGCCGAAGATGGATCCACCCGAAAGCTTCTACCTTTGGCTTCTACTTCGAACTTTGAAGAAACTAGATCACTTAGCTTGCTAGGCCTTATAAACTAGAATGAGTAGAGGAATGTTTTGGTGTCTTTTTATCTCTAAGGCAATGAGTCTCAACACATGAGAATGGTTTGCCTTGAGGTAGAGAGAGCAAGAGGAAGAGGGAGAGCTTGAGAATGAGAGAGCTTGAGAGAGAGAAAGCAAAATGATAGAATGAACCATACTCTTCTTATTCTCACCTCTCATAATCCAAAAGCCATCATAACAAAAATAGTAATCAAGTATTGTGTAATGGTTTAAGTCAAAATGGCTATATCATTTCATGCACTCATTTTGCATAAATAAACAAGCAAGCAAAATTCTTTGCCATGGAATGATAGCCATTGTCATGATGATGGTCAACTAGTCCAACTTAGTCAACCAGTTAACAAAGTCAACAAGTCAACAAAGTCAACCACTCAACAACCATGTCACTATAATACTTAATTAATATTAATGTTAATCATATATCTTATTCTCATTAGGGTTAAGCAAAAGTCAACAGTCAACAGTCAGCAGTCAACAGTCAACAAACCCCAATGAGAATACTCTGCCTCTGTCTCTCTGTCAACTGTGCATACACACCCGCATCCGCGTTCCGAGGAACATGAATACAAATGAGATAAAAGCAATCCCAAAACGTACATTAGGATCTGGCTTAAACCAAAGCCCGCTAGTGTTAACTGTCCGGACACTGTACGTGCACAAGTGCATGGATGTGACTGAACCCTGTCGCAAAACCATGCGACCTGTCGCAAAACCATGCGACCCCTATCCTTTTACCTAAAGGCGAATAGCTTTCTGTGTGGGACTCTAAAGACTCGACACTACGCTGGCAGTGGGTTTAACCACAGACCGCAAGCGGCACTAGCTGTGCGTAACGGTCCCGAGGTAGATGCTGACAAGAAGACTGACGAGGTGAAACCCATCTGAACTCCTACTGAGTCTGAATGTGACAATCTCCATACAGTCCCGGTCTGTTCGTCTGATACATCGCATGGCGGGCCTAGGAGGCGGTAAACGTCAGTCCCCCAATAGCGGTACAAGTCGTGTCGGAGTGAAGCCCAGAACACCCTGAGATAACACTGGAAACCTACCGGTATATCTCGCTTGCCCTGGCCAGGGACTGCTCGTGTAATGGCTCTCCTAGACACAGCGCGATGTCAACCCCCAATATCGGGAGAGACGAATCCTGTCTAACTGTCACTGCCTCCAAGTGCTTCGGGACTGCACCCAACTACTACCTGTTTGCATGACTCCTTTGAGCCGTGGTAGGGTAGTAATCTAAGTGAAGTGGGAACAGACTCGAGGCGAAGTGACAGTGTCATGTCAACGGACTAAGCTGTACTCATGTCACAAGGGAACTGATAACTGACAATAGGTATAGCACCAACCAACAGTTCCTGACGAGTCCTGTCCAGTGTACTCGTAACCCAACGAGCACCCGCATACTATCTCCAGTACGACGTACTGATGGCTGTGGGACAGACCATCTCCCATACTGGGATGAGAAGCGCATACGCTAGTCTACTCCGGAGTATCGATGCCCTGTCTCGATAGTCCTGCGACTAGGGAGCTGCATAAGGATGTTCTTATAGATTACCCAGCCCCCACTAGTGTGACTGCCATCACAACGCTGGTAATCAAGCAAAGATCCTAAGGGCTCCACTAATGTGTACAGGTGATATACTAAATAAACACATGTACACATTGAAGTAGAAACAAACCAAGTAGCATACTACTATATTGAGCAAGATTGTCTATACAAGGTGAATATCCCAAGCTTCCATTAAGTAATATACAAACAAGTATGATACAGTAATGGCCTCTAGGGCATATACACTAACAACTGGGTCATCATATGTGCCAACAATGTAATAAATACATATATGTATGCAGATATAATCCAACAGTATAACCAATGTCTGTATGCACGTGGATCTCGTCTAACCATATAATCAATGTATGTATGCATGTAAGTATGAGGATATAAATCAACGGTGTCCCTCGCGACACATCAAAATCATGGAACCTGGGTGTCCAACATGGACAACCGAAAACATCATGAAACCCGACTCCAGCATCGACACTTAAATCCTCATATCTCAGGCTCCATCAGTCCAGATCGGCCCATGGGCTCCGTCAGTCCGGGTCGGCCCATATCATCTCTCGACTCCGGTCGGTATCCTCCGGATATCCGCCGAGCCTAAATACTATCACCGGTGGATAGTAGTCCCTCTGCCAGGCTCACCGTCTTCAGCACAGCAATCCGTTCTCGCCCCAAGGTACCATACCGGGTCCACCATGTACCCGCAATCGGCCTCATCCAGCTCCTCGAATCGGGTTTCACATGTCACTTGTCTTAGAATTAAGAAAACGCATGGTGGACGCAATGAAATATCATATCAAGAGAAACCGGGTTTTTAAAACAGTACATGCTTTCTTTTGAAATAGCCACGGTTCTCAAAGCCAGAAATCTCATGAAAACAGCATATCTCGATGCGTAAAATCATTAAGCATGATGTATGTGACATATAATAGAAATGTAAGCATATCCGTATAATGCAACATAGAACAGTGATATGATATATTAAGGGAAAACCGCTCTTTTAAATGATTCCGGTTTATAAAATATAACATGCGGTCCCCAATTTCCCAAAATCAAAGCCAGCATCATCTATATATGTACAAATGTGTATGTACGTAGGCATGGATGCACAAGATATATATATGCACACAAGTATGGATGTACAATATGTATATACACTAAATGGATGCACAACTGGGTATATACGCATGTATGAGTGTACAATATGGTATACAGGTGGTATATACGCAAGCATGTTATGCGGAGAGTCATATCATGATTGCAGCAGTCCTACTGTGTAGTGACATGGCAATTATCGATGACGAAGTGTGTGAGCCGGCGAATCTGTGTACGTGTAACATACGCATCATCGATAATGGTGCAGGTGTACTAACACAGGTATAAGTAATGCAGTGCGAATAACATGAATGCAGCTTAAGGTAAATCATATGAAAAAGTTGACGGGTATACGTATCTAACATGACCGAGTCGGTGAATCTATCAATCGGCATCTAGCCATACAACATCACGTACGGTATAATCCATCGTACGGCATCCTCTAGTCAAGGGTAAGGATCAATCATCAAGTCAACTCATCACGTACGGAAAAATCATCGTACGGAGGCATTAAAACATTAGAGATCCTATCAACCTTTACAACAATGAGGGGTACGGATCTAACGTCTCGTACGATAATCACACATGATTAACCACATTCTATATATATTTATATACCTATTCCCCAGGTCACATCCACAACAATCTCATACCAGGGGACCGGCAAGGTATCAATCATTTTAATCGACTCGCATCCGTATACCAACATATCATCAAATTCATCATATCGCATCGTACAATTCTTTTCGTCACATTTATATCCCACAATCGAGTCAAATGTTATATATATACATTCTACCTCTACTATAAGAATACTTATCTAATCTAACATACACACCCGAACCATACAACAGTTTTTGAAAGATGCGAATCGTAAAGTTGAAAATAGGGGTTACGGTGTTTTTAAGGAAAAGATATCGTTTGAAAATCCGTAACGTCCCTCAAGAGTTGGCTATAGTGCCCTCAAGGCAATTATCATAGTCGCGGACTTGTGATTATGATGATTGAGTGAGGACCTATACCGATAAAGCAGTCTTACTCAAGATGATAGTTTGCTATCTGGTTTGTCTTTATCATCATATACATGTTGATAGAGCCCATAGGATTCTTTCTTGACTGCCAGCATTGTGATGGCGATCACATACGTAGGAGCTGCGGGTCTATAAGCATATTCTTAAATATCCCTAGTCGTAGGAGTATCGAGACCGGGCATCGATACTTCAGTGTAGACTAGTGTATACTGATCGAGACCCTGACGAGGGACGGTGGCCAGGTCTCACATGCCATTGGTGTTAGTTTGTTCACCTAAGATAGTATACAGGTGCTCATTGGGATATGACTACACTGTACGGAATCGCCGGGAACCTGCTAGTTTGTATTATACCTATTGTCAGATAGCAGTTCCCAGGTGACATGTGTACAGGTTAGTCTGTCGACCTGAGATCGTCATTTGCCTTGTGTGAGTTCCCACTGTGCTTTGATTACTACCCTACCACGGCTCAAAGGAGTCGTGCAAACAGGTTTTAGTTGGGTACAGTCCCGAGCCACATGGAGGCAATGATCGGATCGTCGGGGATTCGTCTCTCCAGGTATTGGGGGTGGATGTCGCGTTATGTACGGATGGCCATCACCATAAATCCGTGGCCACGGTGGACGAGAATTATCGATCTAGGATCGATAGTTTCTCAGGTGGTGATGGGGTTTCATGCCGACACTGAATATCGCGTTGTTGGTGGTCTGACTTTATCTACCCCCCTAGACTCGATATGCGATACTCTTAGACGAACAGACCGAACTGTACGGATATTGACACTGTCAGGCCAAGTAGGGGTTCTGCATGAGTTTGCTCGTCGGCATCCCTTTCGCTCAATAACTGGATAGCCGTTACGTACAGCTAGTGCCGCTGACGTGCTTGTGGTTAAACCCACTGCCAGCGTATTGACGAGTCTTCAGAGTCACACACAGATGGTTTTTCATGGTTCAGGCGATATGGTGTACATGAGGTATGTTGATACATACAGGTGTTCGATTAAATATGTGCACATGCTGCGCAGACTTTAATCGGACGGTTGATAATACTAGCGGCTTACGATTAAGCCGGATTATTAAATCGAGTTTTGATTTAATAATTTATATTTGTATTTGTATATACGTATTCTACTATTATTGTTCACTATCCGTTTTCTCTTCGCTGTTCGAATTTTTGTACGAATACGCGTATATGTATTTCGATACATGTACCGGGAAGTATTTCGTATTTTGTACGGAATAGCTTCTAGAAGATGCCACCTTATTTATATGATTTTCAATTTATGGAAATTCATTTGTTTTATAAATGAATTGGAATATGTGAGGTGGCATGAACATAGTTCATGGTATGGGCATGAGTCAAAGCATGGTGTATAGTATGGTTTGGATTTGTTTATTGCAATTGGATAAGATTTTTTTGAGTGGGAATGAGAGAAAAAAGGGGGACGGCCACTTCATTTGTGGTGGATTCATTTTCATTTTGGCTCATTACATTACACACTACACTAGCTCACTCCCACACTCTCATTCACCCTAAAAGACATAGCAAATTTTGCTCATGCCAAAAGCGATCACCTCCTTCATCTTCTTCTATGGTTACTCCCATAAGCATAGATTTTGAGAGAAAAATGTAGTGAAATTTTCATACACCCCCACTCTCCATCGCTAGCGACTTTGGAGCGTCGGTTACCTCGTTCGACGAGGCTGGAGCTTGCGCCGTTTCCTTCGGGGGGATCATCGGAGATGGAAGAAGACCGGCAACCAAACATCATCAAAAGATCACTATGAGCTTGGAATGAAGATCGAAGGGAACGGATCAACTCGGTATAACGATTCTAACTCTTAGTTAGTTTTCTAGTTTAGGGTTTAAGGTCGATCCGTAAATCGGGTAACGGTAGCGCCGGTTTAATAAATTTTTGTCCCGTATTTTGGCCGCGTTTCGATGGCCGGGGCGCTGCTGGAACCCTTCATGGTATCAGAGACACACTTTAAACCCCTTACTAACTTGTTTAAACGTGTTTGAAAGATCGATCGACGGAAATTTCCAAAATCACGGTTTCATTTTTCTGTTCTCTGCCGATTTTCAAAAGTGTTCAAAAATATTTTCAGTGGCTTAAAAATCTGTGCAGGCGATTTTATGGGTACAAAAAAAATTTGAGCCTCTAATTCCTCAAAAGCGCCATGGAACCGCCGCACTTACCCCCCATTGGTGGCGGATCCGAGGCCATTTAGTGGCGACGGGCTTCGAAATTTTTCCTGTAGCACCCTGACTTGGAATTGTGATTTTTGACATATAATGTCTTGGCCCAGGTTTCAGTGAAGTGTTGTTTTTGCTATTGGGGCCAAATTGGAATTTAGTCGATCGATATTTTAAGTGTGCGTTTAACAGTACATACATTTCTATCTACGACCGTGAATGTCATTTGATCGGTAAACACGTCTAACCGCTATATGTTCTTTTAGACGGGTTTGCGAACGTGACATTCACGTTGATGTTCTGTGTTGTGCTGTGATATTGGTTGGATCATCGTGGTGGATAGCAATGGTACAATGTTAGTACAATTTATTTTCATTTGTACATTTGATATTGCGGGGCGAGCGTCCGACATGTGGACTGCCATCACCCTTGTATATTATTTTCTTTTCTGTACTAGGATTACCCCACGGTGTGGTGCACGAATAGCCGGATTCTAGAGGGCAACGGGTCCGCATCTCATGGCGTTGGGACGGGGGGGACCTTACTCTAGAATTGGCGGGCTATTCGCCGCACTCGTAGGGGGTATAGGTGACCCAGGAGGGGTTCTCAAGTTACCGGATTCCGTGAAGTGCTGGGTGGTCCATTCACGTTGCTGAAGAGGGCTGCCTCACTTCTGGTTTTGGTAGGTAACTTGCCGCGCTCGTAGGGGTCTAGGTTTCATTGCACATGCTATCCACACGACAGGGAACGTCGGGTCTCACTTGTGGCTCCAGATTATCCACCATTCTGTGTTGCTTCTGTGATGTTGCTTTATATCATGCATGGGACGAATGTTATATATATATATATATATATATTTATATATAGTAGTAGATGTTGTATATGTTTTGCAACCGCGCTAGCCCAGTCCCCGCTCTGTCGTTAGTTAAGTAACCTAACGGGTGATGACGGGACCAGTGGCGAATGCGGATGGCATATACATAGATTTTATTTTCGTTATTTTCTGGTGTGACTAATTGATGAGACTGTATTGATTCTTATCAATGCAAGGATAAAACAAACCTATATATGATGTTGTTGGAACCATGTTTTTTTTATAAAACTGACATTACAGACGTTCTCTTTTGCTTTGCACAGGGGTATTCAGTTTGAATATCCAGCAACTCATTCGACGAGGCAAGGGCCGAGATCCCTTCATCGGGAGTGACCCCTTGAGTAAAAGTTTGC
Source organism: Agapanthus africanus (assembly GCA_030015575.1). Taxonomy (NCBI): domain Eukaryota; kingdom Viridiplantae; phylum Streptophyta; class Magnoliopsida; order Asparagales; family Amaryllidaceae; genus Agapanthus; species Agapanthus africanus. Next base: position 272,395,818 of record JASDDO010000012.1, read on the forward strand.
GTCAACGTAATAACTTCACTATAGTCGTTTCCTTTTGCTTTGCATAGTGGTATTCAGTTTGGGATATCCTGCACCCCATTCGACGGGGAAAGAGCCGAGATCCCTTCACCGGGAGTGACCTCTTTAGCAAAATTTTTCGCCACTATATATTTATAAAACCACTTGGATTCCTTCAATGATATCAAGTTCATTACGTTAAAGGTTTTTCGCCAAAAACCAGCCGTTGCCCTCCATCATTTCCGACTAGTATTGCTTAGTATTCGTGCTGCGTATGTTGTGCATTAGCCGAGGCGCAGTGTTCGGTAGCTATGTAATGCTTTTCTCTTGCAGAGATAATGCGATTGGTTATGAAAGTCGTACGATCATTTTGTTCTTTAGTCAACGCTCGTACGGGTGGGTCTAATGAAGTCAAGATAATGACAGGTAGAACTTGACTAGGACCTTTTGACATTTTGATCTTTAGTCATGTTCACTTAGGTCCTAGGGGTAAAAACACACATCGGGAGTTTCAAACATACAGGAAACTTCCCAGGCTTGCGCATACCTTCTGGAATGTAGTAACTTGAGTGGCTTCCATCAAGTTATCATGCGATGATAGTTGGATCCCGATTCCCACTGATGAGGTGGATTACTCCTCGGGTGATTCCGACTAATTCTCATTTAGGTTTGGAGTAGAATTTGAGGAAACAGTGGGAGCCATCCAGATTAGATTAAATGATTAACCATTCTGATCTAGGTTAGAGTGCACGCTGAGTGTTTTCTTCTCTCTTTCTCTCTCTGGCTGCGACTATGACCCGACCTTTGACTAAAACTCATGAAACCAAGTTAACCGAACCTTCTTAAAACACTTTTACTTTTGGAATGTCGCGGTGTCGCATATATCATTGCCACTTCTTTATCACCTTTGCATTTCTCCAGAACACCCCGTATCACTACGAACATCCACTTCCATTGGATAAATCCATCGTATAGTTACATACGAACTCGAAGGAACTTTTTCGAGGATGGATTCTGGTTCTGGAGAGATTGAATATGATTATTCAGTTGTCTTTTCTCTTTACCTTCTCTCGGGTTGTGAGGGCTCCTAGGATTAGGAGCGGGTACACCTATTGAGCTTATTGGATAGTCTTCCTCCAGACCATAGGCAGGTGCCGAACGGTAGGGAAGGAAGAAAACCAACAAGCTTAACTGTGGTGTACAGAAGATAATAAGTAAAGACATATAAAGGGATTAGAATAATGGCAAAGCATATTGCGACCACCATCTTTCACGACAAAGACCGTGTTTACCCCTGCCACTCCTACATCCACTTTGCATTTCTCTAGAACACTCCGTATCACTATGGATATGCACTTCCATTGGATAAATCCATCGTATAGTTACATACGAACTCGAAGGAACTTTTTCGAGGATGGATTCTGGTTCAGGAGAAATAGAATAGGATTATTCAGATGTCTTTTCTCTTTACCTTCTCTCGGGTTGCAAGGGCTCCTAGGATTAGGAGAGTACACCTATTATGCTTATTGGATAGTCTTCTTCCAAACCTTAGGCTGTTGCCGAAGGGTAGGGAATGAAGAAAACCAATTAGCGTAAAGGAGGTGTACAGAAGGTAATAAGTAAAGACATAATAAAGGGATTGCAGAGAGGGCAGGCAAGTATATGGTTACTGTCGTGAATCAGGATAGTGGAAGTGGCGTTACTAAGAATACCAGTTAACCCCTTTTGAAACATTTTCATGTTTCACTGTACGATATTAATTGAAAACTGTTTTCCCAATTGTAATCAAACTCCAGGGTATGTATTTACCAGATCAGTTTCTCGCATCTGCATGTTATTACGGATGGTGAGTGGGAGTAAGATATTGGGAATTGGGTGATTATATTCTCATTATATCGGAATTCGTTGTAATTGGTTATATTTGAGGAAATCATCTGGATTTTGCCGGATGGCAATTATTTGGTTTTGAATATCCGTTGTGTAAGTCCACGTTACCTCTGCCGGTTCTTTCGGGCTTGCGGAAATGGTGAAAAACGATTTTTAGGGTTTAGGTAACATGGACTACGAATACGGATCTTGGCTAAACTACACACTAGCAACTAACAAGAGAGTTATCTACTCGGTTAGGGGTTATACCTCAACTTGAACTCCTTCTCTTTGACGCTTGATGGTGGTCGGATGGTGCTTTCCTCGTTGCCCCTTCTTGTCGAAGATGGATCCACCTGAGGGTTTCTTCCTTGAGCTCCTTTCTCGAACTTTGAGATAACTAAAGTCTCCGGCTTCCTAGACCTTCAACCTTAGGAAGAGTAGAGAGTGGCTTTGGGTGTTTTATCTCCAAGGAGAGGTTTCTCAACTCATGAGAATGATTCCCCTTGAACTAGAGGAGGAGGAAGATGAAGAGAGGAGAGAGAATGGTTATGATAGAATGAGAATAGTTTTTACAATCATAACAATATATGTGAATTATCATATTAATAATATTAATCCAAAATGAAAAAGGTGATGGTTGGTTTGATAAGACCATAATCATTTCACATTAAATGTTTTTGCAAAGATCAAAGAGCATCTTAGCAAAGAAATGATGATAGTCAAAGTTTCAACCATGGTCAACTAGTCAACCTTGGTCAACAGGTCAACAAGTCAACAAACCCAACCATGACACAATTTCATTTAAATAACATTATTAATTGATATATCACAAATTCATTAGGGTTTGGAAAAAGACGACTGTCAACTGTTCATACGCACCCGTTCCAAAACCCTAATTAAAAACCTCTTCCTCCGCCTCAATCAACTGTGCATACACACCCGCATTCGTGTTCAGAGGAACATGAATACTATGAGATAAAACTAACCCCAAAACATATACTAGGATCTTGCTCAAACCATAGCCCGCTAGTAATGTCTGTCCGGACGCGAAACGTGCACAAGTGCGCGGATGTGAACGAACCCTGTCGCAAAACCATGCGACCTCTACTCTGTTTTGCCCAAAGGCGAATAACCCTATGTGTGGGACTCTAAAGACCTGACACTACGCTGGCAGTGGGTTTAACCACAGACCGCAAGCGGCACTAGCTGTACGTAACGGTCCCCAGGTAGATGCCGATAAGAAGACTAACATGGTAAACCCATCTGAACTCCTTCTGAGCCTGAATGTGACAATCTCCGTAAAGTCCGGTCTATTCGTCTGAGAACATCGCATGGCGGGCCTACGGGGCGGTAAACGTCAGTCCCCTACTAGCGGTACAAGTCGTGTCAAGGTGTAGCCCAGAACACCTGAGATAACACTGGAAACCTACCAGTCTATCTCGCTTGCCATGGCAAGGGACTTTGTGTAATGGCTCTCCTAGACACAGCGCGATATCAACCCCCAATACCGGGAGAGACGAATCCTGTCTAACCGTCACTGCATCCAAGTGCTTCGGGACTGCACCCAAAAATTACCTGTTTGCACGACTCTTTTGAGCCGTGGTAGGGTAGTAATCAAAGTACAGTGGGAACACACTCGAGGCGAAATGACAGTGTCAAGTCAACGGACTAAGCTGTACTCATGTCACCTCGGAACAGATAACTGACAATAGGTATAGTACCAACCAACAGTTCCCGACGAGTCTTGTCCAGTGTACTCGTAACCTAACGAGCACCCGCATACTATCTTAAGTACGGCGTACTAACGGCTGTGGGACAGACCGTCTCCCAAGCTGGGATGAGAAGCGGATACGCTAGTCTACTCCGGAGTATCGATGCCCTGTCTCGATAGTCCTACGACTAGGGACCTGCATAAGGATGTGCTTATAGATTACCCAGCCCCCACGAGTGTGACTGCCATCACAACGCTGGTAATCAAGCAAAGATCCTAAGGGCTCCACTAATGTGTAAAGGAGGTATGCTAAAAGAAACACATGCACACATTAAAGCAGAAACAAACCAAGTAGCAAACCCTTATGTTTCATTAAGAAGACAAAACTGTACCTTGAAAAGTCATCCGTAAAAGTAATGAAGTAAGAATAACCGCTTCGTGCATGTGTAGACATTGGACCGCACACGTCGCTGTGTACGAGTCCCAAGAGCTCGCTCGCTCTTACTCCGTGTCCAGTGAACGGAGTCTTTGTCATCTTTCCTTTGAGACAGGATTGACAAGTTGCATATGACTGATATTCGAACGGATCCAAATATCCTTCTGTATGTAACTTCGTCAACCTTCCCTCATTGAGATGACCCAGTCTACAATGCCATAAGAAAGCCTGATTTGTTTCCGGAGACTTTCTTTTGTGTGTATTCTGGACATTGAAAATCTGTGGTTGGTTTAATACGTATATTCCATTGTTTAATGTACCTGACCCAATCAGAACTTGATTAAGGTGAATGTTTACAACATTACTTACAAACGCAAATTCATAACCTTCTTTAGAAACTAAAGATACAGAAATGATATTACAAGTTGCATTGGGTACAAAATTACAATTACGCAAAACCAAAACGTGTCCATCTGACAACCCCAGGTGATAGTCCCCTACGGACTCAGCATCCATGCCAGCTCCGTTTGCAACTCTGAAGGTCATATCAACTGCCTTCAAAACCCTAGGGTTTCTCAACGCCTGCAAAGAAATACAGATATGAGATCCTGATCCGGTATCCAATACCCAGGAAGTACAGTTTGTTGATAGGCAGTTTTCAATAACATACACACCTGAAGCTGAAGCCGCAACACGCTTCAGATCCTGTGTTATGGCCTTCCAAGCCCTGCAATCTTTCTTCCAGTGTCCACTCTTGTGACAGTAAAAGCATTCTTCCTTTCCCACAAGTTTTCCCGCTTCCTTTGTTGCTTTTGCCTTTCCCTTCGTATCCACCTTACTAACACCGCCCCTTGGTTTGGCGGGGTTTTTCTTCTTCTTTCCCTTGGCTTTCACTTTGAACCTAGAAGAGGAAGATCCTCCTACAAACAAAGTGGATGTTACCCTACCTTTCTGTAGGGTGCCCTCTGCACTCCTCAGCATGTTGAGGAGTTCTAAAAGTGCAACTTCCTTTTCCAGTAAGTTGAAGTTCAGAATGAACTGGGCGTAAGTGGAAGGAAGGGACTGGAGAATCAAGTCCGTATAGAGCTCATTCTCCAACATGGTCCCAAGGTACGCGAGCTCCTCAATGAAGCCAATCATCTTAAGCACGTGTTCCGCTACCGGTGATCCGATGGCCAATCTCGCCGAAAAACTTTTTCGAGACTTCATATCTTGCGATACGGGATTGCTCCCCATACAGTTCTTTTGTATCAAGAAATATTGATTCAAGGTCCATATTCTCGTGCCTCCTATTGTCCATAGAGGCAAGCACGAGGCACTTAACCTTCACGCAATCAATCTCCCAAGTCTTACGGATTTCCTTATCCGCGACGCTGGAGGTGGGACATGGGGCAGGGGGAGCTTTGGTGGTAAGGAGATACCCCAACTTGTCCTAGGTGATTGCCATTTTGACATTCCTGAGCCAATCAATGTAGTTTGGCCCTGTCAGTATATTTTTATCTAGTAGTAACTTAAGTCCAGTCATGTTGTTTGGTCGCTGCAATTAGGAGAGAGAGAAGAAACACTTTAGCATGATGCTCTTGCAAGTTTAGAGTGGTTTTTAATTTGTCTAAACAGGATGGCTCCCACAGTCTCTCGAATCCCTCCTCAAACCAAAAAGGAAGAATTAGTCAGGATCAATCTCACCGTACAATACTTGCTTAACCGTTCATCCAGGCTAGTGTCGGTACTTCGAGGGAGGTTTTCCAACGCTTTCACGAAGTTCTTTAATTAAATAACCTCTTTTCCTTGGGGCGCAACCCCGCTAACACCTTTCTAGACACCTACTAGGTTTATAGCATTGATCGTTAAGCGAGAATTTTCTCAAGGAGTAGCATATACTCACAGTAGGATCGGGATCCAAATATCATTGCGTGACAAAACTGAAGGAATCCTACCAGAATCATCACAATCCAAATAGTATGCAGCGCTAGCAAGTTTCAGTTCTTTTGAAACCCCCGATGTGGATTTTTGCCCCATGCTCTTATGACCTTGACTTTGGCCAACAAATCATAAGTCACATGTCAAGTTCTACCCGTCATTCTCCAGGTTAATTTGAACCCACCCGCACCTATCCTTGACTTTGGCCAACAAGGCAGTTTGACTGTCCCAAACCAACACATCTATCTATGCTGTACATGAATACCCAATAGCTACCAATCACCATGCCTTGACTTTGGCCAACAAACGTAGCTTGAATACTATTGATCATCCATGTGAAACGACGGAGGGCTACGAATGGTTTAGCCGAAATCGTGAACGTAGTGAACTTGATATAATCGATGGAACGAGATAGCTTTTAAAGGGAGTGGTTTAAGCTCCGCGTTTAAAAGTTATTTTGAAAAGAAACCGAGTGGTTTTTGAAAGTGTTCCAACGACTTTTACTTTGGTTTATTTTTCTTGCATTAATTTTAATGTGTCCCATCAATTAATCCTACCATTACAGAAAACAACGAAAATATGACGTACGTTTATGCCATCCGCATTCACCACGGGGTCCCGTCATCACCCGTTAGGTTACTTAACTAACGACAGAGCGGGTGCTGGACTAGCACGGATGCAAAACATAAGCAACGCCTAAATAGATATCATATAGATATCTATAAACATTCGTCACATGCAATGATACCCATTCCAGATCACAGATGAATACATTGGATATACTAGGAATCCGCAATTCGTACGAGCCTGTAACGAAGAGCGGATTACACGGTCGCGATGAATAGCCAATACCCCACCCTAGACCCCTACGGGTGCGGCAAACTACCCGCCAAGTATCCGAAGTGAAGCAACCTCCCTCAACGACGTGAGTAGGCCACTCGGCACTTCGAGGTGCCCGGTAGTTTGTGCACCCCACCTTGGGTCTATCCTAGGAGCAAAAATAGTAAAAAGAAATTATACAATGACGGCTACAACCTCGACCCGGTTGTGCGGCCATACAAATAATATTACATCAAATTACATATTACAAGAATTGAAAGATAAACAAAACTTTCATCTCACAATTCCCCCGGCTATTCATCCGCGACAATCCAACGAATTCATATACACAATCCATCAACATTACAGATCACAGATATGTATGACCCCCACTAATCGACGTATAGTGATTAGCAGACGTTCAATACATATATATAACAATACAGATATAACCCATTAGCCAAAGTCTACAGAAAATCGACCAAAATACGGATTTGTAACCACCCCAAAAACAAACTTGTTCTCTGGAAATTCTGGGCAGAAACAAACCATCTCAAAAATCATAAAATACCACCGGAAACAAACTGCAGGAGAAACGATCCACGGCCGAGTCAACTCGGCCGCGGAACCGCGGTGAGTTGGTCGGTTCGCTAGATCGTTTTTCTTTCCTGTTCACAAAAAAGCTTGAGCCGATTTTTAAGACATGATTTATTATTTTTGGAGCAGAAATAAAAATCGGCAGAAAGTAGGATTTTCCGGGGTGTTTCGCGGTTTTTTGTCCGGTCGAAATTCTAGATACTTTGCTAACATGCTAGGGTGTGTTTATTTAGGCTCTGATACCACTGTAAGTCCACGTTACCTCTCCCGGTTCTTTCGGGCTTGCGGAAATGGTGAAAAACGATTTTTAGGGTTTAGGTAACATGGACTACGAATACGGATCTTGGCTAAACTACACACTAGCAACTAACAAGTGAGTTATCTACTCGGTTAGGGGTTATACCTCAACTTGAACTCCTTCTCTTTGACTCTTGATGGTGGTCGGATGGTGCTTTCCTCGTTGCCTTCACTTGTCGAAGATGGATCCACCTGAGGGTTTCTTCCTTGAGCTCCTTTCTCGAACTTTGAGAAAACTAAAGTCTCCGGCTTGCTAGTCCTTCAACTTTAGGAAGAGTAGAGAGTGGCTTTGGGTGTTTTATCTCCAAGGAGAGGTTTCTCAACTCATGAGAATGATTCTCCTTGAACTAGAGGAGGAGGATGAAGAAGAGAGGAGAAAGAATGGTTATGATAGAATGAGAATAGTTTTTACAACCATAACAATATATGTGAATTATCAAATTAATAATATTAATCCAAAATGAAAAAGGTGATGGTTGGTTTGATAAGACCATTATCATTTCATATTAAATGTTTTTGCAAAGATCAAAGAGCATCTTAGCAAAGAAATGATGATGGTCAAAGTTTCAACCATGGTCAACTAGTCAACCTTGGTCAACAAGTCAACAAACCCAACCATGACACAATTTCATTTAAATAACATTATTAATTCATATATCACAAATTCATTAGGGTTTGGAAAAAGACGACTGTCAACTGTGCATAGGCACCCGTTCCAAAACCCTAATGAAAAACCTCTTCCTCCGCCTCAATCAACTGTGCATACACACCGGCATTCGTGTTCCGAGGAACATGAATACTATGAGATAAAACTAACCCCAAAACATATACTAGGATCTGGCTCAAACCAGAGCCCGATAGTAATGTCTGTCCGGACGCCAAACGTGCACAAGTGCGCGGATGTGAACGAACCCTGTCGCAAAACCATGCGACCTCTACTCTGTTTTGCCCAAAGGCGAATAACCCTCTGTGTGGGACTCTAAAGACTCGACACTACGCTGGCAGTGGGTTTAACCACAGACCGCAAGCGGAACTAGTTGTACGTAACCGTCCACAGGTAGATGCCGATAAGAAGACTGACGAGGTAAACCCATCTGAACTCCTACTGAGCCTGAATGTGACATTCTCCGTACAGTCCGGTCTGTTCGTCTGAGAACATCGCATGGCGGGCCTAGGGGGCGGTAAACGTCAGTCCCCTACTAGCGGTACAAGTCGTGTCGGTGTGTAGCCCAGAACACTTGAGATAACACTGTAAACCTACCAGTCTATCTCGCTTGCCCTGGCCAGGGACTTTGTGTAATGGCTCTCCTAGACACAGCGCGATATCAACCCCCAATACCGGGAGAGACGAATCCTGTCTAACTGTCACTGCCTCCAAGTGCTTCGGGACTGCACAAAAAAACTACCTGTTTGCATGACTCCTTTGAGCCGTGGTAGGGTAGTAATCAAAGTACAGTCGGAACACACTCGAGGCGAAGTGACAGTGTCAAGTCAACGGACTAAGCTGTACTCATGTCACCTGGGAACTGATAACTGACGATAGGTATAGTTCCAACCAACAGTTCCCGACGAGTCCTGTCCAGTGTACTCGTAACCAAACGTGCACCCGCATAGTATCTCAAGTACGGCGTACTGACGGCTGTGGGACAGACCGTCTCCCAAGCTGGGATGAGAAGCGCATACGCTAGTCTACTCCGGAGTATCGTTGCCCTGTCTCGATAGTCCTACGACTAGGGACCTGCATAAGGATGTGCTTATGGATTACCCAGCCCCCACGAGTGTGACTTCCATCACAGCGCTGGTAATCAAGCAAATATCCTAAGGGCTCCACTAATGTGTAAAGGCGATATGCTAAAAGAAACACATGCACACATTAAAGCAGAAACAAACCAAGTAGCATACTACTATATTGAGCAAGATTGTCTATACAAGGTGAATATCCCAAGCTTCCATTAAGTAATATACAAACTAGTATGACACAGTTGTAAGTGCACGGCGGCGCCCCGGCCGTCAATCCGACGCCGGAATGCGGAAGCGATGATTTACTTTAACTTTTTAAACCGGCACCACCACGCACTAAAATCCCGGATCGTGCCATTAAACTAGTCCTAGCTATCTAGTGAAAGGGGTAAAGAGATATACCGAGTGATCCGTGTCCTTCGGTCTTCTAGTCGTCGTCCCGATCTCCCCGAGGAATCTCCGGTCTCCACCTCCTCGCCGGAAGGGCACCACGTCGCCGTCTTCGTTTACGGGATCCTACCTCTGGACCGAGGCAACTCGGGCACGAAGTTGGCGAGCCGACGTGCCCAAGATTTGCTGTAGAAATTGTGTAGTGCTTTATGTCTCATTTTGGGCTTGAGGAAGTTGCCTTTGGTTGAGGAAATGAACTAAGACATTTTCGAGATGAAACTTTGGGATTTTTGTGAAGCCAAAAGACCAAAAATCCCACCACCAAAATATGGGCAGCCCCTCCTTGGCTTGGCCGGCCATGCAATGGTAAAGGGAGTGAGAATGAGAGAGAGTGTGTATGTGTGAGAGAGTGAGCGACAATAATGCAAGAGAGATATCAAATGTTATCATGAAAAGAAATGATCACAAAAACAAACCCACACTCCACCAACCATCATCATTACTCCAAAGTCAAGCAATCATGAAGAAGTCAAGAAGTTAAGGGATGGTGCAACCATCATGACACAACAATATGCAAAGACAACCCTCCAAAATTCTTATTTGCACAAATGCAAATAAGCCATTCTCCACCAATCTTCAGCCAATGAAAGATACAAAGAAATATGGATGAAATGGAAAACAAAGTGGCAACTCCAAATACTGATCCCGTAATAAATTACAGGAAAACCCCGCTACTGTATATACATACCCGCATTTGTATTCCGACCGAATACAAATGCAATGAAACAAAGCCTACACTGTACAATACTAGGATCCGGCTTAAACCAAAGCCCGCTAGTATTAACCGTCCGATCCTGATCCGTGCAATACCGCACGTATCTGATCGAACCCTGCCATATCTCCATACGACCTCTACAGCGTTTCGCCCGAAACTTGAGCAACTGTCTGTGGGGGACTCTAAAGACTCGTCAACACCTTGGTTATGGATTTAACCACTAGCACGTCAGAGGTATTAGCAAATACGTAACGGGCTACCAGGTATTGACCAAAAGGGACGTCTGTGAGCGAACTCAGCCTGACACCCTACTGAGCCTGTCAGTGACAATATCCGTACAGTCCGGTCCGTTCGTCTATGAGCATTGCATGGCGGGCCTAGGGGGTTGTTAAAGGTCAGACCCCCAAAAGCGGTACAAGTCGTGTCGGAGTGTAGCCCAGAACACCCTGAGATACTACTGGAATACCTACCAGTAAATCTCCTGCCTTGGCCAAGGACTTCGTGTAATGGCTCTCCTAGACACAGAGCGACCTCACCCCCAATACCGGGAGAGACGAACCCGTGCAGATCCGCTCACTGCCTCCATGTGGCTCGGGACTGTACCCAACTAAATCCTGTTTGCACGTCTCCTTTGAGCGTGGTAGGGTAGTAATCAAAGTACAGTGGGAACTCACACGAGACAAATGACGATCCTCAGGTCGATGAACTAACCTGTACACATGTCACCATGGAACTGCTATCTGACGTCAGGTATAAGACCAACTAGCATGTTCCCGGCGAGTCCTGTGCGGTGTACTCATAAGCCAATGAGCACCTGTATACATCTTAGGTGAACCAACTGACACCAGTGGCTTGTGAGACCGGCCACCGCCCCTCGTCGGGGTCTCGACTGTATACACTAGTCTACTCTGGAGTATCGATGCCCTGTTTCGAAACTCCCATGACTAGGGACCTTTTAAGGATGTGCTTATAGACTACCAGCTCCCACGTATATGATCGCCCTCATACTGCTGGCAATCAAGCAAGAATCCTAGGGGCTCTATCAACGTGCAATAGTGACCTTTAAGGTCACCTAAAGCAGTACACGATGATAAAGATAAACCAGATACCATACTGTCATCTTGAGTAAGACTGTCCTACCGGAATAGGTCCTCCCTCAATCATTGCAATCACGTGCCTGTGATCCAATAATTGACTTTGAGGGCACTATCTCCAACAATCTCCCATTTGCACTCGAGGCTAATTATTGCGATGTCGCATACTCACAGCCCGTGTGATACCGAACACCCAACTCCTCTACTAGTCAGTCTCATAAAGCTCGTTTGCGAAACTATTGCGTTCGAGGAATAGCCTCAGTGAGTGGATCCGCTTTGATATTTCTTTCTATGACTCTCTATATCTCAAGTTCGCGGAGAAACCCATCTCCCGAAATGACCAATACCTGTCTTAGAATGTGTCTGGATATCTGATGGGACCTAGCTCATAAATGAACTCCAAATCCAAACTTCTTAGACTGTATCGTCAGCTGAACTTAATCAGTATCCTGCGCCATGCCTCCCTCAGTATTGCCTTGGACCACCTGTCCAAAATACTGCCCCTCGTCAGAAGGAAAACTATAACTCTGACAACCTCCTTGTCGTCCAGGACACCTTGGAGGCCTGGAATGATAACTGTTTCCCGAATAAGGCTGTCGTTATCATATCCCTAGAACATCCACTTATGTTCTAAAACTGTCTCCGACTGTTTCTCCAGGATTGGATCAATAACAACTTATTGCATCCAGTGCAAAAACAACATCTGGTGTGGTACTTGACATCTCATAATTGACACAATTGCCTAAGCAAGTGATCTGCCAATCATGCACATCCCTCCCCCCTTTAGTCTGTAAGACACATTTAGAGAGGGTGACTCCATCACCTGCAGGTACACTACAGTGCCAGGAGTCGTCCATTCTAAATACTCTTAGAATAATGTAAAAGTACCCTGATTGGGAAACCACCCAAATCTAGATCTAAAACCATAGATCTAGTAACCAGTATGTCTGATATAATGTCCAAGTCCTATGTGGAGAAACCACTGTGTGACGACCAAAGTATAACCGATTGTATTATAGGAATATCACTTCCTACTCTGTGTATGTCATCCAAATACCAGGACATCACACCCTAGTACCTTCTTAACAGATCCATCCCCTATTCTGATGAAGTCAAACCTATGACTGTCACATCAGAAATAGATGATCTATCTCCGCTATATCTGCTTTAGTCTATAAATAGACATAAGCCACTTGTCCACCAATGCTTCCGCTGCTCCCACTGACTACGACAACCCTCTGGCAGAGTCATATACATGTACACTTCTAAAGCTAGTTTAGAACGACGCTATACTCATCCTCCTGCCGGGTCTCGTAGTCTGGAACAACAGCAATGGCAAGACTGGGTAAACAAGAACCTCCCTGTCACCGTCCTTGAGGCTACCGGAGAACCCCTCGGGTGCCTGAGGTTACCGACCGTATCTGCGGAGTGGCCAATGGAATGTCAAGCCGGATTGAATCTTTAGGTTCCTTTCAAACTTTCAGTAATCGTTTGCGGTTCTGGAATCACTTCCAGTTCTACCATACTCCCACTACTGTTTTCTGAAAAAATCCATTTTTATTAAAACTGTGGCGAGTCAAGAACAATATCACTATTGATCTTCCAGATGGTAGAAAGTCAACCCTCGTCACAAACAGCCATTACAAAAACATGCCTTGAGTTATCCAGAGTCTGGTTCTAAGCATAAGCCGGACAACTCCCCGTACCTTAACATCGTTAAGATATGAACTGTTCTATATGTAGGGTTCCTAGGCACACTAAAGAGGTCTCACAAGGCATCAACCATGCCAATTTTAAATTTTAAGGGTGCCGAGAAACCCTAATACAGATCGTTGACTAGATATTTAGGCGAAATACGAATCTAGTTAACAACTTAACTAAAGATAAAAGCTACAACCTTTGTACATCCGGTTATCCACTTCCTTAGATCCATGTAGTCGTCCTCTCGCTGTCCATCTCGAATCCCGAACTCAAACGTCGGCTTCATCGGAGAATTGGGCAGACTAGGTCGTCGGCTTCGTGCCGAAGATGATCTACGTCGAGGCATCACAAGTTCAAGCTCCGACTTCACAAATTTGTGAAACTTGTGAAGAAAACACCCAAAACAACTTGGCAAGAGGTAGAGGGTGAAGAAATAGGAGGTGGGTTCACTTTAGAATTGGATTTCTCACTTTAGAACTCAAGTTGCCATTGATGGCATCAAGCTTTCATTCATGAAAATGAAGAAGAAGATGAAGCTAGAATTATGATAAGTCTTTTTAAAATGAAAAGAAAATGAATACTTATCATAATGTAAACCATGGTCAAGTGTAAAGATTAAACTAAGGTTAGTTGGAATGGTTAGGGTTAAGGATGAGATAAGAATGGTGGACTTGTTCAAAGCTTCAAGAAGCTTCAACATAAAAACAAAATAAGCCACCATTCTTAATAATTTCCAAAATGAATATATAAATAAATAACTAAGTAAATAATCAAAGCCCTAACCATTCATATAACCATGGTTTAATCTTTACACAAACCCAAGTGAGCAAGTATCATCAAACATGGTACAAACTAGTGTACAAAAGTATATCACATATACAATGTGCACATCAAGTGAGAAAATCCATTTAAAGTGAAACAATACTAGTTAATGCAAAGTAATATATCAAATATATAATTATACATTAAATCATTAAATCAATACTTGATTTAACGATCCGGTCATATCGCATATCACCGACTAGTATCCATTGTATCGGCTTAACGAATCAATCCTTGAATCGATAATTAGGTTATATCGCATACAACCAATCGATACATTAATCGCGAGAATGGAATACGGTATCACATACACGCATTATTCTCGGTCCCTCACATATCTCATATGCGCTCCTATTTCGTTTCGCTTGAGCCAGGAAACCTCTGTGTAGGACTCTAAAGACTCGTCAATACGCCGGTAGCAGATGATGATCATATCAAGCACCCACAGCCGCAAGCGGTCTGCTAAACGTAACGGCCATCCGGGTATTGAGCGATCACAAGATCGACGAGCTAGCCCGCTCACACTCCTGTGAATCCAACCGGTAACACTTACCGTACAGTTCGGTCTGTTCGTCTGATATATCGCATATCATTTTAGGGGTGGTAAACGTTAGACCCAATAACCGATAAGTCGTGCCTATGTGAGGCTCATAACGGGTCGAGAAACTACTGGTAACACTTACCAGCAAATCTCTGATCAGCCCTAGCCAGGGACTTCCCTGTTACGGCCAATCGAGCACAGCGCAACATCAACCCCCAATACTGGGAGAGATGAAACCCCTCCTATCGCTCATTGTCTCCATGTGACTCGGGACTGTACCCAAAGACCACCGTTTTGCACGCCCTCATGGACGTGGTAAGGTGGAGATCAAAGCACAGTGGGAATCACACAAGTCTCTGTGACGATCTCGGGTCTACAGACTAACCTGTACAAGTGTCACCTGAGAACTGCCATCTGACGTGAGGTATAATACCATCTGGGAGTTCTCGGCGAGTCCTTCCAGTCTACCCAGTCTCCACTGAGCACCCGTATACCATCTCTGATGTCAAACACCAATGGATATGGGATCATCCATCTCCCATCTCATGGGACGAGAAGCGTATACGCTAGTCTACACTGGTATATCGATGCCCCGTCTCGATACACCTACGACTAGGGACTTTGAAGGATGTACTTATGGACTACCATGTCCCCACTAGTATGATCTGCATCATAGTCCAGGCAGTCAAGTACACATCCTAAGGGCTTTACCAACATGTAACTGTAAGACAGTTAAAAGAGACAAGTGTACATGTTAAGATAAAGAGTAACCAGATAGCATACTATCATAACGAGCAAGAAAGTCATCTCTATATATGTCCAAGCATCCAACATAATATACATCATCTGTACAATACTGGCCTCTAGGGCATACATACAACTAACAATTTCCCACTTGCACTAGGGTTCCTAGGCACACTATAGAGGTCTCACAAGGCATCAACCATGCCAATTTAAAATTTTAAGGGTGCCGAGAAACCCTAATACAGATCGTTGACTAGATGTTTAGGGGAAATACGAATCTAGTTAACAACTTAACTCAAGATAAAAGCTACAACCTTTGTAGATCCGGTTATCCACTTCCTTAGCTCCATGTAGTCGTCCTCTCGCTGTCCATCTCGAATCCCGAACTCAAACGTCGGCTTCATCGGAGAATTGGGCGGACTAGGTCGCCGGCTTCGTGCCGAAGATGATCTACGTCGAGGCATCACAAGTTCAAGCTTCGACTTCACAAATTTGTGAAACTTGTGAAGAAAACACCCAAAACAACTTGGCAAGAGGTAGAGGGTGAAGAAATAGGAGGTGGGTTCACTTTAGAATTGGATTTCTCACTTTAGAACTCAAGTTGCCATTGATGGCATCAAGCTTTCATTCATGAAAATGAAGAAGAAGATGAAGCTTGAATTATGATAAGTCTTTTTAAAATGAAAAGAAAATGAATACTTATCATAATGTAAACCATGGTCAAGTGTAGAGATTAAACTAAGGTTAGTTGGAATGGGTAGGGTTAAGGATGAGATAAGAATGGTGGACTTGTTCAAAGCTTCAAGAAGCTTCAACATAAAAACAAAATAAGCCACCATTCTTAATAATTTCCAAAATGAATATATAAATAAATAACTAAGTAAATAATCAAAACCCTAACCATTCATATAACCATGGTTTAATCTTTACACAAACCCAATTGAGCAAGTATCATCAAACATGAAACAAACTAGTGTACAAAAGTATATCACATATACAATGTGCACATCAAGTGAGAAAATCCATTTAAAGTGAACCAATACTAGTTAATGCAAAGTAATATATCAAATATATAATTATACATTAAATCATTAAATCAACACTTGATTTAACGATCCGGTCATATCGCATATCACCGACTAGTATCCATTGTATCGGTTTATCGAATCAATCCTTGAATCGATAATTAGGTTATATCGCATACAACCAATCGATACATTCATCGCGAGAATGGAATACGGTATCACATACACGCATTATTCTCGGTCCCGCACATATCTCATATGCGCTCCTATTTCGTTTCGCTTGACCCAGGAAACCTCTGTGTAGGACTCTAAAGACTCGTCAATACGCCGGTAGCAGATGATGATCATATCAAGAACCCACATGCCGCAAGCGGTCTGCTAAATGTAACGGCCATCCGGGTATTGAGCGATCAGAAGATCGACGAGCTAGCCCGCTCACACTCCTGTGAATCCAACCAGTAACACTTACCGTACAGTCCGGTCTGTTCGTCTGATATGTCGCATATCAAGTCTAGGGGTGGTAAACGTCAGACCCCAATAACCGATAAGTCGTGCCGATGTGAGGCTCATAACGGGTCGAGAAACTACAGGTAACACTTACCAGCAAATCTCTGATCAGCCCTGGCCAGGGACTTCCCTGTTACGGCCAATCGAGCACAGCGCAACATCAACCCCCAATACCGGGAGAGACGAAACCCCTCCTATCGCTCATTGCCTCTATGTGACTCGGGACTGTACCTAAAGACCACCGTTTTGCACGCCCTCATGGACGTGGTAAGGTGGAGATCAAAGCACAGTGGGAATCACACAAGACTCTATGACGATCTCGAGTCTACAGACTAACATGTACAAGTGTCACCTGAGAACTTCCATCTGACGTGAGGTATAATACCATCTGGGAGTTCTCGGCGAGTCCGTCCAGTGTACCCAGTCTCCACTGAGCACCCGTATACCATCTCTGATGTCAAACACCAATGGATATGGGATCATCCATCGCCCATCTCATGGGTCGAGAAGCAAATACGCTAGTCTACACTGGTATATCGATGCCCCGTCTCGATACACCTACGACTAGGGACTTTGAAGGATGTACTTATGGACTACCATGTCCCCACTAGTATGATCTGCATCATAGTCCAGGCAGTCAAGTACACATCCTAAGGGCTTTACCAACATGTAACTGTAAGACAGTTAAAAGAGACAAGTGTACATGTTAAGATAAAGAGTAACCAGATAGCATACTATCATAACGAGCAAGAAAGTCATCTCTATATATGTCCAAGCATCTAACATAATATACATCATCTGTACAATACTGGCCTCTAGGGCATACATACAACTAACACTATATCCAATACAGAAACAGAGGCACTGATTTAATTGAACCAGATTCAAATCATGCGGCTGTCTCCAGTGCATGTCAACTAAATGGAAAGAGGCCGATCAGCGTTACTCAACTTAGGAGTGCTTCCATATATGAGTAACCTGAAAGAGAGGCAAGTTCTCTTAGTCATTAATATCAACAGAATACCATACACAAGTTTCTACATCTTCTATCACCTTGAAGAATCCCGATACTTGCAACACCTGGTTCTCTACTATATTCTTATACCTATAACTTCTCAAAATTCGGACCCTGTATTTCCTCGAAACACCTGTCTAAAAACCAGAGAAGTCATAAGTAAACCGAATATAGTACGAGGACCAACCCCTCTGTCCAAATGGACACTAGACAACATACAATACTCTGTATAAGTCCTTTGAGTCTAATAACTCAAACCCTGTGTGTCGTAGGTTGAAAACTTTACTTATGGTTAAGAAGAATTACACCGCTGTTTAATGCTCCTTACCTAACCATCCACTGATATAGGTAAATGTCATCGACATAATTTCAAAAAGCTATATCTCACTCTATAAAAATAGACGTACAGATATATCAATTTGAAATTGGTGCATGACAGCGGATATTCAAAACCTAATATTTGCCGTCCGGCAAACAACCCAGGTGACTTCCTCAAATATCACCGATTACAACGAATCCCGATATAATGAGGATGATCACCTAATTCCCAATAACTTGCTCCCACTCATCATCTGTAAAACCATACAGATGTGAGAATCATACCTGGTAAATACATACCCTGGAGCAAGTGTCTAATTGGAAAATCAGTTTTTCTTTAACAGTACACAGTGAAACTGAAACATTGAAATGTTTCGATGGGGTATCCCGGTATTCCTAGTAATGCCTCTTCCATTATCCAGATTCACAACTGTAACCGTGTAATTATTTTCCATCTTTCCAAATCCCTTTCTATGTCATTAGTCATTACCTTCTGTACACCCCTTTAGGCCAAATGGTTTTCTTCCTTCCCTACCGTTCGGCACCAGCCTATGGTTTGGAAGAAGATTGTCCAAAAAGCATAATGGGTGTACTGTCCTAATCCTAGTAACACTCGTAATGCGAGAGAAGGTGAAGATAAAAGACAACCGAATAAACCTTATTCCAATTTCTCCTGAACCAGAATCCATCCCCGAACTGGAACAAGTTCCTTTCTAGTTCGTATATAACCATACTGTTAGTGTTTATGCCCAAGAATGCCATTACTGTATCATACTAGTTTGTATATTACTTAATGGAAGCTTGGGATATTCACATGTATATAACAGTCTTGCTAAACATGGTAGTATGCTACTTGGTTTTTTCTATCTTAATATGTGGGTATACGTATTGATAGAGCTCTTAGGATCTTGCTTGACTACCAGCGTTGTGATGGCAGTCAGACTAGTGGGGGCTGGATAGTCTACAAGCACATCCTTATTCAGGTCCCTAGTCGTTGGATTATCGAGACAGGGCATCGATACTCCGGAGTATACTAGTGTGTACGCTTCTCATCCCAGTTGGGGAGATGGTATGTCCCACAGCCGTCAGTACGTCGTACTAGAGATAGTATGCAGGTGCTCGTTAGGTTACGGGTACACCGGACAGGACTCACAGGGAACTGTTGGTTAGTTTTATACCAGTCGTCAGTGAACAGTTCCCAGGTGACATGAGTACAACATAGTCCGCAGACTTGACACTGCTACTTCGCCTCGAGTGTGTCCCACTGTTCTTAGATTGCTACCCTACCACGGCTCAAAGGAGTCGTGCAAACAGGTAGCAGTTGGGTGCAGTCCCGAGCACTTGGAGGCAGTGGCGGTTAGACAGGATTCGTCTCTCCCGGTATTGGGGGTTGATATCGCGCTGTGTCAGAGAGCCATTACGCAAAGTCCCTGGCCAGGGCAAGCGAGATTTGCTGGTAGGTTCCAGTAGTTTCTCAGGATGTAATGGGCTTCCCTCCGACACGACTTATACCGCTATTAGGGGACTGAAACTTGCCGCCCCGTAGGCCCGATATGCGATAGTCTTGGACGAACGGACCGGACTGTATGGAGATTGTCACATCAGACTCAGTAGGGGTTCGGATGGGTTTCCTCATCGGCCTTCTTATCGACATCTACCTGGGGACCGTTACGTACAGCTTGTGCCGCTTGCGGTCTGTGGTTAAACCCACTGCCAGCGTAGTAGTTGAGTCTCTAGAGTCCCACACAGAGAGTTTCCCTACTCCTGGCGAAACGATATAGAGGTCGTATGGTTTTACGACAAGGGTTTGGACGCATACGTGTGTTTACACACGTACGACTTTCGGACAGTTTTTACCAGTCGGCTTTGGTTTAAGCCAGTTATTGGTATCCGGTTATTGGATTTATACAGTCTAAAGTTTTTCCGTTTTTTTGCAGAAAGGAGGGGCGTTCTCGTAATTGCGCGAGAAGCTTCTAGAAGGTGGTGACTAAGGAGGTTTAGGTGGCATATACAATAAATGTGATTAGTGAATCATCACTAGATATTATCAAGCATGGTTGCTAAATTCATTTCTTTTCTTTTCTTGATAAAAAGAAATGCTTGATATATATTATCATAACTCATTATTCTCATTTCATTATTATCCTCACCTTCTCTCTCCTCAAGCTCTCCCTCTTCAAACCCTAATCCTACCCTCTCATGTGTTGAGTACAAGGATTAGTTAGACTACTTAATCCATAACCCTCTCTATATTTCACCTAGCTTCTTTGATTAGGACTTAAAGAAGTTTAGTTGCCTCAAGTTTAGAGGCTAAGCTTGGAGTAAAGCTCTCGGGTGGATCGTCTACTACTTCGAGAAGGCCTAGGAGGAGGTGGAGTTCGCAAAGACGAAGGACACGATTCGTTAGGTATAATCCCTAAACATAGTAGCATAGAAACTCTATGTTTGTTGTTAGTTATCGTTTAGCTTCGATTCATGCGGTTAGTCAATGTTTAAGCAAAGAACAAGATCGTTTTTCAAATTTCCACCTCCCCGCAAGTCGTGGGGTGTTGCACATCGACTTACAGTGGTATCAGAGCCTCGCTAAACAATAAATAACTTACTTGCAAATTTGTATGAATTTCGAACTGAAAAAACAAAACCGGAAAAGCCCGAAATCACAAGTTTCTGTCGTTTTTAAAATGAAGTCCAAAAATTTTTCAGGGATGTTCAGAAAGCTTGAAAAGACACCAGAAGGACACACAAGAAATTTGGGCCCCTGAATTGTCTAAAGCGCCGCGGAACCGCGGCGGATCCCACCGATCCGCCGCGCTTCCGCCGCCGAGTTGACGATTCAGGAACCCAATTTTCCTGTGTTGCTTTTCTGTGATATTTGGTATTTTCTGGAATATTTAATTATTGCTCAGGTTTCAGATTTACAGAGATGTATTGGAGCAAAATTAAAAGTGTTTAATCGATCGAAATTATACAGTATTTTGCTTGTTGGATTATATCTGTGTTTGTATAATGTGTTCGTAAACCTCCCCTAACTGCTAGTATGTCAGTTGGCAGGGGTTTGCACATTTCTGAAATGGATTTTATCTGTTTGTGCATATGAACTGTGTTGGACTGTTGTGATGGATAGCCGGGGTTATGTGATGGGTTTTTTATTTAATTCATTTGAAGTAAATGTAATTTGTTGTAATATTATTTTGCGGGGCACATCCAGGTTGCGGTTGTAGCCACCTTTGTATTATTTCATTTTACTGTTTTTGCTCCTAGGACAGACCCAAGGTGGGGTGCACAAACTGCCGGGTGGGTAGTTTGCCGTACCCGTTGGGGTCTTGGGTGGGGTAATGGCTATTCATCACAACTGTGTAATCCGTGTTTCGTTGCAGGCCCAAAACAAACACGGATTGCTTCCAAATCCAATTAAGTTCATCTGTGATCTGGAATGAATATCATTGCGTCAGACGAATGAAAAATATCTATATATATGATAGCTATTTTAGACGTCACTTATGTTTTACACCCGCGCTAGCCCAGTCCCCGCTCTGTCGTTAGTTAAGTAACCTAACGAGTAATGACGGGACCCAGTGGCAAATGCGGATGGCATAAGAGGACGTCATATTTTCGTTGTTCTCTGTAATGATAGGTTAATGATGGGACGCATTATCTATAATGCAAAGAAAATAAACCAAAGTTTTAATCGTTGGAACAATTTAAAAGAAACCACTCGGTTAATTTTAAAAACAGATATTTTTTTTAAAATGCGGAGCTTTAACCACTCCTTATAAAAGCTATCAGGTTCCTTCGGTTATATCAAGTTCACTACGTTCACGGTTTCGCCAAAACCAGTCGTAGCCCTCCGTCATTTCTTATGGATGGACAGTAGTATTCAAGCTATGCTTATTGGCTTTCGTCAAGGCATAATGTTTGGTAGCTGCTGAGGTATTCATTTGTTGCATAGATAGATGAGTTGGTTTGGGACAGTCGTATAACCTTGTTGGCTTTCGTCAAGGGTATATACGGGTGGGTTCAAATTAACAAGATAATGATGGGCAGAACTTGACATGTGTTTTATGATTTGTTGGCTTTCGTCAAGGTCATAAGAACATGGGGCAAAAATATATATCGGGAATTTCTAAAGAAACTGAAATTTGCAAAGAGATGCATACCATTTGGAGTTTGATGAATGTTGGTAGGATTCCTTCAACATTATCATACGATGATATTTGGATCCTGATCCTACTGAGAGTATATGCTACATATCAGGATATTCGTCACTTAACGATCAATGCTATAAACCAAGTAGGTGTCCAGAAAGGTGTCAGCGGGGTTACGCCCCCAGAGAAAATAGGTTATTTAATTAAGGAACTTCGCGAAAGCGTTGGAAAACCTCCCTCGAAGTATCGACACTAGCCTGGCTGAACGGTTAAGCAAGAATTGTACAGTGAGAATAGTCCTGGCTAATTCTTCTTTTATGGTTTGAGGAAGGATTCGAAAAACAGTGGGAGCCATCCAGTTTAGATAAATTAAAAACCAATCTAAACTTGCAAGAGCATCATGCTAAAGTGTTTTCTTCTCTCTCTCTCATTGCAGCGACCTTGTGACCATGACTAGGTTACATCTAGATAACAAGTTGACTGAATCTAACTTATATGACTGGCAAAGGGCTGTCTAGATGACCATTGCCTATGACAAGCTGGACCACCCTATTACTACTCAAGATCCCATCGTCCCAGGTCCAGTTTCCAATGTCACGGATATGGATATCCGTCAGACAAAGGAAAAGAATAAAGCGAAAGCCAAGTGCCTCGTGTTGGCTTCAGTTGATGGTATATACCAGAAGCAGCACGAGAAGATGGACTCTGTTTCCATCTTTCTCCATAACAAAGATTTATATGGAGAGCAATCTCATATCGAACGAATTGATTCAAGCGAGGTCGGCTGACGGGTCATCTGTAAGGGACGACGTCCTTACGATGACTAGCTATATTGATGAGCTCCAGGACCTGGAGACCACGTTGGGAAACAGGTCATATACTGACTTATTTCCACAGTCCCTACCCTCTACTTACACCCTGAAAGAAACCAGGGAGACACAAGCTCTACTTAATAGGGGACCTTCTTCTTCTTCATCCAAGGCGAAAGCAAAGGGTGAAAAGAAGAAGACCTCTACAAAGCCGATATACGGTGTCAGCAAAGTAGGAGGAAAGGGAAGAGAAAAAGTTTCGGGACTTGGTATAGGTAAGGAGGGACATTCCTATTGTTGTGGGAATGGACATTGGCAGAAGGATTGCAAGGCGTGGAACGCCAAGAACCAGGAACCGAAGCAAGCTGTGGCTTCGACTTCAGGTGTGTTTGTAATTGAGAATTGTCTGTCGATCAACTCTACTTCCTGGGTATTGGATACCGGATCAGGATCTCATATTTGCAATTCATTGCAGGCACTGAGAAACCGTAGAGTGATGAAAGAAGGTGATATGACCCTAAAGGTTGCTAACGGAGCTAGCGTGGGAGCTGCGTCCGTCGGGGATTATCACCTAGGATTGACGAGTGGACACATTTTGGTTTTACATAACTGTTTTTTTGTATCAAGCTTAACGTGTAATATCATATCAGTTTCCTTGTTATCAAATAAAGGTTATGATTTCACGTTTGTAAGAGATGTTGTTGACATCCACCTTAGTCATGGTTTGATTGGGTCAGGTACACTAAATAACGGTATATATGTTTTAAACCAAATCCAAATTTTCAATGTCCAGAACACACTAAAAAGAAAGTCTCCAGATTTAAATAAAGCTTTCTTATGGCATTATAGACTGGGTCACATCAATGAGAGAAGGTTGACTAAGTTGCATAGAGATGAATATTTGGACTCGTTCGAATATCAAACTTATGACACTTGTCAATCTTGTCTCAAAGGAAAGATGACAAAGATTCCATTCACTGGACAAGGAGTAAGAGCGAGCGAGCTCTTAGGACTCATACACAGCGATGCATGTGGTCCAATGTCTACACATGCAAGAGGTGGTTTTTCCTATTTCATTACTTTCATGGATGATTACTCAAGATACAGATTCATTTATCTGATGAAACATAAATCCGAGGCTTTGAGAAATTCCAAGAGTATAAGAATGAAGTAGAAAACCAAACCGGCAAAAGTATCAAGACACTTAGATCTGATCGAGGTGGTGAATACTTGAGTGCCGAGTTCCTAGGTTACCTAAAAGAGAAAGGAATTCTCTCTCAGCTTACTCCTCCATACACTCCACAGCATAACGGTGTATCGGAGAGACGGAATCGAACCCTATTAGATATGCTACGATCCATGATGAGTAATGCTGAGTTACCGCGATCTTTCTGGGGTTATGCGCTAGAATCAGCGGCATATCTTTTGAATATGGTACCTACCAAGACTGTGCCTACCACGCCATATCAGATGTGGAGTGGGAAGAAACCCTATCTTCAGTATCTGAAAATATGGGGATGTCCAGCTTTTGTTAAAAAGCAGCATGTGGACAAGCTCGAGGCACGATCAGTAAAGTGTAAGTTTGTGGGATATCCAAAGAACTCCAAGGGGTATCTATTCTATTACGCAGAGGAACAAAAGGTGTTTGTTTCTCGTAATGCCCATTTTCTAGAATATCAGTTTTTAGAAAATGAAATAAGTGGGAGCGAAATAGAACTGGAAGAAATTCCAGAACCACAAACTGCTACTGAAAGTTTGGTAGAACCAGAAGTTCAAGAAGTACAGGACATTCCCGCACCCCTCCGCAGGAGTAGTAGGCCGTCTCATCCGCCTGAGAGATACTACGGTTTTCTCATAGATGGGGATAGAGAGGATTGCATCATAGATGATGATGATCCTACTGACTTCCAGCAGGCCATCCAGAGCGGCGACTCGGTACGATGGCTAGATGCAATGCGGACCGAAATGGAGTCCATGTACACCAACAAAGTATGGACTTTGGACTTTGCTCCAGATGGGGTAAAACCCATAGGATGCAAATGGATCTTCAAGAAAAAGATTGGTGTAGATGGACAGGTGGAAACCTATAAGGCTAGACTTGTTGCAAAGGGTTTTCGTCAAAGACCTGGTTTGGACTATGACGAAACGTTTTCTCCAGTGGCTATGCTCAAATCCATTCGAGTCCTTCTTGCTATTCCTGCCTTCCATGATTATGAAATCTGGCAGATGGACGTAAAGACGGCTTTTCTGAATGGAAATTTGGAAGAGTGCGTCTATATGGATCAGCCAGAGGGTTTCAATCAGAGTGGGAGCAGCGGGAAAGTATGCAAGCTGCTTAAGTCCATTTATGGACTAAAGCAGGCATCGCGGAGTTGGAACATCTGTTTTGATGAGGCAGTCAAAGAATATGACTTTATCAAAAATCCAGATGAACCGTGCATATATAGTAAAGTTGTAACCAGAAGTGTTGTATTCCTCGTCTTTTACGTGGATGACATTCTATTGATAGGAAATGACATTCCTATGCTACAATCTGTCAAAGGATTCTTGTCACACAGATTCTCCATGAAAGACCTGGGTGATGCCTCTTACATTCTAGGGATCCGGATCTATCGTGATAGATCCAAGAGGATGTTGGGACTTTCGCAGTCCAGGTACATAGACACCATATTGAAAAGATTCAGTATGGAAGATTCAAAGCGCGGTAACCTACGGCTTGTCACGGAATCACCCTCTCCAAAGAGATGTCTCCCAAGACTGATTTGGAAAGGGAACGCATGTCGATTATACCCTACGCTTCTGCAGTAGGCTCTATAATGTATGCGATGTTATGTACCAGACCAGATGTAGCATACGCATTGAGCGTTGTAAGCCGGTATCAGGCAAACCCAGGGGAGAATCACTGGATAGCAATAAAGAACATTCTCAAGTACCTGAGAAGGACTAAGGAGATGTTCTTGGTTTACGGCGGAAAGGACCTCAAGATGGAGGCCTTTGCTGATTCCGGCTTCCAGAGTGACAAGGATGACTCCAAGTCCATGTCGGGTTATGTCTTTACCCTCAATGGAGGGGCGGTCTTTTGGAAGAGTTCCAAGCAAGACACCGTTGCTGACTCAACGATGGAAGCGGAGTACATAGCTGCTTGACATGCCGCAAAAGAAACTGTCTGGATGAAGAAGTTCCTCACAGAACTTCAGGTGGTTCCTACCAGTGTTGGTCCAATACCTCTGTATTGCGACAACAACGGCGCTATAGCTTTAGCGAAGGAACCCAGGTCCTATCAGAAGTCCAGACACATCTTAAGGCAGTATCACCTGATCAGGGAGATCGTAGATCGCCGGGAGATCGAGGTAAAGAGAGTAAATACAGAGGATAATATTGCTGATCCATTCACTAAGGCCCTACCTCAGATTCAGTTCGAGAGGCTACTCGAGATCATCGGTCTTCGATACGCCAGTACATGGCCCTAGTGCAAGTGGGAGATTGTTAGTGTTTATGCCCTAGAAGGCCATTACTGTATCATACTAGTTTGTATATTACTTAATGGAAGCTTGGGATATTCACATGTATATAACAGTCTTGCTAAACATGGTAATATGCTACTTGGTTTTTTCTATCTTAATTTGTGAGTATACGTATTGATAGAGCTCTTAGGATCTTGCTTGACTACCAGCGTTGTGATGGCAGTCACACTAGTGGGGGCTGGGTAGTCTATAAGCACATCCTTATTCAGGTCCCTAGTCATTGGATTATCGAGACAGGGCATCGATACTCCGGAGTAGACTAGTGTGTACGCTTCTCATCCCAGTTAGGGAGATGGTATGTCCCACAGCCGTCAGTACGTCGTACTGGAGATAGTATGAAGGTGCTCGTTAGGTTACGGGTACACCGGACAGGACTCACAGGGAACTGTTGGTTGGTTTTATACCAGTCGTCAGTGAACAGTTCCCAGGTGACATGAGTACAGCATAGTCCGCAGACTTGACACTGCTACTTCGCCTCGAGTGTGTCGCACTGTTCTTAGATTGCTACCCTACCACGGCTCAAAGGAGTCGTGCAAACAGGTAGCAGTTGGGTGCAGTCCCGAGCACTTGGCGGCAGTGGCGGTTAGACAGGATTCGTCTCTCCCGGTATTAGGGGTTGATATCGCGCTGTGTCAGAGAGCCATTTCGCAAAGTCCCTAGCCAGGGCAAGCGAGATTTGCTGGTAGGTTCCAGTAGTTTCTCAGGGTGTAATGGGCTTCCCTCCGACACGACTTATACCGCTATTAGGGGGCTGACGCTTGTCGCTGTAAGTCGATGTTCAACACCCCAATACTTGTGGGGAGGCGGAAATATGAATAACAATCAAGTTCTATGATCAAACATCGATTAACCTTACGAATCGTTTGCTATACAAGTTTTAACAAAAGCTTTAGAGTTTTAATCTACTATGCGAAGAAGTTATACCAAACGGTTCTAGTCCTTCGTCTTGATGTTCTCTACGGCCTCTTTGGATCTCCACGCCCTCTTCGTCTTTCTCCCGTGATAGACGATCCATCCGAGAACCCTAATCCAAGCTATAACCTCTAAACTTGAGGTTACTTAGTTTCTCTAGTTGCTAAATAGAGTAGCTAAGATGATGTAGAGATTGGTTATGGAGTAATTAGTCTTTCCTAATCCTAGTTCTCAACTCAAGAGGGTAGGATTAGGGTTTGGTGAAGGAGAGAGAGTGAGAAGATGATAATGATAATATATTATATTGAATAAAGCTTCTCACTTGATATATATGAAACATAATGAATAAGAAAGAAATGAATAATAAGTGAATATTCATCATGTTTCATTTAATCAAGTGGGTGATTCATTATGTGAGTCATTAAGCAATAAATGAAGCTTTAATGACATGATGAATCACTCACAATGAGTCACTAAATCAATAAATGAAAATGCCACCTCTCTCTTTATGTCACATCCTTCTAGAAGCTTCTCGAAAAATTACGAGAACGCCCCTCTCATCCGTGAAAACACGGAAAAACTTTAGACTGTATAAATCCAATAACCTGATACTAGAATCTGGCTTAAACCAAAGCCGGCTAGTAAAAACTGTCCGAATGTCGTACGTGCGATTAAACACGTATGCGTCCGAACCTTTGTCGTAAAACCATACGACCTCTATATCTTTTCGCCTGGGTTTGGGAAAACTCTGTGTGGGACTCTAAAGACTCGAGTACTATGCTGGCAGTGGGTTTAACCACAGACCGCAAGCGGCACTAGCTGTACGTAACGGTCCCCAGGTAGTTGTCGATAAGAAAGCTGATGAGGTAACCCATCTGAAATCCAACTGAGCCTGTCTGTGACAATATCCGCGCAGTCCGGTCTGTTCGTCTAAGAGTATCACATGTACGGTCTAGGGAGGTGGTGGACGTCAGACCCCTAATAACCATACAAGTCATGTCGGTATGGCTCTATCACCATCCGAGAATCTACTGATCAACCTATCAGTAATTCTCAATCAGCCCTGGCCAGGGACTTATGGTAATGACCAACCGATCACTATGCGATATCAACTCCCTATACCGGGAGAGACGAATCCCTAACAGTCACTCACTGCCTCCACATGGCTCGGGACTGTGCCCAACTGAAACCTGTTTGCACGACTCCTTTGAGCCGTGGTAGGGTAACAATCAAAGCACAGTGGGAACTCACACAAGACAAATGATGACCTTAAGTCAACGGACTATCTGCACACATGTCACCTGAGAACTGCTATCTGACGTTAGGTATAATACCATCCAGTCAGTTCTCGGCGAGTCATGTCCGGTGTACTCACATCCAGTGAGCATCTGTATACAATCTTAGGTGAACACCACCAATGGTTGCGGGACCAATCCATCGCCCCTCGTCAGGGTCTAGATATGTATACACTAGTATACTCCGGAGTATCGATGCCCAATCTCGTTACTCCTGCGACCAGGGACATCTAAGGGTGTGCCTATTGACTATCCAGCTCCCACTAGTATGACTGCCATCACAACGCCGGTAGTCAGACAAACACCCTATAGGCTTTATCAACATATATATATAAATACCAAGTAAAATATATTATACGTTAAGACAAAGTCAAACCAAATAGCGTACTATCATATCAAGCAAGACTGTCATGTACATACATATCCCAAGCTTCCTATACAATGTAGGCCTCTAAGGCATATATATCCAACAATCTCCCACTTGCACTAAGGCCTATAATTGGCGCAATGAGTACCCACTGTCTCTACCAGATCCAGTTGCTTGCGTACCGCATGCCCAACATCTCAAAAAGCCTCTCGAACTGTACTTGAGGAATGGCCTTGGTGAATGGATCTGCCGTGTTGTCTTTTGTGTCTACTCTCCGTATCTCGATCTCCCCACGATCCACGATCTCCCTGATCAGGTGAAAACGCCTTAAGATATGCCTGGATTTCTGATGGGACCTTGGTTCCTTCGCTAAAGCTACAGCGCCATTGTTATCGCAATACAAAGGTATTGGATTGGCAATGGTCGGAACCACCTGAAGTTCAGAAATGAACTTCCTTATCCAAACAGCCTCTTTTGCGGCTTCACTAGCAGCTATATACTCAGCCTCCATAGTTGAGTCTGCGACGGTATCTTGTTTGGAACTCTTCCAACTTACCGCCCCACCATTGAGAGTAAACACAAAACCCGAAATATATTTAGAATCATCCTTGTCACTTTGGAAGCCGGAGTCGGTAAAAGCCTCTACCTGGAGGTCCTTATTGCCGTAAATCAAGAACATCTCCTTAGTCCTTCTCAGGTACTTGAGAATGTTCTTCACCGCTATCCAATGTTTCTCACCTGGGTCCGATTGATACCTGCTTACCACACAAAGTGCGTATGCCACATCTGGTCTGGTACATAACATCGCATACATTATTGATCCTACCGCCGAAGCGTAGGGTATAATGCCCATGCGAGCCCTCTCTTCATCAGTCTTTGGAGACATGTCTTTGGAGAGGGTGATTCTGTGACAAGCGGGCATATTGCCGCGCTTGGAATCTTCCATACTAAATCTCTTTAGTATAGTGTCTATATACCTGGACTGTGAAAGTCCCAATATTCTATTAGATCTATCTCGATGGATCTTAATGCCCAGAATGTATGATGCATCTCCCAAGTCTTTCATAGAGAATTTTTGTGACAAGAAGAGCTTTACTGATTGTAACATAGGGATATCATTCCCTATCAGTAGTATGTCGTCAACGTACAAAACGAGGAAGACTACTGCTCCTTCTACAATCTTTCTATAAACACATGGTTCATCTACATTTTTGATAAAGTCAAATTCCTTGACTGTTTCATCAAAGCAGATGTTCCAACTCCGCGATGCTTGCTTTAAGCCATAAATGGATTTAAGCAATTTGCACACTCTTCCGCTGCTCCCACTGTCTAAGAAACCTTCTGGTTGATCCATGTAAACACTCTCTTCTAGATGTCCATTTAGAAAAGCTGTTTTTACATCCATCTGCCAGATTTCATAGTCATGGAAGGCAGCAATGGCAAGCATGATCCGAATGGATTTAAGCATAGCTACTGGTGAAAAGGTTTCATCATAGTCCAATCCTGGTCTTTGACGAAAACCTTTTGCTACTAGTCTAGCTTTGTGCGTTTCCACTTGTCCAAATGTACCAATCTTCTTTTTGAAGATCCATTTGCACCCAACAGGTTTTATCCCAGGAGGAGCAACTTCTAAAGTCCATACTTTATTGGTATACATGGATTCTATTTCGGATCTCATTGCATCCAGCCACTTTACTGAGTCGCTACTTGTGATAGCCTGCTGAAAACTAGTAGGCTCATCATCATCGATGATGCAATCCTCTCGATCCCCATCAAGAAGGAAACCATAGTATCTTTCAGGAGGATGAGAAAGCCTACTAGATCTGCGGAGTGGCATTGGTTCGTCATGTTCTATTGAAGTCTGAGATTCTTCTAAGTCCTCGGTTACAGTTTGAGGTTCTGGAATTTCTTCCAGTTCTACCGCGCTCCCACTAATTTCTTTTGCAAGAAATTCGCTTTCTAATAAGACAATGTGACGAGCGACAAACACCTTTTGTTCTTCAGTGTGGTAGACCATGTACCCCCTTGAATGCTTGGGGTATCCTACAAACTTGCACAAAACCGATCGTGCCTCGAGCTTGTCCGGATTATGCTTTTTAACATATACCGGACACCCCCATATCTTGATATACTTGAGATATGGTCTCTTTCCACACCACATTTCATATGGAGTGGTAGGTACAGACTTAGTTGGAACTCTATTTAATAGATATATGGCTGATTCTAGAGCAAATCCCCAGAAGGAAAGTGGCAACTCAGCACTACTCATCATTGATCGCACCATATCTAATAGTGTGCGATTCCTTCTTTCTGATACACCATTATGCTGAGGTGTATAAGGAGGAGTAAGCTGAGAGAGTATTCCATTTGCTTTCAAGTATTCAAGGAAACTGGTACTTAAGTATTCTCCACCTCGATCAGATCGAAGTGTCTTGATGCTTTTACCAGTTTGTTTTTCTACTTCATTTTTATACTCCTTAAACTTCTCAAAAGCCTCGGATTTATGCTTTATTAAGAACACATGTCCATACCTAGAGAAGTCATCAGTAAAAGTGATGAAGTAGGAGTGACCACTTCGTGCATGTATAGACATCGGACCACATACATCACTGTGTACTAGTCCCAAGAGTTCGATGGCCCTTTCTCCGTGTCCGGGGAACGGAGATTTGGTCATTTTTCCTTTGATACATGATTGACAAGTTGCATATGATGAATATTCAAACGAATCTAGATATCCATCTTTATGTAACTTATTTAACCTTGTTTCATTTATATGACCAAGTCTACAATGCCATAGGAAGGCTTGATTCGAATCTGGAGCCTTTCTTTTACGCGTGTTTTGAATATTGAAAATTTGTGGTTGATTAAGTATGTATATGCCGTTTTCCAGTGTGCCAAACCCAATCAGTTCTTGATTTAGGAGAATGTTCATGACATTTCTTTCAAGCACAAAATTATATCCTTTATTAGACAATAAAGATACTGATATAATATTACACAACATACTGGGAATACAAAAACAGTTATACAATACCAAAATGTTTCCACTATTCAACCCTAGGCGATATTCCCCTATTGCAACTGCATCCACATGCATTCCATTGCCCATCCGGAGAGTCATATCACCTGCCCCCAGTACTCTACTGTTTCTCAGATCCTTCAAAGAATTAGAGATGCGAGAACCAGAACCGGTATCAAGTACCCATGAAGTAGAGTTAACTGAAAGACAATTTTCGATTACTAACACACCTGAAGTAGAAGCAACAACTTGCTTCATGTCCTTGGCTTTGAATGCCTGACAATCCTTCTTCCAGTGCCCCTGCTTGTGACAATAGAAACACTCGTTCTTTTCTGCCTTCACCCTTCCTGCCTTGTTCGTTCCCTGCACCTTCTTGACCCCTCCCTTCGGTTTGGTGGCCTTCATCTTCCTCTTCCCTTTAGCTTTCGCTTTAGTTTTGGAAGAAGATGATTGGCCAACATACAGAACGGGGGTCTTCTCCTTTTTCAAGGAGGTCTCTGCTACCCTCAACATATTGAGGAGCTTTGGAAGGTCCGCTTCCATTTCGTGCATGTTGAAGTTCAGCACGAACTGAGAGAAGGTGTGGGGAAGGGACTGCAAAATCAAGTCGATGTACAAATCATTCTCTAGCACGCATCCCAGGTTTGCGAGTTCCTCAATGAGGGTGATCATTTTGAGGACGTGCTCTCCAACAGGCGATCCTGGAGCTAACCTCATCTGGAAGAGTTTCCTTGAGGTTTCGTACCTCGCGATACGAGAGTGTTCACCATACAATTCCTTGCAATGGAGGAATATGGATGCAATATCCATACTCTCGTGCTGTTTCTGGAGTTCATTATTCATGGATGCCAGCACGATACACTTAGCTCGCTCACAATCTAGATCCCAGGTTTTACGAACTTCTTTGTCCGCAACTGAGGAATCTGGTCCTGGGATAAGGGGAGGAACAGCGGTGGTAACATATGCAACTTTGTCATAAGTCAGCGCAATATTGACGTTTCTTAGCCAATCTTTATAGTTCTGCCCGGTCAATATATTCTTTTCAAGTAATAGTTTTAGTCCAGTCATGGTAGCTTCCAGAGAGAGAGAAAAGAAAACACTCAGCATATGCGCTTGCAAGTTTAGATTGGTTTATTAATTTATCTAAACAGGAGGCTCCCACTGTTTCCTCAAATCCTTCTTCAAAACCTAAAAGAAGAACTAGTCAGGATTTAATCACACGTCACAATACATGCTTAACCTTTCTGCCAGGCTGGTGTTGGTACTTCGAGGGAGGTTTTCCAACGCTTTCGCGAAGTTCCTTAATTAAATAACTTCTTTTCCCTGGAGGCGTAGCCCCTCTAACACCTTTCTAGGCACCTACTTGGTTTATAGCATTGATTGTTAAGTGAGAGAAATTCCCGAGAGTAATCCTACTCATCAGTGGGATCGGGATCCAACTATCATTGCATGATGCCCTAGATGGAAGCCACTCTAGTCACCACACTCCAGAAGGTAAGCTAAATCTGCAAGTTTCCTTTATGTTTGAAACTCCCGATGTGATTTTTACCCCAAGCTCTTATAGACCTTGACGTAGGCCAACAAGTCATAAGACGCAAGTCAAGTTCTACCCGTCGTTGTCCTGATCAATTTAAATACATCGTACAAGCCCTTGACGTAGGCCAACAAGGTGTACGTCTGTATTAAACTAATGCATGTATCTATGCAACAAATAGGCACACACACTGCTACCATACACTATGCCTTGACGTAGGCCAACAAGCATAGCATGAATACGATGTGCTGTTTATCTGAAACGACGGAGGGTTACGGCTGGTTTTTGGCAAAAAACCGTTAACGTAATGAACTTGATTTGATCGAAGGAACTATGATAGCTTTTTAAAAGGAGTGGTTTAAGCTCCGCATTTAAAATTTGCTTTTTCAAGAAAACCGAGTGGTTTTTAGAAATTGTTCCAACGATTCAGTTTAGGTTTTTATTTTCTTTGCATTAATAATAATGCGTCCCATCTTTAACCTATCATTACAGATAACAACGAAAATACAACGTCCTCTTATGCCATCCGCATTCGCCACTGGGTCCCGTCATCACCCGTTAGGTTACTTAACTAACGACAGAGCGGGGGCTGGTCTAGCGCGGGTGTAAAACATAAGCGACGTCTAAATAGCTATCATATATATAGATATTTTACATTCGTCTGACGTAATGATATACATTCCAGAACACAGATAAACAATATTGGATTTGCAAGCAATCTGTATTTCTTTTGAGCCTGCAAGAAAAGACAGATTACACAGTTGTGATGAGTAGCCATTACCCCACCCAAGATCCCTACGGGTACGGCAAACTACCCGCCCGGCAGTTTGTGTACCCCACCTTGGATCTGTCCTAGGAGCAAAAAGAGTAAAAAGAAATAATACAACGGTGGCTACAACCGCAACCTGGATGTGCCCCGCGAAATAATATTACAACTTGTTACAATTACATCAAATGAATTAAAACAATAACCCATCACTAAACCCGGCTAATCACCACAACAGTCCAATACAGTTTATATGCACAAACAGTTAAAACCATTACAGAAATGTGCAACCCCCTGCCAACCGACATACTAGCAGTTAGGGGAGGTTTACGAACACATTATACAAT
This sequence comes from Agapanthus africanus, assembly GCA_030015575.1. NCBI lineage: Eukaryota > Viridiplantae > Streptophyta > Magnoliopsida > Asparagales > Amaryllidaceae > Agapanthus > Agapanthus africanus. The sequence continues at coordinate 272,430,854 of JASDDO010000012.1, forward strand.
CACAGATATAATCCAATATGCAAATACTGTACAATTTCGATCGATTAAACACTTTCAAAATTGCTCCAAAAACTGCTCTGTAAAACTGAAACCTGAGCAACAATAAAATATTCCAGAAAATCCCAAATTCAACAGAGAACCCACCCAAGAAAACTGGGATCATGACTCGGCAACTCGGCCGCGGAAGGGCGGCGGATCGGTGGGATCCGCCGCGGAACCGCGGTCGTTTGGTCGAGTCATGGCCCCAAATTTCTTGGGTGTTCTTCTGGTGTCAATACAAGCTTTCTGAACATCCCTGAACCAATTTTGGACTTCATTTAAAATTCGACAGAAACTTGTAATTTTTAGGGTTTTCCGGCTTCGTTTTTCCGTTCGAAATTCGTACAAATTTGCGATTAAGTTAAAACTTGTTTATCTAGGCTCTGATACCACTGTAAGTCGATGTTCAACACCCCAATACTTGTGGGGAGGCGGAAATATGAATAACAATCAAGTTCTATGATCAAACATCGATTAACCGTACGAATCGTTTGCTATACAAGTTTTAACAAAAGCTTTAGAGTTTTAATCTACTATGCGAAGAAGTTATACCAAACGGTTCTAGTCCTTCGTCTTGATGTTCTCTACGGCCTCTTTGGATCTCCACGCCCTCTTCGGCTTTCTCCCGTGATAGACGATCCACCCGAGAACCCTAATCCAAGCTATAACCTCTAAACTTGAGGTTACTTAGTTTCTCTAGTTGCTAAATAGAGTAGCTAAGATGATGTAGAGATTGGTTATGGAGTAATTAATCTTTCCTAATCCTTGTTCTCAACTCATGAGGGTAGGATTAGGGTTTGGTGAAGGAGAGAGAGCTTGAATAGAGAGAGTGAGAAGATGATAATGATAATATATTATATTGAATAAAGCTTCTCACTTGATATATATGAAATATAATGAATAAGAAAGAAATGAATAATAAGTGAATATTCATCATGTTTCATTTAATCAAGTGGGTGATTCATTATGTGAGTCATTAAGCAATAAATGAAGCTTTAATGACATGATGAATCACTCACAATGAGTCACTAAATCAATAAATGAAAATGCCACCTCTCTCTTTATGTCACATCCTTCTAGAAGCTTCTCGAAAAATTACGAGAACGCCCCTCTCATCCGTGAAAACACGGAAAAACTTTAGACTGTATAAATCCAATAACCTGATACTAGAATCTGGCTTAAACCAAAGCCGGCTAGTAAAAACTGTCCGAATGTCGTACGTGCGATTAAACACGTATGCGTCCGAACCTTTGTCGTAAAACCATACGACCTCTATATCTTTTCGCCTGGGTTTGGGAACACTCTGTGTGGGACTCTAAAGACTCGACTACTATGCTGGCAGTGGGTTTAACCACAGACCGCATGCGGCACTAGCTGTACGTAACGGTCCCCAGGTAGTTGTCGATAAGAAAGCTGATGAGGTAACCCATCTGAAATCCTACTGAGCCTGTCTGTGACAATATCCGCGCAGTCCGGTCTGTTCGTCTAAGAGTATCACATGTACGGTCTAGGGAGGTGGTGGACGTCAAACCCCTAATAACCATACAAGTCGTGTCGGTATGGCTCTATCACCATCCGAGAATCTACTGATCAACCTATCAGTAATTCTCAATCAGCCCTGGCCAGGGACTTATGGTAATGACCAACCGATCACTGTGCGATATCAACTCCCTATACCGGGAGAGACGAATCCCTAACAGTCACTCACTGCCTCCACATGGCTCGGGACTGTGCCCAACTGAAACCTGTTTGCACGACTCCTTTGAGCCGTGGTAGGGTAACAATCAAAGCACAGTGGGAACTCACACGAGACAAATGATGACCTTAAGTCAACGGACTATCTGCACACATGTCACCTGAGAACTGCTATCTGACGTTAGGTATAATACCATCCAGTCAGTTCTCGGCGAGTCCTGTCCGGTGTACTCACATCCAGTGAGCATCTGTATACAATCTTAGGTGAACACCACCAATGGTTGCGGGACCAATCCATCGCCCCTCGTCAGGGTCTATATATGTATACACTAGTCTACTCCGGAGTATCGATTCCCAATCTCGATACTCCTGCGACCAGGGACATCTAAGGGTGTGCCTATTGACTATCCAGCTCCCACTAGTATGACTGCCATCGCAACGCCGGTAGTCAGACAAACACCCTATGGGCTTTATCAACATATATATATAAATACCAAGTAAAATATATTATACGTTAAGACAAAGTCAAACCAAATAGCGTACTATCATATCAAGCAAGACTGTCATGTACATACATATCCCAAGCTTCCTATACAATGTAGGCCTCTAGGGCATATATATCCAACAGTCGCCCCCTAGGCCCGATATGCGATAGTCTTGGACTAACGGACCGGACTGTATGGAGATTGTCACATCAGACTAAGTAGGGGTTCGGATGGGTTTTTCTCATCGGCCTTCTTATCGACATCTACCTGGGGACCATTACATACAGCTAGTGCCGCTTGCGGTCTGTGGTTAAACCCACTGCCAGCGTAGTAGTCGAGTCTCTAGAGTCCCACACAGAGAGTTTCCCTACTCCAGGCGAAATGATATAGAGGTCGTATGGTTTTACGACAAGGGTTCGGACGCATACGTGTGTTTACACACGTACGACTTTCGGACAGTTTTTACCAGTCGGCTTTGGTTTAAGCCTGTTACTGGTATCCGGTTATTGGATTTATACAGTCTAAAGTTTTCCGTATTTTTGCAGAAAGGAGGGGCGTTCTCGTAATTGCGCGAGAAGCTTCTAGAAGGTGGTGACTAAGGAGGTTTAGGTGGCATATACAATAAATGCGATTAGTGAATCATCACTAGATATTATCAAGCATGGTTGCTAAATTCATTTCTTTTCTTTTCTTGATAAAAAGAAATACTTGATATATATTATCATAACTCATTATTCTCATTTCATTATTATCCTCACCTTCTCTCTCCTCAAGCTCTCCCTCTTCAAACCCTAATCCTCCCCTCTCATGTGTTGAGTACAAGGATTAGTTAGACTACTTAATCCATAACCCTCTCTATATTTCACCTAGCTTCTTTGATTAGCACTTAAAGAAGTTTAGTTGCCTCAAGTTTAGAGGCTAAGCTTGGAGTAAAGCTCTCGGGTGGATCGTCTACTACTTCGAGAAGGCCGAGGAGGAGGTGGAGTTCGCAAAGACGAAGGACACGATTCGTTAGGTATTATCTCCAAACATAGTAGCATAGAAACTCTATGTTTGTTGTTAGTTATCGTTTAGCTTCGATTCATGAGGTTAGTCGATGTTTAAGCAAAGAACAAGATCGTTTTTCAAATTTCCGCTTCCCCGCATGTCGTGGGGTGTTGCACATCGACTTACACATACGATGGAATATCCAATAAACTGTGGATCTTCGTAGTGATACGGAGTGTCCCGGAAAAATACAAAGGTGATTTAGGATTGGCGAAGAAATACTTGGTTTGGTCGTAAATAGCAGTCGCAATTTACTTTGCCCTCTTACTAATCCCTTGATATGTCTTTACTTAATACCTTCTGTACACCATCGTTATGCTAATTGGTTTTCTTCATTCCGCACCGTTCGGCACCAGCCTAAGGTTTGGAAGAAGACTATCCAATTTGCGTAATAGATATACTATCTCTTAAACCAAGGAGTACTCGCAACCTGAGAGAAGGTAAAAGGAAAAGACAACTGAATAGTCCTATTCGTTTCCTCCAGAACCGGAAACCATCCTCGAATAAATTCCTTCGAGTTCGTATATAACCATACGATGGTTTTGTCCAATGGAAGTGGACGTTCGTAGTAATACGGGGTGTCCTGGAGAAAAGGGTAAAAGTAGGAGTGGCAATGAGGTTTGCAACTCTGACAATTCAAAAGCCAGTGTTTAAGAAGGTTCGGTCAACTTGGTCACTGAGTCATAGTCTTAGGGTCGGGTGAATGGTCGCTGCCAAAGAGAGAGAGAAAAGAAACACTCAGCGTGCACTCTAACCTAGATCAGAATGGTTACGAATTTATCTAATTTGGAAACCACCCACTGTAACCTCAAATTCTCCACCAAACCTGAAAGAAGAATTAGTCGGGGTCACCCGAGGAGTAAACTAACTCATCAGTGGGAATCGGGATCCAACTATCATCGCATGATAACGTAACGGAATCCGCTCACGTCATCACACTCCAAAAGGTATGCGCATATCTGGCAAGTTTCAGTTTCTTTAGAAACTCCCGATGTGATTTTTACCCCATGCTCTTATGACCTTGACTTTGGCCAACAAATCATAAGTCACATGTCAAGTTCTACCCGTCATTCTCCAGGTTAATTTGAGCCCACCCGCACAAGCCCTTGACTTTGGCCAAAAAGGCTATACGACTGCCCCAAACCAACGCATCTATCTATGCTGCACATGAATACCCAATAGCTACCAATCACTATGCCTTGACTTTGGCCTGTAAGTCCATGCTACCTCTCCCGGTACTTTCGGGCATGCGGAATTTGATAAAAAACGATTTTCTTAGAGGTGGTAACATGGACTTCAAACCCGGATCTTTGTTAAACATCTAACTAACAACCTAACTAGGAGTCGTTAACTACTCGGTTAGGGGGTTTATACCTTGCTTGTCTTGAACTCCTTCGTCTTCAAACTCCGATGGTGGTCCGGATCGGCTTCTTCCCGTCGTCTCCTTACGCCGAAGATAGATCCACCTGAAAGATTCAACCTTTTGGCTCCTTCTTCGATCTTTGAAGAAACTAGTTCACTCGGTTTGCTAAACCTTGTGAACTAGAGTGAGTAGAGAAGAGTTTGTATGGGATTTTATCTATGGTTCTTGGTTCTCAACTCATGAGACAAGTGAACCATAGAGTCAAGAGAGGGAGCAAAAGGAAGAGGGTGAGAGCAAGAGTATGAGAACTCAAGAACAAGAGAGAGAATGAGCATCAAAGAATGAGAGAAGACTTTTCTCATTTGGCTCTCATAATCCAAAACAATCATAACACATCATATCAATCAAGTATTATGTGATGGTTTAAGCAACCATAGCCATATCATTTCATGCACTCATTTTGCACAAAAGAGTAAGCAAGCAAAAGTCTTTACCATGAAATGATAGCTATGGTCATCATGATGGTCAACTAGTCAAGCCTAGTCAACCGGTCAACAAAGTCAACAAGTCAACAAAAGTCAACAAGTCAACAAAGTCAACAACTCAACAACCATGTCACCATAATACCTAATTAATATAATTGTTAATCACATATCATATTCTCATTAGGGTTGAGCAAAAAGTCAATAGTCAACTGTCAACGGTCAACAACCCTAATGAGAATCCTCTGCCTCTGTCTCTCCGTCATCTGTGCATACACACCGGCATCCGCGTTCCGAGGAACACGAATACAAACTGGATAAATCCAATCCCAATACATATACTAGGATCTGGCTTAAACCAAAGCCCGCTAGTGTTTACTGTCCGGACTGTAACATTTTCAAAAATATAAAATATTAATTTTGGGAATTTTTATAATTTAATATTATTTTATTGGTTATTTTAATATTAAATACAAATAAATAGGAAAAATGTTAGAAAAATTATGAAAAATTATGGAAAATTCTAAAATAGGGTAAATTAGTGAATTATGACATTTTTAAGTTTTTGTGATTAATTTGACACTAATTTAGTGCTAATCGCGATTAAAATCGCTAATCGGGTTTTTTGGCAATTTGGTGCAAAACTTGCACATATCACATTTTCTCACACTTATGCATTTTCTTTCATGATATTTGGGGTTCACTATTGGTGTGAGAAGGTTTAGGGATTTAAAAGAAAAGGGAAAAGAAAAGAATATAGAATGAGGGTAGGTGAGAGAGAGAGGCATGGGACTTTGACTTATACCCTTAGCCATTCTTCTTCATTCTCATTTCTCTACCTCTCTCACTCCTCTTGCTGCTGCTGCCCCCTTCCTCATCTCCCTCCCCTCTTCAAAGCCCAAAAGCATCTCAAAAACAACCCCAAAACCATATGTCCGTTTCTTTAAAAATGTGCTCAAGCTTGAGATCTACAAGATGGACCAAGAAGGCGTGGATTTTGGCCACTAGAGGGCAACTCAAGAAAGTTCTTGAGTTGCCAATTGAGGTAATTTCTGAACCATTAGCTTAATTGTAGCATTTCCTATAACCCCATGTTAAGATTATATCGATATTGTGTGATATTATGGACTTGATGAAAACCTAGTTAGGGTTTGAGAGAAACTTGAGTTGTAATGTGAAATTGAGCTCAGTAGAGGACTTGTAAACACCCTAGTGCATGAATTGGAACCCAAAACCTGAAGCTAGAACCAGAAATACGGATTTTAGAAACCGATATCGGGGAAATTGTGTAATCTGTGCAGGTTAATTTGAATCTGCTATCACCCCGAGGACCCTAAAATGATATTGAGTGGAAATTGAGATGTGCAGGCACCATAGAGGCAACACCCCAAACCCTAGCCCCCAACTCCCTTTCCCGGCCGCCAATTCTCCCCTTTTGGCCGCCAATTGCGGCCTGGGTCCCACCTCCTTGGCTCGTTTTGGTTCTGTAGCTCCTACATTGTTAGTTTAGGCCCCTGGTATATATAGATTTGTATAAAGTGACCTGGGGTAAAATCTGGGACATATTTCATGAGTTGCTGTTTTGGACTTTAGTTTCCGTATTCCGTATTTTCATTTCTGCATTGGTGTGTTTCGTTTTACCTCGACTATTTGGCGTTTAGACGACGATGTAGAGGATTTATATGTGGTTTTGAAGGCGTGCCATAGGTTCTCACCTATAGGCCCCCTTATCGTATCGTTTTGGATTTCATGCGCCGTTTTAGCTTGGATTTGGTTTTAATGCGCATATGCGATATTTGATGTGTAGGTACCCATGAAGACCTCGGACGACAAGCGAATACGTGGTGACGTCCGCAAATGATGATGCAGGTGAGTAGATTATATCTACAGGGGGAAGTCGGGTGGATGGCGTATAGCACCCCCGCAGTCCGTAGTTAGTATACTATATATATAGTAGATGTGTGATAGTTATAGTGTGTTGTAGCTTTGTGATAGGTGTATTATGGATAGTATAGGGTAGAAGAGACTAGTGTAGTTTTTAGTCGCGAACCCTAGAATAGAATTACACCTACACACACACCCTTGCATATTACTAGTACTTACACGGTGTTTGATGATATGGATTGACTTTGGAGATGAGTCGATGATGTGGGCTTGATGACGTGAGATCGGTGATTGGATACGATTCATATGTGGGATATGACTTGGGATTTCTTGCGGGCTTGGGATATGTGCTTACCCCGCATGCATTCTTCACTGATGGTATCGTTTGGTGCTAGACATAGAGTAGTACCCCAGACTAAGTGATCTGATGATAGTGATACCTGTTATGTGATGAGATAGTGAGATGTGACCCGTACCCAGCTATTGGGATGCCGTACGATGATTACCGTACGAGCCGGTATTGATGATAGATCCGCACTCATAACTCGAGGATATCTTATGATATGACATTGAGGCGAGATCACCGACTATATACCTTTATATATGTATCGACTCAGATTTAGGCGGTTTCCATACCCCTCCAGACTTGCATGATACTTAGATCAGTAGTTGTATAGTAGGTGTTAGATTAGACCAGAGTCATACCTATTTCAAAACTAACGAATCGGGAATATTGCAAGATAGGAAAAAGGGGATTCTACGGATATTTTCAAATGTGTAGAGTCTATTTTCTAAACACCGTAGCCCTTGTTTTACCAAAGACCCCGATTCGTCTTATTTCAAAAGGCAAGGTTGCATGATATAGCTTTTGAGTTAGATTCTTCACTGTTGCGTTGCTTATTTCGATTGCACCTGTTTATACTATTTGCATGGCATTACTTGTGCTTATTGTTATATTGCCATCATGCTGTTAGGACACCAGTACTATTATCGATGATGCGTATGTTCCACGTACACTGATTGCCGGCTCACACACTTCATCATCGATAATTGCTATGCCACTACACTGTAGTACTGCTGCATTCATGGTATGATTCCCGCATAGCATATTGTACACATAGACCTGTACACAAATATATGTGACATGACTTGATATTCATACCTGATACATATGTCACACCTGATCATTATATTATAGTTCATTTATATGTGACATGACTTGATATTCATACCTGATACATATGTCACACCTGATCATTGTATCGTAGCTCATTTATATGTGACATGACTTGATACTCACATTTGATGCTTATATCACACCTGATCATTGTATCGTAGCTCATCTATATGTGACTTGACATGATATTTATGTTTGACGCACATATCATATCAGATTAGTGACTTACATTTGGGTTTGGATTATATGTGATTTCTGGATTTGGGAACCGTGGCTATTTCAATATGTAATCATTTAAAAACCCGGTTCCCTTGATATGATATTTCGGTGCGTCCACCATGTGTTTTCTCGGTGCTAGAGTGATATATAAAAACCCGAATCGAGGAGGCGGTTGAGGCCGATTATGGGTACATGGTGGACCCGGTATGGTACCCCGGGGCGAGAACGGTTTCGCTGTGTGATAGACGGTGAGCCCGGCAGAGGGACTACTACCTACCGGTGATTGTATTTGAGCTCGGCGGATATCTGGAGGATTCCGACCGGAGCCCCGAGATGGACATGGGTTGACTCGTACTGCCGGGGCCGAGGGCCGATACCGCAGACGGAGCCCCATATGGATGAGGATTTACGTGTCGATACTTGGCACGGGTTTCATGATGTTTTACCATGATGTTGTTTATATCCTCATATTGCATACATGATGTTTATTGTCATTGGGTGACGGGTGGACGGGTTCCACGCATTTACAGACATAGATCATATACAGATATGGATCATATACAGACATAGATCATATACAGATATGGATCATATACAGACATAGATCATATACAGACATGGATCATATACAGACATGGATCATATACAGACATGGATCATATACAGACATGGATCATATATATACAGACTGGATTTACACTTATCATACTTCATTTGTATATATAACAGGGTATGAGGGCGCTGTTATATATACCCTTACACCAATATTAGTGGTATGGGACGCTAATATATGTGTATTGATATCATTAATACTGCATCATATTTACTTCTTGCAGATATACCTTATACTGATGACATGTTATTACCTGAGTACTTGGCACCACATACATATTTAGATGTTACCTTGCCTCCTTATCACACTCAGATGTACTCTTGTGGAGTATATTACTGATTGTTGACTTTGGTTTATGTCTTGCATTCGGTTTCTGCTTGTAGATGTTTCTATTCACGAGTTGGCAACTCACCCCCGTTGTGCCACAGTTCTTGCAGGTTCTGCCGTACAGGTTTCATTGCGGCATTTCTGGCACATTACTTTCTTGCGGGTGGCTTGCTTTTGGTAGGTGGATTCTTTCGCATCAAGAACCACCCTTGTATTCATTTTACTCATTGTATCTAGAATTTCCATCAACCAAAACTTGTATATTCTTTCAGACTTAGAGAAAGTGTTGTATTATTCGACCTTAGAGTCGCGCTTAGTAGTATTGCGGTTTCTTGTTGCTTGAGCTTTCTTTTGGGTTTGATCCTCGCCATTTGGCGTTGTATATTATTGTTGCATGTGTGGTTGTGACCGTATATTGACGAAGAGCTAGCTCCCGCTTGGGGATGCCTTTATCATTGCATATATATTGTCATTCTTGTTGTACCCCATTCGGGGCCAGTTTTACAAAAGAAACTCTGCCGAAATTTTTAGAAAAGACTGTACTGTTTTAAATTGCACCTTCGGCTTAGTTATTCAAAAACTTTGATTGTTAAGCATGTAGTTCCTTACTTATTCTTAAAAAGGGTTTTAGATTTCTGGGTTTTCGGCTTACTTAGTCGCGTTACGTCTGTAGACGTTACGTGGTTAAGTGCCGGTCACGGGCCAAACTTTGGGTCGTGACAAAGTTGGTATCAGAGCGCTAGGTTGACCTTGGTTCGAGTCTGAGTTTGACTATGTGGAGCCTAGGGCGTTTATATATATATACGGAACTTAGGCTTGACCTTACGGGACTTAGACTTGGTCGAGGGGGTATTAGACCCGAACTTTCGTCGTATTAGGATGACCCTTGGTTGATGGAATAGGTGACTAAAGTAGAGTGACGTACCGTTGGTATGTTCCGCGGCATACTTACGACACGCCACTCCGCTTAAGGAACCTTAGGATGTGCATACTTTTCGAGATCAGTGATTCTCTTCATATCCAGGATTATACATCCATTTGAGATCCCCGATTCTATTAGTTCATGATCATATCTTCATTGATGCTGTTCCTTCCTATGATCATGTATCCACTTTGGATCTGTTGTTTCCTTCTTGTCATTGATGTGCTCTTTTGATACTCGATTGAGGTTCCTGTCACCATGGTTGAGCGCAGTTTGGACTGCTGCTAGGGTTACGGCCGGTGTGAGCTCGTTTGGTACGAGGGCCGACCATTGTGTTTTCTGGTGACATGGGAATGTCTCGAGTTAGTATTGGTGATTGTGACCTCTAGCGGAGGCGAGTGCTTGGATTTGCACCGGATGATCGGGCCATTGTTAGAGCTGCCTGTTGTGAGAGGACTGTTGATGTGCAGCATACCTCAGAGATTGTGATGTCGCCTACCGTGCAGACAGATGGACCAGCTGTTGCTGAGATCGACAAGATGTTGCTTTCGGAGCTTACGAACTGAGATTGCCGGAGCTTTCAGGCAGATATGCGACAGATGATAGCTAGTATACCCGATTGAGAGACGAAGGTGATTCGTCCGATTTTGCGCCAGAGCGGGCCCAGTTGAGTTGAAGATTTCCAGTGTGGAGAATCTTACTCAGATCTAGAGCAGACCGATTCAGAGATGATCGCCTATGTATTGCCCTTCCTGGAGGGTTGAGGCATTGTTCGGCGTACAGGTGTATGAACCAGTTGTTGCTGCAAATGATGAGATATCGCCCAGATGATTGGAGCTGTTGCAGCGTGAGCATATACTCAGAGAGATGATAGCGAGTCGCTAGTCACCTGAGGATGGATGACTAGGACATGTGGTTCGTTCGTTACCGATGCGAGGTCATCAGATAGATTGTTTCCAGCTAGAGATGATTTCACGCAGGTTCGTTGAGAGTCGATTGAGACGATCGAATGTCAGGAGCTCATTTTCCAAGTTTAAAGTATACGGAAAGACATGCAGGTGATTCTATGGACCCTCTAGAAGAATGAAACCCTAACTCGACTTAATGACCGTGTGACAGCCTTTGAACCTTAGGGTTTACGGCGGTTCCGCGGCGCCATTAGTGAGGCTTGGGTTTGCCCTTCTACGGCTGGACCACCGACGCTGTGGCATGTACTCGATACTATTAAACTGTACCCGAGATGTGAGCTCTTGGGGGATTATGAGGATCTGACTAGTCGATCGGATGGTTCGACATCTTTCGGATATCGTGATGGGACACTGCTTGGGAGACTCCAGATGCGAGCATAGCCGTTGGAGCATAGTACATGCAGCCAGGATGAGACGAGTCCGAATCAGTCGACATTGACACAGAGCGAAGAAAAGAGTTCGCAAGATATTTCGACGAGATGGCGTCCCACTCCGCTGACATCAGAGATGTGATACGCACCCCGAGGCGTGGTATGTGGATAGATCTTCCAGAAAGAAGCACGATGAGTATGCAGCCATTCCGGAATAAGCTTTAGCTTCAGCATTGGATGACGACTTCCGGGCATTTCGGCAGGAATGAGATTTGAGAAAGGGACCTCGATAGGACCTTTCTGGAGTACGATACGAGAAGACCTAGACCAGGAGTGGTCGTATTGCGCGCACCCAGCAGGCCAAAGTTCGGCTTTGTCGACGAGGTAGTTGACCCAGTTCGGATAGAGGAACTTACCCAGATGCGTTGCGAATTGATCAAGGACGGACGAGAGATGAGTATTCCTCCGATGGTTGGGACGTGTTCCCGAGGACCAGTTCAGCCTGACATCTTCTGTAGAATGATGAAGCTACAGAGTACGCGATTTCGAGTCAGTGCGAGAGACTTCAGATTGGCCGTGGCCGAGAATAGTGCAGTGCATAGTAGTGTGGCGTGACGTCATAGTGGACGATGATAGAGACATGTGGAACCAGAGGTTCGTGTGAGACACTGACGAGCTGTCATTGCTTCCCGTCGAGACTAGAGACCTGATTTGCTTACAGAGACGTTGGAATGTGACCAATTTCCGAGAAAAGGTTGTGCTGAGGACATAGATGTCTATCAAGCGAGAAGAGGTAGTACAAGAGAGCCAGCCTCTGTACAGATCGGTATAGGCATGATTGGAAGAGACTTTGAGCAGGATTCCTTCCAGGACATTGCTGCAATGATGTTTGCACCCAGGATCAGAGGTGACGTGCATTCAGAGAGCCGGAGGCCGACGCCAGCGATATGCTGCCTTACGAGTGGTCGTGAGGTTTGACCGAGAGGTGACCAGAGAAGTACCAGAACGGAATCGTCCCCGTTAGCACACCTGACAGGGCCGATGAGCCGATTGACTGCGAGATAGGAAATCCGCAGAGAAGATAAGGACCCCGAGTCAGAAGACGCCAGACCGCGAGCAAGAAGCACGTAGATATCCTGCGCTGCTAGCAGTGGATTGCACCGACTCCTTCTCGACCTCGAAGGAGGAACTACCGACGACGGTATTTATGATTTGTGATTTTGTGATTCGATTATCACGTATCCGTCACTTTGGGATTTCGGTATTTTGTGCGTTCTGTTTGCATGATTTAGTTTTGATGATTGAGTTTCAGGATATCGTTTCATGCACCCACTGGATATTTATATATTTTGCGCTGAGTTATTACATTTGAGATATTGATTGAGATTTCATGCCTATCGTATTCAGTGATTTGATTTGCACTTCCAGCGTAGTTTTCATGCATATTTAGTGTTTTGATATACGATTTTGGTGCACGCCAGATGCACTAAATCGGAATTCTTCGTGCATTTCATATGCACCTGATTTTTTCTGTCAGGCACACACGTTGCCTACGACAGATGTTTCGTGCACACCCGTTGCACTTAGATGTTGTTTTCTACACCTGTTTGACACATATATGGATTTTGATTCCTTGCGCACCAGACGCACAGGATATTCTTATATATGCATTTTTGGGGATTGATTGCTAGTAGAGTAGTACATTTCTTTTTTTTTATGATATTCTCTATGTGTTGATATTTTCGGAGCCCCGACAAAATGGATTATACTGAAATTGTTTTAGTAGTGGGGGTTTAAATTTAAATTCGGGGACCGAATTTCTTTAAGGGGGGTAGATTGTAACATTTTCAAAAATATAAAATATTAATTTTGGGAATTTTTATAATTTAATATTATTTTATTGGTTATTTTAATATTAAATGCAAATAAATAGGAAAAATGTTAGAAAAATTATGAAAAATTATGGAAAATTCTAAAATAGGGTAAATTAGTGAATTATGACATTTTTAAGTTTTTGTGATTAATTTGACACTAATTTAGTGCTAATCGCGATTAAAATCGATAATCGGGTTTTTTGGCAATTTGGTGCAAAACTTGCACATATCACATTTTCTCACACTTATGCATTTTCTTTCATGATATTTGGGGTTCACTATTGGTGTGAGAAGGTTTAGGGATTTAAAAGAAAAGGGAAAAGAAAAGAATATAGAATGAGGGTTGGTGAGAGAGAGAGGCATGGGACTTTGACTTATACCCTTAGCCATTCTTCTTCATTCTCATTTCTCTACCTCTCTCACTCCTCTTGCTGCTGCTGCCCCCTTCCTCATCTCCCTCCCCTCTTCAAAGCCCAAAAGCATCTCAAAAACAACCCCAAAACCATATGTCCGTTTCTTTAAAAATGTGCTCAAGCTTGAGATCTACAAGATGGACCAAGAAGGCGTGGATTTTGGCCACTAGAGGGCAACTCAAGAAAGTTCTTGAGTTGCCAATTGAGGTAATTTCTGAACCATTAGCTTAATTGTAGCATTTCCTATAACCCCATGTTAAGATTATATCGATATTGTGTGATATTATGGACTTGATGAAAACCTAGTTAGGGTTTGAGAGAAACTTGAGTTGTAATGTGAAATTGAGCTCAGTAGAGGACTTGTAAACACCCTAGTGCATGAATTGGAACCCAAAACCTGAAGCTAGAACCAGAAATACGGATTTTAGAAACCGATATCGGGGAAATTGTGTAATCTGTGCAGGTTAATTTGAATCTGCTATCACCCCGAGGACCCTAAAATGATATTGAGTGGAAATTGAGATGTGCAGGCACCATAGAGGCAACACCCCAAACCCTAGCCCCCAACTCCCTTTCCCGGCCGCCAATTCTCCCCTTTTGGCCGCCAATTGCGGCCTGGGTCCCACCTCCTTGGCTCGTTTTGGTTCTGTAGCTCCTACATTGTTAGTTTAGGCCCCTGGTATATATAGATTTGTATAAAGTGACCTGGGGTAAAATCTGGGACATATTTCATGAGTTGCTGTTTTGGACTTTAGTTTCCGTATTCCGTATTTTCATTTCTGCATTGGTGTGTTTCGTTTTACCTCGACTATTTGGCGTTTATACGACGATGTAGAGGATTTATATGTGGTTTTGAAGGCGTGCCATAGGTTCTCACCTATAGGCCCCCTTATCGTATCGTTTTGGATTTCATGCGCCGTTTTAGCTTGGATTTGGTTTTAATGCGCATATGCGATATTTGATGTGTAGGTACCCATGAAGACCTCGGACGACAAGCGAATACGTGGTGACGTCCGCAAATGATGATGCAGGTGAGTAGATTATATCTACAGGGGGAAGTCGGGTGGATGGCGTATAGCACCCCCGCAGTCCGTAGTTAGTATACTATATATATAGTAGATGTGTGATAGTTATAGTGTGTTGTAGCTTTGTGATAGGTGTATTATGGATAGTATAGGGTAGAAGAGACTAGTGTAGTTTTTAGTCGCGAACCCTAGAATAGAATTACACCTACACACACACCCTTGCATATTACTAGTACTTACACGGTGTTTGATGATATGGATTGACTTTGGAGATGAGTCGATGATGTGGGCTTGATGACGTGAAATCGGTGATTGGATACGATTCATATGTGGGATATGACTTGGGATTTCTTGCGGGCTTGGGATATGTGCTTACCCCGCATGCATTCTTCACTGATGGTATCGTTTGGTGCTAGACATAGAGTAGTACCCCAGACTAAGTGATCTGATGATAGTGATACCTGTTATGTGATGAGATAGTGAGATGTGACCCGTACCCAGCTATTGGGATGCCGTACGATGATTACCGTACGAGCCGGTATTGATGATAGATCCGCACTCATAACTCGAGGATATCTTATGATATGACATTGAGGCGAGATCACCGACTATATACCTTTATATATGTATCGACTCAGATTTAGGCGGTTTCCATACCCCTCCAGACTTGCATGATACTTAGATCAGTAGTTGCATAGTAGGTGTTAGATTAGACCAGAGTCATACCTATTTCAAAACTAACGAATCGGGAATATTGCAAGATAGGAAAAAGGGGATTCTACGGATATTTTCAAATGTGTAGAGTCTATTTTCTAAACACCGTAGCCCTTGTTTTACCAAAGACCCCGATTCGTCTTATTTCAAAAGGCAAGGTTGCATGATATAGCTTTTGAGTTAGATTCTTCACTGTTGCGTTGCTTATTTCGATTGCACCTGTTTATACTATTTGCATGGCATTACTTGTGCTTATTGTTATATTGCCATCATGCTGTTAGGACACCAGCACCATTATCGATGATGCGTATGTTCCACGTACACTGATTGCCGGCTCACACACTTCATCATCGATAATTGCTATGCCACTACACTGTAGTACTGCTGCATTCATGGTATGATTCCCGCATAGCATATTGTACACATAGACCTGTACACAAATATATGTGACATGACTTGATATTCATACCTGATACATATGTCACACCTGATCATTATATTATAGTTCATTTATATGTGACATGACTTGATATTCATACCTGATACATATGTCACACCTGATCATTGTATCGTAGCTCATTTATATGTGACATGACTTGATACTCACATTTGATGCTTATATCACACCTGATCATTGTATCGTAGCTCATCTATATGTGACTTGACATGATATTTATGTTTGACGCACATATCATATCAGATTAGTGACTTACATTTGGGTTTGGATTATATGTGATTTCTGGATTTGGGAACCGTGGCTATTTCAATATGTAATCATTTAAAAACCCGGTTCCCTTGATATGATATTTCGGTGCGTCCACCATGTGTTTTCTCGGTGCTAGAGTGATATATAAAAACCCGAATCGAGGAGGCGGTTGAGGCCGATTACGGGTACATGGTGGACCCGGTATGGTACCCCGGGGCGAGAACGGTTTCGCTGTGTGATAGACGGTGAGCCCGGCAGAGGGACTACTACCTACCGGTGATTGTATTTGAGCTCGGCGGATATCTGGAGGATTCCGACCGGAGCCCCGAGATGGACATGGGTTGACTCGTACTGCCGGGGCCGAGGGCCGATACCGCAGACGGAGCCCCATATGGATGAGGATTTACGTGTCGATACTTGGCACGGGTTTCATGATGTTTTACCATGATGTTGTTTATATCCTCATATTGCATACATGATGTTTATTGTCATTGGGTGACGGGTGGACGGGTTCCACGCATTTACAAACATAGATCATATACAGATATGGATCATATACAGACATAGATCATATACAGATATGGATCATATACAGACATAGATCATATACAGACATGGATCATATACAGACATGGATCATATACAGACATGGATCATATACAGACATGGATCATATATATACAGACTGGATTTACACTTATCATACTTCATTTGTATATATAACATGGTATGAGGGCGCTGTTATATATACCCTTACACCAATATTAGTGGTATGGGACGCTAATATATGTGTATTGATATCATTGATACTGCATCATATTTACTTCTTGCAGACATACCTTATACTGATGACATGTTATTACCTGAGTACTTGGCACCACATACATATTTTGATGTTACCTTGCCTCCTTATCACACTCAGATGTACTCTTGTGGAGTATATTACTGATTGTTGACTTAGGTTTATGTCTTGCATTCGGTTTCTGCTTGTAGATGTTTATATTCACGAGTTGGCAACTCACCCCCGTTGTGCCACAGTTCTTGCAGGTTCTGCCGTACAGGTTTCATTGCGGCATTTCTGGCACATTACTTTCTTGCGGGTGGCTTGCTTTTGGTAGGTGGATTCTTTCGCATCAAGAACCACCCTTGTATTCATTTTACTCATTGTATCTAGAATTTCCATCAACCAAAACTTGTATATTCTTTCAGACTTAGAGACAGTGTTGTATTATTCGACCTTAGAGTCGCGCTTAGTAGTATTGCGGTTTCTTGTTGCTTGAGCTTTCTTTTGGGTTTGATCCTCGCCATTTGGCGTTGTATATTATTGTTGCATGTGTGGTTGTGACCGTCTATTGATGAAGAGCTAGCTCCCGCTTGGGGATGCCTTTATCATTGCATATATATTGTCATTCTTGTTGTACCCCATTCGGGGCCAGTTTTACAAAAGAAACTCTGCCGAAATTTTTAGAAAAGACTGTACTGTTTTAAATTGCACCTTCGGCTTAGTTATTCAAAAACTTTGATTGTTAAGCATGTAGTTCCTTACTTATTCTGAAAAAGGGTTTTAGATTTCTGGGTTTTCGGCTTACTTAGTCGCGTTACGTCTGTAGACGTTACGTGGTTAAGTGCCGGTCACGGGCCAAACTTTGGGTCTTGACACGGACACTGTACGTGCATAAGTGCACGGATGTGACCGAACCCTGTCGCAAAACCATGCGACCTGCCGCAAAACCATGCGACCTCTACTCGTTTGCCTAAAGGCGAATAGCTTTCTGTGTGGGACTCTAAAGACTCGACACTACGCTGGCAGTGGGTTTAACCACAGACCGCAAGCGGCACTAGCTGTGCGTAACGGTCCCCAGGTAGATGCCGACAAGAAGACAGACGAGGTGAAACCCATCTGAACTCCTACTGAGCCTGAATGTGACATTCTCCGTACAGTCCGGTCTGTTCATCTGATACATCTCATTGCGGGCCTAGGAGGGAGGTAAACGTCAGTCCCCTAATAGCGGTACAAGTCGTGTCGGAGTGAAGCCCAAAACACCCTGAGATAACACTGGAAGCCTACCAGTATATCTCGATTGCCCTGGCCAGGGACTACTCGTGTAATGGCTCTCCTAGACACAGCGCGATGTCAACCCCCAACACCGGGAGAGACGAATCCTGTCTAACCGTCACTGCCTCCAAGTGCTTCGGGACTGCACCCAACTACCACCTGTTTGCACGACTCCTTTGGCCGTGGTAGGGTAGTAATCAAAGTACAGTGGGAACACACTCGAGACGAAGTGACAGTGTCAAGTCAGCGGACTAAGTTGTACTCATGTCACCTGGGAACTGATAACTGACGATAGGTATAATACCAACCGGTCAGTTCCCGACGAGTCCTGTCCAGTGTACTCGTTACCCAACGAGCACCCGCAAACTATCTCCAGTACGACGTACTGACGGCTGTGGGACAGACCATCTCCCACTCTGGGATGAGAAGCGCATGCGCTAGTCTACTCCGGAGTATCGATACTCTGTCTCGATAGTCCTGCAACTAGGGACCTGCATAAGGATGTGCTTATAGATTACCCAGCCCCCACTAGTGTGACTGCCATCACAACGCTGGTAATCAAGCAAAGATCCTAAGGGCTCCACTAATGTGTATAGGTGATATACTAAAATAAACACAAGTACACATTAAAGTAGAAACAAACCAAGTAGCATACTACTATTTTGAGCAAGATTGTATATACAAGGTGAATATCCCAAGCTTCCATTAAGTAATATACAAACTAGTATGATACAGTAATGGCCTCTAGGGCATATACACTAACAATCTCCCACTTGCACTAAGGCCATGTACTGGCGTATCGAAGACCTATCATCTCAATCAGCCGCTCGAACTGAGTCTGGGGCAAGGCCTTGGTTAATGGATCTGCAGTGTTATCTTCTGATTTTACTCTCTTTACCTCGATCTCCCGGCGATCAATGATCTCCCTGATCAGGTGGAACCGCCTCAAAATGTGCCTGGACTTCTGATGGGACCTGGGTTCCTTCGCTAAAGCTATAGCGCCGTTGTTGTCACAATACAGCGGTATTGGATCAACACTGGTAGGAACCACCTGAAGTTCCGTGAGGAACTTCTTCATCCAGACAGCTTCCTTTGCGGCATCGCAAGCATCTATGTACTCCGCTTCCATGGTTGAGTCAGCAACGGTTTCCTGATTGGAACTCTTCCAGCAAACCGCCCCTCCATTGAGGGTAAAGACATAACCCGACATGGACTTGGAGTCATCCTTGTCACTCTGGAAGCTGTCACTCTGGAAGCTGGAGTCAGCAAAGGCCTCAATCTGGAGGTCTTTTCCGCCATAAACCAAGAACATCTCCTTAGTCCTTCTCAGGTACTTGAGAATGTTCTTTACTGCTATCCAGTGTTTCTCTCCTGGGTCCGACTGATACCGGCTTACAACGCTCAATGCGTATACTACATCTGGTCTGGTACATAACATCGCATGCATAATAGAGCCTACCGCAGACGCGTAGGGTATTGATGACATGCGAGCCCTTTCCAAATCAGTCTTGGGAGACATCTCTTTGGAGAGGGTGATTCCGTGACAAGCCGGTAGATTACCACGCTTGGAATCTTCCATCCTGAATCGTTTCAGTATGGTGTCGACGTACCTTGACTGTGAAAGTCCCAACATCCTCTTAGATCTATCACGATAGATCTGGATCCCCAGAATGTAGTTGGCATCACCCAGGTCCTTCATGGAGAACCTCTGTGACAAGAATCCTTTGACTGACTGTAGCATAGGAATATCATTTCCTATTAGGAGAATGTCATCGACGTACAAGACGGGGAATACCACATTTCTCCCTACAATCTTACAGTAAATGCATGGTTCATCTGGGTTTTTGACAAAGTCGAATTCTTTGACAGTATCATCAAAGCAGATGTTCCAACTCCGCGATGCCTGCTTAAGTCCATAGATGGACTTGAGCAACTTGCACACTTTACCGCTGCTCCCACTCTGAATGAATCCCTCTGGCTGATCCATATAGACGCACTCTTCCAAATTTCCATTTAGGAAAGCCGCCTTTACGTACATCTGCCAGATCTCATAATCGTGGAAGGCAGCAATGGCAAGAAGGATCCGAATGGATTTAAGCATGGCTACCGGAGAAAAGGTCTCGTCATAGTCCAAACCAGGTCTTTGACGAAAACACTTTGCAACGAGCCTAGCTTTATAGGTTTCAACCTGCCCATCTACACCAATCTTCTTTCTGAAGATCCATTTGCAGCCTATGGGTTTTACCCCTTCTGGAGCAAAGTCCAAAGTCCAAACTTTGTTGGTGTACATGGACTCCATCTCGTTCCGCATTGCATAAAGCCATTTTACCGAGTCACCGCTCTGAATGGCTTGCTGGAAGCTAGTAGGCTCATCATAATCTATGATGCAATCCTCTCTATCCCCGTCTATGAGAAAACTGTAGTATCTCTCGGGCGGATGAGACTGCCTACTACTTCTGCGGAGCGGCGTAGGAATGTCCGGTTCCCCTGTACCTTCTGGTTCTACTAAGGTTTCAGTAATAGCTTGTGGTTCTGGAATTTCTTCCAGTTCTATTGCGCTCCCACTTATCTGATTTTCTAAAAACACAGTTTCCAAGAAGCGGGCATGACGAGAAACAAGGACTTTTTGCTCCTCTGCGTAATAGAAAAGATACCCATTGGAGTTCTTTGGGTATCCCACAAACTTGCACTGTACTGAGCGTGCCTCGAGCTTGTCCGCATGCTGCTTTTTTACAAAAGCCGGACATCCCCATGTCTTAAAGGATTTAAGACAGGGTTTCTTCCCACTCCACATCTGATATGGTGTGGTAGGCACTGTCTTAGTAGGAACTTGGTTCAAGAGATGTGCAGCTGTTTCTAGTGCATAACCCCAGTAAGATCGCGGTAACTCAGCCTTACTCATCATGGAACGAACCATATCTAATAGGGTTCGATTCCTCCTTTCCGATATACCGTTGTGTTGTAGTGTGTATGGAGGAGTACGCTGAGAGAGAATTCCATTCTCTTTTAAGTAGTCTAGAAACTCGGCACTCAAGTATTCACCACCTCGATCCGATCTTAGGATCTTGATACTTTTGCCTGTTTGTTTTTCTACTTCATTCTTATATTCCCGAAATTTCTCAAAGGCCTCGGATTTGTGCTTCATTAAGAAGACATGTCCATACCTAGAGAAATCATCTGTGAAAGTAATGAAGTATGAATAACCGCTTCGCTCATGTGTAGACATTGGACCACACACGTCACTGTGTATAAGTCCCAAGAGCTCGCTCGCACTTACTCCGTGTCCAGTGAACGGAGTCTTTGTCATCTTTCCCATGAGACAAGATTCACAAGTGGCATAAGACTAGTACTCGAACGGATCCAAGTATCTTTCTTTATGTAACTTAGTCAACCGTGTCTCATTGATGTGACCCAGTCTACAATGCCATAAGAAAGCCTGATTTAATTCAGGAGACTTTCTTTTAAGCGTGTTCTGGACACTGAATATCTGAGCTTGATTCAATACGTATATACCGTTATTTAATGTACCTGACCCAATCAATGCTTGATTTAGGTGGATGTTTACTACATCGCTTACAAAAGCAAAATCATATCCTTCCTTAGAAAGTAAGGATACAGATATGATATTACAAGTCGCACCTGGTACATACAAACAGTCACGCAGAATCAATATCTGCCCAGTTGTCAGTCCTAGGTGATATTCCCCTACGGATACAGCATCCATGCTCATTCCGTTAGCAACCCTGAGAGTCATATCACCTTTCCTGATAACCCTACGGTTTCTCAGACCTTGCAACGAATTACAGATATGAGATCCTGATCCGGTATCCAATACCCAGGAAGTAGGGTTAACTGACAAACAGTTCTCAATTACAAACACACTCGAAGCCGAAGCCACAACATGCTTCGAATTCTGGCTACTGGCTTTACAAGCCCTGCAATCTCTCTGCCATAGTTCATTCCCGTTACAATAGGAACGTCTCTCTTTTACTATATCCAGTCCTGAAACTTTTTCCCTTGCTTTTCCTTTTTCTTCCCTGGTTTCTTTCAGGGTATAAGCAGAGGGCAGGGACTGTAGAATTAGGTCAGTACTTGACCCATTCTCCAACGTGGTCTCCAGGTCCGTGAGCTCAAAATAGTTGGCCTCTGTAAGGACGTTGCCCCCTATAGATGACCCGTCAGCCAACCTCGCTTGAAGCAATTCGTTCGAGGTCTCATATCTTGCGATACGAGATTTCTCTCTATATAAAACTTTGTTATGGAGGAAGATAGAAACTGAGTCCATCTTCTCGTGCTGCCTCTGGTTTGCACCATCAACTGAGGCTAACACGAGGCACTTGGCTTTCTCACAATCCTTTTCCGATGTCCTGCGGATGTAAACATCCGTGACAGGGGAAACTGGACCTGAGACAGCAGGGATTTGATTAGTTAAGAGGTGTCCCAGCTTGTCATGGGCAATGGACATCTGGACAGACCTTTGCCAGTCATAACAGTCAAGTTCAGTCTTCTTTTTATCTAGATGTTACCTAGGTGTGGTCACAGGGTCGCTGCAATTAAGAGGGAGAGAAGAAAACACTCAGCATGACGCTCTTGCAAGTTTAGAGTGGTTTTTAATTTGTCTAAACAGGATGGCTCCCACTTTCTCTCGAATCCCTCCTCAAAACCAAAAAGGAAGAATTAGTCAGGATCAATCCCACCGTACAATACTTGCTTAATTAAATAACCTCTTTTCCCTGTGGGCGTAGCCCAGCTAACACCTTTCTAGACACCTACTTGGTTTATAGCATTGATCGTTAAGTGAGAAATTTCCCGAGGAGTAGCATATACTCACAGTAGGATCAGGATCCAAATATCATCGCGTGACAAAACTGAAGGAATACTACCAGAATCATCACACTCTAAATGGTATGCAACGCTAGTAAGTTTCAGTTCTTTTGAAACTCCCGATGTGGATTTTTGCCCCATGCTCTTATGACCATGACTAAGGCCAACAAATCATAAGTCACATGTCAAGTTCTACCCGTCGTTGTCCAGGTTAATTTGAACCCATCCGTATATACCCTTGACTATGGCCAACAAAGTAATACGACTGTCCGAAACCAACGCATCTATCTATGCAACATATGTATATCCACCAGCTACCAATCACTGTGCCTTGACTAAGGCCAACAAACACAGCTTGAATACTGTTGAATATTCATATGAAACGACGGAGGGCTACGAATGGTTTTGGCGAAACCGTGAACGTAGTGAACTTGATTTAGTCGATGGAACGAGATAGCTTTTAAATGGAGTGGCTCAAACTCCGCATTTTTAAAAGTTTGTTTTGAAAAGAACCGAGTGGCTTTTCGAAAGTATTCCAACGACTTATACTTGGTTTATTTTCTTGCATTAGTTCTTTTAATGCGTGTTTCACTTCCATTAGTTCTTTTAATCCGTGTTATACTTGCATTAGTTCTTTTAATGCGTCCCATCATTTAAACCTACCATTGCAGAAAACAACCAAAATATGACGTACGCTTATGCCATTCGCATTCGCCACGGGGCCCCGTCATTACCCGTTAGGTTACTTAACTAACGACAGAGCGGGGGCTGGGCTAGCGCGGCTGTAAAACATAAGCAACGCCTAAATAATATCATATATAGATATATTGCAATGATAGACATTTCAGATCACAGATGAACACATTGGATATACTAGGAACCTGCAATTCGTACGAGCCTGTAACGAAAAGCAGATTACACGGTCGCGGTGAATAGCCAATACCTCACCCAAGACCCCTACGGGTGCGGCAAACTACCCGCCAAGTACCCGAAGCGAAGCAACCTCCCTCATCCCCGTGAGTAGGCCACTCGGCACTTCGGCATACCCGGTAGTTTGTGCACCCCCTCCATGGGTCTATACTAGGAGCAAAAACAGTAAAAAGAAATTAAACAATGACGGCTACAACCCCGACCCGGTTGTGCGGCCATACAAATAATTATTACATCAATTTACAAATTTACATGAATTGAAAGAAAAGAAAACTCTCGTCTCACAACCCCCGGCTATTCACCCGCGACAATCCAATGAATTCATATACACATTCCAACAACATTACAGATCACAGAATTGTATAACCCCCACTAATCGACCTATAGCGATTAGTAGAAGTTCAATACAAATATCACATCACAGAAAAACCCGTCAGCTTAAGTCTTTTAGAAGTTCGAACAAAAATACGGATTTTCAGGACCCCAAAAATAAAATTTTCGTTCTGGAAAATCTGGGCAGAAAATATATATTCCAAAAATCCCAAAACAACCCCATAAAAATACTGCACCAAACTTGGACCTCGGCCGCGGATCCGCGGCGGGAGCGTGCTCCCGCCGCGTTTCCGCGGCTCTTTGACTCGATCGTTGGACCAAACTTGGAGGGTGTTCACACAAAAGCCTGAGCCGATTTTTAAGATGAAAATAATCAACTTTTGAACAGAATAAAAATCGGCAGAAACTCAAAATTCTCGGGTTCGTTTTGGTGACTTTTTCTTTGATCGATCTTCTAGTTACTTGCTAACATGTTAGATAGAGTTTAACTAGTCTCTGATACCACTGTAAGTCCATGCTACCTCTCCCGGTACTTTCGGGCATGCGGAATTTGATAAAAAACGATTTTCTTAGAGGTGGTAACATGGACTTCAAACCCGGATCTTTGTTAAACATCTAACTAACAACCTAACTAGGAGTCGTTAACTACTCGGTTAGGGGGTTTATACCTTGCTTGTCTTGAACTCCTTCGTCTTCAAACTCCGATGGTGGTCCGGATCGGCTTCTTCCCGTCGTCTCCTTACGCCGAAGATAGATCCACCTGAAAGCTTCAACCTTTTGGCTCCTTCTTCGATCTTTGAAGAAACTAGTTCACTCGATTTGCTAAACCTTGTGAACTAGAGTGAGTAGAGAAGAGTTTGTATGGGATTTTATCTATGGTTCTTGGTTCTCAACTCATGAGACAAGTGAACCATAGAGTCAAGAGAGGGAGCAAGAGGAAGAGGGTGAGAGCAAGACTATGAGAGCTCAAGAACAAGAGAGAGAATGAGCATCAAAGAATGAGAGAAGACTTTTCTCATTTGGCTCTCATAATCCAAAACAATCATAACACATCATATCAATCAAGTATTATGTGATGGTTTAAGCAACCAAAGCCTTATCATTTCATGCACTCATTTTGCACAAAAGAGCAAGCAAGCAAAAGTCTTTGCCATGAAATGATAGCTATGGTCAACTAGTCAAGCCTAGTCAACCGATCAACAAAGTCAACAAGTCAACAAAAGTCAACAAGTTAACAAGTCAACAACTCAACAACCATGTCACCATAATACCTAATTAATATAATTGTTAATCACATATCATATTCTCATTAGGGTTGAGCAAAAACTCAATAGTAAACTGTCAACGGTCAACAACCCTAATGAGAATCCTCCGCCTCTGTCTCTCCGTCATCTGTGCATACACACCCGCATCCGCGTTCCGAGGAACACGAATACAAACTGGATAAATCCAATCCCAATACATACACTAGGATCTAGCTTAAACCAAAGCCCGCTAGTGTTTACTGTCCGGACACAGTACGTGCACAAGTGTACGGATGTGACCGAACCCTGTCGCAAAACCATGCGACCTGCCGCAAAACCATGCGACCTCTACTCTTTTACCTAAAGGCGAATAGCTTTATGTGTGGGACTCTAAATACTCGACACTACGCTGGCAGTGGGTTTAACCACAGACCGCAAGCGGCACTAGCTGTGCGTAACGGTCCCCAGGTAGATGCCGACAAGAAGACTGACGAGGTGAAACCCATCTGAACTCCTACTGAGCCTGAATGTGACATTCTCCGTACAGTCCGGTCTGTTCGTCTGATACATCGCAAGGCGGGCCTGGGGGGCGGTAAACGTCAATCCCCTAATAGCGGTACAAGTCGTGTCGGAGTGAAGCCCAAAACACCCTGAGATAACACTGGAAGCCTACCGGTATATCTCGATTGCCCTGGCCAGGGACTTCTCGTGTAATGGCTCTCCTAGACACAGCGCGATGTCAAGCCCCAATACCGGGAGAGACGAATCCTATCTAACCGTCACTGCCTCCAAGTGCTTCGAGACTGCACCCAACTACCACCTATTTGCACGACTCCTTTGAGCCGTGGTTGGGTAGTAATCAAAGTACAGTGGGAACACACTCGAGACGAAGTGACAGTGTCAAGTCAGCGGACTAAGCTGTACTCATGTCACCTGGGAACTGATAATTGACGATAGGTATAATACCAACCGGTCAGTTCCCGACAAGTCCTGTCCAGTGTACTCGTAGCCCAACGAGCACCTGCATACTATCTCCAGTACGACGTACTAACGGCTGTGGGACAGACCGTCTCCCACTCTGGGATGCGAAGCGCATGCGCTAGTCTACTCCGGAGTATCGATGCCATGTTTCGATAGTCCTGCGACTAGGGACCTGCATAAGGATGTGCTTATAGATTACCCAGCCCCCACTAGTGTGACTGCCATCACAACGCTGGTAATCAAGCAAAGATCCTAAGGGCTCCACTAATGTGTATAGGTGATATACTAAAATAAACACAAGTACACATTGAAGTAGAAACAAACCAAGTAGCATACTACTATTTTGAGCAAGATTATATATACAAGGTGAATATCCCAAGCTTCCATTAAGTAATATACAAACTAGTATGATACCGTAATGGCCTCTTGGGCATATACACTAACATGGCCAAACATAGCTTGAATACAGATTGACTATCCATGT
Source organism: Agapanthus africanus (assembly GCA_030015575.1). Lineage (NCBI taxonomy): Eukaryota > Viridiplantae > Streptophyta > Magnoliopsida > Asparagales > Amaryllidaceae > Agapanthus > Agapanthus africanus. The sequence goes on from JASDDO010000012.1 coordinate 272,458,030, forward strand.
GAAACGACGGAGGGCTACGAATGGTTTATGGCGAAAACCTTTAATCTAATGAACTTGATATCGTTGAAGGAACCGGATAGCTTTTAAAAATATAGTGGCGAAAACCATTGCTAAAGAGGTCACTCCCGGTGAAGGGATCTCGGCTCTTTCCCCGTAGAATGAGTTGCAGGATATTCCAACTGAATACCACGGTGCAAAGCAAAAGTAATCGGCTATAGTGAAGTTATTGCCCTGACGCAAAATTCTGTCCAAGGGGTCACTCTCGGTGAAGGGATCTCGGCCCTTGCCTCGTCGACTGAGGAGCAGGATATTCCAAGTGAATACCACGAAAAAAAACAAAAGAAAACGTCCTTGCAATAACAGCTTTTTGAAAAGTGTTCGAACAACATCAGAATAGGTTTGTTTTTAACTTGCATTGATCCGAATCAATGCAGTCCCATCAATTGATCACACCAATAAAGAAAGAAAATAATAATGTACGTATATGCCATCCGCATTCGCCACTCGGTCCCGTCATTACCCGTTAGGTTACTTAACTAACGACAGAGCGGGGACTGGACTAGCGCGGATGCAAAACTTATACAACATCTACTAGTATATATATCAATATATAATATTTCGCTCAAGGTGTGATAAAAAGCAATATCACAGAAATGTAATAAGCATCACAGAACAATACAGATATCTGGGATCCTCGCGTTTCACAGAGCCGCTACTGAAACCCGACGTTCCCCTGGTCGTGTGGATAGCCTGTGCAATGAAATCCTAGACCCCTACGGGCGCGGCAAGTTACCCGCCAAAACCTGAAGTGGGCCAGCCCCCTTCAGCAACGTGAATGGACCACCCAGCACTTCACGGAATCCAGTAACTTGGGCACCCCTCCTTGGTCAACCTGTACCCCCTATGAGTGCGGCGAATAGCCCGCCAATTCTAGAGTGAAGTCCCCTCCGTCTCAATTCCATGAGATGCGGGCCCATTGCCCTCTAGAACCCGGCTATCCGTGCACCCCACCTTAGGGTAAACGTAGTACAGAAAGTAAAATATACATACAACGGGTACATCGACCTCGACCCGGTCGTGCCCCAAAAGAATAATATACAAACGGGCAGTGACGGCAGTCCACATGTCGGACGCTCGCCCCGCAATATCAAATGTAAATAATACAACCAAATCTGTACTAGCATTGCATCAAGGCTATCCCCCACGACCAATCCGCAACATCATAACACAATCACAGAACATCAACGTAAATGTCACGTTCGCAAATCCGTCTAACCGGGCTATAGCAGTTAGACAGGATTTACCGATCAAGTGACATTCATGGTCGCAGATATAATGTAAATACTGTGAACTAATGTGTTTAAAATATTCGATCGATCAAATTTACCCAAGTAGGCCCCAAGCACCACTGTAGCACTCACAGAAAGTCTGGGCCCAAAAAGAATGTTCCAAAACCCCTATTTTCAACAAAGAGACACTCTGTAGAAATTCGACACACTGAACAGTAAGGACTGCGGCGGAACCGCGGACCAAGCATGGGTTTGGACGCGGTTCCGCGGTCGTATAGTGTGTTCATGTGATCAAATTTCCCCAGGAGTCTTAGAATTCCCTGCACATCATTCTGCAACAACCTGAAAAATTTTTGGAGCCAAAAAAAATTCGACAGAAACTGATGCACATGAAAAAGCGATTTTTGGAATTTTGTTCGATCGGAAATGTAAACACATTAGACAAAGCTAGACTAGGTTAATGGCGAGGCTCTGATACCACTGTAAGTGCACGGCGGCGCCCCGGCCGTCAATCCGACGCCGGAATGCGGAAGCGATGATTTACTTTAACTTTTTAAACCGGCACCACCGCGCACTAAAATCCCGGATCGTGCCATTAAACTAGTCCTAGCTATCTAGAGAAGGGGGTAGAGAGATATACCGAGCGATCCGTGTACTTCGGTCTTCTCGCCGTCGTCCCGATCTCCCCGCGGAATCTCCGGTCTCCACATACTCGCCGAAAGGGCACCACATCGCCGGCTTCTTTTACGGGCTCCCACCTCTGGACCGAGGCAACTCGGGCACGAAGTTGGCGAGCCGACGTGCCCAATATTTGCTGTAGAAAACGTGTAGTGCTCTATGTCTCATTTGGGGTTTGAGGAAGTTCCCTTTGGTGGAGGAAATGAACTAAGACATTTTCGAGATGAAACTTTGGGATTTTTATGAAGCCAAAAGAACAAAAATCCCACCTCCAAAATATGGGCAGCCCCTCCTTGGCTTGGCCGGCCATGCAATGGTCAAGGGAGTGAGAATGAGAGAGAGTGTGTATGTGTAACAAAGTGAGCAACAATAATGCAAGAGAGATATCAAATGTTATCATGAAAAGAAATGATCACAAAAACAAACCCACACTCCACCAACCATCATCATTACTCCAAAGTCAAGCAATCATGAAGAAGTCAAGAAGTTAAGGGATGGTGCAACCATCATGACACAACAATATGCAAAGACAACCCTCCAAAATGCTTATTTGCACAAATGCAAATAAGCCCTCCTCCACCAATCTTGAGCCAATGAAAGATACAAAGAAATATGGCTGAAACGGAAAACAAACTGGCAACTCCAAAAACTGATCCCGTAATAAATTACAGGAAAACCCCGCTACTGTATATACATACCCGCATTTGTATTCCGACCGAATACAAATGCAATGAGACAAAGTCAACACTGTACAATGCTAGGATCCGGCTTAAACCAAAGCCCGCTAGTATTAACCGTCCGATCCTGATCCGTGCAATACCGCACGTATCTGATCGAACCCTGCCATATCTCTATACGGCCTCTACAGCGTTTCGCCCGAAACTTGAGCAACTGTCTGTGGGGGACTCTAAAGACTCGTCAACACCTTGGTTGTGGATTTAACCACTGGCACGTCAGAGGTATTATCCTATACGTAACGGGCTACCAGGTATTGACCAAAAGAGACGTCTGTGAGCGAACTCAGCCTGACACCTTACTGAGCCTGTCAGTGACAATATCCGTACAGTCCGGTCCGTTCGTCTATGAGCATCGCATGGCAGGCCTAGGGGGTTGGTAAAGGTCAAACCCCCAAAAGCGGTACAAGTCGTGTCGGAGTGTAGCCCAGAACACCCTGAGATGCTACTGGAATACCTACCAGTAAATCTCCTGCCTTGGCCAAGGATATCGTGTAATGGCTCTTCTAGACACAGCGCGACCTCACCCCCAATACCGGGAGAGATGAACCCCTGCAGATCCGCTCACTGCCTCCATATGGCTCGGGATTCTACCCAACTAAAACTTGTTTGCACGTCTCCTTTGAGCGTGGTAGGGTAGTAATCAAAGTACAGTGGGAACTTACACGAGACAAATGGCAATCCTCAGGTCGATGAATTAACCTGTACACATGTCACCAGGGAACTGCTATCTGACGTCAGGTATAAGACCAACTAGCATGTTACCGGAAAGTCCTGTCCGGTGTACTCATAACCCAATGAGCACCTGTATACATCTTAGGTGAACCAACTCACACCAGTGGCTTGTGAGATCGGACACCGCCCCTCGTCGGGGTCTCGACTGTATACACTAGTTTACTTTGGAGTATCGATGCCCTGTCTCGAAACTCCCACGACTAGGGACCTTTTAAGGATGTGCTTATAGACTACCAGCTCCCACGTATATGATTGCCCTCATACTGCCGGCAGTCAAGCAAGAATCCTAGGGGCTCTATCAACGTGCATTAGTGACCTGTAAGGTCACCTAAAGCTGTACACGATGATAAAGATAAACCAGATAGCATACTATCATCTTGAGTAAGACTCTCCTACCGGAATAGGTCCTCCCTCCATTATTGCAATCACGTGCCTGTGATCCAATAATTGACTCTGAGGGCACTATCTCCAACAACAATAATAGCCTCTAGGGCATATACACTAACACATTGTTATGCACCAATTTCAAAATGATATATCTGTACATTTATTTTATAATGTGAGATATAACTTTTTGATATTGTGTCTATGAAATTTCCCTATATCAGTTGGTGATTAGGTAAGGTGCATTCAACAGCAGTGTAACTCTTCATAAGCAAAGTACAGTTTTTCAACCTACGACGCACAGGGTTTGAGTTGTTGAACTCAGGGGACTTATACAAAGTATTGTATGTTGTTTAGTGTCCATTAGGACAATGGGGTTGGTACTCGCACTGTATTATGTTTACTCATAACTTCTCTGATTCTAGACATGTATTTCGTTGAAATGCAAGGTCAAGATATTCAGAAGTTATAGGTATAAGAATAAACTAGAGAACCATTTGTTGTATGTATCAGGATTCTTCGAGGGAGTCGAAGATGTAGATACTTATGTTTGGTATTCAGTTAATAGTAATGGTTTTGAGAACTTGCTTCTTTCTCAGGTTACTCATATATGGATGCACTCCTAGATGAGTAATGCTGATTGTCCTTTTTCCATCTGGTTGATATGCACTGGAGACAGCTGCATGATTTTGAATCTGGTTCAAATTAAATTAGTGCTTTTGTTTCTATATTAGATTTATATAGAATCAATTTATATCTTAACGATGTTAAGATATAGGGAGTTGTCCAGATGATGCTTAGAACTAGAATCCGGATAAATTCAAGGCACGTTTCAGTAATGGCTGTTTGTGGGTTATCCCGGGCTTTGACGAGGGTTAACTTTCTACCATCAGGAAGATCAATATTTATATTGTTCTTGACTTGCCACATTTTTAGTAAAATGGATTTTTCAGAAAATAGTAGTAGGAGTATAGTAGAACTGGAAGTGATTCCAGAACCACAAACGATTACTGAAGATTTAATAGAATCTAAAGATTCAATTGTTTTCAACGTTCCATTAGCCACTCCGCAGATTTTGGTGGGTAACCTCAGGCACCCTAGAGGTACTTCGGTCTTCTCAGAGACGGTGACAGGGAGGTTCCTGATTACCCAGACTTGTCATTGCTGCTGTTCTAGACTATAAGACCCGGCAGGAAGATGAGTATACCGTCATTCTAAACTAGCTTTAGAGGTGCACGAGTATATGACTCTACCAGAGGGTTGTTGTAGTCAGTGGGAGCAGCGGAAGCATAATAGGCATGTAGCTTATGTGTATTTACAGACTAAAACAGGTATAGCGGAAATAGATCGTCTAATTTTTTATGTGACAGTCATAGTCTTCGACCTCATCAAAATAGGAGATGGATCTGGTAAGAAGGTAGTATAGAGTGATGTCCAGGTATTAGGATGACATGCACTTGATATGAAGAGATATTCCTATACTACGATCGGTTATACTTTGGTTGTCACACAGTTGTTTCTCCACATAGGATATAGAAATAATATCAAGTTTTCTGATTACTAGATCTATGGTTTTAGATCTAGATTTAGGAAATATCCTAATCTGGGTACTTTGACATTAAATGCACGACTCATGGCATGGTGGTGTACCTGCAGGTGATGGAGTCACCCTCTCTAAAGGTGCCTTACAGACTAAAGGAGAGAAGGGTCTGCATGATTAGCACATCTCTTACTTATGCAATTGAGTTAATCATGAAATGTGAAGTACCACACTAGATATTGCTTCTGCACTAGATGCAATAAGAAGATATATTAATCCAATCCTGGAGAAACATTGTGAAGCATTTATTGAACATAAGTGAATGTTCTAGGGAAATGATTAAGGCAGCCTCCTTTGGGAGACGATTATCATTTCAGGCTTCCAAGGTGACCTGGATGACAGAGTGACTGTCAGAGTTATAGTTTTCCCTCTTTTGAGGGACAGTATGTTGGACAAGTAGTCCAAGAGGATACTGAGGAAAGGCATGGCGCAGGATACTGATTGAATTCAGTGGGTGATACAGTCTAGGAGATTTGCTGGATTTGGAGTTCGTTTGTGAACTGGGTCCCATCAGATATCCAGACAAATTCTAAGACAGGTATTACTCATTTTGGGAGATAGTTTTCTCCGCGAAGTTAAGATTAAGAGAGATATAAAAAGAAACATAGGAGTGAATCCACTCACTGAGGCTATTTCCCGAACGCAATCATTTTCGCAAACGGGCTTTGCGAAACTGATTAGTAGAGAAGTTGGGTGTTCGGTATCATACGGGCTGTGAGTATACGACATCGCAATAATTGGCCTTAAGTGCAAGTGGGAGATTGTTGGCTATAGTGCCCTCAAGGCAATTATCATAGTTGCGGACTTGTGATTATGATGATTGAGTGAGGACCTATACCGATAAAGCAGTCTTACTCAAGATGATAGTATGCTATCTGGTTTGTCTTTATCATCATATACATGTTGATAGAGCTCATAGGATTCTTGCTTGACTGCCAGCATTGTGATGGCGATCACATACGTGGGAGCTGGGGGTCTATAAGCATATCCTTAAATGTCTCTAGTCGTAGGAGTATCTGTAACATTTCAAAAAAATAAAATATTGTTTTTGGGGAATTTTTATAATTTAATAATAAAATATTGAGTATTTTAATGAGGCGGTATAATTAAATACCGATAAATTGGGAAAAAACTTGAAAAATTATAGAAATTACTAATAAAGGGTGTTTTATGTGAATTATGCAAATTTTAAGTTTGTATGATTAATTATATGTTAATTTAGTGCTAATCGTGATTAAAAATCGCTAATCAGATTTTCAGCATATTTTGTGCAAAACATGCACCATATCATTTTACACTTGTTATATTTATTTCCCTGGCTTGACTTCATGTTCTTTTTACCATGGTTGTTGTTTTTAAGTTAAGAGAGAGAAAATAGAAAAGAAAAGAATAAAGCAATAGTTATGGGTGAGAGAGAGAAAGGTGAGGGTTTATGTTGACTTGGTCTTGAGCCATCCTCCATCATTATTGCACTCATTTTCCTCTCCCCTCTCATCTTCTTTGTGCAGATGCTGCTTCCCCTCCCCTCCTTCTCCACAAAATTCCCCAAAACTCCATGCTAATCACCTCAAACCCTATGTCCCTTTTCATTAAAAAGATGCACAAGCTCAAGGGAAGCACATTAGACCAAGAAAAATCAAATTTTGAGGACTTTAGGCAACTCAAGAATTTTCTTGAGTTGCCAAATGAGGTATTTTCTGAACCTTTAGCTTGGTATTTCCATTACATTTAGCCCCATGTTAGATTAGAAGCGATATCGTGTGGTTTGGGTGAACTTTGAAAACCCTAGTTAGGGTTTATGGAAACTTTGGGTTGTAATGTGTAATTAAGCTCAATAGAGACCACACAAACCACCTAGTGCTAGAATTCAGGCCTAAAACAGAGACTAGAATACCGGAATACGGATTTAGAAAAGCCGATATCGGAAAATTGTGGAATCAGTGAGGGCTAAATGGAATCTGCTAAAACTCGGAGCCTCTGAAAATTATTTTGCAAACACAGAGAGATGTGCAGGCACCCAGGAAGCTAACCCCAAAACCCCAGCCCCTATCTCCCATTTCTGGCAGCAGATTTAATCTGTATGGCCGCAAATTGCGGCCTGGATCCCACCATTCTGATTCGTGTTGGTTCTGTAGCTTTATTTCATGTAAACTAGACCCCTGGCATATGCAAAATTGACCAATTTGACCTAGGGTGAAATCTGGGACCATTTTCAATAGTGGCTGTTTTGATTCAGGTTTCGTTTTGCGTATTTTTAATTCTGTAATTCTACTTTTTTGTTTTACCGCGATCACTTGACGTTTGTACGGCGATATCGAGAATTGTTTGATGGTTTTGAAAGCGTAGTCCATAGGTTTTAACCTATAGGCCTTAGCGCGTCGTTTGGTTTTCTCGATGTGATTTTAAGGTGCATTTGCGATTGTGTTATCTTGTAGGTACCTTCTCGAGGGCTTCATACGAGGAAGAAGATGAAGGCGGCATCGACACCGACACGCAGGATGCAAGGTTACTAGATTATATCTACGGGGGATGTCGGGGGGATGGCGTATAGCACCCCCGAAGTTCGATACCTAGTATACTATATATATGTATGATAGCATTATGTATGACTTGGATATTCAAGATGTGATTAGGTGTACTACGGATAGATTAGGGTTTAGAAGTAAAGTGGTATAGTTTCCTAGTTGCGAACCCTAGAATAGGTTACATACACACATGCGTATTGGTTATACTCATACCTGTACGATGAGGATAGTGGATGATATTTGGATATGAGTCGATGAGATTGGGTATGGTGCCATGAGATCGGTGATATGATGTGATTCGTATTTGGGATACGACATGAGATTTTAGAGGGCCATTGGACGTGTGTTTTATACACGCATTTATATAGATGGTATCAGTTGTACTAGACTTAGATCAGTACCCCAGTTCATGAGATATGATGATAAGGATACCAGATAATTGATGACATGAATGTTATATTGACCCGTACCCAGCTTTTGGGATGTCGTACGATGATTTACCGTACGAACTTTATACTGATGATAGATCCGCACTCATGACTCGAGGATGTCATATGATATTGTATCGTAAACGGTACCTTTGAGGCGGGATCACCGACTATTATATATATAGATATATATATATATATATATATATATATATATATATATATATATATATATATATTGGTTTCCATACCCCTCCTGATTGACTCGTTAGTTAGAGTTGTAGTTTTGCTAGTATATGTTAGGCTAGGCCGATGCCATACCTATTTCAAAAACTAATGAATCGGGAGTGTTTTAAAGACAGGCAAAGGGATTCTAGGGATATTTTCAAAAGACGCATCTTTTCTTAAAAACAACGTAGCCCTTATTTTCCTAAAAACCCCGATTTTTCTTCTTTTAAATGGCAAAACTGTATGACATAGATACATTGATATAGATTCTACACTGTTGTGTTTATTATTAATTTGCCGTATATTCTTAGTGTTTGCATCGCATTGCATGTTAAATATGTTTATTGTTATATCAAAACCATGCTGTTAGGACACCAGCACCATTATCGATGATGCATATGTTCTACGTACGCCTGCTTGCCGGCTCACACACTTCATCATCGATAATTGCCATGTCACTACACTGTAAGACTGTTGCAATCAGGATATGACCCCTTTCAGAGCATACTTGTGTACATACCTATTGTACACTCATACTTGTGTACTTACATATTGTACATTCATACTTGTGCACATTCCTATTGTACACTCATACTAATGTACTTACATATTGTACACTCATACTTGTGCACTTAAAAATTGTACACTCATACTTGTGCACATACCTTTTGTACGCTCATACTTGTGTACTTACATATTGTACCCTCATACTTGTGTACTTACATATTGTACCCTCATACTTGTGCACATACATATTGTACACTTATACTTATGCACATACCTATTGTACACTCATACTAGTGTACTTACATATTGTACACTCATACTTGAGCACATACATATTGTACACTCATACTTGTGCACATACCTTTTTTACACTCATACTTGTGTACTTATATATTGTACACTCATACTTGTGCATATACATATTGTACACTCATACATGTGCACATACCTTTTGTACACTCATACTTGTGTACTTACATATTGTACACTCATACTTGTGCACATACCAATTGTACACTCCTAATTGTATACATACGTAATTGCACATACATAGATGATTCTGGATTGATTTGGAGATTTGGGAACCGCAAGATACTCTTTAAAACCGATTCATTTAATAGAGCGGTTTCCCTCAATATGTGCATATTACTATTCCATATTGCATGATATACTGATATGCTTACATTTCTTTTACATGTCACATACATCATGCTTTATGATTATACGCATTGAGATATATTGTTTCCATGATATTTCTGGTTTTGGGAACTGTGGGTATTTCAAAAGAGAGTATGTATTGTTTTAAAAACCCAGTTACCCTTGATATGATATTTCAGTGCGTCCACCAAGTGTTTTCTCGGTTCTAAGAGCGACATGTGAAACCCGATTCGAGGAGAGGTAGGCACCGTTTGCGAGTACATGGTTGACCCGATGAGGTACCCCGGGGCAAGAAGGCTCCTATATGTTAGACGGTGAGCCTGGAAGGGGGGTACTACTTACCGGTGATTGTTTTCGAGCTCGGCGGATATCTGGGGGATACCGACCGGTATTGAGAGATGAGACGGGCCGATCCGGACTGACGGAGCCCTATGTATATGAGGATTTACGTGCCGATGCTAGGCACAGGTTTCATGATGTTTTCGAGTGTCGATGCATGACACTCAGGTTCTATGATTTTGATATGTCGCGAGCGACACATGTTGATTTACATCTTCATACTCCCATGCATATGCTTATGATATTTACATGCATGATGCTTATTGTCATTGGGTGACACGTGGACGATTTCCACATACATATAGTTGATAGGGATGATATCGATCACATAGTGGATGATATCCACATACATATAGTTGACATTGATGACATTGATCAAATAGTTGAATGATATCCACATATTCATAGACTTCAAGATATAGTCGATATTGATCATACCTCATATTTATTTTATGTTATTAACTGAGGCACTGGCACGAGCACTTGGCACTACACTCATGTATAGATGTTACATTGCCACCTTATCATGCTTCAGACTTATTCGTTTGAGGTTTATATATATTTGATCGTATTGATTTAGGATTGTGTCATATATACGATTTCTGCTCTGTGATGTTTTCTATTCACGAGTTGGAAACTCACCCCGTTGTGCCACAGTTCTTACAGGTTTTGTCGTACAGGTTCCATTGCGGCTTCTGGCACACTGCTTCCCTTACGGGTGATTTGCTTTGGTTGGTGGGTTATGTTGTATCAGAACCACCATTGTACATGTATTATTCAGTTGTATCTAATAATTCCATCAACCAAACTTGTATATTGTTTCATACTTAGAAAACCAGTTATGTTTTATTTCGACCTTAGAGTCGCGCATTGTAGTATTATGGTTTTCAGGCTGATTTTGAGTTTTCCTTTGAGTTTTGATCCTCGCCCTTCGGCGTTGTATGTTATACTGCTTGCGTGGTTGTGACCGTCGATTGACGAAGAGCTAGCTCCCGCTTGGGGATGTCTTTTATCATTGTATATATATTATTCATGTTGTACCCCGTTTGGGGGCCAGTATTTACAAAGGAAACTCTGCCGAAATTTTCAGAAAAGACTAGAGATTTTAAAAATGCATATTCGGCTTACTTATTTAAAAACCTTGTTTTTAAACATGTTTTCTTTAACTCTTAAAAACTAGTTTTCTTTATTTACTCCTTAAAATGGTTTTAGATTTCTGGGATTTTGGCTTACTTGAATAAATGAGGTCCTATAGACTTCATATGATTCAAGGGCCAGTCACGGGCTATTTCTGGTCATGACAAAGTTGGTATCAGAGCGCTAGGTTAACCTTGGTTCGAGTCTAAGTTTGACTATGCGGAGCCTAGAGCGTTTATATATATATATATATACGAAACTTAGGCTTGACCTTACGGAACTTAGACTTAGTCGATGGGGTATTATACCCGAACATTCGGCACGTAGGATGACCCTTGGTTGATGGAGTAGGTAACTTGAGTAGAGTGACGTACCGTACGTATGTTCCGCGGAATACTTACAATACGCTAGTCCGCTTAAGAAATCTTAGGATGTACATTTCCTTGCACAGTATTATATTCATTCCTATCATCTATCCTCATCGATATTGGTTATGATTTTGCTGCCACAATCACACGGGTAGAGAGAGCTATAGCTAGAGTTGCGTCAACATGAGCTCATCACGGATGAGGACTGACCACGGCATGATTCCAGAGACGTACGATTGCATAGAGGCGTCGTTTTATTGTGTTTTCGCGCCACGAGCGTTTGACAAATCACTTTTACGAGATTTTCCGGACGTGCAGATCAGCACCAGAGGATCAGGCTACTGCTAGAGGCCAGCCAGGATGTGATGACCGTTGATATATCGTTTATTCATGATGATTAAGGAGTTGTTCAGCGTACAGACGAATGAGCCAATTGTTGCTGCAAATGATGAGGTATTGCCCAAATGTTGGAGCTACTGCAGCATGAGTATATACTTAGTGATATGATGGAAGTTCGCTAGTCACCCGAGGATGAATGACTAGGACATGTGGTTCGTTCACTAACCCCGATGCGAGGTCATCAGATAGATTGATTCCAGTTAGAGACGACTTCACGCAGATTCGTTGAGAGTCGATAGAGACGATCGAATGTCAGGAACCCAATTCCAAGTTTAAAGTATTCGGATGACAATGCAAGTAATTCTATGGACCCTCTAGAAGAATGAAACCCTAACTCGATGTAATGACCATAGAACGCCTTCGAACCTTAGGGTTTACGGCAGTTTAGCGATGCCATTTGTGAGGCTTGGGTTTGCCCTTCTACGGTTGGTCCACAGGTGCTGTGGTATGTACTGGAATACTTTTAAACTGTACTCAAGATGTTGATCTCTTAGGGGATTATGAGGTTTTGACAAATCGATCGGATGGTTCGACATCTTTCGGATATTATGTTATGGGACACATTGCTTGGGAGACTCCAGATACGAGTATAGCCGTTAGAGCGCAGTCCATGCAGCCACGAGAAGACGAGTCCGAATCAGTCAACATTGGAACAGAGTGGATTAAATAGTTCGCACGATATTTCGACGAGATGACGTGCCACTCCGCTGACATCAGAGATGCGATACGCATGAAGAGGTGTTGTATATGGATATACCTTCCAGAAGGAGTAGCGATGAGTATGCAGCCATTCCGGAACAAGAACAAATATAGTAAGGGTGGTAACATCCGGGCAATTCGGTGGAAACGAGATTTGAGAAAGAGTTCGATAGGACCTTTCTAGAGTACTATACGAGAAGACTTGGACCCAGGAGTGGTCATATTGTGCACACCCAGCAGGCCAGAGTTCGGCATCGTCGACGAGATAGTTGACCAGGTTCGGATAAAGGACCTCAACCAGATGCGTTGTGAGTTGATCAAGAATGGACGCGTATGGAGTATCCCTCCACAAGTTGCGACGAGTTCCTAAGGACGTGTTCGGCTAGATATCTTCCACAGAGTGATGAAGATACCGAGTTCGTGATTTCGAGTCCGTGTGAGAGACTTCGGATTGACCGTAGCCGAGAACATTTGCAGTGCACAGATATAGACGTGACGTCGAAGTAGACGATGATACAGACAAGCGGGACAAGAGGTTCGTGCGAGATGCTGACGAGCTGTTGTTACTCCCCGTTAAGATTAAAGGTCGGATATGTCTACAGAGGCGTTGGGATGCGACCAGTTTTTGACGACATGCGGTGCGAGGACACAGATGTCCAGAGAGCGAGAAAAGATTATGCAAGAGTACCATCCTCCGTACAGTTCGGCATAGGCGGGATCGGAAGAGACCTTGAGCAGGAATCCTTCCAGGACACTTCTGTGATAAGATTTGCACCCAGGATCAGATGTTTAATGTGTATTCAGAGGACCAGAGGTCGGCGCCAGTGACGTGCTGCTTTACGAGTGGCCGTGAGGATTGACCGAGAGATGACCAGAGATGTGCCAGGACAGAATCGTCCCCGTTAGCACACCTGACCGGGCCGATGAGCTGAGGGATTACGAAATTGGCAATCCATAGAGAAGATAAGGGCCGAGAGACGGAGGACGCCAGACCGTGAGCAAGAGGCAAGTAGATTTCTTGCGTTGTTAGCATTGGATGCACCGACACCTTCTCGACTTCGAAAGAGGAAATATCGACGGAGGTAATTTTGATTTGTGATTTGGTGATTGATTATCACGTATCCGTCACCTTGGATTTCGGTGTTTTTGGGTGATCTATTCGCATGATTTTGCCTTGATGGCTGAGTTCCATGATTTCTGTTTTCGTGCACCATGGTTGCACCTACTGGGTATTCATATTTGTGCATAGTTATTGCACCTGATATCGTTTTTGTGCCTTGGTTGCACATGTTTATGACTTCATGGATTTCTTACCGTTGGGTTGATTTTGTGCATATGGTATGCACACGATTTGGCTTTTTGCACTCGGTATAGCTTATATGTGCTTGTAGTGCATTGAAATGTGTTTTGTGCACGCAGTTGCACACGTTTATGATTTTCTTTACACCTGGGTACACTCGGTGTTGCTGCTTACACATTTGAGTTATTGTTGGTATTTGTGCACAGGATGCACCGTATTTGTATTTCTTGCACAGGATGCACCAGTTTTATACTTCGTGCGTTTGTCGCCCCAGTTTTATGTTTCGTGCGTTTATCGCACCAGATTTATATTTCGTGACTTTGTTGCACCGGATTTATATTTTGTGCACTACGGTTGCACCTGACTTCGATTTGATGTCATTCCATATGTTGATTTTGATTTCATGCCTATGTTATGCATGCGATTTGACTTATGCCTTCGACATCGTTTACATGCACTTTTAGTGTTTTGATTTGAATTATGCACGCTGATGCACATGGTTGTGAGCTTATATACCGCGGTATACCTGATTTTGATTGAGCCGTATTCTATACCGTCAATTTTGATTCTGATATTGATGTTGATTTCTTGCACTCCTTGTATTTGATTTGGACTTTGCGCTTATTCGACGCTTGATATTGGATTTCATGATTTCGTTCCAGTTGAATACGCATGATTTAGATTTTATTCATGCATGATGGGTGCAGCTGATTTGGATTTTCGCGCGTGTTGAGCGCATGTTTTGAGATATGATTTTGGTGCACACCCGATGTACTAAATCGGGATTCTTCGTGCATGTCAGATGCACCTGATGTTGCTGTCAGGCACGCCCGTTTCTCTTGGCAGATGTTTCGTGCACACCCGTTGCACCTAGATGTTGTTTCTGTGCACATGTATGGCACATTTATGGATTTTGATTTCGATGCGCACCAGACGCACAGGGTATTCTTATATACATTTTGGGATTGATTCCATATGGAGGAGTACGTTTTTATGATATTTGCTATATGTTCTCGTACTGAGCAGGACTAGTCAGAGGACAGTACCTGGATATATTTTGCATGCATTGATAGTTATCGAAGGTATTTCCAAAAAGCGAGCTATAGTCTCAGTATTTACCTACGTGTCTGATAGGACACGACACGTTTAAAATAAGGAAATCCTTCTAAATTGTTTTCAAAAAACGGCGGGACGTACATATTAAACAAGGATAAGTATTTATATAGCTATTTTCTTACAATATTCGTCCGCCACTGTGTCGCGTTACGCGCATAGCACAGCAACATGAAAAGGTTTGACATGCATTTCCTTCAGATATTTATATGTATAGATTTGATGTTTACATGTACAGTTCTGATTTATATCATATTGGTTTATTTTGGATTTGACATTTGTGTCCTTACCTTGACTCCGATGATAGCGGGATGCTTGACGGAGTTTTCACTTTGAGTTATCTGCTCATTGTTCATGCTCATGCATTGCGCTATGATGCGTTTTATGTATTGATGATTTCAGAGCCCTAACGACTTGGACTTTTCATTGAAATGTTTTAGAAATTTGGGGTTTAAAGTTTAAATTCGGGGACCGAATTTCTTTAAGGGGGAAGATTGTAACATTTCAAAAAAATAAAATATTATTTTTGGGGAATTTTATAATTTAATAATAAAATATTGAATATTTTAATGAGGCGGTATAATTAAATACCGATAAATTGGGAAAAAATTTGAAAAATTATAGAAATTACTAAAAGAGGGTGTTTTATGTGAATTATGCCAATTTTAAGTTTTTATGATTAATTATATGCTAATTTAGAGCTAATCACGATTAAAAATCGCTAATCGGATTTTAAGCATATTTTGTGCAAAACATGCACCATATCATTTTACACTTGTTACATTTGTTTCCATGGCTTGACTTCATGTTCTTTTTACCATGGTTGTTGTTTTTAAGTTAAGAGAGGGAAAATAGAAAAAGAAAAGAATAAAGAAATAGGTATGGGTGAGAGAGAGAAAGGTGAGGGTTTATGTTGACTTGGTCTTGAGCCATCCCCCATCATTATTGCACTCATTTTCCTGTCCCCTCTCCTCTTCTTTCTGCTGCTGCTGCTGTTGCCCCTCCTCTCCTTCTCCACAAAATTCCCCAAAACTCCATGCTAATCACCTCAAACCCCAAGTCCATTTTCATTAAAAAGATGCACAAGCTCAAGGGAAGCACATTGGACCAAGAAAAATCAAATTTTGAGGACTTTGGGCAAATCAAGAATTTTCTTGAGTTGCCAAATGAGTTATTTTCTGAACCTATAGCTTGGTATTTTTATTACTTTTACTCCCATGTTAGATTATAACCGATATCGTGTGGTTTGGGTGAACATTGAAAACCCTAGTTAGGGTTTATGAAAACTTTGGGTTGTAATGTGTAATTAAGCTCAGCAGAGACCACACAAACCCCCTAGTGCTAGAATTCAGGCCTAAAATAGAGACGAGAACACCGGAATACGGATTTGGAAAAGTCGAATCGAAAAATTGTGGAATCTGTAACGGCTAAATGGAATCCGCTAACACTCGGAGCCTCTGAAAATTATTTTGCAAACACAGAGAGATTTGCAGGCACCCAGGAAGCTAAGCCCAAAACCCCAACCCCTATCTCCCATTTCTGGCCGCAGATTTAATCTGTATGCCCGCAAATTGTGGCCTGGGTCCCACCATTCTGATTCGTGTTGGTTCTGTAGCTTTATTTCATGTAAACTCGACCCCTGGCATATGCAAAATTGACCGATTTGACCTAGGGTGAAATCTGAGACCATTTTCAATAGTGGCTCTTTTGATTCGGGTTTCGTTTTGCGTATTTTGAATTCTGGAATTCTAGTATTTTGTTTTACCTCGATCACTTGATGTTTGTACGACGATATCGAGGTTTGTTTGATGGTTTTGAAAGCGTAGTCCATAGGTTCTAACCTATAGGCCTTAGCGCGTCGTTTGGTTTTCTCGATGTGATTTTAAGGTGCATTTGCGATTGTGTTATCTTGTAGGTACGTTCTCGAGGGCTTCGTACGAGTAAGAAGATGAAGGCGACATCGACACCGACACGCAGGATGCAAGGTGAGTAGATTATATCTACGGGGGAAGTCGGGTGGATGGCGTATAGCACCCCCGCAGTTCGATACCTAGTAAACTAGATATATACTATATATACATCTATGATAGCGTTATGTGTGACTTGGATATTCAAGATGTGACTAGGTGTACTACGGATAGATTAGGGTTTAGAAGTAAACTAGTATAGTTTTCTAGTTGCGAACCCTAGAATAGGTTACACCCCCCCACACACACATGCGTATTGGTTATACTCATACCTGTATGATGAGGATAGTGGATGATATTTGCAGTTGAGTCGGTGAGATTGGGCATGGTGCCATGAGATCGGTGAAATGATGTGATTCGTATTTGGGATACGACATGAGATTTTAGCGGGCCTTTGGACGTGTGTTTTACACACACATTTATATAGATGGTATCAGTTGTACTAGACTTAGATCAGTACCCCAGTTCATGAGATATGATGGTAAGGATACCAGATAATTGATGAGATGAATGTGATATTGACCCGTACCCAGCTTTTGGGATGCCGTACGATGATTTACCGTACGAGCTTTATACTGATGATAGATCCCCACTCATTACTCGAGGATGTCATATGATATTTTATCGTACGCGGTACCTTTGAGGCGGGATCACCGACTATTATATTCATATATATATGTATGTATATATGTATATATATGTATGTATATATGTATATATATCGACTGAGATTTAGGTGGTTTCCATACCCCTCCTGATTGACTCGTTAGTTAGAGTTGTAGTTTTGCTAGTAGATGTTAGGCTAGGCCGATGCCAAACCTATTTCAAAAACAAATGAATCGGGAGTATATTAAAGATAGGAAAAAGGATTCTACGGATATTTTCAAAAGACGCATCTTTTCTTAAAAACACCGTAGCCCTTATTTTCCTAAAAACCCCGATTTGTCTTCTTTTAAATGGCAAAAAAGTATGACATAAATACATTGATGTAGATTATACACTGTTGTGTTTATTATTCATTTGCCGCATATTCTTACTGTTTGCATCGCATTGCATGCTAAATATGTTTATTGTTATATCGAAACCATGCTGTTAGGACACCAGCACCATTATCGATGATGCATATGTTCCACGTACGCCTGCTTGCCGGCTCACACACATCATCTTCGATAATTTCCATGTCACTACACTGTAGAACTGTTGCATTCAGGATATGACCCCTTGAATGGCATACTTGTGTACATACCTATTGTACACTCATACTTATGTACTTACATATTGTACACTCATACTTGTGCACATACCTATTATACACTCATACTTGTGTACTTACATATTGTACACTCATACTTGTGCACATACATATTATACACTCATACTTGTGCGCATACCATTTGTACGCTCATACTTGGGTACTTACAAATTGTACACTCATACTTGTGTACTTACATATTGTACACTCATACTTGTGCACATACATATTGTACACTCATACTTATGCACATATCTATTGTACACTCATACTTGTGTACTTACATATTGTACACTCATACTTGTGCACATACATATTTTACACTCTTACTTGTGCACATACCTTTTGTACACTCATACTTGTGTACTTACATATTGTACAATCATACTTATGCACATAACTTTTGTACACTCATACTTGTGTACTTACATATTGTACACTCATACTTATGCACATACCTACTGTACACTCCTACTTGTATACATACGTAATTGCACATACATAGATGATTCTGGCTTGATTTGGAGATTTGGGAACCGCAAGATACTCTTTAAAACTGATTCATTTAAAATAGCGGTTTCCCTCAATATGTGCATATTACTATTCCATGTTGCATGATATACTGATATGCTTACATTTCTTTTACATGTGGCATACATATTGCTTTAAGATTATACGCATTGAGATATGTTGTTTCCATGATATTTCTGGATTTGGGAACCGTGGGTTTTTCAAAAGAGAGTATGTATTGTTTTAAAAACCCGGTTACCCTTGATATGATATTTCAGTGCGTCCACCATGTGTTTTCTCGGTTCTGAGAGCGACATGTGAAACTCGATTCGAGGAGAGCAAGGCACCGTATGCGGGTACAAGGTGGACCCGATGAGGTACCCCGGGGCAAGAAGACTCGTATATGTTAGACGGTGAACCTGGCAGGGGAGTACTCCCTACCGGTGATTGTTTTTGAGCTCGGCGGATATCTGGAGGATACCGACTGGAGTTGAGAGATGAGACAGGCCGATCCGGACTGACGGAGCCCTATGTATATGAGGATTTACGTCGCGATGCTAGGCACAGGTTTCATGATGTTTTCGAGTGTCGATGCTTGACTTTCAGGTTCTATGATTTTGATATGTCGCGAGCGACACATGTTGATTTACATCCTCATACTCCCATGCATATGCTTATGATATTTACATGCTTGATGCTTATTGTCATTGGGTGACACATGGACGATTTCCACGTACATAAAGTTGACATGGATGATATCGATCATATAGTGGGTGATATCCATATACATAAAGTTGACATGGATGATATCTATCACATAGTGGGTGATATCCACATACATATAGTTGACATTGATGACATTGATCATATAGTTGAATTATATCCACATATTCATAGACTTCATGATATAGTCGACATTGAGCATACCTCATATTTATGATATGTTGTTACCTGAGGCACTGGCACGAGCACTTGGCACTACACTCATGTATAGATGTTACATTGCCACCTTATTAAGCTTTAGACTTATTCATTTGAGGTTTATATATATATATCTGATCGTATTGACCTAGGATTGTGTCATACATATGATTTCTTCTTTGTGATGTTTTCTATTCACGAGTTGGCAACTCACCCCCGTTGTTCCACAATTCTTGCAGGTTTTGTCGTACAGGTTCCATTGCGGCTTCTGGCACACTGCTTCCCTAACGGGTGATTTGCTTTGGTAGGTGGGTTCTTTTGTATCAGAACCATCATTGTACATGTATTATTCAGTTGTATCTAGTAATTCCATCAACCAAATTTGTATATTGTTTCAGACATAGAAAATCAGTTATGTTTTATTTCGACCTTAGAGTCGCGCGTTGTAGTATTATGGTTTTCATGCTGATTTTGAGTTTTCCTTTGAGTTTTGATCCTCGCCTTTCGGCGTTGTATATTATACTGCTTGCGTGGTTGTGACCGTCGAGTGATGAAGAGCTAGCTTCCGATTGGGGATGCCTTTTATCATTGTATATATATTATTCATGTTGTACCCTGTTTGGGGGCCAGTATTAACAAAGGAAACTCTGCTGAAATTTTCAAAAAAGTCTAGAGATTTAAAAAATGCATATTCGGCTTACTTATTTAAAAACCTTGTTTTTAAACATGTTTTCTTTACCTCTTAAAATCCAGTTTTCTTTATTTACTCCTTAAAATGGTTTTAGATTTCTGGGATTTTGGCTTACTTGAATTAGATGAGGTCATATAGACTTCATATGATTCAAGGGCCAGTCACGGGCTATTTCGGGTCGTGACAGTATTGAGACCGGGCATCGATACTCCAGTGTATACTAGTGTATACTGATCGAGACCCCGACGAGGGGCGGTTGCCAGGTCTCACAAGCCATTGGTGTTAGTTTGTTCACCTAAGATAGTATACAGGTGCTCATTGGGATATGAGTACACTGGACGGACTCGTCGGGAACCTGCTAGTTGGTATTATACATATTGTCAGATAGCAGTTCTCAGGTGATAAGTGTACAGGTTAGTCTGTCGACCTGAGATCGTCATTTGTCTCGTGTGAGTTCCCACTGTGCTTTGATTAATACCCTACCACGGCTCAAAGGAGTCGTGCAAACAGGTTTTAGTTGGGTACAGTCCCGAGCTACATGGATGCAGTGATCGGATCGTCGGGGATTAATCTCTCCCGGTATAGGGGTTGATGTCGATTTGTGTACGGAAGGCCATCACCATAATTCCGTGTCCACGGTGGACGAGAACTATCGATCCAGGATCGATAGTTTCTCAGGTGGTGATGGGGTTTCATGCCGACACTGAATATCGCGTTGTTGGGGGTCTGAATTTATCCACCCCCCTAAACTCGATATGCGATACTCTTAGACGAATAAACCGGACTGTACGGATACTGTCACTGTCAGGCTCAGTAGGGGTTCTGCATGAGTTTGCTCGTCGGCCTCCCTTTCTCTCAATACCTGGGTAGCCGTTACATACAGCTAGTGTTGCTGACGTGCTTGTGGTTAAACCCACTGCCAGCGTTTTGACGAGTCTTTAGAGTCCCACACAGAGGGTTTTTCACGGTTCAGGCGATATGGTGTACATGAGGTATGTTGATATATACAGGTGTCCGATTAAATATGTACACATGCTTCGCAGACTTTATTCGGACGGTTGATAATACTGGAGGCTTAGGATTAAGCCGGATTATTAAATCGGATTTTGATTTAATAATTTATATATGTATTTGTATATACGTATTCTAGTATTATTGTTCACTATTCGTTTTCTCTTGGCTGTTCGTATTTTTGTACGAATACGCGTATATGTATTTCGATACATGTACCGGGAAGTATTCCGTATTTTGTACGGAATAGCTTCTAGAAGATGCCACCTCATTTATATGATTTTTCATTTATGGAAATTCATTTGTTTTATAAATGAGGTGGAATATGTGAGGTGGCATGAACATAGTTCATGGTATGGGCATGAGTCAAAGCATGGTGTATAGTATGGTTTGGATTTGTTTATTGTGTTGGATATACGTATGCCCTAGAGGCCATTATGTGATAGTGTATGTACTGATGTGTGTATATATATATTCAGAGGACAGTCTTGCTCGACATGATAGTATGCTATCTGGTTTCACTTTATCATATGTTCACATGATCATGTTTATATTCATTTTAGTACATGTTGATAAAGCCCTAAGGATATTGGCTTGACTACTGGTATTATGATGTGGATCATACTAGTGGGACACCTGTCGTTTATAAGCATATCCTTGAAATGTTCCTAGTCGCAGGTATATCGAAACAGGGCATCGATATTCCAGTGTAGACTAGCGTATACTATTCTTGTTCCATATGATGGGCCATGGATGATCCCATATCCATCTGGTGTGCTGACACCGAAGATTGTATACGGGTGCTCAGTGAGACTGGGTACACTGAACGGACTCACCAAGAA
Organism: Agapanthus africanus; assembly: GCA_030015575.1. Lineage (NCBI taxonomy): Eukaryota > Viridiplantae > Streptophyta > Magnoliopsida > Asparagales > Amaryllidaceae > Agapanthus > Agapanthus africanus. The sequence continues at coordinate 272,480,344 of JASDDO010000012.1, forward strand.
CTCCTATGTGGTATTATATCATACGTCAGATAGCAGTTCTCAGGTGACACTGGTACAGGTTAGTCTGTAGACCCGAGATCGCCATAGAGTCTTGTGTGTCCTCCTACTGTACTTTTATCTCCACCCTACTACGGCTCTATTGAGTCGTACAAACTGGTGGATTTTGGGTACAGTCCCAAGGCATATGGAAGCAATGAGCGATAGGAGAGATTTCGTCTCTCTCGGTATTGGGGGTTGATGCTGTGCTATGCACGATTGGCTATAACAGGAAGTCCCTGGCCAGGGCTGCTGAGATATTACTGATAAGTGTTATCAGTAAGTTTCCCTATCTGTTATAGACCATATACCGGCATGACTTATTGAGTTATTGGGGTCGACGATCCCATCCCTAAAACTCAATATGCAGCATATCTGACGAAGAGACCGGACTGTACGGTAAGTGTTGCCAGTTGGATTGACGGGAGTTTTGACAGGTTCGCATGTTCTTCTTCTGATCGCTCAATACCCGGGTGGCCATTACGTTTAGCTGACCGCTTGCGGCTTGTAGGTGTTTAATATGATCATCACCAACTGCTGGCGTATTGACGAGTCTTAGATTCCCACATAGAAGTTTCCTGGCTCAGGCGAAACGATGTGGTGTGCATATGAGATATGTGCGGGAGCCTGATTAAATACGTGTATATGATACCGTATTTTAATCGGGCGTTTTATATTAGTCGGGTCGTATGAGATATGATCGGTTTATTAAATCAAGTGTTGATTTAATATTGACTTTTATCTCACTTATTTAAACCCTTTTCTTTTGATGGATGCATGCATGTATATGTACAAGTTGATGTGCATACACACATACATACATGCATTTGTATCATGGTTGATGATACAACATAGATGGCAACATAAGACTCACATGGTTCATATTTATATATATGGATATTTTTGTTATAAGTTAAAGATAAAGGAAATTAAATTAATGACTCATTTCTTCACAAATGACTCATTGTTTCTACACACTTCCATGGTTGACCTTTGACTCAACCTTTGTTAATTTCCTTTGCTCTTTAACTCATCACAAAATATCTAGATATTATTATTAACCATAGTTTTTTTTCATGATATTTATCTCTCTCTCTCTCTCATTATGATTATGAGATCATTATTCATCCAAAAGAAAAAGATTGCCATCTTCATCTTCCTCTCTCTCTAGCTCTCTCTCTTGAGTTCTAAAATTGAGTGCGGTTAAAAGAAAGAAAGGGTTTTATGTGAGAACCTAAACCATTTCATCATCCTACACATCTCTAGCTACTTTGTGTGTGGTGTTTGCTTCAAGGATTTCATAGATCAAGTGAAGCAGCAAGCTTTGAGCAAAGGACTTCGGGTGGATCGTCGTGGACTTAGAAGCGTTCAAGCGAGCCGTTCCAAACCTTAGGATACAAGGAGTTGCCCTAGGAGGTCTATAAAAGCTGTAGTCTCTCCACTTAGTGTTAGATAATCTTTATATGTGATACTATTAATTGTTACTCAATAATTCTAGTTCGATTCCTAGTTAAGTTTTCTTAGCACCTCTTAAAATTTGAATTGTGGCATGTATGATGCTTCCATACCCTATATGAGGCACTAAGGAAACCTTACAGTGGTATCAGAGCCAAGCTAAAAGTTTGGAGTAACCTAGATGACGTTAAAATCCTCGAACGAACGAAAAACGACGTCCGAGGGGTGCTCTCTGGAAATTTTTCAAAAACATGGATTTTTTCACATTAAAAATACTTAAAAAATTCAGCAGGGTATTTTATGGGCCCACAAGAAATACGAACCCCTATCTCCACTAAAGGACCGCGGAACCGCGGCAGGAATGGACATTCCGCGGCGGTTCCGCGGCGCCTTTGGTGCAGGTGAGGCTGTACTTTCTTGAGCTGGCCCATATGTGCTTTGTGCAGTTTCTGGTAATTTTTAAAACTGCTCAAGTGTTGAGCTATCTGAGAAGTCTTTGGGTGTTTAATCGTTCGATCGAATGTTTTAACTGCGCCTAGTTTATTAGTATGTGAAACAATAATTGGAATCTACAAATTTGTTTGTTGCGTGTAAATCTAGCAGTTCGGTCTCGGGAATAAACGGAAATATTGTTGAATTATCCGGCTTATTTTGAAAAGGTGTTTTCTTGGGTGAGACCTAAATGCGAGCTTTACATTGTTAGGCATGAAATCTTGTATATGTGATATTCCCGGTTTGTGTTGTTTAAAGGCAGTTACAATTCCAATTATTGTAGTTTTTCATTTTATTTCTCTGTGACCGTAAGTGTAGTATGTGGTGTATCGCCGGTTTCCTTGCTATACATCAACGACAATCGGGGTATGCATACTTACTTACGTTGATGATACATGATATTATGTGTTGCTGAGATTTGATGTGCAGGAATATCGTGAATGAATAGCCAGGGGTTTTATGTGAGATGAGAGTTTTCTTTTCATTCATGTAAAATAAAATTGTATGTAATATTTTTTTATTTTGGGGCACTTCCGGGTTGACGTTGATGTCACCAGTGTTGTATATTATTTATTTTCCGCATTAGGACAGACCCAAGGAGGAGGGCACAAGTGACCGGGTTCTAGGGTTCAGTAGGAGGCCATCTCGAGGAGTCGAGACCGGGTCTCCTAAACTCCAGAATTGGTAGGGTCACTTGCCGCTCTCGTAGGGGTCTAGGGGTGTGGGCTTGGGTATTCATCGCGACCGTGGAATCCGTATTTTCTATTGCTGGCTAAATACAAAATACGGACCTCCTAGATATCATATATTAAATGTGCTTCTGCTGCTTATTTGATGTGATCATTTAATTTATATCTGAGACGAATGCAATATCATATATATGATATATTATAAACGTTGCTTATATTTTGCACCCGCGCTAGCCCCCTCCTGGTATGTCGTTAGTTATGTAACCTAACGGTGCATATCAGAACACTGTGGCGAATGCGAGTGGCATAAGCGTACGTTATATTTTCGTTTCTTTCTGTGATGGCTTAGGATTTAAATGATGGGACTGTATTAATGAGATTAATGTAAAGATAAATGAACCTAAAAAGATGTTGTAGAATCGGATTTGAAACACACTCGGCCTTTTATGAAAAAGCAAGTTTCAAAATGCGGAGCTTAAGCCACTGCTTTTAAACCCATTGGATTTTACAACGATATCAAGTTCAAAGCGTTAAAAGTTTTCTTAAAAACTATCCGCAGCCCTCCGTCATTTTAGGAAGTAGAGTACTTAATATTCGTACTGCGTATTTTGACTTTAGTTAAGGCGCAGTGTACGGTAGCTGAGTGATGTCTTCTTACACTACATATGATGCAGATTAGTTAGGACATTCATATGATTATGTTGACTTTAGTTAAGGGTCATATGGGTGGGTCTAGTTAAGCATGAAATGACGGGAAGAACTTGACTAGTACTTATGATATGTTGACCATAGTTAAGGTCATGAGTACTAGGGGTAAAAATAATATCGGGAATTTCAAGAGTTAAAATTTATAATGAGATTGTATACCTTCTATATGATAGTAGGATCCCAATCCCACTGCGAGCAAAAGTTGCTCCCGGGAGAATTTTGCACTTTGCAATTAGCTAACTCAGTATATGTCAAGAAAGGTGTCAAAAGGGCTACGCCTCTGGGAAGACGAGGTTTATTTTAATTATGTCCGTGCGAAAGCACGGGGAAACTCCCTCAAGTACATGCATCGGCCTGGCTGAACGGTTAGCGAAGTTGTAGAATGTAATTAATCCCGGTTAGTTTTCTTTTTAAAAGGTTTTAAAGAAAATTTGATAAAAACAGTGGGAGACATCGATTAGACAAGATAATAACCAATCTAATCTTTGCAAGAGCTTTTCGCTGAGTGTATTCTTTTCTCTCTCTTAACAGCAGATTCAAATGTCGGGACTTAAACTTCTATTAGATAAAAACAAGCAGAATGGGACCAATTATAAAAATTGGCTGAGGAATCTTATCATTGCCTTGACTTATGATAAGGTATCATATGTCCTCACGGCTCCAACCCCGCCTATCCTAGGTCCTAAACCTTCAGTTGCGGATAGGGAAATCCACAAGACATGGGACGCTGAATGTTCCACGGCCAAATGCCTCTCGCTTGCATCGATGGATAACACACATCAGAAGCAACACGAGAATATGGACGTACAAGTCATATTCCTCCATACAAAAGAGCTGTATGGAGAGCAATCTTGCGTATCACGATACGAAGCATCCAGAAAGTTGTTTCAGATGCGAATGGCCCCTGGTACAGCAGTTGGAGACCATGTTCTGAAAATGATAGCTCTCATAGAAGAGCTTGAGGACCTTGGGTGGACAATGTATAATGAACAATATACGGATGTTATTCTGCAGTCTCTCCCCTCCACATTTGCTCAGTTCATAGTTAACTTCAACATGCACAATATGGAGAAGGAACTACCTGAACTCCTTAATATGTTAACGAGTACAGAGAGCACGCTGAAGTCAGTAAAGACTCCTGTTTCGTATGTTGGGACATCGTCCTCCTCTCGCCCGAAGGCTAAGGCCAAGGGAAAGATGAAGAAGAAACCCACCAAACCTAAGGGTGGAGTCAAAAAGGTTAAGGGGAAAGACAAGTCCAAGGTTGAGGAATCGGGGAAAGGAGAATGTTTCCACTACAAAAAGATGGGACACCGGAAGCGGAATTGTACTGAGTACCTTGAACTCTAGAAGATGCATGGTGATGCTTCAGCTTCAGGTGTGTTCGTGATTGAAAATTGTTTTTCTATTAACTCTGCTTCCTGGGTATTGGATACCGGTTTGGGTTCTCATATTTGCAATTCTGTGCAGGCGTTGAGAAGTAGCAGAGTTTTAATGAAAGGTGATCATACTCTCCAGGTTGGAAATGGTTCCAATGTAAATGCAGTTTCAGTAGGAGAGTTTCACCTAGGGTTGCCATCGGGTTGTATATTGGTTTTGAACCCATGTTATTTTGTGCCAAGTATGCTTTGTAATATTATATCCGTTTCTTTTTTAGACAATGAAGGGTATCATTTTGCTGTGCAACACAATGTTATGAATATTAGACTTAATCAATAGTTGATTGGTTGCGGTACACTAAATAACGGGATATACGTCCTTAATCAACACACAGTTTTCAACATTCAACACACAAATAAAAGAAAATTTTCAGATATAAATGAAGATTTTCATTGGCATTGTAGACTTGGTCATATTAATGAAACAAGACTAAAGAAGCTTCATAAAGATGGATATTTAAACTCTTTTTAGTATAAATCTTATGCAACTTGCCAGTCTTGTATCAAAGGTAAAATGACCAAAACTTCGTTTACTGGACACGGAGAAAGAGCTATTGAGCTCCTAGGCCTCATACATAGTGATGTATGTGGGCCAATGTCTACACATGCAAGAGGCGGTTTTTCTTACTTCATAACTTTTACTGATGATTTCTAAAGATTTGGTCATGTGTTTTTGATAAAACATAAATCTGAAGCTTTCGAGAAATTCAAGGAGTACAAACTTGAAGTAAAAAACCAAACAGGAATGAGAATCAAGATACTTCGATCAGATCGAGGTGGAGTGTACTTAAGTACTGAGTTCTTAACTTCCTAAAAGAGAATGGGATTCTCTCTCAGCTCACTCCCCCTTACACACCACAGCACAACGGTGTGTCAGAGTGGAGGAATCGTACTCTATTAGATATGGTGCGATCCATGATGAGTGATTCTGAGTTACCCATCTCGTTTTGGGGGCATGCATTGAAAACTGCAGCTTTTCTTTTAAACAAAGTTCCAACCAAGACCGTGTCTACCACTCCATATGAGATATGGCATGGGAAAAGACCATCTCTTAAACGAGTTATGATTTGGGGTTGTCCGGCTTTTGTCAAAAAGCAGAATCCGGACAAACTAGAGACACGATTAGTCAAATGTATTTTTGTTGGATATCCAAAACATTCGTTTTGGTATCTTTTCTACCACAAGGATGAACAAAAGGTGTTTGTTTCTTAGTATGCCACATTTTTAGAAAATGAGATTTTTCTAAATGATACTGCTGGAAATATGGTAGATCTAGAAGAGGTTCTAGAAACACAAGTTACAAATGACGACTTGGCTGAAACTGATGTTGTAACAGAATATAATGAACCTCAGCCACTCCGAAGATCTGGTAGGACTTCTCGCCCACCGGAGAGATACTACAGTTTTCTCATTGATGGTGATAAAGAAGATTGCATCTTGGATGATGATGATCCTGCCAGTTTTCATCAAGCTAACACGAGTGGTGACTCTGTGAAATAGCTGGATGCCATGAGATCTGAAATGGAGTCCATGTACACCAACAAAGTATGGACTTTAGACGATGTACCCTCCGGGATAAAACCTGTGGGCTGCAAATGGTTCTTTAAAAGAACGATCGGTGTAGATGGACAGGTGGAGACCTATAAGGCAAGGTTGGTAGCGAAAGGATTTCGTCAAAGACCAGGTTTGGACTATGACGAGACTTTCTCTCCAGTAGCCATGCTTAAATCCATTCGGATCCTACTTGCTATTGCTGCTCGCTACGACTATGAAATCTGGCAGATGGACGTTAAAAATGCATTTCTAAATGGTGATTTAGATAAATGCGTTTATATGGATCAGCCAGAGGGCTTCATTGACAATAGGAGCAGCGGAAAAGCATGTAAGTTGCTTAAATCCATTAATGGATTAAAGCAGGCATTACGGAGTTGGAACATTGTTTTGATGATGTTATCAAAGAGTTTGATTTCATCAAAAATCCAGATGAACCTTGTGTTTATAAGAAGACTGTAGGGAGAAATGTCACATTCCTTGTATTGTACGTGGATGACATACTTCTGATAGGAAATGATATTCCTATGCTACAGTCGGTCAAATCATTCTTATCACAAAGGTTCTCCATGAAGGACCTGGGTGATGCCACATACATATTGGTTATACGGATCTATAGGGATAGATCCAAACGGTTATTAGGATTATCCCAAAACAAGTACATTAACACCATCCTAAAGAGGTTTAGTATGGAAGACTCCAAGCGGGGTGCCTTACCCGCTTGCCACGGAGTCACTCTCTCCAAAGACGATTGCCCAAAGTCTGATATAGAGAGAGCTCGCATGAGCATTATTCCCTATGCTTCGGCAGTAGGATCAATAATGTATGCGATGTTGTGTACACGCCCTGATGTAGCTTATGCACTTAGTGTAGTAAGCAGGTATCAGTCAAACCCAGGGGAGAATCACTGGATTGCTGTGAAGAACATTCTTAAGTACTTGCGAAAGACTAAAGAATTGTTCTTGGTGTATGGTAACGGGGATCACCAAATGGAGGCCTTTACCGATTCGAGCTTCCAGAGTGACAAGGATGACAGAAAGTCTAACTTAGGGTTTGCATTTACCCTCAATGGAGGGACGGTGAGTTGGAAGAGTTCCAAACATGATACCGTTGCAGACTCTACGATGGAAGCTGAGTTCATTGCTGCAAATGATGCTGCCATAGAAGCCGTCTGGATGAGGAAGTTCATCTTGGAGCTAGGAGTAGTTCCAACCATTATTGATCCAATACCTTTATATTGTGTCAATAATAGGGCTATGGCGTTGGCCAAAGAGCCCAGGTCCCATCAGAAGTCCAGACACATCCTGAGGCGATAACATCTGATCCGGGAGATAGTTGATCGCCACGAGATTGAGATCAAGAGAGTAGATACAAAGGATAACACTGCGGATCCATTTACCAAGGCTCTCCCTCAGCCACAGTATGAGCGACTTTTTGAGATGTTGGGTATAAGATACGCCAATAATTGGCCTTAGTGCAAGTTGGAGATTGTTGGATATACGTATGGCCTAGAGGCCATTATGTGATAGTGTATGTACTGATGTGTATATATATATATTCAGAGGACAGTCTTGTTCGACATGATAGTATGCTATCTGGTTTCACTTTATCATATGTTCACTTGATCATGTTTATATTCATTTTGGTACATGTTGATAAAGCCCTAAGGTTATTCGCTTGACTACTGGGATTATGATGTGGATCATACTAGTGGGACACCTGTCGTTTATAAGCATATCCTTGAAATGTTCCTAGTCGTAGGTATATCGAAACAGGGCATCGATATTCCAGTGTAGACTAGCGTATACTATTCTTGTTCCATATGATGAGCGATGGATGATCCCATAACCATCTGGTGTCCTGACACCGAAGATTGTATACGGGTGCTCAGTGAGACTGGGTATATTGAACGGACTCATCGAGAACTCCTATGTGGTATTATATCATACGTCGGATAGTAGTTCTCAGGTGACACTGGTACAGGTTAGTCTGTAGACCCGAGATCTCCATAGAGTCTTGTGTTTCCTCCCACAGTACTTTGATCTCCACCCTACTATGGCTCTATTGAGTCGTACAAACAGGTGGATTTTGGGTACAGTCCCGAGGCATATGGAGGCAATGAGCGAATGGAGGGGTTTCGTCTCTCCCGGTATTAGGGGTTGATGTTGTGCTATGCACGATTGGCTATAACAGGAAGTCCCTGGCCAGGGCTGCTGAGATATTACTGATAAGTGTTATCAGTAAGTTTCTCGATCTGTTATATACCATATACCGGCATGACTTATTGAGTTATTGGGGTCGAAGATTCCATCCCTAAAACGCAATATGCAGCATATCTGATGAAGAGACCGGACTGTACGGTAAGTGTTGCCAGTTGGATTGACGGGAGTTTTGACAGGTTCGCTTGTTCTTCTTCTGATCGCTCAATACCCGGGTGGCCGTTACGTTTAGCTGACCGCTTGCGGCTTGTAGGTGTTTAATATGATCATCACCTACTGCTGGCGTATTGACGAGTCTTAGAATCCCACATAGAAGTTTCCTGGCTCAGGCGAAACGATGTGGTGTGCATATGAGATATCTACGGGAGCCTGATTAAATATGTGTATATGATACCGTATTTTAATCGGGCGTTTTATATTAGTCGGGTCGTATGAGATATGACCGGTTTATTAAATCAAGTGTTGATTTAATATTGACTTTTATCTCGTTTATTTAAACCCTTTTCTGTTGATGGATGCATGCATGTATATGTACATATTGATGTGCATACACACATACATACATGCATTTGTATCATGGCTGATGATACAACATAGATGGCAATATAAGACTGACATGGTTCATATTTATATATATGGATATTTTTGTTTTAAGTTAAAGATAAAGGAAATTAAATTAATGACTCATTTCTTCACAAATGACTCATTGTTTCTACACACTTCCATGGTTGACCTTTGACTCAACCTTGGATATTTTCCTTTGCTCTTTAACTCATCACAAAATATCTAGATATTATTATTAACCATGGTTTGTTTTATGATATTTATCTCTCTCTCTCTCTCTCTTTATGATTATGAGATCATTATTCATCCAAAAGAAAACAGATTTCCATCTTCATCTTCCTCTCTCTCTAGCTCTCTCTCTCTTGAGTTCTAAAATTTAGTGAGGTTAAAAGAAAGAAACGGTTTTAAGTGAGAACCTAAACCACTTCATCATCCTACATATCTCTAGCTACTTTGTGTGTGGTGTTTGCTTCAACGATTTCATATATCAAGTGAAGCAACAAGCTTTGAGCAAAGGACTTCGGGTGGATCGTCGTGGACTTGGAAGCGTTCAAGCGAGCCGTTCCAAACCTTAGGAGATCCAAGGAGTTGCCCTAGGAGGTCTACAAAGGTTGTAGTCTCTCCACTTAGTGTTAGATAATCTTTATATGTGATACTATTAATTTTTACTCAATAATTTTAGTTCGATTCCTAGTTATGTTTGCATAGCACCTCTTAAAATTTGAATTGTGGCATGTGTGATGCTTCCATACCCTATATGAGGCACTAAGGAAACCCTACATATTGAAATTGGATAAGATATTCTTGAGTGGGAATGAGAGAAAAAGGGGGGCCGGCCACTTCATTTGTGGTGGATTCATTTTCATTTTGGCTCATTACATTACACACTACACTAGCTCAATCCCACTCTCTCATTCACCCAAAAAGACTTAGCAAATTTTGCTCATGCCAAAAGCCATCACCTCCTTCATCTTCTTCTATGGTTGCACCCATGAGCATAGATGTTGAGAGAAAAATTTAGTGACATTTTCATACACCCCCACTCTCCATCGCTAGCGATTTTGGAGCGTCGGTTACCTCGTTCGACGAGGTTGGAGCTTGCGTCGTTTCCCTCGGGTGGATAATCGGAGATCGAGGAAGACCGGCAAACAAACATCATCAAAGGATCACTAGGAGCTTGGAATGAAGACCGAAGGACTCGGATCAACTCGGTATAAAGATTCTAACTCTTAGTTAGTTTGCTAGTTTAGGGTTTAAGGTCGATCCGTAAATCGGGTAACGGTAGCGCCGGTTTAATAAATTTTTGTTCCGCATTTTGGCCGCGTTTCGATGGCCGGGGCGCTGCCGAAACCCATCAACAAGGTATCAGTTTAAAAGATGCATACGATTCTTCAGTTTGGAAATATGTATGGTTCGGATGACTCAACTTCGTCGGCTCTCTAGTCCTATAGTACCCTAAACGGCAATATTGTCAAATATCATCCTCAAATCCCATCATCACATACTAGTCGTATCATATCACTTCTAACTATCCTTTAGTTTCTAATATTGTTTCACTAACTATCTGTAGGGTTACTAGGCACAGTCACAAGGGTCTACAAGGCATCAACCATGCCTGATTTAAAATTTAGACTTGCCGAACAACCCTAACCAAGATCTTAGACTAGAGATTAGGCGAAACAAATAACAAGTAAACAACTTTACTTCTAAGAGTTTGGGATTACGACCTTTGTAGTCCGGTCCTTCACTTCAAAAGCTTCGTGTTGAGGTCCCTTTGCTGCGATCATCGAGTACCCGGACTCTGGAGAGGCTCTATGAAGAGAAAGATGCAAACTTGCTTCCGATCTTTAATAACAAAGATGATCTACCTTGAAGAAACTCAAGCCCAAGCTTTTGCTTCACTAATCAAGTATTAGAAAAACAAACACCCTAATCTAAGTGGCTAGAATAGATGAGGATGATGAAGTAAGAATTTAGCTCTCATTTTTTTTCTTTATCGCTTTCATTTTCATCACATATGAAAAAGCTAGAATTCTTTTCTTCAAGAGGAAGAAGAAGAAGAAGAAGCAAAACCATTTGTGATGACTAATGAAACTTGTGTTTGGTTAGAAATGCCACCATGGGTTAAGAAAGAAAACTTAACCCTTGTAGAGATTTAACTAGGGTAAAGGGTTGGGTTGGGTTAAGGAAATATCTATGCAAAATATCCAAGTCAAAGTCAAAGCTTCAAGAAGCTTCTTGAAAGCTTCATGCAAGCTTAACCCTAATCCAAACCCTAACCATATTTAAACTCCACAAACCATGTTGTATTTATAACCATAACATGTTACAATATTATATATCACATATACAATATTTATTGTAACAAAATAAAATAATACCATTAACATATATCACATATATATCAATGTATTACCCGAGTGAGAAAAATAATCTTTAAGTGAGCTTATATTAGTTAATGTAATTTAATATATCAAATATATAATTATACATTAAATTATCGAATCAACACTTGATCCGATAATCCGGCTATTTCATAAATAACCGACTAATATAATCTGTATCAGCTCATCGAATCAACACTTGATCCGATGACCCGGCTATATCACATATACCCGGCCGATATCTCATATCGCGAGAATCTAATACGGTATCGCATACACTTATTATTCCCGGTCCCGCACATATCACATATGTGCTCCTACTCCGTTTTGCCTGAGCCAGGAAACCTCTGTGTAGGACTCTAAAGAATCGTCAATACGCCGGCAGTAGGTGATGATCATATCAAACACCCACAAGCTGCAAGCAGTCAGCTAAACATAACAGCCACCTAGGTATTGAGCAATCAGAAGATCAACAAGAAAGACTGTACTTTCTCTCGTGAATCCCACCAGTAACACTCCCGTACAGTATGGTCTCTTCGTCTGATATATCGCATATCTCGCCTAGGGGTGGTAAACGTCAGACCCCAGTAGCTTGATAAGTCGTATCGATATGAGGTCCATAACAGTTCGAGAAATTACTGATAATACTTACCAGTAAATCTCAGCAAACTTGGACAGGGATTTCCAGTTATAGCCAATCGAACACAGCACAACATCAACTCCCTATACCGGGAGAGACGAAACCCCTCCTATCGCTCATTGCCTCCATGTGATTCGGGACTGTGCCCAAAAGCCACCGTTTTGCACGCCCTCTTGGACGTGGTATGATGGAAATCAAAGCACAGTGGGAATCAAACAAGACTCAATGACGATCTCGGGTCTAGGGACTAACCTGTACCAGTGTCACCAGAGAACTGCTAGCTGACGTGAGGTATAATACCATCTGGGAGTTCTCGGCGAGTCCGTCCAGTGTACCCAGTCTCCTGATCGCACGCTTTTGGCGTGTCGGATGTTCAAAGTTCTAAAGTATAACCGCGATCAGGATGGTGTCGCTATGCAGCTGGCCGGTTGAGCACTGGTCGATCCACAGAGAGATGGTTGTCTTTCCGTTCGAGTTTTAGACGAGTCAATAAAGAATTTGTATGTGTTTGTTCTAGTCTAACCTATGTGTATTATTTGCAAGTATGAAGTTGTTAAGAAAAAGATACGAAATTGTAAGCTAAAGAAATCCGTACTCAAAACCTTTGAGCCGAGTCTTGACCAATTGAAGCTAGAGCAATCGGAAACAATGTGGATTAGGGGATTTAAGCGCGGTATTCGTGGAATACGGCTTATTTACCCTTGTCCTTCCGTTCTTGTCTCTTGCTTTCGCCTCCGGCCAAACCGAACGCAACCGGTCGCTGTTAGGAATCACCGTTACCTTGGTAGGGTAGGGTGCCTAACGGAGCGCTTGCGTATCGTTTGGGCGGAGTTCAATGGAAAATAACGGGAAAAGGAAATGAGCAAGGAGATATTAACTTACAATACCGTATTTATTCTTAACAACAGTAATTACATTCATTCACAAAAAGAACCAAAAAGAGAGAACAAAAAGAACAAAGAAAAGAAAAGATTACAAGCAAGTAATTAAAGTGCATGGTAATAAATTGCATGTAATTAAAGACAAGAATGAAAAATGCAAGAAAGTAATTACAACAACCATAGAACTCAAGACAAGCATGGGATCAATAGCCAACCCTTAAACTTGCAAGCTCAATCAAGAGGTTGCAAGATCAAGAGAAGGGTAAAGAACTCATGTGAAATGAAGCACTAAAGAGAGAACAAAATGATACAACCCCTTGAGACCAATGACCAAAGCTTAAACTTTCAAGCTCACTTAAGAGGTTGCAAGATCAAGTTAAGGTAGAGAGCTCAAGGGGGAAGCTAAGCAAAAAGAATGATACAAAAACCCTCATCTTTATTCACATCCACTCGATGCTCTCACTACATTTCCATGGAGGAAGAATGAAGAAGAAAAAGAAGAAGAAGAAGAAGAACTAAAACTACACTAAAGTGGCTAAAAGAATGGACACAAAATTGGACCCTTGGCTTAGCTCAGATCTGGGGTATTTATAGGCAGTTTACAGAAACCCTAGGGCAGGAATCTGATATAAAATGAAGTACCCAAACTACCCCTGAAAATTCAACAAATGTGGAGCCCATATGGCCGCGGAACCGCGGCCTAGAACCCATGTTGGCCGCGGTTCCGCGGCCATCTAGTTGATTTGACTCTCCGGTTTTTGTGGGTTTGTCTGTTTACATTTTTCCTCGTGTTTGAAAACTTGAAACCGTACAAAATCTTCCAGAATATCTTCAGATTTCTTAGTCCAAGATTGCTTTATTTTCTTCACTTTTGACTTCTATCTCCCTCGATCTCCGCGCACCCATTGATTCTTGTGCAGCCCCCCTCGTGCTCTGTGCTTGTCCGAGACACGAATGACCACTGTCATATACCTTGTCTCCGGAACTGGTACTCGGCACTGGACGGATATGGATGACCGGAACCCGGCTTTTATCTGCTGTGACAGATGTTCTGTATTTGGTGTAACTGTGGAGATTTTGTCTTGATTTGCAATATTTGGACTGGAAACCTGCAATCTGTAAATATGTAACAAACATGGATTAAAAGCACCTACCTATAAACACACGAGCATAAGAATGGGCGGTATAAAATGCAGTATTCTGGTATGAACAAATACCCCCAAACTTAACTTTTTCTCGTCCCGAGCAAAACCAATTATTCACAAAAATAAAATCCTAACCGCACTTTCGCAGGGAACGCGATTGCACTGAGCGCGTGCAACAAGCCGTTAAACCTCTAGGTGTCCCTAGTAGGAGGAGTGTTGTCTCCTGAGGGTTTTCAGCGGATTACACCCACAAAATCCCGTCATGCTAGTGTCATAAGTTAACATTGATTCTACTCCTACAGTTTTGTATTTACGTTAGAAATTCTATCATCCTAAGTTAGAAATATTGAACCCTTATTTTTCACACCTCCTATCTATTTAACCTTGGATCCTATACGTTCCAAAAAAGTTTAGAAAGATGTTGGTTCTCCTGAGTTTTCCTTCTAAAGTGCGGCCTCAAATCTGGGATTTTTTTATCAACTTTACAGAAAACACAAGTCTTATTCTTTATTTCTATCTTTTATCCAAACATCGATTGTATACCCCTACGTGTGTGTATATTTGCACCCCTACACTCAAGAATTCAATTCAAGCTATAATACCTTTGCCCTAATACCTAATACTACTTCTTTTCATTAAGGATGGACGGATTTGCTCACATACCTTCATGCGACTATTAATGCTTCTTGAGGCACTAACGGCCGATTACTGAATGTGTGAACTTTAAAGCGTAAATAGCAGTTTCCAGGTCTTGACTTTATTCTATTTTTCTTTTTCTTTTTCTTTTTCAAGACCGGATATATTTTTCAATATGCTCTTTTTGGTGTTTAGCTTTAAATACCGTTTTTTCTTTCATAGTAGGCTTTCAGGCAAGAGTATTTCTAGGTATCCTCTACTATCTCAAGTTTCAAGGTGTGTGTAAGTGCAGTTTGTAGGGTATATACTTTCTAAATTTAAACTCAAGAAAAGAAACTATTTTTCAGACTTATCCTCCAGTAAAGCTTCAATACTTTCCCCTCATCTTGACTTAACTCAAGAACTGAACTCAAGATTACCTATTTCTCAAAAAAACTATAAGGACGTATACTTACCAAAGTTAGACAGAATGAGGGTTATTTTTAGGATGTTCAATTCCTAAGCCTAGAATTTAGTTATTTCTAACATATCAACTAAGCATTCAGGATTAAAAATCAAAGTTACCCTATTAGCTAACTTGACGACAAAGTTTTTATATTTTTGGAAAATTTTCGATTTTTATGGGTTTTTAATAAGGTATGCAAATGCAAAATATACAAATGAATGCGAAGAAAGAAAGCTTACCGAGCACACCCCCAAACTTAAACTTGACAGTGCCCTCACTGTCAGGCTATACCAAGAGGGTCAAAATTGTCGGCGCTCTCCTAAAAACAAATTATATACAAAATAAAAAGGAAAACAAAAAATATATACAAAAAAAAGTGTCCTCCCCAAACTCAAGTAAAACAGTGTTTCCACTGTTAAGTGTTGAAGTTCAGGATTAGGGGGGAAAGAACAGTATCAAGCTATACAAGGACTTACAGAGGCCAAAAGTGAGTACCAACCATTCAAAGATTTTGTCTCTATAATGTGCTGGTTGGTGAAAGAATGCGGAGAGGTAAGAAATGGAGAATATTCGAGACCGTATGGAGATAGAAGCGGGATACGGTCTCGGTATATGAGAAGAAGAATGGCGGAAGGGAGAAAGAAGTGGAATATGAACTTGAGGGTGGAAATGGATTGAATAAATTAGTACAATCTGCGATGATCGATGTGAAAGGATGGATTGTACTAATCTATCCATATGGCGAGAAATTGGGTCAAATCCCTCAAGATTCGTGAGAAACCATGGGTACGCCGAACTTGGTAAACCAGACATATGAAATGAAAGTGATACGGTTTCTTGCATGGTCGGAACGATGGAAAGGGTGGGGGGAGGTGATTGAGGAAGGGTATCGGTTAAGGTTTCGGGAGGGTGTATACAGTCAATGAAAGGAACAGGATGAATTGGAAAATCCGACTCATCAATTAAAACTGTTTCATCCTCAGTACTATCTTCAATATTCTCCTCAAAATTAAGCTCATCCATGCATATTTCATCAATATCCAGACGCATATGAGGTTCGGGAAAAACAGTTAATGACTCGGGATGATGAGTTGAAGAGAAAAACTCAGCCAAATCTATGGGTTCATCATCCAAAATATTCCCAGCGTCGATATCCTCAATCAAGTGAAAATCAATATTCTCAGATACCTCAACAAAAGCATGGATTTCAATCGATTCGGGTTCTAGAGTGGAGGTGTAGAGGTCAAAAGGATTGGGGTTAGTTTCACTTGGAATTTACCCTTCACAATCGGGCAAATCAAACACCACAAAGTCGCACAACTCATTCATCATTCTATCTTTAATTGATAAATCATGTGGGACACTCGATAGACTTTTAAAACAAGAGTTGTGGGATTCAATTTGGAACGGGTAGGTTTGATTTGGAAGGGGGTACATCTCACTCTCTCCACTCAAATTCTCAGCCTGTCCTACCGCCTCTTCATACATTGGAAAATTTGGAGCTAGCTGGAAACTAGCTACCGAGTCAGTAGGTTGTATGAGAGCGGCCATGGACGCATTCAAATCCATTATCTGTTGGCTTGACGCTACTCTAAAGACTTCCAACGACTGTTCCAGACTAGACATGGGTTGTGAAGGGGTTTCAGAAAAAGATTCAAAGTTGTATGGATACTGAAAATTCCCAAACGGCTGTGTAGAAGCAATGTCTAGGGAAGGTGCAAAAGTTAGGTAGGACTGATAGAAATTGAATGGTTGGACAGGGGTAGGATCAACATTTGGATAAGAAGGTGAATGGAATTGTTGATCCCAAGAATCTGCACTGGTGAAAGGAGTGAAAGATCGGCTACAGGATTGTTCAATATGTTCAGCGATGGACAAAGGACGTCTTGCAAAAGGGGTATCAACATAAGAGGGTGGGGGAGGTTGAAAAGGTTGATACAAAGTGGATTGCGGAGGGCAAGTGTTTGTCCTAGACGCGTCTATGCGATCTTTCAATGAAATTTTTGGCATGAAGGGGTCGTTTGATGTTCGGCCAAAGCAAGAACCGTAAGAAGTAATGTCTGGTTGTGGGTACCAAAGTTCGGCAAGAGTTTTTCGAGGTGGGGTACCCATGATATGAAAAGAGAAAGAAAGAAAGGAAGAGAAAAGGAGGGGAAAAAGAATGTGATATTTTTTATTTATTTATTTTTTTTAGTTATTAAAAGAATGAAATATACACAAAAAAAAATATGGACAAAAACAATCACGACACAAAAATACCACACACCTAATCGTTCTAGGGTTCACCTAGGTCAACTAGACCTGCTCGAGAACTTGATTGTCGAAGTAAAACTGTGTCGAGAAACGGGCTCACGATACACTGATCACGAGGCCAGGTAAGTGCAGAGATAAGGGGAGGTTTTCCAACGCTTTCGCGAAGTTCCTTAATTAAATAACCCTTTCTCTTTTGGCGGTTTCGCCGTTAACACTTTCCTAGACACCCCGTAAACAATATACCGTTAAGCGAGGTTCTAAACACAGTTAACTTCTCCTAGTGAGCGCGAAGTCCTTAAGGCTTAAAGTCTAATTTCTTTTAAAATTTGTGCGGGTAAACGTTATGCTCAAGTTCGTGATTTGTGGGCTACGGAAAAGGTGATGAAATCCTTTACCGTATGTTGTCGGGTTCGCTTGCCCTTAAGTCCGTATTAATGTATGCAATGCGCAATTCAATAAAAATTCTATAAAGAATCAAACAATCGTTTTTTAGTTTAAGCACGGCACTGCAACAAATACGGGTTAGTCAATTTTTAGCGTTTGCTAGCGAACTTGCAAAGAATCCTGCAAAGAATAGTATATTGGATGCGTCGGATTTGAGAAGAAGGTGTTAGTAAAGTACGTACCGTTAAGTTTTTGGGTTAGGAAACCCCCGTTGAATCAAATCCGGTAAGCTTGGAAAGTTCTCTTACGCGGGTCAAACTACCCGGATCATTGGCACTGTACTTCATAATCACCTTAACTTTGAACGTACACTTTGCTCCCACAATCGCAGTTTGCAAATCCGCAAAAATCTGCACTCTTGCCCACAAAAATGATCAAAAAATAACAAAAAGTTTTTTTTTTAAATATATACAAAAAGAATATTAACCCGAATAACAAGAAAGAAAATACGCTACCGTCTCCCCGGCAACGGCGCCATTTGATCGCACGCTTTTGGCGTGTCGGATGTTCAAAGTTCTAAAGTATAACCGCGATCAGGACGGTGTCGCTATGCAGCTAGCCGGTTGAGCACGGGTCGATCCACAGGGAGATGGTTGTCTTTCCGTTCGAGTTTTAGACGAGTCAATAAAGAATTTGTATGTGTTTGTTCAAGTCTAACCTATGTGTATTATTTGCAAGTATGAAGTTGTTAAGAAAAAGATACGAAATTGTAAGCTAAAGAAATCCGTACTCAAAACCTTTGAGCCGAGTCTTGACCAATTGAAGCTAGAGCAATCGGCAACAACGTGGATTAGGGGATTTAAGCGCGGTATTCGTGGAATACGGCTTATTTACCCTTGTCCTTCCGTTCTTGTCTCTTGCTTTCGCCTCCGGCCAAACCGAACGCAACCGGGCGCGGTTAGGAATCACCGTTACCTTGGTAGGGTAGGGTGCCTAACGGAGCGCTTGCGTATCGTTTGGGCGGAGTTCAATGGAAAATAACGGGAAAAGGAAATGAGCAAGGAGATATTAACTTACAATACCGTATTTATTCTTAACAACGGTAATTACATTCATCCACAAAAAGAACCAAAAAGAGAGAACAAAAAGAACAACGAAAAGAAAAGAAAAGATTACAAGCAAGTAATTAAAGTGCATGGTAATAAATTGCAAGTAATTAAAGACAAGAATGAAAAATGCAAGAAAGTAATTACAACAACCATAGAACTCAAGACAAGCATGGGATCAATAGCCAACCCTTAAACTTGCAAGCTCAATCAAGAGGTTGCAAGAACAAGAGAAGGGTAAAGAACTCATGTGAAATGAAGCACTAAAGAGAGAACAAAATGATACAACCCCTTGAGACCAATGACCAAAGCTTAAACTTGCAAGCTCACTTAAGAGGTTGCAAGATCAAGTTAAGGTAGAGAGCTCAAGGGGGAAGCTAAGCAAAAAGAATGATACAAAAACCCTCATCTTTATTCACATCCACTCAATGCTCTCACTACATTTCCATGGAGGAAGAATGAAGTAGAAGAAGAAGAAGAAGAACTAAAACTACACTAAAGTGGCTAAAAGAACGGACACAAAATTGGACACTTGGCTTAGCTCAGATCTGGGGTATTTATAGGCAGTTTACAGAAACCCTAGGGCAGGAATCTGATATAAAATGAAGTACCCAAACTACCCCTGAAAATTCAACAAATGTGGAGCCCATATGGCCGCGGAACCGCGGCCTAGACCCCATGTTGGCCGCGGTTCCGCGGCCATCTAGGTGATTTGACTCTCCGGTTTTTTGGGTTTGTCTGTTTACATTTTTCCTCGTGTTTGAAAACTTGAAACCGTACAAAATCTTCCAGAATATCTTCAGATTTCTTAGTCCAAGATTGCTTTATTTTCTTCACTTTTGACTTCTATCTCCCTCGAGCTCCGCGCACCCATTGATTCTTGTGCAGCCCCCCTCGTGCTCTGTGCTTGTCCGAGACACGAATGACCACTGTCACATGTCTTGTCTCAGGAACTGGTACTCGGCACTGGACGGATATGGATGACCGGATCCCGGCTTTTATCTGCTGTGACAGATGTTCTGTATTTGGTGTAACTGTGGAGATTTTGTCTTGATTTGCAATATTTGGACTGGAAACCTGCAATCTGAAAATATGTAACAAACAGGGATTAAAAGCACCTACCTATAAACACACGAGCATAAGAATGGGCGGTATAAAATGCAGTATTCTTGTACGAACATCTCCACTGAGCACCCGTATTCCTTCTCTGATGTCAAACATCAATGGATATGGGATCATCCATCGCCCATCATATGGGTCAAGAAGCGCATACGCTAGTCTACTCTTGAGTATGTTAGTGTATATTCCCTAGGGGCCATTATTGTATCATACTAGTTTGTATATTACTTAATGGAAGCTTGGGATATTCACATGTATATAACAGTCTTGCTAAACATGGTAGTATGCTACTTGGTTTTTCTATCTTAATATGTGAGTATACGTATTGATAGAGCTCTTAGGATCTTGTTTGACTACCAGCGTTGTGATGACAGTCACACTAGTGGGGGCTGGGTAGTCTACAAGCACATCCTTATTGAGGTCCCTAGTCATTGGATTATCGAGACAGGGCATCGATACTCTGGAGTAGACTAGTGTGTACGCTTCTCATCCCAGTTGGGGAGATGGTCTGTCCCACAGCCGTCAGTACGTCGTACTGGAGGTAGTATGCAGGTACTCGTTAGGTTACGGGTACACCGGACAGGACTCACAGGGAACTGTTGGTTGGTTTTATACCAGTCGTCAGTGAACAGTTCCCAGGTGACATGAGTACAGCATAGTCCGCAGACTTGACACTGCTACTTCGCCTCGAGTGTGTCCCATTGTTCTTAGATTGCTACCCTAGCACGGCTCAAAGGAGTCGTGCAAACAGGTAGCAGTTGGGTGCAGTCCCGAGCACTTGGAGGCAGTGGTGGTTAGACAGGATTCGTCTCTCCCGGTATTGGGGGTTGATATCGCGCTGTGTAAGAGAGCCATTACGCAAAGTCCCTGGCCAGGGTAAGCGAGATTTGCTGGTAGGTTCCAGTAGTTTCTCATGGTGTAATGGGCTTCGCTCCGACACGACTTATACCGCTATTAGGGGACTGACGCTTGCTGCCCCCTAGGCCCGATATGTGATAGTCTTAGACGAACAGACCGGACTGTACGGAGATTGTCACATCAGACTCAGTAGGAGTTCGGATGGGTTTCCTCATCGGACTTCTTATCGACATCTACCTAGGGACCGTTACGTACAGCTAGTGCCGCTTGCGGTCTGTGGTTAAACCCACTGCCAGCGTAGTAGTCGAGCCTCTAGAGTCCCACACAGAGAGTTTCCCTACTCCAGGCGAAACGATATAGAGGTCGTATGGTTTTACGACAAGGGTTCGGACGCATACGTGTGTTTATGCACGTACGACATCCGGACAGTTTTTACTTGCCGGCTTTGGTTTAAGCCAGTTTCTAGTATCCGGTTATTGGATTTATACCGTCTAAAGTTTTTCCGTGTTTTCACGGATAGGAGGGGCGTTCTCGTAATTACGCGAGAAGCTTCTAGAAGATGGTGACTTGGGGGTTAAGGTGGCATATGCATTAAATGAGATTAGTGAGTCATTTGAGTGATTCATCCATTTCATTAATGCATCATAAATGCTTAATGACTCATGCAGATGAATCACCCTCTTATATTTATGAAGCATGATTATTAATCCTTTATTTTCTTTTATTGGATAAATGATAATGCTTGATATATATTATGATAGATCATTATCTCATCTCATTCTCTTGCTCAATTTCTCTCTCCTCAAGCTCTCTCTCTCTTCAAACCCTAATCCTCCCCTCTCATGTGTTGAGACCAAGGATTAGAGTAGACTACTTAATCCATAACCATTCTCTATATTACCTAGGTTACTTAGATTAGCGATTTAAGAAACCTAGTTACCTCAAGTTAGAGGTGAAGCTTGAAGTTATGCTCTCGGGTGGATCTTCTACTACATAGAGAAGGCCGGAGAGGACGTGGGGAACGACAAGACAAAGGACTCGGTTCTTTAGGTATAATCACTTATCATAGTAGTTAACTCTTCTATGGTTTCTAGTTAGTTATTGTTTAAGCAAAGATTCTCGGTTAGTCGATGTTTACGCCTAAAACAAGATCGTTTTTCATTATTCCGCCTCCCCGCAAGTCGTGGGGTGCTGTACATCGACTTACAGTGGTATCAGAGCCTCGCTAAACAATAATTAACTCATTAGCAAAGTCGTATGAATTTCGAACGCAAAACGAACCAGAAAACGACATCGATATCACAAGTTTATGTCGAATTTAAAATAGGCTCTAAAAATTTTTCAGGTTGCTGCAGTATAACCTACAGAGACTTGTAAGAACACTGGTGAAAAATGGGTTCATGAATCGGCCATACAGCCGCGGAACCGCGAACGATCCCACCAATCCGCCGCGGATCCGCGGCCGAGTTGTGGCCGATTCAACCCAATTTCCACCAGTAACTCTTCTGTGATATTTGTGTATTTTCTGGAATGTTTATTTTCTGCTCAAGTCTCAGGTGCACAGAGAAGTTTTGGGAGTAGAATCTGATATGTTTGCTCGATTGAAATTATACGAAGTTTGCTAATTTGATTATATCTGTGTTTATATAATGTGTTCGTAAACCTCCCCTAACTGCTAGTATGTCGGTTGGCAGGGGGTTGCACATTTCTGTAATGGTTTTTACTGTTTGTGGTTGTGAACTATATTGGACTGTTGTGATGATTAACCGGGGTTTGAGATGGGTTGTTATATTCATTCATTCAATGTAATTGTATTATGTTGTAATATTATTTTGTAGGGCGCATCCAGGTTGCGGTTGTAGCCACCGTTGTATTATTTCATTTTACTGTTCTTGCTCCTAGGATAGACCCAAGGTGGGGTGCACAAACTACCGGGTACTTTGAAGTGTTTAGTGGCCTACTCACTTTGTTGAGGGAGACCGCTTCACTTCGGGTATTTGGCGGGTAGTTTGCGGTACCCGTAGGGGTCTAGGGTGGGGTAATGGCTATTCATCACAACTGTGTAATCCGTCTTTTGTTGCAGGCTCTAAACAAACGCGGATTGCGTGCAAATCCAATAATGTTCATATGAGATCTGGAATGCCTATTATTGCGTCAGACGAATGTACAATATCTATATATGATAGCTATTTAGACGTCACTTATGTTTTACACCCGCGCTAGCCCAGCCCCCGCTCTGCCGTTAGTTAAGTAACCTAACGGGTGATGACGGGACCCAGTGGCGAATGCGGATGGCATAAGAGGACGTTGTATTTTCGTTGTTTTCTGCAATGATAGGTTAATGATGGGACGCATTATTTATAATGCAAAGAAAATAAACCAAAAAAATGAATCGTTGGAACAATTCAAAAGAAACCACTCGGTTATTTTGAAACGAATGATATTTTTAATTGCGGAGCTTTAACCACTCCTTGTAAAAGCTATCAGGTTCCTTCGGTCATATCAAGTTCACTACGTTCACGGTTTCGCCAAAACCATTCGTAGGCCTCCGTCATTTCATTTGGATATTCAGTAGTATTCAAGCTATGCATTTTGGCCAAAGTCAAGGCATAGTGTTTGGTAGCTACTGGATCTTCATTTGTTGCATAAGATAGATGAGTTAGTTTGGGACAGTCGTATAATCATTTGACCAAAGTCAGGGGTATGTACGGATGGGTTCAAATTGACAAGATAATGACGGGTAGAACTTGACATGTGACTTATGACATTTTGACCAAAGCCAAGGTCATAAGAGCATGGGGCAAAAATATATATCGGGAATTTCTAAAGAAAATGAAATTTGCAAAGAGATACATACCATTTGGAGTTTGATGAATGTTGGTAGCATTCCTTCAACATTATCATACGATGATATTTAGATCCCGATCCTACTGTGAGTATATGCTACTCATCAGGATATTTGTCACTTAACGATCAATGCTATAAACCAAGTAGGTGTCAAGAAAGGTGTTAGCGGGGTTACGCCCCAGAGAAAAGTGGTTATTTAATTAAGGAACTTCGTGAAAGCGTTGGAAAACCTCCCTCGAAGTACCGACACCAGCCTGGCTGAACGGTTAAGCAAGTATTGTACAGTGAGAATAGTCCTGGCTAATTCTTCTTTTATGGTTTGAGGAAGGATTCGAGAAACAGTGGGAGCCATCCAGTTTAGATAAATTAAAAACCACTCTAAACTTGCAAGAGCATCATGCTAAAGAGTTTTCTTCTCTCTCTCCTAATTGCAGCGACCCTGAAAATGACTGGACTTAAGTTACTTTTAGAGAAAAATATACTGACAGGGCCAAACTATAAAGATTGGCTGCGGAATGTCAAAATGGCTTTGACCTATGACAAATTGGGGTACGTCCTTACCGCTAAGGCACCTGCTGTCCCTGGTCCCAAATCCAGTAATGCGGATAAGGAAATCCGCAAAACCTGGGAGTATGATTTCGTGAAAGCCAAGTGCATCGTGGTTGCCTCGATGAACAATGAACATCAGAGGAGGCATGAGGATATGGAACTAGATGCCATATTTCTCCATACAAAAGAACTTTATGGAGAGCAATTTCGTATAGCAAGATACGAGACCTCTAAGAACTTGTTTCGAGCGAGGTTGGCTGTCGGATCATCGGTAGGAGAACATGTCCTAAAGATGATTGGCTATATAGAAGAGCTCGTAGACCTTAGGACGACTTTGGATAATGAGCTCTATACAGACCTTATTCTCCAGTCCCTTCCTTCCAACTATGCCCAGTTTATTCTGAACTTCAACATTCAAAGAAAAGAAGTTGAACTTCCGGAACTCCTTAACATGTTGAGGAGTGCAGAGGGCACCTTGTAGAAGGCAAGGGAAACACCCGCTATGTTTGTTAGCGTTGCTTCTTCTTCCGGATCCAAGGCTAGGGCCAAAGGAAGGAAAAAGAAGGCCGCCACCAAACCTAGAGGAGGTGTAAGTAAGGTGGGAGGGAAGGGAAAGAAAAAGTTTGCAGTACCGGTAGTGGGCCAGGATGAGTGCTTCCATTGTCACAGGAAAGGGCACTGGAAGAAGGATTGCAAGGCGTGGAAAGCCAAGAACCAGGAACCGAAGCAAGTTGTAGCTTCGACTTCAGGTGTGTTTGTAATTGAGAATTGTCTGTCAATCAACTCTACTTCCTGGGTATTGGATACCGGATCAGGATCTTATATTTGCAATTCATTGCAGGCACTAAGAAACCGTAGAGTGCTGAAGAAAGGTGATATGACCCTGATGGTTGCTAACGGAGCTAGCGTTGGAGCTGTGTCCGTAGGGGATTATCACCTGGGATTGACGAGTGGACACATTTTGGTTTTACATAACTGTTTTTGTGTACCCAGCTTAACGTGTAATATCATACCTGTTTCCTTGTTATCAAATAAAGGTTATGATTTCACGTTTGTAAGTGATGTTGTTAACATCCACCTTAATCATAGTTTGACTGGGTCCGGTACACTGGATAACGGTATATATGTGTTAAACCAACTCCAAATTTTCAACGTCCAGAACACACTAAAAAAGAAAGTCTCCAGATTTAAATAAAGCTTTCTTATGGCATTATAGACTGGGTCACATCAATGAGAGAAGGTTGACTAAGTTACATAGAGAAGGATATTTGGATTCGTTCGAATATCAAACTTATGCCACTTGTCAATCTTGTCTCAAAGGAAAGATGACAAAGACTCCATTTACTGGACATGGAGTAAGAGCGAGCGCGCTCTTAGGACTCATACACAACGATGTATGTGGTCCAATGTCTACACATGCAAGAGGTGGTTTTTCCTATTTCATTACTTTCACGGATGATTACTCAAGGTACGGATTCATTTATCTGATGAAACATAAATCCGAGGCTTTTGAGAAATTCCAAGAGTACAAGAATGAAGTAGAAAACCAAACCGGCAAAAGTATCAAGATACTAAGATCTGATCGAGGTGGTGAATACTTGAGTGCCGAGTTCCTAGGTTACCTAAAAGAGAAAGGAATTCTCTCTCAGCTTACTCCTCCATACACTCCACAGCATAACGGTGTATTGGAGAGACGGAATCGAACCCTATTGGATATGGTACGTTCCATGATGAGTAATGCTGAGTTACCGCGATCTTTCTGGGGTTTTGCGCTAGATTCAGCACCATATCTTCTGAACTGGGCTCCTACCAAGACTGTGCCTACCACCCCATATCAGATGTGGAGTGGGAAGAAACCCCATCTTCAGCATATGAAGATTTGGGGATGTCCAGCTTTTGTTAAAAAGCAACTTGTGGACAAGCTCGAGGCACGATCAGTAAAGTGTAAGTTTGTGGGATATCCAAAGAACTCCAAGGGATATTATTTCTATTACGCAGAGGAACAAAAGGTTTTTGTTTCTCGTAATGCCCATTTTCTAGAACATCAGTTTTTCAAAAAGGAAATAAGTGGGAGCGAAATCGAACTGGAAAAAATTCCAGAACCACATACTAATACTG
This sequence comes from Agapanthus africanus, assembly GCA_030015575.1. Lineage (NCBI taxonomy): Eukaryota > Viridiplantae > Streptophyta > Magnoliopsida > Asparagales > Amaryllidaceae > Agapanthus > Agapanthus africanus. Next base: position 272,506,862 of record JASDDO010000012.1, read on the forward strand.
AATGTTTTGTTAGTTATATGTATGCCCTAGAGGCCATTACTGTACATTGGATGTATATTGTAGTGGATGTTGGGACATATATAGGTAGGACTTTCTTTCTCGACATGATAGTACGCTATCTGGTTGCTCTTTATCTTAACATGTATACTTTCTGTCTCTCTGATTACATGTTGATAAAGCCCTTAGGATGTGTACTCGACTTCCAGGACTATGATGAAGATCATACTAGTGGGGCCTGGATAGTCAATGAGTACATCCTTCATTGTTCCTAGTCGTGGGAATATCGAGACGGGGCATCGATATTGCAGAGTAGACTAGCGTATATCTTCTCGACCCATGTGATGGGCGATGGATGATCCCATATCCATTGGTGTTTGACATCAGAGATGGTATGCGGGTGCTCAGTGGAGACTGGGTACACTGAACGGACTGGCCGACAACTCCCAGATGGTATTATACCTCACGTCAGATGGCAGTTCTCTAGTGACAATGGTACAGCTTAGTCTGTTGACCCGAGATCATCATAGAGTCTTGTGTGTCTCCCACTGTGCTTTGATTTCCACCCTACCACGGCTCTACTGAGTCATGCAAACAGGTGGTTTTTTGGTACAGTCCCGATTCACATGGAGGCAATGAGCGAAAGGAGGGGATTCGTCCTTCCCGGTATTGGGGGTGGATGTTGTGCTATTCTCGACTGGCCAAAACAGGAAATCCCTGGCCAGGGTTACAGTGATATACTGGTAAGAGTTATCAGTAGTTTCACGAATGTTATGAACCTAACGTCGGCATGACTTATCAAGCTACTGGGGTCTGACGTTTACTACCCCTTGGCGAGATATGCGACATATCAGACGAACAGACCGGACTGTACGGTAAGTGTTACTGTTTGGATTCACAGGAGTGTGAGCGGGCTTGCTCGTCGATCTTATGATCGTTCAATACCCGGGTGGCCGTTACGTTTGGCAGACCTCTTGCGGCTTGTGGGTGTTTGATATGATCATCACCTGCTGCCGGCGTATTGACGAGTCTTTAGAGTCCTACATAGAGGTTTCCTGGCTCAAGCGAAACGAAATAGGAGCGCATATGAGATATGTGCGGAACCGAGAATAATGCGTGTATGTGATACCGCATTCTATTCTCGCGATGAATGTATCGATTGGTTGTATGCGATATAACCTAGTTATCTAATCAAGGATTGATTCGATAAATAGATACATTGGATACTAGTCGGTTATATGCGACATGACCGGATCATTGAATCAAGTATTGATTTAATGATTTAATGTATAATTATATATTTGATATATTACTTTGCATTAACTAGTATTGGTTCAGTTTAAATGGATTTTCTCACTTGAAATGCACATTGTATATGTGATATATTTTTGTGCACTTGTTTGTATCATGTTTGATGATACATGTTCACTAGGGTTTGTGTAAAGATTAAACCATGGTTGTGTAATGGTTAGGGTTTTCATTTTATTATCTATTTATTTATTTATTATTCTTTTTGAAAAGATAAAGAGAAAATGGTTGCTTTCTTTGTTTGTTGTTGAAGCTTCATGAAGCTTTGACTAAGTGACCATTTTGTCTTCATGCTTAACCCTAACCAATCAAACTAACCATAGTCTATTCTCTACACCTAACCATGGTTGGTATATGATAAGTATTCATATTATTTTCCTTTTTGAAAAATACTTATCATATTCTTTTCTTCTTCTTCTTCATCTTCAACAAGAAGAAAACCTTGCCTTCATCAATGGCAACTTGAGAAAATGAGTGAGAAATCCAATTCCAAAGTGAACCCACTTCCTATTTCTTCGTCCTCTACCTCTTGCCAAGTAGTATAGGGTGTTTTCTTCACAAGTTTCACGGCTTGGTGAAGTTGGAGCTTGATCTTGTGTTGCCTCGACGTAGATCATCTTCGGCATCGAAGCCGACGACCTAGCCCGCCATTTCTCCGATGAAGTCGATGCTAGAGTCCGGGATCCGATATGGACAGCGAGGGGACTTCATCACGAAGCCATGGAGGTGGAGGACCGGATCTACAAAGGTCGTAGCCCTTTCCCTTTAGCTATAAATTCGTTTATTTGCATTGCATCGCCTATACATCTAGTTAACGATCCGTATTAGGGTTTGTAGGCACTTGGAAAAATTTTGAATTGGCTATGTTTGATCACTTGTGAGACCTCATTAGTGTGCCGAGGAACCCTACAGTGGTATCAGAGCCTAGCTAGAGCCTTAGGCGATGCGTTGACCGAGTTAGAAGTCCGATCGAACCGAACCCTAATTCAAAGTTGCTCTCTGGACTTTTTTCAAAAACTGGGTTTTTTCCATATTAAAAATATGCAGAAAAATCTGCAGGAGATTGTAAGAGTTACTGTGAAATTCGATAGCCTAATGCCATCAAACCACCGCGGTTCCGCGGCACGAGCATTCCTCGTGCGGCTGTTCCACGACCGTTTAGTCTCTTTTTGCATTGAATTTTGCACAGTAATTCCTATTTTGCCGTTCTGGTTTTCCTGGGAATTTTTAATCTGATCTCAAGAGTTGAGTTTTCTGGGTTATATTGGGAGTTCGTAGATTCGATCGGATTATCAAACTTTGTCTATGTGTTTTTCCGGATAGTTTTAGAATATGTTAAAAAGTTCGACCGGATATAAATACCCATTTTTTCCCCTGCCGGGAAATTTCCAATTGTTGGACTTTTCCGTAGTTTAATGACGTTCTAAGTAGTGCAAGTAATGCGATGGTCCCTCTAGAAGACAACAAACCTTAACTCGATTATGTGACCGTCTTGAACTGCCCTTTGAACCTTAGGGTTTGGGGCAGTACGGCGTAACACATGTGAGGCGTTGGCTTGACCCTTCTACGGCTGGACCGTTGGTACTGAGGCACGAACTGAATGTTTTTAGACTTATTTCATGTGTTGAGCTGTTTCGGGAAAACTTGGGTGTTCGATTGTTCGATCGGAAAGTTTAACATTTTTCTATTTATCCGGAATGTGATACAACATTTGGAATTCACAAGTAGTTATGAGATAACTGAATGAATGTTATAACCAAAGCAGTTTAGTCTCACTTGATCGGTTGCCACGGAATTTTGATGCGATCAAAAATCCGTCGCAATCACGTAGTGTACGCGGATACTCGCCGGGTAAACTTAATAGACAGCCTCACTCCATAGCCCCGACCAAGTGACTGTAGGAGAACCCCGTCGCCGAAAGCATCCGTTTGGGTGCTCGCGGCAGCGGTGTTCCGCCTTGGTGCACTTCGTCGACGGTATCGGGGGTGCGGCCGTCTACTAAAGTTTGCGACGAGCATTCGATCAGAATGTCGGGAATCTTGCTGAATTGCCCGACATGATATTGAAAAGTGTTTTCAATAATGAGACTAAAATGCGAGGTTTATAATTGTTAGGCATGTGATGTCTAAGTATTTCATTTGTTTAGGCATGCGATGTCTAAAGAGATTGCGGATTCCAACTGTTGTAGTTTTACACTTTCTTTTCTGTGACCGTAAGTGTAATATGTGATATCGCCGGTTTCGTTGCTATATGTCAACGAAAATTGGGATGTGCATATTTACTTACGTTGATGACATGTGATGTTATGTGTTGCTGGATATGGTATATTGGGTCGTCGTGGTTGAATAGCCGGGGGGTTTATGTGAGATGAGTGTTTTTCATTTTCATTCATGTAAAAACTTGTATGTAATATTCTTTTATTGGGGCACTTCCAGGTTGTGGAAGATGTCAACATTTGTATATTATTTACTTTTCTCCATTAGGATAGACCTAAGGAGGGGAGCACAAGTAACCGGGTTCTAGGGTCCAGTGGGAGACCATCTCGATGAGTCGAGTCCGGGTCTCGTAACCCTAGAATTGGTAGGGTTGCTTGCCGCTCTCGTAGGGGTCTAGGGGTGTGGGATTGGCTATTCATCACGACCGTGGAATCCGTGTTTTATATTGGCTCGTATTGAAAACACGGACGTCCTAGTATATCCAATATTTCATATGATATTTTCTGCTGCGTTATCTGTGATGTGATCATGTGATTTGTTCAGATAGATAGTATATAGTATATATGATATATTATATAGACGTTACTTATGTTTTACACCCGCGCTAGCCCTGCCCTGCTCTGCCGTTAGTTACCTAACCTAACGGTGCACGAGGGGACATCGAGGCGAATGCGGATGGCATAAGTGTACGTCGTATTTATCTGTGATGTTTAGTTGGACTTAAATGATGGGATATTCATTAATGAGATTAATGAAAGAAAATAAACCTAATTGATGTTATGGAATCGAATTTCAAAATAAAAACAGGTAGCTACAGTTCTTGCTTTGCATCGCGGTGTTCCTTGAAGAACATCCTGCACCTTATTCGATGAGGAAAGGACTGAGACCCCTTCACCGGGAGTGACTCCTTTAGCAATAACTGGCAGATGCTACACACTCGGTTTGTCTTTTGATTGCTTCTATAGTTTCTGCTTTGCACAGTGATATATATGATATATCCCGCACCTCATTCGACGAGGAAAGGGCCGACGATCCCTTCACCGGGAGTGACCCCTTTAGCAAAACTAGAAAAGCCTAAAAAACACTCCATTTAAAAACCATTTGATTCCGCAACGAGATCAAGTTCAAAGCGTTAAAGGTTTTCATAAAAACCATTCGCAACCCTCCGTCATTTTAGGAAGTAGAGTACTTAGTATTCGTGTTGTGTTTGTTGACCATAGTCAAGGCACAGTGTACGGTAGCTAAGTGATGTCTTCCTACACCGCATATGATGCGATTAGTTAGGACAGTCGCGTGACGTTGTTGTCCTTAGTTAAGGGTCATGTGGGTGGGTATAATTAATCACGAAATGACAGGTAGAACTTGACTAGTGCTTATGATTTGTTGACTATAGTTAAGGTCATAAGTGCTAGGGGCAAAAATCTTTATCGGGAGTTTCAAGTGTTGAAATATGCAATGAGATTGCATACCTTCTATGTGATAGTTGGATCCCGATACCCACTGTGAGTAATTGTTATTCCTGGGAGAGTTTTGCACTTTGCAATTAGCCGATCAAGTAGGTGTCTAGAAAGGTGTCAACGGGGTTATGCTTCTGGGAAAACGAGGTTTACTGTAATTAGGTCCGTGCGAAAGCACGGGGAACCTCCTTCAAAGTACCGACACTGGCCTGGCTGAAAGATTGGCGAACTTATAGAGTGTAATTAATCCCGGCTAGTCTTTCCTTTTAAGGTTTGAAGGAAGATTTGATAAAAACAGTGGGAGCCATCCTGATTAGATAAAATATATAACCAGTCTGATCTTGCAAGAGCGCACGCTGAGTGTTTTCTTCTCTCTCTCTCCAGGTAGCGACCATATCATGCCTTAATCAAGATAATAATATGGATGTATTGACCGAACCCGCTTGTTATACTGGGCTGGGGAACGTTGGTCTCGCTCCAACTTATAATTTTTATAAGACAGAGAAGGAAATTGGGGAATACCAGATTTCCCATGCCGCCCAAACAAAGAAAGTGCATGTTGATGCATCGTCTTCGGGTGTGTTCGTTACAAAGAACTGTTTCTCAGTATCCTTTACGTCCTGGGTATGAGATACCGGATCAGGATCTCAGATATGTAATCTGTTACATAGGGCTACAGAAAGATAGAAAACTGAGAACGGGTGATTAGTTTCATGAGACAGAAAACGGGTCAAGTGTTGCAGCCAAGTCTGTTGGTCACTGTCACCCTGTATTACCAATACATTGATTCTGAACAAATGCTATTAGATACCGAACCTGATATACAAAATCATATCAATCTCTTTATTTATTAAAGAAATGATAAAATGTTGTATTGTTGGATAATGTTTTGAACATTTCCTATATCAAAAGTTGATCGGTTCAGGCACGTTATCTAAAAGCATTGACGTTCTAAATCAAACTACAGTTCCTAGTATACAGAACACACACAAGAGGAAGAGTTCAGAAATTAACGAATCCTTCTTGAGGCATTGTAGACTAGGTCATATCAATGCGACCCGACTGGATGAAGTTACATTTTTGATGAATATTTAAATCAGTTTGAATTTACATCTTGTGAAACTTGCCAGTCATGTTACAAAGATTAGATGACCATAGCCCTGTTTATTGAAAACAGAGAAAGAGTTAGTAAACTCTTGGAACTGATACATGATGATGTATGTAAGGTCTCCTGTCTACACATGACAACACTTGTTCTTTGTATTTCATTACATTCTCTGATAATCTCTCAAGATTCAGACATATGTTCCTGTTGAAACACAAGTCCGAACCTTTTGAGAGATTCACAGAATATAAGTTAGAAGTAGAGAACCAATAACCGGGTATAAGTATTATGTCCTATGATAAGATCAGGGAGAAGAATACTTATGCATGGCATTCCTGGACCATTCTAAAGGAGAATGAGATTCTCTCTTCGTATTACTCCTCTGAATACACCACAGCACAACGGTGTATCAGGGCGGAGCAATCGCACAATATTAGATATGGTGTGCTCTATGATGAGTATTACTGAGTTACCTATTTCCTTTTGGGGTTGTGCACTTGAGAAGCTGCATACCTATTGAATAGGGTTCAAATCAAATCAGTTGCCTACCACTTCATATGTGATATGGAAAGGGAAGAGCCCATATCTTAAGTTAGTTAAGATTTGGGATTTTCCGGCCTATGTCAAAAGCAAAATCCGGACAAGATCGAGGCGAGGTCAGTTCTGTAGACCTGGAAAGGTTCCAGCTATACGAAACTGCAACTGATGATTTGACAGAACCAAAGGATTCAATAGTTTCCGATGAACCTCAGCCTCTCCGCCGATCTAGTAGGGTTCCTCATCCTCCTGAGAGATACCTCGGTTTCTCGATGACAGTGGGAGCGAGGAATGCATCATGAAATGATGACCCATCTAGTATCGAGCAGGCCATCGAGAGTAGGGACTCTGTAAGAATGGCTGGATGCTTAGCGATCTGAGATGGAATCCATATACACCAACAAAGTATGGACATTGGTTGCGATATCTGAAGGGTTAAATCCCCATCCGGAGCAAGTATATCTTGAGAAGATTACTTGGTGTAGATGGTAAAGTTGAGACTTTCGAAGCTAGACTTGTTAAAGTTTTTCGTCATCGACCAAGAGTGGAAAATGATGAAACCTTTTCCAGGGACTATACTTAAGTCCATCCAGATCCTACTTACCATTGCTACATACCATGACTGCGATATCTGGTGGTTGGGTGTCATGACTGCTTTTCTAAATACTGATTTAGAATAGAAAGTCTATAATTACACAGCCAGAGGGCTTCGTAAACAGTGGGAGCAGCGGAAACATGTGCAAGTTGCTTTACAGGATAAAGCAGGAATCACGGAGTTGGAACATCTGTTTTGATGTGGTAGTCAAAGAGTTTGACTTCATCAAAATGGTAGATGAACCTTGTATGTACAAAAGGGTAGTATGGAGTATGGTAATGATCCTCGTATTGTACGTGGACAACATACTCTTGATAGGAAAAGAGTTTCCTATACTACGCACGGTCAATCTCCTCTTATCACAAGGATTCTCCAATAGGATAAAAGTGATACCTCCTAAATCCTGGGATTTGGATCTATGAGATAGGTCTAAATGGATGTTAGGCTTCTCACTAGGTTTAGTGAGATGGTATCAATCTATCCTGGGGAGAATCACTGGAAAGGTTCCAGGGTGATAAGGACGACTGAATGTCAGTCGCAGGCATTGTCTTTACCCTCAGTAAAGGGACGGCATGTTGGAAGAGTTCCAAGCTAGATACCATGGCAAACTAGACGATAAAGGCTGGTAACATCGCTATTAATGATACTTCCAAAGAGGCAGTTTGGGTGTATATTGGTTCATAAGATGAACTAGGTTCCTGCCATTGTATGACAATGGAAGTGTGGTTTTGGCCCTGGAACCCTGGTCCCATCAGTGACCCAGACATATTGTGAGGCAGCATCACCTGATCATGGAGATAGTTGATCTCCAGGGTGATCGAGGTTAGGAGAGTAGACTCAGAGGACAACACGGCGGATCCACTCACGAAGGCCCTTTCCCAAAGAGAGACTTTTAAGGGATGGTTGAGTATGTGATACTGCAACCACTGCTACAGATGGCCCTAGTGCAAGTGGGAGATTGTTAGTTATATGTATTCCCTAGAGGCCATTACTGTACATTGGATGTATATTGTAGTGGATGCTGGGACATATATAGGTAGGACTTTCTTGCTAGACATGATAGTACGCTATCTGGTTGCTCTTTATCTTACCATGTATACTTTCTGTCTCTCTGATTAAATGTTGATAAAGCCCTTAGGATGTGTACTCGACTTCCAGGACTATGATGAAGATCATACTAGTGGGGCCTGGGTAGTCAATGAGTACATCCTTCATTGTTCCTAGTCGTGGGAATATCGAGACGGGGCATCGATATTCCAGAGTAGACTAGCGTATATCTTCTCGACCCATGTGATGGGCTATGGATGATCCCATATCCATTGGTGTTTGACATCAGAGATGGTATGCGGGTGCTCAGTGGAGACTCGGTGCACTGAACGGACTCGCCGAGAACTCCCAGATGGTATTATACCTCACGTCAGATGGCAGTTCTCTGGTGACACTGGTACAGCTTAGTCTGTTGACCCGAGATCGTCATAAAGTCTTGTGTGTCTCCCACTGTGCTTTGATTTCCACCCTACCACGGCTCTACTGAGTCCTGCAAACAGGTGGTTTTTGGGTACAGTCCCGATTCACATGGAGGCAATGAGCGATAGGAGGGGATTCGTCTCTCCCGGTATTGGGGGTGGATGTTGCGCTATGCTCGACTGGCTATAACAGGAAATCCCTGGCCAGGGTTGCAGTGATATACTGGTAAGAGTTATCAGTAGTTTCACGAATGTTATGGACCTAATGTCGGCATGACTTATCAAGCTACTAGGGTCTGACGTTTACCACCCCTAGGCGAGATATGCGACATATCAGACGAACAGACCGGACTGTACGGTAAATGTTACTGTTTGGATTCACAGGAGTGTGAACGGGCTTGCTCGTCGATCTTCTGATCGCTCAATACCCGGGTGGCCGTTACGTTTGGCAGACCCCTTGCGGCTTGTGGGTGTTTGATATGATCATCACCTGCTGCCGGCATATGGACGAGTCTTTAGAGTCCTACACAGAGGTTTCCTGGCTCAAGCGAAACGAAATAGGGGCGCATATGAGATATGTGCGGGACCGAGAATAATGCGTGTATGTGATACCGCATTCTATTCTCACGATGAATGTATCGATTGGTTGTAAGCGATATAACCTAGTTATCGAATCAAGGATTGATTCGATAAATCGATACATTGGATACTAGTCGGTTATATGCGACATGACCGGATCATTGAATCAAGTATTGATTTAATGATTTAATGTATAACTATATATTTGATATATTACTTTGCATTAACTAGTATTGTTCACTTTAAATGGATTTTCTCACTTGAAATGCACATTGTATATGTGATATATTTTTGTGCACTTGTTTGTATCATGTTTGATGATACATGCTCACTAGGGTTTGTGTAAAGATTAAACCATGGTTGTGTAATGGTTAAGGTTTTCATTTTATTATCTATTTATTTATTATTCTTTTTGAAAAGATAAAGAGAAAATGGTGGCTTTCTTTGTTTGTTGTTGAAGCTTCATGAAGCTTTGACTAAGTGACCATTTTGTCTTCATGCTTAACCCTAACCAATCAAACTAACCATAGTCTATTCTTTACACCTAACCATGGTTGGTATATGATAAGTATTCATATTATTTTCCTTTTTGAAAAATACTTATCATATTCTTTTCTTCTTCTTCTTCTTCATCTTCAACAAGAAGAAAACCTTGCCTTCATCAATGGCAACTTGAGAAAATGAGTGAGAAATCCAATTCCAAAGTGAACCCACTTCCTATTTATTCGTTCTCTACCTCTTGCCAAGTAGTATAGGGTGTTTTCTTCACAAGTTTCATGGCTTGGTGAAGTTGGAGCTTGATCTTGTGTTGCCTCGACGTAGATCATCTTCGTCATCGAAGCCGACGACCTAGCCCGCCCATTTCTCTGATGAAGCAGATGCTAGAGTCCGGGATCCGATATGGACAGCGGGGGGACTTCATCACGGAGCCATGGAGGTGGAGGACCGGATCTACAAAGGTTGTAGCCCCTTCCCTTTAGCTATAAATTCGTTTATTTGCATTGCATCGCCTATACATCTAGTTAACGATCCGTATTAGGGTTTGTAGGCACTTAGAAAAAATTTGAATTGGCTATGTTTGATCACTTGTGAGACCTCATTAGTGTGCCTAAGAACCCTACAAGTTTGGTAGAACCAGTAGTTCAAGAAGAACAGGACATTCCCGCACCCCTCCGCAGGAGTAGTTGGCCGTCTCATCCGCCTGAGAGATACTTCGGTTTTCTCATAGATGGGGATAGAGGGGATTGCATGATAGATGATGATGAACCTACTAGCTTCCAGCAGGCCATCCAGAGCGGCGACTCAGTACGATGGCTAGATGCAATGCGGACCGAAATGGAGTCCATGTACACCAACAAAGTATGGACTTTGGACTTTGCTCCAGATGGGGTAAAACCTATAGGATGCAAATGGATCTTCAAGAAAAAGATTGGTGTAGATGGACAGGTGGAAACCTATAAGGCTAGACTTGTAGCAAATGGTTTTCGTCAAAGACCTGGTTTGGACTATGAAGAAACTTTTTCTCCAGTGGCTATGCTCAAATCCATTCGGGTCCTTCTTGCTATTGCTGCCTTCCATGATTATGAAATCTGGCAGATGGTCGTAAAGGCGGCTTTTCTGAATGGTAATTAAGAAGTGTGCGTCTATATGGATCAACCAGAAGGTTTCAATCAGAGTGGGAGCAGCGGAAAAGTATGCAAGTTGCTTAAGTCCATTTATGGACTAAAGCAGGCATCGCGGAGTTGGAACATCTGTTTTGATGAAACAGTCAAAGAATATGACTTTATCAAAAATCCAGATGAGCCGTTCATATATAGTAAAATTGTAGCACGAACTTTCGTATACCTCGTCTTGTACGTGGATGACATTCTATTGATAGGAAATGACATTCCTATGCTACAATCTGTCAAAGGATTCTTGTCACACAGGTTCTCCATGAAAGACCTGGGTGATGCCTCTTACATTCTAGGGATCCGGATCTATCGTGATAGATCCAAGAGGATGTTGGGACTTTCACAGTCCAGGTATATCGACACTGTACTGAAAAGATTCAGTATGGAAGATTCTAAGCACGGTAATCTACCGGCTTGTCACGGAATCACCCTATCCAAAGAGATGTCTCCCAAGACTGATTGGGAAAGGGAACGCGTGTCTATTATACCCTACGCTTCTGCGGTAGGCTCTATAATGTATGTGATGTTGTGCACAAGACCAGATGTAGCTTACGCACTAAGCGTGGTAAGCCGGTATCAGTCAGACCCAGGGGAGAAGCACTGGATAGCAGTAAAAAACATTCTCAAGTACCTGAGAAGGACTAAGGAGATGTTCTTGGTTTACGGCGGAAAAGACCTCAGGATGGAGGCCTATGCTGATTCCGGCTTCCAGAGTGATAAGGACGATTCCAAGTCCATGTCAGGTTATGTCTTTACCCTCAATGGAGGGGAGGTGTGCTGGAAGAGCTCCAAACAGGACACCGTTGCTGACTCTACGATGGAAGCGGAGTATATAGCTGCTTGCGATGCCGCAAAAGAAGCGGTCTGGATGAAGAAGTTCCTAACAGAACTTCAGGTGGTAACTACCATTATTGATCCAATACCTCTGTATTGCGACAACAACGGAGCTATAGCTTTAGCGAAGGAACCAAGGTCCCATCAGAAATCCAGACACATCTTAAGGCGGTATCACCTGATCAGGGAGATCATTGATCGTCAGGAGATCGAGGTTCGGAGAGTTGCTACTGAAGAGAACATTGTTGATCCATTCACGAAGGCCCTACCTCAGATTCAGTTCGAAAGGCTACTCGAGATCATCGGTCTTCGATATGCCAGTACATGGCCCAAGTGCAAGTGGGAGATTGTTAGTGTATATGCCCTAGGGGCCATTATCGTATCATACTAGTTTGTATATTACTTAATGGAAGCTTGGGATATTCACATGTATATAACAGTCTTTTTAAACATGGTAGTATGCTACTTGGTTTTTCTATCTTAATATGTGAGTATACGTATTGATAGTGCTCTTAGGATCTTGCTTGACTACCGGCGTTGTGATGGCAGCCACCCTAGTGGGGGCTGGGTAGTCAACAAGCACATCCTTATTCATTGGATTATCGAGACAGGGCATCGATACTCCGGAGTAGACTAGTGTGTACTCTTCTCATCCCAGTTGGGGAGATGGTCTGTCCCACAGCCGTCAGTACGTCGTACTGGAGATAGTATGCAGGTACTCGTTAGGTTACGGGTATACCATACAGGACTCACAGGGAACTGTTGGTTGGTTTTATACCAGTCGTCAGTGAACAGTTCCCAGGTGACATAAGTACAACATAGTCCGCAGACTTGACACTGCTACTTCTCCTCGAGTGTGTCCAACTGTTCTTAGATTGCTACCCTACCACGGCTCAAAGGAGTCGTGCTAACAGGTAGCAATTGGGTGCAGTCCCGAGCACTTGGAGGCAGTGGCGGTTAGACAGGATTCGTCTCTCCCGGTATTGGGGGTTGATATCGCGCTGTGTCAGAGAGCCATTACGCAAAGTCCCTGGCTAAGGCAAGCGAGATTTGCTGGTAGGTTCCAGTAGTTTCTCAGGGTGTAATGGGCTTCGCTCCGACACGACTTATACCGCTATTAGGGGACTGACGCTTGCCGCCCCCTAGGCCCGATATGCGATAGTCTTAGACGAACAGACCGGACTGTACGGAGATTGTCACATAAGACTCATTAGGAGTTCGGATGGGTTTCCTCATCGTCCTTCTTATCGACATATACCTGGGGACCGTTACTTACAGCTAGTGCCGCTTGCGGTCTGTGGTTAAACCCACTGCCAGCGCAGTAGTCGAGTCTCTAGAGTCCCACACAGAGAGTTTCCTTACTCCAGGCGAAACGATATAGAGGTCGTATGGGTTTACGACAAGGGTTCGGATGCATACGTGTGTTTACGCACGTACGATATCCGGACAGTTTTTACTAGCCGGTTTTGGTTTAAGCCAGTTTCTAGTATCCGGTTATTGGATTTATACAGTCTAAAGTTTTTCCGTGTTTTCACGGATTGGAAGGGCGTTCACGTAATTACGCGAGAAGCTTCTAGAAGATGGTGACTTGGGGGTTAAGGTGGCATATGCATTAAATGAGATTAGTGAGTTATTTGAGTGATTCATCCATGTCATTAATGCATCATAAATGCTTAATGACTCATGGAGATGAATCGCCCTCTTATATTTATGAAGCATGATTATTAATCCTTTATTTTCTTTTATTGGATAAATGATAATGCTTGATATATATTATGATAGATGATTATCTCATCTCATTCTCTTGCTCACTTTCTCTCTCCTCTAGCTCTCTCTCTTCAAACCCTAATCCTCCCCTCTCATGTGTTGAGACCAAGGATTAGAGTAGACTACTTAATCCTTAACCATTCTCTATATCACCTAGGTTACTTAGATTAGCGATTTAAGAAACCTAGTTACCTCAAGTTAGAGGTGAAGCTTGAAGTTAAGCTCTCGGGTGGATCTTCTATTACATAGAGAAGGCCGGAGAGGACGTGGAGAACGACAAGACGAAGGACTCGGTTCAATAGGTATAATCACTTATCATAGTAGTTAACTCTTCTATGGTTTCTAGTTAGTTATTGTTTAAGAAAAGATTCTCGGTTAGTCGATGTTTACGCCTAAAACAAGATCGTTTTTCATTATTCCGCCTCCCCGCAAGTCGTGGGGTGTTGTACATCGACTTACAGGATGCCCTGTCTCGGTACTCCCACGACTAGGAACATTTGAAGGATGTACTTGGCGACTACACTGTCCCCACTAGTATGATCTGCATCATAGTCCTGGTAGTCAAGTACTCATCATAAGGGCTTTATCAACATGTGACATAGAGACAATCAGAGTACATGTTAAGATAAAGAGTAACCAGATAGCATATTATCATGTCGAGCAAGAATGTCCTCCCTATATATGTCCAAGTATCCACTATAATATACAACGTATGTACAGTAATGGCCTCTAGGGCATACATATAACTAACAATATCCCACTTGCACTAGGGCCATCTGTTGCGGTATCGCATACCCAACAATCAGCTGTGGTTGAAGTATCTCATACTCAACCATCCCATTAAAGTCTCTTCTGGGAAATAAGCCTTTATGAGTGGATCCGCACTGTTGTCCTCTGTGTCTACTCTCCTAACCTTAATCTCCCTGGAGATCAACCATTTCCAAGATCAGGCGATACTACCTAAGAATATGTCTGGATGTCTGATGTAATGGGGGTTCCTAGGCATAAGCCATAACTCTATTGTCGCACAATGGCCAGAACGAAGTTCATCTCATGAACATATATATATATATATATATATATATATATATATATAAAAATATATATATCCAGACTGCCTCTTTGGAAGCATCCTTGGTAACGATGTATTTTGCTTTTAATCGTCTAGTATGTTACGGTATCTAGCTTGGAACTCTTCCAACATACCATCCCTCCACTGAGGGTAAATACAATGCCTGCGACTGACATTCAGTCGTCCTTATCTCCCAGAACCTTTCCAGTGATTCTCCCCAGGATCGATTGATTCGATCTCACTACAACTAGTGAGAATCTTAACATCCAATTAGATCTATTTCTTAGATCCAAAACTCAGGATTTAGGAGATATCACCTTGATCCTATAGAGAATCTTTATGATAAGAGGAGATTGATGGAGCGTAGCATAGGAAACTTCTTCCCTATAAAGAGTATGACATCCACGTACTATACGAGGATCACCACCATTCTCTCTACTACCTTTTTGTATATACTTGGTTCATCTATCATTTTGATGAAGTCAAACTCTTTGACTAGCACATCAAAACAGACGTTCCAACTCCGCGATGCCTGATTTATCCTATAAAACATCTTGCTCATGTTTCCGCTGCTCCAACTATTTACGAAGCCCTCTGGCTGTGTACTTATAGACGCACTCTTCCAAATCATCATTTAGAAAAGCAGTCATGACACCCAACCTCCAGATATCGTAGTCATGGTATGTAGCCGTGGCAAGTTGATCTATTTTGGACTTAAGCATAGCTTTGAAAGTATTAACTTTTCCATGTACACCAAGTAATCTTCTCAAGATATACTTGCTTCTGATGGGGATTTAACCCTTCTGATAAAGCAACCAAAGTCTATACTTTGTTGGTGTATAAGGATTCCATCTCAGATCACAAAGCATCCAGCCATTCTCACAGAGTCCCCACTCCTGATGGCCTGCTCGAAACTAGTTGGGTCATCATATCATGATGCAATCCTCTCTCCCACTGTCATAGAGAAACCGAAGTATCTCTCAGGTGGATGAGGTACCTGATTTGTATGTCAAAGAATAATTTATAACCGCAATCAAGAACGGCGTCGCTTGGTAGCTAGCCGCTGAGTACGGGTCGGTCCACAGGGATTTTGTGAATTCTCTAATTTTTCTAACGAGTTAATTCCGATTGGTGTCGGATTGATTAAATCTAAAAACTAAGTTAATCTAGATCTAAATCTTGCTAGGGTTAGGTTTTGGTTATGTTTGGAAATGCAAAGATTTCCCACCGCTTTCAATACCCAAATTAAGATCTATTTAGGTGTTATGGTAATTATTAATAAAGGAGATTAGTACCATCAGGAAGAAACGGTGTTTCTCCCTCTAGGTTCTTGTCCTTCCTTTCTTAATCCTTACCCTGACCTCCATGGAAAACACGCTCAACCGGGCATTTATACTACGGTATCACCGTTACCTCGAGGGGTAAGGTGACGTAGGGAGCGGTGTGTGCATGTCTGCATGGAGTCCTATTAATTATATGTGATGGGCAAGAAAGGGGTGAGAGATCTTCATCTCTCAAGCCTTCCCCAAAGCTAACCCTAACAAGCGAGAAGACTACTTGCTCATTAGGGAATTGAAGAACATATCTAAACTATCTATCTGGGGCAAGGAATTAAAGATCTAACTAGGGCAGATAAGAAATTACCTAGGGCAGATAATAAAATTAACTAGGGCAAATAAAAAGAACTACATACAAATTGATGCACTCTTCATTCATTGCAGAAATTACAGATATGAATTTTTAGATATAAAATTAGGCACAAGAAGAGGCATGACCTAATACAAGATTTAGGTTCCTATTTATAGAAGATAGAAACCCTAGGGTTACAATCGACTCGCACATCTGCTATTACAAAAATACCCCCTAAGAAAAAGACCTAGTCAACGCTCGCAGCCGCCTTGGAATTTTTCCATCAATACGGGCTCTTCATGGCCGCGGTTCCGCGGCCAAAGCGCACGTTTGGCCGCGGTTCCGCGGCCGTATATGGGCCTTGTGGGCTTATTTTCTTTTGGCCGATTCCTGTTACATTTTTCTTGGTTTTTCTTCAGTTGTTTTCTCAGATTGGCTTCTGGTTCTCTTCCAAATCTCCACAGTGAATAAAGTCGTGTACTTTTACCGCTTGCTTCGTGTCGAAGTCTTGAACCTTGTTCTGCCTTCGTGCTTAGTGAAATTGTCCATTGATCTTCGTTTAGTCTTCAAACTGTAGGCAAGATAAAGATTCTCTGTTTGTTGGTCGAAGTCTCACTATTTCATCTTTTTTTCATTGTTTTCACTGTTTTTGTTCCAAGAACCTGTAACCTGTAACTATGTAGCAGACATGGGTCAAAAGCACCTGTTTATTTGTAAAATGAATAAGAATGGGGAATGTAATAATGCAATATTATGATATGAACAAATACCCCTAAACTTATCTTTTGCTCGTCCTCGAGCAAACCTACTTTTTATTCTCAACAAAAACATACCCTCACTTTCGTAGGGAATCGCGATTGCACTGAGCTCGTGCAACAAGCCGTTAAATCTCTAGGTGTCCCTAGTAGGAGGAGTGTTGTCTCCGGAGGGTTTTCAGCGGATACTACCCACAAAATCCTATCAATTCGGCCCATTATATTTTGTTCTCCAATTAGGTTTTCCAACAAGGAATTCTATTATCTTCGACCCATAAATTATCCACCCGTATTCTTCACACTTCCTTATCACTTAACTTAAGATTATATATGTTCTTGTGAATTTACTTAGCTTTTGGTATCTTTTAAGCTTTCCTTCTAGGGTTCCATCTCAACTTAGGAATTTTTATCATCTCTATTAAAGATATAAGTCCTATTTTTTATTCCTATCTCTTATCTAAACCCCAATCACATACCCCTACATGTGTGTATACATCACCCCTACACTTGGAAATTCAAATCTAGCTATCATACTCTTGTCCGTCGTCCAAAGCACTTCTCAATTGGTGAATTTTTAGATGAAGTTTGCTCACACATCCTTCATGCGACCGTTAATACTTCTTGAGGTACCAACAACCGATTACAAAATGTGTTTGCATATTAAAGCGTAATTCCCAGTCTTGTAACACCTAAGGCTTATAGCAGTGACTCCCAAACCAGTTGGTCTAAGGCACTAGGTGATGAAGCACCCTCGCTAAATATTTTTTCTATTAATGCAGCCTTAAGTAATTACAAAAACCAGTGTTCATTTTTTATCTCTTTATTCACACTTGTATTTTTCTTTTATTTTTCTTCGTACTAAAGACTTTAGACAAGAGATTTCAAGGTCTCTTCTACTATTCCAAGTTTCAAGGTTCGTGTTTATTCAATTTGTAGGGTATATATTTTCAGAATTTAGACTTAAGCTTAGGAATTATTTTTCAAACTTATACTTTAATAAAAATATCAATACTCTTCCTTTATCTTGACTTAGCCCAAGAAGTCAACTCAAAATTTGCCTATTTCTAAATAAACTACAAAGACATATACTTTCTACCGTTAAATTTTAAGAAAGGTTATTTTTAAGGTTTTTAATTTACTAAGTTTAAGATCTAGTTGTTCCTAGCTAGTTAACCTTCTTGTCAAACTCAAGTCAATTATGGCCAAAATTGAATACTTTAATTTTTTTAATTTTTAAAATTTTCAATTTTTATGGGTTTTAAAATAAGTATGCAAATGCAAAAATATACACATGAATGCGAAGGAAGAAAGCTTACCGAGCACACCCCCAAACTTAAACTTGACAGTGTCCTCACTGTCATGCTATACCAAGAGGGTCAAAATGTCGGCACTCCCCTGTATAGTTACTTTTTTTTAATTTTTTACTTTTTATTGTTAACAAAAAAAGAAAAAAAATATATATATACATATATACAACAAGGTCCTCCCCAAACTAAACAAGGCCTTACACAGACCAAAGGTTAGCACCAACCATTCAAAAATTCTATCGTGATAATGGTAGGGTTGGTGGAAGAATGGAGTGTAGAGGAAGGAGTGGAGAAACACACGAGACCGTATGGAAATAAGGGTGGAATATGGTCTCGGTGGAGAAGAAGAATGGCGGAAAAGAACACGAACTTGACGGTGTAAATTGAGTGAATAAATTAGCATAATTTTTTATGACCGATGTGTTAAAAGCGATTTTGCTATTTTATCAACCCGTCGAGAAATGGGGTCAAATCACTCTAGATTCACAAGAAAACATGGGTACTTTGAACTTGGGAAACCATCCATTGAAAGTAGAAGCATGACGAATTCTTGCTCGGTCGAAACGATAGGAAGGACGAAAAGGAGTGATTTAGGGATAGTCTTATTCTCACCTAAGTAATCTGTCTCGAACTTGAAGGATTCCATCAATGGTTCGAAATGACTGTAAGCAACCGAGTCTGATGGTTCAACTAACTCATCAGAAAATTCAAAGGAATCAAACTCGGGCGGTGAGTCTTCAAAATCGTCCGAAAAAGTGAAACACTCGTAATTGTTATCATCTGTGAGAACTGTATCTGATTCAAAGAGGTACGCACTAGTGGCGTCCAAACTGCTGTGATCGAAGAGAAATTTTTCAAGCTCATAGTCTTCCAGCGTGATCTTAGATGTGGTCGGAACGATGGAAAGGAGGGAGGGTGATTTAGGAAGTATAACAGTTAAAGGTTCAGGAGGATGAATTGGAAAATCCGACACATCAAACAAAAATGGTTCATCCTCAATACTATCCTCAATACTCTCCTCAATACTCACCTCATAATTTTCCTCAAAAGTTAACTCATCCATGCAATTATCATCAAAATCAAGACGCATATGAGATTCGGGAGAAACATTTAATAACTCGGGATGATGAATTGGAGATAAAACTTCAGTCAAATTTACGGGTTCATCATCCAAAATATTCCTGGCGTCAATATCATCAATCAAGTGAAAATCAATTTTTTTAGAAACCTCATCAAAAGAATGGATATTTATCAATTCAGGTTCTAGATTGGAGGTGTAAAGTTCGAAAGGATTGGTGAAGGTTTCACTCGAAAGGGGCCCTGCATAATCTGGTAAATCAAGCACTACAAAGTCGCACAACTCATTAAATGTTTTATTTTCAACTGATGAATCATTTGGGACACTTGATTGAAAACCGGAGTTGTGGGATTCTATTGGGTATGGGTAGGTTTGATTTGCAAGGGTATATAGCTCACTTTCTCCACTCAAATTCTCACTCTGTCCAACCGCCTACTCATACATTGGAATTTTTGGAGCTAGTTGGAAACTAGCTACCGGTTCACTAGGTTGCATAAGGGCGGCCATGGACGAATCAACAATCCTAATCATTTGGTTTGTCGCTACAATATAAGCTTCCAACGACAGTTCCAAACAAGACATGGGTTGTGAAGGGGTTTCGGTAAAAGATTCAAAACTATTTGGATATGTGAAACTCCCAAATGGTTGTGTCGAAGCAATGTTTAGTGAAGGTGGGAAAGTCGGGTAGGACTGGTAGGAATTGGATGGTTGGACAGGAGTAGGATCAACATTTGAATAAAAAGGTGAACGGACTTGTTGATCCCAAGAACTAGAAGTGTTGAAAGGAGTGAAAGATCGGTTACGAGATTGTTCAATGTGTTCAGCAATAGGCAAGGGTTTCGGAGTTACAACCGGACTCGAAAAGGTAGTATCAAGGTAAGAATGTGGTGAAAGTTGACATGGTTGAGACAAAGTGGATTGTGGAGTCCAACTGTTTCTCCTAGACGCTTCTATTCGATCTTTCAAAGAAATTTTTGGCATGGAGGGGTCGTCCGTAATTCGACCAAAACAATTTGCGTAGGAAACAATGTTTGGTTCGGGATACCAAAGTTCAGCACGAATTTTATGAGATGGGGTACCCATGATGTGAGAAAGGAGAAAAAGAATGTGGGTGGAAGTGGGAAGAAGTGGGGTGCAATGGATTTCTTTGCAACAAGTTGCAAGTTTTTGTAAATTTTTTTTCCTTTTTGTGTTTTTTTTTATAAGGAGATTTTTGCAAAAAGATTTTCGATAAAAGGCTAGACACACGTTCAATCAACCACAAATGCATAATCAGGCCTAGATCTAGGGTCACCTAGGTCAGCTAGACAGATCCTAACTGTTCCAAAGGGCAAGAAATATGACCTCAAACCGTCTCTTCACCGCCAATTGTGACCAGGTAAGTGCCAGGTGAATGGGAGGCTCCCCACTACGAAAGTAGTGGTCCTAATTATGTAACCACTCGCCTTAGACACACTTGCCTCGACACCATAAAGTCAGGTTAGGATCAACGATCGATGCCTACAACTAGTCCTCTGTCCTATTGAGCGCGAAGTCCTTAGGGCTGAGTCTAATCTTTTTTAATGAATTTATGGTCAATGCAATATGCCTTATGTGATTTTTGGGGTCCTGGGAAGGGTGATGAAATCCAAACCCAATCTGGATTGGTCTCAAGCCCCTTAAAGTCGGTTTTAAAATATGCAAAGCAGTAAACACAATCACTTACAAACAATTTTTTTTAAAGCGCGCCGCAAAGAATCCTGCACAAGATCAATTATTGGAAGGGGGAGAGATTTTTTAAAGCAAAGAATCCTGCAGGAGATTTTTCAGAGGTGATATTGGAGGTGCAGAGGAGAGAGAAGGTAAGCTCACAGAGGTTTTTCACCAGCTAAAGTCACCAGGTCGGGGCGGTTCCGCGGCCAGAAGGGGTGTCGCGCGGCGGTTCCGCGGTGGAGGAGACTGTACGGTTCCTGAAAAAATTTTTGCTCTCCTGATGACGTCAGCAGACCGCGGATGCGCGGCCAAATAGTCCCTCCGGCGGCGGAAACGCGGTCGTGTTGACAGTTCGGGTCTCGAGATTTTTTCTGTTGTTCTGTTGTAGAAATCCTCTATTTGTTCATTTCTAGGGTTTTCTGTTTTGATCTCTGGATTTTTCCAGATCCGAACTCGATTGTTGATCCTGCAAAATTCAAACAAAAATACCCTTCACAAAATAAAAAATGATAAATTTTTATAATTTTATTATTTTTCAGTTTTTTATGATTTTTCAATTTTAGATTAACCCGAAATTGCAAAAAGAAAATAACACGCCATCCCTGGCAACGGCGCCATTTGATTTGTATGTCAAAGAATAGTTTATAACCGCAATCAAGAACGGCGTCGCTTGGTAGCTAGCCGGTGAGTACGGGTCGGTCCATAGGGATTTTGTGAATTCTCTAATTGTTCTAACGAGATAATTCCGATTGGTGTCGGATTGATTAAATCTAAAAACTAAGTTAATCTAGATCTAAATCATGCTAGGGTTAGGTTGAGGTTAAGTTTGGAAATACAAAGATTTCCCACCGCTTTCAATACCCAAATTAAGATCTATTTAGGTGTTATGGTAATTATTAATAAATGGGATTAGTACCATCGGGAAGAAACGGTGTTTCTCCCTCTAGGTTCTTGTCCTTCTTTTCTTAATCCTTACCCTAACCTCCATGGAAAAGACGCTCAACCGGGTCTTTATACTACGGTATCGCCGTTACCTCGAGGGGTAAGGTGCCATAGGGAGCGGTGTGTGCATGTATGCATGGAGTCCTATTAATTATATGTGATGGGAAAGAAAGGGGTGGGAGATCTTCATCTCTCAAGCCTTCCACAAAGCTAACCCTAACAAGCGAGGAGACTACTCGCTCATTAGGGAATTGAAGAACATATCTAAACTATCTATCTAGGGAAAGGAATTAAAGATCTAACTAAGGCAGATAAGAAATTACCTAGGGCAGATAATAAAATTAACTAGGGCAAATAAAAAGAACTACTTACAAATTGATGCACTCTTCATTCATTGCAGAAATTACAGATCTGAATTTTTAGATATAAAATTAGGCACAAGAAGAGGCATGACCTAATAAAAGATTTAGGTTTCCTATTTATAGAGGATAGAAACCCTAGGGTTACAATCGACTTGCACATCTGCTATTACAAAAATACCCCCTAAGAAAAAGACCTAGTCAACGCTAGCAGCCGCCTCGGAATTTTTCCATCAATACGGGCTCTTCATGGCCGCGGTTCCGCGGCCAAAGCCCACGTTTGGCCACTGTTCCACGGCCGTATATGGGCCTTGTGGGCTTATTTTCTTTGGGCTGATTCCTGTTGCATTTTTCTTGGTTTTTCTTCAGTTGTTTTCTCAGATTGGCTTCTGGTTCTCTTCCAGATCTCCACAGTGAATAAAGTCGTGGACTTTTACCGCTTGCTTCGTGTCGAAATCTTGAACCTTGCTCTGCCTTTGTGCTTTGTGAAATTGTCCATTGATCTTCGTTTAGTCTTCAAACTATAGGCAAGATAAAGATTCTCTTTTTGTTGGTCGAAGTCTCACTTTTGCATCGTCTTTTCATTGTTTTCACTATTTTTGTTCTAAGAACCTGTAATCTGCAACTATGTAGCAGACATGGGTAAAAAGCACCTGTTTATTTGTAAAATGAATAAGAATGGGGAATGTAATAATGCAATATTATGATATGAATAGTACCCTACCAGATCGGCGTATAGTATGAGGTTCGTTGGAAACTATTGAATCCTCCGGGTTTACCAAATCATCAGCTGCAGTTTGTATAGCTGGAAATTCTTCCGGCTATACCTCATAACCATTAATTTCTTCTAAAGAAATTCTTTTTCACAAAGGTGGCATGCTGAGAGACAAAAACACCTTTTGTTCCCCAGTTTGGTAGAAGATATTCCCTTGCGAATGCTTGGGATATCCAACAAACTTCCACGGAACTGACCTTGCCTCGAGCTTTTCCGGATTACGTGCTCAAGTATTCTCCTCCTTGATCACATCAAAGGACATAATACTTATACCCAGTTTTTGGTTCTCTACTTCTAACTTATATTCATTAAATTTCTCAAAAGTTCCAGACTTGTGTTTCAAAAGGAACATATGTCTGAATATTGAGAGATCATCAGAGAATGTAATGAAGTATAAAAAACCGGTCCTGGCATATGTAGACAGGGGACTTTCATACATCAGCATGTATCAATCCCAAGAGTTCACTAACTCTTTCTCTGTTTCTAATAAACAGAGTTGTGGTCATCTTATCTTTGTGACATGACTGGCAAGTTTTACAAGATGTAAATCCAAACTAATTTAAATATGCATCTTTATGTAACTTCATCTAGTCGGGTCACATTGATATGACCTATTCTACAATGCCTCAAGAAGGATTCGTTCATTACTGAACTCCTCCTCTTGTGTGTGTTCTGTATGTTAAGAACTGTGGTTTGATTTAGAACGTCTATGCTTTTAGATAACGTGCCTGAACGGATCAACTCTTGATATAGGAAATGTTCAAAACATCATCCAATAATACAAAATTATATTCTTCTTTACTAATAAAGAGACTGATATGATGTTGTATATCAGGTTCGGTATCTAATAACATTTGTTCAGAATCAACGTATTCTGGTAATACAGTTTGATAACTGCCAACAGACTTGGCTGCAGCAATTGCATCATTTCCAACTCTTGAAACTTATCACCCGTTCTCAGTTCTCTACCTTTCTATAGCCTATTTAACAGATTACATTTGCGGGATCCTGATCTGGTATCTCATACCCAGGACGTAAAGGATATTGAGAAACAGTTCTCGGTAATGAACACACCTGAAGATGATGCATCAGCATGCACTTTCTTCGTTTAAGCGGCACGGGAATTCTGGTAATCCCCTATTTCCTACTCTGTCTTATAACAATTATAAGTTGGAGCGGGACCAACGTTCCTTAGCGCAGTATAACAAGCGGGTTCGGTCAATACATTCGTATTATTATCTTGAGGGGTGACATGGTCGTTACCTAGAGAGAGATAGAATAAAACACCCAGCGTATGCTCTTGTAAGATTAGATTGGTTATTTATATATCTAATCAGGATGTCTCCCACTGTTTTAGTCAAATCTTCCTTCAAACCTTAAAAGGAAAGACTAGCCGGAATTAATTACATCCTACAAGTTCGCCAATCTTTCAGCCAGGCCAGTGCCGGTACTTTGAAGGAAGTTCCCCGTGCTTTCGCACGGACCTAATTAAAATAAACCTCGTTTTCCCATGGGCGTAACCCCGTTGACACCTTTCTAGACACCTACTTGATCGGCTAATTGTAATGTGTAAAACTCTGCCAGGAGTAACTTTTACTCGCAGCGGGTATAGGGATCCAATTATCTCGAAGAAGGTATGCAATCTCATTGCAAATTTCAACACTTGAAATTTCCGATAATATTTTACCCCTAGCATCCTATGACCTTGACGAAATCCAACAAACCATAGGCTACTAGTCAAGTTCAACCCGTCATTTCCCGATTGAATTAAACCCACCCGTACGACCCTTGACGAAAGCCAACAAAGTCGCACGACTACCCACGACTACCCTAACTCAATCGCATCATTTGCTTATACAGATAAGCATAAATTGCTACTGCACACTATACCTTGACGAAAGCCAACAAACGTAGCATGAATACTATGAAATACTTATCTGAAATGACGGAGGGCTAAGAAAGGTTTTTAAGAAAACCCTTTGGGTAATGAACTTGATATCATTGTAGGATCGAGTGATTTTAAATGGATTATTTTTTTGGACTTTTCTAGTTTTTCTAAAGATGTCACTCCCGGTGAAGGGATCTCGGCTCTTTCCTCATCGAATAAGGTGCAGGATATTTCACAGATATCACTATGGAAAGCAAAAACTATAAAAACAATCAAAAGACAAACCGAGTATGTAGAATCTGCTAGTTTCGCTAAAGAGGTCACTCCCGGTGAAGGGATCTCTGCTCTTTCCTTATCGAATAAGGTGCTGGATATTCTACAAGGAATACCTCTATGCAAAACAAGAACTAGAGCTATCGGATTTTAAACAAGTTTCTACAACATCTTTTGGTTTCTTTTATTTCATTAATCTCATTAATGAAGTCCCATTTTATTATGCTTCACAAGCATCAAATTTGAAACGAAATCAGCAATATAACATATATCTCATATATATAATATAAACATTCGTCTTAGGCAGTAATATGATCTCATCAAAGAACATTGCAGCAGAAGATAACATATAAAATATTGGATATACTAGGACGTCCGTGTTTTATATCGAGCCTGCATAAAACACTGATTCCACTGTCGCAATGAATAGCAAAACCCACATCCCTAGACCCCTACGAGAGAGGCAAGCAACACTGCCAATTCTGGGGTTAGGAGACCCGGTCTCGACTCCTCGAGATGGTCTTCCACTGGACCCTAGAACCCGGTTACTTGTGCTCCCCGCCTTGGATCTACCTAATGCGGAAAAGTAAATAATATACAATGGTGACATCATCCTCAGCCCGGAAGTGCCCCTATAAAAGAATATTACATACAATGAATTTTACATGAATGAAAATAAAAACCCTCATCTCACATAAAACCCCCGGCTATTCAGAACACGACGATCCAATATAACACATCACAGCAACACATAACATCAGAGGTCATCAACATAAGTAAATATGCGTATCCCATCTGTCGTTGATGTATAGCAACAAAACCGGCGATACACCACATATTACACTTACGGTCGCAGAAAAGAAATTGTAAAACTACAACAGTTGGAATCCGCAACCTCCTTAGACATCTCATGCCTAACCAAATAAATTCCTTAGACATCTCATGCCTAACAATTATAAACCCCGCATTTTAGTCTCAATATCGAAAACACTTTTCAATATCAAGTCAGGCAATTCAACAAGATTCCCAACATCCTGATCGAATGCTCGTCGTAAACTTTAGTAGACGGCCGCACCCCCGGATGCCGTCGACGAAGTGCACTAAGGCGGAACACCGCTGCGACGAGCACCCGAACGGATGCTTTTGGCGAGGGGGTTCTCCTACAGTCACTTGGTCGGGGCTATGGGGCGTGGCGATCTATTAAGTTTACCCGGCGAGTATGCGCGTACGCTACGTGATTGCGACAGACTTTTGATCATATCAAAATCCCGTGGCAACCGATCAAATGAGACTAAACTGCTAGATTTATCACATTCAAATTAGTTATCTCATAACTACTTGTGGATTCCAAATATTGTATCACATTCCAGATAAATAGACAATGTTAAACTTTCCGATCGAATAAACAAACACCCAAGATTTCCTAAATAGCTCAACACTTGAGCGGAGTTCAAAAAGTATCCATCACATGCCACAGTACCTATGGTCCAGCAGTAGAAGGGTCAAACGAATGCCTCACATGTGGCAACGCCGTACTGCCCCAAACCCGAAGATTTAGAGGTGGTTCAGACAGTCACATAATCGAGTTAGTGTTTGTGTTCTTCTAGAGGGTCTACCACGTTACTTGCACGACTATGAATGTTCTTTAATTAAGGAAAAAATCCAACACTTGGAAATTTTCCGGTAGGGGAAAAAGTGAGTAATTGATATCCGTTCAAACTTTTTAACACGTTCTAAATTATCTGGAAAACACTTAAAGGAAGTTAAACTTTCCGATCGAATCAACGAATACAAAAGATCTCCAGAAAACTCAACACTTGAGTAATATTAAAAATTCCCAGAAGCATTCAAAAGTACCTACGGATCAACTGTTGAAAACCGATCCCCCAATACTCAATACTTGCCGCGGAACCGCCGCCAATACCCTGGTGTAGCCGTGGTTCCGCGGTGCTTTGATGGATTCAGGGGGTCGTTTTTTACACATTTCCATAAAATCACCTGCTTAATTTTCTGAGTATTTTTAATACAAAAAAAATCAACATTTTAAAAAATTTCCAGAGAAGGGGTATATATCGACGTTTCGGGGTTCGATCGGACTTTAAACATCCTCTAGACTTCGTCTAAAGCTCTAGCTTTGCTCTGATACCACAGTAGGGTTACTAGGCACAGTCACAAGGGTCTACAAGGCATCAACCATGCCTGATTTAAAATTTAGACGTGCCGAACAACCCTAACCAAGATCTTAGACTAGAGATTAGGCGAAACAAACAACAAGTAAACAACTTTACTTCTAAGAGTTTGGGATTACAACCTTTGTAGTCCGGTCCTTCACTTCAAAAGCTCCGTGTTGAGGTCCCTTCGCTGCGATCATCGAGTACCCGGACTCTAGAGAGGCTCCATGAAGAGAAAGATGGAAAATTGCTTCGGATCTTCAATAACAAAGATGATCTACCTTGAAGAAACTCAAGACCAAGCTTTTTCTTCACTAATAAAGTATTAGCAAAGCAAACACCCTAATCTAAGTAGCTAGAATAGATGAGGATGATGAAGTATGAATTTATCTCTCATTTTTTTTCTTTATCTCACTCATTTTCATCACATATGAAAAGGCTAGAAAGCTTTTCATCAGGAGGAAGAGGAAGAAGAAGAAGAAGAAGCAAAACCATTTGTGATGAATAATAAAACTTGTGTGTGGTTAGAATTGCAACCATGGGTTAAGAAAGAAAACTTAACCCTTGTAGAGATTTAACTAGGGTAAAGGGTTGGGTTGGGTTAAGGAAACACCTATGCAAAATATCCAAGTCAAAGTCAAAGCTTCAAGAAGTTTCTTGAAAGCTTCTTGCAAGCTTAACCCTAATCCAAACCATAACCATATTTAAACTCCACAAACCATGTTGCATTTATAACCATAACATGTTACAATATTATATATCACATATACAATATTTATTGTAACAAAATAAAATAATACCATTAAAATATATCACATATATATCAATGTATTACCCGAGCGAGAAAAAGAATCTTTAAGTGAGTTTATATTAGTTAATGTAATATTATATATCAAATATATAATTATATATTAAATTATCGAATCAACACTTGATCCGATAATCCAGCTATTTCACAAATAACCGACTAATATAATCTGTATCGGTTCATCGAATCAACACTTGATCCGATGACCCGGCTATATAACATATACCCGGCCGATATCTCATATCGCGAAAATCTAATACAGTATCGCATACACATATTATTCCCGATTACACACATATCACATATGTGCTCCTACTCCGTTTTGACTGAGCCAGGAAACCTCGGTGTAGGACTCTAAAGAATCGTCAATACGCCGGCAGTAGGTGATGATCATATCAAACACCCACAAGCTGCAAGCGGTCAGCTAAACGTAACAGCAACCCAGGTATTGAGCAATCAGAAAATCAACAAGCAGGCATGTACTTTCTCCCGTGAATCCAACCAGTAACACTCCCGTACAGTCCGGTCTCTTCGTCTGATATGTCGTATATCTCGCCTAGGTGTGGTAAACGTCAGACCCCAGTAGTTAGATAAATCTAGTCGATATGAGGTCCATAACAGTTCGAGAAACTACTGATAACACTTACCAATAAATCTTAGCAACCCTGGCCAGGGATTTCTAGTTATAGCCAATCGAACAGAGCGCAACATCAACTCTCTATACCGGGAGAGACGAATCCCCTCCTATCGCTCATTGCCTCCATATGATTCGGGACATTGCCCAAAAGCCACCGTTTTGCACGCCCTCTTGGACGTGGTATGATGGAAATCAAAGCACAGTGGAAATCACACAAGACTCTATGACGATCTCGGGTCAACAGACTAACCTGTACCAGTGTCACCAGAGAACTGCCATCTGACGTGAGGTATAATACCATCTGGGAGTTCTCGGCGAGTTCGTCCAGTGTACCCAGTTTCCACTGAGCACCCGTATACCTTCTCTGATGTCAAACACCAATGGATATGGGATCATCCATCGCCCATCATATGGGTCAAGAAGCGCATACGCTAGTCTACTCTGGAGTATCGATGCCCTGTCTCGGTACTCCCACGACTAGGAACATTTGAAGGTTGTACTTGGAGACTACATTGTCCCCACTAGTATGATCTGCATCATAGTCCTGGTAGTCAAGTACTCATCCTAAGGGCTTTATCAGCATGTGACATAGAGACAATCAGAGTACATGTTAAGATAAAGAGTAACCAGAGAGCATACTATCATGCCGAGCAAGAAAGTCCTCCCTATATTTGTCCAAGCATCCACTACAATATACAACGTATGTACAGTAATGGCCTCTAGGGCATACATATAACTAACACTATCCTTTAACTCTAACCCTAGTTTCCTAATCTAGGTTTCCTTAACAATATTCTATAAATCAGTTTCCATCAAAACTTTGTGGGGGTGCTATACGCCATCCACCCGACTTCCCCTGTAAATATAGATCTACTTACTGTGGCCTTCGCTTGCCGATGTCGGTGACACCACGCTCCGTCACCTCGGAATCCATGCGAAGGTGTTGGAGATAGTGCCCTCAAAGTCAATTATTGGATAACAGGTACGTGATTGCAATGATTGAGGCATGACCTATACCGATATGACAGTCTTTCTCGAGATGATAGTATGCTATCTGGTTTGTCTTTATCATCATATACATGCTTTAGTTCACTATTGCATGATGATAGAGCCCATAGGATTCTTGCTTGACTACCAGCAGTATGATGGCGATCATATACGTGGGAGCTGGGGTCTGTAAGCATATCCTTAAAGTGTCCCTAGTCGTGGGAGTTTCGAGACAGGGCATCGATACTCCAGAGTAGACTAGTGTATACAGTCGAGACCCCGACGAGGGGCAATGGCCGGTCTTACAAGCCATTGGTGTAAGTTGGTTCACCTAAGATGTATACAGGTGCTCATTAGGTTTTGAGTACACCGGACAGGACTCGCCGGGAACATGCTAGTTGGTATTATACATATCGTCAGATAGCAGTTCCCTGGTGACATGTGTACAGGTTAGTTCATCCACCTGAGGTCGTCATTTGTCTCGTGTGAGTTCCCACCGTGCTTTGATTTCTACCCTACCACGGCTCAAAGGAGTCGCGCAAACAGGTCTTTTTTGGGTACAGTCCCGAGCCACATGGAGGCAAGTGAGCGGATCGGTAAGGGATTCGTCTCTCCCGGTATTGGGGGTGAGATCGTACTGTATCTAGGAGAGCCATTACACAAAGCCCTCGGCCGAGGCAGGAGATTTACTGGTAGGTACTCCAGTAGTATCTCAGGGTGTTCTGGCCCATTCTCTGACCTGACTTATACTGCTATTGGGGGTCTGACGTTACCAGCCCCTAGGCCGATATGCGATACTAAAAGACGAACGGACCGGACTGTATGTATTTTGTCATTGTTAGGCTCAGTAGGGTTTAGAGATGAGTTTGCTCGTCAGCTACCTTTCCAATCAGTACATAGGCAAACGTTACGTACAGCTCATACTTCTGACGTGCTAGTGGTTATACCCAGTGTCAGTGTGTTGATGAGTCATTAAAGACCCCCACAGACACTTTCCTAAGTTCGGGCGAAACGTTGTAGAGGTCGTATGGTTTTATGGCAGGGTTCGGAAAATGCACGTGCGTTTTCGCACGTGTCATTTTTCGGGCAGATAATACTGGTCGGTTTTGGTTTAAGCCGGATCCGAGTATTATGCTGTGTAGATATAATATCTTTGTCTCAGATGCATTTGTATTCAGTCGTAATACAAATACGGGCATGTTTATACTGTTACGGGGTTATCCTGAAATTCGTTTCAGGATTACTTTTGGAAGTTGCCAGTTTCCAGTTTTCTATCAGTCGTATTTAACATTCGGTTAAATGCGGATTTATCTTTTCTTGATGAGTGTGGAAGGTTCTAGAAGTATCTAGATGGTGACTAGGATGATGAGGTGGCTTGTGACTCATTTGTGCTTTAAATGATCATTTAATGTTTTTGATGACAAGGTTAAGTGATTCATTAGTTCATTAAATGAGTTCATACTAGGTGTATCATGACTCATTGTTTCATTCAAGTTAATAGTCACCCCCCCTCTCCTACACTCACCTCCCTCATCCTCTATATATGGACGGCCTTCCCCTCCTCCACTCTCTCACTGGTTGATTAAAAGATTATGATTGTTTGGACTCATGGAAATTAGATAGCCTCATTTCTCATTTCACCCGATTCCAAAAGGCAACTTCATTAACCGTTCGTCCATAGCTTTGGACGTAACGAGACAAAGTGTTCTACTCATTCTCTACATAATCTTGGTCGTCTCTTTTAGCAAACTTGACGCCCGAGTTGCCTCGGTTTAGAGGCGGGAGCCCGTTTAAAGATCCGTCGACGTGGTGCCACCTGGACGAGAAGACTGGAGATCGAGGAGATCGGAGCAGCCGCAACAAAACGTGGGATGATGGTTGAAGACCGAAGGACTAGGATCGTTCGGTATAACATTTCTACCCACTTTGTAATGTGTTAGTTTAGCTTTAATGGCAGATCCGGGTTATAGTACGCGATAGTGCCAGTTGTAAAAAGTTTTTGTTCCGCATTTGGCGTCTGTTAGACGGCCGGGGCGCTACCGTGGACTTACAGTGGTATCAGAGCCTCACAATTATGCTATACTAACTTGTGCTAACGCGTTTAAAACATCGATCGAACGGATTTTCGAAAACCGCAAATTCCAGGGTTAAAGTTTCTGTCGATTTTTAAAAGGGTCTAAAAATTATTTTACATATCACAGAAAACTAAGCAGGCATTTCTAAGCATTATGGAAAAATTTGGGCACGTGGTCCCACAAGACCACCGCGGAACCGCGGCGTGTTTGTGGGAACAGTGCTCCAACTTTTTCCAGAGAGCTTTATTTTGGAAATTGTGGCTTTTGGTACAGTTCGTTTGGGCCCAGATTTTGTCACTGTACAGCAGATGTACGTAGGGCCCACTTCGGGAAGTTTAGTCGATCGAAATTTTAAACTTGTTAGTATGTAGTATTTACATTATATCTCCGACCGGGAATGCCATTTGAGCGGAAAACCACGTCTAATTGCTATAGTTCTTTTAGAGGGGTTTGCGAACGTGACATTCGCGTTGATGTTCTGTGTTGTGCTGTGATGTTGCGGATTTTTCATGGTGGATAGCAGGGTGCAATGATAGTGCAGTTTGGATTAATTTGTACATTTGATATTGCGGGGCGAGCGTCCAACATGTCGACTGCCGTCACTTCCTGTTTGTATAATATTCTTTTGGGGCACGACCGGGTTGAGGTCGATGTACCCGTTGAACATTTTTTATATTTCTGTACTAGGTTTATCCCGCGAAGGAGTGCACGGATAGCCGGGTTCTGGAGGGCAACGGGTTCGTATCTCATGGCTTTGAGAGGCAAAGGGACCTCACTCTAGAATTGGCAGACTATTCGCCGCACTCGTAGGGGGTACAGGTTGACCCAAGGAGGGGTGCTCAATTTACCGGATTCCGTGATGTACCGGGTGTTCCATTCACTATATTGTGGGGACTACCTCGCTTCAGGTTTTGGAGGGTAACTTGCCGCACCCGTAGGGGTCTACGTTTCATTGCACAGGCTATCCATACGACCAGGGGAACGTCGGGTTTCAGCAGCGGCTCTGTGAAACCCGGGGATCCCAGATTATCTGTATTGTTCTGTGATGCTTATTACTTTTCTGTAATGTTGCATATTATCACGCCTGGAGCGATTATTGTATATTGGTATATATACTATTAGATGTCGTATATGTTTTACAACCGCGCTAGTCCAGCCCCCACTCTGTCGTTAGTTAAGTAACCTAACGGGTGATGACGGGACCCAGTGACGAATGCGGATCGCATATACGTACATTTTATTTTCGTTCTTTTCTGGTGTGATTGATTGATGGGACTGCATTGATTCTTATCAATGCAAGGATAAAACAAACCTATATTTGATGTTGTTGGAACAAATTTTAAAAGGTGTTATTACAAAGATGTTTCCTTTTGTTTTGCATAGCGATATTCAGTTAGAATATCCTGCACCTCATTCGACGAGGCAAGGGCAGATATCCCTTCACCGGGAGTGACCCCTTGGGCAGAAGTTTACGTCAGCGTAATAACTTCAACATAGTCGATTACAAGTTGCTTTGCATCGCAGTATTCAGTTGGAATATCCTGCACCTCATTCCACGAGGAAAGAGCCGAGATCCCTTCACCGGGAGTGACCTCTTTAGCAAAGGTTTTCGCCACTATATTTTTATAAAAAAGCTATCTGGTTCCTTCAACGAGATCAAGTTCATTACGTTAAAGTTTTTTCGCCAAAAACCAGCCGTAGCCCTCCGTCATTTCTTTTAGGTATTCAGTAGTATTCAAGCTATGTATTTTGACCAACGCCAAGGCATAGTGTTTGGTAGCTGCTGGGTATTCATCTGTTGCATAGATAGATGAGTTGGTTTGGGACAGTCGTTCTGCCATTTGGGCAACGTCAGGGGTATGTGCGGGTGGGTTCAAATTAACCTGGACAATGACGGGTAGAACTTGGCATGTGACTGGTAGAACTTGGCATGTGACTTATGACATTTTGACCAACGCCAAGGTTATAAGAGCATGGGGCAAAAATCATATCGGGAGTTTCAAACATACAGGAAACTTGCCAGGCATGAGCATACCTTCTGGAGTGTGATAACTTGAGTGGCTTCCATCAAGTTATCATGCGATGATAGTTGGATCCCGATTCTCACTGATGAGTTAGTTTACTCTTCGGGTGATCCCGACTAATTCTTCTTTCAGGTTTGGAGGAGAATTTGAGATTACAGTGGGAGGTTTCCTGATTAGATAAAGTGATAACCATTCTGATCTAGGTTAGAGTGCACGCAGAGTGTTTCTTTTCTCTCTCTCTTTGGCAGCGACCTTTGACCGACCCTAGACTATGACTCAGTGACCAAGTTGACCGAACCTTCTTACAATAATGGCTTTTGGATTGTCCGAGTTGCATAAGTCATTGCCGCTCCTTCTTTTACCCTTTGCATTTCTCAGAACACCCCATATTACTACGGATATCCACTTCCATTGGATAGATCCATCGTATGGTTATATACGAACTCGAAGGGACTTCTTCGAGGATGGATCCAGGTTCAGGAGAAATAGAATTGGTTTATTCAGTTGTCTTTTATTATCACCTTCTCTCAGGTTGCGAGGGCTCCTTAGTTTTGGAGAGTACACCTATTACGCTTATTGGATAGTCTTATTCCAAACCATAGGCTGGTAGGGAATGAAGAAAACCAATTAGCCTAAGTAGGGTGTGTAGAAGGTAATATGTAAAGACAAGATAAAGGGATTAGAAAGAGGGCAAAGTAAAATGCGACTGTTATCATTCACGACCAAACCGCGTACTTCATCGCCACTCCTTTTTCACTTTTAATGGAATATGGTATTATTCAGTTGTCTTTTATCATCACCTTCTCTCAAGTTGCGAGTACTCCTAGGATTAGGAGGGTACACCTATTATACTTACTGGATAGTCTTCTTTCAAACCATAGGCTGGTGCCGAACGGTAGGGAAGGAAGAAAACCATTTAGCCTAACGATGGTGTATAGAAGGTAACGACTAAAGACAAATAAAGGGATTTGGATAGAAGGTAAAGAAATATACGGTTAAAGTCATGAATTGGATTGTGGAAGAGGCATTACTAAGAGTACCAGGATACCCCTACGAAACATTTTAATGTTTCAGTGCATTGTTAATGGAAAACTGATTTCCAGATTAGATGCTTACTCAGGGTATGTATTTACCAAGTATGATTCTCACATTTGTATGGTTTTACAGATGATGTGTGGGAGAAAGTTATTGGGAATTTGGTGATCATCCTCATTATATCGGAATTCGTTGTAATTGGTGATATTTGAGGAAGTCGCTTAGGTTTTTTCCGGACGGCATGTATTTGGTTTTGAGTATCCGTTGTTGTGCACCAATTTCAAAATGATATATCTGTACGTTTATTTTTATAAAGTGAGATATAACTTTTTGATATTATGTCGATGACATTTACCTATATCAGTTGACGATTGGGTAAGGAGCATTGAACAACGGCGTAGTTCTTAACCATAAGTACAGTTTTCAACCTACGATGCACAAGTTTTGAGTTATTCGACTCAGCGGACTTATACAGAGTATTGAATGTTGTCCAGTGTCCGTCAAGACAAAGGGGAAGGTCCTCGTACTATGTTCTGTTTACTTATGACTTCTCTAGTTTTTAGACAAGTGTTTCGTAGAAATACAATGTCTAAGTTTTGAGAAGTTGTGGGTATAAGAATAAAGTAGAGAACCAGGTATCACAAGTATCGGGATTCTTCAAAGAGATTGAAGATATAGATTCTTGTGATTGGTATTCAGATGATATTAATGGTTTTGAGAAACTTGTTTCTCTTTCAGGTTACTCATAATTGGATGGATTCCTAAGTTGAGTAATGTTGATTAGCCTCTCTCCATTAAGTTGATATGCACTGGACACAGCTGCATGATTTGAATCTGGTTCCAATTAAATTAGTGCCTCTATTTCTATATTGTATATAGAATGGTTCATATCTTAACGATGTTAAGATACGGGGAGTTGTCCAACATATGCTTAAAACCAGACACAGGATAAATCAAGGCACGTTTCTGTAATGGCAGTTTGTGGGTTGACCCTGGCTTTGACGAGGGTTGACATTTCTACCATCTGGAACATCAATAGTGATATTGTTCTTGACTCGCCACAGTTTTATTAAAATAGAATTTTTCAGAAAACGGTAGTGGGAGTATGGTAGAACTTGAAGTGATTCCAGAACCGCAAACGATTAGGGAAAATTTAATAGGACCAATATAGTCAATCAGGTTTGACATTCCATTAGCCACTCCGCAGATATGGTGGGTAACCTCAGACACCCGAGAGGTACTCCGGTAGCCTCAAGGATGGTGACAGGGAGGTTCTTGTTTACCCAGACTTGACACTACGGTTGTTCCAGGCTATGAGACCCGGCAGGAGGTTATGTATAGCGTCGTTCTAAACTAGCTTTAGAAGTGTACGTGTATATTATTCTGCCAGATGGTTGTCGTAGTCAGTGGGAGCAGCAGAAGCATAGTGGGCAAGTAGCTTATGTCTATTTATAGGCTTGAGCAGATATAGTGGAGATAAGATCATCCATTTTTGGTGAGACGGTCATGGGTTTGACTTCATCAGAAAAGGAGATGGATCTGTTAAGAAGGTAGTAGGGTGTGATGTCATGGTATTTGGATGACATGCACAGAGTAGGAAGTAAAATTCCTATACTACGATCGGTTGTACTGTGGTCGTCACACAATTGTTTCTCCAGACAGGATATGGATATAATATCAGACATTCTGGTTACTAGATCTATGGTTTTAGATCTAGATTTGGGTAGTTTCCCAATATGGGTACTTTGACAGTATTCTAATAGTATTTTAGAATAGATGACTCCTGGCATGGTGGTGTACCTGCAGGTGATGGAGTCACCCTCTCTAAAGGTGTCTTAGAGACTAAAGGAGAGAGGGATGTGCACGATTGGCAGATCACTTGCTTAGGCAATTGAGTCAATCATGAGATGTCAAGTACCACACCAGATGTTGTTTTTGCACCAGATGCGATAAGTTTTTATTAATCCAATCCTGGAGAAGCATAAGGAAGCAGTTTTAGAACATAAGTGCATGTTCTACGGATTTGATGATGGCAGCCTCCTTCGGGAGACGGTTATCATTCCCGGCTTCAAAGGTGACATGGATGACAGAGTGATTGTCAGAGTTATAGTTTTCCCTCCGAAGAAGGACAGTATTATAGACAGGTGGTCCAAGAGGATACTGTGGGAGGCATGGTTCTGGATACTGATTAGGTTCAGTTATCGATACTGTCTAAGAAGTTTGGATTTGGAGTTCATTTATGAACTAGGTCCCATCAGATATTCAAACATATTCTAAGAGAGGTATTACTCGATTCGGGAGATGGCTTTATCCGCGAACTTGAGATTAAGAGAGACATAGAATGAAACATCAGGGCGGATCCACTTACTGAGGCTATTTCTCGAACACAAGAGTTTTACAAACTAGCTTTGTAAAACTGATTAGTAGAGGAGTTGGGTGTTCGGTATCACACGGGCTGTGAGTATGCGACATCGCAATAATTAGCCTTAAGTGCAAGTGGGAGATTGTTGGAGATAGTGCCCTCAAATTCAATTATTGGATCGCAGGTACGTGATTGCAATGATTGAGGTAGGACCTATACCGATATAACAATCTTGGTCGAGATGATAGTATGCTATCTGGTTTGTCTTTATCATCGTATACATGCTTTAGTTCACTATTGCATGATGATAGAGCCCATAGGATTCTTGCTTGACTACCGGCAGTATGATGGCGATCATATACGTGGGAGCTGGGGTCTGTAAGCACATCCTTAAAGTGTCCCTAGTCATGGGAGTTTCAAGACAGGGCATCGATACTCCAGAGTAGACTAGTGTATACAGTCGAGACCCCGACGAGGGGCAATGGCCAGTCTCACAAGCCATTGGTGTTAGTTGGTTCACCTAAGATGTATACAGGTGCTCATTAGGTTATGAGTACACCGGACAGGACTCGCCGGGAACATGCTAGTTGGTATTATACATATCGTCAGATAGCAGTTCTCTGGTGACATGTGTACAGGTTAGTTCATCGACCTGAGGTCGTCATTTGCCTCGTGTGTGTTCCCACTGTGCTTTGATTTCTACCCTTCTACGGCTCAAAGGAGTCGTACAAACAGGTCTTTTTTGGGTACAGTCCTGAGCCACATGGAGGCAAGTGAGCGTATCGGCAGGGGATTCGTCTC
Organism: Agapanthus africanus; assembly: GCA_030015575.1. Taxonomy (NCBI): domain Eukaryota; kingdom Viridiplantae; phylum Streptophyta; class Magnoliopsida; order Asparagales; family Amaryllidaceae; genus Agapanthus; species Agapanthus africanus. The sequence continues at coordinate 272,545,066 of JASDDO010000012.1, forward strand.
TCCCGGTATTGGGGGTGAGATCGCGCTGTATCTAGGAGAGCCATTACACAAAGCCCTCAGCCGAGGCAGGAGATTTACTGGTAGGTACTCCAGTAGTATCTCAGGGTGTTCTAGGCCACTCTCTGACACGACTTATACTGCTATTGGGGGTCTGACGTTACCAGCCCCTAGGACGATATGCGATACTCATAAAAGAACGGACCGGACTGTATGTATTTTGTCACTGTTAGGCTCAGTAGGGTTTAGATATGAGTTCGCTCGTCAGCTTCCCTTCCTATCAATACATAGGCAAACGTTACGTACAGCTCGTACCTCTGATGTGCTAGTGGTTATACCCAGTGCCAGTGTGTTGATGAGTCATTAGAGTCCCCCACATACACTTTCCCAAGTTCGTGCGAAACGTTGTAGAGGCCGTATGGTTTTATGGCAGGGTTCGGAAAATGCACGTGCGTTTTCGTACGTGTTGTTTTTCGGGCAAATAATATTGGTCGGCTTTGGTTTAAGCCGGATCCGAGTATTATGCTGTGTAGATATAATATCTTTGTCTCAAATGCATTTGTATTCAGTCGCAATACAAATGCGGGTATGTTTATACTGTTACGGGGTTATCCTGAAATTCGTTTCAGGATCACTTTTGTAAGTTGCCAGTTTCCAGTTTTCTATCAGCCGTATTTAACATTCGGTTAAATGCGGATTTATCTTTTCTTGATGAGTGTGGAAGGTTCTAGAAGCATCTAGATGGTGACTAGGATGATGAGGTGGCTTGTGACTCATTTGTGCTTTAAATGATCATTTAATGTTTTTGATGACAAGGTTAAGTGATTCATTAGTTCATTAAATGAGTTCATACTAGGTGTATCATGACTCATTGTTTCATTCATGTTAATGGTCACCCCCCCTTTCCTATGTAAGTGCACGGCGGCGCCTCGGCCTCCATCGCGCGGCCAAATGCGGAAGCGATGGCTAACTTTAATTTTCTTGAACTGGCACCACCGCGCACTAAAACCCGGATCGTACCATTGACTAGTCCTAGCTAACTATTAGATAGGGAAGAGAGATATACCGAACGATCCGTGTCCTCTGGTCTTCTCGCCGTCGTCCCGATCTCCCGCGGAATGTCCCGTCTCCACCTCCTCGCCGGAAGGGCACCACGTCGCCTGCATCTTTTACGGGCTCCCACCTCTATACCGAGGAAACTCGGGCACGAAGCTGGCAAGTCGACGTGCCCAAGATTTGCTGTAGAATGTAGTGTGGAACTCATGTCTCATTTTGGGATTGTAGGATTTGCCATATGGTGGAGGAAATGATACAAGCTTTTGGAAGAGGAGCTAATATGATTTTTGCCAAGCCAAATGAGTGTAAATCCCTACACCAAAAATTTGGACAGCCCCCTTAGAGCTTGGCCGGCCATGCTAAATGTGGGAGAGGAGAATGAGAGTGAGTGAGGGAGTGTATGGATCAAAATGACACAAGAGAGAGAGAGAAAAGTGTTCATGATCAAGCATGATAACAAAGCCAACCTCACACTCCAACTATCATCATAAGAAACAATCATCACGAACAAATCCATACTCAATCAACTAATCAACAACCATGATTGCTACAAAAAGTCAAGCAATCATGAAAGAAGAAGTCAAATGGTCAAGGGATGGTGCAACCATCATGACACAAGAAGATGCAAATACCCCCTCCACAATTGCTTATTTGCACAAATGCAAATAAGCCCTCCTCCACCAATCTTCGGCCATTGAAAGATACAAATGAAATTGGCCGAAACGGAAAACAAACTGGCAACTCCAGAAAACTGGTCCCGTAATAAATTACAGGAAAATCCCGATACTGTGTATACACACCCGCATCTGTATTCCGACCGAAATACAAATGCAATGAGGCAAAATCTACACTGTACTATACTAGGATCCGACTTAAACCAAAGCCGGCTAGTATAATCCGTTCGATCCTGATCCGTGTAATACCGCATGTATCTGATCGAACCCTGCCATATATCCATATGGCCTCTAGTACAAACTGTCTGATCCTGATCCGTGCAATACCGCTCGTATCTGATCGGACCTTGCCATATCTCCATACGGCCTCTTGTACTAACCATCCGATCCTGATCCGTGCAATACCGCACGTATCTGTTCGGACCCTGCCATATCTCCATACGGCCTCTACAGCGTTTCGCCCGAAACTTGAGTAACTGAATGTGGGGGACTCTAAAGACTCGTCAACACCTTGGTTGTGGATTTAACCACTAGCACGTCAGAGGTATAAGCCAATACGTAACGGGCCACCAGCTATTGACAAAAAGGGACGTCGATGAGTAAACTCATCCTGACTCCCTACTGAGCCTGTCAGTGACAATATCCGTACAGTCCGGTCCGTTCGTCTATGAGCATCGCATGGCGGGCCTAGGGGGTTGGTAAAAGTCAGACCCCCAATAGCAGTACAAGTCGTGTCGGAGTGTAGCCCAGAACACCCTGAGATACTACTGGAATACCTACCAGTAAATCTCCTGCCTCGGCCGAGGGCTTCGTGTAATAGCTCTCCTAGACACAGTGCGACCTCACCCCAAATACCGGGAGAGACGAACCCCTGAAGATCCGCTCACTGCCTCCATGTGGCTCGGGACTGTACCCAACTAAAACCTGTTTGCACGTCTCCTTTGAGCGTGGTAGGGTAGTAATCAAAGTACAGTGGGAACTCACATGAGACAAATGACGATCCCCAGGTCGATGAACTAACCTGTACACATGTCACCAGGGAACTACTATCTGACGTCAGGTATAAGACCAACTAGCATGTTCCCGGCGAGTCCTGTCCGGTGTACTCATAACCCAAGGAGCACCTGTATACATCTTTGGTGAACCAACTGACACCAGTTGCTTGTGAGACCGGCCACCGCCCCTCGTCGGGGTCTCGACTGTATACACTAGTCTACTCTGGAGTATCGATGCCCTGTCTCGAAACTCCCACGACTAGGGACCTTTTAAGGATGTGCTTATAGACTGCCAGCTCTCACGTATATGATCGCCCTCATACTGCTGGTAGTCAAGAAAGAATCCTAGGGGCTCTACCAACGTGTAATAGTGACCTGTCAGGTCACCTAAAGCAGTACACGATGATAAAGATAAACCAGATAGCATACTATCATCTCGAGTAAGAATGTCCTACTGGGACAGGTCCTCCCTCAATCATTGCAATCACGTGCCTGTGATCCAATAATTAACTCTGAGGGCACTATCTCCAACAATCTCCCACTTGCACTCAAGGCTAATTATTGCGATGTCGCATACTCACAGACCGTGTGATACCGAACACCCAACTCCTCTACTAGTCAGTCTCACAAAGCTCTCTTGCGAAACTATTGCGTTCTAGGAATAGCCTCTGTGAGTGGATCCGCTTTGTTGTTTCTTTCTATGTCTCTCTATAATCTCAAGTTCGCGGAGAAACCCATCCCCCGAAATGAGCAATACCTGTCTTAGAATATGTCTGGATATCTGATGAGACCTAGCTCATAAATGAACTCCAAATCCAAACTTCTTAGACTGTATCGTCAACTGAACTTAATCAGTATCCTGCGCCATGCCTCCCTCAGTATTGCCTTGGACCACATGTCCAAAATACTGCCCCTCGTCAGAAGGAAAAACTATAACTCCGACAACCTCCTTGTCGTCCAGGTCACCTTGGAAGCCTGGAATGATAACTGTCTCCCGAATGAGGCTGTCGTTATCATATCCCTAGAACATCCACTTATGTTCTAAAACTGCTTCCGACAATTTCTCCAAGATTGGATCAATGTTAACTTATTGCATCTAGTGCAAGAACAACATCTGGTGTGGTACTTGACATCTCATGATTGACTCAATTGCCTGAGCAAGTGATCTGTCAATCATGCACATCCCTCTCCCCTTTAGTTTGTAAGACACCTTTAGAGAGGGTGACTCCATCACCTGCAGGTACACTACCGTGCCAAGAGTCGTCCATTCTAAATACTCTTAGAATGCTGTCTAAGTACCCTGATTGGGAAACCACCCAAATCTAGATCTAAAACTATAGATCTTGTAACCAGTATGTCTGATATGATGTCTAAGTCCCATGTGGAGAAACTACTGTGTGACGACCAAAGTATAACCGATCGTAGTATAGGAATATCACTTCCTACTCTGTGTATGTCATCCAAATACCATGACAACACACCCTACTACCTTCTCAACAGATCCATCCCCTATTCTGATGAAGTCAAACCTATGACTGTCACATCAGAAATTGATGATTTATCTCCGTTATATCTGCTTTAGTCTATAAATAGACATAAGCTACCTGTCCACCAATGCTTCTGCTGCTCCCACTGACTACGACAACCCTCTGGCAAAGTCATATACACGTACACTTCTGAAGCCAGTTCAGAACGACGCTATACTCATCCTCCTGTCGGGTCTCGCAGCCTGGAACAACAGCAATGGTAAGTGTGGAAAAACAAGAACCTCCCTGTCACCGTCCTTGAGGCTACCGAAGTACCTCTCAGGTGCCTGAGGTTACCTACCGTATCTGTGGAGTGGCCAATGGAATGTCAAACCAGATTGAATCTTTAGGTTCCTATGAAATCTTCAGTAATCGTTTGTGGTTCTGGAATCACTTCCAGTTCTACCATACTCCCACTACTGTTTTCTGAAAAAATCCATTTTATTTAAAACTTTGGCGAGTCTAGAACAATATCACTATTGATCTTCCAGTTTGTAGAAAGTCAACCCTCGTCATAGCCTGGGTCAACCCACAAACAGCCATTACAGAAACGTGTCTTGAGTTATCCAGAGTCTGGTTTTAATCATAAGCCGGACAACTCCCCGTACCTTAACAACGTTAAGATATGAACTGTTCTATATCCAATATAGAACCAGAGGCACTGATTTAATTGAACCAGATTCAAATCATGCAGCTGTCTCCAGTGCATGTCAACTAAATGGAAAGAGGCCGATCAGCGTTACTCAACTTAGGAATGCTTCCAATTATGAGTAACCTGAAAGAGAAGTAAGTTCTCTTAGTCATTACTATCAACTGAATACCATACACAAGTATCTACATCTTCGATCACTTTGAAGAATCCCGATACTTGCGATACCTGGTTCTCTACTTTATTCAAATACCTATAACTTCTCAAAATTCGGACCCTGTGTTTCCACGAAACACCTGTCTAAAAACTAGAGAAGTCATAAGTAAACCGAATATAGTACGAGGACCAACCCCTCTGTCCTGATGGACCCTGGACAACATACAATACTCTGTATAAGTCCCTAGAGTCTGATAACTCACTCACTGTGTGTCTTAGGTTGAAAACTGTACTTATGGTTAAGACGAATTACACCGCTGTTTAATGCTCCTTACCTAACCATCCACTGATATAGGTAAATGTCACTGACATAATTTCAAAAGGTATATCTCACTCTATGAAAATAGACGTACAGATATATCGATTTGAAATTGGTGCATAACAGCGGATATTCAAAACCAAATATTTGTCGACCGGCAAACAGCCCAGGTGATTTCCTCAAATATTACCGATTACAACGAATCCCGATATAATGAGGACGATCACCTAATTCCTAATAACTTACTCCCACTCATCATCTGTAAAACCATACAGATGTGAGAATCATACCTGGTAAATACATACCCTGGAGCAAGTGTCTAACGGGGAAATCAGTTTTCCTTTGACAGTACACAGGGAAACTGAAACATTGAAATGTTTCGATGGGGTATCCCGGTATTCTTAGTAATGCCTCTTCGAGATTCACGACTGTAACCGTATAGTTCTTTGCCATCTCTCCAAATCTCTTTATATGTCTTTAGTCATTACCTTCTGCACACCCCTTTAGGTCAAGTGGTTTTCTTCTTTCCCTACCGTTCGGCACCAGCCTATGGTTTGGAAGAAGACTATCCAATAAGCATAATGGGTGTACTGTCCTAATCCTAGGAGCACTCGCAATGCGAGAGAAGGTGAAGATAAAAGACAACCGAATAAACCTTATTCCTATTTCTCCTGAACCAGAATCCATCCCCGAAATGGAACAAGTTCCTTTCGAGTTCGTATATAACAATACGATGGAGTATCCAATAAACTGTGGATCTTCGTAGTGATATGGAGTGTTCTGGAGAAATACAAAGGTGATTTAGGATTGGCGAAGAAATACTTGGTTTGGTCGTGAATAGCAGTCGCAGTTTACTTTGCCCTCTTACTAATCCCTTGCTTTGTCATAACTTAATACCTTCTGTACACCATCGTTAGGCTAATTGGTTTTCTTCATTCCCTACCGGTCGGCACCTGCCTATGGTTTGGAAGAAGACTATCCCATTTGCGTAATAGGTGTACTACTCCTAAACCAAGGAGTACTCGCAACCTGAGAGAAGGTAAAAAGGAAAAGACAACTGAATAGTCCTATCCGTTTTCTTCAGAACCTGAAACCATCCTCGAATAAATTCCTTCGAGTTCATATATAACCATACGATGGTTTTGTCCAATGGAAGTGGACGTTCGTAGTAATACGGGGTGTCCTGGAGAAAAGGGTAAAAGTAGGAGTGGCAATGAGGTTTGCAACTCTGACAATCCAAAAGCCAGTGTTTAAGAAGGTTTGGTTAACTTGGTCACTGAGTTATAGTCTTAGGGTCGGGTTAATGGTCGTTGCCAAAGAGAGAGAGAAAAGAAACACTCAGCGTGCACTCTATCCTAGATCAGAATGGTTACCAATTTATCTAATCTGGAAACCTCCCATTGTAACCTCAAATTCTCCTCCAAACCTGAAAGAAGAATTAGTCGGAGTCACCCGAGGAGTAAACTAACTCATCAGTGGGAATCGGGATCCAACTATCATCGCATGATAACGTGACGGAATCCGCTCACGGTATCACACTCCAGAAGGTATGCGCATATCTGGCAAGTTTCAGTTTCTTTAGAAACTCCCGATGTGATTTCTACCCTATGCTCTTATGACCTTGACTTTGGCCAACAAATCATAAGTCACATGTCAAGTTCTACCCGTCATTCTCCAGGTTGATTTGAATCCACCAGTACCTACCCTTGACTTTGGCCAACAAGGCAGTACGACTGTTCCAAACTAACGCATCTATCTATGCTGCATATTAATAACCAACAGCTACCAAACACTGTGCCTTGACTTTAGCCAACAAACACAGCTTGAATACTATTGACTACCAATATGAAACGACGGAGGACTACGAATGGTTTCTGGCGAAAACCTTTAACGTAAAGAACTTGATATCGTTGAAGGAACGGATAGCTTTTAAAAATATAGTGACGAAAACCTTGGCTAAAGAGGTCACTCCCGGTGAAGGGATCTCGGCTCTTTCCACGTAGAATGAGGTGCAGGATATTCCAACTGAATACCACGGTGCAAAGCAAAAGTAATCGGCTATAGTGAAGTCATTGCACTGACGTAAACTTTTTGTCCAAGGGGTCACTCCCGGTGAAGGGATCTCGGCCCTTGCCTCGTCGAGTGAGGAGCAGGATATTCCAACTGAATACCACAATGCAAAACAATAGAGAACGTCCTTGCAATAACAGCTTTTTGAAAAGTGTTCCAACAACATCAGATTAGGTTTGTTTTAAACTTGCATTGATCTGAATCAACGCAGTCCCATCAATTGATCACACCACAAAGAACGAAAATAATATGACGTACGTATATGCCATCCGCATTCGCCACTGGGTCCCGTCATTACCCGTTAGGTTAGCTAACTAACGACAGAGCGGGGACTGGACTAGCGCGGATGTAAAACATATACAACATCTACTAATATATATACCAATATATTATGTTTCGCTCAAGGCGTGATAAAATGCAACATCACAGAAATGTACAGCAACACAGAACAATACAGATATCTGGGATCCCCGGGTTTCACAGAGCCACTACTGAAACCCGACGTTCCCCTGGTCGTGTGGATAGCCTGTGCAATGAAATCCTAGAGCCCCACGGGTGCGGCAAGTTACCCGCCAAAACCTGAAGTGAGGCAGCCCCCTTCAGCAATGTGAATGGACCACCCGGCACTTCACGGAATCCTGTAACTTGGGCACCCCTCCTGGGTTAACCTGTACCCCCTACGAGTGCGGCGAATAGCCCGCCAGTCCTAGAGTGAAGCCCCTTCCGTCTCAATGCCATGAGATGCGGGCTTGTTGCCTTCTAGAATCCGGCTATCCGTGCACCCCACCTTGGGGTAATCCTAGTACAGAAAGTAAAATATACATACAACGGGTACATCGACCGCAACCTGGTCGTGCCCCAAAATAATAATACAATCAGGCAGTGACGGCAGTCCACATGTCGGACGCTCGCCCCGCAATATCAAATGTACATAATACAACCAAATCTGTACTAGCATTGCATCCAGGCTATCCCCCACGACCAATCCGCAACTTCACAGCAATACGCAGAACATCAACGTGAAAGTCACGTTCGCAAATCCGTCTAACCGGGCTATAGCAGTCAGACTGGATTTACCGATCAAGTGACATTCACGGTCGCAGATATAATGTAAATACTGTGAAATAATGTGTTTAAAATATCCGATCGATTAAATTTTAACAAGTGGGCCCCAAGTACTACTGTAGCACATCAAGAAATTCTGGGCCCAAATTTAATATTCCAAAAACCCTATTTTCAACCCAGAAGCCCACTGGAAAATTTTGACGCATTGATCTCTCCATACTGCGGCGGAACCGCGGCCACAAGTAGGGTTTGGCCGCGGTTCCGCACTCCCCTTAAAAGATCAATGTGTCGAATTTCTCCAGAATTCTTAGGACTTTCAGTACATCACTTTTCTACAACCTGAAAAAAATTTCGAGCCAGAAAAAATTCGACAGAAAACCGATGCATGTGTTATTGGGTTTTCGGAACATTTGTTCGATCGGAAGTGTAAAACACATTAGACAAAGCTAGACTATGTTAATGGCGAGGCTCTGATACCACTGTAAGTGTACGGCGGCGCCCCGGCCTCCATCCCGAGGCCAAATGAGGAAGCGATGGCTAACTTTAATTTTCTTGAACTAGCACCACCGCGCACTAAAACCCGGATCGTACCATTAACTAGTCCTAGCTAACTATTAGATGGGGAAGAGAGATATACCGAACGATCCGTGTCCTCCGGTCTTCTCGCCGTCGTCCCGATCTCCCGCGGAATGTCCCGTCTCCACCACCTCGCCGGAAGGGCACCACGTCGCCTGCATCTTTTACGGGCTCCCACCTCTATACCGAGGCAACTCGGGCATGAAGCTGGCAAGTCGACGTGCCCAAGATTTGCTGTAGAATGTAGTGTGGAACTCATGTCTCATTTTGGGGTTGTAGGAATTTCTATATGGTGGAGGAAATGATACAAGATTTTGGATGAGGAGCTAATATGATTTTTGCCAAGCCAAATGAGTGTAAATCCCTACACCAAAAATTTGGACAGCCCTCTTAGAGCTTGGCCGGCCATGCTAAATGTGGGAGAGGAGAATGAGAGTGAGTAAGGGAGTGTATGGATCAAAATGACACAAGAGAGAGAGAGAGAAAAGTGATCATGATCAAGCATGATAACAAAGCCAACCTCACACTCCAACTATCATCATAAGAAACAATCATCACAAACAAATCCATACTCCATCAACTAATCAACAACCATGATTGCTACAAAAGGTCAAGCAATCATGAAAGAAGAAGTCAAATGGTCAAGGGATGGTGCAACCATCATGACACAAGAAGATGCAAATACCCCCTCCACAATTGCTTATTTGCACAAATGCAAATAAGCCCTCTTCCACCAATCTTCGGTCATTGAAAGATACAAATGAAATTGGCCAAAACGGAAAACAAACTGGAAACTCCAGAAAACTGGTCCCGTAATAAATTACAGGAAAACCCCGATACTGTGTATACACACCCGCATCTGTATTTCGACCGAAATACAAATACAATGAGACAAAATCTACACTGTACTATACTAGGATCCGGCTTAAACCAAAGGCGGCTAGTATAATCCGTTCGATCCTGATCCGTGCAATACCGCACGTATCTGATCGAACCCTGCCATATATCCATACGGCCTCAAGTACAAACTGTCCGATCCTGATCCGTGCAATACCGCACGTATCTGATCGGACCTTGCCATATCTCCTTACGGCCTCTAGTACTAACCGTCCGATCCTGATCCGTGCAATACCGCACGTATCTGATTGGACCCTGCCATATCTCCATACGGCCTCTACAACGTTTCGCCCGAAACTTGAGTAACTGAATGTGGGGGACTCTAAAGACTCGTCAACACCTTGGTTGTGGATTTAACCACTAGCACGTCAGAGGTATAAGCCAATACGTAACGGGCCACCAGCTATTGACCAAAAGGGACGTCGATGAGTGAACTCATCCTGATACCCTACTGAGCCTGTCAGTGACAATATCTGTACAGTCTGGTCCGTTCGTCTATGAGCATCGCATGGCGGGCCTAGGGGTTTGGTAAAAGTCAGACCCCCAATAGCGGTACAAGTCGTGTCGGAGTGTAGCCCAGAACACCCTGAGATACTACTGGAATACCTACCAGTAAATCTCCTGCCTCGACCGAGGGCTTCGTGTAATGGCTCTCCTAGACACAGCGCGACCTCACCCCCAATACCGGGAGAGACGAACCCCTGAAGATCCGCTCACTGCCTCCATGTGGCTCGGGACTGTACCCAACTAAAAGCTGTTTGCACGTCTCCTTTGAGCGTGGTAGGGTAGTAATCAAAGTACAGTGGGAACTCACACGAGACAAATGACGATCCCCAGGTCGATGAACTACCCTGTACACATGTCACCAGGGAACTGCTATCTGACGTCAGGTATAAGACCAACTACAATGTTCCCGGCGAGTCCTGTCCGGTGTACTCATAACCCAATGAGCACCTGTATACATCTTAGGTGAACCAACTGACACCAGTGGCTTGTGAGACCAGCCACCGCCCCTCGTCGGGGTCTCGACTGTATACACTAGTCTACTCTGGAGTATCGATGCCCTGTCTCGAAACTCCCACGACTAGGGACCTTTTAAGGATGTGCTTATATACTGCCAGCTCTCACGTATATGATCGCCCTCATACTGCTGGTAGTCAAGCAAGAATCCTAGGGGCTCTACCAACGTGTAATAGCGACCTGTCAGGTCACCTAAAGCAGTACGTGATGATAAAGATAAACCAGATAGCATACTATCATCTCGAGTAAGACTGTCCTACTGGGACAGGTCCTCCCTCAATCATTGCAATCACGTGCCTGTGATCCAATAATTGACTCTGAGGGCACTATCGCCAACATCCTACACTCACCTCCCTCATTCTCTATATATGGCCGGCCTTCCCCTCCTCCACTCTCTCACTGGTTGATTAAAAGATTATGATAGTTTGGACTCATGGAAATTAGATAGCCTCATTTCTCATTTCACCCGATTCCAAAAGGCAACTTCATTAACCGTTCGTCCATAGGTTTGGACGTAACGAGGCAAAGTGTTCTACTCATTCTCTACATCATCTTGGTCATCTCTTTTAGCAAACTTGACGAACGAGTTGCCTCGGTTCAGAGGCGGGAGCCCGTTTAAAGATCCGTCGACGTGGTGCCACCCGAACGAGTAGACTGGAGATCGAGGAGATCGGAGCAGCCGCAACAAAGCGTGGGATGATGGTTGAAGACCGAAGGACTCGGATCGTTCGGTATAACATTTCTACCCACTTTGTAATTTGTTAGTTTAGCTTTAATGGAAGATCCGGGTTATAGTACGCGATTGCGCCAGTTGTAAAAAGTTTTTGTTCCACATTTGGCGTCTGTTAGACGGCCGGGGCACTACCATGGACTTACAGAAATTACCTACAATAACAACCCATATCGCAACGCTATTAAAATTAAGTTCTAAGATCCAATACGGCATGCGCAGTGCTCATAGGTTGGAACCTATAGCTTACGCGTACAAAATCAACCAAACAACCCTTTTTTGTTGATTTACAAACATCCAACAACCAAATACGAATCCAAATATCAAAAATTAGCATGTAAAATTACGGAAAATATATCCAAAATCACACCAAAATGCTCCTAGATTTTGATTCAGGCCAAAAGTAGTTGCACAAACAAGTCTAGGGTGCTGTACAGGGAGTTAATGAGCTACTGGACCAACCTAGAACCCAACCCACCCCAGGTGGCCGGCGACAAGGCCTAGAATTTGGACGAGATCGGCCCCCAGGGCTCCTATGGGCTTCGTCTCGTCAAGGAGGTCTCCAAGTACTCTAATTTGGTCAGTGGAGTTGTTTGCTTTCTTCAAAATTTCTCCGGGTTGCTCCAGATTCACAGCAAGCTCACAATTCAACCCAAAACCGACATGGACAAAATCCTAAATTCCTATTTTGGTTTCTATACTAAATTCCAGGTCTTAAACAGCCACTCAATCATCACCAATCCACAATTTCACTCATTCTCTCACTAGGATTTCTAAGTATCACCAATCCATCACTAAACGAACTCTAAACTTAAACAAAAAGCTAGGAAAACTTGAAACTAAACTAATGGAAGAAATTATACCTCATGGATGTCACTTAAGAAAACCTTAGAAGTCCTAAAGTTTTCAAAATCCCACTTTGCTTAGTCCAATGTGTAGAGGAAGAGATGGGGATAAATTTTTGTGAAGGGAATATAAGGTTTTGACAAGGTTTTTGAGATGATAATTGGGGTTGAAGTGGAGGGAAGTGAGCTTGAGGATGATGAAGAAGGAGATGAAAATGGTGGGGGAAATGAGAATGGAGGCATCCCCCCTCTCCCTCTCTCAATTATTCTTACTTCTCTCTCTCTCTACAAGCATGCATACCCTCATCATGATGTACCCCCTCTCTCTCCTCAAGTCATCATGACACGTTTTTCCATTCTTTTCTTTTCTCACCACAATAAAACCATAACATAAAACAACACTATGAGCATGTAACCAAATGAAACATGTCATGGTGCACTAACCATGAATACTGTAGGAACACGAATTTGGCTTAATCGCGATTAGCAGTGCACTAATCGGGTTTTTATTTATACTGCATATAAAAATTATAAAAATGAAAAATCCTTTAAATATATTTTTGAATGAATAAATCATTTTAATTTCCATTTATTTCACAATTATTGCTATATATTTATACCCTTTTTCAAAAACCCCAATTTCGCAAATCGGGCAGTTTTCGGGAAATATATTATTTTAATATTAAATTCCAAAAATAATATTTCATATTTTCTGAAATGTTACAGTCTTCCCCACTTAAATAAATTCGGTCCCCGGATTTAAATTCAAATTCCCAAATGCTAAAATATTTCAATACCCAACTCAAATCAACGGGACTCCGAAATCACGGAAAATACATAATATCACAGCGCGTCAATTGCGCATGAAAACGAGTACAAAACTCAAAAACCGAACTCCGTCAAGCGTCATGCAAATCATCGGGTTTGCACACATATCCTCGGAGTTATAATAGAGATACAGATCTCAAAATCCATTATAGAAATCCAATATACACTAGTCAAAAACTATAATACGTGTATAGTACGCATCTTTGGAAAACTTTCAAGAACTGAATAAAACTCATGTAAAAATATTTTCTAGATCGCCGCGTGAATGCGTAACTCATGGCATAAGTGACGGACGTCCATTTGTAAAGTAATAATATATGTCCATATATGGTTTGCTAAATAAACGTTCCGTCGTTTTAAAATATCCCAAAAGGTTTTCCTTTAAAAACGTTCGTGTTGCTCACGGACACATAGGAAATAGCGAAGACTATAGCTCCTTTTTTCAAAAACCTCTTGGTAAAATTTTAATTGTTGGATATAGTGCACTCAGGGTCAATTATTGGATCACAGGCACGTGATTGCAATGAATGAGGGAGGACCTATACCGGTAGGACAGTCTTACTCAAGATGATAGTATTCTATCTGGTTTATCTTTATCATCCTGTACAGCTTTAGCTGACATTACAAGTCACTATTACACATTGATAGAGACCTTAGGATTCTTGCTTGACTACCAGCAGTATGATGGCGATCATATACGTGAGAGTTGGGTAGTCTATAAGCACATCCTTAAAGTGGTCCCTAGTCGTGGGAGTTTCGAGACTGGGCATCGATACTCCATTAGTAGACTAGTGTATACAGTCGAGACCCCGACGAGGGGCGGTGGCTGGTCTCATAAGCCATTGGTGTCAGTTGGATCACCTAAGATGTATACAGGTACTCATTGGGTTATGAGTACGCTGGACAGGACTAGCCGGGAACATGCTAGTTGGTATTACACATGACGTCAGATAGCAGTTCCCTGGTGACATGTGTACAGGTTAGTTCATCGACCTGAGATCGTCATTTGTCTCGTGTGAGTTCCCACTGTGCTTTGATTACTACCCTACCACGGCTCAAAGGAGTCGTGCAAACAGGTTTTAGTTGGGTACAGTCCCGAGCCACATGGAGGCAATGAGCGGATCGGCAGGGGTTTCGTCTCTCCCGGTATTGGGGGTGAGATCGCGCTGTGTATAGGAGAGCCATTACACGAAGTCCATGGCCAAGACAGGAGATTTACTGGTAGGTATTCTAGTAGTTTCTCAGGGTGTTCTCGGCTACACTCCGACACGACTTGTACCTCTTTTGGGAGTCTGACTTTTACCAACCCCCTAGGCCCGACATGCGATGCTCATAGACTAACGGACCGGACGGTACGGATATTGTCACTGACAGGCTCAGTAGGGTGTCGGGATGAGTTCGCTCATCGACCTCCCTTTTGGTCAATACCCGGTAGCCCATTACGTACGGCTAGTACCACTGACGTGCTAGTAGTTAAATCCACAGCCAGTGTATTGACGAGTCTTTAGAGTCCCCCACATAAAGTTTCTCAAGTTTTGGGCGAAACGTTGTAGAGGCCGTATGATATATGGCAGGGTTCGATCATATACGTGGTGTAGTGCACAGATCATGATCGAGCGGATCTTGCTAGTGGGCTTTGGTTTAAGCCGGATCCTAGTATTAGATTTGTTGGATTTAATTTAGTATCATCGCATTCGCATTCAGTTGGAATGCGGATGTAGGTATGTATATACAGGTGAGGGGTACTCTTGTGATCCGTCACGAGTTTACTTTAGTAGATGCCATTCTCTTTTTATTGTTGCAAACATTTGGATTAATGTTTGCATATGGAAATAATGAGCTCAAAATCATGTTTAGGAGCATGAATTGTGACACATGCATAAGTGATGAGTCATGGTCTCTTTACTTTTGCATATGTCACATTATTGATTATTGGATGTGTTGAAATGATAAGCCAATCGAACACAGCACAACATCAACACCATATACTGGGAGAGACGAATCCCCACTTATCGCTCATTGCTTCCATGTGATTCGGGACTGTACCCAAAAGCCACCTTTTTGCACGGCCTCTTGGACGTGGTATGATGGAAATCAAAGCACAGTGGGAATCACGCAAGACTCTATGACGATCTTGGGTCAACAGACTACTGTGTACCAGTGTCACCGGAGAACTGCCATCTGACGTGAGGTATAATACCATCTGGGAGTTCTCGGCGAGTCCGTCCAGTGTACCCAGTCTCTACTGAGCACCCGTACACCATCCTTGATGTCAAACACCGATGGATATGGGATCATCCATCGCCCATCATATGGGTCAAGATGCGTATACGCTAGTCTACTCTGGTGTATCGATGCCCCGTCTCGATACACCCTCGACTAGGAATAGTTATAGGATGTACTCGTCGACTACCGTGGCCCCACTAGTATGATCTCATCATATTCCCAGTAGTCGATTACATATCCTAAGGGCTTTATTAACATGTAACATAGAGACAATCAGAGTACATGTTAAGATAAAGTACAACCAGATAGCATACTATCATGTCGAGCAAGAAAGTCCTCCGTATATATGTCCAAGCATCCACTACAATATACATCGTATGTACAGTAATGGACTCTAGGGCATACGTATAACAAACAATCTCCCACTTGCACTAGGGCCATCTGTTGTGGTATCACATACCCAACAATTAGCTGTGGTTGAAGTATCTCATACTCAACCATCCCATAAAAGTCTCTACTGGGAAAAAGGCCTTTGTAAGTGGATATGCGCTGTTGTCCTCTGTGTCTACTCTCCAAACCTCGATCTCCCCGGAGATCAACCATCTCCATGATCAGGTGATACTGCCTAAGAATTATATCTGGATTTCTGATGGGACGGTAGTTCCTTGGCTAAAGCCACAACTCCATTGTCACACAATGGTAGGAACGAAGTTCATCTCATGAACTTATATATCCAGACTGCCTCTTTGGTAGCATCCTTGGTAACGATCTTGCCTTTAATTGTCTAGTAAGTCACGGTATCTTGCTTGGAAATCTTCCATCATACCGTCCCTCCACTGAGGGTAAAGACAATGCCTGTGACTAACATTCAGTCGTCCTTATCACCCTGGAACCTTTCCAGTGATTCTCCCCAGGATCGATTGATACCATCTCACTACAACTAGTGAGTATCCTAACATCCAATTAGATCTATCTCATAGATCCAAAACCAAGGATTTAGGTGGTATCATTTTGATCCTATATGGAGAATCCTTGTGATAAGCGGAGATTAACCGAGCGTAGCATAGGAAACTCTTTCCCTATCAAGAGTATTTCATCTACGTACTCTACGAGGATCACCACCATACTCCCTACTACCTTTTTGTTTATACAAAGTTCATCTACCATTTTGATGAAGTCAAACTCTTTGACTACCACATCAAAACAGACGTTCCAACTCCGCGATGCCTGCTTTATCACATAAAACATCTTGCACACGTTTCCGCTGCTCCCACTGTCTACGAAGCCCTCTGGCTGTGTACTTATAGACGCTCTCTTCTAAAACATCATTTAGAAAAGCAGACATGACACCCAACCACCAGATATCGTAGTCATGGTATGTAGCCGTGGCAAGTAGGATCTAGATGGACTTAAGTATAGCTTTGAAAGTCTCAACTTTTCCATGTACACCATGTAATTTTCTCAAGATATACTTGCTCCTGATTGGGATTTAACCCTTCAGATAAAGCAACCAAAGTCCATACTTTGTTGGTGTATAAGGATTCCATCTCAGATCGCTAAGCATCCAGCCATTCTTACAGAATCCCACTCCTGATGGCCAGCTCGAAACTAGTTCGGTCATCATCTCATGATACAATCCTTGCTCCCACTGTCATAGAGAAACCGAAGTATCTCTCAGGTGGATGAGGAACCCTACTAGATCGGCGGAGAGGCTGAGGTTCGTTGGAAACTATTGAATCCTCTGGGTTTACCAAATCATCAGCTGCAGTTTGTATAGCTGGAACTCTTTCCTGTTCTACCTCATGACCAATAATTTCTTCACAAGAAATTCCCTTTCACAAAGGTGGCATGCTGAGAAACAAAACATCTTTTGTTCCTCGGTTTGGTAGAAGATATTCCCTTGTGAATGCTTGGGATATCCAACAAAATTTCCACAGAAGTGACCTTTGCCTTGAGCTTGTCCGGATTTTGCTTTTTTGTCACGGCCCGAAAGTACGGAACATGACCGGCACCTAAACTACGAACGTCTCGAGACGTACGTAATCTAAGTAAACCGAAAACTCAGAAATCCAAACCAAGAAAAGTAGTAGAGTGCAGGAAAAACCAACTTAAAGCAAGTAATTTCAATAGCATAAGCTGAATTATGCGGGTTTTTTAGAAACATCAAAATTTTACTGAAAATTTCGGTAGAGTCTCCTTTGTAAATACTGGCCCCCAAACGGGATACAACATGAATAGTATACGAAATCAAGAAAAAGGCATCCCAAAGCGGGAGCTAGCTCTTCGTCAATCGACGGTCACAACCACACAAGCAAAATAATATACAACGCCAACGGTGAGGATCAAAACTCAAAAGGAAACTCAAAACCACCAGAAATCCACAGAAATAACACGCGCGACTCTAAGGTCGAAAGAAAACCTCACGGGTCTCTATCTCAAAAATAAATACATGTTTGGTTGATGGAATTTACTAGATACAACTGAATAATATTATACAAGGTAATATGATGGGTACGATACAAGAAAAACCCACCTACTAGCAAGTCACCCGAATGAAACTGAGCCCGCAACGCCGTAATGAAACATGTACGGCAAACCTGCAAGAAACTGGGGCACAATGGGGGTGAGTTGCCAACTCGTGAATAGAAAAACATCTACGCACAGAAATCGCATAAATAACGCAACCTAGGTCAATGATCATAATATATCCTCAAAAATATGCATAACAAGCAGCCTATAACAATGGCTAGGGTAATATCTAACCGAGTGAAATCTCATGTGCCCGTGTCAGTGCCTCAGGTAGCAATATATCATATGAATGAGGTATGAATGCATGAAAACAGAATACATGTAAATGAAGAAACTGTTTTCATAAATTAGTGAGATTTCCTTCGTATTTTTAAACTGAGGTATCATAATGAAATCAGTATCAACAGTGTCTAGCATCGACACAAAACATAAATCTCACTGTCTCGAAATATCAATGTCACAATCTCAATATCTAGGGCGCCGTCAGTCCAGACCGGCCCCTACCATCCATCTCAAGACCACGACGGTATCCTCCGGATATCCGACGCGTCGGGTAATATCACCGGTAGGTAATCTTTCCCCTGCCAGGCTCAACGTCAACACCACATTCATCTTGCCCCGGGGTACCATACCGGGTCCACCATGTACCCGAAACGGTTCCTCCACTCCTCGAATCAGGTCTCGAAATCCATCAGCAAACTCATGGTGGACGATTCATACATCATAGGAAAACTGCACTTTTTATTTTAAAAGAGAGAAAAGGTTTATTTATGTTTTTGCGGTTTTCTTCCAAATCCAGAAAATCTCATGGAAATCCGAATCCAAAACCTCAATAACACGTAAAATAGTGAATATATGCATGAGAATCCATGAATGCGGCATAACGATGAATAACAGTATGCATGAAGTGACAAGTAATAACTACAATATCTAAGCTGGCATATAAGGTGAGTACACTAATATTATGTCAAACTACTAGCTATCTAGCTAAGTTAAGCAATAATATTTTCTAAGGTGTACGTGACATGGCAATTACCGATGAAGATGTGTGTGAGCCGGCAATTAAGTGTACGTGGTACATACGCATCATCGGTAATGGTGCTGGTGTCCTAACAGCATGATATCACTAATGGAGTATGAAACATAAAAATAAGCATGCGATGCGAAGCGGACCACAAAATGAGCGGGGGCTGAAAACTAGACGCAACTATAACTAATCTGCATTAATCTAATATAAGTCCTACAAATGGTGCCATTTGAAGTAACACGAACCGCGGGGTTTTGAAAATAGGGCTGCGGTGGTTTTTAAGAAAGGATACGTCTTTTGAAATATCCGTAGATCCCTTGACCTGTCTTTTAAAATACCCACGATCCGCTAGTTTTGAAATAGGTAGGAGTCTAATCTAATCTAACAACTACACTAAACTGTACGGCTGAATTAACAAGCTGAACTACAGGTAAGGAAACCGCCTATCATCTGAGTCGATACATATACATACCTGTATATATACAGTCGGTGATCCCGCCTCAATAAATATAATATCCATAACCAGACATCCCAAGTCAAGAGTGGGGATCAATCATCAAAATATAGCTCGTACGTAAATCCGTCGTACGGCATCCCCAAATCTGGGTACGGGTCAATATCACATTCATCATACTATTCATCTGATATCCTTTTTATCAAATATCATGATCGGGGTACTGATCTACGTCTAGTACAATATTGATACCATCTATGTATGCATGCATGTAAGAATCACTACGTCAAAAGACCTGCTAAAACATCATGTCGTATCTCAATACGAACCAAAACACATCACGGATCTTCTGGCCTCAAGCCCAATATCATCGACTCATCTCAAATCCCAATTACTATCCTCAAATCCAGTATATAAACACATAGTCCCATACCCATGTGTAAATATACACATCAATATATAATCCCACGTACGCACATATGAAAGAAGAATGTATGCAAATATGGGTGTGCGTATGTGTGGTGCAACCACTACCTAAGATTTCGTAACCATGCGCCAATCCAACACCAATATCCATCTAAAATCATCAATAATAAATCCTAACAACATATCATAAATTGTTAGTGTGTATACGCATCCGTATACATCACCACGGACTGCGGGGGTGCTATACGCCATCCACCCGACTTCTCCCCGTAGATATAAATCTACTCACCTGGTTCTCGCTTGCCGGTGCCGACGTCACCACGCGCTTGCTTGTCGTCTCGAAGTCCGCATGGGGTACCTACATATCATAACGCACCGTATCGCATTAAAACTAAATTCGAAATCGAAACGGCATACGAAAATCAAATCGGCACGCGTATCACGCATAGGTCCAAACCTATCGCCTACGCATGCAAGAATAGTCAAACCAACCCTCGATGTCGATGTACAAACGTCAAACCATCGAGAAAAATCCAATCACACTCATTTGCACATTCACGAACACTAATTTTAATATAAACTAGGTTAAAACTCACAAAAACCCCCAATTTCACTTAAAAAGTCATTTTTCCGTAATCTAGCAAGCACAATTCGCCGTTTTTGTACAAAACATGATGTTTAAATGAATGTAGCGGCCAATATACTTATTAAATATCTTAAATAAGTCATAGAAACAATTTCCGAAATTTAATCTCATTAAATTCCAAAAACCCTAATATTCTAGTTTACAAAAATACCATTTTTAACAATTTCAAAGCAAAAATGCACAAACAACAATCTAGCTTAGATTTGCATGATCTAAAGCATTAAACCACACTTAATAAAGTTAATGAAGTCATGAAAAACCTAAACACATTTTTAATCCCAAGTATTTAACCAAATTCAAAAATCTAGTAGGCAAATTAGCACATTAACACAATTTTTTTTTAAACTAACCATTAGCACTAGCTACTAATCTTGTATTAACATGACAAAATGCCTAAATATAACACACAACCATACACCAATTTTACAAAACCCTAACTTGCATTCAAATTCATAACTTGAATTCCAAAACTTGCAATTAAACTCACATATCCAAATTAACACTTAATTAAATTAGCTTAAGAAATTAGTAACAAATTAAGCAACAAAAATGTTTAGAATTATACCCAAAACATATGAAGATCCACAAGCATCCATGGCCTCCCAAAATGCCCTCTTTTCACAAGGATCCATGCTATACGGGCTAAGCTAAAATGGGTAGGAGTCGGATTTGGATTTAGATTTGAATTTTGCATGGATTTTGAAGTGATTTGTGGATTTTTTTTGATGAAGAAAAGAGTGGGATTTTGGGGGGGGGGGCTGCTGCTGTTGGGAGGGGGGCTCGGCCTGATTGGGAGTGTGAGGAGAGAGAGGGAGGTAGAGAAAATACAAGGGAGGAAAGTCAAGGTCAAGGAGAGGTCAAAAGTCCACCTAATTCACCCATTTTCTTTTCTTTTCTTTCATATCTTTTCCTTTGAAAATCAAGTGGGGAAAAATATGGTGGCTGCTGAATTCAGCCATGGGGAGGAGTAAGTGGGGGTGTGTGGGTATGGGTACGGGTGTGGGGTGATGAAAAATGATAAATACAATACCCCAAGCATCCATTTACGCTAAAAAAAAGCCTTTTTCTTCAATAATTTCTAAACCGTTTTGGCAAATGATTTCGTTCCAAAAACCACATGATAAAATTTTATTTAATATTTTATGATGCAAAAAATTTGTTTCAACTCATTCCAATTTGTAATTTTCCCTAATTAAATGTATTGGTGACGGCTTAAAATAATAATAAAATAATATTTTTTCAGAAAATTTGAAATTTCACCAGCGGCTCAATAAACACCAAATAATAGCAATTACATAGCTAGAATATGTATATTTAATTTTTATAATAAGATATTTGTATTTTGACTTTTTACAGAAAACCCCCTTATTTTACCGATTTTTTTCGAAATTTCACGGAAACGATTTTCAAAACGTTACATTTTTAGACATAGACCGGACAGCCCCAAATATTAACTTACTTAAGATATGGGCTCTTCCTATTCCATATCACATTGAAGTGGTAGACAACTGATTTGATTGGAACCCTATTCAATAGGTATGCAGCTTCTCAAGTGCATAACTCCCAAAAGGAAATAGGAAACTCAGTAGTACTCATCATAGAGCGCACCATATCTAATAGGGTGAAATTACTCCGACCCGATACACCGACGTGCTGTGGTGTATACGGAGGAGTAATGCTGAGAGAGAATCTCAATCTCCTTTAGAACAGTCCAGGATTCCCGTGCTCAAGTATTCTCCTTCTTGATCTCATCAAAGGACATAATACTTATACCCGTTTTTCGTTCTCTACTTCTAACTTATATTCATTGAATTTCTCAAAAGTTCCAGACTTGTGTTTGAACAGGAACATATGTCCGGATCTTGAGATATAATCAGTGAATGTAATGAAGTACAAAGAACCGGTCTTGGCATGTGTAGACAGGGGACCTTCATACATCAGCATGTATCAATCCCAAGAGTTCACTAACTATTTCTCTGTTTCCAATAAACGGAGCTGTGGTCATCTTATCTCTGTGACATGACCGGCAAGTTTCACAAGATGTAAATTCAAACTAATTTAAATATGCATCTTTATGTAACTTCAGCTAGTCGGGTCGCATTGATATAACCTAATCTACAATGCCTCAAAAAGGATTCGTTCATTTCTGAACTCTTCCTCTTGTGTGTGTTCTGTACATTAAGAACTGTGGTTTGATTTAGAACGTCTATCTTTTTAGATAACGTGCCTGATCCGATCAACTCTTGATATAGGAAATGTTCAAAACATTATCCAACAATACAAAATTATATCCTTCTTTACTAATAAAGAGACTGATATGATGTTGTATCTCAGGTTCGGTATCTAATAACATTCATTCAGAATCAATGTATTCTGATAATACAGGGTGATAACTACCAACAGACTTGGCTGCAACACTTGCACCGTTTCTATCTCATGAAATTTATCACCCGTTCTCAGTTCTCTACCTATCTGTAGCCCATGTAACAAATTACATATGTGGGATCCTGATCCGATATCAAATAACCCGGACGTAAACTATACTGAGAAACAGTTCTGTGTAATGAACACACCCGAAGAAGGTGCATCAATATATACTTTCTTCGTTTAGGCGGCACGGGAATTCTGGTAATCCCCAATTTCCTGCTCTGTCTTATAACAATTATAAGTTGGAGCGGGACCAACGTTCCTTAGCGCAGTATAACAAGCGGGTTCGGTCAATACATCCGTTTTATTATCTTGATTAAGGCGTGACAAAGTCATAACCAGGAGAGAGAGAGAAGAAAACACTCAGCGTGCGCTTTTACAAGATTAGATTGGTTATCAATTTATCTAATCAGGATGGCTCCCACAGTTTTAGTCAAATCTTCCTTCAAAGCCTAAAAGGAAAGACTAGTCGGGATTAATTACACACTACATGTTCGCCAATCTTTCAGCCAGGCCAGTGCCGGTTCTTGGAGGGAGGTTCCCCATGCTTTCGCACGGACCTAATTAAAGTAAACCTCATTTTCCAAGGGGCGTAACCCCGTTGACACCTTTCTAGACACCTACTTGATCAGCTAATTGTAATGTGTAAAACTCTCTCAGGAGTAACTCTTACTCGTAGCGGGTATCGGGATCCAACTATCTCATAGAAGGTATGCAATCTTATTGCAAATTGTAACACTTGAAATTCCCAATAATATATTACCCCTAGTGACTTATGACCATAACTATGGTCAACAAATCATAAGCACTAGTCAAGTTCTACCCGTCATTTCTTGATTAAATAGACCCACCCACATGACACTTAACTAAGGTCAACAAAGTCATATGACTGTCCTAACTAATCGCATCATATTCTATATAGGAAGACATAACTTAGCTACCGTACACTGTGCCTTAACTAAGGTCAACAAACATAGCACGAATACTAAGTACACTACTTCCTAAAATGACGGAGGGTTACGACAGGTTTTTAAGAAAACCTTTTGCATAATGAACATGATATCGTTGTAGAATCGAGTGATTTTGAATGGAATGTTTTTGAGGCCTTTTCTAGTTTTGCTAAAGAGGTCACTCCCGGTGAAGGGATCGTCGGCTCTTTCCTCATCGAATAAGGTGCAGGATATTTCACAAATACCGCTGTGCAAAGCAAGAACTATAGAAGAAATCAAAAGACAAACCGAGTTTGTAGCATCTGCTAGTTTCACTAAAGAGGTCACTCCCGGTGAAGGGATCTCGGCTCTTTCCTTATCGAATAAGGTGCTGGATGTTCTACAAGGAATACCGCTATGCAATGCAAGAACTAGAGCTACCAGTTTTTAAACAAGTTTCTACAACATCTTTAGGTTTCTTTTTAGTTTCATTAATCTCATTAATGAAGTCCCATTTTATTATGCTTCACAAGCATCACATTTGAAACGAAATCTACAATATAACATATATCTCATATATATAATTTAAACATTCGTCTCAGGCAGTAATATGATCTCATCACAGAACATTGCAGCAGAAGAACATATATGAAATATTGGATATACTAGGACGTCCGTGTTTTAGTATGAGCCTGTATAAAACACGGATTCCACGGTCGCGATGAATAGCCAAACCCACATCCCTAGACCCCTACGAGAGCGGCAAGCAACACTGCCAATTCTAGGGTTAGGAGACCCGGTCTCGACTCCTCGAGATGGTCTCCTACTGGACCCTAGAACCCGGTTACTTGTGCTCCCCGCCTTGGGTCTACCTAATGCGGAAAAGTAAATAATATACAATGGTGACATCATCCTCAGCCCGGAAGTGCCCCAATAAAAGAATATTACATACAAATGAATTTTACATGAATGAAAAAGAAAAAACTCTCATCTCACATAAAACCCCCGGCTATTCAAAACTCGACGATCTAATATAACATATCACAGCAACACATAATATCTCATATCATCAACGTAAGCAAGTATGCGTATCCCGATTGTCATTGATGTATAGCAACGAAGCCGGCGATACACCACATACTACGCTTACGGTCATAGAAAAGAAAGTGTAAAACTACAACAGTTGGAATCCGCAACCTCTTTAGACATCGCATGCTTAACCAAATGAATTCCTTAGACATCGCATGCCTAACAATTATAAACCCCGCATTTTAGTCTCATTATCGAAAACTCTTTTCAATATCAAGTCGGGAAATTTAACAAGATTCCCGACATCCTGATCGAATGCTCGTCGCAAACTTTAGTAGATGGCCGCACCCCCGATGCCCTCGACGAAGTGCACTAAGGCGGAACACCGCTGCCGCGATCACCCGAACGGATGCTTTTGGCGACGGGGTTCTCCTACAGTCACTTGGTCGGGGATATGGGGTGTGGCTGTCTATTAAGTTTACCCGGCGAGTATCCGCGTACGCTACGTGATTGCGACGGTCTTTTGATCGCATCAAAATCCCGTGGCAACCGATCATCTGAGACTGAACTGCTAGATTAATAATATTCAAATTAGTTATCTCATAACTACTTGTGGATTCCAAATATTGTATCACATTCCAGATAAATAGAGAATATTAAACTTTTCGATTGAATAATCAAACACCTAAGTTTTCCCAAATAGTTCTCAACACTTGAAATTAGATTAAAAACATCCATCACATGCCACAGTACCAATAGTCCAGCCGTAGAAGGGTCAAGCCAACGCCTCACATGTGGCACGCCGTATTGCCGGAAACCCTAAGGTTTAGAGGCAGTTCAAGACGGTCACATAATCGAATTAAGGTTTGTTGTCTTCTAGAGGGTCCACCGCGTTACTTGCATGACTTAGAACGTTCTTAAATTACGGAAAAATCCAACACTTGGAAATTTTCCGGCAGGGGAAAAAGTGAGTTATTGATATCCGTTCGAACTTTTTAACACGTTCTAAAAAATTACCCGAACAAACTAAATGAAGTTATACTTTCCGATCGAATCAACGAGCTCCCAATACAACCCAGAAAACTCAACACTTGAGTAGAATTAAAAATTCCCAGAATTGTGCAAAGGAACCCAGGAATAATACCGTGAAGTAGCGGGCCCCAATGTCACTATTCAGCCGCGGAACCGCGGCCACATGCGTGGTTTAGCCGCGGTTCCGCGGTCACGTGATCGATTCAGTGGTCCGTACTTCACAGTAATTCCTATATTTCCCTGCATAATTTTCTGAATATTTTTAATACGAAAAAATCAACATTTTTATAAAATTTCGAGAAACTAGGTTTTATCGGGTATTCGGAGTTCGATCGGACTTTAAACTTCGTCTAGAATTCGCCTAAAGCTCTAGCTTGGCTTTGATACCACTGCAGGGTTACTGGGCACTCTAATATGATTCTACAAGGTATCAACCATACCCAATTAAAAATTTAGCCATGCCGAACAACCCTAAACAAGATCTTTAGACTAGAGATTAGGCGAAAACAAGCATGTTAAACACTTTAACACTAAGTGAGAGGGATTACAACCTTTGTAGATCCGGTCCTTCACTTTTTAAACTCCGTGTTGAGGTCCTTTCGCTGCGATCATCGTGCATCCGGACTCTAGAGAGGCTCCACGAAGAGAATGATACAAACTTCCTTCCGATCTTCGATAACAAAGATGATCTACATTGAAGTTTCATTAACACAAGCTCTCACTCACTAAATGAAGTGAACACCCCCATCTAAATGGCATGGATAGATGAGGATGATGAAGTAGGATTTATGCCCTCATTTGTTTTCTATTTCTCACTCATTTTCATCACCTTTGAAATAGCTAGAAAGCTTTTCCATGAAGAACTCAAGGAGGAGGAAGAAGAAAAATCTTGTGATGAATAATGAAAATGTAATAATTATTACCTATGAAACCTTGGTTGCTAATAATATAAGCTAACACATATAGAGACTTAACCAAGGGTTTGGGTTTGGGTTGGGTTAACAATGAGTCACCAAAAATATCAACATAATATCTTAACTCATGACAAAAGAAAAACCTTCTAGAATGTTCATGAAAGAACTAACCCAATTCAAACCCTAACCTTGTTTAATCTCCACTAAGCATGTTGCATTAGTAATCATATCATGTTATAATATTATATATCACATATATAATATATTTTGTAACAAAAGAAAATATTAAAATTAACATATATCGCATATATATCAAAATATTACCCGAGTGAGAAAAAGAATCTTTTAGTGAGCTTATATTAGTTAATGTAATTTAATATTGTAAGTCCACGTTGCCCACCCCGGTGCTTGCGGGGAGGCGGAAAACAGAATAAAAATCGGATTTTTACTACTCTAGGCAACATGGACTAGACAAAGTCGGGATCTTTTCTAAACAAAACTAGCTAAAAGCTAAAGAGAGTTAGCTATAGGGTAGAAAGGTTATACCTTGGGCTTTATGTCCTTCTCTCCTTGCTCCTTAGAGTGGTAGAAAGGGATCACCTTGTATCCTTCTCCAGTCGAAGAAGGATCCACCCGAGAGCCTCAACCTTTGGCTTCAATTTCAAGCTAAAAGTAACTAAGGTGCTAGAAGTGCTAATCCTAGAACCCTAGATGAGAGTAGATATTATCTAGAAGAGGTTTTCTCAAGCTTAAGTGTATCTCAACACAGGAGAGGGGAGAGCTTGAGAGAGAGGAAGAGGAGGAGAGAGAATGAATATGATGGAATGAGAGAATAATGAAGTATTCTCACATATATGTGTGCATTATTGTAAATTGATAATTAGTGAGATAATTGTCATGGCTTAATCAAGACATGACCATTATCATTTCATATTTAATGCTAATTGCAAGGATCAAAGAGCATCTTTTATATGGATTGATGATGGTCAAAGTGTCAACCTAGGTCAACAAGTCAAGAGTGGTCAAAAAGTCATCAACCCTAACCATGCACAATTATATATAACTAATATCAATTAACCATAATACACACATAAGCATTAGGGTTAGCAAAATGACAATGATCATTAACCCTAATCAAAGTCCTCTCCCTCTGTCTCAATCAACTGTGCATACGCACCCGTATTCGTGATCCGAGGAACACGAATACAAAGAGATAAAACCAATCCCAAATCATATACTAGGATCTGGCTTAAACCAAAGCCCGCTAGTATAAGCTGTCCGGACAGCAAACGTGCACAAGTGCGCGGATGTGAACGAACCCTGTCGCAAAACCATGCGACCTCTACTCATTTTGCCTAAAGGCTAATAGCTCTCTATGTGGGACTCTAAAGACTCGACACTACGCTGGCAGTGGGTTTAACCACAGACCGCAAGCGGCACTAGCTGTACGTAACGGTCCCCAGGTAGATGCCGATAAGAAGACTGACGAGGTGACCCCATCTGAACTCCTACTGAGCCTGTATGTGACAGTCTCCGTACAGTCCGGTCTGTTCGTCTAATACATCGCCTGGCGGGCCTAAGGGGCGGTGAACGTCAGTCCCCTAATAGAGGTACAAGTAGTGTCAGAGTATAACCCAGAACACCTTGAGATAACATTGGAAACCTACCAATATATCTCGCTTGCCCTGGCCAAGGACAACTTTTGTAATGGCTTTCCTGGAAACAGCGCGATGTCAACCCCCAATACCGGGAGAGACGAATCCTGTCTAACCGTCACCGCCTCCAAGTGATTCCGGACTGCACCCAAAAACTACCTGTTTGCACAACTCCTTTGAGCCGTGGTAGGGTAGTAATCAAAGTGTAGTGGGAATACACTCGAGGCGAAGTGACAGTGTCAAGTCAGCGGACTAAGTTGTACTCATGTCACCTGGGAACTGATAACTGACGATAGGTATAATACCAACCAACAGTTCCCGACGAGTCCTATCCAGTGTACTCGTAACCTAACGATCACCCGCATACTATCTCAAATACGACGTACTGACGGGTGTGGGACAGACCGTCTCCCCCGCTGGGATGAGAAGCGCATACGCTAGTCTACTCCCGAGTATCGATGCCCTGTCTCGATAGTCCAACGACTAGGGACCTGTATAAGGATGTGCTTATGGATTACCCAGCCCCCACGAGTGTGAGCGCCATCACAACGCTGGTAATCAAGCAAAGATCCTAAGGGCTCTACTAATATGTATATATAAGCGATATGCTAAAAGAAACACATGCACATATTGAAGTAGAGACAAACCAAGTAGCATACTACCATTTCGAGCAAGATTGTATATACAACTATGAATATCCCAAGCTTCCATCAAGTAATATACAAACTAGTATGATACAGTAATGGCCTCTAGGGCATATACACTAACAATCTCCCACTTGCACTGAGGCCATGTACTGGCGTATCGAAGACCTATCATCTCGATTAGCCGCTCGAACTGAGTCTGGGGCAAGGCCTTGGTGAATGGATCTGCAGTGTTATCTTCTGAAGCAACCCTTCGAACCTCGATCTCCTGGCGATCCACGATCTCCCTGATCAGGTGATACCGCCTTAAGATGTGTCTGGATTTCTGATGGGACCTGGGTTCCTTCGCTAAAGCTATAGCCCCGTTGTTGTCGCAATACAGAGGTATTGGGTCAACAATGGACGGAACCACCTGAAGTTCTTTCAAGAACATCCTCATCCAGACAGCTTCTTTTGTGGCATCAGATGCAGCGATGTATTCCGCTTCCATAGTCGAGTCAGCAACGGTTTCCTGTTTGGAGCTCTTCCAACACACCGCCCCTCCATTGAGGGTAAAGAAAAAACCCGACATGGACTTGGAATCATCCTTGTCACTCTGGAAGCTGGAGTCAGCAAAGGCCTCAATTTGTAGGTCTTTTCCGCCATACACCAAGAACATCTCCTTAGTCCTTCACAGGTACTTGAGAATGTTCTTTACCGCTATCCAATGTTTCTCCCCAGGGTTTAACTGATACCTGCTTACCACACTCAGTGCATAAGCCACATCTGGTCTGGTACACAACATCGCATACATTATAGAGCCTACCGCAGAAACGTAGGGTATAATAGACATGCGATTCCTTTCCAAATCAGTCTTGGGAGACATCTCTTTGGAGAGGGTGATCCCGTGACAAGCCGGTAGATTACCGCGCTTGGAATCTTCCATACTGAATCTCTTCAGTATGGTGTCGATGTACCTGGACTGTGAAAGTCCTAATATCCTCTTGGATCTGTCACGGTAGATACGGATACCCAGAATGTATGAGGCATCACCCGGGTCTTTCATGGAGAACCTGTGTGACAAGAACCTCTTGACAGATTGTAGCATAGGAATGTCATTTCCTATTAAGAGAATGTCATCCACGTATAAAATGAGGAATACTACAGTTCTCGCTACAAATCTACAATAGATGCATGGTTCATCTGGATTTTTGATAAAGCCAAATTCCTTGACCGTCTCATCAAAACAGATGTTCCAACTCCGCGATGCCTGCTTTAGTCCATAAATGCACTTAAGCAACTTGCACACCTTTCCGCTGCTCCCACTCTGAATGAAACCCTCTGGCTGGTCCATATAGACACACTCCTCTAAATGTCCATTTAGAAAAGCGGTCTTTACGTCCATCTGCCAAATTTCATAATCGTGGAAGGCAGCAATGGCAAGAAGGATCCGAATGGATTTCAGCATAGCTACTGGAGAAAAGGTTTCGTCATAGTCCAAACCAGGTCGCTGACGAAAACCCTTTGCAACCAGTCTAGCTTTATAGGTCTCAACCTGTCCATCTACACCAATCTTCCTTTTGAAGATCTACTTGCATCCTACGGGTTTTACCCTATCTGGAGCAATGTCCAACGTCCATACTTTGTTGGTGTACATGGAATCCATTTCGGTCCGCATTGCATCTAGCCATTTTACCGAGTCGACGCTCTGAATGGCTTGCTGGAAGCTAGTTGGCTCATCACAATCTATGATGCAATCCTCTCTATCCCCGTCTATGAGAAAACCGTAGTATCTCTCGGGTGGATGAGACTGCCTACTACTCCTGCGGAGTGGCGTGGGAATGTCCTGATCTTTCGAACCCTCTGGTTCTACTAAGTTTTCAGTAATAGCTCGTGGTTCTGGAATTTCTTCCAGTTCTATTGCGCTCCCACTTATTTCTTTTTCTATGAACTGGTGTTCTAGAAAGTGGGCATGGCGAGAAACAAAGACCTTTTGTTCCTCTTCGCAATAGAAGAAATATCCCTTGGAGTTCTTTGGATATCCCACAAACTTGCACTGTACTGGGCGTGGCTCGAGCTTGTCCGCATGCTGCTTTTTTACAAAAGCTGGACATCCTCATGTCTTAATGTGATTAAGATAGGGTCTCTTCCCACACCACATCTGATATGGTGTAGTAGGCACAGTCTTAGTTGGAACTCGGTTCAAAAGGTATGCAGCTGATTCTAGCGCATATCCCCAGAACGATCACGGCAACTCAGCGTTACTCATCATGGACCGTACCATATCCAATAGGGTTCGGTTCCGTCTCTCCGATACACCGTTATGTTGCGGAGTATATGGAGGAGTAAGCTGAGAGAGAATTCCATTCTCTTTTAAGTAACCCAGAAACTCGGCACTTAAGTATTCACCACCTCGATCAGATCTCAGTGCCTTGATACTTTTGCCTGTTTGTTTTTCTACTTCATTCTTATATTCCTGGAATTTTTCAAAGGCCTCGGATTTATGTTTCATTAAGAAGATATATCCGTACCTTGAAAAGTCATCCGTAAAAGTAATGAAGTAAGAATAACAGCTTCGTGCATGCGTAGATATTGGACCGCACACGTCGCTGTGTACGAGTCCCAAGAGCTCGCTCGCTCTTACTCCGTGCCCAGTGAACGGAGTCTTTTTCATCTTTCCTCTGAGACAGGATTGACAAGTAGCATACGATTGATATTCAAACGGATCCAAATATCCTTGTGTGTGCAACTTCGTCAACCTTCTCTCATTAATGTGACTGAGTCTACAATGATATAAGAAAGTTTTATTGATTTCTGGAGACTTTCTTTTGTGTGTATTCTGGACATTGAAAATCCGTGGTTGGTTTAAAACGTATATACCGTTGTTTAATGTGCCTGACCCAATCAAAACTTGATTAAGGTGAATGTTCACTACATTACTTACAAATGCAAATTCATAACCTTCTTTAGATAATAAAGATACAGAAATGATATTACAGGTTGGATTTGGTAAATAATAACAACTACGCAAAACCAAAAAGTGTCCATCCGACAATCCCAGGTGATAGTCCCCCACGGCCTCAGCATCCATGCTAGCACCGTTTGCAACTCTGAGGGTCATGTCACCTGCCTTCAAAACTCTACGCTTTCTCAACGCCTGCAAAGAATTACAGATATGAGATCCTGATCCGGTATCCAATACCCAAGAAGTAGAGTTTATTGATAGACAGTTTTCAATAACATACACACCTGAAGCTGAAGCCGCAACTCGCTTCAGATCCTGGGTTCTGGCCTTCCAAGCCTTGCAATTCTGTTTCCAGTTTCCACTTTTGTGACAGTAGAAGCATTCTTCCTTCCCCACCAGCTTTCCCGCTACCTTTGTTGCCTTTTCTTTTCCCTTCGTATCCACTTTACTGACACCGCCTCTTGGTTTGGCGGGGGCTTTCTTCTTCTTGCACTTGGCTTTCGCCCTGGACCTAGAAGAGGAAGATCCTCCTACAAACAAAGTGGATGTCTCCCTACCATTCTGTAGGGTGCCCTCAGCACTCCTCAACATGTTCAGAAGTTCTGAAAGTTCAACCTCCTTTCCTTGCATGTTGAAGTTAAGGATAAACTGGGCGTAAGTGGAAGGAAGGGACTGGAGAATCTAATCTGTGTAGAGTTCATTCTCCAACGTGGTCCCAAGGTCCGTGAGCTCCTCTGTGTAGCCCATCATCTTAAGCACGTGTTCCGCTACTGATGATGCGACAGCCAATTTTGCCGAAAATAGCTCCTTCGACACTTCGTATCTCGCGATACGAGACCGCTCCCCATACAGTTCTTTTGTGTGGAGAAATATGGACTCTAGGTCCATATTCTCGTGCCTCCTCTGATGTTCGTTGTCCATCGAGGAAAGTACGAGGCATTTGGCCTTCGCGCAATCTATCTCCCATGTCTTTCGGATTTCTACATCCGCGACGCTAGAGGTGGGACCTGGGACAGGGGGAGCCTTGGTGGTAAGGACATACCCCAACTTGTCGTAAGTGATTGCCATCTTGACATTCCTGAGCCAATCTTTGTAGTTTGGCCCTGTCAGTATGTTTTTATCTAGTAATAACTTAAGTCCGGTCATGTTGAATGGTCGCTGCAATTAGGAGAGAGAAAAGAAACACTTTAGCATGATGCTCTTGCAAGTTTAGAGTGGTTTTTAGTTTGTCTAAACTGGATGGCTCCCACTGTCTCTCGAATCCCTTCTCAAACCTTAAAGAAAGAATTAGTCGGGATCAATCTCACCGTACAATACTTGCTTAACCGTTCAGCCAGGCCAGTGTCGGTACTTCGAGGGAGGTTTTCCAACGCTTTCGCGAAGTTCCTTAATTAAGTAACCACTTTTCCCTTTGGGCGTAGCCCCGCTAACACCTTTCTAGACACCTTCTAGGTTTATAGCATTGATCGTTAAGTGAGAGTTTTCCCGAGGAGTAGCATATACTCACAGTAGGATCGGGATCCAAATATCATCGCGTGATAAAACCGAAGGAATCCTACCAGAATCATCACACTCCAAATGGTATGCAGCGCTAGCAAGTTTCAGTACTTATGAAACACCCGATGTGGATTTTTGCCCTATCCTCTCATGACCTTGACTTTGGCCAAAATATCATAAGTCACATGTCAAGTTCTACCCGTCATTCTCCTGGTTAATTTGGACCCACCCGTACCTACCCTTGACTTTGGCCAAAATGGCAGCACGACTGTCCCAAACCAACGCATCTATCTATGCTGCACATGAATACCCAATAGCTACCAATCACCATGCCTTGACTTTGGCCAAAATACATAGCTTGAATACTTTTTGACCATTCATGTGGAATGATGGAGGGCTACGAATGGTTTTGGTGAAACCGTGAACGTAGTGAACTTGATATAATCGATGGAACGAGATAGCTTTTAAAAGGAGTGGTTCAAGCTCCGCGTTTAAAAGTTTAGTTTTGAAAAGAACCGAGTGGTTTTCAAAGTGTTCCAATCGACTTTTACTTGGTTTATTTTCTTTCATTAGTTTTTTAATGCGTCTCATCATTTAATCCTACCATTGCAGAAAACAACCAAAATATGACGTACGCTTATGCCATTCGCATTCGTCACGGGGCCCCGTCATCACCCGTTAGGTAACTTAACTAACGACAGAGCGGGGGCTGGGCTAGCGCGGCTGTAAAACATAAGCAACGCCTAAATAGTTATAGTATATAGATATAAAGCAACGATAGACATTACAGATCACAGATGAATACATTGGATATACTAGGAATCCGCAATCCGTTCGAGCCTGCAACGAAAAGCGGATTACACGGTCGCGGTGAATAGCCAAATACCCCACCCAAGACCCTTAAGGGTGCGGCAAACTACCCGCCAAGTACCCGAAGCGAAGCAACCTCCTTCAACACCGTGAGTAGGCCACTCGGCACTTCGAGATACCCGGTAGTTTGTGCACCCCCTCCATGGGTCTATCCTAGGAGCAAAAACAGTAAAAAGAATTATACAATGACGGCTACAACCCCGACCCGGTTGTGCGGCCATACAAATAATAATACATCAATTTACATGTTACATGAATTGAAAGAAAAGAAAACTCTCGTCTCATAAAACCCCCCGGCTATTCACCCGCGACAAGCCAACGCATTCATATACACATACCATCAACAAACACAGATCACAGATATGTATAACCCCCACTAATCGACTTATAGCGATTAGTAGACGTTCAATACATATAAACATCACAGATATAACCCAATAGTCAAAGTGTAGTGAATTTCGATCAAAAAATACGGATTTATAGGCCCCCAAAAACAAATTTCTTTTCTGGAAAACCTGGGCACAAATAAACCATCTTAAAAAACCCAAAACCATGTCAGAAGAACACTGCACCAAACTCGATCCAGAACCGAGTCAACTCGGCCGCGGTTACGCGGCAATAGCTTGCTATTGTCGCGGAACCGCGGCGCTTTGAACGATTCACTGGACCGGGTTTGGTGAGTTTCTTAAAAAAAACCTGAGATTATTTTTGATTTTTTAGAGCAGAAAAAATTTCAACAGAAACTTAGGGTTTTGTATTTTTAGTTTTGCGATTTTTTTCGATCGAACTTCTATGCACTTTACTAACTAGCTAGTTTATGTTTAGTTAGGCTCAGATACCACTGTAAGTCCACGTTGCCCACCCCGATGCTTGCGGGGAGGAGGAAAACGGAATAAAAATCGGATTTTTACTACACTAGGCAACATGGACTTGACAAAGTCGGGATCTTTTCTAAACAAAACTAGCTAAAAGCTAAAGAGAGTTAGCTATAGGGTAGAAAGGTTATACCTTGGACTTTATGTCCTTCTCTCCTTGCTCCTTGGAGTGGTAGAAAGGGATCACCTTGTCTCCTTCTCAGTCGAAGAAGGATCCACCCGAGAGCCTCAACCTTTGGCTTCAACTTCCAGCTAGAAGTAACTAAGGTACTAGAAGTGCTAATCCTAGAACCCTAGATGAGAGTAGAGATTATCTAGAAGAGGTTTTCTCAAGCTCATGTGTTTCTCAACACATGAGAGGAGAGAGCTTGAGAGAGAATGAATATGATGGAATGAGAGAATAATGAAGTATTCTCACATATATGTGTGAATTATTGTAAATTGATAATTAGTGAGATAATTGTCATGGCTTAATCAAGACATGACCATTATCATTTCATATTTAATGCTAATTGCAAGGATCAAAGAGCATCTTTTATATGGAATGATGATGGTCAAAGTGTCAACCTAGGTCAACAAGTCAAGAGTGGTCAAAAAGTCATCAACCCTAACCATGCACAATTATATATAACTAATATCAATTAACCATAATACACACATAAGCATTAGGGTTAGCAAAATGACAATGGTCATTAACCCTAATCAAAGTCCTCTCCCTCTATCTCAATCAACTGTGCATACGTACCCGTATTCGTGATCCGAGGAACACGAATACAAAGAGATAAGACCAATCCCAAATCATATACTAGGATCTGGCTTAAACCAAAGCCCGCTAGTATAAGCTGTCCGGACAGCAAACGTGCACAAGTGCGCGGATGTGAACGAACCCTGTCGCAAAACCATGCGACCTCTGCTCATTTTGCCTAAAGGCGAATAGCTCTCTGTGTGGGACTCTAAAGACTCGACACTACGCTGGCAGTGGATTTAACCACAGACCGCAAGCGGCACTAGCTGTACGTAACGGTCCCCAGGTAGATGCCGATAAGAAGACTGACGAGGTGACCCTATCTGAACTCCTACTGAGCCTGTATGTGACAGTCTCCGTACAGTCCGGTCTGTTCGTCTGATACATCGCATGGCGGGCCTACAGGGGCGGTGAACGTCAGTCCCCTAATAGCGGTACAAGTCATGTCGGAGTGTAGCACAGAACACCCTGAGATAACATTGGAAACCTACCAGTATATCTCGCTTGCCCTGGCCAGGGACTACTTGTGTAATGGCTCTCCTGGACACAGCGCGATGTCAACCCCCAATACCGGGAGAGACGAATCCTGTCTAACCGTCACCGCCTCCAAGTGCTTCGGGACTGCACCCAAAAACTACCTGTGTGCACGACTCCTTTGAGCCGTGGTAGGGTAGTAATCAAAGTGCAGTGGGAACACACTCGAGGAGAAGTGACAGTGTCAAGTCAGCGGACTAAGCTGTATTCATGTCACCTTAGAACTGATAACAGACGATAGGTATAATACCAACCAACAGTTCCCGACGAGTCCTGTCCAGTGTACTCGTAACCTAACGAGCACCCGCATACTATCTCAAGTACGACGTACTGACGGCTGTGGGACAGACCGTCTCCCCCGCTGGGATGAGAAGAGCATACGCTAGTCTACTCTGGAGTTTCGATGCCCTGTCTCGATAGTCCAACGACTAGGGACCTGTAAAAGGATGTGCTTATGGATTACCCAGCCCCCACGAGTGTGAGCGCCATCACAATGCTGGTAATCAAGCAAAGATCCTAAGGGCTCTACTAATATTTATATATAAGCGATATGCTAAAAGAAACACATGCACATATTGAAGTAGAGACAAACCAAGTAGCATACTACCATTCCGAGCAAGATTGTATATACAACTGTGAATATCCCAAACTTCCATCAAGTAATATTCAAACTAGTATGATACAGTAATGGCCTCTAGGGCATATACACTAACAAATATATCATATATATTATTATACATTAAATTATCGAATCAACACTTGATCCGACAATCCGGCTATATCACATATAACCAACTAATATATCATTTACCGATTCATCGAATCAATACTTGATCCGATGACCCGGCTGATATCAAACATCGTGAGAATAGAATACGGTATCTCATATCGCATTATCCTCGGTCCTGCATATATTACATATGTGCCACTACTCCATTTTGCCTGAGCCAAGAAACCTCTGTGTAGGACTCTAAAGAATCGTCAATACGCCGGCAGTAGGTGATGATCATATCAAACACCCACAAGCTGCAAGCGGTCAGCTAAACGTAACAGCCACCCAGGTATTGAGCGATCAGAAGATCAACAAGCAAGACTGTACATTCTCCTGCGAATCCAATCATTAACACTCCCGTACAGTCCAGTCTCTTCGTCTGATATGTCGCATATCTCGCCTAGGGGTGGTAAACGTGAGACCCCGGTAGCTTGATAAGTCGTGTCGATATGAGGTCTATAACAATTCGAGAAACTACTGATAACACTTACCAGTAAGTCTCGGCAACCCTGGCCAGGGATTTCCAGTTATAGCCAATCGAACACAGCACAACATCAACTCCCTATACCGGGAGAGACGAATCCCCTCCTATCGCTCATTGCTTCCATGTGATTCGGGACTGTACCCAAAAGCCACCTTTTTGCAAGCCCACTTGAACGTGGTATGATGGAAATCAAAGCAAAGTGGGAATCACACAAGTTTCTATGACGATCTCGGGTCAACAAACTACTCTGTACCAGTGTCACCAGAGAACTGCCATCTGACATGAGGTATAATACCATCAGGGAGTTCTCGGCGAGTCCGTCCAGTGTACCCAGTCTCTACTGAGCACCCGTACACCATCCTTGATGTCAAACACCGATGTATATGGGATCATCCATCACCCATCATATGGGTCAAGATGCGAATACGCTAGTCTACGCTGGTGTATCGATGCCCCGTCTCGATACACCCTCGACAAGGAACAGTTATAGGATGTACTCGTCGACTACCGTGGCCCTACTAGTATGATCTCATCATAGTCCCAGTAGTCGAGTACATATCCTAATGGCTTTATCAACATGTAACATAGAGACAATCGGAGTACATGTTAAGATAGAGTACAACCAGATAGCATACTATCATGTCGAGCAAGAAAGTCCCCAATATATATGTCCAAGCATCCACTACAATATACATCGTATGTACAGTAATGGCCTCTAGGGCATACATATAACTAACAAAGTAGAGAGAGAAAGGGCAGCCATAAGGGGATGGTTATCTCTTGTATTTTTCATTCTTACTCTCACTCTCATTATCATCTCAACACAAAAGAAAAGGAAAGGAAACTTCTTCTTCTTCCTCTTCTTTCTTGAGCTCACTATCTCCTTACTAATGGCATCCACTAAATCCTCCATCCATACACTCTCATGCGTTGAGAATCAATGGATGCATGAGACAAAGTTATCATACACATTCTCTACATCTCCTTGGACACGTCGGCTAGCAAACTTCGTGTCCGAGTTGCTTCGGACGAAGCGGGAGCCCGTAAAAAGACTCGAAGATGTGGTGCCCTTTCCGACGAGGAGACCGGAGATCGGAGATGCCGCGAGGAGCTAGGGATGGTGGCTAAAGACCGAAGGACACAGATCGATCGGTATATCTTTTCTAACCTTTCTCTAGTTAGCTAGTTGTAGGTTAATGGTTCGATCCGGGATTAAAGTCTGCGATAGCGCCGGTTTCAAATTTTGAAAAAGTTTTTGTTTCCTCATTTTGGCCTCGGACAGACGGCCGGGGCGCTACCATAGACTTACATGGTATCAGAGCCATGCCATTAATCTTTACTAGCTTGCTCTAACGTGTTTAGATCATCGATCGAACAAAATTTCCGAAACCGCAATTTCAAAAACGAAGTTTCTGTCGAATTTTTTTTGTGGTCAAAAAATGATTTTTACTATTGCAGAAAATCAGGCAGGCTTTTCTAAGACATCTGTGAAAATTAGGTTGCATGATTATATAGTGCCGCAGCGGAACCGCGGCAATAACCCTGTTTTGGCCGCGGTTTCGGCGTACTACTGTAGCTACACTGCATCAAATTTTCTACAGCGGTCTCTGACTTGGAATTGGGGTTTCTGGTATTTTTTGTTTTGGCCCAGATTATTTTGAGTGCTGGATTTGTGCTTGGGGCCCACTTCGGGAAATTTTGTCGATCGAAAATTTTAAATATGCTAGTTCACGGTGCTTACTTTATATCTGCGACCGTGAATGTCATTCGAGCGGTAAATCTTGTCTAATTGCTATAGTTCTTTTAGACGGATTTCCGAACGTCACATTCACGTTGAAGTTCTGTGTTGTGCTGTGATGTTGCGGATTTGTCTTGGTGGATAGCCTGGATGCAATGTGTCACAACCCGAAAGTACGGAACGTGACTGGCACTTAGATTACGAGACGTCTAAAGGCGTACCGTAACCTAAGTCAGCCAAAGCCCAGAAAATCTAAACCAAAATCAAAAGAGAATGAAGGAAAACCTTTAATGAAGACGGTTTTTAAAATCATTTAAGTTGCATAGAATCCCTTTTTAAAACATCAAAAATTTCCGAAAATTTCGGCAGAGTCTCCCCTGTATTTTTTATCCCCCAAAATGGGTACAACAAGATAATAAACCTGTAATCATAAAATGGCATCCCCAAGCGGGAGCTAGCTGTTCGCCCAAGGCGGATCACAACCACATGCAATATAATAGCAATATCAAGAAAAGAGCATAAAAGAAACGCAAAATATCAGAAAACACAACGCCGGCTCAAGTGAGCTCGACCCAAAAGAAACCACAAATATACAAATCTCTCAGTCTCATCACTAGGTCACATATACAATATAAAGTGGTAGATGGAGGATACTAGATACAATGATAAAGCAAAAGAAATAAAGTGTGCTCGCAACCCACCTACGGGCGATGTCGCGAGTCTGAGCAAAAGGAGCTGATGATAAGATAGCCGCCGCTACAAGACTGATGAGTCCGACCTGCAAGACACAGAGGCACAACGGGGGTGAGTTGCCAGCTCGTGAGTAGAATATAACACCTAGTATGGCAATCCTAAGAATGCACGCAATGCGGCACAACATGTATATCCAAATGTGATATAATATCTCTAGTATGCATGCACAGGTATGCAATGTCATTACTAAATCTTTAAGTGTTTTAAATGCTAAGGGTATTGAATTCTTAACTTTAGAAAATGAATATCTGTATAATAGCTAAGTACCATCAAGAAATCATCTGAAAACCCGTGTCAAGCATCGACACCAAACATGAAATCATATATGTCTCAATATCTCACTGTATCAATGTCTCAAATATCGGGCTCCGTCAGTCCGGATCGGCCCATATCATCAATCTCACGACAACGGTCGGTATCCTCCGGATATCCGCCGCGCCAGACATCACCGGTAGGTAGTCTTCCCCTGCCAGGCTCATCGTCTACAACTCGATCTTCTTGCCCCGGGGTACCATACCGGGCCCACCATGTACCCGAGACGGTTCATCCACTCCTCGAATCGGGTCTCCAAATCCAACAGAAAACATGAAAACTCATGGTGGACGACACATACATCACGAGAAAACCACAACTTTATTTTAAAAATGATAAATATAAGCTTTTGTTAAATTCTTTTGGTTTTCCCCAAAAAATCCAGAAATCGCAGCAATACTGAAATCCTCAAGAAAATCATAATACCCAACATGTTTTATGTGATAAATGTCTATGATATCAAGGTATGCGATGTGATTTGTGGCAAGAAACCTATGTAAGTATGATGATGATGCAAGGTATATACATGTTATGCGATTTCATATATCATGTATGATGCAAGTGATGACACTAAGCTAAACAGGTTCTATGGTGCTCGTGGCATGGCAATTACCAAAGGCGTGTGTGTCACATGAATAGTGCGCGTGCAACAGAAGCCAATGGTAAAGGTGTTCGTGTCCTACGAAGTGATATCGCATATTTGTAGATGAATGTCCATGCAATCCAATATACGGTTAGCTATAAGGGTATGCAATGAACATAAAGGGATAAGCTAACTAACAATATAAATCTTGCAAGAAGTATGGTAATCCTAACTAGGGGGCGCCTCGCGCCATCCAGACGATTCCCCCATAGATGAATACATCTACTCACCTGAAATCCCCGCTAATCCGATCCGACCACCGCCTTGCCTTTACGCGCCGTGTCCGATGTTTCCCCGATCGATCCTTTATTTGCACAACACCAAGCATAAGATTACATATCCTAAAACGATGCAAGTCACAATATACAATTATCGGCGATCTCGAATTAAACGTAACGTGCACTCGGTGCGCGGAAAAACACACGAAAATCGCTAATCTTTAACTAGAATCGTCATTTCGGGGAAATCGACAAAACTAAAACCCGACTAGAAGAAACCCCGCATTCGCGCACTCTAATAGTCCTATACAAAGATAATTATATCGCTAACATAACGCAATTTGATCGCATTCTAATTTTTGTAAAAATCTAGTAAGCAATTTTCAAACCGATTCGATGCAAACGTCGCAATTTATCGATTTAGCGAGCGTAACCTTACGCAATTAACCACTCTAACCAAATTGGTAACCAAAGCCCTAACTTAACCCTAACAACCATGCTTCAAACCTTAGTTCAACATCAAATCCCATTCTTGATTTTCATGAACAAGAATTTACAACTAAATTAATACTTCAAAATTAAATTTTAGCACATATAAACTACAAGTTAACAAACTAGTTTAGAATTTCACCTCACAAGTTGTACCCTAGTTTGCTCAAGCCACCAAAGAATCCTCCTTTCTTCTAGTTTTGAACTAAATTTGGTTGAGGAGAGAGAGGATTAGGGTTTTGTTTTGAGTTGGAGAAGAAAATAATGTATTTTGTTGATTTTTTCATGATTTTAGAAGCAAGAAAAATGAAGAAAAATTTGGGCTGAAGGAGGGAGGGGCTCGGCTTGAGCTAGAGGGTGAGGGAGAGTGAGGGAAAAATGTAGAAGTTTCCAAGAAAAAGTCACTCTCAATTGTATTTAATGCTTAACATAACAATTTTTACAAAAAAAACCCCTTTTTGTTCATTTTTTCACTAAATTTCCAACCATAAAACCACAATTTTGCAAGTCATGATACAATTTTATTAACACCATATTTTAGCTTATAAATATTCCTAATTATGAAATTTACCTAATTAAATTTGTATTTATCACTAATTTAATGTATTTTTAAAAGCTTACAATATTTTTAAAAAATAATTAATTACGAAATTTTTTTATTTAACTAGAAAATTTTAAGTGACATTTTAGTGAAAAAATTATAGTAATATCTTATCTAAATTTTGTATAATTAGGTCTACAATGAAAAATACCTATTTTGACTTTTTACGGAAAAAGCTGAAAAAATAGCCGATTACCGAAAAACTGCCTAAACTGTTTTCGAAGGGTTACAATCTTCCCCCCTTAAAGAAATTCGGTCTCCGAATTTAGAATTTAACTATGCGTACCTTCAAAAAGATGGGGATATCTCTTCCTC
Source organism: Agapanthus africanus (assembly GCA_030015575.1). Taxonomy (NCBI): domain Eukaryota; kingdom Viridiplantae; phylum Streptophyta; class Magnoliopsida; order Asparagales; family Amaryllidaceae; genus Agapanthus; species Agapanthus africanus. Next base: position 272,588,197 of record JASDDO010000012.1, read on the forward strand.
AACTCGACCTCGGTCTCCCAGGTGACCTCCTCGCTGTTCGGGCCACGCCAAAGGACCTTGACGGACGGTATAACCTTCGACCTCAATTTCTTCACCTGCCGATCCAAAATGACAACCGGCTACTCGGTGAAAGAAAGATCACGCTCTAGCTGGATCGTCTGGTGCTGAATCGCCTGAGAAGGATCATGAAGGTACTTACGGAGCATCGAGACATGGAATACGGGGTGAACATCGGGGAAGCTGGGCGGAAGAGCTAACCGATAAGCGACTGGACCAACACGCTCTAGGATCTCGAAAGGACCAACATATCTAGGACTCAGCTTCCCTTTCCGCCCAAATCTCATCACACCTTTCATATGAGAGACCTTCAGGAAAACATGATCGCCAACAGCGAACTCGAGTCGGCGACGACGCTTGTCCGCATAAGATTTCTGCCTGCTCTGTGCCGCTCTCATCCTGTCTCGAATCAGCTGTATCTTCTCGGTCGTCTCCTGTACAATCTGCGGCCCCAAAATACTGCTCTCCCTAAGCTCTGTCCAACATACAGGAGATCGACATCTCCTTCCATATAAAGCCTCAAAAGGTTCCATCTGAATCGTCTCCTGGAAGCTATTATTGTAGGAAAACTCGATCAAAGGCAAATGACGATCTCAGCTACCACCGAAATCTAAAACACAAGCTCTGAGCATGTCCTCAAGAGTCTGAATAGTACGCTCCGACTGACCGTCAGTCTGCGGATGAAAGGCTGTGCTAAAACTCAATCGGGTGCCCAAAGCTTCCTGGAGTTTCTGCCACAATCGGCTGGTAAACTGGGTGCCACGGTCGGACACGATGCAAGTCGGAACACCATGCAGTCGCACGATCTCATCAATATAAACCTGGGCGTACTGAGAAAATCCAAAAGTGGTCTTCACTAGCAGGAAGTGAGCCGCTTTCGTCAGTCGATCCACAATCACCCAAATAGAGTCATACCCTCGACTGGTCCTAGGTAGACCCACAATGAAGTCCATGGAGACCTGCTCCCACTTCCACTCAGGGATGGGCAAAGGCTGTAACTCGCCGGCTGGCCTCTGGTGCTCGGCCTTGACTTACTGACAAGTCAGGCATCTCAACACAAAGTTTGTAACATCCTTCTTCATCCCGTCCCACCAGTAAACCTCTCTCAAATCACGGTACATCTTGGTGGAACCTGGGTGAACACTGTATACTGATCTATGTGCCTCCTCGAGAATATCGCGCCTCAGTCCCACTGAATCTGGCACGCACAGTCGAGTCCCAAATCGAAGTATCCCCTGATCATCAATCACGAACTCAGAAACTATGCCCTGCCGAATCTGCTCAATAATCTCTAAGATACGGGCGTCGCTGGACTGTGCCTCGCAGATACGGTCAAGTAACTATGGGCATGCTCTGAAATGGGCCAGCTGTCCCCCTGTAGGAGTAAACTCGAACTGCACTCTGCTGTCACATAAAACCTGCCAATCCGCCGCCGACTGCATCAGTACTGCGCTCATGCAAGATAAGCTACCTCCGGGCCTCCTACTCAAAGCATCAGCCACCACATTCGCCTTGCCCGGATGGTATAAAATATCGCAGTCATAATCCTTCACCAACTCCATCCATCGGCGCTGTCTCAGGTTCAGATCTCGCTGCTGGAAAATATACCTCAAACTCTTGTGGTCAGTGAATATCTGGCACGACTCACCGTATAGGTAATGTCTCCAGATCTTAAGTGCAAATACCACTGCAGCCATCTCTAAATCATGGGTGGGGTAGTTCTGTTTGTGTTTCCTCAGCTGCCGAGAAGCATACGCGATAACTCTGTCGTGCTGCATCAATACACATCCCAGCCCCACTCGAGAAGCATCACAATATACCACGAACCCGCCTGATCCTGAAGGCAATGCTAACACTGGTGCAGTAGTCAGACGAGTCTTCAACTGGTGGAAACTATCCTCACATGCCTGGTTCCAATCAAAAGGAACCCCCTTCCGGGTCAACCCGGTCAATGGTGCAGCAATGCGGGAGAAGTCCTGGACGAAACGTCGATAATAGCCGGCTAGACCTAGAAAACTGCGAACCTCTGTAACTGATACTGGTCTAGGCCAACGCTGAACTGCCTCGATCTTCTTCGGGTCCACACAAATACCGTCTCTCGTCACCACATGACCCAAGAAGTCGACACTGTCTAACCAGAATGCGCACTTGGAAAATTTGGCGAACAGCTGATGCTCCCTCAAAGTCTGCAATGTGATACGTAAGTGCTGCTCATGCTCCTCCCGGCTCCGAGAATATACCAAGATGTTGTCAATGAACACAATAATGAACTGATCGAGATACGGCCTGAATACACGGTTCATCAAATCCATAAATGCTGCCGGGGCATTGGTGAGCCCGAACGACATCACTAAGAACTCATAATGACCATATCGAGTACGGAAGGCGGTCTTCGGAATATCTTCCTTCCGAACTCGCAACTGGTGATAACCTGACCGTAAATCCACCTTCGAGAAGAACCCTGCACCCTAGAGCTGATCGAATAAGTCATCAATGCGGGGTAGGGGATACCTGTTCCGCACAGTAACTCGGTTCAGCTGACGATAATCAATGCATAAACGCATACTTCCGTCCTTCTTCTTAACAAACAGGACGGGAGCACCCCAAGGTGACACACTCGGTCGGATAAGCCCTTTGTCCAGCAAGTCCTGTAACTGATCCTTCAGCTCTCTCAGCTCCGCCGGGGCCATCCGATAAGGCGGTATAGAGATAGGCCACGTGCCAGGGAGCAAGTCAATACAGAACTCAATCTCACGCTCTGGTGGCAGACCAGGCAGCTCGTCAGGGAATACATCAGGAAACTCTCTCACAACAGGGACCTGGTCCAACGGAACCTCTGTGGAGCTAGTATCACAAAGATATGCTAAGAATCCCTGACACCCTTTCCTTAAGAGCTGACCAGCGGGAAGAGATGAAATCAAGCTGGAAAGGGTAGCGCTACGATCTCCCTGAATAACAAAAACCGGCTCACCAGGAAAACTGAATCTGACTGCTTTTTCACGGCAGTCCACGGATGCATAACAGGTAGCTAGCCAGTCCATACCAAGAAGATCGTCAAAGTCTAGCGTATCGAGGAGAATCAAATCAACTGAAGAATCTCCCTCCCCGATACGAACGGAACACGATCGGTAAACAAAACGGGCAACAAAAGACTCGCCTACCGGTGTAATAACGACAAGCGGCTGATCTAACGGAGAAGACTCTCGGCCCAACCTCGGTGCAAAGTACGTGGATACATAGGAATGTGTGGAGCCTGGATCAAATAATACCCGTGCATTAAAAGAACATACTGGCATAGTACCTGTCACGACGGCATTGGATGCCTGTGCATCCTGAGGAGTCAACGCGAACACTCGGGCCTGTCCACCACTAATAGCTGGCTGTCCTCTGCCTCTACCTCGGCCTCTGCCTCTGCCTCTGTCGCCTCGTCCTCTCTGAACCGGACCGCCATGCCCACGGCCTCTAGAAGCATCTGGCTGGCGTAAAGCATCATCAGGAGTAGGAAGTAAAGCTCTCTGAGAAGGTGGTGAGGGTGGTAAAGTCACGTGCGGGATTGTCGCCGTGCCCGGATGCCCCATGGTACAGTCTCTGACACGGTGGTACTGACTCCCACACCGAAAACATCCTGGAGACGACTGCTGGGTCTGTGGATATGAACCAAATAACTGAGCTCGTCTCAATCCTCTGCCTCCACCATCTCCCGGAAATAATCTATCACGGTGTCTACCCATCTGCCGCTGAGCTGGCGTATCAGTACGGATCCTCTTCGGCCCAGAAACGACCGGAGTCTCAAAAATATGCTCCTCCAGAAGTAAGGCTGCATCCATCGCGGCCGCGTATGTATCAAAGTGCTGGGTGCCGATGGCAAGGAATAGCTGTGTATCAAGCCCTCACACAAACCTCTTTATTCTCTTCTCTTCTGTGTCTACTAGGTACGGAGCATATCGAGACAACTGGGTAAACTGTATATCATACTCCGACACTGTCATCCCAGGAGTCTTGCGCAAAGACTCAAAACTACGGGCTCGAGCATCTCGGACACTCTCCAGAAGAAAACGGGCAAGAAATGCAGCTGTAAACTCATCCCAGGTCATAGAAGGTAGCCCTGCAGCTCGGCCTCTCTCTACTGAATCGTACCATGTCTGGGCAAGACCCTCCAGACGAAAACTCGCAAACTCCACCAATATATCCTCAGAACACCTCAACGAACGGCAAATCCGAGCCATCCTATCAAGAAATGCCTGTGGGTCCTCTGTCGCATCTGTACCGGTAAAAGCTGGAGGTCTCAATCTCATGAACTCCTGTAGTGAAACAGGGATAGTCTCCGTAGTAGCAGCAGGAGCGACCATCTGTGCAGCAGGTATGATCGTGGTCTGTGCGGTGGAAGGAACGTCCTCGGATCTCTGTGCCCGGCTGGACTCAACTAAAGATCCCATCATCTGCAGCAACTCTTGCATGCCGGCCTCTAATCTGGCAATACGGTCTGGATAAGGTGGATCAGTATGACCATGAAAGACAGGCGTATCATCCCGCTCGATCCTCGCCTCAGACGGGCCCGCCCGAATCTCATCCCTAGCGGCAGCCCGCTGAGCTCTCGTAGTCTTTGGCGGCATCGAAGCTGGAATAAGGAACAGGACCGATAAGAACATTGCAATTGAATCAAGGAATGCAAGGAATCAAGAAAGGAAATACAAGTAATTATGTCCTAAGGTTACTTAGGCGGAGTATCGTATCGTAAGTATGCCGCGGATCATACCCACGCTACGCCACTCTGCTTAAGTCATCTACTCCATCTACCAAGGTCGTCCTATACTCAGAAAGGTAAAACCTACACTCTGATACCAACTTTGTCACGACCCGAAAGTACGGAACATGACTGGCACTTAGATTACGAGACGTCTAAAGGCGTACCGTAACCTAAGTCAGCCAAAGCCCAGAAAATCTAAACCAAAATCAAAAGAGAATGAAGGAAAACCTTTAATGAAAAAGGTTTTTAAAATCATTTAAGTTGCATAGAATCCCTTTTTCAAACATCAAAAATTTCCGAAAATTTCGGCAGAGTCTCCCCTGTATTTTCTATCCCCCAAAATGGGTACAACAAGATAATAAACCTGTAATTATAAAATGGCATCCCCAAGCGGGAGCTAGCTGTTCGCCCAAGGCGGATCACAACCACATGCAATATAATAGCAATATCAAGAAAAGAGCATAAAAGAAACGCAAAATATCAGAAAACACAACGCCGGCTCAAGTGAGCTCGACCCAAAAGAAACCACAAATATACAAATCTCTCAGTCTCATCACTAGGTCACATATACAATATAAAGTGGTAGATGGAGGATACTAGATACAATGATAAAGCAAAAGAAATAAAGTGTGCTCGCAACCCACCTACGGGCGATGTCGCGAGTCTGAGCAAAAGGAGCTGATGATAAGATAGCCGCCGCTACAAGACTGATGAGTCCGACCTGCAAGACACAGTGGCACAACGGGGGTGAGTTGCCAGCTCGTGAGTAGAATATAACATCTAGTAAGGCAATCGTAAGAATGCACGCAATGCGGCACAACATGTATATCCAAATGTGATATAATATCTCTAGTATGCATGCATAGGTATGCAAGGTCATTACTAAATCTTTAAGTGTTTTAAATGCTAAGAGTATTGAATTCTTAACTTTAGAAAATGAATATCTGTATAATAGCTAAGTACCATCAAGAAATCATCTGAAAACCCGTGTCAAGCATCGACACCAAACATGAAATCATATATGTCTCAATATCTCACTGTATCAATGTCTCAAATATCGGGCTCCGTCAGTCCGGATCGGCCCATATCATCAATCTCACGACAATGGTCAGTATCCTCCGGATATCCGCCGCGCCAGACATCACCGGTAGGTAGTCTTCCCCTGCCAGGCTCATCGTCTACAACTCGATCTTCTTGCCCCGGGGTACCATACCAGGCCCACCATGTACCCGAGACGGTTCATCCACTCCTCGAATCGGGTCTCGAAATCCAACAGAAAACATGAAAACTCATGGTGGACGACACATACATCACGAGAAAACCGCAACTTTGATTTAAAAATGATAAATATAAGCTTTTGTTAAATTCTTGCGGTTTTCCCAAAAAAATCCAGAAATCGCAGCAATACTGAAATCCTCAAGAAAATCATAATACCCAACATGTTGTATGTGATAAATGTCTATGATATCAAGGTATGCGATGTGATTTGTGGCTAGAAACCTATGTAAGTATGATGGTGATGCAAGGTATATACATGCTATGCGATTTCATATATCATGTATGATGCAAGTGGTGACACTAAGCTAAACAGGTTCTATGGTGCTCGTGGCATGGCAATTACCAAAGGCGTGTGTGTCACATGAATAGTGCGCGTGCAACAGAAGCCAATGGTAATGGTGTTCGTGTCCTACGAAGTGATATCGCATATGTGTAGATGAATGTCCATGCAATCCAATATACGGTTAGCTATAAGGGTATGCAATGAACATAAAGGGATAAGCTAACTAAAAATATAAATCTTGCAAGAAGTAAGGTAATCCTAACTAGGGGGCGCCTCGCGCCATCCAGACGATTCCCCCATAGATGAATACATCTACTCACCTGAAATCCCCGCTAATCCGATCCGACCACCGCCTTGCCTTTACGCGCCGTGTCCGATGTTTCCCCGATCGATCCTATTTTTGCACAACACCAAGCATAAGATTACATATCCTAAAACGATGCAAGTCACAATATACAATTATCGGCGATCTCGAATTAAACGTAACGTGCACTTGGTGCGCAGAAAAACACACGAAAATCGCTAATCTTTAACTAGAATCGTCATTTCGGGGAAATCGACAAAACTAAAACCCGACTAGAAGAAACCCCGCATTCGCGCACTCTAATAGTCCTATACAAAGCTAATTATATCGCTAACATAACGCAATTTGATCGCATTCTAATTTTTGTAAAAATCTAGTAAGCAATTTTCAAACCGATTCGATGCAAACGTCGCAATTTATCGATTTAGCGAGCGTAACCTTACGCAATTAACCACTCTAACCAAATTGGTAACCAAAGCCCTAACTTAACCCTAACAACCATGCTTCAAACCTTAGTTCAATATCAAATCCCATTCTTGATTTTCATGAACAAGAATTTACAACTAAATTAATACTTCAAAATTAAATTTTAGCACATATAAACTACAAGTTAACAAACTAGTTTAGAATTTCACCTCACAAGTTGAACCCTAGTTTGCACAAGCCACCAAAGAAGCCTCCTTTCTTCTAGTTTTGAACTAAATTTGGTTGAGAAGAGAGAGGATTAGGGTTTTGTTTTGAATTGGAGAAGAAAATAATGTATTTTGTTGATTTTTTCATGATTTTAAAAGAAAGAAAAATGAAGAAAAATTTGGGCTGAAGGAGGGAGGGGCTCGGCCTGAGCTAGAGGGTGAGGGAGAGTGAGGGAAAAATGTAGAAGGTTCCAAGAAAAAGTCACTCTCAATTGTATTTAATGCTTAACATAACAATTTTTACAAAAAAAAAACCCCTTTTTGTTCATTTTTTCACTAAATTTCCAACCATAAAACCACAATTTTGCAAGTCATGATACAATTTTATTAACACCATATTTTAGCTTATAAATATTCCTAATTATGAAATTTACCTAATTAAATTTGTATTTATCACTAATTTAATGTATTTTTAAAAGCTTAAAATATTAAAAAAAATAATTAATTACGAATTTTTTTTATTTAACTAAAAAATTTTAAGTGCCATTTTAGTGAAAAAATTATAGTAATATCTTGTCTAAATTTTGTATAATTAGGTCTACAATGAAAAATACCTATTTTGACTTTTTACGGAAAAAGCTGAAAAATTAGCCGATTACCGAAAAACTGCCTAAACTGTTTTCGAAGGGTTACACAATGTTAGTACAGTTTTGTTATATTTGTACATTTGATATTGCGGGGCGAGCGTCCGACATGTGGACTGCCGTCAATGCCTGTTTGTATATTATTCTTTTGGGGCACGACCGGGCTGAGGTCGATGTACCCGTTGTATATATTTTTAATTTTTGTACTAGGATTACCCCACGGTGGGGTGCACGGGTAGCCGGGTTCTAGAGGGCAACGGGCCCGCATCTCATGGCTTTGAGACGGAGGGAGCTTCACTCTAGAATTGGCGGGTTGTTCGCCGCACTCGTAGGGGGTACAGGTTGACCCAAGGAGGGGTGCTCAAGTTACCGGATTCCGTGAAGTGCTGGGTGGTCCATTCACTTTGTTGAAGGGGCTGCCTCGCTTCAGGTTTTGGCGGGTAGCTTGCCGCGCCCGTAGGGGTCTAGGATTTCATTGCACAGGCTATCCACACGACCAGGGGAACGTCCGGTTTCAGTAGCAGCTCTATGAAACCCGGGGATCCCAGATTATCTGTATTGTTCTGTGATGCTTATTACTCTCTGTGATGTTGCATTTTGTCACGCCTTGAGCGATTATTATATATTGATATATATACTAGTAGATGTCATATATGTTTTACACCCGCGCTAGTCCAGTCCCCGCTCTGTCGTTAGTTAAGTAACCTAACGGGTGCTGACGGGACCCAGCGGCGAATGCGGACGGCATATACGTACATCGTATTTTCGTTCTTTTGTGGTGTGATTAATTGATGGGACTGCATTGATTTGGATCAATGCAAGCTAAACAAACATATTCTGATGTTGTTGGAACATTTTTCAAAAAACTGTTATCGCAAGGACGTTCTCTTATTTTTTGCACAGTGGTATTCGGTTATGAATATCCAGCACCTCAGTCGATGAGGCAAGGGCCGAGATCCCTTCACCGGGAGTGACCCCTTGGACAGAAGTTTGCGTCAGGGTAATAACTTCACAATAGCCGATTTCCTCTTTGCTTTGCATCGTGGTATTCAGTTGGAATATCTTGCACCTCATTCTACGGGAAAAGAGCCGAGATCCCTTCACCGGGAGTGACCTCTTTAGCAAATGTTTTCGCCACTATATTTTTATAAAAAGCTATCCGGTTCCTTCAACGATATCAAGTTCATTACGTTAAAGGTTTTTCGCCAAAAACCATTCGTAGCCCTCCGTCATTTCAGACGGGTAGCACTTAGTATTCATGCTATGTTTGTTGACCTTCGTCAAGGCATAGTGAATGGTAGCTGCTTATTACCTTTCTGTTGCATAGATTGATGCGTTGGTTTGGGACAGTCGTATAGCCTTGTTGACCTTTGTCAAGGGCTTGTACGGGTGGGTTCAAATTAACCTGGACAATGACGGGTAGAAATTGACATGTGACTTATGATTTGTTGGCTAAAGTCAAGGTCATAAGAGCATGGGGTAAAAATCACATCGGGAGTTTTTAAAGAAACTGAAACTTGCCAGATATGCGCATACCTTCTTGAGTGTGATAACGTGAGTGGATTCCTACACGTTATCATGCGATGATAGTTGGATCCCGATTCCTACTGATGAGTTGGTTTACTCCTCGGGTGATCCCGACTAATTCTTCTTTCAGGTTTGGAGGAGAATTTGAGGTTACAGTGAGAGGTTTCCTGATTAGATAAATTGATAATCATTCTGATCTAGGTTAGAGTGTACGCTGAGTGTTTCTTTTCTCTCTCTCTTTGGCAGCGACCATGACCCGACCCTTGACTATGACTCAGTGACCAAGTTAACCGAACCTTCTTAAAACACTGTCTTTTGGATTGTCTGAGTTGCATGCCTCATTGCCACTCCTACTTTTACCCTTTTCTCCAGAACACCCCGTATTACTACGAACATCCACTTCCATTGGAAAAAGCCATCGTATGGTTATATACGAACTCGAAGGAACTTGTTCCAAATTCGAGGATGGTTTCCGGTTCTGGAGAAAATGAATAGGACTATTCAGTTGTCTTTCTCTTTTACCTTCTCTCAGGTTGCGAGTGCTCCTTGGATTAGGACGGTACACCTATTACGCTAATTGGATAGTCTTTATCCAAACCATAGGCAGGTGCCGAAACGTAGGGCATGAAGAAAACCATTTAGCCTAAAAGGTGTACAAAAGGTATTAAGTAAAGACAAATAAAGGGATTAGTAAGAGGGCAAAGTAAATTGCGACTGCTATCATTCACGACCAAACCAAGTATTTCATCGCCACTCCTACTTCACCTTTGTATTTCTCCAGGACACTCCGTATCACTACGAAGATCCACAGTTATTTGGATACTCCATCGTATGGTTATATACAAACTCGAAGGAACTTGTTCCAGTTCGGGGATGGATTCTGGTTCAGGAGAAATAGGAATAAGGTTTATTCAGTTGTCTTTTATCTTTACCTTCTCTCGGGTTGTGAGTGCTCTTAGGATTAGGACAGTACACCTATTACACTTATTGGATAGTCTTCTTCTAAACCATAGGCTGGTGCCGAACGGTAGGGAGGGAAAAAAACCATTTAGCCTAAAAGGTTGTACAGAAGGTAATGACTAAAGACATATAAAGGGATTTGGAGAGATGGCAAAAAAATATACGGTTATATTTGTGAATCTGATAATGGAAGAGGCATTACTAGGAATACCCGGATACCCCTTCGAAACATTTATATGTTTTCGTTTCACTGTGTCTTGTTAAAAGAAAACTGATTTCCCAATTAGCCCTTGCTCCAGGGTATGTATTTACCAGGTTTGATTCTCACATATGTATGGTTTTACAGATGATGAGTGGGAGTAAGTTATTGGGAATTAGGTGATCATCCTCATTATATCGGGATTCGTTGTAATTCGTGATATTTGATGAAATCGCCTGGATTGTTTTGCCGGACGGCAATATTTGGTTTTGAATATCCGTTGTTATACACCAATTTCAAATTGATATATCTGTACGTTTATTTTTATAAAGTGAGATATAACATTTTGAAATTATGTCTATGACATTTACCTATAACAGTGGATGGTTCGGTAAGGAGCATTAAACAGCGGTGTAATTCTTCTTAACCATAAGTACAGTTTTCAACCTACGACACACAGGGAATGAGTTATTGGACTGAGGGGAGTTATACAGAGTATTGTATGTTGTCCAGTGTCCATGAGGACGGAGGGGTTGGTACTCATACTATATTCTGTTTACTTGTGACTTCTCTAGTTCTTAGACATGTGTTTTGTAGAAATGCAAGGTCTAAGTTTTGAGAAGTTATAGGTATAAGAGTAAAGTAGAGAACCAGGTGTTGCAAGTATCGGGATTCTTCAAACTGATCGAAGATGTAGATACTTGTGTATGGTTTTCAGTTGATAGTAATGATTATGAGAACTTGCTTCTCTTTTCAGGTGACCCATATCTCGATGTATTCCTAAGTTGAGTAATGCTGATCGGCCTCTCTCCATTTAGTTGACATGCACTGGAGACAGATGCATAATTTGAATCTGGTTCCAATTAAATCAGTGCCTCTGTTTCTATATTGGATATAGAACGGTTCATATCTTAACGATGTTAAGGTACGGGGAGTTGTCCGGCTTATGCTTAAAACCAGACTCTAGATAACTCAAGGCACGTTTCTGTAATGGTTGTTTGTGGGTTGACCCAGGCTAAGACGAGGGTTGACTTTCTTCCATCTGGAAGATCAATAGTGATATTGTTCTTGACTCGCCACAGTTTTATTAAAATGGATTTTTTCAGGAAACAGTAGTGGGAGTATGGTAGAATTGGAAGTGATTCCAGAACAGCAAACGATTACTGAAAATTTGATAAGAACCTAAAGATTCAATCTGGTTTAACATTCCATTGGCCACTCCGCAGATATGGTGGGTAACCTCAGGCACCCAAGAGGTACTCCGGTATCCTCAAGGACGGTGACAGAGAGGTTCTTGTTTACCCAGACTTGACACTATTGTAGTCCCAGGCTATGAGACCCGGCAGGAGGATGAGTATTGCGTCGTTCTAAACTAGCTTTAGAAAGTCTACGTGTAAATGACTCTGCCAGAGGGTTGTCATAGTTAGTGGGAGCAGCGGAAGCATAGTGGACAAGTAGCTTATGTCTATTTATGGACTAAAGCAGATATAAAGGAGATAGATCATCTATTTCTGATGTGACAGTCATAGGTTTGACTTCATCAAAATAGGGGATGGATCATTTAAGAAGGTAGTAGGGTGTGATGTCCTAGTATTTGGATGATATACACAGAGTAGGAAGTGAAATTCCTATACTACGATCGGTTATACATTGTTTGTCACACAGTGTTTTCTCCACATAGGATATAGATATAATATCATACATTCTGGTTACTAGATCTATGGTTTTAGATATAGATTTGGGTAGTTTCCCAATCTGGGTACTTAGACAGCATTCTACAGGTGTTTTAGAATGGACGACTCCTGGCACGGTAGTGTACCTGCAGGTGATGGAGTCACCCTCTCTAAAGGTGTCTTACAGACTAAAAGGGGGAGAGATGTGCATGATTGGCGGATCACTTGCTTAGGCAATTGAGTCAATCATGAGATGTCAAGTACCACACCAAACGTTGTTTTTGCACTAGATGCAATAAGTTGATATTAATCCTATCCTAGAGAAACGTTCGGAAGCAGTTTTAGAACATAAGTGGATGTTCTAGGGAAATGATAACGGCAGCCTCCTTCGGGAGACGGTTATCATTCCAGGCTTCCAAGGTGACCTGGATGGCAGAGTGACTGTCAGAGTTATAGTTTTCCGTCTGACGAGGGGCAGTAGTTTGGACAGATGGTCCAAGCGGATACTGAGAGAGGCATAGCGCAGGATACTGATTAAGTTCAGTTGACGATACAGTCAAAGAAATTTGGATTTGGCATTCATTTATAAACTAGGTCCCATCAGATATCCAGACATATTCTAAGACAGGTATTGCTCATTTCGGGAGATGGCTTTCTCCGCGAACTTGAGATAAAGAGAGACATAGAAAGAAACATTGGGTCGGATCCACTCACTGAGGCTATTCCTCGAATGCAATAGTTTCGCAAATGGTCTTTGTGAAACTGATTAGTAGAGGAGTTGGGTGTTCGGTATCACACGGGCTGTGAGTATGCGACATCGCAATAATTAGCCTTAAGTACAAGTGGGAGATTTTTGGATATAGTACCCTCAGAGTCAATTATTGGATCATAGGCACGTGATTACAATGAATGAGGGATGACCTATACCGGTAGGACAGTCTTACTCAAGATGAAAGTATGCTATCTGGTTTATCTTTATCATCGTGTACAGCTTTAGCTGACATTACAGGTCACTATTACACATTGATAGAGCCCTTAGGATTCTTGCTTGACTACCAGCAGTATAATAGCGATCATATACGTGAGAGTTGGGTAGTCTATAAGCACATCCTTAAAGTGGTCCTTAGTCGTGGGAGTTTCGAGACTGGGCATCGATACTCTATTAGTAGACTAATGTATACAGTTGAGACCCCGACGAGGGGCGGTGGCTGGTCTCACAAGCCATTAGTGTCGGTTGGATCACCTAAGATGTATACAGGTGCTCATTGGGTTATGAGTACACCAGACAGTACTCGCCGGGAACATGCTAGTTGGTATTATACCTGACGTCAGATAGTAGTTCCCTAGTGATATATGTACATGTTAGTTCATCGACCTGAGATAGTCATTTGTCTCGTGTGAGTTCCCACTGTGCTTTGATTACTACCCTACCACGGCTCAAAGGAGTCGTGTAAACAGGTTTTAGTTGTATACAGTCCCGAGCCACATGGAGGAAGTGAGCGGATCGGCAAGGTTTCGTCTCTCCCAGTATTGGGGGTGAGATCGCGCTGTGTCTAGGAGAGCCATTACACGAAGTCCTTGGCCAATGCAAGAGATTTACTGGTAGGTTTTCCAGTAGTATCTCAGGGTGTTCTGGGCTACACTCCGACACGACTTGTACCGTTTTTGGGGGTCTGACTTTTACCAACCCCCTAGGCCCGACATGTGATGCTCATAGACGAACGGACCGGACTGTACGGATATTGTCACTGACAGGGTCAGTAGGGTGTCAGGATGATTTCGCTCATCGACCTCCATTTTGGTCAATTCCTTGTAGCCCGTTACGTACAGCTAGTACCACTGACGTGCTAGTTGTTAAATCCACAGCCAGTGTATTGACGAGCCTTTAGAGTCCCTCATAGACAGTTTCTCATGTTTCGGGCGAAACGTTGTAGATGCCGTATGATATATGGCAGGGTTCGATCATATACGTGCAGAAGTGCACGGATCATGATCGGGCGGATCATACTAGTGGGCTTTGGTTTAAGCCGGATCCTAGTATTAGATTTGTTGTATTACTTTAGTCTCATCGCATTCGCATTCAGTCGGAATGCGGATGCAGGTATGTATATACAGGTTAGGGGTACTCTTGTGATCCGACACGAGTTTACATTAGTAGATGCCATTCTCTTTTTATTGTTGCAAACATTTGGATTAATTTTTGCATATGGAAATAATGAGCTCAAAATCATGATTAGGAGCATTAATTTTGACACATGCATAAGTGATGAGTCATGGTCTCTTTACTTGTGCATATGTCACATTATTGATTATTTGATGTGTTGAAATGATATGTAGAGAGAGAAAGGGCAGCCATAAGGGGATGGTTTGCTCTTGTATTTTTCATTCTACTGTCACTCTCATTATCATCTCAACACAAAAGAAAAGGAAATGAAACTTCTTCTTCTTCCTCTTCTTTCTTGAGCTCACTATCTCCTCACTAATGGCATCCACTAAATCCTCCATCCATACACTCTCATGCGTTGAGAATCAATGGATGCAAGAGACAAAGTTATCACACACATTCTCTACATCTCCTTGGACATGTCGGCTAGCAAACTTCGTGTCCGAGTTGCTTCGGACGAAGCGGGTGGCCGTAAAAAGACTCGAAGATGTGGTGCCCTTTCCGACGAGGAGACCGGAGATAGGAGATGCCGCGAAGAGCTAGGGATGGTGGCTAAAGTCCGAAGGACACGGATCGATCGGTATAGCTTTTCTAACCTTTCTCTAGTTAGCTAGTTGTAGGTTAATGGTTCGATCAGGGATTAAAGTCTGCGATAGCGCCGGTTTCAAGTTTTGAAAAAGTTTTCGTTTCCGCATTTTGGCCTCGGACAGACGGCCTGGGCGCTACCGTAGACTTACATTAATGCATGCAAAGTACTCAGGTACTGTACTCAGATCAGTCCTATTTGGTGTCACGACCCGAAATTGCACGTGACTGGCCCTTGAATCATATGAAGTCTATAGGACCCGATCTAATTCAAGTAAGCCAAAAGCCCAGAAATTTAAAACCATTTTAAATAATAATCGAGGGAAAACCTGTTTTAAAGTAAGTGATTTTAAAACCATTTTAAATAATAAATGTGGAAACACTTGTTTTAAAGAAAGTGATTTTAATAGCGTAATGCCGAATTATGCGTGTTTAAAACATCAAATCTTTTCTGAAATTTTCGGCAGAGTTTCCTTTGTAAATACTGGCCCCGGACGGGGTACAACATGATAAATATATACATGAGTGATAAAAGGCATCCCCAAGCGAGAGCTAGCTCTTCGTCAATCGACGGTCACAACCACGAAAGCAATATAATATACAACGCCGAAGGGCGAGGATCAAAACTCAAAAAGAAACTCTAAGTCATCATGAAAACCATAATACTACAACGCGCGACTCTAAGGTCGAAATGATACACAACTGGTTTTCTAAGTCTGAAATAAAAATACAAGTATGGTTGATGGAATTTCTAGATACAACAATGAAAATAATATACAAGAGTGGTCACGATGCGAGTGAACCCACCTACCAAAGCAACCACCCAGAAAGGAAGCAGTGTGCCAGAAAGCCGGAATGAAACCTATACGGCAAGACCTGCAAGAAACATTTGCACAACGGGGGTGAGTTGCCAACTCGTGAGTAGAAAACATCACAGAGCATAAATCAATCCTAGGTCAATACGATCGGTAATATATATATCCTCAATGTGATAAAGTCTGAAGCATGAATGGGTGACAAGGGTAAACATCTATACCTAAGTGTAATCCCATGTGCTCATGTCAGTGCCTCGGGTAGCAACATATCATGAATATGAGGTATGATCAATGTAATCAACATGAATCAATGTCAACTATATCATGAAATCTATAAGTATGTGGATATCATCCAACCATGAAATCAATGTCTGTATGCATGTGGATCCCGTCCACGTGTGAACCAATGACGCAAAACATCATGCATGTAAATATCATAAAGCATATGCATGAAGGTATGAGGATATAAATCAACGTGTGTCCCTCGTGACACATCAAATCATGGACCAGAGTGTCACGACCCGAAAGTACGGAACATGACCGGCACTTAGACTACGAAACGTCTCGATGCGTACGTACTCTAAGTAAGCCGAAAACCCATAAATCCAAACCAAGAGAGTAGTAGAGTGTAGGAAAACCATTTTTAAATCAAGTAGTTTGCAACATATGCCGAAGTATGCATTTAAAATCGCAAATCTTTTCAAAAAAAATTCGGCAGAGTCTCCTTTGTAAAAACAGACCCCAAACGGGTACAAAACCTGAATAAGCATATACATATATTGAAAAATGCATCCCCAAGCGGGAGCTAGCTCTTCGTCAATCGACGGTCACAACCACACAAGCAATAAGATATACAACGCCGAAGGGAGAGGATCAAAACTCAAAAGAAAACTCAAATTGACATGAAAACCGTAATACTGCTACGCGCGACTCTAAGGTCGAAATAATACATCACTAGTGTCTATGTCTGAAACAATATACAAGTTTTGGTTGATGGCATTTCTAGATACAATGAATAATACATGTAAAATGGTGGTTCTGATGCAAAAGAACCCACCTACCAAATGCAATTCACCCGCAAGAAAGCTGTGTGCCAGAAATGCCGCTAAGGAACCAGTACGGCAAAACCTGCAAGAACTATGGCACAACGGGGGTGAGTTGCCAACTCGTGAATAGAAAACATCTACAAGCAGAAACCGAATGCAAGACATAATCCTAGGTCAATACGATCAGTATAATATAAACCTCAAGAGTAAGTCTGAAGCTTGATAAGGTGGCAATGTAACATCTAAACATGTAGGTAGTGTCAAGTGCTCGTACCTATGCCTCAGGTAAAAACATGTCATAATATAAGGTATGTCTGCATGAAGTAAATATGATAAGGTATCAAAATGGATATCAATACACATATATTAGCGTCCCATTCCACTAATATTGGTGTAAGAGTATATATAACAGCGCCCTCATACCCTGTTATATATACAAATGAAGTATGATCAATGAAATCAAGGTCTGTATGTGATCAATGTATGTATATATGTGGACCCCGTCCACTTATCACCCAATGACAACAAGTATCATGCATGTAAATATCGTAAAGCATATGCATGGAAATATGAGGATGTAATCAAATCATGGGAGCTGAGTGCCTAGCATCGACACTCGAAAACATCATGAAACATGTGCCTAGCATCGGCATGTAAATCCTCGTCTATCAGGCGCTGTCACCAAGACTGGCCCTGATAGGTACGTATCATACGCTATCTCGAAAACCCGAGTGCCCAGCTTCGACCCTCGAATTTCGACGTATCCATACGTACATACTCCGCTCGGTATCCCCATGATAACCGCCGAGTCCAAATACTATCACAGGTAGGTAGCGCTCCCCTGCCAGGCTCACCGTCTAACATATACGAGTCTTCTTGCCCCGGGGTACCTTACCGGGTCCACCATGTACCCGCAGACGGTGCCTACCGCTCCTCGAATCGGGTTTCATATGCCACTCTCAGAAACGAGAAAACACATGGTGGACGCACTGAAATATCATATCAAGGGAAACCGGGTTTTAAAGACAATACAAATTCTCAGTTGAAACAGCCACGGTTCCCAAATCCAGAAATATCATGGAAGCAACATATCTCAATGCGTATAATCAGAAAGCATGATGTATGCGACATATAAAAGAATGTAAGCATATCGATGTATCATGCAACAAGGAATCGTGATATGCACATGTTGTGGAAAGCCGCTCTTTTAAAATGAATCAATTTTAAAGAGTATCTTACGGTTCCCAATCAAGAAATATCATCTATGTTTGTGCAAACAAGTATGTGTACAAGTATGAGTATACAGTAAGTATGTGCACAAATATAAGTGTACAATGAATATGTGTACAAGTATGAGTATACAGTAAGTATGTGCACAAATATAAGTGTACAATGAATATGTGTACAAGTATGTCATGCAAGTATCGTAACCTGAATGCAACAGTACTACAGTGTAGTGACATGGCAATTATCGATGATGAAATATGTGAGCCGGCAAGTAAGTGTACGTGGAACATAAGCATCATCGATAATGGTGCTAGTGTCCTAGCAACATGATAGTAATATAGCAATAAACATATGCAAGCAATGTGAACAACATGAAATATGCGGAAATCAAATAATCAACACCAATATGTATATGTCATGCAGTTATGCCATTTTAAATAAGACGAATCAGGGTTTTTAGTAAAATAAGGGCTGCGGTGTTTTTAAGAAAGATCCGTCTTTTGAAAATACCCGTAGAATCCCTTTATTTGCCTTTAAGATAATCCTGATTCATAGTTTTTGAAATAGATATGACTCGGGTCTAGTCTAACATCTACTATGCAACTACAGATCTAAGTGTCAAATCAATCAGGAGGGGTATGGAAACCACCTAAATCTGAGTCGATATGTATATATAGTAATCGGTGATCCCGCCTTAGTAGTATCGCGTACGATACAGTATATCATATGACATCCTCAAGTCATGAGTGCGGATCTATCATCAATATAAAGCTCGTACGGTAAATCGTCGTACGGCATCCCAATAGTTGGGTACGGGTCAAAATCACAATCAGCACATCAAATATCAGGAACCATTATCATCATATCACATAATCTGGGGTACTGATCTAAGTCTAGTACAACTGATACCATCTATAAAGTATGAATGCGGGGGTAAACACACATCCAAGCACGCAAGAAATCACCTGTCGTATCCCAAATACGAATCATATCAAATCACCGATCTCGTGGCACAAAGCCCAACATCATCGACTCATCTCCAATGTCATCCAATATCATCATCAACACAGTGTAACTATAGTGAATATGCAAGGGTGTGCGTGTGGGTGTAAAGCTACTCTAGGATTCGCGACTATGAACTATACTAGTTTACTTCTAACCCTAACTATCCATAATACCCCTAACAAAATAATCATGACATACTATAAACTAACATATGTATAATAGACATGTATATTATACTAACTACGGACTGCGGGGGTGCTATACGCCATCCACCCGACTTCCCCCTGTAGATATAATCTACTCACCTTGCGTCTTCATTGTCGACGTCACCACGCGTTTGCTTGTCGTCCCGAAGTCTTCATGGGGTACCTACATATCAAAATATCGTATTTGCGCATTAAAACCAAATCAAATCTAAAATGGCACACGAAACCCAAAACGATACGATAAGGGGCCTATAGGTTAGAACCTATGGGCACGCCTTCAAAACCATCAATCAATCCTCGATATCGTCGTATAAACGCCAAGTATTCGAGGTAAAACGCAATACACAAATTCAGAATTAAAAATACGGAATACGGAAACACGAATCCAAAACAGCAACTAAGGAAATAGGCTCCAGATTTCACCCTATGTCAAACTAGACAAATCTATACATACCAGGGGTCTAATCTATGCATGTAGGAGCTACAGAACCAAAACGAGCAAGTTTGGTGCAGGTATGGCCGCAAATTGCGGCCAATGGGAATAAATTGGCGGCCTGGAAATAGAAGTGGGGGCTGGGGTCTTGGGTGGTGGTTCCTAGGTGCCTGCACATCTCACCGTCAACTCAGTTTTATTTTTAAAAGTCTCGGGTGAAAGCAGATTCCCAAATACATCTCCAGATTTACAGTTTTCCCCGATATCGATTCGCTAAATCCGTATTCTGGGTTTTATCTTCAGGTTTGGTCCAAAGTAACATCCCACCAGGGTTTCTAAGGTCACTACAAGCCTCAATTTCACCTTTGATTTCAGATCTCACCTAAACCCTAACTTGAATTCTCCAAAGTCCACAAAACGACACAATATCGATATGAAACTAGCATGGATGCACAAGGGAAATGAAATACAACTCTAGGGTGCAGAAATTACCTTCATTGGCAACTCAAGAAAATTCTTGAGTTGCTCAAAGTCCTCAAAATCCTATCTTGTTTGGTCCGATGTGTAGCTAGCGAGCTCGGGAACAAGTTTCATGAAGTGGAATTGGGGTTTTGGTTTTGTTTTAATGGTGTTTTGGGGGAATTGAAGGAGGAGGAAGAAGAAGAGGGAGCGGGAGCAGCAGCAGCCCTCAAGGAGAAGGAGAGAGAAAGTGAGATGGGAATGATGGGGGTAAGGTTTAAAAGAAAAAGCAAGTTGACCTATACGTACCCTCTCTCTCTCTCATAATCATCATGCTTCACTTTTCTCTTTTCTTTTCTTTTCTCTCACACAATGGCAAACCCTAAGGAAGCATACCCCAAAACATGTAACAAATGTAACAAGTGTGGAAAAATGATATGTGCACATTTTTGCACAAAAAATGCTAAAAATCCAATTAGCGATTTTTAATCGCGATTAACACTAAATTAGCATATAATTAACCATAAAAGATTAAAAATGACATAATTCCATAAATACCCTATTTTAGAATTTTCCAAATTTTTTCCAAAATTTTTCCGATTTATTTGTATTTAATAATACCGAAATATTAAAATATTCAATAAAATAATATTAAATTATAAAAATTCCCAAAAATAATATTTTATTTTCTTTTGAAATGTTACAATCTTCCCCCCTTAAATAAATTCGGTCCCCGAATTTAAATTTAAACACCCAAATACTAAAACATTTCAGTAACAATCCAATTTGTTGGGACTCCGAAAACATCTATACATAAATCGCATCATAGCTCAATACATGCGCATAAGTAATGAGCAGATAGCTCAAAATCAAAACTCCGTCAAGCATCCCGCAATCATCGGAGTCGTGATAAAGACACAATGTCAAATTCAAAACAAAACTAATATGGTATATATCAAAATTATACATGTATATATGAAATCTGTATGTGTAAATAACTAAAGTAAACACATGCAAAAGTATGCGGGTACTGTCCTCTGACAAGTCCCGCTCAGCATGAAAACACATAGCAAATATCATAAAACGTAATGCTCCATAAGGAATAAATCTCAAAATGTATATATGAATATCCGGTGCGTCTGGTGCGCACGGAAAACAAAATCCATGAATGTGCCATACATGTGCATAGAAACAACATCAAGGTGCAACGGGTGTGCACGGAGCATCTGTCATAGGCAACGTGTGTGCCTGACAGCAAAATCAGGTGCATTTGACATGCACGAAGAATACCGATTTAGTGCATCCGGTGTGCACCAAAATCGCATCTCATAATACGCTCCCAACGTGCGCGAAAATCCAAATCCGGTATATCGCTGTGTATAAGTTCACAATCATATGCATCAGCGTGCACAAATCAAATCAAAACACCAAAGGTGCAAGAAAACTATGCTGGAAGCGTAAATCAAATCACTGTATAAAATAGGCGTGAAATCACAATCAGTATCTCAAATGTAATTATTATGCGCAAAATATAAATACCCAATGGGTGCATAAAACAAATATCATGAAACTCAGTCATCAAAACTAAATCACGCAAACAGAACACCCAAAATACCGAAATCCAAGATGACGGATATGTGATAATCGAATCACAAAATCACAAATCATAAATACCGTCGTCGGTAGTCCCTCCTTCAAAGTCGAGAAGGTGTCGGTGCATCCAATGCTAGCAGCGTAAGGTATCTACTTGCCTCTTGCTCACGGTCTGGCATCCTCTGTCTCTGGGTCTTTATCTGCTCCGTGGATTACCAATCTCACAATCAGTCGGCTCATCGGCCCTGTTAGGTGTGGTAACGGGGACGATTCCGTTCTGGCACTTCTCTGTTCATCTCTCGGTCAATCATCACGACCACTCGTAAAGCAGCTTGTCACAGGCGTCGGCCTCTGGCTCTCTGAATGCACGTGACACATCTGATCCTGGGTGCAAATATCATTGCAGCAGTGTCCTGGAAGGAATCCTGCTCAGGGTCTCTTCCGATCTTGCTTATACCGATCTGTACGAAGGCTGGTACTCTTGCATAATCCTTTCTCGTTCTTTGGACATCTGCGTGTCCGCACACATTTCCTCGGAAACTGGCCGTATCCCAATGCCTCTGTAAGCATATCCGACCCTTAAATCTTAACGGGGAGTAGTAACAGCTCGTCTGCATCTTGCACGAACTTCTTGTCCCGCTTGTCTGTATCGTCGTCCATTTCGACGTCACGCCATGCTATCTACGCACCGCACTGTCCTCGGCCACGGTCAATCCGAAGTCTATCGCACGGACTCGAAATCGCGTACTCTGTAGCTTCATCTTTCTGTAGAAGATGTCTGGCTAAACAGGTCCTCGGGAACGCGTCCCAACCAACGGAGGAAAACTCCATACTCGTCTGTCCTCGATCAACTCACAACGCAACTGGGTGAGGTCCTTTATTTGAACCTGGTCAACCATCCCGTCGACGATGCCGAACTTTGGCCTGCTGGGTGTGTGCAATATGACCACTCTTGGGTCCAGGTCTTCTCGTATCGTATTCCAGAAAGGTCCTGTCGAGGTCTCTCTCTCAATCCTCATTCTTACCGAATTTCCCGGAAGTCATCATCCATTGCTGAAGCTAATTCTTATTCCGGAACGGTTGCATATTCGTCGCAATTCCTTCTGGAAGGTATGTCCATATACAACACCTCTGCGTATCGCATCTCTGATGTCAGCGGAGGGGAACATCATCTCTTCGAAATCTCTAGCGAACTCTTTTCTTCAGTCTGCTTCAATGTCGACTGATTCGGACTCGTCTCATCGTGGCTGCATGGACTGCGCTCCAACGGCTATACTCGTATCTGGAGTCTCCCAAGCAATGTGTCCCATCACATGATATCCGAATGATGTCGAATCATTCGATCGACTCGTCAGAACCTCATAATCCCCCAAGAGATGAGCATCTTGAGTACATTTTAATAGTATCGAGTACATGCCACAGCGTCGGTGGTCCAGCCGTAGAAGGGCAAACCCAAGCCTCACTAATGGCGCCGCGGAACTGCCGCAAACCCTAAGGTTCAAAGGCTTTCACACGGTCATTAAGTCGAGTTAGGGTTTCATTCTTCTAGAGTGTCCAAAGAATCGCCTGCATGTCTTTCTGAATACTTTAAACTTGGAATAATAGGTTTCCGACATTCGATCGTCTCTGTCGACTCTCAACGTCTCCGCGTGAAGTCGTCTCTAGTTGGAAGCAATCTATCTGATGACCTCGCATCGGGGTAAGCGAACAAACCACATGTCCTAGTCATTCATCCTCGGCGACTAGCGACTCACTACCATATCTCTAAGTATATACTCATGCTGCAGTAGCTCCAATCATCTGGGTGACATCTAGTCATTTGCAGCAACAACTGGCTCATTCGTCTATACGCTAAACAGCGCCTCAATCGTCCTGGATAAGCGATATATCGATGGTCATCACATCCTGGCTGGCCTGTAGCAGTAGCCTGATCCTCTGGTACCAATCGACACGTCCAAGAAATCTCATATCGCGATCCATCCAACGCTCGTGGCGCAAAAACACAATAAAAGACACATCTCTGCAATCGTGTGTCTCCGGAATTACGCCCTGGTCAGTCCTCGTTCGTCACGAGCTCGTGCTGACCGCAACTCTAGTCGTAGCTCTCCCTGCTCGTAATCGTGGAAGCAAAACCTTAACTGGTACCGATGAGGCTAGATCAGGAATGAATATAATATTGAGCAAAGAAATGTACATCCTAAGGCTCCTTAAGTGGAGTAACGTATCGTAAGTATGCCGCGGAACATACCCACGGTACATCACTCTACTTTAGTCACCTATTCCATCAACCAAGGGTCATCCTACGCTCCGAAGGTAAAACCTAACGCTCTGGTACCAACCTTGTCACGACCCGAAAGTACGGAACATGACCTGCACTTAGACTATGAAACGTCTCAAGGCGTACGGACTCTAAGTAAGCCGAAAACCCAGAAATCCAAACCAAGAGAGTAGTAGAGTGTAGGAAAACCATTTTTAAATCAAGTAGTTTGCAACATATGCCGAAGTATGAATTTAAAATCCCAAGTCTTTTCAAAAAAAATTCGGCAGAGTCTCCTTTGTAAAAACAGACCCCAAACGGGTACACAACCTGAATAAGCATATACATATATTGAAAAATGCATCCCCAAGCGGGAGCTAGCTCTTCGTCAATCGACGATCACAACCACACAAGCAATAAGATATACAACGCCGAAGGGCGAGGATCAAAACTCAAAAGAAAACTCAAATTAACATGAAAAAGGTAATACTGCTACGCGCGACTCTAAGGTCGAAATAATACATCACTAGTGTCTAAGTCTGAAACAATATACAAGTTTTGGTTGATGGCATTTCTAGATACAATGAATAATACATGTACAATGGTGGTTCTGATGCAAAAGAACCCACCTACCAAATGCAATTCACCCGCAAGAAAGCATGTGCCAGAAATGCCGCTAAGGAACCTGTACGGCAAAACCTGCAAGAACCGTGGCACAACGGGGGTGAGGTGCCAACTCGTGAATAGAAAACATCTAAAAGAAGAAAACGAATGCAAGACATAATCCTAGGTCAATACGATCAGTATAATATAAACCTCAAGAGTAAGTCTGAAGCATGATAAGGTGGCAATGTAACATCTAAACATGTAGGTAGTGTCAAGTGCTCGTACCTATGCCTCAGGTAAAAACATGTCATAATATAAGATATGTCTTCATGAAGTAAATATGATAAGGTATCAAAATGGATATCAATATACATATATTAGCGTCCCATTCCAATAATATTGGTGTAAGGGTATATATAACAGAGCCCTCATACCCTGTTATATATACAAATGAAGTATGATCAATGAAATCAAGGTCTGTGTGTGATCAATGTCTGTATATATGTGGACCCCGTCCACCTGTCACCCAATGACAACAAGTATCATGCATGTAAATATCGTAAAGCATATGCATGGAAATATGAGGATGTAATCAAATCATGGGACCTGAGTGCCTAGCATCGACACTCGAAAACATCATGAAACCTGTGCCTAGCATCGGCATGTAAATCCTCGTCTATCAGGCGCTGTCACCAAGACTGGCCCTGATAGGTACGTATCATACGCTATCTCGAAAACCTGAGTGTCCAGCTTCGACCCTCGAATTTCGACGTATCCATACGTACATACTCCGGTAGGTATCCCCATGATAACCGCCGAGTCCAAATACTATCAACGGTAGGTAGCGCTCCCCTGCCAGGCTCACCGTCTAACATATACGAGTCTTCTTGCCCCGGGGTACCTTACCGGGTCCACCATGTACCCGCAGACGGTGCCTACCGCTCCACGAATCGGGTTTCATATGCCACTCTCAGAACCGAGAAAACACATGGTGGACGCACTGAAATATCATATCAAGGGAAACAGGGTTTTAAAGAAAATACATATTCTCAGTTGAAATAGCCACGGTTCCCAAATCTAGAAATATCATGGAAGCAACATATCTCATTGCGTATAATCAGAAAGCATGATGTATGCGACATATAAAAGAATGTAAGCATATCGATGTATCATGCAACAAGGAATCGTGATATGCACATGTTGTGGAAAGCCGCTCTTTTAAAATGAATCAGTTTTAAAGAGTATCTTGCGGTTCCCAATCAAGAAATATCATCTATGTATGTGCAAACAAGTATGTGTATAAGTATGAGTATACAGTAAGTATGTGCACAAATATAAGTGTACAATGAATATGTGTACAAGTATGAGTATACAGTAAGTATGTGCACAAATATAAGTGTACAATGAATATGTGTACAAGTATGTCATGCAAGTATCGTATCCTGAATGCAACAGTACTACAGTATAGTGACATGGCAATTATCGATGATGAAGTGTGTGAGCCGGCAAGTAAGTGTACGTGGAACATACGCATCATCGATAATGGTGCTAGTGTCCTAGCAACATGATAGTAATATAGCAATAAACATATGCAAGCAATGTGAACAGCATGAAATATGCGGAAATCAAATAATCAACACCAATATGTATATGTCATGCAGTTATGCCATTTGAAATAAGACGAATCAGGGTTTTTAGAAAAATAAGGGCTACGGTGTTTTTATAAAAGATCCGTCTTTTGAAAATACCCATAGAATCCCTTTTTTGTCTTTAAGATAATCCTGATTCGTAGTTTTTGAAATAGATATGACTCGGGTCTAGTCTAACATCTACTATGCAACTACAGATCTAAGTGTCAAACCAATCAGGAGGGGTATGGAAACCACCTAAATCTGAGTCGATATGTATATATAGTAGTCGGTGATCCCGCCTCAGTAGTATCGCGTAAGATACAGTATATCATATGACATCCTCAAGTCATGAGTGTGGATCTATCATCAATATAAAGATCGTATGGTAAATCGTCGTACGGCATCCCAATAGTTGGGTACGGGTCAAAATCACAATCAGCTCATCAAATATCAGGTACCATTATCATCATATCACATAATCTGGGGTACTGATCTAAGTCTAGTACAACTGATACCATCTATAAAGTATGAATACGGGGGTAAACACACATTCAAGCCCGCAAGAAATCACCTGTCGTATCCCAAATAAGAATCATATCAAATCACCGATCTCGTGGCACAAAGCCCAACATCATCGACTCATCTCCAATGTCATCCAATATCATCATCAACACAGTGTAACTATAGTGAATATGCAAGGGTGTGCGAGTGGGTGTAAAGCTACTCTAGGGTTCGTGACTATGAACTATACTAGTTTACTTCTAACCCAAACTATCCATAATACCCCTAACAAAATAATCATGACATACTATAAACTAACATATGTATAATAGACATGTATATTATACTAACTACGGACTGCGGGGGTGCTATACGCCATCCACCCGACTTCCCCCTGTAGATATAATCTACTCACCTTGCGTCTTCATTGTCGACGTCACCACGCGTTTGCTTGTCGTCCCGAAGTCTTCATGGGGTACCTACATATCAAAATATCGTATATGCGCATTAAAACCAAATCAAATCTAAAACGGCACACGAAACCCAAAACGATACGATAAGGGGCTTATAGGTTAGAACCTATGGGCACGCCTTCAAAACCATCAATCAATCCTCGTTATCGTCGTATAAACGCCAAGTATTCGAGGTAAAACGCAATACAAAAATTCAGAATTAAAAATACGAAATACGGAAACACGAATCCAAAACAGCAATTAAGGAAATAGGCTCCAGATTTCACCCTAGGTCAAACCAGGGGTCTAATCTATGCATGTAGGAGCTACAGAACCAAAACGAGCAAGTTTGGTGCAGGTATGGCCGCAAATTGCGGCCAATGGGAATAAATTGGCGGCCTGGAAATAGAAGTGGGGGCTGGGGTCTTGGGTGGTGGTTCCTAGGTGCCTGCACATCTCACTGTCAACTCAGTTTTATTTTTAAAAGTCTCGGGTGAAAGCAGATTCCCAAATACAACTCCAGATTTACAGTTTTCCCCGATATTGATTCGCTAAATCCGTATTCTGGGTTTTATCTTCAGGTTTGGTCCAAAGTAACATCCCACCAGGGTTTCTAAGGTCACTACAAGCCTCAATTTCACCTTTGATTTCAGATCTCACCTTAAACCTAACTTGAATTCTCCAAAGTCTACAAAACGACACAATATCGATATGAAACTAGCA
This sequence comes from Agapanthus africanus, assembly GCA_030015575.1. Taxonomy (NCBI): domain Eukaryota; kingdom Viridiplantae; phylum Streptophyta; class Magnoliopsida; order Asparagales; family Amaryllidaceae; genus Agapanthus; species Agapanthus africanus. The sequence goes on from JASDDO010000012.1 coordinate 272,616,204, forward strand.
TGGATGCACAAGGGAAATGAAATACTACTCTAGGGTGCAGAAATTACCTTCTTTGGCAACTCAAAAAAATTCTTGAGTTGCTCAACTTCCTCAAAATCGTATCTTGCTTGGTCCGATGTGTAGCTAGCGAGCTCGGGAACAAGTTTCGTGAAGTGGAATTGGTGTTTTGGGTTTGTTTTAATGGTGTTTTGGGGGAATTGAAGGAGGAGGAAGAAGAAGAGGGAGCTGGAGCAGCAGCAGCCCTGAAGGAGAAGGAGAGAGAAAGTGAGATGGGAATGATGGGGGTAAGGTTTAAAAGAAAAAGCAAGTTGACCAATACCTACCCTCTCTCTCTCTCTCATAATCATCATGCTTCACTTTTCTCTTTTCTTTTCTTTTCTCCCACACAATGGAAAACCCTAAGGAACCGTACCCCAAAACATGTAACAAATGTAACAAGTGTGGAAAAATGATATGTGCACTTTTTTGCACAAAAAATGCTAAAAATCCAATTAGCGATTTTTAATCGCGATTAACACTAAATTAGCATATAATTAACCATAAAAGCTTAAAAATGACATAATCCCATAAATACCCTATTTTAGAATTTTCCATAATTTTTCCAAAAATTTTCCCATTTATTTGTATTTAATAATACCGAAATATTAAAATATTCAATAAAATAATATTAAATTATAAAAATTCCCAAAAATAATATTTTATTTTCTTTTGAATTGTTACACAGAGTGTCTAGCATCGACACTCGAAAACATCATGAAACCTGTGCCAGCATTGTTAGTTATTTGTATGCCCTAGAGGACATTACTGTACATAGGTTGTATATTGTAGTGGATGCTTGGACATATATAGGGAGGACTTTCTTGCTCGACATTATAGTATGATATCTGGTTACTCTTTATCTTAACATGTACTCTGATTTTCTCTATGTTACATGTTGATAAAGCCCTTAGGATGAGTACTTGACTACCAGGACTATGATGCAGATCATAATAGTGGGGACATGGTAGTCGCCAAGTACATCCTTCAAATGTTCCTAGTCGTGGGAGTACCGAGACAGGGAATCGATACTCCAGAGTAGACTAGCATATGCTCTTCTTGATCCATATGATGGGAGATGGATAATCCCATATCCATTGGTGTTTGACATCAGAGAAGGTATATGGGTGCTCAGTGGAGATTGGGTACACTGTACGGACTCGCCGAGAACTCCCAGATGGTATTATACCTCACGTCAGATGGCAGTTCTCTGGTGACACTGGTACAGGTTAGTCTGTAGACCTGAGATCGTCATAGAGTCTTGTGTGATTCCCACTATCCTTTGATTTCCATCATACCACGTCCAAGAGGGCGTGCAAAAAGGTGGCTTTTGGGTACAGTCCCGAATCACATGGAGACAATGAGCGATAGGAGGGGTTTCATCTCTCCTGGTATAGGGAGTTGATGTTGTGCTGTGTTCGATTGGCTATAACTGGAAATCCCTGGCCAGGGTTGCTGAGATTTACTGGTAAGTGTTATCAGTAGTTTCTGGAATTGTTATGGACCTCATATCGACACGACTTATAAAGTTGCTGGGGTCTGACGTTTACCACCCCTAGGCGAGATATGCGAGACGAAGAGACCGGACTGTACGGGAGTGTTACTGGTTGGATTCACGGGAGAAAGTAAATGCTTGCTTGTTGATCTTCTGATTGCTCAATACCTAGGTGGCTGTTACGTTTAGCTGACCGCTTGCAGCTTGTGGGTGTTTGATATGATCATCGTCTACTGCCGGCGTATTGACGATTCTTTAGAGTTCTACACAGAAGTTTCCTGGCTTAGGCAAAACGGAGTAGGAGCACATATGTGATATCTGCGGCACCGAGAATGATACGTGTATGTGATACCGTATTAGATTCTCGCGATATGAGATATCGGCCGGGTATATGAGATATAGCCGGGTCATCGGATAAAGTGTTGATTCGATGAACTGATACAGATTATATTAGTCGGTTATTTGTGAAATAGCTGGATTATCCGATAAAGTGTTGATTCGATAATTTTATGTATAATTATATATTTGATATATTAAATTACATTAACTAATATAAGCTCACTAAAATATTCTTTTTCTCACTCGGGTAATACATTGATATATATGTGATATACGTTAATTGTATTATTTTATTTTGTTACAAAATATATTATATATGTGATATATAATATTGTAACAAGTTAAGGTTACAAATACAACATGTTTTGTGGAGCTTAAACATGGTTAGGGTTTGGATTAGGGTTAACCCTTCTTGAAGCTTCTAAAAGCTTTGCTTTTGTTTTTAACTAAAGATATTTTCTAAAGATATTTTGGTTGATATTTGTTAACCCAACCCAACCCTTCACCAGGGTTAAGTCTCTACATGGGTTAAGGTATCATACTTAACCCATGGTTGCATTTCTAACCTCACTACTTTTCATTATTCATCACAAATGGTTTTCATATTCTTCTTCCTCTTGATAAAGCTTCTAGATTTTTGACTTGTGATGAAAAATGAGTGAGAAATTGAAAACAAATGAGAGCTAAATTCCTACTTCATCTTCCTCATCTATTCTAGCCGTTTAGATTAGGGTGTTTTCTTTGCTAATACTTGATTAGCAAACCAAAAGATTGGGCTTGAGTTTCTTCAAGGTAGATCATCTTTGTTATCGAAGATCGGAAGCAAGCTTGCATCTTTCTCTTCATGGATCCTCTCTTGAGTCCGGGTACTCGATGATCGCAGCGAAAGGACCTAAACACGGAGCTTTAGAAGTGAAGGAACGGACTACAAAGGTTGTAATCCCTAACTCTTAGAAGTAAAGTTGTTTACTTGGTTTGCTTCGCCTAATCTTTTGTCTAAGATCTTGGTTAGGGTTGTTCGGCACGTCTAAAATTTAAATCGGGCATGGTTGTGTTGGAGATAGTGCCCTCAGAGTCAATTATTGGATCACAGGCACGTGATTGCAATGATTGAGGGAGGACCTATACCGGTAGGACAATCTTACTCAAGATGATAGTATGCTATCTGGTTTATCTTTATCATCGTGTACTGTTTTAGGTGACCTTATAGGTCGCTATTACACGTTGATAGAGCCCCTAGGATTCTTGCTTGTCTGCCAGCAGTATGAGGGCGATCATATACGTGGGAGATAGGGTCTATAAGCACATCCTTAAAAGGTCCCTAGTCGTGGGAGTTTCGAGACAGGGCATCGATACTCCAGAGTAGACTAGTGTATACAGTCGAGACCCCGTCGAGGGGCGATGGCCGGTCTCACAAGCCACTGGTGTCAGTTGGTTCACCTAAGATGTATACACGTGCTCATTGGGTTATGAGTACACCAGACAGGACTCGCCCGGAACATGCTAGTTAGTCTTATACCTGACGTCAGATAGCAGTTCCCTGGTGACATGTGAACAGGTTAGTTCATCGACCTGAGATCGTCATTTGTCTCGTGTGAGTTCCCACTGTACTTAGATTACTACCCTACCACGCTCAAAGGAGTTGTGCAAACAGGTTTTAGTTGGGTACAGTCCCGAGCCACATGGAGGCAGTGAGCGGATCTGCAGGGGTTCGTCTCTCCCGGTATTGGGGGTGAGGTCGCGCTGTGTCTAGGAGAGCCATTACATGAAGTCCTTGGCCAAGGCAGGAGATTTACTGGTAGGTATTCCAGTAGTATCTCAGGCTGTTCTGGGCTACTCTCCGACACGACTTGTACCGCTTTTGGGGGTCTGAATTTTACCAACCCCTAGGCCCGCCATGCGATGCTCATAGACGAACGGATCGGACTGTACGGATATTGTCACTGACAGGCTCAGTAGGGTGTCAGGATGAGTTCGCTCATCGACGTCCCTTTTGGTCAATACCTGGTAGCCCGTTATGTATAAGCTAATACCTCTGACGTGCTAGTGGTTAAATCCACAACCAAAGTATTGACGAGTCATTAGAGTCCCCCACAGACCGTTTTCTCAAGTTTCGGGCGAAATGCTATAGAGGCCGTATGGAGATATGGAAGGGTTCGATCAGATACGTGAGGTATTGTATGGATCGTGATCGGACGGATTTTACTAGCGGGCTTTGGTTTAAGCCGGATCCTAGTATTGTACAGTGTAGATTTTGTCTCTTTGCATTTGTATTCAGTGGGAATACAAATGCGGGCATGTATATGCAGTCGCGGGTTTTTCCTGTTATTTATTACGGGATCAGTTTTCTGAAGTTGCCAATTTGCATTCCGTTTCGGCCAGTTTTCCTTTATTCCTTCACGGACGTAATTTGATGATGAGAGGGGCTAATTTGCAATTGTGCAAATTAGTATTTGTGGAGGGGGTCATTTGTAAAATGAGGCTTCATGATGGTTCTAGCATGATGAGATTCTTTTTACCATCTTTTCCTTTGCATTTATGAGATGAGAGTTGATTAGGATTTGGATTTGAAATGGTGTGACTTTTTTCTTCACATTATCACACATTTCCCCCTTTGCATTATGCTTGAGTTTTTCCACCATTTGGAGAGAGGGGCCGGCCACTTTTGAGAGAGAGAGGGAGATTGATTTTGTGGTGGTGGAAAAAAAAACATACATCTCATTCTTTGCTTGCCAAAATTCCAAACCTCTCTCCGTTGTTCATTCTCTACTCCACATCCATACAAGGAAACATCACCCCATTGAGACAAAGTGATTCTACACTAGCCTACAGTATTTCTTGGGTACGTCGGCTTGCCAACTTCGTGCCCGAGTTGCCTCGGTCCAGAGGTGGGAGCCCGTAAAAGAACCCGGCGATATGGTGCCCGTTCCGACGAGGAGCTGAAGACCGGAGGTTCCGCGAGGAGATCGGAGTGGAGGCCGAAGACCGAAAGACACGGATCGCTCGGTATAGCTTCCTTCCCTTTTTCTAGTTTGCTAGAGTTAGGTTAATGGCCCGATCAGGGTTTAATAGTGCGCGGTGGTGCCGGTTTCTAGCTTTTAGAAACGTTTCGTTTCCGCATTCCGGCGTCGGATTGACGGCCGGGGCGCCGCCGTTCACTTACAGGTTGATGCCTTGTAGAACCTTGTAAGAGTGCCTAGTAACCCTACAGTGGTATCAGAGACAAGCTAGAGCTTTAGGCGAATTCTAGACGAAGTTTAAAGTCCGATCGAACTCCGAATACCCGATAAAACCTAGTTTCTGGAAATTTTTTCAAAAGTTGACATTTTTCATATTAAAAATACTCAAAAAATCATGCAGGGAAATCTAAGAAATACTGTGAAGTACGTACCACCAATTCGTTCACCAGTCCGCGGAACCGCGGCCAAACCTCGGGTTTGGCGGCGGTTCCGTGGCCAAAAGTTTGAATTGGTGTCTGGTTTTTCACGTATTTATTCTTGGGTCCTTTTTCATAGTTCTGAGAATTTTTAATCCTACTCATGTGTTGAGACTTCTAGGAATTATTGGGAACTCGTTGATTCGATCGGAAAGTTTAACTTCGTTTAACTTTCTTCCGGGTAATTTAGAACGTGTTAAAAAGTTCGAACGGATATCAATAACTCACTTTTTCCCCTGCCGAAAAATTTCCAAGTGTTGGATTTTTTCCGTAGTTTAAGAACGTTCTTAGTCGTGCTGATTGTTAGAGATTCTGCGTGTTTAAGTTTAGTTAATTACCGCAATCAAGACGGTTTCGCTTGTAGCTAGCCGGTTGAGTACGGGTCGTCCGCAGGGAGATGGGAATCTTTTTCTAAGTGTTTTAACGAGTTAAGTCCAGTTTTCCAGATTTTGTTGTGATTATCTAAGTGGTAAAATGATATGTAAAGAGAGCTTGTTAGGGTTAGGATTAGGTTAGTTTGAGTTAGGAGTCGCTCACCTCTTTCGTTGCCCTTCTTAATATCGGTGTTACGGTAATCGGCAACAACGGAGATTAGCACGACTAGGAAGGAACTTGCGAGTATAAGCTAGGCTTTCCAACGCATAAGTTCTTCCTTTTGGTGCTTGTCCGTCCGTTCTTGGCTCTTAGCCATAACCTCCAGTTAATTCAACCACAACCGGTCTCACTACGGAATCACCGCTATCATGTAGGATAGGGTGCCGTAAGGAGCGGATTGTGGTTCAATTAACGGGAGTTGATTTAAGATGTTGGGAAAGGAAAGAGTGAGAGAGATTTCCTTCTCTCAAACTTCCCTTATCCTACCCTAACAAGTATGAAACTACTCACACACCATAATGAAAAGAAAACAAAACAAAAGAAGAAGATAGAAAGAAGGAGATTAGAAGAAAACAACTAGCTATTTGCGACCTCACCTTGGCAAGGATCAAGCATAAGCATCATGGTTGTTTTAATGATAAAGGAAAAGAGAGAAGAAAGAAACAACAAGAAATAACAACAACTAAGTTAACAAATGGAAATTACAAGCAATTAACAATTTAACTAAAGAACAAGACAAGATATAATAGCAAAATGAACTTCTTTATTCACCATTCTTCACTCACAAAGCTCACTACAAGTTTTAATGGAGAAGAGATGAGAAGAGGAAGAAGAACAAGTATTCTAAAACCTAGAAAAAAATACAAGATTATGCACCCTTGTCTTCACAAGGATCTGGGCTATTTATAGGCAGGGAAATGGAAATCTAGGGCAAAATTCTGCCTGTACATAGAAAGACCAAAATACCCCTGAAAACACATCATCCGACAAGGCCGTACGGCCGCGGAACCGCGGCCTAAGCATGCTTAGGCCGCGGAACCGCGGCCATATAGAGGACTTAGGTCTTCCGGTTTTGTGGGGCCCCCTGGTCTGCTGTGGTCTGTAGTTTGGCATATGTGTTTTCTGATAAGCCTTCCACATTTCTTCCAGAATTTCTGTTGAGCAAAAGATGATTTGATGTGGATCTTTTTGTCATGATTTCCTCGAGCTCCGTGTAGATTTCTTGGATCTTGTGCTGCCATCGAGCCTTGTGCATGAAAACGACATTGATTTGCCATTTTGTCTCTTAAACTGGTGTGTGGCAACAGACGGATAAAGAGCGGAGATCCATTTTTTATCTGTGGTTGGCAGGAACCCGGACTTTGTCGTGTTTTTCCATGAATTTCACCGTTTTAGAGTCGAGAACCTGTATCCTGCAATTGACTAGCAAACACGGCTCAAGAGTACCTACCGATATGCAATGTGATAAAAATTGGGCGGTATAAAAATGCAAAAATCTGATATGAACAAATACCCCCAAACTTATCATTTGCTCGTCCCGAGCAAAGCCAATTTATTCACAAAAAATTTCCTAACCTCACTTTCGCAGGGAACACGATTGCAATGAGCATGTGCAACAAGCCGTTAAACCTCTAGGTGTCCCTAGTAGGAGGAGTGTTGTCTCCTGAGGGTTTTCAGCGGATACTACCCACAAAATCCGGTCAAGCTAGTTTTGTAAAATAACTAAGATTCAAACCCCTAAAGTTTTGTTTCAGAAAATAATAATTCTATGATCCTAAGTCTAGACTATCGAACATTTATTTTTCATACCTCGCTTCTTATTTAACTACAGATTTTATATGTCTTTACGTGTAGTGCAAATAGTGTCGTTAAGTTCCCGAAGAATCGATTAAAGTCATCATGTCACACAAAAAGCCCAGATAACAATTTTAAAAGGATCACATAAGTTTTATAAAGAGTTAAGCATTTTTCAAGTTTCGTTTTCCAGTAAAGTTTCAACTTCAGAATTTCTATCTTCCCTAACAGGAAACTAGGTCTTATTCTTCACTCCACCTTTTTCTTGTTTTCATTTCATACACACCTCTGTGAACGTGCAATAGTCTTTATCATAGAGTAAAACCTTCATATCTCCGCTAAATTATTTTATAAAAGCCTGTCTTTTATCAAGATTATTCTCACAGAAAGAACCGTTAGGAATTTTAACTCGGAGAGAACACTTGTTTGATTTTGTTTTAAACTGGACTTTCTAGGCTTCTTAGCGAGCTTTGGGCCAATGCACCCAAACCAGTTGGCTTTAGAGCATTAGGTGTAAAAGCACCCCGGCGGACTTAATTACTCAAGTTACCCAGGTCCAAAAACAAAAGACAGTTTGGCGTGAAAATCAGATGATTTAATACGAACGGAGATATAACCGGCAGTTCAATTATTTTTTTGGATAAAAGACGTGTTTAGTGTGTTTGGTATGTAATCATTCCATTCAAGTTCCAGATGGGTTATTTTTCAGACTTAGTTCCAATTACGGCATCAATAACATTCCTTCATATTCGCTTTACTTCATAAACTATTCTTGACATTACTTATTTCAGAACAAACCTATTTGATCCTCAGAAAATCATTTATCTGTTTAAAAGTTTTTAAACATAAAAGACTTGTCATCTAATTTCCAAAAACTCACGACACGTGTAGTGTGATGTAAAGACGTATATCAGCTATAGTTATCTTCAAAGGAGAGTTATCTTTCAGGTTTTCAAAATTTAAACATAAGATTTAGTTATTCTTATTTTATGAAACAAAACCGTCGAAATGTTGAATCAGAGTCCTCCCACTAGCTATCTTGGCAGAAAAGTTTTTATGTTTTTAGAAAATTTTCAGATTTTTATGGATTTTATGGATTTTAATATGCAGATGCAAAATATACATATGAATGCGAAGGTAAGAAATGCGTAACGAGCGTACCCCTAAACTTAAACTGGACAGTGTCCTCACTGTCATTGCATGAAGAGATCATTTGAAGGGTCAAAATTGTCGGTTAGCGATACACAATTTTTTTATGTTTTTGTTTTTAAAGAAAAGAAAAAGAATATCCACAAATATATACAAAATGGTTTATACATACCCCCAAACTTATTTGGAACAGTGTCCTCTGTTCTTGGCTGGATAACCGAAGTTTGGAGATAGGCAGAAGAAGATTATGCAGGGTAAACCGGCTCCTGTAAGACCAGGAGCTCCTCTGTTGGTTCGGCGCTAAGGTACAGTTTGAGTCGGTGTCCATTCACTTTGAAAAATGAACCGTCCTTCAGATTCTCCAAATCCACAGCGCCCTGCGGATACACATTCCGCACAAAATACGGCCCTTTCCAGCGAGATCTGAGCTTTCCTGGATGGAAGTAAAGTCTGGTGTCGTAAAGCAGTACCTGTTGGCCAGGTACGAAGGTTTTGCGCAAAAGGTGTTTATCGTGAAACACCTTCGTTCGATTCTTAACGACAACCGCGTTATCGTAAGCCTCATCCCTAAGCTCGCTTAGTTCATTCAACTGCAGCTTCCGATGGCTGCCCGCATCTTCGAGAGACAGATTCAGCTCCTTTATCGCCCAAAATGCGCGATGCTCTATTTCGATAGGTAGGTGGCAGGCTTTTCCGTACACAAGCCGATAAGGAGACATGCCAAGGTCGGTCTTATAAGTGGTTCGAAATACCCAAAGGGCATCAGTGAGTTTCAGCTACCAATCCTTACGGTTCTTGGAAACCGTCTTCTCCAGTATCTGCTTGATTTGCCGATTTGAAACTTCGGCCTGCCCGCAGGTTTGGGGGTGGTAGGGCGTGGATAGCTTATGATTAATGGAGTATTTCCGCATCAAAGCCTCGAAAGTCTTATTGCAGAAATGACTTCCATTGTCGCTAATGATCGCTCGGGGGTGCCCAAAACGGGAGAAAATGTTTTCTTTAAGAAACCTCGTTAGTCCGGCTGGGCACAGCCTCGACCCATTTAGAGACGTAATCAACAGCGAGAAGGATGTACAAGTTCCCAAAAGAGCTGGGAAACGGCCCCATGAAATCTATCCCCCAAACATCGAAAATCTCCACAACCAAGATCGGTTGGAACGGCATCTCGTTCATCCGGGATATCCGGCCTATGTGTTGGCACCGGGAGCAAGTCTTGCAATAGTCATGAGCGTCTTTGAAGAGTTGTGGCCAGTAGAAACCACATTGCAAGATCTTCTCAGCTGTCTTCCTGGGGCCAAAATGCCCGCCACATGCTTGATCGTGGCAAAACGACAGCACACTCTTGAATTCCTCGTCAGGGACACACCGACGAATAATCTGGTCGAGACAGTACTTGAACAAATAGGGTTCGTCCCAGTAAAAGTGTTTTACTTGGGATAAGAAGCGAAGTCTGTCCTGACTTGACCATTCAGTCGGTAGTAATCCCGTGGCCAAATAGTTCACAATATCTGCGAACCAGGGTTCGCAAGATACTGTCAAGAGCTGTTCATCCGGGAAAACGTCGTTGATCGGAATTGGAAGCGAAGGCGAAGAAGGAAGTCGTGAGAGATGGTCAGCAACTACGTTTTCACATTCTCGTTTGTCCTTAATGACAAGGTCAAACTCTTGAAGCAAGAGGATCCAACGTATTAACCGAGATTTTGCATCTTTCTTCAGAAAAAGATGGCGCAGAGCAGAATGGTTTGTGTAGACAATGACTGGAGAGCCGATGAGGTAGGGCTGAACTTTTCTAAAGCAAATACAACAGCTAAGAATTCCTTCTCAGTTGTTGTATAATTGAGTTGTGCATCGTTCAGGGTTCGGCTCGCATAATAGATTATGTGCGGCATCTTGTTGATGTGCTGTCCAAGGACATCACCAATGGCAAAGTCGGATGCATCGCACATAATCTCAAATGGGTGCGTCCAGTCAGGTGAAGAAAGAACGGGAGCAGAAGTGAGTGAGCGTTTCAATGACTCGAATGCAGTCACACAGCTCGAGTTGAAGTCGAATGGCGTATCCTTTGCCAGCAAAAAAGTCAAGTGCCTAGCAATCTTGCTAAAGTCTTTGATGAACCGTCTATAGAAACCGGCATGGCCAAGGAAGGCTCGGATATCTCTGACGCATCGGGGAGGAGGCAGATTGGAAATGACCTCAATCTTTGCTTTGTCAACCTCTATACCATTTTGCGAGATGATATGTCCTAAGTCAATACCTTCGCGCACCATGAAGTGGCACTTCTCCCAATTCAAAGTGAGATTCTTGTCCTTACATCGGGTAAGGACAGCGTCAAGATGCAGCAAACACTCGTTGAAGGAATCGCCGAAGATGGAGAAATCATCCATGAAAATCTCCAGAAATTTTTCCACCATGTCTGAGAAGATTCCCATCATACACCGCTGGAAGGTAGCGGGCGCATTGCATAACCCAAAGGGCATGCGACGATATGCAAACGTGCCGAAAGGACAAGTGAATGTGGTCTTGTCCTGGTCTTTTTCGGCGATGGAAATCTGATTATAGCCGGAGTAGCCATCAAGAAAGCACTAGTACTCGTGTCCGGCCAATCGTTCAAGCATTTGGTCAATGAAAGGTAGCGGAAAGTGGTCTTTCCGCGTTGCGGCGTTGAGTTTTCTGTAATCAATGCATACTCGCTACCCAGTTTGGGTGCGAGTATGGATTAACTCGTTCGCCTCGTTGGTTATAACCGTTATACCTGATTTCTTGGGGACAACGTGGATTGGGCTAACCTACTGGCTATCAGAGATAGGGTAAATGATACCACTATCTAGACATTTTACGATCTCCTTCTTCACAGCCTCTTTCATGACTGGATTGAGACGTCTCTGTGGATCCCGAGCTGGTTTGGCATCATCCATCAGATGAATGTGATGCTCAACGATCAGGGGACTAATCCCTTGATGTCCGCCATGGACCAGCCGAAAGCTTGCCTGTTGCTGTGCAAGACCGTGAGAAGGGCTTTCTCTTGCTCTGGAGCTAGAGAAGCCGAAATGATGACAGGGAGGGTCTCGTTCTCACCTAAGTAAGCATACTTAAGGTGAGACGGCAAAGGCTTGAGTTCGAGCGCTGGAGGTGAAACGATGGAAGGCAAGATTGGTGCAGAGGTCTCGAACTCAAAGGACTCCAGCAAAGGTTCAAAACGAGTGTAGGCGACCGAGTTGGATGGTTCAGGTAACTCATCCGGAAATTCGAAAGATTCAAACTCGGGTTGTGCGCGGTTAAGATCGTTCGAGAACGTAAAACACTCGTAGTCGTTGTCGGGCGCAGAAACAGCAGCAGGTTCGAGGAGGAACGCACTAGTGGCGTCAAGATTATCGTGTTCGAACAGAAACTCCTCGAATTCACACTCTTCCGGGGTGATCTCCTGGATCGAGCAGACGTCCAGTATATGGGCATTAGGTTCGGCGGGCTGATTCCCCAACCTAAAAATGTTGAGTTCAATCGTCATGTTTCCAAAAGAGAGGATCATCGAACCATTGCGACAATTGATCACAGCATTTGAGGTTGCAAGAGATGGGCGACCGAGTATCACCGGAATTTGATTCCGGGGGTTAGCTACAGGCTGTGTTTCTAATACAATGAAGTCAACGGGGAATATGAAGTCCCCGACTTTTATTAACACATCCTCTAGCTCACCCCTAGGATGGGTGATCGATCGGTCGGCCATTTGGAGAGTGCAGTGCGTGGGTTTCAGCTCTCCGACGCCTAATTGCTCGTATACTGAATACGGAAGCAGGTTAACACTGGCACCAAGATCTAATAGTGCGCGGTTGATGTTCTTATCCCCAATAGTAATAGAAATCGTAGGACAGCCAGGGTCCTTCCGTTTTTTTGGTAAAGATTGGGTAAGGGCATCACTCACAGCACTAGCCAAGAAAACTTTCTTTGGTACCAGAGATTTCCTCTTTTTCGTGCACAAGTCCTTTAAGATTTTCGCGTAGGACGGGACTTGTTGGACAGTATCTAAAAGAGGAATGTTAATGTTAACCTGCTTAAATAACTCCAGAATCTTCTCCATTTGAGGATTTTGTTTATTAGACCTCAACCGGTTTGGAAATGGGACGTTTTTAAAATTGGTTGAGTCTAATGCTTGTGGAGGAGATTGTGGAGTTAGAACGGATCCCAGAACATATGTTTTCGTGGAGTGAGAAGTGGGTCCGTTCAGAGCAGAAGAAGAAGAAGAAGGAGAGCCTTTTGAAGAATGGAGAATAGGCTCAGAAGACGAAGAAGCAGAAGAAGAAGAAGAAGAAGAAGAAGAAGAAGCGGCCGGGGTGTCATCGTTGATCCGTTTGCCAATGTTGTTTTGCAGCATCCTTCCCGATCTCAGTGTGGTCACGGCACTCACATTATGGTTCTGTTGTTCAAGAGCAACATGTACATTATGTGGGTGACCGGGATTTGGGAGTGGCTAGGATGGGAGCTTCCCCTTTTCTCGCTCTCTTAAGGCCGCATTCAGCTGTGCAATCTGGGTCTCGATGGTTTTGATGCTTTGCCCGTGAGCGGCAGTGTGTTGCACTAAGGACTGAATGGAAGACTGGATGTTTGCGGTGGATTGGGTCGATTGTTTAACGAACGCCTCCAGACTTCGTTCGAGCGAGGAAACCTTATCGTTATTTGACGGAACAAAGTTGTTTGGTGGAAAAGAATTGTTGGGCGCAAAGTTGTTCGTCTGATTTTGGAAAGGTTGGGGTTGGAAGGGCTGCTGAAACTGCTGTTGAGTTTGTTGTTGCGCTTGTTGTTGCGGTGGAGGGCCCCTTTGGAAATTGTTGCCTTGGAATTGATTCTGATTCTGATTCCAGGTGAAATTGGGGTGGTTCCTCCAACCGGGATTGTAGGTGGAAGAGTATGGATCATTCCTCGGTCTTTGCTGGAATGCAGCATTAACCTGATCCTGTCCTTGCGATGGTGGATTGTAAGGACACTCTTCGGTCAAGTGAGAAGGATCGGAACAACAAGCGCAGATGGTACGAAGGGGGAGAACAGGGGCAGGAGCAGGAGAAGAAAATTTGCTCTCTATCGCTTCAAGCTTTCTTGTTATTGCAGCCATTTCAGCTTTCATCGCAATAGAGACATCAAGTTGGTGAATTCCTACCCTAGACTGACCGGTAGAAGTGGAGGTAGAAGAAGAAGAAGTCGGTCTGGTGCTCTCCCATTGTAGTGTTTGCTCTGCAAGGTCGTCAAAGAACTGCCACGCTTCCTCGTCAGATTTTGATAGGAAGTGGCCCTGACAGATGGTTTCCAACAACTGCTTCGTTGCTGGGTTCAGGCCCTCGTATAAGGTTTGGAAAAGTTGCCATTTCTCTATACCGTGGTGAGGACACTGAACAAGAAGGTCTTTGTACCGGTCAAAGCACATCCAGAAGGGTTCAGAAGGAAGCTGAGAGAATTGGTTGATTTCATTTCGAATCGTTGCGGTTTTATGATTCGGATAAAATTTCTTTAGAAACGCTTTTACAAACTCGTCCCAACTGGTTATGGAGTGGGAAGCGGTGCTATACAGCCATTTTTCAGCAAGATCGCATAAAGTGAACGGAATGACCCGTAGACGTATAGCATCGTCCGACAGTTGGGTAGTTTTCATCATGGCACAAACGTTTTGAAATTTATTGATGAAGATATAGGCATCTTCAGATTCAAGCCCATGAAATCGTGGGAGCATGTTGATGAAGTGGTGCTTAATTTCAAAGTTATCCCCATTGGCCGGTGGAAGAGAAAGGAAAGTGGGAAGTGCAGAACGGGTGGGATAGAAACGATCCTGGAGCGCGATTCGCTGCGGCGCTACAACAGGCGGTGGTGGTGGGATATTGGTCTCCCTAGGAGGTGGAGCCAATCCAGCGGTAGTCAAAGAGATGTTCGGATTAAATCCTGACATCGCGGAAGAAGAGGTTGGTGAAGGTGAAGGTGAAGATGTATGAACAGAATTCCGGTCAACGTCGGAGTTGGCTGGCAAAGGAAGGGGTGAAAGAGGAGTGGACGGAGTTTCGACGTCTGAGTCGATCGCGTAGTCGGTAGCGACTAACGTAATACGGACTAGGCGGGCGCTAGTGTCCCGAGTCCAAGCGGACATACACTAAACGAGTTTAGTATAGTCAAAGCGGAGAAGGTGAGGGTAAGAAAACGTCAACGGAGAAAAACGATGGGTGGAGGGTGAAAAATGGATTTGGCGACAAAGGGCAAGTTTTTATAAAAGTTTTTGATTTTTTCCTTTTTTTTGTTTTTTAGAAAGAGCTTTACAGAAATATGTACGGACTTACGGCTTTAAGCAATCACAAATAAGATATGCACAATCTCACCTAGATATAGGGTCACCTAGGTCTGCTAGACCTGCTCCTAATTGTTCCAGAGGGCTAGAAAAAGGACCTCAAACCGCCTCTTCTCCGTCTAATGAGGCCAGATAAGTGCCAGGTAAGTGGGAGGTTATCCAACGCTTTCGCGAAGTTCCTTAATTAAATAACCACTTGCCTTCGTCACACTTGCCTAGGCACCGCAAAAGTCAGATAGGATAAATGGCCGATGCCTGTAACTAGTCCTCTGTCCTATTGAGCGCGAAGTCCTTAGGGCTGAGTCTAGTATTTTTTAATTTTTAACAATGGTCAATGCATATGCTTTTTGTGATTTTTGGGGTCTTGGGAAGGGTGATGAAATCCCCACCCAATCTGAATTGGTTTCAAGCCCCTTAAGTCCGTATTAATGAATGCAAAGCGATAACAAATCAACTGCAAACAATTTTTATTTTTAGCGCGGCGCAAAGAATCCTGCACAAGAACAATTTATTGGAAGGGGGAAGAGAATTTGCGCAAAGAAATCTGCAGAAAACACAGTTTAATGGAGTCCAGAGGAGTGGGGAGTAGAAGAGAGACTTACAGAAAGAAAATGGTACCCTGACTCCACCAAGTGGCCGCGGTTCCGCGGCCTAAGCTTGCTTATGCCGCGGTTCCGCGGCAATAATGAGGAGTTGGGCCTCTGAAAAATTTGGGTGTGCTTCTGTTGCTGTCCTCTTCTTGTCTGGAGCTATTGAATTTGGATTTGCTTACTGGAACTGCTCCAGAATCTTACAGTAGACCTTTTGCTTCGTTTCGATCCGTCGCGGTGTAGCCGCGAGATGTGGGTCTATCTTCCAACGTCTTTGGCACTGAACCCGAACTTCGTATTTTCCTGCACACTTGCACAAAAACTAATCAAAAATAACAAGATGATGTTTTTACAAAGTATATTTTTTTGTTTGGTTTTTCTGTTGTTTTTATATTCACAAGTTAACCCGAAATTACATAAAGAAATAAACTACCATCTCCCCGGCAACGGCGCCATTTGATTGTTAGAGATTCTGCGTGTTTAAGTTTAGTTAATTACCGCAATCAAGACGGTTTCGCTTGTAGCTAGCCGGTTGAGTACGGGTCGTCCGCGGGGAGATGGGAATCTTTTTCTAAGTGTTTTAACGAGTTAAGTCCAGTTTTCCAGATTTTGTTGTGATTATCTAAGTGGTAAAATGATATGTAAAGAGAGCTTTTTAGGGTTAGGATTAGGTTAGTTTGAGTTAGGAGTCGCTCAACTCTTTCGTTGCCCTTCTTAATATCGGTGTTACGGTAATCGGCAACAACGGGGATTAGCACGACTAGGAAGGAACTTGCGAGTATAAGCTAGGCTTTCCAACGCATAAGTTCTTCCTTTTGGTGCTTGTCCGTCCGTTCTTGGTTCTTAGCCATAACCTCCGGTTAATTCAACCACAACCGGTCTCACTACGGAATCACCGCTATCATGTAGGATAGAGTGCCGTAAGGAGCGGATTGTGGTTCAATTAACGGGAGTTGATTTAAGATGTTGGGCAAGGAAAGAGTGTGAGAGATTTCCTTCTCTCAAACTTCCCTTATCCAACCCTAACAAGTATGAAACTACTCACACACCATAATGAAAAGAAAACAAAACAAAAGAGGAAGATAGAAAGAAGGAGATTAGAAGAAAACAACTAGCTATTTGCGACCTCACCTTGGTAAGGATCAAGCGTAAGCATCATGGTTGTTTTAATGATAAAGGAAAAGAGAGAAGAAAGAAACAACAAGAAATAACAACAACTAGGTAAACAAATGGAAATTACAAGCAATTAACAATTTAACTAAAGTACAAGACAAGATATAATAGCAAAATGAACTTCTTTATTCACCATTCTTCACTCACAAAGCTCACTAGAAGTTTTAATGGAGAAGAGATGAGAAGAGGAAGAAGAACAAGTATTCTAAAACCTAGAAAAAATACAAGATTATGCACCCTTGGCTTCACAAGGATCTGGGCTATTTATAGGCAGGGAAATGGAAATCTAGGGCAAAATTCTGCCTGTACATAGAAAGACCAAAATACCCCTGAAAACACATCATCCGACAAGGCCGTACGGCCGCGGAACCGCGGCCTAAGCATGCTTAGGCCGCGGAACCGCGGCCATATAGAGGACATAGGTCTTCCGGTTTTGTGGGGCCCCCTGGTCTGTAGTTTGGCATATGTGTTTTCTGATAAGCCTTCCACATTTCTTCCAGAATTTCTGTTGAGCAAAAGGTGATTTGATGTGGATCTTTTTGTCATGATTTCCTCGAGCTCCGTGTAGATTTCTTGGATCTTGTGCTGCCATTGAGCCTTGTGCATGAAAACGACATTGATTTGCCATTTTGTCTCTTAAACTGGTGTGTGGCAACAGACGGATAAAGAGCAGAGATCCGTGTTTTATCTGTGGTTGGCAGGAACCCGGACTTTGTCGTGTTTTTCCATGAATTTCACCGTTTTAGAGTCGAGAACCTGTATCCTGCAATTGACTAGCAAACACGGCTCAAGAGTACCTACCGATATGCAATGTGATAAAAATTGGGCGGTATGAAAATGCAAAAATCTGATATGAACACGTGCAAGTAACGCGGTGGACCCTCTAGATGAACACAAACCTTAACACGATTATGTGACCACCTGAACTGCCTCTAAACCTTAGGGTTTGGGGCAGTATGGCGTTGCCACATGTAAGGCTTTGATTTGACCCTTCTACGGCTGGACCATTGGTACTTTGGCATGTGATGGATACCTTTTTGAACTCCGCTCAAGTGTTGAGCTTTTGGGGAAATCTTGGGTGTTTGTTTATTCGATCGGAAAGTTTAACATTGTCTATTTATCTGGAATGCGATATAATATTTGGAATCCACAAGCAGTTTTGAGATAACTAATTTGAATGTTATAAATCTAGCAGTTTATTTTCAGATGATCGGTTGCCACGGGATTTTGATGCGATCAAAAGTCCGTCGCAATCACGTAGCGTACGCGGATAATCGCCGGGTAAACTTAATAGACAACCACGCCCCATAGCCCCGACCAAGTGGCTGTAGGAGAACCCCGTCGCCAAAAGAATCCATTCGGATGCTCGCGGCAGCGGTGTTCCGCTTTAGTGCACTTTGTCGACGGCATCCGGGGTGCGGCCGTCTACTAAAGTTTTCGACGAGCATTCGATCAGATTATCGGGAATCTTGTTGAATTTCCCGACTAGATATTGAAAAGTTTTTTCGATATTGAGACTAAAATGCGGGGTTTATAATTGTTAGGCATGCGATGTCTAAGGAATTCATTTGGTTAGGCATGCGATGTCTAAGGAGGTTGCGGATTCCAACTGTTGTAGTTTTACACTTTCTTTTCGGCGACCGTAGTGTAATATATGGTGTATCGCCAGTTTCGTTGCTATATATCAACGACAATTGGGATACGCATATTTACTTACGTTGATGATGTGATATTATGTGTTGTTGTGATATGATATATTGGATCGTTGTGTTTTGAATAGCTGGTTTTTTTTGTGAGATGAGAGTTTTTCTTTTTCATTCATGTAAAATTCATTGTATGTAATATTCTTTTATTAGGGCACTTCCGGGCTGAGGATGATGTCACCATTGTATATTATTTACTTTTCCGCATTAGGTAGACCCAAGGTGGGGAGCACAAGTAACCGGGTTCTAGGGTCCAGTGGGAGACCATCTCGAGGAGTCGAGACCGGGTCTCCTAACCCTAGAATTGGCAGTGTTACTTGCCGCTCTCGTAGGGGTCTAGGGATGTGGGTTTGGCTATTCATCACGACCGTGGAATCCGTGTTTTATACAGGCTCGTATTAAATCACGGACCTCCTAATATATCCAATATTTCATATATGTTCTTCTGCTGCAATGTTCTGTGATGAGATCATATTACTGCCTGAGACGTATGTTTATATTGTATATATGAGATATATGTTATATTGTTGATTTCGTTTCAAATGTGATGCTTGTGAAGCATAATAAAATGGGACTTCATTAATGAGATTAATGAAATAAAAGAAACCTAAAGATGTTGTAGAAACATGTTTAAAAACTGGTAGCTCTAGTTCTTGCTTTGCATAGCGGTGTTTCTTGTAGAACATCCAGCACCTTTTTCGATAAGGAAAGAGCCGAGATTCCTTCACCGGGAGTGAGCTCTTTAGCGAAACTAGCAGATGCTATAAACTCGGTTTGTCTTTTGATTGTTTCTATAGTTTTTTCTTTGCGTAGTGATATTTGTGATATTTCCTGCACCTTATTCGATAAGGAAAGAGCCGACGATCCGTTCACCGGGAGTGACCTCTTTAGCAAAACTAGAAAAGGCCTCAAAAACATTCCATTTAAACTCACTCGATTCTACAACGATATCAAGTTCATTACGCAAAGGGTTTTCTTAAAAACCTGTCGTATCCCTCCGTCATTTAAGATGAGTAGTACATAGTATTCGTGCTAAGTTTGTTGACCTTAGCCAAGGCGTAGTGTGCGGTAGCTAATTAGCGCTTATCTATATAAGCATATGATGCGATTGAGTTAGGGTAGTCGTACGACTTTGTTGACCTTAGCCAAGGGTCGTGCTAGTGGGTTTAATTCAATCGGGAAATGACGGGTTGAACTTGGCTAGCGCTTTTGATTTGTTGACCTTAACCATGGTCATAAGTTGCTGGGGGAAAAATATTATTGGGAATTTCAAGAGTTGAAATTTGCAATGAGATTGCATACATTCTATGAGATAGTTGGATCTCGATACCCGCTGCGAGTAAGAGT
Organism: Agapanthus africanus; assembly: GCA_030015575.1. Lineage (NCBI taxonomy): Eukaryota > Viridiplantae > Streptophyta > Magnoliopsida > Asparagales > Amaryllidaceae > Agapanthus > Agapanthus africanus. The sequence continues at coordinate 272,635,960 of JASDDO010000012.1, forward strand.
TACTCCTGGGAGAGTTTTACACATTACAATTAGCCGAACAAGTATGTGTCTAGAAAGATGTTAACGGGGTTACGCCCCCTGGGAAAACGAGGTTTATTTTAATTAGGTCCGTGCGAAAGCACGGGGAACCTCTCTCAAAGTACCGGCACTGGCCTGGCTGAAAGATTGGCGAACTTGTAAGGTGTAATTAATCCCGTCTAGTCTTTCCATTTAGGGTTTGAAGGAAGATTTGAGTAAAACAGTAGGAGACATCCTGATTAGATATATTATTAACCAATCTAATCTTGCAAGAGCATACGCTGAGTGTTTTCTTCTATCTCTCTTCAGGTAGCGACCATTTCACGCCTTAATCAAGATAATAATACGGTTGTATTGACTGAACCCGCTTGTTATACTACGCTTGAGAACGTTGGTCCCGCTCCAACTTATAATTGTTATAAGATAAAGCAGGAAATATGGGATTACCAGAAATCCCGTGACGCCCAAACGAAGAAAGTGCATGCTGATGCATCTTCTTCGGGTGTGTTCATTACCAAGAACTGTTTCTCAGTATCCTTTACGTCCTGGGTATGTGATACCGGATCAGGATCGCGAAAATGTAATCTGTTATATGGGCTACAGATAGGTAGATAAATGAGAACGGGTGATAAGTTTCAAGAGTTGGAAATGATGCAAGTGTTGCAGCCAAGTCTTTTGGCAGTTATCACCCTGTGTTACCAAAATACATTGATTCTGAACGAATGTTATTAGATACCGAACCTGATATACAACATCATATCAGTCTCTTTATTAATATAGAAGGATATAATATTGTATTGTTGGATAATGTTTTGAACATTTCCTATATCAAGAGTTGATCGGTTCAGGCACGTTATCTAAAAGCATAGACGTTCTAAATCAAACCACAGTTTTTAACGTACAGAACACACACAAGAGGAAGAGTTCAGAAATGAACAAATCCATCTTGAGGCATTGTAGACTAGGTCATATTAATCCGACCAGGCTAGCTGAAGTTATATTTAGATGCATATTTAAATTAGTTTGAATTTACATCTTGTGAAACTTGCCAGTCCTGTCACAAAGATAAGATGACCACAACTCCGTTTATTGGAAACAGAGAAAGGGTTAGTGAACTCTTGGGATTGATACATGCTGATGTATGAAGGTCCCCTGTCTACACATGCCAAGACCTGTTCTTTGTACTTCATTACATTCGCTGATTATCTCTCAAGATCCGGACATATGTTCCTGTTGAAACACAAGTTTGGAACTTTTGAGAAATTCAATGAATATAAGTTAGAAGTAGAAAACCGAAAATGGGTATAAGTATTATGTCCTTTGATGAGATCAAGGAGGAGAATACCTGGAATATTCTGAAGGAGAATGAGATTCTCTCTCAGCATTACTCCTCCGTATACACCACAGCACATCGGTGTATCGGGATGGAGCAATCAGACCTTGTGTGATATGGTGTGCTCTATGATGAGTACTACTGAGTTGCCTATTTTCTTTTGGGGTTATGCACTTGAGAAGTTGCCTACCTATTGAATAGGGTTCCAACCAAATCAGATGCCTACCACTCCATATGTGATATGGTTTGGGAAGAGCCCATCTCTTAAAGATGTTAAGATTTAGGGTTGTTCGGCCTATGTCAAAACCAAAATTCGGACAAGCTCGAGGCGAGGTCAGTTTTGTAGAAATTTGTTAGATATCCCAAGCATTCGCAAGGGAATATCTTCTACCACACCGAGAAACAAAAGATGTTTTATTTCTCGGCATACCACTTTTTGAGTAAAAGGGAATTTCTTGTGAAGAAATTAGTGGTAATGAGGTAGAACTGGAAGGAGTTCCAGCTATACAAACTGCAGCTGATGATTTAGTAAACACAGAGTATTCAATAGTTTCCAACAAACCTCAGCCTCTCTGCCGATCTGGTAGGGTTCTTCATCCACCTGAGAGATACTTCGGTTTCTTTATGACAGTGGGAGCGAGGATTGCTTCATGAGATGATGACCCAACTAGTTTCGAGCAGGCCATCAGGAGTGGGACTCTGTAAGAATGGCTGGATGCTTAGCGATCTGAGATGGAATCCTTATACACCAACAAAGTATGGACTTTGGTTGCTTTATCTGAAGGGTTAAATCCTCATCAGGATCAAGTATATCTTGAGAAGATTACTTGGTGTACATGGAAAAGTTGACTTTCAAAGCTATGCTTAAGTCCATCCAGATCCTACTTGCCACGGCTACATACCATGACTACGATATCTGGCGGTTGGGTGCCATGACTGCTTTTCTAAATATTGATTTGGAAAAGAGCGTCTATAAGTACATAGACAGAGGGCTTCGTAGACAGTGGCAGCAGCAGAAACGTGTGCAAGATGTTTTATGTGATAAATCAGGCATCGCGGAGTTGGAACGTCTGTTTTGATGTGGTAGTCAAAGAATTTGACTTCATCAAAATGGTAGATGAACCTTATATAGACAAAAAGGTAGTAGAGAGTATGGTGGTGATCCTCGTAGAGTACGTGGATGACATACTCTTGATAGGGAAGGAGTTTCCTATGCTAATCTCGGTCAATCTCCTCTTATCACAAAAATTCTCTTTATAGGATCAAAGTGATACCTCCTAAATCCTGGGTTATGGATCTATGAGATAGATCTAATTGGATGTTAGGATCCTCACTGGTTGTAATGAGATGGTATCAATCGATCCTGGGGAGAATCACTAGAAAGGTTCCAGGGAGATAAGGACGACTGAATGTCAGTCGCGGGCATTGCCTTTACCTTCAGTAGAGGGACGGTATGTTGGAAGAGTTCCAAGCTAGATACCGTGACATACTAGACGATTAAATGTAAGATACATCGTTATCAAGGATGCTACCAAAGAGGCAGTCTGGATATATATAATTTCATGAGATGAACTTCGTTCCTACCATTGTGTGACAATGGAGTGGTGGCTTAGGCCTAGGAACCCCTGTCCCATCAGAAATCCAGACATATTCTTAGGCGGTATCGCCTGATCATGGAGATGGTTGATCTCCAGGGAGATCGAGGTTAGGAGAGTAGACACAGGGGACAACAGCGCGAATCCACTCACAAAGGCCTATTTCCCAGTAGAGACTTTTATGGGATGGTTGAGCATGAGATACTTCAAACACAGCTTATTGTTGGGTATGCGATACCACAACAGATGGCCCTAGTGCAAGTGGGAGATTGTTAGTTATATGTATGCCCTAGAGGCCATAACTGTACATACGTTGTATATTGTAGTGGATGCTTGGATATATATAGGGAGGGCTTTCTTGCTCGACATGATAGTATGCTATCTGGTTACTCTTTATCTTAACATGTACTCTGATTGTCTCTATGTTAGATGTTGATAAATCCCTTAGGATGAGTACTTGACTACCAGGACAATGATGCAGATCATACTGGTGGGGACAGGGTAGTCGCCAAGTACATCCTTCAAATGTTCCTAGTCGTGGGAGTACCGAGACAGGGCATCGATACTCCAGAGTTGACTATCGTATGCACTTCTTGACCCATATGATGGGCGATGGATGATCCCATATCCAATGGTGTTTGACATCAGAGAAGGTATACGGGTGCTTAGTGGAGACTGGGTACACTGTACGGACTCGCCGAGAACTCCCAGATGGTATTATATCTCACGTCAGATGGCAGTTCTCTGGTGACACTGGTACAGGTTAGTCTGTAGACCCGAGATCGTCATAGAGTCTTGTGTGATTCCCACTGTGCTTTGATTTCCATCATACCACGTCCAAGAGGGCATGCAAAAAGGTGGCTTTTGGGTACAGTCCCGAATCACATGGAGGCAATGAGCGATAGGAGGGGTTTCGTCTCTCCTGGTATAGGGAGTTGATGTTGCGCTGTGTTCGATTGGCTATAACTGGAAATCCCTGGCCAGGGTTGCTGAGATTTACTGGCAAGTATTATCAGTAGTTTCTCGAACTGTTATGGACCTTATATCGACACAACTTATCAAGCTGCTGGGGTCTGACGTTTACCACCCCTAGACGAGATATGCGACATATCATACGAAGAGACCGGACTGTACGGGAGTGTTACCGGTTGGATTCACGGGAGAAAGTACTGGCTTGCTTGTTGATCTTCTGATTGATCGATACCTGGTTGGCTGTTACGCTTAGCTGACCGCTTGCAGCTTGTGGGTGTTTGATATGATCATCGCCTACTGCCGGCATATTGATGATTCTTTAGAGTCCTACACAGAGGTTTCCTTGCTCAGGCAAAATGGAGTAGGAGCACATATGTGATATGTGCGGGACCCAGAATCATAGGTGTATGCGATACCGTATTAGATTCTCGCGATATGAGATATCGGCCGGGTATATGAGATATAGCCGGGTCATCGGATCAAGTGTTGATTCGATAAACTGATGCAGATTATATTAGTCGGTTATTTGTGAAATAGCCAGATTATCGGATCAAGTGTTGATTCGATAATTTAATGTATAATTATATATTTGATATATTAAATTACATTAACTAATATAAGCTCACTAAAAGATTCTTTTTCTCACTCGGGTAATACATTGATATATATGTGATATATGTTAATTGTTGATTGTTCGAATCAGTGTTTTGTAGTTTAACCGCAATCAGAACGGTGTCGCGTGTAGCTAGACCGAGATGAGTACGGGTCGTCCTCTGGGAAACGTGGTGTGTGGTGGTGGAAAAGAAGATGAAGAAGTACCGACTTCGGTGTCGATAGCAGGAACGCGGACAAGACGGGCACTAGGATCCCGTGTCCAGCCGAGCATGCACTAAGCGGGTTTAGTGCAAGTGGCAGCGTGTGTGTGATTTAAAATTGGCTTGTTTTGAAAAAGTGGGACTCAAGACAAATCTCCCTAAGATGCACAAGCAACCCTAGAACTAAGGTTACCTAGGTCAGTCTCTAGACCGCTCCTAGACTTCCAAAGGACAAGCCGCAGGATAAATCCTCTACCGCCTCCGTACTACCCTTGTAGCCAGATAAGTGCCAGGTAAGTGGGAAGGAACCACGTCGTGGGCCTAATTAAAAACCACTAGCCTTTGTCACACTTGCCTAGGCACTACAAAAGTAATGCGGATAAAAGATAGATTAACCACGACCTTCCTCTGTCCTTATTGAGCGCGACAGTCCTTAGAGTCTGGTCTAGATATTTTTTAAATTAATGAAGGGTTGATATATATGCTCGATTTGTGATTTGTGGGGCTTAGGAAGGGTGATGAAATCCCCACCTAATCTTGATTTGGTCTTTGCCCCTTAGAATCCGTATTAAAATAAGCAAAACAAAACCAATCACAAAACTTTTGCAAAAAGATTTTTTAGCGGCGCAATTTTCGCAAAGAATCCTGCAGAAGATAGATTTTATTGGATTTGAGAGGAGAGAGAAGGAGTTGAGAATCTTACCAGAGAGTTCTGTAGCCCTAATCCCTCTAAGCAGCCGCGTTTCCGCCGCAGGAAGCACCTTAGTGCCGCGGTTCCGCCGCGAGGTGGATGGATCGCTTGTTGAAAATTTTTCTGTGTCCCTCTATGCTCCTCTGGATCTCGATGAATGGCTTTGTCTTCTGTTTTCCTCAATTCTGTAACTCCAGATCTCCTTGCAAAATTCACGCACAAGTCGTTAAATATGCAATTTGCAGTTTTGTGTTAATAATGGTATAAATCATCTAAGAATTCAACACAAATAGTAAAAATAAAAAATTACGCACGTATCACCGGCAACGGAGCCATTTGATTGTTCGAATCAGTGTTTTGTAGTTTAACCGCAATCAGAACGGTGTCGCGTGTAGCTAGACCGAGATGAGTACGGGTCGTCCTCTGGGAAACGTGGAACCTTTTACTTTTACTTTAGATGTGTTGAGAAAGAGAGGAGGGATAAAGAATTTTGTAGAATGGTTTCTAGATCTATGTTAAACAAGAATGTAAAATATAGATCTAGATTATTTTAAAGATGTAGATAATATAAAAAGAGGGCTTGTAGGGTTCGTTAGGATTTAGTAGTTATGGACGATTAATTAAAAGTTACCCTTTTTATCCATTAATAGATTTAGAACTAGAACGACGATGATGCGTGTAGATTAGGGTTTCTGGAGGGAAAAGGAATCCCACTCGTAACCCTTATCTCGACACGGAACTCCGTTCATATCTAGCCTTTACCAAAACAATCATTAATCTAATCTCTAATCGCAGTCGGTACTAGCAAAGAATTGCTAGCGCGCCCGATTAGGATGTTAATGATTCTTTTGATAAAGTTCCTAAACTTTATAGGACTTAAAAAGGGTTTAATTATTTTCATCGTCCATTAGCCTACCCTAATCCTACGAACCCTAACAAGCAGAAAATTACTCGCGCATGTTTGGAGAAGAAGATGAAAAGAAATAGAGGGAAAACATAATGTAAAAAAAACAATTAAATAAAATAACTACCTTTATTAATCGACTTTTTCAAACTACACTTTTAATCCATAGAAAATGATTACAACTAGTTGCTTCTCGATCTTTCCTAAAGAGGTAGATGAACTGTTGATGATCAGCCTGGATGCGTGAGCGTCTGGGGCTTCGTGATCGCGTCGGCTTGATACCTTTTCCAAGAGACTCTCGGTGCCTTTTTTTAGTGCAAAGCCAGAATCTTGTAGTTGGAAACTTGGTAAAATTCAGCATAGATTTATGCCAAGAAATTTTGTGCTCTGATTCCCTATTATTGCGGCGGATCCGCGGCCCAAGGGTGGGTTTGGCCGCGGATCCGCGCTCAATGGTGGAGATCACTTTGTCAGTTTTCTTGGGCTTTCAGATTGTGACATTTGGCAATCCAAGGCACCTTTAGAATTAAGAAATCTTCTCTCGGCTGCTTCCAAACTTGGTCTTCAAGTTTTGCTTCTTAATTTGGCAAGATTTCTTCAACAACTTGATTTGCTTGATTCTAGCCTTGAAAATTCTGCACAACTTGGAAATATTCTGCACAACAACTCAAATAAGATTTTAGTAGACTTTGTTCTACTAGGATTAGGTCAATAATATTATTTGCATACATTTTCCTACCAAATACTAATTAAAATATATTAACACATGGAAAATAATGTTTTTACACATAAACCCTCATATGTATAATATATTATAATAAAGTCCTTTTTTAATATGAAAATGGTAGGAAAAATGTAATACAAATGTGCAGTTTTATCAACTGAACAATTGTATTATTTTATTTTGTTACAAAATATATTATATATGTGATATATAATATTGTAACAAGTTAAGGTTAAAAATGCAACATGTTTTGTGGAGTTTAAACATGGTTAGGGTTTGGATTAGGGTTAAACCTTCTTGATGCTTCTAGAAGCTTTGCTTTTGTTTTTAACTAAAGATATTTTCTGAAGATATTTTGGTTGATATTTGTTAACCCAACCCAATCCTTCACCATGGTTAATTCTCTATATGGGTTAAGTTATCATACATAACTCATGGTTGCATTTCTAACCTCACTACTTTTCATTATTCATCACAAATGGTTTTCATCTTTTTCTTCCTCTTGATAAAGCTTCTAGCTTTTTGACTTGTGATGAAAAATGAGTGAGAAATTGTAAACAAATGAGAGCTAAATTCCTACTTCATCATCCACATCTATTCTAGCCGTTTAGATTAGGGTGTTTGCTTTGCTAATACTTGATCAGCAAAGCAAAAGCTTGGGCTTGAGTTTCTTCAAGGTATATCATCTTTGTTATCGAAGATCGGAAGCAAGCTTGCATCTTTCTCTTCATGGAGCCTCTCTTGAGTCCGGGTACTCAATGATCGCATCGAAGGGGCCTCAACACAGAGCTTTAGAAGTGAAGGAACGGACTACAAAGGTTGTAATCGCTAACTCTTAGAATTAAAGTTGTTTACTTGATTTGTTTTGCCTAATCTCTAGTCTAAGATCTTGGTTAGGGTTGTTCGGCGCGTCTAAAATTTAAATCGGGTATGGTTGATGCCTTGTAGAACCTTGTGATAGTGCCTAGTAACCCTACAAGCATCAGCACGTAAAACCTCATATATATAGGGCTCCGTCAGTCCGGAACGGCCCACGGGCACCGTCAGTCCGGATCGGCCCGTATCATCTCTCAACTCCGGTCGGTATCCTCCGGATATATGCCGAGCTCAAATACAATCACCGGTAGGTAGTGGTCCCTCTGGCAGGCTCATCGTCATCCACACGAAATCTCTCTCTCGCCCCGGGGTACCATACCGGGTCCACCATGTACCCGCAAACGGAATCATCCGCCTCCTCGAATCAGGTTTCACATGTCATACGTCTCAGAACCGAGAAAACGCATGGTGGACGCACTGAAATATCATATCAAGAGAAACCGGGTTTTTAAAAAATAGTACATGCTTTCTTTTGAAATAGGCTTGGTTCTCAAATCCAGAAATATCATGGAAACAACATATCTCAATGCGTATAATCATAAGGCATGATGTATGCGACATATAATAAAATGTAAGCATATCAGTATATCATGCAACATATCGAGGGAAAACCGCTCCTTTAAAATGAATCCAGTTTTAAAATATATCTTGCGGTTCCCAAATCTCCAAAATCAAGCCAGAATCATCTACGTATGTGCAAATATGTATGTATGCAAGTATGGGTGTAAAGTATGGGTACGCGAGTATGTGTGTACAATATGTGTACGCCAGTATTAGTGTACAATATCTGTATGCAAGTATGAGGGTACAATATGTGTACGCAAGTATGAGTGTACAATATGTCATATCCTGATGCAACATTCCTACTGTGTAGTGACATGGCAATTATCGATGATGAAGTGTGTGAGCCGGCAAGCAGGTGTACGTGGAACATACGCATCATCGATAATGGTGCTGGTGTCCTTACAACATGGTTTTAACATAACAATAAACACATTTAAACATGCAATGCAATGCGAATAGAAAGAATATGCGGAAAATGAATAATAAACGCAACAGTGCAGAATCTACATCAATATATATATGTGTCATACAGTTTTTCCATTTGAAATAAGACGAATCGTAGTGTTTAGAAAAATAAGGGCTACGGTGTTTTTAAGAAAAGATGTGTCTTTTGAAAATATCCGTAGAATCCCTTAACCTGTCTTTTAAAATAATCATGATTCGTTAGTTTTGAAATAGGTATGACTCTGGTCTAGTCTAACATCTACTAAGTACTACAGAACTAAACGAACAGTCTAACCAAAAGGGTAAGGAAAACCACCTAAATCTGAGTCGAAATACATATAAATAATAGTCGGTGATCCCACCTCAATAGTATCACATACGATACAATAATAATATGACATTCTCGAGTCAAGAGTGCGGATCTATCATCAATATATAGCTCGTACGTAAATCCGTCGTACGGCATCCCAAATCTGGGTACGGGTCGAATCTCACAATTATCTCATCAATTATCTGGTATCCTTATCATCATATCTCATGAACTGGGGTAGTGATCTAAGTCTAGTACAAGACGATACCATCTATAAATATATGTGTGTGTGTATGAAAACACACGCCTAAAGGCCCGCTAAAATCTCATGCCGTAACTCCTAATACGAACCACATTATATCACTGATCTCGTGGCACCATGCCCAAACTCATCGACTCATCTCCAAATATCATGCACTATCCTCATCATCCAGGTGTAGATATACGTGTATATATATATACACACAGTCCCATACCTATGTGTGTGTATATATAGATCTATCTGTAACGTTTCAGAAATCGTTTTGCGAATTTTTCCGTTTTAGGGCAAAATTGTCGGTATTTTCCGTTTTAACCCGATTTCGATCAAACGTCCGTAGAAACTTGCCGGCACCTATTTTAGCTAAAATAAAGCTTGTGCGCGAACTTTGGGGGTATTTGGAAGGTTTTGGTTCAGATAGATGTTTTCCCAAATAAAATATTATTTTAGCCGGTAAAATATGCACGTAAATCGGGAAATTTCTTCTAAATGAAAATTCTTGGAAATCATCACTACAATTATTTTAGAAGCTTCTTTTTAATTATCTAGATTTTTTTGGTCAAAGGATTTAAATTTTTTTAAAGAAAAAGAAAAAGAAAGAAAGGTGGCAAAATGCATTTAATGAAGCATTTATTGTTTTTTTTACTAGAACTTTCTTCCCAAAAATTCACAAAAACACCCCCCACACCCTCATGGCCGGCCACTTCTTGTTCTTGGCTGCCCTTTTCTTTTCTCACTCCATTTTCATCATTTCTTGCTCAAATAAATCATGAAAAATCCAAATAAAATCATAAAAATTAAAATATAATCATTTTCCTTCATTTTCTTAACCCTAAACCATGCTTGGTTCATCATGAAGTCTTGATTTTGGAGGCTAATCTTGGTTTTCTTGTTGCAAGTTTTTGAATCATTTGGAGGTATAAAATCCTAACCCTAATCTCTAATTGTTAAGTTTAAATCTTTATGCTAGCTTAATTAGATGTTAATTTAAGCGTTAAATTTCATGTTTCAAAATTCTAGAAATGGTTTTAGAAATTCAAGTTAAATTTAAAACTTGATTTAAGTGTTTAATGATTTATTGAAGTGTTAATTTGTGATTAGGAAAAGCTTAGCCTAGTAGAAAATGTTAATTATTGTTAATGAATACTTTGTTTAATTATGCAATTTTGCTTACTAGGTTTTGGCTAAAATTTATTTAGCAAGTGTTAAAAATTTAGAAATGGTTTAGATAGCTTAGTTAAGCTATTATAAGGTGTTTGTTATCGCTAGATATGCGTTAGCTTGAAACTAGTGCGAAATATTACGATAAGTTGCTTACTAGGTTTCTGGGTTTTTCCGACGTTTGTTCGATTGGTCGTTGCGTGGTTATATCTATTTTATTCCTCGTATTTTATTATGTTGTGTTGCGCAATCGGGATGATCGGAGTCTAGACTTGGTGTTTCGTAGTTTAGCGACCCTAGTTAGTGTTTTTCGCCGATGTCATGCGCGGTTGATGCGCTAAGCGCGCAGTATAATTTTCCGGGCGTTTTCATCGCGTTTCGTTGACTTTTCGTCCTTGTAGGATGTTTTGCTTGTGTGTTGTGTTTGTGAAATTTTAGGTTCGCAGGAGGGGACTACGGACACAGCTACAAAGGGAAAACAGGTGGTAGGATTCACCTAGTTTGGAGCGTTGGTGAGTAGATTTAACATCTACAAGGGAATCGCCCGCATGGGATTATGCGTCTGGGCTAGAGATGACTTGACTTGTCGCACATTCTATTTCATATTTAGAATTTGCGCATACACCTTTTTGCTTAATTAATTGTTGTGATTAGACTAGTACCCTTAGGACACTGTACATATTATTGACGGCTCTTGTTGCACGAGCACTGATTGTGTGCCACACACACCGTCAATAATTGCCATGTCACGCACAACACCCGTATAGATATAATATTGTTTGGATAGGGACATTGAGACATTGATTCATATTTCTTTATGCATATGACATATAGCATACCTGTATACCTACATGTTCACACATATGCCTTGACATGCTTACATGCTAGTTACCTTTATACCTATAGAGTTTTGTACCATTAGCGATAGGTACATACACACTTCATGACATAGCTACAGGTATACCTTTCACACATACTTCACTTATACCCAGGGGGTATATTACATCATTACTTATAGGTTGATACATATACATTGCAATACCTTTATGTTTACACATATATCTGGTTATAGCTACATGTTTACCTTTACTTGATGTTATTTAGAATTGGAGAAAAAAGGAACCGCATGATATTTTATATTAACTTGTTGCTGTTAATTAGCGGCTTTCCCTTTATATGCTTTCATTACAGTTTTATGTTGCATATATTATATTCATGGATTTTCGCATTGAGATATGGAGTTTTCATGATGTTTTCTGGATTTGAGGACCGTGGGAGTTCATGAAATTATGCATTATTTGAAAAACCCTGTTTCCATTGATTTGATATTTCAGCAGCCACCATGAGATTTATCGGTTCGGATATATATATATATAGCCCACGCAACGAACAGAGGGGTCCATGTGCGGGTACAAGGTGGCGCCCGGAGGTTCCCCGGGGAAAGAATCTCAGTGAGGAGATGAGTTAGTGGGGGAACCATACGTTCCTGTGACATTACCAATGACTCAGCGGTTATTAGGGGAATACCGACGGGAGTCATGTACGTATAGATACGTGGAAAGACGAGGGTCAGAGCTAGGCACTCGTGCTTTTCGGATAGCGTGTGATACGTAACTATCAGGGTGCCAGTCTTGGTGACAGCACCTGATAAATCAGTATTTCTGTGTCGATGCTTGACACATTGTTTTCATGATATTTCTTTTTACTTCTTTGTATATATAACAGTGGAATGGGACACTGTTATATATGCCCTTAAACCAATATTAGTGGAATGGGACGCTAATATATGTGTATTGACATTAAATTATATACATCATCATATTTATTCATGCAAATATATTTAGGATGTTAGATTTTTACTTGATAATTTGATTTGGGATATAGGTGATTCATTTGATATTGGAAACAGGATATTTAAGAGATTGCTGATTTGTACATTCAGGATATATGAGATTTATTCGATATTGTACATTCAGGATTTGTGAGACTTATATGATATGAGAGCCAATTTGGGGGCTGATTTGAGGAATTGGGATTTGGATTTGTCTTGATGGATTATGATCCTACCACGATGTCAGGATTCCGTGGAAATGACATATTTCATTCCATACTCCACATTTTTTGTTTATGCACTACTTCATGTATTAGTAGTACCTGCTAAAGTACCTTTCATGACTGTTGCATTTACATACCTTTATTTATATGCATTGCTTCATGTATTTGTTGTACCTGCTAGTGTACCTTTCATGATTTTTGCATTCATATGACTTTTTATTACTATTAATTGCACATGTTTGATTCACGATGTACGTGCATACTTGCGATTACCTACATATGTTATTTACTATTCACGAGTTGGCAACTCACCCCCGTTGTGCCACAGTTTTTTTTGCAGGGTGTTCCCCAGAGTAGTCGAGGCAGACTATTCTTCTATCATCTTTTGCTACGGATACCGCATCAGCTCACAGTGTGCAGTTTGCTTAGGTGGGTTTTGTGGTTATTTGTTTGTTGTATTGTATATTCGTTGTATCCTTGTACTCTCCATCTACTATATTTTCTTGTTGACTTAGAGACTTGGTGAGGACGATATTGTATATTATTTTGTGTCTGGGTTGTCTTTTATACAGTTTCCATTTTATCATCTTTTATTTATTCGCTACGGCGTCGTATATGTGTTGTGGTGGTTTTTTTCCGCCGTTGGGCGTTGATTTGCTCCCGTTGGGGATTCTTTACTTTATAATTTTGTTGTACCCATTTTTGGGGTTGGTTTTTACAAAGGAGGTGCTGCAGAAATTTTCAAGAAAGTATATTAGACTTAAAGAATTTATACTTGAGATTTTCAAAAGATTAAACAATGTTTCTTATCTTTTCTTGTCATTTAATGGTTTAGATTTCTGGGTTTTGGCTTTCTTTTACTGCGTTACGCCTGTAGACGTTGCGTTGTATTAAGGCCGTCACGTGCCAATTTCGGGTCTTGACAAAGTTGGTATCAGAGCGCTAGGTTTTACCTTTCGGAGTGTAGGATGACCTTGGTATGATGGAGTAGGTAGCTTAAGCAGAGTAACGTAGTGTGTGTATGTCCGCGGCATACTCACGATACAGTACTCCGCCTAAAGTGACCTAAGTACAAATTGCTTGAAATTCCTTCCTTGATGACATATCCTTGTGATTCGATTTCCGTGTTCATATCGAATCTTATTTCTATTTATAGCCTTTGCTGCCGATGACTATGGGGACTCAGAATGATGCAGCGAGGGCCGAGGTCAGGATTTACTCGGGTAGGACGAGGACTGACCAGGATGGCACGCTTGTTGCATAGGAGCAGATAGATCCGCCTTCGACAGATAGTATCGCTAGGCTTGTGGCAGAGATGCAGGACATGCGCCAGACGATGAGTTCATTGGTTGAGGCCGTTCGAGCGCAGCGACAGGAAGTTGTCACCCCTGTTACCCAGTTGTTCCTTGCAATCAGCATGCTGCATTCTGTCACCTACACAGCACCAGTGGATGCAACCCTATTTGACAAGACACGTCTTCCTGAGACTTTGGGAGTTCCGGAATAGTGGAGGACTCGTATAGATGTACCAGCTCAGAGACAGAAGCTTAGTCGTCGAGACAGATTTCGTGACCGTCGTGGGAGTAGTAGAGGCTTGGGACGAGGACAGTCGTTCAGCTCTCATCCCCAAGAGGGTCGGAAGTCATCGCGTGGATGTTTTCGATGCGGGAGCTTCCATCACTTCGTCAGACATTGTTCCTTAGCGCCGCGTCAGGCTTATGTGCGGAGAGTTCGTGGTTGCAGAGGATTCACTCAGAGGGGACAGGTTGGCAGAGAAGGATTTCATCCTGTTGCGGGTAGGGGGCAGACACGAGAGTTTGCTTCTACTCATCGGGACGCGCGGGCGTCCAATGCAAAGTTTTCAGGTATTCTAAATTCGTATGTTCTGTTGATGTACTTGTTTGTTTTATACACATGTTCCGTGGTTGGGACGAGAGCCGATTAGCTAGATCAGCCGTTTGTTGTGTTAACTTCTGTTAGCGATTCTTTTGTTGCGCGACACGTAATTCAGTCGTGTGCCAATCGGATGGGAGATAGAGATTCATCCGTCGTTTTGATCCTTCTAGAGATGTTGGATTTTACATTCTCTTGGGAACGGGCTGGTTACTTATGTGCTATGCGTCTGTGGACTGCCGTGAGAAAACAGACAGGGTTTGTTTTCCTGGCGATTCTGTTCTTGTTGTGCATGGGAAGGCAGTGGTGCCGCCTCACACAGGTTGAATCCAGCATTTTTCGCTAGTCGGCTTTTGAGGAGAAGATGTCGAGGATTCTTGGCGTTCATTCGTGTTACTGGATCCACGGTGAGTTGTTGGACCGGGTTCCCTTCGTGCGAGAGTCTTCCGACGTTGTTTCAGATGAGCAGGCGGAGCTTAGGTAGCTTAAGGATCAGCTGCAGAGTTGTTTGTTGGAGGGCTTGTTCATCTGTGTGTTTCGCTTTGGGGAGCTCCTATGTTGTTTGTCAAGGAGAAAGGAGACAGTGAGGTTTTGTATTGATGGATCGTCAATCGAACCGGCTTACGGTGCGGATAGGTATCCTTTACCTCGAATTGACGATTTCTTCAATCAGCTCTAGAGTGCGAGACTTTTTCTAAGTTTGATCGGGATCCGGTCATCAATGTTTCGGGTTCGGAGTGATGACATTCCGAAGACTGCCTTGTGTGTGCTACAGGCTTTGTGTGTTTTGGTGGTATCGTCGGACTCACCAATGCCATAGCGGTATTCGTAGACACGATGAACCAGATTTCTTCAGGCCATTCCTCAACCAGTTATTGTTTTGTTATTGACGACATTCTGGTTTATTTAATTTGTTTTGAGGAACTTGAGAAACACTTGAGGATTTTTTTGCAGATACTGGGAGAGCCCCAGCGGTTTGCTAGGTTCTCGGAGTGTTTCTTCAGGCTTGTTTGTGTTGACTCCTAGGTCTTGTAGTTCTGGGAGACGGTTTTCGTATGGTTCCGATGAAGATCGATGCCTTGCAGCTTAGGCCCAGACTTGTGTGCAGGACGGAGGTTCGCAGATTTTGGGGCTTAGCAGGTTTTTACCGCCGTTTCGTGCAGTATTACCAGTGTAGTGTTGTACCGTGGACTGGACTGACCGGAAAGGAGGTTTCATTTCTTTGGATTGAGGCATGTATGCGGTGTTTCGGCAGTTAAGGACTCGGTTAACAACTGCATCAGTTCTTTCTTTGCTTTTTGGTTCGGGCGACTTTGTTGTTTAACTGTGATGTTTCGTGAGTAGGGCTCGAGTGTGTACAGAGGTGACATTATAAAGTTATCAATTTTGCTTCCCTACACTTGGAGGAAGTACTAGCATGATATCCCACTCAAGATCTGGAGATGGCCGCGTTGGTTTTGCGTTGGAGATTTGGAGACACTACTTGTTCGAGAGTTGTGTCAGATTTTCACGGACAACCAGAGCTTAATATACATCTTCCTGCAGCGTGTGTAGATTGTTGAGACAGTCTTCTGCAGATTTACAGTTCTTGTGCGTTCGTTGAGTATAGCTTAAGTTCGCCTTTACTGAGGGGACAACTTGCTCATGTCCGCGCCCGAACACTATTACTTAATCTCTTTCGCGAGGCACTGCCCGCCAATGCTCGTTCGTCAAAGGTTCTTGAGCATACTTGGCTGGGTAATGATTCAGAGTCCTTGATTTGTGACAAGGGTGTGGTAAGTGTAGGAACGCGTTTGTGTACCTGATACTATTGGGAAGAGACGTGAAATCCTAGAGCAGGCACATCTGTCAACTCTCTGTACTCATTCAAGTTCCACCAGCATTTGATGTGACTTGTGAGATAGTTCAGGTGTGCAGGGATGTAAAGAGAAGTTTCGGATTTCGTTTCGAGGTGGCTGTCTTGTTGTGTGTTAAGGTTAAGCATCTGAGATCGGCTGGAGAGTTGCAACCTTTAACCATTCCGGAGTGGGAATGGGAGCAGGTCTCCATGAATATTCGTTGTGGCGTCTACCCAGGTTTATTCTGGGTGTGACTCCATTCGGATGCTAGTTGTCCAGTTATACTCAGGTTGCTCAGTTGTTCTTGCTTAAGTTTGTGCGTTGCACGGAGTTCCTTTATGGGTCGTATTCAAATAGGGCACCCTATTCGCTTGCCATCTTGGACAGGAACTTCAGGAAGCCTTGGGTACTGGTAGAGCTTTAGCTCCGTTTTTCCATCCGCAGGATGATGGTTTTGTGAGAGCGGGCTATACCGAATCTGGAGGATATGCTTGTGCGTATGTATTAATTGTTGTCGGCAGTTGGGATCATCACTTGCCATTGTTCGGATTCTCCTTCGATAGCTGTTATCATGAGGCACTCCAATTGGAAACCTTTAAGTTTTGTTTGTTAGGTGGTGTCGATCTCCAGTCTGTTTTTCTGACTCTGTGTAAGTAGGATTTTTGGACCCCAGCTAGTCTAGAGATTTCGGAGATGATCCAGTTGGTTCAGGTCAGGATGAGAGTGGCCCAGTGCTGACAGAGGTCTTATGCCGACCGTAGTGGTCGCAGACTTGAGTTCGTAGTGGGAGATCATGTATTCCTACGGGATTTTCCGATGAATGACGTGCTGAATTTGGGAAGTATCCCAGGATTGTAGGTCCTTTTGATATCCTTGAAGCGAGTTGGTTGCGTTGCCTATAATTTGGCACTTCCGCCCAGATTTTGAGTATTCACCCCGTATTCCTTATGTCGATACTTCGCAATTACCTTAATGACCTTTTTCACATGATTCAGCATCAGACCAATTAGCTTGGACTCGATCTTTCGTTCACCAGAAGCCGCTAGTTATAGTGGATCAGCAGGTGGAGGAACTTCGGTCAAGGGTCTTGCCGTATGTGAGGGTTCTTTGGCGTAGCTGTATAGTGAGGAGATCACTTGGCAACCTGCGAGCGAGATTTGGGAGTTTTGTACTCATCTTCTTGAAGGTACGCATAGATGAATTATAATTCTGGGACCGAATTTCTTTAAGGGGGGAAGATTGTAACGTTTCAGAAATCATTTTGCGAATTTTTCTGTTTTAGGGAAAAATTGTCGGTATTTTCCGTTTTAACCCGTTTTCGATCAAACGTCCATAGAAACTTTCCGGCACCTATTTTAGCTAAAATAAAGCATGTGCGCGAACTTTGGGGATATTTGGAAGGTTTTGGTTCAGATAGATTTTTTCCCAAATAAAACATTATTTTAGCCGGTAAAATATGCACGTAAATCGGGAAATTTCTTCTAAATGAAAATTCCATGAAATCATCACTACAATTATTTTAGAACCTTCTTTTTAAATATCTAGATTTTTTTGGTCAAAGGATTTAATTTTTTTAAAGAAAAAGAAAAAGAAAGAAAGGTGGCAAAATGCATTTAATGAAGCATTTATTGTTTTTTTTACTAGAACTTTCTTCACAAAAATTCACAAAAATACCCCCCACACCCTCATGGCCGGCCACTTCTTGTTCTTGGCTGCCCTTTTCTTTTCTCACTCCATTTTCATCATTTCTTGCACAAATAAATCATGAATAATCCGAATAAAATCACAAAAATTCAAATATAATCAATTTTCTTCATTTCCTTAACCCTAAACCATGCTTGGTTCTTCATGAAGTCTTGATTTTGGAGGCTAATCTTGGTTTCCTGTTGCAAGTTTTTAAATAATTTGGAGGTATAAAATCCTAACCCAAATCTCTAATTGTTAAGTTTAAATATTTATGCTAGCTTAATTAGATGTTAATTTAAGCTTTAAATTTCATGTTTCAAAATTCTATAAATGGTTTTAGAAATTCAAGTTAAGTTTAAAACTTGATTTAAGTGTTTAATGTTTTATTGAAGTGTTAATTTGTGATTTGGAAAATCTTAGCCTAGTAGAAAATGTTAATTATTGTTAATGAATACTTTGTTTAATTATGCAATTTTGCTTACTGGGTTTTGGATAAAATTTATTTAGCAAGTGTTAAAAATTTAGAAATGGTTTATATAGCTTAGTTAAGCTATTATAAGGTGTTTGTTATCGCTAGATATGCGTTAGCTTGAAACTAGTGCGAAATATTACGATAAGTTGCTTACTAGGTTTCGGGGTTTTTCCGACGTGTGTTCGATTGGTCGTTGCGAGTTTATATCTATTTTCTTCCTCGTATTTTATTATGTTGTGTTGCGCAATCGGGACGATCGGAGTCTAGACTTGGTGTTTCGTAGTTTAGCGACCCTAGTTAGTGTTTTTGGCCGATGTCGTGCGCGGTTGATGCGCTAAGCGCAGTGTAATTTTCCGGGCGTTTTCATCGTGTTTCGTTGTCTTTTCGTCATTGTAGGATGTTTTACTTATGTGTTGTATTTATGAAATTTTAGGATCGCGGGCGGGGACTACGGACACTGCTACAAAGGGAAAACAGGTGGTAGGATTCACCTAGCTTGGAGCATTGGTGAGTAGATTTAACATCTATAGGGAATCACCCGCATAGCGTTATGCGTCTGGGCTAGAAATGACTTGACTTGTAGCACATTCTATTACAAATTTAGAATTTTCGCATACACCTTATTGCTTAATTAATTGTTGTGCTTAGACTAGTACCTTTAGGACACTGTACATATTATTGACGGCTCTTGTTGCACGAGCACTGATTGTATACCACACACACCGTCAATAATTGTCATGTCACGCACAACACCCGTATAGATATAATATTGTTTGGATAGGGACATTGAGACATTGATTCATATTTCTTTATGCATATGACATATAGAATACCTGTATACCTCACAGATATGCCTTGACATGCTTACCTGCTAGTTACCTGTATACCTATAGAGTATTGTACCATTAGCGATAGGTACATACACACTTCTTGACATAGCTACAGGTATACCTTTCACACATACTTCACTTATACCCACGGGGTATATTACAATATTACTTATAGGTAGATACATATACTTTGCTATACCTTTATGTTTACACATATATCTGGTTATAGCAATATGTTACCTTTACTTGATGTTATTTAGAATTGGAGAAAATAGGAACCGCATGATATTTTATATTAACTTGTTGCTGTTAATTAGCGGCTTTCCCATTATATGCTTTCATTACAGTTTTATGTTGCATATATTATATTCATGGATTTTCATATTGAGATATGGATTTTTCATGATGTTTTCTGGATTTGGGGACCATGGGAGTTCATGAAATTATGCATTATTTGAAAAACCCGGTTTCCCTTGATATGATATTTCAGCAGCCACCATGAGATTTATCGGTTCGGATATATATATACCCCACGCGAAGAACGGAGGGGTCCGTGTGCGGGTACATGGTGGGGCCCGGAAGTACCCCGGGGCAAGAATCTCAGTGAGGAGATGAGTTAGTGGGGGAACCATACGTTCCGGGGACATTACCAATGACTCAGCGGTTATCATGGGGATACCGACGGGAGTCATGTACGTATAGATATATGGAAAAACGAGGGTCAGAGCTAGGCACTCGTGCTTTTCGGATAGCGTATGATACGTACCTATCAGGGTGCCAGTCTTGGTGACAGCAGCGGATAGATCAGTATTTCTGTGTCGATGCTTGACACATTGTTTTCATGATATTTCTTTTTACTTCTTTGTTTATATAACAGTGGAATGGGACACTGTTATATATGCCCTTACACCAATATTAGTGGAATGGGATGCTAATATATGTGTATTGACATTAAATTATATACATCATCATATTTATTCATGCAAATATATTTAGGATGTTATATTTTTACTTGATAATTTGATTTGGGATATAGGTGATTCATTTGATATTGGATATAGAATATTTATGAGATTGCTGATTTGTACATTCAGGATGTATGAGATTTGTTCGATATTGTACATTCAGGATTTGTGAGACTTATATGATATGAGAGCCAATTTGGGGGCTGATTGAGGAATTGGGATTTGGATTTGTCTTGATGGATTGTGATCCTACTACGATGTCAGGATTCTGTGGAAATGACATATTTCATTCCATAGTCCACTTTATTGTTTATGCACTGCTTCATGTATTAGTAGTACCTGTTAGAGTACCTTTCATGACTGTTGCATTTGCATACCTTTATTTATATGCATTGCTTCATGTATTAGTTGTACCTGCTAGTGTACCTTTCATGATTATTGCATTCATATGACTTTTTATTGCTATTAATTGCACATGTTAGATTCACGCTGTACGTGCATACTTGCGATTACCTGCATATGTTATTTACTATTCACAAGTTAGCAACTTACCCCCGTTCTGCCACAGTTTTTTTTGCAGGGTGTTCCCCAGAGTAGTCGAGGCAGGCTATTCTTCTACGTCTTTTTCTACGGATACAGCATCAGCTCACAGTGTGCAGTTTGCTTAGATAGGTTTTGTGGTTATTCGTTTGTTGTATTGTATATTCGTTTTATCCTTGTACTCTCCATCTACTATATTTTCTTGTTTACTTAGAGACTTGGTTAGGACGATATTGTATATTATTTTGTGACTGGGTTGTCTTTTATACAGTTTCCATTTTATCGTCTTTTATTTCTTCGCTACGGCGTCGTATATCTGCTGTGGTGGTTGTTTTCCGCCGTTGGTCATGGATTTGCTCCCGTTGGGGAAGCTTTACTTTATATTTTTGTTGTACCCATTTTTGGGGTTGGATTTTACAAAGGAGGTGCTGCTGAAATTTTCAAGAAAGTAAATTGGACTTTAAGAATTTATACTTGAGATTTTCAAAAGATTAAACAATGTTTCTTGTCTTTTCTTGTCTTTTAATGGTTTAGATTTCTGGGTTTTGGCTTTCTTTTACTGCGTTACGCCTCTAGACGTTGCGTAGTATTAGGGCCGTCACGTGCCAATTTCGGGTCGTGACACTATCCCCATATACACACAAGTATAACAAGTAAGCATGTGTGTGCTTGTGAGTGTAAACCTATTCTAGGGTTCGCGACTAAGATGCTATACTAGTTCACTTCTAATAACCCTATTCTAACCATGAACACTTAATCATATCTTGAATATCCATGTCACACATAAAAGATATCATATATATAGTATATATATAGCATACTATTCATCGAACTGCGGGGGTGCTATACGCCATCCACCCGACTTCCCTCGTAGATATAATCTACTCACTTTGCGTCTTGCTTGCCGATGTCGATGTCGCCATCATCTTCTTCATCGTCTTGAATCGTCGTGGGGGTACCTACATGTCACACGTATCGCATCGCATTAAAAACCAAATCGAAACCAAAACGACACGCGGAACTCACATAGGTCAAAACCTATGTTCTACTCCTGCAAATCAACCCGATATCACTCGATATAGACGTACAAACGTCACGTGATCGAGATAAAGCACAAATACTAAAATACAGAATTTAAAATATGCAAAACCATAACTCGAATCAAAACAGCAACTTGAGAATGTGATCCCAGATTTTGATTAAGGTAAAAACAATGTGAGCAAACAACACTAGGGTGATATATATGGTGTATATGAGCTATGGAGGCAACCAGGGCACCTATCATCACTACGTGGCCGAGCACCCTCCTCTATAATCCGAGCTCGCCAGCCAGAGGGTCCCCAATGGGGTTCGTCTTGGTTGGGTGGCCTCATACTGGTCCAAAAGTGTCTCAGGTATTGTTTACTTTTCTAGAAAATGTCCCGGTTCATTCCAGATTTACCTGCACACTCAAAAACCTCACAAACCGACATGAAAATTTCTGTAATTCCATATTTTTGGGTTTTAGGTTAGGTTAGGTCTGTGTTTTGGACAATTGGGGAGTTTAAGGTCACTTCTAATGTCCAATTACACAACCACAACTCAAATTAACCTTAACCCTCTCTAGGGTTTTCCAAAGTTCATTAAATTTTGCCAAATCGATACTAAACTTGAAAATAGGCTTAAGCAAACGAAACACTACACTAATTGTGAAAGTATTACTTCATTAGGCACTCATGAATCCTCCTACAGCAACAAAATGCAAGCTTTCTTGATCCAAGGTGTAGCTAGTGAGCTCATGCACATTTTTAATGAAGTGGGTATTGAGTTTTGAGGTGTTTTTAATGGTGTTTGAGAGAATGAAGTGTAAGTGCACGGCGGCGCCCCGGCCGTCAATCCGACGCCGGAATGCGGAAGCGGAGAAAAACTTTAATTTTTCGGACTTAGCAAACCGGCACCACCGCGAACTAAACATCCGGATCGTAACCATTAACAAGTCTAAGCTACTAACAAGATAGGGAAGAGAGATATACCGACAGATCCGAGTCCTCCGGTCTTCTCGTCGTCGTCCCAATCTCCTGCGGAATGTGCCGTCTCCTCCTAGTCGCCGGAGTGCACCACATCGCCTACTTCTTTTACGGGCTCCCACCTCAATGCCGAGGCAACTCGAGCACGAAGCCGGCTACTCGACGTACCCAAGATTTGGTGTAGAATGTAGTGAGCAAGTCTCATTTGGGGTATGTGGAATTGCCTTTTGTGGTGGAGGGATGATACAAACTCATGGAGGTGGAACTTGTGGGATTTTTCCTAAAGCAAAAGAGCTAAAATCCCGCATGAACAAATTTGGACAGCCCCTTTAGGCAAGTGGCCGACCAAGCATATGAGGGAGAGTGAGAATGAGGAGGTTGTATCAAAAATGGGAGAGGCCAAAAAACATATCATGCAAGAGAGAGAGGAATGGCTATCATAAACAACCATGATCACAAAACTATACCAACACTCCACACAACCATCATCTCATGCATGATGGCTCCAAAAAGGTCAAGCCATCATGAGCATAGAAAGTCAAGTGATGGTGCTCATCATGAAAACCATCATGATGCAACAAGATGCAAAGAACCCCCTCCACTAATGCCTATTTGCAACAATGCAAATAAACCCTCCACCACCAATCTTCGGCCAATGAACGGAACAAAGGAAATTGGCCAAAACGGAAAGCAAACTGGCAACTCCAAAAAAAACTGGTCCCGTAATAAATTACAAGAAAACCCCGATACTGTGCATACACACCCGCATCTGTATTTCGACCGAAATACAAATGCAATGAGACAAAATCTCCACTGTACTATACTAGAATCCGGCTTATACCAAAACCGGCTAGAAATATCTGTTCGATCCTGATCCGTGCAATACCGCACGTATCTGATCGAACCCTGCCATACAACCACACGGCCTATAGTACAAACTGTCCAATCCTGATTCGTGCAATACCGCACGTATCTGATCGGACCTTGCCATATCTCCATACGGCCTCTACAACCTTTCGCCCGAAAGCTGAGTAACTGAATGTGGGGGACTCTAAAGACTCGTCAACACCTTGGTTGTGGATTTAACCACTAGCACGTCAGAGGTATAAGCCAATACGTAACGGGCTACCAGGTATTGACTAAAAGGGATGTCTGTGAGTGAACTCAGCCTGACAACCCTACTGAGCCTGTCAGTGACAATATCCGTACAGTCCGGTCTGTTCGTCTATGAGCATCGCATGGCGGGCCTAGGGGGTTGGTGAAAGTCAGACCCCCAAAAGCGGTACAAGTCGTGTCGGAGTGTAGCCCAGAACACCCTGAGATACTACTGGAATACCTACCAGTAAATCTCCTTGCCTTGGCCAAGGACTTCGTGTAATGGCTCTCCTAGACACAGCACGACCTCACCCCCAATACCGGGAGAGACGAACCCCTGAAGATACGCTCACTGCCTCCATGTGGCTCGGGACTGTACCCAACTAAAACCTGTTTGCACGAATCCTTTGAGCCGTGGTAGGGTAGTAATCAAATTACAGTAGGAACTCACACGAGACAAATGACGATCCCCAGGTCGATGAACTAACCTGCACACATGTCACCAGGGAACTGCCATCTGACGTCTGGTATATGACCAACTAGCATGTTCCCGGCGAGTCCTGTCCGGTGTACTCGTAACCCAATGAGCACCTGTATACATCTTAGGTGATCCAACTGACACCTGTGGCTTGTGAGACCGGCCACCGCCCCTCGTCGGGGTCTCGACTGTATACACTAGTCTACTATGGAGTATCGATGCCCTGTCTCGAAACTCACACGACTAGGGACCATTTAAGGATATGCTTATAGACCCCAGCTCCCACTTATATGATCGCCCTCATACTGCTGGTGGTCAAGCAAGAATCCTAGGGGCTCTATCAACGTGTAATAGCAACTTGTCAGGTCACCTAAAACAGTACACGATGATAAATGTAAACCAGATAGCGTACTATCATCTCGAGTAAGACTGTCCTACCGGGATAGGTCCTCCCTTCAATCATTGCAATCACGTGCCTGTGATCTAATAATTGACTCTGAAGGCATTATCTCCAACAATCTCCCACTTGCACTCAAGGCTAATTATTGCGATGTCGCATACTCACAGCCCGTGTGATACCGAACACCCAACTCCTCTACTAGTCAGTCTCACAAAGCTCATTTGCGAAACTATTGCGTTCGAGGAATAGCCTTAGTGAGTGGATCCGCTTTGTTGTCTCTTTCCATGTCTCTCTATATCTCAAGTTCGCGGAGAAACCCATCTCCCGAAATGAGCAATACCTGTCTTAGAATGTGTCTGGATGTCTGATGGGACCTAGCTCATAAATGAACTCCACATCCAAACTTCTTAGACTGTATCGTCAACTGAACATAATCAGTATCCTGCGCCATGCCATCCTCAGTATTGCCTTGGACCACCTGTCCAAAATACTGCCCCCTCATCAGAAGGAAAAACTATAACTCTGACAACCTCCTTGTCGTCCATGTCACCTTAGAAGCCTGGAATGATAACTGTCTCCTGAATAAGGCTGTCGTTATCATATCCCTAGAACATCCACTTATGTTCTAAAACTGCTTCCGACTGTTTCTCCAGGATTGGATCAAATGTCAACTTATTGCATCTAGTGCAAGAACAACATCTGGTGTGGTACTTGACATCTCATGATTGACTCAATTGCCTGAGCAAGTGATCTGCCAATCATGCACATCCCTCTCTACTTCAGTCTGTAAGACACCATTAGAGAGGGTGACTCCATTATCTGCAGGTACACTACCGTGCCAGGAGTCGTCCATTCTAAATACCCTTAGAATGCTGTCTAAGTACCCTAATTGGGAAACCACCCAAATCTAGATCTAAAACCATAGGTCTAGTAACCAGTATGTCTGATATAAAATCCATTTCCTTTGTGGAGAAACCACTGTGTGACGACCAAAGTATAACCGATTGTAGTATAGGAGTTTCTTTTCCTACTCTGTGTATGTCATCCAAATACCAGGATATCACACCCTACTACCTTCTCAACAGATCCATCCCTTATTCTGATGAAGTCAAACCCATGACTGTCACGTCAGAAATAGATGATCTATCTCCGCTACATTTGCTTCAGTCTATAAATAGACATAAGCTACCTGTCCACCAATGCTTCCGCTGCTCCCACTGACTACGACAACCCTCTGACAGAGTCATATAGACGTACACATCTAAAACCAGTTTAGAACGACGCTATACTCATCCTCCCGCCGGGTCTCGCAGCCTGGAACAACAGCAATGGTAATTGTGGGTAAACAAGAACTTCCCTGTCACCGTACTTGAGGCTACCGTAGTACCTCTCGGGTGCCTGAAGTTACCCACCAAATCTGCGGAGTGGCCAATGGAATGTCAATCCAGATTGAATCTTTAGGTTCCTTATCAAATCTTCAGTAATCGTTTATGGTTCTGGAATCACTTCCAGTTCTACCATACTCCCACTACTGTTTTCTGAAAAAATCCATTTTTAATAAAACTGTGGCGAGTCTAGAACAATATTGCTATTGTTCATCCAGATGGTAGAAAGTCAACCCTCGTCATAGCCTGGGTCAACCCAGAAACAGCCATTACAGAAACGTGCCTTGAGTTGTCCAATGTCTGGTTTTAAGCATAAACCGGACAACTCCCCGTACCTTAACATCGTTAGGATACGAACTGTTCTATATCCCATATAGGACCAGAGGCACTGATTTAACTGAACCAGATCCAAATCATGCAACTGTCTCCAGTGCATGTCAACTAAATGGAAGAAGGCCGATCAGCGCTACTCAACTTAGGAATGCTTCCAATTATGAGTAATCCTGAAAGAGAAGCAAGATCTCTTTATCATTACTATCAACTGAATACCATACACAAGTATCTACATCTTCGATTGCTTTGAAGAATCCCGATACTTGCTACACCTGGTTCTCTACTCTATTCAAATACCCATAACTTCTCAAAATTCGGACCCTGTGTTTCCACGAAACACCTGTCTAAAAACCAGAGAAGTCATAAGTAAACCGAATATAGTACGAGGACCAACCCCTCTTTCCTGATGGACCCTGGACAACATACAATACTCTGTATAAGTCCCTTGAGTCTGATAACTTATTCACTGTGTGTCGTAGGTTGAAAACTGTACCTTTGGTTATGAAGAATTACACCGCTGCTTAATGCTCCTTACCTAACCATCCACTGATATAGGTAAATGTCGTAGACATAATTTCAGAAAGGTATATCTCACTCTATGAAAATAGACGTACAGATATATTGATTTGAAATTGGTGCATAACAGCGGATATTCAAAACCAAATATTTGCCGACCGGCAAACGACCCAGGTGATTTCCTCAAATATCACCGATTGCAACGAATCCCGATATAATGAGGATAGTCACCCAATTCCCAACAACTTACTCCCACTCATCATCTGTAAAACCATACAGATGTGAGAATCATACCTGGTAAATACATACCCTGGAGTAAGTATCTAGTCGGGAAATCAGCTTTCCTTTAACAGTACACAGTGAGACTGAAACATTGAAATGTTTCGTAGGGGTATTCTGGTATTCCTAGTAATGCCTCTTCCAGATTCACGACTGTAACCGTATAATCCTTTGCCACCTCTCCAAATCCCTTCATATGTCTTTAGTCATTACCTTCTGCACACCCCTTTAGGCCAAATGGTTTTCTTCCTTCGCTACCGTTCGGCACCAGCCTATGGTTTGGAAGAAGACTATCCAATAAGCATAATGGGTGTACTGTCCTAATCCTAGGAACACTCGTAATGCGAGAGAAGGTGAAGATAAAAGACACCAGAATAAATCTTATTCCTATTTCTCCTGAACCAGAATCCATCCACGAACTGGAACAAGTTCCTTTCGAGTTCGTATATAACCATACGATGGAGTATCCAATAAACTGTGGATCTTCGTAGTGATACGGAGTGTCCTGGAGAAATACAAAGGTGATTTTAGGATTGGCGAAGAAAAACTTGGTTTGGTCGTGAATATCTGTTGCAATGTACTTTGCCCTCTTACTAATCCCTTGCTTTGTCTTAACTTAATACCTTCTGCACACCATCGTTATGCTAATTGGTTTTCTTCATTCCCTACCGGTCGGCACCTGCCTATGGTTTGGAAGAAGACTATCCAATTTGCGTAATAGGTGTACTACCCCTAAACCAAGGAGTACTCATAACCTGAGAGAGGGTAAAAGAAAAAGACAACTGAATAATCCTATCCGTTTTCTCCAGAACCGGAAACCATCCTCGAATAAATTCTTTCGAGTTCGTATCTAACCATACGATGGTTTTGTCCAATGGAAGTGGACGTTCGTAGTAAAACGGGGTGTCCTGGAGAAAAGGGTAAAAGTAGGAGTGGCAATGAGGTTAGCAACTCTGACAATCCAAAAGCCAGTGTTAAAGAAGGTTCGGTTGATTTGGTCACTGAGTCATAGTATTAGGGTCGGGTCAATGGTCGCTGCCAAAGAGAGAGAGAAAAGAAACACTCAGCGTGCACTCTAACCTAGATCAGAATGGTTACCAATTTATCTAATCTGGAATCCTCCCACTGTACCTCAAATTCTCCTCCAAACCTGAAAGAAGAATTAGTCGGGGTTACCCGAGGAGTAAACTAACTCATCAGTGGGAATCGGGATCCAACTCTCATCGCATGACAACGTGACGGAATCCGCTCACGGTATCACACTCCAGAAGGTATGCGCATATCTGGCAAGTTTCAGTTCTTTTGAAACTCCCGATATGATTTCTGCCCCATGCTCTTATGACCTTGGCGTGAGGTCAAAATATCATAAGTCACATGTCAAGTTCTACCCATCATTATCCAGGTTAATTTGAATCCACCCGTGCATACCCTTGACGTAGGACAAAATAGTAGTACGACTGTCCCAAACCAACGCATCTATCTATGCAACAGATAAATACCCGGCAGCTACCAATCACTATGCCTTGGCGTGAGGTCAAAATACATAGCTTGAATACTACCGAATATTTAACTGAAATGATGGAGGGCTACGAATGGTTTCTGGCGAAAACCTTTAACGTAAAGAACTTGATATCGTCGATGGAACGGATAGCTTTTAAAAATACAGTGACGAAAACCGTTGCTAAAGAGGTCACTCCCGGTGAAGGGATCTCGGCTCTTTCCCCGTAGAATGGGGTGCAGGATATTCCAAATGAATACCGCGATGCAAAGCAAAAGTAATCGGCTATAGTGAAGTCATTGCCCTGACGCAAACTTTTTGTCCAAGGGGTCACTCCCGGTGAAGGGATCTCGGCCCTTGCCTCATCGACTGAGGAGCAGGATATTCCATCTGAATACCACGATGCAAAACAAAAGTGAACGTCCTTGCAATAACAGCCTTTTGAAAAGTGTTCCAACAACATCAGATTAGATTTGTTTTTAACTTGCATTGATCCGAATCAATGCAGTCCCATCAATCGATCACACCAAAAAGAACGAAAATATACTGATGTACGTATATGCCATCCGCATTCGCCACTGGGTCCCGTCATTACCCGTTAGGTTAGCTAACTAACGACAGAGCGGGGACTGGACTAGCGCGGATGTAAAACATATACAACATCTACTAATATATATACCAATATATTATATTTCGCTCAAAGCGTGAAAAGAAATGCAACATCACAGAAAATGTACAGCATCACAGAAACAATACAGATATCTGGGATCCCCGGGTTTCACAGAGCCACTACTGAAACCCGACGTTCCCCTGGTCGTGTGGATAGCCTGTGCAATGAAATCCTAGACCCCTACGGGCGCGGCAAGTCACCCGCCAAAACCTGAAGCGAGGCAGCCCCCTTCAGCACCGTGAATGGACCACCCAGCACTTCACGGAATCCGGCAACTTGGGCACCCCTCCTGGG
Source organism: Agapanthus africanus (assembly GCA_030015575.1). Lineage (NCBI taxonomy): Eukaryota > Viridiplantae > Streptophyta > Magnoliopsida > Asparagales > Amaryllidaceae > Agapanthus > Agapanthus africanus. The sequence continues at coordinate 272,665,859 of JASDDO010000012.1, forward strand.
TCAACCTGTACCCCCTACGAGTGCGGCGAATAGCGCACCAATCCTAGAGTGAAGCCCCCTCCGTCTCAATGCCATGAGATGCGGGCTTGTTGCCCTCCAGAACCCGGCTATCCGTGCACCCCTCCGCGGGGTAATCCTAGTACAGAAAGTAAAATATACATACAACGGGTACATCGACCGCAACCTGGCCGTGCCCCAAAATAATAATACAAACAGGCAGTGACGGCAGTCCACATGTCGGACGCTCGCCCCGTAATATCAAATGTACATAATACAACAAAACTGTACTAGCATTGCATCCAGGCTATCCCCCACGACCAATCCGCAATATCACAGCAAAAACAGAACATCAACTTGAAAGTCACGTTCGCAAATCCGTCTAACCGGGCTATAGCAGTTAGACCGGATTTACCGATCAAGTGACATTCACGGTCGCAGATATAATGTAAATACTGTGAAATAATGTGTTTAAATATTCGATCGATCAAACACTAACAAGTGGGCCCCAAGCGATACTGTAACAGATCAAGAAATCCTAGGCCCAAAATTAATATTCCAAAACACATGAAATCACCCCAGAAGCCCACTGTAAAAACCCAACCCACTGAATCAACTATACGGCGGCGGAACCGCGGCAACAAGTAGGGTTTTGCCGCGGTTCCGCGCTCTATTGTAGAGATCAGTGTGTCGAAAGTTTGCAGAACTCTTAGAATCTCCAGTACATCAATTTTATACAACCTGAAAAATTTTTCAAGACCAAAAATTTTCAACAGAAACTGATGCGAAGGTAAAATGCAGTTTTGGAACTTTTTGATCGATCGGAAATGCAAACACATTAAACCAAGCTAGACTAAGTTAATGGCGTGGCTTTGATACCACTGTAAGTGCACGGCGGCGCCCCGGCCGTCAATCCGACGCCGGAATGCGGAAGCGGTGAAAAACTTTAATTTTGCGGACTTAGCAAACCGGCACCACCGCGAACTAAACATCCGGATCGTAACCATTAACAAGTCTAAGCTACTAACAAGATAGGGAAGAGAGATATACCGACAGATCCGAGTCCTCCGGTCTTCTCGTCGTCGTCCCAATCTCCTGCGGAATGTGCCGTCTCCTCCTAGTCGCCGGAAGTGCACCACATCGCCTACTTCTTTTACGGGCTCCCACCTCAATGCCGAGGCAACTCGGGCACGAAGCCGGCTACTCGACGTGCCTAAGATTTGGTGTAGAATGTAGTGAGCAAGTCTCATTTGGGGTATGTGGAATTGCCTTTTGTGGTGGAGGGATGATACAAACTCATGGAGGTGGAACTTGTGGGATTTTTGCTAAAGCAAAAGAGCTAAAATCCCACATGAACAAATTTGAACGGCCCCTTTAGGGAAGTGGCCGACCAAGCATATGAGGGAGAGTGAGAATGAGGAGGTTGTATCAAAAATGGGAGAGGACAAAAAACATATCATGCAAGAGAGAGAGGAATGGCTATCATAAACAACCATGATCACAAAACTATACCAACACTCCACACAACCATCATCTTATGCATGATGGCTCCAAAAAGGTCAAGCCATCATAAGCATAGAAAGTCAAGTGATGGTGCTCATCATGAAAACCAACATGATGCAACAAGATGCAAAGAACCCCCTCCACTAATGCCTATTTGCAACAATGCAAATAAACCATCCTCCACCAATCTTCGGCCAATGAACGGAACAAAGGAAATTGGCCGAAACGGAAAGCAAACTGGCAACTCCAAAAAAAACTGGTCCCGTAATAAATTACAGGAAAACCCCGATACTGTGCATACACACCCGCATCTGTATTTCGACCGAAATACAAATGCAATGAGACAAAATCTCCACTGTACTATACTAGAATCCGGCTTATACCAAAACCGGCTAGTAATATCTATTCGATCCTGATCCGTACAATACCGCACGTATCTGATCGAACCCTGCCATACAACCACACGGCCTATAGTACAAACTGTCCAATCCTGATTCATGCAATACCGCACGTATCTGATCGGACCTTGCCATATCTCCATACGGCCTCTACAACCTTTCGCCCGAAAGCTGAGTAACTGAATGTGGGGGAATCTAAAGACTCGTCAACACCTTGGTTGTGGATTTAACCACTAGCACGTCAGAGGTATAAGCCAATACGTAACGGGCTACCACATATTGACTAAAAGGGATGTCTGTGAGTGAACTCAGCCTGACAACCCTACTGAGCCAGTCAGTGGCAATATCCGTACAGTCCGGTCCGTTCGTCTATGAGCATCGCATGGCGGGCCTAGGGGGTTGGTGAAAGTCAGACCCCCAAAAGCGGTACAAGTCGTGTCGGAGTGTAGCCCAGAACACCCAGAGATACTACTGGAATACCTACCAGTAAATCTCCTTGCCTTGGCCAAGGACTTCGTGTAATGGCTCTCCTAGACACAGCACGACCTCACCCCCAATACCGGGAGAGACGAACCCCTGAAGATACGCTCACTGCCTCCATGTGGCTCGGGACTGTACCCAACTAAAACCTGTTTGCACGACTCCTTTGAGCCGTGGTAGGGTAGTAATCAAAGTACAGTGGGAACTCACACGAGACAAATGACGATCCCCAGGTCGATGAACTAACCTGCACACATGTCACCAGGGAACTGCCATCTGACGTCTGGTATTTGACCAACTAGCATGTTCCCGGCGAGTCCTGTCCGGTGTACTCATAACCCAATAAGCACCTGTATACATCTTAGGTGATCCAACTGACACCAGTGACTTGTGAGACCGGCCACCGCCCCTCGTCGGGGTCTCGACTGTATACACTAGTCTACTATGGAGTATCGACGCCCTGTCTCGAAACTCACACGACTAGGGACCATTTAAGGATATGCTTATAGACCCCAGCTCCCACTTATATGATCGCCCTCATACTGCTGGTGGTCAAGCAAGAATCCTAGGGGCTCTATCAACGTGTAATAGCAACTTGTCAGGTCACCTAAAACAATACACGATGATAAAGGTAAACCAGATAGCGTACTATCATCTCGAGTAAGACTGTCCTACCGGGATAGGTCCTCCCTTCAATCATTGCAATCACGTACCTGTGATCCAATAATTGACTCTGAGGGCATTATCTCCAACATGAAGAAGGGGGAGGGAGTGAGGGCGGCAGCAGCAGCAGCAAGGGTGTGGGAGAGGAGAGAAGATGGTGAAGAAATGAAGTAATGGGAGCTTGGTCCAAGGTTTGACCCCTTAACCTCTCACTCTCTCTCATGCCTATCCCTCCATTCTTTATTCATATCCTTTTCTTTTCTTTTCTTTTCCTTTTCTTTTCTTCCCTTTAATTTACAACCATGCATGATAAAAAGGAGAAAGCATGAAAGAAAAAATGTAACAAGTGCTAAAAAAAGACATGTGCATGTTTTGCACAAAACAAGCTTAATGCGCGATTAGTGATATTTAATAGTGATTAGCACTAAATAGCATATAATTAATTTTAAAACTTTTAATTTGCATAATTCACATAAAACACACTCTTTTTAATAATTTCCATAATTTTTTCAAAATTTTCCCCATTTATCGGTATTTAATTATACCGCCCTATTAAAATATTCAATATTTTATTATTTAATTATAAAAATTCCCAAAAATAATATTTTTTTGAAATGTTACATTTGGCCACTATATAATATGGTGCCTATCATGAAAACAAGGTGCTCAAAAGCAAAATCAGCCTCAAAAGGCATATAAAACAATCACATGCGTCTGGTGCGCACGGAAATCAAATCCCTACACAGGTGCCACAACATGCACAAAAGGAAAACTAACTGCAACAGGTGCGCACAAAAACATCTGTACAGTGCAACGGGTGTGCACGACAACACATCAGGTGCATCTATTATGCACGAAAACAACATCTGGTGCATCAAATGCACGAAATACAATCAACAACTCAAACGCGTAAAAAGAAACACCGAGTGTACTAAGGTGTACAAATAAAAAACATGTGCAACTATGTGCACAAAATCCGTATCAATGCACTGCAAGCACATGTGAGCTATACCGAGTGCAAAAATCATATCAACCGCAATAGGTATGCACAAATTGCAAATCAACACAACGGTGTATAAAATATGTATCCAGCGCAATAACTATTCACAGAAATGTAAATACCAAGCAGGTGCAGCCATGGTGCATGAAAATCAATATCATGAAACCCATCATCAAAACTCAAATCCAAGCGATATAAGCGTGATACTCAGATCACAAACGCAAATCGCAATAAATAAAATTGAGGTACACCTCTTACAATGTCGAAGAATAAACCGGTGCGCCTAAAACCGGTAGAACAAGAACATCCGCTTGCCTCATGCTCATGGTCTGGTGTCTTCTGTCTCTAGGTCCACATTTTCTCTTTGGATTACCAATCTCAGAATCCATCGGCTCGTCGGCCCGGTCAGGTGTGCTCACGAGAACGATTCTGTTCTGGCACTTCTCTGGTTATCTCTTGACCAATTATCACGACCACTCGAAAAGCAGCACGTCGCTGGCGTCGGCCTCTGGTCCTCTGAATACACATGACACAACTGATCCTGGGTGCAAATCTCATTACAGCAGTGTCCTGGAAGAAATCCTGCTCAAGGTCTCTTCCGATCTCGCCTATGCCGAACTGTACGGAGGCTGGTACTCTTACATTATCTGTTCTCGCTTTCTGGACATCTGCGTTCTCAGCACAACATTGTTAGTGTATATGCCCTAGGGGCCATTATTGTATAATACTAGTTTGTATATTACTTATTGGAAGCTTGGGATATTCACATGTATATAACAGTCTTGCTAAACATGGTAGTATGCTACTTGGTTTTTCTATCTTAATATGTGAGTATACGTATTGATAGAGCTCTTAGGCTCTTGCTTGACTACCAGCGTTGTGATGGCAGTAACACTAGTGGGGGCTGGGTAGTCTACAAGCACATCCTTATTCAGGTCCCTAGTCGTTGGATTATCGAGATAGAGCACCGATACTCCGGAGTAGACTAGTGTGTACGCTTCTCATCCCAGTTGGGGAAATGGAATGTCCCACAGCCGTCAGTACGTCGTACTGGAGATAGTATGCAGGTGCTCGTTAGGTTACGGGTACACCGGACAGGACTCACAGGGGACTGTTGGTTGGTTTTATACCAGTCGTCAGTGAACAGTTCCCAGGTGACATGAGTACAGCATAGTCCGCAGACTTGACACTGCTACTTCGCCTCGAGTGTGTCCCACTGTTCTTAGATTGCTACCCTACCACGGCTCAAAGAAGTCGTGCAAACAGGTAGCGGTTGGGTGCAATCCCGAGCACTTGGAGGCAGTGGCGGTTAGACAGGATTCGTCTCTCCCGGTATTGGGGGTTGATATCGCGCTGTGTCAGAGAGCCATTACGCAAAGTCCCTGGCCAGGGCAAGCGAGATTTGCTGGTAGATTCCAGTAGTTTTTCAGGGTGTAATGGGCTTCCCTCCGACACGACTTATACCGCTGTTAGTGGACTGACGCTTGCCGCCCCCCTAGGCGCGATATGCGATAGTCTTGGACGAATGGACCGGACTGTATGGAGATTGTCACATCAGACTCAGTATGAGTTCGGATGGGTTTCCTCATCGGCCTTCTTATCGACATCTACCTGGGGACCGTTACGTACAGCTAGTGCCGCTTGCGGTCTGTGGTTAAACCTACTGCCAGTGTAGTAGTCGAGTCTCTAGAGTCCCACACAGAGAGTTTCCCTACTCCGGGCGAAACGATATAGAGGTCGTATGGTTTTACGACAAGGGTTCGGACGCATACGTGTGTTTACGCACGTACGACTTTCGGACAGTTTTTACCAGTCGGCTTTGGTTTAAGCCAGTTACTGGTATCCGGTTATTGGATTTATACAGTCTAAAGTTTTTCCGTATTTTTGCGGAAAGGAGGGGCGTTCTCGTAGTTGCGCGAGAAGCTTCTAGAAAGTGGTGACTAAGGAGGTTTGGGTGGCATATACAATGAATGTGATTAGTGAGTCATATGGATGATTCATCCATGTCATTAATGCATCATAAATGCTTAATGACTCATGGAGTTGAATCATCACTAGATATTATCAAGCATGGTTGTTAAATTGATTTATTTTCTTTTCTTGATAAAAAGAAATGCTTGATATATATTATCATAACTCATTATTCTCACTTCATTATTATTCTCACCTTCTCTCTCCTCAAGCTCTCCCTCTTCAAACCCTAATCCTCCCCTCTCATGTGTTGAGTACAAGGATTAGTTAGACTAATTAAACCATAACCCTCACTCTATATCACCTAGCTTCTTTGATTAGCACATAAAGAAGGTTAGTTGCCTCAAGTTTAGAGGCTAAGCTTGGAGTAAAGCTCTCTGGTGGATCGTCTACTACTTCGAGAAGGCCGAGGAGAAGGAGGAGTTCGCAAACACGAAGGACACGATTCGTTAGGTATAATCCCTAAACATAGTAGTATAGAACTTCTGTGTTTCATGTTAGTTATCGTTTAGCTTCGATTCATGCTGTTAGTCGATGTTTAAGCAAAGAACAAGATCGTTTTTCAAATTTCCGCCTCCCCGCAAGTCGTGGGGTGTTGTACATCGACTTACAGTGGTATCAGAGCCTCGCTAAACAATAAATAACTTACTTGCAACTTTGTATGAATTTCGAATGGAAAAAACGAAACCGGAAAAGCCCGAAATCACAAGTTTCTGTCGATTTTTAAATGAAGCCCAAAAATTTTTCAGGGATGTTCAGAAAGCTTGAAAAGACAGTAGAAGAACACCCAAGAAAATTGGGCCCCTGAATCTCCTAAAGCGCCGCGGAACCGCGGCGGATCCCACCGATCCGCCGCGATTCCGCCTCCGAGTTGGCGATTCAGTAACCCAATTTTCCTGTGTTGGTTCTCTGGGATATTTGGTATTTTCTGGAATTTTTTAATTTTTACTCAGGTTTTAGATTTACAGAGAAGTATTGGAGAAAAATTAAAAGTGTTTAATCGATCGAAATTATACAGTATTTGCTTGTTGGATTATATCTGTGTTTGCATAATGTGTTCGTAAACTTCCCCTAACTGCTAGTATGTCGGTTGGCAGGGGGTTGCACATTTCTGTAATGGATTTTATCTGTTTGTGCATATGAACTGTGTTGGACTGTTGTGATTTATAGTCGGGGTTATGTGAAGAGTTATTATTTAATTCATTTGATGTAAATGTAATTTGTTGTAATATTATTTTGCGGGGCACATCCAGGTTGCGGTTGTAGCCACCGTTGTATTATTTCATTTTACTGTTTTTGCTCCTAGGACAGACCCAAGGTGGGGTGCACAAACTGCCGGGCGGGTAGTTTGCCGCACCCGTAGGGGTCTTGGTTGGGGTAATGGCTATTCATCACAACTGTGTAATCCGTCTTTTGTTGCAGGCTCAAAACAAACACGGATTGCTTGCAAATCCAATTAAGTTCATCTGTGATCTGGAATGAATATCATTGCGTCAGACGAATGTAAAATATCTATATATATGATAGCTATTTTAGACGTCACTTATGTTTTACACCCGCGCTAGCCCAGTTTTCGCTCTGTCGTTAGTTATGTAACCTAACGGGTGATGACGGGACCCAGTGGCGAATGCGGATGGCATAAGAGGACGTCATATTTTCGTTGTTTTCTGCAATGATAGGTTAATGATGGGACGCATTATTTATAATGCAAAGAAAATAAACCAAAAGTTTAATCGTTGGAACAATTTAAAAGAAACCACTCGGTTAATTTATAAAACAGATATTTTTAAATACAGAGCTTTAACCACTCCTTTTAAAAGCTATCAGGTTCCTTCGGTTATATCAAGTTCACTACGTTCACGGTTTCGCCAAAACCATTCATAGCCCTCCGTCATTTCATTTGGGTATTCAGTAGTATTCAAGCTATGCATTTTGGCCAAAGTCAAGGCATAGTGTTTGGTAGCTGCTGGGTTTTCATTTGTTGCATAAGATAGATGAGTTGGTTTGGGACAGTCGTATTATCATTTGACCAAAGTCAGGGGTATATACGGATGGGTTCAAATTGACAAGATATTGACGGGTAGAACTTGACATGTGACTTATGACATTTTGACCAAAGCCAAGGTCATAAGAGCATGGGGAAAAAACTTATATCGGGAATTTCTAAAGAAACTGAAATTTGTAAAGAGATGCATACCATTTGGAGTTTGATGAATGTTGGTACCATTCCTTTAACATTATCATACGATGATATTTGGATCCCGATCCTACTGTGAGTATATGCTACTCATCAGGATATTCGTCACTTAACGATCAATGCTATAAACCAAGTAGGTGTCAAGAAAGGTGTCAGCGGGGTTACGCCCCCAGAGAAAAGAGGTTATTTAATTAAGGAACTTCGCGAAAGCGTTGGAAAACCTCCCTCGAAGTACCGACACCAGCCTGGCTGAACGGTTAAGCAAGTATTGTACAGTGAGAATAGTCCTGGCTAATTCTTCTTTTATGGTTTGAGGAAGGATTCGAGAAACAGTGGGAGCCATCCAGTTTAGATAAACTAAAAACCACTCTAAACTTGCAAGAGCATCATGCTAAATAGTTTTCTTCTCTCTCTCCTAATTGCAGCGACCCTGAAAATGACTGGACTTAAGTTACTTTTAGAGAAAAATATACTGACAGGGCCAAACTATAAAGATTGGCTGCGGAATGTCAAAATGGCTTTGACCTATGACAAATTTGGGTACGTCCTCACCGCTACGGCACCTGCTGTCCCTGGTCCCAAATCCAGTAATGCGGATAAGGAAACGCAAAACCTGGGATTTCGATTGCGGGAAAGCCAAGTGCATCGTCCTTGCCTCGATGAATAATGAACATCAGAGGAGGCACGAGGATATGGAACTAGACGCCATATTTCTCCATACAAAGGAACTTTATGGAGAGCAATCTCGTATAGCAAGATACGAGACCTCAAAGAACTTGTTTCGAGCGAGGTTGGCTGTCGGGTCATCGGTAGGAGAACATGTCCTAAAGATGATCGGCTATATAGAAGAGCTCGTAGACCTTGGGACGACTTTGGATAATGAGCTCTATACAGACCTTATTCTCCAGTCCCTTCCTTCTACCTACGCCCAGTTTATCCTGAACTTCAACATTTAAAAAAAAGAAGTTGAACTTCCGGAACTCCTGAACATGTTAAGGAGTGCAGAGGGCACCTTGCAGAAGGCAAGGGAAACACCCGCTATGTTTGTTGGCGGTGCATCTTCTTCCGGGTCTAAGGCTAGGGCCAAAGGAAGGAAGAAGAAGGCCGTCCCCAGACCAAGAGGAGGTATTAGTAAGGTGGGAGGAAAGGGAAAGAAAAAGTTTGCGGTACCGGTAGTTGGCCAGGATGAGTGCTTCCATTGTCACAGGAAAGGGCACTGGAAGAAGGATTGCAAGGCGTGGAACGCCAAGAACCAGGAACCGAAGCAAGCTGTGGCTTCGACTTCAGGTGTATTTGTAATTGAGAATTGTCTGTCGATCAACTCTACTTCCTGGGTATTGGATACCTGATCAGGATCTCATATTTGCAATTCATTGCAGGCACTGAGAAACCGTAGAGTGCTGAAGGAAGGTGATATGACCCTAAAGGTTGCTAACGGAGCTAGCGTGGGAACTGCGTCCGTCGAGGATTATCACCTAGGATTGACGAGTGGACACATTTTGGTTTTACATAACTGTTTTTTTGTACCAAGCTTAACGTGTAATATCATATCAGTTTCCTTGTTATCAAATAAAGGTTTTGATTTCACGTTTGTAAGAGATGTTGTTAACATCCACCTTAATCATGGTTTGATTGGGTCCGGTACACTAAATAACGGTATATATGTTTTAAACCAACTCCAAATTTTCAATGTCCAGAACACACTAAAAAGAAAGTCTCCAGATTTAAATAAAGCTTTCTTATGGCATTGTAGACTGGGTCACATCAATGAGAGATGGTTGACTAAGTTGCATAGAGAAGGATATTTGGACTCGTTCGAATATCAAACTTATGACACTTGTCAATCTTGTCTCAAAGGAAAGATGACAAAGACTCCATTTACTGGACAAGGAGTAAGAGTGAGCGAGCTCTTAGGACTCATACACAGTGATGTATGTGGTCCAATGTCTACGCATGCAAGAGGTGGTTTTTCCTAATTCATTACTTTCACGGATGATTACTCAAGATACGGATTCATTTATCTGATGAAACATAAATCCGAGGCTTTTGAGAAATTCCAAGAGTATAAGAATGAAGTAGAAACCAAACCGGCAAAAGTATCAAGACACTTAGATCTGATCGAGGTGGTGAATAATTGAGTGTCGAGTTCCTAGGTTACCTAAAAGAGAAAGGAATTCTCCCTCAGCTTACTCCTCCATACACTCCACAGCATAACGGCGTATCGGAGAGACGAAATCGAACCCTATTGGATATGGTACGATCCATGATGAGTAATGCTGAGTTATCGCGATCTTTTTGGGGTTATGCGCTAGAATCAGCAGCATATCTTCTGAACAGGGCTCCTCCCAAGACTGTTCCTACCACTCCATATCAGATGTGGACTGGGAAGAAACCCCATTTTCAGCATATGAAGATTTGGGGATGTCCAGCTTTTGTTAAAAAGCAGCATGTGGACAAGCTCGAGGCACGATCAGTAAAATGTATGTTTGTGGGATATCCAAAGAACTCCAAGGGACATTATTTCTATTACGCAGAGGAACAAAAGGTCTTTGTTTCTCGTAATGCCCATTTTCTAGAACATCTGTTTTTAGGAAAGGAAATAAGTGGGAGCGAAATAGAACTGGAAGAAATTCCAGAACCACAAACTGCTACTGAAAGTTTGGTAGAACCGGAAGTTCAAGAAGTACAGGACATTCCCGCACCCCTCCGCAGGAGTAGTAGGCCGTCTCATCCGCCTGAGAGATACTACGGTTTTCTCATAGATGGGGATAGAGAGGATTGCATCATAGATGATGATGAACCTACTGACTTCTAGCAAGCCATCCAGAGCGGCGACTCGGTACGATGGCTAGATGCAATGCGGACCGAAATGGAGTCCATGTACACCAACAAAGTATGGACTTTGGACTTTGCTCCAGATGGGGTAAAACCCATAGGATGCAAATGGATCTTCAAGAAAAAGATTGGTGTAGATGGACATGTGGAAACCTATAAGGCTAGACTTGTTGCAAAGGGTTTTCGTCAAAGACCTGGTTTGGACTATGACGAAACTTTTTCTCCAGTAGCTATGCTCAAATCCATTCGGGTCCTTCTTGCTATTGCTGCCTTCCATGATTATGAAATCTGGCAGATGGACGTAAAGACGGCTTTTTTGAATGGAAATTTAGAAGAGTGCGTCTATATGGATCAGCCAGAGGGTTTCAATCAGAGTGGGAGCAGCGGGAAAGTATGCAAGCTGCTTAAGTCCATTTATGGACTAAAGCAGGCATCGCGGAGTTGGAACATCTGTTTTGATGAGACAGTCAAAGATTATGACTTTATCAAAAATCCAGATGAACCGTGCATATATAGTAAAGTTGTAGCCAGAAGTGTCGTATTCCTCGTCTTGTACGTGGATGACATTCTATTAATAGGAAATGACATTCATATGCTACAATCTGTCAAAGGATTCTTGTCACACAGGTTCTCCATGAAAGACCTGGGTGATGCCTCTTACATTCTGGGGATCCGGATCTATCGTGATAGATCCAAGAGGATGTTGGGACTTTCGCAGTCCAGGTATATCGACACTGTACTGAAAAGATTCAGTATGGAAGATTCTAAGCGTGGTAATCTACCGGCTTGTCATGGAATCACCCTCTCCAAAGAGATGTCTCCCAAGACTGATTTGGAAAGGGAACGCATGTCTATTATACCCTAAGCTTCTGCGGTAGGCTCTATAATGTATGCGATGTTGTGCACCAGACCAGATGTAGCTTACGCACTGAGCGTGGTAAGCCGGTATCAGTCAGACCCAGGGGAGAAGCACTGGATAGCAGAAAAGAACATTCTCAAGTACCTGAGAAGGACAAAGGAGATGTTCTTGGTTTACGGCGGAAAAGACCTCAGGTTGGAGGCCTTTGCTAATTCCGGCTTCCAGAGTGATAAGGACGATTCCAAGTCCATGTCAGGTCATGTCTTTACCCTCAATGGAGGGGCGGTGTGCTGGAAGAGCTCCAAGCAGGACACCGTTGCTGACTCGACGATGGAAGCGGAGTATATAGCTGCTTCCGATTCCGCAAAAGAAGCAGTCTGGCTGAAGAAGTTCCTAACAGAACTTCAGGTGGTTCCTACCATAGTTGATCCAATACCTCTGTATTGCGACAACAACGGAGCTATAGCTTTAGCGGAGGAACCAAGGTCCCATCAGAAATCCAGACACATCTTAAGGCGGTATCACCTGATCAGGGAGATCATTAATCGTCAGGAGATCGAGGTTCGGAGAGTTGCTTCTGAAGAGAACATTGCTGATCCATTCACGAAGGCCCTACCTCAGATTCAGTTCGAGAGGCTACTCGAGATCATCGGTCTTCGATATGCCAGTACATGGCCCTAGTGCAAGTGGGAGATTGTTAGTGTATATGCCCTAGGGGCCATTATTGTATCATACTAGTTTGTATATTACTTAATGGAAGCTTGGGATATTCACATGTATATAACAGTCTTGCTAAACATGGTAGTATGCTACTTGGTTTTTCTATCTTAATATGTGAGTATACGTATTGATAGAGCTCTTAGGATCTTGATTGACTACCAGCGTTGTGATGGCAGTCACACTAGTGGGGGCTGGGTAGTCTACAAGCACATCCTTATTCAGGTCCATAGTCGTTGGATTATCGAGACAGAGCATCGATACTCCGGAGTAGACTAGTGTGTATGCTTCTCATCCCAGTTGGGGAAATGGTATGTCCCACAGCCGTCAGTACGTCGTACTGGAGATAGTATGCAGGTGCTCGTTAGGTTACGGGTACACCGGATAGGACTCACAGGGAACTGTTGGTTGGTTTTATACCAGTCGTCAGTGAACAGTTCCCAGGTGACATGAGTACAGCATAGTCCGCAGACTTGACACTGCTACTTCGCCTAGAGTGTGTCCCACTGTTCTTAGATTGCTACCCTACCACGGCTCAAAGGAGTCGTGCAAACAGGTAGCAGTTGGGTGCAGTCCCGAGCACTTGGAGGCAGTGGCGGTTAGACAGGATTCGTCTCTCCCGGTATTGGGGGTTGATATCGCGCTGTGTCAGAGAGCCATTACGCAAAGTCCCTGGCCAGGGCAAGCGAGATTTGCTGGTAGATTCCAGTAGTTTCTCAGGGTGTAATGGGCTTCCCTCCGACACGACTTATACCGCTATTAGGGGACTGACGCTTGCCGCCCCCTAGGCCCGATATGCTATAGTCTTGGACGAACGGACCGGACTGTATGGAGATTGTCACATCAAACTCAGCAGGAGTTCGGATGGGTTTCCTCATCGGCCTTCTTATCGACATCTACCTGGGGACCGTTACGTACAGCTAGTGCCGCTTGCGGTCTGTGGTTAAACCCACTGCCAGCGTAGTAGTCGAGTCTCTAGAGTCCCACACAGAGAGTTTCCCTACTCCGGGCGAAACGATACAGAGGTCGTATGTTTTTACGACAAGGGTTCGGATGCATACGTGTGTTTACGCACATACGACTTTCGGACAGTTTTTACCAGTCGGCTTTGGTTTAAGCCAGTTACTGGTATCCGGTTATTGGATTTATACAGTCTAAAGTTTTTCCGTATTTTTGCGGAAAGGAGGGGCGTTCTCGTTATTGCGCGAGAAGCTTCTAGAAGGTGGTGACTAAGGAGGTTTAGGTGGCATATACAATGAATGTGATTAGTGAGTCATATGGATGATTCATCCATGTCATTAATGCATCATAAATGCTTAATGACTCATGGAGTTGAATCATCACTAGATATTATCAAGCATGGTTGTTAAATTGATTTATTTTCTTTTCTTGATAAAAAGAAATGCTTGATATATATTATCATAACTCATTATTCTCACTTCATTATTATTCTCACCTTCTCTCTCCTCAAGCTCTCCCTCTTCAAACCCTAAACCTCCCCTCTCATGTGTTGAGTACAAGGATTAGTTAGACTAATTAAACCATAACCCTCACTCTATATCACCTAGCTTCTTTGATTAGCACTTAAAGAAGGTTAGTTGCCTCAAGTTTAGAGGCTAAGCTTGGAGTAAAGCTCTCGGGTGGATCGTCTACTACTTCGAGAAGGCCGAGGAGAAGGAGGAGTTCGCAAAGACGAAGGGCACGATTCGTTAGGTATAATCCCTAAACAAAGTAGTATAGGACTTCTATGTTTCATGTTAGTTGTCGTTTAGCTTCGATTCATGCGGTTAGTCGATGTTTAAGCAAAGAACAAGATCGTTTTTCAAATTTCCGCCTCCCCGCAAGTCGTGGGGTGTTGTACATCGACTTACAAACATTTCCTCAGGAATTGGCCGCATCCCAACGCCTCTATATGCATATCATATCCTCTGGCATCAATGGGGAGTAACAACTGCTCGCCAGTAACTCACACGAACCTCTGGTTCCACTCGTCCGTATCATCATCCACTTTGACGTCACGCCATGCTATCTGCGCACTGGAACTGTTCTCGGCCACGATCAATCCGAAGTCTCTCATACGGAATCGAAGTTACGATCTCGGTATCTTCATCACTCTGTAGATGATATTTAGCCGAACACGTCCTCGGAAGCTCGTCCCAACAATCGAAGGAATACTCAATACTCGTTCGTCCTCCATCAACTCACAACGAATCTGTGTGAGGTCATCTATCCGAAGCTAGTCAGCTTACTAGTCTCTTATCATATGACATCCGGACGACGTTAAACGTTTCGATCGATTCGTTAAATTCCCATAATTTCTCGAAAGCTCAACACCTGAGCACAGTCCAATAATATCTGGTATATACCACAGTACCTACGGACCAACCGTAGAAGGGCAAACCCAAGCCTCACTGATGGCACCGCTGACTGCCGCAAACCCTAACGTTCAAAGCGGTTCCATGGTCATCATGTCGAGTTAGGGTTTCATTCTTCTAGAGGGTCCACAGAATTACCTGCATGTTCTTCCGAATACTTAAATTTGGAAAAATGGGTTTCTGACATTCGTTCGAATTTTTTACTTCGCCTATACAACATGTGAATACCCTTCGCCCGCATGCTAAGCAATGACTCAATGCTCCAAGAAAGGCGATGATTGAAATACGATTTCGGATTGTGTAATATTTAGAAAATTGTATAGAAATCACAACCAAAAATATTTTGACCGCAATCAACTACGGTGTCGGATGTAGATCGTTAGCGAGTGCGGATCATCCACAGGGAAAGTGTAATCGTTCGTCTTTTGAATTAGATGAGTCGAAACTTTAAGGAAAAGAAAAGAAAACCATTCATGATTTCTAATTGCAATTCAAGAAAGAGAAAAATCTAGATCTAAGAAAGCATTAAAATCAAGAAGTGGTAATTTGTGATGATTTTTCCAACCAAATATCAAGAATCTAAATGAGGTTCGTAGGAATCGATCGGATCTATAGATGTGATGCAATCTTACGATGACGTATTCTTATCCTTCGATGAATTAATACTAGATCGATGATGATCGGCGAGAATTAAGGATTTCTGGTGAAATTAGGGTTTCATCATTTATCCCTTGTTCATTCGTCGATATCATTCACATTCTAGCCTCTAGTAAATTGAAGAAACGATCGTAGATCCCTAATTTCGAGCGATAACAATCAAGAAAGCATCGCAACGAAACTAGGTCATCGATTCTTGAACTTGCTAGGGTTTACAAAACCCGTAGGACTTAAGAATTGTATTAAGATTTTTTACATCATCATTCTATTGATCGTCTCGACTCCTCGACGAGCGGAGTTTTACTCAAACATCATCACAAGAACTACAATCATAAATTGAGATCGAATCATGATGCAAGAATTTAAAGAAAACGAGATTAAAGAATTTCACCTTTTATTTATATCAACAATTTCATTACATTCACTCAAGAACTACAAGCGGAAGAACTCGATCGTCGATTTGGCTTCGCTCGGCTCCGTGAGTCGCGGATCGGCTTGGATCACCTGCTCGGTTGGAGATCGGCTCCGCTCCAAAAAGGTTGAAGGTCTTCTCGGTTGATTAGTACTCGGGATCTTGAATTTGATTGGAATTAAGGTTAGGGTTTCGTACAAGCCTTGTCACTAGACTTGTGGAAGAAGATTAAGAATTAGAGATTTAGGAATGGGAGAACCAGCTAACTAAAAGATTATCTAAGATTGATTAGCCATTAACCCTAGGTCTAGGCTTCTATTTATAGACTTCCCTAAACCCTAGATCCAGGATTAGAATTTGAATTTCCCTCCAAAAGTTAGTTAAAGGAGATTTGAATTTCCCTCCAAAAGTTAGTTAGAAGAGAAGCTTCTAGATGTGATTAGTTAGGAGGGAGCTTCTAGAAATAGTTTGTTAGGAGCTTAATTAGGATTAGCTTAATTAATCATCTTTGCTGATCTGGAAGAAGCTTCGAGAGAATTATGGAATTTGACGTGTCTTTCTGAGCTGTAGCCATTGAGATAGGAGTTGTGCACTGAAAACTGAGCGCTGACGTGGCAATGCCGCCGCGGAACCGCGGCGCAAGCCGGCTCCCGCCGCGGTTCCGCGGCTCTTTTGAGGAGTTGGGGCTTGGTCTCTCTGGTACTTGTTGTATTTGATATGTGGGCCTTTTTCTGATATGTTGATTTGTATTTGTCCCTTTGGATTGCTACCAGATCTCAGGTCTTTGAGTTGGCGTAATGTTTGATCAGCAAAATGACAATTTTAGCTTTTCTTCCGGATTTTCCTGCACAATTTCTCAAGACAAGTGTTGCGCAATATTGGGATGATGCGATGCCATAAAATACAGTCAATTTCCCTAGAAATGCCGGTTTTAAGGTCTAACACATGTAATCTGATATTTTACGACTGTTTTGTTAATATGTGAAATATGAATGCGGAACACTTCTATATGAATGCAAATGATAGGGAAATTGCTGGTTAAAAGATGCAATATTTTCGACTGATCAAATTCCCCCAAACTTAATTTCGATCGTCTCGAGCGAACTGTTTTATTAAAAAGAGAAGGAGAAAATAAAGAAAGAGAAAAACTAACTAGCACACTTTCGTAGGCAACACGATTGCACTGAGCACGTGCAACAAGCCTTTAAACCTTTAAGTGTCCCTAGTAGGAGGAGTGTTGTCTCCTGAGGGTTTTCAGCGGATTGCACCCACAAAATCCAATAATAAAAGAAAGATCATGAATATTACATTTAAAGAAAAGAATTGTAAAAGAAAAGCCTTGAAAATTAGGGTTTCCAACTAAGCTAGCTTTTCGGTTGTCATGAGCCCTATCTTAATGGTCATGAAAAGATGTCGGAAATCACGTCCTCCCTCAATAAAACATCGTCTTATTTTTCATTCCTATCTTTCTTCCAAACATCGATCATATAACCCTGCGTGTGTGTAATGACATCCCTACACCCGGAGAATTCAATTCAAGCTATCATACTTTTGCCCATCAGCCTCAGTACTTTTTAATTGATGAATATTTAGATGAGATTGCTCACACACTTTCATGCGACCGTTAATACTTATTGAGGTACTAACCGACCGATTACTCCTGTGCTTGCTTACTTGGTGTATTTTCCTCGTCTTGCACTACCTCAGGCATAGCAGTGACTCCCAGACCAGTTGGCCTTAGCGCACTAGGTGAAGAGGCACCCTCGCTATATTTTTTTTATTGCCCTTGGTGATAATAAAATCAGTGTCCATTTTTCTCACCACTTTATATATATATATATATATTTTATATATATCTTTTATTTCCTTCATACTTTTGGCTTTAAGACAAGAGCATTTCAAGGTATCCTCTACTATCCCAGGCTTTAAGACGTGTGTAAGTGCGAATAGCAAGGTAGCAACGTTCAAAATGTTTGGCTTCCAGAATAGGAACTATTTTTCAGACTTATTTTTATCCTCAGATTAGTGACTTCCTCCATCTTACTAACCCTTGGGACAACGACTCATAACTACTTATTACTAGTTCGTATAAGAAAACTTCTAATTTTCCAAGTTTTCTTAAATTTTTCTAATCTCATGGATGTAATTTTTCACTATCTAAACTTTTATTATCTTATTTATGTACAAAAATATTTTTATCTTTTGAAAAATTTTAAATTTTTATAGGTTTTTGAAAATGTTTTGTGCTTATGCAAATGATATGCAAATGATGCAAAAATAAGGACAAACCTCCCCCAAACTTGTTTTCAACAGTGTCCTCACTGTTGCCTTCTGCTAAATCTCGAAAAACCTGTAAGCTTGGGAGGAATTTATTAGTGGGGGAAAAATATTTAAGTGAAGACCCTCCCCCAAACTTATTTTTGGCTCTAAATTTTGTAAAATGTTCTTTTCAAGAGCCCGAAAAAAATGCCCCTCCCCAAACTTGAGATATGCAATGTAAATCTTTTGAAAATCATATGAGGGGGTCAAAAATCATTGGTCGATGCCAAGCTTTGCAAAGACCAAAGGTTAACACCAACCATTCGAAAATTTTATCAATGCAGTGCTCTGGTTGGTGGAAGAAGAAGTGGGGAAAGGTTAAGTGGTGGAAAAGAATGTGTGTGCGTCTCATTTTGGAGAGACGATGCAGTGAATATGATGGATTACTCGCATTCTTTTTACAGTTCAGAAGAAGGGGTGGAGGTTCAATTTCCTTGATTGGGAGATGATTCATCTCAACACCCGTGTCATTTAAAAATGCGAGTTCATCAGCGAAGATCTCCTCAAAAGTTCCATCAATACCCCGATGAATAATGTCATCACAAAGTGCGGGGTGATCTTCAGACTCTAAAATCAGTTCATAATCAGTGTTAATTGTTGACCCGGACATCTCGGTGGAAGAGTCCATATGTGTATGATACATAGTTGGGTCAAGCAATAACGTATGAAAAGTGTCAAGATCGATATCAGGAGGATCATCAAATTCGCTGCTGTCGACATCCATTAAGTCGACAGAACATACCTGAGCAGTAGGTTCGGAGGGTACACTTCCCAACTTGTAAATGTTCAGCTCTATTGACCTATTCCCGAAAGATAGGGTCATAGAACCATTACGACAGTTGATTATTGCATTGGAAGTGGCCAAAAAGTGGCGACCTAAAATCATCGGAATTTTATTCCGTGGGTTCTCTACAGGCTGTGTATCAATTACAATAAAGTCCAAAGGGAATATAAATTCCCCGATTTTTATTAACACATCTTCCAGTTCACCCCTAGGTTTGCTGATCGATCGGTCAGTCATCTGGAGAGTGCAATGGGTTGGCTTCAACTCTCTGATACCTAGTTGCTCATAAACTGAGTATGGAAGCAAGTTAACACTAGCGCCAAGGTCTAGTAGAGCACGGTTAATGTGTTTTTCCCCAATAGAAATGGAAATAGTAGGATATCCAGGATCCTTACATTTCCTCGGTAATTGTTGGGGGAAGGCCGTGTCTACTGTCTTTGCCATGAATATCTTCTTGGGCACTTGAGTCTTCCTCTTCCTAGTGCACAAGTTCTTAAGAGTTTTCGCATAGGACGGAACTTGTTGGATAGCATCTACGAGAGGGATGTTGATGTTAACTTGCTTAAAAATGTTCATAATCTTCTCCATATGTGGACTCGATGTGTTAGCCCTTAACCGATTCGGATAAGGTGCTTTAGCAATAAGCGCTGGGTCCATCATAGGAGAAGGAAGTGTGTGTGGACCTGATCCCAAAATAGAAGTTGGGATCGTCAGTGGAGGAGTAAAAGAGGTGGGCTGAAGTGGCGAGCCTTTTGGGAAACGAAGAATAGGCTCGGAAGAAGGTGGTGGGGTAGAAGAACTGGGGTTAGAATTAGAAGTGTGTGTGTAAGGAAAGGTCTCAGCCGGGGTGTTATTGATTAGTTTTTCTGTATCATCAAACTCTTCCCCAACGTGGTT
Organism: Agapanthus africanus; assembly: GCA_030015575.1. Taxonomy (NCBI): domain Eukaryota; kingdom Viridiplantae; phylum Streptophyta; class Magnoliopsida; order Asparagales; family Amaryllidaceae; genus Agapanthus; species Agapanthus africanus. The sequence goes on from JASDDO010000012.1 coordinate 272,685,923, forward strand.
GTCAAGCACTCTTCCAGATCTCAACGTGATTGCATCCACATGATGTGAATAGCCAGGATTGGGTAAAGGTTGAGCTGGAAGTTTCCCTTTCTCTCTTGCACTAATTTCGGCTTTTAATCGTGGAATTTCTTCTTCCATCGATTTAATACTCTCTCTTTGGGACGTAGAGTTTTTCTCGATTTTATCGACAGGACTTTATTTCTGCCGATACTTGCATGAGATTTGTTAGAAGCAAGTTTATGAATGAAGAGGATTCATCAGTCCCGGTCAACTGCAAAGGACTAGATAGTGCGGTTGTGTTGACCGAATTTTGGAAATTTTGTGATTGGAAGGGGTGCTGACTCAATTGAAGTGGTGGATGCTGTTGTGGTGGAGGGACCCTTTGGAAATTGTTTCGGGTTGGAACCGTGTTTTGAGATTGTGATTGGTTCCAATCAAAATTTGGGTGATTCCTCCAACCCTGTTTATATGTGGAAGAAAATGGATCGTTTCTAGGTCTTTGAAATGCGGCATTGGTATGCTCATGACCTTGAAACGGACATTCTTCCGTCAAGTGAGAAGGATCAGAACAACATCCACATACAGTTTTGGAGAGTGACATTTGACTTAGGACGGCAGCTAAAAATTTGTTTTCCATAGTCTCGAGTTTCTTATTGATAGCTGCAATGTCAGCTCTAACTCCTATGGAAATATCATTGCCATCCCTAGACGATTCACTCACACCCTCCCACTGTAAAGATCTTTCAGCGAAATTTCCTAGAAAATTCCAGGCTTCCCCATCATCTTTAGTCATGGAGTTGCCTTGACACATTAATTCAAGGGTCTGTCTTGTGTTAGGATTAATGCCCTCATAAATGATTCGGCACAATTCCCATCTCGGGATGCCGTGATGTGGACATTGGACTAATAGATCCTTAAAGCGTTCAAGACATTTTGAAAATGTTTCATTTGGAAGCTGGGTGAATTGATAGATTTTGCTACGGACTCGAGCTGTCTTTTGATGTGGGTAGAATTTCTTAAGGAATGCTTTGACGAATTCGTCCCAATTTGAAATGGAATGTGCGGTAGTGTTATATAGCCACTTCTCGGCTAAATCGCACAAAGTAAATGGGAGAAGACATAGACGGAAAGCATCCACAGAAAGCTGTGAGGTACCCATCATTGCGCATACATTTTCAAATTTGGTGATAAAGGCGTATGCGTCTTCAGTCTCGAGACCGTGAAATTTTGGTAGAAGGTTGATGTATTGGGGTTTTATTTGAAAATTTCCCCGTTGGCTGGTGGAATGGAAAGACAGGTGGAAAGTGGACCTCGTATAGGATAGCATCTCTCTTAGAGAGAGATGCGAGGTGGATTCTGCGCACCAACGGACGGCGGCAGATTAGTGGAAAAGAATTTCGATGGAGGTGGATCCATCGAAGTGGGTGTGGTGGTGGGTAAAACAGAAGGGTAAATGTAGAAATACCAACTTTTGGGTCGATGAGGGAAGCGCGGACTTAACGGGCACTAGAATCCCGTGTCCAGCCTATCTTGCACTAAAAGGGTTAGTACAAGTGGCAGCGTGAAAATATAATTAGTGGAAATTAATGAATGCGGTGTTTGTTTTGAAAAGTGGACGGATTTAAAAAAAATGATGCAATACAACAAATGCAACACATAAAACTCTAATTCTATTGGTCGCCTAGGTCAGATCTCTAGACCGCTCCTAACTGCCAGAAGACAAGTCGCAGGATAAAATCCTCCACTGCCTCTTTGTTCCCTTGTGGCCAGGTAAGTGCCAGGTAAATGGGAAGGTACTCCACTACGTAAGTAGTGGGCCTAATTAATAACCACTAGCCTTCGACACACTTGCCTTAGACACCATAAGAAAACGCGGATAAGCAATGAATTACCCACAGCCTTCTTCTATCCTAAGTGAGCGCGACGGTCCTTAGAGTCATCTCTAGATATTTTTTAGTTAATTAGGGTAAATGTGGATGCAAGTTTTGCGATTTTCGGGGCTTAGGAAGGGTAATGAACTCCCCACCTAATCTGGATTTGGTCTTTGCCCCTTAATGTCCGTATTAATTATGCAAACAACCACAAGATCAAAACAAGCACAATTTAATTTTGCTTTTGCGGCGCTGCGATTATTTTGCAAAGAAACCTGCACAAAATATTAATTGTAGCAGATTTTGGAGAAGATAAGAAAGTTTGAAGCTCACTGTGAAAATTTGGCACAGTGATGACGTCACCACGCGGCGGAATCGCTGTGTGAGATGGCTAATACCACGGAATCGCGGCTCTTTGAAACGATCACTACACAAAAAAAATTTGGTACTGTTCCTGTTCACCTCAAGAGCTCTCTGGACTTTTCAGAAAAAAATTTCCACAGCTCCAATGATTCCAGATTTCCTCGCAATCAAATCACAACACACGTATTAGGGTTTGTGCGAGTTTAGATCTAAAAATTATAATGGAATAAATTTTTCAACTCAATTTTCAAAATACTAAAAATTAACGCGCTATCCCCGGCAACGGCGCCATTTGATTTAAATACGATTTCGGATTGTGTAATATTTAGAAAATTGTATAGAAATCACAACCAAAAATATTTTGACCGCAATCAACTACGGTGTCGGATGTAGATCGTTAGCGAGTGCGGATCGTCTACAGGGAAAGTTTAATCTTTCGTCTTTTGAATTAGATGAGTCGAAACTTTAAGGAAAAGAAAAGAAAACCATTCATGATTTGTAATTGCAATTCAAGAAAGAGAAAAATCTAGATCTAAGAAAGCTTAAAAATCAAGAAGTGGTAATTTGTGATGATTTTTCCAACCAAATATCAAGAATCTAAATGAGGCTCGTAGGAATCGATCGGATCTATAGATGTGATGCAATCTTACGATGACGTATTCTTATCCTTCGATGAATTGATACTAGATCGATGATGATCGGCGAGAATTAGGGATTTCTAGTGAAATTAGGGTTTCATCATTTATCCCTTGTTCATTCGTCGATATCATTCACATTCTAGCCTCTAGTAAATTCAATAAACGATCGTAGATCCCTAATTTCAAGCGATAACAATCAAGAAAGCATCGCAACGAAACTAGGTCATCGATTCTTGAACTTGCTAGGGTTTACAAAACCCGTAAGACTTAAGAATTGTATTAAGATTTGTTACATCATCATTCTATTGATCGTCTCAACTCCTCGACGAGCGGAGTTTTACTCAAATATCATCACAAGAACTACAATCATAAATTGAGATCGAATCATGATGCAAGAATTTAAAGAAAACGAGATTAAAGAATTTCACCTTTTATTTATATCAACAATTTCATTACATTCGCTCAAGAACTACAAGAGGAAGAACTCGATCGTCGATTTAGCTTCGCTCGGCTCCGTGAGTCGCGGATCGGCTTGGATCACTTGCTCGGTTGGAGATCGGCTCCGCTCCTAAAAGGTTGAAGGGCTTCTTGCTTGATTGGTACTCGGGATCTTGAATTTTATTCGAATTAGGGTTAGGGTTTCGCACAAGCCTTGTCACTAGACTTGTGGAAGAAGATGAAGAATTAAAGATTTATGAATGGGAGAACCAGCTAACTAAAAGATTATCTAAGATTGATTAGCCATTAACCCTAGGTCTAGGCTTCTATTTATAGACTTCCCTAAACCCTAGATCTAGGATTAGAATTTGAATTTCCCTCCAAAAGTTAGTTAGAGGAGATTTGAATTTCCCTCCAAAAGTTAGTTAGTGGAGAAGCTTCTAGATGTGATTAGTTAGGAGGGAGCTTCTAGAAATAGTTTGTTAGGAGCTTAATTAGGATTAGCTTAATTAATCATCTTTGCTGATCTGGAAGAAGCTTCGAGAGAATTATGGAATTTGACGTGTCTTTCTGAGCTGTAGCCACTGAGATAGGAGTTGTACACTGAAAACTGAGCGCTGACGTGGCAATACCGCCGCGGAACCGCGGCGCAAGCCGGCTCCCGCCGCGGTTCCGCGGCTCTTTTGAGGAGTTGGGGCTTGGTCTCTCTGGTACTTGTTGGATTTTATATGTGGGCCTTTTTCTGATATGTTGATTTGTATCTGTCCCTTTGGATTGCTACAAGATCTCAGGTCTTTGAGTTGGCGTAATGTTTGGTCAGCAAAATGACAATTTTAGCTTTTCTTCCGGATTTTCCTGCACAATTTCTCAAGACAAGTGTTGCGCAATATTGGGATGATGCGATGCCATAAAATACAGTCAATTTCCCTAGAAATGCCGGTTTTAAGGTCTAACACATGTAATCTGATATTTTACGACTGTTTTGTTAATATGTGAAATATGAATGCCGAACACTTCTATATGAATGCAAATGATAGGGAAATTGCTGGTTAAAAGATGCAATATTTTCGACTGATCAGGCGATTCATCAACGGTCATCTCTGGATCGGTCTACTCTAGATCTGAGTAAGACTCTCCACACTGGAAATCTTCAACTCAACTTGGCCTGCGTCGGTGCATAAATCTGACGAATCACCTTCGTCTCTCAACTCGGGATAGGCTAGCTATCATCCGTCGCATCTCTGCCTGGAAGCTCCGACGATCTCAGCTCTTAAGCTCTGGAAGCGACATCCTATCAATCTCAGCAACAGCTAGGTCATCTGTCTGCACGGTAGGCGACATCATAATCTCTGAGTTATGCTGTACATCAACAGTCCTCTAGCAACTGGCAGCTCTATCAATGGCCCGATCATCCGATGCAAAACCAAACACTCGCCTCATCCGAGAGGTCACAACATAAATACTAACTCGAGACGTTCCCGTGTCACCAGAAAACACGATGGTCAGTCCTCGTCCATGATGAGCTCGCCCTGACCGCAACTCCAGCAGCTCTATCTGCGCTCAAACCATGGTGACAGGAACCCCAATCGAGTATCGAAGGAAGCAGTTCAAAGGCATGAAGGGATAAGATAGATCCAGAACGGATACATGATCATAAGAAGGAACAGCATCAATGAAAGTATGATCATGGAAACGAATAGAATCAAGGATCTCAAATGGATGGATGATCATGGGTACGAAGAGGATCATAGATCTCAAAATATGTACATCCTAAGGTTTCTTAAGTAGAGTATCGTATCGTAAATATGCCGAGGAACATACGTACGGTACGTCACTCTACTCATGCTACCTACTCCATCAAATCAGGATCAGCCTATGAAACGAAAGTTCGGGTCTAATACCCCCCCCCCCGTTCAAGTCTAAGTTCCGTAAGGTCAAGCCTAGGTTCCGAAATACATACCCGCCCTAAACTCCGCATAGTCAAACATAGACTCGAACCAGGGTTAAACCGAGCGCGCTGATACCAACTTAGTCATGACCCGAAGTATTAGCTCATGACCAGCACTTGAATCACGCAACGTCTAAACGAGTAACGAAATTCAAGTAAGCTGAAACCCAGAAATGTAAACCTTTTTAAGAAAATAAAAGAGGTGAAGTTTTGAAATAAAGGTATAATGAAATCAAGTTTTCTTATGTGCATAAAAAGGGAACATGAAAAATGCAAGTTTATTTTACTTGTTTGAAAAACGAGTTTCGTCTTTTAAAAATTTGGGCAGCACCTCCTTTGTATATTTTGATCCAAAACCATAATACATGAAAATAAAGGCATCCCCAAGCGGGAGCTAGCTCTTCGCCAACCGGCGGATCACAACCACGCAAGATGGTATATATAAGTATACGACGCCCAACGGCGAAGATCACCACAAAAGATAAAGAATAAAGCGAGATATCAACCCAAAAAGGCGAACATAAAACCCATCGCTCAAGTCTCGCACTAACAGTCTTGCTAAGTCTCATTACTTATACAAATACTAGTTTTGATTTGATGGAGTTGACTAGATACAATAAGAAATATAAATACAAGAGTGGGTACGATACAAATGTCCCACCTACCAAGCAAATCACCTAAAAGCAACTGTGTGTCAGCGATGCCGCTACCGATCCATGCGGTCAACCTGCAAGAACTGTGGCACAACTGGGGTGAGTTTCCAACTCGTGAGTAGAAATCATCAACAGTAGAAATCGAATAAACAACGACTCCTAGGTCAACTATATCATAAAGGTAATACTATGATATCTAGGGTAACCGGGTTATCATATATGCCAACAATGTAATAAATACCTATATGTATGCGGATATAATCCAACAGTATAACCATTGTCTGTATGTACGTGGATCTCGTCCAACCATATAATTGATGTATGTATGCATGTATGTATGAGGATATAAATCAACGGTGTCCCTCGCGACACATCAAAATCATGGAACCTGGGTGTCCAACATCGACACCCAAAAACATCATGAAACCCGTGTCCAGCATCGACACGTAAATCCTCATATCTCGGGCTCCGTCAGTCCGGGTCGGCCCATATCATCTCTCGACTCCGGCCGGTATCCTCCGGATATCCACCGAGCCCAAATACTATCACCGGTAGGTAGTGGTCCCTCTGCCAGGCTCACCGTCTTCAGCACAACAATCCGTTCTCGCCCCGGGGTACCATACCGGGTCCACCATGTACCCGCAATCGGTCTCATCCGGCTCCTAGAATCGGGTTTCACATATCAAACGTCTCAGAACCGAGAAAACGCATGGTTGACGCACTAAAGTATCATATCAAGAGAAATCGGGTTTTTAAAACAGTACATACTTTCTTTTGAAAAAGCCACGGTTCTCAAATCCAGAAATCTCATGAAAACAGCATATCTCGATGCGTAAAATCATAAAGCATGATGTATGCGACATATGATAGAAATGTAAGCATATCTGTATAATGCAACATGGAACAGGGATATGACATATTAAGGGAAAACCGTTCTTTTAAATAATTCTAGTTTTTAAAATATAACATGCGGTCCCCAATTTCCCAAAATCAAAGCCAGCATCATCTATGTATGTACAAAAGTGTATGTATGTAGTCATGGATGCACAAGATATATATATGCACACAAGTATGGATGTACAATATGTATATACACCAAATGGATTTACAAGTGGGTATTTACGCAAGTATGAGTGTATAATATGGTGTACAGGTGGTATATACGCAAGCATGTTATGCGGAGAGTCATAACATGATTGCAGCAGTCCTACTGTGTAGTGACATGGAAATTATCGATGATGAAGTGTGTGATCCGGTGAATCTGTGTACGTGTAACATATGCATCATCGATAATGGTGTAGGTGTACTAGCACAGGTATAAGTAATGCAGTGCGAATAACATGAATGCAGCATAAGGTAAATCATATGCAAATGCTGACGGGTATACGTATCTAACATGACCGAGTCGGTGAATCTATCAATCGGCATCTAGCTACACAACATCACGTACGGTATAATCTATCGTACGGCATCCACTAGTCAAGGGTAAGGATCAATCAAAAAGTCAACTCATCACGTACGGAAAAATCATTGTACGGCGGCATTAAAATATTAGGGATCCTATCAACCTTTACGACAATGAGGGGTACGGACCTAACGTCTCGTACGATAATCACACATGATTCACCACATTCTATATATATCTATATACCTATGCCCCAGGTCACATCCACAACAGTCTCATACCAGGGGACATGCAAGGTATCAATCATTTTAATCGACTCACATCTGTATACCAACATATCACCAAATTCATCATATCGCATCGTACAATTCTTTTCATCACATTTATATCTCACAATCGATTCAAATGTTATATATATACATTCTACCTTTAGTATAAGAATACTTATCTAATCTAACATACACACCCGAACCATACGACAGTTTTTGAAAGATGCGAATCGTAGTTTTGAAAATAGGGGTTACGATATTTTTAAGGAAAAGATATCGTTTGAAAATCCGTAACGTCTCTCAAGGTATCTGTTTAAAAGATGCGTACGATTCTTCGGTTTGAAAATAGGTATAGTTCGGGTGACACAACTTCGTCGGCTATCTAGTCCTATAGTACCCTAAACGGCAATATCGTCAAATATCATCCTCAAATCCCATCATCACATACTAGTCGTATTATATCACTTCTAACTATCCTTTAGTTTCTAATATTGTTTCACTAACTATCCTTTAACTCTAACCCTAGTTTCTTAATCTAGGTTTCCTTAACAATATTCTATAAATCAGTTTCCATCAAAACTTTGCGGGGTGCTATACGCCATCCATTCGACTTCCCCTGTAGATATAGATCTACTCACTGTGGTCTTCGCTTGCTGATGTCGGTGATGCCATGCTCCGTCGCCTCGGAATCCACACGAAGGTACCTACATTAACAACACATATCGCAACACTATAAAAATAAAGTTCTAAAATCCAATACGGCACGCGCATTGCTCATAGGTTAGAACATATAGCTTACGCGTACAAAATCAACCAAACAACTCTTGTTGTTGATGTACAAAAATCCAACAACCAAATACGAATCCAAATATCAAAAATTAGCATCTCAAAATACGGAAATTATATCCAAAATCACACCAAAATGCTCCCAGATTTTGATTCAGGCCAAAAGTAGTTGCACAAACAAGTCTAGGGTGTTGTACAGGGAGTTAATGAGCTACTGGACCAACCTAGAACCCAACCCACTCTAAGTGGCCGGCGACAAGGCCTAGAATTCCGGCGAGCTCGGCCCCCAGGGCTCCTCTGGGCTTCGTCTCGTCAAGGTGGTCTCCTAGTACTCTAATTTGGTCCCTGGAGTTGTTTGCTTTCCTCAAAATTTCCCCAGGTTGCTCAAGATTCACAGCAAACTCACAATTCAACCCAAAACCGACATGGACAAAATCCTAAATCCGTATTTTGGTTTCTATACTAAATTCCAGGTCTTAAACAGCTACTCAATAGGCACTCAATCATCACCAATCCACAATTTCACTCAAACCCTCACTAGGATTTCTAAGTATCACCAATCCATCACTAAACGAACTCTAAACTTAAACAAAAAGCTAGGAAAACTTAAAACTAAACTAATGGAAGAAATTATACCTCATGGATGTCACTTAAGCAAACCCTAGAAGTCCCAAAGTTGTCAAAATCCCACCTTGCTTGGTCCAATGTGTAGATGAAGAGATGGGGATAAATTTTTGTGAAGGGAGTATAAGGTTTTGACAAGGTTTTTGAGATGATAATTGGGGTTGAAGTGGAGGGAGGTGAGATTGAGGAAGATGAAGAAGGAGGTGAAAATGGTGGGGGAAATGAGAATGGAGGCAGCCCCCTCTCTCTCTCAATTATTCTCACTTCTCTCTCTCTCTACAAGCATGCATACCCTCATCATAATGTCCTCCCTCTCTCTCCTCAAGTCATCATGACACCTTTTTCCATTCTTTTCTTTTCTCACCACAATAAAACCATAACATAAAACAATACAATGAACATGTAACCAAATGAAACATGTCATGGTGCACTAACCATGAATACCGTAGGAACACGGATTTGGCTTAATCGCGATTAGCAGTGCACTAATCGGGTTTTTATTTAAACTGCATATAAAATTTTTTAAAATGCCAAATCCTTTAAATATATTTTTGAATGAATAAATCAGTTTAAATTCAATTTATTTCACAATTATTGGTATATATTTATACCCTTTTTCGAAAACCCCAATTTCGCAAATCGGGCAGTTTTCGGGAAATATATTATTTTAATATTCAATTCCAAAAATAATATTTTATATTTTCTGAAATGTTACAAAAATCAAATATGAGGTGTACTTTTTCTAGAAGTATTTCCGTATAAATATGGAATACTTCACCTCGTATATGTATCGCTACATATACGCGTATCCGTATTAAAAATACGGATAGAAGCAAAGAGATAAAATGAATAGTGAAAAATAATACTAAAATATATGTATCAAAAATACATATATAAATTATTAAATCAAAATCTGATTTAATAATCCGGCTTAATCCTAAGCCGGCTAGTATTATCAACCGCCCGATTAAAGTCTGTGTATCCCGTACACGTATTTAATCGGACTCCTGCACATACCAACGTACAGCTTCTACATCTGTCGCCTGAACCGGGAAAACCCTCTGTGTGGGACTCTAAATACTCGACAATTCGCCGGTAGTGGGTTTAACCATAAGCTCGTCAGCGGCACTAGCTATATGTAATGGCTACCCAGGTACTTGTCGAAAGGGGGGGTCGACAATCAAGTGCGTCCTTACCCTACCGAGCCTGAATGTGACAATCTCCATACAGTCCGGTCTCTTCGTTAAAGAGTATCGCATATTGGGTCTACGGGGTAGATAACGTCAGACCCCTACTAACCCGATAAGTCGTGTCCAAGTCAAGCTCATCACCAATACAGATACTACCGATCAACCATCGGTAAATCTCATCCACCGTGGCGACGGATTTATGGTGATATCCAACTGAACACAGCGCGACATCGACTCCTAATACCAGGAGAGACGAATCCCTGATAGTCGACTACCGCCTCCATGTAGCTTGGGACTGTACACAACTAAAACCTATTTTCATGACTCTTTTGATCCGTGGTAGGGTAGTAATCAAAGTACAGTAGGAACTCACACGAGACAAATTACGACTTCTGGTCAAAGGACTAACCTGTACTCATGCCACCTGAGAACTTCCATCTGACGATAGATATAATACCATCTAGAAGTTCTCGGCAAGTCCGTACAGTGTATGTAAGTCGATGTCGTGCACCCCACGTGTTCGTGGGGAGGCGGAATTAACAAAAAATGATTTTTACGGGCTTCGCAACACCGACTAGAACCAAGGATCGTCCATAAACCCTAGCTAGGAAAGAACATGAGATCTAACTACTCGGAAAGAATGTTATACCTCATGATACAAGTCCTTCGGGTCTTCTCCACTGTCCTCCTCGTCATCATAGGCTCCAAGGATCGATCCGGATCGTAGCTTCCTCGTCGGCTTCCTTGAGTCAAAGACGTCCACCCGAGAGTCTATAGTCCGAGCTCCAACCTTAAATCCGAGGTAACTAGGGCAACAAGCTTGCTAAACTTGATGTCCTAGGTGATGTAGAGAATGAATATGGATTTATTTTTCTCTTAAAACCCTAGTTTACTCAACTCATGAGACCTTAAGGGTCTGTGTTGAGAGGAAGAAGAAGAGAGCTAACATGAGGAAAGAGAAATGGTTTTTGATAAATGATAATTGAAAATAAGATGGCTAACTTGATTTGACCACAAGCCTGGCAAGAAAATATCTCACCCAAAATATCTAGTGCCATAAAATATCTCACAAGAAATATCTAGTCAAAGAGTCAAACCAATTTAAGTGGTCAAACCAAGTCAAGTAGTCAATACAAGTAGCCATGCCACAATTATCATTTACAAATATAACAAATACTTTCCTCCACCTCATAATTGTTTTAACTAAGTCAATGGTCAAAACCCTAATGAGGTGTCTCCTTCTTTGCCCCTCTCATCCGTATATACATACCCGCATTCGTGTTCCGAGAAACACAAATACAAAGAGACGAAACTGATCTATCAATATAATACTAGGATCCGGCTTAAACCAAAGCCCACTAGTATTATCCGCCAGAACATCTTACGCGCAAAAGTTCACGTACGTGATCGAAGCCCTGCCGTAAAACCATACGTCCTCTATATCTTTCGCCCGATGTAGGGAAACACTCTGTGTGGGGCTCTAAAGACTCGACAGTACGCTGGCAGTGGGTTTAAGCACAAACCGCAAGCGGTACTCGCTGCACGTAACGGCTACCCAGGTAACTGTCGATAAGAAGGCTGATGAGGAAACCCATCCGAACTCCTACTGAGCCTGATGAGACAATCTCCGTACAGTTCGGTCTATTCGTATAAGAGTATCGCATATCGGACCTAGAGGGGCGGTAATCTTCAGACCCCTAATAGCGCAATAAGTCATGCCGGAGTGTAGCCCAAAACACTCCGAGAAACTACTGGAATACCTACCAGTAAATCTCGCTTGCCCTGGCCAGGGACTTTGTCTAATAGGCCTCCGAACACAGCAAGATATCAACCCCCAATACCGGGAGAGACGAATCCTATCTTACCGCCACTGCCTCCAAGTGCTTCTGGACTGCACCCAACTACTACCTGTTTGCATGACTCCTTTGAGCCGTTGTAGGGTAGTAATCAAAGTACAGTGGCAACACACTCGTTGCGAAGTAGCAATGTCAAGTCGACGGACTAAGCTGTACTCATGTCACATGGGAACTGCTACCCGACGATAGGTATAATACCAACCAATAGTTCCTGATGAGTCATGTCCAGTGTATTTGTAACCTAACGAGAACCTGCATACTATCTCCAGTACGACGTACTAATGGTTGTGGGACGACCATCTCCCCTGCTTGGATGAGAAGGGTATACACTAGTCTACTCCGGAGTATCGATGCCCCGTCTCGATAATCCTACGACTAGGGACCTGTATAAGGATGTGCTTATAGATTACCCAGCCCCCACTAGTGTGACTGCCATCACACCACTGGTAATCAAGCAAATATCATAATGGCTCTACTAATATGTATAAGCGATATGCTAAAAGAAATACATGCACATATTGAAGTAGAAACAAACCAAGTAGCATACTAACATTTTGAGCAAGACTGTTAATAAAACTGTGAATATCCCAAGCGTTCATTAAGTAATGTACAAACCAGTATGATACAATAATGGTCTCTAAAGCATATATCTGTCACGACCCAAAATAGCCCGTGACTGGCCCTTGAATCATATGAAGTCTATAGGACCCCATCTAATTCAAGTAAGCCAAAAGCCCAGAAATCTGAAACCATTTTAAGGAGTAAAGAAAGAAAACTAGTTTTTAAGAAGTAAGAAAACGAGTTAAAAAGCAAGGTTTTAAAATAAGTAAGCCGAATATGTTATTAAATCTCTCGTCTTTTTCTGAAAATTTCGGCAGAGTTTCCTTTGTAAATACTGGCCCCAAACGGGGTACAACATGAATAATATATATACAATGATAAAAGGCATCCCCAAGCGGGAGCTAGCTCTTCGTCCATCGATGGTCACAACCATGCAAGCAGTATAATATACAACGCCGAAGGGCGAGGATCAAAACTCAAAAAGAAACTCAAAAACATCATGAAAACCATAATACTACAACGCGCGACTCTAAGGTCGAAAAAATACACAACTAGTTTTCTAAGTCTGAAACAATATAAAAGTTTGGTTGAAGGAATTACTAGATACAACTGAATAATACATGTATAATGGTGGTTCTGATGCAAAAGAACCCACCTACCAAAGCAAATCACCCGTAAGGGGAGCAGTGTGCCAGAAGCCGCAATTGAACCTGTACGGCAAAACCTGCAAGAACTGTGGCACAACGGGGGTGAGTTGCTAACTCGTGAATAGAAAACATCACAGAGCAGAAATCGTATGTATGACACAATCCTAGGTCAATACGATCAGATATATATATAAACCTCAAATGAATAAGTTTGAAGCATAATAAGGTGGCAATGTAACATCTATACATGAGTGTAGTGCAAAGTGCTCATTCCAGTACCTCAGGTAATAACATATCATAAATATGAAGTATGATCAATGTAGACTATATCATGAAGTCTATGAATATGTGGATATCATCTAACTATGTGATCAATATCATCAATGTGAACTATATGTATGTGGAAATCGTCCACGTGTCACCCAATGACAATAAGCATCATGGATGTAAATATCATAAAGCATAAGCATGGAAGTATGAGGATGTAAATCCTCATGTGTCGCTCGCGACATATCAAATCATGGAACCTAGGTCTCAAGCATCGACACTCGAAAACATCATGAAACCTGTGCCTAGCATCGGCACGTAAATCCTTATATACATAGGGCTCCGTCAGTTCGGATCGGCCCGTCTCATCTCTCAACTACGGTCGGTATCACCCAGATATCCTCCGAGCTCAAAACAATCACCGGTAGGTAGTACTCCCCTGCCAGGCTCACCGTCTAACATATACGTGTCTTCTTGCCCCGGGGTATCTCACCGGGTCCACCATGTACCCGCAGACGGTGCCTACCGCTCCTCGAATCGGGTTTCACATGCCACTCTTAGAACCAAGAAAACACATGGTGGACGCACTGAAATATCATATCAAGGGTAACCGGGTTCCTTTTTTAAAACAATACATACTTCATTTTGAAATGACCACGGTTACCAAATCCAGAAATATCATGGAAACAACATATCTCAATGCGTATAATCATAAAGCATGATGTATGCGACATATAAAAGAATGTAGGCATATCAGTATATCATGCGACATAAAACAGTAATATGCACATAGCGAGGGAAGACCGCTCTTTTGAAATAAATCAGTTTTAAAAGTATCTTGCGGTTCCCAAATCTCAAATCAAGCCAGAATCAGCTATGTATGTGCAAATATGTATGTATGCAAGAATGGGTGTACAATATGCATGTGTACAAGTATGAGTAAACAATATGTGAGTACACAAGTATGAATGTACAATAGGTACATGCACATGTATGGGTGTACAATATGTAAGTACACAAGTATGAGTGTACAACAGATATGTGCACAAGTATGAGTGTACAGTATGGTTTTAATATAACAATAAACGTATTTCAACATGCCATGCCATGCGAAAAAGCAAGTCTATGCGGAAAATAGATGATAACACAACAGTGCTGTATCTACATCAATATATCTATGTCATACTGTTTTGCCATTTGAAAGAAGACGAATCGGGGTTTTTAGGAAAATAAGGGCTACGGTGATTTTAAGAAAAGATGCGTCTTTTGAAAATATTAGTAGAATCCCTTTCCTGACTTTAAAATACTCCTGATTCGTTAGTTTTGAAATAGGTATGACATCGGCCTAGTCTAACCTCTACTAGCAAAACTACAACTCTAATTATCAAGTCAATCAGGAGGGCTATGGAAACCACCTAAATCTGAGTCGATATATATATAAATAATAGTCGGTGATCCTGCCTCAAAGATACTGCGTACGATACAATATCATATGACATCCTCGAGTCATGAGTGCGGATCTATCATCAATATAAAACTCGTACGGCAAGACATCGTACGGCATCCCAAATTTGGGTACGGGTCAATATCACGTCCATCTCATCAATTATTTGGTATCCTTATAATCATATCTCATGATCTGGGGTATTGATCTAAGTCTAGTACAACTGATACCATCTATATAAATGCGTGTGTAAACACACGTACAAAGGCCCGCTAAAATCTCATGTCGTATCCTAAATACGAATCACATCATATCACCGATCTCATGGCACTATGCCCAATCTCATCGACTCATCTCCAAATATCATCCACTATCCTCATCATCCAGGTATAAGTATAACAGATAAGCATGTGTGTGTGTGGGGGGGGTGTAAACATATTCTAGGGTTCACAAGTAGGAAACTATACTAGTTTACTTCTAAACCCTAATCTATCCATAGTACACCTAATCACACCTAGAATATCCATATCACACATAATGCTATCATACATATATATATATATATATATATATATATATATAGTATAATTCTAGTATACTAAACATCGAACTGCGGGTGTGCATTACGCCATCCACCGACTTCCCCCGTAGATATAATCTACTCACCTTGCATCCTGCGAGTCGGTGTCGATGTCGCCTTCATCTTCTTCATCATATGACGCCCTCGTGAAGGTACCTACAAAGATAACACAATCGCAAATGCACATTAAAATCACATCGGAAAACCAAAATGACACGCTAAGGCCTTTAGGTTAGAACCTATGGACTTACGCTTCCAAAACCATCAAACAATCCTCGATATCGTCGTACAAACGTCAAATGATCGAGGTAAAACACAATACTAGAAATCCAGAATTCAAAATAAGAAAAATGAAACTCCGAATCAAAACAGCAACTTAGGAAAAAGGTCCCAGATTTCACCCTAGGTCAAATTGGTCAATTTTGCATATGCCAAGGGTCTATTTTGCAGATGTAGGAGCTACAGAAGAAGAACGAGCCACAAAGCTCCAGGTTTGGCCGCAAATTGCTGTGAGAGGGAATAAATTTGTGGCCGAGTTGGGGAGATAGGGGCTAGGGCTTTCATGGTAGCATCCTGGGTGCCTGCATATATCACTGTCCTTGCAAAATAATTTTCAAAGTCTCCGGGTGTTAGCAGATTCCATTTTACATCCACATAATTAACAATTTTCCGATATCAGCTTTTCTAAATCCGTATTCCGGGGATCTAGTCTCTTTTTTAGGTCTTAATTCTAGCACTAGGGGGTTTGTGTAGGCTCTACTGAGCTTAATTACACATTACAACCCAAAGTTTCCCTAAACCCTAACTAGAGTTTTCAAAGTTCACCCAAACCACACGATATCGGTTTTGATCTAACTTGGGGGTAAAAGCAAAGGGAAAACTAAGCTCATGGTTCAGAAAATACCTCATTTGGCAACTCAATAATTTTCTTGAGTTGCTCAAAATCCTCAAAATCTTCTCTTTCTTGGTCCATAGGGTAGTTAGTGAGCTTGTGCATCTTTTTTGTGAAATGGGGTTTGGGTTTTGAAGTGTTTAGCAATGTGTTTTGGGGAGATGAAGAGGGGAGGGAGCTAGGGCTGCAGCAGCAACAGCAAAAAGAGGGAAAGAGGGGGAAAATGTGGTGAAGATTGTGAGATGAGTGAATGGCTAAGTCAAAGGTAACCCCCACCTTTCTCTCTCTCACCCATACCTATTATTATTCAAATCTTTTCTTTTTCTTTTCTTTTTCCCTTCTTTTATTCTCTCTAATATTGCAATAGAAAACCCAAAAGAAACCATGGTAGAAAAATGCACAAGTGTGAAAAAGACTTTGTGCAAGCTAAGTGCACAAAACTGTTGGAGAAAGTGCCCTCAGAGTCAATTATTGGATCACAGGCACTTGATTGCAATGATTGAGGGAGGACCTATTCCGGTAGGACAGTCTTACTCAAGATGATAGTATGCTATCTGGTTTATCTTTATCATCGTGTACTGCTTAAGGTGACCTTCCAGGTCGCTATTACACATTGATAGATCCCCTATGATTCATGCTTGACTGCCAGCAGTATGAGGGCGATCATATACGTGGGAGCTGGTAGTCTATAAGCACATCCTTAAAAGGTCCCTAGTCGTGGGAGTTTCGAGACAGGGCATCGATACTCCAGAGTAGACTAGTGTATACAATCGAGACCCCGACGAGGGGCGGTGGCCGGTCTTACAAGCCACTGGTGTCAGTTGGTTCACCTAAGATGTATACAGGTGCTCTTTGGGTTATGAGTACACCGGACAGGACTCGCCAGGAACGTGCTAGTTGGTCTTATACCTGACGTCAGATAGCAGTTCCCTGGTGACATGTGTACAGGTTAGTTCTTCGACCTGAGGATCGTCATTTGTCTCGTGTGAGTTCCCACTGTACTTTGATTACTACCCTACCACGCTCAAAGGAGACGTGCAAACAGGTTTTAGTTGGGTACAGTCTCGAGCCACATGGAGGTCGCGCAGTGTCTAGGAGAGCCATTACACGAAGCCCTCGGCCGAGGCAGGAGATTTACTGGTAGGTATTCCAGTAGTATCTCAGGGTGTTCTGGGCTACACTCCGACACGACTTGTACCACTTTTAGGGGTCTGACTTTTACCAACCCCCTAGGCCCGCCTTGCGATGCTCATAGACGAACGGACCGGACTGTACGGATATTGTCACTGACAGGCTCAGTAGGGTGTCAGGATAAGTTCGCTCATCGACGTCCCTTTTGGTCAATACCTGGTAGCCCGTTACGTATAGGCTAATACCTCTGACGTGCTAGTGGTTAAATCCACAACCAAAGTATTTACGAGTCTTTAGAGTTCCTCACAGACCAGTTTCTCAAGTTTCGGGCGAAACGCTGAAGAGACCGTATGGAGATATGGCAGGGTTCGATCAGATACTTGCGGTATTGCACGGATCAGGATCGGACGGTTAATACTAGAGGGCTTTGGTTTAAGCCGGATCCTAGTATTGTTCAGTGTAGATTTTATCTCAGTGCATTTGTATTCGGTCGGAATACAAATGCGGGTATGTATATATAGTAGAGGGGTTTTCCTATAATTTATTACGGGATCAGTTTTTCGGATTTGCCAGTTTGTTTTTCGTTTCGGCCATATTTCTTTGTATCTTTCATTGGCTGAAGATTGGTGGAGGAGGGCTTATTTGCATTTGTGCAAATAAGCATTTTGGAGGGTTGTCTTTGCATATGGTTGCTTCATGATAGCTCTTGTTTGACCTTGACTTTCTTGACTTCATCATTGTTTGACATTGGGTTCATGATGGTTGATTTGGAGTGTTGAACTTGGTTTGTGATCATGGTTGATCATGATAACCTTTTCTCACTCTTGCATTATTGTGGGGATCCCTCATTCTTTTCTTCTCTATCCTTTTTTTGATTTCCTCATGAGCATGGCCGGCAAAGGAAGAAGGAGGGTCTGCCCAATTTTTGTGGGGGGGGAGGTTTGGCTCTCTTGTGCTTGCAAAAATCCCCAACTTCATCTCTAAAAATTCTACATCTCATTCCTCCACCATTATGGCAACATCCTACACCCCAATGAGACATAGAGTTCCACACTATTCTACAGCAATCCTTGGGCACGTCGGCTCGCCAACTTCGTGCCCGAGTTGCCTCGGTCCAGAGGTCGGAGCCCGTAAAAGAAGCCGGCGATGTGGTGCCCTTTCGGCGAGAAGGCGAAGACCGGAGATTCCGCGGGGAGATCGGGACGACGACGAGAAGACCGAAGGACACGGATCGCTCGGTATATCTCTCTACCCCTTCTCTTGTTAGCTAGGACTAGATTAATGGCCCGATCCGGGATTTTTGTACGCGGTGGTGCCGGTTTACAAGTTTGTAAAAAGTTTCGTTTCCGCATTCCGGCGTCGGATTGACGGCCGGGGCACCGCCGTGCACTTACATGGTATAAGAGCCACGCCATTAACCTAGTCTAGCTTGGTCTAACGTGTTTACAAGTTCGATCGATTGAATTTTCAAAAACCGCATTTTTCAAAGCATCAGTTTTCTGTCGAAATATTTTTAGCTCCAAAAATTTTTCAGGTTGTTTCAGAATACTGAGCAGCAAATTCTAAGAAATCGGTGAAAAATTGGTGGCGTGACACTGTAGAACCACCGCGGAACCGCGGCCAAACCCCCCTTGGGGACGCGGTTCCGCCGCAGTACAGTGTCCTCACTGCACCAGTTTTGCACAAAGCTCTTTAAACTTGAAAATTGGGGTTTTGGAATGTTCTGTTTGGGCCAAGAATTTCTTTAAGTGCTACAGTAGTGCTTGGGGGCCCACTTGGTTAAATTTGATCGATCGAAAATTTTAAACACATTAGTTCACAGTATTTACATTATATCTGTGACCGTGAATGTCACTCGATCGGTAAATCCTGTCTAACTGCTATAGCCCGGTTAGACGGATTTGCGAACGTGACATTCACGTTGATGTTCTGTGTTGTGCTGTGATGTTGCGGATTGGTCGTGGGGGATAGCCTGGGTGCAATGCTAGTACAGTTTTGGTTGTATTATGTACATTTGATATTGCGGGACGAGCGTCCGACATGTGGACTGCCGTCACTGCCTGTTTGTATTATTCTTTTGGGGCACGACCGGGTCGAGGTCGATGTACCCGTTGTATGTATATTTTACTTTCTGTACTAGGATTACCCCAAGGAAGGGTGCACGGATAGCCGGATTCTAGAGGGCAACGAGCCCGCATCTCATGGTATTGAGACGGAGGTGGCTTTACTCTAGAATTGGCGGGCTATTCGCCGCACTCGTAGGGGGTACAGGTTGACCCAAGAGGGGTGCCCAAGTTACCGGATTCCGTGAAGTGCTGGGTGGTCCATTCACGTTGCTGAAGGGGGCTGCCTCGCTTCAGGTTTTGGCGGGTAACTTGCCGCGCCCGTAGGGATCTAGGATTTCATTGCACAGGCTATCCACACGACCAGGGGAACGTCGGGTTTCAGTTGCGGCTCTGTGAAACCCGGGGATCCCAGATATCTGTATTATTCTGTGATGCTGTATATTTCTGTGATGTTGAATTTTATCACGCCTGGAGCGAAAATATTATATATTGATATATATACTAGTAGATGTTGTATATGTTTTGCATCCGCGCTAGTCCATTCCCCGCTCTGTCGTTAGTTAAGTAACCTAACGGGTAATTACGGGACCCAGTGGCGAATGCTGATGGCATATACGTACATCATTATTTTCGTTCTTTAATTGTGTGATCAATTGATGGGACTGCGTTGATTCGGATCAATTCAAGCGAAACAAACCTATTCTGATGTTGTTGGAACATTTTTCAAAAAGCTGTTATTGCAAGGACGTTCTCTTTTGTTTTGCATCGTGGTATTCAGTTGGAATATCCTGCTCCTCAGTCGACGAGGCAAGGGCCGAGATCCCTTCACCGGGAGTGACCCCTTGGACAGAAGTTTGCATCATGGCAATAACTTCCCTATAGTCGTTTACTTTTGCTTTGCATCTTGGTATTCAGTTGGAATATCCTGCACCTCATTCTACGGGGAAAGAGCCGAGATCCCTTCACCGGGAGTGACCTCTTTAGCAAAGGTTTTCGTCACTATATTTTCAAAAAGCTATCCGGTTCCTTCAACGATATCAAGTTCATTATGTTAAAGGTTTTCGCCAGAAACCATTCGTAGCCCTCCGTCATTTCATATGGGTGGTCAATAGTATTCAAGCTGTGTATGTTGGCTAAAGTCAAGGCACAGTGATTGGTAGCTATTGGGTATTCATATGTAGCATAGATAGATGCGTTGGTTCGGGGCAGTCGTACTACTATTTTGGCCAAAGTCAAGGGTATGTACGGGTGGGCTCAAATTAACCTGGAGAATGACGGGTTGAACTTGACATGTGACTTATGATATGTTGGCCAAAGTCAAGGTCATAAGAGCATGGGGCAGAAATCACATCGGTAGTTTCTAAAGAAACTGAAACTTGCCAGATATGCGCATACCTTCTGGAGTGTGATAACGTGAGCGGATTCCGTCACGTTATCATGCGATGATAGTTGGATCCCGATTCCCACTGATGAGTTTGTTTACTCCTCGGGTGATCCCGACTAATTCTTCTTTCAGGTTTGGAGGAGAATTTGAGGTTACAGTGGGAGGTTTCCAGATTAGATAAATTGGTAACCATTCTAATCTAAGTTAGAGTGCACGCTGAGTGTTTCTTTTCTCTCTCTCTTTGGCAGCGACCATGACCCGACCCTAAGACTATGACCCAGTGACCAAAATTAACCAAACCTTCTTAAACACTGGCTTTTGGATTATCAGAGTTGCAAACCTCATTGCCACTCCTACTTTTACCCTTTTCTCCAGGACACCCCGTATTACTACGAACGTCCACTTCTATTGGACAAAACCATTGTATGGTTATATACGAACTTGAAGAATTTATTCGAGGATGGTTTCCGGTTCTGGAGAAAACGAATAAGACTATTCAGTTGTCTTTTCCTTTTACCTTCTCTCAGGTTGCGAGTACTCCTTGGTTTAGGAGATAGTACACCTATTACGCAAATTGGATAGTCTTCTTCCAAACCATAGGCAGGTGCTGACCGGTGGGGAATGAAGAAAACCAATTAGCATAACGATGGTATACAGAAGATATTAAGTAAAGACATATCAAGGGATTAGTGAGAGGGCAAAGCAAATTGCGACTGCTATTCACGACCAAACCAAGTATTTTATTACCACTCCAATTTCACCTTTGTATTTCTCCAGGACACTCCGTATCACTACGAAGATCCACAGTTTATTGGATACTTCATCGTATGGTTATATACGAACTCGAAAGGAACTTGTTCCAGTTCGGGGATGGATTCTGGTTCAGGAGAAATAGGAATAAGGTTATTCGGTTGTCTTTTATCTTCACCTTCTCTTGCATTGCGAGTGCTCCTAGGATTAGGACAGTACACCCATTATGCTTATTGGATAGTCTTCTTCCAAACCATCGGCTGGTGACGAACGGTAGGGAAGGAAGAAAACCATTTAGCCTAAGAGGGTGTGCAGAAGGTAATGACTAAAGACATATAAAGGGATTTCGAAAGTTGGCAAAGAATTACACGGTTACAGTTGTGAATCTGGATAATGGAAGAGGCATTACTAGGAATACCAGGATACCCCATCAAAACATTTCAATATTTCAGTTTCACTGTGTACTGTTAAAGGAAAACCGATTTCCCGATTTGATACTTACTCCAGGGTATGTATTTACCAGGTATGATTCTCACATCTGTATGGTTTTACAGATGATGAGTGGGAGTAAGTTATTGGGAATTAGGTGATCATCCTCATTATATCGGGATTCGTTGTAATCGGTGATATTTGAGAATGTCACCTGGGTTGGTTGCCGGACGGCAAATATTTGGTTTTGAATATCCGCTGTTATGCACTAATTTCAAATTGATATATCTGTACGTATATTTTTATAGAGTGAGATATACCTTTTTGAAATTATGACTGTGACATTTACCTATATCAGTGGATGGTTAGGTAAGGAGCATTAAACAGCGGTGTAATTCTTCTTAACCATAAGTACAGTTTTCAACCTGCGACACACAAGGAGTGAGTTATTAAACTCAAGGGACTTATACAGAGTATTGTATATTGTCCAGTGTCCATTCGGACAGAGGGGATGGCCCTCGTACTATATTCAGTTTACTTATGACTTCTCTAGTTTTTAGACAGGTGTTTCGTGGAAACACAGGTTCCGAATTTTGAGAAGTTATAGGTATATGAATAAAGTAGAGAACCAGGTATTGCAAGTATCGGGATTCTTCAAGGTGATCAAAGATGTAGATACTTGTGTATGGTATTCAGTTGATAGTAATGATTAAGAGAACTTGCTTTTCTTTCAGAGTACTCATAATTGGAAGCACTCCTAAGTTGAGTAATGTTGATCGGCCTCTTTCCATTTAGTTGACATGCACTGGAGACAGCTGCATGATTTGAATCTGGTTCAATTAAATCAGTGCCTCTGTTTTCTGTATTGGATATAGAACAGTTCGTATCTTAACGATGTTAAGGTACGGGGAGTTGTCCGGCTTATGCTTAAAACCAGACTCTGGATAACTCAAGGCACGTTTCTGTAATGGCTGTTTGTGGGTTGACCCAGGCTATGACGAGGGTTGAATTTCTACCATCTGGAAGATCAATAGTGATATTGTTCTAGACTCGCCACAGTTTTAATAAAAATGGATTTTTTCAGAAAACAGTAGTGGTAGTATGGTAGAACTGGAAGTGATTCCAGAACCGCAAACGATTACTGAAGATTTGATAAGAACTTAAAGATTCAATCTGATTTGACATTCCATTGGCCACTCCGCAGATAAGATGGGTAACCTCATGCACCCGAGAGGTACTCCGGTAGCCTCAAGGACGGTGACAGGGAGGTTCTTGTTTACCCAGACTTGCCATTGCTGTTGTTCCAGGCTGCGAGACCCGGCAGGAGGATGAGTATAGCGTCGTTCTAAAGTAGCTTTAGAAGTGTACGTGTATATGACTCTGCCAGAGGGTTGTCGTAGTCAGTGGGAGCAGCAGAAGCATTGGTGGACAAGTGGCTTATGTCTATTTATAGATTAAAGCAGATATAGCGGAGGTAGATTATCTATTTCTGATGTGACAGTCATAGGTTTGACTTCATCAGAATAGGGGATGGATCTGTTGAGAAGGTAGTAGGGTGTGATGTCCTAGTATTTGGATGACATACACAGAGTAGGAAGTGATATTCCTATACTACGATCGGTTATGCTTTGGTTGTCACACAGTAGTTTCTCTACATAAGGATATAGATATAATATCAGACATTCTGGTTACTAAATCTATGGTTTTAGATCTGGATTTGGGTAGTTTCCCAATCAGGGTACTTAGACAACATTCTAGAGGTACTTTAGAATGGACGACTCTTGGCATGGTGGTGTACCTGCAGGTGATGGAGTCACCCTCTCTAAAGGTGTCTTACAGACTAAAGGGGAGAGGGATGTGCATGATTGGCAGATCACTTGCTTAGGCAATTGAGTCAATCATGAGATGTCAAGTACCACACCAGATGTTGTTTTTGCCCTAGATGCAGTAAGTTGGCATTGATCCAATCCTGGAGAAACAGTCGGAAGCAGTTTTAGAACATAAGTGGATGTTCTATTGATATGATAACGACAGCCTCATTCGGGAGACAGTTATCATTCCAGGCTTCCAAGGTGACCAGGACGACAGGGAGGTTGTGAGAGTTATAGTTTTCCTTCTGATGAGGGGCAGTATTTTGGACAGGTGGTCCAAGGCGATACTGAAGGAGGCATGGCGCAGGATACTGATTAAGTTCAGTTGACGATTGAGTCTAAGAAGTTTGGATTTGGAGTTCATTTATGAGCTAGGTCCCATCAGACATCCAGACACATTCTAAGACAGCTATTGCTCATTTCGGGAGATGGCTTTCTCCACGAACTTGAGATATAGAGAGACATAGAAAGAAACATCAAGGCGGATCCACTCACTGTGGCAATTCCTCGAACGCAATAGTTTCGCAAACGGGATTTGTGAGACTGACTAGTAGAGGAATTGGGTGTTCGGTATCACACGGGCTGTGAGTATGCGACATCGCAATAATTAGCCTTGACTGCAAGTGGGAGATTGTTGAAGATATTGCCCTCATAGTCAATTATTGGATCACAGGCACGTGATTGCAATGATTGAGGGAGGACCTATTCCGGTAGGACAGTCTTACTCAAGATGATAGTATGCTATCTGGTTTATCTTTATCATCGTGTACTGCTTAAGGTGACCTTCCAGGTCGCTATTACACGTTGATAGAGCCCCTAGGATTCATGCTTGACTGCCAGCAGTATGAGGGCGATCATATACGTGGGAGCTGGTAGTCTATAAGCACATCCTTAAAAGGTCCCTAGTCGTGGGAGTTTCGAGACAGGGCATCGATACTCCAAAGTAGACTAGTGTATACAGTCGAGACCCCGAAGAGGGGCGGTGGCCGTTCTCACAAGCCACTGGTGTCAGTTGGTTCACCTAAGATGTATACAGGTGCTCATTGGGTTATGAGTACACTGAACAGGACTCGCCGGGAACATGCTAGTTGGTCTTATACCAGACGTCAGATAGCAGTTCCCTGGTGACATGTGTACAGGTTAGTTCATCGACCTGAGGATCGTCATTTGTCTCGTGTGAGTTCCCACTGTACTTTGATTACTACCCTACCACGCTCAAAGGAAACGTGCAAATAGGTTTTAGTTGGGTACAGTCCCGAGCCACATGGATGCAGTGAGCGGATCTTCAGGGGTTCGTCTCTTCCGGTATTGGGGGTGAGGTCGCGCTTGTCTAGGAGAGCCATTACATGAAGCTCTCGGCCGAGGCAGGATATTTACTGGTAGGTATTCCAGTAGTATCTCAGGGTGTTCTGGGCTACACTCCGACACGACTTGTACCGCTTTTGGGGGTCTGACTTTTACCAACCACCTAGGCTCGCCATGCGATGCTCATAGATGAACGGACCGGACTGTATGGATATTGTCACTGACAGGCTCAGTAGGGTGTTAGGATGAGTTCGCTCATCGATGTCCCTTTTGGTCAATACCTGGTAGCCCGTTACGTATAGGCTAATACCACTGACGTGCTAGTGGTTAAATCCACAACCAAAGTATTGACGAGTCTTTAGAGTCTCCCACAGACCAGTTTCTCAAGTTTCGTGCGAAACGCTGTAGAGACCGTATGGAGATACGGCAGGGTTCGATCAGATACGTTCGGTATTGCACGGATCAGGATCGGACGGTTAATACTAGAGGGCTTTGGTTTAAGCCGGATCCTAGTATTGTACAGTGTAGATTTTGTCTCATTGCATTTGTATTCGGTCGGAATACAAATGCGGGTATGTATATACAGTAGCGGGGTTTTCCTGTAATTTATTACGGGATCAGTTTTTCGGATTTGCCAGTTTGTTTTCCGTTTCGCCCATATTCCTTTGTATCTTTCATTGGCTGAAGATTGGTGGAGGATGGCTTATCTGCATTTGTGCAAATAAGCATTTTGGAGGGCTGTCTTTGCATATTGTTGCTTCATGATAGCTCTTGTTTGACCTTGACTTTCTTGACTTCATCATTGTTTGACTTTGGATTCATGATGGTTGATTTGGAGTGTTGAACTTGGTTTGTGATCATGATAACCTTTTCTGACTCTTGCATTATTGTGGGGCTTCCTCATTCTTTTCTTCTCTCTCATTTTTTTGATTTCCTCATGAGCATGGCCGGCCAAGGAAGAAGGAGGGGCTGCACAATTTTTGTGGGGGGATTTTTGGCTCTCTTGTGCTTGCAAAAATCCCCAACTTCATCTCCAAAAATTCTACATCTCATTCCTCCTCCATTATGGCAACTTCCTACACCCCAATGAGACATAGAGTTCCACACTATTCTACAGCAATCCTTGGGCACGTCGGCTCGCCAACTTCCTGCCCGAGTTGCCTCGGTCCAGAGGTGGGAGCCCGTAAAAGAAACCGGCGATGTGGTGCCTTTCCGGCGAGGAGGCGAAGACCGGAGATTCCGCGGGAAGATCGGGACGACGACGAGAAGACCGAAGGACACGGATCGCTCGGTATATCTCTTTACCCCTTATCTTGTTAGCTAGGACTAGATTAATGGCCCGATCCGGGATTTTTGTGCGCGGTGGTGCCGGTTTACAAGTTTGTAAAAAGATTCGTTTCCGCACTCCGACGTCGGATTGACGGCCGGGGCGCCGCCGTGCACTTACAAAAACACGCTTAATCCGCGATTAGCGATTTTTAATCGCGATTAGCATTAAAATAGCGTATAATTAATCATAAAAACTTAAAAATTAAATAATTCCATAAAACACGATCTTTTATGTAATTTCTATAATTTTCCAAATTTTTCACAAATTTAACGGTATTTAATTATACCGCTTTATTTAAAATATTCAATATTTTATTATTAAATTATAAAAATTCCCAAAAATAATATTTTATTTTTTTGAAATGTTACAATATCACTAACAATCTCCCACTTGCACTAGGGCCATGTACTGGCGTATCGTAGACCTATCATCTCGATCAGCCGCTCGAACTGTGTCTGAGGGATGGCCTTCGTGAGTAGATGTGCTATGTTATTCTCCGTATCTACTCTCCTCACCTCGATCTCCCGGCAATCTACGATCTCCCTGATTAGGTGGTACCGCCTCAAAATGTTTCTGGACTTCTGATGGGACCTTCGCTAAAGCTATAGCGCCCTTGTTGTCACAATACAGAGGTATTGGATCAACAATGGTAAGAACCACCTGAAGTTTCGTAAGGAAATTATTCATCCAGACTGTAGGGTTCCGTAGCGCGGCAGCAAGGTTTCGGGAGGCATCATCCATGCCGTTTTCAAATTTTTTCCGTTCAAAAGAACCCTAACCCTAGAATCATAACTAGAAATTTAGAAGAACATGCAATGTAAACAACTTTACATCCTAAGTGAATGAGGAATACAACCTTTGTAGACCGGTCCTTCACTTCTAAAGCTACTTGTAGTAGTTCCTTCGCTCCAAGTAGTGAACACCCGAACTCTAGTAAGGGTTCACATGAAGAAATGAACAAGCTTGCTCGAAATCTTCGAGGCCGAAGATGATCTATGTCGAGGAGACTCAAGCTCATGCTACCTCTTAACAAATTGTAGATTAGTGAAACAAACACCCTAAACTAAATGGCTAATATAGTAGAGGATGAGGAAGTAGGAAATTGGATCACTTTAGATTTATTTTTCTCATAATATTTCATCACTTTTTCAAACACTAGAAAGCTTTTTTCAAGAGGAAGAAGAAGATGAAGTGATGAAGAGAATGAAAAATCATGAGGTGAGAATGTAAATCATGGGTGAGTTAGTGTCATACAATAACCCTTGTAGAGACTTGACCATGGCTAAGGTATAATGGTTAGGTTAATAAATATCTACAAGTGAAACAAAAATGGTGGATTTGGTCAATGTTTCCACAAGCTTCTACAAGCTTGTCGCCATGACAATTTCCATCCAATTTTTGAATTTCTTAGATAAATATAAACCCTACATTATATCAAGCATGGTGTAAGTCTCATACACTCATGAAGCATGTGGCATCAAGCATGACACAAATAAAATGTACATTAATAAATATCACATATATACTATATGCACATAAGTGAGAAAAAGAATACATAGTGAGCAAATATTAGTTAATGTAAGTTAATATTTCAAATATAAAATTATACATTAAATTATCAAATCAACATGTACCTCCTTGAAAAGTCGTTTTGGTGTTTTTCCGAAAATCGGTAAATATTTGGTATTTTTCCGAAAATCGTCATTATTGTTATTTTGCTGTATAGGCCTAATTATACCTAATTTGGATAGGTAATTGCTAGTTTTTAGTAGCTAATGAGTTACTTATAAAAGTCTGGTCGTTTAAAATTTTTCCTTAATTTTTTCAATTTTTAATACTATTTTAAGCTGTTAAAAAAAAAATAAATTAGCGATAAATACAAATTTGAATGGGTTAATTTTAATCTATAGAACTATGACAACTAAAATCTAGTTAGTAATATCATGGGTGAGTTAGTGTCATACAATAACCCTTGTTGCTGAAGAAGATGAAGATGAAGTGATGAAGAGAATGAAAAATCATGAGGTGAGAATGTAAACCATGGGTGAGTTAGTGTCATACAATAACCCTTGTAGAGACTTGACCATGGCTAAGGTATAATGGTTAGGTTAATAAATATCTACAAGTGAAACAAAAATGGTGGATTTGGTCAATGTTTCCACAAGCTTCTACAAGCTTGTAGCCATGACAATTTCCATCCAATTTTTGAATTTCTTAGATAAATATAAATCCTACATTATATCAAGCATGGTGTAAGTCTCATACACTCATGAAGCATGTGGCATCAAGCATGACACAAAAAAAATGTACATTAATAAATATCACATATATACTATATGCACATAAGTGAGAAAAAGAATAC
The DNA here is from genome assembly GCA_030015575.1 of Agapanthus africanus. Classification (NCBI taxonomy): domain Eukaryota; kingdom Viridiplantae; phylum Streptophyta; class Magnoliopsida; order Asparagales; family Amaryllidaceae; genus Agapanthus; species Agapanthus africanus. The sequence continues at coordinate 272,714,983 of JASDDO010000012.1, forward strand.
AGAGTGAGCAAATATTAGTTAATGTAAGTTAATATTTCAATTATATAATTATACATTAAATTATCAAATCAACTTGTACCGCCTTGAAAAGTCGTTTTGGTGTTTTTCCGAAAATCGGTAAATATTTGGTATTTTTCCGAAAATCGTCATTATTGTTATTTTGCTGTATAGGCCTAATTATACCTAATTTGGATAGGTAATTGCTAGTTTTTAGTAGCTAATGAGTTACTTATAAAAGTCAGGTCGTTTAAAATTTTCCCTAATTTTTTCGATTTTTAATATTATTTTAAGCTGTTAAAAATAAAATAAATTAGCGATAAATACAAATTTGAATGGGTTAATTTTAATCTATAGAACCATGACAACTAAAATCTAGTTAGTAATATAAATTTTAAGTATTTTATTTCAAGTTCTATTTGGTTATAATCAATGGAAATTAAAATATAATTAATTTAAACTAAAACTTGCAATTTTGAGGTTGTGGGGGGGTCTTTTTGCATAGAATTTTTTTGTAAAATCTCTCACACTCACCCTCACTCCTGCATGGCCGGCCCCACCAGACAGTAGCCCTCTTTTTTTTCTCCCCTCTCTTTGGTCTTCAACTCGTTTGAACAATATGTTATGTGATGGTTTAAAATATATTAATTTGGATGTGGGTTGTACTTGATATTGGAGGAGTTGACTTGGAGAAAATTATCCACAACACCCACACCTCTCCCCACTCCTCTCACTGCTCGAAAATCTGCAGCCATTCCCCCTCCATTTCCCCCTTCTCATTTTCCTTGAAAATTCAAAGAAAAATCCATCAAAATCCAATTTTAAACCTCACAAATTCAAGCCAATTCTACATCCCTTCTCCTTCGCCATTCTTGCATGGATCTTGGATGCTAGGAGGCCATCTTTGGAGGCAAATCATATTGCTAGATCTCTAGAATTTGAGGTATAATTTCTACTTAATTAAATACTTATGGTTAAATTCTTTTAATTAAATTGTTTTAGTGTTAAAATTATAGCTAATTTCTAATCTAGTCTTTTAAAGTGAATGGTTTCAGTTAAACTAGGGTTTTAGAAACCATTATTAAGTTAATTAATTCTATTTTGTTATCTAGTTGTTTTGCTAACCTAATCTAAAAGGTTAATTTGCTTAAGTGGGTTTTAATTGATGATAATCTAGTGTTTTTCATGTATAGTTTGATTTGGAATGGCTAATTATGAAAAATCAAGAAAGGGTTTGTGTATGGAAAATGGGTTTTGAAACATGGTAATTGGGTTAATTTAATTGTTGTGGCTTTCTAATGGTTAACTTGGGTGATTGTGCGATGATGTGAGCACTTTATCGCAAATCCGCGATGTTTGCTCGAATTTTGAATTTTTAGTGCTTATTAGGTTTGTATAAAAATTATAAGATGAATTATTTGTGATATTGTAACGTCTTCAAAATAATAAAATATGATTTTTGGGAAATTTTATAATTTAATATTATTTTAATGAATATTTTAATATTCTGTGTTAATTAAATACAGATAAATGGGGAAAAATTATGGAAAATTCTAAAATAAGGTATTTTAAGGAATTGCCTCATTTTCTGTGCATGCCCCCATTTCCTCTAGTTTTGACCCTGAGTATGTCTAGTTTTGACTGATTCCATCTAGGGTGAAATCTGGGTTGATTTTCCTATGTTGGTGTATAATTTGGGACTTGTTTTAGCATGGATTTTGGTATTTGGTGATTCATTCCTGTCGGGTGGCGTTTGGACGTCAACGACAAGTGGATTTTGATTGTGTTTACATGCGAGTCGATAGGTTTTTACCTATGCGGGTAGTGTGTGCTATTTTGGTTTCCGATGTGATTTTCATGTGCTTTAGCATTGTGATATACTTGTAGGTACCCCGCGTGATGTTGAGGCAAAGGAGGTGAAGATAGCGACATCGGCTTTGGCACACGAGAAGCAAGGTGAGTAGATTATATCTACAGGGGGAAGTCGGGTGGATGGCGTATAGCACCCCCGCAGTCCGTAGATAGATTATTATGTAGTTATCGTGATATTAGGTGTATTATGGATAGTACAGGGTTAGAAGTGACTAGTGCAGTTCATAGTCGCGACCCCTAGGATAGAATTACACCTATACACACACCCTTGCTTATCACTTGTACTTGCACTATGATTGATGATATGTGATGACTTTGGAGATGAGTCGATGATGTGGGCTTGGTGCCCTGGGATCGGTGATTTGATACGATTCATATGTGGGATCTGACTTGTGATTCTTGCGGGCTTGGGATATGTGTTTACCCCCGCATGCATACTTTACTGATGTTACCGTTTTGTACTAGACATAGAGTAGTACTCCAGACTATATGTTCTGATGATGGTGATATCTGTTATGTGATGAGACAGTGAGATGTTGACCCCTACCCAGCTTTTGGGGATGCCGTACGATGATTTACCGTACGTGCCGATATTGATGATAGATCCGCACTCATAACTCGAGGATATCTTATGATATGACATTGAGGCGAGATCACCGACTATATATCTTTATATATATACCGACTCAGATTTAGGTGGTTTCCACACCTACCCCTCCTGTTTGACCTGATACTTAGGTGTAGTTGCATAGTAGATACTTCACTGTGGTGTTGACTACTAGATTTCTGCATCTTCATGCTATTCGCATTGCTGGCATATGTTCATTGCTATATTATTATCATGCTGTTAGGACACCAGCACCATTATCGATGATGCGTATGTTCTACGTACACTATTTGCCGGCTCACACACTTCATCATCGATAATTGCCATGCCACTACACTGTAGTACTATTGCATTCATGAGATGATTCTTCCTTCGACATATGCACATTACTATTCCATGTTGCATGATTTCCGATATGATTACTGTTCTTTACATGTCGCATACGTCATGGATTGACTGCATAGCACATCGCATTGGATTTACTTCCTGATGTTGGATTTTCATGTGATTTCTGGTTTTTGAGGACCGTGGGGTTATTTAAGAAAAGAGGCACTTTTATGAAAACCCGGTACCTCGTGATATGATATTTCGGTGCGTCCACCACGCGTTTTCTCGGTGCTGAGACGTGTGCTTGAAACCCGATTCGAGGAGGTGATGATCCGTTTGCGGGTTCGTGGTGGGCCCGGTATGGTTCCCCTCGACGAGATTATCGATGGGTTTGCCGATTGAGCCTGGAGGCGGGCGAGTACCTACCGGTGATTGTATTTGAGCTCGGCGGATATCTGGAGGATACCGGCCGCAGTCGAGAGATCGGCTGGCCCGTACTGCCGGGGGCCGAGGGCCGATACCGCAGACGGAGCCCAGAGATGGACATGGGTTGACTCGTACTGCCGGGGGCCGAGGGCCGATACCGCCGACGGAGCCCCATATGGATGAGGATTTACGTGTCGATGCTAGGCACGGGTTTTCATGATGTTTTTCCATGATATTGTTTATATCCTCATACTTGCATACTTGATGCTTATCGTCAGTGGGTGACGAGTGGACGGGTTCCACATACATACAGACATGGATTATATACAGACTTGGATCATATACAGACTGGTTTTACATTGATCATACTTTATTTGTATATATAACAGGGTATGAGGGCGCTGTTATATATACCCTTACACCAATATTAGTGGTATGGGACGCTAATATATGTGTATTGATATCATTGATATTTCTTCATGGTTACTTCATGCAGACATACCTTACACTGATGACATGTGATTACCTGAGCACCTGGCACTACATACATGATTAGATGTTACCTTGCCACCCTATTACACTCAGATGTACTCTTGTGGATTATATTATTGATCGTTGACTTAGGTTTATGTCTTGCATTCGGTTTCTGCTTGTAGATGTTTCTATTCACGAGTTGGCAACTCACCCCCGTTGTGCCACAGTTCTTGCAGGTTCTGCCGTACAGGTTCTATTGCGGCATTTCTGGCACACTTTCTTCTTGTGGGTGACTTGCTTTGGTAGGTGGATTCTTTCGCATCAAGAACCACCATTGTATTTATTTATTTCATTGTATCTAGAATTTCCATCAACCAAAACTTGTATTGTTTCAGACCTAGACTAGTGATGTATTATTTCGACCTTAGAGTCGCGCTTAGTAGTATTGCGTTTTTTTCTTATTGCTTTTGAGTTTTCTTTGGATTTGATCCTCGCCACTAGGCGTTGTATATTATTGCTGCATATGTGGTTGTGACCGTCGATTGACGAAGAGCTAGCTCCCGCTTGGGGATGCCATTATCATTGCATACATATTGTTATACTTGTTGTACCCCATTCGGGGCCAGTTTTTCAAAAGAAACTCTGCCGAAATTTTTAGAAAAGACTTTATTGTTTTCAAAACGTACCTTCGGCTTAGTTATTTAAAAACCTTGATTTCAAACCTGTATTTCTTCACTTCTTTAAACCAGTTTTCTTTACTTATTCTCAAAAATGGTTTTAGATTTCTGGGCTTTTGGCTTACTTGGATCAGATGGAGTCCAATAGGCTTCATATGGTTCAAGGGCCAGTCACGTGCTCTTTCGGGTCGTGACAAAGTTGGTATCAGAGCGCTAGGTTGACCTTGGTTCGAGTCTGAGTTTGACTATGTGGAGCCTAGGACGTTGTTTATATACGAAACTTAGGCTTGACCTTACGGAACTTAGACTTGGTCGAGGGGGTATTCGACCCGAACATTCGTCGTATTAGGATGACCCTTGGTTGATGGATTAGGTGACTAAAGTAGAGTGACGTACCGTTGGTATGTTCCGCGGCATACTTACGACACGCCACTCCTCTTAAGGAACCATAGGATGTACATACTTTCGAGATCAGTGATTCTCTTCATATCCTGGATTATACATCCATTTGAGATCCCCGATTCTATTAGTTTCATGATCATACCTCCATTGATGATGTTCCTTCCTATGATCATGTATCCACTTTGGATCTGTTGTTTCCTTTCTTGCTATTGATGTGCTCTCTTTGATACTCGACTGAGGTTCCTGTCGCCATGTTTGAGCGCAGTTTGGGCTGCTGCTAGGGTTACGGCCGGTGTGAGCTCGTTTGGTACGAGGGCCGACCATTGTGTTTTCTGGTGACATGGGAACGTCTCGAGTTAGTGTTGGTGATTGTGACCTCTAGTGGAGGCGAGTGCTTGGTCTTGCACCGGATGATCGGGCCATTGTTAGAGCTGCCAGTTGAGAGAAGACTGTTGATGTACAGCATACCTCAGAGATTGTGATGTCGCCTACCGTGCAGACAGATGGACCAGCTGTGGCTGAGATTGACAGGATGTTGCTTTCGGAGCTTACGAGCTGAGATTGCCGGAGCTTTCGGGCAGTCATGCGACTGATGATAGCTAGTCTACCCGATTTGAGAGACGAAGGTGATTCGTCCGATTTTGCGCCAGAGCGGGCCCAGATGAGTTGAAGATTTCCAGTGGAGAGTCTTACTCAGATCTAGAGCAGACCGACTCAGAGATGACCGCTTATGTATTGCCTTTCCTGGAGGATTGAGGCGTTGTTCGGCGTACAGGCGTATGAGCCAGCTGCTACTGCAAATGACGAGATATCGCCCAGATGGTTGGAGCTACTGCAGCATGAGCATGTTCTTGGAGTTATGATAGCGAGTCGCTAGTCACCGAGGATGAATGACTAGGACGTGTGGTGAGTTTGCTTACCCGATGCGAGTCATCAGGTGGATCGATTCCAGATAGAGACGACTTCACGCAGGTTCGTTGAGAGTCGATAGAGACGATCGAATGTCAGGAACCTATTTTCCAAGTTTAAAGTATACGGAAAGACATGCAGGTGATTCTATGGACCCTCTAGAAGAATGAAACCCTAACTCGACTTAATGACCGTGTGAAAGCCTTTGAACCTTCGGGTTTGCGGCGGTTCCTCGGCGCCATTAGTGAGGCTTGGGTTTGCCCTTCTACGGCTGGACCACCGACGCTGTGGCATGTACTCGATACTATTAAACTGTACCCGAGATGTGAGCTCTTGGGGGATTATGAGGATCTGGCGAGTCGATCGGATGGTTCGACATCTTCGGATATCGTGATGGGACACTGCTTGGGAGACTCCAGATGCGAGCATAGCCGTTGGAGCACAGTACATGCAGCCATGATGAGACGAGTCTGAATCAGTCGACATTGACGCAGAGTGAAGAAAAGAGTTCGCAAGATATTTCGACGAGATGACGTCCCACTCCGCTGACATCAGAGATGTGATACGCACCCCGAGGCGTGGTATGTGGATAGATCTTCCAGAAAGAAGCGCAATATGTATGCAGCCGTTCCGGAATGAGCTTTAGCTTCAGCATCGGATGACGACTTCCGGGCATTTCGGCAGGTTTGAGATTTGAGAAGGAACCTCGACAGGACCTTTCTGGAGTACGATACGAGAAGACCTAGACCAGGAGTGGTCGTATTGTGCACACCCAGCAGGACAGAGTTCGGCATTGTCGACGGGGTAGTCGACTAAGTTCGGATAAAGGAACTTACCCAGATGCGTTGCGGATTGACCAAGGACGGACGAGTGATAAGTATTCCTCCGATGGTTGGGACGTGTTCCCGAGGACCAGTTCGGCCTGACATCTTCTACGGAATGATGAAGCTACAGAGTACGCGATTTCGAGTCCGTACGAGAGACTTCAGATTGACTGCGGCCGAGAACAGTGCGGTGCATCGTAGCTTAGCATGACGCCATAATGGACGGCGATAGATACAGGTGGAACAAGAGGTTCGTGTGAGACACTGGCGAGCTGTCATTGCTTCCCGTCGAGACTAGAGACCTGATATGCTTACAGAGACGTTGGGATGTGACCATTTTCTGAGAAAATATTGTGCTGAGGACACAGGTGTCTTTTGAGCGAGAAGAGGTTGTGCAGGAAGGCCAGCCTCTGTACAGATCGGCATAGGCATGCTTGGAAGAGACCTTGAGCAGGATCCCTTCCAGAACATTGCTGCCATGATGATTGCACCCAGGATCAGATGTGTGACGTGCTTTCAGAGAGCCAGAGGCCGACGCCAGTGATATGCTGCCTTACGAGTGGTCGTGAGGTTTGACCGAGAGGTGACCAGAGAAGTGCCAGAACGGAATCGTCCCCGTTAGCACATCTGACAGGGCCGATGAGCCGGTTGACTGTGAGATTGGAAATCCACGGAGAAGATAAGGACCCAGAGAGCCAGAGGACGCCAGATCGTGAGCAAGAGGCAGGTAGATATCCTGCGCTGCTAGCTGTGGATTGCACCGACTCCTTCTCGACCTTGAAGGAGGAACTACCGACGACGGTATTTATGATTTGTGATTTTGTGATTCGATTATCACGTATCCGTCATTTTGGATTTCGGTATTTTGGGCGTTCTGTTTGCATGATTTAGTTTTGATGACTGAGTTTCATGATATTTGATTTTGTGCACCATGGTTGCACCTACTGGGTATTTATACCTTGTACATAGTTATTACTCTTGAGCTGTTGATTGCGATTTCATGCCTATTTTATGCTGGTGATTTGATTTACGTTCCAGCAGAGTTTCATGTAATTTTAGTGTTTTGATTTTGCACTCGGTATAGCTTATATGTACTTGTAGTGCATCGATATGTGTTTTGTGCCCGCAGCTGCACACGTTTATGATTTTCTTCATATCTGGATACACTTGGTGTTGCTGCTTACGTATTTGAGTTATTGCTTGGTATTTGTGCATGGGATGCACCAGTTCTATACTTCGTGCATTTGTCGCACCAGTTTTATGTTTCTTGCGTTTATCGCATCAGATTTATATTTCGTGCCTTTGTTGCACCGGATTTATATTTTGTGCATTACGATTGCACCTGACTTCGATTTGATGCCTTTCGGTATGTCGATTTTGATTGTGATATTGATGTGGATTCTTGCACTCCGTGCTTTGGGGTTTGACTTACGCATATTCGACGTTGCTATTGGATTTTGTGATTCCGTGCATATTGAGTGCGCAGGGTCTAGATTTTCATTCGTGCATGATGGATGCACCGATTTGGATTTTCGCGCATGTTGGGCGCATGTTTTGAGATACGATTTTGGGGCACACCAGATGCACTAAATCGAGATTCTTCGTGCATTTCAGATGCACCTGTTTTGGCTGTCAGGCACACATGTTGTCTATGACAGATGCTTCGTGCACACCCGTTGCACCTAAATGTTGTTTTGTGCACATGTTTAGCGCATATATGGATTTTGATTTCCGTGCGCGTCAGACGCACAGGGTGGTGTTATGTGCATTTTTGGAATTTATTCCTTTTGGAGCTGTACATTTTTATGATGTGGGATATTTGCTTTCATACTGAGCAGGACTAGTCAGTGGACAGTGCCTGGATATATTTTGCATGCATCGATAGTTATCGAAGGGATTTCCGAAAAGCGAGCTATAGTCTCAGTATATACCTACGTGTCCGATATGACACAAAACGTTTTAAAAACAAGGAAACCCTTCTGATTATTTTCAAAATGGTGGAACGTGCTTATTAAACAAAGGATATATATACACATATATAGTTATTTTCTTATGAGAAACGTCCGCCACTGTGCAGTGTTACGCGCATCGCACAGCGACTTAAAAAGATTTGGCATACAGTTGCATCAGCTAATTACATGTATAGATTGGGTGTCTACATGTATAGTCTTGGTCCATATCATATTGATTTTGTATTGGATTTGACATTGTGTCGTTACCATAACTCCGATGATTGCGGATGCTTGATGGAGTGTTGCTTTTGAGTTATCTGCTCAGTACTTATGCGCATGCATTGCGCTATAATGTTTTATGTATAGATGATTTCGGAGCCCCGATGACTTGGAATTTGTATTGAAATATTTTAGTATTTGGGGGTTTAAATTTAAATTCGGGGACCGAATTTCTTTAAGGGGGGTAGATTGTAACGTCTTCAAAATAATAAAATATGATTTTTGGGAAATTTTATAATTTAATATTATTTTAATGAATATTTTAATATTCTGGTATAATTAAATACAGATAAATGGGGAAAAATTATGGAAAATTCTAAAATAAGGTATTTTAAGGAATTGCCTCGTTTTCTGTGCATGCCCCCATTTCCTCTAGTTTTGACCCTGAGTATGTCTAGTTTTGACTGATTCCATCTAGGGTGAAATCTGGGTTGATTTTCCTATGTTGGTGTATAATTTGGGACTTGTTTTAGCATGGATTTTGGTATTTGGTGATTCATTCCTGTCGGGTGGCGTTTGGACGTCAACGACAAGTGGATTTTGATTGTGTTTACATGCGAGTCGATAGGTTTTTACCTATGCGGGTAGCGTGTGCTATTTTGGTTTCCGATATGATTTTCATGTGCTTTAGCATTGTGATATACTTGTAGGTACCCCGCGTGATGTTGAGGCAAAGGAGGTGAAGATAGCGACATCGGCTTTGGCACACGAGAAGCAAGGTGAGTAGATTATATCTACAGGGGGAAGTCGGGTGGATGGCGTATAGCACCCCCGCAGTCCGTAGATAGATTATTATGTAGTTATCGTGATATTAGGTGTATTATGGATAGTACAGGGTTAGAAGTGACTAGTGCAGTTCATAGTCGCGAACCCTAGGATAGAATTACACCTATACACACACCCTTGCTTATCACTTGTACTTGCACTATGATTGATGATATGTGATGACTTTGGAGATGAGTCGATGATGTGGGCTTGGTGCCCTGGGATCGGTGATTTGATACGATTCATATGTGGGATCTGACTTGTGATTCTTGCGGGCTTGGGATATGTGTTTACCCCCGCATGCATACTTTACTGATGTTACCGTTTTGTACTAGACATAGAGTAGTACTCCAGACTATATGTTCTGATGATGGTGATATCTGTTATGTGATGAGACAGTGAGATGTTGACCCCTACCCAGCTTTTGGGGATGTCGTACGGTGATTTACCGTACGTGCCGATATTGATGATAGATCCGCACTCATAACTCGAGGATATCTTATGATATGACATTGAGGCGAGATCACCGACTATATATCTTTATATATATACCGACTCAGATTTAGGTGGTTTCCACACCTACCCCTCCTGTTTGACCTGATACTTAGGTGTAGTTGCATAGTAGATACTTCACTGTGGTGTTGACTACTAGATTTCTGCATCTTCATGCTATTCGCATTGCTGGCATATGTTCATTGCTATATTATTATCATGCTGTTAGGACACCAGCACCATTATCGATGATGCGTATGTTCTACGTACACTATTTGCCGGCTCACACACTTCATCATCGATAATTGCCATGCCACTACACTGTAGTACTATTGCATTCATGAGATGATTCTTCCTTCGACATATGCACATTACTATTCCATGTTGCATGATTTCCGATATGATTACTGTTCTTTACATGTCGCATACGTCATGGATTGACTGCATAGCACATCGCATTGGATTTACTTCCTGATGTTGGATTTTCATGTGATTTCTGGTTTTTGAGGACCGTGGGGTTATTTAAGAAAAGAGGCACTTTTATGAAAACCCGGTACCTCGTGATATGATATTTCGGTGCGTCCACCACGCGTTTTCTCGGTGCTGAGACGTGTGCTTGAAACCCGATTCGAGGAGGTGATGATCCGTTTGCGGGTTCGTGGTGGGCCCGGTATGGTTCCCCTCGACGAGATTATCGATGGGTTTGCCGATTGAGCCTGGAGGCGGGCGAGTACCTACCGGTGATTGTATTTGAGCTCGGCGGATATCTGGAGGATACCGGCCGCAGTCGAGAGATCGGCTGACCCGTACTGCCGGGGGCCGAGGGCCGATACCGCAGACGGAGCCCAGAGATGGACATGGGTTGACTCGTACTGCCGGGGGCCGAGGGCCGATACCGCCGACGGAGCCCCATATGGATGAGGATTTACGTGTCGATGCTAGGCACGGGTTTTCATGATGTTTTTCCATGATATTGTTTATATCCTCATACTTGCATACTTGATACTTATCGTCAGTGGGTGACGAGTGGACGGGTTCTATATACATACAGACATGGATTATATACAGACTTGGATCATATACAGACTGGTTTTACATTGATCATACTTTATTTGTATATATAACAGGGTATGAGGGCGCTGTTATATATACCCTTACACCAATATTAGTGGTATGGGACGCTAATATATGTGTATTGATATCATTGATATTTCTTCATGGTTACTTCATGCAGACATACCTTACACTGATGACATGTGATTACCTGAGTACCTGGCACTACATACATGATTAGATGTTACCTTGCCACCCTATTACACTCAGATGTACTCTTGTGGATTATATTATTGATCGTTGACTTAGGTTTATGTCTTGCATTCGGTTTCTGCTTGTAGATGTTTCTATTCACGAGCTGGCAACTCACCCCCGTTGTGCCACAGTTCTTGCAGGTTCTGCCGTACAGGTTCTATTGCGGCATTTCTGGCACACTTTCTTCTTGCGGGTGACTTGCTTTGGTAGGTGGATTCTTTCGCATCAAGAACCACCATTGTATTTATTTATTTCATTGTATCTAGAATTTCCATCAACCAAAACTTGTATTATTTCAGACCTTGACTAGTGATGTATTATTTCGACCTTAGAGTCGCGCTTAGTAGTATTGCGTTTTTTTCTTATTGCTTTTGAGTTTTCTTTGGATTTGATCCTCGCCACTAGGCGTTGTATATTATTGCTGCATATGTGGTTGTGACCGTCGATTGACGAAGAGCTAGCTCCCGCTTGGGGATGCCATTATCATTGCATACATATTGTTATACTTGTTGTACCCCATTCGGGGCCAGTTTTTCAAAAGAAACTCTGCCGAAATTTTTAGAAAAGACTTTATTGTTTTCAAAACGTACCTTCGGCTTAGTTATTTAAAAACCTTGATTTCAAACCTGTATTTCTTCACTTCTTTAAACCAGTTTTCTTTACTTATTCTCAAAAATGGTTTTAGATTTCTGGGCTTTTGGCTTACTTGGATCAGATGGAGTCCAATAGGCTTCATATGGTTCAAGGGCCAGTCACGTGCTCTTTCGGGTCGTGACAAAGTTGGTATCAGAGCGCTAGGTTGACCTTGGTTCGAGTCTGAGTTTGACTATGTGGAGCCTAGGACGTTGTTTATATACGAAACTTAGGCTTGACCTTACGGAACTTAGACTTGGTCGAGGGGGTATTCGACCCGAACATTCGTCGTATTAGGATGACCCTTGGTTGATGGATTAGGTGACTAAAGTAGAGTGACGTACCGTTGGTATGTTCCGCGGCATACTTACGACACGCCACTCCGCTTAAGGAACCATAGGATGTACATACTTTCGAGATCAGTGATTCTCTTCATATCCTGGATTATACATCCATTTGAGATCCCCGATTCTATTAGTTTCATGATCATACCTCCATTGATGCTGTTCCTTCCTATGATCATGTATCCACTTTGGATCTGTTGTTTCCTTTCTTGCCATTGATGTGCTCTCTTTGATACTCGACTGAGGTTCCTGTCGCCATGTTTGAGCGCAGTTTGGGCTGCTGCTAGGGTTACGGCCGGTGTGAGCTCGTTTGGTACGAGGGCCGACCATTGTGTTTTCTGGTGACATGGGAACGTCTCGAGTTAGTGTTGGTGATTGTGACCTCTAGTGGAGGCGAGTGCTTGGTCTTGCACCGGATGATCGGGCCATTGTTAGAGCTGCCAGTTGAGAGAAGACTGTTGATGTACAGCATACCTCAGAGATTGTGATGTCGCCTACCGTGCAGACAGATGGACCAGCTGTGGCTGAGATTGACAGGATGTTGCTTTCGGAGCTTACGAGCTGAGATTGCCGGAGCTTTCGGGCAGTCATGCGACTGATGATAGCTAGTCTACCCGATTTGAGAGACGAAGGTGATTCGTCCGATTTTGCGCCAGAGCGGGCCCAGATGAGTTGAAGATTTCCAGTGGAGAGTCTTACTCAGATCTAGAGCAGACCGACTCAGAGATGACCGCTTATGTATTGCCTTTCCTGGAGGATTGAGGCGTTGTTCGGCGTACAGGCGTATGAGCCAGCTGCTACTGCAAATGACAAGATATCGCCCAGATGGTTGGAGCTACTACAGCATGAGCATGTTCTTGGAGTTATGATAGCGAGTCGCTAGTCACCGAGGATGAATGACTAGGACGTGTGGTGAGTTTGCTTACCCGATGCGAGTCATCAGGTGGATCGATTCCAGATAGAGACGACTTCACGCAGGTTCGTTGAGAGTCGATAGAGACGATCGAATGTCAGGAACCTATTTTCCAAGTTTAAAGTATACGGAAAGACATGCAGGTGATTCTATGGACCCTCTAGAAGAATGAAACCCTAACTCGACTTAATGACCGTGTGAAAGCCTTTGAACCTTCGGGTTTGCGGCGGTTCCTCGGCGCCATTAGTGAGGCTTGGGTTTGCCCTTCTACGGCTGGACCACCGACGCTGTGGCATGTACTCGATACTATTAAACTGTACCCGAGATGTGAGCTCTTGGGGGATTATGAGGATCTGGCGAGTCGATCGGATGGTTCGACATCTTCGGATATCGTGATGGGACACTGCTTGGGAGACTGCAGATGCGAGCATAGCCGTTGGAGCACAGTACATGCAGCCATGATGAGACGAGTCTGAATCAGTCGACATTGACGCAGAGTGAAGAAAAGAGTTCGCAAGATATTTCGACGAGATGACGTCCCACTCCGCTGACATCAGAGATGTGATACGCACCCCGAGGCGTGGTATGTGGATAGATCTTCCAGAAAGAAGCGCAATATGTATGCAGCCGTTACGGAATGAGCTTTAGCTACAGCATCGGATGACGACTTCCGGGCATTTCGGCAGGTTTGAGATTTGAGAAGGAACCTCGACAGGACCTTTCTGGAGTACGATACGAGAAGACCTAGACCAGGAGTGGTCGTATTGCGCACACCCAGCAGGACAGAGTTCGGCATTGTCGACGGGGTAGTCGACTAAGTTCGGATAAAGGAACTTACCCAGATGCGTTGCGGATTGACCAAGGACGGACGAGTGATAAGTATTCCTCCGATGGTTGGGACGTGTTCCCGAGGACCAGTTCGGCCTGACATCTTCTACGGAATGATGAAGCTACAGAGTACGCGATTTCGAGTCCGTACGAGAGACTTCAGATTGACTGCGGCCGAGAACAGTGCGGTGCATCGTAGCTTAGCATGACGCCATAATGGACGGCGATAGATACAGGTAGAACAAGAGGTTCGTGTGAGACACTAGCGAGCTGTCATTGCTTCCCGTCGAGACTAGAGACCTGATATGCTTACAGAGACGTTGGGATGTGACCAGTTTCTGAGAAAATATTGTGCTGAGGACACAGGTGTCTTTTGAGCGAGAAGAGGTTGTGCAGGAAGGCCAGCCTCTGTACAGCTCGGCATAGGCATGCTTGGAAGAGACCTTGAGCAGGATCCCTTCCAGGACATTGCTGCCATGATGATTGCACCCAGGATCAGATGTGTGACGTGCTTTCAGAGAGCCAGAGGCCGACGCCAGTGATATGCTGCCTTACGAGTGGTCGTGAGGTTTGACCGAGAGGTGACCAGAGAAGTGCCAGAACGGAATCGTCCCCGTTAGCACATCTGACAGGGCCGATGAGCCGGTTGACTGTGAGATTGGAAATCCACAGAGAAGATAAGGACCCAGAGAGCCAGAGGACGCCAGATCGTGAGCAAGAGGTAGGTAGATATCCTGCGCTGCTAGCAGTGGATTGCACCGACTCCTTCTCGACCTTGAAGGAGGAACTACCGACGACGGTATTTATGATTTGTGATTTTGTGATTCGATTATCACGTATCCGTCATTTTGGATTTCGGTATTTTGGGCGTTCTGTTTGCATGATTTAGTTTTGATGACTGAGTTTCATGATATTTGATTTTGTGCACCATGGTTGCACCTACTGGGTATTTATACCTTGTACATAGTTATTACTCTTGAGCTGTTGATTGCGATTTCATGCCTATTTTATGCTGGTGATTTGATTTACGTTTCCAGCAGAGTTTCATGTAATTTTAGTGTTTTGATTTTGCACTCGGTATAGCTTATATGTACTTGTAGTGCATCGATATGTGTTTTGTGCCCGCAGCTGCACACGTTTATGATTTTCTTCATATCTGGATACACTTGGTGTTGCTGCTTACGTATTTGAGTTATTGCTTGGTATTTGTGCATGGGATGCACCAGTTCTATGCTTCGTGCATTTGTCGCACCAGTTTTATGTTTCTTGCGTTTATCGCATCAGATTTATATTTCGTGCCTTTGTTGCACCGGATTTATATTTTGTGCATTACGATTGCACCTGACTTCGATTTGATGCCTTTCGGTATGTCGATTTTGATTGTGATATTGATGTGGATTCTTGCACTCCGTGCTTTGGGGTTTGACTTACGCATATTCGACGTTGCTATTGGATTTTGTGATTCCGTGCATATTGAGTGCGCAGGGTCTAGATTTTCATTCGTGCATGATGGATGCACCGATTTGGATTTTCGCGCATGTTGGGCGCATGTTTTGAGATACGATTTTGGGGCACACCAGATGCACTAAATCGAGATTCTTCGTGCATTTCAGATGCACCTGTTTTGGCTGTCAGGCACACATGTTGTCTATGACAGATGCTTCGTGCACACCCGTTGCACCTAAATGTTGTTTTGTGCACATGTTTAGCGCATATATGGATTTTGATTTCCGTGCGCGTCAGACGCACAGGGTGGTGTTATGTGCATTTTTGGAATTTATTCCTTTTGGAGCTGTACATTTTTATGATGTGGGATATTTGCTTTCATACTGAGCAGGACTAGTCAGTGGACAGTGCCTGGATATATTTTGCATGCATCGATAGTTATCGAAGGGATTTCCGAAAAGCGAGCTATAGTCTCAGTATATACCTACGTGTCCGATATGACACAAAACGTTTTAAAAACAAGGAAACCCTTCTGATTATTTTCAAAATGGTGGAACGTGCTTATTAAACAAAGGATATATATACACATATATAGTTATTTTCTTATGAGAAACGTCCGCCACTGTGCAGTGTTACGCGCATCGCACAGCGACTTAAAAAGATTTGGCATACAGTTGCATCAGCTAATTACATGTATAGATTGGGTGTCTACATGTATAGTCTTGGTCCATATCATATTGATTTTGTATTGGATTTGACATTGTGTCGTTACCATAACTCCGATGATTGCGGATGCTTGATGGAGTGTTGCTTTTGAGTTATCTGCTCAGTACTTATGCGCATGCATTGCGCTTTGATGTTTTATGTATAGATGATTTCGGAGCCCCGATGACTTGGAATTTGTATTGAAATATTTTAGTATTTGGGGGTTTAAATTTAAATTCGGGGACCGAATTTCTTTAAGGGGGGTAGATTGTAACGTCTTCAAAATAATAAAATATGATTTTTGGGAAATTTTATAATTTAATATTATTTTAATGAATATTTTAATATTCTGGTATAATTAAATACAGATAAATGGGGAAAAATTATGGAAAATTCTAAAATAAGGTATTTTAAGGAATTGCCTCGTTTTCTGTGCATGCCCCCATTTCCTCTAGTTTTGACCCTGAGTATGTCTAGTTTTGACTGATTCCATCTAGGGTGAAATCTGGGTTGATTTTCCTATGTTGGTGTATAATTTGGGACTTGTTTTAGCATGGATTTTGGTATTTGGTGATTCATTCCTGTCGGGTGGCGTTTGGACGTCAACGACAAGTGGATTTTGATTGTGTTTACATGCGAGTCGATAGGTTTTTACCTATGCGGGTAGCGTGTGCTATTTTGGTTTCCGATATGATTTTCATGTGCTTTAGCATTGTGATATACTTGTAGGTACCCCGCGTGATGTTGAGGCAAAGGAGGTGAAGATAGCGACATCGGCTTTGGCAAACGAGAAGCAAGGTGAGTAGATTATATCTACAGGGGGAAGTCGGGTGGATGGCGTATAGCACCCCCGCAGTCCGTAGATAGATTATTATGTAGTTATCGTGATATTAGGTGTATTATGGATAGTACAGGGTTAGAAGTGACTAGTGCAGTTCATAGTCGCGAACCCTAGGATAGAATTACACCTATACACACACCCTTGCTTATCACTTGTACTTGCACTATGATTGATGATATGTGATGACTTTGGAGATGAGTCGATGATGTGGGCTTGGTGCCCTGGGATCGGAGATTTGATACGATTCATATGTGGGATATGACTTGTGATTCTTGCGGGCTTGGGATATGTGTTTACCCCCGCATGCATACTTTACTGATGTTACCGTTTTGTACTAGACATAGAGTAGTACTCCAGACTATATGTTCTGATGATGGTGATATCTGTTATGTGATGAGACAGTGAGATGTTGACCCCTACCCAGCTTTTGGGGATGCCGTACGATGATTTACCGTACGTGCCGATATTGATGATAGATCCGCACTCATAACTCGAGGATATCTTATGATATGACATTGAGGCGAGATCACCGACTATATATCTTTATATATATACCGACTCAGATTTAGGTGGTTTCCACACCTACCCCTCCTGTTTGACCTGATACTTAGGTGTAGTTGCATAGTAGATACTTCACTGTGGTGTTGACTACTAGATTTCTGCATCTTCATGCTATTCGCATTGCTGGCATATGTTCATTGCTATATTATTATCATGCTGTTAGGACACCAGCACCATTATCGATGATGCGTATGTTCTACGTACACTATTTGCCGGCTCACACACTTCATCATCGATAATTGCCATGCCACTACACTGTAGTACTATTGCATTCACGAGATGATTCTTCCTTCGACATATGCACATTACTATTCCATGTTGCATGATTTCCGATATGATTACTGTTCTTTACATGTCGCATACGTCATGGATTGACTGCATAGCACATCGCATTGGATTTACTTCCTGATGTTGGATTTTCATGTGATTTCTGGTTTTTGAGGACCGTGGGGTTATTTAAGAAAAGAGGCACTTTTATGAAAACCCGGTACCTCCTGATATGATATTTCGGTGGGTCCACCACGCGTTTTCTCGGTGCTGAGACGTGTGCTTGAAACCCGATTCGAGGAGGTGATGATCCGTTTGCGGGTTCGTGGTGGGCCCGGTATGGTTCCCCTCGACGAGATTATCGATGGGTTTGCCGATTGAGCCTGGAGGCGGGCGAGTACCTACCGGTG
Organism: Agapanthus africanus; assembly: GCA_030015575.1. Lineage (NCBI taxonomy): Eukaryota > Viridiplantae > Streptophyta > Magnoliopsida > Asparagales > Amaryllidaceae > Agapanthus > Agapanthus africanus. Next base: position 272,733,242 of record JASDDO010000012.1, read on the forward strand.
ATTGTATTTGAGCTCGGCGGATATCTGGAGGATACCGGCCGCAGTCGAGAGATCGGCTGACCCGTACTGCCGGGGGCCGAGGGCCGATACCGCAGACGGAGCCCAGAGATGGACATGGGTTGACTCGTACTGCCGGGGGCCGAGGGCCGATACCGCCGACGGAGCCCCATATGGATAAGGATTTACGTGTCGATGCTAGGCACGGGTTTTCATGATGTTTTTCCATGATATTGTTTATATCCTCATACTTGCATACTTGATGCTTATCGTCAGTGGGTGACGAGTGGACGGGTTCCACATACATACAGACATGGATTATATACAGACTTGGATCATATACAGACTGGTTTTACATTGATCATACTTTATTTGTATATATAACAGGGTATGAGGGCGCTGTTATATATACCCTTACACCAATATTAGTGGTATGGGACGCTAATATATGTGTATTGATATCATTGATATTTCTTCATGGTTACTTCATGCAGACATACCTTACACTGATGACATGTGATTACCTGAGTACCTGGCAATACATACATGATTAGATGTTACCTTGCCACCCTATTACACTCAGATGTACTCTTGTGGATTATATTATTGATCGTTGACTTAGGTTTATGTCTTGCATTCGGTTTCTGCTTGTAGATGTTTCTATTCACGAGTTGGCAACTCACCCCCGTTGTGCCACAGTTCTTGCAGGTTCTGCCGTACAGGTTCTATTGCGGCATTTCTGGCACACTTTCTTCTTGCGGGTGACTTGCTTTGGTAGGTGGATTCTTTCGCATCAAGAACCACCATTGTATTTATTTATTTCATTGTATCTAGAATTTCCATCAACCAAAACTTGTATTGTTTCAGACCTAGACTAGTGATGTATTATTTCGACCTTAGAGTCGCGCTTAGTAGTATTGCGTTTTTTTCTTATTGCTTTTGAGTTTTCTTTGGATTTGATCCTCGCCACTAGGCGTTGTATATTATTGCTGCATATGTGGTTGTGACCGTCGATTGACGAAGAGCTAGCTCCCGCTTGGGGATGCCATTATCATTGCATACATATTGTTATACTTGTTGTACCCCATTCGGGGCCAGTTTTTCAAAAGAAACTCTGCCGAAATTTTTAGAAAAGACTTTATTGTTTTCAAAACGTACCTTCGGCTTAGTTATTTAAAAACCTTGATTTCAAACCTGTATTTCTTCACTTCTTTAAACCAGTTTTCTTTACTTATTCTCAAAAATGGTTTTAGATTTCTGGGCTTTTGGCTTACTTGGATCAGATGGAGTCTTATAGGCTTCATATGGTTCAAGGGCAAGTCACGTGCTCTTTCGGGTCGTGACAGATATCTTGATTACATTTTTAGCATATCCTATGACATTTAGGATGTGTGAATACGTAATTTTGTTTGATCGGGTTTTGTTTTGGCGGTTGGTCCGTAACGACAATTTTAATTAAGGCTGTAGTGTTTTTCGTGTGTGTCCCGCGCACCTAGTGCACGTTGTGCCTAGCTTGTGAATGTTGATATTTTCGTATGGTGATTTGCGTCGCTTCATGATATGTAACCTTATGTTTTGTATGGTGCAAATTCCAAGATCGGTCGCGGAGACTTCGGACGCGGCACGAAAAGCGAAAGCGGTGATTGGACATAGCTAGCTGGAGATTTCCGGTGAGTAGATGTATACATCTACGGGGAGAATCCTTTGGATGGCGCAAGGTGCCCGATAATTTAGAATTTCTAGTAATACCAGCCTGTTGCATGTAGTTCCTAGTTACCTACTTTACGGCATTGCATGACCTGTATATCCATATTTGTATTAAATTCATCATATAGAAACCATCGAAACCATTAAATGAGATATGCGACACAGTAAATAATTGGCTTGCTTAATTCATTATATTTAATTGTGCAACTTCATTTCATAGGACACTTGCACCATTACCAGGGTTTTGTGCAGCACGAGCACTATTCATGCGGACACACACGCCTTGGTAATTGCTATGCCACAAACACGAGATAACTCGTTTAAACCGGAAATCTAGAATAATTTCACCATATAGGACGTGTAAACCTGTACTAATACATTAAATTCCTCAAGATAAACATGAAGGAGGGCTAGCCACATATACATACATCATCGCATCACATTTCATACATAGTTTCGGTTCGTACCTTGCATAGTATACACTATCATATTATAAACATCCATCATCATCGATATGCTTACACATTGTGATTTTTCTTGAGAATTAAGTATTTATGAGATTTCTGGATTTTGGAGAAAACCGCAAGAATTTATAAACTTATTACCTTTTTTAAAAGTATGCAAGTTGCGGTTTTCTAGCGATGTATGAGTCGTCCACCATGAGTTTTCAGGATTGTTGTTGGATTTCGAGACCTAATTCGAGGAGTTGGATGAACCGTCTCGGGTATATGGTGGGACCGGTATGATATCCCAGGGCAAGAAGCTCGAGTTGTATTCGATGAGCCTGGCAGGGGAGCACTACCTACCGGTGATTTTTGGCTTGGCGGATATCCAGAGGATACCGACCGTGGCAGTGAGACGTTGAGATATTGATATTTTGAGATGGACCAGCCGGACGGCTGGGGCCGGGATATTGGATACAGATACTTTGGGACATTGAGATATGTATTTGAGGTGCCGATGCTGGGCACGGATTTCTGTTGATTTCATATGATATTTCCTCATATATTTCACAGAAATTTTCCTAAGATGAAAATAATGATTTCCTCATATCAGCATATTCAGATCTTGTGTTACATTGCACTCATGTCGCATACATGCTAGTACTTCATACCATAGCAATATTGTAGAATTGTGACACTTTACGTACATGCTTACGATAGTTGTTAGATGATACATATTACTCACGAGTTGGCAACTTACCCCCGTTGTGCCACAGAATTTTTTGAAGGTCCGATCCGTCAGCACTGTACCGACGGACGCACATCCTCCTTTTGCGTGGATTTGAGGATTTTTGCTCATAGGTGGGTTATATGTTTATTTTGTCTTCCACCTTGTACATTCATTGTATCTAGTGTACTCCATCTACTGTATCATCTACCAGTATTGTTATTTATTGACTTAGAGGCGAGACAGTGAGATTTGTGGGCATGCATATTGTTTCTTTGGGCCGCGCTCACTTGAGCCAACATGTTGCTTATTACTTGTGCTTTCTTTAGCTTATTTTGCACATTGCTGATTTATATTGTGTGGGATTTGTGACCGCCTTGGGGCGATGAGCTAGCTCGCGCTTGGGGATGTCGTATTTCATGTTATTCATATATATACTTGTTGTACCCGTTTTGGGGGCCAGTATTTACAAAGGATACTCTGCCGAAATTTTGGGAAAAATTAATGTTGCTTTTAAAAAGGCTTGATATGACTTATTTGATAAATTCGCTTTCAATTGATTGGTTTTTCCTTCACTCTACTGCTTATTTGGTTTTGATTTCTGGGCTTTGGCTTACTTAGATTACGTCCGCCTTGAGACGTTCGTAATTTAAGTGCCAGTCACGTTTCGTACCTTTCGGGTCGTGACAAAGTTGGTATCAGAGCGATAGGTTTTACCTTTCTGAGTGTAGGATGACCCTTATTAGATGGAGTAAGTGACTTAAGCATGGTAACGTAGCCTGTGTATGTCCGTGGCATACTTGCGATACGGTACTCCGCCTTGGTGACTTTAGGATATACTTGCTTGAAATTCCTTCTTCAATTCCGTGTATCCTATGATTCTATTTTACTGTTCTTATTATCCTGTCTCCTGTACCAGCTACTATGCCGCCGCAGGCCATGAGGACCCAGTGGGGTGCCACCAGAGACGAGATCAGGGCAAGTCCGACCGAGACAGGGACCGACCAGGACGGTACGCCCATCCTTCAGGAGAAGGTTGATTCACTTTCTACAGACCCTATCGCTAGGCTGGAGGCCAGTTTACAAGACATACGCCAGATGATCGGATCTTTGATAGAGATCAATCGAGCGCAGAGATCGGATATTACTCCCCCTACGGTCGTTTCGAGACCGAGTCCAGTTCGCACTGATATGTTAGCACCTAGGAGTGTTCGCTGAGGCCATGGCGGATTCATTAGGGGCCAGTTGTATCGCCTTCACCCATATGGTCAGCAGCCATGGTTAGGATGTTTTCGGTGTGGTAGCCTGCATCATCGTATCAGAGACTGTATGGCGAGACGACATGGCGCGGCGAAAGTTTTATGCGTGATTTTACCACCTTCACCACCTCCTCAGAAAGCTCTACTTCCTGCCCCCGGTGATGCTCCACGTCAGTTTGGCGCACCCAGAGGCTGTGGGTGTGGCGGTCCTATTCAGAGAGGACGAGGAGGCCGAGGCCGAGCACAGCCAACTATTGGTGGAGGACAGGCCCGAGTGTTCGCTTTGACTCCGCAGGATGCGCAGGCAACCAATGCCGTTGTGACAGGTACCTTGCCAGTATGTTCTTTCGACGCGCGAGTATTATTCGACCCAGGTTCCACACATTCGTATGTATCTACACACTTTGCACCGATGTTAGGCCGTGAGTCGTCGTCACTAGATCAGCCGCTTGTTGTTATTACTCTGGTAGGCGAGTCGTTTGTCGCTCGTTTTGTGTTTCATTTGTGTTCCGTTCGTATCAGGGAGAGGGATTCGTCGGTTGATTTGATTCTCCTCGATATGTTGGACTTTGATGTGCTTCTGGGCATGGAATGGCTGGCCACTTGTTATGCTTCTGTGGACTGCCGTGAGAAGGCAGTCAGATTTACTTTCCGGGAGAGCCAGTCCTTGTTATTCAGGGAGACCGCAGCGTCACCCTTCCCAGCTTGATTTCATCTCTTTTCACCGGTCAACTATTGAGGAAGGGATGTCAGGGATTCTTAGCTTACGTTTGTGATACTCTAGCTGCAGAGGTTCCTTTGGACCGGGTCCCGATTGTTAGTGAGTTCCCTGATGTTTTCCCTGATGAGCTGCCTGGATTACAGCCTGAGTGCGATGTCGAGTTATGCATTGACTTGATTCCCGGCTCGGGGCCTATTTCTTTACCTCCTTATCGGATGGCCCCGGCGGATCTTAGAGAGCTGAAGGATCAGTTACATGATTTGTTAGATAAATGGCTTATTCGACCTTGTGTGTCTCCGTGGGGTGCTCCGGTCCTGGTCGTCAAGAAGAAGGACGGCAGTTTACGCTTGTGCATTGATTACCGCCAGCTGAATAGAGTTACCGTAAGAAACAGATATCCCTTACCACATATCGATGATTTGTTTGACCAGCTACAGGGTGCGGGATACTTTTCGAGGATTGACTTGCGATCGGGTTACCATCAGTTACGGGTGCGGCAGTAGGATATTTCGAGGACGGCTTTTTGCACACGTTACAGGCACTATGAGTTTTTGGTGATGTCGTTCGGACTCACCAATGCTCCAGCCGCGTTTATGGGTTTGATGAACCGCATTTTCAGGCCGTATCTAAATATGTTCATCATCATGTTTATTGACGACATTTTGGTGTATTCCCGGAGCCGAGAGGAGCATGAGCAGCACCTGAGGATCACGTTGCAGACTTTGAGGGAGCACCAGCTGTTCGCGAAATTTTCCAAGTGCGCATGTTGGCTCCACAGCGTGGATTTCTTGGGTCACGTGATTATAAGAGATGGAATATGTGTGGACCCGAAGAAGATCGAGGCCGATCAGCATTGGCCCAGACCGACAACAGTTACAGAGATCCGAAACTTCCTAGTCCAGGCTGGCTAATACCGGCGATTTGTTCAGGACTTCTCCCGTATTGCTGCACCATTGACCGGGTTGACCTGGAAGGGGTTTCTTTTTTATTGGACTGAGGCGTGTGAGCATAGCTTCCAGCAGTTGAAGACTCGTCTGACTACTGTTGGAGATAGTGCCCTCAGAATCAATTATTGGATCACAGGCACGTGATTGCAATGATTGATGGAGGACCTATCCCGGTAGGACAGTCTTACTCAAGAAGATAGTATGGTATCTGGTTTATGTTTATCATCGTGTACTGCTTTAGGTGACCTGACAGGTCACTATTGCACGTTGATAGAGCCCCTGTGATTCTTGCTTGACTGCCAGCAGTGTGAGGGCGATCATATACGTGGGAGCTGGTAATCTATAAGCACATCCTTAAATGGTCCCTAGTCGTGGGAGTTTCGAGATAGGGCATCGATACTCCAGAGTTGACTAGTGTATACGGTCGAGACCCCGACGAGGGGCGGTGGCCGGTCTCACAAGCCACTGGGGTCAGTTGGTTCACCTAAGATGTATACAGGTGCTCATTGGGTTATGAGTACACCGGACAGGACTTGCCGGGAACATGCTAGTTGGTCTTATACCAGACGTCAGATAGCAGTTCCCTGGTGACATGTGTACAGGTTAGTTCATCGACCTGGGGATCGTCATTTGTCCCGTATGAGTTCCCACTGTACTTTGATTACTACCCTACCACGGCTCAAAAGAGTGGTGCAAACAGGTTTTAGTTGGGTACAGTCCCGAGCCACATGGAGGCAGTGAGCGTATCTTCAGGGGTTCGTCTCTCCCGGTATTGGGGGTGAGGTCGTGCTGTGTCTAGGAGAGCCATTACACGAAGTCCTTGGCCAAGGCAGGAGATTTACTGGTAGGTATTCCAGTAGTATCTCAGGGTGTTCTGGGCTACACTCCGACACGACTTGTACCGCTTTTGGGGGTCTGACTTTTACCAACCCCCTAGGCCCGCCATGCGATACTCATAGACGAACGGACCGGACTGTACGGATATTGTCACTGACAGGTTCAGTAGGGTGTCAGGATGAGTTCGCTCATCGACATCCCTTTTGGTCAATACCTGGTAGCCCGTTACGTATTGGCTTATACCTCTGACGTGCTAGTGGTTAAATCCACAACCAAGGTGTTGACGAGTCTTTAGAGTCCCCCACATTCAGTTACTCAGCTTTCGGGCGAAAAGCTGTAGATGCCGTATGGAGATATGGCAAGGTCCGATCAGATACGTGCAGTATTTCACGTATCAGGATCGGACAGTTTGTACTAGAGGCCGTATGGATATATGGCAGAGTTCGATCAGATACATGCGGTATTGCACGGATCAGGATCGGACAGATATTACTAGCCGGCTTTGGTTTAAGCCGGATCCTAGTATAGTACAATGTAGATTATGTCTCATTGCATTTGTATTTCGGTCGGAATACAAATGCGGGTGTGTATGCATAGTATCGGGGTTTTGCTGTAATTTATTACGGGACCAGTTTTTTGGAGTTGCCAGTTTTCTTTCCGTTTCTGCCAATTTCCTTTGTATCTTTCATTGGCCGAAGTTTGGTGGAGGAGGGCTTATTTGCATTTGTGCAAATAAGCAATTTGGAAGGGGGTCTTTGCATTTCTTTGTATCATGATGATGAACCATCCCTTGACCATTTGACTTCATAACCTCAGCATGGCTTGACTTTTGTATGATGATGGAGGGACATGATGTTAGGTTGGAGTGTTAGATTTGTTATGTGATCATTCCTTCTCAGGATCACTTCACACTCTTGTATGATTTCCACCCACCCCTTTTGTCTTGGCTCCTTCTTCTCCCCATTCACATGATGTGAGGCCGGCCACTTTATGGGTGGGGCTGATTGGTTTTTGGGAGGGGTTGATGCTCTCATTTTTGCTTGAAAAATACTCTCTAGTTCATCACAAAATCCTACAACCATTCCTCCACCAAAAAGGCAACATCCACTAACCCCAAAATGAGACACAAGTTCTACTATACATTCTACAGCCAATCTTGGGCACGTCGACTAGCCAGCTTCGTGCCCGAGTTGCCTCGGCATTGAGGTGGGAGCCCGTAAAAGATATAGGCGATGTGGTGCACTTCCGGTGATGAGGTGGAGACAGGACATTCCGCGAGAGATCGGGACGATGACGAGAAGACCGGAGGACTCGGATCAGTCAGTATATCTCTCTTCCCTATCTTGTTGTTAGCTAGGACTGGTTAATGGTTCGATCCTGGTATTAGTGCGCGGTGGTGCCAGTTCAAGAAAAATTTAAGTATATCACCGCTTCCGCTTTTTGGCCTTGGGATGGAGGCCGGGGCGCCGCCGTGCACTTACAGTGGTATCAGAGCCTCGCCATTAACATAGTCTAGCTTTGTTTAATGTGTTTACATTTCCGATCGACCAAAATTCCAAAAACCCGCGTTTTCACATACATCAGTTTTCTGTTGAATTTTTTCTTGCTCGAAATTTTTTTCATGTTGTAGAAAAGTGATGTACTGGAAATTCTAAGAACACTGTAGAAATTCGATACAGTGACTCCACAGTGGGAGCGCGGAACCGCGGCCAAACACCCCTTTGGGCCGCGGTTCCGCCGCACTATGTTGAGATCACTGCATCAAATTTCTGCAGTTGCTCTCTGGGTTGTTTTTAAGGTTTTTGGAATATTATATTTGGGCACAGAATTTCTTGATGTGCTACAGTAGTACTTGGGGGCCCACTTGATTAGATTTAATCGATCGGATATTTTAAACACATTATTTCACAGTATTTACATTATATCTGCGACCGTGAATGTCACTTGATCGGTAAATCCTGTCTGACTGCTATAGCCCGGTTAGACGGATTTGCGAACGTGACTTTCACGTTGATGTTCTGTGTTATGCTTTGATGTTGCGGATCGGTCGTGGGGGATAGCCTGGATGCAATGCTAGTACAGTTGTGGTTGTATTATGTACATTTGATATTGCGGGGCGAGCGTCCGACATGTGGACTGCCGTCACTGCCTGATTGTATTATTATTTTGGGGCACGACCAGGTTGCGGTCGATGTACCCGTTGTATGTATATTTTACTTTTTGTACTAGGATTACCCCAAGGTGGGGTGCACGGATAGCCGGGTTCTAGGCGGCAACAAGCCCGCATCTCATGGCATTGAGATGGAGGGGACTTCACTCTGGAATTGGCGGGCTATTCGCCGCACTCGTAGGGGGTACAGGTTGACCCAGGAGGGGTGCCCAAGTTACCGGATTCCGTGAAGTGCTGGGTGGTCCATTCACGGTACTGAAGGGGGCTGCCTCGCTTAAGGTTATGGCGGGTAACTTGCCGCGCCCGTAGGGGTCTAGGATTTCATTGCACAGGCTATCCACACGACCAGGGGAACGTCGGGTTTCAGTAGTGGCTCTGTGAAACCCGGGGATCCCACATATCTGTATTGTTCTGTGATGCTGTACATTTCTGTGATGTTGCATTTTTTATCACGCCTTGAGCGAAATATAATATAATGGTATATATATTAGTAGATGTTGTATATGTTTTACATCCGCGCTAGTCCAGTCCCCGCTCTGTCGTTAGTTAGCTAACCTAACGGGTAATGACGGGACCCAGTGGCGAATGCGGATGGCATATACGTACATCAGTATATTTTCGTTCTTTGTGGTGTGATCAATTGATGGGACTGCGTTGATTCGGATCAATGCAAGTTAAAAACAAACCTAATCTGATGTTGCTGGAACACTTTTCAAAAAGTTGTTATTGCAAGGATGTTCTCTTTTGTTTTGCATCGTGGTATTCAGTTGGAATATCCTGCTCCTCAGTCGACGAGGCAAGGGCCGAGATCCCTTTACCGGGAGTGACCCATTGGACAAAAAGTTTGCGTCAGGGCATTAACTTCATTATAGCCGATTACTTTTGCTTTGCACCGTGGTATTCAGTTGGAATATCCTGCACCTCATTCTACGGGGAAAGAGCCGAGATCCCTTCACCGGGAATGACCTCTTTAGCAACGGTTTTCGTCACTATATTTTAAAAGGCTATCCGTTCCTTCAACGATATCAAGTTCTTTACGTTAAAGGTTTTCGCCAGAAACCATTCGTAGCCCTCCGTCGTTTCATATGGGTAGTCAATAGTATTCAAGCTGTGTTTGTTGGCCAAAGTCAAGGCACAGTGTTTGGTAGCTGTTGGTTATTCATATGCAGCATAGATAGATGTGTTGGTTTGGAACAGTCGTACTGCCTTGTTGGCCAAAGTCAAGGGTAGGTACGGGTGGATTCAAATCAACCTGGAGAATGACGGGTAGAACTTGACATGTGACTTATGATTTGTTGGCCAAAGTCAAGGTCATAAGAGCATGGGGCAGAAATCACATCGGGAGTTTCTAAAGAAACTGAAACTTGCCAGATATGCGCATACCTTCTGGATTGTGACACCGTGAGCGGATTCCGTCACGTTATCATGCGATGATAGTTGGATCCCGATTCCCACTGATGAGTTAGTTTACTCCTCGGGTGACCCCGACTAATTCTTCTTTCTGGTTTGGAGGAGAATTTGACAGTACAGTGGGAGGTTTCCAGATTTGATAAATTGGTAACCATTCTGATCTAGGTTAGAGTGCACGCTGAGTGTTTCTTTTCTCTCTCTCTTTGGCAGCGACCATTGACCCGACTCTAAGACTATGACTCAATGACCAAGTTGACCGAACCTTCTTAACACTGGCTTTTGGATTGTCAGAGTTGAAAACCTCATTGCCACTCCTACTTTTACCCTTTCTCCATGACACCCCGTATTACTACGAACGTCCACTTCCATTGGACAAAACCATTGTATGGTTATATACGAACTCGAAGGAATTTATTCGAGGATGGTTTCCGGTTCTGGAGAAAACGGATAGGACTATTCAGTTGTCGTTTCCTTTTACCTTCTCTCAGGTTGCGAGTACTCCTTGGTTTAGGAGATAGTACACCTGTTACGCAAATTGGATAGTCTTCTTCCAAACCTTAGGCTGGTGCCGAACGGTAGGGAATGAAGAAAACCAATTAGACTAACGATGGTGTACAGAAGGTATTATGTAAAGACAAAGAAAGGGATTAGAAGGAGGGCAAGTAAATTGCGACTGCTATTCACGACCAAACCAAGTATTTCTTCGCCAATCCTAAATCACCTTTGTATTTCTCCAGGACACTCCGTATCACTACGAAGATCCACAGTTTATTGGATACTCCATCGTATGGTTATATACGAACTCGAAAGGAACTTGTTCCAGTTCGGGGATGGATTCTGGTTCAGGAGAAATAGGAATAAAGTTTATTCGGTTGTCTTTTATCTTCACCTTCTCTCGCATTGCGAGTGCTCCTAGGATTAGGACAGTACACCCATTATGCTTATTAGATAGTCTTCTTCCAAACCATAGGCTGGTGCCGAACGGTAGGGAAGAAAGAAAACCATTTGGCCTAAAGGGGTGTGCATAAGGTAATGACTAAAGACATAGAAAGGGATTTGGAAAGGTGGCAAAGAATTATACGGTTACAGTCGTGAATCTGGAAGAGGCATTACTAGGAATACCGGGATACCCCATCGAAACATTTCAATATTTCAGTTTCACTGTGTACTGTTAAAGGAAAACTGATTTCCCAGTTATACACTTGCTCCAGGGTATGTATTTACCAGGTATGATTCTCACATCTGTATGGTTTTACAGATGATGAGTGGGAGTAAGTTATTGGGAATTAGATGATCGTCCTCATTATATCGGGATTCGTTGTAATCAGTGATATTTGAGGAAATCACCTGGGCTGTTTGCCGGTCGGCAAATATTTGGTTTTGAATATCCGTTGTTTTGCACCAATTTCAAATCAATATATCTGTACGTCTATTTTCATAGAGTGAGATATACCTTTTGAAATTATGTCGATGACATTTACCTCTATCAGTGGATGGTTAGGTGAGGAGCATTAAACAGCGGTGTAATTCTTCTTAACCATAAGTACAGTTTTCAACCTACGACACACAGTGAATGAGTTATCAGACTCAAGGGACTTATAGAGAGTATTGTATGTTGTCCAGGGTCCATCAGGACGGAGGGGTAGGTCCTCGTACTATATTCGGTTTACTTATGACTTCTCTAGTTTTTAGACAGGTGTTTCGTGGAAACACAGGGTCCGAATTTTGAGAAGTTATAGGTATTTGAATAAAGTAGAGAACCAGATATTGCAAGTATCGGGATTCTTCAAAGTGATCGAAGATGTAGATACTTGAGTATGGTATTCAGATGATAGTAATGATTAAGAGATCTTTCTTCTCTTTCAGGTTATTCATAATTGGAAGCATTCCTAAGTTGAGTAACGCTGATCGGCCTCTTTCCATTTAGTTGACATGCACTGGAGACAGCTGCATGATTTGAATCTGGTTCAATTAAATCAGTGTCTCTGGTTCTATATTGGATATAGAACAGTTCGTATCTTAACGATGTTAAGGTACGGGGAGTTGCCCGGCCTATGCTTAAAACCAGACGCTAGATAACTCAAGGCACGTTTCTGTAATGGCTGTTTGTGGGTTGACCCAGGCTATGACGAGGGTTGACTTTCTACCATCTGGAAGATCAATGGTAATATTGTTCTATACTCGCCACAGTTTTATTAAAAATGGATTTTTTTTCAGAAAACAATAGTGGGAGTATGGTAGAACTGGAAGTGATTCCAGAACCGCAAACGATTACTGAAGATTTGATAAGGAACCTAAAGATTCAATCTGGATTGACATTCCATTGGCCACTCCGCAGATAAGGTGGGTAACTTCAGGCACCCGAGAGGTACTCCGGTAGCCTCAAGGACGGTGACAGGGAAGTTCTTGTTTACCCACACTTGCCATTGCTGTTGTTCCAGGATGCGAGACCCGGCGGGAGGATGATTAGAGCGTCGTTCTAAACTAGTTTTAGAAGTGTACGTGTATATGACTCTGGCAGAGGGTTGTCGTAGTCAGTGGGAGCAACGGAAGCATTGGTGGACAGTTGGCTTATGTCTATTTATAGACTAAAGCAGAGATAACGGAGATAGATCATCAATTTCTGATGTGACAGTTATAGGTTTGACTTCATCAGAATAGAGGATGGATCTGTTGAGAAGGTAGTCGGGTGTGATGTCATGGTATTTGGATGACATACACAAAATAGGAAAAGAAACTCCTATACTATGATCGGTTATACTTTGGTCGTCACACAGTGGTTTCTCCACATGGGACTTAGACATTATATCAAACATACTGGTTACTAGATCTATGGTTTTAGATCTAGATTTGGGTGGTTTCCCAATCTGGGTACTTAGACAGCATTCTAAGAGTATTTAGAATGGACGACTCCTGGCACGGTAGTGTACCTGCAGGTGATGGAGTCACCCTCTCTAAAGGTGTCTTAGAGACTAAAGGGGAGATGGATGTGCATGATTAGAAGATCACTTGCTCAGGCAATTGAGTCAATCATGATTGTCAAGTACCACACCAGATGTTGTTCTTGCACTACATGCAATAAGTTGACATTGATACAATCCTGGAGAAACAGTCGGGAGCAGCTTTAGAACATAAGTAGATGTTAGCCTCATTCGGGAAACAGTTATCATTCCAGGCTTCCAAGATGACCCGGACGACAAGGAGGTTGTCAGAGTTATAGTTTTCCTTCTGATGAGGGGCAGTATTTTGGACAGGTGGTCCAAGGCAATACTGAGGGAGGCATGGCACATGATACTGATTAAGTTCAGTTGACGATACAGTCTAAGAAGTTTGGATTTAGAGTTCATTTATGAGCTAGGTCCCATCAGACATCCAGACGCATTCTAAGACAGGTATTGCTCATTTCGGGAGATGGGTTTCTCCGTGAACTTGAGATATAGAGAGACATAGAAAGAGACATCAAGGCGGATCCACTCACTAAGGCTATTCCTCGAACGCAATAGTTTCGCAAGCGAGCTTTGTGAGACTGACCAGTAGAGGAGTTGGGTGTTCGGTATCACACGGGCTGTGAGTATGCGACATCACAAAAATTAGCCTTGAGTGCAAGTGGTAGATTGTTGGAGATAGTGCCCTCAGAGTCAATTATTGGATCGCAGGCACGTGATTGCAATGATTGATGGAGGACCTATCCCCGTAGGACAGTCTTACTCAAGATGATAGTATGCTATCTGGTTTATCTTTATCATCGTGTACTGCTTTAGGTGACCTGACAGGTCACTATTGCACGTTGATAGAGCCCCTGGGATTCTTGCTTGACTGCCAGCAGTGTGAGGGCGATCATATACGTGGGAGCTGGTAATCTATAAGCACATCCTTAAATGGTCCCTAGTCGTAGGAGTTTCGAGATAGGGCATCGATACTCCATAGTAGACTAGTGTATACAGTCGAGACCCCGACGAGGGGCGGTGGCCGGTCTCACAAGTCACTGGTGTCAGTTGGTTCACCTAAGATGTATACAGGTGCTCATTGGGTTATGAGTACACCGGACAGGACTCGCCGGGAACATGCTAGTTGGTCTTATACCAGACGTCAGATAGCAGTTCCCTGGTGACATGTGTACAGGTTAGTTCATCGACCTGGGGATCGTCATTTGTCTCGTATGAGTTCCCACTGTAGTTTGATTACTACCCTACCACGGCTCAAAGGAGTCGTGCAAACAGGTTTTAGTTTGGTACAGTCCCGAGCCACATGGAGGCAGTGAGCGTATCTTCAGAGGTTCGTCTATCCCGGTATTGGGGGTGAGGTCGTGCTGTGTCTAGGAGAGCCATTACACGAAGTCCTTGGCCAAGGCAGGAGATTTACTGGTAGGTATTCCAGTAGTATCTCAGGGTGTTCTGGGCTACACTACGACACGACTTGTACCGCTTTTGTGGGTCTGACTTTTACCAACCCCCTAGGCCCGCCATGCGATGCTCATAGACGAACGGACCGGACTGTACGGATATTGTCACTGACAGGCTCAGTAGGGTGTCAGGATGAGTTCGCTCATCGACGTCCCTTTTGGTCAATACCTGGTAGCCCGTTACGTATTGGCTTATACCTCTGACGTGCTAGTGGTTAAATCCACAACCAAGGTGTTGACGAGTCTTTAGAGTCCCCCACATTCAGTTACTCAGCTTTCGGGCGAAAAGCTATAGATGCCGTATGGAGATATGGCAAGGTCCGATCAGATACGTGCGGAATTTCACGGATCAGGATCGGACAGTTTGTACTAGAGGCCGTATGGATATATGGCAGAGTTCGATCAGATACATGCGGTATTGCACGGATCAGGATCGGACAGATATTACTAGCCGGCTTTGGTTTAAACCGGATCCTAGTATAGTACAGTGTAGATTTTGTCTCATTGCATTTGTATTTCGGTCGGAATACAAATGCGGGTGTGTATGCACAGTATCGGGGTTTTTCTGTAATTTATTACGGGACCAGTTTTCTGGAGTTGCCAGTTTGCTTTCCGTTTCGGCCAATTTCCTTTGTATCTTTCATTGGCCGAAGTTTGGTGGAGGAGGGCTTATTTGCATTTGTGCAAATAAGCAATTTGGAAGGGGGTCTTTGCATTTCTTTGTATCATGATGATGAACCATCCCTTGACCATTTGACTTCATAACCTCATCATGGCTTGACTTTTGTATGATGATGGAGAGACATGATGTTAGGTTGGAGTGTTAGATTTGTTATGTGATCATTCCTTCTCATGATCACTTCACACTCTTGTATGATTTCCACCCACCCTTTTGTCTTGGCTCCTTCTTCTCCCCATTCACATGATATGAGGCCGGCCACTTTATGGGTGGGGCTGATTGGTTTTTGTGAGGGGTTGATGCTCTCATTTTTGCTTGAAAAATACTCTCTAGTTCATCACAAAATCCTACAACCATTCCTCCACCAAAAAGGCAACATCCACTAACCCCAAAATGAGACACAAGTTCTACTATACATTCTACAGCCAATCTTGGGCACGTCGACTAGCCAGCTTCGTGCCCGAGTTGCCTCGGCATTGAGGTGGGAGCCCGTAAAAGATGTCGGCGATGTGGTGCACTTCCGGCGATGAAGTGGAGACATGACATTCCGCGAGAGATCGGGACGATGACGAGAAGACCGGAGGACTCGGATCAGTCGGTATATCTCTCTTCCCTATCTTGTTGTTAGCTAGGACTAGTTAATGGTTCGATCCGGGTATTAGTGCGCGGTGGTGCCAGTTCAAGAAAAATTTAAGTATATCACCGCTTCCGCTTTTTGTCCTCGGGATGGAGGCCGGGGCGCCGCCGTGCACTTACATACTGCACCAGTGTTGTTATTGCCTTCGGGATCGGGCGGATTCATGGTTTATTGCGACGCTTCTCGAGTGGGACTAGGTTGCGTGTTGATGCAGCACGACTGGGTTATTGCGTATGTATCTCGGCAGCTGAAAACACATGAACAGAACTATCCTACGCACGATTTAGAGATGGCTGCAGAGGTGTTTGCACTCAAGATCTGGAGACATTACCTTTATGGCGAGTCGTGCCAGATATTTACGGACCACAAGTGCTTGAAGTACATATTTCAACAGCGAGACCTGAATCTGAGACAGCACCGTTGGATGGAGCTGGTGAAAGACTATGATTGCGAGATCCTTTACCATCTGGGCAAGGCGAATGTGGTGGCAGATGCTTTGAGTCGGAGGACCGGAGGTAGTTTATCCTGTTTGAGCGCCTGCAGAGGCAGTCATCAGCAGATTGGCAGGTTCTATGCGACAGCCGAGTGCAGTTCGAGTTCACTCCGACAGAGGGACAACTTGCGCATGTTCGTGCACGTCCGCAGTTGCTTGACCGTATTCGGAAGGCACAGCCCAGTGATGACCGTCTTTCAGAGATCATAGAGCAGGTTCGGCAGGGCAGAGTTTCCGAGTTCGTGATCGATGATCAGGGGGTACTACGATTTGGGAATCGATTGTGCGTACCAGATTCTGAGGGACTGCGGCGTGAGATTCTTGAGAAGGAATATAGATCGATGTAAAGCGTTCATCCCGATTCCACCAAGATGTACCACGACATGCGAGATATTTACTGGTGCGACAGAATGAAGAGGGACGTCACAGATTTCGTGTCGAGATGCCTGACTTGTCAGCAAGTCAAGGCCGAGCACCAGAGGCCCGCGGGAGAGTTGCAGCCTTTGCCCATTACGGAGTGGAAATGAGAGCAGATTTCTATGGACTTCATTATGGGTCTACCGAGGACCAGTCGAGGGTATGACTCCATTTGGGTGATCGTGGATCGTTTGACGAAAGCGGCTCACTTCCTGCCAGTGAAGACCACTTTCAGTTTTGCTCAGTATGCCCAGATTTACATCGACGAGATCGTACGGCTGCATGGCGTCCCGACCTGTATCGTGTCCGACCGAGGCACCCAGTTTATCAGCCGACTATGGCAGAGACTTCAGGAGGCGTTGGGCACCCAATTAAGTTTCAGCACAGCATTTCATCCGCAGACCGACGGCCAGTCAGAGCGGACTATTCAGACTCTTGAGGACATGCTCCGAGCGTGCGTTTTAGACTTTGGAGGTAGCTGGGATCATCATTTACCCTTAGTGGAGTTCTCCTACAACAATATCTTCCAGGATACTATTCAGATGGCACCATTCGAGGCATTGTATGGAAGGAGATCCAGATCGCCCGTCTGTTGAACAGAGCTCAGCGAGAGCAGTATATTGGAGCCGCAGCTTGTTGAGGAGATGACCGTGAAGATACAGTTGATTCGAGACCGGATGTGAGTTGCCCAGAGCAGGCAGAAATCGTATGCGGACAGACGTCGTTGCAGACTAGAGTTTGCAGTTGGCGATCATGTTTTTCTGAGGATCTCTGCGATGAAGGGCGTGATGCGATTTGGGCGAAAAGGAAAGCTTAGTCCCAGATTTGGGGTTCCCTTCGAGATCCTCGAGCGTGTTGGCGCAGTTACGTATCGTTTGGCTCTTCCACCCAGCTTTCCTGATGTTCACCCCGTCTTCCATGTTTCGATGCTCCACAAGTACCTTCACGACCCTTCTCATGCGATTCAACCCGACAAACCTGCTAGAGCGTGACCTTTCTTTCGCAGAGCAGTCAGTGGTCATCCTGGATCGGCAGGTGAAGAATTGAGATCGAAAGATATACCGACCGTCAAGGTCCTTTGGCGTGGCCCGAGCGGCGATGAGGTAACCTGGGAGACCGACGACGAGATGAGGAAGAAATATCCCCATCTCTTTGAAGGTACGCGTAGCTAGATTTTTAAATTCGGGGACCGAATTTCTTTAAGCGGGGAAGATTGTAACGCCTTGAAAAGTCGTTTTGGTGTTTTCCCGAAAATCGGTAAATATTTGGTATTTTTCCGAAAATCGTCATTATTGTTATTTTGCTGTATTGGCCTAATTATACCTAATTTGGATAGTTCATTGCTAGTTTTTAGTAGCTAATGAGTTACTTATAAAAGTCTGGTCGTTTAAAATTTTTCACTAATTTTTTCAATTTTTAATATTATTTTAAGCTGTTAAAAATACATTAAATTAGCGATAAATACAAATTTGAATGGACTAATTTTAATCTATTGAACCATGACAACTAAAATCTAGTTAGTAATATAAATTTTAAGTATTTTATTTCAAGTTCTATTTGGTTATAATCAATGGAAATTAAAATATAATTAATTTAAACTAAAACTTGCAATTTTGAGGTTGGGGGAGGGGGTTGCATAGAATTTTTTTGTAAAATCTCTCACACTCACCCTCACTCCTCCATGGCCGGCGCCACATTGACAGCAACCCTCTTTTTTTCTCCCCTCTCTTTGGTCTTCAACTCGTTTGAACAATATGTTATGTGATGGTTTAAAATATATTAATTTGGATGTTGGTTGTACTTTTGATATTTGAGGAGTTGACTTGGAGAAAATTTTCCAAAACACCCACACTTCTCCCCACTCCTCTCACTGCTCGAAAATCTGCAGCCACTCCCCCTCCATTTTCCCCTTCTCATTTTCCTTGAAAATTCAATGAAAAATACATCAAAATCCAATTTTAAACCTCACAAATTCAAGCCAATTCTTCATCCCTTCTCCTTAGCCATTCTTGCATGGATCTTGGATGCTAAAAGGCCATCTTTGGAGGCAAATCATATTGCTAGATCTCTAGAATTTGAGGTATAATTTCTACCTAATTAAATACTTATGGTTAAATTCCTTTAATTAAATTGTTTTAGTGTTAAAATTATAGCTAATTTCTAATCTAGTCTTTTAAAGTGAATGGTTTGAGTTAAACTAGGGTTTTAGAAAGCATTATTAAGTTAATTAATTCTATTTTGTTATCTAGTTGTTTTTCTAACCTAATCTAAGAGGTTAACTTGCTTAAGTGGGTTTTAATTGATGATAATCTAGTGTTTTTTATGTATAGTTTGGTTTGGAATGGCTAATTATGAAAAATCAAGAAAGGGTTTGTGTAAGGAAAATGGGTTTTGAAGCTTGGTAATTGGGTTAATTTAATTGTAGTGGCTTTCTAATGGTTAACTTGGGTGATTGTGCGATGATGTGAGCACTTTATCGCAAATCCGCGATGTTTGCTCGAATTTGGAATTTTTAGTGCTTACTAGGTTTGTATAAAAATTATGTTATTATTATTTGTGATATCTTGATTATATTTTTAGCATATCCTACGACATTTAGGATGTGTGAATACAGAATTTTGTTTGATCGGGTTTTGTTTTGGCGGTTGGTCCGAAACGACAATTTTAATTAAGGCTGTAGTGTTTTTCGTGTGTGTCCCGCGCACCTAGTGCACGTTGTGCCTAGCTTATGAACGTTGATCTTTTCGTATGTTGATTTGTGTCGTTTCATGATATGTAACCTTATGTTTTGTATGGTGTAAATTCCAGGATCGGTCGCGGAGACTTCGGACGCGGCACGAAAAGAGAAAGCGGTGATTGGACATAGCTAGCTGGGGATTTCTGGTGAGTAGATGTATACATCTACGGGGAGAATCATTTGGATGGCGCGAGGCGCCCGATAATTTAGAATTTCTAGTAATACCAGCCTGTTGCATGTAGTTCCTAGTTACCTACTTTACGACATTGCATGACCTGTATATACATATTTGTATTAAATTCATCATATAGAAACCATCGATACCATTAAATGAGATATGCGACACAGTAAATAATTGGCTTGCTTAATTCATTATATTTAATTGTGCAACTTAATTTCATAGGACACTTGCACCATTACCAGGGTTTTATGCAGCACGAGCAATATTCATGCGGACACACACACCTTGGTAATTGCTATGCCACAAACACTAGATAACTCGTTTAAACCGGAAATCTAGAATAATTTCACCATATAGGACGTGTAAACCTGTACTAATACATTAAATTCCTCAAGATAAACATGAAGGAGGGCTAGCCACATATACATACATCATCGCATCACATTTCATATAGAGTTTCGGTTCGTACCTTTGTAACGTTTTGGAAATCGTTTTGCGAATTTTCCCGTTTTAGGGCAAAATTGTCGGTATTTTTCGTTTTAACCCGATTTCGATCAAACTTCCGTAGAAACTTACCGGCAATTTTTTTAGCTAAAATAAAGCTTGTGTGCGAACTTTAGGGGTATTTGGGAGGTTTTGGTCCAATTTGAAATTTTCCCAAATTTAATGTTATTTTAATGCGGTATTCACATTTTGAGAATTTGTCTTTAAGCGATCTTTTCTTCAATTATTCTTGTGTAAACCTAAACCACATAATATCTAGATTATTGTGTGGACAAGGATTTAAGAGTAAAATAAAAGAAAAGAAAAGAAAAGAGAGATGCATGCATGTGTATATGTGTAATGTGAATGCATTTAATGCATTAATTGTTAGGAAATTGCTAGGAAACCCTCACCCATTCCCTCCCCTCCTCCTTTTGGCCGAGCTCCCCCTCTCTCACTACTGGATTAGCCTTTTCTCTATCTCTTTCCCTCACAAATCCTTCACAAATCCATCAAAAATCATCAAAAGTTCACAAAAATTCCATTTTTCTTCATGTTTTCTCTCTTGCTTGCCTTAGAGCATGCAAAGCTTGGATCTTTGGCTTCTTTGGTTTAGGTATTGTTCTTTTACTGTTCTTTATGTGTTTTTAGTATAATTTTGCTTGTTAGTTCAGTTTAGATTAGTTAAAGTTAGGTTTTTGTGCGAAATATCGTATTTTAGTGTCGGTTTGTGGCATCTAGAATCTGCTGTGACCCGGGAAATATACTGAAAAACTAAACAAAATTGTAGTGATGTACCTGTGACCCTGGAGAACCACCTGAGAGATGGACCCCAGGCCACCGGCCAGGGCCGGCGACGCCGACTCCTCTGTGGAGTTAGGGTTTGGTTTTTTTAGGGTAGGTGTCTGCAGTGGTTTGGGTTCTGTTGGTCTTGTTTGTTTGTTTAGTTTTCATAGTAGGCAAAATCTGGGATCAGTTAGGTAGTTTTTAGTGTTTTGTGTCCGTGCGATACGTGATACGACACGGGTCGTGCAGTTTGAGTGGTTTTGCTCTTAAGTTGTTTTCTTCGTGTCGCTACGCACGTTAGCCACAATACGAACACTTAAAGAGGATGTTTTGTGTTGTTGTGTCGGTTTTTTATAGCTTGTAGCTGTTATTAATATATATATTTGCTTGTTGTTTTAATGTTGCAGGTTCGCAGGCGGGGACTACGGACACTGCCACAGGGGGAAATCGTCCGCATGGCGTTATGCGTCTGGGCTAGAGATATTAACTTGTCGCATATTCTATTTCATGTTTAGAATTGCGCATTTACCCTATTAATTAGATGTAGTGTGCCTGGACTAGTAGTAGTAGGACACTGCACATATTATTGACGATTTATGTTGCACGAGCACTTTTTGTTTGCTACACACACCGTCAATAATTACCATGTCACACACAAACCACTTATAGATGTTATATTGCTTGGTTAGGGAAATTGTGATATTGATTCATATTTCTTATCGCATTTGACATATAGTTACCTGTATACCTATAGGGTATTGTACCATTAGTGATAAGTACATACACACCTAAGGACATAGCTACAGGTGTGCTTTACATTTCATACTTCACTTATACCTGATAGGTATATCACATCATTACAAATAGGTAGATACCTATATTTTCTGCAATACCTTCATGTGTTTACATATTTCTGGTTATAGCTATGTATTTACCCTTATTGTTGTATTATTTGGAATTGGAGATATTTGGAACCGCATGATATTTATATTAACTGGTTGCAGTTAATTAGCGGCTTTTTTCCTTTATACGCTAACATTACAGTTTTTATGTTGCGTATACTTTATTCATGGATTTTCGCATTGTTATATGGATTTTTCATGATGTTTTCTGGATTCGGGAACCGTGGGAGTTCATGAAATTATGCATTATTTGAAAAACCCGGTTTTCTTGATATGATATTTTAGCAGCCACCATGAGATTTGTCGTTTACGATGTGTATACCCCACGCGAGAAAAGGAGGGATCCGTGTCCGGGTACATGGTGGGGCCCGGAGGTACCCCGAAGCAAGAACGATGTCGTGGTGCTAGACGATGAGGCTTAAGGGAACCATACTTTCCGGTGACAGGACCAATGACTCAGCGGCTATCATGTAGATACCGATGGGAGTCATGTACATATGGATAAGTCGAGAGGCGAGGGTCATAGCTAGGCACTCGAGCTTTCGGGATAGCGTATGATACGTGCCTATCAGGGGGCCAGTCATGGAGACAGCACCTGATGAATCAATATTTCTGTGTCGATGCTTGGCACATTGGTTTCATGATATTTCTAATTACTCCTTTGTATATATAACAGGGAATTGAGCCGCTGTTATATATACCCTTACACCAATATTAGTGGAATGGGACGCTAATATATGTGTATTGACCTCATCATATTTATTTATGTCATTATATTTAGGATGTTAGAATTTTGCTGGAGAATTGATTCGGGATATAAGAGATTCATTTGAGATTGGATACTGGATTTATATGTGAGATTTACTTGATGTTGTACATTCCATTTATGTGAGATGTACTTGATATTGTACATACGAGATATGTGAGATCTACTTTATGTTGTACATTCGATATATGCGAGATATACTTGATATTGTACATACGAGATATGTGAGATCTACTTGATGTTGTACATTCGATATATATACGAGATATACCTGATATTGTGCAGTTGAGGAGATGTGACACTTAGATCATATGAGAGCCAATTTGGGGGCTGATTTGAGGAATTGGGATTTGAATTGTCTTGCTGGATTGTGATCCTACCACGATGTCAGGATTCCGTGGAAATGACATATTTCACTCCATACCTCACCTTTATCTATTTGTGCACTGCTTCATGTATTAGTAGTACCTGTTAGAGTACTTTTCATGATTATTGCACATTTACATTCTCATATCCCTATCGCATGATTTTTGCATACCGTTGTCCTATCATTATTTCTTTATATATATTGGTTGTACCTGCTAGTGTACTTTCCATTATTCTGCATTCATATGACATGTTATTACTGGTAATTGCATATCTTAGATTCGCGCAGTACGTGCATACTTGCGATTACCTGGATATGTTATTTACTATTCATAAGTTGGCAACTCACCCCCGTTGTGCCACAGGTATTGCAGGTGTTTGCCCAGAGTAGTCGAGGCAGGCTATTCACCTATCTATCATCTTTCGCTACAGATACCGCTTCGGCTCACAGTGTGCTGTTTTGCTTAGGTGGGTTTTGGTGGTTATCTGTATTTTGTATTGTATATTCGTTGTATCTTGTACTCTCCATCTACTACTAGTTTGTTGTGACTTAGAGACTTGGTGAGGACGATATTGTATATTATTGTGGATTTGTTGACTTTTATACAGTTTCCTTTCTTTTGTCTCTTATTTCTTCGCTACGGCGTCGTATATCTGTTGTGGTGTTTGTTTTCCGCTGTTGGGCGTGGATTTATGCTCCCGTTTGGGATGCTTTACTTTATATTCATGTTGTACCCATTTGGGTGTTAGTTTTTACAAAGGGGGTGCTGCCAAAATTTTAAAGAAAAAGTTGACTCTTTTAAAGAATTTGGGTTGTGATTTCAAATGTTTCAAAAACTTTTATTATCTTTTCCGTATTTTCATGGTTTAGATTTCTGGGTTTTGGCTTTCTTTTACTGCGTTACGTCTGTAGGCGTTGCGTAGTATTAGGGCCGTCACGTGCTAAATTTCGGGTCGTGACAAAGTTGGTATCAGAGCGTTAGGTTTTCTCTTTCGGAGTGTACGATGACCTTGGTATGATGGAGTAGGTAGCTTAAGCAGAGTAACGAAGTGTGTGTATGTCTGCAGCATGCTCACGATGCGGTACTTCGCCTAAAGTGCCTAAGAACAAATTGCTTGAAATTCCTTCCTTGATGATTCATATCCTTGTGATTCGATTTATGTGTTCTTATCGAATCCTATCGCTATTTATAGCCTTGCCGCCGATGACTATGGGGACTTAGAGTGATACAGCGAGGGCCGAGGTCAGAGTTAGCTCGGGTGAGACGAGCACTGACCAGGATGGCACTCTTGTTGCACAGGTACAAACGGATCAGCCTTCGACAGAGCAGCTCGCTAGGCATGTGGCAGAGATGCAGGACTTGCGCCAGACGATGAGATCATTAGTTGATGTCGTTCAAGCGCAACGACAGGAGGTTGACACCCCTATTACTCAGTTGCTCCTTGGGATCAGCATGCAACAGTCCGTCACCTACGTAGCACCAGTAGATGTAGCCCCAGTCGACGAGACACGTATTCCAGAGACTTTGCGAGTTCCAGGACAGTGGAGGACCCGTACCGGTGTGCCAGTCCAGGGACAGAGGCCTAGTCGTCGAGACAGTTTTTGTGACCGTCGTGGGAGTGGCAGAGGCTTAGGACGAGGTGAGTCGTTCAGCTCTCATCCCCAGGAAGGCCAGCAGCCGTCGTATGGATGTTTTCGATGCGGGATCCTTCATCACTTCATCAGGGATTGTTCCTTAGCGCCGCGTCAGAGTCGTGTTCTCAGAGGTCGTGGGCGCGAAAGGTTTGCTCAGAGGGGTCAGTCTGGCAGAGGAAGAGTTTTGACAGTTCCGGGTAGAAGGCAGACACGAGGGTTTGTTTCTACTCATCGGGACGCACAGGCGTCCAATGCAGGGTGTTCAGGTATCCTTAATTTACATGTTCTTTTGATGTACTTGTTAGTTTTTCACTCTTTGTGCCGTGGTTGGGACGAGGATCGTGTTAGCTAGATCAGCCGTTTTGTTGTGTTAACTTCTGTCAGCGATTCGTTTGTTGCGCGACACGTATTTCAGTCGTATGCCAATCGGTGAGGAGATTTTGCCGTCATTGGATCCTTCTAGAGATGTTGGATTTGACGTTCTCCTGGGCATGGATTGGTTAGCTACGTGTTAGGCGTCTGTGGACTACCGTGAGGAAACAGTCAGGAATTGTTTTCCCGGCGAGTCAGTTCTTGTTGTGCAGGTGGATAGTTGTGCCGCCTCTTACAGCTTGAATTCAGCCTTTTCCGCTAGTCAGCTTTGGAGGAGATGTCGTGGATTCTTGGCTTTCATTCGTGATACCGAAGCCACAGTAGTTTTGTTGGACCGGTTTTCTATCGTGCAAGAGTTTTCCGACGATGTTCCAAGGGAACTAGTGAAGCTTAGGGAGCTTAAGGATCTGCTGCAGAGTTGTTTGTTGGGGAGGTTTGTGTGTCCGAGTGTTTCTCTTTTGGGAGCTCCTATTTCTGTTCGTCAAGGAGAAAGACGACAGATTGTGGTTGTGGATTGATAGATCGTCAATTGAACCGGCTTACGGTGCGGTTAGGTATCATTTACCTCGCTTTGACGATTTCTTCGATCGGCTCCTAAGTGCGAGACTTTTTCTAAGTTTGTTAGGGATCAAGTCATCATCGTTGCGGGTTCGGAGTGATGGCATTCCGAATACTGCTTTTGTGCGTGCTACGGGCAGTTTGTGTCTTGGTGGTGTCGTTGGACTCGCCAATGCCCTAGCAGCATTCATAGATATGATGAACCAGATTTCTTCAGGCCGTTCCATGACCAGCTATTGTTGTGTTATTGACGACATTCTGATCTATACTTTGTATCTTGAGGAACAGGAGCAGCACTTGAGGATTTGTTTTGCAGACATTGGGAGAGCCCTAGCTGTTTGCTAGATTCTCGGAGTGTTCTTTCAGGCTTGTTTGTGTTGACTCCTAGGTCTTGTTGTTACGGGAGACGGTTTCGTATGGTTCTGAGGGAGATCGAGACCGTACAGCTTTGGCCCAGACTGGTGTACGGATGTAGGTTCGTTGATTTCGGGCTTAGCAGGTTTTGCCGTCGTTTCG
Organism: Agapanthus africanus; assembly: GCA_030015575.1. NCBI lineage: Eukaryota > Viridiplantae > Streptophyta > Magnoliopsida > Asparagales > Amaryllidaceae > Agapanthus > Agapanthus africanus. The sequence continues at coordinate 272,759,391 of JASDDO010000012.1, forward strand.
TGCAGGATTGCTAGTGTATCACTGCACCGTTGACTGAACTGACCTGAAAGGAGGTTCTTTTCTTCGGACTGAGGCATGTGTGCGGAGTTTTCCAACAGTTAGAGATTCGGTTGACAAATGCACCAGTTCTTCTTGCTTTCTGGTTCGGGCGACCTTGTTGTTTAACTGTGATGTTTCGCGAGTGGGGCTCGATTGTGTACTGAGGTGACACTATAGAGTTATCGCTTTTGCTTCCCGACAGTTGGAGGATGTACTAGCAGGATATCCCACTCATGATCTGGAGATTGCCGCGGTGGTTTTGCGTTTGAGATCTGGAGACACTACTTTGTAGAGAGTCGTGTCAGATTTTCCACGGACCACCAGAGCTTAATGTACATCTTCCTGCAGCGGATTTTGATTGTTGAGACAACGTCGTTGGATGGAACGTGTGGAGGATTGTGTTTGTGAGATCCTTTATTACCCTTGGCAAGGCGATTGTGGTAGCTGATGCTGGAGTCGTAGGCCCGGGGTTAGTTTGTTCCAGTTGTGTGCAGTCAGATACAGTCTTCTGCAGATTTACAGTTCTTGTCCGATCGTGGAGTACAGCTTAGGTCCGCCTCAACTGAGGGGACAGCTTGCTCATGTCCGCTCCCGACCACTTTTCCCTAATCTTTTTCGCGAGACACTGCCTACCGACGCTCGTTCGTTAGAGATACTTGAGCATACTCGGCTGGGTAATGATTTGGAGTCCTTGATTTGTGACAATACTGTGCTAAGTTAAGGACGCGTTTGTGTACCTGATATTATCGGGTAGAGATGTGAAATCCTAGAGCTGGCACATCTATCAATTCTCTGTATTCATTCAACTTCCACCAACATTGATGTGACTTGTAAGATAGTTACGGGTGGGCAGGAATGTAAAGAGAAATTTCGTTTCAAGGTGTTTGTCTTGTTGTGTGTTTTAGGTTGAGCATCTGAGACCGGCTGGAGAGTTAAAATCTTTAACCGTTCCGGTGTGGGAATAAGGGCAGATTTCCACGAATTTCGTTATGGGTCTACCAGGTTTAGTCAGGGTGTGAATCCATTCGGATGCTTGTTGTCCGGTTTTACTCAGTTTGCTCAGTTGTTCTTTATTAAGTTGTGTGTTGAACGGAGTTCCTTCGAGGGTCGTATCCAATGAAGGCACCCTGTTTGCTTGCCGTCTTGGGCAGAAGCTTCAGGAAGCCTTGGGTACTGGTTAAGCTTTAGCTCCATCTTTCCATCCGCTGGATGATGGTTTTGTGAGAGCGGGCTATACCGACTCTGGAGGATATGCTTATGCGTACGTATTAATTGTTGTCGGCAGTTGGGATCGTCACTTGCCATTGTTCATATTCTCCTTCGATAGCTGTTATCAGGACGTACTCCAATTGGCAACCTTTAAGTTTTGTTTGTTAGGTGGTGTCGATCTCCATTCTGTTTTTTCTGACTCTGCGTAAGTAGGATTTTTGGACCCCAGCTAGTCTAGAGACTTCGGATATGATCCAGTTAGTTCAGGTCAGGAGGATGACAGTCCAGTGCAGAAAGAGGTTTTATGCCGACCATGTTGGTCGCAGACTTGAGTTCGCAGTGGGAGATCATGTATTCCTACAGATTTTTCGATGAATGACATGTTGAGTTTTGGGAAGCTTATCCTAGGATTAGAGGTCCTTTTGAGATCCTTCAAGCGAGTTAGTTTTCGTTGCCTTTAATTTGGCACTTCCGCCCAGATTATCGATTATTCACCCCGTTTTCTTTGTGTTAATACTTTGCAATTACCTTCATGGCTTTCTCACATGATTTAGAACAGACCATTAGTTAGGACTCGATCTTTTCGTTCACTAGGAGCCATGTGTGTTAGTGGCTCGGCAGGTGGAGAAACTTCGGTCAAGGGTCTTGCCATCTGTGGAGAGTTTTCTTGGACGTAGCCGTATAGTGAGGGGATCACTCGGGTGGCTGCGAGCGAGAATTGGGAGTTTTGTACTCTTCTTTTTGAAGGTACGCTTAGTGAAAATTTTAAATTCGGGGACGAATTTTTATGGGGGGGGATTATAACGTTTTGGAAATCGTTTTGCGAATTTTCCCGTTTTAGGGCAAAATTGTCGGTATTTTCCGTTTTAACCCGATTTCGATCAAACTTCCGTAGAAACTTACCGGCACTTTTTTAGCTAAAATAAAGCTTGTGCGCGAACTTTAGGGGTATTTGGGAGGTTTTGGTCCAATTTGAATTTTTTCCCAATTTTAATGTTATTTTAATGCGGTATTCACATTTTGGGAATTTCTCTTTAAGCGATCTTTTCTTCAATTATTCTTGTGTAAACCTAAACCACATAATATCTAGATTATTGTGTGGACAAGGATTTAAGAGTAAAAGAAAAGAAAAGAAAAGAAAAGAAAAGAGAGATGCAAACATGTGTGTATGTGTAATGTGAATGCATTTAATGCATTAATTGTTAGGAAATTGCTAGGAAACCCTCACCCATTCCCTCCCCTCCTCCTTTTGGCCAAGCTCTCCCCCTCTCTCTACTGCCTTAGCCTTTTCTCTATCTCTTATCCTCACAAATCCTTCACAAATCCATCAAAAATCATCAAAAGTTCACAAAAAGTACATTTTTCTTCATGTTTTCTCTCTTGCTTGCCTTGGAGCATGCAAAGCTTGGATCTTTGGCTTCTTTGGTTTAGGTATTGTTCTTTTACTGTTCTTTATGTGTTTTTAGTATAACTTTTCTTGTTAGTTCAGTTTAGATTAGTTAAAGTTAGGTTTTTGTGCGAAATATCGTATTTTAGTGTCGGTTTGTGGCATCTAGAATCTGCTGTGACCCGGGAAATATACTGAAAAACTAAACAAAATTGTAGTGATGTACCTGTGACCCTGGAGCACCACCTGAGAGATGGACCCCAGGCCACCGACCAGGGCCGGCGATGCCGACTCCTCTGTGGAGTTAGGGTTTGGTTTTTTTAGGGTAGGTGTCTACAGTGGTTTGGGTTCTGTTGGTCTTGTTTGTTTGTTTAGTTTTCACAGTAGGCAAAATATGGGATCAGTTAGGTAGTTTCTAGTGTTTTGTGTCCGCGCGATACGTGATACGACACGGGTCGTGCAGTTTATGAGGTTTTTCTCTTAAGTTGTTTTCTTCGTGTCGCTACGCACGTTAGCCACAATACGAACACTTAAGAGGATGTTTTGTGTTGTTGTGTCGGTTTTGTGTAGCTTGTTCGTGTCTTGTAGCTGTTATTAATATATATATTTGCTTGTTGTTTTAATGTTGCAGGTTCGCAGGCGGGGACTATGGACACTGCCACAGGGGGAAACAGGTGGTAGGATTCACCTAGCTTGGAGTGTTGGTGAGTAGATTTAACATCTACAGGGGAATCGCCCGCATGGCGTTATGCGTTTGGGCTAGAGATATTAACTTGTTGCATATTCTATGTCATGTTTAGAATTGCGCATTTACCCTATTAATTAGATGTAGTATGCCTGGACTAGTAGTAGTAGGACACTCCACATATTATTGACGATTTATGTTGCACGAGCACTGTTTGTATGCTACACACACTGTCAATAATTACCATGTCACACACAAACCACTTATAGATGTTATATTGCTTGATTAGGGACATTGTGACATTGATTCATATTTCTTATCGCATTTGACATATAGTTACCTGTATACCTATAGGGTATTGTACCATTAGTGACAGGTACATACACACCTAAGGACATAGCTACAGGTGTGCTTTACATTTCATACTTCACTTATACCTGATAGGTATATCACATCATTACAAATAGGTAGATACCTATATTTTCTGCTATACCTTCATGTGTTTACATATATATGGTTATAACTATGTATTTACCCTTATTGTTGTATTATTAAGAATTAGAGATATTAGGAACCGCATGATATTTATATTAATTGGTTGCAGTTAATTAGCGGCTTTTCCTTTATACGCTTACATTACAGTTTTTATGTTGCGTATACTTTATTCATGGATTTTCGCATTGTTATATGGATTTTTCATGATGTTTTCTGGATTCGGGAACCGTGGGAGTTCATGAAATTATGCATTATTTGAAAAACCCGGTTTCCTTGATATGATATTTTAGCAGCCACCATGAGATTTGTCGTTTACGATGTATTTACCCCACGCGAGGAAAGGAGGGATCCGTGTGCGGGTACATGGTGGGGCCCGGAGGTACCCCGAAGCAAGAACGATGTCATGGTGCTAGACGTTGAGGCTTAAGGGAACCATACATTCCGGTGACAGGACCAATGACTCAGCGGCTATCATGTGGATACCGATGGAAGTCATGTACGTATGGATACGTCGAGAGGCGAGGGTCAGAGCTAGGCACTCGAGCTTTCCGGATAGCGTATGATACGTGCCTATCAGGGGGCCATTCATGGAGACAGGACCTGATGAATCAGTATTTCTATGTCGATACTTGGCACATTGGTTTCATGATATTTCTAATTACTCCTTTGTATATATAACAGGGGATTGAGCCGCTGTTATATATACCCTTACACCAATATTAGTGGAATGGGACGCTAATATATGTGTATTGACCTCATCATATTTATTTATGTCATTATATTTAGGATGTTAGAATTTTGCTGGAGAATTGATTCGGGATATAAGAGATTCATTTGAGATTGGATACTGGATTTATATATGAGATCTACTTGATGTTGTACATTCCATATATGTGAGATATACTTGATATTGTACATACGAGATATGTGAGATCTACTTGATGTTGTACATTCGATATATGTGAGATATACTTGATATTGTACATACGAGATATGTGAGATCTACTTGATGTTGTACATTCGATATATGTGAGATATACTTGATATTGTACATACGAGATATGTGAGATCTACTTGATGTCGTACATTCGATATATATACGAGATATACTTGATATTGTGCAGTTGAGGAGATGTGAGACTTAGATGATATGAGAGCCAATTTGGGGGCTGATTTGAGGAATTGGGATTTGAATTGTCTTGCTGGATTGTGATCCTACCACGATGTCAGGATTCCATGGAAATGACATATTTCACTCCATACCTCACCTTTTTCTATTTGTGCACTGCTTCATGTATTAATAATACCTGTTAGAGTACCTTTCATGATTATTACACATTTACATTCTCATATCCCTATCGCATGATTATTGCATACTGTTGTCCTATCATTATTGCTTTATATATATTGGTTGTACCTGCTAGTGTACTTTCCATTATTCTGCATTCATATGACATGTTATTACTGGTAATTGCATATCTTAGATTCGCGCAGTACGTGCATACTTGTGATTACCTGCATATGTTATTTACTATTCACGAGTTGGCAACTCACCCCCGTTGTGCCACAGGTATTGCAGGTGTTTCCCTAGAGTAGTCGAGGCAGGCTATTCACCTATCTATCATCTTTCGCTACAGATACCGCATCGGCTCACAGTGTGCTGTTTTGCTTAGGTGGATTTTAGTGGTTATATGTATTTTGTATTGTATATTCGTTGTTTCTTGTTCTCTCCATCTACTACTAGTTTGTTGTGACTTAGAGACTTGGTGAGGACGAAATTGTATATTATTGTGGATTTGTTGCCTTTTATACAATTTCCTTTCTTTTGTCTCTTATTTCTTCGCTACGGCGTCGTATATCTGTTGTGGTGTTTGTTTTCCGCCGTTGGGCGTGGATTTATGCTCCCGTTTGGGATGCTTTACTTTATATTCATGTTGTACCCATTTGGGGGTTAGTTTTTACAAAGGGGGTGCTGCCAAAATTTTAAAGAAAAAGTGGACTCTTTTAAAGAATTTGGGTTATGATTTCATATGTTTCAAAAACTTTATTATCTTTTCCATATTTTCTTGGTTTAGATTTCTGGGTTTTGGCTTTCTTTTACTGCGTTACGTCTGTAGGCGTTGCGTAGTATTAGGTCCGACACATGCCAAATTTCGGGTCGTGACAACCTTGCATAGTATACACTATCATATTATAGACATCCATCATCATCGATATGCTTACACATTGTGATTTTTCTTGAGAATTCAGTATTTATGAGATTTCTGGATTTTGGGGAAAAACGCAAGAATTTATAAACTTATTACCTTTTTTAAAAGTATGCAAGTTGCGGTTTTCTAGTGATGTATGAGTCTCCACCATGAGTTTTCAGGATTGCTGTTGGATTTCGAGACCCGATTCGAGGAGTTGGATGAACCGTCTCGAGTACATGGTGGGCCCGGTATGGTACCCCGGGCCAAGAACCTCGAGTTGTAATCGATGAGCCTGGCAGGGGAGCACTACCTATCGGTGATTTTTAGCGCGACGAATATCAAGAGGATACCGACCGTGGCAGTGAGACGTTGAGATATTGATATTTTGAGATGGACCAGCCGGACGGCTGGGGCAGGGATATTGGATACAGATACATTGCGACATTGAGATATGTATTTGAGGTGCCGATGCTGGGCACGGATTTCTGTTGATTTCATATGATATTTCCTCAGATATTTCACAGAAATTTTCCTAAGATGAAAATAATAATTTCCTCATATCAGCATATTCAGATCTTGTGTTACATTGCACTCATGTGGCATACATGCTAGTACTTCATACTATAGCAATATTGTAGAATTGTCACACTTTACGTACATGCTTACGATAGTCTTTATAGATGATACATATTACTCACGAGTTGGCAACTCACCCCCGTTGTGCCACAGACTTTTTTGCAGGTCCGATCCATCAGCACTGTACCGATAGACGCACATCCTCCTTTTGCGTGGATTTGAGGTTTTTTGCTCGTAGGTGGGTTATATGTTTATTTTGTCTTCCACCTTGTACATTCATTGTATCTACTGTACTCCATATACTGTATCATCTACCAGTATTGTTATTTATTGACTTAGAGGCGAGACAGTGAGATTTGTGGGCATGTATATTGTTTCTTTGGGTCGCGCTCACTTGAGCCGACATGTTGCTTATTACTTGTGCTTTCTTTTGCACATTGCTGATTTATATTGCGTGTGATTTGTGACCGCCTTAGGGCGAAGAGCTAGCTCCCGCTTGGGGATGCCGTATTTCATTTTATTCATATATATTCTTGTTGTACCCGTTTTGGGGGCCTGTATTTACAAAGGAGACTCTGCCGAAATTTTCGGAAAAATTAATGTTGCTTTTAAAAAGGCATGATATGACTTATTTGATAAATTCTCTTTCAATTGATTGGTTTTTCCTTCACTCTACTGCTTATTTGGTTTGATTTCTGGGCTTTGGCTTACATAGATTACGTCCGTCTTGAGGCGTTCGTAATTTAAGTGCCAGTCACGTTCCGTACCTTTCGGATCTTGACACATCACTTTATTTAATAATCCGGCTATATCACATACAACCGACTAATATCATATGAATCAACTTATCGAATCAACACTTGATCCGATAACCCGGCTATGTCTCATAGAACCGTCCGATATCACATATCGCGAGAATAGAATACGGTATCACATACTCGTATTAATCTCGGTCCCGCACATATCACATATGTGCTCCTACTCCATTTCGCATGAACCAGGAAACCTCTGTGTATGACTCTAAAGACTAACAAATATGCCTGCAGTAGGTGATGATCATATCAAACACCCACAAGCCGCGAGCGGTTTGCTAAACGTAACGGCCACCCGGGTATTGAGAGATCAGAAGATCAACAAGCAAGCCTGCTCATACTCCTGCGAATCCAATCAGTAACACTAACGTACAGTCCGGTCTCTTCGTCAGATATGTCACATATCACAGCCCGGGGTGGTTTAACGTCAGAACCCAATAGCCTGATAAGTCATACCGATGCAAGGTCCATACAGTTTCGAGAAACTACTGATAACACATACCAGTAGATCTCAGCAACCCTGGCCAGGGATTTCATGTTATGGTCACTCGAGCATAGCGCAACATCAACTCCCAATACTGGGAGAGACGAATCCCCTCATAGCGCTCATTGTCTACATATGACTCGGGACTGTACCCAAAACCCCCCTTCTTGCACGATCTCTTGACCGTGGTATGGTGGAAATCAATGAACAGTGGGAATCACACAAGACTCTAAGACGATCTCGGGTCGACATACTAACCTGTACCAGTGTCACCAGAGAACTGCTATCTGACGATAGGTATAATACCATCTAGTAACTCTCGGCGAGTCCGTCCAATGTACCAAGTCTCCACTGAGCACCCTTATACCTTCTCTGATGTCAATCACCAATGGATATGGGGTCATCCATCGCCCATCATATGGGTCAAGAAGCGTATACGCTAGTCTATTCTGGAATATTGATGCCCTGTCTCGATACTCCCACGACTAGGAACAATTGAAGGGTGTACTTTCCGACTACCCTGTCCCCACTAGTATGATCCGAATCATAATCCTGGTAGTCAAGTACTCATCTTAAGGTCTTTATCAACATGTAATAGAGAGATAATAAGTGTACATTTTAAGATAAAGAGCAATCATATAGCATACTATCATGTCGAGCAAGAAAGTCTTCCCTATATATGTCCAAGCATCCACAACAATATGCATCGCATGTACAGTAATGGCTTCTAGGGCATACATGTAGGGTTACTAGGCACTCTAATAAGGTTCTACAAGGCATCTGTTAGGTTTACCTAGCACCCCATGAAGGGTTTGGAAGCATCACATGTGCCAAAATCAAATTTTTTAAGGTGCTAAGTGAACATACAAAGAATCATCACTAGAAATTTAGGGTTTCATTACATGTACATCATCACAAGTAGAAAAAGCTAGGGTTTTGAGAGTACAACCTTTGTAGCTCCCAACTCTAGACTCCTTGGCTACTTGAGAGTTGGAAAAAGGTTCGCTTGAGATCTTCTTTGTCCACGACGATCCACCCGAAGCTCCTTTGCCCAAAGCTCCTTGCTTTACTCGATATGTGAATGAAATAGAGCAAACACCCTACACAAATGGGCTAGATATGTGTAGTATGACGATGTGGTTTGTATTCTATAATCAAAACTCTTTCTTCTTATCAATCTCACTCAAGGAAATTATCAAGAGAGAAAGAAGAAGATGGTGGCTAAGCTTTCTCACAAAAGAAAAGTTATGAGTGTGAATAATAATTGAAATGAGAAAAGAATAATCTATATTAATCCTTTCTCACTTCAACCATGGTTAGAATCATCTAGATTTTTATCAAATGGGTTAAAGACAAAAGGATAATTAACTCAAGGTTAAATGGTGGTTGAAGCATGGTCAAAGATGATAAGTATAAACCTTGTGTGAATTATCCTTTCTCTTTTTCTAAATGATAAATAAATAGATAATTCTACAATATAAGTCTTGCATTGCCATCAAACATGTATCAACAACCATGATACTATGTATGTATGTATGTATGTATGTATCCATGCACATCATCATGTGCATACATGCATGCATACAAAAATAGAAAAAGAGTTTCATTAAAGAATTGATCTAAAGGTCATTTGTTAAATCAACACTTGATTTTGCAAACCGGACATATCGCATACGACCCGACCGATAGAAAATGCCCGATTAATATATGGTATCATATATCCATATTTAATCGGGTCCCCGCGCATATCTCATATGCACACCACATCTTTTCGCCTGAGCCAGGAAACTTCATTGTGGGACTCTAAGACTCGTCAATACGCCGGCGGTAGGTAATGATCATATCAAATACTTACAAGCCGCAAGCGGTCAGCTAAACGTAACGGCCACCCGGGTATTCAGCGATCAGAAGAAAACAAGTGAACCTGTCACAACTCCCGTCGAGCCAACCGGCAACACTACCATACAGTCCGGTCTCTTCGTCAGATATGCTGCATATCAAGTCCAGGGATGGTAAGGTCGACCCCAATAACTCAATAAGTCGTGCCGATGAATGGTCTATAACAGATCGAGAAACTACTGATAACACTTATCAGTAAACCTCAACAACCATGGCCAGGGACCTACTGATATAGCCAATCGAGCACAGCACAGCATCAACTCCCAATACCTGGAGAGACGAAACCCCTCCTATCGCTCATCGCCTTCGTGTGTCTCGGAACTGAACCCAACGGCCACCTGTTTGCATGACTCAGTAGAGTCGTGGTAGGGTGGTAATCAAAGTACAGTGGGAGAACACACATGACTCTATGACGATCTCGGGTCTACAGACTAACCTGCACCAGTGTCACCTGAGAACTGCTATCCGACGATAGATATAATTCCATATAGGAGTTCTCGGTGAGTCCGTCCAGTGTACCGAGTCACCACTGAGCACCTGTATACGATCCCATCTCTCTTCTCTTATCGATGTCAAACATCGATGAATGTGGGAACATCCATCGCCCATCATATGGGTCTAGTATCATATACACTAGTCTACTCTGGTATATCGATGCCCCGTCTCGATACACCTACGACTAGGGACATTCCAGGATATGCTTATAAACTACAGATGTCCCACTAGTATGATCTCTATCAAAATCATAGTAGTCAAGTCAATATCCTCAGGGCTTTACCAACATGTGTGAATGAATAAAAGCATGATCAAATCAACATGTCAGATAAAGAAGAACCAGAAGCATACTATCATGTCGAGCAAGAATGTACACTGAATATATATATACATGTATAAATACATCCACAATCATATAATGGCCTCTAGGGCATACATATATCCAACAATCTCCCACTTGCACTAAGGCCAGTTATTGGCGTATCTCATACCCAACATCTAAAAAAGTCGCTCATGTTGCGGCTGAGGGAAGGCCTTGGTGAGTGGATCCGCGGCGTTATTCTTTGTGTCTACTCTCCTAATCTCGATCTCGCGGCGATCTATAATCTCCCGGATCAAATGAAAGCGCCTCTGGATGTGTCTGGACCGCTGATGGGACCTGGGCTTCTTGGCTAACGCCATAGACCCATTATTATCACAATACAAAGGTATTGGATCAATAATGGTTAGAACTACTCCTAGCACCGAGACAAACTTCCTCATCCAGATGGCTTTCTTGGCGGCATCATTTGCAGGAATGTATTCAGCATCCATCGTAGAGTCCGCAACGGTATCCTGTTTGGAACTCTTCCAACTTACCGCCCCTCCATTGAGGGTAAATACAAAACCTGAGATAGATTTGTTGTCGTCCTTATCGCTCTGGAAGCTCGAATCGGTAAAGGCCTCCATTTGGATATCTCCATTACCATACACCAAGAACAATTCTTTAGTCCTTCGCAAGTACTTAAGAATGTTCTTCACAGCTATCCAGTAATTCTCCCCTGGGTTGGATTGATACCTGCTTACTACACTAAGTGCATGAGCTACATCTGGGCGTGTACATAACATCGCATACATTATAGATCCTACTGCCGAAGCATAGGGTATAATGCTCATGCGAGCTCTCTCTTCATCGGTCTTTGGGCAAGAGTCCTTGGAGAGAGTGACCCCATGGCAAGCGGATAAGGCACCCCGCTTGGAGTCTTCCATACTAAACCCTTTTAGGATGGTGTTGGTGTACCTGGTTTGGGACAATCCCAATAACCTTTTGGATCTATCCCTATAGATCCTAATGCCCAGAATGTATGTGGCATCACCCAGGTCCTTCATGGAGAATGTCACGACCCGCAGGGTACGGAACGTGACTGGCATTTAGGTTACGAAACGTCTCAAGACGTCCGTAAAATAAGTAAGCCAAAGCCCAGAAAACAAAACCAATTAAGCAAAAGAGTGAAGAAAACACAATCAATTGAAAGCGAGTTTATCAAATAAGTCATGTAAAACCCTTTTTAAAAACAATACCAATTTTTCCGAAAATTTCTGCAGAGTCTCCTTTGTAAATACTGGCCCCCAAAATGGGTACAACAAAATATATATGAATCCACCAAAATAGGGCATCCCCAAGCGGGAGCTAGCTCTTCGCCACAAGGCGGTCATAAATCCCACGCAATATAAAATGACAACAAGCAAAATAATCATAATGAAGCATAAGAAAACATCATGTCGACTCAAGTGAGCTCGACCCCAAAATACAACATAAAAGTCCACAAACCTCACAGTCTCATCTCTAGGTCAATATACAATAATACTGGTAGAAACAGTAGATGGAGTGCACTAGATACAAAGAATATACAAGGTGGTACAAAAATAGTAACATAACCCACCTAAGAGCAAAACCTCGAGTCCAGGCAAAGGAGGCAAAAGAACAAGTGCGCCCGCCGTTACTGAACTGACGGAGCGGACCTGCAAAAGACTGTGGCACAATGGGGGTGAGTTGCCAACTCTTGAGTAATAAATAACACCTACAAAGGCTATCGTAGCATGCACACAAGCATCCTAGCTTCTAAAATACAGGTATGAATGGGTGCACTAGCAGGTGCGTATACAACATCAGTGTACGAATATGTATGCAACATGAATATCTGAGGTCTCAATAGGTATATATAAGAAACATTTATCTCTTTTTGTTTTTGAAACTCTTTTAGAATGCCAGCATAATACTCAAAGAATCGACGAGAACCGTTGTCCAGCAACGACACCCAAAAGCTGTCTCAAATCCCATAAATGTATCTCTGGCCTCAGCCGTCCGGCTGACCCATCTCAAATATCAATATCTCATCATCTAGCGGCCACGGTCGGTATCCTCTGGATATCCGCCGTCCCAAACAGTCACTGGTAGGTAATCCGTCCCCTGCCAGGCTCAACGTCAACACCACATTCCTCTTGCCCCGGGGTACCTTACCGGGCCCACCATGTACCCGTGACGGTTCCTCCACTCCTCGACACGGATTTCCAAAACCACAGCAAACTCATGGTGGACGACACTTACATCACTAGAAAACCGCAATTTACATATTTTAAAAATATAATAAGTTTAGAAATTTTGCGGCTTTCCCCCGAAATCCAGAAATATCATAAAATCTCAAGAAATCCTCATAAGTGCATATGTCAATGATAATGAATGCATATGGTATCAATAATCAAGTTGCGATGTGTGATTAATAGATTAGGCATGAACAAATAATATGATGAAGCACATGCACATGAATAGCAATCCTACGATTTCATTTTAAGGAATTAAAGCAATAGTGCGAGTTTAAGTATCAATTATAGAAAAAGGTTTCAATTTAAAGGTTATCTAGTGTGGTGGCATGGCAATTACCAGGGTGTGTGTGTAAGCATGAATAGTGCTCGTGCTGCATATAAAAACCCTGGCAATGGTGCATGTGTCCTATAAAATGGTTTCGTATAGGTATGTCAATATAATGCATGGATGCAGCAAATAGTCAAATAAGTATTTCACCCCTAATTACTAACATCACTAAGAATCTTGTAAGTTACTAAAACTATCGGGCGGCTTGTGCCATCCAACGATAGTCCCCCATAGATGTTTCATCTACTCACCGGAATCCCTAGCTAGCTGTGTCCAATCACCGCTTTCCCCTTTCGCGCCGCGTCTGACGTCTCCGCGACCGAACCTGGAATTTACATCAATACCAAACATAAGGTTACATATCAAGAACGACGCAAAACCCAAACGAAACTACTAATGTTCACTAGCTAGGTACAACGTGCGCAGGGTGCGCGGAACATTCTCGAAAATCGCAAAAACTGCCAAAAATCGCCGATTTGGTCGCCCGGCAAAACTAAAACCCGACTACTCAAAAATCCGCGCTCACGCATCCTAAACGTCATAGGAGATGCTAAAAACATCCCCAAGGTAACACAAATAATTCACCATGCAATTTTAATAAAAACCTAGTAAGCACAAAACTAGCAATTTTGGTGCAAATATCGAAAATTAGCGATACGGTTATCACAATCCAACACAATATCCAACCACACAACTAGTTAGCCACAATCACATAAATTCAACTCATTTATCATGCTTCACAACCCAATTTCCATACATAAACCCTTTCTTGAAATTCCTAAAACAACAATTTACAACCAAAATCACACTTTTAAAATTAACTAAATTAGCATAATTTGAAGACCACATAAACAAGGTAACTTCTTTGATTTGGTTGTGTAGGAACTAGAAAGCAAAATAAATTTAATTAACCAAATAATGGTGTGTTAAAAAAACCTAGTTTAAAACAAACTACTCTTTTATAAACTAGATTAGAAATTAGCTAAACTTTTAACACTAAAACCATATAATTAAAGGAATTTAGCCAAAAGCGATTAACTTAATGGAAATTATACCTCAAGATCTTTGGATCAAGCATGTGATTTGCCTCTAAGGATGGCTTCCTAGCTCCAAGATTCAAGCAAGAATGGCTAAGGATAAATGATAGCATAAGGATTTTGTTTGGATTTTTGAATAAATTGTGGATTTTGATGTGTTTTTTTTGAAGAAATTTGAAGAAAATGAAAAGAAAAGAGATGAAGAGGAGGGGGTGCAGGTTTCGGCCAGATTAGGGGGAAGGGGAGGGTGTGGGTGTGTAGGAAAAGTCATTGGTCAACTCTCCCAAAAGTCAAAGCACCATACTTCAACAACTATTTTTAATATAAATTCATAACCAAACCAATTCAACACATGAAGAAAAGGCAAGGTGAGGCCAGAAATTTCTGGACTTGATCAAGGTGGGGCTGTCCTAGGGCTGAGGGAAGAGAGAGAGGGGTTTTACAGAAGAAATTTTATACAAAAAGACCCCCTACAAGTCAAAAATTGCAAGTTTTAGCTTAAAATTCAATAAATTCGTTTCCTATCATAAAAATTTGTTAAAAATCAAAATAAAATACTAAAAATTTATGTTACAACTAGATTTTAATTAACATAATTTTAAAGATTAAAATTAGCCCGGAAAAATTTATATTTATCGCTAAATTAATGTATTTTCTTACCGGCTTAAAATAATATTAAAAAATTGAAAAATTAGGGAAAATTTTTAAACGACCAGAATTTCATAATTAACTCATTATCTACTAAAAACAAGAAATTACCTATCCATTTTAGGTATAATTAGCCCTAAACTGCAAAATAACGAGAAAGACGGTTTTCGGAAAAATACCGAATTTTTACCGATTTTCAGGAAAACACCAAAACGACTTTTCAAGACGCTACAGAGAACCTTAGTGATAAAAAAGATTTGACCGACTGTAGCATAGGAATGTCATTTCCTATCAGAAGAATGTCATCCACGCACAATACGAGGAATGTGACAGCTCTTCCTACAGCCTTCTTATAAACACAAGGTTCATCTGGATTTTTGATGAAATCAAACTCTTTGATAACATCATCGAAACAGATGTTCCAACTCCGTGATGCCTGCTTTAACCCATATATGGATTTAAGCAATCTACATACTTTCCCGCTGCTCCCACTGTCAATGAAGCCCTCTGGCTGATCCATATAAACGCATTCTTCTAAATCTCCATTTAGAAATGCCGTTTTAACATCCATCTGCAAGTTTTCATAGTCGTAGTGAGCAGCAATAGCAAGTAGGATCCGAATGGATTTAAGCATTGCTACAGGCGAAAAAGTCTCGTCGTAGTCCAAACCTGGTCTTTGACGAAAACCCTTCGCCACAAGTCTTGCCTTATAGGTCTCTACCTGCCCATCTACACCAATCTTTCTTTTAAAGATCCATTTGCACCCCACAGGTTTTACCCCAGGGGGTACAACGTCCAAAGTCCATACTTTGTTGGTGTACATAGAGTCCATTTCGGATCTCATGGCATCCAGCCACTTCACAGAGTCTCCACTCGTGATAGCTTGCTGAAAACTGGTAGGATCATCATCCTCCATGATGCAGTCTTCTCTGTCACCATCAATGAGGAAACCGTAGTACCTCTCCGGTGGGCGAGAAGTCCTACAAGACCTTCGGAGTGGCCGGGGTTCCTCAGTTTCTATTGCAACAGCCGGTTCAACCAAGTCGTCATTTGTAGTTTGTGTCTCTAGAACCTCTTCTTGATCCACCACATTGCCATCATCTTTATCTGTGAAAAACTCTTTTTCTAAGAATGTGGCATACTGAGAAACAAATACCTTTTGTTCCTCCTTATGGTAGAAAAGATATCCATAAGAGTTCCTTGGATATCCCACAAAGTTACACATGACCGACCGTGTCTCGAGTTTGTCCGGATTCTGCTTTTTAACATAGGCCGGGCAACCCCAAATCTTAATTCTCTTAAGAGATGGTCTCTTCCCATGCCATATCTCATATGGTATGGTAGACACAGTTTTGGTTGGGACCCTGTTCAGTAGAAACATTGCAGTTTCCAATGCATGCCCCCAAAATGAGACGGGTAACTCAGCATCACTCATCATGGAACGGACCATATCTAATAGGGTCCTATTCCTTCGTTCTGACACACCGTTGTGCTGTGGTGTGTAAGGAGGAGTGAGCTGAGAGAGAATCCCATTCTCTTTTAGGAACTTTGCAAATTCTGTACTGAGGTACTCCCCACCTTGATCTGATCGAAGCATTTTGATACTCAAGCCGGTTTGTTTTTCTACTTCGAGTTTATATTCAGTGAATTTCTCAAATGCTTCGGATTTGTGCTTTAATAAAAATACATGACCGAATCTTGAGAAATCGTCAGTGAAAGTAATGAAGTAAGAAAAAACCGCCTCTAGCCTGTGTAGACATTGGCCCACATACATCACTATGTATGAGGCCTAGGAGCTCAGTAGCTCTTTCTCCGTGTCCGGTAAACGGAGTTTTGGTCATTTTACCCTTGATACAAGACTGGCAAGTTGCATAAGATTTATATTCAAAAGGGTTTAAATATCCATCTTTATGTAACTTGTTTAGTCTTGTTTCGTTAATATGACCAAGTCTACAATGCCAAACAAAAGCTTCATTTATTTTTGAAAGTTTTCTTTTATTAGTGTGTTGTATACTGAAAACTGTGTGTTGATTTAGGACGCATATCCCGTTATTAAGCGTACCATACCCAACCAACATTTGATTCAGGTGAGTGTTCATAACATTGTTCTGCAATACAAAATTATATCCTTCATTTTCTAACAATGAAACAGATATTATATTACAAAGCATACTTGGTACAAAATAATATGGGTTCAAAACCAATATACACCCAGATGGAAACCCCAAGTGATACTCTCCCACTGCGACTGTATGTATATTGGAACCATTTCCAACGCGGAGAGTATGGTCACCTATCTTCAAAACCTTGCTATTTCTCAGCCCCAGCATAGAATTGCAAATGTGAGAACCTGAACCGGTATCTAATACCCAGGAAGCAGAGTTTATTGAAAAACAGTTTTCTGTCACAAACACACCTGAAGCGGACGCATCCCCATGCTTCTTCTTGAGATTTAAGTACTCCGTACAGTTGCGCATCCAATGTCCTGTTTTGTGGCAATGAAAACATTCCCCTTTCCCCGATTCTCCAGCTTTGGACTTGTCCTTCCCCTTAACCTTTTTAACTCCACCCTTAGGATTGGTGGGCTTCTTCTTTTTCTTTCCCTTGGCCTTTGCCTTTGGGCGAGAAGAGGAAGGTTGTCCAACAGTCAAAACGGGAGTTTTCACTGATTTCAGTGTGCTCTCTGCACTCCTTAACATATTAAGGAGTTCAGGTAGTTCCTTCTCCATGTTGTGCATGTTGAAGTTAACTATGAATTGAGCAAAGGTGGAGGGGAGGGACTGCAGAATAATATTTGTATATTGTTCATTGTCCATTGTCCATCCAAGGTCCTCAAGCTCTTCTATGAGAGCTATCATCTTCAGAACATGGTCTCCTACTGGTGTGCCAGGGGCCATTCGCATCTGAAACAATTTCTTTGATGCTTCGTATCGTAATACGCGGGATTGCTTTCCATACAACTCCTTTATATGGAGGAAATTGGCTTGAATGTCCATATTCTCGTGCTGCTTTTGATGTGTGTTGTCCATCGATGCAAGCACGAGTCATTTGGCCGTAGCACAGTCAGCGTCCCATGTCTTGCGGACTTCAAAATCCGCAACTGAGGATTTTGGACCTGGGACGGACGAGGCTGAAGCCGTGAGGACATATGATACTTTAAGTAAAGGAAATTTTCAGATTCCTTAGCCAGTCTTTATAATTGGTCCCATTCAGTTTATTTTTATCTAGTAGAAGCTTGAGTCCAGTCATTGGTATATGCCATTAAGAGAGAGAAAAGAATACACTCAGCGAAAGCTTTTGCAAAGATCAGATTGGTTATTATCTTGTCAAATCGATGTCTCCCACTGCTTTAATCAAGTTTTTCTTTCAAACCTTAAAAAGAAAACTAGCCAGGATTAATTATAGTCTATAACTTCGCTAACCGTTCAGCCAAGCCAGTGTCGGTACTTGAGGGAGGTTCCCCGTGCTTTCGCACGGACCTAATTAAAGTAAACCTCGTTTTCCCAGAGGCGTAGCCTCGTTAACACCTTTCTAGGCACCTAATGAGTTAGCTAATTGTAAACTACAAAACTCTCCTGGGAGCAACTATTGCCCACAGTGGGATCAGGATCCAACCTTCATATGGAAGGTATGCAATCTCATTGCAAATCTCAACACTTGAAATTCCCGATGCGGTTTTTCCCCCTAGTACCTATGACCTTAACTATGGTCAACAAATCATAAGTACCAGTCAAGTTCTACCCGTCATTTCTTGATTAATTAGACCCACTCATTTGACCCTTAACTATGGTCAACAAAGTCGCATGAATGTGCTAATTAATCTGCATCATATGCATTGTAGGAAGACATCACTTAGCTACCGTACACTACGCCTTAACTATAGTCAACAAACGTAGCACGAATACTAAGTACTCTACTTCCTAAAAGACGGAGGGTTGCGGATTATTTTTAAGAAAATCTTTAACGCTTTGAACTTGATATCGTCGTAGAATCAAATGGTTTTTAAAAGGAGTGGCTTGAGCTACGCAGTTTTGAAATGTAGCTTCTTCATAAAGAGCCGAGTGGTTTTCAAATCTGATTCTACAACATCTTTTTAGGTTTATTTTCTTTACATTAATCATATTAATGTAGTCCCATCATTTAAGTCCTTAAGCCAATCACAGAAAAGAAACGAAAATACAACGTACGCTTATGCCATCCGCATTCACCGCAATGTTCCGTTATGCACCGTTAGGTTACTTAACTAACGACATACCGGGACGGGACTAGCGTGTGTGTAAAACATAAGCAATGTCTACTATATATCTCATATAAGCATATCCTGGAATGTCCCTAGTCGTAGGTGTATCGAGACGGGGCATCGATATACCAGAGTAGACTAGCGTATATGATACTAGACCCATATGATGGGCGATGGATGTTCCCACATTCATCGATGTTTGACATCGAGATCGTATACGGGTGCTCAGTGGTGACTGGGTACACTGGATATATATATACATGTATAAATACATCCACTATCATATAATGGCCTCTAGGGCAGACATATATCAAACAGCATCAACCATGCCCGATTAAAAATTTAGCCGTGCCGAATAACTCTAAACAAGATCTTTGCTAGATAATTAGGGTAACACATGCAAGTAAATAACAATTATCACTAAGTGAATACGAAATACAACCTTTGTAGATCGGTCCTTCACTTCTAAAGCTCCTTGTTGTAGTCCCTTCGCTGCGATCATCGAACTCCCGGACTCTCGGACGGTTCCATGAGAAGATTGCAATGGTATTGCTTGAAGTCTTCGAGGCTGAAGATGATCTATGTCGAGGGAATACGAACTCAAGCTTCTACTTCACTAACTAGAGAACTAGTGAAGCAAACACCCTAAACTAAAGTGCTAGTCTAGTAGAGGATGATAAAATAGGAAATGGGTAGACTTTAGAATTTGTTTTCTCACAACATTCCTCTCTCTTTATCAAACCCTAGAAAGAATTTGAAGGAGGAAGAAGATGAGCTCAAAATGAGAATGAAAACTAATCAAGAGAGAGAGTACTAACCATGGGTGAGTGAGTATCATATACTAACTCATGTAGAGACATAACCATGGCTAATTCTAATGGTTGGGTTAACTTAATATCATAAGTAAAACAAATTGAGTTGAATTTGTCAAAGCACTAAAAGCTTCTACAAGCTTCATGCACTTAATAAATATCAATCAATTTAGATTTACTTTATATATAAAAAACCCTCCACTAAAATTAGAATGGTGTATGTCTTATACACCCATGTCATGTGTATCAACAACCATGATACAATATGAACACAAATAAATATATATCACATATATATTAAGTTCTGCACAAGTGAGAAAAACAAATGCTTAAGTGAACCAATGTTAGTTAATGTAAATTAGTATATCACATATACAATTATACACTAAATTATTAAATCAACACTTGACTTAATAATCCGGTTATATCACATATAACCGACTAACACAAAGTGTACCAACTTATCGAATCAACACTTGATTCGATAACCCGGCTATATCACATATAACCGGCCGATACAATAGTCGCGAGAATAGAATACGGTATCACATACATGCATTATTCTCGGTCCCGCACATATCATATATGCGACCCTATTTCGTTTTGCCTGAGCCAGTAAAACCTCTATGTAGGACTCTAAAGACTCGTCAATACGCCGGCAGTAGGTAATGATCATATCAAGCACCCACAAGCCGTCAGCGGTACTAGCTGGACGTAACGGCTACCCGGGTATTGAGCGATCAGAAGATCAGCAAGCAAGCCCGCTCCAACTCCTACAAAAAGCCTGACAGTGACACTACCGTACAGTCCGGTCTCCTCGTCTGATATGTGGCATATCAAGTCTAGGGGTGGTAAACGTCAGACCCCAATAACCGATAAGTCATGCTGATATGAGGCTCATAACGGGTCGAGAAACTACTGGTAACACTTACCAGTAAATCTCTAAACCAGCCCTGGCCAGGGACTTCTCTGTTATGGCCAATCGAGCATAGCGCAACATCAATACAGGGAAAGACGAAACCCCTCCTATCGCTCATTGCCTCCATGTGACTCGGGACTGTACCCAAAAACCACCGTTTTGCACATCCTCATGGACTTGGTAAGGTGGAAATCAAAGTATAGTGGGAATCACACAAGACTTTATGATGATCTCGGGTCTACAGACTAACCTGTACCAGTGTCACCAGAGAACTGCCATCTGACGTAAAGTATAATACCATCTGGGAGTTCTCGGCGAGCCCGTCCAGTGTACCCAGTCTCCACTGAGCACCCGTATATCATCTCTTATGTCAAACACCAATGGATATGGGATCATCCATCGCCCATCTACATGGGTCGAGAAGTTATACACTAGTCTACACTGGTATATCGATGCCCCGTCTCGATACACCCACGACTAGGGACCTTGAAGGATGTACTTATAGACAACCATTTCCCCACTAGTATGATCCGCATAATAGTCCAGGTAGTCATGTACTCATCCTAAGGGCTTTACCAACATGTAGCAGAGAGACAATCAGTGTACACGTTAAGGTAAAGAGTAACCAGATAGCATACTATCATGTCGAGCAAGAAAGTCCTCCCTATATATATCCAAGCATCCACTACAGTATACGTCTCATGTATAGTAATGGCCTCTTGGGCATATTAGTTATGTATATGCCGTAGAGTCCATTGTTGTACATTTGATGTATACTATGATGGATGCTTAGATATATACAGAGAGGACTTTCCTGCTCGTCATGATAGTATGCTATTTGGTTTCACTTTATCTTAACATGTTGACTTGTATTGGTTTACTGTCTTTCTCAAACATGTTGATAAAGCCCTTAGGATCTGGACTCGACTACTGGGATTATGATGAGATCATACTAGTGGGGCCACGGTAGTCGATGAGTACATCCTATAAATGTTCCTAGTCGAGGGTATATCGAGACAGGGCATCGATACACCAGAGTAGACTAGCGTATACGCATCTTGACCCATATGATGGGCGATGGATGATCCCATATCCATCGGTGTTTGACATCAAGGTTGGTGTACGGGTGCTCAGTGGAGACTGGGTATACTGGACGGACTCGCCGAGAACTCCCAGTTGGTGATATACCACACGTCAGATGGCAGTTCTCCGGTGACACTGGTACAGGGTAGTCTGTAGACCCGATACCGTCATAGAGTCTTGTGTGATTCCCACTGTGCTTTGATTTCCACCTTACCACGTCCACGAGGGCATGCAAAACGGTGGCTTTTGGGTACAGTCCCGAATCACATGGAGGCAATGAGCGATAGGAGGGGATTCGTCTCTCCCGGTATAGGGAGTTGATGTTGTGCTGTGTTCGATTGGCTATAACTGGAAGTCCCTGGTCAGGGCTGATATAGAGATTTACTGGTAAGTGTTACTAGTAGTTTCTCGACCTGTTATGAGCCTCACATCGACACGACTTATCGGTTACTGGGGTCTGACGTTTACCACCCCTAGACTTGATATGCGACATATCAGACGAACAGACCGGACTCTACGGGAGTGTTACTGATTGGATACACAGGAGAACGCACAGGCTAGCTTGTTGATCTTCTGATCGCTCAATACCTGGGTGGCTGTTACGTTTAGCTGACCGCTTGCATCTTGTGGGTGTTTGATATGATCATCACCTGCTACCGGCGTATTGACGATTCTTTAGAGTCCTACACAGAGGTTTCTTGGCTCAGGCGAAACGGAGTAGAGGCACATATGTGATTTGTGCAGGACCGAGGATAATGCGATATGAGATACCGTATTATATTCTCGAGATATTTAGATATGAATCTGGACATCGGATCAAGTGTTGATTCGATGAATCGGTACATAATATATTAGCCGGTTATATTCGATATAGCCGGATCGTTGGATGATGTGTTGATTCGATGATTTAATGTATAATAATATATATGATATATTGTATTACATTATCTAATATTGGCTCGCTTTATTATTTCATTTTCTCACTAGATGATACATTGATATATATGCGATATATGTTAATTGTATTATTTTATTTTGTTGCAAATATATAATATATATGTGATATATATTATTGTGACATGATATGATTTATTATTAAACATGTTTAAGGATGATTAAATGGGATTAGGGTTTGATTAGGGTTAGCTTCTTCTTGTTCATTCTAGAAGCTTTGCTTTTGTCTTGGTTAAGATATTATGATTGATATTTTTCCATGACTCATTTCTAACCTAACCAAACCCTAACCCTAGTTTATTCTCTACAAACTCTTAGCCTATCATCCTTGACCATGGTTGATATATCAATCATATAGATTTCTTTTCTATTCATCACAAAAGGATTATCTTTTCCATTATCATCTTCTTCTCTCTTGAGTTCTAAAAGAAAAAGCTTACTAGTTAATTCTTGTGTGATGATTTCAAGTGAGAAAGTGAATAAAAAGAAAGCATAAATACTACTCCCTCATCCTCATCTCATCTAGCCCATGAGATTAGGGTGTTCATCTCTTTAGAGTGAGAAAGCTTAGGTTTTTGCAACTTCGACGTAGATCATCGGAGATTCGGAACACTTCAAGCTAGCGTGGATCGTTCGAGTCGTGGAGCCTCTCTTGAGTCCGGGAGATCATGGATCGCGGCGAAGGGACTTCTACTCGGAGCTTGTGAAGCGAAGGAGCGGACTACAAAGGTTGTAATCCCTCACACTTAGATAAAAAGTTGTTATCTTGCATGCTAAACCCTAATTATCTAGCAAAGATCCCGTCTTTGGGTTGTTCGGCACGTCTAAAATTTTATCCGGGCATGTTTGATGCCTTATGAACCTTCACAAGAGTGCCTAGGAACCCTACAGTGGTATCAGAGCCTGGCTAGAGCATTAGGCGTCGTGTTTACGAAGTTAAAACTCCGATCGAACCCGAACCGACCAAATTTACCCCTTCTCTGGAAATTTTTCAAAAACTAGGATTTTTCTGAATTAAAAATACCTAAAAAATACAGCTGGATAATACAAGAATTATGGTGAAATTCGTACCTCCAATTCGACTACATGGCCGCGGAACCGCGGCAATTACCCACCATTAGCGGCGGTTCCGCGGCAGTATAAGAGTATTAGGTACGCTTTTGTGCACAGTAATTCTTGTCTCTGTGTTTACTATTTTATGGATATTTTTAATCTAACTCAAGTGTTGAGTATTCTGGGGTTTATTTTGTAATCGTAGATTCGATCGGAATATTTAAATTCGTTATTATTTCCGGATATTTAGAAACTGTTAAACTATTTGAACGGATATCATTAACCCACTTTATCCCGGAACGGCAAACTTTCAAGTGTTGATTTTTTATTGGGTTTAAATCTTTCGGAAAAATTGTACAAGTTAAGCGGTGGACCCTCTAGAAGACAACAAACCTTAACTCGATTATGTGACCGTCTTGAACTGCCTTTTGAACCTTCGGGTTTGGGGCAGTACGGCGTGCCACATGTGAGGCGTTGGCTTGACCCTTCTACGGCTGGATCACTGGTACTATGACATATTCTGGGATTATTTGAACTCCGCTCAAGTGTTGAGCACTTTGGGAAATTTTGGGTATTTGATTATCTGTTCGAAAAGTTTAATACTGTCCATTTATCTGGAATGTGATACAATATGTGGAATTCATTGTGTTAGGCATGAAATGCGAAGTATGTGATATTTCGGATTTACGATGTCTAAAGTGATTGTGGATTCCAAATATTGTAGTTTTACACTTTCTTTTCTATGACCGTAAGTGTAGTATGTAGTTGTATTGCCGGTCTTCGTTGCTATATATCGGCGACGATCGGTGTATGCATACTTACTTACGTTGATGATATGTGATATTATGTGTTGCTGAGAAATGATGTGCAGGATTGTCGCGATTGAATAGCCGGGGGTTTTATGTGAGATGAGAGTTTTATATTTTCATTCATGTAAATTCAATTGTAATGTAATATTCTTTTATTTGGGGCACTTCCAGGTTGAGGTTGATGCCACCAGTGTTGTATATTATTTACTTTTCCGCATTAGGATGGACCCAAGGAGGGGAGCACAGGTGACCGGGTTATGGGGTTCAGTGGGAGGCCATCTCGAGGAGTCGAGACCGGGTCTCCTA
The DNA here is from genome assembly GCA_030015575.1 of Agapanthus africanus. Lineage (NCBI taxonomy): Eukaryota > Viridiplantae > Streptophyta > Magnoliopsida > Asparagales > Amaryllidaceae > Agapanthus > Agapanthus africanus. The sequence continues at coordinate 272,784,436 of JASDDO010000012.1, forward strand.
AACTCCAGAATTGGTAGGGTCGCTTGCCGCTCTCGTAGGGGTCCAGGGTGTGGGCTTGGCTATTCATCGCGACTGTGGAATCCGTATTTTCTATTGTTGGCTAAATACGAAATACGGACGTCCTAGTATATCCCACATTATATCAATGTTTCTGCTGCGATATCTGTGATGTGATCATTTGATATGTTCTGATGGATATAGTATATAGTATATATAATATATTATATAGACGTTACTTATGTTTTACACCCGCACTAGCCCTGCCCTGCTCTGTCGTTAGTTATCTAACCTAACGGTGCACGAGGGGACATCGAGGCGAATGCGGATGGCATAATTGTACGTCGTATTTATCTAAAATGCTTAGGAAGCATAAGCTGATGGGATTTTTATTAATGAGATTAATAAAAAGAAAAGAAACCTAAAAGATGTTGTAGAATCAAAACCTTATAAAAAGGGTAGCTACAATTTTGCTTTGCACAGTGATATATATGATATATCCTGCACCTTATTCGATGGGGAAAGAGCCGAGATCCCTTCACCGGGAGTGACCACTTTAGCGAAACTGGCAGATGCTACAAAACGCGGTTTGTCTTTTGAATGCTTTTAGTGTTTTGCTTTGCACAGCGATATATATGATATATCCTGCACCTTATTCGATAAGGAAAGGGCCGACGATCCCTTCACCGGGAGTGACCCCTTTAGCGAAACTAAGAAAAGCCTCAAAAACACTCCTTTTCAAAAACACTTGATTCTACGACGATATCAAGTTCCTTACGCTCAGGGTTTTCTGAAAAAAACCAGCGTAGCCCTCCGTCATTTCAGATAAGTACTACTTAGTATTCGTGCTACGGTAGTTTAGCATTCGTCAAGGCGTAGTGTACGGTAGCTAACTAGTATTTATCTGCTTATGCATATGATGCAGATTGGATTAGGGTATTCGTACGGCGTTGTTTGGCATTCGTGAAGGGTCGTATGGGTGGGTTTAATTCAATCAAGAAATGTACGGGTTGAACTTGACTAGTGGACTATGGGTTGTTTGGCATTCGTCAAGGTCATAGAACACTAGGGGTAAAATATTATTGGGAATTTCAAGTGTTGAAATTTGCAATAAGATTGCATACCTTCTATGAGATAGTTGGATCCCGATACCCACTGCGAGTAAGAGTTACTCCGGGGAGAGTTTTACACAGGACAATTAGTCGATCAAGTAGGTGTCTAGAAAAGTGTTAACGGGGTTACGCCTCTGGGAAAATGAGGTTTACTTTAATTAGGTCCGTGCGAAAGCATGGGGAACCTTCCTCAAAGTACCGACACTGATCTGGCTGAAAGATTGACGAAATTGTAGGGTGTAATTAATCCCGGCTAATCTTACCTTTTAGGGTTTGAAGGTAGATTTGATAAAAACAGTGGGAGGCATCCTGATTAGATAAGATAATAACCAATCTAATCTTGCAAGAGCATACGCTAAAGTGTTTTCTTCTCTCTCTCTCCAGGTAGCGACCATGTCAGGCCATAATCAAGATAATAATATGGATGTATTGACTGAACCCGCTTATTATACTGAGCAGGGGAACGTTGGACCCGTTCTTTCTTATAAGAGTTATAAGACTGGACAGAGAATAGAAGAATATCTAAATTCTCAAGCCGCCCAAAAGAACATGCATGTTGATGCATCTTCTTCAGGTGTGTTAGTTATTGAGAACTGTTTTTCAGTTCATCCTACGTCCTGGGTATTAGATACCGGATCAGGATCCCACATATGTAAATTGTTACATGGGCTACGTAATGGTAGAGAACTGGGAAAAGGTGATCATTCCGTTCAAGTAGGGAACGGTGCAAGTATTGCAGCCAAAGCTGTTGGCGAATATCACCTTGTATTGCCAAGTCGTAATACACTGATTCTAAATGAGTGCTATTATATACCGAACATGATGTGCAACATTATATCAGTTTCTTTATTAACTAAAGAAGGATATAATTTTGTAGTAAAGGATAATGTTATGAACATATTCCTAGATCAAAAGTTGATTGCATCAGGCTCGTTACATAATGGCATATTCATTCTAAATCAGAATACAGTCCTCAATATACAAAACACACACAAGAGGAAGAGTTCAGAAATGAACGAATCCTTCTTATGGCATTGTAGACTTGGTCATATCAATGCGACACGACTGGCTAAGTTACATAAAGATGGTTATTTGAATCCGTTCGAATTATCATCTTATGATACTTGCCATTCATGTCTCAAAGGAAAAATTACCAAAGCTCCGTTTAGTGGACACGGAGAAAGAGTTACCGAACTCTTAGGACTGGTACATAGTGATGTATGCTGTCCCATGTCTACGCATGCCAGGAACGGTTCTTCCTACTTCATTACATTCACTGACGATCTCTCTAGATACGGGCATGTGTTCCTATTGAAACACAAGTCTGAAGCTTTTGAGAAATTCAGAGAATATAAGCACGAAGTAGAGAACCAAACGGGCAAAAGTATAAAGATCCTTCGATCTGATCGAGGAGGAGAATACTTGAGCAATGAGTTCCAAGATTATCTAAAAGAGAATGGGATTCTCTCTCAGCTTACTCCACCTTATACACCACAGCACAACGGTTTATCGGAACGAAGGAATCGCACCCTATTAGATATGGTGCGTTCAATGATGAGTACAACTGAGTTACCTATTTCCTTCTGGGGGTATGCGCTTGAAACAGCCATACACCTATTGAATATGGTTCCTACCAAATCATTGCCTACCACTCCATATGAAATATGGAAAGGGAAGAGACCATCTCTTAAGTATGTTAAGATATGGGTTTGTCCAGCCTATGTCAAAAGACAAAATCCGGACAAACTCGAGGCAAGATCAGTCTTATGCAAGTTTGTAGGATATCCCAAAAATTCACAAGGGTATATCTTCTACCACCCCGAGGAACAAAAGGTGTTTGTTTCTCGACATGCCACTTTCTTAGAAAAAGGTTTTCTTATGAAACAGATTAGTGGCATTGAGGTAGAACTGGAAGGGGTTCCAGCGACACAAACTATAACAGAAGACTTGGTAGAACCAGAGGATTCAGTAGTACCCGACGAACCCCAGCCTCTCCGCCGATCTAGCAGGGTTTCTCATCCGCCTGAGAGATACTACGGTTTTCTCGTTGATGGTGGAAGCGAGGATTGCATCATGGAAGATGATGACCCGACTAGTTTCGAGCAGGCCATCACGAGTGGTGACTCTGTGAAATGGCTGGATGCAATGCGATCTGAGATGGAATCCATGTACACCAATAAAGTAAGGATTTTCGAAAATGCTCCTGAAGGGGTAAAACCCATTGGGAGCAAGTGGATTTTTAAAAAGAAATTTGGTGTAGATAGAAAAGTGGAGACTTTCAAAGCTAGACTTGTAGTAAAGGGTTTTTGTCAACGACCAGGTGTGGATTATGACGAAACCTTTTCTCCAGTGGCTATGCTTAAGTCCTTCCGGATCTTACTTGCCATTGCTGCATACCATGACTACGAAAGCTGGCAAATGGATGTTAAGACCGCCTTTCTAAACGGTGATTTAGAAGAGAGCGTGTACATGACTCAGCCAGAGGGCTTCGTAGATAGTGGGAGCAGCGGAAAGGTGTGCAAGCTGCTTAAATCCATTTATAGGTTAAAGCAAGCATCGCGTAGTTGGAACATCTGTTTTGATATTGTAGTCAAAGAGTTTGACTTCATCAAAAATATAGATGAACCTTGTATCTATAAGAAGGTAGCAGAGGGTAAGGTTGTCTTCATCGTATTGTACGTGGATGACATACTCTTGATAGGAAATGATATTCCTATGCTGCAATCAGTCAAGCTCTTCTTATCACAGAGATTCTCAATGAAAGATCTAGGTGATGCCTCCTGCATATTGGGGATTAGGATCTATAGAGATAGATCCAAACGGATACTGGTATTGTCCCAATCCAGGTACATTGACACCATACTAAAGAGGTTTAGTATGGAAGAATCCAAGCGTGGGAACCTACCCATGATCTCTGGACTCACTCTCTCCAAAGAGATGTCTCCCAAGACTGATTTGGAGAGAGCTCGCATGCAAGGGATACCCTATGCTTCGGCAGTAGGCTCTATCATGTATGCGATGCTATGTACCAGACCCGATGTAGCATACTCACTAAGTGTAGTGAGTCGGTATCAAGCAGATCCTGGAGAGAGTCACTGGACAGCTGTGAAGAACATTCTCAAGTACTTGCGAAGGACTAGAGACATGTTCTTGGTGTATGGTAACGGAGAACTCCGGGTGGAGTCCTTTACCGATTCCAGCTTCCAGAGTTATAAGGACGACTCTAAGTCGCACTTGGGATTTGTCTTTACCCTCAATGGAGGGGCGGTATGTTGGAAGGGTTCCAAACAGGATACCGTTGCAGACTCGACGATGGAGGCTGAATACATCGCTGCCAACGATGCTGCCAAAAAGGCTGTCTGGATGAAGAAGTTCATTAGTGAACTTGGTGTGGTTCCATCCATTGAGCATCCAATACCTCTGTATTGCGATAACAATGGAGATGTGGCTTTGGCCAAGGAACCCAGATCCCATCAGAAGTCCAGACATATTCTGAGGCGGTATCACCTGATCAGGGAGATAGTTGATCGCCGGGAGATCGAGGTCAGGAGAGTAGATACGAAGGACAACACTGCGGATCCACTCACGAAGGCCATTCCCCAGATACAGTTTGAGAGATTATTCGGGATGCTAGGTATGAGATACTACAGCAGCTGGCCTTAGTGAAAGTGGGAGATTGTTAGTTATGTATATGCCTTAGAGGCCATTGTTGTACATTTGATGTATATTATGATGGATTCTTAGATATATACAGAGAGGACTTTCTTGCTAGTCATGATAGTATGCTATTTGGTTTCACTTTATCTTAACATGTTGACTTGTATTGGTTTACTGTCTTTCTTTCACATGTTGATAAAGCCCTTAGGATCTGTACTCGACTACTGGGATTATGATGAGATCATACTAGTGGGGCCACGGTAGTCGATGAGTACATCCTATAAATGTTCCTAGTCGAGGGTATATCGAGACAGGGCATCGATACACCAGAGTAGACTAGCGTATACGCATCTTAACCCATATGATGGGCGATGGATGATCTCATATCCATCGGTGTTTGACATCAAGGATGGTGTACGGGTGCTCAGTGGAGACTGGGTACACTGGACTGACTCGGCGAGAACTCCCAGTTGGTGATATACCACACGTCAGATGGCAGTTCTCCGGTGACACTGGTACAGGGTAGTCTGTAGACCCGATATCGTCATAGAGTCTTGTGTGATTCCCACTGTGCTTTGATTTCTACCTTACCATGTCCACGAGGGCGTGCAAAACAGTGGCTTTTGGGTACAGTCCCGAATCACATGGAGGCAATGAGCGATAGGAGGGGATTCGTCTCTCCCGGTATAGGGAGTTGATGTTGTGCTGTGTTCGATTGGCTATAACTGGAAGTCCCTGGCCAGGGATGATATAGAGATTTACTGGTAAGTGTTACTAGTAGTTTCTCGACCTGTTATGAGCCTCACATCGACACGACTTATCGGTTACTGGGGTCTGACGTTTACCACCCCTAGACTTGATATGCGACATATCAGACGAACAGACCGGACTGTACGGGAGTGTTACTGATTGGATTCACAGGAGAACGCACATGCTAGCTTGTTGATCTTCTGATCGCTCAATACCTGGGTGGCTGTTACGTTTAGCTGACCGCTTGCAGCTTGTGGGTGTTTGATATGATCATCACCTGCTACCGGCGTATTGACGATTCTTTAGAGTCCTACACAGAGGTTTCTTGGCTCAGGCGAAACGGAGTAGAGGCACATATGTGATATGTGCAGGACCGAGGATAATGCGATATGAGATACCGTATTATATTCTCGAGATATTTAGATATGAATCGAGACATCGGATCAAGTGTTGATTCGATGAATCGGTACATAATATATTAGCCGGTTATATTCGATATAGCCGGATCGTTGGATCAAGTGTTGATTCGATGATTTAATGTATAATAATATATATGATATATTGTATTACATTATCTAATATTGGCTCGCTTTATTATTTCATTTTCTCACTAGATGATACATTGATATATATGCGATATATGTTAATTGTATTATTTTCTTTTGTTGCAAATATATAATATATATGTGATATATATTATTGTGACATGATATGATTTATTATTAAACATGTTTAAGAATGATTAAATGGGATTAGGGATTGATTAGGGTTAGCTTCTTCTTGTTCATTCTAGAAGCTTTGCTTTTGTCTTGGTTAAGATATGATGATTGATATTTTTCCATGACTCATTTCTAACCTAACCAAACCCTAACCCTAGTTTATTCTCTACAAACTCTTAGCCTATCATCCTTGACCATGGTTGATATATCAATCATATAGATTTCCTTTCTATTCATCACAAAAGGATTATCTTTTCCATTATCATCTTCTTCTCTCTTGAGTTTTAAAAGAAAATGCTTACTAGTTAATTCTTGTGTGATGATTTCAAGTGAGAAAGTGAATAAAAAGAAAGCATAAATACTACTCCCTCATCCTCATCTCATCTAGCCCATGAGATTAGGGTGTTCATCTCTTTAGAGTGAGAAAGCTTGGGTTTTTGCAACTTCGACGTAGATCATCGGAGATTCGGAACACTTCAAGCTAGCATGGATCGTTCGAGTCGTGGAGCCTCTCTTGAGTCCGGGAGATCATGGATCGCGGCGAAGGGACTTCTACTCGGAGCTTGTGAAGCGAAGAAGCGGACTACAAAGGTTGTAATCCCTCACACTTAGATAAAAAGTTGTTATCTTGCATGCTAAACCCTAATTATCTAGCAAAGATCCCGTCTTTGGGTTGTTCGGCACGTCTAAAATTTTATCCGGGCATGTTTGATGCCTTATGAACCTTCACAAGAGTGCCTAAGAACCCTATAGGGCATACATATAACTAACAATCTCCCACTTGCACTAGGGCCATCTGATAACAGTGGTTGTAGTATCTCATACTCAACCTTCCCATAATAGTCTCTCTCTGGGAAAAAGCCTTTATGAGTGGATCCGCCGTGTTGTCCTCTGAGTATACTCTCCTAACCTCGATCCCCTGATGATCAACCATCTCCATGATCAGGTGATACTGCCTTAGAATATGTCTGGATCACTGATGGGACGGGTGTTCCTAGGCATAAACCACAACTCCATTGTCTCACAATGGAAGGAACGAAGTTCATCTCATGAACTAATATACACCCAGACTGCCTCTTTGGTAGCATCTTTGGTAGCGATGTATCTAGCCTTTTATCGTCTAATATGCCACGGTATCTGTCTTGGAACTCTTCCAACATACCGTCCCTTTACTGAGGGTGAAGACAATGTCTGTGACTGACATTCAGTCGTCCTTATCACCCTGGAACCCTTCCAGTGATTCTCTCCAAGATCAATTGATACCATCTCACTATAGCTAGTGAGTATCCTAACATCCAATTAGATCTATCTCATAGATCCAAAACCCAGGATTTAGTATGTATCACTTTGATCCTATGTGGAGAATCATTGTGATAAGCGGAGATTGACCGAGCGTAGCATAGGAAACTCCTTCCCTATCAAGAGTATGTTATCCACGTACTCTACGAGGATCTCCACCATAATCTCTACTACCTTTTTGTATATACAAGGTTCATTCACCATTTTGATGATGTCAAACTCTTTGACTAACACATCAAAACAGACGTTCCAACTCCGCGATGCCTTCTTTTTCACATAAAACATCTTGCACACGTTTCCGCTGCTCCCACTGTTTACGTAGCCCCTCTGACTATGTACTTATAGACACTCTCTTCTAAATCACTATTTAGAACAGCAGTCATGACACCCAACCGCCAGATATCGTAGTCATGGTTTGTAGCCGTGGCAAGTAGGATCTGGAGGAACTTAAGTATAGGCCCTAGAAAAAGTTTCATCATTAGCCACAACTGGTCTATGATGCAAACCTTTAACAAGTCTAGCTTTGAAAGTCTCAACTTTTCCATGTACACTAAGTAATCTTCTCAAGATATACTTGCTCCTGATGGGGATTTAACCCTTCAGATAAAGCAACCAAAGTCCATACTTTGTTGGTGTATAAGGATTCCATCTCAGATCGTTAAGCATCCAGCCATTCTTACATAGTCCCACTCCTGATGGCCAGCTCGAAACTAGTTGGTTCATCATCTCATGATGCATTCCTCGCTCCCACTGTCATAGAGAAACCGAAGTATCTCTCAGGTGGGTGAGGAACCCTACTAGATCGGCGGAGAGGCTGAGGATCGTTAGAAACTATTGAATCCTTTGGTTCTACCAAATCATCAGCTGCAGTTTGTATAGCTGGAACTCCTTCCAGTTCTACCTCATGTCCACTAATTTCTTCACAAGAAATTCCCTTTCACAAAGGTGGCATGCTGAGAAACAAAACATCTTTTGTTCCTTGGTTTGGTAGAAGATATTCCCTTGCGTATGCTTGGGATATCCAACAAACTTCCACGGAACTGAATTTGCCTCGAGCTTGTCCGGATTATGCTTTTAGACATAGACTGGACAACCCCAAAATCTTAACTGACTTAAGAGATGGGCTCTTCCCTTACCATATCTCATATGAAGTGGTAGGCAACTGATTTGATCGGAACCCTATTCAATAGGTATGCAACTTCTCCAGTGCATAACTCCCAAAATGAAATAGGTAACTCAGTAGTACTTATCATAGAGCACGCCTTATCACATAGGATTTGATTTCTCCGCCCCGATACACCGACGTGCTGTGGTGTATACGGAGGAGTAATGCTGAAAGAGAATCTCATTCTCCTTTAGAATAATCCAGGAATTCCGTGCTTAAGTATTCTCCTCCCTGATCACATCGAAGGACATAATACTTATACGCATTTTTGGTTCTTTACTTCTAACTTATATTTTGTGAATATCTCAAAAGTTTCGGACTTGTGTTTCAACAGGAACATATGTCTGAATCTTGAGAGATCATCAGAGAATGTAATGAAGTACAAAGAACCAGTCTTGGCATGTGTAGACAAGGGACCTTCATACATCAACATGTATCATCCCAAGAGTTCACTAACTCTTTCTCTGTTTCCAATAAACAGAGCTATGGTCATCTTATCTCTGTGACATGACCGACAAGTTTCACAAGATGTAAATTCAAACTAATTTAAATATGCATCTGTATGTAACTTCAGCTAGTCGGGTCACATTGATATGACCTAGTCTACAATACCTCAAGAAGGATTCGTTCATTTATGAACTCTTCCTCTTGTGTGTGTTCCTTATACTAAGAACTGTAGTTTTATTTAGAACGTCAATGCTGTAAGTCCATGTGATCAGTCGAAAATACTGCATTTCTAACACGACAATTTCCCTACCTTTTGCAGTCAAGTAAAGGTATCCGGTATTCAAATCACACATATTTGCAAAACACATGTAAAATACTGGATTACTTGTACTGTAGACTAAAACCGGCACTTTTTAGGGAAATTGTGTGTTTTTCATGGCATTGCATCATCCTTGTATTGCGCAACTCTTGTCTTGGAGTCTATGCAGGAAATTCCGGAAGCAGAGCCCAAAATTGGGAAAAGATCTGATAAAAGACGCTCCAACTCAAAGGCTGAAGATATGGTAGTAATACAGAAGGCCAAATAAAAATCCATATATCAGAAAAGAGCCCACATGAAAGCCCAAGAGTTACTGTAAAACAATCGAGCCCTAAGGCTTCCAAACCACCGCGGTTCCGCGGCGGGAGCTGGCTTGCGCCGCGGAACCGCGGCTCTTTGATGTGATCACTGCGTCAATTTTGGGCACGTGCTTACCTATAACGGCCAAAGCTTCCAAAAGACCCCAGAAGCTCCACGTGGCACATCTAGAAGGCTCGGCTTAACAAACTCTTGGAGGGAAATTCAAATTTTAGGCTTAACTAACTTTTTGGAGGGAAATTTAAATCATTTGGTTAACTAACTTGTGGAGGGAATTCAAATTTCAATTCTAGATCTAGAGGTCTATAAAAAGGAGCCTAGATCTAGGGTGCAAATTGTTCAATAATCACCACCATCTTCAACCCACAAGTTTAGTGACAAAGCTTGTGCCAAATTCAATCCCCATCCCCAATTCAAAATCAAGATCAAGATCCCGAGAGCAATTTGAGCAAGAGAGCCTTCAACCTTTAGAAGCGACGCCGGATTCCAACGGAGCAAGTTATCCACGCCGATCCACGACTCAAGGGGCCGAGCGAAGCCGAAATCGATGATCTAGTTCCTTCCTTTTGTAAATTCAAGAGAGTTGTAACGAAATTTGTCGATAAATAAAGGGGAATTTTCTATATTCTTGCTTATCTTTTAAATCAAGCATAATGATTAGATCTCAATTTGTGATTGTGTTTGTGATCATGATGTTTGAGTAATCTCCGCTCGTGTAGGAGTTGTGACGATCTTTAGATGCTGATGATTTAGATATTTTTACAATTCTTAAATCCTATAATGTTTGGAAATTCTAGTTAATCAAATGATTAATAACCTAGTTTCGAGATGATGCTTTCTTGATCGTGTTCGCTCGAAACTAGGGAACAACTATTAAACATTTGATTAATTAGAAGCTAGAATTTGAATGCGATCCATCGAAAGGACAAAGGATGAGTTGCGGAATCCCTAATTTTCTCGCAAAGATCCTTAAACCTCGATGAATTTGCATCGATCTAGTATCAATTCATTATTGGATAAGAATTAGTAATCTTTAGATCTCATAACATCTATAGATCCGATCTACTCCTACGAGCCATACTTCTAATCTTGATTGTTGGTTGGAAATTATCATACATCTCAATTCTTCTTTTTAATGTCTTTTCTAGATCCAGATTTTTCTTATTTCTTGATCTTCAAATGCAAATCATGAATTGTTTTCTTTTCTTTGCCCTAAATTTTCAACTCATCTAATTCGAAAGTTCAACGGAACTCACTTTCCCTGTGGACGATCCGCACTTACTAACGCGCTACATCCGACACCGTTATTGATTGCGGTCAAATATTTTTTTGGTTGTGATTTCTAAACACTATTTTCTAATACGACACAAATCAAGAAAAATCATTCTCAATCAAATGGCGATACTAATACGTGTTGTTGTGGTTAATTGCAAGGAGATCTGGAGCTTGCTGGAAAATTAGAAAATTATTTGAAGAATTCCAGAGGACTAAGGAAGTGATCTGGAGATTGCTGGAAAAATTTTGTGCAGTGATTCCAATAAAGCACCGCGTTTCCGCGGCCCTAGCTCCCAAATGCGGCGGTTCCGCGGCGGCATGAGGGCTTCTCTGTAAAATTTTCATCTGGTAATCTCTAACTTTCTTATCTCCTTCCTAAAATCTGCTCCAATTAACAATTTGTTGCAGGATTCTTTACAAATATCGCAGCGCCGCAAAAAGCAAAATAAATTGTGCTTGTTTTAGATTTTGTGGATGTTTGCATAATTAATACGGATATTAAGGGGCACGGCCAAATCAAGATTAGGTGGGGAGTTCATTACCCTTCCTAAGCCCCAAAAATCACAAACCTGCATCCGCATTACCCTCATTAATTAAAAAATATCTAGAGATGACTCTAAGGACCGTCGCGCTCACTTAGGACAGAAGAGGGCCGTGGGTAATTCATTGCTTATCCGCGTTTCTTTTTGTGGTGTCTAAGGCAAGTGTGTCAAAGGCTAGTGGTTACTTAATTAGGCCCACTACTTACGTAGTGGAGAACCTCCCACTTACCTGGCACTTACCTGGCCACAGGAGAAACAAAGAGGCAGTGGAGGATTTTATCCTGCGACTTGTCTTTTGGAAGTTAGGAGCGGTCTAGAGATTTGACCTAGGTGACCATAAATTTTAGGGTTGCTTGTTGCATTTGTTGTGATCGCATCATCTTTTCAAAATCCGTATCAGTTTTCAAAACAAACACCGCATTCACTTCATTCCCCTAATTATAAATCACGCTGCCACTTGTACTAACACCTTTTAGAGCAAGATAGGCTGAACACGGGATTCTAGAGCCCGTCTTGTCTGTGTCCCCTCGATCGACTCCGAAGTCGGTATTTCTCCATTCACCTTTCTTTTACCCCCCACCACACCCACACCGATGGATCAGTCTCCATCAAACCTCTTTACCGCTACTCTGCCGCCGTCCGTTGGTGCGCAGAATCCTCCCCGCATCTCTCTCCAAGAGAGGTGCTACCCTTGGCGAGGTCCTCTCTCGACCTGCTTATCCATTCCACCAGCCAACGGGGATAACTTTGAGATTAAGCCCCAGTACATCAACCTTCTACCCAAATTCCACGGTCTCGAGACTGAAGACGCATACATTTTTATTACCAAATTTGAAAACGTATGCACAATGATGGGTACATCACAACTTTCTGTGGATGCCATGCGTCTACGACTTCTTCCATTTACCTTGTGCGATATAGCCGAGAAGTGGCTGTATAACACCACCGCACACTCCATCACGAATTGGGAAGAATTTGTCGCGGCATTCCTTAAGAAATTTTACCCTATGCAAAAGACAGCTCGAATCCGTAGCGAACTCTATCAATTCTCCCAGCTTCCAGCTGAACCATTCTCTAAATGCTTTGAACGATTCAAGGATCTTTTGGTTCAATGCCCACTTCACGGCATCCCGAGATGGGAACTTTGCCGAATCATGTTTGAGGGCAGTAACCCTACCACTAAACAAAACCTTGAAAACATGTGTCAAGGTACCTTTATGACCAAGGATGATGGGGAAGCGTGGAAATTTTTAGAAGAGTTCGCTGAAAAGTCACTTCAGTGGGAGACTGGAACCCAGCCATTGAGTAGGGGTGGCGTACACCAAATAGACGTGTCTATAGGTGTCCGAGCTGAGATGGCAGCAATGCAAAAGAAGCTCGACGCTATGGAACACAAATTCCTAGCAGCCTCCCTAAACCCAATGTCGCTCCCCAAAACCATTTGTGGGTGCTGTTCAGACCCTTCTCACTTAACGGAAGAATGTCCATTAAACTCTCAGTTTCAAGGTCTCGAGCATACCAATGCCTCATTCCAAAGACCTAGAAATGACCCTTTTTCTTCGACATACAATCAGGGTTGGAGGAATCACCCGAATTTTGCCTGGAACCAATCCCAAAACACGGTTACAAACCCTAATCAATTCCAAGGGGCTCTTCCTCCCCAACAGCAACCACTTCACCTCACCCAGCACCCCTACCAGTCACAAAATTTCCAAAACCAGGTCAGCACTCCTGCACCTTCTAATCCTATGCAGTCGACCTGTTCTGACAAGTTCATTCAATTGGCTCAAACCATGAAATCACTCATGTCAAATTTCATGGAAGTGTCGGCCGAGGTTAAGTCTTCCGTTGGTGAGATAAAGAAAAACTCAGCGTCCCAAGCTGAGAGTATCAAAACGATGGAAGCTGAGATTGCACGACTTAAGGCCGAATTAAGTGCGAGAGAAAAAGGGAAACTTCTGTCTCAACCCCTACCGAATCCTGGGCATTACAATGTAAATGCCGTCACAACGTTGAGATCAGGAAGAATGCTGGATAACCATGTTGGGGAAGAAGTTGATGATACTGAAAATCCTATCAACGCCCCGGCTGAAATCTTTCATCACACACACACTTCTACGTCTGACTCTTGTTCTCCTACCCCACCACCTTCTCGCGAGCCTATTCTCCATTACCTTTTAGGCTCGACACCTCAGCCCACCTCTTCTATCCCTCCACAGACGATCCCCACTCCTCTTTCGGGATCTTGTCTACCCCCTCTTCCTTCTCCTATGATGGACCCAACGCTCATTGCTAAAGCACCTTACCCGAACCGGTTAAGGGCTAACAAATCGAGTCCTCATATGGAGAAAATTATGGAAATGTTCAAGCAGGTTAACATCAACATCCCTCTCCTAGATGCAATTCAACAAGTCCCCGCTTATGCGAAAATTCTCAAGGACTTGTGCACTAGGAAGAGGAAGACTCAAGTGCCAAAGAAGGTCTTCATGTCCAATAGCATTAGCACTACTTTTATCCCTCCTCTACCAAAGAAACGTAAGGACCCAGGATGTCCTAGGATATCGATTTCTATTGGTGATAAACACATCAATCGTGCTCTTTTAGACCTTGGCACCAGTGTTAACCTGCTTCCATACTCGGTTTATGAGCAACTAGGTATCGGAGAGTTGAAGCCAACCCATTGCACTCTCCAGATGGCTGACCGATCAATCACCAAACCTAGGGGTGAACTGGAGAATGTGTTAATAAAAATCGGGGAATTTGTATTCCCTGTAGATTTTATTGTACTTGATACACAGCCTGTAGCGAACCCCCGGAATCAAATTCCGGTGATTTTAGGTCGCCCCTTTTTGGCCACATCCAACGCTATCATCAACTGTCGTAATGGCTCTATGACCCTATCCTTCGGGAATAGGTCAATAGAGCTGAACATTTACAAGTTAGGAAGTTTACCCTCCGAACCTACTGCTCAGGTCTGTTCTGTCGACTTAATGGACGTCGACAGCAGCGAATTTGATTATCCTCCTGATACCGATCTTGACTCTTTTCATACGTTGTTGTTTGACCCAACTATGTATCATACACATACGGACTCTTCCACCGAGATGTCCGGGTCAACAACTAACACCGATTATGAATTGCTTTTAGAGTCTGAAGATCACCCCGCACTTTGTGATGACATTATTCTTCGGGGTATTGATGAAACTTTTGAGGAGATCTTCGCTGATGAACTCGCATTTCTGAATAACACGGGTGTTGAGATGAATCATGTCCCAATCATTGAAATTGAACCTCCACCCCTTCTTCTGAATTGTAAAAAGAATGCAAGCAATCCATCACATTCACTGCATCGTCTCTCCAAAATGAGACGCACACACGTTATGTTCCACCACTTACCTTTTCCCCACTTCTTCTTCCACCAACCCGAGCACTGCATTGATAAAATCTTCGAATGGTTGGTGTTGATTGTCGGTCTTTGCAAAGCTTGGCATCGACCACTGATTTTTGACCCCCTCATGTGATTTTCAAAAGATTAGCATTGCATAACTCAAGTTTGGGGAGGACTTTTTTTCTGGCTCTTGAAAAGAAAAAAATTTTACAAAAATTTTGAGCCAAGAATAAGTTTGGGGGAAGGTCTTCACTTATATATTTTGCCCCCACTAATAAATTTCTCCCAGGCTTACAGGTTTTTGAGATTTAGCAGATGGCAACAGTGAGGACACTGTTGAAAACAAGTTTGGAGGAGGTTTGTGCTTAGTTTTGCATCATGTGCATATCATTTGCATAAGCACAAAACATTTCTTTAAAAACCATAAAAATTTAAAAATTTTCAAAACCCATAAAAATTTTGTGTAAATATTTTTCTTTTGGTTTATCATTTTTTTGTAAATAATTTTTCTAAACCCATAAAAACCTATAAAAATTTAAAAATTTTCAAAATCCATAAAAATTTAAAAATTTTCAAAATATAAAAATATTTAATATTTATGATAATGAAAGATTAGATAGTGAACAATTACATCCATGAGATTAGAAAAATTTAATAAAACCAAGAAAATTAGACGTTTTCTTATACGAACTAGTAATAAGTAGTTATGAGCTGTTGTCCCAAGGGTTAGTAAGATGGAGGAAGTCACTAATCTGAGGATAAAAATAAGTCTGAAAAATAGTTTCTATTCTGGAAAGCCAAACATTTTGAACGTTGATACCCTGCTATTCGCACTTACACACGTCTTAAAGCCTGGGATAGTAGAGGATACCATGAAATGCACTCATCTTAAAACCGATGTATGAAGGAAAAAAAAAGAAAGTGGTGAGAAAAATGGACACTAGTTTTGTTATCACCAAAGGCAATAAAAAATGTATAGCGAGGGTGCCTTTTCACCTAGTGCCCTAAGGCCAACTGGTCTGGGAGTCACTGCTATGCCTGAGGTGGTGCAAGACGAGGAAAATACACCAAATAAGCAAACACATGAGTAATCGGTCGGTTAGTACCTCAAGAAGTATTAACGGTCGCATGAAAGTGTGTGAGCAAATTCGTCTAAATATTCATTAATTAAAAAGTACTGAGGCTGATGGACAAGAGTATGATAGCTTGAATTGAATTCTCCGGGTGTAGGGATGTCCTTTACACACACGCAGGGTGATATGATCGATGTTTGGAATAAAGATAGGAATGAAGAATAAGACGATGTTTTATTGAGGGAGGACGTGATTTCTGACATCTTTTCATGACCATTAAGATAGGGCTCATGACAACCGAAAAGCTAGCTTAGTTGGAAACCCTAATTTTCAAGGCTTTTCTTTTACAATTCTTGTCTTTAAATGTAATATTCATGATCTTTCTTTTATTAATGGATTTGGTGGGTGCAATCCGCTGAAAACCCTCAGGAGACAACACTCCTCCTACTAGGGACACATAGAGGTTTAAAGGCTTGTTGCACGTGCTCGGTGCAATCGTGTTGCCTATGAAAGTGTGCTTTTCTCTTTATTTATTTTCTACTTCTCTTTTAATAAAACAGTTCGATCGAGACGATCGAAAATAAGTTTGGGGGAATTTGATCAGTCGAAAATACTGCATTTCGAACACGGCAATTTCCCTACCTTTTGCAGTCAAGTAAAGGTATCCGGTATTCATATCACACATATTTGGAAAACACATGTAAAATACTGGATTACTTGTACTGTAGACTAAAACCGGCACTTTTTAGGGAAATTGTGTGTTTTTCATGGCATTGCATCATCCTTGTATTGCGCAACTCTTGTCTTGGAGTCTATGCAGGAAATTCCGGAAGCAGAGCCCAAAATTGGGAAAAGATATAATAAAAGACGCGCCAACTCAAAGACTGAAGATCTGGTAGTAATACAGAAGGCCAAATAAAAATCCATATATTAGAAAAGAGCCCACATGAAAGCCCAAGAGTTACTGTAAAACAATCAAGCCCTAAGGCTTCCAAACCGCCGCGGTTCCGCGGCGGGAGCTGGCTTGCGCCGCGGAACCGCGGCTCTTTGATGTGATCATTGCGTCAATTTTGGGCACGTGCTTACCGATAACGGCCAAAGCTTCCAGAAGACCCCAGAAGCTCCACGTGGCACTTCTAGAAGGCTCGGCTTAACAAACTCTTGGAGGGAAATTCAAATTTTAGGCTTAACTAACTTTTTGGAGGGAAATTTAAATCATTTGGTTAACTAACCTGTGGAGGGAATTCAAATTTCAATTCTAGATCTAGAGGTCTATAAAAAGGAGCCTAGATCTAGGGTGCAAATTGTTCAAGAATCACCACCATCTTCAACCCACAAGTTTAGTGACAAAGCTTGTGCCAAATTCAATCCCCATCCCCAATTCAAAATCAAGATCAAGATCCCGAGAGCAATTTGAGCAAGAGAGCCTTCAACCTTTAGAAGCGACGCCGGATTCCAACGGAGCAAATGATCCACGCCGATCCGCGACTCAAGGAGCCGAGCGAAGCCGAAATCGATGATCTAGTTCCTTCCTTTTGTAAATTCAAGAGAGTTGTAACGAAATTTGTCGATAAATAAAGGGGAATTTTCTATATTCTTGCTTATCTTTTAATTCAAGCATAATGATTAGATCTCAATTTGTGATTGTGTTTGTGATCATGATGTTTGAGTAATCTCCGCTCGTGTAGGAGTTGTGACGATCTTTAGATGATGATGATTTAGATATTTTTACAATTCTTAAATCCTATAATGTTTGGAAATTCTAGTTAATCAAATGATTAATAACCTAGTTTCGAGATGATGCTTTCTTGATCGTGTTCGCTCGAAACTAGGGAACAACTATTAAACATTTGATTAATTAGAAGCTAGAATTTGAATGCGATCCATCGAAAGGACAAAGGATGAGTTGCGGAATCCCTAATTTTCTCGCAAAGATCCTTAAACCTCGATGAATTTGCATCGATCTAGTATCAATTCATTATTGGATAAGAATTAGTAATCTTTAGATCTCATAACATCTATAGATCCGATCTACTCCTACGAGCCATACTTCTAATCTTGATTGTTGGTTGGAAATTATCATACATCTCAATTCTTCTTTTTAATGTCTTTTCTAGATCCAGATTTTTCTTATTTCTTGATCTTCAAATGCAAATCATGAATTGTTTTCTTTTCTTTGCCCTAAATTTTCAACTCATCTAATTCGAAAGTTGAACGGAACTCACTTTCCCTGTGGAAGATCCGCACTTACTAACGCGCTACATCCGACACCGTTATTGATTGCGGTCAAATATTTTTTTGGTTGTGATTTCTAAACTCTATTTTCTAATACGACAAAAATCAAGAAAAATCATTCAATCAAAATGGCGCCGTTGCCGGGGATCGTGTGTTATTTGTTCATTTTTTGAAATTCGAGTTGAAAAGTTTATTCCATCAATATTTTTTAGATCAAAACTCGCGCAAAATACTGATACGTGTTGTTGTGGTTAATTGCAAGGAGATCTGGAGCTTGCTGGAAAATTGGAAAATTATTTGAAGAATTCCAAAGGACTAAGGAAGTGATCTGGAGTGCTCTGGAAAAATTTTGTGCAGTGATTCCACTAAAGCACCGCGTTTCCGCGGCATAGGGAGCTAATTGCGGCGGTTCCGCGGTCTATCAAGGGGTTCTCTGGAAAAATTTTATCTGGTAATCTCTAACTTTCTTATCTCCTTCCTAAAATCTGCTCCAATTAACATTTTGTGCAGGTTTCTTTGCAAATATTCGCAGCGCGTAAATTGCAAAAATTAAATTGTGCTTGTTTTGAATTTGTGGTTGTTTGCATAATTAATACGGTTATTAAGGGGCACGGCCAAATCTAGATTAGGTGGGGAGTTCATTACCCTTCCTAGGCCCCAAAAATCACAAACCTGCATCCGCATTACCCTCATTAATTAAAAAAATATCTAGAGATGACTCTAAGGACCGTCGCTCTCACTTAGGACAGAAGAAGGCCGTGGGTAATTCATTGCTTATCCGCGTTTTCTTGTGGTGTCTAAGGCAAGTGTGTCGAAGGCTAGTGGTTATTAATTAGGCCCACTACTTATGTAGTGGAGTACCTTCCCACTTACCTGGCCATAGGGGGACAAAGAGGCAGTGGAGGATACTATCCTGCGACTTGTCTTTTGGCAGTTAGGAGCGGTCTAGAGCCGGACCTAGGTGACCACTAGAATTAGGGTTTTGTGTGTTGCATTTTGGGATTCGCGTCATTTTTTCAAAATCCGTATCGTTTTTCAAAACAAACACCACATTCACTTCATTTCCCCTAATTATAAATCACGCTGCCACTTGTACTAACCCCTTTTAGTGCAAGATAGGCTGGACACGGGATTCTAGTGCCCGTCTTGTCCACGTCCCGTCGATCGACTCCGAAGTCGGTATTTCTCGATTTACCTTTCTTTTACCCCCCACCACACCCACGGCGATGGATCAGTCTCCATCAAACCTCTTTACCGCTACTCTGCCGCCGTCCGTTGGTGCGCAGAATCCTCCCCGCATCTCTCTCCAAGAGAGGTGTTACCCTTTGCGAGGTCCTCTCTCGACCTGCTTATCCATTCCACCAGCCAACGGGGATAACTTTGAGATTAAGCCCCAGTACATCAACCTTCTACCCAAATTCCACGGTCTCTAGACTGAAGACGCATACGTTTTTATTACCAAATTTGAAAACGTATGCGCATTGATGCGTACATCACAACTTTCTGTGGATGCCATGCGTCTACGACTTCTTCCATTTACCTTGTGCGATATAGCCGAGAAGTGGCTGTATAACACCACCGCACATTCCATCACGAATTGGGAAGAATTCGTTGCGGCATTCCTTAAGAAATTCTACCCTATGCAAAAGACAGCTCGAATCCGTAGCGAACTATATCAATTCTCGCAGCTTTCGGCTGAACCATTCTCTAAATGCTTTGAACGATTCAAGGATCTTTTGGTTCAATGCCCACATCACGGCATCCCGAGATGGGAACTTTTCCGAATCATATATGAAGGCAGTAACCCTACCACTAAACAAATCCTTGAAAACATGTGTCAAGGCACCTTTATGACCAAAGATGATGGGGAAGCATGGAAATTTTTAGAAGAGTTCGCTGAAAAGTCACTTCAGTGGGAGACTGGAACCCAGCCATCGAGTATGGGTGGCGTACACCAAATAGACGTGTCCATAGGTGTTCGAGCTGAGATGGCAGCAATGCAAAAGAAGCTCGACGCTATGGAACACAAATTCCTAGCAGCCTCCCTGAACCCAATGTCGCTCCCCAAAACTGTTTGTGGGTGCTGTTTTGATCCTTCTCACTTGACGGAAGAATGTCCATTAAACTCTCAGATTCGAGTTCTCGAGCATACCAATGCCGCATTTCAAATACCTGGAAACGACCCTTTTTCTTCCACATACAATCAGGGTTGGAGGAATCACCCGAATTTTGCCTGGAACCAATCCCAAAACACGGTTCCAAACCCTAATCAATTTCAACCGGTCCCTCCACCACAACAGCAACCACTTCAACTCACCCAGCACCCATACAAGACACAAAATTTTCAAAACCTGGTCAACACTCCTGCACCTTCTAATCCTATGCAGTCGACCTGTTCTGACAAATTCTCTCAATTCGCTCAAACCATGAAATCACTCATGTCAAACTTCGTGGATGTGTCGGCCGAGGTTAAGTCTTCTGTCGGTGAGATAAAGAAAAACTCAGCGTCCCAAGCTGAGAGTATCAAAACGATGGAAGCTGAGATTGCACGACTTAAGGCCGAAATGAGTGCAAGAGAGAAAGGGAAACTCCCAGCTCAACCTGTACCCAATCCTGGCTATTCACATCATGTGAATGCAATCACCACTTTGAGATCTGGGAGAGTGCTGGATAAACATGTTGGGGAAGAAGTTGATGATATTGAGAATCCTATCAACACCCCGGCTGAGACCTTTCCTCACACACACACTTCTGCTTCTGATTCTTATTCTTCTACCCCACCGCCTTCTCGCGAGCCTATTCTCCACTTCCCACTAGGCTCGACACCTCAGCACACCTCTTTTACTCCTCCACAGACGATCCCCACTTCTCTTTTGGGATCGGGGCCACACACACTTTCTTCTCCTATGATGGACCCAGCGCTCATTGCTAAAGCACCTTACCCGAACAGGTTAAGGGCTAACACATCGAGTCCACATATGGAGAAGATCATGGAAATGTTCAAACAGGTTAACATCAACATCTCTCTCCAAGATGTAATTCAACAAGTCTGGATAACAATGTTGGGGAAGAAGTTGATGATACTGAAAATCCTATCAACGCCCCGGCTGAAATCTTTCCTCACACACACACTTCTACGTCTGACTCTTGTTCTCCTACCCCAACACCTTCTCGCGAGCCTATTCTCCATTTCCTTCTAGGCTCGACACCTCAGCCCACCTCTTCTATCCCTCCACAGACGATCCCCACTCCTCTTTCGGGATCTTGTCTACCCCCACTTCCTTCTCCTATGATGGACCCAGTGCTCATTGCTAAAGCACCTTACCCGAACCGGTTAAGGGCTAACAAATCGAGTCCTCATTTGGAGAAAATTATGGAAATGTTCAAGCAAGTTAACATCAACATCCCTCTCCTAGATGCAATTCAACAAGTCCCCGCTTATGCGAAAATTCTCAAGGACTTGTGCACTAGGAAGAGGAAGACTCAAGTGCCAAATAAGGTCTTCATGTCCAATAGCATTAGCACTGCTTTTATCCCTCCGCTACCAAAGAAACGTAAGGACCCAGGATGTCCTACGATATCGATTTCTATTGGGGATAAACACATCAATCGTGCTCTTTTAGACCTTGGCGCCAGTGTTAACCTGCTTCATTTCTCAGTCTATGAGCAACTAGGGATCGGAGAGTTGAAACCAGCCCATTGCACTCTCCAGATGGCTGACCGATCAATCACCAAATCTAGGGGTGAACTAGAGGATGTGTTAATAAAAATCGGGGAATCTGCTGCTACTACGGAGACTATCCCTGTTTCACTACAGGAGTTCATGAGATTGAGACCTCCAACTTTTACCGGTACGGATGCGACAAAGGACCCACCGGCATTTCTTGATAGGATGGCTCGGATTTACCGTTCGTTGAGGTGTTCTGATGATAGATTGGTGGAGTTTGCGAGTTTTCGTCTGGAGGGTCTTGCCCAGACATGGTACGACTCAGTAGAGAGAGGCCGAGCTGCAGGTTTGCCTTCTATGACCTGGGATGAGTTTACAGCTGCATTTCTTGCCCGTTTTCTTCTGGAGAGTGTCCGAGATGCTCAAGCCCGTAGCTTTGAGTCTTTGCGCAAGACTCCTGGGATGTCAGTGTCGGAGTATGATATACAGTTTACCTAGTTGTCTCGATATGCTCCGTACCTAGTCGACACAGAAGAGAAGAGAATAAAGAGGTTTGTACGAGGGCTTGATACACAGCTATACCTTGTCATCGGCACCCAGCACTTTGATATATACGCAGCCGCGATGGATGCAGCTTTACTTTTGGAGGAGCGTATTTCTGAGACTCCGTTCGTTTCTGGGCCGAAGAGGATCCGTACTGATACGCCAGCTCAGCGGCAGATGGGTAGACACCGTGATAGATTATTTCCGGGAGATGGTGGAGGCAGAGGATTGAAACGAGGTCAGTTATTTGGTTCATATCCACAGACCCAGCAGTCATCTCCAGGATGTTTTCGGTGTGGGAGTCAGTACCACCGTATCAGAGACTGTACCATGGGACGTCAGGGCATGGTGACAGTTCCGCATGTGACTTTACCACCCTCACCACCTTCTCAGAGAGCTTTACTTCCTACTCCCGATGATGCTTCACGCCAGCCAGATGCTTCTAGAGGCCGTGGGCGTGGCGGTCCGGTTCAGAGAGGACGAGGCGACAGAGGCAGAGGCAAAGGCCGAGGTAGATGCAGAGGACAGGCAGCTATTTGTGGTGGACAGGCCCGAGTGTTCGCGTTGACTCCTCACGATGCACAGGCATCCAATGCCGTCGTGACAGGTACTCTGCCAGTATGTTCTTTTAATGCACGGGTATTATTTGATCCAGGCTCCACACATTCCTATGTTTCCACGTATTTTGCACCGAGGTTGGGCCGAGAGACTTCTCCGTTAGATCATCCGCTTGTCGTTATTACCCCGGTAGGCGAGTCTTTTGTTGCCCGTTTTGTATACCGATCGTGTTTCGTTCGTATCGGGGAGAGAGATTCTTCAGTTGATTTGATTCTCCTCGATATGCTAGAATTTGACGTTCTTCTTGGTATGGACTGGCTAGCCACCTGTTATGCATCCGTGGACTACCGTGAAAAGGCAGTCAGATTCAGTTTTCCTGGTGAGCCGGTTCTTATTATTCAGGGAGATCGTAGTGCTACCCTTCCCATCTTGATTTCTTCTCTTCGCGCTGGTCAGCTCTTAAGGAAGGGGTGTCAGGGATTCTTAGCTTATGTTTGTGATACTAGCTCCACAGAGGTTCCGTTGGACCAGGTCCCTGTTGTGAGAGAGTTTGCTGATGTATTCCCTGACGAGCTGCCTGGTCTGCCACCAGAGCGCGAGATTGAGTTCTGTATTGACTTGATCCCCGGCACGGGGCCTATCTCTATACCGCCTTATCGGATGGCCCCGGCGGAGCTGAGAGAGCTAAAGGATCAGTTACAGGACTTGCTGGACAAAGGGCTTATCCGACCGAGTGTGTCACCTTGGGGTGCTCCCGTCCTGTTTGTTAAGAAGAAGGACGGAAGTATGCGTTTATGCATTGATTACCGTCAGCTGAACCGGGTTACTGTGCGGAACAGATATCCCCTACCCTGCATTGATGACTTATTCGATCATCTCCAGGGTGCAGGGTTCTTTTCGAAGGTTGATTTACGGTCAGGTTATCACCAGTTGCGGGTTCGGAAGGAGGATATTCCGATGACCGCTTTCCGTACTCGTTATGGTCATTATGAGTTCTTGGTGATGTCGTTCGGGCTCACCAATGCCCCGGCAGCATTTATGGATTTGATGAACCGTGTATTCAGGCCGTATCTCGATCAGTTCATCAATGTGTTCATTGACGACATCTTGGTTTATTCTCGGAGCCGGGAGGAGCATGAGCAGCACTTACGTATCACATTGCAAACTTTGAGGGAGCATCAGCTGTTCGCCAAATTCTCCAAGTGCGCTTTCTGGCTAGATAGTGTCGATTTCTTGGGTCCTGTAGTGACGAGAGACGGTATTTGTGTGGACCCGAAGAAGATCGAGGCAGTTCAGCGTTGGCCTAGACCAGTATCAGTTACAGAGGTTCGCAGCTTTCTAGGTCTGGCCGGCTATTATCGACGTTTTGTCCAGGATTTCTCCCGCATTGCTGCACCGTTGACCGGGTTGACCAGGAAGGGGGTTCCTTTTGATTGGACCCAAGCATGTGAGGATAGCTTCCAGCAGTTGAAGACTCGTCTGACTACTGCACCAGTGTTAGCTTTGCCTTCAGGATCAGGCGGGTTAGTGGTATATTATGATGCTTCTAGAGTGGGGCTGGGATGTGTATTGATGCAGCACGACAGAGTTATCGCGTATTCTTCTCGGCAGCTGAGGAAACACGAGCAGAACTACCCCACCCATGATTTAGAGATGGCTGCAGTGGTATTTGCACTTAAGATCTGGAGACATTACCTATATGGTGAGTCGTGCCAGATATTCACTGACCACAAGAGTTTGAAGTATATCTTCCAGCAGCGAGATTTGAACCTGAGACAGCACCGTTGGATGGAGTTGGTGAAGGATTATGACTGCGAGATTTTATACCATCCGGGCAAGGCGAATGTAGTGGCAGATGCTTTGAGTAGGAGGCCCAGAGGTAGTTTATCTTGTTGGAGCGCAGTACAGATGCAGTCGACGGCGGATTGGTAGGTGTTATGCGATAGCAGAGTGCAGTTCGAGTTTACTCCTATAGGGGGACAGCTGGCCCATTTCAGAGCACGCCCACAGTTACTTGACCGTATCCACGAGGCACAGTCCGGCGATGCCCGTACATTAGAGATTATTGAGCAGATTCGGCTGGGCAGAGTTTCCGAGTTCATGATTGATGATCAGGGGATACTTCGATTTGGGACTCGACTGTGCGTGCCAGATTCAGAGGGACTGAGGCGTGATATTCTCGAGGGGGCACATAGATCAGTATACAGTGTGCATCCAGGTTCCACCAAGATGTATCGTGATTTGAGAGAGGTTTACTGGTGGGACGGGATAAAGAAGGATATTACAGACTTTGTGTCCAGATGCCTGACTTGTCAGCAAGTCAAGGCCGAGCACCAGAGGCCAGCCGGCGAGTTACAGCCTTTGCCCATCCCTGAGTGGAAGTGGGAGCAGGTCTCCATGGACTTCGTTGTGGGTCTACCCAGGACCAGTCGAGGGTACGACTCTATTTGGGTGATTGTGGATCGACTGACGAAAGCGGCTCACTTTCTGCCAGTGAAGACCACTTTTGGATTTTCTCAGTACGCCCAGGTTTATATTAATGAGATAGTGCGACTGCATGGCGTTCCGACTTGCATCGTGTCCAACCGTGGCACCCAGTTTACCAGCCGATTGTGGCAGAAACTCCAGGAAGCTTTGGATACCCGATTGAGTTTTAGCACAGCCTTTCATCCGCAGACTGACGGTCAGTCGAAGCGTACGATTCAGACTCTTGAGGACATGCTCAGAGCTTGTGTTTTAGATTTCGGTGGTAGCTGGGATCGTCATTGGCCTTTGATCGAGTTTTCCTACAATAATAGCTTCCAGGAGACGATTCAGATGGCACCTTTCGAGGCTTTATATGGGAGGAGATGTTGATCGCCTGTATGTTGGACAGAGCTGAGGGAGAGCAGTATTTTGGGGCCTCAGATCGTACAGGAGACGACCGAGAAGATACAGCTGATTCGGGACAGGATGAGAGCGGCACAGAGCAGGCAGAAATCTTATGCTGACAGGCGCCGTCGCCGACTCGAGTTCGCTGTTGGCGATCATGTTTTCCTGAAGGTCTCTCCGATGAAAGGCGTGATGAGATTTGGACGGAAAGGGAAACTGAGTCCTAGATATGTTGGTCCTTTCGAGATCCTAGAGCGTGTTGGTCCAGTCGCTTATCGGTTAGCTCTTCCGCCTAGCTTCCCCGATGTTCACCCCGTATTCCATGTCTCGATGCTCCGCAAGTACCATCATGATCCTTCCCATGCGATTCAGCACCAGACGATCCAGCTAGAGCGTGATCTTTCTTTCACCGAGCAGCCGGTTGTCATTTTGGATCGGCAGGTGAAGAAATTGAGGTCGAAGGTCATACCGTCCGTCAAGATCCTTTGGCGTGGCCCGAACAGCGAGGAGGTCACCTGGGAGACCGAAGTCAAGATGAGGAAGAGATATCCACATCTTTTTGAAGGTACGCGTAGTTAAATTCTAAATTCGGGGACCGAATTTCTTTAAGGGGGGAAGATGGTAACCCTTCGAAAATCGTTTAGGCAGTTTTTCGGTAATCGGCTAATTTTTCGGCTTTTTCCCTAAAAAGTCAAAATAGGTATTTTTCATTGTAGACCTAATTATACAAAATTTGGATAAGATATTACTGTAATTTTCTCACTAAAATGTCACTTATAATTTTCTAGTTAAATAAAAAAAAATTGTAATTAATTATTTTTTTATTATTTTAAGCCTTTTTAAATACATTAAATTAGTGATAAATACAAATTTAATTATGTAAATTTCATAATTAGGAGTCTTTATAAGCTAAAATATGGTGTTAATAAAATTGTATCATGACTTGCAAAATTTTGGTTTTAGGGTGGGAAATTTAATGGAAAAATGATGTAAAATAAGGTTTTTTTTGTAAAATGTTGATATGAAAGCATTAAATGAGCACATGGGGTGTTTATTGACCTAGAAACTTCTCCAAATTTCCCCACACCCTCCTCCTCTTCCTGCTGGTCGAATTTCAGCAGCTCCCCCTTCATTTCTCACTTCATTTCTTGCTTCATTTCCTTGCTAAAATCCATTAAAAATCAACAAATTCATTAACCCATTCAAACCAAAACCCTAATCCAATCTCTCTTCAACCAAAATTACTTCAAAAACTTGATAAAAGGAGGCTTCTTGGTGACTTGATCAAGCTAGGGTTCAAGCTTGTGAGGTGAAAATTCTAATCTTTTTGTTAACTTGTAGTTTAAATATGCTAGAATTGAAATTTGAAGTATTAGTTTAGTGGTAAATGTTTGTTTAGGAAAATCAAGAGAAGGATTTGATTTTAAATTAGGGTTTGTAGCATGGTGGTTGGATTTAAGTTAGGGTTTTGTTATCTAATTGATTGGAGTGGTTAATTGTGTTGTGTTATGCTCGCTAAATCGACAAAATTTCGATGTTTGCATCGAATCGGTATTGAATTTGCTTAGTAGATTTTTACAAAAATTAGAATGCGATCAAATTGCGTTATGTTGGCGATATAATTAGCTTCGTATATGA
This sequence comes from Agapanthus africanus, assembly GCA_030015575.1. Classification (NCBI taxonomy): domain Eukaryota; kingdom Viridiplantae; phylum Streptophyta; class Magnoliopsida; order Asparagales; family Amaryllidaceae; genus Agapanthus; species Agapanthus africanus. The sequence goes on from JASDDO010000012.1 coordinate 272,812,009, forward strand.
CTATTAGAGTGCGCGAACGCGGGGTTTCGTCTAGTCGGGTTATAGTTTTGTCGATTTCCCCGAAATGACGATTCTAGTTAAAGATTAGCGATTTTCGTGCGTTTTTCCGCGCACCGGGTGCATGCTATGATTAATTCGAGAGCGTTGATAATTGTATATTGTGACTTACATCGTTTTAGGTTTTGTAATCTTATGCATGGTGTTGTACAAATATAGGATCGGTCGGGGAAACATCGGACACGGCGCGAAAAGGCAAGGCGGTGGCCGGATCGGATTAGCGGAGATTTCTGGTGAGTAGATGTATTCATCTATGGGGGAATCGTCTGAATGGCGCGAGGCGCCCCCCTCTAGTTAGGATTACCCTACTTTTTTGAAGATTCATTTTGTTAGCTAGCTTATCCATTCATGTAAACTGCATACCCTTATAGCGAACAGTATATTAAACTGCATGGACATTCATCTATACTTATGCTATATCATTTCGTAGGACACGAACACCTTACCATTGGCATCTGTTGCACGCGCACTATTCATATGACACACACGCCTTTGGTAATTGCCATGCCACGTGCACTATAGAACCTGTTTATCTTAATATCGTCACCTGCATTCATACTTGATATATGAAACTGCATCGCATGCATATATCTCGCATCATCATCATATTTACATAGAACTCTAGCTAAAATTCACATCATACATAATGATACCATAGACATTTATCATATATAACATGTGGACATCATGATTTTCTTGAGGATTTCATTATTGCTGCGATTTCTGGATTTTTGGGGAAAACCGCAAGAATTTAACAAAACCTTATATTTATCATTTTCAAAACAAAGTTGCGGTTTTCTCGTGATGTATGTGTCGTCCACTATGAGTTTTCATGTTTTCTGTTGGATTTCGAGACCCGATTCGAGGAGTGGATGAACCGTCTCGGGTACATGGTGGGCCCGGTATGGTACCCCGGGGCAAGAAGATCGAGTTGTAGACGATGAGCCTGGCAGGGGAAGACTACCTACCGGTGATGTCTGGCGCGGCGGATATCCGGAGGATACCGACCGTTGTCGTGAGATTTATGATATGGGCCGATCCGGACTGACGGAGCCCGATATTGAGACAGATATGATTCCTACTTGGTGTCGATGCTTGACACGGGTTTTCAGAGGATTTCTTGATGGTATTTAGCTATTATACAGATATTCATGTTCTAAAGTTAAGAATTCAATACCCTTAGCATTTAAAACACTTAAAGACTTAATAATGACATTGCATAACTGTGCATGCATACTAGAGATATTATATCACATATGGACATGCATGTTGTGGTGCATTGCGTGCATTCTTACGATTGCCTTATTAGATGTTATATTTACTCACGAGCTGGCAACTCACCCCCGTTGTGCCACAGTGTCTTGCAGGTCGGACTCATCAGTCTTGTAGCGGCGGCTATCTTATTATCAGCTCCTTTTGTTCAGACTCGCGACATCGCCCGTAGGTGGGTTGCGAGCACACTTTATTTCTTTTGCTTTATCATTGTATCTAGTATTCTCCATCTACCACTTTATATTGTATATGCGACCTGGTGATGAGACTGAGAGATTTGTATATTTGTCGTTTCTTTTGGGTCGAGCTCACTTGAGCCGGCGTTGTGTTTCTGATATTTTGCGTTTCTTTCATGCTCCTTTCTTGATATTGCTATTATATTGAATGTGGTTGTGATCCGCCTTGGGCGAAGAGCTAGCTCCCGCTTGGGGATACCATTTTATGATTACAGGTTTATTATCTTGTTGTACTCATTTTGGGGGATAGAAAATACAGGGGAGACTCTGCCGAAATTTTCAGAAATTTATGATGTTTTTAAGAAGGGATTCTTTGCAACTTAATTGATTTGAAAATCGTTTTCATTAAAGGTTTTCCTTCACTCTCTTTTGATTTTGGTTTAGATTTTTCTGGGCTTTGGCTGACTTAGGTTACGATACGCCTTTAGACGTCTCGTAATCTAAGTGCTGTCACGTTCCGTACTTTCGGGTCGTGACAAAAACATAAGCAACGCCTAAATAGTTATAAATATAGCAATGATAGACATTACAGATCACAGATGAATACATTGGATATACTAGCAATCCGCAATCCGTTCGAGCCTGCAACGAAAAGCGGATTACATGGTCGCGGTGAATAGCCAATACCCCACCCAAGACCCCTACGGGTGCGGCAAACTACCCGCCAAGTACTCGGCAGTTTGTGCACCCCTCCATGGGTCTATCCTAGGAGCAAAAACAGTAAAAAGAATTAAACAAAGACGGCTACAACCCCGACCCGGTTGTGCGGCCAAACAAATAATATTATTACATCAATTTACATGTTACAAATGAATGAAAGAAAAACAAAAGCTCATCTCACATCCACCTCGGCTATTCACCCGCGACAGTCCAACACATTCATATACACATTCCAATATCAAACACAGATCACAGAGATGTATAACCCCGACTAATCGACTTATAACGATTAGCCGTCGTTCAATACATACAAACATCACAGATATAACCATCATAGTCAAAGTGAAGTGAAGTTCGGGAAAAATACGGAATTATAGGCCCCCAAAAACAAATATCTATTCTGGAAAATCTGGGCACATATAATATATCTTAAAAATCCTAAAACCAACACAGAGATACACTGCACCAAAATCGAGGCAGAGAGGAGACAAGACGGCCGCGGATCCGCTGCGCCATAGCTTTCTATGGCCGCGGAAACGCGATCGTTTGGTCAGATCTCTGGCTCGTTTTTGGTGGTTATCTTTAAAAAACCCTGAGATAATTTTTGGTATATAACAAATTTTGTTTTGACCAGAAAAATTTTTAACAGAAACTAGGGTTTTCGAAAAGTTTGGTTTTTGGATTTTTCGGTTCCGAACTTCGTTACACTTCACTACCCAGCTAGTTTAAGTTTAGTTAGGCTCTGATACCACTGTAAGTCCACGTTGCCACCCCCGGTTCTTACGGGGAGGCGGAAACGGTATAAAAAATCAAATTTTTAGCGCATGGGGCAACATGGACTAACAAAGTCAGGATCTTTTCTAAACTAAACTAGCAAACAAGCTAAAGAGAGTTAGCTACTCGGAAAGATGGTTATACCTAACTTGAACTACTTCTTCTTGAAAACTTGTAGAGGTTGATGGTTCTTCCTCGTTGCCTTCTTCCGTCAAAGATGGATCCAACTGAGGGTTCAACCTTCGGGCTCTTTCTCGAACTTTGAGAGAACTAGAATCTTCGGCTTGCTAAACCTTTGATCCTAGAGTGAGTAGAGAGTGTCTAAGGGGTGCTTTTCTTTTAAGGAGAGGGATTCTCAACACATGAGAAGGATTCTCCTTTTGCTAGAGGAAGAAGAAGATCAAGTGAGGAGAGAGAAGCTAAATGATAGAATGAGCTATCTTTTTCTTTCTTGCAACCATATCACAAAAGAAAAAGAATTATCAAATTAATAATAATAATGAAAATGAAATAGTTGATGGAAGGTTTAGGAATGACCATTATCATTTCAAACATTAAATGGTTTAGCAAGAATCAAAAAGCATCTTTCTTTTGTAATGATGATGGTCAAAACTTCAACCATGGTCAACAAGTCAACCATGGTCAACTAGTCAACAAAATCCAACCATGACACAATTTCATTTTATTAATATTATTAATTGATATAACATAAATCCATTATGGTTTGGAAAAAGACGACTGTCAACTGTGCATACGCACCCGTTCCGAAACCCTAATGAAAGTCCTCTTCCTCCTCCTCAAACAACTGTGCATACACAACTGCATTCTTGTTCCGAGGAACATGAATACTGAGAGATAAAAGCAACCCCAAAACATATACCAGTATCTGACTCAAACCAGAGCCAGCCAGTAATATCCGTCCGGACTCCAAACGTGCACAAGTGCGCGGATGAGAACGAACCCTGTCGCAAAACCATGTGACCTCTACTCTGTTTTGCCCAGAGGCGAATACCCTCTGTGTGGGACTCTAAAGACTCGACACTTACGCTGGCAGTGGGTTTAACCACAGACCGCAAGCGGCACTAGTTGTGCGTAACGGTCCCCAGATAGATGCCGACAAGAAGGCTGACGAGGTGAACCCCATCTGAACTCCAACTGAGTCTGAGTGTGACAATCTCCGTACAGTCCGGTCTGTTCGTCTGATACATCGCATGGCGGGCCTAGGGACGGTAAACGTCAGTCCCCTAATAGCGGTACAAGTCGTGTCGGAGTGAAGACCAAAACACCCTGAGATAACACAGGAAGCCTACCAGTATATCTCGCTTGCCTTGGCCAGGGACTACTCGTGTAATGGCTCTCCTAGACACAGCGCGATGTCAACCCCCAATACCGGGAGAGACGAATCCTGTCTAACCGTCACTGCCTCCAAGTGCTTCGGGACTGCACCCAACCAATACCTGTTTGCACGACTCCTTTGAGCCGTGGTAGGGTAGTGATCAAAGTGCAGTGGGAACACACTCGAGGCGAAGTGGCAGTGTCAAGTCAGCGGACTAAGCTGTACTCATGTCACCTGGGAACTGATAACTGACGATAGGTATAATACCAACCTGTCAGTTCCCGACGAGTCCTGTCCAGTGTACCCGTAACCCAACGAGCACCCGTATACTATCTCCAGTACGACGTACTGATGGCTGTGGGACAGACCATCTCCCACACTGGGATGAGAAGCGCATACGCTAGTCTACTCCGGAGTATCGATGCCCTGTCTCGATAGTCCTGCGACTAGGGACCTGTATAAGGATGTGCATATAGATTACCCAGCCCCCACTAGTGTGACTGCCATCACAACGCTGGTAATCAAGCAAAGATCCTAAGGGCTCCACTAATGCGTATAGGTGATATACTAAAATAAACACATGTACACATTGAAGTAGAAACAAACCAAGTAGCATACTACTATATTGAGCAAGATTGTTTATACAAGGTGAATATCCCAAGCTTCCATTAAGTAATATACAAACTAGTATGATACAGTAATGGCCTCTAGGGCATATACACTAACATATATGCCCTAGAGGCCTTCATTGTATAGGATGTTAGGGATATGTATGTACATGACAATCTTGGTTAATATGATAGTACGCTATTTGGTTTGACTTTATCTTAACGTGTGATATATTTTACTTTGTATTTATAAACATGTTGATAAAGCCCATAGGGTGTTTGCCTGACTACCGGCGTTGTGATGGCAGTCATACTTGTGGGAGCTGGATAGTCAATAGGCACATCCTTAGATGTCCCTGGTCGCAGGAGTATCGAGACTGGGCATCGATACTCCAGAGTAGACTAGTGTATACATATCTATACCCTGACGAGGGGCGATGGATTGGTCCCGCAGCCAATGGTGATGTGCACCTAATATTGTATACAGATGCTTACTAGGTGTGAGTACACCGGACATGACTCGCCTGTTAGGTCCATGTTACCCACCCCGGTCCTTTCTGGGAGGTGGAATAGGTAAAACGAATTTTTTTTCCTAGCTAGGTAACATGGACCGTTTCATGAAGGATCTTGGCTAAACAAAACTAACACAAAATCAACAAGTTCTAACTACTATGTAGAATGGTTATACCTAGACTTGAACTCCTTCTCTTCTTGTTGTTCTCCTCCTTACTTGCTCCTTGTAGTTGTTTGTACGGCTCCTCCTCGTCGTCTCCTCTTTGTCGAAGATAGATCCACCCGAGGGTTCGAACTTGAGCTCCTACCTCAACCTAGAGGTAACTAAGGTACTTGGTTTGCTAAACCTAGAACCCTAGAAAGAGTAGAGAGTAGTATTGGTGTTTTATCTCAAAGGAAAATGGTTCTCAACTCATGAGAGGGATTTTCCTTGAGCTAGAGAAAGAAGGAGAGCAATGGATGAGAGAGAAGATGCAAGTGAGAATGATACAATTTACAACCATGCTCTCATGATTTAGAAAAATGATAATAATAATAATAATTAACAATTTGTGATGGTGAGTTGATGAATGACCATTATCATTTCATTCATTAAATGCTTTTGCAAAGAATAAGAAGTATCTTTGAAAACAAATGATGAAGGTCAACAAGTCTACTTTGGTCAACCGGTCAACGAAGTCAGCAAGTCAACAAAAGTCGAGAATTCAACTCAACCATGGCACAAAAATTGTTAACTAATATTATTAATCATATTTCCTATTCTCATTAGGGTTTGGAAAAAGACAACAGTCAACTGTGCATACACACCCATACCATAACAATAATGAGAATCCTCTGCCTCTGCCTCAGTCAACGGTGCAAACACACCCGCATCCGTGATCCGAGGAACACGAATACAATGAGATAAAACTAACCCCAAAACATATACTAGGATCTGGCTTAAACCAAAGGCCACTAGTAATAACTGTCCGGACACCAAACGTGCACAAGTGCGCGGATGTGAACGAACCCCGTCGCAAAACCATGCAACATCTACTCTGTTTTGCCCAAAGGCGAATAACCCTCTGTGTGGGACTCTAAAGACTCGACACTACGCTGGCAGTGGATTTAACCACAGACTACAAGCGGCACTAGCTGTACGTAACGGTCCCCAGGTAGATGCCGATAAGTAGACTGATGGGGTGAATCCATACGAACTCCTACTGAGCCTGGATGTGACAATCTTTGTACAGTCCGGTCTGTTCGTCTGAGAGTATCGCATGGCGGGCCTAGGGGGGCGGTAAACGTCAGTCCCCTAATAGCGGTACAAGTCGTGTCGGAGTGTAGCCCAAAACACCCTGAGAATCTACTGGAAAACCTACCATCAATTCTCGCTTGCCCTGGCCAGGGACTTTGTGTAATGGCTCTCCTAGACACAGCGCGATATCAACCCCCAATACCGGGAGAGACGAATCCTGTCTAACCGTCATTGCCTCCAAGTGCTTCGGGACTGCACCCAACTATTACATGTTTGCACGACTCAGTAGAGCCGTGGTAGGGTAGTAATCTAAGAACAGTGGGAACAAACTCGAGGCGAAATGACAGTGTCAAGTCAGCGGACCAAGTTGTACTCATGTCACCTGGGAACTGTTAACTGACGATAGGTATAATACCAACCAACAGTTCCCGACGAGTCCTGTCCAGTGTACTCGTAACCTAACGAGCACCTGCATACTATCTCCAGTACAACGTACTGATGGCTGTGGGACAGACCATCTCCCCTGCCGGGAAAAGAAGCGTATGCACTAGTCTATTCTGGAGTATCGATGCCCTGTCTCGATAATCCTACGACTAGGGACCAAAATAAGGATGTGCTTATAGACTACCCAGCCCCCACTAGTGTGATCGCCATCACAACGCCGGTAGTCAAGCAAAGATCCTAAGGGCTCTACCAATATGTTTTTAGCGATATGTTAAAAGAAACATATACACATATTAAGATAGAAACAAACTAAGTAGCATACAACTATATCAAGCAAGACTGTCGTAAAACCATAAATATATCCCAAGCCTCCAAAATGTATTATACAATAATGGCCTCTAGGGCATACATATCTAACAATCTCCCACCTTAACTAAAGGCCAGTAATTGGTGTACCGCATACCCAACATCTGCACTAAAGCCAGCTGCCGGTGTACCGCATACCCAATAGCTCAAAAAGTCGCTCGAACTGTGTTTGAGGGAGGGCCTTCGTGAATGGATCCGCTGTGTTGTCTTTTGTGTCCACTCTCCGTACCTCGATCTCCTGGCGATCAATGATCTCACTGATCAGGTGATACCGCCTTAAGATGTGTCTGGATTTCTGATGGGACCTTGGTTCCTTCGCTAAAGCTATAGCCCCATTGTTATCGCAATACAAAGGTATTGGGTCAACAATGGACGGAACCACCTAAAGTTCATTAATGAACTTCTTTATCCAGACCTCCTCTTTTGCGGCATCGCTTGCAGCAATGTATTCAGCCTCCATCGTCGAGTCTGCGACGGTATCCTGTTTGGAACTCATCCAACATACTGCCCCTCCGTTGAGGGTAAACACAAAACCCGAGATAGAATTGCTGTCATCTTTGTCACTCTGGAAGCTTGAATCGGTAAAGGACTCGACCCTGAGGTCTCCATTACCGTAAACTAGGAACATCTCCATAGTCCTTCTCAGGTACTTGAGAATGTTCTTCACTGCCGTCCAGTGGTCCTCACCTGGGTCTGACTAATACCGGCTCACCACGCTCAGCGCGTAAGCTACATCTTGTCTTGTACATAGCATCACATACATTATAGATCCTACCGCCGAAGCGTAGGGTATAGAGTTCATGCGAACCCTCTCCTCGTCAGTCTTAGGAGACATCTTCTTGGAGAGGGTAATTCCGTGCAATGCGGGTATGTTACCGTGCTTGGAATCCTCCATACTAATCTCTTTAGTACGGTGTCTATGTACCTGGACTGCGAAAGTCCCAGTAGTCTCTTGGATCTATCTCTGTAGACCTTGATCCCCAGAATGTACGGGGCATCACCCAGGTCCTTCATGGAGAACCGTTGTGACAAGAATAGCTTGACCGATTGTAGCATAGGAATGTCATTTCCTATCAAAAGAATGTCGTCCACGTATAATACTAGGAACACGACAGTTCGTCCTACAATCTTCTTATAGACACAAGGTTCATCTTCGTTCTTGATGAAATCAAATTCCTTGATTGCTTCATCAAAACAGATGTTCCAGCTCCGCGATGCCTGCTTCAATCCATAAATGGATTTAAGTAACTTGCACACCTTCCTACTGCTCCCACTGTCTACGAAACCTTCTGGCTGATCCATGTAAAGGCACTCTTCTAAACAGCCGTTTAGAAGAGCCGTTTTAACGTCCATTTGCCAGATTTCATAGTCATGGAAGGCAGCAATGGCAAGTAGGATCCGAATGGATTTGAGCATAGCCACTGGAGAAAAAGTTTCGTCATAGTCCAAACCAGGTCATTGACGAAAACCTTTTGCAACAAGTCTAGCCATATAGGTTTCCACCTGCCCATCCACACCAAGTTTCCTTTTGTAGATCCATTTGCATCCAACGGGTTTTACCCCAGGTGGAGCAATATCCAAGGTCCACACTTTATTGGTGTACATGGACTCCATCTCGGATTGCATTGCATCCAGCCCCTTATCAGAGTCCCTACTGATAATGGTCTGCCTGAAACTGGCAGGGTCATCTTCTTCCAAGATGCAATCCTCTCGATCCCCGTCTATGAGAAAACCGTAGTATCTCTCGGGCGGATGAGAAATCCTACCAGATCTGCAGAGTGGCTGAGGTTCGTTCGGGGTTATTGAATCCTGAGGTTCTGTCAAATCTTCAGTTTTATTTTGTGGTCACTGAATTTCTTCCAGTTCTACCGTGCTCCCACTAATTTCTTTTGCAAGAAACTCCGTTTCAAAGAAAACGGCATGCTGAGCAACAAACACCTTCTGTTCCTCGGTGTGCTAGAACAGATATCCAAAACCATACTTTGGATATCCCACAAACTTACATAAAACTGACAGCGCCTCTAGTTTATCTGGTTTATGCGTTTTGACATAAGCCGGACAACCCCATATCTTAAATCTTTTAAGATATGGCATTTTTCCATTCAATATCTCGAACGGAGTCTTAGGCACAGATTTAGACGGAACATCGTTCAATAGATATGCCGCTGTCAAAAGTGCATGTCCCCAATATGAAAGAGGCAACTCGGCACTACTCATCATGGAGCAAACCGTATCCAATAGGGTACGATTCCTCCGCTCCGATACACCGTTGTGCTGTGGTGTATAAGGAGGAGTAAGCTGAGAGAGAATACCATTCTCTTTTAAGTAATCTAGGAATTCCGTGCTTAAGTCCTCCCCTCCTCTATCCGATCAGAGGATCTCGATACTTTTGCCAGTCTGGTTCTCTACTTAGTTTCTGAATTCCTTGAATTTCTCAAAAGCTTCGGATTTGTGTTTCATAAGATACACGTATCCAAATCTAGAGAGATCGTCAGTGAATGTGATGAAGTACGAGAACCCACCCCTTGCATGTATAGACATCGGACCACATACATCACTGTGTATGAGTCCCAAGAGCTCTGCTGCCCTTTCTCCATGTCCGGTGAACGGAGATTTGGTTATCTTCCCTTTGAGACAAGACTGACAAGTTTCATAAGGTGAAAACTTGAACGTATTCAAGAGTCCATCTTTATGCAACTTACTTACTCTTTTCTCTCCGACATGACTAAGTATACAATGCCACAAGTAGGATTCATTCGTATCTGAATTCTTCCTCTTGTGTGTGTTTTGTACACTGAGAACTGTATTCTGATTTAGAACGTAGATACCATTACACAGTGTACCTTCTGCAACCTGTACCTTATGAAGGTAGATGTTCACGATATTTCTATCAAGAACAAAGTTATATCCATCTTTATCGAGTAAAGAAACTGATATGATGTTGCAAACCATGGAAGGTACATAGTAGCAATCGTTCAAAATCATAGTATTGCCATTTGGCAACACAAGGTGATATTCACCGACGGCTGCAGCATCAACTTGTGCTCCGTTCGCTACTCTGAGCGACATATCACCAGGTACAACTTTCCTACTTTTTCTCAGTCCCTGCAATAAATTACAGATATTAGATCCTGATCCGGTATCAAGTACCCAGGAGGTAGGGCTGACCGTAAAGCAGTTCTCAATTACAAGAACACCTGAAGTAGATGCAAAACCATGCTTCTTCTTCAACTGGGTATCCTTGGAATCCATACAATCCTCTTTCCCTTGCTCATACTTATGACTGTTGTCGTAAGTTAGAGCCGAACCAACGTTTCCCAGCCCCGAATAAGAATTCGGATCAGTCAAGCGATACATTTTATTATCTTGATTAGGGCGTGAAAAGGCTGCTACCTGGAGAGAGAGAAAAGAAACACTCAGCGTGCGCTCTTGCAAGATTAGATTGGTTTATTAATTTATCTAATCAGGATGGCTCCCACTGTTTCCTCAAATTCTTCTTCAAACCTTAAAAGAAGAACTAGTCAGGATTAATCGCACGTCACAATACTTGCTTAACCTTTCAGCCAGGCTGGTGTTGGTACTTCGAGGGAGGTTTTCCAACGCTTTCGCGAAGTTCCTTAATTAAAAAACCTCTTTTCCCAGGAGGCGTAGCCCCGCTAACACCGTTCTAGACACCTACTTGGTTTATAGCATTGATTGTTAAGTGAAATAATCTTCCGAGAGTAATCCAACTCATCAGTGGGATCGGGATCCAACTATCATTGTGTGATGACCTAGATGGAATCCACTCTAGTCACCACACTCCAGAAGGTATGCTAAATCTGCAAGTTTCAGTTTCTTTAGAAACTCCCGATATGGTTTTTGCCCCTAACGGTTTATGACCTTGACTAGGTCAACAAACCATAAACCGTTAGTCAAGTTCTACCCGTCATTATCCTGATTGCATTAGACCCACCCGTACGTGCCCATGACTAGGTCAACAAGGCCGCATGACTGTCCTAACCAATCCCATTTGCAATGCACAGAAAAATATTATCTAGCTACCGTCCACTACGCCTTGACTAGGTCAATAAACGCAGCACGAATACTAAATAATACCAATCCGAAATGATGGAGGGCTACGGCTGGGTTTTTGGCGAAAAACCCATTAACGTAATGAACTTGATATCGTTAAAGGAACCTGATAACCTTTTTGAAGAATATAGTGGCAAAAACTTTTGCTAAAGAGGTCACTCCCTGTGAAAGGATCTCGGCACTTTCCTCGTCGAATGAGGCGCAGGATATTCTAAACTGAATACCTCGATGCAAAGAAAGAATAATCGACTATAGTGAAGTTATTACCCTGACGCAAACTTTTTGTCCAAGGGGTCACTCCCGATGAAGGGATCTCGGCCCTTGCCTCGTCGACTGAGGTGCTGGGCATTCATAACCGAATACCTCTATGCAAAACAAAAGAGAACATCCTTGCAATAATAGCTTTTTTTGAAAATTGTTCCAACAACGACTTTTAGGTTTTTTTTTGTTAGTGTATATGCCCTAGAGGCCATTACTGTATCATACTAGTTTGTATATTACTTAATGGAAGCTTGGGATATTCACCTTGTATAGACAATCTTGCTCAATATAGTAGTATGCTACTTGGTTTGTTTCTACTTTAATGTGTACATGTGTTTATTTTAGTATATCACATTTACACATTAGTGGAGCCCTTAGGATATTTGCTTGATTACCAGCGTTGTGATGGCAGTCACACTCGTGGGGGCTGGGTAATCTATAAGCACATCCTTATGCAGGTCCCTAGTCGTAGGACTATCGAGACAGGGCATCGTTACTCCGGAGTAGACTAGCTTATGCGGTTCTCATCCCAGTGTAGGAGACGGTCTGTCCCACAGCCGTCAGTACGTCGTACTTGAGATAGTATGCGGGTGCTCGTTAGGTTATGAGGACACTGGACATGACTCGTTGGGAACTGTTGGTTGGTACTATACCTATCATCAGTTATCAGTTCCCAGGTGACATGAGTACATCTTAGTCCGCTGACTTGACACTGTCACTTCACCTCGAGTGTGTTCCCACTGTACTTTGATTACTACCCTACCATGGCTCAAAGGAGTCATGCAAACAGGTAGTAGTTGGGTGCAGTCCCGAAGCACTTGGAGGCAGTGACGGTTAGACAGGATTCGTCTCTCCCGGTATTGGGGGTTGACATCGCGCTGTGTCTAGGAGAGCCATTACACAAGTAGTCCCTGGCCAGGGCAAGCGAGATATACTGGTAGGCTTCCAGTGTTATCTCAGGGTATTCTGGGCTACACTCCGACACGACTTGTACCGCTATTAGGGGACTGACGTTTACCGCCCCATAGGCCCGCCATGCGATGTTATCAGATGAACAGACCGGACTGTACGGAGATTGTCACATTCAGGCTCAGTAGGAGTTCAGATGGGTTTCACCTCATCCGTCTTCTTGTCGGCATCTATCTGGGGACCGTTACGCACAGCTAGTGCCGCTTGCGGTCTGTGGTTAAACACACTGCCAGCGTAGTGTAGAGTCTTTAGAGTCCCACACAGAAAGCTATTCGCCTTTAGGCAAAAGTGTAGAGGTCGCATGGTTTTGCGACAGGTCGCATGGTTTTGCGACAGGGTTCGGTCACATCCGTGCACTTGTGCACGTTTGGTGTCCGGACAGTTAACATTAGTGGGCTTTGGTTTAAGCCAGATCCTAGTGTACATTTTGGGATTGGTTTTATCTCGTTTGTATTCGTGTTCCTCGGAACGCGGATGCGGGTGTGTATGCATAGTTGACAGAGAGACAGAGGCAGGGGATTCTCATTGGGGTTGTTGACTGTTGACTGTTCACTGTTGACCATTGACTTTTGCTAAACCCTAATGAGAATAAGAAATATGATTAATGATAATATTAATTAAGTATTATTGTGTCATGGTTGAGATGAGGGGTTGACTTTGTTGACTTGTTGACTTTGTTGACCGGTTAATTAGGTTGGACTAGTTGACCATCATCATTACAATGGTTATCATTTCATGGCAAAGACTTTTGCTTGCTTGTTTGTTTTTGAAAAATGAGTGTATGAAATGATCTGGACATTTTGACTTGAACCATCACATAATACTCAATTAATATTATGAGTAATCATGGTTTTGGATTATGAGAGCTTGGATGGCAAAAGACTTACTCATTCCCTCATTTTCATTTCTCTCTCTTGCTTGAGCTCTCCCTCTTGCTCTTCCTCTTGCTCTCTCTCTAGCTCAAGGCAACACCCTCTCATGAGTTGAGAAATATTGCCTTAGAGATAAAAGAAAACCCATATCACTTCTCTACTCATCCTAGTTCACAAGGTTTAGCAAACCAAGTGTTCTAGTTTCTTCAAGTTTGAAGAAGAAGCCAAAGGTAGAAGCTTTCAGGTGGATCCATCTTCGGCACAAGGAGACGACGAGGTGAGGCCGATCCGTACACCGGAAAGAGTTGAAGACGAAGGAGTTCAAGAAAGGTATAACCCCCTAACCGAGTAGGTAAAAGTCTTGTTAGGTTTTCTAGTTAGTTGTTTAACAAAGATCTGTATTTTGAGTCCATGTTACCAGCTCTTGAAAAATCATTTTTCATCATTTCCGCAAGCCCGTAAGTACCGGGAGAGGTAACGTGGACTTACAGTGGTATCAGAGCCTAGTTAAACACTATCTAACATGTTAGCAAAGTAACTAGAAGTTCGATCGAAGAAAAAGTCGCGAAACACGCCCGTAAAATCAAGTTTCTGCCGATTCTGTTTTCTGTTCAAAAATTAATAAATCTGACACTAAAAATCGGCTCAGGCTTTTTAAAACCCACACAAGAAATTTGGTCCATCGACTCGGTCAAAGCGCCGCGGAAGCGCGGCGGGAGCATGCCCCCGCTGCGGTTCCGCGGCTGAGTTGACTCGGTCGTGGAAAAGGTTTCCTGCAGTGTTTTTCTGGGGCTGTTTTGGGATTTTTGGGATATGTTTTTTCTGCCAAGATTTTACAGAAAGAAATATTAGTTTTTGCGGCTTGAAAATTCGTATTTTGATCGAACTTCTAAAGACTTAAGCTGACGGATATATATCCGTGATGTGTTATATGTATTGAACGTCTGCTAATCGCTATACGTCGATTAGTGGGGGTTATACATATCTGTGATCTGTAATGTTGATGGTATGTGTATAAGAATTCATTGGATTGTCGCGGATGAATAGCCGGGGGGTTGTGAGATGAGAGTTTTCTTTTTCTTTCAATTCATGTAAATTTGTAATTGATGTAATATTATTTTTGGCCGCACAACCGGGTCGAGGTTGTAGCCGTCATTGTATAATTTCTTTTACTGTTTTTGATCCTAGGATAGACCCAAGGTGGGGTGCACAAACTACCGGGTATCTCGAAGTGCCGAGTGGCCTACTCACGTCGTTGAGGGAGATTGCTCCGCTTCGGATATTTGGCGGGTAGTTTGCCGCACCCGTAGGGGTCTAGGGTGGGGTATTGGCTATTCATCGCGACCGTGTAATCCTCTTTTCGTTACAGGCTCGTACGAATTGCGGATTCCTAATATATCCAATGTGTTCATCTGTGATCTGAAATGGCTATCATTGCAATATATCTATATATGATATTATTTAGGCGTTGCTTATGTTTTGCATCCGCGCTAGTCCAGCCCCCGCTCTGTCGTTAGTTAAGTAACCTAACGGGTAATGACGAGGCCCCGTGGCGAATGCGGATGGCATAAGCGTACATCATATTGTGGTTGTTTTCTGCAATGGTAGGATTAAATGATGGGACGCAATGGAATCAATGCAAGAAAAAATAAACCATGTAAAATTCGTTGGAACACTTTCAAAACCACTCGGTTTCTTTTAAAAAATAACTTTTAAACGCGGAGCTTAAGCCACTCCTTTTAAAGCTATCTCGTTCCTTCGATTATATCAAGTTCACTACGTTCACGGTTTCGCCAAAACCATTCGTAGCCCTCCGTCGTTTCACATGAATGGTCAATAAGTATTCAAGCTATGTATGTTGGCCAAAGTCAAGGCATAGTGATTGGTAGCTATTGGGTATTCATGTGCAGCATAGATAGATGTGTTGGTTTGGGGCAGTCGTTCTACCATTTTGGCCAAAGTCAAGGGTATGTGCGGGTGGGCTCAAATTAACCTGGAAAATGACGGGTAGAACTTGACATGTGACTTATGATATTTTCGCCAAAGTCAAGGTCAGAAGAGCATGGGGAAAAAATCCACATCGGGAGTTTCAAAAGAACTGAAACTTGCTAGCACTGCATACCATTTGGAGTGTGATGATTCTGGTAGGATTCCTTCAGTTTTGTCACGCGATGATATTTGGATCCCGCTCCTACTGTGAGTATATGCAACTCCTCGGGAAATTTCTCACTTAACGATCAATGCTATAAACCAAGGAGGTGTCTAGAAAGGTGTTAGCGGGGCTACGCCCCCAGGGAAAAGAGGTTATTTAATTAAGGAACTTCACGAAAGCGTTGGAAAACCTCCCTCGATGTACCGACAGCAGCCTGGCCGAACGGTTAAGCAAGTATTGTACGGTGAGATTGATCCTGACTAATTCTTCCTTTTTGGTTTGAGGAGGGATTCGAGAGACAGTGGGAGCCATCCTGTTTAGACAAATTAAAAACCACTCTAAACTTGCAAGAGCATCATGCTAGAGTGTTTCTTCTCTCTCTCCTAATTCCAGCGACCAAACATCATGACCGGACTTAAGTTACTACTAGATAAAAACATACTGACAGGGCCAAACTACAAAGATTGGCTCAGGAATGTCAAAATGGGAATCACTTATGACAAGTTGGGGTATCTCCTTACCACCAAAGCTCCCCTGTTCCAGGTCCCAAAACCAGCGTCGCGGATAGGGAAATCCATAAGTCCTGGGAAATCGATTGCGCGAAGGCCAAGTGCTTCGTGCTTGCCTCTATGGACAACGAACATCAGAGGAGGCACGAGAATATGGACCTCGAATCCATATTTCTCCATACAAAAGAACTGTATGGAGAGCAATCTCGTATCGCAAGATACGAAGTGTCGAAAAAGCTTATTTCGGCAAGGTTGGCCGTCAGATCATCGGTAGCGGAACACGTGCTTAAGATGATTGGCTTCATTGAGGAGCTTGCGGACCTTGGGACCACGTTGGAGAATGAGCTCTACGGACTTGATTCTTCAGTCCCTTCCATCCACTTACGCCCAGTTCATCCTGAATTTCAACTTGCAAGAAAAGGAAGTTGAACTTTCAGAGCTCCTCAACATGATGAGGAGTGCAAAGGGCACCCTACAGAAAGTGTTAGTGTATATGCCCTAGAGGCCATTACTGTATCATACTAGTTTATATATTACTTAATGGAAGCTTGGGATATTCACCTTGTATAAACAATCTTGCTCAATATAGTAGTATGCTACTTGGTTTTGTTTCTACTTCAATGTGTACATGTGTTTATTTTATTATATCACCTATACACATTAGTGGAGCCCTTAGGATCTTTGCTTGATTACCAGCGTTGTGATGGCAGTCACACTAGTGGGGGCTGGGTAATCTATAAGCACATCCTTATGCAGGTCCCTAGTCGCCGGACTATCAAGACAGGGCATCGATACTCCGGAGTAGACTAGCGTATGAGCTTCTCTTCCCAGTGTGGGAGATGGTCTGTCCCACAGCCATCAGTACGTCGTACTGGAGATAGTATGCGGGTGCTCGTTGGGTTACGAGTACACTGGACAGGACTCGTCGGGAACTGTTGGTTGGTACTATACCTAACGTCAGTTATCAGTTCCCAGGTGACATGAGTACAGCTTAGTCCGCTGACTTGATACTGTCACTTCGCCTCGAGTGTGTTCCTACTGTACTTAGATTACTACCCTACCACGGCTCAAAGGAGTCATGCAAACAGGTAGTAGTTGGGTGCAGTCCCGAAGCACTTGGAGGCAGTGACGGTTAGACAGGATTCATCTCTCCCGGTATTGGGGGTTGACATCTCGCTGTGTCTAGGAGAGCCATTACACGAGTAGTCCCTGGCCAGGGCAAGCGAGATATACTGGTAGGTTTCCAGTGTTATCTTAGGGTGTTCTGGGCTTCACTCCGACACGACTTGTACCGCTATTAGAGGACTGACGTTTACCGCCCCCTAGGCCCGCCATGCGATGTATCAGACGAACAGACCGGACTGTATGGAGATTGTCACAGTCAGACTCAGTAGGAGTTCAGATGGGTTTCACCTCGTCAGTCTTCTTGTCGGCATCTACCTGGGGACCGTTATGCACAGCTAGTGCCGCTTGCGGTCTGTGGTTAAACCCACTGCCAGCGTAGTGTCGAGTCTTTAGAGTCCCACACAGAAAGCTATTCGCCTTTAGGCAAAAGAGTAGAGGTCGCATGGTTTTGCGACATGGTTCGGTCACATCCGTGCACTTGTGCACGTATAGTGTCCGGACAGTTAACAGTAGCGGGCTTTGGTTTAAGCAAGATCCTTGTGTACGTTTTGGGATTGGTTTTTTCTAGTATGTATTCGTGTTCCTCGGAACACGGATGCGGGTGTGTATGCACAGTTGACGGAGAGACAGAGGCAGAGGATTCTCATTAGGGTTGTTGACTGTTGACTATTGACTTTTTGCTCAACCCTAATGAGAATATGATATATGATTAACAATAATATTAATTAAGTATTATAGTGACATGGTTGTTGAGGGGTTGACTTTGTTGACTTGTTGACTTGTTGACCGGTTGACTAGGTTGGACTAGTTGACCATCATCACGACAATGGCTATCATTTCATGGCAAAGACTTTTGCTTGCTTGTTTCTCTTGTACAAAATGAGTGCATGAAATGATATGTCTATTGTAGCTTAAACCATCACATAATACTTGATTGCTATGATTTGTTATGATGGCTTTGGATTATGAGAGCCAAGAGAGAAAAGTCTTGCTCATTCTCTCATTTCCTTTCTCTCTCTTGTTTTTGAGCTCTCACCCTCTTCCTCCTGCTCTCCCTCTCTCTAGTCTATGGTTCACTTGTCTCATGTGTTGAGAAGCAAGAACCATAGAGAAAAATCCCAACACACTCTCCTCTACTCACTCTAGTTCATAAGGTTTAGCAAACCGAGTGAACTAGTTTCTTCAAAGCTCGAAGAAGAAGCCAAAGGTAGAAGCTTTCGGGTGGATCGATCTTCGGCGCAAGGAGACGACGGAGTGAAGCCGATCCGTACACCATCGAGAGTCAAAGACGAAGGAGTTCAAGAAAGAAAGGTATAACCTCCTAACCGAGTAGTTAACAACTCCTAGTTAGGTTGTTAGGTAGATAGTTTAACAAAGATCCGTTTTGAGTCCATGTTACCTCCTCTAGAAAAATCGTTTTTCGTCATTTCCGCAAGCCCGTAAGTACCGGGAGCGGTAGCATGGACTTACAGTGGTATCAGAGCCTAGTTAAACACTACCTAACATGTTAGCATAGTAACTAGAAATTCAATCGGAGAAAAAGTCACGAAATACACCCCGATATCAAACTTGCTGTCGATTTTTAAAGTTCTGTAAAAGTAATAAATCATGCTTTAAAAATCGACTAAGGGTTTTTATAGTCTACTGTTGAAAAACGGTCCAGAGATCCCTCCAAACCACCGTGAAAACGCGGCAATAGCTTGCTATTACCGCGGTTCCGCGGCCGATTAAGCTCCTCTGTGGATCGTCTTCATTGCAGTTTGTTCTATGGGGTATTTTGGGATTTTTGGTATATGTTTTTCAGCCCAGATTTTCCAGAAAGAAAAATTTGTTTTTGGGGCTTTAAAAACCGTATTTTCATCGAGTTTCTAAAGACTAAGGCTAACGGGTTTGTATCTGTGATATGATATTTGTATTGAACGTCTGTTAATCGCTATATGTCGATTAGAGGGGGTTATAAAAATCTGTTATCTATAATGATGTTGGTTGGATTGTCGCGGATGAATAGCCGGGGGTTGTAAGATGAGAGTTTTTCCTTTTATCTTTCAATTATGTAATATGTAAATTGATGTAATATTATTTTTTGGCCGCACAACCGGGTCGGGGTTGTAGCCGTCATTGTATAATTTCTTTTTATTGTTTTTGCTCCTAGGATAGACCCAAGGTGGGGTGCACAAACTACCGGGTATCTCGAAGTGCCGAGTGGCCTACTCACGTCGTTGAGGGAGGTTGCTCCACTTCGGATATTTGGCGGGTAGTTTGCCGCACCCGTAGGGGCCTAGGGTTGGGTATTGGCTATTCACCGCGACCATGTAATCTGCTTTTCGTTACAGGCTCGTACGAATTGCGGGTTCCTAGTATATCCAATGTTTTCATCTGTGATCTGAAATGGCTATCATTGCAATATATCTATATATGATATTATTTAGACGTTGCTTATGTTTTACAGCCGCGCTAGCCCAGCCCCCGCTCTGTCGTTAGTTAAGTAACCTAACGGGTAATGACGGGGCCCCGTGGCGAATGCGAATGGCATAAGCGTACGTCATATATTGGTTGTTTTCTGCAATGGTAGGATTAAATGATGGGACGCATTAAAAGAACTAATGCAAGAAAAATACGCATTAAAAGAACTAATGCAAAGAAAAATAAACCAAGTAAAAGTCGTTGGAACACTTTCAAAAACCACTCGGTTTCTTTTCAAAATAACTTTTAAACGCGGAGCTTAAGCTACTCCTTTTAAAAGCTATCTCGTTCCATCGATTATATCAAGTTCACTACGTTCACGGTTTCGCCAAAACCATTCGTAGCCCTCCGTCGTTTCACATGGATGGTCAATAGTATTCAAGCTATGTATGTTGGCCAAAGTCAAGGCATAGTGATTGGTAGCTATTGGGTATTCATGTGCAGCATAGATAGATGTGTTGGTTTGGGGCAGTCGTACTACCATTTTGGCCAAAGTCAAGGGTATGTGCGGATGGGCTCAAATTAACCTGGAGAATGACGTGTAGAACTTGACATGTGACTTATGATATTTTGGCCAAAGTCAAGGTCATAAGAGCATGGGGCAAAAATCCACATAGGGAGTTTCAAAAGAACTGAAACTTGCTGGTGTTGCATACCATTTGGAGTGTGATGATTCTGGTAGGATTCCTTCAATTTCGTCATGCGATGATATTTGGATCCCGATCCTACTGTGAGTATATGCTACTCCTCGGGAAATTTCTCACTTAACGATTAATGCTATAAACCAAGTAGGTGTTTAGAAAGGTGTTAGCGGGGATACGCCCCCAGGGAAAAAAGGTTCTTAAATTAAGGAACTTCGCGAAAGCGTTGGAAAACCTCCCTCGAAGTACCGACACCAGACTGGCCGAACGATTAAGCAAGTATTGTACGGTGAGATTGATCCTGACTAATTCTTCCTTTTTGGTTTGAGGAGGGATTCGAGAGACAGTGGGAGCCATCCTGTTTAGACAAATTAAAAACCACTCTAAACTTGCAAGGGCGTTATGCTGAGTGTTTCTTCTCTCTCTCCTAATTGCAGCGACCAATCGACATGACTGGACTTAAGTTACTTCTAGATAAAAACATACTGACAGGGCCAAACTACAAAGATTGGCTCAGGAATCTCAAAATGGCAATCACTTATGACAAGTTAGGGTATCTCCTTACCACCAAAGCTCCCCTGTCCCAGGTCCCACCTCCAGCGTCGCGGATAAGGAAATCCGTAACACTTGGGAGATCGATTGCGCGAAGGCCAGGTGCCTCGTGCTTGCCTCTATGGACAACGAACATCAGAGGAGGCACGAGAATATGGACCTCGAATCCGTATTTCTCCATACAAAAGAACTGTATGGAGAGCAATCTCGTATCGCAAGATACGAAGTGTCGAAGAAGTTATTTTCGGCAAGGTTGGCCATCGGATCATCGGTAGCAGAACACGTTCTTAAGATGATTGGCTTCATTGAGGAGCTCGCGGAACTTGGGACCACGTTAGAGAACGAGCTCTATACGGACTTGATTCTCCAGTCCCTTCCTTCCACTTACGCCCAGTTTATCCTGAACTTCAACTTACAAGAAAAAGAAGTTGAACTTTCAGAACTCCTCAACATGTTGAGGAGTGCAGAGGGCACCCTACAGAAAGGTAGGGAAACATCCACTTTGTTTGTAGGAGGATCTTCATCTTCTAGGTCCAAGGCGAAAGCCAAGGGAAAGAAGAAGAAAGCCCCCGCCAAACCAAGGGGCGGTGTTAGTAAGTGGATACGAAGGGAAAAGAAAAAGCAACAAAGGTAGCGGGAAGGCTTGTGGATAAGGAAGAGTGCTTTTTCTGTAATAAAAGTGGTCACTGGAAGAAAGATTGCAGGGCTTGGAATGCCAGGACACAGGAACTGAAGCAAGTTGCGGCTTCAGCTTCATGTGTGTATATTATTGAAAATTGTCTATCAATAAACTCTACTTCCTGGGTATTGGATACCGGAACAGGATCTCATATCTGTAATTCTTTGCAGGCGTTGAGAAACCGTAGGGTTTTGAAGGCAGGTGACATGACCCTCAAAGTTGCAAACGGAGCTGGCATGGATGCTAAGGCCATGGGGGACTATCACCTGGGATAGTCACATGGACACGTTTTGGTTTTGCGTAATTGATATTTTGTACCCAACGCAACTTGTAATATCATTTCTGTATCTTTGATTTCTAAAGAAGGTTATGAATTTGCGTTTGTAAGTAATGTTGTGAACATTCACCTTAATCAAGTTCTGATTGGGTCAGGTACATTAAGCAATGGTATATACGTACAAAACCAACCACAGATTTTCAATGTCCAGAATACATACAAAAGAAAGTCTCCGGAAATAAATCAGACTTTCTTATGGCATTGTAGACTGGGTCACATCAATGAGAGAAGGTTGACGAAGTTACATACAGAAGGATATTTGAATCCGTTCGAATATCAATCGTATGCCACTTGTCAATCCTGTCTCAAAAGAAAGATGACAAAGACTCCGTTCACTGGACACGGAGTAAGAGCGAGCGAGCTCTTGGGACTCGTACACAGTGACGTGTGCGGTCCAATGTCTACACATGCACGAAGCGGTTATTCTTACTTCATTACTTTTACGGATGACTTTTCAAGGTACGGTTATGTCTTCTTAATGAATCATAAGTCCGATGCCTTTGGAAAATTCCTGGAATATAAGAATGAAGTAGAAAAACAAACCGGCAAAAGTATCAAGACACTAAGATCGGATCGAGGTGGTGAATACTTAAGTGCCGAGTTCCTGAACTATTTAAAAGAGAACGGAATTCTCTCTCAGCTTACTCCTCCATACACTCCGCAACATAACGGTGTATCGGAGAGACGGACCCGGACCCTATTGGATATGGTACGGTCCATGATGAGTAACGTTGAGTTACCGCGATCATTCTGGGGATATGCACTAGAATCAGCTGCATACCTTTTGAACCGAGTTCCAACTAAGACTGTGCCTACTACACCATATGAGATGTGGTGTGGGAAGAGACCCTATCTTAATCACATTAAGACATAGGGAAATCCAGCTTTTGTCAAAAAGCAGCATGCGGACAAGCTCGAGGCACGCTCAGTACAGTGCAAGTTTGTGGGATATCCAAAGAACTCCAAGGGATATTTCTTCTATTGCGAAGAGGAACAAAAGGTTTTTGTTTCTCGGCATGCCCACTTCTTAGAAACTCAGTTTTTGGAGAATCAGATTAGTGGGAGCGCAATAGAACTGGAAGAAATTCCAGAGCCACGAGCTATTACTGAAAGCTTAGTAGAACCAGAGGGTTCGGAAGATCATGACATTCCTACGCCGCTCCGCAGGAGTAGCCGGCAGTCTCATCCGCCCGAGGGATACTACGGTTTTCTCATAGACGGGTGATTAGTTGATTGGATGATTTAGCGTGCTTGCGCTTTCTAAAAGATAGATCAAAAATATTTGTAACCGCAATCAAGAACGGCGTCGCATGAAGCTAGCCGGTGAGTACGGGTCGGTCCACAGGGATGTTGTGAATTTCCGATTCGCGCTTACGAGTTAATTCCGAAGGGTGTTCGGTTGATTATTAAATCTAAAAATCTAATTAACCTAGGGCAATTATCTAGATCTACTCTTACTAGGGCTAGGTTTAGGGATGGTTTGGAAATGTAATTAAATCTCACCGCTTTCAATACCCGAATGAAGATCTGTGAGGAGTTATGGTAATTATCAATAAAGTGTATTAGATCCGTTCGGGAAGGTGATCCTTCCTCTAGGTTCTTGTCTTTCCTTTAGAGATCCTTACCCTAACCTCCATGGAAAACATCACACCCGAGCCTTTATACTACGGTATCACCGCTACCTCGAGGGATAGAGTGCCGTAGGGAGCGGTATGTGCATGTATGCATGGAGTCCTATTGTAAATATTTGGTGGGTAAGAAAGGGATGAGAGATCTCATCTCTCAAAATCCTTCCCCAAAGCTAAACCCTAAACAAGTTCTTAGGGCATGAAATTAAATGTACCTAGGGCAAGGAATTTAAATCTACACTAAGGCAAGAAATTAAATTACTTACAGATGCATCCCTCCAATCATCCATGCAGGGTTGTCAGATCTGAATTTCTGAATGGAGAAGAAACACCGATGCTCTCCAAAAGATTTCTAAATTTTATTCATTAAAGGGAGGCATAGGGAGGCATAAGAATTACAAGCTTTAGAGTTCCTATTTATAAAGAATAGGAAACCCTAGGGTTACATTTGTTTCGCATGTCTGAAATTACAAAAATAGCGCTTAGGAAATCTTTTCAGAGCCGCAAGCGAATATTGGTAAAATTTATCGAAGCACGGGCACCAGACGACCGCGGAACCGCGGCAATGGCATGCTTGGGCCGCGGTTCCACGGCCCATTGGTGAGATCACCTCATGAAATTTCCTGGGCTGCTTCTTGTTGGCTTGGGCTTCTTATTTCTATATATCTTTTTCCATTTGGGCATCTAGGTTGGTTCCAGATCTTCAGTGAACAATTTGCAATGGATTTTTAACCGTTCGCTTTGAGTCGATGTCTTGAATCTTGCTTTGTGAATTGTTCCTTATGTAGGCTTGATCAAGATTCTCTGTTTGTTGGTTAAAGTCCACATTTTCATCGTCTTTACATCGTTTGCACTGTTTTCTGTCCAAGAACCTGTAACCTGTAACATGTAGCAGACATGCGTCAAAAGCACCTGTTTATTTATAAAAAGAATAAGAATAGGGAATATAATAATGCAATATTATGGTCTGAACATTAGTCGAAAATACTTCATCTTTTAACCGGCAATTTCCTTATCATTTGCATTCATTTAGAAGTGTACGGTTCTCATATTTCACATATTAGCAAATCAGTCATTAAATATCAGATTGCATGTGTTAGACTCTAAAACCGGCACTATAAAGGAAATTGACCGCATTTCATGGCATCGCATCATCCCTATATTGCGCAACACTTGTGTCGAGATTTGTGCAGGAAATTTCAGGAGCAAAGCCAAAAGAGCTGATCAAATATTATGCCAACTCAATGATTTCAGTTCTGGTAGCAATCCAAAGGGGAAAATACAAATCAACTCATCAGATAAATCCCCAAATGTTAGCCCAAGACCACACCAGAAGAACCAAGACATGAAGCCAATACATGGCTGCGGAACCGGGGCCGGAGCCAGCTTGTGCCGCGGTTCCGCGGCGGCGCTGCCACGTCAGCCCTAAAAATTTGGTGCACAATGTTTATCTCGGTGGCTACAGTTCAGAAATGTACTTCAGTTTCCAGAAGACTCCAGAGGCTTCTGCCAGATCAGCAAACTAGAGTTTTCTAATGCTTAATTAATCCTAGCTTAAAGCCTAAGCTAGCTCTTAACAAACTCTTTCTAGAAACTCCTCAACAAACTTTTGGAGGGAATAGTAATTTCAAACCTAGACCTAGGGTTTGGGAAGTCTATAAATAGAAGCCTAGACCTAGGGTGAAAAGGGCCATCATTGAATCTAGAATCTACAATCTAGAGCCATTCAATCTCTTACCTCTTTCTTCATCTTCTTCTTCCACAAGTCTAGTGACAAGGCTTGTGTGAAACCCTAACCCTAATTCTAATCAAAAGCCAAGATCCCGAGTACCACATCAAGCAAGAAGCCCTTCATCCTTTTATGAGCGGAGCCGATCTTCAACAGAGCAAGTGGTCCAAGCCGATCCACGACTCATGGAGAAAAGCGACGCCAGATCGACAATTTAGTTCTTCCTTTTGTAGTTCTTGAGCGACTGTAATCAAATTGTTGATATAAATAAAAGGTGATATTCTTTTATCTTGTTTTCTTTAAATTCTTGCATAATGATTCGATCTCAATTTCTAGTTGTAGTTCTTGTTGTGATGTTTGAGTAATACTCCGCTCGTCGAGGAGTCGAGACGATCAATAGAATGATGATGTAATATATCTGAAAACGATTCTTGATTCCTACGTGTTTTGTAAACCCTAGCAAGTTCAATAATCGACGACCTAATTTTGTTGCGATGGTTTCTTGATTGATATCGCTCGAAATTGGGGAGTTACGATCGTTTCTTGAAATTGCTAGAGGCAAGAACGTGAATGATAGCAACGAAAGAACAAGGGTTAAATGATGAAACCCTCGTTTCACGAGAAAGCCCTAACTCTCGTCGATCATCATCGATCTAATATCAATTCTTCGAAGGACAAGAACACGATATCTTGAGATTACATCACGTCTATAGATCCGATCGATTCCTACGAGCCTCATTTAGATTCTTGACACTTGATTGGAAATATCATCGAAATTCAAATTCTCGATTGTTTATCATTTTCTTGATTCTTGATTAAACTAGTGACACCTGAATAAATCGATAAAATATTGAATCATGTTTTCTTTTCTTTTCGATTAACTTTTCAATTCAAACAAATCAAACATAGAAACGAATCGCACAATCCCTATGGACGATCCGCACTCGCTTACAATCTACAACAGACACCGTAGTTGATTACGGTCAAACAATTCTTTGATTGGGATTCTATACATTTTCTTAAACCGACACACAAAGAAACGATCAATCAAATGGCGTCGTTGCCGGGGATTACGCGCTAATTCGTTTTATATTGAAATTTGAATTGAAAGATTTATTCCATTGTAATTTTTGTAATCAAAATTCGTGCAAACCCAAAACGATTTGTTGTGGTTCATTGCAAGGAAATCTGGAGCTTGCTCGGAAATTGTAAAAAAATTTGGAAATTTCCAGAGAGTAGAAGACATCAACAGCAAGCTTCTGTTGACATTTGGTGCAGTGATCAGCACAAACAACCGCGTTTCCGCGGTGGGAGCCTCCTATTGCGGCGGTTCCGCGGCTTGTTGAGGAGTTCTCTGTATAAAAATTTCACCGTAAGCTTCACACTTTCTCCTCTCTTCTCTTTTTAGCTCCAACTAACAAATTTCTGCAGGATTCTTTGCAAATAATCGCAGCTCGCAAATTGCAAAATTAAATTTGTGCGTGTTTTTGTTTCTTGGTTGTTTGCATTCTAAATACGGATATTAAGGGGCACGGCCAAATCCAAATTAGGTGGGGAGTTCATTACCCTTCCTAGGCCCCGAAAACCGCAAAACTTGCATCCGCATTTACCCCAATTAACTAAAAAAGATCTAGAGATGACTCTAAGGACCGTCGCGCTCACTTAGGACAGAAGAAGACCGTGGGTAATTCATTGCTTATCCGCGTTTCTCTTGTGTTGTCTAGGCAAGTGTGTCGAAGGCTAGTGGTTACTTAATTAGGCCCACTACTTACGTAGTGGATAACCTCCCACTTACCTGGCACTTACCTGGCCACAGGAGAGACAAAGAGGCAGTGGAGGATTTTATCCTGCGTCTTGTCTTCTGGCAGTTAGGAGCGGTCTAGAGATCTGACCTAGGTGACCACTAGATTCAAGGGTTTTGTGTGCTGCATTTGTTGTGTCGCATCATTTTTTCAAAAATCCGTCCTTTTTTCAAAGCAAACACCGCATTCATTCATTACCCCTAATTATAAGTCAACGCTGCCACTTGGACTAACCCTTTTTAGTACAAGATAGGCTGGACACGGGATTCTAGTGCCCGTTTAGTCCGCGTACCCTTTATCGACTCCGAAGTCGATATTTCTCCATTTACTTCTTCTTTACCCACTACCACACCCACATCGATGGATCCACCTCCATCAAACTTCTTTAACCCTAATCTGCCGCCGTCCGTTGGTGCGCAGAATCCACCCCGCATCTCTCTCCAAGGGAGGTACCACCCTTTGCGAGGTCGTCTTTCGACCTGCTTATCCACACCACCAGCCAATGGGGATAACTTTGAGATTAAACCCCAGTACATCAACCTTTTACCCAAATTCCACGGACTCGAGACTGAGGATGCTTACGTTTTCATTACCAAATTTGAAAACGTATGGGCAATGATGGGTACGTCACAACTTTCAGTGGATGCGATGCGTCTACAACTTCTTCTATTTACATTGTGCGATATAGCCGAGAAGTGGCTGTATAACACTACCGCACACTCTATTACGAATTGGGAAGAATTCGTCGCTGCATTCGTTAAGAAATTTTACCCAATACAAAAGACAGCTCGAATCCGTAGCGAACTGAATCAATTTGCCCAGCTCCCTACTGAACCATTTTCAAAATGCTTTGAACGTCTCAAGGATCTATTGGTTCAGTGTCCTCATCACGGCATCCCGAGATGGGATCTTTGCCGAATCATATATGAGGGCATTAACCCAAACACTAAACAGAACCTTGAAAACATGTGTCGAGGTACTTTTATGACTAAGGATGATGGGGAAGCATGGAAGTATTTAGAAGAGTTCGCTGAAAAATCACTACAGTGGGAGAGTGGAACCCAACCATTGAATAGGGGTGGCGTACACCAAATAGATGTGTCCATAGGTGTTCGAGCTGAGATTGCAGCAATGCAAAAGAAGCTCGACGCTATGGAACAAAAATTTTCTGCAGCCTCCCTAAACCCAATGTCGCTCCCCAAAACTGTATGTGGCTGTTGTTCTGATCCGTCTCACGGAAGAATGTCCATTTCAAGGTCATGAGCATATTAATGCGGCATTTCAAAAACCTAGAAACGATCCATATTCTTCCACGTACAATCAGGGTTGGAGGAATCACCCGAATTTTGCCTGGAACCAACAACAATCTCAAAACACGGTTCCTAGCCAAAATAATTTTCAAAGGGCTCTTCCACCACAACAGCAACCACTTCAACTCACTCAGTACCCCTACCAGTCACAAAATTTCCAAAACCAGGTCAACACTCCTGCACAGTCTAATCCTATGCAGTTGACCGGTTCTGACGAACTTTCTCAATTCACTCAAACCATGAAATCACTCTTGTCAAATTTCATAGAGGTTTCGGCTGAGGTTAGAACTTCCGTCAGTGAGATAAAGAAAAACTCAGCATCTCAAGCTGAGAGTATCAGATCGATGGAAGCTGAAATATCTCGACTTAAAGCCGAAATGAGTGCGAGAGAAAAAGGGAAACTTCCCTCTCAACCCCTCCAGAATCCTGGGCATTACAATGTTAATGCCGTCACAACGTTGAGATCGGGAAGAGTGCTGAACAATCATGTCGGGGAAGGTATTGATGATATTGGAAATCATATCAACACCCCGGCTGAGACCTTTCCTCACACACACACTTCTCCTTCTGATCCTTCTTCTTCTACCACACCACCTTCTCGCGAGCCTATTCTCCATTTCCCACTAGAGTCGACACCTCAACCCAACCCTTATAGTTCTCCACACACGGTCCCCACACCTCTTTTGGGATCTCGTCTACCCCCTCTTCCTTCTCCTATGATGGACCCGGCGCTTATTGCGAAAGCTCCTTACCCGAATCGGTTAAGGGGTAATAGAACGAGTCCTCATATGGAAAAAATTATAGAAATGTTCAAACAGGTTAACATCAACATCCCTCTTCTAGATGCGATTCAACAAGTCCCCGCTTATGCGAAAATTCTTAAGGACTTGTGCACTAGGAAGAGAAAGACTCAAGTGCCGAAGAAGGTCTTTATGTTTAATAATATTAGCACTGCTTTTATTCCCCAGCTACCAAAGAAACAAAAGGACCCAGGATGTCCTATAATATCGATTTCTATTGGGGGTAAAAACATAAATCGTGCTCTTTTAGACCTTGGCGCAAGTGTTAACCTACTTCCATATTCTGTATATGAGCAATTAGGGATTGGAGAGCTGAAACCTGCTCACTGCACTCTCCAGATGGCAGACCGCTCAATCACAAAACCAAGGGGTGAACTAGAGGATGTGTTAATAAAGGTCGGGGAATTTGTTTTCCCTATAGACTTCATTGTGCTTGACACACAGCCTGTAGCAAACCCCCGGGGCCAAATTCCGGTGATTCTGGGTCGTCCTTTTCTTGCCACTTCCAACGCTGTTATAAACTGTAGAAATGGTTCAATGAACTTATCATTTGGAAATATGACCATTGAACAAAATATCTACAAAGTTGGAAGTCAGCCATCAGAACCCTCTGCTCATATTTTAGATGTGTGCTCTGTCCATGAGATCGCTCCCGATAGTTGTGGAGCTGAGGAACTTTGCTTTACTGATCTCGATGACATTACCACATCTCTGTTTGATTTCACACAAGATATTAGTGAGGACACTTTACCTACACTTGAGTCCTGCACTCCTGACTTTTCTCCACCCGAGTATGTATCTTTCACAGGCTCTGAGCTTCTTTGTAAATCCAAAAATCACTCGATGATCCCTCCTTCTATCATTTCTCCGCCTGAATTAGATCTCAAAATTTTACCTTCTCATTTGAAATATGCTTATTTAGGTGAGAAGGAGTCTTTACCGGTTATAATATCCGCTTCTCCAGCATTAGAGCAAGAGAATGCACTTTTATCGGTATTGAGATCTAACAAAGAGGCGTTTGGTTGGAGTATAGCGGACATCAAAGGGATTAGTCCCTTGATAGTTGAACATCATATACATGTGATGGATGATGCCAGACCAACCCGAGAACCACAGAGACGGTTGAATCCCGTCATGAAGGAAGCGGTACTGAAAGAGATCGTCAAATGCCTAGATAATGGTTTTATATACCCCATCTCCGATAGCTAATGGGTGAGTCCTATACATGTCGTTCCTAAGAAATCCGGCATCACTGTAATAACCAATGAGGAAAAAGAGTTGATTCAGACACGCGCCCAAACTGGGTGGCGTGTATGTATCGATTATAGAAAACTCAATGCTGCCACGAGGAAAGACCACTTTCCTCTACCATTCGTTGATCAAATGCTGGAACGCTTAGCTGGACGAGAGTATTATTGTTTTATGGACGGATACTCAGGCTATAATCTGGTCCCCATCGCCAAAAAGGATCAAGATAAAACCACTTTTACTTGTCCTTTTTGTACTTTTTCTTACAGTCGCATGCCCTTTGGACTATGCAATTCTCCCGCTACCTTTCAGCGGTGTATGATGGGGATATTCTCTGATATGGTAGAGAATTTCCTGGAGATCTTTATGGACGACTTCTCGATTTTTAGAGACTTTTTTTCTGATTGCCTAGCTAATCTTGACGCTGTTCTTACTCGTTGCAAAGAGAAGAACTTGACTTTGAACTGGGAAAAATGCCATTTTATGGTCCAAGAAGGAATTGTTCTTGGACATGTTATTTCACAGAAAGACATTGAGGTTGACAGAGCTAAGATAGATGTCATTCAAAACCTCCCTCATCCCAAAAGCGTCAAAGATATTCGATCTTTCCTTGGCCATGCGGGCTTTTATAGAAGATTCATTAAGGATTTTAGCAAAATTGCTAGACCTTTAACTCTTCTCGCCAAGGATACGACCTTCCATTTTGACTCGAACTGTGAGACAGCTTTCGACTCACTTAATCACTCACTCACTTCAGCCCCCGTTTTATCATCATCAAACTGGGACTACCCCTTTGAGCTAATGTGTGACGCATCCGTCTTTGCAGTAGGTGCAGTCTTAGGACAGCACATCGAAAAGATGCCACACGTGATATACTATGCAAGTAAGACCCTGAATGATGCACAAATTAATTATACAACCACCGAAAAGGAACTTTTAGCGGTTGTATTTGCATTAGAAAAATTCAGGCCTTACTTAATTGGCTCACCTATAGTTGTGTATACTGACCATTCCGCTTTAAAACATCCTCTGGCGAAGAAAGATGCAAAAGGTCGACTAATACGTTGGATCCTTCTGTTACAAGAATTTGATCTTGTTATCAAAGATAAGAAAGGTGTAAGTGCACGGCGGCGCCCCGGCCGTCAATCCGACGGCCAAATGCGGAAGCGGTGATAAACTTTAATTTTGCGAACTTAGCAAACCGCCACCACCGCGCACTAAACACCCGGGTCGAACCATTAACTAGTCTAAGCTAACTACAAGAAGGGGAAGAGATATACCGAATGATCCGAGTCCTTCGGTCTTCTCCTCGTCGTCCCGATCTCCTGCGGAAACTCCGGTCGTCGCCTCCTCGCCGGAAGGGCACCACATCGCCTGCATCTTTTACGGGCTCCCACCTCAATACCGAGGCAACTCGGGCGCGAAGTGGGCTGGTCGACGCGTCCAAGATTTGCTGTAGAATGTGTAGTGTAGAGGCTATGTCTCATTTGGGGTTTGTTGCCTTTGAAGATGATGGAGGAATGAGGTTAAGAAAAATGGTGCTTTCATTTTTCATGCAAGGAAATTGAGATGAAGAAAATTGCCACATCCAAAATGAAACTCTCTCTTCCTCCCTCAAAGAAGTGGCCGGCCTTATGCAAATGTGAGAATGGTGGAGTGGATAATACAAGTGAGGTGATGGTAGTATAAAGGTGGAGGGTGACCATAACCAAAACATTATCATAACCAAAACTCAAATCAACCTCAAATCCTTTCTTATCATCCAAAAGAAAGGAAAAGACTAAGAAAGCATCTCATGATTATGAACCATCATAGAGCCCCACAATTGCAAGAAAACCCCTCCACAAATACCAATTTGCACAATTGCAAATTAGTCCCTCCATCGGAAAAGTCCGGCCGGGAAAGAACAAAGGAAAACCGGCCGGAACGGAATGCAAACTGGCAACTCCAGAAAACTTGCCCCGTAATAAATTACAGGAAAACCCCGATACTGTGCATACACACCCGCATCTGTATTCCGTCCGGATACAAATGCAATGAGACAAAATCTACACTGTACTATACTAGGATCCGGCTTAAACCAAAGCCGGCTAGTAATATCCGTTCGATCCTGATCCGTGCAATACCGCACGTATCCGATCGAACCTTGCCATATATCTATACGGCCTCTAGTACTAACCGTCCGATCCTGATCTGTGCAATACCGCACGTATCTGATCGGACCCTGCCATATCTCCATACGGCCTCTACAGCGTTTCGCCCGAAAGCTTGAGTAACTGTAAGTGTGGTGGACTCTAAAGACTCGTCAATACTATGGCTGTGGATTTAACCACTAGCACGTCAGAGGTATAAGCCAATACGTGACGGGCCACCAGCTATTGACTAAAAGGGACGTCGATGAGCGAACTCATCCTGACACCCTACTGAGCCTGTCAGTGACAATATCCGTACAGTCCGGTCCGTTCGTCTATGAGCATCGCATGTCGGGCCTAGGGGGTTGGTAAAAGTCAGACCCCCAAAAGCGGTACAAGCCGTGTCGGAGTGTAGCCCAGAACACCCTGAGATACTACTGGAATACCTACCAGTAAATCTCCTGCCTTAGCCAAGGACTTCGTGTAATGGCTCTCCTAGACACAGCGCGACCTCACCCCCAATACCGGGAGAGACGAACCCCTGAAGATCCGCTCACTGCCTCCAAGTGGCTCGGGACTATACCCAACTAAAATCTGTTTGCACGACTCCTTTGAGCCGTGGTAGGATAGTAATCAAAGCACAGTGGGAACTCACACGAGACAAATGACGATCCCCAGGTCGATGAACTAACCTGTATACATGTTACCTGGGAACTGCTATCTGACGTCAGGTATAAGACCAACTAGCATGTTCCCGGCGAGTCCTGTCCGGTGTACTCATAACCCAATGAGCACCTGTATACATCTTAGGTGAACCCACTGACACCAGTGGCTTGTGAGACCGGCCACCGCCCCTCGTCGGGGTCTCGACTGTATACACTAGTCTACTCTGGAGAATCGATGCCCTGTCTCGAAACTCCCACGACTAGGGACCTTTTAAGGATGTGCTTATAGACTACCAGCTCCCACGTATATGATCGCCCTCATACTGCTGGCAGTCAAGCAAGAATCCTAGGTGCTCTATCAACGTGCAATAGTGACCTGTAAGGTCACCTAAAGCAGTACACGTTGATAAAGATAAACCAGATAGCATACTATCATCTCGAGTAAGACTGTCCTACCGGGATAGGTCCTCCCTCAATCATTGCAATCACGTGCCTGTGATCCAATAATTGACTCTGAGGGCACTATCTCCAACAATCTCCCACTTGCACTCAAGGCTAATTATTACGATGTCGCATACTCACAGCCCGTGTGATACCGAACACCCAACTCCTCTACTAGTCAGTCATACAAATCCCGTTTGTGAAACTATTGCGGTCGAGGAATAGCCTCAGTGTGTGGATCCGCCTAGAAGTTTCTTTCTATGTCTCTCTATATCTCAAGTTCGCGGAGAAAGCCATCTCCCGAAATGAGCAATACCTGTCTTAGAGTGTCTGGATGTCTGATGGGACCTAGCTCATAAATGAACTCCAAATCCAAACTTCTTAGACTGTATCATCAACTGAACTTAATCAATATCCTGCGCCATCCAACCCTCGGTATTGCCTTGTACCACCTGTCCAAAATACTGCCCCTCGTCAGAAGGAAAACTATAACTCTGACAACCTCCATGTCGTCCATTTCACCTTGGAAGCCTGGAATGATAACTGTTTCCCAAATGAGGCTGTCGTTATCATATCCGTAGAACATCCACTTATGTTCTAAAACTGCTTCCGACTGTTTCTCTAGGATTGGATCAATGTCAACTTATTGCATCTAGTGCAAGAACAACATCTGGTGTGGTACTTGACATCTCATGATTGACTCAATTTCCTAAGCAAGTGATCTGCCAATCATGAACATCCCTCTCCCCTTTAGTCTGTAAGACACCTTTAGAGAGGGTGACTCCATCACCTGCAGGTATACTACCGTGCCAGGAGTCGTCCATTCTAAATACTCTTAGAATGTTGTCAAAGTACCCAGATTGGAAAACCACCCAAATCTAGATCTAAAACCATAGATCTAGTAACCAGTATGTCTGATATAATGTCCAAATCCCATATGGAGAAAACACTGTGTGACGACCAAAATATAACCGATCGTAGTATAGGAATGTCACTTCCTACTTTGTGTATGTCATCCAAAACCCGGATATCATACCCTACTACCTTCTCAACAGATCCATACCCTATTCTGATGACGTCAAACCTATGACTGTCACATCAGAAATAGATGATCTATCTCTGCTATATCTGCTTTAGTCTATAAATAGACATAAGCCTGATGTCCACCAATGCTTCCGCTGCTCCCACTGACTACGACAACCCTATGGCAGAGTCATATAGACATGCACTTCTAAAGCAAGTTTAGAAGGACGCTATATTCATCCTCCTGCCGGGTCTTGCAGCCTGGAACAACAGCAATGGTAAGTGTGGGTAAACAAGAACTTCCCTGTCACCGTCCTTGAGGCTACCGTAGTACCTCTCGGGTGCCTGAAGTTACCCACCTTATCTGCGGAGTGGCCAATGGAATGTCAAATCAGATTGAATCTTTAGGTTCCTTATCAAATCTTCAGTAATCGTTTGCGGTTCTGAAATCACTTCCAGTTCTACCATACTCCCACTACTGTTTTTGAAAAAATCCATTTTTAATAAAACTGTGGCGGGTCTAGAACAATATTTCTATTGATCTGCCAGATGGTAGAAAGTCAACCCTCGTCATAGCGTGGGTCAACCCACAAACAGCCATTACAGAAACGTGCCTTGAGTTATCCAGAGTCTGGTTTTAAGCATAAGCCGGACAACTCCCCGTACCTTAACATCGTTAAGATATGAACTGTTCTATATCCAATATAGAACCAGAGGCACTGATTTAATTGAACCAGATTCAAATCATGCAGATGTCTCCAGTGCATGTCAACTAAATGGAAGGAGGACGATCATCGTTACTCAACTTAGGAATGCTTCCAATTATGAGTAACCTGAAAGAGAAGCCATTTCTCTTTATCATTATTATCAACTGAATACCATACACAAGTATCTACATCTTCGATCACTTTGAAGAATCCCGATACTTGCTACACCTAGTTCTCTACTCTATTCAAATACCTATAACTCCTCAAAACTTAGACCCTGTG
This sequence comes from Agapanthus africanus, assembly GCA_030015575.1. Taxonomy (NCBI): domain Eukaryota; kingdom Viridiplantae; phylum Streptophyta; class Magnoliopsida; order Asparagales; family Amaryllidaceae; genus Agapanthus; species Agapanthus africanus. Next base: position 272,847,913 of record JASDDO010000012.1, read on the forward strand.
TTTCTACGAAACACATGTCTAAGAACTAGAGAAGTTAAAAGTAAACAGAATATAGTATGAGGACCAACCCCTCTGTCCTAATAGACACTGGACAACATACAATACTCTGTATAAGTCCGCTGAGTCTAATAACTCTTTCACTGTGTGTCGTAGGTTAAAAACTGTACTTATGGTTAAGAAGAATTACACCGCTGTTCAATGCTCCTTACCAAACCATCCACTGATATAGGTAAATGTCGTCGACATAATATCAAAAGGTATATCTCACTCTATGAAAATAGACGTACAGATATATCAATTTGAAATTGGTGCACAACAGCGGATATTCAAAAACAAATATTTGCCGACCGGCAAACAACCTAGGTGGCTTCCTCAAATATCACCAATTCTAACGAATCCCGATATAATGAGGATGGTCACCTAATTCCCAATAACCTTCTCACACTCATCATCTGTAAAACCATACAGATGTGAGAATCATACCTGGTAAATACATAACCTGGAGCAAGTGTCTAATCGGGAAATCAGTTTTGTTTTAACAGTACACAGTGAAACTGAAACATTGAAATGTTTCGATGGGGTATCCCGGTATTCCTAGTAATGCCTCTTCCATCATCCAGATTCACGACTATAACCGTATAATTCTTTGCCACCTCTCCAAATCCCTTTATATGTCTTTAGTCATTACCTTCTGCACACGCTTTAGGCCAAATGGTTTTCTTCCTTCCCTACCGTTCGGCACCAGCCTATGGTTTGGAAGAAGACTATGCAATAAGCATAATGGGTGTACTGTCCTAATCCTAGGAGCACTCGCAATGCGAGAGAAGGTGAGGATAAAAGACAACCGAATAAACCTTATTCCTATTTCTCCTAGACCAGAATCCATCCCCGAACTGGAACAAGTTCCTTTCGAGTTCGTATATAACCATACGATGGAGTATCCAATAAACTGTGGATCTTCGTAGTGATACGGAGTGTCCGGGAGAAATACAAAAGTTATTTAGGATTGGCGAAGAAATACTTGGTTTGGTTGTGAATATTAGTCGCAATTTACTTTGCCCTCTTACTAATCCCTTGCTTTGTCTTAACTTAATATCTTCTGTACACCATCGTTAGGCTAATTGGTTTTCTTCATTCCCTACCGGTCGGCACCAGCCTAAGGTTTGGAAGAAGACTATCCAATTTGCGTAATAGGTGTACTATCCCCTAAACCAAGGGGTACTCACAACTTGAGAGAAGGTAAAAGGAAAAGACAACTGAATAATCCTATCCGTTTTCTCCAGAACCTGAAACCATCCTCGAATAAGTTCCTTCGAGTTCGTATCTAACCATACGATGGTTTTGTCGAATGGAAGTGGACGTTCGTAGTAAAACGGGGTGTCCTGGAGAAAAGGGTAAAAGTAGGAGTGGCAATGAGGTCTGCAACTCTGACAATCCAAAAGCCAGTGTTTAAGAAGGTTCGGTCAACTTGGTCACTGAGTCATAGTCTAGGGTCGGGTCAATGGTCGCTGCCATAGAGAGAGAGAAAAGAAACACTCAGCGTGCACTCTATCCCAGATGAGAATAGTTACCAATTTATCTAATCTGGAAACCTCCCACTGTACCTCAAATTCTCCTCCAAACCTGAAAGAAGAATTAGTCGGGGTCACCCGAGGAGTAAACTAACTCATCAGTGGGAATCGGGATCCAACTATCATCGCATGATAACGTGACGGAATCCGCTCATGCTATCACACTCTAGAAGGTATGCGCATATCTGGCAAGTTTCAGTTCTTTTGAAACTCCCGATGTAATTTCTACCCCATGCTCTTATGACCTTGGCGTGAGGTCAAAATATCATAAGTCACATGTCAAGTTCTACCCATCATTGTCCAGGTTAATTTGAACCCACCCGTACATACCCTTGACGTAGGCCAAAATAGTAGTATGACTGTCCCAAACCAACGCATCTATCTATGCAACAGATAAATACCCGGCAGCTACCAAACGCTATGCCTTGGCGTAAGGTCAAAATACATAGCTTGAATACTACCGAATATTTAACTGAAATGATGGAGGGCTACGAATGGTTTCTGGCGAAAACCATTAACGTAATGAACTTGATGTCGTTGAAGGAACGGATAGCTTTTTAGAAAATATAGTGACGAAAACCTTTGCTAAAGAGGTCACTCCCGGTGAAGGGATCTCGGCTCTTTCCCCATAGAATGAGGTGCAGGATATTCCAACTGAATACCACGATGCAAAGCAAAAGTAATCGGCTATAGTGAAGTTACTGCTCTGACGCAAACTTTTGTCCAAGGGGTCACTCCCGGTGAAGGGATCTCGGCACTTGCCTCGTCGACTGAGGAGCAGGATATTCCAACTGAATACCACGATGCAAAATAAAAGAGAACGTCCTTGCAATAACAGCTTTTTGAAAAGTGTTCCAACAATATCAGATTAGGTTTGTTTTTAACTTGCATTGATCCGAATCAACGCAGTCCCATCAATTGATCACACCACAAAGAACGAAAATATACTGACGTACGTATATGCCATCCGCATTCGCCACTGGGTCCCGTCATTACCCGTTAGGTTAGCTAACTAACGACAGAGCGGAGACTGGACTAGCGCGGATGTAAAACATATACAACATCTACTAATATATATACCAATATATTATATTTCGCTCAAGGCGTGATAAAATGCAACATCACAGAAAAGTACAGCATCACAGAACAATACAGATATCTGGGATCCCCGGGTTTCACAGAGCCACTACTGAAACCCGACGTTCCCCTGGTCGTGTGGATAGCCTGTGCAATGAAATCCTAGACCCCTACGGGCGCGGAAAATCACCTGCCAAAACCTGAAGCGAGGCAGCCCCCTTCATCTCCGTGAATGGACCACCCAGCACTTCACGGAATCCGGCAACTTGGGCACCCCTCCTGGGTCAACCTGTACCCCCTACGAGTGCGGCGAATAGCCCGCCAATCCTAGAATGAAACCCCCTCCGTCTCAATGCCATGAGATGCGGGCTTGTAGCCTTCTAGAACCCGGTTGTCCGTGCACCCCTCCGTGGGGTAATCCTAGTACAGAATGTAAAATATACATACAACGGGTACATCGACCGCAACCAGGTCGTGCCCCAAAATAATAATACAAACAGGCAGTGACGGCAGTCCACATGTCGGACGCTCGCCCCGCAATATCAAATGTACATAATACAACAGAAACTGTACTAACATTGCATCCAGGCTATCCCCCACGACCGATCCGCAACATCACAGCAAAATCACAAAACATCAACGTGAAAGTCACGTTCGCAAATCCGTCTAACCGGGCTATAGCAGTTAGACTGGATTTACCGATCGAGTGACATTCACGGTCGCAGATATAATGTAAATACTGTGAAAAATGTGTTTAAAATATCCGATCGATCAAAAATTAACAAGTGGGCCCCCAAGTACTACTGTAGCACATCAAGAAATTCTGGGCCCAAAATTAACCTTCCAGAAACCACATTTTCAACTCAGGATCATTCTGCAAAATTTTGGGGGCATGAACAGTGAACATTGCGGCGGAACCGCGGCCCAAGCATGGGTTTGGCCGCGGTTCCGCGGTGGTGTGGTGAGTTCATGCTACCAAATTTTTACAGTATGCTTATAATTCCCTGCACATCACTCTGAGACAACCTGAAAAATTTTTAGAGCCAGGGAAAAATCGACAGAAAACTGATGTGAGGAAAAACGCGGGTTTTTGGAATTTTGGTCGATCGGAAGTGCAAACACATCAAACAAAGCTAGACGAAGTTAATGGCGAGGCTCTGATACCACTGTAAGTGCACGGCGGCGCCCCGGCCGTCAATCCGACGGCCAAATGCGGAAGCGGTGATAAACATTAATTTTGCAAACTTAGCAAATCGGCACCACCGCGCACTAAACACACGGATCGAACCATTAACTAGTCTAAGCTAACTACAAGAAGGGGAAGAGATATACCGAATGATCCGAGTCCTCCGGTCTTCTCCTCGTCGTCCCGATCTCCTGCGGAAACTCCGGTCGTCGCCTCCTCGCCGGAAGGGCACCACATCGCCTGCATCTTTTACGGGCTCCCACCTCAATACCGAGGCAACTCGGGCGCGAAGTTGGCTGGCCGACGCGTCCAAGATTTGCTGTAGAATGTGTAGTGTAGAGGCTATGTCTCATTTGGGGTCTGTTGCCTTTGAAGATGATGGAGGAATGAGGTTAAGAAAAATGGTGCTTTCATTTTTCATGCAAGGAAATTGAGATGAAGAAAATTGCCACATCCAAAATGAAACTCTCTCTTCCTCCCTCAAAGAAGTGGCCGGCCTTATGCAAATGTGAGAATGGTGGAGTGGATAATACAAGGGAGGTGATGGTAGTATAAAGGTGGAGGGTGACCATAACCAAAACATTGTCATAACCAAAACTCAAATCAACCTCAAATCCTTTCTTATCATCAAAAACCAAGGAAAAGACTAAGAAAGCATCTCATGATTATGAACCATCATGAAGCCCCACAATTGCAAGAAAACCCCTCCACAAATACCAATTTGCACAATTGCAAATTTGTCCCTCCATCGGAAAAGTCCGGCAGGGAAAGAACAAAGGAAAACCGGCCGGAACGGAATGCAAACTGGCAACTCCAGAAAAATGGCCCCGTAATAAATTACAGGAAAACCCCGATTTTGTGCATACACACCCGCATCTGTATTCCGTCCGGATACAAATGCAATGAGACAAAATCTACACTGTACTATACTAGGATCCGGCTTAAACCAAAGCCGGCTAGTAATATCCGTTCGATCCTGATCCGTGCAATACCGCACGTATCCGATCGAACCTTGCCATATATCTATACGGCCTCTAGTACTAACCGTCCGATCCTGATCTGTGCAATACCGCACGTATCTGATCGGACCCTGCCATATCTCCATACGGCCTCTACAGCGTTTCGCCCGAAAGCTTGAGTAACTGTAAGTGTGGTGGACTCTAAAGACTCGTCAATACTATGGCTGTGGATTTAACCACTAGCACGTCAGAGGTATAAGCCAATACGTGACGGGCCACCAGCTATTGACTAAAAGGGACGTCGATGAGCGAACTCATCCTGACACCCTACTGAGCCTGTCAGTGACAATATCCGTACAGTCCGGTCCGTTCGTCTATGAGCATCGCATGTCGGGCCTAGGGGGTTGGTAAAAGTCAGACCCCCAAAAGCGGTACAAGTAGTGTCGGAGTGTAGCCTAGAACACCCTGAGATACTACTGGAATACCTACCAGTAAATCTCCTGCCTTGGCCAAGGACTTCGTGTAATGGCTCTCCTAGACACAGCGCGACCTCACCCCCAATACCGGGAGAGACGAACCCCTGAAGATCCTCTCACTGCCTCCATGTGGCTCGGGACTGTACCCAACTAAAACCTGTTTGCACGACTCCTTTGAGCCGTGGTAGGGTAGTAATCAAAGCACAGTGGGAACTCACACGAGACAAATGACGATCCCCAGGTCGATGAACTAACCTGTACACATGTCACCTGGGAACTGCTATCTGACGTCAGGTATAAGACCAACTAGCATGTTCCCGGCGAGTCATGTCCGGTGTACTCATAACCCAATGAGCACCTGTATACATCTTAGGTGAACCAACTGACACCAGTGGCTTGTGAGACCGGCCACCGCCCCTCGTCGGGGTCTCGACTGTATACACTAGTCTACTCTGGAGAATCGATGCCCTGTCTCGAAACTCCCACGACTAGGGACCATTTAAGGATGTGCTTATAGACTACCAGCTCCCACGTATATGATCGCCCTCATACTGCTGGCAGTCAAGCAAGAATCCTAGGGCCTCTATCAACGTGCAATAGTGACCTGTAAGGTCACCTAAAGCAGTACACGATGATAAAGATAAACCAGATAGCATACTATCATCTCGAGTAAGACTGTCCTACCGGGATAGGTCCTCCCTCAATCATTGTAATCACGTGCCTGTGATCCAATAATTGACTCTGAGGGCACTATCTCCAACAAAAGGATGTGAAAACGTAGTAGCCGACCATCTTTAACGCATCTCTTCTTCCCCTGTGACCCTACCGATCAATGACTCGTTTCCTGACGAACAACTCTTGAGCGTATCCAATGAACCATGGTTCAGGGATATTGTGAACTATCTTGTCACGGGACATATACCCAGCGATCGGTCAAAACAGGACAAATACCGCTTTTTATCCCAAGTAAAACACTTTTACTGGGATGATCCATACTTGTTTAAGTATTGTCCTGATCAGATCATCCGCCGATGTGTCCCGAAAGAAGAGTTCAAGAGTGTTCTTTTTTTTGTCATGATCAGGCCTGTGGGGGTCACTTCGGTCCTAAAAAGTCGGCGGAAAAGGTTTTGCAATGTGGATTTTATTGGCCGACCTTATTCAAGGACGCATTTTACTGTTGCAAAACCTGTACACAATGTCAGTACACGGGTAGAATCTCCCAGAGAAATGAAATGCCTCAGCAACTCATTCTGGTTGTTGAAATATTTGGGGCATTGATTTTATGGGTCCCTTTCCCAACTCCTTTGGGAATTTGTACATACTGCTAGCGGTTGATTATGTCTTAAAGTGGGTTGAAGCCATTCCATGTCGCACTAATGACAGGAAAGTTGTCATTAAGTTCTTGAAAGAGAATATCTTCTCGCGATTTGGACACCCACGCGCTATTATTAGCGATAATGGGACACATTTCTGCAACAGGTCTTTCGAGACTTTGATGTGGAAATACTCAATAGAGCACCGACTTTCTACACCCTATCACCCCCAAACAAGCGGGCAGGCTGAAATCTCAAACAGACAAATCAAACTTATCCTGGAGAAGACTGTTGCTAAAAATAGAAAAAACTGGTCGACCAAACAGACGGATGCTCTTTGGGCATTACGAACTGCATTTAAAACCGACCTAGGGATGTCTCCATATAGGAAAGTGTTTGGGAAAGCATGTCATTTACCCGTCGAAATTGAGCATAAAGCATTGTGGGCTATTAAAGAAATAAATTTTGATCTAAACTTAGCTTGCAACTTTCGGAAGCTGTAACTTAATGAGCTAAGCGAACTCCACGATGAAGCTTATGATAATGTAGTGATCATAAAAAATAGGACCAAGGTTTTTCACGATAAAAACATTTTGAGAAAAACATTTACACAAGGTCAACAAGTCCTTCTTTATGATTCATAATTACACCTTCACGCGGGTAAGCTCCGATCTCGGTGGAAGGGACCTTTTGTTGTGCGGTCTGTATACCCGCAAAAGGTCGACTAATACGTTGGATCCTTCTGTTAAAAGAATTTGATCTTGTTATCAAAGATAAGAAAGGATGTGAAAACGTAGTAGCCGACCATCTTTCACGCATCTCTTCTTCCCCTGTGACCCTACCGATCAATGACTCGTTTCCTGACGAACAACTCTTGGGCGTATCCAATGAACCATGGTTCAGAGATATTGTGAACTATCTTGTCAACGGACATATACCCAGCGATTAGTCAAAACAGGACAAATACCGCTTTTTATCCTAAGTAAAACACTTTTACTTGGATGATCCATACTTGTTTAAGTATTGTCCTGATCAGATCATCCGCCGATGTGTCCCGAAAGAAGAGTTCAAGAGTGTTCTTTCTTTTTTTCATGATCAGGCCTGTGGGGGTCACTTCGGTACTAAAAAGACGGCGGAAAAGGTTTTGCAATGTGGATTTTATTGGCCGACCTTATTCAAGGACGCATTATACTATTGCAAAACCTGTACACAATGTCAGTACACGGGTAGAATCTCCCAGAGAAATGAAATGCCTCAGCAACTCTTTCTAGTTGTTGAAATATTTGGGGCATTGATTTTATGGGTCCCTTTCCCAACTCCTTTGGGAATTTGTACATACTGCTAGCGGTTGATTATGTCTCAAAGTGGGTTGAAGCCATTCCATGTCGCACTAATGACAGGAAAGTTGTCATTAAGTTCTTGAAAGAGAATATGTTCTCGCGATTTGGACACCCACGCGCTATTATTAGCGATAATGGGACATATTTCTGCAACAGGTCTTTCGAGACTTTGATGCGGAAATACTCAATCAACCACCGACTTTCTACACCCTATCACCCCCAAACAAGCGGGCAGGCTGAAATCTCAAACAGACAAATCAAACTTATCCTGGAGAAGACTGTTGCTAAAAATAGAAAAAACTGGTCGACCAAACTGACGAATGCTCTTTGGGCATTCCGAAATACATTTAAAACCGACCTAGGGATGTCTCCATATAGGATAGTGTTTGGGAAAACATGTCATTTACCCGTCGAAATTGAGCATAAAGCATTGTGGGCTCTTAAAGAAATAAATTTTGATCTAAACTTAGCTTGCAACTTTCGGAAGTTGTAACTTAATAAGCTAAGCGAACTCCGCGATGAAGCTTATGATAATGCTGTGATCATAAAAAATAGGACCAAGGTTTTTCACGATAAAAACATTTTGTGGAAAACATTTACACAAGGTCAACAAGTCCTTCTTTATGATTCACGATTACACCTTCACGCGGGCAACCTTCGATCTCGGTGGAAGGGACCTTTTGTTGTGCGGTCTGTATACCCGCAAAAGGTCGACTAATACGTTGGATCCTTCTGTTACAAGAATTTGATCTTGTTATCAAAGATAAGAAAGGATGTGAAAACGTAGTAGCCGACCATCTTTCACGCATCTCATCTTCCCCTGTGATCCTACCGATCAATGACTCGTTTCCTGACGAACAACTCTTGAGCGTATCCAATGAACCATGGTTCAGGGATATTGTGAACTATCTTGTCACGGGACATATACCCAGCGATTGGTCAAAACAGGACAAATGCCGCTTTTTATCCCTAGTAAAACACTTTTACTGGGATGATCCATACTTGTTTAAGTATTGTCCTGATCAGATCATCCGCCGATGTGTCCCGAAAGAAGAGTTCAAGAGTGTTCTTTCTTTTTGTCATGATCAGGCCTGTGGGGGTCACTTCGGTCCTAAAAAGACGGCGGAAAAGGTTTTGCAATGTTGATTTTTTTGGCCGACCTTATTCAAGGGCGCATTTTACTATTGCAAAACCTGTACACAATGTCAGTACACGGGTAGAATCTCCCAGAGAAATGAAATGCCTCAGCAACTCATTCTGGTTGTTGAAATATTTGGGGCATTGATTTTATGGGTCCCTTTCCCAACTCCTTTGGGAATTTGTACATACTGCTAGCGGTTGATTATGTCTCAAAGTGGGTTGAAGCCATTCCATGTCGCACTAATGACAGGAAAGTTGTCATTAAGTTCTTGAAAGAGAATATCTTCTCGCGATTTGGACACCCACGCGCTATTATTAGCGATAATGGGACAAATTTCTGCAACAGGTCTTTCGAGACTTTGATGCGGAAATACTCAATCAACCACCGACTTTCTACACCCTATCACCCCCAAACAAGCGGGCAGGCTGAAATCTCAAACAGACAAATCAAACTTATCCTGGAGAAGACTGTTGCTAAAAATAGAAAAAACTGGTCGACCAAACTGACGGATGCTCTTTGGGCATTCCGAACTGCATTTAAAACCGACCTAGGGATGTCGCCATATAGGATAGTGTTTGGGAAAGCATGTCATTTACCCGTCGAAATTGAGCATAAAGCATTGTGGGATATTAATGAAATAAATTTTGATCTAAACTTAGCTTGCAACTTTCGGAAGCTGTAACTTAATGAGCTAAGCGAACTCCGCGATGAAGCTTATGATAATGCTGTGATCATAAAAAATAGGACCAAGGTTTTTCACGATAAAAACATTTTGAGGAAAACATTTACAAAAGGTTAACAAGTCCTTCTTTATGATTCACGATTACACCTTCACGCGGGTAAGCTCCGATCTCGGTTTAAGGGACCTTTTGTTGTGCGGTCTGTATACCCGCACGGGGCAGTACAAGTAGAAAATATTAAAAACGACACATTTTTCAAAGTGAATGGACATATACTAAAGCCGTATTTTTCCACTGACCCCACGGAGGAGCTCCTGTTCTTACAGGAGCCAGTTTATTTGGATTAAAATTCCTCCGTCTCACCTTCATATCCAGTATATCACTGCATCATTTTTTTTGAAGGTGAATGAAAAGAGTAAGTTTGGGGGAAGTTCTTCACTTATATATTTTGCCCCCACTAATAATTCCTCCCAGACTTACAGGTTTTGTAGATATAGCTGTTGGCAACAGTGATGACACTGTTGAAAACAAGTTTGGGGAAGGTTTGTGCTTATTTTTGCATCATTTGCATATCATTTGCATAAGCACAAAACATTTCTTTAAAAACTTATAAAAATTTAAAATTTTAAAAATATAAAAATATTTTAACAGTTTTTTGTACATAAATAAGATAATGAAAGTTTAGATAGTGAAAAATTACATCCATGAGATTAGAAAAAATTAAGAAAATCAAGAAAATTAGAAGTTTTCTTATACGAACTAGTAATAAGTAGTTATGAGCCGTTGTCCCAAGGGTTAGTAAGATGAAAGACGTCACTAATCTGAGGATAAAAATAAGTCTGAAAAATAGTTTCTATTCTGGAAGCCAAACATTTTGAACGTTGATACCCTGCTATTCGCACTTACACACGTCTTAAAGCCTGGGATAGTAGAGGATACCTTGAAATGCTCTTGTCTAAAAGCCGATGTATGAAGGAAATAAAAAGTGAATAAACAAAAAATTAAAGTGGTGAGAAAAATGGACACTGGTTTTGTTATCACCGATGGCAATAAAAATATATAGCGAGGGTGCCTCTTCACATAGTGCCCTAAGGCCAACTGGTCTGGGAGTCACTGCTAAGCCTTAGGTGGTGCAAGATGAGGAAAATACACCAAATAAGCAAGCACATGAGTAATCGGTCGGTTAGTACCTCAAGAAGTATTAACGGTCGCATGAAAGTGTGTGAGCAATCTCATCTAAATATTCATTAATTAAAAAGTACTGAGATTGATGGACAAGAGTATGATAGCTTGAATTGAATTCTCCGGGTGTAGGGATGTTTATTACACACACGCAGGGTGATATGATCGATGTTTGGAAGAAAGATAGGAATTTAGAATAAGACGATGTTTTATTGAGAGAGGACGTGATTTCTGACATTTTTTCATGACCATTAAGATAGGGCTCATGACAACCGAAAAGCTAGCATAGTTGGAAACCCTAATTTTCAAGGCTTTTCTTTTACAATTCTTGTCTTTAAATTTAATATTCATGATCTTTCTTTTATTATTGGATTTTGTGGGTGCAATCCGCTGAAAACCCTCAGAAGACAACACTCCTCCTACTATAGACACCTAGAGGTTTAAAGGCTTGTTGCACGTGCTCAGTGCAATCGTGTTGCCTAGGAAAGTGTGCTAGTTAGTTTTTCTCTTTCTTTATTTTCTCCTTCTCTTTTTAATAAAAGTTCGCTCGAGACGATCGAAATTAAGTTTGGGGGAATTTGATTAGTCGAAAATACTGCATCTTTTAACCGGCAATTTTCTTATCATTTGCATTCATTTAGAAGTGTACGGTTCTCATATTTCACATATTAGCAAATCAGTCGTTAAATATCAGATTGCATGTGTTAGACTCTAAAACCAGCACTATAAAGGAAATTGACCGCATTTCATGGCATCGCATCATCCCTATATTGCGCAACACTTGTGTCGAGATTTGTGCAGGAAATTTCAGGAGCAAAGCCAAAAGAGATGATCAAACATTACGCCAACTCAATGATTTCAGTTCTGGTAGCAATCCAAAAGGGAAAATACAAATCAACACATCAGAAAAATCACCAAATGTTAGCCCAAGACCACACCAGAAGAACCAAGACATGAAGCCAATACATGGCCGCGGAACCGCGGCCGGAGCCAGCTTGTGCCGCGGTTCCGCGGCGGCGCTGCCACGTCAGCCCTAAAAATTTGGTGCACAATGTTTATCTCAGTGGCTACAGTTCAGAAATGTACTTCAGTTTCCAGAAGACTCCAGAGGCTTCTGCCAGATCAGCAAACTTGGGTTTTCTAATGCTTAATTAATCCTAGCTTAAAGCGTAAGCTAGCTCCTAACAAACTCTTTCTAGAAAATCCTCAACAAACTTTTGGAGGGAATTGTAATTTCAAACCTAGACCTAGGGTTTGGGAAGTCTATAAATAGAAGCCTAGACCTAGGGTGAAAAGGGCCATCATTGAATCTAGAATCTACAATCTAGAGCTATTCAATCTCTTACCTCTTTCTTCATCTTCTTCTTCCACAAGTCTAGTGACAAGGCTTGTGTGAAACCTTAACCCTAATTCCAATCAAAAGCCAAGATCCCGAGTACCACATCAAGCAAGAAGCCCTTCAACCTTTTATGAGCGGAGCCGATCTTTAACAGAGCAAGTGGTCCAAGCCGATCTACGACTCATGGAGAAAAGCGACGCCAGATCGACAATTTAGTTCTTCCTCTTGTAGTTCTTGAGCGACTGTAATCAAATTGTTGATATAAATAAAAGGTGATATTCTTTTATCTTGTTTTCTTTAAATTCTTGCATCATGATTCGATCTCAATTTCTAGTTGTAGTTCTTGTTGTGATGTTTGAGTAATACTTCGCTCGTCGAGGAGTCGAGACGATCAATAGAATGATGATGTAATATATCTGAAAACGATTCTTGATTCCTACGAGTTTTGTAAACCCTAGCAACTTCAAGAATCGACGACCTAATTTTGTTGCGATGGTTTCATGATTGATATTGCTCGAAGTTGGGGAGTTACGATCATTTCTTGAAATTGCTAGAGGCTAGAATGTGAATGATATCAACGAAAGAACAAGGGTTAAATGATGAAACCCTCGTTTCACGAGAAAGACCTAACTCTCATCGATCATCATCGATCTAGTATCAATTCTTCGAAGGACAAGAACACGATATCTTGAGATTACATCACGTCTATAGATCCGATCGATTCCTACGAGCCTCATTTAGATTCTTGACACTTGATTGGAAATATCATCGAAACTCAAATTCTCGATTGTTTATCATTTTCTTGATTCTTGATTAGACTAGTGACACCTGAATCAATCGATAAAATCTTGAATCATGTTTTCTTTTCTTTTCGATTAACTTTTCAATTCAAACAAATCAAACATAGAAACGAATCGCACAATCCCTGTGGACGATCCGCACTCGCTTACAATCTACAACAGACACCGTAGTTGATTGCGGTCAAACAATTCTTTGATTGTGATTCTATACATTTTCTTAAACCGACACAGAAAGAAACGATCAATCAACGGGGATAGAGAGGATTGCATCATAGATTATGATGAGCCGACTAGCTTCCAGCAGGCTATTCGGACCATTGACTCGGTAAAATGGCTGGATGCAATGCGGACCGAAATGGAGTCCATGTACACCAACAATGTATGGACGTTGGACGTTGCTCCAGATGGGGTAAAACCCGTAGGATGCAAGTGGATCTTCAAAAGGAATATTGGTGTAGATGGATAGGTTGAGACCGATAAAGCTAGACTGGTTGCAAAGGGTTTTCGTCAAAGACCTGGTTTGGACTATGACGATACCTTTTCTCCAGTAGCTATGCTGAAATCCATTCGGATCCTTCTTGCCATTGCTTCCTTCCACGATTATGAGATTTGGCAGATGGACGTAAAGACCGCTTTTCTAAACGGAAATTTAGAGGAGTGTGTTTATATGGACCAGCCAGAGGGTTTCATTCAGAGTGGGAGCAGCGGAAAGGTGTGCAAGTTGCTTAAGTCCATCTATAGACTAAAGCAGGCATCACGGAGTTGGAACATCTGTTTTGATGAGACGGTCAAGGAATTTGGCTTTATCAAAAATCCAGATGAGCCATGCATCTATACTAGATTTGTAGCGAGAACTATAGTATTCCTCGTTTTATACATGGATGACATTCTCTTAATAGGAAATGACATTCCTATGCTACAATCTGTCAAGGGGTTCTTGTCACACGGGTTCTCCATGAAAGACCTGGGTGATGCCTCATACATTCTGGGGATCCAGATCTATCGTGACAGATCCAAGAGGATACTGGGACTCTCACAGTCCAGGTACATCGACACCATACTAAAAAGATTCAGTACGGAAGATTCCAAGCGCGGTAATCTACCGGCTTGTCACGGGATCACCCTCTCCAAAGAGATGTCTCCCAAGACTGATTTGGAAAGGGATCGCATGTCTATTATACCCTACGCTTCTGCGGTAGGCTATATAATGTATGCGATGTTGTGTACCAGACCAGATGTAGCTTATGCACTGAGTGTGGTAAGCCGGTATCAGTCAAACCCTGTGGAGAATCATTAGATAGAAGTAAAGAACATTCTCAAGTACTTGAGAAGGACTAATGAGATGTTCTTGGTGTATGGCGGAAAAGACCTCCAGATCGAGGCCTTTGCTGACTCTAGCTTCCAAAGTGACAAGGATGATTCCAAGTCCATGTCGGGTTATGTCTTTACCCTCAATGGAGGGGCGGTGTGTTGGAAGAGTTCCAAACAGGAAACCGTTGCTGGCTCGACGATGGAAGCGGAATATATCGCTGCTGCAGATGCCGCAAAAGAAGCTGTCTGGGTAAGGAAGAACTTAACTGAACTTCTGGTGGTTCCGTCCATTGTTGATCCAATACCTCTGTATTGCGACAACAACGGGGCTATAGCTTTAGCAAAGGAAGCAAGGTCCCATCAGAAGTCCAGACACATCTTAAGGCGGTATCACCTGATCAGGGAGATCGTGGGTCGCCAGGAGATCGAGGTTCGGAGAGTTTCTAAAGAAGACAACACTGCTGATCCACTCACAAAGGCCTTGCCCCAGACTCAGTTCGAGCGGCTGATCGAGATGATAGGTCTTCGATACGCCAGTACATGGCCTTAGTGCAAGTGGGAGATTGTTAGTGTATATGCCCTAGAGGCCATTACTCTATCATACTAGTTTGTATATTACTTAATGGAAGTTTGGGATATTCACCTTGTATAAACAATCGTGCACAATATAGTAGTATGCTACTTGGTTTTGTTTCTACTTCAATGTGTACATGTGTTTATTTTAGTATATCACCTATACACATTAGTGGAGCCCTTAGGATCTTTGCTTGATTACCAGCGTTGTGATGGCAGTCACACTAGTGGGGGCAGGGTAATCTATAAGCACATCCTTATGCAGGTCCCAAGTCGTAGGACTATCGAGACAGGGCATCGATACTCCGGAGTAGACTAGCGTATGCGCTTCACATCCCAGTGTGGGAGATGGTCTGTCCCACAGCCATCAGTACGTCGTACTGGAGAGAGTATGCGGGTGCTCATTGGGTTACGAGTACACAGGACAGGACTCGTCGGGAACTGTTGGTTGGTACTATACCTATCGTCAGTTATCAGTTCCTAGGTGACATGAGTACAGCTTTGTCCGCTGACTTGACACTGTCACTTTGCCTCGAGTGTGTTCCGACTGTACTTAGATTACTACCCTACCACGGCTCAAAGGAGTCGTGCAAACAGGTAGTAGTTGGGTGCAGTCCCGAAGCACTTGGAGGCAGTGACGGTTAGACAGGATTCGTCTCTCCCGGTATTGGGGGTTGACATCGCGCTGTGTCTAGGAGAGCCATTACACGAGTAGTCCCTGGCCAGGGCAAGCGAGATATACTGGTAGGTTTCCAGTGTTATCTCAGGGTGTTCTGGGCCTCACTCCGACACGACTTGTACCGCTATTAGGGGACTGACGTTTACCGCCCCCTAGGCCTGCCATGCGATGTATCAGACGAACAGACCGGACTGTATGGAGATTGTCACAGTCAGACTCAGTAGGAGTTCAGATGGGTTTCACCTCGCCAGTCTTCTTGTCGGCATCTACCTGGGGACCGTTACGCACAGCTAGTGCCGCTTGCAGTCTGTGGTTAAACCTACTGCCAGTGTAGTGTCGAGTCTTTAGAGTCCCACACAGAAAGCTATTCGCCTTTAGGCAAAAGAGTAGAGGTCGCATGGTTTTGCGACAGGGTTCGGTCACATCCGTGCACTTGTACACGTACAATGTCCGGACAGTTAACACTAGCGGGCTTTGGTTTAAGCCATATCCTAGTGTACGTTTTGGGATTGGTTTTTTCTAGTATGTATTCGTTATCCTCGGAATGCGGATGCGGGTGTGTATGCACAGTTGACGGAGAGACAGAGGCAGAGGATTCTCATTAGGGTTGTTGACTGTTGACTGTTGACTATTGACTTTTTGCTCAACCCTAATGAGAATATGATATATGATTAACAATAATATTAATTAAGTATTATAGTGACATGGTTGTTGAGGGGTTGACTTTGTTGACTTGTGGACCGGTTGACTAGGTTGGACTAGTTGACCATCATCAAGAAAATGGCTATCATTTCATGGCAAAGACTTTTGCTTGCTTGTTTCTCTTGTGCAAAATGAGTGCATGAAATGATATGGCTATTGTAGCTTAAACCATCACATAATACTTGATTGCTATGATTTGGTATGATGGCTTTGGATTATGAGAGCCAAGAGAGAAAAGTCTTGCTCATTCTCTCATTTCCTTTCTCTCTCTTGTTTTTGAGTTCTCACCCTCTTCCTCTTGCTCTCCCTCTCTCTAGTCTATGGTTCACTTGTCTCATGTGTTGAGAAGCAAGAACCATAGAGAAAAATCCCAACACACTCTCCTCTACTCACTCTAGTTCATAAGGTTTACCAAACCGAGTGAACTAGTTTCTTTAAAGCTCGAAGAAGAAGCCAAAGGTAGAAGCTTTCGGGTGGATCGATCTTCGGCCCAAGGAGACGACGGAGTGAAGCCGATCCGTACACCATCGAGAGTCAAAGACGAAGGAGTTCAAGAAAGAAAGGTATAACCCCCTAACCGAGTAGTTAACAACTCCTAGTTAGGTTGTTAGGTAGATAGTTTAACAAAGATCCGTTTTGAGTCCATGTTACCTCCTCTAGAAAAATCGTTTTTCGTCATTTCCGCAAGCCCGTAAGTACCGGGAGCGGTAGCATGGACTTAAAGAAACGTAGGGAAACATCCACTTTGTTTGTAGGAGGATCTTCATCTTCTAGGTCCAATGCGAAAGCCAAGGGAAAGAAGAAGAAAGTCCCCGTCAAACCAAGATGCGGTGTTAGTAAAGTGGATACGAAGTGAAAGGCAAAAGCAACAAAGATAGCGGGGAAGCTTATAGGGAAGGAAGAGTGCTTTTACTGTCATAAGAGTGGACACTGGAAGAAAGATTGCCGAGCTTGGAAAGCCAGAACACAGGATCTGAAGCAAGTTGCGGCTTCAGCTTCAGGTGTGTATGTTATTGAAAACTGTCTATCAATAAACTCTACTTCCTGGGTATTGTATACCGGATCAGGATATCATATCTGTAATTCTTTGCAGGCGTTAAGAAACCGTAGGTTTTTGAAGGCAGGTGACATGACCCTCAAAGTTGCAAACGGAGCTAGCATGGATGCTAAGGACGTGGGGGACTATCACCTGGGAATGTCAGATGGACATGTTTTGGTTTAACGTAATTTCTTTTTTGTACCCAATGCAACTTGTAATATCATTTCTGTATCTTTATTATCTAAAGAAGGTTATGAATTTGCAATTGTTAGTAATGTTGTAAACATTCACCTTAATCAAGTTTTGATTGGGTCAGGTACATTAAGCAATGGTATATACATATTAAACCAACCACAGATTTTCAATGTCCAGAATACACACAAAAGAATGTCTCCGGAAATAAATCAGACTTTCTTAGGGCATTGTAGACTGGGTCACATCAATGAGAGAAGGTTGACGAAGTTACATACAGAAGGATATTTGGATCCGTTCGAATATCAATCGTATGCCACTTGTCAATCCTGTGTCAAAGGAAAGATGACAAAGACTCCATTCACTGGACACGGAGTAAGAGCGAGCGAGCTCTTGGGACTCGTACACAGCGACGTGTGCGGTCCAATGTCTTTGCATGCACGAAGCGGTTATTCTTACTTCATTACTTTTACGGATGACTTTTCAAGGTACGGTTATGTCTTCTTAATGAAACATAAATCCAAAGCCTTTGGAAAATTCCAGGAATATAAGAATGAAGTAGAAAAAAAAACCGGCAAAAGTATCGAGACACTGAGATCGGATCGAGGTGGTGAATACTTGAGTGCCGAGTTCCTGGATTACTTAAAAGAGAATGGAATTCTCTCTCAGCTTACTCCTCCATACACTCCGCAACATAACGGTGTATCGGAGAGATGGAACCGAACCCTATTGGATGTGGTACGGTCCATGATGAGTAACGCTGAGTTACCGCGATCATTCTGGGGATATGCACTAGAATCAGCTGCATACCTTTTGAACCGAGTTCCTACTAAGACTGTACCTACTACACCATATCAGATGTGGTGTGGGAAGAGACCCTATCTTAATCACATTAAGACATGGGGATGTCCAGCTTTTGTCAAAAAGCTGCATGCGGACAAGCTCGAGGCACGCTCAGTACAGTGCAAGTTTGTGGGATATCCAAAGAACTCCAAGGGATATTTCTTCTATTGCGAAGAGGAACAAAAGGTTTTTGTTTCTCGGCATGCCCACTTCTTGGAAACTCAGTTTTTGGAGAATCAGATAAGTGGGAGCGCAATAGAACTGGAAGAAATTCCAGAACCACAGAATATTACCGAAAGCTTAGTAGAACCAGAGGGTTCAAAAGAACATGACATTCCTATGCCGCTCCGCAGGAGTAGTAGGCAGTCTCATCCGCCCGAGAGATACTACGGTTTTCTCATAGACGGGGATAGAGATGATTGCATCATTGATTATGATGAGCCGACTAGCTTCCAGCAGGCCATTCAGTGCGTTGACTCGGTAAAATGGCTGGATGCAATGCGGACCGAAATGGAGTCCATGTACACCAACAAAGTATAGACGTTGGACGTTGCTCCAGATGGGGTAAAACTCGTAGGATGCAAGAGGATCTTCAAAAAGAAGATTGGTGTAGATGGACAAGTTGAGACCTATAAAACTAGACTGGTTGCAGAGGGTTTTCGTCAAAGACCTGGTTTGGACTATGACGAGACCTTTTCTCCAGTGGCTATGCTGAAATCCATTCGGATCCTTCTTTCCATTGCTGCCTTCCACGATTATGAGATTTGGCAGATGGACGTAAAGACAACTTTTCTAAATGGACATTTTGAGGAGTGTGTTTATATGGACCAGCCAGAGGGATTCATTCAGAGTGGGAGCAGCGGAAAGGTGTACAAGTTGCTTAAGTCCATCTACGGACTAAAGCAGGCATCGCGGAGTTGGAACATCTGTTTTGATGAGACGGTCAATGAATTTGGCTTTATAAAAAAACCAAATGAACCATGCATCTATAGTAGATTTGTAGCGAGAACTGTAGTATTCTTCGTCTTATACGTGGATGACATTCTCTTAATAGGAAATGACATTCCTATGCTACAATCTGTCAAAGGGTTCTTGTCACACAGGTTCTCCATGAAAGACCTGGGTGATGCCTCATACATTCTTGGGATCCGGATCTATCGTGACAGATCCAAGAGGATACTGGGACTCTCACAGTCCAGATACATCGACACCATACTGAAAAGATTCAGTATGGAAGATTCCAAGCGCGGTAATCTACCGGCTTGTCACGGGATCACCCACTCCAAAGAGATGTCTCCCAAGACTGATTTGGAAAGGGATCGCATGTCTATTATACCCTACGCTTCTTCGGTAGGCTCTATAATGTATGTGATGTTATGTACGAGACCAGATGTAGCTTATGCACTGAGTGTGGTAAGACGGTATCAGTCAAACCCTCGGGAGAAACACTGGATAGCAGTAAAGAACATTCTCAAGTACCTAAGAAAGACTAAAGAGATGTTCTTGGTGTATGGCGGAAAAGTCCTCCAGATCGAGGCCTTTGCTAACTCCAGCTTCCAGAGTGACAAGGATGATTCCAAGTCCATGTCGGGTTATGTCTTTACCCTCTATGGAGGGGCGGTGTGTTGGAAGAGTTCCAAACAGGAAACCTTTGCTGATTCGACGATGGAAGCGGAATATATCGCTGCTGCAGATGCCTCAGAAGAAGCCTTCTGGATAAGGAAGTTCTTAACGGAAATTCAAGTGGTTCCGTCCATTGTTGATCCAATACTGCTGTATTGCGACAACAACGGGGCTACAGCTTTAGAGAAGGAACCCAGGTCCTATCAGAAGTCCAGACACATCTTAGGGCGGTATCACCTGATCAGGAATATCGTGGGTCGCCAGTAGATCGAGGTTCGGAGAATTTTTACGGAAGATAACACTGCTGATCCACTCACAAAGGCCTTACCCCAGACTCAGTTCGAGCGGCTGATCGAGATGATAGGTCTTCGATACGCCAGTACATGGCCTTAGTGCAAGTGGGAGATTTTTAGTGTATATGCCGTAGAGGCCATTACTGTATCATACTAGTTTGTATATTACTTAACAAAATCTTGGGATATTCACCTTGTATAGACAATCTTGGTCAATGTAGTAGTATGCTACTTGGTTTGTTTCTACTTTAATGTGAACATGTGTTTATTTTAGTATATCACCTTTACCCATTAGTGGAGCCCTTAGGATCTTTGCTTGATTACCAGCGTTGTGATGGCAGTCACACTCGTGGGGGCTGGGTAATCTATAAGCACATCCTTATGCAGGTCCCTAGTCGTAGGACTATCGAGGCAGGGCATCGATACTCCGGAGTAGACTAGCGTATGCGCTTCTCATCCAAGTTTGGGAGACGGTCTGTCCCACAGCCGTCAGTACGTCGTACTTGAGATAGTATGCGGGTGCTCGTTAGGTTACGAGTATACTGGACATGACTCGTTGGGAACTGTTGGTTGGTAATATACCTATCGTCAGTTATCAGTTCCCAGGTGACATGAGTACAGCTTAGTCCGCTGACTTGACACTGTCACTTCGCCTCGAGTGTGTTCCCACTGTACTTTGATTACTACCCTACCACGGCTCAAAGGAGTCATGCAAACAGGTAGTAGTTGGGTGCAATCCCGAAGCACTTGGAGGCAGTGACGGTTAGACAGGATTCGTCTCTCCCGGTATTGGGGATTGACATCGCGCTGCGTCTAAAAGAGCCACTACACAAGTAGTCCCTGGCTAGGGCAAGTGAGATATACTGGTGTGCTTCCAGTGTTATCTCTGGGTGTTCTGGGCTACACTCCGACACGACTTGTACCGCTATTAGGGGACTGACGTTTACCGCCCCCTAAGCCCGCCATGCGATGTTATCAGACGAACAGACCGGACTGTACGGAGATTGTCACATTCAGGCTCAGTAGGAGTTCAGATGGGTTTCACCCCGTCCGTCTTCTTGTCGGCATCTATCTGGGGACCGTTACGCACAGCTAGTGCCGCTTGCGGTCTGTGGTTAAGCCAACTGCCAGCGTAGTGTCGAGTCTCTAGAGTCCCACACAGAAAGCTATTCTCCTTTAGGCAAAAGAGTAGAGGTCGCATGGTTTTGCGACAGGTCGCATGGTTTTGCGACAGGGTTCGGTCACATCCGTGCACTTGTGCACGTTTGGTGTCCGGACAGTTAACACTAGCGGGCTTTGGTTTAAGCCAGATACTAGTGTACATTTTGGGATTGGTTTTATCTCATTTGTATTCGTGTTCCTCGGAACGCGGATGCGGGTGTGTATGCACAGTTGACAGAGAGACAGAGGCAGAGGATTCTCATTGGGGTTGTGGACTGTTCACTGTTCACTGTTGACCATTGACTTTTGGTAAACCCTAATGAGAATAAGAAATATGATTAATGATAATATTAATTAAGTATTATTGTGTCATGGTTGAGATGAGGGGTTGACTTTGTTGACTTGTTGATTTTGTTGACCGGTTGACTAGGTTGGACTAGTTGACCATCATCATTACAATGGCTATCATTTCATGGCAAAGACTTTTGCTTGCTTGTTTGTTTTTGCAAAATGAGTGTATGAAATGATAAGTCCATTTTGACTTGAACCCTCACATAATACTCAATTACTATTATGAGTAAACATGGTTTTGGATTATGAGAGCTTGGATGGAAAAAGACTTACTCATTCTCTCATTTTCATTTCTTTCTCTTGCTTGAGCTCTCTCTCTTGCTCTTCCTCTTGCTCTCTCTCTAGCTCAAGGCAACACCCTCTCATAAGTTGAGAAACATTGCCTTAGAGATAAAAGAAAACCCATTTCACTTCTCTACTCATCCTAGTTCACAAGGTTTAGCAAACCAACTGTTCTAGTTTCTTCAAGTTCGAAGAAGAAGCCAAAGGTAGAAGCTTTCAGGTGGATCCATCTTCGGCGCAAGGAGACGACGAGGTGAGGCCGATCCGTACACCGGAAAGAGTTGAAGACGAAGGAGTTCAAGAAAGCTATAACCCCCTAACCGAGTAGGTAAAACTCTTGTTAGGTTTGTTAGTTAGTTGTCTAATAAAGATCCGTATTTTGAGTCCATGTTACCACATCTTGAAGAATCGTTTTTCATCATTTCCGCAAGCCCGTAAGTACCGGGAGAGGTAACGTGGACTTACAGTTTTCTTGCATTAAATTAATGCGTCCCATCAATTAATCCTACCATTGCAGAAAACAACGAAAATATGACGTACACTTATGCCATCCGCATTCGCCACGGGGTCCCGTCATCACCCGTTAGGTTACTTAACTAACGACAGAGCAGGGGCTGGACTAGCACGGATGCAAAACATAAGCAACGCCTAAATAGATATCATATAGATATATACACATTCGTCAGATGCAATGATAGCCATTCCAGATCACAGATGAACACATTGGATATACTAGGAATCCGCATTCCGTACGAGCCTGTAACGAAGAGCGGATTACACGGTCGCGATGAATAGCCAAAACCCCACCCTAGACCCCTACGGGTGCGACAAACTACCAGCTAAGTACCCAAAGAGAAGCAACCTCCCTCAACACCGTGAGTAGGCCACTCGGCACTTCAAGGTACCCGGTAGTTTGTGCACTCCACCTTGGGTCTACCCTAGGAGCAAAAACAGTAAAAGAAATTATACAATGACGGCTACAACCCCATCCCGGTTGTGTGGCCATATAAATAATATTACATGAATTTACATATTACATGAATGGAAAGATAAACAAAACTCTCATCTCACAAACCCCCGGCTATTCATCCGCGACAATCCAACGAATCCATATACACAAACCATCAACATTACAGATCACAGATATGTATAACCCCCACTAATCGACGTATAGCGATTAGCAGACGTTCAATACATATATCACATTACAGATATAACCCATTAGCCAATATGTACAGAGCTTCGATCAAAATACGGATTTGTAACCACCCCAAACACAAATTTGTTTTTTGGAAAATCTGGGCAGAAACAACATATACTAAGAATCCCAAAACAAAAAAATAAGAACATTGCACAAAACCCGGTCCACGGCCGAGTCAACTCGGCCGCGGTTCCACGGCAGGAAGCATGTTCCTGCCGCAGATCCGCGGCGCTTTGACCGAGTCACTGGATCGTTTTTGTTCTGTGTTTTTACAAAACCCTGAGCCGATTTTTCATGTATGTTAAATCATATTTAGAGCAGTAGAAAAAATCGGCAGAAACATGGTTTTTCCGGACCTGTTTTGCGATTTTTGTCCGATCGAAATTTAAGATACTTTGCTAACATGCTAGTTTGTGTTTAGCTAGGCTCTGATACCATTGTTAGGTCCACTTTACCTACCCCGGTCCTTTTGGGGAGGCGGAATAGGTAAAACGAAATTTTTTTCCTAGCTAGGTAACATGGACCGTTTCATGAAGGATCTTGGCTAAACAAAACTTACACAAAATCTACAAGTTCTAACTACTATGTAGATTGGTTATACCTAGTCTTGAACTCCTTCTCTTCTTGTTCTCCTCTTCCTTACTTGCTCCTTGTAGTAGTTTGTACGGCTCCTCCTCGTCGTCTCTTCTTTGTCGAAGATAGATCCACCCGAGGGTTCGAACTTGAGCTCCTACCTCAACCTAGAGGTAACTAAGGTGCTTGGTTTGCTAAACCTAGAACCCTAGAAAGAGTAGAGAGTAGTCTTGGTGTTTTATCTCAAAGGAAAATGGTTCTCAACTCATGAGAGTGATTTTCCTTGAGCTAGAGGAAGAAGGAGAGCAATGGATGAGAGAGAAGATGCAAGTGAGAATGATACAATTTACAACCATGCTCTCATAATTTAGAAAAATGATAATAATAATAATAATAATTAACAATTTGTGATGGTGAGTTGATGAATGACCATTATCATTTCATTCATTAAATGCTTTTGCAAAGAATAAGAAGTATCTTTGAAAACAAATGATGATGGTCAACAAGTCTACTTTGGTCAACCGGTCAACGAAGTCAACAAGTCAAAAAAGTCAAGAATTCAACTCAACCATGGCACAAAAATTGTTAACTAATATTATTAATCATATTTCTTATTCTCATTAGGGTTTGGAAAAAGACAACAGTCAACTGTGCATACACACCCATACCATAACCCTAATGAGAATCCTCTGCCTCTGCCTCAGTCAACTGTGCATACACACCCGCATCCGTGATCCGAGGAACATGAATACAATGAGATAAAACTAACCCCAAAACATATACTAGGATCTGGCTTAAACCAAAGCCCACTAGTAATAACTGTCCAGACACCAAACGTGCACAAGTGCGCGGATGTGAACGAACCCCGTCGCAAAACTATGCGACATCTACTCTGTTTTGCCCAAAGGCGAATAACCCTCTGTGTGGGACTCAAAAGACTCGACACTACGCTGGCAGTGGGTTTAACCACAGACCGCAAGCAGCACTAGCTGTACGTAACGGTCCCCAGGTAGATGCCGATAAGAAGACTGATGAGGTGAACCCATCCGAACTCCAACTGAGCCTGTATGTGACAATCTTTGTACAGTCCAGTCTGTTCGTCTGAGTGTATCGCATGGCGGGCCTAGGGGGAGGTAAACGTCAGTCCCCTAATAGCGGTACAAGTCGTGTTGGAGTGTAGCCCAAAACACCCTGAGAATCTACTGGAAAACCTACCAGCAATTCTCGCTTTCCCTGGCCAGGGACTTTGTGTAATGGCTCTTGATTGATTATAAAATTCAAGACTGTGTCGTTTAACTCGAATAAGTTTCTTTGTGTCTGTATTTATAAAATGAATAAAATTCACAATCAATGAATTATATTGACCGCAATCAACTACGGTGTCAGTTGTAGATTGTAAGTGAGTGCGGATCGTCCACATGGATTGTGCGATTCGTTTGTATGTTTGATTTGTTTGAATTGAAAAGTTTAATCGAAAAGAAAAGAAAACATGATTCAAGATTTTATCGATGGATTCAAGTGTCACTATTCTAATCAAGAATCAAGAAAATGATAAACAATCGAGAATCGAGTTTCGCTGATTTTTCCAACCAAATGTCAAGAATCTAAATGAGGCTCGCAGGAATCGATCGGATCTATAGACGTGATGTAATCTCAAGATATCATATTCTTGTCCTTCGAAGAATTGATACTAGATCGATGATGATCGACGAGAGTTAGGGATTTCTCGTGAAACTAGGGTTTCATCATTTATCCCTTGTTCTTTCGTCGATATCATTCACATTCTAGCCTCTAGCAAATTCAAGAAACGATCGTAACACCCCAATTTCAAGCGATAACAATCAAGAAAGCATCGCAATGAAACTAGGTCGTCGATTCTTGAACTTGCTAGGGTTTACAAAACTCGTAGGAATCAAGAATCGTTTTAAGATATGTTACATCATCATTCTATTGATCGTCTCGACTCCTCGACGAGCAGAGTATTACTCAAACATCACAACAAGAATTACAACTACAAATTGAGATCGAATCATGATGCAAGAATTTAAAGAAAACAAGATAAAAGAATTTCACCTTTTATTTATATCAACAATTTCATTACAGTCGCTCAAGAACTACAAGTGGAAGAACTCGATTGTTGATTTTGCTTCACTTTTCTCCGTGAGTCGTGTATCGGCTTGGACCACTTGCTCTGTTGAAGATCGGCTCCGCTCCTAAAAGGTTGAAGGGCTTCTTGCTTGATTTGTTACTCGGGATCTTGAATTTTGATTGGAATTAGGGTTAGGGTTTCACACAAGTCTTGTCACTAGACTTGTGGAAGAAGATGAAGAAAGAGGTAATTGATAAGAGATTGAAGAAGTAGAGATTGAATGGCTCTATATTGATACTAGATTGGATTCTCCTTTTTTTTTTAACCCTAGGTCTCGGCTTCTATTTATAGACTTCCCATAACCTAGGTCTAGGTTTGAAATTACAATTCCCTCCAAAAGTTTGTTGAGGAGCTTCTAGAAATAGTTTGTTAGGAATTTAGCTTAGGCTTTAAGCTAGGTTTGTTTTAAGCTTAAAAACCCTAGTTTGCTGAACTGGCAGAAGCCTCTGGAGTCTTCTGGAACTTGAAGTACATTTCTGAGCTGTAGCCACTGATAGAAGAATTTTGCACCAAATATTTAGGGCTGATGTGGCAGCGCCGCCGCGGAACCGCGGCGGAAGCCGGCTCCGGCCGCGGTTCCGCGGCCAAGTAGTGGCTTCATGGCTTGGTCTTTCTGGCACATGCTTGGGCTGATGTTTGGGGCTATATTTGATGTGTTGAATTGTATTTCTACCAGATCTCAAAACTTGGAGTTGAAGTATTTTATCAGCTTCTTTTAATCCTGCAATTTCTGCATAAATCTTGAAACAAGTGTTGCGCAATATAGGAATGATGCGATGCCATGAAATGTGGTCAATTTCCTTTATAGTGCCCGTTTTAGAGTCTAACATATGCAATCTGATATTTAACGACTGATTTGCTAATATGTGAAATATGAATACCGTACACTTCTAAATGAGTGCAAATGATAGGGAAATTGCCGGTTAAAAGATGCAGTATTTTCGACTGATCAGCTCTCCTAGACACAGCGCGATATCAACCCCCAATACCGGGAGAGACGAATCCTGTCTAACCGTCACTGCCTCCAAGTGCTTCGGGACTGCACCCAACTACTACCTGTTTGCACGACTCAGTAAAGCCGTGGTAGGGTAGTAATCTAAGAACAGTGGGAACACACTCGAGGCGAAATGACAGTGTCAAGTCAGCGGACTAAGCTGTACTCATGTCACCTGGGAACTGTTAACTGACGATAGGTATAATACCAACCAACAGTTCCCGACGAGTCCTGTCCAGTGTACTCGTAACCTAACGAGCACCTGCATACTATCTCTAGTACGACGTACTGATGGCTGTGGGATATACCATCTCCCCTGCTGGGAAGAAAAGCGTATGCACTAGTCTACTCTGGAGTATCGATGCCCTGTCTCGATAATCCTACGACTAGGGACCAAAATAAGGATGTGCTTATAGACTACCCAGCCCCAACTAGTGTGATCGCCATCACAACGCCGGTAGTCAAGCAAAGATCCTAAGAGCTCTACCAATATGTTTTTAGTGATATTTTAAAAGAAACATATACACATATTAAGATAGAAACAAACCAAGTAGCATACTACTATATCGAGCAATACTATCGTAAAACCATATATATATCCCAAGCCTCCATAATGTATTATACAAACCAGTACTATACAATAATGGCCTCTAGGGCATACATATCTAACATCGCCGAGAACTGACTGGATGGTATTTATACCTAACGTCAGATAGCAGTTCTCAGGTGACATGTGTGCAGATAGTCCGTTGACCTAAGGTCGTCATTTGTCTCGTGTGAGTTCCCACTGTGCTTTGATTACTACCCTACCACGGTTCAAAGGAGTCGTGCAAACAGGTTTTAGTTGGGCACAGTCCCGAGCCACGTGGAGGCAGTGAGCGACTGTTAGGGATTCGTCTCTCCCGGTATAGGGAGTGATATCGCACAGTGATCGGTTGGTCATTACCATAATTCCCTGGCCAGTGCTGATTGAGAATTACTGATAGACTGATCAGTAGATTCTCGGATGGTCTTGAGCCATGCCGACACGACTTGTACGGTTATTAGGGGTCTGACGTTTACCACCTCCCTAGACCATACATGCGATACTCTTAGATGAACAGACCGGACTGTGCGGATATTGTCACGGATAGGCTCAGTAGGAGTTCGGATGGGTTTCCTCATCGGCCTTCTTATTGACATCTACCTAGGGACCGTTACGTACAGCTAGTGCCGCTTGCGGTCTATGGTTAAACCCACTGCCAGCGTAGTAGTCGAGTCTTTAGAGTCCCACACAGAGTTTTCCCTACTCCAAGCGAAACGATATAGAGGTCGTACGGTTTTACTACAAGGGTTCGGACGCATACGTGTTTAAACGCACGTACGATGTTCGGACAGTTTTTACTAGCCGGTTTGTTTTAAGCCAGATTCTAGTATTAGGTTATTGGATTTGTACAGTCTAAAGTTTTTTCGTGTTTTCACGGATAGGAGGGGCGTTCTCGTAATTTTACAGGAAGCTTCTAGAAGCATGGTGACTTGAGGGTTTAGGTGGCATTATCATTAAATGCAATTGTGACTCAT
The DNA here is from genome assembly GCA_030015575.1 of Agapanthus africanus. Taxonomy (NCBI): domain Eukaryota; kingdom Viridiplantae; phylum Streptophyta; class Magnoliopsida; order Asparagales; family Amaryllidaceae; genus Agapanthus; species Agapanthus africanus. The sequence goes on from JASDDO010000012.1 coordinate 272,876,503, forward strand.
TTTGTGTGATTCATCATGTCAGTAATGCATTATTAAATGCTTAATGACTCACATAGTGAATCACTCATATTGAATTAATGTAGCATGATGAATAATCACATTTATTCATTTATTTGTTTATTCATTATGCTTCATATATTCAAGTGAGAAACAATATCATTATAATTATCATTATCATGTTCACCTTCTCTCTCCTCAAGCTCACTCTCTCTTCAAACCCTAATCCTACCACTCATGAGTTGAGATCAAGGATTAGAATAGACTAAACAATCTATAACCTACCTCTATATCATCTAAGTTCCTTTGATTAGCAACTAGAGAAACTTAGTTACCTTAAGCATAGAGGTGATGCTTGGATTAGGGTTCTCGGGTGGATCATCTATCACGGGAAGGAGGCCGAGGAGGACGAAGAGATCGAAAAGACGAAGGACACGATTCACTAGGTATAATCTCTTTACATAGTAGCTAAGAACTTCTATGGTTGTTGTTAATTATCGTTTAGTAAAGATCTTTGGTTAGTCGATGTATGCACAAAGAACAAGATCGTTTTTCAAATTTCCACCTCCCCGCAACTCGTGGGGTGTTGCACATCGACTTACAAACCCAATCTGCATCATTTGCATAAGCAGATAAGCACTAGTCAGCTACCGCACACTACGCCTTGACAAAGGCCAACAAATGCAGCACGAGTACTAACTACTACTTATCTGAAATGACGGAGGGCTACGACAGGTTTTTCTGAAAACCTATTGCGTAATGAACTTAATATCGTTGTAGAAACAAATAATTTTAAAATTGAGTGTTTTTGAGGCTTTTGTTAGTTTCGCTAAAGAGGTCACTCACGGTGAAGGGATCTCGGCTCTTTCCTCGTCGAATGAGGTACAGGATATATCATATATATCACTGTGCAAAGCAAGAACTAGAAAAGCAATCAAAAGACAAAACCGAGGGGTGTAGCATCTTCCAGTCATTGCTGAAGGGGTCACTCCCGGTGAAGGGATCTCGGCCCTTTCCTTATCGAATATGGTGCAGGATGTTCTACAAGGAACACCGCGATGCAAAGCAAGAACTGTAGCTACCAGTTTTTGAAAATTCGATTCCACAACATCTTTTAGGTTTGTTTTCTTTCATTAATCACATTAATAAAGTCCCATCATTTAAATCACCTAAACATCACAGATAAATACAATGTACACTTATGCCCTCCGCATTCGCCTCGATGTCCCCTCGTGCACCGTTAGGTTATGTAACTAACGGCAGAGCGGGGCAGGGCTAGCGCGGGTGTAAAACATAAGAAGCGTCTATATAATATATCATATATACTATATACAGTATTTACCACAACATATCAAATGATCACAACACAGATATCGCAGCAGAAGAAACATATGAAACATTGGATATACTAGGACGCCCGTGTTTTATTTTGAGCCTCTATAAAACACGGATTCCACGGTCGCGATGAATAGCCAAACCCACACCCCTAGACCCCTACGAGAGCGGCAAGCAACCCTTACATTTCTAGAGTTAGGAGACCCGGACTCGACTCCTCGAGTTGGTCTACCACTGGACCCTAGAACCCGGTTACTTGTGCTCTCCTCCTTGGGTCTACCTAATGCGGAAAAAGTAAATAATATACAAATGGTGACATCAACCTCATCCCGGAAGTGCCCCAATAAAAGAATATTACATACATTTAATTTTACATGAATGAAAATAAAAACCCTCATCTCACATAAAACCCCCGGCTATTCAAAACGCGACGATCCAATATAACATATCCAGCAACACATAACATCACATGTCATCAACGTAAGTAAATATGCGCATCCCAATTGTCGATGACATATAGCAACGAAACCGGCGATATCACATATTACACTTACGGTCGCTGAAAAGAAAGTGTAAAAGTACAATAGTTGGAATCCGCAACCTCCCTAGACATCGCATGCCTAACAATTATAAACCCCGCGTTTTAGTCTCTATATCGAAAACACTTTCCAATATCTAGTCGGGAAATTCAACAAGATTCCCGATATGTGATCGAATGCTCGTCGCAAACTTTAGTAGACGGCCGCACCCCCGGATGTCGTCGACGAAGTACACTATGGCGGAACACCGCTGCCGCGAGCACCCAAACGGATGCTTTTGGCGACGGGGTTCTCCTATAGTCACTTGGTCGGGGCTATGAGGCATGGCTGTCTATTAAGTTTACCCGGCGAGTATCCGCGTACGCTACGTGATTGCGACGGACTTTTGATCGCATCAAAATTCCGTGGCAACCGATCATTTGAGTCTAAACTGCTATGTTTATAACATTCAAATTAGTTATCTCATAACTACTTGTGGATTCCAAATATTTATCACATTCCAGATAAATAGACAATGTTAAACTTTCCGATCGAATGATCAAACACCCAAGTTTTCCCAAATAGTTCTCAACACTTGAGGGGAGTTTAAAAACATCCATCACATGCCACAGTTCCAATGGTCCAGCCGTAGAAGGGTCAAGCCAACGCCTCATATGTGGCAACGCCGTACTGCCCCAAACCCTAAGGTTCAAAAGGCAGTTCAAGGCGGTCATATAATCGAGTTAAGGTTTGTTGTCTTCTAGAGGTTCCATTGCATAACTTCCACGATTTAGACGTTCTTAAACTACGGAAAAGATCCAACACTTGGAAATTTTCCGGGTCGGGAAAAAGTGAGTTATTGATATCCGTTCGAACTTTTTAATACTTTCAAAATTATCAGGAAAAACATAACGAAATTAAATATTCCGATCGAATCAACGAATACAAAATAATCCCCAGAACACTCAACACTTGAGTCATTTTAAAAATACCCAGAAAATAGTAACAGATAAAGGTATTACTGTACAAAAATCATGACCTAATCTCACTGTACGGCCGCGGATCCGCGGCACAAGAAGGCTACTGCCGCGGTTCCGCGGCGATCCGTACGAGTTACAGTTTCGTTTTGCACAATAATTCCTAAAATCACCTGCTGAATTTTTTATGTATTTTTAATTCAGAAAAAACACAGTTTTTAAAAAATGTACAGCGAGGGGGTTAAATTGACGTTTTCGGGTTCGATCGGGGTTTTAACTTCATTTACACGTCGCCTAATGCTCTAGCTAGGCTCTGATACCACTGTAGGGTTACTAGGCACTCTAACAAGGTTCTACAAGGCATCAACCATGCCCGATTAAAAATTTAGCCGTGCCGAATAACTCTAAACAAGATCTTTGCTAGATAATTAGGGTAACACATGCGTGTAAATAACAATTATCACTAAGTGAATACGAAATACAACCTTTGTAGATCGGTCCTTCACTTCTAAAGCTCCTTGTTGTAGTCCCTTCGCTGCGATCATCGAACTCCCGGACTCTCGTACGGCTCCATGAGAAGATTGCAACGGTATTGCTTGAAGTCTTCGAGGCCGAAGATGATCTACGTCGAGGGAATACGAACTCAAGCTTCTACTTCACTAACTAGAGAACTAGTGAAGCAAACACCCTAAACTAAAGTGCTAGTCTAGTAGAGGATGATGAAATAGGAAATGGGTAGACTTTATAATTTGTTTTCTCACAACATTTCTCTCTCTTTATCAAACCCTAGAAAGAATTTGAAGGAGGAAGAAGATGAGATCAAAATGAGAATGAAAACTAATCAAGAGAGAGAGTGCTAACCATGGGTGAGTGAGTATCATATACTAACTCATGTAGAGACATAACCATGGCTAATTCTAATGGTTGGGTTAACTTAATATCATAAGTAAAACAAATTGAGTAGAATTTGTCAAAGCACTAAAAGCTTCTACAAGCTTCATGCACTTAACAAATATCAATCAATTTAGATTTACTTTAAATATAAAAAACCCTCCACTAAAATTAGAATGGTGTATGTCTTATACACCCATGTCAAGTGTATCAACAACCATGATACAATATGAACACAAATAAATATATATCACATATATATTAAGTTGTGCACAAGTGAGAAAAACAAATGCTTAAGTGAACCAATGTTAGTTAATGTAAATTAGTATATCACATATACACTAAATTATTAAATCAACACTTGACTTAATAATCCGGTTATATCACATATAACCGACTAACACAAAATGTACCAACTTATCGAATCAACACTTGATTCGATAACCCGACTATATCACATATAACCGGCCGATACAATAGTCGCGAGAATAGAATACGGTATCACATACACGCATTATTCTCGGTCCCGCACATATCACATATGCGAACCTATTTCGTTTTTCCTGAGCTAGTAAAACCTCTATGTAGGGCTCTAAAGACTCGTCAATACGCCGGCAGTAAGTAATGATCATATCAAGCACCCACAAGTCGTCAGCGGTACTAGCTGGACGTAACGGCTACCCGGGTTTTGAGCGATCAGAAGATCAGCAAGCAAGCCCGCTCCAACTCCAGCAAAAAGCCTGACAGTGACACTACAGTACAGTCCGGTCTCCTCGTCTGATATGTCGCATATCAAGTCTAGGTGTGGTAAACGTCAGACACCAATAACCGATAAGTCATGCCGATATGAGGCTCATAACGGGTCGAGAAACTACTGGTAACACTTACCAGTAAATCTCTAAACCAGCCCTGGCCAGGGACTTCCCTGTTATGGCCAATCGAGCATAGCGCAACATCAACCCCCAATACCGGGAGAGACGAAACCCCTCCTATCGCTCATTACCTCCATGTGACTCGGGACTGTACCCAAAAACCACCGTTTTGCACGCCCTCTTGGACGTGGTAAGGTGGAAATCAAAGTACTGTGGGAATCACACAAGACTCTATGACGATCTCGGGTCTACAGACTAACCTGTACCAGTATCACCAGAGAACTGCCATCTGACATAAGGTATAATACCATTTGGGAGTTCTCGACGAGTCCGTCCAGTGTACCCAGTCTCCACTGAGCACCCGTATATCATCTCTGATGTCAAACACCAATGGATATGGGATCATCCATCGCACATCTACATGGGTCGAGAAGCTATACTCTAGTCTACTCTGGTATATCGATGCCCCGTCTCGATACACCTACGACTAGGGACCTTGAAGGATGTACTTATAGACTACCATGTCCCCACTAGTATCATCCGCATCATAGTCCAGGTAGTCAAGTACTCATCCTAAGGGCTTTACCAACATGTAGCAGAGAGACAATCAGTGTACACATTAAGGTAAAGAGTAACCAGATAGCATACTATCATGTCGAGCAAGAAAGTCCACCATATATATGTCCAAGCATCCACTACAATACACATCTCATGTATAGTAATGTCCTCTAGGGCATACATATAACTAACAATCTCCCACTTGCACTAAGGCCATTTGTTGCAGTATCTCATACTCAACGTCCTATAGAAGTCTCTCAAAGGAAAGGCCTTTGTGAATGGATCCGCCGTATTATCCTTCATGTCAACTCTCTTGACCTCGATCCCTAAGAGATCAACCATCTCCCTAATCAGGTGATACTGTCCTCAGAATATGTCTGGAACGCTGATGGGACCTGCATTCCTAGGCCAAAGCCACAACTCGATTGTTGTCTCAATAACAGTTATTAGACGCTCAATGGTAGGAACCTTGCTCATCTCATGAACAAGAAATGTCCAGACAGCCACTTTGGTAGTATCGTTGGTAGCAATGTATTCAGCCTTTATCGTCTAGTATGTCACGGTATCTAGCTTGGAACTCTTCCAACATACCGTCCCTCCACTGAGGGTAAAGACAATGCCCGTGACTGACCTTCAGTCATCATTATCCCTCTGGAAGCTCGAACCAAGAACATTCTTCTAGTACTTAAGAATGTCCTCCACAGCTGTCCAGTGATTCTCCTAAGATCCGATTGATTCCTGATCAGTACATCTAGTGAGTCATCTACATCTGGTCTGGTACATAACATCGCATACATGATAGAGCCTACTGCCGAAGCATAGGGTATCCCTTGCACGCGAGCTCTCGCCAAACCATTCTTGGAAGACAACTTTTTGGAGAGAGTGATTCCTCAGTAAGTGGGCGAACCACCACGCTTAGAATCTTCCATACTAAACCCCTTTAGTATGGTGTTAATGTACCTGGATTTGGGACACTCCCAACCTCCACATAGATCTATCAACATAGATCATAATTTACAAGATGTAGTAGGTATCATCCAGATCTTCCATGGAGAATCTTCGTGATAAGAGGAGCTTGACCGGGTGTAGCATAGGAAACCATTTCCTATCAAGAGTATGTCATCTACGTACAATACGTGGAAGATAACCTTACTCTCTACAACCTTCTTGTATATACAAGGTTCATCTACAATTTTGATGAAGTCGAACTCTTTGACTGACACATCAAAATAGATGTTCCAACTCCGCGATACTCGCTTTAATCGTGATGGACTTAAGCATAGCTTTGAAAGTCTTAACTTTTCTATCTACACCAAGAATCTTCTCAAGATCCATTTGCACCCAATAGGTTTTACCCCTTCTAGTGCAACCTGCAAAGTTATATTTTGTTTGTGTATATGGATTCCATCTTTGATCGCATAGCATCCAACCTTTTCACAGAGTCCCCACTCGTGATGGCCTGCCTGAACCTGGTTGGGCCATCATCTACCATGATGCAATCCTCGCTCCCATTATCACCGAGAAGACCGTAGTATCTCTCAAGTGGATGAGGAACCTTACCAGATTCGTGGAGAGGCTGAGGTACGTTGGAGACTATTGAATCCTTTGGCTTCACCAAATCATCAACTGTTAGTTTGTCTAGCTGGAACTCCTTCCAGTTCTACCTCATGACCACTAATTTCTTCACAAGAAATTCCTTTTCTAAAAAGGTGGCATGCTGAGAAACAAAACACCTTTTGCCCCTCAGTGTGGTAGAAGATATACCCTCATGAATGTTTGTGACATCCAACAAACTTATACAGAACTGACCTTGCCTCGAACATGTACGGATTCTAACTTTCAATATAGGCCGGACAACCCCATATCTCAGCTCGTTTATGACATGGTTTCTTCCCATACTATATCTCATATAGAGTGGTAGGCACTGATTTGGTTGGAACCCCATTCAATAGGCATTCAGTTTCTCAAGTGCATAACTCTAAAAGGAAATAGGTAACTCAGCAGTACTCATCATAGAGTGCACCATATCTTATAGGGTGCAATACCTCCATCCCGATACACCATTATGCTGTGGTGTATTCGAAGGAGTAAGCTGAGAGAGAATCACATTCTCTTTTAGAAACTTCAAGAACTCCATCCGTAAGTATTCGCCTTGTCGATTACATCGTAAGACTTTAATACTTCTACCCGTCAGGTTTTTTTAACTTCAAGCTTATATTCCTTGAATTTCTCAAAAGTTTCAGACTCGTGTTTTAACAAGAACACATGTCTGAATCTTGAGAGATATTCGATGAATGTAAAGAAGTACCAAGAACCAACCCTGGTATTTGTAGACATAGGACCGTATACATAATCATGTATCTGTCCAAAGAGTACACTAATTCTTTCTCTGCTTCCAATAAACGGATTATTGGTCATTTTATCTTTGAGACAAGACTGGCAAGTATCATAAGATAAAAATTCGAATAGATTCTTATATTCATCCTTATGTAACTTATCTGGTCGTGTCGCATTGATATGACATAGTCTACAATGCCACAAGAAGGATTCGTTCATTTCTGAACTACTCCTCTTGTGTGTGTTCTATATATTTTGAACTATGGTTTGATTTAGAACGTATATGCCATTAAATGACGTGCTTGATCAAATCAACTCTTGATTTAGGAAAATGTTCACAACATTATCCTCCAATACAGAATTATATCCTTCTTTAACTTAATAAAGAATCTGATGTAATGTTGTATATCATGTTCGGTATGTAATAACATTCGTTCAGAATCAATGTATTAATACAAGGTGATATCTGCCAACTGACTTGGCTGCAACAATTGCACCATTCTCTACACTAGAGAACAATCACCTTTTCTCAGTTCTCTACCTGCCTGTAGCCCATGTAATAGATTACATGTATGGGATCCTAATCCAGTATCTCATACATAGGACGTAGAGGATACTGAGCAACAGTTCTTGGTAACGAACACACCCAAAGAATATGCATCAACATGCACTTTCTTCGATTGGGTGGAATGGGAATCTGGATATTCCCCTATTTCCTGCTCGGACTTATAAAAATTATAAGATTGAGCGGAACCAACGTTCCCCAGCTCAGTATAATAAACAGGTTCGGTCAATGCATCCATATTATTATCTTGATTAAGGTGTGACATTGTCGTTACCAGGAGAGAGAGAGAAGAAAACACTGTGCGCTTTTGCAAGATCAGATTGGTTATTATTTTATCTAATCAGGATGGCTCCCACTGTTTTTTATCAAATCTTCCTTCATACCCTAAAAGGTAAGACTAGCCGGGATTAATTACACTCTACAAGTTCGCCAATCTTTCGGCCAGGCCAGTGTCGGTACTTTGAAGGAGGTTTCCCGCGCTTTCTCACGGACCTAATTAAAATAAACCTCGTTTTTCCAGGGGCGTAACCCCGTTAACACCTTTTTACACACCTACTTGATCGGCTAATTGTAATGTGTAAAACTCTCCCAGGAGTAACTCTTACTCGCAGTGGGTATCGGGATCCAACTATATCATAGAAGGTATGCAATCTCATTGCAAATTTCAACACTTGAAATTCCTGATAATATTTTGTCCCTAGCGACTTATGACCTTAACATGGTCAACAAATCATAAGCGCTAGCCAAGTTCAACCCGTCATTTCCTGATTGAATTAAACCCAACCGCACGACCCTTAACATGGTCAACAAAGTCGTACGACTACCCTAATCCAATCGCATCATATGCTTATGCAGATAAGCACTAATCAGCTACCGCACACTACGCCTTAACATGGTCAACAAACGTAGCATGTATACTAAGTAGTACTTATCTGAAATGAAGGAGGGCTACGAGAGGTTTTTTAGAAACCTTTTGCGTAATGAACTTGATATCGTTGTAGAATCGAGTGATTTTGAGAAAGGAGTGTTTTTAAGGCTTTTACTAGTTTTGCTAAAGAGGACACTCCCGGTGAAGGGATATTGGCTCTTTCCTTATCGAATAAGGTGCGGGATATTTCACAAATACCACTATGCAAAGAAAAAACTATAGAAGCAATCAAAAGAAAAACCGAGTGGGTTGTAGCATCTGCTAGTTTCGCTAAAAAGGTCACTCCCGGTGAAGGAGTCTCGGTTCTTTACTTATCGAATAAGGTGCCGGATATTCTACAAGGAATACTGCTATGCAAAACAAGAACTAGAGCTACCATTTTTAAAACAAGTTTTTACAACATTTTTAGGTTTCTTTTATTTCATTAATATCATTAATGATGTCCCATCAATTATGCTTCCTAAGCATCACAGAAGAAATGAAAGCATCAATAGTTGTTATATATCATATATATAATATAGCCATTCGTCTCAGAACATATAAAGTGATCACATCACAGAATATAGACAGCAGAAGAACACATATGAAATATTGGATATACTAGGAATTCCGTGTTTTAAATTAAGCCGGTATAAAACACGGATTCCACAATCGCGATGAATAGCCAAACCCGCATCTCTAGACCCCTACGAGAGCGGCAAGCAACCCATCAATTCTAGAGTTAGGGGACCTAGTCCCGACTCCTCGAGATGGTCTCCCACTGGACTCTAGAACCCGGTTACTTGTGCTCCCCGCCTTGGATCTATCCTAATGCGGAAAAGTAAATAATATACATCAATGGTGACATCATTCTCAACCCGGAAGTGTCCCAATAACAGAATATTTCATACAAGCTTTTACATGAATGAAAATGATAAACTCTCATATCACATAAAATACCCGGCTATTCAAAACGCGACGATCCAATATAACATATCACAGCAACACATAACATTTCAGGGTTGCCCACGAATGCAGCAGGGTTTCGGGAGGCATCGTGTAAGTTATATGTATGCCCTAGAGGCCATTACTGTACATAGGATGTATATTGTAGTGGATGCTGGGACATATATAGGGAGGACTTTCTTGCTCGACATGATAGTATGCTATCTGGTTACTCTTTACCTTAACGTGTACTCAGATTGTCTCTCTATTACATGTTGGTAAAGCCTTTAGGATGTGTACTTGACTACCTGGACCATGATGCGGATCATACTAGTGGGGACATGGTAGTCCATAAGTACATCCTTCAATGTCCCTAGTCGTGGGTGTATCGAGACGGGGCATCGATATACCAGAGTAGACTAGCGTGTACCTTCTCGACCCATACAGATGGGCGATGGATGATCCCATATCCATCAGTGTTTGACATCAGAGATGATATACGGGTGCTCAGTAGAGACTGGGTACACTGGACGGACTCGACGAGAACTCCCAGATGGTATTATACCGTACGTCAGATGGCAGTTCTCTGGTGACACTGGTACAGAGTAGTCTGTTGACCCGAGATCGTCATAGAGTCTTGTGTGGTTCCCACTATGCTTTGATTTCCATCTTACCACATCCAAGAGGGCGTGCAAAACGGTGGTTTTTGGGTACAGTCCCGAATCACATGGAGGCAATGAGCGATATGAAGGGATTCGTCTCTCCCGGTATAGGGAGTTGATGTTGCACTGAGTTCGATTGGCTATAACAGGAAGTCCCTGGCCAGGGCTGATCAGAGAATTGCTGGTAAGTGTTACCAGTAGTTTCTCGACCCGTTATGAGCCTCATATCGACACGACTTATCGAGCTATTGGGGTCTGACGTTTACCACCCCTAGGCAAGATATGCGACATATCAAACGATCAGACCGGACTGTACGGTAGTGTTACTGGTTGGATTCACTGGAGTGTGAGCGGGCTTGCTCGTCGATCTTCTGATCGCTCAATATGCGGGTGGCCGTTACGTTTAGCAGACCGCTTGCGGCTTGTGGGTGTTTGATATGATCATCACATGCTGCCGGCGTATTGACGAGTCTTTAGAATCCTACACAGAGGTTTCCTGGCTCAAGCGAAACGAAATAGGAGCGCATATGAGATATGTGCGGGACCGAGAATAATGCGTGTATGTGATACCGTATTCCATTCTCGCGATGAATGTATCGAATGGTTGTATGCGATATAACCTAGTTATCGAATCAAGGATTGATTCGATAAGCCGATACATTGGATACTAGTCGGTTATATGCGATATGACCGGATCGTTAAATCAAGTGTTGATTTAATGATTTAATGTCTAATTATATATTTGATATATTACTTTCCCTTAACTAGTATTGGTTTACTTTAAATGGATTTTCTCACTTGGATTGTGCACATTGTATATGCGATATATTTTGTGCACTTGTATGTATCATGTTTGATGATGCATGCTAACTTGTGTTTTGTGTAAAGTTTAAACCATGGTTATGTAATGGTTAGGGTTTTCATTTTCATATCTATTTATTTATTTATTTATTCATTTTGGAAAATGATAAGCATAATGCAAAATGGTGGCTTTCTTTGGATGGATGTTGAAGCTTCATGAAGCTTTGACCAAGTGACCATTTTGTCTCCATGCTTAACCCTAACCATTCCCACTAACCATGATTTATTCTCTACACTTGACCATGGTTATTATTATGATAAGTATTGATTTACTTTTTATTTTGAAAACAACTTATCATAATATTCATCTTCTTCTTCTTCTTCTTCACAAGAAGAAAAGCTTGCTTCATCAATGGTGATTGATGAAAATGAGTGAGAAATCCAATTCTAAAGTCTACCCACTTCCTATTTCTTCATCCTCTACCTCTTGCCAAGTAGTAGAGTTTGTTTTCTTCACAAGTTTCTTGACTTGGTGAAGTTGGAGCTTGATCTAGTGATGCCTCGACGTAGATCATCTTCGGCATCGTCGTCGATGACCTAGCCCGTCCATTCTCCGACGAAGCCGACGCTAGAGCCCGGGGTTCGACTTGGACAGCGAGGAGACTTCATTGCGGAGCTATGGAGGTGGAGGACCGGATCTACAAAGGTTGTATATCCGTTCTCCTAGTTAAAGTAGTTAACTAGTTTGTTTTATCGCCTAAACTTCTAGCCAACGATCTAGTCTAGGGTTTCTCGGCACCGTATTTTTGAAATTGGCATGGTTGATGCCTTGTGAGACCTCATGAGAGTGCCTAGGAACCCTACAGTGGTATCAGAGCCTAGCTAGAGCCTTAGGCGAAGTCTGGACGGAGTTTGAAGTCCGAACGAACCGAAACCCCAAAATTTCCATGCTCTCTGGACTTTTTCTAAAATCTGGGATTTTTCCAGATTAAAAATGCTTAAAAAATTCAGCAGGGAATTATAAGAATTACGACGCAAAAATTGACTCATGATCAGTAACAACCGCGGCGGAACCGCGGCAGAAGCCTGGCTTCTGCGGCGGTTCCGCGGCAAAATGATGACGTCATCCTCCACTGCTTGCACAGTAACTCTTATTATATTATGCTGGATTTTCTGGGAATTTTTAATATTTATTCAAGAGTTGAATTTTCTGGGGTTGTTTTAGGGATTCGGTGTTTCGATCGGAGTATCAGATTTTGTCTATGTGCCTCTCCGGATAAATTTTAGAATATGTTAAAAAGTTCGACCAGATATAAATACCCAATTTTTCCCCTGTCGGGAAATTTCCAAGTGTTGGATTTTTCCGTGGTTTAAAGACGTTCTAAGTAGTGCAAGTAACGCGATGGACCCTCTAAAAGACAACAAACCTTAACTCGATTATGTGACCGTCTTGAACTGCCCTTTGAACCTTCGGGTTTGGGGCAGTACGGCGTGCCACATGTGAGGCGTTGGATTGACCCTTCTACGGTTGGACTGTTGGTACTGAGGCACGAACTGAATGTTTTTAGACCTGTTTCATGTGTTGATCTGTATCGGGAAAACTTGGGTGTTTGAATGTTCGATCGGAAAATTTAACATTTTCTAATTATCTGGACTGGGATACAATAATTGGAATTCACAATAAGTTATGAGATAACTAAATGAATGTTATAAACATAGCGGTTTAGTCTCACTTGATCGGTTGCCACGGAATTTTGATGTGATCAAAAGTCCGTCGCAATCACGTAGCGTACGCAGATACTCGCCGGGTAAACTTAATAGACAGCTACACCCCATAGCCCCGACCAAGTGACTGTAGGAGAACCCCGTCGCCGAAAGCATCCGTTCGGGTGCTCCCGGTAGCGGTGTTCCGCCTTGGTGCACTTCGTCGACGGCGTCGGGGCTGCGGCCGTCTACTAAAGTTTGCGACGAGCATTCGATCAGGATGTCGGGAATCTTGTTGAATTGCCCGACTTGATATTGAAAAGAGTTTTCGATTTTGAGACTAAAATACGGGGTTTATAATTGTTAGGCATGCGATGTCTAAGTAATTCATTTGGTCTGGCATGCGATGTCTGAGGTGGTTGCGAATTCCAACTGTTGTAGTTTTACACTTTCTTTTCTGTGACCGTAAGTGTAATATGTGATATCGCCGGTTTCGTTGCTATATGTCAACGATAATTGGGATGCACATATTTACTTACGTTGATGACATGTGATGTTATGTGTTGCTGGATATGTTATATTGGATCGTCGTGTTTGAATAGCCGGGGTTTTTTATGTGAGATGAGTGTTTTTCATTTTCATTCATGTAAAAACTTGTATGTAATATTCTTTTATTGGGGCTCTTCCAGGTTGCGGAACTTGTCACCCTTTGTATATTATTTACTTTTCCGCACTAGGATAGACCCAAGGAGGAGGGCACAAGTAACCGGGTTCTGGAGTCCAGTGGGAGACCAACTCGAGGAGTCGAGTCCGGGTCTCCTAACTCCAGAATTAGTAGGGTTGCTTGCCGCTCCCGTAGGGGTCTTGGGGTGTGGGTTTGGCTATTCATCACGACCGTGGAATCCGTGTTTTATACTGGCTCGTATTGAAAACACGGACGTCCTAGTATATCCAATATTTCATATGATTCTTCTGCTGCGATATCTGTGATGTGATCATGTGATGTTCTGTGATAGATACAGTATATAGTATATATGATATATTATATAGACGTTACTTATGTTTTACACCCGCGCTAGCCCTGCCCCGCTGTGCCGTTAGTTACCTAACCTAACGGTGCACGAGGCGACATCGAGGCGAATGCGGATGGCATAAGTGTACGTCGTATTTATCTGTGATGTTTAGGTACTTAAATGATGGGACTTCATTAATGTGATTAATGAAATAAAAGAAACCTAAGATGTTGTAGAATCGAATTTCAAAATAAAACAGGTAGCTACAGTTCTTGCTTTGCACAGTGGTATATGTGATATATCCTGCACCTTATTCGATAAGGAAAGGACCGAGATCCCTTCACCGGGAGTGACTCCTTTAGCAATAACTGGCAGATGCTACACACTCGGTTTGTCTTTTGATTGCTTTTAAGAGTTCTGCTTTGCACAGTGATATATATGATATATCCCGCACCTCATTCGACGAGGAAAGGACCGACGATCCCTTCACCGGGAGTGACTCCTTTAGCAAAACTAGAAAAGCCTCAAAAGCACTCCATTTTTAAATTCATTCGATCCTACAATGATATCAAGTTCATTATGCAAAAGGTTTTCAGAAAAACCTGTCGTAGCCCTCCGTCATTTCAGATAAGTCCTGTTTAGTATTCGTGCTGCGTTTGTTGACCTTGTCAAGGCGTAGTGTGCGGTAGCTAACCAGTATTTATCTGCTTATGCATATGATGCAGATTGGGTTAGGGTAGTCGTGCGGCCTTGTTGACCTTGTCAAGGGTCGTGCGGGTGGGTTTGATTCAATCAAGAAATGACGGGTTGAACTTGACTTGCGGTCTATGGTTTGTTGACCTTGTCAAGGTCATAGATCGTTCGGGGCAAAATATTATCGGGAATTTCAAGTGTGGAAATTTGCAATGAGATTGCATACCTTCTATGAGATAGTTGGATCCCGATACCCGCTGCGAGAAATTGTTACTCCTGGGAGAGTTATACATTACAATTAGCCGATCAAGTAGGTGTCTAGAAAGGTGTTAACGGGGTTACGCCTCTGGGAAAACGAGGTTTACATTAATTAGGTTCGTGCGAAAGCACGGGGCACCTCCCTCAAAGTACCGACACTGGCCTGGCTGAAAGATTGGCGAACTTGTAGTGTGTAAATAATCCCGGCTAGTCTTTCCTTTTAGGGTTTGAAGGAAGATTTGATAAAAAGCAGTGGGAGCCATCCTGATTAAATAAAATAATAACCAATCTACTCTTGCAAGAGCGCACGCTGAGTGTTTTCTTCTCTCTCTCTCCTTGTAGCGACCATGTCACGCCTTAATCAAGATAATAATACGGAATATTGACCGAACCCGCTTGTTATACTGAGCTGGAGAACGTTGGTCCCGCTCCAACTTATAATTGTTATAAGATCGAGCAGGAAATTGGGGAAAACCAGATTTCCCGTGCCGCCCAAACGAAGAAAGTGCATGCTGATGCATCATCTTCGGGTGTGTTCGTTACAAAGAACTGTTTCTCAGTATCCTCCGCATCCTGGGTATATGATACCGGATAAGGATCCCAGATATGTAATCTGTTACATAGGGCTACAAAAAGGTAGAAAAACTGAGAACGGGTGATAAGTTTCATGAGGCAGAAAACGGGGCAAGAGTTGCAGCCAAGTCTGTCGGTCACTGTCACCCTGTATTACCCATTGATTCTGAACGAATGTTATTAGATACCGAACCTGATATACAAAATCATATCAGTCTCTTTATTAGTAAAGAAATGATAAAATTTTGTATTGTTGGATAATGTTTTGAACATTTCCTATATCAAATGTTGATCGGTTCAGGCACGTTATCTAAAAGCGTTGATGTTCTAAATCAAACTACAGTTCTTAGTATACAGAACACACACAAGAGGAAGAGTTCAGAATGAACAATTCCTTCTTGAGGTATTGTAGACTAGGTCAGATCAATGTGACCCGACTAGCTAGAGTTACATAAAGATGCATATTTAAATTAGTTTGAATTTACATCTTGTGGAACTCGCCAGTCATGTCACAAAGATAAAATGACCATAGCTCTGTTTACTGGAAGCAGAGAAAGAGTTAGTGAACTCTTGGGATGATATATGTTGATGTATGTAGGTCCCCTGTCTGCACATGCCAAGACCGGTTCTTTATACTTCATTACATTCTCTGATAATCTTTCAAGATTCAGTCATATGTTCCTGTTGAAACATGAGTCCGAACCTTTTGAGATATTCACAGAATATAAGTTACAAGTAGAGAACCAAAATACGGGTATAAGTATTTTGTCCTATGATGAGATCAGGGAGGAGAATACTTGAGCACGGAATTCTTGGACTTTTGTAAAGGAGAATGAGATTCTCTCTCGGCATTACTCCTCCGTATATACCATAGCACGATGGTATATCGGGGCGGAGCAATCACACCCTATATGATATGGTGTGCTCTAAGATGAGTACTACTGAGTTACCTATTTCCTATTGGGTGTTATGCACTTGAGAAGTTGCATACCTATTGAATAGGGTTCGAATCAAATCAGTGCCTACCACTTCATATGTGATATGGAAAGGGAAGAGCCCATATCTTAAGTTAGTTAAGATTTGCGGTTGTCCGGTCCATGTCTAAAAAGCAAAATCCGGACAAGCTCGAGGCAAGGTCAGTAATGTAGAACTGGAAGTGTTTCAGCTATACAAACAATAGCAGATGATTTGGTACAACCAAAGGATTCAGTAGATTCCAACGAACCTCAGCCTCTCCGCCGATCTAGTAGGGTTCCTCACCCACCTGAGAGATACTTTGGTTTCTCTATGACAGCGGGAGCGAGGATTGCATCATGAGATGATGACCCAACTAGTTTCGAGCTGGCCATCAGGAGTGTGACTATGTAAGAATGGCTGGATGCTTATCGATCTGAGATGGAATCTTTATACACCAACAAAGTATGGACTTTGGTTGCTATATCTGTAGGGTTAAATCCCCATCAGGAGCAAGTATATCTTGAGAAGATTACTTGGTGTACATTGAAAGGTTGAGACTTTCAAAGCTAGACTTGTTAAAGGTTTTCGTCATCAACCAGGCGTGGATAATGATGAAACCTTTTTCCAGTGCCTATGCTTAAGTCCATCCAGATCCTACTTGCCACGGCTACATACCATGACTACGATATATCTGGCGGTTGGGTGCCATGACTCCTTTTCTAAATAATGTTTTAGAAGAGTGTGTCTATAAGTACACAGCCAGAGGGCCTCGTAGACAGTGGGAGCAGCAGAAACGTGAGCAAAATGCTTTATCTGATAAAGCAGGCATCGCGGAGTTGGAACATCTGTTTTGATAGATTAGTCAAAGAAGTTGACATCATCAAAATGGTAGATGAACCTTGTATATACAAAAAGGTAGTAGGGAGTATGGTGGTGATCCTCGTAGAGTACGTGGATGACATACTCTTGATAGGGAAGGAGTTTCCTATGCTACGCTCGATCAATCTCCGCTTATCACAAGGATTCTCCATATAGGATCAAAATGATACCTCCTAAATCCTGAGTTTTGGATCTATGAGATAGATTTAATTGGATGTTAGGATTCTCACTAGCTGTAGTAAGATGGTATCAATCGATCCTGAGGAGAATCACTGGAAGGGTTCCAGAGTGATACAGACGACTGAGTGTCAGTCGCAGGCATTGTCTTTACCCTCAGTAAAGGGACGGTATGTTGGAAGAGCTCCAAGCTAGATACCGTGACATACTAGACGATAAAGGCAGGATACATCGCTACTAAAGATGCTACCAAAGAAGCTGTTTGGGTGTATGTTGGTTCATGAGATGAACTATGTTCCTCCCATTGTGTGACAATGGAGTTGTGGCTTATGCCAAGGAACGTCCGTCCCATCAGTGATCCAGACATATTCTAAGGCAGTATCACCTGATCATGGAGATGGTTGATCTCTAAGGGATCGAGGTTAGGAGAGTAGACTCAGAGGACAACACGGCGGATCCACTCACGAATGCCTATTCCTAGAGAGAGACTTTTATGGGATGGTTGAGTATGAGATACAACAACCACTGATACAGATGGCCCTAGTGCAAGTGGGAGATTGTTAGTTATATGTATGCCCTAGAGGCCATTACTGTACATAGGATGTATATTGTAGTGGATGCTGGGACATATATAGGGAGGACTTTCTTGCTCGACATGATAGTATGCTATCTGGTTACTCTTTACCTTAACGTGTACTCAGATTGTCTCTCTATTACATGTTGGTAAAGCCCTTAGGATGTGTACTTGACTACCTGGACTATGATGCGGATCATACTAGTGGGGACATGGTAGTCCATAAGTACATCCTTCAAAGTCCCTAGTCGTGGGTGTATCGAGACGGGGCATCGATATACCAGAGTAGACTAGCGTGTACCTTCTCGACCCAACAGATGGGCGATGGATGATCCCATATCCATCGGTGTTTGACATCAGAGATGATATACGGGTGCTCAGTAGAGACTGGGTACACTGGACGGACTCGCCGAGAACTCCCAGATGGTATTATACCTTACGTCAGATGGCAGTTCTCTGGTGACACTGGTACAGAGTAGTCTGTTGACCCGAGATCGTCATAGAGTATTGTGTGGTTCCCACTGTGCTTTGATTTCCATCTTACCACGTCAAAGAGGGCGTACAAAACGGTGGTTTTTGGGTACAGTTCCGAATCACATGGAGGCAATGAGCGATAGGAGGGGATTCGTCTCTCCCGGTATAGGGAGTTGATGTTGCACTGTGTTCGATTGGCTATAACAGGAAGTCCCTGGCCAGGGCTGATCAGAGAATTGCTGGTAAGTGTTACCAGTAGTTTCTCGACCCGTTATGAGCCTCATATCGACACGACTTATCGAGCTATTGGGGTCTGACGTTTACCACCCCTAGGCAAGATATGCGACATATCAGACGATCAGACCGGACTGTACGGTAGTGTTACTGGTTGGATTCACTGGAGTGTGAGCGGGCTTGCTCGTCGATCTTCTGATCGCTCAATACCCGGGTGGCCGTTATGTTTAGCAGACCTCTTGCGGCTTCTGGGTGTTTGATATGATCATCACATGCTGCCGGCGTATTGACGAGTCTTGAGAGTCCTACACAGAGGTTTCCTGGCTCAAGCGAAACGAAATAGGACCGCATATGAGATATGTGCGGGACCGAGAATAATGTGTGTATGTGATACCGTATTCCATTCTCGCGATGAATGTATCGAATGGTTGTATGCGATATAACCTAGTTATCGAATCAAGGACTGATTCGATAAGCCGATACATTGGATACTAGTCGGTTATATGCGATATGACCGGATCGTTAAATCAAGTGTTGATTTAATGATTTAATGTATAATTATATATTTGATATATTACTTTGTATTAACTATTATTGGTTTACTTTAAATGGATTTTCTCACTTGGATTGTGCACATTGTATATGTGATATATTTTTGTGCACTTGTATGTATCATGTTTGATGATGCATGCTAACTTGTGTTTTGTGTAATGTTTAAACCATGGTTATGTAATGGTTAGGGTTTTCATTTTCATATCTATTTATTTATTTATTTATTCATTTTGGAAAATGATAAGCATAATGCAAAATGGTGGCTTTCTTTGGATGTATGTTGAAGCTTCATGAAGCTTTGACCAAGTGACCATTTTGTCTCCATGCTTAACCCTAACCATTCCCACTAACCATGATTTATTCTCTACACTTGACCATGGCTATTATTATGATAAGTATTGATTTACTTTTTATTTTGAAAACAACTTATCATAATATTCATCTTCTTCTTCTTCTTCACAAGAAGAAAAGCTTGCTTCATCAATGGTGATTGATGAAAATGAGTGAGAAATCCAATTCTAAAGTCTACCCACTTCCTATTTCTTCATCCTCTACCTCTTGCCAAGTAGTAGAGTGTGTTTTCTTCACAAGTTTCTTGACTTGGTGAAGTTGGAGCTTGATCTAGTGATGCCTCGACGTAGATCATCTTCGGCATCGTCGTCGATGACCTTGCCCGTCCATTCTCCGATGAAGCCGACGCTAGAGCCCAGGGTTCGACTTGGACAGCGAGGAGACTTCATTGCGGAGCTATGGAGGTGGAGGACCGGATCTACAAAGGTTGTATATCCGTTCTCCTAGTTAAAGTAGTTAACTAGTTTGTTTTATCGCCTAAACTTCTAGCCAACGATCTAGTCTAGGGTTTCTCGGCACCGTATTTTTGAAATTGGCATGGTTGATGCCTTGTGAGACCTCATGAGAGTGCCTAGGAACCATACACATCGCCCATGCCAAATTCAAAAATTTTCCGTTTTAGCAAACCCTAACTAGAATCGTAAACTAGAAAAATACGGAATAACATATGCAAACGCTTTGCAATAAGAAGTGAGCACGGAATACAACCATTGTAGACCGGTCCTTCAGTTCAATAGCTTCGTGTAGTAGTCCCCTTCACTGTGATCGTAAACTCCGAACTGTAGAGAGGCTCCACGAAGAAACGAACATGCTTGCTTCGATGAGTTCGAGGCCGAAGATGATCTACGTCGAGGAGACACTAACCCAAGCTATTTCTTCACTAGGTCATGAACATTGTGAAGAGAACACCCTATACTAAATGGCAAGTAGTAGAGGATGATGAAGTAGGAAGTGGGATCACTTTAGAATTTATTTTCTTACACTTTTTCTCAAACTCCATTGAAGCTAGAAATTTTTTGTTGAAGAAGAAGAAGAAGATTATCTCATGTGAATCATTCATCCAAAGGAATTATTGCAACCATGGGTGAGTTAAAGCCATCATGCATAACTCATATAGAGAATAAACCTAAGGCTATGGTTAAAGGTTGGGTTAAGGAAAAATATCCTAAGGAATGACAAAAGAGTTGACCTTGACAAAGTTCTCCAAGATTGTCCAAGCTTGAAAAATTTGACCAAGTCTTTTTCTGCTTTGTAATAACTTAAGAAATAATCAAAACCCTAATTTAACCCTTGCATGGTATAAGTCTCATACACTCATCTTACATGTATCATCAGGCATGACATAATCCATATACACAAATATACATATCATATATATACAATGTGTACATCAAGTGAGAAAAGAAATCATAAGTGAGCTAATACTAATTAATGTATTGTAATATTTCAAATATATAATTATACATTAAATTATTAAATCAACTCTAGATTTAATAATCCGGCTATATCATATACAACCGACTAATACTATATGAATCAACTTATCGAATCAACACTTGATCCGATTACCCGGCTATATCGCATATAACCGACCAATGTCACAAATCGCGAGAATAAAATACCGTATCACATAGCGTATTAGTCTCGGTCCCGCACATATCACATATGTGCTCCTACTCTGTTTCGCTTGATACAGGAAACCCCTGTGTAGGACTCTAAAGACTCGTCAATACGCCGGCAGTAGGTGATGATCATATCAAACACCCACAAGCCGCAAGCGGTCTGCTAAACGTAACGGCCACCCGGGTATTGAGCGATCAGAAGATCAACAAGCTAGCCTGCTCACACTACTGTGAGTCCAATCAGTAACACTACAGTCCGGTCTCTTCGCCTGATATGTCGCATATCTCGTCTAAGTGTGGTAAACGTCAGACCCCAGTAACTCGATAAATCCTATGAGGCTCATAACTGGTCGAGAAACTACTGATAACACTTACCAGTATATCTCTAAAGCTGCCTTGGCCAAGGACTTTCTGTTTTAGCCAATCGAGCACAGCGCAACATCAACTCCCTAAACTGGGAGAGACGAAACCCCTCTTATCACTCATTTCCTCCATGTGACTCGGGACTATACTCAAAATCCACCATTTTGCACGTTCTCTTGAACGTGGTAAAGTGTAAATCAAAGTACTGTTAGTGTATATGCCCTAGAGGCCATTACTGTATCATACTAGTTTGTATATTACTTGATGGAAGCTTGGGATATTCACAGATGTATATACAATCTTGCTCGAAATGGTAGTATGCTACTTGGTTTGTCTCTGCTTTAATATGTGCATGTGTTTCTTTTAGCATATTGCTGATATACATATTAGTAGAGCCCTTAGGATCTTTGCTTGATTACCAGCGTTGTGATGGCGCTCGCACTCGTGGGTGATCTATAAGCACATCCTTATACAGGTCCCTAGTCGTTGGACTATCGAGACAGGGCATCGATACTCCGGAGTAGACTAGCGTATGCGCTTCTCATCCCAGTGCGGGAGACGGTCTGTCCCACAGCCGTCAGTACGTCGTACTTGAGATAGTATACGGGTGCTCGTTGGGTTACGAGTACACTGGACAGGACTCGTCGTGAACTGTTGGTTGGTATTATACCTATCGTCAGTTATCAATTCCCAGGTGACATGAGTACAGCTTAGTCCGTTGACTTGACACTGTCACTTCGCCTCGAGTGTGTTCCCACTGCACTTTGATTACTACCCTACCACGGCTCAAAGGAGTCGTGCAAACAGGTAGTTTTTGGGTGCAGTCCCGAAGCAATTAGAGGCAGTGATGGTTAGACAGGATTCGTCTCTCCCGGTATTGGGGGTTGATATCGCGCTGTGTCCAGGAGAGCCATTACACGAGTAGTCCCTGGCCAGGGCAAGCGAGATATACTGGTAGGTTTCCAGTGTTATCTCAAGGTGTTCTGGGCTTCACTCCAGCACGACTTGTTCCGCTTTTAGGGGACTGACGTTCACCGCCCCTAGGCCCGCCATGCGATGTATCAGACGAACAGACCGGACTGTACGGAGATTGTCACATACAGGCTCAGTAGGAGTTCAGATGGGGTTCACCTCGTCAGTCTTCTTATCGACATCTACCTGTGGACCGTTACGTACAGCTAGTGCCGCTTGCGGTCTGTGGTTAAACCCACTGCCAGCGTAGTGTCGAGTCTTTAGAGTCCCACACAGAGAGCTATTCGCCTTTAGGCAAAATGAGTAGAGATCGCATGGTTTTGCGACAGCGTTCGTTCACATTCGCGCACTTGTGCACGTTTGCTGTCCGGACAGTTTATACTAGCGGGCTTTGGTTTAAGCCGGATCCTAGTATATGATTTGGGATTGGTTTTTCTCATTGTATTCGTGTTCCTCGGATCACGGATGCGGGTGCGTATGCACAGTTGCTTGAGACAGAGGGAGAGGACTTTGATTAGGGTTAATGACTATTGTTATTTTATTAACCCTAATGTTTATGTGTGTATTATTGTTAATTGATAATTAGTTTAATAATTGTGCATGATTATGGTTGTTGACCATTTGACCTTATTGACTTGTTGACCTAGGTTGACACTTTGACCATCATCATTTCTTTTGGAAGATGCTTTTTGATCCTTGCAAATTGAAATGATAATGGTCATGTCATGATTAACCATGACAATTATCTAGCTAATTATTTAATTAAAATAATATACACATATTAGTGAGAATGGTTCAATTATTCTCATTCTATCATATCTTTTCTCTCTCTTGTTCTTCCTCTCCCTCAAGCTCTCTCCTTCTCATGTGTTGAGAAACACTTGAGCTTGAGAAAAACCCTCTCTTGATCTTCTCTACTCTCATCTAGGGTTGAAGGACTAGCACTTCTTGAAGCCTAGTTACTTCTAGCTTGGAGTTGAAGCCAAAGGTTGAGGCTTTCGGGTGGATCTTTCTTCGGCGTGAGAAGACAAGCAAGGTGACCTCCTTCCACCACTCCAAGGAGCAAGGAGAGAAGGACTTAGAGCCCAAGGTATAACCTTTCTAGCACTTAGCTAGTTACTAGTTAGCTTTAGCAAGTTTTTGTTTAGCAAAGATCCTTCTAATCATAGTCCATGTTGGCTAAGCTCATAAAAATCCGATTTTTATTCCGTTTTCCGCCTCCCCGCAAGCACCGGGGTGGGCAACGTGGACTTACAAGTACAGTGGGAATCACACAAGACTCTATGACGATCTCGGGTCTACAGACTAACCTGTACAAGTGTCACCAGAGAACTGCCATATGACGTGAGGTATAATACCATCTGGGAGTTCTCGGCGAGTCCGTCCAGTATACCCAGTCTCCACTGAGCACCCGTATACTTTCTCTGATGTCAAACACCAATGGATATGGGATCATCCATTACCCATCTAGATGGGTCGTGAAGCTATACGATGCCCTGTCTCGATACACCCTCGACTAGGAACATTTGAAGAATGTACTTAGCGACTACACTGTCCCCACTAGTATGATCTGCATCACAATCCTGGTAGTCAAGTACTCATCCTAAGGGCTTTATCAACATGTAATATAGAGATAATTAGAGTACATGTTAAGATAAAGTGCAACCAGATAGCATACTATCATGTCGAGCAAGAAAGTCCTCCCTATATATGTCCAAGCATCCACTACAATATAAATCGTATGTACAGTAATGGCCTCTAGGGCATACATATAACTAACAATCTCGCACTTGCACTAGGGCCATCTGTTGCAGTATCTCATACCCAACAATCAGTAGTGGTTGAAGTATCTCATACTCAACCATCCCATAAAAGTCTCTACTGGGAAATAAGCCATTGTGAGTGGATCCGCGCTGTTGTCCTCTGTGTCTACTCTCCTAACCTCGATCTCTCTGGAGATCAACTATCTCCATGATCAGGTGATACTGCCTAAGAATATGTCTGGATCACTGATGGGGCGGGGGTTCCTAGGCATAATCCACAACTCCATTGTCATATAATGGTAGGAACGAAGTTCATCTTATGAACAAATATACATCCAGACTACCTCTTTAGTAGCATCCTTGGTAGCAATGTATCCAGCCTTTATCGTCTAGTATGCCACGATATCTAGCTTGGAACTCTTCCAACATACTGTCCCTCCACTGAGGGTAAAGGCAATTCTTGTGACTGACATTCAGTCAACCTTACCACCCTGGAAGCTATCCAGTGATTCTCCCAAGGATCGATTGATACCATCTCACTACACCTAGTGAGAATCCTAACATCCATTTAGATATATATCATAGATCCAAAATCCAGGATTTAGGAGGTATCACCTTGATCCTATATGGAGAATCTATGTGATAAGAGGAGATTGACCGAGCGTAGCATAGGAAACTCCTTTCCTATCAAGAGTATGTCATCCACGTACAATACGAGGATCATTACCATACTTCCTACTATCTTTTTTTATATACAAGGTTCATCTACCATTTTGATGAAGTCAAACTCCTTGACTACCACATCAAAACAGATGTTCCAACTCCGCGATGCCTGCTTTAACTCATAAAGCAACTTGCACACGTTTCCACTGCTCGCACTGTCTACAAAACCCTCTGGCTGTGTAATTATAGACGCTCTCTTCTAAATCATTATTTAGAAAAGCAGTCATGACACCCAACCGCCAGATATCGTATTCATGGTATGTAGCAATGGCAAGTGGGATCTGGATGGACTTAAGCATATCTTTGAAAGTCTCAACTTTTCCATATACACCAAGTAATCTTCTCAAGATATACTTGCTCCTCATGGGGATTTAACCCTTCAGATAAAGCAACCAAAGTCCCTACTTTGTTGGTGTATATGGATTTCATCTTAGATCGCTTAGCATCCAGCCATTCCCACAGAGTCCCCACTCCTGATGGCCAGCTCGATACTAGTTAGGTCATCATCTCATGATGCAATCCTCGCTCCTACTTTCATAGAGAAACCGAAGTACCTCTCAAGTGGATGAGGAACCCTACTAGATCAGCGGAGAGGCTGAGGTTCGTCGGAAGCTATTGAATCCTCCGGGTTTACCAAATCATCAGCTGCAGTTTGTATAGCTGGAACTCTGTCCAATTCTACCTCATGACCCCTAATTTCTTCACAAGAAATCCCCTTTCTAAAATGGTGGCATGCTGAGAAACAAAACACCTTTTGTTCCTCAGTATGGTAGATGATATTCCTTTTCGATTACTTGGGATATGCAAAAAACTTTCACAGAACTAACCTTGGCTCGAGCTTGTCCGGATTTTGCTTTTTGATATAGGCCAGACAACCCCAAATCTTAGCATCCTTAAGAGATGGGCTCTTCCCATACCATATCTCATATGAAGTGGTGGGCATCTGATTTGGTTGGAACCCTATTCAATAGGTATGCATCTTCTCAAGTGCATAACCCCAAAAGGAAATAGGCAACTCAGTAGTACTCATCATAGAGCACACCATATCACATAGGGTGTTATTACTCCACCCCGATATACTAACGTGTTGTGGTGTATACGGAGGAGTAATGCTGAGAGAGAATCTTATTCTCATTTAGAATAGTCCATGTTCTCAGTGCTCAAGTATTCTCCTCCCTGATTACATCAAAGGACATAATATTGATACCCATTTTGGTTCTCTACTACTATCTTATATTCATTGAATTTCTCAAAAGTTTCAGACTTGTGTTTCAATAGGAACATATGTCCGAATCTTGAGAGATAATCAATGAATATAATGAAGTACAAAGAATCAATCCTGGCATATATAGACAGGGGACCTACATAGATCAACATGTATAAATCCCAAGATTTTACTAACTCTTTCTCTGTTTCGAATAAACGGAGCTATGGTCTTCTTATCTTTGTGATATGATGTTCATACCAGAATATTGCATTTTATACTGCCCATTCATAAGCTCGTTTGGTTATAGGAAGGTGCTTTTAATCAGTGTTTGCTACATATTTACAGGATACTGGTTCTCAGCTCTAGACAGTGAAATTCATAGAAAAGTACGTCAAAAATCCAGATTACTGCCAACAACAGATAAAACACGGGTCTCCGCTCTCTATACATATGTTGCCACATGTTCATACCAGAATATTGCATTTTATACCGCCCATTCTTATGCTCGTGTGTTTATAGGTAGGTGCTTGTAATCCGTGTTTGTTACATATTTACAGAATACAGGTTTCCAGTACAAATATTGCAAATCAAGACAAAATCTCCACAGTTACACCAAATACAGAACATCTGTTGACAGCAGATAAAAGCCAAGTTCCGGTCATCCATATCCGTCCAGTGCTGCGTACCGGTCCCAGGGACAAGACATATGAAAGTGGTCATTCGTGTCTCGGACATGCACAAAGCATGAGAGGGGCTGCACAAGAATCAATGGGTGCGCGGAGCTCGAGAGAGATAAAGTCAAAAGTAAAGAGAAGTGTGCAATCTTGGACAAGGAATTCTGCTGATATTCTGGATGACTTCTGTGAAGTATGAAGATTTCAAACACGAGGAAATAGTGTGCCAGGGAAAGCCCCAAAAGTTGACGACCTGACTCCACCACATGGCCGCGTTTCCGCGGCCAATAGGGGGTGTTGGCCGCGGAAACGCGTCCGTACTGTGTCCTCTCTCTGTGAAATTTTGGGGTCTGTTTGGTAATTGTGTCTATGGTCTGATTGTTTCCTTAGAACTCCATTCTCCTGCCTATAAATACAGCAGATCTGAGCTCAACCAAGGGAGCTTTTCTTTAGCCTCTTTTTTGTATAGTTTTGTTCTTTTCTTCTTCTTCTTCATTCTTTCTCCATTAAAATTGTAGTGAGAGCTTTTTGAGTGGAAGATTAATGAAGATGAGGGTTTTTTATCTTTCTTGTTAGTTTGCTCCCCCTTGAGATTCTTGCTTTCTCTTGCTCATTCAACCTCTTCATTGAGTTTGAATGGTTAAGGGTTAGTTATTGATCTCAAGGGTCGTATTTTCTCACGGGACTAGCACTTCATTTCACATGCGTTCTCTATCCTTCCCTTGATCTTGCAACCTCTTCATTGAGCTTGCAAGTTTAAGGGTTGGCTATTGATCACATGCTTGTCTTGAGTCCTAGTTTCGTATTCTTTTTATCGCTTTTTATTACTTGCAATTTATTTCCATGCACTTTAATTACTTGCAATTTATATTCATGCACTTAATTACTTGTATTCTTTTCTTTGTTCTTTTCTTTTTGTTCTCTTTTGTTCATTTTGTGAATGTTGTAATTATTGTTGTTGTTAAGAATCCATATGATATTATAAGTTAACATTTCTTTGCTCTTTTGCTTTTCCCGTTATTTTCCATTGAACTCCGCCCAAACCATACGCAAGCACTTCGTTATGCACCGTACCCTGACAAGGTAACGGTGATTCCTAACCGCGACCGGTTGCGTTCGGTTTGGCCGGAGGCGAAAGCAAAAGACAAGAACGGAAGGACAAGGGTAAATAAGCCGGATTCCACGAATACCGCGCTTAAATCCCCTAATCCACGTTGTTGCCGATTGCTTAGCTTCAATTGGTCAAGACCCGGCTCAAAGGTTTCGAGTACGGATTTCTTTAGCTTATAATCTCGTATCTTTTCTTAATAACTTTATACTTGCAAATAAATACATAGGTTAGAATCAAACTCATACAGATTCTTTATTGACTCGTCTAAGACAAGAAGGTAAAATACCACCATCTCCCTGTGGACCGACCCGTGCTCAACCGGCTAGCTGCAAAGCGACATCGTCCTGATCGCGGTTATACTTAAATTCTTTGAACATCCGACACGCCAAAAGCGTGCGATCAAATGGCGCCGTTGCCGGGGAGACGGTAGCGTATTTTCTTTCTTGTTATTCGGGTTAATATTATTTTTGTATATATTTAAAAAAAAAATTATATTCTTTTTGTTATTCTGGATAACATTTTTGGTGGGCAAGTGTGCAGATTTTTGCGTATTTGCAAACTGCAATTGTGGGGAGCAAAGTGCACATTCAAAGTTAAGGTGCTTACGAAGTACAGTGCCAAAGATCCGGGTAGTTTGACCCGCGCAAGCGAACCTTTCAAGCTTACCGGATTTGATTCAACGGGGGTTTCCTAACCCAAAACTTAACGGTACGTACATTACTAACACCTTCTTCTCAAATCCGACGCATCCAATATACTATTCTTTGCAGGATTCTTTGCAAGTTCGCTAGCAAACGCTAAAAATTGACTAACCCGTATTTGTTGCAGCGCCGCGCTTAAACTAAAAAACGATTGTTTGATTCTTTATAAGAATTTTTTTGAATTGCGCATTGCATCAATTAATACGGACTTAAGGGCAAGCGAACCCCACAACATACGGTAAAGGATTTCATCACCTTTTCCGTGGCCCACAAATCACGAACTTGAGCATAACGTTTACCCGCACAAAAATTTAAAAGAAACTAGACTTTAAGCCTTAAGGACTTCGCGCTCACTAGGAGAAGTTAACTGTGTTTAGAACCTTGCTTAACGGTATATTGTTTACGGGGTGTCTAGGAAAGTGTTAACGGCGAAACCGCCAAAAGAGATAGGGTTATTTAATTAAGGAACTTCGCGAAAGCGTTGGAAAACCTCCCCTTATCTCTGCACTTACCTGGCCTCGTGATCAGTGTATCTTGAGCCTGTTTCTCGACACAGTTTTACTTCGACAATCAAGTTCTGGAGCAGGTCTAGTTGACCTAGGTGAACCCTAGAACGATTAAGTGTGTGGTATTTTTGTGTCGTGATTATTTTTGTCCATATTCTTTTTGTGTATATTTCATTCTTTTGTCTATAAAAAAAATAAATAAATATCACATTATTTTTTTCCCCTCCTTTTCTCTACATTTCTTTCTCTCTCTTCATATCATGGGTAATCCACCTCGCAAAACTCTTGCCGAACATTGGTACCCACAACCAGACATTACTTCCTACGGTTCTTGTTTTGGTCGAACTTCGAACGATCCATCCATGCCAAAAATTTCTTTGAATGATCGGAAAGACGCGTCTAGGACGAACAACTGGACCCCGCAATCCACTTCGTATCAACCGTTTCAAACATTCACACCTTCTTGCGTTGATTCCCCTTTTGAAAATCCAGTTGTAACCCCGAGACCTATGTCTATTGCTAAACGTATTGAACAATCTCGTAGCAGATCTTTCACTCCTTTCACCACTACAAATTCTTGGGATAAACAATTCCATTCACCTTCTTATCCAAATGTTGATCCCACTCCTGTCCAGCCATTCAATTCCTACCAGTCCTACCCAACTTTTACACCTTCCCTAGACATTGCTTCTACACAGCCTTTTGGGAGTTTTCAGTATCCAAACAACTTTGAATCTTTTACTGAAACCCCTTCACAACCTATGTCTAGTCTAGAACAATCCTTGGAAGACTTTAGGGTAGCGTCAAGCCAACAGATGATAGATTTGAATGCGTCCATGGCCGCTCTCATGCAACCTAGTGACCCGGTAGCTAGTTTTCAACTAGCTCCAACTTTTTCAATGTATGATGAGGCAGCAGGACAGGCGGTGAATTTGAGTGGAGAGAGTGAGATGTACCCCCTTCCAAATCAAACCTACCCGTCCCAAATTGAATCCCACAACTCCTGTTTTGAAAGTCTATCGAGTATCCCACGTGATTTATCAATAGAAGATAGAATGATGAATGAGTTGTGCGACTTCGTAGTGTTTGATTTGCCCGATTGTGAAGGGGCCCTTCCAAGTGAAACCATACCTAATCCTTTTGACCTCTACACCTATATCTTAGAACCAGAATCGATTAATATCCATGCTTTTAATGAGGTGTCAGAGAATTTTGATTTTCACTTGATTGAGGATATTGACGCTAGGGATATTTTGGATGATGAACCCATAGATTTGGCTGAGTTTGTCTCTTCAAATCATCATCCCGAGTCATTAGCTGTTTTTCCCGTACCCCATATGCGTCTTGATTTTGATGAAAATTGCATGGATAAGCTGAATTTTGAGGAGAATATTGAGGATAGCACTGAGGATGAAATAGTTTTAATTGATGAGTCGGATTTTCCAATTCATCCTAATCCTTCCACTGACTGTGTACACCCTCCTGAACCCTTCCTCAACCACTTCCCTCCATCCTTTCCATCGTTCCGACCTTGCAAGAACCCGTATCACTTACATTTCATATGTCTGGTTTACCAAGTTCGGCGTACCCATGGTTTCTTACGAATCTTGAGGGATTTGACCCCATTTCTCGACGGGTAAATATATTAGCACAATCATTGTTTACACATCGCTCATCAAAAATTGTGCTAATCTATTTACTCCATTTACACCCCAAGTTCGTATTCCACTTCTTTTTCCCTTCCGCCATTCTTCTTCTTCTGATATACCGAGACCGTATCCCGCTTCTTCCTCCATACGGTCTCGCGTAGTCTCCATTTCTTTTCTCTACGCCTTCTTCCACCAACCGGTACATAATAGCGATAAAATCTTTGAATGGTCGGTGTTAACTTTTGGCCTGTGTAAGGCCTTGTATAGATTGGTACTGTTCTTTCCCCCCTTAATCCTGAACTTCAACGCTTAACAGCGGAAACACTGTTTTACTTAAGTTTGGGGGGGACACATATTTTGTATATATTTTTGGTTTTCCTTTTTTGTTTTGTATATAATTTGTTTTTGGGGGAGCGCCGACAATTTTGACCCTCTTGGTATAGCCTGACAGTGAGGGCACTGTCAAGTTTAAGTTTGGGGGTGTGCTCGGTAAGCTTTCTTCCTTCGCATTCATATGTATATTTTGCATCTGCATATTAAAACCATAAAATCCATAAAAATCTGAAAATTTTCTTAAAATATAAAAACTTTTTTGTCAAGTTAGCTTGTGGAAGAACTCTGATTCAACACTCGACGGTTTTTGTTTGAAAAAATAGGAATAACTAAATCTTATGTTTAGATTTTGAAAACTTGAAAAATAACTCTCCTTTGAAGTTAACTATAGCTGATATACGTCTTTACATCACACTACATGTGTTGTGAGTCTTGGAAATTAGATGACAAGTGTTTTATGTTTAAAAACTTTTAAATAAGATAAATGATTTTCTGAGGATCAAATAGGTTTGTTCTGAAATAAGTAATATATCAAGAATAGTTTATGAAGTGAGTGAATATGAAGGAATGTTATTGATGCCTTAATTGGAACTAAGTCTGAAAAATAACCCATCTGAAACTTGATTGGAATGATTACACACCGAACCCACTAAACACGTCTTTTATCCAAAAAATAATTGAACTACCGGTTATATCTCCGTTCGTATTGAATCATCATGATTTTCACGCCAAACTGTCTTTTGTTTTTGGACCTAGGTAACTTGAGTAATTAAGTCCGCTGGGGTGTTTCTACATCTAATGCCCTAAAACCAACTGGTTTGGGTGCATTGGCCCAAAGCTCGCTAAGAAGCCTAGAAAGTCCAGTTTTAAAACAAAGTCAAGCAAGTGTTCTCTCCGAGTTAAAAATTCCTAACGGTTCTTTGTGTGAGAATAATCTTGATAAAAGACAGGCTTTTATAAAAATTTTAACGGAGATATGAAGGTTTTATTCTGTGATAAAGACTATTGCACGTTCACAGAGGTGTGCATGAAATGAAAACAAGAAAAAGGTGGAGTGAAGAATAAGACCTAATTTCCTGTTAGGGAAGATAGAAATTCTGAAGTTGAAACTTTACTGGAAAACGAAACTTGAAAAATGCTTAACTCTTTATAAAACTTATGTGATCCTTTTAAAATTGTTATCTGGGCTTTATTGTGTGACATAATGACTTTATTCGACCTTTCGGGAACATAACGACCCTATTTGCACTGCACGTAAAGACATATAAAATCTGTAGTTAAATAAGAAGCGAGGTGTGAAAAATAAAGGTTCGATAGTCTAGACTTAGGATAATAGAATTGTTATTTTCTGAAACAAAACTTTGGGGTTTGAATCTTAGTTACTTTACAAAACTAGCTTGACTGGATTTTGTGGGTAGTATCCGCTGAAAACCCTCAGGAGACAACACTCCTCCTACTAGGGACACCTAGAGGTTTAACGGCTTGTTGCACATGCTCAGTGCAATCGCGTTCCCTGCGAAAGTGCGGTTAGGATTTTATTTTTGTGAATAATTGGTTTTTGCTCGGGACGAGCAAAAGTTATGTTTGGGGGTATTTGTTCATACCAGAATATTGGATTTTATACCGCCCATTCTTATGCTCGTGTGTTTATAGGTAGGTGCTTGTAATCCGTGTTTGTTACATATTTACAGAATACAGGTTTCCAGTACAAATATTGCAAATCAAGACAAAATCTCCACAGTTACACCAAATACAGAACATCTGTTGACAGCAGATAAAATCCGAGTTCCGGTCATCCATATCCGTTCAGTGCTGCGTACCGGTCCCAGGGACAAGACATATGACAGTGGTCATTCGTGTCTCGGACATGCACAAAGCACGAAAGGGGCTGCACAAGAATCAATGGTTGCGCGGAGCTCGAGAGAGATAAAGTCAAAAGTAAAGAGAAGTGTGCAATCTTGGACAAGGAATTCTGCTGATATTCTGGATGACTTCTGTGAAGTATGAAGATTTCAAACACGAGGAAATAGTGTACCAGGGAAAGCCCCAAAAGTTGACGACCTGACTCCACCACATGTCCGCGTTTCCGTGGCCAATAGGGGGTATTGGCCGCGGAAACGTGGCCGTACTGTGTCCTCTCTCTGTGAAATTTTGGGGTCTGTTTGGTAATTGTGTCTATGGTCTGATGGTTGCCCTAGAACTCCTTTCTCCTGCCTATAAATAAAGCAGATCTGAGCTTAACCAAGGGAGCTTTTCTTTAGCCTCTTTTTTGTATAGTTTTGTTCTTTTCTTCTTCTTCTTCATTCTTTCTAAATTAAAATTGTAGTGAGAGCTTTTTGAGTGGAGGATTAATGAAGATGAGTGTTTTTTATCTTTCTTGTTAGTTTGCTCCCCCTTGAGATTCTTGCTTTCTCTTGCTCATTCAACCTCTTCATTGAGCTTGAATGGTTAAGGGTTAGTTATTGATCTCAAGGGTCGTATTTTCTCACGGGACTAGGACTTCATTTCACATGCGTTCTCTACCCTTACCTTGATCTTGCAACCTCTTCATTGAGCTTGCAAGTTTAAGGGTTGGCTATTGATCACATGCTTGTCTTGAGTCCTAGTTTCGTATTCTTTTTATCGCTTTTTATTACTTGCAATTTATTTCCATGCACTTTAATTACTTGCAATTTATATTCATGCACTTAATTACTTGTATTCTTTTCTTTGTTCTTTTCTTTTTTGTTCATTTTGTGAATGTTGTAATTATTGTTGTTGTTAAGAATCCATATGATATTATAAGTTAACATTTCTTTGCTCTTTTCCTTTTTCCGTTATTTTCCATTGAACTCCGCCCAAACCGTACGCAAGCGCTCCGTTAGGCACCGTACCCTGACAAGGTAACGGTGATTCCTAACCGCGACCGGTTGCGTTTGGTTTGGCCGGAGGCGAAAGCAAAAGACAAGAACGGAAGGACAAGGGTAAATAAGCCGGATTCCACGAATACCGCGCTTAAATCCCCTAATCCACGTTGTTGCCGATTGCTTAGCTTCAATTGGTCAAGACACGGCTCAAAGGTTTCGAGTACGGATTTCTTTAGCTTATAATCTCGTATCTTTTCTTAACAACTTTATACTTGCAAATAAACACATAGTTTAGAATCAAACTCATACAGATTCTTTATTGACTCGTCTAAGACAAGAAGGTAAAATACCACCATCTCCCTGTGGACCGACCCGTGCTCAACCGGCTAGCTGCAAAGCGACACCGTCCTGATCGCGGTTATACTTAAATTCTTTGAACATCCGACACGCCAAAAGTGTGCGATCACCACACACCAGTTTAAGGGATAAAATGGCAAATCGATATCATTTTCGTGCACAAAGCTCAATGTCAACACAAAATCCAACATATCTACGCGGAGCTCGAGGAAATGTTGGCAAAAGATCCACATCACATCACCTTTTGATCTACTGAAATTCTGGAAGAAATGGGAAAAGTTTCTGAGAAAAAGTCATATACCACACTGAAGAGTACTAAAAACTAGGGAAAACCACCAAATTTCATGGCCTAACTCCTCTAAACGGCCGCGGTTCCTCGGCATAAGCACGCTTAGGCCGCGGAACCGCGGCCATTTAGTCTCCTCTAGTTGTCGTTTTTCAGCGGCATG
The DNA here is from genome assembly GCA_030015575.1 of Agapanthus africanus. NCBI lineage: Eukaryota > Viridiplantae > Streptophyta > Magnoliopsida > Asparagales > Amaryllidaceae > Agapanthus > Agapanthus africanus. Next base: position 272,911,583 of record JASDDO010000012.1, read on the forward strand.
TTGGTCTTTTCTTGTAGGGGCATATTCTTGCCCTAGGTTTCCAGTTCCCTTCCTATAAATACCCCAGAACTTGCCAAGCTTTTGGTGTTAACTTCTTATGCCTCTTTTGTAGGATTTAGTGTAGTTTAGTCTTCTTCTTCTTCTTCTTCTTCATTCTTTTCTCCATGAAAATTTTAGTGAGAGCTTTTTGAGTGGAAGATCAATGAAGATGAGGTTTTTTTTATCATTCTCTTTTGTTTAACTTCCCCTTGAGCTCCTTACTTTCTCTTGATCTTTCAACCTCTTCATTGAGCTTGAAAGTTTAAGGGTTTGTTATTGATTTCAAGGGTTGTATCTTCTTATGGAATTAGTGCTTCATTTCACATGAGTTCTTTACCCTTCTCTTGATCTTGCAAGCTCTTGATTGAGCTTGCAAGTTTTAGGATTGGCTATTGATCCCATGCTTGTCTTGAGTTCTAGTGTTATTGTAATTATTTTCTTGCTTATTTCTTTCTTGCTTTTTATTACTTGCTTTACATTCTTGCTTTACTTTCTTGCACTTTAAATTCCATGCCCTTACTTACTTGTAATCTTTTCTTTTCTTCGTTCTTTTTGTTCTCTCTTTTTGGTTCGTTTTTGTGAATGATTGTAATTATCGTTGTTAAGAACAAATACGGTATTGTAAGTTAATGTTTCTTTGCTCATTTCCTTTTCCCGTTATTTTCCTTTGAACTCCGCCCAAACGTTATGCAAGCGCTCCGTTAGGCACCCTACCCTACCAATGTAACGGTGATTCCTAACCGCGACCTGTTGCGTTCGGTTTGGCCGGAGGCGAAAGCAAGAGACAAGAACGGAAGGACAAGGGTAAATAAGCCGGATTCCACGAATACCGTGCTTAAATCCCCTAATCCACGTTGTGGCCGATTGCTCTAGCTTCAATTGGTCAAGACTCGGCTCAAAGGTTTTGAGTACGGATTTCTTTAGCTTACAATTTCGTATCTTTTTCTTAACAACTTCATACTTGGATAAAAAACACATAGGTTAGTTTGAACAAACACATACAAATTCTTTATTGACTCGTCTAAAACTCGAACGGACATACAACCATCTCCCTGTGGATCGACCCGTGCTCAACCGGCTAGCTGCATAGCGACACCGTCCTGATCGCGGTTATACTTTAGAACTTTGAACATCCGACACGCCAAGAGCGTGCGATCATATGACTAGCAAGTTTCATAAGATGTAAATTCAAACTGATTTAAATATGCATCTAAATGTAACTTCAGCTAGTCGGCTCGCATTGATATGACCTAGTCTACAATGCCTCAAGAAGGATTCGTTCATTTCTGAACTCTTCCTCTTGTGTGTGTTTTGTACATTAAGAACTGTAGTTTGATTTAGAACGTATATGCTGTTAGATTACGTGCCTAAACCGATCAACTCTTGATGTAGGAAATGTTCAAAACATTATCCAACAATACAAAATTATATCCTTCTTTACTAATAAAGAGACTGATATGATGTTGTATATCAGGTTCGGTATCTAATAACATTCGTTCAGAATCAATGTATTTGGTAATACAGGGTGATAACTGCAAACAGACTTGGCTGCAACACTTGCACCATTTTCAATTCTTGAAATTTATCACCCGTTCTCAGTTCTCTACCTTTCTGTAGACCATGTAACATATTACATATGTGGGATCCTGATCCGGTATCTCATACCCAGGACATAAAGGATACTGAGAAACAGTTCTCTGTAATGAACATACCCGAAGAAGATGCATCATCATGCACTTTCTTCATTTGGGCAGCACGGGAATCCTTGTATTCCCCTATTTCATGCTCGGTCTTATAACAATTATAAGTTGGAGCGGGACCAACGTTCCCTAGCTCAGTATAACAAACGGGTTCGGTCAATACATCTGTATTATTATCTTGATTAAGGCTTGACATGGTCGCTACCTGGAGAGAGAGAGAAGGAAAAACTTAGCGTATGCTCTTGCAAGATTAGATTGGTTATTTATATATCTAATCAGGATAGCTTCCACTGTTTTAGTCAAATCTTCCTTCAAACCCTAAAAGGAAAGACTAGCCGGGATTAATCACACCCTACAAGTTCGCCAATCTTTCAGCCAGGCTAGTGCCGGTACTTTGAGGGAGGTTCCCCGTGCTTTCGCACGGACTTAATTAAAATAAACCTCGTTTTCCCAGAGGCGTAACCCCATTGACACCTTTCTAGACACCTACTTAATCGGTTAATTGTAATGTGTAAAACTCTCCCAGGAGTAACTCTTACTCGCAGTGGATATCGGGATCCAACTATCTCATAGAACGTATGCAACACATTGCAAATTTCAACACTTGAAATTCCAAATAATATTTTTACCCCTAGCGTCCTATGGCCTTGACGCAGGCCATCAAACCATAGTCCGCTAGTCAAGTTCAACCCGTACATTTCCCGATTGAATTAAACCTACCCGCACGACCCTTGACGCAGGCCAACAAAGTCGCACGACTACCCTAACTCAATCACATCATATGCTTTAGCAGATAAGCATAAATAGCTACCGAACACCACGCTTTAACACAGGCCAACAAACGTAGCATGAATACTATGAAGTACTTATCTGAAATGACGGAGGGCTACGACAGGTTTTTAAGAAAACCCTTTGCGTAATGAACTTGATATCGTTGTAGAATCAAATGATTTAAATGGAGTGTTTTTGAGGCCTTTGCTAGTTTCGTTAAAGAGGTCACTCCCGGTAAAGGGATCGTCGACTCTTTCCTTATCGAATAAGGTGCAGGATATTCCCAATACAACTATGCAAAGCAAGAACTAGAAAAGCAATCAAAAGACAAACCGAGGGTTGTAGCATCTGCCAGTTATTGCTAAAAAGGTCATTCCCGGTGAAGGGATCTCGGCTCTTTCCTTATCGAATAAGGTGCTGGATGTTCTACAAGGAACACCGCTATGCAAATCAACAACTAGAGTTACCTATTTTTGAAAATTCGATTCCACAACATCTTTAGGTTTCTTTTATTTCATTAATCTCATTAATGAAGTCCCATCATTTTAAGTTACCTAAACATCACAGATAAATACGACGTACGCTTATGCCATCCGCATTCGCCTCGATGTCCCCTCGTGCACCGTTAGGTTAGGTAACTAACGGAAGAGCGGGGCAGTGCTAGCGCGGGTGTAAACCATAAGCAACGCCTATATAATATATCACATATACTATATCCTGTATCCATCTCAACATATCAAATGATCACATCACAGATATCGCAGCAGAAGAACAACATATGAAATATTGGATATACTAGGATTTCTGTGTTAGTTTAAGCATGTATAAAACACGGATTCCATGGTCGTGATGAATAGCCAATCCCACATCCTAGACCCCTACGAGAGCGGCAAGCAACCCTACCAATTCTATAGTTAGGAGACCCGGTCTCGACTCCTCGAGATGGTCTCCCACTGGACTTCAGAACCCGGTTACATATGCTCCCCGCCTTGGGTCTATCCTAATGCGGAATAGTAAATAATATACATTGGTGACATCATCCTCAACCCGGAAAGACCTAAATAAAAGAATATTATATACAATGAATTTTACATGAATGAAAATGAAAAACTCTCATCTCACATAAAACCCCCGGCTACTCAAACACGACGATCCAATATAACATATCACAACAACACATAACATCACATGTCATCAACGTAAGTAAATATGCGTATCCCAATTGTCGTTGGCGTATGGCAACGAAACCGGCGATACAACACAAATTACACTTACGGTCGCAGAAAAGAAAGTGAAAAAACTACAATAGTTGGAATACGCAACCACCTTAGACATCGCATGCATAATGATTGTTGTTTGTTTTATGCGTATTCATTTTGAAATCAAAGAATTAACCGCAATCAAGACGGTGTCGCTTGGTAGCTAGCCGGTTGAGTACGGGTCGGTCCACAGGGAGATGGATTCCTATTCTTTATGTTTTAACGAGTTAAATCCAAAAGATTTTGGGTTTTATTTTAAAATCTAAGAATGAGATAAAAGTTTATAAAAAGCTTGCTAGGGTTAAGATTAGGTTAGTTTGGAAAATCAATTATTCTCACCGCTTTCTTTGCCCTAATTAAGAACTTTTAGGTGTTAAGGTAATAGTTAACAAAGGGGATTAGCACGATGGGGAAGAAACTAGGTTTCTTCCACTTTATCTTTATCCGTCGTTACTTAACTCATACCCTAACTTCCAGGGAAATCATACACAACCGGTCTTTAACTATGGTATCTAAAGGGTTACCCTAGTGCTCCGGCCAACTACCGTGGCCAAATGCGGAACAAAAATTTTCTAACGATCAAAAACTTGGCACTAGTTTAACTCTAAACCCGGATCTTTCCATAATACTAACTAGCTACACTAGGAGAGCTATCTACTATGATGAGGATTTCTTACCAAACGAACCAAGTCCTTCGGTCTTCGTTCTTTATCCTTAGCTCCTACTAGCCACCTTGAACTTCCTTGATCTTCTTTCCTTGCTCCGTCAGTTCTCCGGGATCGAGCTTGTTATCCGGTCTTCCTTGGTCCTTGATGATCCACCCGGGGAGTATGATCCATGGCTCTAGCTCCTAACTATGTAACAAAAGGAGCAACTAGAAAACTTGGCTTGCAAAACCAAGTAGTCAAGGATGTAGTGAGGGTGTCTAAGTGTTTGCTATCTCTTTTCTAACCTCTTCACTTGTTTCTCAACACATGAGAATGTTAGTGAAGAGGAAGAAGATGAAGATGTAGGAAAGCAAGAGGAGGGAGGAGCTTGGAGAGAAAATGGAGCTTCAAGAAATTATGAAGAATAGCAAGAAAGAGAAAATATACGCATAGGTTTTGTGTATGAATTCTTTTATTAAACAATTAGCAACCATGCTTCAATAGAAACTCCGAAGTGAAATATAAATTCATTTGACTACTATTGAAGCATGGTCACCTCTTTTCCTCCCATACTCTTTACTTTACACCTGATTTCCAATTATCAAATAAAAGGAAAATACATAATAAGGTGGCCACCTTCTAGAAGGAAATTTGTAGTAAATACGGATTTCAGTCTACTGTACAAATATACCGGCAATCGGATAAAAATCCGAAGGCCCAAAAGAGATAGAATAACACGAAGAACGTAATAATAGAATATATATATCGAAATACATATAGGTAAATTATTAGATCAATACATGATTTAATAATCCGGCTCAAACCCGAGCCAGCTAGTATTACAAACTGTCCGATCGAAAATCCGAGTACCAAGTACATCAATCGATCGAACCCTGCACGTATCCAATAAGGCAACTACATCGTTTTGCCTGGATCAGGGAAACCCTCTGTGTGGGACTCTAAAGACTCGACTGTACTCTGGCAATGGGTTTAACCACAAGCACGTCAGTGGCACTAGCTGTACGTAACGGCTGCCCAGCTACCTGTCGAAAAGGATGGCCGATGAGCAAGCTCGTCCGAACTCCTACTGAGCCTATCCGTAACAATATTCGTACTGTTCGGTCTCTTCGTCAAAGAATATCGCTTACCGGGTCTAGGGGGTGGTGAACGTCAGACCCTAACAACCTGATAAGTCGTGCCGATGTGGCTCAGGACCAATCCGGGAAAACTACTGATCAACCTATCAGTAAATCCCAAGTGCCTTGGCCAAGGTCTTATGGTCCTGACCAATCGAATCACAGTGCGATATCGACTCCTTATACCAGGAGAGACAAATCCCCGACAATCGCTCACTGCCTCCATGTGACTCGGGACTGAACCCAACCAAAACCTGTTTGCACGACTCAGTAGAGCCGTGGTAGGGTAGTGATCAAAGTTCAGTGGGAACTTACACGAGACAAATGCCGATCTCGGGTCCAAAGACTAACTTGTACACATTTCACCTGAGAACTTCCATCTGACGATAGGTATAGTACCACATGGAAGTTCTCGGCGAGTCCGTCAAGTGTACTCACACCCAGTGAGCACCTGTATACGATCTTAAGTGCATCAGACCAATGGCTGCGGGACCAACCATCCCCGACGAGGGTAGAAACTTACACACCAGTCTACTCTGAAGTATTAGTGCCCAGTCTTGATACTCACGCGACTATGGACTATTTAAGGATGTGCTTATGGACTACCCTGCTCCAACAAGTATGATCGCCACCACAACGCAGTTAGTCAAGCAAGATCCTAGGGGCTTTATCAACATGTAACCGCAATATGTAATAACGAGTATGACATATGCCATGTTAAGATAAAGGCAAACCACAACAGTATACTACCGTATCGAGTCTTTATCAATATGTGGAAACCAGATATAACAACAATATAAATAAATACACATATCTCGATAAAGACAAGTCAAATAATATACTATAGAACTGAGCAAGATTGTTCTGTACATACATATCCCTAGTATCCATATGTTTACATATACAATACTGGCTTCTAGGGTATATACATCCAACAATCTCCCACTTTCACTAAAGGCCAGTGATTGGCGTACCGAATACCCAACGTCTGCTCTAAGCCAGCTGCTGGTGTACCGCATACCCAACATCCCAAAAAGTCGCTCGAACTGTGCTAGAGGGAGGGCCTTTGTAAATGGATCCGCCGTATTGTCTTTCGTATCCACTCTCCGGACCTCGATCTCCTGGCGATCTACGATCTCCCTGATCAGGTGATACCGCCTTAAGATGTGCCTGGATTTCTGATGGGACCATGGTTCCTTCGCTAAAGTTATAGCCCTATTGTTATCATAATACACTGGTATCGGATCAACAATGGACGGAACCACCTGAAGTTCAGCTATGAACCTCTTCATCCAGACCGCTTCTTTTGCAGCATCGCTAGCAGCAATGTATTCAGCCTCCATCGTCGAGTCTGCGACGGTATCCTGTTTAGAACTCTTCCAACATACCGCCACTCCGTTGAGGGTAAACACAAAACCCGAGACAGACTTGCTGTCGTCCTTATCACTTTGGAAGCTTGAGTCGGTAAAGGACTCTACCCTGAGGTGTCCATTACCGTAAATCAGGAACATCTCCTTAGTCCTTCTCAAGTACTTGAGAATGTTCTTTACTGCTGTCCAATGGTTCTCACCTGGGTCAGACTTATACCGGCTCACCACGCTTAGCGCGTAAGCTACATCTGGTCTTGTACACAGCATCACATACATTATGGATCCTACCGCCGAAGCGTAGGGTATAGTGCTCATGCGAACCCTCTCCTCGTCACTCTTGGGAGACATCTCCTTGGAGAGGGTGATTCCGTGCAATGCGGGTATGTTACCGCGCTTGGAATCTTCCATACTAAATCTCTTTAGTACGGTCTCTATGTACCTGGACTGTGAAAGTCCTAATAATCTCTTGGATCTATCTCTGTAGATCTTGATCCCCAGAATGTACGAGGCATCACCTAGGTCTTTCATAGAGAACCTCTGTGATAAGAATAGCTTGAGCGATTGTAGCATAGGAATGTCATTTCCTATCAAAAGATTATCGTCCACGTACAAGAATAGGAACACGACAGTTCGTCCAACAATCTTCTTATAAATACATGGCTCATCTTCGTTCTTAATGAAGTCAAAGTCCTTGACTGTTTCATCAAAACAGATGTTCCAGCTCCGCGATGCTTGCTTCAATCCATAAATGGATTTGAGCAGCTTACACACTTTCCCCCTGCTCCCACTGTCTACAAAACCTTCTGGCTGGTCCATATAAACGCACTCTTTTAAACTTCCATTTAGAAAAGCCTTTTTAACGTCCATTTGCCAGATCTCATAGTCATGGAAGGCAGCAATGGCAAGCAAGATCCTAATGGATATGAGCATAGCCACTGGAGAAAAGGTCTCGTCATAGTCCACTCCTGGTCTTTGAAGAAAAACTTTTGCAACGAGTCTAGCTTTATAGGTTTCCACCTGCCCATCTACACCAAGTTTCTTCTTGTAAATCCATTTGCATCCAACGGGTTTTACCCCAGGTGGAGCAATTTCTAGGGTCCACACTTTATTGGTGTACATGGACTCCATTTCAGATTGCATAGCATCCAGCCACTTATCAGAGTCCCTACTGATAATGGCCTGTCTGAAACTAGTAGGATCATCTTCTTCCAAGATGCAATCCTCTCGATCCCCATCTATGAGAAAACCGTAGTATCTCTCAGGCGGATGAGAAATCCTACTAGATCTGTTGAGTGGATGAGGTTCGTCCGGGGTTATTGAATCCTGAGGTTCAACCAAATTATCAGTTACAGTTTGTCCTTCTGGAATTTCTTCCAGTTCTACCGTGCTCCCACTAATTTCTTTTGCATGAAATCCCATTTCTAAGAAGACAGCGTGGCGAGCAACAAACACCTTCTGTTCCTCGTGTGGTAGAACTGATATCCTTGCGAATGTTTAGGATATCCTACAAACTTACACAAAACTGACCGTGCCTCGAGTTTGTCTGGGTTCTGCTTCTTTACATAAGCTGGACAACCCCATATCTTAATAAAATTAATGTATGGTCTCTTCCGCTCCCACAGTTCATGTGGAGTGGTAGGCACAGCTTTGGTAGGAACCCTATTCAATACATATATTGTCGTTTCAAGGGCATATCTCCAAAATGAAAGAGGTAACTCAGTACGACTCATCATGGAGCGAACCATGTCTAATAGGTTCCTCCACTCCAATACGCCGTTGTGCTGCGGTGTATACGGAGGAGTAAGTTGAGAGAGAATATCATTCACTTTTAGAAAGTCCCTGAATTCAGTGATTAAGTACTCCCCTCCTCTATCAGATCAGAGGATCTTGATACTTTTGCCGTTCTGGTTCTCTACTTCATTTTTCAATTCTTTGAATTTCTCAAAAGCTTCAGATTTGTGTTTCATAAGATACACATATCCGAATCTAGAGAGATCGTCAGTGAATGTGATGAAGTATAAGAACCCACCCCTTGCATGTATAGACATTGGACCACATACATCACTGTGTATGAGTTCCAAGAGCTCTGCTGCTCTTTCCCCATGTCCGGTGAACGGGGATTTGGTCATCATTCCTTGGAGACAAGACTGACAAGTTTCATAGGATGAAAATTCGAATGTATTCAAGAGTCCATCTTTATGCAACTTACTTAGTCTTTTCTCTCCGATATGACCAAGTCTACAATGCCACAAGTAGAATTCGTTCATATCTGAACTCTTCCTCTTGCATATGTCTTGTACATTGAGAACTGTATTCTGATTTAGACCATAGATACCATTATACAGTGTACCTTCCGCAACCAGTACCTTATCAAGGTAATGTTCATGATATTTCTATCAAGATCAAAGTTATATCCATCTTTATCAAGTAAAGAAACTGATATGATATTGCAAAGCATGGAAGGCACATAGTAGCAATTGTTCAAAATCATAGTATTTCCATTTGGCAATACTAGGTGATATTCACCGACGGCAGCAGCATTAACTTGTGCTCCATTCCCCACTCTGAGGGACATATCACCAGGTCCAACTATCCTACGTTTTCTCAGTGCCTGTAATAAATTACAGATATGAGATCCTGTTCCGGTATCGAGTACTCAGGAAGTAGGACTGACCGAAAAACAGTTCTCAATAACAAAAACACCTGAAGAAGACGCAACAGTGTTTTTCTTCATCGATGGGTTATTAAGGAATTCAGACTTTCCTCTTTCCCTTGCTGATACTTATGACAATTGTCGTAACTTAGAGCCGAACCGACGTTCCCCAAAACCGAATAAGAATTCGGATCGGTCAAGCGATACATTTTATTATCTTGATTAGGGCGTGAAATGGTTGCTACCTGGAGAGAGAGAGAGGTAAAACACTCAGCGTGCGCTCTTGCTGTAAGTGCACGGCGGCGCCCCGGCCGTCAATCCGACGCCGGAATGCGGAAGCGGTGATAAACTTTAATTTTGCGAACTTAGCAAACCGGCACCACCGCGCACTAAAACCCGGATCGAACCATTAACTAGTCCTAGCTAACTACAAGATAGGGAATAGAGATATACCGACTGATCCGAGTCCTCCGGTCTTCTCGTCATCGTCCCGATCTCTCGCGGAATGTTCTGTCTCCACCTTATCGCCGGAAGTGCACCACATCGCCTACATCTTTTATGGGCTCCCACCTCAATGCCGAGGCAACTCGGGCACGAAGCTGGCGAGTCGACGTGCCCAAGGTTTGCTGTAGAATGTGTAGTGCTTAAGTCTCATTTGGGGTTGTAGGAATTGCCGTATGGTGGAGGAAATAATACAAGCTTTTGGAGGAGGAACTTGTGGGATTTTGTTAAGCAAGATGACCAAAAATCCCACCACACAAAATATGGGCAGCCCCTCTTGGCTTGGCCAGCCATCACTAACGGGGGAGGAGAGAATGAGAGTGAGAGTGTATCAAAAATATGAGAGAGGCCACACCATCATGCATGAGAGAGAGAGGAATGGTTATCATGCAAAGAAATGATAGCTAGGAAAGTCCAACACTCAAACAACAATCATTACTTCCAAAAGTCATGCCATGATCACAAACAAATCCACACTCCATCAACAAATCAACAACCATGATGGAATGAAGAAGTCAAATGGTCAAGTGATGGTTCATCATCATGATACAAAGAAATATGCAAAGACCCCCTCCACAAATACTTATTTGCACACATGCAAATAAGCCCTCCTCCACCAATCTTCGGCCATTGAATGATACAAATGAAAATGGCCGAAATGAAAAGCAAACTGGCAACTCCAGAAAACTGGTCCCGTAATAAATTACAGGAAAACCCCGATACTGTGCATACACACCCGCATCTGTATTCCGACGGAAATACAAATGCATTGAGACAAAATCTACACTGTACTATACTAGGATCCAGCTTAAACCAGAGCCGGCAAGTAATATCCGTCCGATCCTGATCCGTGCAATACCGCACGTATCTGATCGAATCCTGCCATATATCCATACGGCCTCTAGTACAAACCGTCCGATCCTGATCCGTGCAATACCGCACGTATCTGATCGGACCCTGTCATATCTCCATACGGCCTCTACAGCTTTTCGCTCGAAAGCTTAAGTAACTGAAAGTGTGGTGGACTCTAAAGACTCGTCAATACTATGGCTGTGGATTTAACCACTAGCACGTCAGAGGTATAAGCCAATACGTAACGGGCCACCAGCTATTGACCAAAAGGGACGTCGATGAGCGAACTCATTCTGACACCCTACTGAGCCTGTCAGTGACAATATCCGTACAGTCCGGTCCGTTCGTCTATGAGCATCGCATGGCGGGCCTAGGGGGTTGGTAAAAGTCAGACCCCTAAAAGCGGTACAAGTCGTGTCGGAGCGTAGCCCAGAACACCCTGAGATACTACTGGAATACCTACCAGTAAATCTCCTGCCTCGGCCGAGGGCTTCGTATAATGGCTCTCCTAGACACAGCGCGACCTCACCCCCAATATCGGGAGAGACGAACCCCTGAAGATCCGCTCACTGCGTCCATGTGGCTCGGGACTGTACCCAACTAAAAACTGTTTGCACGACTCCTTTGAGTCGTGGTAGGGTAGTAATCAAAGTACAGTGGGAACTCACACGAGACAAATGACGATCCCCAGGTCGATGAACTAACCTGTACACATGTCACCAGGGAACTGCTATCTGACGTCTGGTATAAGACCAACTAGCATGTTCCCGGCGAGTCCTATCTGGTGTACTCATAACCCAATAAGCACCTTTATATATCTTAGGTGAACCAACTGACACCAGTGGCTTATGAGACCGGCCACCACCCCTCGTCGGGGTCTCGACTGTATACACTAGTCTACTCTGGAGTATCGATGCCCTATCTCGAAACTCCCACGACTAGGGACTATTTAAGGATGTGCTTCTAGATTACCAGCTCCCACGTATATGATCGCCCTCATACTGCTGGCAGTCAAGCAAGAATCCCAGGGGCTCTATCAACGTGCAATAGTGACCTGTCAGGTCACCTAAAGCAGTACACGATGATAAAGATAAACCAGATAGCATACTACCATCTTGAGTAAGACTGTCCTACCGGGATAGGTCCTCCATCAATCATTGCAATCACGTGCCTGTGATCCAATAATTGACTCTAAGGGCACTATCTCCAACAATCTCCCACTTGCACTCAAGGCTAATTATTGCGATGTCGCATACTCACAGCCCGTGTGATACCGAACACCCGACTCCTCTACTGGTCGGTCTCACAAAGCTCGCTTGCGAAACTATTGCGTTCGAGGAATAGCCTTAGTTAGTGGATCCGCCTTGATGTCTCTTTCTATGTCTCTCTATATCTCAAGTTCGCGGAGAAAACCCATCTCCCGAAATGAGCAATACCTGTCTTAGAATGTGTCTGGATGTCTGATGGGACCTAGCTCATAAATGAACTCCAAATCCAAACTTCTTAGACTGTATCGTCAACTGAACTTAATCAGTATCCTGTGCCATGCCTCCCTCAGTATTGCCTTGGACCACCTGTCCAAAATACCGCCCCTCATCAGAAGGAAAACTATAACTTTGACAACCTCCTTGTCGTCCGGGTCACCTTGGAAGCCTGGAATGATAACTGTCTCCCGAATGAGGCTGTCGTTATCATATCCCTAGAACATCTACTTATGTTCTAAAGCTGCTCCCGACTGTTTCTCCAGGATTGGATCAATGTCAACTTATTGCATGTAGTGCAAGAACAACATCTGGTGTGGTACTTGACATCTCATGATTGACTCAATTGCCTGAGCAAGTGATCTGTCAATCATGCACATCCCTCTCCCCTTTACTCTGTAAGACACCTTTAGAGAGGGTGACTCCATCACCTGCAGGTACACTACCGTGCCAGGAGTCGTCCATTCTAAATACTCTTAGAATGCTGTCTAAGTACCCTTAATTGGGAAACCACCCAAATCTAGATCTAAAACCATAGATCTAGTAACCAGTATGTCTGATATAATGTCCAAGTCCCATGTGGAGAAAACACTGTATGACGACCAAAGTATAACCGATCGTAGTATAGGAGTTTCTTTTCCTATTCTGTGTATGTCATCCAAATACCATGACATCACACCCTACTACCTTCTCAACAGATCCATCCCCTATTCTGACGAAGTCAAACCTATGACTGTCACATTAGAAATTGATGATCTATCTCCGCTATATCTACTTTAGTCTATAAATAGACATAAGCCAACTGTCCACCAATGCTTCTGCTGCTCCCACTGACTACGACAACCCTCTGCCAGAGTCATATACACGTACACTTCTAAAACTAGTTTAGAACGACGCTATAATCATCCTCCCGCCGGGTCTCACAGTCTGGAACAACAGCAATGGCTAGTGTGGGTAAAAAAGAACCTCCCTTTCACCGTCCTTGAGGCTACCGTAGTACCTCTCGGGTGCCCGAGGTTACCCACCTTATCTGCGGAGTGGCCAATGGAATGTCAAACCAGATTGAATCTTTAGGTTCTTTATCAAATCATCAGTAATCGTTTGTGGTTCTGGAATCACTTCCAGTTCTACCATACTCCCACTTCTTTTTTCTGAAAAAAAATCCATTTTTAATAAAACTGTGGCGAGTCTAGAACAACATCGCTATCGATCTTCCAGATGGTAGAAAATCAACGCTCGTCATAGCCTGGGTCAACCCACAAACAGCCATTACAGAAACGTGCCTTGAGTTATCCAGAGTCTGGTTTTAATCATAAGCCGGACAACTCCCCGTACCTTAACAACGTTAAGATATGAACTGTTCTATATCCAATATAGAACCATAGGCACTGATTTAATTGAACCAGATTCAAATCATGCAGCTGTCTCTAGTGCATGTCAACTAAATGGAAGGAGGCCGATCAGTGTTACTCAACATAGGAATGTTTCCAATTATGAGTAACCTGAAAGAGAAGCAAGTTCTCTTAATCATCACTATCAACTGAATACCAAACACAAGTATCTACATCTTCGATCGCTTTGAAGAATCCCGATACTTGCGATACCTGGTTCTCTACGTTATTCAAATACCTATAACTTCTCAAAATTCGGACCCTGTGTTTCCACGAAATAATTGTCCAAAAAAGTAGTGAAGTCATAAGTAAACCGAATATAGTACGAGGACCAACCCCTATTCTGATGGACTCTAGACAACATACAATACTCTGTATAAGTCCTTTGAGTCTGATAACTCTTTCACTGTGTGTCGTAGGTGTTAGGGTATATGCCCTAGAGGCCATTACTGTATCATACTAGTTTGTATATTACTTAATGGAAGCTTGGGATATTCACCTTGTATAAACAATCTTGCTCAATATAGTAGTATGCTACTTGGTTTGTTTCTACTTCAATGTGTACTTGTGTTTATTTCAGTATATCACCTATACACATTAGTAGAGCCCTTAGGATCTTTGCTTGATTACCAGCGTTGTGATGGCAGTCACACTAGTGGGGGCTGGGTAATCTATAAGCACATCCATATGCAGGTCCCTAGTCGCAGGACTATCGAGACAGGGCATCGATACTCCGGAGTAGACTAGCGCATGCGCTTCTCATCCCAGAGTGGGAGACGGTCTGTCCCACAGCCGTCAGTACGTCGTACTGGAGATAGTATGCGGGTGCTCGTTGGGTTACGAGTACACTGGATAGGACTCGTCGGGGACTGACCGGTTGGTATTATACCTATCGTCAGTTATCAGTTCCCAGGTGACATGAGTACAGCTTAGTCCGCTGACTTGATGCTGCCACTTCGTCTCGAGTGTGTTCCCACTGTACTTTGATTACTACCCTACCACGGCTCAAAGGAGTCGTGCAAACAGGTGGTAGTTGGGTGCAGTCCCGAAGCACTTGGAGACAGTGACGGTTAGACAGGATTCGTCTCTCCCGGTATTGGGGGTTGACATCGCGCTGTGTCTAGGAGAGCCATTACACGAGTAGTCCCTGGCCTGGGCAAACGAGATATACTGGTAGGCTTCCAGTGTTATCTCAGGGTGTTTTGGGCTTCACTCCGACACGACTTGTACCGCTATTAGGGGACTGACGTTTACCGCCCCCCTAGGCCCGCCATGCGATGTATCAGACGAACTGACCGGACTGTACGGAGATTGTCACATTCAGGCTCAGTAGGAGTTCAGATGGGTTTCACCTCGTCAGTCTTCTTGTCGGCTTCTACCTGGGGACCGTTACGCACAGCTAGTGCCGCTTGCGGTCTGTGGTTAAACCCACTGCCAGCGTAGTGTCGAGTCTTTAGAGTTCCACACAGAAAGCTATTCGCCTTTAGGCAAAAGAGTAGAGGTCGCATGGTTTTGCGGCAGGTCGCATGGTTTTGCGACAGGGTTCGGTCACATCCGTGCACTTGTGCACGTACAGTGTCCGGACAGTAAACACTAGCGGGCTTTGGTTTAAGCCAGATCCTAGTGTATGTATTGGGATTGGATTTATCCAGTTTGTATTCGTGTTCCTCGGAACGCGGATGCGGGTGTGTATGCACAGTTGACGGAGAGACAGAGGCGGAGGATTCTCATTAGGGTTGTTGACCGTTGACAGTTGACTATTGACTTTTTGCTCAACCCTAATAACAATATGATATGTGATTAACAATTATATTAATTAGGTATTATGGTGACATGGTTGTTGAGTTGTTGACTAGTTGACTTTTGTTGACTTGTTGACTTTGTTGACCGGTTGACTAGGCTTGACTAGTTGACCATCATGATAACCATAGCTATCATTTCATGGCAAAGACTTTTGCTTGCTTGCTCTTTTATGCAAAATGAGTGCATGAAATGATATGGCTATGGTTGCTTAAACCATCACATAATACTTGATTGATATGATGTGTTATGATTGTTTTGGATTATGAGAGCTAAATGAGAATAGTCTTCTCTCATTCTTTCATGCTCATTCTCTCTCTTGTTCTTGAGCTCTCATCTTCCTCATCTTGCTCTCCCTCTCTTGACTCTATGGTTCACTTGTCTCATGAGTTGAGAATCAAGAACCATAGATAGAATCCCATACAAACTCTTCTCTACTCACTCTAGTTCACAAGGTTTGGCAAACCAAGTGAACTAGTTTCTTCAAAGACCGAAGAAGAAGCCAAAGGTAGAAGCTTTCGAGGTGGATCTATCTTCGGCGCAAGGAGACGACGGAGTGAAGGCGATCCGGACGACCATCGAGGCTTGAAGACGAAGGAGTTCGAGAAAAAGAAAGGTATAACCCCCTAACCGAGTAGTTAGCAACTCGTAGTTAGGTTGTTAGTTAGATGTTTAACAAAGATCCGGGTTTGAGTCCATGTTACCACCTCTAAGAAAATCGTTTTCTATCAAATTCCGCATGCCCGAAAGTACCGGTAGAGGTAACATGGACTTACAGTGGTATCAGAGCCTAGTTAAACTCTATCTAACATGTTAGCAAAGTAGCTAGAAGATCGATCAAAGAAAAAGTCACGAAACGAACCCGAATCGCCAAGTTTCTGCCGATTTTTATTCTGCTCAAAAGTTGATAATTTTCACCTTAAAAATCGGCTCAGGCTTTTATTAGAATAACCACCAAATTTGGTCGCTCGATCGGTTCAAAGAGCCGCGGAAACGCGGCGGGAGCACGCTCCCGCCGCGGTTCCGCGGCCGAGTTGACTCGGTCGGGGTCCAAAGTTGGTGCAGTGTATTTCTGTGGTTGTTTTGGTATTTTTGGAATATGTGTTTTCTGCCCAGATTTTCCAGAACGAAAATTTTATTTTTGGGGTCCGGAAAATCCGTATTTTTGATCGAACTTCTAAAAGACTTAAGCTGACGGGTTTTTCTGTGATGTGATATTTGTATTGAACGTCTGCTAATCGCTATATGTCGATTAGTGGGGGTTATAAAAATCTGTGTTCTGTAATGTTGCTGGAATGTGTATATGAATTCATTGGATTGTCGCGGGTGAATAGCCGGGGGTTGTGAGACAAGAGTTTTCTTTTGTTTCAATTCATGTAAATTTGTAAATTGATGTAATAATTATTTGTATGGCAGCACAACCAGGTCGGGGTTGTAGCCGTCATTGTATAATTTCTTTTTACTATTTTTGCTCCTAGGATAGACCCATGGAGGGGGTGCACAAACTACCGGGTTTGCCGAAGTGCCGAGTGGCCTACTCACGGGGATGAGGGAGGTTGCTTCGCTTCGGGTACTTGGCGGGTAGTTTGCCGCACCCGTAAGGGTCTTGGGTGGGGTATTGGGTATTCACCGTGACTGTGTAATCTGCTTTTCGTTACAGGCTCGTACGAATTGCAGGTTCCTAGTATATCCAATGTGTTCATCTGTGATCTGAAATGTTTATCAGTGCAGTATATCTATATATGATATTATTTAGGCGTTGCTTATGTTTTACAGCCGCGCTAGCCCAGCCCCGCTCTGTCGTTAGTTAAGTAACCTAACGGGTAATGACGGGGCCCAGTGGCGAATGCGAATGGCATAAGCGTACGTCATATTTTGGTTGTTTTCTGCAATGGTAGGATTAAATGATGGGACACATTAAAAGAACTAATGCAAGAATATCATGCATTAAAAGAACTAATGGAAGAAAATATACCATGTAAAAGTCGTTGGAACACTTACGAAAAACCACTCGGTTCTTTTCAAAACAAACTTTTAAAATGCGGAGTTTGTGCCACTCCATTTAAAAGCTATCTCGTTCCATCGACTAAACCAAGTTCACTACGTTCACGGTTTTGCCAAAACCATTCGTAGCCCTCCGTCGTTTCGCATAAATGGTCAATAGTATTCAAGCTATGTATGTTGGCCAAAGTCAAGGCATAGTAATTGGTAGCTATTGGGTATTCATGTGTAGCATAGATAGATGCGTTGGTTTGGGACAGTCATACTGCCATTTTGGCCAAAATCAAGGGTGGGTACGGGTGGATCCAAATTAACCTGGATAATGACGGGCAAAACTTGACATGTGACTTATGATATTTTGGCCAAAGTCAAGGTCATAAGAGCATGGGGCAAAAATCCACATCGGGGGTTTTAAAAGAACTGAAACTTGCTAGTGTTGCATACCATTTGGAGTGTGATGATTCTGGTAGGATTCCTTCAGTTTCGTCACGCGATAATATTTGGATCCCGATCCTACTGTGAGTATATGCTACTCCTCGGGAAATTTCTCACTTAACGATCAATGCTATAAACCTTGTAGGTTTCTAGAAAGGTGTTAGCGGGGCTACGCCCCCAGGGAAAAGAGGTTCTTGAATTAAGGAACTTCGCGATAGCGTTGGAAAACCTCCCTCGAAGTACCGACACCAGCCTGGCCGAATGGTTAAGCAAGTATTGTACAGTGAGATTGATCCTGACTAATTCTTCCTTTTTGGTTTGAGGAGAGATTCGAGAAACAGTGGGAGCCATCCTGTTTAGACAAATTAAAAACCACTCTAAACTTGCAAGAGCATCATGCTAAGTGTTTCTTCTTCTCTCTCCTAATTGCAGCGACCAATCGAAATGACTGAACTTAAGTTACTTCTAGATAAAAACATACCGACAGGGCCAAACTACAAAGATTGGCTCAGGAATGTCGAAATTGCAATCACTTACGACAAGCTGGGGTATCTTCTTACCACCAAAGCTCCCCGTGTCCCAAGTCCCACTTCCAGCGTCGCGGATAAGGAAATCCGTAAGACCTGGGAGATTGATAGCGCGAAGGCCAAGTGCCTCGTACTTGCCTCGATGGACAACGAACATCAGAGGAGGAACGAGAATATGGACCTTGAATCCATATTTCTCCATACAAAAGAACTGTATGGAGAGCAATCTCGTATCGCAAGATACAAAGTGTCGAAGAAGTTATTTTCGGCAAGGTTGGCCATCGGATCATCGGTAGCGGAACATGTGCTTAAGATGATTGGCTTCATTGAGGAGCTCGCGGAACTTGGAACCACGTTGGAGAATGAGCTCTTTACGAACTTGATTCTCCAGTCCCTTCCTTCCACTTACGCCTAGTTCATACTGAACTTCAACTTACAAGAAAAAGAAGTTGAACTTTCAGAGCTCCTCAACATGCTGAGGAGCGCAGAGGGCACCCTACAGAAAGGTAGGGAAACATCCACTTTGTTTGTAGGAGGATCATCTTCTTCTAGGTCCAAGGCGAAAGCCAAGGGAAAGAAGAAGAAAGCCCCCGCCAAACCAAGAGGCGGTGTTAGTAAAGTGGATACGAAGGGAAAAGCTAAAGCAACAAAGATAGCGAGGAAGCTTGTGGATAAGGAAGAAAGCTTCTATTGTCATAAGAAAGGTCACTGGAAGAATGATTGCAGGGCTTGGAAAGCCAGAACACAGGAATTGAAGCAGGTTGCAGCTTTAGCTTCAGGTGTGTATGTTATTGAAAACTGTCTTTCAAAAAACTCTAATTCCTGGGTATTGGATACCGGATCAGGATCTCATATCTGTAATTCTTTGTAGGCGTTGAGAAACCGTAGTGTTTTGAAAGCAGGTGACATGACCCTCAGAGTTGCGAACGGAGCTAGCATGGATGCTATAGCCGTGGGGGACTATCACCTGGGAATGTCAGATGGACAAGTTTTGGTTTTGTGTAATTGCTTTTTTGTACCCAACGCAACTTGTAATATCATTTCTGTATCTTTAGTTTCTAAAGAAGGTTATGAATTTGCGTTTGTAAGTAATGTTGTAAACATTCACCTTAATCAAGTTCTGATTGGGTCAGGTACATTGAGCAATGGTATATACGTATTAAACCAACCACAGATTTTCAATGTCCAGAATACACACAAAAGAAAGTCTTAGGAAATAAATCAGACTTTCTTATGGCATTGTAGACTGGGTCACATCAATGAGAGAAGGTTGACGAAGTTACATACAGAAGGATATTTGAATCCGTTCGAATATCAATCGTATGCCGCTTGTCAATCCTGTCTCAAAGGAAAGATGACAAAGACTTCGTTTACTGGACACGGAGTAAGAGCGAGCGAGCTCTTGAGACTCGTACACAGCGACGTGTGCGGTCCAATGTCTACACATGAACGAAGCGGTTATTCTTACTTCATTACTTTTACGGATGACTTCTCAAGATACGGTTATGTCTTCTTAATGAAACATAAGTCCGAAGCCTTTGGAAAGTTCCAGGAATTTAAGAATGAAGTAGAAAAACAAACCGGCAAAAGTATTAAGATTCTAAGATCGGATCGAGGTGGAGAATACTTGAGTGCCGAGTTCCTGGACGATTTAAAAGTGAACGGAATTCTCTCTCAGCTTACTCCTCCATACACTCCACAACATAACGGTGTATCGGAGAGACGAAACCGAACCCTATTGGATATGGTACGGTCCATGATGAGTAACGCTGAGTTACCGCGATCATTCTGGGGATATGCGCTAGAATCAGCTGCATACGTTTTGAACCGAGTTCCTACTAAGACTGTGCCTACTACACCATATGAGATGTGGTGTGTGAAGAGACCCTATCTTAAGCACATTAAGACATGGGGAAGTCCGGCTTTTGTTAAAAAGCAGCATGCGGACAAGCTCGAGGTACGCTCAGTACAGTGCAAGTTTGTGGGATATCCAAAGAATTCCAAGGGATATTTCTTCTACTGCGAAGAGGAACAAAAAGTCCTTGTTTCTCGTCATGCCCACTTTCTAGAACACCAGTTCTTAGAAAAGGAAATAAGTGGGAGCGCAGTAGAACTGGAAGAAATTCCAGAACCACAGACTATTACTGAAAGCGTAGTGGAACCAGAGGGTTCAAAAGAACAGGACATTCCTACGCCGCTCCGCAGAAGTAGTAGGCAGTCTCATCCGCCCGAGAGATACTACGGTTTTCTCATAGACGGGGATAGAGAGGATTGCATCATAGATTATGATGAGCCTGCTAGCTTCCAACAAGCCGTTCAGAGCGTCGACTCTGTAAAATGGCTGGATGCAATGCAGACCGAAATGGAGTCCATGTACACCAACAAGGTATGGACGTTGGACATTGCTCCAGACGGGGTAAAACCCGTAGGATGCAAGTGGATCTTCAAAAGGAAGATTGGTGTAGATGGACAGGTTGAGATCTATAAAGATAGACTTGTTGCAAAGGGTTTCCGTCAAAGAACTGGCTTGGACTATGACGAAACCTTTTCTCTAGTGACTATGCTGAAATCCATTCGGATCCTTCTTGCCATTGCTGCCTTCCACGATTATGAGATCTGGCAAATGGACGTAAAGACCGCTTTTCTAAATGGAAATTTAGAGGAGTGTGTCTATATGGACCAACCAGAGGGTTTCATTCAGAGTGGGAGCAGCGGAAAGGTGCGCAAGTTGCTTAAGTCCATTTACGGACTAAAGCAGGCATCGCGGAGTTGGAACATCTGTTTTGATGAAACGGTCAAGGAATTTGGCTTTATCAAAAATCCAGATGAACCATGCATCTATAGTAGATTTGTAGCGAGAACTGTAGTATTCCTCGTTTTATACGTGGATGGCATTCTCTTAATAGGAAATGACATTCGTATGCTACAATCCGTCAAGGGGTTCTTGTCACACAGGTTCTCCATGAACGACCTGGGTGATGCCTCGTACATTCTGGGTATCCGGATCTACCGTGACAGATCCAAGAGGATATTAGGACTTTCACAGTCCAGGTACATCGACACCATACTGAAAAGATTCAGTATGGAAGATTCCAAGCGCGGTAACCTGCCGGCTTGTCACGGGATCACCCTCTCTAAAGAGATGTCTCCCAAGACTGATTTGTAGAGGGATCGCATGTCTATTATACCCTACGCTTCTGCGGTAGGCTCTATAATGTATGCGATGTTGTGTACCAGACCGAATGTAGCTTATGCACTCAGTGTGGTAAGCCGGTATCAGCCAGACCCAGGGGAGAAACACTGGATAGCGGTAAAGAACATTCTCAAGTACCTGAGAAGGACTAAGGAGATGTTCTTGGTGTATGGCGGAAAAGACCTCCAGATCGAGGCCTTTGCTGACTCCAGCTTCCAGAGTGACAAGGATGATTCCAAGTCCATGTCGGGTTTTGTCTTTACCCTCAATGGAGGGGCGGTGTGTTGGAAGAGTTCCAAACAGGAAACCGTTGCAGACTCGACGATGGAAGCGGAATACATCGCTGCATCTGATGCCGTAAAAGAAGCTGTCTGGATAAGGAAGTTCTTGAAAGAACTTCAGGTGGTTCCGTCCATTGTTGATCCAATACCTCTGTATTGCGACAACAACGGGGCTATAGCTTTAGCGAAGGAACCCAGGTCCCATCAGAGATCCAGACACATCTTGAGGCGGTATCACCTGATCAGGGAGATCGTGGATAGCCAGGAGATCGAGGTTCGGAGAGTCGCTTCAGAAGATAACACTGCAGATCCAATCACCAAGGCTTTGCCCCAGACTCAGTTCGAGCGGCTAATCGAGATGATAGGTCTTCGATACGCCAGTACATGGCCTTAGTGCAAGTGGGAGATTGTTAGTGTATATGCCCTAGAGGCCATTACTGTATCATACTAGTTTGTATATTACTTAATGGAAGCTTGGGATATTCACCTTGTATAAACAATCTTGCTCAATATAGTAGTATGCTACTTGGTTTGTTTCTACTTCAATGTGTACTTGTGTTTATTTCAGTATATCACCTATACACATTAGTGGAGCCCTTAGGATCTTTGCTTGATTACCAGCGTTGTGATGGCAATCACACTAGTGGGGGCTGGGTAATCTATAAGCACATCCTTATGCAGGTCCCTAGTCGCAGGACTATCGAGACAGGGCATCGATACTCCGGAGTAGACTAGCGCATGTGCTTCTCATCCCAGAGTGGGAGACGGTCTGTCCCACAGCCGTCAGTACGTCGTACTGTAGATAGTATGCGGGTGCTCGTCGGGTTACGAGTACACTGGATAGGACTCGTCGGGGACTGACCGGTTGGTATTATACCTATCGTCAGTTATCAGTTCCCAGGTGACATGAGTACAGCTTAGTCCGCTGACTTGACACTGTCACTTCGTCTCGAGTGTGTTCCCACTGTACTTTGATTACTACCCTACCACGGCTCAAAGGAGTCGTGCAAACAGGTGGTAGTTGGGTGCAGTCCCGAAGCACTTGGAGGCAGTGACGGTTAGACAGGATTCGTCTCTCCCGGTATTGGGGGTTGACATCGCGCTGTGTCTAGGAGAGCCATTACACGAGTAGTCCCTGGCCAGGGCAAACGAGATATACTGGTAGGCTTCCAGTGTTATCTCAGGGTGTTTTGGGCTTCACTCCGACACGACTTGTACCGCTATTAGGGGACCGGCGTTTACCGACCCCTAGGCCCGCCATGCGATGTATCAGACGAATAGACCGGACTGTACGGAGATTGTCACATTCAGGCTCAGTAGTAGTTCAGATGGGTTTCACCTCGTCAGTCTTCTTGTCGGCTTCTACTTGGGGACCGTTACGCACAGCTAGTGCCGCTTGCGGTCTGTGGTTAAACCCACTGCCAGCGTAGTGTCGAGTCTTTAGAGTCCCACACAGAAAGCTATTCGCCTTTAGGCAAAAGAGTAGAGGTCGCATGGTTTTGCGGCAGGTCGCATGGTTTTGCGACAGGGTTCGGTCACATCCGTGCACTTGTGCACGTACAGTGTCCGGACAGTAAACACTAGCGGGCTTTGGTTTAAGCCAGATCCTAGTGTATGTATTGGGATTGGATTTATCCAGTTTGTATTCGTGTTCCTCGGAACGCGGATGCGGGTGTGTATGCACAGTTGACGGAGAGACAGAGGCGGAGGATTCTCATTAGGGTTGTTGACCGTTGACAGTTGACTATTGACTTTTTGCTCAACCCCAATGAGAATATGATATGTGATTAAAAATTATATTAATTAGGTATTAGGGTGACATGGTTGTTGAGTTGTTGACTTTGTTGACTTGTTGACTTTTGTTGACTTGTTGACTTTGTTGACCGGTTGACTAGGCTTGACTAGTTGACCATCATGAGAACCATAGCTATCATTTCATGGCAAAGACTTTTGCTTGCTTGCTCTTTTGTGCAAAATGAGTGCATGAAATGATATGGCTATGGTTGCTTAAACCATCACATAATACTTGATTGATATGATGTGTTATGAATGTTTTGGATTATCAGAGCTAAATAAGAAAAGTCTTCTCTCATTCTTTCATCCTCATTCTCTCTCTTGTTCTTGAGCTCTCATCTTCCTCATCTTGCTCTCCCTCTCTTGACTCTATGGTTCACTTGTCTCATGAGTTGAGAATCAAGAACCATAGATAGAATCCCATACAAACTCTTCTCAACTCACTCTAGTTCACAAGGTTTGGCAAACCAAGTGAACTAGTTTCTTCAAAGACCGAAGAAGAAGCCAAAGGTAGAAGCTTTCGAGGTGGATCTATCTTCGGCGCAAGGAGACGATGGAGTGAAGGCGATCCGGACGACCATCGAGGCTTGAAGACGAAGGAGTTCGAGAAAAAGAAAGGTATAACCCCCTAACCGAGTAATTAGCAACTCGTAGTTAGGTTGTTAGTTAGATGTTTAACAAAGATCCGGGTTTGAGTCCATGTTACCACCTCTAAGAAAATCGTTTTCTATCAAATTCCGCATGCCCGAAAGTACCGGGAGAGGTAGCATGGACTTACAGTAGGTTGAAAACTGTACTTATGGTTAAGAAGAATTACACCGCTGTTTAATGCTCCTTACCTAACCATCCACTGATATAGGTAAATGTCACTGACATAATTTCAAAAGGTATATCTCACTCTATGAAAATGGACGTACAGATATATCGATTCAAAATTGGTGCATAACAGCGGATATTCAAAACCAAATATTTGCCGACCGGCAAACAGTCCAGGTGATCTCCTCAAATATCACCGATTACAACGAATCCCGATTTAATGAGGACGATCACCTAATTCCCAATAACTTACTCCCACTCATCTTCTGTAAAACCATACAGATGTGAGAATCATACCTGGTAAATACATACCCTGGAGCAAGTGCCTAATTGGGAAATCAGTTATCCTTTAACAGTACACGGTGAAACTGAAACATTGAAATGTTTCAATGGGGTATCCTGGTATTCTTAGTAATGCCACTTCCAGATTCAGGACTGTAACCGCATAATTCTTTGCCACCTCTCCAAATCCCTTTATATTTCTTTAGTCATTACCTTCTGCACACCCCTTTAGGCCAAATGGTTTTCTTCCTTCCCTACCGTTCGGCACCAGCCTATGGCTTGGAAGAAGACTATCCAATAAGCATAATGGGTGTACTGTCCTAATCCTAGGAACACTCGCAATGCGAGAGAAGGTGAAGATAAAAGACACCTGAATAAATCTTATTCCTATTTCTCCTGAACCAGAATCCATCCCCGATCTGGAACAAGTTCCTTTCGAGTTCGTATATAACCATACGATGGAGTATCCAATAAATTGTGGATCTTCGTAGTGATACGGAGTGTCCTGGAGAAATACAAAGGTGATTTTAGGATTGGCGAAGGAATACTTGGTTTGGTCGTGAATAGCAGTCGCAATTTACTTTGCCCTCTTACTAATCCCTTTCTTTGTCTTAACTTAATACCTTCTATACACGTTTAGACTAATTGGTTTTCTTCATTCCCTACTGGTCGGCACCAGCCTAAGGTTTCGATGAAGACTATCCAATTTGCGTAATAGGTGTACTACTCCTAAACCAAGGAGTACTCGCAACCTGAGAGAAGGTGAAAAGAAAAGACAACTGAATAGTCCTATTCGTTTTTTCCAGAACCGGAAACCATCCTCGAATTCCTTCGAGTTCGTATATAACCATACGATGGTTTTGTCCAATGGAAGTGGACGTTCGTAGTAATACGGGGTGTCCTGGAGAAAAGGGTAAAAGTAGGAGTGGCAATGAGGTTTGCAGCTCTGATAATCCAAAAGCCAGTGTTAAGAAGGTTCGGTCAACTTGGTCAATGAGTCATAGTCTTAGGGTCGGGTCAATGGTCGCTGCCAAAGAGAGAGAGAAAAGAAACACTCAGCGTGCACTCTAACCTAGATCAGAATGGTTACCAATTTATCTAATCTGGAAACCTCCCACTGTACCGTCAAATTCTCTTCCAAACCTGAAAAAAGAATTAGTCGGGATCACCCGAGGAGTATACCAACTCATCAGTGGGAATCAGGATCCAACTATCATAGCATGATAACATGATGGAATCCGCTCATGCTATCACACTCCAGAAGGTATGCGCATATTTGGCAAGTTTCAGTTCTTTTGAAACTCCCGATGAGGATTTTTACCCCATGCTCTTATGACCTTGGCGTGAGGTCAAAATATCATAAGTCACATGTCAAGTTCTACCCATCATTATCCCGGTTAATTTGAATCCACCCGTACATACCCTTGACGTAGGCCAAAATAGTAGTACGACTGTCCCAAACCAACGCATCTATCTATGCAACAGATAAATACCCGGCAGCTACCAATCACTATGCCTTGGCGTGAGGTCAAAATACATAGCTTGAATACTACCGAATATTTAACTGAAATGATGGAGGGCTACGAATGGTTTCTGGCGAAAACCTTTAACGTAATGAACTTGATATCGTTGAAGGAACTGATAGCTTTTAAAAATATAGTGACGAAAACCTTTGCTAAAGAGGTCACTCCCGGTGAAGGGATCTCGGCTCTTTCCCCGTAGAATGAGGTGCAGGATATTCCAACTGAATATCACGGTGCAAAGAAAAAGCAATCGGCTATAATGAAGTTCTTGCCCTGACGCAAGCTTTTGTCCAAGGGGTCACTCCTGGTGAAGGGATCTCGGCCCATGCCTCATCGACTGAGGAGCAGGATATTCCAACTGAATACCACGGTGCAAAACAAAAGTGAACGTCCTTGCAATAACAGCTTTTTGAAAAGTGTTCCAACAACATCAGAATAGGTTTGTTTTTAACTTGCATTGATCCAAATCAACGCAGTCCCATCAATTGATCACACCACAAAGAATGAAAATAATATGATGTACGTATATGTCATCCGCATTCGCCACTGGGTCCCGTCATTACCCGTTAGGTTAGCTAACTAACGACAGAGCGGGGACTGGACTAGCGCGGATGCAAAACATATACAACATCTACTAATATATATACCAATATATTATATTTCGCTCAAGGCGTGATAAGAAATGCAACATCACAGAAATGTACAGCATCACAGAACATTACAGATATCTGGGATCCCCGGGTTTCACAGAGCCACTACTGAAACCCGACGTTCCGCTGGTCGTGTGATAGCCTGTGCAATGAAATCCTAGACCCCTACGGGCGCGGCAAGTTACCTGCTAAAACCTGAAGCGAGGCAGCCCCCTTCAGTACCGTGAATGGACCACCCAGCACTTCACGGAATCCGGTAACTTGGGCACCCCTCCTGGGTCAATCTGTACCCCTACGAGTGCGGCGAATAGCCCGCCAATTCCAGAGTGAAGCCCCCTCCGTCTCAATGCCATGAGATGCGGGCTTGTTGCCCCCTAGAACCCGGCTATCCGTGCACCCCACCTTGGGGTAATCCTAGTATAGAAAGTAAAATATACATACAACGGGTATATCGACCGCAACCTGGTCGTGCCCCAAAATAATAATGTAATCACGCTGTGACGGCAGTCCACATGTCGGACGCTCGCCCCGCAATATCAAATGTACATAATACAACCACAACCGTACTAGCATTGCATCCAGGCTATCCCCCACGACCAATCCGCAACATCACAGCATAACACAGAACATCAACGTGAAAGTCACGTTCGCAAATCCGTCTAACCGGGCTATAGCAGTTAGACAGGATTTACCGATCGAGTGACATTCACGGTCGCAGATATAATGTAAATGCTGTGAAATAATGTGTTAAAAATTTCCGATCGATTGAATTTTACCAAGTGGGCCCCCAAGCAATACTGTAGCCCTCACAGAAATTCTGGGCCCAAACAAAGTATACCAAAAGCCCTATTTTCAGCCCACAAGCCCACTGCAAAACAGTGATGACATGAATCCACATTACTGCGGCGGAACCGCGGCCAAAGAGGGGTTATGGCCGCGGTTCCGCGGTCTTACGGAAGGATCAGGGCACCAAATTTTTCCAGTGTTCTTACGACTTTCAGTACATCACTTTTCTACAACCTGAAAAAATTTTCGAGCCAGAAAAAAATCGACAGAAAACTGATGTGAAGAAAACGTGGGTTTTTGGAATTTTGGTCGATCGGAAATGCAAACACATTAAAGAAAGCTAGACTATGTTAATGGCGAGGCTCTGATACCACTGTAAGTGCACGGCGGCGCCCCGGCCGTCAATCCGACGCCGGAATGCGGAAGCGGTGATAAACTTTAATTTTGCGAACTTAGCAAACCGGCACCACCGTGCACTAAAACCCGGATCGAACCATTAACTAGTCCTAGCTAACTACAAGATAGGGAATAGAGATATACCGACTGATCCGAGTCCTCCGGTCTTCTCGTCATCGTCCCGATCTCTCGCGGAATGTTCTGTCTCCACCTTATCGCCGGAAGTGCACCACATCGCCTACATCTTTTACGGGCTCCCACCTCAATGCCGAGGCAACTCGGGCACGAAGCTGGCGAGTCGACGTGCCTAAGGTTTGCTGTAGAATGTGTAGTGCTTAAGTCTCATTTGGGGTTGTAAGAATTGCCGTATGGTGGAGGAAATGATACAAGCTTTTGGAGGAGGAACTTGTGGGATTTTGTGAAGCTAGATGACCAAAAATCCCACCACACAAAATATAGGCAGCCCCTCTTGGCTTGGCCGGCCATCACTAATGGGGGAGGAGAGAATGAGAGTGAGAGTGTATCAAAAATATGAGAGAGGCCACACCATCATGCATGAGAGAGAGAGGAATGGTTATCATGCAAAGAAATGATAGCTAGGAAAGTCCAACACTCAAACAACAATCATTACTTCCAAAAGTCATGCCATGATCACAAACAAATCCACACTCCATCAACAAATCAACAACCATGATGGAATGAAGAAGTCAAATGGTCAAGTGATGGTTCATCATCAAGATACAAAGAAATATGCAAAGACCCCCTCCACAAATACTTATTTGCACACATGCAAATAAGCCCTCCTCCACCAATCTTCGGCCATTGAAAGATACAAATGAAAATGGCCGAAACGGAAAGCAAACTGGCAACTCCAGAAAACTGGTCCCGTAATAAATTACAGGAAAACCCCGATACTGTGCATACACACCCGCATCTGTGTTCCGACGGAAATACAAATGCAATGAGAAAAAATCTACACTGTACTATACTAGGATCCGGCTTAAACCAAAGCCGGCTAGTAATATCCGTCCGATCCTGATCCGTGCAATACCGTACGTATCTGATCGAATCCTGCCATATATCCATACGGCCTCTAGTACAAACCGTCCGATCCTGATCCGTGCAATACCGCACGTATCTGATCGGACCCTGCCATATCTCCATACGGCCTCTACAGCTTTTCGCCCGAAAGCTTGAGTAACTGAAAGTGTGGTGGACTCTAAAGACTCGTCAACACTATGGCTGTGGATTTAACCACTAGCACGTCAGAGGTATAAGCCAATACGTGACGGGCCACCAGCTATTGACCAAAAGGGACGTCGATGAGCGAACTCATCTTGAAACCCTACTGAGCCTGTCAGTGACAATATCCGTACAGTCCGTTCCGTTCGTCTATGGGCATCGCATGGCGGGCCTAGGGGGTTGGTAAAAGTCAGACCCCCAAAAGCGGTAGAAGTCGTGTCGGACCGTAGACCAGAACACCCTGAGATACTACTGTAATACCTACCAGTAAATCTCCTGCCTCGGCCGAGGGCTTCGTGTAATGGCTCTCCTAGACACAGCGCGACCTCACCCACAATATCGAGAGAGACGAACCCCTGAAGATCCGCTCACTGCCTCCATGTGGCTCGGGACTGTACCCAACTAAAAACTGTTTGTACGACTCCTTTGAGCCGTGGTAGGGTAGTAATCAAAGTACAGTGGGAACACACACGAGACAAATGACGATCCCCAGGTCGATGAACTAACCTGTATACATGTCACCAGGGAACTGCTATCTGACGTCTGGTATAAGACCAACTAGCATGTTCCCGGCGAGTCCTGTCCGGTGTACTCATAACCCAATGAGCACCTGTATACATCTTAGGTGAACCAACTGACACCAGTAGCTTGTGAGACCGGCCACCGCCCCTCGTCGGGTCTCGACTGTATACACTAGTCTACTTGGGAGTATCGATGCCCTATCTTGAAACTCCCACGACTAGGGACCATTTAAGGATTGGCTTATAGATTACCAGCTCCCACGTATATGATCGCCCTCATACTGCTGGCAGTCAAGCAAGAATCCCAGGGGCTCTATCAACGTGCAATAGTGACCTGTCAGGTCACCTAAAGCAGTACACGATGATAAAGATAAACCAGATAGCATACTATCATCTTGAGTAAGACTGTCCTACCGGGATAGGTCCTCCATCAATCATTGCAATCACGTGCATGTGATCCAATAATTGACTCTGAGGGCACTATCTCCAACACATGAAAGATTAGATTGGTTTATTAATTTATCTAATCAGGATGGCTCCCACTGTTTCCTCAAATTCTTCTTCAAACCCTAAAAGAAGAACTAGTCAGGATTAATCGCACGTTACAATACTGGCTTAACCTTTCAGCCAGGCCGGTGTTGGTACTTTGAGGGAGGTTTTCCAACGCTTTCGCGAAGTTCCTTAATTACTTAACCTCTTTTCCCTGGTGGAGTAGCCCCGCTAACACCTTTCTAGACACCTACTTGGTTTATAGCATTGATTGTTAGGTGTGATAATCTCCCGAGAGTAATCCTACTCATCAGTGGGATCGGGATCCAACTATCATTGTGTAATGCATTAGATGGAATCCACTCTACTCATCACACTCAAGAAGGTATGCTAAATATGCATGTTTCCTGTATATTTGAAACTCCCGATGTGGTTTTTTCCCCTAACGACCTATAACCTTGACGCTTGCCAACAAGTCATAGGCCACTAGTCAAGTTCAACCCGTCATTATCCTGGATTAACTCGAACCCACCCGAACAAACTCTTGACGCTTGCCAACAAAGCTGTACGACTGTCTCGAATAATCGCATATCTATGCAACAGATAAATATCACTCAGCTACCGTTCACTGTGTCTTGACGCTTGCCAACAAACATAACACGAATACTAGGTGGTATCCATCTGAAATGACGGAGGACTATGGCTGGGTTTTTGGCGAAAAACCCGTTAACGTAATGAACTTGATATCGTTGAAAGAACCTGAGTAGTTTTGTAAATATATAGTGGCGAAAACTTCTGCTAAAGAGGTCACTCCCTGTGAAGGGATCTCGGCTCATTCCTCGTCGAATGAGATGCAGGATATTCCAAACTTAATACCAGGATGCAAAGCAAAAATAGTCGACTATATTAAAGTTATTACCCTGACGCAAACTTTTACTCAAGGGGTCACTCCCGGTGAAGGGATCTCGGCCCTTGCCTCGTCGAATGAGGTGCTGAAATTCCAAACTGAATACCACTGTGCAAAGCAAAAGAGAACGTCTATAATGTCAGTTTTTAAAGCTTGGTTCCAACAACATCTTTTAGGTTTATTATCTTGCATTAATCAAAATTAATGCGGTCCCATCAATTTGTAACCTATCACACCAGAAAAGAACGAAAATAAAATGTACGTATATGCCATCCGCATTCGCCACGGGGCCCCATCATCACCCGTTAGGTTACTTAACTAACGACAGAGCGGGGGCTGGACTAGCGCGGGTGCAAAACATATACAACATCTACTAGTATAACAATACAGAATGGTGGTTAATCTTGGAGCCCCGGATTTCATTTGAGCCGCAAATAGAACCCGACGTTCCCGGTCGTGTGGATAGGCTGTTCAATGAAAACCTGTACCCCGTACGAATGCGGTGAATAGCCCGCCAGTTCTAGAATGAAGCCCCCTCCGTCCCAGCGCCTTGAGATGCGGGCTTGTTACTTTCTAGAAACCGGCTATTCGTGTACCCTACCGCGGGGTAATTCTAATACAGAAAATGAAAATAATATATACAAGCGGTGACATCGACCTCAACCCGGTCGTGCCCCAAAATAATATACAACCCAGCAAAGACGGCCGTCCACATGTCGGATGCTCGCCCCGCAATAACAAATGTACAAATGAATTATAAACTGTATTTCTAATATTTCACTACATGTTGTCCACCACGACAATCCAACCATAACATCAGCACAGTCACAGAAACATCAACGCGAATGTCACGTTGGCAAATCCGTCTAAAAGAACATATAGCAGATAGACGTATTTACCGATCAAATGACATTCACGGTCACAGAATCTAAACTAAGTACCGATAACAAAATACGTATTTTAAAATTACGATCGACTAAACTTTCCAAGTGGGCCCCCAAGTATTAAACCAACACTGTAACAAAACTGGGCACAAAAAATAAAATATCCCAAAAACCACAATTCCAAAAATAAGAGGCCCAGAAGAAATTTTGTTTACGTGGGCCCCAAAACGGCCGCGGAACCGCCGCCAATATGGGGTTTACGCAGCGGATTCGCGTTGGTTTAGAGGGATCTCGTGACCCAATTTCTTCTGTCATCTTAAAAAAGCCTGCATGATTTTCTGAGAGCATAAAATTGATTTTTCGAGCACTTTTAAAATCGACAGAAAACCCAAGAATGGAAATGTAGTTTTTGAAAAATCCTGTCGATCGTTATTTTAAACACGTTAGAACTAGCTAGTGTAAGTTTTATGGGTGGCTCTGATACCATGAAGTGTTACCCTAGTGTCCCGGCCAACTACCGTGGCCAAATGCGGAACAAAAATTTTCTAACGATAAAAAACTTAGCACTAGTTTAACTCTAAACCCGGATCTTTCCATAAAACTAACTAGCGACACTATGAGAGCTATCTACTATGATGAGAAATTCTTACCAAACGAACCAAGTTCTTCGGTCTTCGTTCTTCATCCTTATCCCCTACTAGCCACCTTGAACCTACATGATCTTCTTTCCTTGCTTCGTTGGTTCTCCGGGATCGAGATTGTTCTCCGGTCTTCCTTGGTCCTTGATGATCCACCCGGGGAGTATGATCCATGGCTCTAGCTCCTAACTATGTAACAAAAAGGAGCAACTAGAAAACTTGGTTTGCTAAACCAAGTAGTCTAGGATGTAGTTAGGGTGTCTAAGTGTTTGCTATCTCGTTTCTAACCTCTTCACTTGTTTCTCAACAAATGACAATAGTAGTGAAGAGGAAGAAGATGAAGATGGAGGAAAGTAAGAGGAGGGAGGAGCTTGGAGAGAAAATGGAGCTTCAAGAAATTATGAAGCATAGCATGAAAGAGAAAATACACACATAGGTTTTGTGTATGAATTCTTTCATTAAACAATTAGCAACCATGCTTAAATGGTAACTCTAAAGTGAATTATAAATTCATTTGACTACTATTGAAACATGGTCACCTCTTTTCCTCCCATACTCTTTACTTTACACCTCATTTCCAGTTATCAAGTAAACGGAAAATACATAATTAGGTGGCCACCTTCTAGAAGGAAATCTCTAGTTAATACGGATTTCAGTCTACTGTACAAATATACCGGCAATCGGATAAAAATCCGAACGCCCAAAAGAGATAGAATAACATGAACAACGTAATAATAGAATATATATATAGAAATATATATACGTAAATTATTAAATCAATACCTGATTTAATAATCCGGCTCAAACCCGAGCCGGCTAGTATTACAAACTGTCCGATCGAAAATCCGTGTACCAAGTACATCAATCGATCGAACCCTGCACGTATCCAATATGGCAACTACATCGTTTTGCCTGAATCAGGTAAACCCTCTGTGTGGGATTCTAAAGACTCAACAGTACTCTTGCAGTGGGTTTAACCACAAGCACGTCAGCGGCACTAGCTGTACGTAACGGCTGCCTAGGTACCTGTCGAAAAGGAAGGCCGATGAGCAAGCTCGTCCGAACACCTACTTAGCCTATCCGTGACAATATCCGTACAGTCCGGTCTCTTCATCAAAGAGTATCGCATACCGGGTCTAGGGGGTGGATTGTTGGAGATAGTGCCCTCAGAGTCAATTATTGGATCACAGGCACGTGATTGCAATGATTGAGGGAGGACCTATTCCAGGAGGACAGTCTTACTCAAGTTGATAGTATGCTATCTGGTTTACCTTTATCATCGTGTACTGCTTTAGGTGACCTTACAGGTCACTATTGCGCGTTGATAGAGCCCCTAGGATTCTTGCTTGACCACCAGCAGTATGAGGGCGATCATATACGTGGGAGCTGATTGTCTATAAGCACATCCTTAAAAGGTCCCTAGTCGTGGGAGTTTCGAGACAGGGCATCGATACTCCAGAGTAGACTAGTGTATACAGTCGAGACCCCGACGAGGGGAGGTGGCCGGTCTCACAAGCCACTGGTGTCAGTTGATTCACCTAAGATGTATACAGGTGCTCATTGGGTTATGAGTACACCGGATAGAACTCGCCGGAAACATGCTAGTTGGTCTTATACCTGACGTCAGATAGCAGTTCCTTGGTGACATGTATACAGGTTAGTTCATCGACCTGGGGATCATCATTTGTCTCGTGTGAGTTCCCACTGTACTTTGATCACTACCCTACCACGCTCAAAGGAGACGTGCAAACAGGTTTTAGTTGGGTACAGTCCCGAGCCACATGGAGGCAGTGAGCGGATCTTCAGGGGTTCGTCTCTCCCGGTATTGGGGGTGAGGTCGCGCTGCGTCTAGGAGAGCCATTACACGAAGCCCTCGGCCGAGGCAGGAGATTTACAGGTAGGTATTCCAGTAGTATCACAGGGTGTTCTGGGCTACACTCCGACACGACTTGTACCGCTTTTGGGGGTCTGACTTTTACCAACCCCCTAGGCCCGCCATGCGATGCTCATAGACGAATGGACCGGACTGTACGGATATTGTCACTGACAGGCTCAGTAGGGTGTCAGGATGAGTTCTCTCATCGATGTCCCTTTTGGTCAATACCTGGTAGTCCGTTACGTATTGGCTTATACCTCTGACGTGCTAGTGGTTAAATCCACAACCAAGGTGTTGACGAGTCTTTAGAGTCCCCCACATTCAGTTACTCAAGTTTCGGGCGAAACGCTGTAGAGGCCGTAAGGAGATATGGCAAGGTTCGATCAGATACGTGCGGTATTGCACGGATCAGGATCGAACGGTTTGTACTAGAGGTCGTAAGAAGATATGGCAAGGTCTGATCAGATACGTGCGGTATTGCACGGATCAGGATCGGACAGTTAGTACTAGAGGCCGTATGGATATATGGCAGGGTTCGATCAGATACGTGCGGTATTGCACGGATCAGGATCGGACGGATATTACTAGCCGGCTTTGGTTTAAGCCGGATCCTAGTATAGTAATGTGTAGATTTTGTCTCATTTCATTTGTATTTCGGTCGGAATCCAATGGCGGGTGTGTATACACAGTATCGGGGTTTTTCCTGTAATTTATTACGGGACCAGTTTTCTGGAGTTGCCAGTTTGCTTTCCGTTTCGGCCAATTTCCTTTGTATCCTTCATTGGCCGAAGATTGGTGGAGGAGGGCTTATTTGCATTTGTGCAAATAAGCATTTGTGGAGGGTGTTCTTTGCATTATTCTTGTATCATGATAATTCCTCCACCATTTGACTTCTTCTTCTTCTCATCATGGCTCGACTTTTGAGTCATCCTGGTTGTTGATGATTAGCTTGTTGGAATATTGGTTTTGGTGCAATCATGGTTGTTGATGATTGGTTGATGGAGTGTGAGTTTTAGTGGGTGATCATTTCCTTTTTCATGATAACCCTTTTCTCTCTCTTGGATAATGAGAGTGGCTCCATGATTCATTCACCTCACTCTCATTCTCACTCTCCCCTCACTTGGCATGGCCGGCCACTTCATCAAGTGGGCTGTCCCAATTTTTTGTGGAGGGATTTCATCTCTTTTGGCTTGTAAAAAATCCCATAGTTCCACAAAAATTCCACAACTCATCCCTCCACCAAATGGCAACCTCCATAAACCCCAAATGAGACACATAGATCTTCACTATATTCTACAGCAAATCTTGGGCATGTCGACTCGCCAGCTTCGTGCCCGAGTTGCCTCGGTATAGAGGTGGGAGACCGTAAAAGAAGCAGGTGACGTGGTGCCCTTCCGGCGAGGAGGTGGAGACCAGACATTCCGCGGGAGATCGGGATGACGGCGAGAAGACCGGAGGACATGGATCGCTCGGTATATCTCTCTTCCCCATCTTGTAGTTAGCTAGGACTAGTTAATGGCCCGATCCGGGTTTTAGTGCGCGGTGGTGCCGGTTCAAGAAAAATTAAAGTTAACCATCGCTTCCGCATTTGGCCTCGGGATGGAGGCCGGGGCGCCGCCATGCACTTACAGTGGTATCAGAGCCTCGCCATTAACATAGTCTAGCTTTGTCTAATGTGTTTTACATTTCTGATCGAACGATTTTCCAAAAACCGTATTTTTCTTCACATCAGTTTCTGTCGAAATTTTTTGAAGTCCAAAAATTTTTCAGGTTGTCTCAGAATGATGTGCAGGGAATTATAAGAGTTCTGTGAAAATTTGGTCTCGTGAACAGTCCATACCACCGCGGAACCGCGGCCAAACCCATGCTTGGGCCGCGGTTCCGCCGCGACTTGAACTGTTCAGTCCCCCAAAATTTTACAGAATGCTCCTGAGTTGAAAATAGGTTTTCTGGAATGTTATTTTTTGGGCCCAGATTTCTTGATGTGCTACAGTAGTACTTTGGGGCCCACTTGGTAAAATTTGATCGATCGGATATTTTAAACACATTAGTTCACAGTATTTACATAATATCTGCGACCGTGAATGTTCTTTGATCGGTAAATCCTGTCTAACTGCTATAGCCCGGTTAGACGGATTTGCGAACGTGACCTTCACATTAATGTTCTTTGATTATGCTGTGATGTAGCGGATTGGTCGTGGGGGATAGCCTGGATGCAATGCTAGTACAGTTTTTGTTGTATTATGTACATTTGATATTGCGGGGCGAGCGTCCGACATGTGGACTGCCGTCACTGCCGGTTTGTATTATTATTTTGGGGCACGACCAGGTTGCGGTCGGTGTACCCATTGTATGTATATTTTACTTTCTGTACTAGGATTACCCCAAGGTGGGGTGCACGGATAGCCGGGTTCTAGAGGGCAACAAGCCCGCATCTCATGGCATTGAGACGGAGGGGGCTTCACTCTAGAATTGGCGGGCTATTCGCCGCACTCGTAGGGGGTACAGGTTGACCCAGGAGGGGTGCCCATGTTACCGGATTCCGTGAAGTGCTGGGTGGTCCATTCACGTTGCTGAAGGGGGCTGCCTCGCTTCAGGTTTTGGCGGGTAACTTGCCGCGCCCGTAAGGGTCTAGGATTTCATTGCACAGGCTATCCACACGACCAGGGGAACGTCGGGTTTCAGTAGTGGCTTTGTGAAACCCGGGGATCCTAGATATCTGTATTGTTCTGTGATGTTGTACATTTCTGTGATGTTGCATTTTATCACGCCTTGAGCGAAATATTATATATTGGTATATATATATTAGTAGATGTTGTATATGTTTTGCATCCGCGCTAATCCAGTCCCCGCTCTGTCGTTAGTTAGCTAACCTAACGGGTAATGACGGGACCCAGTGGCGAATGCGGATGGCATATACTTACATCAGTATATTTTCGTTCTTTGTGGTGTGATCAATTGATGGGACTTCGTTGATTTGGATCAATGCAAGTTAAAAACAAACCTAATCTGATGTTGTTGGAACACTTTTCAAAAAGCTGTTATTGCAAGGACGTTCACTTTTGTTTTGCATCGTGGTATTCAGTTGGAATATCCTGCTCCTCAGTCGACGAGGCAAGGGCCGAGATCCCTTCACCGGGAGTGACCCCTTGGACAAAAAGTTTGCGTCAGGGCATTAACTTCACTATAGCCGATTACTTTTGCTTTGCACCGTGGTATTCAGTTGGAATATCCTGCACCTCATTCTACGGGGAAAGAGCCGAGATCCCTTCACCGGGAGTGACCTCTTTAGCAACGGTTTTCGTCACTATATTTTTAAAAGCAATCCGTTCCTTCAACGATATCATGTTCATTACGTTAAAGGTTTTCGCCAGAAACCATTCGTAGCCCTCCGTCGTTTCATATGGGTGGTCAATAGTATTCAAGCTGTGTATGTTGGCCAAAGTCAAGGCACAGTGATTGGTAGCTATTGGGGCATTCATATGCAGCATATGTAGATGCGTTGGTTTGGGGCAGTCGTACTACTATTTTGGCCAAAGTCAAGGGTATGTACGGGTGGGTTCAAATTAACCTGGAGCATGACGGATAGAACTTGACATGTGACTTATGATATGTTGGCCAAAGTCAAGGTCATAAGAGCATGGGGCGAAAATCACATCGGGAGTTTCTAAAGAAACTGAAACTTGCCAGATATGCGCATACCTTCTGGAGTGTGATGATGTGAGTGGATTCCGTCACGTTATCATGCGATGATAGTTGGATCCCGATTCCCACTGATGAGTTGGTTTACTCCTCGGGTGATCCCGACTAATTCTTCTTTAAGGTTTGGAGGAGAATTTGACGGTACAGTGGGAGGTTTCTAGATTAGATAAATTGGTAACCATTCTGATCTAGGTTAGAGTGCACGCTGAGTGTTTCTTTTCTCTCTCTCTTCGACAGCGACCATTGACCCGACCCTAAGACTATGACTCAGTGACCAAGTTGACCGAACCTTCTTAACACTGGCTTTTGGATTGTCAGAGTTGCGAACCTCATTGCCACTCCTACTTTTACCCTTTTCTCCAGGACACCCCGTATTACTACGAACTTCAACTTCCATTGGACAAAACCATCGTATGGTTATATACGAACTCGAAGGAATTTATTCGTGGATGGTTTCCGGTTCTGGAGAAAACGGATAGGACATTTCAGTTGTCTTTTCCTTTTACCTTCTCTAAGGTTGCGAGTACTCCTTGGTTTAGGAGATAGTACACCTATTACGCAAATTAGATAGTCTTCTTCCAAACCTTAGGCTAGTGCCGACCGGTGGGGAATGAAGAAAACCAATTAACATAACGATGGTGTGCAGAAGGTATTAAGTTAAGACAAAGCAAGGGATTAGTAAGAGGGCAAAGTAAATTGCGACTACTATTCACGACCAAACCAAGTTTTTCTTCGCCAATCCTAAATCACCTTTGTATTTCTCCAGGACACTCCGTATCACTACGAAGATCCACAGTTTATTGGATACTCCATCGTATGGTTATATACGAACTCGAAAGGAACTTGTTCCAGTTCGAGGATGGATTCTGGTTCAGGAGAAATAGGAATAAGGTTTATTCGGTTGTCTTTTATCTTCACCTTCTCTCACATTGCCAGTGTTCCTAGGATTAGGACAGTACACCCATTATGCTTATTGGATAGCCTTCTTCCAAACCATAGGCTGGTGCCGAACGGTAGGGAAGGAAGAAAACCATTTGGCCTAAAGGGGTGTGCAGAAGGTAATCACTAACGATATATAAAGGGATATGGAAAGGTGGCAAAGAATTATACGGTTACAGTCGTGAAATCCGGAAGAGGCATTACTAGGAATACCGGGATACCCCATCGAAACATTTCAATGTTTCAGTTTCACTGTGTACTGTTAAAGGAAAACTGATTTCCCAGTTAGACACTTGCTCCAGGGTATGTATTTACCAGGTATGATTCTCACATTTGTATGGTTTTACAGATGATGAGTGGGAGTAAGTTATTGGGAATTAGGTGATCATCCTTATTATATCGGGATTCGTTGTAATCGGTGATATTTGAGGAAATCACCTGGGCTGTTTGCCGATCGGCAAATATTTGGTTTTGAATGTCCACTGTTATGCACCAATTTCAAATCGATATATCTGTACGTCTATTTTCATAGATTGAGATATACTTTTTGAAATTATGTCTGTGACATTTACCTATATCAGTGGATGGTTCGGTAAGGAGCATTAAACAGCGGTGTAATTCTTCTTAACCATAAGTACAGTTTTAAACCTACGACACACAGTGAATGAGTTATCATACTCAAGGGACTTATACAGAGTATTGTATGTTGTCCAGGGTCCATCAGGACAGAGGGGTTGGTCCTCGTACTATATTCGGTTTACTTATGACTTCTCTAGTTTTTAGACAGGTGTTTTGTGGAAACACAGGGTCCGAATTTTGAGAAGTTATTGGTATTTGAATAAAGTAGAGAACCAGGTATTGCAAGTATCGGGATTCTTCAAAGTGATCGAAGATGTAGATACTTGTGTATGGTGTTCAGTTGATAGTAATGATGAAGAGATCTTGCTTCTCTTTCAGGTTACTCATAATTGGAAGCATTCCTAAGTTGTGTAACGCTGATCGGCCTTCTTCCATTTAGTTGACATGCACTGGAGACAGCTGCATGATTTGAATCTGGTTCAATTAAATCAGTGCCTCTGGTTCTATATTGGATATAGAACAGTTCATATCTTAACGATGTTAAGGTACGGGGAGTTGTTCGGTTTATGCTTAAAACCATACTCTGGATAACTCAAGGCACTTTTCTATAATGGTTGTTTGTGCGGTTGACTCAGGCTATGACGAGGGTTGATTTTCTACCATCTGGAAGATCAATAGTGATATTGTTCTGACTCGCCACAGTTTTAAATAAAATGGATTTTTTTCAGAAAAACAGTAGTGGGAGTATGGTAGAACTAGAAGTGATTACAGAACCACAAACGATTACTGAAGATTTTATAGGAACCTAAAGATTCAATCTGGTTTGACATTCCATTGGCCACTCCGAAGATACGGTGGGTAACTTCAGGCACCCGAGAGGTACTCCGGTAGCCTCAAGGACGGTGACAGGGAAGTTCTTATTTACCCACACTTGCCATTGCTGTTGTTCCAGGCTACGAGACCCGGCAGGAGGATGAGTATAGCGTCATTCTGAACTGGCTTCAGAAGTGTACGTGTATATGACTCTGCCAGAGGGTTGTCGTAGTCAGTGGGAGTGGCGGAAGCATTGGTGGACAGGTGGCTTATGTCTATTTATAGACTAAAGCAGATATAGCGGAGATAGATCATCAATTTCTGATGTGACAGTCATAGGTTTGACTTCATCAGAATAGGGGATGGATCTGTTGAGAAGGTAGTAGGGTGTGATGTAATGGTATTTGGATGACATACACAGAATAGGAAAAGAAACTCCTTTGCTACGATCGGTTATACTTTGGTCGTCACACAGTGGTTTCTCCACATGGGACTTGGACATTATATCAGACATACTGGTTACTAGATCTTTGGTTTTAGATCTAGATTTGGGTGGTTTCCCAATTAAGGATACTTAGACAGCATTCTAAGAGTATTTAGAATGGACGACTCCTGCCACGGTAGTGTACCTGTAGGTAATGGAGTCACCCTCTCTAAAGGTGTCTTACAGACTAAAGGGGAGAGGGATGTGCATGATTGGCAGATCACTTGCTCAGGCAATTGAGTCAATCATGAGATGTCAAGTACCACACCAGATGTTGTTCTTGCACTAGATGCAATAAGTTGACATTGATCCAATCCTGGAGAAGCAGTCGGAAGCAGTTTTGGAACATAAGTGAATGTTCTAGGGATATGATAACGACAGCCTCATTCGGGAGACAGTTATTATTCCAAGCTTCCAAGGTGACTTGGACGACATGGAGGTTGTCAGAGTTATAGTTTTTCCCTCTGACGAGGGGCAGTATTTT
Organism: Agapanthus africanus; assembly: GCA_030015575.1. Taxonomy (NCBI): domain Eukaryota; kingdom Viridiplantae; phylum Streptophyta; class Magnoliopsida; order Asparagales; family Amaryllidaceae; genus Agapanthus; species Agapanthus africanus. Next base: position 272,953,425 of record JASDDO010000012.1, read on the forward strand.
GGACAGGTGGTCCAAGGCAATACTGAGGGAGGCATGGCGCAGGATACTGATTGAGTTCAGTTGACGATACAGTCTAAGAAGTTTGGATTTGGAGTTCATTTATGAGCTAGGTCCCATCAGACATCCAGACACATTCTATGACAGGTATTGCTCATTTCGGGAGATGGCTTTCTCCGCGAACTTAAGATATAGAGAGACATAGAAAGAAACATCGTAGCGGATCCACTCGCTGGAGCTATTCCTCGAACGCAATAGTTTCGCAAGCGAGCTTTGTAAGTCTGACTAGTAGAGGAGTTGGGTGTTCGGTATCACACGGCCTGTGAGTATGCGACATCGCAATAATTAGCCTTGAGTGCAAGTGGGAGATTGTTGCAGATAGTGCCCTAAGAGACAATTATTGGATCACAGGCACGTGATTGCAATGGTTGAGGGAAGACCTATCCCAGGAGGACAGTCTTACTCAAGATGATAGTATGCTATCTGGTTTACCTTTTGTTAGGTCCACGTTACCTTTCCCGGTACTTTCGGGTTTGCAGAAACGGTAAAACAAATTTTTTTCTAAATTTGGCAACATGGACCGTAAAAGCCGGATCTTTGCTAAACAATACACTAGCATCCTAACTAGAGATTTATCTACTCGGTTAGGGGTTATACCTCAACTAGAACTCCTTCTCTTCTTCTTGTTCTTCTCCTTGCTTGCTCCAAGGGTTGATCCGGACATTGGTCACCTCCGTGGCCTCTTTGAGTCGAAGACGATCCACCCGAGAGATGTGCACCGAGCTCCACCTCGAGCCGAGATAACTAGGGCAAAGAGATTGCTAATCTAGAAGCCCTAGGTTGTGTAGAAATGATCAATGGATGGTTTTGTCTTTGTGGGATCTTTATCTCTCAACACATGAGATCAAAAGATGAATCAAGAGGAGGAAGAAGAAGGAGGAGCAACAACCATGGTTCATTTCTTTTCTTCTCACTTGAAAAAACAAGAGAGAGAATAAGAAAGAAAATTATGATACAAAGAAAAGTAACCATGGTTGCAATAATGAAAAAACAACATCATTACTAATCCCATCAAGATAAAGTTTGATGGCTACATTGAAATGACCATTATCATAATCCAAAAGAAAAAGAAAATGAAAAGAAGAGTGTAGATCCCTCTTGAAAGTCAATGGTCAACACGGTCAACCGGTCAACAAAGTCAAGAGAGGTCAACGGGGTCAAATGGTCAATGCAATTAGCCATCATAAAATTATCACTAAAAGGATTAGTAAATGATATCCGTGGCTCATAATGGTTTTGACCAAACAAACTGTCAAAACCCTAATGAGTCCGCCTCAAAATGGTTTTGACCGAATCAACTGTCAAAACCCTAATGAGCCTGCCACATAACGGTTTTGTCCGAACCAACTGCCAAAACCCTAATGAGGCACCTCCTCCTTCACCGCTCCGGAAAACTGTGCATACACACCTGCATCCGTATTCCGTAGAATGCGGATGCACAGAAGACAAAACAAATCCATCCGTGCAATACTAGGATCCGGCTTAAACCTAAGCCCACTAGTACTGCCTGCCCGAACACCATACGCACACAAGTGTACATAAGTGATCGCAGCCCTGCCGTAAAACCATACGGCCTCTACACGTTTCGCTCAGTTCATGGAAACTCTCTGTGTGGGACTCTAAAGACTCGACACTACGCTGGCAGTAGGTTTAACCACAGACCGCAAGCGGCACTAGCTGTACGTAACGGTCCCCAGGTAGATGTCGAGAAGAAGGCCGATGAGGTAAACCCATCCGAACTCCTACTGAGCCTGTATGTGACAATCTCCGTACAATCCGGTCTGTTCGTCTGATACATCGCATGGCGGGCCTAGGGGGGCGGTAAACACCAGTCCCCTAATAGCGGTACAAGTCGTGTCGGAGTGAAGCCCAATACACCCTGAGATAACACTGGAAACCTACCAGTATATCTCGCTTGCCCAGGCTAGGGACTACTCGTGTAATGGCTCTCCTAGACACAGCGCGATGTCAACCCCCAATACCGGGAGAGACGAATCCTGTCTAACCGTCACTGCCTCCAAGTGCTTCGGGACTGCTCCCAACTAGTACCTGTTTGCACGACTCAGTAGAGCCGTGGTAGGGTAGTAATCAAAGAATAGTGGGAACACACTCGAGGCGAAGTGACAGTGTCAAGTCAGCGGACTAAGCTGTACTCATGTCACCTGGGAACTGATAACTGACGATCGGTATAATACCAACTATCAGTTCCCGACGAGTCCTGTCCAGTGTACTCGTAACCTAACGAGCACCCGCATACTATCTCAAGTACGACTTACCGACGGCTGTGGGACAGACCGTCTCCCGTGCTTGGATGAGAAGCGCATACGCTAGTCTACTTCGGAGTATCGATGCCCTATCTCGATACTCCCACGACTAGGGACGTGTATAAGGATGTGCTTGTAGATTACCCAGCCCCCACGAGTGTGATCGCCATCACAACGCCGGTAATCAAGCAAAGATCCTAAGGGCTCTGCTAATGCGTATAGTGATATAATAAATAAACACACTTGTACACATTAAAGCAGAGACAAACCAAGTAGCATACTACTATATTGAGCAAGATTGTCTGTACAACTGTGAATATCCCAAGCTTCCATCAAGTAATATACATACTAGTATGATACAGTAATGGCCTCTAGGGCATATACACTAAAAAACTCCCACTTGCACTAAGGCCATGTACTGGCGTATCAAAGACCAATCATCTCGATCAGCCGCTCGAACTAAGTCTGGGGTAAGGCCTTCGTGAATGGGTCCGCTGTGTTGTCCTTTGTGTCCACTCTCCGCACCTTGATCTCCTGGCGATCAATGATCTCCCTGATCAGGTGATACCGCCTTAAGATGTGCCTGGATTTCTGATGGGACCTTGGTTCCTTCGCTAAAGCTATAGCCCCATTGTTATCGCAATACAAAGGTATTGGGTCAACAATGGACGGAACCACCTGAAGTTCACTAATGAACTTCTTTATCCAGACTGCCTCTTTTTCGGCATCGCTTGCAGCAATGTATTCAGCCTCCATCGTCGAGTCTGCGATGGTATCCTGCTTGGAACTCCTCCAACATACCTCCCCTCCGTTGAGGGTAAACACAAAACCCGAGACGGACTTGCTGTCATCTTTGTCACTCTGGAAGCTTGAATCGGTAAAGGACTCGACCCTGAGGTCTCCATTACCGTAAACCAGGAACATCTCCTTAGTCCTTCTCAGGTACTTGAGAATGTTCTTCACTGCTGTCCAGTGGTCATCCCCTAGGTCTGACTGATACCGGCTTACCGCGCTCAGCGCATAAGCTACATCTGGTCTTGTACATAGCATCGCATACATTATAGATCCTACCGCCGAAGCGTAGGGTATAGTGCTCATGCGAACCCTCTCCTCGTCAGTGTTAGGAGACATCTTCTTGGAGAGGGTAATTCCGTGCAATGCGGGTATGTTACCGCGCTTGGAATCCTCCATACTAAATCTCTTTAGTACGGTCTCTATGTACCTGGACTGCGAAAGTCCCAGTAGTCTCTTGGATCTATCTCTATAGATCTTGATCCCCAGAATGTACGAGGCATCACCCAAGTCCTTCATGGAGAACCTTCGTGACAAAAATAGCTTGACCGATTGTAGCATAGGAATATCATTTCCTATCAAAAGAATGTCATCCACGTATAAGACTAGGAATACGACAGTTCGTCCTACAATCTTCTTATAGACACAGGGTTCATCTTTGTTCTTGATGAAGTCAAATTCCGTGATTACCTCATCAAAATAGATGTTCCAGCTCCGCGATGCCTGGTTTAATCCATAAATGGATTTAAGCAACTTGCACACCTTTCCGCTGCTCCCACTGTCTACGAAACCTTCTGGTTGATCTATGTAAACGCACTCTTCCAAACAACCGTTTAGGAAAGCCGTTTTAACATCCATCTGCCAGATTTCATAGTCATGGAAGGCAGCAATGGCAAGAAGGATCCGAATGGATTTGAGCATAGCCACCGGAGAAAAAGTTTCATCATAGTCCAAACCAGGTCTTTGACGAAAACCTTTTGCAACGAGTCTAGCTTTATAGGTTTCCACCTGCCCATTTACACCAAGTTTCCTTTTGTAGATCCATTTGCATCCAACGGGTTTTACCCCAGGTGGAGCAATATCCAAGGTCCACACTTTATTGGCGTACATGGACTCCATTTCGGATTGCATTGCTTCCTGCCACTTATCAGAGTCCCTACTGATAATGGCCTGCCTGAAACTGGTAGGGTCATCTTCTTCCAAGATGCAATCCTCTCGATCCCCGTCAATGAGAAAACCGTAGTATCTCTCGGGCGGATGAGAAATCCTACCAGATCTGCGGAGTGGCTGAGGTTCGTTTGGGGTTATTGAATCTAGCGGTTCCTCCAAATTTTCAGTTACATTTTGTGGTCGCTGAATTTCTTCCAGTTCTACCGAACTCCCACTAGTTTCTTTTGCAAGAAACTCCCTTTCTAAAAAGGTAGCGTGGCGAGATACAAACACCTTCTGTCCCTCAGTGTGGTAGAACAGATATCCTAGTGAGTCTTTAGGATATCCCACAAATTTACACAGAACTGACCGTGCCTCTAGCTTGTACGGTTTCTGTGTTTTCACATAGGCCGGACAACCCCATATCTTAAATCGCTTAAGATACGGATTTCTTCCACTCCATATTTCATATGGAGTCTTAGGCACTGATTTGGATGGAACATAATTCAATAAGTATGCCGCTGTCTGATGCGCATGTCCCCAAAATGAAAGGGGCAACTCAGCACTACTCATCACGGAGCGAACCATATCCAATAGGGTACGATTCCTCCGCTCCGAAACACCGTTGTGCTGAGGTGTATAAGGAGGAGTAAGCTGAGAGAGAATACCATTCCCTTTTAAGTAATCTAGGAATTATGTGCTTAAGTACTCCCCTCCTCTATCTGACCGGAGGATCTTGATACTTTTTCCAATCTGGTTCTCTACTTCCTTTCTGAATTCCTTGAATTTCTCAAAAGCTTCAGATTTGTGTTTCATCAGATACACATATCCGAACCTAGAGAGATCGTCAGTGAATGTGATGAAGTAGGAGAACCCACCCCTTGCATGTGTAGACATCGGATCGCATACATCACTGTGTATGAGTCCCAAGAGCCGTGCTGCTCTTTCTCCATGTCCGGTGAACGGAGATTTGGTCATCTTCCCTTTGAGACAGGACTGACAAGTTTCATAAGATGAAAACTCGAACGCATTCAAGAGTCCATCTTTATGCAACTTACTCAGTTTTTTCTCTCCGATATGACCAAGTCTATAATGCCACAAGTAGGATTCATTCGTATCTAAATTCTTCCTCTTGCGTGTGTTTTGTATATTGAGAACTGTATTCTGATTTAGAACGTAGATACCATTACACAGTGTACCCACTGCAACCAGTGCCTTATGAAGGTAAATGTTCATGATATTCTTGTCAAGAACAAAGTTATATCCATCTTTATAGAGTAAAGAAACTGATATGATGTTGCAAACCATGGAGGGTACATAGTAGCAATCGTTCAAAATCATAGTCTTGCCATTTGGCAATACTAGGTGATATTCACCGACGGCTGCCGCATTAACTTGTGCTCCGTTCGCTACTCTGAGCGACATATCACCCGGTGCAACTTTCCTACTTTTTCTCAGTCCCTGCAATAAATTACAGATATGAGATCCTGATCCGGTATGAAGTACCCAGGAGGTAGGGCTGACCGTAAAACAGTTCTCAATTACAAGAAAACCTGAAGTAGATACAAAACCATGCTTCTTCTTTAACTGGGTATCTTGGAAATCCATACAATCCCCTTTCCCATTCTCATACTCATGACTGTTGTCACAAGTTAGAGCTGAACCAACATTCCCCAGTCCCGAATAAGAATTTGGATCGGTCAAGCGATACATTTTATTATCTTGATTAGGGCGTGAAAAAGTTGCTACCTGGAGAGAGAGAAAAGAAACACTCAGCGTATGCTCTTGCAAGATTAGATTGGTTTATTAGTTTATCTAACCAGGATGTCTCCCACTGTTTCCTCAAATTCTTCTTAAAACCTTTTTAAAAGAAGAACTAGTCAGGATTTAATTCACGTCACAATACTTGCTTAACCTTTCAGCCAGGCTAGTGTCGGTACTTCGAGGGAGGTTTTCCAACGCTTTCGCGAAGTTCCTTAATTCAAGAACCTCTTTTCCCTGGGGGCATAGCCCCGCTAACACCTTTCTAGACACCTACTAGGTTTATAGCATTGATCGTTAAGTGAAATAATCTCCCGAGAGTAATCCAACTCATCAGTGGGATCGGGATCCAACTGTCATTGTGTGATAACCTAGATGGAATCCACTCTAGTCACCACACTCCAGAAGGTATGCTAAATCTGCAAGTTTCAGTACTTTTGAAACTCCCGATGTGGTTTTTTCCCCTAGGACCCAAGTGATCTTGACGGAGTCAACAAATCAAAGAGTCCTAGTCAAGTTCAACCTGTCATTATCTGGATTGCATTAAACCCACCCGCATAACCCTTGACGGAGTCAACAAGGTTATACGACTGTCCTAATCAATCCCATATACCGATACAAACAAGCAGCACTTAGCTACCGTACACTACGCCTTGACGGAGTCAACAAACGCAGCACGAATACTAAGTGTTACTTGTAAGAAATGACGGAGGGCTACGGCTGGGTTTTTGGCGAAAAACCCGTTAACCTAATGAACTTGATATCGTTGAAGGAACCTGGTAATCTTTTTGAAAATATCGTGGCGAAAACTTTTGCTAAAGAGGTCACTCCCTGTGAAGGGATCTCGGCTCTTTCCTCGTCGAATGAGGTGCATGATATTCCAAACTGAATACCTCGATGCAAAGCAAGAATAATCGATTATAGCGAAGTTATTGCCCTGACGCAAACTTTTGTCCAAGGGGTCACTCCCGATGAAGAGATCTCGGCCCTTGCCTCGTCGACTGAGGTGCTGGGCATTCATAACCGAATACCTCGATGCAAAACAAAAATTGAACGTCCTTGCAATAACAGCTTTTTGAAAAACTTGTTCCAACAACGTCTTTTAGGTTTATTTTCTTGCATTAGTTCTTTTAATGCGTCCCATCATTTAAATCCTACCATTGCAGAAAACAACCAAAATATGACGTACGCTTATGCCATTCGCATTCGCCGCGGGGCCCCGTCATCACCCGTTAGGTTACTTAACTAACGACAGAGCGGGGGCTGGTCTAGCGCGGCTGTAAAACATAAGCAACGCCTAAACAGTTATTATATATAACAATATAGCAATGATAGCCAATCCAGATCACAGATGAACACTTTGGATATACTAGGAACCCGCGATTCGTTCGAGCCTGCAACGAAAAGCGGATTACACGGTCGCGATAAATAGCCAAAATCCCACCCAAGACCCCTACGGGTGCGGCAAACTACCCGCCAAGTACCCGAAGCGAAGCAACCTCCCTCAACGCCGTGAGTAGGCCACTCGGCACTTCGAGATACCCGGTAGTTTGTGCACCCCCTCCATGGGTCTATCCTAGGAGCAAAAACAGTAAAAAGAATTATACAATGACGGCTACAACCCCGACCCGGTTGTGCGGCCATACAAATAATATTACATCAATTTACAAATTTATTACATGAATGAAAGAAAAAGAAACTCTCATCTCACATCCATCCCGGCTATTCATCCGCGACAATCCAACGAGCTCATATACACAAACCATCAACAACACAGATCACTGATATGTATAACCCCCACTAATCGACGTATAGCGATTAGTAGACGTTCAATACACATATAACATTACAGATATAACATTAGACAAAGTCTACAGAATATCGACCAAAAATACGGATTTTTGAACCCCAAAAACTAATTTTGCTTTCTGGAAAATCTGGGCAGAAAAGTCATATACCAAAAATCCTAAAAACCCACCAGAAACAAACAGCAACAAAAATGATCCACGGCCGAGTCAACTCGGCCGCGGTTCCGCGGCAGAAGCAAGCTTCTGCCGCGGAACCGCGGTGAGTTGGTCCACTCGTGCGATCATTTTTCTTGCCTGTTCTAATAAAAGCCTGAGCCGATTTTTATGACATGATTTATTCTCTTTTGAGCAGAAAAAAAATCGGCAGAGAATCAGGGTTTCCGGGGTGATTTTTCGGTTTTTCGTTCGGTCGATGTTCTAAACACTTTGCTAACATGCTAGGGTGTGTTTAGTTAGGCTCTGTTACCACTGTTAGGTCCACGTTACCTTTCCCGGTACTTTCGGGTTTGCGGAAATGGTAAAACAAATTTTTTTCTAAACTTGGCAACATGGACCGTAAAAGCCGGATCTTTGCTAAACAATACACTAGCATCCTAACTAGAGATTTATCTACTCGGTTAGGGGTTATACCTCAACTAGAACTCCTTCTCTTCTTCTTGTTCTTCTCCTTGCTTGCTCCAAGGGTTGATCCGGACTTTTGTCACCTCCGCGGCCTCTTTGAGTCGAAGACGATCGACCCGAGAGATGTGCACCGAGCTCCACCTCGAGCCGAGATAACTAGGGCAAAGAGATTGCTAATCTAGAAGCCCTAGGTTGTGTAGAAATGATCAATGGATGGTTTTGTCTTTGTGGGATCTTTATCTCTCACCACATGAGATCAAAAGATGAATCAAGAGGAGGAAGAAGAAGGAGGAGCAACAACCATGGTTCATTTCTTTTCTTCTCACTTGAAAAAACAAGAGAGAGAATGAGAAAGAAAATTATGATACAAAGAAAAGTAACCATGGTTGCAATAATGAAAAAACAACATCATTACTAATCCCATCAAGATAAAGTTTGATGGCTACATTGAAATGACCATTATCATAATCCAAAAGAAAAAGAAAATGAAAAGAAGAGTGTAGATCCCTCTTGAAAGTCAATGGTCAACACGGTCAACCGGTCAACAAAGTCAAGAGAGGTCAACGGGGTCAAATGGTCAATGCAATTAGCCATCATAAAATTATCACTAAAAGGATTAGTAAATGATATCCGCGGCTCATAATGGTTTTGACCAAACGAACTGTCAAAACCCTAATGAGTCCGCCTCAAAATGGTTTTGACCGAATCAACTGTCAAAACCCTAATGAGCCTGCCACATAACGGTTTTGGCCGAACCAACTGCCAAAACCCTAATGAGGCACCTCCTCCTTCACCGCTCCGGAAAACTGTGCATACACACCTGCATCCGTATTCCGTAGAATGCGGATGCACAGAAGACAAAACAAATCCATCCGTGCAATACTAGGATCCGGCTTAAACCAAAGCCCACTAGTACTGCCTGCCCGAACACCATACGCACACAAGTGTACGTAAGTGATCGCAGCCCTGCCGTAAAACCATACGGCCTCTACACGTTTCGCTCAGTGCAGGGAAACTCTCTGTGTGGGACTCTAAAGACTCGACACTACGCTGGCAGTGGGATTAACCACTGACTGCAAGCAGCACTAGCTGCACGTAACGGTCCCCAGGTAGATGTCGATAAGAAGGCCAATGAGGTAAACCCATCCGAACTCCTACTGAGCCTGTATGTGACAATCTCCATACAGTCCGGTCTGTTCGTCTGATACATCGCATGGCGGGCCTAGAGGGGCGGTAAACTTCAGTCCCCTAATAGCGGTACAAGTCGTGTCGGAGTGAAGCCCAATACACCCAGAGATAACACTGGAAACCTACCAGTATATCTCGCTTGCCCTGGCCCGGGACTACTCGTGTAATGGCTCTCCTAGACACGGCGCGATGTCAACCCCCAATACCGGGAGAGACGAATCCTATCTAACCGTCACTGCCTCCAAGTGCTTCGGGACTGCTCCCAACTAGTACCTGTTTGCACGACTCAGTAGAGCCGTGGTAGGGTAGTAATCAAAGAATAGTGGGAACACACTCGAGGCGAAGTGACAGTGTCAAGTCAGCGGACTAAGCTGTACTCATGTCACCTGGGAACTGATAACTGACGATAGGTATAATACCAACCATCAGTTCCCGACGAGTCCTGTCCAGTGTACTCGTAACCTAACGAGCACCCACATACTATCTCAAGTACGACGTACCGACGGCTGTGGGACAGACCGTCTCCCGTGCTGGGATGAGAAGCGCATACGCTAGTCTACTCCGGAGTATCGATGCCCTATCTCGATACTCCCACGACTAGGGACGTGTATAAATGTGCTTGTAGATTACCCAGCCCCCACGAGTGTGATCGCCATCACAACGCCGGTAATCAAGCAAAGATCCTAAGGGCTTTACTAATGCGTATAGTGATATAATAAATAAACACACATGTACACATTAAAGCAGAGACAAACCAAGTAGCATACTACTATATTGAGCAAGATTGTCTGTACAACTGTGAATATCCCAGGCTTCCATCAAGTAATATACAAACTAGTATGATACAGTAATGGCCTTTAGGGCATATACACTAACACCTTTATCATCGTGTACTGCTTTAGGTGACCTTACAGGTCACTATTGCGCGTTGATAGAGCCCCTAGGATTCTTGCTTGACCACCAGCAGTATGAGGGCGATCATATACGTGGGAGCTGGTAGTCTATAAGCACATCCTTAAAAGGTCCCTAGTCGTGGGAGTTTCGAGACAGGGCATCGATACTCCAGAGTAGACTAGTGTATACAGTCGAGACCCCGATGAGGGGCGGTGGCCGGTCTCACAAGCCACTGGTGTCAGTTGATTCACCTAAGATGTTTACAGGTGCTCATTGGGTTATGAGTACACCGGACAGGACTCGCCGGGAACATGCTAGTTGGTCTTATACCTGACGTCAGATAGCAGTTCCCTGGTGACATGTGTACAGGTTAGTTCATCGACCTGGGGATCGTCATTTGTCTCATGTGAGTTCCTACTGTACTTTGATTACTACCCTTCCACGCTCAAAGGAGACTTGGAAACAGGTTTTAGTTGGGTACAGTCCCGAGCCACATGGAGGCAGTGAGCGGATCTTCAGGGGTTCGTCTCTCCCGGTATTGGGGGTGAGGTCGTGCTGTGTCTAGGAGAGCCATTACACGAAGCCCTCAGCCGAGGCAGGAGATTTACTGGTAGGTATTCCAGTAGTATCTCAGGGTGTTCTGGGCTACACTCCGACACGACTTGTACCGCTTTTGGGGGTCTGACATTTACTAACCCCCTAGGCCCGCCATGCGATGCTCATAGACGAACGGACAGGACTGTACGGATATTGTCACTGACAGGCTCAGTAGGGTGTCAGGATGATTTCTCTCATCGATGTCCCTTTTGGTCAATACCTGCTAGCCCGTTACGTATTGGCTTATACCTCTGACGTGCTAGTGGTTAAATTCACAACCAAGGTGTTGACGAGTCTTTAGAGTCCCCCCATTCAGTTACTCAAGTTTCGGGCGAAACGTTGTAGAGGCCGTATGGAGATATGGCAAGGTTCGATCAGATACGTGCAGTATTGCACGGATCAGGATCGAACGGTTTGTACTAGAGGCCATATGGAGATATGGCATGGTCTGATCAGATACGTGCGGTATTGCACGGATCAGGATCGGACTGTTAGTACTAGAGGCCGTATGGATATATTGCAGGGTTCGATCAGATACGTGCGGTATTGCACGGATCAGGATCGGACGGATATTACTAGCCGGCTTTGGTTTAAGCCGGATCCTAGTATAATACAGTGTAGATTTTGTCTCATTACATTTGTATTTCGGTCGGAATACAAATGCGGGTGTGTATACACAGTATCAGGGTTTTCCTGTAATTTATTACGGGACCAGTTTTCTGGAGTTGCCAGTTTGCTTTCCGTTTCGGCCAATTTCCTTTGTATCCTTCATTGGCCGAAGATTGGTGGAGGAGGGCTTATTTGCATTTGTGCGAATAAGCATTTATGGAGAGTGTTCTTTGCATTATTCTTGTATCATGATAATTCCTCCACCATTTGACTTCTTCTTCTTCTCATCATGGCTTGACTTTTGAGTCATCATGGTTGTTGATGATTAGCTTGTTGGAGTGTTGGTTTTGGTGCAATCATGGTTGTTGATGATTGGTTGATGGAGTGTGAGGTTTAGTGGGTGATCATTTCCTTTTTCATGATAACTCTTTTCTCTCTCTTGGATAATGAGAGTGGCTCCATGATTCATTCACCTCACTCTCCCCTCACTTGGCATGGCCGGCTACTTCATCAAGTGGGCTGTCCCAATTTTTTGTGGAGGGATTTCATCTCTTTTGGCTTGTAAAAAATCCCATAGTTCCACAAAAATTCCACAACTCATCCCTCCACCAAATGGCAACCTCCATAAACCCCAAATGAGACATATAGATCTTCACTATATTCTACAGCAAATCTTGGGCATGTCGACTCGCCAGCTTCGTACCCGAGTTGCCTCGGTATAGAGGTGGGAGCCCGTAAAAGAAGCAGGTGACGTGGTGCCCTTTTGGCGAGGAGGTGGAGACCAGACATTCCGCGGGAGATCGGGACGACGGCGAGAAGACCGGAGGACATGGATCGCTCGGTATATCTCTCTTCCCCATCTTGTAGTTAGCTAGGACTAGTTAATGGCCCGATACGGGTTTTAGTGCGCGGTTGTGCCGGTTCAAGAAAAATTAAAGTTAACCATCGCTTCCGCATTTGGCCTCGGGATGGAGGCCGGGGCGCCGCCGTGCACTTACATGGTGAACGTCAGACCCTAACAACCTGATAAGTCGTGCCGATGTGGCTCAGGACCAATCCGGGAAAACTACTGATCAACCTATCAGTAAATCCCAAGTGCCTTGGCCAAGGTCTTATGGTCCTGACCAATCGAATCACAGTGCGATATCGACTCCCTATACCGGAAGAGACGAATCCCCGACAATCGCTCACTGCCTCCATGTGGCTCGGGATTGAACCCAACCAAAACCTGTTTGCACGACTCAGTAGAGCTGTGGTAGGGTAGTGATCAAAGTTCAGTGGGAACTCAGATGAGATAATTGCCGATCTCGGGTCCAAAGACTAACCTGTACACATGTCACCTGAGAACTTCCATCTGACCATAGGTATAGTACCACATGGAAGTTCTTGGCGAGTCCGTCCAGTGTACTCACACCCAGTGAGCACCTGTATACGATCTTAAGTGCATCAGACCAATGGTTGCGGGACCAACCATCCTCGACGAGGGTAGAAACGTATACACCAGTCTACTCTAGAGTATCAGTGCCCAGTCTTGATACTCACGCGACTAGGGACCATTTAAGGTTGTGCTTATGGACTACCCTGCTCCTACAAGTATGATCGCCATCACAACCCAGGTAGTCAAGCAAGATCCCAGGGGCTTTATCAACATGTAACCGCAATATGTAATAACGAGTATGACATATGCCATGTTAAGATAAAGACAAACCACAATAGTATACTACCGTATCGAGTCTTTATCAAAATGTGCAAACCAGATATAACAACAATATAAATAAATACACATATCCCGATAAAGACAAGTCAAATAATATACAATAGAACTGAGCAAGATTGTTCTGTACATACATATCCCTAGTATCCATATGTATACATATACAATACTGGCCTCTAGGGCATATACATCCAACAGTATCACCGCTACCTCTTCGGATAGGGTGCCGTAGTGAGCGGTGTGTGTATGTATGCATAGAGTCCTACTTTGAAATGTATAACGAGCAAGAAAGGGGTGAGAGATTTTCATCTCTCAAACCTAACCCTAACAAGTGAGGAACTACTCACTCATTAGAAAATTGATAAACGAGTTCATTTTTGTTTGTTTTTAAATTTATAACTACGGCAGATAAATAAAATTTATAACTAGGGCAGAAAAGAAATTGAACTAAGGCAAGGTAAAAAAAATACTTACTTCTTTATAGATGCACTTTTTGACAGATTACATGGAATTGAAAATCTAAGATCTAGAAATTAAAAGAGGCATCTCAAAAGAGGCACCTAAAAAGAGGCACACCTCAAAAGAGGTTGTTGGATTCCTATTTATAGATAATAGAAACCCTAGGGTTTACATCTGATCCATATCTAGAATTAAAAAAATACCCTTAAGAAAACCGAGTCAATGCACCGACACCTACCGACACGTGCGATGCACGGCCGCGGATCCGCGGCCATAAGCATGTTTTGGTCGCGGTTCCGCATATAATGGGCTTGCTGGCTCATTTTTCTAGGATTGATTTATGTTGCTTTTTCCTTCTGGTTTCTTCAGAATGTCTTCTAGTTTCTTCCAAATTTCCACAGTGCAGAATGTTGTGGACTTTTACCGTTCGCTTCATGCTGAAGTCTTGAATCTTGTGCTGCCTTTGTACTTTGTGCAATCGAACAGTTTGCTGATCTTCGTTTATTCCTCGAACTGTAGGTGGCATGATAAAGATATTCTATTTGTTGGTCGTAGTCTCACTTTTGTAGCGTCTTTTCACCATTTTCACTGTATTGTTCCGAGAACATGTAACCTGCAACTATTTAGTAGACATGGATCATAATCACCTATTTATTTGTAATATGATTAAGAATGGGAGATATAATAATGCAATATTCTGATATGAACACCTAACCAAATGAATTCCTTAGACATCGCATGCCTAACAATTATAAACCCCGCATTTTAGTCTCGATCTCGAAAACACTTTTCAATATCATGTCGGGCAATTCAACAATATTCCCGACATCCTGATCGAATTCTCGTTGGAAACTTTAGTAGACGGCCGCACCCCCCGATACCGTCGACGAAGTGCACTTAAGCGGAACACCGCAGCCGCGAGCACCCAAACAGATGCTTTTGTCGACGGGGTTCTCCTACAGTCACTTGGTCGGGGCTATGGTGCGTCGCTATCTAATAATGTTACCCGGCGAGTATCCGAGTACTCTACGTTATTGCGACAGACTTTTGATCACATCAAAATCCCGTGGCAACCGATCAAATGAGACTAAATTGCTAGATTTATAAAATTCAAATTAGTTATCTCATAAATACTTTTGTGGATTCCAAATATTGTATCCCATCACATAATGTCTGGACGACGTTAAACTTTTCCATTGATTCATCAAAGTCCCACAATTTCCCGACAGCTCAACACTTGAGCACAGATTTAGTAATACCCAGAAGATGCCACACTACCTATGAAACAGCCGTAGAAGGGTTAAACCAACGCCTCACATGTGACAATGCTAAACTACCACAAACCCTAGGGTTCAAGTGGCGGTTTTGATGGCCACATAATCGAGTTAAGGTTTACGTTCTTCTAGAGGGTCCAAAGAATCACTTGCATATTTTTCCGAATACGTTAAACTAGGAAAAATGGGTTTTTGACATTCGATCGAACTTTTAACTTCGCCTAGACAATACGTGAATAACCCAAAAAAATGTTAAAACTACGAATACGAAACACTCCGAATTGCTTATAGTGTAAGATTATATCACATGCAAAATTAGCAAAAATAAACAACACCTGAAACATCAAAATCAAGTCACTGGAACACACAAAAATTTTCAGGGGGGTGCTCGGTTTTGGGCCGAGATGGGGCAGGTTGGTCTCGGCCAAAATTTTCCCAAACAGCCTAAAATTTCACCAGTGTTCATGTTATATCCCATATGGCACTCTGTACTTGTTTAAAAAAATTTTTTTTACGATTATTTAAAATCGACAGAAACCAGATTTTCGCGTTTCAAGTTTCAGAGTATTTCCGTTTCGTAATCTTAACAAAATCCGTATAAAAATTTAGCATGGCTCTGATACCACTGCAGGGTTACCCACGATGGTAGCAAGGTTTTGGGAGGCATCGTCCATGCCAAATTCAGAAATTTGCCGTTTTAGCTAACCCTAACTAGAATCGTAAACTAGAAAAATATGGAATAACATATGCAAACGCTTTGCAATAAGAAGTGAACAAGGAATACAACCTTTGTAGACCAGTCCTTCACTTCAATAGCTCCGTGTAGTAGTCCCCTTCACTGCGATCGTAAACTCCGGACTCTAGAGAGGCTCCACGAAGAAACGAACATGTTTGCTTCGATGACTTCGAGGCCGCAGATGATCTACGTCGGGGAGACACTAACCTAAGCTATTTCTTCACTAGGTCATGAACTTTGTGAAGAGAACACCCTATACTAAATGGCAAGTAGTAGAGGATGATGAAGTAGGAAGTGGGCTCACTTTAGAATTGATTTTCTCACACTTTTTCTCAAACTCCATTGAAGCTAGAAAGCTTTTATTGAAGAATAAGAAGAAGAAGAAGAATATCTCATGTGAATCATTCATCCAAATGAATTATTGCAAACATGGGTGAGTTAAAGCGATCATGCTTAACTCATGTAGAGAATAAACCCAAGGCTATGGTTAAAGGTTGGGTCAAGGAAAAATATCCTAAGGAATGACAAAAGAGTTGACCTTGACAA
Organism: Agapanthus africanus; assembly: GCA_030015575.1. Taxonomy (NCBI): domain Eukaryota; kingdom Viridiplantae; phylum Streptophyta; class Magnoliopsida; order Asparagales; family Amaryllidaceae; genus Agapanthus; species Agapanthus africanus. Next base: position 272,969,894 of record JASDDO010000012.1, read on the forward strand.
AGTTCTACAAGCTTCTCCAAGCTTGAAAACTTTGACCAAGTCTTTTGCCCTTTTGTAATAACTCAAGAAATAATCAAAACCCTAATTTAACCCTAGCATGGTATATGTCTCATACACCCATCTTGCATGTATCATGAAGCATGACACAATCCATGTACACAAATATACATATCACATATATACAATGTGTACATGAAGTGAAAAAAGAAATCATAAGTGAGCTAATACTCGTTAATGTAATGTAATATATCAAATATATAATTATACATTAAATTATTAAATTAACTCTTGATTTAATAATCCGGCTATATCATATAAAACCGACTAATACTATATGAATCAACACTTGATCCGATAACCCGGCTATATCGCATATAACCGACTAATGTCAAAAATCGTGAGAATAAAATACGGTATCGCATATTGTATTAATCTCGGTTCCGTACATATCACATATGTGCTCCTACTCCGTTTCTCTTGAGCCAGGAAACCCCTGTGTAGGACTCTAAAGACTCGTCAATACGCCGGTAGTAGGTAATGATCATAACAAACACCAACAAGCCGCAAGATGTCTGCTAAACGTAACGGCCACCCGGGTATTGAGCTATCAGAAGATCAACAAGCAAGTCTTCTCATACTCCTGTGAATCCAATCAGTAACACTACCGTATAGTCCGGTCTCTTCGCCTGATATGTCGCATATCTCGTCTAGAGATGGTAAACGTCAGACCCCAGTAACTCGATAAGTCGTGTCGATATGAGGCTCATAACGGGTCGAGAAACTACCGATAACACTTACCAGTATATCTCTGAAGCTTCCTTGGCCAAGGACTTCCTGTTATAGCCAATCGAGTACAGCGCAACATCAACTCCCTATACCGGGATAGACGAAACCCCTTCTATCGCTCATTGCCTCCATATGACTCGGGACTGTACCCAAAAGCCACCGTTTTGCATGTTCTTTTGAACGTGGAAAGGTGGAAATCAAAGCACAGTGGGAATCAAACAAGACTCTATGATGATCTCGGGTCTACAGACTAACCTTGTAACACTTTGAAATTTCGTTAGAATGTTTTTCATGTTAATTAGTAATTGTGCGTGTTATTATATATGTGTACATAGGATTATTAGTTATTTTAGTCGGGTTTACCCTAATTGGAAAATTTTCCTTTGTAGTGTACACTTGCACACTTAGCCATTTTGTGACCTAGGTTAAAAGGGTTAACCATTTCATTTCATTCTTGCATGGTTCATGGTTATTTTCCCTAACCTTTTATCAAAAAAAAAACCTATTCAACAATTCAAAACCCAATAGAAAAATGAAGCATGGTGTTAGGTATAGAACTTTGACTTTTTGACCCTTTTCTTCTCTCTTCTCTCTCTTTCCCTCATTCTGAATTTCCTGCAGAAAAATAGCAAAAACCATGGCATTTTCTTCATCTCCTCATCTTCTTTTCATTTCCCTTTGATCCCTACACAAAACCCTACACAAATCAACACATTTTCATCACAAAACCATGGGAAAAGGGCTTTTTGAGGTGTTTGGAGGCAAATATGCACACTTCAGGAAAGAGCTAAAACTATTGGTGTTTTATAAGGTCTTTAGAAGATATTAACTCAGGTCTAGCACCCTAATTCCATAACTTGTGTGTTTGGTTGCTAAAAATCTCATTTTTGTGCATTTTAGTGATATTAAAGGGATTTTAGTGATGAGATTTTAAATCTAGCTTTTTTATGGCTTAGTTAGCTTGGTAATGGGTTAGTAGTGCGGTTTTAGACTTAGGTTTGTTTCAGATTTCAGGAAAATACCATAAAGTATCATTTTAGTGTAAAAGTGTGGTTTTTAAACTAGAAATAGGGCTCGGTAGGATCTGCTGCTACCCGAGTTGTTTCAGAATGAAATTGGATTTACTTTAGCATGTATAGGGGGTATAAAGTGCACACACAAAACCTGGGAGCCCAATTCCCAAGGCAGGCCGCCGGAATATTCATTCTGGCCGCAATTTGCGGCCAGATGGGTGAGTTGGGGGTTGGGGTTTGGGCCACTGGAGTCTGCTGCTATGTGGAGTATGTTGGTATATATATTTTTATAATATCTGTTCTGTATCAAAATCTGGAGTTGAATACCCTATTTCCCATATTTTTAATCTTTCACGACACGCGTGTTACATGTGTGGGTTTGGGGTGTTTTGCGTATCGCGATGCATCGGGTTAGCTTCAGGCGCGTAATCACACGTTTTAGCGTGTCGCGCACATGGGTGCTTGGTTTGCGACACGGGTTTATAGTTGACTTTAAATGTCGTGTTTGTATCGTTTTGAGCTTATGTGTGATATTCTGTGAAATTCTAGGTTCGCAGACGAGTGCGACGGATGCCGCGAAGTAGGGGAAACAAGTCATCGGCTATAAATAGCGAGAGACTACGGTGAGTAGATTTAACATCTACGGGGATATCGCCCTCATGGCATTATGCGTCAGGGCTGATAGGACCTTATAGCGATATGTTTTGCATTCACCAACATGACTACTGTTTATTGCATACCGCATTCCCTGCTATGCGTATATAAACTAGAATTGATAGAACACCGCACTATTATTAACGGTTCAAGTTGCACGAGCACGATTTATATGCTACACTCACACTGTTAGTGATTGCCATGACACTCACATTATAGGATTGCTATACATCATACGTCAGATTGTTTCCGCATTATTGTTGATTGCCATGAATTGCCGCATATCAGCAGATGTTATATTCATACTTGGACACATCTACATCACATATTCATACATTTGCCTTGTATATATTGATATCCTCATACCTGCATAGATTTACGCTTTGAGATATGTTGTTTCCATGTTATTTCTGGATTTGGTAAACGTGGATATTTCAAAACAGAATAGGTAATTGTTTAAAAACCCGGTTTCCCTTGATATGATATTTGAGTGCGTCCACCAAGTGTTTTCTCGGTGCTAAAGCCCGATATATGAGAGAGAGAGGGCTGACCCGGACTGACGGATGCCCGATATATGAGAGAGAGAGGGCTGACCCGTGAGAGAGAGAGGGCTGACCCGGACTGACGGATGCCCGATATATGAGAGAGCGAGGGCTGAGCCGGACTGACGGATACCCGATATGTGAGAGAGGGGGCTGACCCGGACTGACGGATGCCCGATATAGGAAGATTTGCGTGTCGATGCTGGACACGAGTATTTATGATATTTTTGTGCCGATGTTGGGCACTCGAGATTCTCAGAGATTTACAGGATTGGAGGGCCGATGAGAGTACCGGCGCCTGAGCTATTTGGGGGATCCGGGTGCATTGATGGACACCGATTATATATTCCACGTTGACATTCCGTGTAGATGTTATATTCCCATGCTCAGCATTCATTATTGTATCTCATCCTGTAGTTATATTACCTGATAGAGCACTTGCATGATTATTGCATATACTGCTTATCACGCATTGATATTATGTGCTGGCATATGATAGAGTAGCGCGGTACGTGCTTGCTCGCGATTACCTTTATATGTTATCTCTATTCACGAGTTGGTAACTCACCCCCGTTGTGCCAAAGTATTTGCAGGTTGCCCCTCGGAGTAGTCACGGCAGGCTGCGTTCTTTGCATCTTTTGACACAGATACTCCCACAGTTGGTGTACTAGCTCTTTTGCTGATAGGTGGGTTTTGTGCGGTATCTGTTTATCTTTCAGTTATGTACATTGTTGTATCTAGTACTCTCCATCTACCATATATGTATCCGACTTAGAGACAGTGTGAGGACGATGATGTATATTATTTGTATTCTGATGTCGAGCTCGTTGTGAGCCGACTTTTCTTTTGAAGTTTATTCTATCTGTGATGTTCCCACTTGTTGCTCTTGATCTTCGCAACGGCGTCGTATATTGCTATCTTGGTGATTGCTTACTTAAGATTTCTTAGCACCTTTGTAAATGCTTCCATTTAAAACTTAAAACACGCTATACTTTTTCTGGTTTGATTTTCTGGGTTTTCGGTTCACTTAGTCGCGTTATTCCTGTAGACGTTACGTGGTTAAGTGCCGGTCACGGGCCAAACTGTGGGTCGTAACAAAGTTGGTATCAGAGCGTAGGTTTTACCTTTCGGAGTGTTCCTAGGATGACCCTGGTATGATGGAGTAGGTAGCTGAAGCAGAGTGGCGTAGCGTGCGTATGTTCCGCGGCATGCTCACGACACAATACTCCGCCAAGGCGACCTTAGGACTTGTTGATTTAAATTCCTTCTTGAGTACATGCATTCTTGCGATTCGATTTCCGTATCCTTATCGAATCCTATTGTTCCTTTCAGCCATTTTGCCGCCAAAGACTACGAGGGCGCAGAGGGCGGCCGCGAGGGCCGAGATTCGAGTTGACTCGTCCTTGACGAGGACTTATCCGGGTAGTACACCGGTTGTGCCCAAGCAGTCTGTTCCTGCCGTGACAGATCAGATTGCCATGTTAGGGGCTGGTGTGCAGGAGATCGCCAGACGGTGGGATCCAGTATGTAGGAGATGCGCCAGATGATGGGATCTCTAGTTGAGACACTTCGAGCGCAGCGACCAGAGGTAGTTCCACCCGTTACAGAGATCGCGGTGATACCCACAGCACAGGCAGTTGACCCTACCGCTACAGAGGTTTTCTCGGTATCGTTATCAGAGTTTATGAGGCTGAAACCTCCGGTCTTCACAGGCACCGATGCGGCCGAGGACCCACGGTCCTTCATTGATAGGATGGCGCGGATATGTCGTTCACTTAGATGCGCAGATGCGAGATGGGTTGCGTTCGCGAGCTTTCGCCTGGAAGGTCTCGCGCAGAAATGGTGTGAATCAGTCGAGAAAGGTAGAGCAGCAGGTCTTCCTCCTATGACCTGGACAGAAATCGTGGCGCTATTCCTTGCCCGTTTTCTCCCACTGAGCGTCAGAGATGCTAGAGCACGCAGGTTCGAGTCCTTACGCCAGACTCCGGAGATGTCAGTGGCAGAGTACGATGTGCTGTTCACCGAGCTATCAGTGTATGCTCCGTATTTAGTGGCGACTGAGGAGTTGCGAGTCAAGAGATTTGTCCGAGGCTTGCTTACACCACTGTTTCTTGCGATCAGCGCACAGCATTACGAGACATATGCAGTAGCTGTGGACGCATCCCTATTAGTCGAGGAGCGCCTTGCTGAGACTTCGGTAGTTCCAGAGCCGAAGAGAGTTCGTGCAGACACATCAGCGCAGAGACAGCCTTTTCGGCGCCGTGATAGACGTCTTGCAGGTAGCAGAGATTTAGGGCGGGGCCGGTTGTTGAGTTCCTATTCCCATGAGGGTCAGCGGTCATCGTCAGGATGTTTTCGCTGCGGGAGTTCTTATCATCATGTACGAGATTTTCCTGAGATACCCCGAAGGGAGGCAGCAGCACCGCACGTCACCCTACCACCTTCACCACCCCAGACGGCATTGCTTATTGTACCTACTATTACTCCGCGTCAGACTCATGCACAGAGAGGTCATGGTCACGGAGGATTTGTTCATAGAGGACGAGTTGATCGAGGCAGAGGACAGCCAGCTGCCGGCAGGGGACAGTCAGTCGCAGGTGGAGGACAGGCGCGAGTTTTTGCTTTGTCGCATCAGGACGCGCAGGCGTCCAATGCGGTGGTCTCAAGTATCCTTCCAGTATATTCTGTTGATGCACACGTGTTATTCGATCCCGGATCCACGCACTCGTACATATCCACACACTTTGTGCCGAGTTTGGGTAGAGAGTCCGGTTTTCTTGATCAGCCGCTTGTTGTGACTACTCCCGTGGGAGAGTCGTTTGTCGCTAGGCACGTGTTCCGATCCTGTACCGTCCGTATTGGCGAGAGAGAGTTGCCGGTCGATTTGATCCTTCTTGAGATGTTGGACTTCAACTTTCTTTTGGGCATGGATTGGTTAGCCACATGCTATGCTTCTGTTGACTGCCGCGAGAAGACAGTTAGATTCTGTTTTCCCGGCGAGTCGGTTTTTGTTGTGTTGGGGGACCGTGGTGCCACCCCTCACAGTGTGATTTCTTCTTCTCGCGCTGGACAGCTTTTGAGGAAGGGATGCCAGGGATTTCTCGCCTATGTTTGCGATACTAGAGCTACAGAGATTACGTTGGATCAGGTTCCGGTTGTTACCGAGTTCCTAGATGTGTTCCCTGACAAGCTTCCTAGGCTACCGCCTGAGCGTGATATTTCTTTCTGTATTGATTTGGTTCCTGGCACGGGTCCTTTTTTCTGTACCGCTTTATCGGATGGCCCGGCGGAACTTAGAGAATTGATGGGTCGGTTGCAAGATTTGCTGGATAAAGGACTTATTCGACCCAGTGTTTCTCCTTGGGGAGCTCCGGTCCTGTTTGTCAAGAAAAAGGATGGCAGTATGCGTTTGTGTAACGACTACCGCCAGCTGAACAGGGTTACAGTGCGGAACAGGTATCCTTTGCCACGCATCGACGATTTGTTCGACCAGCATCATGGGGCAGAATACTTTTCGAGGATCGATTTGCGATCAGGCTACCATCAGCTGCGGGTTCGACAGGAGGACATTCCTAGGACAGCTTTCCGCACGCGTTACGGCCATTATGAGTTTTTGGTGATGTCGTTCGGACTCACCAACGCGCCAGCAGCATTTATGGACTTGATGAACCGTATTTTCTGGCCGTATCTTAATATGTTCATCATCGTATTCATTGAAGATATCTTGGTGTATTCTCGGACTAGAGAGGAGCACGAGCAGCACCTGCGGATTACACTGCCGACCTTGAGGGAGCAACAGCTTTTCGCCTAATTCTCCAAGTGTGCTTTCTGGCTGGACAGCGTAGACTTCTTGGGGCACGTGATTACACGAAATGGTATATGTGTAGACTCGAGGAAGATTGAGGTCGTTCGGAGTTGGCCTAGACCCACGTCAGTGACGGAGGTTCGCAGCTTTCTAGGGCTGGCAGGCTACTACAGGCGATTCGTGCAGGACTTCTCTCGCATAGCTACACCTTTGACCGGGTTGACTCGGAAAGGAGTTCGTTTCGATTGGACGGAGGAGTGTGAGCACAGTTTTCAGCAGCTACGGGCTCTACTAACTACGACACTAGTGCTATCTTTGCCTTCTGGATCAGGCGGATTTGTGGTCTATTGTGATGCTTCACGAGTGGGGCTAGGGTGCGTATTAATGCAGCATGACAGGGTGATCGCGTATGCTTCGCGGCAATTGAAGAAACATGAACAGAATTACCCCACTCACGATTTGGAGATGGCTGCAGAGGTCTTTGCACTAAAGATCTGGCGACATTACCTATATGGCGAGTCGTGCCAGATATTCACTGATCACAAGAGCTTAAGGTATATATTTCAGCAGCGCGACCTGAACCTTAAACAGCGCCGATGGATGGAGTTAGTGAAGGACTACGATTGTGAGATCTTATATCACCCGGGCAGGGCTAATGTAGTGGCGGATGCTTTGAGCAAGAGGCCCGGGAGTAGTCTATCTTGTTTGAGCGCAGTACAGAGGCAGTCGTCGGCAGATTGGCAGATTTTATGCGTCAGCCGGGTACAGTTCGAGTTTACGCCGATCGGAGGACAGATTGCGCATGTTCGTGCATGCCCACAGTTGCTTGACCGTATACATGAGGCACAACACAGTGATGACCGATGCTGAGAGATCAGGGCACAGATTGGACAGGACAGATTATCCGAGTTCGTGATCGATGATCAGGGGATATTACGATATGGGACTACACTGTGCGTACCAGATGCTGAGGGACTGAGGCGCGAGAATCTTGAGGAGGCACATCGATCGGTATATAGTGTTCATCCCGGTTCCACCAAGATGTACCATGACATGAGAGGTGTTTACTGGTGGGACGGAATGAAGAGAGACATCGCAGATTTTGTGTCGAGATGCCTGACTTGTCAGCAAGTCAAGGCTGAGCACCAGAGGCCCGCGGGAGAGCTACAGCCGTTACCCATTCCGGAGTGGAAATGGGAGCAGATTTCTATGGACTTCATTGTGGGTCTACCTAGAACTAGTCTAGGGTATGACTCCATCTGGGTGATCGTGGATCGTTTGACGAATGCGGCTCACTTCATACCGGTGAAGACGACTTTCGGATTTCCTCAGTATGCCCAGATATACATTGACGAGATTGTACGACTGCACGGAGTTCCGACATGTATCGTGTCCGACAGAGGCACCCAGTTTACCAGCCGACTATGGCAGAGGCTTCAGGAGGCTTTGGGCACTAGCTTGAGTTTCAGCACATCATTTCATCCGCAGACTGACGGACAGTCAGAGCGGACTATTCAGACTCTCGAGGACATGATCAGAGCATGCGTATTAGACTTCGGAGGTAGCTGGGATCATCATTCACCCTTAATAGAGTTCTCCTACAACAACAGCTACCAGGAGACCATTCAGATGGCACCGTTTGAGGCTCTGTATGGGAGGAGATGCAGGTCGCCCACCTGTTGGACAGAGCTCAGTGAGAGCAATATCTTAGGGCCACAGATTGTTTAGGAGACGACCGTGAAGATCCAGTTGATTCGTGATAGGATGAGAGCAGCACAGAGCAGGAAGAGATCTTATGCGGACCGTCGTCGACGGAGACTTGAGTTTTCTGTTGGCGAGCATGTTTTCTTAAGGGTCTCCCCAATGAAAGGTGTGATGAGATTTGGGAAGAAGGGGATGCTTAGTCCCAGATATGTGGGCCCTTTCGAGATCCTCGAGCGTGTTGGTGCAGTTGCGTATCGGTTAGCCTTTCCGCCCAGTTTTCCAGACGTGCACCCAGTATTTCACGTTTCGATGCTCCACAGATATCTTCATTATCCTTCGCATGCGATTCAGCACCCGACGATCCAGCTTGAGTGTGACCTTTCCTATGCAGAGCAGCCGGTGATCATTTTGGATCGACAAGTGAAGAAATTGAGATCGAAGGACATACCATCAGTCAAGGTACTTTGGCGTGGCCAGAGCAGCGAGGAGCTCACTTGGGAGACCGAGAGTGAGATGAGGAAGAGGTATCCCCACCTTTTTGAAGGTACGTGTAGTTAGATTTTGAAATTCGGGGACCGAATTTCTTTAAGGTGGGTAGATTGTAACACTTTGAAATTTCGTTAGAATGTTTTTCGTGTTAATTAGTAATTGTGCATGTTATTATATATGTGTACATAGGATTATTAGTTATTTTAGTCGGGTTTACCCTAATTGGAAAATTTTCCTTTGTAGTGTACACTTGCACATTAAGCCATTTTGTGACCTAGGTTAAAAGGGTTAACCATTTAATTTCATTCTTGCAAGGTTCATGGTTATTTTCCCCACCCTTTTATCAAAAACAAAACCCCATTCAATAATTAAAAATCCAATAGAAAAATGAAGCATGGTGTTAGGTAAAGAACTTTGACTTTTTGACCCTTTTCTTCTCTCTTCTCTCTCTTTCCCTCATTCTGAATTTCCTGCAGAAAAACAGCAAAAACCATAGCATTTTCTTCATCTCCTCCTCTACTTTTCATTTCCCTTTGATCCTTACACAAAACCCTACACAATTCAACACATTTTCATCACAAAACCATGGGAAAAGGGCTTTTTGAGGTGTTTGGAGGCAAATCTGCACACTTCAGGAAAGTGCTGGAACTATTGGTGTTTTATAAGGTCTTTAGAAGGTATTAACACAGGTCCAGCACCCTAATTCCATAACTTGGCTGTTTGGTTGCTAAAAATCTCATTTTTTGTGCATTTTAGTGATATTAAAGGGATTTTAGTGATGATATTTTATATCTAGCTTTTTTATGGCTTAGTTAGCTTGGTAATGGGTTATTAGTGTGGTTTTAGACTTGGGTTTGCTTCAGATTTCAGGAAAATACCATAAAGTATCATTGTAGTGTAAAAGTATGGTTTTTAAACTAGAAATAGGGCTCTATAGGATCTGCTGCTACCCGAGTTGTTTCAGAATGAAATTGAATTTACTGTAGCATGTATAGGGGGTATAGAGTGCACACACAAAACCTGGGAGCCCAATTCCCAAGACAGGCCGCCGGAATATTCATTCTTGCCACAATTTGCGGCCAGATGGGTGAGTTGGGGGTTTGGGTTTGGGCTACTGGAGTCTGCTGCTATGTGGAGTATGTTGGTATATATATTTTTATAATATCTGTTCTGTATCAAAATCTGGAGTTGAATACCCTATTTCCCGTATTTTTAATCTTTCGCGAAACGCGTGTTACATGTGTGGGTTTGGGGTGTTCTGCGTATCGCGACGCGTCGGGTTAGCTTCAGGCGCGTAATCACACGTTTTAGCGTATCGGGCACACGCGCGCTAGGTTTGCGACACGGGTTTCTAGTTGACTTTAAATGTCGTGTTTGTATGGTTTTGAGCTTATGTGTGATATTCTGTGAAATTCTAGGTTCACAGGAGAGAGTGCGACAGACGCCGTGAAGAAAGGGAAACAAGTCATCGGCTATACCTAGCGAGAGACTACGGTGAGTAGATTTAACATCTACGGGGATATCGCCCGCATGGCGTTATGCGTCAGGGCCGATAGGACCTTATAGAGATATGTTTTGCATTCACCTACATGACTACTGTTTATTGCATACCGCATTCCCTGCTATGCGTATATAAACTAGAATTGATAGAAAACCGCACTGTTACTAACGGTTCAAGTTGCACGAGCACGATTTATATGCTACACTCACACCGTTAGTGATTGCCATGACACTCACATTATAAGATTGCTATACATCATACGTCAGATTGTTTCCGCATTATTGATGATTGCCTTGAATTGCCGCATATCAGCAGATGTTATATTCAAACTTGGACACATCTACATTACATATTCATACATGTGCCATGTATATATTGATATCCTTATACCTGCATAGATTTACGCATTGAGATCTGTTGTTTCCATGTTATTTCTGGATTTGGGAACCGTGGATATTTCAAAATAGAATAGGTAATTATTTCAAAACCCGGTTTCCCTTGATATGATATTTCAGTGCGTCCACCATGTGTTTTCTCGGTGTTAGAGCCCGATATATGAAAGAGAGAGGGCTGACCCGGACTGACGGATGCCCGATATATGAGAGAGATAGGGCTGACCCGGACTGACGGATGCCCGATATATGAGAGAGAGGGGGCTGATCCGGACTGACGGATGCCCGATATGTGAGAGAGAGGGGGCTGACCCGGACTGATGGATGCCCGATATAGGAAGATTTGCGTGTTGATGCTGTTAGTTATATGTATGCCCTAGAGGCCATTACTGTACATAGAATGTATATTGTAGTGGATGCTGGGACATATATAGGGAGGACTTTCTTGCTCGACATGATAGTATGCTATCTGGTTACTCTTTACCTTAACGTGGATACTGTTTGTCTCTCTGTTACATGTTGGTAAATCCCTTAGGATGTGTACTTGACTACCTGGACTATGATGCGGATCATACTAGTAGGGACATGGTAGTCCATAAGTACATCCTTCAAGGTCCCTAGTCATGGGTGTATCGAGACGGGGCATCGATATACCATAGTAGACTAGCGTGTACCTTCTCGACCCATACAGATGGGCGAAGGATGATCCCATATCCATTGGTGTTTGACATCAGAGATGATATACGGGTGCTCAGTGGAGACTGGGTATACTGGACGGACTCGCCGAGAACTCCTAGATGGTTTTATACCTTACGTTATATGGCAGTTCTCTGGTGACACTGGTACAAGTTAGTCTATAGACCCGAGATCGTCATAGAGTCTTGTATGATTCCCACTGTTCTTTGATTTCCACCTTACCACGTCCAAGAGGGCGTGCAAAACGGTGGCTTTTGGGTACATTCCTGAATCACATGGAGGCAATGAGCGATAGGAGGGGATTCGTCTCTCCCGGTATAGGGAGTTGATGTTGCGCTGTGTTCGATTGGCTATAACCGGAAATCCCTGGCCAGGGTTGCAGAGATTTACTGGTAATTGTTACCTGTAGTTTCTCGAACTGTTATAGACCTCATATCGACATGACTTATCGAGCTATTGGGGTCTGACGTTTACCACCCCTAGGTGAGATATGCGAGATATCAGACGACGAGACAGGACTGTACGTTAAGTGTTACTGGTTGGATTCACAGGAGTGTGAGCGGGCTTGCTCGTCGATCTTCTGATCGCTCAATACCCGGGTGGCCGTTACGTTTAGTAGACCGCTTGCGGCTTGTGGGTGTTTGATATGATTATCACCTGCTGCCGGCGTATTGATGAGTCTTTAGAGTCCGACACAGAGGTTTCCTAGCTCAAGCGAAACGAAATAGGAGCGTATATGAGATATGTGCGGGACCGAGAATAATGCGAGTATGTGATACCGCATTCTGTTCTCGCGATGAATGTATCGATTGGTTGTATATGATATAACCTAGTTATCGAATCAAGGATTGATTCGATAAGTCGATACATTGGATACTAGTCGGTTATATGCGACATGACCGGATCATTGAATCAAGTGTTGATTTAATGATTTAATGTATAATTATATATTTGATATATTACTTTGCATTAACTAGTATTGGTTCACTTTAAATGGATTTTCTCACTTGAAATGCACATTGTATATGTGATATATTTTTGTGCACTTGTTTGTATCATGTTTGATGATACATGATCACTAGGGTTTGTGTAAAGATTAAACCATGGTTGTGTAATGGTTAGGGTTTTCATTTTATTATCGATTTATTTATTTATTATTCTTTTTGAAATGATAAAGAGAAAATGGTGGCTTTCTTTGTTCGTTGTTGAAGCTTCATGAAGCTTTGACTAAGTGACCATTTTTTCTTCATGCTTAACCCTAACCATTCAAACTAACAATGGTTTATTCTCTACACCTAACTATGGTTACTATATGATAAGTATTCGTTTATTTTCTATTTTGAAAATAACTTATCATATTCTTTTCTTCTTCTTCTTCTTCTTCAACAAAGAAGAAGCTTGCAACCATTAATGGCATCTTGAGAAAAAGAGTGAGAAATCTAATTCTAAAGTGAACCCACTTCCTATTTCTTCATCCTCTACCTCTTACCAAGTAGTATAGGGTGTTTTCTTCACAAGTTTCGTGACTTGGTGAAGTGGGAGGTTGATCTTGTGTTGCCTCGACGTAGATCATCTTCGGCATCGAAGTCGACGACCTAGCCCGATCATTCTTTCGATGAAGCCGACGCTAGAGCCCGGGATCCGATGATCGCAGTGAGGAGACTTCATCGTGGAGCTATGGAGGTGGAGGACCAGATCTACAAAGGTTGTATTTCCGTTCACTCATAGTTAAGATGTTAACTAGTTGCTTGTTTCGCTTAAACTCTAGACCACGATCCGTATTAGGGTTTCTCGGCACTTGAAATTTTTGAAATTGGCATGGTTGATGCCTTGTGAGACCTCATTAGTGTGCCTAGGAACCCTACAGTGGTATCAAAGCCTATCTAGAGCCTTATGCGAAGTGTAGACGACGTTTGAAATCCGAACGAACATCGAAACCCTGACTCAAAATGCTCTCTGGACAATTTTTAAAAACTGGGTTTTTTCCAGATTAAAAATTCTTTAAAAATTCAGCGGGAAGATCTAAGAATTATGGTGCAAAACGAGCTCATGATCCCTCTAAAGTGCGGCGGAACCGCGACAAGAGCATGCCTCGTGCGGCGGTTCCGCGGCCAAGTTGTCACATCTGCTTTTGAAATTTGCACAGTAATTCCTAATATTTATTGCTGTATTTTATGGGATATTTTAACATTTACTCAACAGTTGAGCATTCTAGGGTTGTTTTGGGGATTCGATTATTCGATCGGATTGTCTAATTTTGTCTGTGTACTTTTCCGGATAATTTAGAATATGTTAAAAAGTTCCACCGGATATAAATACCCACTTTTTCCCCTGTTGGGAAATTTCCAAGTGTTGGATTTTTCCGTGGTTTGAAGACGTTCTAAGTAGTGCAAGTTACTCGATGGACCCTCTAGAAGACAACAAACCTTAACTCGATTATGTGACCGTCTTGAACTGCCTTTTGAACCTTCGAGTTTGGGGCAGTACGGCGTGCCACATGTGAGGCATTGGCTTGACCCTTCTACGGCTGGACCGTTGGTACTGAGGCATGAACTGAATGTTCTTAGACTTATTTCATGTGTTGAGCTGTATCGGGAAAACTTGGGTGTTTGACTGTTCGATTGGAAAGTTTAACATTTTCTGTTTATTTGGAATGGGATACAATAATTGGAATTCACAAATGGTTATGAGATAACTGAATGAATGTTATAAATCTAGCGGTTTAGTCTCACTTGATCGGTTGCCACGGAATTTTGATGTGATCAAAAGTCCGTCGCAATCACGTAGCGTACGCGGATACTCGCCGGGTAGACTTAATAGACAGCAACACCCCATATCCCCGACCAAGTGACTGTAGGAGAGCCCCGTCGCCGTAAGCATCCATTCGGGTGCTCGCGGTAGCGGTGTTCCGCCTTGGTGTACTTCGTCGACGGTGTAAGGGGTGCGGCCGTCTACTAAAGTTTGCGACGAGCATTCGATCAGGATGCCGGGAATCTTGTTGAATTGCCCGACTTGATATTGAAAAGTGTTTTCGATAATGAGACTAAAATGCGGGGTTTGTAATTGTTAGGCATGCGATGTCTAAGGAATTCATTTGATTAGGCCTGCGATGTCTAAAGAGATTGCGGATTCCAACTGTTGTAGTTTTACACTTTCTTTTCTGTGACCGTAAGTGTAATATGTGCTGTCGGGGTTTCGTTGCTATATGTCAACGACAATTGGGATACGCATGTTTACTTACGTTGATGACATGTGATGTTATGTGTTGCTGAATATGTTATATTGGATCGTCGTGTTTGAATAGCCGGGGTTTTTTTTATGTGAGATGAGTGTTTTTCATTTTCATTCATGTAAAAACTTGTATGTAATATTCTTTTATTGGGGCACTTCCAGGTTGCGGAAGTTGTCACCGTTGTTGTATATTATTTACTTTTCCGCACTAGGATAGACCCAAAAAGGGGAGCACAAGTAACCGGGTTCTGGAGTCCAGTGGGAGACCAACTCGAGGAGTCGAGTCCGGGTCTCCTAACTCTAGAATTGGTAGGGTTGCTTGCCGCTCTCGTATGGGTCTAGGGGTGTGGGTTTGGCTATTCATCGTGACCGTGGAATCCGTGTTTTATACTGGCTCGTATTGAAAACACGGACGTCCTAGTATATCCAATATTTCATATGTTTCTTCTGCTGCGATATCTGTGATGTGATCATGTGATGTTCTGTGATAAATACTGCATATAGTATATATGATATATTATATAGACATTACTAATGTTTTACACCCGTGCTAGCCCTGCCCCGCTCTGCCGTTAGTTACCTAACCTAACGGTGCACGAGGGGACATCGAGGCGAATGCGGATAGCATAAGTGTACGTCGTATTTATCTGTGATGTTTAGGTGATTTAAATGATGGGATTTCATTAATGTGATTAATGAAAGAAAAGAAACCTAAGATGTTGTGGAATCGAATTTCTAAATAAAACTGGTAGCTACAGTTCTTGCTTTGCATCGCGGTGTTCCTTGTAGAACATCCTGCACCTTATTCGATAAGGAAAGGACCGAGATCCCTTCACCGGGAGTGACTCCTTTAGCAATAACTGGCAGATGCTACAACTCTCGGTTTGTCTTTTGATTGCTTCTATAGTTTCTGCTTTGCACAGTGATATATATGATATATCCCGCACCTCATTCGACGAGGAAAGGACCGACGATCCCTTCACCGGGAGTGACTCCTTTAGCAAAACTAGAAAAGCCTCAAAAACACTCCATTTCAAAATTCATTCGATCCTACAACGATATCAAGTTCATTACGCAATAGGTTTTCAGAAAAACCTGTCGTAGCCCTCCGTCATTTCAGATAAGTCCTGCTTAGTATTCGTGCTGCGTTTGTTGACCTTGTCAAGGCGCAGTGTGCGGTAGCTAACCAGTATTTATCTGCTTATGCATATGATGCAGATTGGGTTAGGGTAGTCGTGCGGCCTTGTTGACCCTGTCAAGGGTCGTGCGGGTAGGTTTGATTCAATCAAGAAATGACGGGTTGAACTTGACTTGCGGTCTATGGTTTGTTGACCTTGTCAAGGTCATAGACCGTTCGGGGCAAAATATTATCGGGAATTTCAAGTGTTGAAATTTGCAATGAGATTGCATACCTTCTATGAGATAGTTGGATCCCGATACCCGCTGCGAGTAAGAGTTACTCCTGGGAGAGTTTTACACATTACAATTAGCCGATCAAGTAGGTGTCTAGAAAGGTGTCAACGGGGTTAAGCCTCTGGGAAAACGAGGTTTACAGTAATTAGGTTCGTGCGAAAGCACGGGGGACCTCCCTCAAAGTACCGACACTGGCCTGGCTGAAAGATTGGTGAACTTGTAGCGTGTAATTAATCCCGGCTAGTCTTTCCTTTTAGGGTATTGAAGGAAGATTTGATAAAAACAGTGGGAGACATCCTGATTAGATAAAATAATAACCAATATGATCTTGCAAGAGCATACGCTGAGTATTTTCTTCTCTCTCTCTCCAGGTAGCGACCATGTCACGCCTTAATCAAGATAATAACATGGAAATATTGACCGAACCCGCTTGTTATACTGAGCTGGGGAACGTTGGTCCCGCTCCAACTTATAATTGTTATAAGACAGAACAGGAAATAGGGGAATACCAAGATTCCCATGCAGCCCAAACGAAGAGAGTGCATGCTGATGCATCATCTTCGGGTGTGTTCATTATACAGAACTGTTTCTCAATGTCCTTTATGTCCTGGGTATATGATACCGAATCAGGATCCCAGATATGTAATCTGCTACATAGGGCTACAGATAGGTAGAGAACTGAGAACGGGTGATAAGTTTCATGAGGCAGAAAACGGGGCAAGTGTTGCAGCCAAGTCTGTTGGTCACTGTCACCCTGTATTACAAATACATTGATTCTGAACGAATGTTATTAGATACCGAACCTGATATACAAAATCATATCAGTCTCTTTATTAGTAAAGAAAGGATATAATTTTGTATTGTTGGATAATGTTTTGAACATTTCCTATATCAAAAGTTGATCGGTTCAGGCACGTTATCTAAAAGCATTGATGTTCTAAATCAAACTACAGTTCTCAGTATATAGAACACACACAAGAGGAAGAGTTCAGAAATGAACGAATCCTTCTTGAGGTATTGTAGACTAGGTCATATCAATGCGACCCGACTAGCTGCAGTTACATAAAGATGCATATTTAAATTAGTTTGAATTTACATCTTGTGAAACTCTCTAGTCATGTCACAAAGATAAGTTGACCATAGCTCTGTTTATTGGAAACAGAGAAAGAGTTAGTGAACTTTTGGGATTAATACATGTTGATGTATGTAGATCCCCTGTCTACACATGCCAAGACCGGTTCTTTATACTCCATTACGTTCTCTGATAATCTCTCAAGATTCCGATATATGTTCCTGTTGAAACACAAGTCCAAACCTTTTGAGATATTCACAGAATATAAGTTAGAAGTTGAGAACCAGAATACGGGTATAAGTATTATGTCCTATGATAAGATCAGGGAGGAGAATACTTGTGCATGGAATTCATGGACTATTCTAAAGGAGAATAAGATTCTCTCTCAGCATTACTCCTCCGGATACACCACAACACGTCGATGTATCGGGGTGGAGCAATCACACCCTTTATGATAAGGTGTGCTCTATGATGAGTACTACTGAGTTACCTGTTTCCTTTTAGGAGTTATGCACTTATGAAGTTGCATACCTATTGAATAGGGTTCCAATCAAATTAATTTCCTACCACTTCATATGTGATATGGAAAGGGAAGAGCCCATATCTTAAGTTAGTTAAGATTTGGGGTTGTCCAGCCTATGTCTAAAAAGCAAAATCTGGACAAGCTCGAGGCAAGGTCAGTGATATAGAACTGGAAAGGTTCCAGCTATACAATCTAAAGCTGATGATTTGGTATAACTAAAGGATTCAATAGAATCCAACGAACCTCAGCCTCTCCGCCGATCTAGTAGGGTTCCTCACCCACCTGAGAGTTGCTTCGGTTTCTCGATGACAGTGGGAGCGAGGATTGCATCATGAGATGATGACCTAACTAGTTTTGAGCTGGCCATCAAGAGTGGGACTCTGTAAGAATGGCTGGATGCATAGCGATCTGAGATGGAATCCTTATACACCAACAAAGTATGGACTTTGGTTGCTATATCTGAAGGGTTAAATCCCCATCAGGAGCAAGTATATCTTGAGAAGATTACTTGGTGTACTTGGAAAGGTTGAGACTTTCAAAGCTAGACTTGTTAAAGGTTTGCATCATTGACCAGGTATGGATTATGTTGAAACCTTTTCTAAGGATATATGCTTAAGTCTATCTAGATCCTACTTGCCACAGCTACATACCATGACTACGATATCTGGCGGTTGGGTGCCATGACTGCTTTTCTAAATGATGTTTTAGAAGAGTGCGTCTATAAGTACACAGCCAGAGGGCCTCCTAGACAGTGGGAGCAGCGGAAACGTGTGCAAGATGTTTTAAGTGATAAAGCAGGCATCACGGAGTTGGAACGTCTGTTTTGATGTGTTAGTCAAAGAGTTTGACACCATCAAAATGGTAGATGAACCTAGTATATACAAAAAGGTAGTAGGGAGTATGGTGGTGATCCTCGTAAAGTACGTGGATGACATACTCTTGATAAGAAAGGAGTTTCCTATGCTACGCTCGGTCAATCTCCGCTTATCACAAGGATTCTCCATATAGGATCAAAGTGATATCTCCTAAATCCTGAGTTTTCATCTATGAGATACATATAATTGGATGTTAGAATACTCACTAGCTGTAGTGAGATGGTATCAATTGATCCTGGGGAGAATCACTGGAAGGGTTCCAGGGTGATAAAGACGACTGATTGTCAGTCACAGGCATTGTCTTTACCCTCAGTAAAGGGACGGTATGTTGGAAGAGTTCCAAGCTAGATACCGTGGCAAACTAGACGATAAAGGCTGGATACATCGCTACTTAAGATGCTACCAAAGAGGCAGTCTGGATGTATATTTGTTCATGAGATGAACTTAGTTCCTCCCATTGTGTGACAATGGAGTTGTGGCTTATGCCAAGGAACGTCCATCCCATCAGTGATCCAGACATATTCTAAGGCAGTGTCACCTGATCATGAAGATGGTTGATCTCCAGGGTGATCAAGGTTAGGAGAGTGGACTCAGAGGATAACACGGCGGATCCACTCACGAAGGTCTATTCCCAGAGAGAGACTTTTATGGGATGGTTGAGTATGAGATACTACAACCACTGCTACAGATGGCCCTAGTGCAAGTGGGAGATTGTTAGTTATATGTATGCCCTAGAAGCCATTACTGTACATAAGATGTATATTGTAGTGGATGCTGGGACATATATATGGAGGACTTTCTTGCTCGACATGATAGTATGCTATCTGGTTACTCTTTACCTTAACGTGTATACTATTTGTCTCTCTGTTACATGTTGGTAAAGCCCTTAGGATGTGTACTTGACTACCTGGGCTATGATGCTGATCATACTAGTGGGGACAAGGTAGTCCATAAGTACATCCTTCAAGGTCCCTAGTCGTGGGTGTATCGAGACGGGGCATCGATATACCAGAGTAGACTAGCGTGTACCTTCTCGACCCATACAGATGGGCGATGGATGATCCCATATCCATTGGTGTTTGACATCAGAGATGATATACGGGTGCTCAGTGGAGACTGGGTACACTGGACGGACTCGCCGAGAACTCCTAGATGGTTTTATACCTTACGTCAGATGGCAGTTCTCCGGTGACACTGGTACAGGTTAGTCTGTAGACCGGAGATCGTCATAGAGTCTTGTGTGATTCCCACTGTGCTTTGATTTCCACCTTACCACATCCAAGAGGGCGTGCAAAATGGTGGCTTTTGGGTACAGACCCGAATCACATGGAGGCAATGAGCGATGGGAGAGGATTCGTCTCTCCCGGTATAGCGAGTTGATGTTGCGCTGTGTTCGATTGGCTATAACCGGAAATCCCTGTCTAGGGTTGCTGAGATTTACTGGTAAGTGTTACCTGTAGTTTCTCGAACTGTTATAGACCTCATATCGACACGACTTATCGAACTATTGGGGTCTGACGTTTACCACCCCTAGGTGAGATATGCGACATATCAGACGACGAGACCGGACTATACGGTAAGTGTTACTGGTTGGATTCACAGGAGTGTGAGCGGGCTTGCTCGTCGATCTTCTGATCGCTCAATACCCGGGTGGCCGTTACGTTTAGTAGACCGCTTGCGGCTTGTGGGTGTTTGATATGATCATCACCTGCTGCCGGCGTATTGATGAGTCATTAGAGTCCTACACAGAGGTTTCCTGGCTCAAGCGAAACGAAATAGGAGCGCATATGAGATATGTGCGAGACGAGAATAATGCGTGTATGTGATACCTGTTAGTTATATGTATGCCCTAGAGGCCAGTATTGTACAGATGATGTATATTATATTGGATGCTTGGACATATATAAAGATGACTTTCTTGCTCGATATGATAGTATGCTATCTGGTTACTCTTTTTCTTAACATGTATACTAGTCTCTTTAAACTGTCTTATATTTACATGTTGGTAAAGCCCTTAGGATGTGTACTTGACTACCTGGACTATGATGCAGATCATACTAGTAGGGACAAGGTAGTCCATAAGTACATCCTTCATGGTCCCTAGTCGTGGGTGTATCGAGACGGGGCATCGATATACCAGTGTAGACTAGCGTATACGCTTCTCGACCCATGAGATGGGCGATGGATGATCCCATATCCATTGGTGTTTGACATCAGAGATGGTATACGGGTGCTCAGTGGAGACTGGGTACACTGGACGGACTCGCCGAGAACTCCCAGATGTTATTATACCTCACGTCAGATGGCAGTTCTCAGGTGACACTTGTGCAGGTTAGTCTGTAGACCCGAGATCGTCATAGAGTCTTGTGTGATTCCCACTGTGCTTTGATCTCCACCTTACCACGCCCATGAGGGCGTGCAAAACGGTGGTCTTTGGGTACAGTCCCGAGTCACATGGAGGCAATGAGCGATAGGAGGGGTTTCGTCTCTCCCGGTATTGGGGGTTGATGTTGCGCTGTGCTCGATTGGCCGTAACAGGGAAGTCCCTGGCCAGGGCTGATCAGAGATTTTCTGGTAAGTGTTACCAGTAGTTTCTCGACCCGTTATGAGCCTCACATTGGCACGACTTATCGGTTATTAGGGTCTGACGTTTACCACCCCTAGACTTGATATGCGACATATCAGACGAACAGACCGGACTGTACGGTAAGTGTTACTGGTTGGATTCACAGGAGTGTGAGCGGGCTAGCTCGTCGATCTTCTGATCGCTTAATACCCGGGTGGCCGTTACGTTTATCAGACCGCTTGCGGCTTGTGGGTGCTTGATATGATCATCATCTGCTACCGGCGTATTGACGAGTCTTTAGAGTCCTACACAGAGGTTTCCTGGCTCAAGCGAAACGAAATAGGAGAGCATATGAGATATGTGCGGGACAGAGAATAATGCGTGTATGTGATACCGCATTTCATTCTCGCGATGAATGTTTCGATTGGTTGTATGCGATATGACCTAGTTATCGAATCATTGATTCGATAAATCGATACATTGGATACTAGTCGGTTATGTGCGACATGACCGGATCATTGAATCAAATGTTGATTTAATGATTTAATGTATAATTATATATTTGATATATTACTTTGCATTAACTAGTATTGGTTCACTTTAAATGGATTTTCTCACTTGAAGTTCACAAGTTGTATATGTGATATACTTTTGTGCACTTGATTGTATCATGTTTGATGATCCATGAATATTGGCTTTGTGTAAAGAATTGTACCATGGTTATGATAATGGTTAGGGTTTTGTTTTCTTCATTCATTTATTTATCCATTCTTTATTTATTTAAATTGATATAAGAAAACAAAATGGTTTCTTTTTATCATGAAGCTTGTTGAAGCTTCATGAAGCTTTGACTAAAGAGACCATTTTGTCTTCATGCTTAACCCTAACCATTCCCACTTACCATGGTCTATTCTCTATACTTGACCTTAGTTAGGATATGATAAGTATTGATTTCTTTTCTATTATTGAAATACTTTTATCATATTCTATCTTCATCTTCTCCTTCTTCTTCAAGAAAGAAAACTAGACTCCATTAATGGCATCTTGAGTTCTAAAGTGAGAAATCCAATTCAAAAGTGAACCCACCTCCTATTTCTTCATCCTCTACCTCTTGCCAAGTGGTTTTGAGTGTTTTCTTCACAAGTTTCACAACTAGGTGAAGTCGGAGCTTGATCCAGTGTAGCCTCGACGTAGATCATCTTCGGAATCGAAGCCGACGACTAGTGCGCTCATTTCTCCGATGAAGCCGATGAGAGAGTTCGGGATTCGAGATGGACAGCGAGGGAACGACTACATGGAGCTAAGGAAGTGGATAACCAGATCTACAAAGGTTGTATCTTTCTTCTTTTAGTTAAGATGTTAACTAGTTTATTGTTTCGCCTAAAATTCTAGTCGACGATCCGTATTAGGGTTTCTCGGCACTCATAAAATTTAAAATTGGCATGGTTGATGCCTTGTGATACTTCATTAGCGTGCCTAGGAACCCTACAGTGGTATCAGAGCCTAGCTAGAGCCTTAGGCGAAGTGTAGACGACGTTTGAAACCCGATCGAACCGAAACCCAAATTCTAAAATGCTCTCTGGACTTTTTCCAAAAACTGGGTTTTTTCCAGATTAAAAATTCTTAAAAAATTCAGCAGGAAATTCTAAGAATTACGGTGCAAAATTTTCAAAATGATACGCCCAAAGCGCAGTGGAACCGCGGCAGAAGCCTGGCTTCTGCGGCGGTTCCGCGACCATCTAATGACGTCAGCCTTCAAATTTTGCACAGTAAATTGTTATTTGAGGTGCTGAGTTTTCTGGGAGTTTTTCATCTGAACTCAAGAGTTGAGTTTTCTGGGATGTTTTGGAGCTTGGATGATTCGATCAGATTATCAGATTTTGTCGATGTGGTTTTCCGAATATTTAGAATATGTTAAAAGTTTCGACCGGATGGAAATACCCAATCATTCCCCTGCCGGGAAATTTCCAATTGTTGGACTTTTCCGTAGTTTAATGACGTTCTAAGTAGTGCAAGTAACGCGATGGTCCCTCTAGATGACAACAAACCTTAACTCGATTATGTGACCGTCTTGAACTGCCCTTTGAACCTTCGGGTTTGGGGCAGTACGGCGTGCCACATGTGAGGCGTTGGCTTGGCCCTTCTACGGCTGGACCGTTGGTACTGAGGCATGAAGTGAATGTCTTTGAACTTATTTCATGTGTTGATCGGTTTCGGGAAAACTTGGGTGTTCGAATGTTCGATCGGAAAGTTTAATATTTTCTATTTATCCGGAATGGGATACAATAATTGGAATTCACAAACAGTTATGAGATAACTGAATGAATGTTATAAATCTAGCGGTTTAGTCTCACTTGATATTGAAAAGTGTTTTCGATAATGGGACTAAAATGCGGGGTTTATAATTGTTAGGCATGTGATGTCTAAGTATTTCATTTGATTAGGCATGCGATGTCTAAAGAGATTGCGGATTCCAACTGTTGTAGTTTTACACTTTCTTTTCTGCGACCGTAAGTGTAATATGTGATATCGCCGGTTTCGTTGCTATAAGTCAACGACAATTGGGATGCGCATATTTACTTACGTTGATGACATTTGGTGTTATGTGTTGCTGGATATGTTATATTGGATCGTCGTATTTGAATAGCCGGGGGTTTTTATGTGAGATGAGTGTTTTTCAATTTCATTCATGTAAAAACTTGTATGTAATATTCTTTTATTTGGGGCACTTCCAGGTTGCGGAAGTTGTCACCTTTTGTATATTATTTACTTTTCCGCATTAGGATAGACCCAAGGAGGGGAGCATAAGTAACCGTGTTCTAGGGTCCAGTAGGAGACCATCTCGAGGAGTCGAGTCCGGGTCTCCTAACCGTAGAATTGGTAGGGTTGCTTGCCGCTCTCGTAGGGGTCTAGGGGTGTGGGATTGCCTATTCATCACGACCGTGGAATCCGTGTTTTATACTGGCTCGTATTGAAAACACGGACGTCCTAGTATATCCAATGTTTCATATGTTTCTTCTGCTGCGATATCTATGATGTTCTCTGATGGATACAGTATATAGTATATATGATATATTATATAGACGTTACTTATGTTTTGCATCCGCACTAGCCCAGCCCTGCTCTGTCATTAGTTACCTAACCTAACGGTGCACGAGGGGACATCCAGGCGAATGCGGATGGCATAAGTGTACGTCGTATTTATCTGTGATGTTTAGTTGACTTAAATAACGGGACTTCATTGATGTGATTAATGAAAGAAAAGAAACCTAAGATGTTGTAGAATCAAATTTTAAACAAAACAGGTAGCTACAGTTCTTGCTTTGCATAGCGGTATATATGATATACCCTGCACCTTATTCGATGAGGAAAGGACCGAGATCCCTTCACCGGGAGTGACTCTTTTAGCAATAACTGGCAGATGCTACACACTCGGTTTGTCTTTTGATTGCTTCTATAGTTTCTGCTTTGCACAGTGATATATATGATATATCCCGCTCCTCATTCGACGAGGAAAGGGCCGACGATCCCTTCACCGGGAGTGACCCCTTTAGCAAAACTAGAAAAGCCTCAAAATCACTCCATTTCAAAACTTCATTTTGATTCTACAACGATATCAAGTTCATTACGCTCATGGTTTTCAAAAAAAAAAAACCTGTCGTAGCCCTCCGTCATTTCAGATAAAAACTGTTTAGTATTCGTGCTGCGTTTGTTGGCTTTTGTCAAGGCGTAGTGTGCGGTAGCAGAATAATGCTTATCTGCTTGTGCATGTGATGCAGATTGTTTCAGGGTAGTCATACGACCTTGTTAGCCTTTGTCAAGGGTCGTGCGGGTGGGTTTGATTCAATCAAGAAATGACGGGTTGAACTTGACTAACATCATATGATTTGTTGGCCTTTGTCAAGGTCATAGGACGCTAGGGGCAAAATATTATCGGGAATTTCAAGTGTTGAAATTTGCAATGAGATTGCATACCTTCTATGAGATAGTTGGATCCCGATACCCACTGTGAGTAAGTGTTACTCCTGGGAGAGTTTTGCACATTACAATTAGTCGATCTAGTAGGTGTCTAGAAAGGTGTCAACGGGGTTACGCCTCTGGGAAAACGAGATTTACTTTAATTAGGTCCGTGCGAAAGCACGGGGAACCTCCCTCAAAGTACCGACACTGGCCTGGCTGAAAGATCGACGAAGTTGTAGGGTGTAATTAATCCCGGCTAGTCTTTCCTTTTAGGGTTTGAAGGAAGATTTGATAAAAACCAGTGGGAGCCATCCTGATTAGATAAGATAATAACCAATCTGATCTTGCACGAGCATACGCTAAAGTATTTTCTAGTCTCTCTCTCCAGGTAGCGACCATGTCATGACCTAATAAAGATAATAATATGGATGTATTGACCGAACCCGCATGTTATACTGTGCTGGGGAACGTTGGTTCCGTTCTTTCTTATAAGAGTTATAGGAATGAACAGGATATAGGGGAATACCAGGATTCCCATGCCACCCGAATGAAGAAAGTACATGTTGATGCATTTTCTTCGGGTGTGTTCGTTACAGAGAACTGTTTCTCCATTTGCTCCACGTCCTGGGTATTAGATACCGGGTCAGGATCCCATATATGTAATTAGTTACATTGGCTCAGGAAAGGTAGAGAACTTGGAGAAGGTGATAAAGACATTAAAGTTGGAAATGGTGCAATTGTTGCAGCTAAGACTGTCGGGGAATATCACCTTGCATTACCGACTTGTAATACATTGGTTCTGAACGAATGCTATTACATGCCGAACCAGATATGCAACATTATATCGGTTTCTTTATTGAGTAAAGAGGGATATAAATTTGTATTACAGGATAATGTTATGAACATTTTTCGTAACCAAAAGTTGGTTGGATCAGGCACGTTGTGCAATGGCATTTATGTTCTAAATCAATCAACAGTTCTGAGCATAACAAACACACTCAAGAGGAAGAGTTCAGAACTGAACGAATCCTTCTTGTGGCATTGTAGACTGGGTCACATCAATGCGACACGACTAGCTAAGTTGCATAAGGATGGATATTTAAATCCGTTTGAATTTTCATCTCATGACACTTGCGAGTCATGTCTCAAAGGCAAGATGACCAAAACTCCGTTTACGGGACACGGAGAAAGAGTTACCGAACTCTTGGGACTAATACATAGTGATGTATGCGGTCCCATGTCTACACATGCCAGGGATGGTTCTTCGTACTTCATTACATTCACTGACGATCTCTCTAGATTCGGATATGTGTTCCTGATGAAACACAAATCAGAAGCTTTTGAGAAATTTAGAGAATATAAACAAGAAGTCGAAAACCAAACCGGAAAAAGTATTAAAATCCTACGATCTGATCGAGGAGGTGAATACTTGAGCAATGAATTCCTGGACTTCCTAAAAGAGAATGGGATTCTCTCTCAGCTGACTCCTCCATATACACCACAGCACAACGGTGTATCAGAACGGAGGAACCGCACCCTATTAGATATGGTGCGCTCTATGATGAGCACAGCTGAGTTACCTATTTCCTTCTGGGGATATGCGCTGGAGACAGCAGCATACCTATTGAATCAAGTTCCATCTAAATCTGTACCTACCACACCATATGAGATATTGAGTAGGAAGAGACCATGTCTTAAACGAGTTAAGATATGGGGTTGCCCGGCCTATGTCAAAAGGCAAAATCCGGACAAACTCGAGGCACGGTCAGTTCTATGTAAGTTTGTGGGATATTCCAAACATTCACATGGATATCTTTTCTACCATGCAGAGGAACAAAATGTGTTTATTTCTCGACATGCCACCTTTTTGGAAAAGGAATTTCTTGCAAAAGAAATTAGTGGCGATAAGGTAGAACTGGAAGAAATTCCGGCTACACAAACTCAAACTGAAGATTTAGTGGAACCAGAGGATTTAGTAGCTCCCAACGAACCTCAGCCTCTCCGCCGATCTAGTAGGGTTCCTCGCCAACCTGAGAGATACTACGGTTTTCTCATGGATGGTGGGAGCGAGGATTGCATCATGGAGGATGATGACCCAACTAGCTTCGAGCAGGCCATCACGAGTAGGGACTCAGTGAAATGGCTGGATGCTATGCGGTCCGAGATGGATTCCATGTACACCAACAAAGTATGGACTTTGGAAGTTGCTCCTGAAGGGGTAAAACCCATTGGGAGCAAGTGGATCTTCAAGAAGAAACTTGGTGTAGATGGGAAAGTGGAGACTTTCAAAGCTAGACTTGTCGCAAAGGGTTTTCGTCAAAGACCAGGTGTGGACTATGACGAAACCTTTTCTCCAGTGGCTATGCTTAAATCCATCCGGATCATGCTTGCCATCGCTGCATATCATGACTACGAAATCTGGCAATGGATGTTAAGACCGCCTTTCTAAATGGTGATTTAGAAGAGTGCGTGTACATGACTTAGCCAGAGGGCTTCGTAGACAGTGGGAGCAGCGGGAAGGTGTGCAAGCTGCTTAAATCCATTTATGGATTAAAGCAAGCATCGCGGAGTTGGAACATCTGCTTTGACGTCGTTATCAAAGAGTTTGATTTCGTCAAAAACCCAAATGAACCTTGTATTTACAAGAAGGTAGCAGAGAGTAAGGTTGTCTTCCTCATATTGTACGTGGACGACATACTCTTGATAGGAAATGATATTCCTATGCTGCAATCAGTCAAGCTCTTCTTATCACAAAGATTCTCAATGAAAGATCTTGGTGATGCCTGCGGCATATTGGGAATTAGGATCTATAGAGATAGATCCAAACGGATATTGGGATTGTCCCAATCCAGGTACATTGACACCGTACTAAAGAGGTTTAGTATGGAAGAATCCAAGCGTGGGAACTTGCCCACGATCTCTGGACTCACTCTCTCCAAAGAGATGTCTCCCAAGACTGATTTGGAGAGAGCTCGCATGCAAGGGATACCCTATGCTTCGGCTGTATGCTCTATCATGTACGCGATGCTATGTACCAGACCCGATGTAGTAAACTCACTAAGTGTAGTGAGCAGGTATCAAGCTGATCCTGGAGAGAGTCACTGGACAGCTGTGAAGAGCATTCTCAAGTACTTGCGAAGGACTAAAGAGATGCTCTTGGTGTATGGTAACGGAGAACTCCAAGTGGAGTCCTTTACCGATTCGAGCTTCCAGAGTGATAAGGACGACTCTAAGTCGCAGTCGGGATTTGTCTTTACCCTTTACGGAGGGGCGGTTAGCTGGAAGAGTTACAAGCAGGAAACCATGGCAGACTCGAAGATGGAGGCTGAATACATCGCTGCCAACGATGCTGCCAAAGTGGCTGTCTGGATCAAGAAGTTCATTACTGAACTTAGAGTGGTTCCATCAATTGAGCATCCAATACCTTTGTATTGCGATAACAATGGAGCGGTGGCTTTGGCCAAGGAACCCAGGTCCCATCAGCGATCCAGGCATATTCTGAGGCGGTATCACCTGATCCGGGAGATAGTTGATCGCCGGGAGATCAAGGTCAGGAGGGTTGACACGAAGAACAATACGGCGGATCCACTAACGAAGGCCATTCCCCAGATACAGTTTGAGAGACTCTTCGGGATGCTCGGTATGCGATACTACAGCAGCTGGCCCTAGTGCAAGTGGGAGATTGTTAGTTGTATATATGCCCTAGAGGCCAGTATTGTACAGATGATGTATATTATATTGGATGCTTGGACATATATAGAGATGACTTTCTTGCTCGATATGATAGTATGCTATCTGGTTACTCTTTATCTTAACATGTATACTAGTCTCTTTAAACTGTCTTATAGTTACATGTTGGTAAAGCCCTTAGGATGTGTACTTGACTACCTGGACTATGATGCAGATCATACTAGTGGGGACATCGTAGTCCATAAGTACATCCTTCATGGTCCCTAGTCGTGGGTGTATCGAGACGGGGCATCGATATACCAGTGTAGACTAGCGTATACGCTTCTCGACCCATGAGATGGGCGATGGATGATCCCATATCCATTGGTGTTTGACATCAGAGATGGTATACGGGTGCTCAGTGGAGACTGGGTACACTGGACGGACTCGCCGAGAACTCCCAGATGGTATTATACCTCACGTCAGATGACAGTTCTCAGGTGACACTTGTGCAGGTTAGTCTGTAGACCAGAGATCGTCATAGAGTCTTGTGTGATTTCCACTGTGCTTTGATCTCCACCTTACCACGTCCATGAGGGCGTGCAAAACGGTGGTCTTTGGGTACAGTCCCGAGTCATATGGAGGCAATGAGCGATAGGAGGGGTTTCGTCTCTCCCGGTATTGGGTGTTGATGTTGCGCTGTGCTCGATTGGCCGTAATAGGGAAGTCCCTGGCCAGGGCTGATCAGAGATTTGCTGGTAAGTGTTATGAGCCTCACATCGGCACGACTTATCGGTTATTGGGGTCTGACGTTTACCACCCCTAGACTTGATATGCGACATATCAGACGAACAGACCGGACTGTACGGTAAGTGTTACTGGTTGGATTCACAGGAGTGTGAGCGGGCTAGCTCGTCGATCTTCTGATCGCTTAATACCCGGGTGGCCGTTACGTTTAGCAGACCGCTTGCGGCTTGTGGGAGCTTGATATGATCATCATCTCCTACCGGCGTATTGACGAGTCTTTAGAGTCCTACACAGAGGTTTCCTGGCTCAAGCGAAACGAAATAGGTGCGCATATGAGATATGTGCGGGACCGAGAATAATGCGTGTATGTGATACCGCATTTCATTCTCGCGATGAATGTTTTGATTGGTTGTATGCGATATGACCTAGTTATCGAATCATTGATTCGATAAATTGATACATTGGATACTAGTCGGTTATGTGCGACATGACCGGATCATTGAATCAAATGTTGATTTAATGATTTAATGTATAATTATATATTTGATATATTACTTTGCATTAACTAGTATTGGTTCACTTTAAATGGATTTTCTCACTTGAAGTTCACAAGTTGTATATGTGATATACTTTTGTGCACTTGATTGTATCATGTTTGATGATGCATGAATATTGGCTTTGTGTAAAGAATTGTACCATGGTTATGATAATGGTTAGGGTTTTGTTTTCTTCATTCATTTATTTATCCATTCTTTATATATTTAAATAGATATAAGAAAACAAAATGGTTTCTTTTTATCATGAAGCTTGTTGAAGCTTCATGAAGCATTGACTAAAGAGACCATTTTTTCTTCATGCTTAACCCTAACCATTCCCACTTACCATGGTCTATTCTCTACACTTGACCTTAGTTAGGATATGATAAGTATTTATTTCTTTTCTATTATTGAAATACTTTTATCATATTCTATCTTCATCTTCTCATTCTTCTTCAAGAAAGAAAACTAGACTCCATTAATGGCATCTTGAGTTCTAAAGTGAGAAATCCAATTCTAAAGTGAACCCACCTCCTATTTCTTCATCCTCTACCTCTTGCCAAGTGGTTTTAGGTGTTTTCTTCACAAGTTTCACAACTAGGTGAAGTCGGAGCTTGATCCAGTGTAGCCTCGACGTAGATCATCTTCGGCATCGAAGCCGACGACTAGTCCGCTCATTTCTCCGATGAAGCTGATGAGAGAGTTCGGGATTCGAGATGGACAGCGAGGGAACGACTACATGGAGCTAAGGAAGTTGATAACCGGATCTACAAAGGTTGTAGCTTTCTTGTTTTAGTTAAGATGTTGACTAGTTTATTGTTTCGCCTAAAATTCTAGTCGACGATCCGTATTAGGGTTTCTCGGCACTCATAAAATTTAAAATTGGCATTGTTGATGCCTTGTGAGACTTCATTAGCGTGCCTCGGAACCTTACAATACCGCATTCTATTCTCGCGATGAATGTATCGATTGGTTGTATGTGATATAACCTAGTTATCGAATCAAGGATTGATTCGATAAGTCGATACATTGGATACTAGTCGGTTATATGCGACATGACCGGATCATTGAATCAAGTGTTGATTTAATGATTTAATGTATAATTATATATTTGATATATTACTTTGCATTAACTAGTATTGGTTCACTTTAAATGGATTTTCTCACTTGAAATGCACATTGTATATGTGATATATTTTTGTGCACTTGTTTGTATCATGTTTGATGATACATGCTCACTAGGGTTTGTGTAAAGATTAAACCATGGTTGTGTAATGGTTAGGGTTTTCATTTTATTATCTATTTATTTATTTATTATTCTTTTTGAAATGATAAAGAGAAAATGGTGGCTTTCTTTGTTTGTTGTTGAAGCTTCATGAAGCTTTGACTAAGGGACCATTTTGTCTTCATGCTTAACCCTAACCATTCAAACTAACCATGGTTTATTATCTACACCTAACTATGGTTTCTATATGATAAGTATTCATTTATTTTCTATTTTGAAAATAACTTATCATATTCTTTTCTTCTTCTTCTTCTTCAACAAAGAAGAAGCTTGCAACCATTAAGGGCATCTTGAGAAAAAGAGTGAGAAATCCAATTCTAAAGTGAACCCACTTCCTATTTCTTCATCCTCTACCTCTTGCCAAGTAGTATAGGGTGTTTTCTTCACAAGTCTCATGACTTGGTGAAGTGGGAGCTTGAACTTGTGTTGCCTCGACGTAGATCATCTTCGGCATCGAAGTCAACGACCTAGCCCGATCATTCTTTCGATGAAGCCGACGCTAGAGCCCGGGATCCAATGATCGCAGCGAGGAGACTTCATCGCGGAGCTATGGAGGTGGAGGACCGGATCTACAAAGGTTGTATTTCCGTTCACTCATAGTTAAGATGTTAACTAGTTGCTTGTTTCGCTTAAACTCTAGTCAACGATCCGTATTAGGGTTTCTCGGCACTTGAAATTTTTGAAATTGGCATGGTTGATGCCTTGTGAGACCTCATTAGTGTGCCTAGGAACCCTACAGATGCTGGACACGAGTATTTATGATATTTGGGTGCCGATGTTGGGCACTCGTGATTCTCAGAGATTTACAGGATTGGAGGGCCGATGAGAGTGCCGGCGCCTGAGCTATTTGGGAGATCTGGGTGCATTGATGGACACCGATTATATATTCCACGTTGACATTCCGTGTAGATGTTATGTTTCCATGCTCAGCATTCATTATTGTATCTCATCCTGTAGTTATATTACCTGATAGAGTACTTGCATGATTATTGCACATACTGCTTATCAAGCATTGATATTTTCTGCTGGCATATGATAGAGTAGCGCCGTACGTGCATGCTCGCGATTACCTTTATATGTTATCTCTATTCACGAGTTGGCAACTCACCCCCATTGTGCCACAGTATTTGCAGGTTGCCCCTCGGAGTAGTCGCGGCAGGCTGCGTTCTTGCATCTTTTGACATAGATACTCCCATAGTTGGTGTACTAGCTCTTTTGCTGATAGGTGGGTTTTGTGCGGTATCTTTTTATCTTTCAGTTATGTACATTGTTGTATCTAGTACTCTTCATCTACCATATATGTATCTGACTTAGAGACAGTGTGAGGACGATGATGTATATTATTTGTATTCTGGTGTCGAGCTCGTTGTGAGCCGACTTTTCTTTTGCAGTTTATTCTATCTGTGATGTTCCCACTTGTTGCTCTTGATCTTCGATACGACGTCGTATATTGCTATCTTGGTGATTGTTTACTTTAGATTTCTTAGCACCTTTGTAAATGCTTCCATTTAAAACTTAAAACACTCTATACTTTTTCTGGTTTGATTTTCTGGGTTTTCGGTTCACTTAGTCGCGTTACGCCTGTAGACATTACGTGGTTAGATGCCGGTCACGGGCCAAATTTTGGGTCGTGACAAACCTGTACCAGTGTCACCAGAGAACTGCCATCTGACGTGAGGTATAATAACATCTGGGAGTTCTCGGCGAGTCCGTCCAGTGTACCCAGTCTCCACTGAGCACCCGTATACTATCTCTGATGTCAAACACCAATGGATATGGGATCATCCATCGCCCATCTACATGGGTCGAAAAGCTATACGCTAGTCTACTCTGGTATATCGATGCCCTGACTCGATACACCCTCGACTAGGAACATTTGAAGGATATACGTAGCGACTACACTGTCCCCAGTAGTATGATCTGCATCACAATCCTGGTAGTCAAGTACTCATCCTAAGGGATTTATCAACATGTAACATAGAGACAATCAGGGTACATGTTAAGATAAAGTGCAACCAGATATCATACTATCATGTCGAGAAAGAAAGTCCTCCCAATATATGTCCAAGCATCCACTACAATATATATCGTATGTACAGTAATGGCCTCTAGGGCATACATATAACTAACAAACATCACATGTCATCAACGTAAGTAAATATGCATATCCCAATTGTCGTTGACGTATAGCAACGAAACTGGCGATAAACCACATATTACATTTACGGTCGCAGAAAAGAAGGAGAAAAACTACAACAGTTGGATTCCGCAACCACCATAGACATCATAAACCCAATGTATCACATACTTTGGATTTCATGCCTAACCAAATGAATTCCTTTGACATCGCATGCCTAACAATTATAAACCCCTCATTTTAGTCTCGATATTGAAAACACTTTTCAATAACCAGCCATGTAATTCAATAAGATTCCCGATAACCTGATCGAATGCTCGTCAGAAACTTTAGTAGACGTCTGCACTCCTGATGCCGTCGACGAAGTGCACTAAGGCGGAACACCGCGGCCGCGAGCACCCGAACGAATGCTTTTGGCGACGGGGTTCTCCTACAGTCACTTGGTCGAGGCTATGGGGCATGGCTATCTAGTAAGGTTACCTGGTGAGTATCCGTGTACACTACGTAATTGCGACGGACTTTTGATCCACATCAAAATTCTGTGGAAACCGATCAAATGAGACTAAACTGTAAGATTTATAATATTCAAACTAGTTATCTCATAACTAATTTTGTGGATTCCAAATATTGTATCACAATCACAGATAGCTAGACGAAGTTAAAATTTTCGATCGAATAAGCAAGCACCCAAAATTTCCTGAAAAGCTCAACATTTGAGCGGAATTCAAAAAGTACCCAGAAACTGCCACAGCTCCTATGAACCATCCGTAGAAGGGCCGACCCATGCCTCACTCATGTCGCCACGGAACCGCCGCAAACCCTAGGGTATGACCGTGGTTCCGCGATCCAAAAAGTCGAGTTTGGGTATCGTTTTTCTAGAGGGTCCACAGAATCGCTTGCATGATTTTCTGAAGATTTTTAAACACGGAAAAAATCCAACTCTTGAAAATTTCCAGCGAGGGATAATATGGGTTATTGATATCCGTTCGAACTTTTTAACATAGTTTAAATAACCCGAATAGATGTTAGAATTATGATTATGAAACATTCCGAATTGCTTTTGCAGAAATTTAACATCACATGCAAATTTATCAAAAACTAGCAACACCTGAAACACCAAAACCGAGAGACTGGAACACTGCAAAAATTTGAAAGCAAAAATCCACTATTCACCCGAGGAGCTCAGATTTTTCTAGGTTGTGGCTGGCCATATTAGGGCCAAATTGCTTCAAATTTTTGTGGTGTTCATGTTATATCACATACAACATTCTGCAGCTGCTAAAAAAATTTTTAGAGGCCATTTAAAATTCGACAGAAACTAGGAATGTGTATCGGGTGTTTCGGTTTTGTAATCCTAACAAACATCGTTTAAATCTCTAGCTTGGCTCTGATACCACTATAGGGTTACCTAGCACGGCAGCAAAGTTTCGGGAGACATCATCCATGTCGTTTTCAAATTTTTGCCGTTCTAAAGAACCCTAACCTTAGAATCTTAACTAGAAATTTAGACGAACATGCAATGTAAACAACATTACATCCTAAGTGAATGAGGAATACAACCTTGGTAGACCGGTCCTTCACTTCTAAAGCTCTGTGTAGTATTCGTTTTGCTCCAAGTAGTGAACACCCGAACTCTAGTATGGGTTCACATGAAGAAATGAACAAGCTTGCTCGAAGTCTTCGATGCCGAAGTTGATCTACGTCGAGGAGACTCAAGCTCATGCTACCTCTTCACTAATTGTAGATTAGTGAAGCAAACACCCTAAACTAAATGGCTAATATAGTAGAGGATGATGAAGTAGGAAATGGGCTCACTTTATATTTATTTTTCTCACAATATTTCATCACCTTTTCAAATCCTAGAATGCTTTTTTTAAGAGGAAGAAGAAGATGAAGTGATGAAGAGAATGAAAACTCATGAGGTGAGAATGGAAATCATGGGTGAGTAAGTGTCATACACTAACCCTTATAGAAACTTGACCATGGCTAAGGTATAATGGTTAGGTTAATAAATATCTACAAGTGAAACAAAAATAGTGGACTTGGTCAATGTTTCCACAAGCTTGTAGCCACGACAATTTCCATCTAGTTTTTGAATTACTTAGATAAATATAAACACTACACTATATCAAGCATGGTGTAAGTCTCATATACTCATGAAGCATGTGGCATCAAGCATGACATAAATAAAATGTATATTAATATATATCACATATATACTATATGCACAAATGTGAGAAAAAGAATACTTAGTGAGCAAATATTAGTTAATGTAAGTTAATACATTAAATATATAATTATACATTAAATTATCAAATTAACAATTGATTTAATAATCTGGCTATATCACATACAACCCACTAATATCAAATGAATCAACACTTGATCTGGTAACCCGGCTATATCTCATATAACCGTCCGATATCACATATCGCGAGAATAGAATACGGTATCACATACTCGTATTAATCTCGGTCCAGCACATATCCCTTATCTGCTCCTACTCCGTTTCGCATGAACCAGGAAACCTCTGTCTAGGACTCTAAAGACTCGTCAATACGCCGGAAGTAGGTGATGATCATATCAAACACCCACAAGCCGCAAGCGGTCAGCTAAACGTAACGGCCATTCGGGTATTGAGCGATCAGAAGATCAAAAAGCAAGCCTACTCATACTCCTGCGAATCCAATCAGTATCACTACCGTACAGTCCGGTCTCTTCGTCAGATATGTCGCATATCACAGCCTGAGGGTGGTATAACGTCAGACCCAAATAGCCTAATAAGTTTTGCCAATGCTAGGTCCATAACGGTTCGAGAGACTACTGATAACACTTACCAGTAGATCTTAGCAACCCTGGCAAGGGATTTCATGTTATGGCCAATCGAGCATAGCGCAACATCAACTCCCAATACCGGGAGAGACGAATCCCCTCCTATCGCTCATTGCCTTCATGTGACTCGGGACTGTACACAAAAACCACCTTTTGCATGATCTCTTGACCGTGGTAAGTGTTGGGGTAAAACTTTACACCTCGGTTGACCAAGTCAAAATCAAAGTCAACCCCAAGCCAAGTGGGCCCAAGCCCAGATCCAGTGGGCCCATGCCCAGGTCGAGCCCGAACATGAAGCGGCCGACCTTCCCCCATGCCAAGATAAAAATTTTGTAATAAATAATTTTGTTGTATTTCTTTTATTTTATTTTCAGATAAATGTAAGAAAAATAGGAACAAAGCCAAATTTTTGTAAATCCCATGGCTTATGTGCAAAAAGAAATGGCACATGAGCCATGGGATAGGCAAAATGCCATTTTGTGAAGCCCTAGGGGCTATGTGTAAAATGAATGGCCTATAAAGGAAAGGATAATGAAATATCCCAACAAGTTTTTCTCTCTCCAAAAAAAAAGTCTCAGAGCTGAGCTCTTTCTTCCATCTTCAAGGTTCCAAAACCTTCTTCTTTCTCTTGAATTAAATCAAGAGTTTTACTCTTCCTTTTTCAAAACAAATTAGTTTTTCACCACAAAACCCACAAAGGGGAACTCGGATCTATCATTAGATCTCAAAAAGAAGAGATTTTTAGATCTCACATCTCTTGAGCCAGCCAACAGAGGAGGAAGAAGAAGAACCCATTTCCCCAACCAAAACATTCTTTTTTTTAAGGAGTTTAACTCCAGTAATTTCTCTTTCGAGAGTTTTCGGGGCTAAAAGCCCTCTTTTCCTCTCCAGCGCACTGCGCCCGAGCGCAAAGCGCCCACGCGCCGACACGTGGCACGCGCGCTTGCGCTCCACCGCGCAGCACTCATGCGCAAAGCGCCCACGTGCCGACACGTGCCGCGCGCGCATGCGCTCCAGTGCGATTGCGCTCCAGCGCGCAGCGTTCATGCGCAAAGCGACCACGTGCCGACACGTGTCGCACGCGCTTGCGCTCCAGTGCGCTTGCGCTCCAGTGCGCAGCGTTCATGCGTAAAGCGCCCACGTGCCGAGACGTCGCGCGCGCTCTTGCGCAAAGCGCCCACGTGCCGACATGTGGCGCGCGCGCTTGCGCGCAGCGCTCATGCGCAAAGCGCCCACGTGCCGACACGTGGCGCGCGCGCTTGCGCTCCTGCGCAAAGCACCCACGTGCCGACACGTGGCGCGCTTGCGCCTTAGCGTACAGCATCTAAGCGCATAGCGCCCAAGGTGCTGCCCCACGCATCCTTTGGATGTTTTTCCCCCCCTTTTTTTCATATATATACAAATGTACACATGCACATACTCCACGACACTGTCCCTGTTAGAAAAAATTTCTAACGGGACCCCCGTAAAAACTCTGCGTGGCTCCCGATATATTTAAACCCCCCTCCAAAACACAACACACGTACACCGCACATTGAGTTCGCATGACCATTTTAACCCGTTGATCGGAGGTTCCCTCGCCCCAAAGGCGAGGGGTAATTAACGGCAGCTTAGTCCGCGGCTGCCGGAGATTCGGATCCCCATAATCATTAAACCCCGGCCTACCCTAGGCAGGGGGAATCTGTAGTACGCCTGACAAGCATGCGTGTATTCCCATCTCAATGGGGTGACGAAAAACACCCTACAGACTCTGGCACGCCCGGTGGGACCAATCTCTCCTCCCATATTTCGGGTTAAACGTTCATGCGAACTCAATCAATATACTTATCGATTGCCTATACTGAAATGATGTTCTTTTTTTCGTGCAGCAATCAACCTTCGACGACAATGTCTCCCCAGACGAGTTCAACTTCCAATGCGACCCTGATTACGTACGTGGTCAAGATCAACGCTCGTGTGGTTCTCCCCGCAAGCCTCAGTCGACAGTGGGAGGAACCACCCCGCCAGTTTGATTCCGTCATCACCTACCCTGCCGGAAGCGCTCATCTGGCGGAAATCCCGGCGGAACAGGTGGTCAAGACGGTCCCAAGAGGAAAAAGGCCGAATGTCGTGATCGCCGAGGCACCACAACCGAAACTTAAGATGGTGTCTGAACGAGTCCATGGTGCTCCAGCGGGGGGCAAGACTTCCGATGCGAAGGATAACATTAAATGTTGCGTACGAGCTCAGGCGATGACTCCAACAAATGCACAATCGGGCGTATTTCCAAGGCCCCCCATCAACCGGTCTGCGGCGTCTTCCCAAAGAGCCGAAGTCCGCCAGGTGCTTAGAACAGAAAAGTTAAGGCAGAAGCGGCTCAGGTATCGAGCCAACAAGTGGGCCAATGCTTCGGCCAAATGGAATCGTGTGAAGTTCCAAGTGCAGGGTTGCCCCTCGACGACGGCTGAGTCGGACGTAAGAATCAGCAATTCCTTCAAGCCTCTGAAGTTGGTTCAGAAAAACGCCATGACCGCCAGAATCAAGAAGACAGCGGTCCTAACAGTGCCACAAAGAGACGTGTCCCGGCCCCAACAGAAAAAGTATGACATTGCCTCTTCAAGAGTCTATCAAGCACTCTGTGCCGCACAAAAGCAGTGGGGAAAACCGAGAAAAGAAGCGCCAGCACCATTCAAGAACCTGGTTAGGCCAGCCGCCTTCAATCGACTACCAGCTACCGAAGCAAGGGGGTCAAGACAGCGATCCGTGAAATCAGCCGCCAATGATAGAAAGATGGCCGGATATATCATCCATACAGTCTAAATGGCGGGCGGGCGCCCCAACGACAACCTTCGCAGCAAAAGCAAGGACGGAGCCACCACATCCCAAGCCCAATCCAGCCTGAATGTGGTTGCCGCCGCCCAAGAACAACCGCCCCCGCTGGATGAAGAAAACCCTCTCGATGAGGATGATAGGTAGATAGACCCCTCGGTCCATGTAGAGTCAAGCTCAGACAGCGAGGAAGAGCCGACTTTCCGCCCCAGGACTGCGGAGCAGGAGCTGCTTCAAGAGCTTCGAAAACAGCTCAGGAGCAAAGATAAAGAGATGGCCAAGCTCTATTCAAAGATTGACGACTTAACGAACATGGTGTTGCAGCTTACGGCTCAAATTGCTCGAGCACCTCCCAATCAGACACAAACCGCTACTAATCAGCCGGGTGATGACAATCCGAGGCAGCCAATGCCTGTTCCTTTGGGACCAAGACTGGTCGAGCCGCATGAAAGCCGGCAGCATTCCGCTTCTGGGGACGCCTTGGCCCCAGATAGCACCATCCCGCTAACAGAAGATCGGATAATGGATTTGGTCACCAGCAAGGTTAAAACATTGGTGGCCGAAGCTGAAGCTCAGAAAGAAATCGGCAGTAGTGGTCGTCCATATCCCGCGCAGTACGATCTGATTGAGTTCCCAAGCGGCTACGTCATTCCTAAGTTCGGAAGATTTGATGGAACGAGGAATGCAAATCAGCACGTCGCCCACTTAAAAGCATCGTGCGGAAATACAGGGGGCAATGACGCGCTCCTTCTTCGTCAGTTTGTCAACAGCCTGACCGGCGTCGCCTTCGACTGGTATGCGAGTATACCGAACGGGTCCTTCATTACCTTTGCCCAAATGGAGTCCCTGTTTCGGCAAAGGTTCATGAGTGTCAGTGATAAAATCTCCATTGCCGACCTTGTGAGGACCAAGCCGTGGAAGAATGAAAGCAACACCGACTTTATCGCCCGATGGCGCAATCTCACAGTCAAGTGCGAACCGCCGATGGAGCAGGACCAGTCCGTCAGCCTTCTCATTGGGAACCTCAGCAATTGGATGGTCCCATTCTTGTGTACGGCGGGCCTCAAGACATTTCAGGAGCTAACCAAGAAAGTCCAAATGCTGGAACGCTCGAAGCAAGAGTCCCCGCCGGATTCTCAGAGAGACAAAACTTGGAAAAGCAAGCGGGACGACAACCGTAGAAGCGGGAGTTCCAGCAGTACCAATGTCTTCAATGCCTCTGACAATGAAGAAAAGCGAAGGGCGGGCGAATCCAAAACCGACCGGTCTCGAAAGCTATTGCTGGGAGGAGATGGACCTTCCCTAGAGGAGAAGAAGAACAAGGTTTACTCTTTCAGAAGGGACAAGGTCCGCAAGATATTTAAAGATGCCTTGAACAACGGCCTACAATTGCCGGAGTCGAAAAGACCCCAAGAAGCAAAAATGACCGACAATCCTCTGTATTGCCCGTACCACCGTGTAGTGAGCCATGCGATCGAGGATTGCTATATCTTCAAAGACTGGGTCGAGAAGCAGTACAAGGCTGGAGAGATCGAGCTGTCCAAAAGCGTGTTGGTGAACAATCAAGTTGCAACCGCCAACTTTATACAGACAGAAGTTGAAGCCTTCTGGGAGCAGACAGCTGAACCAGCTGCCTTCAAAAAAGAAACGGACTCACCGCGACCTCCGTGGAGTACGCACATATCTAATACGACGAAAAAGATGCTAAAGCTACTTCAGAAAGAGCCCAGGATGGAATGGGAAGGACAGAAGAAGCCTACCAGTCCAGCTGCCAATGCGGCTCCATCAGGCTCAAAATCCAAGAAGCTCAAGCAGAAGAAAAGTGCAGCTAGGCGCGAAAAAGAGTCTGCAGGGAGATCGACCATTCAAAAATATATCGATTCCCTCGAAGAATATGAACAAAAGTAAAGAACATTGATTCAATTGAAGGAGTTCTTCCCTGTACAAGTGGCTGAAATTCTGGAGGAGTTAGAAGAAGACTCCAATGAAGAGATCCCAGTAGTGACCTGCTACGCCATCCATCTTGGCAGCGACTCCGAGGATGATCTCTGTTTTCCCGAAGAGGACGAGGAGCTCACCACAAAGGCCAATCAAATCCATCTCAGAAGCGGCAGGGCTCTACCGCAAAATCAGGGCAACGCCCCAAAAGGGAAGGAAAAACAAGTCGCTAATGAAGAAGATGGCAGAGAATCGGCTGATGAAAACATAAGTCCGTCCTCGGTAGACTATAATGTCTTGGCGCATCTCCGGAAGCTTCCGTCTCTCCTGAGCATCTACGACGCCTTGGTCCTATCTAAGGAGCTTAGAGATGTTCTTATTCACGCTCTACAAAACCCCGAGCGGTATCAGGCTCACTTTGCGGAAATTAATATGAAAGAAGCTCAGCATGCTTTGCATTCCGCCGCAGTCACATTTAAAGATGAAGACTTGCTACTGGGAACGGCTGAGCATAATCGGCCGCTTTACGTGACCGTGTACAGCGACGGAGATCGAATTAATCGCATATTGATTGATCCGGGGTCCTCAGTGAACATCATGAACTTGCGAACTCTGAAGAGTTTGTCAATGGACGTCCGACACCTGTCAAGGGAAAGGATTATCATTCAAGGCTTCAACCAAAATTGCCAGCAAGTTCTGGGGTCTATAGCCTTGTCAATCAAATTTGGGGATCTGCAAACTGAAGCTAAGATATACGTGATCGACGCCGACACGTCTTATAAGATTCTCTTGGGGCGGCCGTGGCTCCACGATTATGGCATCATTCCGTCAACTCTCCATCAATGCTTGAAGTATACTAAAAATGCCGAAGAAAGACGCATTGACGGAGACATCCAGCCGTTCGGTGTGCATGAAGTCCGATATGAAGATTCTCGGTACGTTACGAACCACCAAAATGCTAAGCCACAACTGACTGAGGATAGAACGGCCCCAAGACTCAAAAGCAAATCTGCACCGGCTATCACTTTCAAAAGCAAAAATACCCAAGTGCGCCCGCATTTCGGCAGCGACACTGATGAGTCCGACGCTGGAAGCCCGTCCTTCCGCAAAACTCGCCCTCATTTCGGCAGCGATACGGACGAATCTGTTACTGAAGGCCCATCTAGCAGCAAAGTTCGCCCTCATCTTGGCAGTGACACTGAAAAGTCAGAAGAAGAGGACCTGCCGTGCAACAGCTGTGCAGATCGGCCCCCCATGCAGCAAGCGAAACTACGAGAGACCTTCGAAGTCGCTGAAGGGTCCCTGGCCATCACAAGGGTGCCGGAACGGATGTGTAAAGAGCTCGACGCATTGTCAGTCTCTACCGTGGACCAGCTGGAAACTTTCTACGTGCCCGGGAGGAAAAATGGACAGAAGGGCATCATGTTTTACAGGTCAAACCCCGTTGTGCACCCGGACGACCTTTCTGTCGCGTGCCTTCCCTATGAGAGAGGCATAAGAGCCGTCCTCAATCCCC
Source organism: Agapanthus africanus (assembly GCA_030015575.1). NCBI lineage: Eukaryota > Viridiplantae > Streptophyta > Magnoliopsida > Asparagales > Amaryllidaceae > Agapanthus > Agapanthus africanus. Next base: position 273,012,584 of record JASDDO010000012.1, read on the forward strand.
GATACTATGCGCCCGAGATGCGGGAATACTTTAAGAAGTGCGGATGCCGGTTATATTAAACGGAGTCCGAAGCAAAGTTTTACGAAGGGCTATGGAATCCGCCCCAGGTCCGAGCACTCATCGATGGACGAATTCCAGATAGACGGGGCATAGGCTACATTCAACCTGATTCCAAAGCGTGCTACGTGATCCATGTTGGTGAGGCCAGCGAAAGATCAAATGATGACGACGAGATAGCCGAGCCAGAAGAAGCTCCTCAAGAGCTCGAAGATGGCGGACAAGCAACCTTTGATGAGCTAACCGAGATTGACTTAGGAACGCCCGATAATACAAGGCCGACCTACATCAGCTCACTCTTGTCGGAGGAAATGAAAGAGCAGATAATTGCCCTGCTGCGTGAGTTCGTCGACTGCTTCGCGTGGATGTACAAAGAAATTCCTGGCCTTTCCCCTGAGGTAGCCGTGCATAAGCTGGCTATATCTCCTGATGTTAAGCCAGTCAAACAAGCTCCTCGAAGAATGAGAAGGGAGTTGGAAGAAAAGGTCATCGAGGAATCCAAGAAACTCATCGAGGCCGGCTTCATCAGGGAAGAGAAATATGCAGACTGGATCGCATGCATAGTCCCAGTGAAGAAGAAAAATGGGCAGATCCGAGTTTGTGTCGATTTCAGGGACCTCAACAAGGCATGTCCTAAAGACGACTTCCCGCTACCGGTCATGGAAATGATGGTCGATGACACCTCAAATTACGAACTGTTCACCTTTATGGATGGCTCGTCTGGATATAATCAGATCAGGATGTCGCCTGAGGATGAGAAGCACAAAGCATTTCGAACCCCGATCGGAATATATTGCAACAAGGTAATGCCATTCGGACTGAAGAACGCAGGTGCTATATATCAAAGGGCGATGACTAATATCTTTGATGACCTAATCCATAAAGTCGTCGAATGCTATGTTGATGATCTGGTCGTCAAGACTAAAGCCAAGGCCGATCATATCCAAGATCTCAGGACCGTTCTCACCAGACAGAGGGAATACGATCTGAAGATGAATCCTCTGAAGTGCGCTTTTGGCGTGTCATCGGGAAAATTCCTGGGCTTCATAGTCCGACATCGAGGGATCGAAGTTGACCCATCAAAGATAAAAGCCATCATGGAGATGCCCCCTCCGAAGAGTCTGACGCAGCTAAGATCTTTTCAAGGCAAGCTTGCTTATATACGGATGTTTATCTCAAATTTATCGGGAGATGTAGGCCCTTCTCAAAGCTCATGAAGAAAGGAACTCCATTTATTTGGGATGCCGAATGTCAAGTAGCGTTCGAAAGCATCAAACAATACTTGTTGCACCCTCCAGTGCAGGCCGCTCCCATTCTAAATAAACCGCTGATTCTCTACACTGCCGCACTGGACGAGTCACTCGGTGCGCTCCTTGCCCAGAATAACGAGGAAGGAAAAGAAAATGCCCTCTACTACCTCAGTCGAACTTTAGTCGGGGCGGAACACAACTACTCCCCAATCGAAAAGCAATGCCCGTCTCTGATATTTGTTGTGAAGAAGCTGAGGCACTATTTGCTCGCTCATCGGGTTATGCTGATCTCCAAGGTCGACCCGCTCAAACACTTGATGACCAAAGCAAGCCTACCCAGCAGAATGGCAAGATGGGCTGTCATGCTACTTGAGTTTGACATAGTTTATATCCCTCAGAAAGAAGTTAAAGGGCAAGCTATTGCAGACTTTCTCGCCGCTCATCCCATACCAGAAGGGTCGCCACTAAATTGTGAGTTACCCGATGAACATGTGCTGCACCTCGAGGAAGATGAGCCATGTTGGGCGCTCTACTTCGATGGAGCCTCGTCAATAAGGACCTCCAGTAAATCAAGCGTCCCGGAGATAATAGCAGGGATAGGATTGGTGTTCATCACACCATCAATGGGAACCCTACGGCGCTCTTTTGCTCTCACCGAGCCTCGGACAAACAATGAAGCTGAGTATGAAGCTCTGATAGCTGGTTTGGAGCTTGCCGTAGAAATGGAAATCCGTCGGCTACGAGTCTACGGTGACTCCCAGCTTGTCGTCAACCAAGTAAGCGGAGACTATAAGATATACAAACCCGAGTTAGCTCGGTACAGAGGTCGAGTGGTGGAACTCATGAAACGGTTCACTCATATTGAACTAACGAAAGTCCCTAGAGCGTTGAACGGAAAGGCTGATGTAGTCGCTCGCTTGGCCAAGGAGCTGGCTGATCCTGGCATGGACGAAATTCTGATCACAGTCAGGAGCCGGCAAATTCTACCCCCAGTCTCTCTACGAGAAGAGGAAAGCGCGGAACAGAAGAGCAGTCCTGCGGAAGAAGCTTCGATCATCCAAGACGAGCCCGATTGGAGAGTGTTGGAGATAGTGCCCTCAGAGTCAATTATTGGATCACAGGCACGTGATTGCAGTGATTGAGGGAGGACCTATCCCGGGAGGACAGTCTTGCTCGAGATGATAGTATGCTATCTGGTTTACCTTTATCATCGTGTACTGCTTTAGGTGACCTGACATGTCGCTATTGCACGTTGATAGAGCCCCTGGGATTCTTGCTTGACTGCCAGCAGTATGAGGGCGATCATATAAGTGAGAGCTGGAGTCTATAAGCACATCCTTAAAAGGTCCCTAGTCGTGGGAGTTTCGAGACAGGGCATCGATTCTCCAGAGTAGACTAGTGTATACAGTCGAGACCCCGACGAGGGGCGGTGGTCGGTCTCACAAGCCACTGGTGTCAGTTGGTTCACCTAAGATGTATACAGGTGCTCATTGGGTTATGAGTACACCGGACAGGACTCGCCGGGAACATGCTAGTTGGTCTTATACCTGACGTCAGATAGCAGTTCCCAGGTGACATGTGTACAGGTTAGTTCATCGACCTGGGGATCGTCATTTGTCTCGTGTGAGTTCCCACTGTACTTTGATTACTACCCTACCACGGCTCAAAGGAGTCGTGCAAACAGGTTTTAGTTGGGTACAGTCCCGAGCCACATGGAGGCAGTGAGTGGATCTTCGGGGGTTCGTCTCTCCCGGTATTGGGGGTGAGGTCGTGCTGTGTCTAGGAGAGCCATTACACAAAGACCTTGGCCAAGGCAGGAGATTTACTGGTAGGTATTCCAGTAGTATCTCAGGGTGTTCTGGGCTACACTCCGACACGACTTGTACCGCTTTTGGGGGTCTGACTTTTACCAACCCCCTAGGCCCGCCATGCGATGCTCATAGACGAACGGACCGGACTGTACGGATATTGTCACTGACAGGCTCAGTTGGGTGTCGGGGTGAGCTTCCTCATCGACGTCCCTTTTGGTCAATAGCTGGTAGCCCGTCACGTATTGGCTTATACCTCTGACGTGCTAGTGGTTAAATCCACAGCCATAGTATTGACGAGTCTTTAGAGTCCACCACACTTTCAGTTACTCAAGCTTTCGGGCGAAACGCTGTAGAGGCCGTATGGAGATATGGCAGGGTCCGATCAGATACGTGCGGTATTGCACGGATCAGGATCGGACGGTTTGTACTAGTGGCCGTATAGTTATATGGCAGCGTTTGATCAGATACGTGCGGTATTGCACGGATCAGGATCGAACGGATTTTACTAGCCGGCTTTGGCTTAAGCCGGTCCTAGTTTAGTACAGTGTAGATTTTGTCTCATTGCATTTGTATCCGGACGGAATACAAATGCGGGTGTGTATGCACAGTGTGGGGTTATCCTGTAATTTATTACGGGACCAGTTTTCTAGGGTTGCCATTTTGCTTTCCGTTCCGGCCGGTTTTTCTTTGTTCTTTCCCGGCCGGACTTTTCCGATGGAGGGGGTTATTTGCATTTGTGCAAATAACATTTGTGGAGGGGTTTTCTTGAAAAAGGTTTTATTATGAGAGCATCTTTTCTTTTGCACCTTTTCTTGCATTTATTGTGAAGAGAAAGGATTTGAAATGGATTTGAGGTTGATGGAGAGTTTAGTGATGATTATGTTCTTGGATGTGGTCACCTTTCTACTTTTCCTACACTCACCTCCCTTCATGTTTATGCATCATATTCATTCCTCCACCCTCTTGCTCTCATTTTGATGAAATGGTTGAAGAAAAAGAAAAGAGATAAGAAAAGAAAAGAGAGAAGAAGAAAAAGAAAAGAGAGAAAGAAAATGAGAGTGATTCATTTTTGTGCATATCATTCTTCATCTCATTCCATTGCTAGAAAATTGAAAGCACCAATTTTCTATACACCATTCCTCCATCATCCACAAATGGCAACCAAACCCCAAAAGAGAGACTTTGATTCTACACTATATTCCTACAGCAAATCTTGAGCATGTCGAGTTGCCGGCTTCATGCTCGAGTTGCCTCAGTATCGAGGTGGGAGCCCGTAAAAGTACCCGGCTTCGTGGTGCCCCTTTCCGACGAGGAGGAGATGGACGGAGATCCCGCGAGGAGATCGGAGCGGAGATGAAGACCGGAGGACTTGGATCGTCGGTATATCTCTAACCTATCTTGTTAGTTAGCTAGACTAGTTTAATGGTCACGATCCGGAGTTTAGTGCGCGGTGGTGCCGTTTTGCCAAGTCCGCAAAAATTTAAGTTTACCACCGTTTCCGCGTTTGGCCGTCGGATTGACGGCCGGGGCGCCGCCGTGCACTTACAGTGGTATCAGAGCCTCGCCATTAACATAGTCTAGTTTGGTGTAATGTGTTTTACGTTTCCGATCAAACAAATTTCCAAAAACCGTATTTTTCTAGCACATCAGTTTCTGTCGAAATTTTTTGGAGTCCAAAAATTTTTCTGGTTGTCTCAGAGTGATGTGCAGGGAAATAGAAGCATACTGTAAAAATTTGGCACCATGATCTTACTATTCCGCCGCGCAAGCGCCGCGAAACCCCACCTCGTGCGGCGCTTCCGCCGCGGATTTTACTGTTCACCCCCCCAAATTTTTCCAGTGTGTCTCTAAGTTGAAAATGTGGTTTCTGGAATATTAAAATTGGGCTAATTATTTCTGTGAGTGCTACAGTTTTTGATTGAGGGCCCACTTGTTAATTTTTGATCGATCGGAAAATTTAAAACACATTTTTCACAGTATTTACATTATATCTGCGACCGTGAATGTCACTCGATCGGTAAATCCTGTCTAACTGCTATAGCCCGGTTAGACGGATTTGCGAACGTGACTTTCACGTTGATGTTCTATGTTTATGCTGTGATGTTGCGGATCGGTCGTGGGGGATAGCCTGGATGCAATGCTAGTACTGTATTGTTGTATTATGTACATTTGTTATTGCGGGGCGAGCGTCCGACATGTGGACTGCCGTCACTGCCTGTTTGTATTATTCTTTTGGGGCACGACCTGGTTGCGGTCGATGTACCCGATGTATGTATATTTTACTTTCTGTACTAGGATTACCCCGCGGTGGGGTGCACGGATAGCCGGGTTCTAGAGGGCAACAAGCCCGCATCTCATGGCATTGAGACGGAGGGGGCTTCACTCTAGGATTGGCGGGCTATTCGCCGCACTCGTAGGGGGTACAGGATGACCCAGGAGGGGTGCCCAAGTTACCGGATTCCGTGAAGTGTTGGGTGGTCCATTCACGGCGATGAAGGGGGCTGCCTCGCTTCAGGTTTTGGCGGGTAACTTGCCGCGCCCGTAGGGGTCTAGGATTTCATTGCACAGGCTATCCACACGACCAGGGGAACGTCGGGTTTCAGTAGTGGCTCTGTGAAACCCGGGGATCCCAGATATCTGTATTGTTCTGTGATGCTGTACATTTCTGTGATGTTGCATTTCTTTCACGCCTTGAGCGAAATATAATATATTGGTATATATATTAGTAGATGTTGTATATGTTTTACATCCGCGCTAGTCCAGTCCCCGCTCTGTCGTTAGTTAGCTAACCTAACGGGTAATGACGGGACCCAGTGGCGAATGCGGATGGCATATACGTACGTCAGTATATTTTCGTTCTTTGTGGTGTGATTAATTGATGGGACTACATTGATTCGGATCAATGCAAGTTAAACAAACCTAATCTGATGTTGTTGGAACACTTTTCAAAAAGCTGTTATTGCAAGGGCGTTCTCTTTTGTTTTGCATCGTGATATTCATTGGAATATCCTGCTCCTCAGTCGACGAGGCAAGGGCCGAGATCCCTTCACCGGGAGTGACCCCTTGGACAGAAGTTTGCGTCGGGGCATTAACTTCACTATAGCCGATTACTTTTGCTTTGCATCGCGGTATTCATTTGGAATATCCTGCACCCCATTCTACGGGGAAAGAGCCGAGATCCCTTCACCGGGAGTGACCTCTTTAGCAACGGTTTTCGTCACTATATTTTTAAAAGCTATCCGTTCCTTCGACGATATCAAGTTCTTTACGTTAAAGGTTTTCGCCAGAAACCATTCGTAGCCCTCCGTCGTTTCATATGGGTGGTCAATAGTATTCAAGCTGTGTATGTTGGCCAAAGTCAAGGCACAGTGATTGGTAGCTATTGGGGTATTCATATGCAGCATAGATAGATGCGTTGGTTTGGGACAGTCGTACTGCCATTTTGGCCAAAGTCAAGGGTATGTACGGGTGGATTCAAATTAACCTGGAGAATGACGGGTAGAACTTGACATGTGACTTATGATATGTTGGCCAAAGTCAAGGTCATAAGAGCATGGGGCAGAAATCACATCGGGAGTTTCAAAAGTACTGAAACTTGCCAGATATGCGCATACCTTCTGGAGTGTGATACCGTGAGCGGATTCCGTCACGTTGTCATGCGATGAGAGTTGGATCCCGATTCCCACTGATGAGTTAGTATACTCCTCGGGTGACCCCGACTAATTCTTCTTTCAGGTTTGGAGGAGAATTTGAGGTACAGTGGGAGGTTTCCAGATTGGATAAATTGGTAACCATTCTGATCTAGGTTAGAGTGCACGCTGAGTGTTTCTTTTCTCTCTCTCTTTGGCAGCGACCATTGACCCGACCCTAAGATTTTGACTCAGTGACCAAGTTGACCGAACCTTCTTAACACTGGCTTTTGGATTGTCAGAGTTGCGAACCTCATTGCCACTCCTACTTTTACCCTTTTCTCCAGGACACCCCGTATTACTACGAACGTCCACTTCCATTGGACAAAACCATCGTATGGTTAGATACGAACTCGAAGGGATTTATTCGAGGATGGTTTCCGGTTCTGGAGAAAACGGATAGGACTATTCAGTTGTCTTTTCTTTTCACCCTCTCTCAGGTTGCGAGTACTCCTTAGTTTAGGAGTAGTACACCTATTATGCAAATTGGATAGTCTTCTTCCAAACTATAGGCTGGTGCCGACCAGTAGGGAATGAAGAAAACCAGTTAGCCTAAACGGTGTACAGAAGGTATTAAGTTCAGACAAAGCAAGGGATTAGTAAGAGGGCAAAGTAAATTGCGACTGCTATTCACGACCAAACCAAGTATTTCTTCGCCAATCCTAAATCACCTTTGTATTTCTCCAGGACACTCCGTATCATTACGAAGATCCCATTTTATTGGATAATCCATCGTATGGTTATATACGAACTCGAAAGGAACTCGTTCCAGTTCGGGGATGGATCCTGGTTCAGGAGAAATAGGAATAAAGTACATTCAGGTGTCTTTTATCTTCACCTTCTCTCGCGATGCGAGTGCTCCTAGGATTAGGACAGTACACCCTTTATGCTTTTTGGATAGTCTTCTTCCAAACCATAGGCTGGTGCCGAACGGTAGGGAAGGAAGAAAACCATTTGGCCTAAAGGGGTGTACAGAAGGTAAAGACTAAAGACATATGAAGGGATTTGGAGAGGTGGCAAAGAACTATACGGTTACAGTCGTGAATCTGGAAGAGGCATTACTAGGAATACCGGGATACCCCATCGAAACATTTCAATGTTTCAGTTCTACTGTGTACTGTTAAAATAAAACTGATTTCCCGATTAGACACTTGCTCCAGGGTATGTATTTACCAGCTTTGATTCTCACATCTGTATGGTTTTACAGATGATGAGTGGGAGTAAGTTATTGGGAATTTGGTGACTATCCTCATTATATCGGGATTCGTTGCAATCGGTGATATTTGAGGAAATCACCTGGGCTGTTTGCCAGTCGGCAAATATTTGGTTTTGAATATCCGCTGTTGTGCACCAATTTCAAATTGATATATCTGTACGTCTATTTTCATAGAGTGAGATATACCTTTTGATATTATGTCGATGACATTTACCTATATCAGTGGATGGTTAGGTAAGGAGCATTGAACAGCGGTGTAATTCTTCTTAACCAAAAGTACAGTTTTCAACCTACGACACACAGTGATTGAGTCGCAAGACTCAGGGGGCTTATACAGAGTGTTGTATATTGTCCAGTGTCCACTAGGACAGAGGGGTTGGTCCTCATACTATATTCTGTTTACTTTTAACTTCTCTAGTTCTTAGACATGTGTTTCGTAGAAACACAGGGTCTAAGTTTTGAGGAGTTATAGGTATTTGAATAGAGTAGAGAACCAGGTGTAGCAAGTATCGGGATTCTTCAAAGTGATCGAAGATGTAGATACTTGTGTATGGTATTCAGTTGATAGTAATGATAAAGAGAAATTGCTTCTCTTTCAGGTTACTCATAATTGGAAGCATTCCTAAGTTGAGTAACGCTGATCGGCCTCCTTCCATTTAGTTGACATGCACTGGAGATAGCTGCATGATTTGAATCTGGTTCAATTAAATCAGTGCCTCTGGTTCTATATTGGATATAGAACAGTTCATATCTTAACGATGTTAAGGTACGGGGAGTTGTCCGGCTTATGATTAAAACCAGACTCTGGATAACTCAAGGCACGTTTCTGTAATGGCTGTTTGTGGGTTGACCCAGGCTATGACGCGGGTTGACTTTCTACCATCTGGATGAACAATAGCAATATTGTTCTAGACTCGCCACAGTTTTATTAAAAATGGATTTTTTCAGAAAACAGTAGTGGGAGTATGGTATAACTGGAAGTAATTCCAGAACCGCAAACGATTACTGAAGATTTGATAAGGAACCTAAAGATTCAATCTGTTTTGACATTCCATTGGCCACTCCGCAGATAAGGTGGGTAACTTCAGGCACCCGAGAGGTACTACGGTAGCCTCAAGGACGGTGACAGGGAAGTTCTTGTTTACCCACAATTACCATTGCTGTTGTTCCAGGCTGCGAGACCCGGCGGGAGGATGAGTATAGCGTCGTTCTGAACTCGCTTCAGAAGTGTACGTGTATATGACTCTGCCAGAGGGTTGTCGTAGTCAGTGGGAGCAGCGGAAGCATTGGTGGACATCAGGCTTATGTCTATTTATAGACTAAAGCAGATGTAGCGGAGATAGATCATCTATTTCTGATGTGACAGTCATAGGTTTGACGTCATCAGAATAGGGGATGGATCTGTTGAGAAGGTAGTAGGAAGTGATATTCCTATACTACGATCGGTTATACTTTGGTCGTCACACAGAAGTTTCTCCACAAGGGACTTGGACATTATATCAGACATACTGGTTACTAGATCTATGTTTTTAGATCTAGATTTGGGTGGTTTCCCAATCAGGGTACCTTGACAGCATTCTAAGAATATTTAGAATGGACGACTCCTGGCACGGTAGTGTACCTGCAGGTGATGGAGTCACCCTCTCTAAAACTGTCTTACAGACTAAAGTAGAGAGGGATGTACATGATTGGCAGATCACTTGCTTAGGCAATTGAGTCAATCATGAGATGTCAAGTACCACACCAGATGTTGTTCTTGCAGTAGATGCAATAAGTTGACATTGATAAAATCCTGGAGAAATAGTCGGAAGCAGTTTTAGAACATAAGTGAATGTTCTAGGGATATGATAACGGCTGCCTCCTTTAGGAGACGGTTATCACTCCAGGCTTCCAAGGTGACATAGACGACAAGGAGGTTGTCAGAGTTATAGTTTTCCTTCTGACGAAGGGCAGTATTTTGGACAGATGGTCCAAGGCAATACTGAGGGTGGCATGGCGCAGGATACTGATTAAGTTCAGTTGACGATACAGTCTAGGAAGTTTGGATTTCGAGTTCATTTATGAGCTCGGTCCCATCAGACATCCAGACATACTAAGACAGGTATTGCTCATTTCGGGAGATAGTTTTCTCCGCGAACTTGAGATATAGAGAGACATAGAAAGAAACTTCTAGGCGGATCCACTCACTGAGGCTATTCCTCGACCGCAATAGTTTCACAAACGGGATTTGTGAGACTGACTAGTAGAGGAGTTGGGTGTTCGGTATCACACGGGCTGTGAGTATGCGGCATCGCAATAATTAGCCCTGAGTGCAAGTGGGAGATTGTTGGAGATAGTGCCCTCAGAGTCAATTATTGGATCACAGGCACGTGATTGCAGTGATTGAGGGAGGACCTATCCCGGGAGGACAGTCTTGCTCGAGATGATAGTATGCTATCTGGTTTACCTTTATCATCGTGTACTGCTTTAGGTGACCTGACATGTCGCTATTGCACGTTGATAGAGCCCCTGGGATTCTTGCTTGACTGCCAGCAGTATGAGGGCGATCATATAAGTGAGAGCTGGAGTCTATAAGCACATCCTTAAAAGGTCCCTAGTCGTGGGAGTTTCGAGACAGGGAATCGATTCTCCAGAGTAGACTAGTGTATACAGTCGAGACCCCGACGAGGGGCGGTGGTCGGTCTCACAAGCCACTGGTGTCAGTTGGTTCACCTAAGATGTATACAGGTGCTCATTGGGTTATGAGTACACCGGACAGGACTCGCCGGGAACATGCTAGTTGGTCTTATACCTGACGTCAGATAGCAGTTCCCAGGTGACATGTGTACAGGTTAGTTCATCGACCTGGGGATCGTCATTTGTCTCGTGTGAGTTCCCACTGTACTTTGATTACTACCCTACCACGGCTCAAAGGAGTCGTGCAAACAGGTTTTAGTTGGGTACAGTCCCGAGCCACATGGAGGCAGTGAGTGGATCTTCGGGGGTTCGTCTCTCCCGGTATTGGGGGTGAGGTCGTGCTGTGTCTAGGAGAGCCATTACACAAAGACCTTGGCCAAGGCAGGAGATTTACTGGTAGGTATTCCAGTAGTATCTCAGGGTGTTCTGGGCTACACTCCGACACGACTTGTACCGCTTTTGGGGGTCTGACTTTTACCAACCCCCTAGGCCCGCCATGCGATGCTCATAGACGAACGGACCGGACTGTACGGATATTGTCACTGACAGGCTCAGTTGGGTGTCGGGGTGAGCTTCCTCATCGACGTCCCTTTTGGTCAATAGCTGGTAGCCCGTCACGTATTGGCTTATACCTCTGACGTGCTAGTGGTTAAATCCACAGCCATAGTATTGACGAGTCTTTAGAGTCCACCACACTTTCAGTTACTCAAGCTTTCGGGCGAAACGCTGTAGAGGCCGTATGGAGATATGGCAGGGTCCGATCAGATACGTGCGGTATTGCACGGATCAGGATCGGACGGTTTGTACTAGTGGCCGTATAGTTATATGGCAGCGTTTGATCAGATACGTGCGGTATTGCACGGATCAGGATCGAACGGATTTTACTAGCCGGCTTTGGCTTAAGCCGGTCCTAGTTTAGTACAGTGTAGATTTTGTCTCATTGCATTTGTATCCGGACGGAATACAAATGCGGGTGTGTATGCACAGTGTGGGGTTATCCTGTAATTTATTACGGGACCAGTTTTCTAGGGTTGCCATTTTGCTTTCCGTTCCGGCCGGTTTTTCTTTGTTCTTTCCCGGCCGGACTTTTCCGATGGAGGGGGTTATTTGCATTTGTGCAAATAACATTTGTGGAGGGGTTTTCTTGAAAAAGGTTTTATTATGAGAGCATCTTTTCTTTTGCACCTTTTCTTGCATTTATTGTGAAGAGAAAGGATTTGAAATGGATTTGAGGTTGATGGAGAGTTTAGTGATGATTATGTTCTTGGATGTGGTCACCTTTCTACTTTTCCTACACTCACCTCCCTTCATGTTTATGCATCATATTCATTCCTCCACCCTCTTGCTCTCATTTTGATGAAATGGTTGAAGAAAAAGAAAAGAGATAAGAAAAGAAAAGAGAGAAGAAGAAAAAGAAAAGAGAGAAAGAAAATGAGAGTGATTCATTTTTGTGCATATCATTCTTCATCTCATTCCATTGCTAGAAAATTGAAAGCACCAATTTTCTATACACCATTCCTCCATCATCCACAAATGGCAACCAAACCCCAAAAGAGAGACTTTGATTCTACACTATATTCCTACAGCAAATCTTGAGCATGTCGAGTTGCCGGCTTCATGCTCGAGTTGCCTCAGTATCGAGGTGGGAGCCCGTAAAAGTACCCGGCTTCGTGGTGCCCCTTTCCGACGAGGAGGAGATGGACGGAGATCCCGCGAGGAGATCGGAGCGGAGATGAAGACCGGAGGACTTGGATCGTCGGTATATCTCTAACCTATCTTGTTAGTTAGCTAGACTAGTTTAATGGTCACGATCCGGAGTTTAGTGCGCGGTGGTGCCGTTTTGCCAAGTCCGCAAAAATTTAAGTTTACCACCGTTTCCGCGTTTGGCCGTCGGATTGACGGCCGGGGCGCCGCCGTGCACTTACAGAGAGAACCCTTCATAGAGTACCTCCGATACGACAAGCTGCCCGAAGAATAATCTGCGAGAATTCAGCTGAAGAAGAGAGCTCTCCGATACGTGTTTGTAAATGACACGTTATACCGCAGGTCATATGACCAACTCTGGCTCAGGTGTCTGTCATTGGCCGAAGCCCAAAAGGTCATGAATGATGTCCACTCGGGCGTTTGCGGTGCTCACCAATCTGACCCCAAGATGCGACTTCAAATCAAACGGCTTGGGTATTACTGGCCCACCATGTTACGGGATTGCGGAGAGCATGCAAAGAAATGTTATATCTGCCAAATTCACGGTGATTTTATTCACAAGCATCCCAATCCATTGCATCCTACGGTGGCGTCGTGGCCCTTTGAAGTCTGGGGCACCGACATTGTTGGCCCAATTGATCCTCCGTCATCTAAAGGCCACCGGTTCATACTGGCCGCGACATACTACTTCTCCAGGTGGGCTGAAGCTGTCCCGCTAAAAGAAGTCAAGACAAAAGATATTCTGACATTCTTCCAGCATAATATTCTATACCGCTTCGGTACACCAAGAAGAATCATTTCTTACAACGGGCCTTCTTTCAAGAGCTTCAATGTCTCAAGGTTCGCTACTCAGCACAAGATAGACTGGAGAAATTCCTCCATCTATAATCCAAGAGCCAATGGGCTAGCCGAAGCCTTCAATAAGACTCTATGCAAGCTCCTGAGGAAAAATGCTTCAGCTAACAGGAAAGACTGGAATCTCAAGCTTCACGAGGCGTTGTGGGCATATCGTACCACGCACCGTACTCCAACACAGTCCACTCCATACTCATTGCTCTTCGGAGTGGAGGCGATCCTCCCCCTCGAAATCGAGCTTCCAAGTTTAAGAATGGCCGTCCAACACGAGTTGACGGAAGAGAAAAACGTGCTCCTTCAGCTTGAAGAGCTCGACGCGCTCGAAGAAAAGAGGCTCGCGTTGCAGCAAAACCTGGAGCTATACCGAGCCCAAATGTCATGGGCCTATAACAAGATAACACGTCTCCGCGCTTTCAAGAAAGGTGAATTGGTATTGTTCCTCAAAAGACCGATCATCCCCACTCGACATGCCAAGGGAAAATTCGAACCAAACTGGGAAGGACCGTACGTCATCGAGAAAGTGTTCGACGGAGGATCCTACCAACTAATAAGTGCCGAGGGAGAAAGGCCCATGCCACCCATCAATGGCCGATATCTCAGGAAATACTACACATGAATGCTCCAAGTCGCAGGCGAATTGAGCACATCAGCCCTACGGTCTGGATCAGACATCCTGCAAAACCGTATACAATCCACGGGCGTAAATGACCCCTATTTCTCCCAAATCCTACCGGTGAGACTACTTTAAAGTCCCACCAGCGGCAAAAAAAAAAGAAAGAAAAAGAAGAAGAAAGAAAGAAAAAGAAAAAAAAAAGAGAAGAAGAAGAAATAAACGGTATGTCCACAAGCAAAATGGGCACGGATGAAAACCCGAAAGGGCTCCGTGAGTAAAAACAGCAGGACTACCGGCAAGTCTGTGAAAACCCGAAAGGGCGCAAACTCGTGAAAAGAGATGAAACACACTCACAAAGTCCTCTCGACCTTGTGAGGAGAAAACCCCTGCGTGAGATCCTTACGACTCACAAAGGAGCAACACACTTAGGAATCCTCACGATTCCTAAGGAGAAAATACACCTGCGGGATCCTTACGACTCGTACGGAGAAAATGCTTTTATGGGACCCTCACGGCCCATAAAATTGAAAAGCCTTTGGTGGTAGGGACCCAAACCTATCTCCTAAGCCATCGTTCCCCAACGGGCAATGGCAAATGATGATTCGCTCCTGGCATTTCGCTTCAATGTTAGCGGTGCTGATGCCGACCAAAAACCCAAATCCCAAGTCCTCCCGAGGCAAATGATGAGTTGCTCCTGGCATTATTCCAGTGCAGCAATGCTGATGCCAAACAAGATCCAAATTCCAAGTCCCCAAACGGCGAATGATGAGTCGCTCCTGGTATCATATTCCAGTGCAGCGATGCAGACGCCAACCAAAATCCAATTTCTCAGAATTCTCCAGCCCTACGGTTGGTCCCCAAGTTGACTACCGTATACAATCCACGGACTCAAATAATTCTCATCATACCCATGCCCCACCACAATGACCAGTTACGCGGCTGGTCTCCGCCTTTGGAATTATGCTCCATTGAGAAGACCCACTCATGTGTCCTCACGATACATGAGGAGAACAAACCTTTGTGGGATCCTTACGACTCATAAAGGAAAAACACAATTAGGAGTCCTCACGACTCTTAAGGAGAAAATACACATGCGGGATCCTTACGACTCGTCGGGAGGAAATGCTTTTATGGGACCCTCACGGCCCATAAAATTGAAAAGCCTTAGGCGATAGGGATCTAAACCTGTCTCCTAAGCCATCGCTCCCCAATCCCCAAATGGCGAATGATGAGTCGCTCCTGGTACCATATTCCAGTGCAGCGATGCAGACTCCAACCAAATTCCAAATCCCATACCCAACGGCGAATGATGAGTCGCTCCTGGTACCATATTCCAGTGCAGCGATGCAGACGCCGACAAAGTCCCGAAATTTTTCCGGCCCTACGGTCTGGATCATACATCCTGCAAAACCGTATACAATCCACGGGCGTAAAACAATCCCAATTTCTCCCAAATCCTCTCAGGGAAAATGATGATTTGCTCCTGGCATTATTCCAGTGCAGCAATGCAGATGCCAAACAAAAACCAAAATTCCAAAATCCTCTCCATGACAGATGATGATTCGCTCCTGGTACCATATTTCAGTATAGCGATGCCGATGTCAACCCAAATCAAAATCAACAAGTCAACTTCCACTCCGACACCGCAAGAAGCGGAGCAAGTCAAGTCTACCCCTGACATTGCAAGAAGCAGAGCAAGTCAAATCAAGCACCGACCGTCCACGTCGCTAAAAGGGCAGCACCGACCGTCCACGTCGATAAAAGGGCAGCACCGACCGTCCACGTCACTAAAAGGGCAGCACCGACCGTCCACGTCGCTAAAATGGCAGCACCGACCGTCCAAGTCGCAAAAAGGGCAGAACCGACTGTCCACGTTGCTAAAAGGGCAGCACCGACCGTCCACGTCGCTAAAAGGGCAGCATCGACCGTCCAAGTCGGAAAAAGGGCAGAACCGACCGTCCACGTTGCTAAAAGGGCAGCACCGACTGTCCACGTCGCTAAAAGGGCAGCATCGACCGTCCAAGTCGCAAAAAGGGCAGAACCGACCGTCCACGTCGCTAAAAAGGCAACACCGACCGTCCAAGTCGAAAAAAAGGCAGCGCAGGATTCCTACAAAGCGGGAACCAGACAGCTCCGGGCCAGGGAAAACGCCTATCACGGACACTCCGTCTCGGAGACATGTCAAGCAACGACCGTCCATGTCGTAAAAAGGGCAGTGCCAGCTTCCCAAAAGGTGGGAACCAAATCAAGTCGCCTCTACGTGAAAGAAGATCCATCAATTTCATGCACACGACCCACATATTTGGTGTGCATTTATTGATGGGGGGCAATTTGTTGGGGTAAAAATTTACACCCCGGTTGACCAAGTCAAAATCAAAGTCAACCCCAAGCCAAGTGGGCCCAAGCCCAGATCCAGTGGGCCCATGCCCGGGTCGAGCCCGAACATGAAGCGGCCGGCCTTCCCCTATGCCAAGATAAAAATTTTGTAATAAATAATTTTGTTCTATTTCTTTTATTTTATTTTCGGATAAATGTAAGAAAAATAGGCACAAAGCCAAATTTTTGTAAAGCCCATGGCTTATGTGCAAAAAGAAATGGCACATGAGCATGGGATAGGCAAAATGCCATTTTGTGAAGCCCAAGGGGCTATGTGTATAATGAATGGCCTATAAAGGAAAGGATAATGAAATATCCCAACAACTTTTTCTCTCTCCAAAAAAAAAGTCTCAGAGCTGAGCTCTTTCTTCCATCTTCAAGGTTCCAAAACCTTCTTCTTTCTCTTGAATTAAATCAAATGTTTTACTCTTCCTTTTTCAAAACAAATTAGTTTTTCACCACAAAACCCACATAGGGGAACTTGGATCTATCATTAGATCTCAAAAAGAAGAGATTTTTAGATCTCACATCTCTTGAGCCAGCCAACAGAGGAGGAAGAACAAGAACCCATTTCCCCAACCAAAACATTCATTTTTTTTAGGAGTTTAACTCCACTAATTTCTCTTTCGAGAGTTTTCGGGGCTAAAAGCCCTCTTTTCCTCTCCAGCGCACTGCGCCCGAGCGCAAAGCTCCCACGCGCCGACACGTGGCTCGCGCGCTTGCGCTCCAGCGCGCAGCACTCATGCGCAAAGCGCCCACGTGCCGACACGTGGCGCGCGCGCTTGCGCTCCAGTGCTCTTGTGCTCCAGGGCGCAGCGTTCATGCGCAAAGCGACCACGTGCCAACACGTGGCGCACGCGCTTGCGCTCCGGTGCGCTTGCGTTCCAGCGCGCAGCGTTCATGCGCAAAGCGCCCACGTGCCGACACGTCACGCGCGCTTGCGCACCAGCGTGCATCGCTCATGCGCAAAGCGCCCACGTGCCGACACGTGGCGCGCGCGCTTGCGCTCCTGCGCGCAGCGCTCATGCGCAAAGCGTCCACGTGCCGACACATGCCGCGCTTGCGCCTGAGCGCACAGCATCTAAGCGCATAGCGCCCAAGGTACTGCCCCACGCATCCTTTGGATTTCTTTCCCCCCCTTTTTTCATATATATAAATATGTATACAAATGTACACATGCACATACTCCACGACACTTTCCCTGTTAGAAAAAATTTCTAACGGGACCCCCGTAAAAACTCTGCGTCGCTCCCGATATATTTAAACCCCCCCTCCAAAACACAACACACGTACACCGCACATTGAGTTCGCATGACCATTTTAACCCATTAATCGGAGGTTCCCTCGCCCCAAAGGCGAGGGGTAATTAATGGCAGCTTAGTCCGCGGCTGCCGGAGATTCGGATCCCCACAATCATTAAACCCCGGCCTACCCTAGGTAGGGGGAATCTGTAGTACGCCTGACAAGCGTGCGCGTATTCCCATCTCAATGGGGTGACGAAAAACACCCTACAGTAAGGTTGAAATCAAAGCACAGTGGGAATCACACAAGACTCTATGACGATCTGGGGTCGACAGACTAACCTGTACCAGTATCACCAGAGAACTTCTATCTGACGAAAGGTATAATACCATCTAGGAGTTCTCGGAGAGTCCGTCCAGTGTACCCAGTCTCCACTGAGCACCCGTATACCTTCTTTGATGTCAAACACCAATGGATATAGGATCATCCATCGCCTATCATATGGGTCGAGAAGCGTATACGCTACTCTACTCTGGAATATCGATTCCCTGTCTCGATACTCCCACGTCTAGGAACAATTGAAGGATGTACTTTCCGACTACCCTGTCCCCACTAGTATGACCCGCTCCATAATCCTAGTGTCAAGTACTCATCCTAAGGGCTTTATCAACATGTAATAGAGAGACAATAAGTGTACATGTTAAGATAAAGAGCAACCAGATAGCATAATATCATGTCGAGCAAGAAATTCCTCCCTATATATGTCCAAGCATCCACTATAATATACATCGCATATATAGTAATGGCCTCTACGGCATACATATAACTAACATAGATAGCTTCTTTTGCGGCATCGCAAGCAGCTATGTACTCCGCTTCCATCATCGAGTCAGCAATAGAATCCTGTTTGGAGCTCTTCCAACAGACCGCCCCTCCATTGAGGGTAAAGACATAACCCGACATGGACATGGAGTCATCCTTGTCACTCTGGAAGCTGGAGTCAGCAAAGTCCTCGATCTGGAGGTCTTTTCCGCCATACACCAAGAACATCTCCTTAGTCCTTCTCTGGTACTTGAGAATGTTCTTTACTGCAATCCAGTGTTTCTCCCCTGGGTTTGACTGATACCGGCTTACAACGCTCAATGCATATGCTACATCTGGTCTGGTACACAACATCGTATACATTATAGAGCCTACCGCAGATGCCTAGGGTGTAGTTGACATGCGAGCCTGTCACGAACCGAAATTGGCACGTGACGGCCCTTAAACTACGCAACGTCTACAGGCGTAACGCAATTTCAGTAAGCCGAAAACCCAGCAATCTAAACCATCAAAAGTAGTAAGAAAGTGATAATAGCATTTTCAAAACCTTTGAAATCTCAACCCAAATTCTTTAAAGTCCAACTTTTCTTCCTTTAAAATTTTGGCAGCACCTCCTTTGTAAACACCAACCCCAAAAATGGGTACAACATAAATATAAGTAAAGCATCCCCAACGGGAGCAAATCGACGCCCAACGGCGGAAAACAACCACCACAACAGATATACGATGCCGTAGCGAAGAAATAAAAAGACGATATAAGTAAAACTGCATAAAAGACATCCAAGTCACCAAAATATACAATATCGTCCTCACATCAAGTCTCTAAGTCATACAAGATAATGGTAGATAGAGAGTACATGATACAATGAATATAAAATAAACATGAACGGATAACCACAAAAGCCACCTAAGCAAAACTGCATACTATGAGTTGATGCGGTATCCGCTGCAAAAGATGATGTGACAGATGAATAGCCTGCCTCGACTACTCTAGGGAAACAACCTGCAAAACCCTGTGGCACAACGGGGTGAGTTGCCAACTCATGAATAGTAAATAACATATGTAGGTAATCGCAAGTATGTATGTACAGCGCGAATCTAACATATGCACGATAATAGCAATAAATGTTCATATGTATGCAATAGTCATGAAAGGTACACTAGCAGGTATAACTAATACATGAAGCAATAATATGACAATCTGTATGCAACAATCATGTAAGGTACTCTACCAAGTACTACTAATACATGAAGAAATGATATGACAATATATATATGCAACAGTCATAAAAGGTACTCTATCAGGTACAACTAATACATTTTGCAATGCATATAAAATAAGGTATGTAAATGCAACAATCATGGAAGGTACTCTATCCTGTAGAACTAATACATGAAGCAGTGCATAAACAATAAATGTGGAGTATGGAATGAAACATGTCATTTCCACGGAAACCTGACATCGTGGTAGGACCAAAGTCCATCAAGACAATCCAAAGCCCAATTTCTCAAATTAGCCCCCAAATTGGCTCTCATATCATATAAGTCTCATATATCCTGAATGTACAACATCAAGTAAATCTCATATATCCTGAATGTACAACATCAAGTAAGACTCATAAATCCTGAATGTCCAACATCAAGTAAATCTCATATATATCCCGTATCGAATATCAAGTCAACCTCACATCTCCTAAGTATAATTGCATGAATAATTATGATGAAGTATATGAATTGATATGCATACATATATATTAGCGTCCCACTCCACTAACATATATATATATATATATATATGAGTAAAAATATCATGAAAACAAGGGTCTCACATAGACACATAAATGCTGATCTATCAGGTGCTGTCACCACAACTGGCCCCCTGATAGGTACGTATTATACGCTATACCGAAAAGCCCGAATGCCTAGCTCCGGCCCTCGTCTTTCCACGTATCCATACGTACATGACTCCTGTCGGTATCCCCACGATAACCGCCGAGTCATCGGTAATGTCACCGGAGTGTATGGTTCCCCTGCCATGCTCAATCGGCAAGGTCCTTCAATCTTCTTGCCCCGGGGTACCTCCGGGCCCCATCATGTACCCGCACACGGCCTCTACGCCTCCTCGCATAGGGTATATATATATCATAACCGATAAAACTCATGGTGGCTGCTGAAATATCATATCAAGAGGAACCTGGTTTTTCAAATAATGCATAATTTCAAGAACTACCATGGCCCTCAAATCCAGAAAACATCATGAAAAATCCATATCTCAATGCGAAAATCCATGAATATAATATACGCAACATAAAACTGAAATGCGAGCATATAAAAGAAAAGCCGCTATTTAACTGTAACAGGTTAATATATAAATATCATGCGGTTCCTAACTTCTCCAAGTCTATATAACATCAGAATAAAGGTAAACATGTAGCTATAACCAGATATATATGTAAACATAGAGGTATAGCAAGGTATACACGTGGCTATGTCACTATGTGTGTATGCACCTATCGTTAATGGTAGGTAATACAGGTAAATAGCATGTAAGCATGTGGGTATACATGTATGCTATAAGTCATATGCATAAAAAAATATGAATCAATGTCTCAATGTCCCTAACCAATCAATATCATATAATTATGGGTGTTGTGCGTGTCATGGAAATTATTGACGGTGTGTGTGGCATACAAACAATGCTCGTACAACATAAGCCGTCAATAATAGTGCAGTGTCCTGAGGGGACTAGTCCAAGCACAGCAATAAGTAAGCAATAAGGTGTATGCGCAACTCTATATATGCAATAGAATACGCGACAAAACATAACATCTCTATCCTAGACGCATAACGCCATGCGGGCGATTCCCCTGTAGATGTTAAATCTACTCACCAACGCTCCTGGCTAAGTAAGGCCTACCACTCGCTATCCGCTGTTCGCAGCGCCCGAAGTCCCCGCCTGCGATCCTGAACACATATAACAATGAAGAAAGTGTATATAAGCAATCTACCAAAATATGTACAACTACGTTTAACCGACACACCAACTCCAACATACTCCCAAGTGTTCCTTTAGCGGCTACCGCGCGTAGAGACGCTATGAAACCAACTCAAGAGCAAAAGCTACACAAAGACACGAGCGAAATCGGCACGACCCTAGCTATGTACGCAAAGCGACACAACTACCAATTCTACACCCTGATCGTACCGATCTCACATTCACAACACAAAAATAAACGTGGAATCAATATAATTAATGACGCAACGACAAAAGAAACCCACGTCTAAAATATTCGTAAATCTAGTAAGCAACATTTATCATTTTAGCACAAAACTACAAGTTATACCAAAACTAGAATTTATAAATATCTTCAAATAGCATGGTTAAACCACTTAGACCTTTACTAAAATTTTAAATTTCACTAATTAGGATTAGCAATATTTCAGTTTGTTAATTAGCTTAATTATCCGATTAGGAAAATATCATTTAACAAATTAGAAACTTGATTAAGTTTTCATTTGTCTAAAATTATCAACTAACAATTTCACTAATCAAAACCCTAATTTGATCATCAAAATGATATCTTGAATTTCTAAATATTAATTTAAAAGCTTAAATTAAACATCTAATTAAGCTAATTAAAGGTATTAAGCAACAAAAAGAGATTAGGGTTAAGGTTTTATACCTTCAAAGAACACAACTTGAAACAAGAACAATCCACACTTCAGCCTCCAAAATCCTCACCAGAATGAAGATCCAAGCATGATTGAAGAAAACGAATGAAGGGAAATGATTTATATTTGAGTTTTTTTGATTTATTTAGGATTTTTAGTGATTTTTTAGAAGCTTGGAGAGATGAAAATGGAGGGGGGAAAGAATGGGGCACCAAGGAAAAGAAGTGGCCGGCCAAGAGGAAGTTGGGGGGATGTTTTGTGATTTGTGTAGAATATTCTAGCAAAACAAATGTAATAAAATCTCATTTAATGCATTTTGCCACCTTTTCTTTTCTTTACTTTAAATTTTCATTTAAATTTACAAAATAATCTAGATATTTTTGTGAGAGAAGTTTCTAGCAAAACTAGTGATTAACTTAACATAGATTTACTTTAGTAGTAATTAACCCAAGAAAAAATGTAATTACCACTAATAAAGTGCACATATAAAGCATTAAAATAATATTTTATTAGGGAAAAATTCAATGTGAACCAAAACTTCCCATTGACCCCAAAAGTTCGCGCACTAGCTTTATTCTAGCTGAACTAGGTGCCGGCAAGTCTATATTGAAGTTTGATCACAACCGAGTTAAAACGGAAAATACCGACTATTTTGCCCTAAAACCGGGAAATTTGCAAAACGATTTCTAAAGCGTTACAATCTTCCCCCCTTATAGAAATTCGGTCCCCGAATTTAAAATTCATCTATGCGTACCTTCAAAGAGATGAGTGCAAAACTCCCAAACCTCGCTCGCAGCCTGCCAAGTGATCACCTCACTATACGGCTACGTTAAAGAACCCTTACAGATGGCAAGACCCCTGACCGAAGTTTCTCCTCCTGCCGCACCATTAACACACTCGGCTGCCGGTGAACGAAACGATCGAGTCCCAATGAAATGGTCTGGTGCTGAATCATGTGAGAAAGGTCACAAAGGTAATCGTGAAGTATCGACACAAGGAATACAGGGTGAATACTCAAAAATCTGGGCGGAAGTGCCAAATTATAGGCAACGGGACTAACTCGCTTCAAGGATCTCAAAAGGACCAAAAATTTTGGGACTAAGCTTCCCAAAACTCAACACGCCATTTCACCAGAAAAAATCTGTAGGAATACATGATCTCCCACTGCGAACTCAAGTCTGCGACCACCACGGTCGGCATAAGACTTCTGTCTGCACTGGTCTACTCTCATGCTGACCTGGACCAATTGGATCTTCTCCGACGTCTCTAGACTAGCTGGGGTCTAAAATCCTGCTCTCGCGGAGTCAGTACAACAGACAGGCGATCGACACAACCAACCACACAAGGCCAGAAAGGTTGCCAATTGGAAAGTCTCATGATAACAGCTATCGAGGGAGAACCCTAACAATGGAAAGTGACGATCCCAATAGCCAACAACCAATTAGCACGTACGCACAAGCATATCCTCCAAAGTCTGTATAGCCCGCTCTCACAAATCCTCGTCCAGCGGATGGAAAAGCGGAGCTAAAGCTCAACCAGTACCCAAAGCTTCCTGAAGCTTCTGCCCAAGACGGCAAGCGAACAGGGTGCCTCCACAGGAAACAACAAATGAAGGAACTCCGTGCAAACGCACAAATTTAACAAAGAACAACTGAGCATAACCGGACAACAAACACCGAAATGGAGTCGCACCCTGTCTAAACCTGGATAGACACCACAACGACATTCCTGGAGATTTGCTCCCATTCCACTCCGGAACGGTTAAAGATTGAAACTCTCCAGCAGGTCTCAGATGCTCAACCTTAGCTCACAATAAGACAGACACCTCGAAATGAAATCTGAAACTTCACTCTTCATTTCTGCCCACCCGTAAATAACTCACAAGTCACGTCACATATTGGTGGAACTTGAATGAACACAGAAAGCTGACTGATGTGCCTGCTCTAGGATTTTGTGTCTCTGCCCATCAGCAATAGGTACACACAAACGCGTACCTAAACGTAGCACATCTGGTCACAAATCAAGGACTCCGAATCTTCGGCTGCATAAAGGCTGGAAATGGAAACAGGATTCGATAAGAACATAGAAATCGAATCACAAGGATGCATATAATCACGGAAGGAATTGCAAGCAATAGGTTCTAAGGTCACTTAGGCGGAGTACCGTGTCATATTTATGCCGCTCAACATAAACACGCTACGTCACTCTTCTTAAGCCACCTACTCCATCATACCAAAGTTATCCTACACTCCGAAAGGTAAAACCTACGGCACTGATACCAACTTTGTCACGACCCAAAATTTGGCATGTGACCGGCACTTAGACCACGTAACGTCAACAGGCGTAACGCAATTTAATTAACCCGAAACCCAGAAATCTAAACCATACAAGAAGGAAAAGATAGAAACACTTGGAAATCTCGAGCAAAACTTTAAAGCTTAAGTTTGTTTTCTTAAAAATTTCGGCAGCACCTCCTTTGTAAAAACTAGCCCCGAAACGAGTACAAACATAAGATATAAGTATAGCATCCCCAAACAGGAGCAAAACTCGCCCAAAAGGCGGAAAAAACCACCACAAGCAGAAATACGATGCCGTAGCGAAGGAATAGACAATATAAATGAAACGGCATAAAAGAGATAATCAGCATAAGAAAAGGTCGGCTCTCACGAGCCCAACACCCGAGTCACAAAAATATACAACATAGATCCTCACAACTCGTCTCTAAGTCAATACATGAAGGTAGTAGATGGAGAGTACTAAATACAAAAGATATACAATGAACATCATCGGATAACCGCAAACCCACCTGTAGCAAAAGGGCCTCACAGCAAACCGTAGTGGTATCCAGTGAAATAGGTACAATAAGACGCCCTGCCGCGACTACTCTGAAGGTCAAGCCTGCAAAACACTGTGGCACAACGGGGGTGAGTTGCCAACTAATGAATAGTAAATAAGATCATACATTAATCGCAAATATGCATGAACAACGATAATCTATCACATGAAATTTGATAGCATAAGTATGGCAATATGGATATGCATCAATCATTCTCAAAGTACGTCATTAGGATACTAAAACTACATAAATCAATGCATATCAAAATAATCCTGAGTGTGGGATAATATAATAAAACCTCATGCAAAAATCATCAGCATGGAAAACCCCCGTTGTCCCTCACCGACACCCCAAATCCCAAAGTCCTCAGGAGCCGTCACTCGGATCGGCCCTCATATCCGTACATCTCATGGAACCTGAGTGTCCAACATCGACTCTAGAAACATCATGAAATACTCGTGTCCAGCAACGATACTCAAATCCATATATCATGGGCTCCGTCTGCCCGGATAGGCCCGCGGGCTCCGGCAGTACAAATCGGCCAATATCCATCTCACGACACCGGTTGGTATCCTCCAGATATCCGCCGAGCTCTATACAGTCTCCGGTAGGTATTATTCCCTCTGCCAGGCTCATCGGCTAATCCATCGACATACCTTTCTTGCCTCGGGTACCATACCGGGTCCACCATGAACCCACAAACGGACTCATCCAGCTCCTCGAATCGGGTATCACATAAGTCTCAGAACCGAGAAAACACATGGTGGACGCACTGAAATATCATATCAAGAGGAACCGGTTTTTCAAAACAATGTATACTTTCTTGAAATAATATCACGGTTCTCAAATCCATAAATCACATGAAATCCGTAGCTCAATGCGTAAATTCATGAAATATAATATATGCAACATAAAACAGTAATATGAGCATATCATGGGAAAACCGCTATTTAAATGCATCAAGTTATTAATTATATCATGCGGTTCCCAATTCCTCCAAAATTCAACGCGACATCATATAAAGCTGAACATGTAGCAATAGCAAGGTATATGTGTATGTGTTAGTTATATGTATGCCCTAGAGGCCATTACTATACATGAGATGTATATTGTAGTGGATACTTGGACATATATAGGGAGGACTTTCTTGCTCGACATGATAGTATGCTATCTGGTTACTCTTTACCTTAACGTGTACACTGATTGTCTCTTTGTTACATGTTGGTAAAGCCCTTAGGATGTGTACTTGACTACCTAGACTATGATGTGGATCATACTAGTGGGGACATGGTAGTCTATAAGTACATCCTTCAAGGTCCCTAGTCGTGGGTGTATCGAGATGGGGCATCGATATACCAGAGTAGACTAGCGTATACCTTCTCGACCCATACAGATGGGCGATGGATGATCCCATATCCATTAGTGTTTGACATCAGAGATGATATACGGGGGCTCAGTGGAGACTGGGTACACTGGACGGACTCGCCGAGAACTCCCAGATGGTATTATACCTTACGTCAGATGGCAGTTCTCTGGTGACACTGGTATAGGTTAGTCTGTAGACCCGAGATCGTCATAGAGTCTTGTGTGATTTCTACTGTGCTTTGATTTCCACCATACCACGTCCAAGAGGGCGTGCAAAATGGTGGTTTTTGGGTACAGTCCCGAGTCACATGGAGGCAATGAGCGATAGGAGGGGTTTCGTCTCACCCGGTATTGGGGGTTGATGTTGCGCTATGCTCGATTGGCCATAACAGGGAAGTCCCTGGCCAGGGCTGGTTTAGAGATTTACTGGTAAGAGTTACCAGTAGTTTCTCGACCCGTTATGAGCCTCGTATCGGCATGACTTATCGGTTATTGCGGTCTGACGTTTACAAGCCCTAGACTTGATATGCGACATATCAGACGAGGAGACCGGACTATACGGTAGTGTCACTGTCAGGCTTTTTGCAGGAGTTGGAGCGGGCTTGCTTGCTGATCATCTGATCGCTCAATACCCGGGTAGCCGTTACGTCCAGCTAGTACCGCTGACGGCTTGTGGGTTCTTGATATGATCATCACCTACTTCCGGCGTATTGACGAGTCTTTAGAGTCCTACATAGAGGTTTTACTGGCTCAGGCAAAACAAAATAGGACCGCATATGTGATATGTGCGGGACCGAGAATAATTCGAGTATATGATACCGTATTCTATTCTCGCTATGTTTGTATCGATCGGTTAAATGCGATATAACCAAGTTATCAAATCAAGGGTTGATTCGATAAGTCGATACATTGGATGTTAGTCGGTTATATGAGATATAACCAGATTATTAAGTCAAGTGTTTTTTTAATAATTTAGTGTATAATTGAATATGTGATATACTAATTTACATTAACTAACATTGGTTCACTTAAGCATTTATTTTTCTCACTTGTGCACAACTTAATATATATGTGATATATATTTATTTGTGTTCATTTTTTGTATCATGGTTGTTGATACACACTATATGGGTGTATGAGACATACACCATTATAATTTTATTGGTTAGGTTTTTTTTATATTTAAAGTAATTCTAAAAACAAATGGATCTGTAAGTGCACGGCGGCGCCCCGGCCGTCAATCCGACGCCGGAATGCGGAAGCGGTGATAAACTTTAATTTTGCGAACTTAGCAAACCGGCTCCACCGCGCACTAACCACCCGGATCGAACCATTAACTAGTCCTAGCTAACTACAAGACGAGTTAGAGATATACCGAGTGATCCGAGTCCTCCGGTCTTCTCGTCGTCGTCCCGATCTCCTGCGGAAACTCCGGTCGTCGCCTCCTCGCCGGAAGGGCACCACATCGCCTGCATCTTTTACGGGCTCCCACCTCAATACCGAGGCAACTCGGGCACGAAGCTGGCAAGTCGACGTGCCCAAGATTTGCTGTAGAAGGTAGTGTAGAGGCTATGTCTCATATGGGGGTTTTGTTGCCATGGAGGATGAAGGAGGAGGTTAGGAAAATTGGTGCTTTCAATTTTCTAGCAAGAAGAATATGAGATGAAGAATTCCTCACACATTAGAAAATGAACTCTTTCATTCTCCCTCTCTCAAAGTGGCCGGCCTCCCTTAGATGGAAAATGGTGGAGGGCAAAAACAAATACATTAGGGAGGTGAGTGTAGCAAAAGGTGGAGGGTGACCACATCCAAAGCAATGATAACCATGTCATACTAAATCAAATCCATTTCTAATCAACAAAAAGCAAGAAAATGATGATAGAAAAGAATGGTATCAAAAGATGCTTTCATAATCAATCCATATGCAAGAAACCCCTCCACAATATGTTATTTGCAAACTTGCAAAAAACACCCTCCATCGGAAAAGTCCGGCGAGGAAAGAACAAAGGAAAACAGGCCGGAACGGAATGCAAACTGGCAACTCCAGAAAACTGATCCCGTAATAAATTACAGGAAAACCCCGATACTGTGCATACACACCCGCATCTGTATTCCGACCGGATACAAATGCAATGAGACAAAATCTACACTGTCCTATACTAGGATCCGGCTTAAACCAAAGCCGGCTAGTAATATCCGTCCGATCCTGATCCGTGCAATACCGCACGTATCTGATCGAACCCTGCCATATATCCATACGGCCTCTAGTACTAACCGTCCGATCCTGATCCTTCCAATACCGCACGTATCTGATCGGACCCTGCCATATCTCCATACGGCCTCTACAGTGTTTCGCCCGAAACTTGAGTAACTGAGTGTGGTGGACTCTAAAGACTCGTCAATACTTTGGCTGTGGATTTAACCACTAGCACGTCAGAGGTATAAGCCAATACGTGACGGGCTACCGGGTATTGACCAAAAGGGACGTCGATGAGCGAACTCATCCTGACACCCTACTGAGCCTGTCTGTGACAATATCCGTACAGTCTGGTCCGTTCGTCTATGAGCATCGCATGGCGGGCTTAGGGGGTTGGTAAAAGTCAGACCCCCAAAAGCGGTACAAGTCGTGTCGGAGTGTAGCCCAGAACACCCTGTGATACTACTGGAATACCTACCAGTAAATCTCCTGCCTTGGCCAAGGACTTCGTGTAATGGCTCTCCTAGACACAGCGCGAACTCACCCCCAATACCGGGAGAGACGAACCCCTGAAGATCCGCTCACTGCCTTCATGTGGCTCGGGACAGTACCCAACTAAAACCTGTTTGCACGACTCCTTTGAGCCGTGGTAGGGTAGTAATCAAAGCACAGTGGGAACTCACACGAGACAAATGACGATCCTCAGGTCGATGAACTAACCTGTACACATGTCACCAGGGAACTGCTATCTGACGTCAGGTATAAGACCAACTAGCATGTTCCCGGCGAGTCCTGTCCGGTGTACTCATAACCCAATAAGCACCTGTATACATCTTAGGTGAACCAATCTGACACCAGTGGCTTGTGAGACCGGCCACCGCCCCTCGTCGGGGTCTCGACTGTATACATGAGTCTACTCTGGAGTATCGATGCCCTATCTCGATACTGCCACGACTAGGGACCTTTTAAGGATGTGCTTATAGACTGCCAGCTCCCACGTATATGATCGCCCTCATACTGCTGGCAGTCAAGCAAGAATCCTAGGGGCTCTATCAACGTGCAATAGCGACCTGTCAGGTCACCTAAAGCAGTACACGATGATAAAGGTAAACCAGATAGCATACTATCATCTCGAGTAAGTCTGTCCTACCGGGATAGGTCCTCCCTCAATCATTGCAATCACGCGCCTGTGTTCCAATAATTTACTGTGAGGGCACTATCTCCAACAATCTCCCACTTGCACTCAAGGCTAATTATTGCGATGTCGCATACTCACAGCCCGTGTGATACCGAACACCCAACTCCTCTACTTGTCAGTCTCACAAAACTCGTTTGCGAAACTTTTGCGTTCGAGGAATAGCCTCAGTGAGTGGATCCGCTTTGATGTTTCTTTCTATGTCTCTCTATATCTCAAGTTCGCGGAGAAACCCATCTCCCGAAATGAGCAATACCTGTCTTAGAATGTGTCTGGATGTCTGATGGGACCTAGCTCATAAATGAACTCCAAATCCAAACTTCTTAGACTGTATCGTCAACTGAACTTAATCAGTATCCTGCGACATGCCTCCCTCAGTATTGCCTTGGACCATCTGTCCAAAATACTGCCCCTCGTTAGAGGGAAAACTATAACTGTGACAGCCACTCTACCATCCAGGTCACCTTGAAAGCCTGGAATGATAACTGTCTCCCGAAGGAGAAAGCTGTTATCATATCCCTAGAACATCAACTTATGTTCTAAAACTGCTTCCGACTGTTTCTCCAGGATTGGATCAATATCAACTTATTGCACCTACTGCAAGAACAACATCTGGTGTGGTACTTGACATCTCATGATTGACTCAATTGCCTAAGCAAGTGATCTGCCAATCTTGCACATCCCTCTCCCCTTTTGTCTGTGAGACACCTTTAGAGAGGGTGACTCCATCACCTGCAGGTACACTACCGTGCCAGGAGTCGTCCATTCTAAATACTCTTAGAATGCGGTCTAAGTACCCTGATATGGAAACCACCCAAATCTAGATCTAAAACCATAGATCTAGTAACCCGTATGTCTGATATAATATCCAAGTCCTGTGTGGAGAAACCACCGTGTGACGACCAAAGTATAACCGATCATAGTATAGGAATATCACTTCCTACTCTGTGTATGTCATACAAATACCATGACATCACACCCTACTACCTTCTAAACAGATCCACCCCCTATTCTGATGAAGTCAAACCTATGACTGTCACATCAGAAATAGATGATCTATCTCCGCTATATCTGCTTTAGTCTATAAATAGACATAAGCCTGATGTCCACCAATGCTTCCGCTGCTCCCACTGACTACGACAACCCTCTGGCAGAGTCATATAGACGTGCACTTCTAAAACTAGTTTAGAAAGACGCTATACTCATCCTCCTGCCGGGTCTCACAGTCTGGAACAACAACAATGGTAAGTCTGGGTAAACAAGAACTTCCCTGTCACCGTCCTTGAGCATACCGAAGTACCTCTCGAGCGTCTGAGGTTACCCACCAAATCTGCGGAGTGGCCAATGGAATGTCAAACCAGATTGAATCTTTAGGTTCATATCAAATCTTCAGTAATCGTTTGCGGTTCTGGAATCACTTCCAGTTCTACCATACTCCCACTACTGTTTTCTGAAAAAATCCATTTTTAATTAAAACTGTGGCGAGTCAAGAACAATATCACTATTGATCTTCCAGATGGTAGAATATCAACCCTCTGAATAGCCCGGGTCAACCCACAAACAGCCATTACAGAAACGTGCCTTGAGTTATCCAGAGTCTGGTTTTAAGCATAAGCTGGACAACTCCCCGTATCTTAACAATGTCAAGATATGAACTGTTCTATATCCAATATAGAAACAAAGGCACTGATTTAATTGAACCAGATTCAAATCATGCAGCTGTCTCCAGTGCATGTCAACTAAATGGAAGGAGGCCGATCAGCGTTACTCAACT
Source organism: Agapanthus africanus (assembly GCA_030015575.1). Lineage (NCBI taxonomy): Eukaryota > Viridiplantae > Streptophyta > Magnoliopsida > Asparagales > Amaryllidaceae > Agapanthus > Agapanthus africanus. The sequence goes on from JASDDO010000012.1 coordinate 273,043,934, forward strand.
TAGGAATGCTTCCAATTATAAGTAACCTGAAAGAGAAGAAAGTTCTCTTAACCACTACTATCAACTGAATACCATGTACAAGTATCTACATCTTCGATCACTTTGAAGAATCCCGATGCTTGCAACACCTGGTTCTCTACTTTATTCTTATATCTATAACTTCTCAAAACTTCGACCCTGTGTTTCTACGAAACACTTGTCTAAGAACTAGAGAAGTCATAAGTAAACAGAATACAGTACGAGGACCAACCCCTCTGTCCTCATGGACACTGGACAATATATAATACTCTGTATAAGTCCCCTGAGTCTAGTGACTCATTCACTGTGTGTCGTAGGTTGAAAACTGTACTTATGGTTAAGAAGAATTAACCGTTGTTCAATGCTCCTTACCTAACCATCCACTGATATAGGTAAATGTCAAAGAAATAATTTCAAAAAGTATATCTCACTCGATAAAAATAGACGTACAGATATATCAATTTGAAATTGGTGCATAACAACGGATATTCAAAACCAAATATTTGCTGACAGGCAAACAACCCAGGTGGCTTCATCAAATATCACCAATTCCAACGAATCCCGATATAATGAGGATGGTCACCTAATTCCCAATAACTTACTCCCACTCATCATCTGTAAAACCATACAGATGTGAGAATCATACCTGGTAAATACATACCATGGAGTAAGTGTCTAATCGGGAAATCAGTTTTCCATTAACAGTACACAGTGAAACTGAAACATTGAAATGTTTCGTTTGGGTATCCTGGTATTCCTAGTAATGTCTCTTCCAGATTCACGACTGTAACCGTATAATTCTTTGCCACCTCTCCAAATCCCTTTATATGTCTTTAGTCATTACCTTCTGCACACCCCTTAGGCCAAATGGTTTTCTTCCTTCCCTACCGTTCGGCACCAGCCTATGGTTTGGAAGAAGACTATCCAATAAGCATAATGGGTGTACTGTCCGAATCCTAGGAGCACTCGTAATGCGAGAGAAGGTGAAGATAAAAGACAACCGAATAAACCTTATTCCTATTTCTCCTGAACCAGAATCCATCCCCGAACTGGAACAAGTTCCTTTCGAGTTCGTATATAACCATACGATGGAGTATCCAATAAACTGTGGATCTTCGTAGTGATACGGAGTGTCCTGAAGAAATACAAAGGTGATTTAGGATTGGCGAAGAAATACTTGGTTTGGTCCAGAATAACAGTCGCAATTTACTTTGCCCTCTTACAAATCCCTTGCTTTGTCTTAGCTTAATACCTTCTGTACACCATCGTTATGCTTATGGGTTTTCTTCATTCCCTACCGGTCGGCACCAGCCTAAGGTTTGGAAGAAGACTATCCAATTTGCGTAATAGGTGTACTATCTCCTAAACCAAGGAGTACTCGCAACCTGAGAGAAGGTGAAAAGAAAAGACAACTGAATAGTCCTATTCGTTTTCTCCAGAACCGGAAACCATCCTTGAATTCCTTCGAGTTCGTATATAACCATACGATGGTTTTGTCCAATGGAAGTGGACGTTCGTAGTAATACGGGGTGTCCTGGAGAAGAGGGTAAAATTAGGAGTGGCAATGAGGTTAGCGACTCTGACAATCCAAAAGCCAGTGTTAAGAAGGTTCGGTCAACTTGGTCACTGAGTCATAGTCCTAGGGTCGGGTCAATGGTCGCTGCCGAAGAGAGAGAGAAAAGAAACACTCAGCGTGTACTCTATCCTAGATCAGAATGGTTATCACTTTTTCTAATCAGGAAACCTCCCACTGTACCTCAAATTCTCCTCCAAACCTAAAAGAAGAATTAGTCGGGGTCACCCGAGGAGTAAACCAACTCATCAGTGGTAATCGGGATCCAACTATCATTGCATGATAACGTGATGGAATCCGCTCACGTCTTCACACTCCAGAAGGTATGCGCATATCTGGCAAGTTTCAGTTCTTTTGAAACTCCCGATGTGATTTTTTTTTTACCCCATGCTCTTATGACCTTGACGAAGGTCAACAAATCATAAGTCACATGTCAAGTTCTACCCGTCATTGTCCAGGTTAATTTGAACCCACCCGTACAAGCCCTTGACGAAGGTCAACAAGGCTATACGACTGTCCCAAACTAACGCATCTATCTATGCCGCAGAAAGGCAACAAGAAGCTACCATACACTATGCCTTGACAAAGGTCGACAAACATAGCATGAATTCTACGTGCTACCCGTCTGAAATGATGGAGGGCTACGAATGTTTTCTGGCGAAAACCTTTAACGTAATGAACTTGATATCGTTGAAGGAACTGATAGCTTTTTAAAAAATATAGTGACGAAAACCTTTACTAAAGAGGTCACTCCCGGTGAAGGGATCTCGGCTCTTTCCCCGTAGAATGGGGTGCAGGATATTCCAAATGAATACCACGATGCAAAGCAAAAGTAATCGGCTATAGTGAAGTTATTGCCCTGACGCAAACTTCTGTCCAAGGGGTCACTCCCAGTGAAGAGATCTCGGCCCTTGCCTCGTCGACTGAGGAGCAGGATATTCCAACTGAATACCACGATGCAAAATAAAAGAGAACGTCCTTGCAATAACAGCTTTTTGAAAAGTGTTCCAACAACATCAGATTAGGTTTGTTTATCTTGCATTGATCTGAATCAACGCAGTCCCATCAATTGATCACACCACAAAGAACGAAAATATACTGATGTACGTATATGCCAACCACATTCGCCACTGGGTCCCGTCATTACCCGTTAGGTTAGCTAACTAACGACAGAGCGGGGACTGGACTAGTGCGGATGTAAAACATATACAACATCTACTAATATATATACCAATATATTATATTTCGCTCAAGGTGTGATAAAATGCAACATCACAGAAATGTACAGCATCACAGAACAATACAGATATCTGGGATCCCCGGGTTTCACAGAGCCACTACTGAAACCCGACGTTCCCCTGGTCGTGTAGATAGCCTGTGCAATGAAATCCTAGACCCCTACGGGCGCGGCAAGTTACCCGCCAAAACCTGAAGTGAGGCAGCCCCCTTCAGCACCGTGAATGGACCACCCAGCACTTCACGGAATCCGGTAACTTGGGCACCCCTCCTGGGCCAACCTGTACCCCCTACGAGTGCGGCGAATAGCCCGTCAATCCTAGAGTGAAGCCCCCTCCGTCTCAATGCCATGAGATGCGGGCTTGTTGCCTTCCAGAACCCGGCTATCCGTGCACCCCGCCGCGGGGTAATCCTAGTACATAAAGTAAAATATACATACACCGGGTACATCGACCGCAACCTGGCCGTGCCCCAAAATAATAATACAATCAGGCAGTGACGGCAGTCCACATGTCGGAAGATCGCCCCGCAATATCAAATGTACATAATACAACAGAACTGTACTAGCATTGCAACCAGGCTATCCCCCACGACCGATCCGCAACATCACAGCATAACACAGAACATCAACGTGAAAGTCACGTTCGCAAATCCGTCTAACCGGGCTATAGCAGTTAGACAGGATTTACCGATCGAGTGACATTCACGGTCGCAGATATAATGTAAATACTGTGAAATAATGTGTTTAAAATTTTCCGATCGATCAAATTATAACAAGTGGGCCCCAAGTACTACTGTAGCACATCAAGAAATTCTGGTCCCAAAATTAATATTCCAAAAACCCTAAAACCAACTGCAGAAATTTGACGCAGTGATCACACTGTAGTGCGGCGGAACCGCGGCCACAATGGGGTTTTGGCCGCGGTTCCGCGCTCCTATAGTCGATTCACTGTGTCGAATTTCTACAGAACTCTTAGAACTTCCAGTACATCACTTTTCTACAACCTGAAAAAAATTTCGACCCAGCAAAAATTCGACAGAAAACTGATGTGAAGAAAACGCGGGTTTTTGGAATTTTGGTCGATCGGAAATGCAAACACATTAAACAAAGCTAGACTATGTTAATGGCGAGGCTCTGATACCACTGTAAGTGCACGGCGGCGCCCAGGTCGTCAATCCGACGCCGGAATGCGGAAGCGGTGATAAACTTTAATTTTGCGAACTTAGCAAACCGGCACCACCGTGCACTAACCACCCGGATCGAACCATTAACTAGTCCTAGCAAACTACAAGACGGGTTAGAGATATACCAAGTGATCCGAGTCCTCCGGTCTTTTCGTCGTCGTCCCGATCTCCTGCGGAAACTCCGGTCGTCGCCTCCTCGCCGGAAGGGCAACACATCGCCTGCATCTTTTACGGGCTCCCACCTCAATACCGAGGCAACTCGGGCACGAAGCTGGCAAGTCGACGTGCCCAAGATTTGCTGTAGAAGGTAGTGTAGAGGCTATGTCTCATTTGGGGGTTTTGTTGCCATGGAGGATGAAGGAGGAGGTTAGGAAAATTGGTGCTTTCAATTTTCTAGCAAGAAGAATATGAGATGAAGAATTCCTCACACATAACAAAATGAACTCTCTCATTCTCCCTCTCTCAAAGTGGCCGGCCTCCCTTAGATGGAAAATGGTGGAGGGCAAAAACAAATACATGAGGGAGGTGAGTGTAGTAAAAGGTGGAGGGTGACCACATCCAAAGCAATGATAACCATGTCACACTAAATCAAATCCATTTCTAATCAACATAAAGCAAGAAAAGAATGGTATCAAAAGATGCTTTCATAATCAATCCATATGCAAGAAACCCCTCCACAATATGTTATTTGCAAATTTGCAAATAACACCCTCCATCGGAAAAGTCCGGCCGGGAAAGAACAAAGGAAAACCGGCGGAACGGAATGCAACTGGCAACTCCAGAAAACTGGTCCCGTAATAAATTACAGGAAAACCCCGATACTGTGCATACACACCCGCATCTGTATTCCGACCGGATACAAATGCAATGAGACAAAATCTACACTGTACTATACTAGGATCCGGCTTAAACCAAAGCCGGCTAGTAATATCCGTCCGATCCTGATCCGTGCAATACCGCACGTATCTGATCGAACCCTTCCATGTATCCATACGGCCTCTAGTACTAACCGTACGATCCTGATCCGTGCAATACCGCACGTATCTGATCGGACCCTGCCATGTCTCCATACGGCCTCTACAGCGTTTCGCCTGAAACTTGAGTAACTGAGTGTGGTGGACTCTAAAGACTCGTCAATACTTTGGCTGTGGATTTAACCACTAGCACGTCAGAGGTATAAGCCAATACGTGACGGGCTACCAGGTATTGACCAAAAGGGACGTCGATGAGCGAACTCATCCTGACACCCTACTGAGCCTGTCAGTGATAATATCCGTACAGTCCGGTCCGTTCGTCTATGAGCCTCGCATGGCGGGCCTAGGGGGTTGGTAAAAGTCAGACCCCCAAAAGCGGTACAAGTCGTGTCGGAGTGTAGCCCAGAACACCCTGAGATACTACTGGAATACCTACCAGTAAATCTCCTGCCTTGGCCAAGGACTTCGTGTAATGGCTCTCCTAGACACAGCGCGAACTCACCCCCAATACCGGAAGAGACGAACCCCTGAAGATCCGCTCACTGCCTCCATGTGGCTCGGGACTGTACCCAACTAAAACCTGTTTGCACGACTCCTTTGAGCCGTGGTACGGTAGTAATCAAAGCACAGTGGGAACTCACACGAGACTAATGAAGATCCTCAGGTCGATGAACTAAGCTGTACACATGTCACCAGGGAACTGCTATCTGACGTCAGGTATAAGACCAACTAGCATGTTCCCGGCGAGTCCTGTCCGGTGTACTCATAACCCAATGAGCACCTGAATACATCTTAGGTGAACCAATCTGACACCAGTGGCTTGTGAGACCGGCCACCGCCCCTCGTCGGGGTCTCGACTGTATACACGAGTCTACTCTGGAGTATCGATGCCCTATCTCGAAACTCCCACGACTATGGACCTTTTAAGGATGTGCTTATAGACTGCCAGCTCCCACGTATATGATCGCCCTCAAACTGCTGGCAGTCAAGCAAGAATCCTAGGGGCTCTATCAACGTGCAATAGCGAACTGTCAGGTCACCTAAAGCAGTACACGATAAATAAAGGTAAACCAGATAGCATACTATCATCTCGAGTAAGACTGTCCTACCGGGATAGGTCCTCCCTCAATCATTGCAATCACGTGCCTGTGATCCAATAATTGACTCTGAGGGCACTATCTCCAACAGGATAATGAGCTCACATGCATGAAGCTTCATGAAGCTTATGGTTGCATTGACTTATTCCACTAGTTTTGTTTTACTTAAGATATTAATTAACCTAACCACTATAATTAGCCATGGTTATGTCTCTACATGAGTTACTATATGATACCCACTCACCCATGGTTAGCTAACTCTCTCTTGATTAGTTTCCATTCTCACTTTGAGCTCATCTTCTTCCTCCTTAAATTTCTTTCTAGGGTTTGATAAAGAGAGAAAATGATAGTGAGAAAAGAAATTCTAAAGTATACCCATTTCCTATTTCATCATCCTCTACTAGACTAGCACTTTAGTTTAGGGTGTTTGCTTCACTAATTCTCTAGATAGTGATGTAGAAGCTTGAGTTCGTATTCCTTCGACGTAGATCATCTTCGGCCTCGAAGACTTCAAGCAAAACCGTTGCCTTCTTCTCATGGAGTCGTCCGAGAGTCCGGGAGTTCGATGATCGCAGCGAAAGGACCACAACAAAGTGAAGGACCGATCTACAAAGGTTGTATTTCGTATTCACTTAGTGATAATTGTTATTTACTAGCATGTGTTACCCTAATTATCTAGCAAAGATCTTGTTTAGAGTTATTCGGCACGGCCAAAATTTTTATCCGGCATGGTTGATGCCTTGTAGAACCTCCTTAGAGTGCCTAGTAACCCTACAGTGGTATCAGAGCCTAGCTAGAGTATTAGGCGACGTGTATACGAAGTTAAAACTCCGAATCGACGAAATAATCCCCTCTATGGTCAATTTTTAAAAACTGTGATTTTTCAGAATTAAAAATACCTTAAAAATTCAGCAGGTAATTTTAAGCATTACCGTGCAATTTGATGACGTAATCCGTACGTAACGCCGCGGAACCACGGCCTTACCCTGCTTGGGCTGCGGATCCGCGGCCGTACAGTGAGAATTTTCTTAGGAGTTTGTGTAAGTCCATGCTACCCTTCCCCGGTTCTTACGGGGTTGCGGAAGTAGTGAAAAACGATTTTCAAGAGGGTGGTAACATGGACTACCAATACGGATCTTTGTTAAACTACTAACTAACAACCTAACAAGAGTTTACCTACTCGGTTAGGGAGCTATACCTTTCATGAACTCCTTCGTCTTCGACTCCTCCCGGTGTATGGATCGGCCTCACCTCGTCGTCTCCTTGCGCCGAAGATGGATCCACCCGAAAGCTTCTACCTTTGGCTTCTTCTTCGAACTTTGAAGAAACTAGATCACTTGGCTTGCTAGGCCTTGTGAACTAGAATAAGTAGAGGAATGTTTTGGTGTCTTTTTATCTCTAAGGCAATGAGTCTCAACACATGAGAATGGTTTGCCTTGAGGTAGAGAGAGCAAGAGGAAGAGGGAGAGCTTGAGAATGAGAGAGCTCAAGAGAGAGAAAGCCAAATGAAAAGTGAGCAACTCTTTTCTCATCCAACCTCTCATAATCCAAAAGCATCATGAGCCATAATGATAATCAAGTATTATGTGATGGTTCATATCATATCAAAGGCAATATCATTTTCATGCACTCATTTTGCAAACCACAACAAGCAAGCAAAAGTTTTTGCATGAAAGATGACAACCATTGTAATGATGATGGTCAACTGGTCCAACCTAGTCAACCGGTCAACAAAGTCAACAAGTCAACAAAGTCAACCCCTCAACAACCATGTCACTATAATACTTAATTAATATTATTTCTAATCATATTTCTTATTCTCATTAGGTTTAGCAAAAGGTCAATGGTCAACAATAAACAGTCAATAACCCCAATGAGAATCCTCTGCCTCTGTCAATCTCTCAACTGTGCATACACACCTGCATCCGCGTTCCGAGGAACACGAATACGTACGAGATAAAACCAATCCCAAAATGTACACTAGGATATGGCTTAAACCAAAGCCCGCTAGTGTTAACTGTCCGGACACCAAATGTGCACAAGTGCACGGATGCGACCGAACCCTGTCGCAAAACCATACGACCTGTCGCAAAACCATGCGACCTCTTCTCTTTTTCCTAAAGGCGAATAGCTTTCTGTGTGGGGCTCTAAAGACTCGACACTACGCTGGCAGTGGGTTTAACCACAGACCGCAAGCGGCACTAGCTGTGCGTAACGGTCCCCAGGTAGATGCCGACAAGAAGACGGACGAGGTGAAACCCATCTGAACTCCTACTGAGCCTGAATGTGACAATCTTTATACAGTCTGGTCTGTTCATCTGATACAACGCATGGCGGGCCTAGGGGCGGTAAACGTCAGTCCCCTAAAAGCGGTACAAGTCGTGTCGGACTGAAGCCCAGAACACCCTGAGATAACACTGGAAACCTACCAGAATATCTCGCTTGCCCTGGCCAGGGACTACTCGTGTAATGGCTCTCCTAGACACAGCGCGATATCAACCCCAAAACCGGGAGAGACGAATCCTGTCTAACCGTCACTGCCTCCACGTGCTTCGGGACTGCACCCAACTACTACCTGTTTGCACGACTCCTTTGAGCCATGGTAGGGTAGTAATCTAAGTACAGTGGGAACACACTCGAGGCGAAGTGACAGTGTCAAGTCAGCGGACTAAGCTGTACTCATGTCACCTGGGAAGTTATAACTGACGATTGGTATAGTACCTACCAACAGTTCCCGAAGAGTCCTGTCCAGTGTACTCATAACCCAACGAGCACCCGCATACTATCTCCAGTACGACGTTCTGATGGCTGTGGGACAGACCATCTCTCCTGCTAGGACGAGAAGCGCATACGCTAGTCTACTCCGGAGTATCGATGCCCTGTCTCGATAGTCCTGTGACAAGGGACCTGTATAAGGATGTGCTTATAGATTACCAGCCCCCACGAGTGCGACTGCCATCACAACGCTGGTAATCAAGCAAAGATCCTAAGGGCTCTACTAATATGTATAAGCGATATGCTAAAAGAAACACATGCACATATTGAAGTAGAAACAAACCAAGTAGCATACTACCATTTTGTGCAAGATTGTATTTACAACTTTGAATATCCCAAGCTTCCATTAAGTAATATACAAGCTAGTATGATATAGTAATGGCCTCTACGGCATATACACTAATAATCTCCCACTTGCACTAAGGCCATGAACTGGCGTATCGAAGACCGATCATCTCGATGAGCCGCTCGAACTGAGTCTGGGGTAAGGCCTTCGTGAGTGGATCAGTAGTGTTATCTTATGTATTTACTCTTTTTACCTCGATCTCCCGGCGATCTACGATCTCCCTGATCAGGTGGTACCGCCTCAAAATGTGCCTGGACTTCTGATGGGACCTGGGTTCCTTCTCTAAAGCTATAGCGCCGTTGTTGTCACAATACAGCGGTATTGGATCAACACTGGTAGGAACCACCTGAAGCTCCGTGAGGAACTTCTTCATCCAGACAGCTTCCTTTGCGGTATCAAAAGCAGCTATGTACTACGCTTCCATAGTAGAGTCGGCAACGGTTTCCTGCTTGGAACTCTTCCAGCAAACCGCCCCTCCATTGAGGGTAAAGACATAACCCGACATGGACTTGGAGTCATCCCTGTCACTCTGGAAGCTGGAGTCAGCAAAAGCCTCGATCTGGAGGTCTTTTTCGCCATACACCAAGAACATCTCCTTAGTCCTTCTCAGGTACTTGAGAATGTTCTTTATTGCTATCCAGTGTTTCTCCCCTGGGTTCGACTGATACCGGCTTACAACGCTCAATGCGTATGCTACATCTGGTCTGGTACACAACATCGCATACATAATAGATCCTACCGCAGATGCGTAGGGTATTGATGACATGCGAGCCCTTTCCAAATCAGTCTTGGGAGACATCTCTTTGGAGAAGGTGATTCCGTGACAAGCCGGTAGATTACCGCGCTTGGAATCTTCCATACTGAATCGTTTCAGTATGGTGTTGATGTACCTCGACTGTAAAAGTCCCAACATCCTTTTAGATCTATCACGATAGATCTGGATCCCCAGAATGTAGTTGGCATCGCCCAGGTCCTTCATGGAGAACCTCTGTGACAAGAATCCTTTGACTGACTGTAAAATAGGAATATCATTTCCTATTAGGAGAATGTCATCGACGTACAAGACGAGTAATACCACATTAGTCCCTACAATCTTACTGTAAATGCATGGTTCATCTGGGTTTTTGATAAAGTCGAATTCTTTGACAGTATCATCAAAGCAGATGTTCCAACTCCGTGATGCCTGTTTGAGTCCATAGATGGACTTGAGCAACTTGCACACTTTACCGCTGCTCCCACTCTGAATGAATCCCTCTGGCTGATCCATATAGACGCACTCTTCCAAATATCCATTTAGGAAAGCCGTCTTTACGTCCATCTGCCAGATTTCATAATCGTGAAAGGCAGCAATGGCAAGAAGGACCCGAATGGATTTCAGCATAGCCACTGGAGAAAAGGTTTCGTCATAGTCCAAACCAGGTCTTCGACGAAAACCCTTTGCAACAAGTCTAGCCTTATAGGTCTCAACCTGTCCATCTACACCAATCTTCCTTTTGAAGATCCACTTGCATCCTACGGGTTTTACCCCGTCTGGAGCAACGTCCAACGTCCATACTTTGTTGGTGTACATGGACACCATTTCGGTCCGTATTACATCCAGCCATTTTATCGAGTCACCGCTCTGAATGGCTTGCTGGAAGCTAGTAGGCTCATCATAATCGATAGTGCAATCCTCTCTATCCCCGTCTATGAGAAAACCGTAGTATCTCTCGGGCGGATGAGACAACCTACTACTCCTGCGGAGCACCGCTGGAATGTACGGTTCTCCTAAAACTTCTGGTTCATCCAAGCTTTCAGTAACAGCTTGTGGTTCTGGAATTTCTTCCAGTTCTATTGCGCTCCCACTTATCTGATTTTCCAAAAATTCAGTTTCCAAGAAGTGGGCATGCGGAGAAACAAAAACATTTTGTTCTTCTGCGGAATAGAAAAGATACCCCCTGGAGTTCTTTGGGTATCCCACAAACTTACACAGTACTGAGCGTGCCTCGAGCTTGTCCGCATGCTGCTTTTTTACAAAAGCTGGACATCCCCATACCTTAAGATACTTAAGACAGGGTTTCTTCCCACTCCACATCTGATATGGGGTGGTAGGCACAGTCTTGGTTGGAGCCTTGTTCAAGAGATATGCAGCTTCTTCTAGTGCATAACCCCAGAAAGATTGCGGTAACTCAGCCATACTCATCATGGAACGAACCATATCCAATAGGGTTCGATTCCGCCTTTCAGATACACCGTTGTGTTGTGGTGTGTATGGAGGAGTACGCTGAAAGAGAATTCCATTCTCTTTTAAGTAGTCCAGAAACTCGGCACTCAAGTATTCACCACCTCGATCAGATCTCAGTGTCTTTATACTTTTGCCTGTTTGTTTTTCAACTTCATTCTTGTATTCCCGAAATTTCCTAAAGGCTTCGGATTTGTGCTTCATTAAGAAGACATGTCCATACCTAGAGAAATCATCTGTGAAAGTAATGAAGTATGAATAACCACTTCGCGCATGTGTAGACATTGGACCACACACATCACTGTGTATGAGTCCTAAGAGCTCGCTCGCTCTTACTCCGTGTCCAGTGAACGGAGTCTTTGTCATCTTTCCCATGAGACAAGATTCATAAGTGGCATAAGACTGATACTCGAACGGATTCAAGTATCCCTCTTTATGTAACTTAGCTAATCGTGTCTCATTAATATGACCAAGTCTACAATGACATAAGAAAGCCTGATTTGTTTCCGGAGACTTTCTTTTAAGTATGTTCTGGACACTGAATATCTGAGCTTGATTTAATACGTATATCCCGTTATTTAATGTACCTGACCCAATCATAACTTGATTTAGGTGGATGTTTGCTACATCGCTTACAAAAGTAAATTCACATCTTTCCTTAGAAAGTAAGGATACAGATATGATATTACAAGTCGCACCTGGTACATACAAACAATTACGCAAAATCAATATCTGCCCAGTTGTCAGTCCAAGATGATATTCCCCTACGGATTCAGCATCCATGCTCATTCCGTTAGCAACCCTGAGAGTCATATCACCTTTCCTGATAACCCTACGGTTTCTCTGAGCCTGTAATGAATTACAAATGTGAGATCCTGATCCGGTATCCAATATCCAGGATGTAGGGTTAACTGACATACAGTTCTCTATCACAAACACACCCGAAGCCGAAGCTACAACATGCTTCGAATTCTGGCTACTGGCTTTACTAGCCATGCAATCCTTCTGCCAATGTTCATTCCCGTTACAATAGGAACGTCCATCTTTTACTACATCCAGTCCTGAAACATTAGCCCTTGCTTTTCCTTCTTCTTCCCTGGTTTCCTTCAGGGTATAAGTAGAGGGCAGGGACTGTAGAATTAAGTCAGTACTTGACCCATTCTTCAACGTGGTCTCCAGGTCCGTGAGCTCAAAATAGCTGGTCTCTGTAAGGACGTTGCCCCTTACAGACGACCCGACAACCTACCTCGCTTGAAGCAATTCGTTCGAGGTCTCATATCTTGCGATACGAGATTGCTCTCCGTATAAATCTTTGTTATGGAGGAAGATAAAAACTGAGTCCATCTTCTCGTGCTGCCTCTGGTTTGCACCATTAACTGAGGCTAACACGAGGCACTTGGCTTTCGCACAGTCTTTTTCCGATGTCCTACAGATGTAAATATCCGTGACAGGGGAAACTGGACCTGAGACGGTAGGGGTTTGATTAGTTAAGAGGTGTCCCGGCTTGTCATGGGCAATGGACATCTGGACAGACCTTTGCCAGTTAAAACAGTCAGATTCAGTCATTTAATTATCTAGATGTAACCTATGTCTGGTCACTGGGTCGCTGCAATTAAAAGAGAGAGAAGAGAATACTCAGCATGATGCTTCTTGCATGTTTAGATTGGTTTTTAATTTATCTAAACAGGATGGCTCCCACTGTCTCTCGAATCCCTCCTCAAACCATAAAGGAAGAATTAGTCGGGATCAATCTCACCGTACAATACTTGCTTAACCGTTCAGCCAGGCTGGTGTCGGTACTTCGAGGGAGGTTTTCCAACGCTTTCGCAAAGTTCCTTAATTAAATAAACTCTTTTTCCTGTGGGCGTAGCCCCGCTAACACCTTTCTAGGCACCTACTTGGTTTATAGCATTGATCGTTAAGTGAGAAAGTTCCGGAGGAGTAGCATATACTCACAGTAGGATCGGGATCCAAATATCATCGTGTGATAAACTGAAGGAATCCTACCAGAATCATCACACTCCAAATGGTTTGCAACGCTAGCAAGTTTCAGTTCATTTGAAACTCCCGATGTGGATTTTTGCCCCATGCTCTTATGACCTTGATGAAGGTCAACAAATCATAAGTCACATGTCAAGTTCTACCCGTCATTGTCCAGGTTAATTTGAACCCACCCGTATATACCCTTGACGAAGGTCAACAAGGTAATACGACTGTCCCAAACCAACGCATCTATCTATGCTACATACGAACACCCAACAGCTACCAATCACTATGCCTTGACGAAGGTCAACAAACATAGCTTGAATACTATTGAACATTCATATGAAACGACGGAGGGCTACGAATGGTTTTGGCGAAACCTTGAACGTAGTGAACTTGATATAATCGAAGGAACCTTGATAGCTTTTAAAAGGAGTGGCTTAAGCTCCGCGTTTAAAAGTTATTTTTGAAAAGAAACCGAGTGGGTTTTTTGAAAGTGTTCCAACGACTTTTACATGGTTTATTTTTCTTGCATTAGTTCTTTTAATGCGTATTTTTCATGCATTAGTTCTTTTAATGCGTCCCATCATTTAATCCGACCATTGCAGAAAACAACCAAAATATGACGTATGCTTATGCCATTCGCATTCGCCACGGGGCCCCGTCATTACCCGTTAGGTTAGTTAACTAACGATAGAGCGGGGGCTGGGCTAGCGCGGCTGCAAAATATAAGCAACGCCTAAATAATATCATACTTAGATATATTGCAATGATAGCCATTTCAGATCACAGATGAATACATTGGATGTACTAGGAATCCGCAATTCGTACGAGCCTGTAACGAAAAGCGGATTACACGGTCGCGATGAATATCCAATACCCCACCCTAGACCCCTACGGGTGCGGCAAACTACCCGCCAAATATCCGAAGTGGAGCAACCTCCCTCAACGACGTGAGTAGGCCACTCGGCACTTTGAGATACCTGGTAGTTTGTGCACCCCACCTTGGGTCTATCCTAGGAGCAAAAACAGTAAAAAGAAATTATACAATGACGGCTACAACCCCGATCCGGTTGTGCGGCCAAAAAAAATATTACATCGATTTACATATTACATGAATAGAAAGAAAAGAAAACTCTCATCTCACAACCCCCGGCTATTCACCCGCGACGATCCAAAGAATTCATATACACATACCATCAACATTACAGATCACAGATTTGTATAACTCCCACTAATCGACATATAGCGATTAGCAGACGTTCAATACAAATATCACATCACAGAAATAAACCCGTCAGCTTTAGTCTTTAGAAACTCTATCAAAATACGCTTTTTAAAGCCCCCAAAACAAATTTTTCTTTCTGGAAAACCTGGGCTGAAAACACATATACCAAAAATCCCAAAATACACCATAAAACAAACTGCACCCAAAATTCCCCGCGGCCGAGTCAACTCGGCCGCGGAACCGCGGTGGGAGCACGCTCCCGCCGCGTTTCCGCGGCGCTCTGATTGGATCAGTGGACCAATTTTTTGCAGTTTCTTCTAAAAACCCTGAGCCGAATTTTAATGCATGATTTATCATTTTTTGAACAGTGGAAAAATTCGACAGAAAGTTGATAATCCGGGTGTTTATCGCGATTTTTTTTCTTTCGATCGAATTTCTAGTTACTATGCTAACATGTTAGGTAGTGTTTAACTAGGCTCTGATACCACTGTAAATCCATGCCACCCTTCCCCGGTTCTTACGGGGTTTCGGAAGTGGTGAAAAACGATTTTCAAGAGGGTGGTAACATGGACTACCGATACGGATCTTTGTTAAACTACTAACTAACAACCTAACAAGAGTTTACCTACTCGGTTAGGGGGCTATACCTTTCTTGAACTCCTTCATCTTCGACTCCTCCCGGTGTACGGATCGGCCTCACCTCGTCGTCTCCTTGCGCCGAAGATGGATCCACCCGAAAGCCTCTTCTTCGAACTTTGAAGAAACTAGATCACTTGGCTTGCTTGGCCTTGTGAACTGGAATGAGTAGAGGAATGTTTTGGTGTCTTTTTATCTCTAAGGCAATGAGTCTCAACACCTGAGAATGGTTTGCCTTGAGGTAGAGAGAGCAAGAGGAAGAGGGAGAGCTTGAGAATGAGAGAGCTCAAGAGAGAGAGAGCCAAATGAAAAGTGAGCAACTCTTTTCTCATCCAACCTCTCATAATCCAAAAGCATCATGAGCCATAACGATAATCAAGTATTATGTAATGGTTCATATCATATCAAAGGCAATATCATTTTGCAAACCACAACAAGCAAGCAAAAGTCTTTGCATGAAATGTGACAACCATTCTAATGATGATGGTCAACTAGTCCAACCTAGTCAACCGGTCAACAAGTCAACAAAGTCAACCCCTCAACAACCATGTCACTATAATACTTAATTAATATTATTGCTAATCATATTTCTTATTCTCATTGGGGTTTAGCAAAAGGTCAATGTTGAACAGTCAACAGTCAATAACCCCAATGAGAATCCTCTGCCTCTGTCACTCTGTCAACTGTGCATACACACCTGCATCCGTGTTCCGAGGAACACGCATACATACGAGATAAAACCAATCCCAAAATGTACACTAGGATCTGGCTTAAACCAAAGCCCGCTAGTGTTAACTGTCCGGACACCAAACGTGCACAAGTGCACGGATGTGACCGAACCCTGTCGCAAAACCATGCGACCTGTCGTAAAACCATTCGACCTCTACTCTTTTTCCTAAAGGCGAATAGCTTTCTTTGCGGGACTCTAAAGACTCGACACTACGCTAGCAGTGGGTTTAACCACAGACCGCAAGCGGCACTAGCTGTGCGTAACGGTCCCCAGGTAGATGCCGACAAGAAGACGGACGAGGTGAAACCCATCTGAACTCCTACTGAGCCTGAATGTGACAATCTTTATACAGTCCGGTCTGTTCGTCTGATACATCGCATGGCGGGCCTAGGGGCGGTAAACCTCAGTCCCCTAAAAGCGGTACAAGTCGTGTCGGAGTGAAGCCCAGAACACCCGGAGATAACACTGGAAATCTACCAGTATATCTCGCTTGCCCTGGTCAGGGACTACTCGTGTAATGGCTCTCCTAGACACAGCGCGATGTCAATCCCAATACCGGGAGAGACGAATCCTGTCTAACCGTAACTGCCTCCAAGTGCTTCGGGACTGCACCCAAATACTACCTTTTTGCACGACTGCTTTGAGCCGTGGTAGGGTAGTAATCTAAGTACAGTGGGAACACACTCGAGGCGAAGTGACAGTGTCAAGTCAGCGGACTAAGCTGTACTCATGTCACCTGGGAACTGATAACTGACGATAGCTATAGTACCAACCAACAGTTCCCTACGAGTCTTATCCAGTGTACTCGTAACCCAACGAACACCCGCATACTATCTCCAGTACGACGTACTGATGGCTGTGGGACAGACCATCTCCCATGCTGGGACGAGAAGCGCATACGCTAGTCTACTCCGGAATATCGATGCCCTGTCTCGATTGTCCTGCGACTAGGGACCTGTATAAGGATGTGCTTATAGATTACCCAGCCCCTACGAGTGCGACTACCATCACAACGCCGATAATCAAGCAAAGATCCTAAGGGCCTTACTAATATGTATAAGCGATATGCTAAAAGAAACACATGCACATATTGAAGTAGAAACAAACCAAGTAGCATACTACCATTTTGAGCAAGATTGTATTTACCACTGTGAATATCCCAAGCTTCCATTATGTAATATACAAGCTAGTGTGATACAGTAATGGCCTCTAGGGCATATACACTAACAGTTTGCACAATAATATTTGTATCTGTTGTTAATATTTTCTGGGTAGTTTTAATCTGACTCAAGTGTTGAGAGTTCTGGGGTTTATTTTGTAATCGTTGATTCGATCGAAAAATTTAAATTCGTTATGTTTTCCAGATATTTAGAAAGTATTAAATAGTTCAGACGGATATCAATAACTCACTTTTTCCTGACCCGGAAAATTTCCAAGTGTTGGATTTTTTCAGTTGTTTAAGAACGTCTAAATCATGCAAGTTACGCAATGGACCCTCTAGAAGACAACAAAGCTTAACTCGATTATGTGACCGTCTTGAACTGCCTTTTGAACCTTAGGGTTTGGTGCAGTACGGCGTTGCCACATGTGAGGCGTTGGCTTGACCCTTCTATGGCTGGACCATTGGTACTGTGGCATGTGATGGATGTTTTTAAACTCTCCTCAAGTATTGAGAACTATTTGGGAAAACTTGGGTGTTTGATCATTCGATCGGAAAGTTTAACATTGTCTATTTATCTGGAATGTGATACAATATTTTGAATCCACAAGTAGTTATGAGATAACTAATTTGGATGTTATAAACATAGCAGTTTACTCTCAAATGATCGGTTGCCACGGAATTTTGATGCGATCAAAAGTCCGTCGCAATCACGTAGCGTACGCGGATACTCGCCGGGTAAACTTAATAGACAGCCATGCCCCATATCCCCGACCAAGTGACCGTAGGAGAACCCCGTCGCCAAAAGCATCCGTTCGGGTGCTCACGGCAGCGGTGTTCCGCCTTAGTGCACTTCGTCGACGGCATCCGGGGGTGCGGCCGTCTACTAAAGTTTGTGACGAGCATTCGATCACATATCGGGAATCTTGTTGAATTTCCCGACTAGATAATGAAAAGTGTTTTCGATATAGAGACTAAAATGCGGGGTTTATAATTGTTAGGCATGCGATTTCTAAAGAATTCATTTGGTTAGGCATGAGTTGTCTAAGGAGCTTGCGGATTCCAACTGTTGTAGTTTTACACTTTCTTTTCTGCGACCGTAAGTGTAATATATGTTATCGCCGGTTTCGTTGCTATATGTCAACGATAATTGGGATGCGCATATTTACTTACGTTGATGACATATGATGTTATGTGTTGCTGGATATGATATATTGGATCGTCGCGTATTGAATAGCTGGGGGTTTTATGTGAGAAGTGGGTTTTTTTATTTTCATTCCTGTAAAATTCATTGTATGTAATATTCTTTTATTGGGGAACTTCCGGGATGAGGTTGCTGTCACCATTTGTATATTATTTACTTTTCCGCATTAGGTAGACCCAAGGGGGAGAGCATAAGTAACCGGGTTCTAGGGTCCAGTGGGAGACTAACTCGAGCAGTCGAGTCCGGGTCTCCTAACTCTAGAATTGGAAGGGTTGCTTGCCGCTCTCGTAGGGGTCTTGGGGTGTGGGTTTGGCTATTCATCGCGACCATGGAATCCGTGTTTTATAGAGGCTCAAAATAAAACACGGACGTCCTAGTATATCCAATGTTTCATCTGCTGCGATATCTGTGATGTGATCATTTGATATGTTGTGATAAATACTGTATATAGTATATATGATATATTATATAGACGTTACTTATGTTTTACACCCGCGCTAGCCCTGCCCCGCTCTGCCGTTAGTTACCTAACCTAACGGTGCACGAGGGGATATCGAGGCGAATGTGGAAGGCATAAGTGTACGTCGTATTTATCTGTGATGTTTAGGTGACTTAAATGATGGGACTTCATTAACATGATTAATGAAAGAAAAGAATCCTAAAAGATGTTGTGGAATCGAATTTTCAAAAATAGGTAGCTACAGTTCTTGCTTTGCATCGCGGTGTTCCTTGTAGAACATCCTGCACCTTATTCGATAAGGAAAGGGCCGAGATCCCTTCACCGGGAGTGACCCCTTTAGCAATAACTGGCAGATGCTACAACACTCGGTTTTGTAGGAGTACGGTAGCGCCCCGGCCGTCTATCCGAGGCCAAATTGCGGAAACGAAAATTTTTCTTAACTTTAAACCGGCACTACCGCATCCTAAATCACCGGATCGTAACCATTAACCTAATGCTAGCTAACATGAGAATGGCTAGGAAGCTATACCGAGCGATCCGTGTCCTTCGGTCTTCGGCCTCCACTCCGATCTCCTCGCGGAATCTCCGGTCTTCATCTCCTCGTCGGAAAGGGCACCACATCGAGAAGCCTTTTTACGGGCTCCCGTATCATCCGAAGCAACTCGGGCGCGAAGTGTGCTAGCCGACGCGTCCAACGTGTTGTAGAGAATGTTTGTGATCACTTTTGTCTCTTGCATCCATGGCTTTGGATAGAGGTTGAAGTGTTTCCATTGATGGAAGCAAAAAGCTAGAGGAAGAAGAAGAAGAACAAGAGCTTTTTTCTTTTTCTTTTCTTTTCTCTTGTTGTAATGAGAGTGAGGGTGAGTGATTATCAAAATACAAGACCAATAATCACCAACATGGCAACCCCTCTCTCTCTCCATCTCATTTCAACACATTAAACAATTCATTAATGTGACACATTTGCTAAAAAAGAGACCATGACTCATGATATAAGTCTATGTCACATTAATGCATTGTCATGATGATTTCTAGCTCATTATTTCCTTAAGCAAACATTAATCCAAATGTTTTCCATAACAAAGAAAATCCGGCAACATCTAAAGTAAACTCGTGACGGATCATAAGGATACCCCTCACCTGTATATACATACCTGCACCCGCATTCCGACTGAATGCGAATGCGATGAGACTAAAGTAATCCAACAAACCTAATACTAGGATCCGGCTTAAACCAAAGCCCACTAGTATGATCCGTCCGATCGTGATCCGTGCAATACCGCACGTATAAGATCGAACCCTGCCATATATTACACGGCCTCTACAACGTTTCCCCCGAAACTTGAGAAACTGTCTGTGGGGGACTATAAAGACTCGTCAATACTTTGGCTGTGGATTTAGCCACTAGCACGTCAGAGGTATAAGCCGTACGTAACGGGCTAGCAAGTATTGACCAAAAGGGACGTCGATGAGCGAACTCATCCTGACACCCTACTGAGCCTGTCAGTGACAATATCCGTACAGTCCAGTCCATTCGTCTAAGAGCATCGCATGGCGGGCCTAGGGGGTTGGCAAAAGTCAGACCCCCAAAAGTGGTACAAGTCGTGTCGGAGTGTAGCACAGAACACCCTGAGTTACTACTGTAAGTCCATGCTACCCTTCCCCGGTGCTTACGGGGTTGCGGAAGTTGTGAAAAACGATTTTCAAGAGGGTGGTAACATGGACTCATAATACGGATCTTTGTTAAACAACTAACTAACAACCTAACTTGAGTTTACCTACTCGGTTAGGGGGCTATACATTTCTTGAACTCCTTCGTCTTCAACTCCTCCCGGTGTACGGATCGGCCTCACCTCGTCGTCTCCTTGCGCCGAAGATGGACCCACCCGAAAACTTCTACCTTTGGCTTCTTCTTCGATCTTTGAAGAAACTAGAACACTTGGCTTACTAGGCCTTGTGAACTAGAATGAGTAGAGGAATGTTTTGGTGTCTTTTTATCTCTAAGGCAATGAGTCTCAACACATGAGAATGGTTTGCCTTGAGCTAGAGAGAGCAAGAGGAAGAGGGAGAGCTTGAGAATGAGAGAGCTCAAGAGAGAGAAAGCAAATGAAAGAATGAGCCACACTTTTCTCATCCAACCTCTCATAATCCAAAATCCATCATAACAAAAATAGTAATTAAGTATTGTGTGATGGTTTAGGTCAAAATGGCTATATCATTTCATGCACTCATTTTGCATAAATAAACAAGCAAGCAAATGCCTTTGCCATGGAATGATAGCCATTGTCATGATGATGGTCAACTAGTCCAACCTAGTCAACCGGTCCACAAAGTCAACAACTCAACAAAGTCAACCCCTCAACAACCATGTCACTATAATACTTAATTAATATTAATGTTAATCATATATCTTATTCTCATTAGGGTTTAGCCAAAAGTCAATAGTCAACAGTCCACTATCAACAGTCAACAATCAACAACCCCAATGAGAATCCTCTGTCTCTGTCTCTCTCTGTCAACTGTGCATACACACCCGCATCCGCATTCCGAGAAACACGAATACAAACGAGATAAAACCAATCCCAAAACGTACACTAGGATCTGGCTTAAACCAAAGCCTGCTAGTGTTAACTGTCCGGACACTGTACGTGCACAAGTGCATGGATGTGACCGAACCCTGTCGCAAAACCATGCGACCTGTCGCAAAACCATGCGGCCTCTACTCTTTTGCCTAAAGGAGAATAGCTTTCTGTGTGGGACTCTAAAGACTCGACATTACGCTGGCGGTGGGTTTAACCACAGACCGCAAGCGGCACTAGCTGTGCGTAACGGTCCCCAGGTAGATGCCGACAAGAAGACGGACGAGGTGAAAACCATCTGAACTCCTACTGAGTCTGAATGTGACAATCTCTCTGTACAGTCCGGTCTGTTCGTCTGATACATCGCATGGCGGGCCTAGCGGGCGGTAAACGTCAGTCCCCTAATAGCGGTACAAGTCGTGTCGGAGTGAAGCCCAGAATACCCTGAGATAACACTAGAAACCTACCAGTATATCTCGCTTGCCCTGGCCAGGAACTACTCGTGTAATGGCTCTCCTGGACACAGCGCGATGCCAACCCCCAATACCGGGAGAGACGAATCCTGTCTAACGTCACTGCCTCCAAGTGCTTCGGGACTGCACCCAACTACTACCTGTTTGCACGACTCCTTTGAGCCGTGGTAGGGTAGTAATCTATGTACTGTGGGAACACACTCGAGGCGAAGTGACAGTGTCAAGTCAGCGGACTAAGCTATACTCATGTCACCTGGGAACTGATAACTGACGATAGGTATAGTACCAACCAACAGTTCCCGACGAGTCCTGTCCAGTGTACTCGTAACCCAACGAGCACCCGCATACTATCTCAAGTACGACGTACTGACGGCTGTGGGACAGACCGTCTCCCACACTGGGATGAGAAGCGCATACGCCAGTCTACTCCGGAGTATCGATGCCCTGTCTCGATAGTCCTGTGACTAGGGACCTGCATAAGGATGTGCTTATAGATTACCCAGCCCCCACTAGTGTGACTGCCATCACAACGCTGGTAATCAAGCAAAGATCCTAAGGGCTCCACTAATGTGTAAATGTGATATATTAAAATAAACAGATGTACACATTGAAGCAGAAATAAACCAAGTAGCATACTACTATATTGAGCAAGATTGTCTATACAAAGTGAATATCCCAAGCTTTCTTAAGTAATATACAAACTAGTATGATACAGTAATGGCCTCTAGGCCATATACACTAACAATCTCCCACTTGCACTAAGGCCATTTACTGGCGTATCGAAGACCTATTATCTTGATCAGCCGCTCGAACCGAGTCTGGGGTAAGGCCTTTGTGAATGGATCAGCAGTGTTATCTTCCGTAGAAACTCTCCGAACCTCGATCTCCTGGCGACCCACGATCTCCCTGATCAGGTGATACCGCCTCAAGATGTGTCTGGACTTCTGATAGGACCTAGGTTCCTTCGCTAAAGCTATAGCCCCATTGTTGTCGCAATACAGCGGTATTGGATCAACAATGGACGGAACCACCTGAAGTTCAGTTAAGAACATCCTTATCCAGACAGCATCTTTTGCGGCATCTGCAGCAGCGATATATTCCGCTTCCATCGTCGAGTCAGCAACGGTTTCCTGTTTGGAACTCTTCCAACACACCGCCCCTCCATTGAGGGTAAAGACATAGCCCGACATGGACTTGGAATCATCCTTGTCACTCTGGAAGTTGGAGTCAGCAAAAGCCTCGATCCGGAGGTCTTTTCCGCCATACACCAAGAACATCTCCTTAGTCCTTCTTAAGTACTTGAGAATGTTCTTTACCGCTATCCAGTGTTTCTCCCCAGGGTTTGACTGATACCGGCTTACCACACTCAGTGCATAAGCTACATCTGGTCTGGTACACAACATCGCATACATTATAGAGCCTACCGCAGAAGCGTAGGGTAAAATAGACATGCGATCCCTTTCCAAATCAGTCTTGGGAGACATCTCTTTGGAGAGGGTGATCCCGTGACAAGCTGGTAAATTACCGCGCTTGGAATCTTCCATACTGAATCTTTTCAGTATGGTATCGATGTACCTGGACTGTGAGAGTCCCAGTATCCTCTTAGATCTGTCACGATAGATCCGGATCCCCAGAATGTATGAGGTTATCACCCAGGTCTTTCTTGGAGAACCTGTGTGACAAGAACCCCTTGATAGATTGTAGCATAGGAATGTCATTTCCTATTAAGAGAATGTCATCCACGTATAAAACGAGGAATAATACAGTTCTCGCTACAAATCTACTATAGATGCATGGTTCATCTAGATTTTTGATAAAGCCAAATTCTTTGACCGTCTCATCAAAACAGATGTTCCAACTCCGCGATGCCTGCTTTAGTCCGTAGATGGACTTAAGCAACTTGCACACCTTTCCGCTGCTCCCACTCTGAATGAAACCCTCTGGCTGGTCCATATAAACACACTCCTCTAAATTTCCATTTAGAAAAGCGGTCTTTATGTCCGTCTGCCAAATCTAATAATCGTGGAAGGCAGCAATGGCAAGAAGGATCCGAATGGATTTCAGCATAGCTACTGGAGAAAAGGTCACTTCATAGTCCAAACCAAGTCTTTGACGAAAACCCTTTGCAACCAGTCTAGCTTTATAGGTCTCAACCTGTCCATCTACACCAATCTTCCTTTTGAAGATCCACTTGCATACTACTGGTTTTACCCCATCTGGAGCAACGTCCAACGTCGATACTTTGTTGGTGTACATAGACTCCATTTCGGTCCGCATTGCATCCAGCCATTTTACCGAGTAAACGCTCTGAATGGCCTGCTAGAAGCTAGACGACTCATCATAATCTATGATGCAATCCTCTCTATCCCCGTCTATGAGAAAACCGTAGTATCTCTCGGGCGGATGAGACTGCCTACTACTCCTGCGGAGCGGCGTAGGAATGTCATTTTCTTTTGAACCCTCTGGTTCTACTAAGCTTTCAGTAATAGTCTGTGGTTCTGAAATTTCTTCCAGTTCTATTTCGCTCCCACTTGTTTCCTTTTCTAAGAACTGGTGTTCCAGAAAATAGGCATTACGAGAAACAATGATCTTTTATTCCTCTGCGTAATAGAAGAGATACCCTCTGGAGTTCTTTGGGTATCCCACAAACTTGCATAGTACTGAGCGTGCCTCGAGTTTGTCCGCATGCTGCTTTTTGACAAAAGCCGGACATCCCCAGATCTTCAGATATTGAAGATAGGGTTTCTACCCACTCCATATCTCATATGGTGTGGTAGGCACAGTCTTAGTTGGAACTCGGTTCAAAAGGTATGCAGCTGATTCTAGTGCATATCCCCAGAATGATCGCGGTAACTCAGTGTTACTCATCATGGAACGTACCATATCCAATAGGGTCCGGTTCCGTCACTCCGATACACCGTTATGTTGCGGAGTGTATGGAGGAGTAAGCTGAGAGAGAATTCCATTCTCTTTTAAATAGTCTAGGAACTTTGCACTCAAGTATTCACCACCTCGATCCGATCTTAGTGTCTTGATACTTTTGTCGGTTTGTTTTTCTACTTCATTCTTATATTCCTGGGATTTTCCAAAGGCTTCGGATTTATGTTTCATTAAGAAGACATAACCGTACCTTGAAAAGTCATCCGTAAAAGTAATGAAGTAAGAATAACCGCTTCGCTCATGTGTAGACATTGGACCGCACACGTCGCTGTGTACGAGTCCCAAGAGCTTGCTCGCTCTTACTCCGTGTCCAGTGAACGGAGTCTTTGTCATCTTTCCTTTGAGACAGGATTGATAAGTGGCATACGATTGATATTCGAACGGATTCAAATATCCTTCTGCATGTAACTTCGTCAACCTTCTCTCATTGATGTGACCCAGTCTACAATGCCATAAGAAAGTCCGATTTATTTCCGGAGACTTTCTTTTGTGTGTATTCTGGACATTGAAAATCTGTGGTTGGTTTAATACGTATACCATTGCTTAATGAACCTGACCCAATCAAAACTTGATTAAATTGAATGTTTACAACATTACTTACAAACGCAAATTCATAACCTTCTTTAGAAGTCAAAGATAGAGAAATGATATTACAAGTTGCGTTGGGTACAAAATAGCTATTACGCAAAACCAAAACGTGTCCATCTGACAACCCCAGGTGATAGTCCCCCACGGGCTTAGCATCCATGCAAGCTCCGTTTGCAACTTTGAGGGTCATGTCACCTGCCTTCAAAACCCTACGGTTTCTCAACGCCTGCAAAGAATTACAGATATGAAATCCTGATCCGGTATCCAATATCCAGGAAGTAGAGTTTATTGATAGACAGTTTTCAATAACATACACACCTGAAGCTGAAGCCGCAACTTGCTTCAGATCCTGTGTTCTGGCTTTCCAAGCCCTGCAATCTTTCTTCCAGTGACCACTCTTATGACAGAAAAAGCACTCTTCCTTCCCTATAAGCTTCCCCGCTATCTTTGTTGCTTTTGTTTTTCCCTTCATATCCACTTTACTAACACCGCCCCTTGGTTTGGCGGAGGCTTTCTTCTTCTTTCCCTTGGCTTTCGCCTTGGACCTAGAAGATGAAGATCCTCCTACAAACAAAGTGGATGTTTCCCTACCTTTCTGTAGGGTGCCCTCTGCACTCCTCAGCATGTTGAGGAGCTCTGAATGTTCAACTTCATTTTCTTGTAAGTTGAAGTTCAGGATAAACTGGGCGTAAGTGGAAGGAAGGGACTGGAGAATCAACTCCGTATAGAGCTCGTTCTCTAACGTGGTCCCAAGGTCCACGAGCTCCTCTATGAAGCCAATCATCTTAAGCACGTGTTCCGCTACCGATGATCCGATGGCCAACCTTGCCGAAAATAACTTCTTCGACACTTCGTATCTTGAGATACGAGATTGCTCTCCATACAGTTCTTTTGTATGGAGAAATATGGATTCGAGGTCCATATTCTCGTGCCTCCTCTGATGTTCATTGTCCATAGAGGCAAGCACGAGGCACTTGGCCTTCACGCCATCGATCTGCCAAGTCTTAAGGATTTCCTTATCCGCGACGCTGGAGGTGGGACCTGGGATAGGGGGATCTTTGGTGGTAAGGAGATACCCCAACTTGTCATAAGTGATTGCCATTTTGACATTCCTGAGCCAATCTTTGTAGTTTGGCCCTGTCAGTATGTTTTTATCTAGTAATAACTTAAGTCCGGTCATGATGTTTGGTCGCTGCAATTAGGAGAGAGAGAAGAAACACTTTAGTATGATGCTCTTGCAAGTTTAGAGTGGTTTTTAATTTGTCTAAACAGGATGGCTCCCACTGTCTCTCGAATCCCTCCTCAAACCAAAAAGGAAGAATTAGTCAGGATCAATCTCACCGTACAATACTTGCTTAACCGTTCGGCCAGGCTGGTTTCGGTACTTCGAGGGAGGTTTTCCAACGCTTTCGCGAAGTTCCTTAATTTAAGAACCTCTTTTTCCTGGGGGCGTAGCCCCGCTAACACCTTTCTAGACACCTACTAGGTTTATAGCATTGATCGTTTAGCGAGAAATTTCCCGAGGAGTAGCATATACTCACAGTAGGATCGGAATCCAAATATCATCGCATGACAAAACTGAAAGAATCCTACCAGAATCATCACACTCCAAATGGTATGCATTGCTAGCAAGTTTCAGTTCTTTTGAAACTCCCGATGTGGATTTTTGCCCCATGCTCTTATGACCTCGGCGTGTGGTCAAAATGTCATAAGTCACATGTCAAGTTCTTCCCATCATTATCCTGGTTAATTTGAACCCACCCGCACGTACCCTTAACGTAGGCCAAAATGGCAGTACGACTGTTCAAACCAACGCATTCTATCTATGCAACAGATAAATATCCGGCAGCTACCAATCACTATGCCTTGGCGTGAGATCAAAATACATAGCTTGAATACTACTGAATATTTAACTGAAATGATGGAGGGATACAGATGGTTTTGGTAAAACCTTGAACGTAGTGAACTTGATATTATCGATGGAACGAGATAGCTTTTAAAAGGAGTGGCTTAAGCTCCGCGTTTAAAAGTTCTTTTGGAAAGAAACCGAGTGGTTTTGAAAGTGTTCCAACGACTTTTACTTGGTTTATTTTTCTTGCATTAGTTCTTTTAATGCGTCCCATCATATAATCCTACCATTGCAGAAAACAACCAAAATATGACGTACGCTTATGCCATTCGCATTCGCCACGGGGCCCGTCATAACCCGTTAGGTTACTAACTAACGACAGAGAGGGGGCTGGGCTAGCGCGGCTGCAAAACATAAGCAACGTCTAAATAATATCATATATAGATATATTGCAATGATAGTCATTTCAGATCACAGATGAACACATTGGATATACTAGGAATCCGCAATTCGTACGAGCCTGTAACGAAAAGCGGATTACACGGTCGCGATGAATAGCTAATATCCCACCCAAGATCCCTACGGGTGCGGCAAACTACCCGCCAAATATCCGAAGTGGAGCAACCTCCCTCAACGATGTGAGTAGGCCACTCGGCATTTCGAGATACCTGGTAGTTTGTGCACCCCACCTTGGGTCTATCCTAGGAGCAAAAACAATAAAAAGAAATTATACAATGACGGCTACAACCCCGACCCGGTTGTGCGGCCAAAAATAATATTACATCAATTTACATAATACATGAATTGAAAGATAAAAGAAAACTCTCATCTCATAACCCCCGGCTATTCATCCGCGACAATCCAATGAATTCATATACATATACCATCAACATTACAGATCACAGATATGTATAACTCCCACTAATCGACGTATAGTGATTAGCGGACGTTCAATACATATATCACATCACAGATATAAACCCGTTAGCCTTAGTCTTTAAAAGTTCGGTAAAAATACGGATTTTCAAGCCCCAAAAACTAATTTTTCTTTCTGTAAAATCTGGGCAGAAAAAACATATCCCAAAAATCCCAAAACAACCCCAGAAATACTCTGCAAGAAATAGTTTCCTCGACCGAGTCAACTCGGCCGCGGAAACGCGGCGGGAGCATGCTCCCACCGCGTTTCCTCGACGCTTTGACCGATTCGATGGACGAAATTTCTTGGGCGTTTAAACAAAAGCCTGAGCCGATTTTTAAGATAAGATTTATCATTTTTTTGGACAGAAAAAAAATTCGGCAGAAACTTGATTTTACGGGTTTTTTTCGCGACTTTTTCTTCGATCGAACTTCTACTTACTTTGCTAACATGTTAGATAGTGTTTAACTAGGCTCTGATACCACTGTAAGTCCATGCTACCCTTCCCCGGTGCTTACGGGGTTGCGGAAGTGGTGAAAAACGATTTTCATGAGGGTGGTAACATGGACTCATAATACGGATCTTTGCTAAACAACTAACTAACAACCTAACTTTAGTTTACCTACTCGGTTAGGGGGCTATACCTTTCTTGAACTCCTTCGTCTTCAACTCCTCCCGGTGTACGGATAGGCCTCAACTCGTCGTCTCCTTGCGCCGAAGATGGATCCACCCGAAAACTTCTACCTTTGGCTTCTTCTTCGATCTTTGAAGAAACTAGAATACATGGCTTGCTAGGCCTTGTGAACTAGAATGAGTAGAGGAATGTTTTGGTGTCTTTTTATCTCTAAGGTAATGAGTCTCAACACATGAGAATGGTTTTCCTTGAGCTAGAGAGAGCAAGAGGAAGAGGGAGAGCTTGAGAATGAGAGAGCTCAAGAGAGAGAAAGCAAATGAAAGAATGAGCCACTCTTTTCTCAACCAACCTCTCATAATCCAAAAGCCATCATAACAAAAATAGTAATCAAGTATTGTGTGATGGTTTAAGTCAAAATGGCTATATCATTTCATGCACTAATTTTGCATAAATAAACAAGCAAGCAAAAGTCTTTGCCGTGGAATGATAGCCATTGTCATGATGATGGTCAACTAGTCCAACCTAGTCTACCGGTCAACAAAGTCAACAAGTCAACAAAGTCAACCCCTCAACAACCATGTCACTATAATAATTAATTAATATTAATGTTAATCATATATCTTATTCTCATTAGGGTTTAGCCAAAAGTCAATAGTCAACAGTCAACTGTCAACAGTCAACAGTCAACAACCCCAATGAGAATCCTCTGCCTCTGTCTCTCTCTGTCAATTGTGCATACACACCCGCATCCGCGTTCCGAGGAACACGAATACAAACGAGATAAAACCAATCCCAAAACGTACACTAGGATCTGGCTTAAACCAAAGCCTGCTAGTGTTAACTGTCCGGACACTGTACGTGCACAAGTGCACGGATGTGACCGAACCCTGTCGCAAAACCATGCGACCTCTACTCTTTTGCCTAAAGGCGAATAGCTTTCTGTGTGGGACTCTAAAGACTCGACACTACGCTGGCAGTGGGTTTAACCACAGACCGCAAGTGGCACTAGCTGTGCGTAACGGTCCCCAGGTAGATGCCGACAAGAAGACGGACGAGGTGAAACCCGTCTAAACTCCTACTGAGTGTGAATGTGACAATCTCTCTGTACAGTCTGGTCTGTTCGTCTGATACATCGCATGGAGGGCCTAGGGGGCTGTAAACGTCAGTCCCCTAATAATTGTACAAGTCGTGTCGGAGTGAAGCCCAGAACACCCTGAGATAACACTGGAAACATACCAGTATATCTCGCTTGCCCTAGCCAGGGACTACTCGTGTAATGGCTCTCCTAGACACAGCGCGATGTCAACCCCCAATACCGGGAGAGACGAATCCAGTCTAACCGTCACTGCCTCCAAGTGCTTCGGGACTGCACCCAACTACTACCTGTTTGCACGACTCCTTTGAGCCGTGGTAGGGTAGTAATCTAAGTACAGTGGGAACACACTCGAGGCGAAGTGACAGTGTCAAGTCAGCGGACTAAGCTGTACTCATGTTACCTAGGAACTGATTACTGACGATAGGTATAGTACCAACCAACAGTTCCCGACGAGTTCGAGCAAGTGTACTCGTAACCCAACGAGCACCCGCATACTATCTCAAGTACAACGTACTGACGGCTGTAGGACAGACCGTCTCCCACACTAGGATGAGAAGCGCATACGCTAGTCTACTCCGGAGTATCGATGCCCTGTCTCGATAGTCCTGCGACTAGGGACCTGCATAAGGATGTGCTTATAGATTACCCAGCCCCCACTAGTGTGACTGCCATCACAACGCTGGTAATCAAGCAAAGATCCTAAGGGCTCCACTAATGTGTAAAGGTGATATACTAAAATAAACACATGTACACATTGAAGCAGAAACAAACCAAGTAGCATACTACTATATTGAGAAAGATTGTCTATACAAGGTGAATATCCCAAGCTTCCATTAAGTAATATACAAACTAGTATGATACAGTAATGGCCTCTAGGGCATATACACTAACAACTACTGGAATACCTACCAGTAAATCTCCTGCCTCAGCCGAGGGCTTTGTGTAATGGCTCTCCTAGACATAGCGCGACCTCACCCCCAATACCGGGAGAGACGAACCCCTTCAGATCCGTTCACTGCCTCCATATGGCTCGGGACTGTACCCAACTAAAACCTGTTTGCACCACTCCTTTGAGCCGTGGTAGGGTAGTAATCAAAGTACAATGGGAACTCACACGAGACAAATGACGATCTCAGGTCGATGAACTAACCTGTACACATGTCACCAGGGAACTGCTATCTGACGTCAGGTATAAGACCAACTAGCATGTTCCTGGCGAGTCCTGTCCGGTGTACTCATAACCCAATGAGCACCTGTATACATCTTAGGTGAACCAACTGACACCAGTGGCTTATGAGACCGGCCACCGCCCCTCGTCGGGGTCTCGACTGTATACATTAGTCTACTAATGGAGTATCGATGCCCGGTCTCGAAACTCCCACGACTAGGGACCTTTTAAGGATGTGCTTATAGACCCCAGCTCCCACGTATATGATCGCCATCATACTGCTGGCAGCAAGCAAGAATACTAGGGGCTCTATCAACGTGTAATAGCGACCTGTAAGGTCACCTAAAGAAGTACACGATGATAAAGATAAACCAGATAGCATACTATCATCTCGAGTAAGACTGTCCTACCGGCATAAGTCCTCCTTCAATCATTGCAATCACGTGTCTGTGATCCAATAATTGACTCTGAGGGCTCTATATCCAACAATCTCCCACATGCACTCAAGCCTATTTATTGCGATGTCGCATACTCACAGCCCGTGTGATACCGAGCACCCAACTCCTCTACTAATCAGTCTCACAAAGCCGGTTTGCGAAACTATTGTGTTCGAGGAATAGCCTCAGTGAGTGGATCCGCTTTGATGTTTCTTTCTATATCTCTCTTTATCTCAAGTTCGCGGAGAAAGCCATCTCCCGAAATGAGCAATGCCTGTCTTAGAATATGTCTGGATGTCTGATGGGACCTAGTTCATAAATGAACTCCAAATCCAAACTTCTTAGACTGTATCGTCAACTGAACTTAATCAGTATCCTGCGCCATGCCTCCTTCAGTATCCACCTGGACCAACTGTCCAAAATACTGTCCCTCGTCAGAGGGAAAACTATAACTCTGACAGTCACTCTATCATCCAGGTCACCTTGGAAGCCTGGAATGATAACAGTCTCCCGAATGAGGCTGTCGTTATCACATCCCTGGAACATTCACTTATGTTCTAAAACTGCTTCCGAATGTTTCTCCAGGATTAGATCAATATCAACTTATTCCGTCTACTGCAATAACAATATCTGGTGTGGTACTTGACATCTCATGATTGACTCAATTGCCTAAGCAAGTGATCTGCCAATCATGCACATCCCTCTCCCCTTTAGTCTGTAATACACCTTTAGAGAGGGTGACTCCATCACCTGCAGGTACGCTACCGTGCCAGGAGTCGTCCATTCTAAAACACCTTTAGAATGCTGTCTAAGTACCCAGATTGGGAAACTACCCAAATATAGATCTAAAACCATAGATCTAGTAACCAGAATGTCTAATATAATATCCATATCCTATGTGGAAAAACCACTGTGTGACAACCGAAGTATAACCGACCGTAGTATAGGAATTTCACTTCCTACTCTGTGTATGTCATCCATATACCAGGACATCACACCCTACTACCTTCTTAACAGATCCATCCTCTATTCTGATGAAGTCAAACCTATGACTGTCACATCAGAAATAGATGATCTATCTCCTCTATATCTGCTTTAGTCTATAAATAGACATAAGCCACTTGTCAACTATGCTTCCGCTGCTCCCACTGACTACGACAACCCTCTGGCAGAGTCATATACACGTACACTTCTAAAGCTGTTCAGAACGACGCTATACTCATCCTCCTGCCGGGTCTCACAGTCTGGAACAACAGCAATGGCAAGACTGGGTAAACAAGAACCTCCCTGTCACTGTCTTTGAGCATACCGAAGTACCTCTCGAGTGCCTGAGGTTACCCACCATATCTGCGGAGCGGCAAATGGAATGTCAAATCAGATTGAATCTTTTGTTTCTTATCAAATTTTCTGTAATCGTTTGCGGTTCTGGAATCACTTCCAGTTCTACCATACTCCCACTACTGTTTTCTGAAAAAAAATTCCATTTTACTAAAACTTTGGCGAGTCAAGAACAATATCACTATTGATCATGCAAATGGTAGAAAATCAACCCTCGTCATAGCCTGGGTCAACGCACAAACAACCATTACAGAAACATGCCTTGAGTTATCCAGAGTCTGGTTTAAAGCATAAGCCAGACAACTCCCCGTACCTTAACATCGTTAAGATACGAAATATTCTATATCCAATACAGAAACAGAGGCACTGATTTAATTGAACCAGATTCAAATCATGCAGCTGTCTCCAGTGCAAGTCAAGTAAATGGAAGGAGGCCGATCAGCGTTACTCAACTTAGGAATGCTTCCAATTATGAGTAACCTGAAAGATAAGCAAGTTCTCTTAATCATTACTATTAACTGAATACCATACACAAGTATCTACATCTTCGATCACCTTGAAGAATCCTGATACTCGCAACATCTGGTTCTCTACTTTATTCATATACCTATAACTTCTCAAAACTTAGACCTTGTGTTTCTACGAAACACTTGTCAAAGAACTAGAGAAGTCATAAGTAAACAGAATATAGTGCGAGTACCAACCCCTCTGTCCTGATGGAAACTGGAAAACATACAATACTCTGTATAAGTCCCCTGAGTCCAATGACTCAATCCCTGTTTGTCGTAGGTTGAAAACTGTACTATGGTTATGAAGAATTACACCGCTGTTTAATGCTTACCTAACCATCCACTGATATAGGTAAACGTCATAGACATAATTTCAAAAAGGTATATCTCACTCTATAAAAATAGACGCACAGATATATCAATTTGAAATTGGTGCATAACAACGGATATTCAAAACCAAATATTTGCCGTCCGGCAAACAGCCCAGGCGATTTTCTCAAATATCACCAATTACAATGAATTCCGATATAATGAGGACAATCACCTAATTCCCAATAACATACTCCCACTAATCATCTGTAAAACCATACAGATGTGAGAATCATACCTGGTAAATACATACCGTGGAGCAAGTGTCTAATTGGGAAATCAGTTTTCGTTTAACAGTAGACAGTGAAACTGAAACATTGAAATGTTTCGAAGGGGTATCCTGGTATTCCTAGTAATGCCTCTTCCATTATCAGATTCATAACTGCAACCGTATACTTCTATGCCATCTCTCAAAATCCCTTTATATGTCTTTAGTCATTACCTTCTGTACAACCCTTTAGGCTAAATGGTTTTCTTCCTTACCTACTGTTCGGCACCAGCCTATGGTTTGGAAGAAAACTATTCAATAAGCATAATGGGTGTACTGTCCTAATCCTAGGAGCACTCGCAACGCGAGAGAAGGTGAAGATAAAATACAACTGAATAAAACCTTATTCCTATTTCTCCTGAACCAGAATCCATCCCCGAACTGGAACAAGTTCCTTCGAGTTCGTATATAACCATACGATGGAGTATCAAATAAACTGTGGATCTTCGTAGTGATACGGAGTGTTCTGTAGAAATACAAAGGTGAAGTTGGAGTGGTAATGAAATACTTGGTTTGGTCGTGAATAGCAGTCGCAATTTACTTTGCCCTCTTACTAATCCCTTTATTTGTCTTTACATAATTCCTTCTGCACACCATCGTTATGCTAATTGGTTTTCATCATTCGCTACCGGTCGGCACCTGCCTATGGTTTGGAAGAAGACTATCCAATTTGCATAATAGGCGTACTGTCCTAATCCAAGGAGCACTCGCAACCTGAGAGAAGGTAAAAAGAAAAGACAACTGAATAGTCCTATTCGTTTTCTCCAGAACCGGAAACCATTCTCGAATAAATTCCTTCGAGTTCGTATATAACAATACGATGGTTTTTATCTAATGGAAGTAGACGTTCATAGTAATACGGGGTGTCCTGGAGAAAAGGGTAAAAGTGGGAGTAGCAATGAGGTATCCAACTCTGACAATCCAAAAGCAAGTGTTTAAGAAGGTTCGGTTAACTTGGTCACGAGTCTTAGTCAAAGGTCGGGTCATGGTCGCTACCAAAGAGAGAGAGAAAAGAAACACTCAGTGTGCACTCTAACCTAGATCAGAATGGTTATCACTTTATCTAATCAGGAAACCTTCCACTGCAACGTCAAATTCTCCTCCAAACCTTAAAGAAGAATTAGTCGGGATCACCCGAGGAGTAAACCAACTCATCTGTGGGAATCGGGATCCAACTATCATCGCATGATAACGTGACGGAATCCACTCACGTTATCACACTCTAGAAGGAATGCGCATGCCTGGCAAGTTTCAGTTTCTTTAGAAACTCCCGATATGATTTTTACCCCTAGGACCCAAGTGACCTTGACACAGTCAACAAATCAAAGAGTCCTAGTCAAGTTCAACTCATCATTATCCTGGATTGCATTAAACCCACCCGTACAAGCCCTTGACACAGTCAATAAGGTCGCACGACTGTCCTAACCAATCCCATAAATATGCCACAAACGAACACTACTTAGCTACCGTACACTACGCCTTGACACAGTCAACAAACGCAGCACGAATACTAAGTAATACTTGTAAGAAATGACGGAGGGCTACGTCTAGTTTTTGGCGATAAACCTTTAACGTAATGAACTTGATATCGTTGAAGGAACTGCATAGCTTTTTATAAAAAATATAGTGGCGAAAACCTTTGCTAAAGAGGTCACTCCCGGTGAAGGGATCTCGGCTCTTAACCCGTAGAATGAGGTGTAGGATATTCCAACTGAATACCACGATGAAAAGCAAAAAGTAATCGGCTATAGTGAAGTTATTACCCTGACGCAAACTTCTGTCCAAGGGGTCACTCCCGGTGAAGGGATCTCGGCCCTTGCCTCGTCGACTGAGGTGCTGGATATTCATAACCGAATACCACTGTACAAAACAAAAGAGAACGTCCTTGCAATAACAGCTTTTTGAAAAATATTCCAACAACATTAGAATAGGTTTGTTTCGCTTGCATTGATCCGAATCAATGCAGTCCCATCAATTGATCACACCAATAAAGAACGAAAATACGATGTGCGTATATGCCATCCGCATTCGCCACTTGGTCCCGTCATCACCCGTTAGGTTACTTAACTAACGACAGAGCGGGGACTGGACTAGCGCGGATGCTAAATATATACAACATCTACTAGTATATATATCAATATATAATAATCTCCGAAGGCGTGATAAAATGCAACATCCCAGAAATGTAATAAGCATCACAGAACAATACAGATAATCTGGAAGCCCCGGGTTTCACAGAGCCGCTGCTGAAACCTGAC
Source organism: Agapanthus africanus (assembly GCA_030015575.1). Classification (NCBI taxonomy): domain Eukaryota; kingdom Viridiplantae; phylum Streptophyta; class Magnoliopsida; order Asparagales; family Amaryllidaceae; genus Agapanthus; species Agapanthus africanus. The sequence goes on from JASDDO010000012.1 coordinate 273,080,181, forward strand.
GTTCCCCTGGTCGTGTGGATAGCCTGTGCAATGAAATCCTAAACTCCTACGCGCGCGGCAAGTTACCCGCCAAAACCTGAAGCGAGGCATCCCCCTTCAGCTACGTGAATGGACCACCCAGCACTTCACGGAATCCGGTAACTTGGGCACCCCTCATTGGGTCAACCTGTATCCCCTACGAGTGCGGCGAATATCCCGTCAATTCTAGAGTGAAGCCCCATCCGTCTCAAAACTATGAGATGCGGGCCCGTTGCCCTCTAGAACCCGGCTATCCGTGCACCCCTCCGCGGGGCAATCCTAGTACAGAAAATAAAATATACATACAACGGGTACATCGACCTCAACCCGGTCGTGCCCCAAAAGAATAATATACAAACAGGAAGTAACGGCAGTCCACATGTCGGATGCTCGCCCCGCAATATCAAATGTACATATACAACCAAACTGTACTACCATTGCATCCAGGCTATCCACCACGACAGATCCGCAACATCACAGCACAACACAGAACATCAACGTGAATGTCACGTTCGCAAATCCGTCTAAAAGGGCTATAGCAGATAGACTGGATTTACCGATCGAGTGACATTCACGGTCGCAGTTATAATGTAAATACTGTGAACTAACATGTTTCAAAATTTCGATCGACAAAGTTTACCGAAGTGGGCCCCAATCACAATACCCAGTACTCAAATAAATCTGGGCCCAAACAGTATATTCCAAAAACCCTATTTCCCTGTCAGAGAGACATTGTACAAATTTGGTCCAATGAAGAGCTAGAACGGCGGCGGAACCGCGGCCAAAAGGGGGTTTAGGCCGCGGTTCCGCGGCGTTCCTAAGGAATCAGTCTACCAAATTTCTGCAGTGCCCCTACAAAACCCTGCTTGATTTTCTGCAGTACACCAAATAATTTTTTGACAACAGAAAATTTTCGACAGAAACTGCACATTTGAAAACGCGGTTTCGGAATTTTTGTTCTATCGAAGTTCTAAACACGCTAGAGCAAGCTAGTAAAGGTTAATGGCGTGGCTCTGATACCATGTAGGAGTGCGGTAGCGCCCCGGCCGTCTATCCGAGGCCAAATTGCGGAAACGTAATTTTTTCGTAACTTTAAACCGGCACTACCGCATCCTAAAACCCCGCATCGTAACCATTAACCAAATGCTAGCTAACATTAGAATGGGTAGGAAGCTATACCGAGCGATCCGTGTCCTTCGGTCTTCGGCCTCCACTCCGATCTCCTCGCAGAATCTCCGATCTTCATCTCCTCGTTGGAAAGGGCACCACATCGAGAAGTCTTTTTACGGGCTCCCGCTTCATCCGAAGCAAGTCGGGCGCGAAGTGTGCTAGCCGATGCGTCGAAGGTGTTGTAGAGAATGTTTGTGATCACTTTTGTCTCTTGCATCCATGGCTTTGGATGGAGGTTGAAGTGTTGCCATTGATGGAAGCAAAAAGCTAGAGGAAGAAGAACAAGAACAAGAGCTTTTTTCTTTTTCTTTTCTTTTCTCTTGTTGTAATGAGAGTGAGAGTGAGAGATTATCAAAATACAAGACCAATAATAACCAACATGGCATCCCCTCTCTCTCTCCATCTCATTTCAACACATTAAACAATTCATTAATGTGACACATTTGCTAAAAAAGAGACCATGACTCATGATATAAGTCTATGTCACATTAATGCATTGTCATGATGATTTCTAGCTCATTATTTCCATAAGCAAACATTAATCCAAATGTTTGCCATAACAATGAAAATCCGGCAACATCTAGAGTAAACTCGTGACGGATACCCCTCACCTGTATATACATACCTGCACCCACATTCCGACTAAATGCGAATGCGATGAGTCTAAAGTAATCCAACAAATCTAATACTAGGATCCGGCTTAAACCAAAGCCCACTAGTATGATCCGTCCGATCAAGATCCGTGCAATATTGCACGTATAAAATCGAACCCTGCCATATATCATACGGCCTCTACAACGTTTCGCCCGAAACTTGAGAAACTGTCTGTGGGGGACTCTAAAGACTCGTCAATACTTTGGCTGTGGATATAACCACTAGCACGTCAGAGGAATAAGCCGTACGTAAAGGGCTACCAAGTATTGACCAAAAAGGGCCGTCGATGAGCGAACTCATCCTGACACCCTACTGAGCCTGTCGGTGACAATATCCATACAGTCCGGTCCGTTCGTCTATGAGCATCGCATGGCGGGCCTAGGTGGTTGGCAAAAGTCAGACCCCCAAAAGCGGTACAAGTCGTGTCGGAGTGTAGCCCAGAACACCCTGAGTTACTACGGGAATACCTACCAGTAAATCTCCTACCTCGGCCGAGGGCTTTGTGTAATGGCTCTCCTAGACACAGTGCGACCTCACCCCCAATACCGGGAGAGACGAACCCCTACAGATCCGCTCACTACCTCCATGTGGCTCGGGATTGTACCCAACTAAAACATGTTTGCACGACTCCTTTGAGCCGTGGTAGGATAGTAATCAAAGTACAGTGGGAACTCACACGAGACAAATGACGATCTCAGGTCGATGAACTAACCTGTACACATGTCACTAGGGAACTGCTATCTGACGTCAGGTATAAGACCAACTAGCATGTTCCCGGCGAGTCTTGTCCGGTGTACTCATAACCCAATGAGCACCTGTATACATCTTAGGTGAACCAACTGACACCAGTGGCTTGTGAGACCGGCCACCGCCTCTCGTCGGGGTCTCGACTGTATACACAAGTCTACTAATGGAGTATCGATGCCCGATCTCGAAACTCCCACGACTAAGGACCTTTTAAGGATGTGCTTATAGACCCCAGCTCCCACGTATATGATCGCCATCATACTGCTGGCAGTCAAGCAAGAATCCTAGGGGCTCTATCAACGTGTAATAGCGACCTGTAAGGTCACCTAAAGCAGTACACGATGATAAAGATAAACCAGATAGTATACTATCATCTCGAGTAAGACTGTCCTACCGGCATAGGTCCTCCCTCAATCATTGGAATCACGTGTCTGTGATCCAATAATTGACTCTGAGGGCACTATATCCAACAGGTTTGTCTTTTGATTTCTTTTGGAGTTTTTGCTTTGCATAGCGATATATATGATATATCCTACACCTTATTCCATAAGGAAAGTGCCGAGATCCCTTCACCGGGAGTGACCTCTTTAGCGAAACTAGTAAAAGCCTAAAAAACACTCCATTTTAAAATCATTTGATTCTACAACGATATCAAGTTCATTAAGCAATAGGTTTTCTGAAAAACCTGTCGTAGCCCTCCGTCATTTCATATAAGTTGTATATAGTATCCGTGCTACATTTGTTGGCTTTCGTCAAGGTGTAGTGTGCGGTAGCTATATGCTGCTTATCTGCAGCATATGATGCGATTGGATTAGGGTAGTCGTACGGCTTTGTTGGTTTTCGTCAAGGGTCGTGCGGGTGGGTTTAATTCAGTCAAGAAATGTACGGGTTGAACTTGACTAGCGGGCTATGGTTTGTTGGCTTTCGTCAAGGTTAGAGCACGTTAGGGGCAAAATATTATCGGTAATTTCAAGTGTTGAAATTTGCAATGAGATTGCATACCTTCTATGAGATAGTTGGATCCCGATACCCACTGCGAGTAATTGTTACTCATGGGAGAGTTTTACACATTACAATTAGCCGATCAAGTAGGTGTCTAGAAAGGTGTCAACGGGGCTACGCCTATGGGAAAACGAGGTTTATTTTAATTAGGTCCGTGCGAAAGCACGGGGAACCTCCCTCAAAGTACCGACACTGGCCTGGCTGAAAGATTGGCGAATTTGTAGGGTGTAATTAATCCCGGCTAGTCTTTCCTTTTATGATTTGAAGGAAGATTTGATAAAAACAATGGGAGCCATCCTGATTAGATAAAATAATAACCAATATGATCTTGCAAGAGCGCACGCAGAATGTTTTCTTCTCTCTCTATCCAGGTAGCGATCATGTCACGCCTTAATCAAGATAATAATACGGATGTATTAACCAAACCCGCTTGTTATACTGAGCTGGAGAACGTTGGTCCCGCTCCAACTTATAATCGTTATAAGACAGAGCAGGAAATAGGGGATTACCAGAATTCCCTTGCCGCCCAAACGAAGAAAGTGCATGATGATGCATCTTCTTCGGGTGTGTTCGTTACAGAGAACTGTTTCTCAGTATCCTATACGTCCTGGGTATGAGTTACCGGATCAGGATCCCGCATATGTAATCTATTACATGGGCTATAGATAGGTAGAGAACTGAGAACGGGTGATAAGTTTCATGAGATAGAAAACGATGCAAGTGTTGCAGCCAAGTCTGTTGGTCACTATCACCCTGTATTACCAGAATACATTGATTCTGAACGAATTTCATTAGATACCGAACCTGATATACAGCATCATATCAGTCTCTTTGTTAGTAAAGAAGGATATAATTTTGTATTGTTGGATAATGTTTTGAACATTTCCTATATCAAGAGTTGATCTGTTCAGGCACGTTATCTAAAATCATTGATGTTCAAAATAAAACTACAGTTCTTAGTATAATGAATACACACAAGAGGAAGAGTTCAGAAATGAACGAATCGTTCTTGAGGTATTGTAGACTAGGTCATATCAATGCGACCCGACTAGCTGAAGTTACATATAGATGCATATTTAAATTAGTTTGAATTTACATCTTGTGAAACTTGCCGGTCATGTCACAGAGATAAGATGACCTTAGCTCTGTTTATTGGAAGCAGAGAAAGAGTTAGTGAACTCTTGGGATGATACATGTTGATGTATGAAGGTCCCCTGTCTACACATGCCAAGACCGGTTCTTTGTACTTCATTAAATTCTTTGATGATCTCTCAAGATTCGGACATATGTTCCTGTTGAAACACAAGTCCGAACCTTTTGAGATATTCATAGAATATAAGTTAGACAGTAGAGAACCAAAACAGGTATAAGTATTATTTCCATTGATGTGATCAAGGAGGAGAATACTTGAGCACGGAATTCCTGGATTATTCTAAAGGAGAATGAGATTCTATCTCAGCATTACTCCTCCATATACACCACATCACGTCGGTGTATCGGGGCGGAGCAATCACACCCTATGTGATATGGTGCGCTCTATGATGAGTACTACTGAGTTACCTATTTTTCCTTTTAGGGAGTTATGCACTTGTGAAGTTGCATACCTATTGAATAGGGTTCCGATCAAATCAGTTGCCTACCACTTCATATGAGATATGGAAAGGGAAGAGCCTATATCTTAAGTTTGTTAAGATTTGGGGTTGTTGATTGATGTGAAAGAGTGTTTGTAGTTTAACCGCAATCAATAACGGTGTCGCGTATAGCTAGACCGAGATGAGTACGAGTCGTCCTCTGGGAAACGTGGAATCTTTTACTTTTACTTTAGATGTGTTGAGAAAGAGAGGAGGGATAAAGAATTTTATAGAATGGTTTCTAGATCTATGTTAAACAAGAATGTAAAATATAGATCTAGATTATTTTAAAGATGTAGATAATATAATAAGAGGGCTTGTAGGGTTCGTTAGGATTTAGTAGTTATGGACGATTAATTAAAAGTTACCCTTTTTATCCATTAATAGATTTAGAACTAGAACGACGGTGATGCGTGTAGATTAGGGTTTCTGGAGGGAAAAGGAATCCCACTCTTAACCCTTATCTCGACACGGAACTCCGTTCATATCTAGCCTTTACCAAAACAATCATTAATCTAATCTCTAATCGCGGTCGGAACGAGCAAAGAATTGCTAGCGCGCCCGATTAGGATGCTAATGATTCTTTTGATAATGTTCCTAAACTTTATAGGACTTAAAAAGGGTTTAGTTATTTTCATCGTCCATTAGCCTACCCTAATCCTACGAACCCTAACAAGCGGAGAATTACTCGCGCATGTTGGGAGAAGAAGATGAAAAGACAGAGAATGAAAACATAATGTAAAATGCAAAAGAATTAAATAAAACAACTACCTTTATTAATCAACTTGAACAATCTACACTTTGATTCCATAGAAAATGATTACAAAGACTAGTTTGCTTCTCGATCTCTTCCAAGGAGGTAGACGAACAGTTGATGATCAGCCTGGATGCATGAGCGTCAGGGGCTTCGTGATCTCTTCGGCTTGATAACTTTTCCCAGAGGCTCTCGGTGCCTTTTTATAGTGCAAAGCCCGAATCTTCTTGTTGAAAACTTGATAAAATTCATCATAGATTTATGCCCCAAAATTTTAGCCAACGATCTCCCTAGATTGCCGCGGATCCGCGGCCAACAGGGTGGTTTAGCCACGGTTCCGCGGCCAATGGTGGGGATCTCTTGATGAAATTTCTTGTGCGTGCATCTTGTGACATTTGGCAATCGTAGGCATCTTCAGAATTCAAAAGTCTTTTCTCGGTTGCCTCCAGACTTGGTCTCCAAGTTTTGCTTCTTTATTTGGCAAGATTTCTTCAACAACTTGATTTGTTTGATAAATTCTGCATAACAACTTGGAAAATTCTGCACAATAATCTCAAATAATATTTAGTATGCTTAGTTCAACTAGGATTTGGTCAATAGATTTATTTGCATACATTTTCCTGCCAAATGATAATTAAAATATATTAACACATGGAAAATGGTGTCTTTACACATAAACCCTCATATGTATAATATATTATAATAAAGTCCTTTTTTAATATGAAAATGGTAGGTAAAATGTAATACAAATATGCAGTTTTATCAACTGAACAAATACCCCCAAACTTCTCTTTGATCGTCCCGAGCAAACTAGTTTATTCAAGAGGAGAAAAAGAAAGGAGAAAACTAAGCACACTTTCGTAGGCAACACGATTGCACTGAGCACGTGCAACAAGCCGTTAAACCTCTAGTTGTCCCTAGTAGGAGGAGTGTTGTCTCCTGAGGGTTTTCAGCGGATTACACCCACAAAATCCCATAATAAAAGAGAGATGGTGAAATTTACATATAAAGATAAGAACCATAAAAGAAAGACTTTGAAAATAAGAGTTTCCAACTACACTAGCTTTTCAGTTGTCATGAGCCCTATCTTAATAGTCATGAAAAAATGTTAGAAATCACATCATCCCTCAATAAAACATCGTCTTTATTCTTCATTCCTACCTTTCATCCAAACATTGATCATATACCCATACGTGTGTGAAATGACATCCCTACACTCGGAGAATTCAATTCAAGCTATCATACTCTTGTCCATCTACCTCAGTACTTTTTAACTTGATGAATACTTAGATTTGCTCACACATTTTCATGCGACCGTTAATACTTCTTGAGGTACTAACCGACCGATTACTCATGTGCTTGCTGATTCGGTGATAATATTTTCCTCGTCTTGCACCACCTAAGGCTTAGCAGTGACTCCCAGACCAGTTGGCCTTAGGGCACTAGGTGATGAAACACCCTCGCTATATTTTTTTATTGCTGTCTTGGCGATAACAAAACCAGTGTTCATTTTTTTTTCTTTTCACCATTTTTATATTTTCTTCATTTTTTTTTGCATTTCCTTCATTCTTTGGCTTTTAGACAAGAGCATTTCAAGGTATCCTCTACTATCCCGAGTTTCAAGACGTGTGTATGTGCATATAGTAGGGTATCAACATTCAAATGTTTGGCTTCTAGAATAGAAACTATTTTTCAGACTTATTTTTATCCTCAGATTAGTGACTTCCTTCATCTTACTAACCCTTGGGACAACAGCTCATAAATACTTATTACTAGTTTGTTTTAAGAAAACTTCTAATTTTCTTGGTTTTCTTAAACTATTCCTATATTTTGGATGTAATTTTTTTCACTTTCTACCCTTTTGTTATAATTTTTTTTTTAAATTTTTGAAAATGTTGTGCTTATGCAAAATATGATGCAAATTGATGTGTAAATAAGCACAAACCTCCCCCAAACTTATTTACAGCAGTGTCCTCACTGATGTCATCCGTTAAGCTCAAAAACCTGTAGACTTAGGAGGAAGTTATTAATGGGGGCAAGAATATATGAAAGTGAAAATGCTCCCCCAAACATATTTTTGGCTCACAAATTTTAGGACAAAAGTTATGTTCAAGAACCAAAAATATACCCCCCCTCAAACATGAGTTAGACAATACGAAGCATTTTAAGATGGGATGAGTCTTTTGATCAAAATAAAGTATTTCAAAGACCAAAAGTTAAAACCAACCATTCAAAGATTTTATCAGTATATCGTATAGGTTGGTGGAAGAATGTGTTGTATCGAGTCAAGAAAAAGTGGGGAAGGGATAAGAGGTGGTCTGAAAAGGGTGTGAAATTAGAGAAAGGAAAGAATGATGATGAATGTGAATGATTAGGAAGAAGTAATGGTGACGGTTCAACCTCTATAAGTGGAGATTGATCAATCACAAAATCCATATTGTTTAAAAATTCGAGTTCGTCAGCAAAAAGTTCTTCAAAACTTTTGTCAATGGTATGATTGAACATTTTGCTGTCAAAGAGTTTTGTGCTAGAATTTATCCTACTTGATTCAAAAATTATTGAGGTAGAGGATTCGAAAAACTCATCTACCTCATTTTCAAAAATATCCAAATCAAGTTGAATTTCTGGTATTATTGAACTTGAATTAACGGATCGTGATTCATCAAAACTCACTGAAACTATAGGAACAGAAGAAGAACCGGAGAAAGTAGAAGGTGAAATGGGTAAACAAATTGGTGTGTCGAGTGTTGCTGAACCAGATGTGGAAGATGGAGGCTGTATTTCGGTCTGATCTTCGGGTATACCATTATCATCAACTTCAAGACATATTTGGGGTTCGGGAAGAATTAAAGGCTCAAGATGACGACCACAAGGAAGTGAAAGGATTTGATGAATTGGTAGGACAAAATCATCCAAAATTTCGGGTTCATCAATCAATATATCCCCAATGTCAATCACTTCATTCAAGTGAAGGTTAAAATTCTCAAACACCTCATCAAAAGTATGATTTTCAATCAGCTTTGGTTCAAGAGTGGAAGAGTAGAGATCATAAGGATTGGGTATGGTTTCACTTGAAATGGACCCTTCACAGCCGGGTAAATCAAACACTACAAAGTCACACAACTTATCAGTCATTCTATTTGGTGTACTTGATGAATCTATGAAACTGGAGTTGTGGATTTCAGTTTGGAAAGGGGAGGTTTGATTAGGAAGGGTATACAGTTCTGTCTTACTACGCAAATCCTTCATAATTTGATTCGTCAGTTCCATATATTTTTCTAATGTCTGCTCCAGACTAGGCTAGGGTTGATAAGGGGTTTCAGTATAAGATTAAAATTCCTGTGGATAATTAAAACTCCCAAATGACTGATTAGAAGAACTGTCTAGAGTAGGTGGAAAAGTCGGATTGGATTGATAGGAACAGAATGGTTGCTGAACTTGGGTAGGAGTAGGATCAATATTATGATATGGGTTGGTTGGTTGGCTATATACAAACCGCATAACAAACTCTTCTCCGGACAGTGGTGGTGATGGTTGATAATGGTCCGGGTTGAAACTTTGGCCTCTAGACCTAGCTATGTGCTCAACAATGGACATTCGTCTAGGGGCTTCCTCACTCTGGGTATGAACTGAAACAGGTGTAGGATTAGGATACGGTTGATAAGACCTAGACTGAGGTGGCCAACTGTTTCTTCCTGCTTGTTCTATATGATCTCTTAAGGACATGGAAGAGCCGGACGGTATACCGAAGGGATTTCGAAAACAAGAGATATCTGGTTGTGGACAGCAAAGCTCGGCAAGTGTTCTTCTGTTTGGGTCACCCATTATAAGAAGAGAAGAAGGGGGAAGGGGTAAAAAGGAGAGAAAATAATTGGTTTGTTTTAAAAAAAGGACGGATTTAGACAAATCACAAAAAATGCACAACCCTAGAACTGTGGTTACCCAGGTCCAGTCTCTAGACCGCTCCCAGACTTCCAAAGGACAAGCCGCAGGATAAATCCTCTACCGCCTCCGTACTACCCTTGTAGCCAGGTAAGTGCCAGGTAAGTGGGAAGGAACCACGTCGTGGGCCAAATTAAAAACCACTAGCCTTCGACACACTTGCCTAGGCACTACAAAAATAATGCGGATAAACGATAGATTACCCACGACCTTCCTCTGTCCTTATTGAGCGTGACAGTCCTTAGAGTCTGGTCTAGATATTTTTTAAATTAATGAAGGGTTGATCTATATGCTTGGTTTGTGATTTGTGAGGCTTAGGAAGGGTGATGAAATCCCCACCTAATCTTGATTTGGTCCTTTCCCCTTAAAGATCCGTATTAAAATATGCAAAAACAAACCGAAAAACAAAACATTGCAAAAAGATTTTTGAGCGGCGATATTGTGCAAAGAATCCTGCAGAAAATAGATTTTATTGGATTTTAGAGGAGAGAGAAGAGAGTTAGAATCTTACCAGAGAAGTGTGAACCCTAGATCTCATGTTTCCTCAAGTCCGTGACTCCATATTTCCTCGCAAAAATTCACACAATAATCGTTAAATATACAATTTGCAGTTTTGTTTTAATAATGATATGACTCGTCTAAGAATTCAACACAAATAGTAAAAATAAAAATTTACGCACGTTTCCCCGGCAACGGCGCCATTTGATTGGTTCGAAAGAGAGTGTTTTTGTAGTTTAACTGCAATCAATAACGGTGTCGCGTATAGCTAGACCGAGATGAGTACGGGTCGTCCTCTGGGAAACATGGAACCTTTTACTTTTACTTTAGATGTGTTGAGAAACAGAGGAGGGATAAAGAATTTTATAGAATGGTTTCTAGATCTATGTTAAACAAGAATGTAAAATATAGATCTAGATTATTTTAAAAATGTAGATAATATAATAAGAGGGCTTGTAGGGTTCGTTAGGATTTAGTAGTTATGGACGATTAATTAAAAGTTACCCTTTTTTTCCATTAATAGATTTAGAACTAGAACGACGGTGATGCGTGTAGATTAGGGTTTCTGGAGGGAAAAGGAATCCTAACCCTAACCCTTATCTCGACACGGAACTCCGTTCATATCTAGCCATTACCAAAACAATCATTAATCTAATCTCTAATCGCGGTCGGAACGAGCAAAGAATTGCTAGCGCGCCCGATTAGGATGCTAATGATTCTTTTGATAAAGTTCCTAAACTTTATAGGACTTAAAAAGGGTTTAGTTATTTTCATCGTCCATTATCCTACCCTAATCCTACGAACCCTAACAAGCGGAGAATTACTCGCGCATGTTGGGAGAAAAAGATGAAAAGACAGAGAAGGAAAACATAATGTAAAATGCAAAAGAATTAAATAAAACAACTACCTTTATTAATCAACTTGAACAATCTACACTTTGATTCCTTAGAAAATGATTACAAAGACTAGTTTGCTTCTCGATCTCTTCCAAGGAGGTAGACGAATAGTTGATGATCAGCCTGGATGCGTGAGCGTCAGGGGCTTCGTGATCTCTTCGGCTTGATAACTTTTCCCATAGGCTCTCGGTGCCTTTTTATAGTGCAAAGCTCAAATCTTCTTGTTGAAAACTTGATAAAATTCATCATAGATTTATGCCCCAAAATTTTAGCCAACGATCTCCCTAGACTGCCGCGGATCAGCGGCCAACAGGGGGGTTTGGCCGCGGTTCCGCGGCCAATGGTGGGGATCTCTTGATGAAATTTCTTGTGCGTGCATCTTGTGACATTTGGCAATCCTAGGCATCTTCAGAATTCAAAAATCTTTTCTCGGTTGCTTCCTGACTTGGTCTCCAAGTTTTGCTTCTTAATTTGGCAAGATTTCTTCAACAACTTGATTTGTTTGATAAATTCTGCATAACAACTTGGAAAATTCTGCACAATAATCTCAAATAATATTTAGTAGGCTTAGTTCTACTAGGATTTGGTCAATAGATTTATTTGCATACATTTTACTACCAAATGATAATTAAAATATATTAATACAGGGAAAATGGTGTCTTTACACATAAACCCTCATATGTATAATATATTATAATAAAGTCCTTTTTTAATATGAAGATGGTAGGAAAAATGTAATACAAATATGCAGTTTTATCAACTGAACAGTTATCCAGCCTATGTCTAAAAGCATAATCCGGACAAGCTCGAGGCAAAATCAGTTCTATAGAAGTTTGTTGGATATCCTAAGCATTCGCAAGGGAATATCTTCTACCTAACCGTAGAACAAAAGATGTTTTGTTTCTCAATATGCCACCTTTATGAAAGAGAATTTCTTGTGAAGAAATTAATGGTCATAAAATAGAACAGGAAAGAGTTCCAGCTATACAAACTGCAGCTGATGATTTGGTAGAACCAAAGGATTCAATAGTAACCAACGAACCTCAGCCTCTCCGCCGATCTAGTAGTGTTCCTCACCTACCTGAGAGATACTTCAAGTTTCTATATAACAGTGGGAGCGAGGAATGCATCATGAGATGATGACCCAACTACTTTCGAGCTGGCCATCAGTAGTGGGACTCTGTAAGAATGGCTGGATGCATAACGATCTGAGATGGAATCCTTATACACCAACAAAGTATGGACTTTGGTTGCCTTATCTGAAAGGTTAAATCCCCATCAGGAGCAAGTATATCTTGAGAAGATTACTTGGTGTACATGGAAAAGTTGAGACTTTCAAAGCTAGACTTGTTAAAGGTTTGCATCATTGACCAGGTATGGATTATGATGAAACCTTTTCTAAGTAGCTATGCTTAAGTCCATCCAGATCCTACTTTCCACGGCTACATACCATGACTACGATATCTGGCGGTTGGGTGTCATGACTACTTTTCTAAATGATGATTTAGAAGAGAGCGTCAATAAGTACACAGCTAGAGGGCTTCGTAGACAGTGGGAGCAGCGGAAACGTGTGCAAGATGTTTTATGTGATAAAGCAGGCATCGCGAAGTTGGAACGTCTGTTTTGATGTGTTAGTCAAAGAGTTTGACATCATCAAAATGGTAGATGAACCTTGTATATACAAAAAGGTAGTAGGGAGTATGGTGATGATCCTCGTAGAGTACGTGGATGACATACTCTTGATGGGGAAGGAGTTTCCTATGCTACGCTCGGTCAATCTCCGCTTATCACAAGCATTCTCCATATAGGGCCAAAGTGATACCTCCTAAATCCTGAGTTTTGGATCTATGAGATAGATCTAATTGGATGTTAGGATACTCACTAGTTGTAGTGTGATTGATTTAAAATCTTGTTGTGTCGATTTAAGAAAATTGTAAAGACATCACAACCAAAAATTATATTGACCGTAATCAACTACGGTATCGGATGTAGTTTGTAAGTGAGTGCGGATCGTCGACAGGGATTGCACGATTCGTTTGTATTATGATATGCTTGAATTGAAAAGTTAAGCTAAGATAAACGAAAACATGATTCAAGAGTTTTGATTTTCAAGTGTCACTATTCTATTCAAGAATCAAGAAAATTATAAACAATCAAGAATTGGTGTATCGATGATATTTCCAATCAACAGTCAAGAATCTAAAAGAGGCTCGTAGGAATTGATCGGATCTATAGATGTGATGTAATCTAAAGATTTCGTATTCTTGTCCTTCGAAGGATTGATACTAGATCGATGATGATCGACGAGAGTTAGGGTTTTCTCGTGAAACTAGGGTTTCATCTTATCCCTTGTTCTGTGTCGATATCATTAACACTCTAGCCTCTAGCAATTTCAAGAAACGATCGTAACTCCCCAATTTCGAGCGAAATCATTCAAGAAAGTATCGTAACGAAAAGGGTTGTCCGTTCTTGAACTTGCTAGGGTTTACAAAACTTGTAGGAATCAAGAATCGTTTTAAGCTATGTTACATCATCATTCTATTGACCGTCTCGACTCCTCGACGAGCGGAGTTTTATTCACACATCACCACACAGAAAATATTTACGAATTGTAAAGATATCATGATGCAGAATTTAAAGAAAACAAGATAAAAGAATATCACCATTATTTATCTCAACAATTTTGATTACATTCGCTTCAAGAACTACAAGAAGAAGAATCTAAATTGTTGATCGGGCGTCGCTTGGCTTCGTGAGTCGTGGATCGGCTCGGATCGCTTGCTCCGTTGAAGATCGGCTCCGCTCCTAAAGGTTGTAGGGCTTCTTGCTTAATGGGTACTCGGGATCTTGATTTTAATTGGAATTAGGGTTAGGGTTTCCCACAAGCCCTCTCACTAGACTTGTGGAGGAAGGGGATGAAGAAAGAGATTGGCTAAAAATTAACTAAAATGAATCACAAATGGTTTGATTCTATCTATCTCCACATGATCCTTCACCCTAGGTCTAGGCTTCTATTTATAGACTTCCCAAACCCTAGTTTTATGTTTGAAATGGTAGTTCCCTCCAAAAGTTTGTTGAGTCTTCTAGAAGGTAGTTTGTTAGGAGCTAGCTTAGGGTTTAAGCTAGGTTTAATTAGGCTTGGAAACCCTTGTTTGCTGATCTGGCAGAAACCTCTAGAGTCTTCTGGAACTTGAGATACATTTCTGAGCAGTGGGCCATGAGACAGGAGTTTTGCACCAAAATTGAGGAGGTAACTCCCTGGTTTCACCGCGGATCCGCGGCACAAGCAAGCCATTGCCGCGGATCCGCGGCTCTTTGATGGGCTTGGGCTCTGTACTTTCTTACGTGGGGTTGTACTGTAGTTTAGGGTTTTTCTGATATGCTGATTGTGATTGCTACTTTGTATTGATACCAGATCTGAATTTAGTGAGTTGGCGTATCTTTCGAGCAGTGTTGATTTGAGCACGCTTCTAGTTTCCTGCACAGACTTCGAAACACGGGTTGCGACATATAGAAATATTGCGATGCCATGCAATGCAGTCAATTTCCTTAGAAATGCCGGTTTTAAGGTCTAATACATGTAATCTAATAATCTGTGATAGATTTTCTAATATGTAGAATATGAATGCCGAACACTCCTATATGAATGCAAATGATGAGGAAATTGCCAGTTAAAATATACAATATTTTCGACTAATCAAATACCCTCAAACTAAATTTCGATCGTCTCGAGCGAATGTTTTATTAAAAGAGAAGGAGAAAATAAAGAAAGAGAAAAACTAACTAGCACACTTTCGTAGGCAACACGATTGCAATGAGCATGTGCAACAAGCCTTTAAACCTCTAGGTGTCCCTAGTAGGAGGAGTGTTGTCTCCTGAGGGTTTTCAGCGGATTGCACCCACAAAATCCAATAATAAAAGAAAGATCATGAATATTACATTTAAAGACAAGAATTGTAAAAGAAAAGCCTTGAAAATTAGGGTTTCCAACTAAGCTAGCTTTTCGGTTGTCATGAGCCCTATCTTAATAGTTATGAAAATATGTCAGAAATCACGTCCTCCCTCAATAAAACATCGTCTTATTTTTCATTCCTATCTTTCTTCCAAACATCGATCATATAACCCTGCGTGTGTGTAAAGAACATCCCTACACCCGGAGAATTCAATTCAAGCTATCATACTCTTGTCCGTCAGCCTCAGTACTTTTTAATTAATGAATATTTAAACGTTATTGCTCACACACTTTCATGCGACCGTTAATACTTCTTGAGGTACTAACCGACCGATTACTCCTGTGCTTGCTTACTTGGTGTATTTTCCTCGTCTTGCACCACCTCAGGTATAGCAGTGACTCACAGACCAGTTGGTCTTAGGGCACTAGGTGAAAAAGCACCCTCGCTATATATATTTTTTATTACCCTTAGTGATAACAAAACCAGTGTCCATTTTTCTCAGCACTTTATATTTTATTTATTTCATTTTTTTATTTCCTTCATACTTTTGGCTTTAAGACGAGCATTTCAAGGTATCCTCTACTATCCCAGGCTTTAAGACGTGTGTAAGTGCGAATAGCAGGGTATCAACGTTCAAAATGTTTGGCTTCCAGAATAGAAACTATTTTTCAGACTTATTTTTATCCTCAGATTAGTGACGTCTTTTATCTTACTAACCCTTGGGACAATGGCTCATAACTACTTATTACTAGTTCGTATAAGAAAACTTCTAATTTTCTTAGTTTTCTAAAATTTTTCTAATCTCATGGATGTAATTTTTCACTATATAAACTTTTATTATCTTATTTATGTACAAAAAATATTTATATCTTTTTGAAAATTTTTAAATTTTTATAGGTTTTCAAAAAAAATGTTTTGTGCTTATGCAAAGTGATATGCAAATGATGCGAAAATAAGCACAAACCTCCCCCAAACTTGTTTTCAACAGTGTCATCACTGTTGCCTTCTGCTAAATCTCGAAAAACCTGTAAGCTTGGGAGGAATTTATTAGCAGGGGCAAAATATTTAAGTGAAGATCCTCCCCCAAACTTATTTTTGGCTCATCACTTTGTAAAAACTTTTCTTTTCAAGAGCCAGATAATGTACCCCCCCAAACTTGAGTTATGCAATGTTAATCTTTGAAAATCACAAGTGGGGGTCAAAAATCATTGGTCGATGCCAAGCTTTGCAAAGACCGAAAGTTAACACCAACCATTCAAAAAATTTATCAATGCAGTGCTCGGGTTGGTGGAAGAAGAAGTGGGGAAAAGGTAAGTGGTGGAATAGAATGTGTGTGCGTCTCATTTTGGAGAGACGATGCATTAAGTGTGATGGATTACTCGCATTCTTTTTACAGTTCAGAAGAAGGGGTGGAGGTTCAATTTCATTGATTGGGAGATGATTCATCTCAACACCCGTGCTTTTCAGAAATGCGAGTTCATCAGCGAAGATCTCCTCAAAAGTTTCATCTATACCCCGAAGAATAATGTCATCACAAAGTGTGGGGTGATCTTCAGACTCTAAAAGCAATTCATAATCAGTGTTAATTGTTGACCCGGACGTCTTGGTGGAAGAGTCCGTATGTGTATGATACATAGTTGGGTCAAACAATAACGTATGAAATGAGTCAAGATCGGTATCAGGAGGATCATTAAATTCGCTGCTGTCGACATCCATTAAGTCGACAGAACAGACCTGAGCAGTAGGTTCGGAGGGTACACTTCCTAACTTGTAAATGTTCATCTCAATTGTCCTCTTCCCGAAGGATAGGGTCATAGAACCGTTACGACAATTGATGATAGCATTGGAAGTGGCCAAAAAGGGGCGACCTAAAATCACCGGAATTTGATTCCGTGAGTTCGCTACAGGCTGTGTATCAATTACAATAAAATTCACAGGGAAGATAAATTCCCCGATTTCTATTAACATGTCCTCTAGTTCACCCCTAGGTCTGGTGATTGATCGGTCAGCCATCTGGAGAGTGCATGGAGATGGTTTCAACTCTCCGATCCCTAACTGTTCATAAACTGAGAAAGGAAGCAGGTTAACACTTGCCCCAAGATCTAGTAGAGCACGGTTAATGTGTTTCTCCCCAATAGAGATGGAAATCGTAGGATAACCAGGATCCTTACGTTTCCTCGGTAATTGCTGGGGGAAAGCCGTTTCTACTATTTTTGCCATGAATATCTTCTTGGGCATTTGTTTCTTCCTCTTTCTAGTGCAAAAGTCTTTAAGAACCTTCGCGTATGCGGGGACTTGTTGGATAGCATCTAGAAGAGGGATTTTGATGTTAACATGTTTAAACATCTCAGTGATCTTCTCCATATGTGGACTTGGTGTGTTAGCCCTTAACCGATTAGGATAAGGTGCTTTAGTAATAAGCGCTGGGTCCATCATAGGAGAAGGAAGTGTGTGTGGAACCGATCCCAGAATAGAAGTGGGGATCGTCCGTGGAGGGGTAAAAGAGGTGGGCTGTAGTGGCTAGCCTTTTGGGAAATGAAGAATAGGCTCGGAAGAAGGTGGTAGGGTAGAAGAACTGGGATCAGAATTAGATGTGTGTGTGTGAGGAAAGGTCTCAGCCGGGGTATTGATATGATTTTCAGTATCATCAACTTCTTCACCAACATGATTGTCAAGCACTCTTCCAGATCTCAACGTGGTGATTGCATTCACATGATGTGAATAACCAGGATTGGGTAATGGTTGAGCTGGAAGTTTCCCTTTCTCTCTTGCACTCATTTCGGCTTTTAATCGTGCAATTTATTCTTCCATCGATTTAATACTCTCGTTTTGGGACGCAGAGTTTTTCTCAATTTTATCGACAGAAGATTTCATTTCAGCCGAAACTTGCATGATATTTGTTAAGACCAAATTCATGTATTGTGCAAAAGAAGAGGATTCATCAGTTCCGGTCAACTGTAAAGGACTAGACAGTGCAGGTGTGTTGACCTGATTTTGAAAATTATGTGCTTGAAAGGGGTGCTGACTTAATTGAAGTTGTGGTTGCTGTTGTGGTGGAGGGACCCTTTGGAAATTGTTTTGGTTTGGAATAGTGTTTTGTGATTGTGATTGGTTCCAAGCAAAATTAGGGTGATTCCTCCAACCCTGATTATATGTGGAAGAAAAAGGATCGTTCCTAGGTCTTTGAAATATGGCATTGGTATGCTCACGACCTTGAAACGGAAATTCTTCCGTCAAGTGAGACGGATCAGAACAGCAACCACATACAGTTTTGGAAAGTGACATTTGATTAAGGGAGGCAGCTAAAAATTTGTTTTCCATAGTCTCGAGTTTCTTTTGTATAGCTGAAATGTCAGCTCTAACTCCTATGGAAACATCGGATTGGTTGTTGCTACTCCTAAATGATGGACTTTCCCACTGTAAAGACTTTTCTGCGAACTCTTCTAAATATCGCCAAGCTTCCCCATCATCCTTGGTCATGAAGGTACCTTGACACATGTTTTCAAGGCTCTATTTAGTGTTAGGGTTACTGCCCTCATATATGATTCGGCAAAGCTCCCATCTCGGGATGCCGTGATGAGGACATTGAACCAATAGATCCTTGAAACGTTCAAAGCATTTAGAGAATGATTCAGCGGGGAGCTGGGAAAATTGATTCAGTTCGCTACGGATTCGAGCTGTCTTTTGGATTGGGTAAAATTTCTTAAGGAATGCAGCGACGAATTCTCCCCAATTCGTAATAGAGTGTGCGGTAGTGTTATATAGCAACTTCTCGGATATATCGCACAATGTAAATGGGAGAAGTCGTAGACGCATCGCATCCACTAAAAGTTGTGACGTACCCATCATTGCGCATACGTTTTCAAATTTGGTAATGAAAACGTAAGCGTCCTCAGTCTCGAGTCCGTGGTATTTGGGTAAAAGATTGATATACTGGGGCTTAATTTCAAAGTTATCCCCATTGGCTGGTGGTGTGGATAAGCTGGTCGAAAGAGGACCTCGAATAGGGTAGCATCTCTCCTGGAGAGAGATGCGGGGTGGATTCTGTGCACCAACGGACGGCGGCAGATTAGGGTTAAAGAAATTTGATGGAGGTGGATCCATCAGTGTGGGTGTGGTAGTGGGTAAAGGAAAGGTAAATGGAGAATTATCGACTTCGGAGTCGATAAAAGGTACACGGACTAAACGGGCACTAGAATCCCGTGTCCAGCCTATCTTGTACTAAAAAGGGTTAGTACAAGTAGCAGCGTTGGCTTATAATTAGGGGTAAAATGAATGCGGTGTTTGCTTTTGAAAAAGGGACGGATTTTTTAAAAAATATGATGCAACAGAATATATGCAACACACAAACCCTAGAATCTAGTGGTCACCTAGGTCCAGCTCTAGACCGCTCCTAACCGCCAAAAGACAAGTCGCGGGATAGAATCCTCCACTGCCTCTTTGTTCCCCTGTGGCCGGATAAGTGCCAGGTAAGTGGGAAGGTACTCGACTACATAAGTAGTGGGCCTAATTAATAACCACTAGCCTTAGACACACTCGCCTTAGGCACCACAGGAAAACGCAGATAAACAATGAATTACCCACGGCCTTCTTCTATCCTAATTGAGCGCGACAGTCCTTAGAGTCATCTCTAGATTTCTTTTAGTTAATGTGGGTCAATGCGGATGCAAGTTTTGTGGTTTTCGGGGCCTAGGAAGGGTAATGAAATCCCCACCTAATTTTGATTTGGCCGTGCCCCTTAATATCCGTATTAATATGCAAACAACCAAGAATCAAAAACACACACAAATTTAACTTTTGCAATTTGCGAGCTGCGATTATTTGCAAAGAATCCTGCAGCAAAGTATTAGTTGGAGCTAAAAAGAAGAGAGAGGAGAGAGCAAGAAGTCACCTGCAGAAAGTTGGTACAGAGAACCCTCTGTGGGACCGCGGTACCGCCGCAATAACCTCCTGTATGCCGCGCTTCCGCGCTTCAATTGTGGGTTCACTTGACAAGATTTCAACAGCTGCTTGCTGTTGCTTCCCTCTGTTCTCTGGTACTCTCCAAAAAGTTTTATCAATTCCCAGCAAGCTCTATATCTCCTTGCAATGAAACACAACAAATTGTTTAGGGTTTGCACGAATTTTGATCTCAAAATAACAATGGAATAATCTTTTCAATTCAAACTATAATATGAAACGAATTAGCGCGTAATCCCCGGCAACGGCGCCATTTGATTGAAACATATTCCCGGTTTTGTATTATCGAATCAAATAGTCCCCGGCAACGGCGCCATTTGATTGATTTAAAATCTTGTTGTGTCGATTTAAGAAAATTGTAAAGACATCACAACGAAAAATTATATTGACCGCAATCAACTACGGTATCGGATGTAGTTTGTAAGTGAGTGCGGATCGTCCACAGGGATTGCACGATTCGTTTGTATTATGATATGCTTGAATTGAAAAGTTAAGCTAAGATAAACGAAAACATGATTCAAGAGTTTTGATTTTCAAGTGTCACTATTCTATTCAAGAATCAAGAAAATTATAAACAATCAAGAATCGGTGTATCATATTTCCAATCAACAGTCAAGAATCTAAAAGAGGCTCGTAGGAATTGATCGGATCTATAGATGTGATGTAATCTAAAGATTTTGTATTCTTGTCCTTCGAAGGATTGATACTAGATCGATGATGATCGACGAGAGTTAGGGTTTTCTCGTGAAACTAGGGTATCATCTTATCCCTTGTTCTGTTGTCGATATCATTCACACTCTAGCCTCTAGCAATTTCAAGAAACGATCGTAACTCCCCAATTTCGAGCGATATCATTCAAGAACGTATCGTAACGAAATGGGTTGTCGGTTCTTGAACTTGCTAGGGTTTACAAAACTTGTAGGAATCAAGAATCGTTTTAAGCTATGTTACATCATCATTCTATTGACCGTCTCGACTCCTCGACGAGCGGAGTTTTATTCACACATCACCACACAGAAAATATTTACGAATTGTAAACATATCATGATGCAGAATTTAAAGAAAACAAGATAAAAGAATATCACCTTTATTTATCTCAACAATTTTGATTACATTCGCTTCAAGAACTACAATTAGAAGAATCTAAATTGTTGATCGGGCGTCGCTTGGCTTCGTGAGTCGTGGATCGGCTCGGATCGCTTGCTCCGTTGAAGATCGGCTCCGCTCCTAAAGGTTGTAGGGCTTCTTGCTTAATGGGTACTCGGGATCTTGATTTTAATTGGAATTAGGGTTAGAGTTTCCCACAAGCCCTCTCACTAGACTTGTGGAGGAAGGGGATGAAGAAAGAGATTGGCTAAAAATTAACTAAAATGAATCACAAATGGTTTGATTCTATCTATCTCCACATGATCCTTCACCCTAGGTCTAGGCTTCTATTTATAGACTTTCCAAACCCTAGGTTTAGGTTTGAAATGGTAGTTCCCTCCAAAAGTTT
Source organism: Agapanthus africanus (assembly GCA_030015575.1). NCBI lineage: Eukaryota > Viridiplantae > Streptophyta > Magnoliopsida > Asparagales > Amaryllidaceae > Agapanthus > Agapanthus africanus. Next base: position 273,101,900 of record JASDDO010000012.1, read on the forward strand.
GTTGAGTCTTCTAGAATGTAGTTTGTTAGGAGCTAGCTTAGGGTTTAAGCTAGGTTTAATTAGGCTTGGAAACCCTTGTTTGCTGATCTGGCAGAAACCTCTAGATTCTTCTGGAACTTGAGATACATTTCTGAGCAGTAGGCCATGAGACAGGAGTTTTGCACCAAAATTGAGGAGGTAACTCCCTGGTTCCACCGCGGATCCGTGGCACAAGCAAGCCATTGCCGCGGATCCGCGGCTCTTTGATGGGCTTGGGCTCTGTACTTTCTTATGTGGGCTTGTACTGTAGTTTAGGGCTTCTTCTGATATGCTGAATTGTGATTGCTACTTTGTATTGATACCAGATCTGAATTTAGTGAGTTGGCGTATCTTTTGAGTAGTGTTGATTTGAGCACGCTTCTAGTTTCCTGCACAGACTTCGAAACACGGGTTGCGACATATAGAAATATTGCGATGCCATGCAATGCAGTCAATTTCCTTAGAAATGCCGGTTTTAAGGTCTAATACATGTAATCTGATAATCTGTGATAGATTTGCTAATATGTAGAATATGAATGCCGAACACTCCTATATGAATGCAAATGATGAGGAAATTGCCGGTTAAAATATACAATATTTTCGACTAATCATTGTGAGATGGTATCAATCGATCCTGGGGAGAATCACTGGAATGTTGCCAGAGTGATAAGGACGACTGAATGTCAGTCACAAGCATTGTCTTTACCCTCAGTAAAGGGACGGTATGTTGGAAGAGTTCCAAGACTGATATTGTGGCATACTATACGATAAAGGCTAGATACATCGCTACCAAAGATGCTACCAAAGAGGCAGTCTGGGTGTATATTTGTTCATCAGATGAACTTCGTTCCTGCCATTGTGTGACAATGGAGTTGTGGCTTATGCCTAGAACGCCCGTCCCATCAGTGATCCAGACATATTCTAAGGCAGTATCACCTGATCATGGAGATGGTTCATCTCCAATGGATCGAGGTTAGGAGTGTAGACTCAGAGGACAAAACGGCGGTTCCACTCACAAAGGCTTTTTCCCATAGAGAGACTATTATGGGATGGTTGAGTATGAGATACTACAACCACTGTTATCAGATGGCCCTAGTGCAAGTGGGAGATTGTTAGTTATATGTATGCCCTAGAGGCCATTACTATACATGAGATGTATATTGTAGTGGATGCTTGGACATATATAGGGAGGACATTCTTGCTCCACATGATAGTATGCTATCTTGTTACTCTTAACCTTAACGTGTACACTGATTGTCTCTCTGTTACATGTTGGTAAAGCCCTTAGGATGTGTACTTGACTACCTGGACTATGATGCAGATCATACTAGTGGGGACATGGTAGTCCATAAGTACATCCTTCAAGGTCCCTAGTCGTGGGTGTATCGAGACGGAGCATCGATATACCAGAGTAGACTAGCGTATATTTTCTCGACCCATACAGATGGGCGATGGATGATCCCATATCCATTGGTGTTTGACATCAGAGATGATATATGGGTGCTCAGTGGAGACTGGGTACACTGGACGGACTCGCCGAGAACTCCCAGATGGTATTATATCTTACGTCAGATGGCAGTTCTATGGTGACACTGGTATAGGTTAGTCTGTAGACCCGATATCGTCATAGAGTCTTGTGTGATTCCCACTGTGCTTTGATTTCCACCTTACCACATCCAAGAGGGCGTGCAAAATGGTGGTTTTTGGGTACAGTCCCGAGTCACAGGGAGGCAATGAGCGATAGGAGGGGTTTCGTCTCTCCCGGTATTGGGGGTTGATGTTGCGCTATGCTCGATTGGCCATAACAGGGAAGTCCCTGGCCAGGGCTGGTTTAGAGATTTACTGGTAAGAGTTACCAGTAGTTTCTCGACCCGTTATGAGCCTCGTATCGGCATGACTTATCGGTTATTGGGATCTGACGTTTACCACCCCTAGACTTGATATGCGACATATCAGACGAGGAGACCGGACTGTCAAGCTTTTTGCAGGAGTTGGAGCGGGCTTGCTTGCTGATCTTCTGATCGCTCAATACCTGGGTAGCCGTTACATCCAGCTAGTACCGCTGACGGCTTGTGGGTGCTTGATATGATCATCACCTACTGCCGGCGTATTGACGAGTCTTTAGAGTCCTAAATAGAGGTTTTATTGGCTCAGGCAAAACGAAATAGGAGCGCATATGTGATATGTGCGGGACCGAGAATAATGAGAGTATATGATACCGTATTCTATTCTCGCGATGTTTGTATCGATCGGTTATATGTGATATAACCAGGTTATCAAATCAAGGGTTGATTCGATAAGTCGATACATTGGATGTTAGTCGGTTATATGAGATATAACCGGATTATTAACTCAAGTGTTGATTTAATAATTTAGTGTATAATTGTATATGTGATATACTAATTTACATTAACTAACATTGCTTCACTTAAGCATTTATTTTTCTCACTTGTGCACAACTTAATATATATGTGATATATATTTATTTGTGTTCATTTTTTGTATCATGGTTGTTGATACACACTACATGGGTGTATGAGACATACACCATTATAATTATATTGGTTAGGTTTTTTTATATTTAAAGTAATTCTAAAAACAAATGGATAATGAGCTCACATGCATGAAGTTTCATGAAGCTTATGGTTGCATTGACTTAGTCCACTAGTTTTGTTTTACTTAAGATATTAATTAACCTAACCACTATAATTAGCCATGGTTATGTCTCTACATGAGTTAGTATATGATACCCACTCACCCATGGTTAGCTAACTCTCTCTTGATTAGTTTCCATTCTCACTTTGAGCTCATCTTCTTCTTCCTTCAATTTCTGTCTAGGGTTTGATAAAGAGAGAGAATGATAGTGAGAAAAGAATTCTAAAGTATACCCATTTCCTATTTCATCATCCTCTACTAGACTAGCACTTTAGTTTAGGGTGTTTGCTTCACTAATTCTCTAGTTAGTGAAGTAGAAGCTTGAGTTCGTATTCCCTCGACGTAGATCATCTTCGGCCTCGAAGACTTCAAGCAAAACCGTTGCCCTCTTCTCATGGAGCCGTCCGAAAGTCGGGGAGTTCGATGATCGTAGCGAAGGGACTGCAACAAGGAGCTCTAAAAGTGAAGGATCTATCTACAAGGGTTGTATTTCGTATTCACTTAGTGATAATTGTTATTTACTAGCATGTGTTACCCTAATTATCTAGCAAAGATCTTGTTTAGAGTTATTCGGCACCGTTAAAATTTTAATCCGGCATGGTTGATGCCTTGTAGAACCTTCTTAGAGTGCCTAGTAACCCTACAGTAAGCATGTAGGTATGCATGTGTGATATATTTCATATGTGTAATCGCACAAGAATCAATGTCTCAATGTCACTAAACAATACGACATCACCTATGTATATGTGTTGTGCGTGTCATGGCAATTACCGACGGTGTGTGTGTAGTATACAATTAGTGCTCGCGCAACATGAACCGTCAATAATAATGCAGTGTCCAATGGGTACAAGTCCAGGCACAACAAGTAATAATAGGCAATGATGTTCATGCACAATCTCTATATGTGCATATAAACATGCGGCTAATATCATATCATCTCTAGCCCTGACGCTTAATGCCATACAGGCGATTTCCCCATAGATGTTAAATCTACTCACCGATGATCTCGAGCTAGGTAAGCCCAATCACCCGCTTCCCTTTCTTTGCAGCGTCTGAAGTCCCCGCCTGCGATCCTATTAACACAAAACATAGAAAGTGCAACTCAGAAATCGACCAAGAACACGTACAAACTACGTTTTGACCAACGCACCAACTTCAATCAAACTCTCAAGTATTCGTCTAGTGGCTAACGTGTGTAGTGACAATCCAAAACCAACCCAAGTGCAGCATCAACACAAGAACACGAACCGTGTCGGATAACGTAACACGCATAGTCGTAACACTAGATTTAAGCAAAGTGATCCCAGATTTTGATACACAAATAATTAGGGAAAGATGCAAGTTCCACGAGACCACATACAACCCAGAGACCCCACGACCAAGAAATGGACCATCATTCACCACTCTAGCCGCAATTTGCGGCCAGAAGCAATATTTTTGCGGCCAAGTTTGAAGGGAATGGTCTTAGGTTTTTATGGTGTGTTCTATGCCTCAAAACTAGGTCTCTGTGATGGCAACTTCTCCAACAACAACCTGGTTCGACAGCAGATTCACTCGAGACACAACACTTTACCCAAATACGATATGTGCACAAAAACTCTACCTTTAGTGTTCTAAACAACAACTACAAGGCAACACAATAATAAAAACACCTAATTTACAGTTAGAGATCATTACCTAACAACACTTGCTCAAAAATCAAATCTTTCCATGCTCTAAGTCATCTTAGTGGCTAAATCAAGACTTGAGAAGTGTTTTAGTGGGATTTAATGAAGTTTTGCAAGGTTTTAGTGAAGAAATGGCGAGGGTTTCAGTTGTGAGTAGAGGAGATGAAGAATAATTGAGAAAGAGAGAGTGAGGTAAGAATGAGGGATTGAAATGAGAGTTTAAATGGGATAAGGATGAGAGGGTGAGTGTAGGTTGAGTGTATCCTTACACTTACTCTCTCCCTCGCTTCATTTATGTAAGTCTACGGCAGCGCCCCGGCCGTCTGTCCGAGGCCAAAATGAGGAAACGAAAACTTTTTCTAAACTAGAAACCGACGCTATCGCAAACTTTAATCCCGGATCGAACCATTAACCTATAACTAGAAGCTAGAGAATGGTTGGAAAGGCTATACCGATCAATCCGTGTCCTTCGGTCTTTGGCCACCATCCCAATCTCATGACGGCATCTCCGATCTCGATCTCCTCGCCAGAAAAGGGCACCACATCATCGAGTCTTTTTACGGGCTCCCGCTTCATCCGAAGCAACTCAGACATGAAGTTTTCTAGCCGACGTGTCCAAGGTGAAGTAGAGAATGTGTGTGACAACTTTGTCTCTTGCATCCATTTCATGGATGGTGGTTGATGATGAAGCCATCAATGGAGATTCTGAGCTAGAGGAAGAAGAAGAAGAAGAGGCTTTTTCTGTCTCATGTGTGATATTATAAAATGAGAGAGTTGGAACCAATAATACAATAGCTAACCTCTTTACATGGTCGCCCTCTCTCTCTCCTTCTTTCATTTCACACTCAAATCCATCAATTAACATGACATGTTCACCAAAAAAGAAACCATGAGTCACTAAATTGAACATGCCACATTAATTGCTTCTTATGATGAATTAAGCTCACTATTTCCACCAAAGTAAACATTAACTTAAATGTTTACAACAATAAAAAGATATGACAACATCTAAAGTAAACTCGTGACAGATCATAAGGATACCCCTCACCTGTATATACATACCTGCATCCGCATTCCGACAGAATGCGAATGCGATACGACTAAAGTAATCCAACAAATCTAATACTAGGATCTGGCTTAAACCAAAGCCCACTAGTATGATCCGCCCGATCATGATCCCTGCACTACTGTACGTATATGATCGAACCCTGCTATATATCATACGGACTCTACAACGTTCGCCCGAAACTAGAGAAACTGTCTGTGGGGGACTCTAAAGACTCGTCAATACTTTGACTGTGGATATAACTACTAGCACGTCAGAGGTACTAGCCGTACGTAACGGGCTACCAGGTATTGACCAAAAGGGAGGTCGATGAGTGAACTCATCCTGACACCCTACTGAGCCTCTCAGTGACAATATCCGTACAGTCCGGTCCGTTCGTCTTTGAGCATCGCATGTCGGGCCTAGGGGGTTGGTAAAATTCAGACCCCCAAAAGCGGTACAAGTCGTGTGGAAGTGTAGCCTAGAACACCCTGAGATACTACTGGAATACCTACCAGTAAATCTCCTGCCTTGGCCAAGGACTTCATTTAATGGCTCTACTAGACATAGCGCGATCTCACCCCCAATACCTGGAGAGATGAAACCCCTGCCGATCCGCTCACTGCCTCCATGTGGCTTGGGACTGTACCCAACTAAAACCAGTTTGCAAGACTCCTTTGAGCCGTGGTAGGGTAGTAATCAAAGCACAGTGGGAAATCACACGAGACAAATGACGATCTCAGGTCGATGAACTAACCTGTACACATGTCACTAGGGAACTGCTATCTGACGTCAGGTATAATACCAACTAGCATGTTCCCGGCGAGTCCTGTCCGGTGTACTCATAACCTAATGAGCACCTGTATACATCTTAGGTGAACCAACTGACACCAATGGCTTGTGAGACCAACCACCGCCCCTCGTCGGGGTCTCGACTGTATACACTAGTCTCTAATGGAGTATCGATGCCCAGTCTCGAAACTCCCACGACTAGGGACCTTTTAAGGATGTGCTTATAGACCCCAGCTCCCACGTATATGATAGCCGTCATACTGCTGGCCGTCAAGCAAGAATCCTAAGGGCTCTATCAATGTGTAATAGTGACCTCTAATGTCACCTAAAGCTGTACACGATGATAAAGATAAACCAGATAGCATACTATCATCTTGAGTAAGACCATCCTACCGGTATAGATCTTTCCTCAATCATTGCAACCACGTGCCTGTGATCCAATAATTGTCTTTGAGGGCAATATATCCAACATTCTCCCACTTGCACTCAAGGCTAATTATTGCGATGTCGCATACTCACAGCCCGTGTGATACCGAACACCCAACTCCTCTACTAATCAGTTTCACAAAGCCCGTTTGCAAAACTATTGCATTCGAGGAATAGCCTTAGTGAGTGGATCCGCCCTAATGTTTCTTTCTATGTCTCTCTTTATCTCAAGTTCGCGGAGAAAGCCATCTCCCGAAATGAGCAATACCCGTCTTAGAATATGTCTGGATATCTGATGAGACCTAGTTCATAAATGAACTCCAAATCCAAACTTCTTAGACTGTATCGTCAACTGAACTTAATCAGAATCCTGCGCCATGCCTTCCTCAGTATCCGCTTGGGTCACCTGTCCAAAACACTGTTGATTGATACGAATTCCAGTGTGTATGTAGAAAATGTATAGAAATCACAACCAAAAATATTTTGACCGCAATCAATAACGGTGTCGATTTGTAGCGCGTTTGTAAGAGAGAATCGTCCACAGGGAAAGTGTAATCCATTCGTATTTCGAATTAGATGAATCGAAAATTTAAAGAAAAGAGAAAAGACAATTCATGATTTATAAAACTGAAGTTCAAGAATTAGTAAAATTTAGGTCTAAATCAAGAAAACATTAAAATCAAGAATTGAGAATATATGATTTCCAAACCAAATATCAAGATTTGAAGTGAGGCTAGTAGGAGTTGATTGAACCTTTAGATGTGATGAAATCTAATGATTACATACTATTATCCATTGAAGAATTGATGCTAGATCGATGACGATTTATCGAGATTTAAGGATCTTGCAAAGAAACTAGGGTTTCCTCATCTCATCCTTTGTCCTTTCGATGAATCTCATTCACAAGCTAGCTTCTAGTAACTCAAATAGTCGATTGTTGATTTCTAGTTCCGAGCGGAAATAATCAAGAAAGCGTTTTGCATCGAAACTAGATCGTCGATCATTCGATTTTCAAGAATTTACAAACTCGTAGTTCTTAAGAATTGTAAAAGAATCTAAATCATCATCATCTATTGATCGTCTCGACTTCTTCACGAGCGGAGTTTTACTCAAATATTATCACAAACAGCACATTCAAGAATCTAGATTGATTCATAATGCTTAAATTAAGAAGATAAGCAAGATATAGAATTGTCACCTTTATTTATCAACAATTTCGTTACAAATCTCTCAAAATCTACAATAGTAAGAAACTTGATCGTCGATTTTGGCTTCGCTCGGCTCCTTGAGTCGTGGATCTCCTTGGATCACTTGCTCCGATGAAGTCCGGCGTCGCTTTCTAAAGGATCGAAGGCTTCATGCTTGATTTGGTACTCGAAATTCTTGATCTTGGCTTTGGAATTGGAATTAGGGTTAGGGTTTGGAGTTACAAGTTGTGTCACTCAACTTGTGTTGGGAATTGATGTAGGAATCAACAACTTTTCAACAACCATTTTAAGTGAAGCCTAGGGTCCCTTTTATAGCCTTAAGAATGATTAGCTTCCTTTGTAAGCTTGGTTTGGGTTAGCTTCCCTTGTAAGCTAGGTAGTTAGGTAGAAACCTCTAGAATTAGTTAGTTAGGCTTAGCTTCCTTCATAAGCTTGGAGGTTAGGGAGAAGCTTCTAGGTTTAGTTTGTTAAGTAGCTTGCTTTGGAAGTTTGAACATGATTAGCTTGATCAAGGACCCTTGCTGATCTGGCAGAAGATTCTGGAGAATTCTGGAGTTTTCACTGGCTTGATGAGGTGTACACATGAAATGGAGAAGCCTGATACAGAGAGCTGCTGATGACTTGACCACGTGGCCGCGGATCCGCGGCGCCAAAGGGGTTTTGGCCGCGGATTCGCGGCTCTTTGATGTCCTTGGGGAATGAAACTTTCTATAGTTCTTTATGCTGACTTTAGGTGTATCTTCTTATGTGTAGAATCTTTTATTTATCTTCAGTTCATTGCCAGATCTCAAGTCTTGGAGTTGGCGTATTTTTATCTGCACTTTTTCACAGATTTGGCTTTTCTCCTGGAATTTCCTGGACAGATTCTCGAAACAGGAGTTGCGCTATACAAAGATGATGCGATGCCATGATAAACACTCAATTTCCCTCAGAAATGTTGGTTTTAAGGTATAAAACAAGTAATTTGGTATTTTACAGCTGTTTTGCTAATATGTGAAATATTCAAACCGAACACCTCTAGATGAGTGGAAATGGTAGGGAAATTGTCGTGTTAAAAATGCAATATTTTCGACTGATCAAATTCCCCCAAACTTATTTTCAGTCGTCTCGAGCGAATTTTTTTATTAAAAAGAGAAAGAGAAAATAAAGAAAGAGAAAAACTAACTACCACACTTTCGTAGGCAACACGATTGCACTGAGCACGTGCAACAAGCCTTTAAACCTATAGGTGTCCCTAGTAGGAGGAGTGTTGTCTCCTGAGATTTTTCAGCGGATTGCACCCACAAAATCCAATAATAAAAGGAAGACCGTGAAATTTACATATAAAGATAAGAATTGTAAAAGAAAGACTTTGAAAATTAGAGTTTCCAACTATGCTAGCTTTTCGGTTGTCATGAGCCCTAACTTAATAGTCATGAAAAGATGTTAGAAATCACATAATCTCTCAATAAAACATCGTCTTTATTCTTCATTCCCATCTTTCTTCCAAACATCGATCATATCACCCTACGTGTATGTAAAAAACATCCCTACAATTCAAGCTATCATACTCTTGTCCACCTGCCTCAGTACTTTTTAATTAATGAATATTTAGATGAGATTTCTCACACATTTTCATGCGACCGTTAATATTTCTTGAGGTACTAACCGACCGATTACTCATGTGCTTGCTTATACGGTGTTTTTCCTCGTCTTGCACCACCTAAGGCTTAGCAGTGACTCCCAGACCAGTTGGTCTAAGGCACTAGGTGAAGAGGCACCCTCGCTATATTTTTTTTTTGCAGCATTGGCGATAACAAAACCAGTGTTCATTTTTCTCACCATTTTATTTATTATTCATTTTTTATTTCCTTCATACATCGGCTTTTAGACAAGAGCATTTCAAGGTATCCTCTACTATCCCGACCTTCAAGACGTGTGTAAGTGCGAATAGTAGGGTATCAAATTTCAAATGTTTGGCTTCCAGAATAGAAACTATTTTTCAGACTTATTTTTAACCTCAGATTAGTGACTTCTTTCATCTTACTAACCCTTGGGACAACGGCTCAAAACTACTTATTACGAGTTCGTATAAGAAAACTTCTAATTTTCTAGGTTTTCTTAAATTTTTCCAATCTTTTGGATGTAATTTTTCACTATCTAATCTTTTATTATCTTATTTATGTACAGAATTAAATATTAAATATTTTTATCTTTTGAAATTTTTTAAATTTTTATAGGTTTTGAAAATGTTTTGTGCTTATGCAAAGTATGATGCAAATGATGCGAACATAAGCACAAACCTCCCGCAAACTTGTTTTCAACAGTGTCCTCACTGTTGCCATCCGCTAAATCTACAAAAACCTGTAAGCTTGGGAGGAAATTTATTAATAGGGGCAAAATATTTATGTGAAGATCCTCCCCCAAACTTATTCTTTTCACTCACCTCCATTCAAAAGATGATGTAGTAATTTACCTGACATGGAGGTGAGACGGAGGAATTTTAGTCAAGATAAAATGGCTCCTGTAAGAACAGGAGCTCCTCCGTGGGGTCAGTGGAAAAATACGGCATTAGTCTATGTCCATTCACTTTGAAAAATGTACCGTTTTGAACATTTTCTACCTCAACTGCCCCGTGCGGGTATACAGACCGCACAATAAAAGGTCCCTTCCATCGAGATCGTAGCTTACCCGCGTGAATGTGTAGTCCTGAATCATAAAGAAGGACTTGTTGACCAGGTTTAAACGTTTTCCTTAAAATGTTTTTATCGTGAAATACCTTAGTACGATTCTTTACGATTACAGCGTTATCATAAGCTTCATCGCGGAGTTCGCTTAGCTCATTTAATTGCAGCTTCCGAAAGTTGCAGGCTTGATTCAAGTCAAAGTTGATTTCTTTAATAGCCCACATTGCTTTGTGCTCAATCTCGACTGGCAAGTGACAAGCCTTCCCAAAGACTAACCTATATGGAGACATCCCTAGATCGTTTTTATTTGCAGTTCAGAATGCCAAAAGAGCATCCGTCAATTTGGTCGACCAATCTTTTCTATTCTTAGCAACAGTCTTCCCCAGGATTTGTTTGATCTGTCTATTTGAAATCTCAGCCTGCCCGCTCGTTTGGGGATGATAGGGTGTGGAAAGTTTGTGGTTGATTGCGTATTTCCGCATCAAAGTCTCGAAAGACCTGTTGCAGAAATGTGTCCCGTTATCGCTAATGATAGCGCGTGGGTGTCCAGATCGCGAAAAGATGTTTTCTTTTAAGAACTTAATGACAACCTTCTTGTAATTAGTGCGAAAAGGAATAGCTTCAACCCACTTTGAGACGTAATCAACCGCAAGCAGTATGTACAGATTCCCAAAGGAGTTGGGAAAGGGACCCATAAAGTCAATGCCCCAAACATCGAAAATTTCAACCACTAAGATGGGTTGCTGTGGCATCTCATTTCTCCGGGAAATCCTACCCGTGTGTTAACACTGTGTACAGGTTTTGCAATGATCAAATGCGTCTTTGAACAAAGTCGGACAATAAAAACCGCATTGCAAAACCTTTTACGCCGTCTTTTTAGGACCGAAGTGACCCCCACATGCCTGATCATGACTAAAAGATAGAACACTCTTGAATTCCTCATTCGGGACACACCGGCGAATGATCTGATCAGGACAATACTTAAACAGATAGGGTTCATCCCAGTAAAAATGTTATACTTGGGATAGAAAACGATGTTTGTCCTGTTTTGACCAATCGCTGGGTATAAGTCCCGTGACAAGATAGTTCACAATATCCCTGAACCAAGGTTCATCGGATACGTTCAAGAGTTATTCGTCCGGAAAAGAATCATTGATAGGCAGGGTCACAGGTGAAGAAGAGATGCGTAACAGATGGTCGGCTACAACGTTTTCACATCCTTTCTTATCTTTGATAACAAGATCAAATTCTTGTAATAGACGGATCCAACGTATTAGCCTACCTTTAACATCCTTCATCTCCAAAAGATGTTTCAAGACGGAGTGGTCAGTGTACACAACTATTGGTGAGCCAATCAAGTAAGGCTTGAATTTTTCCAATGCAAATACAACAGCAAAAATTTCTTTTTCGGTAGTTGTATAGTTAACTTGAGCATCATTCAGGGTCTTACTTGCGTAATAGATCACGTGTGGCATCTTTTCAATGTGCTTTCCTAAGACTGCACCAACTGCAAAATTTGATGCATCACACATAAGCTCAAAAGGGTGGTCCCAATCTGGAGACGATAGAACGGGGGCTGTAGTGAGAGAGTGTTTGAGTGAGTCGAAGGCTGCCTCACAATCCGAGTCAAAGTGGAAGGTCGTATCCTTGGCCAAGAGAAGAGTTAAAGGTCTAGCAATTTTGCTAAAATCCTTAATGAATCTCCTGTAAAAGCATGCATGGCCAAGAAAAGATCGGATATCCTTGACGCTTTTGGGATGAGGAAGGTTTTGGATGACATCTATCTTAGCTCTGTCAACCTCAATGCCTTTTCGTGAAATAACATGTCCATGCACAATTCCCTCTTGGATCATGAAATGGCATTTTTCCCAATTCAAGGTTAAGTTCTTCCCTTTGCAACGAGTAAGAACTGCGTCAAGATTCGATAGGCAGTCAGAAAAAGAGTCTCCGAAAATCGAGAAATCGTCCATGAAAATCTCCAAAAAATTCTCGACCATGTCCGAGAATATCCCCATCATACACCGCTGAAATGTAGCGGGAGCATTGCATAACCCAAAAGGCATGCGACTATAAGCAAAGGTACCAAAAGGACAAGTAAATGTGGTTTTATCTTGATCCTTTTTGGCAATGGGGACCTGATTATAGCCAGAGTATCCGTCCATAAAGAAATAATACTCACGTCCAGCTAAGGGTTCCAGTATCTGATCAATGAAAGGCAGAGGAAAGTGGTCTTTCCTCGTAGCGGCATTGAGTTTTCTATAATCAATACATACACGCCACCCAGTTTGGGCGCGTGTCTGAATTAACTCATTTGCCTCATTGGTAATAACAGTGATGCCGGATTTCTTAGGGACGACATGAATTGGACTCACCCATTGGCTATCGGAGATTGGGTAAATAATACCATTGTCATGGCATTTGACGATCTCTTTCTTCACCGCATCCTTCATGATGGGGTTCAACCGTCTCTGTGGTTCTCGGGTTGGTTTGCCATCATCCATCAAGTGTATATGATGTTCTACAATCAAGGGACTAATCCCTTCGATATCCGCCATAATCCAACCAAACGCCTGCCTATTGGATCTCAATACCGTCAAAAGTGCATTCTCTTGCTCTGATGCTAGAGAAGCAGATATGATAACCGGTAAAGACTCATTCTCACCTAAATATGCATATTTAAGATGAGAAGGTAAAAGTTAGAGATCAAATGCTGGCGGAGAAATAATAGAAGGTGGGATCATCGGATGATTTTCGGAGTCACAAAGAAGCTCATAGCCTGCAAAAGATACAGACTCGGATAGTGATGAGTCAGGAGTGTCGGACCCGAGTGTGGAAAATGTGTCCTCGCTAAGATGTGTAAGATCAAACATTAATGTGGTAGTGTCGTCGAGATCTTCAAAGCAAAGTTCTTCAACTCCGCAAATTTCGGGAGCAATCTCGTGGACAGAGCACACATCAGGTATATGAGCAGAGGGTTCAGATGGCTGACTTCCAATTTTGTAGATGTTCAGTTCAATTGTCATATTTCCAAAGGATAAGTTCATTGAACCGTTTCTACAGTTAATAACAGCATTGGAAGTAGCAAGGAATGGTCGACCCAAAATCACCGGAATTTGACTCCGTGGGTTTGCTACAGGTTGTGTATCGAGAACAATGAAGTCCACAGGGAATACAAATTCCCCGACTTTTATCAACACATTCTCTAGTTCACCCCTAGGTTTGGTGATTGAACGGTCTGCCATTTGGAGAGTGCAGTGAGCTGGTTTCAACTCTCCAATCCCTAGCTGCTCATAAACAGAATATGGAAGCAGGTTAACACTTGCGCCTAGGTCTAGAAGAGCACGGTTGATGTTTTTACCCCCGATAGAAATTGATATCGTAGGACATCCTGGGTCCTTACGTTTCTTTGGTAGCTGTGGGATACAAGCAGTGCTAATATTATTAGACATGAAGACCTTCTTTGGCACTTGAGTCTTCCTCTTCCTAGTGCACAAGTCTTTAAGAATTTTCGCATAAGCGGGGACTTGTTGAATCGCATCTACGAGAGAGATGTTGATGTTAATCTGTTTGAACATTTCCATAATCTTCTCCATATGTGGACTCGATTTGTTACCTCTTAACCGATTAGGATAAGGAGCTTTAGCAATAAGCGCTGGGTCCATCATAGGAGAAGGTGGTGTGTGTAGACGTGATCCCAGAATAGGAGTGTGGATCATCTGTGGTGGATTAGAAGAGGGTTGCTTAGGTAACGAGCCTTGTGGGAAGCGGATCGTGAGAAGGCGGTGGGGTAGAAGAACAAGGATCAGAAGTAGAAGTGTGCGTGTGAGGAAAGGTCTCCGCCGGGGTGTTATTGATAGATTTTTCCGTATCATCAATCTCTTCCCCAACATGATTATTCAGCACACTTCCTGATCTCAACGTTGTGATGGCATTTACATTGTAATGCCCAGGATTCGGTAGGGGTTGAGACGGAAGTTTCCCTTTTTCTCTCGCACTCATTTCGGCTTTTAGTCGTGCAATTTCTACTTCCATCGATTTTAAACTCTGAGACTGGAGGTCAGAGTTTTTCTCAAATTTATTGAGGGAAGACTTAACTTCAGCCGACATTCGTTTCATGTACGTTTCAAAAGTCCGTTCGAGTGAAGCAGAGAGATCAGTACCAGTCAACTGTGCAGGTGCATGTGTGTTGACTGGATCTTGAAAATTTTGTGATTGGTAGGGGTGCTGAGTCAGATGAAATGGTTGTTGTTGTGGTGGAAGAGCCCTTTGAAAATTGTTTTGGTTTGGAACCGTGTTTTGATTGTGTTGTTGGTTCCAAGCAAAATTACGGTGATTCCTCCAACCCTGATTATATGTGGAAGAATAAGGATCGTTTCTAGGTCTTTGAAATGCGGATTGGTATGCTCTTGACCTTGAAACGGACATTCTTCCGTCAAGTGAGAAGGATCAGAACAGCATCCACATACAGTTTTGGAGAGTGACATTTGATTTAGGGCTGCAGCTAAATTTTTTTTTCTATAGTCTCGAGTTTCTTGTATATGGCTGAAATGTCAGCTCTAACTCCTATGGAAACATCCGATTGGTTATTGCCACCCCTAAATGATGGACTCTCCTACTGTAAAGATTTTTCAGCGAAATCTTCTAAGCATTTCCAAGATTCACCATCGTCTTTGGTCATAAAATTTCCTTGACACATGTTTTCAAGGCTCTGTTTAGTGGTAGGTGCTCTCATATATGATTCGGCACAGTTCCCATCTCGGGATTCCGTGATGTGGACATTGAACCAACAGATCCTTGAAGCGGTCAAGACATTTTGAAAATGGTTCATTCGGAAGCTGGGTGAATTGATTTATTTCGCTACGGATTCGAGCTGTCTTGTGATTAGGGTAGAATTTCTTAAGGAATGCTGCAACGAATTCTTCCCAATTCGTAATGGAATGTGTGGTAGTGTTATACAGCCACTTCTCGGCTATATCGCCGAAGGTAAATGGAAGAATACGTATACGCATAGCATCCACAGAAAGTTGTGACGTACCCATCATTGTGCATACATTTTCAAATTTGGTGATAAAGACATATGCGTCTTCAGTCTCGAGACCGTGATATTTGGGTAGAAGGTTGATGTATTGGGGTTTAATCTCAAAATTATCCCCGTTGGTGTTAGTGTATATGCCCTAGAGGCCATTACTGTATCATACTAGTTTGTATAATACTTAATGGAAGCTTGGGATATTCACAGTTGTATAGACAATCTTGCTCAAAATAGTGGTATGCTACTTGGTTTGTTTCTACTTTAATGTGTGCATGTGTTTCTTATAGCATATCGCCTTTACACATTTGTGGAGCCCTTAGCATCTTTGCTTGATAACCAGCGTTCTGATGGCTGTCACACTCGTGGGGGCTGGGTAATCCACAAGCACATCCTTATGCAGGTCCCTAGTCGTAGGACTATCGAGACAGGGCATCGATACTCCGGAGTAGACTAGCGTATGCGCTTCTCATCCCAGCATGGGAGACGGTCTGTCCCACAGCCGTCAGTACGTCGTACTTGAGATAGTATGCGGGTGCTCGTTAGGTTACGAGTAGACTGGACAGGACTCGTCAGGAACTGTTGGTTGGTATTATACCTATCGTCAGTTATCAGTTCCCAGGTGACATGAGTACAGCTTAGTCCGTTGACTTAACACTGTCACTTCGCCTCAATTATGTTCCCACTGTTCTTAGATTGCTACCCTACCATTTCTCAAAGGAGTCGTGCAAACAGGTAGCAGTTGGGTGCAGTCCCGAAGCACTTGGAGGCAGTGACGGTTAGACAGGATTCGTCTCTCCCGGTATTGGGGGTTGATATCGCGCTGTGTCTAGGAGAGCCATTACACAAAGTCCCTGGACAGGGCAAGCGAGATATACTGGTAGGTTTCCAATGTTATCTCAGGGTGTTCTGGGCTACACTCCGACACGACTTGTACCGCTATTAGGGGACTGACGTATACCGCCCCCCTAGGCCTGCCATGCGATACTCTTAGATGAACAGACCGGACTGTACGGAGACTGTCACATTCAGGCTCAGTAGGAGTTCAGATGGGTTCACCTCGTCAGTCTTCTTATCGGCATCTACCTGGGGACCGTTACGTACAGCTAGTACAGCTTGCGGCCTGTGGTTAAACCCACTGCCAGCGTAGTGTCGAGTCTTTAGAGTCCCACACAGGGTTATTCGCCTTTGGGCAAAACAGAGTAGAGGTCGCATGGTTTTGCGACGGGGTTCATTCACATCCGCGCACTTGTGCACGTTTAGTGTCCGGATAGTTGATACTAGCGGGCTTTGGTTTAAGCCAGATCCTAGTATATGTTTTGGGATTAGTTTTACCTCATTGTATTCGTGTTCCTCGGAACACGGATACGGGTGTGTATGCACAGTTGACTGAGGCAGAGGCAGGGGACTTTCATTAGGGTTGATGACCATTGTCTTTTTCTTAACCCTAATGTATATGTGAAATATTATTATTAATCTTAATTAATTATAATTGTGTTATGGTTAGGGTTGATGACCATTTGACTATGGTTGACTTGTTGACCTAGGTTGAAAAATTGACCATCATCATTTCACATGAAAGATGCTCTTTGATTCTTGCAAAATTCATTAATGTGAAATGATAATGGTCATTTCAAGTTAACCATCACTATTATCTTTGATAAATTATTTAATTATCATAATTCACATATATGTGAGGATGGTTGATATTGTCATCATTCTCTCATGCTCATTCTCTCCCATCCTCTTCCTCTCTCTCAAAGCTCTCCCCTCTCATGAGTTGAGAACCATTTTGCTTTTGAGATAAAACACCAAAATTACTCTCTACTCATCCTAAGGTTCTAGGTTTAGCAGACCAAGCACTTTAGTTACCTCTAGGTTGAGGTAGGAGCCAAAGGTAGAGGCCCTCAGGTGGATCTTTCTTCCGCAAGAGAAGGCGACGAGGACGACCCGTTCATCCCACTTCAAGGAGCAAGAAGAGAAGGAGTTCAAGACTTAGGTATAACCCTTTAACCGAGTAGCTAAATCTCTTAGCATGGTTGTTAGTTTTTGTTTAGCAAAGATCCTCATTTTAGTCCATGTTGCCTTGAGTTCTAAAAATCGATTTTTTATACCGTTTCCGCCTCCCCGTAAGCACCGGGTTGGGCAACGTGGACTTACAGTGGTATCAGAGACTAGCTAAACACAAACTAGCAAGTTAGCAAAGTATCTAGAATTTCGATCGGAGAAAAATCGTAAAACACGTTTCAAAAACCTAACTTTCTGCCGATTTTTAAACCAGCTTTAAAAATAATTAATCATACACTAAAAATCGGCCCAGGGTTTTTAAAGAACACCCAAGAAAAACGATCCAGCGAGTCGACCAACTCACCGCGGAACCGCGGCCGAGTTGACTCGGCCGTGTGTCGTTTCTCCTGCAGTGTTCTTATATTGATGTTTTGGGATTTTTAGGATGGTTTGTTTCTGCCCAGATTTTCCAGAGAACAAATTTATTTTTGGGGTGGTTACAAATCCGTATTTTGATCGAACTTCTCTAAACTTTGGCTAATGGGTTATATCTGTGATGTGATATATGTATTGAACGTCTGCTAATCGCTATACGTCGATTAGTGGGGGTTATACATATCTGTGATCTGTAATGTTGATGGTTTGTGTATATGAATTCATTGGATTGTCGCAGATGAATAGCCGGGGGGTTGTGAGATGAGAGTTTTCTTTATCTTTCAATTCATGTAATTTGTAATTGATGTAATATTATTTATATGGACGAACAACCGGGATGGGAATGTAGCCGTCATTGTATAATTTATTTTACTGTTCTTGCTCCTAGGATAGACCCAAGGTAGGGTGCACAAACTACCGGGCACCTCGAAGTGCTGAGTGGCCTACTCACGTTGTTGAGGGAGGTTGCTTCACTTCGGGTACTTGGCGGGTAGTTTGCCGCACCCGTAGGGGTCTAGGGTGGGGTTTGGCTATTCATCGCGACCGTGTAATCCGCTCTTCGTTACCGGCTCGTACGGAATGCGGATTCCTAGTATATCCAATGTGTTCATCTGTGATCTGGAATGGCTATCATTGCATGTGACGAATGTATATATCTATATACGATATCTATTTAGGTGTTGCTTATGTTTTGCATCCGCACTAGTCCAGCCCCCGCTCTGTCGTTAGTTAAGTAACCTAACGGGTGATGACGGGACCCTGTGGCGAATGCGGATGGCATAAGCGTACGTCATATTTTTGTTGTTTTCTGCAATGGTAGGATTAAATGATGGGACGCATTAAAATTAATGCAAGAAAATAAACCAAAGTAGAGTCGTTGGTACACATCCAAAACCACTCGGTTTCTTTTCAAAAACAACTTTTAAACGTGGAGCTAAAGCCACTCCTTTTAAAAGCTATCTCGTTCCATCGATTATATCAAGTTCACTACGTTCACGGTTTCGCCAAAACCATTCGTAGCCCTCCGTCGTTTCATATGGATAGTCAATAGTATTCAAGCTATGTTTGTTGGCCAAAGTCAAGGCATAGTGATTGGTAGCTATTGGGTATTCATGTGCAGCATAGGTAGATGTGTTGGTTTGGGACAGTCGTACTGCCTTGTTGGCCAAAGTCAAGGGTAGGTACGGGTGGGTTCAAATTAACCTGGAGAATGACGGGTAGAACTTGACATGTGACTTATGATTTGTTGGCCAAAGTCAAGGTCAAAAGAGCATGGGGCAAAAATCCACATCGGGAGTTTCTAAAGAAACTGAAACTTGCTAGCGCTGCATACCATTTGGAGTTTGATGATTCTGGTTGGATTCCTTCAGTTTTTTCACAAGATGATATTTGGATCCCGATCCTACTGTGACTATATGCTACTCTTCTGGAACTTTCTCACTTAACGATCAATGCTATAAACCAAGTAGGTGTCTAGAAAGGTGTTAGCGGGGCTACGCCCACAGAGAAAAGAGGTTATTTAATTAAGGAACTTCGCGAAAGCGTTGGAAAGCCTCCCTCAATGTACCAACATTGGCCTGGCTAAACGGTTAAGCAAGTATTGTACGGTGAGATTGATCCCGACTAATTCTTCCTTTTTGGTTTGAGGAGGGATTCGAGAGACCGTGGGAGCCATCATGTTTAGACAAATTAAAAACCACTCTAAACTTGCAAGAGCATCATGCTAAAGTGTTTCTTCTCTCTCTCCTAATTGCAGCGACAAAACATCATGACTGGACTTAAGTTACTACTAGATAAAAACATACTGACAGGGCCAAACTACAAAGATTGGCTCAGGAATGTCAAAATGGCAATCACTTATGACAAGTTGGGGTATCTCCTTACCACCAAAGCTCCCCCTGTCCCAGGTCCTAAAACCAGCGTCGCGGATAAGGAAATCAGTAAGACCTAGGAAATCGACTGCGCGAAGGCCAAGTGCCTCGTGCTTGCCTATATGGACAATGAACATCAGAGGAGGCACGAGAATATGGACCTCGAATCCATATTTCTCCATACAAAAGAACTGTATGGAGAGCAATCCCGTATCGCCAGATACGAAGTCTCGAAAAAGCTGTTTTCGGCGAGATTGGCCGTCGGATCATCGGTAGCGGAACACGTGCTTAAGATGATTGGCTATATTGAAGAGCTCGTGGACCTTGGGACCATGTTAGAGAACGAGCTCTATACTGATTTGATTCTCCAGTCCCTGCATTCCACTTACGCCCAGTTTATCCTGAACTTCAACTTGCAAGAAAAAGAAGTTGAACTTTCAGAACTCCTCAACATGCTGAGGAGTGCAGAGGGCACCCTACAGAAAGCTAGGGAAACATCCACTTTGTTTGTAGGAGGATCTTCCTCTTCTAGGTCCAAGGCGAAAACCAAGGGAAAGAAGAAGAAAACCCCTACCAAAACAATGGGTGGTGTTAGTAAAGTGGATACGAAGGGAAAGGCAAAGGCAACAAAGGTAGCGGGAATGTTTGTGGGGAAGGAAGAGTGCTTTTACTGTCACAAGAGTGGACACTGGAAAAAGGATTGCAGGGCTTGGAAGGCCAGAAACCAGGACCCGAAGCAAGTTGCGGCTTCGGCTTCAGGTGTGTATGTTATTGAAAACTGTCTATCAATAAACTCTACTTCCTGTGTATTGGATACCGGATTAGGATCTCATATCTGTAATTCTTTGTAGGCACTAAGAAAGCGTAGGGTTTTGAAGGCAGGTGATATGACCCTCAGAGTTGCAAACGGAGCTGGCATGGATGCTGAGGCCGTGGGGGACTATCACCTGGGATTGTCGGATGGACAAGTTTTTGTTTTGCGTGATTGTTATTTTGTACCCAATGCAAGGTGTAATATCATTTCTGTATCTTTAATATCTAAAGAAGGTTATGAATTTGCATTTGTAAGCAATGTTATAAATATTCACCTTAATCAAGTTCTGATTGGGTCAGGTACATTAAGCAATGGTATATACGTATTAAACCAACCACAGATTTTCAATGTCCAGAATACACACAAAAGAAAGTCTCCGGAAACAAATCAGGCTTTCTTATGGCATTGTAGACTGGGTCACATCAATGAGAGAAGGTTGACGAAGTTACATACAGAAGGATATTTGGATCCGTTCGAATATCAATTATATGCAACTTGTCAATCCTGTCTCAAAGGAAAGATGACAAAGACTCCGTTCACTGGACACGGAGTAAGAGCGAGCGAGCTCTAGGGACTCGTACACAACGACGTGTGCGGTCCAATGTCTACGCATGCGCGAAGCGGTTATTCTTACTTCATTACTTTTACGGATGACTTTTCAAGGTACGGATATGTCTTCTTAATGAAACATAAATCCGAAGCTTTTAAAAAATTCCAGGAATATAAGAATGAAGTAGAAAAACAAACAGGCAAAAGTATCAAGACACTGAGATCTGATCGAGGTGGTGAATACTTGAGTGCCGAGTTCCTGGATTACCTAAAAGAGAATGGAATTCTCTCTCAGCTTACTCCTCCATACACTCCTCAACATAATGGTGTATCGGAGAGACGGAACCGGACCCTATTGGATATGGTACGTTCCATGATGAGTAATGCTGAGTTACCATGATCATTCTGGGGATATGCACTAGAATCAGCTGCATACCTTTTGAACCGAGTTCCAACTAAGACTGTGCCTACAACACCATATCAGATGTGGAGTGGGAAGAAACCCTATCTTAAGCATATTAAAACATGAGGATGTCCATCTTTTGTCAAAAAGCCGCATGCGGACAAACTTGAGGCACGCTAAGTATAGTGCAAGTTTGTGGGATATCCAAAGAACTCCAAGGGATATTTTTTCTATTGCGAAGAGGAACAAAAGGTTTTTGTTTCTCGTCATGCCCACTTCTTGGAAACTGAGTTTTTGGAAAATCAGATAAGTGGGAGCAAAATAGAACTGGATGAAATTCCAGAACCACGAGCTATTACTGAAAGCTTAGTAGAACCAGAGGGTTCGAAAGATCAGGACATTCCTGCGCCACTCCGCAGGAGTAGTAGGCAGTCTCATTCACCCGAGAGATACTATTGTTCTCATAGACGGGGATAGAGAGGATTGCATCATTGATAGTGATGAGCCGACTAGCTTCCAGCAGGACATTCATAGCGTTGACTCGGTAAAATGGCTGGATGCAATGCAGACCGAAATGGAGTCCATGTACACCAACAAAGTATGGATGTTGGACGTTGCTCCAGATGGGGTAAAACCCGTAGGATGCAAATGGACCTTCAAAAGGAAGATTGGTGTAGATGGACAGGTTGAGACCTATAAGGCTAGACTTGTTGCAAAGGGTTTTCGTCAAAGACCTGGTTTGGACTATGACGAAACCTTTTCTCCAGTGGCTATGCTGAAATCTATTCGGATCCTTCTTGCCATTGCTGCCTTCCACGATTATGATATTTGGCAGATGGACGTAAAGACCGCTTTTCTAAATGGAAATTTAGAGGAGTGTGTAAATATGGACCAGCCAGAGGGTTTCATTCAGAGTGGGAGCAGCGGAAAGGTGTGCAAGTTGCTTAAGTCCATCTATGGACTAATGCAGGCATCGCGGAGTTGGAACATCTGTTTTGATGAGACGGTCAAAGAATTTGGCTTTATCAAAAATCCAGATGAACCATCCATCTATAGTAGATTTGTAGTAAGAACTTCCGTATTCCTCGTTTTATACGTGGATGACATTCTTTTGATAGGTAATGACATTCCTATGTTACAATCTGTCAAAGGGTTCTTGTCACACATGTTCTCTGTGAAAGACCTGGGTGATGCCTCTTACATTCTGGGGATCCGGATCTATTGTGACAAATCCAAGAGGATATTAGGACTTTCACAGTCCAGGTACATCGACACAATACTGAAAAGATTCAGTATGGAAGATTCCAAGCGCGGTAATCTACCGGCTTGTCACGGGATCACCCTCTCCCAAGAGATGTCTCCCAAGACTGATTTCGAAAGGGATCGCATGTCTATTATATCCTACGCTTCTGCGGTAGGCTCTATAATGTATGCAATGTTGTGTACCAGACCGGATGTAGCTTATGCACGGAGTGTGGTAAGCCGGTATCAGTCAAACCCTGGGGAGAAACACTGGATAGCGGTAAAGAACATTCTCAAGTACCTGAGAAGGACTAAGGAGATGTTCTTGGTGTATGGCGGAAAAGACCTCCAGATCGAGGCCTTTGCTGACTCCAGCTTCCAGAGTGACAAGGATGATTCCATGTCCATGTCGGGTTTTGTCTTTACCCTCAATGGAGTGGCGGTGTGTTGGATGAGTTCCAAACAGGAAACCGTTGCTGACTCGACGATGGAAGTGGAATACATCGCTGCTGCAGATGCCGCAAAAGAAGCCGTCTGGATAAGGAAGTTCTTAACAGAATTTCAGGTGGTTCCGTCCATTGTTGATCCAATACCTCTGTATTGTGACAACAACGGGGCTATAGCTTTAGCGAATGAACCCAGGTCCCATCAGAAGTCCAGACACAGCTTGAGGCGGTATCACCTGATCAGGGAGATCGTGGGTCGCCAGGAGATCGAGGTTCGGAGAGGTGCTACGGAAGATAACACTGCTGATCCATTCATGAAGGCCTTACCCCAGACTCAGTTCGAGCGGCTGTTCGAGAAGATATGTCTTCGATACGCCAGTAATTGGACTTAGTGCAAGTGGGAGATTGTTAGTGTATATGCCCTAGAGGCCATTACTGTATCATACTAGTTTGTATATTACTTAATGGAAGCTTGGGATATTCACAGTTGTATAGACAATCTTGCTCAAAATAGTAGTATGCTACTTGGTTTGTTTCTACTTTAATGTGTGCATGTGTTTCTTATAGCATATCGCCTTTGCACATTAGTGGAGCCCTTATGATCTTTGCTTGATTACCAGCGTTGTTATGGCAGTCACACTCGTGGGGGCTGGGTAATCCATAAGCACATCCTTATGTAGGTCCCAAGTCGTAGGACTATCGAGACAGGGCATCGATACTCCGGAGTAGACTAGCGTATGCGCTTCTCATCCCAGCATAGGAGACGGTCTGGCCCACAGCCGTCAGTACGTCGTACTTGAGATAGTATGCGGGTGCTCGTTATGTTACGAGTACACTGGACATGACTCGTCGGGAACTGTTGGTTGGTATTATACCTATCATCAGTTATCAGTTCCCAGGTGACATGAGTACAGCTTAGTCCGTTGACTTGACACTGTCGCTTCGCCTCGAGTGTATTCCCACTGTTCTTAGATTGCTACCCTACCACGGCTCAAAGGAGTCGTGCAAACAGGTACCAGTTGGGTGCAGTCCTGAAGCACTTAGAGGCAGTGACGGTTAGACATGATTCGTCTCTCCCTGTATTGGTGGTTGATATCGCGCTGTGTCTTGGAGAGCCATTACACGAAGTCCCTGGCCAGGGCAAGCGAGATATACTGGTAGGTTTCCAGTGTTATCTCAGGGTGTTCTGGGCTACACTCCGACACGACTTGTGCCGCTATTAGGGGATTGACGTTTACCGCCCCCCTAGGCCTGCCATGCGATACTCTTAGACGAACAGACCGGACTGTACAGAGACTGTCACATTCAGGATCAGTAGGAGTTCAGAAGGGTTCACCTCGTCAGTCTTCTTATCGGCCTCTACCTGGGGACCGTTACGTACAGCTAGTACCGCTTGCGGCCTATGGTTAAACCTACTGCCAGCGTAGTGTCGAGTCTTTAGAGTCCCACACAGAGGGTTATTTGCCTTTGGACAAAATAGAGTAGAGGTCGCATGGTTTTGCGACGGGGTTCGTTCACATCCGTGAACTTGTGCACGTTTAGTGTCCGGACAGTTGATACTAGCGGGCTTTGGTTTAAGCCAGATCCTAGTATAAGTTTTGGGATTGATTTTATCTCATTGTATTCGTGTTCCTCGGAACACGGATACGGGTGTGTATGCACTGTTGACTGAGGCAGAGGCAGAGGACTTTCATTAGGGTTGATTTCCATTGTCTTTTTCTTAACCCTAATGTATATGTGAAATATGATTATTAATATTAATTAATTATAATTGTGTTATGGTTAGGGTTGTTGACCATTTGACTATGGTTGACTTATTGACCTATGTTGACAAATTGACCATCATCAATTCACATGAAAGATGCTCTTTGATTCTTGCAAAATTCATTAATGTGAAATGATAATGGTCATTTCAAGTTAACCATCACTATTATCTTTGATTAATTATTTAATTATCATAATTCACATATATGTGAGGATGGTTGATATTATCCTCATTCTCTCATGCTCATTCTCTCTTATCCTCTTCCTCTCTCTCAAAGCTCTCTCCTCTCATGAGTTGAGAACCATTTTGCTTTTGAGATAAAACACCAAAATTACTCTCTACTCATCCTAAGGTTCTAGGTTTAGCACACCAAGCACTTTAGTTACCTCTAGGTTGAGGTAGGAGCCAAAGGTAGAGGCCCTCGGGTGGATCTTTTTTCGGCAAGAGAAGGCGAAGAGGACGACCCGTTCATCCCACTCCAAGGAGCAAGAAGAGAAGGAGTTCAAGACTTAGGTATAACCCTTTAACCGAGTAGCTAAATCTCTTAGCATGGTTGTTAGTTTTTATTTAACAAAGATCCTCCTTTTAGTCCAAGTTGCCTTGAGTTCTAAGAATCGATTTTTTATACCGTTTCCGCCTCCCCGTAAGCACCGGGGTGGGCAACGTGGACTTACAGTTGGCTGGTGGAATGGATAAGCAGGTCGAAAGAGGACCTCGCATAGGATAGCACCTCTCTTGGAGAGAGATGCGGGGTGGATTCTGCGCACCAACGGACGGCGACAGATTAGTGGTTAAGAAGTTCGATGGAGAAGGATCCATCGATGTGGGTGTGGTGGTGGGTAAAGAAGAAGTAAATGTTGAAATACCGACTCCGGAGTCGATCGGGGGAACACGGACTAAACGAGCACTAGAATCCCGTGTCCAGCCTATCTTGCACTGAAGGGTTTAGTACAAGTGGCAGCGTTAATATAATTAGGGGAAATGAATGAATGTGATTGGTGTTTGTTTTGAAAAATATACGGATTTTTGAAAAAATGATGCAAATCACAACAAATGCAACAAGCAACCCTAAGTCTATTGGTCACCTAGGTCAAGGCTCTAGACCGCTCCTAACTGCCAAAAGACAAGTCACAGGATCAATCCTCCAATGCCTCTTTGTCCCACCTGTGGCCAGGTAAGTGCCAGGTAAGTGGGAGGTTCTCCACTATGTAAGCAGTGGGCCTAATTAAGTAACCACTAGCCTTCGACACACTTGCCTTAGATACCACAAAAGAAACGCAGATAAGCAATAGATTACCCACGGCCTTCTCCTGTCCTAAGTGAGCGCGACGGTCCTTAGAGTCATGTGTAGATCTCTTTTAGTTAATGAGGGTAATGCAGATGCAAGTTTGTGATTTTTGGGGCTTAGGAAGGGTAATGAACTCCCCACCTAATCTGAATTTGGCCGTGCCCCTTAAATTCCGTATTAATATGCAAACAATCAAAAATCTAAAACACGCACTGTTTTTATTTCTTTTTGTGGCGTTGCGAATTTTGAAAAGAAACCTGCAGCAAATTGTTAGTTGGAGCAGATGAAGAAGGAGATAAGAAAGATAGAATTTCGCCGAGAAATTTTCGTGCAGCGAAGCCTCAACCCCGCCGCGGTTCCGCCGCAATGAGCCCCTTACGCCGCGCTTCGGCCGCATTTCAACAAGAACTCTGGACAAGAATTTCACAGAAGGCTTCTATTCACCCCCTGAGTCCGCTGGAATATTCCAAATATTTTTCCAATTGCACAGTAGATTCCAGATTTCCTTGCAACAAATCACAACGAATCGTTTAGTGTTTGCGCGAATTTTGATCTCAAAATTATGATGGAATAAACTTTTCAACTCAAATTTCAAAAAACGAACGAATTAGCGCACTATCCCTAGCAACGGCGCCATTTGATTGATACGAATTCCGGTGTGTATGTAGAAAATGTGTAGAAATCACAACCAAAAATATTTTGACCGCAATCAATAACGGTGTCGATTTGTAGCGCGTTAGTAAGTGCGGATCGTCCACAGGGAAAGTGTAATCCGTTCGTATTTCGAATTAGATGAATCGAAAATTTAAAGAGAAGAGAAAAGACAATTCATGATTTATAGAATTGAATATCAAGAATTAGTTAAATTTAGGTCTAAATCAAGAAAACATTAAAATCAAGAATTGAGAATTTATGATTTCCAAACCAAATATCAAGATTCGAAGTGAGGCTCGTAGGAGTCGATTGAACCTTTAGATGTGATAAAATCTAATGATTACAAACTCTTATCTATCGAAGAATTGATGCTAGATCGATGACGATTTATCGAGATTTAAGGATCTTGCAAAGAAATTAGGGTTTCCTCATCTCATCCTTTGTCATTTCGATGAATCTCATTCACAAGCTAGCTTCTAGTAACTCAAATAATCGATCGTAGATCTCTAGATCCGAGCGAAAATAATCAAGAAAGCATTTCGCATCGAAACTAGATCGTCGATCATTCGATTTTCAAGAATTTACAAACTCGTAGGACTTAAGAATTGTAAAAGAATCTAAATCATCATCATTTATTGATCATCTCGACTCCTTCACGAGCGGAGTTTTACTCAAAAATTATCACAAAGAGCACATTCAAGAATCTAGATTGATTCATAATGCTTGATTAAAAAGATAAGCAAGATATAGAATTGTCACCTTTATTTATCAACAATTTCGTTACAAATCTCTCGAAATCTATAAGAGTAAGAAACTTGATCGTCGATTTTGGCTTCGCTCGGCTCCTTGGGTCGCGGATCTCCTTGGATCACTTGCTCCGATGATGTCCGGCATCGCTTTCTAAAGGATCGAAGGCTTCATGCTAGACTTGGTACTTGAAATTCTTGATCTTGGCTTTGGAATTGGAATTAGGGTTAGGGTTTGGAGTTACAAGTTGTGTCACTCAACTTGTGTTGGGAATTGATGTAGGAATCAACAACTTTTCAACAACCTTTTTAAGTGAAGCCTAGGGTCCCTTTTATAGCCTTAAGAATGATTAGCTTCCTTTGTAAGCTTGGTTTAGGTTAGCTTCCCTTGTAAGCTAGGTAGTTAGGTAGAAGCCTGTAGAAGTAGTTAGTTAGGCTTAGCTTCCTTCATAAGCTTGGAGGTTAGGGAGAAGCTTCTAGGTTTAGTTTGTTAAGTAGCTTGCTTTGGAAGCTTGAACATGATGAGCTTGATCATGGAGCCTTGCTGATCTGGCAGAAGATTCTGGAGAATTCTGGAGTTTTCACTGGCTTGATGAGGTGTACACCTGAAATGGAGAAGCCTGATACAGAGAGCTGCTGATGACTTGACCACGTGGCCGCGGATCCGCGGCGCCAAGGGGGTTTTGGCGGCGGATCTGCGGCTTTTTGATGTCCTTAGGGAATGAAACTTTCTGTAGTTCTTTGTGCTGACTTTAGGTGTATCTTCTAATGTGTGGAATCTTTTATTTATCTTCAGTTCATTGCCAGAACTCAAGTCTTGGAGTTGGCGTATTTTTATAAGCTCTTTTTCACAGATTTGGCTTTTCTCCTGGAATTTCCTGTACAGATTCTCGAAACAGGTCTTGCGCTATACAGAGATGATGTGATGCCATGATAAACACTCAATTTCCCTCAGAAATGTTGGTTTTAAGGTATAACACAAGTAATTTGATATTTTACAGCTGTTTTGCTAATATGTTAAATATTCAAACCGAACACCTCTAGATGAGTGCAAATGGTAGGGAAATTGTCGTGTTAAAAATGCAATATTTTCGACTGATCGTAGTATAATATCCAAGCTATATGTGGAGAAACCACTGTGTGACAACCAAAGTATAACCGATCGTAGTATAGGAATTTCACTTCCTATTCTGTGTATGTCATCCAAGTACCAGGACATCACACCCAACTACCTTCTTAACAGATCCATCCCCTATTCTGATGAAGTCAAACCTATGACTGTCACATCAGAAATAGATGATCTATCTCCGCTATATCTGCTTTAGTCCATAAATAGACATAAGCTAATTGTCCACTATGCTTCCGCTGCTCCCACTGACTATGGCAACCCTCTGGCAGAGTCATATACACGTACACTTCTAAAGCTAGTTTAGAACGACGCTATACTCATCCTCCTGCCGGGTTTCACAGTCTGGAACAACAGCAATGGAATGTCTGGGTAAACAAGAAGCTCCCTGTCACCGTCCTTGAGGCTACCTGAGTACCTCTCGGGTGCCTGAAGTTACCCACCATATCTGCGAAGTGGCCAATGGAATGTCAAACCAGATTGAATCTTTAGGTCCTATTAAATATTTAGTAATCGTTTGCGGTTCTAGAATCACTTCCAACTCTACCATACTCCTACTACTGTTTTGTGAAAAATCCATTTTTATTAAAACTGTGCCGAGTCAAGAACAATATCACTATTGATCTTCCAGATGGTAGAAAGTCAACCCTCGTCATAGCCCGGGTCAACCCACAAACATCCATTACAAAAACATGCCGTGAGTTATCCAGAGTCTGGTTTTAAGCATAAGCCGGACAACTCCCCGTACCTTAACATTGTTAAGATATGAACTATTCAATATCCAATATAGAAACAGAGGCACTGATTTAATTAGAACCAAATTCAAATCATGCAGCTGTCTCCGGTGCATGTCAACTAAATGGTCAGCGTTACTCAACTTAGGAATACATCCAGATATGAATAACCTAAAAAAGAAGCAAGTTCTCATAATTATTGCTATCAACTGAATACCATACACAAGTATCTACATCTTCGATCACCTTGAAGAATCCTGATACTTGCAATACCTGGTTCTCTACTTTATTCATATACCTCTAACTTCTCAAAACTTATACGTTGCATTTCTACGAAACACAAGACTAAGAACTAGAGAAGTCACAAGTAAACAGAATATAGTACGAGTACCAACCCCTCCGTCCTCGTGGACACTGGACAACATACAATACTCTGTATAAGTCCCCTGAGTCTAATAACTCATTCCCTGTGTGTCGTAGGTTGAAAACTGTACTTATGGTTAAGAAGAATTACACTGCTGTTTAATACTCCTTACCTAACCATCGACTGATATAGGTAAATTTCATAGACATAATTTCAAAAAGTTATATCTCACATTATAGAAAATAAACGTACAGATATATCAATTTGAAATTGGTGCATAACAACAGATATTCAAAACCAAATATTTGCCGTCCAGCAAACAACCCTGGCGATTTTCTCAAATATCACCAATTACAACGAATCCCGATATAGTGAGGATGATCACCCAAATCCCAATAACTTACTCCCACTCATCATCTGTAAAACCATACAGATGTGAGAATCAAACCTGGTAAATACATACCCTGGAGCAAGGTCTAATTGGGAAATCAGTTTTCTTTTAACAATACACAGTGAAACTAAAACATGTAAATGTTTCAGAGGGGTATCCTGGTATTCTTTGTAATACCTCTTCCATTATCATATTCACAACTATAACCGTATATTTCTTTGCCATCTCTCCAAATCCCTTTATATGTCTTTAGTCATTACCTTCTGTAAACCACCTTTAGGCCAAATGGTTTTCTTCCTTCCCTACCGTTCGGCACCAGCCTATGGTCTGGAAGAAGACTATGCAATAAGCGTAATAGGTGTACTGTCCTAATCCTAGGAGCACTCGCAATGCAAGAGAAGGTAAAGATAAAATACAACTGAATAAACCTTATTCTTATTTCTCCTGAACCAAAATCCATCCCCGAACTGGAACAAGTTCCTTCGAGTTCGTAAATAACCATACGATGGAGTATCCAAATAACTGTGGATCTTCGTAGTGGTACAAAATGTCCTGGAGAAATACAAAGGTGAAGTAGGAGTGGCGATGAAATACTTGGTTTGGTCGTGAATAGCAGTCGCAGTTTACTTTGCCCTCTTACTAATCCCTTTATTGTCTTTACTTAGTACCTTCTATACACCTTCGTTTGGGTAATTGGTTTTCTTCATACCCCACCGTTCGACACCTGCCTATGGTTTGGAAGAAGACTATCCAATTAGCATAATAGGTCTACCGTCCTAATCCAAGGAGCACTCGCAACCTGAGAGAAGGTAAAAGAAAAAGACAACTGAATAGTCCTATTCATTTTCTCCAGAACCGGAAACCATCCTCGAATCTGGAACAAGTTCCTTCGGGTTCGTATATAACCATACGATGGTTTTATCTAATGGAAGTGGATGTTCATAGTAATACGGGGTGTTCTGGAGAAAAGGGTAAAAAGTAGGAGTGGCAATGAGGTATGCAACTCTGACAATCCAAAAGCCAGTGGGTTAAGAAGATTCGGTTAACTTGGTCACTGAGTTATATTCAAGGGTCGGGTTATGGTCGCTGCCAAAGAGAGAGAGAAAAGAAACACTCAGCGTGCACTCTAACCTAGATAGGAATGGTTATCAATTTATCTAATCAGGAAACCTCCCACTGTAACCTCAAATTCTCCTCCAAACCTGAAAGAAGAATTAGTTGGGATCACCCGAGGAGTAAACCAACTCATTAGTGGGAATCGGGATCCAACTATCATCGCATGATAACCTGATAGAATCCACTTAAGTCATCACACTCCAGAAGGTATGTGCATGCCTGGAAAGTTTCAGTTTCTTTAGAAACACCCGATGTATTTTTTTACCCCTAGGACCCAAGTGACCTTGACTGAGCCAACATATCAAAAGATCCTAGCCAAGTTCAACCCGTCATTATCTTGATTGCATTAGACCCACCCGCACGAGTCCTTGACTGAGCCAAAATGACCGTACGACTGTCCTAACCAATCACATATCCATAAGACAGAAAAGCATTACAGAGCTACCGCACACTACGCCTCGGCTGAGTACGACATACGTAGCACGAATACTAAGCAATAATAATCTGAAATGACGAAGGTCTACGGTTGGTTTTTGGCGAAAAACCATTAACGTAATAAACTTGATATCGTTGAAGGAACCGGATAACTTTTTATAAATATACTGTCGAAAACCTTTGCTAAAGAGGTCACTCCCGGTGAAGGGATCTCGGCTCTATCCCCGTAGAATGAGGTGCAGGATATTCCAACTGAATACCACGTTGCAAAGCAAAAGGGCAATCAGCTATAGTGAAGTTATTACCCTGACGCAAACTTCTGCCCAAGGAGTCACTCCCGGTGAAGAGATCTCGGCCCATGCCTCGTCGACTGAGGTGCTGGATATTCATAACCGAATACCAGTGTGCAAAACAAAAGAAAATGTCCTTGCAATAACAGCTTTTTGAAAAATGTTCCAACAACATCAAAATAGGTTTTTTTAGCTTGCATTGATCCGAATCAACGCAGTCCCATCAATTGATCACACCAATAAAGAACGAAAATTTGATGTACGTATATTCCATCTGCATTCGCCACTGGGTCCCGTCATCACCCGTTTGGTTACTTAACTAACGACAGAGCGGGGACTGGACTAGCGCGGGTGTAAAACATATACAACATCTACTAGTATATATATCAATATATAATATTCGCTCTTGGCGTGATAAAATGAAACATCACAGAAATGTAATAAGCATCACAGAACAATACAGATAATCTGGAATCCCCGGGTTTCATAGAGCCGTTATTGAAACCCGACGTTCCCCTGGTCGTGTGGATAGCCTATGCAATGAAATCCTAGACCCCTACGGATGCGGCAAGTTACCCGCCAAAACCTGAAGCGAGGAAGCCCCCTACAGCAAAGCCAATGGACCACCCAGCACTTCACGGAATCCGGTAACTTGAACACCCCTCCTTGGGTCAACCTGTACCCCTTACTAGTCCGGCGAATAGCCCGCCAATTCTAGAGTGAAGCCCCCTCCGTCTCAAAGCCATGAGATGCGGGCCCATTTCCCTCTAGAACCCGGCTATCCGTGCACCCCACCTTGGGGTAATCCTAGTACAGAAAGTAAAATATACAACGGGTACATCGACCTCAGCCCGGTCGTGCCCCAAAAGAATAATATACAAACAGGCAGTGACGGCAGACCACATGTCGGACGCTCGCCCTGCAATAAGAAATGTACATATAATACCAAACTGTACTAACATTGCATCCAGGATATCCACCACGACAAATCCGCAACATCACCGCACAACACAGAACATCAACATGAATGCCACGTTCACAAATCCGTCTAAAATGGCTATAGCAATTAGACAAGATTTACCGATCAAATGACATTCACGGTCGCAGATATAATGTAAGTACTGTAAACTAACGTATTTAAAATTCCGATCGACAAAACGTCCCAAAGTGGGACCAAGTACAATTCCAGCACTCAAAATAATCTGGGCCAAAACTATATATCACAAAAATTATATTTCCATGAAATAAAACCCCAGAAAAAATTTGGGTTACTGTAGCCCAAAAAGTGCCGCGGAAAGGCCGCCAAATGCGACATTGCGCGGCGGTTCCGTGGCGGAATTTTGGAGTTAGGTCTCCAAACTTTTTCTGTAGCTTTAGTTATTCCTGCATGTATTTTTAAGATGCCTAAAATATTTTTTTTGACCAACTTTGAAAATCGACAGCAAGCACACTGAAATGAAAACACGATTTAGAAATTTCGATCGATTTATATTTTAAACGTGTTAGAACAAGCTAGTAAATATTAATGGCGTGGCTCTGATACCATGTAAGTCTACGGTAGCGCCCCGGCCGTCTGTCCGAGGCCAAAATGCGAAACGAAAACTTTTTCTAAACTAGAAACCGGCGCTATCGCAGACTTTAATCCCGGATCGAACCATTAACCTATAACTAGCAGCTAGAGAAGGGTTGGAAAGGCTATACCGATTAATCCGTGTCCTTCGGTCTTTGGCCACCATCCCAAGCTCCTCGCGGCGTCTCCGATCTCGATCTCCTCGCCGGAAAAGGGCACCACATCATCGAGTCTTTTTACGGGCTCCCGCTTCATCCGAAGCAACTCGGACACGAAGTTTGCTAGCCGACGTATCCAAGGTGAAGTAGAGAATGTGTGTGACAACTTTGTCTCTTGCATCCATTGCGTAGATGGAGGTTGAAGATGAAGCCATAAATGGAGGTTGTGAGCTAGAGGAAGAAGAAGAAGAAGAGGCTTTTTCTTTCTCATGTGTGATATGATAAAACGAGAGAGTTGGAACCAATAATACAAGAGCTAACCTCTTTACATGGCTTCCCTCTCTCTCTCCTTCTTTCATTTCACACTCAAATCCATCAATTAACATGACATGTTCACCAAAAAAGAGACCATGAGTCACTTAATTGAACATGCCACATTAATTGCTTCTCATGATGACTTAAGCTCACTATTTCCACCAATGTAAACATTAACCCAAATGTTTACAACAATAAAAAGAAACGGCAACATCTAAAGTAAACTCGTGATGGATCACAAGGATACCCCTCACCTGTATATACATACCTGCATCCGCATTCCGACTGAATGCGAATGCGATGAGACTAAAGTAATCCAACAAATCTAATACTAGGATCTGGCTTAAACCAAAGCTCACTAGTATGATCCGCCCGATCATGATCTGTGCACTACTGCACATATATGATCGAACCCTGCCATATATCATACGGCCCCTACAACATTTCGCCCGAAACTAGAGAAACTGTTTGTGGGGGACTCTAAAGACTCGTCAATACTTTGGCTGTGGATTTAACTACTAGCACGTCAGAGGTACTAGCCGTACGTAACGGGCTACCAGGTATTGAACAAATGGGAGGTCGATGAGTGAATTCATCCTGACACCCTATTGAGCCTGTCAGTGACAATATCCGTACAGTCCGGTCCGTTCGTCTATGAGCATCGCATGTCGGGCCTAGGGTGCTGGTAAAAGTCAGACCCTCAAAAGCGGTACAAGTCGTGTCGGAGTGTAGCCCTGAACACCGTGAGATACTACTGGAATACCTACCAGTAAATCTCCTACCTTGGCCAAGGACTTCGTGTAATGGCTCTCCTAGACACAGCGTGATCTCACCCCCAATACTGGGAGAGACGAAACCCCTGCCGATCCGCTCACTGCCTCCATGTGGCTCGGGACTGTACCCAACTAAAACCTGTTTGCAAGACTCCTTTGAGCCGTGGTAGGGTAGTAATCAAAGCACAGTGGGAACTCACACGAGAAAAATGAGGATCTCAGGTCAATGAACTAACCTGTACACATGCCACCAGGGAACTGCTATCTGACGTCAGGTATAATACCAACTAGCATGTTCCCGGCGAGTCCTGTCCGGTGTACTCATAACCTAATGAGCACCTGTATATATCTTAGGTGAACCAACTGACACCAATGGCTTATGAGACCAGCTACCGCCCCTCGTCGGGATCTCGACTGTATACACTAGTCTCTAATGGAGTATCGATGCCCAGTCTCGAAACTCCCACGACTAGGGACCTTTTAAGGATGTGCTTATAGACCCCAGCTCCCACGTATATGATCGCCATCATACTGCTGGCCGTCAAGCAAGAATCCTAAGGGCTCTATCAATGTGTAATAGTGACCTGTAATGTCACCTAAAGCTGTACACGATGATAAAGATAAACCAGATAGCATACTATCATCTTAAGTAAGACCGTCCTACCGGTATAGGTCCTCCCTCAATTATTGCAATCACGTGCCTGCGATCCAATAATTGACTTTGAGGGCACTATATCCAACAATTTAATGCAAGTATAATTCCTCCATGAGTCATCTTTCCACCTCCCTCATTCCAAAACAAGTGGATAACTCTCTCAACAAAGGTTAAGTGCAAGGCTAACATGGCATGGATTAGTTTCGGGTGCCATGGTTACTTAACAAGGTTAACACTAATTAACCCCCAAGTAAACATGCACAAGTGTGTCCAAGCCAAAACAAATAATAATAAAATATTAATTAATATTTATAAAATACGAGAAAACTATTTTGGTAATCTTTTTATTAAAACCCGCATTATCGCTTAATTAACACTAATCGCATTCTAAGGTGTTACAGTAAGAGTACTAACCCCTTATCCTGTAGGATACTGGAAAACTCAAATTTTGTGTTTTGTAAATTGAAAACTGTATCTTGGTTAAGAATTTCTTACACTGTTATTCAATGCACCTTACCTTATCGTCGACCGATAAAGGTAAATGTTTAAAACATAATTTTCAAAAATGTATATCTCACTTTAAAAAAATAAATGTACAGATATTTCATTTTAAAATTTGGTGCATAACAACAGTTAATCGAAACCAAATATATGTCGTCAGGCAAAAGCCAAACGATTTAATCCAATATCACTAATTGCAACGAATTCCGATATTGAGGATCAAATCGCCCATTTCCCAATATTCTACTCCTACTCATCATTTGTAACAGCGTACAGATGTGAGATCCAAGTCTGATAAATACATACCCTGGAGCCAGAATTGATTGGAAAAGCAGTTCTCTTTTACAAGTACACAGAAATGCTGAAACATGAAAATGTTTAATAGGGGATGGTTAGGTATTCCTAGTAATACCTTTTCCATTATCCAGATTCATGACAGTAGTCGTAATTTCCTTTGCTCTCACTTCAGTGCCTTTATATGTCTCTACATCTTACTTTCTGCACACCGTCCTTAGGCTAATTGGTTTTCTTCCTTCCTTGCTTTTCGGCACCAGCCAAAGGTTTGGAAGAAGACTATCTAATATGTGTAACATGTGTACTCTCCTAATGCAAGGAGCTCTCGCTACCTGAGAGAAGGTAAAGGGAAGAGACAACCGAATAATCCTACTCAATTTCTTCAGAACCTGTGGCCATCCTCGACTGAAGTAACTTTTTCGAGTTCGTATGTAACTATACGATGGCCGTTCCAAGCAATATGGATCATTGTAGTGATATGATGTGTTGTGAAGAAATGCAAAGGGTAGAGTAGGTGTGGCAGGGATATGTGCGACTTTGTCGCGAATCAAGACAACTCAAAACAAAAAGGGTGTAAAAAGGTTCGGTCAAATTGGTTCATGAGTTTTTATGGTAAGTCATGGGTCGTTGTACCAGAGAAAGAGAAAAGAAATACTCAGTGTGCACTCTATCAAGATCAGATTGGTTATCACTTTATCTGATCAGGATGGCTTCCACTGTATCCTCGAATCCTCCTTCAAACCCTAAAAGGAGAACTAGTCGGAACCATTTACACTTTACAAGTTTGCTAACCGTTCATCCAGGCCAGTATTGGTACTCCAAGGGAGGTCCCCCGTGATTTCGCACGGAACCAATTAATAACCTTGTTTCTGCAGAGGTGTAACCTCGTTAACACTTTCTAGACACCTAATAGGTTAGCTAATTATGAAGTGAAGAAATCTCCCGAGGAGTAATACATACTCATCAGTGGGAATCGGGACCCAACTATCATTATGTGATAACTTTGATGGAAGCTGACCAAAATTACCACACTCCAGAAGGTATGCGCATGCCTGGCAAGTTTCCCGTATATTTGAAACTCTCGATATGGTTTTTTCCCTAAGCGTCTTATGACCTTGACGAATGCCAACAAATCATAAGTCGCAAGTCATGTTCTAACCGTCATTGTCCTGATTAATCAAAACCTACCCATACATGCTCTTGACGAAGGCCAACAAGGTTGTACGACAGTCCTACATTAATGCATATCCATGTAACAGAAAAGTATCGCATAGCTACCATACATTATGCCTTAACGAAGGCCAACAAACATAGCATGAATACTAGGTGCTACCCGTCTGAAATGACGGAGGGCTACAACTGGTTTTGGCGAAAAACCGTTAATTTAATGAACATTATATCGTTGAAGGAACTCGAGTGGCTTTGAAATGGAGTGGTTTAAGCTCCGCTTTTTAAAACTAGTAACATAAACTTTTGCTTAAAAGTGAACTCCCAGTGAAGGGATCAAGGCTCTTCCCTCATAGAATGATGTGCGGGATATTCCTAACCAAATACGTCTATGCAAAGCAAAAGAATAATATTATGAGTTTTGAAGAAAACCGAGTAGTTTTAAAATTGGTTCTGACATCATCATTTTTCGGCCAGGCCAATGTTGGTACTTCGGAAAGAGGTGTCCCGTGCTTTTGCACGAACCTAATTAAATAAGCTCGTTTTCTTAGAGGCGTGGCCCCGTTATCACCTTTCTAGACACCTACTTGATTAGCTAATTACAAAGTGAAAAATTCTCCCGAAAAGTAGCGGATACTCACAGTAGGATCAGGACCCAACAATCATTGTGTGATAATTTTGAAGGAAGCCTACCAAAAATACTGTTGGGTTGTATAGAAATACAACAAGGTTTAGCAAGGCATCACACATGCCATTTTATAAAAATTTGGGGTGCTCTGTAGCTCTAACCAAGATCATAACTAGAGAATTAGGGTAAACTATACAAGTAAAAAACTTTACTTCTAAGAGTTAGGGATTACAACCTTTGTAGTCCGTTCCTTCGCTTCATAAGCTCCGAGTTGAGGTTTCTTCGCTGCGATCATCAAGTACCCGGACGCTAGAGAGGCTCCATGAACAGAAAGATGCAAGCTTACTTCTTATCTTCAACTACTAAGATGATCTACCTTGATGAATCTCAAATCCAAGCTCTTGCTTCACTAATCAAGTATTAGTAAATCAAACACCCTAATCTAAGTAGCTAGAATAGATGAGGATGATGAAGTAGGAATTTAGCTATCTTTTGTTTTCAATTTCTCACTTTATTTTATCACATCACAAAAAGCTAGAAAGCTTTTTTCAAAAGGAAGAAGAAGAAGGATTTCATTTATGATGAATAATGATTTATTGTTTGAGGTTAGAATTGCAACCATGGGTTAAAGAATGATAAAGTTAACCCTTGTAGAGAATAAACTAGAGGCTAAGATTTGGGTTGGGTTAATAAATATCAACACAAAATATCTAAGCTAAAGACAAAAGAAAGCTTCAGGAAGCTTCATGAAAAAGCTAACCCAAAAGCCAACCCAAATCCAAACCCTAACTTGTTTAAACTCCACAAAGCATGTCGCATTTGTAACCCTAACTTGTTTCAATATTATATATCACATATAAAATATATTTTGTAACAAAAGAAAATAATACAATTAACATATATCGCATATATATCAATGTATTATCCATGTGAGAAAAAGAATCTTTAAGTGAGCTTATATTATTTAATGTAATGTAATATATCAAATATATAATTATACAATAAATTATCAAATCAACACTTGATCCGATAATCCGGCTATTTCATAAATAACCGACTAATATAATCTGTATCAGTTCATCGAATCAATACTTGATCTGATGACCCGGCTATATCACATATACCGGGCCGATATCACATATCGCGAGAATCTAATACGGTATCGCATACATGTAATATTCTTGTTCCCGCACATATCACATATGTGCTCCTACTCCGTTTAGCCTAAGCCAGGAAACCTCTGTGTAGGACTCTAAAGAATCGTCAATACGCCGGCAGTAGGTGATGATCATATCAAAACACCCAAAAGCTGCAAGCGGTCAGCTAACGTAATAGCCACCCGTGTATTAAGCAATCAGAATATTAACAAGCAAGTCTATACATTCTCCTGCGAATCCAGTCAGTAACAATCCCGTACAGTCCGGTCTCTTCGTCTGATATGTCGCATATCCAGTCTAGAAGTGGTAAACGTCAGACCCCAGTAACCGATAAGTCGTGTCGATATGAGGTCCATAACAGTTCGAGAAACTACTGATAACAGTTACCAGTAAATCTCAGGAACCTTGGCCAGGGATTTCCAGTTATAGCCAATCGAACACAGCGCAACATCATCTCCCTATACCGGGAGAGACGA
Source organism: Agapanthus africanus (assembly GCA_030015575.1). Lineage (NCBI taxonomy): Eukaryota > Viridiplantae > Streptophyta > Magnoliopsida > Asparagales > Amaryllidaceae > Agapanthus > Agapanthus africanus. Next base: position 273,141,776 of record JASDDO010000012.1, read on the forward strand.
AACCCCTCCTATCGCTTATTGCCTCCATGTGATTCGGGACTGCACCCAAAAGCCACCGTTTTGCACGCCCTATTAGACGTGGTATGATGGAAATCAAAGCACAGTGGGAATCACACAAGACTCTATGATGATCTCGGGTCTACAGACTAACCTTTACCAGTGTCACCAGAGAACTGCCATCTGACGTGAGGTATAATACCATCTGGGAGTTCTCGGCGAGTCTGTCCAGTTTACCCAGTCTCCACTGAGCACCCGTATACTATCTCTGATGTCAAACATCAATGGATATGGGATCATCCATCGCCCATCTTCATGGGTCAAGAAGCATACGCTAGTCTACTCTGGTATATCGATGCCCTGTCTCGATACACCAGCGACTAGGAACATTTGAAGGATGTACTTAGCGACTACACTGTCCCCACTAGTATGATTTGCATCATAGTCCTGGTAGTCAAGTACTCATCCTGAAGGATTTATCATTGTGAAATAGAGACTATCAGAGTACTTGTTAAGATAAAGAGCAACCAGATAGCATACTATCATGTCGAGCAAGAAAGTCCTCCATATATATGTAGAAGCATCCACTACAATATACATCGCAAGTACAGTAATGGCCTCTAGGTCATACATATCACTAACAATCTCCCACTTGCACTAGGGCCATCTGTTGTAGTATCTCATACCCAATAATCAGCTGTGGTTGAAGTATCCTATACTCAACCATCCCATAAAAGTGTCTACTGGGAAATAGGTATTTGTGAATGGATCCGCGCTGTTGTCCTCTGTGTCTACTCTCCTAACCTCGATCTCCCTGGAGATTAACATCTCCATGATCAGGTGATACTGCCTAAGAATATGTCTGGATCTCTGATGGGACGGCGGTTCCTTGGCAAAAGCCAAAACTCCATTGTCACACAATGGTAGGAACGAAGTTCATCTCATGAACTAGTGTACATCCAGACTATTTCTTTGGTAGCATCCTTGGTAGTGATTTATCATGCCTTTGTCATCTAGTATGTCACGGTATCTAGCATGGAACTCTTCCAATATATCGTCCCTCCACTGAGGGTAAAGACAATACCTGTGACTGAAATTCAGTCGACCTTACCACCCTGGAAGCTTTCCAGTGATTCTCCCCAGGATCGATTGATACCATCTCACTACATCTAGTGAGAATCCTAACATCCAATTACATCTATCTCATAGTTCCAAAACCAGGATTTATGAAGTATCACCTTGATCCTATATAGAGAATCCTTTTGATAAGAGGAGATTGACCGAGTGTAGAATAGGAAAATCCTTCCATATCATGAGTATGTCATCCACGTACTATACGAGGATCACCACCATAGTCCCTACTACCTTTTTGTATATACTAGGTTCATCTACCATTTTGATGAAGTCAAACTCTTTGACTACCACATCAAAACAGACGTTCCAACTCAGCGATACCTGCTTTATCCCATAAAGCAACTTGCACACGTTTCTGCTGTTCCCGCAGTCTATGAAGCCCTCTGGCTGTGTACTTATAGATGCTCTCTTCTAAATCACTATTTAGAAAAGCAGTCATGACACCCAACCGCCAGATATCGTAGTTATGGTATGTGGCAATAGCAAGTAGGATCTGGATGGACTTAATCATAGCTTTGAAAGTCTTAACTTTTCCATGTACACCAAGTAATCTTTTCAAGATATACTTGCTTCTGATGGGGATTTAACCCTTCAGATAAAGCAACCAAAGTCCATACTTTGTTGGTGTATATGGATTCCATCTTAGATCACTAAGCATCCAGCCATTCTTACAGAGTCTCCACTCTTGATGGCCTGCTCGAAACAAGTTGGGTCATCATCTCATGATGCAATCCTCGCTCCCACAGTCATAGAGAAACCGAAGTATCTCTCAGGTGGATGAGGAACCCTACTAGATCGGAGGAGAGGCTGAGGTTCGTTGGGATCTATTGAATCCTTCGGGTTTACCAAATCATTAGCTGCAGTTTGTATAGCTGGAACTTTTTCCAGTTCTACCTCATGACCACTAATTTCTTCACAAGAAATTCCCTTTCCAAAAGGTGGCATGCTGTGAAACAAAACACCTTTTGCTCCCCACTTTAGTAGAAGATATTCCCTTGCGAATGCTAGGGATATCTAACAAACTTCCACAGAACTGACCTTGCCTCGAGTTTGTCCGGATTTTGCTTTGGACAACACCAAATCTTAACATCCTTAAAAGATGGGCTCTTTCGATACCATATCACATATGGAGTGGTAGGCACCTGATTTGGTTGGAACCCTATTCAATTGGTATGCAGCTTCTCAAGTGCATAACCCCCAAAAGGAAATAGGTAACTCAGTAGTACTCATCATAGAGCATACTGTAAGTGCACGGCGGCGCCCCGGCCGTCAATCCGACGCCGGAATGCGGAAGCGGTGAAAAACTTTAATTTTGCGGACTTAGCAAACCGGCACCACCGCGCACTAAACATCCGGATCGTAACCATTAACAAGTCTAAGCTACTAACAAGATAGGGAAGAGAAGTATACCGACAGATCCGAGTCCTCCGGTATTCTCGTCATCGTCCCGATCTCCTGCGGAATGTGCCGTCTCCTCCTCGTCGCCGGAAGTGCACCACATCGCCTACTTCTTTTACGGGCTCCCACCTCAATGCCGAGGCAACTCGGGCACGAAGCCGGCTACTCGACGTGCCCAAGATATGCTGTAGAATATCTAGTAGAACTTGTGTCTCATTTGGGGTTCATGGAGGTGCCATTTTTGTGGAGGGATGATACAAGAATTTTGTGGAGGAACTTGGGGATTTTTCTATCAACTAGAGAGCAAAAATCCCCACTACAAAATGGGCAACCCCTCCTCCATGCTTGGCCGGCCATCACTAGAGGAGGAGAGAATGAGAGGGGTGTGAGAGAGTGGAGTGTATGTATCAAAAGATAATCAATCTCATAATGCAAGAGAGAGAGGGAAAAAGACTATCATGCATAAGCATGATAACAAGCTAAAACCAACACTCCACCTCTACCATCATCAAGCATGATGACTTCAAAAAGTCAAGCCATCATGAAGAAGTCAAGTCAAAAGGTATGGTGCAACCATGATGAAGTCAAAAAGTCAAGTGATCATGACATGGCAATAAGCAAAAGACCCCCTCCACAAATGCTTATTTGCAACAATGCAAATAAGCCCTCCTCCACCAATCTTCGGCCAATAAACAGAACAATGGAAATCGGCCGAAACGGAAAGCAAACTGGCAACTCCATAAAACTGGTCCCGTAATAAATTACAGGAAAACCCCAATACTGTGCATACACACCCGCATCTGTATTTCGACCGAAATACAAATGTAATGAGACAAAATCTCCACTGTACTATACTAGAATCCGGCTTATACCAAAACCGGCTAGTAATATCTGTTCGATCCAGATCCGTGCAATACCGCACGTATCTGATCGAACCCTGCCATATAGCCATACGGCCTATAGTACAAACTGTCCGATCCTGATCCGTGCAATACCGCACGTATCTGATCGGACCTTACCATATCTCCATACGGCCTCTACAACCTTTCGCCCGAAAGCTGAGTAACTGAATGTGGGGGACTCTAAAGACTCATCAACACCTTGGTTGTGGATTTAACCACTAGCACGTCAGAGGTATAAGCCAATACGTAACGGGCTACCAGGTACTGACTAAAACGGATGTCTGTGAGTGAACTCCGCCTGACAACCCTACTGTGCCTATCAGTGACAATATCCGTACAGTCCGGTCCGTTCGTCTATGAGCATCGCATGGCGGGCCGAGGGGGTTGGTGAAAGTCAAACCCCCAAAAGCGGTACAAGTCGTGTCGGAGTGTAGCCCAGAACACCCTGAGATACTACTGGAATACCTACCAGTAAATCTCCTTGCCTCGGCCGACGGCTTCGTGTAATGGCTCTCCTAGACACAGCACGACCTCACCCCCAATACCGGGAGAGACGAACCCCTGAAGATGCGCTCACTGCCTCCATGTGGCTCGGGACTGTACCCAACTAAAACCTGTTTGCACGACTCCTTTGAGCCGTGGTAGGGTAGTAATCAAAGTACAGTGGGAACTCACACAAGACAAATGACGATCCCCAGGTCGATGAACTAACCTGCACACATGTCACCAGGGAACTGCCATCTGACGTCTGGTATATGACCAACTGGCATATTCCCGGCGAGTCCTGTCCGGTGTACTCATAACCCAATGAGCACCTGTATACATCTTAGGTGATCCAACTGACACCAGTGGCTTGTGAGACCGGCCACCGCCCCTCGTCAGGGTCTCGACTGTATACAATAGTCTACTATGGAGTATCGATGCCCTGTCTCGAAACTCACACGACTAGGGACCATTTCAGGATATGCTTATAGACCCCAGCTCCCACTTATATGATCGCCCTCATACTGCTGGTGGTCAAGCAAGAATCCTAGGGGCTCTATCAACGTGTAATAGCGACGTGTCAGGTCACCTAAAACAGTACACGATGATAAAGGTGAACCAGATAGCATACTATCGTCTCGAGTAAGACTGTCCTACCGGGATAGGTCCTCCATCAATCATTGCAATCACGTACCTGTGACCTAATAATTGACTCTGAGGGCACTATCTCCAACAATCTCCCACTTGCACTCAAGGCTAATTATTGCGATGTCGCATACTCACAGCCCGTGTGATACCGAACACCCAACTCCTCTACTAGTCAGTCTCACAAAGCTCGTTTGCGAAACTATTGCGTTCGAGGAATAGCCTCAGTGAGTGGATCCGCTTCGTAGTCTCTTTCTATGTCTCTCTATATCTCAAGTTCGCGGAGAAACCCATCTCCCGAAATGAGCAATACCTGTCTTAGAATGTGTTTGGATGTCTGATGGGATATAGCTCATAAATGAACTCCAAATCCAAACTTCTTAGACTGTATCATCAACTGAACTTAATCAGTATCCTGCGCCATGCCACCCTCAGTATTGCCTTGGACCACCTGTCCAAAATACTGCCCCTCGTCAGAGGGAAAATTATAACTCTGACAACCTCCTTGTCGCCCATGTCACCTTGGAAGCCTGGAATGATAACTGTCTCACGAATGAAGCTGTCGTTATCATATCCCTAGAACATTCACTTATGTTCTAAAACTGCTTCCGACTGTTTCTCCAGGATTGGATTAATGTCAACTTATTGCATATGGTGCAAGAACAACATCTGGTGTGGTACTTGACATCTCATGATTGACTCAATTGCCTGAGCAAGTGATCTGCCAATCATGCACATCCCTCTCCCCTTCAGTCTGTAAGACACCTTTGGAGAGGGTGACTCCATTACCTGCAGGTGCACTACCGTGCCAGGAGTCGTCCAATCTAAATACTCTTAGAATGCTGTCAAGTACCCTGATTGGGAAACCACCCAAATCTAGATCTAAAACCATAGATCTAGTAACCAGTATGTCTGATATAAAATCCATTTCCTTTGTGGAGAAACTACTGTGTGACGACCAAAGTATAACCGACTGTAGTATAGGAGTTTCTTTTCCTATTCTTTGTATGTCATCTAAATACCAGGATATCACACCCTACTACCTTCTCAACAGATCCATCCCCTATTCTGATGAAGTCAAAACCCATGACTGTCACGTCAGAAATAGATGATCTATCTCCGCTACATCTGCTTTAGTCTATAAATAGACATAAGCTACCTGTCCACCAATGCTTCCGCTGCTCCCACTGACTACGACAACCCTCTGGAAGAGTCATATACACGTACACTTCTGAAGCGAGTTCAGAACGACGCTATACTCATCCACCTGCCGGGTCTCGTAACCTGGAACAACAGCAATGGTAATTGTGGGTAAACAAGAACTTCCCTTTCACCGTCCTTGAGACTACCGTAGTACCTCTCGGGTGCCTGAAGTTACCCACCTTATCTGCGGAGTGGCCAATGGAATGTCAATCCAAATTGAATCTTTAGGTTCCTTATCAAATCTTCAGTAATCGTTTGTGGTTCTGGAATCACTTCCAGTTCTACCATACTCCCACTACTGTTTTCTGAAAAAATCCATTTTTAATAAAACTGTGGCGAGTCTAGAACAATATCGCTGTTGTTCATCCAGATGGTAGAAAGTCAACCCTCGTCATAGCCTGGGTCAACCCACAAACAGCCATTATAGAAACGTGCATTGAGTTATCCAGAGTCTGGTTTTAATCATAGGCTGGACAACTCCCCGTACCTTAACAACGTCAAGATACGAACTGTTCTATATCCCATATAGGACCAGAGGCACTGATTTAACTGAACCAGATCCAAATCATGCAACTGTCTCCAGTGCATGTCAACTAAATGGAAGGAGGCCGATCAGCGTTACTCAACTTAGGAATGCTTCCAATTATGAGTAACCTGAAAGAGAAGCAAGATCTCTTTATCATTACTATCAACTGAATACCATACACAAGTATCTACATCTTCGATCTCTTTGAAGAATCCCGATACTTGCTACACCTGGTTCTCTACTCTATTCAAATACTTATAACTTCTCAAAATTCGGACCCTGTGTTTCCACGAAACACCTGTTTAAAAACTAGAGAAGTCATAAGTAAACCGAATATAGTACGAGGACCAACCCCTCTTTCCTGATGGACCCTGGACAACATACAATACTCTGTATAAGTCCCTTGAGTCTGAAAACTCATTCACTGTGTGTCGTAGGTTGAAAACTGTACTTATGGTTAAGAAGAATTACACCGGTTCTTAATGCTCCTTACCTAACCATCCACTGATATAGGTAAATGTCATAGACATAATTTCAGAAAGGTATATCTCACTCTATGAAAATAGACGTACAGATATATCAATTTGAAATTGGTGCATAAAAGCGGATATTCAAAACCAAATATTTGCCGACCGGCAAACCGCCCAGGTGATTTCCTCAAATATCACCGATTACAACGAATCCCGATATAATGAGGATGATCACCCAATTCCCAATTACTTACTCCCACTCATCATCTGTAAAACCATACAGATGTGAGAATCATACCTGGTAATTACATACCCTGGAGTAAGTATCTAATCGGGAAATCAGTTTTCTTTTAACAGTACACAGTGAGACTGAAACATTGAAATGTTTCGATGGGGTATCCCGGTATTCCTAGTAATGCCTCTTCCAGATTCACGACTGTAACCGTATAATCCTTTGCCACCTCTCCAAATCCCTTCATATGTCTTTAGTCATTACCTTCTGCACATCCCTTTAGGCCAAATGGTTTTCTTCCTTCCCTACCGTTCGGCACCAGCCTATGGTTTGGAAGAAGACTATCCAATAAGCATAATGGGTGTACTGTCCTAATCCTAGGAACACTCGCAATGCGAGAGAAGGTGAAGATAAAAGACACCTGATTAAATCTTATTCCTATTTCTCCTGAACCAGAATCCATCCCCGAACTGGAACAAGTTCCTTTCGAGTTCGTATATAACCATACGATGGAGTATCCAATAAACTGTGGATCTTCGTAGTGATACGGAGTGTCCTGGAGAAATACAAAGGTGATTTTAGGATTGGCGAAGAAAAAAACTTGGTTTGGTCGTGAATATCTGTTGCAATTTACTTTGCCCTCTTACTAATCCCTTGCTTTGTCTTAACTTAATACCTTCTGCACACCATCGTTATGCTAATTGGTTTTCTTCATTCCCTACCGGTCGGCACCAGCCTAAGGTTTGGAAGAAGACTATCTAATTTGCGTAACAGGTGTACTACTCCTAAACCAAGGAGTACTCGCAACCTGAGAGAGGGTGAAAAGAAAAGACAACTGAATAGTCCTATCCGTTTTCTCCAGAACCTGAAACCATCCTCGAATGAATTCCTTCGAGTTCGTATCTAACCATACGATGGTTTTGTCCAATGGAAGTGGACGTTCGTAGTAATACGGGGTGTCCTGGAGAAAAGGGTAAAAGTAGGAGTGGCAATGAGGTTCGCAACTCTGACAATCCAAAAGCCAGTGTTAAGAAGGTTCGGTCAACTTGGTCACTGAGTCATAGTCTAAGGGTCGGGTCATTGGTCGCTGCCAAAGAGAGAGAGAAAAGAAACACTCAGCGTGCACTCTAACCTAGATCAGAATGGTTACCAATTTATCTAATCTGGAATCCACCCACTGTACCTCAAATTCTCCTCCAAACCTGAAAGAAGAATTAGTCGGGGTTACCCGAGGAGTAAACTAACTCATCAGTGGGAATCGGGATCCAACTATCATCGCATGACAACATGACGGAATCCGCTCACGGTGTCACACTCCAGAAGGTATGCGCATATCTGGCAGGTTTCAGTTCTTTTGAAACTCCCGATGTGATTTCTGCCCCATGCTCTTATGACCTTGACTAAGGCCAACAAATCATAAGTCACATGTCAAGTTCTACCCATCATTATCCAGGTTGATTTGAACCCACCCGTACAAGCCCTTGACTAGGGCCAACAAGGCTATACGACTGTCCCAAGCCAACGCATCTATCTATGCAGCATATGAACACCCAACAGCTACCAAACACTGTGCCCTGACTAAGGCCAACAAACACAGCGTGAATACTATTGACTACCCATATGAAACGACGGAGGGCTACGAATGGTTTCTGGCGAAAACCTTTAACGTAATGAACTTGATATCGTTGAAGGAACGAATAGCTTTTTGAAAATATAGTGACGAAAACCGTTGCTAAAGAGGTCACTCCCGGTGAAGGGATCTCGGCTCTTTCCCCATAGAATGGGGTGCAGGATATTCCAACTGAATACCACGGTGCAAAGCAAAAGTAATCGGCTATAGTGAAGTTAATGCCCTGACGCAAACCTTTTGTCCAAGGGGTCACTCCCGGTGAAGGGATCTCGGCCCTTGCCTCGTCGACTGAGGAGCAGGATATTCCAACTGAATATCACGATGCAAAACAAAAGTGAACGTCCTTGCAATAACAGCTTTTTGAAAAAGTGTTCCAACAACATCAGATTAGGTTTGTTTTAAACTTGCATTGATCCGAATCAATGCAGTCCCATCAACTGATCACACCAAAAAGAACGAAAATATACTGATGTACGTATATGCCATCCGCATTCGCCACTGGGTCCCGTCATTACCCATTAGGTTAGCTAACTAACGACAGAGCGGGGACTGGACTAGTGCGGATGTAAAACATATACAACATCCACTAATATATATACCAATATATTATATTTCGCTCAAGGCGTGAAAAGAAATGCAACATCACAGAAAATGTACAGCATCACAGAAACAATACAGATATCTGGGATCCCCGAGTTTCACAGAGCCGCTGAAACCCAACGTTCCCCTGGTCGTGTGGATAGCCTGCGCAATGAAATCCTAGACCCCTACGGGCGCGGCAAGTTACCCGCCAAAACCTGAAGCGAGGCAGCCCCCTTCAGTACCGTGAATGGACCACCCAGCACTTCACGGAATCCGGTAACTTGGGCACCCCTCCTGGGTCAACCTGTACCCCCTACGAGTGCGGCGAATAGCCCGCCAATCCTAGAGTAAAGCCCCCTCCGTCTCAATGCCATGAGATGCGGGCTTGTTGCCCTCTAGAACCCGGCTATCCGTGCACCCCTCCTGGGGTAATCCTAGTACAGAAAGTAAAATATACATACACCGGGTACAACGACCGCAACCTGGTCGTGCCCCAAAATAATAATACAATCAGGAAGTGACGGCAGTCCACATGTCGGACGCTCGCCCCGCAATATCAAATGTACATAATACAACCACAACTGTACTAGCATTCCATCCAGGCTATCCCCCACGACCGATCCGCAACATCACAGCAAAAACAAAATATCAACGTGAAAGTCACGTTCGCAAATCCGTCTAACCGGGCTATTGCAGTTAGACCAGATTTACGGATCAAGTGACATTCACGGTCGCAGATATAATGTAAATACTGTGAAAAATGTGTTTAAAATATTCGATCAATCAAATTTTAACAAGTGGGCCCCCAAACAATACTTTAGCAGATCAAGAAATCCTGGGCCCAAAATTAATATTCCAAAACCCCAATTTTAACCCCAGAAAGACACTGTAGAAATTTGGTGCAGGGATCTCCACAGTGCGCGGCGGAACAGCGGCGGGAAGGGGGTTTTTGCGGCGGTTCCGCGCTCCCACTGTGGAGTCACTTCATCGAATTTTTACAGAGCTCTTAGATTTTCCAGTACATCAATATTTTACAACCTGAAAAATTTTTCGAGACAAAAAATTTTCAACAGAAACTGATGCGAACTAAAATGCAGTTTTGGAACATTCGATCGATCGAAACAGAAAAACACATTACACCAAGCTATACTAAGTTAATGGCGAGGCTCTGATACCACTGTAAGTGCACGGCGCCGCCCCGGCTGTCAATCCGACGCCGGAATGCGGAAGCGGTGAAAAACTTTAATTTTGCGGACTTAGCAAACCGGCACCACCGCGCACTAAACATCCGGATCGTAACCATTAACAAGTCTAAGCTACTAACAAGATAGGGAAGAGAAGTATACCGACAGATCCGAGTCCTCCGGTCTTCTCGTCATCGTCCCGATCTCCTGCGGAATGTGCCGTCTCCTCCTCGTCGCCGGAAGTGCACCACATCGCCTACTTCTTTTACGGGCTCCCACCTCAATGCCGAGGCAACTCGGGCACGAAGCCGGCTACTCGACGTGCCCAAGATATGCTGTAGAATATCTAGTAGAACTTGTGTCTCATTTGGGGTTCATGGAGGTGCCATTTTAGTGGAGGGATGATACAAGAATTTTTTGGAGGAACTTGGGGATTTTTCTATCAACTAGAGAGCAAAAATCCCCACTACAAAATGGGCAACCCCTCCTCCATGCTTGGCCGGCCATCACTAGAGGAGGAGAGAATGAGAGGGGTGTGAGAGAGTGGAGTGTATGTATCAAAAGATAATCAATCTCATAATGCAAGAGAGAGAGGGAAAAAGACTATCATGCATAAGCATGATAACAAGCTAAAACCAACACTCCACCTCTACCATCATCAAGCATGATGACTTCAAAAAGTGAAGCCATCATGAAGAAGTCAAGTCAAAAGGTATGGTGCAACCATGATGAAGTCAAAAAGTCAAGTGATCATGACATGGCAATAAGCAAAAGACCCCCTCCACAAATGCTTATTTGCAACAATGCAAATAAGCCCTCCTCCACCAATCTTCGGCCAATGAACGGAACAATAGAAATCGGCCGAAACGGAAAGCAAACTGGCAACTCCATAAAACTGGTCCCGTAATAAATTACAGGAAAACCCCAATACTGTGCATACACACCCGCATCTGTATTTCGACCGAAATACAAATGCAATGAGACAAAATCTCCACTGTACTATACTAGAATCCGGCTTATACCAAAACCGGCTAGTAATATCTGTTCGATCCTAATCCGTGCAATACCGCACGTATCTGATCGAACCCTGCCATATACCCATACGGCCTATAGTACAAACTGTCCGATCCTGATCCGTGCAATACCGCACGTATCTGATCGGACCTTGCCATATCTCCATACGGCCTCTACAACCTTTCGCCCGAAAGCTGAGTAACTGAATGTGGGGGACTCTAAAGACTTATCAACACCTTGGTTGTGGATTTAACCACTAGCATGTCAGTGGTATAAGCCAATACGTAACGGGCTACCAGGTACTGACTAAAAGGGATGTCTGTGAGTGAACTCAGCCTGACAACCCTACTGAGCCTGTCAGTGACAATATCCGTACAGTCCGGTCCGTTCGTCTATGAGCATCGCATGGCGGGCCTAGGGGGTTGGTAAAAGTCAGACCCCCAAAAGCGGTACAAGTCGTGTCGGAGTGTAGCCTAGAACACCGTGAGATACTACTGGAATACCTACCAGTAAATCTCCTTGCCTCGGCCGAGGGCTTCGTGTAATGGCTCTCCTAGACACAGCACGACCTCACCCCCAATACCGGGAGAGACGAACCCCTGAAGATGCGCTCACTGCCTCCATGTGGCTCGGGACTGTACCCAACTAAAACCTGTTTGCACGACTCCTTTGAGCCGTGGTAGGGTAGTAATCAAAGTACAGTGGGAACTCACACAAGACAAATGACGATCCCCAGGTCGATGAACTAACCTGCACACATGTCACCAGGGAACTGCCATCTGACGTCTGGTATATGACCAACTGGCATGTTCCCGGCGAGTCCTGTCCGGTGTACTCATAACCCAATGAGCACCTGTATACATCTTAGGTGATCCAACTGACACCAGTGGCTTCTGAGACCGGCTACCTCCCCTCGTCGGGGTCTCGACTGTATACACTAGTCTACTATGGAGTATCGATGCCCTGTCTCGAAACTCACACGACTAGGGACCATTTCAGGATATGCTTATAGACCCCAGCTCCCACTTATATGATCGCCCTCATACTGCTGGTGGTCAAGCAAGAATCTTAGGGGCTCTATCAATGTGTAATAGCGACGTGTCAGGTCACCTAAAACAGTACACGATGATAAAGGTGAACCAGATAGCATACTATCGTCTCGAGTAAGACTGTCCTACCGGGATAGGTCCTCCATCAATCATTGCAATCACGTACCTGTGACCTAATAATTGACTCTAAGGGCACTATCTCCAACACATACCTTATCACACAGGGTGCGATTGCTCCGCCCCGATATACCAACGTATTGTGGTGTATACGGAGGAGTAATGCTGAGAGAGAATCTCATTCTCCTTTAGAATGGTCCAGGAATCCCGTGCTCAAGTATTCTCCTCCCTGATCACATAAAAGGACATAATACTTATACCCGTTTTGGTTCTCTACTTCTGAAGTATAAAGAACCAGTCCTGGCATGTGTAGACAGGAGACCTCATACATCATTATGTATCAATCCCAAGAGTTCACTAACTCTTTCTCTATTTCCAATAAACAGAGCTATGGTCATCTTATCTTTATGACATGACTGGCAAGTTTCACAAGATGTAAATTCAAACTAATTTAAATATGCATCTAAATGTAACATAGCTAGTCGGGTCACATTGATATGACCTAGTCTACAAAAGCTCAAGAAGGATTCGTTCATTTCTGAACTCTTCCTCTTGTGTGTGTTCTGTACATTAAGAACTGTGGTTTGATTTAGAACATCTATTCTTTTAGATAACGTGCCTGATCTGATCAACTCTTGATATAGGAAATGTTCAAAACATTATCCAACAATACAAAATTATATCCTTCTTTATTAAATAAAGATACTGATATGATGTTGTATATCAGGTTCGGTATCTAATAACATTCATTCAGAATCAATGTATTTGTTAATACAGGGTGATAACTGCCAACAGACTTGGCTTGCAACAATTTCACCGTTTCCAACTCTTGAAACCTATCACCCGTTCACAGTTCTCTGTAATGAACATACCCGAAGAAGATGCATCAGCATGCACTTTCTTCGTTTGGGTGGCACGGGAATCCTAGTAATCCCCTATTTCCAGCTTGGTCTTATAACAATTATAAGTTGGAGCGGGACTAACGTTCCCTAGCGCAGTATAACAAGCGGGTTCGGTCAATACATGCGTATTTTTATCTTGATTAAGGCGTGACATAGTCGCAACAAGGAGAGAGAGAGAGAGAAGAAAACACTCTGCGTGCGCTTTTGCAAGATTAGATTTGGTTATTAATATATCTAATCAGGATGGCTCCCACTGTTTTAGTCAAATCTTCTTTCAAACTCTAAAAGGAAAGACTAGCCGGGATTAATTACACGCAACAAGTTCGCCAATCTTTCAGCCAGGCTAGTGCCGGTACTATGAGGGAGGTTCCCCGTGCTTTCGCACGGACCTAATTAATGTAAACCTCATTTTCCCAGAGGCTTAACCCCGTTTACACCTTTCTAGACACTTACTTGATCGTCTAATTGTAATGTGTAAAAACACTCCCATGAGTAACTCTTACTCGCAGCGGGTATCGGGATCCAACTATCTCATAGGAGGTATGCAATCTCATTGCAAATTTCAACACTTGAAATTCCCAAAAATATTTTACCCCTAGCATCCTATGTCCTTGACGAAAGCCAACAACCCTTAGGCTACTAGTCAAGTTCAACCCGTCATTTCCCGATTGAATTAAACCCACCCACATGACCCTTGACGAAAGCCAACAAAGTCGCACGATTACCCTAACTCAATCGCATCATATGCTTATACAAATAAGCATAGATAGCTACCGCACACTACGCCTTGACGAAAGCCAACAAACGTAGCACGAATACTATGAATTACTTATCTGAAATGACGGAGGGCTACGACAGGTTTTTAAGAAAGCCTTTTGCGTAATGAACTTGATATCGTTGTAGAATCGAGTGAATTTTGAAAAGGAGTGTTTTTTAGGCTTTTACTAGTTTTGCTGAAGAGGTCACTTCCGGTGAAGGGATCTCGGCTCTTTCCTTATCGAATAAGGTGCAGGATATTTCACAAATACCACTATGCAAAGCAAAATCTATAAAAGCAATCAAAAGACAAACCGTGTTTGTAGGATCTGCTAGTTTTCACTAAAGAGGTCACTCCCGGTGAAGGGATCTCGGCTCTTTCCTTATCGAATAAGGTGCTGGATATTCTACAAGGAATACCTCTATGCAAAGTAAGAACTAGAGCTACCAGTTTTTAAACAAGTTTCTACAATATCTTTATGTTTCTTTTATTTCATTAATCTCATTAATGAAGTCCTATATTATTATGCTTCACAAGCATCACATTTGAAACGAAATCAGCAATATAACATATATCTCATATATATAATATAAACATTCGTCTCATGCAGTAATATGATCTCATCACAGAACATTGCAGCAGAAGAAACACATATGAAATATTGGATATTCTAGGAATTCCGTGTTTTAAGTTAAGCCAGTATAAAACACGGATTCCACGGTCACGATGAATAGCCAAACCCACATCCCTAGACCCCTATGAGAGCGGCAAACAACCCTACCAATTCTAGAGTTAGGAGACTCAGTCTCGACTCCTCGAGATGGTCTCCCACTGGACCCTAGAACCCGGTTACTTATGCTCCCCGTCTTGGGTCTATCCTAATGCGGAAAAGTAAATAATATACAATGGTGACATCATCCTCAACCCGGAAGTGCCCCAATAAAAGAATATTACATACAATGAATTTTACATGAATGAATATGAAAAACCCTCATCTCACATAAAACCCCCGGCTATTCAAAACACGACGATCCAATATTACATATCACAGCAACACATGACATCACATATCATCAACGTAAGTAAATATGCATATCCGAGATGTCGTTGACATATAGCACCGAAACCGGCGATATACCACATATTACACTTACAGTCACATAAAAGAAAGTGTAAAACTACAACATTTGGAATCCACAATCACTTTAGTCATCTTAAATCCAAAATATCACATACTTCGCATTTCATACCTCACTATATGAATTCCACATATTGTATCACATTCCAGATAAATAGACAATGGTAAACATTCCGATCGAATAAACAAACACCCAAGATTTCCCAAATAGTTCAACACTTGAGCGGAGTTCAAAAAGATCCAGAACATGTTACAGTCGCTATGAACCAGCCGTAGAAGGGTCAAACCAACGCCTCACATGTGGCAACGCTAAACTACCACTAACCATATGGTTCATTGGCGGTTTTGACGGTCACATAATCGAGTTAAGGTTACGTTCTTCTAGAGGGTCCACAAATTTTCTTGCATGATTTTCTGAAAGTTTAAACTCAGGAAAAATCCAACACTTGAAAGTTTTCCGACAGGGGAAAAAGTGAGTTATTGATATCCGTTCGAACTTTTTAACACGTTCTAAATTACCCGGAAAAACATAAACGAAGTTAAACATTCCGATCAAATCAACGAGTTCCCAATATTTCCCAGAAAACTCAACACTTGAGTAGAATTAAAAATTCCTAGATGCATGAAAAAGTACCCAAGAATAAACCCTTGAAGTATTAGCCCCTAACTCCTAAAGTTAGCCGCGGAACCGCCGCCAAACGCATGGTTTGGCCGCGGTTCCGCGGTCCCTTGAGCGAGTTATGGATTTGTACTTCACAGTAATCCTTAGAATTCCCTGCATGATTTTCTGAGTATTTTTAATATTAAAAATTTCAACTTTTGAAATTTTTTACAGAAAGTGGGATTTTTTGGGCTTTCGAAATTCGACCGGACTTTAAACTTCGCCTACATAACGCCTAAAGCTCTAGCTTGGCTCTGATACCACTGTTGGGTTGCATAGAACGACAACAAGGTTTATCAAGGCATCACACATGCCATTTTATAAAAATTTGGGGTGCTGTGTAACCCTAACCAAGATCATAACTAGAGAATTAGGGTAAACTATACAAGTAAACAACTTTACTTCTATGAGTTAGGGATTACAACCTTTTAGTCCGTTACTTCGCTTAATAAGCACCGAGTTGAGGTCCCTTCGCTGCGATCATCAAGTACCCGGACTCTGGAGAGGCTTCATGAAGAGAAAGATGCATGCTTGCTTCCAATCTTCAACTACTAAGATGATCTACCTTGAAAAATCTCAAACCCAAGTTCTTGCTTCACTAATCAAGTATTAGTAAAGCAAACACCCTAATCTAAGTGGCTAGAATAGATGAGGATGATGTAGGAATTTAGCTCTCTTTTGTTTTCAATTTCTCACTTTATTTCATCACATCGCAAAAAGCTAGAAACCTTTTTTCAAGAGGAAGAAGAAGAAGAATTTCATTTGTGATGAATAATGAATTATTGTTTGATGTTAGAATTGCAACCATGGTTTAAAGAATGATAAAGTAAACCCTTGTAGAGAATAAACTAGAGGCTAAGGTTTGGGTTGGGTTAATAAATATCAACACAAAATATCTTAAGCTAAAGACAAAAGAAAGCTTCATGAAGTTTCATGAAAAAGCTAACCCAAAAGCTAACCCAAATCCAAACCCTAACTTTTTTAAACTCCACAAAGCAAGTTACATTTGAAACCCTAACTTGTTACAATATTATATATCACAAATACAATATATTTTGTAACAAAATAAAATAATACAATTAACATATATCGCATATATATCAATGTATTATCCATGTGAGAAAAAGAATCTTTAAGTGAGCTTATATTAGTTAATGTAATGTAATTTATCAAATATATAATTATATATTAAATTATCAAATCAACACTTTATCCAATAATCCGGCTATTTCACAAATAACCGACTAATATAATTTGTATCAGTTCATCGAATCAACACTTGATCTGATGACCCGGCTATATCACATATACCCGGCCGATATCACATATCGTGAGAATCTAATACGGTATCGCATACACGTAATATTCTCGGTCCCGCACATATCACATATGTGCTCCTAATTCGTTTTGCCTGAGCCAGGAAACCTCTGTGTAGGTTTCAAAAGAATCGTCAATACGCCGGCAGTAGGTGATGATCATATCAAAACACCCACAAGTTGCAAGAGGTCAGCTAAACGTAACATCCACCCGTGTATTGAGAAATCAGAAGATCAACAAGCAAGCATGTACATTCTCCTGCGAATACAGTCAGTAACACTCCCGTACAGTCCGGTCTCTTCGTCTGATTTGTCGCATATCCAGTCTAGGGGTGGTAAACGTCAGACCCTAGTAACCGATAAGTCGTGTCGATATGAGGTCTATAACAGTTCGAGAAACTACTGATAACAGTTGCCAATAAATCTCAGACACCCTGGCCAGGGATTTCCAGTTATAGCCAATCGAACACAGCGCAACATCAACTCCCTATACTTGGAGAGACGAAACCCCTCCTATCACTCATTGCCTCCATGTGATTCAGGACTTTACCCAAAAGCCACCGTTTTGCACGCCATCTTGGACGTGGTATGATGGAAATCAAAGCACAGTGGGAATCACACAAGACTCTATGACGATCTCGTGTCTACAGACTAACCTGTACCAGTGTCACTGGAGAACTGCCATCTGACGTGAGGTATAATACCATCTGGGAGTTCTCGGTGAGTCCGTCCAGTGTACCCAGTCTCCACTGAGCACCTGTATACTATCTCTGATGTCAAACATCAATGGATATGGGATCATCCATTGCCCATCTACATGGGTCAAGAAGTATACGCTAGTCTACTCTGGTATATCGAGGCCCTGTCTCGATACACCTGCGACTAGGAACATTTGAAGGATGTATTTAGCGACTACACTGTCCCCACTAGTAAGATCTGCATCATAGTCCTGATAGTCAAGTACTCATCCTAAGGGCTTTGTCAACATGTAACATAGAGACTATCATAGTACATGTTAAGATAAAGAGCAACCAGATAGCATGCTATCATGTCGAGCAAGAAAGTCCTCCATATATATGTCCAAGTATCCACTACAATATACATCGCATGTACAATAATGGCCTCTAGGGCATACATATCACTAACAAATACCACACTCCAGAAGGCATGCAACACTAGCAAGTTTCCTGTATGTTTGAAACTCCCGATGTGGTTTTTGTCCCGAGCGCTTACAACCTTGACGAAGGACAAAACATCATAAGTCGCAAGTCAAGTTCAACCCGTCATTTTCCGGATTAATCTAGACCTATTCGTACAAGCCCTTGGCGAAGGTCAAAACCGTTGTATGCCTTTCTTAGATTAATGCATCTATCTATGCTACAGATAAATACCCACTAGTTACCAAACACTATGCCTTAGCGAAGGTCAAAACACATAGCATCAATACTAGTAGATACCTATCTGAAATGACGGGGGGCTACGGCTGGTTTTTGGCGAAAAACCTTTAACGTAATGAAATTGATATCGTTGAAGGAACCGAATAGCTTAGAAAAGGAGTGGTTTAGGCTCCGCTTTTAAAAACTAGTAGTTTTAAAGAAAACCGAGTAATATACAGTATCATAAACTTTTTCTCAAGAGGTCACTCCCCGTGAAGGGATCTAGGCTCTTGCCTCCTAGAATGAGGTGCTGGATGTTCATGTATGAACACTACTATGCAAAGGAAAAGAATACAACTATAGTTTTTCGAAATTTGTTCCGGCTACAACTTTTAGGTTTATTTTCCTTGCATTAATTAAAATTAATGTGGTCCCATCAATTAATCCCTATAACATTAGAAAAAAACGAAAATACAATGTACGTATATGCCATCCGCATTCGCCACGGGGCCCCGTCATGCACTGTTAGGTTACTTAACTAATGGCAGAGCGGGGGCTGGACTAGCGCAGATGAAAAACATATACAACATCTACTAGTATATACATAAATATATATAACATTCATCCCAGGCATGATCTAAGCAACATCACAGAAAAGCGATAAGCAACACAGAATAACGGATAATATAGGAGCCCCGGGATTCATTTGAGCCGCAAATGAGACCCTGTAAGTCGATGTCGCGCACCCCACGTGTTCGCGGGGAGGCGGAAATTGCAAAAAATGATTTTTACGGGCTTCGCAACACCGACTTGAATCAAGGATCGAACATAAACCATAGCTAGCAAACTACATGAGGTTTCACTAATCATATACAAAGTTATACCTCACGATACATGTCCTTCGGGTCATCATCGATGTCCTATACTTGTCGTCAGCTCCAATGATCGAAAACGAATCGGGCAATCTTGACGGCCTTCTCGAGTCAAAGACGATCCACCCGAAAGTCTATAGTCCGAGCTCCAATCTTAAATCCGAGGTAACTACGGCTTCTAGTTTGCTAAACTAGAAGTCCTAGAGGTTGTAGAGTAAGATGATGGAATGTTTTGTCTCTAGCAACACAAGGTTTCTCAACTGTTGAGACTTTATGGGTTTCGAGGAAGAAGGAGACTAGAAGAAAAATGAGAGAGGAGAAGAGAGCTTGGATGAAGCTTGAACATTCATTTGTGATGAATAGTTTAACCAAATGAATTATTGATGAGATAATATCTCACCAAAAATATCTATAGTTCACAAATATTTTTTTGTCAAGTGATGAGTCATAGTCATCCAAAGAAAATATCTCCACCTCATTTCTCCACCTCATTTTTCTTTAATCCATAAAATAAAAAAGAAACCAAAATGAGTTGTCCCTTCTAGAAGCTTTCCCGCAAGAATTACGAGAATGCCCCTCATCCCTATATACATACCCGCATCCGTATTCCGAAGAATACGAATACAAAGAAACGAAAATAATCCATCAATATAATACAAGGATCCGGCATAAACCAAAGCCCACTAGTATTATTCGTCCGATCATTATACGTGCACAAGTACACCTAAGTGATCAAAGCTCTGCCGTAAAACCATACGGCCTCTACACGTTTTGCCCGGTGCAAGGAAACTCTCTATGTGGGACTATAAAGACTCGACACTACGCAGGTAATGGGTTTAACCACAAGCTGCAAGCAGTACTAGCTGCACGTAACAGCTACCCAGGTATGCGTCGATAAGAAGGACGATGAGCTAACTCATCTGAACTCCTACTGAGCCTGTATGTGACAATCTCTGTACAGTCCGGTCTGTTCGTCTAAGAGTATCGCATATTGGGCCTAGGGGGCAGTAATCGCCAGACCCCTAATAGCGCAATAAGTCGTGTCGGAGAGTAGCCCAAAACACCTTGAGAAACTACTGGATTACCACTACTAAATCTCGCTTCCCTTGGCTAAGGACTTTGTGTAATGGCCTTCCGAACACAGTGCGATATCAACCCCAAATACTGAGAGAGACGAATCCTATCTAACCGCCACTGCCTCCAAGTGCTTCGGGACTGCACCCAACTACTACCTGTTTGCACGACTCCTTTTTGCCGTGGTAGGGTAGTAATCAAAGTACAGTGGGAACACACTCGAGGCGAAGCAGCAGTGTCAAGTCGACGGACTAAGCTGTACTCATGTCACATGGGAACTGCTACGCGACGGTTGGTATAATACCCACCAATAGTTCCCGACGAGTCCTGTCCAGTGTACTCATAACCTAATGAGTACCTGCATACTATCTCCGGTACGACGTACTAATGGCTGTGGGACAAACCATCTTCCCTGCTGGGATGAGAAACGTACACACTAGTCAACTGTAGAGTATCGATGCCCTGTCTCGATAATCCTATGACTAGGACCTGTATAGCATATGCTTATAGACTACCCAGCCCCCACTAGTGTGACTGCAATCATAACGCTGGTAATCAAGCAATGATGCTAAAGGCTATACCAATATGTATAAGATTTATGCTAAAAGAAACACATGCACACAATGAGGTAGAAACAAACCAGGTAGCATACAACCATTTCGAGCAAGACTGTTACTATATCCGTGTATATCCCAAGCTCCCATTAAGTAATATACAATCCAGTATGATACAATAATGGTCTCTATGGCATATATCACTAACAATCTCCCACTTGCACTAAGACTATATACTGCCATATCGCAGACCGAAGATCTCGAATAGCCTCTCGAACACTCTGAAGGATGGCCTCTGTGAGTGGATCTGCAGTGTTGTTCTCCGTATCAACTCTCCTCACCTCGATCTCCCGGGGATCAACAATCTCCCTGATCAGGTCGTACCGCCTCAAAATATGTCTGGATTTCTGATGGGACCTGGGTTCCTTCCCTAAAGCTATAGCGCCGTTTGTTGTCACAACACTAAAGTATTTGACCAACAATGGAAGGAACCACCTGAAGTTCAGATAAGAACTTCCTTGTCCAGACTGCCTCTTTTGCGGCGTCTCATGCAGCGAACTACTCCGTTTCCATCGCCGAGTCTGCAACGGTGTCCTTCTTGGAGCTTTTCCAACAGTCAGCCTCTCCACTGAGGGTAAAGCCATAACCCAACATGGACTTGGATTCATTCTTATCACTATGGAAGCTGGAGTCAGCAAAGGCCTCAATCTGGAGGTCTTTTCCGCCATACACCAAGAACATCTCTTTAGTCCTTTTCAGGTACTTTGAGAATGTTCTTTACTGCTGTCTGGTGTTTCTCTCCTGTGTTTGACTGATACCGGCTTACCACGCTGAGTGCATAAGAAACATCTGGTCTAGTACACAACATCGTATACATTATATAGCCTACCGCAGAAGCGTAGGGTATAGATGTGATGCGAGCCCTTTCCAAATCAGTCCTTGGAGACAACTCTTTGGAGAGGATGATTCCGTGACAAGCCGGTAGACTACTGTGCTTAGAATCATCCATACTAAATATTTTCAGTATGATGTTGTTGTACCTTGACTTTGAAAGTCCCACCATCCTCTTTGATCTATCATGATAAATCTGGATCCCCAGAATGTAGTTGGTATCACCCAGGTATTTCTTAAAGAACCTCTGTGACAAGAATCCATTGACTGATTGTATCATTGGAATGTCATTTCCTATCAAGAGAATGTCATCCACGTACTCAACGAGGAATTCCACAGTTCTTGCTACAATGTTAGTATAAATGCATGGTTCATCTGGATTTTTGATAAATTCAAATTCTTTTGACCGTTTCAATAAAACAGACGTTCTTCGATACCTGCTTTATTTCATAAATGGACTTAAGCAACTTGCACACTGTCCCGCTGCTCCCACTCTGATTGAAACCCTCCGGCTGATCTATATAGACGCACTCTTCCCAATAACCATTTAGAAAAGCCGTCTTTACGTCCATCTGCCAGATCTCACTGTCACGACCCGAAATTTAGTTCAAGACCGGTACTTAAATCACGCAACGTCTAAAGGCGTAACGTAAATTAAGTAAGCCGAAGCCCAGAAATCTAAACTTTTTAAATAAAATAAAAGAGGTGAGGTTTTGAAATAAAGGTATGATGAAATCAAATGTTTTCTTAGATGCATATATAATGGAACAAGAAAATGCAAGTGGATTTTACTAGTTGAAAAACATGTTTCGTCTTTTCAAAAATTTGGGCAGCACCTCCCTTGTATATTTTGATCTAAAACCACATATACATGATAATATAAAAGGCATCCCTAAGTGGGTGCTAGCGCTTCGTCAATCGGCAGAATCACAACCACGCAAGTCAGAATTATAAGTATACGACGCCTAATGGCGAAGATCAACTCAAAGAATAATGAATTAAGCAAGACATCAATCCACCAAGCGAACATATAACCCATCACTCAAAGTCTCGCAACCACAAGTCTCTTCAAAGTCTTACTACTTATACAAATACTAGTTTCTGATTGATGGAGTTAACTAGATACAACATGAATAATAAATACAAGAGCTGGCATGATCCAATATGTGTAAGTCTACGGTAGCGCCCCGGCCGTCTACAGACGCCAAATGCGAAACAAAAAAACTTTTAACTGGCGCTATCGTATACTTTAACCCGGATCTGCCATTATTGCTAAACTAACAAACTGTAAAGAGTGTAGAAAGGTTATACCGAATGATCCAAGTCCTTCGTTCTTTAACCATCATCCCACGCTCCGTTGCGGCTGCTCCGATCTCGTCGATCTCCGATCTGCTCGTCCAGGTGGCACCACGTCACTGATTCTTTAAACGGGCTCCCGCCTCTGACTCGAGGCAACTCGGTCGTCAAGTTTGCTAAAAGAGACGACCAAGAATGATGTAGAGAATGAGTAGATGACTTTGTCTCACTTCGTCCAAATCCGTGGACGATCGGTTAATGAAGTTGCTGTGGGAATCGGGTGATGGAATGAAATGACCTGTGAAATTCCATACACCGAAAACTATCATAATCTTTTCAAATGAAAACCTCAAGTGAGAGTGAGAGAGTGAGGGGAGGGGGAAGGGGCCGGCCATATATAGGGAGGGGGAGGGGGAAGGGGCCGGCCATATATAGGGAGGAGGAGGGTGAGTGTAGGAGCAAAGGGGGTGAGCATAAGGATAAATATCGACAACAAATATCCTTAAGCAAAACAAAACTCATTAATGAAATGAATGACTCACTAAACCTAGTCATCCATTCATTAATGCAACCAATGAAAACACAACACCATTTAACCTAGTCATCATCTTCTAGAACCTTCTAGAAGCATGACTCACCCTCATCCAAGAAAAGATAAATCCGTCTTTAACCGAATGTTAAAAGACGGCTGATAGAAAACTGGAAACTGGCAACTTCCAAAAGTGATCCTGAAACGACTTTCAGGATAACCCCGTAACTGTATAAATATACCCGCATTTGTATTACGACCGAATACAAATGCAACTGAGACAAAGATATTATACCTACTCAATATAATACTCGGATCCGGCTTAAACCAAAGCCGACCAATATCATCTGCCCGAAAAATAACACGTGCGTAAACGCACGTGCATTTTCCGAACCCTGCCATAAAACCATACGGCCTCTACAACGTTTCGCCCGAACTTGGGAAACTGTCTGTGGGGAACTCTAATGACTCGTCAGTACCCTGGCAGTGGGTTTAACCACAAACCGTCAGTACCCTGGCAGTGCGTAACGGCTGCCCATGGACTGACCTCAAGGGAGGCCGATGAGCGAACTCATCCGGAAACCCTACTGAGCCTAACAGTGACAATGTATATACAGTTCGGTCCGTTCGTCTATGAGTTATGCATATCTTCCTAGGGGGCTAGAAACGTCAGACCCCCAATAGCAGTATAAGTCGTGTCGGAGTGTAGCCCAATAACACCCAGAGATACTACTGGAGTACCTACCAGTAAATCTCTTTCCATGGCCATGGACTTTGTGTAATGGCTCTCCTAGACACAGCACGACCTCGCCCCTAATACCGGGAGAGACGAATCCCCTGCCGATCCGCTCACGTGCCTCTATATGGCTCGGGACTGTACCCAAAAACTACCTGTTTGCACGACTCCTTTGAGCCGTGGTAGGGTAGAAATCAAAGCACAGTGGGAACTCACACGAGACAAATGACGACCTCAGGTCGATGAACTAACCTGTACACATGTCACGGGGGAACTGCTATCTGACGATAGATATAGTACTAACTAGCAGATTCCCGGCGAGTCCTGTCCGGTGTACTCATAACCCAATGAGCACCTGTATACATCTTAGGTGATCTAACTGACACCAGTGGCTTGTGAGACCGGCCACCGCCCCTCGTCGGGGTCTCGACTGTACACACTAGTCTACTCCGGAGTATCGATGCTCTGTCTCAAAACTCCCACGACTAGGGACCACAATTAAGGATATGCATATAAACTACCCAACTCTCACGTATATGATCGCCATCATACTGTTGGTAGTAAAGCAAGATCCTAAGGGCTCTATCAAAGTATAACATGTAATCAGTCACCTGAACATGTACACGACTGATAATGGCAAACCAGATAGCATACTATCATCTTGAGTAAGACTGTCCTACCGGTATAGGTCCTCCGCAATCATTGCAATCACGTACCTGCGATCCAATAATTGACTCTGAGGGCACTATCTCCAACAATCTCCTACTTGCACTCAAGGCTAATTATTGCGATGTCGACTACTCACAGCCCGTGTGAAACCGAACATCCAACTCCTCTACTAATCAGTTTCACAAAGCCCGTTTGTAAAACTATTGTGTTCGAGAAATAGCCTCAGTGAGTGGATCCGCCTAGATGTTTCTTTCTATATCTCCCTTAATCTCAAGTTCGCGGAGAAAGCCATCTCCCGAATTGAGTAATACCTGTCTTAGAATATGTCTGGATATCTGATGGGACCTAGTTCATAAATGAACTCCAAATCCAAACTTCTTAGACTGTATCGATCACTGAACTTAATCAGTATCCTGCACCAAGCCTCCCACTGTATCCTCTTGGACCATCTGTCCATAATACTGTCCCTCGTCAGAGGGAAAACTGTAACTCTGACAATCACTCTGCCATCCATGTCACCTTTGAAGCCTGGAATGATAATCGTCTCCCGAAGGAGGCTGCCGTCATCAAATCCGCAGAACATGTACTTATGTTCTATAACTGCTTCCTTATGTTTCTCCAGGATTCGATTAATAAAAACTTATTGCATCTAGTGCAAAAAAAACATTTGGTGTGGTACTTGACATCTCATGATTGACTCAATTGCCTAAGCAAGTGATCTGCCAATCATGCACATCCCTCTCCACTTTAGTCTGTAAGACACCTTTAGAGAGGGTGACTCCATCACCTGCAGGTACACCACCATGCTAGGAGTCATCTATTCTAAAAACCATTAGAATACTGTCAAAGTACCCACATTGGGAAACTACCCAATTCCAGATCTAAAACCATAGATCTAGAAACCAGAATGTCAAATATTATATCCATATCCTGTCTGGAGAAACTACTGTGTGACGACCACAGTACAACCGATCGTAGTATAGGAATTTTACTTCCCACTCTGTGTATGTCATCCAGATACCATGACATCACACCCTACTACCTTCTTAACAGATCCATCCCCTACCTGATTGAAGTCAAACCTATGACTGTCACATCAAAATTAGATGATCTATCTCCGCTATAACTGCTCAAGTCTATAAATAGATATAAGCATCTTGCCTACTATGCTTCCGCTGCTCCCACTGACTACGACAACCCTCCTACCGGGTCGCATATCATGGAACAACAGTAGTGTCAAGTCTGGGTAGATAATAACCTCCCTGTCACCGTCCTTGAGGCTACCGGAGTACCTCTCGGGTGTCTGAGGTTACCCACCATATCTGCGGAGTGGCTATTGGAATGTCAAACCTGATTGAATATATAGGTCCTATTCAATTTTCTATAATCGTTCGCGGTTCTGGAATCACTTCCAGTTCTACCATACTCCCACTACTGTTTTCTGGAAAAGATCCATTTTACTAAAACTATGGCGAGTCAAGAACAATATCACTATTGATCTTCCAAATGGTAGAATATCAACCCTCGTCATAGCTAGGGTCAACCCACGAACAGCCATTACAGAAACGTGCCATGAGTTATCCAGAGTCTGGTTTTAAGCATAAGCTGGACAACTCCCCGTACCTTAATATCTTTTAAGGTACGAACTATTCTATATCCAATATAGAAACTTTGGCACTTATTTAATTGGAACCATATTCAAATCATGCAGCTGTCTCCAGTGCATATCAACTTAATGGAAAGAGGCTAATCGGCATTACTCAACTTAGGAATCCATCCAATTATGAGCAACCTGAAAGAGAAACACGTTTCTCAAAATCATCACTATCATCTGAATACCAATCACAAGAATCTACATCTTCGATCTCTTTGAAGAATCTCGATACTTGTGATACCTGGTTCTCTACTTTATTCTTATACCCACAACTTCTCAAAACTTAGACCTTGTATTTCTACGAAACACTTGTCTAAATACTAGAGAAATTATAAGTAAACAGAACATAGTACGAGGACCTACCCCTTTGTCCTGATGGACACTGGACAACATACAATACTCTGTATAAGTCCGCTGAGTTTAAGCAACTTAAAACCTGTGCGTCGTAGGTTAAAAACTGTACCCTGGCGATTTCCTCAAATATCACCAATTACAACGAATTCCGATATAATGAGGATAATCACCTAATTCCCAATAACTTACTCCCACTCATCATCTGTAAAACCATACAGATATGAGAACGAAACCTGGTAAATACATACCCTGAAGTAAGTATCCAATCGGGAAAACAGTTTTCCTTTAACAATGCACTGAAACATGAAAATTTTTCGTAGGGGTATCCTGGTATTCATAGTAATGCCTCTTCCATAATCCAATTCATGACTTCAACCGTATATTTCACTGCCAACTCTCCAAGTCCCTTTATTTGTTTTTAGTCGTTACCTTCTGTACACCATCGTTTGGCTAAATGGTTTTCTTCCTTCCCTACCATTCGGCACCAGCCTATGGTTTGGAAGAAGACTATCCAGTAAGCATAATAGGTGTACCCTCCTAAACCATGGAGTACTCATATCTTGAGAGAAGGTGATGATAAAAGTCAACTGAATAATACCTTATTCCTTTAAAGGTGAAATAGGAGTGGCGATGAAGTACGCGGTTTTGGTCGTGAATGATAACAGTCGCAATTTACTTTGCCCTCTTTCTAATCCCTTTATTTTGTCTTTACATATTACCTTTTGCACACCCTACTTAGGCTAATTGGTTTTCTTCATTCCCTACCTTTCGGCACCAGCCTATGGTTTGGAATAAGACTATCCAATAAGCGTAATAGGTGTACTCTCCTAAACCAAGGAGCCCTCGCAACCTGAGAGAAGGTGATAATAAAAGAAAACTGAATAAACCAATTCTATTTCTCCTGAACCTGGATCCATCCTCGAAGAAGTCCCTTCGAGTTCGTATATAACCATACGATGGATCTATCCAATGGAAGTGGATATCCGTAGTAATACGGGTGTTCTTAGATATTCAAAGGGTAAAAGAAGGAGTGGCAATGACTTATGCAACTCAGACAATCCATAAGCCAGTATTTTAAGAAGGTTCGGTCAACCTGGTCACTGAGTCATAGTCTAGGGTCGGTCTAAGGTCGCTGCCAAAGAGAGAGAGAAAAGAAACACTCTGCGTGCACTCTAACCTAGATCAGAATGGTTATCACTTTATCTAATCCGGAAACCTCCCACTGTCCTGTCAAATTCTCCTCCAAACCAGAAAGAAGAATCAATCGGGATCACCCGAAGAGCAAACCAACTCATCAGTGGGAATCGGGATCCAACTCTCATCGCATGATAACGTGATGGAATGCATCCACGTTACTCATACTCCAGAAGGTATGCGCATACTTGGCAAGTTTCAGTTTCTTTAGAAACTCCCGATATGATTTTTGCCCCATGCTCTTATAACCTTGGCGTTGGTCAAAATGTCATAAGTCACATGCCAAGTTCTACCCGTCACTATCTTGTCAATTTGAACCCACCCGCACATGCCCTTGACGTTGGCCAAAATGGCAGAACGACTGTCCCAAACTAACTCATCTATCTATGCAACAATTGAATACCCAGCAGCTACCAAACACTATGCCTTGGCGTTGGTCAAAATACATAGCTTGAATACTACTGAATACCCAAAAGAAGTGACGGAGGGCTACGGCTGGTTTTTGGCGAAAAACCTTTAACGTAGTGAACTTGATATCGCTGAAGGAACCTGATAGCTTTTTAAAATATAGTGGCGAAAACCTTTTGCTAAAGAGGTCACTCCCTGTAAAGGGATCTCGGCTCTTTCCTCGTGGAATGAGGTGCAGGATATTCCACTGATTACCGCTATGCAAAGCAACTTGTAATCGACTATAGTGAAGTTATTACCCTGACGCAAACTTCTGCCCAAGGGGTCAGTCCCGGTGAAGGGATATCGGCCCTTGCCCCGTCGAATGAGGTGCAGGATATTCCACTGAATACCGCTATGCAAAACAAAAGGAAACGTCTTTGAAATAACAATTTTTAAATTTTCCCAACAACTGTAAACAGGTTTGCTTTACTTTGCATTGATCAGAATCAACGCAGTCCCATCAATCGATCACACCAGAAAAGAACGAAAATAAAATGTACATATATGCCATCCGCATTCGTCACTGGGTCCCGTCATCACCCGTTAGGTTACTTAACTAACGACAGAGCGGGGACTGGACTAGCGCGGGTGTAAAACATATACAACATCTAATAGTATATAAACCAATATACAATAATCGCTCCAGGCGTGATAATATGCAACATTACAGAAAAGTAATAAGCATCACAGAACAATACAGATAATCTGGGATCCCCGAGTTTCACAGAGCCGCTGCTGAAACTCGACGTTCCCCTGTCGTGTGGATAGCCTGTGCAATGAAACCTAGACCCCTACGGGTGCGGCAAGTTACCCGCCAAAACCTGAAGCGAGGCAGCCCCCTACAGCATAGTGAATGGACCACCCAGCACTTCACGGAATCCGGTAATCTTGGGCACCCCTCCTTGGGTCAACCTGTACTCCTTACGAGTGCGGAAAATAGTCTGCCAATACTAGAGTAGGGCCCCTCTGCCTCTCAAAGCCATGAGATGCGGACCCGTTGCCCCTCCAGAACCCGGCTATCCGTGCACTCCGTCGCGGGGCAAAACCTAGTACAGTAATGAAAAATAGTACAACAGGTACATCGACCGCAACCTGGTCGTGCCCCAAAAGAATATTATACAACAGGCAGTGACGGTAGTCCACAAGTTGGACGCTCGCCCCGCAATATCAAATGTACAAATAAACTCAAACTGCACTACCATTGCATGCTGCTATCCACCACGACAAATCCGCAACATCACAGCACAACACAGAACATCAACGCGAATGTCACGTTCGCAAACCCGTCTAAAAGAACTATAGCAATCAGACGCGGTTTACCGTTCAAATGACATTCCCGGTCTGAGATATAATGTAAGCACTGTAAACTAACATGTTTAAATTTCGATCGACTAAATATCACAAAGTGGGCCCCACGAACAACTGGTGAACAGTAACAAAATCTGGGCCCAAAAGATATATACCAAAAAGCCCAAATTCCAACAGAGAAGACACAGACAAAATTTGGTGCACTGATCCCATAGAATGGCCGCGGATGCGCGGCCAAACCGTGGGTTTGGCCCCGACTCCGCGGCGCTTTGGTGGGATCACGTGCTCAAATTTGGTCGGTGTACTTCTGAATCCCTGCACAACTTTCTGTGATATGTGGAATAACTTTAGGACATCATTTAAAATCGACAGAAATTGTGAACTTGGATTTTTGCAGTTTTTGATTTCCGGTTCGATCGATATTTGAAACGCGTTAGCACAAGTTAGTAAAGCAAAATGGTGAGGCTCTGATACCACTGTAAGTCTACGGTAGCGCCCCGGCCGTCTACAGACGCCAAATGCGGAAAAAAAACTTTTAACTGGCGCTATCGCATATTTTAACCCGGATCTGCCATTATTGCTAAACTAACAAACTGTAAAGAGTGTAGAAAGGTTATACCGAACGATCCGAGTCCTTCGTTCTTTAACCATCATCCCACGCTCCGTTACGGCTGCTCCGATCTCGTCGATCTCCGATCTGCTCGTCCAGGTGGCACCACGTCACTGATTCTTTAAACGGGCTCCCGCCTCTGACTCGAGGTAACTCGGTTGTCAAGTTTGCTAAAAGAGACGACCAAGAATGATGTAGAGAATGAGTAGATGACATTGTCTCACTTTTTCCAAATCCATGGACGATCGGTTAATGAAGTTGCCGTGGGAATCGGGTGATGGAATGAAATGAGCTGTGAAATTCCATACACCGAAAACTATCATAATCTTTTCAAATGAAAACCTCAAGTGAGAGTGAGAGAGTAAGGGGAGGGGGAAGGGGCCGGCCATATATAGGGAGGAGGAGGGTGAGTGTAGGAGCAAATGGGGTGAGCATAAGGATAAATATCAACAACAAATATCCTTAAGCAAAAAAAAACTCATTAATGAAATGAATGACTCACTAAACCTAGTCATCCATTCATTAATGCAACCAACGAAAACACAACACCATTTAACCTAGTCATCAACTTCTAGAACCTTCTAGAAGCATGACTCACCCTCATCCAAGAAAAGATAAATCCGTCTTTAACCGAATGTTAAAAGACAGCTGATAGAAAACTGGAAACTGGCAACTTCCAAAAGTGATCCTGAAACGACTTTCAGGATAACCCCGTAACAGTATAAATATACCCGCATTTGTATTACGACCGAATACAAATGCAACTGAGACAAAGATATTATACCTACTCAATATAATACTCGGATCCGGCTTAAACCAAAGCCGACCAGTATCATCTACTGGAAAAATAACACGTGCGTAAACGCACGTGCATTTTCCGAACCCTGCCATAAAACCATACGGCCTCTACAACATTTCGCCCGAACTTGGGAAACTGTCTGTGGGGAACTCTAATGACTCGTCAGTACCCTGGCAGTGGGTTTAACCACAAACCGTCAGTGGCACTAGCAATGCGTAACGGCTGCCCATGGACTGACCTCAAGGGTGGACGATGAGCGAACTCATCCGGAAACCCTACTGAGCCTAACAGTGACAATGTATATACAGTCCGGTCCGTTCGTCTATGAGTATCGCATATCTGCCTAGGGGGCTAGAAACGTCAGACCCCCAATAGCAGTATAAGTCGTGTCGGAGTGTAGCCCAATAACACCCTGAGATACTACTGGAGTACCTACCAGTAAATCTCCTGCCATGGCCATGGACTTTGTGTAATGGCTCTCCAAGACACAGCACGACCTCGCCCCCAATACCGGGAGAGATGAATCCCCTGCCGATCCGCTCACGTGCCTCCATATGGCTCGGGACTGTACCCAAAAACTAACTGTTTGCACGACTCCTTTGAGCCGTGGTAGGGTAGAAATCAAAGCACAGTGGGAACTCACACGAGATAAATGACGACCTCAGGTCGATGAACTAACCTGTACACATGTCACCAGGGAACTGCTATCTGACGATAGATATAGTACTAACTAGCAGATTCCCGGCGAGTCCTGTCCGGTGTACTCATAACCCAATGAGCACCTGTATACATCTTAGGTGATCTAACTGACACCAGTGGCTTGTGAGACCGGCCACCGCCCCTCGTCGGGGTCTCGACTGTACACACTAGTCTACTCCGGAGTATCGATGCCCTGTCTCAAAACTCCCACGACTAGGGACCACAATTAAGGATATGCATATAAACTACCCTACTCTTACGTATATGATCGCCATCATACTGTTGGTAGTAAAGCAAGATCCTAAGGGCTCTATCAAAGTGTAACATGTAATCAGTCACCTGAACATGTACACGACTGATAAAGGCAAACCAGATAGCATACTAACATCTTGAGTAAGACTGTCCTACCGGTATAGGTCCTCCGCAATCATTGCAATCACGTACCTGCGATCCTATAATTGACTCTGAGGGCACTATCTCCAACAATATGTCCCACCTACCAAAGCAAATCACCCGAAGCAAGCTGTGTGCCAGCGATACCACTATTGATCCATGCGATAAACCTGCAAGAACTGTGGCACAACGGGGGTGAGTTGCCAACTCGTGAGCAGAAAACATCAGCAGATAGAAATCGACTAAAACAACGACTCCTAGGTCAACTATATCATAAAGGTAATACTATGATATCTAGGGTGACCGTATCTGCATATTTGCCAACAATATAATCAATGCCTGTATGCATGTGGATATCATTCATGTGTCCATCAATGACACAACAATATCATGGAACCTTAGTGTCCAACATCGACACTCAAAACATCATCCAAGCATATGCATATAAATATGACGATATCAACTAACGTGTGTCCATCAACGACACATCAAAATCATGGATCCTGAGTGTCCAACATCGACACTCGAAACATCATGAAAACCGTGTCCAACATCGACACTTAAATCCTCATATCTCGGGCTCCGTCAGTCCTGATCGTCCCATATCATCTCAAGACACCGGTCGGTATTCTGCGGATAACCGCCGAGCCCAAATACTATCACTGGTAGGTAGTATTCCCTCTGCCAGGCTCATCGTCTACTCCACGACAATCATTTCTTACCCCGGGGTACCATACCGGGTCCACCATGTACCCGCAGACGGTGCCTACCGCTCTTCGAATCGGGTTTCACATGCCAATCACAGAACCGAGAAAACACATGGTGGACGTCTCGAAATATCATATCAAGAGAAACCGGGTTTTTAAAACAGCACATAATTTCCTTTGAAATTTAACCACTGTTCTCAAATCCAGAATCTCATGAAAACAGCATATCAATGCGTCTAATCATAAGGCATGATGTATGCAAATATAGAACAGAAATGTGAGCATATCTAGTATATCATGCGACATAGTATAGTGATGTGATAATTCTACTATGTAAGTGACATGGCAATTATCGATGATGAAAGTGTGTGAGCCGACAAATCTGTGTAAGTGTAACATACGCATCATCGATAATGGTGGAGGCGTACTAGCACAGGTATATGTAATGCTGTGAGAATATCATGAACGTAGTATAAAGTACATCGTAAGCGAAATGCTATAAGGTATACGCATCTACAACATATCCGAGTCGGTGAATCTATCAATCGGCATCCAGCCTCACAACATCACGTGCGGTATAATACATCGTACGGCATTCTCTAGTCAAGGGTATCATCAAGTAAAACTCATCACGTACGGTAATCCATCGTACGACGGCATTAAACAATTAGGGATTATATCAACCTATACGACAATGAGGGTACGGATCTAAGTCTCGTACGACATATCACTTATTATTATCATAATATATCTATATACCTATATCTCAGGTCACATCCGTATCAATCTCAAATCATGGGACTGAAAAAGGTATCAATTATCTCATATCGACTCGCATCCGTATAACGACATATCAACCCAAGTCATCATATCTCATCGTATACTCTTTTCATCACATCAATATCTCACATCAAGTCATCTTCTTAATCTCATATCATATTTATCAACCTCATAGCATGCCCCAATAATCTCAGACTGATTCTCTTTCACTACATATATATATCGTGATTCACATTCACGTTTCACATCCTTATATATCAATTCGAGACCTCATTTCTATCATATCATGTCACACTAAACCATAAACTATAACCTTAAGTCGTGGTATATCTTGTCTCCTACTAATTCCTTAACCATATCCATAAGTTTCTAACATGGTTTCCTTAACCATATTCTATATATTGGTTTCTATTATAATTTGCGGGGGTGCTTTACGCCATCCACCCGACTTCCTCCGTAGATATAAATCTACTCACCTGCGGAACTCCTTGTTCAGCCCTAGTCGATGTGCTTCGTCGTATCGGAATCCACGCGAAGGTACCTACAAATCAACACATATCACAACGTTATGAAAACTAAATCTGGTAAACCGATACATCACACAGTGCGCTCATAGGTTAGGACTTATAGCCTACGCATGCAAAAGCAACCAAACAACCCTCGTCGTTGACGTACAAACATCTAACGACCTAATACAATATCAAATATCAAAACCAAGAATTCCAATATCGGAAAACATAACCCAAAACCACCCGAATATGCTCCCAGATTTTAGCTCAGGTAATCTGGGACAAAACGAAAAATACAGTAGATATGTTATAAGGTATGTGAGCTACAGCCAAAACCCCAACACCAAAGCTTCTGGAGCAACCAACCTATCTGCTATAGTAATCGCCCCCGCCGGCCTTACCTTGGAGTTTGGGCCTCGTCTTCTCGTGGTGGTCTCCTATTGGTCTAACTGGGTTATTGTATATTTTTGATTTTTTTATAAAGGTCCCGGGTTGCTCCAGTTTCCCTGTAGACCTCCAAAAATGACATAAAACCGACAAAGAAAGTTTATAAGTTCGTATTTTGATTTTTAATCCGTGTTCTTGGCCAAAAAACATTACTAAGGGTTAAGTAAACACCCACTACAGATCATAATTTCACACAATCACCCAAAACCTCTCTTGGAATTTCCAAACATCACAAATCAACATCGATTTAGCTTTAAACTAACAATAGGATATACTAAACACAATAACTTAACTAGGGTCAAGAGTTATACCCCATTTGGCAACTCAATAATTTTCTTGAGTTGCTCAAAGTCTTCAAAATCCCACTTTGAAAGTTCCAAAGTGTTGAGGATGAAGTTGTGCAGCTTTTTTATGAAGGGAGTATATGGTTTTGGTGAAGATTTTGTGATGAATCATGAGGGTAGAAGTGAGGGGAGCTTGAAGAAGAAGTTGAAGAAAAATAATGTGGAAGGAAAATGATGGCAGCCCCCCCTCTCTCCTATTCTTTCCCTTTCTTTCAATTATTCATGCCACGTCACCCTCTCTCTCATGCCCATTCCTATTATTCTATTCTATTTCCTTTTCTCCTTTTCTTTTAAAGCCAAATATCAACAAATACCAATGAAACAACATGCAACATGTCAAGGTGCACTAACCATGGAAAAATGTAGAAACACGGATTTGGCTTAATCGTAATTACATGGGCACTAATCAATTTTTATTTAAACTGCATATAATTTATTATAAAAATGCCAAATCCAATAAATATATTTTTAAATGAATAAATCATTTTAATCTCCCATTATTTTCCAAATATTGGTATATAATTATACCATTTTACGAAAATCCCCATTTCCCAATTCGACTAGTTTTCACGAAATATATTATTTTAAATATTAAATTCCAAAAATAATATTTTATATTTCTGAAATGTTACAATCATCCCCTCTTAAATAAATTCGGTCCCCGAATTTAAATTTAAATCCCCAATTAAATCCCCAAATACAAAAACATTTCAGTAATCATCTCAAATCACGGGGCTCCGAAATCACGGAAGATACAAAAATATCACAGCGCATCGTGTGCGCTTGAAAAATGAGTATGAAACTCAAAATCGAACTCCGTCAGGCGTCACGCAATCATCGGAGTTACAATGGAGATACAGATCTCGAAATCCACTACTGAAGTCAAATATACACTAGTCGAATACTATAATATGTATATAGTACGCAACCTTGGAAAAATCTCCTAAAACTGAATAAAACACTTGCAAAATCTTTTCTGAATCATCGTGTGATGCGTAACTTGCAGCACAAGTGCCGGACACTCATTTGTAAAGTAATAAATATACGTACATATATGTTTTGCTCAAATATACGTTCCACCGTTTTGAAATATCCTAAAAGGTTTTCCTTTATAAACGTTTGTGTCGCTCGCGGACACATAAGAAATAGCGAGACTATAACACCTTTTTGAAAATCTCTTGTTAAAATTTTAATGCATGAAAAGTACTCAGGTATTGTCCTCAGATCAGTCCTGTTCGGCTACTACATAATATAGTACCCATCATGAAAACAAAGTGCTCAAGAGCAAAATAAGCCGCGAAAGGCGTATCCAACAATCACGTGCGTCTGGTGCGCACGGAAATCAAGCCAAATACAAGTCCTACGAATGTGCACAAAACCAAACTAAGTGCAACAGTTGTGCATGAAAGCATCTGTCCAGTGCAACGGGTGTGCACGACAATAATATCAAGTGCATCTATAGTGCACAAAATCACATCTCATATCATGCGTCCAACATGCGCGAAAATCCAAATCAAGTGCATCCGTCATGCACAAATAAAATCTAAATCAAGTGCATCCAACATGCATGAATAAAATCTCACTGAAGTGCATCCGATGTGCACAAAATCCAATACCAAGGGCCTAATATGCTCAAAAATCCAACCAAAGCGCATCAGGTCCGTATAAAGCATCTAGTGCGGTAGCATGCACGAAAACGAACGTCAAGTGCAAACGCACACAAAAACATAAATCTGGTAAAACAAATGCTCAATGATATAAATCGGGTGCAACCAATGTACGGAGTATAAATCTAGTGCAACCAATGCACGAAATACCCATCTGGTACAACAAATGCACGAAATGCAAATTTAGTAAAATGCACGAAATCCGAATCCGGTGCAACAAATGCACAAAATACAAATCAAGTGCAGCAAGTGCACGGAAACTCATCAATAACTCAAATGCGTATAAAAAGAAAAACCGAGTATGCCAAGGTGTATAAAATCATAAACGTGTGCAACTGCGTGCACAAAATACGTATCAATGCACTGCAAGCATATATAAGTTATACCGAGTGTATACGTAAAGGCATGTGCATACAACATGCACGAAATCAAATCAACCGTATGAAATCCACGAAATCATAAACACGTGCAGCCAACGCAAAAAATCAATATCAAGTGCAACTGACACGCAGAGATCACAAACGAAATGTAGCGGTGTATAAACATAAGTCGAGAGCAATAACTGTACACAAAATGAAATCTCAAGTAGGTGCAGCCATGGTGCACGAAAACGATATCATGAAACTAAATCATCAAAACTCAAATCCAAGCGATATAAGCATGATACTCGGATCACAAAACACAAATCGCAATAAATGAGATTGAGGACACCTCGTACAATATCGAAAAATGTCGGTGCGTCCAAAACTGGCGGAGCAAGAACATCCGTTTGCCTCCTTCTCACAGTCTGGCATCCTCTGTCTCTGGGTCCTCATTTCTCTGTAGATTACCAATCTCGCAATCCATCGGCTCATCGGCCCGGTCAGGTGTGCTAACGGAAACAATTCCGCTCTGGCACTTCTCTGGTCATCTCTCCACCAATTAGCATAACCACTCGTAACGCAGCACGTCACTGGCGTAGGCCTCTGGCCCTCTGAATACACGTGACACAATCGATCCTTGGTGCAACTTTTATCGCAGTAGTGTCCTGGAAGGAACTTGCTCAAGGTTTCTTCCGATCTCGCCTATGCCGGACTATACGGAGTCTATTGCTCTTACATCATCTTTTCTCATTTTCTGGACATCTACGTTCTTAGCACAGCATTTCCTCTGGAAATGGCCCTATCCCAACGCCTCTGTATACATATCCGATCTCTAATCTCAACGGGGTGTAACAACAGCTCGTTAACATCTCGCACGAACCTCTTGTTCAACTCGTCTTTATTATCGTCCACTTCGACGTCACTTCAGTCTATCTGCGTACTGCAATTGTTCTCAGCTACAGTCAATCCGGAATCTCTCATACGGACTCGTAATACGAACTCGGTATCTTCATCACTCTGTAGAAGATATCTATCCGAACACGTCCTCGGGAACTCGTCCCAACCATCGGAAGAATATACTTTATTCATCCGTTCTAGTTCAACTCACAATGCATATGGGTGAGGTCCTCTATACGAAGCTGGTCAACTTACTGATCTCCTATCGGATCATCCGACGAACAATGTCATCTCTGGATCGATCTACTCTAGATCTGAATACGATTCTCCACACTGGAAATCTTCAACTCAACTGAGCCTGCGTCGGCGCATCAAATAAGACGAATCACCTTCGTCTCTCAACTCAAGATAGACTAGCTATCTCCTGTCGCATCTCTGCCTGAAAGCTCCAACGATCTCAGCTCGTAAGCTCTGGAAGCGACATCACATCAATCTCAGTAACAGCTGGGTCATCTGTCTGCAAGGTAGACGACATCACAAACTCTGAGGTAGGCTGTACATCAACAGTCCTCTCACAACTGGCAGCCTCTATCAGTGGCCCGATCGTCCGGTGCAAAACCGAACACTCGCCTCAAACAAGAGGTCACAAAACAAATACTAAATCGATGCGTTCCCATGTCACCAGAAAACACGATGGTCAGTCCTCGTCCATGACGAGCTCGCCCTGACCGCAACACTTGCAGCAGCTTAATCTGCGCTTAAACCATGGTGACAGGAACCTCAAGCATGTATCGATGAAGACATATCAAAGGAACGAAAGGAATCAACAGATCCAGAATGGATACATGATCATCAGGAGGAACGGAATCAATGAGAGTATGATCATAGAAACAAATAGAATCAAGGATCTCAAATGGATGTATGATCAAGGGAACAAAGAGAATCACAAGTCTCAAGATATGTACATCCTAAGGTCACTTAAGCGAAGTATCGTATCGTAAGTATGCCGCAGAATATACGCACGGTACGTCACTCTACTTGAGTTACCTACTCCATCAATCAAGGTCAACCTATGTAATGAAAGTTTAGGTCTAATACCCCCCTGTCCAAGTTTAAGTTCTGTAAGGTCAAACCTAGGTTCCAAAATAGATTACGTCCCAGACTCCACATAGTCAAACATAGGCTCGAACCAAGGTTAAACCTAGGCTCGAACCAAGGTCACATAAGCGGAGTATCGTATCGTAAGTATGCCGTAGAACATACGAACGGTACATCACTCTACTTGAGTTACCTACTCCATCAATCAGGGTCAACCTATGTAACGAAAGTTTGAGTCTAATACCCCCCTGTCCACGTCTAAGTTCCGTAAGGTCAAGCCTAAGTTCCGAAATAGGTTACGCCCCAGACTCCACATAGTCAAACCTAGGCTCGAACCAAGGTTAAACCTAGCGCTCTGATACCAACTTTGTCACGACCCGAAATTTAGTTCGTGACCGGCACTTAAATCACACAACATCTAAAGGCGTTACGTAAATTAAGTAAGACGAAGCCCAGAAATCTAAACCATTAAAAGAAAATAAAAGAGGTGAAGTTTGTTAGTTATATGTATACCCTAGAGTCCATTACTATACATGAGATGTATATTTTAGTGGATGCTTGGACATATATAGGGAGGACTTTCTTGCTCGACATGATAGTATGCTATCTGGTTACTCTTTACCTTAACGTGTACACTGATTGTCTCTCTGTTACATGTTGGTAAAGACCTTAGGATGTGTACTTGACTACTTATACTATGATACTGATCATACTAGTGGGGACATGGTAGTCCATAAGTACATCCTTCAAGGTCCCTAGTCGTAGGTGTATCGAGACGGGGCATCGATATACCAGAGTAGACTAGCGTATACCTTCTCGACCCATATAGATGGGCGATGGATGATCCCATATCCATTGGTATTTGACATCAGATATGATATACGGGTGCTTAGTGGAGACTGGGTACACTGGACGGACTCGCCGAGAACTCCCAGATGGTATTATACCTTACGTCAGATGGCAGTTCTCTGGTGACACTGGTACAGGTTAGTCTGTAGACCCGAGATTGTCATAGAGTCTTGTGTGATTCCCACTGTGCTTTGATTTCCACCTTACTACATCCAGGAGGGCGTGCAAAACGGTGGTTTTTGGGTACAGTCCCGAGTCACATGGAGGCAATGAGCGATAGGAGGGGTTTCGTCTCTCCCGGTATTGGGGGTTGATGTTGCACTGTGCTCGATTGGCCATAACAGGGAAGTCCCTGGCCAGGGCTGGTTTAGAGATTTACTGGTAAGTGTTACCAGTAGTTTCTCGACACGTTATGGGCCTCATATCGGAACGAATTATCGGTTATTGGGGTCTGACGTTTACTACCCCTAGACTTGATATGCGACATATCAGACGAGGAGACCGGACAGTACGGTAGTGTCACTGTCAGGCTTTTTGCTGGAGTTGGAGCTGGCTTGCTTGCTGATTTTCTGATCGCTCAATACCCGGGTAGCCGTTACGTCCAGCTAGTACCGCTGACGGCTTATGGGTGCTTGATATGATCATCACCTACTGCCGGCGTGTTGACGAGTCTTTAGAGTCTTACATAGAGGTTTTACTGGCTCAGGCAAAACGAAATAGGGGCGCATATATGATATGTGCGGGACCGAGAATAATGCGAGTATGTGATACCGTATTCTATTCTCGCGATGTTTGTATCGATCGGTTATATGCGATATAATCAGGTTATCGAATCAAGGGTTGATTCGATAAGTCGATACATTGGATGTTAGTCGGTTATATGTCATATAACCGGATTATTAAGTTAAGTGTTGATTTAATAATTTAGTGTATTATTGTATATGTGATATACTAA
This sequence comes from Agapanthus africanus, assembly GCA_030015575.1. Lineage (NCBI taxonomy): Eukaryota > Viridiplantae > Streptophyta > Magnoliopsida > Asparagales > Amaryllidaceae > Agapanthus > Agapanthus africanus. Next base: position 273,183,189 of record JASDDO010000012.1, read on the forward strand.
TTTACATTAACTAACATTGGTTCACTTAAGCATTTGTTTTTCTCACTTGTGCACAACTTAATATATATGTGATATATATTTATTTGTGTTCATTATGTATCATGGTTGTTGATACAACTATACATGGGTGTATGAGACATACACCATTATAATTATATTGGTGGGTTTTAATATACAAAGAAAATACAAAATTAGTGGATAATTGTTCAAGTGGAAGAAGCTTCATGAAGCTTGTGAGTGCATTGACCAAAGTCCACTAGTTTTGTTTTACTTAGGATTTTTATAAACCTAACCAATATAATTAGCTATGGTTATGTTTCTACATGAGTTAGTATATGATACCCACTCACCCATGGTTAGCTCACTCTCTCTTTAGTTAGTTTTCATTCTCATTTTTGAGCTCATCTTCTTCCTCCTTCAAATTCTTGCTAAGGTTTGATAAAGAGAGAAACATTGTGAGAAAAGAAATTCTAAGTGTACCCATTTCCAATTTCATCATCCTCTACTAGACTAGAACTTTAGTTTAGGGTGTTTGCTTCACTAATTCTCTAGTTAGTGAAGTAGAAACTTGAGTTTGTGTTCCCTCGACGTAGATCATCTTCGGCCTCGAAGACTTCAAGCAAAATCGTTGCCCTCTTCTCATGGAGCCGTCCGAGAGTCCGGGAGCACCATGATCGCAGCGAAGGGACTACAACAAGGAGCTTTAGAAGTGAAGGACCGATCTACAAATGCTGTATTTCGTATTTACTTAGTGTTAATGTTTTTTACATGCTAGTTTTCGCCTAATAATCTAGCAAAGATCTTGTTTAGGGTTGTTCGGCATGGCTAAAATTTTAATCGGGCATGGTTGATGCCTTGTAGAACCTTGTTAGAGTGCCTAGGAACCCTACAGTGGTATCAGAGCCTAGCTAGAGCATTAGGTGACGTGTATACGAAGATAAAACTCCGAACGAACCACGAAACGGCGATTTGACCCCCTCTCTGGACATTTTTTAAAAACTGTGATTTTTCTGAATTAAAAATACTTAAAAAATCAGCAGGGAATTCTAAGAATTACCATGAAAAACGAGCCCCCAATTCATCTATATGGCCGCGGAACTGCGGCAATAAGCTACTTGTGGCGGCGGTTCCGCGGCAAGAACAACGTATTGGAGACGGTTCTTTATGCAGTAATATCTGTTTCTATTCCTGCATGTTTCTGGGTATTTTTAATTTGACTCAAGTGTTGAGTGTTCTGGGGATTATTCGGAAAATTTAATTTCCTTCTTTTTCGGATAATTTAGAAAGTATTAAAATGTTCGAACGGATATCATTAACTCACTTTTTCCCGACATGAAAACTTTCAGTTGTTCATTTTTTCTTGAGTTTAAATCTTTCGGAAAAACTTGCAAGTAACGCGGTGGACCCTCTAGAAGAACACAAACCTTAACTCGATTATGTGACCGTCTTGAACTGCTTTTTGAACCTTAGGGTTTGGGGCAGTACGGCGAGCCACATGTGAGGCGTTGGCTTGACCCTTCTACGGCTGGACCGATGGTACCGTGACGTATTCTGGAATTTTTGAACTCCGCTCAAGAGTTGAGCTATTTAGGAAATCTTGGGTATTTGATTATTCGATAGGAAAGTTTAATGCTATCTATTTATTTGGAATGTGATACAATATTTGGAATCCACAAGTAGTTATGAGAGAAATAATTTAAATGTTATAAACATAGCAGTTTAGTCTCAAATGATCGGTTGCCACGGGATTTTGATGCGATCAATAGTCCGTTGCAATCACGTAGCGTACGCGGATACTCGCCGGGTAAACTTAATAGACAGCCACGCCCCAAAGCCCCGACCAAGTTACTGTAGGAGAACCCCGTCGCCAAAAGCATCCGTTTGGGTGCTCGCGGCAGCGGTGTTCAGCCTTAGTGCATTTCGTCGACGGCATCCGGGGGTGCGGCCGTCTACTAAAGTTTGCGACGAGCATTCGATCACATATCGGGAATCTTGTTGAATTGCCCGACTAGATATTGAAAAGTGTTTTCGATATAGAGACTAAAATGCAGGGTTTATAATTTTTAGGCATGCGATGTCTAAGGAGGTTGCGGATTCCAACTGTTGTAGTTTTACACTTTCTTTTCTGCGACCGTAAGTGTAATATGTGATATCGCCGGTTTCATTGTTATTTGTCAACGACAATTGGGATGCGCATATTTGCTTACGTTGATGACATGTGATGTTATGTGTTGCTGGATATGTTATATTGGATCGTCGCGTTTTTGAATAGCCAGGGGTTTTATGTGAGATGAGGGTTTTTATTTTCTTTCATGTAAAATTCATTGTATGTAATATTCTTTTATTGGGGCACTTCCGGGATGAGGATGATGTCACCATTGTATATTATTTACTTTTCCGCATGAGGTAGACCCAAGGAGGAGAGCACGAGTAACCGGGTTCTAGGGTCCAGTGGGAGACCAACTCGAGGAGTCGAGTCCGGGTCTCCTAACTCTAAAATTGGTAGGGTTGCTTAACGCTCTCGTAGGGGTCTAGGGGTGTAGGTTTGGTTATTCATCGCGACTGTGGAATCCGTGTTTTATAGAGGCTCAAAATAAAACACGGACGTCCTAGTATATCCAATGTTTCATATATTTCTTCTGCTGCGATATCTGTGATGTGATCATTTGATATGTGTTGATAGATACTGTATATAGTATATATGATATATTATAAAGATGTTACTTATGTTTTACACCCGCGCTAGCACTGCCCCGCTCTGCCGTTAGTTACCTAACCTAACGGTGCACGAGGGGACATCGAGGCGAATGCGGATGGCAAAAGTGTACGTCGTATTTATCTGTGATGTTTAGGTGACTTAAATGATAGGACTTCATTAATATGATTAATGAAATAAAAGAAACCTAAAAGATGTTGTGGAATCGAATTTTCAAAAATAGGTAGCTACAGTTCTTGCTTTGCATCGCGGTGTTCCTTGTAGAACACCATTCACCTTATTCGATAAGGAAAGGGCCGAGATCCCTTAACCGGGAGTGACCCCTTTAGCAATGACTGGCAGATCTATAACCCTCGGTTTTGTCTTTTGATTGCTTTTGGAGTTTTTGCTTTGCACAGTGATATATATGATATATCTTGCACCTCATTCGACGAGGAAAGAGCCAAGATCCATTCACCGGGAGTGACCTCTTTAGCGAAACTAGCAAAAGCCTAAAAAACACTCCATTTTAAAATTATTTGATTCTACAACGATATCAAGTTCATTACGCAATAGGTTTTCAGAAAAACCTGTCGTAGCCCTCCGTCATTTCAGATAAGTAGTAGTTAGTATTCGTGCTGCGTTTTTGGCCTTTGTCAAGGCGTAGTGTGCGGTAGCTGACTAGTGCTTATCTGCTTATGCATATGATGCAGATTGGGTTAGGGTAGTCGTACGACCTTGTTGGCCTTTGTCAAGGGTCGTGCGGGCGGATTTAATTCAATCAAGAAATGACGGGTTGAACTTGACTAGCATCCTATGGTTTGTTGGCCTTTGTCAAGGTCATAGGAGGTTAGGGGCAAAATTATCGGGAATTTCAAGTGTTGAAATTTGCAATGAGATTGCATACCTTCTATGAGATAGTTGGATCCCGATACCCACTGTGAGTAATTGTTACTCCTGGGAGAGTTTTACACATTACAATTAGCCGATCAAGTAAGTGTCTAGAAAGGTGTCAACGGGGTTACACCTCTGGGAATATGAGGTTTACTTTAATTAGGTCCGTGCGAAAGCACGAGGAACCTCCCTCAAAGTACCGACACTGGCCTGGCTGAAAGATTGGCGAAGTTGTAGGGTGTAATTAATCCCGGCTAGTCTTTCTTTTTAGGGTTTGAAGAAAGATTTGATAAAAACAGTGGGAGCCATCCTGATTAGATAAAATAATAACCAATCTGATCTTGCAAGAGCATACGCTGAGTGTTTTCTTCTCTCTCTCTCTCTCCAGGTAGCGACCATATCACGCCTTAATCAAGATAATAATACGGATGTTTTGACCGAACCTGCTTGTTATACTGAGCTGAGGAACATTGGTCCCGCTCCAACTTATAAATATTATAAGACAGAGCAGGAAATAGGGGATTACCAGAATTCCCGTACTTCCCAAACGAAGAAAGTGCATGATGATGCATCTTCTTCGGGAATGTTCATTACAGAGAACTGTTTCTCAGTATCCTTTACGTCCTGGGTATGAGATACCGGATCAGGATCCCACATATGTAATTTGTTACATGGGCTACAGATAGGTAGAGAACTGAGAACGGGTGATAAGTTTCATGAGATAGAAACGGTGCAAGTGTTGCAGCCAAATCTGTTGGTAGTTATCACCCTGTATTACCAGAATTCATTGATTCTGAACGAATGTCATTAGATACCGAACCTTATATACAACATCATATCAGTCTCTTTATTTAGTAAAGAAGGATATTATTTTGTATTGTTGGATAATGTTTTGAACATTTCCTATATCAAGAGTTGATCGGTTCAAGCACGTTATCTAAAAGCATAAACGTTCTAAATCAAACTACAGTTCTTAGTATACATAACACACACAAGAGGAAGAGTTCAGAAATGAACGAATCCTTCTTGAGGTATTGTAGACTAGGTCATATCAATGTGACCCGACTAGCTGAAGTTATATATAGATGCATATTTAAATTAGTTTGAAATTACATCTTGTGAAACTTGCCGGTCATGTCACAGAGATAAGATGACCATAGCTCCATTTATTAGAAACAAAGAAAGAGTTAGTGAACTCTTTGGATTGATACATGATGATGTATGTAGGTCCCCAGTCTACACATGCCAAGACCGGTTCTTTGTACTTCATTACATTCTCTAACGATCTCTCAAGATTCAGACATATGTTCCTGTTGAAACACAAGTCCGATCCTTTTGAGATATTCACAGAATATAAGTTATAAGAAGAGAACCAAAACGGGTATAAGTATTATGTTCTTTGATGTGATCAAGGAGGAGAATACTTGAGCACGGAATTCCTGTATTATTCTAAAGGAGAATGAGATTCTCTCTCAGCATTACTCCTCCGTATACACCACAGCACGTCGGTGTATCGGGGCGGAGCAATCACACCCTATGAGATAAGGTGTGCTCTATGATAAGTACTACTGTGTTACCTATTTCCTTTTAGGGAGTTATGCACTTGTGAAGTTGCATACCTATTGAATAGGGTTCCGATTAAATTAATTGCCTACCACTTCATATGAGATATGGAAAGGGAAGAGCCCATATCTTAAGTTTTTTATGATATGGGGTTGTCCAGCCTATGTCTAAAAGCATAATCCAGACAAGCTCGAAGCAAAATCAGTTCTGTAGAAGTTTGTTGGATATCCCAAGCATTCGCAAGGGAATATCTTCTACCTAACCGAGGAACAAAAGTTGTTTTGTTTCTCAACATGCCACCTTTGTGAAAGAGAATTTCTTGAGAAGAAATTAGTGGTCATGAGGTAGAACTGGAAGGAGTTCCAGCTATACAAACTGCAGCTGATGATTTGGTAGAACGAAAGTATTCAATAGTTTCTAATGAACCTCAGCCTCTCCGCCGATCTAGTAGGGTTCCACACCCACCTGAGAGATACTTCGGTTTCTCTATGACAGTGGGAGCGAGGAATGCATCATGAGATGATGACCCAACTAGTTTGGAGTTGGCCATCAGGAGTGGGACCTTGTAAGAATGGTTGGATGCTTAACGATCTGAGATAGAATCCTTATACACCAACAAAGTATGGACTTTGGTTGCTTTATCTGAAGGGTTAAATCCACATCAGGAGCAAGTATATCTTAAGAAGATTACTTGGTGTACATGAAAAAGTTGAGACTTTCAAAGCTATGCTTAAGTTCATCCAGATCCTACTTGCAACGGCTACATACCATGACTACGATATCTGGCGGTTGGGTGTCATGACTGCTTTTCTAAATGATGATTTAGAAGAGAGCGTCTATAAGTACACAGCCGGAGGGCTTCGTAAACAGTGGGAGCAGTGGAAACGTGTGCAAGATGTTTTATGTGATAAAGCAGGCATCCCGGAGTTGGAACGTCTATTTTGATGTGTGAGTCAAAGAGTTTGACATTATCAAAATGGTAGATGAACCTTGTATATACAAAAAGGTAGTAGGGAGTATGGTGGTGATCCTCATAGAGTAGGTGGATGACATACTCTTGATAGGGAAGGAGTTTCCTATGCTACGCTCGGTCAATCTCCGCTTATCACAATGATTCTCCATATAGGATCAAAGTGATACCTCCTAAATCCTGAGTTTTGGATCTATGAGATAGATCTAATTGGATGTTAAGATACTCACTAGTTGTAGTGAGATGGTATCAATTGATCCTGGGAGAATCACTGGAATGGTTCCAGAGTGATAAGGACGACTGAAAGTCGGTCACAGGCATTGTCTTTACTCTCAGTAGAGGGACGGTATGTCGGAAGAGTTCGAAGACAGATACCGTGGCATACTAGACGATAAAGGCTAGATACATCGCTACCAAAGATGCTACCAAAGAGGCAGTCTGGGTGTATATTAGTTCATGAGATGAACTTCGTTCCTACCATTGTATGACAATGGAGTTATGGTTTATGCCTAGGAACTCCCGTCCCGTCAGTGATCCAGACATATTCTAAGGCAGTGTCACCTGATCATGGAGATGGTTGATCTCCAGGGGATCGAGGTCAGGAAAGTAGACTCAGAGGACAACACGGCGGATCCACTCACAAAGGCCTTTTCCAAGAGAGAGACTTTTATGTGATGGTTGAGTATGAGATACTACAACCATTGTTATCAGATGGCCCTAGTGCAAGTGGGAGATTGTTAGTTATATGTATGCTCTAAAGGCCATTACTATACATGAGATGTATATTGTAGTGGATGCTTAGAAATATATAGGGAGGACTTTCTTGCTCGACATGATTGTATGCTATCTGGTTACTATTTACCTTAACGTGTACACTGATTGTCTCTCTGTTTCATGTGGGTAAAGCCCTTAAGATGTGTACTTGACTACTTAGACTATGATGCGGATCATACTAGTGGGGACATGGTAGTCCATAAGTACATCCTTCAAGGTCCCTAGTCATGGGTGTATCGAGACGGGGCATCGATATACTAGAGTAGACTAGCGTATACCTTCTCGACCCATATAGATGGGCGATGGATGATCCTATATCCATTGGTGTTTGACATCAGAGATGATATACGGGTGCTCAGTGGAGACAGGGTACAATGGACGGACTCGCCGAGAACTCCTAGATGGTAATATACCTTACGTCAGATGGCAGTTCTCTGGTGACACCGGTACAGGTTAGTCTGTAGACCCGAGATCGTCATAGAGTCTTGTGTGATTCCTACTGTGCTTTGATTTCCACCTTACCACGTCCAAGAGGGCGTGCAAAACGGTGGTTTTTGGGTACAGTCCCGAGTCATATGGAGGCAATGAGCGATAGGAGGGGTTTCGTCTCTCCCGGTATTGGGGGTTGATGTCGCACTGTGCTCGATTGGACATAACAGGGAAGTCCCTGGCCAGGGATAGTTTAGAGATTTACTGGTAAGTGTTACCAGTAGTTTCTCGACCCGTTATGAGCCTCATATCGGCACGACTTATCGGTTATTGGGGTCTGACGTTTACCGCCCCTAGAGTTGATATGCGACATATCAGACGAGGAGACCGGACTGTACGGTAGTGTCACTGTCAGGCTTTTTGCAGGAGTTGGAGCGGGCTTGCTTGCTGATCTTCTGATCTCTCAATACCCGGGTAGCCGTTACGTCCAGCTAGTACCGCTGACGGCTTGTGGGTGCTTGATATGATCACTTACTGTCGGCGTATTGACGAGTCTTTAGAGTCCTACATAGTGGTTTTACTGGCTCAGGCAAAACGAAATAAGGGCACATATGTGATACGTGCAGGACCGAGAATAATGCGAGTATGTGATACCGTATTCTATTCTCGCGATGTTTGTATCGTCCGGTTATATGCGATATAACCAGGTTATCGAATCAAGGGTTGATTCGATAAGTCGATACATTGGATATTAGTAGGTTATATGTGATATAACCGGATTATTAAGTTAAGTGTTGATTTAATAATTTAGTGTATAATTGTATATGTGATATACTAATTTACATTAACTAACATTGGTTCACTTAAGCATTTGTTTTTCTTACTTGTGCACAACTTAATATATATGTGATATATATTTATTTATGTTCATTATGTATCATGGTTGTTGATACAACTATACATGGGTGTATGGGACATACACCATTATAATTATATTGGTGGGGTTTTAATATACAAAGTAAATACAAAATTAATGGATAATTGTTCAAGTGCATGAAGCTTGTGAGTGCATTGACCAAAGTCCAATAGTTTTGTTTTACTTAGGATTTTTATAAACCTAACCACTATAATTAGCTATGGTTATGTCTCTAAACGAGTTAGTATATGATACCCACTCACCCATGGTTAGCTCACTCTCTCTTTAGTTAGTTTTCATTCTCATTTTTGAGCTCATCTTCTTCCTCCTTCAAATTCTTGCTAGGGTTTGATAAAGAGAGAGAAACATTGTGAGAAAATAAATTCTAAAGTGTACCCATTTCCTATTTCATCATCCTCCACTAGACTAGCACATTAGTTTAAGGTGTTTGCTTCACTAATTCTCTAGTTAGTGAAGTAGAAACTTGAGTTCGTATTCCCTCGACGTAGATCATCTTCGGCCTCGAAGACTTCAAGCAAAACCGTTGCCCTCTTCTAATGGAGCCGTCCGAGAGTCCGGGAGCACCATGATCGCATCGAAGGGACTACAACAAGGAGCTTTAGTAGTGAAGGACAGATCTACAAAGGTTGTATTTCGTATTCACTTAGTGTTAATGTGTTACGACCCGAAATTGGCACGTGACGGCCCTAATAATACGCAACGTCTACAGGCGTAACGCAGTAAAAGAAAGCCAAAGCCCAGAAATCTAAACCATTAAAATACCAGAAAAGATAAGAAACATTGTTTAAAAGTCTTTGAAATCACGACCAAAATTCTTTAAAAGTCCAACTTTATTTCCTTTAAAATTTTGGCAGCACCTCCTTTGTAAAAGCTAGCCCCAAAAATGGGTACAACATAAATATAAAGTAAAGCATCCCAAACGGGAGCAAATCCACGCCCAAAGGCGGAAAACAACCACCACAACAAATATACGACGCCGTAGCGAAGAAATAGAAGACGATAGAAACGAAACTGTATAAAAGACAACAAATCCAACATAATATACAACATCGTCCTCACCAAGTCTCTAAGTCAATATGAAAATAGTAAATGGAGAGTACAGGGATACAACGAATATACAATACAACGAATAACCACAAAACCCACCTAGGCAAACTGCACACTGTGAGCTGATGCGGTATCCGTAGCAAAAGATGATAGATGAATAGCCAGCCTCGACTACTCTGGGGGACACTCTGTAACACCAGTGGCACAACGGGGATGAGTTGCCAACTCGTGAAAAGTAAATAACATATGCAGGTAATCGCAAGAATGTACGTACTTCATGAATCTAATGTTAGTTATATGTATGCCCTAGAGGCCATTACTGTACATTGGATGTATATTGTAGTGGATGCTGGGACATATATAGGAAGGACTTTCTTGCTCGACATGATAGTATGCTATCTGGTTGACCTTTACCTTAACGTGTACACTGATTGTCTCTCTGTTACATGTTGGTAAAGCCCTTAGGATGTGTACTTGACTACCTGGACTGTGATGCGGATCATACTAGTAGGGACATGGTAGTCCATAAGTACATCCTTCAAAGTCCCTAATCGTGGGTGTATCGAGACGGGGCATCGATATACCAGAGTAGACTAGCATGTACCTTCTCGACCCATATAGATGGACGATGGATGATCCCATATCCATCGGTGTTTGACATCAGAGATGATATACGGGTGCTCAGTAGAGACTGGGTACACTGGACGGACTCGCCGAGAACTCCCAGATGGTATTATACCTCACGTCAGATGGCAGTTCTCTGGTGACACTGGTACAGAGTAGTCTGTTGACCCGAGATCGTCAAAGAGTCTTGTATGGTTCACACTGTGTTTGATTTCCATCTTACCACGTCCAAGAGGGCGTGCAAAATGGTGGTTTTTGGGTACAGTCCCGAGTCACATGGAGGCAATGAGCGATAGGAGGGGATTCGTCTCTCCCGGTATAGGGGGTTGATGTTGCGCTGTGTTCGATTGGCTATAACAGGAAATCCCTGGCCAGGGTTGCTGAGATTTACTGGTAAGTGTTACCAGTAGTTTCTCGAATTGTTATAGACCTCATATCGACACGACTTATCGAGCTATTGTGGTCTGACGTTTACCACCCCTAGGCGAGATATGCGACATATCAGACGATCAGACCGGACTGTACGGTAGTGTTACTGGTTGGATTCACTGGAGTTTGAGCGGCCTTGCTCGTCGATCTTCAGATCGCTCAATACCCGGGTGGCCGTTATGTTTAGCAGACCGCTTGCGGCTTGTGGGTGTTTGATATGATCATCACCTGCTGCCGGCGTATTGACGAGTCTTTAGAGTCCTACACAGAGGTTTCCTGGCTCAAGCGAAACGAAATAGGAGCGCATATGAGATATGCGCGGGACCGAGAATAATGCGTGTATGTGATACCGTATTTCATTTTCGCGATCAATGTGTCGAATGGTTGTATGCGATATAACCTAGTTATCGATTCAAGCGTTGATTCGATAAGCCGATACATAGGTTACTAGTCGGTTATATGCGATATGACCGGATCGTTAAATCAAGTGTTGATTTAATGATTTAATGCATAATTATATATTTGATATATTACTTTGCATTAACTAGTATCGGTTCACTTTAAATGGATTTTCTCGCTCGGTTGTGCGCATTGCATATGCGATATGATTTTGTGCACTTGATTGTATCTTGTTTGATTATACATGCTTTATGGTTAAGTGTAAAGAATTAAACCAAGGTTAAATTTTTGATTAGGGTTTTACTTATTCATTCATCTTATTTATTTATCCATTTTGAATAAATTGAAAGATAAATGAATGGTGGCTTCTTTTGTTTTTAGTTAAAGCTTCATGAAGCTTTGACTTGATGACTTTTTTGTTCTCATCCTTAACCCTAACCATCAACCCAACCTTAGTCAATTCTCTACACTTAACTAAGGTAAAGATTATGATAAGTATTGTTTTATTTATCATAATAACTTATCATATTCTTCATCTTCTTCTTCTTCTTCACTTCAAGAAAAAGCTTCACAAGCTTTAATGGCAAAGTGAGAATTAGAGTGAGAAATCCAATTCTAAAGTCTACCCACTTCCTATTTCTTCATCCTCTACCTCTTGCCAAGTAGTAGAGTGTGTTTCCTTCACAAGTTTTCAAGACTTGGTGAAGGTGGAGCTTGATCTAGCGATGCCTCGACGTAGATCATCTTCGGCATGGACATCGACGACCAAGCTCGCCTATTCTCCGATGAAGCCGACGCTAGAGCCCGGATTTGATTTGGACAGCGGAGAGGACCTCATCTCGGAGCCGTGGAGGTGGACAAACGGATCTACAAAGGTTGTATTTCCGTATCACTTAGTTAAGTGTTAACTAGTTAGCTTATTCGCCTAGAAATCTAGTTTACGATCCGTAGTCGGGTCTCTCGGCACCGTTAATTTTTGAAAATGGCATGTTCGATGCCTTGTATAACCTCATTAGGGTGCCTAGGAACCTTTCACTGGTATCAGAGCCTAGCTAAAGCCTTAGGCGAAGTCCAGACGGAATTTGAAACCCGGACGAACCGAAATCCTAACCCCAAAATAGCTCTCTGGACTTTTTTCAAATTTTGGGATTTTTCAGTATTAAAAATATGCAGAAAAACATGCAGGAATATCTAAGAGTTACTGTGAAGTCGTAAGCCCTAATTCCATTAAAGCGCCGCGTTTCCGCGGCACGAGCATGGCTCGTGCGGCGGAACCGCGGCCGTTTTGTCGTGTTGTGAGGTAATGTTTGCACAGTAACTCCTATTTAACAGTACTGGTTTTCATGGGTATTTTTAATATTTTTTCAAGAGTTGAATTTTTCTGGGTTGTTTTGGGGATTCGAATGTTCGATCGGATTATCAAATTTTGTCTGTGTGGCTTTCCGGATAAATTTTAGAATATGTTAAAAAGTTCGACCGGATATAAATACCCAATTTTTCCCCTGTCGGGAAATTTCCAAGTGTTGTATTTTTCCGTAGTTTAACGACGTTCTAAGTAGTGCAAGTAACTCGATGGACCCTCTAGAAGACAACAAACCTTAACTCGATTATGTGACCATCTTGAACTGCCCTTTGAACCTTCGGGTTTGGGGCAGTACGGCGTGCCACATGTGAGGCGTTGGCTTGACCCTTCTATGGCTGGACCGTTGGTACTGAGGCACGAACTGAATGTTGTTAGACTTATTTCATGTGTTGATCTGTATCGGGAAAACTTGGATGTTCGATTGTTCGATCGAAAAGTTTAACATTTTCTGTTTATCTGGAATGGGATACAATAATTGGAATTCACAATAGTTATATGATAACTGGATGAATGTTATAAACATAGCAATTTAGTCTCACTTGATCGGTTGCCACGGAATTTTGATGTGATCAAAAGTCCGTTGCAATCACGTAGCGTACGCGGATATTCGCCGGTAAACTTAATAGACAGCTACACCCCATAGCCTCGACCAAGTGACTGTAGGAGAACCCCGTCGCCGAAAGCATCCGTTCGGATGCTCGCGGCAGCGGTGTTCCGCCTTGGTGCACTTCGTCGACGGTATCGGGGGTGCGGCCGCCTACTAAAGTTTGCGACGAGCATTCGATCAGACTGTCGGGAATCTTGTTGAATTGCCCGACTTGTTATTGAAAAGTGTTTTCGATATTGAGACTAAAATGCTGGGTTTATAATTGTTAGGCATGCGATGTCTAAGTAATTTATTTGGTCAGGCATACGATGTCTGAGGTGGTTGCGGATTCCAACTGTTGTAGTTTTACACTTTCTTTTCTGTGACCGTAAGTGTAATATGTGATATCGCCGGTTTCATTGCTATATGTCAACGACAATTGGGATGCGCATATTTACTTACGTTGATGACATGTGATGTTATGTGTTGCTGGATATGTTATATTGGATCGTCGTGTTCGAATAGCCGGGGTTTTTTTATGTGAGATGAGTGTTTTTCATTTTCATTCATGTAAAAACTTGTATGTAATATTCTTTTAAGGGGCACTTCCAGGTTGCAGATGTTGTCACCGTTGATGTATATTATTTAATTTTCCTCACTAGGATAGACCCAAGGAGGAGGGCACAAGTAACCGGGTTCTGGAGTCTAGTGGGAGACCAACTCGAGGAGTCGAGTCCGGGTGTCCTAACTCTAGAATTGGTAGGGTTGCTTGCCTCTCTCATAAGGGTCTAGGGGTGTGGGTTTGGCTATTCATCACGAACGTGGAATCCGTGTTTTATACTGGCTCGTATAGAAAACACGGACGTCCTAGTATATCCAATATTTCATATGTTTCTTCTGCTGCGATATCTGTGATGTGATCATGTGATGTTCTGTGATAGATACAGTATATAGTATATATGATATATTATATAGACGTTACTTATGTTTTACACCCGCGCTAGCACTGCCCCGCTCTGTCGTTAGTTACCTAACCTAACGGTGCATGAGGGGACATCAAGGCGAATGCGGATGGCATAAGTGTACGTCGTATTTATCTGTGATGTTTAGGTATTTAAATGATGGGACTTCATTAATGTGATTAATGAAATAAAAGAAACCTAAGATGTTGTAGAATCGAATTTCAAAATAAAACAAGTAGCTACAGTTCTTGCTTTGCACAGCGGTATATATGATATATCCTGCACCTTATTCGATAAGGAAAGGACCGAGATCCCTTCACCGGGAGTGACTCCTTTAGCAATAACTGGCAGATGCTACACCCTCGGTTTGTCTTTTGATTGCTTTAAGAGTTTTTGCTTTGCACAGAGATATATATGATATATCCCGCACCTCATTCGACGAGGAAAGGACCGACGATCCCTTCACCGGGAGTGACTCCTTTAGCAAAACTGGAAAAGCCTCAAAAACACTCCATTTCAAAATTCATTCGATCCTACAACGATATCAAGTTCATTACGCAATAGGTTTTCGTAAAAACTTGTCGTAGCCCTCCGTCATTTCAGATAAATCATGTTTAGTATTCGTGCTGCGTTTGTTGACCTTGTCAAGGCGCAGTGTGCGGTAGCTAACCAGTATTTATCTGTTTATGCATATGATGCAGATTGGGTTAGGGTAGTCGTGCGGCCTTGTTAACCTTGTCAAGGGTCGTGCGGGTGGGTTTGATTCAATCAAGAAATGACGGGTTGAACTTGACTTGCGGTCTATGGTTTGTTGACCTTGTCAAGGTCATAGATCGTTCGGGGCAAAATATTATCGGGAATTTCAAGTGTTGAAATTTGCAATGAGATTGCATACCTTCTATGAGATAGTTGGATCCCGATTCCCGCTGCGAGTAAGAGTTACTCCTGGGAGAGTTTAATACATTACAATTAGCCGATCAAGTAGGTGTCTAGAAAGGTGTTAACGAGGTTACGCCTCTGGGAAAACGAGGTTTACATTAATTAGGTTCGTGCGAAAGCACGGGGGACCTCCCTCAAAGTACCGACACTGGCCTGGCTGAAAGATTGGCGAACTTATAGTGTGTAATTAATCCCGGCTAGTCTTTCCTTTTAGGGTTTGAAGGAAGATTTGATAAAAAGCAGTGGGAGCCATCCTGATTAGATAAAATAATAACCAATCTATTCTTGCAAGAGCGCACGCTGAGTGTTTTCTTCTCTCTCTCTCCTGGTAGCGACCATGTCACGCCTTAATCAAGATAATAATACGGAATATTGACCGAACCCGCTTGTTATACTGAGCTGGGGAACGTTGGTCCCGCTCCAACTTATAATTGTTATAAGACAGAGAAGGAAATTGGGGAATACCAGATTTCCCGTGCCGCCCAAACGAAGAGAGTGCATGCTGATGCATCATCTTCGGGTGTGTTCATTATACAGAACTGTTTCTCAGTATCCTCCGCATCCTTGGTATATGATACCGGATCAGGATCCCAGATATGTAATCTGTTACATAGGGCTACAAAAGGGTAGAAAAAC
Organism: Agapanthus africanus; assembly: GCA_030015575.1. NCBI lineage: Eukaryota > Viridiplantae > Streptophyta > Magnoliopsida > Asparagales > Amaryllidaceae > Agapanthus > Agapanthus africanus. The sequence continues at coordinate 273,198,436 of JASDDO010000012.1, forward strand.
TGAGAACGGGTGATAAGTTTCATGAGGCAGAAAACGGGGCAAGTGTTGCAGCCAAGTCTGTTGGTCACTGTCACCCTGTATTGTAATACATTGATTCTGAACGAATGTTATTAGATACCGAACCTGATATACAAAATGATATCTGTCTCTTTATTAGTAAAGAAACGATAAAATTTCGTATTGTTGGATAATGTTTTGAACATTTCCTATATCAAAAGTTGATCGGTTCAGGCACGTTATCTAAAAGCATTGATGTTCTAAGTCAAACTACAGTTCTTAGTATACGGAACACACACAAGAGGAAGAGTTCAGAAATGAACGAATTCTTCTTTAGGTATTGTACACTAGGTCAGATCAATGTGACCCGACTAGCTAGAGTTACATATAGATGCATATTTAAATCAGTTTGAATTTACATCTTGTGAAACTCGCCAGTCATGTCACAAAGATAAGATGACCATAGCTCCGTTTACTGAAAACAGAGAAAGAGTTAATGAACTCTTGGGATGATACATGTTGATGTATGTAGGTCCCCTGTCTACACATGCTAGGACTGGTTCTTTATACTTCATTACGTTCTCTGATAATCTCTCAAGATTCAGATCTATGTTCTTGTTGAAACACAAGTCCGAACCTTTTGAGATATTCATAGAATATAAGTTAGAAGTTGGGAACCAAAATACGGGTATAAGTATTATGTCCTATGATGAGATTAGGGAGGAGAATACTTGTGCATAGAATTTCTGGACTATTCTAAAGGAGAATGAGATTCTCCCTCAGCATTACTCCTCCGTATACACCATTGCACGATGGTATGTCGGGGTAGAGCAATTGCACCCTATTCGATATGGTGTGCTCTATGATGAGTACTACCGAGTTACCTATTTCCTTTTGGGAGTTATGCACTTATGAAGCTGCATACCTATTGAATTAGGGTTCGAATCAAATCAAAGCCTACCATTTCATATGTGATATGGAAAGGGAAGAGCCCATGTCTTAAGCTAGTTAAGATTTGGGGTTGTCCGGCCTATGTCTAAAAGAAAAATCCGGACAAGCTCGAGGCAACATCTGTTATGTACAACTGGAAATGTTCCAGCTATACAAACTGCAGCTGATGATTTGACAGAACCAAAGGATTCAGTAGATTCCAACGAACCTCAGCCTCTCCGCCGATCTAGTAGGATTCCTCACCTACCTGAGAGATACTTCGGTTTCTCTATGACAGTGGGATCGAGGATTACATCATGAGATGATGACCCAACTAGTTTCGAGCTGGCCATCAGGAGTAAGACTCTGTAAGAATGGCTGGATGCTTAGTGATCTGAGATGGAATCCATGTACACCAACAAAGTATGGACTTTGGTTGCTATATCTGAAGGGTTAAATCCCCATCAGGAGCAAGTATATCTTGAGAAGATTACTTGGTGTAAATGGAAAAGTTGAGACTTTCAAAGCTAGACTTGTTAAAGGTTTTCGTCATCAACCAGGCGTGGATAATGATGAAACCTTTTCCAATACCTATGCTTAAGTCCATCCAGATCCTACTTGCCACGGCTACATACCATGACTACGATATCTGGTGGTTGGGTGTCATGACTTCTTTTCTAAATGTTGTTTTAGAAGAGTGCGTCTATAAGTACATAGCCAGAGGGACTCGTAGACAGTGGGAGCAGCGAAAACGTGTGCAAGATGTTTTATAAGATAAAGCAGGCATCGCAGAGTTGGAACGTCTGTTTTGATGCGTTAGTCAAAGAAGTTGACATCATCAAAATGGTAGATGAACCTTGTATAAACAAAAAGGTAGTAGGGAGTATGGTGGTGATCCTCATAGAGTACGTGGATGACATACTCTTGATAGGGAAGGAGTTTCCTATGCTACGCTCGATCAATCTCCGCTTATCACAAAGATTCTCCGTGTAGGATCAAGATGATACCTCCTAAATCCTGAGTTTTAGATCTATGAGATAGATTTAATTGGATGTTAGGATTCTCACTAGTTGTAGTGAGATGGTATCAATCGACCCTGAGGAGAATCACTGGAAGTGTTCCAGTGTGATAAAGACTACTGAATGTCAGTCGCAGGCATTGTCTTTACCCTCAGTAAAGGGACGGTATGTTGGAAGAGTTCCAAGCTAGATACCGTGACATACTAGACGATAAAGGCAGGATACATCGCTACTTAAGATGCTACCAAAGAGGCTGTTTGGATGTATAATGGTTCATGAGATGAACTACGTTCCTACCAATGTGAGTCAATGGAGTTGTGGCTTATGCCAAGGAACGCCGTTCCCATCAGTGATCCAGACTCATTCTAAGGCAGTATCACCTGATCATGGAGATGGTTGATCTCCAGGTCGATCGAGGCAAGGAGAGCAGACTTAGAGGATAACGCGGCGGATCCACTCACGAAGGCCTATTCCTAGAGAGAGACTTTTATGGGATGGTTGAGTATGAGATACTTCGACCACTGCTACAGATGGCCCTAGTGCAAGTGGGAGATTGTTAGTTATATGTATGCCCTAGAGGCCATTACTGTACATTGGATGTATATTGTAGTGGATGCTGGGACATATATAGGGAGGACTTTCTTGCTCGACATGATAGTATGCTATCTGGTTGACCTTTACCTTAACGTGTACACTGATTGTCTCTCTGTTACATGTTGGTAAAGCCCTTAGGATGTGTACTTGACTACCTGGACTGTGATGCGGATCATACTAGTGGGGACATGGAAGTCCATAAGTACATCCTTCAAAGTCCCTAGTCGTGGGTGTATCGAGACGGGGCATCGATATACCAGAGTAGACTAGCGTGTACCTTCTCGACCCATATAGATGGGCGATGGATGATCCCATATCCATCGGTGTTTGACATCAGAGATGATATACGGGTGCTCAGTAGAGACTGGGTACACTGGACGGACTCGCCGAGAACTCCCAGATGGTATTATACCTCACGTCAGATGGCAGTTCTCTGGTGACACTGGTACAGAGTAGTCTGTTGACCCGAGATCGTCATAGAGTCTTGTGTGGTTCCCACTGTGCTTTGATTTCCATCTTACCACGTCCAAGAGGGCGTGCAAAACGGTGGTTTTTGGGTACAGTCCCGAGTCACATGGAGGCAATGAGCGATAGGAAGGGATTCGTCTCTCCCGGTATAGGGGGTTGATGTTGCGCTGTGTTCGATTGGCTATAACAGGAAATCCCTGGCCAGGGTTGCTGAGATTTACTGGTAAGTGTTACCAGTAGTTTCTCGAATTGTTATAGACCTCATATCGACACGACTTATCGAGCTATTGGGGTCTGACGTTTACCACCCCTAGGCGAGATATGCGACATATCAGACGATCAGACCGGACAGTACGGTAGTGTTACTGGTTGGATTCACTGGAGTGTGAGCGGGCTTGCTCGTCGATCTTCAGATCGCTCAATACCCGGGTGGCCGTTACGTTTAGCAGACCGCTTGCGGCTTGTGGGTGTTTGATATGATCATCACCTGCTGCCGGCGTATTGACGAGTCTTTAGAGTCCTACACAGAGGTTTCCTGGCTCAAGCGAAACGAAATAGGAGCGCATATGAGATATGTGCGGGACCGAGAATAATGCGTGTATGTGATACCGTATTTCATTCTCGCGATCAATGTGTCGAATGGTTGTATGCGATATAACCTAGTTATCGATTCAAGCGTTGATTCGATAAGCCGATACATAGGTTACTAGTCGGTTATATGCGATATGGCCGGATCGTTAAATCAAGTGTTGATTTAATGATTTAATGCATAATTATATATTTGATATATTACTTTGCATTAACTAGTATCGGTTCACTTTAAATGGATTTTCTCGCTCGGTTGTGCGCATTGCATATGCGATATGATTTTGTGCACTTGATTGTATCATGTTTGATGATACATGCTTTATGGTTAAGTGTAAAGAATTAAACCAAGGTTAAATTGTTGATTAGGGTTTTACTTATTCATTCATCTTATTTATTTATTCATTTTGAATAAATTGAAAGATAAATGAATGGTGGCTTCTTTCGTTTTTAGTTAAAGCTTCATGAAGTTTTGACTTGATGACTTTTTTGTTCTCATCCTTAACCCTAACCATCAACCCAACCTTAGTCAATTCTCTACACTTAACTAAGGTAAAGATTATGATAAGTATTGTTTTATTTATCATAATAACTTATCATATTCTTCATCTTCTTCTTCTTCTTCACTTCAAGAAAAAGCTTCATAAGCTTTAATGGCAAAGTGAGAATTAGAGTGAGAAATCCAATTCTAAAGTCTAACCACTTTCTATTTCTTCATCCTCTACCTCTTGCCAAGTAGTAGAGTGTGTTTCCTTCACAAGTTTTCAAGACTTGGTGAAGGTGGAGCTTGATCTAGCGATGCCTCGACGTAGATCATCTTCGGCATGGACATCGACGACCTAGCTCGCCTATTCTCCGATGAAGCCGACGCTAGAGCCCGGATTTGATTTGGACAGCGGATAGGACCTCATCTCGGAGCCGTGGAGGTGGACAAACGGATCTACAAAGGTTGTATTTCCGTATCTCTTAGTTAAGTGTTAACTAGTTAGCTTATTCGCCTAGAAATCTAGTCTACGATCCGTAGTCGGGTCTCTCGGCACCGTTAATTTTTGAAAATGGCATGTTCGATGCCTTGTATAACCTCATTAGGGTGCCTAGGAACCTTTCATCTAATATATGACAATTGCAGTAATAACAGGTCATGAGTACGAAATAATGGAAAGTACACTAACAAGTACCACCAATATATAAAGCAATAATGAGATGACAACAATATACAATAATCATGCACTGGGGATATGAGAAAGTAAATGTGCAACACTCATGAAAGATACACTCATAGGTACTCCTAATACATGGAACAGTGCACAAGTATATAAAGATGAGGTATGGAGTGAAATATGTCATTTCCACTGAATCCTGCCATCGTGGTAGGATCACAATCGAGCAAGACAAATCAAAATCCCAATTCCTCAAATCAGCCCCCAAATTGGCTCTCATATCATCTAAGTGTCACATCGCCTCAACTGCACAATATCAAGTATATCTCGCATATGTATCGAATGTACAACATCAAGTAGATCTCACCTGTCTAGTATGTACAATATCAGGTATATCTCACATATATCAAATGTACAACATCAAGTGGATCTCACATATCTCGTATGTACAATATCAGCATATCTCACATATATCAAATGTACAACAGCAAGTGGATCTCACATATCTCGTATGTACAATATCAGTATCCAATCCCAATGAATCTCTTAAGTCCCAAATCAAATCTCCAGCACAGTTCTAACATCCTAATATAATGTCATAAATAAATATAATGAGAGCAATACACATATATTAGCGTCCCATTCCACTAATATTGGTGCAAGGGTATATATAACAGCGACTCAATCCCCTGTTATATATACAAAAGAGTAATTGGAAATATCATGAAACCAATGTGCCAAGAATCGACACAGAAATGCTGATCCATCAGGTGCTGTCTCCATGACTGGCCCCCTGATAGGTACGTATCATACGCTATCCCGAAAGCTCGAGTGCCTAACTCTGACCCTCGACTCTCGACGTATCCATACGTACATGACTCCCGTCGGTATCCACTCGATAGCCGATGAGTCAATGGTCCTGTCACCGGAAAGTATGGTTCCCCTAAGCCTCATCGCCTAGCACCGCGATGTCGACTCACACGGCGACAACGTTCTTGCTTCAGGGTACCTCCGGGGCCCACCATGTACCCATACATGCATCCCTCCTTTCCTCGCGTAGGGTATATATATCAGCACCGATAAATCTCATGGTGGCTGCTAAAATATCATATCAAGGAAACCGGGTTTTTCAATGTATGCATAATTTCATGAACTACCACGGTTCCCAAATCCAGACAACATCATGAAAAATCCATAAAACAATGCGATAATCCATGAATAAAGTATACGCAACATAAAAACTGTAATGAAAGCGTATAAAAGAAAAGCATAGCATTCACCAGATATAAATGAACACATGAATGGTATAGCAGAAATATAGGTATCTACCTATATGATGATGTGATATACCTATCAGGTATAAGTAAAGTAAAAAATGAAAGTACACCTGTAGCTATGTCCTTAGGTGTGTATGTACCTATCACTAATGGTACAATACCCTATAGGTAAACAGATAACTGTATGTCAATGTGATAAGAAATATGAATCAATGTCACAATGTCCCTAACCAAGAAATATAATATCTATAAGTGGTTATGTGTGTGACATGGTAATTATTGACGGTTTGTGTAGCATACAAACAGTGCTAGTGCAACATAAATCGTCAATAATATGTCCAGTGTCCTACTACTACTAGTCCAGGCACACTACAATCTAACTAATAGGGTAAATGCACAATTTTAAACATGACATTGAATATGCGACAATGTAAATATTTCTAGCCCAGACGCATAACGTCATGCAGGCGATTCCCTTGTAGATGTTAAATCTACTCACCAACGCTCCAAGCTAGGTGAAGCCTACCACCTGTTTTCCCCTTGTCGTAGCGTCCGAAGTCCCCGCTTGCGAACCTAAAATTTCATAAACACATCACATAAGCATATATTCTACATCGACGAAAAGACATCGAAACGCAAGAATAACGCCCTGAAAAATACACTGCGCGCTTAGCGCATCTATCGCGCACGATACCGGCCAAAACCCTAATTGGGGTCGCTAAACTACAAAACACCAATTCTGGACCCCGATCGTCCCGATCGCGCAACACAACACAAAAATTACGAGGAATACACTGGATATAACCTCGCAACTACCAAAAGAACCCTCCGTCGGAAAAACCCCGAAATCTAGTAAGCAACCTATCGCAATATATCGCACTAGGTTCAAGATAACACCAATCTAACAATTACAAATACCTTAAAATAGCTTAACTAAGCTATCTAAACCAATCCTATATTTTTAAACTTGCTTAATTAAGTTTTAGCAAAAATCTAGTAAGCAAAAACCCTTAATTAGACAAAGTAGTAATTAGCAAAAATTAGCATTTTCTACTAGATTAATCTTTTCCAAAACACAATTTAACACTTGAATTAAACACTAATCACTTAATTAAAATTTAACCCTAACATGAATTTTTTAAACCAAATATAATGAATTAATCATGAATTAAAAGCTAAATTAAGCACTTAAATAGCTATCTAAATTATCTAGTTAAAGATTACAGCAATTAATTATATATTAAGGTAAGAAATTATACCTCCTCAAGAACACCAAAAAGAAATTTGATCCATCATTTTATCCTCCAAAATCAAGCTTTGATGAAGATCCATGAAGGATTAGTGATGGAAAAATGGTTTAATATTTATATAGGAATTTTTGGATTTATTTTTGGAATTCCTTTTGTGTTTTTGATAGAAAATGAGTGAGAAATGAGTTTGGAATTGTTAAGGACAGAAATGGGGGGGTTGAGCTCGGCCAAGAAGGGATGGGGGGTATTTTTGTGAATAATTTGTGAGGAAATAGCTAGGAAAGAGTGTAAATAATATAAAAAATGCTATTTTGCCACCTTTCACTCTTTTCTTTTCTTTTTAAATCCAAACCATTAGTCACCAAAAAAAATCTAGATATTTAAAAAGAACCTTCTAAAATAATTCTGGTGACAAAATTAATTTATTCACAAAATAAAAATTTTCCCGATTTACGTGCACAAAATACCGCTTAAAATAATATTTTATTTGGGAAAAAAACTATCTGAACCAAAACCTCCCAAATACCCCTAAAGTTCGCGCACAAGCTTTATTTTAGCTAAAATAGGTGCCGGTAAGCTTATACGGTCGTTTGATCGAAATCGGGTTAAAACGTGAAAAACCGACAATTTTGCCCTAAAACGGGAAAATTCGCAAAACGATTTCTGAAACGTTACAATCTCGCCCCCTTATAAAAATTCTTCCCCGAATTTAAAATTTTCACTAAGCGTACCTTCAAAGAGAGGATTACTAAACTCTCATATCTCTTTCGCAGCCTCCCAAGTGATTACCTCACTATACGGCTACGTCCAAGAAAACCCTTCACAGATGGCAAGACCCTTGACCGAAGTTTCTCCACCCGCCTAGCCATTAACACAATTGGCTGCTGGTGAACGAAAGATCGCGTCCAAGCTAAATGGTCTGGTGCTAAATCATGTGAGAAAGGTCATGAAGGAATTTGCAAAGTATCGACACAAGGAATACGGGGTGAATACTCAATAATCTGGGCGGAAGTACCAAATTAAAGGCAACATAACTAACTCACTTTAAGGATCTGGAAAGGACCGACAATTCTGGGTAAGCTTCCCAAAACTCAACACGTCCTTCATCGGAAAAATCCGTAGGAATACATGATCTCTTACAACAAACTCGAGCCTGCGATCACCATGGTCGGCATAAGACCTCTGTCCGCACAGGACTGTCATCATCCTTACCTGAAACAGCTGGATCATTTCCGAAGTCTCTAGACTAGCTGGGGTCCAAAAATCCTACTATGCAGAGTCAGAAAAACAGACTGGAGATCGACACCACCTAACAAACAAAACTTAAAGGTTGCCAATTGGAATGTCTCCTGATAACAGCTATCAAGAAGTATCCTAACAATGGCGAGTGACGATTCCAACTGCCGCAAACAATTAACACAAACGCACAACAAGACAAACACCTTGAAACGAAACCTCAAATTTCTCTTTACATTCCAGTCCACCCGTAACTATCTCACCAGTCACATCAATATTGGCGGAACTTGAATGAACATAGAGAGTTGACTGATGTGCTTGCTCTAGGATTTCACGTCTCTACCGGATAACATCAGGTACACAAACGCATTCCTAACTTAGCACAACCTTGTCACAATCACAGACTCCGAATCAAAAGCAAGAACTGATGCAGTTGCTAACTGAATCTTCAACTGCCAAAAACTCTGTACACATGCCTCAGTCCAAAGAAAAGAACCTACTTTCAGGTCTGTACAGTCAACGGTGCAACAATACGCTAGTAATCCTGCACTAAACGGCGGTAAAAACCTGCTAAGCCCAAAATCAAAGGACCTCCGTCCTGCACACAAGTCTGGGCCTAAGCTGTACGGTCTCGATCTCCCTCGGAACCATACGAAACCGTCTCCTGTAACTACAAGACCTAGGAGTCAACACAAACAAGCCTGAAGGAACACTCCGAGAATCTAGCAAACAGCTGGGGCTCTCCCAATGTCTGCAAAACAAATTCTCAAGTGCTGCTCCTGTTCCTCAAGACACAAAGTATAGACCAGAATGTCGTCAAAACACAACATCAACTGGTCGAGGAACGGCCTGAAGAAATCTGGTGCATCATAACTACAAATGCTGCTAGGGCATTGGCAAGTTCAACGACACCACCAAAACACAAACTGCCCATAGCACGCACAAAAACAGTATTCGGAATGCCACCACTCCGAACCCGCAACAATGATGACCTGATCCCAAACAAACTTAGAAAAAGTCTCGCACTCTGGAGCTGATCGAAGAAATCGTCAAAGCGAGGTAAATGATACCTAACCGCACCGTAAGCCGGTTCAATTGACGATCTATCAATCCACAACCACAATCTGTCATCTTTCTCCTTGACGAACAGAAATAGGAGCTCCCAAAAGCGAAACACTCGGACACACAAACCTCCCAACAAACAACTCTGCAGCAGATCCTTAAGCTCCCTGAATTTCGCTAGCTCTCCTGGAATATCGTCCGAAAACTATCGCACGATAAGTACTCGGTCCAACAATCCCACTGTGGCTCCGGTATCTCGAATGAACGCCAAGAATCCACGACATCTCCTCTAAAGCTGACTAGCGAAAAAGGCTGAATTCAAGCTGTGAGAGGCAGCACAACTATCCACCAGCACAACAAGAACTGACTCGCCGGGAAAACAATTCCTGACTATTTCCACACGGTAGTCCACAGACGCCTAACACGTAGCTAACCAATCCATGCCCAGGAGAACATCAAATCCAACATCTCTAGAAGGATCCAATGACGGCAAAATCTCCCCACCGATTGGCATACCACTGAAATACGTGTCGCGCAATAAAAGAATCGCTGACAGAAGTGAACACAACAAAACGGCTGATCTAACTAACACGATCCTCGTCCCAACCACGGCACAAAGTGCGAAAAACCAACAAGTACATCAAAGAACATGAACAAGGATACCTGAAAACTCTGCATTGGACGCCTGTGCGTCCGGATGAGTAGAAACAAACTCTTGTGTCTGCCTTCTACCCGGAACTGTCAAAACTCTTCCTCTGCCAGACTGACCCCTCTGAGCGAACCTTCCACGCCCACGACCTCTTAGAACACGACTCCGACGCGGCGCTAAGGAACAACCCCTGATGAAGTGGTGAAGGCTCCCACATCGATAGCATCCAATATAACGCTGCTGACCTTCCTGGGGATAAGAGCTGAACGTCTGTCCACGTCCTATGCCTCTGCTGCTCCCGCGATGGTCACGAAATCTATCTCGACGACTAGGCCTCTGTCCCTGGACTGGCACACCTGTACGGGTCCTCCACTGTCCTGGAACTCGCAAAGTCTCTGGAATATGTGTCTCGTCGACTGGGGCTACATCCACTGGTGCTACGTAGGTGACAGACTGCTGCATGCTGATCCCAAGGAACAACTGAGTAACAGGGGTGTCAACCTCCTGTCGCTGCGCTCGAATGGCATCAACCAATGATCTCATCGTCTGGCGCAAGTCCTGCATTTCTGTCACAAGCCTAGCGAGCTGATCTGTCGAAGGCTGAACCGTCTGCACATGTGCAACAAAAGTGCCATCCTGGTCAGTGCTCGTCTCACCCGAGCCAACTCTGACCTCGGCCCTCGCTGCACCACTCTGAGTCCCCATAGTCATCGGCGTCAAGGCTATAAATAGAGATAGGATTCGATAAGAACAAGGAAATCGAATCACAAGGATATGAATCATCAAGGAAGGAATTTCAAGCAATTTGTACTTAGGCACTTTAAGCAAAATACTGCATCGTGAGTATGCTGCAGACATACACACACTACGTTACTCCGCTTATGTTACCTACTCCATCATACCAAGGTCATCCTACACTCCGAAAGGTAAAACCGCGCTCTGATACCAACTTTGTCACGACCCGAAATTGGCACGTGACGGCCCTAATACTACGCAACGTCTACAGGCGTAACGCAGTAAAAGAAAGCCAAAACCCAGAAATCTAAACCATTAAAATACCAGAAAATATAAGAAACATTGTTTAAAAGTCTTTGAAATCATAACCCAAATTCTTTAAAAGTCAAACTTTATTTCCTTTGAAATTTTGGCAGCACCTCCATTGTAAAAGCTAGCCCCAAAAATGGGTACAACATAAATATAAAGTAAAGCATCCCAAACGGGAGCAAATCCATGCCCAAAGGCGGAAAACAACCACCACAACAAATATACGACGCCGTAGCGAAGAAATAGAAGACGATAGAAAGGAAACTGTATAAAAGACAACAAATCCAACATAATATACAACATCGTCCTCACCAAGTCTCTAAGTCAGTATGAAAATAGTAGATGGAGAGTATAGGGATACAACGAATATACAATACAACGAATAACCACAAAACCCACCTAAGCAAACTGCACACTGTGAGCTGATGCGGTATCCGTAGCAAAAGAAGATAGATGAATAGCCAGCCTCGACTACTCTGAGGAACACTCTGTAACACCTGTGGCACAACGGGGGTGAGTTGCCAACTCGTGAATAGTAAATAACATATGCAGGTAATCGCAAGAATGTACGCACATCATGAATCTAATATATGACAATTGCAGTAATAACAGGTCATGAGTACGAAATAATGGAACGTACACTAACAAGTACCACCAATATATAAAGCAATAATGAGGTGACAACAGTATGCAATAATCATGCACTGGGAATATAAGAAAGTAATTGTGCAACACTCATGAAAGGTACACACATAGGTACTCCTAATACATGGAACAGTGCACAAGTATATAAAGATGAGGTATGGAGTGAAATATGTCATTTCCACGGAATCCTGACATCGTGGTAGGATCACAATCCAGCAAGACAAATCAAAATCCCAATTACTCAAATCAGCCCCCAAATTGGCTCTCATATCATCTAAGTGTCACATCGCCTCAACTGCACAATATCAAGTATATCTCGCATATGTATCGAATGTACAACATCAAGTAGATCTCACCTGTCTAGTATGTACAATATCAGGTATATCTCACATATATCAAATGTACAACATCAAGTGGATCTCACATATCTCGTATGTACAATATCAGCATATCTCACATATATCAAATGTACAACAGCAAGTGGATCTCACATATCTCGTATGTACAATATCAGTATCCAATCCCAATGAATCTCTTAAGTCCCAAATCAAATCTCCAGCACAGTTCTATCATCCTAATATAATGTCATAAATAAATATGATGAGGGCAATACACATATATTAGCGTCCCATTCCACTAATATTGGTATAAGGGTATATATAACAGCGACTCAATCCCCTGTTATATATACAAAAGAGTAATTGGAAATATCATGAAACCAATGTGCCAAGCATCGACACAGAAATGCTGATCCACCAGGTGCTGTCTCCATGACTGGCCCCCTGATAGGTACGTATCATACGCTATCCCGAAAGCTCGAGTGCCTAGCTCTGACCCTCGCCTCTCGACGTATCCATACGTACATGACTCCCGTCGGTATCCACTCGATAGCCGATGAGTCAATGGTCCTGTCACCGGAAAGTATGGTTCCCCTAAGCCTCATCGCCTAGCACCGCCATGTCGACTCACACAGCAACAACGTTCTTGCTTCAGGGTACCTCCGGGCCCCACCATGTACCCATACACGGATCACTCCTTTCCTCGCGTAGGGTATATATATCAGCACCGATAAATCTCATGGTGGCTGCTAAAATATCATATCAAGGAAACCGGGTTTTTCAATGTATGCATAATTTCATGAACTACCACGGTTCCCAAATCCAGACAACATCATGAAAAATCCATATAACAATGTGATAATCCATGAATAAAGTATACGCAACATAAAAACTGTAATGAAAGCGTATAAAAGAAAAGCATAGCATTCACCAGATATAAATGAACACATGAATGGTATAGCAGAAATATAGGTATCTACCTATATGATGATGTGATATACCTATCAGGTATAAGTAAAGTATAAAATGAAAGTACACCTGTAGCTATGTCCTTAGGTGTGTATGTACCTATCACTAATGGTACAATACCCTATAGGTAAACAAATAACTGTATGTCAATGTGATAAGAAATATGAATCAATGTCACAATGTCCCTAACCAAGAAATATAACATCTATAAGTGGTTATGTGTGTGACATGGTAATTATTGACGGTGTGTGTAGCATACAAACAGTGCTAGTGCAACATAAATCGTCAATAATATGTGCAGTGTCCTACTACTACTAGTCCAGGCACACTACAATCTAACTAATAGGGTAAATGCGCAATTCTAAACATGACATAGAATATGCGACAATGTAAATATTTCTAGCCCAGACGCATAACGCCATGCGGGCGATTCCCCTGTAGATGTTAAATCTACTCACCAACGCTCCAAGCTAGGTGAAGCCTACCACCTGTTTTCCCCTTGTCGTAGCGTCCGAAGTCCCCGCTTGCGAACCTAAAATTTCATAAACACATCACATAAGCATATATTCTACATCGACGAAAAGACATCGAAACGCAAGAATAACGCCCTGAAAAATACACTGCGCGCTTAGCGCATCTATCGCGTATGATACCGGCCAAAACCCTAATTGGGGTCGCTAAACTACAAAACACCAATTCTGGACCCCGATTGTCCCGATCGCGCAACACAAAACAAAAATTATGAGGAATACACTGGATATAACCTCGCAACTACCAAAAGAACCCTACGTCGGAAAAACCCCGAAATCTAGTAAGCAACCTATCGCAATATATCGCGCTAGATTCAAGATAACACCAATCTAACAATTACAAATACCTTAAAATAGCTTAACTAAGCTATCTAAACCAATCCTATATTTTTAAACTTGCTTAATTAAGTTTTAGCAAAAATCTAGTAAGCAAAAACCCTTAATTAGACAAAGTAGTAATTAGCAAAAATTAGCATTTTCTACTAGATTAATCTTTTCCAAAACACAATTTAACACTTGAATTAAACACTAATCACTTAATCAAAATTTAACCCTAACATGAATTTTTTAAACCAAATATAATGAATTAATCATGAATTAAAAGCTAAATTAAGCACTTAAATAGCTATCTAAATTAGCTAGTTAAAAATTAAAGCAATTAATTATAGATTAAGGTAAGAAATTATACCTCCTCAAGAACACCAAAAAAAAATTTGATCCATCATTTTATCCTCCAAAATCAAGCTTTGATGAAGATCCATGAAGGATTAGTGATGGAAAAATGGTTTAATATTTATATAGGAATTTTTGGATTTATTTTTGGAATTCCTTTTGTGTTTTTGATAGAAAATGAGTGAGAAATGAGTTTGGAATTGTTAAGGACAGAAATGGGGGGGTTGAGCTCGGCCAAGAAGGGATGGGGGGTATTTTTGTGAATAATTTGTGAGGAAATTGCTAGGAAAGAGTGTAAATAATATAAAAAAATGCTATTTTGCCACCTTTCACTCTTTTCTTTTCTTTTTAAATCCAAACCATTAGTCACCAAAAAAAATCTAGATATTTAAAAAGTACCTTCTAAAATAATTCTAGTGACAAAATTAATTTATTCACAAAATAAAATTTTTCCCGATTTACGTGCACAAAATACCGCTTAAAATAATATTTTATTTGGGAAAAAAACTATCTGAACCAAAACCTCCCAAATACCCCAAAAGTTCGCGCACAAGCTTTATTTTAGCTAAAATAGGTGCCGGTAAGCTTATACGGTCGTTTGATCGAAATCGGGTTAAATCGGGAAAAACCGACAATTTTGCCCTAAAACGGGAAAATTCGCAAAACGATTTCTGAAACGTTACAATCTCCCCCCCTTATAAAAATTCGTCCACGAATTTAAAATTTTCACTAAGCGTACCTTCAAAGAGAGGATTACTAAACTCTCATATCTCTTTCGCAGCCTCCCAAGTGATTACCTCACTATACGGCTACGTCCAAGAAAACCCTTCACAGATGGCAAGACCCTTGACCGAAGTTTCTCCACCCGCCTAGCCATTAACACAATTGGCTGCTGGTGAATGAAAGATCGCGTCCAAGCTAAATGGTCTTGTTCTAAATCATATGAGAAAGGTCATGAAGGAAATTGCAAAGTATCGATACAAGGAATACGGGGTGAATACTCAATAATCTGGGCGGAAGTACCAAATTAAAGGCAACAGAACTAACTCACTTTAAGGATCTAGAAAGGACCGACAATTCTGGGTAAGCTTCCCAAAACTCAACACGTCCTTCATCGGAAAAATCCGTAGGAATACATGATCTCTTACAGCGAACTCGAGCCTGCGATCACCATGGTCGGCATAAGACCTCTCTCCGCACAGAACTATCATCATCCTTACCTGAAATAGCTGGATCATTTCCGAAGTCTCTAGACTAGCTGGGGTCCAAAATTCCTACTATGCAGAGTCAGAAAAACAGACTGGAGATCGACACCACCTAACAAACAAAACTTAAAGGTTGCCAATTGGAATGTCTCCTGATAACAGCTATCAAGAAGTATCCTAACAATGGCGAGTGACGATCCCAACTGCCGCAAACAATTAACACAAACGCACAACAAGACAATCACCTTGAAACGAAACCTCAAATTTCTCTTTACATTCCTGTCCACCCGTAACTATCTCACCAGTCACGTCAATATTGGCGGAACTTGAATGAACATAGAGAGTTGACTGATGTGCTTGCTCTAGGATTTCACGTCTCTACCCGATAACATCAGGTACACAAACGCATTCCTAACTTAGCACAACCTTGTCACAATCACAGACTCCGAATCAAAAGCAAGAACTGATGCAGTTGCTAACTGAATCTTCAACTGCCGAAAACTCTGTACACATGCCTCGGTCCAAAGAAAAGAACCTACTTTCAGGTCTGTACAGTCAACGGTGCAACAATACGCTAGTAATCCTGCACTAAACGGCGGTAAAAACCTGCTAAGCCCAAAATCAAAGGACCTCCGTCCTGCACACAAGTCCGGGCCTAAGCTGTACGGTCTCGATCTCCCTCGGAACCATACGAAACCGTCTCCCATAACTACACGACCTAGGAGTCAACACAAACAAACCTGAAGGAACACTCCGAGAATCTAGCAAACAGCTGGGGCTCTCCCAATGTCTGCAAAACAAATTCTCAAGTGCTGCTCCTGTTCCTCAAGACACAAAGTATAGACCAGAATGTCGTCAAAACACAACAGCAACTGGTCGAGGAACGGCCTGAAGAAATCTGGTGCATCATAACTACAAATGCTGCTAGGGCATTGGCGAGTTCAACGACACCACCAAAACACAAACTGCCCATAGCACGCACAAAAACAGTATTCGGAATGCCACCACTCCGAACCCGCAACAATGATGACCTGAATGCCACCACTCCAAAACACAAACTGCCCATAGCACGCACACAAACTGCCCATAGCACGAACAAAAACGGTTTTTTATGCAGTAATATCCGTTTCTATTCCTGCATGTTTCTGGGTATTTTTAATTTGACTCAAGTGTTGAGTGTTCTGGGGATTATTTTGTATTCATTGATTCGATCGGAAAATTTAATTTTGTTCTTTTTCGGATAATTTAGAAAGTATTAAAATGTTCGAACGGATATCATTAACTCACTTTTTCCCGACATGAAATCTTTGAATTGTTGATTTTTTCTTGAGTTTAAATATTTCAGAAAAACGTGCAAGTAACGCGATGGACCCTCCAGTAGAACACAAACCTTAACTCGATTATGCGACCGTCTTGAACTGCATTTTGAACCTTAGGGTTTGGGGCAGTACGGCGTGCCACATGTGAAGCGTTGGCTTGACCCTTTTACGGCTGGACCGTTGGTACTGTGACGTATTCTGGAATTTTTGAACTCCGCTCAAGAGTTGAGCTATTTAGGAAATCTTGGGTATTTGATTATTCGATCGGAAAGTTTAATGCTGTCTATTTATTTGGAATGTGATACAATATTTGGAATCCACAAGTATTTATGAGATAACTAATTTGAATGTTATAAACATAGCAGTTTAGTCTCAAATGATCGGTTGCCACGGGATTTTGATGCGATCAAAAGTCTGTTTCAATCATGTAACGTACGTGGATACTCGCCGGGTAAACTTAATGGACATCCATGCCCCAAAGCCCCGACCAAGTGACTGTAGGAGAACCCCGTCTCCAAAAGCATCCGTTTGGGTGCTCACGGCAGCGGTGTTCCGCCTTAGTGCACTTCGTCGACGGCATCCGGGGGTGCGGCCGTCTACTAAAGTTTGCGACGAGCATTCGATCACATATCGGGAATCTTGTTTAATTTCCCGACTAGATATTGAAAAGTGTTTTCGATATATAAACTAAAATGCGGGGTTTATAATTATTATGCATGCGATGTCTAAGGTGGTTGCGGATTCCAACTGTTGTAGTTTTACACTTTTTTTCTGCGACCGTAAGTGTAATATGTGATATCGCCGGTTTCATTGCTATATGTCAACGACAATTGGGATGCGCATATTTACTTACGTTGATGACATGTGATGTTATGTGTTGCTGGATATGTTATTTTGGATTGTCGCATTTTTGAATAGCCGGGGGTTTTTATGTGAGATGGGGGTTTTATTTTCATTCATGTAAAATTCATTGTATGTAATATTCTTTTATTGGGGCACTTCCGGGATGAGGATGATGTCACCATTGTATATTATTTACCTTTCCGCATGAGGTAGACCCAAGGAGGAGAGCACAAGTAACCGGGTTCTAGGGTCCAGTGGGATACCAACTCGAGGAGTCGAGTCCGGGTCTCCTAACTCTAGAATTGGTAGGGTTGCTTGCCGCTCTCGTAGGGGTCTAGGGGTGTGGGTTTGGCTATTCATCGCGACCGTGGAATCCGTGTTTTATAGAGGCTTAAAATAAAACACGGACGTCCTATTATATCCAATGTTTCATATATTTCTTCTGCTGTGATATCTGTGATGTGATCATTTGATATGTGTTGATAGATACTGTATATAGTATATATGATATATTATGTAGATGTTACTTATGTTTTACAACCGCGCTAGCCCTGCCCCGCTCTGCCATTAGTTACCAAACCTAACGGTGCACGAGGGGACATCAAAGCGAATGCGGATGGCATAAGCATACGTCGTATTTATCTGTGTTGTTTAGGTGACATAAATGATAGGACTTTATTAATATGATTAATGAAAGAAAAGAAATTTAAAAGATGTTGTGGAATCGAATTTTCAAAAATAGGTAGCTACAGTTCTTGCTTTGCATCGCGGTGTTCCTTGTAGAACATCCTGCACCTTATTCGATAAGGAAAGGGCCGAGATCCCTTCACCGGGAGTGACCCCTTTAGCAATGACTGGCAGATGCTACAACCCTCGGTTTTGTCTTTTGATTTCTTTTAGAGTTTTTGCTTTGCACAGTGATATATATGATATATCCTGCACCTCATTCGATGAGGAAAGAGCCGAGATCACTTCACCGGGAGTGACCTCTTTAGCGAAACTAGCAAAAGCCTAAAAAACACTCCATTTTAAAATTATTTGATTCTACAACGATATCAAGTTCATTACGCAATAGGTTTTCAGAAAAACCTGTCGTAGCCCTCCGTCATTTCAGATAAGTAGTAGTTAGTATTCGTGCTGCGTTTGTTGGCCTTTATCAAGGCGTAGTGTGCGGTAGCTGACTAGTGCTTATCTGCTTATGCATATGATGCAGATTGGGTTAGGGTAGTCGTACGACCTTGTTGGCCTTTGTCAAGGGTCGTGCGGGTGGGTTTAATTCAATCAAGAAATGACGGGTTGAACTTGACTAGCATCCTATGGTTTGTTGGCCTTTGTCAAGGTCATAGGAGGTTAGGGGAAAAATTATCGGGAATTTCATGTGTTGAAATTTGCAATGAGATTGTATACCTTCTATGAGATAGTTGGATCCCGATACCCACTGCGAGTAATTGTTACTCCCGTGAGAGTTTTACACATTACAATTAGCCGATCAAGTAGGTGTCTAGAAAGGTGTCATCGGGGTTACGCCTCTGGGAAAACGAGCTTTACTTTAATTAGGTCCGTGCGAAAGCACGGAGAAACAAAAACTTTTTCAAAACTTGAATCTGTAAGTCGATGTACAACACCCCACGACTTGCGGGGAGGCGGAAAATTGAAAAACATCTGGTTCTTTGCGTAAACATCGACTAACCGAGAATCTTTGCTAAACTATAACTAACAAGAAAGATAGAAGTTGTTAACTACTATGATAAGTGATTATACCTAATAAACCGTGTCCTTCTCCTTTTCGTTATCCACCTCCTTCTCGGCTTCCTCCATGTAATAGATGATCCACCCGAGAGCTATACTCCAAGCTTCACCTCTAACTTGAGGTAACTAGGTTTCTTAAAGTGCTAATCTAAGCAACCTAGGTGATATAGAGAAGGGTTATGGATTAATTAGTCTAGCTAACCCTTGATCTCAACACATGAGAGGTTAGGGTTAGGGTTCGAAGAGAGAGTGCTTGAGGAGAGAGAAGGAGAGAATGATCATAAATTGAAATTGTTTCTCACTTCTAATATATCATGAAGCATAAAGAATATCAAATAAAATAAATCAAAAGATTTATCGTCATGATTCATTTAATATGTGCAATGAATCATCAAGTGAGTCATTAAGCAATAAATGCTTCATTAACTCACTTCAAGTGATTCATCTCATGAGTCACAAAATCAATTAGTTCTAATGCCACCTAAACCCTCAAGTCACCATACTTCTAGAAGCTTCCCACGAAATTACGAGAACGTCCCTCCTATCCGTGAAAACACGGAAAAACTTTAGACTGTATAAATCCAATAACCTGATACTAGAAACTGGCTTAAACCAAAGTCGGCTGGTAAAAACTGTCCGAATGTCGTACGTGCGTAAACACACGTATGCGTCCGAACCCTTGTCGTAAAACCATACGACCTCTATATCGTTTCGCCTGGAGTAGGGAAACTCTCTGTGTGGGAGTCTACTCGACTGCTACGCTGGCAGTGGGTTTAACCACAGACCGCAAGCGGCACTCGCTGTACGTAACGGTCCCCAGGTAGATGTCGATAAGAAGGCCGATGAGGAAACCCATCCGAACTCCTACTGAGCCTGATGTGACAATCTCCATACAGTCCGGTCTGTTCGTCTAAGACTATCGCATATCGGGCCTACGGGGCGGCAAGCGTCCGTCCCCTAATAGTACCCTGAGAACCAACTGAAACCTACCAGTAAATCTCGCTTTCCCTGGCCAGGGACTTTGCATAATGGCTCTCTGACATAGCGTGATATCAACTCCCAATACCGGGAGAGACGAATCCTGTCTAACCGCCACTGCCTCCAAGTGCTCGGGACTGCACCCAACTGCTACCTGTTTGCATGACACCTTTGAGCCGTGGTAGGGTAGCAATCTAAGAATAGTGGGACACACTCGAAGCGAAGTAGCAGTGTCAATTCTGCGGACTATGATGTACTCATGTCACCTGGGAACTGTTAACTGACGACGAGTATAATACCAACCAACAGTTCCCCGTGAGTCCTGTCCGGTGTACCCGTAACCCAACGAGCACCTATATACTATCTCCAGTATGACGTTCTGACGGCTGTGGGACAGACCATCTCCCCAATGTAGGGTTCCTAGGCACACGAATGAGGTCTCACATGGCATCAACCATGCCAATTTAAAATTTTACAAGTGCCGAGAAACCCTAATACGGATCGTTGACTAGAGATTAGGCGAAACAAGAAGCTAGTTAACAACTTAACTAAAAGAAAGTGGCTACAACCTTTGTAGATCCGGTCCTCCACCTCCTAGGCTCCATGATGACGTCCCCTCGCTGTCCATATCGGATCCCGGACTCTAGCATCGGCTTCATCGGAGAAATGGGCGGGCTAGGTCGTCGGCTTCGATGCCGAAGATGATCTACGTCGACGCACCACAAGATCAAGCTCCAACTTCACCAAGTCATGAAACATGTGAAGAAAACATCCTATACTACTTGGCAAGTGGTAGAGGATGAAGAAATAGGAGGTGGGTTCACTTTAGAATTGGATTTCTCACTCTTTTGCTCAAGATGCCATTAATGGTGGCAAGTTTTCTTCTTGAAGAAGAAGAAGAAGAAGATGATAGAATATAATAAGTTCTTTTAAAAATGGGAAATAATATGATACTTATCATATTCACAACCACGGTCAAGTGTAGAGAATTAACCAAGGTTAGCTAAATGGTTAGGTTTAGGAAAAGAACAAGAATGGTCAAAGCTTCTTGAAACATCTAAGAAAAGAACAAAAGAAGCAACCATATCATTTTCTTTTCCTAAAATAAAGAATAAATAAATAAACTAAATAATCAAGAGAAGATGATAAAACCCTAACCAAGGTTTAAGTCTTACACAAACCCAAGTTAGCATGTATCATCAAACATGATACAAACTAGTGCACAAAAGTATATCACATATACAACTTGTGTACTTCAAGTGAGAAAATCCATTTTGTTGGATATATATGCCCTAGAGGCCTACATTGTATAGGATGCTTGGGATATGTATGTACATGACAGTCTTGCTTGATATGATAGTACGCTATTTGGTTTGACTTTGTCTTAACGTATAATATATTTTACTTGGTATTTATATATATATGTTGATAAAGCCCATAGGGTGTTTGTCTGACTACCGGCGTTGTGATGGCAGTCATACTAGTGGGAGCTGGATAGTCAATAGGCACACCCTTAGATGTCCCTGGTCGCAGGAGTATCGAGATTGGGCATCGATACTCCGGAGTAGACTAGTGTATACATATCTAGACCCTGACGAGGGGCAATGGATTGGTCCCGCAACCATTGGTGATGTTCACCTAAGATTGTATACAGATGCTCACTGGATGTGAGTACACCGGACAGGACTCGCCGAGAACTGACTGGATGGTATTATACCTAACGTCAGATAGCAGTTCTCAGGTGACATGTGTGCAGATAGTCCGTTGACTTAAGGTCATCATTTGTCTCGTGTGAGTTCCCACTGTGCTTTGATTGTTACCCTACCACGACTCAAAGGAGTCGTGCAAACAGGTTTCAGTTGGGCACAGTCCCGAGCCATGTGGAGGCAGTGAGTGACTGTTAGGGATTCGTCTCTCCCGGTATAGGGAGTTGATATCGCACGGTGATCGGTTGGTCATTACCATAAGTCCCTGGCCAGGGCTGATTGAGAATTACTGATAGGTTGATCAGTAGATTCTCGGATGGTGATAGAGCCATACCGACACGACTTGTATGGTTATTAGGGGTCTGACGTCCACCACCTCCCTAGACCGTACATGTGATACTCTTAGACGAACAGACCGGACTGCGCGGATATTGTCACAGACAGGCTCAGTAGGATTTCAGATGGGTTACCTCATCAGCTTTCTTATCGACAACTACCTGGGGACCGTTACGTACAGCTAGTGCCGCTTGCGGTCTGTGGTTAAACCCATTGCCAGCGTAGTAGTCGAGTCTTTAGAGTCCCACACAGAGTTTTCCCAAACCTAGGCGAAAAGATATAGAGGTCGTATGGTTTTACGACAAAGGTTCGGACGCATACGTGTTTAATCGCACGTACGACATTCGGACAGTTTTTACTAGCCGGCTTTGGTTTAAGCCAGATTCTAGTATCAGGTTATTGGATTTATACAGTCTAAAGTTTTTTCGTGTTTTCACGGATGAGAGGGGCGTTCTCGTAATTTTCCGAGAAGCTTCTAGAAGGATGTGACATAAAGAGAGAGGTGGAATTTTCATTTATTGATTTAGTGACTCATTGTGAGTGATTCATCATGTCATTAAAGCTTCATTTATTGCTTAATGACTCACATAATGAATCACCCACTTGATTAAATGAAACATGATGAATATTCACTTATTATTCATTTTCTTTCATATTCTTTATGTTTCATATATATCAAGTGAGAAGCTTTATTCAATATAATATTATCATTATCATCTTCTCACTCTCTCTCTTCAAGTTCTCTCTCCTTCACCAAACCCTAATCCTACCTTCATGAGTTGAGAACAAGGATTAGGAAAGACTAATTACTCCATAACCAATCTCTACATCACCTTAGCTACTCTATTTAGCAACTAGAGAAACTAAGTAACCTCAAGTTTAGAGGTTATAGCTTGGATTAGGGTTCTCGGGTGGATCGTCTATCACGGGACAAAGCCGAAGAGGGCGTGGAGATCCAAAGAGGCCGTAGAGAACATCAAGACGAAGGACTAGAACCGTTTGGTATAACTTCTTCGCATAGTAGATTAAAACTCTAAAGCTTTTGTTAAAACTTGTATAGCAAACGATTCGTACGGTTAATCGATATTTGATCATAGAACTTGATTGTTATCCATATTTCCGCCTCACCACAAGTATTGGGGTGTTGAACATCGACTTACAGTGGTATCAGAGCCTAGCTAAACAAGTTTTAACTTAATCGCAAATTTGTACGAATTTCGAACGGAAAAACGAAGCCGGAAAACCCTAAAAATTAAAAGTTTCTGTCGAATTTTAAATGAAGTCCAAAATTGGTTCAGGGATGTTCAGAAAGCTTGTTTTGACACCAGAAGAACACCCAAGAAATTTGGGGCCATGACTCGACCAAACGACCGCGCTTCCGCGGCGGATCCCACCGATCCGCCGCCCTTCCGCGGCCGAGTTGCCGAGTCATGGTCCCAGTTTTCTTGGGTGGGTTCTCTGTTGGATTTGGGATTTTCTGGAATATTTAATTGTTGCTCAGGTTTCAGTTTTACAGAGCAGATTTTGGAGCAATATTGAAAGTGTTTAATCGATCGAAATTGTACAGTATTTGCATATTGGATTATATCTGTGATTGTATAATGTGTTCGTAAACCTCCCCTAACTGCTAGTATGTCGGTTGGCAGGGGGTTGCACATTTCTGTAATGGTTTTATCTGTTTGTGCATATAAACTGTATTGGACTGTTGTGGTGATTAGCCGGGTTTAGTGATGGGTTATTGTTTTAATTCATTTGATGTAATTGTAACAAGTTGTAATATTATTTCGCGGGACACATCCAGGTTGCGGTTGTAGCCACCGTTGTATTATTTCTTTTTACTGTTTTTGCTCCTAGGACAGATCCAAGGTGGGGTACACAAACTGCCGGGCGGGTAGTTTGCCGTACCCGTAGGGATCTTGGGTGGGGTAACGGCTATTCATCACAACTGTGTAATCTGTCTTTTCTTGCAGGCTCAAAAGAAATACAGATTGCTTGCAAATCCAATATTGTTTATCTGTGTTCTGGAATGTATATCATTGCGTCAGACGAATGTAAAATATCTATATATATGATAGCTATTTAGACATCGCTTATGTTTTGCACCCGCGCTAGCCCAGCCCCCGCTATGTCGTTAGTTAAGTAACCTAACGGGTGATGACGGGACTCCGTGGCAAATGCGGATGGCATAAGAGGACGTCATATTTTCGTTGTTATCTGCAATGATTGGTTAAAGATGGGACGCATTATTATTAATGCAAAGAAAATAAAACCTAAACTGAATCGTTGGAACAATTTCTGAAACCCAATCGGTTTTCTTGAAAAAGCAAATTTTAAATGCGGAGCTTAAACCACTCATTTTAATAAAAGCTATCATAGTTCCTTCGATCAAATCAAGTTCATTACGTTAACGGTTTTTTGCCAAAAACCAGCCGTAACCCTCCGTCGTTTCAGATAGACAGCACATCGTATTCATGTTATGCTTGTTGGCCTACGTCAAGGCATAGTGTATGGTAGCAGTGTGTGTGCCTATTTGTTGCATAGATAGATGCATTAGTTTAATACAGACGTACACCTTGTTGGCCTTCGTTAAGGGCTTGTACGATGTATTTAAATTGATCAGGACAACGACGGGTAGAACTTGACTTGCGTCTTATGACTTGTTGGCCTACGTCAAGGTCTATAAGAGCTTGGGGTAAAAATCACATCGGGAGTTTCAAACATAAAGGAAACTTGCAGATTTAGCTTACCTTCTGGAGTGTGGTGACTAGAGTGGCTTCCATCTAGGGCATCATGCAATGATAGTTGGATCCCGATCCCACTGATGAGTAGGATTACTCTCGGGAATTTCTCTCACTTAACAATCAATGCTATAAACCAAGTAGGTGCCTAGAAAGGTGTTAGAGAGGCTACGCCTCCAGGGAAAAGAGGTTATTTAATTAAGGAACTTCGCGAAAGCGTTGGAAAACCTCCCTCGAAGTACCAACACCAGCCTGGCTGAAAGGTTAAGCAAGTATTGTGACGTGTGATTAAATCCTGACTAGTTCTTCTTTTAGGTTTTGAAGAAGGATTTGAGGAGACAGTGGGAGCCATCATGTTTAGATAAATTAATAAACCAATCTAAACTTGCAAGAGCATATGCTTAGTGTTTTCATTTCTCTCTCTCTGGCAGCTACCATGACTGGACTAAAACTATTACTTGAAAAGAATATATTGACCGGGCAGAACTATAAAGATTGGCTAAGAAACGTCAATATTGCGCTGACTTATGACAAAGTTGCATATGTTACCACCACTGTTCCTCCCCTTATCCCAGGACCAGATTCCTCAGTTGCGGACAAGGAAGTTCGTAAAACCTGGGATCTAGACTGTGAGCGAGCTAAGTGTATCGTGCTGGCGTCCATGAATAATGAACTCCAGAAACAGCACGAGAGTATGGATATTACATCCATATTCCTCCATTGCAAGGAATTGTATGGTGAACACTCCCGTATCGCGAGGTACGAAACCTCAAGGAAACTATTCCAGATGAGGTTAGCTCCAGGATCGCCTGTTGGAGAGCACGTCCTCAAAATGATCATCCTCATTGAGGAACTCGCAAACCTGGGATGCGTGCTAGAAAATGATTTGTACATCGACTTGATTTTGCAGTCCCTTCCCCACACCTTCTCTCAGTTCGTGCTGAACTTCAACATGCACGAAATGGAAGCGGATCTTCCAAAGATCCTTAATATGTTGAGGGTAGTAGAGACCTCCTTGAAAAAGGAGAAGACCCCCGTTCTGTATGTTGGCCAATCATCTTCTTCCAAAACTAAAGCGAAAGCTAAAGGGAAGAAGAAGATGAAGGTCACCAAACCGAAGGGAAGGGTCAAGAAGGTGCAGGGAACGAACAAGGCAGGAAGGGTGAAGGCAGAAAAGAACGAGTGTTTCTATTGTCACAAGCAGGGGCACTGGAAGAAGGATTGTCAGGCATTCAAAGCCAAGGACATGAAGCAAGTTGTTGCTTCTACTTCAGGTGTGTTCGTAATCGAAAATTGTCTTTCAGTTAACTCTACTTCATGGGTACTTGATACCGGTTCTGGTTCTCACATCTGTAATTCTTTGCAGGATCTGAGAAACAGTAGAGTACTGGGGCAGGTGATATGACCCTCCGGATGGGCAATGGAATGCATGTGGATGCAGTTGCAATAGGGGAATATCACCTAGGGTTGAATAGTGGAAACATTTTGGTATTGTATAACTGTTTTTGTATTCCCAGTATGTTGTGTAATATTATATCAGTATCTTTATTGTCTAATAAAGGATATAATTTTGTGCTTGAAAGAAATGTCATGAACATTCTCCTAAATCAAGAACTGATTGGGTTTGGCACACTGGAAAACGGCATATACATACTTTCTCAACCACAAATTTTCAATATTCAAAACACGCGTAAAAGAAAGGCTCCAGATTCGAATCAAGCCTTCCTATGGCATTGTAGACTTGGTCATATAAATGAAACAAGGTTGACTAAGTTACATAAAGATGGATATCTAGATTCGTTTGAATATTCATCATATGCAACTTGTCAATCATGTATCAAAGGAAAAATGACCAAATCTCTGTTCACCGGACACGGAGAAAGAGCCACCGAACTCTTGGGACTAGTACACAGTGATGTATGTAGTCCGATGTCTATACATGCACGAAGTGGTCACTCCTACTTCATCACTTTTACTGATGACTTCTCTAGGTATGGACATGTGTTCTTAATAAAGCATAAATCCGAGGCTTTTGAGAAGTTTAAGGAGTATAAAAATGAAGTAGAGAAACAAACTGGTAAAAGCATCAAGACACTTCGATCTGATCGAGGTGGAGAATACTTAAGTACCAGTTTCCTTGAATACTTGAAAGCAAATGGAATACTATCTCAGCTTACTCCTCCTTATACACTTCAGCATAATGGTGTATCAGAAAGAAGGAATCGCACGCTATTAGATATGGTGCGTTCGATGATGAGTAGTGCTGAGTTACCACTTTCCTTCTGGGGATTTGCTCTAGAATCAGCCGCATATCTATTAAATAGAGTTCCAACTAAGTCTGTACCTACCACTCCATATGAAATGTGGTGTGGGAAGAGACCATATCTCAAGTATATAAAGATATGGGGGTGTCCGGCATATGTTAAAAAGCATAATCCGGACAAGCTCGAGGCACGATCGGTGTTGTGCAAGTTTGTAGGATACCCCAAGCATTCAAGAGGGTACATGGTCTACCACACTGAAGAACAAAAGGTGTTTGTCGCTCGTCACATTGTCTTCTTAGAAAGCGAATTTCTTGCAAAAGAAATTTGTGGGAGCGCGGTAGAACTGGAAGAAATTCCAGAACCTCAAACTGCAACCGAAGACTTAGAAGAATCTCAGACTTCAATAGAACATGACGAACCAACGCCACTCCGCAGATCTAGTCGGCTTTCTCATCCTCCTGAAAGATACTATGGTTTCCTTCTTGATGGGGATCGAGAGGATTGCATCATCGATGATGATGAGCCTACTAGTTTTCAGCAGGCTATCACAAGTAGCGAATCAGTAAAGTGGCTGGATGCAATGAGATCCGAAATGGAATCCATGTACACCAATAAAGTATGGACTTTAGAAGTTGCTCCTCCTGTGGTAAAACCAGTTGGGTGCAAATGGATCTTCAAAAAGAAGATTGGTACATTTGGACAAGTGGAAATGCACAAAGCTAGACTAGTAGTAAAAGGTTTTCGTCAAAGACCAGGATTGGACTACGATGAAACTTTTTCGCCAGTAGCTATGCTTAAATCCATTCGGATCATGCTTGCCATTGCTGCCTTCCATGACTATGAAATCTGGCAGATGGATGTAAAAACAGCTTTTCTAAAAGGACATCTAGAAGAGAGTGTTTACATGGATCAACCAGAAGGTTTCTTAGACAGTGGGAGCAGCGGAAGAGTGTGCAAATTGCTTAAATCCATTTATGGCTTAAAGCAAGCATCGCGGAGTTGGAACATCTGCTTTGATGAAACATTCAAGCAATTTGACTTTATCAAAAATGTAGATGAACCATCTGTTTATAGAAAGATTGTAGAAGGAGCAGTAGTCTTCCTCGTTTTGTACGTCGACGACATACTACTGATAGGGAATGATATCCCTATGTTACAATCAGTAAAGCTCTTCTTGTCACAGAAATTCTCTATGAAAGACTTGGGAGATGCATCATACATTCTGGGCATTAAGATCCATCGAGATAGATCTAATAGAATATTGGGACTTTCACAGTCCAGGTATATAGACACTATACTAAAGAGATTTAGTATGGAAGATTCCAAGCGCGGCAATATGCCCGCTTGTCATGGAATCACCCTCTCCAAAGACATGTCTCCAAAGACTGATGAAGAGAGGGCTCGCATGGGCATTATACCCTACGCTTCGGCGGTAGGATCAATAATGTATGCGATGTTATGTACCAGACCAGATGTAGCTTACGCACTTAGTGTGGTAAGCAGGTATCAATCGGACCCAGGTGAGAAACATTGGATAGCGGTGAAGAACATTCTCAAGTACCTGAGAAAGACTAAGGAGATGTTCTTGATTTACGGCAATAAGGACCTCCAGGTAGAGGCTTTTACCGACTCCGGCTTCCAAAGTGACAGGATGATTCTAAATCTATTTCGGGTTTTGTGTTTACCCTCAATGGTGGGGCGGTAAGTTGGAAGAGTTCCAAACAAGATACCGTCGCAGACTCAACTATGGAGGCTGAGTATATAGCGGCTAGTGAAGCCGCAAAAGAGGCTGTCTGGATAAGGAAGTTCATTTCTGAACTTCAGGTGGTTCCGACCATTGCCAATCCAATACCTTTGTATTGCGATAACAATGGCGCTGTAGCTTTAGCGAAGGAACCAAGGTCCCATCAGAAATCCAGGCATATCTTAAGGCGTTTTCACCTGATCAGGGAGATCGTGGATCGTCGGGAGATCGAGATACGGAGAGTAGACACAAAAGACAACACGGCAGATCCATTCACCAAGGCCATTCCTCAAGTACAGTTCGAGAGGCTTTTTGAGATGTTGGGCATGCGGTACGCAAGCAACTGGATCTGGTAGAGACAGTGGGTACTCATTGCGCCAATTATAGGCCTTAGTGCAAGTGGGAGATTGTTGGATATATATGCCCTAGAGGCCTACATTGTATAGGATGCTTGGGATATGTATGTACATGACAGTCTTGCTTGATATGATAGTACGCTATTTGGTTTGACTTTGTCTTAACGTATAATATATTTTACTTGGTATTTATATATATATGTTGATAAAGCCCATAGGGTGTTTGTCTGACTACCGGCGTTGTGATGGCAGTCATACTAGTGGGAGTTGGATAGTCAATAGGCACACCCTTAGATGTCCCTGGTCGCAGGAGTATCGAGATTGGGCATCGATACTCCGGAGTAGACTAGTGTATACATATCTAGACCCTGACGAGGGGCAATGGATTGGTCCCGCAACCATTGGTGATGTTCACCTAAGATTGTATACAGATGCTCACTGGATGTGAGTACACCGGACAGGACTCGCCGAGAACTGACTGGATGGTATTATACCTAACGTCAGATAGCAGTTCTCAGGTGACATGTGTGCAGATAGTCCGTTGACTTAAGGTCATCATTTGTCTCGTGTGAGTTCCCACTGTGCTTTGATTGTTACCCTACCACGGCTCAAAGGAGTCGTGCAAACAGGTTTCAGTTGGGCACAGTCCCGAGCCATGTGGAGGCAGTGAGTGACTATTAGGGATTCGTCTCTCCCGGTATAGGGAGTTGATATCGCACGGTGATCGGTTGGTCATTACCATAAGTCCCTGGCCAGGGCTGATTGAGAATTACTGATAGGTTGATCAGTAGATTCTCGGATGGTGATAGAGCCATACCGACACGACTTGTATGGTTATTAGGGGTCTGACGTCCACCACCTCCCTAGACCGTACATGTGATACTCTTAGACGAACAGACCGGACTGCGCGGATATTGTCACAGACAGGCTCAGTAGGATTTCAGATGGGTTACCTCATCAGCTTTCTTATCGACAACTACCTGGGGACCGTTACGTACAGCTAGTGCCGCTTGCAGTCTGTTGTTAAACCCACTGCCAGCGTAGTAGTCGAGTCTTTAGAGTCCCACACAGAGTTTTCCCAAACCCAGGCGAAAAGATATAGAGGTCGTATGGTTTTACGACAAAGGTTCGGACGCATACGTGTTTAATCGCACGTACGACATTCGGACAGTTTTTACTAGCCGACTTTGGTTTAAGCCAGATTCTACTATCAGGTTATTGGATTTATACAGTCTAAAGTTTTTCCGTGTTTTCACGGATGAGAGGGGCGTTCTCGTAATTTTCCGAGAAGCTTCTAGAAGGATGTGACATAAAGAGAGAGGTGGCATTTTCATTTATTGATTTAGTGACTCATTGTGAGTGATTCATCATGTCATTAAAGCTTCATTTATTGCTTAATGACTCACATAATGAATCACCCACTTGATTAAATGAAACATGATGAATATTCACTTATTATTCATTTTCTTTCATGTTCTTTATGTTTCATATATATCAAGTGAGAAGCTTTATTCAATATAATATTATCATTATCATCTTCTCACTCTCTCTCTTCAAGTTCTCTCTCCTTCACCAAACCCTAATCCTACCCTCATGAGTTGAGAACAAGGATTAGGAAAGACAAATTACTCCATAACCAATCTCTACATCACCTTAGCTACTCTATTTAGCAACTAGAGAAACTAAGTAACCTCAAGTTTAGAGGTTATAGCTTGGATTAGGGTTCTCGGGTGGATCGTCTATCATGGGAGAAAGCCGAAGAGGGAGTGGAGAACCAAAGAGGCCGTAGAGAACATCAAGACGAAGGACTAGAACCGTTTGGTATAACTTCTTCGCATAGTAGATTAAAACTCAAAAGCTTTTGTTAAAACTTGTATAGCAAACGATTCGTACGGTTAATCGATGTTTGATCATAGAACTTGATTGTTATCCATATTTCCGCCTCCCCACAAGTATTGGGGTGTTGAACATCGACTTACACATTTAAAGTGAATAAATACTAGTTAATGCAAAGTAATATATCAAATATATAATTATACATTAAATCATTAAATCAACACTTGATTTAACGATCCGGTCATATCGCATACAACCGACTAATATCCAATGTATCGGCTTATCGAATCAATCCTTGAATCGATAACTAGGTTATATCGCATACAACCAATCGATACATTCATCACGAGAATGGAATACAGTATCACATACACGCATTATTCTCGGTCCCGCACATATCTCATATGTGCTCCTATTTCGTTTCGCTTGAGCCAGGAAACCTCTGTGTAGGACTCTAAAGACTCGTCAATACGCCGGCAGCAGATGATGATCATATCATACACCCACAAGCCGCAAGCGGCCTGCTAAACGTAACGGCCACCCGGGTATTGAGCGATCAGAAGATCGACGAGCAAGCCCGCTCACACTCCTGTGAATCCAACCAGTAACACTTACCGTACAGTCCGGTCTGATCGTCTGATATGTCGCATATCTCGCCTAGGGGTGGTAAACGTCAGACCCCAATAACTCGATAAGTCGTGTCGATATGAGGTCTATAGCAGTTCGAGAAACTACTGGTAACACTTACCAGTAAATCTCAGCAACCCTGGGCTGGGATTTCCGGTTATAGCCAATCGAACACAACGCAACATCAACTCCCTATACCGGGAGAGACGAATCCCCCCTATCGCTCATTGCCTCCATGTGATTCGGGACTGTACCCAAAAGCCACCGTTTTTCACGCCCTCTTAGACGTGGTAAGGTGGAAATCAAAGCACAGTGGGAATCACACAAGACTCTATGACGATCTCGGGTCTACAGACTAACCTGTACCAGTGTCACCAGAGAACTGCCATCTGACGTGAGGTATAATACCATCTGGGAGTTCTCGGCGAGTCCGTCCAGTGTACCCAGTCTCCACAGAGCACCCGTATATAATCTCTGATGTCAAACACCAATGGATATGGGATCATCCATCGCCCATCTGTATGGGTCGAGAAGGTATACGCTAGTCTACTCTGGTATATCGATGCCCCGTCTCGATACACCCATGACTAGGGACCTTGAAGGATGTACTTATAGACTACCATGTCCCTACTGGTATGATCCGCATCATAGTCCAGGTAGTCAAGTACACATCCTAAGGGCTTTACCAACATGTAACAGAGAGGCAATCGGTATACACGTTACGGTAAAGAGTAACCGGATAGCATACTATCATGTCGAGCAAGAAAGTCCTCCCTATATATGTCCCAGCATCCACTACAATATACATCTTATGTACAGTAATGGCCTCTAGGGCATACATATAACTAACAATCTCCCACTTGCACTAGGGCCATCTGTAGCAGTGGTTGCAGTATCTCATACTCAACCATCCCATAAAAGTCTCTCTCTGGGAATAGGCCTTCGTGAGTGGATTCGCCGTGTTATCCTCTGAGTCTGCTCTCCTAACCTCGATCACTCTGGAGATCAACTATCTCCATGATCAGGTGATGCTGCCTCAGAATACGTCTGGGTCACTGATGGGACCGGGGTTCCTGGGCTAAAACCACACTTCCATTGTCACACAATGGTAGGAACCTAGTTCATCTCATGAACCTATGTACACCCAAATTGCCTCTTTGGTAGCATCTTTAGTAGCGATGTATCCAGCCTTTATCGTCTAGTATGCTACGGTATCTAGCTTGGAACTCTTCCAACATACCGTCCCTTTACTGAGGGTAAAGACAATGCCTGTGACTGACATTCAGTCGTCTTTATCACCCTGGAACCCTTCCAGTGATTCTCCCCAGGATCAATTGATACCATCTCACTACAGCTAGTGAGTATACTAACACCCAAATAACATCTATCTCATAGTTGAAAACTCAGGATGTAGGAGGTATCACTTTGATCCTATATGGAGAATCCTTGTGATAAGCGGAGATTGACCGAGCGTAGCATAGGAAACTCCTTCCCTATCAAGAGTATGTCATCCACGTACTCTACGAGGATCACTACCATACTCTCTACAACCTTTTTGTATATACAAGGTTCATCTACCATTTTGATGATGTCAAACTGTTTGACTAACTCATCAAAACAGATGTTCCAACTCCGCGATGCCTGCTTTATCACATAAAACATCTTGCACACATTTCCGCTGCTCCCACTGTCTACGAGGCCCTCTGGCTGTGTACTTATAGACGCACTCTTCTAAAACATCATTTAGAAAAGCAGTTATGGCACCCAACCGCCAGATATCGTTGTCATGGTATGTAGCCGTGGCAAGTAGGATCTGGATGGACTTAAGCATAGCCACTGGAAAAAGGTTTCATCATTATCCACGCCTGGTCAATGACAAAAACCTTTAACACGTCTAGCTTTGAAAGTCTCAACTTTTCCATCTACACCAAGTAATCTTTTCAAGATATACTTGCTCTTGATGTGGATTTAACCCTTCAGATATAGCAACCAAAGTCCATACTTTGTTGGTGTATAAGGATTCCATCTCAAATCGCTAAGCATCCAGCCATTCTTACAGAGTCCCACTCCTGATGGCCAGCTCGAAACTAGTTGGGTCATCATCTCATGACGCAATCCTCGCTCCCACTGTCATAGAGAAACCGAAGTAACTCTTAGGTGGGTGAGGAACCCTACTAGATCGGCGGAGAGGCTGAGGTTCGTTGGAATCTACTGAATCCTTTGGTTCTGTCAAATCATCAGCTACAGTTTGTATAGATGGAACATTTCCAGTTCTACATAACAGACCTTGCCTCGAGCTTGTCCGGATTTTGCTTTTAGACATAGGCCGGACAACCACAAATCTTAACTAACTTAAGATATGGGCTCTTCCCTTTCCATATCTCATATGGAGTGGTAGGCAACTGATTTGATTTGAACCCTATTCAATAGGTATGCAGCTTCTCAAGAGCATAACTTCCAAAAGGAAATAGGAAACTCAGTAGTACTCATCATAGAGCACACCTTATCATATAGGGTGTATCTGCTCCGCCCCGATATACCATCGTGCTATGGTGTATACGGAGGAGTAATTCTGAGAGAGAATCTCATTCTCCTTTAGAAAAGTCCAAGAATTCCGTGCTCAAGTATTCTCCTCCCAGATCTCATCAAAGGATATAATACTTATGCCCGTATTGGTTCTCTACTTCTAACTTATATTCTATGAATATCTCAAAAGGTTCGGACTTGTGTTTCAATAGGAACATATGTCTGAATCTTGAGAGATCATCAGAGAATGTAATGAAGTACAAAGAACCGGTCTTGGCATGTGTAGACAGGGGACCTACATACATCAACATGTATTATCCCAAGAGTTCACTAACTCTTTCTCTGTTTCCAATAAACAGAGCTAGGGTCATCTAATCTTTGTGACATGACTGGCAAGTTTCACAAGATGTAAATTCAAACAGATTTAAATATGCATCTTTGTGCAACTTAGCTAGTCAGGTCGCATTGATATGACCTAGTCTACAATACCTCAAGAAGGATCCGTTCATTTCTGAACTCTTCCTCTTGTGTGTGTTCCGTATACTAAGAACTGTAGTTTGATTTTGTTAGTTATATGTATGCCCTAGAGGCCATTACTGTACATAGGATGTATATTGTAGTGGATGCTGGGACATATATAGGGAGGACTTTCTTGCTCGACATGATAGTATGCTATCTGGTTACTCTTTACCTTAACGTGTACACTGATTGTCTCTCTGTTACATGTTGGTAAAGCCCTTAGGATGTGTACTTGACTACCTGGACTATGATGCGGATCATACCAGTGGGGACATGGTAGTCTATAAGTACATCCTTCAAGGTCCCTAGTCGTGGGTGTATCGAGACGGGGCATCGATATACCAGAGTAGACTAGCGTATACCTTCTCGACCCATACAGATGGGCGATGGATGATCCCATATCCATTGGTGTTTGACATCAGAGATTATATACGGGTGATCAGTGGAGACTGGGTACACTGGACGGACTCGCCGAGAACTCCCATATGGTATTATACCTTACGTCAGATGGCAGTTCTCTGGTGACACTGGTACAGAGTAGTCTGTAGACCCGAGATCGTCATAGAGTCTTGTGTGATTCCTACTGTGCTTTGATTTCCACCTTACCACGTCCAAGAGGGCGTGCAAAACGGTGGCTTTTGGGTACAGTCCCGAATCACATGGAGGCAATGAGCGATAGGAGGGGATTCGTCTCTCCCGGTATAGGGAGTTGATGTTGCACAGTGTTCGATTGGCTATAATCGGAAATCCCTGGCCAGGGTTGCTGAGATTTACTGGTAAGTGTTACCAGTAGTTTCTCGAACTGTTATAGACCTCATATCGACACGACTTATCGAGCTATTGGTGTCTGACGTTTACCACCCCTAGGCGAGATATGCGACATATCAGACGACGAGACCGGACTGTACGGTAAGTGTTACTGGTTGGATTCACAGGAGTGTGAGCGGGCTTGCTCGTCGATCTTCTGATCGCTCAATACCCTGGTGGCCGTTACGTTTAGCAGACCGCTTGCGGCTTGTGGGTGTTTGATATGATCATCACCTGCTGCCGGCGTATTGACGAGTCTTTAGAGTCCTACACAGAGGTTTCCTGGCTCAAGCGAAACGAAATAGGAGCGCATATGAGATATGTGCGGGACCGAGAATAATGCGTGTATGTGATACCGTATTCTAATCTCGCGATGAATGTATCGAATGGTTGTATGCGATATAACCTAGTTATCGAATCATGGATTGATTCGATAAGCCGATACATTGGATATTAGTCGGTTATATGGGATATGACTGGATCATTAAATCAAGTGTTGATTTAATGATTTAATGTATAATTATATATTTGATATATTACTTTGCATTAACTAGTATTGGTTCATTTTAAATGGATTTTCTCACTTGCTTTGCACAAGTTGTATATGTGATATACTTTTGTGCACTTGATTGTATCATGTTTGATGATACATGCTAACTTGGTTAAGTGTATGATTAAACCATGGTTAGTTAATGGTTAGGGTTTCATTTGATTTATTTATGCATTTATTTATTTTGTTTTGACAAAAGAAAAAGAGAAAATGGTTGCTTTCAAAGATGAAGCTTGTTGAAGCTTCATGAAGGTTTGACTAAAGTGACCATTTTGTCTTCATGCTTAACCCTAACCATTCATCTAACCTTAGTCAATTCTCTACACCTAACCATGGTTCATATTATGATAAGTATTCATTTTTCTTTTCTATTTTAAATACTTATCATATTATCATCATCTTCTTCTTCTTCGTCTTCAAGAAGAAAACCTTGCTTCCATCAATGGTGATTTGAGAAAAAGAGTGAGAAATCCAATTCTAAAGTGAACCCACTTCCTAT
The DNA here is from genome assembly GCA_030015575.1 of Agapanthus africanus. Lineage (NCBI taxonomy): Eukaryota > Viridiplantae > Streptophyta > Magnoliopsida > Asparagales > Amaryllidaceae > Agapanthus > Agapanthus africanus. Next base: position 273,235,463 of record JASDDO010000012.1, read on the forward strand.
TTCTTCATCCTCTACCTCTTGCCAAGCAGTATAGGGTGTTTTCTTCACAAGTTTCATGACTTGGTGAAGTGGGAGCTTGATCTTGTGATGCCTCGACGTAGATCATCTTCGGCATCGTAGTCGATGACCAAGCCCGCCTATTCTCCGATGAAGCCGATGCTAGAGTCCGGGATCCGATATGGACAGTGAGGGGACTTCATCACGGAGCCTAGGAGGTGGAGAACCGGATCTACAAAGGTTGTAGCCTCTTTCCATTTAGTTAAGTTGTTAACTAGTTTCTTGTTTCGCTTAATCTCTAGTCAACGATCCGTATTAGGGTTTCCCGGCACTTGTAATTTTTGAAATTGGCATGGTTAATGCCTTGTGAGACCTCATTAGCGTGCCTAGGAACCCTACAGTGGTATCAGAGACTAGCTAGAGCCTTAGGCGAAGCGTAGACGGAGTTAGAAGTCCAATCGACCCGAAACCCAAACTCCAAAATGCTCTCTGGACTTTTTTCAAAAACTGGGCTTTTTCCAGATTAAAAATTCATAAAAAATTCAGCAGGAAATTCTAAGAATTACGGCACAAAATTTACTAAGTGATGCTTCTAAAGCGCAGCGGAACCGCGGCAGAAGCTTGGCTTCTGCGGCGGTTCCACGGCAACATTATGAGATCACTCTTCAATTTTTGAACAGTAACTCCTATATTTTGGTTCTGGATTTTCTGGGAATTTTTAATATTTATTCAAGAGTTGAATATTCTGGGGTATTTTGGAGCTTCGTTGATTCGATCGAAAATTTCAAACTTTGTCTATGTGGCATTCCGGATATTTTAGAATATATTAAAATGTTCGACCGGATATAAATGCCCACCTTTTCCCCTGTCGGGAAATTTCTAAGTGTTGGATCTTTCCGTAGTTTAATAACGTTCTAAGTAGTGCAAGTAACGCGATAGTCCCTCTAGAAGACAACAGACCTTAACTCGATTATGTGACCGTCTTGAACTGCCCTTTGAACCTTCGGGTTTGGGGCAGTACGGCGTGCCACATGTGAGGCGTTGGCTTGACCCTTCTACGGCTGTACCGTTGGTACTGAGGCATGAACTGGATGCTTTTTAAACTTGTTTCATGTGTTGAGCTGTTTCGGGAAAACTTGGGTGTTTGAAAGTTCGATCGGAAAGTTTAACATTTTCTATTTATCTTGAATGGGATACAATAATTGGAATTCACAAATAGTTATGAGATAACTGAATGAATGTTATAAATCTAGCGGTTTAGTCTCACTTGATCGGTTGCCACGGAATTTTGATGTGATCAAAAGTCCGTCGCAATCGCGTAGCGTATGCGGATACTCGCCGGAAAAACTTAATAGACAGCTACACCCCATAGCCCCGACCAAGTGACTGTAGGAGAACCCCGTCGCCGAAAGCATCCATCTGGGTGCTCGCGGCAGCGGTGTTCCGCCTTGGTGCACTTCGTCGACGGTATCAGGGGTGCGGCCGCCTACTAAAGTTTGCGACGAGCATTCATGAGTTTTTCGGGAATCTTGTTGAATTGCCCGACTTGATATTGAAAAGTGTTTTCGATAACGAGACTAAAATGCGGGGTTTATAATTGTTAGGCATTTGATGACTAAGGAATTCATTGGTTTAGGCATGCGATGTCTAACGTGGTTGCGGATTCCAACTGTTGTAGTTTTATACTTTCTTTTCTGTGACCGTAAGTGTAATATGTGATATCGCCGGTTTCGTTGCTATATGTCAACGACAATTGGGATACGCATGGTTACTTACGTTGATGACATGTGATGTTATGTGTTGCTGGATATGTTATATTGGATCGTCGTGTTTAAATAGCCGGGTTTTTTTTATGTGAGATGAGTGTTTTTCATTTTCATTCATGTAAAAACTTGTATGTAATATTCTTTTATTGGGGCACTTCAAGGTTGCGGAAGATGTCACCGTTTGTATATTATTTACTTTTCCGCACTAGGATAGACCCAAGGAGGGGAGCACAAGTAACCGGGTTCTGGAGTCCAGTAGGAGACCAACTCGAGGAGTCGAGTCCGGGTCTCCTTACTCTAGAATTGGTAGGGTTGCTTGCTGCGCTCGTAGGGGTCTATGGTTGTGGGTTTGGCTATTCATCGCGACCGTGGAATCCGTGTTTTATACTGGCTCGTATTGAAAACACGGACGTCCTAGTATATCCAATATTTCATATGTTTCTTCTGCTGCGATATCTGTGATGAGATCATGTGATGTTCTGTGATAGATACAGTAAATAGTATATATGATATATTATATAGACGTTACTTATGTTTTACACCTGCGCTAGCCCTGCCCCGCTCTGTCGTTAGTTACCTAACCTAACGGTGCATGAGGGGACATCGAGGCGAATGCGGAAGGCTTAAGTGTACGTCGTATTTATCTGTGATGTTTAGGTAAATTTAAATGATGGGACTTCATTAATGTGATTAATGAAAGAAAAGAAACCTAAAGATGTTGTGGAATCGAATTTCAAAATTAAAACAGGTAGCTACAGTTCTTGCTTTGCACAGCGGTATATATGATATATCCTGCACCTTATTCGATATGGAAAGGACCGAGATCCCTTCACCGGGAGTGACTCCTTTAGCAATAACTGGAAGATGCTACACACTCGGTTTGTCTTTTGATTGCTTTTAAGAGTTCTGCTTTGCACAGTGATATATATGATATATCCCGCACCTCATTCGACGAGGAAAGGACCGACGATCCCTTCACCGGGAGTGACTCCTTTAGCAAAACTAGAAAAGCCTCAAAAACACTCCATTTCAAAATTCATTCGATCCTACAACGATATCAAGTTCATTAAGCAATAGGTTTTCTGAAAAACCTGTCGTAGCCCTCCGTCATTTTAGATAAGTACTAGTTAGTATTCATGCTACGTTTGTTGACTATGTTAAGGCGTAGTGTGCGGTAGCTAATTAGTGCTTATCTGTATAAGCATATGATGCGATTGGATTAGGGTAGTCGTGCGACTTTATTGACTATGTTAAGGGTCGTGCAGGTGGGTTTAATTCAATCGGGAAATGACGGGTTGAACTTGACTAGCACTTATGATTTGTTGACTATGTTAAGGTCATATAGCTGCTAGGGGCAAAATTATCGGGAATTTCAAGTGTTGAAATTTGCAATGAGAATGCATACCTTCTATGAGATAGTTGTATCCCGATACCCGCTGCGAGTAAGAGTTACTCCTGGGAGAGTTTTACCCATTACAATTAGCCGATCAAGTAGGTGTCTAGAAAGGTGTTAACGAGGTTACGCCTCTGGGAAAACGAGGTTTACATTAATTAGGTCCGTGCGAAAGCACGGGGCACCTCCCTCAAAGTACCGACACTGGCCTGGCTGAAAGATTGGCGAACTTGTAGTGTGTAATTAATCCCGGCTAGTCTTTCCTTTTAGGGTTTGAAGGAAGATTTGATAAAAACAGTGGGAGCCATCCTGATTAGATAAAATAATAACCAATCTATTCTTGCAAGAGCGCACGCTGAGTGTTTTCTTCTCTCTCTCTCCAGGTAGCGACCATATCACGCCTTAATCAAGATAATAATACGGAATATTGACCGAACCCGCTTGTTATACTGAGCTGGGGAAAGTTGGTCCCGCTCCAACTTATAATTGTTATAAGACAGAGCAGGAAATTGGGGATTACCAGAATTCCCGTGCCGCCCAAACGAAGAAAGTGCATATGATGCATCTCCTTCGGGTGTGTTCGTTACACAGAACTGTTTCTCAATATCCTCTACGTCCTGGGTATATGATACCGGATCAGGATCCCAGATATGTAATCTGTTACATAGGGCTACAGATAGGTAGAGAACTGAGAACGGGTGATAAGTTTCATGAGGCAGAAAACGGGGCAAGAGTTGAAGCCAAGTCTGTCGGTCACTGTCACCCTGTATTACCAATACATTGATTCTAGACGAATGTTATTAGATACCGAACCTGATATACAAAATCATATCAGTCTCTTTATTAGTAAAGAAATGATAAAATTTTGTATTGTTGGATAATGTTTTGATCATTTCCTATATCAAAAGTTGATCGGTTCAGGCACGTTATCTAAAAGCATTGATGTTCTAAATCAAACTGCAGTTCTTAGTATAAAGAACACACACAAGAGGAAGAGTTCAGAAATGAACGGATCCTTCTTAAGGTATTGTAGACTAGGTCATATCAATGCGACCCGACTAGCTAAGTTACATAAAGATGCATATTTAAACTAGTTTGAATTTACATCTTGTGAATATTGCCAGTCATGTCACAGTGATAAAATGACCATAGCTCTGTTTATTGGAAGCAGAGAAAGAGTTAGTGAACTCTTGGGATGATACATGTTGATGTATGTAGGTCCCCTGTCTACACATGCCAAGACCGGTCTTTTGTACTTCATTACATTCTCTGATAATCTCTCAAGATTCAGACATATGTTCCTGTTGAAACACAAGTCCGAATCTTTTGAGATATTCACAGAATATAAGTTAGAAGTAGAGAACCAAAATACGGGTATAAGTATTATGTCCTTTGATGAGATCGAGGAGGAGCATACTTGAGCACGGCAATCCTGGACTATTCTAAAGTAGAATGAGATTCTCTCTCAGCATTACTCCTCCGTATACACCATAGCACAATGGTATATCGGGGCGGAGCAATTACACCCTATATGATAAGGTGTGCTCTATGATGAGTACTACTGAGTTACCTTTTTCCTATAGGGTGTTATGCACTTGAGAAGTTGCATACCTATTGAATAGGGTTCCAATAAAATCAGTTGCCTACCGCTTCATATGTTATATGGAAAGGGAAGTGCCCATATCTTAAGTTAGTTAAGATTTGGGGTTGTCCGGCCTATGTCTGAAAAACAAAATCCGGTCAAGCTCGAGGCAAGATCTGTTATGTAGAACTGGAAATGTTCCAGCTATACAGACTGCATTTGATGATTTGATAGAACCAAAGGATTCAGTAGATTCCAACGAACCTCAGCCTCTCCGCCGATCTAGTAGGGTTCCTCACCCACCTGAGAGATACTTTGGTTTCTCTATGACAGCGGGAGCGAGGAATGCATCATGAGATGATGACCCAACTAGTTTCGAGCTGGCCATCAGGAGTGAGACTCTGTAAGAATGGCTGGATGCTTAGCGATCTGAGATGGAATCCTTATACACCAACAAAGTATGGACTTTAGTTGCTATATCTGAAGGGTTAAATCCCCATCAGGAGCAAGTATATCTTGAGAAGATTACTTGGTGTAGATAGAAAAGTTGAGACTTTCAAAGCTAGACTTGTTAAAAGTTTGCATCATTTACCAGGCGTGGATTATGAAGAAACCTTTTCAAGTAACCAAGCTTAAGTCCATCTAGATCCTACTTGCCACGGCTACATACCATGACTACGATATCTGGCGGTTGGGTGCCATCACAGCTTTTCTAAATCATGATTTAGAAGAGAACGTCTATAAGAACACAGCCAGAGGGCTTCGTAAACAGTGGGAGCAGCGGAAACGCGTGCAAGATGTTTTATGTGATAAAGCAGGCATCGCGGAGTTGGAACGTCTGTTTTGATGTAGTAGTCAAAGAGTTTGACTTCATCAAAATGGTAGATGAACCTTGTATACACAAAAAGGTAGTAGGGAGTATGGTGGTGATCTTCGTAAAGTACGTGGATGACATACTCTTGATAAGAAAGGAGTTTCCTACGCTGCGCTCGGTCAATCTCCGCTTATCACATGGATTCTCCAAATAGGATCACAGTGATACCTTCTAAATCCTGAGTCTTCATCTATGAGATAGATGTTATTTGGGTGTTAGGATACTCACTAGTTGTAGTGAGACGGTACCAATTGGTCCTGGGGAGAATCACTGGAAGTGTTCCAGGGTGATAAGGACGGCTGAATGTCAGTCGTAGGCATTGTCTTTACCCTCAGTAGAGGGACGGTATATTGGAAGAGTTCCAAGCTAGATACCGTGGCTAACTAGACGATAAAGGCTGGATACATCGCTACTTAAGATGCTACCAAAGAGGCAGTCTGGATGAATACATGTTCATGAGATGAACTTAGTTCCTCCCATTGTGTGACAATGGAGTTGTGGCTTTTGCCAAGGAACGTCCGTCCCATCAGTGATCCAGACATAATCTAAGGCAGTATCACCTGATCATCGAGATGGCCGATCTCAAAGGTGATCGAGGTGTAAGTCCATGCTACCTCTCCCGGTACTTTCGGGCATGCGGAATTTGATAAAAAACGATATTCTTAGAGGTGGTAACATGGACTTAAAACCCGTATCTTTGTTAAACATCTAACTAACAACCTAACTACGAGTTGCTAATTATGGATGTCCGGATCGCCTTCACTCCGTCGTCTCCTTGCGCCGAAGATAGATCCACCTCGAAAGCTTCTACCTTTGGCTTCTTGTTCGGTCTTTGAAGAAACTAGTTCACTTGGTTTGCTAAACCTTGTGAACTAGAGTGAGTAGAGAAGAGTTTGTATGGGATTTTATCTATGGTTCTTGGTTCTCATCTCATGAGACAAGTGAACCATAGAGTCAAGAGAGGGAGAGCAAGAGGAGGAAGATGAGAGCCCAAGAACAAGAGAGAGAATGAACATGAAAGAATGAGAGAGGACTTTTCTCATTTGGCTCTCATAATCCAAAACAATCATAACACATCATATCAATCAAGTATTATGTGATGGTTTAAGCAACCATAGCCATATCTGTAAGTGCACGGCGGCGCCCCGGCCGTCAATCGGACGCCGGAATGCGGAAGCGGTGAAAAACTTTAATTTTGCGGACTTAGCAAACCGGCACCACCGCGCACTAAACCCCGGATCGGGCCATTAAACTAGATCTAGCAAAGTAACAAGATGGGGAAGAGATATACCGAGTGATCCGAGTCCTCCGGTCTTCTCGTCGTCGTCCCGATCTCCTGCGGAATGTCCCGTCTCCTCCTCGTCGCCGGAAGTGCACCACATCGCCTACTTCTTTTACGGGCTCCCACCTCAATGCCGAGGCAACTCGGGCACGAAGCCGGCTACTCGACGTGCCCAAGATTCACTGTAGAATATGTAGTACTCAAGTCTCATATGGGGTTTTGGAGCTTTGCCATTTGGTGGAAGAAAAGAGAGCTTGGAGAGAGGTGGGAAAAATGTAGCATACCAAAAAATGAGAGTAACATTTTTCCACCCACACAAAAAGAAATGAATCCCATTCCTCATTCAAGGAATGCCCCCCCCCTTCATGTGTGATTGGAGAGAGAAAAAAGTGAAGTCAAGGGGTGGGTGGAACCATCATCCAAGGGAGAGTGTGAAGTGATCAAAAAGAAAAGTCCTCACTCAACAACCATACCCCTCAACATCATCAACAATCATGACTTTAAAAGTCAAGCCATGATGGAGTCAAAACAAGTCAATGATGGTGCACATCATGAAAGCCATCATGATGCAACAAGATGCAAAGAACCCCCTTCACAAATGCCTATTTGCAACAATGCGAATAAACCCTCCTCCACCAATCTTCGGCCAATGAACGATACAAAGGAAATCGGCCGAAACTAAAAGCAAACTGGCAACTCCAGAAAACTGGTCCCGTAATAAATTACAGGAAAACCCCGATACTGTGCATACACACCCGCATCTGTATTTCGACCGAAATACAAATGCAATGAGACAAAATCTCCAATGTACTATATTAGAATCCGGCTTATACCAAAACCGGCTAGTAATATCTGTTCGATCCTGATCCGTGCAATACCGCACGTATCTGATCGAACCCTGCCATATAACCATACGGCCTATAGTACAAACTGTCAGATCCTGATCCATGCAATACCGCACGTATCTGATCGGACCTTGCCATATCTCCATACGGCCTCTACAACCTTTCGCCCGAAAGCTGAGTAACTGAATGTGGGGGACTCTAAAGACTCGTCAACACCTTGGTTGTGGATTTAACCACTAGCACGTCAGAGGTATAAGCCAATACGTAACGGGCTACTAGGTACTGACTAAAAGGGGCGTCGATGAGCGAACTCATCCTGACAACCCTACTGAGCCTGTCAGTGACAATATCCGTACAGTCCGGTCCGTTCGTCTATGAGCATCGCATGGCGGGCCTAGGGGGTTGGTAAAAGTCAGACCCCCAAAAGCGGTACAAGTCGTGTCGGAGTATAGCCCAGAACACCCTGAGATACTACTGTAATACCTACCAGTAAATCTCCTTGCCTCGGCCGAGGGCTTCGTGTAATGGCTCTCCTAGACACAGCACGACCTCACCCCCAATACCGGGAGAGACGAACCCCTGAAGATGCGCTCACTGCCTCCATGTGGCTCGGGACTGTACCCAACTAAAACCTGTTTGCATGACTCCTTTGAGCCGTGGTAGGGTAGTAATCAAAGTACAGTGGGAACTCACACGAGACAAATGACGATCCCCAGGTCGATGAACTAACCTGCACACATGTCACCAGGGAACTGCCATCTGACGTCTGGTATATGACCAACTAGCATGTTCCCGGCGAGTCCTGTCCGGTGTACTCATAACCCAATTAGCACCTGTATACATCTTAGGTGATCCTACTGACACCGGTGGCTTGTGAGACCGGCCACCGCCCCTCGTCGGGGTCTCGACTGTATACACTAGTCTACTATGGAGTATCGATGCCCTGTCTCGAAACTCACACGACTAGGGACCATTTAAGGATATGCTTATAGACTACCAGCTCCTACGTATATGATCGCCCTCATACTGTTGGTGGTCAAGCATAGAATCCTAGGGGCTCTATCAACGTGTAATAGCGACGTGTCAGGTCACCTAAAACAGTACACGATGATAAAGGTAAACCAGATAGCATACTATCATCTCGAGTAAGACTGTCCTACCGGGATAGGTCCTCCCTCAATCATTGCAATCACGTGCCTGTGATCCAATAATTGACTCTGAGGGCACTATCTCCAACAATCTCCCACTTGCACTCAAGGCTAATTATTGCGATGTCGCATACTCACAGCCCGTGTGATACCGAACACCCAACTCCTCTACTAGTCAGTATCACAAATCCCGTTTGTGAAACTTTTGCGGTCGAGGAATAGCCTCAGTGAGTGGATCCGCCTAGATGTTTCTTTCTATGTCTCTCTATATCTCAAGTTCGCGGAGAAACCCATCTCCCGAAATGAGCAATACCTGTCTTAGAATGTGTTTGGATGTCTGATGGGACATAGCTCATAAATGAACTCCAAATCCAAACTTCTTAGACTGTATCGTCAACTGAACTTAATCAGTATCCTGCGCCATGCCACCCTCAGTATTGCTTTGGACCACCTGTCCAAAATACTGCCCCTCGTCAGAGGTAAAACTATAACTCTGACAACCTCCTTGTCGTCCATGTCAACTTGGAAGCCTGGAATGATAACTGTCTCCCGAATGAGGCTGTCGTTATCATATCCCTAGAACATTCACTTATGTTCTAAAACTGCTTCCGACTGTTTCTCCAGGATTGGATTAATGTCAACTTATTGCATCTAGTGCAAGAACAACATCTGGTGTGGTACTTGACATCTCATGATTGACTCAATTGCCTGAGCAAGTGATCTGCCAATCATGCACGTCCCTCTCCCCTTTAGTCTGTAAGACACCTTTAGAGAGGGTGACTCCATCTTCTGCAGGTATACTACCGTGCCAGGAGTCGTCCATTCTAAATACTCTTAGAATGCTGTCTAGTACCCTGATTGGGAAACCACCCAAATCTAGATCTAAAACCATAGATCTAGTAACTAGTATGTCTGACATAAAATCCATTTCCTTTGTGGAGAAACCACTGTGTGATGACCAAAGAATATCCGACTGTAGTATAGGAGTTTCTTTTCCTATTCTGTGTATGTCATCCAAATACCAGGACATCACACACCCTACTACCTTCTCAACAGATCCATCCCCTATTCTGATGAAGTCAAACTCATGACTGTCACGTCAGAAATAGATGATCTATTTCCGCTACATCTGCTTTAGTCTATAAATAGACATAAGCTACCTGTCCACCAATGCTTCCGCTGCTCCCACTAACTACGACAACCGTCTGGCAGAGTCATATAGACGTACACTTCTAAAACTAGTTTAGAACGACGCTATACTCATCCTCCCGCCGGGTCTCGCAGCCTGGAACAACAGCAATGGTAATTGTGGGTAAACAAGAACTTCCCTATCACCGTCCTTGAGGCTACCGTAGTACCTCTCGGGTGCCTGAAGTTACCCACCTCATCTGCGGAGTGGTCAATGGAATGTCAATCCAGATTGAATCTTTAGGTTCCTTATCAAATCTTTTGTAATCGTTTGTGGTTCCGGAATCACTTCCAGTTCTACCATACTCCCACTACTGTTTTCTGAAAAAATCCATTTTTAATAAAACTGTGGCGAGTCTAGAACAATATCGCTATTGTTCATCCAGATGGTAGAAAGTCAACCTTCGTCATAGCCTGGGTCAACCCACAAACAGCCATTACAGAAACGTGCCTTGAGTTATCCAGAGTCTGGTTTTAATCATAAGCTGGACAACTCCCCGTACCTTAACAATGTCAAGATACGAACTGTTCTATATCCCATATAGGACCAGAGGCACTGATTTAACTGAACCAGATCCAAATTATGCAGCTGTCTCCAGTGCATGTCAACTAAATGGAAGGAGCCCGATCAGCGTTACTCAACTTAGGAATGCTTCCAATTATGAGTAACCTGAAAGAGAAGCAAGTTCTCTTAATCATTACTATCAACTGAATACCATACACAAGTATCTACATCTTCGATCTCTTTGAAGAATCCCGATACTTGCTACACCTGGTTCTCTACTCTTTTCAAATGCCCATAACTTCTCAAAATTCGGACCCTGTGTTTCCACGAAACACCTGTCTAAAAACCAGAGAAGTCATAAGTAAACCGAATATAGTACGAGGACCAACCCCTCTGTCCTGATGGACCCTGGACAACATACAATACTCTGTATAAGTCCCTTGAGTCTGATAACTCATTCACTGTGTGTCGTAGGTTGAAAACTGTACTTATGGTTAAGAAGAATTACACCGTTGTTTAATGCTCCTTACCTAACCATCCACTGATATAGGTAAATGTCGTAGACATAATTTCAGAAAGGTATATCTCACTCTATGAAAATAGACGTACAGATATATCAATTTGAAATTGGTGCATAAAAGCGGATATTCAAAACCAAATATTTGCCGACCGGCAAACAACCCAGGTGATTTCCTCAAATATCACCGATTACAACGAATCCCGATATAATGAGGATGATCACCCAATTCCCAATAACTTACTCCCACTCATCATCTGTAAAACCATACAGATGTGAGAATCAAACCTGGTAAATACATACCCTGGAGTAAGTATCTAATCGGGAAATCAGTTTTCCTTTAACAGTACACAGTGAAGCTGAAACATTGAAATGTTTCGATAGGGTATCCTGGTATTCCTAGTAATGCCTCTTCCAGTATCTAGATTCACAACTGTAACCGTATAATTCTTTGCCACCTCTCCAAATCCCTTCATATGTCTTTAGTCATTACCTTCTGCACACCCCTTTAGGCCAAATGGTTTTCTTCCTTCCCTACCGTTCGGCACCAGCCTATGGTTTGGAAGAAGACTATCCAATAAGCATAATGGGTGTACTGTCCCAATCATAGGAACACTCGCAATGCGAGAGAAGGTGAAGATAAAAGACACCTGAATAAATCTTATTCCTATTTCTCCTGAACCAGAATCCATCCCCGAACTGGAACACGTTCCTTTCGAGTTCGTATATAACCATACGATGGAGTATCCAATAAACTGTGGATCTTCGTAGCGATACGGAGTGTCCTGGAGAAATACAAAGGTGATTTAGGATTGGCAAAGGAATACTTGGTTTGGTCGTGAATATCTGTTGCAACTTACTTTGCCCTCTTACTAATCCCTTGCTTTGTCTTAACATAATACCTTCTGCACACCATCGTTATGCTAATTGGTTTTCTTTATTCCCTACCGGTCGGCACCAGCCTAAGGTTTGGAAGAAGACAATCCAATTTGTGTAATAGGTGTACTACCCCTAAACCAAGGAGTACTCGTAACCTGAGAGAGGGTAAAAGGAAAAGACAACTGAATAATCCTATCCGTTTTCTCCAGAACCGGAAACCATCCTCGAATAAATCCCTTCGAGTTCGTATCTAACCATACGATGGTTTTGTCCAATGGAAGTGGACGTTCGCAGTAATACGGGGTGTCCTGGAGAAAGGGGTAAAAGTAGGAGTGGCAACGAGGTTTGCAACTCTGACAATCCAAAAGCCAGTGTTAAGAAGGTTCGGTCAACTTGGTCACTGAGTCATAGTCTTAGGGTCGGGTCAATGGTCGCAGCCAAAGAGAGAGAGAAAAGAAACACTCAGCGTGCACTCTAACCTAGATCAGAATGGTTACCAATTTATATAATCTGGAAACCTCCCACTATACCTCAAATTCTCCTCCAAACCTGAAAGAAGAATTAGTCGGGGTCACCCGAGGAGTAAACTAACTCATCAGTGGGAACCGGGATCCAACTATCGTCGCATGACAACGTGACGGAATCCGCTCACGGTCTCACACTCCAGAAGGTATGCGCATATCTGGCAAGTTTCAGTTCTTTTGAAACTCCCGATGTGATTTCTGCCCCATGCTCTTATGACCTTGACTTTGGCCAACATATCATAAGTCACATGTCAAGTTCTACCCGTCATTCTCCAGGTTAATCTGAATCCACCCGTACATACTCTTGACTTTGGCCAAAATGGCAGTACGACTGTCCCAAACCAACGCATCTATCTATGCTGCATATGAATACCCCAATAGCTACCAATCACTATGCCTTGACTTTGGCCAACATACACAGCTTGAATACTATTGACCACCCATATGAAACGACGGAGGGCTACGAATGGTTTCTGGCGAAAACCTTTAACGTAACGAACTTGATATCATTGAAGGAACTGATAGCTTTTAAAAATATAGTGACGAAAACTGTTGCTAAAGAGGTCACTCCTGGTGAAATGATCTCGGCTCTTTCCCCGTAGAATGGGGTGCAGGATATTCCAACTGAATACCGCGATGCAAAGCAAAAGTAATCGGCTATAGTGAAGTTAATGCCCTGACGCAAACTTTTTGTCCAAGGGGTCACTCCCGGTGAAGGGATCTCGGCCCTTGCCTCGTCGACTGAGGAGCAGGATATTCCAACTGAATATCTCGATGCAAAACAAAAGTGAACGTCCTTGCAATAACAGCTTTTTGAAAAAGTATTCTAACAACATCAGATTAGGTTTGTTTTTAACTTGCATTGATCCGAATCAATGCAGTCCCATCAATTGATCACACCAAAAAGAACGAAAATATACTGATGTACGTATATGCCATCCGCATTCGCCACTGGGTCCCGTCATTACCCGTTAGGTTAGCTAACTAACGACAGAGCGGGGACTGGACTAGCGCGGATGTAAAACATATACAACATCTACTAATATATATACCAATATATTATATTTCTCTCAAGGCGTGAAAAGAAATGCAACATCACAGAAATGTACAGCATCACAGAACAATACAGATATCTGGGATCCCCGGGTTTCACAGAGCCACTGTTGAAACCCGACGTTCCCCTGGTCGTGTGGATAGCCTGTGCAATGAAATCCTAGACCCCTACGGGCGCGGCAAGTCACCCGCCAAAACCTGAAGCGAGGCAGCCCCCTTCAGTACCGTGAATGGACCACCCAGCACTTCACGGAATCCGGCAACTTGGGCACCCCTCCTGGGTCAACCTGTACCCCCTACGAGTGCGGCGAATAGCCCGCCAATCCTAGAGTGAAGCCCCCTCCGTCTCAATGCCATGAGATGCGGGCTTGTTGCCCTCCAGAACCCGGCTATCCGTGCACCCCTCCTGGGGTAATCCTAGTACAGAAAGTAAAATATACATACACCGGGTACAACGACCGCAACCTGGCCGTGCCCCAAAAATAATAATACAATCAGGCAGTGACGGCAGTCCACATGTCGGACGCTCGCCCCGCAATATCTAATGTACATAATACATCACAACAGTACTAGCATTGCATCCAGGCTATCCCCCACGACCGATCCGCAACATCATAGCAAAAACAGAACATCAACGTGAAAGTCACGTTCGCAAATCCGTCTAACCGGGCTATAGCAGTTAGACCGGATTTACCGATCGAGTGACATTCACGGTCGCAGATATAATGTAAATACTGTGAGAAATGTGTTTAAAATTTTCCGATTGACCAAAAATTAACAAGTGGGCCCCCAATCAAAACTGTAGCACTCACAGAAAACCTGGGCCCAATTTTAACATTCCAAAACCCATATTTTAAACCCAGAAAGCCTCTGTAAAAAATTGTTGCAGTGATCCCCACAGTGTGCGGCGGAAGGGCGGCGGGAAGGGGGTTTTCGCGGCGGTTCCGCGCTCCCACTGTGGAGTCACCTCATCGAATTTTTACAGAGCTCTTAGATTTTCCAGTACATCAATATTTTACAACCTGAAAAATTTTTCGAGACCAAAATATTTCAACAGAAACTGAAGCGAACAAAAAATGCAAGTTTTGGAATTTTGGTCGATCGGAAATGCAAAACACATCAAACGAAGCTAGACTAAGTTAATGGCGAGGCTCTGATACCACTGTAAGTGCACGGCGGCGCCCCGGCCGTCAATCGGACGCCGGAATGCGGAAGCGGTGAAAAACTTTAATTTTGCGGACTTAGCAAACCGGCACCACCGCGCACTAAACCCCGGATCGGGCCATTAAACTAGATCTAGCAAAGTAACAAGATGGGGAAGAGATATACCGAGTGATCCGAGTCCTCCGGTCTTCTCGTCGTCGTCCCGATCTCCTGCGGAATGTCCCGTCTCCTCCTCGTCGCCGGAAGTGAACCACATCGCCTACTTCTTTTACGGGCTCCCACCTCAATGCCGAGGCAACTCGGGCACGAAGCCGGCTACTCGACGTGCCCAAAATTCACTGTAGAATATGTAGTACTCAAGTCTCATATGGGGTTTTGGAGCTTTGCCATTTGGTGGAAGAAAAGAGAGCTTGGAGAGAGGTGGGAAAAATGTAGCATACCAAAAAATGAGAGTAACATTTTTCCACCCACACAAAAAGAAATGAATCCCATTCCTCATTCAAGGAATGGCCGCCCCCCCCCCCTTCATGTGTGATTGGAGAGAGAAAAAAGTGAAGTCAAGGGGTGGGTGGAACCATCATCCAAGGGAGAGTGTGAAGTGATCAAAAAGAAAAGTCCTCACTCAACAACCATACCCCTCAACATCATCAACAATCATGACTTTAAAAGTCAAGCCATGATGGAGTCAAAACAAGTCAATGATGGTGCACATCATGAAAGCCATCATGATGCAACAAGATGCAAAGAACCCCCTTCACAAATGCCTATTTGCAACAATGCAAATAAACCCTCCTCCACCAATCTTCGGCCAATGAACGATACAAAGGAAATCGGCCGAAACTAAAAGCAAACTGGCAACTCCAGAAAACTGGTCCCGTAATAAATTACAGGAAAACCCCGATACTGTGCATACACACCCGCATCTGTATTTCGACCGAAACACAAATGCATTGAGACCAAATCTCCAATGTACTATACTAGAATCCGGCTTATACCAAAACCGGCTAGTAATATCTGTTCGATCCTGATCCGTGCAATACCGCACGTATCTGATCGAACCCTGCCATATAACCATACGGCCTATAGTACAAATTGTCAGATCCTGATCCATGCAATACCGCACGTATCTGATCGGACCTTGCCATATCTCCATACGGCCTCTACAACCTTTCGCCCGAAAGCTGAGTAACTAAATGTGGGGGACTCTAAAGACTCGTCAACACCTTGGTTGTGGATTTAACCACTAGCACGTCAGAGGTATAAGCCAATACGTAACGGGCTACTAGGTACTGACTAAAAGGGGCGTCGATGAGCGAACTCATCCTGACAACCCTACTGAGCCTGTCAGTGACAATATCCGTACAGTCCGGTCCGTTCGTCTATGAGCATCGCATGGCGGGCCTAGGGGGTTGGTAAAAGTCAGACCCCCAAAAGCGGTACAAGTCGTGTCGGAGTATAGCCCAGAACACCCTGAGGTACTACTGGAATACCTACCAGTAAATCTCCTTGCCTCGGCCGAGGGCTTCGTGTAATGGCTCTCCTAGACAAAGCACGACCTCACCCCCAATACCGGGAGAGACGAACCCCTGAAGATGCGCTCACTGCCTCCATGTGGCTCGGGACTGTACCCAACTAAAACCTGTTTGCACGACTCCTTTGAGCCGTGGTAGGGTAGTAATCAAAGTACAGTGGGAACTCACACGAGACAAATGACGATCCCCAGGTCGATGAACTAACCTGCACACATGTCACCAGGGAACTGCCATCTGACGTCTGGTATATGACCAATTAGCATGTTCCCGGCGAGTCCTGTCCGGTGTACTCATAACCCAATGAGCACCTGTATACATCTTTGGTGATCCAACTGACACCAGTGGCTTGTGAGACCGGCCACCGCCCCTCGTCGGGGTCTCGACTGTATACACTAGTCTACTATGGAGTATCGATGCCCTGTCTCGAAACTCACACGACTAGGGACCATTTAAGGATATGCTTATAGACTACCAGCTCCCACGTATATGATCGCCCTCATACTGTTGGTGGTCAAGCATAGAATCCTAGGGGCTCTATCAACGTGTAATAGCGACGTGTCAGGTCACCTAAAACAGTACACGATGATAAAGGTAAACCAGATAGCATACTATCATCTCGAGTAAGACTGTCCTACCGGGATAGGTCCTCCCTCAATCATTGCAATCACGTGCCTGTGATCCAATAATTGACTCTGAGGGCACTATCTCCAACAATATCATTTCATGCACTCATTTTGCACAAAAGAGCAAGCAAGCAAAAGTCTTTGCCATGAAATGATAGCTATGGTTATCATGATGGTCAACTAGTCAAGCCTAGTCAACCGGTCAACAAAGTCAACAAGTCAACAAAAGTCAACAACTCAACAACCATGTCACCATAATACCTAATTAATATAATTGTTAATCACATATCATATTCTCATTAGGGTTGAGCAAAAAGTCAATAGTCAACTGTCAACGGTCAACAACCCTAATGAGAATCCTCCGCCTCTGTCTCTCCGTCAACTGTGCATACACACCCGCATCCGCGTTCCGAGGAACACGAATACAAACTGGATAAATCCAATCCCAATACATACACTAGGATCTGGCTTAAACCAAAGCCCGCTAGTGTGTACTGTCCGGACACAGTACGTGCACAAGTGCACGGATGTGACTGAACCCTGTCGCAAAACCATGCGACCTGCCGCAAAACCATGCGACCTCTACTCTTTTGCCTAAAGGCGAGTAGCTTTCTGTGTGGGACTCTAAAGACTCGACACTACGCTGGCAGTGGGTTTAACCACAGACCGCAAGCGGCACTAGATGTGCGTAACGGTCCCCAGTTAGAAGCCGACAAGAAGACAGACGAGGTGAAACCCATCTGAACTCCTACTGAGCCTGAATGTGACAATCTCCATATTGTCCGGTCTGTTCGTCTGATACATCGCATGGCGGGCCTAGGGGGCGGTAAACGTCAGTCCCCTAATAGCGGTATAAGTCGTGTCGGAGTGAAGCCCAAAACACCATGAGATAACACTGGAAGCCTACCTGTATATCTCGATTGCCCTGGCCAGGGAATACTCGTGTAATGGGTCACCTAGACACAGCGCGATGTCAACCCCCAATACCAGGAGAGACGAATCCTGTCTAACCGTCACTGCCTCCAAGTGCTTCGGGACTGCACCAAACTACCACCTGTTTGCACGACTCCTTTGAGCCGTGGTAGGGTAGTAATCAAAGTACAGTGGGAACACACTCGAGACGAAGTGACAGTGTCAAGTCAGCGGACTAAGCTGTACTCATGTCACCTGAGAACTGATAACTGACGATAGGTATAATACCAACCGGTCAGTTCCCGACGAGTCCTGTCCAGTGTACTCGTAAACCAACGAGCACCCGTATACTATCTCCAGTACGACGTACTGATGGCTGTGGGACAGACCATCTCCCACACTGGGATGAGAAGCACATACGCTAGTCTACTCCGGAGTATCGATGCCCTGTCTCGATAGTCCTGTTACTAGGGACCTGTATAAGGATGTGCTTATAGATTACCCAGCCCCCACTAGTGTGACTGCCATCACAACGCTGGTAATCAAGCAAAGATCCTAAGGGCTCCACTAATGTGTATAGGTGATATACAAAAATAAACACATGTACACATTGAAGTAGAAACAAACCAAGTAGCATACTACTATATTGAGCAAGATTGTTTATACAAGGTGAATATCCCAGGCTTCCATTAAGTAATATACAAACTAGTATGATACAATAATGGCCTCTAGGGCATATACACTAACAATCTCCCACTTGCACTAAGGCCATGTACCGGTGTATCGAAGACCTATTATCTCGATCAGCCGCTCGAACTGAGTCTGGGGCAAGGCCTTGGTGAATGGATCTGCAGTGTTATCTTCTGAAGCGACTCTCCGAACCTCGATCTCCTGGCGATCCACGATCTCCCAGATCAGGTGATACCGCCTCAATATGTGTCTGGATCTCTGATGGGACCTGGGTTCCTTCGCTAAAGCTATAGCCCCGTTGTTGTCTCAATACAGAGGTATTGGATCAACAATGGACGGAACCACCTGAAGCTCTTTCAAGAACTTCCTCATCCAGACGGCTTCTTTTGTGTCATCAGATGCAGCGATGTATTCCGCTTCCATCGTCGAGTCTGCAACGGTTTCCTGTTTGGAACTCTTCCAACACACCGCCCCTCCATTGAGGGTAAAGACAAAACCCGACATGGACTTGGAATCATCCTTGTCACTCTGGAAGCTGGAGTCAGCAAAGGCCTCGATCTGGAGGTCTTTTCCGCCATACACCAAGAACATCTCCTTAGTCCTTCTCAGGTACTTGAGAATGTTCTTTACCACTATCCAGTGTTTCTCCCCAGGGTTTGACTGATACCGGCTTACTACACTCAGTGCATAAGCTACATCCGGTCTGGTACACAACATCGCATACATTATAGAGCCTACCGCAGATGCGCAGGGTATAACCGACATGCGATCCCTCTCCAAATCAGTCTTGGGAGATATCTCTTTGGAGAGGGTGATCCCGTGACAAGCCGGTAGATTACCGCGCTTGGAATCTTCCATACTAAATCTCTTCAGTATGGCGTCGATGTACCTGGACCGCGAAAGTCCTAATATCCTCTTGGATCTGTCACGGTAGATCCGGATACCGAGAATGTACGAGGCATCACCCAGGTCTTTCATGGAGAACCTGTGTGACAAGAACCCCTTGACAGATTGTAGCATAGGAATGTCATTTCCTATTAAGAGAATGTCATCCACGTATAAAACGAGGAATACTACAGTTCTCGCTACAAATCTACTATAGATGCATGGTTCATCTGGATTTTTGATAAAGCCAAATTCCTTGACCGTCTCATCAAAACAGATGTTCCAACTCCGCGATGCCTGCTTTAGTCCGTAAATGGACTTAAGCAACTTGCACACCTTTCCGCTGCTCCCACTCTGAATGAAACCCTCTGGCTGGTCCATATAGACACACTCCTCTAAATTTCCATTTAGAAAAGCTGTCTTTACGTCCATCTGCCAAATCTCATAATCGTGGAAGGCAGCAATGGCAAGAAGGATCCGAATGGATTTCAGCATAGCCACCGGAGAAAAGGTCTCGTCATAGTCCAAACCAGGTCTTTGACGAAAACCCTTTGCTACCAGTCTAGCTTTATAGGTCTCAACCTGTCCATCTACACCAATCTTCCTTTTGAAGATCCACTTGCATCCTACGGGTTTTACCACGTCTGGAGCAATGTCCAACGTCCATACTTTGTTGGTGTACATGGACTCCATTTCGGTCCGCATTGCATCCAGCCATTTTACCGAGTCGACGCTCTGAACGGCTTGCTGGAAGCTAGTAGGCTCATCATAATCTATGATGCAATCCTCTCTATCCCCGTCTATGAGAAAACCGTAGTATCTCTCGGGCGGATGAGACTGCCTACTACTCCTGCGGAGCGGCGTAGGAATGTCCTGTTCTCTTGAACCCTCTGGTTCCACTAAGCTTTCAGTAATAGCTCGTGGTTCTGGAATTTCTTCCAGTTCTACTATGCTCCCACTTATCTGGGTTTCCAAAAACTCAGTTTCCAAGAAGTAGGCATGACGAGAAACAAGAACTTTTTGTTCCTCTTCGCAGTAGAAGAAATATCCCTTGGAGTTCTTTGGATATCCCACGAACTTACACTGTACTGAGCGTGCCTCGAGCTTGTCCGCATGCTGCTTTTTAACAAAAGCTGGACATCCCTATGTTTTAATGTGCTTAAGATAGGGACTTTTCCCACACCACATCTCATATGGTGTAGTAGGCACAGTCTTAGTTGGAACTCGGTTCAAAAGGTATGCAGCTGATTCTAGCGCATACCCCCAGAATGATCGCGGTAACTCAGCGTTACTCATCATGGACCGTACCATATCCAATAGGGTTCGGTTCCGTCTCTCCGATACACCGTTATGTTGCGGAGTGTATGGAGGAGTAAGCTGAGAGAGAATTCCGTTCTCTTTTAAATAGTCCAGGAAATCGGCACTCAAGTATTCTCCACCTCGATCCGATCTTAGAATCTTAATACTTTTGCCGGTTTGTTTTTCTACTTCATTCTTAAATTCCTGGAACATTCCAAAGGCTTCGGACTTTTGTTTCATTAAGAAGACATAACCGTACCTTGAGAAGTCATCCGTAAAAGTAATGAAGTAAGAATAACCGCTTCGCGCATGTGTAGACATTGGACCGCACACGTCGCTGTGTACGAGTCCCAAGAGCTCGCTCGCCCTTACTCCGTGTCCAGTAAACGGAGTCTTTGTCATCTTTCCTTTGAGACAGGATTGACAAGTGGCATACGATTGATATTCGAACGGATTCAAATATCCTTCTGTATGTAACTTCGTCAACCTTCTCTCATTGATGTGACCCAGTCTACAATGCCATAAGAAAGTCTGATTTATTTCCGGAGACTTTCTTTTGTGTGTATTCTGGACATTGAAAATCTGTGGTTGGTTTAATACGTATATACCATTGCTCAATGTACCTGACCCAATCAAAACATGATTAAGGTGAATGTTTACAACATTACTTACAAACGCAAGTTCATAACCTTCTTTATAAACTAAAGATGCAGAAATGATATTACATGTTACGTTGGGTACAAAAAAACAATTACGCAAAACCAAAACATGTCCATCTGACATTCCCAGGTGATAGTCCCCCACGACTTTAGCATCCATTACAGCTCCGTTCGCAACTCTGAGGGTCATGTCACCTGCTTTCAAAACACTACGGTTTCTCAACGCCTGCAAAGAATTACAGATATGAGATCCTGATCCGGTATCCAATACCCAGGAAGTAGAGTTTATTGAAAGACAGTTTTCAATAACATACACACCTGAAGCTGAAGCTGCAACCTGCTTCAATTCCTGTGTCCTGGCTTTCTAAGCCCTGCAATCATTCTTCCAGTGACCTTTCTTATGACAATAGAAGCATTCTTTCTTATCCACAAGCTTCCCCGCTATCTTTATTGCTTTGGCTTTTCCCTTCGTATCCACTTTACTAACACCGCCTCTTGGTTTTGCGGGGGCTTTCTTCTTCTTTCCCTTGGATTTCGCCTTGGACCTAGAAGAAGATGATCCTCCTACAAACAAAGTGGATGTTTCCCTACCTTTCTGTAGTGTGCCCTCTGCGCTCCTCAGCATGTTGAGGAGCTCTGAAAGTTCAACTTCCTTTTCTTGTAAGTTGAAGTTCAGTATGAACTCGGCGTAAGTGGAAGGATGGGACTGGAGAATCAAGTCCGTATAGAGCTCGTTCTCTAACGTGGTTCCAAGTTCCGCGAGCTCCTCAATGAAGCCAATCATCTTAAGCACGTGTTCCGCTACCGATGATCCGATGGCCAACCTTGCCGAAAATAACTTTTTCGACACTTCGTATCTTGCGATACGAGATTGCCCTCCATACAGTTCTTTTGTATGGAGAAATATGGATTCAAGGTCCATATTCTCGTGCCTCCTCTTATGTTCGTTGTCCATCGAGGCAAGTACGATGCACTTGTCCTTCGCGCTATCAATCTTCCAGGTCTTACGGATTTCCTTATCCGCGACGCTGGAGGTGGGACTTGGGACAGGGGGAGCTTTGGTGGTAAGAAGATACCCCAGCTTGTCGTAAGTGATTGCCATTTTGACATTCCTGAGCCAATCTTTGTAGTATGGCCCTGTCAGTATGTTTTTATCTAGAAGTAACTTAAGTCCAGTCATTTCGATTGGTCGCTGCAATTAGGAGAGAGAAGAAGAAACACTTAGCATGATGCTCTTGCAAGTTTAGAGTGGTTTTTAATTTGTCTAAACAGGATGGCTCCCACTGTTTCTCGAATCCCTCCTCAAACCAAAAAGGAAGAATTAGTCAGGATCAATCTCACCGTACAATACTTGCTTAATCGTTCGGCCAGGCTGGTGCCGGTACTTCGAGGGAGGTTTTCCAACGCTTTCGCGAAGTTCCTTAATTTAAGAACCTCTTTTCCCTGGGAGCGAAGCCCCGCTAACACCTTTCTAGACACCTACTTGGTTTATAGCATTGATCGTTAAGTGAGAAATTTCCCGAGGAGTAGCATATACTCACAGCAGGATCGGGATCCAAATATCATCGCGTGACGAAACTGAAGGAATCCTACCAGAATCATCACGCTCCAAATGGTATGCAATACTAGCAAGTTTCAGTTCTTTTGAAACTCCCGATGTGGATTTTTGCCCCATGCTCTTATGACCTTGACTTTGGCCAACAAATCATAAGTCACATGTCAAGTTCTACCCGTCGTTCTCCAGGTTAATTTGAATCCACCCGTACCTACCCTTGACTTTGGCCAACAAGGCAGTACGACTGTTCCAAACCAACGCATCTATCTATGCTGTACATGAATACGCAATAGCTACCAATCACTATGCCTTGACTTTGGCCAACAAACACAGCTTGAATACTATTGACTATTCATGTGAAACGACGGAGGGCTACGAATGGTTTTGGCGAAACCTTGAACGTAGTGAACTTGATTTAGTCGATGGATCGAGATAGCTTTTAAATGGAGTGGCTCAAACTCCGCATTTTAAAACTTTGTTTTGAAAAGATCCGAGTGGTTTTTCGAAAGTGTTCCAACGACTTTTACATGGTTTATTTTCTTGCATTAGTTCTTTTAATGCGTGATATTCTTGCATTAGTTCTTTTAATGCGTTCCATCATTTAATCCTACCATTGCAGAAAACAACCAAAATATGACGTACGCTTATGCCATTCGCATTCGCCACGGGGCCCCGTCATTACCCGTTAGGTTACTTAACTAACGACAGAGCGGGGGCTGGGCTAGCGCGGCTGTAAAACATAAGCAACGCCTAAATAATATCATATATAGCTATATTGCAATGATAGACATTTCAGATCACAGATGAACACATTGGATATACTAGGAACCTGCAATTCGTACGAGCCTGTAACGAAAAGCAGATACACGGTCGCGGTGAATAGCCAAAACCCCACCCAAGACCCCTACGGGTGCGGCAAACTACCCGCCAAGTACCCGAAGCGAAGCAACCCCCCTCATCCCCGTGAGTAGGCCACTCGGCACTTCGGCATACCCGGTAGTTTGTGCACCCCCTCCATGGGTCTATCCTAGGAGCAAAAACAGTAAAAAGAAATTATACAATGACGGCTACAACCTCGACCCGGTTGTGCGGCCATACAAATAATTATTACATCAATTTACAAATTTACATGAATTGAAAGAAAAGAAAACTCTCGTCTCACAACCCCCGGCTATTCACCCGCGACAATCCAATGAATTCATATACACATTCCAATAACATTACAGATCACAGATTTGTATAACCCCCACTAATCGACATATAGCGATTAGTAGACGTTCAATACAAATATCACATCACAGAAAAACCCGTCAGCTTAAGTCTTTTAGAAGTTCGATCAAAAATACGGATTTTCAGGACCCCAAAAATAAAATTTTCGTTCTGGAAAATCTGGGCAGAAAATATATATTCCAAAAATCCCAAAACAACCCCAGAAAAACACTGCACCAAACTTGGACCTCGGCCGAGTCAACTCGGCCGCGGATCCGCGGCGGGAGCGTGCTCCCGCCGCGTTTCCGCGGCGCTTTGACTCGATCGTTGGACCAAATTTGGTGGGTGATCACACAAAAGCCTGAGCCGATTTTTAAGATAAAATTTATCGACTTTTGAACAGAATAAAAATCGGCAGAAACTTGAAAATCTCGGGTTCGTTTCGTGACTTTTCTTTGATCGATCTTCTAGCTACTTTGCTAACATGTTAGATAGAGTTTAACTAGGCTCTGATACCACTGTAAGTCCATGCTACCTCTCCCGGTACTTTCGGGCATGCGGAATTTGATAAAAAACGATTTTCTTAGAGGTGGTAACATGTACTTAAAACCCGGATCTTTGTTAAACATCTAACTAACAACCTAACTACGAGTTGCTAACTACTCGGTTAGGGGGTTATACCTTTCTTTTTCTCGAACTCCTTCGTCTTCAAGCCTCGATGTATGTCCGGATCGCCTTCACTCCGTCGTCTCCTTGCGCCGAAGATAGATCCACCTCGAAAGCTTCTACCTTTGGCTTCTTCTTCGGTCTTTGAAGAAACTAGTTCACTTGGTTTGCTAAACCTTGTGAACTAGAGTGGGTAGAGAAGAGTTTGTATGGGATTTTATCTATGGTTCTTGGTTCTCAACTCATGAGACAAGTGAACCATAGAGTCAAGAGAGGGAGAGCGAGAGGAAGAAGATGAGAGCTCAAGAACAAGAGAGAGAATGAGCATGAAAGAATGAGAGAGGTCTTTTCTCATTTGGCTCTCATAATCCAAAACAATCATAACACATCATATCAATCAAGTATTATATGATGGTTTAAGCAACCATAGCCATATCATTTCATGCACTCATTTTGCACAAAAGAGCAAGCAAGCAAAACTCTTTGCCATGAAATGATAGCTATGGTTATCATGATGGTCAACTAGTCAAGCCTAGTCAACCGGTCAACAAAGTCAACAAGTCAACAAAAGTCAACAAGTCAACAAAGTCAACAACTCAACAACCATGTCACCATAATACGTAATTAATATAATTGTTAATCACATATCATATTCTCATTAGAGTTGAGCAAAAAGTCAATAGTCAACTGTCAACGGTCAACAACCCTAATGAGAATCCTCCGCCTCTGTCTCTCCGTCAACTGTGCATACACACCCGCATCCGCGTTCCGAGGAACACAAATACAAACTGGATAAATCCAATCCCAATACATACACTAGGATCTGTCTTAAACCAAAGCCCGCTAGTGTCTACTGTCCGGACACTGTACGTGCACGAGTGCACGGATGTGACCGAACCCTGTCGCAAAACTATGCGACCTCTACTCTTTTGCCTAAAGGCGAATAGCTTTCTTTGTGGGACTCTAAAGACTCGCACTACGCTGGCAGTGGGTTTAACCAAAGACCGCAAGCGGCACTAGCTGTGCGTAACGGTCCCCAAGTAGAAGCCGACAAGAAGACTGACGAGGTGAAACCCATCTGAACTCCTACTGAGCCTGAATGTGACAATCTCCGTACAGTCCGGTCTGTTCGTCTGATACATTGCATGGCGGGCCTAGGGGCGGTAAACGTCAGTCGCCTAATAGCGGTACAAGTCGTGTCGGAGTGAAGCCCAAAACACCCTGAGATAACACTGGAAGCCTACCAGTATATCTCGATTGCCCTGGCCAGGGACTACTCGTGTAACGGCTCTCCTAGACACAGCGCGATGTCAACCCCCAATACCGGGAGAGACGAATCCTGTCTAACCGTCACTGCCTCCAAGTGCTTCGGGACTGCACCCAACTACCACCTGTTTGCATGACTCCTTTGAGCCGTGGTAGGGTAGTAATCAAAGTACAGTGGGAACACACTCGAGACGAAGTGACAGTGTCAAGTCAGCGGACTAAGCTGTACTCATGTCACCTGGGAACTAATAACTGACGATAGGTATAATACCAACCGGTCAGTTCCCGACGAGTCCTGTCCAGTGTACTCGTAACCCAACGAGCACCCGTATACTATCTCCAGTACGACGTACTGATGGCTGTGGGACAGACCATCTCCCACACTGGGATGAGAAGCGTATACGCTAGTCTACTCCGGAGTATCGATGCCCTGTCTCGATAGTCCTGCGACTAGGGACCTGTATAAGGATGTGCTTATAGATTACCCAGCCCCCACTAGTGTGACTGCCATCACAACGCTGGTAATCAAGCAAAGATCCTAAGGGCTCCATTAATGAGTATAGGTGATATACAAAAATAAACACATGTACACATTGAAGTAGAAACAAACCAAGTAGCATACTACTATATTGAGCAAGATTGTTTATACAAGGTGAATATCCTAAGCTTCCATTAAGTAATATACAAACTAGTATGATACAGTAATGGCCTCTAGGGCATATACACTAACACGAGGTTAGGAGAGTAGACTCAGAGAACAACACAGCGGATCCACTCACAAAGGCCTATTCCCAAAGAGAGACTTTTTGGGATGGTTGAGTATGAGATACTACAACCACTGCTACAGATGGCCCTAGTGCAAGTGGGAGATTGTTAGTTATATGTATGCCCTAGAGGCCATTACTGTACATAGGATGTATATTGTAGTGGATGCTGGGACATATATAGGGAGGACTTTCTTGCTCGACATGATAGTATGCTATCTGGTTACTCTTTACCTTAACGTGTACACTGATTGTCTCTTTGTTACATGTTGGTAAAGACCTTAGGATGTGTACTTGACTACCTGGACAATGATGCGGATCATACCAGTGGGGACATGGTAGTCTATAAGTACATCCTTCAAGGTCCCTAGTCGTGGGTGTATCGAGACGGGGCATCGATATACCAGAGTAGACTAGCGTATACCTTCTCGACCCATCCAGATGGGCGATGGATGATCCCATATCCATTGGTGTTTGACATCAGAGATTATATACGGGTGCTCAGTGGAGACTGGGTACACTGGACGGACTCGCCGATAAACTCCCAGATGGTATTATACCTTACGTCAGATGGCAGTTCTCTGGTGACACTGGTACAGAGTAGTCTGTAGACCCGAGATCGTCATAGAGTCTTGTGTGATTCCCACTATGCTTTGATGTCCACCTTACCACGTCCAAGAGGGCATGCAAAACGGTGGCTTTTGGGTACAGTCCCGAATCACATGGAGGCAATGAGCGATAAGAGGGGATTCGTCTCTCCCGGTATAGGGAGTTGATGTTGCACAGTTTTCGATTGGCTATAACCGGAAATCACTGGCCAGGGTTGCTGAGATTTACTGGTAAGTGTTACCAGTAGTTTCTCGAACTGTTATAGATCTCATATCGACACGACTTATCGAGCTATTGGGGTCTGACGTTTACCACCCCTAGGCGAGATATGCGACATATCAGACGACGAGACCGGACTGTACGGTAAGTGTTACTGGTTGGATTCACAAGAGTCTGAGCGGGGTTGCTCGTCGATCTTCTGATCGCTCAATACCTGGGTGGCCGTTACGTTTAGCAGACTGCTTGCGGCTTGTGGGTGTTTGATATGATCATCACCCGCTGCCGGCGTATTGACGAGTCTTTAGAGTCCTACACAGAGGTTTCCTGGCTCAAGCGAAACGAAATAGGAGCGCATATGAGATATGTGCAGGACCGAGAATAATGCGTGTATGTGATACCGTATTCTATTCTCGCGATGAATGTATCGAATGGTTGTATGCGATATAACCTAGTTATCGAATCAAGGATTGATTCGATAAGCCGATACATTGGATATTAGTCGGTTATATGTGATATGACCGGATCGTTAAATCAAGTGTTGATTTAATGATTTAATGTATAATTATATATTTGATATATTACTTTGCATTAACTAGTATTGGTTCATTTTAAATGGATTTTCTCACTTGCTTTCCACAAGTTGTATATGTGATATACTTTTGTGCACTTGATTGTATCATGTTTGATGATACATGCTAACTTGGTTAAGTGTATGATTAAACCATGGTTAGTTAATGGTTAGGGTTTCATTTGATTTATTTAGGCATTTATTTATTTTGTTTTGACAAAAGAAAAAGAGAAAATGGTTGCTTTCAAAGATGAAGCTTGTTGAAGCTTCATGAAGGTTTGACTAAAGTGACCATTTTGTCTTCATGCTTAACCCTAACCATTCATCTAACCTTAGTCAATTCTCTACACCTAACCATGGTTCATATTATGATAAGTATTCATTTTTCTTTTCTATTTTAAATACTTATCATATTATCATCATCTTCTTCTTCTTCTTCTTCAAGAAGAAAACCTTGCTTCCATCAATGGTGATTTGAGAAAAAGAGTGAGAAATCCAATTCTAAAGCGAACCCACTTCCTATTTCTTCATCCTCTACCTCTTGCCAAGTAGTATAGGGTGTTTTCTTCACATGTTTCATGACTTGGTGAAGTGGGAGCTTGATCTTGTGATGCCTCGACGTAGATCATCTTCGGCATCGTAGTCGATGACCAAGCCCGCCCATTCTCCGATGAAGCCGATGCTAGAGTCCGGGATCCGATATGGACAGCGAGGGGACTTCATCACGGAGCCTAGGAAGTGGAGAACCTGATCTACAAAGGTTGTAGCCTCTTTCCTTTTAGTTAAGTTGTTAACTAGTTTCTTGTTTCGCCTAATCTCTAGTCAACGATCCGTATTAGGGTTTCCCGGCACTTGTAATTTTTGAAATTGGCATGGTTGATGCCTTGTGAGACCTCATTAGCGTGCCTAGGAACCCTACAGATTTAGAACATCAATGCTTTTAGATAACGTGCCTGAACCGATCAACTTTTGATATAGAAAATGTTCAAAACATTATCCAACAATACAAAATTTTATCATTTCTTTACTAATAAAGAGAGTGATACGATTTTGTATATCAGGTTCGGTATCTAATAACATTCGTTCAGAATCAATGTATTGGTAATACAGGGTGACAGTGACCAACAGACTTGGTTGCAACACTTGCCCCGTTTTCTGCCTCATGAAACTTATCACCCGTTCTCAGTTTTCTACCTTTTTGTAGCCCTATGTAACAGATTACATATCTGGGATCCTGATCCGGTATCAAATACCCAGGATTCAGAGGATACTGAGAAACAGTTCTTTATAATGAACACACTCGAAGAAGATGCATCATATGCACTTTCTTCGTTTGGGCGGCATGGGAAATCTGGTACTCCCCAATTTCCTGCTCTGTCATATAACATTTATAAGTTGGAACGGGACCAACGTTCCCCAGCTCAGTAAAACAAGCGGGTTCGGTCAATATTCCGTATTATTATCTTGATTATGGCGTGATATGGTCGCTACCTGGAGAGAGAGAGAGAAGAAAAACACTCAGCATGCGCTCTTGCAAGAATAGATTGGTTATTATTGTATCTAATCAGGATGGCTCCCGCTGTTTTTATCAAATCTTCCTTCAAACCCTAAAAGGAAAGACTAGCCGAGATTAATTACACGCTACAAGTTCGCCAATCTTTCAGCCAGGCTAGTGTCGGTACTTTGAGGGAGGTCCCCCGTGCTTTCGCACGAACCTAATTAATATAAACCTCATTTTCCCAGAGGCGTAACCCCGTTGACACCTTTCTAGACACCTACTTGATCGGCTAATTGTAATGTGTAAAACTCTCCCAGGAGTAACAATTACTCGCAGCGGGTATCGGGATCCAACTATCTCATAGAAGGTATGCAATCTCATTGCAAATTTCAACATTTGAAATTCCCGATAATATTTTGCCCCTAACCTCCTATGACCTTGACAAAGGCCAACAAACCATAGGATGCTAGTCAAGTTCAACCCGTCATTTCCTGATTGAATTAAACCCACCCGCACGACCCTTGACAAAGGCCAACAAGGTCGCACGACTACCCTAACCCAATCTGCATCATATGCATAAGCAGATAAGCACCAGTTAGCTACCGCACAGTACGCCTTGACAAAGGCCAACAAACGCAGCACGAATACTAACTACTACTTATCTGAAATGACGGAGGGCTATGTCAGGTTTTTCTGAAAACCTATTGCGTAATGAACTTGATATCGTTGTAGGATCGAATGAATTTTGAAATGGAGTGTTTTTGAGGCTTTTCTAGTTTTGCTAAAGGAGTCACTCCCGGTGAAGGGATCGTCGGTCCTTTCCTCGTCGAATGAGGTGCGGGATATATCATATATATCACTGTGCAAAGCAGAAACTATAGAAGTAATCAAAAGACAAACCGAGGGTTGTAGCATCTGCCAGTTATTGCTAAAGGAGTCACTCCCGGTGAAGGGATCTCGGTCCTTTCCTTATCGAATAAGGTGCAGGATGTTCTACAAGGAACAACGCGATGCAAAGCAAGAACTGTAGCTACCTGTTTTATTTAGAAATTCGATTCCACAACATCTTAGGTTTCTTTTCTTTCATTAATCATATTAACGAAGTCCCATCATTTAAGTACCTAATCATCACAGATAAATACGACGTACACTTATGCCATCCGCATTCGCCTCGATGTCCTCTCGTGCACCGTTAGGTTAGGTAACTAACGGCAGAGCAGGGCAGGGCTAACGCGGGTGTAAAACATAAGTAACGCCTATATAATATATCATATATACTATATACTGTATCTATCACAGAACATCACATGATCACATCAAAGATATCGCAGCAGAAGAATCATATGAAATATTGGATATACTAGGACGTCCGTGTTTTCAATACGAGCCAGTATAAAACACGGATTCCACAGTTGCGATGAATAGCCAAACCCACATCCCTAGACCCCTACGAGAGCGGCAAGCAACCCTACCAATTCTAGAGTTAGGAGACCCGGACTCGACTGCTCGAGTTGGTCTCCCACTGGACTCCAGAACCCGGTTACTTGTGCTCCCCTCCTTGGGTCTATCCTAGTGCGGAAAAGTAAATAATATACATCAACGGTGACAACTTCCGCAACCTGGAAGTGCCCCAATAAAAGAATATTACATACAAGTTTTTACATGAATGAAAATGAAAAACACTCATCTCACATAAAAAAACCCCGGCTATTCAAACACGACGATCCAATATAACATATCCAGCAACACATAACATCACATGTCATCAACGTAAGTAAATATGCGCATCCCAATTGTCGTTGACATATAGCAACGAATCCGGCGATACACCATATTACACTTACGGTCACAGAAAAGAATGTGTAAAACTACAACAGTTGGAATCCGCAACCTCTTTAGACATCGCATGCCTAATCAAATGAAATACTTAGACATCGCATGCCTAACATTTATAAACCCCGCATTTTAGTCTCATTATCGAAAACTCTTTTCAATATCAAGTCGGGCAATTCAACAGGATTCCCGACATTCTGATCGAATGCTCGTCGCAAACTTTAGTAGGCGGCTGCACCCCCGACGCCGTCGACGATGTGCACCGAGGCGGAATACCGCTGCCGCGAGCACCCGAACGGATGCTTTCGGCAACGGGGTTCTCCTACAGTCACTTGGTCGGGGCTATGGGGTGTGGCTATCTATTAAGTTTACCCGGCGAGTATCCGCGTACGCTATGTGATTGCGACGGACTTTTGATCGCATCAAAATTCCGTGGCAACCGATCAAGTGAGACTAAACTGCTATGTTTATAACATTCATTCAGTTATCTCATAACTATTTGTGAATTCCAAGTATTGTATCACATTCCGGATAAATAGAAAATGTTAAACTTTCCGATCGAACAATCGAACACCCAAGTTTTTCCGATACAGCTCAACACATGAAATAAGTCTAAAAACATTCAGTCCGTGCCTCAATACCAACGGTCCAGCCGTAGAAGGGTCAAGCCAACGCCTCACATGTGGCACGCCGTACTGCCCCAAACCCTATGGTTCAAAGGGCAGTTCAAGACGGTCACATAATCGAGTTAAGGTTTGTTGTCTTCTAGAGGGTCCATCGCGTTACTTGCACTACTTAGAACGTCTTTAAACCACGGAAAAATCCAACACTTGGAAATTTTCCGGCAGGGAAAAAATTGGGTATTTATATCCCGTCGAACTTTTTAACATATTCAAAATTACCCGGAAAAGCACATAGACAATGTTTGAAATTTCCGATCGAATCATCGAAGCACCAAAACATCCCAGAAAACACAACTCTTTAGTGCAAGAAGAGACCGTACGGCCGCGGAACCGCCGCATATGCCAGGCTCGTGCCGCGGTTCCGCAGTGGTTTAATTGAATTAGGCCCCCGTATTTCACAGTAATTCATATAAGACCCTGCTTAATTTTCTGCATATTTTTAATATAGAAAATCTCACTGTTTTAAAAAATGTCCAGAGAGCAATTAGAGTTAGGGTTTCGATGTTCGTTCGTATTTCAAACGTCGTCTACATTTCGCCGAAGGCTCTAGCTAGGCTCTGATACCACTGTAGGGTTCCTAGGCACACGAATGAGGTCTCACAAGGCATCAACCATGCCAATTTAAAATTTTACAAGTGCCGAGAAACCCTAATACGGATCGTTGACTAGAGATTAGGCGAAACAAGAAGCTAGTTAACAACTTAACTAAAAGAAAGAGGCTACAACCTTTGTAGATCCGGTCCTCCACCTCCTAGGCTCCAAGATGACATCCCCTCGCTGTCCATATCGGATCCCGGACTCTATCATCGGCTTCATCGGAGAAATGGGCGGGCTAGGTCGTCGGCTTCGATGCCGAAGATGATCTACGTCGAGGCAACACAAGATCAAGCTCCAACTTCACCAAGTCATGAAACTTGTGAAGAAAACATCCTATACTACTTGGTAAGAGGTAGAGGATGAAGAAATAGGAGGTGGGTTCACTTTAGAATTGGATTTCTCACTCTTTTGCTCAAGATGCCATTAGTGGTGGCAAGTTTTCTTCTTGAAGAAGAAGAAGAAGATGATGATAGAATATAATAAGTTCTTTTAAAAATGGGAAATAATATGATACTTATCATATTCACAACCATGGTCAAGTGTAGAGAATTAACTAAGGTTAGCTAAATGGTTAGGTTTAGGAAAAGAACAATAATGGTCAAAGCTTCTTGAAACATCTAAGAAAAGAACAAAAGAAGCAACCATATCATTTTCTTTTCCTAAAATAAAGAATAAATAAATAAACTAAAAAATCAAGAGAAGATGATAAAACCCTAACCATTTACTTAACCAAGGTTTAAGTCTTACACAAACCCAAGTTAGCATGTATCATCAAACATGATACAAACTAGTGCACAAAAGTATATCACATATACAACTTGTGTACTTCAAGTAAGAAAATCCATTTAAAGTGAACAAATACTAGTTAATGCAAAGTAATATATCAAATATATAATTATATATTAAATCATTAAATCAACACTTGATTTAACGATCCGGTCATATCGCATACAACCGACTAATATCCAATGTATCGGCTTATCGAATCAATCCTTGAATCGATAACTAGGTTATATCGCATACAACCAATCGATACATTCATCGCGAGAAAGGAATACGGTATCACATACACGCATTATTCTCGGTCCCGCACATATCTCATATGCGCTCCTATTTCGTTTCGCTTGAGCCAGGAAACCTCTGTGTAGGACTCTAAAGACTCGTCAATACGCCGGCAGCAGATGATGATCATATCATACACCCACAAGCCCAAGCGGTCTACTAAACGTAACGGCCACCCGGGTATTGAGCGATCAGAAGATCGACGAGCAAGCCCGCTCACACTCCTGTGAATCCAACCAGTAACACTTACCGTACAGTCCGGTCTGATCGTCTGATATGTCGCATATCTCACCTAGGGGTGGTAAACGTCAGACCCCAATAACTCGATAAGTCGTGTCGATATGAGGTTTATAACAGTTCGAGAAACTACTGGTAACACTTACCAGTAAATCTCAGCAACCCTGGCCAGGGATTTCCGGTTATAGCCAATCGAACACAACGCAACATCAACTCCCTATACCGGGAGAGACAAATCCCTTCCTATCGCTCATTGCCTCCATGTGATTCGGGACTGTACCCAAAAGCCACCGTTTTGCACGCACTCTTGGACGTGGTAAGGTGGAAATCAAAGCACAGTGGGAATCACACAAGACTCTATGACGATCTCGGGTCTACAGACTAACCTGTACCAGTGTCACCAGAGAACTGCCATCTGACGTGAGGTATAATACCATCTAGGAGTTCTCGGCGAGTCCGTCCAGTGTACCCAGTCTCCACTGAGCACCCGTATATAATCTCTGTTGTCAAACACCAATGGATATGGGATCTTCCATCGCCCATCTGTATGGGTCGAGAAGGTATACGCTAGTCTACTCTGGTATATCGATGCCCCGTCTCGATACACCCACGACTAGGGACCTTGAAGGTTGTACTTATAGACTACCATGTCCCCACTGGTATGATCCGCATCATAGTCCAGGTAGTCAAGTACACATCCTAAGGGCTTTACCAACATGTAACAGAGAGGCAATCAGTATGCACGTTAAGGTAAAGAGTAACCAGATAGCATACTATCATGTCGAGCAAGAAAGTCCTCCCTATATATGTCCCAGCATCTACTACAATATACATCCTATGTACAGTAATGGCCTCTAGGGCATACATATAACTAACACCCAACTGGAATGTGAAGCATACACACTAGTGTACTCCGGCATTTCGATGCCCTATCTCGATAATCCTACGACTTGGGACCTGGAAAAGGATGTGCTTGTAGACTACCCAGCCCCTACTAGTGTGACTGCCATCACAACGCTGGTTGTCAAGCAAGATCCTAAGGGCTCTATCAATACGTATACTAACATATTAAGATAGAAAAAACTAAGTACCATACTACCTGTTTAGCAAGACTGAATCTGAGGTAGGGCCTTCGTGAATGGATCAGCAATGTTCTCTTCAGTAGCAACTCTCCGGACCTCGATCTCCAGACGGTCAATGATCTTCCTGTTCAGGTGATACCGCCTTAAGATGTGTCTGGACTTCTGATGGAACCTTGGTTCCTTCGCTAAAGCTATAGCTCCGTTGTTGTCGCAATACAGAGGTATTGGATCAACAATGGTAGGAACCACCTGAAATTCTGTTAGGAACTTCTTCATCCAGACCGCTTCTTTTGCGGCATCGCAAGCAGCAATATACTCCGCTTCCATCGTCGAGTCAGCAACGGTGTCCTGCTTGGAACTCTTCGGGCACACCGCCCCTCCATTGAGGGTAAAGACATAACCTGACATGGACTTGGAATCGTCCTTATCACTCTGGAAGCCGGAATCAGCAAAGGCCTCCATCTTGAGGTATTTTCCGCCTTAAACCAAGAACATCTCCTTAGTCCTTCTCAGGTACTTGAGAATGTTCTTTACTGCTATCCAGTGCTTCTCCCCTGGGTCTGACTGATACCGGCTTACCACGCTCAGTGCATAAGCTACATCTGGTCTGGTGCACAACATCACATACATTATAGAGCCTACCGCAGAAGCATAGGGTATAATCGACATGCGATCCCTTTCCAAATCATCCTTGGGAGACATCTCTTTGGATAGGGTGATTCCGTGACAAGCCGGTAGATTTCCGTGCTTAGAATCTTCCATACTGAATCTTTTCAGTATAGTGTTGATATACCTGGACGGCGAAAGTCCCAACATCCTCTTGGATCTATCACGATAGATCCGGATCCCCAGAATGTAAGAGGCATCACCCAGGTCTTTCATGGAGAGCCTGTGTGACAAGAATCCTTCGACAGATTGTAGCATAGGAATGTCATTTCCTATCAATAGAATGTCATCCAGCTACAAGACGAGGAATACGACAGTTCGTGCTACAACTTTACTATATGTACATGGTTCATCTGGATTTTTGATAAAGTCATATTCTTTGACTGTTTCATCAAAACAGATGTTCCAACTCCGCGATGCCTGCTTCAGTCCATAAATGGACTTAAGCAACTTGCATACTTTCCCGCTGCTCCCACTCTGATCGAAACCTTCTGGCTAATCCATATAGACGCACTCTTCTAAATTACCATTCAGAAAAGCCGTCTTTACGTCCATCTGCCAGATTTCATAATCATGGAAGGCAGTAATAGAAAGAAGGACCCGAATGTATTTGAGCATAGCCACTGGAGAAAAAGTTTCGTCATAGTCCAAACCAGGTCTTTGACGAAAACCCTTTGCAACAAGTCTAGCCTTATAGGTTTCCACCTGTCCATCTACACCAATCTTTTTCTTGAAAATCCATTTGCATCCAATGGGTTTTACCCCATCTGGAGCAAAGTCCAAAGTCCATACTTTGTTGGTGTATATGGACTCCATTTCGGTCCACATTGCATCTAGCCATCGTACCGAGTCGCCGCTCTGGATGGCCTGCTGGAAGCTAGTAGGTTCATCATCATCTATGACGCAATCCTCTCTATCCCCATCTATGAGAAAACCGTAGTATCTCTCAGGCGAATGAGACGGCCTACTACTCCTGCGAAGGGGTGCGGGAATGTCCTGTTCTTCTTGAACTACTGGTTCTACCAAACTTTCAGTAGTAGTTTGTGGTTATGTAATTTCTTCCAGTTCTATTTCGCTCCCACTTATTTCCTTTTCTAAAAACTGATATTCTAGAAAATGGGCATTACGAGAAACAAAAACCTTTTGTTCCTCTGCGTAATAGAATAGATACCCCTTGGAGTTCTTTGGATATCCCACAAACTTACACTGTACTGATCGTGCCTCGAGCTTGTCCACATGCTGCTTTTTAACAAAAGCTGGACATCCCCATAATATCAGATACTGAAGATAGGGTTTCTTCCCACTCGACATCTGATATGGCGTGGTAGGAACGGTCTTGGTAGGAACCATGATCAAAAGATATGCTGCTTCTAGCGTATAACCCCAGAAAGATCGCGGTAATTCAGCATTACTCATCATAGAACGTACCATATCCAATAGGGTTCGATTCCTTCTCTCCGATACACCGTTATGCTGTGGAGTGTATGGAGGAGTAAGCTGAGAGAGAATTCCTTTCTCATTTAGGTAACCTAGGAACTCGGCACCTAAGTATTCACCGCCTCGATCAGATCTTAGTGTCTTCATACTTCTGTCGGTTTGGTTTTTTTTACTTCATTCTTATACTCCTGGAAATTCTCAAAAGCCTCGGATTTATGTTTCATCAGATAAATGAATCCGTACCTTGAGTAATCATCCATAAAAGTAATGAAATAGGAAAAACCACCTCTTGCATGTGTAGACATTGGACCACATACATCGCTGTGTATGAGTCCTAAGAGCTCGCTCTTACTCCATGTCCAGTGAATGGAGTCTTTGTCATCTTTCCTTTGAGACATGATTGACAAGTGGCATAAGTTTGATATTCGAACGAGTCCAAATATCCTACTCTATGTAACGTAGTCAATCTTGTCTCATTGATGTGACCTAGTTTACAATGCCATAAGAAAGCCTTATTTAAATCTGGAGACTTTTTTTAGTGTGTTCTGGACATTGAAAATCTGGAGTTGGCTTAAGACATATATACCGTTATCCAGTGTACCGGACCCAATCAAACTATGATTAAGGTGGATGTTTACAACATCACTTACAAACGTGAAATCATAACCTTTATTTGATAACAAGGAAACTGATATGATATTACACGTTAAGCTAGATACAAAAAAACAGTTATGTAAAACCAAAATGTGTCCACTCGTCAATCCCAGGTGATAATCCCCTACGGACACAGCTCACACGCTAGCTCCGTTAGCAACCATCAGGCTCATATCACCATCCTTCAGTACTCTACGTTTTCTCAGTGCCTGCAATGAATTGTATATATGAGATCCTGATCCGGTATCCAATACCCAGGAAGTAGAGTTGATTGACAGACAATTCTCAATTACAAACACACCTGAAGTCGAAGCCACAACTTGCTTCGGTTCCTGGTTCTTGGCGTTCCACGCCTTGCAGTCTTTCTTCCAGTGCCCTTTCCTATGAAAATGGAAGCACTCATCCTGGGCCACTACTGGTACCGCAAACTTTTTCTTTCCCTGGGTTTAGTGGCGGCCTTCTTCTTCCTTCCTTTGGCCCTTGCTTTGGACCCGGAAGAAGAAGCAACGCTAACAAACATAGCGGGTGTTTCCCTTGCCTTCTGCAAGGTGCCCTCTGCACTCCTCAACATGTTAAGGAGTTCTGTAAGTTCAACTTCTTTTCTTTGAATGTTGAAATTCAGAATAAACTGCGCGTAGGTGGAAGGAAGGGACTGGAGAATCAGGTCTGTATAGAGCTCATTATCCAAATTCGTCCCAAGGT
The DNA here is from genome assembly GCA_030015575.1 of Agapanthus africanus. Taxonomy (NCBI): domain Eukaryota; kingdom Viridiplantae; phylum Streptophyta; class Magnoliopsida; order Asparagales; family Amaryllidaceae; genus Agapanthus; species Agapanthus africanus. Next base: position 273,274,087 of record JASDDO010000012.1, read on the forward strand.
CTGCGAGCTCTTCTATATAGCCAATCATCTTTAGGACATGTTCTCCTACCGATGATCCGACGGCCAACCTCGCACGAAACAAGTTCTTAGAGGTCTCGTGTCTTGATATACGAGATTGCTCTCCATAAAGTTCCTTTGTATGGAGAAATATGGCATCAAGATCCATATCCTCGTGCCTCCTCTGATGTCCATTGTTCATAGAAGCAAGCAAGATGCACTTGGCCTTCGTGCAATCGTACTCCCAGGTTTTGCGGATTTCCTTATCCGCATTACTGGATTTGGGACCTGGCACTCCTTGTGCCTTAGCTATGAGGACGTGCCCCAATTTGTCATAGGTCAAAGCCATTTTGACATTCCGCAGCCAATTTTTATTGTTTGGCCCTGTCAGTATATTTTTCTCCAAAAGTAACTTAAGTCCAGTCATTTTCAGGGTCGCTGCAAGTAGGACAGAGAGAAGAAACACTTTAGCATGATGCTTTTACAAATTTAGAGTGGTTTTTAATTTATCTAAACTGGATGGCTCCCACTGTTTCTCGAATCCTTCCTCAAACCATAAAAGAAGAATTAGCCAGGACTATTCTCACCGTACAATACTTGCTTAACCGTTCAGCCACGCCGGTGTCGGTACATCGAGGGCGGTTTTCCAACGCTTTCGTGAAGTTCCTTAATTAAATAACCTCTTTTCTCTGGGGGCGTAGCCCCGCTGACACCTTTCTTGACACCTACTTGGTTTATAGCATTGATCGTCAAGTGACGAATCTCCTGATGAGTAGCATATACTCACAGTAGGATCGGGATCCGAATATCATTGTATGATAATGTTGAAGGAATCCTACCAATATTCATCAAACTCAAAATGGTATGCATCTCTTAGCAAATTTCAGTTTCTTTAGAAATTCCCGATATAAATTTTTTCCCCATGCTCTTATGACCTTGGCGTTGGTCAAAATGTCATAAGTCACATGTCAAGTTCTACCTATCATTATCTTGTTAATTTGAACCCATCTGTACATATCCTTGTTGTTGGCCAAAATGATAATACGACTGTCCCAAACTAACTCATCTATCTATACAACAAATGAATACCCAGCAGCTACCAAACACTATGCCTTGGCGTTGGTCAAAATACATACCTTGAATACTACTGAATACCCAAATGAAATGACGGAGGGCTACGAATGGTTTTGGAGAAACCATGAACGTAGTGAACTTGATATGACCGAAGGAACCTGATAGCTTTTAAAAGGAGTGGTTAATGCTCCGCAATTAAAAATATCTTCTGTTTTAAAAATAACAGAGTGGTTTCTTTTAAACTGTTCCAACGATTCAACTTTGGTTTATTTTCTTTGCATTAATAATAATGTGTCACATCATTTAACCTATCATTGTAGAAAACAACAAAAATATAACGTCCTCTTATGCCATCCGCATTCGCCACTGGGTCCCATCATCACCCGTTAGGTTACTTAACTAACGGCAGAGCGGGGGCTGGGCTAGCGCGGGTGTAAAACATAAGTGACGTCTAAATAGCTATCATATATAAATATTGTACATTCGTCAGACGCAATAATAGGCATTCCAGATCACAGATGAACATTATTGGATATGCAATCAATCCGCGTTTGTTTTGAGCCTGCAACAAAAGACGGATTACACAGTTGTGATGAATAGCCATTACCCCACCCTAGACCCCTACGGGTACGGCAAACTACCCGCCAAGTACCCGAACTGAAGCGGTCTCCCTCAACAACGTGAGTAGGCCACCAAACACTTCAAAGTACCCAGTAGTTTGTGCACCCCACCTGGGTCTATCTTAGGAGCAAAAACAGTAAAATGAAATAATACAACGGTGGCTACAACCGCAACCTGGATGTGCCCCGCAAAATAATATTACAACATATTACAATTACAACGAATGAATGAATATAACAACCCGTCACAAACCCCGGCTAATCATCACAACAATCCAATACAGTTCATAACCACAAACAGTAAAATCCATTACAAAAATGTGCAACCCCCTGCCAACCGACATACTAGCAGTTAGGGGAGGTTTACGAACATATTATACAGTTCACAGATATAATCAAATTAGCAAACATCGTATAATTTCGATCGAGTATTCATATCAGATTCTACTCCAAAACTTCTCTGTGCACCTGAGACTTGAGCAGAAAATAAACATTCCAGAAAAGACAAAAACATCACAGAAGAGCCACTGGAAAAACTTGGGCTGAATCGGCTCCAACTCGGCCACGGATCCGCGGCGGATCGGTGGGATCGGCCGCGGTTCCGCGGCTGTTTAGCCGATTCATGAACCCAATTTGTTTCAGTGTTCATATATTTCTCTGTAGGTTATTCAGCAGGTCCCTGAAAAATTTTTAGAGCCTGTTTTAAAATCGACAGAAACTTAGTGATATCGATGTCTTTTTCGGTTCGTTTTGCGTTCGAAATTCATACGACTTTGCTAATAAGTTAATTATTGTTTAGCGAGGCTCTGATACCACTTTAAGTCGATGTACAACACCCCACGACTTGCGGGGAGGCGGAAAATTGAAAAACGATCTTGTTCTTTGCGTAAACATCGACTAACCGAGAATCTTTGCTAAACTATAACTAATAAGAAACATAGAAGTTGTTAACTACTATGATAAGTGATTATACCTAATGAATCGTGTCCTTCTCCTTTTCGTTATCCACCTCCTTCTCGGCCTCCTCCACGTAATAGATGATCCACCCGAGAGCTATACTCCAAGCATCACCTCTAACTTGAGATAACTGGGTTTCTTAAAGTGTTAATCTAAGCAACCTAGGTGATATAGAGAAGGGTTATGGATTAATTAGTCTAGCTAACCCTTGATCTCAACACATAAGAGGTTATGGTTAGGGTTCGAAGAGAGAGAGCTTGAGGAGAGAGAAGGTGAGAATGATCATAAATTGAAATTGTTTCTCACTTCTAATATATCATGAAGCATAAAGAATATCAAATAAAATAAATCAAATGATTTATCATCATGCTTCATTTAATATATGCAATGAATCATCAAGTGAGTCGTTAAGCAATAAATGCTTCATTAACTCACTTGAACGATTCATCTAATGAGTCACAAAATCAATTAATGCTAATGCCACCTAAACCCTCATGTCACCATCCTTCTAGAAGCTTCCCGCGAAATTACGAAAACGCCCCTCCTATCCGTGAAAACACGGAAAAACTCTAGACTGTATAAATCCCATAACCTGATACTAGAAACTGGCTTAAACCAAAGCCGGCTAGTAAAAAATGTCCGAATGTCGTACGTGCGTAAACACACGTATGCGTCCGAACCCTTGTCGTAAAACCATACGACCTCTATATCGTTTCGCCTGGAGTAGGGAAACTCTCTGTGTGGGACTCTAAAGACTCGACTACTATGCTGGCAGTGGGTTTAACCACAGACCGCAAGCCGCACTAGCTGTACGTAACGGTCCCCAGGTAGATGTCGATAAGAAGGCCGATGAGGAAACCCATCCGAACTCCTACAGAGCCTGATGTGACAATCTCCGTACAGTCCGGTCTGTTCGACTAAGACTATCGCATATCGAGCCCAGGGGGCGGCAAGCGTCAGTCCCCTAATAGAAGTATAAGTCATGTCGGAGCGTAGCCCATTACACCCTGAGAAACAACTGGAACCTACCAGTAAATCTCGCTTACCCTGGCCAGGGACTTTGCGTAATGGCTCTCTGACGCAGCGCGATATCAACTCCCAATACCGGGAGAGACGAATCCTGTCTAACCGTCACTGCCTCCAAGTGCTCGGGACTGCACCCAACTGCTACCTGTTTGCACGACTCCTTTGAGCTGTGGTAGGGTAGCAATCTAAGAACAGTGGGATACAGTCGTGGTGAAGTAGCAGTGTCAAGTCTGCGGACTATGCTGTACTCATGTCACCTGTGAACTTTTAACTGACGACGGGTATAATACCAACCAACAGTTCCCCGTGAGTCCTGTCCGGTGTACCCGTAACCCAATGAGCACCTGTATACTATCTCCAGTACGACGTACTGACGGCTGTGTGACAGACCATCTCCCCAACTGGGATGAGAAGCGTACACACTAGTCTACTCCGGAGTATCGATGCCCTATCTCTATAATCCTACGACTAAGGACCTGGAAAAGGATGTACTTCTAGACTACCCAGCCCCCACTAGTGTGACTGCCATCACAACGCTGGTAGTCAAGCAAGATCCTAAAGGCTCTATCAATACGTATACTAACATATTAAGATAGAAAAAACCAAGTAGCATACTACCATGTTTAGCAAGACTGTTATATAACTGTGAATATCCCAAGCTTCCATTAAGTAATATACAAACTAGTATGATACAATAATGGCCCCTAGGGCATATACACTAACAGATACCGGCGCTATCGTATACTTTAATTCCGGATAGAACCATTAACCTACAACTAGCAACTAGAGAAAGGGTTCGAAAGCTATACCGATCGATCTGGGTCCTTCGTTATTTAGCCACCATCCTAAGCTCCTCGCGGCATCTCCGATCTTGATCTCCTTGTCGGAAAAGGCACCACATCTTCGAGTCTTTTTACGGGCTCCCGCTTCGTCCGAAGCAACTCGGGCACGAAGTTCGCTAGCCTACGTGTCCAAGGCGATGTAGAGAATGTGTGTGATCACTTTGTCTCCTGAGGATTTGGTGGATGCCATTAGTGAAGAGATAGTGAGCTCAAGAAAGAAGAGGAGGAAGAAGAAGTTAGCTTTTCTTTTTCTTTTGTTGAGATGATCAAAATGAGAGTGAGAGTGTGTGAAAATACAAGAGCTAACCATGAGGTTATGGCTGCCCATTCTCTCTTTCCCTCTCATTTCAACACTCAAATCCATCAACAATGTGACATATGCACAAGTAAAGAGACCATGACTCATCACTTGTGCACGTGTCACAATTAATGCCCCTAATCATGATTTTGAGCTCATTATTTCCTTATGCAAACATTAATCCAAATGTTTGCAACAATAAAAAGAGAATGTCATCTACTAAAGTAAACTCATGACGGATCACAAGAGTACCCCTCACCTGTATATACATACCTGCATCCGCATTCCGACTGAATGCGAATGCACTGAGACTAAAGTAATCCAACAAATCTAATACTAGGATCCGGCTTAAACCAAAGCCCACTAGTATGATCCGCCCGATCATGATCCGTGCACTACTGCACGCATATGATCGGACCCTGCCATATATCATACGGCCTCTAAAACGTTTCGCCCGAAACTTGAAAATTGTCTGTGGGGGACTCTAAAGACTCGTCAATACTTTGGCTGTGGATTTAACCACTAGTACGTCAGAGGTACTAGCTGTACGTAACGGGCTACCAGGTATTGACCAAAAGGGAGGTCGATGAGCTAACTCATCCTGACACCCTACTGAGCCTGTCAGTGACAATATCCGTACAGTCCGATCCGTTCGTCTATGAGCATCGCATGTCGGACCTAGGGGGTTGGTAAAAGTCAGACCCCCAAAAGCGGTACAAGTCGTGTCGGAGTGTAGCCTAGAACACCCTGAGATACTACTGGAATACCTACCAGTAAATTTCCGGCCTTGGCCAAGGACTTCGTGTAATGTCTCTCCTAGACACAGCGCGATCTCACCCCCAATACCGGGAGAGACAAAACCCCTGCCGATCCGCTCACTGCCTCCATGTGGCTCGGGACTGTACCCAACTAAAACCTGTTTGCACGACTCTTTTGAGCCATGGTAGGGTAGGAATCAAAGCACAGATAGAACTCACACGAGACAAATGACGATCTCAAGTCGATGAACTAACCTGTACACATGTCACCAGGGAACTGCTATCTGACATCAGGTATAATACCAACTTGCATGTTCTTGGCGAGTCCTGTCTGGTGTACTCATAACCCAATGAGCACCTGTATACATCTTAGGTGAACCAACTGACAATAATGGCTTGTGAGACCGGCCACCGCCCCTCGTCGGGGTCTCGACTATATACACTAGTCTACTAATGGAGTATCGATGCTCAGTCTCGAAACTCCCACGACTAGGGACCACTTTAAGGATGTGCTTATAGACCCCAGCTCCCACGTATATGATCGCCATCATACTGTCGGCCGTCAAGAAAGAATCTTAAGGGCTCTATCAATGTGTAATAGTGATCTGTAAGGTTACCTAAAGCTTTACACAATGATAGAGATAAATCAGATAGCATACTATCATCTTGAGTAAGACTGTCCTACAGGTATAGGTCCTCCCTCAATCATTGCAATCACGTGCCTGTGATCCAATAATTGACTCGGAGGGCACTATATCCAATAAACATATAACCCATCGCTCAAAGTCTCGCAACCACAAGTCTCTTCTAAGTCTTACTACTTATACAAATACTAGTTTTTGATTGATGGAGTTAACTAGATACAACAGGAATAATAAATACAAGAGCGGGCACGATCCAATATGTCCCACCTACCAAAGCAAATCATCCGAAGCAAGCTGTGTGCCAGCGATACCACTACTGATCCACGCGGTCAACCTGCAAGAACTGTAGCACAACGGGGGTGAGTTGCCAACTCATGAGTAGAAAACATCAGCAGGTAGAAATCAAATAAAACAACGAATCCTAGGTCAAATATATCATAAATGTAATACTATGATATCTAGGGTGACCGTATTTGTATATATGCCAACAATATAATCAATACCTATATACATGTGGATATCATCCACGTGTCCATCAATGACACAACAACATCATGGAACCTGAGTGTCCAACATCGACACTCGAAACATCATGAAAGCATATGCATATAAATATGAGGATATCAACTAACTTTTGTCCATCAACGACACATCAAAATCATGGAACCTGAGTGTCCAACATCGACACTCGAAACATCATGAATCCCGTGTCCAACATCGACACGCAAATCCTCATATCTCAGGCTCCATCAGTACGGATCGGCCCACCGTCTCCGTCAGTCCGGATCGGCCCATATCATCTCACGACTCTGGTCGGTATCCACCGGATAACCGCCGAGTCCAAATACTATCACCGGTAGGTAGTGTTTCCTCTGTCAGGCCCATCGACTACTGCACAACAATCATTTCTTGCCCCGGTGTACCATACTGGGTCTGCCATGTACCCGCACACGGTGCCTACTGCTCCTCGAATCGGGTTTCACATGCCAATCTCAGAACCGAGAAAACACATGGTGGACGTCTCAAAATATTATATCAAGAGAAACCGTGTTTTTAAAACAATACATAATTTCCTTTGAAATTTAACCATGGTTCTCAAATCCAGAATCTCATGAAAACAACATCTCAATGCCTATAGTCATAAAGCATGATGCATGCAAACATAGAACATAAATGTGAGCATATCAAGTATATCATTCGACATAGTATAGTGATGTGACAATTCTACTATGTAAGTGACATAGCAATTATCGATGATGAAAGTGTGTGAGCCGGAAAAATCTGTGTAAGTGTAACATACGCATCATCGATAAAGGTGGAGGCGTACTAGCACAGGTATATGTAATGCTGTGAGAATATCATGAACGGAGCATAAAGTACATCGTAAGCGAAATGCTATAAGGTATACGCATTTACAACATATCCGAATCGGTGAATCTATCAATCGGCATCCAGCCTCACAACATCACGTGCGGTATAATACATCGTACGGCATCCTCTAGTCAAGGGTATGGATAAATCATCAGGTAAATCTCATCACGTACGGTAATCCATCGTACGACGGCATTAAACAATTAAGGATTATATCAACCTATACGACAATGAGGGTACGGATCTAAGTCTCGTACGGCATATCACTCATTATTATCATAATATATCTATATACCTATATCTCAGGTCACATCCGTATCAATCTCAAATCATGGGACCAAAAAAGGTATCAATTATCTCATATCGACTCGCATCCGTATAACGACATATCAACCCAAGTCATCATATCTCATCGTATACTCTTTTCATCACATCAAAATCTCACATCAAGTCATCTTCTTAATCTCATATCATATTTATCAAGCTCATAACATGCCACTATAATCTCATACCGATTCTCTTTCACAACATATATATATATATATATATATATATATATATATATATATATATATATATCGTGATTCACATTCACGTTTTACTTCCTTATATATCAATTTGAGATCTCATTTCTATGATATCATGTCACACTAAACCATAAACTATAACCTTAAGTCATGGTATATCTCATGTCCTACTAATTGCATAACCAAATCCATAAGTTTCTAACATGGTTTCATTAACCATATTCTATTTATCAGTTTCATTATAATTTGCGGGGGTGCTATACGCCAACCACCCGACATCCCCCGTAGATATAAATCTACTCAACGGCAGAACTCTTTGTTCAGCCGTAGTCGATATGCTTCGTCGTCTCGGAATCCATGCGAAGGTACCTACAAATCAACACATATCGCAACGTTATGAAAACCAAATCCGGAAAACCGATACGGCACACAGTGCGCTCATAGGTTCTATAGCCTACGCATGAAAAAACAACCAAACAACCCTCGTCGTTGACGTACAAACATCCAATGACCCAATACAATATCAAATACCAAAAGCAAGAATTCCAATATCGAAAAACATAACCCAAAACGACCCCAATATGCTCCCAGATTTTATCTCAGGTAATCTGGGACAAAAAGAAAAATACGCTAACTATGTTATATGGTATGTGAGTTACAACCAAAACCCCAACACCAAAGCTGCTACAGTAACCGACCTATCTGCTACTGTAACGCCCCCGCCGGCCTTACCTTGGAGTTTGGGCCTCGTCTTCTCGTGGTGGTCTCATATTGGTCAAACTAGGTAAATGTATATTTTTTATTTTTTTATAAAGGTCCCCGATTGCTCCAGATTCCCTGTAGACCTCCGAAAATGTCACAAAACCGACACGGAAAGTTTCTAAGTTCGTATTTTGGTTTCTAATCCGTGTTCTTGGCCATAAAACATTACTAAGGGTTAAGTAAACACTGACTACAGATCATAATTCCACACAATAACCCAAACCCTCTCTTGGAATTTCCAAACATCGCAAATCAACATCGATTTCACTCTAAACTAACAATAGGATAAACTAAACGCAATAACTTAACTATGGTCTAGAATTATACCTCATTTGGAAACTCAAGAATTTTCTTAAGTTGCTCAAAGTCTTCAAAATCCAACTATGAAAGGTCTAAATTGTTGAGGATGAAGTTGTGCATCTTTTTAATGAAGGGAGTATATGGTTTTGGTGAAGATTTTGTGATGAATCATTAGGGTAGAAGTGTTCACACCGTAATATTGTATTATTATATTCCCCATTCTTATTCTTTTTACAAATAAAAAGGTGCTTTTGACGCAGGTCTGCTACATCTTACAGGTTACAGGTTCTTGGACAGAAAACAGTGAAAACGATGAAAAGACGATACAAAAGTGGACTTTGACCAACAAACAGAAGATTCTTGATCAAGCCTACATCAAAGATAAAATTCACAAAGTACAAGGCAATGCAAGGTCCAAGATTACAAAGCGAACGGTTAAAAGTCCACCGCAATTATTCACTGGAGATCTGGAAGAAACATAGAAGCTATTTTAATAAAAGAACCAAATAATAAGGAAGCCCAAAGACAGAAGAGCCCACAAAGGAAATTTCAAGGCCCAATACTTCCTTTTAATAAAAGACAGAGACATAAAATTTTACCAAAGCTTGAAGTCTACTTTGACTAGGTCTTCCTAAGGATATTTTGGTAAATGTAGACATGCGAATCAATTGTAACCTAGGGTTTCCTATCCTCTATAAATAGGAACTCTAAATCATTGTAAAGGGTATTCCTCCCTTCATTAATAAAATTCAGATTTCTTTGGAGAGCATCAATTTGTAAGTTCTTTATTCTCTGCCCTTGATAAATATTCTTCAATTCCCTAATGAGTGAGTAGTCTCCTCGCTTGTTAGGGTTAGATTTGGGGAAGGTTTGAGAGATGAAGATCTCTCACCCCTTTTTTGCCCATCATATATAATTAATAGGACTCTATGCATAAATGCACATACCGCTCCCTACGGCACCCTATCCCTCGAGGTAGCGGTGATACCGTAGTATAAAGGCCCGGTTGTGATTGTTTTCCATGGAGATTAGGGTAAGGATTGATAAAGGAAGGACAAGAACCTAGATGAAGAAACATCTTTCCAAATGATTCTAATCCCCTTTGTTAATAATTACCATAACTCCTAATAAGATCTTAATATGGGTATAGAAAGCGGTGAGATTTATAGACTTTCCAAACTTAACCTAGACCTAACCCTAGCAAGATTTAGATATAGATTAATTTAGTTTTTAGATTTAATAATCAATCCGACCACAATCGGAATTAACTCGTTTGAGCGACTAGGAGATTCACAACATCCCTGTGGACTGACCCGTACTCACCGGCTAGCTGCAAAGCGACGCCGTTCTTCATTGCGGTTAATAGATAATTTTTGAGATAAAATCAAATGGCGCCGTTGCCGGGGATGGCGTGTTATTTCCATTTTGCAATTTCGGGTTAATCAAAATTAAAAAATCTGAAAAATCAAATATATATATATATATATATATATATGTATCATTTGTTATTTTTGGGAAGGGTATTTTTGTGTGAATTTTGCCGGATCTACGAACAAATTCGGATCTGGAAATCTACAGAGATAAAAATAGCAAATATCAAATCCGAACAAACAGAAGATCACAACAACCGAGGAACAGAAGAAATTTGGAGGACCGAGTCAAAAAAAAAAGAATCGCGGTGATCTGGTCCAAAAAAAAAAGCCGCGACCCCATTCCGGCCGCGGAACAGCCGCGCGACCCCGCTTTTGGCCGCGGAACCGCCGCGGCCTGGTCGATTCAGGGTCTGGAAAAAAAATGTAAGTCTTCTGATCTTCTCCTCTGCAAATCTCGATATTTCTTCTGTAAAATCTCCTGCAGGATTCTTTGCGCTTAAAAAATCTTCCCCCTTCCAAATAACAATCTTGTGAAGGATTGTTTGCGCCGCGCATAAAATAAAAAGATTTGATTGCAAGTGATTTACTGCTTTGCATATCTTTAATCGGATTTTAAGGGGCTTTTGACCAATTCAGATTGGGTGGGGATTTCATCAGCCTTCCCAGGACCCGAGAAATCACATAAGGCATATGCATTGACCATCTATTAATTAAAAAATACAAGACTCAGCCCTAAGGACTTCGAGCTCAATAGGACAGAGGACTAGTTATAAGCATCAGCCGTTTATCCTAACCTGACTTTGCGGTGTCTAGGAAAGTGTGTAAAGGCAAGTGGTTACTTAATTAGGACCGCTACTTGTAGCGGGGGGCCTCCCACTTACCTGGCACTTACCTGGCTGCAATTGGCGATGAAGAGGCAGTTTGAGGTCCTATTTCTAGCCCTTTGGAACAGTTAGGAGCTGTCTAGCTGACCTAGGTGACCCGAGATCTAGGTCTGATTGTGCATTTCTGGTCGATTGCATTTGTGTCTAAGCCCTTTATCGATTTTTTTTTTTGCAAACAGTTTCAAGTAAAGAGAAAAAAAGGAAAAAAATTTATAAAAAAACTTGCAACTTGTCGCGTAAAATCCTTGCACCACCCAACCTTCTTTCTTTTCCCCTTTCTTCTATCATTGGTACCCCACATCATAAATCTCTTGCCGAACTTTGGTATCCCGAACCTAACATTGCGCCATTCGTCAATTGTTTCGGTCGATTTAAGGAAGATCCCTCCGTGCCCAAAATATCTTTGAAAGTTCAAATAGAAGCATCTAGGAGAAACAGTTCGACTTTGCAACCCACTTTGTGTCAACCATGTCAATCTTCACCACCTTCATACGTTGATACCACTTTTTCAAGTCCTGCTGTAACTCCTAAACCGATGTCCATTGCGGAGCATATTGCTAAATCTCGTAGCCGATCTTTCACCCCTCTCCCCTCATCTAGTTCTAGGAATCAACAAGTCCATCCACTTTTTTATCCATATGTTGACCCCACCCCTGTCCAATCACGCACTTCCTACCAGTCCTACCCGACATTTCCACCGTCACTAGACAATGTTTCTGCACAGCCATTAGGGAGTTTCACATATCCAAACAATTTTGAATCTTTTACCGAAACTCCCTTACCAACCAAGTCTAGTTTGGAAGAGTCGTTGGAGGCATATATCGCAGCAACAAACAAAATGGTTAGGAATGTGGAAGCGTCCATGGCCGCTCTTATGCAACCTAGTGAACCGGTAGCTAGTTTCCAACTAGCTTCAAATTTTTCAATGTATAAGGAGGCGGTTGGACAGAGTGAGAATGTGAGAGGATTTCCAAATCAAACCTACCCTTACCCAATTGAAGCCCACAACTCCGGTTTTCCATCGATTGTCTCAAATGATTCACCAGTTGAAATTAAAAATGAGTTGTGTGATTTTGTAGTGCTTGATTTGCCAAATTGTCAAGAACCCCTTTCGAGTGAAACCGCACTTAATCCTTTCGATCTTTACACCTCCACTCTAGAACCTAAATCGATAAATATCCATGCTTTTGATGAGGTGTCAGAAAAAATTGATTTTCACTTGATTGAGGATATAGACGCCGGGAATCTTTCGGATGATGAACCTGTCAATTTGATTGATATTTTATGTCCAAATCATCATCCCGGGTCATTAAATGTTTCTCCCGAACCTCATATGCGTCTTGATTTTGATGATAATGGCATGGATGAGTTGAATTTTGAGGAGAATTATAAGGATAGTATTGAGGAGAGTTTTGAGGATAATATTGAGGTTGAACCATTTTTGTTTGATGTGTCGGATTTTCCAATTCAGCCTCCTGAACCTTTGACTGTTATATCACCCTCCCTCCTTTCCATCGTTCCGACCACGCCTATTATCACGCTTGAAGACTGTGAGCTTGAAAAAATTTCCTTTGAATCTGACACAGTTCTCATAGCCGATAACACTTACGAGTGTTTCACTTTTTCGTACGATGTTGATGACTCACCGCCCGAGTTGGAGTCCTTTACATTTTCAGATGAGTTAGTTGAACCATCCGACTCGGTTACTTACAGTTGTTTCGAACCATTGATGGAATCTTTCAAATTCGAGACTGTTTACTACGGTGAGAATGAGACTATCCCTAATTCACTCCCTTTCGTCCTTCCTATCCTTCCGACCGTACAAGAGACCGTTACGTTTTCATCTCCTATACCAAGTTCGGCGTACCCATGTTTTCTTGTGAATCTTGAGGGATTTGACCCCATTTCACGATTAGTTGATAGGTTAGCGCAATGGCTTTCAACACATCGGTCATCACAAATTGCGCTAATTTATTCACTCGATTTACACCCTCAAGATCGCGCGACCCTTCTTTCTCCTTTCCGGCATTCTTCTCCCCCACCGAGACCATATTCTACCATTCTTCTTTCCACACGGTCTCGTGTGTTTCTAATTTTTTTCCTCTACACCCCATTATTTCACCAACTCGGCCATTACCACGATAAGATTTTTGAATGGTTGGTGCTAACCTTTGGCTTGTGTAAGGCCAAGCTTAAGTTTGGGGGGAACGTTGTTGTATATATGTATATATATTTTTGTTTTCTTTTTCTATAAAAAATATTTTAAAAAAAATTCAAAACATTAAAAAAATATTTAAAAAATATTTTGTAAATAAATAAACAGGGTAGTGCCGGCATTTTGACCCTCTTGGTGTAGCATGACAGTGAGGACACTGTCAAGTTTAAGTTTGGAGATATGCTCGGTAAGTCTTCTTCCTTCGCATTCATTTGTACATATTTTTTGCATTTGCTTACTTATTTTAAAAACCCAAAAAAAATTGAAAAATTTGAAAAATTATAAAAATTATTGTATTCAATTTTGATTTATTTGACTCGAGTTTGACAGATAGGTTAACCAGCTAGGAACAACTAGATCTTAGACTTAGTAAATTAAAAACCCTAAAAATAACCTTCTTTAGAGTTTAACGGTAGAAAGTGTATGTCTTTGTAGTTTATTTAGAAATAGGAAAATTTTGAGTTCACTTTTTGGGCTAAGTTAAAACAAAAGAAAAGTATTGATATTTTTACTAGAGTATAAGTTTGAAAAATAATTCCTAGCTTAAGTCTAGATTCTGAAAATGTAAACCCTACAATTTGCACAATCACGCATCTTGAAACTTGGAATAGTAGAGAAGACCTTGAAATGCTCTTGTCTAAAGTCCTTAGTACGAAAAAAATATATATACAAGTGTGAATAAAGAATAAAAAAATGAACACTGGTTTTTGTAATTACTTGAGGCTGCAAAAATAGAAAAAATATTTAGCGAGGGTGCTTCATCACCTAGTGCCTTAGACCAACTGGTTTGGGAGTCACTACTAAAACCTTGGGTGTTGCAAGACTAGAAATTACGCTTTAATGTGCAAACACATCTTGTAATCGGTTCTTGGTACCTCAAGAAGTATTAACGGTCGCATGAAGGATGTGTAAGCAAAAATCCATTTAAATTCACCAACTAATTAGTACTTTGGACAACGGACAAGAGTATGATTGCTTGATTTGAATTTCCAAGTGTAGGGGTGATTTATACACACACGTGGGGATATATGATTGGAGTTTAGATGAGAGAAAGGAGTGAAAAATAGAACTTGTATGTTTAGTAGAGTTGATAGAAATTCCTAAGTGGAGATGGAACCCTAGAAGAAAAACTTAAGAGATGCCGAAAGCTAAGTAAGTCTATAGAACATATATAATCTTAAATTAAATAATAAGGAAGTGTGAAGAATATGGGTGGATAATTTACGGGTCAAAGATAATAGAATTCCTTGTTAGAAAACCAAATTGGAGAATAAAAGTTAATGGGCCGAATTGATAGGATTTTGTGGGTAGTATCCGCTGAAAACCCTCAGGAGACAACACTCCTCCTACTAGGGACACCTAGAGGTTTAACGGCTTGTTGCACGAGCTCGGTGCAATCGCGTTTCCCTGCGAAAGTGCGGTTAGGTTTTTTTAGAAAATAAAAAATAAGTTTGCTCGAGGACGAGCAAAAGATAAGTTTGCGGGTATTTGTCCACACCGTAATATTGTAATATTATATTACCAATTCTTATTCTTTTTACAAATAAACAGGTGCTTTTGACGCATGTCTGCTACATCTTACAGGTTACAGGTTCTTGGACAGAAAACAGTGAAAACGATGAAAAGACGATACAAAAGTGGACTTTGACCAACAAACAGAAGACTCTTGATCAAGCCTACATCAAAGATAAAATTCACAAAGTACAAGCCAATGCAAGGTCCAAGATTACAAAGCGAACGGTTAAAAGTCCACCGCAATTATTCACTGGAGATCTGGAAGAAACATAGAAGCTATTTTAATAAAAGAACCAAATAATAAGGAAGCCCAAAGACAGAAGAGCCCACAAAGGAAATTTCAAGGCCCGACACTTCCTTTTAATAAAAGACAGAGACATAAAATTTTACCAAAGCTTGAAGTCTACTTTGACTAGGTCTTCCTAAGGATATTTTGGTAAATGTAGACATGCGAATCAATTGTAACCTAGGGTTTCCTATCCTCTATAAATAGGAACTCTAAATCATTGTAAAGGCTATGCCTCCCTTCATTAATAAAATTCAGATTTCTTTGGAGCGCATCAATTTGTAAGTTCTTTATTCTCTGCCCTAGATAAATGTTCTTCAATTCCCTAATGAGTGAGTAGTCTCCTCGCTTGTTAGGGTTAGATTTGGGGAAGGTTTGAGAGATGAAGATCTCTCACCCCTTTCTTGCCCATCATATATAATTAATAGGACTCTATGCATACAAGCACATACCGATCCCTACAGCACCCTATCCCTCGAGGTAGCGGTGATACCGTACTATAAAGGCCCGGTTGTGATTGTTTTCCATGGAGGTTAGGGTAAGGATTGATAAAGGATGGACAAGAACCTAGAGGAAGAAACATCTTTCCAAATGATTCTAATCCCCTTTATTAATAATTACCATAACTCCTAATAAGATCTTAATATGGGTATAGAAAGCGATGAGATTTATAGACTTTCCAAACTTAACCTAGACCTAACCCTAGCAAGATTTAGATATAGATTAATTTAGTTTTTAGATTTAATAATCAATCCGACCACAATCGGAATTAACTCGTTTGAGCGACTAGGAGATTCACAACATCCCTGTGGACCGACCCGTACTCACCGGCTAGCTGCAAAGAGACGCCGTTCTTGATTGCGGTTAATAGATAGTTTTTGAGACAAATCAAGATGTGAGGTGAGCTTGAAGAAGGAGTTGAAGAAAAATAATGGGGGAGGAAAATGATGGCAGCCCTCTCTCTCTCGCTTATTCTCACCCTCTCTCTCAATTATTCATGCCGTGTCACCCTCTCTCTCTCTTGCCCATTCCTATTATTCTATTCTATTTCCTTTTCTCTTTTTCTTTTAAAGACAAATATCAACAAATACCAATGAAACAACATGGAACAAAAATGCAACATGTCATGGTTCACTAACTATGGAACAATGTAGAAACGTGGATTTGGCTTAATCGCGATTAGTACCGCACTAATCAATTTTTATTTATACTTCATATAATTAATTATAAAAATGCCAAATCCAATAAATATATATTTAAATGAATAAATCATTTTAATCTCCCATTATTTTCCAAATATTGGTATATAATTATACCATTTTACGAAAATCCCCATTTCGCAAATCGACTAGTTTTCACGAAATATATTATTTTAAATATTAAATTCCAAAAATAATATTTTATATTTCTGAAATGTTACATCTCACAATCTTGGAAGGCAGCAATGGCAAGAAGGATCTGAATGGATCTAAGGATAGCCACTGGAGAAAAGGTTTCATCACAGTCCAAACCAGGTCTTTGATGAAAACCTTTTGCAACAAGTCTAGCCTTATAGGTTTCAACCTATCCATCTACACCAATCTTCTTTCTGAAGATCCATTTGGCAGCATACTGGTTTTACCCCTTCTGGAACAATGTTCAAAGTGCATTCTTTGTTGGTGTACATGGGCTCCATTTCAGTCCTCATTGCATCCAGCCATTTTAACGAGTCGCTGCTCTGAATGGCTTGCTGGAAGCTAGTTGGCTCATCATTGTCAATGATGCAATCCTCTTGATCCCCGTCTATGAGAAAACCGTAGTATCTCTCGGGCGGATGAGACTGCCTACTAGTCCTACGGATTGGCGTAGGGATGTCCGGTTCTTTTGAAACCTCTGGTTCTACCATACTTTCAGTAATTGTTTGTGGTTCTGGAATTTCTTCCAGTTCTATTGCGCTTCCACTATTTCCTTTTACAAAAAAATGATTTTCTAAAAAATGAGCATGGCGAGGAATAAAAACCTATTTGTTCCTCTGCGTAATAGAAAAGATACCCATTGGAGTTCTTTAGGTATCCCACAAAACTACACAGCACTGAGTGTGCCTCGAACGTGTCCGCATACTGATTTTTAACAAAAGCTGGACATCCCTATATCTTCAGATACTGAACATAGGGTTTCTTCCCATTCCACATCTGATATGGTGTGGTAGGCACACTCCTGGTAGGAACCTTATTCAAAAGATACGAGGCTTATTCTACTGCATAATCTTAGAAGGATCACGACAACTCAGCGTTACTCATCATGGAATGAACAATATTCAATAGGGTTCAGTTCCGCCTTTCCTATACACCGTTGTGTTGTAGTGTGTATGGAGGAGTTAGATGAGAGAGAAATCCATTCTCTTTTAGGTAATCTAGGAACTCGGCAATTTAAGTATTCACCACGTCGATCAGATCTCAGTGTCTTGATACTTTTGCCTATTTGTTTTTCCATTTCATTCTTATATTCTCGTAATTTCTTAAAGGTCTTGGATTTATGCTTCATCAAGAAGACATGTCCTTACCTAGAGAAATTATCCGTAAAAGCAATGAAATAGGAATAACCACTTCGTGCATTTGTAGATATTGGACTACACACGTCATTGTGTATGAGTGCTAAGAGCTCGCTCGCTCTTACTCCGTTTCCAATGAACGGAGTCTTTGTCATTTTTCCTATGAGATAAGATTGACAAGTTGCATAAGACTGATATCCGAATGGATCCAAATATCCTTCTGTAAGTCGATGTACTACACCCCAATTCTTGTGGGGTGGCGGAATTTTCAAAAACGAACTTGTTTAGTGAACGAACATCGACTAACCGCTTGAATCGAAGCTAAACTATAAATAACCAAACACAAAGTGTTTCTAAACTACTGTGTTTAGGGATTATACCTAATGAACCAACTCCTTCGTCTTTACTAACTCCTTGTTCTCCTCGGCCTTCTCGAAGTAGTAGACGATCCACCCGAGAGCAAAACTCCAAGCTTAGCCTCTAAACTTGAGGCAACTAACCTTCTTGGATTGCGAATCAAAGAAGATAGATTGAGATAGAGTGATGGTTATGGATTGTTTAGTCTTACTAACCCTTGTACTCAACTCATGAGAGGGGAGGATTAGTCTTTTGAAGAGAGAGAGCTTGAGGAGAGAGAAGGTGAGAAATATTATCATATGAGAATAGTAAGTTATCATAATAAATATGAAGCATTCTTATTTATGAAGAAAAGAATAATACATAATGAATAAGCATGCTTCATAAATATCTAATGGTGATACATTATCATGACTCATTAAGCATTTATCATGCATTAATGATATGCATGAATCACCCTCATGACTCACTAAACTCATTTAATGAAAATGACACCTAAACCTCCTTAGTCACCACTTCTAGAAGCTTCTCGCACAATTACGAGAACGCCCCTCCAATCCGCAAAAATACGGAAAAACTTTAGACTGAAAAAATCCAATAACCGGATACCAGTAACTGGCTTAAACCAAAGCCGACTGGTAAAAACTGTCCGAAAGTCGTACGCGCGTAAACGCACGTATGCGTCCGAACCCTTGTCGTAAAACCATACGACCTCTATATCGTTTCGCCTGGAATAGGAAACTACTCTAGAGACTCGACTACTACGCTGGCAGTGGGTTTAACCACAGACCGCAAGCGGCACTAGCTGAACGTAACGGTCCCCAGGTAGTTGTCGATAAGAAGGCCGATAAGGAAACCCATCCGAACTCCTACTGAGTCTGATGTGACAATCTCCATACAGTCCGGTCCGTTCGTCCAAGACTATCGCATATCCGGCCTAGGGGGCGGCAAGCGTCAGTCCCCTAATAGCGGTATAAGTCGTGTCAGAGGGAAGCCCATTACACCCTGAGAAACTACTGGAACCTACCAGCAAATCTCGCTTGCCCTGGCCAGGGACTTTGCGTAATGGCTCTCTGACACAGCGCGATATCTACTCCCAATACCGGGAGGGACGAATCCTTTCTAACCGCCACTGCCTCCAAGTGCTCGGGACTGCACCCAACTGCTACCTGTTTGCACGACTCCTTTGAGCCGTGGTAGGATAGCAATCTAAGAACAGTGGGACACACTCGAGGCGAAGTAGCAGTGTCAAGTCTGCGGACTACGCTGTACTCATGTCACCTAGGAACTGTTCACTGACGACTGGTATAAAACCAACCAACAGTTCCCTGTGAGTCCTGTCCGATGTACCCGTAACCTAACGAGCACCTGTATACTATCTCCAGTACGATGTACTGACGGCTGTGGGACAGACCATCTCCACAACTGGGATGAGAAGCGTACACACTAGTCTACTCCGGAGTATCGATGCTCTGTCTCTATAATCCAACGACTAGGGACCTGAATAAGGATGTGCTTGTAGACTACCCAGCCCCCACAAGTGTGACTGCCATCACAACGCTGGTAGTCAAGCAAGATCCTAAGAGCTCTATCAATACGTACACTCACATATTAAGATAGAAAAACCAAGTAGCATACTACCATGTTTAGCAAGACTGTTATATACATGTGAATATCCCAAGCTTCCATTAAGTAATATACAAACTAGTATGATACAGTAATGGCCTTCTAGGGCATAAACACTAACAATCTCCCACTTGCACTAGGGCCATGTACTGGCATATCGAAGACCAATGATCTCGAGTAGCCTCTCGAACTGCGTCTGAGGTAGGGCCTTCGTGAATGGATCAGCAATGTTCTCTTCTGAAGCAACTCTCCGAACCTCGATCTCCTGACGATCAATGATCTCCCTGATCAGGTGATACCGCCTCAAGATGTGTCTGGACTTCTGATAGGACCTTGGTTCCTTCGCTAAAGCTATAGCTCCGTTGTTGTCGCAATACAGAGGTATTGGATCAACTATGGTAGGAACCACCTGAAGTTCTGTTAGGAACTTCTTCATCCAGACTGCTTCTTTTGCGGCATCGCAAGCAGCTATATACTCTGCTTCCATCGTCGAGTCAGCAACGGTGTCCTGCTTGGGGCTCTTCCAGCACACCGCCCCTCCATTGAGGGTAAAGACATAACCCGACTTGGACTTGGAATCGTCCTTATCACTCTGGAAGCCGGAATCAGCAAAGGCCTTCAACCTGAGGTCTTTTCCGCCGTAAACCAAGAACATCTCCTTAGTCCTCCTCGGGTACTTGAGAATGTTCTTTCCTGCTATCCAGTGCTTCTCCCCTGGGTCTAACTGATACCGGCTTACCACGCTCAGTCCGTAAGCTACATCTGGTCTGGTACACAACATCGCATACATTATAGAGCCTACCACAGAAGCGTAGGGTATAATAGACATGCGTTCCCTTTCCAAATCAGTCTTGGGAGACATCTCTTTGGAGAGGGTGATTCCGTGACAAGCCGGTAGATTACTGCGCTTAGAATCTTCCATACTGAATCTTTTCAGTACAGTGTCGATATACCTGGACCGCGAAAGTCCCAACATCCTCTTGGATCTATCACGATAGATCCGGATCCCCAGAATGTAAGAGGCATCACCCAGGTCTTTCATGGAGAACCTGTGTGACAAGAATCCTTTGACAGATTGTAGCATAGGAATGTCATTTCCTATCAATAGAGTGTCATCCACGTACAAGACGAGGAATACGACACTTCTGGCTACAACTTTACTATATATGCACGGTTCATCTGGATTTTTGATAAAGTCATATTCTTTGACTGTCTCATCAAAACAGATGTTCCAACTCCGCGATGCCTGCTTTAGTCCATAAATGGACTTAAGCAGCTTGCATACTTTCCCGCTGCTCCCACTCTGATTGAAACCCTCTGGCTGATCCATATAGACGCTCTCTTTTAAATTTCCATTCAGAAAAGCCGTCTTTACGTCCATCTGCCAGATTTCATAATCATGGAAGGCAGCAATAGCAAGAAGGACCCGAATGGATTTGAGCATAGCCACTGGAGAAAAAGTTTCGTCATAGTCCAAACCAGGTCTTTGACGAAAACCCTTTGCAACAAGTCTAGCCTTATAGGTTTCCACCTGTCCATCTACACCAATCTTTTTCTTGAAGATCCATTTGCATCCTATGGGTTTTCCCCCATCTGGAGCAAAGTCCAAAGTCCATACTTTGTTGGTGTACATGGACTCCATTTCGGTCTGCATTGCATCTAGCCATCGTACCGAGTCGCCGCTCTGGATGGCCTGCTGGAAGTCAGTAGGTTCATCATCATCTATGATGCAATCCTCTCTATCCCCATCTATGAGAAAACCGTAGTATCTCTCAGGCGGATGAGACGGCCTACTACTCCTGCGGAGGGGTGCGGGAATGTTCTGTTCTTCTTGAACCTCTGGTTCTACCAAACTTTCAGTAGCAGCTTGTGGTTCTGGAATTTCTTCCAGTTCTACTGCGCTCCCACTCTTCTGATTTTCTAAAAATTCAGTTTCTAAGAAGTGGGCATGACGAGAAACAAAAACCTTTTGTTCCTCTGCGTAATAGAAATAATATCCCTTGGAGTTCTTTGGATATCCCACAAGCTTACACTGTACTGAGCGTGCCTCGAGCTTGTCCGAATGCTGCTTTTTTACAAAAGCTGGACACCCCCATGTCCTAAAATGTTTTAGACAGGGTTTCTTCCCACTCCACATCTGATATGGTGTGGTAGGCACAGTCTTGGTTGGAACCTGGTTCAAAAGATATGCCGCTGATTCTAGCGCATAACCCCAGAAAGATCGCGATAACTCAGCATTACTCATCATGGATCGTACCATATCCAATAGGGTTCGATTCTGTCTCTCCGATACACCGTTGTGATGTGGAGTGTATGGAGGAGTAAGCTGAGAGAGAATTCCTTTCTCTTTTAGGTAACCTAGGAAGTCGGCACTTAAGTATTCTCCACCTCGATCAGATCTCAATGTCTTAATACTTTTGCCTGTTTGGTTTTCCGCTTCACTCTTGTATTCCAGGAATTTCTCAAAGGCCTCGGATTTATGCTTCATTAAGAAAACATATCCATACCTAGAGAAATCATCTGTAAAAGTAATGAAGTAGGAATAACCACCTCTCGCATGTGTAGACATTGGACCACATACATCGCTGTGTATGAGTCCTAAGAGCTCGCTTGCTCTTACTCCTTGTCCAGTGAATGGAGTCTTTGTCATCTTTCCTTTGAGACAAGATTGACAAGTGTCATAAGATTGATATTCGAACGAGTCCAAATAACCTTCTCTATGCAACTTAGTCAACCTTCTCTCATTGATGTGACCCGGTCTACAATGCCATAAGAAAGCTTTATTTAAATCTGGAGACTTTCTTTTTAGTGTGTTCTGGACATTGAAAATTTGGAGTTGGTTTAAAACATATATGCCGTTATTTAATGTACCTGACCCAATCAATCCATGATTAAGGTGGATGTTGACAACATCTCTTACAAACGTGAAATCATAACCTTTATTTGATAACAAGGAAACTGATATGATATTACACGTTAAGCTTGGTACAAAATAACAGTTATGTAAAACCAAAATGTGTCCACTCGTCAATCCTAGGTCATAATCCCCGACGGACGCAGCTCCCACGCTAGCTCCGTTAGCAACCTTTAGGTCATATCACCTTCCTTCAGCACTCTACGGTTTCTCAGTGCCTGCAATGAATTGCAAATATGAGATCCTGATCCGGTATCCAATACCCAGGAAGTAGAGTTGATCGACAGACAATTCTCAATTACAAACACACCTGAAGTCGAAGCCACAGCTTGCTTCGGTTCCTGGTTCTTGGCGTTCCACGCCTTGCAATCCTTCTTCCTGTGCCCTTTCCTGTGACAATGGCAGCACTCATCCTGGCCAACTATCGGTACTGCAATCTTTTTCTTTCCCTTCCCTCCCACCTTACTAACACCTCCTCTAGGTCTGGGTGCGGCCTTCTTCTTCCTTCGTTTGGCCCTAGCCTTGGACCCGGAAGAAGATGTACCGCCAACAAACATAGCGGGTGTTTCCCTTGAATTCTTCAAGGTGCCCTCTGCACTCCTTAACATGTTCAGGAGTTCCGGAAGTTCAACTTCTTTTCTTTGAAGATTGAAGTTCGGGATAAACTGGGCGTGGGTGTGAGGAAGGGACTGGAGAATAAGGTCTGTATAGAGCTCATTATCCAAAGTCGTCCCAAAGTCTGCGAGCTCTTCTATACAGCTGATCATCTTTAGGACATGTTCTCCTACCGATGACCCGACAGCCAACCTCGCTCGAAACAAGTTCTTTGAGGTCTCGTATCTTGCTATACGAGATTGCTCTCCATAAAGTTCCTTTGTATGGAGAAATATGCCATCAAGGTCCATATCCTCGTGCCTCCTCTGATGTTCATTGTTCATCGAGGCAAGCACGATGCCCTTGGCTTTCACGCAATCTAAATCCCAGGTTTTGCGGATTTCCTTATCCGCGTTGCTGGATTTGGGACCAAGGACAGCAGGTGCCGTAGCGGTGAGGACGTACCCCAGTTTGTCATAGGTCAAAGCCATTTTGACATTCCGCAGCCAATCTTTATAGTTTGGCCCTGTCAGTATATTTTTCTCTAAAAGTAACTTAAGTCCAGTCATTTTCAGGGTCGCTGCAATTAGGAGAGAGAGAAGAAAACTCTTTAGCATAATGCTCTTGCAAGTTTAGAGTGGTTTTTAGTTTATCTAAACTGGATGGCTCCCACTGTTTCTCGAATCCTTCCTCAAACCATAAAAGAAGAATTAGCCAGGACTATTCTCACCGTACAATACTTGCTTAACCGTTCAGCCAGGCTGGTGTCGGTACTTCGAGGGAGGTTTTCCAACGCTTTCGCGAAGTTCCTTAATTAAATAACCTCTTTTCTCTGGGGGCGTAACCCCGCTGACACTTTTGTGGACACCTACTAGGTTTATAGCATTGATCGTTAAGTGACGAATATCCTGATAAGTAGCATATACTCACAGTAGGATCGGGATCCAAATATCATCGTCTGATAATGCTGTAGGAATTCTACCAACGTTCATCAAACTCAAAATGGTATGCATCTCTCTGCAAATTTCAGTTTCTTTAGAAATTCCCGATATCGATTTTTGCCCCATGCTCTTATGATCTTGACTAAGGGCCAACAAATCATAAGTCACATGTCAAGTTCTGCCCATCATTATCCTGTTGATTTGAACCCATCCGTATACTCTTGACTAAGGGCCAAACAAAGTAATACGACTGTCCCAAACCAACTCATCTATCTATGCAACAAATGAATACCCCAGCAGCTACCAATCACTATGTCTTGACTAAGGGCCAAACAAACATAGCTTGAATACTACTGACCATTCATAAGAAATGACGGAGGGCTACGACTGGTTTTGGCGAAACCGTGAACGTAGTGAACTTGATATAACCGAAGGAACCTGATAGGTTTTAAAAGGAGTGGTTAAATCTCCGCATTTAAAAAATATCTGTTTTAAAAATAACCGAGTGGTTTCCTTTTAAATTGTTCCAACGATTTAAACTTGGTTTATTTTCTTTGTATTATAGATAATGCGTCCCATCATTAACCTATCATTGCAGAAAACAACGAAAATATGACGTCCTCTTATGCCATCCGCATTCGCCACGGGGCCCCGTCATTACCCGTTAGGTTACTTAACTAACGACAGAGCGGGGGCTGGGCTAGCGCGGGTGCAAAACATAAGTGACGTCTAAATAGCTACATTATATATAGATATTTTACATTCGTCTGACGCAATGATATTCATTCCAGAACACAGATAAACTTTATTGGATTTGCAAGCAATCTGTATTTCTTTTGAGCCTACAAGAAAAGACAGATTACACAGTTGTGATGAATAGCCGTTACCCCACCCTCGACCCCTACGGGTATGGCAAACTACCCGCCCGGCAGTTTGTGTACCCCACCTTGGGTCAGTCCTAGGAGCATAAACAGTAAAATGAAATAATACAACGGTGGCTACAACCGCAACCTGGATGTGCCCCGCAAAATAATATTTCAACAAATTACATTTACAACAAATGAATTAAATAATAACCCATTTCAAAACCCCGGCTATACACCACAACAGTCCAATACAGTTTATATGCACAAACAGATAAAACCATTTCAGAAATGTGCAACCCCCTGCCAATTGACATACTAGCAGTTAGGGGAGGTTTACGAACACATTAAACAATCACAGATATAATCCAATATGCAAATACTGTACAATTTCGATCGATTAAACATCTTTAATATTGCTCCAAAAACTGCTCTGTAAAACTGAAACCTGAGCAAATATTAAATATCCCAGAAAATCCCAAATAACACAGAGAAGCAGCACAGGAAATTTGAGTTCCTGACTCGGCAACTCGGCTGCAGAAGCGCGGCGGATCGGTGCGATCCGCCGCGGTTCCGCGGCCGTGTTGCCGATTCAGGAGCTCAAATTTCTTGGGTGTTCTTCTGGTGTCTTTTCAAGCTCTCTGAACTTACCTGAAAAATTTTTGGACTTCATTTAAATTTCGACATAAACTTGATAGTTTTAGGGTTTTCCGGCTTCTTTTTTCCGTTCGAAATTCGTACAAATTTGCAATTAAGTTATTTATTGTATAGCGAGGCTCTGATACCACTGTAAGTCGATGTACTACACCCCAATTCTTGTGGGGAGGCGGAATTTTCAAAAACGAACTTGTTTAGTGAACGAACATCGACTAACCGCTTGAATCGAAGCTAAACTATAAATAACCAAACACAAAGTGTTTCTAAACTACTGTGTTTAGGGATTATACCTAATGAACCAACTCCTTCGTCTTTACTAACTCCTTGTTCTCCTTGGCCTTCTCGAAGTAGTAGACGATCCACCCGAGAGCAAAACTCCAAGCTTAGCCTCTAAACTTGAGGCAACTAACCTTCTTGGATTGCTAATCAAAGACGATAGATTGAGATAGAGTGATGGTTATGGATTGTTTAGTCTTACTAACCCTTGTACTCAACTCATGAGAGGGGAGGATTAGTCTTTTGAAGAGAGAGAGCTTGAGGAGAGAGAAGGTGAGAAATATTATCATATGAGAATAGTAAGTTATCATAATAAATATGAAGCATTCTTATTTATGAAGAAAAGAATAATACATAATGAATATGCATGCTTCAAAAATATCTAATGGTGATTCATTATCATGACTCATTAAGCATTTATCATGCATTAATGATATGCATGAATCACCCTCATGACTCACTAAACTCATTTAATGCAAATGACACCTAAACCTCCTTAGTCACCACTTCTAGAAGCTTCTCGCACAATTACGAGAACGCCCCTCCAATCCGCAAAAATACGGAAAAACTTTAGACTGAAAAAATCCAATAACCGGATACCAGTAACTGGCTTAAACCAAAGCCGACTGGTAAAAACTGTCCGAAAGTCGTACGCGCGTAAACGCACGTATGTGTCCGAACCCTTGTCGTAAAACCATACGACCTCTATATCGTTTCGCCTGGAATAGGAAACTCTCTGTGTGGGACTCTAGAGACTCGACTACTACGCTAGAAGTGGGTTTAACCACAGACCGCAAGCGGCACTAGCTGTACGTAACGGTCCCCAGGTAGTTGTCGATAAGAAGGCCGATGAGGAAACCCATCAGAACTCCTACTGAGTCTGATGTGACAATCTCCATACAGTCCGGTCCGTTCGTCCAAGACTATCGCATATCCGGCCTAGGGGGCGGCAAGCGTCAGTCCCCTAATAGCGGTATAAGTCGTGTCGGAGGGAAGCCCATTACACCCTGAGAAACTACTGGAACCTACCAGCAAATCTCGCTTGCCCTGGCCAGGGACTTTGCATAATGGCTCTCTGACACAGCGCGATATCTACTCCCAAAACCGGGAGAAACGAATCCTTTCTAACCGCCACTGCCTCCAAGTGCTCGGGACTGCACCCAACAGCTACCTGTTTGCACGACTCCTTTGAGCCGTGGTAGGGTAGCAATCTAAGAACAGTGGGACACACTCGAGGCGAAGTAGCAGTGTCAAGTCTGCGGACTACGCTGTACTCATGTCACCTGGGAACTGTTCACTGACGACTGGTATAAAACCAACCAACAGTTCCCTGTGAGTCCTGTCCGGTGTAGCCGTAACCTAACGAGCACCTGTATACTATCTCCAGTACGATGTACTGACGGCTGTGGGACAGACCATCTCCCCAACTGGGATGAGAAGCGTACACACTAGTCTACTCCGGAGTATCGATGCTCTGTCTCGATAATCCAACGACTAGGGACCTGAATAAGGATGTGCTTGTAGACTACCCAGCCCCCACAAGTGTGACTGCCATCACAACGCTGGTAGTCAAGCAAGATCCTAAGAGCTCTATCAATACGTACACTCACATATTAAGATAGAAAAACCAAGTAGCATACTACCATGTTTAGCAAGACTGTTATATACATGTGAATATCCCAAGGTTCCAATAAGTAATATACAAACTAGTATGATACAGTAATGGCCTTCTAGGGCATAAACACTAACACCTTCTTTATGTAACTTCGTCAACCGTGTTTCATTGATGTGACCCAGTCTACAATGCTATAAGAAAGTCCTATTTGATTCCGGAGACTTTCTTTTAAGTGTGTTTTGGACGTTGAAAACCTGAGATTGATTTAACACGTATATACTGTCCTCTTGTGTACCTGACCCAATCAAACTTTGATTTAGGTGGATGTAGACCACATCGCTTACAAACTAGACTAGGTACACACAAACAGTTATGTAGAATCAATATCTTCCCACTTGTCAATAATAGTTGATATACCCTACGGATATAGCGTCCATGCTCATTCCGTTTGCAGCCCTGAGAGTTATATCACTTGACCTGATAACTTTACGGTTTCTCAAAACCTGTAATGAATTACATATATGAGATCCTGATCCGGTATTTTGTACCCAGGAAGTAGAGTTAATTGACAGAATCTTTTTCAATCACAAACACATCCGAAGTCAAAGCGACAACGTGCTTTGGATTTTGGATTCTGTCTTTCCAAGCCCATCATCATTTCTGCCAATGCCCTTTCCTGTAACAGTAGGAACATCCCTCCTTCCCTACTATTAACCCTGAAACTTTTGCCCTTCCATTTTCTTCTACCTTACCGACACCGCCTATCGGCTTTGTGGAATTCTTCTTCTTCTCACCCTTGGCTTTCGCCTTGGATCCAGAAGAGGAAGATTCCCTAATAAGCAGAGCGGGTGTCTCCCTGATTTCCTTCGGGGTGCGCTCAACTGGAAGTATAACTTTCTTCCTCTGGGCGTAAGTAGGAGGTAGGGACTGTAGAATCAAGTCAGTACATGACTCGTTCTCCAACGTGTTTTCCAGGTCCGTGAGCTGTCTAATACAGCTGATCATTGTAGGGATGTGGTCCCCTACAAATGACCCGACAGCCAACCTTGCTTGAAGCAATTCTTTCAAGGTTTAATATCTTGCGATACGAGATTGCTCTCCATATAAATCTTTGTTATGGAGGAAGATGGAAACTAAGTCCATCTTCTCGTGTTGTCTCTGGTATTCACCATATACTGAGGCCAACACAAGGCACTTGGCATTCGCGCAGTCTTTTTCCCTTGTCTTACGGATATCAATATCCGCGACGGTGGAAACTGGACCTGGGGTGGCGGGGGAAATAAGTATTAATGAGGTGGTCCATCTTTTCATAAGTAATGGACATTTGGAAAAACCTTTGCCGGTCACTATAGTATAACTCAGTCATTTTATTATCCATCTGTAACCTAATACGGTTACCTGGTCGCTGCAATTAGGAGAGAGATAAGAAAACACTGAGCATGATGCTCTTGCAAGTTTAGATTGGTTTTTTAATTTATCTAAACAGGATGGCTCCCACTTTTTCTCGAATCCTTCCTCAAAGCATAAAAAATGAATTTGTCAGGATTAATCTCACCGTACAATACTTGCTTAACCATTCGGCCCGGCTAGTGTCGGTACTTCGAGGGAGGTTTTACGACGCTTTCGCGAAGTTCCATAATTAAATAACCTCTTTTCCCAGGAGGCGTAGCTCCGCTAACACTGTTCTAGACACCTACTTGGTTTATAGCATTGATCGTTATATGAAGAATCTCCTGAGGAGTAGCGAATAATCACAATAGGATCTGGATCGAAATATCATTGTGTGATAATACTGAAGGAATCCTACCAACATTATCACACTCTAAATGGTATGCAACACTAGCAAGTTTCAGTTTCATTAGAAACTCCCGATGTGGATTTTTGCCCCATGCTCTTATGACCTTGACGAAGGCCAACATATCATAAGTCACATGTCAAGTTTTTCCCGTCATTGTCCAGGTTAATTTGAACCCACCCGTACATACCCTTGACGAAGGCCAAAATAGTAGTACGACTGTCCCAAACAAACGTATCTATCTATGCTACAGAAGAATATTGTAACACTTTGAAAATTCGTTTAGGTTAATTTCGTGTTAAGTAGCGATAATACGTGTTTTTCATAAAACCTCGTTAATAATTATTTTCCACGTCGACCGGAATAAATCTATTTTAATTATGAAATTATGTAATTACAAATTTATTGTGTTTTATTAGTTAACATTTAAATTAGTTATCGCTTAACTATCTATTTTTTTAATTTATTATTTAATAACTAGATTTTTAATTAAACATGCACTAATCCAATATTACCCTAGTTTAATATGTGCTTCGCAACCATGACAACTTAACACTAAAATATTGTAACATGCCTTCCTTTTATTTCCTTTATGGTTCTAGATTTCCTTTTAAAAGAAAACAAAACAAAAGAAAAGAAAATAATAAGAAATTAAATGGAAAAGGGTGGCATGGGGCAATTATGAAGCATGGGGGAAACCTTGACTTTGGGAACCGACACCCTCACACTTTCTCTCCCCCTCATGCTCTCGGTTCTAAGCCCAGCAGCCCCCTCCCCTTCACTTTCTTCTTCTTCCTCTCTTAATCCAAGCCTCCATTTCCAAAAGAAAATCCAATAATTTTAGCCACAATCATCGCGAATTTCCCTTTTTGGCAATCAAGCATGGTTCTTGGCAAGTTTCCATAACACTTGCATGTTTGAATCCCCTTCTTAACCATCTTGAGGTATAAGCCTAAATCCAATACTTATTTTGCAAAACTTTTAGTTTATTTAGCTTAATATAGTGTTTGAGAAGTATATTAGTGCTAATTATGTGTTTTAAGAGGAGATTAGGTTAAGATAGGGTTTTTATGGCTTGAGTAGGTTAATTAAGTGTTGTTGGTGTCTTTTAATCCAAGTCTTTCCACCAGTTTTCACTAAAACACCCTAATGTCGCTAATTAGTGTTTTAAAACGTTTTTAAATCATGTTTTAGGATACAGAGTATTTGCTATTTCTATTTTAAATTTTAGGGTAAACAAACTTATACAGAATGCTATACATTGTGACTAGAGTGTTGTGTAGGGATATGAGCCTGTTTCACCCCCCTCGACACGGCGAAACCTCCATGTTTTCCGAGCTCGCCGGCCCCCTGGTTGAATTGGGAGTTGGTTCTTTGCATGTAGGTGTCTGTATGTATTTTATAGTGTTTTGTGTTGTTTGTTTTCTTGGGTTTTTCTCCGGGTAAAATATGGGACCATTCACCTATAGTTGTAGTTTTGTGACTTGCGCGACACGTAAGTTATGAGTCTGGGTTTTGTGTTTGCTGTGTACAACAGCCAATCGTGGTAGTTTCTGACTTCAGCACACACGTTTTTGGTAATTCGAGTGCACACGCGTTAGCTTGTAGCGCTAGTTTCGCGTATGGTCTTGTTACCGCGTTTTGCCGAATATTAGCCTTATGTGTGTTGCATTGTGTGATTATAGGATCGGTCGTGGAGACATCGGACGCAGCACGAAATTGAAAAGCGGTGATTGGA
The DNA here is from genome assembly GCA_030015575.1 of Agapanthus africanus. Lineage (NCBI taxonomy): Eukaryota > Viridiplantae > Streptophyta > Magnoliopsida > Asparagales > Amaryllidaceae > Agapanthus > Agapanthus africanus. The sequence continues at coordinate 273,305,442 of JASDDO010000012.1, forward strand.
TCAGACTAGCGGAGGCATTCCGGTGAGTAGATGTACACATCTACGGGGGAATCGTTTGGATGGCGCAAGACGCCCGATAGTTAGAATTTCGATTGGTACTTGCACTAATATGCGTAGTTCCTAGTCATTAATCTCGTTGCATCGCATCATCTTTTAAATATATATATGATATGATCTCATAGGACACTCGCACTATTACCATTGGTTTATGCTGCACGGGCACTATTCATGGGGACACACACGCCTTGGTAATTGCTATGCCATGAACACTATATAGCTTGTTTAAATCCGAATCTTATCAATCGCGCCAATTATGATTAATAAACCTACATATATATATATTCAATTCATCGGGATGGATACATAGGATTGTTAGTCATGTGCATATATCTCATTGCATCATCGTTCATGCATAGTTTTCTAGTTCCGCATCGCATTTCATATTATTGATATCATAGACAATCATGTATTATGATTCTTTTCGAGGATTTCAGCATTTACGATATTAATGGATTTGGATAAACCGTAAGGATTTAAGAACGTGTTACCATTTTAAAAATGTAAATTGCGGTTTTCTCGTGATATGATGTATATATCGTCCACTATGAGATTTCTCGGTTCTTGAGCGGTATCATACACCCGATTCGAGGAGGAGGAGGAACCGTCTGTGGGTGCATGGTGGACCCGGTGCGGTACCGCGCGGCAAGATGGTCGCAGATGATGGTGTTGAGCCCGACAGGGGAGCACTACGGACCTGTTATTTGTGACGTGATGGATATTCGGAGGATACCGACGTAGTCTTGAGATCATATATAGGGGCCAGTCCGGATTGCCGAAGCCCGGGATAATTGAGATTTTCATATTTAGTGTCGATGGTTGACACAGATTTATATTGATTTCATTAATGAAACTACGGCTAAATTACAGAAGTTTTACTAAGGTAAAAATACATATTTCCCATGTTAATCATATTCAAATCTCGTGTTGTTTATCGCATTCATGTTGCATACATACTAGTGCATCCCATCATATTAGTATATGTAGGCTGTGACGAAATTGTGTGCATGCTCACGATAGCCTTATTAGATGTTACTTATTACTCACGAGTTCGCAACTCACCCCCGTCGTGCCGCAGTGTTTTGCAGGTCCGACCCGTCAGCACAGTAGCGGCGGGCGCATCTCCTCTTTTGCTCCATTTTGCTTGGACTCACAGCATTGTTCGCACGTGGGTTGCGAGGTTATTTTGTTTCCACCGTGTATCAATATTGTAACTAGTGTACTCCATCTACCGTATCTACCACTTTTACTATTGTATTAGCGACTTAGAGATGAGACAGAGAGATTTGTACTTTATGTTGTTTCTCTAGGGTCGAGCTCACTTGAGCCGATGTGATGTTCCCTTACTTTATGCCTTTATATGCTTATTTTGCACGGTGATGATATATATTTCGTGTGATTGTGAGTCCACCTTTGGCGAAGAGCTAGCTCCCGCTTGGGGATGCCTTATTTCATGATGTACATATATTCTTATTTTGTACCCGTTTGGGGCCAGTATTTACAAAGGAGACTCTACCAAAATTTTCGGAAAAAGTGTGATGTTGCTTTTAAAGGTTTGATGTGACTTATTCGATTAAAAATCGCTTTCCTTAACTGGGTTTTCCTTTACTCTATTTTCTTATTTGGTTTTGATTTCTGGGTTTTGGCTTAGATTACCTACGCCTAGAGACGTTTCGTAATTTAAGTGCTAGTCACGCTCCGTACTTTTCGGGTCATGACAAATTTGTTATCAGAGCGTTAGGTTTTACCTTTCTGAGTGTAGGATGACCCTTGGTAGATGGAGTAGGTGACTTAAGCAGTGTGACGTAGCGTGTGTATGTTCCGTGGCATACTTACGATCCGGTACTCCGCCTAAGTGACCTTAGGATATAATTTCTTGTAATTCATTCTTCGATTCCTTATATCCCATGGTTCAATTGCACTGTTCTTATTATCATGTTTCCTGTACCAGCCATTTTGTCGCCGAAGGCCACGAGGGCTTAGAGGGATGGCGCCGGAGATGTGATTCGAGCGGGCTCGTCTGAGACGAGGACCGATCAGGACTATACGCCTAACCCTCAGGGATAGATTGATCTGCCTTCCCCAGGCTGCATTGCTAGGCTAGAGTCAGGTATGCAGGAGTTACGTCAGATGATGGGGTCGTTAGTTGAGGTTAGTCGGGCACAGAGATATGAGTATGTTCCTCCCACTGCACAGACCACGATTGTACCTGCTACCCAGACAGTTGTTCCTACTACTCCCGAGACCATTCCCGTATCATTACAGGAGTTTATAAGGCTGAGGCCTCCAGTCTTTACTGGCACAGATGTAGCGGAGGATCCGCAGACATTCATCGACAGGATGGCTAGGATTTGCCGTTCGCTGAGATGTTCTGACGATAGATGGGTGGAGCTTGCGAGTTTTCGTCTGGAGGGTCTTGCTCAGACATGGTGCGAGTCAGTCGAAAGAGGCCGAGCTACAGGTCTACCTCTTATGACTTGGGATGAGTTCATAGCGGTATTTCTTTCCCGTTTCCTTCCAGAGAGCGTCCGGGATCCTCGAGCCCGTAGTTTTGAGGTTTGGCGCAAGACTCTAGGGATGACAGTGTCCGCGTATGATATCCAGTTTACTCAGTTGTCCCGATATGCTCCTTACCTGGTGGACACTGAAGAGAAACACATAAAGTGGTTCGTACGGGGACTAGGCACGCAGTTATTTCTTGTTATTGGCGCCCAGCACTTCGACACTTATGCAGCCGTGGTGGATGCAGCCTTACTTTTGGTGGAGCGCATTTCGTAGACTTCGGTCATTTCGGGACCGAAGAGGATTCATACAGATATACCAGCTCCAGTACAGTTTGGCAGAGGCATGGCAGGCAGAGGTTGTGGCGGATTCTTTCCAGGCCGTGGTGGTGGTCGAGGCATGATGCGAGGCCGGTTGTTCAGTTCCTATTCACCAGGTCAGTGTCCACCGCCAGGATGTTATTGGTGCAGGAGTCCAGGTCACCTTTTCAAGAATTGTTCTGTGAGGCGCCAGGGTGAGACGACAATTCCCTATGTGACCCTTCCACCCTCACCCCCTGCTTAGAGAGCTCTACTTCCTACCCCAGGTCGTGTTCCATGCCAGGAAGACGTTCCCAGAGGCCGTGGGCGTGGCGGTCCTGTTCAGAGAAGACGGGGAGGCAGAGGCCGAGGCAGAGAACAGCCAGCTATTAGTGGGGGACAGGCCCGAGTGTTCGCTTTGACTCCGCAGGATGCGCAGGCATCCAATGCCGTTGTGACAGGTACCTTGCCAGTATGTTCTTTCGACGCATGGGCATTATTCAACCCAGGTTCCACACATTCGTATGTATCCACACACTTTACACCGATGTTGGGCCGAGAGTCATCGTCGTTAGATCAACTTCTTGTTGTTATTACTCCGGTAGGCGAGTCGTTTGTCGCTCGATTTGTGTTTCGATCGTTCTCTGTTCGTATCGGGGAGAGGGATTCTTCGGTTGATTTGATTCTCCTCGATATGTTAGACTTTGACGTTCTTCTGGGCATGGACTGGCTAGCCACTTGCTATACATCCATGGGCTGCCGTGAGAAGGCAGTCAGATTTAGTTTTCCGAGTGACCCAGTTCTTGTTATTCAGGGAGACCGTAGCGTCACCCTTCCCAGCTTGATTTCTTCTCTTCGCATGGGTTAGCTCTTGAGGAAAGGCTGTCCGGGATTCTTAGCGTATGTTTGGATAATAGAGCTACAGAGGTCCCATTGGACCAGGATCCGATTGTGAGTGAGTGTCCTGATGTCTTTCCGGACGAGCTGCCTGGATTACCGCTTGAGCGCGATATTGTGTTCTTCATCGACTTGATCCCCGGCACAGGGTCTATTTCCATACCGCCTTATCGGATGGCCCCGGCGGAGCTTAGAGAGCTGAAGGATCAGTTGCAGGATTTGCTAGATAAAGGGCTGATTTGACCGAGTGTGTCACCTTTGGGTGCTCCGGTTCTATTCGTCAAGAAGAAGGATGGCAGTTTGCGTTTGTGTATTAATTGCCGTCAACTGAACCGTGTTACTGTGTGTAACAGATATCCCTTAACTCGTATTGATGATTTGTTCGACCAGCTCCAGGGTGCGGGACACTTCTCGAAGATTGACTTGCGATCAGGTTACCATCAGTTGCGGGTTCGACATGACGATATTCCGAAGACCGCTTTTCGCACATGTTACGAGCACTACGAGTTCTTGGTGATGTCGTTCGGGCTCACCAATGTCCCAGCAGCGTTTATGGACTTGATGAACCGCATTTTCAGGCCGTATCTTGATCAGTTCATTATCGTATTCATTGATGACATTTTAGTATATTCCCGAAGCCGAGAGGAGCACAGCAGCACTTGCGGATCACATTGCAGACTTTGAGAGAGCACCAGTTGTTCGCGAAATTCTCCAAGGGCGCAATCTGGCTTGACAGCGTTGATTTCATGGGTCACGTGGTTACGAGAGATGGTATACGTGTTGTAACGCCTTAGATTTCGGTTAGTGTTCGTTTAGACGTTAATGCGAGTTTACTGTAAAAAGTTTACCAATTCGGGTTCCTCACATTTTATAACATTTAATTAATAATTTATTATTATTTGTCATAAGCATGCACGCACGTGTGCACGTAATTGTGATGATTTTTTGTGCTAATCTTGTTTTTAGCAACCTTGACACTTAACCCTTTATCTTATCCTTCTTCTTAATCCATTCCTTAATCTTTTCTCTAGATCTTTTGGGTGAGAAAGAGAGATATTTTGATTTGGAAGTGAGGAGGTGGAAAGGGTGGTGTGAATGCATTAATGTGAGAGTTATTGCATTGGTTACACTCACCTCTAACCTCACCCTACACTCACCTCCCTCTCTCTTGTCCTCACACACTCTCTCCTTCTCTATCTCTTTTCTTTTCCTTATCCTCTCTCATCAAACTGATCACTCTCATCTCCATCACTAAAACCATCTCTTTTATTCACAAATTTCATCAAAAATCACATCTTTATCTTGGTTTTGCCTCATGGATGCCTAGGAGCATGCAAAGCTAGGATCTTTGAGTTCTTTTGTGTAGGTAATGTTCTTTGCTGTTGTTTATGTGTTTTTAGTGTAGCTTAGATTGTTAGTTTTAGTTTAGATTGTTTAAGTTTAGTTTTATGCATAATATCGTATTTTAGTGCCTATATGAGACATACGCGATCTGCTGTGACCTAGAGTTTTTACGAGAAAACCAAACAAAGTTGTTGTGTTGTACCAGTGACCATAGGGCCTGACCTGGAGCACGAACCCCATCATCTTGGACTCGGCCGGCGACGTCTGAAGGGAATTCCGGCGAGATCGACCGTGGGTAGGAGTTAGGGTTGGAGTTTTTCTGGGTAGGTCTATGCTGTGGTTTGGGTGTTTTTGGTCTTATTTGATTGTTGAGTTTTTTCTTTATACAAAATCTGGGATCACTTAGGTAGTTTGTAGTGTTTCGTTTAAGCGCGATACGTTATACGACATGGATCGTGCACTTTGTGTGGTTTTGCTCTTGGGTTAGTTTCGTCGTGTCGCTACCCACGTTAGCCACAATACGAACACTTGAGAGTATGTTTTGTGTTGTTGCGTCGGTCTAATGTAGTTTGTACGCGTTTTTGATCTATTATTAATATATATTTGCGTTATTGTTTTAATGTTGTAGGTTCGCAGGCGGGGACTTCGGACACTGCTATAAGGGGAAAACTGGTGGAAGACTTCACCTAGCTTGGAGCGTTGGTCAGTAGATTTAACATCTACAGGGGAATCGCCCGCATGGCGTTATGCGTCTGGGCTGGAGATGTTACTTCTGTCGCATTTTCTGTCATATTTAGAATTGTGCATTTACCCTACTGCTTAGTTAGTATTGTGCTTGGACTAGTATCCTTAGGACACTGCACCATTATTGACGGCCTATGTTGCACGAGCACTAATTGTATGCCACACAGACCGTCAATAATTGCCATGTCACGCACAACCCACTTATAGATATGATATTGCTTAGTTAGGGATATTGTGCCATTGATTCATATTTCTTATCGCATTGACATATAGCATACCAGTATATCTACATGCTTACACATATTCCTTCACATACTTACATGCTATATACCTGTATACCTATAGGGTATTGTACCATTAGTGATAGGTACATACACACTTTATGACATAGCTACAGGTATACCTTGCACACATATTTCACTTATACCTAGGGGGTATGCTACATCATTACTTATAGGTAGATACATATATCATGCTATACCTCATTGTTTACACATATATCTGGTTATAACTACATGTTTACCTTTACTTGATGTTATTTAGAATTGGAGAAAATAGGAACCGTATGATATTTTATATTAACTTGTTGCAGTTAATTAGCGGCTTTTCCTTTATATGCTTACATTTCAGTTTTATGTTGCATATATTATATTCATGGATTTTTCATGATGTTTTCTGGATTTGGGAACCGTGGGAGTTCTTGAAATTATGCATTATTTGAAAAACCCGGTTTCCCTTGATATGATATTTCAGCATCCACAATAAGATTTATCGGTTCGGATATATATATACCCCACACGATGAAAGGAGGGGTCCGTGTGCGGGTACATGGTGGGGCCCGGAGGTACCCCGGGGCAAGAAGTTCGTGGATCAGACAATGAGTTAGTGGGGGAACCATACCTACCGGTGACATTACCAATGACTCAGCGGTTATCATGGGGATACCGACGGGTGTCATGTGCGTATAGATACGTAGAAAGGCGAGGGTCAGAGCTAGGCACTCGTGCTTTTCGGATAGCGTGTGATACGTACCTATCAGGGTGCCAGTCTTGGAGACAACACCTGATAGTTCGGCCTTTCTGTGTCGATGCTTGACACATTGTTTTCATGGTATTTTATTTCTTTGTGTATATAACAGTGGAATGAGACGCTGTTATATATGCCCTTACACCAATATTAGTGGAATGGGATTCTAATATATGTGTATTGACATTAATTTATATACATTATCATAAGTATTCATGCAGATATATTTAGGGTGTTAGAATTTTACTTGATATTGGATTTGGGATATAGGTGATTTATTTGACATTGGATACAGGATATTTATGAGATTGCTGATTTTGTACATTCAGGATATATGAGATTTACTTGATATTGTACATTCAGGATTTGTGAGACTTATATGATATGAGAGCCAATTTGGGGGCTGATTTGAGGAATTGGGATTTGGATTGTCTTGATGGATTGTGATCCTACCACGATATGAGGATTCCGTGGAAATGACATATTTCATTCCGTACTCCACATTTATTGTTTATGCATTGCTTCATGTATTAGCTGTACCTGCTAGTGTACATTTCATGATTTTTGTATTCATATGATCTTTTATTGCTATTAATTGCATATGTTAGATTCGCGCTGTACGTGCATACTTGCGATTACCTGCATATGTTATTTACTATTCACGAGTTGGCAACTCACTCCCGTTGTGCCACAGTTGTTTTGCAGGGTGTTCTCAAGAGTAGTCGATGCAGGCTATTCATACATCTTATCATCTTTTGCTATGGATACCGCATCGACTCAAAGTGTGCAGTTTTTGCTTAGGTGGGTTTTGTGGTTATTCGTGTTGTATTGTATATTCATTGTATCCTTGTACTCTTCATCTACTATATTTTCATGTTTGACTTAGAGACTTGTGTGAGGACGATATTGTATATTATTTGTGGCTTGTTGTCAGTTATACAGTTTCTTTTCTATCGTCTTTTATTTCTTCGCTTCGGCGTCGTATATTTGTTGTGGTGGTTTTTTTCCGCCTTTGGGCGTGTATTTGCTCCCGTTTGTGGATGCTTTGCTTTTATTTATGTTTTACCCATTTTTAGGGCTAGTTTTTATGAAGGAGGTGTTGCCAAAATTTTAAAGAAAGAAATTTGGACTTTTAAAGAATTTGGGTTGTGATTTCAAAGACTTTTAAACAATGTTTCTTATCTTTTCTTGCCTTTTAATGGTTTAGATTTTTGGGTTTTGGCTTTCTTTTACTGCTTTACGCCTGTAGACGTTGCGTAGTATTAGGGCCGTCACGTGCCAATTTCGGGTCGTGACACGTGTGGACCCGAAGAAGATCGAGGCCATTCAGCATTGGCTTAGACCGGCATCAGTTACAGAGATCCGCAGCTTTCTAGGCCTGGCCGTCTACTATCGACGTTTTGTTCAGGATTTCTCTCGTATCGCTGCACCATTGACCGGGTTGACCCAGAAAGAAGTTCCTTTTGTCTGGACCGAGGCGTGCGAGCATAGCTTCCAGCAGTTGAAGACTCGTTTGACTACTGCACCAGTGTTATCATTGCCTTCAGGATCGGGCGATTTTGTGGTTTATTATGATGCTTCTCGAGTGGGGCTAGGCTGTGTGTTGATGCAGCACAGTAGGGTCGTCGCTTATGCTCCTCGGCAGCTAAAGAAACACGAGCAGAACTATCTCACTCACGATTTAGAGATGGCAGCGGTGGTTTTTGCACTAAAGATCTGGAGACATTACCTATACTGTTAGTGTATATACCCTAGAGGCCATTACTGTATCATACTAGTTTGAATATTACTTAATGGAAGCTTGGGATATTCACAGTTGTATAGACAATCTTGCTCAAAATGGTAGTATGCTACTTGGTTTGTTTCTACTTTAATGTGTGCATGTGTTTCTTTTAGTATATCGCTTATACACATTAGTGGAGCCCTTAGGATCATTGCTTGATTACCAGCGTTGTGATGGCAGTCACACTAGTGGGGGCTGGGTAATCTACAAGCACATCTTTATACAGGTCCCTAGTCGTAGGATTATCGAGACGGGGCATCGATACTCTGGAGTAGACTAGCGTATGCGCTTCTCATCCCTGCAGGGGAGATGGTCTGTCCCACAGCCATCAGTACGTCGTACTGGAGATAGTATGCTGGTGCTCGTTAGGTTATGAGTACACTGGACAGGACTCGTCGGGAACTGTTTGTTGGTACTATACCTATCGTCAGATAACAGTTCCCAGGTGACAGGAGTACAGCTTAGTCCGTCGACTTGACACCGCTATTTCGTCTTGAGTGTGTTCCCACTGTACTTTGATTACTACCCTACCACGGCTCAAAGGAGTCGTGCAAACAGGTAGTAGTTGGGTGCAGTCCCGAAGCACTTGGAGGCAGTAGCGGTTAGACAGGATTCGTCTTTCCCGGTATTGGAGGTTGATATCGCGCTATGTCTAGGAGAGCCATTACACATAGTCGTCCCTGGCCAGGGCAAGCGAGAATTACTGGAAGTGTTTCCAGTAGTTTCTCAGGGTGTTCTGGGCTACACTCCGGCATGACTTGTACCGCTATTAGGGGTCTGACGTTTACCGCCCCCCTAGGCCCGCCATGCGATACTCTCAGACGAACAGACCGGACCGTACGGAGATTGTCACATTAAGGCTCAGTAGGAGTTCGAATTGGTTTACCTCATCGGCCTTCTTATCGACATCTACCTGGGGAACGTTATGTACAGCTAGTGCCGCTTGCAGTCTGTGGTTAAACCCACTGCCAGCATAGTGTCGAGTCTTTAGAGTCCCATACAGAGAGTTTCCCTGCACTGGGAAAAAGGTGCAGAGGCCGTATAGTTTTACGGCAAGGCTATGATCACTTACGTACACTTGTGCGCGTATGCTGTTCGGGCAGACAATGCTAGTGGGCTTTGGTTTAAGCCGGATCCTAGTATTGGATGGATGGATTAGTTTTGTCTTCTGTGCATTCACATTCTACAGAATGCGGATGCGGGTGTGTATGTACGGTTTTGAGGAGTGAAGAAGGAGGAGGTGCCTCATTAGGGTTTTAACCGTTGGTTCGGTCAAAACCATTATGAGGTGGGGAAAATATTTACTAATCTTTTTAATGATAATTATGTTATGGCTAATTGCTTTGACCATTTGACCATGCTTGACCATGTTGACAATTTGACCATTGTTGACTTGGAGTTTTCTTGAGAGCACTAGATCCTTCTTTTGCTTTTTGGCTTTGGATTTGATTTGTGATGATGATGGTCATATCAATGTAGCCATCAACTTTATCATGATAAAGATTAGTAATTATTTTGTTTTATGGATCATTATTCTCTTCTCATTATCTCTCTTCAAGTGAGAAGCTCCCATGGTTCCTCCTCCTTCTTCCTCCTCTAGATTTTTCCTTTGCTCTCATGTGTTGAGAAAATAAGGATCTAAATTGAAAAATAAATCCATCTTCTTCTTCTACATCACCTAGGACATCAAGCATAACACACTTGTTGCCCTAGTTACCTCGGCTTGAGATGGAGCTCGGAACACAAACTCTCGGGTGGATCGTCTTCGACTCTAGGAGGCCGTTGTAACACTTCGAAATTCGTTTAGGATAATTTCACATTATTTTGTAGCGATGCGTGTTTTTCATAAAAACCCGTAAAACTTAATTATTTTGTAAACTAGCGCCAAATTGTGATAAGGTGTTTTTATATATATAGGGTTTATAAATTTTAAATTTTGCTTGTGTGCACCTTATATGAAAATTTTTCCTTAATTATTTCTTAAGCAAGGTTTAGTGTAGTGCACATGCACACTTATCACATTTTGGACTTAGGTTAAAAAGTGTTGCATGTAACCCATTTTATTTCTCTTGCATGGTTCATTTTTCCACCCATATAACTAAGTCAAACCCTTTTCTTTTTAAATTTTAAATTAGGGAATGGAGGCTTGGTGGTTAGGTGAGAGAATTGACTTTGTTTGACCATTGTTTTCTCTCTCATTTCTCTCTTTTCCTCTCATTTCTGAGTTGCAGCAGCAAAGCAGCAGAAACAACAGCACTTTCATCATTTTCTTTTCTCTTTTCACTTCTCTCTTGATCCATTTACAAACCCAACACCAAAAACCCATTTTTCTTCACAAAAACACTTGGAAAGGTGGCTCTTTTGAGGAGTTGATGGCAAGTCAGTGCACTTGAGGCCAAGGAAAAACAATTTGGGTTTCTTTAAGGTCTTTTGAAGGTATATAACTCACACTTAACACCCTTTTTCATAACTTGTAGTATTTTAGCTAAAAATCATGTTTTATGTGCATGTTTGGTGGTATTGAAGGGATCTAGTGAAGTTTCTGTTAGATTAACATTTTTATGTCTTACTTAGCTTGGTGATGTGTTATTTATGTGGTTTTAAGCTGGGGTTTGCTTCAGATTTCACAAGTATACCCTAATGTATCGATTTAGTGTCAAAATGGGTTATTTTAACTAGTTTGTGGCTCTGTTGGATTCTGCTAGTACCCCGATTGTTTCAGAACAATTTTGTAATTACTGTAGCATGTACATAGGGTGTAGAGAATACACACGAAGCACGGTAACCAGACTCCCTAATGTGGCCGCCGAAAAATGCATTCTGGCCGCAAATTGCGGCCAGATGGGTGACCTGGGGGTTGGGGTTTGTATGGTAGGTGTCTGCTGCTATGTGAAGGGTTATGGTATATATAATTTTTTTTAATTCTTCCAGTGGAAAAATCTGGGGTCAGTTACCCTATTTCTTGTATTTTAAACCTTCGCGACACGTGTGATACGTGTGTGGGTTGGGGTTTTCTGCGTATCGCGACGTGTCGGAGTAGCTTCAGGAGCGTAATCACACGTTTTAGCGTATCGCGCATGCACGCGCTTGGTTCACGACGCGGGTTACTAGTTTGACTTTAATGTTGTATTTTTATGGATTTGAGCTTATGTGTGATAATTGATGAAATTCTAAGTTCGCAGGCAAGTACGACGGACGCCGCGAAGAAGGGGAAGCAAGTCGTCGGCTACACTTAGCGCGAGACTACGGTGAGTAGATTTAACATCTACGGGGAAATCGCCCGCATGGCGTTATGCGTCAGGGCTGATAGGACCTTGTAGCCGCATATTGCATTTACATACATTTACTGTTCATGGGTACTATTTGTTGCATACTGCATTCCATGCTATATGTATATGAACTTAGAATTGATAGAACACCGCACTGTTACAAAAGGTTCATGTTGCACGAGCACTAATCTGCATGTTACACACACACCGTTAGTAATTGCCACGACACTCACATTATAGAATTGCCATGATCATTATACTATAGCTCATCTCACATATGACTTGACATGATTCTGCTATTTGCACACATAATCATTTGCATATCCAGACTTATGCATATCCAAACTGTACTTACATAGATAAGCTGATTTTTGGGTAAAAACTGGGAAACGCATGATACCTTTAAAAACTGAATCTACATAAAGAGCGGTTTTCCCTTTTTCTTCCTAGTATGACTTATGATGCATATATTACATCGCATGGATTACGTATTGGCTTTTGTTTTCATGTGATTTCTGGATTTGAGGACCGTAGGGTTATTTAAGAAAAGAAGCACTGTTTTGAAAACCCGGTTCCTCTTGATATGATATTTCAGTGCGTCCACCATGTGTTTTCTCGGTGCTAGAGTGACATATGAACCCGATTCGAGGAGTGGACGAGGCCGATTGCGGGTACATGGTTGACCCGATATGGTACCCCGGGGCGAAAACGGATCAGTCGTGCAGCAGGCGATGAGCCTGGCAGTGGGACCACTACCTACCAGTGATTGGTTGGACCTGGCGGTTATCCGGAGGATACTGACCAGAGTCAATAGATGGATACGGGACGACTCGTATTGCCAGGGCCGAGGGCCGATACCGCAGACGGAGCCCGTGGGCTGATCCGGACCAACGGAGCCCGATATATGAGGATTTGCGTGTCGATACTGGACACGATTATTTCATGATATTTTGAGTGCCGATGTTGTGCACTCGTGATTCTCTGAGATTTACAGGATTTGAGGGCCGATGAGATTGCCGGCGCCTGAGTTTATTGGCATTTGGGTGCATTGATGTGCTCCGATTATTTTTCCACGTTGACATTCCATGTGTAGGGTTCCTAGGCACTCTAACAAGGTTCTACAAGGCATCAACCATGCCCGATTCAAAAAAATAGCAGTGCCGAACAACCCTAAACAAGATCGTATACTAGAGATTATGCGAAAACTAGCAAGTTAAACATTTTAACTACAAGTGAAAGGGATTACAACCTTCGTAGATCCGGTCCTTCACTTCTAAAGCTCCGTGTTGACGTCCCTTCGCTGCGATCATCGGGATCCCGGACTCTAGCGATGGTTTCTTCGGAGAAATGAGCGGGCTAGGTCATTGACTTCGAGGCCGAAGATGATCTACGTCGAGGAGACTCAAACTCAAGCTCCATCTTCACTAGGTCAAGAACTTTATGAAGAGAACAACCTAAACTAAATGGCAAGTAGTAGAGGATGATGAAATAGGAAATTGGTTCACTTTAGATTTGGATTTCTCACTCTATTTCTTCACTTGATAAAATCTAGAAAGCTTTTCTTCTTCTTGAAGAAGAAGAAGAAGAAGAAGAAGAAAAAATAAAATGAATTATTTAAAAAGAATAATCAAGTGAAGTTTATCATAATGCAACCATGGGTGAGTTAACCTTTGTAGAGACTAAACCATAGTTAATTATAATGGTTTGGTTAATGAATATCTTAATCAAGACAAAATGAGTGGACTTTATCAAAATTGCTTCAAGCTTCATGAAGCTTCAAGCCATGACAAAAGAAGCCACCATTTTGAATAATTAAGATAAACAAAAACCTAAATTTTAATTAACATGGTGTATGTCACACACACACCCATGTTTGCATGTATCATCAATCATGATGCAAACTAGTGCACAAACATATATCACATATACAACTTGTGCACATCAAGTGAGAAAATCAATCTTAAGTGAACCAATACTAGTTAATGTAAAGTAATATATCAAATATATAATTATAAATTAAATCATTAAATCAACACTTGATTTAATGATCCGGTCATATCACATATAACCGACTAATATCTAGTGTATCAATATATCGAATCAATACTTGATTCAGTAACCCGGCTATATCATATATAACCGTATGATGATACAAATCACGAGAATAGAATACAGTATCTCATACTGGTATTATTCTCGATCCCGCACATATCTCATATGCGCTCCTATTTCGTTTCGCTTGAGCCAGGAAACCTCTGTGTAGGACTCTAGAGACTCGTCAATACGCCGGCAGTAGGTGGTGATCATATCAATCACTCACAAGACGCAAGCAGTCTGCTAAACGTAACGGCCACCCGGGTATTGAGCGATTAGAAGATCAACGAGCAAGCCTGCTCACACTCCTGCGAATCCAATCAGTAACACTTACCGCACAGTCCGGTCTGTTCGTCTAATATGTCGCATATCTCGTCTAGGGGTGGTAAACGTCAGACCCCAGCATGTTGATAAGACATGCCAATGTAAAGTCCACAACAAGCGTGAAACTACTGATAACACTTACCAGTAAATCACTACAACCCTGGCCAGGGATTTCCAGTTATGTCCAGTCGAGCAAAGCGCAACATCAACCCCCAATACCGGGAGAGACGAATCCCCTCCTATCGCTCATTGCCTCCATGTGAATCGGGACTGTACCCAAAAACCACCTGTTTGCATGACTCAATAAAGCCGTGGTAGGGTGGAAATCAAAACACAGTGGGAGACACACAAGAATCTATGACGATCTCGGGTCAACAGACTAAGTTGTACCAGTGTCACCAGATAACTGCCATCTGAAGTGAGGTATAATACCATCTGGGAGTTCTCGGGGAGTCCGTTCAGGGTACCCAGTCACCACTGAGCACCCGCATACCATCTCTGATGTCAAACACCAATGGATATGGGATCATCCATCGCCCATCACATGGGTCGAGAAGATATACGCTAGTCTACTATGGAATATCGATGCCCCGTCTCGATATTCCCACGACTAGGAACATTGAAGGTTGTACTTATGGACTACCCAGCCCCCACTAGTATGATCTACATCATTGTCCTAGAAGTCGAGTACACATCCTAAGGGCTTTATCAACATGTAACAGAGAGACAATAAGTATACATGTTAAGATAAAGAGCAACCGGATAGCGTACTATCATGTCGAGCAAGAAAGTCCTCCCTATATATGTCCCAGCATCCACTACATTATACATCTCATGTACAGCAATGGCCTCTGGGGCATACAAATAACAGACAATCTCCCATTTGCACTAGGGCGATCTGTAGCAGTGGTTATAGTATCTCATACTCAACCATCCCATAAAAGTCTCTCTCTAGGAAAAGGCCTTTGTGAGTGGATCCGTCGTGTTGTCCTCTGAGTCTACTCTTCTAACCTCGATCTCCCTGGAGATCAACTATCTCCATGATCAGGTGATACTGCCTTGGAATATGTCTGGGTCACTGATGGGACCGGGGTTCCTGGGCCAAAGCCACACTTCCATTGTCATACAATGGTAGGAACCTAGTTCATCTCATGAACTAATATACACCCAAACTGCCTCTTTGGTAGCGATGTCACCAGCCTTTATCGTCTAGTTTGCCACGGTATCTTAGCTTGGAACTCTTCCAACATACCGTCCCTCCACTGAGGGTAAAGACAATGCATGCGACTAACATTCAGTCGTCCTTATCACCCTGGAACGTTTCCAGTGATTTTGCCCAGGATCAACTGATGCCATCTCACTACAACTAGTGAGAATCCTAACATCCAATTAGATCTATCTTATAGATCCAAAACCCGGGATTTAGGAGGTATAAGTTTGATCCTATATGGAGAATCCATGTGATAAGAGGAGACTGACCGAGCGTAGCATAGGAAACTCTTTTCCTATCAAGAGTATGTTGTCTACGTATAATACGAGGATGACCACCTTACTCTCTACTACCTTTTTGTATATACAAGGTTCATCTACTATTTTGATGAAGTCAAACTCTTTGACTACCACATCAAAACATGCGTTCTAACTCCGCGATGCCTGCTTTATCCTGTAAAGAAACTTGCACACGTTTTCGCTGCTCCCACTGTCTACGAAGCCCCCTGGCTGTGTACTTATAGACGCTCTCTTATAAATCATTATTTAGAAAAGCAGTCATGACACCCAACCGCCAGATATCGTAGTCATGGTATGTAGCCGTGGCAAGTAGGATCTGGATGGACTTAAGCACAGCCACTGGAAAAGGTTTCATCATTATCCACGCCTGGTCAATGACGAAAACCATTAACAAGTCTAGCTTTGAAAGTCTCAACTTTTCCATCTACACCAAGTAATCTTCTCAAGATATACTTGCTTCTGATGGGGATTTAACCCTTCAGATATAGCATCCAAAGTCCATACTTTGTTGGTGTACATCGATTCCATCTCAGTTCGCTAAGCATCCAGCCATTCTTACAGAGTCCCCACTCTTGATGGCCTGCTCGAAACTAGTTGGGTCATCATCTCATGATGCAATCCTAGCTCCCACTGTCATCGAGAAACCGAAGTATCTCTCAGGCGGATGAGGAACCCTGCTAGATCGGCGGAGAGGCTGAGGTTCGTCGGAATCTATTGAATCCTTTGGTTCTACCAAATCATCTGTTGTAGTTTGTATAGCTGGAACTCCTTCCAGTTCTACCTCATGACCACTAATTTCTTCATAAGAAATTCCCTTTCACAAAGGTGGTATGTTGAGAAACAAAACATATTTTGTTCCTCTGTTAGGTAGAAGATATTCCCTTGCGAATGCTTGGGGATATCCAACAAACTTCTACAGAACTGACTTTGCCTCGAGCTTGTCCGGATTTTTCTTTTAAACATAGGCTGGACAACCCCAAATCTTAACAAACTTAAGATATGGGCTCTTCTTATTCCATATCACATATGAAGTGGTAGGCAATGGATTTGATTGGAACTCTATTCAATAGGTATGGAGCTTCTCAAGTGCATAACTCCCTAAAAGGAAAAAGGAAACTCAGTAGTACTCATCATAGAGCGCACCATATCAAATAGGGTGTGATTGCTCCGCCCCAATATACCGACGTGCTGTGGTGTATACGGAGGAGTAATGCTGAGAGAGAATCTCATTCTCCTTTAGAATAGTCCAGGAATCCCGTGCTTAAGTATTCTCCTCCCTGATCACATCAAAGGACATAATACTTATACCCGTTTTTGGTTCTCTACATCTAACTTATATTCGGTGATTATCTCAAAAGTTTTGGACTTGTGTTTCAACAGGAACATGTGTCCGAATCTTGGGAGATTATCAGTGAATGTAAGGAAGTACAATGAATCAGTCCTGGCATATGTAGACTGGGGACCTTCATACATCACTATGTATCAGTCCCAAGAGTTCACTAACTCTTTCTCTGTTTCCAGCAAACGGAGCTATGGCCATCTCATCTTTGTGACATGACTGGCAAGTTTCATAAGATGTAAATTTAAACTGATTTAAATATGCATCTAAATGTAACTTAGCTAGTCGGGTCGCATTGATATGACTTAGTCTACAATGCCTCAAGAAGAATTCGTTCATATCTGAACTCTTCCTCTCGTGTGTGTTCTGTATACTAAGAACTGTAGTTTGATTTAGAACGTCAATGCTTTTAGATAACGTGCCTGAACCGATCAACTCTTGATATAGGAAATGTTCAAAACATTATCGAACAATACAAAATTATATCCTTCCTTTACTAATAAAGAGACTGATATGATGTTGTATATCAGGTTCGGTATCTAATAACATTCGTTCAGAATCAATGTATTCTGGTAATACAGGGTGATAGTGACCAACAGACTTGTCTGCAACACTTACACCGTTTTCTGTCTCATGAAACTTATCACCCGTTCTCAGTTCTCTACTTTTCTGAAGCCCATGTAACATATTACATATGCGGGATCCTGATCCGGTATCTAATACCCAGGACGTAAAGGATACTGAGAAACAGTTCTATGTAATAAACATACCCGAAAAAGATGCATCATCATGCACTTTCTTCGTTTGGGCGGCATGGGAAATCTGGTATTCCCCAATTTCCTGCTCGGTCTTATAACAATTATAAGTTGGAGCGGGACCAACGTTCCCCAGCTCAGTATAACAAGCGGGTTCGGTCAATACATCCATATTATTATCTTGATTAAGGCGTGACACTCTGCGTGCGCTCTTGCAAGATTAGATTGGTTATATATTTATCTAATCAGGATGGCTCCTACTATTTTTATCAAATCTTCCTTCAAACCCTAAAAGGAAAGACTAGCCGGGATTAATTACACTCTACAAGTTCGGCAATCTTTCAGCCAGGCCAGTGCCGGTACATTGAGGGAGGTTCCCCGTGCTTTCGCACAGACCTAATTAAAGTAAACCTCGTTTTCCCAGTGGCGTAACCCCATTGACACCTTTCTAGACACCTACTTGATCGGCTAATTGTAAAGTGCAAAACTCTCCCAGGAGTAACAATTACTCGCAGTGGGTATCGGGATCCAACTATCTCATAGAAGGTATGCAATCTCATTGCAAATTTCAACACTTGAAACTCCCGATAAAGGTTTTTACCCCTAGCACTTATGACCTTAATTATGGTCAACAAATCATAAGCACTAGTCAAGCTCTACCCGTCATTTCGTGATTAATTAGACCCACCCACATGACCCTTAACTAAAGTCAACAAAGTCACGCGGCTGTCCTAACTAATCGCATCATATGCGGTGTAGGAAGACATTACTTAGCTACCGTACACTGTGCCTTGACTATGGTCAACAAACACAGCACGAATACTGAGTACTCTACTTCCTAAAATGACGGAGGGTTGCGGATGGTTTTTAAGAAAACCTTTAACGCTTTGAACTTGATCTCATTACGGAATCAAATGGGTTTTAAATGGAGTGTTTTTAGGCTTCTGCTAGTTTTGCCAAAGAGGTCACTCCCGGTGAAGGGATCTCGGCTCTTTCCTCGTCGAATGAGGTGCAGGATATTCACAATAACACTATGCAAAGCAAGAACTAGAAAAGCAATCAAAAAAAAAAACCCGAAGGTTGTACCATCTGCTAGTTATTGCTAAAGAGGTCACTCCCGGTGAAGGGATCTCGGCTCTTTCCTTATCGAATAAGGTGCTGGATGTTCTACAAGGAACACCGCTATGCAAAGCAACAACTAGAGCAACCTAATTTTTGAAATTCGATTCCACAAACTCTTTTAGGTTTATTTTCTTTCATTAATCTCTTTAATGAATGTCCCATCATTTAAGTCCACCTAAACATCACAGATAAATACAACATACACTTATGCCATCCGCATTCGCCTCGATGTCCCGTCTGCACCGTTAGGTTAGGTAACTAACGGCAGAACGGGGCAGGGCTAGCGCGGGTGTAAAATATAAGCAACGTTTATATAATATATCATATATACTATATACAATATCTATCTGAACATATCACATGATCACATCACAGATAACGCAGCAGAAAACAACATATGAAATATTGGATATACTAAGACGTCCGTATTTTATTTTGAGCCCCTATAAAATACGGATTCCACGGTCGTGATGAATAGCCAAACCCACATCCATAGACCTCTACGAGAGCGGCAAGCAACCCTACCAATTCTAGAGTTAGGAGACCCGGACTCGACTCCTCGAGATGGCCTCCCACTGGACCCTAGAACCCGGTTACTTGTGCTCCCCTCCTTGGGTCTATCCTAATGCGGAAAAGTAAATAATATACAATTGTGACATCATCCTCAGCTCAGAAGTGCCCCAATAAAAGAATATTACATTCAAGTTTTTACATGAATGAAAATGAAAAACACTCATCTCACATAAAAAAAACCCGGCTATTCAAATACGACGATCCAATATAACATATCCAGCAACACATAACATCACATGTCATCAACATAAGTAAATATGCCCATGCCAATTGTCGTTGACATATAGCAACGAAACCGGCGATATCACATATTACACTTACGGTCGCAGAAAAGAAAGTGTAAAACTATAACAGTTGGAATCCGCAACCTCCTTAGACATTGCATGCCTAATCAAATGAATTCCTTAGACATCGCATGCCTAACAATTATAAACCCCGTATTTTAGTCTTATTATCGAAAACTCTTTTCAATATCAAGTCGGGCAATTCAACAAGATTCCCGACATCCTGATCGAATGCTCGTCGCAAACTTTAGTAGACGGCCGCACCCCCGGATGCCGTCGACGAAGTGCACTAAGGCGGAACACCGCTGCCGCGAGCACCCGAACGGATGCTTTTGGCGACGTGGTTCTCCTACAGTCACTTGGTCGGGGCTATGGGGCGTGGCTGTCTATTAAGTTTACCCGGCGAGTATCCGCGTACGCTGCGTGATTGCGACGGACTTTTGATCACATCAAAATTCCGTGGCAACCGATCAAATGAGACTAAAGTGCTAGATTTATAACATTCAAATTAGTTATTTCATAACTACTTGTGGATTCCAAATATTGTATCACATTCCAGATAAATAGACAATGTTAAACTTTCCGATCGAATAATCAAACACCCAAGTTTTCCCAATAGCTCAACACTTGAGGGGAGTTTAAAAACATCCATTTCATGCCACAGTACCAACGGTCCAGCCGTAGAAGGGTCAAGCCAACACCTCACAAGTGGCACGCCGTACTGCCCCAAACCCTAAGGTTCAAAAGGCAGTTCAAGACGGTCACATAATTGAGTTAAGGTTTGTTGTCTTCTAGAGGGTCCATCGCGTTACTTGCACGATTTAGACGTTCTTAAACAACGGAAAAATCCAACACTTGGAAATTTTCCGGCAGGGGAAAAAGTGAGTTATTGATATCCGGTCGAACTTTTTAACACTTTCTAAAATTACCCGGAAAAACTTAAACGAAGTTAAATTATCCGATCGAATCAATGAATCCCCAATACAACCCAGAAAACTCAACATTTGAGTATAAATTAAAAATTCCCGGAAGAATCAGGAAACACATATAGAGGTTACGATGCAAAATACAAAGAATGATGTGACTGTACGGCCGCGGAACCACCGCAAGAGCATTCTCATGCCGCGGTTCCGCGGCTCATTGATCGACTTAGGAGCACGTGCTGCACAGTAATTTCTAGAAAACCCTGCTGATTTTTCTGAGTATTTTTAATTCACAAAATATCACAATTTCAAAAAATGTCAAGAGAAGGGTATTATCGGGGTTATACGGGTTCGATCGGACTTCTAACTTCGTCTAGACTTCGCCTAAAGCTCTAGCTTGGCTCTGATACCACTGTAGGGTTACTAGGCACTTGAACAAGGTTCTACAAGGCATCAACCATGCCCGATTCAAAAAAAATTGCCGTGCCGAACAAGCCTAACCAAGATCGTATATTAGAGATTATGCGAAAACTAGAAAGTTAAACATTTTAACTACAAGTGAAAGGGATTACAACCTTTGTAGATCCGGTCCTTCACTTCTAAACCTCCGTGTTGACGTCCCTTCGCTGCGATCATCGGGATCCCGGAATCTAGCGATGGTTTCTTCGGAGAAATGTGCGGGCTAGGTCATTGACTTCGAGGCCGAAGACGATCTATGTCGAGGAGACTCAAACTCAAGCTCCATCTTCACTAGGTCAAGAACTTTGTGAAAAGAACAACCTAAACTAAATGGCAAGTAGTAGAGGATGATGAAATAGGAAATGGGTTCACTTTAGATTTGGATTTCTCACTCTATTTCTTTACTTGATAAAATCAAGAAAGCTTTTCTTCTTCTTGAAGAAGAAGAAGAAAGAATAAGAATGAATTATTTAAAAAGAATAATCAAGTGAAGTCTATCATAATGCAACCATGGGTGAGTTAACCTTTGTAGAGACTAAACCATAGTTAATTATAATGGTTTGGTTAATGAATATCTTAATCAAGACAAAATAAGTGGACTTTGTCAAAGTTGCTTAAAGCTTCATGAAGCTTCAAGCCATGACAAAAGATGCAACCATTTTGAATAATTAAGATAAATAAAAACCTAAATTTTAATTAACGTGGTGTATGTCACACACCCGCCCATGTTTGCATGTATCATCAATCATGATGCAAACTAGTGCACAAACATATATCACATATACAACTTGTGCACATCAAGTGAGAAAATCAATCTTAAGTGAACCAATTGTAACGTTTTCAAAATAATAAAATATGATTTTTGGGAAATTTTATAATTTAATATTATTTTAATGAATATTTTAATATTCTGGTATAATTAAATACAAATAAATGGGGAAAAATTATGGTAAATTCTAAAATACGGTATTTTATGGAATTATGCCATTTTAATGTTTTTAAGATTAGTTATATGCTAATTTAGTGCTAATCGCGATTAAGAATCGCTAATTGGATTTTTAGCACTTTTGAGCAAAAATGTGCACATATCATTTTCCACACTTGTTACACTTGTGTTACATTTCTTTTGCCATGGTTTTTTTTTTGGGTCTACTATTCAAGTGAGAAGAGTCTGGTGAGGAAAAGAAAAGAAAAAGATAAAGTATGTGATGATGAGAGAGAGAGAGAGAGTAGGTTGCATTGACTTTTGACCCTTTCCTTCATCATTTCCCCATCTCTTTTCTCTCCCCTCTCCCCTTGTTGAGCTGCTGCTCCCTCTCCCCCTCTCTCACCCTCTTCACAAAAGCTTAGATCCACCATGAAATCCAAGGCAAAACCCCATTCCCACTTAACAAAACTTACTCCCAAGCTCACTAGCTACACATTGAACCTAGCAAGATTGGATTTGGAGGACTTTGAGCAACTCAAGAATTTTCTTGAGTTGCCAAAGGAGGTAATTTCTGCACCTATTAGAGTAGTATCTCATTACTTGTGCATCTATTCTAGTTTCATATCGATATTGTGTTGTTTGTGGACTTTAGAGAATTCAAGTTAGGGTTTAGGGTAAAACTGAAATCAAAGATGAAATTGAGGATCGTGGTGACCTTAGAACCCCTTATGTGATGCTAATTTAAACCCAAACCTGAACTTGAAACCAGAATACGGAATTACGGAATCGATATCGGGGGAAAACGGTAAATCTGGAAGTATTTTATGGAATCTTCTATCACCCCGAGACCCCAAAAATAAAATTGAGTTGACAGTGAGATGTGCAGGCACTATTGAACCACCACACCAAACCCTAGCTCCCAACTTCTTCACCAGGCTGCCAATTCTTCCTTTCTGGCCGCAATTTGCGGCCAGAGCAGGGTGGATCTGCCTCGTTTTGCGTGCATGCCCCCATTTCCTCTATTCTTGACCCTGGGTATGTCTAGTTTTGACCGATTCCATCTAGGGTGAAATCTGGGTTGTTTTGCTTTAGTTGGTGTATGGTTTACGACTTGATTTAGCATGGATTTTGGTATTTTGTGATTCATTCCTGTCGGGTGGCGTTTGGACGTCAACGACAAGTGGATATTGATCGTGTTTACATGCGAGTCGATAGGTGTTTACCTATGCGGGTAGCGTGTCCTATTTTGGTTTCCGATGTGATTTTCATGTGCTTTAGCATTGTGATATACTTGTAGGTACCCTACGAGATGTTGAGGCAAAGAAGATGAAGATGGCGACATCGGCACCGACACATGAGAAGCAAGGTGAGTAGATTTATATCTACGGAGAGAAGTCGGGTGGATGGCGTATAGCACCCCCGCAGTCCGTGGTGATGTATACGAATACGTATACACACATATATTTATTATGTGTTGTTTAGGATTATTGATGGTAATAATGGATTATTGGTGATAAGGATGTATTGGTTGAGTAGTGCGAAACCCTAGAGTAGTGGTTGCACCCACACTCACACATACACACATACTTGCATACATTCTTTCTTATATCTGTGCGCATATGAGGGTGTATATCTACACATGGGTATGGGACTATGTGTTTATATACGGGTTTTGAGGATGATACGTGGGATTGAGATGAGTCGATGAGATTCGATTGAGGCCGTGAGATTTGGCGACACGACAGAGTCGTATTGGAGATGTGATAGGATGATAGTGATGCCGGTCATGTGATGAGATAGTGTGATATCGTCTCAGATTTAGGTGGTTTCCATACCCCACTCTATTGACTTGATTGTGGATTCGTAGTTCGCATAGTAGGCGTTAGACTAGACCCGAGTCATACCTATTTCAAAACTAACGAATCGGGGATATTTTAAAGATAAGCAAAAGGGTTTATACGGATATTTCAAACGACGCATCTTTTCTTAAAACACCGTAGCCATTAATTTACCAAAAGCCCTGATTCGTCTTATTTCAAAAGGCAAGGTTGCATGATATATCTATTGAGGCAGGTTCTCTACTGTTGCGTTGATTACTCGATTCCGCGCATTCATGCTGTTTGCATTGCATCGCTTGTATTGTTGATATATTTCAGTCATGCTGCTAGGACACCAGCACCATTATCGATGATGCGTATGTTCCACGTAAACTGTTGCCGGCTCACACACTTCATCATCGATAATTGCCATGTCACTACACTGTAGTACTGTTGCATTCAGGATATGACCCTTGCATGACATATTGATATGCTTACCTTTATGCTATATGTCGCATACATGCTGCTTTCTGATTATACGCATTGCAATATGCTGTTTCCATGATATTTCTAGTTTTGGGAA
The DNA here is from genome assembly GCA_030015575.1 of Agapanthus africanus. Lineage (NCBI taxonomy): Eukaryota > Viridiplantae > Streptophyta > Magnoliopsida > Asparagales > Amaryllidaceae > Agapanthus > Agapanthus africanus. The sequence continues at coordinate 273,330,073 of JASDDO010000012.1, forward strand.
CCGTGGGTGTTTCAAAGAGGATATGTAATTGTTTTAAAAACCCGGTTACCCGTGATATGATATTTCAGTGCGTCCACCATGTGTTTTCTCGGTGCTGAGAGAGACATGTGAAACCCAATTCGAGGAGGCGGATCAGGCCGATTGCGGGTACATGGTGGACCCGGTATGGTACCCCGGGGCGAGAACGGTTTCGCTGTGCAGTAGATGGTGAGCCCGGCGGAGGGACCACTACCTACCGGTGATTGTATTTGAGCTCGGCGGATATCTGGAGGATACCGACCGGAGTTGAGAGATGGATATGGGCTGACCCGTACTGCCGGGGCCGAGGGCCGACACCGTAGACGTAGCCTAGAGATGTACATGGGTTGACCCGTAATGCCGGGGGCCGAGGGCCGATACCGCAGACGGAGCCCCATATAGACGAGGATTTACGTGCCGATGCTGGGCACAGTTTTCATGATGTTTTCGAGTGCCGATGCTGGACACTCCGGTTCCATGATTTTGACGTGTCGCGAGGGACACAGGTGGTTTATATCCTCATATTTCCATGCATATGCTGATGATATTTACATGCATGATGGTTATTGTTATTGTCATTGGGTGACGAGTGGACGGGATCCACGTACATGCGGATTGATTTCATTGATTGTAACTCACATTTATGATATGCTATTACCTGAGGCACTGGCACGAGCACTTGTCATTACACTCATGTATAGAGATTGCATTGCCAGTTTAGCATGTTTCAGACTTATTCATATTGAGGTTTATATATATCTGATCGTATTGACCTAGGATGGGTCATGCATTCGATCTCTGCTTGTAGATATTTTCTATTCACGAGTTGGCAACTCACCCCTGTTGTGCCACAGTCCTTGCAGGTTTTTGCCGTACAGATTTCATAGCGGCATTTCTGGCACACTGCTTCCATATGGGTGACTTGCGTTGGTAAGTGGGTTCTTTTGTATCAGAACCGCCATTGTTCATGTATTATTTATTGTATCTAGTAATTCCATCAACCAAAACTTGTATATTGTTTCAGACTTAGAAAACAGTGTTGTATTATTTCGACCTTAGAGTCGCGCTTGTAGTATTACGGTTTTCTGGCTGTTTTGAGTTTCTTTTTGGGTTTTGATCCTCGCCCTTTGGCGTTGTATATTATTATTGCTTGCGTGGTTGTGACCGTCGATTGACGAAGAGCTAGCTCCCGCTTGGGGATGCCTTTTATCATTTCTTATATTATTCTTGTTGTACCCCGTTCGGGGCCAGTTTTTACAAAGGAAACTCTGCCGAAATTTTCAGGAAAGGTTACACATTTTAAAATTACACATTCGGCTTAGTTATTTAAAAACTTTGATTTTCGAAACATGATTTCCTTACTTTTCAAAACCAGTTTTCCTTATTTACTCTTTAAATGGTTTTAGATTGCTGGGCTTTTGGCTTACTTGGATCAGATGGGGTCCTATAGACTTCATATGGTTCAAGGGCCAGTCACGTGCTCTTTCGGGTCATGAAAAAGTTGGTATCAGAGTGCTAGGTTGACCTTGGTTCGAGTCTGAGTTTGACTATATGGAGCCTAGAGCATTATTTATATACGGAACTTAGGCTTGACCTTACGAAACATAGACTTAGTCGAGGGGGTATTAAACCCGAACTTTCGTCGTGTAGGATGACCCTTGGTTGATGGAATAGGTGACTAAAGTAGAGTGACGTACCATGGGTATGTTCCGCGGCATACTTACGACACGCCACTCCGCTTAAGAAACCTTAGGTTGTACATTTTCTTGCACCGTATTATATTCCTTCATATGATCTACCTTCATCAATACTGGTTATGGTTTTGCTGCCGCGATTGCACGGGCAGAGTGAGCTACGGCTCGAGTTGCATCAGCATGAGCTCGTCGTGGACGAGGGCTGACCGGGGCGTGATTCTAGAGACATACGGTTGCATTGAGGCTTCGTATTTTGTGTTTCCGCACTTTGAGCGTTTGACAGATTGCTGTTGCGAGATTTCTCGGATGTACCGGTCGGTACCAGAGGATTGAGCCACTGATAGAGGCCATCCAGGATGTGATGACCGTTGATATATCGCTTATTCATGATGGTCGAGGCGCTGCTTAGCGTACCGACGAATGAGCCAGTTGTTGCTGCGAATGATGAGATATCGCCCAGATGATTGGAGCTACTGCAGCATGAGCATATTCTTAGAGATATGATAGTGAGTCGCTAGTCACCGAGGATTAATGACTAGGACATGTGGTTCGTTCGCTTACCCCGATGTGAGGTCATCAGGTAGATTGATTCCAGCTAGAGACGACTTCACGCAGGTTCGTTGAGAGTCGATTGAGACGATCGAATGTCAGGAACCCATTTTCCAAGTTTAAAGTATTCGGAAAGACATGCAAGCAATTCTATGGACCCTCTAGAAGAATGAAACCCTAACTCGACTTAATGACCGTGTGAAAGCCTTTGAACCTTAGGGTTTGCGGCAGTTCCTCGGCGCCATTAGTGAGGCTTGGGTTTGCCCTTCTATGGCTGGACCACCGATGCTGTGGTATGTACTCGATACTATTAAACTGTACCCGAGATGTTGAGCTCTTGGGGGATTGTGAGGTTCTGACGAGTCGATCGGATGGTTCGACATCTTTCGGATATCATGTGATGGGACACTGCTTGGGAGACTCCAGATACGAGCATAGCCGTCGGAGTGCAGTCCGTGTAGCCACGATGAGATGAGTCCGAATCAGTCGATATTGGAGCAAGGTGGAGTAAAGAATTTGCACGAGATTTCGACGAGATGACGTTTCACTCCGCTGACATCAGAGATGCGATATGCACGCTGAGGACGTGTTCGGCTAGATATCTTCTACTGAGTGATGAAGATACCGAGTTCGTGACTTCGAGTCCGTGTTAGAGACTTCGGATGGACCGTAGCCGAGGACATTGCAATGCGCAGATAAAAACGCGACGTCGAATGGTCGATGATACAGACAAGCGGGACAAGAAGTTCGTGCGAGAGGTAGACGAGCTGTTACTACACCCCGTTAAGATTAAAGGTCGGACATGCATACAGAGGTGCAGAGATGCGACCAGCTTTCGAGGAGATGTTGTACTAAGGGTGCAGATGTTCAGAAAGCGAGGAAAGATTACGCCAGAGTACCAGCCTCTTTACAGTTTGGCTTAGGCAAGATCAGAAGAGACCTTGAGTAGGATTCCTTCCAGTACACTGCTGCTATAAGAGTTGGACCCAGGATCGGATGTGTGATGGGCATTCAGAGGACCCGAGGTCGGCGCCAGAGATGTGCTGCTTTACGAGCGGTCGTGAGGATTGACCGAGAGATGACCAGGGAAGTGCCAGAACGGAATCGTTCCTGTCAGCACACCTGACCGGGCCGATGAGCCGATGGATTGCGAGATTGGTAATCTACAGGAAAGATAAGGAACCAGAGGCAGAGGACGCCAGCCGCGAGCAAGAGGCAAGTAGATATCTTGCGCCGCTAGCATCGGATGTTCCGGTACCTTCTCGACCCTGAAGAAGGATATACCGACGACGGTATTTATGATTTGTGATTTTGTGATTTGACTATCATGTATCCGTTACTTTGGATTTCGGTATTTTGGGCGATCTATTCGCATGATTTAGTCTTGATGACTGAGTTCCATGATATTTGATTTTGTGCAACATGGTTGCATTTACTGGGTGTTTATACCTTGCACATAGTTATTACTCTTGAGGTGTTGATTGCGATTTCATGCCTATTTTATGCCGGTGATTTGATTTACGCTTCCAGCATAGTTTCATGTACCTTTAGCGTTTTGATTCGTGCACGCTGATGCACGCGGTTGTGAGTTTTCCATCGCGGTACACCTGATTTGATTAAGCCGCGTTGTATATTGTTTCGTGCCTTGGCTGCACCTGCTTATGACTTTATGGATTTCATACGGTTGATTTGATGGTGTGCATATGTTACGCACACGATTTGATTTTTGCACTCGGTATAGCTTATATGTGCTTGTAGTGCATTGATATGTATTTTGTGCACGCAGTTGCACACGTTTATGATTTTCTTTATATCTGGGTGCACTTAGTGTTGCTGCTTACGCATTTGAGTTATTGCTGGTATTTGTGCATGGGATGCACCAGTTCTATACTTCGTGCGTTTGTCGCACCAGTTTTATGTTTCTTGCGTTTATCGCATCAGATTTATATTTCGTGCCCTTGTTGCACCGGATTTATATTTTGTGCATTACGATTGCACCTGACTTCGATTTGATGCCTTTCGGTATGTCGATTTTGATTGTGATATTGATGTGGATTCTTGTACTCCGTGCTTTTGACTAGACTTACGCATATTCGGCGTTGCTATTGGATTTTTGTGATTCCGCGCATATTGAGTGCGCAGGGTCTAGATTTTCATTCGTGCACGATGGATGCACCGATTTGAATTTTCGCGCATTTTGGGCGCAGGCTTTGAGATACTATTTTGGTGCACACCCGATGCACTAAATCGAGATTCTTCGTGCATGTCTGATGCACATGTTTTGGCTGTCAGGCACACACGTTGCCTATGACAGATGTTTCGTGCACACCCGTTGCACCTAGATGTTGTTTTGTGCACCTGTATGGCACATATATGGATTTTGATTTCCGTGCGCACCAGACGCACAGGGTGGTGTTATGTGCATTTTTGGGATTTATTCCTTTTGGAGCAGTACATTTTTATGATATTGGATATTTGTTTTCATACTGAGCAGGACTAGTCAGAGGACGGTACCTGGATATATTTTGCATGCATGGATAGTTCGAAGGGATTTCCAAAGAGCGAGCTATGGTCTCGATATATATATACCTACGTGTCCGATATGACACGAAACGTTTAAAAACAAGGAAACCCTTCTAAATTGTTTTCAAAATGGCGGAACGCACCTATTAAACAAAGAATATATATATACGTATATAGTTATTTCTTGTGAAAAACATCCGCCACTGTGTAGTGTTACGCGCATCGCACAGCGACTTAAAAAGATTTGGCATGCATCTACATCAGCTATTCACATGTATAGATTGGATGTCTACATGTATAGTTCTGATTTATATCATAGTGATTTTGTATTGGATTTGACATTTGTGTCTTTACCATGACTCCGATGATTGCGGGATGCTTGATGGAGTGTTGCTTTTGAGTTATATGCTCAGTACTTTTGCGCATGCATTGCGCTATGATGTTTTATGTATAGATGATTTCGGAGCCCCGATGACTTGGAATTTCTATTGCAATATTTTAGTATTTGGGGGTTTAAATTTAAATTCGGGTAACGAATTTTTTTAAGGGGGGTAGATTGTAACGTTTTCAAAATAATAAAATTTGATTTTTGGGAAATTTAATAATTTAATATTATTTTAATGAATATTTTAATATTCTGGTATAATTAAATACAAATAAATGGGGAAAAATTATGGAAAATTCTAAAATAAGGTATTTTATGGAATTATGCCATTTTAAAGTTTTTAAGATTAGTTATATGCTAATTTAGTGCTAATCGCGATTAAGAATCGCTAATTGGATTTTTAGCACTTTTGAGCAAAAATGTGCACATATCATTTTCCACACTTGTTACACTTGTGTTACATTTCTTTTGCTATGGTTTTTCTTTTGGGTCTACTATTCAAGTGAGAAGAGTTTGGTGAGGAAAAGAAAAGAAAAAGATAAAGTATGTGATGATGAGAGAGAGAGAGTAGGTTGCATTGACTTTTGATCCTTTCCTTCATCATTTCCCCATCTCTTTTCTCTCCCCTCTCCCCTTGTTGAGCTGCTGCTCCCTCTCCCCCTCTCTCACCCTATTCACAAAAGCTTAGATCCACCATGAAATCCAAGCCAAAACCCCATTCCCACTTCACAAAACTTACTCCCAAGCTCACTAGCTACACATTGAACCTAGCAAGATTGGATTTAGAGGACTTTGAGCAACTCAAGAATTTTCTTGAGTTGCCAAAGAAGGTAATTTCTGCACCTATTAGAGTAGTATCTCATTACTTGTGCATCTATTCTAGTTTCATATCGATATTGTGTTGTTTATGGACTTTAGAGAATTCAAGTTAGGGTTTAGGGTAAAACTGACATCAAAGATGAAATTGAGGATCGTGGTGACCTTAGAACCCCTTGTGTGATGCTAATTTGAACCCAAACCTGAACATGAAACCAGAATACGGAATTACGGAATCGATATAGGGGAAAAACGGTAAATCTGGAAGTGTTTTATGGAATCTGCTATCACCCCGAGACCCTAAAAATAAAACTGAGTTGATAGTGAAATGTGCAGGCACTATTGAACCACCACACCAAACCCTAGCTCCCAACTCCTTTACCAGGCCGCCAATTCTTCCTTTCTGGCCGCAATTTATGGCCAGAGCAGGGTGGATCTGCCTCGTTTTGCGTGCATGCCCCCATTTCCTCTATTCTTGACCCTGGGTAAGTCTAGTTTTGACTGATTCCATCTAGGGTGAAATCTGGGTTATTTTGCTTGAGTTGGTGTATGGTTTACGACTTGATTTAGCATGGATTTTGGTATTTTGTGATTCATTCCTGTCGGGTGGCGTTTGGACGTCAACGACAAGTGGATATTGATCGTGTTTACATGCGAGTCGATAGGTTTTTACCTATGCGGGTAGCGTGTGCTATTTTGGTTTCCGATGTGATTTTCATGTGCTTTAGCATTGTGATATACTTGTAAGTACCCTACGAGATGTTGAGGCAAAGAAGATGAAGATGGCGACATCGGCACCGACACATGAGAAGCAAGGTGAGTAGATTTATATCTACGGGGAGAAGTCGGGTGGTTGGCGTATAGCACCCCCGCAGTCCGTGGTGATGTATACGAATACGTATACACACATATATTTATTATGTGTTGTTTAGGATTATTGATGGTAATAATGGATTATTGGTGATAAGGATGTATTGGTCGAGTAGTGCGAAACCTTAGAGTAGTGGTTGCACCCACACTCACACATACACACATACTTGCATACATTCTTTCTTATATCTGTGCGCATATGAGGGTGTATATCTACACATGGGTATGGGACTATGTGTTTATATACGGGTTTTGAGGATGATACGTGGGATTGAGATGATTCGATGAGATTCGATTGAGGCCGTGAGATTTGGCGACATGAGAGAGTCGTATTGGAGATGTGATAGGATGGTAGTGATGCCGGTCATGTGATGAGATAGTGTGATATCGACTCAGATTTAGATGGTTTCCATACCCCTCTCTATTGACTTGATTGTGGGTTCGTAGTTCGCATAGTAGGTGTTAGACTAGACCCGAGTCATACCTATTTCAAAACTAACGAATCGGGGATATTTTAAAGATAAGCAAAAGGGTTTATACGGATATTTCAAACGACGCATCTTTTCTTAAAACACCGTAGCCCTTAATTTACCAAAAGCCCTGATTCGTCTTATTTCAAAAGGCAAGGTTGCATGATATATCTATTGAGGCAGGTTCTCTACTGTTGCGTTGATTACTCGATTCCGCACATTCATGCTGTTTGCATTGCATCGCTTGTATTGTTGATATATTTCAGTCATGCTGCTAGGACACCAGCACCATTATCGATGATGCGTATGTTCCACGTACACTGTTGCCGGCTCACACACTTCATCATCGATAATTGCCATGTCACTACACTGTAGTACTGTTGCATTCAGGATATGACCCTTGCATGACATATTGATATGCTTACCTTTCTGCTATATGTCGCATACATGCTGCTTTCTGATTATATGCATTGCAATATGCTGTTTCCATGATAACCGTGGGTGTTTCAAAGAGGATATGTAATTGTTTTAAAAACCCGGTTACCCGTGATATGATATTTCAGTGCGTCCACCATGTGTTTTCTCGGTGCTGAGAGCGACATGTGAAACCCGATTCGAGGAGGCGGATGAGGCCGATTGCGGGTACATGGTAGACCCGGTATGGTACCCCGGGGCGAGAACGGTTTCGCTGTGCAGTATACGGTGAGCCCGGCGGAGGGACCACTACCTACCGGTGATTGTATTTGAGCTCGGCGGATATCTGGAGGATACCGACCGGAGTTGAGAGATGGATATGGGCTGACCCGTACTGCCGGGGCCGAGGGCCGACACCGCAGATGGAGCCCAGAGATGGACATGGGTTGACCCGTAATGCCGGGGGCCGAGGGCCGATACCGCAGACGGAACGCCATATGGACGAGGATTTACGTGCCGATGTTGGGCACAGTTTTCATGATGTTTTCGAGTGCCGATGCTGGGCACTCCGGTTCCATGATTTTGACGTGTCGCGAGGGACACAGGTGGTTTATATCCTCATATTTCCATGCATATGCTGATGATATTTACATGCATGATGGTTATTGTCATTGGGTGACAAGTGGACGGGATCCACGTACATGCAGATTGATTTCATTGATTGTAACTCACATTTATGATATGCTATTACCTGAGGCACTGGCACGAGCACTTGTCATTACACTCATGTATAGAGATTACATTTCCAGTTTAGCATGTTTCAGACTTATTCATATTGATGTTTATATATATCTGATCGTATTGACCTAGGATGGGTCATGCATTCGATCTCTGCTTGTAGATATTTTCTATTCACGAGTTGTCAACTCACCCCCGTTGTGCCACAGTCCTTGCAGGTTTTTGCCGTACAGATTTCATAGCGGCATTTCTGGCACACTGCTTCCAAATGGGTGACTTGCGTTGGTAGGTGGGTTCTTTTGTATCAGAACCGCTATTGTTTATGTATTATTTATTGTATCTAGTCATTCCATCAACCAAAACTTGTATATTGTTTCAGACTTAGAAAACAGTGTTGTATTATTTCGACCTTAGAGTCGCGCTTGTAGTATTACGGTTTTCTGGCTGTTTTGAGTTTCTTTTTGGGTTTTGATCCTCGCCCTTTGGCGTTGTATATTATTATTGCTTGCGTGGTTGTGACCGTCGATTGACGAAGAGCTAGCTCCCGCTTGGGGATGCCTTTTATCATTTCGTATATTATTCTTGTTGTACCCCGTTCGGGGCCAGTTTTTACAAAGGAAACTCTGCCGAAATTTTCAGGAAAGGTTACAAATTTTACAAATACACATCCTACTTAGTTATTTAAAAACTTTGATTTTCGAAACATGATTTCTTTACTTTTCAAAACCAGTTTTCCTTATTTACTCTTTAAATGGTTTTAGATTGCTGGGCTTTTGGCTTACATGGATCAGATGGGGTCCTATAGACTTCATATGGTTCAAGGGCCAGTCACGTGCTCTTTCGGGTCGTGACACCAATACTAGTTAATGTAAAGTATTATATCAAATATATAATTATATATTAAATCATTAAATCAACACTTTATTTAATGATCCGGTCATATCATATATAACCGACTAATATCTAGTGTATCAATATATCGAATCAACACTTGATTCGGTAACCCGGCTATATCACATATAATCGACCGATGATACAAATCACGAGAATAGAATACAGTATCTCATACTGGTATTATTCTCGGTCCCGCACATATCTCAAATGCGATCCTATTTCGTTTCGCTTGAGCCAGGAAACCTCTGTGTAGGACTCTAAAGAATCGTCAATACGCCGGCAGTAGGTGGTGATCATATCAATCACCCACAAGCCGCAAGCGGTCTGCTAAACATAACGGCCACCCGGGTATTGAGCGATCAGAAGATCAACAAGCAAGCCTGCTCACACTCCTGCGAATCCAATCAGTAACACTTACCACACAGTCCGGTGTGTTCGTCTAATATGTCGCATATCTCGCCTAGGGGTGGTAAACGTCAGACCCCAGCAGCTTCATAAGTCATGCCGATGTAAGGTCCACAACAAGCGTGAAACTACTGATAACACTTACCTGTAAATCACTGCAACCCTGGCCAGGTATTTCCAGTTATGGCCAGTCGAGCATAGCGCAACTTCAACCACTAATACAGGGAGAGACGAATCCCATCCTATCGCTTATTGCCTCCATATGAATCGGGACTTTACCCAAAAACCACATGTTTGCACGACTCAATAGAGCAGTGGTAGGGTGGAAATCAAAGCACAGTGGGAGACACACAAGACTCTATGACGATCTCGGTTCAACAGACTAAGCTGTACCAGTGTCACCAGAGAACTGCCATCTGACGTGAGGTATAATACCATCTGGGAGTTCTCGGCGAGTCCGTTCAGTGTACCCAGTCACCACTGAGCACCCGCATACCATCTCTGATGTCAAACACCAATGGATAAGGGATCGTCCATCGCCCATCACATGGTTCGAGAAGATATACGCTTGTCTACTCTGGAATATTGATGCCCCGTCTCGATATTCCCATGACTAGGAACATTGAAGGATGTACTCATGGAATACCCAGCCCCCACTAGTATAATCTACATCATAGTCCTGGAAGTCGAGTACACATCCTAAGGGCTTAATCAACATGTAATAGAGAGACAATAAGTATACATGTTGAGATAAAGAGCAACCAGGTAGCGTACTATCATGTCAAGCAAGAAAGTCCTCCCTATATATGTCCCAGCATCCACTACATTATACATCTCATGTACAGTAATGGCTTCTAGGGCTTACATATAACTAACACCGTGTAGATGTTATTTTATCCCATGCTCAGCTTTGATTATCATGCATTTCATCCTGTAGTTATTTTACCTGACAGAGCACTTGCATGATTATGCACATACTGCTTATCGCATATAGACTTTATCTTCTAGCATTTGATAGAGTAGCGCAGTACGTGCATGCTCGCGATTACCTTTATATATTATCTCTATTCACGAGTTGGAAACTCACCCCCATTGTGCCACAGTATTTGCAGGTTGCCCATCAGAGTAGTCGCGGCAGGATGTTTCCTTTTACCTTTTGGCTACAGATACCACTAAAGTTGGTGCGAGAGCTGTTTTGCTGTTAGGTGGGTTGTGGTATCTGATTATTTTATTGTACACTCTTTTGTATCTAGTATTCTCCATCTACTTTTTGTTTTGACTTAGTGACCAGTGTGAGGACGATGATGTACATTATTTGTATTCTGGTGTCGAGCTCGTGTGAGCCGACTTTATTTCTGCAGTTTATCATTCCGTGATGTTTTTCACTTGCTCATTTCTTCTCTACGGCGTCGTATATTACTCTTATGGTGTTTGTTTCCGCCGTTGGGCGTGGTGGCTCCCGTTTGGGATGCTTTATTTCATAATATATCATTTTATTCATATCTTGTTGTGTACCCAATTTCGGGGTTAGTTTTACAAAGGAAATGCTGCCAAAATTATTAAGATGATAACTTAACTTTAAAAGAATTTTATTAAACTACTTAAGGTTTTCCAAATGTTTTAAACAAGAGTTTTCAACACTCACTACTTTTAAATGGTTTTGATTTCTGGGTTCGGCTTACTTAGTCGCGTTACGCCTGTAGACGTTGCGTGGTTAAGTGCCGGTCACGAGTCGAATTTCGGGTCGAGACAGCCGCGGAGGTGACCAAGATCCGGATCGATCCTCGGAGCTAGCATGGACGAGGAGGAAAGCGGAAAGAAGACCCGAAGGACTTGGTTCGTGAGGTATAATCTCTTAAGCATAGTAGATAGAACCTCTAGTTAGTTTGCTAGGTTTTGTTTAGTAAAGATCCTCTAGTTTCTAGTCCACGTTGCCTTAAGAAAAAATTGTTTTTTACCTATTCCGCCTCCCCGTAAGCACCGGGGTGGGCAACGTGGACTTACATTGGTATCAGAGCCTAGCTAAACAACAACTAGCATGTTAGCAAAGTATTTAGAATTTCGGTCCGAGAAAAAATCGCAAAACACGTCAAAATCCTCAAGTTTCTGCCGATTTTTAAAACATCCCTAAAAATATTTCCACGCATCTTAAAAATCCGTGCAGGGTTTTATGGGAACACACAATAAAACCGAGCCCACGATACGACCAGACCGCCGCGGAAGCATGGCGAAACCAAGCGTTTCGCCGCGTATCGAAGCATGGCGAAACCAAGCGTTTCGCCGCGTATCCGCGGCCGAGTCAACTCTGTCGCGACTCGGATTTGTTGCAATGTTCTTATTTTGACGTTTTGTGATTTTTAAAGTATTTTGTTTCTGCCCAGAATTTCCAGAGAACAAAGTTGTGTTTGTGGTAGTTACAAATCCGTATTGTTTATCAAAGTTCTATAAACATTGGCATATTGGTTATATATGTGATGTGATATATACATTGAACGTCGACTAATCGCTATACGTCGATTAGTGGGGGTTGTGCATATCTGTGATCTGTAATGTTGTTGGATTGTGTATATGAACTTGTTGGATTGTCGCGGATGAATAGCCGGGGGTTGTGAGATGAGAGTTTTCTTTATTTTTCATTTGATGTAATATGTAAATTGATGTAATATTATTTTATGGCCGCACATCCGGGATGAGGTTGTAGCCGCCATTGTATATTATTTCATTTACTGTTTTTGCTCCTAGGATAGACCCAAGGTGGGGGTGCACAAACTACCGAGTATTTTGAAGCGCCGAGTGGCCTACTCACGTTGTTGAGGGAGGTTGCTTCACTTCGGGTACTTGGCGGGTACTTTGCCGCACCCGTAGGGGTCTAGGGTGGGGTTTGGCTATTCAACGCGACTGTGTAATCCGTCATTCGTTGCAGGCTCGAACGAAACCCGGATTCCTAGCATATCCAATGTGTTCATCTGTGATCTGGAATGGCTATCATTGAATCTGACGAATGTATATATCTATATATGATATCTAGTAGGCGTTGCTTATGTTTTGCATCCGCGCTAGTCCATCCCCCGCTTTGTCGTTAGTTAAGTAAGCTAACGGGTGATGACGGGGCCCCGTGGCGAATGCGGAAGGCATAAGTGTACGTCATATTTTCGGTGTTTTCTGCAATGGTAGGATTAATTGATGGGACGCATTAAATTAATTCAAGAAAATAAACCAAAGTTAAATCGTTGGAAAAATTTCAAAACCACTCGGTTTCTTTTCAAAGCAGAAAACTTTTAAAAAATGCGGAGCTTAAACCACTCCTTTTAAAAGCTATCAGGTTCCTTAGATTAAATCAAGTTCACTACGTTCACGGTTTCGCCAAAACCATTCGTAGCCCTCTGTCATTTCAGTTAAATATTCAGTAGTATTCAAGCTATGTATTTTGACATTCGCCAAGGCATAGTGATTGGTAGCTGCTGAATATTTATCTATAGCATAGATAGATGCGTTGGTTTGGGACAGTCGTACTACTATTTTGGCCTTCGTCAAGGGTATGTACGTGGGTTCAAATTAACCTGGATAATGACGGGTAGAACTTGACATGTGACTTATGATATGTTGGCCTTCGTCAAGGTCATAAGAGCATAGGGCAAAAATCCACATCGGGAGTTTCTAAAGAAACTGAAACTTGCTAGTGCTGCATACCATTTGGAGTGTGATGATTCTGGTAGGATTCCTTCAGTTTTATCACACGATGATATTTGGATCCCGATCCTGCTGTGAGTATATGCTACTCCTCGGGAACTTTCTCACTTAACGATCAATGCTATACACCAAGTAGGTGTCTAGAAAAGTGTTAGCGGGGTTACGCCCACAGGAAAAAGAGGTTATTTAATTAAGGAACTTCGCGAAAGCATCGTAAAACCTCCCTCGAAGTACCAACACTGGCCTGGCTGAACGGTTAAGCAAGTATTGTACGGTGAGATCGATCCCGGCTAATTCTTCTTTTATGGTTTGAGGAAGGATTCGAGAAACAGTGGGAGCCATCCTGTTTAGATAAACTAAAAACCAATCTAAACTTGCAAGGGCATCATGCTGAGTGTTTTCTTCTCTCTCTCTTAATTGCAGCGACCCAGTGACCACACATAGGATACATCTAGATAATAAAATGACTGAATCTGACTGTTATGACTGGCAAAGGTCTGTCCAGATGTCCATTACCCATGACATGCTGTGACACCTCTTAACTAATCAAACCCCTGCCGTCTCAGGACCAGCTTCCACTGTCGCGGATATTAATATCTGTAAGACATCGGAAAAAGACTGTGCGGATGCCAAGTGACTCGTGTTGGCCTCAGTTGATGGTGCGTACCAGAGACAGCACAAGAAGATGGACTTAGTTTCTATCTTCCTCCATAACAAAGATTTATATGGAGAGCAATCTCATATCGCAAGATATGAGACCTCGAACGAATTGCTTCAAGCGAGGTTAGCTTTCGGGTCATCTGTAGGGGACAACGTCCTTACAGAGACTAGCTATTTTGATGAGCTCACGGACCTGAAGACCACGTTGAACAACGGGACAAATACTGACTTGATTCTAAAGTCTCTGCCCTCTACTTATAGCCTTAAGGAAACCGGGGAAGTAAAAGGAAATAGAAGGGCAAAAGTTTCGGGACTGGATGTAGTAAAGGAGGGATGTTCCTATTGTTACGGGAATGAACATTGGCCGAAGGATTGCAGGGCTAGCAAAGCCAGTAGCCAGGATTCGAAGCATGTTGTGGCTTCGGCTTCGGGTGTGTTTGCAGAAGAAAATTGTATGTCAATTAACCCTACTTCTTGGGTATTGGATACCGGATCAGGATCTCACATCTGTAATTCATTACAGGCTCTGAGAAAACGTAGAGTTATCAGGATAGGTGATATGACTCTCAGGGTTGCCAACGGAATGAGCATGGACGCTGAATCCGTAGGGGAATATCATCTTGGATTGACAACTGGGCAGATATTGATTCTGCATGACTGTTTGTATGTACCTAGTGCGACTTGAAATATCATATCTGTATCCTTTCTTTCTAAGGAAGGATATGATTTTACTTTTGTAAGCGATGTGGACCACATCCATCTAAATGAAGTTCTGATTGGGTCAAGTACATTAGAAAACGGAATATAGGTACTGAATCAAGCTCAGGTTTTCACTGTCCAGAACACACTTAAAAGAAAGTCTCCGGAATTAAATCAGGCTTTCTTATGGCATTGTAGACTGGGTCACATCAATGAGACACGGTTAACAAACCTACATAAAGAGGGATACTTGAATCCATTCGAGTATCAGTCTTATGATATTTGTGAATCATGTCTCATGGGAAAGATGACAAAGACTCCATTCACTGGACACGAAGTACGAGCGAGCGAGCTCTTGGGACTCATACACTGTAACGTGTGTGGTCAAATGTCTACACATGCGCGAAGTGGTTATTCATACTTCATTACTTTTAAGGATGATTTCTCTAGGTATGGACATGTCTTCCTGATGAAGCATAAATCCGAGGCCTTTGAGAAATTTCGAGAATACAAGAATGAAGTTGAAAAACAAACAGGCAAGAGTATAAAGACACTGAGATCTGATCGAGGTGGTGAATACTTGAGTGCCGAGTTTCTGGACTACTTAAAAGAGAATGGAATTTTTTCTCAGCTTACTCCTCGATACACACCACAACACAATGGTGTATCTGAAAGGCGGAATCGAACCCTATTGGATATGGTTCGTTACATGATGAGTAAGGCTGAGTTACCGCGATCCTTCTGGGGTTATGCACTAAAATCAGCTGCATATCTTTTGAACAAGGTTCCCTCCAAGACTGTGCCTACCACACCATATAAGATGTGGTGTTGGAAGAAACCCCATCTTCAATATCTGAAGATATGGGGATGTCCAGCTTTTGTTAAAAAGCAGCATACGGACAAACTCGAGGCACGCTCAGTACTGTGTAAGTCTGTGGGATACCCAAAGAACTCCAGGGGGTATCTTTTCTATTACGCAGAGGAACAAAAGGTTTTTGTTTCTCGTCATGCCCACTTTCTGGAAGATCAGTTTTTAGAAAAAGGAACAAGTGGGAGCGCAATAGAACTTGAAGAAATTCCAGAACCACAAGCTATTACTGAAAGCTTGGAAGAACTAGCAGTTTCAGGAGAACTGGACATCCCAGATCCACTCCGCAGGAGTAGTAGGCAGTCTCATCCGCCCGAGAGATACTACGGTTTTCATATAGACGGGGATAGAGAGGATTGCACCATTGATTATGATGAGCCTACTAGCTTCCAGCAAGCCATTCAGAGCGGTGACTCAGTAAAATGGCTTGATGCAATGCGGACCGAAATGGAGTCAATGTACACCAACAAAGTTTGGACTTTGGACTTTTCTCCAGAAGGGGTAAAACCCGTAGGATGCAAATGGATCTTCAGAAAGAAGATTGGTGTAGATGGGCAGGTTGAAACCTATAAAGCTAGACTTGTTGCGAAGGGTTTTCGTCAAAGACCTGATTTGGACTATGACAAGACCTTTTCTCCAGTGGCTATGCTCAAATCCATTCGGATCCTTCTTGCCATTGTTTCCTTCCACGATTATGAGATCTGGCAGATGGACGTAAAGACGGCTTTACTAAATGGAAATTTGGAAGAGTGCGTCTATATGGATCAGCCAGAGGGTTTCATTCAGAGTGGGAGCAGCGGTAAAGTGTGCAAGTTGCTTAAGTCCATCTATGGACTGAAACAGGCATCGCGGAGTTGGAACATCAACATTTATGATACTGTCAAAGAATTCGGCTTTATCAAAAACCCAGATGAACCATGCATTTACAGTAAGATTGTAGGGAGAACTGTGGTATTCCTCGTCTTGCAAGTGGATGACATTCTCCTAATAGGAAATGATATTCCTAAGATATAGTCAGTCAAAGGATTCTTGTCATAGAGGTTCTCCATGAAGGACCTGGGCGATGCCAACTACATTCTGAGGATCCAGATCTATCGTGATAGATCTAAGAGGATGTTGGGACTTTCACAGTCCAGGTACATCGACCCCATACTGAAACGATTCAGTATGGAAGATTCAAAGCGCGGTAATCTACCGGCTTGTCACGGAATCACCCTCTCTAAAGATATGTCTCCCAAGACTGATTTGGAAAGGGTTCGCATGTCATCTATTCCCTACGCATCTGAGGTAGGCTCTATAATGTATGCGATGTTGTGTACCAGGCCAGATGTAGCATACGAATTTAACGTTGTAAGCCAGTATCAGTCGGACCCATAGGAGAAACACCGGAAAGCAGTAAAGAACATTCTCAAGTACCTGAGAAGGACTAAGGAGATGTTCTTGGTGTATGGCGGAAAAGACCTCCAGATCGAGGCCTTTGCTGACTCCAGCTTGCAGAGTGACAAGGATGACTCCAAGTCCATGTCGGGTTATTTCTTTACCCTCAATGGAGGGGCGGTTTACTAGAAGAAGTCCAAGCAGGAAACCGTTGCTGACTCAACTATGGAAGCGGAGTACATAGCTACTTGCGATGCCGCAAAGGAAGCTGTCTGGATGAAGATGTTCCTCACGGAGCTTCAGGTGGTTCCTACCATTGTTGATCCAATACCGCTGTATTGTGACAACAACGGCGCTATAGCTTTAGCGAAGGAACCCAGGTCCCATCGGAAGTCCAGGCACATTTTGAGGCGGTACCACCTGATCAGGGAGATCGTAGATCGCCGGGAGATCGAGATGAAGAGAGTAGATTCGGACAATAACACTGCAGATCCACTCACGAAGGCCATACCACAGACTCAGTTCGAGCGGCTGATCGAGATGATAGGTCTTCGATACGCCAGTACATGGCTTTAGTGCAAGTGGAAGATTGTTAGTGTATATGCCCTGGAGGCCATTACTGTATCATACTAGTTTGTATATTACTTAATAGAAGCTTGGGATATTCACAGTTGTATAGACAATCTTGCTCAAAATGATAGTATGCTACTTGGTTTGTTTCTACTTTAATGTGTGCATGTGTTTCTTTTAGCATATCGCCTATACACATTAGTGGAGCCCTTAGGATCTTTGCTTGATTACCAGCGTTGTGATGGCAGTCACACTAGTGGAGGCTGGGTAATCTACAAGCACATCCTTATACAGGTCCCTAGTCGTAGGATTATCGAGATGGGGCATCGATACTCCGGAGTAGACTAGCGTATGCGCTTCTCATCCCAGCATGGGAGATGGTCTATCCCACAGCCATCAGTACGTCGTACTGGAGATAGTATGCGGGTGCTCGTTAGGTTACGAGTACACTGGACAGGACTCTTCGGGAACTGTTGGTTGGTACCATACCTATCGTCAGATAATAGTTCCCAGGTGACAGGAGTACAGCTTAGTCCGTCGACTTGACACTGCTACATCGCATCGAGTGTGTTCCCTCTGTACTTTGATTACTACCCTACCATGGCTCAAAGGAGTAGTGCAAACAGGTAGTAGTTGGGTGCAGTCCCGAAGCACTTGGAGGCAGTAGCGGTTAGACAGGATTCTTCTCTCCCGGTATTGGGGGTTGATATCGCGCTGTGTCTAAGAGAGACATTACACATAGTCGTCCCTGGCCATGGAAAGCGAGAATTACTGGTAGTTTTTCCAGTAGTTTCTCAGGGTGTTCTGGGCTACACTCCGGCACGACTTGTACCGCTATTAGGGGTCTGATGTTTACCGCCCCTAGGCCCGCCATGCGATACTCTCATACGAACAGACCGGAATGTACGGAGATTGTGACATTCAGGCTCAGTTGGAGTTCAGATGGGTTTACCTCATCGGCCTTCTTATCGACATCTACCTGGGGACCGTTACGTACAGCTAGTGCCACCTGCGGTTTGTGGTTAATCCCACTGCCAGCGTAGTGTCGAGTCATTAGAGTCCCACACAGAGAGTTTCCCTGCACTGGGCAAAAGGTGTAGAGGCCGTATGGTTTTACGACAAGGCTACGATCACTTACGTACACTTGTGTGCGTATACTGTTCGGACAGACAATGCTAGTGGGCTTTGGTTTAAGCCGGATCCTAGTATTCTATGGATGGATTAGTTTTGTGTTCTGTGCATTCGCATTCTACGGAATGCGGATGCGGGTGTGTATGCACGGTTGTGAGGAGCGAAGAAGGAGGAGGTGCCTCATTAGGGTTTTGACCGTTGGTTCGGTCATAAGCATTATGAGGTGGTGAAAATACTTACTAATCTTTTTAATGATAAATATGTTATGGCTAATTGCTTTGACCATTTGACCATGCTTGACCATGTTGACAATTTGACCATTGTTGACTTGGAGTTTTCTTAAAAGCACTGGACCCTTCTTTTACTTTTTGGCTTTGGATTTGATTTGTGATGATAATGGTCATATCAATGTCGCCATCAAATTTATCATGATAAGGATTAGTAATTATTTTGTTTTATGGATCATTATTCTCTTCTCATTCTCTCTCTTCAAGTGAGAAGCTCCCATGGTTCCTCCTCCTTCTTCCTCCTATAGATTTTTCTTTTGCTCTCATGTGTTGAGAAAATAAGGATCTAAATTGACAAATAAATCCATCTTCTTCTTCTACACCACCTAGGACATCAAGCATAGCACACTTGTTTCCCTAGTTACCTCGGCTTGAGGTGGAGCTCGGAACACTAACTCTGGGGTGGATCGTCTTCGACTATAGGAGGCCGCGGAGGTGACCCAGATCCGGATCGATCCTCGGAGCTAGCATGGACGAGTAGGAAAGCGGAAAGAAGACCCGAAGGACTTGCTTCGTAAGGTATAATCTCTTGAGAATAGTAGATATAAGCTCTAGTTAGTTTGCTAGGTTTTGTTTAGCAAAGATCCTCTAGTTTCTAGTCCATGTTGCATTAAGAAAAAATCGTTTTTTACCTATTCCGCCTCCCCGTAAGCACCGGGGTGGGCAACGTGGACTTACATATACGGCAAGTCTTGCCAGATATTCATGGACTATAAGAGCTTGAAGTATATCTTTCAGCAGCGAGACCTGAATCTAAGACAGCGCCGTTGGATGGAGCTAGTGAAAGACTATGATTACGAGATTCTTTATCATCCGGGCAAGGCGAATGTAGTGGCAGATGCTTTGAGTCGGAGGCCCGGAGGTAGTTTAGCTTGTTTGAGCGCAGTTTAGAGGCATTCGTCGGCGGATTGGCAGATTTTAAGAGACAGCCGAGTGCAGTTCGAGTTTACGCCGACCGAGGGACAGATCGCGCATATCCGTGCACGTCCACAGTTGCTTGACCGTATCCATGAGGCACAGTACAGTGATGACCGTTTTTTAGAGATCATGGTGCAAGTTAGACAGGGCAGAGATTCCGAGTTCTTGATCGGTGATTAGGGGATACTACGATTTGGGACTCGACTATGCGTACCAGATTCTGAGGGACTGAGGCATGAGATTCTTGAGGAGGCACATCCATCGGTATACAGTGTTCATCAGGGTTCCACTATGATGTATCATGATTTGAGGAACGTTTACTGGTGGGAAGGGATGAAGAGAGACGTCACAGACTTCGTTTCGAGATGCCTGACTTGTCAGCAAGTCAAGGCCGAGCACCAGAGGCCAGCGGGAGAGTTGCAGCCTTTTTCCCTTCCGGAGTGAAAGTGGGAGCAGATTTCTATGGACTACATTGTTGGTCTACCCAGGAACAGTCGAGGGTATGACTCTATTTGGGTGATCGTGGATCGATTGACGAAAGAGGCTCACTTTCTGCCAGTGAAGACCACTTTTGGATTTGCTCAGTATGCCCAGATATACATCGATGAGATTGTATGATTGCATGGCATCCTGAATTGTATTGTGTTCAACCGAGGAACCCAGTTCACCAGCCGACTATGGCAGAGACTTCAGGAGGCTTTGGGCACCCGATTGAGTTTCAGCACAGCTTTTCATCCGCAAACCGACGGTCAGTCAGAGCGGACTATTCAGACTCTTGAGGACAAGCTCCGAGTGTGCGTTTTTGATTTCGGTGGAAGTTGGGATCATCATTTTCCCTTGATAGAGTTCTCCTACAATAATAGCTTCCACGAGACGATTCAGATGGCACCTTTCGAGGCGTTATATGGGAGGAGATGTCGATCGCTCGTATGCTGGACAGAGCTCAGTGAGAGCAATATTTTGGGGCCGCAGATTATGCAGGAGATGACCGCAAAGATCCAGTTGATTCGTGATAGGATGAAAGCGGCCCAGAGCAGAAAGAGATCTTATGCGGACCGACGTCGGCGCAGACTTGACTTTGCTTTAGGCGATCATGTTTTCTTGAGGGTCTCTCCGATGAAGGGTGTGATGAGATTTGGGAGGAAAGGGAAGCTTAGTCCCAGATATGTAGGCCCCTTCGAAATCCTCGAGCGTGTTGGCACATTTGCTTATCGGTTGGCTCTTCCATCCAGTTTCCTGGTTGTTCACCCCGTATTCCACGTATCGATGCTCCGTAAGTACCTTCATGACCCTTCTCATGTGATTCATCACCCGACGATCCAGCTGAGCGCGACCTTTCTTTTACAGAGCAGCCGGTGGTCATCCGGGATCGACAGGTGAAGCAATTGAGGTCAAAGGTTATACCGTCCGTAAAGGTTCTTTGGCGTGACCTGAGCAGCGTAGAGGTCACATAGGAGACCGAGGACGAGATGAGGAAGAAATATCCCCATCTCTTCGAAGGTACGCGTAGCTAGATTTTTAAATTCGTGGACTGAATTTCTTTAAGGGGGAAGATTGTAACGCTTTGAAAATTCGTTTAGGTTAATTTCATGTTAATTAGCGATAATACGTGTTTTTCATAAAACCTCGTTAATAATTATTTTCCACGTCGACCGGAATAAATCTATTTTAATTGTGAAATTATGTAATTACATATTTATTGTGTTTTATTAGTTAACATTTAAATTAGTGATCACTTAAATTTCTATTTTGTTTATTTATTATTTACTAAACAAGATTTTTAATTAAACATGCACCAATCCAATATTACCCTAGTTTAATATGTGCTTAGCAACCATGACAACTTAACACTTAAATATTGTAACATGCCTTCCTTTTATTTCCTTTATGGTTCTAGATTTCCTTTTAAAAGAAAACAAAACAAAAGAAAATAAAATAATAAGAAATGAAATGCAAAATGGTGGCATGGGGCAATTATGAGGCATGGGGAAACCTTGACTTTGGGAACCCACACCCTCACTCTCTTTCCCCCTCATGCTCTCGGCTCCAAGCCCAGCTGCCTCCTCCCCTTCACTTTCTTCTTCTTCTTCTTCTCTTAATCCAAGCCTCCATTTACAAAAGAAAATCCAAGAATTTTAGCCACAATCGTCACTAACTTCCCTTTTTTGCAATCAAGCATGGTTCTTGGCAAGTTTCCATAGCACTTGCATGTTTGAATCCCCTTCTCAACCATCTTGAGGTATAAGCCTAAATCCAATACTTATTTTGCTAAAATTTTAGTTTATTTAGCTTAATATAGTGTTTAAGTAGTATATTAGTGCTAATTATGTGTTTTAAGAGGAGATTAGGTTAAGATAGGGTTTTTATGGCTTGAGTAGGTTAATTAAGTGCTGTTAGTGTCTTTTAATCCAAGTCTTTCCACCAGTTTTCACTAAAACACCCTAATGTCGCTAATTAGTGTTTTAAAACGTTTTTAAATCATGTTATAGGATACATAGTATCTGCTGTTTTTGTGGTAAATTGTAGGGTAATCAAACATATATAGAATGCTATACATTGTGACTAGAGTGTTTTGTAGGGATACGAGCCCGTTTCACCCCCCTCGACCCGGCGAAACCTCCATGTTGTCCGAGCTAGCCGGCCCCCTGGTTGAATTAGGTGTTGGTTCTTTGCATGCAGGTGTCTGTATGTATTTTATAGTGTTTGGTGTTGTTTGTTTTCTTGGGGTTTTCTCCAGGTAAAATCTGGGACCATTTACCAATAGTTGTAGTTTTGTGACTTGCGCGACACGTACGTTCCGAGTCTGGGTTTTGTGTTTGTTGTGTACCACAGCCAATCGGGGTAGTTTCTGACTTTAGCACACACGTTTTTGGTAATTGGAGTGCACACGCGTTGGCTTGTGGCGCTAGTTTCGCGTATGGTCCTATTATCGCATTTTGCAGAATATTAGCCTTATGTATGTTGCATTGTGTGATTCTAGGATTGGTCGCGGAGACATCAGACGCGGAACGGAATGGAAAAGCGGTGATTGGATCAGACTAGCGGAGGCATTCCGGTGAGTAGATGTACACATCTACAAAGGAATCGTTTGGATGGCGCATGACGCCCGATTCTTAGAATTTCGATTAGTACTTGCACTAATATGCGCAGTTCCTAGTTATTAATCTCGTTGCATCGCATCATCTTTTAAATATACATGTGATATGATCTCATAGGACACTCGCACTATTACCATTGGTTTATGTTGCACGGGCACTATTCATGGGGACACACACTCCTTGGTAATTGCTATGCCACGAACACTATATAGCTTGTTTAAATCCGAATCTTATCAATCGCGCCAATTATGATTAATAAACATGTATATATATATTCAATTCATCGGGATGGATACATAGGATTGTTAGTCATGTGCATATATCTCATTGCATCATCGTTCATGCATAGTGTTCTAGTTCCGCATCGCATTTCATATTGTTGATATCATAGACATTCATGTATTATGATTCTTTTCGAGGATTTCCGCATTTACGAGATTTATTGATTTGGAGAAACCGCAAGGATTTAAGAACGTGTTACCATTTTAAAAATGTAAATTGCGGTTTTCTCGTGATATGATGTATATATCGTCCACTATGAGATTTCTCGGTTCTTGAGCAGTATCATACACCCGATTCGAGGAGGAGGAGGAACCGTCTGTGGTTGCATGGTGGAACCGGTGCGGTACCCCGGGGCAATATGGTCGCAGATGATGGTTTTGAGCCCGGCAGGGGAGCACTACCGACCGGTTATTTATGACATGATGGATATCCGGAGGATACCGACGTAGTCTTGAGATCGTATATAGGGTCCAGTCCGGATTGCCGGAGCCCAGGATAATTAAGATATTCATATTTGTTGTCGATGCTTTGTAAGTCGATGTACTACACCCCAATTCTTGTGGGGAGGCGGAATTTTCAAAAACGAACTTGTTTAGTGAACGAACATCGACTAACCGCTTGAATCGAAGCTAAACTATAAATAACCAAACACAAAGTGTTTCTAAACTACTGTGTTTAGGGATTATACCTAATGAACCAACTCCTTCGTCTTTACTAACTCCTTGTTCTCCTCGGCCTTCTCGAAGTAGTAGACGATCCACCCGAGAGCAAAACTCCAAGCTTAGCCTCTAAACTTGAGGCAACTAACCTTCTTGGATTGCTAATCAAAGAAGATAGATTGAGA
Source organism: Agapanthus africanus (assembly GCA_030015575.1). Taxonomy (NCBI): domain Eukaryota; kingdom Viridiplantae; phylum Streptophyta; class Magnoliopsida; order Asparagales; family Amaryllidaceae; genus Agapanthus; species Agapanthus africanus. The sequence goes on from JASDDO010000012.1 coordinate 273,354,273, forward strand.
TAGAGTGATGGTTATGGATTGTTTAGTCTTACTAACCCTTGTACTCAACTCATGAGAGGGGAGGATTAGTCTTTTGAAGAGAGAGAGCTTGAGGAGAGAGAAGGTGAGAAATATTATCATATGAGAATAGTAAGTTATCATAATAAATATGAAGCATTCTTATTTATGAAGAAAAGAATAATACATAATGAATAAGCATGCTTCACAAATATCTAATGGTGATTCATTATCATGACTCATTAAGCATTTATCATGCATTAATGATATGCATGAATCACCCTCATGACTCACTAAACTCATTTAATGCAAATGACACCTAAACCTCCTTAGTCACCACTTCTAGAAGCTTCTCGCACAATTACGAGAACGCCCCTCCAATCCGCAAAAATACGGAAAAACTTTAGACTTAAAAAATCCAATAACCGGATACCAGTAACTGGCTTAAACCAAAGCCGACTGGTAAAATCTGTCCGAAAGTCGTACGCGCGTAAACGCACGTATGCGTTCGAACCCTTGTCGTAAAACCATACGACCTCTATATCGTTTCGCCTGGAATAGGAAACTCTCTGTGTGGGACTCTAGAGACTCGACTACTACGCTGGCAGTGGGTTTAACCACAGACCGCAAGCGACACTAGCTGTACGTAACGGTCCCCAGGTAGTTGTCGATAAGAAGGCCGATGAGGAAACCCATCCGAACTCCTACTGAGTCTGATGTGACAATCTCCATACAGTCCGGTCCGTTCGTCCAAGACTATCGCATATCCGGCCTAGGGGGCGGCAAGCGTCAGTCCCCTAATAGCTGTATAAGTCGTGTCGGAGGGAAGCCCATTACACCCTGAGAAACTACTGGAACCTACCAGCAAACCTCGCTTGCCCTGGCCAGGGACTTTGCGTAATGGCTCTCCGACACAGCGCGATATCTACTCCCAATACCGGGAGGGACGAATCCTTTCTAACCGCCACTGCCTCCAAGTGCTCGGGACTGCACCCAACTGCTACCTGTTTGCACGACTCCATTGAGCCGTGGTAGGGTAGCAATCTAAGAACAGTGGGACACACTCGAGGCGAAGTAGCAGTGTCAAGTCTGCGGACTACGCTGTACTCATGTCACCTGGGAACTGTTCACTGACGACTGGTATAAAACCAACCAACAGTTCCCTGTGAGTCCTGTCCGGTGTACCCGTAACCTAACGAGCACCTGTATACTATCTCCAGTACGACGTACTGACGGCTGTGGGACAGACCATCTCCCCAACTGGGATGAGAAGCGTACACACTAGTCTACTCCGGAGTATCGATGCTCTGTCTCGATAATCCAACAACTAGGGACCTGAATAAGGATGTGCTTGTAGACTACCCAGCCCCCACAAGTGTGACTGCCATCACAACGCTGGTAGTCAAGCAAGATCCTAAGAGCTCTATCAATACGTACACTCACATATTAAGATAGAAAAACCAAGTAGCATACTACCATGTTTAGCAAGACTGTTATATACATGTGAATATCCCAAGCTTCCATTAAGTAATATACAAACTAGTACAATAATGGCCTTCTAGGGCATAAACACTAACAATCTCCCACTTGCACTAGGGCCATGTACTGGCATATCGAAGACCAATGATCTCGAGTAGCCTCTCGAACTGCGTCTGAGGTAGCGCCTTCGTAAATGGATCAGCAATGTTCTCTTCTGAAGCAACTCTCCGAACCTCGATCTCCTGACGATCAATGATCTCCCTGATCAGGTGATACCGCCTCAAGATGTGTCTGGACTTCTGATGGGACATTGGTTCCTTCGCTAAAGCTATAGCTCCGTTGTTGTCGCAATACAGAGGTATTGGATCAACTATGGTAGGAACCACCTGAAGTTCTGTTAGGAACTTCTTCATCCAGACTACTTCTTTTGCGGCATCGCAAGCAGCTATATACTCCGCTTCCATCGTCGAGTCAGCAACGGTGTCCTGCTTGGAGCTCTTCCAGCACACCGCCCCTCCATTGAGGGTAAAGACATAACCCGACATGGACTTGGAATCGTCCTTATCACTCTGGAAGCCGGAATCAGCAAAGGCCTCCAACCTGAGGTCTTTTCCGCCGTAAACCAAGAACATCTCCTTAGTCCTCCTCAGGTACTTGAGAATGTTCTTTACTGCTATCCAGTGCTTCTCCCCTGGGTCTGACTGATACCGGCTTACCACGCTCAGTGCGTAAGCTACATCTGGTCTGGTACACAACATCGCATACATTATAGAGCCTACCGCAGAAGCGTACGGTATAATAGACATGCGTTCCCTTTCCAAATCAGTCTTGGGAGACATCTCTTTGGAGAGGGTGATTCCGTGACAAGCCGGTAGATTACCGCGCTTAGAATCTTCCATACTGAATCTTTTCAGTACAGTGTCGATATACCTGGACTGCGAAAGTCCCAACATCCTCTTGGATCATCACGATAGATCCGGATCACCAGAATGTAAGAGGCATCACCCAGGTCTTTCATGGAGAACCTGTGTGACAAGAATCCTTTGACAGATTGTAGCATAGGAATGTCATTTCCTATCAATAGAATGCATCCACGTACAAGACGAGGAATACGACACTTCTGGCTACAACTTTACTATATATGCACGGTTCATCTGGATTTTTGATAAAGTCATATTATTTGACTGTCTCATCAAAACAGATGTTCCAACTCCGCGATGCCTGCTTTAGTCCATAAATGGACTTAAGCAGCTTGCATACTTTCCCGCTGCTCCCACTCTGATTAAAACCCTCTGGCTGATCCATATAGACGCTCTCTTCTAAATTTCCATTCAGAAAAGCCGTCTTTACGTCCATCTGCCAGATTTCATAATCATGGAAGGAAACAATAGCAAGAAGGACCCGAATGGATTTGAGCATAGCCACTGGAGAAAAAGTTTCGTCATAGTCCAAACCAGGTCTTTGACGAAAACTCTTTGCAAAAAGTCTAGCCTTATAGGTTTCCACCTGTCCATCTACACCAATCTTTTTCTTGAAGATCCATTTGCATCCTATGGGTTTTACCCCATCTGGAGCAAAGTCCAAAGTCCATACTTTGTTGGTGTACATGGACTCTATTTCGGTCCGCATTGCATCTAGCCATCGTAGCGAGTCGCCGCTCTGGATGGCCTGCTGGAAGTCAGTAGGTTCATCATCATCTATGAAGCAATCCTCTCTATCCCCATCTATGAGAAAACCGTAGTATCTCTCAGGCGGATGAGACGGCCTACTACTCCTGCGGAGGGGTGCGGGAATGTTCTGTTCTTCTTGAACCTCTGGTTCTACCAAACTTTCAGTAGTAGCTTGTGGTTCTGGAATTTCTTCCAGTTCTACTACGTTCCCACTTTCTGATTTTCTAAAAATTCAGTTTCTAAGAAGTGGGCATGACGAGAAACAAAAACCTTTTGTTCCTCTGCGTAATAGAAATAATATCCCTTGGAGTTCTTTGGATATACCACAAGCTTACACTGTACTGAGCGTGCCTCGAGCTTGTCCGAATGCTGCTTTTTTACAAAAGCTGGACACCCCCATGTCCTAAAATGTTTTAGACAGGGTTTCTTCCCACTCCACATCTGATATGGTGTGGTAGGCACAGTCTTGGTTGGAACCTGGTTAAAAAGATATGCCGCTGATTCTAGCGCATAACCCCAGAAAGATCGCGGTAACTCAGCATTACTCATCATGGATCGTACCATATCCAATAGGGTTCGATTCCGTCTCTCCGATACACCGTTGTGCTGTGGAGTGAATGGAGGAGTAAGCTGAGAGAGAATTCCTTTCTCTTTTAGGTAACCTAGGAACTCGGCACTTAAGTATTCTCCACCTCGATCAGATCTCAGTGTCTTAATACTTTTGCCTGTTTGGTTTTCCGCTTCACTCTTGTATTCCAGGAATTTCTCAAAGGCCTCGGATTTATGCTTCATTAAGAAAACATATCCATACCTAGAGAAATCATCCGTAAAAGTAATGAAGTAGGAATAACCACCTCTCGCATGTGTAGACATTGGACCACATACATCGCTGTGTATGAGTCCTAAGAGCTCGCTTGCTCTTACTCCTTATCCAGTGAAGGGAGTCTTTGTCATCTTTCCTTTGAGACAAGATTGACAAGTGTCATAAGATTGATATTCGAACGAGTCCAAATATCCTTCACTATGCAACTTAGTCAACCTTCTCTCATTGATGTCACCCAGTCTACAATGCCATAAGAAAACTTTATTTAAATCTGGAGACTTTCTTTTTAGTGTGTTCTGGACATTGAAAATTTGGAGTTGGTTTAAAACATATATGCCGTTATTTAATGTACCTGACCCAATCAAACCATGATTAAGGTGGATGTTGACAACATCTCTTACAAACGTGAAATCATAACCTTTATTTGATAACAAAGAAACTGATATGATATTACACGTTAAGCTTGGTACAAAATAACAGTTATGTAAAACCAAAATATGTCCACTCGTCAATCCTAGGTGATAATCCCCGACGGACGCAGCTCCCACGCTAGCTCCGTTAGCAACCTTTAGGGTCATATCACCTTCCTTCAGCACTCTACGGTTTCTCAGTGCCTGCAATGAATTGCAAATATGAGATCCTGATCCGGTATCCAATACCCAGGAAGTAGAGTTGATCGAAAGACAATTCTCAATTACAAACACACCTGAAGTCGAAGCCACAGCTTGCTTCGGTTCCTGGTTCTTGGCGTTCCACGCCTTGCAATCCTTCTTCCAGTGCCCTTTCCTGTGACAATGGAAGCACTCATCCTGGCCAACTATCGGTACTGCAATATTTTTCTTTCCCTTCCCTCCCACCTTACTAACACCTCCTCTAGGTCTGGGTGCGGCCTTCTTCTTCCTTCCTTTGGCCCTAGCCTTGGACCCGGAAGAAGATGTACCGCCAACAAACATAGCGGGTGTTTCCCATGAATTCTTCAAGGTGCCCTCTGCACTCCTTAACATGTTCAGGAGTTCCGGAAGTTCAACTTCTTTTCTTTGAAGATTGAAGTTCAAGATAAACTGGGCGTAGGTGTGAGGAAGGAACTGGAGAATAAGGTCTGTATAGAGCTCATTATCCAAAGTCATCCCAAGGTCTGCGAGCTCTTCTATATAGCCGATCATCTTTAGGACATGTTCTCCTACCGATGACCCGACAGCCAACCTCGCTCGAAACAAGTTCTTTGAGGTCTCGTATCTTGCTATACGAGATTGCTCTCCATAAAGTTCCTTTGTATGGAGAAATATGCCATCAAGGTCCATATCCTCGTGCCTCCTCTGATGTTCATTGTTCATCGAGGCAAGCACGATGCACTTGGCTTTCGCGCAATCTAAATCCCAGGTTTTGCGGATTTCCTTATCCGCATTGCTGGATTTGGGACCAGGGACAGCAGGTGCCGTAGCGGTGAGGACGTACCCCAGTTTGTCATAGGTCAAAGCCATTTTGACATTCCGCAGCCAATCTTTATAGTTTGGCCCTGTCAGTATATTTTTCTCTAAAAGTAACTTAAGTCCAGTCATTTTCAGGGTCGCTGCAATTAGGAGAGAGAGAAGAAAACTCTTTAGCATGATGCTCTTGCAAGTTTAGAGTGGTTTTTAGTTTATCTAAACTGGATGGCTCCCACTGTTTCTAGAATCCTTCCTCAAACCATAAAAGAAGAATTAGCCAGGACTATTCTCACCGTACAATACTTGCTTAACCGTTCAGCCAGGCTGGTGTCGGTACTTCGAGGGAGGTTTTCCAACGCTTTCGCGAAATTCCTTAATTAAATAATCTCTTTTCTCTGGGGGCGTAACCCCGCTGACACTTTTCTGGACACCTACGAGGTTTATAGCATTGATCGTTAAGTGACGAATATCCTGATAAGTAGCATATACTCACAGTAGGATCGGGATCCAAATATCATCGTCTGATAATGCTGTAGGAATGCTACCAACATTCATCAAACTCAAAATGGTATGCATCTCTCTGCAAATTTTAGTTTCTTTAGAAATTCCCGATATCGATTTTTGCCCCATGCTCTTATGATCTTGACTAAGGGCCAACAAATCATAAGTCACATGTCAAGTTCTGCCCATCATTATCCTGTTGATTTGAACCCATCCGTATACTCTTGACTAAGGGCCAAACAAAGTAATACGACTGTACCAAACCAACTCATCTATCTATGCAACAAATGAATACCCCAGCAGCTACCAATCACTATGTCTTGACTAAGGGCCAAACAAACATAGCTTGAATACTACTGACCATTCATAAGAAATGACGGAGGGCTACGACTGGTTTTGGCGAAACCGTGAACATAGTGAACTTGATATAACCGAAGGAACCTGATAGCTTTTAAAAGGAGTGGTTAAATCTCCGCATTTAAAAAATATCTGTTTTAAAAATAACCGAGTGGTTTCTTTTTAAATTGTTCCAACGATTTAAACTTGGTTTATTTTCTTTGCATTATAGATAATGTGTCCCATCATTAACCTATCATTGCAGAAAACAACGAAAATATGACGTCCTCTTATGCCATCCGCATTCGCCACGGGGCCCCGTCATTACCCGTTAGGTTACTTAACTAACGACAGAGCGGGTGCTGGGCTAGCGCGGGTGCAAAACATAAGTGACGTCTAAATAGCTACATTATATATAGATATTTTACATTCGTCTGACGCAATGATATTCATTCCAGAACACAGATAAACTTTATTGGATTTGCAAGCAATCTGTATTTCTTTTGAGCCTGCAAGAAAAGACAGATTACACAGTTGTGATGAATAGCCGTTACCCCACCCTCGACCCCTACGGGTACGGCAAACTACCCGCCCGGCAGTTTGTGTACCCCACCTTGGGTCAGTCCTAGGAGCATAAACAGTAAAATGAAGTAATACAACGGTGGCTACAACCGCAACCTGGATGTGCCCCGCAAAATAATATTACAACAAATTACATTTACAACAAATGAATTAAATAATAACCCATTTCAAAACCCCGACTATACACCACAACAGTCCAATACAGTTTATATGCACAAACAGATAAAACCATTTCAGAAATGTGCAACCCCCTGCCAACTGACAGACTAGCAGTTAGGGGAGGTTTACGAACATATTAAACAATCACAGATATAATCCAATATGCAAATACTGTACAATTTCGATCGATTAAACATCTTTAATATTGCTCCAAAAATAGCTCTGTAAAACTGAAACCTGAGCAAATATTAAATATCCTAGAAAATCCCAAATACCACAGAGAAGCAGCACAGGAAATTTGAGTTCCTGACTTGGCAACTCGGTGGCGGAAGCGCGGCGGATCGGTGCGATCCGCCGCGGTTCCGCGGCCGTGTTGCCGATTCAGGAGCTCAAATTTCTTGGGTGTTCTTCTGGTGTCTTTTCAAGCTCTCTGAACTTACCTGAAAAATTTTTGGACTTCATTTAAATTTCGACAGAAACTTGACAGTTTTAGGGTTTTCCGGCTTCGTTTTTCCGTTCGAAATTCGTACAAATTTGCAATTAAGTTATTTATTGTTTAGCGAGGCTCTGATACCACTGTAAGTCGATGTACTACACCCCAATTCTTGTGGGGAGGCTGAATTTTCAAAAACGAACTTGTTTAGTGAACGAACATCGACTAACCGCTTGAATCGAAGCTGAACTATAAATAACCAAACACAAAGTGTTTCTAAACTACTGTGTTTAGGGATTATACCTAATGAACCAACTCCTTCGTCTTTACTAACTCCTTGTTCTCCTCGGCCTTCTCGAAGTAGTAGACGATCCACCCGAGAGCAAAACTCCAAGCTTAGCCTCTAAACTTGAGGCAACTAACCTTCTTCGATTTCTAATCAAAGAAGATAGATTGAGATAGAGTGATGGTTATGGATTGTTTAGTCTTACTAACCCTTGTACTCAACTCATGAGAGGGGAGGATTAGTCTTTTGGAGAGAGAGAGCTTGAGGAGAGAGAAGGTGAGAAATATTATCATATGAGAATAGTAAGTTATCATAATAAATATGAAGCATTCTTATTTATGAAGAAAAGAATAATACATAATGAATAAACATGCTTCACAAATATCTAATGGTGATTCATTATCATGACTTATTATGCATTTATCATGCATTAATGATATGCATGAATCACCCTCATGACTCACTAAACTCATTTAATGCAAATGAAACCTAAACCTCCTTAGTCACCACTTCTAGAAGCTTCTCGCACAATTACGAGAACGCCCCTCCAATCCGCAAAAATACGGAAAAACTTTAGACTGAAAAAATCCAATAACCGGATACCAGTAACTGGCTTAAACCAAAGCCGACTGGTAAAAACTGTCCGAAAGTCGTACGCGCGTAAACGCACGTATGCGTCCGAACCCTTGTCGTAAAACCATACGACCTCTATATCGTTTCGCATGGAATAGGAAACTCTCTGTGTGGGACTCTAGAGACTCGACTACTACGCTGGCAGTGGGTTTAACCACAGACCGCAAGCAGCACTAGCTGTACGTAACGGTCCCCAGGTAGTTGTCGATAAGAAGGCCGATGAGGAAACCCATCCGAACTCCTACTGAGTCTGATGTGACAATCTCCATACAGTCCGGTCCGTTCGTCCAAGACTATCGCATATCCGGCCTAGGGGGAGGCAAGTGTCAGTCCCCTAATAGCGGTATAAGTCGTGTCGGAGGGAAGCCCATTACACCCTGAGAAACTACTGGAACCTACCAGCAAATCTCGCTTGCCCTGGCCAGGGACTTTGCGTAATGGCTCTCTGACACAGCGCGATATCTACTCCCAATACCGGGAGGGACGAATCCTTTCTAACCGCCACTGCCTCCAAGTGCTCGGGACTGCACCCAACTGCTACCTGTTTGCACGACTCCTTTGAGCCGTGGTAGGGTAGCAATCTAAGAACAGTGGGACACACTCGAGGCGAAGTTGCAGTGTCAAGTCTGCGGACTACGCTGTACTCATGTCACCTGGGAACTGTTCACTGACGACTGGTATAAAACCAACCAACAGTTCCCTGTGAGTCCTGTCCGGTGTACCCGTAACCAAACGAGCACCTGTATACTATCTCCAGTACGACGTACTGACGGCTGTGGGACAGACCATCTCCCCAACTGGGATGAGAAGCGTACACACTAGTCTACTCCGGAGTATCGATGCTCTGTCTCGATAATCCAACGACTAGGGACCTGAATAAGGATGTGCTTGTAGACTACCCAGCCCCCACAAGTGTGACTGCCATCACAACGCTGGTAGTCAAGCAAGATCCTAAGAGCTCTATCAATACGTACACTCACATATTATGATAGAAAAACCAAGTAGCATACTACCATGTTTAGCAAGACTGTTATATACATGTGAATATCCCAAGCTTCCATTAAGTAATATACAAACTAGTATGATACAGTAATGGCCTTCTAGGGCATAAACACTAACATGCTTGACACGGATTTATATTGATTTCATTGATGAAACTACGGCTACATTACAGAAGTTTTATTAAGGTAAGAATACAGATTTCCCATGCTAATCATATTCAAATCTCGTGTTGTTTATCGCATTCATGTTGCATAAATACTAGTATATCGCATCATATTAGTATATGTAGGCTGTGACGAAATTGTGTGCATGCTCACGATAGCCTTATTAGATGTTACTTATTACTCACGAGTTGGCAACTCACACCCGTCTTGCCGCGGTGTTTTGCAGGTGCAACCCGTCAGCACATTAGCGGCGGGCGCATCTCCTCTTTTGCTCCCTTTTGCTTGTACTCGCAGCATTGTTCGTACGTGGGTTGCGGGGTTATTTTGTTTCCACCGTGTATCGGTATTGTATCTAGTGTACTCCATCTACCATATCTACCACTTTTACTATTTTATTAGCGACTTAGAGATGAGACAGTGAGATTTGTACTTTTATGTTGTTTCTCTGGGGTCGAGCTCACATGAGCCGATGTGATGTTTCCTTACTTTGTGCCTTTATATGCTTATTTTGCACGGAGATGATACATATTGCGTGTGATTGTGAGTCCGCCTTTGGCGAAGAGCTAGCTCCCGCTTGGGGATGCCTTATTTCATGATGTACATAAATTCTTGTTTTGTACCCGTTTGGGGCCAGTATTTACAAAGGAGACTCTGCCGAAATTTTCGGAAAAAGTGTGATGTTGCTTTTAAGGTTTGATGTGACTTATTTGATTAAAATTCGCTTTCCTTAACTGGGTTTTCCTTTACTCTATTTCCTTATTTGGTTTTGATTTCTGGGATTTGGCTTACATAGATTACGTACGCCTTGAGACGTTTCGTAATTTAAGTTCCAGTCACGCTCCGTACTTTTCGGGTCGTGACAAATATCCAGCAGCTACCAAACACTATGCCTCGGCGAAGGTCAAAATATATATCTTGAATACTACTGAATATTCTTCTGAAATGAAGGAAGGCTACGAATGGTTTTGGCGAAACTGTGAACGTAGTGAACTTGATATAATTGAAGGAACCCGATAGCTTTTAAAAGGAGTGGTTTAAGCTCCGCATTTAAAAGTCTCCAATTTTTAAAATAACCAAGTAGTTTTAAAATTTGTTCCAACGATTCAGCTTTGGTTTGTTTGCTTTGCATTAATGTAATGCAGTCCTATCATTTACACCTATCATCACAGAAAAAGACGAAAATACCATGTCCACTTATGCCATTCGCATTCGCTACTGGGCCCCGTTATCACCCGTTAGGTTACTTAACTAAGGACAGAGCATGGGCTGGACTAGCGCAGATGCAAAACATAAGCAACGCCTACTAGATATCATATATAGATATATACATTCATTTCATACAATAATAGGCATTCCAGATCACAGATGAACATATTGGATATACTAGGAATTCCGCGTTTCGTTTGAGCCTGTAACGAAAGACAGATTCCACGGTCGTGATGAATAGCAAAACCCCACCATAGACCCCTACAGGTGCGAAAAACTACCCGCCAAATTCCTGAAGGGAAGCAACCTTCCTCAGCAAAGTGAATAGGCCACTCGGCACTTCAAAGTACCCGGTAGTTTGTGCACCCCTCGTTGGGTCGATCCTAGGAGCAAAAACAGTAAAAAAAAATAATACAACGGTGGCTACAATCTCAACCCGGATGTGCCCCGCAAAAATAATATTACATCACTTTAAAAAATTTACATCGAATGACAGAATGAAAACCCTTATCTCACATCCCCGACTATTCATCCATGACGATCCAACAATTTCATATACACAAACCAACATGACAACAGCACAGATATGTGCAACCCCGACTAAACGACGTATACCAATTAGTCAACGTTTCCAAACACATATACACATCACAAAGCTTGTATAGTAACTTCAACATTAGAATTCTGAACGCAATTAGAAAACTTAACCAATTTTCAAAAACTTGAAAATCCAGTGAGCTAAAGTTCCAAAAACAATCGTTTTAAGCCAATCCGGGAGTCGAAACGAACGCGAAACCCGCCTGAATCTTCCCGGAGGCAAAGATACCAAAATTAACTGTCGATCGAGGGGCCTTAGGGGGCACCTACCCCTGGGGGTCACCAAGAGGTGGCCCCCAAGGGGAGGCAGACCCAAGAGCACCAATCTGTGGTGCTCTCAGGTCACCAGCCCCCAAGGCCACCTTGTGGTAGTCTTGGGGGTAGGCCCAGCCTTAGGTCCCCCCAAGGTGTCCCCGGGGTGCGCACACTTCACTCCGCGGCTTCTCGGTTCAAACCGTGAGCCCACGGGGTGTGTAAACAAGTCAAAACATCATTTTGGAAAATGTTTTTATCGGCAGTTTTTGCATGACAAAAACGGCGGATTTCTAACGTCAATGCAAGCTATCTAAGGCTTATGAGTGGTTCTAATACCACTATAATTCGATGTCGCGCACCCCACGTGTTTGCGGGAGGCGAAAATTGCAAAAAATGATTTTTACGGGCTTCGCAACACCGACATGAACCAAGGATCAAACAAAAACCATAGCTAGAAAACTACTTGAGGTTTAACTACTTGAATACGAAGTTATACCTCACGATACATGTCTTTCGGGTCTTCATCGTTGTCCTCTACTAGTCGTCAGCTCTAAGGATCGAAAACGGATCGGGCAACTTCGGCGGCCTTCTCGAGTCAAAGACGATCCACCCGAGAGTCTATAGTCCGAGCTCCTACCTCAAATATGAGGTAACATCGGCTTCTAGTTCGCTAAACAAGAAGTCCTAAAAGGTGTAGAGTAAGATGATGGAATGCTTTGTCTCTTAGAACACAAGGTTTCTCAACTCATGAGACTTTATGGGTTATGAGGAAGAAGAAGGAGACATGAAGAAAAATGAGAGAGGAGAAGAGAGCTTGGATGATGCTTGACCATTAATTTGTGATGAATAGTTGAACCAAATGAATTATTGATGAGATAATATCTCACCAAAAAAATTTATGGTTCACAAATATCTTTTTCGTCAAGTGATGAGTCATAGCCATCTGAAGAAAATATCTCCACCTTATTTCTCCACCTCATTATTCTTTAATCCATAAAAGAAAAAGAAACCCTAATGATGTGTCCCTTCTAGAAGCTTTCCCATAAGAATTATGAGAATGTCCCTCATCCGTATATACATACCCGCATCCGTATTCCGAAGAATACGAATACAAAGAGACGAAAATAATCCATCAATATAATACTAGGATCCGGCTTAAACCAAAGCCTACTAGTATTATTCGTCCGATCATCATACGTGCACAAGTACACGTAAGTGATCGAAGCCCTGCCGTAAAACCATACGGAATCTACACCTTTTGCCCGGTGCCGGGAAACTCTCTATGTGGGACTCTAAAGACTCGACACTACGCTGGCAGCGGGTTTAACCACAAGCCGTAAGTGGTACTTGTTAGAAATATGTATGCCGTAAAGGCCATTATTGATGATATAGTGGATGCTTGGACATAAATATAGAAGGCTTTCTTGATCGATATGATAGTATGCTATCAAGTTATCTTTATCTTAACAAGTAGACTAGTATTTATACTGTCTGTCTCTTACATGTTGATAAAGCCTTTAGGATTTGTACTTGACTACCAGGACTATGATGATATCATACTAGTGGGGCCAGGGTGGTCCACAAGTACATCCTTTAATCAGTTCCTAGTCGTGCGAATATCGAGACCAGGGCATCGATATTCCATTGTAGACTAGTGTGTACATTTCTTGTCCCTTAGAGGGCGATGGTTGATCCCACAACCATTGGTGTGTGACATCAAAGATTGTACGCAGGTGCTCATTGGAGAATGGGTACACCGAACAGGACTCACAGAGGACTCCTATGTGGTAGTATACCTATCGTCAGATAGCAGTCCTCAGGTGACACTGGTACAGGTTAGTCTGTAGACCCGAGATAGTCATAGAGTCTTGTGTGGTTCCTACTGTGCTTTGATTTCCTCCCTACCACATCTCAAAGGAGTTGTGCAAACAGGTGATTTTTAGGTACAGTCCCGAGTCACATGGAGGCAATGAGCGATAGGAGGGGTTTCGTTTCTCGCGGTATTGGGGGTTGATGTTGCGCTATGCTGGATTGGCTATAACTGGAAGTCACTGGCCAGGGCTGCTGCAGAGATTTACTGATAAGAGTTATCAGTAGTTTCTCGAACCGTTATAGGCCAGACATCGGCATGATTATCATGTTACTGGGGACTGACGTTTACCACCCCTAGAAATGATATACGACATATCAAACGAAGAGACCGGACTGTACGGTAGTGTTACTGATAGGCCTAATGAAGAGTATGGATGATCTTGCTTGTTGATCTTCATATCGCACAATACCCGGGTAGACGTTATGTTCAGCTAGTTGAAGTCGATGCCATGCACCACGTGAGTCCGCATGGAGGCAGAAAGTGTAAATAATAATAATTTTTGCATCGTAACATCGAATATTGTTAGTTATATGTATGCCCTAGAGGCCATTACTGTACATAGGATGTATATTGTAGTGGATGCTGAGACATATATAGGTATGACTTTCTTGCTCGACATGATAGTACGCTATCTGGTTGCTCTTTATCTTAACATGTATACTTTTAGTCTCTCTATTACATGTTGATAAAGCCCTTAGGATGTGTACTCGACTTCCAGGACTATGATGTAGATCATACTAGTGGGGCCTGGGTAGTCCATGAGTACATCCTTCAATGTTCCTAGTCGTGGGAATATCGAGACGGGGCATCGATATTCCAGAGTAACTAGCGTATATCTTCTCGACCCATATGATGGGCGATGGATGATCCCATATCCATTGGTGTTTGACATCAGAGATGGTATGCGTGTGCTCGGTGGTGACTGGGTACACTGAACGGACTCGCCGAGAACTCCCAGATGGTATTATACCTCACGTCAGATGGCAGTTCTCTGGTGACACTGGTACAGCTTAGTCTGTTGACCCGAGATCGTCATAGAGTCTTGTGTGTCTCCCACTGTGCTTTGATTTCCACCCTACCACGGCTCTACTGAGTCGTGCAAACGGGTGGTTTTTGGGTACAGTCCCGATTCATATGGAGGCAATGAGCGATAGGAGGGGATTCGTCTCTCCCGGTATTGGGGGTTGATGTTGCGCTATGCTCGACTGGCCATAACTGAAAATCCCTGGCCAGGGTTGCAGTGATATACAGGTAAGAGTTATCAGTAGTTTCACGCTATGTTATCGACCTTACATCGGCATGACTTATCGAGCTACCGGGGTCTGACATTTACCACCCCTAGGCGAGATATGCGACATATCAGACGATCAGACCGGACTGTACGGTAAGTGTTGCTGGTTGGATTCACAGGAGTGTGAGCGGGCTTGCTCGTTGATCTTCTGATCGCTCAATACCCGGGTGGCCATTACGTTTAGCAGACCGCTTGCGGCTTGTGGGTGTTTGATATGATCATCACCTGCTGCCCGTGTATTGACGAGTCTTTAGAGTCCTACACAGAGGTTTCCTGGCTCAAGCGAAACGAAATAGGAGCGCATATGAGATATGTGTGGGACCGAGAATAATACCAGTATGTGATACTGTATTCTATTCTCTCGATTTTTATCATTGGACGGTTATATAAGATATAGCCGGGTTACCGAATCAAGTGTTGATTCGATACATTGATACACTTGATATTAGTCGGTTATATGCAATATGACCGGATCATTAAATCAAGTGTTGATTTAATGATTTAATGTATAATTATATATTTGATATATTACTTTATACATTAACTAGTATTTGTTCACTTAAGATTGATTTTCTCACTTGATGTCCACAAGTAGTATATGTGATATATTTTTGTGCACTTGATTGTATCATGTTTGATGATACATGCAAACTTGGGTGTATGTTAGATTTAAACCATGTTTAGGTTAATGGTTAGGGTTTTATTATCTTTACTTATTTTCTTTATTCATTTTTAGGCAAGAAATAAAATGGTGGCTTCTTTTGTTTTTTACTTGAAGCTTCATGAAGCTTTGAAAAGCTTTGACCATTTTGTTTCTTTCCTTAACCTAACCATTCACCTAAACCCTAGTTTAGTCTCTACACTAGTTGTACTCACCCATGGTTGCTAAAATGATAACCATCACTTGATTTTATTTTTGAGATATTTCTAATTCATTTTTCCTTCTTCTTCTTCATCTTCTTCTTCAAGAAAAGAAAAGCTTTCTTGAAAATTCCAAGTGATGAAATCAAGTGAGAAATCCAATTCTAAAGTCAACCTACTTCCTATTTCTTCATCCTCTACCACTTGCCATGTAGTAGAGTGTGTTATCTTCATAAGTTCTATGACCATGTGAAGATGAAGCTTGATCTTCAGTTGCCTCGACGTAGATCATCTTCGGCATCGAAGTCGACGACCTAGCCCGATCATTTCTCCGACGAAACCATCGCCAGAGTCCGGGATCCGATGATCGCAGCGAAGGGACATCGTAACGGAGCTAAGGAAGTGGAGGACCGGATCTACAAAGGTTGTAGTCCCTTTCACTTTTTAGTTAAGTTGTTAACTTGCTTGTAGTTTCGCCTTTACTTTTAGTAACGATCTAGTTTAGGGTTCTTTGGCACATAGAAAATTTTGAATTGGACATGATTGATCAGTTGTAGAACCTCATGGGTGTGCCTAGGAACCCTACAGTGGTATCAGAGCCTAGTTAGAGCTTTAGGCGAAGTGTAGAGGAAGTTAGAGATCCGATCGAACCCCGAAACCCCGATCAAAACCCTTCTCTGTACATTTTTTCAAACTGTGGTTTGTTGTGAATTAAAAATGCTCAGAAAATTAATCAGGAAAAACTAAGAATTACTGTGACGTACGGAGCTCTAACTCAAAAATTCGACCGCGGAACCGCGGCCAAACCAAGGGTTTGGCGGCGGTTCCGCGGCCAAAATTGTGACTTAGTCCCTGAAATTTTATGTAATTATTCTTAGGTCCTTTCTTGTTATTTTTTTCTGGGAACTTTTTAATTCCACTCAAGTGTTGAGTTTGTTAGGGTTGTTTTGGGGATTCGATGTTTCGATCGGATTGTTTAACTTTGTTTATGTTTTTCCGGATATTTTAGAACATGTTGAAAAGTTCGACAGGATATAAATACCCACTTTTTCCCCTACCGGGAAATTTCCAGGTGTTGGATTTTTTCGTGGTTTAAGAACGTTCTAAGTAGTGCAAGTAACACGATGGACCCTTTAGAAGTCAACAAACCGTAACTCGATTATGTGACCGTCTTGAACTGCCCTTTGAACCTTAGGGTTTGGGGCAGTACGGCATGCCACATGTGAGGCGTTGGCTTGACCCTTCAACGGCTGGACCGTTGGTACTGTGGCATGAAGTGAATGTTTTTAAACTTATTTCATGTGTTGAGTTGTTTCGGGAAAACTTGGGTGTTTGAATGTTCGATCGGAAAGTTTGACATTTTCTATTTATCTGGAATGTGATACAATATTTGGAATCCACAAGTAGTTATGAGATAACTGATTTGAATATTATAAATCTAGCACTTTAGTCTCACTTGATCGGTTGCCAAGGAATTTAGATGCGATCAAAAGTCCGTCGCAATCACGTAGCGTACGCGGATACTCGCCGGGTAAACTTAATAGACAGCTACACCCCACAGCCCCGACCAAGTGACTGTAGGAGAACCCCGTCGCCGAAAGCATCTGTTCGGGTGCTCGCGGCAGGGGTGTTCCGCCTTAGTGCACTTCGTCGACGGTATCGGGGGGTGCAGCCGTCTACTAAAGTTTGCGACGAGCATTCGTTCAGGATGCCGAGAATCTTGTTGAATTGCCCGAATTTATATTGAAAAGTGTTTTCGATATTGAGACTAAAATGCGGGGTTTTTAATTGTTAGGCATGCAATGTCTAAGGAATTCATTTGATTAGGCATGCGATGTCTAAAGAGTTTGCGGATTCCAACTGTTGTAGTTTTACACTTTCTTTTCTGCGACCGTAAGTGTAATATGTGATATCGCCGGTTTCGTTGCTATATGTCAACGACAATTAGGATGCGCATATTTATTTACGTTGATGACATGTGATGTTATGTGTTGCTGGATATGTTATATTGGATCGTCGTGTTCGAATAGCCGGTTTTTTTTTATGTGAGATGAGTGTTTTTCCATTTTCATTCATGTAAAAACTTGTATGTAATATTCTTTTAATGGGGCACTTCCAGGTTGCGGAAGATGTCACCGTTGATGTATATTATTTAATTTTTCGCATTTGGATAGACCCAAGGAGCGGAGCACAAGTAACCGGGTTCTAGGGTCCAGTGGGAGGCCATCTCAACGAGTCGAGTTCGGGTCTCCTAACCCTAGAATTGGTAGGGTTGCTTTTCGCTCTCGTAAGTGTCTAGGGGTGTGGGATTGGCTATTCATCGCGACCGTGGAATCCGTGTTTTATACTGGCTCGTATTAAAAACACGGACGTCCTAGTATATCCAATATTTCATATGATATTTTCTGCTGCCTTATCTGTGATGTGATCATGTGATATGTTCAGATAGATATTGTATATAGTATATACGATATATTATATAGGCGTTGCTTATGTTTTACACCCGCGCTAGCACTGCCTCGCTCTGGCGTTAGTTACCAAACCTAACGGTGCAGACGAGACATCGAGGCGAATGCGGATGGCATAAGCGTACGTTATATTTATCTGTGATGTTTAGGTGGACTTAAATGATGGGATATTCATTAATGTGATTAATGAAAGAAAATAAACCTAAAAGATGTTGAGGAATCGAATTTCAAAAATAAAAACAGGTATCTACAGTTCTTGCTTTGCATCGCGGTGTTCCTTGTAGAACATCCTGCACCTTATTCGATAAGGAAAGGACCGAGATCCCTTCACCGAGAGTGACTCCTTTAGCAATAACTGGCAGATGCTACAACCCTCGGTTTGTCTTTTGATTGCTTCTATAGTTTTTGCTTTGCACAGCGGTATATATGTTAGTGTATATGCCCTAGAGGCCATTACTGTATCATACTAGTTTGTATATTAATTAATGGAAGGTTGGGATATTCACAGTTGTATATACAATCTTTCTCGAAATGGTAGTATGCTACTTGGTTTGTCTCTGCTTTAATATGTGCATGTGTTTCTTTTAGCATATTGCTGATATACATATTAGTAGAGCCCTTAGGATCTTTGCTTGATTACCAGCGTTGTGATGGCGCTCACACTCGTGGGAGCTGGGTGATCTATAAACACATCCTTATACAGGTCCCTAGTCGTTGGCCTATCGAGACAGGGCATCGATACTCCGGAGTAGACTAGCGTATGCGCTTCTCATCCCAGTGTGGGAGACGGTCTGTCCCACAGCCGTCAGTACGTCGTACTTGAGATAGTATACGGGTGCTCGTTGGGTTACGAGTACACTGGACAAGACTCGTCGGGGACTGTTGGTTGGTATTATACCTATCGTCAGTTATCAATTCCCAGGTGAAATGAGTACAGCTTAGTCCGTTGACTTGACACTGTCACTTCGCCTCGAGTGTGTTCCCACTGCACTTTGATTACTACCCTACCACGGCTCAAAGGAGTCATGCAAACAGGTAGTTTTTGGGTGCAGTCCCGAAGCACTTGGAGGCAGTGACGGTTAGACAGGATTCGTCTCTCCCGGTATTGGGGGTTGACATCGCGTAGTGTCCAGGAGAGCCATTACACGAGTAGTCCCTGGCCAGGGCAAGCGAGATATACTGGTAGGTTTCCAGTGTTATCTCAGGGTGTTCTGGGCTTCACTCCGGCACGACTTGTACCGCTATTAGGGGACTGACGTTCACCGCCCCCCTAGGCCCGCCATGCGATGTATCAGACGAACAGACCGGACTGTACGGAGATTGTCACATACATGCTCAGTAGGAGTTCGGATGGGGTTCACCTCATCAGTCTTCTTATCGACATCTACCTGGGGACCGTTACGTACAGCTAGTGCCGCTTGCGGTCTGTGGTTAAACCCACTGCCAGCGTAGTGTCGAGTCTTTAGAGTCCCACACAGAGAGCTATTCGCCTTTAGGCAAAATGAGTAGAGGTCGCATGGTTTTGCGACAGGGTTCGTTCACATCCGCGCACTTGTGCACGTTTGCTGTCCGGGCAGTTTATACTAGCAGGCTTTGGTTTAAGCCGGATCCTAGTATATGATTTGAGATTGGTTTTTCTCATTGTATTCGTGTTCCTCGGATCACGGATGCGGGTGCGTATGCACAATTGCTTGAGACAGAGGGAGGGGACTTTGATTAGGGTTAATGGCTATTTTCATTTTATTAACCCTAATGGTTATGTGTGTATTATAGTTAATTGATAATTAGTTTAATAATTGTGCATGGTTATGGTTGTTAACCATTTGACCTTATTGACTTGTTGACCAAGGTTGACACTTTGACCATCATCATTTCTTTTGGATGATGCTTTTTGATCTTTGCAAATTGAAATGATAATGGTCATGTCATGATTAACCATGACAATTATCTAGCTAATTATTCAATTAAAATAATTCACACATATTAGTGAGAATGGTTCTATTATTTCTCATTCTATCATATCATTTCTCTCTCTTGTTCTACCTCTCCCTCAAGCTCTCTCCCGCTCATGTGTTGAGAAACACTTGAGCTTGAGAAAAACCCTCTCTTGATCTTCTCTACTCTCATCTAGGGTTGAAGGACTAGCACTTCTTGAACCCTAGTGACTTCTGGCTTGGAGTTGAAGCCAAAGGTTGAGGCTTTCGGAGCAAGGAGAGAAGGACAAAAAGACCAAAGGTATAACCTTTCTAGCACTTAGCTAGTTTGTAGTTAGCTTTAGCAAGTTTTTGTTTAGCAAAGATCCTTAAAGCATAGTCCATGTTGCCTATAGTTGATAAAAATTCGATTTTTATTATGTTTTCCGCCTCCCCGTAAGCACCGGGGTGGGCAACGTGGACTTACAGTGGTATCAGAGCCTAACTAAACATAAACTAGCTAAGTAGTGAAGTGTGTCGAAGTTCGAAACCGAAAAATCGAAAAACCAAACTTTTAAAAACCGTACTTTCTGTTAAAATTTTTTCTGGTCAAAACAAAATTTGATATACTGCTAAAATCGTCTCAGGGTTTTTTAAAGATAACCACAAAACCCGGTCCAGCGATTCGTCTAAACCGCCGCGTTTCCGCGGCAATAGCAAGCTATTGCCGCGGAACCGCCGCCGTTTGGACTCCTCACTGGGTCGAGTTTGGTGCAGTGTATCTCTGACTTGGTTTTTGTATTTTTGAGATATGTTATGTGCCCAGATTTTCCAGAATAGAAATTTACTTTTGGGGGCCTATAAATCCGTATTTTTTTTTTGAACTTCAATACACTTTGACTACAAAGGTTATATCTGTGATGCTTGCATGTATTGAACATCGGCTAATCGCTATATGTCGATTAGTCGGGGTTATACATATCTGTGATCTGTGTTTGATATTGGTTTGTGTATATGAATGGGTTGGATTGTCGCGGGTGAATAGCCGGGATGGATGTGAGATGAGTGTTGCTTTTCTTTCATTCATTTGTAATATGTAAATTGATGTAATATTATTATTTGTTTGGCCGCACAACCGGGTCGGGGTTGTAGCCGTCATTGTATAATTTTTTTTACTGTTTTTGCTCCTAGGATAGACCCATGGAGGGGGTGCACAAACTACCGGGTAGCTCGAAGTGCCGAGTGGCCTACTCACGGTGGTGAGGAAGGTTGCTTCGCTTCGGGTACTTGGCGGGTAGTTTGCCGCACCCGTAGGGGTCTTGGGTGGGGTATTGGGCTATTCACCGCGACCGTGTAATCCGCTTTTCGTTGCAGGCTCGAACGGATTGCGGATTCCTAGTATATCCAATGTATTCATCTGTGATCTGTAATGTCTATCATTGCTATATATTTATATATGATAACTATTTAGGCGTTGCTTATGTTTTACAGCCGCGATAGCCCAGCCCCCGCTCTGTCATTAGTTAAGTAACCTAACGGGTGATGACGGGGCCCCGTGGCGAATGCGAATGGCATAAGCGTACGTCATATTTTGGTTGTTTTCTTCAATGGTAGGATTAAATGATGGGATGCATTAAAAGAACTAATGCAAGAAAATAAACCAAGTAAAAGTCGATTGGAACACTTTGAAAACCACTTGGTTCTTTTCAAAACCAAACTTTTAAACGCGGAGCATGAAACACTCCTTTTAAAAGCTATCTCGTTCCATCGATTATATCAAGTTCACTACGTTCACGGTTTCGCCAAAACCATCCGTAGCCCTCCGTCATTTCATATGAATATTCAACAGTATTCAAGCTGTGTTTGTTGGCCTTAGTCAAGGCACGGTGTTTGGTAGCTGGTGGGTATTCATATGTTGCATAGATAGAATGCGTTGGTTTGGGACAGTCGTATTGCTTTGTTGGCCATAGTCTAGGGTATATACGGGTGGGTTCAAATTAACCTGGATAACGACGGGTAGAACTTGACATGTGAGTTATGATTTGTTGGCCTTAGTCAAGGTCATAAGAGCATGGGGCAAAAATCCACATCGGGAGTTTCATAAAACTTGCTAGCGCTGCATACCATTTAGAGTGTGATAATTCTGGTAGGATTCCTTCGGTTTTATCACGCGATGATATTTGGATCCCGATCCTACTATGAGTATATGCTACTCCTCGGGAAAAATCTCACTTAACGATCAATGCTATAAACTTAGTAGGTGTCTAGAAAGGTGTTAGCGGGGCTACGCCCACAGGGAAAAGAGGTTACTTAATTAAGGAACTTCGCGAAAGCGTTGGAAAACCTCCCTCGAAGTACCGACACTGGCCTGGCTGAACGGTTAAGCAAGTATTGTACGGTGGGATTGATCCTGACTAATCCTTTCTTTACGGTTTGAGAAGGGATTCGAGAGACAGTGGGAGCCATCCTGTTTAGATAAATTAAAAACCAATCTAAACTTGCAAGAGCATCATGCTAAGTGTTTTCTTCTCTCTCTCTCTTAACTGCAGCGACCCAATGACCGCACCTAGGTTACATCAAGATAATAAAATGACTGAATCTGACTGTTATGACTGGCAAAGGTCTGTCCAGATGTCCATTGCCTATGACAAGCTGGGACACCTCTTGACTGATCCAACCCCTGCCGTCTCAGGTCCAGTTTCCCCTGTCACGGATATCGATATTCGTAGGACATCGGAAGAAGACTACGCGGAAGCCAAGTGCCTCGTGTTAGCCTCAGTTGATGGTATATACCAGAGGCAGCACGAGAAGATAGACTCCGCTTCTATCTTCCTCCATAACAAAGTTTTATATGGAGAGCAATCTCGTATCGCAAGATATGAGACCTCGAACGAATTGCTTCCAGCGAGGTTGTCTATCGGGTCATCTGTAGGGGGCAACGTCCTTACAGAGACCAGCTCTTTTGAGCTCTCGGACCTGAAGACCACGTTGAAGAACGGGTCAGATGCTGACTTAGTTCAACAGTCTCTACCTACTACCCTGAAGGAAACCAGGGAAGTAGAAAGAAAGAGAAAGGCAGAAGTTTCAGGAACAGATGTAGTAAAAGAGGGATGTTCCTATTGTTACGGGAATGAACATGGGCAGAAGGATTGCAGGGCTTGTAAAGCCAGTAGCCAGAATTCGAAGCATGTTGTGGCTTCGACTTCGGGTGTGTTTGTGATAGAGAACTGTATGTCAGTTAACCCTACTTCCTGGGTATTGGATACCGGATCAGGATCTCATATCAGTAATTCGTTACAGGCTTTGAGAAACCGTAGGGTTATCAGGAAAGGTGATATGACTCTCAGGGTTGCTAACGGAATGAGCATGTATGTTGTATCCGTAGGAGAATATCATCTAGGACTGACAACTGGGCAGATATTGATTCTGCGTGACTATTTTTATGTACCAGGTTCGACTTGTAATATCATATCTGTATCCTTACTTTCTAAGGAAGGATATGATTTTACTTTTGTAAGCGATGTAGTGAACATCCACCTAAATCAAGTACTGATTGGGTCAGGTACATTGAAATACGGTATATACGATTTGAATCAAGCTCAGGTCTTCAGTGTCCAGAACACACTTAAAAGAAAGTCTCCGGAAACAAATCAGGCTTTCTTATGGCATTGTAGACTGGGTCACATTAATGAGACACGGTTGACAAAGTTACATAAAGAAGGATACTTGGATCCGTTCGAGTACCAGTCTTATGCCACTTGTGAATCTTGTCTCATGGGAAAGATGACAAAGACTCCGTTCACTGGACACGGAGAAAGAGCGAGTGAGCTCTTGGGACTCATACACAGTAATGTGTGTGGTCCAATGTCTACACATGCGCGAAGTGGTTATTCATACTTCATTACTTTCACAGATGATTTCTCTAGGTTTGGGCATGTCTTCTTAATGAAGCACAAATCAGAAGCCTTTGAGAAATTTCGGGAATACAAGAATGAAGTTGAAAAACAAACAGGCAAAAGTATCAAGACACTGAGATCTGATCGAGGTGGTGAATACTTGAGTGCCGAGTTTCTGGGCTTCTTAAAAGAGAATGGAATTCTCTCTTAGCTTACTCCTCCCTACACACCACAACACAACGGTGTATCGGAAAGAAGGAATCGAACCCTATTGGATATGGTTCGTTCCATGATGAGTAAGGCTGAGTTGCCGCGATCCTTCTGGTGTTTTGCACTAGAAACAGCTGCATATCTTTTGAACCAAGTTCCTACTAAGTCAGTGCCTACCACACTATATTAGATGTGGAGTGGGAAGAAACCCAGTCTTAAACACTTTAAGACATGGGGGTTTCCAGCTTTTGTAAAAAAGCAGCATGCGGACAAGCTCGAGGCACGTTCGGTACAGTGTAAGTTTGTGGGATACCCAAAGAACTCCAAGGGGTATCTTTTCTATTACGCAGAGGAACAAAAGGTTTTTGTTTCTCGCCATGCCCGCTTCATGGAAACTGAATTTTTTGAAAAATCAGATAAGTGGGAGCGCAGTAGAACTGGAAGAAATTCCAGAACCATAAGCCATTACTGAAAGCTTGGTAGAACCAGAGGGTTCGAAAGAACAGGACATTCCTACGCCACACCGCAGGAGTAGTAGGCAGTCTCATCCGCCCAAGAGATACTACGGTTTTCTCATTAACGGGGATAGAGAGGATTGCACCATGGATTATGGTTAGCCTACTAGCTTCCAGCAAGCCATCCAGAGCGGCGACTCGGTAAAATGGCTGGATGCAATGCGGGCCGAGATGGAGTCTATGTACACCAACAAAGTTTGGACTTTGGACTTTGCTCCAGAAGGGGTAAAACCCGTAGGATGCAAATGGATCTTCAGAAAGAAGATTGGTGTAGATGGGCAGGTTGAGACCTATAAAGCTAGACTTGTAGCGAAGGGTTTTCGTCAAAGACCTGGTTTGGACTATGACGAGACCTTTTCTCCAGTGGCTATGCTGAAATCCATTCGGATCCTTCTTGCCATTGCTGCCTTCCACGATTATGAAATCTGGCAGATGGACGTAAACACGGCTTTCCTAAATGGAAATTTGAAAGAGTGCGTCTATATGGATCAGCCGGAGGGATTCATTCAGAGTGGGAGCAGCGGTAGAGTGTGCAAGTTGCTAAAGTCCATCTATGGACTTAAGCAGGCATCGCGGAGTTGGAACATATGCTTTGATGATACTGTCAAAGAATTCGACTTTATCAAAAACCCAGATGAACCATGCATTTACAGTAAGATTATAGGGAGAACTGTAGTATTCCTCGTCTTGTACGTGGATGACATTCTCCTAATAGGAAATGATATTCCTATGCTATAGTCAGTCATAGGATTCTTGTCGCAGAGGTTCTCCATGAAGGACCTGGGCGATGCCAACTACATTCTGGGGATCCAGATCTATCGTGATAGATCTAAGAGGATGTTGGGACTTTCACAGTCAAGGTACATCGACACCATACTGAAAAGGTTCAGTATGGAAGATTCCAAGCGCGGTAATCTACCGGCTTGTCACGGGATCACCCTCTCCAAAGAGATGTCTCCCAAGACTGATTTGGAAAGGGATCGCATGTCTATTATACCCTACGCTTCTGCAGTAGGCTCTATAATGTATGCGATGTTGTGTACCAGACCAGATGTAGCATACGCATTGAGCGTTGTAAGCCGGTATCAGTCGAACCCAGGGGAGAAACACTGGATAGCGCTAAAGAACATTCTCAAGTACCTGAGAAGGACAAAGGAGATGTTCTTGGTGTATGGCGGAAAAGACCTCCAGCTTGAGGCCTTTGCTGACTCCAGCTTCCAGAGTGACAAGGATGACTCCAAGTCCATGTCGGGTCATGTCTTTACCCTCAATGGAGGGGCGGTTTGCTGGAAGAGTTCCAAGCAGGAGACCGTTGCTGACTCAACTATGGAAGCGGAGTACATAGCTGCTTGTGATGCCGCAAAGGAAGCTGTCTGGATGAAGAAGTTCCTCACGGAGCTTCAGGTGGTTCCTACCATTGTTGATCCAATACCGCTGTATTGCGACAACAACGGAGCTATAGCTTTAGCGAAGGAACCCAGGTCCCATCAGAAGTCCAGGCACATTTTGAGATGGTATCACCTGATCAGGGAGATCATAGATCGCCAGGAGATCGAGGTGAAGAGAGTTAATACGGAGAACAACACTGCAGATCCACTCACGAAGGCCCTACCCCAGACTCAGTTCAAGCGGCTGATCGAGATGATAGGTCTTCGATACGCCAGTACATGGCCTTAGTGCAAGTGGGAGATTGTTAGTGTATATGCCCTAGAGGCCATTACTGTATCATACTAGTTTGTATATTACTTAATGGAAGCTTGGGATATTCACAGTTGTATATACAAGCTTGCTCGAAATGGTAGTATGCTACTTGGTTTGTCTCTACTTTAATATGTACATGTGTTTCTTTTAGCATATTGCTGATATACATATTAGTAGAGCACTTAGGATCTTTGCTTGATTACCAGCGTTGTGATGGCGCTCACACTAGTGGGAGATGGGGGATCTATAAGCACATCCTTATACAGGTACCTAGTCGTTGGACTATCGAGACAGGGCATCGATACTCCGGAGTAGACTAGCGTATGCGCTTCTCATCCCAGTATGGGAGACGGTCTGTTCCACAGCCGTTAGTACGTCGTACTTGAGATAGTATACGGGTGCTCGTTGGGTTACGAGTACACTGGACAGGACTCGTCGGGGACTGTTGGTTGGTATTATACCTATCGTCAGTTATCAGTTCCCAGGTGACATGAGTACAGCTTAGTCCGTTGACTTGACACTGTCACTTCTCCTCGAGTGTGTTCCCACTGCACTTTGATTACTACCCTACCACGGCTCAAAAGAGTCGTGCAAATAGGTAGTTTTTGGGTGCAGTCCCGAAGCACTTGGAGGCAGTGACGGTTAGACAGGATTCGTCTCTCCCGGTATTGGGGGTTGACATCGCGCATTGTCCAGGAGAGCCATTACACGAGTAGTCCCTGGCCAGGGCAAGCGAGATATACTGGTAGGTTTCCAGTGTTATCTCATGGTGTTCTGGGCTTCACTCCGGCACGACTTGTACCGCAATTAGGGGACTGACGTTCACCGCCCCCCTAGGCCCGCCATACGATGTATCAGACGAACAGACCGGACTGTACGGAGATTGTCACATACAGGCTAAGTAGGAGTTCAGATGGGGTTCACCTCTTCAGTCTTCTTATCGACATCTACCTGGGGACCGTTACGTACAGCTAGTGCCGCTTGCGGTCTGTGGTTAAACCCACTGCCAGCGTAGTGTCGAGTCTTTAGAGTCCCACACAGAGAGCTATTCGCCTTTAGGCAAAATGAGTAGAGGTAGCATGGTTTTGCGACAGGGTTCGTTCACATCCGCGCACTTGTGCACGTTTGCTGTCCGGACAGTTTATACTAGCGGGCTTTGGTTTAAGCCGGATCCTAGTATATGATTTGAGATTGGTTTTTCTCATTGTATTCGTGTTCCTCGGATCACGGATGCGGGTGCGTATGCACAGTTGCTTGAGACAGAGGGAGAGGACTTTGATTAGGGTTAATGGCTATTGTCATTTTATTAACCCTAATGGTTATGTGTGTATTATAGTTAATTGATAATTAGTTTAATAATTGTGCATGGTTATGGTTGTTGACCATTTGACCTTATTGACTTGTTGACCAAGGTTGACACTTTGACCATCATCATTTCTTTTGGAAGATGCTTTTTAATCTTTGCAAATTGAAATGATAATGGTCATGTCATGATTAACCATGACAATTATCTAGCTAATTATTCAATTAAAATAATTCACACATATTAGTGAGAATGGTTCTATTATTTCTCATTCTATCATATCCTTTCTCTATCTTGTTCTTCCTCTCCCTAAAGCTCTCCCCCTCTCATGTGTTGAGAAACACTTGAGCTTGAGAAAAACCCTCTCTTGATCTTCTCTACTCTCATCTAGGGTTGAAGGACTAGCACTTCTTGAACCCTAGTGACTTCTAGCTTGGAGTTGAAGCCAAAGGTTGAGGCTTTCGGGTGGATCTTTCTTTGACGGGAGAAGACGACAAGGTGACCTCCTTCTACTACTTCTAGGAGCAAGGAGAGAAGGACAAAAAGACCAAAGGTATAACCTTTCTAGCACTTAGCTAGTTTGTAGTTATCTTTAGCAAGTTTTTGTTTAGCAAAGATCCTTAAAGCATAGTCCATGTTGCCTATAGTTGATAAAAATTCGATTTTTATTATGTTTTCCGCCTCCCCGTAAGCACCGGGGTAGGCAACGTGGACTTACAATATATGATATATCCTGCACCTTATTCGATGAGGAAAGGGCCGACGATCCCTTCACCGGGAGTGACCCCTTTAGCAAAACTAGAAAAGCCTCAAAAACATTCCATTTAAAAACCATTTGATTCCGCAACGAGATCAAGTTCAAAGCGTTAAAGGTTTTATTAAAAACCATTCGCAACCCTCCGTCATTTTAGAAAGTAGAGTACTTAGTATTCGTGTTTTGTTTGTTGACCATAGTCAAGGCACAGTGTACGGTAGCTAAGTGATGTCTTCCTACACCGCATATGATGCGATTAGTTAGGACAGTCATGTGGCTTTGTTGACCTTAGCCAAGGGTCATGTGGGTGGGTCTAATTAATCATGAAATGACGGGTAGAACTTGACTAGTGCTTATGATTTGTTGACCTTAGCCAAGGTCATAGGTGCTAGGGGTAAAAACCTTTATCGGGAGTTTCAAGTGTTAAAATTTTCAATGAGATTGCATACCTTCTATATGATAGTTGGATCCCGATACCCACTGCGAGTAATTGTTTCTCCAGGGAGAGTTTTGCACTTTACAATTAGTCGATCAAGTAGGTGTCTAGAAAGGTGTCAACGGGGTTACGCCTCTGGGAAAACGAGGTTTACTTTAATTAGGTCCGTGCGAAAGCACGGGGAACCTCCCTCAAAGTACCGACACTGGCCTGGCTGAAAGATTGGCGAACTTGTAGAGTGTAACTAATCCCAGCTAGTCTTTCCTTTTAGGGTTTGAAGGAAGATTTGATAAAAACAGTGGGAGCCATCCTGATTAGATAAAATAAATAACCAATCTAATCTTGCAAGAGCGCACGCCGAGTGTTTTCTTCTATCTCTCTCCAGGTAGCGACCATATCACGCCTTAATCAAGATAATAATATGGATGTATTGACCGAACCCGCTTGTTATACTGAGCTGGGGAACGTTGGTCCCGCTCCAACTTATAATTGTTATAAGACAGAGCAGGAAATAGGAGAATACCAGAATTCCTATGCCGCCCAAACGAAGAAAGTGCATATGATGCATCTCCTTCGGGTATGTTCATTATAAAGAACTGTTTCTCAGTGTCCTCTACGTCCTAGGTATTAGATACCGAATCAGGATCCCTGATATGTAATCTGTTACATAGGGCTACAGAAAGGCAGAGAACTGAGAACGGGTGATAAGTTTCATGAGACAGAAAATGGGGCAAGTGTTGCAGCCAAGTCTGTTGGTCACTGTCACCCTGTATTACCAATGCATTGATTCTGAACAAATGCTATTAGATACCGAACCTGATGTACAAAATCATATCAGTCTCTTTATTAGTAAAGAAATGATAAAATTTTGTATTGTTGGATAATGTTTTGAACATTTCCTATATCAAAAGTTGATCGGTTCAGGCACGTTATCTAAAAGCATTGATGTTCTAAATCAAACTACAGTTCTTAGTAAACGGAACAAACACAAGAGAAAAAGTTCAGAAATGAACGAATCCTTCTTGAGGCATTGTAGACTAGGTCATATCAATGCGACCCGACTGGATGAAGTTACATTTAGATGCATATTTAAATGAGTTTGAATTTACATCTTGTGAAACTTGCCAGTCATGTCACAAAGATGAGATGACCATAGCTCCGTTTACTGGAAACAGAGAAAGAGTTAGTGAACTCTTGGGACTAATACATGATGATGTATGTAAGGTCCCCTGTCTACATATGCCAGGACCGGTTCTTTGTATTTCATTACATTCTCTGATAATCTCTCAAGATTCAGACATATGTTCCTGTTGAAACACAAGTCCGAACCTTTTGAGATATTCACAGAATATAAGTTAAAAATAGAGAACCAAAAACCGGGTATAAGTATTATGTCTTATGATAAGATCAGGGAGGAGAATACTTTTGCATGGGATTCTTGGACTATTCTAAAGGAGAATGAGATTCTCTCTCGGTGTTACTCCTCTAAATACACCACAGCACAACGGTGTATTGGGGTGGAGCAATCGCACCATATTAGATATGGTGTGCTCTATGATGAGTACTACTGAGTTACCTATTTTATTTTGGGGTTATACACTTGAGAAGTTGCATACCTATTGAATTAGATTCGAATCAAATCAGTGTCTACCACTCCATATGAGATATGGTATGGGAAGAACCTATCTCTTAAGGAAGTTAAGATTTGGGATTGTCCGGCCTATGTCAAAAGCAAAATACGGACAAGATCGAGGCAAGGTCAGTTCTGTAGAACTGGAAAGGTTCCAACTATACAAACTGCAGCTGATAATTTTACGGAACCAAAGGATTCAATAGTCCCCGACGAACCTCAGCCTCTCCGCCGAACTAGCAGGGTTCCTCACCTGCCTGAGAGATACTTCGGTTTCTCGATGACAGTGGGAGCGAGGATTGCATCATGAGATGATGACCCAACTAGTTTCGAGCAGGCCATCGAGAGTAAGGACTCTGTAAGAATGGCTGGATGCTTAGCGATCTAAGATGGAATCCATGTACACCAACAAAGTATGAACTTTGGTTGCTATATCTGAAGGGTTAAATCCCCATCAGAAGCAAGTATATCTTGAGAAGATTACTTGGTGTAGATGGAAAAGTTGAGACTTTCAAAGCTAGTCTTGTTAAACGTTTTCGTCATCGACCAAGCGTGGATAATGATGAATCCTTTTCCAGTGGCTATGCTTAAGTCCATCCGGATCCTACTTGCCACGGCTACATACCATGACAACGATATCTGGTGGTTGGGTGTCATGACTGCTTTTCTAAATACTGATTTAGAAGAGAACGTCTATAAGAACACAACCAGAAGGCTTCGTAAACTATGGGAGCAGCGGAAACGTGTGCAAGTTGCTTTGCAGAATAAAGCAGGCATCGCGGAGTTGGGACGTCTGTTTTGATGTGGTAGTCAAAGCGTTTAACTTCATCAAAATAGTAGATGAACCTTGTATATACAAAACGGTAGTAGAGAGTAAGGTGGTCATCCTCGTAGTGTATGTGGACAACATACTCTTGATAGGAAAAGAGTTTCCTATACTACACACGGTCAATCTCCTCTTATCACAAGGATTCTCCAATAGGATAAAGTTGATACCTCCTAAATCCTGGGATTTGGGTCTATGAGATAGATCTAAATGGATGTTAGGATTCTCACTAGTTGTAGTAAGATTGTATCAATCCTGGGGAGAATCACTGGAAAAGTTCCAGGGTGATAAGGACGACTGAATGTCAGTCCCAGGCATTGTCTTTACCCTCAGTAGAGGGACGGTATGTTGGAAGAGTTCCAAGCGAGATACCGTGGCAGACTAGACGATAAAAGCTGGTGACATCGCTATCAAAGATACTACCAAAGAGGCAGTTTGGGTGTATATTGGTTCATGAGATGAACTAGGTTCCTACCATTGTATGACAATGGAAATATGGCTTTGGCCAAGGAACCATGGTCCAATCAGTGACCCAGACATATTCTGAGGCAGCATCACCTGATCATGGAGATAGTTGATCTCCAGGGTGATCGAGGTTAGAAGAGTAGACTCAGAGGACAACACGGCGGATCCACTCACAAAGGCCTTTTTCCAAAGAGAGACTTTTATGGGATGGTTGAGTATGTGATACTGCAACCACTGCTACAGATGGCCCTAGTGCAAGTGGGAGATTGTTAGTTATATGTATGCCCTAGAGGGATTTACTGTACATAGGATGTATATTGTAGTGGATGCTGGGACATATATAGGTATGACTTTATTGCTCGACATGATAGTACGCTATCTGGTTGCTCTTTATCTTAACATGTATACTTGCAGTCTCTTTATTACATGTTGATAAAGCCATTAGGATGTGTACTCGACTTCCAGGACTATGATGTAGATCATACTAGTGGGGCCTGGGTAGTCCATGAGTACATCCTTCAATGTTCCTAGTCGTAGGAATATCGAGACGGGGCATCGATATTCCAGAGTAGACTTGCGTATATCTTCTCGACCAATATGATGGGCGATGGATGATCCCATATCCATTGGTGTTTGACATCAGAGATGGTATGCGGGTGCTCGGTGGTGACTGGGTACACTGAACGGACTCGCCGAGAACACCCAGATGGTATTATACCGCACGTCAGATGGCAGTTCTCTGGTGACACTGGTACAGCTTAGTCTGTTGACCCGAGATCGTCATAGAGTCTTGTGTGTCTCCCACTGTGCTTTGATTTCCACCCTACCACGGCTCTACTGAGTCGTGCAAACGGGTGGTTTTTGGGTACAGTCCCAATTCACATGGAGGCAATGAGCGATAGGAGGGGATTCGTCTCTCCCGATATTGGGGGTTGATGTTGCGCTATGCTTGACTGGCCATAACTGGAAATCCCTGGCCAGGGTTGCAGTGATATACTGGCAAGAGTTATCAGTAGTTTCACGCTATGTTATGGACCTTACATCGGCATGACTTATCGAGCTACTGGGGTCTGACGTTTACCACCCCTAGGCGAGATATGCGACATATCAGACGATTAGACCGGACTGTACGGTAAGTGTTGCTGGTTGGATTCACAGGAGAGTGAGCGGGCTAGCTCGTTGATCTTCTGATCGCTCAATACCCGGGTGGCTATTACGTTTAGCAGACCGCTTTCGGCTTGTGGGTGTTTGATATGATCATCACCTGTTGCTCGCGTATTGACGAGTCTTTAGAGTCCTACACAGAGGTTTCCTGGCTCAAGCGACACGAAATAGGAGCGCATATGAGATATGTGCGGGACCGAGAATAATACCAGTATGTGATACTGTATTCTATTCTCGCGATTTGTATCATTGGACGGTTATATAAGATATAGCCGGGTTACCGAATCAAGTGTTGATTCGATACATTGATACACTTGATATTAGTCGGTTATATGCAATATGACCGGATCATTAAATCAAGTGTTGATTTAATGATTTAATGTATAATTATATATTTGATATATTACTTTATACATTAACTAGTATTTGTTCACTTAAGATTGATTTTCTCACTTGATGTGCACAAGTAGTACATGTGATATATTTTTGTGCACTTGATTGTATCATGTTTGATGATACATGCAAACTTGGGTGTATGTTTGATTTAAACCATGTTTAGGTTAATGGTTAGGGTTTTGTTATCTTCACTTATTTTCTTTATTCATTTTTGGGCAAGAAATAAAATGGTGGCTTCTTTTGTTTTTCACTTGAAGCTTCATGAAGCTTTGAAAAGCTTTGACCATTTTGTTTCTTTCCTTAACCTAACCATTCACCTAAACCCTAGTTTAGTCTCTAAACTAGTTACACTCACCCATGGTTGCTAAAATGATAACCATCACTTGATTTTATTTTTGAGATAATTCTAATTCATTTTTCCTTCTTCTTCATCATCTTCTTCTTCAAGAAAAGAAAAGCTTTCTTGAAAATTCCAAGTGATGAAATCAAGTGAGAAATCCAATTCTAAAGTGAACCCACATCCTATTTCTTCATCCTCTACCACTTGCCATGTAGTAGAGTGTGTTATCTTCACATGTTCTATGACCAAGTGAAGATGAAGCTTGATCTTGAGTTGTCTCGACATAGATCATCTTCGGCACCGAAGTCGACGACCTAGCCCGATCATTTTTTCGACGAAACCATCGCCAGAGTCCGGGATCCGATGATCGCAGCGAAGGGACATCGTCACGGAGCTAAGGAAGTGGAGGACCGGATCTACAAAGGTTGTAGTGCCTTTCAGTTTTTAGTTAAGTTGTTAACTTGCTTGTAGTTTCGCCTTTACCTCTAGTAACGATCTAGTTTAGGGTTCTTTGGCACATAGAAAATTTTGAATTGGACATGATTGATCAGTTGTAGAACCTCATTGGTGTGCCTAGGAACCCTACAAATATTAGCCAAGATCGTAATCTAAACCATATCTAGCATCTTACCTATGAAGTATAAACTAAAGTACCGAAGTTATACCTCACGAATCCGGTCCTTCTATGCTTCTCTCGCTGTCCTCCTTTACTGCACGAACCCCTCGAAGTGGTACGGTTGTCGCCTCCTCGTCGGCTTCCTCGAATCCAAGATGATCCATCCGAGTGTTTGTGTACCGAGCTTTCTCTTCTATGCCAAAGGAAACTAGATCAACTAGTGTGCTAAACTAGAAGACCTAGAGTGTGTAGATGATATAGATGGATTAAGGAGTCTACTATTGACCTAGGTTACTCAACACATAACTTTTTCTAAACTGAACTCTCTTTGATAATAGATTAGATAAATCTATATCAATTATCAAAAACGTTTCACTTTACAAAAGAATGACTCTTGGGTCAAATGAGCACCATGTGTCCAAAGCTCCCAAGTCCTTATTCATGCAATATCCACATAATTTCATTTTACATAAAATGTATTAATAATTTAAACTAAAATGATTAATACAATTATGTCATGCCATCTACAAAATCATTTTTGTATAAATTACAAAAATGCCCTTCGTCCGTATATACATACCCGTATTCGTATTCCGAAAAATACGAATACAGAAGACGAAGATAATCCATCAGTACAATACTAGGATCCAGCTTAAACCAAAGCCCACTAAAATTGTAAGTTCGAATCATGCGTGCACATGTATACGCACGTGATCGAACCCTGTTGTAAAACCATACGACGTCTACACGTTTTGCCCGATGCAGGGAAACGCTCTGTATGGGACTCTAAAGACTCGACTCCACGCTGGCAGTGGGTTCAACCATAGGCCGCAAGCGGTACTAGCTGCACGTAACGGCCCCCAGGTATTGTCGATAAGAATGCCAATGAGAATAACTCATCCGAACTCCTACAATGTCTATCCATGACAATCTCCGTACAGTCTGGTCTGTTCGTATAAGAGTATCGCATATCGGGCCTAGGGGCGGAAAGCGTGAGACCCCTAATAGCGGTATAAGTCGTGTCGGAGTACAGTCCAATACACCCTGAGAAACTACTGGAGTACCTACCAGTAAATCTCGCTTGCCCTGGCCAGGGACATTGTGTAATGGCTTTCCGAACACAGCGCGATATCAACCCCCAATACCGGAAGAGACGAATCCGATCTAACCGCCACTGCCTCCAAGTGCTTCAGGACTGCACCCAACTACTACCTATTTGCACGACTCAATAGAACCGTGGAAGGGTAGTAATCTAAGAACAGTTGGAACACACTTGAGGCGAAGTAGCAGTGTCAAGTCAACAGACTAAGCTGTACTCATGTCACCTGGGAACTGCTTTCTGACGATAGGTATAGTACCAACCAGCAGTTCCCAACGAGTCCGTCCAGTATAACTCATAACCCAATGAGCACCTGCATACTATCTCTAGTATGATGTACTGATGGCTGTGGAACAGACCATCTCCCCTGTTGGATGAGAAGCGTATACACCAGTCTACTCTGGAGCATCTATGCCCTGTCTCGATAATCTTACGACTTGGGACCTGTATAAGGATGTGCTTATAGATTACCAATCCCCCACTAATGTGACTGCTATCACAACGCTGGTTGTCAAGCAAAGATCCTAAGGGCTCTATCAATATGTATTAGCGATATGTTAAAAGAAACATATACACATATTAAGATAGATACAAACCAAGTAGCATACTACCATATTGAGAAAGACTGTCATCAATCCTTGTATATATCCCAAGCTTCCAAAATGTAATA
The DNA here is from genome assembly GCA_030015575.1 of Agapanthus africanus. Lineage (NCBI taxonomy): Eukaryota > Viridiplantae > Streptophyta > Magnoliopsida > Asparagales > Amaryllidaceae > Agapanthus > Agapanthus africanus. Next base: position 273,390,250 of record JASDDO010000012.1, read on the forward strand.
TAAAACTAGTACTATACAATAATGGCCTCTAGGGCTTATTATACTAACAATCTCCCACATGGACTAAGGCCATGTGCTGGCATATCGCAGACCTATCATCTCGAATAGCCTTTCGAACTGCGTCTGAGGGATGGCCTTTGTGAATGGATCAGCAGTGTTTTCCTCAGTAGCAACTCTCCGAACCTCGATCTCCCGGCGATCCACGATCTCCTTGATCAGGTGATACCACCTCAAGATGTGTCTGGACTTCTGATGGGACCTGGGTTCCTTTGCTAAAGCTATAACCCCGTTGTTGTCACAATACAGAGGTATTGGATCAACAATGGACAGAACCACCTGAAGATCTGTTAAGAATTTCCTCATCCAGACTGCTTCTTTTGCGGTGTCAGAAGCATCAATATACTCCGCTTCCATCATCGAGTCAGCAACGGTGTCCTTCTTGGAACTCTTCCAAAAGACAGCCCGTCCGTTGAGGGTAAAGACATAACCTGACATGGACTTGGAATCATCCTTGTCACTCTGGAAGCTGGAGTCAGCATAGGCCTCGATCCGGAGGTCTTTTCCGCCGTAAACCAAAAACATTTCCTTATTCCTTCTCAGGTACTTGAGAATGTTCTTTACTGCTATCCAGTGCATCTCCCCAGGGTTTGACCGATACTGGCTTACCACACTAAGTGCGTAAGCAACATCTTGTCGGGTACACAACATCGCATACATTATAGAGCCTACCGCATAAGCGTAGGGTATAATTGCCATGCGATCCCTTTCCAAATCAGTCTTGGGAGACATCTCTTTAGATAGGGTGATTCTGTGACAAGCCGGTAGATTACCGTGCTTAGAATCTTCCATACTGAATCTTTTCAGTATGGTGTCGATATACCTGGACTGTGAAAGTCCCAACATCCTCTTGGATCTATCACGATAGATCCGGATCCCCAGAATGTAAGTGGCATCACCCAGGTCTTTCATGGAGAACATGTGTGACAAGAACCTTTTGACAGATTGTAGCATAGGAATGTCATTTCCTATCAAGAGAATGTCATCCACGTACAAGGCGAGGAGTACAACAGTTCATGCTACAATCTTACTATAAATTCATGGATCATCTGGAATTTTGATAAAGTCAAATTCTTTGACCTTTTCATAAAAACAGATGTTCCAACTCCGCGATGCCTGCTTTAGTCCGTAGATGGACTTAAGCAACTTGCACACTTTCCCGCTGCTCCCATTCTGAATGAAACCCTCTGGCTGATCCATATAGACGCACTCTTCTAAATGTCCATTTAGAAAATCCTTCTTTACGTCCATCTGCAAGATCTCATAATCGTGGAAGGCAGCAATGGCAAGAAGGATCCGAATGGATTTGAGCATAGCCACTGGAGAAAAGGTTTCATCATAGTCCAAACCAGGTCTTTGACGAAAACCTTTTGCAACAAGTCTAGCCTAATAGGTTTCAACCTGTCCATCTACACCAATCTTCTTTTTGAAGATCCATTTGCAGCCTACGGGTTTTACCCCTTTTGGAGCAATGTCCAAAGTCCATACTTTGTTGGTGTACATGGACTCTATTTCGGTCCGCATTGCATCCAGCCATTTTACCGAGTCAGTGCTCTGAATGGCTTGCTGGATGTTAGTCGGCTCCTCGTTATCAATGATGCAATCCTCTCTATCCCCGTCTATGAGAAAACCATAGTATCTCTACGGCGGATGAGACAGCCTACTACCCCTGCGGAGTAGTGCGGGAATGTCCTATTCTTTTGAAACTTCTGGTTCCACTGAGCTTTCAGTAATAGCTTTTGGTTCTGGAATTTCTTCCAGTTCTATTGCGCTCCCACTTATCTGATTTTCTAAAAATTCAGTTTCCAAGAAGCGGGCATGACGAGAAACAAAGACCTTTTGCTCCTCTGCGTAATAGAAAAAATACCCATTGGAGTTCTTTGGGTACCCCCACAAACTTACACTGTACTGAGCGTGCCTCGAGCTTGTCCGCATGCTGCTTTTTAACAAAAGCTGGACATCCTCATGCCATTAAGTGTTTAAGACAAGTTTTCTTCCCACTCCACATTTGATATGGTGTTGTCACGACCAGAAAGAGCACGTGACTGGCTTTTGAATCCTATGAAATCTATAGGACTCCATCTGATCCAAGTAATCCAAAAGCCCAGAAATCTAAAACCATTTAAGGAGTAAATAAAGAAAAACTGGTTTAAAGAAGTGAAGAAAAAACATGTTTGAAGTCAAGGTTTTTAAATAACTAAGCCGAATATGCATTTTAAAAATGTAAAATCTTTTATGAAAATTTCGGCAGAGTTTCTTTTGTAAATACTGGCCCCGAACGGGGTACAACAAGAACAATATATATGCAATGATAAAAGGCATCCCCAAGCGGGAGCTAGCTCTTCGTTAATCGACAGTCACAACCACGCAAGCAATATAATATACAACGCCAAAGGGCGAGGATCAAAACCCAAAAGAAACTCAAAACAGCCAGAAAACCATAATACTACAAGCGCGACTCTAAGGTCAAAATAATACACAAGTTTTCAAATTCTGAAACAATATACAAGTTTTGGTTGATGGAATTTCTAGATACAATGAATAATACAGGAACAATGGAGGTTCTGATACAAAAGAACCCACCTACCAAGCAAGTCACCCATATGGAAGCAGTGTGCCACAAATGCCGCTACGGAATCTGAACGGCAAAAACCTGCAAGAACTGTGGCACAACGGGGGTGAGTTGCCAACTCGTGAATAGAAAATATCTACAAGCAGAGATCGAATGTATGACCCATCCTAGGTCAATACGATCAGATATATATAAACCTCAAAATATGAATAAGTCTGAAGCATGCTAAACTGGAAATGTAATCTCTATACATGAGTGTAGTGCCAAGTGCTCATGCTCGTGCCACTGGTAATAGCATATCATAAATGTGAGATATAATCAATGAAATCAATCTGCATGTACATGGATCCCGTCCACTCGTCACCCAATGACAATAACCATCATGCATGTAAATATCATCAGCATATGCATGGAAATATGAGGATATAAACCACCTGTGTCCCTCGCGACACGTCAAAATCATGGAACCGGAGTGCCCAGCATCGACACTCGAAAACATCATGAAAACTGTACCCAGCATCGGCACGTAAATCCTCATATATCGGTCTCCGTCAGTCCGGATCAGCCCACGGGCTCCATCTGTGGAATCGGCCCTCGGCCCCAGTAGTACGCCCATATCCATCTATCGACTCTGGTCGGTAACCTCCGGATAACCGCCAGGTCCAACCAATCACCGGTAGGGACTCGCCACCCTGCTAGGCTCATCGTCTACTCCACGAAAAACATTTCTTGCCCCGGGGAACCATACCGGGTCCACCATGTACCCGCAATCGGCCTCATCCGCCTCCTCGAATCGGGTTTCACATGTCGCTCTCAGCACCGAGAAAACACATGGTGGACGCACTGAAATATCATATCAAGGGTAATCGGGTTTTTAAAGCAATGACATATTCTCTTTTGAAATACCCATTGTTCCCAAAATCCAGAAATATCATTGAAACAGCATCTCTCAATGTGTATAATCAGAAAGCATGATGTATGTCACATGTAAAAGAAATGTAAGCACATCAGTCTGTCATGCAAGAATCATATCCTGAATGCAACAGTACTACAGTGTAGTGACATGGCAATTATCGATGATGAAGTGTATGAGCCGGCAAACAAGTGTACGTGGAACATACACATCATCGATAATGGTGCTGGTGTCCTAGCAGCATGACTGTAATATATCAATAAACACAAGCAATGCAATGCAAATAGCATGAAAATGCGGAATTGAATAATCAACGCAACAGTAAAGAATCTGTCTCAATAAATATATCATGCAGCCTTGCCTTTTGAAATAAGACGAATCAGGGTTTTTGGGAAAATAAGGGCTACGGTGTTTTACGAAAAGATGTGTCGTTTGAAAATATCCGTAGAATCCCATTTTCCTATCTTTAAAATATCACTGATTCGTTAGTTTTGAAATAGGTATGACTCGGGTCTAGTCTAACGCCTACTATGCGAACTACGAACCCAACAGTCAAGTATATCGGGAGGGGTATGAAAACCACCTAAACCTGAGTCAATATACACATTATCTCATCACATGACAGGTATCACTCCCATCATCTCACATCTCAAATGCAAACTCTGTCTTATCGCCGATCTCATGGCCTCAAATCAAATCTCCTCGACTCATCTCAATCCCACGTATCATCCTCAAATCCCGTATATGAACACATAGTCCCATGCCCATGTGTAGATATACACACCTCCATATGCGCACAGATAAATGAAATAATGTATCCAAGTATATGTGTATGTGTATGTGTGAGTGCACCCACTAATCTAAGGTTTCGCACTACTAACCCAATACATCCTTATCATCAATAATTCCATTATTATCATCAATAATCCTAAACAACACAAAATAAATATATGTGTGTATACGTATTCGTACACATCACCACGTACTGCGGGGGTGCTATACGCCATCCACCCGACTTCTCCCTGTAGATATAAATCTACTCACCTTGCTTCTCGTGTGCCGATGCCGATGTCGCCATCTTCATCTTCTTCGCCTCAACATCACGTAGGGTACCTACAAGTATATCACAACGCTAAAGCACATGAAAATCAAATCGGAAACCAAAATAGCACACGCTACTCGCATAGGTAAAAACCTATCGTCTCGCATGTAAACACGAACAATATCCACTTGTCGTTGACGTCTAAACGCCACCCGACAGAAACGAATCACCAAATACCAAAATCCATGCTAAAACAAGTCGTAAATCATACGCCAACTCAAGAAAATCAACCCAGATTTTACCCTAACAGGAATTGGTCAAAACTAGACATACCCAGGGTCAAGACTACTGGAAATAGGGCCATGCACAAAAATCGAGACAATTCCCTCCTGCTCTGGCCGCAATTTGCGGCCAGAAGGAATAAATCTGCGGCCAGAATTTGGAGTTGGGGGCTAGGGTTTGGTGTGGTGGTTCCATGGTGCCTGCATATCTCACTGTCAACTCAGTTTTATTTTAGGGTTCTCGTGGTGATAACAGATTCCTAAATACGATCACAGATTCACAGTTTTCCCCGATATCGATTCCGTAAATCCGTATTCTGTGTTCAAGCTTTAGGTTAGGTCTAATTTAACATCACACAAGGGGTTCTAAGGTCATAACAAGCCTCAATTTCACTTTGATTTCAGGTCTAACCCTAAACCCTAACTTGAAGTTTCACAAGTCCATCAAAGGACACCAATCGACATGAAACTAGAATGGATGCAATAAGAATTGAAATACTAAACTAGGGGTGCAGAAATTACCTTCTTTGGCAACTTAAGAAAATTCTTGAGTTGCTCAAGGTCCTCAAGATCAGCTCTTGCTTAGTCGATTGTGTAGCTATTGAGCTTGGGAGCAATTTTTGTAAAGTGGGAATGGGGTTTTGGTGAGGGAAATGAGAGGGATCTATGAAGTGAAAGGTAGGGAGATGAGGGAGCAGGAGCAGGAGCAGCAACAGCTCTTGTTTGAAGAGGGGGGAGAAAATGAGAAGGGAAATGATGGAGGAAAGGGTCAAAAGTCAAAAGCAACCTACTCTCTCTCTCTCTCATCATCACTTACTTTTTCTTTCTTTCTTTTCTTTTCCCACCATGGTGAACCCTAAGCAACCATGCACCCAAAACATGTAACAAGTGTAGCAAGTGCGGAAAATGATATGTGCACATTTTTGCACAAGAAAAGCTAAAAATCCGATTGGCGAATTTTAATCGCAATTAGCACTATATTAGCATATAACTAATCTTAAAAACTTTAAAATGGCATAATTCCATAAAATACCCTATTTTAGAATTTTCCATAATTTTCCCCATTTATTTGTATTTAATTATACCAGAATATTAAAATATTCATTAAAATAATATTAAATTATAAAAATTCCCAAAAATAATATTTTATTATTTTGAAACGTTACAATCTACCCGCCTTAAAGAAATTCGGTCCCCGAATTTAAATTTAAACCCCCAAATACTAAAATGTTTCGATACAAATTCCAAGTCGTCGGGGCTCCGAATCATCAATACATAAAACATCATAGCGTGCATGAGTACTGAGTAGATAACTCAAAAGCAACTCCGTCAAGCATCCCGCAATCATCGGAGTCTTGGGAAAGATACAAATGTCAAATCCAATACAAAACCAACATGATGTAGATCAGAACTATACATGTAGACATCCAGTCTATACATGTGAATAGCTGATGTAAATGCATGCCAAATCTTTTTAAATCGCCGTGCGATGCACGTAACACTGCACAGTGGCGTTTCATAAGAAAATAACTATATACGTATATATCCTTTGTTTAATAGGTATGTTCTGCCGTTTTGAAAACAATTTAGAAGCGTTTCCTTGTTTTTAAAACGTTTCGTGTCATATCGAACACGTAGGTATATATATACCGTGACCATAGCTCGCTCTTTGGAAATCCATTCGATAACTATCAATGCCTGCAAAATATATCCAGGTACTGTCCTCTGACTAGTCCTGCTCAGTATGAAAACCAATATCCAATATCATAAAAATGTACTGCTCCAAAAGGAATAAATCCCAAAATGCACATAACACCACCCTGTGCGTCTGGTGCGCACGGAAATCAAAATCTATATATGTGCCATACAGATGAACAAAACAACATCTAGGTGCAACGGGTGTGCACGAAGTATCTGTCATAGGCAACGTGTGTGCCTGACGGCCAAATCAGGTGCATCTGACATGTACGAAGAATCTCGATTTAGTGCATCTGGTGTACACCAAAACCGTATCTCAAAACATGCGCCCAACATGCGCGAAAATCCAAATCGGTGCATCAATCATGCACGAATGAAAATCTAAACCCTGCGCACTCAACATGTACGGAATCATGAAACCCAATGGCAAACACCGAACATGCGTAAGTCCAGTCAAAAGCACGGAGTGAAAGAATCAACATCAATATCAGAATCAAAATCGACATACCGAATGACATCAAATCGAAGTCAGGTGCAACCGTAGTGCACAAAATATAAATCCGGTGCAACAAAGGCACGAAATATAAATCTGATGCGATAAACGCAAGAAACATAAAACTGGTGCGACAAACGCACGAAGTATAGAACTGGTGCATCCCATGCACAAATATCAAGCAATAACTCAAATGCATAAGCAGCAACACCAAGTGTACCCAGATATAAAGAAAATCATAAATGTGTGCAACTGCGTGCACAAAACACATATCAATGCACTACAAGCACATATAAGCTATACCGAGTGCAAAATCAAATCGTGTGCATAACATATGCACAACATCAAATCAACCGTATGAAATCCATGAAGTCATAAGCAGGTGCACCCAAGGCACGAAACAACATACAATGCGGCTTAATCAAAATCAGGTGTACCACGATGGAAAATCTCACAACCGCGTGCATCAGCGTGCACTCAAATCAAAACACTAAAAGTACATGAAAACTATGCTGGAAGCGTAAATCAAATCACCGGCATAAAATAGGCATGAAATCACCATCAATACCTCAAGAGTAATAACTATGCGCAAGGTATAAATACCCAGTAAGTGCAACCATGGTGCAAGAAAACAAATACCATGAAACTCAGTCATCAAGACTAAATCTTGCGAATAGATCGCCCAAAATACCGAAATCCAAAGTGACGGATACGTGATAGTCAAATCACAAAATCACAAATCATAAATACCGCCGTCGGTATATCCTTCTTCAAAGTCGAGAAGGTGCCGGTACATCCAATGCTAGCGGCGCAAGATATCTACTTGCCTCTTGCTCGCGGCTGGCGTCCTCTGCCTCTGGTTCCTTATCTTTCCTGTGGATTACCAACCTCGCAATCCATCGGCTCATCGGCCCGGTCAGGTGTGCTGACAGGAACGATTCCGTTCTGTCACTTTTTCTGGTCATCTCTCGGTCAATCCTCATGACCGCTCGTAAAGCAGCACATCTCTGGTGCCGACCTCGGGTCCTCTGAATGCATATCACACATCTGCTCCTGGTGCAAATCTTATTGCAGCAGTGTACTGGAAAGAATTCTGCTCAAGGTCTCTTCTGATCTCGCCTAAGCCAAACTGTACGGAGGCTGGTACTCTGGCGTAATCCTTTCTCGTTCTCTGGACATCTGCGTCCTTAATACAACATCTACTCGAAAGCTGGTCGCATCCCTGCGCCTCTGTATGCATATCCGACCTTTAATCTTAACGGGTTGTAGTAACAGCTCGTCTGCATCTCGCACGAACTTCTTGTCCCGCTTGTCTGTATCATCGACCATTTCGACGTCGCGTCTCTATCTGCGCACTGCAATGCCTTCGGCTACGGCCCATCCGAAGTCCCTCACACGGACTTGAAATCACGAACTCGGTATCTTCATCACTCAGTAGGAGATATCTAGCAGAACACGTCCTCAGCGTGCATATCGCATCTCTGATGTCAGCGGAATGAAACGTCATCTCGTCGAAATCTCATGCGAACTCTTTACTCCACTCTGCTTCAATATCGACTGATTCGGACTCATCTCATCGTGGCTACACAGACTGCACTCCAACGGCTATGCTCGTATCTGGAGTCTCCCAAGCAGTATCCCTTCACAATATCCGAAAGATGTCGAACCATCCGATCGACTCGTCAGAACCTCATAATCCCCCAAGAGGTCAACATCTTGAGTACAGTTTAATAGTATCGAGTACATACCACAGCATCGGTGGTCCAGCCGTAGAAGGGCAAACCCAAGCCTTACTAATGGCGTCGTGGAACCGTCGCAAACCCTAAGGTTCAAAGGCTTTCACACGGTCATTATGTCGAGTTAGGGTTTCATTCTTCTAGAGGGTCCATAGAATCGCTTGCATGTCTTTCCCAATACTTTAAACATGGAAAATGGGTTCCTGACATTCGATCGTCTCTATCGACTCTCAACGAATCTGCATAAAGTCGCCTCTAGCTGGAATCGATCTACCTGATGACCTCGCATCGGGGTAAGTGAACGAACCACATGGCCTAGTCATTCATCCTCGGTGACTAGCGACTCACCGTCATATCTCTAAGTATATGCTCATGCTGCAGTAGCTCCAATCATCTGGGTGATATCTCATCATTCGCAGCAACAACTGGCTCATCCGTCCGTACGCTGAACAGCGCCTCAATCATCATGAATAAGCGACCTATCAATGGTCATCACATCCTGGCTGGCCTCTATCAGTGGCTCAATCCTCTGGTACCGATCGGTACGCCCGAGAAATCTCGCAAAAGCGATCAGTCCAACGTTGATGGCGCGAAAACACAATAAGACGACGCCTCTATATGCAATCGTACGTCTCTGGAATCACGCCCTGGTCAGTCCTCGTCCACGACGAGCTCATGCTGACGCAACTGGAGCCGTAGCTCACTCTGCCCGTGCAATCGTGGCAGCAAAACCATAACCAGTATCGATAAGGATAGATCATAGGAAGGAATAAAATACGGTGCAAGGAAATGTACATCCTAAGGTTTCTTAAGCGGAGTGACGTGTCGTAAGTATGCCGCGGAACATACGTAGGGTACGTCCCTCTACTCAAGCTACCTACTCCATCAACCAAGGGTCATCCTATGCGACGAAAGTTCGGGTATAATACCCCCTCGACTAAGTCTAAATTCCGTAAGGTCAAGCCTAAGATCCGTATATAGATAACGCCTTAGGCTCCACATAGTCAAACTTAGATTCGAACCAAGGTCAACCTAGCGCTCTGATACCAACATTGTCACGACCCGAAAGAGCACGTGACTGGCCCTTGAATCCTATGAAATCTATAGGACTCCATCTGATCCAAGTAAGCCAAAAGCCCAGAAATCTAAAACCATTTAAGGAGTAAATAAAAAAAAACTGGTTTAAAGAAGTTAATAAAAAACATGTTTGAAGTCAGGGTTTTTAAATAACTAAGCCGAATATGCATTTTAAAAATGTAAAGTCTTTTCTGAAAATTTCGGCAGAGTTTCTTTTGTAAATACTCGCCCTGAACGGGGTACAACAAGAACAATATATATGCAATGATAAAAGGCATCCCGAAGCGGGAGCAAGCTCTTCGTCAATCGACGGTCACAACCACGCAAGCAACATAATATACAACGCCAAAGGGCGAGGATCAAAACCCAAAAGAAATTCAAAACAGCCAGAAAACCATAATACTACAAGCGAGACTCTAAGGTCGAAATAATACACAAGTTTTCTAAGTCTGAAACAATATACAAGTTTTGGTTGATGGAATTTCTAGATACAATGAATAATACAGGAACAATGGAGGTTCTAATACAAAAGAACCCACTTACCAAGCAAGTCACCCATATGGAAGCAGTGTGCCACAAATGCCGCTTTGGAATCTGTACGGCAAAAACCTGCAAGAACTGTGGCACAACGGGGGTGAGTTGCCAACTCGTGAATAGAAAATATCTACAAGCAGAGATCGAATGCATGACCCATCCTAGGTCAATACGATCAGATATATATAAACCTCAAAATATGAATAAGTCTGAAGCATGCTAAACTGGCAATGTAATCTCTATACATGAGTGTAGTGCCAAGTGCTCGTGCCCGTGCCTCAGGTAATAGCATATCATAAATGTTAGGTATAATCAATGAAATCAATCTGCATGTACGTAGATCCCGTCCACTCGTCACCCAATGACAATAACCATCATGCATGTAAATATCATCAGCATATGCATGGAAATATGAGGATATAAACCACCTGTGTCCCTCGCGACACGTCAAAATCATGGAACCGGAGTGCCCAGCATCGACACTCGAAAACATCATGAAAACTGTACCCAGCATTGGCACGTAAATCCTCATATATTGGGCTCCGTCAGTCCGGATCAGCCCACGGGCTCCGTCTGCGGAATCGGCCCTCGGCCCCAGCAGTACGCCCATATCCATCTATCGACTCTGGTCGGCATCCTCCGGATAACCGCCAGGTCCAACCAATCACCGATAAGTACTCGCCACCCTGCTAGGTTCATCGTCTACTCCACGAAAAACATTTCTTGCCCCGAGGAACCATACCGGGTCCACCATGTACCCGCAATCGGCCTCATCCACCTCCTCGAATCGGGTTTCACATGTCGCTCTCAGCACCGAGAAAACAAATGGTGGACGCACTGAAATATCATATCAAGGGTAACCGGGTTTTTAAAGCAATGAAATATTCTCTTTTGAAATACCCACGGTTCCCAAAATCCAGAAATATCCTGGAAACAGCAACTCTCAATGCGTATAATCAGAAAGCATGATGTATGTCACATGTAAAAGAAATGTAAGCACATCAGTCTGTCATGCAAGAATCATATCCTGAATGCAACAGTACTACAGTGTAGTGACATGGCAATTATCGATTATGAAATGTGTGAGCCGGCAAACAAGTGTACGTGGAACATACGCATCATCGATAATGGTGCTGGTGTCCGAGCAGCATGACTGTAATATATCAATAAACACAAGCAATGCAATGCAAATAGCATGAATATGCAGAATCGAATAATCAACGCAACAGTAAAGAATTTGTCTCAATAAATATATCATGCAGCCTTGCTTTTTGAAATAAGACGAATCAGGGTTTTTGGTAAAATAAGGGATACGGTGTTTTAAGAAAATATGTGTCGTTTGAAAATATCCGTAGAATCCCTTTTGCCTATCTTTAAAATAGCCCCGATTCGTTAGTTTTGAAATAGGTATGACTCGGGTCTTGTCTAACGCCTACTATGCGAACTACGAACCCAACAGTTAAGTCAATAGGGAGGGGTATGAAAACCACCTAAATCTGAGTGAATATACACATTATCTCATCACATAACAGGTATCACTACCATCATCTCACATCTCAAATGCGAACTCTGTCATATCTCCGATCTCATGGCCTCAAATCAAATCTCATCGACTCATCTCAATCCCGCGTATCATCCTTAAATCCCGTAAATGAACACATAGTCCTATACCCATGTGTAGATATACACATCTCCATATGCGCACAGATAAATGAAAGAATGTATGCAAGTATATGTGTATGTGTATATGTGAGTGCACCCACTAATCTAAGGTTTCACACTACTAACCCAATACATCCTTATCATCAATAATTCCATTGTTACCATCAATAATCCTAAACAACACATAATAAATATATGTGTGTATACGTATTCGTATACATCACCACGGACTGCGGGGGTGCTATACGCCATCCACCCGACTTCTCCATGTAGATATAAATCTACTCACCTTGCTTCTCGTGTGCCGATGCCGATGTCTCCATCTTCATCTTCTTCGCCTCAACATCACGTTGGGTACCTACAAGTATATCACAACGTTAAAGCATATGAAAATCACAACGGAAACTAAAATAGCACACGCTACTCGCATAGGTAAAAACCTATCGTCTCGCATGTAAACACGATCAATATCCACTTGTCGTTGACGTCCAAACGCCACCCGACAGAAAGGAATCACCAAATACCAAAATCCATGCTAAAACAAGTCGTAAATCATACGCCAACTCAAGCAAATCAGCCCAGATTTTAACCTAACAGGAATCAGTCAAAACTAGACATACCTAGGGTCAAGACTACTGGAAATAGGGCCATGCAGAAAAATCGAGACAATTCCCACCTGCTCTGGCCGCAATTTGCGGCCAGAAGGAATAAATCTGCGGCCAGAATTTGGAGTTGGGGGCTATGGTTTGGTGTGGTGGTTCCATGGTGCCTGCACATCTCACTGTCAACTCAGTTTTATTTTAGGGTTCTCGGGGTGATAGCAGATTCCTAAATACGATCACAGATTCACAGTTTTCCCCGATATTGATTCCGTAAATCCGTATTCTGTGTTCTAGCTTTAGGTTAGGTCCAATTTAACATCACACAAGGGGTTCTAAGGTCACAACAAGCCTCAATTTCACTTTGATTTCAGGTCTAACCCTAAACCCTAACTTGAAGTTTCACAAGCCCATCAAACGACACCATATCGACATGAAACTAGAATGGATGCAATAAGAATTGAAATACTAAACTAGGGGTGCAAAAATTACTTTCTTTGGCAACTCAAGAAAATTCTTGAGTTGTTGAAGGTCCTCAAGATCAACTCTTGCTTAGTCCATTGTGTAGCTATTGAGCTTGGGATTAACTTTTGTGAAGTGGGAATGGGGTTTTGGTGAGGGAAATGATAGTGATCTATGAAGTGTAGGGGAGGGAGACGAGGGAGCAGGAGAAAGAGCAGCAGCAGCTCTTGTTTGAAGAGGGGAGAGAAAATGAGAAGGGAAATGATGGAGGAAAGGGTCAAAAGTCAAAAGCAACCTACTCTCTCTCTCTCTCTCATCATCACTTACTTTTTCTTTCTTTCTTTTCTTTTCCCACCATGGTGAACCCTAAGCAACCATGCACCAAAAACATGTAACAAGTGTAGCATGTGTGGAAAATGATATGTGCACATTTTTGCACAAGAAAAGCTAAAAATCCGATTAGCGATTTTTAATCGCAATTAGCACTATATTAGCATATAACTAATCTTAAAAACTTTAAAATGGCATAATTCCATAAAATACCCTATTTTAGAATTTTCTATAATTTTTCCCCATTTATTTGTATTTAATTATACCAGAATATTAAAATATTCATTAAAATAATATTAAATTATAAAAATTCCAAAAAATAATATTTTATTATTTTGAAACGTTACAGGTGTGGTAGGCACTGATTTAGTAGGAACCAGGTTCAAAAGATATGCAGCTGATTCTAGTGCATATCCCCAGAAGGATCGCGGTAACTCTGCTTTACTCATCATTGAACGAACCATATCTAATAGGGTTCTGTTCCGCCTTTTCCAATACACCATTGTATTGTGGCGTGTATGGTGGAGTAAGCTGAGAGAGAATTCCATTCTCTTTTAGGTAATCCAGGAACTCGGCACTAAAGAATTCACCACCTCGATCTGATATTTGTGTCTTGATACTTTTGCCTGTTTGTTTTTCCACGTCATTCTTATATTCCCGGAATTTCTCAAAAGCCTCGAATTTATGCTTCATCAAGAAGACATGTCCGTACCTAGAGAAATCATCCGTAAAAGTAATGAAGTAAGAATAACCACTTCGCCCATGTGCAGAAATTGGACCACACACATCGCTGTTTATGAGTCCTAAGAGCTCGCTCGCCCTTACTTCGTGTCCAGTGAACGGAGTCTTTATCATTTTTCCCATGAGAGAAGATTGACAAGTTGCATAATATTGATATTCGAACGGATCCAAATATCCATCTCTATGTAATTTAGTCAACCGTGTTTCATTGATGTGACCCAGTCTAGAATGCCATAAGAAAGCATGATTTATTTCTGGAGTCTTTCTTTTATGTGTGTTCTGGATATTGAAAATTTGTAGTTGGTTTAATACGTATATACCGTTGTTTAGAGTACCTGACCCAATCACACCGTCATTAAGGTGTATGTTTACAACATCGCTTACAAATGTAAAATCATAATCTTCTTTAGATAACAAAGATACAGAAATGACATAACAAGTCAAACTAGGTACACAAAAACAGTTGCGCAAAACCAAAATATATCCACTCGTCAATCCAAGATGATATTCCCCTACGGACACAGCATCCACGCTCGCTCCGTTAGCAACCCTGAGGGTCATATCACCGGTCTTCAGAACCCTACGGCTTCTTGATTGGTTTTATTTTAGAGAAAGTGTTTGTAGTAACCGCAATCAATAACGGTATCGCGTGTAGCTAGACCGAGATGGGTACGGGTCGTCCTCAGGGAAACGTGGAATCTTTCAATCTTACATTAGACGTGTTGAAAAAGAGGAAGAAGAGAGGAATAGAGAATAGTGAAGAATAGTTATAGAATCTAGATCTACGCTAAATACGGATGTAGAATATAGATCTAGTTTAAGGACGGATGTAGATTTTATATCAGAAGAGGGCTTGTAGGGTTCGTTAGGATTTAGTAGTCATGGATGACTAATAAAGATTACTCCTTTTATCTATTGATAGATTTAAAACTAAATTGATAGTGATGAATGAGGATTAGGGTTCTTGGAAGAAACTAGGGTTTCCCCACTATTGACCCTTGTCCTTTCATTGATCTCTATTCATGTGTAGCCCTTAACAAAACAATTGTTAATCTGATCTCAAATTGCTGTCGAGACTTGCAATAAATTGGTAGCGTGCCCTATAAGGATGTTAACATTTATTTTGCTAAATTTTATAAACTTCATAAAACTTAAAAGAAGTTAAAACATTTTTTCATTCATTGATCTACCCTAATCTTATATACCCTATCAAGCGGAGAATTACTCGCGCATGATGGAAATAGAAGAAGAACGGATAGAGAAAAAATTCATAATTTAAATGCAGAAAATAAATGCTAAATAGTGATCTACCCTTATTAATCAACTTCACAATTACAAAGCCTTCAAGTTTAGATTACAAGAGGATGAAGAAGTTGCTCTCGATCTCTGCCTTGTAGGAAATAGATACTTCTTCGAATTTCACGTCGCTCTATCACGTCAAATCTTGAACCTGTCATGGATCTCGTGTTCTTTGACGGAGATTTGTTTTGTGTTAAAGGTGATGAATTATAACTTTAGCTCTCGGTCCTTTATATAGCCATCAAAGAAGAAAACCTAGTTACCATATATGGTGATTTTCCATATTTGGTGACTTTCTATATATGGCGACTTTCCATATTTGGTGGCTTTCCATATATGGTGACTCTCTTTAGGATCCTACCCAAAAAATCCAGAACCTTAATTCCCTATAACGGCCGCGGATCCGCCCTATATGGCTTGTTTTGGCCGTGGAACCGCGCCCGTTTGGTGTGATCATTGCTACAAAATTCTTGGGCTGCTTCATAGTGACACATAGAGATTTATTTGATATCTTGAATCTTCATATCTTTTCTGAGTCTCTGCCAGTATTGATTCTTCGATTTATTTAACTTCATCGGCAGATTTTTGATTCCCGACACTTGATATCTCGATCTCCTGACCTGAGCTAAACCTTTCAAAATATCACAATGAATAATGTTAGTAATATATGTTTTTATTGAGATATTATCCTAACCATTTTATATGATATTATATTTTAAGAATATTGATTAGGGATATTTGATATTATATGCATATTTTAATTATCAAAATATTGTATAAATATAATATGCATATATTTTCCTTCATAATGTTAATTATAATATATAGAACATATGATAATAGATATTTTGCAAATAAACCCTCATATGTTCTATATTTACAATAAACACCTTTAAGCACTTAACAAAAGTAAGGAAAATGTTATATCAAATGTGCAATATTTTCGACTGAACAAATACACCCAAACTTAACTTTGATCGTCCCGAGCAAACTTGTTATTCATGAGAGGGAGAAAAAGAAAAATAACCTAAGTAGCACACTTTCGTAGGCAACACGATTGCACTGAGCACGTGCAAAAGCCGTTGAACCTCTAGGTGTCCCTAGTAGGAGGAGTGTTGTCTCCTGAGCGCTTTCAGCGGATTACACCGACAAAATCCTATAATAAAAGAAAGAAGATGAAAGTTACATATAAAGATAAGGATTTATAAAAGAAAGAACTTGAAAATAAGAATTTCCAACTATACCAGCTTTTCAGTTTCCATGAGCCCTATCTTAATGGTCATGAATAGATGTTAGAAATCACATCATCCCTCAATAAAACCTCGTCTTTAGTTTTCCTCCTTATCTTTCCTCCAAACATTGATCATCTACCCCTACGTGTGTGTAAAATACATCCCTACACTTAGAGAATTCAATTCAAGCCATCATACTCTTGTCCATCTTCCAAAGTACTTTTTAGTCGGTAAATTTTTTGATGAAATTGCTCACACAACTTTCATGCGACCGTTAATACTTCTTGAGGTACTAACCGACCGATTACAAAATTTTCTTGCATTATTAAGGCGTAATTCCTCGTCTTGCAACACCTAAGGCTTAGCAGTGGCTCCAAAAGCAGTTGGTCTAAGGCACTAGGTGATAAAGCACCCTCGCTATATTTTTTTTATGCTACCTTGGTAATTAAAAAACCAGTGTTCATTTTTTTTCTTCACCACTTATAATTTTTCTTCTTCTTCATACCAAGACTTCTAGACAAGAGCATTTCAAGATATCCTTTACTATCCCAAGTTTCAAGATGTGTGCAAGTGCGTATAGTAGGGTATCAACATTCAAATGTTTGGCTTTAATAATATGGACTATTTTTTAGACTTATTTTTATCCTAAGATTAGTAATTTCCTTCATCTTACTAACCTTTGGGACAACGGCTCATAACTACTTTTTACTAGTTTTGTTTAAGAAAATATCTAACTTTCTTGCTTTTCTCAAACTATTCCTATCTTTCATATGTAAATTTTCACTTTCTAACTTCCATTATTAAAAAAAAATTGTGCTTATGCAAAGTGTAATGCAAAGTAATGCGTAAATAAGCACAAACCTCCCTCAAACCTGTTTACAGCAGTGTCCTCACTGATGTCATCACTTAAGCCTAAAAAAACCTGTATACTTGGGAGGAAAAGTTATCAAAGGGGACAAGAAATAATGAAATTGAAATTCTCCCACAAACTTATTTTTGGCTCGTAATTTTGTAAAAACATATTTTCAAGAGCCAAAATATTTTTCTCCCCCTCCCCAAACTTGAGTTAAACAATATTAAGCATTTTAAAATCATAAAGGAGGGGGGGTAAAGTTATTGGTCAATATAAAGCTTTACAAAGACCAAAAGTTAATACCAACCATTCAAATATTTATCAATGTAATGCACTGGTTGGTAGAAGAACACGTCACATGTCGACGTGAAGAAGTGGGGAAGAGATAAGTGGTGGTATGGAAAAGGTTTGCGTCTCTATATTTAGAGAAGACTTAATGATGATGGATTACTTGCATTCATGTTTTTGATAAGAAGAAAGGGTGGTGTTTTTTTGATTTGGGGTTGATTCATCACAACTCCCGTATTTGCTAAGGATGCGAGTTCATCAGCGAAAATTTCTTCGAAGCTTTCATCGATACCCCGAAGAATAATCTCATCGGAAAGAACGGGGTGATACTTAAACTCCATAAAAGGTTCATAATGAGCGTTAGATATTGACCCGGACAGCTGAATAGAAGGGTCCGTATTTGTATAATACATAGTGGGGTCAAACAACAACGTACAAAAGGAGTCGAGATCAGTATCGTGAAGCTGTTCAAATTCGCTGCTATCGAAATCCATCATTTCGACAGAACATATTTGAGCATAAGGTTCGGAGGGTTCACTTCCCAACTTATAAATGTTAAGCTCAATTGACATCATCCCAAAGGATAAGTTCATAGAGCCATTTCGACAATTGATTACAGTGTTGGAAGTCTCTAAAAAGAGTCGACCTAAAATTACCGGAATTTGGTTTCGTGGGTTCGCTACAGGCTGTGTATCTAGAACAATGAAGTCTACAGGGAATATAAATTCCCCGACTTTTATCAACACATCCTCTAACATACCCCTGGGTTGGGTGATAGATCGATCTGCCATCTAGAGAGTGCAGTGCGATGGTTTTAACTCTCCGATACCCAATTGCTCATACACAGAATATGGAAGCAGGTTAACACTAGCATCTAAATCGAGTAGAGCACGATTGATTTTTTTACCTCTAATAGAAATAGAGATTGTAGGACTGCCAGGGTCCTTACGTTTCTTTGGAAATTGCTGGTTAAAAGCTGTGCTTACATTACTCGCCATGAAAACTTTTTTAGGTACTTGAGTTCTTCTCTTCTTAGTGCAAAAGTCCTTAAGTATTTTCGCATAAGCCGAAACTTGTTGTATACCATCTAGGATAGGGATATTTATGTTAACCTGCTTAAACATTTCGACAATCTTCTCCATTTGTGGACTTGGTCTATTTCACCTTAACCTATTTGGATAAGGAGCATTATCAATAAGGGCTGGGTCCAACACTGAAGAAGATCAGGGGGAGTCGAACGGATCCCAGAATTAGAATGGGGATCGATATAGGTGGACTCAAGGAGGTGGGTGGAGGGTTCAAGCCTTGAGGAAAATGGAGAATAGGCTCGGAAGAAGATGGTGGACTAGACGAAATAGGGTTAGAAGTGGAAGACGGGGTATCATTGATTGATTCCTCATTATCATCCTGTTCACCGACTTGATTATTCAGAACTCTTCCCGATCTCAACGAAGTAACGACACTCACATTATGATATTGCGAGTAGCCAGGATTCGGTAGGGGTTTAGATGGAAGTTTCCCTTTCTATCTAGCACTCATCGCGGCACTTAATTATGCAATTTGCGCTTCCATCGATTTTATACTCTCACGGTGGGAGGCGGAGTTCTGCATTAATGTTTGGATAGAAGCCTTTAAATCAGCTGATGTTTGCATGGAAAATTTAATAAACAGATCGAGTGCATATGAGTTTTCAGTACCGGCCGTTTGGAAAGAATTATTATAGGGTTCATAATTGTTGGACGGATTTTGAAAAGTTTGTGGTTGAAAGGGGTGCTGACTCTGTGGTGGTTGTTGTTGCTGTGGAGGAACCCTTTGATAGTTATTTTGGTTTAGAACCGTATTTTGAGTTTGGTGTTGGTTCCAAGAAAAATTAGGGTGATTCCTCCATTCCTGATTATATGTGGAAGAATATGGATCGTTTCTAGGTTGCTGCTGAAAAGCAGCATTAGTGTGTTCTTGACCTTGAAACGGAGAATTCACAGGACATTCTTCCATCAAATGTGATGAATCAGAATAGCATGCACACACAGTTTTAGGGAGAATAAATTGGTTTAGGGAGGCTGAAGAGACTTTGTTTTCTATAGCATCTAGTTTCGTTTGTATCGCGGTCATTTCGGCTTTCATTGCGATGGAAACCTCGAGCTGAGGGATACCTCCCCTAAACGATTGTGGACTAACGCTTTCCCATTGCAAAGTCTGTTCAGCGAGATCTTCCAGGTATTTCCAAGCTTCACCATCGTCTTTAGACAGGAAATGACATTGACACTGCAGGGATTCTTGGCACACGCACAAGGGTCTATAAGGCATCAACCATGCCCGATTTAAAAATTAGCTGTGCCGAACAACCCTAAACCAAGATCTTTAAACTAGAGATTAGGCGAAAACAAGCATGTTAAACACTTTAACACTAAGTGAGAGGGATTACAACCTTTGTAGATCCTGTCCTTCACTTCTAAAGCTCCGTGTTGAGGTCCTTTCGCTGCGATCATCGTGCATCCAGACTCTAGAGAAGCTCCACGAAGAGAAAGATGCAAGTTTGCTTCCGATCTTCGATAACAAAGATGATGTACCTTGAAGTTTCATTAACACAAGCTCTCACTCACAAAATGAAGTGAACACCCTCATCTAAATGGCAAGGGTAGATGAGGATGATGATGTGGGATTTTAGCTCTCATTTATTATCAAATTCTCACTCATTTTCATCACAAAGATCAAAGCTAGAAAGCTTTGCAAAGAGAAAAAAGAAGAAGAAGAATAGTAAAATCCTTTTGTTATAAATAATGAATTGTGTTGATAATTACTTATGCAACCATGGTTAAAGATGATAGTCTAACCATTGTAGAGACTTAACTTGGGTTAAAGGGTATGGGTTGGGTTTGGAAATATCTTGCAAAATATCTTTGCAAAAACAAAAAGAAAGCTTTTAGAAGCTTCTAGAAAAGTTTAAACCAAATAAAACCCTAACCTCGTTTAATCTCCACTAATCATGTTGCATTAGTAATTATAACATGTTACAATATTATATATCACATATATAATATATTTTTATACCAAAAGAAAATAATACAATTAACATATATCGCATATATATCAATGTATTACCCGAGTGAGAAAAAGAATCTTTTAGTGAGCTTATATCAGTTAATGTAATTTAATATATCAAATATATAATTATACATTAAATTATCGAAACAACACTTGATCCGATTATTCGGCTATTTCACAAATAACCGACTAATATAATCTGTATCAGTTCATCGAATCAACACTTGATTCGATCATCCGGCTATATCACATATACCCGACCGATATCTCATATCGCGAGAATCTAATATGGTATCACATACACGTATTGTTCTCGGTCCCGCACATATCATATATGTGCTCCTACCCCGTTTTGCCTGAGTCAAGAAACCTCTGTGTAGGACTCTATAGAATCGTCAATACGCCGGCAGTAGGTGATGATCATATCAAACACCGACAAGCTGCAAGCGGTCAGCTAAACGTAACAGCCACCCAGGTATTGAGCGATCAGAAGATCAACAGGCTGTTAGTTATGTATATGCCCTAGAGGCCATTTTGATACATATGATGTATATTATGATGGATGCTTGGATATATACAGAGAGGACTTTCTTGCTCGTCATGATAGTATGCTATTTGGTTTCACTTTATCTTAACATGTTGACTTGTATTGGTTTACTGTTTTTCTCTCACATGTTGATAAAGCCCTTAGGATCTGTACTCGACTACTGGGATTATGATGAGATCATACTAGTGGGGCCACGGTAGTCGATGAGTACATCCTATAACTGTTCCTAGTCGAGGGTATATCGAGACAGGGCATCGATACACCAGAGTAGACTAGCGTATACGCATCTTGACCCATGTGATGGGCGATGGATGATCCCATATCCATCGGTGTTTGACATTAGAGATGGTGTACGGGTGCTCAGTGGAGACTGGGTACACTGGACGGACTCGCCGAGAACTCCCAGATGGTGATATACCACACGTCAGATGGCAGTTCTTCGGTGACACTGGTACAGGGTAGTCTGTAGACCCGAGATCGTCATAGATTCTTGTGTGATTCCCACTGTGCTTTGATTTCCACCTTACCACGTCCAAGAGGGCGTGCAAAACGGTGGCTTTTGGGTACAGTTCCGAATCACATGGAGGCAATGAGCGATAGGAGGGGATTCGTCTCTCCCGGTATAGGGAGTTGATGTTGTGCTGTGTTCGATTGGCTATAACTGGAAGTCCCTGGCCAGGGCTGATATAGAGATATACTGGTAAGTGTTACCAGTAGTTTCTCGACCTGTTATGAGCCTCACATCGAAACGACTTATCGGTTACTGGGGTCTGACGTATACCACCCCAAGACTTGATATGCGACATATCAAACGAACAGACCGAACTGTACGTGAGTGTTACTGATTGGATTTACAGGAGAACGGACAGGCTAGCTTGTTGATCTTCTGATCGCTCAATACCTTGGTGGCTGTTATGTTTAGCTGACCGCTTGCAGCTTATGGGTGTTTGATATGATCATCACCAGCTACCGGCGTATTGACGATTCTTTAGAGTCCTACACAGAGGTTTCTTGGCTCAGGCAAAACGGAGTAGAGGCACATATGTGATATGTGCAGGACCGAGGATAATGCGATATGAGATACCGTATTATATTCTCGCGATATTTAGATATGAACCGGGACATCGGATCAAGTGTTGATTCGATAAATCGGTACATGATATATTAGTCGGTTATATTCGATATAGCCGGATCGTCGGATCAAGTGTTGATTCGATGACTTAATGTATAATGATATATATGATATATTGTATTACATTATCTAATATTAGCTCGCTTTATTATTTCATTTTCTCACCGGATTAATTCATTGATATATATGCAATATATGATAAATGTATTATTTTCTTTTGTTGTAAATATATAATATATATGTGATATATATTATTGTGAGATGATATGATTTATTATGAAACATGTTTAGGGATGATAAAAAGTGATTAGGGTTTGATTAGGGTTAGCTCCTTCTTGATTATTCTAGAAGGATTTCCTTTTGTCTTGGTTAAGATATTATGATTGATACTTATCCTTAACCAAACCAAACCCTAGCTCTAGTTTATTCTCTACAAAGGTTAAGCCTATCATCGCTGACCATGGTTCCATATCACTCTTATATTCTTATCTACTATTCATCACAAAAGGATTTATCTTATTATTATTCATCTTCTTCTCTCTAGAGTTTTTGAGAGAGCTTACTTGTAATTTGTTTTATGATGATTTCTTGTGAGAAAATGATATAAAAAGAAAGCATAAACACGACTCCATCATCCTCATCTAATCTAGCCCATTAGATTAGGGTGTTCACCTCATTAGAGTAAGAGAGCTTGAGCTATTGCAACTTCGACGTAGATCATCGGAGAAAAGGAATACGACAAGCTTTCATGGATCGTTCGAGTCGTGGAGCCTCTCTTGAGTCCAGGAGATCATGGATCGCGGTGAAGGGACTTCTACTCGGAGCTTGTAAAGTGAAGGAGCGGACTACAAAGGTTGTAATCCCTCACACATAGCTTTAAAGATGTTATCTTGCATGTTAAACCCTAATAATCTAGCAAAGATCCCGGCTTTGGGTTGTTCGGCACATCTAAAATTTTATTCGGGCATGTTTGATGCTTTATGAACCTTCACAAGAGTGCCTAGGAACCCTACAGTGGTATCAGAGCCTAGCTAGAGCATTAGGCGACGTGTTTACGAAGTTAAAACTCTGATCGAACCCGAAATGACAAAGTTAACCCCCTCTCTGGATATTTTTCAAAAACTATGATTTTTCTGAATTAAAAATATCTAAAAATAACAGCAGGAAATTATAAGAATTATGGTGCAAAACGACAATGTAATGTGTACGGACCACCGCGGAACCGCGGCCAATCCTTGCTTGGGCCGCGGATCCGCGGCCGTACAGTTGTTTTTTGCCTGTCTGTTTGCACAGTAATTTCTAATTCTGTTAGTTATTAATTATGGGTATTTTTAAATTGACTCAAGTGTTGAGTGTTCTGGGGTTTATTTTGTAATCGTAGATTCGATCGGAATATTTAAATTCGTTATTATTTCTGGATATTTAGAAACTGTTACAATGTTCGAACGGATATCATTAACTCAATTTTTCCCGGCATGAAAAACATTCAAGTGTTGAATTTTTCTCGGGTTTTAATCTTTCGGAAAAACGTGCATGTGACGCGATGGACCCTCTAGAAGACAACAAACCTTAACTCGATTATGTGACCGTCTTGAACTGCCTTTTGAACCTTAGGGTTTGGGGCAGTACGGCGTGCTACATGTGAGGCGTTGGCTTGACCCTTCAACGGCTGGACCGTTGCTACTGTGACGTATTCTGGAACTTTTGAACTCCGCTCAAGTGTTGAGCTATTTAGGAAATTTTGGGTATTTAATTATCTGTTCGAAAAGTTTAATACTGTCTATTTATCTAGAATGTGATACAATATGTGGAATTCATTGTGTTAGGCATGAAATGCGAAGTATGTGATATTTCGGATTTACGATGTCTAAAGTGATTGTGGATTCCAAATATTGTAGTTTTACAATTTCTTTTCTGTGACCGTAAGTATAGTATGTAGTTGTATTGCCGGTTTTCGTTGCTATACGACAACGACGATAGGTGTATGCATACTTACTTACGTTGATGATATGTGATATTATGTGTTGCTGTGATATGTTATATTGGATCGTCGTGTTCTGAATAGCCGGGGGTTTTATGTGAGATGAGGGTTTTTATCTTCATTCATGTAAAATTCAATTGTATGTAATATTCTTTTATTGGGGCACTTCCGGGATGAGGTTGATGTCACCATTGTATATTATTTACTTTTCCGCATTAGGTAGACCCAAGGAGGGGAGCACAATTAACCGGGTTCTAGGGTCCAGTGGGAGGCCATCTCGAGGCGTCGAGACCGGGTCTCCTAACCCTAGAATTGGCAGTGTTACTTGCCGCTCTCGTAGGGGTCTAGGGATGTGGGTTTGGGTATTCATCACGACCGTGGAATCCGTGTTTTATAAAGGCTCGTATTGAAAATACGGGCGTCCTAGTATATCCAATATTTCATATATGTTCTTCTGCTGCAATGTTCTGTCATGAGATCATATTACTGCCTGAGACGAATGCTTATACTATTTATATATATGCTGATATATAAATATTACTGCTTTCGTTTCTTCTGTGATGCTTAGGAAGCATAAGTTGATGGGATTTTTATTAATGAGATTAATAAACAGAAAAGAAACCTAAAAGATGTTGTAGAATCAAAACTTTATAAAAAGGGTAGCTACAGTTTTGCTTTGCATAGCGGTATATATGATATACCCTGCACCTTATTCGATGAGGAAAGAGCCGAGATCCCTTCACCGGGAGTGACCTCTTTAGCGAAACTGGCAGATGCTACAAAACTCGGTTTGTCTTTTTGATTGCTTTTAGAGTTTTTCTTTGCACAGTGATATATATGATATGTCCTGCACCTTATTCGATGAGGAAAGAGCCGAGATCCCTTCACCGGGAGTGACCT
This sequence comes from Agapanthus africanus, assembly GCA_030015575.1. NCBI lineage: Eukaryota > Viridiplantae > Streptophyta > Magnoliopsida > Asparagales > Amaryllidaceae > Agapanthus > Agapanthus africanus. The sequence continues at coordinate 273,415,724 of JASDDO010000012.1, forward strand.
CTTTAGCAAAACTAATGAAAGCCTAAAAAACACTCCATTTCAAAATTTCACATGATTCGACGACGATATCAAGTTCATTACGCTCATGGTTTTCTGAATAACCTGCGTAGCCCTCCGTCATTTCAGATAGATATTATTTGGTATTGGTGCTATGTTTGTTGACTTAGTCAAGGCGTAGTGTACGGTAGCTAAGTAGTGTTTATCTGCTAAAACATGAGATGTGATTGGATTAGGGTATTCGCACGGCCTTGTTGTCTCAGTCAAGGGTCGTACGGGTGGGTTTAATTCAATCGGGAAAAGTACGGGTTGAACATGACTTGCGATTTATGGTTTGTTGACTTAGTCAAGGTCATAGATCGCTAGGGGCAAAATATTATCGGGAATTTCAAGTGTTGAAATTTGCAATGAGATTACATACCTCCTATGAGATAGTTGGATCCCGATACCCACTTCGAATAAGAGTTACTCCTGGGAGAGTTTTACACAGGACAATTAGCCGATCAAGTAGGTGTCTAGAAAAGTGTTAATGGGGTTACGCCTCTGGGAAAATGAGGTTTACTTTAATTAGGTCCGTGCGAAAGCACGGGGAACCTTCCTCAAGTACCGACACTGATCTGGCTTAAAGATTGATGAAATTGTAGGGTGTAATTAATCCCGGCTAATCTTACCTTTTAGGGTTTGAAGGTAGATTTGATAAAAATAGTGGGAGAAATCCTGATTAGTTAAGATAATAACCAATCTAATCTTGCAAGAGCATACACTAAAGTGTTTTCTTCTCTCTCTCTCCAGGTAGCGACCATTTCAGGCCATAATCAAGATAATAATAGGGATGTATTGACAGAACCCGCTTATTATACTGAGCAGGGGAACGTTAGACCCGTTCTTTCTTATAAGAGTTATAAGACTGAACAGGGAATAGGAGAATATCTGGATTCTCAAGCCGCCCAAAAGAACATACATGCTGATGCATCTTCTTCAGGTGTGTTAGTTATTGAGAACTGTTTCTCAGTTCACCCTACGTCCTGGGTATTTGATACCGGATCAGGATCCCACATATGTAAATTGTTACATGGGCTACGAAAAGATAGAGAACTGGGAAAGGGTAATCATTCCGTTCAAGTAGGAAACGGTGCAAGTATTGCAGCCAAAGCAGTTGGCGAATATCACCTTGTATTGCCAAGTCGTAATACACTGATTCTAAATGAGTGCTATTATATACCGAACATGATGTGCAACATTATATCAGTTTCTTTATTAAGTAAAGAAGGATATAATTTTGTAGTAAAGGATAATGTTATGAACATATTCCTAGATCAAAAGTTGATTGCATCAGGCTCGTTACATAATGGCATATTCATTCTAAATCAGAATACAGTCCTCAATATACAAAACACACACAAGAGGAAAAGTTCAGAAATGAACGAATCCTTCTTGTGGCATTGTAGACTTGGCCATATCAATGAGACACGGCTAGCTAAGTTACATAAAAATGGATATTTGAATTCATTCAAATTTTCATCTAATGAAACTTGCCATTCATGTCTCAAAGGAAAAATGACCAAAGCTCCATTTAGTGGACACGGAGAAAGAGTTACGGAACTCTTAGGACAGGTACATAGTGATGTATGCGGTCCCATGTCTACACACGCCAGGAACGGTTCTTCCTACTTCATTACATTCACTGACGATCTCTCTAGAGACGGGCGTGTGTTCCTGTTGAAACACAAGTCTGAAGCTTTTAAGAAATTCAGAGAATATAAGCACGAAGTAGAGAACCAAACGGGCAAAAGTATTAAGATCCTTCGATCTGATCGAGGAGGAGAATACTTGAGCAATGATTTCTTGGATTATCTAAAAGAGAATGGGATTCTCTCTCAGCTTACTCCTCCTTATACACCACAGCATAACGGTGTATCGGAATGGAAGAATCGGACCCTATTAGATATGGTGCGATCTATGATGAGCGAAGCAGAGTTACCTATTTCCTTCTGGGGGTATGCGCTTGAGACAGCCATATACATATTGAATCTAGTTGTGTCTAAATCTGTACCTACCACACCATATGAGATATGGAGTGGGAAGAGACCATATTTTAAATGAGTTAAGATATGGGGTTGTCCGGCCTATGTCAAAAGGCAAAATCCGGACAAACTCGAGGCACGATCAGTTCTTTGCAAATTTATGGGATATCCAAAGAATTCTCAAGGATATTTTTTCTACCACGCTGAGGAACAAAAAGTGTATGTTTCTCAACATGCCACCTTTTTGGAAAAGGAATTTCTTGCAAAAGAAATTAGTGGCAAAGAGGTAGAGCTGGAAGAGGTTCCAGCACCACAAACTACAACTGATGATTTGTTGGAACCAGAAGATTCAGTAGTACCCGACGAACCTCAGCCTCTCCGCCGATCTAGTAGGGTTTCTCGTCCACCTGAGAGATACTACGGTTTTCTCATTGATGGTGGAAGCGAGGATTGCATCATCGAAGATGATGACCCGACTAGTTTCGAGCAGGCCATCACAAGTGGTGACTCTATGAAATGGCTGGATGCAATGCGATCTGAGATGGAATCCATGTACACCAATAAAGTATGGACTTTAGAAAATTCTCCTGAAGGGGTAAAACTCATTGGGAGCAAGTGGATTTTTAAAAAGAAATTTGGTGTAGATGGAAAAGTTGAGACTTTCAAAGCTAAACTTGTAGCAAAGGCTTTTCGTTAACGACCAGGTGTGGATTATGACGAAACCTTTTCTGCAGTGGCTATGCTTAAGTCCATCCGAATCTTACTTTCCATTGCTGCATACCATGACTAAGAAATCTGGAAAATGGATGTTAAGACCGCCTTTCTAAATGGTGATTTAGAAGAGTGCGTGTACATGACTCAGCCAGAGGGCTTCGTAGATAATGGGAGCAGCGGAAAGGTATGCAAACTACTTAAATCCATTTATGGGTTGAAGCAAGCATCGCGGAGTTGGAACCTCTGTTTTGATGTTGTAGTCAAAGAGTTTGACTTCATCAAAAACATATATGAACCTTGTATCTGTAAAAAGGTAGCAGAGAGTAAGGTTGTCTTCCTCGTATTGTATGTGGACGACATACTCTTGATAAGAAATGATATTCATATGCTGCAATCAGTCAAGCTCTTATTATCACATAGATTCTCAATGAAAGATCTGGGTGATGCCTCCTGCATATTGGGAATAATGATCTATAGAGATAGATCCAAACGGATATTGGGATTGTCCCAATCCAGGTACATTGACACCATACTAAAGAGGTTTAGTATGGAAGAATCCAAGCGTGGGAACCAACCCACGATCTCTGGACTCACTCTCTCCAAAGAGATGTCTCCCAAGACTGATTTGGAAAGAGCTCGCATGCAAGGGATACCCTATGCTTCGGCAGTAGGCTCTATCATGTATGCGATGCTATGTACCAGACCCGATGTAGCATACTCACTAAGTGTAGTGAGTCGGTATCAAGCAGATCCTGGAGAGAGTCACTGGACAGTTGTGAAGAACATTCTCAAGTACTTGCGAAGGACTAGAGACATGTTCTTGGTGTATGGTAACGGAGAACTCCGGGTGGAGTCCTTTACCGATTCCAGCTTCCAAAGTGATAAGGACGACTCTAAGTCGCACTCGGGATTTGTCTTTACCCTCAATGGAGGGGCGGTATGTTGGAAGAGTTCCAAATAGGATACCGTTGCAGACTCGACGATGGAGGCTGAATACATTGCTGCCAACGATACTGCCAAAGAGGCTGTCTGGGTTAAGAAGTTCATTAGTGAACTTGGTGTGGTTCCATCTATTGAGCATCCAATACCTTTATATTGCGATAACAATGGAGCTGTGGCTTTGGCCAAGGAACCCAGATCCCATCAGAAGTCCATACATATTCTGAGGCGGTATCACCTGATCAGGGAGATAGTTGATCGCCGGGAGATCGAGGTCAGGATTGTAGATACGAAGGATAACACTGCGGATCCACTCACGAAGGCCATTCCGCAGATACAGTTTGAGAGATTATTCGGGATGCTAGGTATGAGATACTACAGCAGCTGGCCATAGTGCAAGTGGGAGATTGTTAGTTATGTATATGCCCTAGAGGCCATTGTTGTACATATGATGTATATTATGATGGATGCTTGGATATATACAGAGAGGACTTTCTTGCTCGTCATGATAGTATGCTATTTGGTTTCACTTTATCTTAACATGTTGACTTGTATTGGTTTACTGTTTTTCTCTCATATGTTGATAAAGCCCTTAGGATCTGTACTCGACTACTGGGATTATGATAAGATCATACTAGTGGGGCCACGGTAGTCGATGAGTACATCCTATAACTGTTCCTAGTCGAGAGTACATCGAGACAGGGCATCGAAACACCAGAGTAGACTAGCGTATACGCATCTTGACCCATGTGATGGGCGATGGATGATCCCATATCCATCGGTGTTTGACATCAGAGATGGTGTATGGGTGCTCAGTGGAGACTGGGTACACTGGACGGACTAGCCGAGAACTCCCAGATGGTGATATAGCACACGTCAGATGGCAGTTCTCCGGTGACACAGGTACAGGGTAGTCTGTAGACCCGAGATCGTCATAGAGTCTTGTGTGATTCCCACTGTGCTTTGATTTCCACCTTACCACGTCCAAGAGGGCATGCAAAACGGTGGCTTTTGGGTACAGTCCCGAATCACATGGAGGCAATGAGCGATAGGAGGGGATTCGTCTCTCCCGGTATAGGGAGTTGATGTTGTGCTGTGTTCGATTGGCTATAACTGGAAGTCCCTGGCCATGGCTGATATAGAGATATACTGGTAAGTGTTACCAGTAGTTTCTCGATCTGTTATGAGCCTCACATCGACACGACTTATCGGTTACTGGGGTCTGACGTATACCACCACTAGACTTGATATGCGACATATCAAACGAACAGACCGAACTGTACGGGAGTGTTACTGATTGGATTCACAGGAGAACGGACAGGCTAGCTTGTTGATCTTCTGATCGCTCAATACCTTGGTGGCTGTTACGTTTAGCTGACCGCTTGCAGCTTGTGGGTGTTTGATATGATCATCACCTGCTACCGGCGTATTGACGATTCTTTAGAGTCCTACACAAAGGTTTCTTGGCTCAAGCAAAACGGAGTAGAGGCACATATGTGATATGTGCAGGACCGAGGATAATGCGATATGAGATACCGTATTATATTCTCGCGATATTTAGATATGAACCAGGACATCGGATCAAGTGTTGATTCGATGAATCGGTACATGATATATTAGTCGGTTATATTCGATATAGCCGGATCGTCGGATCAAGTGTTGATTCGATGATTTTATGTATAATGATATATATGATATATTGTATTACATTATCTAATATTGTCTCGCTTTATTATTTCATTTTCTCACCGGATTAATACATTGATATATATGCGATATATGTTAAATGTATTCTTTTCTTTTGTTGCAAATATATAATATATATGTGATATATATTATTGTGACATGATATGATTTATTATGAAACATGTTTAGGGATGATAAAAAGAGATTAGGATTTGATTAGGGTTAGCTCCTTCTTTATTATTCTAGAAGGATTTCATTTTGTCTTGGTTAAGATATTATGGTTGATACTTATCCTTAACCTAACCAAACCCTAGCTCTAGTTTATTCTCTACAAAGGTTAAGCCTATCATCCTTGACCATGGTTCCATATCAATCTTATATTCTTATCAACTATTCATCACAAAAGGATTTATCTTATTATTATTCATCTTCTTCTCTCTTGAGTTTTTCAGAGAGCTTACTTGTGATTTCTTTTTTGATGATTTCTTGTGATATAATGATTTAAAAAGAAAGCATAAACACTACTCCATCATCCTCATCTAATCTAGCCCATTAGATTAGGGTGTTCACCTCATTAGAGTGAGAGAGCTTGAGCTATTGCAACTTCGACGCAGATCATCGGAGAAAAGGAATACGACAAGCTTTCATGGATCGTTCGAGTCGTGGAGCCTCTCTTGAGTCCGGGAGATCATGGATCGCGGCAAAGGGACTTCTACTCGGAGCTTGTAAAGCGAAGAAGCGGACTACAAAGGTTGTAATCCCTCATACATAGCTTTAAAGATGTTATCTTGCATGTTAAACCATAATAATCTAGCAAAGATCCCGGCTTTGGGTTGTTCGGCACATCAAAAATTTTATTCGGGCATGTTTGATGCTTTATGAACCTTCACAAGAGTGCCTAGGAACCCTACACAAGAAAGCCTGTACATTCTCCTGCGAATCCAATCAGTAACACTCCCGTACAGTCCGGTCTCTTCGTCTGATATGTCGCATATCTCGCCTAGGGGTGGTAAACGTCAGACCCCAGTAGCTTGATAGGTCGTGTCGATATGAGGTCTATATTAGTTCGAGAAACTACTGATAACACTTACCAGTAAATCTCAGCAACCCTGGCCAGGGATTTCAAGTTATAGCCAATCGAACACAGCGCAACATCAACTCCTTATACCGGGAGAGACGAATCCCCTCCTATCGCTCGTTGCCTCCATGTGATTCGGGACTGTGCCCAAAAGCTACCTTTTTGCATGCCCTCTTGGACGTGGTATGATGGAAATCAAAGCACAGTGGGAATCACACAAGACTCTATGACGATCTCGGTTCTACAGACTACTTTGTACCAGTGTCACAAGAGAACTGCCATCTGACGTGAGGTATAATACTATCTAGGAGTTCTCGGCGAGTCTGTCCAGTGTACCCAGTCTCCACTGAGCACCCGTATACCTTCTCTGATGTCAAACACCAATGGATATGAGATCATCCTTCGCCCATCATATGGGTCAAGAAGCGCATACGCTAGTCTACTCTGGAGTATCGATGCCCTGTCTCAGTACTCCCACGAATATGAACATTTGAAGGATGTACTTGGCGACTACACTGTCCCCACTAGTATGATCCACATCATAGTCCTGGTAGTCAAGTACTCATCCTAAGGGCTTTATCAAGATGCAACATAGAGACAATCAGAGTACATGTTAAGATAAAGAGCAACCAGATAGCGTACTATCATGTCGAGCAAAAAGTCCTCCCTATATATGTCCAACCATCCACTACAATATACATCGCATGTATAGTAATGGCCTCTAGGGCATACATATAACTAACAATATCCCACTTGCACTAGGGCCATCTATTGTGGTATCACATACCCAAAAATTAGCTATGGTTGAAGTATCTCATACTCAACCATCCCATAAAAGTCTCTACTGGGAAAAGTCCTTTGTGAGTGGATCCGCATTGTTGTCCTCTGTGTCTACTCTTCTAAACTCGATCTCCCTGGAGATCAACCATCTCCATGATCAGGTGATACTGCCTAAGAATTATATCTGGATTTCTGATGGTTCCTAGGCCAAAGCCATAACTCCATTGTCACACAATGGTTGGAACGAAGTTCATTTCATGAACTTATATATATCCAGACTGCCTCTTTGGTAGCATCCTTAGTAACGACGTATCTTGCCTTTAATCGTCTAGTAAGTCACGGTATCTAGCTTAGAACTCTTCCAACTTACCGTCCCTCTACAGAAGGTAAAGACAATTCCTGCGACTGACATTCAGTCGTCCTTATCACCCTGGAACCTTTCCAGTGATTCTCCCCAGGATCGATTGATACCATCTCACTACAACTAGTGAGTATCCTAACATCCAATTAGATCTATCTCATAGATATAAAACCTAGGATTTAGGTGGTATCACTATGATCCTATATGGAGAATCCTTGTGATAAGCGGAGATTGACCGAGCGTAGCATAGGAAACTCCTTCCCTATCAAGAGTATGTCATCCACGTACTCTACGAGGATCACCACCATACTCCCTACTACCTTTTTGTATATACAAGGTTCATCTACCATTTTGATGAAGTCAAACTCTTTAACTACTACATCAAAACAGACGTTCCAACTCCGCGATGCCTGCTTTATCGCATAAAACAACTTGCACACGTTTCCGCTGCTCGCTCTATCTACGAAGCCTTCTGGCTGTATACTTATAGACGCTCTCTTCCAAATCAACATTTAGAAAAGCAGTCATGATACCCAACCACCAGATATCGTAGTCATGGTATGTAGCCGTGGCAAGTAGGATCTGGATGTACTTAAACATAGCTTTGAAAGTCTCAACTTTTCCATGTACACCAAGTAATCTTCTCAAGATATACTTTCTCCTGATGGGGATTTAACCCTTCAGATAAAGCAACCAAAGTCCATACTTTGTTGGTGTATAAGGATTCCATCTCAGATTGCTAAGCATCCAGCCATTATTACAGAGTCCCACTCCTGATGGCCAGCTCGAAATAAGTTGGGTCATCATCTCATGATGCAATTCTCGCTCCCACTGTCATAGAGAAAACCGAAGTATCTCTCAGGTGGATGAGGAACCCTACCAGATCGGCGGAGAGGCTGAGGTTCGTTGGAAACTCAGTAGTACTCATCATAGAGGGCACCATATCACATATGGTGTTATTGCTCCGCCTCGATACATCGAGGTGCTGTGGTGTATACGGGGGAGTAATGCTGAGAGAGAATCTCATTCTCTTTTAGAATAGTCCAGGAATCTCCGTGCTCAAGTATTCTCCTCCTTGATCTCATCAAAGGACATAATACTTATACCCGTTTTTGGTTCTCTACTTCTAACTCATATTCATTGAATATCTCAAAAGCTTCGGACTTGTGTTTCAACAGGAACATATGTCTGAATCTTGAGAGATCATCAGTGAATCTAATGAAGTATAAAGAACCAGTCCTGGCATTTGTAGATAGGGGACTTTCATACATCAGCATGTATCAATCCCAAGAGTTCAATAACTCTTTCTCTGTTTCCAATAAACGGAGCTGTGGTCATCTTATCTTTGTAACATGACTGGCAAGTTTCACAAGATGTAAATTCAAACCCTTTTAAATATGCATCTATATGTAACTTCAGCTAGTCGGGTCACATTGATATGACCTAGTCTACAATGCGTCAAGAAGGATTCGTTCATTTCTGAACTCTTCCTCTTGTGTGTGTTCTGTGCATTAAGAACCGTGGTTTGATTTAGAACGTCTAGGCTTTTAGATAACGTGCCTGATCCGATCAACTCTTGATATAGGAAATGTTCAAAACATTATCTAACAATACAAAATTATATCCTTCTTTACTAATAAAGAGACTGATATGATGTTGTATATCAGGTTCGGTATCTAATAACATTCGTTCAGAATCAATGTATTTTTTAATACAGGGTGATAACTACCAACAGACTTGGCTGTAACACTTGCACCGTTTCTATCTCATGAAATTTATAACCCGTTCTCAGTTCTCTACCTATCTGTAGCCCATGTACCAAATTACATATCTGGGATACTGATCCAGTATCTCATACCCAGGACGTAAAGGATACTGAGAAACAGTTCTCGGTAATGAACATACCTGAAGAAGATGCATCAGCATGCACTTTTTCGTTTGGGCGGCACGGGAATTCTGGTAATCCCCTATTTCCTGCTCTGTCTTATAACATTTATAAGTTGGAGCGGGACCAACGTTCCTTAGCGCAGTATAACAAGTGGGTTCGGTCAATATATCTGTATTATTATCTTGATTAAGGCATGACATAGTCGTAACCAGAAGAGAGAGAGAGAAGAAAACACTCAGCGTGCACTTTTACAAGATTAGATTGGTTATCAATATATCTAATCAGGATGTCTCCCACTGTTTTAGTCAAATCTTCCTTCAAACCCTAATAGGAAAAACTAGCCGGGATTAATTACACTCTACAAGTTCGCCAATCATTCAGCCAGGCCAGTGCCGGTACTTTGAGGGAGGTTCCCCGTGCTTTCGCACGGACCTAATTAAAGTAATCCTCGTTTTCCCAGGGGCGTAACCCCGTTAACACCTTCCTAAACACCTACTTGATCGGCTAATTGTAATGTGTAAAACTCTCCCAGGAGTAACTCTTACTCGCAGCGGGTATCGGGATCCAACTATCTCATGGAAGGTATGCAATCTCATTGCAAATTTCAACTCTTGAAATTTCCATAATATTTACCCCTAGCACTTATGAACTTAACTGAGGTCAATATATCATAAGCACTAGTCAAGCTCTACCCGTCATTTCATGATTAATCAGACCCACCCTACATGACCCTCAACTATGATCGACATAATCAAATGAATGTCCTAACTAATCGCATCATATGCTGTGTAGGAAGACATCACTTAGCTACCGTACACTTCGCCTCAACTAAAGTCGACATACGCAGCACGAATACTAAGTACTCTACTTCCTAAAATGACGGAGGGCTACGACAGGTTTTTAAGAAAACCTTTTGCGTAATGAACTTGATATCGTTGTAGAATCGAGGGATTTTAAATGGAGTGTTTTTGAGGCCTTTTCTGGTTTCGCTAAAGAGGTCACTCCCAGTGAAGGGATCGTCGACTCTTTCCTCATTGAATAAGGTGCAAGATATTTCACAAATACCACTATGCAAAGAAAAACTATAGAAGCAATCAAACGACAAACCGAGTATGCAGCATCTGTTAGTTTCGCTAAAGAGGTCACTCCCGGTGAAGGGATCTCGGCTCTTTCCTTATCGAATAAGGTGCTGGATGTTCTACAAGGAACACCGCTATGCAAAGCAAGAACTAGAGCTACCAGTTTTTAAACAAGTTTCTACAACATCTTTAAGTTTCTTTTATTTCATTAATCTCTTTAATGAAGTCACATTTTATTATGCTTCACAAGCATCACATTTGAAACGAAATCTGCAATATAACATATGCCTCATATATATAATATAAATATTCGTCTCAGGCAGTAATATGATCTCATCACAGAACATTGCAGCAAAAGAACATATATGAAATATTGGATATACTAGGACGTCCGTGTTTTAATACGAGCCTGTATAAAACACGGATTCTACGGTCATGATGAATAGCCAAACCCACATCCATAGACCCTTACAAGGGCGGCAAGCAACACTGCCAATTCTAGGGTTAGGAGACCCGGTCTCAACTCCTCGAGATAGTCTCCCACTGGACCCTAGAACCCGGTTACTTGTGCTCCCCTCCTTGGGTCTACCTAATGCGGAAAAGTAAATAATATACAATGGTGACATCATCCTCAGCCCGAAAGTGCCCCAATAAAAGAATATTACATACAAATGAATTTTACATGAATGACAATAAAAAAAAACCTCATCTCACATAAAAATACCCGGCTATTCAGAACACGACGATCCAATATAACATATCACAGCAACACATAATATCTCATATCATCAACGTAAGTAAGTATGCATACACCGATTGTCGTCGATGTATAGCAACGAAAACCGGCGATACAACTACATACTACACTTACGGTCACAGAAAAGAAAGTGTAAAACTACAACAGTTGGAATCCGCAACCTCCTTAGACATCGCATGCCTAACCAAATGAATTCCTTAGACATCACATGCACAACAATTATAAATCCCGTATTTTAGTCTCATTATCGAAAACTCTTTTCAATATCAAGTCGGGCAATTCAGCAAGATTCCCAACATTCTGATCGAATGCTCGTCGCAAACATTAGTAGACGGCCGCACCCCCGGATGTCGTCGACGAAGTGAACTAAGGCGGAACACCGCTGCCACGAGAACCCAAACGGATGCTTTTGGCGACGGTGTTCTCCTACAGTCACTTAGTCGGGGTTATGGGGCGTGGCTGTCTATTAAGTTTACCCGGAGAGTATCCGCGTACGCTACGTGATTGCGAAGGACTTTTGATCACATCAAAATCCAGCGGCAACCGATCAATTTAGACTAAACTGCTAGATTTATAACATTCAAATTAGTTATCTCATAACGACATGTGGATTCCAAATATTGTATCACATTCCAGATAAATAAACAATGTTAAACTTTTCGATCGAATAATCAAACACCCAAGTTTTCTAAATAGCTCAACACTTGAGCGGAGTTTAAAAGCATCTATCACATGCCACAGTACCAATGGTCCAGCCGTAGAAGGGTCAAGCCAACGCCTAGTTCTCGAACACAGTTTGCGAAACTGTTAGTACAGAAGTTGGGTATGCGATATCACAATAATTTGCCTTAAGTGGAAGTGGGAGATTGTTGGATATAGGTGCACTCAAGGAAATTATTGTAATTAAAGGAAGACCTATACGAGAGACCAATCTTACTCGAGATGATAGTATGCTATCTGGTTTGTCTTTATCTTTCATGTGATGTGTTTATTCATTATCACGTATCGTTTAGACATGAGATAAAGCCCTTAGGATTTTGCTTGACTACCAGGACGATGATGGAGATCATACTAGTGGGACCTGGGTAGTCGATAAGCACATCCTTAAATGTCCCAAGTCATAGCAGTATCGAGACTGGGCATTGGTACTCCAATTTAGACTAGTGCGTACGTTTTATGACCTGGTTGGAGGTATACTGATCCTGCAGCTATTGGTGTTTGACATCGAGGATCGTATACATGTTCTCATTGGATTAGTTATACTGGACGGACTCACCAAGAAATCCTAGTTGGTAATATACCAATGTCAGGTAGGAGTTATCTGGTGACATGAGTACAAGGTAGTCCCTAGGACCTAAGATTGCTATAGTGTCTCATGTATGTTCTTACTATACTTAGACTTCCGCCTTACCACAGCTCAAAAGATTCATGCAAACAGGTTTTTGTTGGGTATAGTCCCGAAGAATGTGGAGGCAGTAAGAGGTCGAGGGGATTCATCTCTCTCGGTATAAGGATTTGATGTCGCGCTGTGCAAGACATGACTACAACCACAAGTCGGTGGCCACCGTACCGGAGATAAACTGATAAGTGTTATCAGTTGTATCTCTGGATGGTTTATGAGTCTTCTGTTGCATGACTTATCGAGTTATTGGGGTCTGACAGATTCCAAACTCTAGACCTGATATGTGATACTCTTAGACGAAGAGACCGGACTATACGGTGATGTCACTGATAGACTTTGCAGGGTTCAGATGAGCTTGCTCGTTGACCTTCTTTTAATAAATACCTGGGTAGCCGTTACATGCAGCTAGTACCGCTGACGAACTTGTGGGCTATTGATATGATCATAACCTACTGCAAGCGTATTGTCGCGCGTGTCTTTAGAGTCCCACACAGAGGTTTCCCAGCACAAGCGAAACGATGTAGGGCACGTATAGTGATACGTGCAGGAGTTCGATTAAACACGTGTATGTGATACATGTATTTTAATAGGGTGTTTAATGATATTATCTATATATTGATATATTTATATATTAACTAATATCATGTTCACTTTTTTATTTTCTTCTCTTTATCAATATTTATATTTGATATAAATATTGTGACATGTATATTGATACATTTGAGATGGGTGTATAAGAATCATATGGTTTAGATGAGAACATTAATATTCTTTTATTTATTTTAAAAGAGAATAAGTCATATGTTTTGGATGCTTGTAGACTTCTTTGGGTTTTTCTTTGATGACTCATTTTTATTAGGATTTGTTCTCATCTTGAACCTCATCCTCTTGTTCTCATCTCCATGGAAAAACCTCTCTTGAGTTTTTTCTCTTATGAGGAATTAAAAGAAAAGAAAAGTGAAGAAATTAGTGAGCTAATTATTCTACATCTCCTACAAATCTTCCTTGGCAAGTTAAATTAGTGGGTTGCAACATTCTGATGAGATCAATTTGAAACTAAAACTTGTGATGGAGTTATCTCAAGGTGGATCATCTTTAGCAAAGAGATCACCGAGCAGGGTTGTTCCTATTAGTTGTATGTATGCCCAGGAGGCCATTATTGTACATGATTATATATTATAGTGGATGCTTGGACATATATAGGGAGGACTTTCTTACTCGACATGATAGTATGCTATCTGGTTACTCTTTATCTTAACATGTATACTTGTATTGTCTCTCTTTTACATGTTGATAAATGTCACGACCCGAAATGGTACGCGACTGGCACTTGAATGATATGAAGTCTATAGGAGCCCATCTAATTCAAGTAAACCAAGAAAACCCAGAAATCTAAACCAATTAAAGAAAGAAGCGAAGAAAACATGTTTTAAAACAAGGGGTTTTTCAATAAGTAAGCCGAATATGCATTTTTAAAATCTCAAGTCTTTTCTGAAAATTTCAGCAGAGTTTCTTTTGTAAAAACTGGCCCCAAACGGGGTACAATAAGAATAATATATGCACAATGATAAAAGGATGCCCAAGCGGGAGCTAGCTCTTCGTCAAACGACGATCACAACCATGCAAGCAATATAATATACAACGTCGAAGGGCGAGGATCAAAACTCAAAAAGAAACTCAAAATCATCACGAAAACCATAATACTACAACGCGTGACTCTAAGGTCGAAATAATACACAACTGGTTTTTTAAGTCTGAAATAAATATATAAGTCTGGTTGATGGAATTTCTAGCTACAACAACGAAAATAAATAAGTACAATGGTGGTCACGATGCGAGTGAACCCACCTACCAAAGCAATCACCCAGAAAGGAAGCAGTGTGCCAGAAAGCCGCAATGAAATCTGTACGACAAAACCTGCAAGTAACTGTGGCACAATGGCGGTGAGTTGCCAACTCGTGAGTAGAAAACATCAAAGAGCAGAAATCGTATGTATGACTCAATCCTAGGTCAATGCGATCAGTAATAATGTATATCCTCAATATGATAAAGTCTGAAGCATGATAAGGTGGCAAGGGTATACATCTATACGTAAGTGTAGTACCAAGTGCTCGTGCCAGTGCCTCAGGTAGCAACATATCATAAATATGAGGTGTGATCAATGTAATCAATGTCAACTATATCATGAAGTCTATAAGTATATGGATATCATCCAACTATGTAATCTATGTCTGTATGCATGTAGATCTCATCCTCGTGTCAACCAATGAAACAAAAAATAATGCATGTAAATATCATAAAGTATATGCATGGAAGTATGAGGATAAAAATCAACGTGTGTCCCTCGCGACACATCAAAATCATGGAACCTGAGTGTCCAGCATCGACACTCGAAAACATCATGAAACATGTGCCCAGCATCGGCACGTAAATCCTCATATGTATATATAGGGCTCCGTCAGTCAAGATCGGCCCAGGGGCACCGTCAGTCCGGATCGGCTCGTATCATCTCTCAACTCCGGTCGGTATCCTCCGGATATCCACCGAGCTCAAATACAATCAGCGGTAGGTAGTGGTTCCTCTGGCAGGATCATCGTCATCCACACGAAATCTCTTTCTCTCCCCGAGATAACATACCGGGTCCACCATGTACCCGCAAACGGAATCATCCGCCTCCTCGAATCGGGTTTCACATATCACATGTCTCAGAACCGAGAAAACGCATGGTGGACGCACTGAAATATCATATCAAGAGAAACCGGGTTTTTAAAACAGTGCATACTTTCTTTTGAAAAACACAAGATTCTCAAATCCAGAAATCTTATAAAAACAGCATATCTCAATGCGTATAATCGTAAAGCATGATGTATGCGACATATAAAAGAAATGTAAGCATATCAGTATATCATGCAACATGGCATAGTAATATGCACATATCAAGGGAAAACCGCTCTTTCAAATGAATCTTGTTTTAAAATATATCTTGCGGTTCCCAAATCTCCAAAATCTTGCCAGAATCATCTATGTATGTGCAAATAGGTATGTAAGCAAGTATGAGTGTACAAAATGTGTACAAAATGTCTATGTGCCAATATGTCATGCAAGGGGGCATATCCTGATGCAACAGTCCTACTGTGTAGTGACATGGCAGTTATCGATGATGAAGTGTGTGAGCCGGCAGGCAGGTGTACGTGGAACATACGCATCATCGATAATGGTGCTGGTGTCTTAACAGCATGGTTTTAATATAACAATAAACATATTTAAACATGCAATGCGATGAGAATAGCAAGAATATGAGGAAAATGAATAATAACCACAACAGTGAAGAATCTACATCAATAAATATATATGTCATACAGTTTTGCCATTTGAAATAACACGAATCGTGGTGTTTAGAAAAATAATGGCTACGGTGTTTTTAAGAAAAGATGTGTGTTTTGAAAATATCCGTAGAATCCCTTGACCTGTCTTTAAAATACTCATGATTCATTAATTTTGAAATAGGTATGACTCGGGTCTAGTCTAACATCTACTAAGTACTACAGAACTAAACGAACAGTCTAACCGAAAGGGTGAGGGAAACCACCTAAATCTGAGTCGATATACATATAAATATAATAGTCGGTGATCCCGCCTCAATAGTATCACATACGATACAATATACAATATGACATCCTCGAGTCAAGAGTGTGGATCTATCATCAATAGATAGCTCGTACGTAAATCCGTCGTACGGCATCCTAAATCTGGGTATGGGTCTAATCTCACATTTATCTCATCAATTATCTGGTATCCTTTTCATCATATCTCATGAACGGGGCACTGATCTAAGTCTAGTACAAGCTGATACCAACTATAAATATATGTGTGCGTGTATAAAAACACACGCCTAAAGTGCCGCTAAAATCTCATGTCGTATCTCCTAATACGAACCACATCATATCACCGATCTCGTGGCACCATGCCCAAACTCATCGACTCATCTCCATATATCGTCCACTATGCTCATCATCCAAGTGTAGGTATACATGTATATATATGTACACGGTGCGATACCTCTGTGTGTGTATATATATATATATCCCCATATACGCACAAGTAAAACAATGTAAGCATGTGTGTGTATGTGGGTGTAAACCTATTCTAGGGTTCGTGACTAAGAAGCTATACTAGTTTACTTCTAAATACCCTAATCTAGCCATTGAACACCTAAACATTTCTTGAATATCCATGTCACACTTAAACGATATCATATATATAGTATATATATATCATACTATACATCGAACTACGGGGGTGTTATACGCATCCACCCGACTTCCTCCGTAGATATAATCTACTCACATTGATCTTCGTTTGCCGATGCTGACATCGCCACGCACTTCTTCATCATCTCGAATCATCATGGGGGTACCTACATTTCACATGAATCGTATCGCATTAAAACTAAATCAAAACCAAAACGACACGCGGAACTGACATAGGTCAAAACCTATGGTTTGCTCTCGCAAATCAACTCGATATCACTCGACATAGACGTACAAACGTCAAGTGATCAAGATAAAACACAAACACAAAAATCCAGAATTTAAAATATGAAAAATCAAAACTCGAATGAAAACAGCAACTTGAGGAAGTAGTCCCAGATTTTGTATAAGGTTAAAACAAGGTAAGAAAACAACACTAGGGTGATGTTTATAAGGTATATGACCTACACAAGCAACCTGGGCACACAACTCATCAGTGTGGCCGACCCCTACCCATGAAATTCCGGCGAGCTCGGTTGGGGTGTGTGGGATTTTGTTCGTTTTGCCTGGGTGGTCTCGTAGTGCTTTAATTAGGTCCCTAAAGTTGTTTGCTAGTCTTAAAAATACCCCAGGTCATCCCAGATTTTCCCGCACACTCTAATACCTCAAAGTTCTGTTTTGGGTTTCAAGTGTTGTATATGTGTTCTGTCTGGGTTTTGACAAATTGGGGGGGGGGGGGGGTTAAGGTCACTAATACGGTTCAATAGCATATTCCCAACTCAAGAAAACCCTAACCCCTTTCTAGAAATTTCCAAATCTCACTAAACGACACCAAATTGGTTCTAAACAAACATGGATACAAAAGCAATGGAAATACTAGGCTAATGGTTAAGAGAATACCTCATTTGGCACTCATGAATCCCCTAGGGCACCAAAATCAAATTTTTCTTGGTCCATTGTGTGGCTTGTGAGCTTGTGCACAAAATTTGTGAAGAGGAGATGGGGTTTTAATGGGTTTATTGTGATGGATTGTGAGGAGGTAGAGAGGCAAAGGGAGAGAGGGTAGCAGCAGCAGCATGAATGAGGGAGAGGAGAGAAAATGTTGAAGAAATGAAGTAGGAATGAGAGCTTGGTCCAAGGTTTGACCCCTCACCCTCTCACTCTCTCTCATGCCCATCCGTCCATTCTTTATTCCATTTCTTTTTGTTTTCTTTTCCTTTTCTTTTCTCTTCTCACATAACCAAAGCCATGAATGAAAAATGAAGAGAAAGGCGCGTAGGAAAATGTAACACAAGTGCTAAAAAAGACATGTGCATGTTTTGCACAAAACAAGCTTAATGCGCGATTAGCGATATTTAATCACGATTAGCACTAATTAGCGTATAATTAATCATAAAAACTTATAATTTGCTTAATTCACATAAAACACCCTCTTTTTAGTAATTTTCATAATTTTCCACATTTTCCCAATTTATCGGTATTTAATTATACCGCCTTATTAAAATATTCAATATAATATTATTTAATTATAAAAATTCCCCAAAATTATATTTTATTTTTTTTAAATGTTACAATCTTCCCCCCTTACTGAAATTCGGTCCCCGAATTTAAATTTAAACCCCTCAAATACTAAAACATTTCATTAAAAAGTCCAAGTCGTCGGGGTTCCGAAATCATCAATACATAAAACGCAATCATAGCGCAATGCATTCGCATGAACAATGAGCAGATAACTCAAAATCAAAACTCCATCAAGAATCTCGCAATCATCGGAGTCATAGTGAAGACACAAATGTCAAATCCAATACGAAAACCAATATGATGTAAATCAGAACTATACAAGTAAACATCAAATTTATACATGTAGATATCTGAAGGAAATGCATGCCAAACCTTTTTAAGTCGCTGTGCGATGCGCATAGCACTGCAAAGTGGCGGACGTCTATTGTAAGAAAATAACCATATATGTATATATCTTTTATTTAATATGCACGTCCCGCCGTTTTTGGAAAACAATTTAGAAGGGTTTCCTTGTTTTAAACGTTTCGTGTCATATCAGACACGTAGGTAAATACTGAGACTATAGCTCCCTTTTTGGAAATCCCTTCGAAAACTATCAATGCATGCAAAATATATCCAGGTACCGTCCTCTGACTAGTCCTGCTCAGTACGAAAACAAATAGCAAATATCACAAAAACGTACTGCTCCATAAGAAATAATCCCAAAATATATATAAGAATACCCTGTGCGTCTGGTGCGCACAGAAATCGAAATCAACAAATGTTCCCTACGTGGGCACAAAACAAAAATCTAAGTGCAACGGGTGTGCACGAAACACCTGTCAAAGGCAACGGGTGTGCCTGACAACAATATTAGGTGCATCTGATATGTACGAAGAATCCCGACTTAGTGCATCTGGTGTGCACCAAAATCCCATCTCATAACATGCGCCTAACAGGTGCGAAAATCCAAATCAGGTACATCCATCATGCACGAATAAAATCTAAATCACGAAATCCCATATCAAGCATCGCACATGCGCAAAATCCAATCCAAGCGTGCCAAATATGCGCAAGAATCCAAATCAAATGCACGGAGTGCGAAATCAACATCAATATCATAATCGAAATCGACGGTATACAATAAAGCTCAATCCAAATCAGGTATACCGCGGTATATAATCTCACAACAATGTGCATCAGCGTGCACAAAAGCAAATCAAAATACTAAAAGTACATGAAAAATATGCCGAAAGCATAGGCCAATTCATAAGCATACCATAGATATGAACTCAAAAATCAATATATTGAATGACATCAAACCGAATTCAGTTGCAACCGTGGTGCACAAAATGTAAACCCAGTGCAACAAACGCACGAAATATAAATCTGGTGCGACAAACGCACGAAATATAAATCTGGTGCGACAAACGCACGAAATATAAATCTGGTGCGACAACCGCACGGAACTCAAATCCATTGCATCCTGTGCAAGAAATACCAAACAATAACTCAAATGCGTAAATAGCAACACCGAGTGTACCAAGGTGTAAAAATCATAAACGTATGCAACTGCGTGCAAAAAACACATATCAATGCACTACAAGCACATATAAGCTATACCGAGTGCAAAAACCAAATCGTGTGCATACCATGTGCACTAAATCAACCCAACTGTATGAAATCCATGAAGTCATAAACATGTGCAGCCAAGGCACAAAACGATATCAAGTGCAATAACTGTGCACAAATCATAAATCAACACAACGTTGTATAAAGCATATCTCAAAGGTAATAACTATGCACAAAATATGAATACCCAGTAGGTGCAACAATGGTGCATGAAAACCAATATCATGAAACTCAGTCATCAAGACTAAATCATGCGAATAGATCGCCCAAAATACCGAAATCCAAGGTGACGGATACGTGATAATCGAATCACCAAATCACAAATCATAAATACTGTCGTCGATATATCCTTCGTTCAAAGTCGAGAAAGTGCCGGTGCATCTAATGCTAGCAGAGCAGAATATCTACTTGCCTACTATTCGTGGCCTAACTTTTGGTGCCCTTAGGCTCCCGTCTCTCACTGCAGATTGCTAAGTGCAAAACTCCTCGGCTCAACAACCAAATATGGAATGACGACGGAAACAGTCCCGTTCTGGCACATCCTCTAAAGATCTCTGGCCAACTATCTCGTCGACGATGCCGAACTCTGGCCTGCTGGGTGCGCACAATATGACCACTCCTGGGTCCAAGTCTTCACGTATAGTATTCCAGAAAGGTCCTGTCAAGGTCTCTCTCAAATCTCGTTTCTGCCGAACTTCCCGGAGGTTATCACCCTTTACTATATCTATTTCTGGTCCCGAAACGGCTGCATACTCATCGCGACTCTTTCTGGAAGATATATCCATATATAATTCCTCTGCATGCGTATTACATCTCTGATGTCGGCGGAGTAGAACGTCATCTCATCAAGATCTCGTACGAACCTCTTACTCCACTTTTCTCTAATGTCGACTGCTTCGGACTCGTCTCATGGTGGCTGCAAGGACTGCGCTCCAACGGCTAAACTCGTATCTGGAATCTCCCAAGCAATGCATCCCATCCCATGATATCCAAAAGGTGTCGAACCATTCGATCGATTCGTAAAAAACTCATAATCCCCCAAGATATCAACATCTCGAGTACAGTTTAAGAGTATCGAGTACATACCACAGCACCTATGGACAAACCGTAGAAGGGCAAACCCAAGCCTCACAAATGGCACCGCTGAACTGCCGCAAACCCTCAGGTTCGAAGGTGTTCCATGGTCATTACGTCGAGTTAGGGTTTCATTCTTCTAGAGGGTCCATAGCATTACTTGCATTTGTCTCTGAATACTTTAAACTTGGAAAATGGGCTCCTGACATTCGATCGTCTCCATCGACTCTCAACGTACCTACGTGAAGTCGTCTCTAGCTGGAATCAATCTATCTGATGAACTCTGTTAGTTATATGTATGCCCTAGAGGCCATTACTGTACATGAGATGTATATCGTAGTGGATGCTGGGACATATATAGATAGGACTTTCTTGCTCGACATGATAGTACGCTATCTGGTTGCTCTTTATCTTAACATGTATACTTACTGTCTCTTTGTTATATGTTGATAAAGCTCTTAGGATGTGTACTCGACTTGCAGGACTATGATGCAGATCATAATAGTGGGGCCTGGGTTGTCCATGAGTACATCCTTCAATATTCCTAGTCGTAGGAATATCGAGACGGGGCATCGATATTACAGAGTAGACTAGCGTATATCTTCTCGACTCATATGATGGGCGATGGATGATCCCATATCCATTGGTGTTTGACATCAGAGACGGTATGCGGATGCTCAGTGGAGACTGGGTACACTGAACGGACTCGTCGAGAACTCCCAGATGGTATTATACCTTACGTCAGATGGCAGTTCTCTGGTGACACTGGTACAACTTAGTCTGCTGACCCGAGATCGTCATAGAGACTTGTGTGTCTCCCACTGTGCTTTGATTTCCACCCTACCACGGCTCTATTGAGTCGTACAAACAGGTGGTTTTTGGGTACAGTCCCGATTCACATGGAGGCAATGAGCGATAGGATGGGATTCGTCTCTCCCGGTATTGGGGGTTGATGTTGCGCTATGCTCGACTGGCCATAACTGGAAATCCATGGCTAGGGTTGCACTGATTTACTGGTAAGTGTTATCATTAGTTTCATGCTTGTTATGGACCTTACATCGGCATGACTTATCTAGCTGCTGGGCTCTGACGTTTACCACCCCTACGCGAGATATACGACATATCAGACGAACAGACCGGACTGTGCGGTAAGTGTTACTGATTGGATTCGCAGGAGTGTGAGCAGGCTTGCTCGTTAATCTTCTGATCGCTTAATACCCGGGTGGCCGTTACGTTTAGCAGACCGCTTGCGGCTTGTGGGTGATTGATATGATCACCACCTACTGCCGGCGTATTGACGAGTCTTTAGAGTTCTACACAGAGGTTTCCTGGCTCAAGCGAAACGAAATAGGAGTGCATATGAGATATGTGCGGGACTGAGAATAATACCAGTATGTGATACTATATTCTATTCTCGCGATTTGTATCATCGGACGGTTATATGAGATATAGCCGGGTTACCGAATCAAGTGTTGATTCGATACATTGATACACTTGATATTAGTCGGTTATATGTGATATGACCGGATCGTTAAATCAAGTGTTGATTTAATGATTTAATGTATAATGATATATTTGGTATATTACATTACATTAACTTGTATTATCTCATTTAAGATTTATTTTCTCACTAGTTTGTGCATAAGTGTATATGTGATATATATTTGTGTACATATGTTTGTGTCATACTTGATGATACACACAAGATGGGTGTATGAGACTTGTACCAAGATTAGGTTTAAGATTAGGGTTATTGTTTTATCTTAAGATTTAACAAAAGAGTTGAACTTAGTCAAAGTTATTAAGCTTGAAGAAGCTTGGAGAAAGTTTGACAAAGTCTACTCTTTTTTCATTTCTCTTGATATTCTTTAACCTAACCCTTAACCTAATACCTTGGTCAGTTCTCTATATGAGTTAAGCATGATAGCTTAACTCACCCATGGTTACATTATTGAGAGAATTAATTAATATGATGATTATTCTCTCTTCTTCTTCTTCTTCAAGCTCCTTGAAAAGCTTGCTAGCTCTAATGGTGCCAAGAGAAAAAGTGTGAGAAAATCAATTCTAAAGTGAGCCCACTTCCTACTTCTTCATCCTCCACTAATTGCCATGTAGTATAGGGTGTTCTCTTCACAATGTTCATGACCAAGTGAAGGAATAGCTTGAGTTTGAGTCTCCTCGACGTAGATCATTTTCGGCCTCGAAGTCAAGGACCTAGCCCGCTAATTTCTCCGAAGAAACCATCGCTAGAGTCCGGGATCCCGATGATTGCAGCGAAGGGACATCAACACGGAGCTTTAGAAGTGAAGGACCGGATCTACAAAGGTTGTTAGCCCTTTCACTTGTAGTTAAAATATTTAACTTGCTAGTTTTCGCATAATCTCTAGTATACGATCTTGGTTAGGGTTGTTCGGCACGGCTCTTTTTTTTGAATCGGGCATGGTTGATACCTTGTAGAACCTTGTTAGAGTGCCTAGGAACCCTACAGTGGTATCATAGCCAAGCTAGAGCTTTAGGCGAAGTCTAGACGAATTTAGAAGTCCGATCGAACCCCGAAAACCAATACAGTACCCTTCTCTGGAAATTTTTCAAAAGTTTACATTTTTTCATATTAAAAATGCTTAAAAAATCAGCAAGGAATTCTATGGACCTCTGTGAAAAACGATCCAATGATACGCTTAAAGCGCCGCGGAACCGCGGCAGAACAATGCCTGGCGCGGCGGTTCCGCGACGCTACAGTGCGCTTGTTGTGTTCTGTTTCCACAGTAATGTCAGTACTATCTTCCTGATGGTTCTGGGTGTTTTTAATTTGTACTCAAGTGTTGGTTTTTCTGGGTTGTATTGGGGACTCATTGACTCGATCGGATAATTTAACTTCGTTTATGTTTTTTCGGATAATTTTAGAACGTGTTAAAAAGTTCGAACGGATATCAATAACTCACTTTTTCCCGACCCAGAAAATTTCCAAGTGTTGGATTTTTCCGTAGTTTAAGAACGTTCTAAGTCGTGCATGTAACGCGATGGACCCTCTAAAAGACAACAAACCTTAACTCGATTATGTGACCGTCTTGAACTGCCTTTTGAACCTTAGGGTTTGGGGCAGTACGGCGTGCCACATGTGAGGCGTTGGCTTGACCCTTCTACGGCTGGACCGTTGGTACTGTGGCATGAAATGGATGTTTTTAAACTTATTTCAAGTATTGAACTATTTGGGAAATCTTGGGTGTTTGATTATTCGATCGGAAAGTTTAACATTGTCTATTTATCTGGAATGTGATACAATATTTGGAATCCACAAGTAGTTATGAGATAACTAATTTGAATGTTATAAACATAGCAGTTTAGTCTCATTTGATCGGTTGCCATGAGATTTTGATATGATCAAAAGTCCGTCACAATCACGTAGCGTACGCGGATAATCGCCGGGTAAACTTAATAGACAGCCACGCCCCATAGCCCCGACCAAGTGACTGTAGGAGAATCCCGTCGCAAAAAGCATCCGTTCGGGTGCTCGCAGCAGTGGTGTTCCTCCTTAGTGCACTTCGTCGACGGCATCCGGGGGTGCGGGCGTCTACTAAAGTTTGCGACGAGCATTCGATCAGGATGTCGGGAATCTTGTTGAATTGCCCGACTTGATATTGAAAAGAGTTTTCGATAATGAGACTAAAATGCGGGATTTATAATTGTTAGACATGTGATGTCTAAGAAATTCATTTGGTTAGGCATGCGATGTCTAAGGAGGTTGCGGATTCCAATTGTTGTAGTTTTACACTTTTTTTTCTGCGACCGTATGTGTAATATGTGATATCGCCGGTTTCGTTGCTATATGTCAACGACCATTGGGATGGACATATTTACTTATGTTGATGACATGTGATGTTATGTGTTGCTGGATATGTTATATTGGATCGTCGTGTTTGAATAGCCGGAGGTTTCTATGTGAGATGAGAGTTTTTCTTTTTCATTCATGTAAAAACTTGTATGTAATATTCTTTTATTGGGGAACTTCCGGACTGAGGATGATGTCACCATTGTATATTATTTACTTTTCCGCATTAGGATAGACCCAGGAGGGGAGCACAAGTAACCGGGTTCTAGGGTCCAGTGGGAGACCATCTCGAGGAGTCGAGTCCGGGTCTCCTAACTCTAGAATTGGTAGGGTTGCTTGCCGCTCTCGTAGGGGTCTAGGGGTGTGGAATTGGCTACTCATCACAACCGTGGAATCCGTGTTTTATACGGGCTCAAAATAAAACACGGACGTCCTAGTATATGCAATAATTCATATGATATTTTCTGCTGCGTTATCTGTTATGTGATCATGTGATATGTTCAGATAGATACTGTATATAGTATATATGATATATTATATAGACGTTGCTTATGTTTTACACATGCGCTAGCCCTGCCCCGCTATGCCGTTAGTTACCTAACCTAACGGTGCATGAAAGGACATCGAGGCGAATGCGGATGGCATAAGCGTACGTTGTAATTATCTGTGATGTTTATGTGGATTTAAATGATGGGACATTCATTAATGAGATTAATGAAAGAAAATAAACCTAAAAGATGTTGTGGAATCGAATTTCAAAAATCAGGTAGCTCTAGTTGTTGCTTTGCATAGCGGTGTTCCTTGTAGAACATCCAGCACCTTATTCGATAAGGAAAGAGCCGAGATCCCTTCACCGGGAGTGACCTCTTTAGCAATAACTAGCAGATGCTACAACCTTCGGTTTGTCTTTTGATTGCTTTTATAGTTCTTGCTTTGCATAGTGATATTGTGAATATCCTGCACCTCATTCGATGAGGAAAGAGCCGAGGTCCCTTCACCGGGAGTGACCTCTTTAGCGAAACTAGCAAAAGCCTCAAAAACACTCCATTTAAAACCATTTGATTCCGTAATGAGATCAAGTTCAAAGCGTTAAAGGTTTTCTTAAAAACCATCTGCAACCCTCCTTCATTTTAGGAAGTAGAGTACTTAGTATTCGTGCTGTGTTTGTTGACCATAGTCAAGGCACAGTGTACGGTAGCTAAGTGGTGTCTTCCTACACAGCATATGATGCGATTAGTTAGGACAGTCGTGTGACTTTGTTAACCTTAATTAAGGGTCATGTGGGTGGGTCTAATTAATCACGAAATGACGGGTAGAACTTGACTAGTGCTTATGATTTGTTGACCATAATTAAGGTCATAAGTGCTAGGGGTAAAAACCATTATCGGGAGTTTCAAGTGTTGAAATTTGCAATGAGATTGCATACCTTCTATGAGATAGTTGGATCCCGATACCCACTGCGAGTAATTGTTACTCCTGGGAGAGTTTTGCACTTTACAATTAGTCGATCAGGTAGGTGTCTAGAAAGGTGTCAACGGGGTTACGCCCCTGTGAAATTAATTAGGTCCGTGCGAAAGCACGGGGAACCTCCCTCAAAGTACCGGCATTGGCCTGGCCGAAAGATTGGCGAACTTGTAGAGTGTATTTAATCCCGGCTAGTCTCTCCTTTTAGGGTTTGAAGGAAGATTTGATATGGGAGCCATCCTGATTAGATAAAATAAATAACCAATCTAATCTTGCAAGAGCGCACGCAGAGTGTTTTCTTCTCTCTCTCTCAAGGTAACGACCATGTCACGCCTTAATCAAGATAATAATATGGATGTATTGACCGAACCCGCTTGTTATACTGAGCTGGGGAACGTTGGTCCCGCTCCAACTTATAATTGTTATAAGACCGAGCAGGAATTAGGGGAATACCAGGATTCCCATACCGCCCAAACGAAGAAAGTGCATGATGATGCATCTTTTTCGGGTATGTTTATTACATAGAACTGTTTCTCAGTATCCTTTACGTCCTGGGTATAAGATACCGGATCAGGATCCCGCATATGTAATATGTTACATGGGCTACAGAAAGGTAGAGAACTGAGAACGGGTGATAAGTTTCATGAGACAGAAAACGGTGCAAGTGTTGCAGCCAAGTCTGTTGGTCACTATCACCCTGTATTACTAGAATACATTGATTCTGAACGAATGTTATTAGATACCGAACCTGATATAAAACATCATATCAGTCTCTTTATTTAGTAAAGAAAGGATATAATTTTGTATTGTTGTATAATGTTTTGAACATTTCCTATATCAAGAGTTGATCGGTTCAGGCACGTTATCTAAAAGCATTGACGTTCTAAATCAAACTACAGTTCTTGATGTACAGAACACACACAAGATGAAGAGTTCAGAAATGAACGAATTCTTCTCGAGGCATTGTAGACTAGGTCATATCAATGCGACCCGACTAGCTAAGTTTCATTTAGATGCATGTTTAAATCAGTTTAAATTTACATCTTATGAAACTTGCCAGTCATGTCACAAAGATAAGATGACCATGGCTCCGTTTACTGGAAACAGAGAAAGAGTGAGTGAACTCTTGGGACGGATACATAGTGATGTATGAAGGTCCCCAGTCTACATATGTCAGGACTGATCTTTGTGCTTCCTTACATTCACTGATGATCTCTCAAGATTCGGACACATGTTCCTGTTGAAACACAAGTCCGAAACTTTTGAGATAATCACCGAATATAAGTTAGAAGTAAAGAACCAAAACGAGTATAAGTATTTTGTCCTTTGATGTGATCAGGGAGGAGAATACTTGAGCACGGGATTCCTGGACTATTCTAAAGGAGAATGTGATTCTCTCTCAGCATTACTCTTCCGTATACACCACAGCACGTCGGTGTATCGGGGCGGAGCAATCACACCCAATGTGATATGGTGCGCTCTATAAAGAGTACTACTGAGTTTCCTATTTCCTTTTGGAAGTTATGCACTTGAGAAGCTGCATACCTATTGAATAGGGTTCCAATTAAATCCATTTCCTAACACTTCATATGTGATATGGAATGGGAAGAGCCCATATCTTAAGTTTGTTAAGATTTGGGGTTGTCCGGCCTATGTCTAAAAGCAAAATACGGAAAAGCTCGAGGCAAAGTCAGTTCTGTAGAAGTTTGTTGGATATCCCAAGCATTCGCAAAAAATATTTTCTACCTAACAAAGGAACAAAATATGTTTTGTTTCTCAATATACCACCTTTGTGAAAGGGAATTTCTTATGAAGAAATTAGTGGTTATGAGGTAGAACTGGAAGGGGTTCCATCTATACAAACTACAGCAGATGATTTGGTAGAACCAAAGGATTCAATAGATTCCGACGAACCTCAGCCTCTCCGCCGATCAAGCAGGGTTCCTCATCCGCCTGAGACATACTTCGGTTTCTCGATGACAGTGGGAGCGAGGATTGCATCATGAGATGATGACCCAACTAGTTTCGAGCAGGCCATCAAGAGTGGGGACTCTATAAGAATGGCTGGATGCTTAGCAATCTGAGATGGAATCCATGTACACCAACAA
This sequence comes from Agapanthus africanus, assembly GCA_030015575.1. Taxonomy (NCBI): domain Eukaryota; kingdom Viridiplantae; phylum Streptophyta; class Magnoliopsida; order Asparagales; family Amaryllidaceae; genus Agapanthus; species Agapanthus africanus. Next base: position 273,444,286 of record JASDDO010000012.1, read on the forward strand.
AGTATGGACTTTGGTTGCTATATCTGAAGGGTTAAATTCCTATCAGGAGCAAGTATATCTTGAGAAGATTACTTGGTGTAGATGGAAAAGTTGAGACTTTGAAAGCTAGACTTGTTAAAGGTTTTCGTCATCGACCAGGTGTGGATAATGATGAAACCTTTTCCAGTGGTTGTGCTTAAGTCCATCCGGATCCTACTTGCCATTGCTGCATACCATGACCGCGATATCTGGTGGTTGGGTGTCAGACTGCTTTTCTAAATATGATTTAGAAGAGAGCGTCTATAAGTACACAGCCAGAGGGCTTCGTAGACAGTGGGAGCAGCGAAAACGTGTGCAAGATGCTTTGTGTGACAAAGCAGGTATCGCGGAGTTGGAACGTCGGTTTTGATGTGGTAGTCAAAGAGTTTGACTTCATCAAAATAGTAGATGAACCTTGTTTATACAAAAAGGTAGTAGAGAGTAAGGTGGTGATCCTCGTAGAGTACGTGGATGACATACTCTTGACAGGAAAAGAGTTTCCTATGCTACGCACGGTCAATCTCCTCTTTTCACAAGGATTCTCCAAATAGGATAAAGGTGATACCTCCTAAATCCTGGATTTTGGATCTATGAGATAGATCTAAATGGATGTTAGGATTCTCACTAGGTGTAGTAAGATGGTATCAATGGATCCTGGGGAGAATCACTGGAAAGGTTCCAGGGTGATAAGAACGACTGAATGTCAGTCGCAGGCATTGTCTTTACCCTCAGAGGAGGGACGGTATGTTGGAAGAGTTCCAAGCTAGATACCGTGGAAAACTAGACGATAAAGGGTGGTGACATCGCTATCAAAGATACTACCAAAGAGGCAGTTTGGGTGTATATTGGTTCATGAGATGAACTAGGTTCCTACCATTGTATGACAATGGAAGTGAGGCTTTGGCCCAGGAACCACAGTCCTATCAGTGACCCATACATATTCCAAGGCAGTATCACCTGATCATGGAGATAATTGATCTCCAGGGTGATCGAGGTTAGGAGAGTAGACTCAGAGGACAACACGGCGGATCCACTCACAAAGGACTTTTCCCAGAGAGACACTTATATGGTATGGTTGAGTATGAGATACTGCCACCACTGCGACAGATGACCCTAGTGCAAGTGGGAGATTGTTAGTTATATGTATGCCCTAGAGGCCATTACTGTACATGAGATGTATATCGTAGTGGATGCTGGGACATATATAGATAGGACTTTCTTGCTCGACATGATAGTACGCTATCTGGTTGCTCTTTATCTTAACATGTATACTTACTGTCTCTCTGTTACATGTTGATAAAGCCCTTAGGATGTGTACTCGACTTGCAGGACTATGATGCAGATCGTACTAGTGGGGCCTGGGTAGTCCATGAGTACATCCTTCAATGTTCCTAATTATGGGAATATCGAGACGCGGCATCGATATTACAGAGTAGACTAGCGTATATCTTCTCGACCCATGTGATGGGCGATGGATGATCCCATATCCATTGGTGTTTGACATCAGAGACGGTATGCGGGTGCTCACTGGAGACTGGGTACACTGAACGGACTCGCCGAGAACTCCCAGATGGTATTATACCTTACGTCAGATGGCAGTTCTCTGGTGACACTTGTACAGCTTAGTCTGTTGACCCGAGATCATCATAGAGTCTTGTGTGTCTCCCACTGTGCTTTGATTTCCACCCTACCACGGCTCTATTGAGTCGTGCAAACAGGTGATTTTTTGGTACAGTCCCGATTCACATGGAGGCAATGAGCGATAGGAAGGGTTCGTCTGTCCCGGTATTGGGGGTTGATGTTGCGCTATGCTCGACTGGCCATAACAGGAAATCCCTGGCCAGGGTTGCACTGAATTGCTGGTAAGCGTTATCAGTAGTTTCATGCTTGTTTTGGACCTTACATCGTCATGACTTATCAAGCTGCTTGGGTCTGACGTTTACCACCCCTACGCGAGATATGCGACAAATCAGACGAACAGACCGGATTGTGCGGTAAGTGTTACTGATTGGATTCGCAGGAGTGTGAGAAGGCTTGCTCGTTGATCTTCTGATCGCTCAATACCCGGGTGGCCGTTACGTTTAGCAGACCGCTTGCGGCTTGTGGGTGATTGATATGATCACCACCTACTGCCGGCGTATTGATGAGTCTTTAGAGTCCTACACAGAGGTTTCCTGGCTCAAGCGAAATGAAATAGGAGTGCAAATGAGATATGTGCGGGACCGAGAATAATACCAGTATGTGATACTGTATTCTATTCTCGCGATTTGTATCATCGGACGGTTATATGAGATATAGCCGAGTTACCGAATCAAGTGTTGATTCGATACATTCATACACTAGATATTAGTCGGTAATATGCGATATGACCGGATCGTTAAATCAAGTGTTGATTTAATGATTTAATGTATAATTATATATTTGATATATTACATTACATTGACTAGTATTACCTCACTTAAGATTTATTTTCTCACTAGTTTATGCATAAGTGTATATGTGATATATATTTGTATACATATGTTTGTGTCTTACTTGATGATACACACAAGACGGGTGTATGAGACTTGTACCAAGATTAGGTTTAAGATTAGGGTTATTGTTTTATCTTAAGATTTAACAAAAGAGTTGAACTTTGTCAAAGCTATCAAGCTTGAAGAAGCTTGGAGAAACTTTGACAAAGTCCACTTTTTTGTCATTTCTCTTGATATTCTTTAACCTAACCCTTAACCTAATACCTTGGTCAATTCTCTACATGAGTTAAGCATGATAGCTTAACTCACCCATGGTTACATTATTGAGGGAATTAATTCATATGATGATTATTCTCTCTTCTTCTTCTTCTTCATCAAGCTCCATGAAAAGCTTGCTAGCTCTAATGGTGCCATGAGAAAAAGTGTGAGAAAATCAATTCTAAAGTGAGCCCACTTCCAACTTCTTCATCCTCTACTACTTTCCATGTGGTATAAGGTGTTCTCTTCACAAAGTTCATGACCAAGTGAAGGAATAGCTTGAGTTTGAGTCTCCTCGACGTAGATCATCTTCGGCCTCGAAGTCAACGACCTAGCCCGCTAATTTCTCCGAAGAAACCGTCGCTAGAGTCCGTGATCCCGATGATCGCAACGAAGGGACGTCAACACGGAGCTTTTGAAGCGAAGGACCGGATCTACAAAGGTTGTAATCCCTTTCACTTGTAGTTAAAATGTTTAACTTGCTAGTTTTCGCATAATCTCTAGTATACGATCTTGGTTAGGGTTGTTCGGCACGGCTATTTTTTTTGAATCGGGCATAATTGATACCTTGTAGAACCTTGTTAGAGTGCCTAGGAACCCTACAGACTCGCATCGGGGTAAGCGAACGAACCACATGTCCTACTTTTTCATCCTCGGGTGACTAGCGACCTTCTATCATATCTCTAAGTACATCTCGTACTGCAATAGCTCCAACATCTGGGGCGATATCTCGTCGTTCGCAGCAACAACTGGCTCATTTGTCCGCATGCTGAACAGTTCCTCAATCATCAATTAATAGGTGCATCGACGGTCATCACATTCTGGCTGGCCTCCAGCAGTAGCCTGATCCTCTGGTGTTGATCTGCACATCCTAGAAATTCCGTAACAATGATCCATCAAACGCTCATGGCGCGAAAACACAACAAAACGACGCCTCTCTATGCAATCGTATGTCCCTGGAATCACGCCCTGTCACGACCCAAAGTTTGGCCCGTGATCGGCACTTAACCACGTAACGTCTACAGGCGTAACGCGACTAAGTAAGCCGAAAACCCAGAAATCTAAAACCCTTTTTAAGAATAAGTAAAGAAACTGTTTTAAAGAAGTGAAGAAAACATGTTTGAAATCAAGGTTTTTAAATAACTAAGCCGAATATGCACTTTGAAACAGTACAGTCTTTTCTAAAAATTTCGGCAGAGTTTCTTTTGTAAAACTGGCCCCGAATGGGGTACAACAAGAATGACAATATATATATGCAATGATAAAGGCATCCCCAAGCGGGAGCTAGCTCTTCGTCAATAGACGGTCACAACCACACATGCAACAATAATATACAACGCCAAGTGGCGAGGATCAAACCCAAAAGAAAGCTCAAAGCAACAAGAAACCGCAATACTACTAAGCGCGACTCTAAGGTCGAATAATACATCACTAAAGTCTAGGTCTGAAACAATATACAAGTTTTGGTTGATGGAAATCCTAGATACAATGAATAAAATAAACACAAGGGTGGTTCTTGATGCGAAAGAATCCACCTACCAAAAGCAAGCCACCCGCAAGAAAGTAGTGTGCCAGAAATGCCGCAATAAAACCTGTACGGCAGAACCTGCAAGAACTGTGGCACAACGGGGGTGAGTTGCCAACTCGTGAATAGAAACATCTACAAGCAGAAACCGAATGCAAGACATAAACCTAAGTCAACAATCAGTAATATAATCCACAAGAGTACATCTGAGTGTGATAAGGTGGCAAGGTAACATCTAAATGTGTATGTGGTGCTAAGTACTCAGGTAATAACATGTCATCAGTATAAGGTATGTCTGCAAGAAGTAAATATGATGAAGTATCAAGTGATATCAATACACATATATTAGCGTCCCATACCACTAATATTGGTGTAAGGGTATATATAGCAGCGCCCTCATACCCTGTTATATATACAAATGAAGTATGATAAGTGTAAATCCAGTCTGTATATGATCCATGTCTGTATATGATCCATGTCTGTATATGATCCTTGTCTGTATATGATCTATGTCTGTATATACGTGGAACCCGTCCACCCGTCACCCAATGACAATAAGCATCGTGTATGCAATATGAGGATGTAAACAAATCATGGTAAAACATCATGAAACCCGTGCCAAGCATCGACACGTAAATCCTCATCCATATGGGGCTCCGTCTGCGGTATCGGCCCACGGCCCCGGCAGTACGGGTCAACCCATGTCCATCTCTGGGCTCCGTCTGCGGTATCGGCCCTCGGCCCCGGCAGTACGGGTCAGCCCATATCCATCTCTGGGCTCCGGTCAGAATCCTCCAGATATCCGCCGAGCTCAAATATCATCACCGGTAGGTAGTAGTCCCTCGGCCGGGCTCACCGTCTATCACACAGCTAAACCGTTCTCGCCCCGGGGTACCATACCGGGTCCACCATGTACCCGTAATCGGCCTCAACCGCCTCCTCGATTCGGGTTTTTATATATCACTCTAGCACCGGGAAAACACATGGTGGACGCACCGAAATATCATATCAAGGGAACCGGGTTTTTTAAATGATTACATATTTGAAATAGCCACGGTTCCCAAATCCAGAAATCACATATAATCCAAACCAAAATGTAAGTCACTAATCTGATATGATATGTGCGTCAAACATAAATATCATGTCAAGTCACATATAGATGAGCTACGATATAATGATCAGGTGTGATATAAGCATCAAATGTGAGTATCAAGTCATGTCACATATAAATGAGCTATAATATAATGATCAGGTGTGACATATGTATCAGGTATGAATATCAAGTCAAAATCGTATATATTTTTGTACATGTCTATGTGTACCATATGCTATGCGGAAATCATACCATGAATGCAGCAGTACTACAGTGTAGTGGCATAGCAATTATCGATGATGATGTGTGTGAGCCGGCAATCAGTGTACGTGGAACATACGCATCATCGATAATGGTGCTGGTGTCCTAACAGCATGATGGCAATATAACAATAAGCACAAGTAATGCCATGCAAATAGTATGAACAGGTGCAATCGAATAATCAACGCAATAGTGAAGAAACTAACTCAAAAGCTATATCATGCAACCTTGCCTTTTGAAATAAGACGAATTGGGGTCCTTGGTAAAACAAGGGCTACGGTGTTTAGAAAATAGACTCTACACATTTGAAAATATCCATAGAATCCCCTTTTTCCTATCTTGCAATATTCCCGATTCGTTAGTTTTGAAATAGGTATGACTCTGGTCTAATCTAACATCTACTATGCAAATACTGATCTAAGTATCATGCAATTCTGCAGGGGTATGGAAACCGCCTAAATCTGAGTCGATACATATGTAAAGGTATATAGTCGGTGATCTCGCCTCAATGTCGTATCATAAGATATCCTCGAGTTATGAGTGCGGATCTATCATCAATATCGGCTCGTACGGTAATCATCGTACGGCATCCCAATAGCTGGGTACGGGTCAACATCTCACTATCTCATCACATAACAGGTATCACTATCATCAGATCACATAGTCTGGGGTACTACTCTATGTCTAGCACCAAACGATACCATCAGTGAAGTATGCATGCGGGGGTAAACACATATCCCAAGCCCGCAAGAAATCACAAGTCATATCCCACATGTGCATCATAACATATCACCTATCTCACGTCATCAAGCCCACATCATCGACTCATCCCTAAAGTCATCCTATATCATCAAACACCGTGTAAGTACAAGTAATATGCAAGGGTGTGTGTAGGTGTAATTCTACCCTAGGGTTCGCGACTTTGAGCTACACTAGTCACTTCTACCCTACACTATCCATAATACACCTATCACAAAGCTACAACACACTATAACTATCATATAACCACGATATATAGTATACTAACTACGGACTGCGGGGGTGCTATACGCCATCCACCCGACTTCCCCCTGTAGATATAATCTACTCACCTTGCATCATCATTTGCGGACGTCACCATGCATTTGCTCGTCGTCCCGAAGTCTTCATGGGTACCTACACATCAACATATCGTGCATGCGCATTAAAACCAAATCCAAGCTAAAACGGCGCATGAAATCCAAAACGATACGATAAAGGGGCCTATAGGTGAGAACCCATGGCACGCCTTCAAAACCATCAATAAATCCTCTATATCGTCGTATAAACGCCAAATAGTCGAGGTAAAACGAAACACACCAATGCAGAAATGAAAATACGGAATACGGAAACTAAAGTCCAAAACAGCAACTCATGAAATATGTCCCAGATTTTACCCTAGATCACTTTATACAAATCTATATATACCAGGGGCCTAAACTAACAATGTAGGAGCTACAGAACCAACAAGACCCAAAATGGTGGGACCCAGGCCGCAATTGGCGGCCAAAAGGGGAAAATTGGCGGCCGGGAAATGGAGTTGGGGGCTAGGGTCTTGGGGTTAGCTTCCTGGGTGCCTGCACATCTCACTGTCCACTCAATATCATTTTAGGAGTCTTGGGGTGTTAGCAGATTCAAATTAACCTTCCCAGATTACACAATTTCCCCGATATCGGTTTCTAAAATCCGTATTCTGTGGTTAAGCCTCAGGTTTTGGGTTCCAATTCATACACTAGGGTGTTGGTGTATCCTCTACTGAACTCAATTTCACAATACAACCCAAGTTCCTCTCAAACCCTAACTAGGTTTTCATCATGTCCATAATATCACACAATATCGATATAATCTTAACTTGGGGTTAAAGGAAATGCTACAATTGAGCTAATGGTCCAGAAATTAACTCAATTGGCAACTTAAGAACTTTCTTGAGTTGCCCTCTAGTGGACAAATCCATGCTTTCTTAGTCCATCTTGTAGATCTCGAGCTTGTGCACATTTTTAATGAAACGGACATAAGGTTTTGGGGTTGTTTTTGAGATGAAAAGAGGAGTTGAAGAGGGGAGGGAGATGAGGAAGGGGGCAGCAGCAGCAAAAGGAGTGAGAGAGGTAGAGAAATGAGAATGAAGAAGAATGGCTAAGGGCATAAGTCAAAGTCCCATGCCTCTCTCTCTCACCTACCCTCATTCTATATTCTTTTCTTTTCTTTTCCCTTTTCTTTTAATTCCAAAACCCTTCTCACAAGAATAGTGATCCCAAAATAACATGGTAGGAAAATGCACAAGTGTGAGAAAAAGTGATATGTGCAAGTTTTGCACAAAATTGCCAAAAAACCCGATTAGTGATTTTAATCGCGATTAGCACTAAATTAGTGTCAAACTAATCACAAAAACTTAAAAATGTCATAATTCTCTAATTTACCCTATTTTAGAATTTTCCAAAATTTTTCATAATTTTTCTAACATTTTTCCTATTTATTTGCATTTAATTATAGATTTAATATTAAAATAATCAATAAAATAATATTAAATTATAAAAATTCCCAAAATTAATATTTTATACTTTTTAAAATGTTACAATCTACCCCCCTTAAAGAAATTCGGTCCCCGAATTTAAATTTAAACCCCCACTACTAAAACAATTTCAGTAATAATCCATTTGTCGGGGCTCCGAAAACATCAACACATAGAGAATATCATAAAAAAAAATGTACTACTCTACTAGCAATCTATCCCCAAAATGCATATATAAGAATATCCTATGCGTCTGGTGCGCAAGGAATCAAAATCCATATATGTGTCAAACAGGTGTAGAAAACAACATCTAGGTGCAACGGATGTGCACGAAACATCTGTCGTAGGCAACGTATGTGCCTGACAGCAAAAATCAGGTGCATATGAAATGCACGAAGAATTTCGATTTAGTGCATCTGGCGTGCACCAAATTCGTATATCAAAACACCAAAGATGTATGAAAACTACGCTGGAAATGCAAATCAAATCACTGAATACGATAGGCATGAAATCTCAATCAATATCTCAAATGTAATAACTCAGCGCAAAATATATAAATATCCAGTGGGTGCATGAAACCAATATCATGAAACTCAGTCATCAAAACTAAATCATGTAAACAGAACGCCCAAAATACCGAAATCCAAAGTGACGGATACGTGATAATCGAATCACAAAATCATAAATCATAAATACCGTCGTCGGTAGTTCCTCCTTCGAGGTCGAGAAGGAGTCAGTGCATCCACTGCTAGCAGCGCAGGATATCTACTTGCTTCTTGCTCACGGTCTGGCGTCCTCTGACTCTGGGTCCTTATCTTCTTTGCGGATTTCCTATCTCGCAGTCAATCGGCTCATCGGCCCTGTCAGGTGTGCTAACGGGGACGATTCCGTTCTGGCACTTCTCTGGTCACCTCTCGGTCAATCCTCATGACCACTCGTAAGGCAGCATATCACTGGCGTCGGCCTCTGGCTCTCTGAATGCACGTCACACATCTGATCCTGGGTGCAAACATCATTGCAGCAATGTCCTGGAAGGAATCCTGCTCAAGGTCTCTTCCAATCATGCCTATGCCGATCTGTACAGAGGCTGGCTCTCTTGTACTACCTCTTCTCGCTTGATAGACATCTGTGTCCTCAGCACAACTTTTTCTCGGAAATTGGTCACATTCCAACGTCTCTGTAAGCATATCAGGTCTCTAGTCTCGACGGGATGTAATGACAGCTCGTCAGCGTCTCACACGAACCTCTGGTTCCACATGTCTCTATCATCGTCCACTATGACGTCACGCCAAGCTACTATGCACTGCACTGTTCTCGGCCAAGGCCAATCTGAAGTCTCTCGCACGGACTCGAAATCGCGTACTCTGTAGCTTCACCATTTTGTAGAAGATGTCAGGCCGAACAGATCCTCGGGAACACGTCCCAACTATCGGAAGGATACTCGTCACTCGTCCGCCCTTAATCAATTAGCAACGCATCTGGGTAAGTTCCTTTATCCGAACCTGGTCAACTACCTCGTCGACAATGCCGAACTCTGTCCTGCTGGGTGCGCGCAATACGACCACTCCTGGTCTAGGTCTTCTCGTATCGTACTCCAGAAAGGTCCTGTCGAGGTTCCTTTCTCAAATCTCTTACCTGCCGAATTGCCCGGAAGTCATCATCCAATTCTGAAGCTAAAGCTTATTCCGGAATGGCTGCATACTCATCGCGCTTCTTTCTGGAAGATATATCCATATACCACGCCTCTGGGTGCGTATAACATCTCTGATGTCAGCGGAGTGGGACGTCATCTCGTACGAACTCTCTACTCCACATTGCTCAATGTCGACTGATTCGGACCTAACTCATCGTGGTTACACGAACTGCGCTCCGACGGCTACGCTCGCATCTGGAGTCTCCCAAGCAGTGTCCCATCACGATATCCGAAAGATGTCGAACCATCCGATCGACTCGTCAGATCCTCAAAATCCCCCAAGAACTCACATCTCGGGTACAGTTTAATAGTATCGAGTACATGCCACAACGTCAGTGGTCCAGCCGTAGAAGGGCAAACCCAAGCCTCACTAATGGTGCCGCGGAACTGCCGCAAACCCGAAGGTTCAAAGGCTTTCACACGGTCATTAAGTCGAGTTAGGGTTTCATTCTTCTAGAGGGTCCATAGAATCGCCTGCATGTCTTTCCGTATACTTTAAACTTGGAAAATGGGCTCCTGACATTCGATCGTCTCAATCGACTCTCAACGAACCTGCGTGAAATCGTCTCTAGCTGGAAACAATCTATCTGATGACCTCGCATCGGTAACGAACGAACCACATGTCCTAGTCATTCATCCTCAGGTGACTAGCGACTCGCTATCATCTCTCTGAGTATATGCTCACGCTGCAACAGATCCAATCATCTGGGCGATATCTCATCATTTGCAGCAACAACTGGTTCATACGCCTGTACGCCGAACAATGCCTCAATCCTCCAGGAAGGGCAATACATAGGCGGTCATCTCTGAATCGGTCTGCTCTAGATCTGAGTAAGATTCTCCACACTGGAATTCTTCAACTCAACTGGGCCCGCTCTGGCGCAAAATCGGACGAATCACCTTCGTCTCTCAAATCGGGTAGACTAGCTATCATCTGTCTCGTATCTGCCTGAAAGCTCCGGCAATCTCAGCTCGTAAGCTCCGAAAGCAACATCCTGTCAATCTCAGCAACAGCTGGTCCATCTGTCTGCACGGTAGGCGACATCACAATCTCTGAGGTATGCTGTATATCAACAGTCCTCTCGCAACAGGCAGCTCTAACAATGGCCCGATCATCCGGTGCAAATCCAAGCACTCGCCTCCACTAGAGGTCACAATCACCAATACTAACTCGAGACGTTCCTATGTCACCAGAAAACACAATGGTCGGCCCTCGTACCAAACGAGCTCACACCGGCCGTAACCCTAGCAGCAGCCCAAACTGCGCTCAAACACGGTGACAGGAACCTCAATCGAGTACCAAAAGGGGCACATCAATGGCAAGAAAGGAAACAACAGATCCAAAATGGATACATGATCATAGGAAGGAACAGCATCAATGAAGGTATGATCATGAAACTAATCGAATCGGGGATCTCAAATGGATGTATAATCCTGGATATAAAGAGAATCACTGATCTCGAAGAATATGCACATCCTAAGGTTCCTTAAGCGGAGTGGCGTGTCGTAAGTATGCCGCGGAACATACCAACGGTACGTCACTCTACTTTAGTCACCTATTCCATCAACCAAGGGTCATCCTACGCGAAAAAAGTTCGGGTCTAATACCCCCTCGACCAAGTCTATGTTCCGTAAGGTCAAGCCTAAGTTCCGTATATATATAAACGCCCTAGGCTCCACATAGTCAAACTTAGACTCGAACCAAGGTCAACCTAGTGCTCTGATACCAACTTTGTCACGACCCAAAGTTTGGCCCGTGACCGGCACTTAACCACGTAACGTCTACAGGCGTAACGCGACTAAGTAAGCCGAAAACCCAGAAATCTAAAACCCTTTTTAAGAATAAGTAAAGAAACTGTTTTAAAGAAGTGAAGAAAACATGTTTGAAATCAAGGTTTTTAAATAACTAAGCCGAATATGCAATTTGAAACAGTACAGTCTTTTCTAAAAATTTCGGCAGAGTTTCTTTTGTAAAACTGGCCCCGAATGGGGTACAACAAGAATGACAATATATATATGCAATGATAACGGCATCCCCAAGCGGGAGCTAGCTCTTCGTCAATAGACGGTCACAACCACACATGCAACAATAATATACAACGCCAAGTGGCGAGGATCAAACCCAAAAGAAAGCTCAAAGCAACAAGAAACCGCAATACTACTAAGCGCGACTCTAAGGTCGAATAATACATCACTAAAGTCTAGGTCTGAAAAAATATACAAGTTTTGGTTGATGGAAATCCTAGATACAATGAATAAAATAAACACAAGGGTGGTTCTTGATGCGAAAGAATCCACCTACCAAAAGCAAGCCACCCGCAAGAAAGTAGTGTGCCGGAAATGCCGCAATAAAACCTGTACGGCAGAACCTGCAAGAACTGTGGCACAACGGGGGTGAGTTGCCAACTCGTGAATAGAAACATCTACAAGCAGAAACCGAATGCAAGACATAAACCTAAGTCAACAATCAGTAATATAATCCACAAGAGTACATCTGAGTGTGATAAGGTGGCAAGGTAACATCTAAATGTGTATGTGGTGCCAAGTACTCAGGTAATAACATGTCATCAGTATAAGGTATGTCTGCAAGAAGTAAATATGATGAAGTATCAAGTGATATCAATACACATATATTAGCGTCCCATACCACTAATATTGGTGTAAGGGTATATATAACAGCGCCCTCATACCCTCTAATATATACAAATGAAGTATGATAAGTGTAAATCCAGTCTGTATATGATCCATGTCTGTATATGATCCATGTCTGTATATGATCCATGTCTGTATATGATCCATGTCTCTATATGATCTATGTCTGTATATGATCTATGTCTGTATATACGTGGAACCCGTCCACCTGTCACCCAATGACAAAAGGCATCGTGTATGCAATATGAGGATGTAAACAAATCATGGTAAAACATCATGAAACCCGTGCCAAGCATCGACACGTAAATCCTCATCCATATGGGGCTCCGTCTGCGGTATCGGCCCTCGGCCCCGGCAGTACGGGTCAACCCATGTCCATCTCTGGGCTCCGTCTGCGGTATCGGCCCTCGGCCCCGACAGTACGGGTCAGCCCATATCCATCTCTGGGCTCCGGTCGGAATCCTCCAGATATCCGCCGAGCTCAAATACAATCACCGGTAGGTAGTAGTCCCTCTGCCGGGCTCACCGTCTATCACACAGCGAAACCGTTCTCGCCCCGGGGTACCATACCGGGTCCACCAGGTACCCGTAATCGGCCTCAACCGCCTCCTCGATTCGGGTTTTTATATATCACTCTAGCACCGAGAAAACACATGGTGGACGCACCGAAATATCATATCAAGGGAACCGGGTTTTTTAAATGATTACATATTTGAAATAGCCACGGTTCCCAAATCCAGAAATCACATATAATCCAAACCAAAATGTAAGTCACTAATCTGATATGATATGTGCGTCAAACATAAATATCATCTCAAGTCACATATAGATGAGCTACGATATAATGATCAGGTGTGATATAAGCATCAAATGTGAGTATCAAGTCATGTCACATATAAATGAGCTTTAATATAATGATCAGGTGTGACATATGTATCAGGTATGAATATCAAGTCAAAATCGTATATAATTGTGTACAGGTCTATGTGTACCATATGCTATGCGGAAATCATACCATGAATGCAGCAGTACTACAGTGTAGTGGCATAGCAATTATCGATGATGAAGTGTGTGAGCCGACAATCAGTGTACGTGGAACATACGCATCATCGATAATGGTGCTGGTGTCCTAACAGCATGATGGCAATATAACAATAAGCACAAGTAATGCCATGCAAATAGTATGAACCGGTGCAATCGAATAATCAACGCAATAGTGAAGAAACTAACTCAAAAGCTATATCATGCAACCTTGCCTTTTGAAATAAGACGAATCGGGGTCCTTGGTAAAACAAGGGCTACGGTGTTTAGAAAATAGACTCTACACATTTGAAAATATCCGTAGAATCCCCTTTTTCCTATCTTGCAATATTCCCGATTCGTTAGTTTTGAAATAGGTATGACTCTAATCTAATCTAACATCTACTATGCAACTACTGATCTAAGTATCATGCAATTCTGTAGGGGTATGGAAACCGCCTAAATCTGAGTCGATACATATGTAAAGGTATATAGTCGGTGATCTCGCCTCAATGTCGTATCATAAGATATCCTCGAGTTATGAGTGCGGATCTATCATCAATATCGGCTCGTACGGTAATCATCGTACGGCATCCCAATAGCTGGGTACGGGTCAACATCTCACTATCTCATCACATAACAGGTATCACTATCATCAGATCACATAGTCTGGGGTACTACTCTATGTCTAGCACCAAACGATACCATCAGTGAAGTATGCATGCGGGGGTAAACACATATCCCAAGCCCGCAAGAAATCACAAGTCATATCCCACATGTGCATCATAACATATCACCTATCTCACGTCATCAAGCCCACATCATCGACTCATCCCCAAAGTCATCCCATATCATCAAACACCGTGTAAGTACAAGTAATATGCAAGGGTGTGTGTAGGTGTAATTCTACCCTAGGGTTCGCGACTATGAGCTACACAAGTCACTTCTACCCTACACTATCCATAATACACCTATCACAAAGCTACAACACACTATAACTATCATATAACCACTATATATAGTATACTAACTACGGACTGCGGGGGTGCTATACGCCATCCACCCGACTTCCCCCTGTAGATATAATCTACTCACCTTGCATCATCATTTGCGGACGTCACCATGCATTTGCTCGTCGTCCCGAAGTCTTCATGGGTACCTACACATCAACATATCGTGCATGCGCATTAAAACCAAATCCAAGCTAAAACGGCGCATGAAATCCAAAACGATACGACAAAGGGGCCTATAGGTGAGAACCCATGGCACGCCTTCAAAACCATCAATAAATCCTCTATATCGTCGTATAAACGCCAAATAGTCGAGGTAAAACGAAACACACCAATGCAGAAATGAAAATACGGAATACGGAAACTAAAGTCCAAAACAGCAACTCATGAAATATGTCCCAGATTTTACCCTAGATCACTTTATACAAATCTATATATACCAGGGGCCTAAACTAACAATGTAGGAGCTACAGAACCAACACGACCCAAAATGGTGGGACCCAGGCCGCAATTGGCGGCCAAAAGGGGAAAATTGGCGGCCGGGAAATGGAGTTGGGGGCTAGGGTCTTGGGGTTAGCTTCTTGGGTGCCTGCACATCTCACTGTCCACTCAATATCATTTTAGGAGTCTCGGGGTGTTAGAAGATTCAAATTAACCTTCCCAGATTACACAATTTCCCCGATATCGGTTTCTAAAATCCGTATTCTGTGGTTAAGCCTCAGGTTTTGGGTTCCAATTCATACACTAGGGTGTTGGTGTATCCTCTACTGAACTCAATTTCACAATACAACCCAAGTTCCTCTCAAACCCTAACTAGGTTTTCATCAAGTCCATAATATCACACAATATCGATATAATCTTAACTTGGGGTTAAAGGAAAAGCTACAATTGTGCTAATGGTCCAGAAATTACCTCAATTGGCAACTCAAGAACTTTCTTGAGTTGCCCTCTAGTGGACAAATCAATGCTTTCTTAGTCCATCTTGTAGATCTCGAGCTTGTGCACATTTTTAATGAAACGGACATGAGGTTTTGGGGTTGTTTTTGAGATGAAAAGAGGAGTTGAAGAGGGGAGGGAGATGAGGAAGGGGGCAGCAGCAGCAAAAGGAGTGAGAGAGGTAGAGAAATGAGAATGAAGAAGAATGGCTAAGGGCATAAGTCAAAGTCCCATGCCTCTCTCTCTCACCTACCCTCATTCTATATTCTTTTCTTTTCTTTTCCCTTTTCTTTTAATTCCAAAACCCTTCTCACAAGAATAGTGATCCCAAAATAACATGGTAGGAAAATGCACAAGTGTGAGAAAAAGTGATATGTGCAAGTTTTGCACAAAATTACCAAAAAACCCGATTAGTGATTTTAATCGCGATTAGCACTAAATTAGTGTCAAACTAATCACAAAAACTTAAAAATGTCATAATTCTCTAATTTACCCTATTTTAGAATTTTCCAAAATTTTTCATAATTTTTCTAACATTTTTCCTATTTATTTGCATTTAATTATAGATTTAATATTAAAATAATCAATAAAATAATATTAAATTATAAAAATTCCCAAAATTAATATTTTATACTTTTTAAAATGTTACACGCCCTGGTCAGTCCCCGTCCACGGCGAGCTCATGCTAACCGCAACTCTAGCCGTAGCTCTCTCTGCCCGTGTAATCGTGGCAGAAAAACCATAATCCGATATTGATGAGGATAGATCATCGGAATGAATATAATACTGTGCAAGGAAATGTGCATCCTATGGCTCCTTAAGCGGAGTGGCGTATCGTAAGTATGCCGCAGAACATACACACGGTACGTCACTCTCCTTAAGTCACCTAATCCATCAACCAAGGTCAACCTATGCGACGAATGTTCGGGTGTAATACCCCCTCGACTAAGTCTAAGTTCCGTAAGGTCCAACCTAAGTTCCGAAAATATACAAACGCTCTAGGCTCCGCATAGTCAAACTTAGACTCAAACCAAGGTTAACCTAGCGCTCTGATACCAAATTTGTCACGACCCGAAATGGTATGCGACAGGCAATTGAATCATATGAAGTTTATAGGACCCCTTCTAATTCAAGTAAGCCAAGAAAACCCAGAAATCTAAACCAATTAAAGAAAGAAGTGAAGAAAACATGTTTTAAAACAAGGGTTTTTTTAAATAAGTAAGCAGAATATGAATTTTTAAAATCTCAAGTCTTTTCTGAAAATTTAGGCAGGGTTTCCTTTGTAAAAACTGGCCCCAAACGGGGTACAACAAGAATAATATATGCACAATGAGAAAAGGCATTCCCAAGCTGGAGCTAGTTCTTCGTCAATCGACGGTCACAACCATGCAAGCAATATAATATACAACGCTGAAGGGCGAGGATCAAAACTCAAAAGGAAACTGAAAATCATCACGAAAACCATAATACTACAACGTGCGACTCTAAGGTCGAAATAATACACAACTGGTTTTCTAAGTCCGAAATAAATATACAAGTTTGGTTGATGGAATTTCTAGATACAACAACGAAAATAAATAAGTACAATGGTGGTCACGATGCGAGTGAACCCACCTACCAAAGCAATCACCCAGAAAGGAAGCAGTGTGCCAGAAAGACGCAATGAAACTTGTACGACAAAATATGCAAGAAACTGTGGCACAACGGGGGTGAGTTGCCAACTCGTGTGTAGAAAACATCACAGAGCAGAAATTGTATGTATGACTTAATCCTAGGTCAATACGATCAGTAATAATGTATATCCTCAATATGATAAAGTCTGAAGTATGATAAGGTGGCAAGGGTAAACATCTATACGTAAGTGTAGTACCAAGTGCTCGTGCCAGTGCCTCAGGTAGCAACATATCATAAATATGAGGGGTGATCAATGTAATCAATGTCAACTATATCATGAAGTCTATAAGTATGTGGAATCATCCAACTATGTAATCCATGTCTGTATGCATGTGGATCTTGTCCACGTGTCAACCAATGACACAAAACATCATGCATGTAAATATCATAAAGCATATGCATGGAAGTATGAGAATATAAATAAACGTGTGTCCCTTGCGACACATCAAAATCATGGAACCTAAGTGTCCAATATCGACACTCGAAAACATCATGAAACCTGTGCCCAGCATCGACACGTAAATCCTCATATGTGTATATAGGGCTTCGTCAGTCCGGATCGACCAACGGGCACCGTCAGTACGGATCGGCCCGTATCATCTCTCAACTCTGGCCGGTATCCTCCGGATATCCGCCGAGCTCAAATACAATCACCGGTAGGTAGTGGTCCCTCTGGCGGGCTTATTGACATCCATACGAAATCTCTCTCTCGCCCCGGGGTACTATACCGGGTCCACCATGTACCCGCGAACGGAATCATCCGCCTCCTCGAATCGGGTTTCACATATCACACGTTTCAGAATCGAGAAAACGCATAGTGGACGCACTGAAATATCATATCAAGAGAAACCGGGTTTTTAAAACAGTACAGACTTTCTTTTGAAATACCCAGGGTTCTCAAATCCTGAAATCTCATGAAAACAGCATATCTCAATGCGTATAATCGTAAAGCATGATGTATGCGACATATAAAAGAAATGTAAGCATATCAGTATATCATTTAACATGGAATAGTAATATGCACATATCAAGGGAAAACCGCTCTTTCAAATGAATCCAGTTTTAAAATATATCTTGTGGTTCCCAAATCTCCCAAATCAAGCAAAAATCATCTATGTATGTGCAAATAGGTATTTATGCAAGTATGAGTGTACAAAATGTCTGTATGCCAATATGTCATGCAAGGAGGCATATCCTGATGCAACAGTCCTACTGTGTAGTGACATGGCAGTTACCGATAATGAAGTGTGTGAGCCGGCAAGCAGGTGTATGTGCAACATACGCATCATCAACCATGGTGCTGGTATCCAGACAGCATGGGTTTAATATAACAATAAACACATTTAAACATGCAATGCGATGCGAATAGCAAGAATATGCGGAAGATGAATAATAACCACAACAGTGAAGAATCTACATCAATAAATATATATGTCATACAGTTTTGCCATTTGAAATAACACGAATCATGGTGTTTAGAAAAATAAGGGATACGGTGTTTTTAAGAAAAGATGCGTCTTTTGAAAATATCCGTAGAATCCCTTGACCTGTCTTTAAAATACTCACGATTCATTAGTTTTGAAATAGGTATGACTCGGGTCTAGTCTAACATCTACTAAGTACTACAGAACTAAACGAACAGCCTAACCGAAAGGGTAAGGGAAACCACCTAAATCTGAGTCGATATACATATAAATATAATAGTCGGTGATCCCGCCTCAATAGTATCACATACGATACAATATACAATATGACATCCTCGAGTCAAGAGTGTGGATCTATCATCAATACATAGCTCGTAAGTAAATCCATCGTACGGCATCCCAAATCTGGGTACGGGTCTAATCTCACATTTATCTCATCAATTATCTGGTATCCTTTTCATCATATCTCATGAACTGGGGTACTGATCTAAGTCTAGTACAAGATGATACCATCTGTAAATATATGTGTGCGTGTATGAAAACACACGCCTAAAGGCCCCCTAAAATCTCATGTCGTATCTCCTAATACGAACCACATCATATCACCATGCCCAAACTCATCGACTCATCTCCAAATATCATCTACTATCCTCATCATCCAAGTGTAGGTATACGTGTATATATATATATATACACAGTCCCATACCTGTGTGTGTGTATATATATATCCCCATATACGCACAAGTAAAACAAGGTAAGCATGTGTGTGCATGTCGGTGTAAACCTATTCTAGGGTTCGCTACTAAGAAGCTATACTAGTTTACTTCTAAAAACCCTAATCTAACCATTGAACACCTACACATATCTTGAATATCCATGTCACACTTAAACGATATCATATATATAGTATATATATATATAGCATACTATACATCGAACTGCGGGGGTGCTATACGCCATCCACCCGACTTTCCCCGTAGATATAATCTACTCACATTGATCTTCATTTGCCGATGCCGACATCGCCACGCGCTTCTTCATCGTCTCAAATCATCATGGGGGTACCTACATGTCACACGTATCGTATCTCATTAAAACCAAATCGAAACCGAAATGACAAGCGGAACTAACATAGGTCAAAACCTATGGTTTGCTCTCGCAAATCAACTCGATGTCACTCGATATAGACGTACAAACGTCAGGTGATCGAGATAAAACACAAACACAAAAATCCAGAATTTAAAATTCGAAAAACCATAACTCGAATCAAAACAGCAACTTGAGGAAGTGGTCCCAGATTTTGTATAAGATGAAAACTAAGT
Source organism: Agapanthus africanus (assembly GCA_030015575.1). Lineage (NCBI taxonomy): Eukaryota > Viridiplantae > Streptophyta > Magnoliopsida > Asparagales > Amaryllidaceae > Agapanthus > Agapanthus africanus. The sequence continues at coordinate 273,464,173 of JASDDO010000012.1, forward strand.
AAACAAACAACACTAGGGTGATGTATATAGGGTAAATGATCTACAGAAGCAACTTAGGCACAGAACTCATTAGTGTGGACGGCCCCTACCCATGAAATTCCGGAGAGCTCGGTTGGTGGTGTGGGATTTGGCTCTTTTTTCCTGGGTGGTCTCGTAGTGCTTTAATTAGCTCCCTAAAGTTGTTTGCTAGTCTTAAAAATACCCCAGGTCATCCCAAATTTTCCTGCACACTCCAATACCTCACAAACCGACACTGCAAAGTTCTGTTTTAGGTTTTAGGTGTTGTATATGTGTTTGGTCTGGGTTTTTGACAAATTGGGGGGTTTAAGGTCACTAATACGGTTCAATAGCACAATCCCAACTCAAGAAAACCCTAACCCCTTTCTAGAAATTTCCAAATCTCACTAAACAACACCAAATCGGTTCTAAACAAACATGGATATAAAAGCAATGGAAATAATAGGCTAATGGTTAATAGAATACCTCATTTAGCACGCATGAATCCCCTAGGGCACCAAAATCAAATTTTTCTTGGTCTATTGTGTGGCTTGTGAGCTTGTGCACAAAATTTGTGAAGAGGAGATGGGTTTTAATGGGTTTATTGTGATGGATTGTGAGGAGGTAGAGAAGCAAAGGGAGAGAGAGCAGTAGAAGCAGCATGAGTGAGGGATAGGAGAGAAAATGATGAAGAAATGAAGTAGGAATGGGAGCTTAGTCCAAGGTTTGACCCCTCAACCTCTCACTCTCTCTCATGCCCATCCCTCCATTCTTTATTCCATTTCCTTTTGTTTTCTTTTCCTTTCTTTTCTATTCTCACAAAGCCAAAGCCATGAATGAAAAATGAAGAGAAATCCATGTAGGAAAATGTAACACAAGTGCTAAAAAAGACATGTGCATGTTTTGCACAAAACAAGCTTAATGCGCGATTAACGATATTTAATCGCGATTAGCACTAATTAACGTATAATTAATCATAAAAACTTATAATTTTCATAATTCACATAAAACACCCACTTTTTAGTAATTTCCATAATTTTCCAATTTTTCCCAATTTATCGGTATTTAATTATACCGCCCTATTAAAATATTCAATATAATATTATTTAATTATAAAAATTTCCAAAAATAATATTTTATTTTTTTTATATGTTACAATAAATCTTTTAGGATGTGGACTTGACTACCAGGACTATGATGGAGATCATTCTAGTGGGGCCAGGGTAGTCCATAAGTCCATCCTTTAATTGTTCCTAGTCGAGGGTGTATCGAGACGGGGCATCGATATTCCAGAGTAGACCAGTGTATACACTTATTGACCCATTTGATGGGCGATGGATGATCCCATATCCATTGGTGTTTAGCATCAAAGATGATATACGGCTGCTTAGTGGATACTGGGTACACTGAACAGGACTCGCCGAGAACTCCTAGATGGTATTATACCTATCGTCAGATAGCAGTTCTCTGGTGACACTGGTACAGGTTAGTCTGTAGACCCGAGATCATAATAGAGTCTTCTGTGATTCCCTCTGTGCTTTGATTTCCACCTTACCACGTTCAAGAGAGCGTGCAAAATTGTTTTTTTTTTTGGTACAGTCCCGAGTCACATGGAGACAATAAGCGATAGGAGGGGATTCGTCTCTCCCGGTATTGGGGGTTGAAGTTGCGCTGTGCTCGATTGGCCATAACAGGAAGTCCCTGGCCATGGCAGATATGGAGATTTACTAGTAAGTGTTATCAGTAGTTTCTCGACCCATTATGAGCCTCACATCGGCATGACTTATAAAGTTACTGGGGTCTGACGTTTACCACCCATAGACTCGATATGCGACATATCGGATGAAGAGACCGGACTGTACGGTAGTGTTGCTGTTGGATTCATAGGAGTATGGACAAGCTTGTTTGTTGATTTTCTGATCGCTCAATACCCGGGTAGCCGTTACATCCAGCTAGTACCGCTGACGGCTTGTGGGTGACTGATATGATCATCACCTACTGCCGACGTATTGACGAGTCACTAGAGTCCTACACAGAGGTTTCCTAGCTTATGCGAAACGAAGTAGGGCACATATGTGATATGTGCGGGACCGAGATTAATACGAGTATGTGATACTGTATTCCAATCTCGCGATACCGGTTATATGTGATATAACCGGATTGTCGAATCAAGGGTTGATTCAATGATATGTAATATGTATATGTGATATGCATATAAAAGATATTAGTCGGTTGTATGCGATATAACCGGGTTATTAAATCAAGTGTTGATTTAATAATTTAATGTATAATTAAATATTTGATATATTAACATACATTAACTAATATTAGCTCACTGAAGAATTACTTTTCTCATTATACATTTAATATATATGTGATATATGTTAATGTATTTATTTTGTGTCATGCTTGATGATACATTGTACATGGGTGTATGAGAATCATACCATAACCTAGATAATTAATGGTAATTATTTATTTAGGGATAAACAAATTAGGTGGAATTTTTCATGGCTCATGATGCTTTGAGAAACTTGTAGAAACTATTGACTCAGTCCACTAATTTTGTTTTACTCTAGATATTTTTTAACCTAACCATTATCTTTTGCCATGGTTAAGTCTCTACATGAGTTCATATATGATATTTTTCTCACCCATGGTAGCAATTATTCTTGACTTCATGTTCTTCTTCATCTCCTTTGAGCTATCGAGGTTTTATTGAGGTGAAGAAAAAGTGAGAGAAAAATAATTCTAAAGTGAGCAAAATTCCTACTTCATCAATCTACACTAGACTAGACATTTAGTACAGGTTGTTTGCTTCACTAATTCTGTTAGTTATATGTATGCCCTAGAGGCCATTACTATACATGAGATGTATATTGTAGTGGATGCTTGGACATATATAGGGAGGACTTTCTTGCTCGACATGATAGTATGCTATCTGGTTACTCTTTACCTTAACGTGTATACTGATTGTCTCTCTGTTACATGTTGGTAAAGCCCTTAGGATGTGTACTTGACTACCTGGACTATGATGCGGATCATACTAGTGGGGACATGGTAGTCCATAAGTACATCCATCAAGGTCCCTAGTCGTGGGTGTATCGAGACGGGGCATCGATATATCAGAGTAGACTACCGTATACCTTCTCGACCCATACAGATGGGCGATGTATGATCCCATATCCATTGGTGTTTGACATCAGAGATGATATACGGGTGCTCAGTGGAGACTGGGTATACTGGACGGACTCACCGAGAACTCCCAGATGGTATTATACGTTACGTCAGATGGCAGTTCTCTGGTGACACTGGTACAGGTTAGTCTGTAGACCCGAGATCGTCATAGAGTCTTGTGTGATTCCCACTGTGCTTTGATTTCCACCTTACCACGTCCAAGAGGGCGTGCAAAACGGTGGTTTTTGGGTACAGTCCCGAGTCACATGGAAACAATGAGCGATAGGAGGGGTTTCGTCTCTCCCGGTATTGGGGGTTGATGTTGCGCTATGCTCGATTGGCCATAACAGGGAAGTCCCTGGCCAAGGCTAGTTTAGAGATTTACTGGTAAGTGTTACCAGTAGTTTCTCGACCCGTTATGAGCCTCATATCGGCATGACTTATCGGTTATTGGGGTCTAACGTTTACCACCCCTAAACTTGATATGTGACATATTAGACGAGGAGACCGGATTGTACGGTAGTGTCACTGTCAGGCTTTTACAGGAGTTGGAGCAGGATTGCTTGCTGATCTTCTGATCGCTCAATACCCGGGTAGCCGTTACGTCTAGCTAGTAACGCTGACGGCTTGTGGGTGCTTGATATGATCATCACCTACTGCCAGCGTATTAACGAGTCTTTAGAGTCCTACATAGAGCTTTTACTGGCTCAGGCAAAACGAAATAGGAGCGCATATGTGATATGTGCGGGACCAAGAATAATGCGAGTATGTGATACCGTATTCTATTCTCGTGACTATTGTATCGGCCGGTTATATAAGATATAGTCGGGTTATCGAATCAAGTGTTGATTCAATAAGTTGGTACATTTTATGTTAATCGGTTATATGAGATATAACCGGATTATTAAGTCAAGGGTTGATTTAATAATTTAGTGTATAATTGTATATGTGATATACAAATTTACATTAACTAACATTGGTTCACTTAAGTATTTATTTTTCTCACTTGTGCACAACTTAATATATATGTGATATATATTTGTTTGTGTACATATTGTATCATGGTTGTTGATACACACTACATGGGTGTATGAGACATATACCATTACAATTATATTGGTGGGGTTTTTATATTTAAAGTAATTCTAAAATTAGTGGATAATGAGCTCACATGCATGAAGCTTCATGAAGCTTATGTTTGCATTGACTTAGTCCACTAGTTTTGTTTTACTTAAGATATTAGTTAACCTAACCACTATAATTAGCCATGGTAATGTCTCTACATGAGTTAGTATATGATACTCACTCACCATGGTTAGCTCTCTCTCTCTTGATTAGTTTCATTCTCATTTTGAGCTCATCTTCTTCCTCCTTCAATATCTTTCTAGGGTTTGAAAAAGAGAGAGAATGAAAGTGAGAAAAGAAATTCTAAAGTGTACCCATTTCCTATTTCATCATCCTCTACTAGACTAGCACTTTAGTTCTGGGTGTTTGCTTCACTAATTCTCTCGTTAGTGAAGTAGAAACTTGTGTTCGTATTCCCTCGACGTAGATCATCTTCGGCCTCAAAAACTTCAAGCAATACCGTTGCAATCTTCTCATGGAGCCGTCCGAGAGTCCGAGAGTTCGATGATCGCAGCGATGGGAATACTACAAAGAGCTTAAGAAGTGAAGGACCGATCTACAAAGGTTGTATTTCGTATTCACTTAGAGATAATTGTTATTTTCTTGCATGTGTTACCATAATTATCTAGCAAAGATCCTTCTTAGAGTTATTCGGCATGGCTAAAATTTTAATCAGGCATGGTTGATGCCTTGTAGAACCTTCTTAGAGTGCATAGTAACCCTACAGTGGTATCAGAGCCTAGCTAGAACATTAGGCGACGTGTATACGATGTTAAAACCCCGATCGAACCCGGAAACGTCAATTTAACCCCCTCTCTAGAAAATTTTTCAAAACTGTGATTTTTCTGTATTAAAAATGCCTAAAAAATTCAACAGGGAAATATAAGCACTATGGTGAAAAATGAGCGCACAATCCGTACAAATCGCCGTGGAACCGCGGCCGTACCGCGCTTGGGCCGCGGATCCGCGGCAGTATTGAGGAGTTATGCACTCGTTTTTGCACTGTAATGTCAATTTCTGTAAGTGCTATTTTCTGGGTATTTTTTACCTGACTCAAGTATTAAGTGTTCTGGGGTTTATTTTTTATTCGTTGATTCGATCGGAATATTTAATTTCGTTATGTTTTTCCGGATAATTTAGAAAGTATTAAAAAGTTCGAACGGAATCAATAACTAACTTTTTCCCGAGCCGGAAAATTTCCAAGGGTTGGATTTTTCCGTTGTTTAAAAACGTTATAGATCGTGCAAGTTACGCGATGGACCCTCTAGAAGACAACAAACCTTAACTCGATTATATGACCGTCTTGAACTGCCTTTTGAACCTTAGGGTTTGGGGCAGTACGGCGTTGCCACATGTGAGGCGTTGGCTTGACCCTTCTACGGCTGGACCATTGGTACACTGTGGCATGTGATGGATGTTTTTAAACTCCCCTCAAGTGTTGAGAACGATTTGGGAAAACTTGGGTGTTTGATTATTCGATCGAAAATTTTAACATTATCTATTTATCTGGAATGTGATAAAATATTTGGAATCCACAAGTAGTTATGAGATAACTAATTTGGATGTTATAAACATAGCAGTTTAGTCTCAAATGATCGGTTGCCACAGAATTTTGTTGAGATAAAAAATCCGTCGCAATCACGTAGTGTAACATTTCGAAATAACAAAAATATTATTTTTGTGAAATTTATAATTTAATATTATTTTATTGAATATTTTAATAATTCGGTATAATTAAATACAAATAAATGGGGAAAAAAATTCTAAAATATGGTCAATTAGAGAATTATGCCATTTCTAAGTTTAATTGATTAGTTATATGCTAATTTAGTGCTAATCGCGATTAAAAATCGCTAATCAGTTTTTTTAGTAATTTTGTGCAAAACATGCACATATCTTTTTCTACACTTGTGCATTTTTCTTGCCATGGTTCACTTTGGGTTTACTATTCTTGAGAGAAGGATTTTGAGAGAATAAGAAAAGAAATGGAAAAGGGGTTTATAATAAAGAATTTAGTAGTAGGTGAGAGAGAGAGAGAGAGAGGTATGGTTTCACTTTGACTTAGGACTTAACCATCTCTTTATTCTTCCTTCAATTTCTCTCTCCCTCTTCCCCTTCTACTGCTGCTACTGCTCCTTCATCTTTCCTCCACCTTCAAGCCCTCTAAAACACATCTAAAACAACTCCAAAACCCCACTCTCATTTCATTAAAAGTGTGCACAAGCTCAAGATCTACACATTGGACCAAGGAAGCAAGGATTTTGGCCACTAGGGGCAACTCAAGAAAATTCTTGAGTTGCCAAATGAGGTATTTTCTGGACTATTAGCTTAGTTTTAGCATTACTTATACCCCCATGTTTAGATTGAACCGATATTGTTTGATATGTGGAGTTAAGGAAAACCTAGTTAGGGTTTGAGGAAATTTGGTGTTGTGATATGAAATTGAGCTCAGTAGAGGCTACACCAACACCCTAGTGCATGAATGGAGACCCAAAACCTGAGTGTTGAAACCCGGAATACGGGTTTAGAAACCAATATCGGGAGAATATCTGGAATCTGTGAAGGTTATTTGAATCTGCTTTCACCCGAGACATCCTAAATGAAAATTGATTGGACAGCGACAAGTGCAGGCACCCAGGAACCACCACACAAGACCCCAGCCCCTAACTCATTAACCCGGCCGCAGATTTATTCCAATTGGCCGCAATTTGCGGCCATACCAGCCCCATTTTGCCCCGTTTTTGTTCTGCTGCTCCTACATGTATAGATTAGACCCCTGGTATATATAGATTTCTCTAATTTGACCTAAGGTGAAATCTGGAGCCTATTTCCTTAGTTGCTGTTTTTGATTCGTGTTTCCGTATTCCGTATTTTTACTTCTGTAGTTGCGTATTTCGTTTTACCTAGACTACTTGGCGTTTATACGACGATATCGAGGTTTGATTGTTGGTTTTGGAGGCATACCCATAGGTTCTAACCTATAGGCCCCATAGCGTATCGTTTTGGTTTTCGTATGCCGTTTTAGTGATGATTTGGTTTTGATACGCATTTGCGATACGTTAATGTGTAGGTACCCCATGAAGACTTCGGGACGACAAGCAAACGCGTGGTGACGTCGGCAACGAAGACGCAAGGTGAGTAGATTATATCTACGGGGGAAGTCGGGTGGATGGCGTATAGCACCCCCGCAGTCCGTAGTTGATATAGTATATTTTATTTATGATAGTATAGTGTAGTGTATTATTTGAGATGTGTTAGATGTGATATGGTTGGAAGTAAACTAGAATATTTCCTAGTTGCGAACCCTAGGACAGGTTTACACCCACACGCATACACATGATGATTGGCTATACTTATACTGTGATGATGACGGATAGTGGAGGACTTTGGAGATGAGTCGATGATTTTAGGCATTGTGCCGTGAGATCGGTGATGTGATGTGATTCGTACTTGCGATACGACATGTGATCTTAGCGGGCCGTTGGGCATGTGTTTTACCGCCGCTTTCATACTTATATAGATGGTATTGATTTGTACTAGACTTAGATCTGTACCCTAGATTATATGATATGATGATAATGATACCTGATATTTGATGAGAGGAATGTGATACTGACCCGTACCCAGCTATTGGGATGCCGTACGACGATTTACCGTGCGAGCTTTATATTGATAATAGATCCGCACTCATGACTTGAGGATGTCATATGATATGTTGTATCGTACGCGATACTATTGAGGCGGAATCACCGACTATTATATCTATATATCGACTCAGATTTAGGTGGTTTCCATACCCCTCCCGATTGACTTGATACTTAGATCTGTAGTTTGCATAGTAGATGTTAGACTAGACCCGAGTCATTCTTATTTCAATTGGCATAACTGCATGACATATACATATGGGTGTAGATTCTTTACTGTTACGTTGATTATTCGATTTCCACATATTCATGTTATTCACATTGCTTTGCATATGTTTATTGCTATATTACTATCTTGTTGCTAGGGCACCAGCACCATTATCGATGATGCGTATGTTCCACGTACACTTGCTTGCCGGCTCACACACTTCATCATCGATAATTGCCATGTCACTACACAGTAGCATTATTGCATCAGGATATGACCTTGTATGTGCATACTATTATTTCCATGTTGCATGATATACAGTTATACTTGCATTTCATTATATGTCACATACCCATACTTGTAAACATACATCATATATTGATATTTTCATACCTGCGCACATGCACACTGTATATTCATAACAGTGCACACATACATTGATATCTTCATACTTGCTTAGATTACGCATTGAGATATGTTGTTTCCATGTTAATTCTGGATTTGGGGAACCGTGGATATTTCAAAAGAGAATAGTTAATTATTTAAAAACCGGGTTTCCCTTGATATGTTATTTCGGTGAGTCCAATATGTGTTTTCTCGGTGATAGAGTGATATATGTGAACCCGAATCGAGGAGTTGGATGAGGCCGATTACGGGTATATGGTGGACCAGGTATGGTAACCCGGGGCGAGAACGGTTTCGCTGTGAAGTAGACGGTGAGCCTGGCAGAGGGACTACTACCTACCGGTGATTGGTTGGACCTGGCGGTTATCCGGAGGATACTGACCAGAGTCGATAGATGGATATGGGCGTACTGCCGGGGCCGAGGGCCGATTCGGCATACATAGCCCGTGGGCTGATCCGGACTGACGGAGCCCGATAGATGAGGATTTACGTGTCGATGCTAGGCACGGGTTTCATGATGTTTTCCATGATTTGATTATATCCTCACATTTTCATGCATGATACTTATTGTCATTGGGTGACGGGTGGACGGGATCCACATATATACAGACATTGATAACATACAGACTTTGATTACATTGATCATACTTCATTTGTATATATAATGGGGTATGAGGGCACTGTTATATATACCCTTACACCAATATTTGTGGAATGGGACGCTAATATATGTGTATTGATATCCATTTGATACTTCATCATGTTTACTTCATGCAGACATACCTTACATTTATAACATGTTATTATCTGAGGCACTAGCACGGGTACTTGGCACTACCTACATGATTAGATGCTACATTGTCACTTTATCATGCTTCAGACTTACTCTTGAGGGTTTTATTATATACTGATTGTTTTGACCTAGGATTATGTCTTACATTCGATTTCTGCTTGTAGATATTTTCTATTCACGAGTTGGCAACTCACCCCCGTTGTGCCACAGTTCTTGCAGGGTTTGCCGTACAGGTTCCATAGCGGCATTTCTGGCACACTGCTTTCATTTGCGGGTGATTTGCTTGGTTGGTGGGTTCTTTGTATCAGAACCGCCGTTGTACATGTATTATTCATTGTATCTAGAAATTCCATCAACCAAAAACTTGTATATTGTTTCAGACTCAGACACTAGTTATGTATTATTTCGACCTTAGAATCGCGCTTAGTAGTGTTACAGTTTTCATGCTTATCTGGGTTTTCTTTTGAATTTTGATCCTCGCCATTCGGCGTTGTATAGTATATTGCTTGTATGTTCATTTATCCTTAAAATGGTTTTAGATTTCTGGGCTTTTGGCTTACTTGGATCAGATGGAGTCCTATAGACTTCATATGGTTCAAGGGCCAGTCGCGTGCTCTTTCGGGTCGTGACAAAGTTGGTATCAGAGCGCTAGGTTAACCTTGGTTCGAGTCTATGTTTGACTATGTGGAGCCTAGGGCGTCTATATATATAGGGAACTTAGGCTTGACCTTACGGAACTTAGACTTAGTCGAGGGGGTATTAGACACGAACTTTCGTCGCGTAGGATGACCCTTGGTTGATGGAGTAGGTGACTGCAGTAGAGTGACGTACCGTGTGTATGTTCCGCGGCATACTAACGATACGCTACTCCGCTTAAGGAGCCTTAGGATGTACCTATTTTCGAGATCAGTGATTCTCTTCATATCCATGATTATACATCCCTTTGAGATCCCCGATTCTATTAGTTTCATGATCATACCTTCATTGATGTTGTTCCTTCTTATGATCATGTATCCACTCTGGATCTGTTGTTCTCTTTCTTGCCATTGATCTGCTCTCTTCGATACTCGATTGAGGTTCCTGTCGCCATGTTTGAGCGCAGTTTGGGCTGCTGTTAGGGTTACGGTCAGTGCGAGCTAGTCTGGTACGACGGCCGACCATTGTGTTTTCTGGTGACATGGGAACGTCTCGAGTTAGTATTGCTGACTGTGACCTCTAGTGGAGGCGAGTGTTTGGTTTTGCACCGGATGATCGGGCCATTGTTAGAGCTACTAGTTGAGAGAGGACTGTTGATGTACAGCATACCTCAGAGATTATGATGTCGCCTACCGTGCAGACAGATGGACCAGCTGTTGCTGAGATTCATAGGATGTCGCTTCCGGAGCTTACGAGCTGAGATCGCCGGAGCTTCCAGGCAGATATGAGACAGATGATAGCTAGTCTATCCGATTTGAGAGATGAAGGTGATTCGTCCGATTTATGCGCCAGAGCAGGCCTAGTTCAGTTGAAGATTTCCAGTGCGGAGAGTCGTACTCAGATCTAGAGCAGACCGATTTAGAGATGACCGCCAATGTATTGCCTTTCCTGGAGGATTGAGATGCTGTTCAGTGTACAGACGAATGAGCCAGTTGTTGTTGCAAATGACGAGATATTGCCCAGATGATTGGAGCTACTGCAGCATGAGTATATACTTAGAGATATGATGGAAGGTCGCTAGTCACCGAGGATGAATGACTAGGACATGTGGTTCGTTCTTTTACCCCGATGCGAGGTCATCAGATAGATTGCTTCCAGCTAGAAGGGACTTCACGCGGAGGCATTGTGTATGGATATACCTTCCAGAAAGAGGCACGATGAGAATGCAACCATTCCGGAACAAGAATTAGCTTCAGCATTGGACGATGACTTCCGGGCAATTCGGCAGGAATGAGATTTGAGAGAGACCTCGACAGGACCTTTCTGGAATACGATGCGAGAAGATCAGGACCTAAGGGGGGTCGTATTGAGCACACTCAGCAGGCCAGAGCTCGACATCGTCGACGAGGTAGATGACCAGGTTCGGATAAAGGACCTTACCTAGATGCGTTGCGAGTTGATCGAGGACGGACGAGTATTGAGTTTTCCTCCGATAGTTGGGACGCGTTCCCGAGGACCTGTTCGGCCAGACAACTTCTACAGAATGATGAAGCTACAGAGTACGCGATTTCGAGTCCGTGCGAGAGACTTCGGATTGACCGAGGCCGAGAAAAGTGTAGTGCGTAGATAGCATGGCGTGACGTTATAGTGGACGACGATAGAGATAAGTGGAACCGGAGGTTCGTGCGAGACGCTGACGAGCTGTCATTACTTTCCGTCGAGACTAGAGACCTGATATGCTTACAGAGGCCTTGGGATGCGAACAGATTCCGAGAAATGTAGTGCTAAGGATGCTGATGTCCATTGAGCGAGAAGAGATTATGCAAGAGTACCAGCCTCCGTACAGATCGGCATAGGCATGATTGGAAGAGACCCTGAGCAGGATTCCTTCCAGGACACTGCTGCAATGATGTTTGCACCTAGGATCAGATGTGTGACATGCATTCAGAGAGCCAGAGGCCGACGCCAGTAATATGCAGCTTTATGAGTGGTCATGAGGATTGACCGAGAGATGACCAGAGAAGTGCCAGAACGGAATCGTCCCCGTTAGCACACCTGACAGGGCCGATGAGCCAATTGACTGCGAGATAGGTAATCCGCAGAGAAGATAAGGACCCAGAGTCAGAGGACGCCAGACCGTGAGCAAGAGGCAAGTAGATATCTTGCGCTGCTAGCATTGGATGCACTGACACCTTCTCGACTTTGAAAGAGAGACTACCGACGACGGTATTGACGATTGGTGATTTTGTGATTTGATTATCACGTATCCGACAACTTGGATTTTGACTGAATGTTTTTGTAGTTGGGGGTTTAAATTTAAATTCGGGGACCGAATTTATTTAAGGGGGGTAGATTGTAACATTTCGAAATGATAAAAATATTATTTTTGGGAAATTTATAATTTAATATTATTTTATTGAATATTTTAATAATTCGGTATAATTAAATACAAATAAATGGTGGAAAATTTTGGAAATATTCTAAAATAGGGTAAATTAGAGAATTATGCCATTTCTAAGTTTAATTGATTAGTTATATGCTAATTTAGTACTAATCGCGATTAAAAATCGCTAATCGGTTTTTTTAGTAATTTTGTGCAAAACATGCACATATCTTTTTCTACACTTATGCATTTTTCTTGCCATGGTTCACTTTGGGTTTACTATTCTTGGGAGAAGGATATTGAGAGAATAAGAAAAGAAATGGAAAAGGTGTTTATAATAAAGAATTTTGTAGTAGGTGAGAGAGAGAGGGAGAGGTATGGTTTCACTTTGACTTAGGACTTAATCATCTCTTCATTCTTCCTTCAATTTCTCTCTCCCTTTTCCCCTTCTCCTGCTGCTACTGCTCCTTCATCTTTCCTCCACCTTCAAGCCCTCTAAAAAACCTCTAAAACAACTCCAAAACCCCACTCTCATTTCATTAAAAGTGTGCACAAGCTCAAGATCTACACATTGGAACAAGGAAGCAAGGATTTTGGCCACTAGGGGCAACTCAAGAAACTTCTTGAGTTGCCAAATGAGGTATTTTCTGGACTATTAGCTTAGTTTTAGCATTACTTATACCCCCATGTTTAGATTGAACCGATATTGTTTGATATTGTGGAGTTAAGGAAAACCTAGTTAGGGTTTGAGGAAATTTGGTGTTGTGACATGAAATTGAGCTCAGTAGAGGCTACACCAACACCCTAGTGCATGAATGGAGACCCAAAACTTGAGAGTTGAAACCCGGAATACGGGTTTAGAAACAAATATCGGGAGAATATCTGGAATCTGTGAAGGTTATTTGAATCTGCTTTCACCCGAGACACCCTAAATTAAAATTGATTGGACAATGACATGTGCAGGCACCCAGGTACCACCACACAAGACCCCAGCCCCTAACTCATTAACCCGGCCGCAGATTTATTCCAATTGGCCGCAATTTGCGGCCATACCTGCCACATTTTGCCCCGTTTTGGTTCTGCTACTCCTACATGTATAGATTAGACCCCTCGTATATATAGATTTTTCTAATTTTAACCTAAGGTGAAATCTGAAGCCTATTTCCTTAGTTGCTGTTTTGGATTCGTGTTTCCGTATTCCGTAATTTTACTTCTGTAGTTGCGTATTTCGTTTTACCTCGACTACTTGGCGTTTATACGACGATATCGAGGTTTGATTGTTGGTTTTGGAGGCGTACCCATAGGTTCTAACCTAAAGGCCCCATAGCGTATCGTTTTGGTTTTCGTATGCCGTTTTAGTGATGATTTGGTTTTGATACGCATTTGTGATACGTTAATGTGTAGGTACCCCATGAAGACTTCGGGAGGACAAGCAAACGCGTGGTGACGTCGGCAACGAAGACGCAAGGTGAGTAGATTATATCTACGGGGTAAGTCGGGTGGATGGCGTATAGCACCCCCGCAGTCCGTAGTTGATATAGTATATTTTATTTATGATAGTATAGTGTAGTGGATTATTTGAGATGTGTTAGATGTGATATGGTTAGAAGTAAACTAGAATATTTCCTAGTTGCGAACCCAAGGACTGGTTTACACCTACAAGCATAGACATGTTGATTGGCTATACTTATACTGTGATGATGACGGATAGTGGAGGACTTTGGAGATGAGTCGATGGTTTTGGGCATTGTACCGTGAGATCGGTGATGTGATGTGATTCGTACTTGAAATACGACATGTGATCTTAGCGGGCCGTTGGGAATGTGTTTTACCCCCGCTTTCATACTTATATAGATGGTATTGATTTGTACTAGACTTAGATCTGTACCCTTGATTATATGATATGATGATAATGATACCTGATATTTGTTGAGAGGAATGTGATACTGACCCGTACCCAGCTATTGGGATGCCGTACGACGATTTACCGTACGAGGTTTATATTGATGATAGATCCGCACTCATGACTTGAGGATGTCAAATGATATGTTGTATCGTACGCGATACTATTGAGGTGGGATCACTGACTATTATATCTATATATCGACTCAGATTTAGGTGGTTTCCATACCCCTCCCGATTGACTTGATACTTAGATCTGTAGTTTGCATAGTAGATGTTAGACTAGGCCCGAGTCATTCTTATTTCAAATGGCATAACTTCATGATGGGTGTAGATTCTTTGCTGTTACGTTGATTATTCGATTTCCGCATATTCGTGCTATTCACATTGCTTTGCATATGTTTATTGCTATATTACTATCATGTTTCTAGGGCACCAGCACCATTATCGATGATGCGTATGTTCCACGTACACTTACTTGCCGGCTCACACACTTCATCATCGATAATTGCCATGTCACTACACAGTAGCATTATTGCATCAGGATATGACCTTGTATGTGCATACTATTATTTCCATGTTGCAGGATATACCGTTAAACTTGCATTTCATTATATGTCACATACCTATACTTGTACACATACATCATATATTGATATTTTCATACCTGCGTACATGCACACTGTATATTCAAACTAGTGCACACATACATTGATATCTTCATACTTGCTTAGATTACGCATTGAGATATGTTGTTTCCATGTTAATTCTGGATTTGGGGAACCGTGGATATTTCAAAAGAGAATAATTATTTATTTAAAAACCCGATTTTCCCTTGATATGATATTTCGGTGCGTCCACCATGTATTTTCTCGGTGATAGAGTGATATACGTGAACCCGAATCGAGGAGTTGGATGAGGCCGATTACGGGTACATGGTGGACCCGGTATGGTACCCCGGGGCGAGAACGGTTTCGCTGTGTAGTAGACGGTGAGCCTGGCAGAGGTACTACTACCTACCGGTGATTGGTTGGACCTGGCGGTTATCCGGAGGATACTGACCAGAGTCGATAGATGAATATGGGCGTACTGCCGGGGCCGAGGGCCAATTCCGCAGACATAGCCCGTGGGCTGATCCGGACTGACAGAGCCCGATAGATGAGGATTTACGTGTCGATGCTAGGCACGGGTTTCATGATGTTTTCCATGATTTGATTATATCGTCACATTTACATGCATGATGCTTATTGTTATTGGGTGACGGGTGGACGGGATCCACATATATACAGACATTGATCACATACAGACTTTGATTACATTGATCATACTTCATTTGTATATATAACAGGGTATGATGGCACTGTTATATATACCCTTACACCAATATTAGTGGAATGGGACGCTAATATATGTGTATTGATATCCATTTGATACTTCATCATGTTTACTTCATGCAGACATACCTTACATTTATGACATGTTATTATCTGAGGCACTGGCACGGGTACTTGGCACTACCTACATGATTAGATGCTACATTGTCACTTTATCATACTTCAGACTTACTCTTGAAGGTTTTATTATATACTGATTGTTTTGACCTAGGATTATATCTTACATTCGATTTCTGCTTGTAGATATTTTCTATTCACGAGTTGGCAACTCACCCCCGTTGTGCCACAGTTCTTGCAGGGTTTGCCGTACAGGTTCCATAGCGGCATTTCTGGCACACTGCTTTCATTTGCGGGTGATTTGCTTGGTAGGTGGGTTTTTTGTATCAGAACCGCCGTTGTACATGTATTATTCATTGTATCTAGAAATTCCATCAAGCAAAAACTTCTATATTGTTTCAGACTCAGACACTAGTGATGTATTATTTCGACCTTAGAGTCGCGCTTAGTAGTGTTACAGTTTTCATGCTTATCTGGGTTTTCTTTTGAATTTTGATCCTCGCCATTCGGCGTTGTATAGTATATTGCTTGTATGTTCATTTATCCTTAAAATGGTTTTAGATTTCTGGGCTTTTGGCTTACTTGGATCAGATGGAGTCCTATAGACTTCATATGGTTCAAGGGCCAGTCATGTGCTCTTTCGGGTCGTGACACGTTGCGTACGCGGATACTCGCTGGGTAATTTTAATAGACAGCCACGCCCTATAGCCCCGACCAAGTGACTATAGGAGAACCCCGTCGCCAAAAGCATCCGTTCGGGTGCTCGCGGTAGCGGTGTTCCGCCTTAGTGCACTTCGTCGACGGCACCGGGGGTGCGACCGTCTGCTAAAGTTTGCGACGAGCATTCGATCACAAATCGGGAATCTTGTTGAATTGCCCAACTAGATATTGAAAAGTGCTTTCGATATAGAGACTAAAATGCGGGGTTTATAATTGTTAGGCATGCGATGTGTAAGGATGTTGCGGATTCCAACTGTTGTAGTTTTACACTTTCTTTTATGCGACCGTAAGTATAATATGTGATATCGCCGGTTTCGTTGCTATATGTCAACGACAATTGGGATGCGCATATTTACTTACGTTGATGACATGTGATGTTATGTGTTGCTGGATATGTTATATTGGATCGTCGCGTTTTGAATAGCCGGAGGTTTTATGTAAGATGAAGGTTTTTATTTCATTCATGTAAAATTAAATGTATGTAATATTCTTTTATTGGGGAACTTCCGGGATGAGGTTGATGTCACCATTTGAATATTATTTACTTTTCTGCACTAGGATAGACCCAAGGAGGAGAGCACAAGTAATCGGGTTCTGGAGTCCGGTGGGAGACCAACTCGAGGAGTCGAGTCCGGGTCTCCTAACTCTAGAATTGGAAGGGTTGCTTGCCGCTCTCGTAGGGGTCTAGGGGTGTTGGTTTGGCTATTCATCGCGACCGTGGAATCCGTGTTTTATAGAGGCTCAAAATAAAACACGGACGTCCTAGTATATCCAATGTTTCATATGATTCTTCTGCTGCGATATCTGTGATGTGATCATTTGATATGTTGTGATAGATACTGTATATAGTATATATAATATATTATATAGACGTTACTTATGTTTTACACCCGCGCTAGCCCTGCCCCGCTCTGCCGTTAGTTACCTATCCTAACGGTGCACGAGGGGACATCGAGGCGAATGCGGATGGCATAAGTGTACGTCGTATTTATCTGTGATGTTTAGGTGTTTAAATGATGGGAATTCATTAATATGATTAATGAAAGAAAAGAAACCCAAAAGATGTTGTGGAATCGAATTTTCAAAAACAGGTAGCTACAGTTCTTGATTTGCATCGCGGTGTTCCTTGTAGAACATCCTGCACCTTATTCGGTAAGGAAAGGGCCGAGATCCCTTCGCCGTGAGTGACCCATTTAGCAATAACTGGCAGATGCTATAACACTCGGTTTATCTTTTGATTACTTTTGGAGTTTTTTCTTTGCATAGAGATATATATGATATATCCTGCACCTTATTCCATAAGGAAAGAGCCGAGATCCCTTCACCGGGAGTGACCTCTTTAGCGAAACTAGTAAAAGCCTAAAAAACACTCCATTTTAAAATCATTTGATTCTACAACGATATCAAGTTCATTACGCAATAGGTTTTCAGAAAAACATGTCGTAGCCCTCCGTCATTTCAGAAAAGTAGTAGTTAGTATTCGTGCTGCGTTTGTTGGCCTTTGTCAAGGCGTAGTGTGCGGTAGCTGACTAGTGCTTATCTGCTTATGCATATAATGCAGATTGGGTTAGGGTACTCGTACGACCTTGTTGGCCTTTGTCAAGGGTCGTGCGGGTGGGTTTAATTCAATCAAGAAATGACGGGTTGAACTTGACTAGCATCATATGGTTTGTTGGCCTTTGTCAAGGTCATAGGAGGTTAGGGGCAAAATTATCGGGAATTTCAAGTGTTGAAATTTGCAATAAGATTGCATACCTTTTATGAGATAGTTGGATCCCGATACCCACTGCGAGTAATTGTTACTCTTGGGAGCGTTTCACACATTACAATTAGCCGATCAAGTAGGTGTCTAGAAAGGTGTCAACGGGTTACGCCTCTGGGAAAACGAGGTTTATTTTAATTAGGTCCGTGCGAAAGCACGGGGAACCTCCCTCAAAGTACCGGCATTGGACTGGCTGAAAGGATATAATTTTGTATTGTTGGATAATGTTTTGAACATTTCCTATATCAAGAGTTGATCGGTTCAGGCACGTTATCTAAAAGCATAGACGATCTAAATCAAACCACAGTTCTTAACATACAGAACACGCACAGGAGGAAGAGTTCAGAAATGAACGAATCCATCTTGAGGTATTGTAGACTAGGTCATATCAATGCGACCCGACTTGCTGAAGTTACATAAAGATGCATATTTAAATTAGTTTAAATTTACATCTTGTGAAACTTGCCGGTCATGTCACAGAGATAAGATGACCACAGCTCCGTTTATTAGAAACAGAGAAAGAGTTTGTGAACTCTTGGGATGATAGATGTTGATGTATGAAGGTGCTCTGTCTACACATGCCAAGACCGGTTCTTTGTACTTCATTACATTCTCTAATGATCTCTCAAGATTCAGACATATGTTCCTGTTGGAACACAAGTCCGAAGCTTTTAAGATATTCACAGAATATAAGTTAGAAGTAGAGAACCAAAACGGGTATAAGTATTACGTTCTTTGATGTGATCAAGGAGGAGAATACTTGAGCACGGAATTCATGGACTATTCTAAAGGAGAATGAGATTCTCTCTCAACATTTCTCCTCCATATACATCACAGCACGTCGTTGTATCGGTGCGGATCAATCACACCCTATGTGATAAGGTGTGCTCTATGATGAGTACTAATGAGTTACCTATTTCCTTTTGGAAGTTATGCACTGGAGAAGTTCCATACCTATTGAATAGGGTTCCGATTAGATCAATTGCCTACCAATTCATATGAGATATGGAAAGGGAAGAACCCATATGTTAAGTCAGTTAAGATTTGGGGTTGTCCTGCCTATGTCTAAAAGCGAAATCCGGACAAGCTCGAGGCAAAGTCAGTTCTGTAGAAATTCGTTGGATATCCCAAGCATATGCAAGTGAATATCTTCTACCAAACCGAGGAACAAATGATGTTTTGTTTCTCAATATGCCACCTTTGTGAAAGGGAATTTCTTGTGAAGAAATTAGTGGACATGAGGTAGAACTGGAAGGAGTTCCAGCTATACAAACTGCAGCTGAAGATTTGGTAGAACTAAAGGATTCAATAGTTCCCAACGAACCTCAGCCTCTCCGTCGATCTAGTAGGGTTCCTCACCCATCTGAGAGATACTTCAGTTTCTCTATGACAGTGGGAGCGAGGATTGCATCATAAGATGATGACCCAACTAGTTTCGAGCTCGCCATCAGGAGTGGGACTCTATAAGAATGGCTGGATGCTTAGCGATCTGAGATGGAATCCTTATACACCAACAAAGTTTGGACTTTGGTTGCTTTATCTGAAGGATTAAATCCCCATCAGGAGCAAGTATATCTTGAGAAGATTACTTGGTGTACATGGAAAAGTTGAGACTTTCAAAGCTAGACTTGTTAAAGGTTTGCATCATTGACCAGGTATGGATTATGATGAAACCTTTTCTAAGTAGCTATGCTTAAGTCCATCCAGATCCTACTTGCCACGGCTACATACCATGACTACGATATCTGGCGGTTGGGTGTCATGACTGCTTTTCTAAATGATGATTTGAAAGGGAGCGTCTATAAGTACACAGCCAGAGGGGTTCGTAGACAGTAGGAGCAGCGGAAGCGTGTACAAGTTGGTTTATGGGATAAAGCAGGCATCGCGGAGTTGGAACGTCTGTTTTGATGTAGTAGTCAAAGAGTTTGACTTTATCAAAATGGTAGATGATCCTTGTATATACAAAAAGGTAGTAGGGAGTATGATGGTGATCCTCGTAGAGTACGTGGATGACATACTCTAGATCGGGAAGGAGTTTCCTATGCTACGCTCGGTCAATCTCCGCTTATCACAATGATTCTCCATATAGGATCAAAGTGATACCTACTAAATCCTGGGTTTTAGATCTATGAGATAGATCTAATTGGATGTTAGGATACTCACTAGCTGTAGTGAGAAAGTATCAATTGACCCTGGGGAGAATCACTGGAATGGTTCCAGAGTGATAAGGACGACTGAAAGTCAGTCACAGGCATTGTCTTTACCCTCAGTAAAGGGATGGTATGTTGGAAGAGTTCCAAGATAGATACCGTGGCATACTAGACGATAAAGGCTAGATACATCGTTACCAAAGATGCTACCAAAGAGGAAGTCTGGGTGTATATTAGTTCATGAGATGAACTTCGTTCCTACCACTGTGTGACAATGGAGTTGTGGCTTATGCCTAGGAACGCCCGTCCCATCAGTGATCCAGACATATTCTAAGGCAGTGTCACCTGATCATGGAGATGGTTGATCTCCAGGGGATCGAGGTCAGGAGAGTAGACTCAGAGGACAACACGGAGGATCCACTCGCAAAGGCTTTTTCCCAGAGAGAGACTTTTATGGGATGGTTGAGTATAAGAAACTACAACCACTGTTATAAGATGGCCCTAGTGCAAGTGGGAGATTGTTAGTTATATGTATGCCCTAGAGGACATTACTATACATGAGATGTATATTGTAGTGGATGCTTGGACATATATAAGGAGGACTTTCTTGCTCGACATGATAGTATGCTATCTGGTTACTCTTTACCTTAACGTGTATACTGATTGTCTCTCTGTTACATGTTGGTAAAGCCCTTAGGATGTGTACTTGACTATCTGGACTATGATGCGGATCATACTAGTAGGGACATGGTAGTCCATAAGTACATCCTTCAAGGTCCCTAGTCGTGGGTGTATCGAGACGGGGCATCGATATACCAGAGTAGACTAGCGTATACCTTCTCGACCCATACAGATGGGCGATGGATGATCCCATATCCATTGGTGTTTGACATCAGAGATGATATACGGGTGCTCAGTGGAGACTGGGTACACTGGACGGACTCGCCGAGAACTCCCAGATGGTATTATACGTTACGTCAGATGGCAGTTCACTGGTGACACTGGTACAGGTTAGTCTGTAGACCCGAGATCGTCACAGAGTCTTGTTTGATTCCCACTGTGCTTTGATTTCCACCTTACCATGTCCAAGAGGGCGTGCAAAACAGTGGTTTTGGGGTACAGTCCCGAGTCACATGGAGGCAATGAGCGATGGGAGGTGTTTCGTCTCTCCCGGTATTGGGGGTTGATGTTGCGCTATGCTCGATTGGCCATAACAGGGAAGTCCCTGGCCAGGGATGGTTTAGAGATTTACTGGTATATGTTACCAGTAGTTTCTCGACCCGTTATGAGCCTCATATCGGCATGACTTATCGGTTATTGGGGTCTGACGTTTACCACCCCTATACTTGATATGCAACATATTAGACGAGGAGACCGGACTGTACGGTAGTGTCACTGTTAGGCTTTTACGGGAGTTGGAGCAGGCTTGCTTGCTGATCTTCTGATAGCTCAATACCCGGATAGCCGTTACGTCCAGCTAGTACCGCTGACGGCTTGTGGGTGCTTGATATGATCATCACCTACTGCCGGCGTATTGACGAGTCTTTAGAGTCCTACATAGAGGTTTTACTGGCTCAGGCAAAACGAAATAGGAGCGCATATGTGATATGTGCGGGACCGAGAATAATGCGAGTATGTGATACCGTATTCTATTCTCGCGACTATTGTATCGGCCAGTTATATTAGATATAGCCGGGTTATCGAATCAAGTGTTGATTCTATAAGTTGGTACATTTTGTGTTAGTCGGTTATATGAGATATAACCGGATTATTAAGTCAAGTGTTGATTTAATAATTTAGTTTATAATTGTATATGTGATATACTAATTTACATTAACTAACATTGGTTCACTTAAGCATTTGTTTTTCTCACTTGTGCACAACTTAATATATATGTGATATATATTTGTTTGTGTACATATTGTATCATGGTTGTTGATACACACTACATGGGTGTATGAGACATATACGATTACAATTATATTGGTGGGTTTTTTATATTTAAAGTAATTCTAAAATTAGTGGATAATGAGCTCACATGCATGAAGCTTCATGAAGCTTATGGTTGCATTGACTTTGTCCATTAGTTTTGTTTTACTTAAGATATTAGTTAACCTAACCATTATAATTAGCCATGGTAATGTCTCAACATGAGTTAGTACATGATACTCACTCACCATGGTTAGCTCTCTCTCTCTCTCTTGATTAGTTTCATTCTCATTTTGAGCTCATCTTCTTCCTCCTTCAATATCTTTCTAGGGTTTGAAAAAGAGAGAGAATGAAAGTGAGAAAAGATATTCTAAAGCGTACCCATTTCCTATTTCATCATCCTCTACTAGACTAGCACTTTAGTTTAGGGTGTTTGCTTCACTAATTCTCTAGTTACTGAAGTAGAAGCTTGAGTTCCTATTCCCTCGACGTAGATCATCTTCGGCCTCGAAGACTTCAAGCAATACCATTGCAATCTTCTCAAGGAGCCGTCCGAGTGTCCGGGAGTTCGATGATCACAGCGAAGGGACTACTACAAGGAGATTAAGAAGTGAAGGACCGATCTACAAAGGTTGTATTTCGTATTCACTTAGAGATAATTGTTATTTTCTTGCATGTGTTACCATAATTATCTAGCAAAGATCTTTCTTAGAGTTATTCGGCATGGCTAAAATTTTAATCGGGCATGGTTGATGCCTTGTAGAACCTTCTTAGAGTGCCTAGTAACCCTACAAATTCTAAATTAGTGAAGAGGTTGCTTGAGTTGGAGATTCCTCGACGTAGATCATCTTCGGCCTCGAAATTCTTCAAGAAAGATTGTTCCTTTCGCCTAGTGGAGCCTAACGAAAGTCTGGGAGACCACTACTTGGAGCAAAGGGACTACTACATGGAGCTTTAGAAGTGAAGGACCGGTCTACAAAGGTTGTATTCCCATTTCACTTGGTGTAAAGTTTTTTACATATTTTCATAACCCTAATTCTTTAGTTAGATCATTGGTTTGGATTGCTTAGCTCTCTAGAATTTTTAAAATTGCATGCTTGATGCCTTAGAAAACATAGTGAGAGTGCTAAGGAACCCAGCACTGGTATCAGAGCCAAGCTAGAGAATTAGAAGATATTAGTAGAATTACGAAACCGAAACAACTCCGAAACCTCGAAACCAAAACCCTAGTTTCTGACGTTTTTAAAAGGTTCAGTGAAAATTATTTAAACAAGTGCAGATTGTTACATGTGATGTAATATGAACACCAAAGAAAAATGAGTCCACACCACCGGATTTTGACCAGCGAAACCAAGATAAAAACCGGCCCGGCCGGTTTTGTGAAGGGGTTTGGGCTTCGATTTTCTTTGGTATTCCAGTATCCGGGGTTTGGTGTTTCATGTATTGTTTGATTTTGCCAAGATTGCATGAGATGTTATCTTTTCTCCAGTGGCAATTCAGAGTGTTTCGTATTCGTAATTTTAACATCGTTTCGGGTTTGATATTGATATGTGATACAATATTTGGAATCCACAATAATTAGTTTTGTGAAAACTGGTTTGAATTTTGTAAACATAGCAATTAAGTCTCATTTGATCGGTTGCCACGGGGTTTTGATATGGATCAAAACTCTGTCGCAATCACGTAGTGTACGTGGATACTCGCCGGGTAACATTACTAGATAGTCACACCCCAAAGCCCCGACGAAGTGACTGTAGAAGAACCCTATTGCCAAAAGCATCCTCCAGTGTGCTTGCGGCCACGGTGTTCCGCCTTAAGTGCACTTCGTCGACAGCATCAGGGGGTGCGGCCGTCTACTAAAGTTTCCGATCAATCAGGTTGTCGAGAATCTTGTTGAATTACCCGACTAGTTATTGAAAAGTGTTTTCAATATTGAGACTAAAATGCGGGGTTTATAAGGTTAGGCATGAAATTCGGAACATGAGATATTCATGGTCTTTGATGTCTAAGGAATTCATATGGTTAGGCATGAAATCCGAAGTATGTGATATTTCGGGTTTATGATATCTAAGGTGGTTGCGGATTCCAATTGTTGTAGTTTTCACTTTCTTTTCTGTGACCGTAAGTGTAATATGTGGTGTATCGCCGGTTTCGTTGCTATATGTCAACGAAAATTGGGATACACATATTTACTTACGTTGATGACATGTGATGTTATGTGTTGCTATGATATGTTATATTGGATCGTCGTGTTTGAATAGCCGGGGGTTTTTGCGTGAGATGAGAGTTTTTCATTTTCATTCATATAAAAACTTGTATGTAATATTCTTTTATTAGGATACTTTCGGGTTGAGGATGATGTCACCAATGATGTATATTATTTACTTTTCCGCATTAGGATAGACCCAAGGCGGGGAGCACAAGTAACCGGGTTCTAGAGTCTAGTAGGAGACCATCTCGAGGAGTCGAGACCGGGTCTCCTAACTCTAGAATTGGTGGGGTTGCTTGCCGCTCTCGTAGGGGTCTACGGATATGGGTTTGGCTATTCATCACGACCGTGGAATCCATTTTTTTTACTGGCTTAATTTAAAACACGGACCTCCCAGTATATCCAATATTTCATATGTTGACTTTTGCTGTAATGTTCTGTGATGAGATCATATAACTGCTTGAGACAAATGCTTTATATTATATACATGATTTATAATAAACGTTGCTTATTTTTTGCATCCGTGCTAGTCCTGCCCCTTCTGTGCCGTTAGTTATCTAACCAAACGGTATGTCACGACCTGAAATGGCACGTGACTGGCCCTTGAATCAAATGAAGCCTATAGGACCCCATCTAATTCAAGTAAGCCAAAAACCCAGAAGTCTAAAATCATTTTAAATAATAAATGAAGGAAAACTTGTTTTAAAGCAAGTGTTTTTAATAGCATAAGCCGAATTATGCGTTTTTAAAACATCAAGTCTTTTCTGAAAATTTCGGCAGAGTTTCCTTTGTAAATACTGGCCCCTAACGGGGTACAACATGATAAATATATACATGAATGTAAAAAGGCATCCCCAAGCGGGAGCTAGCTCTTCGTCAATCGACGGGCACAACCACGCAAACAATATAATATACAACGCCGAAGGGCGAGGATCAAAACCCAAAAGGAAACTCAGAATCAACATGAAATCCATAATAATACAACGCGCGATTCTAAGGTCGAAAGAATAAACACCCGGTCTCTAGTCTGAAATAAATATACAAGTCTGGTTGATGGAGTTTAGTAGATACAACTGAATAAAATAAAGTACAATGGTGGTCACGATGCAAGTGAACCCACCTACCAAAGCAAATCACCCGGAATGGAAGCAGTGTGCCAGCAAAGCCGCACGAACCTGTACGGCAAAACCTGCAAGAAACTGTGGCACAACGGGGGTGAGTTGCCAACTCGTGAGTAGAAAACATCACCGAGCAGAAATCGTATGTATGACTCAATCCTAGGTCAATACGATCAATAATATATAACCTCAAAATGATAAAGTCTGAAGCATGAAAATGAGGTAAGGGTAAACATCTATACATAAGTGTAATCCCATGTGCTCGTGTCAGTGCCTCGGGTAGCAATGTATCATAATAAGAGGTATGAATGCATGAAAACAGAATACTTATAAATGAGAAACTGTTTTCTTGTTTTAGTGAGATTTCTGTAATTTAAAATGAGGTATCATTAATAAATCAATATAAATCAGTGTCTAGCATCGACACAAAACATAAATCCCAATATCTAATATCTCGGGCTCCGGCTATCCGGACTGGCCCATATCATAATATCTAAATACCTCAATATCAATATCTGGAGCTCCGGCTATCCGGACTGGCCCCTGGGCTCCGGCTATCCGGACTGGCCGAACTCCGATCGGTATCGTCCGGATATCCGTCGAGTCACAAAATAATCACCGGTCAGCAATGCTCCCCTGTCACAGGCTCAACCCCTATATCTGCTATCTTCTGGCCCTGGGATACCGCACCGGGTCCACCATGCACCCACAGACGGTTCCTACTCCTCCTCAAATTGGGTGTATGATATCGCTCAAGAGCCGAGAAAACTCATGGTGGACAATCTCAAATCATATAATGAGAAAACCGCAACATTCATTTTAAAATGATAATCAGTTTTATAAAATCTTGCGGTTTCTCCAAATCCATAAATCTCATGGAAAACCCAAATCTTGAGAATAAATAAACAATGAATTTAAAAGTATTGGACTTCGGCAATCCGGACTGGCCCTTAAATAATAATGCATGACAATGAATAATAAATATGCATGAAGTATAGCAGTAATGAATGCGATATCTAAACTAGCACAGTAATAATATGTCGAAACTACCAGCTAAAAGCGATGAAATGAGCAATATTCTCTAAGTGTATGTGACATGGCAATTACCGATGATGATGTGTGTGAGCCGTCAAGTAAGTGTATGTGAAACATACGCATCATCGGTAATGGTGCTGGTGTCCTGACAGCATGATTTCAATACTAGCATATGAAAACACGATATAAGTATGCAATGCGATGCGACAAGAAGAAATATGCGGGAGCTGAATAATAAATACAACAATAAAGAATATGCAATAATGTAAACGAGTCATACAAGTAAACTACAGGTCTAAACTAACAGGCTAATCAAAGGGTAAGGAAAACCACCTAAATCTGAGTCGATGCATATATATATATATATATATATATATATATATATATATATATATATATATATATATTAGTCAGTGATCCTGCCTCAATAGTATCCCATACGATACCCTATATAATATGACATCCTCGAGTCAAGAGTGCGGATCAAACATCAATATATAGCTCGTACAGTAAATCCGTCGTACGGCTTCCCAAATCTGGGTATGGCTAAAAATCACATTTATCTCTTTATTCACTTGGTATCCTTTTATCATATATCATGATCTAGGGGTACTGATCTACGTCTAGTACACTTCTGATACCATCTATGTATATGCATGCGTGTGTATGAAAACACCACGCCTAAAGGACCCGCTAAAATATCGTGTCGTATCTCATAATACGAACCACGTCATATCACCGATCTCATGGCATCAAGCCCAATCTCATCGACTCACCTCCAATCCCAAGTACTATCCTCATAATCCATGTATATATATATATATATATATATATATATATATATATATATATATGTTTGTATATATACACATAGTCACATACCCATGTGTATATATATACATATCCCCATATATGCACAGGTAAATAAATGTATGCATGTGTGTTTGTGCGTGTGGGTGTAATCTTTAATCTAGGGTTTCGCAACTAACACTAAACTAACATTAACTTCTAAGTACACTAAGCTAACCCTATCTGGATAAACAATAAACACATAACAACATATAATATATATATATGTATATGTATTCGTATACATCATTACGAAACTGCGGGGGTGCTATACGTCATCCACCCGACTTCCCCCGTAGATATATATCTACTCACCTTGACCTTCGCTTGTCGATGCCGACATCGCCACGCTCTTGCTTGTCATCTCGAAGTTCTCGTGGGGGTACCTACACATCACAACGTATCATATCGCATTAAAATCTAAATCAAAACCAAAACGACACGCTAAAAGTATATAGGTTAGAACCTATAGACTACGCCTTCAAAACCACCAAACAACTCTCGATATCGTCGTACAAACGTCAAGTGATCGAGATAAAACACAAATACTAAAATCCTGAATACAAAATACGAAAAATATAACCCCGAATCAAAACAGTAACTCATGAATTTAGTCCCAGATTTTGTTTAAGGGAAAAACTAGGTGCACAAACAATACTGTGGTGCTATATAGGGTGTATATGAGCTATGGAGACAACCTGGGTACCTATCTCCTCAGAGTGGCCGGCCACACTACCCAAATTTCCGGCTTGCTCGGATTTGAAGGGGGGTTGGGGTCTCGTTTTTGCAGGGTGGCTCATGGTGGTCAATCTAGGCTAGTGGTGTTTTTTACTTTTCTAGAAAATATTCTGGGTCATCCCAGATTTCCCTGCACGCCCTATACACTTACAAAACCGACATGAACAGTTTCAGTTTTCTGTAATTTGGGTTTGTTTCAAATTGGTCCAGGTATTTAGCACTAAGGGGGGTTTTCTAGTCACTAATACACTCAAAGACAACATCCCAACTCAAGAATCCCTCAAAACTCTAACTTGGGAATTTCAATGTTTACTAAACCGATATAAAACACCTCTAAACTGGTATGGGTGCTAAGGAAATCTAAATACAGTACTAAGAGTGCAGAAATTAGCTCATTTGGCAACTCAAGAATCTTCTTGAGTTGCCCCAAGTCTCCAAAATCCTTGCTTTCTTGGTCCAAAGTGAAGCTTGTGAGCTTGTGCACAAATTTAAAGAAGTGGGGATGATGTTTTGATGAGGGAAATGAGGGTGTTTGTGAGGGTTTGTTGAAGAGGGAGATAAGGGTAGCAGCTATGTAAGGGTAAGCAGAGGAAAATGAAGAGGAAATAATGGAGGGAACATGAGCCATGACTTGGTTTGACCCCTCACCCTCTCTTTCTCTCTTGCCCATACCCAAATTCTTTATTCTTTTCCTTTTTCTTTTGTTTTCTTTTCACTTTTAAAATCAACAACCATGCATGATAAAATGAAGAAAAGACCATGATTAAAATGTAACAAGTGTTAAAATGACTTGGTGCATGTCATGTACACAAAGCCGGATTAATGCGCGATTAGTGATATTTATTCGCGATTAGCACTAAATAGTGTATAATTGAGCAAAAAAATTCATAATTTGCTTAATTTCAATAAAACACCCTCGTTTTAGTAATTTCTATAATTTTCTAAATTTTTTCCAATTTATCGGTATTTAATTATACCGCAATATTAAAATATTCAATATATTTATTATTTAATTATAAAAGTTCCTAAAATAATATAACATTTTTTCTGAAATGTTACACGGTACATGACGGGACCCCGTGGCGAATGCAGATGGCATAAGCGTACGTTGTATAATTTTCGTTTCTTTATCTATGATGCTTAGGAAGCATAAATGATGGGACTTCTGTTGGGAATTCACCCGCGCGCCCAAACGTGTATGTTTTGGAAATAGAGATATGGTTTTAATGAAACGGAATGCGCACGCGAGATCGTTCTCGTTTTATAATTTATAAACCGCAAGTGCACGGCGCGCTGTAGCAAGCCGGCAAACATGGGTAGATCCGTAGGAAATTGTGTATTAAGTATTGTTGTTTAAGGTTAACAAATGAACGAATTAGGGTTTGTCACAAAAAATATAAGAATACGGAAATAATAAAATGAAAAAAGGTGTTTAAGGAAGAATGGTTGTGGCTTGGCTCGGAAGCTTTGAATCGTGACGTTTAGCTCTACACTCCCTTGGTCATCAGATGTCCGTTTGATCACTTACCGTTTGTATGTCCGCGCTTGGGGTATCAATACTAAACACGGGGGTTAGCAAGCATACCGCAACAAAAAAAACACAAAGTGGTTAGTGAGAGCAAATGATATTATTGTTGAGTTCACTAAGAAGTTGTGATGGTATATCGTATATGAAATTAAGAGATTTGTCAAGTCCTTAATAACAAGATACGATATCCAGGCTTAGAAACCTTAACACCAAATTGATTTTAACTTAAATATTGAAAATGGGGATAGGGAATGAATACGGTATATGAGGAGGTTACAAATAACCATGTGTCAAAATACCGTATCATATCAATACATTAGCAATATTCAAGTTAGAATCGTAAGTTAAGCATTTTAAACATAATCAAGAGGTGGAGAAGGCAAAGCCTTTCATCTCACTTCCTCACACACACCACAACCAAAATGAAAGATTAGTTAAGCATGAATAAAAACAAGTAAAGAAAGCAAGAATAAAAAGAAAGCAACAATTTATTAATCACTTGAAGAATTGATATACAAGATTATGGTAGCTTGTTCAACCTTCTTAATGAAGCACTCCAAAGAGAGCTTCAAGAGGGAAGAAGAAGAAGAAACCAAATGAAGATCACCCACCCTCAAGCTAAACCAAAAACAAACAAACAAACTATCAAAATGTATTACATCTATTTGGCATGCCCCTTTTCTTTAGATCAGTTCTAGTATTTATAGGCCACAAAACAGAATAAACAAACAATATACAAGTGATGATGTGACACTAATAAAAAATCAAAGAAAATATGGGGTCAAAAGGGGGTAGGGAGGCCGAGGTCGCCGGATCTGGTGGTCTTCTTGCCGGCCCAAATCCGAGGAGGGGGGCTCGTGCTGCAGTGGTGTGCTTGTGTGTTCTCTCTAATTACTCTGGCTCTGTTTTCTTGGTCAATTGTAACCTGGTTTGTATGCAGAGAAATGGAGGGAAACATGGTCTTTACATCACATCCAAACTTTATGCAATAAATGCATTCACACCCACTTACACAAGATGTGTGCCCACTTGTTTACCTCATGATGCCAAGGCAGCCTGCCATTGTCTATGGCAGCCCCCTACCTGGTCCATGGCATGTGCACACTTGTGTGTTGGACCAATTTTATACAAAAAATGTGTACACATGTATTATTTCAAAAAGAGCACATGGGATATCGGTCGGTTTTTTTGTCTGCTTGCAGTGTCGGCTCCCAAACGTCATATCCGTGAATTTGAGTATGTTTTCAGTGTTGTATCACGAATACCTATAAACTGTAATAACTGAGAAGACACTGATTAAAAGTACCGATATATAGCAAAACAGATAATGAATGAGAGATAATAAAATGCAGTTTTATGAGATGAACAAATACCCCCAAACTTATCTTTTGCTCGTCCCGAGCAAAACAAAAATCTTAACCTCACTTTCGCAGGGAACGCGATTGCACCGAGAACGTACAACAAGCCGATAAACCTCATGGTGTCCCTAGTAGGAGGTGTGTCGTCTCTTGGGGGTTTTCAGCGGATTGCACCCGCAAAATCCAGTCAAGTTAGTTGCGGAGAAACTGTTGATTCTAATCCTAAAGTTAAGAATCAAAGCTAGAAGTTCTATCACCCAAGTCAGAAACATTAAACCCTATTTTTCACTCCTCGCAATTTGTTTAACATAAGCTAATACGTGTCTTTTCGTGATTGTGCGATAGTGTCGACAGGTTTTTAAGAATTTGATTAGGGTCATCATGTCCAAAATTACTGACCAGAATAAACTTCTAAAGGATCACACGAGTTTTGAAAAGAGTTAATATTTTCTCAAGTTTTATTCTCTAGTTAGGTTTCAAGTCAGAATAAATATCAATTTTAACAGAGAACCTAAGTCTAATTTTTCACTCCTACCTTTCAGCTGTTTTTGCTTATACACACTTTTCATTTTCGTGCAAAACGTCTTAATAAATACAAACCTTCATATCTCCGTGGAAAAACTGTTTTATAGAAAATTCGTCTCCGCCAAGATTATTCTCCCACTATGAACCGTTAGGACTTTTAACTCAGAGAGAAAACTTGCTTAGCTTGTTTTATTTGGCGATTAGAAACATAGCGAGCTTTGGGTCAATGACTCCTAAACCATATGTTTTTAGGGCATTAGGTGTGGAGACACCCAAGGACTTAATTACCCAAGTTACCAATGCCACAAAACAAAAGACTCATTTTATTTAAAATAATTTAGCACTTCAGTGAAAACAGAGATATAGCCAGCCTTTTCTTTTAAATCAGAAGAAGTTATATGTGATAAGGTGTGTAATTAATCCAACAAGGTTCTAGATGGTTTATTTTTCAGACTTTTAGCTTCAGTTAAAATCTCTATAAAATTCTTCATATCTACTTCACTGTATGAACTATTCTTGAAATTTTTCTTAACTCAAACAAATCTGTTTGATCCTAAAGATTTTTATCAATTTAAAAAGTTATAGACATGTCAGACTTTCATCATATTCTTAAAACATACGATACGTGAAAAGTGTTATAAAAGACGTATATCAGCTAAACTTAAATACACAGGAGGGTTATTTTTCAGGTCGTCAATCTCATAGCAAGAATTTAGTTATTTCAACTTATAAACCGAACCATCAGATTTTGAATCACAATTCCCCTGCTAACCAACATGCCAAAGTTTTTTTTATAATTTTTCAAGAAATTTTTCAATTTTTAATAAATTTTTCAAATTTTTCAATATACAATGCAGTACAAAAGAAGATATGAAATGCAACTACATGCAAAAGAAAAGAAAAATACATTAATAAATGCTGAAATGCAGGAAATACGCAAATGCAACTATATGCAGATACAAAATGCCATCACCAAGCTCTACCCCCAAACTGATCCAGACGATGTCCTCATCGTTGTTTTGCTTTGCCTTTGCCTTTGCCTCGGCTGTTTCCGCTATCATCGTCTTGTTTAGCTAACAGCCGGCTAAGCTGGTCTTTGATCTCCTTGTTCTGCCGGATGATATTTTTTATGCCGCGGACTTGCATTCTGTGAAGCTCGTAGGGATCCGTCAGAACGTCATCTCCCAAGTATATCTCGGATGAAGTTTGCGGGGCCGCGTGGTCGCTGGGGTCGGTAGGGGTCCAAATCTGCTGTTCACTCCAGGGATCCGTGTACCCTGGTGAGATCCGCTCTGTCCCCACTGGTATAGTGTCGTACATCGTGTGGCAGGAAGTGAAATCGTCGTCCGTCATATGATCATCAAATTTGGGTAATGAGGACGGGACGCAGAGATTTCTGCGCAGCAATACTTTCCTTGATTGTGGCGAAGAGCATGCTCGCCATGCAGAACCGGTAGTCTCTAGTCATCAAATAATAGATCATATGCCCTACAATCACTGGAAAATACGATACGCGTGCGATCCCCCTAACGTTGAGATACACCAAACGGCATGCCGTATAGGCTTTCCTGTAAATCTGCTAGGCATTCAGCTCAGCATCTCATAGTTCGCATCGATTTCCCAGAACTGTCCTATACTGTGCCAGTTCTAAGGGTATTTGAGAGCCAGAATGCGTCGAGATACCGGTCACGTTGGATATGGTTTCAGCGGAAAATATCCTACGTCTACCCCGAAATTGAATTCTAACCCTATCTTGAAGAATTTCTCCATTTCTTAGCACATCATAGAACTCATCGACTAAACTCTTACATGCACAAAAACCCTCTTCCTCATAGAGCAGAAATTCACAACCTAATTGTCGGAGAGAATCACAAACATAATTCCCGAACACATCATGGGAGAAAATGGCAACGAAATTGCGTTCCAATTCAAATGGGGCCATTCTCAAAGGTCTGTTGAATTTGCAGAAAATAAACAGTGTAGGAGAAGGGGAGAAAGAGTTTCTTACAGCAAGGAAGAAGAAGATCGGAGCTAGGAGGAAGCCAGGCCGAGCTCGCCGGATCTGATGGGGAAGTCGCCGGCCGGAATCCGAGTGGGAGATCTAGGGTTTGGTGGGAGGCTGCGGGAAGAGGAAAGAAGAAAGATAGATCTGTTTGCGAGAATAGGAAGTGAAGGCTCGGGTTGGGGCAGTGGGCTCTTATAAAGGAATTTTGCAACAAAAAAAAAACACAATGAATTCCCAACATAATTACACTCCTTTTCAAACAAAATTGAAAACGGTCTCGTCCCGCTAAAAAAAACAGCACTCAACCCCTAACGGGTGAGATTTTATTAAAAACTAGGAAAAAACAAAGAAAACAAAAATCATAATATTCACAATCTAAACGACATGGTTAATGCAGAAGTTAATACCAACCATAAATTTTTTTTCTCAATATAGTGCCATGGCTGCCAAAAGAATAGGTATATTAAAAAGAAAAAGAAAATATACAAAGAATGGTTAGATGTTAGTAAAGGGCATGGGTTCGTGAAGGAAGGGATTAGAAGACGCTGAAGGTGAAGACGAAGTTTTGACGACGGAAAAGAATTATTGTTCGAATGAAATGAATTTTCCAGAATTACATGTAAAGTTTCAAAGTCAGGTTCGTTTAAAAACTGGAGTTCATCCGCAAAAAATTCAGAAAAAGAAAGGCTCAAAGGATGATCCCAAAATGATCCCGACTCAAATTTACCAAGAATATCAAGTTCATCAGCAAAAATTTCGTCAAAACTCGATAAGAAAGAATAGTGTTCAAAGCTATTTTCTTCCCTATTATTTTTCACAATCCTACTCTCATTATTTACACATTCTCCCAAAATGATTTCTTCCTCATCACATTCACAAATGGGTTGGTTCATATCATCTAAAAAGTTTGGTTCCCACCTTAATGTTTCTTCCGAAACAATATCACTAGGTGATACAAAAATTGTGGGTTCCTGATCATTGATCTTTTCTAACAATTTATCCCAACCATACCCGTCAAATTCACAAGGTTCCTTTTCTAAAGTTGGAAAGAAAAAATCAGTCGGTTCAAGAATATCCTCTTCAAGTATTATTTCAGTTAAATCAATCTCTAAATCATAAGTGACAAGAGACTCAGTGGATACCTGAAGGCTAATGGTGGACATACTTAGAGGGTTTGCTTGCGTGTCCTGTGAACACCTAGTCAATTCAGTTGTATCTTCATCTATGAAATCATCCAAATTGATCTAATCATTTATTTCACTCGGCTGATTCCATAGCTGACAGATGTTGACGCTATAGGGCTCCGATTGACTGTGTTCACTCCCTAGAATCCTCTCAGCTAAATGATTCGTTTGTTCCTCGATTCTAGCCAATGATTGAGCTTGAGCAACAAATATTTACTCGGATTGCTGTAAAAACAGGGCTAGCGTCGCAGCTGATTCGTTCTCGACCGCAGTCATTACTTCAATACCCTTTTCAAAAGTGGTCAACCTAGCATCTATCCCACCGTCACTCCCTAATGATGCTTCAATTGTTTCGGGTTGGAGGGGTTGTGATGGTGGTGATGCTAGAGCAGTCATTCTGTTGACCTCTTTCTCTAAATCTTCAATCATTTGGTCTATGTTGAAGTGTGACTGGGTTCAGGAGTGTTAGGTGGGTGACCGTTATCAACAATTTGGGACGGTTGGTCATCCCCTAGAAAAGGACAAATATCATGAATGTGGGTAGGATTTTTGGCAATTTGCACAAATCAATTGGGATTGAGTATAAACAAAAGAGTAAGAATCGTGCAAAAATGAATTGTATTGTGTATCACCCGTAATAACAAGAATTCACAAAAATCAAAAAAATTACGAATATCACACTCCTAGCAGTCTATATTATACTAAGTCAACTAGACCTGCTCAAGAACCAGATTGCAGAAGTAAAATTGTATCAAGAAATAGGCTCAAGATATACTGATCACGAAGTTAGGTAAGTGCAAGAGATAAGGGGAGGTTTTCCAATGCTTTCGCGAAGGTCCTTAATTAAATAACCCTTTCTCTTTTGGCGGTTGCGCCGTGAACACTTGCCTAGACACCTCGTGAACGATATACCGTTAAGCAAAGTTCTAAATACATGTAACTCTTTCTAATGAGCGCGGAGTCCTTAGAGTCAAAGTTCTAATTAATTTTAAATTTCTGGGGTATGCGAAAATGCAGTTTTGTGATTTGTGGGCTACAGAGAAAAGGTGATTAAATCTTTTACCGTATCTTGTTTTGGTCTTTGTGCCCTTAATTTCCGCATTAAAATGCAATGCGCAGTCAAATAAAAGAATTTAAGAAATCAATCAATTTAAAGCAATTCTTTTTAAATTTTAGTTAAGCGCTGCAAAAAAAATACGGTTAGTTCTCTTGTTCAATTTGGCGGCAAAATTTGTGCGAAGAATCCTGCAAAAGATAGAAAATTGGATTGCGTCGGATTCGAGCGAAGGTGTTTAGAAAATACGTACCGATATGATTTGGTTTAAGAAAACCACTTTGAAAGTGATTCGAGTCGTTGAATGTTCTCTTGCATGGGTCAAACTACCCGGATCTTTGGCACTATACTTCACTCATGTCTTGAAATTGAATTTGAAACTCGCTCCGCACGATCGCTCGTTGTAATTCGGCGAAAAACTGAAATGTCGGAAAAATACGATATTTAGTGTCAAAAGAGATACGTGTGCCCCAATTCCTGCACAGTCAAAATTAGAAAACTCAAAAAAAAACCAAAAGAGTACCAACACAGCACTGGAAATCACCAAAAAAGAAAAAACCCAAACCCCTAGAAAGAGGCCGAGCTCGCCGGATTTGGCCTTGATGTCGCCGGCCAAAATCCGAGCACAAGGGATGAAATTTTTTGTGGGATTTCTAGGCAATATTATTCTTCTAATAGTATTACTTGATTTTTTAATTTCAGCATAGGGTGATAGCAGGTATAAACAACAGAGAACAATTGCAAAGAATGCGTATTGTTAGTTTTGAAAAATTTAAGTTAAAAGTTAGTTTTGTTAGTAAGAACCAAAAATAACAATACCTAATGACTACAACTCCCCGGCAACGGCGCCAAAAACTTGTTGGGAATTCACCCGCGCACGCAAACGTGTATGTTTTGGAAATAGAGATATGGTTTTAATGAAACAGAATGCGCACGCGAGATCGTTCTCGTTTTACAATTTATAAACCGCAAGTGCACGGTGCGTTGTAGAAAACCGGCAAGCACGGGTCGATCCGCAGGGAATTGTGTATTAAGTATTGTTGTTTAAGGTTAACAAATGAACGAATTGGGGTTTGTCCCAATAAATATAAGAATACGGAAACAATAAAAAGAAAGAAAAGGAGTTTAAGGAAGAATGGTTGTGGCTTGGCTCGGAAGCATTGAATCACGACGTTTACCTCTACACTCCCTTGGTCATGAGATGTTCGTTTGATCATTTACCGTTTGTATGTACGCGCTTGGGGTATCAACACTAAACACGAGGGTTAGCCAGAATACCGCAACAACAAAAACACAAAGTGGTTAGTGAGAGCAAATGATATTAGTGTTGAGTTCGCTAAGAAGTTATGATGGTATATCGTATATGAAATTAAGAGATTTGTCGAGTCTTTAATCACAAGATACGATATCCAGGCTTAGCAACCTTAACACCAAATAGATTTTAACTTAAACATTGGAAATGGGGAAAGGGAATGAATACGGTATATGAGGAGGTTACAAGTAACCATTTGTCAAAATACCGTATCATATCAATATATTAGCAATATTCAAGTTAGAATCGTAAGTTAAGCATTTTAAACATAATCAAGAGGTGAAGGAGGCAAAGCCTTTCATCTCACTTCCTAACCCGCACCACAACCAAAATGAAAGATTAGTTAAGCATGAATAAAAACAAGTAAAGAAAGCAAGAATAAAAAGAAAGCAACAATTTATTAATCACTTGAAGAATTGAGATACAAGATTATAGTTGCTTGTTCAACCTCCTTAATGAAGCCCTCCAAAGAGAGCATCAAGAGGGAAGAAGAAGATGAAACCAAATGAAGATCACTCACCCTCAAGCTAAACCAAAAAGAAACAAACATTCAAAATTTATTACATCTATTTGGCATTCCCCTTTTCTTTAGATCAGTTCTGGTATTTATAGGCCACAAAACAGAATAAACAAACAATATACAAGTGATGATGTGGCACTAATAAAAAATCATAGAAAATATGGGGTCAAAAGGGGGTAGGGAGGCCGAGGTCGCTGGATCTGGTGGTCTTCTCGCCGGCCCAAATCCGAGGAGGGGGGCTCTTGCTGCAGTGGTGTGCTTGTGTGCTCCCTCTAATTACTCTGGCTCTATTTTCTTGGTCAATTGTAACCACGTTTGTATGCAGAGAAATGGAGGGAAACATGGTTTTTACATCATATCCAAACTTTATGCAATAAATGCATTCACACCCACTTGCACAAGAAGTGTGCCCACTTGTTTACCTCATGATGCTAAGGCAGCCTACCATGGTCTATGGCAGCCCCCTACCTGTTCCATGGCATGTGCACACTTGTGTGTTGGACCAATTTTATACAAAAAATGTGTACACATGTATAATTTCAAAAAGATCTTATGGGATATCGGTCGGTTTTTTGGTCTGCTTGCAGTGTCGGCTCCAAAACATCATTTCCATGAATTTGAGTATATTTTCAGTGTTGTATCATGAATATCTGTAAACTGTAATAATTGAGCTGATACTGATTAAAAGTACCGATATATAGCAAAACAGATAACGAATGAGAGGTAATAAAATGCAGTTTTATGAGATGAACAACTTCATTAATGAGATTAATGAAAAAGAAAGAAACCTAAATATGTTGTAGAATCAAATTTTCAAAAAGGGTAGCTCTATTTTATTCTTTACATAGTGGTATTCCTTGATGAATATCCAGCACCTCATTCGATGAGGAAAGAGTTGAGATCCCTTCACCGGGAGTAGCCTCTTTAGCAGAAGCTAGCAGATGCTACAACCCACTCGATTTTGTCTTTTGATTGCTTCTCTAGTTCTTACTTTTGCATACTGGTATTCCTTAATGAATATCTAACACCTCATTCGATGAGGAAAGAGCCGAGATCCCTTCACCGGGAGTTACCTCTTTAGAAAAACTAGTAAAATCCTAAAAAACACTCCTATTCAAATCACTCGATTCTACAACGATATCAAGTTCATTACGCAAAAGGGTTTCTTAAAAAGCTGTCGCAGCCCTCCGTCATTTCAGATAAGGACTATTTAGTATTCATGCTATGTTTGTTGGCCTTTGTCAAGGCGTAGTATGAGGTAACTGATTAGTGCTTATCTGCAACCATATGATGCGATTGGATTAGGGTAGTCATACGACCTTGTTGGCCTTTGTCAAGGGTCGTACGGGTGGGTTTAATTCAATCACAAAATGACGGATTGAACTTGACTAGGGGCCTATGGTTTGTTGGCCTTTGTCAAGGTCATAGGACGTTAGGGGGAAAATATTATAGGGAATTTCAAGTATTGAAATTTGCAATGAGATTGCATACCTTCTGTGAGATAGTTGGATCCCGATACCCTCTGCGAGTAAGAGTTACTCCTGGAAGAGTTTTGCACATTACAATTAGTCGATCAAGTAGGTGTCTAGAAAAGTGTCAATGGGGTTATACCTCTGGGAAAATGAGGTTTATTTTAATTAGGTCCGTGCGAAAGCACTGGGTACCTCCCTCAAAGTACCGACAATGGCCTGGCCGAAAGATTGCCGAACTTGTCGGGTGTAATTGATCCCGGCTAGTCTTACCTTCTAGGGATTGAAAGAAGATTTAATAAAAACAGTGGGAGCCATCCGGATTAGATAAAATAATAACCAATCTAATCTTGCAAGAGCATACGCAAAGTTTGTTCTTCTCTCTCTCTCCAGGTAGCGACCATGTCACGCCTTAATCAAGATAATAATATGGATGTATTAAACCCGATTGTTATACTGAGCTGGGGAACATTGGTTCCGCTCTATCTTATAATTGTTATAAGTCTCAGTAGGAAATAGGGGAATATCCGGATTCCCACGCGACGCAAACGAAGAATAAGCAAGTTGATGCATCTTCTTCGAGTGTGTTCGTTACCGAGAACTGTTTCTCAGTATGCTCTACGTCCTGAGTATTAGATACCGGATCAAGATTCCACATATGTAATCTGTTACATGGGCTAAAGAATAGTAGACCGGGAAAAGGTGATCATTCTCTAGAGTAGGGAATGATGCAAATATTGCAGCCAAACCGGTTGGTGAATATCACCTTGTATTACCAACT
The DNA here is from genome assembly GCA_030015575.1 of Agapanthus africanus. Lineage (NCBI taxonomy): Eukaryota > Viridiplantae > Streptophyta > Magnoliopsida > Asparagales > Amaryllidaceae > Agapanthus > Agapanthus africanus. The sequence continues at coordinate 273,504,140 of JASDDO010000012.1, forward strand.
GGTAATACATTGATTCTGAACAAATGTTATTACATACCGAACCTGATATGAAATATTATAAAATTTTCTTTATTATGTAAAGAAGGATATAATCTTGTATTACAGGATAATGTTATGAACATTTTCCTGAATCAAAAGTTGATTGGATCAGGCATGTTATATAATGGCATATACGTTCTAAAATCAAACTACAGTTCTCAACATACAGAACACACACAAGAGGAAAAGTTCAGAAATGAACGAATCCTTCTTGTGGCATTGTAGACTAAGTCATATCAATGCGATACGACTAGCTAAGTTACATAAGGATGGATATTTGAACCCGTTCGAATTTACATACATTGAAACTTGCCAGTCATGTCTCAAAGGCAAAATGACCAAAACTCCGTTTAATGGACACGGAGAAGAGTTACTGAACCCTTGGGACTGATACATAGTGATGTATATGGTCCCATGTCTACACATGCCAGGAATGGTTCCTCGTACTTCATTACATTCTCCGATGATCTCTCAATTCGGACATGTGTTCCTGTTGAAACATAAGTCTCAAGCTTTTGAGAAATTCAAGGAATATAATTGCAATGTTGAGAACCAAACGGGTAAAAGTATTAAAATCCTACGATCTAATCGGGTAGGAGAATACTTAAGCACGAAGTTCCTGGATTATTTAAAAAAGAATGGGATTCTCTCTCAGCTTACTCCTCCGTATACACCACAGCACAACGGTGTGTCGGAGCCAGGGAATCGCACCATATTAGATATGGTGCGCTCTATGATGAGTAACGCTGAGTTAGCTGTTTCCTTTTGGGGTTATGAGCTTGAGAAGCTGCATACCTATTGAATAGAGTTCCATCCAAATCAGTGTCTACCACTCCATATGAGATATGGAATGGGAAGAGACCATCTCTTAAACGAGTTAAGATATGGGGTTGTCCGGCCTATGTTGAAAAGAAAAATCCGGACAAGCTCGAGGAAAGGTTAGTACTGTATAAGTTTGTTGGATATCCCGAACATTCGTGAGGGTATATCTTCTACCACATTGAGGCGCAAAAGGTGTTTTGTTTCTCAGCATGCCACCTTTTTTTGAAAAGGAATTTCTTATAGAAGAAATTAGTGGTCATGAGGTAGAACTGGAAGAAGTTCCAGCTTGACAAACTAACGGCTAATGATTTGGTAGAACCGGTGGATTCAATAGTTCCCGAAGAACCTCAGCCACTCCGCAGATATAGTAGGGTTCCTCATCCGCCTGAGAGATACTACGGTTTTCTCAATGACAGTGGGAGCGAGGATTGCATCATGGAAGATGATGACCACACTAGTTTCGAGCAGGCCATCACAAGTGGGGACTCTGTGAAATGGCTGGATGCTATGCGATCTGAGATGGAATCCATATAAACCAACAAAGCATGGACTTTGGTGGTTGCACCTGAAGGGGTAAAACCCATCAGGAGAAAGTGGATCTTGAGAAGATTCTTGGTGTGGATGGAAAAGTTGAGACGTTCAAAACTAGACTTGTAGCAAAAGGTTTTCGTCAATGACCAGGTATGGATTTGGATGAAACCTTTTCTCCAGTGGCCATGCTTAAGTCCATCCCGATCCAACTTGCCATTGTTGCATACCATGACTACGAAATATGGCAAATCGACATTAAGACCGCTTTTCTATATGGTGATTTATAAGAGAGCGTGTACATGACACTGCCAAAAGGCTTCGTAGACAGTGGGAGCAGCGGAAAGGTGTGCAAGTTGCTTAAATCAAAATACGGATTAAAGCTGGCATCGCGGAATTGGAACATCAGTTTTGATGTGGCAGTCAAAGAGTTTGACTTCATCAAAATGGTAGATGAACAATGTATATACAAAAAGGTTGTAGAGAGTAAGGTTGTCTTCCTCGTATATTACGTAGATGATATACTTTTGATAGGAAATGGTGTTCCTATGCTACACTCGGTCAAGCTCTACTTATCACTATATTTCTCCATAAAGGATTTGGGTGATTCCTCTTACATCTTGGGGAGAAACACTGGATAGTAGTGAAGAACATTCTTAAGTACTTGAGAAGAACTAAAGATATGTTCTTGGTGTTTGGTAACGGTGAACTCCATGTTGAGTCCTTTACCGATTCATGATTCCAGAGTAATAAGATTGACTGTAAGACAGTCTCGGGTTTTGTCTTTACCCTCAGTAGAGGGACGGTATGTTGCAAGAGCTCCAAGCTAGATACCGTGGCAGACTCAACGATAAACGGTGAATACATCGCTGCCAATGATGCTACCAAAGAGGTTGTCTGGGTATAGATGTTCATGAGATGAACTAGGTTCCTACCATTGTGGTGACAATGGATCTGTGGCTTTGGCTAGGAACCCCGGTCCCATCAGTGATCCAGACATATTCTTATGCAGTATCACCTGATCAAGGAGATGGTGGATCTCTGGGAGATCGAGGTCAGGAGAGTCGATAGGAAGAATAACACGGCGGATCCACTCACGAAGGCCTTTCCCAAGAGAGACTTTAAGGGATGTTGGGTATGAGATACTAAAACAACTGTCCTTAGTGCAAGTGGGAGATTGTTAGCTGTATGTATGCCCAAGAGGCCTTTATTGTACATGATTTTATATTATAGTGGATGCTTGGACATATATAGGGAGGACTTTCTTGCTCGACATGATAGTATGCTATCTGGTTACTCTTTATCTTAACATGTATACCTGTATTGTCTCTCTGTTACATGTTGATAAAGTCCTTAGGATGTGGACTTGACTACCAGGACTATGATGGAGATCATACTAGTGGGGCCATGGTAGTCCATAAGTCCATCATTTAATTGTTCCTACTCGAGGGTGTATTGAGACAGAACATCGATATTCCAGAGTAGACTAGCGTATACGCTTCTTGACCCATTTTATGGGCGATGGATGATCCCATATCCATTGGTGTTTAACATCAAAGATTGTATACGGGTGCTCAGTGGAGACTGGGTACACTGAACATGACTCGCCGAGAACTCCTAGATGGTATTATACCTATCGTTAGATAGCAGTTCTTTGGTGACACTGGTACAAGTTAGTCTGTAGACCCAAGATCGTCATAAAGTCTTGTGTGATTCCCACTGTGCTTTGATTTCCACCTTACCACGTTAAAGAGAGCGTGCAAAACGGTGGTTTTTGGGTACAGTCCCGAGTCACATGGAGGCAATGAGCGATAGGAGGGGATTCGTCTCTCCCGGTATTGGGGGATGATGTTGCGCTGTGCTCGATTAGCCATAACAGGAAGTCCCTTGCCAGGGAAAGTACGTAGAATTACTGGTAAGTGTTATCAGTAGTTTCTCGACCCGTTATTAGCCTCACATCGGCATGACTTATTAAGTTACTGGGGTCTGACGTTTACTACCCCTAGACTGGATATGCGACATATCAGGAAAAGAGACCGGACTGTACGGTAGTGTTGCTGTTGGATTCAAAGGGGTATAGACAAGCTTGCTTGTTGATCTTCTGATCGCTCAATACCCGGGTAGCCGTTACGTCCAGCTAATACCGCTGACGGCTTGTGGGTGACTGATATGATCATCGCCTACTTCCGGCATATTGACGAGTCATTAGAGTCCTACACAGAGGTTTTCAAGCTCATGCAAAACGAAGTAGGGCACATATGTGATATGTGCGGGACGGAGATTAATACGAGTATGTGATACCGTATTCCAATCTCGTGATACAGGTTATATGTGATATAACCGGATTGTTGAATCATGTGTTGATTCAATGATATGTTATATGTATATGTGATATGCATATAAAAGATATTAGTCGATTGTATGTGATACAATCGAGTTATTAAATCAAGTGTTGATTTAATAATTTAATGTATAATTATATATTTGATATATTAACATACATTAACTAATATTAGCTCACTTAAGAATTACTTGTCTCATTATACATTTAATATATGTGTGATATATGTTAATGTATTTATTTTGTGTCATGCTTGATGATACATTGTACATGGGTGTATGAGACTCAATACATAACCTAGATAATTAAGGGTAATTATTTATTTAGGGATAAACAAAATTAGGTGGAATTTGTTATGGCTCATGATCCTTTGAGAAGCTTGTAGAAACCATTGACTTAGTCCACTAATTTTGTTTTACTCTAGATATTTATTAACCTAACCATTATCTTTTGCCATGGTTAAGTCTTTACATGAGTTCATATATGATATTTTTCTCACCCATGGTAGCAATTATTCTTGACTTCATCTTCTTTGAGCTTTCTAGGTTTTCTTGCGGTGAAGAAAAAGTGAGAGAAAAATAATTCTAAAGTGAGCAAAATTTCTACTTCATCAATCTACACTAGACTAGCCATTTAGTATAGCTTGTTTGCTTCACTAATTCTCAATTAGTGAAGAGGTATCTTGAGTTGGAGATTTCTCGACATAGATCATTTTCGGCCTCGAAGTTCTTCAAGAAAGCTTGTTCCTTTCGCCTAGTGGAGCCTAACGAGAGTTCGGGAGACCACTACTTGGAGCAAAGGGATTACTACACGGAGTTTTAGAAGTGAAAGACCGATCTACAAAGGTTGTATTCACATTTCACTTAGTGTAAAGTGTTTACATATTTTTATAACCCAAATTCTCTAGTTAGATCCTTGGTTTGGGTTGCTTAGCTCTCTAGAATTTTTAAAATCGCATGCTTTATGCCTTAGAAAACATAGTGAGAGTGCTAAGGAACCCAGCAGTTCCGGGCTTCGTGGAGACTAGTTGGATTCGAAAGAGAGGTAACTAATGTGCTACAAAGGTTGTAGTTCGCCAACTTCTTTAATTAGATTTCTAGTTTAGTATCTAGTTTAGTGTTTTGGTTTGATTCTTGGGTTGGGGTTGTTACTGCTTCCGCCGCGCATTAAAATCCTTCTAATTGAGCCTAGCATCCCATCAAGGTGTACTCTCCTAATACTAGGAGCCATCGCAACCTAAGAGAATGCAAAGAGAAAATACAATTGAATAATCCTATTCAATTTCCCTAGAACCGAAATCCATTCTTGAACTGAAATAAATTTCTGCGAGTTCATATGTAACTTGAAAGTTCTTAGTGCCCTCGCCGCAAACCCACGACCAATGCAGAATTGAAAAACAAAAATTTTCGTGGCACTAGAAACTAAAACCCAAGAATCGAACCAAACACCTAAACTAGAACCATAACAATATAGAAATCACAACCTTTGTAGCGTCTTCATTTTCTCCAATTGGGTTGGACTCTAGCATGCTCTCAAGAGCTCTGGGTCGCATTTGCAAGCCAGTCCTCCTTCGCCGAAGATGATCCACCTGAGCGAACCGATCCAAGCTCCGGCTTCACTTAGAGAAGCAACCGACGCTCTAAGCTCGCTAGGAATGGAGAGTGGGGATGTAGGAATTTTCCAAAGCTCAAGTGAGCAACTAAAGAAGAAGGACGGGGAGGTGAAGAAGTAGCCATGAGCAAAGAATGAGCTAGTGTTCTAAGTATGAGAGAGTTAATCAAGAAGAAAAATAGAGTGGAATGGCTTCGTAATTTTACAACCATGGAATAAAAATCTCACAACATTTTTACAATAAACAAATAAAGCCTATTTCTCTCTACATACCTCCAACTATGCTCATGCCACCTCACCTTCCACCTCGTTTGCAAATGATTTTCTAAAAAGAAAATCATATAATGAGGTGTCCATCTTCTGGAATATATTCCGTATAAATTCGGAATACAACCCGGTATATGTATCGAAATAAATATTTGCGTATTCATATAAAAATACGAATAGCCAAGAGAGAAAATGAATAGTGAACAATAATACTAGAATACATATATAAATATATGTATATATATATGCATATATAAATATGTATGTATATATATGTATATATAAATATATCTGTATATATAAATATAAATAAATATATGTATATATATATATTATTAAATCAAAACTTAATTTGATAATCCAGCTTAATCCTGAGCCGATAGTATTATCAACCGTCCAATTAAAGTCCGTGTAGCCTGTACACATATTTCATCGGACACCTGTATGTACCAATATACGTCATCTACATCATATTGCCTGAATAGGGAAAACCCTCTCTGTGGAACTCTAAAAACTCGTCAATACGCTCGCAGTGGGTTTAACCACAAGCACGTCAACGGCACAAGCTGTACGTAATGGCTACCAAGGTATTGAGCGAAAGGAAGGCCGATGAGAAAACTCATCCATACCTCTACTGAGCCTGTCTGTGACAATCTCCATACAATCTGGTCTGTTCATCTAAGAGTATTGCATATCGGGTCTAGGGGGTGAATAAAGTCAGACCCTTAATAATGCGATATTTTTTGTCGGTGTGATGCTCATCACCCACTGAGAAACTACTGATCCAAATCAGTAATTCCCATCCATCTTGGCCAAGGATTTCTGGTGATGGCCACCAGTGCACAGTGCGACATCCACCCCCAATACTGGGGGAGACGAATCTCCGACAATCCGCTCACTGCCTCTATGTGGCTCGGGACTGTACCCAACTAAAAATTGTTTGCATGACTCCTTTGAGCCATGGTAGGGTAGTAATCAAAGCACAGTGGGAACTCCCATGAGACAAATGACGATCTCAAGTCGACAGACTAACCTGTACTCATGTTACTTGAGAACTGCTATTTGACAACAGGGATAATACCATGTAGCATGTTCCCGGCAAGTCCGTCCAATGCAACTCATAACCCAATGAGCACCTGTATACTATCTTAGGTGACTAACTGACACCAATGACTTGTGAGACCGGCCACCGTCCCTCGTCGAGGTCTCGAAAAGTATACACTAGTCTACTCTGGAGTATCGATGCCAAGTCTCGTTACTCCCTTGACTAGGGATATTTAAGGATGTGCTTATGGACCACCCAGCACCCATGTATATGATTGCCATCATAATGCTGGTAGTCAAGAAAGAATCCTATGGGCTCTATCAACATGTAATAGTGATCTGTAACACTACATAATGCATGTACATGATGATAAAATCAAACTAGATAGTATACTTTCATCTCGAGTAAGACTGTTCTACCCGTATAGATCCTCCCTCAATCATCACAATCGCCTGCCTGCAATTACAATAATTAACTTGAGAGCACTATATCCAACATAATTATACGAGATGGTTTTATCCATTCTATATGGATCTTCATAGTGATACTGAATGTTCTGTAGAAAGCAAAGGGTAGAGAAGGAGTGGCATGGATATATGAGACTTTGTCGTGAATCATGAAAAAACAAAGCCAGGTTTGCAAAAAGCTTCGGTCAACTTAGTTTACGAGTTTTAGTTTAAGGTTAGGCCATGGTCACTGCCAGAGAGAGAAAAGAAATACTCAGCGTGCACTCTATCAAGATTAGATTGGTTAATCACTTTATCTAATCAGGATGGCTCCCACTGTTTTCTCGAATTCTCCTTCAAACCCTAAAAGGAGAACTATTCGGGATCATTTACACCTTACAAGTTTGCTAAACGTTCAGCCAGGCCATTGTTGGTACTCCGAGGAAGGCTCCTCATGCTTTCTCATAGACCTAATTAAATAACCATGTTTCCGTAGAGGCGTAACATCGTTAACACTTTCTAGACACTACATAGGTTAGCTAATTGTGAAGTGAAATTCTCCCGAAGAGTAATACCCACTCATAGTAAAAATCGGGACCCAATTATCATTGTATGATAATTTTGACGGAAGCCGACCAAAATTACCACACTCCAGAAGGTATGCGCATAGTACGAAAGTTTTCTTTATGTTTGAAACACCCGATATAGTTTTTACCCCTAACGGCTTATGACCTTAACAAGGTCAACAAATCATACACCGCTAGTCAAGTTCAACCGTTCATTGTCCTAGATTAATTAGACCCACCCACACGACCCTTAACAAGGTCAACATAGTCGTACGACTGTCCTAACCAATCGCATCACCATGCAGCTGAAAAGTACTACAAAGCTACCGAACACTATGCCTTAACAAGGTTAACAAACGTAGCACGAATACTAAGCAATACTAATTTGAAATGATGGAGGGGTACGGCTGGGTTTTGGCAAAAAACCTTTTAACGTAATGAACTTGATATCGTTGAAGGAACTCGAGTTTCTTTGAAATGGAGTGGTTTAGGCTCCGCTTTTCAAAAAAGTGGTTTTGTAGAAAACCGAGTGGTACTGAAGAAAACCGAGCAGTTTTGAAGAAAACCGAGCAGTTTTAAAAATTGTTCTGACAACATCAAATAGGTTTGTTTTTGTAACGACCCCAAAAATCTTATACCTTTGTATTATTTTTCTTTAATAAAATACGATATTTATTTATTTTTGGTATTTTCCGTATATTATTATTTTATTGTTTCTATTCCATCTATTTTCCTATTATTTTTCCATGAGCCCAAAAAAAATCTGTTTCTCTTAATTAATTACTTAGCTATTTTCCCCTCATCTAAAAAATCTTTTATTTTTATTTCAAATAAAAATCAAACTCCACCCAACATCCCACACCCATTTAATTTTTTAAAAACCAAAACAAAACAAAATCCAAACCCAAGACCCCTTTATTTTAAACCAAACCCAAGCCCAGTAACTAAATCTCTTTTCTTCTTTCTTTTTCTTTCTTTGTTTGTTTTCCCAACTCAAAGCCCACTTCTTCTTATTTTATTCAATAAAAAATATCCCAAACTATTCATTCTCCCCTTGAAAAAATGAATCTTCCCCTCATCCTCCTATAACAACTGTAACCCTCACTATTAATCTCCCCTCAATTAAACCCCTCACTCTCTTCCTCCATTAATCCTCTCTCTCTACCTCTTCAACTCCCCACTCTCCCCAATCCCTCTCTCATAAATTCCTCTCTCTTTTCTATATATATCTCACGTTCACACTTTCTCTCTATCTCCTCGAGCTAACCACCAAGCTCACTCCTTTTGAAACATAGCCAAGCACTCCACTGCCATCGCCGCTGACGACCACCTCCGGCGACTTAACGACCACCGTCGACTACTGATGGAGGTCTGGATCTCCTTCAGATGTTGTCTTCCTTTGATCTGTAGCGTGCGTTGATGGTTGGCTGAGATTAGCTTTGAGGGTTGCCTCCTGAAGCGTGTGGATCTCAGTGGGCTTGGTTTAGGATGAGGCCGAGCTACCTTCAAAGAAGTCCCGGGGTGGTTGTACTACCGTGGACCCTTCGACGATCAAGTTAGTCGAGGTATTTGGGCAGAGTAGCGGCCTATTGGATCAGAATTTCCTTACCTGAGTCGTCTGAGAGGGGGTTTATATACTGGCAGCCATGGGCTGGCGGGAGCGAGATTTACGCCGTCCGTTATGCCCTTGGAGCCACGCCTGCACGAATGGCGGGATCCTCCATTTATGGCAAGATATGTCTGTTAACGTGGGAACGTGATGGCGTGGGACGCGGGATCGTAGGGCGGCGGATATCTCACACATGGTGAGATTCACGGAGTCACGGCGGGGACGCCTATGACCGAGGAAGCTGAGCTCGGCAGGTGGCTCGGGAGCGAGCGGGAGGCCGAGTAAGCTTGGTTCTCTGATAGCTCGGTGGCGAACTAGGAGGGCAGTGGAAGCTCAGCGTGCAGGAGGGCTCGGAGGCGAGCCAATGGTTATTTGTAAGACGAGCATAGGAGTGATCCGGGAGGTCCTCGAAGGTCGAGAACATCCTTGGGTGAATCAATGTTTGGAGAAAGGGAGAGGGGAGATTATCAATCATGGAAAAAATCGATAAAGAAAAAAGCCGGCTATCGTGAAGGCCCGGGGTATGCCTTTAGTGAACCGTTCTTGCACCTTTCCCATAAGCCTTGGGACACGTCATTTGCCATGTGTCATAATCTGGGGAGTTCTCAGTACTGAGCATCATCATTAGCCCCCCACTCTCATCCCGACCTATTTATGGATCGGATCGAGAGTGGTCTGATCGGTCACCCGGGATTAGTTCTTAGTTGAAGATGTCGTAGGCACGAATTTTCGGGCAGTTAGTCGTATTTTTTGATGAGGTCAGCGAATCAGAGAGGATATCGTGCATTATAGGGGAAGTTTTGATTCGATCTTACGTTCGCTGAGGCGTCAGGCCACGTGCCCGACGCTGGTTGGCTGACGTGACGGGCCGCCGGTGTCCTTTACGCTTGAGGGGATGTGTCCCACGCCCGTGAGACACGTGGAACGTTGATGGCCGTCAAACGCGAAGCGTCGTTTTGGCAGGAAACGATCGGCGCCGTTGGATGCGCTTTCCAAATTCTATAAATAGAGGTGGGACCCCCCAGGGTCCACACTTCGCTATAATTTCCTCATCGCTGCATGTGTTAGCTCAGCGCTCTTCCCTTTAGGTCCGATTTCTTGCGTTCTTTCCTCGGTGGTCTCCTTCCTTTGCTCAGGTTAGAATTCTTCCTTTGGGAAGTCTGTTGAGATAGTTCGGGTAGAGTCTAAGGAGTCTTTAGCTGCTTCTTCCTCGTCTTCTTCCTTTGCTTCTTCCTCTGCCTCGTCCGAGTCGGATTCCCCCGAGGGAGTTAGGGTTAGAACTGCTTCCCGGGGCCGCGCGAATGGGACAGTTCCCCAAGAGCGCATTAAGAGTGCTCGTGACGCGCCTTCTCTCCTGAGGAATGTGGACGAGCTCACCACAATCCGGGCTCGTTCTACATTCCCCTCGGCTACTCGCTTCGCTTTGCCGGGGAAGGAGAGAGGGCAAACCAGGTGCGGGGGAAGAAGATTGCCTTGTACATGGATGCCTTATGGGCTGGAATACGTCTGCCCTTCTCCCCGGGTGAGTGTGGTGCCGCGCTGTTTTCAATTATCTCCGGGCCAGCTAATGCAGAATTCGTGGAGGATTCTCCTCGGGTTCCTGGTCCGGTTGAGACTACAAGAAATCCCCTTCAGCCTGACCCTTCTCCTTTCCTCCCTCTGTTATAAAAATCATCCCGGCACCCGTAAGGACGAGCCGAGCTGTCTATACATTTTCTTTAAAAAAAACACAGGGGAGGAGCAGCCGGGTTGGGGGTCATAGAAGTTCCTTCCTCAATCCATGAATGGAAGGAGAAATTCTTATTTGTCGGGCCGACCGAGGGTGAGGATTGGCCTCTGCCTGTTCAGTGGCACATGGCCTACTGCCCGCGGGTGAGGCGTTCGTCCAATTTCGAAACGAGGGCAGTGTCGGCGTGGGAGCCCGTCCAATGGGCCGATGTATTGCTGTCCGAGCAGGCCCTCAGTTAGGCCGGGCTCAGCCCCGCTCAGTTCATGGGTAAGTTAGGAGCCTAGGCGACCTGTTTTGACTCGCATATTCTTCTTCTACTCTTTCTAGTATCGCTAACTCCCTTTGTGTATCTTTCTCCTTTGCAGAGCCGATGGACAAACAAAAATTTCTGGCTGCAATGGCTGAGAAGAAAGGAAGGAAGGCCTGAGGCGCCGGCTCGTCATGCCCCGCTTCGAGCCCGGCCGCTTCGGCTAGGCGTTCCACTACGCCCCTGGCTCCGGAGACCAGCTACGGGGAGAGCCGCAAACACGCTCGGGAGAAAGAAGCCCGGGTTGTGGAGGTGGCGGATGAGGCTGACCCTCCCGTAGCCCCCCTCAAGCGGCGCAAGTGGACGGTGTCCCGAGCCCCGTCATCCCCGATCTTCGTGTAGGAGGGGGATCTTATCTACGAGGTTCCCTCGGGGATTTGTGTCGCCAATAGCTTTCTCTCCAGGATGGAGCGGTCGGCTGGGGGCAGAATCCCCTAGGGGACCTTCAAGGCCCAAATCGCAGCCATAGCTTAGGAGGCCGTGCAGGTTAGTGTCCGCTTCCCGTTCGGGTTTTCATTAAGCCTTTTTGTTGGCAAGATCGGATACCTTTTTAACCCCTCCTTTCGTTTTCCTCAGGTCCTCCAGCACTGCGCCCTCGTCGCCAATATGGAGCACGAGGAAATTGCCCCGGCGGTGCAGATAGCGGGCGAGTCTTCCTCGCGGGAGGAGAGCCTGAGCCGGGAGCTGCGTCAGACAAAGGAGAGGATTGCCGCCCTCAAAGACCAGGTGGCTGCCGAGGAAGGGGTGAACGCCAATTGCCGGGAGTCCATCCGAGCTTTGATGGAGTCCAACAAGGTCGTTGAGGCCAAGTTGGAGGATGATGTTCGTAATCTGTATGCCCTAGAGGCCATTATTGTACATATGATGTATATTATAGGGGATGCTTGGACATATATAGAGAGGACTTTCTTGCTCGACATGATAGTATGCTATCTGGTTGCTCTTTGTCTTAACATGTTGACTTGTATTGTGATACTGTCTTGCTCTCACATGTTGACGAAGCCCTTAGGATGTGTACTTGACAACTAGGACTATAATGGAGATCATATTAGTAGGGCCAGGGTAGTCCATAAGTACATCCTATAATTGTTCCAAGTCGAGGGTGTATCGAGACAGGGCATCGATACTCCAGAGTAGACTAGAGTATACGCTTCTTGACCCATATGATGGGCGATAAATGATCCCACATCCATTGGTATTTGACATCAAAGGAGGTATACGGGTGCTCAGTGGAGACTGGGTACACTGAACGGACTCGCCGAGAACTCCTAGTTGGTATTATACCTATCGTCAGATAGCAGTTCTCTGGTGACACTGGTACAGGTTAGTCTGTAGAACCGAGATCGTCATAGCGTCTTGTGTGATTCCCACTGTACTTTGATTTCCACCTTGCCATGATCAAGAGAACATGCAAAACGGTGGCTTTTGGGTACAGTCCCGAATCACATGGAGGTAATGAGCGATAGGATGGGTTTCGTCTCTCCCGAAATTGGGGTTTGATGTTGCGCTGTGCTCGATTGGCTATAACTGGAAGTCCCTGGCCAGGGCTGATATGGAGATCTACTGGTAAGTGTTATCAGCAGTTTCTCGACCCGTTATGAGCCTCACATCATCACGACTTATCGGTTACTAGGGTCTGACGTTTACCACCCCTAGACTGGATATGCGACATATAAGACGAAGAGACTGGACTGTACGGTATTGTTACTGATAGGCTTTACAGGAGTATGATCAGGCTTGCTTGTTGATCTTCTGATCGCTCAATACCCGGGTGGCCGTTACGTTTAGCTGACCGCTGACGGCTTGTGGGTGACTGTTATGATCACCACCCACTGCCGGCGTATTGATGAGTCTTTAGAGTCCTACACGGAGGTTTCCTGGCTCAGGCGAAACGGAGTAGGACCACATATGTGATATGTGTGGGACCGAGAATTAATACGCGTATGTGATACCGTATTCCATTCTCGCGATATGTGATATCGGCCAGTTATATGTGATATAGCCGGGTCATCGAATCAAGTGTTGATTCGATGAAATGATACATTTTATATTAGTCGGTTATATGTGATATAGCCGGATTATTAAATCAAGTGTTGATTTAATGATTTAATGTATAATTATATATTTGATATATTAAATTACATTAACCAATATATATGCCCACTTAAGTATTTCTATTTCTCACTTTTGATACATTTAACATATATGTGATATATGTTTATTGTATTGTTTTCTTTTGTTACATAAATAATATATATGTGATATATATTATTGTGACATGCTAGGTTATATATGCAACATGGGTGTACGAGAGTTACACCATATATGAGAAAATATCTAGGTTTTTATTTATTTAGGTAATTCAAAAATGAATGGATTTTTTCATGGTTGCTAGCAATGGATAACCATTGACTTAGTCCACCATTTTTGTTATACCTAAGATATTTTTAGACCTAACCATTATCTTTAACTATGGTTTATTCTCTACAAGGGTTAGCGATGACATATACTCACCATGATTGCATTTCTAACCTTACTATCTCTCATTTTTCATTTGCTTCATCTTTTTCAACCTCAAGTGAAAGCTCTCTAGGTTTTGAGCAAGTGAGGAAAATTAGTGAGAAAAAGAATTCTAAAGTGAGCAAAATTCCTACTTCATCATCCTGTTCTATACTAGCCATATAGCTTAGGGTGTTAGCTTCACTAGTTCCATATTAGTGAAGAGATAGCTTGGGTTTGTGTCTCCTCGAAGTAGATCATCTTGGATTTAGAAGACTTCAAGCAAGCATGCATCATTCAGCTTGTGGAGCCTCTCAAGGGTCCAGGAGTTTATTGATCGCAGCGAAGGGACCACTACTTGGAGCATTTGAAGTGAAGGACCGGTCTACAAAGGTTGTATTACGCAATAACTTAGTTGAAAAGTTGTTTACATAGGCTTTTGTCTAAATCTTTAGTTAAGATTCTAGGGTTAGGGTTAAGTAGAAAAGCAAAAATTTGAAAATGGCATGGACGATGCCCCCCAAAACCTTGTTGTTGTGCTAAGTTACCCTACAGATGCCAGGGTGCTTGCCGCCACTCTGAAGAAGACGCGGGACACCCTAAAAAGGGAAAACGAGGCAATGTAGGAAGGAATGAGGCGCTCCGAACTCCGGACAGCGAAAGCGGTGGAAAGCTACAAGACGTCAGATCAATTCTACGCCGACCTCGCGGATGCCTCGGCCCTCGTCTGGCATGATACCCTCGACGCCGTCACGGCGCTGATGCTGGAGTTTCCAGACGGTAAGCTTCGGCTTGAGTACCCCCTTGATGGTGAGGTGCAGGGGATGCCGCGGGAAGCGTCGCCGGGGGGAAGGCCCCTGGTGGAGGCGTTGGGGAGAAGGCGGTCACCCCGGCTCCCAGTGCCGAAGCTCCTGCTGTGGACGTCGACCCTCAAGCCGCCGCCCCGGCTCCCGACGCTGCGGCGGAGCACGTCGAGGTCCTTCCCGGCCCCAAGGCCTGAATCTCCCTGCCTCCTTTTTTATTATACTTTTTATTTTCGTCTTGGAATTTTGTAAGCCTCCGGGCGATTTTGTAAGGCTGAGGGGCCCACAATACCGTTGTAAAAACTCCCGAGTTGTGAATAAATCCTTTTTGCAGAAATTTGTGTGGCAATGTTTTCATTTCGTGGCAAAGTCTTCATTTTAATCGCCTGATGAGCGCTAGGTCGGTGACCGGTCCTTTAGTTGGCGATCGCACGTTGAGTTAAATCCAATTATTTGTCAAGTGTACAAAGGCGTGTGTAAGATCAGCGTCCTAATGGCCCCAAAATCGAGGTGGTAATTGCACGTTGAAGGTATGTCGGTTGGTACCTCCGAGTAGAAAGGCGTAGACTCGTCCATTTTCTTGAGTTGGACCAGCGACCATCTCTCTGAAGATAAGTCAGCGTAGACGAGGTTGAGGGCTTCCGATCCTTAGTACAGATGGGTAGGGAGTTACCCACTAAGGATAGACCGGGCAGGGAAGATGCTCAGTAGCCTCTTAACGAGGGCTTTGATCCTTAGCGCAGATGGGTAAGAAGTTACCCACGAAGGATGAACCGAGCAGGGAAGCTGCTCGGTGGCCTCTTGACGATGTAAGTCCACGTTGCCCACCCCGATGCTTACGGGAAGGCGGAAAACATAATAAAAATCGGATTTTTATCAACTATAGGAAACATGGACTATGCTTTAAGGATCTTTACTAAACAAAAACTTGCTAAAGCTAACTTGAAAGTAGCTAAGTGGTAGAGAGGTTATACCTTTGGTCTCTTAGTCCTTCTCTCCTTGCTCCTAGAAGTAGTAGAAGGAGGCCACCTTGTCGTCTTCTCCCGTCAAAGAAAGATCCACCCGAAAGCCTCAACCTTTGGCTTCAACTCCAAGCTAGGAGTAACTAGGGTACAAGAAGTGCTAATACTTGAACCCTAGATGAGAATAGAGAAGATCAAGAGAGGGTTTTTCTCAAGCTCAAGTGTTTCTCAACACATGAGAGGGGAGAGCTTGAGGGAGAGGAAAAACAAGAGAGAGAAATGAAATGTGAGAATTAGAAAGAATAATTCCATTCTCACTAATATATGTGTATTAATTTAATTAGATAATTATTAAGATAATTGTCATGGCTTAATCAAGACATGACCATTATCATTTCATTTTAAATGCAAATTGCAAGGATCAAAGAGCATCTTCCAAATGAAATGATGATGGTCAAAGTGCCAACCAAGGTCAACAAGTCAAAGAAGTCAAATGGTCAACAACCATAACCATGGACAATTATTAAACTAATTATTAATTAACAATAATACACACATAAACATTAGGGTTAATAAAATGACAATAGCCATTAACCCTAATCAAGGTCCTCTCCCTCTGTCTCAAGCAACTGTGCATACGCACCCGCATCCGTGATCCGAGGAACACGAATTCAATGAGAAAAACCAATCCCAAATCATATACTAGGATCCGGCTTAAACCAAAGCCCGCTAGTATATACTGTCCGGACAGCAAACGTGCACAAGTGCGCGGATGTGAACGAACCCTGTCGCAAAACCATGCGACCTCTACTCATTTTGCCTAAAGGCGAATAGCTCTCTGTGTGGGACTCTAAAGACTCGACACAACGCTGGCAGTGGGTTTAACCACAGACCGCAAGCGGCACTAGCTGTACGTAACGGTCCCCAGGTAGATGTCGATAAGAAGACTGACGAGGTGAACCCCATCTGAACTCCTACTGAGCCTGTATGTGACAATCTCCGTACAGTCCGGTCAGTTCGTCTGATACATCGCATGGCGGGCCTAGGGGGCGGTGAATGTCAGTCCCCTAATAGCGGTACAAGTCGTGCCGGAGTGAAGCCCAGAACACCCTAAGATAACACTGGAAACCTACCAGTATATCTCGCTTGCCCTGGCCAGGGACTACTCGTGTAATGGCTCTCCTGGACACAGCGCGATATCAACCCCCAATACCGGGAGAGACGAATCCTGTCTAACCGTCACTGCCTCCAAGTGCTTCGGGACTGCACCTAAAAACTACCTGTTTGCACGACTCCTTTGAGCCGTGGTAGGGTAGTAATCAGAGTGCAGTGGGAACACACTCGAGGCGAAGTGACAGTGTCAAGTCAACGGACTAAGCTGTACTCATGTCACCTGGGAACTGATAACTGACGATAGGTATAATACCAACCAACAGTTCCCGACGAGTCCTGTCCAGTGTACTCGTAACCTAACGAGCACCCGCTTACTATCTCAAGTACGACGTACTGACGGCTGTGGGACAGACCGTCTCCCACACTGGGATGAGAAGTGCATACCTTAGTCTACTCCGGAGTATCGATGCCCTGTCTCGATAGTCCAACGACTAGGGACCTGTATAAGGATGTGCTTATAGATCACCCAGCTCCCACGAGTGTGAGCGCCATCACCACGCTGGTAATCAAGCAAAGATCCTAAGGGCTCTACTAATATGTATATCAGCAATATGCTAAAAGAAACACATGCACATATTAAAGCAGAGAGAAACCAAGTAGCATACTACCATTTCGAGCAAGATTGTATATACAGCTGTGAATATCCCAAGCTTCCATTAAGTAATATACAAACTAGTATGATACAGTAATGGCCTCTAGGGCATATACACTAACAATCTCCCACTTGCACTAAGGCCATGTACTGGTATATCGAAGACCTATCATCTCGATCAGCCGCTCGAACTGAGTCTGGGGCAAGGCCTTGGTGAATGGATCTGCTGTGTTATCCTCTGATGCAACTCTCCGGACCTCGATCTCCTGGCGATCCACGATCTCCCTGATCAGGTTATACCGCCTTAAGATGTGTCTGGATTTCTTATGGGATCTGGGTTCCTTCGCTAAAGGTATAGCCCCGTTGTTGTCGCAATACAGAGGTATTGGGTCAACAATGGACGGAACCAGCTGAATTTCTCTCAAGAACTTCCTCATCCAGACAGCTTCTTTTGCGGCATCAGATGCAGCGATGTATTCCGCTTCCATCGTCGAGTCTGCAACGGTTTCCTGTTTGGAGCTCTTCCAACACACCGCCCCTCCATTGAGGGTAAAGACAAAACCCGACATGGACTTGGAATCATCCTCGTCACTCTGGAAGCTGGAGTCAGCAAAGGCCTCAATCTGCAGGTCTTTTCCGCCATACACCAAGAACATCTCCTTAGTCCTTCTCAGGTACTTGAGAATGTTCTTTACTGCTATCCAATGTTTCTCCCCTGGGTTAGACTGATACCTGCTTACCACACTCAGTGCATAAGCTACATCCGGTCTGGTACACAACTTCGCAGACATTATAGAGCCTACCGCAGAAGCGTAGGTTATAATAGACATGCGATCCCTCTCCAAATCATTCTTGGGAGACATCTCTTTGGAGAGGGTGATCCCGTGACAAGCCGGCAGATTACCGCGCTTGGAATCTTCCATACTGAATCTCTTCAGTATGTTGTCGATGTACCTGGACTACGAAAGTCCTAATATCCTCTTGGATCTGTCACGGTAGATCCGGATACCCAGAATGTATGAGGCATCACCCAGGTCTTTCATGGAGAACCTGTGTGACAAGAACCCCTTGACAGATTGTAGCATAGGAATGTCATTTCCTATTAAGAGAATGTCATCCACGTATAAAACGAGGAATACTTCAGTTCTCGCTACAAATCTACAATAGATGCATGGTTCATCTGGATTTTTGATAAAGCCAAATTCCTTGACCGTCTCATCAAAACAGATGTTCCAACTCCGCGATGCCTGCTTCAGTCCATAAATGGACTTAAGCAACTTGCACACCTTTCCGCTGCTCCCACTCTGAATGAAACCTTCTGGCTGATCCATATAGACACACTCCTTTAAATGACCATTTAGAAAAGCTGTCTTTACGTCCATCTTCCAAATCTCATAATCGTGGAAGGCAGCAATGACAAGAAGGATCCGAATGGATTTCAGCATAGCTACTGGAGAAAAGGTTTCGTCATAGTCCAAACCAGGTCGCTGACGAAAGCCCTTTGCTACCAGTCTAGCTTTATAGGTCTCAACCTGTCCATCTACACCAATCTTCCTTTTGAAGATCCACTTGCATCCTACGGGTTTTACCCCGTCTGGAGCAATGTCCAACGTCCATACTTTGTTGGTGTACATGGACTCCATCTCGGTCCGCATTGCATCCAGCCATTTTACCGAGTCGACGCTCTGAATGGCTTGCTGGAAGCTAGTAGGCTCATCACAGTGTATGATGCAATCCTCTCTATCCCGTCAATGAGAAAACCGTAGTATCTCTCAGGCAGATGAGACTGCCTACTACTCCTGCGGAGTGGCGTGGGAATGTCCTGATCTTTCGAACCCTCTGGTTCTACTAAGCTTTCAGTAATAGCTTGTGGTTCTGGAATTTCTTCCAGTTCTATTGCGCACCCACTTATTTCCTTTTCTAAGAACTGATGTTCCAGAAAATGGGTATTACGAGAAATAAGGACTTTTTGTTCCTCTGCGTAATAGAAAAGATACCCCCTGGAGTTCTTTGGGTATCCCACAAACTTGCACAGTATGGAGCGTGCCTCGAGCTTGTCCGCATGCTGCTTTTTTACAAAAGCTGGACATCCCCAAATCTTCAGGTATTGAAGATAGGGTTTCTTCCCACTCCATATCTCATATGGTGTGGTAGGCACAGTCTTAGTAGGAACTCGGTTCAAAAGGTATGCAGCTGATTCTAGCGCATATCCCCAGAACGATCGCGGCAACTCAGCGTTACTCATCATGGACCGTACCATATCCAATAGGGTTCGGTTCCGTCTCTCCGATACACCATTATGTTGCGGAGTCTATGGAGGAGTAAGCTGAGAGAGAATTCCATTCTCTTTTAAGTAACACAGGAACTCGGCACTCAAGTATTCACCACCTCGATCAGATCTCAGTGTCTTTATACTTTTGCCTGTTTGTTTTTCTACTTCATTCTTATATTCCTGGAACTTATCAAAAGCTTCGGATTTATGCTTCATTAAGAAGACATGTCCGAACCTTGAGAAATCATCCGTAAAAGTAATGAAGTAAGAATAACCGCTTCGCGCATGTGTAGACATTGGACCGCACACGTCGCTGTGTACGAGTCCCAAGAGCTCGCTCGCTCTTTCTCCGTGTCCAGTAAATGGAGTCTTTGTCATCTTTCCCTTGAGACAGGATTGACAAGTTGCATACGATTGATATTCGAACGAATCCAAATATCCTTCTGTGTGTAACTTAGTCAACCTTCTCTCATTGATGTGACCCAGTCTACAATGCCATAAGAAAGTTTTATTGATTTCTGGAGACTTTCTTTTGTGTGTATTCTGGACATTGAAAATCTGTGGTTGGTTTAATACGTATATACCATTGTTCAATGTACCTGACCCAATCAAAGCTTGATTAAGGTGAATGTTCACTACATTACTTACAAAAGCAAAATTCATAACCTTCTTTAGATAATAAAGATACAGAAATGATATTACAGGTTGCATTTGGTACATAATAACAACTACGTAAAACCAAAAAATGTCCATCCGACAATCCCAGGTGATAGTCCCCCACGGCCTCAGCATCCATGCTAGCACCGTTCGCAACTCTGAGGGTCATGTCACCTGCCTTCAAAACTCTACGCTTTCTCAACGCCTGCAAAGAATTACAGATATGAGATCCTGATCCGGTATCTAATACCCAGGAAGTAGAGTTTATTGATAGAAAATTTTCAATAACATACACACCTGAAGCTGAAGCTGCAACTCGCTTCAAATCCTGTGTTCTGGCTTTCAAAGCCTTGTAATCCTGTTTCCAGTGACCACTTTTGTGACAATAGAAGCATTCTTCCTTCCCCACTAGCTTCCCCGCTATCTTTGTTGCTTTACCTTTTTCCTTCGTATCCACTTTACCGACACCGCCTCTTGGTTTGGCGGGGGCTTTCTTCTTCTTACCCTTGGCTTTCGCCCTGGATCTAGAAGAGGAAGATCCTCCTGCAAACAAAGTGGATGTCTCCCTACGTTTCTGTAGGGTTCCCTCAGCACTCCTCAACATGTTCAGAAGTTCGGAAAGTTCTACCTCCTTTCCTTGCTTGTTGAAGTTAAGAATAAACTGGGCGTAAGTGGAAGGAAGGGACTGGAGAATCAAATCAGTATAGAGTTCATTCTCCAACGTGGTCCCAAGGTCCGCGAGCTCCTCAATATAGCCAATCATCTTAAGCACGTGTTCCGCTACCGATGATCCGACGGCTAACCTTGCCGAAAATAGCTTCTTCGACACTTCGTATATTGCGATATGAGACTGCTCCCCATACAGTTCTTTTGTATGAAGAAATATGGACTCTAGGTCCATATTCTCGTGCCTCCTCTCATGTTCATTGTCCATCGAGGCTAATACGAGGCATTTGGCCTTCGCGCAATCTATCTCCCATGTCTTACGGATTTCCTTATCCGCGACACTGGAGGTGGGACCTGGGACAGGGGGAGCTTTAGTGGTAAGGACATACCCCAACTTGTCGTAAGTGATAGCCATCTTGACATTCCTAAGCCAATCTTTGTAGTTTGGCCCTGTCAATATGTTTTTATCTAGTAATAACTTAAGTCTGGTCATGTTGAATGGTCGCTGCAATTAGGAGAGAGAAAAGAAACACTTTAGCATGATGCTCGTGCAAGTTTAGAGTGGTTTTTAATTTGTCTAAACTGGATGGCTCCCACTGTCTCTCGAATCCATTCTCAAACCGTAAAGAAAGGATTAGTCAGGATCACTCTCACCGTACAATACTTGCTTAACCGTTCAGCCAGGCCAGTGTCGGTACTTCAAGGGAGGTTTTCCAACGCTTTCGCGAAGTTCCTTAATTAAGTAACCTCTTTTCCCTGTGGGCGTAGCCCCGCTAACACCTTTCTAGACACCTACTAGGTTTATAGCTTTGATCGTTAAGTGAGAGTTTTCCCGAGGAGTAGCATATACTCACAGTAGGATCGGGATCCAAATATCATCGCGTGATAAAACCGAAGGAATCCTACCAGAATCATCACACTCCAAATGGTATGCAAAGCTAGCAAGTTTCAGTACTTATGAAACTCCCGATGTGGATTTTTGCCCCATGCTCTTATGACCTTGGCGTGAGGTCAAAATGTCATAAGTCACATGTCAAGTTCTTCCCATCATTATCCCGGTTAATTTGAACCCACCCGTACCTACCCTTGACGTAGGCCAAAATGGCAGTACGACTGTCTCAAACCAACGCATTCTATCTATGCAACAGATAAATATCCGGCAGCTACCAATCACTATGCTTTTGCGTGAGGTCAAAATACATAGCTTGAATACTACCGTATATTTAACTGAAATGATGGAGGGCTACAGATGGTTTTGGCGAAACCGTGAACGTAGTGAACTTGATATAATCGATGGAACGAGATAGCTTTTAAAAGGAGTGGTTCAAGCTCCGCGTTTAAAAGTTTAGTTTTGAAAAGAACCGAGTGGTTTTCAAAGTGTTCCAATCGACTTTTACTTGGTTTATTTTCTTGCATTAGTTCTTTTAATGCATCCCATCATTTAATCCTACCATTGCAGAAAACAACTAAAATATGGCGTACGCTTATGCCATTCGCATTCGCCACGGGGCCCCGTCATCACCCGTTAGGTTACTTAACTAACGACAGAGCGGGGGCTGGGCTAGCGCGACTGTAAAACATAAGCAACGCCTAAATAGTTATCATATATAAATATATAGCAATGATAGACATTACAGATCACAGATGAATACATTGGATATACTAGGAATCCGCAATCCGTTCGAGCCTGCAACGAAAAGCGGATTACACGGTCGCGGTGAATAGCCAAATACCCCACCCAAGACCCCTACGGGTGCGGCAAACTACCCGCCAAGTACCCGAAGCGAAGCAACCTCCCTCACCACCGTGAGTAGGCCACTCGGCACTTCGAGCTACCCGGTAGTTTTTGCACCCCCTCCATGGGTCTATCCTAGGAGCATAAACAGTAAAAAGAATTATACAATGGCGGCTACAACCCCGACCCGGTTGTGCGGCAAAACAAATAATAATATTACATCAATTTACATATTACAAATGAATGAAAGAAAAGCAACACTCATCTCACATCCATCCCGGCTATTCACCCGCGACAATCCAACCCATTCATATACACAAACCAGTATCAAACACAGATCACAGAGATGTATAACCCCGACTAATCGACATATAGCGATTAGCCGACGTTCAATACATGCAAACATCACATATATAACCTTTGTAGTCAAAGTGTATTGAAGTTCGGAAAAAATACGGATTTATAGGCCCCCAAAAATAAATTTCTATTCTGGAAAATCTGGGCACATATAACATATCTCAAAAATCCAGAAACCAAGCCAGAGATACACTGCACCAAACTCGACCCAGTGAGGAGTCCAAACGGCGGCGGTTCCGCGGCAATAGCTTGCTATTGCCGCGGAAACGCGGCGGTTTAGACGAATCACTGGACCGGGTTTTGTGGTTATCTTTAAAAAACCCTGAGATGATTTTAGCAGTATAACATATTTTGTTTTGACCAGAAAATTTTTTTACAGAAACTTAGGGTTTTTGAAACTCGGTTTTTCGATGTTTCCGTTTCGAACTTCGACACACTTCACTACTTAGCTAGTTTATGTTTAGTTAGTCTCTGATACCACTGTAAGTCCACGTTGCCCACCCCGGTGCTTACGGGGAGGCGGAAAACATAATAAAAATCGGATTTTTATCAACTATAGGCAACATGGACTATGCTTTAAGGATCTTTACTAAACAAAAACTTGCTAAAGCTAACTTGAAAGTAGCTAAGTGGTAGAAAGGTTATACCTTTGGTCTCTTAGTCCTTCTCTCCTTACTCCTAGAAGTAGTAAAAGGAGGTCACCTTGTCGTCATCTCCCGTCAAAGAAAGATCCACCCGAAAGCCTCAACCTTTGGCTTCAACTCCAAGCTAGGAGTAACTAGGGTGCAAGAAGTGCTAATACTTGAACCTTAGATGAGAATAGAGAAGATCAAGCGAGGGTTTTTCTCAAGCTCAAGTGTTTCTCAACACATGAGAGGGGAGAGCTTGAGGGAGAGGAAAAACAAGAGAGTGAAATGAAATGTGAGAATTAGAAAGAATAATGCCATTCTCACTAATATATGTGTATTAATTTAATTAGATAATTAGTAAGATAATTGTCATGGCTTAATCAAGACATGACCATTATCATTTCATTTTAAATGCAAATTACAAGGATCAAAGAGCATCTTCCAAATGAAATGATGATGGTCAAAGTGTCAACCAAGGTCAACAAGTCAAAGAAGTCAAATGGTCAACAACCATAACCATGGACAATTATTAAACTAATTATTAATTAACAATAATACACACATAAACATTAGGGTTAATAAAATGACAATAGCCATTAACCCTAATCAAGGTCCTCTCCCTCTGTCTCAAGCAACTGTGCATACGCACCCGCATCCGTGATCCGAGGAACACGAATACAATGAGAAAAACCAATCCCAAATCATATACTAGGATCCGACTTAAACCAAAACCCGCTAGTATATACTGTCCGGACAGCAAACGCGCACAAGTGCGCGGATGTGAACGAACCTTGTCGCAAAACCATGCGACCTCTACTCATTTTTCCTAAAGGCGAATAGCTCTCTGTGTGGGACTCTAAAGACTCGACACTACGCTGGAGTGGGTTTAACCACAGACCGTAAGTGGCACTAGCTGTATGCAACGGTCCCCAGGTAGATGTCGATAAGAAGACTGACGAGGTGAACCCCATCTGAACTCCTACTGAGCCTGTATGTGACAATCTCCGTACAGTCCGGTCAGTTCGTCTGATACATCGCATGGCGGGCCTAGGGGGCGGTGAACGTCAGTCCCCTAATAGCCGTACAAGTCGTGCCGGAGTGAAGCCCAGAACACCCGGAGATAACACTGGAAACCTACCATTATAACTCGCTTGCCCTGGCCAGGGACTACTCGTGTAATGGCTCTCCTGGACACAGCGCGATGTCAACCCCCAATACCGGGAGAGACGAATCCAGTCTAACCGTCACTGCCTCCAAGTGCTTCGGGACTGCACCCAAAAACTACCTGTTTGCACGACTCCTTTGAGGCGTGGTAGCGTAGTAATCAAAGTGCAGTGGGAACACACTCGAGGCGAAGTGACAGTGTCAAGTCAACGGACTAAGCTGTACTCATGTCACCTGGGAACTGATAACTGACGATAGGTACAATACCAACCAACAGTTCCTGATGAGTCCTGTCCAGTGTACTCATAACCTAACGAGCTCCCGCATACTATCTCAAGTACGACGTACTGACGGCTGTGGGACAGACCGTCTCCCACACTGGGATAAGAAGCGCATACGCTAGTCTACTCCGGAGTATCGATGCCCTGTCTCGATAGTCCAACGACTAGGGACCTGTATAAGGATGTGCTTATAGATCACCCAGCTCCCACGAGTGTGAGCGCCATCACCACGCTGGTAATCAAGCAAAGATCCTAAGGGCTCTACTAATATGTATATCAGCAATATGCTAAAAGAAACACATGCACATATTAAAGCAGAGAGAAACCAAGTAGCATACTACCATTTCGAGCAAGATTGTATATACAGCTGTGAATATCCCAAGCTTTCATTAAGTAATATACAAACTAGTATGATACAGTAATGGCCTCTAGGGCATATACACTAACAGACGATGGCTTTGATCCTTAGCGTAGTTGGGTAAGAAGTCACCCACTAAGGATGGACCGAGCAGGGAGGCTGCTCGGTGTCCTCTTGGCGAGGGCTTCGATCCTTGGCGTCGGTGGGTAGTAAACTACCAGTCATGGATGGACCAAGCAGGGAAGCTGCTCGGTGGCCTCTTAATGAGGGCTTCGATCCTTAGCGTAGACGGGTAAGAAGTTACCCACTAAGGATGGACCGAGCAGGGAAGCTGCTCGGTGGTCTTTTGATGATGGCTTCGATCCGTAGCGTAGACTGTTAAGAAGTTACCCATTAATGATGGACCGAGCAGGGAAGCTTCTCGGTGGCCTCTTCACAAGGGCTTCGATCCTTGGCGTCTGTGGGTAGTAAACTACCAGCCATGGATGTACCAAGCAGGGAAGCTTCCCGGTGGCCTCTTTATGAGGGCTTTGATCCTTAGCGTAGATGGACAAGATGTTACCCACTAAGAATGGACCGAGCAGGGAAGCTGCCCGGTGGCCTCTTGACGAGGGCTTCGTTCCTTGGCGTCAGTGGGTTGTAAATACCAGCCATGGATGGACCGAGCACGGAAGCTGCCCGGTGGCCTCTGACGAGGGCTTTGATCCTTAGCATAGATGGGCAAGAAGTTACCCACTAAGGATTGACCGAGCAAGGAAGCTGCCCGGTGGCCTCTTGACGAGGGCTACGATCCGTAGCTTCGATGGGTAGTAAACTAACGGCCATGGATGGTCCGAGCAGTGAAGCTACTCGGTGGCCTCTTGACGAGGGTTTTGCGAGGCTCTGCCCGACTTCCTAGATGTGAATATCGAGAAGAGTGACCTTCGCGGGAGGCACGCGGCAGAAACACATAGGTGAGGTAAGGCGTTCCAAGATCCGCGTCGTTCGGAATTCGATTCGCCGAGAATTATGGGATGTCCTCCATGTGGCGTTACGGTATTGGAAGAATTGAGCAAATCCCAGGATTCTCGAAAATTCGCACGCGCAAATTTAGGCCCTTGGGGATTTTGTTGAGGCTATAAATAGAGAAGGAGATGGGTTTGTTTCAGCATTGCTTTTTCGAGATGGCCGGACGTATCTACGCGATCGAAGAGATCATTACCCCCGATGATGTCTACCTGTACGACCAATCCATTTCCGAGGAGTGGTACCGGGGCGTGGTCCAGCGCCTCGAGGATCACATCGGCCGTCTACTTCCTCGCCGGTCTTCCCTCCTCCAATTGCTGATGTACGCAATTAGGAGGAGGTCCCCGGGGCTGTACAACCCCCTCTCCAAGGAGCTGCTGGATGAGGCGCTCGAAAAAGTGCGTACGATCTACGTCATCGGCCTCATCTCGAACACCAGGCACGACCGATCTGTGGCCCTCATTTTGGAGTGCTTCCAAAAGAGACAGATCGTAAGCCAAGGCTCGGCAGATGGAGGGCTCGGTGTTTCCATGGCGTCCCGAGTTCGTGGGCAGCATCAGCGGGAGTGGGCTGAAGTGGCAAGGGCTCGTCTGGCAGAGATCTCCACGGAGTATCACCAGCAGTGCTTCCTTTACCTCGTTCCCCCTCTTTTGTATTTTAAATTTTTATGTAAGGCTGAGGAGCCCACAATACCTTTTGATAAATAAATAAAGTTCTCCTTTTTGCGATGTTCTATTAATTCCTTTTGCCTTCCCTGTGCATTTGAGTATTTTTGCGAAATGAAATCCGTGAGCTTTGAACCGAGGAAGAGTGAAACACATAAGGGAAATTCCTTCTTATTATTAAAAAACTTAGAAAAATTTACTTCGCTTCGTAAAAGGAGAAACATGTATTCATGGATATATTTTTCAAAGGTACAACTTGAGCTTCTCGGCGTTGTAAGGCTATGGAAATTTGCGACCCGCAGCGTCTTGTAGGCGATAGGCCCCGCTGAGCAAGACTTCTGAGATGAGGAAAGGGATGTCCCACTTCGGAGAAAACTTTTGCAACTTTCCCTAATCAACGAACCCATTCCGTCTTAGGACCAAGTCTCCGGTTTTGAAGGCGCGATGCTTGACTCGTACGTTGTAGTAGCGGGCAGTCTGTTGTTGGTAAGCGGCAACTCTAATCTGTGCCAATTCCCGCTTCTCCAACAAGATGTCCAAATTATTCCGGAGGGCCGAGGTGTTTGCTTCGTCGTCGAAGTGCTCGACCCTGTAACTGGGCAGCCCGATCTCTGCTGGGACCAACACCTCGCTGTCGTAGCAGAGGCTGAAGGGGGTCTTTCCAGCAGGGGTCTTTTTCGACGTACGCAAGGCCCATAAGACCCGGGGTAATTCATCGACCCAACTGCCCTGTCGTCCTTCCAGGTGAGCATGTAGGCCTCGGATGACGTCTCGGTTAGCGACCTCGGCCTGCCCGTTGCACTGGGGGTGCGCAACCGCAGCAGACTTCATCAGTATATGGTATTCGCTGCAGAATCCTTTAACTCTTTCATTTTCGAAATTCGTCCCATGGTCGGTGATGATACACCTCGGGATCCCGAACCGGGATATTATGTTGTTCTGCAGGAACTTGATGGTCGTGGTGGCGTCCGGTTTTCTGATAGGGATAGCCTCGATCCACTTCGTAAAGTAGTCCACCATGACAAGGATGTATTTGTGCCCGCCCGTACCGATGGGGAGTTGGCCTATCATGTCCATTCCCCACTGGGCAAACGGCCAGGGGGACGTCAGGGTAGTCAGCTCAGTAGCCGGAAGGCGGGATATGCTGCCGTGGAGTTGGCAGCTCTTACACCTCCTGACGAGCTTCTGGGCGTCCTGATAGATGGTCGGCCAATAGTATCCTTGGAGGAGTGTCTCCTGGAAAAAGGTGCGGGCCCCTTGATGTGCTCCGCTGACACCTTCGTAGACCTAACGGAGGACGTAGTCGGCTTCATAGGGATCGACTCACCGAAGAAGGGGTTGAGTGAAGGATTTCTTGTAGAGGTTCTTTCGGCTCCAGACGAAATGGCGGGCTTTGGCTCGAAAGCGGCGAGCTTCCCCTCGATAGTCTCGGAGTGTACCCTCCTTCAGGAAATCCACGAGGGGCTTCCTCCAATCCTGGCCTTCTTCCCGAGCCGTGTAAACATGGAGTAGTGTCGCTCTGTCTTCCATGCTGGGCCGTGGCAAGACCTCGAAGAGGATATTTCTCTTGTTTTTGGCCGTGAAGGAGGAAGCTAGCTTTCTCAGGGCATCGGCCTGGGCGTTTAGGTGCCGGGGGATCTGATCCACTTGAACTTCGTCAAAGTCCTTTCACAGTCTTCTTACCTCGGCTAAGTATTTCACCATCAGGGGTTCGCGAGCCTCGAAACGGCCGGTCACTTGGCCAAAGACCAGAGTGGAGTTGTTGCGGATTCGGATCGTATTCAACCCCACTCCGGAGGAAATCCGCAGTCCAGCGAGCAAAGCCTCGTACTTTGCGGAGTTGTTTGAGGCTTTGAACCTGAGCTTTAAGGAATATTCCATCTCTTCCTCGTTCGGGCCTCGAATGATGAGGCCGGCACCACAGCCTTCCTCGGTTGATGACCTGTCGACGTAAAGGACCCAGTCGGAATGGAGTCGGTCCCCTCTTCGATCGAAGGTTGAGATCCGGGGGCCGGCACGGACACCGCCTCTTTGTTGGGGATAGTGCATTCAACGATAAAATCGGCCAAGACCTATGCCTTGATAGCCTGCCTCAGGCGGTACTTGATGTCGAACTGGGACAACTCCCACCTCCACTTCTCCAAATGACCAGAAGACTCGGGGGAGGCGAGAATAGCCCCTAAAGGGCGCCCGGTGAGAACGAGGATGGTGTGCGCCTGGAAGTAGTGTCGTAGTTTCCTTGAGGCCACTATAAGCGCCAGGACAATCTTCTCTATGGCTAGGTACCTTGTTTCCGCGTCCTTAAAGACGTGGCTTACATAGTAGACCGGCCTCTGGACTCCTTCGACCTCTCGGACGAGCACAGAGCCTGCAGCTTAATCTGATACTGCTAGATATAGCGATAGCTCGTCTCTTTCAACTGGCCGGGTGAGTAGTGGGGGATTCTCCAAGTGCATTTTAAATTGTTAGAAAGCGATCTAACATTCCTCCGACCATTCGAACCATGGGATCTTCCTCACGGCTTTGAAGAATGGGAGGCACTTTTCCCCGGATCTTGACATGATATGACTCAGGGCGGCTACCTGCCCCATGAGCCGCATGATTTCGACGTTAGTCTTTGGCGCGGCCATGTTGAGGATGGCGCTGATTTTCTTTGGGTTAGCCTCGATTCCTCGGTAGGTAACCATGAATCCGAGGAACTTTCTACTAGTGACCCCGAACGCGCACTTGGCGGGAATCAGCTTCATTTTGTATTTGCAGAGGACGACGAAAGTCTCTCTAAGATCTTTGCCATGCTCTTCTGACGTGGTCGATTTAACGAGCATGTCGTCGACGTAAACCTCCATGTTCCTCCCGACCTGTGGTTTGAACATCCTGTTAAACAAGCGTTGGTACGTAGCCCCCGCATTTTTGAGACCGAAGGGCATTACTTTATGCAAGTATACCCCCCGGTTCGTTGTGAATGCGGTGAGTTCTTCGTCCGCCGGGTTCATACGGATCTGGTTGTATCCGGAGAAAGCATCCATAAAGCTGAGTAACTCGTGGCCTGCCGAGCTGTCGACGATATGATCTATCCGAGGGAGGGGATAGTTGTCTTTCGGGAAGGCCTTGTTGAGATCAGTGAAGTCGACGCACATGCGCCACTCCCCGCTCTCCTTTTTAACCATTACCACATTCGCCAGCCATTCTGAGTAGGCCATTTTTCGAATGAAGTTGGTTGCGAGCAACCTGTCAACTTCGTCCTCGATCATCATTTGTTTGATCGGAGCGAAGCTTTGTTTCTTTTGCCTCACGGGTCGGACCATCGGGTCGACCCCGAGCTTATGTGATATCACTTTGGGGTCGATCCCGGGCTTGTCGGCGGGCGCCCAAGTGAACACGTCCATGTTCCCTATGAGGGAGCGGACTAGGTCGTCATGCTGGGCCCCTGTTAAGAGTGACCCTATTTGGACGGTTCGTTCGTTGTTCCCTTCGAAGAGGGGAACTGTAACGTTTTAGAAATCGTTTTGCGAATTTTCCCGTTTTAGGGAAAAATTGTCGGTTTTTCCCGTTTTAACCCGATTTCGATCAAACGACCGTATAAGCTTACCGACACCTAGTTTGACTAAAATAAAGCTTGTGCGCGAACTTTGGGAGTATTTGGGAGGTTTTGGTTCAGATAGAATTTTTCCCAAATAAAATATTATTTTAAGCGGTATTTTGTGCACGTAAATCGGGAAAATTTTCCTCTTGTGAATAAATTAATTTTGTCACTGGAATTATTTTAGAAACTTCTTTTTAAATATCTAGATATTTCTTTTGTGCAAAAGGATTTGGATTTAAAATGGAAAGAAAAGAGTGAAAGGTGGCAAATAGCTTTAATTAGTATTAATTACTCTCTTTCCTAGCTATTTCTTCACAAAATATTCACAAAAATACCCCCCCATCCCTGCTTGGCCGAGCCTCATCCCCATTTCAGCCCATTTCAATTTGCAAGCTCATTTCTCACTCTTTTTCAATCAAAAACACAAAAAGAATTCCAAAAATAAATCCAAAAATTCCTATATAAAAATTAAACCATTTTTCCTTCACTAATCCTTCATGGATCTTCAACAAATCATGGTTTTTGATGCTAAGATGTTGGATTAAGTTTCATTTTGTGTTCTTTGGGAGGTATAATTCTTACCTTAATCCTTATATTTTTGCTTTAATCTTAAACTAGCTAATTTAGTTAGCTATTTATGTGTTTAGTTTAGTTTTTAAATCATGATTAATTCATTATATTTGGTTTAAGAAATTCATGTTAAGGTTAAATTTTAATTAAGTGATTAGTGTTCATTTGAAGTGTTAAATTGTGTTTTGGAAAAGATTAACCTATTAGAAAATGTTAATTTTTGCTAATGAATACTTTGTTTAATTAAGCAAAGTTGCTTACTAGGTTTTTGCTAAAACATAATTAGCGAGTGTTAAAAATATAGGAAAGGTTTATATAGTTTAGTTAAGCTATTTTAAGGTATTTGTAATCGCTAGATATGCGTTATCTTGAATCTAGTGCGAAATATTGCGATAGGTCGCTTACTAGGTTTCGGGGTTTTTCCGACGTAGGGTTCGTTTGGTCGTTGCGAGGTTATATCTAGTGTATTCCTCGTAGTTTTTTTGTTGCGTTGCGCGATCGGGACGATCGGGGTCCAGACTTGATGTTTTGTAGTTTAGCGACCCCAATTAGGGTTTTGGCCGGTATCGTGCGCGATAGATGCGCTAAGCGCGCAGTGATATTTTCCGGGCGTTTCATCGCGTTTCGTTGTCTTTTCGTCATTATAGGATATTTAGCTTATGTGTTGTATTTATGAAATTTTAGGTTTGCAAGCAGTGATTTCAGGTGCTGCGGACAAGGGGAAGCAGGTGGTCGGATTTTCTTAGCCCGAGACCATCGGTGAGTAGATTTTACATCTACGGGGAAATCGCCCGTATGGCGTTATGCGTCGGGGCGAATTTGATATGCTAGCTGCATAATATTTGCATATTCTTTACTTTCATATGAATGTCATTGCATAGCATTATCTTTTGTACTGGACTCGTACCTTTAGATATAACACATTACTGACGGTTCATGTTGCACGAGCACTAAATATTATGCTACACCCACATCGTCAGTAATTGCCATGACATACACAAGCCGATATATATTGTTGACATCTACATACGTGATACGGTAGTGGATAGGGACAGTTGTGGTACTAGCCCTTATCCCATTGTGCATATGAGATATTGTTGATACTTACATACGTGACATTGCTTTGGGCACGAATAGTTGAGGTAGTAACACTTATTCCATTTCATGTATACCTTACTATAGCTATATTATATATCATGCACTCATATTGACATGTACACCCACATAGTCTATTATAGTTACATGTATATCATGCACTCATATTGACATGTACTCCGCATATTTTCGCTATAGTTGTATGTACCCCAAGTGGTATTGTTTGATATATGATATTGAGTTGTTGATCCTTGCACTTATGACTTGCATCATACATACTAGCTTACATGTAGATACTTAAACCTTGCTATAATTACATGTACACCTTAAATGAAGCTTCATTGTTTTTCGGAGGTTTTGGGAATCGCAAGATATATTCTAAAAAGCTGGATTCATTTAAAGAGCGGTTTTCCCTTTATATGCTCATATTGATGTTTTATGTTGCATATATCAGTTTTACGTGAATTTTACGCATTGAGATATGGATTTGAGGAGATTATAGATTTGTGGACCGTTGGGGATATTTTCAAGAAAACTATGTATTGTTTGAAAACCCGGTTTCTCTTGATATGACATTTCAGTGCGTCCACCATGTGATTTCTCGGTTCTGAGATTTGGCTTGTGATACCCGATTCGAAGAGCGGGAGGCACCGTCTGCGGGTACATGGTGGACCCGGTATGGTACCCCGAGGCGAGTGGTGATTTCGTGGTGTAGACGATAAGCCTGGCGGTGGGACCACTAGCTACCGGTGATTGTATTTGGACTCGGAGGTTATCATGGGGATACCGACCGGAGTGAGGTATGGCATATCGTCAGGGCCAGTCATGGTGATAGCGCCTGAGTTATGAGGATTTACGTGTCGATGCTAGACACGGGTTTCATGATGTTTCGAGTGTCGGTGTTTGACGCTCAGGTTTTCGTGAGACTTACAGGATGTGAGAGCCGATATGAGGATGCGATGCCTGAGGATTTGGGATTTGATGTGTCAGTGAGGGACACTGGTGTTTTTCCATGCTGATGATTTTTGCATGAGATTTTATATTATATTATCCCACACTCAGGATTATGTTGATATGCATTGTTTCATGTAGTTGTAGTACCCTGATGATGTACCTTTACATGATTGTTGCATATTCACTTATCATACTTATGCTATCGGATTACATGTGATAGATAGATCGATGTTCGTGCATACTTGCGGTTACTGTATGATGTTATTTACTATTCACGAGTTGGCAACTCACCCCCGTTGTGCCACAGTGTTTTGCAGGACTTACCCTCTGAGTAGTCGCGACAGGGCGTCTTATCATCTCTACTTTTGCGGATACCGCTACGGTTGGCTGTGAGGCCTTACTTTTAGGTGGGTTGCGGTTATCTGTTTGTACATTGTATATCTTTTTGTTGGATCTAGTATTCTCCATCTACCACTGTTGTATATGACTTAGAAATGACTTGTGAGGATTCATTGTTATATTTTGTGTTGACTTCGGGTGTCGTGCTCGTGGGAGCCGGTTTTGTTGAAAAGTTTTACTTCTTTATGCATTTTTCTTTTATATTTCTTCGCTTCGGCGTCGTATATATGTTGTGGTGGTTGTCTTCGCCGTTAGGCGTGATTTTCTCCCGTTTGGGATGCTTTTATTATTATCTATGTTGTACCCGTTTTCGGGGTTAGTTTTTACAAAGGAGGTGCTGCCGAAATTTTTAAGAACGAAAACTAAACTTAAAGATTTTAATTTTTTTTTTACTTGAAAATTTCCAAATGTTTAAAACTATTTTGTTGTTTTTTTCCGTTGATCCAGTTTTGGGTGGTTTAGATTTCTGGGTTTCGGCTTACTTGAGTTGCGTACGCCTGTAGACATTACGTAGTTTAAGTGCCGGTTACGGGCCAAATATTGGGTCGTGACAAAGTTGGTATCAGAGTGTTAGGTTTTTACCTTTCGGAGTGTAGGATGACCTTGGTATGATGGAGTAAGTAGCTTAAGCAGAGTGACGTAACGTGTGTATGTTCCGTGGCATACTTACGACACGGTACTCCGCCTAAGTGACCTTAGGACTTATTGATTGAAATTCCTTCCGTGATTGATATACGTCTTTATGATTCGATTTCCGTTTCCTTATCGAATCTTGTTTCAATTTCCAGCCTATATGCCGCCGAAGACTACGAGGGCACAGAGAGCGGCGGCGAGGGCCGAGGCCAGAGTCGACTCGTCTGAGGCGAGGGTTGACCAGGGCGATACGCCTGTGGTACCGGAGCACATTGCTATGATTGGAGCTGGTATGCAGGATCTGCGCCAGATTATGGGGACTTTAGTAGAGTCCATTCGAGCACAAGGGCAGGCTGTTGTTCCACCGGTTGCAGGGACCATGGTGGTACCTACTATTCCGGCAGTCGCAGTTGCAGCTCCAGAGGTTATTACCGTGTCACTGACGGAGTTCATGAGGCTGAGGCCTCCGGTGTTTACTGGTACAGATGTTACTGAGGATCCGCATTCGTTCATCGACCGGATGGCCAGGATTTGTCGCTCACTCCGATGCTCCGACGAGAGAAGGGTAGAGTTTGCAAGTTTCCGGCTGGAGGGTATGGCCCAGAAGTGGTGTGAGTCGTTGGAGAGGGGCAGAGCCGCTGGTCTTGCTCCTATGACCTGGGCTGAGTTTGTGACGTCGTTTCTTGCCCGTTTTCTTCCACCGAGCGTCACGGATGAGCGAGCGCGCAGATTTGGGTCGTTACGTCAGACGCCGGGGATGACGGTGTCGGAGTATGATGTATTGTTTACTGAGCTGTCGGTGTATGCTCCGTACCTGGTGGCGACTGAGGAGATGAGGGTGAAGAGGTTTGTTCGAGACCTGCTTACCCAGTTGTTCCTTGCCATCAGCATTCAGCATTGCGACACGTATGCGGCAGCTGTCGATGCAGCCCTATTGGAGGAGGAGCGTCTAGCTGAGTCATCGGTTGTTCTAGAACCGAAGAGGACTCATACGGATGTACCGGCACGGAGACCGAGGTTTGTCCGCAGAGGCAGAGTTCCTTCAGACTCGGGGCGTAGCAGAGACGTGGGACGTGGCCAGTTATTCAGTTCTTATTCCCAGGAGGGCCAGCGACCGTCTTATGGATGCTTCGGTTGTGGCAGTTTACATCATCTTGTTCGGGATTGTACTATGGTTCGTCAGAGAGGGCCAGCAGTACCGCAGGTTACCTTACCACCTTCTCTGCCTCAGAGAGCGTTGCCTCATATTCCTGTTGTTGCGCCGCGTCAGACTCCTGCTTAGAGAGGTCGTGGTTG
Organism: Agapanthus africanus; assembly: GCA_030015575.1. Taxonomy (NCBI): domain Eukaryota; kingdom Viridiplantae; phylum Streptophyta; class Magnoliopsida; order Asparagales; family Amaryllidaceae; genus Agapanthus; species Agapanthus africanus. The sequence goes on from JASDDO010000012.1 coordinate 273,539,798, forward strand.
CGGTGGTTTTGTGCAGAGAGGACGAGGCGGCAGAGGCAGAGGGCAGCCAGTAGCCGATAGAGGGCAGGCACGGGTTTTTGCCTTGACTCACCAAGACGCTCAGGCGTCCAATGCTGTGGTTTCAGGTACCCTTTTTTTTATTCTTTTGATGCTCATGTTCTTTTCGATCCGGGATCTACGCATTCGTATGTTTCTACGCACTTCGCGCCGAGGTTAGGCCGAGAGTCGTGTTTGCTGGATCAGCCACTAGTCGTGACTACTCCTGTGGGAGAGTCGTTTGTTGCGCGTCATGTGTTCCGATCTTGTGTTGTCCATGTTGGTGACAGATATCTGTCCAACGACTTGATCCTTCTTGAGATGTTGGACTTCGACGTTCTGCTAGGCATGGATTGGCTAGCTACTTGCTACACGTCCGTGGACTACCGCGAGAAGACAGTTAGATTTTGTTTTCCCGACAAGTCAGTGTTTGTTGTGCAGGGGGATCGTGGTGCCGCCCCTCACAGTTTGGTTTCTGTTATGTGCGCTAGTCGGCTTTTGAGGAGGGGATGTCAGGGATTCTTGGCTTCCATTCATGATACTGGAGCCACAGTGGAGTCGGTGGACCAGGTTTCTACCGTGTGAGAGTTTCCCGATGTCTTTCCCGATGAGCTACCTGGGTTGCCGCCAGAGCGCGATTTTGAGTTTTGCATTGATCTGATTCCTAGCACGGAGCCTATTTCTATACCGCCTTATCGGATGGCTCCGGCAGAGCTTAGAGAGCTTAAAGATCAATTTCAAGAGTTGCTTGATTTGGGACTTGTGCATCCGAGTGTTTCGTCGTGGGGAGCTCCTGTTCTGTTCGTCAAGAAAAAGGACGGCAGTTTGAAGCTATGTGTGGATTATCGTCAGTTGAACCGAGTTACGGTGCGGAACAGGTATTCTTTACCCCGCATTGACGATTTATTTGATCAACACCAGGGTGCGAAACATTTTTCGAAGATTGATTTGCGTTCGGGTTATCATCAGTTGCGGGTTCGGAATGATGACATTCCGAAGACTGCTTTTCATACGCGCTATGGGCATTATGAGTTTTTGGTGATGTCGTTCGGACTCAACAATGCGCCAGCAGCATTCATGGATCTGATGAACCGGATTTTCAGGCCGTTCCTCGACCAGTTCATTATAGTGTTTATTGATGACATACTGGTCTACTCTAGGAGTAATGAGGAGCATGAGCAGCACTTGAGGATTACTTTGCAGATATTGAGAGAGCACCAGCTGTATGCTAAATTCTCAAAGTGCGCATTTTGGCTTGATAGAGTTGACTTCCTGGGTCATGTGGTGACCGGTGATGGTATTCTTGTGGACCCGAGGAAGATCGAGACTGTACAGCTTTGGCCCAGACCTGTATCGGTGACGGAGGTCCTCAGCTTTTTGGGCTTAGCTGGTTATTATCGCCGTTTTGTGCAGGATTTCTCGAGTATCGCTGCACCGCTGAATGGACTGACCCGGAAAGGAATTCCTTTTCTCTGGACTGATGCATGCGAGCAGAGTTTTCAGCAGTTGAAGACTCGGTTGACGACAGCACCAGTTCTTTATTTACCATCTGGATCGGGAGGCTATGTTGTTTATTGTGATGCTTCTCGAGTGGGGCTCGGCTGTGTTTTGATGCAGCATGATAGGGTGATTGCATATTCTTCTAGGAAGCTGAAGAAGCACGAGCAGAATTACCCCATTCACGATCTTGAGATGGCAGCGGTAGTCTTTGCGTTGAAGATTTGGAGACACTACTTGTATGGAGAGTCGTGTCAGATCTTCACGGATCACAAGAGTTTGAAGTATATCTTCCAGCAGCGGGATCTGAACCTGAGACATCGCCGATGGATGGAGCTAGTGAAGGATTATGATTGTGAGATCCTTTATCACCCGGACAAGGAGAATGTGGTAGCTGATGCTTTGAGTCGTAGGCCCGTGGGTAGCTTGTCCCAGTTGAGCGCAGTTCAGTGTCAGTCTTCTGCAAATTGGCAGCTCCTGTGTGATAGTAGAGTGCAGTTCGAGTTCACTTCCGCTGGGGGACAGTTTGCTCAAGTCCGCGCCCGTCCACTACTATTTGATCGTATCCTTGAGGCGCAACCCAGTGATGCCCGTTTGTCTGAGATTCTTGAGCTTGTTCGGCAGGGAAGAGTTTCGGAGTTCATGGTTGATGACCAGGGCGTGCTACGATGCGGGACTCGCTTGTGTGTACCAGATGTTGATGGGTTGAGACGCGAGATCCTAGAGCAGGCAGATTAGTCGGCCTTTAGCGTTCATCCAGGTTCCACCAAGATGTACCGTGACTTGAGAGACTTCTACTGGTGGGAAGGGATGTAGCGCGATATTTCGGACTACGTTTCGAGGTGCCTGACTTGTCAGCAAGTCAAGGCTGAGCATCAGAGACCGGCTGGAGAGTTGCAGCCCTTACCCGTTCCGGAGTGGAAATGGGAGCATATTTCCATGGACTTCATTGTGGGTCTACCCAGGACCAGTCGAGGGTATGACTCCATTTGGGTTATTGTAGACCGGTTGACGAAAGTGGCTCACTTTCTTCCAGTGAAGACCACTTTCGGTTATGCTCAGTATGCTTAGTTGTACATAGATGAGATTGTGCGTTTGCACGGTGTTCCCACATGCATAGTATCCGACAGAGGCACCCAGTTTACTAGCCGTCTTTGGCAGAAGCTTCAGGAAGCTTTGGGTACCCGGCTGAGTTTTAATACCTCTTTTCATCCACAGACCGATGGCCAGTCGGAGCGGACTATTCAGACTCTGGAGGATATGCTCCGTGCAAGTGTGCTTGATTTTGGTGGCAGCTGGGATCGTCACTTGCCGTTGATTGAGTTCTCCTACAACAACAGCTTTCCGGAGATTATTCAGATGGCACCTTTTGAGGCTTTATATGGTAGGAAGTGTCGATCGCCAGTCTGTTGGACCGAGCTTAGTGAGAGTCTGGTTTTGGGACCCCAGCTATTTCAGAAGACCACGGAGAAGATCCAGCTGATTCAGGATAGGATGAGAGCAGCCCAGTGCAGGCAGAAGTCTTATGCCGACCGTCGTCGTCGCAGACTTGAGTTCGCAGCGGGGGATCATGTATTCCTGAGGATTTCTCTGATGAATGGCGTTATGCGATTTGGGAAGAGAGGGATGCTCAGTCCCAGATTTGTAGGTCCTTTCGAGATCCTTGAGAGAGTGGGTTCTGTTGCTTATCGTTTGGCGCTCCCGCCCAGTTTTCCGGATCTTCAGCTTGTTTTTCATGTGCCGATGCTTCGTAGATACCTTCATGATCCTTCTCACACGATTCAGCACGAGACCGTTCAGCTTGAGCGCGATCTTTCGTTCACCGAGCATCCGGTAGTTATTTTGGATCGGCAGGTCAAGAAACTTCGGTCAAAGGTCTTGCCATCTATGAAGCTTCTTTGGCGTAGCCCGACTAGTGAGGAGATCACTTGGGAGGCCGAGAGCGAGATGCGGAAGAAATTCCCTCATCCTTTTGAAGGTACGCTTAGTATGAAATTTTAATTCGGGGACCGAATTTCTATAAGGAGGGGAGATTGTAACGTTTTAGAAATCGTTTGGTGAATTTTCCCGTTTTAGGGCAAAATTGTCGGTTTTTCCCGTTTTAACCCGATTTCGATCAAACGACCGTATAAGCTTACCGACACCTAGTTTGGCTAAAATAAAGCTTGTGCGCGAACTTTTGGAGTATTTGGGAGGTTTTGGTTCAGATAGAATTTTTCCCAAATAAAATATTATTTTAAGCGGTATTTTGTGCACATAAATCGGCAAAATTTTCCTCTTGTGAATAAATTAATTTTTTCACTAAAATTATTTTAGAAACTTCTTTTTAAATATCTAGATATTTCTTTTGTGCAAAAGGATTTGGATTTAAAAAGAAAAGAAAAGAGTGAAAGGTGGCAAATAGCTTTAATTAGTATTAATTACTCTCTTTCCTAGCTATTTCTTCACAAAATATTCACAAAAATACCCCCCAATCCCTCCTTGGCCGAGCCTCATCCCCATTTCTGCCCATTTCAATTTCCAAGCTCATTTCTCACTCTTTTTCAATCAAAAACACAAAAAGAATTCCAAAAATAAATCCAAAAATTCCTATATAAAAATTAAACCATTTTTCCTTCATGGATCTTCAACAAAGCTTGGTTTTTGATGCTAAGATGTTTGATTAAGTTTCATTTTGTGTTCTTGGGGAGTTATAATTCTTACCTTAATCCTTATATTTTTGCTTTAATCTTAAACTAGCTAATTTAGTTAGCTATTTATGTGTTTAGTTTAGTTTTTAAATCATGATTAATTCATTATATTGGTTTAAGAAATTCATCTTAAGGTTAAATTTTGATTAAGTGATTAGTGTTCATTTGAAGTGTTAAATTGTGTTTTGGAAAAGATTAACCTAGTAGAAAATGTTAATTTTTGCTAATGAATACTTTGTTTAATTAAGCAAAGTTGCTTACTAGGTTTTTGCTAAAACATAATTAGCGAGTGTTAAAAATATAGGAAAGGTTTAGATAGTTTAGTTAAGATATTTTAAGGTATTTGTAATCTCTAGATATGCGTTATCTTGAATCTAGTGCGAAATATTGCGATAGGGCGCTTACTAGGTTTCGGGGTTTTTCCGATGTAGGGTTCGTTTGGTTGTTGCGAGGTTATATCTAGTGTATTCCTCGTAGTTTTTGTATTGTGTTGCGCGATCGGGACGATCGGGGTCGAGACTTGGTGTTTTGTAGTTTAGCGACCCCAATTAGAGTTTTGGCCGGTATCGTGCGCGATAGATGCGCTAAGCGCGCAGTGATATTTTCCGGGCGTTTTCATCGCGTTTCGTTGTCTTTTCGTCATTATAGGATATTTAGCTTATGTGTTGTATTTATGAAATTTTAGGTTCGCAAGAAGGGATTTCAGGTGCTGCGGACAAGGGGAAGCAGGTGGTCGGATTTTCTTAGCTCGAGACCATCGGTGAGTAGATTTAACATCTACGGGGAAATCGCCCGTATGGCGTTATGCGTCGGGGCGAATTTGATATGTTAGCTGCATAGTATTTCCATATTCTTTACTTTCATATGAATGTCATTGCATAGCATTATCTGTTGTACTGGACTCATACCTTTAGATATAACACATTACTGACGGTTCATGTTGCACGAGCACTAAATATTATGCTACACCCACATCGTCAGTAATTGCCATGACACACACAAGCCGATATATATTGTTGACACCTACATACGTGATACGGTAGTGGATAGGGATAGTTGTGGTAGTAGCCCTTATCCTATTGTGCATATGAGATATTGTTGATACTTACATACGTGACATTGCTTTGGGCAGGAATAGTTGAGGTAGTAACACTTATTCCATTTCATGTATACCTTACTATAGCTATATTATATATCATGCACTCATATTGACATGTACACCCACATAGTCTATTATAGTTACATGTATATCATGCACTCATATTGACATGTACACCGCATATTTTCGCTATTGTTGTATGTACCCCAAGTGGTATTGTTTGATATATGATATTGAGTTGTTGATCCTTGCACTTATGACTTGCATCATACATACTAGCTTACATTTAGATACTTAAACCTTGCTACAATTACATGTACACCTTATATGATGCTGCATTGTTTTTCGGAGGTTTTGGGAACCGCAAGATATATTCTAAAAAGCTGGATTCATTTAAAGAGCGGTTTTCCCTTTATATGCTCATATTGATGTTTTATGTTGCATATATCAGTTTTACGTGAATTTTACGCATTGAGATATGGATTTCATGTGATTATGGATTTGAGAACCGTGGGGGATATTTTCAAGAAAACTATGTATTGTTTGAAAACCCGGTTTCTCTTGATATGATATTTCAGTGCGTCCACCATGTGATTTCTCGGTTCTGAGATTTGGCCTGTGATACCCGATTTGAAGAGCGGGAGGCACCGTCTGCAGGTACATGGTGGACCCGGTATGGTACCCCGGGGCGAGTGGTGATTTCGTGGTGTAGACGATAAGCCTGGCGGTGGGACCACTACCTACCGGTGATTGTATTTGGACTCGGCGGTTATCATGGGGATACCGACCGGAGTGAGGTATGACATATCGTCAGGGCCAGTCATGGTGACAGCGCCTGAGTTATGAGGATTTACGTGTCGATGCTAGACACGGGTTTCATGATGTTTCGAGTGTCGGTGTTTGACACTCAGGTTTTCGTGAGACTTACAGGATGTGAGGGACGATCTGAGGATGCGATGCCTGAGGATTTGGGATTTGATGTGTCAGTGAGGGACACTGGTGTTTTTCCATGCTGATGATTTTTGCATGAGATTTTATATTATATCATCCCACACTCAGGATTATGTTGATATGCATTGTTTCATGTAGTTGTAGTACCCTGATGATGTACCTTTACATGATTGTTGCATATTCACTTATCATACTTATGCTATCGGATTACATGTGATAGATAGATCGTTGTTCGTGCATACTTGCGATTACTGTATGATGTTATTTACTATTCACGAGTTGGCAACTCACCCCTATTGTGCCACAGTGTTTTGCAGGACTTACCCTCTGAGTAGTCGCGGCAGGGCGTCATATCGTCTCTACTTTTGCGGATACCGCTACGGTTGGCTGTGAGGCCTTGCTTTTAGGTAGGTTGCGGTTATCTGTTTGTACATTGTATATCTTTTTGTTGGATCTAGTATTCTCCATCTACCACTGTTGTATATGACTTAGAGATGACTTGTGAGGATTCAGTGTTATATTTTGTGGTGACTTTGGGTGCCGTGCTCGTGGGAGCCGGTTTTGTTGAAAAGTTTTACTTCTTTATGCAGTTTTCTTTTATATTTCTTCGCTTCGGCGTTGTATATATGTTGTGGTGGTTGTCTCCGCCGTTGGGCGTGATTTGCTCCCATTTGGGATGCTTTTATTATTATCTATGTTGTACCCGTTTTCGGGGTTAGTTTTTACAAAGGAGGTACTGCCGAAATTTTTAAGAACGAAAACTATACTTAAAGATTTTAATTTTTTTTTTTACTTGAAAATTTCCAAATGTTTAAAACTATGTTGTTTTTTTTTCCGTTGATCCAGTTTTTGGTGGTTTAGATTTCTGGGTTTCGGCTTACTTGAGTTGCGTACGCCTGTAGACGTTACGTAGTTTAATTGCCGGTTACGGGCCAAATTTTGGGTCGTGACTTGAACCTCCATTAGCGGCTCCACAGGGGCTCATTGGATTTCTTTTTGCTCGTCCCGAGTATCCAAGGACCCCCTGAAATCCTCCGTGCCTTCAAGGTTATCATGTCGCTCCTCGGGCATAGATGTCACTGTGAAGCAAATTTTTTCTGTTTGCTGGTTCCCATAGGCCCGACCTATTCTTCCTTGGTCGAGTGGAAACTTGATCGCGAGGTGGTAGGTCGATATCTGCACCGGGAAGGAGTTTAGCGTCGGGCGTCCCAGGAGGATATTGTAGGCCAATGGAATTCTGGCGACGATGAACTCCACAGGAACGGTATGTATACGACATGCTTCCGCGATGTTAAGTAGGAGGGTGACCACTCCTTCTGCCGAGATAGAGTTGTTAGTAAACCCCAACAGAATGTGGGTGGTCGGCCTCAGGTCCGACGGGCTAAGCCCCATACGTAGGAAGCCGTCATAGAAGAGGGTGTCTTCCGAGCTTCCTGAGTCGACCAGTATCCTTTGAACCTCATAGCGGTAGACCCGTGCTGTGATCACCAAGGGGTCGTTGTGAGGCAAGGATAACCCGTGGAGATCCTCGTCGGTAAAGGTGATGGGTTCGGCTGCTCTGGTCCTCTTCATGGGCTGGCTGCTTGTCCCTTCGATCAGCAGGAAGCGTCGAGTCTCGCCGGCCCCAAGCACACCCTCTGCTAATACGACCATAATTTGGCCGATCGTCAACTCGCCGGGAGGGGGATGTTGCTCTTGCCCTCGTTCCACTTGTCGCTTCTGCCGCAAGTACTTTGCCAAGTGCCCCGAGCGAATCAACTCCTCGATGTAGTCGCAGAGCTATTTGCAGTTCTTAGTGGGGTGTCCCTGCGTCCTGTGGAAAGCGCAATAGGGGCCTCAGGTCCGTTTGGCTGCCCTATTGTTGATCGGGGGAGTTTTAAGAATCTTTCGCCCTTCGCCTCCTCCAATAGCTCTGTCTGGGAGATGTTGAGTGGGGTATACTCCTGGAACTTCGGGGAGTATGGCTTTGGCCAGTCGATCTTCTTTTTGTCTTCTCTGTCTCTCTTCTTTTGATCGGTCTGTTCGGTTTGGGGTAGGTTTACGTTCACCTCAGACTCAAGCTGGATCTCTCGCTCGGTCCAGGATTTTACCTCGGCCATGGTCTTAGGTTGTGCTAATGTAAAGGAGCAGAGCCACTCCTTGTGCTTAAGACCCGACCTAAGGGTCGTGATGACCGACTCGTCCCGGTGCTCTGGGACTTCAAGAAGAGCGTTGTAGAAGCGGGTGACGTATCCCTTGAAGGATTCCTTGTCCCCGCTCTTTATTGTGAAGAGGTGGTCGACAGTCCGCTTCTGCCGTCTGTTCCCGATGAAATGGCTGCGGAATTGGGTGGCCAGCTCATCGAAGGTAGAGATGGAGTGTGGCGTGAGTCCTCGGAACCAATATCGTCCAGCGCGGATGAGAGTGGCAGGGAACGCTCGGCATTGGACGGCGTCAAAGTTGTCATGGAAGCTTATCCCTGTCATTAACGTGTCCAAGTGGTCTTTTGGGTCGGACTTCCCATCGAAGAGGGACACCTTCGGAGGCTTGTTCCTGGAGGAGACACAGACAGCGAGCAGCTCTTCGGTGAAGGGCTTCGTGAGCGAGTCGGCGGCATATCTAGCCCCCTCGCTTAAAGGACGACTCTCTCGATGTATACCCTCGATCTTCTTTTCGAGGGCGTCGAGTCGGTCATGGTATCTTGAGGATTCGGTATACTCGGAGTTATGGCCCCTCCTGCTGGTGGCCTGCGCCTGGCCGCAGTTCTGGTTCCTATCTATGAGGTTCATTAGGTCCCCTGGTTAGGTCGTCCTCGAGCTACCGTGGTGAGTCCCGTTCGCGTGACTCTGTAGAGGGAGGGGACGCCGTCCATGCCTGGGAGTAGGCGAGCTGACCGACACCTCCTCGGGAGGGACAGGAGCGCGATGGGCCTCTGGGCGTGGTGCTCTTTCATGATACCTCGGCGTGGAGTTGTGAGGTGCCCAACGGGTCATTGAATTGGTCGCCATGGGGGATCTTTGGACACCGGAGATAGCGAGGCGCTGTTCGGTCGTGCCAGCGCGGGCAGTGTCTTCTCCCCCTTCATGGAGGTCCGGGTCCCGAGGTGGGGGAGCGGCGACCTGAGGGACTCGTCCCTCTATTTGGACACGGACAAGGGCATCTACGATGGACGCGAGCCTATCGATTCGTGCAGAAAGGACGTGAACGGCGTTCGGGGGAGGAGAGGATACGTCCGCGCCTCCATTATGGGTAAGGCGGCGGCCAGTACTGGGATCGTCGCGGTGATCACTCGCTATGAATTCAAGGTCGGAAGATCAACTTTCGGTAAGTGGAATTGTCAACGTTCTCACAGACAGCGCCAACTGATGGAGGTCTGGATCTCCTTCAGATGTTGTCTTCCGTTGACCTGTAGCGAGCGTTGATGGATGGCTGAGATTAGGTTTGAGGGTTGCCTCCTGAAGCTTGTGGATCTCAGTGGGCTTGGTTTGGAATGAGGCCGAGCTACCTGCAATGAAGTCCCGTGGTGGTTGTACCACTGTGGACCCTCCGACGATCAAGTTAGTCAAGGTATTTACGCCGACCGTTACACCCTTGGATCCACGACTGCGCGAATGGCGGGATCCTCCATTTATGGAAAGATACGCCCGTTAATAGGGGAACGCGATGGCGTAGGACGCGGGATCATGGGGAGGAGGATATCTCGCACATCGCGAGATTCGCGGAGTCATGGCGAGGATGCCTAGGACCGAAGAAGCTGAGCTTGGCGGGTGGCTCGGGAGTGAGCGGGAGGCCGAGCAATCTTGGTTCTGTGATAGCTCGGTGGCGAGCAAGGAGGGCTTGTAGGGTTGCTAGGCATGCGCACAAGGGTCTACGATGCATCAACCATGCCCGATCAAAATTTTAGCCGTGCCGAACAACCCGAAGCCGGATCTTTAAACTAGGGTTTAGGCGAAAACAAGTATGTTAAACTCTTTAACACTAAGTGGGAGGGATTACAACCTTTGCAGATCCGGTCCTTCACTTCTTAAGCTCCGTGTTGAGGTCCCTTCGCTGCGATCATCTTGTTCCGGACTCTCGAGAGGCTTCATGAAGAGAAATATGCAGTCTTGCTTCCGATCTTCGATAACATAGATGATCTACCTTGAAGTTTCGTTAACACAAGCTATAACTCATGAAATGATGTGAACACCCTCATCTAAATGGCAAGGATAGATGAGGATGATGAAGTAGGATTTTTGCTCTCATTTATAATCTTTTTCTCACTCACTTTCATCACAAAAGAAAGCTTTTTTAAGAAGGAACTCAAGGAAGAAGAAGAATGAATATCATTTTCCTTTTGTGATGAACAATGAATTATTGTGGTGGTTGCAAATCTAACCAAGGGTTAAGCATGAAAGAGTTAACCCTTGTAGAGAGTTAACTAGAGTTAATGGTTTGGATTAGGTTAATATAATATCTTCGCAAAATATCAAGCAACCACAAAGTCAAAGCTTCATGAAGCTTCATGGAAGCTTCATGCAAAAGCTAACCCTAATCCAAACCCTAACCAAGTTTAAACCCTAAACCATTGTTAAATTTGTAACCCTAACATGTTACAATATTATATATCACATATACAATATATTTTGTAACAATAGAAAATAATACAATTAACATATATCACATATATATCAATGTATTATCCCGTGAGAAAATGAATCTTTTAGCGAGCTATTATTAGTTAATGTAATTTAATATATCATATATATTATTATACATTAAATTATCGAATCAACACTTGATCCGATAATCCGGCTATATCGCATATAACCGACTAATACGATGACCCGGCTATATCACATATACCCGGCCGATATCTTATATCGCGAGAATCCAATAAGGTATCACATACCGCATTATCCTCGGTCCCGCATATATCACATATGTGCTCCTACTCCGTTTTGCCTGGGTCAAGAAACCTCTGTGTAGGACTCTAAAGAATCGTCAATACGCCGGCAGTAGGTGATAATCATATCAAACACCCACAAGCTGCAAGCGGTCAGCTAAACGTAACAGCCACCCAGGTATTGAGCGCTCAGAAGATCAACAAGCAAGCCTGTACATTCTCCTGTGAATCCAATCAGTAACACTCCCGTACATTCCGGTCTCGTCGTCTGATATGTTGCATATCTCGCCTAAGGGTGGTAAACGTCAGACCCCAGTAGCTCAATAAGTCGTGTCGATATGAGGTCTATAACAGTTCGAGAAACTACAGATATCACTTACCAATAAATCTCATCAACCATGGCCATGGATTTCCGGTTATAGCCAATCGAACACAGCGCAACATCAACTCCCTATACCGGGAGAGACGAATCCCCTCCTATCGCTCATTGCCTCCATGTGATTCGGGACTGTACCCAAAAGCCACCTTTTTGTACGCCCTCTTGGACGTGGTATGATGGAAATCAAAGCACAGTGGGAATCACACAAGACTCTATGACGATCTCGGGTCAACAGACTACTCTGTACCAGTGTCACCGGAGAACTGCCATCTGACGTGATGTATAATACCATCTGGGAGTTCTCGGCGAGTCCGTCCAGTGTACCGAGTCTCCACTGAGCACCCATACACCATCCTTGATGTTAAACACCGATGGATATGGGATCATCCATCGCCCATCATATGGGTCAATATGCGTATACGCTAGTCTACTCTGGTGCATCGATGCCCTGTCTCGATACACCCTCGATTAGAAACAATTATAGGATGTACTCGTCGACTACCGTGGCCCCACTAGTATGGTCTCATCATAGTCCCAGTAGTCGAGTACATATCCTAAGGGCTTTATCAAAATGTAACATAGAGACAATCAGAGTACATGTTAAGATAAAGTACAACCAGATAGCATACTATCATGTCGAGCAAGAAAGTCCCCCCTATATATGTCCAAGCATCCACTACAATATACATCAAATGTACATTAATGGCCTCTAGGGCATACATATAACTAACAATCTCCCATTTGCACTAGGGCCATCTGTTGTGGTATCACATACCCAACAATTAGCTGTGGTTGAAGTATCTCATACTCAACCATCCCATAAAAGTGTCTACTGGGAAAAAAGGCCTTTGTGAGTGGATCCGCGCTGTTGTCCTCTGTGTCTACTCTCGTAACCTCGATCTCCTTGGAGATCAACCATCTCCATGATCAGGTGATACTGCCTAAGAATTATATCTGGATTTCTGATGGGACGGTAGTTCCTTGGCTAAAGCCACAACTCCATTGTCACACAATGGTAGGAACAAAGTTCATCTCATGAACTTATATATATCCAGACTGTCTCTTTGGTAGCATCCTTGGTAACGATGTATCTTGCCTTTAATCGTCTAGTATGTCACGGTATCTAGCTTGGAACTCTTCCAACATACCGTCCCTTAACTGAGGGTAAAGACAATGCCTGCGACTGACATTCAGTCGTCCTTATCACCCTGGAACCTTTCCAGTGATTCTCCCCAGGATCTATTGATACCATCTCACTACAACTAGTAAGAATCCTAACATCCAATTAGATCTATCTCATAGATCCAAAAACCCAGGATTTAGGAGGTATCACTTTGATCCTATATGGAGAATCGTTGTGATAAGCGGAGATTGACCGAGCATAGCATAGGAAACTCCTTCCTTATCAAGAGTATGCCATCCACGTACTCCACGAGGATCACCAACATACTCCCTACTACCTTTTTGTATATACAAGGTTCATCTACCATTTTGATGAAGTCAAACTCTTTGACTACCGCATCAAAACAGACGTTCCATCTCCGCGATGCCTGCTTTATCACATAAAACATCTTGCACACGTTTTCGCTGCTCCCACTGTCTACAAAGCCCTTTGGCTGTGTACTTATAGATGCTCTCTTCCAAATCATCATTTAGAAAAGCAGTCATGACACCCAATCACCAAATATCGTATTCATGGTATGTAGCCGTGGCAAGTAGGATCTGGATGGACTTAAGCTTAGCTTTGAAAGTCTCAACTTTTCCATGTACACCAAGTAATCTTCTCAAGATATACTTGCTCCTGATGGGGATTTAACCCTTCAGATAAAGCAACCAAAGTCCATACTTTGTTGGTGTATACGGATTCCATCTCAGATCACTAAGCATCCAGCCATTCTTACAGAGTCCCACTCTTGATGGCCTGCTCGAAACTAGTTGGGTCATCATCTCATGATGCAATCCTCGATCCCACTGTCATAGAGAAAACCGAAGTATCTCTCAGGTGGGTGAGGAACCCTACTAGATCGGCGGAGAGGCTGAGGTTCGTTGGAAGCTATTGAATCCTTTGGTTCTACCAAATCATCAGCTGCAGTTTGTATAGCTGAATCTTTCCAGTTCTACATAACAGACTTAAGATATGGGATCTTCCCTCTCCATATCACATATGAAGTGGTAGGCAACTGATTTGATTTGAACCCTATTCAATAGGTATGCAGCTTCTCAAGTGCATAACTCCCAAAAGGAAATAGGAAACCCAGTAGTACTCATCATAGAGCACACCATATCACATAGGGTGCTATTGCTCCGCCCCGATATACCATCGTGCTATAGTGTATTCGGAGGAGTAATGCCGAGAGAGAATCTCATTCTCTTTTAGAATAGTCCAGGAATTCCGTGCTCAAGTATCCTCCTCCTTGATCTTATCAAAGGACATAATACTTATACACGTTTTTGGTTCTCTACTTCTAACTTATATTCTGTGAATATCTCAAAAGCTTCGGACTTGTGTTTCAACAGGAACATATGTCTGAATCTTGAGAGATCATCAGAGAATGTAATGAAGTACAAAGAACCGGTCCTGGCATATGTAGACAGGGAACTTTCATACATCAACATGTATCAATCCCAAGAGTTCACTAACTCTTTCTCTGTTTCCAACAAATAGAGCTATGGTCATCGTATCTTTGTGACTTGACCGGCAAGTTTCACAAGATGTAAATTCAAACTAATTTAAATATGCATCTATATGTAACTTCAGCCAGTCGGGTCGCATTGATATGACCTAGTCTACAATGCCTCAAGAAGGATTCATTCATTTCTGAACTCTTCCTCTTGTGTGTGTTCTGTATACTAAGAACTGTAGTTTGATTTAGAACGTCAATGCTTTTAGATAACGTGCCTGAACCGATCAACTCTTGATATAGGAAATGTTCAAAACATTATCTAACAATACAAAATTATATCCTTTCTTTACTAATAAAGAGACTGATATGATGTTGTACATCAGGTTCGGTATCTAATAACATTCGTTCAGAATCAATGTATTCTGGTAATACAGGGTGACAGTGACCAACAGACTTGGCTGCAACACTTGCACCTTTTCTATCTCATGAAACTTATCACCCGTTCTCAGTTCTCTACCTATCTGTAGCCCATGTAACAAATTACATATGTGGGATCCTGATCCGCTATTAAATACCCAGGACGTAAAGGATACTGAGAAACAGTTTTCTGTAATGAACACACCCGAAGATGATGCATCAACATGCACTTTCTTCGTTTAGGCGGCATGGGAAATCTGGTATTCCCCAATTTCCTGCTCTGTCTTATAACAATTATAAGTTGGAGGGGGACCAACGTTCCCCAGCTCAGTATAACAAGCGGGTTCGGTCAATACATCCGTATTATTATCTTGATTAAGGCGTCATATGGTCGCTACCAGGAGAGAGAGAGAAGAAAACACTCAGCGTATGCTCTTGCAAGATTAGATTGGTTATCTAATATATCTAATCAGGATGTCTCCCACTGTTTTAATCAAATCTTCCGTCAAACCCTAAAAGGAAAGACTAGCTGGGATTAATTACACGCTACAAGTTCGCCAATCTTTCGGCCAATCCAATGTCGGTACTTTGAGGGAGGTCCCCCGTGCTTTCGCACGAACCTAATTAAAGTAAACCTCATTTTCCCAGGGGTATAACCCCGTTAACACCTTTCTAGACACCTACATGATCGGCTAATTGTAATGTGTAAAACTCTCCCAGGAGTAACTCTTACTCGCAGCGGGTATCGAGATCCAACTATCTCATAGAAGGTATGCAATCTCATTGCAAATTTCAACACATGAAATTCCCAATAATATTTTACCCCTAGCGTCCTATGATGTCACGACCCACAGGGTACGGAACGTGACTGGCACTTAAGTTTACGAAACGTCTCAAGACGTCCGTAAAATAAGTAAGCCAAAGCCCAGAAAACCAAAACCACAAAGCAGAAGAGTGAAGAAAACCCAATCAATTGTAAGCGAGTTTATCAAATAAGTCATATAAAACCCTTTTTGAAAACAATATCAATTTTTCCAAAAATTTCGGCAGAGTCTCCTTTGTAAATACTGGCCCCCAAAATGGGTACAACAAGAATATAAATGAATCCAACAAATATGGCATCCCCAAGCGGGAGCTAGCTCTTCGCCACAGGGCGGTCACAAATCCCACACAATGTAAAGCAACAACATGCGAAATAATCATAATGAAGCATAAGAAAAACAGCATGTCGACTCAAGTGAGCTCGACCCCAAAATACAGCATAAAAGTCCACAAACCTCACAGTCTCATCTCTAGGTCAATACACAACAATACTGGTAGATATAGTAGATGGAGTACTCTAGATACAAAGAATGTACAAGGTGGTGCAAAAATAATAATATAACCCACCTAAAAGCAAAACCTCGAGTCCAGGCAAAAGAAGCATTTGCGCCCGCCGCTACTGTACTGACGGAGGGGACCTGAAAAAGGCTGTGGCACAACGGGGGTGAGTTGCCAACGCGTGAGTAATAAATAACATCTACACAGGCTATCGTATGCATGCACACAAGCATCCTAGCATCTAAATACTGGTAAGGCAGGACATAATGGCAAGTATGTATGCAATATGAATATACTAGCAGGTATGAATGCAATGCGAGTCAACTCGTGATCTGAATGGGTAAGTATAAGAAATCATTTTTTTCCCTTTAAGAATCTCTTTTGAAATACCAGCACAATACCAATAGAATCAACAAGAACCTGTGTCCAGCAACGACACCTCAAAACTATCACAAATCTCATATATCCATGTCATAGTATCTCTGGCCTCAGCCATCCGGCTGACCCAGCTCAATATCAAAATCTCATCATCTCGCGGCCACGGTCAGTATCCTCTGGATATCCGCCATGCCAAACAGTCACCGGTAGGTAGTCCATCCCCTGCCAGGCTCAACGTCAACACCACATTCATCTTACCCCGGGGTACCATACCGGGCCCACCATGTACCCGTGACGGTTCCTCCACTCCTCGACACGGATCTCGAAAACCACAGCAAACTCATGGTGGACGACACTTTACATCACTAGAAAACCGCAATTACATATTTTAAAAACATAATAAGTTTAGAAATTTTGCGGCTTTCCCCCGAAATCCAGAAATATCATAAAATCTCAAGAAATCCTCATAAGTGCATATATCAATGGTGATGAATGGATATGATATCAATAATTAAGCTACGATGTATGATTAATAGACTAGGCATGAACAAATAATATGATGAGGTACATGCACATGAATGGCAATCCTACGATTTCATTTTAAGGAATTAAAGGCAATAGCACAGGTTTAAGCATCAATTAGTAAAAGGTTTCAAATTATACGTTATCTAGTGTGGTGGCATGGCAATTACCAGGGCGTGTGTGTAAGCATGAATAGTGCTCGTGCTGCATATAAAAACCCTGGCAATGGTTGATCGCACGCTTTTGGCGTGTCGGATGTTCAAAGAATTAAAGTATAACCGCGATCAGGACGATGTCGCTTTGCAGCTAGCCGGTTGAGCACGGGTCGATCCGCAGGGAGATGGTTGTATTTTACCTTCCTTGTCTTAGACGAGTCAATAAAGAATCTGTATGTTTGTTTGATCTAACCTATGTGTTTATTTGCAAGTATAAAGTTGTTAAGAAAAGATACGAGATTATAAGCTAATGAAATCCGTCCTCAAAACCTTTGAGCCGAGTCTTGACCAATTGAAGCTATGCAATCGGCAACAACGTGGATTAGGGGATTTAAGCGCGGTATTCGTGGAATACGGCTTATTTACCCTTGTCCTTCCGTTCTTGTCTCTTGCTTTCGCCTCCGGCCAAACCGAACGCAACCGGTCGCGGTTAGGAATCACCGTTACCTTGTCAGGGTAGGGTGCCTAACGGAGCGCTTGCGTATGGTTTGGGCGAAGTTCAAATGGAAAATAATGGGAAAAGGAATTGGTAAAGAAATGTTAACTTACAATATCATATGGATTCTTAACAACAACAATAAATACAACATTCACAAAATGAACAAAAGAGAACAAAAGAAAAGAACAAAGAAAAGAATAGATTACAAGAATATAAGTGCATGGAATTTAAGTGCATGAAATAAATTGCAAGTAATAAAAAGCGAGTAATAAAAAGCGAGTAAAAAGAACAAGGAAATAGGACTCAAGACAAGCATGTGATCAATAGCCAACCCTTAAACTTGCAAGCTCAATCAAGAGGTTGCAAGATCAAGGGAAGGGTAGAGAACGCATGTGAAATGAAGTGCTAATTCCATGAAAGAAAATACGACCCTTGAGATCGATAACTAACCCTTAACCATTCAAGCTCAATGAAGAGGTTGAATGAGCAAGAGAAAGCAAGAATCTCAAGGGGAAGAAGAAACAAAAAGAGAATGATACAAAACCCTCATCTTCATTAATATCCACTCAATGCTCTCACTACATTTCCCTGGAGAAAGAATGAAGAAGAAGAAGAAAAACTATACAAAAGATTACAAAAGAGGAACAAAAGAATGACCCTTGGCTTTGGCAAGTTCTGCTGTATTTACAGGCAGGGAGTTGAAGATCTAGGGCAACCAACAGAACAGAAATGAAGTACCCAAAATGCCCCAGAAAAACGACGAAATGAGGCCACAGTACGGCCGCGGATCCGCCGCCAATACCCCCTATTGGCCGCGGATCCGCGCCCCTACAGTAGGGTTAGGGTGTGGGCTTTTCAGTACGGCCCTGGTCTGCTGTCCCCTGTTGTCTGGTACATGTATTTTCTGATAATATTTCCAGAATATCTTCAGAATTCCTAGTCCAAGATTGCTATCTTTTCTTCACTTTTTGACTTTATCTCTCTTGAGCTCCGCGCACCCATTGATTCTTGTGCTGCCCCCCTCGTGCTCTGTGCTTGTCCGAGACACGAATGACCACTGTCATATGTCTTGTCTCTGGAACCGGTACTCGGCACTGGACGGATATGGATGACCGGAACCCGGCTTTTATTTGCTGTGACAGATGTTCTGTATTTGGTGTAACTGTGGAGATTTTGTCTTGATTTGCAATATTTGGACTGAAAACCTGTACTCTGTAAATATGTAACAAACACGGATTAAAAGTACCTACCTATAAACACACGAGCATAAGAATGGGCGGTATAAAATGCAGTATTCTGTTATGAACAAATACCCCCAAACATAACTTTTGCTCGTCCCGAGCAAAACCAATTATTCACAAAAATAAAATCCTAACCGCACTTTCGCAGGGAGCGCGATTGCACTGAGCGCGTGCAACGAGCCGTTAAACCTCTAGGTGTCCCTAGTAGGAGGAGTGTTGTCTCCTGAGGGTTTTCAGCGGATACTACCCACAAAATCCGGTCAAGTTGGTTTTGTACAATAACTAAGATTCAAACCCCTAAAGTTTGTTTCAGAAAATAACAATTCTATTATCCTAAGTCTAGACTATCGAACCTTTATTTTTCACACCTCGCTTCTTATTTAATTACAGATTTTATATGTCTTTACGTGCAGTGCAAATAGTGTCGTTTAGTTCCCGAAAGGTCGAATAAAGTCATTATGTCACACAATAAAGCCCAGATAACAATTTTAAAAGGATCATATAAGTTTTATAAAGAGTTAGGCAATTTTCAAGTTTCGTTTTCTAGTAAAGTTTCAACTTCAGAATTTCTATCTTCCCTAACAGGAAATTAGGTCTTATTCTTCACTCTACCTTTTTCTTGTTTTCATTTCATACACACCTCTGTGAACGTGCAATAGTCTTTATCAAAGAGTAAAACCTTCATATCTCCGTTAAAATTTTTTGATAAAAGCCTGTCTTTTATCAAGATTATTCTCACACAAAGAACCGTTAGGAATTTTAACTCGGAGAGAACACTTGCTTGACTTTGTTTTAAAACTGGACTTTCTAGGCTTCTTAGCGAGCTTTGGGCCAATGCACCCAAACCTGTTGGTTTTAGGGCATTAAGTGTAGAAACACCCCAGCGGACTTAATTACTCAAGTTACCTAGGTCCAAAAACAAAAGACAGTTTTGTGTGAAAATCATGATGATTCAGTACGAACGGAGATATAACCGGTAGTTCAATTATTTTTTTGGATAAAAGACGTTTTTAGTGGGTTTGGTCTGTAATCATTCCAATCAAGTTTCCGATGGGTTATTTTTCAGACTTAGCTCCAATTACGGCATCAATAACATTTCTTCATATTCGCTTTACTTAATAAACTATTCTTGACATTACTTATTTCAGAACAAACCTATTTGATCCTCAGAAAATCATTTATCTGTTTAAAAGTTTAAACATGAAAGACTTGTCATCTAATTCCAAAAATTCACGACACGTGTAGTGTGATGTAAAGACGTATATCAGCTATAGTTAACTTCAAAGGAGAGTTATCTTTCAGGTTTTCAAAATCTAAACATAAGATTTAGTTATTCCTATTTTTTCAAACAAAAACCGTCGAATGTTGAATCAGAGTTCTTCCACAAGCTAACTTGACAAAAAAGTTTTTATATTTTAAGAAAATTTTCAGATTTTTATGGATTTTATGGTTTTAATATGCAGATGCAAAATATACATATGAATGCGAAGGAAGAAAGCTTACCGAGCACATCCCCAAACTTAAACTTGACAGTGCCCTCACTGTCAGGCTATACCAAGAGGGTCAAAATTTGCCGGCGCTCCCTACAACAAATTATATACAAAAAAGGAAAACAAAAATATGTACAAAAAAAGTGTCCCCCCCAAACTTAAGCAAAACAGTGTTTCCACTGTTAAGCGTTGAAGTTTAGGATTAGGGGGGAAGGAGAACAGTATCAATCTATACAAGGCCTTACACAGGCCAAAAGTGAGTACCAACCATTCAAAGATTTTGTCTCTATAATGTGCTGGTTGGGGAAAGAAGGCGTAGAGAAAAGAGATGGACAATACGCGAGACCGTATGCGAAGAGAAGCGGGATACGGTCTCGGTATATGAGAGGAAGAAGAATGGCGGAAGGGAAAAAGAAGTGGAGTACGAACTTGAGGATGCAAATGGAGTGAATAGATTAGCACAATTTGTGATGAGCGATGTGTAAACAGCGATTGTGCTAATCTATTAACCCGTCGAGAGATTGGGTCAAATTCCTCAAGATTCGTAAGAAGCCATGGGTACGCCGAACTTGGTAAACCAGACATATGAAATGTAAGTGATACGGGTTCTTGCAAGGTCGGAACGATGGAAAGGATGGAGGGAAGTGGTTGAGGAAGGGTATCGGTTAAGGGTTCTGGAGGGTGTACACAGTCAGTGAAAGGAACAGGATGAATTGGAAAATCCGACTCATCATCTAGAACTGTTTCATCCTCAAAAATATCCTCAAAATTCTCCTCAAAGTTAAGCTCATCCAAGCATATTTCATCAAAGTCCAGACGCATATGGGGTTCGGGAAAAACATTTAATGACTCGGGATGATGATTTGAAGAGACAAACTCAGCCAAATCTATGGGTTCATCATCCAAAATATCCCAGTGTCAATATCCTTAATCAAGTGAAAATCAAGAGTCTCTGACACCTCAACCAAAGCATGGATATTAATCAATTCAGGTTCTAAGATGGAGGTGTAGAGGTCAAAAGGATTTGGTGTGGTTTCACTTGGCAAGGTCCCTTCACAATCTGGCAAATCAAACACTACAAAGTCGCACAACTCATTAAACATTCTATCTTCAACTGATAATTCATTTGGGACACTTGATAGACTTTCAACACAGGAGTTGTGGGATTCAATTTGAGACGGGTAGGTTTGATTTGGAGGGGTATACAGCTCACTCTCTCCACTCAAATTCACAGCCTGTCCTGCCGCCTCATCATACATTAAAACATTTGGAGCTAGTTGAAAACTAGCTACCGGGTCACTAGGTTGCATGAGAGCGGCCATGGACGCATTCAAATCCATCATCTGTTGGCTTGACGTTACCCTAAAATCTTCCAACAACTGTTCCAGACTAGACATAGGTTGTGAAGGGGTTTCAGTAAAAGATTCAAAGTTGTTTGGATACTGAAAACTCCCAAATGGCGGTTCTGATACAATGTCTAGGGAAGGTGCAAAAGTAGGGTAGGATTGGTAGGAATTGAATGGCTGGACAGGAGTGGGATCAACATTAGGATAAGAAGGTGAATGGAATTGTTGATCCCAAGAATTTGTAGTGGTGAAAGGAGTGAAAGATCGGCTACGAGATTGTTCAATACGTTCAGCAATAGACATAGGTCTCGGGGTTACAACTGGATTTTCAAAAGGGGTAACAACGCAAGAAGGTGTGAATGTTTGAAACGGTTGATACGAAGTGGATTGCGGGGTCCAGTTGTTCGTCCTTGACGCGTCTATCCGATCTTTCAGTGAAACTTTGGGCATGGAGGGGTCGTTCGATGTTCGGCCAAAGCAAGAACTGTAAGAAGTAATATCTGGTTGTGGGTACCAAAGTTCGGCAAGAGTTTTGCGAGGTGGGGTACCCATGATATGAAGAGAGGAAGAAAGGAAGGAAGAGAAAAGGAGAGGAAAAAGAATGTGATTTTTTTTTTATATATTAACAAAAGAATGAAGTATACACACAAAAAGAATATGGACAAAAAACAATCACGACACAAAAAATACCACACACCTAATCGTTTTGGGTTAACCTAGGTCAACTAGACCTGCTCCAGAACTTGATTGTCGAAGTAAAACTGTGTCGAGAAACAGGGTCAAGATACACTGATCCCGAGGCCAGGTAAGTGCAGAGATAAGGGGAGGTTTTCCAACGCTTTCGCGAAGTTCCTTAATTAAATAACCCTTTCTCTTTTGGCGGTTTCGCCGTTAACACTTTCCTAGACACCTCGTAAACAATATACCGTTAAGCAAGGTTCTAAACATAGTTAACTTCTCCTAGTGAGCGCGAAGTCCTTAAGGCTTAATGTCTAGTTTCTTTTAAATTTTGTGTGGGTAAACGTTATGCTCAAGTTCATGATTTGTGGGCCACGGAAAAGGTGATGAAATCTTTTACCGTATGTTGTGGGGTTCGCTTGCCCTTAAGTCCGTATTAATGTATGCAATGCGCAATTCAAAAATTCTATAAAGAATCAAACAATTGTTTTTTAGTTTAAGCGCGGCGCTGCAACAAATACGGGTTAGTCAATTTTTAGGGTTTGCTAGCGAACTTGCAAAGAATCCTGCAAAAGAGTAGTATATTGGAAGCGTCGGATTTGAGAAGAAGGTGTTAGTAAA
This sequence comes from Agapanthus africanus, assembly GCA_030015575.1. Taxonomy (NCBI): domain Eukaryota; kingdom Viridiplantae; phylum Streptophyta; class Magnoliopsida; order Asparagales; family Amaryllidaceae; genus Agapanthus; species Agapanthus africanus. The sequence goes on from JASDDO010000012.1 coordinate 273,562,605, forward strand.
GTACGTACCGTTAAGTTTTGGGTTAGGAAACCCCCGTTGAATCAAATCCGGTGAGCTTGAAAAGTTCGCTTGCGCGGGTCAAACTACCCGGATCTTTGGCACTGTACTTTGCAAACACCTTAGTCTTGAATGTACACTTTGCTCCCCACAATTGCAGTTTGCAAATACGCAAAAATCTGCACACTTGCCCACAAAAATTATCAAAAAAAAAAAAAGAAAAAGATTTATTTTTTATTTTTTTTATTTATAAATATATACAAAAAGAATATTAACCCGAATAACAAGAAAGAAAATACGCTACCGTCTCCCCGGCAACGGCACCATTTGATCGCACGCTTTTGGCATGTCGGATGTTCAAAGAATTAAAGTATTACCGCGATCAGGACGGTGTCGCTTTGCAGCTAGCCGGTTGAGCACGGGTCGATCCGCAGGGAGATGGTTGTATTTTACCTTCCTTGTCTTAGACGGGTCAATAAAGAATCTGTATGTTTGTTTGATCTAACCTATGTGTTTATTTGCAAGTATAAAGTTGTTAAGAAAAGATACGAGATTATAAGCTAAAGAAATCCGTACTCAAAACCTTTGAGCCGAGTCTTGACCAATTGAAGCTAAGCCATCGGCAACAACGTGGATTAGAGGATTTAAGCGCGGTATTTGTGGAATACGGCTTATTTACCCTTGTCCTTCCGTTCTTGTCTCTTGCTTTCGCCTCCGGCCAAACCGAACGCAACCGGTCGCGGTTAGGAATCACCGTTACCTTGTCAGGGTAGGGTGCCTAACGGAGCGCTTGCGTATGGTTTGGGCGAAGTTCAAGTGGAAAATAACGGGAAAAGGAATTGGTAAAGAAATGTTAACTTACAATATCATATGGATTCTTAACAACAACAATAAATACAACATTCACAAAATGAACAAAAGAGAACAAAAGAAAAGAACAAACAAAAGAAAAGATTACAAGAATATAAGTGCATGGAATTTAAGTGCATGAAATAAATTGCTAGTAATAAAAAGCGAGTAATAAAAAGCGAGTAAAAAGAACAAGGAACTAGGACTCAAGACAAGCATGTGATCAATAGCCAATCCTTAAACTTGCAAGCTCAATCAAGAGGTTGCAAGATCAAGGGAAGGGTAGAGAACGCATGTGAAATGAAGTGCTAATTCCATGAAAGAAAATACGACCCTTGAGATCGATAACTAACCCTTAACCATTCAAGTTCAATGAAGAGGTTGAATGAGCAAGAGAAAGCAAGAATCTCAAGGGGAAGAAGAAACAAAAAGAGAATGATACAAAACCCTCATCTTCATTAATATCCACTCAATGCTCTCACTACATTTCCATGGAGAAAGAATGAAGAAGAAGAAGAAAAACTATACAAAAGATTACAAAAGAGGAACAAAAGAATGACCCTTGGCTTTGGCAAGTTCTGCTGTATTTACAGGCAGGGAGTTGAAGATCTAGGGCAACCACCAGAACAGAAATGAAGTACCCAAAATGCCCCAGAAAAACGACGAAATGAGGCCACAGTACGGCCGTGGATCCGCCGCCAATAGCCCCTATTGGCCGCGGATCCGCGCCCCTACAGTAGGGTTAGGGTGTGGGCTTTTCAGTACGGCCCTGGTCTGCTGTCCCCTGTTGTCTGGTACATGTATTTTCGATAATAATTCCAGAATATCTTCAGAATTCCTAGTCCAAGATTGCTATCTTTTCTTCACTTTTTGACTTTATCTCTCTTGAGCTCCGCGCACCCATTGATTCTTGTGCTGCCCCCCTCGTGCTCTGTGCTTGTCCGAGACACGAATGACCACTGTCATATGTCTTGTCTCTGGAACCGGTACTCGGCACTGGACGGATATGGATGACCGGAACCCGGCTTTTATCTGCTGTGACAGATGTTCTGTATTTGGTGTAACTGTGGAGATTTTGTCTTGATTTGCAATATTTGGACTGAAAACCTGTACTCTGTAAATATGTAACAAACACGGATTAAAAGTACCTACTTATAAACACACGTGCATAAGAATGGGCGGTATAAAATGCAGTATTCTGTTATGAACAAATACCCCCAAACATAACTTTTGCTCGTCCCGAGCAAAACCAATTATTCACAAAAATAAAATCCTAACCGCACTTTCGCAGGGAACGCGATTGCACTGACCGCGTGCAACGAGCCGTTAAACCTCTAGGTGTCCCTAGTAGGAGGAGTGTTGTCTCCTGAGGGTTTTCAGCGGATACTACCCACAAAATCCGGTCAAGTTGGTTTTGTACAAAAACTAAGATTCAAACCCCTAAAGTTTGTTTCAGAAAATAACAATTCTATTATCCTAAGTCTAGACTATCGAACCTTTATTTTTCACACCTCGCTTCTTATTTAACTACAGATTTTATATGTCTTTACGAGCAGTGCAAATAGTGTCGTTTAGTTCCCGAAAGGTCGAATAAAGTCATTATGTCACACAATAAAGCCCAGATAACAATTTTAAAAGGATCATATAAGTTTTATAAAGAGTTAGACAATTTTCAAGTTTCGTTTTCTAGTAAAGTTTCAACTTCAGAATTTCTATCTTCCCTAACAGGAAACTAGGTCTTATTCTTCACTCCACCTTTTTCTTGTTTTCATTTCATACACAACTCTGTGAACGTGCAATAGTCTTTATCAAAGAGTAAAACCTTCATATCTCCGTTAAATTTTTTTTATAAAAGCCTGTCTTTTATCAAGATTATTCTCACACAAAGAACCGTTAGGAATTTTAACTCGGAGAGAACACTTGCTTGACTTTGTTTTAAAACTGGACTTTCTAGGCTTCTTAGCGAGCTTTGGGCCAATGCACCCAAACCAGTTGGTTTTAGGGCATTAAGTGTAGAAACATCCCAGCGGACTTAATTACTCAAGTTACCTAGGTCCAAAAACAAAAGACAGTTTTGTGTGAAAATCATGATGATTCAATACGAACGGAGATATAACCGGTAGTTCAATTATTTTTTTGGATAAAAGACGTTTTTAGTGGGTTTGGTGTGTAATCATTCCAATCAAGTTTCCGATGGGTTATTTTTCAGACTTAGCTCCAATTACGGCATCAATAACATTCCTTCATATTCGCTTTACTTCATAAACTATTCTTGACATTACTTATTTCAGAACAAACCTATTTGATCCTCAGAAAATCATTTATCTGTTTAAAAGTTTAAACATGAAAGACTTGTCATCTAATTCCAAAAATTCACGACACGTGTAGTGTGATGTAAAGACGTATATCAGCTATAGTTAACTTCAAAGGAGAGTTATCTTTCAGGTTTTCAAAATCTAAACATAAGATTTAGTTATTCCTATTTTTTCAAACAAAAACCGTCGAATGTTGAATCAGAGTTCTTCCACAAGCTAACTTGACAAAAAAGTTTTTATATTTTAAGAAAATTTTCAGATTTTTATGGATTTTATGGTTTTAATATGCACATGCAAAATATACATAAGAATGCGAAGGAAGAAAGATTACCGAGCACACCCCCAAACTTAAACTTGACAGTGCCCTCACTGTCAGGCTATACCAAGAGGGTCAAAATTTGCCGGCGCTCCCTACAACAAATTATATACAAAAAAGGAAAACAAAAATATGTACAAAAAAAGTGTCCCCCCCAAACTTAAGTAAAACAGTGTTTCCACTGTTAAGCGTTGAAGTTCAGGATTAGGGGGGAAGGAGAACAGTATCAATCTATGCAAGGCCTTACACAGGCCAAAAGTGAGTACCAACCATTCAAAGATTTTGTCTCTATAATGTGCTGGTTGGGGAAAGAAGGCGTAGAGAAAAGAGATGGACAATACGCGAGACCGTATGCGAAGAGAAGCGGGATACGGTCTCGGTATATGAGAGGAAGAAGAATGGCGGAAGGGAAAAAGAAGTGGAGTACGAACTTGAGGATGCAAATGGAGTGAATAGATTAGCACAATTTGTGATGAGCGATGTGTAAACAGCGATTGTGCTAATCTATTAACCCGTCGAGAGATTGGGTCAAATTCCTCAAGATTCGTAAGAAGCCATGGGTACGCCGAACTTGGTAAACCAGACATATGAAATGTAAGTGATACGGGTTCTTGCAAGGTCGGAACGATGGAAAGGATGGAGGGAAGTGGTTGAGGAAGGGTATCGGTTAAGGGTTCTGGAGGGTGTACACAGTCAGTGAAAGAACAGGATGAATTGGAAAATCCGACTTATCATCTAGAACTGTTTCATCCTCAAAAATATCCTCAAAATTCTCCTAAAAGTTAAGCTCATCCATACATATTTCATCAAAGTCCAGACGCATATGGGGTTCGGGAAAAACATTTAATGACTCGGGATGATGATTTGAAGAGACAAACTCAGCCAAATCTATGGGTTCATCATCCAAAATATCCCCAGCGTCAATATCCTTAATCAAGTGAAAATCAAGAGTCTCTGACACCTCAACCAAAGCATGGATATTAATCAATTCAGGTTCTAAGATGGAGGTGTAGAGGTCAAAAGGATTTGGTGTGGTTTCACTTGGCAAGGTCCCTTCACAATCTGGCAAATCAAACACTACAAAGTCGCACAACTCATTAAACATTATATCTTCAACTGATAATTCATTTGGGACACTTGATAGACTTTCAACACAGGAGTTGTGGGATTCAATTTGAGACGGGTAGGTTTGATTTGGAAGGGTATACAGCTCACTCTCTCCACTCAAATTCACAGCCTGTCCTGCCGCCTCATCATACATTAAAACATTTGGAGCTAGTTGAAAACTAGCTACCGGGTCACTAGGTTGCATGAGAGCGGCCATGGACGCATTCAAATCCATCATCTGTTGGCTTGACGCTACCCTAAAATCTTCCAACGACTGTTCCAGACTAGACCTAGGTTGTGAAGGGGTTTCAGTAAAAGATTCAAAGTTGTTTGGATACTGAAAACTCCCAAATGGCGGTTCTGATACAATGTCTAGGGAAGGTGCAAAAGTAGGGTAGGATTGGTAGGAATTGAATGGCTGGACAGGAGTGGGATCAACATTGGGATAAGAAGGTGAATGGAATTGTTGATCCCAAGAATTTGTAGTGGTGAAAGGAGTGAAAGATCGGCTACGAGATTGTTCAATACGTTCAGCAATAGACATAGGTCTCGGGGTTACAACTGGATTTTCAAAAGGGGTATCAACGCAAGAAGGTGTGAATGTTTGAAACGGTTGATACGAAGTGGATTGCGGGGTCCAGTTGTTCATCCTAGACGCGTCTATCCGATCTTTCAGTGAAACTTTGGGCATGGAGGGGTCGTTCGATGTTCGGCCAAAGCAAGAACCGTAAGAAGTAATATCTGGTTGTGGGTACCAATGTTCGGCAAGAGTTTTGCGAGGTGGGGTACCCATGATATGAAGAGAGGAAGAAAGGAAGGAAGAGAAAAGGAGAGGAAAAAGAATGTGATTTTTTTTTATATTAACAAAAGAATGAAGTATACACACAAAAAGAATATGGACAAAAAACAATCATGACACAAAAAATACCACACACCTAATCGTTCTAGGGTTAACCTAGGTCAACTAGACCTGCTCCAGAACTTGATTGTCGAAGTAAAACTGTGTCGAGAAACAGGCTCAAGATACACTGATCACGAGGCCAGGTAAGTGCAGAGATAAGGGGAGGTTTTCCAACGCTTTCGCGAAGTTCCTTAATTAAATAACCCTTTCTCTTTTGGCGGTTTCGCCGTTAACACTTTCCTAGACACCTCGTAAACAATATACCGTTAAGCAAGGTTCTAAACATAGTTAACTTCTCCTAGTGAGCGCGAAGTCCTTAAGGCTTAATGTCTAGTTTCTTTTAAATTTTGTGTGGGTAAACGTTATGCTCAAGTTCATGATTTGTGGGCCACGGAAAAGGTGATGAAATCCTTTACCGTATGTTGTGGGGTTCGCTTGCCCTTAAGTCCGTATTAATGTATGCAATGCGCAATTCAAAAATTCTATAAAGAATCAAACAATTGTTTTTTAGTTTAAGCGCGGCGCTGCAACAAATACGGGTTAGTCAATTTTTAGGGTTTGCTAGCGAACTTGCAAAGAATCCTGCAAAAGAGTAGTATATTGGAAGCGTCGGATTTGAGAAGAAGGTGTTAGTAAAGTACGTACCGTTAAGTTTTGGGTTAGGAAACCCCCGTTGAATCAAATCCGGTGAGCTTGAAAAGTTCGCTTGCGCGGGTCAAACTACCCGGATCTTTGGCACTGTACTTTGCAAACACCTTAGTCTTGAATGTACACTTTGCTCCCCACAATTGCAGTTTGCAAATACGCAAAAATCTGCACACTTGCCCACAAAAATTATCAAAAAAAAAAAAACAAGAAAAAGATTTATTTTTTATTTTTTTTATTTATAAATATATACAAAAAGAATATTAACCCGAATAACAAGAAAGAAAATACGCTACCGTCTCCCCGGCAACGGCGCCATTCGATCGCACGCTTTTGGCGTGTCGGATGTTCAAAGAATTAAAGTATAACCGCGATCAGGACGGTATCGCTTTGCAGCTAGCCGGTTGAGCACGGGTCGATCCGCAGGGAGATGGTTGTATTTTACCTTCCTTGTCTTAGACGAGTCAATAAAGAATCTGTATGTTTGTTTGATCTAACCTATGTGTTTATTTGCAAGTATAAAGTTGTTAAGAAAAGATATGAGATTATAAGCTAAAGAAATCCGTACTCAAAACCTTTGAGCCGAGTCTTGACCAATTGAAGCTAAGCAATCGGCAACAACGTGGATTAGGGGATTTAAGCGCGGTATTCGTGGAATACGGCTTATTTACCCTTGTCCTTCCATTCTTGTCTCTTGCTTTCGCCTCCGGCAAAACCGAACGCTACCGGTCGCGGTTAGGAATCACCGTTACCTTGTCAGGGTAGGGTGCCTAACGGAGCGCTTGCGTATGGTTTGGGCGAAGTTCAAATGGAAAATAACGAGAAAAGGAATTGGTAAAGAAATGTTAACTTACAATATCATATGGATTCTTAACAACAACAATAAATACAACATTCACAAAATGAACAAAAGAGAACAAAAGAAAAGAACAAAGAAAAGAAAAGATTACAAGAATATAAGTGCATGGAATTTAAGTGCATGAAATAAATTGCAAGTAATAAAAAGCGAGTAATAAAAAGCGAGTAAAAAGAACAAGGAACTAGGACTCAAGACAAGCATGTGATCAATAGCCAACCCTTAAACTTGCAAGCTCAATCAAGAGGTTGCAAGATCATGGGAAGGGTAGAGAACGCATGTGAAATGAAGTGCTAATTCCATGAAAGAAAATACGACCCTTGAGATCGATAACTAACCCTTAACCATTCAAGTTCAATGAAAAGGTTGAATGAGCAAGAGAAAGCAAGAATCTCAAGGGGAAGAAGAAACAAAAAGAGAATGATACAAAACCCTCATCTTCATTAATATCCACTCAATGCTCTCACTACATTTCCATGGAGAAAGAATGAAGAAGAAGAAGAAAAACTATACAAAAGATTACAAAAGAGGAACAAAAGAATGACCCTTGGCTTTGGCAAGTTCTGCTGTATTTACAGGCAGGGAGTTGAAGATCTAGGGCAACCACCCGAACAGAAATGAAGTACCCAAAATGCCCCAGAAAAACGACGAAATGAGGCCACAGTACGGCCGTGGATCCGCCGCCAATAGCCCCTATTGGCCGCGGATCCGCGCCCCTACAGTAGGGTTAGGGTGTGGGCTTTTCAGTACGGCCCTGGTCTGCTGTCCCCTGTTGTCTGGTACATGTATTTTCGATAATAATTCCAGAATATCTTCAGAATTCCTAGTCCAAGATTGCTATCTTTTCTTCACTTTTTGACTTTATCTCTCTTGAGCTCCGCGCACCCATTGATTCTTGTGCTGCCCCCCTCGTGCTCTGTGCTTGTCCGAGACACGAATGACCACTGTCATATGTCTTGTCTCTGGAACCGGTACTCGGCACTGGACGGATATGGATGACCGGAACCCGGCTTTTATCTGCTGTGACAGATGTTCTGTATTTGGTGTAACTGTGGAGATTTTGTCTTGATTTGCAATATTTGGACTGAAAACCTGTACTCTGTAAATATGTAACAAACACGGATTAAAAGTACCTACTTATAAACACACGTGCATAAGAATGGGCGGTATAAAATGCAGTATTCTGTTATGAACAAATACCCCCAAACATAACTTTTGCTCGTCCCGAGCAAAACCAATTATTCACAAAAATAAAATCCTAACCGCACTTTCGCAGGGAACGCGATTGCACTGACCGCGTGCAACGAGCCGTTAAACCTCTAGGTGTCCCTAGTAGGAGGAGTGTTGTCTCCTGAGGGTTTTCAGCGGATACTACCCACAAAATCCGGTCAAGTTGGTTTTGTACAAAAACTAAGATTCAAACCCCTAAAGTTTGTTTCAGAAAATAACAATTCTATTATCCTAAGTCTAGACTATCGAACCTTTATTTTTCACACCTCGCTTCTTATTTAACTACAGATTTTATATGTCTTTACGAGCAGTGCAAATAGTGTCGTTTAGTTCCCGAAAGGTCGAATAAAGTCATTATGTCACACAATAAAGCCCAGATAACAATTTTAAAAGGATCATATAAGTTTTATAAAGAGTTAGACAATTTTCAAGTTTCGTTTTCTAGTAAAGTTTCAACTTCAGAATTTCTATCTTCCCTAACAGGAAACTAGGTCTTATTCTTCACTCCACCTTTTTCTTGTTTTCATTTCATACACAACTCTGTGAACGTGCAATAGTCTTTATCAAAGAGTAAAACCTTCATATCTCCGTTAAATTTTTTTTATAAAAGCCTGTCTTTTATCAAGATTATTCTCACACAAAGAACCGTTAGGAATTTTAACTCGGAGAGAACACTTGCTTGACTTTGTTTTAAAACTGGACTTTCTAGGCTTCTTAGCGAGCTTTGGGCCAATGCACCCAAACCAGTTGGTTTTAGGGCATTAAGTGTAGAAACATCCCAGCGGACTTAATTACTCAAGTTACCTAGGTCCAAAAACAAAAGACAGTTTTGTGTGAAAATCATGATGATTCAATACGAACGGAGATATAACCGGTAGTTCAATTATTTTTTTGGATAAAAGACGTTTTTAGTGGGTTTGGTGTGTAATCATTCCAATCAAGTTTCCGATGGGTTATTTTTCAGACTTAGCTCCAATTACGGCATCAATAACATTCCTTCATATTCGCTTTACTTCATAAACTATTCTTGACATTACTTATTTCAGAACAAACCTATTTGATCCTCAGAAAATCATTTATCTGTTTAAAAGTTTAAACATGAAAGACTTGTCATCTAATTCCAAAAATTCACGACACGTGTAGTGTGATGTAAAGACGTATATCAGCTATAGTTAACTTCAAAGGAGAGTTATCTTTCAGGTTTTCAAAATCTAAACATAAGATTTAGTTATTCCTATTTTTTCAAACAAAAACCGTCGAATGTTGAATCAGAGTTCTTCCACAAGCTAACTTGACAAAAAAGTTTTTATATTTTAAGAAAATTTTCAGATTTTTATGGATTTTATGGTTTTAATATGCACATGCAAAATATACATAAGAATGCGAAGGAAGAAAGATTACCGAGCACACCCCCAAACTTAAACTTGACAGTGCCCTCACTGTCAGGCTATACCAAGAGGGTCAAAATTTGCCGGCGCTCCCTACAACAAATTATATACAAAAAAGGAAAACAAAAATATGTACAAAAAAAGTGTCCCCCCCAAACTTAAGTAAAACAGTGTTTCCACTGTTAAGCGTTGAAGTTCAGGATTAGGGGGGAAGGAGAACAGTATCAATCTATGCAAGGCCTTACACAGGCCAAAAGTGAGTACCAACCATTCAAAGATTTTGTCTCTATAATGTGCTGGTTGGGGAAAGAAGGCGTAGAGAAAAGAGATGGACAATACGCGAGACCGTATGCGAAGAGAAGCGGGATACGGTCTCGGTATATGAGAGGAAGAAGAATGGCGGAAGGGAAAAAGAAGTGGAGTACGAACTTGAGGATGCAAATGGAGTGAATAGATTAGCACAATTTGTGATGAGCGATGTGTAAACAGCGATTGTGCTAATCTATTAACCCGTCGAGAGATTGGGTCAAATTCCTCAAGATTCGTAAGAAGCCATGGGTACGCCGAACTTGGTAAACCAGACATATGAAATGTAAGTGATACGGGTTCTTGCAAGGTCGGAACGATGGAAAGGATGGAGGGAAGTGGTTGAGGAAGGGTATCGGTTAAGGGTTCTGGAGGGTGTACACAGTCAGTGAAAGAACAGGATGAATTGGAAAATCCGACTTATCATCTAGAACTGTTTCATCCTCAAAAATATCCTCAAAATTCTCCTAAAAGTTAAGCTCATCCATACATATTTCATCAAAGTCCAGACGCATATGGGGTTCGGGAAAAACATTTAATGACTCGGGATGATGATTTGAAGAGACAAACTCAGCCAAATCTATGGGTTCATCATCCAAAATATCCCCAGCGTCAATATCCTTAATCAAGTGAAAATCAAGAGTCTCTGACACCTCAACCAAAGCATGGATATTAATCAATTCAGGTTCTAAGATGGAGGTGTAGAGGTCAAAAGGATTTGGTGTGGTTTCACTTGGCAAGGTCCCTTCACAATCTGGCAAATCAAACACTACAAAGTCGCACAACTCATTAAACATTATATCTTCAACTGATAATTCATTTGGGACACTTGATAGACTTTCAACACAGGAGTTGTGGGATTCAATTTGAGACGGGTAGGTTTGATTTGGAAGGGTATACAGCTCACTCTCTCCACTCAAATTCACAGCCTGTCCTGCCGCCTCATCATACATTAAAACATTTGGAGCTAGTTGAAAACTAGCTACCGGGTCACTAGGTTGCATGAGAGCGGCCATGGACGCATTCAAATCCATCATCTGTTGGCTTGACGCTACCCTAAAATCTTCCAACGACTGTTCCAGACTAGACCTAGGTTGTGAAGGGGTTTCAGTAAAAGATTCAAAGTTGTTTGGATACTGAAAACTCCCAAATGGCGGTTCTGATACAATGTCTAGGGAAGGTGCAAAAGTAGGGTAGGATTGGTAGGAATTGAATGGCTGGACAGGAGTGGGATCAACATTGGGATAAGAAGGTGAATGGAATTGTTGATCCCAAGAATTTGTAGTGGTGAAAGGAGTGAAAGATCGGCTACGAGATTGTTCAATACGTTCAGCAATAGACATAGGTCTCGGGGTTACAACTGGATTTTCAAAAGGGGTATCAACGCAAGAAGGTGTGAATGTTTGAAACGGTTGATACGAAGTGGATTGCGGGGTCCAGTTGTTCATCCTAGACGCGTCTATCCGATCTTTCAGTGAAACTTTGGGCATGGAGGGGTCGTTCGATGTTCGGCCAAAGCAAGAACCGTAAGAAGTAATATCTGGTTGTGGGTACCAATGTTCGGCAAGAGTTTTGCGAGGTGGGGTACCCATGATATGAAGAGAGGAAGAAAGGAAGGAAGAGAAAAGGAGAGGAAAAAGAATGTGATTTTTTTTTATATTAACAAAAGAATGAAGTATACACACAAAAAGAATATGGACAAAAAACAATCATGACACAAAAAATACCACACACCTAATCGTTCTAGGGTTAACCTAGGTCAACTAGACCTGCTCCAGAACTTGATTGTCGAAGTAAAACTGTGTCGAGAAACAGGCTCAAGATACACTGATCACGAGGCCAGGTAAGTGCAGAGATAAGGGGAGGTTTTCCAACGCTTTCGCGAAGTTCCTTAATTAAATAACCCTTTCTCTTTTGGCGGTTTCGCCGTTAACACTTTCCTAGACACCTCGTAAACAATATACCGTTAAGCAAGGTTCTAAACATAGTTAACTTCTCCTAGTGAGCGCGAAGTCCTTAAGGCTTAATGTCTAGTTTCTTTTAAATTTTGTGTGGGTAAACGTTATGCTCAAGTTCATGATTTGTGGGCCACGGAAAAGGTGATGAAATCCTTTACCGTATGTTGTGGGGTTCGCTTGCCCTTAAGTCCGTATTAATGTATGCAATGCGCAATTCAAAAATTCTATAAAGAATCAAACAATTGTTTTTTAGTTTAAGCGCGGCGCTGCAACAAATACGGGTTAGTCAATTTTTAGGGTTTGCTAGCGAACTTGCAAAGAATCCTGCAAAAGAGTAGTATATTGGAAGCGTCGGATTTGAGAAGAAGGTGTTAGTAAAGTACGTACCGTTAAGTTTTGGGTTAGGAAACCCCCGTTGAATCAAATCCGGTGAGCTTGAAAAGTTCGCTTGCGCGGGTCAAACTACCCGGATCTTTGGCACTGTACTTTGCAAACACCTTAGTCTTGAATGTACACTTTGCTCCCCACAATTGCAGTTTGCAAATACGCAAAAATCTGCACACTTGCCCACAAAAATTATCAAAAAAAAAAAAACAAGAAAAAGATTTATTTTTTATTTTTTTTATTTATAAATATATACAAAAAGAATATTAACCCGAATAACAAGAAAGAAAATACGCTACCGTCTCCCCGGCAACGGCGCCATTCGATCGCACGCTTTTGGCGTGTCGGATGTTCAAAGAATTAAAGTATAACCGCGATCAGGACGGTATCGCTTTGCAGCTAGCCGGTTGAGCACGGGTCGATCCGCAGGGAGATGGTTGTATTTTACCTTCCTTGTCTTAGACGAGTCAATAAAGAATCTGTATGTTTGTTTGATCTAACCTATGTGTTTATTTGCAAGTATAAAGTTGTTAAGAAAAGATATGAGATTATAAGCTAAAGAAATCCGTACTCAAAACCTTTGAGCCGAGTCTTGACCAATTGAAGCTAAGCAATCGGCAACAACGTGGATTAGGGGATTTAAGCGCGGTATTCGTGGAATACGGCTTATTTACCCTTGTCCTTCCATTCTTGTCTCTTGCTTTCGCCTCCGGCAAAACCGAACGCTACCGGTCGCGGTTAGGAATCACCGTTACCTTGTCAGGGTAGGGTGCCTAACGGAGCGCTTGCGTATGGTTTGGGCGAAGTTCAAATGGAAAATAACGAGAAAAGGAATTGGTAAAGAAATGTTAACTTACAATATCATATGGATTCTTAACAACAACAATAAATACAACATTCACAAAATGAACAAAAGAGAACAAAAGAAAAGAACAAAGAAAAGAAAAGATTACAAGAATATAAGTGCATGGAATTTAAGTGCATGAAATAAATTGCAAGTAATAAAAAGCGAGTAATAAAAAGCGAGTAAAAAGAACAAGGAACTAGGACTCAAGACAAGCATGTGATCAATAGCCAACCCTTAAACTTGCAAGCTCAATCAAGAGGTTGCAAGATCATGGGAAGGGTAGAGAACGCATGTGAAATGAAGTGCTAATTCCATGAAAGAAAATACGACCCTTGAGATCGATAACTAACCCTTAACCATTCAAGTTCAATGAAAAGGTTGAATGAGCAAGAGAAAGCAAGAATCTCAAGGGGAAGAAGAAACAAAAAGAGAATGATACAAAACCCTCATCTTCATTAATATCCACTCAATGCTCTCACTACATTTCCATGGAGAAAGAATGAAGAAGAAGAAGAAAAACTATACAAAAGATTACAAAAGAGGAACAAAAGAATGACCCTTGGCTTTGGCAAGTTCTGCTGTATTTATAGGCAGGGAGTTGAAGATCTAGGGCAACCACCAGAACAGAAATGAAGTACCCAAAATGCCCCAGAAAAACGACGAAATGAGGCCACAGTACGGCCGCGGATCCGCCGCCAATACCCCCTATTGGCCGCGGATCCGCGCCCCTACAGTAGGGTTAGGGTGTGGGCTTTTCAGTACGGCCCTGGTCTGCTGTCCCCTGTTGTCTGGTACATGTATTTTCTGATAATATTTCCAGAATATCTTCAGAATTCCTAGTCCAAGATTGCTATCTTTTCTTCACTTTTTGACTTTATCTCTCTTGAGCTCCGCGCACCCATTGATTCTTGTGCTGCCCCCCTCGTGCTCTGTGCTTGTCCGAGACACGAATGACCACTGTCATATGTCTTGTCTCTGGAACCAGTACTCGGCACTGGACGGATATGGATGACCGGAACCCGGCTTTTATCTGCTGTGACAGATGTTCTGTATTTGGTGTAACTGTGGAGATTTTGTCTTGATTTGCAATATTTGGACTGAAAACCTGTACTCTGTAAATAGGTAACAAACACGGATTAAAAGTACCTACCTATAAACACACGAGCATAAGAATGGGCGGTATAAAATGTAGTATTTTGTTATGAACAATGGTGCGGGTGTCCTATAAAATGGGTTCGCATATGTATGTCAATATAAGGCATGGATGCAGCAAATAATCATATAAGTATTACACCCCTAATTACTAACATCACTAATAATGTTTTAAGTTACTAAAACTATCGGGCGGCTTGCGCCATCCAACGATAGTCCCCCGTAGATGTTACATCTACTCACCGGAATCCCTAGCTAGCTGTGTCCAATCACCGCTTTCCCCTTTCGTGCCGTGTCTGACGTCTCCGCAACCGAACCTGGAATTTACATTAATACAAACATAAGGTTACAAATAAAGAACGACGCAATTCCCTAACTAAAATACCAACGTTCACTAGATAGGTACAACGTGCACGAGGTGCGCGGAACACACGTGAAAATCGCAAAAACTGCAAAAATCGCCGATTTGGTCGCCCGGCAAAACTAAAACCCGACTACTCAAAAATCCGCACTCACGTATCCTAAATGTCATAGGATAAGCCATTACAATCATCAAGATATCAAAACTAATTTATGACATACTTTTATCACAAAACTAGTAAGCACAAACATTCTAAAAAAAACGACGCAACATCGCCGTTATGCGATAAAGTGCTCACAATCCAACACAACATCCAACTAACCCACTAGATAGCCATTACATTAGTTTTAAACCATTAGCAATGCTTAAAAACCTAATTTCCATAAACAAAACCTTTCTTGATTTTCATCATTAGCAATTTCAATCCAAAACTAAACATGACAATTCCAAATTAGCACTAATTTGAATCCCACACAAATAAAGTAACCTCATTAACTTAGATTAGCAAACAACTAGATAGAAAAATAGATTTAATTAACTAAATAATGGTTTCTAAGAACCCTAGTTTAATTTCAAACATGAACTTTTAAAAAAAAATCTAGAATGAAACTAACACTAAATTTAACACTAAACAAATTCCAAGGTTCTAGTTTAGCACACTTAAGCTATAATTTAACCGTTTGATTAGAAATTATACCTCAAAAGATCAATCCTAAGATTGCCCAAGCCTCCCAAGACACCTCCTTTCACTTCGATTTGAACCAAATTAGGTTGGAGAAGAGATGGAATATGGTTTTGCTTTGAAATTGTGAAGAAATTTGTTGATTTTGTTGATTTTTGAGATGAATTTGTGAACAAAAGAGAGAGGAAAAATGAAGGGGGGGAGCTGCTGGTTTCTGGCCAGAAATGAGGGAGAAGGGAGTGGTGTGGGGTGTGGGAAAAGTCTAGGTCAACTCCTACCAACCCACAAAAGACCATACCCAATTAACAATTCAAAAACCTTAAAAAAACCCTCATTTCCACACAATATACAAAGTAAAAGGAGCATGGAATTTTTTTCCCCATGAGCTGCTGGAAATGGCCGGCCTAGAGGTGAGGAATGAGTGAGAGAGAGTGCACAAAAAATTTTTATGCAAAAAGACCCCCTACAAGTCCAAAATTGCAAGTTTAAGCTTAAATTCAATAAATTTCGTTTTCTAAAATAAAAATTAGTTAAAAATCAAAATAAAATACTACAAATTTATGTTACAACTAGATTTTAATTAACATAATTTTAAAGATTAAAATTAGCCCAAAAAATTTTGTATTTATCACTAATTTAATGTATTTTCTTACCGGCATTAAAATAATATAAAAAATTGAAAAATTAGGGAAAATTTTTAAACGACCAGAATTTCATAAGTTACTCATTAGCTACTAAAAACAAGCAATTACCTATCCATATTAGGTATAATTAGTCCTAAACTGCAAAATAACAAAAAAGACGGTTTTCGGAAAAATACCGAATTTTCACCGATTTTCAGGAAAACACCAAAACGTCTTTTTCAAGGCGTTACTATGACCTTGACGAAGGCCAAACTACGCATAGTCCGCTAGTCAAGTTCAACCCGTTCATTTCTTGATTGAATTAAACCCACCCGCACGACCCTTGACGAAGGCCAAACTACGCCGTACGAATACCCTAATCCAATCACATCGAATGCTAGCAGATAAGCACTAGTTAGCTACCGTACACTACGCCTTGACGAAGGCCAAACTACCGCAACACGAATACTAACTAGTACTTATCTGAAATGACGGAGGGCTACGACAGGTTTTTAAGAAAACCCTTTGCGTAATGACTTGATATCGTTGTAGAATCGAGTGATTTTAAATGGAGTGTTTTTTAGGCTTTTCTAGTTTTGCTAAAGGGGTCACTCCCGGTGAAGGGATCGTCGGCCCTTTCCTCATCGAATAAGGTGCAGGATATTTCACAAATATCGCTGTGCAAAGCAAGAACTATAGAGACAATCAAAAGACAAACCGAGTTTGTAGCATCTGCTAGTTTCACTAAAGAGGTCACTCCCGGTGAAGGGATCTCGGCTCTTTCCTTATCGAATAAGGTGCTGGATGTTCTACAAGGAACACCGCTATGCAAAGCAAGAACTAGAGCTACCAGTTTTTAAACAAGTTTCTACAACATCTTTAGGTTTCTTTTATTTCATTAATCTCAATAATGAAGTCCCATTTTAATATGCTTCAGAAGCAACATATATGAAACGAAATAAACAATATATAATATATATCTCATATATATAATATAAACATTCGCCTCAGGCAGTAATATGATCTCATCACAGAACATTGTAGCAGAAGAATGTAAGTGCACGGCGGCACCCCGGCCGTCAATCCGACGGCCAAATGCGGAAGCGGTGATAAACTTTAATTTTACTTGAACTGGCAAACCGCCGCGCACTAATACCCGGATCGAACCATTAATTAGTCCTAGCTAACTACAAGATGGGGAAGAGAGATATACCGACTGATCCGAGTCCTCCGGTCTTCTCGTCGTCGTCCCGATCTCCTGCGGAAGCTCCGGTCTCCACCTCGTCGCCGGAAGTGCACCACATCGCCTACTTCTTTTACGGGCTCCCACCTCAATGCCGAGGCAACTCGGGCACGAAGCTGGCTAGTCGACGTGCCCAAATTTGCTGTAGAATGTTGTGTAGAACTTGTGTCTCATTTTGGGGTAGTGGAGGTTGCCATTGGTGGAGGGATTGAACTTGGAGCTTTGGAAATGGATCTTGTGGGATTTTTGCAAAGCTAGAATAAAAAAAATCCCACCCCAAGAATTTTGGACAGCCCCCTAATGCTTTGGCCGGCCATCACAATGGAAAGGAGAGAATGAGAGAGTGGAGTGTGATAGAATGAGATAGCCATCCTCATATCATGCAAGAGAGAGAGAGGAATGGTTATCATGAAAAGCAATGATCACAAAATCAAACCCATACTCCAAAAACCCATCTACTACAACCATGATTGCTCACAAAGTCAAGCAATCATGATAGAAGAAGTCAAGGTCAAAAGAATGGTGCACCATCATGATACAAGGAAATATACAAAGACCACCTCCACAAAATGCTTATTTGCAACAATGCAAATAAGCCCTCCTCCACCAATCTTCGGCCAATGAACGATACAAGGAAAATTGGCCGAAACGAAAAGCAAACTGGCAACTCCAGAAAACTGGTCCCGTAATAAATTACAGGAAAACCCCGATACTGTACATACACACCCGCATTTGTATTCCGAGCGAAATACAAATGCAATTAGACAAAATCTACACTGTACTATACTAGGATCCGGCTTAAACCAAAGCCGGCTAGTAATATCCGTTCGATCCTGATCCGTGCAATACCGCACGTATCTGATCGAACCCTGCCATATATCCATACGGCCTATAGTACAAACTGTCCGATCCTGATCCATGCAATACCGCACGTATCTGATCGGACCTTGCCATATCTCCATACGACCTCTACAACTTTTCGCCCGAAAGCTGAGTAACTGAATGTGGGGGACTCTAAAGACTCATCAACACCTTGGTTGTGGATTTAACCACTAGCACGTCAGAGGTATAAGCCAATACGTAACGGGCTACCAGGTATTGACTAAAAGGGACGTCGATGAGCGAACTCATCCTGACACCCCACTGAGCCTGTCAGTGACAATATACGTACAGTCCGGTCCGTTCGTCTATGAGTATCGCATGGCGGGCCTAGGGGGTTGGTAAAAGTCAGACCCCCAAAAGCGGTACAAGTCGTGTCGGAGTGTAGCCCAGAACACCCTGAGATACTACTGGAATACCTACCAGTAAATCTCCTTGCCTCGGCCGAGGGCTTCGTGTAATGGCTCTCCTAGACACAGCGCGACCTCACCCCCAATACCGGGAGAGACGAACCCCTGAAGATACGCTCACTGCCTCCATGTGGATCGGGACTGTACCCAACTAAAACCTGTTTGCACGACTCCTTTGAGCCGTGGTAGGGTAGTAATCAAAGTACAGTGGGAACTCACACAAGAAAAATGACGATCCCCAGGTCGATGAACTAACCTGTACACATGTCACCAGGGAACTGCCATCTGACGTCTGGTATATGACCAACTAGCATGTTCCCGGCGAGTCCTGTCCGGTGTACTCATAACCCAATGAGCACCTGTATACATCTTAGGTGATCCAACTGACACCAGTGGCTTGTGAGACCGGCCACCACCCCTCGTCGGGGTCTCGAATGTACACACTAGTCTACTCTGGAGTATTGATGCCCTATCTCGAAACTCACACGACTAGGGACCATTTAAGAATGTGCTTATAGACTACCAGCTCCCACGTATATGATCGCCCTCATACTGCTGGTGGTCAAGCAAGAATCCTAGGGGCTCTATCAACGTGCAATAGTGACCTATCAGGTCACCTAAAGCAGTACACGATGATAAAGATAAACCAGATAGCATACTATCATCACGAGTAAGACTGTCCTATCGGGATAGGTCCTCCATCAATCATTGTAATCACGTGCCTGTGATCGAATAATTGAATCTGAGGGCACTATCTCCAACAAAGAACATATATGAAATATTGGATATACTAGGTGTTAGTTATATGTATGCCCTAGAGGCCATTACTATACATAGGATGTATATTGTAGTGGATGCTTGTACATATATAGGGAGGACTTTCTTGCTCGACATGATAGTATGCTATCTGGTTGCTCTTTACCTTAACGTGTATACTAATTGTCTCTCTGTTACATGTTGGTAAAGATCTTAGGATGTGTACTTGACTACCTGGACTATGATGCGGATCATACTAGTGGGTACATGGTAGTCTATAAGTACATCCTTCAAGGTCCCTAGTCGTGGGTGTATCGAGACGGGGCATCGATATACCAGAGTAGACTAGTGTATACCTTCTCGACCTATACAGATGGGCGATGGATGATCCCATATCCATTGGTGTTTGACATCGGAGATGATATATGGGTGCTCAGTAGAGACTGGGTACACTGGACGGACTCGCCGAGAACTCCCAGATGGTATTATACCTCACGTCAGATGGCAATTCTCTGGTGACACTGGTACAGGTTAGTCTGTAGACCCGAGATCGTCATAGAGTCTTGTGTGATTCCTACTGTGCTTTGATTGCCACCTTACCACGTCCAAGAGGGCGTGCAAAACGGTGGTTTTTGGGTACAGTCCCGAATCACATGGAGGCAATGAGCGATAGGAGGGGATTAGTCTCTCCCGGTATAGGGAGTTGATGTTGCGCTGTGTTCGATTGGCTATAACCGGAAATCCCTGGCCAGGGTTGCTGAGATTTACTGGTAAGTGTTACCAGTAGTTTCTCGAACTGTTATAGACCTCATATTGACACGACTTATCGAGCTATTGGGGTCTGACGTTTACCACCCCTAGGCAAGATATGCGACATATCAGACAACGAGACCGGACTGTACGGTAAGTGTTACTGGTTGAATTCACAGGAGTGTGAGCGGGCTTGCTCGTCGATCTTCTGATCGCTCAATACTCGGGTGGCCATTACGTTTAGCAGACCGCTTGCGGCTTGTGGGTGTTTGATATGATCATCACCTGCTGCCGGCGTATTGACGAGTCTTTAGAGTCCTACACAGAGGTTTCCTAGCTCAAGCGAAACGAAATAGGAGCGCATATGAGATATGTGCGGGACCGAGAATAATGCATGTATGTGATACCGTATTCTATTCTCGCGATGAATGTATCGATTGGTTGTATGCGATATAATCTAGTTATCAAATCAAGGATTGATTCGATAAGTCGATGCATTGGATATTAGTCGGTCATATGCGATATGACCGTATCGTTAAATCAAGTATTGATTTAATGATTTAATGTATAATTATATATTTGATATATTACTTTGCATTAACTGGTATTGGTTCACTTAAAAAGGATTTTCTCACTTGATATGCACATTGTATATGTGATATACTTTTGTGCACTTGATTGTATCATGTTTGATGATACATGCATACTTGGTTAAGTGTATGATTAAACCATGGTTGTGTAATGGTTAGGGTTTTTGATTTACTTATTCATTTATTTATTTTGTTTATTTATTTTTGCAAAATAAATGAATGGAGGCTTTCTTTGTTTGCTAGTTGAAGCTTCATGAAGCTTTGACTAAGTGACCATTTTTGTTTTCATGCTTAACCCTAACTATTCCACTTAACCCTAGTTCATTCTCTACACTTGACCATGGTTGCTATATGATAAGTATTCCTTTTATTTTCTATTTTTGATAATACTTATCATATTATCTTCTTCTTCTCTTTCTTCTTCAAAATGAAGAAAATCTTCCCTCCATCAATGGCAACTTGAGAAAAAGAGTGAGAAATCCAATTCTAAAGTGAACCCACTTCCTATTTCTTCATCCTCTACCACTTGCCAAGTAGTATAGGGTGTTTTCTTCACAAGTTTCATGGCTTGGTGAAGTTGGAGCTTGATCTCGTGTTGACTCGACGTAGATCATCTTCGGCATCGAAGTCGACGACCTAGCCCACCAATTTCTCTGATGAAGCCGACGCTAGAGCCCGGGATCCGATGAACGCAGCTAGGGTACACCGTCATGGAGCTATGGAGGTGGCCGTTTACCCTTTAGTTAAGTTGTTAACTAGTTTCTAGTTTCGCCTAAAATTCTAGTTAACGATCTAGTCTAGGGTTTCTCGGCACCGTAAAATTTTAAATTGGCATGGTTGATGCCTTGTGAGACCTCATTTGAGTGCCTAGGAACCCTACACTGGTATCAGAGCCTAGCTAGAGCCTTAGGCGATGCACAGACGGAGTTTGAAGTCCGATCGAACCGAAACCCTTAATCCAAAATGCTCTCTGAACTTTTTTCAAAAACTGGGTTTTTTCCAGATTAAAAATTCTTAAAAAATTCAGCAGGAAATTCTAAGAATTACAGTGCAAAATTGACCAAGTGATTCGGCTAAAACGCGGCGGAACCGCGGCGGAAGCATAGCTTCTGCGGCGGTTCCGCGGCCATATGATGACGTCAGCCTGTTATTTTTGCACAGTAATTTGTTTCTTCAGGTGCTGAGTTTTCTGGGATGTTTTAATTTGCACTCAAGAGTTGAGTTTTCTGGGGTGTTTTGGAGCTTCGATGATTCGATCGGAAATTTCAAACTTTGTCTATATGCTTTTCCGGATAGTTAGAATATGTTAAAAAGTTCGACCGGATATAAATACCCAATTTTTCCCCTGTAGGGAAATTTCCAAGTGTTGGATCTTTCCGTGGTTTAATAACGTTCTAAGTAGTTCAAGTAACGCGATGGACCTTCTAGAAGACAACAAACCTTAACTCGATTATGTGACCGTCTTGAACTGCCCATTGAACCTTCGGGTTTGGGGCAGTATGGCGTGCCACATGTGAGGCGTTGGCTTGACCCTTCTACGGCTGGACCATTGGTACTGAGGCACGAAGTGAATGTTTTTAAATTTATTTCATGTGTTGAGCTGTTTCGGGAAAACTTGGGTGTTCGATTGTTCGATCGGAAAGTTTAACATTTTCTATTTATCCGGAATGTGATACAATAATTGGAATTCACAATTAGTTATAAGATAACTGAATGAATGTTATAAACACAGCACTTTAGTCTCACTTGATCGGTTGCCATGGAATTTTGATGCGATCAAAAGTCCGTCGCAATCACGGAGCATACGCGGATATTCGCCGGGTAAACTTAATAGATAGCCACGCCCCATAGCCCCGACCAAGTGACTGTAGGAGAACCCCGTTGCCGAAAGCATCCGTTCGGGTGCTCGCGGCAGCGATGTTCCGCCTTAGTGCACTTAGTCGACGGTATTGGGGGTGCGGCCGCCTGCTAAAGTTTGCGACGAGCATTCGATCAGGCTGTCGGGAATCCTGTTGAATTACCCGACTTAATATTGAAAAGTATTTTCGATAATGAGACTAAAATGCGGGGTTTATAATTGTTAGGCATGCGATGTCTAAGTATTTCATTTGATTAGGCATGCGATGTCTAAAGAGGTTGCGGATTCCAACTGTTGTAGTTTTACACTTTCTTTTCTGTGACCGTAAGTGTAATATGTGATATCGTCGGTTTCGTTGCTATATGTCAACGACAATTGGGATACGCATGTTTACTTACGTTGATGACATGTGATGTTATGTGTTGCTGGATATGTTATATTGGATCGTCGTGTTTGAATAGCTGGGGGTTTTATGTGAGAAGAGTGTTTTTCATTTTCATTCATGTAAAAACTTGTATGTAATATTCTTTTATTGGGGCACTTCCAGGTTGCGGAATATGTCACCGTTTGTATATTATTTACTTTTCCGCACTAGGATAGACCCAAGGAGGAGGGCATAAGTAACCGGGTTCTGGAGTCCAGTGGGAGACCAACTCGAGGAGTCGAGTCCGGGTCTCCTAACTCTAGTATTGGTAGGGTTGCTTTCCGCTCTCGTAGGGGTCTAGGGGTGTGGGTTTTGGCTATTCATCGCGACCGTGGAATCCGTGTTTTATACTGGCTCGTATTAAAAACACGGACGTCCTAGTATATCCAATATTTCATATGATTCTTCTGCTGCGATATCTATGATGTGATCATTTGATGTTTTGTGATGGATACTGTATATAGTATATATGATATATTATATAGACGTTACTTATGTTTTACACCAGCGCTAGCCCTTCCCTGCTCTGCCGTTAGTTACCTAACCTAACGGTGCACGAGAGGACATCGAGGCGAATGCGGATGGCATAAGTGTACGTCGTATTTATCTGTGATGATTAGGTACTTAAATGATGGGACTTCATTAATATGATTAATGAAAGAAAAGAAACCTAAGATGTTGTGGAATCGAATTTCTAAATAAAACAGGTAGCTGCAGTTCTTGCTTTGCATCGCGGTGTTCCTTGTAGAACATCCTGCACCTTATTCGATAAGGAAAGGACCGAGATCCCTTCACCGGGAGTGACTCCTTTAGCAATAACTGGCAGATGCTACAACCCTCGGTTTGTCTTTTGATTGCTTCTATAGTTTCTGCTTTGCACAGTGATATATATGATATACCCCGCACCTCATTCGACGAGGAAAGGACCGACGATCCCTTCTACGGGAGTGACTCCTTTAGCAAAACTAGAAAAGCCTCAAAACACTCCATTTCAAAAATTCATTCGATCCTACAACGATATCATGTTCATTACGCAATAGGTTTTCAGAAAAACCTGTCGTAGCCCTCCGTCATTTCAGATAAGTACTAGTTAGTATTCGTGCTACGTTTGTTGACTATGTTAAGGCGTAGTGTGCGGTAGCTAATTAGTGCTTATCTGTATAAGCATATGATGCGATTGGATTAGGGTAGTTGTGCGACTTTGTTGACTATGTTAAGGGTCGTGCGGGTGGGTTTAATTCAATCGGGAAATGACGGGTTGAACTTGACTAGCACTTATGATTTTTTGACTATGTTAAGGTCATATAGCTGCTAGGGGCAAAATATTATCGGGAATTTCAAGTGTTGAAATTTGCAATGAGATTGCATACCTTCTATGAGATAGTTGGATCCCGATACCCACTGCGAGTAAGAGTTACTCCTGGGAGAGTTTTACACATTACAATTAGCCGATCAAGTAGGTGTCTAGAAAGGTGTCAATGGGGTTACGCCTTTGGGAAAACGAGGTTTACATTAATTAGGTCCGTGCGAAAGCACGGGGGACCTCCCTCAAAGTACTGACACTGGCCTGGCTGAAAGATTGGCGAACTTGTAGTGTGTAATTAATCCCGGCTAATCTTTCCTTTTAGGGTTTGAAGGAAGATTTGATAAAAATAGTGGGAGCCATCCTGATTAGATAAAATAATAACCAATCTGATCTTGCAAGAGCATACGCTGAGTGTTTTCTTCTCTCTCTCCACAGGTAGCGACCATATCACGCCTTAATCAAGATAATAAAACGGATATATTGACCGAACCCGCTTGTTATACTGAGCTGGGGAACGTTGGTCCCACTCCAACTTATAATTGTTATAAGACAGAGCAGGATATTGGGGATTACCAGAATTCCCGTGCCGCCCAAACGAAGAAAGTGCATGCTGATGCATCATCTTCGGGTGTGTTCATTATATAGAACTGTTTCTCTGTGTCCTTTACGTCCTGGGTATATGATACCGGATCAGGATCCTGCATATGTAATATGTTAGATAGGGCTACAGATAGGTAGAGAACTGAGAACGGGTGATAAGTTTCATGAGACAGAAAACGGGGCAAGTGTTGCAGCCAAGTCTGTTGGTCACTGTCACCCTGTATTATCAGTACATTGATTCTGAACAAATGCTATTAGATACTGAACCTGATATACAAAATCATTTCAGTCTCTTTATTAGTAAATAAATGATAAAATTTTGTATTGTTGGATAATGTTTTGAACATTTCCTATATCAAAAGTTGATCGGCTCGGGCACATTATCTAAAAGCATTGATGTTCTAAATCAAACTACAGTTCTTTAGTATATAGAACACACACAAGAGGAAGAGTTCAGAAATGAACGAATCCTTCTTGAGGCATTGTAGACTAGGTCATATCAATGCGACCCGACTGGCTGAAGTTACATTTAGATGCATATTTAAATTAGTTTGAATTTACATCTTGTGAAACTTGCCAGTCATGTCACAGAGATAAGATGACCATAGCTCCATTTACTGGAAACAGAGAAAGAGTTAGTGAACTCTTGGGATGATACATGTTGATGTATGTAGGTCCCCAGTCTACATATGCCAAGACCGGTTCTTTGTACTTCATTACATTCTCTGATAATCTCTCGAGATTCAGACATATATTCCTGTTGAAACACAAGTCCGAACCTTTTGAGATATTCATAGAATATAAGTTAGAAGTAGAGAACCAAAATACGGGTATAAGTATTATGTCCTTTGATGTGATCGAGGAGGAGAATACTTGTGCATGGAATTCCTGGACTATTCTAATGGAGAATGAGATTCTCTCTCGGTATTACTCCTCCGTATACACCATAGCACGATGGTATATCGGGGCGGAGCAATCACACCCTATGAGATAAGGTGTGCTCTATGATGAGTACTACTGAGTTACCTATTTCCTTTTGGGAGTTATGCACTTATGAAGTTGCATACCTATTGAATAGGGTTCCAATCAAATCAGTTGCCTACCGCTTCATATATGATATGGAAAGGGAAGAGCCCATATCTTAAGTTGGTTAAGATTTGGGGTTGTCCGGGCTATGTCTAAAAGCATAATCCGGACAAGCTCGAGGCAAGGTCAGTTTTGTAGAACTGGAAAGGTTCCAGCTATACAAACTACAGCAGATGATTTGGTAGAACCAAAGGATTCAATAGTTTCCAACGAAACTCAGCCTCTCCGCCGATCTAGTAGGGTTCCTCACCCACCTGAGAGATACTTCGGTTTCTCTATGACAGTGGGAGCGAGGAATGCATCATGAGATGATGACCCAACTATTTTCGAGCTGGCCATCAGGAGTGGGACTTTATAAGAATGGCTGGATGCTTAGCGATCTGAGATGGAATTCTTATACACCAACAAAGTATGGACTTTGGTTGCTATATATGAAGGGTTAAATCCCCATCAGGAGCAAGTATATCTTGAGAAGATTACTTGGTGTAGATGGAAAAGTTGAGACTTTCAAAGCTAGACTTGTTAAAGGTTTTCGTCATCGACCAGGCGTGGATAATGATGAAAACTTTTCCAGTGGCTATGCTTAAGTCCATCCGGATCCTACTTGCCACGGCTACATACCAAGACTACGATATCTGGTGGTTGGGTGCCATGACTGCTTTTCTAAATGATGTTTTAGAAGAGTGCGTCTATAAGTACACAGCCAGAGGTCCTCGTAGACAGTGGGAGCAGCGGAAACGTGTGCAAGATGTTTTATGTGATAAAGCAGGCATCGCGGAGTCGGAACGTCTGTTTTGATGAGTTAGTCAAAAAGTTTGACTTCATCAAAATAGTAGATGAACCTTGTATATACAAAAAGGTAGTAGGGAGTATGGTAGTGATCCTCGTAGAGTACGTGGATGACATACTCTTGATAAGGAAGGAGTTTCCTATGCTACGCTCGGTCAATCTCCGCTTATCACAAGGATTCTCCATAAAGGATCAAAATAATACCTACTAAATCCTAGGTTTTGGATCTATGAGATAGATCTAATTGGATATTAGGAAAATCACTAGTTGTAGTGAGATGGTATCAATTGGTCCTGGGGAGAATCACTGGAAGGGTTCCAGGGTGATAAGGATGACTGAAAGTCAGTCACAGGCATTGTCTTTACCCTCAGAAAAGGGACGGTATGTTGGAAGAGTTCCAAGCTAGATACCGTGGCATACTAGATGATAAAGGCTGGATACATCGCTACTTAAGTTGCTACCAAAGAGGCAGTCTGGATGTATATTTGTTCATGAGATGAACTTAGTTCCTCCCATAGTGTGACAATGGAGTTGTGGCTTATGCCAAGGAACGTCCGTCCCATCAGTGATCCAGACATATTCTAAGGCAGTATCACCTGATCATGGAGATGGCTGATCTCCAAGGTGATCGAGGTTAGGAGAGTACTCAGAGGATAACACTGCGGATCCACTCACGAAGGCCTATTCCCAGAGAGAGACTTTTATGGGATGGTTGAGTATGAGATACTGCAACCACTGCTACAGATGACCCTAGTGCAAGTGGGAGATTGTTAGTTATATGTATGCCCTAGAGGCCATTACTATACATAGGATGTATATTGTAGTGGATGCTTGGACATATATAGGGAGGACTTTCTTGCTCGACATGATAGCATGCTATCTGGTTGCTCTTTACCTTAACGTGTATACTAATTGTCTCTCTGTTACATGTTGGTAAAGCCCTTAGGATGTGTACTTGACTACCTGGACTATGATGCGGATCATACTAGTGGGGGCATGGTAGTCTATAAGTACATCCTTCAAGGTCCCTAGTCGTGGGTGTATCGAGAAGGGGCATCGATATACCAGAGTAGACTAGCGTATACCCTCTCGACCCATACAGATGGGCGATGGATGATCCCATATCCATTGGTGTTTGACATCGGAGATGATATATGGGTGCTCAGTAGAGACTGGGTACACTGGACGGACTCGTCGAGAACTCCCAGATGGTATTATACCTCACGTCAGATGGCAGTTCTCTGGTGACACTGGTATAGGTTAGTCTGTAGACCCGAGATCGTCATAGAGTCTTGTGTGATTCCCACTGTGCTTTGATTTCCACCTTACCACGTCCAAGAGGGCATGCAAAACGGTGGTTTTGGGTACAATCCCGAATCACATGGAGGCAATGAGCGATAAGAGGGGATTCGTCTCTCCCGGTATAGGGAGTTGATGTTGCGCTGTGTTCGATTGGCTATAACCGGAAATCCCTGGCCAGGGTTGCTGAGATTTACTGGTAAGTGTTACCAGTAGTTTCTCGAACTATTATAGACATCATATCGACACGACTTATCGAGCTATTGGGGTCTGACGTTTACCACCCCTAGGCAAGATATGCGACATATCAGACGACGAGACCGGACTGTACGGTAAGTGTTACTGGTTGGATTCACTGGAGTGTGAGCGGGCTTGCTCGTCGATCTTCTGATCGCTCAATACCTGGGTGGCCGTTACGTTTTGCAGACCGCTTGCGTCTTGTGGGTATTTGATATGATCATCACCTGCTGCCGGCGTATTGACGAGTCTTTACAGTCCTACACAGAGGTTTCCTGGCTCAAGCGAAACGAAATAGGAGCGCCTATGTGATATGTGCGGGACCGAGAATAATGCGTGTTTGTGATACCGTATTATATTCTCACGATGAATGTATCGATTGGTTGTATGCGATATAACCTAGTTATCGAATCAAGGATTAATTCGATAAGTCGATACATTGGATATTAGTTGGTCATATGCGATATGACCGGATCGTTAAATCAAGTATTGATTTAATGATTTAATGTATAATTATATATTTGATATATTACTTTGCATTAACTGGTATTGGTTCACTTAAAAAGGATTTTCTCACTTGATATGCACATTGTATATGTGATATACTTTTGTGCACTTGATTGTATCATGTTTGATGATACATGCATACTTGGTTAAGTGTATGATTAAACCATGGTTGTGTAATGGTTAGGGTTTTTGATTTACTTATTCATTTATTTATTTTGTTTATTTATTTTTGCAAAATAAATGAATGGAGGCTTTCTTTGTTTGCTAGTTGAAGCTTCATGAAGCTTTGACTAAGTGACCATTTTTGTTTTCATGCTTAACCCTAACCATTCCACTTAACCCTAGTTCATTCTCTACACTTGACCATGGTTGCTATATGATAAGTATTCCTTTTATTATCTATTTTTGATAATACTTATCATATTATCTTCTTCTTCTCTTCTTCTTCAAAATGAAGAAAACCTTGCCTCCATCAATGGCAACTTGAGAAAAAGAGTGAGAAATCCAATTCTAAAGTGAACCCACTTCCTATTTCTTCATCCTCTACCACTTGCCAAGTAGTATAGGGTGTTTTCTTCACAAGTTTCATGGCTTGGTGAAGTTGGAGCTTGATCTTGTGTTGCCTCGACGTAGATCATCTTCGGCATCGAAGTCGACGACCTAGCCCGTCCATTTCTCCGATGAAGCCGACGCTAGAGCCTGAGATCCGATGATCGCAGCGAGGGTACACCATCACGAAGCTATGGAGGTGGAGGACCGGATCTACAAAGGTTGTATTTCCGTTTACCCTTTAGTTAAGTTGTTAACTAGTTTCTAGTTTCGCCTAAAATTCTAGTTAACGATCTAGTGTAGGGTTTCTCGGCACCGTAAAATTTTAAATTGGCATGGTTGATGCCTTGTGAGATTTCCTTTGAGTGCCTAGGAACCCTACACTGGTATCAGAGCCTAGCTAGAGCCTTAGGCGATGCACAGACGGAGTTTGAAGTCCGATCGAACCGAAACCCTTAATCCAAAATGCTCTCTGGACATTTTTCAAAAACTGGGTTTTTTCCATATTAAAAATTCTTAAAAAATTCAGCAGGAAAGTCTAAGAATTACGGTGCAAAATTGACCAAGTGATACGGCTAAAACGCGGCGGAACCGCGGCGGAAGCATGGCTTCTGCGGCGGTTCCGCGGCCATATGATGACGTCAGCCTGTTATTTTTGCACAGTAATTTGTCTCTTCAGGTGCTGAGTTTTCTGGGATGTTTTAATTTGCACTCAAGAGTTGAGTTTTCTGGGGTGTTTTGGAGCTTCGATGATTCGATCGGAAATTTCAAATCGGTTACTTGTGCTCCCCGCCTTGGGTCTACCTAATGCGGAAAAGTAAATAATATACAATGGTGACATCATCCTCAGCCCGGAAGTGCCCCAATAAAAGAATATTACATACAAATGAATTTTACATGAAAGAAAAAGAAAAAAACTTTCATCTCACATAAAACCCCCGGCTATTCAAAACACGACGATCGAATATAACATATCACAGCAACACATAATATCTCATATCATCAACGTAAGCAAGTATGCATATCCCGATTGTCGTTGATGTATAGCAACGAAGCCGGCGATACACCACATACTACGCTTACGGTCACAGAAAAGAAAGTGTAAAACTACAACAGTTGGAATCCGCAACCTCCTTAGACATCGCATGCCTAACCAAATGAATTCCTTAGACATCGCATGCCTAACCAAATGAATTCCTTAGGCATCGCATGCCTAACAATTATAAACCTCGCATTTTAGTCTCATTATCGAAAACTATTTTCAATATCAAGTCGGACAATTCAACAAGATTCCCGACATCCTGATCGAATGTTCGTCGCAAACTTTAGTAGACGGCCGCACCCCCGGATGCCGTCGACGAAGTGCACTAAGGCGGAACACCGCTGCCGCGAGCACCCTAACAGATGCTTTTGGCGACGGGGTTCTCCTACAGTCACTTGGTCGAGGCTATGGGGCCTGGCTGTCTATTAAGTTTACCCGGCGAGTATTCGTGTACGCTACGTGATTGCGACGGACTTTTGATCACATCAAAATTCCGTGGAAACTGATCATCTGAGACTAAAGTGCTAGATTTATAACATTCAAATTAGTTATCTCATAACTACCTGTGGATTCCAAATATTGTATCACATTCCAGATAAATAGACAATGTTAAAATTTCCGATCGAATAATCAAACACCGAAGATTTCCCCAATATATATCTCAACACTTGAAATCAGTTTAAAAACATCCATCACATGCCACAGTACCAATGGTCCAGCCGTAGAAGGGTCAAGCCAACGCCTCACATGTGGCACGCCGTACTGCCGCAAACCCTAAGGTTTAGAGGCAGTTCAAGGCGGTCACATAATCGAGTTAAGGTTTGTTGTCTTCTAGAGGGTCCACCGCGTTACTTGCACGACTTAGAATGTTCTTAAACTCGAGAAAAAATCCAACTTTTGAAAAAATTTCCGACTGGGGAAAAGTGAGTTATTGATATCCGTTCGAACTTTTTAACAGTTTCTAAAAATTATCCGGACAAAACTAAATGAAGTTAAATTATCCGATCGAATCATCGAGTCCCCAATACAACCCTAGAAAACTCAACACTTGAGTGGAATTAAAAAATTCCCAGAAAAAATTGCCAAGAAAGGACCTAAGAATAAATTCAAGAAATTCCAGGGAATAAGTCATAATTTTGGCCGCGGAACCGCCGCCAAACCCTTGGATTGGCCGTGGTTCCGCGGTCAAATAGTTGACTCAGTGAACCGTACTTCACAGTAATTCTTAGTTTTTCCTGCTTGTTTTTCTGAGCATTTTTAATTCATAAAAAAGTACAGTTTTGAAAAATGTACAAAGAGGGGGTAATATCGGGTATTCCGAGTTCGATCGGACTTTAAACTTCGCCTAGACTTCGCCTAAAGCTCAAGCTTGGCTCTGATACCACTGTAGGGTTGCTAGGCACGCACACAAGGGTCTACGAGGCATCAACCATGCCCGATTAAAATTTTAGCCCTGCCGAACAACCCGAAGCCGGATCTTTAAACTAAGGTTTAGGCGAAAACAAGTATGTTAAACTCTTTAACACTAAGTGAGAGGGATTACAACCTTTGTAGATCCGGTCCTTCACTTCTTAAGCTCCGTGTTGAGATCCCTTCACTGCGATCATCGTGTTCCGGACTCTCGAGAGGCTTCACGAAGAGAAAGATGCAGTCTTGCTTCCGATCTTCGATAACATAGATGATCTACCTTGAAGTTTCGTTAACACAAGCTATCACTCATGAAATGATGTGAATACCCTCATCTAAATGGCAAGGTAGATGAGGATGATGAAGTAGGATTTTTGCTCTCATTTATAATCTTTTTCTCACTCACTTTCATCACAAAAGAAAGCTTTTTCAAGAAGGAACTCAAGGAAGAAGAAGAATGAATATCATTTTCCTTTTGTGATGAACAATGAATTATTGTAGTGGTTACAAATCTAACCAAGGGTTAAGCATGAAAGAGTTAACCCTTGTAGAGAGTTAACTAGAGTTAATGGTTTGGATTGGGTTAATATAATATCTTCACAAAATATCAAGCAACCACAAAGTCAAAGCTTCATGAAGCTTCATGCAAAAGCTAACCCTAATCCAAACCCTAACCAAGTTTAAACCCTAAACCATTGTTAAATTTGTAACCCTAACATGTTACAATATTATATATCACATATACAATATATTTTGTAACAATAGAAAATAATACAATTAACATATATCACATATATATCAATGTATTATCCCGTGAGAAAATGAATCTTTTAGTGAGCTATTATTAGTTAATGTAATTTAATATATCATATATATTATTATACATTAAATTATCGAATCAACACTTGATCCGATAATCCGGCTATATCGCATATAACCGACTAATACGATGACCCGACTATATCACATATACCCGGCCGATATCTCATATCGCGAGAATCCAATACGGTATCACATACCGCATTATCCTCGGTCCCGCATATATCACATATGTGCTCCTACTCCGTTTTGCCTGAGTCATGAAACCTCTGTGTAGGACTCTAAAGAATCGTCAATACGCCGGCAGTAGGTGATGATCATATCAAACACCCACAAGCTGCAAGCGGTCAGCTAAACGTAATAGCCACCCAGTTATTGAGCGCTCATAAGATCAACAAGCAAGCCTGTATATTCTCCTGTGAATCCAATCAGTAATACTCCCGTACAGTCCGGTCTCGTCGTCTGATATATATGTTGCATATCTCGCCTAGGGGTGGTAAACGTCAGACCCTAGTAGCTCAATAAGTCGTGTCGATATGAGGTCTATAACAGTTCGAGAAACTATTGATAACACTTACCAGTAAATCTCAGCAACCCTGGCCAGGGATTTCCGGTTATAGCCAATCGAACACAGCGCAACATCAACTCCCTATACCGGGAGAGACGAATCCCCTCCTATCGCTCATTGCCTCCATGTGATTCGGGACTGTACCCAAAAGCCACCTTTTTGCACGCCCACTTGGACGTGGTATGATGGAAATCAAAGCACAGTGGGAATCACACAAGATTCTATGACGATCTCGGGTCAACAGACTACTCTGTACCAGTGTCACTGGAGAACTGCCATCTGACGTCATGTATAATACCATCTGGGAGTTCTCGGCGAGTCCGTCCAGTGTACCCAGTCTCCACTGAGCACCCGTACACCATCCTTTATGTCAAACACCGATGGATGTGGGATCATCCATCGCCCATCATATGGGTCAAGATGCGTATACGCTAGTCTACTCTGGTGCATCGATGCCCTGTCTCGATACACCCTCGACTAGGAACAATTATAGGATGTACTCGTCGACTACCGTGGCCCCACTAGTATGATCTCATCATAGTCCCAGTAGTCGAGTACATATCCTAAGGGCTTTATCAACATGTAACATAGAGACAATCAGAGTTCATGTTAAGATAAAGTACAACCAGATAGCATATTATCATGTCGAGCAAGAAAGTCCTCCCTATATATGTCCAAGCATCCACTACAATATACATCAAATGTACAGTAATAGCCTCTAGAGCATACATATAACTAACTGGGCTAAGGAAGCTCAGCGTGTAGGAGGGCTCGGAGGTGAGCCAATGGTTATTTGTAAGACGAGCATAGGAGTGATCCGGGAGGTCCTCGAAGGTCGAGAACATCCTCGGGTCGAAGGCCCGGGGTATTCCTTCAATGTACCGTTCTTGCTCCTTTCCCGTAAGCCTTGGGACACGTCATCTTCCACGTATCATAATCTGGGAGTTCTCAGTCCTGAGCATCATCAACTACCATGGCCAGCCACCCTCTTGGCCGAGAAAAACCCTCATTCCCTTTATGAACCACCACCACCACCTTCACCACACCCTCGACCTTCGACGCCCATTCGACACGACCATGAACTATGAAGCATGGTTCCAAGGCTGGGCCCGAGATCGAGTGAACGCCACGATCGTTTCGCCGGCTTCGAATCTCCGTTCCGTCGACGTTTTGGTTATGTACGCGACAATATTCGATGAAATGGCTCAATGAAAACTTCATGTCCATGCGTTCTAACCACACCTAAGTCTCCTCCTTTTCCCTCTACTCTCTCCTGATTAGGATATGCTACGGCCAACTCTTTGCAAAGATTATCTTTAAAAAAAAGTTTAAATTTCAAGATGAACATGTGACATTCATTTTTTTCCTATTTGAACCTTCATTAGTTTTAAAGTCAGAACCCTGCATGTTTCTCAGGGACCAAAAGCAACATAAGCAAGAACATCAGGCATTTTTACTAATTATTTGGATGATTAAGTAGCTTACAAATTTTAATAGAATAGAATACATCATCAATTTGTGTTTCTATCATTTTTTTAGTTAGTCAATGTAACAGTACATATGGTTTGCAGGATACTAATTATTTGACTAAAGAGATTAGTACAATTAGTTCATTGAGGACAATACTACATAAGGGTAGTGAAGTAATTATTGATGGTATTATATGGCAATGGTAATGAAAATTTTTGTGGTCATGCATTTATATATGTAGGATATTGTACATATAGCAAATGAGTGTAATATCATATAATACACAATTGCTGTTATATGTGAGGGTGTGGAAGAGTTGTATGAAAATGCATATTATGTGTAGAAGCACAACGAATAAACATTGTGAAAACAACAACTGATTAGTAACAGGAATAGATAAGTTTTGTACACATACTATGTCATAAATAATAAGTGGTTATATTATCGGTACAATTACTAAGTCATACATATTATCCCTTTTTCCTTTGCACAATTACGCGTCTACAACCCTTTTAGGGGAACCCATTGCGGATGGTGCGGGTTATCGCACGTTCTTGCGACAGTAGAGCGAGATGCAGAACTCCTCACGGAGTATTCGGTCTCGAAAGGAAAAAAGTACGGTTTTTAAGAAATACAAATTTTCTAAATAAAAACTAAATTTTAGAAAATTATATAAAACTATGAATTCGTAATTCCAATAAAAACATGTTATGAACCAATATTTTTAAAAATGAAGATTTAAAATTTTTAATAAAATACCATAAGGTTGCCAAAAGAACTAGTCTTCAATAAAATACCATGAACTTTTACAAACTAGGTATTCATCATCAAAATACCTCAATACTTAAAACACATGCTCATGAAAACCCTAAGTAATACAAAACACCTTTGGGTTTTATTTTTAATCCATATTAAAATATTTTTTCATAAAATCCCCTCGAGATATACAAAACGATATTTTAAGGACTTTAGTAAATATAGGTTTAAGTGGGATCAATTCTCTTGAGCTCTAGGGAGCCGGAGAAAGTGAGTGCTTGCCTATTCAGATTAGAAAATTTAACAGGAGTTATCAATGGCAATTGTCTTGGAAAAAGATACAAATCCCGCCGTTCATGTGCAACAGTTGCCAATGACTCCCGAAGCTAAGAATTCAAGAGTTAAATCAATACAAGTGTCTGACTCAGTTTGAGTCCAAACTTAAACCTGAATCCAAGATCAAACACGAATACCTAATCATGAACTTGAACACTCGAAATCAATACCAAACTCAAACATGTATACTTAACTTGACTTCACTAAACCATAGTTATAAATTGACATGAACTTAACATGAATACCAGAACACAATGGTTGTTATTGAAACTGACTTGACTCGAACCATGAATCCACCTTGACATGAATACATGAACACTTGACACGAATACTTGATATTGACATGAACTCATTCATGCTATCTGATGTATTCATGGATTCGAGCAAGGCTATTAATTTAAACTGTAACGTAGAATACACGGGGTGTTGGGGTAGTTCATATGTAAATCCAACTAAATCTCAAGAGTCCCTCTAGATCATGAATTCATTTCTACTAACACAAGTAAGCTATCATGAGTGCCCGTGTTTCCTTGCTTCTGGATTATAGCCTGTTGAGTTTGGAATACTTCAACACTAGCTTGAAGTCCCGTTACAAACACTTGATTCGGGCCCGTGGTTCCTTACCCCTGGATTACAGCCTATTGGGTTCGAAAACACTCTTGAGATTGGTTGACATTCACCCTTGAACATACATTACATTAGTTGACCCATGTAAAGACTTTTTAGGACACTTACATTCACTTCATGTGTACTATACCTACACCACACGGCCATGCTATACTAAACTCATGTTATTTTACCATGATATATATAGAGAACTGTATGTTAAATAGAATTGCCATGATTACATTGAATGACATGTTTAAACAACATATCTTCTAGTCCATTACTTCAAGATATACATTTTCTTTATCATTATAATTCACACCTAAATTCTTGGGGACTTACCGAGCGAAAGTTCGCAGACAGGCATGCCACACATCTTTGTTTCTTGGAATGTTCGTCAGATACTGTGGAAACCGAGGAGGTGGACACCACCGAGGAGGAGCACGACCATATCACGATTCAGGACTAGACTAGCTATCTTTTTCAGTTTATGTATGCCACCTGTTTCGGCATTTCTCTTCTTGTATTGTATTTCCTTCCAGTTGAACTCATGTATCGTAAATACTTCAAGTTGAATGTAAATGAAGTTGTTGAAGTTTAAATCTTATGTTTATTTCTTGTCATTTTATATTGCTCCATTTTGCTTAGAGTATTTATTCTAGGAAATGACCTTGAAATAAATACATCGCGGGCTTGCCACGTCAGCGTTTCTGTTTATTGGGAAGCAGAGCGTGACAGTTTTCATTGCATTTAACCTATAATGCGATCCCATCAATTAAGTTCTTATACATCACAGAAACAACCAAAATAGAATACTGCATTCGCCACGGGGTCCGGGGACTTCACCGTAAAGTAACTTAATTTACGGCAGTGTATGGGCAGGGCTAGCACGGGTGCAAAACATATACAACATTTATATATATCATCACAGGAAGGTAATAAACATCACAGGCATGCGATAATTAAGATGGAATAGCAGATAAACTAGGTGCACCGTGTTTTGTTTGAGCCGCAAACGAAAAGCAACGTTCCCTAGTC
Organism: Agapanthus africanus; assembly: GCA_030015575.1. Lineage (NCBI taxonomy): Eukaryota > Viridiplantae > Streptophyta > Magnoliopsida > Asparagales > Amaryllidaceae > Agapanthus > Agapanthus africanus. The sequence continues at coordinate 273,599,847 of JASDDO010000012.1, forward strand.
ATGTGGATAGCTCGAAAATCACCTAAAACAAAGACCCCTACGAGCGCAGCAAGCTACTTGACAATTCTAGAAGTGAGGCAACCATCACTCAATGACATTAGTGGGTCACCCGTCACTTCATGAAATCCGGTAACTTGAGCACTCCACCGTGGGTCTATCCTAAATCCCCTACAAATGTGGCGAATAGCCCGCCAATTCTAGAGTAAGGAGGCTCGAACTCACCACTGCGAGACGACCACCTAGCACACTTTAGAACCCAGCTATTCGAGCACTCCTCCGTGGGTTATCCTAATACAAGAATGAATGAATATACAATGGTAACATCGACCTCAACCCGGTCATGTTCCAATAAAACAATATAAAATAAGCGGTAACGACGGCCACAATCCGCCCGCTCGTCTCGAATAACAAATATACATTCAATTCTACAATGAGGGGCTATCCACCATGACTATCTGTCTAATCCATCACAAGATATATAACAACAGAACAGGCAAGTGTTTGCAGCCCCATCTAATCGACCTATAGCAATTAGACAATGTATACAAACACATATACCAAGATAGAAACATAAACGATGTTAAAATTTCAACCGAAAACAATCCTGAATTGCTCGTATGCACAAACACTACAAAAAAAATCTGGGGAAAAAAGATGTATACCAAAAATCTTGTTTCTATAATTCTAAACAACTGACAAAATTTGGGAATAAACAGAAAAATTAGGCCGCAAACATTGGCCAATCTTTGTTTGTTTCTCCTCGAATTTTGTGCAAAGTTTTCTTTCTTAAAATGTAGTCCATAGACATATACAAAAAAAATTCAGGTTCCGTTTTGAAATGGACAAAAACATGGAATTCGAAACTAAATACGGGTAAATTTTCGGTCTCGAAACTAAAACATCGTCTAAACTAGCTCTAGTGTTTGGTTTGGCTCTGATACCATGTTAGTAGACGCCCGTGCTCGTGCCGCAAACTAGCGGCCAATGCGGAATACAAAACAAAATTTTTTGAATCAAGAGCACGAACTCTACAACCTAGTGTAACGTCATAAAATTTATTAGAGTTAATTATAATTTAATTAGCGATAAACATGGGTTTTAAATAAAACTTAGTAAATAATTATTTTCATATATATATATATATATATATATATATATATATATTTATTTTAATATATAAACATACATACATATTTAACTTAGAATTGATAATATGCTTGTCACGACCCGAATTGGGCACGTAACCGGCACTTAGATTGTGTGACATCTAAAGATGTCAACACAATCCAAGTAAACCAGAAACCAAGATCTAAACCCTTTGTAAAGAATTAAGAAGGTAAAGTTTAAAAAGAAGTAATTGATATGAAATCTAAATTTTTGGTTTGCAATGATAATTTAAATTGAAGCACATGTCAAGTGGTTTTTGAAAAGGAGTAAAAAGTGTTTTTGTACATTAAATTTTCGACAACACCACCTTTGTAAATATTGGGGAAAACAAGTACATAATAAGAATAAAATAAATATTATAACGGCATCCCCTAATTAGGAGCAACATCAATGCCAATTTGCGGAAACAACCCACGCAATGTATATGCGACGCTCAAAAGCAAAGAATTACAAGCAAACTAAGTGAAAGAATACACAAGCAACATAACTAGTTGATTCTACTCAAATCGACCCAAAATATACATAAGTCTCCACTCGTTCTAGGTCAAATAATATACATGGATGGAGTGACACTAGATACAAAATATAGAATAAACATAGGGGCGGTTAATAAACATGTAACCCACCTAGCAAAATATGCGACGAAATCCAAGATATGTGTCTGCAGCGCCGCTATGCGTTCACGCGATCTCTCCTGCAAGGAAATAAGGCACAACGAGGGTGAGTTTCCAACTCGGTGAATAAAACTAATATCAAACAATGAAAATCGTATGCATAATCGAAATAGCGACTAAACCTATGCATCGGATAGTCATGATATGTAATAACATGTGAAACATGAATATGTCACAATTGTACCTATATAGAAGAAAATGGAAATCTTATCAAGTATTCCAAAAATATTGATCATATTCATAAACTATCATCAAATCCAGTGTCAAATATTGACACAAATCTTCAATTCTTCCTGGCATCGTTCCCCGAACGATCCTGACATCCAACAACATCGGTCGGTATTCTCCAGATATCCGCCGTGTTTCTCAAACGATCTCTGGTATCGAGTGTCCTCGCTAGGCTTTCCGCATCAAATGTGGCTTTCTTGCCCCTCGGTCTTGTTAGTTATATGTATGCCGTAGAGGCCATTACTGTACATGTGATGTATATTGTAGTGGATGCTTGGACATATATCGGGAGGACTTTCTTGCTCGACATGATAGTATGCTATATGGTTGAACTTTATCTTAACATGTACACTTATTGTCGCTCTATTACAAGTTGATAAAGCCCTTAGGATGAGTACTTGACTACCAGGATTATGATGTAGATCATACTAGTGGGGACAGGGTAGTCGCTAAGCACATCCTTCAAATGTTCCAAGTAGTGGGAGTATAGAGACAGGGCATCGATACTCCAGAGTAGACTAGCGTATACACTTCTCGACCCATGTGATGGGCGATGGATGATCCCATATCCATTGGTGGTTGACTTCATAGATGGTATACGGGTGCTCAGTGGAGACTGGGTACACTGAACGGACTCGCCGAGAACTCCTAGATGGTATTATACCTATCGTCGAATAGCAGTTCTCTAGTGACATTGGTACAGGTTAGTCTGTAGACCCGAGATCGTCAACGAGTCTTGCGCTATGCTAGATTGGCCATAATAGGAAATCCCTAGCCAGGGTTGCTGAGATTTACTGGTAAGTGTTATCAGTAGTTTTGCGAACCGTTATGGATCTTGTATCGGCATGAATTATCAGGCTATTGTGGTCTGACGTTATACCACCCCCAGGCTGTGATATGCGACATATCAGACGAAGAGACCAAACTGTATGGTAGTGTTACCGATTGAATTCGAAGGAGTATGAGCAGGCTTGCTTGTTGTTCTTCTGATCGTTCAATACCCGGATGGCCATTACGTTTAGCAGACCGCTTATGGCTTGTGGGTGTTTGATATGATCATCACCTACTGCCAGCGTATTGACGAGTCTTTAGAGTCCTACACAGAGGTTTCCTGGTTCATGCGAAACGGAGTAGGAGCACATATGTGATATGTGCGGGACCGAAATTAATATGAGTATGTGATACCGTATTCTATTCTCGCAACTTGTGTAATTGGTCGGTTATATGTGATATTGCCAAGTTATCGGATCAAGTGTTGATTCGATAAGTTGTTATATTTGATATTAGTCGATTGTATGTGATATAGCCGGATTATTAAATCAAGAGTTGATTTAATAATTTAATGTATAATTATATATTTGATATATTACATTACATTAACTAATATTAGCTCACTTAAGTAATTCTTTTTCTCACATTTGATATACTTTACATATACGTGATATATTTATTGTTTTCTTTTTGGCACAAAATCTATATGTGATATATATTGTTATGTCATGCTAGGTTACACTTGCAACATGTTTTATGAGACTCACACCATGCTGGGGTTAAGTTAGGGTTTATATTTATTTCAAGCAAATTCAAAATTGTGGAGATATTTGTCATGGTTCAAAGCTTGTAGAAGCTTGTGGTCTTCATTGACTTAGTCCATTCCTTTGTCTTGCTTAAGATATTAGTTAACCCAACCCTTAACCTTAGACTCTAGTTTATTCTCTACATGAGTTAGGCATGACACTAACTCACCATGGTAGCAATTCTAACTTCACTCTCTCATTCATTTTCTTCATCACTTCTTCTTCTTCCTTAAGAGAAAGATCTTGCTAGCTTTTTCTAAGTGATGATTTATTGTGAGAAAATTATTTCTAAAGTGAGCAAACTTCCTACTTCATCATCGTCTAATATTAGCCATTTTAGTTTAGGGTGTTTGCTTCACTAATCTCACCATTAGTGAAGAGATAGCATGAGCTAGTGTCTCCTCGACGTAGATCATCTTCGGCCTCGAAGACTTCGATGCAAGCTTGTTCATTTCTTCATGGGAGCCTCTTTAGAGTCCGGGAGTTCGTGATTGCAGTGAAGGGACTACTACACGGAGCTATTGAAGTGAAGGACTGGTCTACAAAGGTTGTATTCCTTGTTCGCTTTAGTTGCAAAGTTGTTTGCATTAGTTTCGTCGGATTTTCTAGTATCTAATCTAGGGTTAGGGTTAGCTAGAACGGAAATTTTTTAAATATGGCATGGATGATGCCTCCCGAAAACTTGCTGCCGTGCTAGGCAGCCCAACAGGTCTCGACTGGGTCCACCTTGTATCCGACTGTATACTCTCCCACTCAGTCTGGATAACGTAAAAATCCACAACCGTATAAATCCCCCACTCGGTTCGGAATAAAACAAAATCATAAAAACGTCAACTCATGGTGGACATATCATATAAATCATGAGAACACGTAAAGTTATAAACAATTTAAGTCGTATCAACTATATTATGTAGTGAATTAAAACTTAAAACAACAGAAATCTCATAATTCAATATTGCATGATAAAAGTAATAATAGTGAAAATGATATACGATATATATCAAACAATAGCTAATGATGCGTGACAACAGTGATTAATGATACCAGCAGTGCGCAATAGCATATAGATGACATGGCAAGTTTTATGTGTGTACGTGGCATGTTAATTACTGATGGGGTGTAGTATAGCATGTAGGCATGAGCAAGTGCAACATAAACTCATCGGTAATAGTGCAAATGTCCTAGCAATTGTCAAGCAATAGTGTTTAAAATGTGTGAATGCATGCGATGCCAATCTAGGTTTAGTTATGCGAACAAAATGAATAGAAAGCAAATATCGCAAGTTTTTAGGTTTCGGGCGCTATACGGCATCCATACAATGTCCCCGGTAGACGTTTAGTCTACTCACCGAAACAAGACATGATCTACACAGATCCAAGCACTTTCTTCCCTTTCCTCGCTACTTCCAAAGTCCCCGCGGTCGTTCCTAACATCGAAATACAACTTTCGTATATAAGCGACTAATTTCCGATACGAAGAATATTCAAAAACTAAGTGAACTAACTTACGTAACGTAATACGTGTGATTATCATGTGCCATACATACCTAAAGCTACCTAGACCTACCCCCGAATCATCGTATTTTGAGAAAACATCAAAACGTAATACGCACTATCCCTATCATACGATAAAATATCACAAAAAGTATAGTACAAAGCTTCCAGATTTTTATATACACAATCTAGGTAAAAACTAAGTATACCAGATACCATAGATAACACACAGAGAGATATCCACAAAAATTCAACACCCAAGTCCATATAAAAACCGGCGGTAGCGGGGAAAATTGAAATTCTGGCGGTCGAACTATATGGAATTGGGTCCGGGTTTCAAGGGTGCATTCTAGGTCCTAACACCATCCTACTATATTGTAAGATTTTTTTGTGAGCAATATACTTATAGCACATTCTATTTGAGGCTAAAACACTAACTAAACAAGAATTCAGATATCGTATATACTTTATTTGACACCAAAACCCCTAAGAAAACATGAAAAGCTTGGTTTTTACCTATATTGAAGAATTCCACAGAACTCTAAATATCAGGATGTGCAACAGGGAGTTGAGGAGGCCTAGCTTGAGTGATTTGAACCATCCTCCATGAAAACCCTAACTTTTCTTTTTGTGAGGGTCGAGAGTTATATGATTTTGGTGCTAAAGTGTTGGGGAAATAACTTAGTTCAGTTTGATAAATTAAAACAAAAGAATGAGTGTTGTGTTGAAAAGAAAGAAAGGTGTCATAAGGGAAGGGTGAAGTGTGTATGTGTAAGGAGGAGGTGTAACTCTATGGTTCGCCTCATAGTATAGTGTGTGTGGGTATATATGCTAACCTTAACACCTATTTACTCTCATCTTTACACTTAAACCCTCATAAATCCTAAAACCCCACTTGCAAATAAAACTTTTCATTTTAAAAGGAACTCTTACAATTTAAATGTCCCTCATAATTAATTACTATAACACTTAAATACCATATTCTTTTATAAAAGTCTTTTATCAAATTTTTAAAAGAAAATTTTAAATAACATTTAAAATTTAAATAATAATTTAAAAAATTTCCAAAACGTTACAATGCTAGTTTAGGCTAAGACCCAATTTAGTAGCCATAACCCTTAAACCCCACAACTACTTCTTTATTTTAGCAAACTAAGTTTTTATTTTTTTTTAAAACAAAAGACAAGAAGATAAAATAATAATGGTGGGACATTAGAGGATGGTGCCTTAAATGAGGGAAATAAATGAGAAGGAAAATTAATGGATGGCTAATATCAAATCATTCTTCTCCTCTTTCTCTCTTTCTTCTTCTTCATTTGTTCTTCCTCTTTTCTTCACCTCCTCTTCAAAAAAAATCTCTCTGCCTCCCCAAAGCAATCCAACAAATGAACATCAACCTTACTAAATTCATCACAAATCCTCACAAATCCTAATTTTGTGCCTTCAAGACACTTGTGTATGCCAAATCCTTTATCTTGATGCCTTGCAAACCTCAGGACCTCCATCAAGCTAATCTAGAGGTAATAAGCCAACCTTAATCTTATTTTATCAAATCTCTTACCTTAACAACTCCTAATCTAAATTAAAGTTTATGTTTTGTGATATTTAAAGACTTAAAGATAGGTTTTTGGGGTTATGAAACTTCTTGGGTTGACAACACCTTAATCTAGGTTTGATGAGAGTACTTTAGTGTTAATTATCGCTTACTAAACCCAAAGACTTCACTAATCTACCGTGATATTTGAATTAGTTTTAAAACTAATATTTAGTTAAAGTCTAGGGTTCCAAACTAAATCTTCTATTAAACCAGTAACCTCCGAATTATTTTCTGACTACAGAGAGCTTGTTAGTGAATCCTGAGTGCACCCTTGAAACGCGAGCCCTTCCCTCCAATCTTTGGCCGCCAAAAAATGCAAAATGATCGCAATTTGCGGCTCATTCTGGGAATTTAGGTGTAGGTTTTTGTCTGGGGCTATCTAAGACTCTAATTAGACCTCTGATATATGCAACTTTTTTCAATTTTGCGTATAAAAAAATCTGGGAGCGTTTTACCTTACTTTTTGCGATATTTTAACGTACGATATGGATATCCCGACTCTCGTTTAAGTGTTTTAGTTGGTTAACGGCCTTTCGGGGCAGTCCTAGGTGTTGTTGCACAAGTTTAGCACACTGGGTTCACACGCGTTAACATGTGAGAGTTTAGTTCGTTTGTGTATTGTATATATGTGCCGTATCGAAATTCTAGCACTCACGTGCTAAGGTTTTGTTCGATGCTAGGATCGGTTGCGGGGACTTCGGATGCGGCAAAGAAAGAGAAGGAGGTGATCGGATTCGAATTGCTCGATGCCGTTCCGGTAAGTAGATTTAACATCTACGAGGGAATCGTTTGCATGACGTTAAGCGCCCGAATGTCTAGATTCAAATTACACAATCTTATATAGATATATACATTCACATGTTGCATACGCATTACCATACACATTTTATTGCTTGCTACGTATTGATACATCCTCGTTAGGACACTTGCACTATTACCAAAGGGTTTATGCCGCACGTGCACAAACTTACATGTACACACATACTGTCGCGAACCGAAAAAGGCACGTGACTGGCACTTGAATCACGTGAAGTCTATAGGACCCCACATAATTCAAGTAAGCCAAAAGCCCAGAAATCTAAACCTTTTTAGGAGAAAAATAGTGGAGATGCTGTTTTTGAAATAAGATTATAGAAATCAAGTTCTTTTTACAAAACATATATAATAGTACACGAAAACACAATTGTTTATATTTAACTTGAAAACATTTTCGTCATTGAAAATTTGGGCAGCACCTCCCTTGTAATTTGTAACCCAAAAATGAATACAAGCAATAATATATAAGGCATCCCCAAGAGGGAGCTAGCTCTTCGCCAATTGACAGAAACAACCACGCAAGTAAGGCAAATATACAACGCTAAAGGCGAGGATCAAACTCAGAAAGAAAACAAGAAAACTAAGCATCAGGAAAAATCAGAAGCAACAATAAATACATAAGCGCGACTCTAAGGCCGAAAGAATAAACAACTATGGTTTTCTAAGTCTATCAATATACAAGTCTGGCTGATGGAGCTTAACTAGATACAACTGAAATAAATAGAAGTACAACGGTGGTCACGATGCAAGTGAACCCATCCACTAAAGCACTCACCCAGAAGGAAGTAGTGTGCCAGCGAAGCCGCCATGGAACCTGTACGGCTAAACCTGCAAGAAACTGTGGCACAATTGGGGTGAGTTGCCCACTCGTGAGTAGAAGACATCACCGAGTAGAAATCGCATTTATGACGATCTCCTAGGTCATACAATAAAGTACTCAAATATAACACTGGACATCTAGTAGTGGCAGGGTAATAATCTATGCATAGTGTAATACTCAGTACTCATGTCAATGTCACTAAGCAGCAACAAGTCATATATCTGATGTATGAATGCATCATGAATGAAACAATCAACCACGAAATCTGGATATATATGTATGAGAAAGCTGTGTTTTTATCTTAGTAAAACTTGTATGATAAAACTGGAACATCATCAGTGAAATCGATAGAAAATCGGTGTCAAGCATCGACACAATATATGTATATCTCAATATCTAAATGTCTCAATATCTCAATATATCAATATCTCGGGCTCCGTCAGTCCGGATCGGCCCATATCATCAAATCTCACGACTACGATCGGTATCCTCCGGATATCCGCCGCGCCAGACATCACCGGTAGGTAGTCTGCCCCTGCTAGGTTCATCTTCTACAACTCGAGCTTCTTGCCCCGGGGTACCTTACCGGGCCCATCATGTACCCGAGACGGTTCATCCAACTCCTCGAATCGGGTCTCGAAAACCAACAGAAATCAGGAAAACTCATGGTGGACGACACATACATCATATAACGAGAAAACCGCAACTTGCATTATAAAAAGATAATGAGTTTATAAAAAGTCTTGCGGTTTTCCCCCAAATCCAGAAATCTCATAGAAAATCCGAAAACCCAAAATCGAGAGTCAATAAGCAGTGAATATCGGCATAAAGCCCACAATATTGTAAGTCCATGCTACCTCTCCCGGTACTTTCGGGAATGCGAAATTCGGTAAAAACAAGATTTTTACGGAGGTGGTAACATGGACCTATAACCCGGATCTTGGTTAAACATCTATCTAACAACCTAACTACGAGTTTCTAGCTACTCGGTTTGGGGGTTATACCTTGCTTGTCTTGAACTCCTTCGTCTTCAAAGCCCGATGGTGGTCCGGACCGGCTTCTTCTCGTCGTCTCCGTACGCCGAAGATAGATCCACCTGAAAGCTCCAACCTTTGGCTCCTTCTTCGTTCTTTGAAGAAACTAGTTCACTTGGTTTGCTAAACCTAGTGAACTAGAATGAGTAGAGAAGAAATAGAATGGGATTTTATCTATGGTTCTTGATTCTCAACTCATGAGAGATATGAACCATAGAGTCAAGAGAGGGAGCAAGAGGATGAGAGTGAAAGCAAGAGCAAGAGAGCTCAAGAACAAGAGAGAGAATGAGCAAGAAAGAAAATATGAGCAAGTCTTTTGTCTCTCACCCTCTCATAATCCAAAGTAATCATATCAAAAAAGTCTTATGTGATGGTTGAAGCAACCATAACCATATCATATCATGCACTCATTTTACACAAATGAGCAAGCAAGTAAAAGACTTTGCCATGAAATGATGGCTATGGTTATCATGATGGTCAACTAGTCAAGCCTAGTCAACCGGTCAACAAAGTCAACAAGTCAACAAAAGTCAACAAAAGTCAACAACCATGTCACCATAATACTTGATTAATATAATAGTTAATCACATATCATATTCTCATTAGGGTTGAGCAAAAAGTCAAATAGTCAACGGTCAACTGTCAACAACCCTAATTAGAATCCTGCTGCCTCTGCCTCCCTGTCAACTGTGCATACACACCCGCATCCGCGTTCCGAGGAACACGAATGCATACTGGATAAATCCAATCCCAAAAGGTACACTAGGATCTGGCTTAAACCAAAGCCCGCTAGTGTAAACTGTCCGGACACTGTACGTGCACAAGTGCACGGATGTGACCGAACCCTGTCGCAAAACCATGCGACCTGTCGCAATAACATGCGACCTCTACTCTTTTGCCTAAAGGCGAAAAGCTTTCTGTGTGGGACTCTAAAGACTCGACACTACGCTGGCAGTGGGTTTAACCACAGACCGCAAGCGGCACTAGCTATGCGTAACGGTCCCCAGGTAATGCCGACAAGAAGACCGACGAGGCGAAACCCATCTGAACTCGTACTGAGCCTGAGTGTGACATTCTCCGTACAGTCCGGTCTGTTCGTCTGATACATCGCATGGCGGGCCTAGGGGGCGGTAAACGTCAGTCCCCCAATAGCGGTACAAGTCGTGCCGGAGCGAAGCCCAAAACACCCTGAGATAACACTGGAAGCCTACCAGTATATCTCGTTTGCCCTGGCCAGGGACTACTCGTGTAATGGCTCTCCTAGACAAAGCGCGATGTCAACCCCCAATACCGGGAGAGACGAATCCTGTCTAACCGTCACTGCCTCCAAGTGCTTCGGGACTGCACCCAACTACTACCTGTTTGCACGGCTCCTTTGAGCCGTGGTAGGGTAGTAATCAAAGTGCAGTGGGAACACACTCGAGTCTGAGTGACAGTGTCAAGTCAGCGGACTAAGCTGTACTCATGTCACCTGGGAACTGATAACTGACGATAGGCATAATACCAACTAGTCAGTTCCCGACGAGTCCTGTCCAGTGTACCCGTAACCTAACGAGCACCCGCATACTATCTCAAGTACGACGTACTGACGGCTGTGGGACAGACCGTCTCCCACACTGGGATGAGAAGCGCATGCGCTGGTCTACTCCGGAGTATCGATGCCCTGTCTCGATAGTCCTGCGACCAGGGACCTGCATAAGGATGTGCTTATACATTACCCAGCCCCACTAGTGTGACGGCCATCACATCGCTGGTAATCAAGCAAAGATCCTAAGGGCTCCACTAATGTGTATAGGCGATATAGAAAAATAAACACATGTACACATTGAAGTAGAAACAAACCAAGTAGCATACTACTATTTTGAGCAAGATTGTATATACAAGGTGAATATCCCAAGCCTCCATTAAGTAATATACAAACTAGTATGATACAGTAATGGCCTCTAGGGCATATACACTAACAATCTCCCACTTGCACTAAGGCCATGTACTGGCGTATCGAAGACCTATCATCTCGATCAGCCGCTCGAACTGAGTCTGGGGCAGGGCCTTGGTGAATGGATCTGCAGTGTTATCTTCTGAATTTACTCTCTTTACCTCGATCTCCTGGGGATCAATGATCTCCCTGATCAGGTGGAACCGCCTCAAAATGTGCCTGGACTTCTGATGGGACCTTGGTTCCTTCGCTAAAGCTATAGCGCCGTTGTTGTCACAATACAGCGGTATTGGATCAACACTGGTAGGAACCACCTGAAGTTCCGTGAGAAACTTCTTCATCCAGACAGCTTCCTTTGCGGCATCGCAAGCAGCTATATACTCCGCTTCCATGGTTGAGTCAGCAACGGTTTCCTGCTTGGAACTCTTCCAGCAAACCGCCCCTCCATTGAGGGTAAAGACATAACCCGACATGGACTTGGAGTCATCCATGTCACTCTGGAAGCTGGAGTCAGCAAAGGCCTCAATCTGGAGGTCTTTTCCGCCATACACCAAGAACATCTCCTTAGTCCTTCTCAGGCACTTGAGAATGTTCTATACTGCTATCCAGTGTTTCTCCCCTGTGTTCGACTGATACCGGCTTACAACGCTCAATGCGTATGCTACATCTGGTCTGGTACATAACATCGCATACATAATAGATCCTACCGCAGATGCGTAGGATATTGATGACATGCGAGCCCTTTCCAAATCAGTCTTGGGAGACATCTCTTCGGAGAGGGTGATTCCGTGACAAGCCGGTAGATTACCGTGCTTGGAATCTTCCATACTGAATCGTTTCAGTATGGTGTCGATGTACCTTGACTGTGAAAGTCCCAACATCCTCTTAGATCTATCACGATAGATCTGGATCCCCAGAATGTAGTTGGCATCGCCCAGGTCCTTCATGGAGAACCTCTGTGACAAGAATCCTTTGACTGACTGTAGCATAGGAATATCATTTCCTATTAGGAGAATGTCATCGACGTACAAGACGAGGAATACCACATTTCTCCCTACAATCTTACTGTAAATGCTTGGTTCATCTGGGTTTTTCACAAAGTCGAATTCTTTGACAGTATCATCAAAGCAGATGTTCCAACTCCGCGATGCCTGCTTAAGTCCATAGATGGACTTGAGCAACTTGCACACTTTACCGCTGCTCCCACTCTGAATGAATCCCTCTGGCTGATCCATATAGACGCACTCTTCCAAATTTCCATTTAGGAAAGCCGTCTTTACGTCCATCTGCCAGATCTCATAATCGCGGAAGGCAGCAATGGCAAGAAGGATCCGAATGGATTTAAGCATGGCTACCGGAGAAAAAGTCTCGTCATAGTCCAAACCAGGTATTTGACGAAAACCCTTTGCAACGAGCCTAGCTTTATAGGTTTCAACCTGCCCATCTACACCAATCTTCTTTCTGAAGATCCATTTGCAGCCTACGGGTTTTACCCCTTCTGGAGCAAAGTCCAAAGTCCAAACTTTGTTGGTGTACATGGACTCCATCTCGGTCCGCATTGCATCCAGCCATTTTACCGAGTCACCGCTCTGAATGGCTTGCTGGAAGCTAGTAGGCTCATCATAATCTATGATGCAATCCTCTCTATCCCCGTCTATGAGAAAACCGTAGTATCTCTCGGGCGGATGAGACTGCCTACTACTCCTGCGGAGCGGCGTAGGAATGTATGGTTCCCCTGAACCTTCCGGTTCTACCAAGGTTTCAGTAATAGCTTGTGGTTCTGGAATTTCTTCCAGTTCTATTGCTCTCCCACTTATCTGATTTTCTAAAAACTCAGTTTCCAAGAAGCGGGCATGACGAGAAACAAGGACGTTTTGCTCCTCTGCGTAATAGAAAAGATACCCCTTGGAGTTCTTTGGGTATCCCACAAACTTGCACTGTACTGAGCGTGCCTCGAGCTTGTCCGCATGCTGCTTTTTTACAAAAGCTGTACATCCCCATGTCTTAAAGGATTTAAGACAGGGTTTCTTCCCACTCCACATCTCATATGGTGTGGTAGGCACCGTCTTAGTAGGAACTTGGTTCAAGAGATGTGCAGCTGTTTCCAGTGCATAACCCCAGAAAGATCGCGGTAACTCAACCTTACTCATCATGGAACGAACCATATCTAATAGGGTTCGATTCCTTCTTTCCGATACACCGTTGTGTTGTGGTGTGTATGGAGGAGTACGCTGAGAGAGAATTCCATTCTCTTTTAAGTAGTCCAGAAACTCGGCACTCAAGTATTCACCACCTCGATCCGATCTTAGGATCTTGATACTTTTGCCTGTTTGTTTTTCTACTTCATTCTTATATTCTCGAAATTTCTCAAAGGCCTCGGATTTGTGCTTCATTAAGAGGACATGTCCAAACCTAGAGAAATCATCTGTGAAAGTAATGAAGTATGAATAACCGCTTCGCGCATGTGTAGACATTGGACCACACACGTCACTGTGTATAAGTCCCAAGAGCTCGCTCGCTCTTACTCCGTGTCCAGTGAACGGAGTCTTTGTCATCTTTCCCATGAGACAAGATTCACAAGTGGCATAAGACTGGTACTCGAACGAATCCAAGTATCCTTCTTTATGTAACTTAGTCAACCGTGTCTCATTGATGTGACCCAGTCTACAATGCCATAAGAAAGCCTGATTTAATTCTGGAGACTTTCTTTTAAGTGTGTTCTGGACACTGAATATCTGAGCTTGATTCAATACGTATATACCGTTATTTAATGTACCTGACCCAATCAGTGCTTGATTTAGGTGGATGTTTACTACATCGCTTACAAAAGCAAAATCATATCCTTCCTTAGAAAGTAAGGATACAGATATGATATTGCAAGTCGCACCTGGTACATACAAACAGTCACGCATAATCAATATCTGCCCAGTTGTTAGTCCTAGGTGATATTCCCCTACGGATACAGCATCCATGCTCATTCCGTTAGCAACCCTGAGAGTCATATCACCTTTCCTGATAACCCTACGGTTTCTCAGACCCTGCAACGAATTACAGATATGAGATCCTGATCCGGTATCCAATACCAAGGAAGTAGGGTTAACTGACAAACAGTTCTCAATAACAAACACACTCGAAGCCGAAGCCACAACATGCTTCGAATTCTGGCTACTGGCTTTACAAGCCCTGCAATCTCCTTGCCATAGTTCATTCCCGTTATAATAGGAACGTCCCTCTTTTACTATATCCAGTCCTGAAACTTTTGCCCTTGCTTTTCCTTTTTCTTCCCTGTTTTCTTTCAGGGTATAAGCAGAGGGCAGGGACTGCAGAATTAGGTCAGTACCTGACCCATTCTCCAACGTGGTCTCCAGGTCCGTGAGCTTAAAATAGCTGGTCTCTGTAAGGACGTTGCCCCCTACAGATGACCCGACAGCCAACCTCGCTTGAAGCAATTCGTTCGAGGATTCATATCTTGCGATACGAGATTGCTCTCCATATAAAACTTTGTTATGGAGGAAGATAGAAACTGAGTCCATCTTCTCGTGCTGCCTCTGGTTTGCACCATCAACTGAGGCTAACACGAGGCACTTGGCTTTCGCACAATCCTTTTCCGATGTCCTGCGGATGTAAATATCCGTGACAGGGGAATCTGGGCCTGAGACAGCAGGGATTTGATTAGTTAAGAGGTGTCCCAGCTTGTCATGGGCAATGGACATCTGGACAGACCTTTTCCAGTCATAACAGTCAGGTTCAGTCATATAATTATCTAGATGTAACCTAGGTGTGGTCACAGGGTCGCTGCAATTAAGAGAGATAGAAGAAAACACTCAGCATGATGCTCTTGCAAGTTTAGAGTGGTTTTTAATTTGTCTAAATAGGATGGCTCCCACTGTTTCTCGAATCCTTCCTTAAAACCAAAAAGGAAGAATTAGTCAGGATCAATCTCACCGTACAATACTTGCTTAACCGTTCGGCCAGGCTGGTGTCGGTACTTCGAGGGAGGTTTTCCAACGCTTTCGCGAAGTTCCTTAATTCAAGAACCTCTTTTCCCTGGGGGCGTAGCCCCGTTAACACCTTTCTAGGCACCTACTAGGTTTATAGCATTGATCGATTAGTGAGAAATTTCCCGAGGAGTAGCATATACTCACAGTAGGATCGGGATCCAAATATAATCGCGTGACGAAACTGAAGGAATCCTACCAGAATCATCACGCTCCAAATGGTATGCAATACTAGCAAGTTTCAGTTCTTTTGAAACTCCCGATGTTGATTTTTGCCCCATGTTCTTATGACCTTGACTAAGGCCAACAAATCATAAGTCACATGTCAAGTTTTACCCGTCGTTGTCCAGGTTAATTTGAACCCATCCGTATATACCCTTGACTATGGCCAAAAAAGTAATACGACTGTCCCAAACCAACGCATCTATCTATGCAACATATGAATATCCACCAGCTACCAATCACTGTGCCTTGACTAAGGCCAACAAACACAGCTTGAATATTGTTAAATATTCATATGAAACGACGGAGGGCTACGAATGGTTTTGGCAAAACCGTGAATGTAGTGAACTTGATTTAGTCGATGGAACGAGATAGCTTTTAAATGGAGTGGCTCAAACTCCGCATTTTAAAAGTTTGTTTTGAAAAGAACCGAGTGGTTTTTCGAAAGTGTTCCAACGACTTATACTTGGTTTATTTTCTTGCATTAGTTCTTTTAATGCGTGATATTCTTGCATTAGTTCTTTTAATGCATGATATTCTTGCATTAGTTCTTTTAATGCGTCCCATCATTTAATCCTACCATTGCAGAAAACAACCAAAATATGACGTACGCTTATGCCATTCGCATTCGCCACTAGGCCCCGTCATTACACGTTAGGTTACTTAACTAACGACAGAGCGGGGGCTGGGCTAGCGCGTCTGTAAAACATAAGCAACGCCTAAATAATATCATATATAGATATACTGCAATGATAAACATTTCAGATCACAGATGAATACATTGGATATACTAGGAATCTGTAATTCGTACGAGCCTGTAACGAAAGACAGATTTCACGGTCGCGGTGAATAGCCAATACCCCACCCAAGACCCCTACGGGTGCGGCAAACTACCCGCCAAGTACCCGAAGCGTAGCAACCTCCCTCATCTCCATGAGTAGGCCACTCGACACTTCGGCATACCCGGTAGTTTGTGCACCCCCTCCATGGGTCTATCCTAGGAGCAAAAACAGTAAAAAGAAATTATACAATGACGGCTACAATCCCGACCCGGTTGTGCGGCCATACAAATAATTATTACATCAATTTACAAATTTACATGAATTGAAAGAAAAGAAAACTCTCGTCTCACAACCCCCGGCTATTCACCCGCGACAATCCAACATATTCATATACACATTCCAACAACATTACAGATCACAGATTTGTATAACCCCCACTAATCGACATTTAGCGATTAGTAGACATTCAATACAAATATCACATTACAGAAAAACCCGTTAGCTTAAGTCTTTTAGAAGTTCGATCAAAAATACAGATTTTCGGGACCCCAAAATAAAATTTTCGTTCTGGAAAATCTGGGTTGAAAATACATGTACCAAAATTCCCAAAATACCCCCAGAAGCACACTGTAGCAAAGAAACACCAGAGAGGCGCCAAGGAGGCCACGGAACCGCGGCAATAGCAAGCTATTGCCGCGTTTCCGCGGTCGTTTAGGGGGATCACTTGGTGATTTTTCTACAGTGGCTTCTAAAAACCCTGAGCCGATTTTAGGTGTTAAAATAATCAACTTTTGAACAGTAAAAAAATCGACAGAAACTCGAATTTTTGAGGTTCGTTTTCGGGACATTTTCTTTGATCGATCTTCTAGTTACTTGCTAACATGTTAGATAGAGTTTAACCTGGCTCTGATACCACTGTAAGTCCATGCTACCTCTCCCGGTACTTTCGGGAATGCGGAATTTGGTAAAAACAAGATTTTTACGGAGGTGGTAACATGGACCTATAACCCGGATCTTGGTTAAACATCTATCTAACAACCTAACTACGAGTTTCTAGCTACTCGGTTAGGGGGTTATAACTTGCTTGTCTTGAACTCCTTCGTCTTCAAAGCCCGATGGTGGTCCGGACCGGCTTCTTCTCATCTTCTCCGTACGCCGAAGATAGATCCACCTGAAAGCTCCAACCTTTGGCTCTTTCTTCGTTCTTTGAAAAAACTAGTTCACTTGGTTTGCTAAACCTAGTGAACTAGAATGAGTAGAGAAGAAATAGAATGGGATTTTATCTATGGTTCTTGATTCTCAACTCATGAGAGATATGAACCATAGAGTCAAGAGAGGGAGCAAGAGGATGAGAGTGAAAGCAAGAGCAAGAGAGCTCAAGAACAAGAGAGAGAATGAGCAAGAAAGAAAATATGAGCAAGTCTTTTGTCTCTCACCCTCTCATAATCCAAAGTAATGATAACTCATCATATCAAAAAAGTCTTATGTGATGGTTGAAGCAACCATAACCATATCATATCATGAACTCATTTTACACAAATGAGCAAGCAAGTAAAAGTCTTTGCCATGAAATGATGGCTATGGTTATCATGATGGTGAACTAGTCAAGCCTAGTCAACCGGTCAACAAAGTCAACAAGTCAACAAAGTCAACAAAAGTTAACAACCATGTCACCATAATACTTAATTAATATAATAGTTAATCACATATCATATTCTCATTAGGGTTGAGCAAAAAGTCAAATAGTCAACGGTCAACTGTCAACAACCCTAATGAGAATCCTGCTGCCTCTGCCTCCCTGTCAACTGTGCATACACACCCGCATCCGCGTTCCGAGGAACACGAATGCATACTGGATAAATCCAATCCCAAAAGGTACACTAGGATCTGGCTTAAACCAAAGCCCGCTAGTGTAAACTGTCCGGACACTGTACGTGCACAAGTGCACGGATGTGACCGAACCCTGTCGCAAAACCATGCGACCTGTCGCAATACCATGCAACCTCTACTCTTTTGCCTAAAGGCGAAAAGCTTTCTTTGTGGGACTCTAAAGACTCGACACTACGCTGGCAGTGGGTTTAACCACAGACCTCAAGCGGCACTAGCTGTGCGAAACGGTCCCCAGGTAATGCCGACAAGAAGACCGACGAGGCGAAACCCATCTGAACTCCTACTGAGCCTGAGTGTGACATTCTCCGTACAGTCCGGTCTGTTCGTCTGATACATCGCATGGCGGGCCTAGGGGGCGGTAAACGTCAGTCCCCCAATAGCGGTACAAGTCGTGCCGGAGCGAAGCCCAAAACACCCTGAGATAACACTGGAAGCCTACCAGTATATCTCGTTTGCTCTGGCCAGGGACTACTCATGTAATGGCTCTCCTAGACACAGCGCGATGTCAACCCCCAATACTGGGAGAGACGAATCCTGTCTAACCGTCACTGTCTCCAAGTGCTTCGGGACTGCACCCAACTACTACCTATTTGCACGGCTCCTTTTAGCCGTGGTAGGTTAGTAATCAAAGTGCAGTGGGAACACACTCGAGGCTGAGTGACAGTGTCAAGTCAGCGGACTAAGCTGTACTCATGTCACCTGGGAACTGATAACTGACGCTAGGCATAATACCAACTAGTCAATTCCCGACGAGTCCTGTCCAGTGTACCCGTAACCTAACGAGCAGCCGCATACTATCTCAAGTACGACGTACTGACGGCTGTGGGACAGACCGTCTCCCACACTGGGATGAGAAGCGCATGCGCTGGTCTACTCCGGAGTATCGATGCCCTGTCTCGATAGTCCTGCGACCAGGGACCTGCATAAGGATGTGCTTATAGATTACCCAGCCCCACTAGTGTGACGGCCATCACATCGCTGGTAATCAAGCAAAGATCCTAAGGGCTCCACTAATGTGTATTGGCGATATAGAAAAATAAACACATGTACACATTGAAGTAGAAACAAACCAAGTAGCATACTACTATTTTGAGCAAGATTGTATATACAAGGTGAATATCCCAAGCCTCCATTAAGTAATATACAAACTAGTATGATACAGTAATGGCCTCTAGGGCATATACACTAACAAATATTGCATAACAGAATAGATATATTAATGCAATAGGTATCTAAGCAAGGAATGCAATATATAAACTAGCACAAGAGAGCAAGCATAATAATAATATGTTGAAACTACCAGCCAGCAGGTTATACCAATGAAGTAACGTTTTCTAAAGTGTATGTGACATGGAAATTACCGATTATGATGTGTGTGAGCCGGCAAGCAAGTGTACGTGGAGCATACGCATCGTCGATAATGGTGCTGGTGTCCTAACAGACGGAGTTTATAATAACTAAAGAAAACACATGAATAAACATGCAATGCGATTAGAACAATCAGGAATATAACGGAGAATGAGTAGTAAACGCAACATTGTAGAATATACATATCTATATACGAGTCATACAGTTTTGATGCTTTGAAATAGCATGAACCGTGGTTTTTAGAAAAGTAGGGGCTACAGTGTTTTTGAGAAAAGATATGTCCATTGAAAATTCCGCAGCATCCCTTGGTGGTCCTTTGAAAATATTAAAGATTCGTTAGTTTTGAAAATAGGTATGACTCGAGCCTAACCTAGCATCTATCCAAACAACTAAAAGTCTAAACTAAGGAACTAGTCGGAAAGATAAGAAAATCTACATATATTCCGAGTCAATATACCTAGTAGTCGGCGATCCAGTCTCATAGCGTCACGTACTGTATAATACATAGTACGGCATCCTCGAGTCAAGAGTGCGGATCAATCATCATATATATACCTCGTACGGTAAATCCATCGTACGGCATCCCCAAAATCGAGGGTACAGGTCAAATCATATATACATCGTCATTCACATGGTAGCACCATCGTACAATACCATTATTAGGAGTACAGTTCTAAAGTCTCGTACATTTAATATCATCAACTCACTTATTATCGTATGTTTGTGTCACGACCCGAAATTGGCACGTGATGTCACGACCCGAAAGTACGAAACGTGACCGGCACTTAGATTACGAAGCGTCTAGAGGCGCCACGTGACCTAAGTAAGCCGAAGCCCAGAAGTCTAAACCATAAAAGAAGAAAAAGAAGAAAAGAAAAGAAAACAAGTATAAAAACATCAGCAAATTTTACCAAAAATTTCGGCAGAGTCTCCTCTGTAAAAACTGGCCCCCAAACGGGTACAACAAGTATAAAATGAATAAACAATAAAAAGCATCCCCAAACGGGTGCTAGCTCAACGCCAACAGGCGGAGACAACCACAACAATCACAATAATATACAACGCCAAAGGGCGAGGCTCAAATCTCAAAAGAAAACAAAAACCACCAGATCAGAATAACACATGCGCGACTCTAAGGTCGAAATAAACAACTGGTCCAATAAACTTATCAAGTAATACAAATATGGTTGATGGAGCTTTCTAGATACAAATGAAATAATATAAATACAATGGCGGTTCAGATACAAATGAACCAACCTACCGTGCAAATCACCCGAAATGAAAATGATGTGCCAGCAACTGCCAAGGGAAACCTGTACATCGCACCTGTAAAGAATTTGGCACAACGGGGGTGAGTTGCCAACTCGTGAGTAGAAGACATCTACGAAAAGAAATCGAATGCACGACACTATCCTAGGTCATAATAATACACTACTATATCCCAAGCATCTAGTAATAGCAGGGTAATACTACGTGTAAGTGCAAAAACTCCGTGTCGTGTCAGTGCCGCATATAGTACTAAGTCATATGAAATGAAATGCATGCACCATGAATGTAAAGTAACAAATCCTGAAATCCAGATATATATGTATGAGAACCTTTAGCCGTTATCATAGTAAAGTGTGTATAAGCATCTGAAATCTCAACAATGAAATCCATAGAAATCCGTGTCAAGCATCGACACAACACATGTAACCTCAAGTCTCAATATGTCGGGCTCCGTCAGTCCGGATCGGCCCATATCATCAAATCCCACGACAACGGTCGGTATCCTCCGGATATCCGCCGCGCCAGACATCACCGGTAGGTAGCCTTCCCCTGCCAGGCTCATCGTCTACAACTCGATCTTCTTGCCCCGGGGTACCATACCGGGCCCACCATGTACCCGAGACGGTTCATCCACTCCTCGAATCGGGTCTCGAAATCCATCAGAAAACATGAAATACTCATGGTGGACGACACATACATCACGAGAAAACCGCATCTTATTTTAAAAAGAGAAGAGGAGAGAGAGAGAAGTTTTTATATATTTTTGCGGTTTTCCCCAAAAATCCAGAAATCTCATAGAAATCCAAATCTCAAAATCATGAGTAACTATATGATAAGTGTCGGCATATGCCCATAATACTACATGATAACACGAAAATATGAATGCATGAATGTCTAAGTAATGAATATCATGTCATATACTTAACATCAGAGAGTGATCACAATAATATATCGGTTTAGTTGTTAACTGATTCTATCAATAAAAGATAATATGATCTAAAGTGTACGTGACATAGCAATTACCGATGATGATGTGTGTGAGCCGGCAAATAAGTGTGCGTGGAATATGCGCATCATCGGTAATGGTGCTGGTGTCCTAACAGGTAAAGTTTATACTGATTATAGCAACATATAAAAGAACATGCACCATGATGATTACAGTATGAATGTAAATACAGACGTGCATTATCCACTCCTCTGCGAGATGCGAGTACAACTACCACTATGTGAGTCGAACCTAAACCAGTGTCCATCTAGCATCCTAAGGAACTAAACCTAATAGACTAGTCAGTAAGAAACTAGAGTCTACCTAAGGTCTGAATCAATATCTCTAATAGTCGGCGATCCCGCCTCAATAGCGTCACGTACGTAGTACGGCTTCCTCGAATCAAGAGTGCGGATCAATCATCAAATCTAAGCCTCGTACGGTAAAATCCATCGTACGGCATCCCAATGTCGGGGTACGGTCATGTATCTCCTAGGTGTCTCTTCATTCGTATAATGTCATATGTATCATATTGTGACTAGGTCATACTTATATGATATCGGTATCAGGTCACACCAATATAATGTCGTAATCAAGTTATACATATATCAGATCGTGATCAGTCACAAGTTACAGTCCGAGTACTATTCTAGCGTCCCATGTATATCAATATCACCACCACTCTTTGTAATTTATATATTCAAGTTCATTATCTCATTCCCTAATGATCCGCTAACACTTTATTACGACTGTATAGTCAAGAATCACAGCATCAAGCTCAGTTATACTGTTTCATCATACCTCGGATATCATATCACATCAATGAATCACCTATACGTGTTATATATATGTATATATCTATACCTAGTTCTATATATATACACATACACGTACCCCAAGTCGAGTTTCAGTGTGTGCGTGGGTATGTTTCTATCTGAAACCTACGAACCTCTTCCAAGGTACTCATCCTCTAATATGGTTTTCCTAAATCAGTCTAGTCCAACCTAGGGTCAATACTAGGGTCCTACTAGGGTCACTTCTAGTTTCCTAATATCAATAAGTACTATTCCTATTCTACGTTGCGGGGGTGCTAAACGCCATCCACCCAACTTCCCCCCGTAGATATGCATCTACTCACCTGGTCCATGTCTGCCTAAGACAGTGTCGCCATCCTCTTCTTCATCGCCCGCAATCCACGTGAGGGGTACCTATATATAAACATATATATTATCGTAAACTAAATCACGGAAAAAAGTCAAAACGACACACGGAACGCGCATAGGTTAAAACCTATGTCCCGTTCACGCAAAAGAACCAAATTCGCTCGATATCGGCGTACAAACGCCGATTGATCGAGGTAAAAACCAATAAACAACCCGTAGTTTCAAAACCCATTACTTATAATATAAAACTTGGTTCAAATCATCGGAACCATAAAATCGATCAAATCATCCAATTCCGAAAACCTTGAAAATATCAATTCACCGTTTTACTTCAAAACTTGACGTTTAATGAAACTAATGGTCATAATATTCATTAAATAACATAACTAAGTTATAGAAACCATCACCATATTTTTTATTACACTAATTTGTATTACAAATAAATTTCTAGTTTGCAATTTTATCAATTTTCCACAACTTACAAGCAAAATTCCACAATTCCACAACAAAACTTGATTTTGCATGAATTAACTTTTCAAACTACAATTTATAATGATGGTAATATAATGAAACCATAAATTATATTTTAAATCTCATTAATTTAAGAATTTCCAAATTCTAGTTAGCAAAAATAGCATTTTACTTACAATTTATCAATTATCAATAAAAACTAGCAACCAAATTAAGTTTTTCATTCCTTAAACATGTCAATATCCTCATTTAAATAAAAATCTAATGTTAGAAACATTAATTAGAATTTATCTCACCCATATGTATAATATATTAAAATCTAGTGTGCAAAATTGCTTAATTAAACCCATTTTGAATGAACAAATTATAACATATCAACCATGCTAGATTTTCCAATTCTAAAATTTCTAAACTACATAATATAACCTTACTCAAATAATAGAAACCCAAATTTCATTTTGAAACCCTCTCTTGAATTATTCATCTAGCAAAAGAACCAAATTAAAAACTAATTAAACACTTAATTAAGTTAAATTAAGTAATTTACAAACATTCAAACCAAAGGGCTTAGGATTATACCTTACATATGAGATCCAAACATGATAATTTGCCTCCCAAAAGTATGGTTTCCAACTCTAAGATCCATGTAAAAATGAGCAAAGAATATTGGATGAAGGTTAAAGGATGAATTTGTGCTAAAATATGTTGATTTTTGATGGATTTTGGAGGGTTTTTGAAGCAAATTGAAGTGGAAATTGTGTAGAATTGGGGGGGACCTGGTTTCGGCCAGAAATTGAGAGGGGAGAAGTGAGGGAGTGAGGGTATGGAGGTGTGTGGAAAGTTCACTCATAATTTCTTGCTTTATGTCTTTTCAAGTTTAATTCATTTTCTTTTTATTTTTCCATAAAACCAAATATCTAGAAGCCACTTGAAGCATCAAGAGAGAGGGGGGGCTGCCAAGATCAGCCCAAAAAGTGTGAGGGGGGTAAAAGAGAGTGTGGTTTTGTTTGGGAAAAGATAAAAGTGATACCGCACTTCATTCGCACTAATTTCACCGAAAAAAAGCCTTTTTCTTCGATATTTTCTAATACCGGTTAACAACCCTATTTTAATTTCAAAAACCACTTGTTAAAATTTTGTTTAATGTATTATGATGCACAAAATTTGTTTCAACTCATTCCGGTTTGTAATTTTTCCTAATTAAATTTATTAGTGACGGCTTAAAATAATATTAAAAT
Organism: Agapanthus africanus; assembly: GCA_030015575.1. Lineage (NCBI taxonomy): Eukaryota > Viridiplantae > Streptophyta > Magnoliopsida > Asparagales > Amaryllidaceae > Agapanthus > Agapanthus africanus. The sequence continues at coordinate 273,624,575 of JASDDO010000012.1, forward strand.
AATTAATTTCGGAAAAAATTTCAGAAATTTTGAAATCTCACCAGTGGCTCAATAAACACCAAATACTAGCAATTACATATCTAGAATATTTATATTAAATTTTAAAATAAAGATATTTGTATTTTGACTTTTTACAAAAAAACCCCTTATTTTCCCGATTTTCCGAAATTTCACCAGAACGATTTTCAAGGCGTTACACGTGACGACCCTAATACTGCGCAACGTCTACAAGCGTAACGCAGTAAAAGAAAGCCAAAACCCAGAAATTTAAACTATTAAAAGACAAGAAAAGATAAGAAACATTGTTTAATCTTTTGAAAATCTCAAGTATAAATTCCTTAAGTCCAATTTACTTTCTTGAAAATTTCGGCAGAACCACCTTTGTAAAAACCAACCCTAAAAATGGGTACAACATAAATATAAAGTAAAGCATCCCCAACGGGAGAAAATCCATGCCAAAAGGCGGAAAACAACCACCACAACAGATATACGACGTCGTAGTGAAGAAATAAAAGACGATATAAGTAAAACTGCATAAAAGACATCCAAGTCCCCAAAATATACAAGTATCGTCCTCACATCAAGTCTCTAAGTCATATAAGATAATGGTAGATGGAGAGTACAAGGATACAACGAATATACAATACAAAAATGAATAACCACAAAACCCACCTAAGCAAACTGCACACTGTGAGCTGATGTGGTATCCGCAGTAAAAGATGATAAGATAGATGAATAGCTTGCCTCGACTACTCTGGGGAAACAACCTGCAAAATCCTGTGGCACAACGTGGGTGATTTGCCAACTCGTGAATAGTAAATAACATATGCAGATATTCGCAAGTATGCACGTACAACGCGAATCTAACATATGTAAGCTAAAAGCAGCAAAAGGTCATATGAATGCGATAATCATGAAAGGTACACTAGCAGGTACAACTAATACATGAAGCAATAATATGACAATCTGTATGCAACAATCATGTAAGGTACTAAATCAGGTATTACTAATACATGACGTAATAATATGACAATGTATATATGCAACAGTCATGAAAGGTACTCTAACAGGTACAACTAACACATGAAGAAATGCATATAAATAAAGGTATGTAAATGCAACAGTCATGAAAGGTACTCTATCAGGTACAACTAATACATGAAGCAGTGTATAAACAATAAATGTTGAGTATGGAATGAAATATGCCATTTCCACGGAATCCTGATATCATGGTAGGATCACAATCCAACAAGACAATCCAAATCCCAAATCCTCAAATCAGCCCCCCAAATTGGCTCTCATATCATATAAGTCTCACAAATCCTGAATGTACAATATCGAATAAATCTCATATATCCTGAATGTACAAATCAACAATCTCATAAAAGTCCTGTATCCAATATCAAATGAATCACCTATATCCCAAATCAAATTATCAGGTAAAAATCTAACATCCTAAATATATTTGCATGAATAAGTGTGATGATGTATATAAATTAAAGTCAATACACATATATTAGCGTCCCATTCCACTAATATTGGTGTAAGGGCATATATAACGGCGGCCTAATCCACTGTTATATATACAAACGAGTAAAAAAAAAATATCATGAAACTAATGTGTCAAGCATCGACACAGAAATGCTAATCTATCAGGTGCTGTCACCATGACTGGCATCCTGATAGGTACGTATCATACGCTATCCCGAAAGCTCGAGTGCCTAGCTCTGACCCTCGCCTCTCGACGTATTTATACGTACATGACTCCCGTCGGCATCCACATGATAACCGCTGAGTCATTGATAATGTCACCGGTAGGTACTTGCCTACCTTCCAGGCTCAATCGGCAAGGTCAATCGATCATCTTGCCGAGGGGAACCGTACCGGGCCCCACCATGTACCCTCATACGACACCCAGTCCTCGTATGAAGTATATAATCAGAACCGATAAATCTCATTGTGGATGCTGAAATATCATATCAAGGGAAACCGGGTTTTTCAAATAATGCATAATTTCATGAACTCCCACGGTCCCCAAATCCAGAAAAACATCGTGAAAAAATCCATATCACAATGCGAAAATCCATGAATATAATATATGCAACATAAAGCTGAAATGTAAGCATATAAAGGAAAAGCCGCTAATTAACTGCAACAAGTTAATATAAATATCTTGCGATTCCTAATTTCTCCAATTCTAAATAACATCAAGTAAAGGTAAACATGTAGCTATAACCAGATATATGTGTAAACAATAAGGTATAGCAAGATATATGTATCTACCTATAAGTAATGATATAGTATACCCCCTGGGTATAAGTGAAATATGTGTGCAAGGTATACATGTAGCTATGTCATTATGTGTGTATGTACCTATCACTAATGGTACAATACCCTATAGGTATACAGGTAACTAGCATGTAAGCATGTCAAGGCATATGTGTAAGCATGTGGGTATACAGGTATGCTATATGTCATATGCGTAAAGAAATATGAATCAATGTCTTAATGTCCTTAACCAAAAAATATTATATTTATAAGTGGTTTGGCGTGACATGACAATTATTGACGGTGTGTGTGGCATACAATCAGTGCTCATGCAACATGAGCCGTCAATAATAGTGCAGTGTCCTAAGAATACTAGTCCAAGCACAACAATAACTAAGCAGTAGGGTGAATGCGTAATTCTAAATATGAAATAGAATATGCAACAAGTCAAGTCATTTCTAGCCCAGACGCATAACGCCATGAGGGCGATTCCCCTGTAGATGTTAAATCTACTCACCAACGCTCCTGGCTAAGTGAAGCCTACCACCTGTTTTCCCTTTGACATAGCATCCGAAGTCCCCGCCTGCGAACCTAAAATTTCACAAACACATCACATAAGATAAAAATCCTATATCGACGAAAAGACAACGAAACGAAATGAAAACGGCCAGAAAATTACACTGCGCACTTAGCGCATCTAACGCGCACGACATCGGTCAAAAACCCTAACTAGGGTCGCTAAACTATGAAACACCAAGTCTAGACTCCGATCGACCCGATCGCACTACACAACATAATAAAATACGAGGAATATAATAGATATAACTTTGCAACGACTAATCGAACCAATGTCGGAAAAACCCCAAAGCCTAGTAAACAACCTACCGCAATATTTCGCACTAGTTTCAAGCTAACGCATATCTAGAGATTACAAACACCTTAAAATAGCTTAACTAAGCTATCTAAACCATTTCTATATTTTTAACACTTGGAAAAATGAGTTTTAGCAAAAACCTAGTCAGCAAAAATCCTTAATTAAACAAAATATTCATTAACAATAATTAACATTTTCCACTAGGTTAAACTTTCCTAATCATAAATTAACACTTCAATTAAATATTCAACAACAACTGAGCCTTTTATCCCAAGCATATGGGGTAGGCTACATGAACCAACATGAGAATCACGCCAGGTCCAGCACATGAATCCTCTGTCTCCACTCACTTCTATCGAACAATATACTTTCATTGAGTCCTTTGGCAACCATATCGTTTCGTATCACCTTCATCCATGTTTTCTTTGGTCTCCCTTTTGCCTATTTTCTATTGCCCATATCGAGAGTATCTATTCGTCGAACCGGTGCTTCCATAGGTCTGCGTCGCACATGACCAAACCATCTTAGCCGGTTTTCCCGCATCTTCTCCTCCATAGGTGCTACACCAACTTTTGCACGAATATCCTCATTTCGCACCTTATCTTTTCTAGTGTTACCGCACATCCAACGAAGCATGCGCATCTCCGCTACGTGCATCTTCTGTGTATGATGCTTCTTAGGAGCCCAGGATTCTGTACCATATAATAAGGCATGCCGAATAGCTCTCCGATAAAACTTCCCTTTCAATTTTAACGGAAAGTTACGATCACACAAAATCCCTGTTGCACTCCTCCATTTCAACCAACCAGCTTGGATCCTTTGATTAACATCACTATCGATCTCCCCATTCGTTTGGATGATGGAACCTAGATATCTAAACTGGTCGCTCGGTGATATCTCTTGCCCTTCCAATGTTATACCGATATGGTTTTGACTTCTCTGGCTACTAAATTTGCAGTGCATATATGCTGTCTTGAACCTGCTCAATCTGAATCCCCGAGAATCCAAAGTTTGCCTCCATAATTCCAATTTGGCATTAACCCATGCTTTCTTCTCATTTACTAGAACAATATCATCTGCGAATAGCATACACCAAGGTACCTCATCTTGGATAGTTCTAGTAAACTCATCAATCACGATGGTAAACAGTAATGGACTTAATGCAGATCCTTGATGTAAACCAATAGTAATCGGAAAATCACTCGTTAAGCCGCCGCAAGTTCTGACATTTGCCACTAATCTATCGTACATATCCTTGATTATGTCAATATACTTGACGGGGACTCCCTTCTTCATCATTGTCCCCCATAATACCTCTCTAGGTACCTTGTCGTACGCTTTATCTAAATCAATAAATATCATATGAAAATCTCTTCTCCTCTCTCGAAAACGCTCGACAAGTTGACGAAGCAAATGAATAGCCTCTGTCGTCGATCATCCAGGCATGAACCCAAACTGGTTCTCTGTTATCTTAATATCCTTCCTTAGCCTGTGTTCAATCACTCTCTTCCAAAGTTTCATGGTGTGACACATCAGTTTTATTCCACGGTAGTTTGAGCAACTTTGAATGTCACCCTTGTTCTTGTAGATAGGTACAAGGATACTTTTTCTCCATTCATTAGGCATCTTTTTTGTCTGTCAAATCTTATTAAACAGATTGTCAGCCATTTAACGCCTATTTCTCCTAAGCATCTCCAAATCTCGATAGGAATCCCGTACATCAATTATCAATTAAATATTAAACACTTAAATTAAGCTTTACCCTAACTAGATTATCATAAAAATCAAGTCTTGAATTTCAAACATGAAATTAAAAGCTTAAATAAACAATTAATATGCTAATTAGAGATTTAGAAACAACAAAAAGGATTAGGGTTAAGGTTTTATACCTCCACAAAAGATCAAAACCAAGAAACCAAAATCATCATCTTTTCCACCAAAATGATGTTTTGAATGAAGATCCAAGCTAGCTTTGAGTTTAAGAATGAAGGAAAATGAATATATTTGAGTTTGTCTGAATAAATTTGGATTTTTCATTATTTATTTGATGCAAAATGAGTTGAAAAGGGGTAGAAATGATGGAGGGCAGCAAGGGATGAGGGAGGGCCGGCCAAAGCAAGAGGTGGAGGTGTTTTTGTGAAAAAATTTGAAGAAAGATCTAGAAAAAATCAATTAATGCACATTAAATGCAAAATGCCACCTTTTTTCATCTTCTTTTCTTTTTTAAATCAAAACCTTTTGGACAAAAAAAAATCTAGATATTTGAGAAGCTTCTAAAAATAATTGTAGTGATGATTTCCAAGAATTTTCATTTAGAAAAAAATTTCTCGATTTACGTGCATATTTTACCGGCTAAAATAATATTTTATTTGAGAAAAATTCTATCTGAACCAAAACCTTACAAATACCCCCAAAATTCGCGCACTAGCTTTATTTTAGCTAAAATAGGTGCCGGCAAGTTTCTACGGACATTTGATCGAAATCGGGTTAAAACGGAAAATACCGAAAATTTTGCCCTAAAACGGAAAAATTCGTAAAACGTTTTCTGAAACGTTACAATCTTCCCCCTTTAAAGAAATTCGGTCCCCGAATTAAAATTTTCACTAAGCGTGCCTTAAAGAGAAGATTACAAAACTCCCAAATCTCGCTCGCAGCCTCCCAAGTGATTACCTCACTATACGGATACGTCAAAGAAAACCCTCCACAGATGGAAAGACCCTTGATCGAAGTTCCTCCACCTGCCGAGCCATTAACACAATTTGCTGCCGGTGAACGAAACGATCGCGTCCAAGCCAAATGGTCTGATGCTGAATCATGTGAGAAAGGTCATGAAGGTAATTGCAAAGTATCGACATAAGGAATACGGGATGACCACTCAATAATTTGGGCGGAAGTGTCAAAACAAAGGCAGCGGAACTAACTCACTTTAAGGATCTTAAAAGGACCTTTAATCCTGGAATAAGCTTCACAAAACTCAACACGTCATTTATCGGAAAAATCCGTAGGAATACATGATCTCCCACTGCGAACTCAAGCCTGCGACCATCACGGTCAGCATAAGACCTCTGTCTGCACTGGGCTACTCTCATCCTGACCTGAACCAACTGGATCATCTCCGAAGTTTCTAGACTAGCTGGGGTCCAAAAATCATACTCTCGCAGATTCAGAAAAATGTAAGTCTACGCTAGCGCCCCGGCAGTCTACAGACGCCAAAATGCGGAACAAAACTTTTAAACTTGGCACTATCGTATACTTTAACCCGGATCTGCCATTATTGCTAAACTAACAAACTGTAAAGAGTGTAGAAAGATTGTACCGAACGATCCGAGTCCTTCGTTCTTCAACCATCATCCCACGCTCCGTTGCGGCTGCTCCGATCTCGTCGATCTCCGATCTCCTCGTCGAGGTGGCACCACATCACCGATTCTTTAAACGGGCTCCCGCCTCTGACTCGAGGCAACTCGATCGTCAAGTTTGCTAAAAGAGACGACCAAGATTGATGTAGAGAATGAGTAGATGACTTTGTCTCACTTCGTCCAAGTCCGTGGACGATCGGTAAATGAAGTTGCCGTGGAAATCGGGTGATGGAATGAAATGAACTGTAAATTCCATACACCCCAAAACTATCATATCTTTTCTAACCGAATGAAAACTCAAGTGAAGTGAGAGAGAGAGAGGGGCCGGCCTCTTTATATGATGGAGGGAGGTGACCGTAGGAGGAGGGAGGTGACTACAAGCAAAAGATATTATGAACAAATATCTTAACCAATCCAAAACACATTAAAGCAAATGGTGATTCATATAAACACCTCATCTAGCCATTAATGAAACCATTAACGCACTAATGAGTCATATGCCTCATCATCACTTCTAGAAGCTTCTAGAATGATGACTCACTCATATCTGAAGAAAAGATAAATCCGTCTTTAACCGAATGTTAAAAGACGGCTGATAGAAAACTGGAAACTAGCAACTTCCAAAAGTGATCCTGAAACGACTTTCAGGATAACCCCGAAACTGTATAAATATACCCGCATTTGTATTACGACCGAATACAAATGCAACTGAGACAAAGATATTATACCTACTCAATATAATACTCGGATCCGGCTTAAACCAAAGCCGACCAGTATCACCTGTCCGAAAATCGACACGTGCGTAAACGCACGTGCATTTTCCGAACCCTGCCATAAAACCATACGGCCTCTACAACGTTTCGCCCGAACTTGGGAAACTGCCTGTGGGGGACTCTAATGACTCGTCAGCACCCTGGCAGTGGGTTTAACCACAAACCGTCAGCGGCACTAGCTATGCATAACAGCTGCCCATGGACTGACCTCAAGGGTGGCCGAGGAGCGAACTCAAGGGAGACCGATGAGCGAACTCCTCCGATAAACCCTACTGAGCCTAACAGTGACAATGTATATACAGTCCGGTCCGTTCGTCAATGAGTATCGCATATCCGCCTAGGGGGCTAGTAACGTCAGACCCCCAATAGCAGTATAAGTCGTGTCGGTGTGAAGCCCAATTACACCCTGAGATACTACTGGAGTACCTACCAGTAAATCTCCTGCCATGGCCATGGACTTTGTGTAATGGCTCTCCTAGACACAGTACGACCTCGCCCCCAATACCGGGAGAGACGAATCCTCTGCCGATCCGCTCACGTGCCTCCATATGGCTCGGGACTATACCCAAAACTACCTGTTTGCACGACTCCTTTGAGCCGTGGTAGGGTAGAAATCAAAGCACAGTGGGAACTCACACGAGACAAATGACGACCTCAGGTCGATGAACTAACCTGTACACATGTCACCAGGGAACTGCTATCTGACGATAGGTATAGTACTAACTAGCAGATTCCCGGCGAGTCCTGTCCGGTGTACTCATAACCCAATGAGCACCTGTATACATCTTAGGTGATCCAACTGACACCAGTGGCTTGTGAGACCGGCCACCGCCCCTCGTCGGGGTCTCGACTGTACACACTAGTCTACTCCGGAGTATCGATGCCCTGTCTCGAAACTCCCACGACTAGCGACTACAATTAAGGATATGCATATAAACTACCCAACTCTCACGTATATGATCGCCATCATATTGTTGGTAGTAAAGCAAGATCCTAAGGGCTCTATCAAAGTGTAACATGCAATCAGTCACCTGAACATGTACACGACTGATAAAAGCAAACCAGATAGCATACTATCATCTCGAGTAAGACTGTGCTACCTGGGATAGGTCCTCCGCAATCATTGCAATCACGTACCTGCGATCCAATAATTGACTATGAGGGCACTATCACCAACAATCTCCCACTTGCACTCAAGGCTAATATTGCGATGTCGACTACTCACAGCCCGTGTGAAACCGAACATCCAACTCCTCTACTAATCAGTTTCACAAAGCCCGTTTGTAAAACTATTGTGTTCGAGAAATAGCCTCGGTGAGTGGATCCGCCTAGAAGTATCTTTCTATATCTCTCTTAATCTCAAATTCGCGGAGAAAACCATCTCCCGAATTGAGTAATACCTGTCTTAGAACATGTCTGGATATCTGATGGGACCTTAGTTCATAAATGAACTCCATATCCAAACTTCTTAGACTGTATGGATCACTGAACCTAATCAGTATCCGGCACCATGCCACCCACAGTATCCTCTTGAACCACCTGTCCATAATACTGTCCCTCTTCGTCAGAGGGAAAACTATAACTCTGACAATCACTCTGTCATCCATGTCACCTTTGAAGCCTGGAATGATAATCGTCTCCCGAAGGAGGCTGCCGTCATCAAATCCGTAGAACATGTACTTATGTTCTAATACTGCTTCCTTATGTTTCTCTAGGATTGGATTAATACAAACTTATTGCATCTAGTGCAAAAACAACATCTGGTGTGGTACTTGACATCTCATGATTGACTCAATTTCCTAAGCAAGTGATCTGCCAATCATGCACATCCCTCTCCCCTTTAGTCTGTAAGACACCTTTAGAGAGGGTGACTCCATCACCTGCAGGTACACCACCATGCTAGGAGTCAACTATTCCAAAAACCATTAGAATATCTGTCAAAGTACCCACATTGGGAAACTACCCAAATCCAGATCTAAAACCATAGATCTAGAAAGCAGAATGTCAAATATTATATCCATTTCATGTCTGGAGAAACAACTGTGTGACGACCACAGTCCAACCGATCGTAGTATAGGAAATTTACTTCCTACTCTGTGTATGTCATCCAGATACCATGACATCACACCCTACTACCTTCTTAACTGATCCATCCCTTATTCTGATTGAAGTCAAACCCATGACTGTCACATCAAAATTAGATGATCTATCTCCGCTATAACTGCTCTAGTCTATAAATAGACATAAGCTACTTGCCCACCATGCTTCCGTTGCTCCCACTGACTACGACAACCCTCCTACCGGGTCTCATAACCTGGAACAATAGTAGTGTCAAGTCTTGGTAGATAAGAACCTCCCTGTCACCGTCTCTGAGGCTACCGAAGTACCTCTCGGGCATCTGAGGTTACCTACCATACCTGCAGAGTGGCTATTGGAATGTCAAACCAGATTGAATGTATAGGTCCTATTAAATTTTCCGTAATCGTTCGCGGTTCTGGAATCACTTCCAGTTCTACCATACTCCCACTACTGTTTTCTGAAAAAGATCCATTTTTACTAAAACTGTGGCGAGTCAAGAACAATATCACTATTGATCTTGCAAATGGTAGAATATCAACCCTCGTCATAGCCAGGGTCTACCCACAAACAGCCATTACAGAAACGTGCCCTGAGTTATCCAGTGTCTGGTTTTAATCATAAGCTGGACAACTCCCCGTACCTTAACTTCTTTTAAGGTACGATCCATTCTATATCTAATATAGAAACTTTGGCACTAATTTAATTTGAACCATATTCAATCCATGCATCTGTCTCCAGTGCATATCAACTTAATGGAAAAAGGCTAATCAGCATTACTCAACTTAGGAATCCATCCAATTATGAGTAACCTGAAAGAGAAACACGTTTCTCAAAACCATCACTACCTTCTGAATACCAATCACAAGAATCTACATCTTCGATCTCTTTGAAGAATCCCGATACTTGTGATACCTGGTTCTCTAATTTATTCTTATACCCACAACTTCTCAAAACTTAGACCATGTATTTCTACGAAACACTCGTCTAAATACTAGAGAAGTTATAAGTAAACAGAACATAGTACGAGGACCTACCCCTTTTGTCCTGATGGACACTGGACAACATACAATACTCTGTATAAGTCCGCTGAGTTGAACAACTCAAAACCTGTGCGTTGTAGGTGGAAAACTGTACCCTGGTGATTTTCTCAAATATCACCAATTACAACGAATTCCGATATAATGAGGATGGTCACCTAATTCCCAATATCTTACTCCCACTCATCATCTGTAAAACCATACAGATATGAGAATGAAACCTGGTAAATACATACCCTTGGAGTAAGTGTCTAATCGGGAAAACAGTTTTTCTTTAACGATGCACTGAAACATGAAAATGTTTCGTAGGGGTATCCTGGTATTCAAAGCAATGCCTCTTCCATAATCCAATTCATGACTTCAACCGTATATTTTATTGCCATCTCTCCAAATCCCTTTATTTGTCTTTAGTCGTTACCTTCTGTACACCATCGTTAGGCTAAATGGTTTTCTTCCTTCCCTACCGTTCGGCACCAGCCTATGGTTTGGAAGAAGACTATCCAGTAAGCATAATAGGTGTACCCTCCTAAACCAAGGAGTACTCGCATCTCGAGAGAAGGTGACGATAAAAGACAACTGAATAATACCTTATTCTTTTTAAAGGTGAAATAGGAGCGGCGATGAAGTACGCGGTTTTGGTCGTGAATGATATTAGTCGCAATTTACTTTGCCCTCTTTCTAATCCCTTTATTTGTCTTTACATATTACCTTCTGCACACCCTACTTAGGCTAATTGGTTTTCTTCATTCCCTACCTTTCGGCACCAGCCTATGGTTTGGAATAAGACTATCCAATAAGCGTAATAGGTGTACTCTCCTAAACCAAGGAGCTCTCGCAACCTGAGAGAAGGTGATAATAAAAGACAACTGAATAAACCAATTCTATTTCTCCTGAACCTGGATCCATCCTCGAAGAAGTCCCTTCGAGTTCGTATATAACCATACGATGGCTCTATCCAATGGAAGTGGATATCCGTAGTAATACGGGTGTTCTGAGAAATTCAAAGGGTAAAAGAAGGAGTGGCAATGACTTATGCAACTCAGACAATCCAAAAGCCAGTATTGTAAGAAGGTTCGGTCAACCTGGTCACTGAGTCATAGTCTACGGTCGGTCAAAGGTCGCTGCCAAAGAGAGAGAGAGAAAAGAAACACTCTGCGTGCACTCTAACCTAGATCAGAATGGTCATCATTTTATCTAATTCGGAAACCTCCCACTGTCCTGTCAAATTCTCCTCCAAACCTAAAGAAGAATCAATCGGGATCACCCGAAGAGTAAACCAACTCATCAGTGGGAATCGGGATCCAACTCTCATCGCATGATAACGTGATGGAATGCATCCACGTTACTCATACTCCAGAAGGTATGCGCATACTTGGCAAGTTTCAGTTTCTTTAGAAACTCCCGATATAGTTTTTGCCCCATGCTCTTATAACCTTGGCGTTAGGTCAAAATGTCATAAGTCACATGCCAAGTTCTACCCATCACTATCTTGTTAATTTGAACCCACCCGCACATGCCCTTGGCGTTAGGTCAAAATGGCAGAACGGCTGTCCCAAACTAACTCATCTATCTATGCAACAATTGAATACCCAGCAGCTACCAAACACTATGCCTTGGCGTTAGGTCAAAATACATAGCTTGAATACTACTGAATACCCAAAAGAAGTGACGGAGGGCTACGGCTGGTTTTTGGCGAAAAACCTTTAGCGTAGTGAACTTGATATCGCTGAAGGAACCTGATAGCTTTTTAAAAATATAGTGGCGAAAACCTTTTGCTAAAGAGGTCATTCCCGGTAAAGGGATCTCGGCTCTTTCCTCGTGGAATGAGGTGCAGGATATTCCACTGAATACCGCTATGCAAAGCAACATGTAATCGACTATAGTGAAGTTATTACCCTGACGCAAACTTCTGCCCAAGGGGTCAGTCCCGGTGAAGGGATATCAACCCTTGCCCCGTCGAATGAGGTGCAGGATATTCCACTGAATACCGCTATGCATAACAAAAGAAAACGTCTTTGCAATAACACTTTTTAAATTGTTCCAACAACTGTATACAGGTTTGTTTTTACTTTGCGTTGATCAGAATCAACGCAGTCCCATCATTCGATCACACCAGAAAAGATCGAAAATAAAATGTACGTATATGCCATCCGGATTCGTCGCTGGGTCCCGTCATCACCCGTTAGGTTACTTAACTAACGACACAGCGGGGACTGGACTAGCGCGGGTGTAAAACATATACAACATCTAATGGTATATAAACCAATATACATAATCGCTCCAGGCGTGATAATATGCAACATTACAGAAAAGTAATAAGCATCACAGAACAATACAGATAATCTGGGATCCCCGAGTTTCACAGAGCCGCTGCTGAAACTCGACGTTCCCCTGTCGTGTGGATAGCCTGTGCAATGAAACCTAGACCCCTACGGGTGCGGCAAGTTACCCGCCAAAACCTGAAGCGAGGCAGTCCCCCACAGCATAGTGAATGGAACACCCGGCACTTCACGGAATCCGGTAAATTGAGCACCCCTCCTTGGGTCAACCTGTACCCCCTACGAGTGCGGCGAATAGTCTGCCAATTCTGAAGTGGGGTCCCTCTGCCTCTCAAAGCCATGAGATGCGGACCCGTTGCTTTCCCGAACCCGGCTATCCGTGCACTCCGTCGCGGGGTAAAACCTAGTACAGTAATGAAAAATAGTACAATAGGTACATCGACCGCAACCTGGTCGTGCCCCAAAAAGAATATTATACAACAGGCAGTGAAGGCTGTCCACAAGTTGGACGCTCGCCCCGCAATATCAAATGTACAAATAAACACAAACTGTACTACCATTGCACACTGCTATCCACCACGACAAATCCGCAACATCACAGCACAACACAGAACATCAACGCGAATGTCACGTTCGCAAACCCGTCTAAAAGAACTATAGCAATCAGACGAGGTTTACCGATCAAATGACATTCCCGGTCGGAGATATAATGTAAGCACTGTAAACTAACGTGTTTAAATTTCGATCGACCAAAGTCCAAATATCAAAAAGTGGGCCCCACTGCTTACTGTTGAACAGTAACAAAACCTGGGCCAAAAATATATATACCAAAAATCACAAAACCCAACAGAGAACCCACTGACCAAATTTGGGAGCACGTGCTCCCCACGTGACCGCGGATGGGCGGCCAAACCATGGGTTTGGCCGCTCTTCCGCGGCAGCCTGGAGGGATCACGACCCCAAATTTTGTCGTGGTTCTTAAATATGCCTGCACGGATTTTTAAGATATACAGAAATGAATTTTGAGACCGTTTAAAATTAACAGAACTGTCGAGCTAGGATTTTGTGTTTTTCGATTTTCGGTCGGATCGATGTTTTAAACACGTTAGCACAAGTTAGTATAGCAAAATGGTTAGGCTCTGATACCACTGTAAGTCTACGCTAGCGCCCCGGCAGTCTACAGACGCCAAAATGCGGAACAAAACTTTTAAACTTGGCACTATCGTATACTTTAACCTGGATCTGCCATTATTGCTAAACTAACAAACTGTAAAGAGTGTAGAAAGATTGTACCGAACGATCCGAGTCCTTCGTTCTTCAACCATCATCCCACGCTCCGTTGCGGCTGCTCCGATCTCGTCGATCTCCGATCTCCTCGTCGAGGTGGCACCACATCACCGATTCTTTAAACGGGCTCCCGCCTCTGACTCGAGGCAACTCGATCGTCAAGTTTGCTAAAAGAGACGACCAAGATTGATGTAGAGAATGAGTAGATGACTTTGTCTCACTTCGTCCAAGTCCATGGACGATCGGTAAATGAAGTTGCCGTGGAAATCGGGTGATGGAATGAAATGAACTGTAAATTCCATACACCCCAAAACTATCATATCTTTTCTAACCGAATGAAAACTCAAGTGAAGTGAGAGAGAGAGAGAGGGGCCGGCCTCTTTATATGATGGAGGGAGGTGACCGTAGGAGGAGGGAGGTGACTACAAGCAAAAGATATTATGAACAAATATCTTAACCAATCCAAAACACATTAAAGCAAATGGTGATTCATATAAACACCTCATCTAGCCATTAATGAAACCATTAATGCACTAATGAGTCATATGCCTCATCATCACTTCTAGAAGCTTCTAGAATGATGACTCACTCATATCTGAAGAAAAGATAAATCCGTCTTTAACCGAATGTTAAAAGACGACTGATAGAAAACTGGAAACTGGCAACTTCCAAAAGTGATCCTGAAACGACTTTCAGGATAACCCCGAAACTGTATAAATATACCCGCATTTGTATTACGACCGAATACAAATGCAACTGAGACAAAGATATTATACCTACTCAATATAATACTCGGATCCGGCTTAAACCAAAGCCGACCAGTATCACCTGTCCGAAAATCGACACGTGCGTAAACGCACGTGCATTTTCCGAACCCTGCCATAAAACCATACGGCCTCTACAACGTTTCGCCCGAACTTGGGAAACTGCCTGTGGGGGACTCTAATGACTCGTCAGCACCCTGGCAGTGGGTTTAACCACAAACCGTCAGCGGCACTAGCTATGCATAACGGCTGCCCATAGACTGACCTCAAGGGTGGCTGAGGAGCGAACTCAAGGGAGACCGATGAGCGAACTCCTCCGAAAAACCCTACTGAGCCTAACAGTGACAATGTATATACAGTCCGGTCCGTTCGTCAATGAGTATCGCATATCCGCCTAGGGGGCTAGTAACGTCAGACCCCCAATAGCAGTATAAGTCGTGTCGGAGTGAAGCCCAATTACACCCTGAGATACTACTGGAGTACCTACCAGTAAATCTCCTGCCATGGCCATGGACTTTGTGTAATGGCTCTCCTAGACACAGCACGACCTCGCCCCCAATACCGGGAGAGACGAATCCCCTGCCGATCCGCTCACGTGCCTCCATATGGCTCGGGACTGTACCCAAAACTACCTGTTTGCACGACTCCTTTGAGCCGTGGTAGGGTAGAAATCAAAGCACAGTGGGAACTCACACGAGACAAATGACGACCTCAGGTCGATGAACTAACCTGTACACATGTCACCAGGGAACTGCTATCTGACGATAGGTATAGTACTAACTAGCAGATTCCCGGCGAGTCCTGTCCGGTGTACTCATAACCCAATGAGCACCTGTATACATCTTAGGTAATCCAACTGACACCAGTGGCTTGTGAGACCGGCCACCGCCCCTCGTCGGGGTCTCGACTGTACACACTAGTCTACTCCGGAGTATCGATGCCCTGTCTCGAAACTCCCACGACTAGGGACTACAATTAAGGATATGCATATAAACTACCCAACTCTCACGTATATGATCGCCATCATATTGTTGGTAGTAAAGCAAGATCCTAAGGGCTCTATCAAAGTGTAACATGCAATCAGTCACCTGAACATGTACACGACTGATAAAGGCAAACCAGATAGCATACTATCATCTCGAGTAAGACTGTGCTACCTGGGATAGGTCCTCCGCAATCATTGCAATCACGTACCTGCGATCCAATAATTGACTATGAGGGCACTATCACCAACAAAAAATAGACTGGAGATCGACACCACCTAACAAACAAAACTTAAAGGTTGCCAATTGGAGTGCCTCTTGATAACAGCTATCGAAGGAGAATCCTAACAATGGCAAGAGACGATCCCAACTGCCGACAACAATTTATACGTACGCACAAGCATATCCTCCAGAGTCGGTACAGTCCGCTCTCACAAAACCATCATCCCGTGGATGAAAAAATGGAGCTAAAGCTCAACCAGTACCCAAGGCTTCCTGATGTTCCTACCCAAAACGGCAAGCGAATAGGGTGCCCTATTTGTATACGACCCATGAAGGAACTCCGTGCAACGCACAAACTTAACCAAGGACAACTGAGCAACCCGAGTATAACCGGACAACTAGCATCCGGATGGAGTCACACCCAGACGAAACCTGGGTAGACGCCACAACGAATATTCATGGAGACTTGCTCCCATTCCCACTCCGGAACGGTTAATGGTTGCAACTCTCCAGCCAGTCTCAGATGCTCAACCTTAACTCAACAAGACAGACGCCTCGAAACGAAATCCGAAACTTCTCTTTACATCCCTTCCCACCCGTAACTATCTCACAAGTCACGTCAAATGCTGGTGGAACTTGAACGAGTACAGAGAGTTGACATTTGTGACTGCTCTAGAATTTCACATCTCTACCCAATAGTATCAGGTACCCAAACGCGTCCCTAAACTTAGCACACCCTTGTCACAAATCAAGGACTCCGAATCATTACCCAGCCAAGTATGCTTAAGAATCTTTGACGCACGAGCATCGGCGGGCAGTGCCTCACGAAAGCGATTAAGGAAAAGTGGTCGGGCGCGGACATGAGCAAGCTGTCCCCTCAGTAGAGGAGAACATAAGCTGTACTCAACGATCGCACAAGAACTGTAAATCTGCAGAAAACTATCTCAACACTGCGCACAGCTGGAACAAGCTAACCCTGAGCCTACGACTCCAGCATCTGCTACCACAATCGCCTTGCCACGGGTAACGAGGATCTCACAAACACAATCCTACACAAGCTTAATCCAACGGCGTTGTCTCAACAATCAAAACCAGCTGCAGGAAGTTGTACATTAAGCTCTGGTGGTCCACGAAAATTTGACACGACTCTCCGAACAAGTAGTGTCTCCAATCTTCGACGCACGACCACCGCGGCCATCACCAGATCATGAGTGGGATATCCTGCTTGTACTTCCTCCCACTGGCGGGAAGCAAAAGCGATAACTCTATAGTGTCACCTCAGTACACAATCGAGCCCCACTCGCGAAACATCACAGTTAAACAACAAAGTCGCCCGAACCAGAAAGCAAAGAAAGAACTGGTGCAGTTGTCAACCGAATCTCCAACTGCCGAAATCTCCGCACACATGCCTCAGTACAAGGAAAAAGAACCTCCTTTCCGGTCAATCCAGTCAACTGTGCAGCGATACACAGGCAATCCTGCACGAACCGGCGGTAAAAACCGGCTAAGCCCAAAAATCTGCGGACCTCCGTCGGTACACAAGCCTGGGCCAAAGCTGTACGGCCTCGATCTTCCTCGGGACCATACGAAAACCGTCTCCCGTAACTACAAGACCTAGGAGTCAACACAAACAAGCCTGAAGGAACACTTCGAGAATCTAGCAACAGCTGGGGCTCTCCCAATGTCTGCAAAACAAATCCTCAAGTGCTACTCCTATACCTCACGACACATTGAATAGACCAGAATGTCGTCAATAACACAACAATAACTGATCGAGGAACGGCCTGAAGAAATCTGGTTCATCATATCTACGAATGCTGCTAGGGCATTGGTGAGTCCAATGTCACCACCAAAACACACAGAGCCTGTAGCACGCACAAGGCAGTCTTCAGAATGTCATCACTCCGAACCGGCAACAATGATGACCTGGTCCCAAAAAACACTTAGAAAATGTCTCGCACTCGGAAGCTGAGCGAAGTAATCGTCAATGCGAGGTAACAGATACCTATCCACACCGTAAGCCGGTTCAATTGACGATCCATCAATACACAACCTCAAACTGTCGTCTACCTCCTTGACGAACAGAAATAGGAGCTCCCCAATGCGAAACGCTCAGACGCACAATCCCCCCAACCAACAACTCTGCAGCCGATCCTTAATCTCCTTAAGCTTCGCCGGCTCATCTGGAACAACGTCGGAAACTCTCGCACGAAAGGAAAACCGGTCCAACAAACCCACTGTGGCTCCGGTATCATGAATGAACGCCAAGAATCCTCGACATCTTCTCCTCAAAAGACGACTAGAGAAAAAGGCAGAATTCAAGCTGTGAGGGTGGCACCACTGTCCCCCCGCACAACAAGAACTAACTCGCCGGGAAAACAAAACCTGTCTGTTTTCTCGCGGCAGTCCACAGACGCCTAGCACGTAGCTAACCAGTCCGTGCCTAGGAGAACGTCAAATCCAACATCTCTAGAAGGATCACAATGACGGACAAAACTCTATCTCATATCCGATTGGAACACGACTGAAATACGTGTCGCACAACAAAATAATCGCTGACAGAAATTAACACAACGAACGGCTGATCTAGCTAACCGACTCTCCTCGTCCCAAGCCTCAGCTACTCCCGCGACGGTCACGAAATCTATCTCGACGGCTACGCCTCTGTCTTTGGACTTGTATACCGGTACGAGTCCTCCACTTTTCCGGAACTCCCAAAGTCTCTGGAAGATGTGTCTTGTCAACTATGGCTGCATCCACTGGTGCTGTGTAAGTAACACCATGCTGTGTGCGGATCGCAAGGAACAACTGGGTAACAGGGGTGACAACCTCCTGTCGCTGCGCTCAACTGGCCTCAATCAAAGACCTCATCGTCTGGCGCAAATCCTGCATCTCCGCCACAAGCCTAGCGATACTATCTGTCGAAGGCGGATCCGTCAGCTCCTTTGCAACGAGCGCGCCATCCTGGTCAGTCCTTGACCCACCCGAGTCAACTCTGACCTCGGCCCTCGCTGCATCACTCTGAGTCCCCATAGTCGTCGGCGGCAAAGGCTATAAATAGAGATAGGATTCGATATGAACACGGAAGTCGAATCTCAAGGATATATATCAAGGAAGGAATTTCAAGCAATATGTACTTAGGTCACTTTAAGCTGAGTATCGCATCGTGAGTATGTCGCGGACATACACACACTGTTGGATATATGTATGCCCTAGAGGCCATTATGAGATAGTGTATGTACTGATATTTATGTATATATTCAGAGGACAGTCTTGCTCGACATGATAGTATGCTATCTGGTTTTACTTTATCATATGTTCACTTGATCATGTTTATATTCATTTAGTACATGTTGATAAAGCCTGAAGGATATTAGCTTGACTACTGGGATTATGATGCGGATCATACTAGTAGGACATCTGTAGTTTATAAGCATATCCTTGAAATGTTCCTAGTCGTAGGTATATCGAGATAGGGCATCGATATTCCAGTTTAGACTAGCGTATACCATTCTTGTTCCATATGATGGGCGATGGATGATCCCATATCCGTCTGGTGTGTTGACACCGAAGATAGTATACGGGTGCTCAGTAAGACTGGGTACACTGAACGGACTCACCGAGAACTCCTATATGGTATTATATCATACGTCGGATAGCAGTTCTCAGGTGACACTGGTACAGGTTAGTCTGTAGACCCAAGATCGTCATAGAGTCTTGTGTGTCCTCCCACTGTACTTTGATCTTTACCCTACTGCGGCTCTACTGAGTCGTACAAACAGGTGGATTTTGGTTATAGTCTCGAGGCACATGGAGACAATGAGCGATAGGAGAGGTTTTGTCTCTCCCGGTATTGGGGGTTGATGCTGTGCTGTGCA
This sequence comes from Agapanthus africanus, assembly GCA_030015575.1. Classification (NCBI taxonomy): domain Eukaryota; kingdom Viridiplantae; phylum Streptophyta; class Magnoliopsida; order Asparagales; family Amaryllidaceae; genus Agapanthus; species Agapanthus africanus. The sequence continues at coordinate 273,644,375 of JASDDO010000012.1, forward strand.
CGATTGGCTATAACGGGAAGTCCCTGGCCAGGGCTACTGAGATATTACTGATAAGTGTTATCAGTAAGTTTCTCGATCTGTTATAGACTATATACCGGCATGACTTATTGAGTTATTGGGGTCGACGATTCCATCCTTAGACTCGATATGCAGCATATCTGACGAAGAGACCGGACTGTACGGTAAGTGTTGCCGGATGGATTGACAGGAGTTTTGACAGGTTCGCTTGTTCTTATTCTGATCGCTCAATACCCGGGTAGCCATTACGTTTAGCTGACCGCTTGCGGCTTGTGGGTGTTTGATATGATCATCATCTACTGCTGGCGTATTGACGAGTCTTAGAGTCCCACATAGAAGTTTCTCGGCTCAGGCGAAACGAAGTGGTGCACATATGAGATATGTGCGGAGGCTCGATTAAATACGAGTATGTGATACTCTATTTTAATCGGTCATATAATATTAGTCGGGTCATATAAGATATGACCGATTTATTAAATCAAGTGTTTATTTAATATTGACTTTTATATTATTTATTATTTATTTAAATCCTTTTCTTCTTATGGATACATGCATGTATATGTACATGATGATGTGCATACACACATGCATGTATATGTACATGATGATGTGCATACACACATACATGAAATGTATCATGGTTGATGATACAAAGAGGATGGCAATATAAGAATCCTATTGTAGATAAATACATATATGGAAATTTTCATTAAAGTTAAAGGTAAAAGAAAAAGATTTATGAGTCATTCCTTCTACACTGTTCTACACATTTCCATGGTTGAATTTAACTCAACCATGGTTCTTTTTCCTTTTGCCTTTAACCCTAAATAAAAATATCTAGATATGATTTAACTATAGTTATGGTTATGATAAGATATCTCTCTCTCTCTCTCATTTTCTTTTTCATGATTATCATTATCCACTCCAAAAGAAAAAGAGAGAGCCATCTTCTTCCTCCTCATTCTAGCTCTCTTTTAATTGTTAAAATAGAGTTATACAAATAAAAGAAAAGGTATTAAATAAGAATAGCAACCACTTCATCATCCTACACAACCTTTTCTAACTTGTGTAGGGTGTTGTGCTTCAAGATTTTCAAAGATCGAAGGAAGCATCAAGCTTAGGGCAAAGAGCTTCGGGTGGATCGTCGTGGACGAGGAGTTGATCAAGCGAACCCTTCCAAAGCAAAGGAGTCTTCCAAAGAGGTCTACAAAGGTTGTAGTCTCATCACTTAGTATAACTTAAGTCTTTATTTTTGATACTATTAATAGTTACTTCATAAAATCTAGTTCGATTCATAGTAAAGTTTACTTAACACCTCAAAATTTTATTGTTATGGGATGTGTGATGCTTCAAAACCCTAATAGAGGTGTTAAGGAATCCCTATAGTGGTATCAAAGCCAAGCTAGAGCTTTGTAGTAACCTAGACGACGTTGAAAACATCGAACGGACGAAAAACGACACCCGGGGGGTGCTCTCTGGAAATTTTTTTAAAATCCTGGATTTTTTCAAATTAAAAATATGTAAAAAATTAAGCAGGGAAATATATGGGCCCACCAGAAATACGATGCCCTAAATCGACCGTACGACAGCGGAACCGCGGCCAGAGTGGCCTTGTTGCGGCGGTTCCGCGGCGCCGTAGGTGATTCCAGGGCCGTAGTTTCTTCTGCAGGCCCGTATGTGTTTGCTGCTGTTTATGGTATATTTCAAAACTGCTCAAGTGTTGAGCTTTCAGAGCCGTCTGTGGTTGTTTAAATCGTTCGATCGAATGTTTTAACTGCGCCTAGTTTAATAGTTTATGATACAATAATTGGAATCTACAAATTTGTTTGTTGCGTGTAAATCTAGTAGTTCGGTCTGGGGATAAACGGAAATCTTGTTGAATTATCCGGTTTGGATTGAAAAAGTGTTTTCTTGAATGAGACCCAAATGCGAGCTTTACATTATTTAGGCATGAAATCTTGTATATGTGATATTCCGGGTTTGTGTTGTCTAAAGGCAGTTAAAGATTCCAATTGTTGTATTTTTTTTTTATTTTATTTCTCTGTGACCGTAAGTGTAGTATGTATTACCGGTTTTCTTTGCTATACATCAACGACGATCGGTGTATGCATACTTACTTACGTTGATGATATTTGATATTATGTGTCGATGAGATTTGATGTGCAGGATTGTCGCAATGAATAGCCGGGGGGTTTTATGTAAGATGAGAGTTTTCTTTTCATTCATGTAAAATTAAATTGTATGTAATATTCTTTTATTTGGGGCACTTCCGGGTTGAGGTTGTTGTCACCAGTGTTGTATATTATTTACTTTTCCGCATTAGGATAGACCAAAGGAGGAGGGCACAAGTGACCGGGTTCTAGGGTTCAGTGGGAGGCCATCTCGAGGAGTCGAGACCGGGTTTCCTAAACTCCAGAATTGGTAGGGTCGTTTGCCGCTCTCGTAGGGGTCTAAGGGTGTGGGCTTGGCTATTCATCGCGACCGTGGAATCCATATTTTTATTACTGGCTAAATACAAAATACGGACCTCCTAGATATCCTATATATATGCTTCTGCTGCTTTTATTATCTGATGTGATCATTTAATAAATATCTGAGACGAATGCAATATTATATATATATATATATATATATATATGATATATATTATACGTTACTTATGTTTTGCACCCGCACTAGCCCCATCCCGGTATGCCTTTAGTTAAGTAACCTAACGGTGCATATCAGGACACTGTGACGAATGCGAGTGGCATAAGTGTACGTTATATTTTCGTTTCTTTCTGTAATGGATTAGGATTTAAATGATGGGACTACATTAATGAGATTAATGTAAAAGATAAATGAACCTAAAAAGATGTTGTGGAATCAGATTTTAAACATGCTCGGCCTTTTATGAAAAAGCAAGTTTCAAAATGCGGAGCTTAAGCCACTCCTTCTAAACCCATTAGATTCTACAACGATATCAAGTTCAAAGCGTCAAAAGTTTTCTTAAAAACTATCCGCAACCCTCCGTCATTTTAGGAAGTAGAGTACTTAGTAATCGTGCTGCGTATTTTGACTTTAGTTAAGGCGCAGTGTACGGTAGCTGAGTGTTGTCTTCCTACACTGCATATGATGCAGATTAGTTAGGACATTCATATGATTATGTTGACTTTAGTTAAGGGTCATATGGGTGGGTCTAGTTAATCACGAAATGACGGGAAGAACTTGACTAGTACTTTTTGTAAGTCCATGCTACCTCTCCCGGTACTTTCGGGCATGCGGAATTCGGTGAAAAACAATTTTTCTAGAGGTGGTAACATGGACTCAAAACCGGATCTTTGTTAAACATCTAACTAACAACCTAACTAGGAGTTGTTAACTACTCGGTTAGGGGGTCATACCTTTCTTTCTTGAACTCCTTCTTCTTTGACTCTCGATGGTTGTCCGGATCGGCTTCACTCCGTCGTCTCCTTGCGCCGAAGATAGATCCACCTCGAAAGCTTCTACCTTTGGCTTCTTTTTTAGTCTTTGAAGAAACTAGTTCACTTGGTTTGCTAAACCTTGTGAACTAGAGAGAGTAGAGAAGAGTGTGTTGGGATTTTCTCTATGGTTCTTGATTCTCAACTCATGAGACATGTGAACCATAGAATAAGAGAGGGAGTGAAAGAGGAAAGAGATGAGAGCTCAAGAACAAGAGAGAGAATGAGAATGATAGAATGATAGAAGACTTTTCTCTCTTGGCTCTCATAATCCATAACCATCATCACAAAATAGTAATCAAGTATTGTGTAAATGGTTTAAACTACAATAGCCATATCATTTCATGCACTCATTTCTCACAAGAGAAACAAGCAAGTAAAAAGTCTTTGCCATGAAATGATAGCCATTGTCATCATGATGGTCAACTAGTCCAACCTAGTCAACCGGTCAACAAAGTCAACAAGTCAACAAAGTCAACCCCTCAACAACCATGTCACCACAATACTTAATTAATATTTTTGTTAATCATATATCATATTCTCATTAGGGTTGAGCAAAAAGTCAATAGTCAACAGTAAACAACCCTAATGAGAATCCTCTGCCTCTGTCTCTCCGTCAACTGTGCATACACACCCGCATCCGCATTCCAAGGAACACGAATACATACTGGATAAATCCAATCCCAATACGTACACTACGATCTGGCTTAAACCAAAGCCCGCCAGTGTAAACTGTCCGGACACTGTACGTGCATAAGCGCACGGATGTGACCGAACCCTGCCGCAAAACCATGCGACCTGTCGCAAAACCATGCGACCTCTACTCTTTTGCCTAAAGGCGAATAACTTTCTGTGTGGGACTCTAAAGACTCGACACTACGCTGGCAGTGGGTTTAACCACAGACCGCAAGCGGCACTAGCTGTGCGTAACGGTCCCCAGGTAGATGCCGACAAGAAGACTGACGAGGTGAAACCCATCTGAACTCCTACTGAGCCTGAATGTGACATTCTCCGTACAGTCCGGTCTGTTCGTCTGATACATCGCATGGCGGGCCTTGGGGGGTGGTAAACGTCGGTCCCCTAAGAGCGGTACAAGTCGTGTCGGAGTGAAGCCCAAAACACCCTGAGATAACACTGGAAACCTACCAGTATATCTCGATTGCCCTAGCCAGGGACTACTCGTGTAATGGCTCTCCTAGACACAGCGCGATGTCAACCCCCAATACCGGGAGAGTCGAATCCTGTCTAACCGTCTCTGCCTCCAAGTGCTTCGGGACTGTACCCAACCACTATCTGTTTGCACGACTCCTTTGAGCCGTGGTAGGGTAGTAATCAAAGTACAGTGGGAACACACTCGAGGCGAAGTGACAGTGTCAAGTCAGCGGACTAAGCTGTACTCATGTCACCAGGGAACTGATAACTGACGATAGGTATAATACCAACCGGTCAGTTCCCGACGAGTCCTGTCCAGTGTACTCGTAACCTAACGAGCACCCGTATACTATCTCCAGTACGACGTACTGATGGCCGTGGGACAAACCATCTCCCACACTGGGATGAGAAGCGCATACGCTAGTCTACTCCGGAGTATCGATGCCCTGTCTCGATATTCCTGCGACTAGGGACCTGTATAAGGATGTGCTTATAGATTACCCAGCCCCCACTAGTGTGACTGCCATCACAACGCTGGTAATCAAGCAAAGATCCTAAGGGCTCCACTAATGTGTATAGGTGATATACTAAAATAAACACATGTACACATTGAAATAGAAACAAACCAAGTAGCATACTACTATATTGAGCAAGATTGTTTATACAAGGTGAATATCCCAAGCTTCCATTAAGTAATATACAAACTAGTATGATACAATAATGGCCTCTAGGGCATATACACTAACAATCTCCCACTTGCACTAAGGCCATGTACTGGCGTATCGAAGACCTATCATCTCGATCAGCCGCTCGAACTGAGTCTGGGGCAAGGCCTTGGTGAATGGATCTGCAGTGTTATCTTCTGAAGCGACCCTCCGAACCTCGATCTCCTGGCGATCCACGATCTCCCTGATCAGGTGATACCGCCTCAAGATGTGTCTGGATCTCTGATGGGACCTGGGTTCCTTCGCTAAAGCTATAGCCCCGTTGTTGTCGCAATGCAGAGGTATTGGATCAACAATGGACGGAACCACCTGAAGTTCTTTCAAGAACTTCCTTATCCAGACAGCTTCTTTTGCGGCATCAGATGCAGCTATATACTCCGCTTCCATGGTTGAGTCAGCAACGGTTTCCTGCTTGGATCTCTTCCAGCAAACCGCCCCTCCATTGAGGGTAAAGACAAAACCCGACATGGACTTGGAATCATCCTTGTCACTCTGGAAGCTGGAGTCAGCAAAGGCCTAGATCTGGAGGTCTTTTCCGCCATACACCAAGAACATCTCCTTAGTCTTTCTCAGGTACTTGAGAATGTTCTTTACCGCTATCCAGTGTTTCACCCCAGGGTTTGACTGATACCGGCTTACCACACTCAGTGCATAAGCTACATCCGGTCTGGTACACAACATCGCATACATTATAGAGCCTACCGCAGAAGCGTAGGGTATAATAGACACGCGATCCCTCTCCAAATCAGTCTTGGGAGACATCTCTTTAGAGAGGGTGATCCCATAACAAGCCGGTAGGTTACCGCGCTTGGAATCTTCCATACTGAACCTTTTCAGTATGGTGTCGATGTACCTGGACTGCGAAAGTCCTAATATCCTCTTGGATCTATCACGATGGATCTGGATCCCCAGGATGTATGAGGCATCACCCAGGTCTTTCATGGAGAACCTGTGTGACAAGAACCCCTTGACAGATTGTAGCATAGGAATGTCATTTCCTATTAAGAGAATGTCATCCACGTATAAAATAAGGAATACTACAGTTCTCGCTACAAATCTACTATAGATGCATGGTTCATCTGGATTTTTGATAAAGCCAAATTCTTTGACCGTCTCATCAAAACAGATGTTCCAACTCCGCGATGCCTGCTTTAGTCCGTAAATGGACTTAAGCAACGTGCACACCTTTCCGCTGCTCCCACTCTGAATGAAACCCTCTGGCTGGTCCATATAGACACACTCCTCTAAATTTCCATTTAGAAAAGCGGTCTTTACGTCCATCTGCCAAATCTCATAATCGTGGATGGCAGCAATGGCAAGAAGGATCCGAATGGATTTCAGCATAGCTACTGGAGAAAAGGTCTCGTCATAGTCCAAACCAGGTCTTTGACGAAAACCCTTTGCTACCAGTCTAGCTTTATAGGTCTCAACCTGTCCATCTACACCAATCTTCCTTTTGAAGATCCACTTGCATCCTACGGGTTTTACCCCGTCTGGAGCAATGTCCAACGTCCATACTTTGTTGGTGTACATGGACTCCATTTCGGTCCGCATTGCATCCAGCCATTTTACCGAGTCGACGCTCTGAACGGCTTGCTGGAAGCTAGTAGGCTCATCATAATCTATGATGCAATCCTCTCTATCCCCGTCTATGAGAAAACCGTAGTATCTCTCGAGCGGATGAGACTGCCTACTACTTCTGCGGAGCGGCGTAGGAATGTCCTGTTCTTTTGAACCCTCTGGTTCCACTAAGCTTTCAGTAATAGTCTGTGGTTCTGGAATTTCTTCCCGTTCTACTGCGCTCCCACTTATTTCCTTTTCTAAGAACTGGTGTTCTAGAAAGTGGGCATAACGAGAAACAAGAACTTTTTGTTCCACTTCGCAGTAGAAGAAATATCCCTTGGAATTCTTTGGATATCCCACAAACTTTCACTGTACTGAGCGTGCCTCGAGCTTGTCCGCATGCTGCTTTTTAACAAAAGCTGGACTTCCCCATGTCTTAATGTGCTTAAGATAGGGTCTCTTCCCACACCACATTTCATATGGTGTAGTAGGCACAGTCTTAGTTGGAACTCGGTTCAAAAGGTATGCAGCTGATTCTAGCGCATACCCCCAGAATGATCGCGGTAACTCAGCGTTACTCATCATGGACCGTACCATATCCAATAGGGTTCGGTTCCGTCTCTCCGATACACCGTTATGTTGCGGAGTGTATGGAGGAGTAAGCTGAGAGAGAATTCCGTTCTCTTTTAAATAATCCAGGAACTCGGCACTTAAGTATTCTCCACCTCGATCCGATCTTAGAATCTTGAAACTTTTGCCGGTTTGTTTTTCTACTTCATTCTTATATTCCTGGAACTTTCCAAAGGCTTCGGACTTATGTTTCATTAAGAAGAAATAACCGTACCTTGAAAAGTCATACGTAAAAGTAATGAAGTAAGAATAACCGCTTCTCGCATGTGTAGACATTGGACCGCACACGTCGCTGTGTACGAGTCCCAAGAGCTCGCTCGCTCTTACTCCGTGTCCAGTGAACAGAGTCTTTGTCATCTTTCCTTTGAGGCAGGATTGACAAGTGGCATACGATTGATATTCGAACGGATTCAAATATCCTTCTGTATGTAACTTCGTCAACCTTCTCTCATTGATGTGACCTAGTCTACAATGCCATAAGAAAGTCTGATTTATTACCGGAGAATTTCTTTTGTGTGTATTCTGGACATTGAAAATCTGTGGTTGGTTTAATACGTATATACCATTGCTCAATGTACCTGACCCAATCAAAACTTGATTAAGGTGAATGTTTACAACATTACTTACAAACGCAAATTCATAACCTTCTTTAGAAACTAAAGATACAGAAATGTTATTACAAGTTGCGTTGGGTACAAAAAAGCAATTACGCAAAACCAAAACATGTCCATCTGACATTCCCAGGTGATAGTCCCCCATGGCCTTAGCATCCATGCTAGCTCCGTTTGCAACTCTGAGGGTCATGTCACCTGCCTTCAAAACCCTACGGTTTCTCAACGCCTGCAAAGAATTTTAGAGATATGAGATCCTGATCCGGTATCCAATACCCAGGAAGTAGAGTTTATTGAAAGACAGTTTTCAATAACATACACACCTGAAGCTGAAGCCGCAACCTGCTTCAATTCCTGTGTCCTGGCTTTCCAAGCCCTGCAATCATTCTTCCAGTGACCTTTCTTATGACAATAGAAGCATTCTTCTTTATCCATAAGCTGCCCCTCTTTCTTTGTTGCTTTTGCTTTTCCCTTCGTATCCACTTTACTAACACCGCCCCTTGGTTTGGCGAAGGCTTTCTTCTTCTTTCCCTTGGCTTTCGCCTTGGACCTAGAAGAGGAAGATCCTCCTACAAACAAAGTGGATGTTTCCTTACCTTTCTGTAGGGTGCCCTCTGCACTCCTCAGCATGTTAAAGTTCTGAAAGTTCAACTTCTTTTTCTTGTAAGTTGAAGTTCAGTATAAACTGGGCATAAGTGGAAGAAAGGGACTGGAGAATCAAGTCCGTATAGAGCTCGTTCTCCAACGTGGTTCCAAGTTCCGTGAGCTCCTCAATGAAGCCAATCATCTTAAGCACGTGTTCCGTTACCGATGATCCGATGGCCAACCTTGCCGAAAATAACTTCTTCGACACTTCGTATCTTGCGATACGAGATTGCTCTCCATACAGTTCTTTTGTATGGAGAAATATGGATTCAAGGTCCATATTCTCGTGCCTCCTCTGATGTTCGTTGTCCATCGAGGCAAGTAAGAGGCATTTGGTCTTCGCGCTATCAATCTCCCAGGTCTTACGGATTTCCTTATCCGCGACGCTGGAGGTGGGACTTGGGACAGGGGGAGCTTTGGTGGTAAGAAGATACCCCAGCTTGTCGTAAGTGATTGCCATTATGACATTCCTGAGCCAATCTTTGTAGTTTGGCCCTGTCAGTATGTTTTTATCTAGAAGTAACTTAAGTCCAGTCATGTTGATTGGTCGCTGCAATTAGGAGAGAGAAGAAGAAACACTCAGCATGATGCTCTTGCATGTTTAGAGTGGTTTTTAGTTTGTCTAAATAGGATGGCTCCCACTGTTTCTCGAATCCCTCGTCAAACCAAAAAGGAAGAATTAGTCAGGATCAATCTCACCGTACAACACTTGCTTAACCGTTCGGCCAGGCTGGTGTCGGTACTTCGAGGGAGGTTTTCCAACGCTTTCGCGAAGTTCCTTAATTTAAGAACCTCTTTTCCCTGGGGGCGTAGCCCCGCTAACACCTTTCTAGACACCTACTTGGTTTATAGCATTGATCGTTAAGTGAGAAATTTCCCGAGGAGTAGCATATACTCACAGTAGGATCGGGATCCAAATATCATTGCGTGACGAAACTGAAGGATTCCTACCAGAATCATCACACTCCAAATGGTATGCAACACTAGCAAGTTTCAGTTCTTTTGAAACTTCCGATGTGGATTTTTGCCCCATGCTCTTATGACCTTGACTTTGGCCAAAATATCATAAGTCACATGTCAAGTTCTACCCGTCATTCTCCAGGTTAATTTGGATCCACCCATACCTACCCTTGACTTTGGCCAAAATGGCAGTACGACTGTCCCAAACCAACGCATCTATCTATGCTACGCATGAATACCCAATAGCTACCAATCACTATGCCTTGACTTTGGCCAACATACATAGCTTGAATACTATTGACTATTTATGTGAAACGACGGAGGGCTACGAATGGTTTTGGCGAAACCGTGAACGTAGTGAACTTGATATGGTCGATGGAACGAGATAGCTTTTAAAAGGAGTGGCTCAAACTCCGCATTTAAAAGTTAGTTTTGAAAAGAACCGAGTGGTTTTTCGAAAGTGTTCCAACGACTTTCACTTGGTTTATTTTCTTGCATTAGTTCTTTTAATGCGTGATATTCTTGCATTAGTTCTTTTAATGCGTCCCATCATTTAATCCTACCATTGCAGAAAACAACCAAAATATGACGTACGCTTATGCCATTCGCATTCGCCACGGAGCCCCGTCATTACCCGTTAGGTTACTTAACTAACGACAGAGCGGGGGCTGGCCTAGCGCGGCTGTAAAACATAAGCAATGCCTAAATAATATCATAAATAGATATATTGCAATGATAGACATTTCAGATCACAGATGAACACATTGGATATACTAGGAAGCTGCAATTCGTACGAGCCTGTAACGAAAAGCAGATTACATGGTCGCGGTGAATAGCCAATACCCCACCCAATACCCCTGCGGGTGCGGCAAACTACCCGCCAAGTACCCGAAGCGAAGCAACCTCCCTCATCCCCGTGAGTAGGCCACTCGGCACTTCGGCATACCCGGTAGTTTGTGCACCCCCTCCATGGGTCTATCCTAGGAGCAAAAACAGTAAAAAGAAATTATACAATGACGGCTACAACCCCGACCCGGTTGTGCGGCTATACAAATAATTATTACATCAATTTACAAATTTACATGAATTGAAAGAAAAGAAAACTCTCGTCTCACAACCCCCGGCTATTCACCTGCGACAATCCAATGAATTCATATACACATTCCAATGACATTACAGATCACAGATTTGTATAACCCCCACTAATCGATATATAGCGATTAGCAGACGCTCAATACAAATATCACATCACAGAAAAACCCGTCAGTTTAAGTCTTTTAGAAGTTCGATCAAAATTACGGATTTACAGGCCCCAATAACAAAATTTTCGTTCTGGAAAATCTGGGTAGAAAATACATATTCCAAAAATCCCAAAACAACCCCAGAAATACACTGCACCAAATTTGGACCCCGGCTGAGTCAACTCGGCCGCGGAACCACGGCGGGAGCGTGCTCCCGCCGCGTTTCCGTGGCGCTTTGAATCGATCGTGGGACCAAATTTGGTGGTTATTCAAATAAAAGCCTGAGCCGATTTTTAAGATGAAAATTATCAACTTTTGAACAGAATAAAAATCGGCAGAAACTTGACTACTCGGGTTCGTTTCGTGGCTTTTTCGTTGATCGATCTTCTAGTTACTTTGCTAACATAATAGATAGAGTTTAACTAGGCTCTGATACCACTGTAAGTCAATGTAACCTCTCCCGGTACATTCGGGCATGCGGAATTTGGTGAAAAACAATCTTTCTAGAGGTGGTAACATGGACTCAAAACCGGATCTTTGTTAGACATCTAACTAACAACCTAACTAGGAGTTGTTAACTACTCGGTTAGGGGGTTATACCTTTCTTTCTTGAACTCCTTCTTCTTTGACTCTCGATGGTTTTCCGGATCGGCTTCACTCCGTCGTCTCCTTGCGCCGAAGATAGATCCACCTCGAAAGCTTCTACCTTTGGCTTCTTCTTCGGTCTTTGAAGAAACTAGTTCACTTGGTTTGCTAAACCTTATGAACTAGAGTGAGTAGAGAAGAGTGTGTTGGGATTTTCTCTATGGTTCTTGATTCTCAACTCATGAGACAAGTGAACCATAGACTAAGAGAGTGAGAGCAAGAGGAAGGAGATGAGAGCTCAAGAACAAGAGAGAGAATGAGAATGATAGAATGATAGAAGACTTTTCTCTCTTGGCTCTCATAATCCATAACCATCATCACAAAATAGTAATCAAGTATTGTGTAAATGGTTTAAGCTACAATAGCCATATCATTTCATGCACTCATTTCTCACAAGAGAAACAAGCAAGTAAAAAGTCTTTGCCATGAAATGATAGCCATTGTCATCATGATGGTCAACTAGTCCAACCTAGTCAACCGGTCAACAAAGTCAACAAGTCAACAAAGTCAACCCCTCAACAACCATGTCACCACAATACTTAATTAATATTATTGGTAATCATATATCATATTCTCATTAGGGTTGAGCAAAAAGTCAATAGTCAACAGTCAATGGTCAACAACCCTAATGAGAATCCTCTGCCTCTGTCTCTCCGTCAACTGTGCATACACACACGCATCCGCGTTCCAAGGAACACGAATACATACTGGATAAATCCAATCCCAATACGTACACTACGATCTGGCTTAAACCCAAGCCCGCTAGTGTAAACTGTCCGGACACTGTACGTGCATAAGCGCACGGATGTGACCGAACCCTGCCGCAAAACTATGCGACCTGTCGCAAAACCATGCGACCTCTACTCTTTTTCCTAAAGGCGAATAGCTTTCTGTGTGGGGACTCTAAAGACTCGACACTACGCTGGCAGTGGGTTTAACCACAGACCGCAAGCGGCACTAGCTATGCGTAACGGTCCCATGGTAGATGCCGACAAGAAGACTGACGAGGTGAAACCCATCTGAACTCCTACTGAGCCTTAATGTGATATTCTCCGTACAGTCTGGTCTGTTCGTCTGATACATCGCATGGCGGGCCTAGGAGGGCGGTAAACGTCAGTCCCCTAATAGCGGTACAAGTCGTGTCGGAGTGAAGCCCAAAACACCCTGAGATAACACTGGAAACCTACCAGTATATCTCGATTGCCCTGGCCAGGGACTACTCTTGTAATGGCTCTCCTAGACACAGCGCGATGTCAACCCCCAATACCGGGAGAGACGAATCCTGTCTAACCGTCACTGCCTCGAAGTGCTTCGGGACTGTACCCAACCACTACCTGTTTGCACGACTCCTTTGAGCCGTGATAGGGTAGTAATCAAAGTACAGTGGGAACACACTCGAGGCGAAGTGACAGTGTCAAGTCAGCGGACTAAGCTGTACTCATGTCACCTGGGAACTGATAATTGACGATAGGTATAGTACCAACCGGTCAGTTCCCGACGAGTCATGTCCAGTGTACTCGTAACCTAACGAGCACTCGTATACTATCTCTAGTACGACGTACTGATGGCTGTAGGACAGACCATCTCCCACACTGGGATGAGAAGAGCATACGCTAGTCTACTCCGGAGTATCGATGCCCTGTCTCGATAGTCCTGCGCCTAGGGACCTGTATAAGGATGTGCTTATAGATTACCCAGCCCCCACTAGTGTGACTGCCATCACAACGCTGGTAATCAAGCAAAGATCCTAAGGGCTCCACTAATGTGTATAGGTGATATACTAAAATAAACACATGTACACATTGAAGTAGAAACAAACCAAGTAGCATACTACTATATTGAGCAAGATTGTTTATACAAGGTGAATATCCCAAGCTTCCATTAAGTAATATACAAACTAGTATGATACAGTAATGGCTTCTAGGGCATATACACTAACACTTTTGATATGTTGACTTTAGTTAAGGTCATAAGTACTCGGGGTAAAAATGAATATCGGGAATTTCAAGTGTTGAAAATTACAATGAGATTGTATACCTTCTATATGATAGTAGTATCCCGATCCCACTGCGACCAAATGTTGTTCCCGAGAGAATTTTGCACTTTACAATTAGCTGACTCGGTAGGTGTCTAGAAAGGTGCCAAACGGGGCTACGCCTCTGGGAAGACGAGGTTTACTTTAATTAGGTCTGTACGAAAGCACGGGGAACCTCCCTCAAGTACCGGCACTGGCCTGGCTGAGAGGTTAGCGAAGTTGTGGAATGTAATTAATCCTGGCTAGTTTTCTTTTTAAAAGGTTTTAAAGAAAATTTGATAAAAACAGTGGGAGACATCGGTTAGACAAGATAATAACCAATCTAATCTTTGCAAGAGCTTTCGCTGAGTGTATTCTTTTCTCTATCTTAATGGCAGATACCCATGACAGGACTTAAGCTTTTATTAGATAAAAACAAGCTGAATGGGACCAACTATAAAGACTGCCTGAGGAATTTAAACATAGCCTTGACTTATGATAAAGTAACTTATGTCCTTACAACTCCAGCCTTGCCCCCCTAGGTCCTAAATCTTCAGTTGCGGATAGGGAAATCCGCAAGACATGGGACGCTGACTGTGCCACAGCAAAATGCCTCGCGCTTGCATCGATGGATAACACACATCAGAAGCAGCACGAGAATATGGACGTAAAAGCTATAATCCTCCATACAAAAGAGTTGTATGGAGAGCAATCTCGCGTAATACGATACGAAGCGTCTAAGAAACTGTTTCAGATGTACATGACCGCTGGCACAACAGTAGGAGACCATGTTCTGAAAATGATAGCTCTCATAGAAGAGCTTGAGGACCTTGGGTGGACAATGGACAATGAACAGTATACAGATATTATTCTGCAGTCTCTCCCCTCCACCTTTGCTCAGTTCATCGTTAACATCAACATGCACAACATGGAGAAGGAATTTCCTGAACTCCTTAATATGTTAAGGAGAGCAGAGAGCACACTGAAGTCAGTGAAGACTCCCGTTATGAGTGTTGGGCAATCCTCCACCTCTTACCCAAAGGCTAAGGCCAAAGGAAAGATGAAGAAGAAACCCACCAAACCTAAGGGTGGAGTCAAAAAGGTGAACGGAAAAGGCAAGTCCAAGGTTGGGGAATCAGGGAAAGGTGAATGTTTCCATTGCAAGAAGACGGGACACTGGAAGAGGAACTGTATTAAGTACCTAGCACTCAAGAAGAAGCATGGTGATTCTTGAGCTTCAGGTGTGTTCGTAATTGAAAACTGTTTTTCTATTAACTCTGCTTCCTGGGTATTGGATACCGGTTCGGGTTCTCATTTTTGCAATTCTGTGCAGGCGTTGAGAAATAGCAGAGTTTTGAAGACAGGTGATCATACTCTCCAAGTTGGAAATGGTTCCAATGTAAATGCAGTTTCAGTAGGAGAGTATCACCTAGGTTTGCCTTCGGGTTGTATATTGGTTTTGAACCCGTGTTATTTTGTACCAAGTATGCTTTGTAATATTATATCTGTTTCCTTGTTAGACAATGAAGGGTATCATTTTGTTGTGCAACACAATGTTATGAACATTGGACTTAATCAAGAGTTGATTGGTTGTGGTACATTAAATAACGGGATATACGTCCTTAATCAACACACAGTTTTCAACGTACAACACAAAAATAAAAGAAATTTTTCAGAAATAAATGAAGCTTTTCTTTGGCATTGTAGACTTGGTCATATTAATGAAACAAGACTAAACAAGCTTCATAAAGATGGATATTTAAATTCATTTGTGTATAAATCTTATGCAACTTGCCAGTCTTGTATCAAAGATAAAATGACCAAAACCCCATTAACAGGACACGGAGAAAGAGCTACTGAGCTCCTAGGCCTCATACATAGTGATGTATGCGGACCAATGTCTACACATGCAAGAGGCGGTTTTTCTTACTTCATAACTTTTACTGATGATTTCTCAAGATTTGGTCATGTGTATTTGATAAAGCATAAGTATGAAGCTTTCGAGAAATTCATGGATTATAAACATGAAGTAGAAAACAAAACAGGAAAGAGTATCAAGATACTCGATCAGATCGAGGTGGAGAGTACTTAAGTACTGAGTTCTTAGACTTCCTAAAAGAGAATGGGATTCTCTCTCAGCTCACTCAACCTTACACACCACAGTACAACGGTGTGTCAGAACGTAGGAACCGTACCCTATTAGATATGGTACGATCCATGATGAGTGAAACTGAGTTACCTCTCTCGTTTTGGGGGCATGCATTGGAAACAACAGCTTTTTTTAAACAAAGTTCCAACCAAGACCGTGTCTACCACTCCATATGAGATATGGCATGGGAAGAAACCATCTCTTAAAAGAGTTAAGATTTGGGGTTGTCCGGCTTTTGTTAAAAAGCAGAATCCAGAAAAACTCGAGACACGATCAGTCAAATGTATATTTGTAGGATATCCTAAATATTCGTTTCGGTATCTTTTCTACCACAAGGAGGAACAAAAAGTGTTTGTTTCTTAGTATGACACCTTTTTAGAAGATGAGATTTTTCCAAATAATACAAATGGCAATGTGGTAGATCTAGAAGAGGTTCTAGAGACACAAGTTACAAATGACGACTTGGCTGAACCTGAAATTATAACAGAATCTAATGAACCTCAGCCACTCCGTAGATCTGGTAGGACTTCTCGCCCACCGGAGAGATACTACGGTTTTCTCATTCATGGTGATAGAGAAGATTGCATTATGGATGATGATGATCCTGCCAGTTTTCATCAGGCTATCACGAGTGGTGACTCTGTGAAATGGCTGGATGCCATGAGATCCGAAATGGAGTCCATGTACACCAATAAAGTATGGACTTTGGAAAATGTACCCTCCGGAATAAAACCTGTGGGTTGCAAATGGATCTTTAAAAGAAAGATCGGTGTAGATGGACAGGTAGAGACCTATAAGGCAAGGTTGGTGGCGAAAGGTTTTCGTCAAAGACCAGGTTTTGACTATGACGAGACTTTCTCTCCGGTAGCCATGCTTAAATCCATTCGGATCCTACTTGCTATTGCTGTTCACTATGACTATGAAATCTGGCAGATGGACGTTAAAACTGCATTCCTAAATGGTGATTTAGATGAATGCGTTTATATGGATCAGCCAGAAGGCTTCATTGACAGTGGGAGCAGCGGTAAAGCATGTAAGTTGCTTAAATCCATTTATGGATTAAAGCAGGCATCACGGAGTTGGAACATCTGTTTTGATGATATTATCAAAGAGTTTGATTTCATCAAAAATCCAGATGAACCTTGTGTTTATAAGAAGACTGTAGGGAGAAATGTCGCATTCCTCGTATTGTACGTGGATGACATACTTCTGATAGGAAATGATATTACTATGCTACAGTCGGTCAAATCATTCTTATCACAAAGGTTCTCCATGAAGGACCTGGGTGATGCCACATACATATTGGGAATACGGATCTATAAGGATAGATCCAAACGGTTATTGGGATTGTCCCAAACGAAGTATATTAACACCATCCTAAAGAGGTTTAGTATGGAAGACTCCAAGCGGGGTGCCTTACCTGCTTGCCACGGAGTCACTCTCTCAAAGGACGATTGCCCAAAATCTGATATAGAGAGAGCTCGCATGAGCATTATCCCCTATGCTTCGGCAGTAGGATCGATAATGTATGCGATGTTATGTACACGCCCTGATGTTGCTTATGCACTTAGTGTAGTAAGCAGGTATCAGTCAAACCCAGGGGAGAATCACTGGATTGCAGTGAAGAACATTCTTAAATACTTGCGAAGGACTAAAGAATTGTTCTTTGTATATGGTAACGGGGATCTCCAAATGGAGGCCTTTACCGATTCGAGCTTCCAGAGTGACAAGGATGACAGCAAGTCTATCTTAGGGTTTGCATTTACCCTCAATAGAGGGACGGTAAGTTGGAAGAGTTCCAAACAGGATACCGTTGCAGACTCAACGATGGAAGCTGAATATATTGCTGCAAATGATGCTGCCAAGGAAGCCGTCTGGATGAGGAAATTCATCGCGGAGCTAGAAGTAGTTCCAACCATTATTGATCCAATACCTTTTTATTATGACAATAATGGGGCTATGGCGTTGGCCAAAGAGCCCAGGTCCCATCAGAAGTCCAGACACATCCTGAGGCGATATCATGTGATCCGAGAGATAGTTGATCGCCGCGAGATCGAGATTAAGAGAGTAGACACAAAGAACAACGCTGCGGATCCATTCACCAAGGCCCTCCCTCAGCAGCAGCATGAGCGACTTTTTGAGATGTTGGGTATGAGATATGTCAATAACTGGCCTAAGTGCAAGTGGGAGATTGTTGGATATATGTATGCCCTACAGGCCATTATGAGATAGTGTATGTACTGATATGTATATATATATTCAGAGGACAGTCTTGCTCAACATGATAGTATGCTATCTGGTTTTACTTTATCATATGTTCACTTGGTCATGTTTATATTCATTTTGTACATGTTGATAATGTTGGAGATAGTGCCTTCAGAGTCAATTATTGGATCGCAGGTACGTGATTGCAATGATTGTGGAGGACCTATACCGGTAGGACAGTCTTACTCAAGATGATAGTATGCTATCTGGTTTGCCTTTATCAGTCGCGTACATGTTCAGGTGACTGATTACATGTTACACTTTGATAGAGCCCTTAGGATCTTGCTTTACTACCAACAGTATGATGGCGATCATATACGTGAGAGTTGGGTAGTTTATATGCATATCCTTAATTGTGGTCCCTAGTCGTGGGAGTTTCGAGACAGGGCATCGATACTCCGGAGTAGACTAGTGTATACAGTCGAGACCCCGACGAGGGGCGGTGGCCGGTCTCACAAGCCACTGGTGTCAGTTGGATCACCTAAGATGTATACAGGTGCTCATTAGGTTTTGAGTACACCGGACAGGACTCGCCGGGAATCTGCTTGTTGGTATTATACATATCGTCAGATAGCAGTTCCCAGGTGACATGTGTACAGGTTAGTTCATCGACCTGAGGTCGTCATTTGTCTCGTGTGAGTTCCCACTGTACTTTGATTTCTACCCTACCACGGCTCAAAGGAGTCATACAAACAGGTAGTTTTTGGGTACAGTCCCGAGCCATATGGAGGCACGTGAGCGGATCGGCAGGGGATTCGTCTCTCCCGGTATTGGGGGCGAGGTCGTGCTGTGTCTAGGAGAGCCATTACACAAAGTCCATGGCCATGGCAGGAGATTTACTGGTAGGTACTCCAGTAGTATCTCGGGGTGTTATTGGGCTACACTCCGACACGACTTATACTGCTATTGGGGGTCTGACGTTTCTAGCCCCCTAGGCAGATATGCGATACTCATAGACGAACGGACCGGACTGTATATACATTGTCACTGTTAGGCTCAATAGGGTTTCCGGATGAGTTCGCTCATCGGCCTCCCTTGAGGTCAGTCCATGGGCAGCCGTTACGCAATGCTAGTGCCGCTGACGGTTTGTGGTTAAACCCACTGCCAGGGTACTGACGAGTCATTAGAGTCCCCCACAGACAGTTTCCTAAGTTCGGGCGAAACGTTGTAGAGGCCATATGGTTTTATGGCAGGGTTCGGAAAATGCACGTGCGTTTACGCACGTGTTTTTTTTCGGGCAGATGATACTGGTCGGCTTTGGTTTAAGCCGGATCCGAGTATTATATTGAGTAGGTATAATATCTTTGTCTCAGTTGCATTTGTATTCGGTCGTAATACAAATGCGGGTATATTTATACAGTTACGGGGTTATCCCGAAAGTCGTTTCAGGATCACTTTTGGAAGTTGCCAGTTTCCAGTTTTCTATCAGCCGTCTTTTAACATTCGGTTAAAGGCGGATTTATCTTTTCTTGGATGAGGGTGAGTCATGCTTCTAGAAGGTTCTAGAAGGTGATGACTAGGTTAAATGGTGTTGTGTTTTCATTGGTTGCATTAATGAATGGATGACTAGGTTTAGTGAGTCATTCATTTCATTAATGAGTTTTGTTATGCTTAAGGATATTTGTTGTTGATATTTATCCTTATGCTCACCCCCTTTGCTCCTACACTCACCCTCCTCCTCCCTATATATGGCCGGCCCCTTTCCCCTCCTCTCACTCACTCTCTCACTTGAAAAAGATGGTTGAAAAAGATATGATAGATTTTGGGGTGTATGGAACTCACAGCTCATTTCATTCCATCACCCGATTCCCTCGGCAACTTCATTAACCGATCGTCCACGGATTTGGACGAAGTGAGACAAAGTCATATACTCATTCTCTACATCATTCTTGGTCGTCTCTTTTGGCAAACTTGACGACCGAGTTGCCTCAAGTCAGAGGCGGGAGCCCGTTTAAAGAATCAGTGACGTGGTGCCACCTGGACGAGCAGATCGGAGATCGACGAGATCGGAGCAGCCGCAACGGAGCGTGGGATGATGGTTAAAGAACGAAGGACTCGGATCGTTCGGTATAACCTTTCTACACTCTTTACAGTTTGTTAGTTTAGCAATAATGACAGATCCGGGTTAAAGTATACGATAGCGCCAGTTAAAAAGTTTTTGTTCCGCATTTGGCGTCTGTAGACGGCCGGGGCGCTAGCGTAGACTTACAGTGGTATCAGAGCCTCACCATTTTGCTTTACTAACTTGTGCTAACGCGTTTAAAATATCGATCGAACCGGAAATCAAAAACTGCAAAAATCCAAGTTCACAGTTTCTGTCGATTTTAAATGATGTCCTAAAATTATTCTACACATCTCAGAAATCTGTGCAGGGTTTTCTAAGCATACCGACAAAATTTTAGCATGTGATTCCACTAAACAGCCGCGGAATCGCGGCCAAACCCATGGTTTGGCGGCGCATCCGCGGCCATTCTATGGGATCAGTGCATCAAATTTGGTCGGTGTCTTCTCTGTTGGAATTTTTGGGTTTTGGTATATATCTTTTGGGCCCAGATTTTGTTACTGTTCAACAGATGTTCGTGGGGCCCACTTCATGATATTTAGTCGATCGAAATTTAAACATGTTAGTTTACAGTGCTTACATTATATCTCCGACCGGGAATGTCATTTGATCGGTAAACCGCGTCTGATTGCTATAGTTCTTTTAGACGGGTTTGCGAACGTGACATTCGCGTTGATGTTCTGTGTTGTGCTGTGATGTTGCGGATTT
This sequence comes from Agapanthus africanus, assembly GCA_030015575.1. Lineage (NCBI taxonomy): Eukaryota > Viridiplantae > Streptophyta > Magnoliopsida > Asparagales > Amaryllidaceae > Agapanthus > Agapanthus africanus. Next base: position 273,665,224 of record JASDDO010000012.1, read on the forward strand.
GTCGTGGTGGATAGCAGTGTGCAATGGTAGTACAGTTTGAGTTTATTTGTACATTTGATATTGCGGGGCGAGCGTCCAACTTGTGGACTGCCGTCACTGCCTGTTGTTTAATATTCTTTTGGGGCACGACCAGGTTGCGGTCGATGTACCTGTTGTACTATTTTTCATTACTGTACTAGGTTTTGCCCCACGACGGAGTGCACGGATAGCCGGGTTCTGGAGGAGCAACGGGTCCGCATCTCATGGCTTTGAGAGGCAGACGGGCCCCACTCTAGAATTGGCAGACTATTCGCCGCACTCGTAGGGGGTACAGGTTGACCCAAGGAGGGGTGCCCAAGATTACCGGATTCCGTGAAGTGCTGAGTGGTCCATTCACTATGCTGTAGGGGGCTGCCTCGCTTCAGGTTTTGGCGGGTAACTTGCCGCACCCATAGGGGTCTAGGTTTCATTGCACAGGCTATCCACACGACAGGGGAACGTCGGGTTTCAGCAGCGGCTCTGTGAAACCCGGGGATCCCAGATTATCTGTATTGTTCTGTGATGCTTATTACTTTTCTGTAATGTTGCATATTATCACGCCTGGAGCGATTATTGTATATTGGTTTATATACTATTAGATGTTGTATATGTTTTACACCCGCGCTAGTCCAGTCCCCGCTTTGTCGTTAGTTAAGTAACCTAACGGGTGATGACGGGACCCAGTGACGAATGCTGATGGCATATACGTACATTTTATTTTCGTTCTTTTCTGGTGTGATCGATTGATGGGACTGCGTTGATTCTGATCAATGCAAAGTAAAGCAAACCTGTTTACAGTTGTTGGAACAAATTTAAAATGTGTTATTGCAAAGAAGTTTCCTTTTGTTATGCATAGCGGTATTCAGTGGAATATCTTGCACCTCATTCGACGGGGCAAGGGCCGATATCCCTTCACCGGGACTGACCCCTTGGGCAGAAGCTTGCGTCAGGGTAATAACTTCAGTATAGTCGATTACAAGTTGCTTTGCATAGCGGTATTCAGTGGAATATCCTGCACCTCATTCCACGAGGAAAGAGCCGAGATCCCTTTACCGGGAGTGACCTCTTTAGCAAAAGGTTTTCGCCACTATATTTTAAAAAAAACTATCAGGTTCCTTCAGCGATATCAAGTTCGTTACGTTAAAGGTTTTTCGCCAAAAACCAGCCGTAGCCCTCCGTCACTTCTTTTGGGTATTCAGTCGTATTCAAGCTATGCATTTTAGCCAAAGTTAAGGCATAGAGTTTGGTAGCTGCTGGGTATTCATTTGTTGCATAGATAGATGAGTCAGTTTGGGACAGTCGTTCTACCGATTGGCCAAAGTCAGGGGCATGTGCGGGTGGGTTCAAATTGACAAGAAAGTGACGGGTAGAACTTGGCATGTGACTTATGACATTTTGACCAAAGCCAAGGTTATAAGAGCATGGGGCAAAAATTATATCGGGAGTTTCTAAAGAAACTGAAACTTGCCAAGTATGCGCATACCTTCTGGAGTATGAGTAACGTGGATGCATTCCATCACGTTATCATGCGATGAGAGTTGGATCCCGATTCCCACTGATGAGTTGGTTTACTCTTCGGGTGATCCCGATTGACTCTTCTTTCTGGTTTGGAGGAGAATTTGACAGGACAGTGGGAGGTTTCCGGATTAGATAAAGTGATAACCATTCTGATCTAGGTTAGAGTGCACGCAGAGTGTTTCTTTTCTCTCTCTCTTTGGCAGCAACCTTTGACCGACCCTAGACTATGACTCAGAGACCAAGTTAACCGAACCTTCTTAAAATACTGGCTTTTGGATTGTCTGAGTTGCATAAGTCATTGCCACTCCTTCTTTTACCCTTTGAATTTCTCAGAACACCCGTATTACTACGGATATCCACTTCCATTGGATAGATCCATCGTATGGTTATATACGAACTCGAAGGGGCTTCTTCGAGGATGGATCCAGGTTCAGGAGAAATAGAATTGTTTTAATCAGTTGTCTTTTATTATCACATTCTCTCAGGTTGCGAGGGCTCCTTGGTTTAGGAGAGTACACCTATTATGCTTATTGGATAGTCTTATTCCAAACCATAGGCAGGTGCCGAAAGGTAGGGAATGAAGAAAACCAATTAGCCTAAGTAGGGTGTGCAGAAGGTAATATGTAAAGACAAAATAAAGGGATTAGAAAGAGGGCAAAGTAAATTGCGACTGATATCATTCACGACCAAAACCGCGTACTTCATCGCCACTCCTATTTCACCTTTAAAGGAATAAGGTATTATTTAGTTGTCTTTTATCATCACCTTCTCTCAAGATACGAGTACTCCTTGGTTTAGGAGGGTACACCTATTATGCTTACTGGATAGTCTTCTTCCAAACCATAGGCTCGTGCCGAACGGTAGGGAAGGAAGAAAACCATTTAGCCTAACGATGGTGTACAGAAGGTAATGACTTAAGACAAATAAAGGGATTTAGAGAGATGGCAAAGAGAAATACGGTTGAAGTCATGAATTGGATTATGGAAGAGGCATTGCTATGAATACCAGGATACCCCAACAAAACATTTTCATGTTTCAGTGCATTGTTAAAAGAAAACTGTTTTCCCGATTGGGTACTTACTCCAAGGGTATGTATTTACCAGGTTTCATTCTCATATCTGTATGGTTTTACAGATGATGAGTGGGAGTAAGTTATTGGGAATTAGGTAATTATCCTCATTATATCGGAATTCGTTGTAATTGGTGATATTTGAGGAAATAGCCAGGGTACAGTTTTCAACCTACGACGCACAGGTTTTGAGTTGTTTAAACTCAGCGGACTTATACAGAGTATTGTATGTTGTCCAAGTGTCCTTCAGGACAAAGGGGTAGGTCCTCGTACTATGTTCTGTTTACTTATAACTTCTCTAGTTTTTAGACAAGTGTTTCGTAGAAATACATGGTCTAAGTTTTGAGAAGTTGTGGGTATAAGAATAAAGTAGAGAACCAGGCATCACAAGTATCGGGATTCTTCAAAGAAATCGAAGATGTAGATTCTTGTGATTGGTATTTAGATGATAGTGATGGTTTTGAGAAACGTGTTTCTCTTTCAGGTTACTTATAATTGGATGGATTCCTAAGTTGAGTAATGCTGATTAGCCTCTTTCCATTAAGTTGATATGCACTGGAGACAGCTGCATGATTTGAATATGGTTCCAATTAAATAAGTGCCAAAGTTTCTATATTGAAAAAAAATAGTTCGTACCTTAAAAGATGTTAAGGTACGGGGAGTTGTCCAGCTTATTCTTAAAACCAGACTCTGGATAACTCAGGGCACGTTTCTGTAATGGCTGTTTGTGGGTTGACCCTGGCTATGACGAGGGTTGATATTCTACCATTTGGAAGATCAATAGTGATATTGTTCTTGACTCTCCACAGTTTTAGTAAAAATGGTTCTTTTTCAGAAAACAGTAGTGGGAGTATGGTAGAACTGGAAGTGATTCCAGAACCGCGAACGATTACGGAAAATTTAATAGGATCTATATATTCAATCAGGTTTGACATTCAAATAGCCACTCCGCAGATATGATGGGTAACCTCAGACACCCGAGAGGTACTCCGGTAGCCTCAAGGACGGTGACAGGGAGGATCTTGTTTACCCAGACTTGACACTACTGTTGTTCCAGGATATGAGACCCGGTAGGAGGGTTGTCGTAGTCAGTGGGAGCAGCGGAAGCATAGTGGGCAAGATGCTTATATCTATTTATAGACTTGAGCAGTTATAGCGGAGATAGATCATCTAATTTTGATGTGACAGTCATGGGTTTGACTTCAATCAGGATAGGGGATGGATCTGTTAAGAAGGTAGTAGGGTGTGATGTCATGGTATCTGGATGACATACACAGAGTAGGAAGTAAAATTCCTATACTACGATCGGTTGTACTGTGGTCGTCACACAGTTGTTTCTCCAGACAGGATATGGATATAATATTTGACATTCTGGTTTCTAGATCTATGGTTTTAGATCTGGATTTGGATAGTTTCCCAATGTAGGTACTTTGACAGTATTCTAATAGTTTTTAGAATAGATGACTCCTAGCATGGTGGTGTACCTGCAGGTGATGGAGTCACCCTCTCTAAAGGTGTCTTACAGACTGAAGGGGAGAGGGATGTGCATGATTGGCAGATCACTAGCTTAGGCAATTGAGTCAATCATGAGATGTCAAGTACCACACCAGATGTTGTTTTTGCACTAGATGCAATAAGTTTGTATTAATCCAATCCTGGAGAAATATAAGGAAGCAGTTTTAGAACATAAGTACATGTTCTACGGATTTGATGACGGCAGCCTCCTTCGGGAGACGATTATCATTCCAGGCTTCCAAGGTGACATGGTTGACAGAGTGATTGTCAGAGTTATAGTTTTTCCCTCTGACGAAGAGGGACAGTATTATGGACAGGTGGTCCAAGAGGATACTGTGGGTGGCATGGTGCCGGATACTGATTAGGTTCAGTGATCGATACAGTCTAAGAAGTTTGGATTTAGAGTTCATTTATGAACTAGGTCCCATCAGATATCCAGACATATTCTAAGACAGGTATTACTCAATTCGGGAGATGGCTTTCTCCGCGAACTTGAGATTAAGAGAGATATAGAAAGAAACATCTAGGCTGATCCACTCACTGAGGCTATTTCTCGAACACAATAGTTTTACAAACGGGCTTTGTGAAACTGATTTGTAGAGGAGTTGGATGTTCGGTTTCAGACGGGCTGTGAGTAGTCGACATCGCAATAATTAGCCTTGAGTGCAAGTGGGAGATTGTTGGAGATAGTGTCCTAAGAGTCAATTATTGGATCGCAGGTACGTGATTGCAATGATTGCGGAGGACCTATACCGGTAGGACAGTCTTACTCAAGATGATAGTATGCTATCTGGTTTGCCTTTATCAGTCGTGTACATGTTCAGGTGACTGATTACATGTTACACTTTGATAGAGCCCTTAGGATCTTGCTTTACTACCAACAGTATGATGGCGATCATATACGTGAGAGTTGGGTAGTTTATATGCATATCCTTAATTGTGGTCCCTAGTCGTGGGAGTTTCGAGACAGGGCATCGATACACCGGAGTAGACTAGTGTATACAGTCGAGACCCCGACGAGGGGCGGTGGCCGGTCTCACAAGCCACTGGTGTCAGTTGGATCACCTAAGATGTATACAGGTGCTCATTAGGTTATGAGTACACCGGACAGGACTCGCCGGGAATTTGCTAGTTGGTATTATACATATCGTCAGATAGCAGTTCCCAGGTGACATGTGTACAGGTTAGTTCATCGACCTGAGGTCGTCATTTGTCTTGTGTGAGTTCCCACTGTACTTTGATTTCTAGCCTACCACGACTCAAAGGAGTCGTGCAAACAGGTAGTTTTTGGGTACAGTCCCGAGCCATATGGAGGCACGTGAGTGGATCGGCAGGGGATTCGTCTCTCCCGGTATTGGGGGCGAGTAGTGCTGTGTCTAGGAGAGCCATTACACAAAGTCCATGGCCATGGAAGGAGATTTACTGGTAGGTACTCCAGTAGTATCTCAGGGTGTTATTGGGCTACACTCCGACACGACTTATACTGCTATTGGGGGTCTGACGTTTCTAGCCCCCTAGGAAGATATGCGATACTCATAGACGAACGGACCGGACTGTATATACATTGTCACTGTTAGGCTCAGTAGGGTTTCTGGATGAGTTCGCTCATCGGCCTCCCTTGAGGTCAGTCCATGGGCAGCCGTTACGCATTGCTAGTGCCGCTGAAGGTTTGTGGTTAAACCCACTGCCAGGGTACTGACAAGTCATTAGATTCCCCCACAGACAGTTTCCCAAGTTCGGGCGAAACGTTGTAGAGGCCATATGGTTTTATGGCAGGGTTCGGAAAATGCACGTGCGTTTACGCACGTGTTATTTTTCGGGAAGATGATACTGGTCGGCTTTGGTTTAAGCCGGATCCGAGTATTATATTGAGTAGGTATAATATCTTTGTCTCAGTTGCATTTGTATTCGGTCGTAATACAAATGCGGGTATATTTATACAGTTACGGGGTTATCCCGAAAGTCGTTTCAGGATCACTTTTGGAAGTTGCCAGTTTCCAGTTTTCTATCAGCCATCTTTTAACATTCGGTTAAAGACGGATTTATCTTTTCTTTGATGAGGGTGAGTCATGCTTCTAGAAGGTTCTAGAAGGTGATGACTAGGTTAAATGGTGTTGTGTTTTCATTGGTTGCATTAATGAATGGATGACTAGGTTTAGTGAGTCATTCATTTCATTAATGAGTTTTGTTATGCTTAAGGATATTTGTTGTTGATATTTATCCTTATGCTCACCCCCTTTGCTCCTACACTCACCCTCCTCCTCCCTATATATGGCCGGCCCCTTTCCCCTCCTCTCACTCACTCTCTCACTTGGAAAAGATGGTTGAAAAAGATATGATAGATTTTGGGGCATATGGAATTCACAGCTCATTTCATTCCATCACCCGATTCCCTCGGCAACTTCATTAACCGATCGTCCACGGATTTGGACGAAGTGAGACGAAGTCATCTAGTCATTCTCTACATCATTCTTGGTCGTCTCTTTTGGCAAACTCGACGACCGAGTTGCCTCAAGTCAGAGGCGGGAGCCCGTTTAAAGAATCAGTGACGTGGTGCCACCTGGACGAGCAGATCAGAGATCGACGAGATCGGAGCAGCCGCAACGGAGCGTGGGATGATGGTTAAAGAACGAAGGACTCGGATCGTTCGGTATAACCTTTCTACACTCTTTACAGTTTGTTAGTTTAGCAATAATGGCAGATCCGGGTTAAAGTATACGATAGCGCCAGTTAAAAAGTTTTTGTTCCGCATTTGCCGTCTGTAGACGGCCGGGGCGCTAGCGTAGACTTACAGATAATGTAAGTCTACGCTAGCGCCCCGGCCGTCTACAGACGCCAAATGCGGAATAAAACTTTTGAACTTGGCGCTATCGTATACTTTAACCCGGATCTGCCATTATTGCTAAACTAACATACTGTAAAGAGTGTAGAATGGTTATCCCGAACGATCCGAGTCCTTCGTTCTTCAACCATCATCCCACGCTCCGTTGCGGCTGCTCCGATCTCGTCGATCTCCGATCTCCTCGTCGAGGTGGCACCACATGATCGGTTCTTTAAACGGGCTCCCGCCTCTGACTCGAGGCAACTCGATCGTCAAGTTTGCCAAAAGAGACGACCAAGATTGATGTAGAGAATGAGTAGATGACTTTGTCTCACTTCGTCCAAATCCGTGGACGATCGGTTAATGAAGTTGCCGTGGAAATCGGGTGATGGAATGAAATGAACTGTGAATTCCATACACCCCAAAACTATCATATCTTTTCTAACCGATGAAATCAACAACCATCAGAGAGAGAGGAGGGGGCCGGCCTCTTATAGGAAGAGGGAGGTGACCGTAGGAGAGGGGGGTGACCACAAGAAAGCTTCTCACTTAAAAGATCAAGAAGGAAATATCTTAAGGAAAACAAAAAACTTTAACTACAAAGCATGAGTCATTAAGCATAGTCACCATTTAATAAATGCACCATTAAAGTCAAGATGACTCATTAGACACTTCATCACTTCTAGAAGCTTCTAGAATGATGACTCACTCATATCAGAAGAAAAGATAAATCCGTCTTTAACCGAATGTTAAAAGACGGCTGATAGAAAACTGGAAACTGGCAACTTCCAAAAGTGATCCTGAAACGACTTTCAGGATAACCCCGAAACTGTATAAATATACCCGCATTTGTATTACGACCGAATACAAATGCAACTGAGACAAAGATATTATACCTACTCAATATAATACTCGGTTCCGGCTTAAACCAAAGCTGACCAGTATCATCTGCCCGAAAAAATAACACGTGCGTAAACGCACGTGCATTTTCCGAACCCTGCCATAAAACCATACGGCCTCTACAACGTTTCGCCCGAACTTGGGAAACTGCCTGTGGGGAACTCTAATGACTCGTCAGTACCCTGGCAGTGGGTTTAACCACAAACCGTCGGCGGCACTAGCAATGCGTAACGGCTGCCCACGGACTGACCTCAAGGGTGGCCGAGGAGCGAACTCAAGGGAGACCGATGAGCGAACTCCTCCGAAAACCCTACTGAGCCTAACAGTGACTATGTATATACAGTCCGGTCCGTTCGTCAATGAGTATCGCATATCCGCCTAGAGGGCTAGTAACGTCAGACCCCCAGAAGCAGTATAAGTCGTGTCGGAGTGAAGCCCAATACACCCTGAGATACTACTGGAGTACCTACCAGTAAATCTCCTGCCACGGCCGTGGGCTTTGTGTAATGGCTCTCCTAGACACAGCACGACCTCGCCCCCAATACCGGGAGAGACGAATCCCCTGCCGATCCGCTCACGTGCCTCCATATGGCTCGGGACTGTACCCAAAAACTACCTGTTTGCACGACTCCTTTGAGCCGTGGTAGGGTAGAAATCAAAGCACAGTGGGAACTCACACGAGACAAATGACGACCTCAGGTCGATGAACTAACCTGTACACATGTCACCAGGGAACTGCTATCTGACGATAGGTATAGTACTAACTAGCAGATTCCCGGCGAGTCCTGTCCGGTGTACTCATAACCCAATGAGCACCTGTATACATCTTAGGTGATCCAACATACACCAGTGGCTTGTGAGACCGGCCACCGCCCCTCGTCGGGGTCTCGACTGTACACACTAGTCTACTCCGGAGTATCGATGCCCTGTCTCGAAACTCCCACGACTAGGGACCACAATTAAGGATATGCATATAAACTACCCAACTCTCACGTATATGATCGCCCTCATACAGTTGGTAGTAAAGCAAGATCCTAAGGGCTCTATCAAAGTGTAACATGCAATCAGTCACCTGAACATGTACACAACTGATAAAGGCAAACCAGATAGCATACTATCATTTCGAGTAAGACTGTCCTACCGGGATAGGTCCTCCGCAATCATTGCAATCACGTACCTGCGATCCAATAATTGACTATGAGGGCACTATCTCCAACAATCTCCCACTTGCACTCAAGGCTAATATTGCGATGTCGACTACTCACAGCCCGTGTGAAACCGAACATCCAACTCCTCTACTAATCAGTTTCACAAAGCCCATTTGTAAAACTATTGTGTTCGAGAAATAGCCTCAGTGAGTGGATCCGCCTAGAAGTATCTTTCTATATCTCTCTAAATCTCAAGTTCGCGGAGAAAGCCATCTCCCGAATTGAGTAGTACCTGTCTTAGAATATGTCTGGATATCTGATGGGACCTTAGTTCATAAATGAACTCCATATCCAAACTTCTTAGACTGTATGGATCACTGAACCTAATCAGTATCCGGCACCATGCCACCCACAGTATCCTCTGGAACCACCTGTCCATAATACTGTCCCTCGTCAGAGGGAAAACTAAAACTCAGACAATCACTCTGTCATCCATGTCACCTTTGAAGCCTGGAATGATAACCGTCTCCCGAAAGAGGCTGCCGTTATCAAATCCGTAGAACATGTACTAATGTTCTAGAACTGCTTCCTTATGTTTCTCCAGGATTGGATTAATACAAACTTATTGCATCTATTGCAAAAACAACATCTGGTGTGGTACTTGACATCTCATGATTGACTCAATTGCCTAAGCAAGTGATCTGCCAATCATGCACATCCCTCTCCACTTTAGTCTATACGACACCTTTAGAGAGGGTGACTCCATCACCTGCAGGTACACTACCATGCTAGGAGTCAACTATTCTAAAAACCATTAGAATATCTGTCAAAGTACCTACATTGGGAAACTACCCAAATCCAGATCTAAAACCATAGATCTAGAAACCAGAATGTCAAATATTATATCCATATCCTGTCTGGAGAAACAACTGTGTGACGACCACAGAACAACCGATCGTAGTATAGGAATTTTACTTCCTACTCTGTGTATGTCATCCAGATACCATGACATCACACCCTACTACCTTCTTAACAGATCCATCCCTTATCCTGATTGAAGTCAAACCCATGACTGTCACATCAAAATTAGATGATCTTTCTCCGCTATAACTGCTCAAGTCTATAAATAGATATAAGCATCTTGCCCACTATTCTTCCGCTGCTCCCACTGACTACGACAACCCTCCTACCGGGTCTCATATCCTGGAACAACAGTAGTGTCAAGTCTGGGTAGATAAGAACCTCCCTGTCACCGTCCTTGAGGCTACCGAAGTACCTCTCGGGTGTCTGAGGTTACCCACCAAATCTGCGGAGTGGCTTTTGGAATGTCAAACCTGATTGAATATATAGGTCCTATTAAATTTTCCGTAATCGTTCGCGGTTCTGGAATCACTTCCAGTTCTACCATACTCCCACTACTGTTTTCTGAAAAGATCCATTTTTACTAAAACTGTGGCGAGTCAAGAACAATATCACTATTGATCTTCCAAATGGTAGAATATCAACCCTCGTCATAGCCAGGGTCAACCTACAAACGGCCATTACAGAACGGTGCCCTGAGTTATCCAGAGTCTGGTTTTAATCATAAGCTGGACAACTCCCCGTACCTTAATTTCTTTTAAGGTACAATCCATTCTATATCCAATACAGAAACTTTGGCACTTATTTAATTGGAACCATATTCAAATCATGCAGCTGTCTCCAGTGCATATTAACTTAATGGAAAAAGGCTAATCAGCATTACTCAACTTAGGAATCCATCCATTTATGAGTAACCTGAAAGAGAAACACGTTTCTCAAAACCATCACTATCATCTGAATACCAATCACAAGAATCTACATCTTCGATCTCTTTGAAGAATCCCGATACTTGTGATACCTGGTTCTCTACTTTATTCTTATACCCACAACTTCTCAAAACTTACACTTTGTATTTCTACGAAACACTCGTCTAAATACTAGAGAAGTTATAAGTAAACAGAACATAGTACGAGGACCTACCCCTTTGTCCTGATGGACACTTGGACAACATACAATACTCTGTATAAGTCCGCTGAGTTAAACAACTCACAACCTGTGCGTCGTAGGTAGAAAACTGTACCCTGGCGATTTCCTCAAATATCACCAATTACAACGAATTCCGATATAATAAGGATGATCACCTAATTCCCAATATCTTACTCCCACTCATCATCTGTAAAACCATACAGATATGAGAATGAAACCTGGTAAATACATACCCTTGGAGTAAGTGTCTAATCGGGAAAACAGTTTTTCTTTTAACAATGCACTGAAACATCAAAATGTTTCGTAGGGGTATCCTGGTATTCATAGCAATGCCTCTTTCATAATCCAATTCATGACTTCAACCGTATATTTTATTGCCGTCTCTCCAAATCCCTTTATTTGTCTTTAGTCGTTACCTTCTGTACACCATCGTTAGGCTAAATGGTTTTCTTCCTTCCCTACCGTTCGGCACCTGCCTATGGTTTGGAAGAAGACTATCCAGTAAGCATAATAGGTGTACCCTCCTAAACCAAGGAGTACTCGCAACTGAGAGAAGGTGATGATAAAAGACAACTGAATAATACCGTATTCTTTTAAAGGTGAAATAGGAGTGGCGATGAAGTACGCGGTTTTGGTCGTGAATGATATCAGTCGCAATTTACTTTGCCCTCTTTCTAATCCCTTTATTTTGTCTTTACATATTACCTTCTGCACACCCTACTTAGGCTAATTGGTTTTCTTCATTCCCTACCTTTCGGCACCAGCCTATGGTTTGGAATAAGACTATCCAATAAGCGTAATAGGTGTACTCTCCTAAACCAAGGAGCTCTCGCAACCTGAGAGAAGGTGATAATAAAAGACAACTGAATAAACCAATTCTATTTCTCCTGAACCTGGATCCATCCTCGAAGAAGTCCCTTCGAGTTCGTATATAACCATACGATGGATCTATCCAATGGAAGTGGATATTCGTAGTAATACGGGTGTTCTGAGAAATTCAAAGGGTAAAAGAAGGAGTGGCAATGACTTATGCAACATAGACAATCCAAAAGCCAGTATTATAAGAAGGTTCGGTCAACTTGGTCACTGAGTCATAGTATAGGGTCGGTCAAAGTTCGCTGCCAAAGAGAGAGAGAGAAAAGAAACACTCTGCGTGCACTCTAACCTAGATCAGAATGGTCATCATTTTATCTAATCCGGAAACCTCCCACTGTCCTGTCAAATTCTCCTCCAAACCTAAAGAAGAATCAATCGGGATCACCCGAAGAGTAAACCAACTCATCAGTGGGAATCAGGATCCAACTCTCATCGCATGATAACGTGATGGAATGCATCTACGTTACTCATACTCCAGAAGGTATGCGCATACTCGGCAAGTTTCAGTTTCTTTAGAAACTCCTGATATAGTTTTTGCCCCATGCTCTTATGATCCTGACTAAGGGCCAGCAAATCATAAGTCACATGTCAAGTTCTGCCCGTCATTATCTTGTTAATTTGAACCCACCCGTACTCGCCCTTGACTAAGGGCCAACAAGGCTGTACGACTGTCCCAAACCAACTCATCTATCTATGCAACAAATGAATACCCAGCAGCTACCAAACACTATGCCTTGACTAAGGCCAACAAACATAGCTTGAATACTACTGACCATCCATAAGAAACGACGGAGGGCTACGACTGGTTTTTGGCGAAAAACCTTTAGCGTAGTGAACTTGATATCGCTGAAGGAACCTGATAGCTTTTTAAAATATAGTGGCGAAAACCTTTTGCTAAAGAGGTCACTCCCGGTAAAGGGATCTCGGCTCTTTCCTCGTGGAATGAGGTGCAGGATATTCCACTGAATACCGCTATGCAAAGCAACTTGTAATCGACTATAGTAAAGTTATTACCCTGACGCAAACTTCTGTCCAAGGGGTCTTTCCCGGTGAAGGGATATCAGCCCTTGCCTCGTCGAATGAGGTGCTGGATATTCCACTGAATACCGCTATGCATAACAAAAGGAAACGCCTTTGTAACAACACCTTTTAAAATTGTTCCAACAACTCAAACAGGTTTGTTTTAACTTTGCATTGATCAGAATCAACGCAGTCCCATCAATCAATCACACCAGAAAAGAACGAAAATAAAATGTACGTATATGCCATCCGTATTCGTCACTGGGTCCCGTCATCACCCGTTAGGTTACTTAACTAACGACAGAGCGGGGACTGGACTAGCGCGGGTGTAAAACATATACAACATCTAATAGTATATAAACCAATATACATAATCGCTCCAGGCGTGATAATATGCAACATTACAGAAAAGTAATAAGCATCATAGAACAATACAGATATCTGGGATCCCCGAGTTTCACAGAGCCGCTGCTGAAACTCGACGTTCCCCTGTCGTGTGGATAGCCTGTGCAATGAAACCTAGACCCCTACGGGTGCGGCAAGTTACCCGCCAAAACCTGAAGCGAGGCAGTCCCCACAGCATAGTGAATGGAACACCCGGCACTTCACGGAATCCGGTAATCTTGGGCACCCCTCCTTGGGTCAACCTGTACCCCCTACGAGTGTGGCGAATAGTTTGCCAATTCTGAAGTGGGGCCCCTCTGCCTCTCAAAGCCATGAGATGCGGACCCGTTGCTTTCCCGAACCCGGCTATCCGTGCACTTCGTCTCGGGGCAAAACCTAGTGCAGTAATGAAAAATAGTACAATAGGTACATCGACCGCAACCTGGTCGTGCCCCAAAAAGAATATTATACAACAGGCAGTGACGGCAGTCCACAAGTTGGACGCTCGCCCCGCAATATCAAATGTACAAATAAACTCAAACTGTACTACCATTGCACACTGCTATCCACCACGACAAATCCGCAACATTACAGCACAACACAGAACATCAACGCGAATGTCACGTTCGCAAACCCGTCTAAAAGAACTATAGCAATCAAACGCGGTTTACCGATCAAATGACATTCCCGGTCGGAGATATAATGTAAGCACTGTAAACTAACGTGTTTAAATTACGATCGACCAAAGACCAAAGTTCAAAAAGTGGGCCCCACAGCTTACTGGTGAACAGTAAGAAAACCTGGGCCAAAACTGTATTGACCAAAAACCCCAAAATCCTTCACAGAACCCACTGAAAAATTTTGGAGGCACGTGCTCCCCACATGGCCGCGGAAGGGCGGCCAAACCATGGGTTTGGCCGCGCTTCCGCGCCTCCATGGAGTGATCATGCCCCCAAATTTCTTCGTGGTTCTTAGAATCGCCTGCTGTGATTTTTAAGATGTACAGAAATCAAGTTTGACACCATTTAAAATTAACAGAACTGTCAAGTGAAGAAAAATGCGATTTTTGCAGTTTTCGATTTTCGGTCGGATCGATGTTTTAAACGCGTTAGCACAAGTTAGTATAGCAAAATGGTGATGCTCTGATACCACTGTAAGTCTACGCTAGCGCCCCGGCCGTCTACAGACGCCAAATGCGGAATAAAACTTTTGAACTTGGCGCTATCGTATACTTTAACCCGGATCTGCCATTATTGCTAAACTAACATACTGTAAAGAGTGTAGAATGGTTATACCGAACGATCCGAGTCCTTCGTTCTTCAACCATCATCCCACGCTCCGTTGCGGCTGCTCCGATCTCGTCGATCTCCGATCTCCTCGTCGAGGTGGCACCACATGATCGGTTCTTTAAACGGGCTCCCGCCTCTGACTCGAGGCAACTCGATCGTCAAGTTTGCCAAAAGAGACGACCAAGATTGATGTAGAGAATGAGTAGATGACTTTGTCTCACTTCGTCCAAATCCGTGGACGATCGGTTAATGAAGTTGCCGTGGAAATCGGGTGATGGAATGAAATGAACTGTGAATTCCATACACCCCAAAACTATCATATCTTTTCTAACCGATGAAATCAACAACCATCAGAGAGAGAGGAGGGGGCCGGCCTCTTATAGGAAGAGGGAGGTGACCGTAGGAGAGGGGGGTGACCACAAGAAAGCTTCTCACTTAAAAGATCAAGAAGGAAATATCTTAAGGAAAACAAAAAACTTTAACTACAAAGCATGAGTCATTAAGCATAGTCACCATTTAATAAATGCACCATTAAAGTCAAGATGACTCATTAGCCACTTCATCACTTCTAGAAGCTTCTAGAATGATGACTCACTCATATCAGAAGAAAAGATAAATCCGTCTTTAACCGAATGTTAAAAGACGGCTGATAGAAAACTGGAAACTGGCAACTTCCAAAAGTGATCCTGAAACGACTTTCAGGATAACCCCGAAACTGTATAAATATACCCGCATTTGTATTACGACCGAATACAAATGCAACTGAGACAAAGATATTATACCTACTCAATATAATACTCGGTTCCGGCTTAAACCAAAGCTGACCAGTATCATCTGCCCGAAAAAATAACACGTGCGTAAACGCACGTGCATTTTCCGAACCCTGCCATAAAACCATACGGCCTCTACAACGTTTCGCCCGAACTTGGGAAACTGCCTGTGGGGAACTCTAATGACTCGTCAGTACCCTGGCAGTGGGTTTAACCACAAACCGTCGGCGGCACTAGCAATGCGTAACGGCTGCCCACGGACTGACCTCAAGGGTGGCCGAGGAGCGAACTCAAGGGAGACCGATGAGCGAACTCCTCCGAAAACCCTACTGAGCCTAACAGTGACTATGTATATACAGTCCGGTCCGTTCGTCAATGAGTATCGCATATCCGCCTAGAGGGCTAGTAACGTCAGACCCCCAGAAGCAGTATAAGTCGTGTCGGAGTGAAGCCCAATACACCCTGAGATACTACTGGAGTACCTACCAGTAAATCTCCTGCCACGGCCGTGGGCTTTGTGTAATGGCTCTCCTAGACACAGCACGACCTCGCCCCCAATACCGGGAGAGACGAATCCCCTGCCGATCCGCTCACGTGCCTCCATATGGCTCGGGACTGTACCCAAAAACTACCTGTTTGCACGACTCCTTTGAGCCGTGGTAGGGTAGAAATCAAAGCACAGTGGGAACTCACACGAGACAAATGACGACCTCAGGTCGATGAACTAACCTGTACACATGTCACCAGGGAACTGCTATCTGACGATAGGTATAGTACTAACTAGCAGATTCCCGGCGAGTCCTGTCCGGTGTACTCATAACCCAATGAGCACCTGTATACATCTTAGGTGATCCAACATACACCAGTGGCTTGTGAGACCGGCCACCGCCCCTCGTCGGGGTCTCGACTGTACACACTAGTCTACTCCGGAGTATCGATGCCCTGTCTCGAAACTCCCACGACTAGGGACCACAATTAAGGATATGCATATAAACTACCCAACTCTCACGTATATGATCGTCCTCATACAGTTGGTAGTAAAGCAAGATCCTAAGGGCTCTATCAAAGTGTAACATGCAATCAGTCACCTGAACATGTACACAACTGATAAAGGCAAACCAGATAGCATACTATCATTTCGAGTAAGACTGTCCTACCGGGATAGGTCCTCCGCAATCATTGCAATCACGTACCTGCGATCCAATAATTGACTATGAGGGCACTATCTCCAACAGATAAAGACCTAAGGATATTGGCTTGACTACTGGGATTATGATACGGATCATATTAGTGGGACATCTGTAGTTTATAAGCTTATCCTTGAAATGTTCCTAGTCGTAGGTATATCGAGATAGGGCATCGATATTCCAGTTTAGACTAGCGTATACCATTCTTGTTCCATATGATGGGCGATGGATGATCCCATATCCGTCTGGTGTGTTGACACCGAAGATAGTATACGGGTGCTCAGTAAGCCTGGGTACACTGAACGGACTCACCGAGAACTCCTATTTGGTATTATATCATACGTCGGATAGCAGTTCTCAGGTGACACTTGTACAGGTTAGTCTGTAGACCCAAGATCTTCATAGAGTCTTGTGTGTCCTCCCACTGTACTTTGATCTCCACCCTACTGCGGCTCTACTGAGTCGTACAAACAGGTGGATTTTGGGTATAGTCTCGAGGCATATGGAGACAGTGAGCGATAGGAGGGGTTTCGTCTCTCCCGGTATTGGGGGTTAATGCTGTGCTGTGCACGATTGGCTATAACGGGAAGTCCCTGGCTTGGGCTACTGAGATATTACTGATAAGTGTTATCAGTATGTTTCTCGATCTGTTATAGACCATATACCGGCATGACTTATTGAGTTATTGGGGTCGACGATTCCATCCTTAGACTCGATATGCAGCATATCTGACGAAGAGACCGGACTGTACGGTATGTGTTGCCGGATGGATTGATAGGAGTTTTGACAGGTTCGCTTGTTCTTATTCTGATCGCTCAATATCCGGGTAGCCGTTACGTTTAGCTGACCGCTTGCGGCTTGTGGGTGTTTGATATGATCATCATCTACTGCTGGCGTATTGACGAGTCTTAGAGTCCCACATAGAAGTTTCTCGGCTCAGGTGAAACGAAGTGGTGCACATATGAGATATGTGCGGAGGCTCGATTAAATACGAGTATGTGATACTCTATTTTAATCGGGCATATAATATTAGTCGGGTCATATAAGATATGACCGATTTATTAAATCAAGTGTTGATTTAATATTGACTTTTATATTATTTATTATTTATTTAAATCCTTTTCTTCTTATGGATACATGCATGTATATGTACATGATGATGTGCATACACACATACATACATGAAATGTATCATGGTTGATGATACAAAGAGGATGACAATAGAAGAATCATATTATAGATAAATAAATATATGGATATTTTCATTAAAGTTAAAGGTAAAAGAAAAAGATTTATGAGTCATTCCTTCTACACTTTTCTACACATTTCCATGGTTGAATTTAACTCAACCATGGTTCTTTTTCCTTTTGCCTTTAACACTAAATAAAAATATCTAGATATGATTTAACTATAGTTATGGTTATGATAAGATCTCTCTCTCTCATTTTCTTTTTCATGATTATCATTATTCACTCCAAAAGAAAAAGAGAGAGCCATCTTCCTCCTCCTCATTCTAGCTCTCTTTTAATTGTTAAAATAGAGTTAGACAAATAAAAGAAAAGGTATTAAATAAGAATAGCAACCACTTCATCATCCTACACAACCTTTGCTATCTTGTGTAGGGTGTTGTGCTTCAAGATTTTCAAAGATCGAAGGAAGCATCAAGCTTAGGGCAAAGAGCTTCGGGTGGTTCGTCATGGACGAGGAGTTGATCAAGCGAACCCTTCCAAAGCAAAGGAGTCTTTCAAAGAGGTCTACAAAGGTTGTAGTCTCATCACTTAGTATAACTTAAGTCTTTATTTTTGATACATTTAATAGTTACTTCATAAATTCTAGTTCGATTCATAGCAAAGTTTACTTAGCACCTCAAAATTTTATTGTTATGGCATGTGTGATGCTTCAAAACCCTAATAGAGGTGTTAAGGAATCCCTACACACACTACGTTACTCTGCTTAAGCTACCTACTCCATCATACCAAGGTCATCCTACACTCCGAAAGGTAAAACATAGCGCTCTGATACCAAATTTGTCACGACCCGAAATTGGCACGTGACGGCCCTAATACTACGCAACGTCTACAGGCGTAACGCAGTAAAAGAAAGCCAAAACCCAGAAATCTAAACCATTAAAAGACAAGAAAAGATAAGAAACATTCTTTAATCTTTTGAAAAACTCAAGTATAAATTCTTTAAGTCCAATTTACATTCTTCAATATTTCGGCAGCACCTCCTTTGTAAAAATCAACCCCAAAAATGAGTACAACATAAATATAAAGTAAAGCATCCCCAATGGGAGAAAATCCACGCCAAAAGAAGGAAACAACCACCACAACAGATATACGACGCCGTACTGAAGAAATAAAAGACGAAATAAGTAAAACTGCATAAAACACATCCAAGTCCCCAAAATATACAAGTATCGTCCTCACATTAAGTCTCTAAGTCATACAAGATAATTGTAAATGGTGAGTACAAGGATACAACGAATATACAATACAAAAACGAATAACCACAAAACCCACCTAAGCAAACTGCACACTGTGAGCTGATGCGGTATCCGCAGCAAAAGATGATAAGATAGATGAATAGCCTAGCTCGACTACTCTGGGGAAACAACCTGCAAAATCCTGTGGCACAACGGGGGTGAGTTTCCAACTCGTGAATAGTAAATAACATATGCAGGTAATCGCAAGTATACACGTACAGCGCGAATCTAACATATGTAAGTTAAAAACAGTAAAAGGTCATTTGAATGCGATAATCATGAAAGGTACACTAGCAGGTACAACTAATACATGAAGCAATAATATGACAATCATGTAAGGTACTAAATCAGGTACTACTAATACATGAAGTAATGATATGACAATGTATATATGCAACAGTCATGAAAGGTACTCTAATAGGTACAACTAACACATGAAGAAATGCATATAACTAAAGGTATGTAAATGCAACAGTCATGAAAGGTACTCTTGTTAGTGTATATGCCCTAGAGGGCATTACTGTATCATACTAGTTTGTATATTACTTAATGGAAGCTTGGGATATTCACCTTGTATAAACAATCTTGCTCAATATAGTAGTATGCTACTTGGTTTGTTTCTACTTCAATGTGTACTTGTGTTTATTTCAGTATATCACTTATACGCATTAGTGGAGCCCTTAGGATCTTTGCTTGATTACCAGCGTTGTGATGGCAGTCACACTAGTGGGGGCTGGGTAATCTATAAGCACATCCTTATACAGGTCCCTAGTCGCAGGACTGTCGAGACAGGGCATCGATACTCCGGAGTAGACTAGCGTATGCGCTTCTCATCCCAGTGTGGGAGATGGTCTGTCCCACAGCCATCAGTACGTCGTACTGGAGATAGTATACGGGTGCTCGTTGGGTTACGAGTACACTGGACAGGACTCGTCGGGAACTGACAGGTTGGTATTATACCTATCGTCAGTTATCAGTTCCCAGGTGACATGAGTACAGCTTAGTCCGCTGACTTGACACTGTCACTTCGCCTCGAGTGTGTTCCCACTATACTTTGATTACTACCCTACCACGGCTCAAAGGAGTCGTGCAAACGGGTAGTAGTTGGGTACAGTCCCGAAGCACTTGGAGGCAGTGACGGTTAGACAGGATTCGTCTCTCCCGGTATTGGGGGTTGACATCGCGCTGTGTCTAGGAGAGCCATTACACGAGTAGTCCCTGGCCAGGGCAAGCGAGATATACTGGTAGGCTTCCAGTGTTATCTCAGGGTGTTTTGGGCTTCACTCCGACATGACTTGTACCGCTATTAGGGGACTGACGTTTTACCGCCCCCTGGGCCCGACATGCGATGTATTAGACGAACAGACCGGACTGTATGGAGATTGTCACATTCAGACTCAGTAGTAGTTCAGATGGGGTTCACCTCGTCAGCCTTCTTGTCGGCATCTACCTTGGGACCGTTATGCACAGCTAGTGCCGCTTGCGGTCTGTGGTTAAACCCACTGCCAGCGTAGTGTCGAGTCTTTAGAGTCCCACACAGAGGGTATTCGCCTCTGGGCAAAACAGAGTAGAGGTCGCATGGTTTTGCGACAGGGTTCGTTCTCATTCGCGCACTTGTGCACGTTTGGAGTCCGGACGGAATTTACTGGATGGCTCTGGATTGAGTCAGATACTGGTATATGTTTTGGGGTTGCTTTTATCTCTCAGTATTCATGTTCCTCGGAACAAGAATGCAGGTGTGTATGCACAGTTGTTTGAGGAGGAGGAAGAGGACTTTCATTAGGGTTTCAGAACGGGTGCGTATGCACAGTTCACGGTCGTCTCTTTCCAAACCCTAATGGATTTATGTTATATCAATTAATAATATTAATAAAATGAAATTGTGTCATGGTTGGTTTTTGTTGACTAGTTGACCATGGTTGACTTGTTGACCATGGTTGAAGTTTTGACCATCATCATTACAAAAGAAAGATGCTCTTTGATTCTAGCATTTTCATTTAATGTTTGAAATGATAATGGTCATTCCTAAACTTTCCATTAACTATTTCATTTTCATTATTATTATTAATCTGATAATTCTTTTTCTTTTGGTATTATGGTTGCAAGAAAGAAAAAGATAGCTAATTCTATCATTTAACTTCTATCTCCTGACTTCATCTTCTTCTTCCTCTAGCAAAAGGAGAATCCTTCTCATATGTTGAGAATCCCTCTCCTTAAAAGAAAAGCACCCCTTTGACACTCTCTACTCACTCTAGGATCAAAGGTTTAGCAAGCCGAAGATTCTAGTTCTCTCCAAGTTCGAGAAAGAGCCCGAAGGTTGAACCCTCAGGTGGATCCATCTTTGACGGAAGAAGGCAACAAGGAAGAACCATCAACCTCTACAAAAGTTTGAAGAAGAAGGAGTTCAAGTTAGGTATAACCATCTCTCCGAGTAGCTAACTCTCTTTAGCTTGTTTGCTAGTTTAGTTTAGAAAAGATCCCGACTTTGTTAGTCCATGTTGCCCCATGAGCTAAAAATTTGATTTTTATACCGTTTCCGCCTCCCCGTAAGAACTGGGGGTCGCAACGTGGACTTACAGTGGTATCAGAGCCTAACTAAACTTAAACTAGCTAGGTAGTGAAGTGTAACGAAGTTCGGAACCGAAAAAAATTCAAAAACCAAACTTTACAAAAACCCTAGTTTCTGTTAAAATTTTTTCTGGTCAAAACATAATTTGTTATATACCAAAAATTATCTCGGAGTTTTTTAAAGATAACCACCAAAAACGAGCCAGAGATCTGACCAAACGACCGCACTTCCGCGGCCACAGCAAGCTATGTCGCCGCGGATCCGCGGCCGTCTAGTCTCCTCTCTGCCTCGATTTTGGTGCAGTGTATCTCTGTGTTGGTTTTAGGATTTTTAAGATATATTATATGTGCCCAGATTTTCCAGAATAGAAATTTGTTTTTGGGGGCCTATAATTCCGTATTTTTTCCGAACTTCACTACACTTTGACTATGATGGTTATATCTGTGATGTTTGTATGTATTGAACGTCGGCTAATCGCTATAAGTCGATTAGTCGGGGTTATACATCTCTGTGATCTGTGTTTGATATTGGAATGTGTATATGAATGTGTTGGACTGTCGCGGGTGAATAGCCGGGGTGGATGTGAGATGAGCTTTTGTTTTTCTTTCATTCATTTGTAACATGTAAATTGATGTAATATGATTATTTGTTTGGCCGCACAACCGGGTCGGGGTTGTAGCCGTCATTGTATAATTCTTTTTACTGTTTTTGCTCCTCGGATAGACCCATGGAGGGGTGCACAAACTGCCGAGTACTTGGCGGGTAGTTTGCCGCACCCGTAGGGGTCTTGGGTGGGCTATTGGCTATTCACCGCGACCGTGTAATCCGCTTTTCGTTGCAGGCTCGAACGGATTGCGGATTCCTAGTATATCCAATGTATTCATCTGTGATCTGTAATGTATATCATTGCTATATTTATAACTATTTAGGCGTTGCTTATGTTTTACAGCCGCGCTAGCCCAGCCCCCGCTCTGTCGTTAGTTAAGTAACCTAACGGGTGATGACGGGGCCCCGTGGTGAATGCGAATGGCATAAGCATACGTCATATTTTGGTTGTTTTCTGCAATGGTAGGATTAAATGATGGGACGCATTAAAAGAACTAATGCAAGAATATCACGCATTAAAAGAACTAATGCAAGATAATAAACCAAGTTAAAATCGTTGGAACACTTTCGAAAAACCACTCGGTTCTTTTCAAAACTAACTTTTAAACGCGGAGCTTGAGCCACTCCTTTTAAAAGCTATCTCGTTCCATCGATTATATCAAGTTCACTACGTTCACGGTTTCGCCAAAACCATTCGTAGCCCTCCATCATTTCAGTTAAATGTACGGTAGTATTCAAGCTATGTATTTTGACCTCACGCCAAGGCATAGTGATTGGTAGCTACCGAATATTTATCTGTTGCATAGATAGAATGCGTTGGTTTGAGACAGTCGTACTGCCATTTTGGCCTACGTCAAGGGTAGGTACGGGTGGGTTCAAATTAACCAGGATAATGATGGGAAGAACTTGACATGTGACTTATGACATTTTGACCTCACGCCAAGGTCATAAGAGCATGGGGCAAAAATCCACATCGGGAGTTTCATAAGTACTGAAACTTGATAGATTTGCATACCATTTCGAGTGTGGTGATTCTGGTAGGATTCCTTCAGTTTCGTCACGCGATGATATTTGGATCCCGATCCTACTGTGAGTATATGCTACTCCTCGGAAAATTTCTCACTAAACGATCAATGCTATAAACCTAGTAGGTGCCTAGAAAGGTGTTAGCGGGGCTACGCCCCCAGGGAAAAGAGGTTATTTAATTAAGGAACTTCGCGAAAGCGTTGGAAAACCTCCCGCGAAGTACCGACACTGGCCTGGCTGAATGGTTAAGCAAGTATTGTGCGGTGGGATTGATCCCGACTAATTCTTCCTTTATGGTTTGAGGAGGGATTCGAGAGACAGTGGGAGCCATCCTGTTTAGAAAAACTAAAAACCATTCTAAACTTGCAAGAGCATCGTGCTAAAGTGTTTCTTCTCTCTCTCCTAATTGCAGCGACCAATCGACATGACTGGACTTAAGTTACTTCTAGATAAAAATATATTGAAAGGGCCAAACTACAAAGATTGGCTCAGGAATGTCAAGATGGCAATCACTTACGACAAGCTGGGGTATCTTCTTACCACCAAAGCTCCCCCCGTCCCAAGTCCCACCTCCAGCGTCGCGGATAAGGAAATACGTAAGACCTGGGAGATTGATAGCGCGAAGGCCAGGTGCCTCGTACTTGCCTCGATGGACAATGAACATCAGAGGAGGCACGAGAATATGGATTTGGAATCCATATTTCTTCATACAAAAGAACTGTATGGAGAGCAGTCTCGTATCGCAAGATACGAAGTGTCGAAGAAGTTGTTTTCGGCAAAGTTGGCCGTCAGATCATCGGTAGCGGACCACGTGCTTAAGATGATTGGCTACATTGAGGAGCTCGCGGAACTTGGGACCACGTTGGAAAGTGAACTCTATACGGATTTAATTCTCCAGTCCCTTCCATCCACTTACGCCCAGTTTATACTGAACTTCAACTTACAAGAAAAGGAAGTTGAACTTTCAGAACTCCTCAACATGCTGAGGAGCGCAGATGGCACACAACAGAAAGGTAGGGAAACACCCGCTTTGTTTGTAGGAGGATCTTCTTCCTCTAGGTCCAAGGCGAAAGCCAAGGGAAAGAGGAAGAAAGCCCCCGCCAAACCAAGGGGCGGTGTTAGTAAAGTGGGTACGAAGGGAAAAGAAATGGCAACAAAGATTTCGGGGAAGCTTGTGGGAAAGGAGGAACTCTTCTATTGTCATAAGAGTGGACACTGGAAGAAACATTGCAGGGCTTGGAAGGCCAAGACACAGGAACTGAAGCAGGTTGCGGCTTCAGCTTCAGGTGTGTATGTTATTGAAAACTGTCTTTCTATAAACTCTACTTCCTGGGTATTGGATACCGGATCAGGATCTCATATCTGTAATTCTTTGCAGGCATTGAGAAACCGTAGGGTTTTGAAGGAAGGTGACATGACCCTCAGAGTTGCGAACGGAGCTAGCATGGATGCTAAAGCCGTGGGGGACTATCACCTGGGAATGTCAGATGGACATGTTTTGGTTTTGCGTAATTGCTTTTTTGTACCCAACGCAACTTGTAATATCATTTCTGTATCTTTAGTTTCTAAAGAAGGTTATGAATTTGCGTTTGTAAGTAATGTTGTAAACATTCACCTTAATCAAGTTCTGATTGGGTCAGGTACACTGAGCAATGGTATATACGTGTTAAACCAACCACAGATTTTTAATGTCCAGAATACACACAAAAGAAAGTCTCCAGATATCAATCAGGCTTTCTTGTGGCATTGTAGACTGGGTCACATCAATGAGAGAAGGTTGACTAAGTTACATACAGAAGGGTATTTGAATCCGTTCGAATATCAATCGTATGCCACTTGTCAATCCTGTCTTAAAGGAAAGATGACAAAGACTCCGTTCACTGGACACGGAGTAAGAGCGAGCGAGCTCTTGGGGCTCGTACACAGCGATATGTGCGGTCCAATGTCTACACTTGCGTGAAGCGGTTTTTCTTACTTCATTACTTTTAGGGATGATTTTTCAAGGTTCGGACATGTCTTCTTGATGAAACATAAATCCGAAGCCTTTGGAAAATTCCAGGAATATAAGAATGAGGCACAAAAACAAACCGGCAAAAGTATCAAGATTCTAAGATCGGATCGAGGTGGAGAATACTTGAATGCCGAGTTCCTGAACTACTTAAAAGAGAATGGAATTCTCTTTCAGCTTACTCCTCCATACACTCCGCAACATAACGGTGTATCGGAGAGACGGAACCGCACCCTATTGGATATGGTACGGTCCATGATGAGTAACGTTGAGTTACCGCGATCATTCTGGGGGTATGCGCTAGAATCAGCTGCGTACCTTTTGAACCGAGTTCCCACTAAGACTGTGCCTACCACACCATATGAGTTATGGAGTGGGAAGAAACCCTATCTTCAATATCTGAAGATCTGGGGATGTCCGGCTTATGTCAAAAAGCAGCATACGGACAAGCTCGAGGCACGCTCAGTACTGTGCTAGTTTGTGGGATACCCAAAGAACTCCAGGGGGTATCTTTTTTATTACGCAGAGGAACAAAAAGTCCTTGTTTCTCGCAATGCCCATTTTCTGGAACATCAGTTCTTAGAAAAGGAAATAAGTGGGAGCGCAGTAGAACTGGAAGAAATTCCAGAACCACAGACTATTACTGAAAGCTTAGTGGAACCAGAGGGTTCAAATGAACAGGACATTCCTACGCCGCTCCGCAGGAGTAGTAAGCAGTCTCATCCGCCCGAGAGATACTACGGTTTTCTCATAGACGGGGATAGAGAGGATTGCATCATAGATTATGATGAGCCTACTAGCTTCCAGCAGGCCGTTCAGAGCGTTGACTCGGTAATATGGCTGGATGCAATGCGGACCGAAATGGAGTCCATGTACACCAACAAAGTATGGACGTTGGACATTGCTCCAGACGGGGTAAAACCCGTAGGATGCAAGTGGATCTTCAAAAGGAAGATTGGTGTAGATGGACAGGTTGAGACCTATAAAGCTAGACTTGTAGCAAAGGGTTTCCGTCAAAGACCTGGCTTGGACTATGACGAAACCTTTTCTCCAGTGGCTATGCTGAAATCCATTCAGATCCTTCTTTCCATTGCTGCCTTCCACGATTATGAGATTTGGCAGATGGACGTAAAAACCGCTTTTCTAAATGGAAATTTAGAGGAGTGTGTCTATATGGATCAGCCAGAGGGTTTCATTCAGAGTGGGAGCAGCGGAAAGGTGTGCAAGTTGCTTAAGTCCATCTATGGACAAAAGCAGGCATCGCGGAGTTGGAACATCTGTTTTGATGAGACGGTCAAGGAATTTGGCTTTATCAAAAATTCAAATGAACCATGCATCTATAGTAGATTTGTAGCGAGAACTGTAGTATTCCTCGTTTTATACGTGGATGACATTCTCTTAATAGGAAATGACATTCCTATGCTACAATCTGTCAAGGGGTTCTTGTCGCACAGGTTCTCCATGAAAGACCTGGGTGATGCCTCTTACATCCTGGGGATCCGGATCCATCGTGATAGATCCAAGAGGATATTAGGACTTTTTCAGTCCAGGTACATCTACACCATAGTGAAAAGATTCAGTATGGAAGATTCCAAGCGCGGTAACCTACCGGCTTGTCACGGGATCACCCTCTCTAAAGAGATGTCTCCCGAGACTGATTTGGAGAGGGATCGCATGTCTATTATACCCTACGCTTCTGCGGTAGGCTCTATAATGTATGCGATGTTGTGTACCAGACCGGATGTAGCTTATGCACTGAGTGTTTTAAGCCGGTATCAGTCTAACCCTGGGGAGAAACACTTGATAGCGGTAAAGAACATTCTCAAGTACCTGAGAAGGACTAAGGAGATGTTCTTGGTGTATGGCGGAAAAGACCTCCAGATCGAGGCCTTTGCTAACTCCAGCTTCCAGAGTGACAAGGATGATTCCAAGTCCATGTCGGGTTTTGTCTTTACCCTCAATGGAGGGGCGGTGTGTTGGAAGAGTTCCAAATAGGAAACCGTTGCAGACTCGACGATGGAAGCGGAATACATCGCTGCATCTGATGCCGCAAAAGAAGTTGTCTGGATGAGGAAATTCTTAAAAGAACTTCAGGTGGTTCCGTCCATTGTTGACCCAATACCTCTGTATTGCGACAACAACGGGGCTATAGCTTTAGCGAAGGAACCCAGGTCCCATCAGAGATCCAGGCACATCTTGAGGCGGTATCACCTGATCAGGGAGATCGTGGATCGCAAGGAGATCGAGGTTCGGAGGGTTGCTTCAGAAGAAAACACTGCAGATCCATTCACCAAGGCACTGCCCCAGACTCAGTTCGAGCGGCTGATCGAGATGATAGGTCTTCGATACGCCAGTACATGGCCTTAGTGCAAGTGGGAGATTGTTAGTGTATATGCCCTAGAGGCCATTACTGTATCATACTAGTTTGTTATTACTTAATGGAAGCTTGGGATATTCACCTTGTATAAACAATCTTGCTCAATATAGTAGTATGCTACTTGGTTTGTTTCTACTTCAATGTGTACTTGTGTTTATTTCAGTATATCACTTATACGCATTAGTGGAGCCCTTAGGATCTTTGCTTGATTACCAGCGTTGTGATGGCAGTCACACTAGTGGGGCCTGGGTAATCTATAAGCACATCCTTATACAGGTCCCTAGTCGCAGGACTGTCGAGACAGGGCATCGATACTCCGGAGTAGACTAGCGTATGCGCTTCTCATCCCAGTGTGGGAGATGGTCTGTCCCACAGCCATCAGTACGTCGTACTGGAGATAGTATACAGGTGCTCGTTGGGTTACGAGTACACTGGACAGGACTCGTCGGGAACTGACAGGTTGGTATTATACCTATCGTCAGTTATTAGTTTCCAGGTGACATGAGTACAGCTTAGTCCGCTGACTTGACACTGTCACTTCGCCTCGAGTGTGTTCCCACTGTACTTTGATTACTACCCTACCACGGCTCAAAGGAGTCGTGCAAACGGGTAGTAGTTGGGTACAGTTCCGAAGCACTTGGAGGCAGTGACGGTTAGACAGGATTCGTCTCTACCGGTATTGGAGGTTGACATCGCGCTGTGTCTAGGAGAGCCATTACACGAGTAGTCCCTGGCCAGGGCAAGCGAGATATACTGGTAGGCTTCCAGTGTTATCTCAGGGTGTTTTTGGGCTTCACTCCGACACGACTTGTACCGCTATTAGGGGACTGACGTTTTACCGCCCCCTAGGCCCGACATGCGATGTATTAGACGAACAGACCGGACTGTATGGAGACTGTCACATTCAGACTCAGTAGGAGTTCAGATGGGGTTCACCTCGTCAGCCTTCTTGTCGGCATCTACCTGGGGACCGTTACGCACAGCTAGTGCCGCTTGCGGTCTGTGGTTAAACCCACTGCCAGCGTAGTGTCGAGTATTTAGAGTCCCACACAGAGGGTATTCGCCTCTGGGCAAAACAGAGTAGAGGTCGCATGGTTTTGCGACAGGGTTCGTTCTCATTCGCGCACTTGTGCACGTTTGGAGTCCGGACGGATTTTACTGGCTGGCTCTGGTTTGAGTCAGATACTGGTATATGTTTTGGGGTTGCTTTTATCTCTCAGTATTCATGTTCCTCGGAATAAGAATGCAGGTGTGTATGCACAGTTGTTTGAGGAGGAGGAAGAGGACTTTCATTAGGGTTTCGGAACGGGTGCGTATGCACAGTTCACAGTCGTCTCTTTCCAAACCCTAATGGATTTATGTTATATCAATTAATAATATTAATAAAATGAAATTGTGTCATGGTTGGTTTTTGTTGACTAGTTGACCATGGTTGACTTGTTGACAATGGTTGAAGTTTTGACCATCATCATTACAAAAGAAAGATTCTCTTTGATTCTATCATTTTCATTTAATATTTGAAATGATAATGGTCATTCCTAAACCTTCCATCAACTATTTAATTTTCATTATTATTATTAATTTGATAATTCTTTTTCTTTTGGTATTATGGTTGCAAGAAAGAAAAAGATAGCTCATTCTATCATTTAGCTTCTCTCTCCTCACTTCATCTTCTTCTTCCTCTAGCAAAAGGAGAATCCTTCTCATGTGTTGAGAATCCCTCTTCTTAAAAGAAAAGCACCCCTTAGACACTCTCTACTCACTCTAGGATCAAAGGTTTAGCAAGCCGAAGATTCTAGTTCTCTCCAAGTTCGAGAAAGAGCCCGAAGGTTGAACCCTCAGGTGGATCCATCTTTGACGGAAGAAGGCAACAAGGAAGAACCATCAACCTCTACAAAAGTTTGAAGAAGAAGGAGTTCAAGTTAGGTATAACCATCTCTCCGAGTAGCTAACTCTCTTTAGCTTGTTTGCTAGTTTAGTTTAGAAAAGATCCCGACTTTGTTAGTCCATGTTGCCCCATGCGCTAAAAATTTGATTTTTATACCGTTTCCGCCTCCCCGTAAGAACCGGGGGTCGCAACGTGGACTTACAACTCTATCAGGTACAACTAATACATGAAGCAGTGCATAAACAATAAATGTGGAGTATGGAATGAAATATGTTATTTCCACAGAATCATGACAACGTGGTAGGATCACAATCCAACAAGACAATCCAAATCCCAAATCCCCAAATCAGCCCCCCAAATTGGCTCTCATATCATATAAGTTTCACAAATCCTGAATGTACAATATCGAATAAATATCATATATCCTGAATGTACAAATCAGCAATCTCATAAAAGTCCTGTATCCAATATCAAATGAATCACCTATATCCCAAATCAAATTATCAAGTAAAAATCTAACATCCTAAATATATTTGCATAAATAAGTGTGATGATGTTTATAAATTAAAGTCAATACATATATATTAGCGTCCCATTCCACTAATATGTAAGTCCACGTTACCTCTCCCAGTACTTACGGGCTTGCGGAAATGATGAAAAACGATTTTTCAAGAGGTGGTAACATGGACTCAAAATACGGATCTTTGTTAAACAACTAACTAACAACCTAAGTAGAGTTTTACCTACTCGGTTAGGGGGCTATACCTTTCTTGAACTCCTTCGTCTTCAACTTTTTCCGGTGTACGGATTGGCCTCACCTCGTCGTCTCCTTGCGCCGAAGATGGATCCACCTGAAAGCTTCTACCTTTGGCTTCTTCTTCGAACTTGAAGAAACTGGAACACTTGGTTTGCTAAACCTTATAAACTAGGATGAGTAGAGAAGTGATTTGGGTTTTCTTTTATCTCTAAGGCAATGTTTCTCAACTCATGAGAGGGTGTTGCCCTGAGCTAGAGAGAGAGCAAGAGGAAGATCAAGAGGGAGAGCTGAAGCAAGAGAGAGAAATGAAATGAGAGAATGAGTAACTCTTTTGCCATCCAAGCTCTCATAATCCAAAACCATCATAACAAAATAGTAATCAAGTATTATGTGATGGTTCAAGTCAAAATGGCTATATCATTTCATGCACTCATTTTGCAAAAAAAAAAACAAGCAAGCAAAAGTCTTTGCCATGAAATTATAGCCATTGTCATGATGATGGTCAACTAGTCCAACCTAGTCAACCGGTCAACGAAGTCAACAAGTCAACAAAGTCAACCCCTCAACAACCATGTCACTATAATACTTAATTATTATTATTGTTAAGTATATTTCTTATTCTCATTAGGGTTTAGCCGAAAGTCAATAGTCAACAGTCAACAGTCAACAACCCCAATGAGAATCCTCTGCCTCTGTCTCTCTGTCAACTGTGCATACACACCCGCATCCGTGTTCCGAGGAACACGAATACAAACGAGATAAAACCAATCCCAAAAAGTACACTAGGATCTGGCTTAAACCAAAGCCTGCTAGTGTTAACAGTCCGGACACCAAACGTGCACAAGTGCACGGATGTGACCGAACCCTGTCGCAAAACCATGCGACCTGTC
This sequence comes from Agapanthus africanus, assembly GCA_030015575.1. Classification (NCBI taxonomy): domain Eukaryota; kingdom Viridiplantae; phylum Streptophyta; class Magnoliopsida; order Asparagales; family Amaryllidaceae; genus Agapanthus; species Agapanthus africanus. Next base: position 273,696,352 of record JASDDO010000012.1, read on the forward strand.
GCAAAACCATGCGACCACTACTCTTTTGCCTAAAGGCGAATAGCTTTCTGTGTGGGACTCTAAAGACTCGACACTACGCTGGCAATGGGTTTAACCACAGACCGCAAGCGGCACTAGCTGTGCCTAAAGGTCCCCAGGTAGATGCCGACAAGAAGACGGACAAGGTGAAACCCATCTGAACTCCGACTGAGCCTGAATGTGACAATCTCTATACAGTCCGGTCTGTTCGTCTGATACATTGCATGGCAGGCCTAGGGGCGGTAAACGTCAGTCCCATAATAGCGGTACAAGTCGTGTCGGAGTGAAGCCCAGAACACCCTGAGATAACACTGGAAACCTACCAGTATATCTCGCTTGCCATGGCTAGGGACTACTCGTGTAATGACTCTCCAAGGCACAGCGCGATATCAACCCCCAATACCGGGAGAGACGAATCCTGTCTAACCATCACTGCCTCCAAGTGCTTCGGGACTGCACCCAAAAACTACCTGTTTGCACGACTCCTTTGAGCCGTGGTAGGGTAGTAATCAAAGTACAGTGGGAACACTCTCGAGGCGAAGTGACAGTATCAAGTCAGCGGACAAAGCTGCACTCATGTCACCTGGGAACTGATAACTGACGATAGGTATAGTATCGACCAACAGTTCCTGACGAGTCCTGTCCAGTGTACTCGTAACCTAACGAGCACCGGCATACTATCTCAAGTACGACGTACTGACGGCTGTGGGACAGACCGTCTCCCATACTGGGATGAGAAGCGCATACGCTAGTCTACTCCGGAGTATCGATGCCCTGTCTCGATAGTCCTGCGACTAGGGACCTGCATAAGGATGTGGTTATAGATTACCCAGCCCCCATGAGTGTGACTGCCATCACAACGCTGGTAATCAAGCAAAGATCCTAAGGGCTCCACTAATGTGTATAGGTGATATACTAAAATAAACACATGTACACATTAAAGCAGAAACAAACCAAGTAGCATACTACTATATTGAGCAAGATTGCCTATACAAGGTGAATATCCCAAGCTTCCATTAAGTAATATACAAACTAGTATGATACAGTAATGGCCTCTAGGGCATATAGACTAACAATCTTCCACTTGCACTAAGGCCATGTACTGGCGTATCGAAGACCTATCATCTCGATCAGCCGCTCTAACTGAGTCTGGGGTAAGGCCTTTGTGAGTGGATCAGCAGTGTTATCTTCCGTAGAAACTCTCCGAACCTCGATCTCCTGGCGACCCACGATCTCCCTGATCAGGTGATACCGCCTCAAGATGTGTCTGGACTTTTGATGGGACCTGGGTTTCTTCGCTAAAGCTATAGCCCCGTTGTTGTCGCAATACAGCGGTATTGGATCAACAATGGACGGAAGCACCAGAAGTTCCGTTAAGAACTTCCTTATCCAGACGGCTTCTTTTGCGGCATCTGCAGCAGCGATATATTCCGCTTCCATCGTCGACTCAGCAACGTTTTCCTGTTTGGAACTCTTCCAACACACCGCCCCTCCATTGAGGGTAAAGACATAACCCGACATGGACTTGGAATCATCCTTGTCACTCTGGAAGCTGGAGTCAGCAAAGGCCTCGATCTGGAGGTCTTTTCCGCCGTACACCAAGAACATCTCCTTAGTCCTTCTCAGGTACTTGAGAATGTTCTTTACCACTATCCAGTGTTTCTCCCCAGGGTTTGACTGATACCGACTTACCACACTCAGTGCATAAGCTACATCTGGTCTGGTACACAACATCGCATACATTATAGAGCCTACCGCAGAAGCGTAGGGTATAATAGACATGCGATCCCTTTCCAATCCAGTCTTGGGAGACATCACTTTGGAGAGGGTGATCCCGTGACAAGCCGGTTACCGCGCTTGGAATCTTCCATACTGAATCTTTTCAGTATGGTGTCGATGTACCTGGACTGTGAGATTCCCAGTATCCTCTTGGATCTGTCACGATAGATCCGGATCCCCAGAATGTATGAGGCATCACCCAGGTCTTTCATAGAGAACCTGTGTGACAAAAACCCTTTGACAGATTGTAGCATAGGAATGTCATTTCCTATTAAGAGAATTTCATCCACGTATAAAATGAGGAATACTACAGTTCTCGCTACAAATCTACTATAGATGCATGGTTCATCTGTATTTTTGATAAAGCTAAATTCTTTGACCGTCTCATCAAAATAGATGTTCCAACTCCGCGATGCCTGCTTTAGTCCGTAGATGGACTTAAGCAAATTGCACACCTTTCCGCTGCTCCCACTCTGAATGAAACCCTCTGGCTGGTACATATAAACACACTCCTCTAAATTTCCATTTAGAAAAGCGGTCTTTACGTCCATCTACCAAATCTCATAATCGTGGAAGGCAGCAATGGCAAGAAGGATCCGAATGGATTTCAGCATAGCTACTGGAGAAAAGGTCTCGTCATAGTCTAAACCAGGTCTTTGACGAAAACCCTTTGCAACCAGTCTAGCTTTATAGGTCTCAACCTGTCCATCTACACCAATCTTCCTTTTGAAGATCCACTAGCATCCTACGGGTTTTACCCCATCTGGAGCAACGTCCAACGTCCATACTTTGTTGGTGTACATGGACTCCATTTCGGTCCGCATTGCATCCAGCCATTTTACCGAGTCAACGCTCTGGATGGCCTGCTGGAAGCTAGTCGGCTCATCATAATCTATGATGCAATCCTCTATATCCCCGTCTATGAGAAAACCGTAGTATCTTTCGGGCGGATGAGACAGCCTACTACTCCTGCGGAACGGCTTAGGAATGTCATGATCTTTCGAACCCTCTGGTTCTACTAAGCTTTCAGTAATAGATCGTGGCTCTGGGATTTCTTCCAGTTCTATTGCGCTCCCACTTATCTGATTCTCCAAAAACTGAGTTTCCATGAAGTGGGCATGCCGAGAAACAAAAACCTTTTGTTCCTCCTCGCAATAGAAGAAATATCCCTTGGAGTTCTTTGGATATCCCACAAACTTGAACTGTACTGAGCGTGCCTCGAGCTTGTCCGCATGCTGCTTTTTGACAAAAGCTGGACTTCCCCATGTCTTAATGTGATTAAGATAGGGTCTCTTCCCACACCACATCTGATATGGTGTAGTAGGCACATTCTTAGTTGGAACTCGGTTCAAAAGGTATGCGGCTGATTCTAGTGCATATCCCTAGAATGATCGCGGTAACTCAGCGTTACTGATCATGGACCGTACCATATCCAATAGGGTTCGGTTCCGTCTCTCTGATACACCGTTATGTTGCGGAGTGTATGGAGGAGTAAGCTGAGAGAGAATTCCATTCTCTTTTAAGTAATCCAGGAACTCGGCACTCAAGTATTCACCACCTCGATCCGATCTCAGTGTCTTGATACTTTTGCCGGTTTGTTTTTCTACTTCATTCTTATATTCCTGGAATTTTCCAAAGGCTTCGGATTTATGTTTCATTAAGAAGACATAACCGTACCTTGAAAAGTCATCCGTAAAAGTAATGAAGTAAGAATAACCGCTTCGCGCATGTGTAGACATTGGACCACACACGTCGCTGTGTACGAGTCCCAAGAGCTCGCTCGCTCTTACTCCGTGTCCAGTGAACGGAGTCTTTGTCATCTTTCCTTTGAGACAGGATTGACAAGTGGCATACGATTGATATTCGAACGGATCCAAATATCCTTCTGTATGTAACTTCGTCAACCTTCTCTCATTGATGTGACCCAGTCTACAATGCCATAAGAAAGTCTGATTTATTTCTGGAGACTTTCTTTTGTGTGTATTCTGGACATTGAAAATCTGTGATTGGTTTAATAAGTATATACCATTGCTTAATGTACCTAATAGGTGAATGTTTACAACATTACTTACAAACGCAAATTCATAACCTTCTTTAGAAATCAAAGATACAGAAATGATATTACAAGTTGCGTTGGGTACAAAAAAGCAATTACGTAAAACCAAAACATGTCCATCTGACATTCCCAGGTGATAGTCCCCCACGGCCTTAGCATCTATGCTAGCTCCGTTTGAAACTTTGAGGGTCATGTCACCTGCCTTCAAAACCCTACGGTTTCTCTACGCCAGCAAAAAATTACAGATATGAGATCCTGATCCGGTATCTAATATCCAGGAAGTAGAGTTTATTGATAGACAGTTTTCAATAACATACACACCTGAAGATGAAGCCGCAACTTGCTTCAGATCCTGTGTTCAGGCTTTCCAAGCCCTGCAATCTTTCTTCCAGTGTCCACTCTTGTGACAGTAAAAGCATTCTTCCTTATCCACAAGCTTCCCCGCTATCTTTGTTGCTTTTGCCTTTCCCTTCGTATCCACCTTACTAACACCGCCCCTTGGTTTGGCGGGGGTTTTTCTTCTTCTTTCCCTTGGTTTTCGCCTTGGACCTAGAAGATGAAGATCCTCCTATAAACAAAGTGGATGTTTCCCTACCTTTCTGTAGGGTGCCCTCTGCACTCCTCAGCATGTTGAGGAGTTCTGAAAGTTCAACTTCCTTTTCTTGCAAGTTGAAGTTCAGGATAAACTGGGCGTAAGTGGAAGGAAGGGACTGAAGAATCAAGTCCATGTAGAGCTCATTCTCCAACGTGGTCCCAAGGTCCACGAGCTCCTCAATGAAGCCAATCATCTTAAGCACGTGTTCCGCTACCGATGATCCGATGGCCAACCTTGCCGAAAATAACTTCTTCGACACTTCGTATCTTGCGATACGAGATTGCTCTCCATACAGTTCTTTTGTATGGAGAAATATGGATTCTAGGTCCATATTCTCGTGCCTCCTCTTATGTTCGTTGTCCATAGAGGCAAGCACGAGGCACTTGGCCTTCGCGCAATCGATCTCCCAAGTCTTACGGATTTCCTTATCCGCGACGCTGGAGGTGGGACCTGGGACAGTGGGAGCTTTGGTGGTAAAGAGATACCCCAACTTGTCATAAGTGATTGCCATTTTGACATTCCTGAGCCAATCTTTGTAGTTTGGCCCTATCAGTATGTTTTTATCTAGTGATAACTTAAGTCCGGTCATGATGTTTGGTCGCTGCAATTAGGAGAGAGAGAAGAAACACTTTAGCATGATGCTCTTACAAGTTTAGAGTGGTTTTTAATTTGTCTAAACAGGATGGCTCCCACTGTCTCTCGAATCCCTCCTCAAACCAAAAAGGAAGACTTAGTCAGGATCAATCTCACAGTACAATACTTGCTTAACCGTTAGTCCAGGCTGGTGTCGGTACTTCGAGGGAGGTTTTCCAACGCTTTCGCGAAGTTCCTTAATTAAATAACCTCTTTTCCCTGGGGGCGTAGCCCCGCTAACACCTTTCTAGACACCTACTTGGTTTATAGCATTGATCGTTATGTGAGAAATTTCCCGAGGAGTAGCAAATATTCACAGTAGGATCGGGATCCAAATATCATTACGTGACAAAACTGAAGGAATCCTACGAGAATCATCACACTCAAAATGGTATGTAGAGCTAGCAAGTTTCAGTTCTTTTGAAACTCCCGATGTGGATTTTTTCCCCATGCTCTTATGACCTTGACTTTGGCCAAAATATCATAAGTCACATGTCAAGTTCTACCCGTCATTCTCCAGGTTAATTTGAGCCCACCCGCACATACCCTTGATTTTGGCCAAAATGGTAGAACGACTGCCGCAAACCAACACATCTATTTATGCTGCACATGAATACCCAATAGCTACCAATCACTATGCCTTGACTTTGGCCAACATACATAGCTTGAATACTATTGACTATTCATGTGAAACGACGGAGGGCTACGAATGGTTTTGGCGAAACCGTGAACGTAGTGAACTTGATATAATCGATGGAACGAGATAGCTTTAAAAGGAGTGGCTTAAGCTCCGCGTTTAAAAGTTATTTTGAAAAGAAACCGAGTGGTTTTGAAAGTGTTCCAACGACTTTTACTTGGTTTATTTTTTCTTGCATTAATTCCAATGCGTCCCATCATTTAATCCTAACATTGCAGAAAACAACCAAAATATGACGTACGCTAATGCCATCAGCATTCGCCACGGGGCCCCGTCATTACCCGTTAGGTTACTTAACTAACGACAGAGCGGGGGCTGGACTAGCGCGGATGCAAAACATAAGCAACGCCTAAATAATATCATACATAGATATATTGCAATGATAGCCATTTCAGATCACAGATGAATACATTAGATATACTAGGAATCCGCAATTCGTACGAGCCTGTAACGAAAAGCGGATTACACGGTCGCGATGAATAGCCAATACCCCACCCTAGACCCATACGGGTGCGGCAAACTACCCGGCAAATATCCGAAGTGGAGCAACCTCCCTCAACGACGTGAGTAGGCCACTCGGCACTTCGAGATACCCGGTAGCTTGTGCATCCCACCTTGGGTCTATCCTAGGAGCAAAAACAGTAAAAAGAAATTATACAATGACGGCTACAACCCCGACCCGGTTGTGGGGCCAAAAATAATATTACATCAATTTACATATTACATGAATTGAAAGATAAAAGGAAAAATTCTCTTCTCACAACCCCCGGCTATTCATCCGCGACAATCCAAAGAATTCATATACACATACCATCAATCATTACAGATCACAGATATGTATAACCCCCACTAATCGACGTATAGCGATTAGCGGACGTTCAATACATATAACACATCACAGATATATACCCGTCAGCTTAAGTCTTTAGAAGTTCGATCAAAATACGGATTTTCAGACCCCATAAACAAATTTTTCTTTCTGTAAAATCTGGGCAGAAAAAACATATCCCAAAAATCCCATAATAGCCCCAGAAGCACTCTGCAAGAAACCTTTTCCTCGACCGAGTCAACTCGGCCGCGGAACCGCGGCGGGAGCATGCTCCCGCCGCGTTTCCACGGCGCTTTAACCACTTCGATGGACGAAATTTCTTGGGTGTTTTAACAAAAGCCTGAGCCGATTTTTAAGATAAGATTTATCAATTTTTGGACAGAAAAAAAATTCGGCAGAAACTTGATTTCACGGGTTCGTTTCGCAACTTTTTCTTCGATCGAACTTCTAGTTACTTTGCTAACATTTTAGATAGTGTTTAACTAGGCTCTGATACCACTGTAAGTCCACGTTACCTCTCTCGGTACTTACGGGCTTGCGGAAATGATGAAAAACGATTTTTCAATAGGTGGTAACATGGACTCAAAATACGGATCTTTGTTAAACAACTAACTAGAGTTTTACCTACTCGGTTAGGGGGCTATACCTTTCTTGAACTCCTTCGTCTTCAACTCTTTCCGGTGTACGGATCGGCCTCACCTCGTCGTCTCCTTGCGCCGAAGATGGATCCAGCTGAAAGCTTCTACCTTTGGCTTCTTCTTCGAACTTGAAGAAACCAGGACACTTGGTTTGCTAAACCTTGTGAACTAGGATGAGTTGAGAAGTGATTTGGGTTTTCTTTTATCTCTAAGGCAATGTTTCTCATCTCATGAGAGGGTGTTGCCCTGAGCTAGAGAGAGCAAGAGGAAGATCAAGAGGGAGAGCTCAAGCAAGAGAGAGAAATGAAATGAGAGAATGAGTAACTCTTTTTCCATCCAAGCTCTCATAATCCAAAACCATCATAACAAAATAGTAATCAAGTATTATGTGATGGTTCAAGTCAAAATGGCTATATCATTTCATGCACTCATTTTGCAAAAACAAACAAGCAAGCAAAAGTCTTTGCCATGAAATGAAATGATAGCCATTGTCATGATGATGGTCAACTAGTCCAACCTAGTCAACCGGTCAACGAAGTCAACAAGTCAACAAAGTCGACCCCTCAACAACCATGTCACTATAATACTTAATTAATATTTTTGTTAAGTGTATTCCTTATTCTCATTAGGTTTAGCCAAAAGTCAATAGTCAACAGTCAACAGTCAACAACCCCAATGAGAATCCTCTTGCTCTGTCTCTCTGTCAACTGTGCAAACACACCCGCATCCGCGTTCCGAGGAACACGAATACAAACGAGATAAAACCAATCCCAAAAAGTACACTAGGATCTGGCTTAAACCAAAGCCTGCTAGTGTTAACTATCCGGACACCAAACGTGCACAAGTGCACGGATGTGACCGAACCCTGTCGCAAAACCATGCGACCTGTCGCAAAACCATGCGACCTCTACTCTTTTGCCTAAAGGCGAATAGCTTTCTGTGTGGGACTCTAAAGACTCGACACTACGTTGGCAGTGGGTATAACCACAGACCGCAAGCGGCTCTAGCTGTGCGTAACGGTCCCAAGGTAGATGCCGACAAGAAGACGGACGAGGTGAAACCCATCTGAACTCCTACTGAGCCTGAATGTGACAATCTCTATACAGTCCGGTCTGTTCGTCTGATACATCGCATGGCGGGCCTAGGGGGCGGTAAACGTCAGTCCCCTAATAGTGGTACAAGTCGTGTCGGAGTGAAGCCCAGAACACCCTGAGATAACACTGGAAACCTATCAGTATATCTTGCTTGCCCTGGCCAGGGACTACTCGTGTAATGGCTCTCCTAGACACAGCGCGATGTCAACCCCCAATACCGGGAGAAACGAATTCTGTCTAACCGTCACTGCCTCCAAGTGCTTCGGGACTGCACCCAAAAACTACCTGTTTGCACGACTCCTTTGAGCCCTGGTAGGGTAGTAATCAAAGTACAGTGGGAACACACTCGAGGCGAAGTGACAGTGTCAAGTCAGCGGACTAAGCTGTACTCATGTCACCTGGGAACTGATAACTGACGATAGGTATAGTACCAACCAACAGTTCCCGACGAGTCCTGTCCAGTGTACTCATAATCTAACGAGCACCCGCATACTATCTCAAGTACGACGTACTGACGGCTGTGGGACAGACCGTCTCCCACACTGGGATGAGAAGCGCATACGCTAGTCTACTCCGGAGTATCGATGCCCTGTCTCGATAGTCCTGCGACTAGGGACCTGCATAAGGATGTGCTTATAGATTACCCAGCCCCCACGAGTGTGACTGCCATCACAACGCTAGTAATCAAGCAAAGATCCTAAGGGCTCCACTAATGTGTATAGGTGATATACTAAAATAAACACATGTACACATTAAAGTACAAACAAACCAAGTAGCATACTACTATATTGAGCAAGATTGTCTATACAAGATGAATATCCCAAGCTTCCATTAAGTAATATACAAACTAGTATGATACAGTAATGGCCTCTAGGGCATATACACTAACATAATATTGGTGTAAGGGTATATATAACAGCGGCCTAATCCCCTGTTATATATACAAAGGAGTAAAAATAAATATCATGAAACCAATGTGTCAAGCATCGACACAGAAATGCTAATCTATCAGGTGCTGTCACCATGACTGGCACCCTGATAGGTACGTATCATACGCTATCCCGAAAGCTCGAGTGCCTAGCTCTGACCCTCGCCTCTCGACGTATCTATACGTACATGACTCCCGTCGGCATCCACATGATAACCACTGAGTTATTGGTAATGTCACCGGTAGGTACTTGCCCACCTTCCAGCCTCAATCAGCAAGGTCCATCGATCATCTTGCCGAGGGGAACTGTACCGGGCCCCACCATGTACCCACATACGGCACCCACTCCTCGTATGGAGTATATAATCAGAACCGATAAATCTCATGGTGGATGCTGAAATATCATATGAAGGGAAACCGGGTTTTTTAAATAATTCATAATTTCTTGAACTCGCACGGTCCCCAAATCCAGAAAAAATATCGTGAAAAAATCCATATCACAATGCGAAAATCCATGAATATAATATATGCAACATAAAGCTGAAATGTAAGCATACAAAGGAAAAGCCGCTAATTAACTGCAACAAGTTAATATAAATATCGTTCGATTCCTAATTTCTCCAATTCTAAATAATATCAAGTAAAGATAAACATGTAGCTATAACCAGATAAATGTGTAAACAATAAGGTATAGCAAGATATATGTATCTACCCATAAGTAATGAAGTAGTATACCCCCCTGGGTATAAGTGAAATATGTATGCAAGGTATACATGTAGCTATGTCATTATGTGTGTATGTACCTATCACTAATGGTACAATACCCTATACGTATACACGTAACTAGCATGTAAGCATGTCAAGGTATATGTGTAAGCATATGGATATACAAGTATGCTATATGTCATATGCGTAAAGAAATATGAATCAATGTCTTAATGTCCCTAACCAAACAATATCATATCTATAAGTGGTTGTGCGTGACATGGCAATTATTGACGGTGTGTGTGGCATACAATCAGTTCTCGTGCAACATGAGCCGTCAATAATAGTGCTGTGTCCCAAGGTTACTAGTCCAAGAACAACAATAACTAAGCAGTAGGTTGAATGCGCAATTCTAAATATGAAATAGAATATGCGACAAGTCAAGTCATTTCTATCCCAGACGCATAACGCCATGCGGGCGATTCCCCTGTAGATGTTAAATCTACTCATCAACGCTCCTGGCTAAGTAAAGCCTACCACCTATTTTCCCTTTGTCATATCGTCCGAAGTCCTCGCCTGCGAACCTAAAATTTCATAAACACATCACATAAGCTAAATATCTTAAATCGACGAAAAGACAACGAAACGAAATGAAAACGGCCAGAAAATTACACTGCGCACTTAGCGCATCTAACGCGCACGATATCGGTCAAAAACCCTAACTAGGGTCGCTAAACTACAAAACACCAAGTCTAGACTCCAATCGACTCGATCGCACAACACAACACAATAAAATACGAGGAATATAATAAATATAACCTCGCAACGACTAATCGAACCCACGTCGGAAAACCCCCGAAACGTAGTAAACAACCTACCGCAGTATTTCGCACTAGTTTCAAGCTAACGCATATTTAGAGATTACAAACACCTTAAAATAGCTTAACCAAGCTATCTAAACCATTTCTATATTTTTAACACTTGCAAAAATGAGTTTTAGCAAAACCTAGTAAGCAAAAATCCTTAATTAAAGAAAATATTCATTAACAATAATTAACATTTTCTACTAGGTTAAAATTTTCCTAATCACAAATTAACAATTCAATTAAATATTAAACACTTAAATTAAGCTTTACCCTAACTAGATTATCATAAAAATCAAGTCTTGAATTTCAAACATGAAATTAAAAGCTTAAATAAACAATTAATATGCTAATTAGAGATTTAGAAACAACAAAAAGGATTAGTGTTAAGGTTTTATACCTCCACAAAAGATCAAAACCAAGAAACCAAACTCATCATCTTTTCCTCCAAAATGAGGTTTTGAATGAAGATTCAAGCTAGCTTTGAGTTTAAGAATGAAGGAAAATGAATATATTTGAGTTTATATGAATAAATTTGGATTTTTCATGATTTATTTGATGCAAAAAGAGTTGAAAAGGGGTGGAAATGATGGAGGGCAGCAAGGGATGAGGGAGGGCCGGCCAAAGCAAGAAGTGGAGGTGTTTTTGTGAAAAAAATTGAAGAAATATCTAGAAAAAATCAATTAATGCACATTAAAAGCAAAATGCCACCTTTCTTTCATTTTATCTTCTTTTATAAATTAAAACCTTTTGCACAAAAAAAATCTAGATATTTGAGAAGAAGCTTCTAAAAATAATTGTAGTGATGATTTCCAAGATTTTTCATTTAGAAAAAAATTTCTCGATTTACGTGCATATTTTACCGGCTAAAATAATATTTTATTTGGGAAAAATTCTATCTGAACCAAAACCTTACAAATACCCCCAAAGTCCGCGCACTAGCTTTATTTTAGCTAAAACAGGTGCCAGCAAGTTTCTACGGACATTTGATCGAAATTGGGTTAAAACGGAAATTAGCGAAAATTTTTCCCTAAAATGGAAAAATTCGCAAAACGATTTCTGAAACGTTACAGTTTGAATACATATCGCCCAACGATCCACTATAATATTATATCATATCTTATATCACGACTCAATCACATATCAGAATCTCACGTCATCATGCCAGGTCATATCGACTCATCACCTCATATCACATACCATCCTCATCATCCGTGTATATGTATGTATATATATATATATATATATACATACTCACATACATATATATATATATATCCACATATACACACAAGAAATTAATTGTGTGTGCGCGCGCGCGTGTGACTACGTAACCTGCGATTCGCCACCAAGGTAATCATCCTTCGGATATGTCTTCCTATATCAACCAAATCTAACCTAAGGTCTGCCAAATACCATATTTACTAAGTATCCAAATATCGCATCAAAACTTACAAATATAGTAATACCCTATTCTACTGTTGCGGGGGTGCTATACGCCATCCACCGGACATCCCTTGTAGTTATACATCTACTCACCTTGATTCTCGCTTGCCGAAGTCGATAACGCCACGCTCTTCGTTATCGTATGATGTCCACGTGAGGTACCTACATTTTAAATACATCGCATCGTAAACAACAATCAACACGAGAAAACCGAACGGCACGTGAGAACAGTACGCAAATACTCAATTACTAAACTAATGGTGTAGGAAATACCACATTTGGAAACTCAAGAGTTTTCTTGAGTTGCTCAAAGTCTTCAAGGTCCAAACTTGATTCCTCCATAAGGTTTGTAGTGATGTTGTGGTCATTTTTGTGAAAGGAGTATAGGGTTTTGGTCTTGATTTTGTGGTGTTGCATGTTAGATGAGGAGGTGGAGGAAGAGGGAAATGAGAAGAATGAAGAAGGTGAAGATGGGGAAAAATGGAGGAAAAGAAATGAGCAAGTGTGTAGATTTCCCCCCTCTCTCTCACCCCTGATACAAGTTCCATCACTCTCTCTCTCACTTTTATCTTTATCTTTTTCTTTTCTTTTATATTCTCACTTTAAAACAAAATAACACCATATATATGGAAAAAAAGTCATGGTTACTATAAAAAAAGTATAAGTGCGGCAACATGTCATGTTGCATGACACAATATGTAAACATGATTAATGTATGATAATTCATAAAATGCCCAAGTCACATAAATACTTTCAAATCAATAATTCTTATAAATTTTCCCAATTATCGGTATATAATTATACCCTTCCTTTAAAACTAATTTTTGTACTTAATAATATCCATAGAAATTATTATCTCAATTATTTAATTTCCAAAAATAATATTTTATTTTCTGAAATGTTACAATCTTTCCTTCTTAAATTTATTCGGTCCCCGAATTTAAATTTAAACCCCACAAATACTTAAAACATTTTGGTCAATTACTCAAATCAAGGGGGCTCCGAGTATCATGAATACATAAAACATGTCCTAGCGAAATACATGCACAATGAGAACGAGAGTAAAACTCAAAATCAAAACTCTGTCAAGCGCCACACAATCATTGGAGTTATGATGAAAATACAATGCCAAATCCAATACGAAAATCAAACATGATATCTGTAAGTCCATGTCACGCACCCCACTAGCTCGCGGGGAGGCGGAATATATGAAAAACAATTATCAAAGCTTCGTAACACGGACTTGAGCACACGGATCGTGTCTAAACCATTACTAGCAAACTACGAAAGGTTTATGTAACGCATTGAAATTCGTTTAGAATGTTTTCTCATTAATTAGCTAGTGTACGTGTTTTTCATAAAAACGGATATCTTATTTTCCTTTTTGGCTAGCGGAAATTGTGTTGTGAAGTGTTTATATAGATATATTTATATATATTTATAGGGTTTACTAATTATATTTAGTCGTATTACCCTAGTTGGGAAAATTCCATTTGTAGTGTACACTTGCACACTTAGCCATGTTGTAACCTAGGTTAAAGTGTTAGCCATTCTTTTGTTGCATGGTTGCTAATTTATCCCCACAATTTTTAATCATGTCATAACCCTTTTTATAATTCAAAAATTGAATAGAATATGAAGGCATGGTGTTAGGTGAGAAAGTTTGACCTTGGCTGCACCATTTCCTTCTCTCTTCTCTCTCTTTTCTCTCATTCTGAAAATTTCTGCAGAAAAACAGCAGCTCCAGCAGCAACAACACAAAATATTCATCATCTTTTCATTTATCTTTTGAATCCAACAAAATCCTAGACTAAACTACTCATTTCTTCACTCAAAACCATGGAAAAGTGAGCTTTTTGAGGTGTTTGGAGGCAAATCTGCACACTTGAGGAAAGAGCTGGAACTTTTGGTGTTTTATAAGGTTTTTAGAAGGTATTAACTCATGTTAGCACTCCTTTTCCATAAACTTGTCGTATTCTTTAGCAAAAATTGTGTTTTTGTGCATTATTAGTGATATTGAAGGATATTTGTGATGCATATGATAGATTGGGGTTTTGTTAGCTTGGTTAACTCTATTAGGTGCTATTAGAGCTAGTTAATCTAGGGTTTTGTTTCAGTTTGCACAGAAATACCATAAAGTTTCATTTTTGTGCAAAAAGAGGGGGTTTTAACTAGAAATAGGGCTCTGTAGGATCTGCTACTACCCGAGATGTTTCAGGATGAAATTGGAATTACTGTAGCATACTCAGGGGGTATAGAGTGCACACACAAAACCTGGGAGTCCCTCTCCCTACCCAGGCCGCCGAAATAAGCATTCTGGCCGCAATTTGCGGCCAGATGGGGGTGTTTTGGGTTGGGGTTTGGGCCACTGGAGTCTACTGCTATTTGTAGTATTTTGGTATATATATTTTTGTAATATCAATTCTGTATCAAAATCTGGAGGTGAATACCTATTTTCTCGTATTTTAAACTTTCGCGACACGCGTATACATGTGTGTGGGTTTAGGGTTTCTGCGTATCGCGACGCGTCGGAGTGGCTTCAGGTGCGTAATCATACATTTTAGCGTATCGCGCGCACGCGCGCTTGGTTCACGACGCGAGTTACTAGTTTGGCCTTAATGTCGTGTTTGTGTGACTTCGAGCTTATGTGTGATATACTGTGTAATTTTAGGTTCGCAGGCGAGTACGACGGACGCCGCGCAGAAAGGGAAACAAGTTGTCGGCTATACCTAGCGAGAGACTACGGTGAGTAGATTTAACATCTACGGGGATATCGCCCGCATGACGTTCTACGTCAGGGCTGATAGGACCTTATAGCTACATTTCCATACATTGACTGTTCATGGCTATTATTTAGTGCATACCGCATTCCTTGCTATATGTATATAAACTAAAATTGATAGAATACAGCACCATTACTAATGGTTCAAGTTGCATGAGGACTATGCTGCATGTTACACACACACCGTTAGTAATTGCCATGACACTCACACTGTAGAATTTCCATGATCATTATGCTGTAGCTCATCTTTTATGTGACTTGACATGATATCCATACTTGTGCCATATACATCACACATATATTCGTACTTGGGCGCATGTACATCATGTGTCTTCATTAGTGCACATGTACATTGCTATATTCACCTTGCGTACTTATTCATTCGCACATCCATACCTATACCCGTATTCATATGTTACATACATGGATGATATTGACTTGAATTAAAACTAAGGGACCGCAAGCAGTATTTTCAAAACGGGATCTTTTAAAGAGCGGTTCTCCCTTTCTTTTACCCTTATTGTCATACGACACATTGCATGGATTTACGCATTGGATTTGATTTATGTGATTTCCGGATTTGGGAACCAGAGTACTATTTTAAGAAAACACGCACTGTTTAAAAACCTGGTTTCCCTTGATATGATATTTTGGTGCGCCCACCATGAGTTTTCTCGGTTCCAGAGAGCTTGTGTGAGTATACCCGATTCGAGGAGAGGTAGGCACCGATTGCGGGTATATGGTGGACAAGGTACGGTACCCCGGGGCGAGAAGACTCGTATTTTTAGACGGTGAGCCCGACGGAAGGACTACTACCTACCGGTGATTGGTTGGACCTGGCAGTTATCCGGAGGATACTGACCAGAGTCGATAGATAGATGCAGGATGATCCGTACTGCCGGGGCCGAGGGCCGATATCGCAGACGGAGCCCGTGGGCCGATCCGGACTGACGGGGCCCGATGGTTAAGGATTTGCGTGTCGATGCTGGACACGAGTGTTTATGATATTTGGGTGCCGATGTTGGGCACTCGTGATTCTCAGAGGTTTACAGGATTGGAGGGCCGATGAGAGTGCTGGCGCCTGAGCTATATGGGGATCTGGGTCATTGATGGACACCGATTATATATTCCACGTTGACATTCCGTGTAGATGTTATATTTCCCATGCTCATCATTCATTATTGTATCTCATCCTGTAGTTATTTTACCTGATAGAGCACTTGCATGATTATTGCACATACTGCTTATCACGCATTGATATCCTCTGCTGGCATATGTTAGAGTAGCACAGTAAGTGCATGCTCGCGATTACCCTTATATGTTGTTTCTATTCATGAGTTGGCAACTCACCCCCGTTGTGCCACAGTATTGCAGGTTGCCCATCGGAGTAGTCGCGGCAGGCTGTTTCCTTACATCTTTTGGCTACAGATACCACTACAGTTGGTGCGTGAGCTGTTTTACTGTTAGGTGGGTTGTGGTATATGGTTACTTTTATTATACACACTTTTGTATCTAGTATTCTCCATCTACCTTATATGTACTTGACTTAGAGACAGTGTGAGGACGACGATGTATTTTATTTGTTTTCTGGTGTCGAGCTCGTGGAAGCCGACTGTATATATGCAGTTTATTAGACTGTGATGTTTACTTATTGCTCATTCTTCGCTACGGCGTCGTATATTACTCTTGTGGTGATGGTTTCCGCCGTTGGGCGTGATTGCTCCCGTTGGGGACGCTTTATTTCATGATATATCTTGTCACTTATATCCTGTTTTGTACCCGATGTCGGGGTTACTTTTACAAAGGAAATGCTGCCAAAATTATTGTAAGGATAATTTAACTTTAAAAAGAACTTTATTGAACAAATTAAGGTTTTCTAAATGTTTAAATTGAATATTTTCAACACTCACTACTTTTAAATGGTTTTGATTTCTGGGTTCGGCTTACTTAGTCGCGTTACGCCTGTAGACATTGCGTGGTTAAGTGCCGGTCACGCGTCAAAATATTCGGGTCGTGACAGTTTAACTAGTCTGATTCGAAATTATACCTTATGTTACTTGTCCTTCGAGTCTTCATCGCTATCCTCCACACCTCATTGGCTCTATGGAACGTGGGCACCTCAAACGCCTCCTCGAGTCAAAGACGATCTACCCGAGAGTCTATAGTCCGAGCTCCTATCTCGAATCTGAGATAACTATGGCTTCTAGATCGCTAATGTAGAAGTCCTAGAGGGTGTAGAGTAATAAGATGGATTAGTTAGTCACTTAAATCCTAGGTTTCTCAACTCATGAGAGCTATTAGGGTTTGAGGAAGAAGATGAAGACTTGAGGAGAGAGAAAGCTTTTGTGATAATCATATGAATAATGAATCATGAAAGAATATATCTCATGATCAAATATCTAGAAATATCTAGCAAGCTTCATTTAATCCTAAATGGTGAATCACCTTATGAGTAATTAAGCATTTAATGAAAACCTACAACTCATCTCTCCACCTCATTTGTGTTTAATCCATAAAGAAATAAAAACAAATGAGTCATCTTCTTCTAGAAGCTTCCCGACAAATTACGAGACTGCCCCTCCCATCCGTATTTCCGAAAAACACGGATAGTCTTTGACTGAATAAATCCATCTGTATAATACTAGAATCTGGCTTAAACCAAATCCCGCTAGTATTATCTTCCCGATCATAATACGTGCACAAGTGTATGTAAGTGACCGCGGCCCTACCGTAAAACCATACGGCCTCTACACCTTTTTTCCGGTGCAGGGAAACTCTCTGTGTGGGACTCTAAAGACTCGACACTACGCTGGCAGTGAGTTTAACCATAGGCCGCAAGCTGTACTAGCTGTACGTAACGGTCCCCAGGTAGATGTCGATAAGAAGGTCGATGAGGAAACCCATCTGAACTTCTACTGAGCCTGATGCGACATTCTCCGTACAGTCCGGTCTGTTCGTCTAGGACTATCGCATATCGGGCCTAGGGGGCGGTAAACATCAGACCCCTAATAGCGGTATAAGTCGTGTCGGAGTGAAACCCATTACACCTTGAGAAACTACTGGAAGCCACCTGTAAATCTCGCTTACCCTGGCCAGGGACTTTGCATAATGGCTCTCCATACACAGCGCGATATCGACCCCCAATACCGGGAGAGACGAATCCTGTCTAACCGTCACTGCCTCCAAGTGCTTCTGGACTGTACCCAACTACTACCTGTTTGCACGACTCCTTTGAGCCGTGGTAGGGTAGTAATCTAAGTACAGTGGGAACACACGCGAGGCGAAGTAGCAGTGTCAAGTCGACGGACTAAGTTATACTCATGTCACCGGGGAACTGCTATCTGACGATGGGTATAATACCAACCTGAAGTTCCCGGCGAGTCCTGTCCGGTGTACCCGTAACCTAACGAGCACCTGTATACTATCTCCAGTACGACGTACTGATGGCTGTGGGACAGACCATCTCTCTATGCTGGGATGAGAAGCGTATACACTAGTCTACTCCGCAGTATGGATGCCCTGTGTCGATTATCCTGCGATCAGGGACCTGTATAGGATGTTGCTTATAGACTACCCAGCCCCCACTAGTGTGACTGCCATCACACCGCTGGTAATGAAGCAAAGATCCTAAGGGCTCTACTAATATGTATAAGCAATACGATAAAAGAAACATATGAACATATTAAAGTAGACACAAACCAAGTAGCATACTACCATTTTTAGCAAGACTGTCAATACAACTGTGAATATCCCAATCTTCCATTAAGTAATATACAAACTAGTATGATACAGTAATGGCCTCTAGGGCATAAACACTAACAATATCGATAGGGCAAGAACATACATGCAGTACGCAATGTTGTAAAATCGTCAAAACAAACAAATGAAAGTGCATGCAAAACACTTTTGAAATCGTCATGCGATGCGCGTATCACGGCACAAGTAGCGGAGATTCATTATAAGGAAAATAGCCAAATATATATCCTTTGTTTAACATATATATTCCGCCTTTTGAAAATGATTTACAAGGGTTTCCTTCGTAAAGTTTCGTGTCACCATGGACACATAAGAAAATATTGAGACTATAGCTCATTTTTGGAAACCCCTTCGGTAAATATCGATACATGTAAAGTACTCAGATACTGTCCTCGGACTAGTCTTGCTCGGTTATTAAACCATGTAGTATATCAGTCATGAAAACATGATGCTCAAAAGGAAATCATCCCAAAAATGTTGTTAGTGATATGTATGCCCTAGAGGCCACTACTGTACATATGATGTATATTGTAGTGGATGCATGAACATATATAGGGAGGACTTTCTTGCTCAACATGATAGTATGCTGTCTGGTTGCTCTTTATCTTAACATGTACTCTGATTGTCTCTATGTTACATGTTGATAAAACCCTTAGGATGAGTACTTGACTACCAGGACTATGATGCAGATCAGACTAGTGGGGACAGTGTAGCCGCTAAGTACATCCTTTAAATGTTCCTAGTCGTGGGAGTACCGAGACAGGCCATCGATACTCCAGAGTAGACTAGCGTATGCGCTTCTTGACCCATATGATGGGCGATGGATGATCCCATATCCATTGGTGTTTGACATCAGAGAAGGTATACGGGTGCTCAGTGGAGACTGGGTACACTGGACGGACTCGTCGAGAACTCACAGAAGGTATTATACCTCTCGTCAGATTGCAGTTCTCTGGTGACACTGGTACATGTTAGTCTGTAGACCCGAGATAGTCATAGAGTCTTGTGTGATTCCCACTGTTCTTTGATTTCCATCATACCATGTCCAAGAGAAACGGTGGCTTTTGGGTACAGTCCCGAATCACATGGAGGCAATGAGCGATAGGAGGGGTTTCGTCTCTCCTGGTATAGGGAGTTGATGTTGCGCTGTGTTCGATTGGCTATAACTGGAAATCCCTGGCCAGGGTTGCTGAGATTTACTGGTAAGTGTTATCAGTAGTTTCTCGATCTGTTATATGTTAGTGTATATGCCCTAGAGGCCATTACTGTATAATACTAGTTTGTATATTACTTAATGGAAGCTTGGGATATTCACCATGTATAAACAATCTTGCTCAATATAGTAGTATGCTACTTGGTTTGTTTCTACTTCAATGTGTACATGTGTTTATTTTAGTATATCACCTATACACATTAGTGGAGCCCTTAGGATCTTTGCTTGATTACCAGCGTTGTGATGGCAGTCACACTAGTGGGGGCTGGGTAATCTATAAGCACATCCTTATACAGGTCCCTAGTCGTAGGACTATCGAGACAAGGCATCGATATTCCGGAGTAGACTAGCGTATGCGCTTCTCATCCCAGTGTGGGAGATGGTATGTCCCACAGCCATCATGTAACGTTTTGAAAATCGTTTCGGTGAAATTTTGAAAAAACGGTAAAATAAGGGGGTTTTTCTGTAAAAAGTCAAAATGCAAATATCTTTATTATAAAATTAAATATACATATTCTAGCTATGTAATTGCTAGTATTTGGTGTTTATTGAGCCACTGCTGAAATTTCAAATTTTCTGAAAATTTTTCCGAAATTAATTATTTTAATATTATTTTAAATCGGTAAGAAAATACATTAAATTAGCGATAAATACAAATTTAAATGGGCTAATTTTAATCTTTAAAATCATGTTAATTAAAATATAGTTGTAATATAATTTTTTAGTATTTTATTTCAAGTTTTAATTGATTTATTATATGGAAAACAAAAATATAGTTATTTTGAACTAAAAGTTGCAAATATGGGATTGTGGGGGGTCTTTTTGCATAGAATTTTTTTGTAAAGTCTCTCACACTCACCCTCACTCCCCTTGGCCGGCCCCACACTATTGTAGCAGCCCAAGAATTTTATTTCCCTCTTTTTGACCTTAAATCATGTGAGAAATGGGTTAAAATAAGGTTTTTATATATAGTAAAGTAAGTGGGGGTATTATGGTAATTTGGGAGGGGCTTTGACTTGGATTCTTTTCCACAACTCCCCCACACTTCTCCCCACTCCCTCCACAGCCGAAATTCTGCTACAACAGCCCCATCTTTTTCCCCCATTTTCCATCTCTTTTGCTTCAAAATCCATCAAATAAATCCCAAAATCCAAATCCAACTCCTACCCATTTCTCATTAGCCAAACTTACATGGATCTAGGAGCATGGAATCTACTTTTGGAGGATAGAAATTGCATGCTAGATCCTTGATCTTGTGAGGTATAAATCAAGACCTTTTGTTAAATTGTTGTTTGAATACCTTAAATCAAGCATTATTAGTTATTAATTTGGGTTTAATTGTATGTTTGGAAAAACTTAGTAAGGGTTTATGAAATTCAAGTTAGGTTTTTGTGTATGTAATTGTGGTTGCAATTGTAGTTCTTCATATTGTGAAATGAAAACCTAATCAAATTTCTAGTTGCAAATTGTTAGTTTGGAATTGTAATATTTAAGCTATATTGCTAGCTAGGTTTTTGTAAACCATGAATTTGATTATGAGAAAAATATAATTAGGTTTTTTCATGGCTTCATTAACATTATTAAGTGTATTTTAATACTTTAGTTCATGAAAATCCAAGCTAGATTGTAGTTTGTGCATTTTGCTATAAAATTGTTAAAATTGGTTAATATTGCAAACTAGGTTTTTGAAATCGAATTAAATTGTGGGTTTAAAATTTACGTAATGGTTTCTATGGCATAATTAAGATATTAAGTTATCATCTTGGTCACTAGAATTGTTAAAACATCATGTTTTTTACAAAAACGGCGAATTGTGCTTGCTAGATTTTCGGAAAAATGACTTTTTTAGTGAAATTGGGGTTTTTGTGAATTTTAACCTATTTTATATTAAAATTAGTGTTCGTGAATGTGCAAATGAGTGTGTTGGGAGTTTTCTCGATGGTTTGGCGTTTGTACGCCGACGTCGAGAGTTTTTGGGTCGATTTGCGAAAGCAACCATAGGTTTTGACCTATGTGGGATTCATGCGTCGTTTTGGTCATGAGTCAGATTTTAATGCGATATGGTGCGTTATGATGTGTAGGTATCCCATGTGGACTTCGAGACGAAAAACAAGCGCGTGGCGACGTCGGCACCGGCGAGCGAGGGCCAGGTGAGTAGATTTATATCTACGGGGAGAAGTCGGGCGGATGGCGTATAGCACCCCCGCGGTCCGTGGTGGTGTATACGGATGCGTTTACACACCAACAATTATTATATGTTATTGGGATTAATAACGATGTTTAGTATGGATATTGGTGTGTTGGATTATTTTAGTGTCGCGAACCCTAGGGTAGTGTTGCACTACACATACACACATACATACTTGCATACATTCCTATTTATATGTGCTCATGGGATTCTTTATAGTTATGTGTTCACATGGGTATGGGACTATGTGTTCACATACGGATTTGAGGAGGATACTTGGGATTGAGCTAAGTCGATGAGATTTGTTTGTGGTTGTGATCTCGGTGCTATGTCAGGATTCGTACTTAAGGTACGTCTTGGTGTTATAGCGGATCTTGCGGCGGCGATACGGGTGAATAGTGTTATAAATAAATGGTCGACATGTGATCATGATATGAGGCATAATATGCTAGGATATTGATATTAGGCCGTATCGGGCGATGTATACCCCTTGATGATGATATGTGCTGACAATATCGGTTTGTACGAGATTGTCGATCAGTAGTCAGATCATGAGTATATTGAGGATATTAGTATTGTACTAGACATAGGTCAGTACCCTAGACTATGATCTTGGATAAAGAGGATACCGGAGGAATAGTGTGAGGAATATGATATTGACCCGTACCCAGATTTGGGGATGCCGTACGACGGATTTACGTACGGGCTATATCTTGATGATTGATCCGCACTCTTGACTTGGGATGTCTGATTATAGATATGGTATCGGATATGATATTATTGAGGCGGGATCACCGACTAATATATATACAGGTATGTATATGTATCGACTCAGATGTTAGGCGGTTTCCTTACCTGTAGTCTAGCTTGTAGCGTAGCCCTTTAGTTTAGTTAGTTGTTAGATTAGATTCGGTTCCTACCTATTTCAAAGCTTACGAATCGTGCGTATTTTTAAAGACAGCCTAAGGGATCCTACGGATATTTCAAAAAACGTGTCTTTTCTTAAAAACACCGTAGCCCCTATTTTCAAAACCCCACGATTCGTGTTATTTCAAAAGGCACCATTGTAGGACTTATATTAGGTTAAAACAGATTAGTTATCGTTGCGTCTTGTATTCAGCTCCTGCTCATTATTGTTGTTTGCTCCGCATCACATGCTTATATTATGCTTCATATTCTACTGTTGATATCTTGTGGTTAGGACACCAGCACCATTACCGATGATGCGTATGTACCACGTACACTTACTTGCCGGCCCACACACATCTTCATCGGTAATTGCCATGTCACGTACACCTTAGAAAATATTATTGCTTGACATAGCCTGTTAGCTAATAGTTTAGACATGATATTAGTGTACTTGCCTTATATGTTAGTTTAGACATTATAGTTATTACCTGCTAGCTCATGCATACTGTTATTCATTGTTATGCCGCATTCATGGATTCTCATGCATATATTCAGTTTTTACGAGCTATTGAGGTTTTGGATTTGGATTTCCATGAGATTTTCTGGATTTGGGGAAAACCGCAAAACATATACAAAATTTTTCTTTCGCTTTTTAAATAAAAAGCACGGTTTTTCCCATGATGTATGAGTCGTCCACCATGTGTTTGCTGATAGATTTGGAGACCCGATTCGAGGAGTTGGATGAACCGTTTCGGGTACATGGTGGACCCGGTAAGGTACCCCGGGGCAAGAAGCTCGTGGTGATGACGATGAGCCTGGCAGGGGGAGACTACCTACCGGTGATTTTACCCGACGCGTC
This sequence comes from Agapanthus africanus, assembly GCA_030015575.1. Lineage (NCBI taxonomy): Eukaryota > Viridiplantae > Streptophyta > Magnoliopsida > Asparagales > Amaryllidaceae > Agapanthus > Agapanthus africanus. The sequence goes on from JASDDO010000012.1 coordinate 273,720,340, forward strand.
GGATATCCGGAGAATACCGTCGTGGTCTTGAGATGGATGGTATGGGCCGGTCTGGACTGACGGCGCCCTAGATATTGAGATTGAGACATTGAGATTTCGAGATATTGAGGTACTGAGATTTGATGATACAGGCCAGTCCGGATGGCCGGAGCCTGAGGTTTTGAGACATTGAGATTTATGTTTTGTGTCGATGCTAGACACTGTTGATGCTGATTTCATTTATGGTACCTCACTTTAAAAATACAAAGGAAATCTCACTAATTTATGAAAACAGTTTCTTCATTTACATGTATTCTGTTTTCATGCATTCATACCTCATTCATATGATATATTGCTACCTGAGGCACTGACACGGGCACATGAGATCACACTCGGGTTAGATATTACCCTAGCCATTGTTATAGGCTGCATGTTATTCATATATTTGAGGATATATTATGATCATTGACCTAGGTTGCGTTATTCATGCGATTTTCTGTTCGTAGATCTTTTTCTACTCACGAGTTGGCAACTCACCCCCGTTGTGCCCCAGTTTCTTGCAGGTGTTGCCATACGGATTTCATTACGGCTTTGCGGGCACGGTTTCTTTTCGGGTGACTTGCTAGTAGGTGGGTTTATTGTATCTTACCCATCATTATACCTTGTATATTATATTTCAGTTGTATCTAGAAGTTCCATCAACCAAACTTGTATTTTTTGGGATAGAGACCAGTAATGTTATTCTTTCGACCATAGAGTAGCATGTTGTATTTCTTGAGTTTCTTGCTGGTTGAGTTCCATTTCTGTTGTGATCCTCTCCTTTACGCGTTGTATATTATGTAGCATACAGGTTGATTTGATATGGTTCTTCCTATTCTCTACTACTTCTCTTGGTTTGGATTTCTGGGTTTCGGCTTACTTAGCATACGTACTCCTTGAGACGTTCGTCGTCTAAGTGCCGGTCATGTTCCGTACTTTCGGGTCGTGACAAAGTTGGTATCAGAGCGTTAGGTTTTACCTTCGGAGCGTAGGATGACCCTTGGTTGATGGAATAGGTGACTAAAGTAGAGTGACGTACCGTGGGTATGTTCCGCGGCATACTTACGATACGCTACTCCACTTATGAAGCCTTAGGATGTACATTTCTTTGCTCAGTATTATATTCATTCCGATCTAGCCTCATCAGTACCAGTTATGGTTTTGCTGCCACGATTACGGGCAGGGAGAGGTACAGCTAAAGTTGTGGTCAGCACGAGCTCGTCACGAACGAGGACTGACCAGGGAGAAATTCCGGCGACACACGATTGCGGAGATGTGTCTTTTTACTGTGTTTCCGCGCCACGAGCGTTTGGCGGATCGCCTTTATGAGGTTACTCGGACGTGTCGATTTGCACTAGAGGATTGAGCCGCTGATAGAGGCCAGCCAGATTTTGATGACCGTTGATATATTGCCTATTCATGATGATTGAGGCATGGTTCAGCGTGCAGACGAGTGAGCCCGTTATTGCTGCGAACGACGAGATATCGCCCCAGATGTTGGAGCTATTGCAGTACGAGTTGTACTAAGAGATGATTGAAGGTCGCTAGTCACCGAGGATGAATGACTAGGACATGTGGTTCGTTCGCTACCCCGATGCGAGGTCATCAGATAGATTGATTCCAGCTAGAGACGACTTCACGCGGAGACGTTGGGAGTCGACAGAGACGATCGAATGTCAGAAACCTACTATTCCAAGTTTAAAGTATTCGGAAAGACATGCAGGCAATTCTATGGTCCCTCTAGAAGAATGAAACCCTAACTCAACTTAATGACCGTATGAAAGCCTTTGAACCTTAGGGTTTGCGGCAGTTCTGTGGCGCCATTAGTGTGGCTTGGGTTTGCCCTTCTACGGCTGGACCACCGATGCTGTGGTATGTACTCGATACTATTAAACTGTGCCCAAGATGTTGAGCTCTTGGGGGATTATGAGGTTTTGACGACTCGATCGGATGGCTCGACTTAATTCGGATGCTAGGTGGTGAGATGCATTCTTGGGAGACTCCAGATACGAGGATAGTTGTTGGAGCTCAATCCATGCAGCCACGACGAGACGAGTCCAAAGCAGACGACATTAGAGAAAAGTGAAGTAAAGAGGTTCGTACAAGATCTGGATAAGACGACGTTCCACTCCGCTGACATCAGAGATGCGATACGCACGCCGAGGCAGAGTACTGGATATACCTTCCAGAAGGAGTCGCGATGGGTATGCAGCCGTTCCGGAACAAGATGCAGATATAGGAAAGGACGATGACTTCAGGACAGTTGGCAGAGACGAGACATAGAAGAGACCGTGAGCAGGATTCCTTCCAGGACATTGCTGCAATGATACTTGCACCCAGGTTCAGATGTGTCACGTACATTCAGAGAGCCAGAGGCCGACGCCAGGGATATGCTGTCTTACGAGTGGTCGCGATGATTGACCGAGATATGACCAGAGAAGTGCCAGAATGGGATCATCCCCGTTAGCACACCTGACAGGGCCAATGAGCCGATGGACCGAGAGATTGGTAATTCACAGTGAAGGCCTTGACCCAGGAGTGGTCATTGTTACGCACACCAGCAGGCCAGAGTCCATTATCATCGACGAGACGTCCCACTAGTGACCGCGACAGTTGGCCCGAGATTCTTAGAGAATGCACTTGAGCGGTACTATTCCGCCATTATTGATTTCGATGTTTTGGGTGATTTATTCGCATGATTTGATTTTGATGATTGAGAATTTACGATCCTTGCACAGTGTTGCACTTGATATCGTTTTCGTGCTTGGGTTTCACATGTTTGTGATTTTACTGTTTTAGACATTTGAGTTGATTTTGTGCGTATGCACGCACACGATTTGGTTCCTGCACTCTGTATAGTTTATATATGCTTGCAGTGCAGTGATACGCCTTTTGTGCACTTATATGCATTGGACTTTGATTGCGATGGTGATGTTCGATATTTGTTTTGTGCACCTGATTTGATTTTGCGCATGTTTGGCACATGATATTGGATTTCATGATTTCGTGCACGATGGATGCACCTGATTTGGATTTTCGCGCATGTTGGGCGCATGTTTTGAAGTGTGATTTTGGTGCACACCAGATGCACTAAATCGAGATTTTTCGTGTATGTCAGATGCACCTGATTTTGCTGTCAGGCACACATGTTGCCTATGACAGATGTTTCGTGCACACCCGATGCACTTAGATGTTGTTTCTGTGCATATGTATGGCACATATTTGGATTTTGATTTCCGTGCGCACAAGACGCACGTAGTATTCATACACGTATTTTGGGGATTGATTTTTCTTATAGAGCAGTACGTTTTTATGATATTGCTATATGTTTTCGTACTGAGCAGGACTAGTCAGAGGACAGTACCTGAATATATTTTACATGTATAGTTTCGAGTTATATCATATTGGTTTTGCTTTGGATTTGGTATTGATGTCTTCCCCATGACTCCGATGATTGCGGGATGCTTGACGGAGTTCTGATTTGAGTTATATGCTCATTTTTCATGCGCATGCGTTGCGCTACGATTTGTTTTATGTATTTATGATTTCGGAGCCCCGGCGATTTGATGGTTTTGGCTGAAATATTTTAGTATTTGGGGGAAGTTTTAATTTAAATTCGGGGACCGAATTTCTTTAAGGGGGGAAGATTGTAACGTTTTGAAAATCGTTTCGGTGAAATTTTGAAAAAACGGTAAAATAAGGGGGGTTTCTGTAAAAAGTCAAAATGCAAATATCTTTATTATAAAATTAAATATACATATTCTAGCTATGTAATTGCGAGTATTTGGTGTTTATTGAGCCACTGCTGCAATTTCAAATTTTCTAAAAAATTTTCCGAAATTAATTATTTTAATATTATTTTAAGCCGGTAAGAAAATACATTAAATTAGCGATAAATAAAAATTTAAATGGGCTAATTTTAATCTTTAAAATCATGTTAATTAAAATAGAGTTGTAATATAATTTTTTAGTATTTTATTTCAAGTTTTAATTGATTTATTATATGGAAAACAAAAATATAGTTATTTTGAACTAAAACTTGCAAATATGGGATTGTGATGGGTCTTTTTGCATAGAATTTTTTTGTAAAGTCTCTCACACTCACCCTCACTCCCCTTGGCCGGCCCCACACTATTGTAGCAGCCCAAGAATTTTATTTCCCTCTTTTTGACCTTAAATCATGTGAGAAATGGGTTAAAATAAGGTTTTTATATATAGTAAAGTAGGTGGGGGTATTATGGTAATTTGGGATGGGCTTTGACTTGGATTCTTTTCCACAACTCCCCCACACTTCTCCCCACTCCCTCCACAGCCGAAATTCTGCTACAACAGCCCCATCTTTTCCCCCCATTTTCCATCTCTTTTGCTTCAAAAATTGCCTCAAAATCCATCAAATAAATCCCAAAATCCAAATCCAACTCTTACCCATTTCTCATTAGCCAAACTTACATGGATCTAGGAGCATGGAAGCTACTTTTGGAGGATAGAAATTGCATGCTAGATCCTTGATCTTGTGAGGTATAAATCAAGACCTTTTGTTAAATTATTGTTTGAATACCTTAAATCAAGCATTATTAGTTATTAATTTGGGTTTAATTGTATGTTTGGAAAAACTTAGTAAGGGTTTATGAAATTCAAGTTAGGTTTTTGTGTATGTAATTGTGGTTGCAATTGTAGTTCTTCATATTGTGAAATGAAAACCTAATCAAATTTCTAGTTGCAAATTGTTAGTTTGGAATTGTAATATTTAAGCTATATTGCTAGCTAGGTTTTTGTAAACCATGAATTTGATTATGAGAAAAATATAATTAGGTTTTTTCATGACTTCATTAACATTATTAAGTGTATTTTAATACTTTAGTTCATGAAAATCCAAGGTAGATTGTAGTATGTGCATTTTGCTATAAAATTGTTAAAATTGGTTAATATTGCAAACTAGGTTTTTGAAATCGAATTAAATTGTGGGTTTAAAATTTACGTAATGGTTTCTATGGCATAATTAAGATATTAATTTATCATCTTGGTCACTAGAATTGTTAAAACATCATGTTTTTTGCAAAAACGGCGAATTGTACTTGCTAGATTTTCGGAAAAATGACTTTTTAAGTGAAATTGGGGTTTTTGTGAATTTTAACCTATTTTATATTAAAATTAGTGTTCGTGAATGTGCAAATAAGTGTGTTGGGAGTTTTCTCGATGGTTTGGCATTTGTACGCCGACGTCGAGGGTTTTTGGGTCGATTTGCGAAAGCAACCATAGGTTTTGACCTATGTGGGATTCGTGCGTCGTTTTGGTCATGAGTCAGATTTTAATGCGATATGGTGCGTTATGATGTGTAGGTACCCCATGTGGACTTCGAGACGACAAGCAAGCGCGTGGCGACGTCGGCACCGGCGAGCGAGGACCAGGTGAGTAGATTTATATCTACGGGGAGAAGTCGGGAGGATGGCGTATAGCACCCCCGCGGTCCGTGGTGGTGTATACGGATGCGTATACACACCAACAATTATTATATGTTATTGGGATTAATAACGATGTTTAGGATGGATATTGGTGTGTTGGATTATTTTAGTGTCGCGAACCCTAGGGTAGTGTTGCACTACACATACACACATACATACTTGCATACATTCCTATTTATATGTGCTCATGGGATTCTTTATAGTTATGTGTTCACATGGGTATGGGACTATGTGTTCACATCCGGATTTGAGGACGATACTTGGGATTGAGCTGAGTCGATGAGATTTGTTTGTGGTTGTGATCTTGGTGATATGGCAGGATTCGTACTTAAGGTACGTCCTGGTGTTATAGCGGATCTTGCGTCGGCGATACGGGAGAATAGTGTTATAAATAAATGGTCGACATGTGATCGTGATATGAGACATAATATGCTAGGATATTGATATGAGGCCGTATCGGGCGATGTATACCCCTTGATGATGATATGTGCTGACGATATCGGTTTGTACGAGAATGTCGATCAGTAGTCAGATCATGAGTATATTGAGGATATTAGTATTGTACTAGACATAGGTCAGTACCCTAGACTATGATCTTGGATAAAGAGGATACCGGAGGAATAGTGTGAGGAATATGATATTGACCCGTACCCAGATTTGGGGATGCCGTACGACGGATTTACGTACGAGCTATATCTTGATGATTGATCCGCACTCTTGACTTGGGATGTCTGATTATAGATATAGTATCGGATATGATATTATTGAGGCGGGATCACCGACTAATATATATACAGGTATGTATATGTATCGACTCAGATGTTAGGCGGTTTCCTTACCTGTAGTCTAGCTTGTAGCGTAGCCCTTTAGTTTAGTTAGTTGTTAGATTAGATTCGGTTCCTACCTATTTCAAAGCTTACGAATCGTGCGTATTTTTAAAGACAGCCTAAGGGATCCTACGGATATTTCAAAAAACGTGTCTTTTCTTAAAAACACCGTAGCCCCTATTTTCAAAACCCCACGATTCGTGTTATTTCAAAAGGCACCATTGTAGGACTTATATTAGGTTAAAACAGATTAGTTATCGTTGCGTCTAGTATTCAGCTCCTGCTCATTATTGTTGTTTGCTCCGCGTCACATGCTTATATTATGCTTCATATTCTACTGTTGATATCTTGTGGTTAGGACACCAGCACCATTACCGATGATGCGTATGTACCACGTACACTTACTTGCCGGCCCACACACATCTTCATCGGTAATTGCCATGTCACGTACACCTTAGAAAATATTATTGCTTGACATAGCCTGTTAGCTAATAGTTTAGACATGATATTAGTGTACTTGCCTTATATGTTAGTTTAGACATTATAGTTATTACCTGCTAGCTCATGCATTCTGTTATTCATTGTTATGCTGCATTCATGGATTCTCATGCATATATTCACTTTTTACGTGCTATTGAGGTTTTGGATTTGGATTTCCATGAGATTTTCTGGATTTGGGGAAAACCGCAAAACATATACAAACTTTTTCTTTCGCTTTTTAAATAAAAAGCGCGGTTTTTCCCATGATGTATGAGTCGTCCACCATGAGTTTGCTGATAGATTTGGAGACCCGATTCGAGGAGTTGGATGAACCGTTTCGGGTACATGGTGGACCCGGTAAGGTACCCCGAGGCAAGAAGCTCGTGGTGATGACGATTAGCCTGGCAGGGGAGACTACCTACCGGTGATTTTACCCGACGCGTCGGATATCCGGAGGATACCGTTGTGGTCTTGAGATGGATGGTAGGGGCCGGTCTGGACTGACGGCGCCCTAGATATTGAGATTGAGACATTGAGATTTTGAGATATTGAGGTACTGAGATTTGATGATACAGGCCAGTCCGGATGGCCGGAGCCTGAGGTTTTGAGACATTGAGATTTATGTTTTGTGTCGATGCTAGACACTGTTGATGCTGATTTCATTTATGGTACCTCACTTTAAAAATACAAAGGAAATCTCACTAATTTATGAAAACAGTTTCTTCCTTTACATGTATTCTGTTTTCATGCATTCATACCTCATTCATATGATATATTGCTACCTGAGGCACTGACACGGGCACATGAGATCACACTCGGGTTAGATATTACCCTAGCCATTGTTATAGGCTGCATGTTATTCATATATTTGAGGATATATTATGATCATTGACCTAGGTTGCGTTATTCATGCGATTTTCTGTTCGTAGATCTTTTTCTACTCACAAGTTGGCAACTCACCCCCGTTGTGCCCCAGTTTCTTGCAGGTGTTGCCATACGGATTTCATTACGGCTTTGCGGGCACGGTTTCTTTTCGGGTGACTTGCTAGTAGGTGGGTTTATTGTATCTTACCCATCATTATACCTTGTATATTATATTTCAGTTGTATCTAGAAGTTCCATCAACCAAACTTGTATGTTTTGGGATAGAGACCAGTAATGTTATTCTTTCGACCATAGAGTAGCATGTTGTATTTCTTGAGTTTCTTGCTGGTTGAGTTCCATTTCTGTTGTGATCCTCGCCTTTAGGCGTTGTATATTATGTAGCATACAGGTTGATTTGATATGGTTCTTCCTATTCTCTACTACTTCTCTTGGTTTGGATTTCTGGGTTTCGGCTTACTTAGCATACGTACTCCTTGAGACGTTCATAGTCTAAGTGCCGGTCATGTTCCGTACTTTCGGGTCGTGACACATCAGTACGTCGTACTAGAGATAGTATATGGGTGCTCGTTAGGTTACGAGTACACTGGACAGGACTCGTCGGGAACTGACCGGTTGGTACTATATCTATCGTCAGTTATCAGTTCCCAGGTGACATGAGTACAGCTTAGTCCGCTGACTTGACACTGTCACTTTGCCTCGAGTGTGTTCCCACTGTACTTTGATTACTATCCTACCAAGGCTCAAAGGAGTCGTGCAAACAGGTGGTAGTTGGGTGCAGTCCCGAAGCACTTGGAGGCAGTGACGGTTAGACAGGATTCGTCTCTCCCGGTATTAGGGGTTGACATCGCGCTGTGTCTAGGAGAGCCATTACATGAGTAGTCCCTGGCCAGGGCAATCGAGATATACTGGTAGGCTTCCAGTGTTATCTCAGGGTGTTTTGGGCATCACTCCGACATGACTTGTACCGCTATTAGGGGACTGACGTTTACCGCCCCCTAGGCCCGCCATGCGATGTATCAGACGAACAGACCGGACTGTATGGAGATTGTCATATTCAGGCTCAGTAGGAGTTCAAATGGGTTTCACCTCGTCAGTCTTCTTGTCGGCTTCTACCTGGGGACCGTTACGCACAGCTAGTGCCGCTTGCGGTCTGTGGTTAAACCCACTGCCAGCGTAGTGTCGAGTCTTTAGAGTCCCACACAGAAAGCTATTCGCCTTTAGGCAAAAGAGTAGAGGTCGCATGGTTTTGCGACAGGTCGCATGGTTTTGCGACAGGGTTCGGTCACATCCGTGCACTTATGCACGTACGGTGTCCGGACAGTTAACACTTGCGGGCTTTGGATTAAGCCAGATCCTAGTGTACGTTTTGGGATTGGATTTATCCAGTATGTATTCGTGTTCCTCGGAAAGCGGATGCGGGTGTGTATGCACAGTTGACGGAGAGACAGAGGCAGAGGATTCTCATTAGGGTTGTTGACCGTTGACCGTTGACTATTGACTTTTTGATCAACCCTAATGAGAATTTGATATATGATTAACAATAATATTAATTAAGTATTATGGTGACATAGTTGTTGAGGGTTTGACTTTGTTGACTTGTTGACTTTGTTGTCCGGTTGACTAGGTTTGACTAGTTGACCATCATGATGACAATGGCTATCATTTCATGGCAAAGACTTTTTACTTGCTTGTTTCTCTTGTGAGAAATGAGTGAATGAAATGATATGGCTTTTGTAGCTTAAACCATTTACACAATACTTGATTACTATTTTTGTGATGATGGCTTTGGATTATGAGAGCAAAGAGAGAAAAGTCTTTCTCATTCTATCATTTTCATTCTCTCTCTTGCTCTTGAGCTCTCATCTTCTTTCTCTTGCTCTCCCTCTCTTAAGTCTATGGTTCACTTGTCTCATGTGTTGAGAAACAAGAATCATAGAGTAAAATCCCAAACACACTCTTCTCTACTCACTCTAGTTTACTAGGTTTGGCAAACCAAGTGAAGTAGTTTCTTCAAAGATCGAAGAAGAAGACAAAGGTAAAAGCTTTTAGGTGGATCTATCTTCGGCGCAAGGAGACGACGGGGTGAAGCCGGTCCGGACAACCATCGAGAGTCAAAGAAGAAGAAGTTCAAGAAAGAAAGGTATAACCCCCTAACCGAGTAGTTAACAACTCCTACTTAGGTTGTTAGTTAGATATTTAACAAAGATCCGGTTTTGAGTCTATGTTACCACCTCTAGAAAATTGTTTTTCACCAAATTCCGCATGCCCGAAAGTACCGGGAGAGGTAGCATGGACTTACAGTGGTATCAGAGCCTAGTTAAACTCTATCTAACATGTTAGCAAAGTAATTAGAAATTCGATCGGAGAAAAAGTCGCGAAATACACCCGGATTTTAAACTTGGTGTCGATTTTCAAAGTGCTGTAAAAGTAATAAATCATGCTTCAAAAATCGACTCAGGGATTTAATAGTTTACTGTAGAAAAACGGTCCAGAGATCTCACCAAACCACCGCGGAAACGTGGCGATAGCTTGCTATTGCCGCGGTTCCGCGGACGATTGAGATCCTCTCTGGATCGTCTTCACTGCAATTTGTTCTATGGGGTATTTTGGGAATTTTGGAATATGTATTTTCTGCCCAGATTTTCCAGAACGAAAATTTTGTGTTTGGGGCCTAAAAATCCGTATTTTTTATCGAACTTCTAAAAGACTTAAGCTGACGGGTTTTTCTGTGATGTGATATTTATATTGAACGTCTGCTAATCGCTATATGTCGATTAGTGGGGGTTATACAAATATGTGATCTGTAATGTTATTGGTTTGTGTATATGAATTCATTGGATTGTCGCGGGTGAATAGCCGGGGGTTGTGAGACGAGAGTTTTCTTTTCTTTCAATTCATGTAAATTTGTAAATTGATGTAATAATTATTTGTATGGACGCACAACCGGGTCGGGGTTGTAGCCGTCTGTCACGACCCGAAAGAGCACATGACTGGCCCTTGAATCCTATGAAGTCTATAGGACTCCATCTGATTCAAGTAAGCCAAAAGCCCAGAAATCTAAAACCATTTTTAAGAATAAGTTAGAAAACTGGTTTAAAGAAGTGAAGAAATACATGTTTGAAATCAAGGTTTTTAAATAACTAAGCCGAATATGCATTTAAAATAGTAAAGTCTTTTCTAAAAAAAATTTCGGCAGAGTTTTCTTTGTAAAACTGGCCCCGAATGGGGTACAACAAGGATAACAATATATGCAATGATAAAGGCATCCCCAAGCGGGAGCTAGCTCTTCGTCAAACGATGGCCACAACCACGCATGCAATATAATATACAACGCCGAAAGGCGAGGATCAAATCCAAAAGAAACACAGTAAGCATGAAAACCGCAAAACTACTAAGCGCGACTCTAAGGTCGAATAAAACATCACTAAAGTCTAGGTCTGAAACAATATACAAGTTTTGGTTGATGGAAATTCTAGATACAATGAATAAAATAAATACAATGGTGGTTCTTGATGCGAAAGAATCCACCTACAAAAAGCAATTCACCCGCAAGAAAGTAGTGTGCCAGAAATGCCGCAATGGAACCTGTACGGCAGAATCTGCAAGAACTGTGGCACAACGGGGGTGAGTTGCCAACTCGTGAATAGAAATATCTACAAGCAGAAACCGAAAGCAAGACATAATCCTAGGTCAATACGATCAGTATATAAAATCCTCAATATATAACATGCAGCCTATAACAAGGCTAGGGTAAATATCTAACCCGAGTGCAAACTCATGTGCCTGTGTCAGTGCCTCAGGTAGCAATATAACATATGAATGAGATATGAATGCGTGAAAACAGAATACATTTACATGAAGCAACTGTTTTCATAATTTAGTGAGATTTCCCTTGTATTTTTAAAATGAGGTACCGTAATGAAATCAGCATAGAACTGTGCCTAGCATCGGCACAAAACGAAATCCCAAATCCCGATATCTCAAAGTCTCAACCACAATATCTAGGGCGTCGTCAGTCCAGACCGGCCCCTACCATCAATCTCAAGACCACGACGGTATCCTCCGGATATCCGACGCGTCGGGTAAAATCACCGGTAGGTAGTACTCCCCTGCCAGGCTCAACGTCATCACCACATTCCTCTTGCCCCGGGGTACCGCACCGGGTCCACCATATACCCGAAACGGTTCATCCGTCTCCTCGAATCGGGTTTCCAAATCTATCAGCAAACTCATGGTGGACGACTCATACATCATGGGAAAACCGCACTTTTTATTTTAAAAGAGAGAATATGATTATTTGTGTCTTTGCGGTTTTCCTCCAAATCCAGAAAATCTCATAGAAATCCAAATCCAAACCTCAATAGCACGTAAAATAATGAATATATGCATGAGAATCCATGAATGCGGCATAACAATGAATAACAGTATGCATGAAGTAGCAGGTAATAACTACAATGTCTAAACTATTAGCTAAAAGGCTATGTCAAGCAATAATATTTTCTAAGGTGTACGTGACATGGCAATTACCGATGAAGATGTGTGTGAGCCGGCAAGTAAGTGTACGTGGTACATACGCATCATCGGTAATGGTGCTGGTGTCCTATCAGCATGATATTAATAATTGAGTATGAAACATAATATAAGAATGCGATGCAAAGCGAACCACAGAAAAGGAGTGGGAGCTGAAACTAGACGTAACCAACACTAATCTGCATTAATCTAATATAAGTCCTACGAATGGTGCCTTTTGAAATAACACGAATCATGGGGTTTTGAAAATAGGGGCTACGGTGTTTTTATGAAAAGATACGTCGTTTTTGAAATATCCGTAGATTCGCTTGAGCTTTCTTTAAAAATGCCCACGATTCGTTAGTTTTTGAAATAGGTAAGAAGTCTAATCTACTCTAACAACTACACTAAACTATACGGCTGAACTAACAAGCTGAACTACAGGTAAGGAAACCGCCTAACATCTGAGTCGATATATAGATATAATAGTCGGTGATTCCGCCTCAATAGTATCGCGTACGATACAGTATATCATATGACATCCTCAAGTCATGAGTGCGGATCTATCATCAATGTAAAGCTCATACGGTAAGTCGTCGTACGGCATCCCAATAGCTGGGTATGGGTCAATATCACACTATCTCACCACATTTCGGGTATCACTCATCATCATATCATATAATCTGGGGTGCTGATCTAAGTCTAGTACAACTGATATCATCTACAAAGTATGAATGCGGGGGTAAACACACATCCCAAACCCGCAAGGATCACATTTCGTATTCCAAGTACGAATCATATCAAATCACCGATCTCGCGGCATAAAGCCCACATCATCGACTCAACTCCAAAGTCATCCCCTATCATCAAACACAGTGCAAGTATAAGAAACACACAAGTGTATGCGTGTGGGTGCAAATCTATCCTATGGTTCGCAACTAGGAACTACGCTAGTTATTTCTACCCCTAACTAACCATAACACACTATAGCTATCACACATATAAATATACTACATAGTACTAATTACGGACTGCGGGGGTGCTATACGCCATCCACCCGACTTTCCCCTGTAGATATAATCTACTCACCTTGCATCATCATTTGCGGACGTCACCACGTATTTGCTTGTCGTCCCGAAGTCTTCATGGGTACCTACACATCAAAATATCGTATATGCGCATTAAAACCAAATCCAAGCTAAAACGGCGCATGAAATCCAAAACGATATGATAAGGGGCCTATAGGTGAGAACCTATGGCACGCCTTCAAAACCATCAATAAATCCTCTATATCGTCGTATAAACGCCAAATAGTCGAGGCAAAACACGATCCACAGTTTCAGAATCAAAAATACGGAATACGGAAACACGAAACCAAAATAGCAACTTAGGATATATGTCCCAGATTTTACCCTAGATATAATCTGTCAAAACTAGAAGTACCCTGGGTCAATACTAGAGGAAAGAGGGCCAGGCACGCTAGACGAGGAAATTCCTCACTGGTCTGGCCGCAAATTGCGGCCAGAATGGGGATTTCGGCGGCCTCAAGAAGGAATTGGGGGCTGGGGTCTGGGGTGTTGGTTCAATGGTGCCTGCACATGTCACTGTCCACTCAATATTATTTTCAGGTGCCTCGTATGATAGCAGATTCAAATTAACCTTCACAGATTTCACAATTTCCCCGATATCGGTTTCAAAAATCCGTATTCTGATTCTAGCTTCAGGTTTTGGGTTCCAATTCATACACTAAGGTGTTGGTATAACCTTAACTGAGCTTAATTTCCCAATACAACACAAGTTTCCTCAAACCCTAACTTGATTATTCTCAATTCCATAATATCACACAATATCGATTAGAAACTAAACATGGGGTAAAGGGAATGCTATAACTAAGCTAATGGTTCAGAAAAATACCTCATTTGGCAACTCAAGAATTTTCTTGAGTTGGCCCTAGTGGCCAAAATCCATGCTTTCTTAGTCCATCTTGTAGGTCTCGGGCTTATGCACAATTTTAATGAAATGAGTGTGAGGTTTTGGGGTTGTTTTTGAGATGATGTGAGGAGTTGAAGAGGGGAAGAAGATGGAGGAGGGGCTGCAGCAGCAAGCATGGGAGAGGGAGAGAAATGAGGGGGGGAAAAGAATGGCTAAGGGTTTGGTCAATGGTCCCATACCCCTCTCTCTCACCTACCCTCATTCTTTAATCCTTTTCTCTTTTCTTTTCCTTTTTCCTTTTTCCTTAATTCCAAAACATTCTCACCCCAATAATAAACCCAAAGTAACATGGTAGAAAATGCACAAGTGTAGGAAAAGTGATATGTGCAAGTTTTGCACAAAAAGCCAAAAAATCCGATTAGCGATTTTTAATCGCGATTAGCACTAAATTAGTGTCAAACTAATCACAAAAACTTAAAAATATCATAATTCTCTAATTTACCCTATTTTAGAATTTTCCATAATTTTTCTAACATTTTTCCTATTTATTTGCATTTAATTATAAATTTAATATTAAAATAATCAATAAAATAATATTAAATTATAAAAATTCCAAAAATTAATATTTTACCTTTTTGAAAATGTTACACCGTCATTGTATAATTTCTTTTTACTGTTTTTGCTCCTAGGATAGACCCATGGAGGGGGTGCACAAACTACCGGGTATGCCGAAGTGCTGAGTGGCCTACTCACGGGGATGAGGGAGGTTGCTTCGCTTCGGGTACTTGGCGGGTAGTTTATCGCACGCGTAGGGGTCTTGGGTGGGGTATTGGCTATTCACCACGACCGTGTAATCTGCTTTTCGTTACAGGCTCGTACGAATTGCGGGTTCCTAGTATATCCAATGTGTTCATCTGTGATCTGAAATGGCTATCATTGCAATGTATATCTATATATGATATTATTTAGGCGTTGCTTATGTTTTACAGACGCGCTAGCCCAGCCCCCGCTCTGTCGTTAGTTAAGTAACCTAACGGGTAATGACGGGGCCCCGTGGCGAATGCGAATGGCATAAGCGTACGTCATATTTTGGTTGTTTTCTGCAATGGTAGGATTAAATGATAGGACGCATTAAAAGAACTGATGCAAGAATATCACGCATTAAAAGAACTAATGCAAGAAAATAAACCATGTAAAAGTCGTTGGAACACTTTCGAAAAACCACTCGGTTC
Organism: Agapanthus africanus; assembly: GCA_030015575.1. Lineage (NCBI taxonomy): Eukaryota > Viridiplantae > Streptophyta > Magnoliopsida > Asparagales > Amaryllidaceae > Agapanthus > Agapanthus africanus. The sequence continues at coordinate 273,735,685 of JASDDO010000012.1, forward strand.
TTTTCAAAACAAACTTTTAAAATGCGGAGTTTGAGCCACTCCTTTTAAAAGCTATCTCGTTCCATCGACTAAATCAAGTTCACTACGTTCACGGTTTCGCAAAAACCATTCCTAGCCCTCCGTCGTTTCACATAAATAGTCAATAGTATTCAAGCTATGTATGTTGTCCAAAGTCAAGGCATAGTGATTGGTAGCTATTGGGTATTCATGTGTAGCATAGATAGATGCGTTGGTTTGGGACAGTCGTACTGCTATTTTGGCCAAAGTCAAGGGTACGGGTGGATCCAAATTAACTTGGATAATGACGGGCAGAACTTGACATGTGACTTATGATATTTTGGCCAAAGTCAAGGTCATAAGGGCATGGGGCAAAAATCCACATCGGGAGTTTCATAAGTACTGAAACTTGCTAGCGTTGCATACCATTTGGAGTGTGATGATTCTGGTAGGATTCCTTCAGTTTCGTCACGCGATGATATTTGGATCCCGATCCTACTGTGAGTATATGCTACTCCTCGGGAAATTTCTCACTTAACGATCAATGCTATAAACCTAGTAAGTGTCTAGAAAGGTGTTAACGGGGCTACGCCCCCAGGGAAAAGAGGTTCTTAAATTAAGGAACTTTGCGAAAGCATTAGAAAAGCTCCCTCGAAGTACCGACACCAGCCTAGCCGAACGGTTAAGCAAGTATTGTACGGTAAGATTGATCCTGACTAATTCTTCCTTTTTGGTTTTAAGGAGGGATTCGAGTAACAGTGGGAGCCATCCTGTTTAGACAAACTAAAAACCACTCTAAACATGCAAGAGCATCATGCTGAGTGTTTCTTCTTCTCTCTCCTAATTGCAGCGACCAATCGACATGACTGGACTTAAGTTACTTCTAGATAAAAACATACTGACAGGGCCAAACTACAAAGATTGGCTCAGGAATGTCAAAATGGCAATCACTTACGACAAGCTGGGGTATCTTCTTACCACCAAAGCTCCCCCTGTCCCAAGTCCCACCTCCAGTGTCGCGGATAAGGAAATCCGTAAGACTTGGGAGATTGAAAGCGCGAAGGCCAAGTGCCTCGTAGTTGCCTCTATGGACAACGAACATCAGAGGAGGCACGAGAATATGGACCTCGAGTTCATATTTCTCCATACAAAAAGAACTGTATGGAGAGCAATCTCGTATCGCAAGATACGAAGTGTCGAAGAAGTTATTTTCGGCAAGGTTGGCCATCGGATCATCGGTAGCGGAACACGTGCTTAAGATGATTGGCTTCATTGAGGAGCTCGCGGAACTTGGGACCACGTTAGAGAACGAGCTCTATACGGACTTGATTCTCCAGTCCATTCCTTCCACTTACGCCCAGTTTATCCTGAACTTCAACTTACAAGAAAAAGAAGTTGAACTTTCAGAACTCCTCAACATGCTGAGGAGTGCAGAGGGCACCCTACAGAAAGATTGGGAAACATCCACTTTGTTTGTAGGAGGATCTTCCTCTTCTAGGTCCAAGGCGAAAGCCAAGGGAAAGAAGAAGAAAGTCCCCGCCAAACCAAGGGGCGGTGTTAGTAAAGTGGATACGAAGGGAAAAGCAAAAGCAACAAAGAAAGCGGGACAGCTTGTGGATAAAGAAGAATGCTTCTATTGTCATAAGAAAGGACACTGGAAGAATGATTGCAGGGCTTGGAAAGCCAGGACACAAGAATTGAAGCAGGTTGCGGCTTCAGCTTCAGGTGTGTATGTTATTGAAAACTGTCTTTCAATAAACTCTACTTCCTGGGTATTGGATACCGGATCAGGATCTCATATCTGTAATTCTTTACAGGAGTTGAGAAACCGTAGGGTTTTGAAGGCAGGTGACATGACCCTCAATGTTGCAAACGGAGCTAGCATGGATGCTAAGGCCGTGGGGGACTATCACCTGGGAATGTCAGATGGACATGTTTTGGTTTTACGTAATTGCCTTTTTGTACCAAACGCAACTTGTAATATCATTTCTGTATCTTTAGTTTCTAAAGAAGGTTATGAATTTGCGTTTGTAAGCAATGTTGTAAACATTCACCTTAATCAAGTTCAGATTGGGTCAGGTACATTGAGCAATGGTATATACGTATTAAACCAACCACAGATTTTCAATGTCCAGAATACGCACAAAAGAAAGTCTCCGGAAATAAATCAGACTTTCTTATAGCATTGTAGACTCGGGCACATCAATGAGAGAAGGTTGACGAAGTTACATACAGAAGGATATTTGAATCCGTTCGAATATCAATCGTATGCTACTTGTCAATCCTGTCTCAAAGGAAAGATGACAAAGACTCCGTTCACTGGACATGGAGTAAGAGCGAGCGAGCTTTTGGGACTCATACACAACGACGTGTGCGGTCCAAATGTCTACACATCCGCGAAGCGGTTATTCTTACTTCATTACTTTTACGGATGACTTTTCAAGGTACGGTTATGTCTTCTTAATGAAACATAAGTCCGAAGCCTTTGGAAAATTCCAAGAATATAAGAATGAAGTAGAAAAACAAACCGGCAAAAGTATTAAGATTCTAAGATCGGATCGAGGTGGAGAATACTTGAGTGCCGAGTTCCTGGACTATTTAAAAGAGAACGGAATTCTCTCTCAGCTTACTCCTCCATACACTCCGCAACATAACGGTGTATCGGAGAGACGGAACCGAACCCTATTGGATATGGTACGGTCCATGATGAGTAACGCTGAGTTACCGCGATCATTCTTGGGGTATGCGCTAGAATCAGCTGCATACCTTTTGAACCGAGTTCCAACTAAGACTATGCCTACTACACCATATGAGATGTGGTGTGGGAAGAGACCCTATCTTAAGCACATTAAGACATGGGGAAGTCCAGCTTTTGTCAAAAAGCAGCATGCGGACAAGCTCGAGGCACGCTCAGTACAGTGCAAGTTCGTGGGATATCCAAAGAACTCCAAGGGACTTTTCTTCTACTATGAAGAGGAACAAAAGGATTTTGTTTCTCGTCATGCCCACTTTCTAGAACACCAGTTCTTAGAAAAGGAAATTAGTGGGAGCGCAGTAGAACAGGAAGAAATTCCAGAACCACAGACTATTACTGAAAGCTTAGTGGAACCAGAGGGTTCAAAAGAACAGGACATTCCTACACCGCTCCGTAGGAGTAGTAGGCAGTCTCATCCGCCCGAGAGATACTATGGTTTTCTCATAGACGCGGATAGAGAGGATTGCATCATGGATTATGATGAGCCTACTAGCTTCCAGCAAGCCGTTCAGAGCGTCGACTCGGTAAAATGACTGGATGCAATGCGGACCGAAATGGAGTCCATGTACACTAACAAAGTATGGACGTTGGACATTTCTCCAGACGGGGTAAAACCCGTAGGATGCAAGTGGATCTTCAAAAGGAAGATTGGTGTAGATGGACAGGTTGAGACCTATAAAGCTAGACTGGTAGCAAAGGGTTTTTGTCAAAGACCTAGTTTGGACTATGACGAGACCTTTTCTCCAGTGGCTATGCTGAAATCCATTCGGATCCTTCTTGCCATTGCTGCCTTCCACGATTATGAGATTTGGCAGATGGACGTAAAGACCGCTTTTCTAAATGGAAATTTGTAGGAGTGTGTCTATATGGACCAGCCAGAGGGTTTCATTCAGAGTGGGAGCAGCGAAAAGGTGTGCAAGTTGCTTAAGTCCATTTACGGACTAAAGCAGGCATCGCAGAGTTGGAACATCTGTTTTGATGAGACGGTCAAGGAATTTGGCTTTATCAAAAATCCAGATGAACCTTGCATCTATAGTAGATTTGTAGCGAAAACTGTAGTATTCCTCGTTTTATACTTGGATGACATTCTCTTGATAGGAAATGACATTCCTATGCTTCAATCTGTCAAGGGGTTCTTGTCACACAGGTTCTCCATGAAAGACCTGGGTGATGCCTCATACATCCTGGGGATCCGGATCCATCGTGATAGATCCAAGAGGATATTAGGACTTTCACAGTCCAGGTACATCGACACCATACTGAAAAGATTCAGTATGGAAGATTCCAAGCACGGTAATCTACCGGCTTGTCACGGGATTACCCTCTCCAAATAGATGTCTCCCACGACTGATTTGGAAAGGGATCGCATGTCTATTATACCCTACGCTTCTGCGGTAGGCTCTATAATGTATGCGATGTTGTGTACCAGACCGGATGTAGCTTATGCACTAAGTGTGGTAAGCCGGTATCAGTCAAACCCTAGGGAGAAACACTGGATAGCGGTAAAGAACATTCTCAAGTACCTGAGAAGGACTAAGGAGATGTTCTTGGTGTATGGCGGAAAAGACCTCCAGATCGAGGCCTTTGCTGACTCCAGCTTCCAGAGTGACAAGGATGATTCCAAGTCCATGTCGGGTTTTGTCTTTACCCTCAATGGAGGGGCGGTGTGTTGGAAGAGTTCCAAACAGGAAACCGTTGCAGACTCGAAGATGGAAGCGGAATACATCGCTGCATCTGATGCCGCAAAAGAAGCTGTCAGGATGAGGAAGTTCTTGAAAGAACTTCAGGTGGTTCCGTCCATTGTTGATCCAATACCTCTGTATTGCGACAACAACGGGGCTATAGCTTTAGCGAAGGAACCCAGGTCCCATCAGAGATCCAGACAAATCTTGAGGCGGTATCACCTGATCAGGGAGATCGTGGATCGCCGGGAGATCGTGGATCGCCAGGTCACTTCAGAAGATAACACTGTAGATCCATTCACCAAGGCCTTGCCCCAGACTCAGTTGGAGCGGCTGATCGAGATGATAGGTCTTCGATACGCCAGTACATGGCCTTAGTGCAAGTGGGAGATTGTTAGTGTATATGCCCTAGAGGCCATTACTGTATCATACTAGTTTGTATATTACTTAATGGAAGCTTGGGATATTCACCTTGTATAAACAATCTTGCTCAATATAGTAGTATGCTACTTGGTTTGTTTCTACTTCAATGTGTACATGTGTTTATTTTAGTATATCACCTATACACATTAGTGGAGCCCTTAGGATCTTTGCTTGATTACCAGCGTTGTGATGGCAGTCACACTAGTAGGGGCTGGGTAATCTATAAGCACATCCTTATACAAGTCCCTAGTCGCAGGACTATCGAGACAGGGCATCGATACTCCGGAGTAGACTAGCGTATGTGCTTCTCATCCCAGTGTGGGAGATGGTCTGTCCCACAGCCATCAGTACATCGTACTGGAGATAGTATACGGGTGCTCGTTAGGTTACGAGTACACTGGACAGGACTCGTCGGGAACTGACCGGTTGGTACTATACCTATCGTCAGTTATCAGTTCCCAGGTGACATGAGTACAGCTTAGTCCTCTGACTTGACACTGTCACTTTGCCTCGAGTGTGTTCCCACTGTACTTTGATTACTACCCTACCACGGCTCAAAGGAGTCGTGCAAACAGGTGGTAGTTGGGTGCAGTCCCGAAGCACTTGGAGGCAGTGACGGTTAGACAGGATTCGTCTCTCCCGGTATTGGGGGTTGACATCGCGCTGTGTCTAGGAGAGCCATTACACGAGTAGTCCCTGGTCAGGGCAATCGAGATATACTGGTAGTGTTCCAGTGTTATCTCAGGGTGTTTTGGGCTTCACTCCGACACGACTTGTACCGCTATTAGGGGACTGACGTTTACCGCCCCCGTAGGCCCGCCATGCAATGTATCAGTTGAACCGACCTGACTGTACGGAGATTGTCACATTCAGGCTTAGTAGGAGTTCAGATGGGTTTCACCTCGTCAGTCTTCTTGTCAGCTTCTACCTGGGGACCGTTACGCACAGCTAGTGCCGCTTGCGGTCTGTGGTTAAACCCACTGCCAGCGTAGTGTCGAGTCTTTAGAGTCCCACACAGAAAGCTATTCGTCTTTAGGCAAAAGAGTAGAGGTCGCATGGTTTTGCGATAGGTCGCATGGTTTTGCGACAGGGTTCGGTCACATCCATGCACTTATGCACGTACGGTGTCCGGACAGTTAATACTAGCGGTCTTTGGTTTAAGCCAGATCCTAGTGTACGTTTTGGGATTGGATTTATCCAGTATGTATTCGTGTTCCTCGTAACGCGGATGCGGGTGTGTATGCACAGTTGACGGAGAGACATAGGCAGAGGATTCTCATTAGGGTTGTTGACCGTTGACTGTTGACTATTGACTTTTTGCTCAACCCTAATGAGAATATGATATATGATTAACAATAATATTAATTAAGTATTATGGTGACATGGTTGTTGAGGGGTTGACTTTGTCGACTTGTTGACTTTGTTGACCGGTTGACTAGGTTTGACTAGTTGACCATCATGATGACAATGGCTATCATTTCATGGAAAAGACTTTTTACTTGCTTGTTCCTCTTGTGAGAAATGAGTGCATGAAATGATATCGCTATTGTAGCTTAAACCATTTACACAATACTTGATTACTATTTTTGTGATGATGGCTTTGGATTATGAGAGCAAAGAGAGAAAAGTCTTTCTCATTCTATCATTTTCATTCTCTCTCTTGCTCTTGAGTTCTCATCTTCTTCCTCTTGCTCTCCCTCTCTTCAGTCTATGGTTCACTTGTCTCATGTGTTGAGAAACAAGAACCATAGAGTAAAATCCCAAACACACTCTTCTCTACTCACTCTAGTTCACTAGGTTTGGCAAACCAAGTGAACTAGTTTCTTCAAAGATCGAAGAAGAAGCCAAAGGTAGAAGCTTTCAGGTGGATCTATCTTCGGCGCAAGGAGACGACGGGGTGAAGCCGGTCCGGACAAACATCGAGAGTCGAAGAAGAAGGAGTTCAAGAAAGAAAGCTATAACCCCCTAACCGAGTAGTTAACAACTCCTACTTAGGTTGTTAGTTAGATGTTTAACAAAGATCCGATTTTAAGTCCATGTTACCACCTCTAGAAAATTATTTTTCACCAAATTCCGCATGCCCGAAAGTACCGGGAGAGGTAGCATGGACTTACATTATAGACCTCATATCGACACGACTTATGGGTTACTGGGGTCTGATGTTTACTACCCCTAGACTGGATATGCAACATATCAGACGAAGAGACCGGACTGCACAGGAGTGTTACTGATTGGATTCGCAGGATGATGTACAGGCTTGCTTGTTGATCTTCTGATTGCTCAATACCTGGGTGGCTGTTACGATTAGCTGACCACTTGTAGCTTGTGGGTATTTGATATGATCATCACCTACTGCCGGCGTATTGACGATTCTTTAGAGTCCTACACAGAGGTTTCCTGGCTCAGGCAAAAAGGAGTAGGAGCACATATGTGATATGTGCGGGACCGAGAACAATACGTGTATGTGATATTATATTAGATTCTCGCGATATTTGATATCGGCCGGGTATATGTGATATAGCCGGGTCATCGGATCAAGTGTTGATTCGATGAACTGATATAGATTATATTTGTCGGTTATTTTTGAAATAGCCGGATTATCGGATCAAGTGTTGATTCGATAATTTAATGTATAATTATTTATATTTGATATATTATATTACATTAACTAATATAAGCTCACTTAAAGATTCTTTTTCTCACTTGGATAATACATTGATATATATGTGATATATGTTAATTGTATTATTTTATTTTGTTACAAAATATGTTATATATGTAATATATAATATTGTAACATGTTAGGGTTACAAATTCAACATGTTTTGTGGAGTTTAAACATGGTTAGGGTTTGGATTAGGGTTAAGCTTGGATGAAGCTTTCATGAAGCTTCTTGAAGCTTTGACTTTGACCTTTGATATTTTGTGTAGATATTTCTTAACTCAACCCAAACACTTTACCCTAGTTGATTCTCTACAAGGGTTAAGCCTTCATTCTTAACCCATGGTTGATTAGCAACTATAACAATGATTTTCATTATTCATCACAAAAGGATTGCTTCATCTTCTTCTTCTTTCTTTTTGATGAAAAGCTTCACTAGCTTTTTCATAAGTGATGATAATAAGTGAGAATATGAAAACAAAAGAGGGCTAAATTCCTATTTCCTCATACTCATCTATTCTAGCCACGTAGATTAGGGTGTTTGCTTTGCTAATACTTGATTTGTGAAGCAAGAGCTTGGGTTTGAGTTTCTTCAAGGTAGATTATCTTAGTTGTTGAAGATTGGTAGCAAGCTTGCATCTTTCTTTTCATGGAGCCTCTCTAGAGTCCGGGTACTTCATGATCGCAGCGAAGGGACCTCAACACGGAGCTTATGAAGTGAAAGAATAGACTACAAAGATTGTAATTCTTAACTCTTAGATGTAAAGTTGTTTACATGCAAGTTTAACCCTAAGTATCTAGTTAAGATCTTGGTTAGGGTTTGTTTAGCACCCCAAAATTTTTAAAGTGGCATGATTGATGCTTGCCAAAACCTTCACAAGGTGCTATGCTAACCCTACAGTGGTATCAGAGCCAAGATAGAGCATTAGGCGTTGTCTAGACGAAGTTTGAAGTCCAATCGAACTCCGAAACACCGATAAATCCCACTTTCTGGAAAAATTTTCAAAAGTTGAAATTTTTCATATTAAAAATACTCAGAAAACATGCAGGGAATTCTAAGAATTACTGTGAAGTACGAAGGCATAACTCACTCAAGCGACCGCGGAACCACGACCAAACCATGCGTTTGGCGGCGGTTGCGCGTCCAACTTTGGGAGTTGGGGGCTAATACCTCATGGGTTTATTCTTGGGTACTTTTTCATGTTTCTGGGAATTTTTAATTCTACTCAAGTGTTAAGCTTTCTGGGATATATCCGGAACTCGTTGATTCGATCGGATGGTTTAACTTCGTTTAAATTTTTCCGGGTAATTTAGAACGTGTTAAAAGGTTCGAACGGATATCAATAACTAACTTTTTCCCCGGTCGGAAAACTTACAAGTGTTGGATTTTTCCTGAGTTTAAAACTTTCAGAAAATCATGCAAGCGAATCTGTAGACCCTCTAGAAGAACGTAACCTTAACTCGATTATGTGACCGTCAAAACCGCCACTGAACCATATGGTTTGTGGTAGTTTAGCATTGCAACATGTGAAGCGTTGGTTTGACCCTTCTACGGCTGGTTCATAGCGACTATGACATGTTCTAGGACTTTTTGAACTCCGCTCAAGTGTTGAGCTATTTGGGAAATCTTGGGTGTTTGTTTATTCGATCGGAAAGTTTAACACTGTCTATTTATCTGGAATGTGATACAATATTTGGAATCCACAAGTAGTTATGAGATAAATAATTTGAATGTTATAAATCTAGCAGTTTTTGTCTCATTTGATCGGTTGCCACGGGATTTTGATGTGATCAAAAGTCCGTCGCAATCACGTAGCGTACGCGGATACTCACCGAGTAAACTTAGTAGATAGCCATGCCCCATAGCCCTGACCAAGTGAATGTATAAGAACCCCGTCGCCAAAAGCATCTGTTCGGGTGCTCGCGGCAGTGGTGTTCCGCCTTAGTGCACTTCGTCGACGGTATCGGGGGTGCGGCCGTCTACTAAAGTTTCCGATGAGCATTCGATCAGGATGTCGGGAATCTTGTTGAATTGCCCGACTTGATATTGAAAAGAGTTTTCGATATTGAAACTAAAATGCGGGGTTTATAATTGTTAGGCATGCGATGTCTAAGGAATTCATTTGGTTAGGCATGAGATGTATAAGAAGGCTGCGGATTCCAACTGTTGTAGTTTTACACTTTCTTCTCTGCGACCGTAAGTGTAATATATGGTGTATCGCCGGTTTCGTTGCTATACATCACTGACAACTGGGATATGCCTATTTACTTACGTTGATGACATATGATGTTATGTGTTATTGTGATATGTTATATTGGATCGTCGTGTTTTGAATAGCCGGGGGTTTTATGTCAGATGAGGGTTTTAATTTTCATTCATGTAAAATTCAATTGTATGTAATATTCTTTTATTGGGGCACTTCCAGATTGAGGATGATGTCACCATTGTATATTATTTACTTTTCCGCATTAGGATAGACCCAAGGAGGGGAGCACAAGTAACCGGGTTCTAGGGTCCAGTGGGAGACCATCTCAAGGAGTCGAGACCGGGTGTCCTAACTCTAGAATTGGTAGGGTTACTTGCCGCTCTCGTAGGGGTCTAGGGATGTGGGTTTGTCTATTCATCGCGACCGTGGAATCCGTTTTTTATACTGGCTTGATATAAAACACGGAAATCCTAGTATGTCCAATATTTCATATATGTTCTTCTGCTGCAATGTTCTGTGATGAAATCGTATTACTTCTTGAGACGAATGTTTATATTATATATATGAGATATATATTATATATTGTTGATTTCGTTTCATATCTGATGCTTGTGAAGCATAATCAAATGGGACTTCATTAATGACACTAAAAGAAACCTAAAGATGTTGTAGAAACTTGTTTAAAAACTGGTAGCTCTAGTTCTTGATTTGCATAGAGGTATTCCTTATAGAATATCCAGCACCTTATTCGATAAGGAAAGAGCCGAGATCCCTTCACCGGGAGTGACCTCTTTAGCGAAACTAGCAGATGCTACACACTCGGTTTGTCTTTTGATTGCTTTTATAGTTTTTGCTTTGCACGGCGGTATTTGTGAAATATCCTGCACCTTATTCGATAAGGAAAGAGCCGAGATCCCTTCACCGGGAGTGGCCTCTTTAGCGAAACTAATAAAAGCCTCAAAAACACTCCTTTTAAAAATCACTCGATTCTACAACGATACCAAGTTCATTACGCAAAGGGTTTTCTTAAAAACCTGTCGTAGCCCTCCGTCATTTCAGATAAGTACTACTTAGTATTCGTGCTACATTTGTTGACCTTAGCCAAGGCATAGTGTGCGGTAGCTAATTAGTGCTTATCTGTATAAGCATATGATGCGATTGAGTTAGGGTAGTCGTGCGAATTTATTGACCTTAGCCAAGGGTCGTGCGTGTTGGTTTAATTCAATCGGAAAATGACGGGTTGAACTTGGCTAGTGCTTATGATTTGTTGACCTTAGCCAAGGTCATAAGTTGCTAGGTGCAAAATATTATTGGGAATTTCATGGGTTAAAATTTTCAATGAGATTGCATACCTTCTATAAGATAGTTGGATCCCGATACCCGCTGCGAGTAAGAGTTACTCCTGAGAGAGTTTTACACATTACAATTAGCCGATCAAGCAGGTGTCTAGAAAGGTGACAACGGGGTTATGCCTCTGGGAAAATGAGGTTTATTCTAATTAGGTTCGTGCGAAAGCACGGGGAACCTCCCTCAAAGTATCGGCACTGGCCTGGTTGAAAGATTGGCGAACTTATAGGGTGTAATTAATCCTGGATAGTCTTTCCTTTTAGGGTTTGAAGGAAGATTTGACTAAAACAGTGGGAGACATCCTGATTAGATATATTAATAACCAATCTAATCTTGCAAGAGCATACGCTGAGTGTTTTCTTCTCTCTCTCTCTCTCTCTCCAGGTAGCAACCATGTCACGCCTTAATCAAAATAATAAAACGGATGTATTAACCGAACCCGCTTGTTATACTGCGCAAGGGAACGTTGGTCCCGATCAAACTTATAATTTTTATAAGACCGAGCAGGAAATAAGGGATTACCGGAATTCCCGTGCCGACCAAACGAAGAAAGTACATGATGATGCACCTTCTTCGGATGTGTTCATTACCGAGAACTGTTTCTCAGTATCCTTTACGTCCTGGGTATGAGATACCGGATCAGGATCCCGCAAATGTAATTTGTTACATGGGCTACAAATAGGTAGAAAACAGAGAACGGGTGATAAGTTTCAAGAGTTGGAAATGATGCAAGTGTTGCAGCCAAGTCTGTTAGCAGTTATCACCCTGTATTACCAGAATACATTGATTCGAATATTATTAGATACCGAACCTGATATACAACATCATATCAGTCTCTTTATTAGTAAAGAAGGATATAATTTTGTATTGTTGGATAATGTTTTGAACATTTCCTATATCAAGAGTTGATCGGTTCAGGCACGTTATCTAAAAGCATAGACGTTCTAAATCAAACTATAGTTCTTAGTGTACAGAATACACACAAGAGGAAGAGTTCAGAAATGAAAGAATCCTTCTTGAGGCATTGTAGACTAGGTCATATCGATGCGACCCGACTAGCTAAAGTTACAAAAAGATGCATATTTAAATCAGTTTGAATTTAGATCTTGTGAAACTTGTCGGTCATGTCACAAAGATAAGATGACCATAGCTCCGTTTATTGGAAACAGAGAAAGAGTTACTGAACTCTTGGGATTGATACATGATGATGTATGTAAAGGTCCTATGTCTACACATGCCAGGACCGGTTCTTTGTACTTCATTACATTCACTGATGATCTCTCAAGATTCAGACATATGTTCCTGTTGAAACACAAGTCCGAAGCTTTTGAGATATTCACAGAATATAAGTTAGAAATAGAGAACCAAAAACGGGTATAAGTATTATGTCCTTTGATGAGATCAAGGAGGAGAATACTTGAGCACGGAATTCATGGACTATTCTAAAGGAGAATGAGATTCTCTCTCAGCAGTACTCCTCCGTATACACCACAGCACATCGGTGTATCGGGGTGGAGCAATCACACCCTATGTGATATGGTGTGCTCTATTATGAGTACTACTGAGTTGCCTATTTTTCTTTTGGGGTTATGCACTTGAGAAGTTGCATACCTATTGAGTAGGGTTCCAACCAAATCAGATGCCTACCACTCCATATGTGATATGGTATGGGAAGAGCCCATCTTTTAAGGAAGTTAAGATTTTAGGTTGTCCGGCCAATGTCAAAAGAAAAATCCGTACAAGCTCGAGGCAAGGTCAGTTCTGTGGAAGTTTGTTGGATATCCTAAGCATTCGCAAGGGAATATCTTATACCAAACTGAGGAACAAATGATGTTTTCTCAGCATGCCACCTTTGGGAAAGGGAATTTCTTGTGAAAAATTAGTGGTCATAAGTTAGAACTGGATGTAGTTCCATCTAAAACAAACTGCAGCTGATGATTTGGTAGAACCGGAGGATTCAATAGTTTCCAACGAACCTCAGCCTCATCCACCTAAGAGATACTTCGGTTTCTCTGTGATAGTGGCAGCGAGGATTGCATCATGAGATGATGACCCTACTAGTTTCGAGCAGGCCATCAGGAGTGGGGACTCTGTGAGAATGGCTGGATGCTTAGCGATCTTAGATGGAATCCTTAAACACCAACAAAGTATGGACTTTGGTTGCTTTATCTGAAGGGTTAAATCCCCATCAAGAGCAAGTATATCTTAAGAAGATTACTTGGTGTATATGGAAAAGTTTAGACTTTCAAAGCTATGCTTAAGTCCATCCAGATCCCACTTGCCACTGCTACATACCATGACTACGATAACTGGTGGTTGGGTGTCATGACTGCTTTTCTAACTAGTAATTTGGAAGAGAGCGTCTATAAGTACACAACCAGAAGGCTTCGTAGACAGTGGGAGAAGCGGAAACGTGTGCAAGATGTTTTATGGGATAAATCAGACATCGCGGAGTTGGAACATCTGTTTTGATGTAGTAGTCAAAGAGTTTGACTTCATCAAAATAGTAGATGAACCTTGTATATTCAAAAAGGTAGTAGGGAGTATGGTAATGATCCTCGTATCGTACGTGGATGACATACTCATGATAGGGAAGGAGTTTCCTATACTACGCTCGGTCAATCTCCTCTTATCACATGGATTCTCCATATAGGATCAAGATGATACCTCCTAAATCCTGGATTATGGATCTATGAGATAGATCTAATTGGATGTTAGGATTCTCACTAGTTATAGTGAGAGGGTATCAATCGATCCGGGGGAGAATCACTGGAAAGGTTCCAGGATGATAAGGATGACTGAATGCAAGTCACAGGCATTGTCTTTACCCTCAGTGGAGGGACGGTATGTTTGAAGAGTTCCAAGCTAGATACCGTGACATACTAGACGATTAAAGGCAAGATACATCGTTACCAAGGATGCTACAAAATAGGCAGTCTGGATATATTTTAGTTCATGAGATGAACTTCGTTCCTGCCATTGTATGACAATGAAGTTGTGGCTTATGCTTAGGAACCCCCAGCCCATCTGAGATCCAGACATATTCTTAGGTAGTATCGCCTGATCATGGAGATGGTTGATCTCCAGGGAAATCGAGGTTAGGAGAGTAGACACAGAGGACAACAGCGCGGATCCACTCACAAAACCCTATTTCCCAGTAGAGACTTTTATGGGATGGTTGAGTATGAGAAACTTCAACCACAGCTGATTGTTGGGTATGCAATACCACAACAGATGGCCCTTGTGCAAGTGGGAGATTGTTAGTGATATGTATGCCCTAGAGGCCATTACTGTACATACGATGTATATTGTAGTGGATGCTTGGACATATATAGGGAGGACTTTCTTGCTCAACATGATAGTATACTATCTGGTTGCTCTTTATCTTAACATGTACTCTGATTGTCTCTATGTTACATGTTGATAAAGCCCTTAGGATGAGTACTTGACTACCAGGACTATGATGCAGATCATACTAGTGGGGACAGTGTAGTCGCTAAGTACATCCTTTAAATGTTCCTAGTCGTGGGTGTACCGAGACAGGGCATCGATACTCCAGAGTAGACTAGCGTATGCGCTTCTTGACCCATATGATGGGCGATGGATGATCCCATATCCATTGGTGTTTGACATCAGAGAAGGTATACGGGTGCTCAATGGAGACTGGGTACACTGGACGGACTCGCCGAGAACTCCAAGATGGTATTATACCTCACGTCAGATGGCAGTTCTCTTGTGACACTGGTACAGGTTAGTCTGTAAACCCGAGATCGTCATAGAGTCTTGTGTGATTCCCACTGTGCTTTGATTTCAATCATACCACGTCCAAGAGGGCATGCAAAACCGTGGCTTTTGGGTACAGTCCCGAATCACATGGAGGCAATGAGCGATAGGAGGGGTTTCGTCTCTCCTGGTATAGGGAGTTGATGTTGCGCTGTGTTAGATTGGCTATAACTGGAAATCTCTGTCCAGGGTTGCTGAGATTTACTGGTGAGTGTTATAAGTAGTTTCTCGAACTGTTATAGACCTCATATCGACACGACTTATCGGTTACTGGGGTCTGACGTATACCATCCCTAGACTGGATATGCGACATATCAAAGGAAGAGACCGGACTGTACGGGGGTGTTACTGATTGGATTCGTAGGAGAATGTACAAGCTTGCTTGTTGATTTTCTGATTGCTCAATACCTGGGTGGCTGTTACGTTTAGTTGACCGTTTCAGCTTGTGGGTGTTTGATATAATCATCACCTACTACCGGCGTATTGATGATTCTTTAGAGTCCTACACAGAGGTTTCCTGGCTCAGGAAAAAAGGAGTAGGAGCACATATGTGATATGTGCGGGACCGAGAACAATACGTGTATGTGATACCGTATTACATTCTCACGATATGTGATATCGGCCGGGTAAATGTGATATAGCCGGGTCATCGGATCAAGTGTTGATTCGATGAACTGATACTGATTATATTAGTCGGTTATTTGTGAAATAGCCGGATTATCGGATCAAGTGTTGATTCGATAATTTAATGTATAATTATATATATTTGATATATTATATTACATTAACTAATATAAGCTCACTTAAAGATTCTTTTTCTCACTTGGATACTACATTGATATATATGTGATATATGTTAATTGTATTATTTATTTTGTTTCAAAATATGTTATATATGTGATATATAATATTGTAACATGTTAGGCTTACAAATGCAACATGTTTTGTGGAGTTTAAACATGTTTATGGTTTAGATTAGGGTTAAGCTTGGATGAAGCTTTCATGAAGCTTTGACTTTGACCTTTGATATTTTGTGTAGATATTTCTTAACCCAACCCAAACTCTTTACCCTAGTTGATTCTCTACAAGGGTTAAGCCTTCATTCTTAACCCATGGTTGATTGGTAACCATAACATAGATTTTCATTATTCATCACAAAAGGATTGCTTCATCTTCTTCTTCTTTCTTTTTGATGAAAAGCTTCACTAGCTTTTTCATAAGTGTTGATAATAAGTGAGAATATGAAAACAAAAGAGAGCTAAATTCCAACTTCATCATTCTCATATATTCTAGCCACTTAGATTAGGGTGTTTGCTTTGCTAATACTTGATTTGTGAAGCAAGAGCTTGGGTTTGAATTTCTTCAAGTTAGATCATCTTTGTTGTTGAAGATTGGTAGCAAGCTTGCATCTTTCTCTTCATGGAGCCTCTCTAGAGTCTGGGTACTTGATGATCGTAGCGAAGGGACCTCAACACGGAGCATATGAAGTGAAGGAACGGACTACCAAGTTTGTAATCCCTAACTCTTAGATGTAAAGTTGTTTACATGAAAGTTTAACCCTAAGTATCTAATTAAGATCTTGGTTAGGGTTTGTTTAGCACCCCAAAAATTTTAAAGTAGCATGATTGATGCTTGCCAAAACCTTCACAAGGTGCTATGCTAACCCTACAAATGTAAACAAAGAATACCACGTGCGCCTGATGCGCACGGAAGTCGAAACCAATTACATGTGCCACGAATGTGTACAGAAACAAAATCAAGTGCAACGGGTGTGGGAGAAAACATCTTTCCATTGCAACGGGTGTGCACGACAACAATATTAGGTGCATCAGATGTGCACGAAGAATCTCAATTTTTAGTGCATCTGATATGCACAAAATCGCATCAATTGCGCCAAGTGTACGCAAAAACCTCAATCAAGTGCACAAGGTGCACAAAAACAAATATCGAACTCTTAATCGAAATCGACGGTATACATCATACATCAATCCAACTCAAGTATACCGCAGTGCATAAACTCATAAACAAGTGCATTAGCATGCACAATACAAAATCAAGGTATTAAAAGTGTAGGGTTGCTAGGCACGCGCACAAGGGTCTACGAGGCATCAACCATGCCCGAATAAAAATTTAGCCGTGCCGAACAACCCGAATACGGAACTTTAAACTAGAGATTAGGCGATAACTTGCATGCTAAACACTTTAACACTAAGTGAGAGGGATTACAACCTTTGTAGATCCGGTCCTTCACTTCATATGCTCCGTGTTGTGGTCCCTTCGCTGCGATCATCGGGATCCGGACTCTCGAGAGGTTCCACGAAGAGAATGACGCAACCTTTGCTTCCGATCTTCGATACTACGATGATCTACCTCGAAGTTTCTTTAACACAAGCTAACACTCATGAAATGATGTGAACACCCTCATCTAAATGGCAAGGGAATATGAGGATGATGAAGTAGGAATTTTGCTCTATTTATTTATCATTTTCTCACTATTATTCATCACTTGGAAAAATCAAGAAAGGTTTTTCCATGAAAGAAAATGGAGGAAGAAGAAGAATAGTGTTCCATTCTCTTTTGTGATGAATAAGAAAGGATTAATATGAAGAATAATGCAACCATGGTTCACTTAACCATTGTAGAGAATTGACTAGGGTTAGGGTTTTGGGTAAAGTTAAAGCACGAGTAATGAACAAATATCTTTCACAAAACAAAACAAATCCTTCTAGAAACTTCTAGAAAGATTAACCCTAATCCGAACCCTAATCAAGTTTAAACTCCACTAAACGAGTTGCATTAGTTATCATATCATGTTACAATATTATATATCACATATATAATATTTACCGTAACAAAATAAAAATAATACAATTAACATATATCGCATATATATCAATGTATTACCCGAGTGAGAAAAAGAATCTTTTAGTGAGCAAATATTAGTTAATGCAATTTAATATATCACATATATTATTATACATTAAATTATCGAATCAACACTTGATCCGACAATCCGGCTATATCGCATATAACCGGCTAATATTTATCCGTACCGATTCATCGAATCAACACTTGATCCGATGACCCGGCTGATATCAAATATCGCGAGAATACAATACGATATCACATACCGCATTATCCTCGGTCCCGCACATATCACATATGTGCTCCTACTCCGTTTTGCCTGAGTCAAGAAACCTCTGTGTAGGAATCTAAAGAATCGTCAATACGCCGGCAGTAGGTGATGATCATATCAAACACCCACAAGCTGCAAGCGGTCAGCTAAACGTAACAGCTACCTAGGTATTGAGCGCTCAGAAGATCAACAAGCAAGCCTGTATATTCTCCTGTGGATCCAAACAGTAACACTCCCGTACAGTCCGGTCTCGTCGTCTGATATGTCGCATATCTCGCCTAGGGGTGGTAAACGTCAGACCCCAGTAGCTCGATAAGTCGTGTCGATATGAGGTCTATAACAGTTCGAGAAACTACTGATAACACTTACCAGTAAATCTCAGCAATCCTGGCCAGGGATTTCCGGTTATATCCAATCGAACACAGCACAACATCAACTCCTTATACCGGGAAAGGCGAATCCCCTCCTATCGCTCATTGCCTCCATATGATTCGGGACTGTACCCAAAAGACACCTTTTTGCACGCCCTCTTGGACGTGGTATAATGGAAATCAAAGCACAGTGGGAATCACACAAGACACTATGACGATCTCGGGTCGACAGACTACTCTGTACCAGTGTCACCGGAGAACTGCCATCTGACGTATGGTATAATACCATCTGGGAGTTCTCGGCGAGTCCGTCCAGTGTACCCAGTCTCCACTGAGCACCCGTACACCATCCTTGATGTCAAACACCGATGGATATGGGATCATCCATCGCCCATCATATGGGTCAAGATGCGTATACGCTAGTCTACACTGGTGCATCGATGCCCTGTCTCGATACACCCACGACTAGGAACAGTTATAGGATGTACTCGTCGACTACCGTGGCCCCACTAGTATGATCTCATCATAGTCCCAGTAGTCGAGTACATATCCTAAGGGCTTTATCAACATGTAATATAGAGACAATCAGAGTACACGTTAAGATAAAGTACAACCAGATAGCATACTATCATGTCGAGCAAGAAAGTCCTCCCTATATGTGTCCCAGCATCCACTACAATATACATCGTATGTACAGTAATGGCCTCTAGGGCATACATATAACTAACAATCTCCCACTTGCACTAGGGCCATCAGTTATGGTATCACATACCCAACAATTAGCTGCGGTTGAAGTATCTCATACTCAACCATCCCATAAAAGTCTCTACTGGGAAAAAGGCCTTCGTGAGTGGATCCGCGCTGTCGTCCTCTGTGTCTGCTCTCCTAACCTCGATCTTCCTGGAGATCAACCATCTCCATGATCAGGTGATACTGCCTAAGAATTATATCTGGATTTCTGATGGGACGGTAGTTCCTTGGCATAAGCCACAACTCCATTGTCACACAATGGTAGGAACAAAGTTCATCTTATGAACTTATATATATCCGGACTTCCTCTTTGGTAGTATCCTTGGTAACGATGTATCTTGCCTTTAATCGTCTAGTATGTCACGGTATCTAGCTTGGAACTCTTCCAACATACCGTCCCTCCACTGAGGGTAAATACAATGCCTGCGACTGACATTCAGTCGTCCTTATCACTCTGGAACCTTTCCAGTGATTCTCCCCAGGATCGATTGATACCATCTTACTACAGCTAGTGAGTATTCTAACATCCAATTTAGATCTATCTCATAGATCCAAAACCCAGGATTTAGGAGGTATCACTTTGATCCTATATGGAGAATCCTTGTGATAAGCGGAGATTGACCGAGCGTAGCATAGGAAACTCTTTCCCTATCAAGAGTATGTCATCCACGTACTCTACGAAGATCACCACCATACTCTCTACTACCTTTTTGTATATACAAGGTTCATCTACCATTTTGATGAAGTCAAACTCTTTGACTACCACATCAAAACAGATGTTCCAACTCCGCGATGCCTGCTTTATCATATAAAACATCTTGCACACGTTTCCGCTGCTCCCACTGTCTACGAAGCCCTCTGGATGTGTACTTATAGACACTCTTTTCTAAAACATCATTTAGAAAAGCAGTCATGACACCCAACCACCAGATATCGTAGTCATGGTATGTAGTCGTGGCAAGTAGGATCTGGATGGACTTAAGCATAGCTTTGAAAGTCTCAACTTTTCCATGTACACCAAGTAATCTTCTCAAGATATACTCGCTCCTGATGGGGATCTAACCCTTCAGATAAAGCAACCAAAGTCCATACTTTGTTGGTGTATAAGGATTCCATCTCAGATCGATAAGCACCCAGCCATTCTTACAGAGTCCTACTCCTGATGGCCAGCTCGAAACTAGTTGGGTCATCATCTCATGATGCAATCCTCGCTCCCACTGTCATAGAGAAACCGAAGTATCTCTCAGGTGGGTGAGGAACCGTACTAGATCGGCGGAGAGGCTGAGATTCGTTGGAATCTACTGAATCCTTTGGTTGTACCAAATCATCTGCTGTATTTTGTATAGCTGGAACCCTTCCAGTTCTACATAACAGACCTTGCCTCGAGCTTGTCCGGATTTTACTATCAGACATAGGCCGGACAACCCCAAATCTTAACAAACTTAAGATATAGGCTCTTCCCCTTCCATATCACATATGAAGTGGTAGGCAACTGATTTTATTTGAACCCTATTCAATAGGTATGCGACTTCACAAGTGCATAACTCCCTAAAGGAAATAGGAAACTCAGTAGTACTCATCATAGAGCACACCATATCACATAGGGTGAGTTTGCTCCGCCCCGATATACCATCGTGCTATGGTGTATACGGAGGAGTAATGCTGAGAGAGAATCTCATTCTCCTTTAGAATAGTCCAGGAATTCCGTGCTCAAGTATTCTCCTCCTTGATCTCATCAAAGGACATAATACTTATACCCGTATTTTGGTTCTCTACTTCTAACTTATATTCTGTGAATATCTCAAAAGGTTCGGACTTGTGTTTCAACAGGAACATATGTCTGAATCTTGAGAGATTATCAGAGAATGTAATGAAGTAAAAAGAACCGGTCTTGGCATGTGTAGACAGGGGACTTTCATACATCAGCATGTATCAATCCCAAAAGTTCACTAACTCTTTCTCTGTTTCCAATAAACAGAGCTGTGGTCATCTTCTCTTTGTGACATGATAGGCAAGTTTCACAAGATGTAAATTCAAACTAATTTAAATATGCATCTATATGTAACTTCAGCCAGTCTGGTCGTATTGATATGACCTAGTCTACAATACCTCAAGAAGGATTCGTTCATTTCTGAACTATTCCTCTTGTGTGTGTTCTGTATACTAAGAACTGTAGTTTGATTTAGAACATCAATGCTTTTAGATAATGTGCCTGAACCGATCAACTATTGATATAGGAAATGTTCAAAACATTATCCAACAATACAAAATTATATCCTTTCTTTACTAATAAAGAGACTGATATGATTTTGTATATCAGGTTCGGTATCTAATAACATTCGTTCAGAATCAATGTATTCTGGTAATACAGGGTGACAGTGACCGACAGACTTGGCTGCAACACTTGCACCGTTTTCTGCCTCATGAAACTTATCATCCGTTCTCAGTTCTTTACCTATCTGTAGCCCATGTAACAGATTACATATACGGGATCCTGATCCGGTATCTCATACCCAGGACGTAAAGGATACTGAGAAACAGTTCTCTATAATGAACACACCCGAAGATGATGCATCAGCAAGCACTTTCTTCGTTTGGGCGGCACGGGAAATCTGGTATTCCCCAATTTCCTGCTCTGTCTTATAACAATTATAAGTTGGAGCGGGACCAACGTTCCCCAGCTCAGTATAACAAGTGGGTTCGGTCAATATATCCGTTTTATTATCTTGATTAAGGCGTGATATGGTCGCTATCTGGAGAGAGAGAGAAGAAAACACTCAGCGTATGCTCTTGCAAGATTAGATTGGTTATCTAATATATCTAATCAGGATGTCTCCCACTGTTTTAGTCAAATCTTCCTTCAAACCCTAAAAGGAAAGACTAGCTGGGATTAATTACACGCTACAAGTTCGCCAATCTTTCAGCCAGGCCAGTGTCGGTACTTTGAGGGAGGTCCCCCGTGCTTTCGCACGAACCTAATTACAGTAAACCTCATTTTCCCAGAGGCGTAACCCCGTTAACACCTTTCTAGACACCTACTTGATCGGCTAATTGTAATGTGTAAAACTCTCCCAGGAGTAACTCTTACTCGCAGTGGGTATCGGGATCCAACTATCTCATAGAAGGTATGCAATCTCATTGCAAATTTCAACACTTGAAATTCCCAATAATATTTTGCCCCTAGCAGCTTATGACCTTGGCTAAGGTCAACAAATCATTAGTGCTAGCCAAGTTCAACCCGTCATTTCCCGATTGAATTAAACCCACCCGCACGACCCTTGTCTAAGGTCAACAAAGTCGCACGACTACCCTAACTCAATCGCATCATATGCTTATACAGATAAGCACTAATCAGCTACCGCACACTACGCCTTGACTAAGGTCAACAAACGTAGCACGAATACTAACCAGTACTTATCTGAAATGACGGAGGGCTACGACGGGTTTTTCAGAAAAACCCTTTGCGTAATGAACTTGATATCGTTGTAGAATCGAGTGATTTTAAATGGAGTGTTTTTGAGGCTTTTCTAGTTTTGCTAAAGGGGTCACTCCCGGTGAAGGGATCGTCGGCCCTTTCCTCATCGAATAAGGTGCAGGATATATCACATACACCACTATGCAAAGCAAGAACTATAGAAGCAATCAAAAGACAAACCGAGTTTGTAGCATCTGCCAGTTATTGTTAAAGGACTCACTCCCGGTGAAGGGATCTCGGTCCTTTCCTTATCGAATAAGGTGCTGGATATTCTACAAGGAACACCGCTATGCAAAGCAAGAACTGTAGCTACCAGTTTTTATAAACAAGTTTCTACAACATCTTAGGTTTCTTTTATTTCATTAATCTCATTAATGAAGTCCCATTTTATTATGCTTCATAAGCGTCTCTTTTGAAACGAAATCTGCAATATAACATATATCTCATATATATAATATATAAACATTCATCTCAGGCAGTAATATGATCTCATCACAGAACATTGCAGCAGAAGAACATATATGAAATATTGGATATACTAGGACGTCCGTGTTTTCAATACGAGCCAGTATAAAACACGGATTCCACGGTCGCGATGAATAGCCAAACCCACATTCCTAGACCCCTACGAGAGCGGCAAGTAACACTGCCAATTCTAGGGTTAGGAGACCCGGTCTCGACTCCTCGAGATGGTCTCCCACTGGACCCTAGAACCCGGTTACTTGTGCTCCCCGCCTTGGGTCTACCTAATGCGGAAAAGTAAATAATATACAACGGTGACATCTTCCGCTACCTGGAAGTGCCCCAATAAAAGAATATTACACACAAAAGAATTTTACATGAATGAAAAAGAAAATCTCTCATCTCACATAAAACCCCCGGCTATTCAAACTCGACGATCCAATAGAACATATCACAGCAACACATAATATCTCATATCATCAACGTAAGCAAGTATGCGTATCCCGATTGTCGTTGATGTATAGCAACGAAGCCGGCGATACACCACATACTACGCTTACGGTCACATAAAAGAAAGTGTAAAACTACAACAGTTGGAATCCGCAACTTTCTTAGACATCGCATGCCTAACCAAATGAATTCCTTAGACATCACATGCCTAACAATTATAAACCCCGCATTTTAGTCTCTTTATCGAAAAACTCTTTTCAATACCAAGTCGGGCAATTCAACAAGATTCCCGACATCCTGATCGAATGCTCGTCGCAAACTTTAGTAGACGGCCGCACCCCCGATACCGTCGACGAAGTGCACCAAGGCGGAACACCGCTACCGGGAGCACCCGAACGGATGCTTTCGGTGACGGGGTTCTCCTAAGGTCACTTGGTCGGGGCTATGGAGTGAGGCTGTCTATTAAGTTTACCCGGCGAGTATCCGCGTACACTACGTGATTGCGACGGACTTTTGATCACATCAAAATTCCGTAGCAACCGATCAACTGAGACTAAACTACTATGTTTATAATATTCAAATCAGTTATCTTATAACTATTTGTGGATTCCAATTATTGTATCACATTCCAGATAAACAGAAAAAGTTAAACTTTCCCATCGAATCATCAAGCACCCAAGATTTCCCCAATATATCTCAACACTTGAAATCAGTTTAAAAACGTCCATCACATGCCACAGTACCAACGGTCCAGCCGTAGAAGGGTCAAGCCAACGCCTCACATGTGGCACGCCGTACTGCCCCAAACCCTAAGGTTCAAAGGGCAGTTCAAGACGGTCACATAATCGAGTTAAGGTTTGTTGTCTTCTAGAGGGTCCTTCGAGTTACTTGCACGACTTAGAACATTCTTAAACACGAGGAAAAATCCAACTTTTGAAAAATTTTCCGTCAGGGGAAAAAGTGAGTTATTGATATCCGTTCGAAATTTTGAACAGTTTCTAAAAGTTATCCGGAAAAAACACATAGACAAAATCTAATACTCCGATCGAAACATCGAATCCCCAACACAACTCCAGAAAACTCAACTGTAAAATAAATATTAAAAATTCCCAGAAATTACAACATTGAAAAATATGAGTTACTGTGAAACGCACGTGACATGAATCGATCACGTGGCCGCGGAACCGCCGCGCAAGCTGGGGTGGGGCCGCGGTTCCACGCTACTGTTGTCGAATTACGCGCACGTGTTTCACAGTAATTCTTGTAATTACCTGCTGTAATTTTTGGACATTTTTAATTTGGAAAAATCTCAGATTTTAGAAAATTTCCAGAGAGCAATTTTGAGTTTAGTGTTTCGGGTTTTCCGGGTTCGATCGGACTTTAAACTTCGTCTAGACTTCGCCTAAAGCTCTAGCTTGGCTCTGATACCACTGTAGGGTTGCTAGGCACGCGCACAAGGGTCTACGAGGCATCAACCATGCCCGAATAAAAATTTAGCCGTGCCGAACAACCTGAATACGGAACTTTAAACTAGAGATTTGGCGATAACTTGCATGCTAAACACTTTAACACTAAGTGAGAGGGATTACAACCTTTGTAGATCCGGTCCTTCACTTCATATGCTCCGTGTTGTGGTCCCTTCGCTGCGATCATCGGGATCCGGACTCTCGAGAGGTTCCACGAAGAGAATGACGCAACCTTTGCTTCCGATCTTCGATACTACGATGATCTACCTCGAAGTTTCTTTAACACAAGCTAACACTCATGAAATGATGTGAACACCCTCATCTAAATGGAAAGGGAAGATGAGGATGATGAAGTAGGAATTTTGCTCTATTTATTTATCATTTTCTCACTATTATTCATCACTTGGAAAAATCAAGAAAGGTTTTTCCATGAAAGAAAATGGAGGAAGAAGAAGAATAGTGTTCCATTCTCTTTTGTGATGAATAAGAAAGGATAAATATGAAGAATAATGCAACCATGGTTCACTTAACCATTGTAGAGAATTGACTAGGGTTAGGGTTTTGGGTAAAGTTAAAGCATGAGTCATGAACAAATATCTTTCACAACACAAAACAAATCCTTCTAGAAACTTCTAGAAAGATTAACCCTAATCCGAACCCTAATCAAGTTTAAACTCCACTAAATGAGTTGCATTAGTTATCATATCATGTTACAATATTATATATCACATATATAATATTTACCGTAACAAAATAAAAATAATACAATTAACATATATCGCATATATATCAATGTATTACCCGAGTGAGAAAAAGAATCTTTTAGTGAGCAAATATTAGTTAATGCAATTTAATATATCACATATATTATTATACATTAAATTATCGAATCAACACTTGATCCGACAATCCGGCTATATCGCATATAACCGGCTAATATTTATCCGTACCGATTCATCGAATCAACACGTGATCCGATGACCCGGCTGATATCAAATATCGCGAGAATACAATACGATATCACATACCGCATTATCCTCGGTCCCGCACATATCACATATGTGCTCCTACTCCGTTTTGCCTGAGTCAAGAAACCTCTGTGTAGGACTCTAAAGAATCGTCAATACGCCGGCAGTAGGTGATGATCATATCAAACACCCACAAGCTGCAAGCGGTCAGCTAAACGTAACAGCTACCCAGGTATTGAGCACTCAGAAGATCAATAAGCAAGCCTGTACATTCTCCTGTGGATCCAAACAGTAACACTCCCGTACAGTCCGGTCTCGTCGTCTGATATGTCGCATATCTCGCCTAGGGGTGGTAAACGTCAGACCCCAGTAGCTCGATAAGTCGTGTCGATATGAGGTCTATAACAGTTCGAGAAACTACTGATAACACTTACCAGTAAATCTCAGCAATCCTGGCCAGGGATTTCCGGTTATATCCAATCGAACACAGCACAACATCAACTCCCTATACCGGGAAAGACGAATCCCCTCCTATCGCTCATTGCCTCCATGTGATTCGGGACTGTACCCAAAAGACACCTTTTTGCACGCCCTCTTGGACGTGGTATGATGGAAATCAAAGCACAGTGGGAATCACACAAGACTCTATGATGATCTCGGGTCGACAGACTACTCTGTACCAGTGTCACCGGAGAACTGCCATCTGACGTATGGTATAATACCATCTGGGAGTTCTCGGCGAGTCCGTCCAGTGTACCCAGTCTCCACTGAGCACCCGTACACCATCCTTGATGTCAAACACCGATGGATATGGGATCATCCATCGCCCATCATATGGGTCAAGATGCGTATACGCTAGTCTACACTGGTGCATCGATGCCCTGTCTCGATACACCCACGACTAGGAACAGTTATAGGATGTACTCGTCGACTACCGTGGCCCCACTAGTATGATCTCATCATAGTCCCAGTAGTCGCGTACATATCCTAAGGGCTTTATCAACATGTAATATAGAGACAATCAGAGTACACGTTAAGATAAAGTACAACCAGATAGCATACTATCATGTCGAGCAAGAAAGTCCTCCCTATATATGTCCCAGCATCCACTACAATATACATCGTATGTACAGTAATGGCCTCTAGGGCATACATATAACTAACAAAAAGCACATGAAAACTATACCGAAAGCATAAGTCAAATTATATGTATGCCAATACGTATGAAATCCAAATCAAATGTCTCGGACGGCATAAAATCGAAATCGAGTGCAATGAATGTGCACCAAACAAAAATCAGCATAACCAATACATGGAAATACAAATCATGTGCAACTGTGGTGCACATAGGAAATATCAATCATAAAAACGAAATCCTCACAGTACCAGAATCCAAAACAATGGAAACGTCAAATCCGAATCACCAAATCACAAATCATGATTATCCGTCGTCGATGTGTCTTTCCTTCAAGGTCGAGAAAGTGTCGGTGCATCCAAAGCTAGCAGAGTAAGATATCTACTTGCCTCATGTTCATGGTCTGGCGCCTTCTGCCCTTCAGTTCTCATCTCTCTCCATGGATTGTAAGTCTATGTTACTCACCCCGCTAGTTAACTGGGAGGCAGAATAGGTAAAAATCAAAATTTTCTTTACAAGGTAACATAGACTACCAATGAGGATCTTTGCTAAACACTAACTAACAAACTAACTAGGTGTGTTAACTACTATGTTAGATGATTATACCTCAAGCTTCATGTCCTTCTTCTCCTTATTGTGCTTCTCCTTGTTGTGAGCTCCTTGGAGTGGTGGTGGATGGTACCTCCTCACCGGCTTCTCCACGTCAAAGATGATCCACCCGAAGTGTTGGAGATAGTTCCCTCAGAGTCAATTATTGGATCACAGGCACGTGCTTGCAATGATTGAGGGGGGACCTATCCCGATAGGACAGTCTTACTCAAGATGATAGTATGCTATCTGGTTTATCATTATCATCGTGTACTGCTTTAGGTGACCTTACAGGTCACTATTGCACGTTGATAGAGCCCCTAGGATTCTTGCTTGACTGCCAGCAGTATGAGGGCGATCATCTACGTGGAGCTGGTAGTCTATAAGCACATCCTTAAAAGGTCCCTAGTCATGGGAGTTTCGAGACAGGGCATCGATAATCCAGAGTAGACTAGTGTATACAGTCGAGACACCGACGAGGGGCGGTGGCCGGTCTCATAAGCCACTGGTGTCAGTTGGTTCACCTAAGATGTAAACAGGTGCTCATTGGGTTATGAGTACACCGGACATGACTCGCCGGGAACATGCTAGTTGGTCTTATACCTGACGTCAGATAGCGGTTCCCTGGTGACATGTGGACAGGTTAGTTCGTCGACCTGAGATCGTTATTTGTCTCGTGTGAGATCCCACTGTACTTTGATTACTACCCTACCACGCTCAAAGGAGACGTGCAAAGTGGTTTTAGTTGGGTACAGTCCCGAGCCACATGGAGGCAGCGAGCGGATCTGCAAGGGTTCGTCTCTCCCGGTATTGGGGGTGAGGTCGCGCTGTGTCTAGGAGAGCCATTACACGAAGTCCTTGGCCAAGGCAGGAGATTTACTGGTAGGTATTCCAGTAGTATCTCAGGGTGTTCTGGGCTACACTCCGACACGACTTGTACCGCTTTTGAAGGTCTGACTTTTACCAACCCCCTAGGCCCGCCATGCGATGCTCATAGACGAACGGACCGGACTGTACGGATATTGTCACCGACAGGCTCAGTAGGGTGTCAGGATGAGTTCGCTCATCGACGTCCCTTTTGGTCAATACCTGGTAGCCCGTTACGTATGGCTAATACCTCTGACGTGCTAGTGGTTAAATCCACAACCAATGTATTGACGAGTCTTTAGAGTCCCCCACAGACCGTTTCTCAAGTTTCGGGCGAAACACTGTAGAGGCCGTATGGAGATATGGCAGGGTTCGATCGTATACGTGCAGTATTGCACGGATCATGATCGGACGGATAATACTAGCGGGATTTGGTTTAAGCCGGATCCTAGTATTGTACAGTGTAGATTTTGTCTCATTGCATTTGTATTCGGTCGGAATACAAATGCGGGTATGTATATACAGTAGCGGGGTTTTCCTGTAATTTATTACGGGATCGTTTTTCTGAAGTTGCCAGTTTGCTTTCCGTTTCGGCCATTTTCCTTTGTTTCTTTCTTTGGCTGAAAATTGGTGGAGGAGGGCTTATTTGCAAATGTGCAAATTAGCATAGTGGAGGGTGTTATTTGCAAGTAGTAGCTTCATGATGATTCAACCATCATTTGACTTCTTGCTTCATGATTGTGCTTCATCATTGCTTGACTTTTGGAGACATGATGGTTTATGGATATGGGTATGATTTTTGAGGTGACTTTCTTCATGATGATCATCATTCTTTTTCCTTGCATTATTGGACCTCTCTCTCCTCTCTTTGTGCAAGGGGCCGGCCACATGTTAGAGGGGCTGTCGCAACTTTTTTTTGGTGTGGGAAAATTGTTCATTTTCTTGCAAAAATCCCTTTGTTCATCCAAAAGGCTTACATCTCCTTTCCCTATTCCAAAATGGCAACTTCTAGCAACCCCAAGAGACAAACCATTCTACACTTCATCTAAGTATTCTTGGGCACGTCGACTCGCCAACTTCATGCTCGAGTTGCCTCGGTCCAGAGGTGGGAGCCCGTAAAAGAACCCGTCGATGTGGTGCCCTTCCGACAAGGAGATGAAGACCGGAGATCCGCGGGGAGTTCGGGACGACGTCGAGAAGACTGGAGGACATGGATCGCTCGGTATATCTCTCTACCCCTTCTCTAGTTAGCTAGGAGTAGGTTAATGGCCCGATCCGGGTTTATAGTGCACGGTTGTGCCGGTTTTAAAGTTAAAGAAAAGTATTGTTTCCGCATTTTGGCCTCGGATTGACGGCCGGGGCGCCGCCGTGCACTTACACAAAGGTCTCTACCTTGTGCTCCAACCTCTAAAAAGAAGTGACTAGGGTAGTTGGTGTGCTAAACTAAGTAGCCTAGAGTGAGTAGAGAAGGATTTTGGTGGCTAAGTCTCAATGACCCTTGATTCTCAACTCATGAGACACTAGAGTTTGAGAGAGGAAGAAGGAGAGAATCATAAGAGAGAGTGAGTAAGAGAATTATGAAGAGAGCTCATATTTGAGGAAAGAGAAAACATAATTTTATTAGGATAATTGTGATGGCTACCTTGATTTGACCATTATCATGTCACAATTAATGCTAAGCAAAATATCTAGTGCTTAACAAAAATATCTAAGTCAATAATTGTCAACATAGTCAAATGGTCAAACCAATTAGCTATGACACAATTATCTTTAATAAAAATTAGTAAACAATTTCCTCCATCTCATTATGGTTTTAATCAAGTCAATGGTCAAAACCCTAATGAGGTGTCTCCTTCTCTGCCCCTATCAACTGTATATACATACGCGCATCCGTGTTTCGAGAAACACGAATACAATGAGACTAAGCCAACCCAAAATCTAATACTAGGATCCGGCTTAAACCAAAGCCCACTAGTATCAACCGCCCGAACACCAAACACGCACAAGTGCGCGTATGTGAACGAACACTGTCGTACAACCATACGACCTCTACATCGTTTCGCCCAAAGGTGGAAAACACTTTGTGTGGGACTTTAAAGACTCGACACTACGCTGGCAGTGGGTTTAACCACAGGCCGCAAGCGGTACTAGCTGTACGTAACGGTCCCCAGGTAGATATCGATAAGAAGGCCGATGAGGAAAACCCATCCGAACTCCTACTGAGCCTGAGTGTGTCAATCTCCATACAGTCTGGTCTGTTCGTCTAAGAGTATCGCATATCAGGCCTAGCGGGGCGGTAAACGTCAGACCCATAATAGCGGTATAAGTCGTATCGGAGTGTAGTCCAAAACACCCTGAGAAACTACTGGAGTACCTACCAGTAATTCTCACTTGCCCTGGCCAGGGACTTTGTGTAATGACTCTCCAAACACAGCGCGATATCAACCCCCAATACCGAGAGAGACGAATCCTATCTAGCCGCCACTGCCTCCAAGTGCTTTGGGCCTGCACCCAACTACTACCTGTTTGCATGATTCAATAGAGCCGTGGTAGGGTAGTAATCTAAGAACAGTGGGAACACACTTAAGGCGAAGCAGCAGTGTCAATTCAACGGACTAAACTGTACTCATATCACCTCGGAACTGCTAACTGATGATAGGTATAGTACCAACCAACAGTTCCCGACGAGTCCTGTCCAGTGTACTCATAACCTAACGAGCACCTACATACTATCTCTAGTACGACGTACTGATGGATGTGGGACAGACCATCTCCCCTCCTGCGATGAGAAGCGTATACACTAGTCTACTCTGGAGTATCGTTGCCCTGTCTCGATAATCCTACGACTAGGGACCTGTATAAGGATGTGCTTGTAGACTACCCAACCCCCACAAATGTTACTTCCATCACAACGCTGGTAGTCAAGCAAAGATCCTAAGGGCTCTATCAATATGTATTAGCGATACGTCAAAAGAAACATATACACATATTAAGATAGATACAAACCAAGTAGCATACTACCATATTGAGCAAGACTGTTATAAATCCGTGTATATATCCCAAGCTTCCAAAATGTAATAGACAAACTAGTACTATACAATAATGGCCTCTAGGGCATATTACACTAACAATCTCCCACTTGCACTAAGGTCATGTGCTGGCATATCGCAGACCTATCATCTCGAATAGCCTCTCGAACTGCGTCTGAGGGATGGCCTATGTGAATGGATCGGCAGTGTTATCCTCTGTAGCAACCCTCCGAATCTCGATCTCCCGGCGATCCATGATCTCCCTGATCAGGTGATACCGCCTCAAGATGTGTCTGGACTTCTGATGGGACCTGGGTTCCTTTGCTAAAGCTATAGCCCCATTGTTGTCACAATACAGAAGTATTGGATCATCAATGGACAGAACCACCTGAAGTCCTGTTAAGAACTTCCTCATCCAGACTGCTTCTTTTGCGGCATCAGAGGCTGCGATATACTCCGCTTCCATCGTTCAGTCAGCAACAGTATCCTGCTTGGAACTCTTCACTACTACAAATAGGGGTTGCCCCTACGGATCTATCCGTAGGGGCATACCACTGCCCATACGGCTAGAGCCGTTGGGGAAAGAAAATACGCCGCAGGTGCAAGTCTTAGCCTTAAACTTGCCCCAACGGTTAAATAATTCCCCATACGGCTTAATACATAGGTCCATCTGTCCCTATGGATTACACCGTAGGGTCAAAAAAATTATTTAATTTATCGGTTTATAAAATAAAATAGATGCCCCTACAGATAACTCCGTAGGGATAAATTTATGCCCCTACGGCTCCATGCATAGGTCCAGATGTGTAGGGGCAAAATATCTAGTAGCCTGATAGCTTGTCCCTACGGATAATTGTGTAGGGGTAAAGCGTATGCCCTTACGGATTACTCCGTAGGGACAAGTCTAACACCTGCTACTGAGTCCATAGGGGCAAAATATCAGGTATCCTGATATTTTGTCCCTACGGAAAATATGTAGGGGCAAACTTAGACCCTACGGATTAATCCGTAGGTACATATTATCAGGTTTTGTTTATAAAAAAGAGCTGCCTGTTTTTTGCTCGCCATGTGCACAATAATATATACATCATATATAAAAGTAATCAACAAGAAGAATATATACCGCAGTATTCATAATCAACATCTCACGCATAATATATAAAAGAAATCAACAAGAAGAATACGATATCAATCTAAATCAATATGAACACGAAAAAACCACCAATATCAATATCGTCCAAAATATATACAATATGTATCATATAAGTAAATACATGTTTAAAATATAAGAATCAAAAAGTTACCCTAGCTTGGTCCAGCTCCACCTCTGATAAACGCCCTAATCTGGCGCGCCTACTCCTCGGATATACCCTGAGTCAACATCTCAAGCAATGCGGAGTGTGCGGGAGTCTGAGCGGGCTGTGGAGCTGTAGGAGTGGTCTGCGCAACCGCAGCCGAGGTAGTGGCTTACGAAGCCGCAGCTGTGGGTGTCTGAGCGGGCTGTGGAGCTATAGGAGTGGTATGCGCAACCGCAGCCGAGATAGTGGCTTGCGGAGCCGCAGCCAAAAGAGATGCATGTGGAGGCTCAACCGAAGCACCCTGTCGCATCTGTTCTGGTTTGTATGTAATAAACGAGTAAGAACTGTGTATTAGTCGAATTCGTATCATTATCAGGTTATTGTGAAACCCCAATTTATGTATACTTAGGGACTTAGGCCTCGTTTGGATATCTAGTTTGGAAAACCATAGTTTATTTTTATTAGATAGTTCTATGTATGTATGATTAATCAAACTAAGTCTACAATCAAATAAGCTCAGGCAACATACTGATATTGGATATGTTGCTATCTATAATATGATATAATATTTTACTATTAAGTACTATACATACCAACATCTCCTTCAGGCTACATACTGATATTGGATCTGAAGTGGATAGTTCTTCACGAGGCGGCTCTCATCCCCCATATACCGGCCGAACCTCTCGGCATCATCGCCGGTATAGCGATAATCAGGGGTAAAAAAGAGGGGGAATGCTGCCTCCCCCTAGCTTTGTCGGGCCTCAGCCTGTGGGACTAATTCGGGTCCCAAGTCCCCCTCTCTGGATGGGGAGGCCCTGCGTCTACAAAAAATATCAAGACAATCAATATTAAGACTAAGTGGTATTAAGAAATCAAGGTTTGACGAAAATTGAAGTGTGATATATACCTCCGGCGACAGAAGCACGAGCCTAGGTCCGGGCGGCAGCACGAGCGGGACGATAGTTCCTCCGGTGACCCGGATGTGGACGCATCTCCAACTAGAAAATAAACATCGATAAAATTACATGAAGTTCATATTTATTCTCAAAGGATAAGTAAAATGAATAAATATTTTATATTTATTCATACAAACCTGCAGACTGAGCGGAGGGTATGGAAGTGACGGGAGTGGCCCCTGCACCAGACGAGGACACACCACCTATAATTAGACAATCAAATATTGACTATATAAGTAATTGCAAAAAGAATGCGTATATCAATAATATAACATTCTAAATCAACATGTATACACTATAGGATATATAAACATACCCGCAGGTGCGGTGGTGGGCTCTGCCGGAGATGTGAAGGCAGTGGCCTATGCCCCTGATGTGGACGCATCACCAACAGCTAGACAATCAAACATTGACAATGTAAGTAATTTTGACATGAACATGCATGCATATCTATAATATCACATTCAAAATGAATATGCATGCAATATACCTGGATGTGTGGCAAAGTCCACACGAAAGGAGGCATCAGAAGGGTTCTCCGATCGGGGTGCAAGACCGGCCCTCTGAAGCGCCCTACGCAGCTCGCCAGGCGGCAGAACCGGTCTGCCTCTGCCTCTGCCGGTGCCGCGACTAGAGATCATGCCGCCCCTCGCTTCTCCCATCATCGTCATCAAATCTAGATAAAACGGTTCGTGGATTCATTAGACAATCATTACAAGAATTGACTATATATGTATAGATCGTAAAATGTGAAGTAATAATATAACATTACTGATAACCATTTTAGTTTAGGGCGCATTAGACATATCTACTTGGATTTCATCATCGATATCAATTCTAACCCACGTAACTTCATGATCAGCCGAAGATGACCTGTCTTTCGAAACAGACGGTTGGAGCACTCTAAGTCTTCTCTCTTCTTCATCCTCATCGCTGTCCTCGAATTCTGGGACATCGTAGACATCCCTGGGTTTCCAACGGCATACGACACTCCATCCCGGATGCTTCAAACACTGTGAGTAGTAAACTTGGAACGCTTGGTTCGGAAAGATAAACGGATCTTCCTGACCGTAAAATCGAAGTGTGTTCACACTGGTCAATCCATATTCATCTTTCTAAGTCCCGAGATTGGTTCTCCACTTATCCGTATCGATTCGTGTATCGTACCAAGTACACTGAAATATATAAAAGGGTTCTGATCGTCCGGGATATTGGATGCCAAGTATACAATTTAAGTATCCATAATAAATCACACCATCCGATCCTACCGTCGCAATCCCACTATTCTGAGTGGTTCTAGATGTTTCTATTTCCTTAACAACGAATTTGTATCCAAGGACACCGAATCCTTTATAATATGCAACCTCCATACTAGGAAACTGAGCTAAATATCTTGAATCACTCTCTAACGATGCAGAGAAGTTCGGATCGTGGATCTAACAAAACAAATTTTATGACAAATACATAACGATATAAGTTTAGATTAAAACTGATAGCAATAACATGTTATTCGAATAACTTACATGATCTGCAACCCAATTGCAAAAATTATCCTGATGATATTTTTTCAATCGTTCATCGCCCCAATCAGGATGCCCCTCACGTACCTTATTAAAATGAATTCTGTTCTCGACAATAAATTATGACATTAATATTATATCATTTCATACATACAAACACAAATATAACAATTAATCCAAAACAACTTACTCTTTAATTTTTTCAAGACATGCGCTATTGAGCAAGATAAACCGGTATATCTTGTTGATAAACATAGTGTCAACCCTTTTATAATCGGCTTTACCATATGTCCCGTCTTTAATTCATCGAGGCCGGTTAAGTTTCGTCTCAATGTTCTCGTCCAGATAGCGGGAACAAAATGTGGTTGCTTCATCTAGAAGATAACCTTGCATGATTGAACCCTCTGGTCGATTTCTATTGCATATATACTTTTTAAGAGTGTAGAGGTACCTAAAGAAAATATGTTGAATAAATAAATACGGGCATACAGGACAACAATAATTTTAAAAATTGCGCGAAACGAAAAATTCCACGCACCTCTCGACGGGATACATCCATCGGTATTGTATCGGTCTGGCTAACTTAGCCTCAGTTGCAAGTGAACCATCAGGTGTATTATGATATCGAAGAATGACGGTGGGAAAATACGCTTAAACTTGCAAAATATCAACGCAATAGAATTTTCTAGTTTCTCCAGCGTCACAACATCCAGTGTTTTAGCGCATAACTCTCTGAAAAAACAACATAGGTCATTGATTACTAGACCAACCGATTCGGAGAGGGAAGTCCTCAGGACTAACGGGAGAAGGTGCTCCATGATAACATGGTGATCATGACTTTTCAGCTCATCGATCTTGCCTTTCACAATTTTTATCTTCTTGCTGAATGAACCTGAGAAACCTATGGGAACTTTCAATTCATGCAACACCTGCAGGAATTTTTTCTTCTCCGGTTGTGACATATGATAAGCGATATTGGGAAGTACAAACTTTCCTGGTTTACCCGCTACCGGTTTAGGATGCAATTCACTTCTAATTTCCCAGTCCTGTAGATCCATCTGAGCATTGAGGTTGTCTTTCGATTTTCCGTCTTTACAAAGAAGAAAGTTGAGTACGTGCTCGGATACTCCCTTCTCTATGTGCATGAAGTCCAGACAATGACGCACTAAATTTGTTGACCAGTACAGAAGCTCGAAGAAAATGCTAAACTTGTTCCAGAATGGTGGTTTGACCTGTTTTGTCGAATCCATCCCGAAGGTCACACTATCGTAACCATCCCACTGAGCAGTCACGTCTTCTCTGGACAATGGGGCTGGAGGTCCAAGAAGCTCCTGATGACTATTAAAATGAACAGCGTCTAACCTGTAGGGGTGGTCTAGAGGCAGGAAACGTCGATGGCCGCAATAAAAAACCTTCCTGCTGAAATTCAAGAATTTCGATGTTGTATGTTGATGGCAATGAGGACATGCTTTGTGACCATGTACGGACCAACCTGATAGCATTCCATAAGCAGGAAAGTCATTAATTGTCCACATTAAAGTCGCACGCAGTATTAAGGTTGTATTTGTGTTTGCATCGTAAGTCTCTACACTATCAATGAATAGAGATTTTAACTCCTCGATCAGAGGTTGGAGATAGACGTCGATATTGTTTCCCGGTGAGTTTGGTCCGTCGATAAAAAGAGGCATCATAAAGTATGATTGGTCCATAGCCAACCAAGGCGACAGATTATAAACTATCATTACAACGGGCCATGTGCTGTAGCTTCCAGCCATATAGTTGAATGAGCAGAATCCATCACTAGCCAGTCCGAGCCTGACATTACGGGGATCGCTACTGAATATTGCGTGCGTCCTATCGAAATCCTTCCATGCCGGTGAATCTCTTGGATGACTCATTTTTCCATCTTCACTTGGAGGAGCACGGTGATGACAATCATTGCCTCGGCTGTTTTCTTGAACCTGAATAGCCTCTGCAGCCTCTGTGTTATGGGAAAGTATCATGCTATCTTGACAGGTATATCGGGCTTCTTATCAGAATCTTTTGGCTTATACCTGGCTTCTTCGCATGTTGGACACTCTTTCAAATCAGAATTTTCTTTCCGGTACAACATGCAATTTTTAGGACATGCTTGAATCTTCTCACACTTCAGACCCAAATCAGACATCATCTTCTGGGCTCCGTACCAGCTGTCGGGCACGTTATTTCCCTGGGGCATAGAATCTTTCAAGAACGAAAGAAGCATTGTGAATGACTTGTTGCTCCATCCATTTAGGCACTTAATCTGGAAAGTTGGACGAACCACGAGAGGGTGGAATGTTTTGCATTCTCACAAATTGGTTTTCTAGCATCATTCATGAAATTTTCATACTTTTCCGCACGCGGTCCTTGACCGGAAGGAATGTCATCTTCGGTACGAAAAGATTCACCTAGGGCAGTCTCTACCATATCCTCCATTTTTTTTATGGAAAAAAATTACCGTCTTCTTCTTCTGCCGCATTACCGTCTTCTCCTTCATCTTCTACAACATTATCGTCTACTCTTTCTTCTTCTGCCGCATTACTGTGTTCTTCTCCTTCCCCGTGATATAGCCCAGTTGTATAAAGTCTAGTAAAACCATGTTTAACGAAATGAAGCTCTGCAAATTCTACTTTCTGCTAGTACTTATTCCCACATCTATCGCACGGGCATAGAATCTTCTCTATCACGATCTTATTATGTGAGCGTGCAAATTCAATAAAAACAGCAACTCCTGCGACAAACTTAGGTTGTATTTGTTGTTGCTAGTTCACATACATCCAGTCCTTAACTATGACATACTCATGGGCCATGTTAGACTGTATAACATATAAATTGTAGGTTATGATGACTATATTGAGAAATCTAAGAACGGGATGGTATACGCTTCTGCAAATCTCAACTAGAGGAAGAACTAAGTTCTTATATGAAGGGTTAAGTTTACGGTAAAGTTGTACGTTTAGGTTATCATCGAGTATCCTACTGAAGGAACTGGAGCACCCTAAACCCTAACCCTAATTTTTGGAGGAATTAAATTCCCATATGTCCATGTTATTTCTTTTTAACTTAGTTCTTTTACCCTAGGTTTTGAATCTGCAGAACAAAATCTCCCCGATGAGAATTAAATTCTCAACCTGTGAGGAGATTCGCTTCTGCAAATCTCAACCAGAGGAAGAACTAAGTTCTTATTTGGAGGGTTAAGTTTACGGTAAAGTTATGTGTTTACGTTATCATCGAGTATCCTACTGAAGGAACTAGTGCATCCTAAACCCTAACCCTAATTTTGGACGAATTAAATTCCCATATGTCCATGTTATTTCTTTTTAACTTAGTTCTTTTCCCCTAAGTTTTGAATCTGCAGAACAAAATCTCCCCGATGAGAATTAAATTCTCAACCTGAAGGGAGATTCGCTTCTGCAAATCTCAACCAAAAGAAGAACTAAGTTCTTA
This sequence comes from Agapanthus africanus, assembly GCA_030015575.1. Classification (NCBI taxonomy): domain Eukaryota; kingdom Viridiplantae; phylum Streptophyta; class Magnoliopsida; order Asparagales; family Amaryllidaceae; genus Agapanthus; species Agapanthus africanus. Next base: position 273,774,482 of record JASDDO010000012.1, read on the forward strand.
TATGAAGGGTTAAGTTTACGGTAATGTTGTGCGTTTAGATTATCATCGAGTATCCTACTGAAGGAACTAGTGAACCCTAAGCCCTAACCCTAATTTTTGGAGAAATTAAATTCCCATATGTCCATGTTATTTCTTTTTAACTTAGTTCTTTTCCCCTAAGTTTTGAATCTGCAGAACAAAATCTCCCCGATAAGAATTATATTCTTAACTTGTGGGGAGATTCGCTTCTGCAAATCTCAACCAGAGGAAGAACTAAGTTCTTATATGAAGGGTTAAATTTACGGTAAAGTTGTGCGTTTACGTTATCATCGAGTATCTTACTGAAGGAACTAGTGCACCCTAAACCCTTACCCTAATTTTTGGAGGAATTAAATTCCCATATGTGCCTGTTATTTCTTTTTAACTTAGTTCTTTTCCCTTAAGTTTTGAATCCGCAGAACAAAATCCCCCCGATGAGAATTAAATTCTCAACCTGTGGGGAGATTCGTTTTTGCAAATCTCAACCAAAAGAAGAACTAAGTTCTTATATGAACGGTTAAGCTTACGGTAAAGTTGTGCGTTTAGGTTATCATCGAGTATCCTACTGAAGGAACTAGTGTACCCTAAACCCTAACCCTAACCCTAATTTTTGGAGTAATTAAATTCCCATATGTCCATGTTATTTCTTTTTAACTTAGTTCTTTTCCCTTAAGTTTTGAATCTGCAGAACTAAATCTCGCCGATGAGAATTAAATTCTAAACCTGTAGGGGGATTCGCTTCTGCAAATCGCAAGCAGAGGAAGAACTAAGTTCTTATATGAAAGGTTAAGTTTATGGTAAAGTTGTACGTTTACGTTATCATCGAGTATCCTACAGAAGGAACTAGTGCACCCGGAACCCTAACCCAAATTTTTGGAGGAATTAAATTCCCATATGTGCCTATTATTTATTTTTAACTTAGTTCTTTTTCCTTCAGTTTTGAATCTGCAGAACAAAATCTCCCCAATGAGAATTAAATTCTCAACTGTTGGGGGATTCGCTTCTGCAAATCTCAACCAAAATAAGAACTAAGTTCTTATATGAAGGGTAAAGTTTACGGTAAAGTTTTGCGTTTAGGTTATCATCGAGAATCCTACTGAAGGAACTAGTGCACCCTAATCCCTAACCCTAATTTTTGGAGAAATTAAATTCCCATATGTCCATGTTATTTCTTTTTAACATAGTTCTTTTCCCCTAAGTTTTGAATCTGCAGAACAAAATCTCCCCGATAAGAATTAAATTCTTAACTTGTGGGGAGATTCGCTTCTGCAAATCTCAACCAAAGGAAGAACAAAGTTCATATATGAAGGGTTAAGTTTATGGTAAAGTTGTGCGTTTACGTTATCATCGAGTATCCTACTGAAGAAACTAGTGCACCCTAAACCCTAACCCTAATTTTTGGAGGAATTAAATTCCCATATGTGTCTGTTATTTCTTTTTAACTTAGTTCTTTTCCCTTAAATTTTGAATCTGCAGAACAAAATCTCCTCGATGAGAATTAAATTCTCAACCTGTGGGGAGATTCGCTTCTGCAAATCTAAACCATAGGAAGAACTAAGTTCTTATTTGAAGGGTTAAGTTTACGGTAAAGTTATGTGTTTACGTTATCATCGAGTATCCTACTGAAGGAACTAGTGCATCCTAAACCCTAACCCAAATTTTTGGACGAATTAAATGTTGGAGATAGTGCCCTCAAAGTCAATTATTGGATCACAGGCACGTGATTGCAATGATTGAGGGAGGACCTATCCCAGGAGGACAGTCTTACTCGAGATGATAGTATGCTATCTGGTTTATCTTTATCATCGTGTACTGCTTTAGGTGACCTGACAGGTCGCTATTACACGTTGATAGAGCCCCTAGGATTCATGCTTGACTGCCAGCAGTATGAGGGCGATCATATACGTGGGAGCTGATAGTCTATAAGCACATCCTTAAAAGGTCCCTAGTCGTAGGAGTTTCGAGACAGGGCATCGATACTCCATTAGTAGACTAGTGTATACAGTCGAGACCCCGACGAAGGGCGGTGGCCGGTCTCACAAGCCACTGGTGTCAGTTGGTTCACCTAAGATGTATACATGTGCTCATTGGGTTATGAGTACACCGGACAGGACTCGCCGGGAACCTGCTAGTTGGTCTTATACCTGACGTCAGATAGCAGTCCCCTGGTGACATGTGTACAGGTTAGTTCATCGACCTGAGATCGTCATTTGTCTCGTGTGAGTTCCCACTGTACTTTGATTACTACCCTACCACGGCTCAAAGGAGTCATGCAAACAGGTTTTAGTTGGGTAAAGTCCCGAGCCACATGGAGGCAGTGAGCGGATCTGCAGGGGTTCATCTCTCCCGGTATTGTGGGTTAGGTCGCGCTGTGTCTAGGAGAGCCATTACACAAAGCCCTCGGCCGAGGCAGGAGATTTACTAGTAGGTATTCCAGTAGTATCTCAGGGTGTTCTGGGCTACGCTCCGACACGACTTGTACCGATTTTGGGGGTCTGACTTTTACCAACCCCCTAGGCCCGCCATGCGATGCTCATAGACGAACGGACCGGACTGTACGGATATTGTCACTGACAGGCTCAGTAGGGTGTCAGGATGAGTTCGCTCATTGACGTCCCTTTTGGTCAATAGCTGGTGGCCCGTCACGTATGGCTAATACCTCTGACGTGCTAGTGGTTAAATCCACAGCCATAGTATTGACGAGTCTTTAGAGTCCACCACACTTTCAGTTACTCAAGTTTCGGGCGAAACGCTGTAGAGGCCGTATGGAGATATGGCAGGGTCCGATCAGATACGTGCGGTATTGCACGGATCAGGATCGGACAGTTTTGTACTAGTGGCCGTATAGTTATATGGCAGGGCTCGATCTGATACGTGCGGTATTGCACGGATCAGGATCGGACGGATTTTACTAGCCGGCTTTGGTTTAAGCCGGATCCTAGTTTAGTACAGTGTAGATTTTGTCTCATTGCATTTGTATCCGGTAGTAATACAGATGCGGGTATGTATGCACAGTATCGGGGATTTCCTGTAATTTATTACGGGACCAGTTTTCTGGAGTTGCCAGTTTGCATTCCGTTCCGGCCGGTTTTCCTTTGTTCTTTCCCGGCCGAACCTTTTGATGGAGGGTGTTATTTGCAAGTTTGCAAATAACACATTGTGGAGGGTTTTCATGCAAATTGTTTGATTATGAAAGCATCTTTTTATTCCTTTCTTTTCTATCATCATTTCTTGCATAAAGGTGATTAGAAATGAGATGAGAGTTGATGTGAGATTGTTATCATGATGTTTTGGATGTGGTCACCCTTTTCTCTTCTCCTACCATCACCTCCCTTCTTGTTATGGTTGGATATTCATTCCTCCACCATTCTCAATTAGAGAGATGATGCTTCACTTGAGAGAAAAATAATGAGAGAGTTCATTTTGGTTATGTGAGGAATTCTTGATCTCATCTTCTTCTTGCTAGAAAATTGAAAGCACCAATTTTCTTTACCTCTTCCTCCATCCTCCAAGGCAACATAATCCCCAAATGAGACATAGCATCTACACTACATTCTACAGCAAATCTTGGGCATATCGACTTGCCGGCTTCATGCTCGAGTTGCCTCGGTATTGAGGCGGGATCCCGTAAAAGACGCTGGCGATGTGGTGCCCCCTTAGGCGAGGAGGCGACGATATGGAGACAGGACTTTCCGCGGGAGATCGGGACGATGAAGAGAAGACCAGAGGACTCGGATCACTTGGAATACTTCTCTTCCCATCTCTTGTTAGCTAGTATAGGTTAATGGTTAACGATCCGTGTTTTATTGTCCGCGGTAGCGCCAGTTTCCAAGTAAGGAAAATTTTTGATTCCGCATTTTGGCCTCGGTAAGTCGGCCGGGGCGCTGCCGTGGCGTAACATTAAATTCCCATATATCCATGTTATTTCTTTTTAACTTAGTTCTTTTCCCCTAAGTTTTGAATCTGCAGAACAAAATCTCCCCGATGAGAATTAAATTCTCAACCTGTGGGGAGATTCGCTTGTGCAAATCTCAAGCAGAGGAAGAACTAAGTTCTTATATGAAGGTTTAAGTTTACGGTAAAGTTGAATAAATTCGATCGACATTGCAAGTTAAATTTCAGCTTCGTATGTACCAAGAACTAGTATCTCCAGAAATGTATTAGACATCAATTTGGATATTTCAATCTACTACCCATCTGTATCCGTATGCATAAAAGTGATGCATTTCATATATCCATATTTTGAGTCTTCCATATTTATCAATATACAGATACAAAATCCAAATAATTTGTATCTATTTTCATCCTGTTTCATTTATGCAGTGTGAAAGATGCTAAAGCATAATAGACTAGGCAAATGATAGTTGCATTTAAGCTTTCAGGGATCAAAACATCAATCAAAAGAATCTGCACCGTGCTACAAAGAAGGTAGCTTCTGGGATGCAATTAAAGACCGATAGACTATTCATTCCAATTGTAATTCACAACCATATATTCATTGACTAAATTTTGCTAAACCATAATATGCACTAAATAAACAAGGTTAAATTTAGTTTAAATTCTTAACCATCTAGTGCGGGCAAGTATTTCTTTATAATTTCAGCCGCTAGTTCCAGCTCCAACTCTGATATAATCAACGGCGGCACCAACCTAACTATATTCACTGTGCTACAAATGATAGTTGCATTAAACACCAACCCCAACCCAAACCCCAACCCCAACCGAACCCTAATCCGAGCACCAGCCCCAACCGAACCCAAACCCTAACCCCAACCCCAACCGAACCCTAACCCCCCAACCCCAACCCCAACCGAACCCCAACCCCAACCGAACCCTAACCCTAACCCTAACCTAAACCTAAACTGAACCCGATGCCTAACCCTAAACCTCGCCCTGAACCCCGAACCCCGAACCCCGAACCCTAGCCCTAACATCACCAAAATTATAAATAATTAGAGATTTACTAACCTGTAGCGGGCGGTGGAGGAGAATATGAAGGAGACCGGTGGTCGACGACGCAATCGGCGACGAGTCGCGGGCGGGTGGCGACGAGGAAGCCGACAAGGAATTTTTGGGAACGAGGGCGGTGGCGGGCCGCGGGCGGAGGGCGGTGGCGACGAGGAAAAAATTGGAGGCGCGAGAACGAGATCGAGACACGGGACAGATTGAGAGAGTGAATTTTGGGAACGAGAGGCATAGGGCTTTTCTGTGCCTTTTTTTATTAAATACCCATTTATATGCCCCTACGGACGTAACCGTAGGTCATTTGTTTGCGGCTCCGTAGGCCTAAATAACAAATTATGATTTTATATTTTTAAATTAAAATGTACGGCATCGTAGAAACAATCATGGGGACCAACGGACAAATCCGTAGGGGCAAGAAAACATTGCTCATAAGGATTACTGTGTCTGTAGGGGCTACCCCATATTGTAGTAGTGCTTCCAACAGACCGACCTTCCATTGAGGGTAAAGACATAACCCGACATGGACTTGGAGTCATCCTTGTCACTCTGGAAGATGGAGTCAGGAAAGGCCTCGATCTGGAGGTCTTTTCCGCCGTAAACCAAGAACATATCCTTAGTCCTTCTCAGGTACTTGAGAATGTTCTTTACTGCTGTCCAGTGCTTCTCCCCAGGGTTTGACTGATACCGGCTTAACACGCTCAGTGCGTAAGCAACATCTGGTCTGGTACACAACATCGCATACATTATGGAGCCTACCGCAGAAGCGTAGGGTATAATAGACATGCGATCCCTTTCCAAATCAGTCTTGGGAGACATCTCTTTGGAGAGGGTGATTCCGTGTCAAGACGGTAAATTACCGCGCTTTGATTCTTCCATACTGAATATTTTCAGTATGGTGTCGATGTACCTGGAATGCGAAAGTCCCAACATCCTTTTAGATCTATCATGATAGATCTGGATCCCCAGAATGTAAGAGGCATCACCCAGGTCTTTCATGGAGAACCTGTGTGACGAGAACCCTTTGACAGATGTAGCATATGAATGCCATTTCCTATCAAGAGAATGTCATCCACGTACAAGACGAGGAATGCAACAGTTTGTGCTACAATCTTACTATAAATGCATGGCTCATCTGGATTTTTGATAAAGTCAAATTCTTTGGCCGTCTCATCAAAACAGATGTTCCAACTCCGCGATGCCTGCTTTAGTCCATAAATAGACTTAAGCAACTTGCACACTTTCCCGCTGCTCCACTCTGAATGAAACCCTCTGGCCGGTCCATATAGACGCACTCTTCCAAATGTCCATTTAGAAAAGCGGACTTTACTTCCATCTTCCAAATCTCATAATCGTAGAAGGCAGCAATGGCAACAAGGATCCGAATGGATTTGAGCATAGCCACTCGAGAAAAGGTTTCATCATAGCTTAAACCAGGTCTTTGATGAAATCCTTTTGCAACAAGTCTATCCTTATAGGTTTCAACCTGTCCATCTACACCAATCTTCTTTCTGAAGATCCATTTGCAGCCTAGGGGTTTTACCCCTTCTGGAGCAATGTCCAAAGTCCAAACTTTGTTGGTGTACATGGACTCCATCTCGGTCCGCATTGCATTTAGCCATTTTACCGAGTCAGTGCTCTGAATGGCTTGCTGGAAGTTAGTCGGCTCATCATTATCAATGATGCAATCCTCTCTATCCCCATCTACGAGAAAACCGTAGTATCTCTCAGGCGGATGAGACAGCCTACTACTTCTGCGGAATGGTGCGGGAATGTCCTGTTCTTTTGAAACTTCTTGTTCCACCAAGCTTTCAGTAATAGCTTGTGGTTCTGGAATTTCTTCCAGTTCTATTGCGCTCCCACTTGTTTCTTTTTCTAAAAACTGATGTTCAGGAAAGTGGGCATGTCGAGAAAAAAAAACCTTTTGTTGCTCTGCGTAATAGAAAAGATACCCCCTGGAGTTTTTTGGGTATCCCACAAACTTACACAGTACTGAGCGTGCTTCGACTTTGTCCGCATGCTGCTTTTTACCAAAAGCTGGCCATCCCCATATTTTCAGATACTGAAGATAGGGCTTCTTTCCACTCCACATATGATATGGAGTGGTAGGCACAGTCTTGGTAGGAACCTTGTTCAAAAGATATGCAGTTAATTCTAGTGCATAGCCCAGAATGATCGCGGTAACTCAGCGTTACTGATCATGGAACGTACCATATCTAATAGGGTTCGGTTCCGTCTCTCCGATACACCGTTGTGCTGTGGTGTGTATGGAGGAGTAAGCTGAGAGAAAATTCCATTCTCTTTTAGGTAATCTTAGAACTCGGCACTTAAGTATTCACCACCTCGATTAGATTTCAGTGTCTTGATACTTTTGTCGGTTTGGTTTTCCACTTCATTCTTATATTCCCGGAATTTCTCAAAGGCCTCGGATTTATGCTTCATCAAGATGACATGTCCATACCTAGAGAAATCATCCGTAAATGTAATGAAATAGGAAAAACTACTTCGTGCATGTGTAGACATTGGACCGCATACATCGCTGTGTATGAGTCCCAAGACCTCGCTCGCTCTTACTCCGAGTCCAGTGAACGAAGTCTTTGTCATCTTTCCTTTGAGACATGATTGACAAGTTGCATAAGATTGATATTCGAACGGATCCAAATATCCTTCTTTATGTAACTTGGTTAACTTTGTCTCGAACAGTTGCGCAAAACCAAAATATGTCCACTCGTCAATCCAAGGTGATATTCTCCTACGGACACAGCATCCACGCTCGCTCCGTTAGCAACCCTGAGGATCATATCACCGGTCTTCAAAACTCTACGGCTTCTCAATGCCTGCAAAGAATTGCATATATGAGATCCTGATCCGGTATCCAATACCCAGGAAGTAGGGTTGATTGACAGACAGTTTTTAATTATAAACACACCTGAAGCCGAAGCCACAACTTGCTTCGGGTCCTGGTTCTTGGCCTTCCAAGCCCTACAATCTTTCTTCCAATGTCCCTTCTTATGACAATAGAAGCATTCTTCCTTTCCCACTGTAGCTCCTTCCACTTTTTCCTTTCCCTTGGCTTCCACTTTACTAACACCGCCTCTCGGTTTGGTGGGGGATTTCTTCTTCTTTCCGTAGGCTTTCGCCTTGAACCTAGAAGAGGAAGCTCCACCAACAAACAGAGCGGGTGTTTCCCTGACTTTCTGCAGGGTGCCCTATGCACTCCTCAACATGTTGAGGAGTTCCGGAAGTTCAACTTCTTTACCTTGAATATTAAAATTCAAGATAAACTAGGCGTAGGTGGAAGGAAGGGACTGGAGAATCAAGTCTGTATATAGCTCGTTCTCTAACATGGTCCCGAAGTCCGCGAGGTCCTCAAAGTAGCCAATCATCTTAAGGACGTGTTCCCCTACAGATGATCCGACGGCCAACCTCGCCTGAAATAGCTTCTTCGAGGTCTCGTTGTAAGTCCACGTTACCTCTCTCGGTACTTACGGGCTTGCGGAAATGAGGAAAAACGATTTTTCTTTTGGTGGTAACATGGACTCAAAATACGGATCTTTACTAAACAACTATCTAACAATCCTAACAAGAGTTTTACCTACTCGGTTAGGGGTTATACCTTAACTTGAACTCCTTCTCTTGGTCTCCTTGTGGTGGTCGGATGGTTCTCTCCTCGTCGTCTCTTTGTGCCGAAGATGGATCCACCTGAAAGCTTCTACCTTTGGCTTCAACCTCAATCTTGAGGAAACTAGAACACTTGGTTTGCTAAACCTTGTGTACTAGGATGAGTAGAGGAGTGTGTTGGGTTTTATCTCTATGGTTCTTGCTTCTCAACACATGAGACAAGTAGAACCATGGACTAGAGAGAGAGCAAGAGGAAGAGGGAGAGCTTGAGGATGAGAGAGAATGAGAATGATAGAAATGAGCAAGACTTTTCTCACCCTTGCTCTCATAATCCAAAATCATCATAACACATAATAATAATTGAGTATTATGTGATGGTTGTTATCATATCAAGTGGCCATATCATTTCTTGCATTAAATGCAATGTGTGAACAAATAAGCAAGCCAAGGTCAAAGCTAAGAAATGATAGCCATTGTCATGATGATGGTCAACAAGTCCAACCTAGTCAACCGGTCAACTAAGTCAACAAGTCAACAAAGTCTACCATCAACAACCATGTCACAATAATACTTAATTAATATTATTGTTAATCATATTTCTTATTCTCATTAGGGTTTAGCAAAAGTCAACAGTCAACAGTCAACAACCCTAATGAGAATCCTCTGCCTCTATCTCTCTGTCAACTGTGCATACACACCCGCATCCGCATTCCAAGGAACATGAATACAAACGAGATAAAACCAATCCCAAAACGTACACTAGGATCTGGCTTAAACCAAAGCCCGCTAGTGTTAACTGCCCGGACACTAAACGTGCACAAGTGCACGGATGTGACCGAACCCTGTCGCAAAACCATGCAACCTCTACTCTTTTGCCTAAAGGCGAATAGCTCTCTGTGTGGGACTCTAAAGACTCGACACTACGCTGGCAGTGGGTTTAACCACAGACCGCAAGCGGCACTAGCTGTGCGTAACGGCCCCCAGGTAGATGCCGATAAGAAGACTGACGAGGTGAAACCCATCTGAACTCCTACTGAGCCTGAATGTGACAATCTCCGTACAGTTCGGTCTATTCGTCTGAGAATATCGCATGGCAGGCCTAGGGGGCGGTAAACGTCAGTCTCCTAATAGCGGTACAAGTCATGTCGGAGTGTAGCCCAGAACACCCTGAGATAACACTGGAAACCTACCAGCATATCTCGCTTGCCCTGGCCAGGGACTTTGTGTAATGGCTCTCCTAGACACAGTGCGATATCAACCCCCAATACCGGGAGAGACGAATCCTGTCTAACCGTCACTGCCTCCAAGTGCTTCGGGACGGCACCCAACTACTACCTGTTTGCACGACTCCTTTGAGCCGTGGTAGGGTAGTAATCTAAGTACAGCGGGAACACACTCAAGGAGAAGTGACAGTGTCAAGTCAGCGGACTAAGCTGTACTCATGTCACCTGGTAACTGATAATTGACGATAGGTATAGTACCAAACAACAGTTCCCGACGAGTCCTGTCCAGTGTACTCGTAACCTTACGAGCACCCGCATACTATCTCAAGTACGACGTACTGACGGCTGTGGGACAGACCGTCTCCCCTGCTGGGATGAGAAGCGCATACGCCAGTCTACTCCGGAGTATCGATGCCCTGTCTCGATAGTCCTACGACTAGGGACCAGCATAAGGATGTGCTTGTGGATTACCCAGCCCCCACGAGTGTGACTGCCATCACAACGCTGGTAATCAAGCAAAGATCCTAAGGGCTCCACTAATGTGTATAGGTGATATACTAAAATAAACATATGTACACATTAAAGTAGAAACAAACCAAGTAGCATACTACTATTTTGAGCAAGATTGTCTATACAAGGTGAATATCCCAAGCTTCCATTAAGTAATATACAAACTAGTATGATACAGTAATGGCCTCTAGGGCATATACACTAACAATCTCCCACTTGCACTAAGGCCATGTACTAGCGTATCGAAGGCCTATTATCTCGATCATCCGCTCGAACTGAGTCTGGGGTAAGGCCTTTGTGAATGGATCAACAACGTTATCTTCCGTAGCAACTCTCCGAACCTCGATCTCCTGGCGACCCACGATCTCCCTGTTCAGGTGATACCGCCTCAAGATGTGTCTGTATCTTTGATGGGACCTGGGTTCCTCCGCTAAAGCTATAACCTCGTTGTTGTCGTAATACAGAGGTATTGGATCAACAATGGACGGAACTACCTGAAGTTCTGTCAAGAACTTCCTTATCCAGACGGCTTCTTTTGCGGCATCTGCAGCAGCGATATATTCCTCTTCCATCGTTGAGCCAGCAACGGTTTCCTGTTTGGAACTCTTCCAACACACCGCCCCTCCATTGAGGGTAAAGACATAACCCGACATGGACTTAGAATCATCCTTGTCACTCTGGAAGCTGGAGTCAGCAAAGGCCTCGATCTGGAGGTTTTTCCGCCATACACCAAGAACATCTCCTTAGTCCTTCTCAAGTACTTGAGAATGTTCTTTACCGCTATCCAGTGTTTCTCCCCAGGGTTTGACTGATACCGGCTTACCACACTCAGTGCATAAGCTACATCTGGTCTGGTACACAACATCGCATACATTATAGAGCCTACCGCAGAAGAGTAGGGTATAATAGACATGCGATCCCTTTCCAAATCAGTCTTAGGAGACATCTCCTTGGAGAGGGTGATCCCGTGACAAGCCGGTAGATTACCGCGCTTGGAATCTTCCATACTGAATCTTCTCAGTATGGTGTCGATGTATCTGGACTGTGAAAGTCCTAATATCCTCTTGGATCTGTCACGATAGATTCGGATCCCCAGAATGTAAGAGGCATCACCCAGGTCTTTCATGGAGAACCTGTGTGACAAGAATCCCTTGACAGATTGTAGCATAGGAATGTCATTTCCTATCAAAAGAATGTCATTCACGTACAATACGAGGAATACGATAGTTCTTTCTATAAATCTACTATAGATGCATGGTTCATCTGGATTTTTGATAATGCCAAATTCTTTGACTGTCTCATCAAAACAGATGTTCAAACTCCGCTATGCCTGCTTTAGTCCATAGATGGACTTAAGCAACTTGCACACCTTTCCGCAGCTCCCACTCTGAATGAAACCCTCTGGCTGGTCCATATAGACACACTATTCTAAATTTCCATTCAGAAAAGCGGTCTTTACGTCCATCTGCCAAATCTCATAATCATGGAAGGCAGCAATGGCAAGAAGGATCCGAATGGATTTCAGCATAGCCACTGGAGAAAAGGTTTCGTCATAGTCTAAACCAGGTCTTTGACGAAAACCCTTTGCAACAAGTCTAGCTTTATAGGTCTCAACCTGTCCATCTACACCAATCTTCCTTTTGAAGATCCACTTGCATCCTACGGGTTTTACCCCATCTGGAGCAACGTCCAACGTCCATACATTATTGGTGTACATGGACTCCATATCGGTCCGCATTTCATCCATCCATTTTACCGAGTCAACGCTCTGAATGAACTGCTGGAAGCTAATCGGCTCAACACTATCAATGATGTAATCCTCTCTATCCCCGTCTATGAGAAAACCGTAGTATATCTCGGGCGGATGAGACTGCCTACTACTCCTGCGGAGAGGCACAGGAATGTCCTGATCTTTCGAACCCTCTGGTTCTACTAAGCTTTCAGTAATAGCTCGTGGTTCTGGAATTTCTTCCAGTTCTATTGCGCTCCCACTTATCTGATTTTCCAAAAACTCAGTTTCCAAGAAGTGGGCATGACGAGAAAAAAAAACCTTTTGTTCCTTTTCGCAATATAAGAAATATCCCTTGGAGTTCTTTGGATATCCCACAAACTTGCACTGTACTGAGCGTGCCTCGAGTTTGTCTGCATGTTGCTTTTTGACAAAAGCTGGACATCCCCATGTCTTAATGTGCTTAACATAGGGTTTCTTCCCACACCACATCTGATATGGTGTGGTAGGCACAGTTTTAGTTGGAACTCGGTTCAAAAGGTATGCTGCTGATTCTAGTGCATATCCCTAGAATGATCGCGGTAACTCAGCGTTACTCATCATGGAACGTACCATATCCAATAGGGTCCGGTTCCGTCTCTCCGATACACCGTTATGTTCCGGAGTGTATGGAGGAGTAAGCTGAGAGAGAATTCCATTCTCTTTTAGGTAATCTTGGAACTCGGCACTTAAGTATTCACCACCTCGATCAGATCTCAGTGTCTCGATACTTTTGCCTGTTTGTTTTTCTACTTCATTCTTATATTCCTGGAATTTTCCAAAGGCTTCGGATTTATGTTTCATTAAGAAGACATATCCGTACCTTGAAAAGTCATTCCTAAAAGTAATGAAGTAAGAATAACCGCTTCGTGCATGCGTAGACATTGGACCGCACACGTCGCTGTGTACGAGTTCCAAGAGCTCGCTCGCTCTTACTCCGTGTCCAGTGAACGGAGTCTTTGTCATCTTTCCTTTGAGACAGGATTGACAAGCAGCATATGATTGATATTCGAACGGATCCAAATATCCTTCTGTATGTAACTTCGTCAACCTTCTCTCATTGATGTGACCCAGTCTACAATGCCATAAGATAGCCTGATTTGTTTCCGAAGATTTTCTTTTGTGTGTATTCTGGACATTGAAAATCTGTGGTTGGTTTAATACGTATATACCATTGTTTAATGTACCTGACCCAATCAAAACTTGATTAAGGTGAATGTTTACAACATTGCTTACAAATGCAAATTCATAACCTTCTTTAGATAATAAAGATACAAATATGATATTATAGGTTGCATTGGGTACAAAATAACAATCACGCAAAACCAAAACATGTCCATCTGACATCCCCAGGTGATAGTCCCCCATGGACTCAGCATCCATGCCAGCTCCGTTTGCAACTCTGAGGGTCATATCACCTTCCTTCAAAACCCTACGCCTTCTCAGTGCCTGTAAAGAATTACAGATATGAGATCCTGATCCGGTATCCAATACCCAGGATGTAGAGTTTATTGATAAACAGTTTTCAATAACATACACACCTGAAGCTGAAGCCGCAACTTGCTTCAGATCCTGGGTTCTGGCCTTCCAAGCCCTGCAATCCCTTTTCCAGTGTCCACTCTTGTGACAGTAAAAGAATTCTTCCTTTCCCACAAGCTTTCCCGCTACCTTTGTTGCCTTTGTCTTTCCCTTCGTATCCACTTTACTAACACCGCCCCTTGGTTTGGCGGTGGCTTTCTTCTTATTTCCCTTGGCTTTCGCCTTGGACCTAGAAGAGGAAGATCCTCCTACAAACAAAGTGGATGTTTCCCTATCTTTCTGTAGGGTGCCCTCTGCACTCCTCAGCATGTTGAGGAGTTCTGAAAGTTCAACTTCTTTTTCTTGTAAGTTGAAGTTCAGGATAAACTGGGCGTAAGTGGAAGGAAGGGACCGGAGAATCAAGCCCGTGTAGAGCTCGTTCTCTAACGTGGTCCCAAGGTCCGCGAGCTCCTCAATGAAGCCAATCATCTTAAGCACGTGTTCCTCTACCGATGATCCGACGGCCAATCTCGCCGAAAACAGCTTTTTGGAGACTTTGTATCTGGTGATACGGGATTGCTCTCCATACAGTTCTTTTGTATGGGGAAATATGGATTCAAGGTCCATATTCTCGTTCCTCCTCTGATGTTCATTGTCCATAGAGGCAAGCACGAGGCACTTGGCCTTCGCACAATCGATTTCCTAGGTCTTACGGATTTCCCTATCCGCGACGCTGGTTTTGGGACCTGGGACAGGGGGAGCTTTGGTGGTGAGGAGATACCCCAACTTGTCATAAGTGATTGCTATTTTGACATTCCTGAGCCAATCTTTGTAGTTTGGCCCTGTCAGTATGTTTTTATCAAGTAGTAACTTAAGTCCAGTCATGATGATTGGTCACTGCAATTAGGAGAGAAAGAAGAAACACTTTAGCATGATGCTCTTGCAAGTTTAGAGTGGTTTTTAATTTGTCTAAACAAGATGGCTCCCACTGTCTCTCGAATCCCTCCTCAGACCAAAAAGGAAGAATTAGTCAGGATCAATCTCACTGTACAATACTTGCTTAATCGTTCAGCCAGGCTAGTGTCGGTACTTCGAGGGAGGTTTTCCAACGCTTTCGCGAAGTTCCTTAATTAAATAACCTCTTTTCCCTGTGGGCGTAGCCCCGCTAACACCTTTCTAGACACCTACTTGGTTTATAGCATTGATCATTAAGTGAGAAATTTCCTGAGGAGTAGCATATACACATAGTAGGATCGGGATCCAAATATCATTGCGTGACAAAACTGAAGGAATCCTACCAGAATCATCACACTCCAAATGGTATGCAGTGCTAGCAAGTTTCAGTTCTTTTGAAACTCTCGATGTGGATTTTTGCCCCATGCTCTTATGACCTTGACTTTGGCCAACAAATCATAAGTCACATATCAAGTTCTACCCGTCATTCTCCAGGTTAATTTGAACCCACCCGCACCTACTCTTGACTTTGGCCAACAAGGCAGTACGACTGTCCCAAACCAACACATCTATCTATGCTGCACATGAATACCCAATAGCTACCAATCACTATGCCTTGACTTTGGCCAACAAACATAACTTGAATACTATTGACTATTCCTGTGAAACGACGGAGGGCTACGAATGGTTTTGGCGAAACCATGAACGTAGTGAACTTGATATAATCGATGGAACGAGATAGCTTTTAAAAGGAGCGGCTTAAGCTCCGCGTTTAAAAGTTGATTTTGAAAAGAAACCGAGTGGTTTTGAAAGTGTTCCAACGACTCAACTTTGGTTTATTTTCTTGAATTAATTTAATGCGTCCCATCATTTAATCCTACCATTGCAGAAAACAATGAAAATATGACGTACACTTATGCCATCCGCATTCGCCACGGGGCCCCGTCATTACCCGTTAGGTTACTTAACTAACGATAGAGCGGGGGCTGGACTAAAGCGGATGCAAAACATAAGCAACGCCTAAATAGATATCATATATAGATATACACATTCGTCCCATGCAATGATAGCCATTCTAGATTAAAGATGAACACATTGGATATACTAGGAATCCGCAATCCGTACGAGCCTATAACGAAGAGCGGATTTGTAACACTTTGAAATTTCGTTGGAATGTTTTTCGTGATAATTAGCAATTGAGCGTGTTATTTTATATGTGTACATAGGATTGCTAGTTATTTTTATTCGTGTTAGCAAATTGGAAAACTTTCCCTTGTAGTGTACACTTGCACACTTAGCCATTTTTGAGACCTAGGTTTAAAGTGTTAGCCATTCTTTTGTTGCATGGTCGCTAACTTATCCCCACCATTTTAATCATGTCATAAATCTTTTCATAATTCAAAATTGATTAGAATATGAAGGCATGGTGTTAGGTAGAAAAAGCTTGACTTTTGACCCCCATTTTTCCTTCTCTTCTCTCTCTCTTTCCCCATCTCACAATTCTGAGAATTCCAGCAGTGAAAACCCCCATCTTTCTCCATCTTTTCTTCTCCTCTTTCATTTCCTTTTTATCCCTACACAAAACCTACACAAATCAACCTATTTTTCATCACAAAACCATCGGAAAGTGAGCTTTTTGGGGTGTTTGAAGGCAAATCTGCACACTTGATGTTAGTGCTGGGATTTTTGGTGTTTCATAGGGTATTTTGAAGGTATTAACTCATGTTAGCACTCCTTTTCCATAAACTTGTAGTATTCTTTAGCAAAAATCTCATTTTTGTGCATTTTTAGTGATATTAAAGGATATTTGTGATTCACATGTTAGATTAGGGTTTTGTTAGTTTGGTTAGCTCTATTATATGTTATTAAAGCTATATTAGGCCAGGTTTGTTTCAGTTTGCACAGAAATACCATAAAGTTCCATTTTAGTGCAGATGTGTGGATTTTAACTTGATTTAAGGCTCTGTAGGATCTGCTACTACCCGAGATGTTTCAGAGCAAAACTAGATATTACTGTAGAATGTATGGGGGGTATAGAGTGTACACACCAAACCTGGGAGCCCACCCCCTACCCAGGCCGTCGGAATATTCTTTATGGCCGCAATTTGCGGCCAGATGAGTGAGTTGGGGTTTGGGGTTTGGGACACAGGAGTCTGCTGTTATGTGTAGTATTTTGGTGTATATAGTTTTACAATATCATTTCTGTATCAAAATCTGGAGGTGAATACCTATTTTCCCGTATTTTAATCTTCGCGACACGCGTGATACGTGTGTATGGGTTTGGGTTCTGCGTATCGCGACGCGTCGGAGTGGCTTCAGGCGCGTAATCACACGTTTTAGCGTATCGCGCGCACACGCGCTTGGTTTGCGACACGGGTTTCTAGTTGACCTTAAATGTCGTGTTTGTATGGTTTGAGCTTATGCGTGATATTCTGTGGAATTCTAGGTTCGCAGGCGAATGCGACGGACGCCGCGAAGAAGGGGAAACAAGTCATTGGCTATACCTAGCGAGAGACTACGGTGAGTAGATTTAACACCTACGGGGATATCGCCCGCATGGCGTTCTACATCAGGGCAGATAGGATCTTGTAGTTACATTTCCATACATTGACTGTTCATGGCAACTATTTAGTGCATACCACATTCCCTGATATTTGTATATAAACTAGAATTGATAGAACACTGCACCATTACTAACGGTTCATGTTGCACGAGCACTATCCTGCAGGCTACACACACACCGTTAGTAGTGCCAGGACACTCACACTGTAGAACTTGACATGATATTCATACTTGATGCGTATATCACATCGGATTATTATGTTGTAGCTCATCTTTATGTGACTTGACATGATATTCATACTTGATGCACATATCACATCACATTAACATGCATATTGCTTTGGATTACATGTGATTTCTAGATTTGGGAACCGTGGCTATTTCAAACATGTAATCATTTAAAAACCCGGTTCCCTTGATATGATATTTCGGTGCGCCCACCATGTGTTTTCTCGGTGCTAGAGCGATATATATTGAGAGAGGGCTGACCCGGACTGACGGATGCCCGATATAATGAGAGAGGGCTGACCCGGACTGACGGATGCCCGATATATTGAGAAAGGGCTGACCCGGACTGACGGATGCCCGAAATATTGAGAGAGGGCTGACCCGGACTGACGGATGCCCGATATATTGAGAGAGGGCTGACCCGGACTGACGGATGCTCGATATATTGAGAGAGGGCTAACCCGGACTGACGGATGCCCAATAGAGGAGAATTTGCGTGTCGATGCTAGACACGAGTATTTATGATATTTGGGTGCCGATGTTGGGCACTCGTGATTCTCAGGGATGTACAGGATTTGAGGGCCGATAGGAGTGACGACGTCTGGGTTGTTGGGATTTGCGGTGCATATATATATATATTCCACATTGACCTTCTGTCTAGATGTTATATTCCCATGCTCAGCATTCATTATTGCATCTTATCCTGTAGTTGTATCACCTGATGGAGCACTTGCATGATCATTGCACATACTGCTTATCTCGCATTGATATCACCTGCTGGCATATGTTAGAGTATAGCAGTACGTGCATGCTCGCGATTACCTTTATATGTTATCTCTATTCACGAGTTGGCAACTCACCCCCGTTGTGCCACAGTGTTTGCAGGTTGCCCTTCGGAGTAGTCGCGGCAGGCTGCTTTCATACACCTTTTGACACAGATACCCCCTCAGTTGGTGTACTAGCTCTTTTGCAGATAGGTGGGTTTTGTGCGGTATCTGTTTATCTTTCAGCTATGTACATTGTTGTATCTAGTAATCTCCATCTACCATATATGTATTTGACTTAGAGACAGCTTGAGGACGATGATGTATATTATTGGTATTCTGGTGTCGAGCTCGTTGTGAGCCGACTTTACTTATGTAGTTTATTCTATCTATGATGTTCCCACTTGTTGTTCTTGGTCTTCGCTACGGCGTCGTATATTGTTATCTTGGTGATTATTTACTTAAAATTTCATATAACTTTTTAAATGCTTCCATTTAAAACTTAAAACACTCTGTACTCTTACTGGTTTGATTTCTGGGTTCTCGGTTCACTTAGTCACGTTACGCCTATAGACGTTACGTAGGTTAAGTGCCGGTCACGGGCCGAACTTTGTGTCGTGACAAAGTTGGTATTAGAGTGTAGGTTTTACCTTTCGGAGTGTAGGATGACCCTGGTATGATGGTGTAGGTAGCTGCAGCAGGGTAGCGTAGCGTGTGTATGTTCCGCGGCATACACACGACACGGTACTCCGCCTACGCGACCTTAGGACTTATTGATTTAAATTCCTTCATGAGTCTATACATTCTTGTGATTCGATTTTCGTATCCTTATCGAATCCTATTGTTCCTTTCAGCCATTATGCCGCCAAAGACTACGAGGGCGCAGAGAGCGGCCGCGAGGGACGAGATTCGAGTTGACTCGTCCGAGACGAGGACTGATCCGGGTAGTACACCGGTTGTGCCCGAGCAGGCTGTTCCTGCTGTGACAGATCAAATTGCCATGTTAGGGGCTGGTGTGCAGGAGATGCGCCAGACGATGGGATCCAGTATGTTGGAGATGCGCCAGATGATGGGATCTCTAGTTGAGACACTTCGAGCGCTGCGACCAGAGGTAGTTCCACCCGTTGCAGAGACCGCGGTGGTACCCACAGTACAGGCAGTTGTCCCTGCAGCTACAGAGGTTATTACAGTATCGCTGTCAGAGTTTATGAGGCCGAAGTCTCCAATTTTCATAGGCACCGATACAGCCGAGGACCCACAGTCTTTCATTGATAGGATGGCTCGGTTATGCCGTTCCCTCAGATGCGCAGATGTGAGATGGGTTGAGTTCACGAGCTTTCGCCTGGAAGGCCTCGTGCAGAAATGGTGCGAATCAGTTGAGAAGGGTAGAGCAGCAGGTCTTCCTCCTATGACCTGGACCGAGTTTGTGGCGCTATCCCTTGCCCGTTTTCTTCCTCAGAGTGTTAGGGATGCCCGAGCACGCAGATTTGAGTCCTTGCGCCAGACGCCAGAGATGTCAGTGGCAGAGTACGATGTGTTGTTTACAGAGCTATCATTTTATGCTCCGTACCTAGTGGCTACTGAGGAGTTGCGAGTCAAGAGATTTGTCCGAGGCTTTCTTACACCACTGTTTATGGCGATCAGTGCACAGCATTACGAGACATATGCAGCAGCTGTAGACGCAGCCCTATTAGTCGAGGAGCGCTTTGCTGAGACTTCGGCAGTTCCAGAGCCGAAGAGAGTTCGTGCGGATACATCAGCGCAGAGACAGCATTTTCAGCGCCGTGATAGACGTATTGCAGGCAGCAGAGATTCATGGCGGGGCCGGTTATTCAGTTCCTATGCCCAGGAGGGTCATCGGTCATCGTCGGGATGTTTTCGCTGCGGGAGTTCTTACCATCATGTACGAGATTGTCCTGAGTTACCCCGGAGGGAGGTAGCAGCACCGCACGTCAGACTACCACCTTCACCACCCCAGACGGCATTGCCTATAGTACCTACTGTTACTCCGCGTCAGACGCATGCACAGGGAGGTCATGGTCGCGGAGGATTTGTTCATAGAGGACGAGGTGACCGAGGCAGAGGACAACCAGCTTCCGGCAGGGGACAGCCAGTCACAGGTGGAGAGCAGGCATGAGTTTTTGCCTTGACGCATCAGGACGCGCAGGCGTCCAATGCGGTGGTCTCAGGTATCCTTCCAGTATGTTCGGTTGATGCACACGTATTATTCGATCCCGGATCCACGCACTCGTACGTATCCACACACTTTGTGCCGAGTTTAGGTAGAGAGTCCGGTTTGCTTGGTCATCCGCTTGTTGTGACTACTCCTGTGGGAGAGTCGTTTGTTGCTAGGCACGTGTTCCGATCCTGTACCGTCCGTATTGGCGAGAGAGAGTTGCCGGTCGATTTGATCCTTCTTGAGATGTTGGACTTCGACGTTCTTTTGGGCATGGATTGGTTAACCACGTGCTATGCTTCTGTTGACTGCCGTGAGAAGACAGTTAGATTTTGTTTTCCCGGCGAGTCGGTTTTTGTTGTGTTGGGAGACCATGGTGCCACCCCTCACAGTGTGATTTCTTCTTTTCGCACTGGACAGCTTTTGCGGAAGGGATGTCATGGATTTCTCGCCTATGTTTGTGATACTAGAGCTACAGAGGTTTCGTTGGATCAGATTCCGGTTGTTAGCGAGTTCCCTGATGTGTTCCCTGACGAGCTTCCTGGGATACCGCACGAGCGTGATATTTCTTTCTGTATTGATTTGGTTCCTGGCGTGGGGCCTATTTCTGTACCGCCCTATCGGATGGCCCCAGCGGAACTTAGAGAATTGAAGGGTCAGTTTCAAGATTTGCTGGATAAGGCACTTATTCTGCCCAGTGTTTATCCTTGGGGTTCTCCAGTCCTGTTTGTCAAGAAGAAGGACGGCAGTATGCGTTTGTGTATCGACTACCGCCAGCTGAACAGGGTGACAGTGTGGAACAGATATCCTTTGCCACGCATCGACGATTTTTTCGACCAGCTTCAGGGGGCAGGATACTTTTCGAGGATCGATTTGCGATCAGGCTACCATCAGCTGCAGGTTCGACAGGAAGACATTCCTAGGACAGCCTTCCGCACACGTTATGGCCATTATAAGTTTTTGGTGATGTCGTTCGGACTCACCAACGCGCCAGCAGCATTCATGGACTTGATGAACCATATTTTCCGGCCGTATCTTGATCTGTTCATCATAGTGTTCATTGACTATATTCTGGTGTATTCTCAGAGTAGAGAGGAGCACGAGCAGCACCTGCGGATTACACTGCAGACCTTGAGGGAGCATCAGCTTTTCGCCAAATTCTCCAAGTGTGCTTTCTTGCTGGATAGCGTAGATTTCTTGGGGCACGTGATTACACGAGATGGTATTTGTTTAGACCCGAGGAAGATTGAGTCCGTTCGGAGTTGGCCTAGACCCACGTCAGTGACGGAGGTTCGCAGCTTTCTAGGGCTGGCAGGCTATTACAGGCGATTCGTGCAGGACTTCTCTCGCATTGCTACACCTTTGACCGGGTTGACCCGGAAGGGAGTTCATTTTGATTGGACGGAGGAGTGTGAGCACAGTTTCCAGAAGCTACGGGCTCTACTGACTACGACACCAGTGCTATCATTGCCTTCAGGATCAGGCGGATTTGTAGTCTACTGTGACGCTTCACAAGTGCGGCTAGGGTGCGTTTTGATGCAGCATGACAGGGTGATCGCGTATGCTTCGCGACAATTAAAGAAACATGAACAGAATTACCCCACTCATGATCTGGAGATGGCTGCAGTGGTCTTTGCACTTAAGATCTGGCGACATTATCTGTATGGAGAGTCGTGCCAGATATTCACTGACCACAAGAGCTTAAAGTATATATTCCAGCAGCGAGACCTGAACCTTAGACAACGCCGATAGATGGAGTTAGTAAAGGATTACGATTGTGAGATCTTGTATCACCCGGGCAGGGCGAATGTAGTGGCGGATGCTTTGAGCAGGAGGCCCGGGGGTAGTCTATCTTGTTTGAGCACAGTGCAGAGGCAGTCGTCGGCAGATTGGCAGATCTTATGCGACAACCGGGTACAGTTCGAGTTTACGACGATCGGAGAACAGATTGCGCATGTTCCTGCACGCCCACAGTTGCTTGACCTTATACATAAGGTACAGCACAGTGATGACCGCTGTTCAGAGATCAGGACGCAGATGGGACAAGGCAGATTTTCCGAGTTCGTGATCGATGATCAGGGGATATTACGATTTGGGACTAGACTGTGCGTACCAGATGCTGAGGGATTGCGGCGCGAGATTCTTGAGGAGGCACATCGATCGGTATATAGTGTTCATCCTGGTTCCACCAAGATGTACCATGACTTGAGAGGTGTTTACTGGTGGGACGGAATGAAGAGAGACATCGCAGATTTTGTGTCAAGATGCCTGACTTGTCAGCAAGTCAAGGCTGAGCACCAGAAGCCCGCGGGAGAGCTACAGCCGTTACCCATTCCGGAGTGAAAATGGGAACATATATCTATGGACTTCATTGTGGGTCAACCCAGGACTAGTCAAGGGTATAACTCCATCTGGGTGATCGTGGATCGTTTGACGAAAGCGGCTCACTTCCTACGGGTGAAGACGACTTTCGGGTTTGCTCAGTATGCCCAGATTTACATTGATGAGATTGTACGACTGCACGGAGTTCCGACATGTATCGTGTCCGATAGTGGCACCCAGTTTACCAGCCGGTTATGGCAGAGACTTCGGGAGGCTTTGGGCACTCGCTTGAGTTTCAGCACAGCATTCCATCCGCAGACCGACGGACAGTCAGAGCGGACTATTCAGACTCTCGAGGACATGCTCAGAGCATGCGTATTAGACTTCGGAGGTAGCTGGGATCATCATTTGCCCTTAGTAGAGTTCTCCTACAACAACTGCTACCAGGAGACCATTCAGATGGCACCGTTTGAGGCTCTTTATGGGAGGAGATGCAGATTGCCCACCTGTTGGACGGAGCTCAGTGAGAGCAGTATCTTAGGGTCGCAGATTGTGGAGGAGACGACCGCGAAGATCCAGTTGATTCGCGATAGGATGAGAGCAGCCCAGAGTAGGCAGAGATCTTATGCGGACCGTCGTCGGCGCAGACTTAAGTTTTCTGTTGGTGATCATGTTTTCTTGACGGTCTCCCCAATGAAAGGCATGATGAGGTTTGGGAAGAAGGGGAAGCTTAGTCCCAGATATGTGGGCCCCTTCGAGATCCTCGAACGTGTTGGTGCGGTTGCGTATCGATTAGCCCTTCCGTCCAGTTTTCCAGACGTGCACCCCGTATTTCACGTTTCGATGCTCCGCAGATATCTTCATGATCCTTCGCATGCGATTCAACACCCGACGATCCAGCTTGAGCGCGACCTTTCCTATGCAGAGCAGCCGGTGATGATCTTGGATCGACAAGTGAAGAAATTGAGGTCGAAAGAGATACCGTCCGTCAAGGTACTTTGGCGTGGACAGAGCGGCGAGGAGGTCACTTGGGAGACCGAGAGCGAGATGAGGAGGAGGTTTCCCCACCTTTTTGAAGGTACGTGTAGTTAGATTTTTTTAATTCGGGGACCGAATTTCTTTAAGGGGGTAGATTGTAACACTTTGAAATTTCGTTGGAATGTTTTTCGTGATAATTAGCAATTGAGCGTGTTATTTTATATGTGTACATAGGATTGCTAGTTATTTTTAGTCGTGTTAGCAAATTGGAAAATTTTTCTTTGTGGTGTATACTTGCACACTTAGCCATTTTTGAGACCTAGGTTTAAAGTGTTAGCCATTCTTTTGTTGCATGGTTGCTAACTTATCCCCACCATTTTAATCATGTCATAAATCTTTTCATAATTCAAAATTGATTAGAATATGAAGGCATGGTGTTAGGTAGAAAAAGATTGACTTTTGACCCCATTTTCCCTTCTCTTCTCTCTCTCTTTCCCCATCTCAGAATTCTGAGAATTCCAGCAGGGAAAACCCCCATTTTTCTCCATCTTTTCTTCTCCTCTTTCATTTCCTTTTTATCCCTACACAAAACCTACACAAATCAACACATTTTTCATCACAAAACCTTGGGAACGTGAGCTTTTTAGGGTGTTTGAAGGCAAATCTGCACACTTGATGTTAGAGCTGGGATTTTTGGTGTTTCATAGGGTCTTTTGAAGGTATTAACTCATGTTAGCACTTCTTTTCCATAAACTTGTAGTATTCTTTAGCAAAAATCTCATTTTTGTGCATTTTTAGTGATATTAAAGGATATTTGTGATTCACATGTTAGATTAGGGTTTTGTTAGTTTGGTTAGCTCTATTATATGTTATTAAAGCTATAATAGGCCATGTTTGTTTCAGTTTGCACAGAAATACCAAAAAGTTCCATTTTAGTGCAAAAGTGTGGATTTTAACTTGATTTAAGGCTCTGTAGGATCTGCTGCTACCCGAGATGTTTCAGAGCAAAACTAGATATTACTGTAGCATGTATGGGGGGTATTGAGTGCACACACCAAACCTAGGAGCCCACCCCTTACCCAGGCCGCCGGAATATTCTTTATGGCCGCAATTTGCGGCCAGATGAGTGAGTTGGGGTTTGGGGTTTGGGACACAGGAGTCTGCTGTTATGTGTAGTATTTTGGTGTATATAGTTTTACAATATCATTTCTGTATCAAAATCTGGAGGTGAATACCTATTTTCCCGTATTTTAATCTTCGCGACACGCGTGATACGTGTGTATGGGTTTGGGCTCTGCGTATCGCGACGCGTCGGAGTGGCTTCAGGCGCGTAATCACACGTTTTAGCGTATCGCGCACACACGCGCTTGGTTTGCGACACGGGTTTCTAGTTGACCTTAAATGTCATGTTTGTATGGTTTGAGCTTATGCATGATATTCTGTGGAATTCTAGGTTCGCAGGCGAGTGCGACGGACGCCGCGAAGAAGGGGAAACAAGTCATTGGCTATACCTAGCGAGAGACTACGGTGAGTAGATTTAACATCTACGGGGATATCGCCAGCATGGCGTTCTACGTCAGGGCTGATAGGATCTTGTAGTTATATTTGCATACATTGACTGTTCATGGCTACTATTTAGTGCATACCACATTCCCTGATATATGTATATAAACTAGAATTGATAGAACACCGCACCATTACTAACGGTTAATGTTGCACGAGCATTATCCTGCATGCTACACACTCACCGTTATTAGTGCCATGACACTCACACTGTAGAACTTGACATTATATTCATACTTGATGCGTATATCACATCGGATCATTATGTTGTAGCTCATCTTTATGTGACTTGACATGATATTCATACTTGATGCACATATCACATCACATTGACATGCATATTGGTTTGGATTACATGTGATTTCTGGATTTGGGAACCGTGGCTATTTCAAACATGTAATCATTTAAAAACCCGGTTCCCTTGATATGATATTTCGGTTCGCCCACCATGTGTTTTCTCGGTGCTAGAGCGATATATATTGAGAGAGGGCTGACCCGGACTGACGGATGCCCGATATATTGAGAGAGGGCTGACCCGGACTGACGGATACCCGATATATTGAGAGAG
The DNA here is from genome assembly GCA_030015575.1 of Agapanthus africanus. Classification (NCBI taxonomy): domain Eukaryota; kingdom Viridiplantae; phylum Streptophyta; class Magnoliopsida; order Asparagales; family Amaryllidaceae; genus Agapanthus; species Agapanthus africanus. The sequence continues at coordinate 273,800,217 of JASDDO010000012.1, forward strand.
GGCTGACCCGGACTGACGGATGCCCGATATATTGAGAGAGGGCTGACCTGGACAGACGGATGCCCGATATATTGAGAGAGGGCTGACCCGGACTGACGGATGCCCGATAGAGGAGGATTTGCGTGTCGATGCTAGACACGAGTATTTATGATATTTGGGTGCCTATGTTGGACACTCGTGATTCTCAGGGATGTACAGGATTTGAGGGCCGATGGGAGTGTCGGCGTCTGGGTTGTTGGGATTTGCGGTGCATATATATATATATATATATATATATATATATATATATATATATTCCACATTGACATTCTGTGTAGATGTTATATTTGTTAGTTATATGTATGCCCTAGAGGCCATTACTGTACATGCGATGTATATTGTAGTGGATGCTAGGACATATATAGGGAGGACTTTCTTGCTCGACATGATAGTATGCTATCTGGTTGTACTTTATCTTAACTTGTATTCTGATTGTCTCTATGTTACATGTTGATAAAGCCCTTAGGATATGTACTCGACTACTGGGACTATGATGAGATCATACTAGTGGGGCCACGGTAGTCGACGAGTACATCCTATAACTGTTCCTAGTCGTGGGTGTATCGAGACAGGGCATCGATGCACCAGAGTAGACTAGCGTATACGCATCTTGACCCATATGATGGGCGATGGATGATCCCATATCCATCGGTGTTTGACATCAAGGATGGTGTACGGGTGCTCAGTGGAGACTGGGTACACTGGACGGACTCGCCGAGAACTCCCAGATGGTATTATACCATACGTCAGATGGCAGTTCTCCGGTGACACTGGTACAGAGTAGTCTGTTGACCCGAGATCGTCATAGAGTCTTGTGTGATTCCCACTGTGCTTTGATTTCCATCATACCACGTCCAAGAGGGCGTGCAAAAAGGTGGCTTTTGGGTACAGTCCCGAATCACATGGAGGCAATGAGCGATAGGAGGGGATTCGTCTCTCCCGGTATAGGGAGTTGATGTTGTGCTGTGTTCGATTGGCTATAACCGGAAATCCCTGGCCAGGGTTGCTGAGATTTACTGGTAAGTGTTATCAGTAGTTTCTCGAACTGTTATAGACCTCAAATCGACACGACTTATCAAGCTACTGGGGTCTGACGTTTACCACCCCTAGGCGAGATATGCGACATATCAGACGACGAGACCGGACTGTATGGGAGTGTTACTGTTTGGATTCACAGGAGAAGTTACAGGCTTGCCTGTTGATCTTCTGAGTGCTCAATACCTGGGTAGCTGTTACGTTTAGCTGACCGCTTGCAACTTGTGGGTGATTGATATGATCATCACCTACTGCCGGCGTATTGAAGATTCTTTAGAGTCCTACATAGAGGTTTCTTGACTCAGGCAAAACCGAGTAGGAGCACATATGTGATATGTGCGGGACCGAGGATAAAGCGATATATGATACCGTATTATATTCTCGCGATATTTGATATCAGCCGGGTCATCGGATCAAGTGTTGATTCGATGAATCGGTATGGATAAATATTAGCCGGTTATTTGCGATATAGCCGGATTGTCGGATCAAGTGTTGATTCGATAATTTAATGTATAATAATATATGTGATATATTAAATTGCATTAACTAATATTTGCTCACTAAAAGATTCTTTTTCTCACTCGGGTAATACATTTGATATATATGGGATATATGTTAATTGTATTATTTTATTTTGTTACGATAAATATTATATATGTGATATATAATATTGTAACATGATATGATAAATAATGCAACTTGTTTAGTGGAGTTTAAACATGATTAGGGTTTGGATTAGGGTTAAACTTTCTAGAAGTTTCTAGAAGGTTTTATTTTGTTTTGTGAAAGATATTTGTTCATGACTCATGCTTTAACCCAACCCAAACCCTAACCCTAGTTAATTCTCTACAAAGGTTCACTTGACCATGGTTGCATAATTCTATCATATGATTATTTTCCTATTCATCACAAAAGGATTTTTACATTATTCATCATCTTCTTCCTTCTTCTTCTAAGCTTGAAATGGTTTCTTGCTTTGATTTTGTGATGAATAAATATGAGAAAAAGATAAATAAATAGAGAAAAATTCATACTTCATCATCCTCATCTTCCCTTGCCATTTAGATGAGGGTGTTCACATCATTTCATGAGTGTTAGCTTGTGTTAAAGAAACTTCGAGGTAGATCATCTTAGTATCGAAGATCGGAAGCATAGGTTGCGTCTTTCTCTTCGTGGAACCTCTCGAGAGTCCGGAACCCGATGATCGCAGCGAAGGGACCACAACACGGAGCATATGAAGTGAAGGACCGGATCTACAAAGGTTGTGATCCCTCTCACTTAGTGTTAAATCGTTTAGCATGTTGTTTTTCGCCTAATCTATAGTTTAATGTTCCGTATTAGGGTAGTTCGGCACGGCTAATTTTTTAATCGGGCATGGTTGATGCCTCGTAGACCCTTGTGCGCGTGCCTAGCAACCCTACAGTGGTATCAGAGCCAAGCTAGAGCTTTAGGCGAAGTCTAGACGAAGTTTAAAGTCCGATCGAACCCGGAAAACCCGAAACCCAAAACTCAAAATTGCTCTCTGGAAATTTTCTAAAAACTGGGATTTTTCCACATTAAAAATATCCAAAAATTACAGCAGGTAATTATAAGAATTACTTTGAAGCACGTGAGCACAAGTCGACAAAAGTAGCGCGGATCCGCGGCCCCACCCCTACATGTGCGGCGCTTCCGCGGCTACACAGTCGATTCTTGTCACGTGCTTCCAACAGTAACTCCTATTTTTTATTGTTTTATTTTCTGGGAATTTTTAATATTTATTCTACAGTTGAGTTTTCTGAGTTTATTTTGGGGATTCGATGTTTCGATCGGAGTATTAGATTTTGTCTATGTGGCTTTCCGGATAATTTTTAGAAACTGTTAAAAAGTTCGAACGGATATCAATAACTCACTTTTTCCCCTGTCGGAAAATTTTTCAAAAGTTGGATTTTTTCTCGTGTTTAAGAATGTTCTAAGTCGTGCAAGTAACGCGATGGACCCGCTAGAAGACAACAAACCTTAACTCGATTATGTGACCGTCTTGAACTGCCTTTTGAACCTTAGGGTTTGGGGCAGTACGGCATGCCACATGTGAGGCGTTGGCTTGACCCTTCTACGGCTGGACCATTGGTACTGTGGCATGTAATGGATGTTTTTAAACTGATTTCAAGTGTTGAGATATATTGGGGAAATCTTGGATGCTTGATGATTCGATCGGAAAGTTTAACTTTTTCTATTTATCTGGAATGTGATACAATATTTGGAATCCACAAGTAGTTATGAGATAACTGATTTGAATATTATAGACATAGTAGTTTAGTCTCAAATGATCGGTTGCCAAGGAATTTTGATGCGATCAAAAGCCCGTCGCAATCACGTAGCGTACGCGGATACTCGCCGGGTAAACTTAATAGACAGCCTCACTCCATAGCCCCGACCAAGTGACTGTAGGAGAACCCCGTCGCCGAAAGCATCCGTTCGGGTGCTCCCGGTAGCGGTGTTCCACCTTGGTGCACTTCGTCGACGGTATCGGGGGTGCGGCCGTCTACTAAAGTTTGCGACGAGCATTCGATCAGGACGTCGGGAATCTTGTTGAATTGCCCGACTTGATATTGAAAAGAGTTTTCGATAAAGAGACTAAAATGCGGAGTTTATAATTGTTAGGCATGTGATGTCTAAGGAATTCATTTGGTTAGGCATGTGATGTCTAAGAAGGTTGCGGATTCCAACTGTTGTAGTTTTACACTTTCTTTTCTGTGACCGTAAGCGTAGTATGTGGTGTATCGCCGGCTTCGTTGCTATACATCAACGACAATCGGGATACGCATACTTGCTTACGTCGATGATATGAGATATTATGTGTTGCTGTGATATGTTATATTGGATCGTTGTGTTTGAATAGCCGGGGTTTTATGTGAGATGAGAGTTTTTCTTTTTTATTCATGTAAGATTCATTTGTATGTAATATTCTTTTATTGGGGCACTTCCAGGTAGCGAAAGATGTCACCGTTGTATATTATTTACTTTTCCGCATTAGGTAGACCCAAGGCGGGGAGCACAAGTAACCGGGTTCTAGGGTCCAGTGGGAGACCATCTCGAGGAGTCGAGACCGGGTCTCCTAACCCTAGAATTGGTAGTGTTACTTGCCGCTCTCGTAGGGGTCTAGGGATGTGGGTTTGGCTATTCATCGCGGCCGTGGAATCCGTGTTTTATACAGGCTCGTATTGAAAACACGGACGTCCTAGTATATCCAATATTTCATATATGTTTCTTCTGCTGAAATGTTCTGTGATGAGATCATATTACTACATGTGACGAATGTTTATATTATATATATGAGATATATGTTATATTGCAGATTTCGTTTCAAAAGAGATGCTTGTGAAGCATAATTAAAATGGGACTTCATTAATGAGATTAATGAAATAAAAGAAACCTAAGATGTTGTAGAAACTTGTTTATAAAAACTGGTAGCTACAGTTCTTGCTTTGCATAGCGGTGTTCCTTGTAGAACATCCAGCACCTTATTCGATAAGGAAAGGACCGAGATCCCTTCAACGGGAGTGACTCCTTTAGCAAAAACTGGCAGATGCTACAAACTCGGTTTGTATTTTGATTGCTACTATAGTTCTTGCTTTGCACAGCGGTATATATGATATATCCTGCACCTTATTCGATGAGGAAAGGGCCGACGATCCCTTCACCGGGAGTGACCCCTTTAGCAAAACTAGAAAAGCCTCAAAAGCATTCCATTTAAAATCACTCGATTCTACAACGATATCAAGTTCATTACGCAAAGGGTTTTCTGAAAAACCCGTCGTAGCCCTCCGTCATTTCAGATAAGTACTGGTTAGTATTCGTGCTACGTTTGTTGACCTTAGTCAAGGCATAGTGTGCGGTAGCTGATTAGTGCTTATCTGTATAAGCATATGATGCGATTGAGTTAGGGTAGTCGTGCGACTTTGTTGACCTTAGCCAAGGGTCGTGCGGGTGGGTTTAATTCAATCGGGAAATGACGGGTTGAACTTGGCTAGCACTTATGATTTGTTGACCTTAGCCAAGGTCATAAGCTGCTAGGGGCAAAATATTATTGGGAATTTCAAGTGTTGAAATTTGCAATGAGATTGCATACCTTCTATAAGATAGTTGGATCCCGATACCCGCTGCGAGTAAGAGTTACTCCTGGGAGAGTTTTACACATTACAATTAGCCGATCAAGTAGGTGTCTAGAAAGGTGTTAACGGGGTTACGCCTCTGGGAAAACGAGATTTACTGTAATTAGGTTCGTGCGAAAGCACGGGGGACCTCCCTCAAAGTACCGACACTGGCCTGGCTGAAAGATTGGCGAACTTGTAGCGTGTAATTAATCCCGGCAAGTCTTTCCTTTTAGGGTTTGAAGGAAGATTTGACTAAAACAGTGGGAGACATCCTGATTAGATATATTAGATAACCAATCTAATCTTGCAAGAGCATACGCTGAGTGTTTTCTTCTCTCTCTTTCCAGATAGCGACCATATCACGCCTTAATCAAGATAATAAAACGGATATATTGACTGAACCCGCTTGTTATACTGAGCTGGGGAACGTTGGTCCCGCTCCAACTTATAATTGTTATAAGACAGAGCAGGAAATTGGGGAATACCAGATTTCCCGAGCCGCCCAAACGAAGAAAGTGCATGCTGATGCATCATCTTCGGGTGTGTTCATTACACAGAACTTTTTCTCAGTATCCTTTACGTCCTGGGTATGAGATACCGGATCAGGATCCCGCATATGTAATCTGTTACATGGGCTACAGATAGGTAGAGAACTGAGAACGGGTGATTAGTTTCATGAGACAGAAAACGGGGCAAGTGTTGCAGCCAAGTCTGTTGGTCACTATCACCCTGTATTACCTGAATACATTGATTCTGAACAAATGTTATTAGATACCGAACCTGATATACAAAATCATATCAGTCTCTTTATTAGTAAAGAAAGGATATAATTTTGTATTGTTGGATAATGTTTTGAACATTTCCTATATCAAGAGTTGATCGGTTCAGGCACGTTATCTAAAAGCATTGACGTTCTAAATCAAACTACAGTTCTTAGTATACAGAACACACACAAGAAGAAAAGTTCAGAAATGAACGAATCCTTCTTGAGGTATTGTAGACTAGGTCATATCAATGCGACCCGACTGGCTGAAGTTACATATAGATGCATATTTAAATTAGTTTGAATTTACATCTTATGAAACTTGCCGGTCATGTCACAAAGATAAAATGACCACAGCTCTGTTTATTGGAAACAGAGAAAGAGTTAGTGAACTTTTGGGATTGATACATGCTGATGTATGAAAGTCCCCTGTCTACATATGCCAAGATCGGTTCTTTGTACTTCATTACATTCTCTGATAATCTCTCAAGATTCAGACATATGTTCCTGTTGAAACACAAGTCCGAACCTTTTGAGATATTCATAGAATATAAATTAGAAGTAGAGAACCGAAAATACGGGTAAAAGTATTATGTCCTTTGATGCGATCAAGGAGGAGAATACTTGAGCAAGGAATTCCTGGACTATTCTAAAGGAGAATGAGATTCTCTCTCAGCATTACTCCTTCGTATACACCATAGCATGATGGTATATCGGGGCGGAGCAATAGCACCCTATGTGATACGGTGCGCTCTATGATGAGTACTACTGAGTTTCCTATTTCCTTTTTGGAGTTATGCACTTGAGAAGCTGCATACCTATTGAATAGGGTTCAAATCAAATTAGTTGCTTACCACTTCATATGCGATATGGAATGGGAAGAGCCCATATCTTAAGTTTGTTAAGATTTGGGGTTGTCCGGCCTATGTCTAAAAGCAAAATCCGGACAAGCTCGAGGCATGGTTTGTTATGTAGAACTGGAAGGGTTCCAGCTATACAAACTACAACAGATGATTTGATAGAACCAAAGGATTCAATAGTTTCCAACGAACCTCAGCCTCTCCGCCGATCTAGTAGGGTTCCTCACCCACCTGAGAGATACTTCGGTTTCTCTATGACAGTGGGAGCGAGGATTGCATCATGAGATGATGACCCAACTAGTTTCGAGCTGGCCATCAGGAGTGCGACTCTGTAAGAATGGCTGGATGCTTATCGATCTGAGATGGAATCCTTATACACCAACAAAGTATGGACTTTGGTTGCTTTATCTGAAGGGTTAAATCCCCATCAGGAGCAAGTATATCTTGAGAAGATTACTTGGTGTACATGGAAAAGTTGAGACTTTCAAAACTAGACTTGTTAAAGGTTTGCATCATAGACCAGGTATGGATTATGTTGAAACCTTTTCTAAGGATCTATGCTTAAGTCCATCCAGATCCTACTTGCTACGGCTACATACCATGACTACGATATCTGGTAGTTGGGTGTCATGACTGCTTTTCTAAATGATGTTTTAGAAAAAAGCGTCTATAAGTACACAGCCAGAGGGCTTCGTAGACAGTGGGATCAGCGGAAACGTGTGCAAGATGTTTTATATGATAAAACAGGCATCGCGGAGTTGGAACATCTGTTTTGATGTGGTAGTCAAAGAGTTTGACTTCATCAAAATGGTAGATGAACCTTGTATATACAAAAAGGTAGTAGGGAGTATGGTGGTGATCCTCGTAGAGTACGTGGATGACATACTCTTGATAGGGAAGAAGTTTCCTATGCTACGCTCGGTCAATCTCCGCTTATCACAAGGATTCTCCATATAGGATCAAAGTGATACCTCCTAAATCCTGGGTTTTGGATCTATGAGATAGATCTAATTGGATGTTAGGACACTCACTAGTTGTAGTGAGATGGTATCAATCGATCCTGGGGAGAATCACTGGAAAGGTTCCAGGGTGATAAGGACGACTGAATGTTAGTCGCAGGCATTGTCTATACCCTTAATGGAGGGACGGTATGTTGGAAGAGTTCCAAGCTAGATACCGTGACATACTAGACGATTAAAGGCTAGATACATCGTTACCAAGGATACTACCAAAGAAGCAGTCTGGATATATATAAGTTCATAAGATGAACTTCGTTCCTGCCATTATGTGACAATGGAGTTGTGGCTTTAGCCAAGGAACTACCGTCCCATCAGAAATCCAGAAATAATTCTTAGGCAGTATCACCTGATCATGAAGATGGTTGATCACCAGGGAGATCGAGGTTAGGAGAGTAGACACAGAGGACAACAGCGCGGATCCACTCACGAAGGCCTTTTTCCCAGTAGAGACTTTTATGGGATGGTTGAGTATGAGATACTTCAACCACAGCTAATTGTTGGGTATGCGGTATCATAACAGATGGCCCTAGTGCAAGTGGGAGATTGTTAGTTATATGTATGCCCTAGAGGCCATTACTGTACATGCGATGTATATTGTAGTGGATGCTAGGACATATATAGGGAGGACTTTCTTGCTCGACATGATAGTATGCTATCTGGTTGTACTTTATCTTAACTTGTACTCTGATTGTCTCTATGTTACATGTTGATAAAGCCCTTAGGATATGTACTCGACTACTGGGACTATGATGAGATCATACTAGTGGGGCCACGGTAGTCGACGAGTACATCCTATAACTGTTCCTAGTCGTGGGTGTATCGAGACAGGGCATCGATGCACCAGAGTAGACTAGCGTATACGCATCTTGACCCATATGATGGGCGATGGATGATCCTATATCCATCGGTGTTTGACATCAAGGATGGTGTACGGGTGCTCAGTGGAGACTGGGTACACTGGACGGACTCGCCGAGAACTCCCAGATGGTATTATACCATACGTTAGATGGCAGTTCTTCGGTGACACTGGTACAGAGTAGTCTGTTGACCCGAGATCGTCATAGAGTCTTGTGTGATTCCCACTGTGCTTTGATTTCCATCATACCACGTCCACGAGGGCGTGCAAAAAGGTGGCTTTTGGGTACAGTCCCGAATCACATGGAGGCAATGAGCGATAGGAGGGGATTCGTCTCTCCCGGTATAGGGAGTTGATGTTGTGCTGTGTTCGATTGGCTATAACCGGAAATCCCTGGCCAGGGTTGCTGAGATTTACTGGTAAGTGTTATCAGTAGTTTCTAGAACTGTTATAGACCTCAAATCGACACGACTTATCAAGCTACTGGGGTCTGACGTTTACCACCCTTAGGCGAGATATGCGACATATCAGACGACGAGACCGGACTGTACGGGAGTGTTACTGTTTGGATTCACAGGAGAAGTTACAGGCTTGCTTGTTGATCTTCTGAGTGCTCAATACCTGGGTAGCTGTTACGTTTAGCTGACCGCTTGCAGCTTGTGGGTGTTTGATATGATCATCACCTACTGCCGGCGTATTGACGATTCTTTAGAGTCCTACATAGAGGTTTCTTGACTCAGGCAAAACCGAGTAGGAGCACATATGTGATATGTGCGGGACCGAGGATAATGCGATATGTGATACCGTATTATATTCTCGCGATATTTGATATCAGCCGGGTCATCGGATCAAGTGTTGATTCGATGAATCGGTATGGATAAATATTAGCCGGTTATATGCGATATAGCCGGATTGTCGGATCAAGTGTTGATTCGATAATTTAATGTATAATAATATATGTGATATATTAAATTGCATTAACTAATATTTTCTCACTAAAAGATTCTTTTTCTCACTCGGGTAATACATTTGATATATATGCGATATATGTTAATTGTATTATTTTATTTTGTTACGATAAATATTATATATGTGATATATAATATTGTAACATGATATGAGAAATAATGCAACTTGTTTAGTGGAGTTTAAACATGATTAGGGTTTGGATTAGGGTTAAACTTTCTAGAAGTTTCTAGAATGTTTTATTTTGTTTTGTGAAAGATATTTGTTCATGACTCATGCTTTAACCCAACCCAAACCCTAACCCTAGTTAATTCTCTACAAAGGTTCACTTGACCATGGTTGCATAATTCTATCATATGATTATTTTCCTATTCATCACAAAAGGATTATTATATTATTCATCATCTTCTTCCTTCTTCTTCTAAGCTTGAAATGGTTTCTTGCTTTGATTTTGTGATGAATAAATATGAGAAAAAGATAAATAAATAGAGCAAAATTCCTACTTCATCATCCTCATCTTCCCTTGCCATTTAGATGAGGGTGTTCACATCATTTCATGAGTGTTAGCTTGTGTTAAAGAAACTTCGAGGTAGATCATCTTAGTATCGAAGATCGGAAGCAAAGGTTGGGTCTTTCTCTTCGTGGAACCTCTCGAGAGTCCGGAACCCGATGATCGCAGCGAAGGGACCACAACACGGAGCATAAGAAGTGAAGGACCGGATCTACAAAGGTTGTGATCCCTCTCACTTAGTGTTAAATCGTTTAGCATGTTGTTTTTCGCCTAATCTCTAGTTTAAAGTTCCGTATTCGGGTAGTTCGGCACGGCTAATTTTTTAATCGGGCATGGTTGATGCCTCGTAGACCCTTGTGCGCGTGCCTAGCAACCCTACAATATTCCCATGCTCAGCATTCATTATAGCATCTCATCCTGTAGTCGTATCACCTGATGGAGCACTTGCATGATCATTGCACATACTGCTTATCACGCATTGATATCACCTGCTGGCATATGTTAGAGTAGCGCAGTACGTACATGCTCGCGATTACCTTTATATGTTATCTCTATTCACGAGTTGGCAACTCACCCCCGTTATGCCACAGTGTTTGCAGGTTGCCCTTCGGAGTAGTCGCGGCAGGCTGTTTTCTTACACCTTTTGACACAGATACCCCCTCAGTTGGTGTACTAGCTCTTTTGCTGATAGGTGGGTTTTGTGCGCTATCTGTTTATCTTTCATCTATGTACATTGTTGTATCTAGTAATCTCCATCTACCATATATGTATTTGACTTAGAGACAGTGTGAGGACGATGATGTATATTATTGGTATTCTGGTGCCGAGCTCGTTGTGAGCCGACTTTACTTATGTAGTTTATTCTATCTGTTGTGTTCCCACTTGTTTTTCTTGATCTTCGCTACGGCGTCGTATATTGCTATCTTGGTGATTGTTTACTTAAAATTTCTTATCACTTTTTAAATGCTTCCATTTAAAACTTAAAACACTCTGTACTCTTACTTGTTTGATTTCTGGGTTCTCGGTACACTTAGTCACGTTACGCCTGTAGGCGTTACGTAGGTTAAGTGCCGGTCACGGGCCGAACTTTGGGTCGTGACAGGATTACACAGTCGCGATGAATAGCCAAGACCCCACCCTAGACCCCTACGGGTGCGGCAAACTACCCGCCATGTACCCGAAGCGAGGCAACCTCCCTCAACACCGTGAGTAGGCCACTCGGCACTTCGAGATACCCGGTAGTTTGTGCACCCCACCTTGGGTCTATCCTAGGAGCAAAAAACAGTAAAAGAAATTATACAATGACGGCTACAACCCCATCCCGGTTTTGCGGCCATATAAATAATATTACATCAATTACAAATTACATGAATTGAAAGAAAAAGAAAACTCTCATCTCACCACCCCCCGGCTATTCATCCGCGATAATCCAATGAATTCATATACACATACCATCAACATTACAGATTACATATATGTATAACACCCACTAATCGACCTATAGCGATTAGCAGACGTTCAATACATATATCACATCACAGATATAAACCCGTTAGCTTATGTCTTTAGAAGTTCGATCAAAATACGAATTTTTAGACCCCCAAAAACAAATTTTGCTTTCTGGAAAATCTGGGCAGAAAAAACATATTGTAAAAATCCCAAAACACCCCACTGAACATACTGCGAGAAAATTCACCCACGGCCGAGTCAACTCGGCCGCGGATCCGCGGCGGGAGCATGCTCCGCCGCGGTTCCGCGGCGGTTTGACCGAGTCCCTGGACAAATTTTCTACAGTGTGTTATAAAAAGCCTGAGCCGATTTTTAGTGTAAAATTTATTATTTTTTGAAGAAGAAAAAGATCGGCTGAAACTACACTTTTCGGGCGTGTTTCGTGACTTTTTCTCCGATCGAACTTCTAGTTACTTTGCTAACATGTTAGATAGTGTTTAACCAGGCTCTGATACCACTGTAAGTTCACGTTACATCTCTTGGTACTTACGGGCTTGCGGAAATGATGAAAAACTATTTTTCTTTTGGTGGTAACATGGACTCAAAATACGGATCTTTGTTAAACAACTATCTAACAATTCTAACAAGAGTTTTACCTACTCGGTTAGGGGTTATAGCTTAACTTGAACTCCTTCTCTTGGTCTCCTTGTGGTGGTCGGATGGTTCTCTCCTATTCGTCTCTTTGTGCCGAAGATGGATCCACCTGAAAGCTTCTACCTTTGGCTTCAACCTCAATCTTGAGGAAACTAGAACACTTGGTTTGCTAAACCTTGTGTACTAGGATGAGTAGAGGAGTGTGTTGGGTTTTATCTCTATGGTTCTGAACACATGAGACAAGTAGAACCATGGACTAGAGAGAGAGCAAGAGGAAGAGGGAGAGCTTGAGGATGAGAGAGAATGAGAATGCTAGAAATGAGCAAGACATTTCTCACTCTTGCTCTCATAATACAAAAATCATCATAACAAATAATAATAATTGAGTATTATGTAATGGTTGTTATCATATCAAGTGGCCATATTATTTCTTGCATAAAATGCAATGTCTGAACAAATAAGCAAGCCATGGTCAATGCCAAGAAATGATAGCCATTGTCATGATGATGGTCAACAAGTCCAACCTAGTCAACCGGTCAACTAAGTCAACAAAGTCAACCATCAACAACCATGTCACAATAATAATTAATTAATATTATTGTTAATCATATTTCTTATTCTCATTAGGGTTTAGCAAAAGTCAACAGTCAACAACCCTAATGAGAATCCTCTGCCTCTGTCTCTCTGTCAACTGTGCATACACACCCGCATCCGCGTTTCGAGGAACACGAATACAAACGAAATAAAACCAATCCCAAAACGTACACTAGGATCTGCCTTAAACCAAAGCCCGCTAGTGTTAACTTCCCGGACACTAAACGTGCACAAGTGCATGGATGTGACCGAACCCTGTCGCAAAACCTTGCAACCTCTACTCTTTTTCCTAAAGGCGAATAGCTCTCCGTGTGGGACTCTAAAGACTCGACACTACGCTGGCAGTGGGTTTAAGCACAGACAGCAAGCGGCACTAGCTGTGCGTAACGCCCCCCAGATAGATGCCGATAAGAAGAATGACGAGGTGAAACCCATCTGAACTCCTACTGAGCCTGAATGTGACAATCTCCGTACAGTCCGGTCTGTTCGTCTGAGAATATCGCATGGCGGGCCTAGAGGGGCAGTAAACGTCAGTCCCCTAATAGCGGTACAAGTCGTGTCGGAGTGTAGTCCAGAACACCCTGAGATAACACTGGAAACCTACCAGCATATCTCGCTTGCCCTGGCCAGGGACTTTGTGTAATGGCTCTCCTAGACACAGCGCGATATCAACCCCCAATACCGGGAGAGACGAATCATGTCTAACCGTCACTTCCTCCAAGTGCTTCGGGACTGCACCCAACTACTACCTGTTTGCACGACACCTTTGAGCCGTGGTAGGGTAGTAATCTAAGTACAGTGGGAACACACTCGAGGCGAAGTGACAGTGTCAAGTCAGCGAACTAAGCTGTACTCATGTCATCTGGGAACTGATAACTGATGATAGGTATAGTACCAACCAACATTTCCCGCCGAGTCCTGTCCTGTGTACTCGTAACCTAATGAGCACCCGCATACTATCTCAAGTACGACGTACTGACGGCTATGGGACAGACCGTCTCCCTTGCTGGGATGAGAAGCGCATACGCTAGTCTACTCCGGAGTATCGATGCCCTGTCTCGATAGGCCTATGACTAGGGACCTGCATAAGGATGTGCTTGTAGATTACCCAGCCCCCACGAGTGTGACTGCCATCACAACGCTGGTAATCAAGCAAAGATCCTAAGGGCTCCACTAATGTGTATATGTGATATACTAAAATAAACACATGTACACATTAAAGTAGAAACAAACCAAGTAGCATACTACTATTTTGAGCAAGATTGTTTATACAAGGTGAATATCCCAAACTTCCATTAAGTAATATACAAACTAGTATGATACAGTAATGGCCTCTAGGGCATATACACTAACACTCGTATCTTGCGATACGTGATTGCTCTCCATATAATTCCTTGGTGTGGAGGAATATGGATTCTAGATCCATATTCTCGTGCCTCCTATGATATTCATTGTCTATAGAGGCAAGCACGAGGCACTTGGCCTTCGCGCAGTCAATCTCCCAAGTCTTACTGATTTCCTTATCCGCGACACCGGATTATGGACCTGGGACGGCGGGGGCTTTAGTAGTAAACAGATACCCCAAATTTTCATAAGTGATTGCCATCTTGACATTCCTGAACCAATCTTTATAGTTCGGCCCTGTCAATATATTTTTATCTAATAGTAACTTAAGGCCCGTCATGTTTTGGTTGCTGCAATTAGGATAGAGAGAAGAAACACTTTAGCATGATGCTCTTGCAAGTATAGAGTGGTTTTTATTTTATCTAAACAGGATGGCTACCACTGTTTCTCGAATCCTTCCTCAAACCATAAAAGAAGAATTAGTCAGGATTAAACTCACCGTACAATAGCTTAACCGTTCAGCCAGGCCAGTGTCGGTACTTCGAGGGAGGTTTTACGACGCTTTCTCGAAGGTCCTTATTTAAATAACCTCTTTTCCCTATGGGCGTAGCCCCGCTAACACCTTTCTAGACACCTACTTGGTTTATAGCATTGATCGTTAAGTGGAAAAATCTCCCAAGGAGTAGCATATACTCACAGTAGGATCGGGATCCAAATATCATCTAGTGATAAAGTTGAAGGAATCCTACCAAAATTATCACACTCCAAATGGTATGCAACATTAGCAAGTTTCAGTTTCTTTAGAAACTCCCGATGTGGATTTTTGCCCTATCCTCATAAGACCTTGACGAAGGCCAACATATCATAAGTCACATGTCAAGTTCTACCCGTCATTATCCAGGTTAATTTGAACTCACCCGTACATACCCTTGACGAAGGCCAAAATAGCAGTACGACTGTCCTAAACCAACGCATCTATCTATGCTACAGATAAATATTCAGCAGCTACCAATCACTATGCCTTAGCGATTGTCAAAATACATAGCTTGAATACTACCGAACATTTAACTGAAATGACGGAGGGCTACGAATGGTTTGGGAGAAACTGTGAACGTAGTGAACTTGATATAATCGAAGGAACCTGATAGCTTTTAAAAATGAGTGGTTTAAGCTCTGCGTTTAAAAGTTTTGCTGTATTGAAAAAACCGAGTGGTTTTGAAATTGTTCCAACGATTCAATTTTGGTTTGTTTACTTAGCATTAATATAATGCAGTCCCATCAATTAATCCTACTATTGCAGAAAACAACGAAAATATAACGTACGCTTATGCAATCCGCATTCGCCACGGGCCCCGTCATCACCCGTTAGGTTACTTAACTAACGACAGAGCGGGGGCTGGACTAGCTTGTTAGTTATATGTATACCCTAGAGGCCATTACTGTACATACGATATATATTGTAATGGATGCTTGGACATATATAGGGAGGACTTTCTTGCTCGACATGATAGTACGCTATCTTGTTGTACTTTATCTTAACATGTACTCTGATTGTCTCTATGTTACATGTTGATAAAGCCCTTAGGATATGTACTCGATTAGTGGGACTATGATGAGATCATACAAGTAGGGCCACGGTAGTCGACGAGTACATCCTATAACTGTTCCTAGTCGAGGGTGTATCGAGACAGGGCATCGATACACCAGAGTAGACTAGCGTATACGCATCTTAACCCATATGATGGGCGATGGATGATCCCATATCCATCGGTGTTTGACATCAAGGATGGTGTACGGGTGGTCAGTAGAGACTGGGTACACTGGACGGACTCTCCGAGAACTCCCAGATGGTATTATATCTCATGTCAGATAGCAGTTCTCCGGTGACACTGGTACAGAGTAGTCTGTTGACCCGAGATCGTCATAGAGTCTTGTGTGATTCCCACTGTGCTTTGATTTCCATCATACCACGTCCAAGAGGGCATGCAAAAGGGTACAGTTCCGAATCACATGGAGGCAATGAGCGATAGGAGGGGATTCGTCTCTCCCGGTATAGGGAGTTGATGTTCTGCTGTGTTCGATTGGCTATAACCGGAAATCCCTGACCAGGGTTGCTGAGATTTACTGGTAAGTGTTATCAGTAGTTTCTTGAACTGTTATAGACCTCATATCGACATGACTTATCGAGCTACTGGGGTCTGACGTTTACCACCCCTAGGCGAGATATGCGACATATCAGACGACGAGACCGGACTGTACGGGATTGTTACTGATTGGTTTTACAAGAGAATGTACGGGCTTGCTTGTTGATCTTCTGAGCGCTCAATACCTTGGTGGCTGTTACGTTTAGCTGACCGCTTGCAGCTTGTGGGTGTTTTATATGATCATCACCTACTGCCGGCGTATTGACGATTCTTTAGAGTCCTATAAAGAGGTTTCTTGGCTCAGGAAAAACGGAGTAGGAGAACATATGTGATATGTGTGGGACCGAGGATAATGCGGTATGTGATACCGTATTGGATTCTCGCGATATGAGATATCGGCCGGGTATATGTGATATAGCCGGGTCATCGTATTAGTCGGTTATTTGCGATATAGCCGGATTGTCGGATCAAGTGTTGATTCGATAATTTAATATATAATAATATATATGATATATTAAATTACATTAACTAATATTAGCTCACTAAAATATTCTTTTTCTCACTCGGGTAATACATTGATATATATGAAATATATGTTAAGTGTATTATTTTATATTGTTACGATAAATATTATATATGTGATATATAATATTGTAACATGATATGATAACTAATGCAACATGTTTAGTGGAGATTAAACAAGATTAGGGTTTGTTTTGGGTTAGTTCCTTCTTGATGATTCTAGAAGGTTTTCTTTTGTTTTTGCAAAGATATTTTCAAATGACTAATGCTTTAACCCAACCCAAACACTAGCCCTAGTTAATTATCTATATGGGTTTAGTTGACCATGGTTGCATTATTCATCATGTTTATCTTTTCATTATTCATCACAAAAGGAATATGAATTATTCATCTTCTTCCTTCTTCTTTCTTTCTTGGTAAAAGATTTCTAGCTTTTTTCCAAGTGATGAAAATGAGTGAGAATAAGAAAATAAAAGAGGGCAAAAATCCTACTTCATCATCCTCATCTATCCTTGCCCTTTAGATGAGAGTGTACACTTCATTTAGTGAGTGTTAGCTTGTGTTAATGAAACTTCAAGGTAGATCATCTTTGTTATCGAAGATCGGAAGCAAGACTGCATCTTTCCCTTCGTGAAGCCTCTCGAGTGTTCGGAACACGATGATCGCGGCGAAGGGACTTCAACACGGAGCTTAAGAAGTGAAGGACTGGATCTACAAAGGTTGTAATCCCTCTCACTTAGTGTTAAAGTGTTTAACATGTTAGTTTTCGCATAAACTCTAGTTTAAAGATCCGGCTTTGGGTTGTTCGGCACGGCTAAAATTTTAATCGGGCATGGTTGATGCCTCGCAGACCCTTGTGAGCATGCCTAGCAACCCTACAGTGGTATCAGAGCCAAGCTAGAGCTTTAGGCGAAGTCTAGGCCAAGTTTAAAGTCCGATCGAACCCGGATACCCCGATACGAACCCTTCTCTGGACAATTTTCAAAAATGTGATTTTTTATGAATTAAAAATGCTCAGAAAATTAAGCAGGAAAGACTAAGAATTACTGTGATGTACGGACCACTAATGCTTTTATATGGCCGCGGAACCGCGGCCAAACCAAGGGTTTGGCGGCGGTTCCCTGGAACTTCATATATTTATTCTTAGGTCCTTTCTTGTCATTTTTTTCTGGTAATATTTTAATTCCACTCAAGTGTTGAGTTTTCTAGGGTTGTATTGGGGACTCGTTGATTCGATCGGATAATTTAACTTTGTTTAGTTTGTCCGGGTAATTTTTAGAACGTGTTAAAATGTTCGAACGGATATCAATAACTCACTTTTTCCCTTGCCGGAAAATTTCCAAGCGTTGGATTTTTCCATAGTTTAAGAACGTTCTAAGTCGTGCAAGTAACGCGGTGGACCCTCTAGAAGACAACAAACCTTAACTCGATTATGTGACCGTCTTGAACTGCCTCTGAACCTTAGGGTTTGTGGCAGTACGACGTGCCACATGTGAGGCGTTGGCTTGACCCTTCTACGGCTGGACCATTGGTACTGTAGCATGTGATGGATGTTTTAAAACTAATTTCAAGTGTTGAGAACTATTTGGGAAAACTTGGATGTTTGATTATTCGATCGGAAAGTTTAATATTATCTATTTATCTGGAATATGATACAATATTTGGAATCCACAGGTAGTTATGAGATAACTAATTTGAATATTATAAACATAGCAGTTTAGTCTCAAATGATCGGTTGCCACAGAATTTTGATGTGATCAAAAGTCCGTCGCAATCATGTAGCGTACGCGGATACTCGCCGGGTAAACTTAATAGACAGCCAGGCCCGATAGCCCCGACCAAGTGACTGTAGGAGAACCCCGACGCCAAAAGCATCCGTTCGGGTGCTCGCGGCAGCGGTGTTCCTCCTTAGTGCACTTCGTCGACGGCATCCGGGGGTGCGGCCGTCTACTAAAGTTTGCGACGAGCATTCGATCAAATATGTCGGGAATCTTGTTGAATCGCCCGACTTAATATTGAAATGAGTTTTCGATAATGAGACTAAAATGCGGGGTTTATAATTATTTGGCATGCGATGTCTAAGGAATTCATTTGGTTAGGCATGCGATGTCTAAGGACGTTGCGGATTCCAACTGTTGTAGTTTTACACTTTCTTCTCTGTGACCGTATGCGTAGAATGTGGTGTATAGCCAGCTTCGTTGCTATACATCAACGATAATCGGGATACGCATACTTGCTTACGTTGATGATATGAGATATTATGTGTTGCTGTGATATGTTATATTAGATCGTCGCGTTTTGAATAGCCGGGGGTTTTATGTGAGATGAGAGTTTTTTTTTTCATTCATGTAAAATTCATTTGTATGTAATATTCTTTCATTTGATGTCACCGTAGTATATTATTTACTTTTCCGCATTAGGTAGACCCAACGCGGGGAGCACAAGTAACCGGGTTCTAGGGTCCAGTGGGAGACCATCTCGAGGAGTCGAGACCGAGTCTCCTAACCCTAGAATTGGTAGTGTTACTTGCCGCTCTCGTAGGGGTGTAGGGATGTGGGTTTGGCTATTCATCACGACCGTGGAATCCGTGTTTTATACAGGCTCGTAATGAAAACACAGACGTCCTAGTATATCCAATATTTCATATATGTTCTTCTGCTGCAATGTTCTGTGATGAGATCATATTACTGCCCGAGACGAATGTTTATATTATATATATGAGATATATATTACATATTGTCCATTTCGTTTCATATCTGATGCTTATGAAGCATAATTAAAATGGGACTTCATTAATGAGATTAATGAAATAAAAGAAACCTAAGATGTTGTAGAAACTTGTTTAAAAACTGGTAGCTCTAGTTCTTGCTTTGCATAGCGGTGTTCGTTGTAGAATATCCAGCACCTTATTCGATAAGGAAAGAGCCGAGATCCCTTCACTGGGACTGACCTCTTTAGTGAAACTGGCAGACGCTACAAACTCGGTTTGTCTTTTGATTGCTACTATAGTTTTTGCTTTGCATAGTGATATTTGTGAAATATCCTGCACCTTATTCGATGAGAAAAGAGCCGAAGATCCCTTCACCGGGAGTGATCTCTTTAGCAAAACTAGAAAAGGACTCAAAAACACTCCATTTAAAAGCACTCTATTCTACAACGATATCAAGTTCATTACGCAAAGGGTTTTCATAAAAACCCGTCGTAGCCCTCCGTCATTTCAGATAAGTACTACTTAGTATTCGTGCTGCGGTAGTTCGACATTCGTCAAGGCGTAGTGTGCGGTAGCTAACTAGTGCTTATCTGCTAGCATACGATGCGATTGGATTAGGGTATTCATACGGCGTTGTTTGGCATTCGTCAAGGGTCGTGCGGGTGGGTTTAATTCAATCAGGAAATGTACGGGTTGAACTTGACTAGCGGACTATGGGTTGTTTGGCATTCGTCAAGGTCATAGGACGCTAGGGGTAAAATATTATTGAGAATTTCAAGTGTTGAAATTTTCAATGAGATTGCATACCTTCTATGAGATAGTTGGATCCTGATACCCGCTGCGAGTAAAAGTTACTCCTGGGAGAGTTTTACACATTACAATTATCTGATCAAGTAGGTGTCTAGAAAGGTGTTAACGGGGTTACGCCCCTGGGAAAACGAGGTTTACTTTAATTAGGTTCGTGCGAAAGCACAGGGAACCTCCCTCAAAGTACCGGCACTGGCTTGGCTTAAAGATTGGCGAACTTGTAGCGTGTAATTAATCCCGGCTAGTCTTTCCTTTTAGGGTTTGAAGGAAGATTTGACTAAAACAGTGGGAGACATCCTGATAAGATATATTAGATAACCAATCTAATCTTGCAAGAGCATACGCTGAGTGTTTTCTTCTCTCTCTCTCCAGGTAGCGACCATATCATGCCTTAATCAAGATAATAATACAGATGTATTGACCGAACCCACTTGTTATACTGAGCTGGGGAACGTTGGTCCCGCTCCAACTTATAATTTTTATAAGACAGAGCAGGAAATTGGGGATTACCAGAATTCCCGTGCCGCCCAAACGAAGAAAGTGCATACTGATGCATCATCTTCGGATGTGTTCATTACAGAGAACTGTTTCTCAGTATCCTTTACGTCCTGGGTATGAGATACCGGATCAGGATCCCGCATATGTAATCTGTTACATGGGCTACAGAAAGGTAGAGAACTGAGAACGGGTGTTAAGTTTCATGAGACAGAAAATGGTGCAAGTGTTGCAGCCAAGTCTGTTGGTCACTATCACCCTGTATTACCAGAATACATTGATTCTGAATGAATGTTATTAGATACCGAACCTGATATACAACATCATATCAGTCTCTTTATTAGTAAAGAAAGGATATAATTTTGTACTGTTGGATAATGTTTTGAACATTTCCTATATCAAGA
Organism: Agapanthus africanus; assembly: GCA_030015575.1. Classification (NCBI taxonomy): domain Eukaryota; kingdom Viridiplantae; phylum Streptophyta; class Magnoliopsida; order Asparagales; family Amaryllidaceae; genus Agapanthus; species Agapanthus africanus. Next base: position 273,821,525 of record JASDDO010000012.1, read on the forward strand.
GTTGATCGGTTCAGGCACGTTATCTAAAAGCATTGACGTTCTAAATCAAACTACAGTTCTTAGTATACGGAACACACACAAGAGGAAGAGTTCAGAAATGAACGAATCCTTCTTGAGGCATTGTAGACTAGGTCATATCAATGCGACCCGACTAGCTGAAGTTACATTATGCATATTTAAATTTGTTTGAATTTACATCTTGTGAAACTTGCCAGTCATGTCATAAAGTTAAGATGACCACAGCTCTGTTTATTGGAAACAGAGAAAGAGTTAGTGAACTCTTAGGATTGATACATGCTGATATATGAAAGTCTCCTGTCTATACATGCAAAGACCGGTTCTTTGTACTTCATTACATTCTCTGACGATCTCTCAAGATTCAGACATATGTTCCTATTGAAACACAAGTCCGAACCTTTTGAGATATTCACAGAATGTAAGTTAAAAGTAGAGAACCAAAATACGGGTATAAGTATTATGTCCTTTGATGAGATCAAGGAGGAGAATACTTGAGCACGGAATTCCTGGACTATTCTAAAGGAGAATGAGATTCTCTCTCAGTATTACTCCTCCGTATACACCACAGCACGTCGATGTATCGGGGCGGAGCAATAGCACCCTATGTGATATGGTGTGCTCTATGATGAGTACTACTGAGTTTCCTATTTCCTTTTGGGAGTTATGCACTTGAGAAGCTGCATACCTATTGAATAGGGTTCAAATCAAATCAGTTGCCTACCATTTCATATGTGATATGGAATGGGAAGAGCCCATATCTTAAGTATGTTAAGATTTGGGGTTGTCCGGCCTATGTCTGAAAAGCAAAATCCGGACAAGCTCGAGGTAAAGTCAGATCTGTGGAAGTTTGTTGGATATCCCAAGCATTCGCAAGAGAATATCTTCTACCAAACCGAGAAACAAAAGTGTTTTATTTATCAACATGCCACCTTTGTGAAAGGGTATTTCTTGTGGAAAAATTAGTGGTCATGATGTAGAACTGGAAAGAGTTCCAGCTACACAAACTACGGCAGATGATTTGGTAGAACCGAAGGATTCAATAGTAACCAACGAACCTCAGCCTCTCCGCCGATCTAGTAGGGTTCCTCACCCATCTGAGAGATACTTCGGTTTCTCTATGAGAGTGAGAGCGAGGATTGCATCATGAGATGATGACCCAACTAGTTTCGAGCTGGCCATCAGGAGTGAGACTCTGTAAGAATGGCTGGATGCTTATCGATCTGAGATGGAATCCTTATACACCAACAAAGTATGGACTTTGGTTGCTTTATCTGAAGGGTTAAATCACCATCAGGATCAAGTATATCTTGAGAAGATTACTTGGTGTACATGGAAAAGATGAGACTTTCAAAGCTATGCTTAAGTCCATCCAGATCCTACTTGCCACGGCTGCATACCATGACTACGATATCTGGCGGTTGGGTGTCATGACTGCTTTTCTAAATGATGTTTTAGAAAAGAGCGTCAATAAGTACACAACCAGAGGGCTTTGTAGATAGTGGGAGCAGCGGAAACGTGTGCAAGATGTTTTATGTGATAAAACAGGCATCGCGGAGTTGGAACATCTGTTTTGATGTGGTGGTCAAAAAGTTTGACTTCATCAAAATGGTAGATGAACCTTGTATATACAAAAAGGTAGTAGGGAGTATGGTTGTGATCCTCGTAAAGTACGTGGATGACATACTCTTGATAGGGAAGGAGTTTCTTATGCTATGCTCGGTCAATCTTCGCTTATCACAAGGATTCTCCATATAAGATCAAAGTGATACCTCCTAAATCCTGGGTTTTGGATCTATGAGATAGATCTAATTGGATTTTAGGATTCACACTAGATGTAGTGAGATGGTATCAATCGATCCTGGGGAGAATCACTGGAAAGGTTCCAGGGTGATAAGGACGACTGAATGTCAGTCGCAGGCACAGGGTGATAAGGACGACTGAATGTCAGTCGCAGGCATTGTCTTTACCCTTAGTGGAGGGACGGTATGTTTGAAGAGTTCCAAGCTAGATACCGTGACTTACTAGACGATTAAAGGCAAGATACATCGTTACCAAGGATGCTATCAAAGAGGCAGTCTGGATATATATAAGTTCATGAGATGAACTTCGTTCCTACCATTGTGTGACAATGGAGTTGTGGCTTTTGCCAAGGTACCCCCCGTCCCATCAGAAATCCAGATTTAATTCTTAGGCAGTATCACCTGATCATGGAGATGGTTGATCTCCAGGGAGATCGAGGTTAGGTGAGTAGACACAGAGGACAACAGCGTGGATCCACTCACAAAGGCCTGTTTCCCAAGTAGAGACTTTTATGGGATGGTTGAGTATGAGATACTTCAACCAAAGCTAATTGTTGGGTATGTGATACCATAACAGATGGCCCTAGTGCATGTGGGAGATTGTTAGTTATATGTATGCCCTAGAGGCCATTACTGTACATACGATGTATATTGTAATGGATGCTTGGACATATATAGGGAGGAATTTTTTGCTCGACATGATAGTACGCTATCTGGTTGTACCTTATCTTAACATGTACTCTGATTGTCTCTATGTTACATGTTGATAAAGCCCTTAGGATATGTACTCGACTACTGGGACTATGATGAGATCATACTAGTGGGGACACAGTAGTCGACGAGTACATCCTATAACTGTTCCTAGTCGAGGGTGTATCGAGACAGGGCATTGATACACCAGAGTAGACTAGCGTATACGCATCTTGACCCATATGATGGGCGATGGATGATCACATATCCATCGGTGTTTTACTTCAAGGATGGTGTAAGGGTGCTCAGTAGAGACTGGGTACACTGGACGGACTCGCTGAGATCTTCCAGATGGTATTATGCTTCACGTCAGATGGCAGTTCTCCGGTGACACTGGTACAGAGTAGTCTGTTGACCCGAGATCGTCATAGAGTCTTGTGTGATTCCCACTGTGCTTTGATTTCCATCATACCACATCCAAGAGGGAGTGCAAAAAGGTGGCTTTTGGGTACAGTGCCGAATCACATGGACGCAATGAGCGATAGGAGGGGATTCATCTCTCCCGGTATAGGGAGTTGATGTTGTGATGTGTTCGATTGGCTATAACCGGAAATCCATGGACAGGGTTGCTAAGATTTACTGGTAAGTGTTATCAGTAGTTTCTCGAACTGTTATAGACCTCATATCGACATGACTTATCGAGCTACTGGGGTGTGACGTTTACCATCCCTAGGCGAGATATGCGACATATCAGACGAAGTGACCGGACTGTACGGGAGTGTTACTGATTGGATTCACTGGAGAATTTACAGGCTTGCTTGTTGATCATCTGAGCACTCAATACCTGGGTGGCTGTTACGTTTAGCTGACCGCTTGCAGCTTGTGGGTGTTTGATATGTTCATCACCTACTGCCGGCGTATTGACGATTCTTTAGAGTCCTACACAGAGGTTTCTTGGCTCAGGAAAAACGGAGTAGGAGCACATATGTGATATGTGTGGGACCGAGGATTATGCGGTATGTGATACCATATTGGATTCTAGCGATATGAGATTGTTAGTTGTATGTATGCCCTAGAGGCCAGTATTGTACAGATTATGTATATTATATTGGATGCTTGGACATATATAGAGATGACTTTCTTGCTCGACATGATAGTATGCTATCTGGTTGACCTTTATCTTAACATGTACACTTGTCTCTTTATACTGTCTTAAAGTTACATGTTGGTAAAGCCCTTAGGATGTGTACTTGACTGCCTGGACTATGATGCAGATCATACTAGTGGGGACATGGTAGTCCATAAGTACGTCCTTCAAGGTCCCTAGTCGTGGGTGTATCGAGACGGGGCATCGATATACCAGAGTAGACTAGCATATACGCTTCTCGACCCATGTGATGGGCGATGGATGATCCAATATCCATTGGTGTTTGACATCAGAGATGGTATACGGGTGCTCAGTGGAGACTGGGTACACTGGACGGACTCGCCGAGAACTCCCAGATGGTATTATACATCACGTCAGATGGCAGTTCTCAGGTGACACTTGTACATGATAGTCTGTTGACCCGAGATCGTCATAGAGTCTTGTGTGATTCCTACTGTGCTTTGATCTCTACCGTACCACGTCCATAAGGGCGTACAAAACGGTGGTCTTTGGGCACAGTCCCGAGTCACATGGAGGCAATGAGCGATAGGAGGGGTTTCGTCTCTCCCGGTATTGGGGGTTGATGTTGCGCAGTGCTCGATTGGCCGTAGCAGGGAAGTCCCGGGCCAGGGCTGATCAGAGATTTACTGGTAAGTGTTACCAGTAGATTCTCGACCCGTTATGAGCCTCACATCGGCACGACTTATCGGTTATTGGGGTCTGACGTTTACCACCCCTAGACTTGATATGCGACATATAAGACGAAGAGACCGAAGTGTACGGTAAGTGTTACTGGTCGGATTCGCAGGAGTGTGAGCGGGCTAGCTCGTCGATCTTCTGATCGCTCAATACCCGGGTGGCCGTTACGTTTAGCAGACCGCTTGCGGCTTGTGGATGCTTGATATGATCATCATCTGCTACCGGCGTATTGACGAGTCTTTAGAGTCCTACACAGAGGTTTCCTGGTTCAAGCGAAACGAAATAGGAGCGCATATGAGATATGTGCAGGACCGAGAATAATGCGTGTATGTGATACCGCATTTCATTCTCGCGATAAATGTTTCTATTGGTTATATTCGATATGACCTAGTTATCGAATCATTGATTCGATAAATCGATACATTGCATACTAGTCGGTTATGTGCGACATGACCAGATCATTGAATAAAATGTTGATTTAATGATTTAATGTATAATTATATATTTGATATATTACTTTGCATTAACTAGTATTGGTTCACTTTAAACGGATTTTTCTCACTTGGATTGCACATTGTATATGTGATATACTTTTGTGCACTTTTTGTATCATGTTTGATGATACTTGATCATATGGTTAAGTGAATAGAATTAAACCATGGTTATTATGATAATTAGGGTTTTGCATATTTATTTATTTATTTATTTTTCCATTTGTTTATTTGGAAATGATTTAAAAAAAAGGATGGTGGCTTTCTTTGTCATTTAGTTGAAGCTTCATGAAGCTTTGACTACTTATCCTTTCTTATCATCATGCTTAACCCTAACCCATCCATTAACTATGGTATATTCTCTACACTTAACCCTAGTAAGAATTATGATAAGTATTGCTTTTTCTTTTTGTTTTAAAAAGTCTTATCATAATACTTGATCATCTTCTTCACCTTCTTCTTCTTCTTCAAGCTTGCTACTCCAATGGCAACTTGAGTATTAGTGAGAGAAATCCAAATCTAAAGAGAACCCACCTCCTATTTCTTCACCCTCTACTACTTGCCAAGTTGTTTTGGGTGTTTACTTCACAAGTTTCACAAGTTTGTGAAGTCGGAGCTTGAACTTGCGATGCCTCGACGTAGATCGTCTTTGACACGAAGCCGGCGACCTAGCTCACCCGTTTCTTCGACGAAGCCGACGCTTGAGCCCGGGGTTCAACATGGACAGCGAGGAGACTTCGTTGCGGAGCCGTGGAGGTGGATATCCGGATCTACAAAGGTTGTTATTTCCATATCCAAGTAGTTAAGTGTTAACTAGTTTACTTTTCGTCTAAAATTCTAGCAACGATCCGTAGTCTAGGGTTTCTCGGCACAAAATTTTTTAAATTGGCATGTCCGATGCCTTGTGAGACCTTACTAGAGTGCCTAGGAACCTTTCACTGGTATCAGAGCCAAGCTAGAGCCTTAGGCGAAGTCCCGACGGAATTTGAAGTCCGAACGAACCCGAAACCCCGAACCAATCTTGCTCTCTGTACATTTTTGAAAACAGTGAGTTTTTCCAAATTAAAAATATGTAGAGAACTCAGCAGGGAAATATAAGAATTACGGCGCAAAATTTTTTGGATGAACAGTTAAACCCGCGGCGGAAGCGCGGCATGAGATAGGTTAATGCGGCGGTTCCGCCGCACATTGATGACGTCAGCCCTAAATTTTTACACTGTAATTCATTGTATCTGGTTCTGAGTTCTCTGGATGTTTTGAAATTTTATTCAAGAGTTGAATTTTCTGGAGTTGTTTTGGGGATTCGGTATTTCAATCGGATTATCAAATTTTGTCTGTGTGGTTTTCCGGATAAATTCCAGAATATGTTAAAAAGTTCGACCGGATATAACTACCCAATTTTTCCCCTGTCGGGAAATTTCCAAGTGTTGGATTTTTCCGTAGTTTAACGACGTTCTAAGTAGTGCAAGTAACGCGATGGACCCTCTAGAAGACAACAAACCATAACTCGATTATGTGACCGTCTTGAACTGCCCTTTGAACCTTCGGGTTTGGGGCAGTACGGCGTGCCACATGTGAGGCGTTGGCTTGACCCTTCTACGGCTAGACCGTCGGTACTGAGGCATGAACTGAATGTTGTTAGACTTATTTCATGTGTTGGACTGTATCGGGAAAACTTGGGTATTCGACTGTTCGATCGGAAAGTTTAACATTATCTGTTTATCTAGAATGTCATACAATAATTGGAATTCACAAACAGTTATGAGATAACTGGATAAATGTTATAAATTTAGCAGTTTAGTCCCATATGATATTGAAAAGAGTTTTCGATAATGAGACTAAAATGCGGGATTTATATCTGTTAGGCATGCGATGTCTAAAGGAGTTGCGGATTCCAATTGTTGTAGTTTTACACTTTCTTTTCGGTGACCGTAAGTGTAGTATGTTCATATCGCCGGTTTCGTTGCTATACGTCAACGACAATTGGGGTATGCATACTTACTTACGTTGATGACATGTGATGTTATGTGTTGCTGGATATGTTATATTGGATCGTCGTATTCAAATAGCCGGGGTTTTTTATGTGAGATGAGTGTTTTTCATTTTCATTCATGTAAAAACTTGTATGTAATATTCTTTTATTTGGGGCACTTCCAGGTAGCGGAAGTTGTCACCCTTTGTATATTATTTACTTTTCCGCATTAGGATAGACCCAAGGAGGGGAGCATAAGTAACCGGGTTCTGGGGTCCAGTGGGAGACCAACTCGAGGAGTCGAGTCCGGGTCTCCTAACCCTAGAATTGGCAGGATTGCTTGCCGCTCTCGTAGGGGTCTAGGGGTGTGGGATTGGCTATTCATCACGACCGTGGAATCCGTGTTTTATACTGGCTCGTATTGAAAACACGGACGTCCTAGTATATCCAATATTTCATATGATTATTCTGCTGCGATATCTGGGTTGTGACTCTGTGATGGATATAGTATATAGTATATATGATATATTATATAGACGTTACTTATGTTTTACACCCGCGCTAGCCCTGCCCTGCTCTGTCGTTAGTTACCTAACCTAACGGTGCACGAGGGGACATCGAGGCGAATGCGGATGGCATAAGTGTACGTCATATCTATCTGTGATGTTTAGGTATATAAATGATGGGACTTCATTAATGTGATTAATAAAAGATAAGAAACCTATGATGTTGTAGAATCGAATTTTAAAATAAAAAGGGTAGCTACAGTTCTTGCTTTGCACAGCGGTATATATGATATACCCTGCACCTTATTCGATGAGGAAAGGACCGAGATCCCTTCACCGGGAGTGACTCCTTTAGCAATAACTGGCAGATGCTACGCACTCGGTTTGCTTTTGACTGCTTTTGGGTTTTTGCTTTGCACAGCGATATATATGATATATCCCGCACCTCATTCGACGAGGAAAGGACCGAGATCCCTTCACCGGGAGTGACTCCTTTAGCAAAACTGGAAAAGCCTCAAAATCACTCCATTTCAAAACTTCATTTGATTCTACAACGATATCAAGTTCATTACGCTCATGGTTTTTATGAAAAACCTGCGTAGCCCTCCGTCATTTCAGATAAATCCTGTTTAGTATTCGTGCTGCGTTTGTTGACCTTGTCAAGGAGCAGTGTGCGGTAGCTAACCAGTATTTGTCTGCTTATGCATATGATGCAGATTGGGTTAGGGTAGTCGTACGGCCTTGTTGACCTGGTCAAGGGTCGTGCGGGTGGGTTTGATTCAATCAAGAAATGACGGGTTGAACTTGACTTGCGGTCTATGGTTTGTTGACCTTGTCAAGGTCATAGATCGTTCGGGGCAAAATATTATCGGGAATTTCAAGTGTTGAAATTTGCAATGAGATTGCATACCTTCTATGAGATAGTTGGATCCCGATGCCCGCTGCGAGTAAGAGTTACTCCTGGGAGAGTTTTACACATTGCAATTAGCTGATCAAGTAGGTGTCTAGAAAGGTGTTAACGAGGTTACGCCTCTGGGAAAACGAGGTTTACATTAATTAGGTTCGTGCGAAAGCACGGGGGACCTCCCTCAAAGTACCGACACTGGCCTGGCTGAAAGATTGGCGAACTTGTAGTGTGTAATTAATCCCGGCTAGTCTTTCCTTTTAGGGTTTGGAGGAAGATTTGATAAAAAGCAGTGGGAGCCATCCTGATTAGATAAGATAAAAACCAATCTGATCTTGCACGAGCATACGCTAAAGTGTTTTCTTCTCTCTCTCTCCAGGTAGTGACCAGTTCATGCCTTAATCAAGATAATAATATGGATGTATTGACCGAACCCGCATGTTATACTGTGCTGGGGAACGTTGGTTCCGTTCTTTCTTATAAGAGTTATAGGAATGAACAGGATATAGGGGAATACCAGGATTCCCATGCCACCCGAATGAAGAAAGTACATGTTGATGCATTTTCTTCGGGTGTGTTCGTTACTGAGAACTGTTTCTCCATTTGCTCTACGTCCTGGGTATTGGATACCGGGTCGGGATCCCATATATGTAATCAGTTACATGGGCTAAGGAAAGGTAGAGAACTTGGAGAAGGTGATAAAGACATTAGAGTTGGAAATGGTGCAATTGTTGCAGCTAAGACTGTCGGGGAATATCACCTTGTGTTACCAACTGGTAATACATTGGTTCTGAACGAATGCTATTACATGCCGAACCTGATATGCAACATTATATCGGTTTCTTTATTGAGTAAAGAAGGATATAATTTTGTATTACAGGATAATGTTATGAACATTTTCCGTAACCAAAAGTTGGTTGGATCAGGCACGTTATGCAATGGCATTTATGTTCTAAATCAATCAACAGTTCTGAGCATAACAAACACACACAAGAGGAAAAGTTCAGAACTGAACGAATCCTACTTGTGGCATTGTAGACTGGGTCAAATCAATGTGACACGACTGGCTAAGTTGCATAAGGATGGATATTTGAAACCTTTCGAATTTTCATCTTATGACACTTGCCAGTCATGTCTCAAAGGCAAGATGACCAAAACTCCGTTTACGGGACACGGAGAAAGATTTACCGAACTCTTGGGACTAATACATAGTGATGTATGTGGTCCCATGTCTACACATGCCAGGGATGGTTCTTCGTACTTCATTACATTCACTGACGATCTCTCAAGATACGGACATGTGTACATGATAAGACACAAGTCTGAAGCTTTTGAGAAATTTAGAGAATATAAACAAGAAGTCGAAAACCAAACCGGAAAAAGTATTAAAATCCTTCGATCTGATCGAGGGGGTGAATACTTGAGCAATGAATTCCTGGACTTCCTAAAAGAGAATGGGATTCTCTCTCAACTGACTCCTCCATATACACCACAGCACAACGGTGTATCAGAACGGAGGAACCGCACCTTATTAGATATGGTGCGCTCTATGATGAGCACAGCTGAGTTACCTATTTCCTTCTGGGGGTATGCGCTTGAGACAGCCATACATCTATTGAATATGGTCCCTACCAAATCTGTGCCTACAACTCCATATGAGATATGGAAAGGGAAGAGACCAAGTCTTAACTATGTTAAGATATAGGGTTGTCCAGCCTATGTCAAAAGGCAAAATCCGGACAAGCTCGAGGCACGGTCAGTTCTCTACAAGTTTGTGGGATATCCAAAGAATTCTTATGGGTATTTTTTCTACCACAGTGAGGAACAAAAAGTGTTTGTTGCTCAACATGCCACTTTTTTAGAAAAGGAATTTCTTGAAAAAGAGATTAGTGGTCATGAGGTAGAACTGGAAGAGGTTCCAGCTGCAGAAGCTGCAACAGAAGATCTGGTGGAACCAGAGGATTCCGTAGTTCCCGATGAACCCCAGCCTCTCCGCCGATCTAGTAGGGTTTCCGTCCACCAGAGAGATACTACGGTTTTCTCATTGACGGTGGAAGCGAGGATTGCATCATGGAGGATGATGACCCAACTAGCTTCGAGCAGGCCATCACGAGTGGAGACTCAGTGAAATGGCTGGATGCTATGCGGTCTGAGATGGATTCCATGTACACCAACAAAGTATGGACTTTGGAAGTTGCTCCTGAAGGGGTAAAACCCATTGGGAGCAAGTGGATCTTCAAGAAGAAACTTGGTGTAGATGGGAAAGTGGAGACTTTCAAAGCTAGACTTGTAGCAAAGGGTTTTCGTCAAAGACCAGGTGTGGACTATGACGAGACCTTTTCTCCAGTGGCTATGCTTAAATCCATCCGGATCATGCTTGCCATCGCTGCATATCATGATTACGAAATCTGGCAAATGGATGTTAAGACCGCATTTCTAAATGGTGATTTAGAAGAGTGCGTGTACATGACTCAGCCAGAGGGCTTCGTAGACAGTGGGAGCAGCAGGAAGGTGTGCAAGCTGCTTAAATCCATTTATGGATTAAAGCAAGCATCGCGGAGTTGGAACATCTGTTTTGACGTCGTTATCAAAGAGTTTGATTTCGTCAAAAATCTAGATGAACCTTGTATTTACAGGAAGGTGGCAGAGAGTAAGATTGTCTTCCTCGTATTGTACGTGGACGACATACTCTTGATAGGAAATGATATTCCTATGCTGCAATCGGTCAAGCTCTTCTTATCACAAAGATTCTCAATGAAAGATCTTAGTGATGCCTCCTGCATATTGGGAATTAGGATCTATAGAGATAGATCCAAACGGATTTTGGGATTGTCCCAATCCAGGTACATTGACACCATACTAAAGAGGTTTAGTATGGAAGAGTCCAAGCGTGGGAACTTACCCACGATCTCTGGAGTCACTCTCTCCAAAGAGATGTCTCCCAATACTGATTTGGAGAGAGCTCGCATGCAAGGTATACCCTATGCTTCGGCAGTAGGCTCTATCATGTATGCGATGCTATGTACCAGACCCGATGTAGCATACTCACTAAGTATAGTGAGCAGGTATCAAGCTGATCCTGGAGAGAGTCACTGGACAGCTGTGAAGAGCATTCTCAAGTACTTACGAAGGACTAGAGATATGTTCTTGGTGTATGGTAACGGAGAGCTCCAAGTGGAGTCCTTTACCGATTCGAGCTTCCAGAGTGATAAGGACGACTCTAAGTCGCAGTCGGGCTTTGTCTTTACCCTTTACGGAGGGGCGGTTAGCTGGAAGAGTTCCAAGCAGGAAACCGTGGCAGACTCGACGATGGAGGCTGAATACATCGCTGCCAACGATGCTGCCAAAGAGGCTGTCTGGATCAAGAAGTTCATTACTGAACTTGGAGTGGTTCCATCCATTGAGCATCCAATACCTTTGTATTGCGATAACAATGGAGCGGTGGCTTTGGCCAAGGAACCCAGGTCCCATCAGCGATCCAGGCATATTCTGAGGCGGTATCACCTGATCCGGGAGATAGTTGATCGCCGGGAGATCGAGGTCAGGAGAGTTGACACGAAAAATAACACGGCAGATCCACTCACGAAGGCCATTCCCCAGACGCAGTTTGAGAGACTCTTCGGGATGCTCGGTATGCGATACTACAGCAGCCGGCCTTAGAGCAAGTGGGAGATTGTTAGTTGTATGTATGCCCTAGAGGCCAGTATTGTACAGATTATGTATATTATATTGGATGCTTGGACATATATAGAGATGACTTTCTTGCTCGACATGATAGTATGCTATCTGGTTGACCTTTATCTTAACATGTACACTTGTCTCTTTATACTGTCTTAAAGTTACATCTTGGTAAAGCCCTTAGGATGTGTACTTGACTGCCTGGACTATGATGCAGATCATACTAGTGGGGACATGGTAGTCCATAAGTACATCCTTCAAGGTCCCTAGTCGTGGGTGTATCGAGACGGGGCATCGATATACCAGAGTAGACTAGCGTATACGCTTCTCGACCCATGTGATGGGCGATGGATGATCCCATATCCATTCGTGTTTGACATCAGAGATGGTATACGGGTGCTCATTGGAGACTGGGTACACTGGACGGACTCGCCGAGAACTCCCAGATAGTATTATACCTCACGTCAGATGGCAGTTCTCAGGTGACACTTGTACAGGATAGTCTGTAGACCCGAGATCGTCATAGAGTCTTGTGTGATTCCCACTGTGCTTTGATCTCTACCATACCACGTCCATAAGGGCGTGCAAAACGGTGGTCTTTGGGCACAGTCCCGAGTCACATGGAGGCAATGAGCGATAGGAGGGGTTTCGTCTCTCCCGGTATTGGGGGTTGATGTTGCGCAGTGCTCGATTGGCCGTAGCAGGGAAGTCCCTGGCCAGGGCTGATCAGAGATTTACTGGTAAGTGCTACCAGTAGATTCTCGACCCGTTATGAGCCTCACATCGGCACGACTTATCGGTTATTGGGGTCTGACGTTTACCACCCCTAGACTTGATATGCGACATATAAGACGAAGAGACCGAAGTGTACGGTAAGTGTTACTGGTCGGATTCGCAGGAGTGTGAGCGGGCTAGCTCGTCGATCTTCTGATCGCTCAATACCCGGGTGGCCGTTACGTTTAGCAGACCGCTTGCGGCTTGTGGATGCTTGATATGATCATCATCTGCTACCGGCGTATTGACGAGTCTTTAGAGTCCTACACAGAGGTTTCCTGGTTCAAGCGAAACGAAATAGGAGCGCATATGAGATATGTGCAGGACCGAGAATAATGCGTGTATGTGATACAGCATTTCATTCTCGCGATAAATGTTTCGATTGGTTATATTCGATATGACCTAGTTATCGAATCATTGATTCGATAAATCGATACATTGCATACTAGTCGGTTATGTGCGACATGACCGGATCATTGAATCAAATGTTGATTTAATGATTTAATGTATAATTATATATTTGATATATTACTTTGCATTAACTAGTATTGGTTCACTTTAAACGGATTTTTCTCACTTGGATTGCACATTGTATATGTGATATACTTTTGTGCACTTTTTGTATCATGTTTGATGATACTTGATCATATGGTTAAGTGAATAGAATTAAACCATGGTTATTATGATAATTAGGGTTTTGCGTATTTATTTATTTATTTATTTTTCCATTTGTTTATTTGGAAATGATTTAAAAAAAGGGATGGTGGCTTTCTTTGTCATTTAGTTGAAGCTTCATGAAGCTTTGACTACTTATCCTTTCTTATCATCATGCTTAACCCTAACCCATCCATTAACCATGGTATATTCTCTACACTTAACCCTAGTAAGAATTATGAGAAGTATTGCTTTTTCTTTTTATTTTAAAAAGGCTTATCATAATACTTGATCATCTTCTTCACCTTCTTCTTCTTCTTCAAGCTTGCTACTCCAATGGCAACTTGAGTATTAGTGAGAGAAATCCAAATCTAAAGAGAACCCACCTCCTATTTCTTCACCCTCTACCTCTTGCCAAGTTGTTTTGGGTGTTTACTTCACAAGTTTCACAAGTTTGTGAAGTCGGAGCTTGAACTTGCGATGCCTCGACGTAGATCGTCTTTGACACGAAGCCGGTGACCTAGCTCACCCGTTTCATCGACGAAGCCGACGCTTGAGCCCGGGGTTCAACATGGACAGCGAGGAGACTTCATTGCGGAGCCGTGGAGGTGGATATCCGGATCTACAAAGGTTGTTATTTCCATATCCAAGTAGTTAAGTGTTAACTAGTTTACTTTTCGTCTAAAATTCTAGCAACGATCCGTAGTCTAGGGTTTCTCGGCACCAAAAATTTTAAATTGGCATGTCCGATACCTTGTGAGACCTTACTAGAGTGCCTAGGAACCTTTCAGAGATATCGGCCGGGTATATGTGATATAGCCGGGTCATCGTATTAGTCGGTTATATGCGATATAGCCGGATTGTCGGATCAAGTGTTGATTCGATAATTTAATGTACAATAATATATATGATATATTAAATTACATTAACTAATACTATCTCACTAAAAGATTCTTTTTCTCACTAGGGTAATACATTGATATATATGCGATATATGTTAATTGTATTGTTTTATATTGTTACGATAAATATTATATATGTGATATATAATATTGTAACATGATATGATAACTAATGCAACATGTTTAGTGGAGATTAAACAAGATTAGGGTTTGTTTTGGGTTAGTTCCTTCTTGATGATTGTAGATGGTTTTCTTTTGTTTTTGCAAAGATATTTTCAAATGACTCATGCTTTAACCCAACCCAAACCCTAGCCCTAGTTAATTTTCTACATGGGTTTAGTTGATCATGGTTGCATTATTCATCATATTTATCTTTTCATTATTCATCACAAAAGGAATATGAATTATTCATCTTCTTCTTCCTTCTTCTTTCTTTCATGGAAAAAGCTTTCTAGCTTTTTTCCAAGTGATGAAAATGAGTGAGAATAAGAAAATAAAAGAGTGCAAAAATCCTACTTCATCATCCTCATCTATCTTTGCCCTTTAGATGAGAGTGTACACTTCATTTAGTGAGTTCTAGCTTGTGTTAATGAAACTTCAAGGTAGATCATTTTTGTTATCGAAGATCGGAAGCAAGACTGCATCTTTCTCTTCGTGAAGCCTCTCGAGAGTTCGGAACACGATGATCCCAGCGAATGGACTTCAACACGGAGCTTAAGAAGTGAAGGACCGGATCTACAATGGTTGTAATCCCTCTTACTTAGTGTTAAAGTGTTTAACATGTTAGTTTTCGCATAAACTCTAGTTTAAAGATTCGGCTTTGGGTTGTTCGACATGGCTAAAATTTTAATCGGGCATGGATGCCTCGTAGACCCTTCTGAGCGTGCCTAGCAACCCTACATAGCGCGAATGCAAAACATAAGGAACGTCTACTAGATATCATATATAGATATATACATTCATCAGACGCAATGATAGTCATTCCAGATCACAAATGAACACATTGGATATACTAGGAATCCGCGTTTCGTTTAAGCCTGCAATGAAAGACGGATTACAAGGTCGCGATGAATAGCTAAATCCCACCCTAGACCTCTACGGGCGCGGCAAACTACCCGCCAAATACCCTAAGTGAAGCAACCTCCCTCAACAAAGTGAGTAGGCCACTCGGCACATCAAAGTACCCGGTAGTTTGTGCACCCCACCTTCGGTCTATCCTAGGAGCAGAAAACAGTAAAAAAAATAATATACAATGGTGGATACAACCTCAGCCAGGATGTGCGACCATAAAATAATATTACATCAATTTACAATTTACATCAAATGAAAGATAAAATGCTCATCTCACATCCCCGGCTATTCATCCACGACAATCCAACAAGTTCATATACACAAACCAATTTCACAGATCACAGATATGTGCAATCCCCACTAATCGACGTATAGCGATTAGCAGACGTTCAACACATATAACACATCACAGATATAATCCGATTAAACAAAGTTCATAGAATTTCGATCAATTATCACATTTGAATCTACTCTCAATACAATACTGTACACAAAAATTCTTAAGCAGAAACAAAATATCCCAGAAAACACAAAACAACCACAAAGATCACCAGAAAAAATTTGGACCAACTCGGAGTCGACTCGGCCGTGGAACGGCGGAAAAACGCATTGTTCGGCCGCGGTTCCGCGGTGGTCTGGTCAAGTTAGGCGCCCAAATTTCTTCAGTGTTCTAGAAAAAGACTGCACGTATTTTTCAGGTCTCTGAAAATATTTTTAGACCTGATCTTAAAATCAACAGAAAGTGCATAAAAAATTCATGTTTTCCGGATTTTTCCGTGATCGAAGTTCTAAAGGCTTTGCTAACATGTTAGTTATGGTTTAGCTAGGCTCTGATACCACTGTAAGTCTATGTTACTCACCCCGCTAGTTAACGGGGAGGCGGAATAGGTAAAAATCGAATTTTTCTAGACAAGGTAACATAAACTACCCATGATGATCCTTGCTAAACACTAACTAACAAACTAACTAGGAGTTTTAACTATTATGTTAGATGATTATACGTCAAGCTTCAAGTCCTTCTTCTCCTTGTTGTGAGCTCCTTGGAGTGGTGGTGGATGGTACCTCATCACCGGCTTCTCCACGTTAAAGATGATATACCCGAAGGTCTCTACGTTGAGCTCCAACCTCTAAAAAGAAGTGACTAGGGTACTTGGAGTGCTAAACTAAGTAGCCTAGAGTGAGTAGAGAAGGATTTTGGTGGCTACGTCTCAATGACCCTTGATTCTCAACTCATGAGACACTAGGGTTTGAGAGAGGAAGAAGGAGAGAACCATGAGAGAGAGTGAGTATGAGAATTATGAAGAGAGCTCACATTTGAGGAAAGAGAAAACATAGTTTTATTAGGATAATTGTGATGGCTACCTTGATTTGACAATTATCATGTCACAATTAATGCTAAGCAAAATATCTAGTGCTCAACAAAAATATCTAAGTCAATAATAATCAAACATAGTCAAATGGTCAAACCAATTAGCCATGACACAATTATCTTTAATAAAAATTAGTAAACAATTTCCTCCATGTCATTATGGTTTTAATCAAGTCAATGGTCAAAACCCTAATGAGGTGTCTCCTTCTCTGTCCCTATCAACCGTATATACAAACCTGCATCCGTGTTCCGAGAAACACGAATAAAATTAGACTAAGCCAACCCAAAATCTAATACTAGGATCCAACTTAAACCAAAGCCCACTAGTATCAACCTCCCGAACACCAAACACGCACAAGTGCGCGTATGTGAACGAACCCTGTCGTAAAACCATACGACCTCTACATCGTTTCGCCCAAAGGTGGAAAACCCTCTATGTTGGACTCTAAAGACTCGACACTACGCTGGAAGTGGGTTTAACCACAGGCCGCAAGCAGTACTAGCTGTATGTAACCGTCCCCAGGTAGATATCGATAAGAAGGACGATGAGGAAAATCCATCCGAACTCCTACTGAGCCTGAGTGTGACAATCTCTATACAGTCTGGTCTGTTCATCTAAGAGTATCGCATATCGGGCCTAAGGGGGCGGTAAACGTCAGACCCCTAATAGCGGTATAAGTCGTGTCGGAATGTAGTCCAAAACACCCTGAGAACTACTGGAGTACCTACCAGTAAATCTCACTTGCTCTGGACAAGGACTTTGTGGTAATGACTCTCCAAACACAGCGCGATATCAACTCCCAATACCGGGAGAGACGAATCCTATCTAACCGCCACTTCCTCCAAGTACTTCGGGACTGCACCCAACTACTACCTGTTTGCACGACTCAATAGAGCCGTGGTAGGGTAGTAATCTAAGAATAGTGGGAACACACTCAAGGCGTAGCAGCAGTGTCAAGTCAACGGACTTAGCTGTACTCATGTCACCTGGGAACTGCTAACTGATGATAGGTATAATACCAACCAACAGTTCCCGATGAGTCCTATCCAGTGTACTCGTAACCTAACGAGCACTTGCATACTATCTCTAGTACGACGTACTGATGGCTGGAGGACAGACTATCTCCCCTCTTGGGATGAGAAGCGTATACACTAGTCTACTCTGGAGTATCGATGCCCTGTCTCGATAATCCTACGGCTAGGGACCTGTATAAGGATGTGCTTGTAGACTACCCAACCCCCACAAATGTGACTGCAATCACAACGCTGGTAGTCAAGCAAAGAACCTAAGGGCTCTATCAATATGTATTAGCGATACGTCAAAAGAAACATATACACATATTAAGATAGTTACAAACCAAGTAGCATAGTACCATATTGAGCAAGACTGTTATAAATCTGTGTATATATCCCAAGCATCCAAAATATAACATACAAACTAGTACTATACAATAATGACCTCTAGGGCATATTACACTAACATGGATTACCAGTTATATGCCTCTTCGGCTCTACAGCCCGATTTTTGGTGTTTTTCAGAAGATCTCCTGACCAATCTGCATTGTCACTCATAACATGCCTCGTCAATGATGGCAACTCTGGGCCACTGAATGTGCGTGATACAATCGATCCTAGTTCCAAGTCTTCTCGTGTAGTATCCCAGAAAGATTTTGTCGGGGTCTCTCCTAAAACTCGTCTCTGCCGAACTGCCCTAAAGTTATCACCCTTTACTTAACACATTCGTAATTCCGGGACAGCTGCATCCTCTTCATAACTTCCTTCTGGAAGATATATCCGTATCCAATGCCTTTGCGTACGTATCACGTCCCTGGTGTCAACAGAGTAGAACGTCATCTCGTCAATATCTCATACGAACCTCTTACTCCACTTTTCTTTAATGTGGACCAATTCGGAATCGTCTCTTCGTAGCTGTGTGAATTGCGCTACAAACGGCTGCACTCATATCTAGAGTCTCCCTTCTGAAACTATGAACTCGACAGCTCAATATCTTGTGGTAGGTATCTGGCCAACTACGTCCTCGGAAACTCTTCCAAATCGTCAGAGGAATACTCTTCATTCGTCTATTTTCGATTGACTCTCAATGCATCTGGGTAAGATCCTTCTATTCGGAGCTGGTCATGTAACTGATCCTACATCGGAGCATTCAACGAATAACGCCTTTTCTTGGTCGACCCACAACACGTCTGTGTAAGGGCCTCTTCTAATAGAAGTCAGTCAATCTGATGATCTCGCATCAAAGCATCCAACGAATAAAAGGTCATAGTCATATCCAAGGTGACTAGTGATCTTCATTCGCATCCCTAAATATAACCTCATGCTGCATCGGCTGCAAGGGTCCAGGAACGATATCTTATCAACTCAGCAACAGCTGGCTCATCTGTCCGCACGGTGGACAATGTCTCAATCATCTGAAGTAGGCGGTACCCTAGTAGTCTTTGCAAAATGGCTGACCTCAGGAAATGTACCAATTATCTGGGGCAGATCTCGAATGCTCGTGTCAACGGAAATATCCAAATAACCATATATATCTACGTGTTTCGTATACTACCGGAAAACAACCTGGTCAGTCCTCGTCCCAGACGAGCTCATGCTGACCGCACCTCTAGCCGCGGCTCTCTCTCTGCTCGTGTAACCATAGAAACAGAAACAACCATCCGACATCGATGAGGATAGATCATAGGAACGAACAAAAATACAGTGCCTAAGAAATGTACATCTTAAGGCTTCTTAAGCGGAGTAGCGTATCGTAAGAATGCCGCGGAACATACACACGGTACTTCACTGTACTTAAGTCACCTACTCCATCAACCAAGGTCAACCTACGCGACGAAAGTTGGGGTCTAGTACCCCCTTGACCATGTCTAAGTTCCGTAAGGTCAAGCCTAGGTTCCGAATGTATATATACGCCCTAGACTCCGCATAGTCATACCTAGACTCGAACCAAGGTTAAACCTAACGCTTTGATACCAACTTTTTCACGACCCGGAAAAGGCACGTGAATGGCACTTGAATCACGTGAAGTCTATAGGACCCCACCTAATTCAAGTAAGCCAAAAACCCAGAAATCTAAACCTTTTTATGGGAAAAATAGTGGAGGTGCATTTTTTGAAATAAGCTTACAGAAATCAAGTTCTTTCTACAAAACATATATAATAGTACATGAAAACACAATTGTTTATATTTAACTTCAAAACATTTTCGTCTTTGAAAATTTGGGTAGCACCTCCCTTGTAATTTGTAACCCGAAAACGAATACAAGCAATAATATATAAGGCATCCTCAAGCGGGAGGCTCTTCGCCAATTGGCGGAAACAACCACGCAAGTAAGGCAAATATACAATGCCGAAGGCGAGGATCAAACTCAGAAAGAAAACAAGAAAACTAAACATCAGGAAAAATCAGAAGCATCAATAAATACAAAAGCGCGACTCTAAGGCCGAAAGAATAAACAACTGTGGTTTTCTAAGTCTATCAAATATACAAGTCTGGCTGATGGAGCTTAACTAGATACAACTGAAATAAATAGAAGTACAACGGTCGTCACGATGCAAGTGAAACCACCCACTAAAGCAATCACCCAGAAGGAAGTAGTGTGCCAGCGAAGCCGCCATGGAACCTGCACTGCTAAACCTGCAAGAAACTGTGGCACAACAAGGGTGAGTTGCCAACTCGTGAGTAGAAGACATCACCGAGTAGAAATCGCATATATGATGATCTTCTAGGTCGTACAATAAAGTACTCCAATATAACAATGGACATCTAGTAGTGGCAGGGTAATAATCTATGCATAGTGTAATACTCAGTACTCGTGTCAATGTCACTAAGCAGCAACAAGTCATATATCTGATGTATGAATGCATCATGAATGAAACAATCAACCACGAAATCTGGATATATCTATACAAGAAAGCTGTGTTTTTATCTTAGTAAAACATGTATGATAAAACTGAAACATCATCAGTGAAATCGACAGAAAATCCGTGTCAAGCATCGAAACAATATATGCATATCTCAATGTCTCAATATCTCAATATATCGGGCTCCGTCAGTCCGGAACGGCCCATATCATCAAGTCTACAACTCGAGCTTCTTGCCCCGGGGTACCTTACCGGGCACACCATGTACCCAAGACGGTTCATCCAACTCCTCGAATCGGGTCTCGAAAACAAACAGAAATCAGGAAAAATCATGGTGGACGACACATACATCATATCACGAGAAAACCGCAACTTGCATTTTAAAAAGATAATGAGTTTATAAAAGTCTTGCGGTTTTCCGCCAAATCCAGAAATCTCATAGAAAATCCGAAATCACAAAATCGAGAGTCAATAAGCAGTGAATATCGGCATAAAGCCCACTATATTGCATAACAGAATGGATATATTAATGCATGGGGTATCTAAGCAAGGAATGCAATATCTAAACTAGCACATGAGAGCAAGCATAATAATAATATGTTGAAACTACCAGCTACCAGGTTATTCCAATGAAGTAACGTTTTCTAAAGTTTACGTGATATGGCAATTACCGATGATGATGTGTGTGAGACGGCAAGCAAGTGTACGTGGAGCATACGCATTGTCGATAATGGTGCTGGTGTCCTAACAGACGGAGTTTATAATAACTAAAGAAAACACATGTATAAACATGCAATGCGATGAGAACAATCATGAATATAACGGAGAATGAGTAGTAAACGCAATATTGTAGAATATACATATCTATATACGAGTCATACAGTTTTGATGTTTTGAAATAGCATGAATCGTTGTTTTTAGAAAAGTAGGGGCTACGGTATTTTTGAGAAAAGATATGTCCTTTGAATAATCCGTAGCATCCCTCGGTGGTCCAATGAAAATACTCACGATTCGTTAGTTTTGAAATTAGTATGACTCGAGCCTAGCCTAGCATCTATCCAAACAACAAAAAGACTAAACTAAGGAACTAGTTAGAAAGATAAGAAAACCTACATATATTCCGAGTCGATATACCTAGTAGTCGGCGATCCAGCCTCATAGCATCATGTACTGTATAATACATAGTACGGCATCATCGAGTCGAGAGTGCGGATCAATCATCATATATATACCTCGTAAGGTAAATCCATCGTACGGCATCCCCAAAATCTTGGGTATGGGTCAAATCATATATACATCATCATTCACATGGTATCATCATCGTACAATATCATGATCAGAATTACAATTCTAATGTCTCGTACATTTAATATCATCAACTTACTTATTATCATATATATGAATACATATCGCCCACCGATCCACTACAATATCATATCATATCTCATATCACGACTCAATCACATATCAGAATCTCACGGCATCATGCCCGGTCAAATCGACTCATCACCTTATATCACATACTATCATCATCATCCGTGTATATGTATATATATACATACTCACATACATACATACATACATACATATATATATATATATATATATATCCACATATACACACAAGAAATTAAGTGTGTGTGTGCGTGCGCGCGTGTGACTATGTAACCTACGATTCGCCACCAAGGTAATCATCCTTCGGATAGGTCTTCCTAGATCAACCTAATCTAACCTAAGGTCTGCCAAATACCATATTTACTAAGTATCCAAATATCGCATCCAAACTTACATATATAGTAATACCCTATTCTACGGTTGCGGGGGTGCTATATGCCATCCACTCGACTTCCTCCGTAGATATACATCTACTCACCTTGATCCTCGCTTGCCGAAGTCGATAACGCCACACTCTTCCTTGTCGTATGATGTCCACGCGGGGTACCTACATTGTAAATACATCGCATTGTAAACAATAATCAACACGAGAAAACCGAACGTCCCGTGATGTGCACATAGGTTAGAACCTACGGCCTACGCACGCAAGAATAACCAAAAATCCTCGATACTGACGTACGAACGTCAAACCATTGGTTCAGAACTCAAATACCAAAATTCAAGTAATGAAAAGTCGCAAAAGAAAACAGCAACTCAGAAAAACAACTCCAGATTTTGCCTCGAGTCAAATTTGGACATTTTGCACATAGTAGAGGTCTAATTAGAAGATAAGGGAACCATGAAGCAAGAACGAGGCAGGGATTTCATGGTATGGCCGCAATTTGAGGCCAGAAGGCTAAAAATGGCGGCCACAAAATAGAGTTAGGGCCTCGGGTCTTGGGGTTAGCTTCCTGGTTGCCTGCACATCTCATAGTAATCGCTATATAATTTCTAGGGTTCCCCGGATATAGAAGATCTCAAAATATCACCACAATTCCTCAAAAAACCCGACATCGGAGATTTTAAATTCATGTCTTGGGGTTTTAGTCTCTAGTTTAGTTCACAATACTAACGCTACAGGGGTTGTAGTCACTAATTACACCTCAATACACAATCACAATTTATAGTACCATCCTAAATCTCATCTTGGAATTTTCAAAGCTCACTAATCCTCACGTAACCAATTCTAAACTAAAATAGAAACTAAAGAAACTCAATTACTAAAATAATGGTGTAGGAAATACCTCATTTGGCAACTCAAGAATTTTCTTGAGTTGCTCAAAGTCTTCAAGGTCCAAACTTGAGGCCTCCATAAGGTTTGTAGTGATGTTGTGGTCATTTTTGTGAAAGAAGAATATGATTTTGGTCTTGATTTAGTGGTGTTGCATGGTGGATGAGGAGGTGGAGGAAGAGGGAAATGAGAAGAATGATGAAGGTGAAGATGGGAAAAAATGAAGGAAGAAAAGAAATGAGCAAGTGTGTAGATGTCCCCCCCTCTCCTCTCACCCATGACACAACCCCCATCACTCTCTCTCTCTCACTTTTATCATTTTCTTTTCTTTTCTTTTATATTCTCACTTTAAAACAAAATAACACCATATATATGAAAAAAAAGACATGGTTACTATAAAAAAAGTATAAGTATGGCAACATGTCATGTTGCATGACATAATATGTAAACATGATTAATGTATGATAATTCATAAAATGCCCATGTCACATAAATACTTTCAAATCAATAATTCTTATAAATTTTCCCAAATATTTTCCCAATTATCGGTATATAATTATGCCCTTTCTTTAAAACTAATTTTTGTACTTAATAATATCCATAGAAATTATTATCCCAATTATTTAAATTCCTAAAATAATATTTTATTTTCTGAAATGTTACACATACCCTTGGTAATTTCCATGCAACATACACTGTAGAACTTGCTATGATATCTTGCATTGTACTATATCCTTATTGGTAGTTAAATCTTCGCTTATTTCATGCTAGCATGCATCATGCCCATATCATATACATTTGCCATTATCACCATATTCTTATATGATGTTGTTTCGTAGGATTTCTGTTTTCATGAGATTTGAGAAACCGCACAACACATTTTCCAAAACTTGGACTCATTTAAAAATGCGGTTTTCTCTTGATATGATATTTGGCGTCCACAATGAGTTTTCTCGGTTCTGAGTTATGATTATATCCGATTGGAGGAGTGAGGAGTCACCCTCTGCGGATACATGGTGGACCCGGTACGGTATCCCGGGGCAAGAAGATCATATAAAAATGCATTGAGCCTGGCAGGGGAACACTACCAACCGGTGATAGTATGGAAACTCGGCGGATATCCAGAGGATACCGAACGGAGTTATATGATCAGATGGATATGAGGGCCGATCTGAGTGACGGTGCCTGAGATATTAGGATTTCGAGTGTTGATGTTTGACATGGGATTTATGATGATTTATTGATATTACTTCTGTTTTTACCTTATTAGAAATGTTATGACATGTTCATTTTCATATAGCTGATATATCCCTGTTACTATACTTTGCTTATTCATATGTCGCATCTAGACCATTATACATCGTTATAACCTCATAATTAGGATTGTCGATGTTACGTTCATTCGTGCGATTGCCACTTAAGATGTTATTTACTACTCAAGAGTTGGCAACTCACTCTCGTTGTGCCACAGTTTCTTGCACGGCCGATCCTCCAGTATAGTAGCGGCAGGGGCATACTACTATTACTACCACTACTTTTCGGCATGATCTTTTGTTAGGTGGGTTGCGAGTATTCTTTTGTCCTCTTCCTTGTACACTTGTTTATTGTATCTAGTATACTCCATCTACCACATGTATATTTGCCTTAGAGACGAGACTAGGAGATTGTATTATATTTGGCTCTCGGTGTCATGCTCGTGCGAGCCGACTTTTTTGATTATGTTGTGGTTATTGTTTTCTTTTCTTATTTGCTTATTTTTTCGCCTTTGGCATCATACATTTTTACTGTAGGGTTGTGTTCCTCTAAGGAGGCGTTGAGATTAATCCCCGGTGGGGATGCTTATATATTTTTGCTTATGTATCGGTTTGGATCAAATTTTACAAAGGAGATGCTGCCGAAAATTTTAACGATAACTCGATTTTCAAAGAGGTTTTGAAATGACTATTCCACTCTTAAAATTGACTCTTTAACAAAGTATTTCACCTATTTACCTTAATTACGGTTTATATTCCGGGCTTTAGGATTACTTGAATTACGTTACGCTTTTAGATGTTGCGTGATTTAAGTACCGGTCACGTTCCGCATTTGGGTCGTGATAAAGTTGGTATCAGAGCATTATGTTTTACCTTTCTGAGTTTAGGATGACCTTGAAATGATGGAGTAGCTAACTTAAGTAGAGTAACATAGCGTGTATATGTTCCGTGGCATATTCATTATACGATACTCCGCCTAAGAGAACTTAGGATATATGTCTTGTGATTCCTTCTTTGATTCCATGCATCCTTTTGTTGCTTGTTCTTACCGATTCCTATTTCTTGTTCCAGCCACCATGCCGCCAAAGACTACGATGGCTCAGAGGGCTACCACCAGAGACGAGATCAGGGCGGGCTCGTCCGAGACGAGAACTGACCAGAGCGGTACGCTTACCCCTCAGGAGCAGGTTGATCCTCTTCCTCCAGGCAGGATCGCTAGGCTGGAGGTGAGTATTCAGGATTTGCGTCAGATGGTTGGATTATTGTTTAAGGCCAGCCGGGCACAGAGGATAGATATTGTTCCTCATACTACGGGGACCGTGGTACTATCTACTGCTCAGACAGCTGTACCTATTGCTACCAGGACTATCGAGGTATCACTTCAGGAGTTCATGAGAATGAAGCCTCCGGTGTTCACTGGGACAGACACAGCAGAGGATCCTCAGTCGTTCCTCGACACGATGGCCAGGATTAGTCGTTCCTTGAGTTATTCTGATTCGAGACCTGTTGAGATCGCTAGTTTCCTTCTGGAGGGTCTTGTCAAGACTTGGTATGAGTCTGTTGAGAGAGGCCGAACCGCTGGTCTTCCTCCTATGACATGGGATGAGTATTCAACGGTTTTTCTCGCTCGTTTGCTTCCACAGAGCGTCATGGATGCTCGAGCTCTCAGTTTTGAGTCTTTGCGCAAGACTCCTGGCATGACCATGGCCGAGTATGATCTTCAGTTCACTCAGCTATCCAGATTTGCTCCTTATTTGGTGGACACCGAGGAGAAGTGAGTCAAGAGGTTTGTGCGAGGTCTTAATGCTCAGCTGTTCCTCTCTATTGGCGCCACACACTTTAACACTTATGCAGCGACGATGGATGCAGCCACGCTAGTGGAGGAGCGTATTACCGAGGCTACGACTGTTCCGGAACCGAAGCGGGTTCGTACTGGTGCATCGGTTTCTAGGCAGTTTGGTAGAGGTATGGCAGGCAGAGGCCGCGGCAGTTTCTTTCTAGGCCGTTGAGGTGGCAGAGGCTTGATACGAGGCCAATTATTTAGCTCTTACCTGCAGTGTTAGCAGCCATAGCCAGGATGTTATCAGTAGGAGTCGATACCATCTCGTTAGGCATTGTACCATGAGACATAAGGCGGGGCAGCAGTTCCGCAGGTCACCTTACCCTTTCACCTCTTCCTCCATGAGCATTGCCTCCTCTGCCCATCGCTGCTCCACGCCAGACATATTCTCAGAGGGGCCGTGGTCGTGGCGGTCTTGTTCAGAGGGGATGAAGCTATAGAGGCAGAGGGCATCAGGGTGCTGGTAGGGTACAGGCCAGAGTTTTTGCTTTGACTCCTCAGGATGCGCAGGCATCGAATGCTGTTGTGACAGGTACTCTTTCCGTGTGTTCTTTCGACACGCGTATATTGTTCGACCCTGGTTCCACAAACTCATATGTATCCACGCACTTCGTACCGAGATTGGATCGAGATTTGTCCATGTTAGATCAGCCTCTTGCTGTACTTACTCCCGTAGGAGAGTCTTTTATTGCAAGACATGTATTCCGGTCATGTTCCGTTCGGATTGGGGATAAGGATTCTTCTGTTGATTTGATCCTTCTAGATATGTTAGACTTCGACGTTATACTCAGCATGGATTGGATAGACACTTGTTATGCGTCTATGGACCGCCATAAGAAGGCGATCAGATTTTGTTTTCCGGGACTTGTTGTGTAGGGGGATCATAGTGCCGCCCCTCATAGTCTGATTTCTGCCCTTTGCGCTAGTCGTCTCTTAAGGAAAGGATGTAGGGGATTCTTGGCATATATTCGTGATGCTGGAGCCACAGAGGTCCCGTTAGACCAGGTTCCGATTGTGAGAGAGTTTCCCGATGTATTTCTTAATGAGTTACCTAGATTGCCGCCAGAGCATGAAATTGAGTTCTGCATTGACTTGATCCCCAACACGGGGCCTATTTCTATACCGCCTTATCGGATGGCCCCGGTAAAGGTTAAAGGGCTCAAGGATCAATTGCAGAATTTTCTTGATAAGGGACTTGTTCGACCGAGTGTGTTTCCTTGGGGAGCTCTTGTCCTGTTCGTTAAGAAGAAGGACGGCAGTATGAGAGTGGGTATCGACTATCGTCGGCTGAACCTAGTTACGGTGCGGAATAGGTATCCCTTACCTCGCATTGACGATTTGTTCGATCAGCTCCATGGAGCGGGATACTTTTCGAAGGTTGACTTGCGGTCGGGTTTTCATCAGTTGTGGGTCCAAAGTGATGGCATTCCGAAGACTGTTTTCGGATGCACTACGGGCATTACGAGTTCTTGGTGATGTCGTTCGGGCTCAATGCTTCAGCAGCATTCATGGGTTCGATGAACCGTATCTTCAGGCCGTTCATCGACTAGTTTATCATCGTATTCATAGACGACATTCTGGTCTACTATAGGAGTCGAGAGGAGCACGAGCAGCACTTGAGGATTACATTGCAGACATTGAGAGAGCACCAGCTGTTTGCCAAATTCTCGAAGTGTGCTTTATGTCTTGATAGTGTAGACTTCTTGGGTCACGTGGTTATGGGAGATGGTATATGAGGGGATCGAAAAAGATCAAGGAAGTACAACATTGGCCCAGACACGTTTCAGTGACAGAGGTTCGCAGCTTCTTGCGCTTAGCCAGTTACTACCGTCGTTTCGTACAGGATTTGTCTCATATCACTGCACCGATGATCGGGATGACCCGGAAGGGAGTTCCGTATCTATAGACCGAGGCATATGAGAAGATTTTCCAGCAGTTGAAGACTCGTTTGACGACTACACCGGTTCTATCCTTGCCTTCAGGCTCAGACGGCTATGTTGTTTATTGTGATGCTTCTCAAGTGGGTCTAGGTTGCGTATTGTTGCAGTATGGTAGAGTCATCGCTTATGCTTCTGGCAGTTTAAGAAGCATGAGCAGAACTACCCCACTCATGCTTTAGAGATGGTCGCGGTGGTCTTTGCGCTTAAGATTTGGAGGCATTACCTGGACGGCGAGTCGTGTCAGATCTTTACGGACCACAAGAGCCTGAAGTACATCTTCCTGCAGCGGGAACTGAATTTGAGGCAACGCCGTTGGATGGAGCTCATAAAGGACTTTGATTGTGAGATCCTTTATCATCCAGGAAAGGCAAATGTTGTAGCGGATACTTTGAGTCGGAAGCCCGGAGGTAGTTCATCTCATTTGAGCGCAGTTCAGAGATAGTCTTCTGCGGATTAGCAGGTTTTATGCGACAGTGGAGTACAATTTGATTTCACTTCCACAGGAGGGCAGCTTGCTCATGTCCGTGCCTATCCACTTTTTCTTGACCGCATCAGGGAGGCACAGTCCAACGATGCCCGTTTGTCTAAGATTATGAAGCAGGTTAGGCAGAGGAGAGATTCAGAGTTTGCGATAGACAGTGAGGGAGTGTAACGGTTTGGGACTCGTCTATGTGTACCCAATTATGAGGGGCTGAGACGTGAGATATTAAAGGAGGCACATCAGTCAATGTACTGTGTTCATCCGGGTTCCACCAAGATGTATCGTTATTTGAGAGATGTCTAGTGGTGGGAAGGGATGAAGAGAGATGTTTCGAGATGCCTGACTTGCCAGCAAGTCAAGGCTGAGCATCAGAGGCCGGTGGGAAACTTACAGCCTTTGCTTATTCTGGAGTGGAAATCGGAATAGATCTCCATGGACTTCGTTGTGGGTCTACCTAAGTCCAGTCGAGGGTATGACTCCATTTGGGTGATCGTAGATCGGTTGCCGAAAGTGGCTCACTTCCTCCCAGTGAAGACCACTTTCGGGTATCCTCAGTATGCTCAGCTTTATATTGATGAGAATGTGCGGATGCACAGCGTTCCGACATGCATTGTTTCCGACAGAGGCACTCAGTTTACCAGCCGTCTCTGGAAGAAACTCCAGGATGCCTTGGGTACCCGTTTGAGTTTCAGTACCACTTTTCACCCGCAGAACAATGGTCAGTCAAAGCAAACTATTCAGACTCTCAAGGATATGCTCCGAGCGTATGCACTAGATTTGGATGGCAGTTGGGATTGTCACTTACCCTTGATCGAGTTCTCCTACAATAACAGATTTTAGGAGACGATTCAGATGGCACCTTTCGAGGCTTTATTCGGGAGAAAGTGTCGATCGCTAGTCTGTTGGATCGAGCTCAGCGAGAGCAAGATTTTAGTACCGCAATTAGTCCAAGAGACTACAGAGAAGATCCAGTTGATCCAAGATAGGATGAGAGCAACCCAGAGCAGGAAGAAGTCTTATGCCGATCGTCGTCGTCGTAGGCTTGAGTTCGCTGTGGGTGACCATGTTTTCTTACGGGTCTCTCCGATGAAGGGTGTGATGAGGTTTGGAAGGAAGGGAAGGTTTAGTCGCAGATATGTTGGTCCTTTCGAGATTCTTGAGCGAGTCGGTACCGTTGCATATCGTTTAGCACTTCCGCTCAGCTTCCCAGATGTACACCATGTATTTCACGTATATATGCTTCGCAAGTACCTTCATAACCCTTCTCACGTGATTCAGCATCAGACGATCCAGCTGGAACGTGATCTTTCTTTCACCGACCAGCTGGTAGTCATCCTGGACCGGAAGGTGAAGAAATTACAATCAACGGTATTACTGTCCGTGAAGGTTCTATGGCGTGGCCCAAACAGTGAAAAGGTCACATGGGAAGCCGAGAGTGAGATGCGGAAGAAATTTCCCCATCTCTTCGAAGGTACGCGTAGTTAGATTTTAAATGTGGGGACCGAATTTCCTTAAGAGGGAAGATTGTAACGTCTTAAAATTTATTAGAGTTAATTATAATTTAATTAGCGATAAACATGGGTTTTCAATAAAACTTAGTTAATAATTATTTTCATATATATATATACATATTTATTAACATACCTGCATATTTAACTTAGAATTGATAATATGCTAATTTTGGCTAAGACCCAATTTAGTAGCCATAACCCTTAAACCCCACAACTTCTTCTTTATTTTAGCAAACTAAGTATTTTTTTTTAAACAAAAGAAAAGAAAAGACAAGAAGAGAAAATAATAATGAGGGGACATGAGATGATGGTGCATTAAATGAGGGAAATAAATGAGAAGGATAATTGATGGATGGCTAATATCAAGTCACTCATCTCCTCTTTCTCTCTTTCTTCTCCTTCATTTGTTCTTCCTCTTTTCTTTACCTCCTCTTCAAAAAAAAATCTCTCTACCTCCCTAAAGCAATCCAACAAATGAATCGAAACCCTACAAAATTCATCACAAATCCTAATTTTGTGCCTTCAAGACACTTGTGTGAGCCAAATCCTTCATCTTGATGCCTTACAAAGCTTAGGACCTCCATCAAGCTAATCTAGAGGTAATAAGCTAACCTTAATCTTATTTTATCAAACTTCTTGCCTTAAAAACTCCTAATCTAAATTAAAGTTTATATTTTTTGATATTTAAAGACATGAAGATAGGTTTTTGGGGTTATAAAAATTCTTAGGTTGACAACACCTTAATCTAGGTTTGATGAGAGTACTTTAGTGTTAATTATCCGTTATTAAATCCCAAGACTTCACTAATCTACCATGATATTTGAATTAGTGTTAAAAATAGTATTTAGTTAAAGTCTAGGGTTCCAAACTAAATCTGCTAATAAACCAGTAACCTCAGAATTATTTTGCGACTACAGAGAGCTTGTTACTGAATCCTGAGTGCACCCTAGAAACCCGAGCACTTCCCTCACAACTTTGGCCACCAAAAATGTGAAATGACCACAATTTACGGGTCATCCTGGGAATTTGGGTGTAGGTTTTTGTCTGGGGCTCTGTAAGACTCTAATTAGACCTCTGGTATATGCAACTTTTTCCAATTTTGCGTATACAAAAATCTGGGAGCGTTTTACCTTACTTTGGCGATATTTTAACGTATGATACGGATATCCCGACTCTCGTTTTAGTGTTTTAGTTGGTTAATGGCCTTTCAGGGTAGTCCTATGTGTTGTTGCACAAGTTTATCACACTAGGTTCACACGCGTTAACTTGTGAGAGTTTAGTTCATTTTTGTATTGTTTATATGTGCCGTATCGAAATTCTAGACCTCACATGCTAAGGTTTTGTTCGATGCATGGATCGGTTGGGAGGACTTTGGATGCGGCAAGGAAAGAGAAGGAGGTGATCGGATTCGAGTAGCTCGAGACCATTCCGGTGAGTAGATTTAACATCTACGGGGGAATCGTTTGGATGACGTTAAGCGCCCGAATGTCTAGATTCAAGTTACACAATCTTATATAGATATATGCATTCACATGTTGCATACGCATTACGATACGCATTTTATTGCTTGCTACGCATTGATACATCCTCGTTAGGACACTTGCACCATTGCCAATGGGTTTATGCCGCACGTGCACAAACTCACATGTACACACATGTAGGGTTACTTAGCGCGGCAGCAAGGTTTCGGGAGGCATCGTCCATGCCATTTTTAAATTTTTTCCGTTCTAAAGAACCCTAACCCTAGAATCTTAACTAGAGTTTTAAATGAACTAACATGTTAACATCTTAACAACTAAATGAGGAAGAAGATGATGAATGAATTAGGAAATGGCTAATAGTAGAGGATGATGAAGTAGGAAATGGGCTCTCTTTAGATTCTTTTTTCTCACAATATTTCATCACTTAGAAAAAACTAGCAAGTTTTTTCTCAAATAAGGAAGAAGATGATGAATGAATTCTCATGAGGTGAGAATATCAACCATGGGTGAGTTAACATCATATGCTAACCCTTGTAGAGACTTAACCATAATATAAGATAAAGGTTGGGTTAATAAATATCTTTAGTAAAACAAAAGTAGTGGACTTAGTCAATGAGCATGCAAGCTTCTCCAAGCTTCTTGCAATGACAATTTCCACTCTATTTTTGAAGTACTTAAGAATATAAAAATCTCTAGATTATCACTTAGTATGGTGTTAGTCTTACACACCCATTAATCATGTATCATCAAGCATGACACAAAACTATGTACACTAATATATATCGCATATATACTATGTGAACAATCAATTGAGAAAAGAAATCATAAGTGAGCTAATATTAGTTAATGAACATTAATATATCAATTATATAATTATACATTAGATTATTAAACCAACACTCGATTTAATAATCTGGCTATATCCTGTATAACCGACTAATATCAAATGCAACAACTTATCGAATCAACACTTGATCCGATAACCCGGCTATATCACATATAACCGACCAATGTCACAAGTCACGAGAATAGAATGCGGTATCACATACGCGCATTAATCTCGGTCCCGTACATATCACATATGTGCTCCTACTACGTTTCGCATGAACCAGGAAACCTCTCTGTAGGACTCTAAAGACTCTTAATTACGCCGACAGTAGGTGATGATCATATCAAACACCCACAAGCCGCAAGCGGTCTGCTAAATGTAACGGCCACCCGGGTATTGAGCGATCAGAAGATCAAAAAGCAAGCCTACTCATTCTCCTGCGAATCCAATCAGTAACACTACCGTACAGTCCGGTCTTTTCGTCAGATATGCCGCATATCACAACCAGGGGGTGGTATAACGTCAGACCCCAATAGCCAGATAATTTATGCCAATGCAAGGTCCATAATGGTTCGAGAAACTACTGATAACACTTACCAGTAGATCTCAGCAATCCTGGCCAGGGATTTCCTGTTATGGCCAATCGAGCATAGCGTAATATCAACTCCCAATACCGGGAGAGACGAATCCCCTCCTATCGCTCATTGCCTCCATGTGACTCGGGACTGTACCCAAAAACCTCCTTTTGCACGATCTCTTGACCATGTTATGGTGGAAATCAAAGCACGGTGGGAATCACACAAGACTCTATGACGATCTCGGGTCTACAGATTAACCTGTACTAGTGTCACCAGAGAACTGCTATCCGACGATAGGTATAATACCATCTAGGAGTTCACGGCGAGCCCGTTCAGTGTACCCAGCTCCACTGAGCACCCGTATACCTTCTCTGATGTCAAACACCAATGGATATGGGATCATCCATCGCCCATCATATGGGTCAAGAAGCGCATACGCTAGTCTACTCTGGAATATCGATGCCCTGTCTTGATACACCCTCGACTATGAACAATTATAGAGTGTACTTGTGGACTACCCTTGGCCCCACTAGTATGATCTCCATCATAGTCCTGGTAGTCAAGTACACATCCTAAGGGCTTTATCAACATGTGAGAGCAAGACAGCATCACTTATACAAGTCAACATGTTAAGAAAAAGTGCAACCAGATAGCATACTATCAAGTCGAGCAAGAAAGTCCTCCCTATATATGTCCAAGCATCCACTACAATATATATCACAAGTACAGTAATGGCCTATAGGGCATACATATAACTAAGAATCTCCCACTTGCACTAAATCCATCTGTTGTAGTATCCAATACCAAACAATAAAGTAGTGCTTGTAGTATCCCATACTCAACCATCCTAAAATCTCTCAAATAGTATTTGGGGAAGCAGGCCTTGGTGAGTGGATCCGCCGTGTTAACCTCAAAATCTACTCTCCTTACCTCGATCCCTTGGAGATCAACCATCTCCCAGATCAGGTGATACTTGCCTCAGAATATGTATGCAATGCTGATGGGATCGGTGTTCCTAGGCTAAAGCCACAACTCTATTGTAGTCACAATAACAATTATTGGACGCTCAATGTTAGGAACCATGTTCAACTCATGAACAAGAAATGCCCAGACGGCCACTTTGGCAGCATCGTTGGTAGCAATGTATTCAGCCTTTATCGTCCAGTATGCTACGGTATCTAGCTTGGAACTCTTCCACCATAGCGTCCCTCCACTGAGGGTAAAGACAATGCCTGCGACTGAATTTCAGTTGGCCTTATAACTCTGGGTGCTCGAACCAAGAACTTTCTTTTAGTGCTTCTCAAGTACTTAAGAATGTCCTCCACAGCTGTCCAGTGATTCTCCAAAGATTCGATTGATTTCTGATCACTACACCTAGTGAGTCATCTACATCTGGTCTGGTATATAACATCGCATACATGATAGAGCCTACTGCCGAAGCATAGGGTATCCCTTACACGTGAGCTCTCTCCAAATCAGTCTCGGAAGATAACTTTTTGGAGAAAATGATTCCTGAGTAAGTTAGCGAACCACCACGCTTAGAATCCTCCATACTAAACCCCTTTTGTATGGTGGTAAAGTACCTGGATTTTGGACACTCCCAACATCCATTTAGATCTATCACCATAGATCATAATCCACAAGATGTAGTAGGTATCATCCAGATCATTCATTGAGAATCCTCATGATAAGAGGAGCTTGACCGAGTGTAACATAGGAAACCATTTCCTATCAAGAGTATGTCATCTACGTACAATACGAGGAAGACAACCTTACCCTCTACTACCTTCTTGTATATACAAGGTTCATCTACCTTTTTGATGAAGTCAAACTCTTTGACTGCCACATCAAAACAGATGTTCCAACACCGCGATGCTTGCATTGATCCTGACGGACTTAAGAAAATCTTTGAAAGTCTTAACTTTTCCATCTACACCAAGAATCTTTTCAAGATCCATTTTGATCCCGATGGGTTTTACCCCTTTCGGTGTAACAATCAAAGTCATACTTTGTTGGTGTACATGGATTCCATCTTTGATTGCATAGCATCCAGCCATTTCACAAAGTCACTACTCGTGATGGCCTGTCTGAACCTAGTTAGGCCATCATCAACCATGATGCATTCCTCGCTCCCACTGTCACCGAAAAGAACGTAGTATCTCTCAAGTGGATAAGGAACCCTACCAGATTCGCAGAGAGGCTGAGGTTCGTTGGAGACTATTGAATCGTTTGGTTTCACCAAATCAGCAGCTGTTAGTTTGTCTTGTTGGAACTCCTTCCAGTTCTACCTCGTGTCCACAAATTTCTTCACAAGAAATTCCTTTTTCTAAAAAGGTGGCATGCTGAGAAAGAAAACACATTTTGCTCCTCAGTGTGGTAGAAGATATACCCTTGCAAATGTTTGGGATATCCTAACAAACTTATACAGAACTAACATTGCCTCGAGCTTGTCCGGCTTTTGCTTTTCAACATAGGACGGACAACCCCATATCTTAACTCGTTTAAGACAAGGTCTCTTCCTATACCATATCTCATATGGAGTGGTAGGCACTGATTTGGATGGAACCCCATTCAATAGGTATGCATCTTCCCAAGTGCATAACACCAAAAGGAAATAGGTAGCTCGGCAGTACTCATCATAGAGCGCACCATATCATATAGGGTGCGATACCGCCGCCCCGATAAACCGTTGTGCTGTGGTGTACATGAAGGAGTAAGCTGAGAGAGAATCACATTCTCCTTTTAGAAACTCCAAGAACTCCATGCGCATGTTTTCTCCTCCTCGATCACATCGAAGGACTTAATACTTCTACCCGTCTGGTTCTCAACTTCAAGCTTATATTCCTTGAATTTCTCAAAAGTTTCAGACTCATGTTTCAACAGGAACACATGTCCGAATCTTGAGAGATGGTCGATGAATGTAATGAAGTACCAAGAACCAACCTTGGCATTTGTAGACATAGGACCGTATACATCATCATGTATGCGTCATAAGAGTTCACTAACTCTTTCTCTGATTCCAGTAAACGGAGTATCGGTCATTTTACGTTTGAGACAAGACTGGAAAGTATCATAAGATGAAAATTCAAACAGATTCTTATATTCATTCTTATGTAACTTAGCTGGTCGCGTCGCATTAATATGACCTAGTCTACAATACCACAAGAAGGATTCGTTCATTTCTGAACTACTCCTCTTGTGTGTGTTCTACATATTTTGAACTGTTGTTTGATTTAGAACGTATATGCTATTATATAACGTGCCTGATCGAATCAACTCTTGATTCAGAAAAATGTTCACAACATTATCCTCCAATACAGAATTATATCTTTCTTTAACTCATTAAAGAAACCGATGAAAAGTTGTATATCAGGTTCGGTATGTAATAACATTCGTTCAGAATCAATGTATTAATACATGGTGATATCTGCCAACTGACTTGGCTGCAACAATTGCACCATTCTCTAACACTTAGAGATATATCACCCATTCTCAGTTCTCTACCTTTCTGTAGCCCTTGTAACTGTAACATTTCAGAAAAATAAAATATTATTTTTGGGAATTTTTATAATTAAATAATAATATAATGAATATTTTAATAGTGCGGTATAATTAAATACCGATAAATCAGGAAAAATTTAAAAATTATGGAAATTACGAAAAAGAGGGTGTTTTATCGAAATTAAGCAAATTATGAAAATTTATGATTTATTTGACTCTATTTTAGTGCTAATCGCGATTAAATATCGCAAATCGGGCTTTAAGCGTGTTTTGTGCATATGACATGCACATGTCATTTTTTAGCACTTGTTTCATTTTTCTTTCATGCTTTCTTCATCTTTTTCATGCATGGTTCAAATATTTAAAGAGAAGAGAAAAGAATAGAAAGGAAAACAATAAAATATGAGGCATGGGCAAGAGAGAGAGAGAGAGTGTTTCATTCATTTTTCTCACCATTTCTCTCCTTCATCTCTCCTATGGCTGCTGCCCTCCTTCCTCCCCCTCCTCTAAACCCTCAAAACACCACAAACAACTCGTCGAAAGTCTATCCCCACTTCATTAAAATTGTGCATAAGCCTTCTAGCTATACATTGGACCAAGAAAGGGTGGATCTTGAGCACTTGGGGCAACTCAAGAAAATTCTTGAGTTGCCAAATGAGGTATTTTCTTAACCATTAGCATAGTATTTCCATTGATTTTACATCCATGTTAGTTTAGAACCGATTTAGTGTCGTTTAGAGAGGTTTGGAAATTTCAAGTTTGGGTTTTGTGAATTCTTGAGTTGTGATGTGTAATTGAGCTTAATAGAGGCCACACAAACCCCCTAGTGCTAGACTTCAGACCCAAACCAGAGACTAGAACCCCAGAATATGAACTTAGAAAACCCGATATCGGAGAATTGTGGATTCTGTGAGGGTATAATGAAATCTGCTAACACCCGGGTGACCAGAAAATTATTTAGCAAACACAGAGGAGTGTGCAGGCAACCATGAACCCCCCACCGAAACCCTAGACCCTAACCCCCTACCATGGCCGCAGATTTAGTCTTTCTGGCATCAATTTGCGGCCAGGGTAGGTTGGAACTGGTTCGTGTTTGGTCTGTAGCTCCATCTGCAGTAAACTAGACCCTTTACATATGCAAAATTGTCTAATTTCAGATAGGGTGAAATCTGGGACCATTTTGATGGGTTGATGCATTATTTTATGACTTCGTATTAACTTGATTTTTGGTATTTGATGTATTGTGTTTCCGTCGGGTGGCTTTTAAAGGTCAACGACAAGGGTTGTTGGTCGTGTTTGCATACGAGGCTATAGGTTTTGACCTATGAGCGAAACGTTTGCCGTTTTGGTTTTCCGACTTGATTTTAATACGCATTGCGATTGGATTATATGTGTAGGTACCCCCACGTGGATGTCGAGATGTTGAAGATGAAGATGGAGACATCGGTATCGGCACGCAGGAAGCAGGTGAGTAGATATATATCTACGGGGGAAGTCGGGTGGATGGCGTATAGCACCCCCGCAGTTCGTAGTATAGCTTATATATATACATGGTTATATATGTGTTTTATGTTACGCGGATGATTATCAAGATATGATTATGTGTTCATGGTTTAGTTTAGGTAATTTGAAGTAACTTAGTTTAGCTTCTTTGTCGCGAACCCTAGAATAGGTTTAACACCAACACGCACACACACTTCCATTAATTTTATTACCTGTGCGTATATGGGGATATATATATATATATGTATATATATATATACGTATACATATGTAGGACCACCGCAGCGCCCCGGCCGTCTGTTCGAGGCCAAAATGCGGAAACAAAAACTTTTCTTTAACAAGAAACCGGCGCTACCACGGACTATAAGCCCGGATTGGGCCATTACCTAATGCTAGCTAACTAGAGAATGGGGTAGAGAGCTATACCGAGCGATCTGTGTCCTTCGGTCTTCGGCCTCCATCCCGATCTCCTCGCGGAATCTCCGGTCATCATCTCCTCTTCGGAAAGGGCACCACATCGCCGAGTCTTTTTATGGGCTCCCACCTCTTGACCGAGGCAACTCGGGCACGAATTTGGCGAGCCGACGCGTCCAAGAATGCTGTAGGCTAAGTGTAGAACTCTATGTCTCATGGGGTTATAAGAAGTTGCTATTTGGATGTGGAGGTCAAGAAGAAACTTTGAAATGGAGCCATGGGATTTTTATGAGCAAATGAGATACAAAAATCCCTCATCCAAAAATTGGACAGCCCCCTCCTAGTGTGTCCGGCCAAGCTTTTGTCAAGGGGAGAGAGAGAAAAGTCAAGGGGGGGAAGCAATAGTGCAAGCAAGAGAAAAGGGTGATGATTAGGAATAATCATCACCACAAAGTCTCACTCCAAAACCCATCATAGCAAGCAATGATGAACAAAGAAGTCAAATGATGGTTGAACCATCATGAAGCTATCATCACAAAAACAACCCTCCAAATTGCTAATTTGCATATTTGCAAATAAGTCCCCTTCCACCAATTTTCAGCCAAAGAAAGAAACAAAGGAAAATGGCCGAAACGGAATTCAAACTGGCAACTTCAAAAAATCGATCCCGTAATAAATTATAGGAAAACCCCGCGACTGTATATACATACCCGTATTTGTATTGCGATCGAATACAAATGCAATGAGACAAAATCTACACTGTACAATACTAGGATCCGGCTTAAACCAAAGCCCGCTAGTATTATCCGTCCGATCATGATCTATGCAATACCGCGCGTATATGATCGAACCCTGCCATATATCCATATGGCCTCTACAACGTTTCGCTCGAAACTTGAGAAACTGTCTGTGGGGGACTCTAAAGAATCGTCAATACTTTGGCTGTAGATTTAACCACTAGCACGTCAGAAGTATTAGACATACGTAACGGGCTACCAGGTATTGACCAAAAGGGATGTCGATGAGCGTACTCATCCTGACACCCTACTGAGCCTGTCAGTGACAATTTCCGTACAGTCCGGTCCGTTCGTCTATGAGCATCGCAAGGCGGTCCTAGAGGTTGCTAAAAGTCAGACCCCCAAAAGCGGTACAAGTCGTGTCGGAGTGTAGCCCAGAACACCCTGGGATACTACTGGAATAACTACCAGTAAATCTCCTGCCTTGGCCAAGGACTTCGTGTAATGGATCTCCTAGACACAGCGCGACCTCACCCCAAATACCGGGAGAGACGAACCCCTGCAGATCCGCTCACTCCCTCCATATGGCTCGGGACAGTACCCAACTAAAACCTGTTTGCACGACTCCTTTGAGCCGTGGTAGGGTAGTAATCAAAGCACACTTGGAACTCACACGAGATAAATGACGATCTCAGGTCGATGAACTAACCTGTACACATATCACAGGGGAACTGCTATCTGACGTCTGGTATAATCCCAACTAGCAGGTTCCCGGTGAGTCCTGTCCTGTGTACTCATAACCCAATAAGCACTTGTATACATCTTAGATGAACCAACTGACACCAGTGGCTTGTGAGACCGGCCACCGCCCCTCGTTGGGGTCTCGACTGTATACACTAGTCTACTCTGGAGTATCGATGCCCTGTCTCGAAAACTCCCACGACTAGGGACCTTTTAAGGATGTGCTTATAGACCCCAGCTCCTACGTATATGATCTCCATCATACTGCTGGCCGTCAAGAAAGAATCCTAAAGGCTCTACCAACGTGCAATAGTGACCTGTAATGTCACCTAAAGCAGTACACGATGATAAAGATAAACCAGATAGCATACTATCATCTTGAGTAAGACTGTCCTACCGGCATAGGTCCTCCCTCAATCATTGCAATCACGTGCCTGTGATCCAATATTGACTCTGAGGGCACTATCTCCAACAATCTCCCACTTGCACTCAAGGCTTATTATTGCGAAGTCGCATACTCACAGCCCGTGTGATACCGAACACCCAACTCCTCTACTAATCAGTCTCACAATGCCTGTTTGCGAAACTATTGCGTTCGAGGAATAGCCTCAGTGATTAGATCCGCTCTGATGTTTCTTTCTATGTCTCTCTTTATCTCAAGTTCGCAGAGAAAGCCATCTCCCGAAATGAGTAATACATGTCTCAGAATATGTCTGGATATCTAATGGGACCTAGCTCATAAATGAACTCCAAATCCAAACTTCTTAGACTGTATCTTCAACTGAACTTAATCAGTATCTGTAAGTCTACGCTAGCGCCCCGGCAGTCTACAGACGCCAGAATGCGGAACAAAAACTTTTAACTGGCGCTATCGTATACTTTAACCCGGATCTGCCATTATTGCTAAACTAACAAACTGTAAAGAGTGTAGAATGGTTATACCGAACGATCCGAGTCCTTCGTTCTTCAACCATCATCCCACGCTCCGTTGCGGCTGCTCCGATCTCGTCGATCTCCGATCTCCTCGTCGAGGTGGCACCACATGATCGGTTCTTTAAACGGGCTCCCGCCTCTGACTCGAGGCAACTCGATCGTCAAGTTTGCTAAAAGAGACGACCAAGAATGATGTAGAGAATGAGTAGATGACTTTGTCTCACTTCGTCCAAATCCGTGGACGATCGGTTAATGAAGTTGCCGTGGAAATCGGGTGATGGAATGAACTGTAAAATTCCATGCACCCCAAATACTATCATATCTTTTCTACAATGAAAACTCAAGTGAGAGTGTGAATGAGGAGAGAGAGAGGGCAAGCCATATATAGCAAGAGGGAGGTGACCGTAGGAGAGGGGGGTGACCACAAGAGAAACCTTCTCACTTTAAAAATATCTTAAGCAATCCAAGAATGCATTAATACAAAGCATGACTCAATAAACCTAGTCACCCTTTAATAAATGCAACCAATTAGAATACAACACCAATTAGCCTCATCATCACTTCTAGAAGCTTCTAGAATGATGACTCACCCCAACTGAAGAAAAGATAAATCCGTCTTTAACCGAATGTTAAAAGACGGCTGATAGAAAACTGGAAACTGGCAACTTCCAAAAGTGATCCTGAAACAAATTTCAGGATAACCCCGAAACTGTATAAATATACCCGCATTTGTATTACGACCGAATACAAATGCAACTGAGACAAAGATATTATACCTACCCTATATAATACTCGGATCCGGCTTAAACCAAAGCCGACAAGTATCATCTGCCCGAAAACTGACACGTGCATAAACGCACGTGCATTTTCCGAACCCTGCCATAAAACCATACGGCCTCTACAACGTTTCGCCCGAACTTGGGAAACTGTCTGTGGGGGACTCTAATGACTTGTCAGCACCCTGGCAGTGGGTTTAACCACAAACCGTCAGCGGCACTAGCTATGCATAACGGCTGCCCATGGACTGACCTCAAGGGTGGCCGAGGAGCGAACTCAAGGGAGACCGATGAGCGAACTCCTCCGAAAACCCTACTGAGCCTAACAGTGACAATGTATATACAGTCCGGTCCGTTCGTCAATGAGTATCGCATATCTGCCTAAGGGGCTAGCAACGTCAGACCCCCAATAACAGTATAAGTCGTGTCGGAGTGAAGCCCAATAACACCCTGAGATACTACTGGAGTACCTACCAGTAAATCTCCTGCCACAGCCGTGGGCTTTGTGTAATGGCTCTCCTAGACACAGCACGATCTCGCCCCCAATACCGGGAGAGACGAATCCCCTGCCGATCCGCTCACGTGCCTCCATATGGCTCGGGACTGTACCCAAAAACTACCTGTTTGCACGACTCCTTTGAGCCGTGGTAGGGTAGAAATCAAAGCACAGTGGGAACTCACACGAGACAAATGACGACCTCAGGTCGATGAACTAACCTGTACACATGTCACCAGGGAACTGCTATCTGACGATAGGTATAGTACTAACTAGCAGATTCCCGGCGAGTCCTGTCCGGTGTACTCATACCCCAATGAGCACCTGTATACATCTTAGGTGATCCAACTGACACCAGTGGCTTGTGAGACCGGCCACCGCCCCTCGTCGGGGTCTCGACTGTACACACTAGTCTACTCCGGAGTATCGATGCCCTGTCTCGAAACTCCCACGACTAGGGACCATAATTAAGGATATGCATATAAACTACCCAACTCTCACGTATATGATCGCCATCATACTGTTGGTAGTAAAGCAAGATCCTAAGGGCTCTATCAAAGTGTAACATGCAATCAGTCACCTGAACATGTACACGACTGATAAAGGCAAACCAGATAGCATACTATCATTTCGAGTAAGACTGTCCTACCGGGATAGGTCCTCAATATCATTGCAATCACGTACCTGCGATCCAATAATTGACTATGAGGGCACTATCTCCAACAATCTCCCACTTGCACTCAAGGCTAATATTGCGATGTCGACTACTCACAGCCTGTGTGAAACCGAACATCCAACTCCTCTACTAATCAGTTTCACAAAGCCCGTTTGTAAAACTATTGTGTTCGAGAAATAGCCTCGGTGAGTGGAACCGCCTAGAAGTTTCTTTCTGTATCTTTCTTAATCTCAAGTTCGCGGAGAAAGCCATCTCCCGAATTGAGTAGTACCTGTCTTAGAATATGTTTGGATATCTGATGGGACCTTAGTTCATAAATGAACTCCATATCCAAACTCCGTAGACTGTATGGATCACTGAACCTAATCAGTATCCGGCACAATGCCACCCACAGTATCCTCTGGAACCACCTGTCCATAATACTGTCCTTCGTCAGAAGGAAAACTAAAACTCTGACAATCACTCTGTCATCCATGTCACCTTTGAAGCCTGGAATGATAACCGTCTCCCGAAAGAGGCTGCCGTCATCAAATCCGTAGAACATGTACTAATGTTCTAAAACTGCTTCCTTATGTTTCTCCAGGATTGGATTAATACAAACTTATTGCATCTAGTGCAAAAACAACATCTGGTGTGGTACTTGACATCTCATGATTGACTCAATTGCCTAAGCAAGTGATCTGCCAATCATGCACATCCCTCTCCCCTTTAATCTATACGACATCTTTAGAGAGGGTGACTCCATTATCTGCAGGTACACTACCATGCTAGGAGTCAACTATTCTAAAAACCATTAGAATATTTGTCAAAGTACCCACATTGGGAAACTACCCAAATCCAGATCTAAAACCATAGATCTAGAAACCAGAATGTCAAATATTAGATCCATATCCTGTCTGGAGAAACAACTGTGTGACGACCACAGTACAACCGATCGTAGTATAGGAATTTTACTTCCTACTCTGTGTATGTCATCCAGATACTATGACATCACACCCTACTACCTCCTTAACTGATCCATCCCCTATTCTGATTGAAGTCAAACCCATGACTGTCACATCAAAATTAGATGATCTATCTCCGCTATAACTGCTCAAGTCTATAAATAGATGTAAGCATCTTGCCCACTATGCTTCCGTTGCTCCCACTGACTACGACAACCCTCCTACCGGGTCTCATAACCTGGAATAACAGTAGTGTCAAGTCTGGATAGATAAGAACCTCCCTGTCACCGTCCTTGAGC
This sequence comes from Agapanthus africanus, assembly GCA_030015575.1. Taxonomy (NCBI): domain Eukaryota; kingdom Viridiplantae; phylum Streptophyta; class Magnoliopsida; order Asparagales; family Amaryllidaceae; genus Agapanthus; species Agapanthus africanus. Next base: position 273,865,675 of record JASDDO010000012.1, read on the forward strand.
CTACCGAAGTACCTCTCGGGTGTATGAGGTTACCCACCAAATCTGCGGAGTGGCTATTGGAATGTCAAACCTGATTGAATGTATAGGTCCTATTAAATTTTCCGTAATCGTTCGCGGTTCTGGAATCACTTCCAGTTCTACCATACTCCCACTACTGTTTTCTGAAAAAGATCCATTTTACTAAAACCGTGGCGAGTCAAGAACAATATCACTATTGATCTTCCAAATGGTAGAATATCAACCCTCGTCATAGCCAGGGTCAACCCACAAACAGCCATTACAAAAACGTGCCGTGAGTTATCCAGTGTCTGGTTTTAATCATAAGCTGGACAACTCCCCATACCTTAATTTCTTTTAAGGTACGATCCATTCTATATCCAATACAGAAACTTTGGCACATATTTAATTGGAACCATATTCAAATCATGCAACTGTCTCCAGTGCATATCAACTTAATGGAAAGAGGCTAATCAGCATTACTCAACTTAGGAATCCATCCAATTATGAGTAATCTGAAAGAGAAACACGTTTCTCAAAACCATCACTATCATCTGAATACCAATCACAAGAATCTACATCTTCGATCTCTTTGAAGAATCCCGATACTTGTGACACCTGGTTCTCCACTTTATTCTTATACCCACAACTTCTCAAAACTTAGACCTTGTATTTCTATGAAACTCTTGTCTAGATACTAGAGAAGTTATAAGTAAACAGAACATAGTACGAGGACCTACCCCTTTGTCCTGATGGACACTGGACAACATACAATACTCTGTATAAGTCCGCTGAGTTGAACAACTCAAAACCTGTGCGTTGTAGGTGGAAAACTGTACCCTGGCGATTTCCTCAAATATCACCAATTACAACGAATTCCGATATAATGAGGATGATCACCTAATTCCCAATATCTTACTCCCACTCATCATCTGTAAAACCATACAGATATGAGAATGAAACCTGGTAAATACATACCCTTGGAGTAAGTGTCTAATCAGGAAAACAGTTTTTCCTTTAACAATGCACTGAAACATGAAAATGTTTCGTAGGGGTATCCTGGTATTCATAGCAATGCCTCTTCCATAATCCAATTCATGACTTCAACCGTATATTTTATTGCCATCTCTCCAAATCCCTTTATTTGTCTTTAGTCGTTACCTTCTGTACACCATCGTTAGGCTAAATGGTTTTCTTCCTTCCCTACCGTTCGGCACCAGCCTATGGTTTGGAAGAAGACTATCCAGTAAGCATAATAGGTGTACCCTCCTAAACCAAGGAGTACTCGCATCTTGAGAGAAGGTGATGATAAAAGACAACTGAATAATACCTTATTCTTTTAAAGGTGAAATAGGAGCGGCGATGAAGTACGCGGTTTTGGTCGTGAATGATATCAGTCGCAATTTACTTTGCCCTCTTTCTAATCCCTTTATTTTGTCTTTACATATTACCTTCTGCACACCCCACTTAGGCTAATTGGTTTTCTTCATTCCCTACCTTTCGGCACCAGCCTATGGTTTGGAATAAGACTATCCAATAAGCGTAATAGGTGTACTCTCCTAAACCAAGGAGCTCTCGCAACCTGAGAGAAGGTGATAATAAAAGACAACTGAATAAACCAATTCTATTTCTCCTGAACCTGGATCCAACCCCGAAGAAGTCCCTTCGAGTTCGTATATAACCATACGATGGATCTATCCAATGGAAGTGGATATCCGTAGTAATACGGGTGTTCTGAGAAATTCAAAGGGTAAAAGAAGGAGTGGCAATGACTTATGCAACTTAGACAATCCAAAAGCCAGTATTTTAAGAAGGTTCGGTCAACCTGGTCTCTGAGTCATAGTCTTGGGTCGGTCAAAGGTCGCTGCCAAAGAGAGAGAGAGAAAAGAAACACTCTGCGTGCACTCTATCCTAGATCAGAATGGTCATCACTTTATCTAATCCGGAAACCTCCCACTGTCCTGTCAAATTCTCCTCCAAACCTAAAGAAGAATCAATCGGGATCACCCGAAGAGTAAACCAACTCATCAGTGGGAATCGGGATCCAACTCTCATCGCATGATAACGTGATGGAATGCATCCACGTTACTCATACTCCAGATGGTATGCGCATACTTGGCAAGTTTCAGTTTCTTTAGAAACTCCCGATATAGATTTTGCCCCATGCTCTTATAACCTTGGCGTTAGGTCAAAATGTCATAAGTCACATGCCAAGTTCTACCCATCACTATCTTGTTAATTTGAACCCACCCGTACATGCCCTTGGCGTTAGGTCAAAATGGCAGAACGGCTGTCCCAAACTAACTCATCTATCTATGCAACAATTGAATACCCAGCAGCTACCAAACACTATGCTTTGGCGTTAGGTCAAAATACATAGCTTGAATACTACTGAATACCCAAAAGAAGTGACGGAGGGCTACGGCTGGTTTTTGGCGAAAAACCTTTAGCGTAGTGAACTTGATATCGCTGAAAGAACCTGATAGCTTTTTAAAATATAGTGGCGAAAACCTTTTGCTAAAGAGGTCACTCCCGGTAAAGGGATCTCGGCTCTTTCCTCGTGGAATGAGGTGCAGGATATTCCACTGAATACCGCTATGCAAAGCAACTTGTAATCGACTATAGTAAAGTTATTACTCTGACGCAAACTTCTGTCCAAGGGGTCAGTCCCGGTGAAGGGATATCGGCCCTTGCCCCGTCGAATGAGGTGCAGGATATTCCACTGAATACCGCTAAGCATAACAAAAAAAAACGTCTTTGCAATAACACTTTTTAAATTGTTCCAACAACTGTATACAGGTTTGTTTTTACTTGCGTTGATCAGAATCAACGCAGTCCCATCATTCAATCACACCAGAAAAGAACGAAAATAAAATGTACGTATATGCCATCCGCATTCGTCACTGGGTCCCGTCATCACCCGTTAGGTTACATAACTAACGACAGAGCGGGGACTGGACTAGCGCGGGTGTAAAACATATACAACATCTAATAGTATATAAACCAATATACATAATCGCTCCAGGCGTGATAATATGCAACATTACAGAAAAGTAATAAGCATCACAGAACAATACAGATATCTGGGATCCCCGAGTTTCACAGAGCCGCTGCTGAAACTCGACGTTCCCCTGTCGTGTGGATAGCCTGTGCAATGAAACCTAGACCCTACGGGTGCGGCAAGTTACCCGCCAAAACCTGAAGCGAGGTAGTCCCCACAGCATAGTGAAAGGAACACCCGGCACTTCACGGAATCCGGTAAATTGAGCACCCCTCCTTGGGTCAACCTGTACCCCCTACGAGTGCGGCGAATAGTCTGCCAATTCTGAAGTGGGGCCCCTCTGCCTCTCAAAACCATGAGATGCGGACCCGTTGCTTTCCCGAACCCGGCTATCCGTGCACTCCGTCGCGGGGTAAAACCTAGTACAGTAATGAAAAATAGTACAATAGGTACATCGACCGCAACCTGGTCGTGCCCCAAAAGAATATTATACAACATGCAGTGACGGCAGTCCACAAGTTGGACGCTCGCCCCGCAATATCAAATGTACAAATAAACACAAACTGTACTATCATTGCACACTGCTATCCATCACGACAAATCCGCAATATCACAGCACAACACAGAACATCAACGCGAATGTCACGTTCGCAAACCCGTCTAAAAGAACTATAGCAATCAGACGCGGTTTACCGATCAAATGACATTCCCGGTCGGAGATATAATGTAAGCACTGTAAACTAACGTGTTTAAATTACGATCGACCAAAGACCAATTATCAAAAAGTGGGCCCCACTGCTTACTGGTGAACAGTAACAAAACCTGGGCCAAAACTATATATATCAAAAACCACAAAATCCATCACAGAACCTACTGGAAAAATTTGGGAGTACGTGCTCCTCACATGGCCGCGGAAGCGCGGCCAAACCATGGGTTTGGCCGCCCATCCGCGGCAGCTTGGAGGAGTCACGACCCCAAATTTCTTCGTGGTTCTTAGAAAAGCCTGCACGGATTTTTAAATATATACAGAAATCAATTTTGACACCGTTTAAAATTAACAGAAACTGTCGGGTTGAAATTTTGCAATTTTGGTTTTTCGGTTCGATCGAAGTTTTGAACACGTTAGCACAAGTTAGTATAGCAAAATGGTTAGGCTCCGATACCACTGTTAGTCTACGCTAGCGCCCCGGCAGTCTACAGACGCCAGAATGCGGAACAAAAACTTTTAACTGGCGCTATCGTATACTTCAACCCGGATCTGCCATTATTGCTAAACTAACAAACTGTAAAGAGTGTAGAATGGTTATACCGAACGATCCGAGTCCTTCGTTCTTCAACCATCATCCCACGCTCCGTTGCGGCTGCTCCGATCTCCTCGTCGAGGTGGCACCACATGATCGGTTCTTTAAACGGGCTCCCGCCTCTGACTCGAGGCAACTCGATCGTCATGTTTGCTAAAAGAGACGACCAAGAATGATGTAGAGAATGAGTAGATGACTTTGTCTCACTTCGTCCAAATCCGTGGACGATCGGTTAATGAAGTTGCCGTGGAAATCGGGTGATGGAATGAACTGTACAATTCCATGCACCCCAAATACTATCATATCTTTTCTACAATGAAAACTCAAGTGAGAGTGTGAATGAGGAGAGAGAGAGGGCAAGCCATATATAGCAAGAGGGAGGTGACCGTAGGACAGGGGGTGACCACAAGAGAAACCTTCTCACTTTAAAAATATCTTAAGCAATCCAAGAATGCATTAATACAAAGCATGACTCAATAAACCTAGTCACCCTTTAATAAATGCAACCAATTAGAATACAACACCAATTAGCCTCATCATCACTTCTAGAAGCTTCTAGAATGATGACTCACCCCAACTGAAGAATAGATAAATCCGTCTTTAACCGAATGTTAAAAGACGGCTGATAGAAAACTGAAAACTGGCAACTTCCAAAAGTGATCCTGAAACAACTTTCAGGATAACCCCGAAACTGTATAAATATACCCGCATTTGTATTACGACCGAATACAAATGCAACATAGACGAAGATATTATACCTACTCTATATAATACTCGGATCCGGCTTAAACCAAAGCCGACCAGTATCATCTGCCCGAAAACTGACACGTGCGTAAACGCACGTGCATTTTCCGAACCCTGCCATAAAACCATACGGCCTCTACAACGTTTCGCCCGAACTTGGGAAACTGTCTGTGGGGGACTCTAATGACTCGTCAGAACCCTGGCAGTGGGTTTAACCACAAACCGTCAGCGGCACTAGCTATGCATAACGGCTGCCTATGGACTGACCTCAAGGGTGGCCGAGGAGCGAACTCAAGGGAGACCGATGAGCGAACTCCTCCGAAAACCCTACTGAGCCTAACAGTGACAATGTATATACAGTCCGGTCCGTTCGTCAATGAGTATCGCATATCTGCCTAAGGGGCTAGCAACGTCAGACCCCCAATAACAGTATAAGTCGTGTCGGAGTGAAGCCCAATAACACCCTGAGATACTACTGGAGTACCTACCAGTAAATCTCCTGCCACGGCCGTGGGCTTTGTGTAATGGCTCTCCTAGACACAGCACGATCTCGCCCCCAATACCGGGAGAGACGAATCCCCTGCCGATCCGCTCACGTGCCTCCATATGGCTCGGGACTGTACCCAAAAACTACCTGTTTGCACGACTCCTTTGAGCCGTGGTAGGGTAGAAATCAAAGCACAGTGGGAACTCACACGAGACAAATGACGACCTCAGGTCGATGAACTAACCTGTACACATGTCACCGGGGAACTGCTATCTGACGATAGGTATAGTACTAACTAGCAGATTCCCGGCAAGTCCTGTCCGGTGTACTCATAACCCAATGAGCACCTGTATACATCTTAGGTGAACCAACTGACACCAGTGGCTTGTGAGACAGGCCACCGCCCCTCGTCGGGGTCTCGACTGTACACACTAGTCTACTCCGGAGTATCGATGCCCTGTCTCGAAACTCCCACGACTAGGGACCACAATTAATGATATGCATATAAACTACCCAACTCTCACGTATATGATCGTCATCATACTGTTGGTAGTAAAGCAAGATCCTAAGGGCTCTATCAAAGTGTAACATGCAATCAGTCACCTGAACATGTACACGACTGATAAAGGCAAACCAGATAGCATACTATCATTTCGAGTAAGACTGTCCTACCGGGATAGGTCCTCCGCAATCATTGCAATCACGTACCTGCGATCCAATAATTGACTATGAGGGCACTATCTCCAACAGTATCCGGCGCCATGCCTCCCTCAGTATCCCCTCGGACCACCTGTCCAAACTACTGCCCCTCGTCGGAGGGAAAACTATAACTCTGACAGCCACTCTGTCATCCAGGTCACCTTGGAAGCCTGGAATGATAACCGTCACCTGAAAGAGGCTGCCATTATCAGATCCCTACAACATCCACTTATTTTCTAAAACTGCTTCCGATCTTTTCTCCAGTATTGGATCAATATCAACTTATTGCATCTACTGCAGAAAACAACATCTTGTGTGGTGCTTGGCATCTCATGATTGACTTAATTGCCTAAGCAAGTGATCTGCCAATCATGCGCATCCCTCTCCCCTTTAGTCTGTAAGACGCCTTTAGAGAGGGTGACTCCATCACCTGCAGGTACACTACCATGCCAGGAGTCGTCCATTCTAAAACACCTTTAGAATATTGTCTAAGTACCCATATTGGGACACTACCCAAATCTAGATCTAAAACAATAGATCTAGTAACCAGAATATCTGATATAATATCCAATTCCTATGTGGAGAAACCACTGTGTGACGACCAAAGTATAACCGATCGTAGTATAGGAATATCACTTCCTACTCTGTGTATGTCATCCAAATACCAGGACATCACACCCTACTATCTTCTTAACAGATCCATCCCCTATTTTGATGAAGTCAAACCTACGACTGTCACATCAGAAATAGATGATCTATCTCCGCTATATCTGCTTTAGTCTATAAATAGACATAAGCTACCTATCCACCAATGCTTCCGCTGCTCCCACTGACTACGACAACCCTCTGGCAGAATCATATACACGTACACTTCTAAAGCTTGTTTAGAACGACGCTATACTCATCCTTCTGCCAGGTCTCACAGCCTGGAACAACAGTAGTGTCAAGTCTGGGTAAACAAGAACCTCCCTGTCACCGTCTTTGAGCATACCGAAGTATCTCTCGAGTGCCTGAGGTTACCCACCATATCTGCGGAGTGGCCAATGGAATATCAATCCATATAGAATCTTTAGGTTCTTATCAAATTTTCAGTGATTGTTTGCGGCTCTGTAATCACTTCCAGTTCTACCATACTCCCACTACTGTTTTCTGAAAAAATCTATTTTTATTAAAACTGTGGCGAGTTAAGAACAATATCACTATTGATCTTCCAGATGGTAGAAAGTCAACCCTCGTCATAGCCCGGGTCAACCCACAAACAGCCATTACAGAAACGTGCCTTGAGTTATCTAGAGTCTGGTTTTAAGCATAAGCCGGACAACTCCCCGTACCTTAACAATGTTAAGATATGAACAGTTCTATATCCAATATAGAAACAGAGGCACTGATTTAATTGGAACCAGATTCAAATCATGCAGCTGTCTCCAGTGCATGTAAACTAAATGGAGAGATGCCGGTCAGCATTACTCAACTTAGGAGTGCTTCCAATTATGAGTAACCTGAAAGAGAATCAAGTTTATCAAAACCATTACTATCAACTGAATACCATACACAAGTATCTACATCTTCGATCACCTTGAAGAATCCCGATACTCGAAACACCTGGTTCTCTACTTTATTCATATACCTATAACTTCTCAAAACTTGGACTTTGTGTTTTTACGAAACACTTGTCTAAGAACTAGAGAAGTCATAAGTAAACAGAATATAGTACGAGGACCAACCCTTCTGTCCTAATGGACACTGGACAACATACAATACTCTGTATAAGTCCCTTGAGTCTAATAACTCATTCTCTGTGTGTCGTAGGTTGAAAACTATACTATGGTTATGAAGAATTACACCGCTGTTTAATGCTCCTTACCTAACCATCCACTGATATAGGTAAATGTCACCGACATAATTTCAAAAAGTTATATCCCACTCTATAAAGATAGACGTACATATATGTCAATTTGAAATTGGTGCATAACAACGGATATTCAAAACCAAATATTTGTCGTCCGGCAAACAACCCAGGTGATTTCCTCAAATATCACCAATTACAACGAATTCCGATATAATGAGGATAATCACCTAATTCCCAATAACTTACTCCCACTCATCATCTGTAAAATCATACAGATGTGAGAATCAAACCTGGTAAATACATACCGTGGGGCAAGAGCTAATTGGGAAATCAGTTTTTCTTTTAATAGTACATAGTGAAACTGAAACAATGAAATGTTTCATAGGGGTATCCGGGTATTCCTAGTAATGACTCTTCCATTATCCAGATTCACAACTGTAACCGTATATTTCTTTGCCATCTCTCCAAATCCTTTTATATGTCTTTAGTCATTACCTTCTGTACACCCCCTTTAGGCTTAAATGGTTTTCTTCCTTCCCTACCTTTCGGCACCAGCCTATGGTTTGGAAGAAGACTATCCAATTAGCGTAATAGGTGTACTATCCTAATCCTAGGAGCACTCGCAATGAGAGAGAATGTGAAGATAAAAGACAACCGAATAAACCTTATTCCTATTTCTCCTGAACCAGAATCCATCCCCGAACTGGAACAAGTTCCTTTCGAGTTCGTATATAACCATACGATGGAGTATCCAAATAACTGTGGATATTCATAGTGATACGGAGTGTCCTGGAGAAATACAAAGGTGAAGTGGGAGTGATAATGAAATACTTGGTTTGGTCGTGAATAGCAGTCGCAATTTACTATGCCCCCCTTCTAATCCCTTTATTTGTCTTTACTTAATACCTTCTGTACACCACACTTAGGCTAATCGGCTTTCCTCATTCCCTACCGTTCGACACAAGCCTAAGGTTTGGAAGAAGACTATCCAATAGGCGTAACGGGTGTACTATCTCCAAATCCAAGGAGCACTCGCAAACCTGAGAGAAGGTGAAAGGAAAAGACAACTGAATAGTCCTATTCGTTTTCTCCCGAACCGGAAACCAAACTCGAATCTGGAACAAGTTCCTTCGAGTTCGTATATAACCATACGATGGTTTTATCCTATGGATGTGGACGTTCGTAGTAATACGGGGTGTCCTGGAGAAAAGGGTAAAAGTAGGAGTGGCAATGAGGTTTGCAACTCTGACAATCCAAAAGCCAGTGTTTTAAGAAGGTTCGGTTAATCTTGGTCACTGAGTCATAGTCAAGGGTCGGGTCATGGTCGCTGCCAAAGAGAGAGAGAAAAGAAACACTCTGCGTGCACTCTAACCTAGATCAGAATGGTTAACATTTTATCTAATCAGGAAACCTCCCACTGTAATGTCAAATTCTCCTCCAAACCTGAAAGAAAAATTAGTCGGGATCACCCGAGGAGTAAACCAACTCATCAGTAGGAATCGGGATCCAACTATCATTGCATGATAACGTGACGTAATCCACTCACGTTATCACACTCCAGAAGGTATGCGCATGCCTGGCAAGTTTTAGTTTCTTTAGAAACTCCCGATGTGATTTTTACCCCTAGGATCCAAGTGACCTTGACACAGTCAACAAATCAAAGAGTCCTAGTCAAGTTCAACCCGTCATTATCCTGGATTGCATTAAACCCACCCGTACAAGCCCTTGACACAGTCAACAAGCCAGCACGACTGTCCTAACCAATCCCATTAATATGCCATAAACAAACACTACTTAGCTACCGTACACTACGCCTTGACACAGTCAACAAACGCAACACGAATACTAAGTAATATTAGTAAGAAATGACGGAGGTCTACGTCTAGTTTTTGGCGAAAAACTTTTAACGTAATGAAATTGATATCGTTAAAGGAACTGCATAGCTTTTTATAAAAATATAGTGGCGAAAACCGTTGCTAAAGAGGTCACTCCCGGTGAAGGGATCTCGGCTCTTTCCCCGTAGAATGAGGTGCAGGATATTCCAACTGAATACCACAATGCAAAGAAAAAGTAATCGACTATAGTGAAGTTATTGCCCTGACGGAAACTTCTGTCCAAGGGGTCACTCCCGGTGAAGGGATCTCGGCCCTTGCCTCGTCGACTGAGGTGCTGGATATTCATAACCGAATACCACTGTGCAAAACAAAAGAGAACGTCCTTGAAATAACAGCTTTTAGAAAAATGTTCCAACAACATCAGAATAGGTTTGTTTTAGCTTGCATTGATCCGAATCAATGCAGTCCCATCAATTGATCACACCATAAAAGTACGAAAATAATGATGTACGTATATGCCATCCGCATTCGCCACTGGGTCCCGTCATCACCCGTTAGGTTACTTAACTAACGACACAGCGGGGACTGGACTAGCACGGATGCAAAACATATACAACATTTACTAGTATATATATCAATATATAATATTCGCTCAAGGCGTGATAAAATGCAACATCACAGAAATGTAATAAGCATCACAGAACAATAAAGATATCTGGGATCCCCGGGTTTCATAGAGCCGCTACTGAAACCCGACGTTTCCCTGGTCGTGTGGATATCCTGTGCAATGAAAACCTAGACCCCTATGGGCGCGGCAAGTTACCTGCCAGAACCTGAAGCGAGGCAGCCCCCTTCAATAACGTGAATGGACCACCCAGCACTTCAGGGAATCCAGTAACTTATGCACCCCTCCTTGGATCAATCTGTACCCCCTACGAGTGCGGCAAATAGCCCGCCAATTCTAGAGTGAAGCCCCCTCCGTCTCAAAGCCATGAGATGCGGGCCCCGTTGCCCTCTAGAACCCGGCTATCCGTGCACCCCACTGTGGGGTAATCCTAGTACAGAAAGTAAAATATACAACGGGTAGATCGACCTCATCCCGGTCGTGTCCCAAAAGAATAATATACAAACAGGCAGTAACGGCAGTCCACATGTCGGATGCTCGCCCCGCGATATCAAATGTACATATACAACCAAACTGTACTAACATTGCATCCAGGCTATCCACCACGACAAATCCGCAACATCACAGCACAACACAGGACATCAAGGTGAATGTCACGTTCGCAAATCCGTCTAAAAGGGCTATAGCAGTTAGACAAGATTTACCGATCAAATGACATTCACGGTCGCAGATATAATGCAAATACTGTGAACTAACATGTTTAAAATTTTCGATCGACTAAATTTCCCGAAGTGGGCCCCAAGCACTACTGTAGCACTCAAAATAAATCCGTCCCCAAAAAGAATATACCAGAAACCCTATTTCCATGTCAGAAACCCACTGTAGAAATTTCGCGCGGCGGATCCGCGGCCAAAACGTGGTTTTGGCCGCTGATCCGCCGCGCCATAGTAATTTCAGCTGACCAAATTTTCATATAATTCTTATAAAACCCTGCACGTATTTTTGCAATGTACCAAATATGTTTTTGAGCACAGCAAAAATTCGACATAAACCTGGACTTGAAAATGGGGTTTTTGGAAAATTCGTTCGATCGAATTTGTAAACACGTTAGAGCAAGCTAGACTAAGTTAATGGCGTGGCTCTGATACCATGTAGAACCACGGCAGCGCCCCGGCCGTCTGTCCGAGGCCAAAATGCGGAAACAAAAACTTTTCTTTAACAAGAAACCGGCGCTACCGCGGACTATAAACACGGATCGGGCCATTAACCTAATGCTAGATAACTAGAGAATGGGGTAGAGAGCTATACCGAGCGATCCGTGTCCTTCGGTCTTCGGCCTCCATCCCGATCTCCTCGCGGAATCTCCGGTCTTCATCTCCTCGTCGGAAAGGGCACCACATCGCCGAGTCTTTTTTCGGGCTTCCACCTTTGAACCGAGGCAACTCGGGCACGAAGTTGGCGAGCCGACGTATCCAAGAATGCTGTAGGCTATGTTTAGAACTCTATGTCTCATGGGGTTATAAGAAGATGCCATTTGGAAGTGGAGGTCAAGGAGAAACTTTGAAATGGAGCCATGGGATTTTTATGAGCAAATGAGATACAAAAATCCCTCATCCAAAAATTGGACAGCCCCCTCCTAGTGTGGCCGGACAAGCTTTTGTCAAGGGGAAAGAGAGAAAAGTCAAGGGGGGGAAGCAATAATGCAAGCAAGAGAAAAGGGTGATAATTAGGAATAATCATCACCACAAAGTCTCACTCCAAAATCCATCACTCAACCCATCATAGCAAGCAATGATGAACAAAGAAGTCAAATGATGGTTGAACCATCATGAAGCTATCATCTTAAAAACAACCCTCCAAATTGCTAATTTGCACATTTGCAAATAAGCCCCCTTCCACCAATTTTCAGCCAAAGAAAGAAACAAAGGAAAATGGCCGAAACGGATTGCAAACTGGCAACTTCAAAAAATCGATCCTGTAATAAATTACAGGAAAACCCCGCGACTGTATAAACATACCAGCATTTGTATTGCGACCGAATACAAATGCAATGAGACAAAATCTACACTGTACAATACTAGGATCCGGCTTAAACCACAGCCCGCTAGTATTATCTGTCCGATCATGATCCGTGCAATACCGCACGTATATGATCGAACCCTGCCATATATCCATACGGCCTCTACAGCGTTTCGCCCGAAACTTGAGAAACTGTCTGTGGGGGACTCTAAAGACTCGTCAATACTTTGGCTGTGGATTTAACCACTAGCACATCAGAGGTATTAGCCATACGTAACGGGCTACCAGGTATTGACCAAAAGGGACGTCGATGAGCAAACTCATCCTGACACCCTACTGAGCCTGTCAGTGACAATATCCGTACAGTCCGGTCCGTTCGTCTATGAGCATCGCATGGGGGTTGGTAAAAGTCAGATCCTCAAAAGCGGTACAAGTCGTGTCAGAGTGTAGCCCTAAACACCCTGAGATACTACTGGATTAACTACCAGTAAATCTCCTGCCTTGGCCAAGGACTTCGTGTAATGGCTCTCCTAGACACAGCGCGACCTCACCCCCAATACTGAGAGAGACGAACCCCTGCAGATCCGCTCACTGCCTCCATGTGGCTCGGGACTGTACCCAACTAAAACCTGGTTGCATGACTCCTTTGAGCCGTGGTAGGTTAGTAATCAAAGCACAGTGGGAACTCACACGAGACAAATGACGATCTCTGGTCAATGAACTAACCTGTACACATGTCACCAGGGAACTGCTATCTGACGTCTGGTATAATCCCAACTAGCAGGTTCCCGGCGAGTCCTGTCCGGTGTACTCATAACCCAATGAGCACCTGTATTCCAGTGGCTTGTGAGACCGGCCACCGCCCCTCGTCGGGGTCTCGACTGTATACACTAGTCTACTCTGAAGTATCGATTCCTATCTCGAAAACTCCCACGAATCGGGACCTTTTAAGGATGTGCTTATAGACCCCGGCTCCCACATATATGTTCGCCATCATACTGTTGGCCGTCAAGCAAGAATCCTAAGGGCTCTACCAACGTGCAATAGTGATCTGTAATGTCACCAAAAGCAGTACACGATGATAAAGATAAACAAGATAGCATACTATCATATTGAGTAAGACTGTCCTACCGGCATAGGTCCTCCCTCAATCATTGCAATCACGTGCCTGTGATCCAATAATTGACTCTGAGGGCACTATCTCCAACAACATATACATGGATTATGAGGATAATACATGATATTGGAAATGAGTCGATAGGATTGGGCTGGATGCCATGAGATCGGTGATATGACGTGGTTCGTATTTGAGACACGACACGATGTTTTGGCGTGGTGTTTTCATATACACTCATGCATATACATAGATGGTATCGGTATTGTACTAGACTTAGATCCGCACCCCCGGATCATGAGATATGATGAAAAGGATATCATACGAATAATGGGATAAATGTAATATTTGACACGTACCCAGATTTGGGAGGCCGTACGACGGATTTATCGTAGGAGCTATATTGATGATAGATCTGCACTCTTCACTTGAGGATGTCATATTATCAATATTGTATTGTATGTGATACTATTGAGGCGGGATCACCGAAAATTATATATATATATATATATATATATATATATATATATATATATATATATCGACTCGGATTTAGGTGGTTTTCCTTACCTTTCGATCAGCCATTTAGTTTAGTCCTGTAGTTTACTTGTAAATGATAGATTATACTCGAGTCATACCTATTTCAAAATTAACGAATCATGAGTATTTTAAAGACAGGCCAAGGGATCCTACGGATATTTCAAAGGACGTACTTTTTCTTAAAAACACCGTAGTCCCAATTTTCTAAACTCACGATTCGTGTTATTTCAAATGGCAAAACTGTATGACTTATATTTATAAAAATGCAGATTGATTATCATTGTGTTTATTATTCAGCTCCCGCACATTATTGTTGTTCGTATCGTATTGCATGCTTAAATTGTGTTTACATATGTTAATATTGAAATCATGCTGTCAGGACACCAGCACCATTACCGATGATGCGTATGTTCAACATACACTTACTTGCCGGCTCACACACATCATCATCGGTAATTGCCATGTCACGGACACTTTAGAGATTATTATTCATTGATATAGCTTGTTAGCTGATAGTTCGACATGGTATTAGCGTACTTGTTTTTATATGCTAGTTTAGACATTGCATTCATATATTCCTTGATTATGCAGTATTATGAAGTTTTATGCCGATATTCACTATTTATTTACTTTTGCTTCTTGTATTTCGGATTTCCCTGAGATTTCGAGATTTGGGAGAAAACCACAAGAATATATATAAACTTCTCTCTCTCTCTCTTTTTAAAATGCAAGTTGCGGTTTTCTCGTGATGTATGAGTCGTCCACCATGATGTTTTCTCGGTTATGAGATGGATTTCAAGAGCCGATTCGAGGAGCCGGATGAACCGTCTGCAGGTACATGGTGGACCCGGTGAGGTACCCCGAGGCGAGAGTGATTTCATGGAGGATGATGAGCCTGGCAGGGGGCACTACCTACCGGTGATTGTCTGGCGCGGCAGATATCCGGAGGATACCATCCGTGGTAATGTGATTGATGATATGGGCCGATACGGACTGACGGAGCCCTAGATATTGAGATTTGAGACACAGAGATATTGGGATTTGAGATATGGAAATACAAAGATTTATGTTTTGCGTCGATGCTTGACACTGATTTCTCTGTTGATTTCATGATGTATTCTGTTTTCATGCATTCATACCTCTTATTATGATACATTGCTTCCTGAGGCACGTACACGAGCACATGGGATTACACTTATATATAAATGTTACCCTTGCCACCTTTTCATGCTTCAGACTTATCATTTTGATGTTATGTATATTAGTGATCGTATTGACCTAGGATTGTGTCATCCATACGATTTCTGCTCGGTGATGTTTTCTACTCACGAGTTCGCAACTCACCTCCGTTGTGCCACAGTTTCGTGCAGGTTTTGCCGTACAGGTTTCGTGTGGCTTTGCTGGCACACTGCTTCCATTCAGGGTGTTTTGCTTGGTAGGTGGGTTCACTTATATCGTGACCACCACTGTACTTTATTTTATTCATTGTATCTAGTAAACTCCATTAACCAAACTTGTATATTTATTGACTTAGCAGACCAATGTTGCATATTCTTTCGACCTTAGAGTCGCGCGTTGTCACGACCCGAAAGTACGGAACATGACCGGCACTTAGACTACGAACGTCTCAAGGCGTACGTATGCTAAGTAAGCCGAAACCCAGAAATCCAAACCAAGAGAAGTAGTAGAGAATAGGAAGAACCATATCAAATCAACCTGTATGCAACATAATATACAACGCCTAAAGGCGAGGATCACAACAGAAATGGAACTCAACCAGCAAGAAACTCAAGAAATATAACATGCTACTCTATGGTCGAAAGAATAACATTACTGGTCTCTATCTCAAAAAATACAAGTTTGGTTGATGGAACTTCTAGATACAACTGAAATATAATATACAAGGTATAATGATGGATAAGATACAATAAACACACCTACTAGCAAGTCACCCGAAAAGAAACCGTGCCCGCAAAACCGTAATGAAATCCGTACGGCAACACCTGCAAGAAACTGGGGCACAACGGGGGTGAGTTGCCAACTCGTGAGTAGAAAAAGATCTACGAACAGAAAATCGCATAAATAACGCAACCTAGGTCAATGATCATAATATATCCTCAAAAATGAATAACATGCAGCCTATAACAATGGCTAGGGTAATATCTAACCTGAGTGTGATCTCACGTGCCCGTGTCAGTGCCTCAGGTAGCAATATATCATATGAATGAGGTATGAATGCATGAAAACAGAATAAATGTAAATGAAGAAACTGTTTTCATAAATTAGTGAGATTTCCTTTGTATTTTTAAAATGAGGTATCATAAATGAAATCAGCACCAACAGTGTCTAGCATCGACACAAAACATAAATCTCAATGTCTCAAAAACCTCAGGCTCCGGCCATCCGGACTGGCCTGTATCATCAAATCTCAGTACCTCAATATCTCGAAATCTCAATGTCTAGGGCGCCGTCAGTCCAGACCGGCCCCTACCATCCATCTCAAGACCACGACGGTATCCTCCGGATATCCGACGCGTCGGGTAAAATCACCGGTAGGTAGTCTCCCCCTGCCAGGCTCATCGTCATCACCACGAGCTTCTTGCCCCGGGGTACCTTACCGGGTCCACCATGTACCCGAAACGGTTCATCCAACTCCTCGAATCGGGTCTCCATATCTATCAGCAAACTCATGGTGGACGACTCATACATCATAGGAAAAACCGCGCTTTTTATTTAAAAAGAGAAAGAAGAAGTTTGTATATGTTTTGCGGTTTTCCCCAAATCCAGAAAATCTCATGGAAATCCAAATCCAAAACCTCAATAGCACGTAAAAAGTGAATATATGCATGAGAATCCATGAATGCGGCATAACAATGAATAACAGTATGCATGAGGTAGCAGGTAATAACTACAATGTCTAAACTAACATATAAGGCAAGTACACTAATATCATGTCTAAACTATTTGCTAACAGGCTATGTCAAGCAATAATATTTTCTAAGGTGTACGTGACATGGCAATTACCGATGAAGATGTGTGTGAGCCGGCAAGTAAGTGTACGTGGTACATACACATCATCGGTAATGGTGCTGGTGTCCTAACCACAAGATATCAACAGTAGAATATGAAGCATAATATAAGCATGTGATGCAGAGCAAACAACAATAATGAGCGGGAACTGAATACTAGACGCAACGATAACTAATCTGTTTTAACCTAATATAAGTCCTACAATGGTCCCTTTTGAAATAACACGAATCGTGGGGTTTTGAAAATAGGGGCTACGGTGTTTTTAAGAAAAGATACGTTTTTTGAAATATCCGTAGGATCCCTTAGGCTGTCTTTAAAATTACGCACGATTCGTAAGCTTTGAAATAGGTAGGAACCGAATCTAATATAACAACTAACTAAACTAAAGGGCTACGCTACAAGCTAGACTACAGGTAAGGAAACCGCCTAACATCTGAGTCGATACATATACATACCTGTATATATATTAGTCGGTGATCCCGCCTCAATAATATCATATCCGATACCATATCTATAATCAGACATCCCAAGTCAAGAGTGCGGATCAATCATCAAGATATAGCTCGTACGTAAATCCGTCGTACGGCATCCCCCAATTCTGGGTACGGGTCAAAATCACATTCATCATACTATTCATCTGATATCCTCTTTATCAAATCATGATCGGGGTACTGATCTACGTCTAGTACCATACTGATACCGCCTACGTATGCATGGACGTGTCTGAAACACAACGTCAAGGACCCGCTACAACGTCTTGTCGTATCTCAAATACGAACCCTGCTATATCACCGATCTCACGGCCTCAAATCAAATCTCATCGACTCAGCTCAATCCCAAGTATCATCCTCAAATCCGTATGTGAACACATAGTCCCATACCCATGTGAACCCATAACTATATAACCCCATATAAGCACATATGAAGAAAAATGTATGCAAGTATGGGTGTGTGTATAAATGTGGTGCAGCCTCTACTCTAGGGTCTCGCAACACTAAACCTATCTATTCACACCTAAAATCTATCTTTATCATCAATAACCTCAAAAAATAATAATCAATATATATGTGTGTATACGTATTCGTATACATCACCACGGACTGCGGGGGTGCTATACGCCATCCACCCGACTTCTCCCCGTAGATATAAATCTACTCACCTGGTCCTCGCTCGCCGGTGCCGACGTCGCCACGCGCTTGCTTGTCGTCTCGAAGTCCATATGGGGTACCTACACATCATAACGCACCATATCGCATTAAAATCCGACTCATGACCAAAACGTCCCACATAGGTCAAAACCTATGGCTGCTTTCACAAATCAACCCAAAAACCCTCGACGTCGGCGTACAAACGCCAAACCATCGAGAAAAACCTAAACACACTCATTTGTACAATCACAAGCACTAATTATAATATAAAATAACTTAAAATTCACAAGAACCCCAAATTCACTTTAAAAGCCATTTTTTCCGAAAATCTAGCAAGCACAATTCGCCGTTTTTGTACAAAACAAGATGTTTAAACAAATGTAGCGTACATAATACTTATTAAATATCTTAAATAAGTCATAAAAACCATTTCCATAATTTAATCTCATAAATTTGCATAATTTCCAAAATCCTGTTTGCAAAAATATCAATTTTTAACACCTTTTAAAGCAAAATTCACAATTCATCAATTAAGCTTGGTTTTGCATGATCCAAAATCATTAAACCACTCATTATAATATTAATAATGACGTGAAACCTTAATTTAGATTTTAATCCCAATATAAAACAATTTCAAAAAAAACTAGTTAGCAAAAAGCACATTTATCACAATTTCCAACTAACAAATTTTGAAATTAGTAACTAGATTAGGTTTTAGCAAGAATTAACATGTCAATCTACTCATGGCAACCTTAATGATGTGATAAAACCCTATCTTGATTTTAATCTCACATATAACCATTAACCCCACAATTTAAGTTTGCAATATACCCACAAATTAAACACCAAATTTAGTTAAATTGGAGTAATTAACCAACAATTAAGACATGGGTTAAGATTTATACCTCCCAATTAGAGATATAGCAAGGATCTAAGCCTCCCAAAATGCTCTCTTTTCATAAAGATCCATGCTATACGGGCTAAGCTAAAATGGGTAGGAGTCGGATTTGGGTTTTGGGATTTTTTTTTGATGGATTTGAGGCAATTTTTGATGAAGTTTGAAGAGAAAAGAGAAGGGAATTGGGGGGAGGGCTGCTGCTGCTGTAGGAGGGGGGAGGGCTGCTGGAATGGGAGTGGGAGAGGTGAGAGAGGGAGGTAGAGAAAGTGGGGGAAGAAGTCAAAGTCAAGGTAAGGTCAAAAGTCCACCTAATTCACCCATTTTCTTTTCTTTTCATTCATATCTTTTCCTTTGAAAATCAAGTGGGGAAAAATATGGTGGATGCTGAATTCAGCCATGAGGAGGAGTAAGTGGGGGTGTGTGAGTGTGGGTACGGGTGTGGGGTGATGAAAAATGATAAATACAATACCCCAAGCATCCATTTACGCTAAAAAAAAGCCTTTTTTCTTCAATAATTTCTAAACCGTTTTGGCAAATGATTTCGTTCCAAAAACCACATGATAAAATTTTATTTAATGTTTTATGATGCACAAAATTTGTTTCAACTCATTCCAATTTGTAATTTTCCCTAATTAAATGTATTAGTGACGACTTAAAATAATAATAAAATAATATTTTTTTCAGAAAATTTGAAATTTCACCAGCGGCTCAATAAACACCAAATAATAGCAATTACATAGCTAGAATATGTATATTTAATTTTTATAATAAGATATCTGTATTTTGACTTTTTACAGAAACCCCCCCTTATTTTACCGATTTTTTCGAAATTTCACCGAAACGATTTTCAAAACGTTACAATCTTCCCCCCTTAAAGAAATTCGGTCCCCGAATTTAAATTCAAACTCCCCCAAATACTAAAACATCTAAGAAAAACTATCAAGTCGTCGGGGCTCCGAAATTGTAACTACATAAAACAAATCGTAGCGCAGCGCATGCGCTTGAAAAATGAGCATATAACTCAAATCGAAACTCCGTCAAGCATCCCGCAATCATCGGAGTTATGGAGAAGACATCAATGCCAAATCCAAATCAAAACCAATATGACATAACTCGAAACTATACCTGTAAATATCGAATCTATATCTGTAAGTATCAGAAGGAAATGCATGCCAAATCTCTTTAAGTCGCTGTGCAACTCGTATAACACTGCACAGTGGCGGACGTCTATCATAAGAAAATAACTATATACATATATACCTTTGTTTGAAATGTACGTTCCGCCGTTTTGGAAACAATTTAGAAGGGTCTCCTTGTTTTAAACATTTCGTGTCATATCAGACACGTAGGTAAATACTGAGGCTATAGCTCGCTTTTTGGAAATCCCCTCAATAACTATCAATGCATGCAAAATATATTCAGGTACTGTCCTCT
This sequence comes from Agapanthus africanus, assembly GCA_030015575.1. Taxonomy (NCBI): domain Eukaryota; kingdom Viridiplantae; phylum Streptophyta; class Magnoliopsida; order Asparagales; family Amaryllidaceae; genus Agapanthus; species Agapanthus africanus. The sequence goes on from JASDDO010000012.1 coordinate 273,886,396, forward strand.
GACTAGTCCTGCTCAGTACGAAAACACATAGCAATATCATAAAAACGTACTGCTCTATACGAAATCCATCCCCAAAATATGGATATGAATGCTACGTGCGTCTGGTGCGCACGGAAATCAAAATCCATGAATATGTCATACATGCGCACAGAAACAACATCTAAGTGCATCGGGTGTGCACGAAACATCTGTCGTAGGCAACGTGTGTGCCTGACAGCAAAATCAGGTGCATCTGACATGCACGAAAAATCTTGAATTAGTGTATCTGGTGTGCACCAAATCGCATCTCGTAACAGGCGCCCAACAGGCGCTAAAAATCCAAATCAGGTGCATCCATCGTGCACGAAATCATGAAATCCAATATCAAGCGCCGAACGTGCGCAAAATCAATCAGGTGCACAAGGTGCACAAAACAAATATCGAGTATCGCCATCGAAATCGAATTCCAGTGCATCTAAGTGCACAAAAGGCGTATCACTGCACTGCAAGCATATATAAACTATACAGAGTGCAGGAACCAAATCGTATGCATGCATACACACAAAACCAACTCAACTGTTTAAAACCATAAAATCACAAACACATGAAACCAAAGCACACAAACGATATCAAGTGCAACAACTGTGCGAAAATCGTAAATCCTCAATCATCAAAATCAAATTATGCGAATAAATCACCCAAAACATCGAAATCAAATATGGCGGAATAGTACCGCTCAAGCGCATCCTCTAAGAATCTCGGGCAAACTATCGCGGTCACTAGTGGGACGTCTCGTTGATGATCATGAACTCTGGCCTGCTGGTGTGCGTAACAATGACCACTCCTGGGTCAAGGTCTTCACTGTGAATTACCAATCTCTCGGTCCATCGGCTCATCGGCCCTGTCAGGTGTGCTAACGGGGATGATTCCGTTCTGGCACTTCTCTGGTCATCTCTCGGTCAATCATCGCGACCACTCGTAGGACAGCATATTACTGGCGTCGGCCTCTGGCTCTCTGAATGTACGTGACACCTCTGATCCTGGGTGCAAGTATCATTGCAGCAGTGTCCTGGAAGGAATCCTGCTCACGGTCTCTTCCATGTCTCGTCTCTGCCAACTGTCCGGAAGTCATTGTCCTTTCCTATATCTGCATCTTGCTCTGGAACGACTGCATACTCATCGCAACTCCTTCTGGGAGGTAAGTCCAAGTACCATTCCTCGGCATGCGCATCGTATCTCTGATGTCGGCGGAGTGGAACGTCATCTCATCTAGATCTGGTACGAACCTCTTACTTCACTTTTCTCTAATGTCGTCTGCTTTGGACTCGTCTCGTCACGGCTGCATGGACTGAGCTCCAACAGCTATCCTCGTATCTGGAGTCTCCCAAAAATGCATCTCACCACCTAGCATCCGAATTAAGTTGAGCCATCCGATCGAGTCGTCAAAATCTCATAATCCCCCAAGAGCTCAACATCTTGGGTACGGTATAATAGTATCGAGTACATACCACAGCATCGGTGGTCCAGCTGTAGAAGGGCAAACCCAAGCCTCACTAATGGCACCGCAGAACTGCCGCAAACCCGAAGGTTCCAAGGCTTTCACACGGTCATTAAGTCGAGTTGGGGTTTCATTCTTCTAGAGGGACCATAGAATTGCCTGCATGTCTTTCCGACTACTTTAAACTTGGAATAATAGGTTTCTGACATTCGATCGTCTCTGTCGACTCCCAACGTCTCCGTGTGAAGTCGTCTCTAGCTGGAATCAATCTATCTGATAACCTTGCATCGGGGTAGCGAATAATCCACATATCCTAGTCATTCATCCTCGGTGACTAGTGATCTCCTATAATCTCTTAGTACAATCTCGTACTGCAATAGCTCCAACATCTGGGCAAAATCCCGTCGTTCGCAGCAATAACTGGCTCACTCGTCTGCACGCTGAAAAGTGCCTCAATCATCATGAATGAGCAATACATCAACGATCATCAGTATCTGGCTGGCCTCTGTCAGTGAATCAATCCTCTAGTGCTGATCGGCACGTCCAAGTAATCTCATACAGCGATCCATCAAACGCTCGTGGCGCAAAACACAATCAAAACACATCCCTGCAAACGTGTCTCCGGAATAATGCTCTGGTCAGTCCTTGTTCGTAACGAGCTCATGCTGACCGCAACTCTAACCGTAGTTCTCCCTGCCCGTAATCGTGGCAGGAAAACCATAACTGATACCGATGAGGATAGATCAGGAAGGAATATGATACTGAAAAAAAAATGTACATCCTAAGGCTCCTTAAGTGGAGTGGCGTGTCGTAAATATGCCGCGGAACATACCAACGGTACGTCACTCTACTTTAGTCACCTATTCCATCAACCAAGGGTCATCCTATACTCCTAAGGTAAAAACCTAACGCTCTGATACCAACTTTGTCATGACCCGAAAGTACGGAACATGACCGGCACTTAGACTACGAACGTCTCAAGGCGTACGTATGCTAAGTAAGCCGAAACCCAGAAATCCAAACCAAGAGAAGTAGTAGAGAATAGGAAGAACCATATCAAATCAACCTGTATGCAACATAATATACAACGCCTAAAGGCGAGGATCACAACAGAAATGGAACTCAACCAGCAAGAAACTCAAGAAATATAACATGCTACTCTATGGTCGAAAGAATAACATTACTGGTCTCTATCTCAAAAAATACAAGTTTGGTTGATGGAACTTCTAGATACAACTGAAATATAATATACAAGGTATAATGATGGATAAGATACAATAAACACACCTACTAGCAAGTCACCCGAAAAGAAACCGTGCCCGCAAAACCGTAATGAAATCCGTACGGCAACACCTACAAGAAACTGGGGCACAACGGGGGTGAGTTGCCAACTCGTGAGTAGAAAAAGATCTACGAACAGAAAATCGCATAAATAACGCAACCTAGGTCAATGATCATAATATATCCTCAAAAATGAATAACATGCAGCCTATAACAATGGCTAGGGTAATATCTAACCTGAGTGTGATCTCACGTGCCCGTGTCAGTGCCTCAGGTAGCAATATATCATATGAATGAGGTATGAATGCATGAAAACAGAATACATGTAAATGAAGAAACTGTTTTCATAAATTAGTGAGATTTCCTTTGTATTTTTAAAATGAGGTATCATAAATGAAATCAGCACCAACAGTGTCTAGCATCGACACAAAACATAAATCTCAATGTCTCAAAAACCTCAGGCTCCGGCCATCCGGACTGGCCTGTATCATCAAATCTCAGTACCTCAATATCTCGAAATCTCAATGTCTAGGGCGCCGTCAGTCCAGACCGGCCCCTACCATCCATCTCAAGACCACGACGGTATCCTCCGGATATCCGACGCGTCGGGTAAAATCACTGGTAGGTAGTCTCCCCTGCCAGGCTCATCGTCATCACCACGAGCTTCTTGCCCCGGGGTACCTTACCGGGTCCACCATGTACCCGAAACGGTTCATCCAACTCCTCGAATCGGGTCTCCATATCTATCAGCAAACTCATGGGGGACGACTCATACATCATGGGAAAAACCGCGCTTTTTATTTAAAAAGAGAAAGAAGAAGTTTGTATATGTTTTGCGGTTTTCCCCAAATCCAGAAAATCTCATGGAAATCCAAATCCAAAACCTCAATAGCACGTAAAAAGTGAATATATGCATGAGAATCCATGAATGCGGCATAACAATGAATAACAGTATGCATGAGGTAGCAGGTAATAACTACAATGTCTAAACTAACATATAAGGCAAGTACACTAATATCATGTCTAAACTATTAGCTAACAGGCTATGTCAAGCAATAATATTTTCTAAGGTGTACGTGACATGGCAATTACCGATGAAGATGTGTGTGAGCCGGCAAGTAAGTGTACGTGGTACATACACATCATCGGTAATGGTGCTGGTGTCCTAACCACAAGATATCAACAGTAGAATATGAAGCATAATATAAGCATGTGATGCAGAGCAAACAACAATAATGAGCGGGAACTGAATACTAGACGCAACGATAACTAATCTGTTTTAACCTAATATAAGTCCTACAATGGTCCCTTTTGAAATAACACGAATCGTGGGGTTTTGAAAATAGGGGCTACGGTGTTTTTAAGAAAAGATACGTTTTTTGAAATATCCGTAGGATCCCTTAGGCTGTCTTTAAAATTACGCACGATTCGTAAGCTTTGAAATAGGTAGGAACCGAATCTAATCTAACAACTAACTAAACTAAAGGGCAACGCTACAAGCTAGACTACAGGTAAGGAAACCGCCTAACATCTGAGTCGATACATATACATACCTGTATATATATTAGTCGGTGATCCCGCCTCAATAATATCATATCCGATACCATATCTATAATCAGACATCCCAAGTCAAGAGTGCGGATCAATCATCAAGATATAGCTCGTACGTAAATCCGTCGTACGGCATCCCCCAATTCTGGGTACGGGTCAAAATCACATTCATCATACTATTCATCTGATATCCTCTTTATCAAATCATGATCGGGGTACTGATCTACGTCTAGTACCATACTGATACCGCCTACGTATGCATGGACGTGTGTGAAACACTACGTCAAGGACCCGCTACAACGTCATGTCGTATCTCAAATACGAACCCTGCTATATCACCGATCTCACGGCCTCAAATCAAATCTCATCGACTCAGCTCAATCCCAAGTATCATCCTCAAATCCATATGTGAACACATAGTCCCATACCCATGTGAACCCATAACTATATAACCCCATATAAGCACATATGAAGAAAAATGTATGCAAGTATAGGTGTGTGTATAAATGTGGTGCAGCCTCTACTCTAGGGTCTCGCAACACTAAACCTATCTATTCACACCTAAAATCTATCTTTATCATCAAAAACCTCAAAAAATAATAATCAATATATATGTGTGTATACGTATTCGTATACATCACCACGGACTGCGGGGGTGCTATACGCCATCCACCCGACTTCTCCCCGTAGATATAAATCTACTCACCTGGTCCTCGCTCGCCGGTGCCGACGTCGCCACGCGCTTGCTTGTCGTCTCGAAGTCCATATGGGGTACCTACACATCATAACGCACCATATCGCATTAAAATCCGACTCATGACCAAAACGTCCCACATAGGTCAAAACCTATGGCTGCTTTCACAAATCAACCCAAAAACCCTCGACGTCGGCATACAAACGCCAAACCATCGAGAAAAACCTAAACACACTCATTTGTACAATCACAAGCACTAATTATAATATAAAATAACTTAAAATTCACAAGAACCCCAAATTCACTTTAAAAGCCATTTTTTCCGAAAATCTAGCAAGCACAATTCGCCGTTTTTGTACAAAACAAGATGTTTAAACAAATGTAGCGTCCATAATACTTATTAAATATCTTAAATAAGTCATAAAAACCATTTCCATAATTTAATCTCATAAATTTGCATAATTTCCAAAATCCTAGTTTGCAAAAATATCAATTTTTAACACCTTTTAAAGCAAAATTCACAATTCATCAATTAAGCTTGGTTTTGCATGATCCAAAATCATTAAACCACTCATTATAATATTAATAATGACATGAAACCTTAATTTAGATTTTAATCCCAATATAAAACAATTTCAAAAAAAAACTAGTTAGCAAAAAGCACATTTATCACAATTTCCAACTAACAAATTTTGAAATTAGTAACTAGATTAGGTTTTAGCAAGAATTAACATGTCAATCTACTCATGGCAACCTTAATGATGTGATAAAACCCTATCTTGATTTTAATCTCACATATAACCATTAACCCCACAATTTAAGTTTGCAATATACACACAAATTAAACACCAAATTTAGTTAAATTGGAGTAATTAACCAACAATTAAGACATGGGTTAAGATTTATACCTCCCAATTAGAGATATAGCAAGGATCTAAGCCTCCTAAAATGCTCTCTTTTCATAAAGATCCATGCTATACGGGCTAAGCTAAAATGGGTAGGAGTCGGATTTGGGTTTTGGGATTTTTTTTTGATGGATTTGAGGCAATTTTTGATGAAGTTTGAAGAGAAAAGAGAAGGGAATTGGGGGGAGGGCTGCTGCTGCTGTAGGAGGGGGGAGGGCTGCTGGAATGGGAGTGGGAGAGGAGAGAGAGGGAGGTAGAGAAAGTGGGGGAAGAAGTCAAAGTCAAGGTAAGGTCAAAAGTCCACCTAATTCACCCATTTTCTTTTCTTTTCATTCATATCTTTTCCTTTGAAAATCAAGTGGGGAAAAATATGGTGGATACTGAATTCAGCCATGAGGAGGAGTAAGTGGGGGTGTGTGGGTGTGGGTACGGGTATTGGGTGATGAAAAATGATAAATACAATACCCAAAGCATCCATTTACGCTAAAAAAAAGCCTTTTTTCTTCAATAATTTCTAAACCGTTTTGGCAAATGATTTCGTTCCAAAAACCACATGATAAAATTTTATTTAATGTTTTATGATGCACAAAATTTATTTCAACTCATTCCAATTTGTAATTTTCCCTAATTAAATGTATTAGTGACGACTTAAAATAATAATAAAATAATATTTTTTTCAGAAAATTTGAAATTTCACCAGCGGCTCAATAAACACCAAATAATAGCAATTACATAGCTAGAATATGTATATTTAATTTTTATAATAACATATTTGTATTTTGACTTTTTACAGAAACCCCCCCTTATTTTACCGAATTTTTCGAAATTTCACCGAAACGATTTTCAAAACGTTACACGCGTTGTATTATTATGGATTTCATATTGATTTGAGTTTCCTTTTGAGTTTTGATCCTCGCCCTTCAGCGTTGTATATTATATTGCTTGCATGGTTGTGCCCGTCGATTGACGAAGAGCTAGCTCCCGCTTGGGGATGCCTTTTACCATTCATGTATATATTTATCATGTTGTACCCCGTTCGGGGCCAGTATTTACAAAGGAATCTCTGCCGAAATTTTCAGAAAAGACTTATGATTTTAAAAATGCATATTCGGCTAATTTTAATAAAACGCTTTCTTTAAAATGGTTTTAGATTTCTGGGATTTTGGCTTACTTGAATTAGATGTGGACCTATAGACTTCATACGATTCAAGTGCCAGTCACATGCTATTTCGGGTCATGACAAATTTGGTATCAGAGCGCTAGGTTAACCTTGGTTCGAGTCTAGGTTTGACTATGTGGAGCCTATGGCATTTGTATATATACGGAATCTAGGCTCGACCTTACAGAACTTAGACTTAGTCGAGGGGGTATTAGACCTGAACTTTCGTCTCATAGGTTGACCTTGATTGATGGAGTAAGTGACTTAAGGAGAGTGACGTACCGTGTGTATGTTCCGCGGCATACTTACGATAGGCTACTCCGCTTAAGAAACCTTAGGATGTACATTTCCTTGCACAGCAATATATTCATTCATGATCTATCTTCATCGATATCGGTTTATGGTTTTGCTTCCACGATTACACGGGCAGAGAGAGCTACGGCTAGATTTGCGGTCAGCACGAGCTCGTCATGAACGAGGACTGATCAGGGCAAGATTCCAGGGACATACGATTGCATAGAGAGGCGTCGTTTTATTGTTTTTTTCGCTCCATGAGCGTTTGATGGATCGCTGTTATGAGATTTCTCGGACGTGCAAATTAGCACCAGAAGATTGATCCACTGATAGAGGCCAGCCAGAATGTGATGACCATTGATGTATCGCTTATTCATGATGATTGAGGCACTGTTCAGCGTGCAGACGAATGAGCCGGTTTTTGCTGCGAATGACGAGATATCGCCCCAGATGTTAGAACTATTGCAGTACGAGTTGTACTTAGAGATATGATAGCAGGTCGCTAGTCACCCGAGGATGAATGACTAGGACATGTGGTTAGTTCGCTTACCTCGATGCGATGTCATCAAATCGATTGATTCCAGCTAGAGACGACTTCACGCAGGTACGTTGAGTGTCGATAGAGGCGATCGAATGTCAGAAACCCATATTCCAAGTTTAAAGTATTCGGAAAGACATGCAAGCAATTCTATGGACCCTCTAGAAGAATGAAAACCCTAACTCGAAATAATGACCATTTGAAAGCCTTTGAACCTTAGGGTTTGCGGAAGTTCCGCGATGCCATTAGTGAGGCTTGGGTTTGCCCTTCTACGGCTGGTCCACCGGTGCTGTGGCATGTACTCGATATTATTAAACCGCACTCAAGATGTTGAGCTCTTGGGGGATTATGAGGTTTTGACGAATCGATCGTATAGTTCGACTTCATTTGGATATCATGTGATGGGATGCATTACTTGGGAGACTCCAGATACGAGTATAGCCGTTGGAGCATAGTCCATGCAGCCACGAAGAGACGAGTCCGAAGTAGTCGACATTAGAGAAAGGTGGAGTAAGAGGTTCGTATGAGATCTTGATGAGATGACGTTCCACTCCGCCGACATCAGAGATGTGATACGCATGCTGAGGCGTTGTATATGGATATATTTTTCCAGAAAGATTCGTGATGAGTATGCAGCCGTTCCGGAACTAGAAATTGATATGGCGAAGGGTGATAACCTTCGGGCAGTGCGGCAAAAACGAGATTTGGGAGAGACCTTGACAGGACCTTTCTGGAATAATTTACGAGAAGACTTGGACCCAGGAGCGATCATTTTACGCATACCCAGCAGGCCAGAGTTCGGCAACGTCGACGAGATATGTTATGAGTGATCACGACAGTTGGCCAGAGATTCTTAGAGGATGTGCTTGAGCGGGACTATTCCTCCATACTTGATTTCGGTATTTTGGGCGATCTACTCGCATGATTGAGTTTTGATGACTGAGTTTCGTGATATTTGTTTTCGTGCACCATGGCTGCACCTACTGGGTATTTATATTTTGTGCATAGTTATTGCACTTGAGATATGCTTTATACACCGTTGTGTTGATTTATGAGTTGTGCACAGTTATTGCACTTGATATCGTTTTGTGCCTTGGCTGTACATGTTTATGATTTCATAGATTTCATACAGTTGGGTTGATTTTATGCATATGGTACGCACACGATTTGGTTTTTGCACTCGGTATAGTTCACATATGCTTGCAGTGCATTGATACGTATTTTGTGCAATACAGTTGCACAGGACTTCGATTTGATATTATTCGAGACATTGATTTTGATTTCATGCCTAGCGCATGCATATGATTTGACTTATGCTTACGGCATAGTTTTCATGCACTTTCGTGTTTTGATTAGATTTTGTGCACGCTGATGCATATGGTTGTGAAATTAGATACCACGGTATACCTGATTTAGTTTTGGATTGAGATATTCCGTATACCGTCGATTTCGATTGTGATACTCGATATTTGTTTTGTGCACCTTGTGCACCTGATTGTATTCTTGCGCATATTTGACGCGCTTGGATTGGATTTTGCGCATGTTCGGCGCTTGATATTGGATTTCGTGATTCCGTGCATGTTGGATGCACATGATTTAGATTTTATTCGTGTATGATGGATGCACCTGATTTGGATTTTCACGCATGTTGGGAGCATGATATGTGATGCGATTTTGGTGCACACCAGATGCACTAAATCGGGATTCTTGGTGCATATCAGATGCACCTGATATTGTTGTCAGGCATACCCGTTGCACTTGACAGATGTTTCGTGCACACCCGTTGCACTTAGATTTTGTTCTGTGCACATGTATGGCACATTTATGGATTTTGATTTCCGTGCGCACCAGACGCATGCGGCATTCTATGCATATTTTGGGATTGATTTTGGAGCAGTACGTTTTTATGATATTTACTATTCGTTTCGTACTGAGCAGGACTAGTCCGAGGACAGTACTACAGTCTATTTTTGCATGCATTGATAGATATCGAAGGGATTTCCAAAGAAAGAGCTATATTCTCATTATTACCTACGTGTCTGAGATGACACGAAACTTTTACAAAAGGAAACCCTTCTAAATTGTTTTCAAAACGGCGGTACGTGCATGTTAAACAAAAGATATATATATATAGAGAGAGTTATTTCTTATAATAGACGTCCGCCACTGTGCTGCAATACGCGCATCGCACAGCGATTTAAAACGGTTTGGCATGCATTTCCTTCAGATATTTACATGTATAGTGTTGATGTATATCATGTGGTTTCGTATTGGATTTAGACATTGGTGTCTTCACCATGACTCCGATGATTGCGGGATGGTTGACGGAATTTTGATTTTGAGTTATCTGCTCATTTTTCATGCGCATGCATTGCGCTACGATGTGCTTTATGTATTTATGATTCGGGACCCCGGCGACTTAGTCTTTTACTGAAATGTTTTAGTATTTGAGGGGTTTAAATTTAAATTCGGGGACCGAATTTCTTTAATGGGGGAATATTTTAACATTTCAGAAAAATAAAATATTATTTTTGGGAATTCTTATAATTAGATAATAATATAATGAATATTTTAATAGTACGGTATAATTAAATACCGATAAATCAGGAAAAATTTGAAAAATTATGGAAATTACTAAAAAGAGATTGTTTTATCGAAATTAAGAAAATTATGAAAATTTACGATTTATTTGACACTATTTTAGTGCTAATCGCGATTAAATATCGTTAATTGGGCTTTAAGCGTGTTTTGTGCATATGACATGCACATGTCATTTTTTAGCACTTGTTACATTTTTCTTTCATGCTTTCTTCTTCTTTTTCATGCATGGTTCCAAGATTTAAAGAGAAGAGAAAAGAATAGAAAGAAAAACAATAAAATATGAGGCATGGGCAAGAGAGAGAGAGGAGGGGGGTCAAACCTTGGTCATGGCAATTGTTTCATTCATTTTTCTCACCATTTCTCTCCTTCATCTCTGCTATGGCTGCTGCCCTCCTTCCTCCCCCTCCTCTAAACCCTCAAAACACCCCAAAAAACTCTTCAAAAGTCCATCCCCACATCATTAAAATTGTGCATAAGCCTTCTAGCTACACTTTGGACCAAGAAAGGGTGGATCTTGAGCACTTAGGGCAACTCAAGAAAATTATTGAGTTGCCAAATAAGGTATTCTCTTAACCATTAGCATAGTATTTCTATTGCTTTTACATCCATGTTAGTTTAGAACCGATTTGGAGTCGTTTAGAGAGGTTTGCAAATTCCAAGTTGGGGTTTTGTGAATTCTTGAGTTGTGATGTGTAATTGACCTTAGTAGAGACCACACAAACCCCCTAGTGCTAGACTTCAGACCCAAACCGGAGACTTGAACCCCGGAATACGAACTTAGAAAATACGATATCGGAGAATTGTGGATTCTGTGAGGGTATAATGAAATGTGCTAACATCCGGGTGACCTGAATATTATTTAGCAAACACAACACAGAGGAGTGTGCAGGCAACCTAGAACCCCCCACTGAAACCCTAGACCCTAACCCCCTTCCATGGCCACAGATTTAGTCTTTCTAGCCGCAATTTGCGTCCAGGGTATGTTAGAACTGGTTAGTGTTTGGTCTGTAGCTCCATCTCCAGTAAACTAGACCCTTTTCATATGCAAAATTGTCTAATTTCAGCTAGGGTAAAATCTGGGACCATTTTGATGAGTTGATGCATTATTATATGACTTCGTATTAACTTGATTTTTGGTATTTGATGTATTGTGTTTCCGTCGTGTGGCGTTTGAATGTCAACGACAAGGGTTGTTGGTCGTGTATTCATACGAGGCTATAGGTTTTGACCTACGACCGAAAAGTGTGCCGTTTTGGTTTTCCGACTTGATTTTAATACGCATTGCGATTGGATTACCTGTGTAGGTACCCCTACGTGGATTTCGAGACGTTGAAGATGAAGATAGCGACATCGGTAACGGCACGCAGGAAGTAGGTGAGTAGATATATATCTACGGGGGAAGTCGGGTGGATGGCGTATAGCACCCCCGTAGTTCGTAGTTAGCTTATATATATACATGGTTATATATGTGTTTTATGTTACGTGGATGATTATCATGATATGATTATGTGTTCATGGTTTAGTTTAGGTAATTTGAAGTAACATAGTTTAGCTTCTTAGTCGTGAAACCTAGAATAGGTTTTACACCCACACGCATGCACACACTTGCATTCATTTTATTACCTATGCGTATATGGGGATATATATATATATATATATGTATATATATATATATATATACGTATACGTATACATGGATTATGAGGATAGTACATGATATTGGAGATGAGTCGATGGGATTGGGCTGGATGCCATGAGATCGGTGATATGACGTGGTTCGTATTTGAGATACGACGCGATGTTTTAGCGGGTCCTTTAGGCGTGGTGTTTTAATACACACACATGCATATACATAGATGGTATCAGTATTTTACTAGACTTAGATCAGTACCCCTGGATCATGAGATATGATGAAAAGGATACCAGACGAATAATGTGATAAATGTGATATTTGACCCGTACCCAGATTTGGGAGGCCATACGACGGATTTACCGTAGGAGCTATATTGATGATAGATCCGCACTCTTGACTTGAGAATGTCATATTACAGATATTGTATCGTATATGATACTATTGAGGCGGGATCACCGACAATTATATATATATATATATATATCGACTCGGATTTAGTTGGTTTTCCTTACCATTCGATCAGCCTTTTAGTTTAGTCCTGTAGTTTACTTGTAAACGATAGATTAGACTCGAGTCATACTTATTTCAAAACTAACGAATCGTGAGTATTTTAGAGACAGGCCAAGGGATCCTACGGATATTTCAAAGGACGTACTTTTTCTTAAAAACACCGTAGTCCCTATTTTCTAAACACATGATTCCTGTTTTTTCAAATGGAAAAACTGTATGACTCATATTTATATAAATGCAGATTGGTTATCATTGTGTTTATTATTCAGCTCCCGCACATTATTGCTGTTCGCATTGCATGCTTAAATTGTGTTTTCATATGTTAATATTGAAATCATGCTGTCAGGATACCAGCACCATTACCGATGATGCGTATGTTCCACATACACTTACTTGCCGGTTCACACACATCATCATCGGTATTTGCCATGTCACGGACACTTTAGAGAATATTATTCATTGACATAGCTTGTTAGCTGATAGTTCGACATGGTATTAGCGTACTTGTTTTTATATGCTAGTTTAGACATTGCATTCATATATTCCTTGATTATGCAGTATTATGGAGTTTTATGCCGATATTCACTGTTTATTTACTTTTGCTTCTTGGATTTCGGATTTCCATGAGATTTCGGGATTTGGGAGAAAACCGCAAGAATATATAGAAACTTCTCTCTCTCTCTCTCTTTAAAATGCAAGTTGCGGTTTTCTCGTGATGTATGAGTCGTCCACCATGATATTTTCTCGGTTATGAGATGGATTTCGAGACCCGATTCGAGGAGCCGGATGAACTGTCTGCGGGTACATGCTGGACCCGGGGAGGTACCCCGAGGCGAGAGTGATTACATGGAGTATGATAAGCCTGGCAGGGGGCACTACCTACCGGTGATTGTCTGGCGCGGCGGATATCCGGAGGATACCGTCCGTGGTCATGTGATTGATGATATAGGCCGATCCGGACTGACGGAGCCCTAGATATTGAGATTTAAGACACAGAGATTTTGGGATTTGAGATATTGAGATACAGATATATATGTTTTGTGTCGATACTTGACACTGATTTCTCTATTGATTTCATGATGTATTCTGTTTTCATGCATTCATACCTCTTATTATGATATATTGCTACCGGAGGCACACATGGGATTACACTTATGTATAGTTGTTACCCTTGCCACCTTTTCATGCTTCAGACTTATCATATTGAGGTTATGTATATTAGTGATCGTATTAACCTAGGATTGTGTCATACATACGATTTCTACTCGGTGATGTTTTCTACTCACGAGTTGGTAACTCACCCCCGTTGTGCCACAGTTTCTTGCAGGTTTTGTCTTACAGGTTTCGTATGGCTTTGATGGCACACTGCTTCCATTCAGGGTGTTTTGCTTGGTAGGTGGGTTCACTTGTATCGTGAATACCATTGTACTTTATTTTATTCATTGTTTCTAGTAAACTCCATCAACCAAACTTGTATATTTATTGACTTAGAAGACAAGTGTTGTATATTCTTTCGACCTTAGAGTCACGCGTTGTATTATTATGGATTTCATATTGATTTGAGTTTCCTTTTGAGTTTTGATCCTCGCCCTTCAGCGTTGTATATTATATTGCTTGCGTGGTTGTGCCCGTCGATTGACGAAGAGCTAGCTCCCTCTTGGGGATTCCTTTTATCATTCATGTATATATTTATCATGTTGTACCCCGTTCGGGGCCAGTATTTACAAAGGAAACTCTGCCGAAATTTTCAGAAAAGACTTGTGATTTTAAAAATGCATATTCGGCTAATTTTAATAAAATGGTTTTAGATTTCTGGGCTTTTGGCTTACTTGAATTAGATGTGGTCCTATAGACTTCATACGATTCAAGTGCCAGTCACGTGCTATTTCGGGTCGTGACAGTAACTCTTACATATGTGGGATTCTGATCCGGTATCTCATACCTAGGACGTAGAAGATACTGAGAAACAGTTCTCGGTAATAAGGATAGCCGAAGAATATGCATCAACATGCACTTTCTTCGATTGGGTGGCATGGGAATCCGGATATTCCCCTATTTCCTGCTCAGACTTATAACAATTATAAGAAAGAACGGAACCAACGTTCCCTAGCTCAGTATAATAAGCAGGTTCGGTCAATGCATTCATATTATTATCTTGATTAAGGAGTGACATGGTCTCCACTAGGAGAGTGAGAGAAGAAAACACTCTGCGTGCGCTCTTGCAGGATTAGATTGGTTATTATTTTATCTAATCAGGATGGCTCCCACTGTTTTAGTCAAATCTTTCTTCAAACTCTAAAAGGTAAGACTAGCCAGGATTAATTACACCCTACAAGTTCGCAAATCTTTCGGCCAGGCCAGTATCGGTACTTTGAGGGAAGTTCCCCGTGTTTTCGCACGGACCTAATTAAAATAAACATCGTTTTCCCCGGGGTCTAACCCCGTTAACACCTTTCTAGACACCTACTTGATCGGCTAATTGTAATGTGTAAAACTCTCCCAGGAGTAACTCTTAGTCGCCGTGGGTATCGAGATCCAACTATCTTATAGAAGGTATGCAATCTCATTGCAAATTTCAACACTTGAAATTCCCGATAGTATTTTACCCCTAGCGTCCTATGACCTTGACGGAGGTCAACAAAGCATAGTCTGCTAGTCAAGTTCTACCCGTACATTTCATGATTGAATTAAACCCAACCACAAGACCCTTGACGGAGGTCAACAAGGCCGCACGACTACCCTAATCCAATCGCATCGTATGCTGTAGATAAGCACTAGTCAACTACCGCCCACTACGCCTTGACGGAGGTTAATAACGTAGCACGAACACTAAGTAGCACTTACCTGAAATGACGGAGGGCTACAACAGGTTTTTAAGAAAACCCTTTGCGTAATGAACTTGATCTCGTTGTACAATCGAGTGATTTTGAAAAGGAGTGTTTTTAGGCTTTTACTAGTTTAGATAAAAAGGTCACTCCCGGTGAAGGGATCTCGGCTCTTTCCTTATCGAATAAGGTGCTGGATATTTCACAAATACCACAATACAAAGCAAAAACCATAGAAGCAATCAAAAGACAAACCGAGTGGGTTGTAGCATCTGCTAGTTTCGCTAAAGAGGTCACTCCCGGTGAAGGGATCTCGGCTTTTACCTTATGGAATAAGGTGATGGATATTCTACAAGGAATACCGCTATGCAAAGCTAGAACTAGAGCTAACAGTTTTTAAACAAGTTTCTACAACATCTTTAGGTTTCATTTATTTCATTAATCTCATTAATGAAGTCCCATCAATTATGCTTCCTAAGCATCACAGAAGAAACGAAATCATCAATATTTAATATATATCATTATATATATAATATAAGCATTCGTCTCAGAATATTAAGTGATCACATAACAGAATATCAGCAGCAGAAGATCATATATGAAATATTGGATATACTAGGAATTCCATGTTTTAAATTAAGCCGGTATAAAACACGGATTCCACGGTCGCGATGAATAGCCAAACCCACATCCCTAGACCCTATGAGAGAGGCAAGAAACCCTACCAATTCTAGAGTTAGGAGACCCGGTCTCAACTCCATGAGATAGTCTCCCACTGAACCCTAGAACCCTGTTACTTGTGCTCTCCTCCTTGGGTCTATTCTAATGCGGAAAAGTAAATAATATACATCAATGGTGACATCATTCTCAACCCGGAAGTGCCCCAATAAAAGAATATTACATAGAAGATTTTACATGAATGAAAATGAAAAACTCTCATCTCACATAAAAAAAACCCGGCTATTCAAAACACGACGATCCAATATGACATATCATATCAACACATAACATCACATGTCATCAACGTAAGTATATATGCATATCCCAATTGTCGTTGACATATAGCAACGAAACCGGCGATACACCACATATTACACTTACGGTCGCAGAAAAGAAAGTGAAAAACTACAACATTTGGAATCCACAACCTTCTTAAGACATCATAAACCCAATGTATCACATACTTTGGAATTCATGCCTTACAAATGAATTCCTTAGACATCACAAGCCTAATAATTATAAACCCCGCATTTTAGTCTCAATATTGAAAACACTTTCCAATAACCAGTCGGGTAATTCAACAAGATTCCCGATAACCTAATCGAATGCTCGTCGGAAACTTTAGTAGACGGCCGCACTCCTAATGCCGTCGACGAAGTGCACTAAGGCGGAACACCACGGCCGCGAGCACCCGAACGGATGCTTTTGGCGACGGGGTTCTCCTACAGTCTCTTGGTCGGGGCTATTAGGCATGTCTATCCAGCAAGGTTACCCGGCGAGTATCCGCGTACGCTACGTAATTGCGACGGACTTTTGATCCACATCAAAATTCCGTGGCAACCGATCATCTAAGACTAAACTGCTCGATTTATAAAATTCAAACTAGTTATCTCATAGCTAATTATGTGGATTTCAAATATTGTATCACAATCACAGATAGCTAGAAAAAGTTAAAATTTTCAATCGAATAAGCAATCACCCAAAATTTCCCAACAAGCTCAACACTTGAGCGGAGTTCAAAAAGTACCCAGAAACTGCCACAGCTCCTATGAACCATCCGTAGAAGGGACGACCCATGCCTCACTCATGTCGCCACGGAACCGCCGCACACCCTAGGGTATGATCGCGGTTTCGCGATCCAAAAAGTCGAGTTTGGGTATCGTTCTTCTACAGGGTCTACTGAATCGCTTGCATGATTTTCTGAAGATTTTAAACTCGGAAAAAATCCAACTCTTGGAAAATTTCCAGCGGGGGAAAATATGGGTTATTGATATCCGTTCGAACTTTTTAACGTCGTCTAAATTACCCGAATAGATGTTAGAATTATGATTACGAAACACTCCGTATTGCCTTTGCAGAAAGTTAACATCACATGAAAATTTAACAAAAACAAACAACACCTGAAACACAAAAACCCAGAGACTGGAACACCATGAAAATTTGAAGCCCAAATTCCCAAATGTACCCGGTGAGCTCGATTTTAAGGGTGTTGTGGCCGGCCAAAATCACTCCGAAAAGCTTCAAATTTTCGTAGTGTTCATGTTATATCGCATACAACATTCTGCAGTTGCTAAAAATTTTTTTAGAGCCCTTTAAAAATTCGACAAAACCTGGATTCTAGGGTTTCAAGTTTCGTAGTAGTTTCGGTTTCGTAATCTAACAAATATCGTTTAAATCTCTAGCTTGGCTATGATACCACTGTAGGTTTACTTAGCGCGGCAGCGAGGTTTCGGGAGGTATCGTCCATGCCGTTTTAAAATTTTTGTCGTTCTAAAGAACCCTAGCCCTAGAATCTTAACTAGAGTTTTAAACGAACTAACATGTTAACATCTTAACAACTAAGTGAATGCGGAATACAACCTCTCTAAACCGGTTATTCACTTCAAATGCTCCGAGTAGAAGTCCCTTCGCTGTGAGTAATGATCTCCCGAACTCTTGAGAGGCTCCACAACGTGAAAGATGCAAACTTGCTCGAAGTCATCGAAGCCGAAGATGATCTACGTCGAGGAGACTCAAGCTCATTCTACCTCTTTACTAAATTAGGATTTAGTGAAGCAAACACCATAAACAAAATGACTAATATTAGAGGATGATGAAGTAGGAAATGGTCTCTCTTTAGATTTCTTTTTCTCACAATATTTCATCACTTAGAAAAAACTAGGAAGCTTTTTCTCAAATGAGGAAGAAGATGATGAATGAATTCTCATGAGGTGAGAATATCAACCATTGGTGAGTTAACATCATATGCTAACCCTTGTAGAGACTTAACCATAGAATAGGATAAAGGTTGGGTTAATAAATATCTTTAGTAAAACAAAAGTAGTGGACTTAGTCAATGAGCATGCATGCTTCTCCAAGCTTCTTGCCATGACAATTTCCAATCTATTTTTGAATTACTTAAGAATATTAAAAAAAACCTAGATTATCACTTAGTATGGTGTTAGTCTCACACACCCATGGTGTTTGTCTCACACACCCATGATGCATGTATCATCAAGAATGACACAAAACTATGTACACTAATATATATCACATATATACTATGTGCACAACCAAGTGAGAAAAGAAATCATAAGTGAGCTAATATTATTTAATGCACATTAATATATCAAATAAATAATTATACATTAGATTATTAAACCAACACTTGATTTAATAATCCGACAATATCCTGTATAACCGACTAATATCAAATGCAACAACTTATCGAATCAACACTTGATCCGATAACCCGGCTATATCATATATAACCAACCAATGTCACAAGTCGCGAGAATAGAATGCGGTATCACATACGCGCATTAATCTCGGTCCCGCACATATCACATATGTGCTCCTACTCCGTTTAGCATGAACCAGGAAACCTCTGTGTAGGACTCTAAAGACTCGTCAATACGCCGGCAGTAGGTGATGATCATATCAAACACCCACAAATCGCAAGCGGTCTGCTAAATGTAACGGACACCCGGGTATTGAGCGATCAGAAGATCAACAAGCAACCCTGCTCATTCTCCTGCGAATCCAATCAGTAACACTACCGTACAGTCCGGTCTCTTCGTCAGATATGTCGCATATCACAGCCTGGGGCTGGTATAACGTCAGACCACAATAGCCAGATAAGTCATGCTGATGCAAGGTCCATAACGGTTCGAGAAACTACTGATAGCACTTTAACAGTAGATCTCAGAAACCCTGGCTAGAGATTTCTTGTTATGGCCAATCGAGCATAGCGCAACATCATCTCCCAATACCGGGAGAGAAGAATCCCCTCCTATCGCTCATTGCCTCCATGTGACTCGGGACTGTACCCAAAAACCACCTTTTGCACGATCTCTTGACCGTGGTATGGTAGAAATCAAAGCACGGTGGGAATCACACAAGACTCTATGACGATCTCGGGTCTATAGACTAACCTGTACCATTGTCACCAGAGAACTGCTATCCGACGATAGTATAATACCATCTAGGATTTCTCGGCGAGTCCGTTCAGTGTACGCAGTCTCCACTGAGCACCCGTATACCTTCTCTGATGTCAAACCACAATGGATATGGGATCATCCATTTCCAATCATATGGGTCAAGAAGCGCATATGCTAGTCTACTCTGGAATATCGATGCCCTGTCTCGATACACCCTCGACTAGGAACAATTTTAGGGTGTACTTGTGGACTACCCTTGGCCGCACTAGTACGATCTCCATCATAGTCCTGATAGTAAAGGACACATCCTAAGGGCTTTATCAACACATAAAAGCAAGAAAGCATCACTTATACAAGTCAACATGTTAAGACAAAATGCAACCAAATAGCATACTATCATGTCGAGCAATAAAGTCCTCCATATATATGTCCAAGTATCCACTACAATATACATCACATGTACAGTAATGTCCTCTAGGGCGTACATATAATTAACAACACACACCCTTGGTAATTGCCATGACACGTACACTATAGAACTTGCCACGATATCTTGTATTGTACTATATCCTTATTGGTAGTTAAATCTTCGCTTATTTCATGCTAGCATGCATCATGCCCATATCATATACATTTGCCATTATCACCATATTCTTATATAATGTTGTTTCATGGGATTTTTGTATTCATGAGATTTGAGAAACCGCACAACACATTTTCTAAAACTTGGATTCATTTAAAAATACGGTTTTCTCTTGATATGATATTTGGCGTCCACTATGAGTTTTCTCGGTTCTAAGTTATGATTATATTCGATTCGAGGAGTGAGGAGTCACCGTCTGCGGATACATGGTGGACCCGGTACGATATCTCGGGGCAAGAAAATCGTATAGAAAGGTATTGAGCCTGGCAGGGGAACACTACCTACCAGTGATAGTATGGAAACTCGGCGGATATCCGGAGGATACCGACCGGTGTAATATGATCAGATGGATATGAGGGACGATTTGAGTGACGGTGCCTGAGATATTGGGATTTCGAGTGTTGATGTTTGACACAGGATTTATGATGATTTATTGATAGTACTTCTGTTTTTACCTTATTAAAACTGTTATGACATGTTCATTTTCATATAGCTGCTACATCCCTGTTACAATACTTTGCTTATTCATTTGTCGCATCCAGACCATTATACATCGTTATAACCTCATACTTAGGATTGTCGATGTTACTTTCATTCATGCGATTGCCACTTATGATGTTATTTACTACTCACGAGTTTGCAAATCACTCTCGTTGTGCCACAGTTTCATGCACGGCTGATCCTCCAGTATAGTCGTGGCGGGGGCATACTACTACCACTGTTCCCCTCTGAAAGACGCGGCGGAGACGCGGTGGACGTCTTGCCTGAAATTCGGGGCAGATGCTATATGGTTTTATCCGTCCACCTCACCGAAGATGCCAAGTTGATTTATGGCACCGTGTATCGGAGGTTTAGACGGATGCGGCCGATGTAGCAGACTTCGTCAGATTCCACCTCGCTTGAGGGGTTTTTGATTGCGGGGACGCTCTTCCCTGCAGGCGCAAGCCCCTGCAGTTAATTACGCTACCGCATCACGGTAGCCAATTTCTCCTTCTCCAGATGTTCACTTCGTGTCGTGTGTGTTTGTTTTGTTTGTGGTTGCCCGTGGATTGTATACGGAGACTAAGAGATGCCGTCGCCCGTAGGACGTGGATTAGTCCAAATCCGTATTTAATTACATTTGGGTTTGGTATTTTATTTTAAGGATACGTTAGCCATATTGGGGCTAAGATCAACTTAAACTTTTGTTAAGGATACGTTAGCCTAATCTCCAGACTAAGATCAACTTAACGGGATCGTTTGGATCCGACAAGAGAGCAATTGGCTCTATTGTTTAGGTTAATGACGTTGCGGTCTATTTCCAGTTTAGGGACATGGTTGTCTATGTTCCAGTTTAGGGACGTAGGGGTCCATGTTCCAGTTTAGGGACATAGGGGTCAATCATTCCCATTTGGGGACGAGCATTAGTTTAAGGACATTTCGGTCCAACATTCCCATGTTGGGACGAATATTAGTTTAAAGACGTTTCGGTCCAACATTCCCATCTAGGGACGAATATTAGTTTAAGGACATTTCGGTCCACGAGTTTAGGGACCCCGCAGTCCGTATCGATATGTGGTTGTCGGGACCCGTCACCTCTCTGACGTCGTTGAAGGATTACAACGATAGGAGTCAGAGGAGTTCAGAGATGTAACCTTGAACCAGATGTAAATTGATTTAGGAGAGCAATCTTGCTCAGTCAATTTAATTTGAGGACTTACGGCCATGATTGGGCTATGTCCAGCTGAGATTATTTAACGTTTTTATCTTTGGTCTATTAGGCCTGTGCTAGGGCCTTGCCCCTGTTTAATACTGCACTGCATTTTATTTTGGCCTGCTAGGCCTTTCTGATTTGGGCTATGTCCCTTTATAAATGATGCAGAGCATCTGTTTGGTTTGGGCTCTGCCCTTTTTTTTAAAATAATGCATTGCATTTTATTTGGCCTGTTAGGCCTTTTTAATTGGGCTCGGCCCTTCTTTTCAATAATGCAGTGCATTAATTATCTGACAGTGGTCATGTGGCATGTCAGGCACTTTGCGTTAATTAATGAACGCGAGCGCATGTGGAGGTGACACGTGTCACGCTCTGGTGAGCGCAAGCGCATGTGGAGGTGACACGTGTCACGCTCTGGTGAGCGCAAGCGCAGTTAGCGCAGTGCGCTGCGCCAGGGCACTGTGCTGCTGACACGTTGCGCGCTCTGGTGAGTTGCACCAATTCCAGAGAGCAATGCTCTATTTTAAAAGTGCATAGCGCAAGTTGTTCTGGAGCTGACACGTGGCGCTCTCTGGTGGCTTGCACCAACCCAAGGGCGCAACAGTGCAGATTTTCAAGTGCGAGGCACTGTTTCAATAACTTGATCCAATTTTGGATTCAAGAAAAGAATCTTTAACATCCAGAACCAATGGTTCATAAAAAAGTGCAAAGCACTGTTGTTATTTAGTTTTTATTGAAGATCATTGATCTTGTTCTTAGATCAATGATCTATTCAGAAGAAGTTCTTCTTGAAGAATGGTTTTTACCTTCTTTGTTCTTGAGTTCTTTTCACAATCCTTCAAAGTTCTCTCTGTTTTTGTTTTTGAAGTTCTTGATGTTCTCAATGTTCATGTTCTTTGAATTGGGGTCTAAGGGTCTTTATATAGTGCCCATAAATTTGTTAAGTTTGTTAAAGAGATCATTCTCTGAGTGATTTGGGGAATTTTCCCCACCGTTGTATCTTTGATCCAAGGGCTTCTGTTTTACAGAAGACAATCTTCTTGTTTTAACAAAAACAGAAAGATCTTACTAAAATTTTAATTCTGTTTGGCGCAAACGCCCTGTTGGAGATAGTGCCCTCATAGTCAATTATTGGATCGCAGGTACGTGATTGCAATGATTGCGGAGGACCTATCCCGGTAGGACAGTCTTACTCGAAATGATAGTATGCTATCTGGTTTGCCTTTATCAGTCGTGTACATGTTCAGGTGACTGATTGCATGTTACACTTTGATAGAGCCCTTAGGATCTTGCTTTACTACCAACAGTATGATGGCGATCATATACGTGAGAGTTGGGTAGTTTATATGCATATCCTTAATTGTGGTCCCTAGTCGTGGGAGTTTCGAGACAGGGCATCGATACTCCGGAGTAGACTAGTGTATACAGTCGAGACCCCGACGAGGGGCAGTGGCCGGTCTCACAAGCCACTGGTGTCAGTTGGATCACCTAAGATGTATACAGGTGCTCATTGGGTTATGAGTACACCGGATAGGACTCGCCGGGAATCTGCTAGTTAGTACTATACCTATCGTCAGATCGCAGTTCCCTGGTGACATGTGTACAGGTTAGTTCATCGACCTGAGGTCGTCATTTGTCTCGTGTGAGTTCCCACTGTGCTTTGATTTCTACCCTACCACGGCTCAAAGGAGTCGTGCAAACAGGTAGTTTTTGGGTACAGTCCCAAGCCATATGGAGGCACGTGAGCGGATCGGCAGGGGATTCGTCTCTCCCGGTATTGTGGGCGAGGTCGTGCTGTGTCTAGGAGAGCCATTACACAAAGTCCATGGCCATGGCAGGAGATTTACTGGTAGGTACTCCAGTAGTATCTCAGGGTGTAATTGGGCTTCACTCCGACACGACTTATACTGCTATTGGGGGTCTGGCGTTACTAGCCCCCTAGGCAGATATGCGATACTCATTGACGAACGGACCGGACTGTATATACATTGTCACTCCTAGGCTCAGTAGGGTTTTCCGGATGAGTGCGCTCATCGGCATCCCTTGAGGTCAGTCCATGGGCAGCCGTTATGCATTGCTAGTGCCGCTGACGGTTTGTGGTTAAACCCACTGCCAGGGTACTGACGAGTCATTAGAGTCCCCCACAGACAGTTTCCCAAGTTCGGGCGAAACGTTGTAGAGGCCGTATGGTTTTATGGCAGGGTTCGGAAAATGCACGTGCGTTTACGCACGTGTTATTTTTCGGGCAGATAATACTGGTCGGCTTTGGTTTAAGCCGGATCCGAGTATTATATTGAGTAGGTATAATATCTTTGTCTCAGTTGCATTTGTATTCGGTCGTAATACAAATGCGGGTATATTTATACAGTTTCGGGGTTATCCTGAAAGTTATTTCAGGATCACTTTTGGAAGTTGCCAGTTTCCAGTTTTCTATCAGCCGTCTTTTAACATTTGGTTAAAGACGGATTTATCTTTTCTTCAGATATAAGTGAGTCATCATTCTAGAAGCTTCTAGAAGTGATGATGAGGCATATGACTCATTAGTGCATTAATGGTTTCATTAATGGCTAGATGAGGTGTTTATATGAATCACCATTTGCTTTAATGTGTTTTGGATTGGTTAAGATATTTGTTCATAATATCTTTTGCTTGTGGTCACCTCCTTCCTCCTACGGTCACCTCCCTCCATCATATAAAGAGGCCGGCCCCTCTCTCTCTCTCACTTCACTTGAGTTTTCATTGTAGAAAAGATATGATAGTATTTGGGGTGCATGGAATTTTACAGTTCATTCCATCACCCGATTTCCACGGCAACTTCATTAACCGATCGTCCACGGATTTGGACGAAGTGAGACAAAGTCATCTACTCATTCTCTACAACAATCTTGGTCGTCTCTTTTAGCAAACTTGACGATCGATTTGCCTCGAGTCAGAGGCGGGAGCCCGTTTAAAGAACCGATCATGTGGTGCCACCTCGACGAGGATATCGGAGATCGACGAGATCGGAGCAGCCGCAACGGAGCGTGGGATGATGGTTGAAGAACGAAGGACTCGGATCGTTCGGTACAATCTTTCTACACTCTTTACAGTTTGTTAGTTTAGCAATAATGGCAGATCCGGGTTAAAGTATACGATAGCGCCAGTTAAAAGTTTTTGTTCCGCATTTTGGCGTCTGTAGACTGCCGGGGCGCTACCGTAGACTTACTATAATACCTTGGGATAAGGGTTAGTGAATAATTATAATTAAATAATGGGTTTTAATAAAAAGTTTACCAAATTGTGTTTTAAATATTTTTCCCAATCTAATAAATATATTTCCAAAATTTTCCTAGGCTTGCACACATATGTGCATGTAAACTAGGGTTTTTAAATTAAGTAAATACCATAATTATTAACCATGGTGGGTTAATTGTAGGATTAATTCTTTTGGGGTTTAAGTAAGTTTAATTAGCTAATTAAAAAGGTTGCTTTAATTTGAATGTTGGTTTAAGTGTTGACTTGTGAGAAGGAGAGAGAGAGAGGGCATCATGGCTTAGCCCATGCTTGCCATTAATGAAGAGAGAGAGTGAGGGGTTGACCTTTGAGTGTAGGTTGTTTTTCTCTCAATTCTTGTTTTCTCTCCAACACTCACAAACACTCACAAACACTCACACACACACTTACCTCCCTTCACACCCCAGCAGCAGCAGCAGGAGAAGAAGCCACAGCAGCAGCAGGAGAAGAAGCAACAGCAGCAGCAGAAAGAAGCAACAGCAGCAGCAGAGTTCAGCAGCAGCAGCAGTGAGCTGCAGCAGCCCCATCACCCAGTGCAGCTCCTCCCCTCCACTTCTCCACCTTCCTCCAACTCCCTAGGGTAAAGTATGAGGTATATTTCCTAAACTTATTCCCTAGTTTGCTTAGTTAGTGTAGATTTGCATCGGTTAAAGGACTCTAGTGTGTTTTAGTGCGATATGGGGTGTTTAGTGGGAACATTGTGCGTTTGAGGTGTAGATTGGTTTCAGTGGGATGCTTGAGGTTTGTTATGACCATGTAAACTTAGTCGAACCCCTATTACACTAAAATACCACCAGTTTTCATATTGGATGCAAATGTCGTATTTATGCAAAATTGAGTTTTTCTGGATCTGCTATTGACCCTGTGAGTTCAGAATGATATTGAGAGGACTGTGGCATAGTGGAGTAGTGCTGATACCCCAGATGAAACCCGACCCCCTAACTCCCCACTCCGGCCGCCAAAATCACCATTCTGGCCGCAAATTGCGGCCAGACAGGGGGTATTTTGGTGTTTTTTGGGTTCTGTGGGTGTCTGCTTGTGAGTAGGGTCCTTTGGTATATATATTTTTGTAAGTTCAGTTCTGTAGGAAGATCTGGGACCAAATACCTATTTTGCCGTTTTCTAAACCTTCGCGACACGCGTGATACGTGAGTAGGTTTGGGTTTCTGCGTATCGCGGCGCGTCGGGGTAGTTTCGTGGCGCGTGCTTACTCGTTTTAGCGCATCGCGCACACGCGCGGTTGGTTTGCGACATGGGTTTCTTGTTGGATTACAAGGTCGCGTTTTTGTGAATTAAGCTTATGTGTGATATGTGTATGTGATTCTAGGTTCGCAGGCCAGTGAGACGGACGCTGCGAAGAAGGGCAAGCAAGTGGTTGGATACACTTAGCGCGAGACACGGTGAGTAGATTTCACATCTACGGGGATATCGCCCGCATGGCGTTATGCGTCAGGGCTGATAGGACCTTATTGTTATATACTGCATATACCATACCATGGATTGTCATCGCATATTGCATTCCTTGTTATATATATATGTTGCTTAGAACTGATAGAACTGCCATGATCATACTGTCGTACATTGTTGTAGCTCATCTATACTTGACATGACTTGATATACACATTGATGCACCTATCACATCGCAGTTACTTGTGTTATTGTTGGGATTTCATATGATTTATGTATTTGGGAACCGTGGCCTTTTCACATAAGTAACCATTTAAAAACCCGGTTCCCTTGATATGATATTTTGGGGCGTCGCCCCGTGTTTTCTCGGTGCTTGAGGCACGGATTGATAGAGGGCTGACCCGGATTGACGGATGCCCGATGGATTGATAGAGGGCTGACCCGGATTGACGGATGCCCGATGGATTGATAGAGGGCTGACCCGGACTGACGGATGCCCGATGGATTGATATAGGGCTGACCCGGACTGACGGACGCCCGATATATTGAGAGAGGGATAACCCGGACTGACGGATTCCCGGTATATACTTGAGAGAGGGCTGACCCGGATTGACGGAGGCCCGATACAGGATGTTTTGCGTGTCGATGCTAGACACGAGTATTTATGATATTTGGGTGCCGATGTTGGGCACTCGGGATTTTCAAGGATATACAGGATATGAGGGCCGATGGAGTACCGGCGTTTGAGATGTTGGGGTTTGTGGTGCATACATACTTATGTAGTCCACCTCGATACTTCATGTAGATACTATGTCCCCATGCTCAGCATTCATTATCACATCTCATCCTGTAGTATATCACCTGATAGAGGACTGGCATTATTATTATGCATACTGCCACATCGCATTGATATTATCTGCTGGCATTAGTAGAGCCACGCTATATGTGCATGCTTGCGATTACCTTTATATGTTATCTCTATTCACGAGTTGGCAACTCACCCCTGTTGTGCCACAGTGTTTGCAGGTTGCCCTTGGGAGTAGTCGCGGCTGGCTGTTACCGCATCTTTTGGCACAGATACCCCTTTTGAGCAGAGATAGTCTTTTGCTGATAGGTTGGTTTTGTACGGTATCTGTTATATTTCAGTTGTATATTGATGTATCTAGTATTCTCCATCTATCTTTCTGTATTGACTTAGAGACAGTTGTGAGGACGATATGTATGATTTTATATTCTGGTGTCGAGCTCGCATGTGAGCCGACTTTACTTATGCAGTCTTATCTTTTATGATATTGTCCTTGTTTTACTGTGTATTCTTCGCTACGGCGTCGTATATCATATTGTGATGCTTCATTCTTGTCACTTGTTATTTCTGCTACACCTTGTTTTTACCCGACTTTCGGGGCTAATGTTTTAAAAAGGGAAATGTTACCAAAATTATAAAACGTATAACTTTTGAACTTAGAAAGGATTTCTACTAAATAAATGGAAGTTTTTCGGACATGTACGATTGTTTTTACAAAATGTTTTAAAATCACTCTATATTATTGGTTTTGATTTCTGGGTTCGGCTTACTTAGCCGCGTTACGCCTGTAGACGTTGCGTGGTTAAGTGCCGGTCACGAGTCGAATTCTCGGGTCGTGACACTTACAGTGGTATCAGAGCCTAACCATTTTGCTATACTAACTTGTGCTAACGCGTTTAAAACATCGATCCGACCGGAAATCGAAAATTGCAAAAATCACAATTTTTATGCCCGACAGTTTCTGTTAATTTTAAACGATCTCAAAATTGAATTCTGGATGTCTTAAAAATCCGTGCAGGCATATTTAAGAACCACGACAAAATTTGGGGTCGTGATCCCTCCACGCTGCCGCGGAAGGGCGGCCAAACCCATGGTTTGGCCGCGCATCCGCGGCCACGTGGGGAGCACGTGCTCCCGAATTTGGTCAGTGTGTTCTGTGTTGGTTTTTGGGGTTTTTGGTATATATCATATTGGCCCAGGTTTTGTTACTGTTCACCAGTAAGTCGTGGGGCCCACTTTTTGATATTTGGTCGATCGAAATTTAAACACGTTAGTTTACAGTGCTTACATTATATCTCCGACCGGGAATGTCATTTGATCAGTAAACCGCGTCCGATTGCTATAGTTCTTTTAGACGGGTTTGCGAACGTGACATTCGCGTTGATGTTCTGTTTTGTGCTGTGATGTTGCGGATTTGTCATGGTGGATAGCAGTGTGCAATGGTAGTACAGTTTGAGTTTATATGTACATTTGATATTGCGGGGCGAGCGTCCAACTTATGGACTGCCGTCACTGCCTGTTGTATAATATTCTTTTGGGGCACGACCAGGTTGCGGTCGATGTACCTATTGTACTATTTTTCATTACTGTACTAGGTTTTGCCCCGAGACGGAGTGCACGGATAGCCGGGTTCGGGAGGGCAACGGGTCCGCATCTCATGGCTTTGAGAGGCAGAGGGGTCCCACTTCAGAATTGGCAGACTATTCGCCGCACTCGTAGGGGGTACAGGTTGACCCAAGGAGGGGTGCTCAATTTACCGGATTCCGTGAAGTGCCGGGTGTTCCATTCACTATGCTGTGGGGGACTGCCTCGCTTCAGGTTTTGGCGGGTAACTTGCCGCACCCGTAGGGGTCTAGGTTTCATTGCACAGGCTATCCACACGACAGGGGAACATCGGGTTTCAGCAGCGGCTATGTGAAACTCGGGGATCCCAGATATCTGTATTGTTCTGTGATGCTTATTACTTTTCTGTAATGTTGCATACTATCACGCCTGGTGCGATTATGTATATTGGTTTATATACTATTAGATGTTGTATATGTTTTACACCCGCGCTAGTCCAGTCCCCGCTCTGTCGTTAGTTAAGTAACCTAACGGGTGATGACGGGACCCAGTGACGAATGCGGATGGCATATACGTACATTTTATTTTCGTTCTTTTCTGGTGTGATTAAAATGATGGGACTGCGTTGATTCTGATCAACGCAAAGTAAAAACAAACCTGTTTACAGTTGTTGGAACAATTTAAAAAGTGTTATTGCAAAGACGTTTCCTTTTGTTATGCATAGCGGTATTCAGTGGAATATCCTGCACCTCATTCGACGGGGCAAGGGTTGATATCCCTTCACCGGGACTGACCCCTTAGGCAGAAGTTTGCGTCAGGGTAATAACTTCACTATAGTCGATTACAAGTTGCTTTGCATAGCGGTATTCAGTGGAATATCCTGCACCTCATTCCACGAGGAAAGAGCCGAGATCCCTTTACCGGGAGTGACCTCTTTAGCAAAAGGTTTTCGCCACTATATTTTAAAACGCTATCAGGTTCCTTCAGCGATATCAAGTTCACTACGCTAAAGGTTTTTCGCCAAAAACCAGCCGTAGCCCTCCGTCACTTCTTTTGGGTATTCAGTAGTATTCAAGCTACGCATTTTGACCAACGCCAAGGCATAGTGTTTAGTAGCTGCTGGGTATTCAATTGTTGCATAGATAGATGAGTTAGTTTGGGACAGTCGTTCTGCCGATTGGCCAACGTCAGGGGCATGTGCGGGTGGGTTCAAATTGACAAGATAGTGATGGGTAGAACTTGGCATGTGACTTATGACATTTTGACCAACGCCAAGGTTATAAGAGCATGGGGCAAAAATAATATCAGGAGTTTCTAAAGAAACTGAAACTTGCCGAGTATGCGCATACCTTCTGGAGTATGAGTAACGTGGATGCATTCCATCACGTTATCATGCGATGAGAGTTGGATCCTGATTCCCACTGATGAGTTGGTTTACTCTTCGGGTGATCCCGATTGATTCTTCTTTAGGTTTGGAGAAGAATTTGACAGGACAGTGGGAGGTTTCCGGATTAGATAAAATGATGACCATTCTGATCTAGGTTAGAGTGCACGCTGAGTGTTTCTTTTCTCTCTCTCTCTCTCTTTGGCAGCAACCTTTGATCGACCCTAGACTATGACTCAGTGACCAGGTTGACCGAACCTTCTTAAAATACTGGCTTTTGGATTGTCTGAGTTGCATAAGTCATTGCCACTCCTTCTTTTACCCTTTGAATTTCTCAGAACACCCGTATACTACGGATATCCACTTCCATTGGATAGAGCCATCGTATGGTTATATACGAACTCGAAGGGACTTCTTCGGGGATGGATCCAGGTTCAGGAGAAATAGAATTGGTTTATTCAGTTGTCTTTTATTATCACCTTCTCTCAGGTTGCGAGAGCTCCTTGGTTTAGGAGAGTACACCTATTACGCCTATTGGATAGTCTTATTCCAAACCATAGGCTGGTGCCGAAAGGTAGGGAATGAAGAAAACCAATTAGCCTAAGTAGGGTGTGCAGAAGGTAATATGTAAAGACAAAATAAAGGGATTAGAAAGAGGGCAAAGTAAATTGCGACTGATATCATTCACGACCAAAACCGCGTAATTCATCGCCGCTCCTATTTCACCTTTAAAAAGAATAAGGTATTATTCAGTTGTCTTTTATCGTCACCTTCTCTCGAGATGCGAGTACTCCTTGGTTTAGGAGGGTACACCTATTATGCTTACTGGATAGTCTTCTTCCAAAGCATAGGCTGGTGCCGAACGGTAGGGAAGGAAGAAAACCAGTTAGCCTAACGATGGTGTACAGAAGGTAACGACTAAAGACAAATAAAGGGGATTTGGAGAGATGGCAATAAAATATACGGTTGAAGTCATGAATTGGATTATGGAAGAGGCATTACTATGAATACCAGGATACCCCTACCAAACATTTTCATGTTTCGGTGCATTGTTAAAGGAAAAACTGTTTTCCCGATTAGACACTTATTCCAAGGGTATGTATTTACCAGGTTTCATTCTCATATCTGTATGGTTTCACAGATGATGAGTGGGAGTAAGATATTGGGAATTAGGTGATCATCCTCATTATATCGGAATTCGTTGTAATTGGTGATATTTGAGGAAATCGCCAGGGTACAGTTTTCCACCGACAACGCACAAGTTATGAGTTTTTTAACTCAGCGGACTTATACAGAGTATTGTATGTTGTCCAGTGCCCATCAGGACAAAGGGGTAGGTCCTCGTACTATGTTCTGTTTACTTATAACTTCTCTAGTATTTAGACGAGTGTTTCGTAGAAATACAAGGTCTAAGTTTTGAGAAGTTGTGGGTATAAGAATAAAGAAGAGAACCAGGTATCACAAGTATCGGGATTCTTCAAAGAGATCGAAGATGTAGATTCTTGTGATTGGTATTCAGATGATAGTGATGGTTTTGAGAAACGTGTTTCTCTTTCAGGTTACTCATAATTGGATGGATTCCTAAGTTGAGTAATGCTGATTAACCTCTTTCCATTAAGTTGATATGCACTGGAGACAGATGCATGGATTGAATATGGTTCCAATTAAATAAGTGCCAAAGTTTCTATATTGGATATAGAATGGATCGTACCTTAAAAGAAGTTAAGGTATGGGGAGTTGTCCAGCTTATGATTAAAACCAGACACTGGATAACTCAGGGCACGTTTCTGTAATGGCTGTTTGAGGGTTGACCCTGGCTATGACGAGGGTTGATATTCTACCATTTGGAAGATCAATAGTGATATTGTTCTTGACTCGCCACAGTTTTAGTAAAAATGGATCTTTTTCAGAAAACAGTAGTGGGAGTATGGTAGAACTGGAAGTGATTCCAGAACCGCGAACGATTACGGAAAATTTAATAGGACCTATATTTTCAATCAGGTTTGACATTCCAATAGCCACTCTGCAGGTATGGTAGGTAACCTCAGACACCCGAGAGGTACTTCGGTAGGCTCAAGGACGGTGACAGGGAGGTTCTTATCTACCAAGACTTGACACTACTGTTGTTCCAGGCTATGAAACCCGGTAGGAGGGTTGTCGTAGTCAGTGGGAGCAGCGGAAGCATAGTGGGCAAGATGCTTATATCTATTTATAGACTTGAGCAGTTATAGCGGAGATATATCATCTAATTTTGATGTGACAGTCATGGGTTTGACTTCAATCAGAATAGGGGATGGATCAGTTAAGGAGGTAGTAGGGTGTGATGTCATAGTATCTGGATGACATACACAGAGTAGGAAGTAAAATTCCTATACTACCATCGGTTGTACTGTGGTAGTCACACAGTTGTTTCTCCAGACAGGACATGGATATAATATTAGACATTCTGGTTTCTGGATCTATGGTTTTAGATCTAGATTTGGGTGGTTTCCCAATGTGGGTACTTTGACAGATATTCTAATGGTTTTTAGAATAGTTGACTCCTAGCATGGTAGTGTACCTGCAGGTGATGGAGTCACCCTCTCTAAAGGTGTCGTATAGACTAAAGGGGAGAGGGATGTGCATGATTGGCAGATCACTTGCTTAGGCAATTGAGTCAATCATGTGATGTCAAGTACCACACCAAATGTTGGTTTTGCACTAGATGCAATAAATTTGTATTAATCCAATCCTGGAGAAAAATAAGGAAGCAGTTTTAGAACATTAGTACATGTTCTACGGATTTGATAACGGCAGCCTCTTTCGGGAGACGGTTATCATTCCAGGCTTCAAAGGTGACATGGATGACAGAGTGATTGTCAGAGTTTTTAGTTTTCCCTCTGACAAGGGACAGTATTATGGACAGGTGGTTCCAGAGGATACTGTGGGTGGCATGGTGCCCGATACTGATTAGGTTCAGTGATCGATTCAGTCTAAGAAGTTTGGATATGGAGTTCATTTATGAACTAAGGTCCCATCAGATATCCAGACATATTCTAAGATAGGTACTACTCAATTCGGGAGATGGCTTTCTCCGCGAACTTGAGATTAAGAGAGATACAGAAAGAAACTTCTAGGCGGATCCACTCACCGAGGTTATTTCTCGAACACAATAGTTTTACAAACGGGCTTTGTGAAACTGATTAGTAGAGGAGTTGGATGTTCGGTTTCACACGGGCTGTGAGTAGTCGACATCGCGATATTAGCCTTGAGTGCAAGTGGGAGATTGTTGGAGATAGTGCCCTCATAGTCAATTATTGGATCGCAGGTACGTGATTGCAATGATTGCGGAGGACCTATCCCGGTAGGACAGTCTTACTCGAAATGATAGTATGCTATCTGGTTTGCCTTTATCAGTCGTGTACATGTTCAGGTGACTGATTACATGTTACACTTTGATAGAGCCCTTCGGATCTTGCTTTACTACCAACAGTATGATAGCGATCATATACGTGAGAGTTGGGTAGTTTATATGCATATCCTTAATTGTGGTCCCTAGTCTTGGGAGTTTCGAGACAGGGCATCGATACTCCGGAGTAGACTAGTGTATACAGTCGAGACCCCGACGAGGGGCAGTGGCCGGTCTCACAAGCCACTGGTGTCAGTTGGATCACCTAAGATGTATACAGGTGCTCATTGGGTTATGAGTACACCGGACAGGACTCGCCGGGAATCTGCTAGTTAGTACTATACCTATCGTCAGATAGCAGTTCCCTGGTGACATGTGTACAGGTTAGTTCATCGACCTGAGGTCGTCATTTGTCTCGTGTGAGTTCCCACTGTGCTTTGATTTCTACCCTACCACGGCTCAAAGGAGTCGTGCAAACAGGTTGTTTTTGGGTACAGTCCCGAGCCATATGGAGGCACGTGAGCGGATCGGCAGGGGATTCGTCTCTCCCGGTATTGGGGGCGAGGTCGTGCTGTGTCTAGGAGAGCCATTACACAAAGTCCATGGCCATGGCAGGAGATTTACTGGTAGATACTCCAGTAGTATCTCAGGGTGTAATTGGGCTTCACTCCGACACGACTTATACTGCTATTGGGGGTCTAGCGTTACTAGCCCCCTAGGCAGATATGCGATACTCATTGACGAACGGACCGGACTGTATATACATTGTCACTGTTAGGCTCAGTAGGGTTTTCCGGATGAGTGCGCTCATCGGCATCCCTTGAGGTCAGTCCATGGGCAGCCGTTATGCATTGCTAGTGCCGCTGACGGTTTGTGGTTAAACCCACTGCCAGGGTACTGACGAGTCATTAGAGTCCCCCACAGACAGTTTCCCAAGTTCGGGCGAAACGTTGTAGAGGCCGTATGGTTTTATGGCAGGGTTCGGAAAATGCACGTGCGTTTACGCACGTGTTATTTTTCGGGCAGATAATACTGGTCGCCTTTGGTTTAAGCCGGATCCGAGTATTATATTGAGTAGGTATAATATCTTTGTCTCAGTTGCATTTGTATTCGGTCGTAATACAAATGCGGGTATATTTATACAGTTTCGGGGTTATCCTGAAAGTTGTTTCAGGATCACTTTTGGAAGTTGCCAGTTTCCAGTTTTCTATCAGCCGTCTTTTAACATTTGGTTAAAGACGGATTTATCTTTTCTTCAGATATAAGTGAGTCATCATTCTAGAAGCTTCTAGAAGTGATGATGAGGCATATGACTCATTAGTGCATTAATGGTTTCATTAATGGCTAGATGAGGTGTTTATATGAATCACCATTTGCTTTAATGTGTTTTGGATTGGTTAAGATATTTGTTCATAATATCTTTTGCTTGTGGTCACCTCCTTCCTCCTACGGTCACCTCCCTCCATCATATAAAGAGGCCGGCCCCTCTCTCTCTCTCACTTCACTTGAGTTTTCATTGTAGAAAAGATATGATAGTATTTGGGGTGCATGGAATTTTACAGTTCATTCCATCACCCGATTTCCACGGCAACTTCATTAACCGATCGTCCACGGATTTGGACGAAGTGAGACAAAGTCATCTACTCATTCTCTACAACAATCTTGGTCGTCTCTTTTAGCAAACTTGACGATCGAGTTGCCTCGAGTAAGAGGCGGGAGCCCGTTTAAAGAACCGATCATGTGGTGCCACCTCGACGAGGATATCGGAGATCGACGAGATCGGAGCAGCCGCAACGGAGCGTGGGATGATGGTTGAAGAACGAAGGACTCGGATCGTTCGGTACAATCTTTCTACACTCTTTACAGTTTGTTAGTTTAGCAATAATGGCAGATCCGGGTTAAAGTATACGATAGCGCCAGTTAAAAGTTTTTGTTCCGCATTTTGGCGTCTGTAGACTGCCGGGGCGCTACCGTAGACTTACACGCCCCAGCACTTGATACGTGTCACGCAGCGCAGAGCGCAAGCGCACCTGTGCTGATATGTGTCGCGCAGCGCACAGCGCAGCGTAACTGCGCTTGCGGCACTGTGCTTACACGTGTCGCACAGCGCAGTGCTTGCGCAACTGAAGCGTTGCTTCCTTTAATTTTGTTTTAAATAGAGCCTTACTCTGATTGGGCGTGCTGCCTCGGGCGCCGCTCTCTGTGCTGGCGTGCCTAATTTTGACACGTGGCGTCCTGCGCGCTGCGCAGAGGACCTAAAGCGTTGCTTCATTTATTAAAATTTAAATTTTCAAAGTAGAGCTTTGCTCTGATTGGGGGGAATCGAAAGCGTTGCTTCATCTCCCGCCTTGGAATTTGAATAGAGCTTTTCTCTGATTGGGGTAAACAAATGCCCCCCCACCTTTGCGCTTACGTGGCTCCAAACGCGAGCACAACGGTGGTAGAATTCCAACCGTTGCGGCAACTTTTGGAAGTGGAAAGGGCATTTGATGCCTATAAATAGGACCTTTGGTCCTCAACAGATGATTATCATCTTCAACAATTTTACTTTCAGAATCTCAGAGCCCTGCTCTTTTGTTTAAGTACATTTAAAAGTTCAAACTTTAGAGAATTTTAGGTAAAAAAGTAATTTGGATTAAATTGAATCAATTTTAAGAGCCTTGCTCTCAATAGATCCCTGATCTAAAGAAGACCTATTTAGGGTTTCACTTAGCAGAGCTTTGCTCTAAAGGGGCCTAAAGAGGACTAAGGAGAACCCTATTAGGGTTCCATTAATAGAGCTCTGCTCTCTAAAAGATTTTCCCTGAATTTTCTTAATTCATTAATAGAGCTTTGCTCCTTCCAAATCATATAGAAGAACTCTTAAGAATTCTTCATGGATCTTGGAAGTTAAAGATGGCATTTTGTATTATTATTATTATTATATCATCTTTTCGGAGCAAAGCTCTCAATGTTCTTAGGGGATTTTCCTCAAATTCTCCTCATAACTGATTTTGACAGGTGTCACTCCTGTCTGCAGAGCATTGCTCTCGAGGAGTTTTAACTCCCTGTGTCCCTCCTTTTATTTTTATCGCTAATCTTCCATTGATGTTTCCTTCAGGCATTATGGCTGTTCATCTATACAGTCTGCACGAATTCATCACCTACGAGGATATCTGTATACAGGGCCGTCAACAAAACCAAGAGTTTTCAGACGCCCAATGTGCGGAGGTCATGGGACGCCTTAACACAAGCGTTCGTTGGCTGCTTCCTCGTCGTTCAGCTCTCTTGAAAGTCGTGCTAGGAGCAATATGGAGAGCACTTCCGGGGTTTCACGAGGCCCTACCGCTCAATGCGCTCGATGATGCCGAAGACAAGGTGCATTCAGTGTACCTGTCGGGGCTGATCTCAAAGAAACGGCGGGATAGCGTCATCGACATTTTGCATCAAATTTTCCAGCAGACGACGATAATCGCTGCTTATCGAAGGCTGGGGGGCCTCGCCGAAGATCTTGACACACAGGAGTGCGAGAGGATGCGCACGAGAATAATCAGAAAGGCCAGAAGAACTCTGGATGGCCTTACTTTTGAATTTCTCAATCCGTGCCCCCGATCTGAGGTTATACCATTGTAATAATTTGAATAATGTTTCTCGTTTATTGCTTTCATGATTGTATGAATTTTTGGCAATATGAATGGAAAATTTTTATTCTAGCTTGTCATATTTCTCGTTCTGAGTCTTTTGCCTATGCATGAATGGGTATGTCTTGAACGCTTGATCAAATGTAAATCGGATGTTCTTTCTGTCATTTTCTTCTTTCTTTTATTGTTAGCATGATGTCTTAATAAACAAGGTCGATAGATAATAGAGTAAGCATCTTAGTTTCTCCAAGAAATAGCGATGGCTTTGCCCGCAGGTTCAGATCTGCTACCTAAGACTTTTCAACTCCACGAGCCGTGAGGGTCTCATAGAGATTTTTCTCCCTACGGATCGAGAGGATCTTGTAGGTGTATTTTCTCCTTAGGAATCGTGAGGATTCCTAAGTGCGTTTTCTCTTATAAGTCGTAAGGATCCTATAAGAGAATATTCCCTCTTTCGAGTCGAGAGGACCCGTAAGCGGTTGTTTCCCTCCTTGTCGAGACTCGACTTTGGAGAGTGAGACCCGTGAATAGTATGCAAGAGACCGTTTTAGACCGACTTGCAGGGTCCCAGTGCTCAGGGAATAAGTTTTTTAATCCCTGCTGCCTAAGGCTTTATCTTGCAAATTGAGACGAATCGGGAAGTTCTCGCGGAGACACTGGTTTCTCTGCTGGCCGACGCGAATCAGGAGGCTCTCATCAAGGACGCTAGTTTCCCTGAGTTGAGGAGTTTTCCAAGGACACTGGTTTCCCTGGGGTTGAAACGAGTCGAGGTGTTCCTGCAAAGACGCTAGTTTCTCTACGGGTCGACGCGAATCAGGATTTTCTCGTCAAGGACACTGGTTTCCCTGAGTCGAAGGATTTTGCCGAAGACACTGGTTTCTTCGGGGTTGAAACGAATCGGAGTATTCCTGCGGAGACACTGGATTCTCTTTGGGCCGACGCGAATCAGGAGGCTCTCATCAAGGATGCTAGTTTCCCTGAATTGAAGTATTTTCCAGGGACACTGGTTTCCCTGGGGTTGAAATGAATCGATGTATTCCTGCAAAGACGCTAGTTTCTTTGCGGGTTGACGCGAATCAGGATGTTCTCGTCAAGGACTCTGGTTTCCCTGAGTCGAAGGATTTGGCCGAAGACACTGGTTTCTTCGGGGTTGAAACGAATCGGAGTATTCCTACGGAGACACTGGTGTCTCTGCGGGCCGAGGCGAATCAGGAGGCTCTCATCAAGGACGCTAGTTTCCCTGAGTTGAGGAGTTTGCCAAGGACACTGGTTTCCCTGGGTTGAAACGAGTCGAGGTGTTCCTACAAAGGCGCTAGTTTCTCTGCGGGTCGACGCGAATCAGGATTTTCTCGTCAAGGACGCTGGTTTCCCTGAGTCGAAGGATTTTGCCGAAGACACTGGTTTCTTCGGGGTTGAAACGAATCGGAGTGTTCCTGCGGAGACGCTAGTTTCTCTGCGGGCCGACGCGAATCAGGAGGCTCTCATCAAGAACGCTAGTTTCCCTGAATTGAGGTATTTGCCAGGGACACTGGTTTCCCTGGGGTTGAAACGAATCGATGTATTCCTGCAAAGACGCTAGTTTCTCTGCAGGTCGACGCGAATCCGGATGTTCACATCAAGGACACTGGTTTCCCTGATTCGAAGGATTTGTGATGGTCTTTCAGGTTTTATGTAAGTTACCGTCAGAACCGTGAAGCTAGGAATTTGATCTTCACTTCGTTTGCTGGCACTGCGTCTGTTGAATCAAGACGAATGTCGTGGTTGTCTCTAGGCTGTTGGTGAACCGTCGAGATTTGGCTTTGCTTTCTGGCGGAGCCTGTTGGGAAGGTATGGTTCCGTCTTTGTTTGTGCCCTTGGATTGTATACAGGGATCGATGTGATCTCAACCGTAGGGCAAAAGGTTTCATATATTTTTTTTTATTGTTTTATTTCCGCGATGCTCTATCATTTCAGCTTTTGATCGCGAAAGTCGCGACTGCCCAATCATTTCGGCTATTTTGTATGCATGTGCGGCCTGCTGGCTTTTCGCTGTAAGCCTGGAATTAGACACCGATTTCGGCATCAGCACCGCTACAACTGGGATGTTGCCAGGAGCGAATCATCATTTGCCTCTGTCGATGTCGCACAAAGGTGGCTTAGCGAATAGGGTTAAGTTCCTGTCGACTAAGGCTTTTGACTTCATGAACCGTAAGGGTCCCACAAAGGTATTTCTCCCTACAAGTCGTGAGGATCTTGTAGGTGTATTTTCCCCTTAGGAATCGTGAAGATTCCTAAGTGTATGTTCCTCTGCAAGTCGTAAGGATCCTACAAGAGGGTTTTCTCCTTGTAAGTCGAGAGGACTTACAAGGGTTGTTCATCATGCGAACATATCCCCAGTCACGGATGGGACTTGGTTAGGGAAATGTTTATTCACGCCCGTGGATTGTATACAAGGGTCCGAATTGAACTAATTGTAGGGCAATATCGAAGGTTGTGGAGGTTGCTTAAGCACAGGTTTAGGTCTCTGTAACTTAAGACTTTCAAATTTTATGAGCCGTGAGGGTCCAATAAAAGAGTTCTCCTTACGAGTCGTGAGGATCTCGCAAGTGTATTTTCTCCTTAGGAATCGTGGGGATCCCTAAGTGTGTTGCTCCCTTGTGAGTCGTAAGGATCTCACGCGGGTGGTTTCTCCTTACAAGGTCGAGAGGACCCTGTAAGTGTCCTTTAATGAGGTTGCTCCCTTTCGGGTTTTCACAAACACTCGCCGGTAGTCCTGCTGTTTTTACTCACGGAGCCCTTTCGGGTTTTCATCCGTGCCCATTTTGCTAATGAACATACCATTTTTTTATTCTTTTTATTCTTTTTTTTATGAGGTCGCGCCCTTTCGGGTTTTCACGAACACTCGCCGGTAACCCTTCTGTTTTTACTCACAGAGACCTTTCGGGTTTTCATCCGTGCCCATGTTGCTTATGGACATACCGTTTATTATATATATATATATTTATATTTTTTTTATAATTTTTTTATTCATCTCGTCAGCCTAAGGACGCTGCGGTAGTAGTTTAAAGACGTTTCGGTCCTTCATTAGTTTAAGGACGTTTCGGTCCGCCATTAGTTTAAGGACGCTTCGGTCCGCCATTAGTTTAAGGACGTTTCGGTCCGCCATTAGTTGAGGGATGCTTCGGTCCGCCATTAGTTTAAGGACGTTTCGGTCCGTTCAGGAGAAAGCTGGCTACTGCTTATAAAGTTTGAGCTTAGG
Organism: Agapanthus africanus; assembly: GCA_030015575.1. Taxonomy (NCBI): domain Eukaryota; kingdom Viridiplantae; phylum Streptophyta; class Magnoliopsida; order Asparagales; family Amaryllidaceae; genus Agapanthus; species Agapanthus africanus. The sequence goes on from JASDDO010000012.1 coordinate 273,927,017, forward strand.
AAAATAGCGAGCGGACATAGTCGTCGTCATCTATCATTGACCTAGGAGGTAACTCGCTAATCGTAGTATTTCTTTAGGAAGCGACCATTTATTGGCCTGAAAGGCCTTTCACCGTGCATATCCATGAGTAGATAGGCTCCACCCTGGTAGACCTTGTCTATGATGTACGGGCCTTCATAGTTTGGCTCGAATTTTCCCCGCTTGGTGCGATTGGGGATTATAGGCCTTTTGACCACTAGCACGAGTTCGCCTTGGCGGAATGTCCTTGGCCGGGTCAATCTTTCATATGAGCGCATCATCTTTGCTTTATAGGCCTCCAGATTTTGTTGCGTTATGAGCCGTGTTTCATCAAGGGCATTAAGTTCCTCAAGCCGAAGGTGAGCATTTTCTTCATCCGTCAGCTTGTAGTGGATTGCCACTCGTAGAGAGGGTAACTCTATCTCGAGGGGGAGTACTGCTTCTGTACCGAATACCAACGCATATGGCGTTGCGTTCGTGGCCGTCTTGAACGTAGTTCGATACACCCAAAGTGCCTCTTACAGTCTCTCGTGCCAATCCTTCTTATTTCGGGACACCGTCTTCTTCATGATCTTCGTCAGGGTCTTGTTGAAGGACTCAGCTAGACCATTAGCTCGCGGATTATAAACTGAGGAATATCTCCAGTCTATATTATGCTGCTGCACGAAGCGACTGATCTTGTAGCTTCTGTAAGCTGGCCTGTTATCGAAGATGATCCGTCGTGGAGTTCCAAACCGATATATGACGTGCGTCTTGAAGAAATGGAGGATATTCTCCGTCTTCACTTCTCTTAACGGTACTGCTTCTGCCCATTTGGAGAAGTAGTAAGTCATCGCCAGGATGAAACGATGTCCCCTGGACGATGCTGGTTCGATGCGGCCGACTATGTCAGTTCCCCACATTTCGAATGGCCAGCTAGCCACCGTTGGATGGAGTGGATTTGGATGCTGGTGGATAAAGTCCCCATGGATTTGGCATGAGTGGCATTGCTTCGCATATTCGAGGCAGTCCTGAATCATCGTGGGCCAATAGTAGCCCATCCATTTGATCTTCAACTTCATGTTTAGTCCTTCGTTGTGAGAACCGCAGAGTCCGTCGTGAACTTCGTGAACGACTCTTTTTGCCTCTTCAGGTCCCAGACATCTCAACCACAGAGAATCAAACGACCTCTTGTAGAGTATCATTGACGAAGGCGAAAGACAGAGCTCGTTTCATAAGCTGATGTCTTGAGGATGCATCTTCGGGCGTTCGACGGTATTTGAAGTAGTCTATAAAGAATTCCCTCCAATCCTCGGACTTTTCCTGGTCTTTTATTTGCATAGCCATTTGCTCAGTCGCTTCCTTCTCTTCGGGCGATTCCGGAGATATTTCTGTTGGGGCAAGCAACCGACCGCTTTGTACTACAATTCTGACGCCATAGAGGTTCTCGTCAGCCAGTTCTTTAGCGAGCTTGGCTAATGCGTCCGCTTTGCTGTTTTCCGCGCGCGGTATGTTTTCCAAAGTGTAGGAGGGAATTTGGGTCAACAGTTGTTGCACCTTTTCGCCGTACTTCACCAACTCTGGTTTGCACGTTTGGTAGTCGCCGTTTACTTGACTGACGACCAGTTGGGAGTCTCCGTATATGCGGAGGGTTTCAATTCCCATGTTAATGGCGATATCGAGGCCTCCTATCAAAGCTTCATATTCGGCTTCATTGTTTGTCCTCGGTTCTGTTAAGGAGAAAGAAAAGCGCATTATCCCTCCTTGTGGAGTCACGAAGATAAGGCCTACCCCCGATTTGATTATGGGCGTACTTTGTTTGTGCTTCTTCATGGAAGACGCTCCATCGAAATAAAGCTCACATCGGGTATCACCACCGTCGATTGCGTCAAACGCATGTTCGTCTGGCAGATCGCAATTCAGAGGAGAATCGGCAGTTATCGGATGCTCGGCGAGGAAGTCGGCGATGGCCTGGCTTTTCATTGCCTTGAGAGGTTGATATGTTATCGAGAACTCCATCAAGAGCAGGGCCCATTTAGCGAGCCGACCTGTCAATATGGCCTTCGACATCAAATATTTAAGAGGGTCCACCTTCGAAATGAGACGGACTTCATGCGCCAACGCATAGTGCCTGAGCTTTGTTATCGCGAAGATCAACGCCGGGCAGTGTTTTTCAATGGGGGAATAGTTGCTTTCCGCCCCCAGGAGAACTCGACTTAAGTAGTAGAGTGCTCTTTCCTTCCCTTGGTCGTTCTCTTGCGCCCATAATGAGCCTAAGGAGCCTTCGAGGGCAGTTGTATAAAGAATGAGAGGCTTTGCCTTGACCGGAGCAGCCAACACTGGAGGATTATGGAGGTACCGCTTGATTTCGTCCAGCGCGTCTTGGCATTTATGATCCCAGACGAACGGGGTTCCCTTCTTCATCAGGTGGCTGTAAGGACGGCACTTGCCTGAAAGGTTGGATATAAATCGTCGTATATACGCGAGCTGCCCTTGGAGAGACCGCGGCTGTTTGAGAGTTCTTGGCGGAGGCATTTCCATGATCGCCTTGATCTTTGACGGATCTATTTCGATACCTCGGTGTCGGACGATGAATCCTTGGAATTTTCCTGAGGAGACTCCGAATGCGCACTTGAGAGGGTTCATCTTCAAGTTGTATTGTCGAAGGCATTGAAATACGGTCTTCAGATGCTCGAGATGTTCCTCGTATGATTTTCTTTTAACCATGAGGTCGTCGTTATAGCACTCGACGATTTCATGTATGAGGTCATCGAAGATCTTCGTCATGGCCCTATGATAGGTGGCACCGGCGTTCTTTAAACCGAAGGGCATCACCTTGTGGCAGAATATACCCAAAGGGGTCCTGAAGGCGGTGTGCTTCTGGTCTTCGGGATGCATCTTTATCTGATTATACCCTGATGAGCCGTCCATGAAGGAGAAAACTTCATAAGTGGACGTGTTATCTATCATCAGTTCGATGACTGGCACTGGGAAATCGTCCTTCGGGCAGGCTTTATTGAGATCTCGAAAGTCTACACATATGCGCACTGTCCCATTTGTCTTCATTACGGGGACGATGTTGGCGATCCATTCAGGATATTGAACCTCCTGGATAAAGCCGAAGTCGATCAGCTTCTTGACCTCGGCGTTGATGCTCATCTCAAGCTCGAGCCGCATTCTTCTTCGTGCTTGTTTGATTGGTTTAACATCCGGGGATATCGCCAATTTATGCACAGCAATTTCTGGATCTAATCCCGGCATTTCAGAATAGTTCCATGCGAAGCAATCTTTATGCTGCATAAGCAGGTCTTTTAATGAAGCCACCCTCTCTTCAGACAGCTGCTCACTAATGAATGTCGGTCGCGGGTCATTCGTCGTCCCCAACTCAATTTTCTTGAGGTTATCCGCAGTGGTATGTATTCCATCCTCCAGCTCTTTCAGTGCTGGTGGAAATTCTGAGATCACCTCATCGTCGTTGTTTTCGAAGCACCAGGAAAGGTCATCCATATTCTCGGGCTCTTCTTTTGATATTGTTATCATGTGACAAGTACAAATTCGTTTCCAAGACCAATGTGGAGCTGGTTCTGCTCTCGTGGCTTTGAGTTCGTGCTTCAGTGGCGGCGTTACCCTCCAGTTGTCAGAGAGAGCGAACTTGCCAAGTTGATACTGATCTTCGACCCAATTCTTGAAGGTGAAGAAGTCTTCGAGAGGATGCCTTATTACTCGGTGATAAGAGCAATAGTTTGGGTGAGAATCTTCGCCTGCTTGTTCGGGGTGCTTGGACTCCGGCAGTGTAAGCATCTGATGTTTTAGAGCGAGGTCAAGTATTCTCTTCGTCTTATCTTGAGGGAAAGAGTATGCTCGACCCATTTTCTTCATGAGGGATAGATCTGGACCGCTCGATTCCCGCTTGCGTGGTCTCTTAGTCCCGCTTTGTTGCTGTTGAGCGCCTTTTTCGCCTTTCGACTTATTTCTGCCCCTGCGTCGTGCCTTTTTTTATAACTGGTTGACACGGAGCGGCATATTCATCATTCACAGCCTGTTGGAGGAGGCGTTGCGTTTTGGCTTTCTCGTAGATGGCCATTTCGCGGGTATGATCGTCTCGGACTTTTTGACCAGCTTCCCTTATAAGCTTGTCCATTTGCTCTTCGAACGACGGACTGGGCACTTTTGCATCAGGAACTTTTACTGGTTCAGGATTAGCGTCCACCCATTGAGCATCCGCTTCTTCATCGAAGTCATGCACGACGTAGCAACCGTGGAGTAGATCTCGTTTCTGGGACCGAGTGTATCCAAGCCTGACTGTTTCCATTCTCCCATTAGGCATCTTGTGCTGAGTCCCGGGAACGTTCCAGACCTTGTCATAGAATTTGGCTTTTCGAGCGGTCTGTTTAAAGGATATCCGTGGCGTTTTAGCAGCCTCTTCAAGCCTTCTGTATAATATCTTGGCAGACGGATGGGATGAAGTCTGTCAAGCGTAGGATCCATACCGTGCCAGATTTCTTTCTCCACTTTGGTTTCTTCACAGCGGTAGAATAGAATTGCCATTTCACCTCCTCGTCCGGGAGGGACATAGAACGTCCGCAGCTCCTCTACGTTGTAGGTATCGAGCGCATCCAGTTCTTTATAATGTTTAAGCAGCACCATGGCGACTTATAGACTTTGCTCTTCATCAGCGGATGTCTGTATTAAAGGTCGAGCAGAGAATACAGCATGGACCTCATCTTCCGAGTCGCTACCAAAGATCAACGTCGGAGTAGATGGTCCCGACTTGTTGTATTGGGGCGGACTCGAATAAACTATCTCTTCTTCCTCCTCGGTATCACTGCCGAAGACAGGGATGGTGGCATTAGCTTTGTTCTCCGGCTTGTGACACCTCTCCGTGTCTTCGAAATCCGGTAAAAAGTATTTGGCATCTTCGTATTTGCGGACTTCGTTTACAGAGAACGGGTTCAGTTCTCCCGTCATGGTATACTCGGGACCATCCTTAAAATATTTTATAGTAGCACGTCTTGGCGTCTATGACGTGGAACTTAATGTCCGTGACGAGTAGCCCAAAGCATAGCGTCAGTATCACAGACCCAAGAGTTCTTGATGATTGGGAGTCGAACCAGGAAATGGTGATCTTGTCCCGAGCAAGGTGCTGGACGCTCATGCAGATTTCCTTTAACACCCGCACATTGAGGAGATTAACGGAGGATCCATTGTCGACCAGGATTTTTCCTATCTTTATATCGTGGCAGTATTCTGAGACATAGAGGGGGCGATTGTGTTCGCACGTCCCAAGGAGAAGGTCGTCATCGCCAAAAGTGACATCGGCCGTGTGCACTTCCTCCAATTCATCTTTCATCTTTTCTTCGGCCAGGAAAGCATGGAATTGTTCCGGCTCCTGTAGTGCCTTCATTAACGAATCTCTCGCCTCATTTGATAGCAAAAGGGCGTCTAGAATGCTGAGCTGCGAGGGTAGCTTCCTCAAGTGTGCCTGAACGTTGTAGTCCACCTTATTTCTCTTTGGCGGGTCCTTGGCAATTAGCTCTTCCACAACTTGGTCTTCCATGGCGATATCCTCAGAGACCTTTTCTTTCCCTTTATCTTTTTTGTTTGAGGATTCGAGATTCTTTTCGAGTAGCGTCCGATTACGCACCCGGATAATTTTGCAGACCTTTGGCTCTTCCTCTTTTCCCGAGGTGGACTCTTTAAAGAGAGGTCTAAGCTCCATTTCCTCGTCAGAGTTGCTCCCGAATATGAGAACTTGCGCTTCGCCGGCGTTAACCATGCGACAGTCGCCGGTAGTTCTTCTAAGCTCTTCGGTCGTACTTTTCCGCTCCCGACGAGTATTGCGCTTCTCCCGCTTAAAATGTTTTTGGTGAGCAACATATCCTTGCCACCATCTATTGAAAGCTTTGCACTCTTCAGTATGGTGCGAAACCTTCCGATGATACAAGCAGTAGGAGGGGTGCATTTCCACTTCACCAGTAATGCTTCCTTCAGAGGATGGTATCTTGATACCCATTGATATGGCCTTAGCAACCCTTTTCCTCGTCTTGAATTTGCTTTTATCCGCAGTGGATGTATTGTGCTCCAGCGGGAGTGTCTAAACTGTTTCATCAAGTCGCTGGCGCTTGGCCCTTTCAAATATGGCCGTCTCGCGTTCCCGATCAGCTTTACTTTTCAACAGAGCTTCATTGAGTAATGCGTCAATTGTTTCATCCGATGGCCCAGAACTTCCGGTTCAGGATCTGCCCCCAGCTTTTCAGTGCAAGGAGTTTCCTCATCGTCTGTAAACGAATGAGAGATCATATGGCAGCTCACCACGTATTCCTCGGATTCATCCGACGAGCTCTCCCCCTCATCTTCTTCTTGAAAGATGTAGTTGAGGAACTCTTGGAGTGTGATGGGAGTTCGTGCTTTTTGGTTGTATTCCCCCAGCGCGTCAATTTGTTTTTGTAAGTCCGTGCGCTTGTCGCCAGGCTTTACGGGCTTCTTGGATTTCTTTTTCTTCTTCTTTGAAGATTTTGACGGATGGTTGTGAGTGCTTAGGCCATCACCATCGGTCTTTGGAGTTGGACGCGTCTTCAACATCCCTTCAATGATCTGAGGTTCCAACGGGTTCTTCCACCTGATTGCTGGGCACGATTGAAGATCGTTTAACATCCTCTTTGTCTTGGCTGATAGCACAACCTCCCATGGGGCTTCTTCAACGAGAGAGCACGTTGCCCCCGGCGTATTCATCCTTTTAGAGGTGTGAGGTTGCGGCGGATTCACCTTCCATCTGTCGGACAACGCGAACTTGCCCTGTCGGTACTCGTCTTCAATCCAACTTTTGAAGACATAGCAATATTCGATCGGATAACCCAGCACTCGGTGATAGGGTCAGTAGTTGGGCTCATTGATATCATTTGGCTGCGACGGACGTCTTGGATCCGGCAGATTTATGAGTCGGTTGCGCAAGGCCAGCTCTAATAATCTTCTCATTTTATCTCGGAGAAACGAGTAAGGACGTCCTAGCCTCTCCTCAAGGGGTACGTGCGGACGCATATTATTTTGACGGACAACCGGCTTCGAGTTGCTCGGCTGTTGTTGAGCATTAGTGACAACAATTGCTTTTCCCTTCCCCTTCTCATTTCGAGAGTCCTGCTTTGTAGGGGGAGGTCTATGGCCCATCTGATCCATCTGATCCAGCTTGTCGATCAGGATCTGGAAGGTAGTCGGCTTAAAGAACATCATGAATTGCGAGATGGTCGCTTGCGGATCGAGGGTTCCCACAAACATGCCTACCACAGGAGACTCTTATATGCGTTGCTCGCATTTTGACCATAAGTTCCTCCACCGTATTGCGTACTGCACCAACGTTTCACCTGGCTTCACCCAGGCATTAATCAATGCCGTTATCGGGGTGCGTTCGCTGGCGCTTGCGAAACGCCGGGTAAACAGAAATTCCATCTCCGCAAATGTATTGATAGAGTCGTTTGGGAGCTCAGAGTACCACTCGAACGCTGTATCTGACAAGTTGCCGACGAACTGGCGAAGCAACAATTTATCATCACCGCCGGTGTTGCCGCAAAGCGCCCTGAACTGGGCAACATGCTGGTGGGGATTACCCGTCCCCTTATAGACATGGAATTTGGGTATTGTATAGCCTGGAGGGTACTTTATCTGATCGTACCAGCTCGGATATGGTCATCCTGTTTTTACGACCTGACCGGCTGCCTGAGTCGCATGATGAACCCGTATCTGTTGGGCTATATATTCGTCCAATTCAGCTTTGGAGATTGTCTCCTCTTTGGCTGTTGACAGAGCCGGTGGAGGATTTGACGTTTCTCCTCTATCGTCTTCAAGGACGATCGGGGGATCTTCAGCTGGAGGATCTTGTTGGATCATCATTCCCACCATGTCCTGGAACAGGAGGGCCATTCGCTTTATGTTGGCTGCTTGTTCAGCAGCCTCTTTATCCTTCTTCTCCAATATCCGACGAAGGAATTCAGCGTCAGTTTCTTGCTCCGGACGTTCATCCGAGGACGCTTCGGGGCTTTCTTTTGGCCCAGTGAGTGCAGCCATCGCGTTCATCATCTCCTGGAGCTTTTGCTGTTGCTACTGAGCTTTGGTCACTGACCGTGTAAGCGGTCTATGACCTGTAGATGCACGGCTGTCCTCCTTTCCCGACGCCATGTATACAGTATGGACTACAATGCCCCCGGACTTAGGGCGTTTGGGCTCGCCGCCTTTTACATTTGCTGCAGGCATGGGAATTTTCTCCGGCCTCCTTCTCTTGTGGGTCGTTGAAGTTGAAGGGGCCGTTTCAGTGGGCACCCTGGCGGTTGTCGTCCTCTGCTGTTTGACGGGACGGTTCTTTTCTTCTTGCACTTTCGCCCTTTTCTGCTGATGAGAGTGACCTTGGTCAATTACGGAATCTTGAACCCTCCGCCGGACTTTATAAATCTTGGAGGACAGCCGTTGAGGGGCTTCTCCAGTTTAGTTGCTGTAACTCTCTCCGCAGGTGGAGGAGATCTTTTTAGCGTAGCAGTTGGAGAGTTCTTACGTACCCTCCTAAGTGGTTCAAAGCTATTCCCAGTTGGAACAGCAGCATTAACTTCCACCACTGGAGCAGGTGGAGTTAGCCCTGAGGGGGAGTTGCCCCCGGCCTTCCTTACTCGGCGCCAGTGGAGACGTCGAGCATGATGAGTGTTCATATCAGATTTTTGCATTTTCATACCGCCCAATTTTTGTCACATTGCATATCGATAGATACTCTTGAGCCGTGTTTGCTAGTCAATTGCAGGATACAGGTTCTCGGTTCTAAAACGGTGAAATTCATGGAAAACACGAAAAATCCGGGTTCCTGCCAACCACTGAGAAAACACGGTCTCCGCTCTTCATCCGTATGTTGCCAGATACCAGTTTAGGAAGACAAAATGTCAAATCAATGTCATTCTCATGCACAAGGCTCAATGGTAGCACAAGATCCAAGAGATCTACGTGGAGCTCGAGGCAACCTTGACAAAAAGTCCACTTCAAAACACCTTTCCCTCAACAGAAATTCTGGAAGAAATATGGAAGTATTTTCAGAAAACACATATGCCAAAATACAGACAACAGCAGACGAGGACCGTACAGGAAAACCCATGCCCTGAACCCACCATTGCGCTGCGGATCCACGGCCAATAGGGGGTCTAGGCCGCGGATCCGTGGCCGTACAGTCCCTTCAGCCGACCACTTTTCAGGGGTATTTTGGTCTTTGTATTTGGGTTCTGGTGGTTGCCGTAGGTTTTCATTTTTTGGCCTATAAATAGCCCAGAACTTTGTGAAGGAAAGGGTCCATTCTTGTATTTTCATTTTGCTAAGTTTAGTGTGTTTCTTCTTCCTCTTCTCACCTCTTCTCCATTAAACTTGTAGTGAGCTCATGAGTGAAGAGTGGTGAATAAAGAAGAACCATTTATTATCATGCTTGTCTCTTTATCTTGTTAATTATTGTAACTTTAATTTGTTATGTAGTTGTTGTTATTTCCTTGTTGTTTCTTTCTTCTCTCTTTTTCTTTATCCTTACATACGACAATGATGCTTACGCTCGATCCTCGCCAAGGTGAGGTCGCAAATAGCTAGTCGTATTCTTCTAGTCTCTTTCTTTTTATCTTCCTCTTTTGTTTTGTTTTATTTTTCCGTATTATGATGTGTGAGTAGTTCATTCTTGTTAGGGTAGGATAAGGGAAGTTTGAGAGAAGGAAATCTCTCTCACTCTTTCCTTGCCCAACAGCTTAAATCGACTCCCTTTAATTGAAACACAATCCGCTCCTTACGGCACCCTATCCTACATGATAGCGGTGATTCCGTAGTGAGACCGGTTGTGGTTGAATTAACCGGAGGTTATGGCTAAGAGCCAAGAACGGACGGACAAGCACCAAAAGGAAGGACTTGCGTTGGAAAGCCTAGCTTATACTCGCAAGTTCCTTCCTAGTCGTGCTAATCCCCGTTGTTGCCGATTACCGTAACACCGATATTAAGAGGGGCAACGAAAGATGTGGAGACTCCTAACTCAAACTAACCTAATCCTAACCCTAACAAGCTTTCTTTAAATATCAACTCAACACTTAGATAATCACAAACAAAATCTGAAAAACCGGTCTTAACTCGCTAAAGCCCATTGAAAAAGACTCCCATCTCCCTGCGGACGACCCGTACTCAACCGGCTAGCTACAAGAGAAACCGTCTTGATTGCGGTATTTAAACTAAAACTTGAACACGCACTTACTCTGTCAATCAAATGGCGCCGTTGCCGGGGAGCCGGTAGTTTATTTCCTTCTGTAATTTCGGGTTAACTTGTGAATATAACCAAAAAACAAAACAAAAAATACATACTTTGTAAAAAACCATCTTGTTGTTTTTTGATTAGCTTTTGTGCAAGTGTGCAGGAAAATACAAGGTTCGAGTTCAGTGGCCAAGACGTTGAAAATACAGAGTTCAAGTACAGTGCCAAAGACGTGGGAAGATAGACCCACATTTCGCGGCTACACCGCGACGGACAAAACGAAGCATACGGTCTACTGTCAAGATCTGGAGCTGGTACAGTGAGCAAGTAAAAATTCTAAAGATCCAGACAAGCAGAGGAGACCCACAGAAGCACCCACACAAAAAATGAAGCCCCAAGTCCCTGTTCCTGCCGCGGATCCGCAGCAATAGAGGGCTTAGGCCACGGATCCGCGGCCTCTTGGTGCCCTTGGGCTGCCAAATTCTCTCTGTAAGTCCCTCTGCTTCTCCCCTCTCCTCTGAACTCCACTGAATTGTGTTTTCTGCAGCCTTCTTTGCGCAAATTCTTCTCCCCTTTCTAATAAACTGTTCTTGTGCAGGATTCTTTGCACCGCAAAATAAAAATTGTTTGCAGTTGATTTGTTACTGCTTTGCATTTCTTTAATACGGACTTAAGGGGCTTGAAACCAATCCAGATTGGGTGGGGATTTCATCACCCTTCCCAGGACCCCAAAAATCACTAAAGCATATGCATTGTCCATTGTAAATTAAAAAAATACTAGACTTCAGCCCTAAGGACTTCGCGCTCATTAGGAGAAGATAAACCTTGTTTAGAACCTCGCTTAACCGTATATTGTTTACGGGGTGTCTAGGAAAGTGTTAAAGGCGCAACCGCCGAAAGAGAAAGGGTTATTTAATTAAGGAACTTCGCGAAAGCGTTGGACAACCTCCCCTTATCTCTGCACTTACCTGGCCTCATGATCAGTATATTTTTAAGCCCGTTTCTCGACACTGTTTAACTTCGACAATCAAGTTCAGGAGCAGGTCTAGTAGACCTAGGTTACCCTAGATCTAGGTGTGATTGTGCATATCTTGTTTGTGATTGCTTAAACCGTATTTCCGTACATACTTCTGTAAATCTCTTTCTACAAAAAAAAAATAAAAAGAAAAAAATCAAAAAAACTTTTATAAAAACTAGCCCTTTGTCGCCAAATCCATTTTTCACCCACCACCCATCGCCTTTCTCCATTGACGTTTTCTTACCCTCGCCTTCTCCGCTTTGACTATACTAAACTCGTTTAGTGTATGTCCGCTTGGACTCGGGACACTAGCGCCCGTCTAGTCCGCGTTACGTTAGTCGCGACCGACTATGCGATCGACTCCGAAGTCGATACTCCATCCACTCCTCTTTCACCCCTTCCTTTGCCGGACAACTCCGACGTTGACCGGAATTCTGTTCATACGTCTTCACCTTCACCTTCACCTTCACCAACCTCTTCTTCCGCGATGTCGGGATTTAATCCGAACATCTCTTTAACCACCGCTGGATTGGCTCCACCTCCTACGGAGACCAATCTCCCACCACCTCCGCCTGTTGTAGCGCCGCAGCGAATTGCGCTCCAGGATCGTTTCTACCCTACCCGTTCTCTACTTCCCACCTGCCTTTCTCTTCCTCCGGCCAATGGGGACAACTTTGAAATTAAGCCCCATTTCATCAACATGCTTCCACGTTTTCATGGGCTTGAATCTGAAGATGCCTATATCTTCATCAATAAATTTCAAAACGTCTGTGCCATGATGAAAACAACCCAGCTGTCGGACGATGCTATACGTCTACGGGTCATTCCGTTCACTTTATGCGATCTCGCTGAAAAATGGCTGTATAGCACCGCTTCCCACTCAATCACCAGCTGGGATGAGTTTGTTAAAGCGTTTATGAAAAAATTCTATCCAAATCATAAGACCGCAAGAATTCGAAATGAAATCAACCAATTCTCCCAGCTTCCTTCTGAACCCTTCTGGATGTGCTTTGACCGGTACAAAGACCTTCTTGTTCAGTGTCCTCACCACGGTATAGAGAAATGGCAGCTCTGCCAAACCTTATACGAGGGACTGAACCCAGCAACGAAGCAGTTGCTGGAAACCATCTGTCAGGGCCACTTCCTATCGAAATCTGACGAGGAAGCATGGCAGTTCTTTGACGATCTTGCGGAGTAAACGCTACAGTGGGAGAGCACCAGACCGACTTCTTCTTCTTCTACCTCCACTTCTACCGGTCAGTCTAGGGTAGGAATTCACCAGCTTGATGTCTCTATTGCGATGCGAGCTGAAATGGCTGCAATAACAAAAAAGCTTGAAGCAATAGAGAGCAAATTTTCTTCTCCTGCTCCTGCCCCTGTTCTCCCCCTTCGTACCATCTGCGCTTGTTGTTCCGATCCTTCCCACTTGACCGAAGAGTGTCCTTAAAATCCACCCTCGCAAGGACAGGATCAGGTTAATGCTGCATTCCAGCAAAGACCGAGGAATGATCTATACTCTTCCACCTACAATCCCGGTTGGAGGAACCACCCTAATTTCTCCTGGAATCAGAATCAGAATCAATTCCAAGGCAACAATTTCCAAAGGGCCCCTCCACCGCAACAACAAGCACAACAACAAACTCAGTATCAGCAGCTCTTCCAACCCCAGCCTTTCCAAAATCAGACGAACAACTTTGCACCCAACAATTCTTTTCCACCAAACAACTTTGTTCCGTCAAACAACGATAAGGTTTCCTCGCTCGAACGAAGTCTGGAGGCGTTTTTTAAACAATCGACTCAATCCACCGCCAACATCCAGTCTTCCATTCAATCTCTAGTGCAACACACTGCCGCACACGGGCAAAGGATCAAGACCATCGAGGCCCAGATTGCACAGCTGAACGCGGCCTTAAGCGAGCGAGAGAAGGGGAAGCTTCCGTCCCAGCCACTTCCAAATCCCGGTCACCCACATAATGCGCATGTTGCTCTTGAACAACAAAACCATAATGTGAGTGCCGTGACTACACTAAGATCGGGGAGGATGCTGCAAAACAACATTGGCAAACGGATCAACGATGACACCCCGGCCGCTTCTTCTTCTTCTTCTTCTTCGTCTTCCGAGCCTATTCTCCATTCTTCAACAGGCTCTCCTTCCTCTTCTTCTGCTCTGAACGGACCAACTTCTCACTCCACGAAAACACCTATTCTGGGATTCGTTCCAACTCCACAATCTCCTCCTCCAGCATTAGACTCAACCAAATTTCAAAATGTTCCATTTCCAAACCGGTTGAGGTCTAACAAATAAAATCCACAAATGGAGAAGATTCTGGAGTTATTTAAGCAGGTTTACATTAACATTCCTCTTTTAGATGCTGTCCAACAAGTCCCGTCCTACGCGAAAATCTTAAAGGACTTGTGCACGAAAAAGAGGAAGTCTCAGGTACCCAAGAAAGTTTTCTTGGCTAGTGCTGTGAGTGATGCCCTTACCCAATCTTTACCACAAAAGCGGAAGGACCCTGGCTGTCCTACGATTTCAATTACCATTGGGGATAAGAACATCAACCGCGCACTATTAGATCTTGGTGCCAGTGTTAACCTGCTTCCGTATTCAGTATACGAGCAATTAGGTATCGGAGAGTTGAAACCCACACACTGCACTCTCCAAATGGCCGACCGATCGATCACCCATCCTAGGGGTGAGCTAGAGGATGTGTTAATAAAAGTCGGGGACTTCATATTCCCCGTTGACTTCATTGTCTTAGATACACAGCCTGTAGCTAACCCCCGGAATCAAATTCCGGTGATACTCGGTCGCCCATTTCTCGCAACCTCAAATGCTGTGATCAATTGTCGCAATGGTTCGATGAACCTCTCTTTTGGAAATATGACGATTGAACTCAACATTTTTAGGTTAGGGAATCAGCCCGCCGAACCTAATGCTCATATACTGGACGTCTGCTCGATCTAGGAGATCACCCCCGAACAGTGTGAATTCGAGGAGTTTCTGTTTGAACACGATAATCTTCACGCCACTAGTGCGTTTCTCTTCGAACCTGCTGCTGTTTCTGCGCCCGACAACGGCTACGAGTGTTTCACGTTTTCGAACGATCTTAGCTGCGCACAACCCGAGTTTGAATCCTTCGACTTTCCGGATGAGTTACCTGAACCATCCAACTCGATTGCCCACACTCGTTTTGAACCTTTGCTGGAGTCCTTTGAGTTCGAGACCTTTGCACCAGTCTTGCCTTCCATCGTTTCACCTCCAACGCTCGAACTCAAGCCGTTGCCGTCTCACCTTAAGTATGCTTACTTAGGTGAGAACGAGACCCTCCCTGTCATCATCTCGGCTTCTCTAGCTCCCGAGCAAGAGAAAGCCCTTCTCGCGGTCTTGCACAGCAACAGGCAAGCTTTTGGCTGGTCCATGGTGGACATCAAGGGGATTAGTCCCCTAATCGTTGAGCATCACATTCATCTGATGGATGATGCCAAACCAGCCCGGGATCCACAAAGACTTCTTAATCCAGTAATGAAGGAGGCTGTGAAGAAGGAGATCGTCAAATGTCTAGATAGTGGTATCATTTACCCTATCTCTGATAGCCACTGGGTTAGCCCCATTCACGTTGTCCCCAAGAAGTCGGGCATCACGGTCATAACCAACGAGGCGAACGAGTTAATCCCTACTCGCACCCAAACTGGATGGCGAGTTTGCATTGATTACAGAAAACTCAACGCCGCAACGTGGAAAGACCACTTTCCGCTACCTTTCATTGACCAGATGCTGGAACGATTGGCCGGACAGGAGTACTATTGTTTTCTTGATGGCTACTCTGGCTATAATCAAATTCCCATCGCCGAAAAAGACCAGGACAAGACCACTTTCACTTGTCCTTTCGGCACGTTTGCATATCGTCGCATGCCCTTTGGGTTATGCAATGAGCCCGCTACCTTCCAGCGGTGTATGATGGGTATCTTTTCGGACATGGTGGAAAAATTTCTGGAGATTTTCATGGATGACTTCTCCATCTTCGGCGACTCCTTCAACGAGTGTTTGCAGCATCTTGACGCTGTCCTTACCCGATGTAAGGACAAGAATCTCACTTTGAACTGGGAGAAATGCCACTTCATGGTGCGCGAAGGTATTGTCTTAGGACATATCATTTCGCAAAATGGCATAGAGGTTGACAAAGCAAAGATTGAGGTCATTTCCAATCTGCCTCCTCCCCGATGCGTCAGAGATATCCGAGCCTTCCTTGGCCATGCCGGTTTTTATAGACGGTTTATCAAGGACTTTAGCAAGATTGCTAGGCCCTTGACTCTTTTGCTGGCCAAGGATACACCTTTCGACTTCAACTCGAGCTGTGTGACAGCATTCGAGTCGCTGAAACTCTCACTCACTTCTGCTCCCGTTCTTTCCTTACCTGACTGGATGTTCATCACAGAATACTGCATTTTATACCGCCCATTCTTATGCTCGTGTGTTTATAGGTAGGTACTTTTAATCCGTGTTTGTTACATATTTATAGAGTACAGGTTTTCAGTCCAAATATTGCAAATCAAGACAAAATCTCCACAGTTACACCAAATACAGAACATCTGTCACAGCAGATAAAAGCCGGGTTCCGGTCATCCATATCCGTCCAGTGCCGAGTACCAGTTCCAGGGACAAGACATATGACAGCGGTCATTCGTGTCTCGGACAAGCACAGAGCACGAGGGGGGCAGCACAAGAATCAATGGGTGCACGGAGCTCAAGAGAGATAAAGTCAAAAGTGAAGAATAGATGCAATCTTGGACTAAGAATCTGAAGATATTCTGGAAGAATTATCAGAAAATATGTGTACCAGACAACAGGGGACAGCAGATCAGGGCCGTACAAGAAACCCCACACCCTAAACCTACTATAGGGGCGCGGATCCGCGGCCAATAGAGGGTATTGGCGGCGGATCCGCGGCTAGGTGGGGCCCTCTCTGCGTCAACTTTTGGGGGTATTAAGGGTATTTCCCATGTGGTCTGGTGGTTGCCCTAGAACTCCATTCTCCTGCCTATAAATACAGCAGTTTTGAGCACAACCAAGGGTCATTCTTGGTTCTCCATTCTTTTGTAGTTTTAGTTCTTTTTCTTCTTCTTCTTCATTCTTTTTCCATGAAAATTGTAGTGAGAGCTTTTGAGTGGGAGATTAATGAAGATGAGGTTTTTGTATCATTCTCTTGTGTTTCTTCTTCCCCTTGAGATTTTTGCTTTCTCTTGCTCATTCAACCTCTTCATTGAGCTTGAATGGTTAAGGGTTAGTTATCGATCTCAAGGGTCGTATTTTCTCACGGGACTAGCACTTCATTTCACATGCGTTCTCTACCCTTCCCTTGATCTTACAACCTCTTGATTGAGCTTGCAAGTTTAAGGGTTGGCTATTGATCACATACTTTTCTTGAGTCCTAGTTTCTTGTTCACTTTATTACCTGCTTTTTATTACTTGCTTTTTATTACTTGCAATTTATTTCCTTGCACTTTAATTACTTGCAATTTATATTCATGCACTTAATTACTTGTATTCTTTTCTTTTCTTTGTTCTTTTCTTTTTGTTCTCTTTTGTTCATTTTGTGAATGTTGTATTTATTGTTGTTGTTAAGAATCATATGATATTGTAAGTTAACAATTCTTTGCCTTATTCCTTTTCCCGTTATTTTCCATTGAACTCCGCCCAAACCATACACAAGCGCTCCGTTAGGCACCGTACCCTGACAAGGTGACGGTGATTTCTAACCGCGACCGGTTGCGTTCGGTTTGGCCGGAGGCGAAAACAAGAGACAAGAACGGAAGGACAAGGGTAAATAAGCCGGATTCCACGAATACCGCGCTTAAATCCCCTAATCCACGTTGTTGCCGATTGTCTAGCTTCAATTGGTCAAGACTCGGCTCAAAGGTTTTGAGTACGGATTTCTTAGCTTACAATCTCGTATTTTTCTTAACAACTTTATACTTGCAAATAAACACATAGGTTAGAATCAAACTCATACAAATTCTTTAATTGACTCGTCTAAGACAAGAAGGTAAAATACCACCATCTCCCTGTAGACCGACACATGCTCAACCGGCTAGCTGCAAAGCGACACCGTCCTGATCGCGGTTACACTTTAATTCTTTGAACATCCGACACGCTTTCCGCGTGCGATCAAATGGCGCCGTTGCCGGGGAGACGGTAGCGTATTTTCTTTCTTGTTATTCGGGTTAATATTCTTTTTGTATATATTTAAAAAAAAAATTTCTTTTTGTTTTTTTTTTTTGATAATTTTTGTGGGCAAGTGTGCAGATTTTTGCGTATTTGCAAACTGCAATTGTGAGGAGCAAAGTGCACATTCAAAGTTAAGGTGCTTACGAAGTACAGTGCCAAAGATCCGGGTAGTTTGACCCGCGCAAGCGAACCTTTCAAGCTTACCGGATTTGATTCAACGGGGGTTTCCTAACCCAAAACTTAACGGTACGTACTTTACTAACACCTTCTTCTCAAATCCGACGCTTCCAATATACTATTCTTTTGCAGGATTCTTTGCAAGTTCGCTAGCAAACGCTAAAAATTGACTAACCCGTATTTGTTGCAGCGCCGCGCTTAAACTAAAAAACTATTGTTTGATTCTTTATAGAATTTTTTGAATTGCGCATTGCATACATTAATACGGACTTAAGGGCAAGCGAACCCCCCAATATACGGTAAAGGATTTCATCACCTTTTCCATGGCCCACAAATCACGAACTTGCGCATAACGTTTACCCGCACAAATTTAAAAGAAACTAGACTTTAAGCCTTAAGGTCTTCGCGCTCACTAGGACAAGTTAACTGTGTTTAGAACCTTGCTTAACGGTATATTGTTTACGGGGTATCTAGGAAAGTGTTGACGGCGAAACCGCCAAAAGAGAAAGGGTTATTTAATTAAGGAACTTCGCGAAAGCGTTGGAAAACCTCCCCTTATCTCTGCACTTACCTGGCCTCGTGATCAGTGTATCTTGAGCCTGTTTCTCGACACAGTTTTACTTCGACAATCAAGTTCTGGAGCAGGTCTAGTTGACCTAGGTTAACCCTAGAACGATTAGGTGTGTGGTATTTTTTGTGTCGTGATTATTTTTGTCCATATTCTTTTTGTGTGTATACTTCATTCTTTTGTTATTATTTTAAAAAAATAAAAATAAAAAAAAAATATCACATTCTTTTTCCCCTCCTTTTCTCTACCTTTTTCTCTCTCTCTTCATATCATGGGTACTCCACCTCGCAAAACTCTTGCCGAACTTTGGTACCCACAACCAGACATTACTTCCTACGGTTCTTGTTTTGGTCGAACTTCGAACGATCCATCCATGCCAAAAATTTCTTTGAAAGATCGGATAGACGCGTCTAGGACGAACAACTGGACCCCGCAATCCACTTCGTATCAACCGTTTCAAACATTCACACCTTCTTGCGTTGATACCCCTTTTGAAAATCCAGTTGTAACCTCGAGACCTATGTCTATTGCTGAACGTATTGAACAATCTCGTAGCCGATCTTTCACTCCTTTCCCCACTACAAATTCTTGGGATCAACAATTTCATTCACCTTCTTATCCCAATGTTGATCCCACTCCTGTCCAGCCATTCAATTCCTACCAGTCCTACCCAACTTTTACACCTTCCCTAGACATTGCTTCTACACAGCCTTTTGGGAGTTTTCAGTATCCAAACAACTTTGAATCTTTTACTGAAACCCCTTCACAACCTATGTCTAGTCTAGAACAGTCGTTGGAAGACTTTAGGGTAGCGTCAAGCCAACAGATGATGGATTTGAATGCGTCCATGGCCGCTCTCATACAGCCTACTGACCCGGTAGCTAGTTTCCAGCTAGCTCCAAATTTTCCAATGTATGATGAGGCGGTAGGACAGGCTGTGAATTTGAGTGGAGAGAGTGAGATTTCCCCCCTTCCAAATCAAACCTACCCGTCCCAAATTGAATCCCACAACTCCTGTTTTGAAAGTCTATCAAGTATCCCACCTGATTTATCAATTGAAGATAGAATGATGAATGAGTTGTGCGACTTCGTAGTGTTTGATTTGCCCGATTGTGAAGGGTCTCTTCCAAGTGAAACCGATCCTAAACCTTTTAACCTCTACACGTCCACTTTAGAACCTGAATCGATTGATATCCATGCTTTTGTTGAGGTGTCAGAAAATTTTGATTTTCACTTGATTAAGGATATTGACGCTGGGAACATTTTGGATGATGAACCCGTAGATTTGGTTGAGTTTGTCTCTTCAAATCATCATCCAGAGTCATTAAAAGTTTTTCCCGAACCCCATATGCGTCTTGATTTTGAAGAAAAATGCATGGATGAGCTAAATTTTGAGGAGAATATTGAGGATAGCACTGAGGATGAAACAGTTTTAATTGATGAGTCGGATTTTCCCATTCATCCTGTCCCTGTCATTGACTGTGTACACCCTCCTGAACCTTTAACCGATACCCCTCCTCGATCACTTCCCTCCACCCTTTCCATCGTTCCGACCTTGCAAGAACC
Organism: Agapanthus africanus; assembly: GCA_030015575.1. Taxonomy (NCBI): domain Eukaryota; kingdom Viridiplantae; phylum Streptophyta; class Magnoliopsida; order Asparagales; family Amaryllidaceae; genus Agapanthus; species Agapanthus africanus. The sequence continues at coordinate 273,946,815 of JASDDO010000012.1, forward strand.
CGTCTCGCTCTCATTTCATATGTCTGGTTTACCAGGTTCGGCGTACCCATGGTTTCTTACGAATCTTGAGGGATTCGACCCAATTTCTCGACGAGTAAATATATTAGCACAATCACTTTTCACACATCGGTCATCACAAATTGTGCTAATCTATTTACTCCATTTGCACCCTCAAGTTCGTATTCCACTTCTTTTTCCCTTCCGCCATTCTTCTTCCTCTCATATACCGAGACCGTATCCCGCTTCTCTTCGCATACGGTCTCGCGTATTGTCCTTCTCTTTTCTCTACGCCTTCTTCCACCAACCTGTACATTATAGCGATAAGATCTTTGAATGGTTGGTGCTCACCTTTGGCCTGTGTAAGGCCTTGTATAAATTGACACTGTTCTTTCCTCCCTAATCCTGAACTTCATCGCTTAACAGTGGAAACACTGTTTCACTTAAGTTTGGGGGGGACATTTATTTTTGTATATATTTTTTGTTTTTTTCTGTATATAATTTGTTTTTAGGGAGCGCCGGCAATTTTGACCCTCTTGGTATAGCCTGACAGTGAGGGCACTGTCAAGTTTAAGTTTGGGGGTGTGATCGGTAAGCTTTCTTCCTTCGCATTCATATGTATATATTGCATCTGCATATTAAATCCATAAAATCCATAAAAATCTGAAAATTTTCTAAAAATATAAAAACTTTTTTGTCAAGTTAGCTTGTGGAAGAACTCTGATTCAACATTCGACGGTTTTTGTTTGAAAAAATAGAAATAACTAAATCTTATGTTTAGATTTTGAAAACCTGAAAGATAACTCTCCTTTGAAGTTAACTATAGCTGATATACGTCTTTACATCACACTACACGTGTCGTAAGATTTTGGGAATTATATGACAAGTCTTTCATGTTTAAACTTTTAAATAGATAAATGATTTTCTGAGGATCAAATAGGTTTGTTCTGAAATAAGTAATGTCAAGAATAGTTTATGAAGTAAAGCGAATATGAAGGAATGTTATTGATGCCGTAATTGGAGCTAAGTCTGAAAAATAACCCATCGGAAACTTGATTGGAATGATTACACACCAAACTCACTAAACACGTCTTTTATCCACAAAATATTTGAACTGCCGGTTATATCTCCGTTCGTATCAAATCATCTGATTTTCACGACAAACTGTCTTTTGTTTTTGGACCTAGGTAACTTGAGTAATTAAGTCCGCTGGGGTGTTTCTACACCTAATGCCCTAAAACCAACTGGTTTGGGTGCATTGGCCCAAAGCTCGCTAAGAAGCCTAGAAAGTCCAGTTTTAAAACAAAGTCAAGCAAGTGTTCTCTCCGAGTTAAAATTCCTAACGGTTCTTTGTGTGAGAATAATCTTGATAAAAGACAGGCTTTTATAAAAAAAATTTAACGGAGATATGAAGGTTTTACTCTTTGATAAAGACTATTGCACGTTCACAGAGGTGTGTATGAAATGAAAACAAGAAAAAGGTGGAGTGAAAAATACGACTTAGTTTCCTGTTAAGGAAGATAGAAATTCTGAAGTTGAAACCTTACTGGAAAACGAAACTTGAAAAATGCTTAACTCGTTATAAAACTTATGTGATCCTTTTAAAATTGTTATCTGGGCTTTATTGTGCGACATGATGACTTTAATCAATCCTTCTGGAACTTAACGACTCTATTTACACTGCACGTAAAGACATATAAAATCTATAGTTAAATAAGAAGCGAGGTGTGAAAAATAAAGGTTCGATAATCTAGACTTAGGATTATAGAATTGTTATTTTCTAAAAAAACTTTAGGGTTTGAATCTTAGTTATTTTACGAAACCAACTTGACCGGATTTTGTGGGTAGTATCCGCTGAAAACCCTCAGGAGACAACACACCTCCTACGAGGGACACCTAGAGGTTTAACGGCTTGTTGCACGCGCTCAGTGCAATCGCGTTCCCTGCGAAAGTGCGGTTAGAATTTTATTTTTTGTGAATAATTGTTTTTGCTCGGGACGAGAAAAAGTTATGTTTGGGGGTATTTGTTCATCACAGAATACTGCATTTTATACCGCCCATTCTTATGCTCGTGTGTTTATAGGTAGGTACTTTTAATCCGGGTTTGTTACATATTTACAGAGTACAGGTTTTCAGTCCAACTATTGCAAATCAAGACAAAATCTCCACAGTTACACCAAATACAGAACATCTGTCACAGCAGATAAAAGCCGGGTTCCGGTCATCCATATCCGTCCAGTGCCGAGTACCAGTTCCAGGGACAAGACATATGACAGCGGTCATTCGTGTCTCGGACAAGCACAGAGCACGAGGGGGGCAGCACAAGAATCAATGGGTGCACGGAGCTCAAGAGAGATAAAGTCAAAAGTGAAGAATAGATGCAATCTTGGACTAAGAATCTGAAGATATTCTGGAAGAATTATCAGAAAATATGTGTACCAGACAACAGGGGACAGCAGATCAGGGCCGTACAAGAAACCCCACACCCTAAACCTACTATAGGGGCGCGGATCCGCGGCCAATAGGGGGTATTGGCGGCGGATCTGCGGCTAGGTGGGGCCCTCTCTGCGTCAACTTTTGGGGGCATTAAGGGTATTTCCCATGTGGTCTGGTGGTTGCCCTAGAACTCCATTCTCCTGCCTATAAATACAGCAGTTTTCAGCACAACCAAGGGTCATTCTTGGTTCTCCATTCTTTTGTAGTTTTAGTTCTTCTTCTTCTTCTTCTTCATTCTTTTTCCATGAAAATTGTAGTGAGAGCTTTTGAGTGGGAGATTAATGAAGATGAGGTTTTTGTATCATTCTCTTGTGTTTCTTCTTTCCCTTGAGATTCTTGCTTTCTCTTGCTCATTCAACCTCTTCATTGAGCTTGAATGGTTAAGGGTTAGTTATCGATATCAAGGGTCGTATTTTCTCACGGGACTAGAACTTCATTTCACATGCGTTCTCTACCCTTCCCTTGATCTTACAACCTCTTGATTGAGCTTGCAGGTTTAAGGGTTGGCTATTGATCACATGCTTGTCTTGAGTCCTAGTTTCTTGTTCTCTTTATTACCTGCTTTTTATTACTTGCTTTTTATTACTTGCAATTTATTTCCTTGCACTTTAATTACTTGCAATTTATATTCATGCACTTAATTACTTGTATTCTTTTCTTTTCTTTGTTCTTTTCTTTTTGTTCTCTTTTGTTCATTTTGTGAATGTTGTATTTATTGTTGTTGTTAAGAATCATATGATATTGTAAGTTAACAATTCTTTGCCTCATTCCTTTTCCCGTTATTTTCCATTGAACTCCGCCCAAACCATACACAAGCGCTCCGTTAGGCACCGTACCCTGACAAGGTAACGGTGATTCCTAACCGCGACCGGTTGCGTTCGGTTTGGCCGGAGGCGAAAACAAGAGACAAGAACGGAAGGACAAGGGTAAATAAGCCGGATTCCACGAATACCGCGCTTAAATCCCCTAATCCACGTTGTTGCCGATTGTCTAGCTTCAATTGGTCAAGACTCGGCTCAAAGGTTTTGAGTACGGATTTCTTAGCTTACAATCTCGTATTTTTCTTAACAACTTTATACTTGCAAATAAACACATAGGTTAGAATCAAATTCATACAAATTCTTTAATTGACTCGTCTAAGACAAGAAGGTAAAATACCACCATCTCCCTGTGGACCGACCCGTGCTCAACCGGCTAGCTGCAAAGCGACACCGTCCTGATCGCGGATACACTTTAATTCTTTGAACATCCGACACGCTTTCCGCGTGCGATCACTGGACGCACCCATTCGAGATTATGTGTGATGCATCCGAATTTTCCATTGGTGTTGTCCTTGGACAACACATCAACAAGATGCCGCACGTAATCTATTACGCAAGCCGAACCCTGAACGACGCCCAACTCAATTATACAACAACTGAGAAGTAATTCTTGGCTGTTGTATTTGCTTTAGAAAAGTTCAGGCCCTACCTCATCGGCTCTCCAGTCATTGTCTACACTGACCATTCAGCTCTGCGCCATCTTTTTGCGAAGAAAGATGCAAAATCTCGGTTAATACGTTGGATCCTCTTGCTCCAAGAGTTTGACCTTGTCATTAAGGACAAAAGAGGATGTGAAAACGTAGTTGCCGACCATCTCTCACGACTTCCTTCTTCGCCTTCGCTTCCAATTCCAATTAACGACGTTTTCCCGGATGAACAGCTCTTGACAGTATCGTGCGAACCCTGGTTCGCAGATATTGTGAACTATTTGGCCACGGGATTACTACCGACCGAATGGTCAAGTCAGGACAGACTTCGCTTCTTATCCCAAATAAAACATTTTTACTGGGACGAACCCTACTTGTTCAAGTACTGTCCCGACCAGATTATTCGTCGGTGTGTTCCTGATGAGGAATTCAAGAGTGTGCTGTCATTTTTCCACGATCAAGCGTGTGGCGGGCATTTTGGGCCTAGAAAGAAAGCTGAGAAGATCTTGCAATGTGGTTTCTACTGGCCACAACTTTTCAAAGACGCTCACGACTATTGCAAGACTTGCTCCCTGTGCCAACACATGGGCCGGATATCCCGGAGGAACGAGATGCCGCTCCAACCGATCTTGGTTGTGGAGATTTTCGATGTTTGGGGGATAGACTTCATGGGGCCGTTTCCCAGCTCTTTTGGGAACTTGTACATCCTTCTAGCTGTTGATTACGTCTCTAAATGGGTCGAGGCTGTGCCCAGCCGGACTAACGACAACAAGGTTGTCGTTAGGTTCCTTAAAGAAAACATTTTCTCCCGGTTTGGGTACCCCCGAGCGATCATTAGTGACAATGGAAGTCATTTCTGCAACAAAACCTTCGAGGCCTTGATGCTGAAATACTCCATTAATCATAAGCTTTCTACGCCCTACCACCCCCAAAGCTGCGGGCAAGCCGTTGTTTCAAATCGGCAAATCAGGCAGATACTGGAGAAGACGGTTTCCAAGAACCGTAAGGATTGGTCTCTGAAACTCACTGATGCCCTTTGGGCATTTCGAACCGCTTATAAGACTGACCTTGGCATGTCTCCCTATCGGCTTGTGTACGGAAAAGCCTGCCACCTTCCTGTCGAAATAGAGCATCGCGCATTTTGGGCGATAAAGGAGCTGAATCTGTCTCTTGAGGATGCGGTAAGCCATCGGAAGCTGCAGTTGAACGAACTGAACGAGCTTAGGGATGAGGCTTACGATAACGCGGTTGTCGTTAAGAATCGAACGAAGGTGTTTCACGATAAACACCTTTTGCGCAAAACCTTCGTACCTGGTCAGCAGGTACTGCTTTACGACACCCGACTTCACTTCCATCCTGGAAAGCTCAGATCTCGCTGGAAAGGGCCGTATTTTGTGCGGAATGTGTATCCGCAGGGCGCTGTGGATTTGGAAAATCCAAAGGACGGTTCATTTTTCAAAGTAAATGGACACCGATGCAAACCGTACCTTAGCGCCGTACCAACAGAGGAGCTCCTGTTCTTACAGGAGTCGGTTTACACTGAATGATCTTCCTCTGCCTACCTCCAAACTTCGGTTATCCAGCCAAGAACAGAGGACACTGTTCCAAATAAGTTTGGGGGTATGTACAAACCATTTTGTTTATATTTGTGTATATTCTTTTCTTTTCTTTAAAAAACAAAATAAAAAATAAAAAATTTTTGTATCGATAACCGACAATTTTGACCCTTCAAATGATCTCTTCATGCAATGACAGTGAGGACACTGTCCAGTTTATGTTTGGGGGTACACTCGGTACGCATTTCTTACCTTCGCATTCACATGTATATTTTGCAACTGCATATTAAATCCATAAAATCCATAAAAATCTGAAAATTTTCTAAAAAATATAAAAACTTTTTTGTCAAGTTAGCTTGTGGAAGAACTTTGATTCAACATTTCGACGGTTTTTGTTTGAAAAAAATAGGAATAACAAAATCATATGTTTAGATTTTGATAACCTGAAAGATAACTCTCCTTTGAAGTTAACTATAGCTGATATAAGTCTTTACATCACACTACAGGTGTCGTGAATTTTGGGAATTAGATGACAAGTCTTTCATGTTTAAACTTTTAAACAGATAAATGATTTTCTGAGGATCAAATAGGTTTGTTCTGAAATAAGTAATGTCAAGAATAGTTTATGAAGTAAAGCGAATATGAAGGAATGTTATTGATGCCGTAATTGGAGCTAAGTCTGAAAAATAACCCATCTGAAACTTGATTGGAATGATTACACACCAAACCCACTAAACACGTCTTTTATCCAAAAAAATAATGGAACTGCCGGTTATATCTCCGTTCGTATTAAATCATCTGATTTTCACGCCAACTGTCTTTTGTTTTTGGACCTGGGTAACTTGAGTAATTAAGTCCGCCGGGGTGTTTCTACACCTAATGCCCTAAAACCAACTGGTTTGGGTGCATTGGCCCAAAGCTCGCTAAGAAGCCTAGAAAGTCCAGATTAAAACAAAATCAAGCAAGTGTTCTCTCCGAGTTAAAATTCCTAACGGTTCTTTGTGTGAGAATAATCTTGATAAAAGACAGGCTTTTATAAAAAAAATTTAGCGGAGATATGAAGGTTTTATTCTATGATAAAGACTATTGCACGTTCACAGAGGTGTGTATGAAACGAAAACAAGAAAAAGGTGGAGTGAAAAATACGACTTAGTTTCCTGTTATGGAAGATAGAAATTCTGAAGTTGAAACCTTACTGGAAAACGAAACTTGAAAAATGCTTAACTCTTTATAAAACTTATGTGATCCTGTTAAAATTGTTATCTGGGCTTTATTGTGCGACATGACGACTTTAATCGATCCTTCTGAACTTAACGACACTATACGCACTCCACGTAAAGACATATAAAATCTGTAGTTAAATAAGAAGCGGGGTGTGAAAAATAAAGGTTCGATGGTCTAGACTTAGGATTATAGAATTTTTATTTTCTAAAACAAAACTTTAGGATTTGAATCTTAGTTATTTTACAAAACCAACTTGACCGGATTTTGTGGGTAGTATCCGCCGAAAACCCTCAGAAGACAACACTCCTCCTACTAGGGACACCTAGAGGTTTAACGGCTTGTTGCACATGCTCAGTGCAATCGCGTTCCCTGCGAAAGTGAGGTTAGGAAATTTTTTGTGAATAAATTGGCTTTGCTCGAGACGAGCAAATGATAAGTTTGGGGGTATTTGTTCATATCAGATTTTTGCATTTTCATACCGCCCAATTTTTGTCACATTGCATATCGGTAGATACTCTTGAGCCGTGTTTTCTAGTCAACTGCAGGATACAGGTTCTCGGTTCTAAAACGGTGAATTGTTAGTGTTTATGCCCTAGAAGGCCATTACTGTATCATACTAGCTTGTATATTACTTAATGGAAGCTTGGGATATTCACATGTATATAACAGTCTTGCTAAACATGGTAGTATGCTACTTGGTTTTTCTATCTTAATATGTGAGTGTACGTATTGATAGAGCTCTTAGGATCTTGCTTATCTACCAGCGTTGTGATGGCAGTCACACTAGTGGGGGCTGGGTAGTCTACAAGCACATCCTTATTCAGGTCCCTGGTCGTTGGATTATCGAGACAGAGCATCGATACTCCGGAGTAGACTAGTGTGTACGCTTCTCATCCCAGTTGGGGAGATGGTCTGTCCCACAGCCATCAGTACGTCGTACTGGAGATAGTATACAGGTGCTCGTTAGGTTACGGGTACACCGGACAGGACTCACAGGGAACTGTTGGTTGGTTTGATACCAGTCGTCAGTGAACAGTTCCCAGGTGACATGAGTACAGCGTAGTCCGCAGACTTGACACTGCTACTTCGCCTCGAGTGTGTCCCACTGTTCTTAGATTGCTACCCTACCACGGCTCTATGGAGTCGTGCAAACAGGTAGCAGTTGGGTACAGTCCCGAGCACTTGGAGGCAGTGGCGGTTAGACAGGATTCGTCCCTCCCGGTATTGGGAGTAGATATCGTGCTGTGTCAGAGAGCCATTACGCAAAGTCCCTGGCCAGGGCAAGCGAGATTTGCTGGTAGGTTCCAGCAGTTTCTCAGGGTGTAATGGGCTTCACTCCGACACGACTTATACCGCTATTAGGGGACTGACGCTTGCCGCCCCCCTAGGCCCGATATGCGATAGTCATGGACGAACGGACCGGACTGTATGGAGATTGTCACATCAGACTCAGTAGGAGTTCGGGTGGGTTTACTCATCGGCCTTCTTATCGACAACTACCTGGGGACCGTTACGTACAGCTAGTGCCGCTTGCGGTCTGTGGTTAAACCCACTGCCAGCGTAGTAGTCGAGTCTCTAGAGTCCCACACAGAGAGTTTCCTACTCCAGGCGAAACGATATAGAGGTTGCATGGTTTTGCGACAAAGGGTTCGGACGCATACGTGCGTTTACACGCGTACGACTTTCGGACAGTTTTTACCAGTCGGCTTTGGTTTAAGCCAGTTACTGGTATCCGGTTATTGGATTTTTACAGTCTAAAGTTTTTCCGTATTTTTACGGATCGGAGGGGCGTTCTCGTAATTGTGCGAGAAGCTTCTAGAAGTGGTGACTAAGGAGGTTTAGGTGTCATTTGCATTTAATGAGTTTAGTGAGTCATGAGGGTGATTCATGCATATCATTAATGCATGATAAATGCTTAATGAGTCATGGTTATGAATCACCACTTGATATTTATGAAACTTCATTATTCATCATTTTAGTTTTTCTTTAATGGATGAATTTTAAAGGTTCATATATATTATGATAGATTTACTATTCTCATTACTCTCACTCTCACCTTCTCTCTCCTCAAGCTCTCTCTCTTCAAAAGACTAATCCTCACCCTCATGTGTTGAGATCTAGGATTAGTAAGACTAATCAATCCATAACCAACTCTATATTACACCTAGCTTCTTTGATTAGCAATCAAAGTTGATTAGTTACCTCAAGTTAGAGGTTTAGCTTGGAGTTTCGCTCTCGGGTGGATCGTCTACTACCTAGAGAAGGCCGAGGAGAACCAAGGAGGACATAAAGAAGAAGGGCCGGTTCATTAGGTATAATCCCTAATCACTTTTGTGAAATGAAACTCATAGAATACGGTATTTAGGGTTTAGCTTCGATTCAAGCGGTTAGTCGATGTTTGTTGTTTAAACTTGATAAGTTTTGTAATTTCCGCCTCCCCATAAGTACTGGGGTGTACTACATCGACTTACAGTGGTATCAGAGCCTCGCTAAACACTAAATAACTTAATCGCAAATTTGTACGAATTTCGAACGAAAAAACGAACCCGGAAAACCCTAGTTCTGTTAAGTTTCTGTCGAAGTGAAAATGAAGTCCTAAAATTTTTCTGGAGTGTTCAGAGAGCTTGACATGACCACAGGAGAACACCCAAGAAATTCGAGCACATGATTCGACTGTAGCGCCGCGGAAGCGCCGCGGATACCACCGATCCGCCGCGCTTCCGCGGCCGAGTTGCCGAGTCATGCGCTCAATTTTTTTGGGTGGGTCCCCTGTGATATTTGGGGTGTTCTGGAATATTTAATTATTGCTCAGGTTACTGTTTAACAGAGCAGATTTTGGAGCAATTTTGAAGTTGTTTATTCGATCGAAAAATACAGTATTTGCGTATTGGATTATATCTGTGATTGTTTGATGTGTTCGTAAACCTCCCCCAACTGCTAGTATGTCGGTTGGCAGGGGGTTGCACATTTCTGAAATGGTTATATCTGTTTGTGCATATAAACTGTATTGGACTGTTGTGGTGTATAGCCGGGGTTAACAATGGTTTATTGATTTATTCATTTGTTGTAAATGTAATTTGTTGTAATATTATTTTCGCGGGGCACTTCCAGGTTGCGGTTGTAGCCACCGTTGTATTATTTCATTTTACTGTTTTTGCTCCTAGGACTGACCCAAGGTGGGGTACACAGACTGCCGGGTGGGTAGTTTGCCGTACCCGTAGGGGTCGAGGGTGGGGTAAACGGCTATTCATCACAACTGTGTAATCTGTCTTTTCTTGCAGGCTCAAAAGAAATACAGATTGCTTGCAAATCCAATATTGTTTATCTGTGTTCTGGAATGAATATCATTGCGTCAGACGAATGTAAAATATCTATATTTACTATAGCTATTTAGACGTCACTTATGTTTTACACCCGCGCTAGCCCAGCCCCCGCTCTGTCGTTAGTTAAGTAACCTAACGGGTGATGACGGGACCCCGTGGCGAATGCGGATGGCATAAGAGGACGTTATATTTTCGTTGTTTTCTGCAATGATAGGTTAATGATGGGACGCATTATCTATAATGCAAAGTAAAACAAACCAAAGTTTAAATCGTTGGAACAATTTAAAAGAAACCACTCGGTTATTTTTAAAACAGATATTTTTAAATGCGGAGCTTTAACCACTCCTTTTAAAAGCTATCAGGTTCCTTCGGTTATATCAAGTTCACTACGTTTACGGTTTCGCCAAAACCAGTCGTAGCCCTCCGTCATTTCATTTGGGTATTCAGTAGTATTCAAGCTATGCATTTTGGCCAAAGTCAAGGCATAGTGTTTGGTAGCTACTGGGTTTTCATTTGTTGCATAAGATAGATGAGTTGGTTTGGGACAGTCGTATTACCATTTGACCAAAGTCAGGGGTATATACGGATGGGTTCAAATTGACAAGATAATGACGGGTAGAACTTGACATGTGACTTATGACATTTTGACCAAAGCCAAGGTCATAAGAGCATGGGGCAAAAACTTATATCGGGAATTTCTAAAGAAACTGAAATTTGCAAAGAGATGCATACCATTTTGAGTTTGATGAATGTTGGTAGCATTCCTACAACATTATCAGACGATGATATTTGGATCCCGATCCTACTGTGAGTACTTGATACTTATCAGGATATTCGTCACTTAACGATCAATGCTATAAACCTAGTAGGTGTCCAGAAAAGTGTCAGCGGGGTTACGCCCCCAGAGAAAAGAGGTTATTTAATTAAGGAACTTCGCGAAAGCGTTGGAAAACCTCCCTCGAAGTATCGACACCGGCCTGGCTGAACGGTTAAGCAAGTATTGTACGGTGAGAATAGTCTTGGCTAATTCTTCTTTTATGGTTTGAGGAAGGATTCGAGAAACAGTGGGAGCCATCCAGTTTAGATAAACTAAAAACCACTCTAAACTTGCAAGAGCATCATGCTAAAGAGTTTTCTTCTCTCTCTCCTAATTGCAGCGACCCTGAAAATGACTGGACTTAAGTTACTTTTAGAGAAAAATATACTGACGGGGCCAAACTATAAAGATTGGCTGCGGAATGTCAAGATGGCTTTGACCTATGACAAACTGGGGTACGTCCTCACCGCTACAGCACCTGCTGCCCTTGGTCCCAAATCCAGCAATGCGGATAAGGAAATCCGTAAAACCTGGGATTTAGATTACGCGAGAGCCAAGTGCATCGTGCTTGCCTCGATGAACAATGAACATCAGAGGAGGCACGAGGATATGTCCCTTGATGGCATATTTCTCCATACAAAGGAACTTTATGGAGAGCAATCTCGTATAGCAAGATACGAGACCTCTAAGAAATTGTTTCGAGCGAGGTTGGCTGTCGGGTCATCAGTAGGTGAACATGTCCTACAGATGATCGGCTATATTGAAGAGCTCGCGGACCTTGGGACGACTTTGGATAATGAGCTCTATACAGACCTTGTTCTCCAGTCCCTTCCTCCCACCTACGCCCAGTTTATCCTCAACTTCAATCTTCAAGGAAAAGAAGTTGAACTTGCGGAACTCCTGAACATGTTAAGGAGTGCAGAGGGCACCTTGCAGAAGGCAAGGGAAACACCCGCTATGTTTGTTGGCGGTTCATCTTCTTCAGGGTCCAAGGCTAGGGCCAAAGGAAGGAAGAAGAAGGCCGCACCCAGACCTAGAGGAGGTGTTAGTAAGGTGGGAAAGAAGGGAAAGAAAAAGTTTACAGCACCGGTAGTTGGCCTGGATGAGTGCTTCCATTGTCACAGGAAAGGGCACTGGAAGAAGGATTGCAAGGCGTGGAACGCCAAGAACCAGGAACCGAAGCAAGCTGTGGCTTCGACTTCAGGTGTGTTTGTAATTGAGAATTGTCTGTCGATCAACTCTACTTCCTGGGTATTGGATACCGGGTCAGGATCTCATATTTGCAATTCATTGCAGGCACTGAGAAACCGTAGAGTGCTGAAGGAAGGTGATATGATCCTCAGGGTTGCTAACGGAGCTAGCGTGGGAGCTGCGTCCGTCGGGGATTATCACCTAGGATTGACGAGTGGACACATTTTGGTTTTACATAACTGTTATTTTGTACCCAGCTTAACGTGTAATATCATATCAGTTTCCTTGTTATCAAATAAAGGTTATGATTTCACGTTTGTAAGAGATGTTGTCAACATCCACCTTAATCATGGTTTGATTGGGTCCGGTACTCTAAATAACGGCATATATGTGTTAAACCAACTCCAAATTTTCAATGTCCAGAACACACTAAAAAGAAAGTTTCCAGATTTAAATAAAGCTTTCTTATGGCATTGTAGACTGGGTCACATCAATGAGAGAAGGTTGACTAAGTTGCATAGAGAAGGATATTTGGACACGTTCGAATATCAAACCTATGACACTTGTCAATCTTGTCTCAAAGGAAAGATGACAAAGACTCCATTTACTGGACAAGGAGTAAGAGCGAGCGAGCTCTTAGGACTCATACACAGTGATGTATGCGGTCCAATGTCTACACATGCGAGAGGTGGTTATTCCTATTTCATTACTTTCACGGATGATTACTCAAGATACGGATTCATTTATCTGATGAAACATAAATCCGAGGCTTTTGAGAAATTCCAAGAGTATAAGAATGAAGTAGAAAACCAAACCGGCAAAAGTATAAAGACACTTAGATCTGATCGAGGTGGTGAATACTTGAGTGCCGAGTTCCTAGGTTACCTAAAAGAGAAAGGAATTCTCTCTCAGCTTACTCCTCCATACACTCCACAGCATAACGGTGTATCGGAGAGACGGAATCGAACCCTATTGGATATGGTACGATCCATGATGAGTAATGCTGAGTTACCGCGATCTTTCTGGGGTTATGCGCTAGAATCAGCGGCATATCTTCTGAACAGAGCTCCTACCAAGACTGTGCCTACCACTCCATATCAGATGTGGACTGGGAAGAAACCCCATCTTCAGCACATGAAGATTTGGGGATGTCCAGCTTTTGTTAAAAAGCAGCATGTGGACAAGCTCGAGGCACGATCAGTAAAATGTATGTTTGTGGGATATCCAAAGAACTCCAAGGGATATTATTTCTATTACGCAGAGGAACAAAAGGTTTTTGTTTCTCGTAATGCCCATTTTCTGGAAAATCAGTTTTTAGAAAAGGAAATAAGTGGGAGCGAAATAGAACTGGAAGAAATTCCAGAACCACAAACTGCTACTGAAAGTTTGGTAGAACCAGAGGTTCAAGAAGAACAGAACATTCCCGCACCCCTCCGCAGGAGTAGTAGGCCGTCTCGTCCGCCTGAGAGATACTACGGTTTTCTCATAGATGGGGATAGAGAGGATTGCATCATAGATGATGATGAACCTACTGACTTCAGGCAGGCCATCCAGAGCGGCGACTCGGTACGATGGCTAGATGCAATGCGGACCGAGATGGAGTCCATGTACACCAACAAAGTATGGACTTTGGACTTTGCTCCAGATGGGGTAAAACCCATAGGATGCAAATGGATCTTCAAGAAAAAGATTGGTGTAGATGGACAGGTGGAAACCTATAAGGCTAGACTTGTTGCAAAGGGTTTTCGTCAAAGACCTGGTTTGGACTATGATGAAACCTTTTCTCCAGTGGCTATGCTCAAATCCATTCGGGTCCTTCTTGCTATTGCTGCCTTCCATGATTATGAAATCTGGCAGATGGACGTAAAGACGGCTTTTCTGAATGGAAATTTAGAAGAAAGCGTCTATATGGATCAGCCAGAGGGTTTCAATCAGAGTGGGAGCAGCGGGAAAGTATGCAAGCTGCTTAAGTCTATTTATGGACTAAAGCAGGCATCGCGGAGTTGGAACATCTGTTTTGATGAGACAGTCAAAGAATATGACTTTATCAAAAATCCAGATGAACCGTGCATATATAGTAAAGTTGTGGCCAGAAGTGTCGTATTCCTCGTCTTGTACGTGGATGACATTCTATTGATAGGAAATGACATTCCTATGCTACAATCTGTCAAAGGATTCTTGTCACACAGGTTCTCCATGAAAGACCTGGGTGATGCCTCTTACATTCTGGGGATCCGGATCTATCGTGATAGATCCAAGAGGATGTTGGGACTTTCGCAGTCCAGGTATATCGACACTGTACTGAAAAGATTCAGTATGGAAGATTCTAAGCGCGGTAATCTACCGGCTTGTCACGGAATCACCCTCTCCAAAGAGATGTCTCCCAAGACTGATTTGGAAAGGGAACGCATGTCTATTATACCCTACGCTTCTGCGGTAGGCTCTATAATGTATGCGATGTTGTGTACCAGACCAGATGTAGCTTACGCACTGAGCGTGGTAAGCCGGTATCAGTCAGACCCAGGGGAGAAACACTGGATAGCAGTAAAGAACATTCTCAAGTACCTGAGGAGGACTAAGGAAATGTTCTTGGTTTACGGCGGAAAAGACCTCAGGTTGGAGGCCTTTGCTGATTCCGGCTTCCAGAGTGATAAGGACGATTCCAAGTCCATGTCGGGTTATATCTTTACCCTCAATGGAGGGGCGGTGTGCTGGAAGAGCTCCAAGCAGGACACCGTTGCTGACTCGACGATGGAAGCGGAGTATATAGCTGCTTGCGATGCCGCAAAAGAAGCAGTCTGGATGAAGAAGTTCCTAACAGAACTTCAGGTGGTTCCTACCATAGTTGATCCAATACCTCTGTATTGCGACAACAACGGAGCTATAGCTTTAGCGAAGGAACCAAGGTCCCATCAGAAGTCCAGACACATCTTGAGGCGGTATCACCTGATCAGGGAGATCATTGATCGTCAGGAGATCGAGGTTCGGAGAGTTGCTTCAGAAGAGAACATTGCTGATCCATTCACGAAGGCCCTTCCTCAGATTCAGTTCGAGAGGCTGCTCGAGATCATTGGTCTGCGATATGCCAGTACATGGCCCTAGTGCAAGTGGGAGATTGTTAGTGTTTATGCCCTAGAAGGCCATTACTGTATCATACTAGCTTGTATATTACTTAATGGAAGCTTGGGATATTCACATGTATATAACAGTCTTGCTAAACATGGTAGTATGCTACTTGGTTTTTCTATCTTAATATGTGAGTGTACGTATTGATAGAGCTCTTAGGATCTTGCTTATCTACCAGCGTTGTGATGGCAGTCACACTAGTGGGGGCTGGGTAGTCTACAAGCACATCCTTATTCAGGTCCCTGGTCGTTGGATTATCGAGACAGAGCATCGATACTCCGGAGTAGACTAGTGTGTACGCTTCTCATCCCAGTTGGGGAGATGGTCTGTCCCACAGCCATCAGTACGTCGTACTGGAGATAGTATACAGGTGCTCGTTAGGTTACGGGTACACCGGACAGGACTCACAGGGAACTGTTGGTTGGTTTGATACCAGTCGTCAGTGAACAGTTCCCAGGTGACATGAGTACAGCGTAGTCCGCAGACTTGACACTGCTACTTCGCCTCGAGTGTGTCCCACTGTTCTTAGATTGCTACCCTACCACGGCTCTATGGAGTCGTGCAAACAGGTAGCAGTTGGGTACAGTCCCGAGCACTTGGAGGCAGTGGCGGTTAGACAGGATTCGTCCCTCCCGGTATTGGGAGTAGATATCGTGCTGTGTCAGAGAGCCATTATGCAAAGTCCCTGGCCAGGGCAAGCGAGATTTGCTGGTAGGTTCCAGCAGTTTCTCAGGGTGTAATGGGCTTCACTCCGACACGACTTATACCGCTATTAGGGGACTGACGCTTGCCGCCCCCCTAGGCCCGATATGCGATAGTCATGGACGAACGGACCGGACTGTATGGAGATTGTCACATCAGACTCAGTAGGAGTTCGGGTGGGTTTACTCATCGGCCTTCTTATCGACAACTACCTGGGGACCGTTACGTACAGCTAGTGCCGCTTGCGGTCTGTGGTTAAACCCACTGCCAGCGTAGTAGTCGAGTCTCTAGAGTCCCACACAGAGAGTTTCCTACTCCAGGCGAAACGATATAGAGGTTGCATGGTTTTGCGACAAAGGGTTCGGACGCATACGTGCGTTTACACGCGTACGACTTTCGGACAGTTTTTACCAGTCGGCTTTGGTTTAAGCCAGTTACTGGTATCCGGTTATTGGATTTTTACAGTCTAAAGTTTTTCCGTATTTTTACGGATCGGAGGGGCGTTCTCGTAATTGTGCGAGAAGCTTCTAGAAGTGGTGACTAAGGAGGTTTAGGTGTCATTTGCATTTAATGAGTTTAGTGAGTCATGAGGGTGATTCATGCATATCATTAATGCATGATAAATGCTTAATGAGTCATGGTTATGAATCACCACTTGATATTTATGAAACTTCATTATTCATCATTTTAGTTTTTCTTTAATGGATGAATTTTAAAGGTTCATATATATTATGATAGATTTACTATTCTCATTACTCTCACTCTCACCTTCTCTCTCCTCAAGCTCTCTCTCTTCAAAAGACTAATCCTCACCCTCATGTGTTGAGATCTAGGATTAGTAAGACTAATCAATCCATAACCAACTCTATATTACACCTAGCTTCTTTGATTAGCAATCAAAGTTGATTAGTTACCTCAAGTTAGAGGTTTAGCTTGGAGTTTCGCTCTCGGGTGGATCGTCTACTACCTAGAGAAGGCCGAGGAGAACCAAGGAGGACATAAAGAAGAAGGACCGGTTCATTAGGTATAATCCCTAATCACTTTTGTGAAATGAAACTCATAGAATACGGTATTTAGGGTTTAGCTTCGATTCAAGCGGTTAGTCGATGTTTGTTGTTTAAACTTGATAAGTTTTGTAATTTCCGCCTCCCCATAAGTACTGGGGTGTACTACATCGACTTACATGAAATTCATGGAAAACACGAAAAATCCGGGTTCCTGCCAACCACTGAGAAAACACCGTCTCCGCTCTTCATCCTTATGTTTCCAGATACCAGTTTAGGAAGACAAAATGTCCAATCAATGTCATTCTCATGCACAAGGCTCAATGGTAGCACAAGATCCAAGAGATCTACGGGGAGCTCGAGGCAACTTTGACAAAAAGTCCACTTCAAAACACCTTTCACTCAACAGAAATTCTGGAAGAAATGTGGAAGTATTTTCAGAAAACACATATGCCAAAATACAGACAATAGCAGACCAGGACCGTACAGGAAAACCCATGCCCTGAACCCACCATTGCGCGGCGGATCCGCGGCCAATAGGGGGTCTAGGCCGCGGATCCGCGGCCGTACAGTCCCTTCAGCCGACCACTTTTCAGGGGTATTTTGGTCTTTGTATTTGGGTTCTGGTGGTTGCCCTAAGTTTTCATTTTTTGGCCTATAAATAGCCCAGAACTTTGTGAAGGAAAGGGTCCATTCTTGTATTTTCATTTTACTAAGTTTAGTGTGTTTCTTCTTCCTCTTCTCACCTCTTCTCCATTAAACTTGTAGTGAGCTCATGAGTGAAGAGTGATGAATAAAGAAGAACCATTTATTATCATGCTTGTCTCTTTATCTTGTTAATTATTGTAACTTTAATTTGTTAAGTAGCTGTTGTTATTTCCTTGTTGTTTCTTTCTTCTCTCTTTTTCTTTATCCTTGCATACGACAATGATGCTTACGCTCGATCCTCGCTAAGGTGAGGTCGCAAATAGCTAGTCTCTTTCTTTCTAACTTCCTCTTTTGTTTTGTTTTATTTTTCCGTATTATGATGTGTGAGTAGTTCATTCTTGTTAGGGTAGGATAAGGGAAGTTTGAGAGAAGGAAATCTCTCTCACTCTTTCCTTGCCCAACAGCTTAAATCGACTCCTGTTAATTGAACCACAATCCGCTCCTTACGGCACCCTATCCTACATGATAGCGGTGATTCCGTAGTGAGACCGGTTGTGGTTGAATTAACCGGAGGTTATGGCTAAGAGCTAAGAACGGACGGACAAGCACCAAAAGGAAGGACTTGCGTTGGAAAGCCTAGCTTATACTCGCAAGTTCCTTCCTAGTCGTGCTAATCCCCGTTGTTGCCGATTACCGTAACACCGATATTAAGAGGGGCAACGAAAGATGTGGAGACTCCTAACTCAAACTAACCTAATCCTAACCCTAACAAGCTTTCTTTAAATATCAACTCAACACTTAGATAATCACAAACAAAATCTGAAAAACCGGACTTAACTCGCTAAAGCACATTGAAAAAGACTCCCATCTCCCTGCGGACGACCCGTACTCAACCGGCTAGCTACAAGCGAAACCGTCTTGATTGCGGTATTTAAACTAAAACTTGAACACGCACTTACTCTGTCAATCAATGAGCCGTTGGGGCTGGCTCGGCGACAGAGATAGCTTCTTCTTACCCCCTGTCATAATGAGGTGCTGCTGGTGTCAGCCTCTTAAAGACTGAGGTTGTCCTTTGAGTAGCGATATTCAATCTGTCAAAGACAAATCCTTGAGTAGGAGCAGGAGCCGAAATAGTCAATCTAGAAAAGACTGACTCTTTAACAGGAGAAGCCGCCTTGACGACTTCAGGAGTAGGGGTGGCTTTCTTCCTCGGGACAGCCACCTTAGGGTTCTTAGGCTTCTTGGCAGGCCCATCAGAGCTCTGATCCATCCTGGCAAAGACAGAGGATGCTGGTTTGATATTGGACGACCCGTTGAATGGGGCCGTTGCAGCAGTGAGCCAGTCGAAAACCGACTTCTTGTTCACTCCTGGTGCGGGCGCTGGCATGGTGAAGCTTGCAGGCGGGATCATGGTCCCGAAAAACAGGCCGGTGGTGGCCTGGGTCACCTGTTCTACCGGCATGGCAAGGATGGAGGCCGCTTGAGGCCCATAAGCTACACCTCTAGGTGAGGTAGAGCGTCGGTTGCATTGTCACTTTGATCAGCTTCAGCAATTGGAGGCCATTGATGCTTATTTTCTGCGCCAGGCAAAAGACCAAATCTTAGTAACTTAAAATCCAAAGGCAACCATTAACAAACCGTGATTCGTTCGCGAAGACGACACACGAAGTGTGGAGTGGAAAGAGGAAAAGGTCCCAGCGGGCGTGCCAGAATCTGTTCCCCTCCGAAAGACGCGGTGGACGTCTTGCCAGAAATTCGAGGCAGATGCTATATGGTTTTATCCGTACACCTCTCCGAAGATGGCAAGTTGATTTATGGCACCGTGTATTGGAGGTTTAGACGGATGCGGCCGATGTAGAAGACTTCATTAGATTCCCCCTCGCTTGAGGGGTTTTTGATTGTGGGGACGCTCTTCCCTGCAGGCGCAAACCCCTGCAGTTAATTACGCTACCACATCGCGGTAGCCACTTTCTCCTTCTCCAGATGTTCACTTCGTGTCGTGTGTGTTTGTTTTGTTTGTGGATGCTCGTGGATTGTATACGGAGACTAAGTGATGCCGTCGCCCGTAGGACGTGGATTAGTCCAAATCCGTGTTTACTTAGATTTGGGTTTGGTGTTTTAGTTTAAGGATACGTTAGCCATATTGGGGCTATGATCAACTTAAACTTTTGTTAAGGATACGTTAGCCTAATCTCCAGACTAAGATCAACTTAACGGGATCGTTTGGATCCGACAAGAGAGCAATTGGCTCTATTGTTTAGTTTAATGTCGTTGCGGTCGATTTCTAGTTTAGGGACATGGTGGTCCATGTTCCAGTTTAGGGACGTAGGGGTCCATGTTCCTGTTTAGCGATGTAGGGGTCCATCATTCCCATTTGGGGACGAGCATTAGTTTAAGGACATTTCGGTCCAACATTCCCATTTTGGGACGAATATTAGTTTAAGGACGTTTCGGCCCAACATTCCCATCTAGGGACGAATATTAGTTTAAGGACGTTTTGGTCCACGAGTTTAGGGACCCCGCAGTCCGTATCGATATGTGGTTGTCGGGACCCGTCACCTCTCTGACGTCGTTGAAGGATTACAACGATAGGAGTCAGAGGAGTTCAGAGATGTACCCTTGAACCGGATGTAAATTGATTTAGGAGAGCAATCTTGCTCATTCTATTTAATTTGAGGACTTACGGCCATGAGTGTGCTAAGTCCAGTCGAGAATATTCAACGTTTTTTATCTTTGGTCTATTAGGCCTGTGCTAGGGCCTTGCCCCTGTTTAATAATGCACTACATTTTATTTTGGCCTGCTAGGCCTTTCTGATTTGGGCTCTGTCCCTTTATAAATGATGCAGAGCATCTGTTTGGTTTGGGCTCTGCCCCCTTTTTTTAAAATAATGCATTGCATTTTATTTGGCCTGTTAGGCCTTTTTAATTGGGCTCGGCCCTTCTTTTCAATAATGCAGTGCATTAATTATCTGACAGTGGTCATGTGGCCTGTCGGGCGCTTTGCGTTAATTAATGAGCGCAAGCGCATATGGAGGTGACACGTGGCACGCTCTGGTGAGTTGCACCAATTCCAGATAGCAATGTTCTATTTTAAAAGCTCATAGCGCAAGTTGTTATGGAGCTGACACGTGGTGCTCTCTGGTGGCTTGCGCCAACCCAAGGGCGCAACAATGCAGATTTTCAAGTGCGAGGCACTGTTTCAATAACTTGATCCAATTTTGGATTCAAGAAAAGAATCTTTAAGATTCCAGAACCAATGGTTCATAAAAATGTGCAAAGCACTGTTGTTATTTAGTTTTTATTGAAGATCATTGATCTTGTTCTTAGATCAATGATCTATTCAGAAGAAGTTCTTCTTGAAGAAAGGTTTTTACCTTCTTTGTTCTTGAGTTCTTTTCACAATTCTTCAAAGTTCTCTCTGTTTTTTTTTGAAGTTCTCAATGTTCATGGTCTTTGAATTGGGGTCTAGGGGTCTTTATATAGTGGCCATAAATTTGTTAAGTTTGTTAAAGATATCATTCTCTGAGTGATTTGGAGAATTTTCCCTACCGTTGGATCTTTGATCCAAGGGCTTCTGTTTTACAGAAGACAATCTTCTTGTTTTAACAAAAACAGAAGGATCATACTAGAATTTTAATTCTGTTTGGCGCAAACGCCCCAGCGCTTTACACGTGTCACGCAGCGCTGCGCGTAGCGCAACTGCGCTGATATGTGTCGCGCAACGCACAGCGCAGCGCAACTGCGCTTGCGCCACTACGCTGACACGTGTCGCGCGGCGCAGTGCTTGCGCAACTGAAGCGTTGCTTCCTTTAATTTTGTTTTAAATAGAGCCTTGCTCTAATTGGGCGCGCTGCCTCGTGCGCTGAACTCTCTGTGCTGGTGTGCCTGATTTTGACACGTGGCGTCCTGCGTGCAGCGTAGAGGATCTGAAGCGTTGCTTCATTTATGAAAGTTTAAATTTTCAAAGTAGAGCTTTGCTCTGATTGGGGGGAATCAGAAGCGTTGCTTCATCTCCCGTCTTGGAATTTGAACAGAGCTTTGCTCTGATTGGGGTAAACAACCACCACTACTTTTCGGCGTGATCTTTTGTTAGGTGGGTTGCAAGTATACTTTTGTCCGCTTCCTTATACACTTGTTCATTGTATCTAGTATACTCCATCTACCGCATGTATATTTTCCTTAGAGACGAGTCTGAAAGATTGTATTATATTTAACTCTAGGTGTCATGCTCGTGCGAGCCGACTTTTGTGATTATGTTGTGCTTATTGTTTTCTTTTCTTATTTGCTTATTTCTTTGCCTATGGTGTCGTATGTTTTTACTGCGTGGTTGTGTTCCGCCAAGGAGGCGTTGAGATTACTCCCAAGTGTGGTTGCTTATATATTTTTGCTTATGTATCGGTTTGGATCAAATTTTACAAAGGAGATGCTGCCGAAAATTTTAACGATAACTCAATTTTCAAAAAGGTTTTGAAATGACTATTCTACTATTAAAATTGACTCTTTAACAAAGTATTTCACCTCTTTACCTTAATTACGGTTTTGATTCTGGGCTTTCGGCTTACTTGAATTATGTTACGCCTTTAAACGTTATGTGATTTAAGTGTCGTTCATGTTCCGCATTTGGGTCGTGACACCTAAATCGAATCCAAACACTAAACTAGCAAACACTAGAAGGAGTTTAACTACTTGGTTAGTAATTACAACCTTTGTAGTTGTGTCCTTCATTTTCTGTGCCACTTCTTTAGCTCCTAGGTCATAGGGAACGAGCTTGGGAGTCGGTATTCCTTGTCGATGATTATCCATTGGAAGGAACCCAAGCTTAGGCTCTAGCTTCACACTAAAAGAAAATTGAAGAAACCAGTGATAAAAAATTGCTAAGAATTGATCAGTAGGATGTAGTAGTGGCTAATATCTAAGTGTTCTCTATTTTATTTTCTTCTTTCTCTGCTTAGAAAATATCAAAAGAGTGGAAGAAGAAGCTCAAGGGTGAGGGTGATCCAAAGTGAGTAAGCATGTCTTGAAAAAAATCATCTCTTTTCCTTTTAATCTTTTCTTTTAATGTGATGAATGGGTGGACTTGTGACTCACCATGATGAGTCATAAGTCAACACCATTCTCACATAAAGATGAAGAGATGAGAAGAGAAGAGATAGCCACCTCACATGTACACACACATACATATACTAATACAAGTATATGCTACGAATACATACACCCGAATTCGTATCAAAATATGAATATCGTATTCGTATAAAATATGAATAGAAGTATTTGTATAAAATATGAATACCCGTATTTGTATAAAGACACGAATACCCGTATTTATATAAAGACACAAATACCCTGTATTTATACAAATACCTGTATTCATATAAATATTATATTCTGTCAAAATACAAATACCAAACAGAGATATACCAAAAAGAGATATATAATACTAGCTCACATTTTATCCCAATGTGATAATCTGGCTATCTTTCAAACCAGTTAGTATTAACAAAATGTCCGATTAAAAGTACGTGTACAAAAACACGTATTTAATCGAACCTAAGTACGTGTCAAAATACGTACACTACATCGTTTCTCCTGAGCTGAGAAACCCTCTGTGTAGGACTCTAAAGACACGATAATACGCTGGCAGTAGATTTAACCATAAGCACGTCAGCAGCACTAGCTGTACATAACGGCTATCCAGGTACTGAACGAAAGGAAGGTCTATAAGCAAACTCGTTTGTATCCCTACTGAGCCTGAAAGTGACAGTCTCCATACAGTCCGGTCTGTTCGTCTAAGAGTATCGCAAATCGGGTCTAGGCGGTGGATAAAGTCAAACCCCTAATAACGCGATAAGTCGTGTCGATGTGAAGTCCATCACCCACTGAGAAACTACTGATCCAAATCAGTAAATCTCGTCCACCTTGGCCAAGGATTTCTGGTGATGGCCATCCGTGCACTGTGCGGCGTCTACCCCCAATACCTAGAGAGACGAATCCCCGATGATCTCCTCACTGCCTCCATGTGGCTCGGGATTATACCTAACTAAAACCTGCTTGCTCGACTCAGTAGATCCGTGGTAGGGTAGTAATCAAAGCACGGTGGGAACTCACACGAGACAAATGAAGATCTCAGATCGACAGACTAAGTTGTACTCATGTCACCAAAGAACTGATATCTGACAATAGGTATAATATCATCTAGCATGTTCCCGGCGAGTCCATCCAGTATAACACATAACCCAATGAGCACCTGTATACAATCTTTGGTGACTAACTAACACCAATGGCTGTGAGACCAGCCATCGCCCCTTGTCGGAGTCAAGAAATGTATACACTAGTCCACTCTAGAATATCATTGCCCAGTCTCGATATTCACACAACTAAGGATATTTAAGGATTTTCTTATAGACCACCCAGTTCTCACAAGTGTGATCGCCACAATAACCCAGGTAGTCAAGCATGAATCTTATGGGATCTATCTGTTAGATATGTATGCCCTAGAGGCCTGTGTTGTATAGGATGCTAGGCATGTATATGCACAGAAACATTCTTTGCTCGAAATGATAGTATGCTAAATGGTTTATCTTCATCTTAACGTGTGATGTGTTTTATTTCATATCTTTATATACATGTTGATGAAGCCCTTAGGATTATGCTGGACTGCTAGGATTATGATGTAGATCATACTAATGGGGCGTGGGCAGTCTATAAGCATATCCTTTAATAGTTCCTAGTCGAGGGAATATCGAGACACGACATCGATATTACAAGAGTAGACTAGTGTGTATGTTTCTTGACCCAGGGGAAATGGTTGTTCCCACAACCATTGGTGTTTGACAACAAAGATTGTACACAGGTGCCCATTGGAGAATGGGTACACCGAACAGGACTCGCCGAGAACTCCTAGATGGTATATATACCTATTGTCAGATAGCAGTTCTCTGGTGACACTTGTACAAGTTAGTCTATAGGCCCGGATTCCCACTGTGCTTTGATTTCCTCCCTACCACGGCTCAACTGAGTCGTACAAACAGATGGATTTCTGGTACAGTCCTGAATCACATGGAGGCAGTGAGTGATAGGAAGGGTTTCGTCTCTCCCGGTATAGGGAATTGATGTCGTGCTATGCTTGATCGGCCATAACAGCAAATCCCTGGCCAGGGTTCTCGAAATTTACTTATAAGAGTTATCAGTAGTTTCTCGAACCATTATGAGCCGTAAATCAGCATGACTTATAAAGTTACTAGGGTCTGACATTTACCACCCCTAGACTTCATATGCGACGTATCAGACGAAGAGATCGGACTGTATGGTAAGTGTTGCTTTCAGGCTCGTTAGGATTGTGATGAGTTCGCTCGTCGGCCACCTTTTCGTCATATACCCGGGCAGCCGTTACGCACAGCTAGTGCCGCTGACGTGCTTGTGGTTAAACCCACTGCCAGCGTACTATTGAGTCTTTAGAGTCCCACACAGAGGGTTCCCTGGTTCAGGCAAAAGATGTAGAGGTCGTAAGTTGTTATGGCAGCATTTCGATCATGTTCCTGTAATGGTTACAGGATTAATGATCGGAAGGATAATACTTGTAGGCTTTGGTTTAAGCTGGATACCGGTATTATATTATTGGATTATTTGTATTCGTATTTTTCGGAATTCGGATAGGGGTATACTTATACGGTATACGGTGGAGGGGTATTCTTGTAATTATACAAGAACGCCTTCTAGAAGGAGACACCTCATAATTGGATATTTATTTTGTGAAAATAAATATATGAGGTGGAATTTGGAGAAATGTCAAAGCATGGATGAAGAAATGGCTTCTATCATTTTATATTCATTTGGGCTTACTATTGAAGCATGGTGCATTATTTTGGAGAAAAATAATACATGCTTCAATTATTTTTTCTTTTAGCCATATCTTTTTTCCATGCTTGAATTTTTCATTGATCACTCTAACATTCTCTCTCCTCATTATCTCCTTCTTCCTCATCTTAGCTTTACCCTTCACATGTGATGTGAATCAAAAACTTAGGGCTAATAATAATCCAGTACTTGATCTCTACATCATCTAAGTGATCTCTTCTAGCACACTTGATCTCTTAGTTAACTCTTGAGAAGAGTCTGAAGCTTGTTCTACAACTCTCGGGTGGATCATCTACGTCTTGAGGTGACCGAAGATCGAGGACATCTCAACCATCAAAGGAGCTAAGGAGTCGCGGCGGAAAGAAGACCCGAATGACCATTTCCTTGAGGTATAACCCCTATCCTAGTAGATAAGATCTCTAGATAGGATTACTAGTTATGTTTTAGCACAAGATCTAGGTTTAAAGTAGGTGTTGCATGCAAGAAAATTATTTTTTGCCACTTCCGCCTCCTCACAAGTGTTGTGAAGGTGTGCAACATCTATTAACACTATCAACAAGTAATAGTAATCAGTAATACCACATAATATATGTAAATGATTATAAAGACAAACAAGATAGCATACCATCATCTCGAGTAAGACTGCTCTACCCGTATAGGTCCTCCCTCAATCATCATAATCTCCTTCCTGCGATTACAATAATTGTCTTAAGAGAACTATAACCAACATTAAAGTCCAATGATCGTGACTTTTCCATCTTTTTCTTCATGTCGCATCATCACTTTTTCATTTTGATCATTGCACCAATTAAAGATATATGTTGCCCCTTATCTGTCCTCTATGATCCATGTGTTGCATATAAGGGATATATTGGTTGTGGGAACCCGTATCTTGATCATTTGTCCATCTGGTTTGCAGTATTGGCTTAAAGTCGATGAAAATTTCCAGAATGTGTGTGTTTTGCGTTGCGAATGACTTTATTCCCCAGAATACCTGAAATCTGTACTTATGTAGCAGTCATGGATTAATAGCACATGTTTATTAACAAAATGATACAGGGCGGTATTAAATGAAATTAATCATGATGGGCACACACTTACACGTAGGGGTATACGATCAATAATGTAATAAGAAGTGGGGTGAAGATTTGGAACTTAGATTTCTTTTAGGCTTAATACTATTGGGGTCAAAAATTACACCCTGGTTGACCAAGTCAAAGTCAAGTCAACCCTAAGCCAAGTGGGCCCGAGCCCAGGAAAGTAGGCCTTAGCCTAAGCCAAGTGGACTTAAGCCCAAGTCAAGACCGAGCATGGAAGGGGCCGGCACCATGACAAAAAGAAAGAAGCTATAAATTAGTTTAATGTATTTTTTAAACAAATGTATGGAAAATGGGCAAAAACCCAAAAACTTTGTAAACCCCATGTCTTATGTGCAAAAAGGAATAGGCACATGAGGCATGGGGAGGCACAAGTGCAATATGGAAAATCCCAAGAAGCTATATGTAAAGTGTGTACCCTATAAAAGGCAAACATGATGAGAAAATCAAAAACAACTTTCATTCTCTCAAAAAATTCTAGGGTTCTGTGCCTCTTCCTTCCTCAAGGTTTTAAACCTTTTTTTTGAATTAAATCAATAGTTTAACTCTTTCTTTTCCAAAAACAAATTGTTTTTCACCGTAAAACTCTTGAAAGGGAGCCCAGATCTTCTATCAAATCTCTAAAAGGAGAGAATTTTAAGTCTCACCCCCCTTTCTCTAAGAACCAGCCAACACAGAGGAGGAAGAAGGAGACCCATGTCCAAAAATCACACTTTAGGAAGATCCAAGACTCAAGAGAAGATCAAGGGTTCAAAGGAGAAGAAAGGGGTCCCCTTTCATCATCTCCAAAAATCTCTTGGGAGTTTAACTCCGAACAAGAATCTCTTCTTTAAGAGTTTAACTCCAAACCAATCTTTGAGAATCTCAACTCCAAGATTCAAATCCTCGAAGGAGTTGAGCCCCAAAAATTCAGAACTTTTAAGAGTTTAACTCCATAAAAAAAATTCTTTTTTTAGGATTTTAACTCCAAAAGTCACTCGGGAGTTCAACTCCCAGTCCAGAAGCTAAGACCCTTTCCCCGTGGGCGCCTAGCGCTCACGTACAGGGCGCATGATCCGCTGATGCCCAGCGCCCACACACCATGCACGTGAACCGCTGGCACCCAGCGCCCGCGTGTAGGGCACGTGGCCCGCTGGCGCCCAGTGCCCGCGCGCCACGCACGTAGCCTGCTGGCGCCCAGCGCCCATGTTCCATCTCACGTTTCCTTAGGACGCTCCTCACCCCTCTTTTTCCCATACGCTCCATACTCAAATCGCATCCCCCGCTAGAAAAAATTTCTAACAGGATGCTGCCCTGCACTCTACAGGGGGCTGCTAGCCCTTTTGACCCCCAGCACGCTATCCGGATAGCGGGACGTGCAGGGTTGCCTAGCACAGCAGCAAGATTTTGGGAGGCATCTTCCATGCCAAATTAAAATTTTGCCGTTCAAGCTAACCGTAACCTTAGAATCGTATACTAGAAAAAGCGACGATATGAAATGCAAACGACTTTGCGACTAAAGTGAACAAGGAATACAACTTTTTGTAGACTGGTGTTAGTGCATGTTGCATGCTCCCACAACTCTTGTGAGGTGGCGGAAGTGATAAACGAAAATTTTCTTTGCATAAAACACGCACTTTCAAAAGATCTTGTCTAAACCACAACTAGAAAACCCTAACTAGAGATTCTATCTACTATGTTAGGGATTATACCTTGATGATCCGGTCCTTCGGGTCTTCTTTGATGATCTCCTTGGCTCCTTGGATATTGTCGATGTGCTCGATCTCCGGCTACCCTAAGACATAGATGATCCACGCAAGAGTTGCCATGCAAGCTAAAACCCTTCTCAAGAGCTAAACCTAGAGATCAAGTTTGCTAAACATGGTCACTGGGATGATGTAGAGATTAGTGTATTGGATTATCTTTGATCCTTGGCTTTTGATTCACATCTCATTTGAGTCTTAAAGCAAGGAAGAAGAATGATGATAGAAGAAGGAGAGAGGAATTGTTTTTCATCATGAGAAAATTCAAGCATGATAAAATGATATATTCAAAATGGAAATAATTGAAGCATGGAATTTAAAATTTGCACCATACTTCAATAGTAACTCCAAAAGATTAAAATATAAAACAACCCATTCTCACAACCATGCTTGGACTTTCTAATTTCCACCTCATATATTAATTTTCATAAAATAAATAATGTATTATGAGGTAGCATCTTCTAGAAGGTATTCTTGTAACAATTACAAGAATACCCCTCCTCTGTATACCGTATACCGTATACCCGTATCCGAATTCCGAAAAATACGAATACCAATAATCCAATAATATAATACCGGTATCCGGCTTAAACCAAAGCCTACCGGTATTATCGTTCCGATTATTATTCCTGTAACAATTACACGAACATAATCGAAACCCTGCCGCAATACCTTACGGCTGCCGTAACAACTTACGGCCTCTACATCTTTCACCTGAACCAGAGAACCCTCTGTGTGGGACTCTAAAGACTCGAAAGTACGCTGGTAGTGGGTTTAACCACAAGCACGTCAGCGGCACTAGCTGTGCATAACGGCTACCCAGGTACATTACGAAAAGGTGGCCGACGAGCGAACTCATCACAACCCCAACGAGCCTGCAAGAAACACTTACTGTACAGTCCGGTCTCTTCGTCTGATACGTCGCATATGAAGTCTAGGTGTGGTAAATGTCAGACCCTAGTAACTTTATAAGTCATGCTGATTTACGGCTCATAACAGTTCGAGGAACTCCTGATAACACTAACTAGTAAACCTCGAGAACCCTGGCCAGGGATTTAGGTGTTATAGCCGATCAAATATAGCGCGACATCAACTCTCTATACCGGGAGAGACGAAACCCCTCCTATCGCTCACTGTCTCCATGTGATTCGGGACTGTACCCAAAGTCCACCTATTTGCACGACTCAATAGAGCCGTGGTAGGGTGGAAATCAAAGTGCAGTGGGAACCACACAAGACTCCATGACGATCTCGGGTCTACAGACTAACCTGTACAAGCGTCACCTGAGAACTGCTATCTGATAATTGGTATATATACCATCTAGGATTTCTCGGCGAGTCCTGTTCGGTGTACCCATTCTCCAATGAGCACCTGTGTACAATATTTGATGTCAAACACCAATGGTTGTGCAATCAACCATCGCCCCCAGGGTCAGGAAACGTACACACTAGTCTAACTTGGTAATACCGATGCCCTGTTTCGATATACCCTCGACTAGGAACAATTAAAGGATATGAGTATAGACTATCCAGGCCCCACTATTATGATCTCATCATAATCCTGGTAGTCAACCATAATCCTAAGGGCTTCATCAACATGCATATAAAGATATGAAATATTACACAAGTTAAGATAAAGAAAAAAGAGATAGCATACTATCATTTCGAACAAAGATTGTTTCTGTACATATACATGCCTAGTATCCTGTACAATGCAGGCCTCTAGGGCATACATATCTAACAATCTCCCACTTGCACTAAGGCCTGTAGTTTATGCAATAAGTACCCACTGTCTGCACTAGAACCAGTTGCCGGCTTACCGCATGCCCAACATCTCGAACAGTTTCTCAAACTGGACTTAAGGGATGGCCTTGGTGAATGGATCTGCTGTGTTGTCTTTCGTGTCTACTCTCCGTACCTCGATATCCTGGCGATCCGCTATTTCCCTGATGAGGTGATACCGCCTCAAGATATGTGTGGATTTCTTATGGGACCTTGGTTCCTTTGCCAAAGCCATGGCTCCATTGTTGTCGCAATACAGGGGTATTAGATTAGCAATGGATGAAACCACCTGAAGTTCAGAAATGAACTTCCTCATCCAGACTGCCTCTTTTGCGGCATCATTAGCAGCAATATACCCAGCTTCCATCGTAGAATCAGCGATGGTATCTTGCTTGGAACTTTTCCAACATACCGCCCCTCCATTTAGGGTAAATACAAACCCTGAGATGGACTTACTATCATCCTTGTCGCTCTGGAAGCTGGAGTCGGTAAATCCCTCCATCTAGAGATCTCCATTACCACACACTAAGAACATTTATTTAGTTCTTCTCAAGTACTTCAGAATGTTCTTCACAGCAGTCCAGTGTTTCTCCCCTGGGTTAGATTGATACCTACTTACTGCACTCAGTGCATAAGCTATATCTGGACGAGTACATAACATCGCATACATTATAGATCCTACTGCCGAAGCGTAGGGTATAATTCTCATGCGAGCCCTCTCCTCATCAGTCTTTGGAGACATCTCTTTGGAGAGGGTGATCTCGTGACAAGCGGGTAAATTACCCCACTTGGAATCTTCCATACTAAACCTCTTTAGTATGGTGTCAATTTATCTCGATTGGGACAATCCCAACAATTTCTTAGATTTATCTCTATAGATCTTAATCCCCAGAATGTACGAGGCATCGTCCAGTTCTTTCATGGAGAACTTCTGCGATAAGAATAGTTTGACCGATTGTAGCATCGGAATATCATTTCCTATCAAGAGTATGTTTTCTACGTACAATACGAGGATTGTGACAGTACTCTCTACAATCCTTTTATAAATACATGGTTCATCCACATTTTTGATAAAACCAAACTCTTTGATTGTATCATCAAAGCAGATGTTCCAACTCCGTGATGCCCGCTTTAATCCATAGATGGATTTAAGAAGCCTGCATGCTTTTCCGCTGCTCCCACTATCAATGAAGACTTCTGGCTGATCCATAAAAACGCATTCTTCTAAATCACCATTTAGGAATGCCGTTTTAACATCCATTTGCCAGATCTCATAATCATAGTGAGCAGCTATAGCAAGCAGGATCCGAATGGATTTGAGCATTGCGACTGGTGAAAAGGTTTCATCATAGTCCAGTCCTGGTCTTTGACGAAATCCTTTCGCTACCAGCCTAGCTTTATAGGTCTCCACCTGATCATCCACACCGATCTTTCTTTTAAAGATCCATTTGCACCCTATGGGTTTTACTCAAGAAGGTGTAACCTCCAAATTCCATACTTTGTTGGTATGCATGGATTCCATTTCGGATCTCATAGCATCCAGCCACTTCACTGAGTCACTACTCGTGATAGCTTGCTGAAAACTAGTAGGGTCATCATCATCCATGATGCAATCTTCCCTATCACCATCAATTAGAAAACCGTAGTATCTATCAGGTGGGCGAGAAGTCCTACTAGATCTACGGAGTGGCTGAGGTTCGTCAGGTTCTATTGAAAGCTCAGGTTCAACCAAATCATCGGTAATTGTTTGTGTATCTGGAATTTCTTCCAGTTCTACCGCATTGCCAACAGTATCATTTGTAAAAAATTCATTTTCTAAAAATGTATCATACTGAGAAACAAACACCCTTTGTTCCTCCTTGCGGTAGGATAAATATCCATACGAGTGTTTTGGATATCCCACAAATCTACACAAAACCGATCGTGTCTCAATTTTTTCCGGATTCTGCTTTTTCACAAAAGCCGGACAATCCCATATCTTAATTCTTTTAAGAGATGGTCTCTTCTCATACCATATCTCATATAAAGTGGTAGACACGGTTTTGGTCGGAACCCTGTTCAATAGATAAATCGCAGTCTCCAATGCGTGCCCCCAGAATGATATTGGTAACTCAGCATCATTCATCCTAGATCGTACCATATCTAATAGGGTACGATTCCACCTTTCCGATACACCGTTGTGTTGTGGTCTGTACGGAGGAGTGAGCTGAGAGAGAATCCCATTCCCTTTTAGGAAATCTAGAAACTCTGAGCTTAGATACTCTCCTCCTCGATCTGATCGAAGTTTCTTGATACTTAAGCCTGTTTGTTTTTCTACTTCAGATTTATACTCCTTGAATTTTTCGAAGGCTTCGGACTTATGTTTCAATAAGAACACGTGCCCGAATCTCGATAAATCATCAGTGAAGGTTAAGAAGTACGAAAAACCACCTCTTGCATGTGTAGACATTGGTCCACATACATCACTATGTATGAGGCCTAAGAGTTCAGTAGCCCTCTTTCCGTGTCCAGTAAACGGAGTTTTGGTTAGTTTACCCTTGATACAAGACTGGCAAGTCGCATAAGATTTTTATTCAAACGGGTCCAAATATCCATCTTTATGTAGCTTTGTTAGTCTTGTTTCGTTAATATGACCAAGTCTACAATGCCAAATGAATGCTTCATTTATGTCTGAAACCTTTCTTTTGTTTGTGTGCTGTACGTTAAAAAAGGTATGTTTGTTTAGGATGTATATCTCGTTATTTAATGTACCAGACCCAATCAACTATTGATTTAGGTTAATGTTCATAACATTAGATTGCAATACAAAAATATATCTTGCATTGTCCAACACTGATATAGATATAATATTACATAACATAGAGGGTACAAAATAACACGGGTTCAAACCCAATATACAACCCGACGACAAACCATGGTGATACTCTCCCACTGCTTAGCATGTACTGAGGAACCATTCCCAATTCGGAGAGTGTGATCACCTTTCTTCAAAAACTTGCTATTTCTCAACCCCTGCATACAATTGCAGATATGAGATCCTGACCCAGTATCTAATACCCAGGAAGCAGAGTTAATTGAAAAACAGTTTTCTATTACGAACACACCTGAAGTAGAAGCTTCACCCTGCTTCTTCTTCTTGAGGCCGGACAAGTATCCAACACAGTTTCTCTTCCAGTGCCCAGTCTGGTGGCAGTGGAAACATTCCCCTCGTCCTGTCGCAGCAGCCCCTTTCTTGTCCTTTCCCAGTGCCTTTTTCACTCCGCCTCTTTGCTTGATGGGATTTTTCTTCTTCTTTCCTTTTCCCTTGAATTTGGCTTTTGGGACGGAGGAAGAAGATGGCCCAGCAATAAGAGCGGGAGTTTTCGCTACCTTTAGTGTGCTCTCTGCACTCCTCAACATATTGAGGTGTTCAGACAAAGACTTTTCCATGTTGTCCATGTTGAAGTTTACAATGAATTGAGCAAAGGCAGGGGAAAGGGACTGTACAACAATATCAACATACCGCTCATTCTCCATTGTCCAACCCAGGTCCTCAAGTTCTTCGATAAGTCCAATCATCTTCAATACATGGTCACTTACAGACGTGCCAGCAGCCATTCGCATCTGAAACAACTTTCCAGATGCCTCGTATCGGAGAGTATGAGATTGCTCTCCATACAACTCTTTTGTATGGAGAAAAATGGATTGAACATCCATCTTCTCGTGCTGCTTCTGATGTTCATTGTTCATAGAAGCAAGCGCGAGGCACTTGGCTGTGGCGCAGTCTATATCCCATGACTTGCGGATTTCTTTATCCGCAACTGAAGAATCAGGGCTTGGGATAGGAGGGGCTGGAGTAGTCAGGACGTATCCGACCTTATCATAGGTCAGGGCAATATTCATGTTCCTTAGCCAATCTTTGTAATTCGGTCCCGTGAGTTTATTTTTGTCTAATAAAAGCTTAAGTCCCGTCATAGGTATCTGCCATTAGGAGAGAGAAAAGAAGACACTCAGCGATTTCTCTTGCATAATTAGATAGGTTATTAATCTTATCTAACTGATGTCTCCCACTGCTTTTTATCAAATTTTCCTTCAAACCTTCAAAAGGAAAACTAGCCTGGATTAATTGCAATTTAAACGTTCGCTAACCGGTCGGCCAGGCCAGTGTCAGTACTCCGAGGGAGGTTCCCCATGCTTTCGCGCAGACCTAATTAAAGTAAGCCTCATTTTCCTAGAGGCGTAACCCTGTTGACACCTTTCTAGACACCTACTGGATTAGCTAATTATAAAGTGCAAAACTTTCACGGGAGTAACCTTTACTCACAGCGGGATCAGGATCCAACTATCATATAGAAGGTATGCAATCTCATTGCAAATTTCAACTCTTGAAATTCCCGATATGATTTTTGCCCCTAGTGTCTTATGACCTTAACTATTAAGCACT
This sequence comes from Agapanthus africanus, assembly GCA_030015575.1. Taxonomy (NCBI): domain Eukaryota; kingdom Viridiplantae; phylum Streptophyta; class Magnoliopsida; order Asparagales; family Amaryllidaceae; genus Agapanthus; species Agapanthus africanus. The sequence goes on from JASDDO010000012.1 coordinate 273,981,264, forward strand.
AGTCATGTTCTACCCTCCATTTCGGGATTGATTTAGACCCACCCGCATGGCCCTTAACTATGGTCAACAAAGTCATGCGAATATCCTAATTGATCGCATCAAATTCTTTGTAGGATGACATCACTTAGCTACCGTACACCACGCCTTAACTATAGTCAACAAACATGGCACGAATACTAAGTACTTTGCTTCCTAAAATGGCGGAGGGAAACGAATGGTTTTTATGAAAACCCTTAACATTTTGAACTTGATAACGTTGTAGAATCGAGTGAGAGGGAGTGGTTTAGGCTCCAGTTTTAAAAATCGAATGGTTTTATAGCATCTTTCTAATTTTGCTAAAGAGGTCACACCCGTTGAAGGGATCTCGGCTCTTTCCTTATCGAATAAGGTGCTGGATATGTAAATACCACGATGCAAAGCAAAAGTTAGATCAACTATAAAATCAAGTCGAGTGCTTTGTAACATTTGCCAGTTTCGCTAAAGGGGTCACTCCCGGTGAAGGGATCTCGGCCCTTTCCTCATCGAATGAGGTGCAGGATATTCAAGAATACCACTATGCAAAGAAAAAGCTAGAGTTACCCATTTTAAAAAGTTTGATTCTACAACATCTTTAGGTTTCTTTTTCTTGACATTAATCGCATTAATGTTGTCCCATCATTTACGTTTCCTAAACATCACAGAAATGAAACGAAAATAGAACGTACGCTTATGCCATCCGCATTCACCACGGGGTCCCGTCATGTACCGTTAGGTTACTTAACTAACGGCAAAACGGGGGCTGGACTAGCGCAGGTGCAAAACATAAGCAACGTTTATTATATATCTCATATATAAATATAGCCATTATAGATCACAGATGAATACATTGGATATACTAGGAATTCCGCATTTCATTCAAGCCTTAATGAAAGATGGGTTCCACGGTCGTGATGAATAGCCAAAACCCCACCCTAGACCCCTACGGGTGCGGCAAACTACCCGCCAAATTCCCGAAGTGGAGCAACCTTCCTCAACAAAGTGAGTAGGACACTCGGCACTTCGAAAACCCGGTAGTTTGTGCACCCCACCTTGGGTCTATCCTAGGAGCAAAAACTGTAAAAAGAAATTATACAATGGTGGCTACAACCTCATCCCGGATGTGCCCCGCAAAATAACATTACATTTCTTTTTACAAATTACATTGAATGAAAGAAAAGAAAAACGCTCTTCTCACACCCCCGGCCATTCATCACGACGATCCAACACATTCATATACACATACCATCTCATAATATCATTACAGAAGTGTGCAACCCCGACTAATCGACTTATAGCAATTAATCGACGTTTCAAACACACATAACAAATAATTGAAAACCCGATTAGCCAAGCACTTTAGAATTTCGATCGATAATTTTAAACCATGACAACACTTGTCATCTTCCAGTGCACAAACAACTTTGTGAAAATTACAGATGTCCCAGAAACACTATTTCCTTAATCTAAGCAAACTGCTGAAAAACGAGTCAACTCGACTACGACTCGGCCGCGGATCGGCGGCCAAACACTGAGTTTGGCCGCGGATCTGCGGCGTTCCTGGCGAGTTAGAGACTCGTTTTTCAACAGTGTGCTTTGAAAACCCTGCTTGTATTTTTAAGGCCACTGAAATGATTTTTTTAACACTTTAAAAAATTGACAGTAGCAGGGGCAGAAAACATGCTTTCGGGAGAAAAACTTGTCTATCGAGGTTCTAACTTTTAGCTAACAATCTAATTATGGTTTAGTTAGGCTCTGATACCATGTTAGCGCAAGTTGCATGCTCCCACAACTCTTAAGAGGCGGCGGAAGTGATAAACGAAAATTTACTTTGCATACAACACGCACTTTCCAAAGATCTTGTCTAAACTACAACTAGAAAACCCTAACTAGAGATTCTATCTACTATGTTAGGGATTATACCTAGATGATCCGGTCCTTCGGGTCTTCTTTGATGATCTCCTTGGCTCCTTGGATGTTGTCGATGTGCTAGATCTCCGGCCACCCTAAGACCTAGATGATCCATGCGAGAGTTGTCATGCAAGCTAAAACCCTTCTCAAGAGCTAAACCTAGAGATCAAGTTTGCTAAACATGGTCACTAGGATGATGTAGAGATTAGTGTATTGGATTGTCTTTGATCCTTGGCTTTTGATTCACATCTCATGTGAGTGTTAAAGCAAGGAAGAAGAAGGAGGAGAGAAGAAGGAGAGAGAAATAGTTTTTCATAATGAGAAAATTCAAGCATGAGAAAATGATATATTCAAATGGAAATAATTGAAGCATGGAATTTAAAATTAGCACCATACATCAATAGTAACTCCAAAAGATTAAAATATAAAACAACCCATTCCCACAACCATGCTTGGACTTTCTAATTTCCACCACATTTATTTATTTTCATAAAATAAATAATGTATTATGAGGTGGCATCTTCTAGAAGGTATTCTTGTAACAATTACAAGAATACCCATCGTCCGTATACCGTATACCGTATACCCGTATCTGAATTCCGAAAAATACGAATACCAATAATCCAATAATATAATACCGGTATCCGGCTTAAACCAAAGCCTACCTGTATTATCGTTCCGATTATTATTCCTGTAACAATTACAAAAATATAATCGAAACCCTTCCGCAACACCTTACGGCTGCCGTAACAACTTACGGCCTCTACATCTTTCGCCTGAACGAAGGAACCCTCTTTGTGGGACTCTAAAAACTCGACAGTACGCTGGCAGTGGGTTTAACCACAAGCACGTCAGCGGCACTAGCTGTGCGTAACGGCTACCCAGGTACATGATGAAAAGGTGGCCAACGAGCGAACTCATCACAACCCTAACGAGCCTGCAAGCAACACTTATCGTACAGTCCGGTCTCTTCGTCTGATACGTCGCATATGAAGTCTAGGGGTGGTAAATGTCAGACCCCAGTAACTTTATAAGTCATGGTAATTTACGACTCATAACAGTTCGAGGAACTACTGATAATACTTACCAGTAAACCTCGAGAACCCTGTCCAGGGATTTAGATGTTATAGCCGATCAAACATAACGCGACATCAACTCCCTATACCGGGAGAGACGAAACCCCTTCTATCGCTCACTGTCTCCATGTGATTCAGGACTGTACCCAAAGTCCACCTGTTTTCACGACTCAATAGAGCCGTGGTAGGGTGGAAATCAAAGTACAGTGGGAACCTCACAAGACTCCATGACGATCTCGGGTCTATAGACTAACCTGTACAAGTGTCACCTGATAACTACTATCTGACAATTGGTATATATACCAGCTAGGAGTTCTCGGCGAGTCCTGTTCGGTGTACCCATTCTCCAATGAGCACCTGTGTACAATCTTTGATGTCAAACACCAATGGTTGTGGAATCAACCATCGCCCCCCTGGGTCAGGAAACGTGCACACTAGTCTAACTTGGTAATACCGATGCCCTGTCTCGATATACCCTCGACTAGGAACCATTAAAGGTTATGCGTATAGACTATCCAGGCCCCACTATTATGATCTCATTATAATCCTGGTAGTCAAGCATAATCTAAATGGCTTCATCAACATGCATATAAAGATATGAAATATTACACAAGTTAAGATAAAGAAAAAACAGATAGCATACTATCATTTCGAGCAAAGATTGTTTCTGTACAGATACATGCCTAGTATCCTATACAATACAGGCCTCTAGGGCATACATATCTAACAACTGGTCATTCACTTCATTAGCTCCGTGTAGTAGTCCCTTCGCTGCGATCATGAACTCCCGGACTCTAGAGAGGCTCCCATGAAGAAATGAACATGCTTGCATCGAAGTCTTCGAGGCCGAAGATGATCTACGTCGAGGAGACACTAACCCAAGCTACCTCTTCACTAATTATAGAATTAGTGAAGCAAACACCCTAAACTAAATGGCAACTAGTAGAGGATGATGAAGTATGAAGTGGGCTCACTTTAGATTTATTTTTCTCACTCATTTTCCATCATCTCCATTGAAGCTAGAAAGCTTTGAGGAAGAAGAAAAAGAAAAACTATCTTGATTAAATTATCTAAAAGATAATGGCAACCCTTGGTGAGTTAGTATCATATACTAACCTTTGTAGAGAGTTAACCATGGCTATGTTTAATGGTTGGGTTTATAAATATCTTTAGTAAAACAAAAGAAGTAGACTAAGTCAATGACAATCCAAGCTTCTCCATGCTTCTTGCCATGACAAAATCATTTAGTTTTGAATTACTTAATCCATTAAAAACCCTAGTTTTAAACCAAGCACGGTGTAAGTCAGACACACACCCAAGTTGCATGTATCATCAAACATGACACAAAATATGTACACAAATATATATCACATATATACATATGCACAGATCAAGTGAGAAAAGAAATCTTAACTGAATTAATATTAGTTACTGTAATTTAATATATCAAATATATAATTATACATTAAATCATTAAATCAACACTTGATTTAATAATCCGGTTATATCATATATAACCGACTAATATCAAATGTAACAACTTATCGAATCAACACTTGATTCGATAACACGGCTATATCACATATAACCGACCTATGTCACAAATCGCGAGAATAGAATACAGTATCTCATATCATATTAGTCTCGGTCCCGCACATATCACATATGTGATCCTACTCCATTTCACTTGAGCCATGAATGTAGGACTCTAAAGACTAGTCAATACGCCAGCAGTAGGTGATGATCATATCAAACACCCACAAGCCGCAAGCGGTTTTCTAAACGTAACGGTCACCCGGGTATTGAGCGATCAGAAGATCAACAAGAAAGCCTGCTCACACTCCTGTGAATCCAATCAGTAACACTACCGTACAGTCCGGTCTCTTTGTCTGATATGTCGTATATCTCGTCTAGGGGTGGTAAACGTCAGACCCCAGTAACTCGATAAGTCGTGCCGATGTAAGGCTCATAACGGGTCGAGAAACTACTGATAACACTTAACATTATATCTCTGAAGCAGCCCTGGCCAGGGACTTCCTGTTATTGCTAATCGAGCACAACGTAACATCAACCCCCAATACCGGGAGAGACGAAACCCCTCCTATCGCTCATTGCCTCCATGTGATTCGGGAAAGTACCCAAAAGCCACCGTTTTGCACATTCTCTTGAACGTGGTAAGGTGGAAATCAAAGAACAGTGGGAATCACACAAGACTCTATGACGATCTCGGGTCTACAGCTAACCTGTACAAGTGTGACCAGAGAACTGCTATCTGGCGATAGGTATAATACCATCTAGGAGTTCTCGGCTAGTCCGTTTAGTGTACCCAGTCTCCACTGAGCACCCTATACCATCTCTGATGTCAAACACCAATGGATATGGGATCATCCATCACCCATCTACATGGGACGAGAAGCTACACGCTAGTCTACTCTGGTATATCGATGCCCTGTCTCGATACACCCACGACTAGGAACATTTGAAGGATGTACTTACCGACTACACTGTCCCCACTAGTATGATCTGCATCATAATCCTGGTAGTTAAGTACTCATCCTAAGGGCTTTATCAACATGTAACATGGAGACAATCAGTGTACATGTTAAGATAAATAGAAACCAGATAGCATACTATCATGTCGAGCAAGAAAGTCCTCCCTATATATGTCCAAGTATCTACTACAATATACATCGTATGTACAGTAATGGCCTCTAGGGCATACATATAACTAACAATCTCCCACTTGAACTAGGGCCATATGTTGTAGTATGCAATACCCAACAATCAGCAGTGGTTGTAGTATCACATACTCAACCATCCCATAAAAGTCTCTCTTGGGAAAAGGCCTTTGTGAGTGGATCCGTCGTGTTGTCCTCTGTAGTCTACTCTCCTAACCTCGATCTCCCTGGAGATCATCCATCTCCATGATCAGGTGATACTGCCTAAGAATATGTCTGGATCACTGATGGGATGAGAGTTCCTTGGCCTAAGCCACAACTCCATTGTCACACAATGGTAGGAACGAAGTTCATCACATGAACTAATATACACCAAGACTACCTCTTTGGTAGCATCGTTGGTAGCGATGTATCCAGCCTTTATCATCTATTTTTCCACGGTATCTAGCTTGGAACTCTTCCAACATATCGTCCCTTCACTGAGGGTACGGACAATGACTGTGACTGACTTTTAGTCGACCTTACCACCCTGGAAGCTATCCAGTGATTTTCACCAGGATTGATTGATACCATCTCACTACACCTAGTGAGAATCCAAACATCCATTTAGATCCATCTCATAGATCCAAAACCCAGGATTTAGGTGCTATCACCTTGAACCTATAAGGAGAATCATTATGGTAAGAGGAGATTGACCGAGTGTAGCATAGGAAACTCCTTCCCGATCAAAAGTATGTCATCCATGTACAATACAAGGAAGACCACCTTACTCTCTACTACCTTTTTGTAAATACAGGGTTCATCTACTATTTTGATGAAGTCAAACTCTTTGACTACCACATCAAAACAGACGTTCCAACTCCGCGATGCCTGCTTTAATCCGTAAAGAAACTTGCACACGTTTCCGCTGCTCCCATTGTCTACGAAGCCCTCTGGCTGTGTACTTATAGACGCTCTCTTCTAAATCACTATTTAGAAAAGCAGTTATGACACCCAACCGCCAGATATCGTAGTCATGGTATGTAGCAATGGCAAGTTGGATCCGGATGGTCTTAAGCATAGGCACTAGAAAAGGTTTCAACATTATCCACACCTGGTCGATGAAGAGAACCTTTTGTAATAAGTCTCAACTTTTCCATCTACACCAAGTAATCATCTCAAGATATACTTGCTCCTGATGGGGATTTAACCTTTCAGATAAAGCAACCAAAGTCCATACTTTGTTAGTGTATAGGGATTCCATCTCAGATCGCATAACACCCAGCCGTTCTTACAGAGTCCTCACTCCCGATGGCCTGCTCGAAACTAGTTGGGTCATCATCTCATGATGCAATCCTCGCTCCCACTGTCATAGAGAAAACCGAAGTATCTCTCAGGTGCGTGAGGAGCCCTACCAGATCGGCGGAGAGGCTGAGGTTCGTCGGGAACTATTGAATCCTCCGGTTCTACCAAATCATCATCTGTAGTTTGTATAGCTGGAACTCCTTACAGTTCTACCTCATGACCACAAATTTGTTTCCAAAATAAATTCCTTTTCTAAAAAGGTGGTTATGCCGAGAAATAAAACACCATTTGTTCCTCAGTGCGGTAGAAGATATTCCCTTGCGAATGATTGAGATATCCAACAAACTTCCACAGAACTGATCTTGCCTTGATCTTGTCCGGATTTTTCTTTTAGACATAGGCCGGACAACCCCAAATCTTAACTTACTTAAGAAATGGGCTCTTCCTATACCATATCTCATATGAAGTGGTAGGCATTTGATTTGGTTGGAACCCTATTCAATAGGTATGCAGCTTCTCAAGTGCATAACCCCAAAAAGGAAATAGGTAACTCAGTAGTACTCATCATAGAGTTCACCATATCATATAGGATGCGATTGCTCCGCCCCGATACACCGGCGTGCTGTGGTGTATACAGAGGAGTAATGCCGATAGAGAATCTCATTCTCCTTTAGAATAGTCCAGAAATTCCGTGCTCAAGTATTCTCCACCCTGATATCATCAAAGGACATAATACTTATACCCGTTTTGGTTCTCTACTTCTAACTTATATTCTTTGAATTTATCAAAAGGTTCAGACTTGTGTTTCAATAGGAACATATGTCCGAATCTTGAGAGATCGTCAGTGAATGTAATGAAGTACAAAGAACTAGTTCTGTCATGTATAGACAAGGGATTTACATATAAGTCTACGGTAGCGCCCCGGCCGTTTGTCCGAGGCCAAAATGCGGAAACGAAAACTTTTTCAAACTAGAAACCGGAGCTATCGTATACTTTAAATCCGGATCGAACCATTAACCTATAACAAGCAACTAGAGAAAGGGTTGGAAAGCTATATCGATCGATCCGTGTCCTTCGGTCTTTGGCCAACATCCCAAGCTCCCCGCGGCATCTCCGATCTCGATCTCCTCGCCGGAAAGGGCACTACATCTTCGATTCTTTTTACGGGCTCCCGCTTCATTCGAAGCTGTTGGATATAGTGCCCTCAGAGTCAATTATTGGATCACAGGCACGTGATTGCAATGATTGAGGGAGGACCTATGCCAGTAGAACAGTCTTACTCAAGATGATAGTATGCTATCTGGTTTATCTTTATCATCGTGTACTGCTTTAGGTGACCTTACAGGTCACTATTGCGCGTTGATAGAGCCCTTAGGATTCTTGCTTGACAGCCAGCAGTATGATGGCGATCATATACGTGGGAGCAGGGGTCTATAAGCACATCCTTAAAAGGTCCCTAGTCATGGGAGTTTTCGAGACAAGGCATCGATACTCCAGAGTAGACTAGTGTATACAGTCGAGACCCCGACGAGGGGCGGTGGCCGGTCTCACAAGCCGCTGGTGTCAGTTGGTTCACCTAAAATGTATACAGGTGCTCATTGTGTTATGAGTACACCGGACAAGACTCGCCGGGAACATGCTAGTTGGTTTTATACCTAACGTCAGATAGCAGTTCCCTGGTGACATGTGTACAGGTCAGTTCATCGACCTGAGATCGTCATTAGTCTCGTGTGAGTTCCCACTGTACTTTGATTACTACCCTACTGCGGCTCAAAAGAGTCTTGCAAACTGGTTTTAGTTGGGTACAGTCCCGAGCCACATGGAGGCAGTGAGCGGATCTGCAGGGGTTCGTCTCTCCCGGTATTGGGGGTGAGGTCGCGTTGTGTCTAGGAGAGCCATTACACGAAGTCCTTGGCCAAGGCAGGAGATTCACTGGTAGGTATTCCAGTAGTATCTCAGGGTATTCTGGGCAACACTCCGACACGACTTGTACCGCTTTTGGGGGTCTGACTTTTACCAACCCCCTAGGCCCGCCATGCGATGCTCATAGACGAACGGAACGGACTGTAAGGATATTGTCACTGACAAGCCCAGAAGGGTGTCAGGATGAGTTCACTCATCGACCTCCCTTTTGGTCAATACCTGGTAGCTCGTTACGTACGGCTAATACCTCTGACGTGCTAGTGGTTAAATCCACAGCCAAAGTATTGACGAGTCTTTAGAGTCCCCCAAAGACAGTTTCTCAAGTTTCGGGCGAAACGCTGTAGAGGCCGTATGGATATATGGCAGGGTTCGATCATATACGTGCGGTATTTCACGGATCATGATCGGATGGATAATACTAGCGGGCTTTGGTTTAAGCCGGATCCTAGTATTGTACAATGTAGATTTTTTCTCATTGCATTTGTATTCGGTCGGAATACAAATGCGGGTATGTATATACAGTCGCGGGGTTTTCCTGTAATTTATTACTGGATCGTTTTTTTGAAGTTGCCGGTTTGCATTCCGTTTCGGCCATTTTTCCTTTGTTCCTTCATGGCTGAAATTCCTTTGATGGGAGGGGCTTATTTGCAAATGTGCAAATTAGCAAAGTGGAGGGTGTTTTTTGTAAGTGGTTGCTTCATGATGGTTCTAGATTGACTTTGACTTCCTTTGCTCATCATGACTTGCTTTAGATGATGGGTTTTTGATTTGACTTGGTTTTGATCATTGTTACTAATGATCACCCTTTTCTCTTCCTTACATTACTCTCTCTCTCCCTTCACAACAAGGGGCCGGCCACATTTTTGGGGGTGAGAGATTCATTTTGTGGTGAAAAATTGATCTCATTTGATTCACACAAAATTCCTTAGCCCCATTTAAAAGTTGATTCCTCCACCTTTCCATCCAAAAATGGCAACTTCATTAACCGTTGAGACATAGCGTTCTACACTCAGTCTACAGCAATCTTGGACACGTCGGCTTGCCAACTTTTTGTCCGAGTTGCCTTGGTTCAGAGGTGGGAGCCCGTAAAAAAACTCGGTGATGTGGTGCCCTTTCCGACGAGGAGATCGAGACCGTATATTCCGCGAGGAGATCGGGATGGTGGCCAAAGACCGAAGGACACGGATCACTCGGTATAGCTCTCTACCCTTTCTCTAGTTAGCTAGTAGTAGGTTAATGGTCCGATCCGGGTTTATAGTCCGCGGTAGCGCCGGTTTCTAGTTATAGAAAAGTTTTTGTTTCCGCATTTTGGCCTCGTACAGACGGCCGGGACGCTACCGTAGACTTACATTGTATCAGAGCCACGCCATTAACCTTTACTAGCTTGCTCTAACGTGTTTACAAGTTCGATCGAACGAATTTCCAAAAACCACATTTTCCAAGCATCAGTTTCTGTCGAAATTTTTTAGTTGCCAAAAAATTATTTGGTATATTGCAGAAATATGTGCAGGCTTTTTCAAGAGAACTGAAGAAATTTGGTCGGCTGATTTCACTGTAGCGCGGCGGCTCCGCGGCCGTAACCACGTTTTAGCCGCGGAACCGCCGCCGTACTGTAGCTACAGTGCACCAAATTTCTTCAGTAGGTCTCTGTGTTGGAAATGGGGTTTTTGGTATATTCTGTTTGGGCCCAGATTCATTTTAAGTGCTACAGTTGTGCTTGGGGCCCACTTCGGAAAATTTAGTCGATCGAAAATTTTAAACATGTTAGTTCACAGAATTTACATTATATCTGCGACCATGAATGTCATTTGATCGGTAAATCTTGTCTAGCTGCTATAGCCCTTTTAGACGGATTTGCGAACGTGACATTCACGTTGATGTTCTGTGTTGTGCTGTGATGTTGCGGATTTGTCATGGTGGATAGCCTGGATGCAATGTTAGTACGGTTTGGTTATATTTGTACATTTGATATTGCGGGGCGAGCGTCCGACATGTGGACTGTCGTCACTACCTGTTTGTATATTATTCTTTTGGGGCACGACCGGGCTGAGGTCGATGTACCCGTTGTATATTTTACTTTCTGTACTAGGATTACCCCACGGTGGGGTGCACGGATAGCCGGGTTCTAGAGGGCAACGGGTTCGCATCTCATCGCTTTAAGACGGAGGGGGCCTCACTCTAGAATTGGCGGGCTATTCGCTGCACTCGCAGGGGGTACAGGTTGACCCTAGGAGGGGTGCTCAAGTTACCGGATTCCGTGAAGTGCTGGGTGGTCCATTCACGTTGTTGAAGGGGGCTTCCTCGCTTCAGGTTTTGGCGGGTAATTTGCCGCGCCCGTAGGGGTCTAGGATTTCATTGCACAGGCTATCCACACGCCTAGGGGAAAGTCGGGTTTCAGTAGCGGCTCTATGAAACCCGGGGATCCCAGATATCTGTATTGTTCTGTGATGCTTATTATATTTCTGTGATATTGCATTTTATCATGCCTAGAGCGATTATTATGTATTGATATATATACTAGTAGATGTTGTATATGTTTTGCACCCGCGCTAGTCCAGTCCCCGCTCTGTCGTTAGTTAAGTAACCCAACGGGTTATGACGGGACCCAGTGGCGAATGCGGGTGGCATATACGTACATCGTATTTTCGTTCTTTATTGGTGTGATCAATTGATGGGACTGCATTGATTCGGATCAATGCAAGCTAAACAAACCTATTCTGATGTTGTTGGAACATTTTTCAAAAAGCTGTTATTGCAAGGACGTGCTCTTTTGTTTTGCACAGTGGTATTCAGCTGGAATATCCTGCACCTCAGTCAACGAGGCAAGGGCCGAGATCCCTTCACCGGGAGTGACCCCTTGGACAGATGTTTGCGTCAGGGTAATAACTTCACTATAGTCGATTACTTTTGCTTTGCATCGTGGTATTCAGTTGGAATATCCTGCACCTCATTCTACGGGGAATGAGCCGAGATCCCTTCACCGGGAGTGACCTCTTTAGCAAAGGTTTTCGTCACTATATTTTTATAAAAAGCTATCCGGTTCCTTCAACGATATCAAGTTCATTACGTTAAAGGTTTTTCGCCAAAAACCATTCGTAGACCTCCGTCATTTCAGACGGGTAGCACGTAGTATTCATGCTATGTTTGTTGACCTTCGTCAAGGCATAATGAATGGTAGTTGCTTGTTACCTTTCTGCTGCATAGACAGATGCGTTGGTTTGGGACAGTCGTATAGCCTTGTTGACCTTCGTCAAGGGCTTGTACGGGTGGGTTCAAATTAACATGGACAATGACGGGTAGAACTTGACATGTGACTTATGATTTGTTGACCTTCGTCAAGGTCATAAGAGCATGGGGTAAAAATCACATCGGGAGTTTCTAAAGAAACTGAAACTTGCCAGATATGCACATACCTTCTGGAGTGTGATAACGTGAGTGGATTCCATCACGTTATCATGCGATGATAGTTGGATCCCGATTCCTACTGATGAGTTGGTTTACTCCGCGGGTGATCCCGACTAATTCTTCTTTCAGGTTTGGAGGAGAATTTGAGGTTACAGTGGGAGGTTTCCTGATTAGATAAATTGATAACCATTCTGATCTAGGTTAGAGTGCACGCTGAGTGTTTATTTTCTCTCTCTTTTTGGCAGCGACCATGGCCCGACCCTTGACTATGACTCGGTGACCAAGATTAACCGAACCTTCTTAAACACTGGCTTTTGGATTGTCTGAGTTGCATACTTCATTGCCACTCCTTCTCTTACCCTTTTTTCCAGAACACCCCGTATTACTACGAACGTCCACTTCCATTGGATAAAACCATCGTATGGTTATATACGAACTCGAAGGAACTTGTTCCAGATTCGAGGATGGTTTCCGGTTCTGGAGAAAACGAATAGGACTATTCAGTTGTCTTTTCCTTTTACCTTCTCTCAGGTTGCGTGTGCTCCTTGGATTAGGGGATAGTACACCCGTTACGCCTATTGGATAGTCTTCTTCCAAACCTTAAGCTGGTGCCGAACGGTAGGGAATGAAGAAAGACGATTAGCCTAAGTGTGGTGTACAGAAGGTATTAAGTAAAGACAAATAAAGAGATTAGAAGGAGGGCATAGTAAATTGCGACTGCTATTCACGACCAAATCAAGTATTTCATTACCACACCTACTTCACCTTTGTATTTCTCCAGAACACTCCGTATCACTACGAAGATCTACAGTTTATTGGATACTCCATCGTATGGTTATATACGAACTCGAAAGGAACTTTTTCCAGTTCGGGGATGGATTCTGGTTCAGGAGAAATAGGAATAAGGTTTATTCGGTTGTCTTTTATCTTCACCTTCTCTCGCATTGCGAGTGCTCCTAGGATTAGGACAGTACACCCACTATGCTTATTGGATAGTCTTCTTCCAAACCATAGGCTGGTGCCGAAAGGTAGGGAAGGAAGAAAACCATTTAGCCTAAGAGGGTGTACAGAAGGTAACGACTAAAGACATATAAAGGGATTTGGAGAGATGGCAAAGAAATATACGGTTACAGTTGTGAATCTGATAATGGAAGAGGCATTACTAGGAATACCCGGATACCCCTACGAAACATTTCAATGTTTCAGTTTCACTGTGTACTCTTAATAGAAAACTGATTTCCCAATTAGACCTTGATCCAGGGTATGTATTTACCAGGTATGATTCTCACATCTGTATGGTTTTACAGATGATGAGTGGGAGTAAGTTATTGGGAATTAGATGATTGTCCTCATTATATCGGGATTCATTGTAATTGGTGATATTTGAGGAAATCACCTGGGTTGTTTACCCGACGGCAAATATTTGGTTTTGAATATCCGCTGTTATGCACCAATTTCAAATTGATATATCTGTATGTCTATTTTTATAGAGTGAAATATACCCTTTTGAAATTATGTCCATGACATTTACCTATAGCAGTGGATGGTTAGGTAAGGAGCATTAAACAGCGGTGTAATTCTTCTTAACCATAAGTACAGTTTTCAACCTACGACACACAGGGAATGAGTTATTAGACTTAGGGGACTTATACAGAGTATTGTATATTGTCCAGTGTCCCTTAGGACAGAGGGGTTGGTCCTCGCACTATGTTTTGTTTACTTATGACTTCTCTAGTTCTCAGAAAAGTGTTTCGTAGAAACTCAAGGTCCAAGTTTCGAGAAGTTATAGGTATATGAATAAAGTAGAGAACCGGGTATTGCAAGTATCATGATTCGTCAAGGTGATCGAAGATGTAGATACTTGTGTATGGTATTCAGTTGATAGTAATGATTTTGAGAAACTTGTTTCTCTTTCAGGTTACTCATATCTGGATAGGATTCCTAAGTTGAGTAATGCTGATAGGCCTCTCTCCATTTAGTTGACATGCACTGGAGACAGCTGCATGATTTTAATCTGGTTCCAATTAAATCAGTGTCTCTGTTTCTATATTGGATATAGAACGATTCATATCTTAACGATGTTAAGGTACGGGGAGTTGTCCGGCTTATGCTTAAAACCAGACTCTGGATGACTCAAGGCACGTTTCTGTAATGGCAGTTTGTGGGTTGACCCGGGCTATGACGAGGGTTGACTTTCTACCATCTGGAAGATCAATAGTGATATTGTTCTTGACTCGCCACAGTTTTAGTAAAATGGATTTTTCAGAAAACAGTAGTTGGAATCTAGTAGAACTGGAAGTGATTCCAGAACCGCAAACGATTTCTGAAAATTTGATAAGAACCTAAAGATTCAATCTGTATTGACATTCCATTAGCCACTCCGCAGATATGGTGGGTAACCTCAGGCACTCGAGAGGTACTTCGGTATGCTCAAAGACGGTGACAGGGAGGTTCTTGTTTACCCAGACTTGCCATTGTTGTTGTTCCAGACTGTGAGACCCGGCAGAAGGATGAGTATACCGTCGTTCTGAACTGGCTTTAGATGTTCACGTATATATGATTCTGCCAGAGGGTTGTCGTAGTCAGTGGGAGCAGCGGAAGCATTGGTGGACAAGTAGCTTATGTCTATTTAGAGACTAAAGCAGATGTAGCAGAGATAGATCATCTATTTCTGATATGACAGTCATAAGTTTGACTTCATCAGAATAGGGGATGGATCCGTTAAGAATGTAGTAGGGTGTGATGTCTTGATTTGTGGATGACATACACAAAGTAGGAAGTGATATTCCTGCACTACGACCGGTTATACTTTGGTTGTCACACAGTGGCTTCTCCACATAGGATATGGATATTATATCAGACATTCTGGTTACTAGATCTATGGTTTTAGATCTAGATTTGGGTAGTTTCCCAATTAGGGTACTTAGACAGCATTCTAAAAGTATTTAGAATGGACGACTCCTGGCACGGTAGTGTACCTGCAGCTGATGGAGTCACCCTCTATAAAGGTGTCTTACAGACTAAAGTGGAGAGGGATGTGCATGATTGGCAGATCAATTGTTTAGGTAATTGAGTCAATCATGAGATGTCAAGTACAACACCAGATGTTTTTGCACTAGATGCAATAAGTTGATCCAATCCTGAAGAAGCATTCGGAAGCAATTTTAGAACAAAAGTTGATGTTCTGGGGAAACGATAACGACATCCTCCTTCGGGAGACAGTTATCATTCCAGGCTTCCAAGGTGACCTGTATGACAGAGTGACTGTCAGAGTTATAGTTTTCCCTCTGACGAGGGGCAGTAGTTTGGACAAGTGGTCCAAGGGGATACTGAGGAAGGCATGGCGCAGGATACTGATTAAGTTCAGTTGACGATATAGTTTAAGAAGTTTGGATTTGGAGTTCATTTATGAGCTAGGTCCCATCAAATATCCAGACAAATTCTAAGACACGTATTGCTCATTTCGGGAGATGGTTTTCTCCGCGAACTTGAGATAAAGAGAGACATAGAAAGAAACATCATGGCGGATCCACTCACTGAGGCTATTCCTCGAACGCAATAGTTTCGCAAACGGGTTTTGTGAGACTGATTAGTAGAGGAGTTGGGTGTTCGGTATCATACGGGCTGTGAGTATGCGACATCGCAATAATTTGCCTTGAGTGCAAGTGGGAGATTGTTGGATATAGTTCCCTCAGAGTCAATTATTGGATCACAGGCACGTGATTGCAATGATTGAGGGAGGACCTATGCCGGTAGAACAGTCTTACTCAAGATGATAATATGCTATCTGGTTTATCTTTATCATCGTGTACTGCTTTAGGTGACCTTACATGTCACTATTGCGCGTTGATAGAGCCCTTAGGATTCTTGCTTGACAGCCAGCAGTATGATGGAGATCATATACGTGGGAGCTGGGGTCTATAAGCATATCCTTAAAAGGTCCCTAGTCGTGGGAGTTTTCGAGACAGGGCATCGATACTCCAGAGTAGACTAGTGTATACAGTCGAGACCCCGACGAGGGGCGGTGGCCGGTCTCACAACCCGCTTGTGTCAGTTGGTTCACCTAAGATGTATACAGGTGCTCATTGGGTTATGAGTACAGCAGACAGGACTCGCCGGGAACATGCTAGTTGGTTTTATACCTGACGTCAGATAGCAGTTCCCTGGTGACATGTGTACAGGTTAGTTCATCGACCTGAGATCGTCATTAGTCTCGTGTGAGTTCCCACTGTACTTTGATTACTACCCTACCATGGCTCAAAGGAGTCGTGCAAACAGGTTTTAGTTGGGTACAGTCCGGAGCCACATGGAGGCAGTGAGCGGATCTGCAGGGGTTCGTCTCTCACGGTATTGGGGGTGAGGTCACGCTGTGTCTAGGAGAGCCATTACACGAAGTCCTTGGCCAAGGAAGGAGATTCACTGGTAGGTATTCCAGTAGTATCTCAGGGTGTTCTGGGCTACACTCCGACACGACTTGTACCGCTTTTGGGGGTCTGACTTTTACGAACCCCCTAGGCCCGCCATTCGATGCTCATAGACGAACGGACCGGACTGTACGGATATTATCACTGACAGACTCAGTAGGGTGTCAGGATGATTTCGCTCATCGACCTCCCTTTTGGTCAATACCTTGTAGCTCGTTACGTACGGCTAATACCTCTGATGTGCTAGTGGTTAAATCCACAGCCAAAGTATTGATGAGTCTTTAGAGTCCCCCACAGACAGTTTCTCAAGTGTCGGGCGAAACGCTGTAGAGGCCGTATGGATATATAGCAGGGTTCGATCATATACGTGCGGTATTGCACGGATCATGATCGGACGGATAATAATAGCGGGATTTGGTTTAAGTCGGATCCTAGTATTGTACCGTGTAGATTTTGTCTCATTGCATTTGTATTCGGTCGGAATACAAATGCGGGTATGTATATACAGTCGCGGGGTTTTCCTGTAATTTATTACGGGATCGTTTTTTTGAAGTTGCCAGTTTGCATTCCGTTTCGGCCATTTTTTCTTTGTTCCTTCTTGGCTGAAATTCCGTTGATGGGAGAGGCTTATTTGCAAATATGCAAATTAGCAAAGTGGATGGTGTGTTATGTAAGTGGTTGCTTCATGATGGTTCTACATTGACTTTGACTTCCTTTGTACATCATGACTTGCTTTAGGTGAAGGGTTTTTGATCTGACTTGGTTGTGATCATTGTTCCTAATGATCACCCTTTTCTCTTCCTTGCATTACTCTCTCTCTCCCTTCACAACAAGGGGCCGGCCACATTTTTGGGGGTGAGGGATTCATTCTGTGGTGAAAAATTGATCTCATTTGATTCACACAAAATTCCTTAGTCCCATTTAAAAGTTGATTCCTCCACCTTTCCATCCAAAAATGGCAACTTCATTAACCGTTGAGACATAGCGTTCTACACTCAGTCTACAGCAATCTTGGACACGTCGGCTTACCAATTTCGTATCCGAGTTGCATCGGTTCAGAGGTGGGAGCCCATAAAAAGACTCGTTGATGTGGTGCCCTTTCCAACGAGGAGATCGAGACCGGAGATTCCGCGAGGAGATCGGGATGGTGGCCAACGACCGAAGGACACGGATCGCTCTGTATAGCTCTCTACCCTTTCTCTAGTTAGCAAGTAGTAGGTTAATGGTCCGATCCGGGTTTATAGTTCGCGGTAGCACCGGTTTCTAGTTATAGAAAAGTTTTTGTTTCCGCATTTTGGCCTCGTACAGACGTCCGGGGCGCTACCGTAGACTTACAGATGCAACTCAGGCACGAAGTTTGCTAGCCGACGTGTCCAAGGCGAAGTAGAGAATGTGTGTGACAACTTTGTCTCTTGCATCAATTGCATGGATGGAGGTTGAAGATGAAGCCATCACTGGAGGTTGTGAGCTAGAGGAAGAAGAAGAAGAAGAAGCTTTTCTTTTTCTTATGTTGTATGATAATGAGAGTGAGAGAGTTGTAAAGAAAAATACAAGACCAAAAACATATCATGGCAGCCCCTCTCTCTCTCTCTCTCCTTATCATATCAAGACTCAAAACTATCAAATAATGTGACATATGCACAATAAAAAAGACCATGAGTAACTAGGTGGCATGTGTCACAATAAATTCACCTCATGATGATTTCCAGCTCACAACTTCCATTTGTAAACATTAATCCAAATGTTTACAACAATAAAAAGATACGGTAACATCTAAAGTAAACTCGTGACGGATCACAAGGATACCCCTCACCTGTATATACATACCTGCATTCGCATTCCGACTGAATGTGAATGCTATGAGACTAAAGTAATCCAACAAATCTAATACTAGGTTCCGCCTTAAACCAAAGCCCACTAGTATGATCCGTACGATCATGATCCGTGCACTACTGCACGTATATGATCGAACCCTGCCATATATCATACGGCTTCTACAATGTTTCGCCCGAAACTTAAAAACTGTCTGTGGGGGACTCTAAAGACTCTTAAGTAGTTTGGTTATGGATTTAACCACTGGCACGTCAGAGATACTAGTCGTACGTAACAGGCTACCAAGTATTGACCAAAAGGGAGGTCGATGAGCGAACTCATCCTGACACCCTACTGAGCCTGTCAGTGACAATATCCGCACAGTCCGGTCCGTTCGTCTATGAGCATCGCATGTCGGGCCTAGGGGGTTGGAAAAAGTCAGACCCCCAAAAGCGGTAAAAGTTGTGTCGGAGTGTAGCCCAGAACACCCTGAGATACTACTGGAATACCTACCAGTAAATCTCCTGCCTTGGCCCAAGGACTTCGTGTAATGGCTCTCCGAGACACAGCGCGATCTCACCCCCAATACTGGGAGAGACGAAACCCCTGCCGATCCGCTCACTGCATCCCTGTGGCTCGGGACTGTATCCAACTAAAACCTGTTTGCACGACTCCTTTAAGTCGTGGTAGGGTAGTAATGAAAGCACAGTGGGAACTCACACGAGACAAATGACGACCTCAGGTCGATGAACTAACCTGTACACATGTCACCAGGGAATTGCTATCTGACGTCAGGAATAATACCAACTAGCATGTTCCCGGCGAGTCCTGTCTGGTGTACTCATAACCCAATGAGCACCTGTATACATCTTAGGTGAACTAACTTACACCAATGGCTTGTGAAACCGACCACCGCCACTCGTCGGGGTGTCGACTGTATACACTAGTCTACTAATGGAGTATCGATGCCGTGTCTCGAAACTCCCATGACTAAGGACCACTTTAAGGATGTGCTTATAGATTACCCAACTCTCACGTATATGATCGCCATCATACTGCTGGTAGTCAAGCAAGAATCCTAAGGGCTCTATCAACGTGTAATAGCGACCTGTAAGGTCACCTTAAGCAGTGCATGATGATAAAGACAAACCATGGTAGCATACTATTCTCTATCAACGTGTAATAGTGAACTACAATGTCACCTAAAGCATGTACACGATGATAAAGACAAACCAGATAGTATACAATCCGCTTGAGTAAGACTGTCCTACCGGTATAGGTCCTCCCTCAATCATTGCAATCACGTGCCTGTGATCCAATAATTGACTCTGAGGGAACTATATCCAACAATCTCCCACTTGCACTCAAGGCTAATTATTGCGATGTCGTGTACTCACAGCCCGTGTGATACCGAACACCCAACTCCTCTACTAATCAGTTTTACAAAGCCCGTTTGCGAAACTATTGCATTCGAGGAATAACCTCAGTGAGTGGATCCGCCCTGATGTTTCTTTCTATGTCTCTCTTTATCTCAAGTTCGCGGAGAAAGCCATCTCCCGAAATGAGCAATACCTGTCTTAGAATATGTCTGGATATCTGATGGGACCTAGTTCATAAATGAACTCCAAATCTAAAATTATTAGACTGTATCGTCAACTGAACTTAATTAGTATCCTGCGTCATGCCTCCCTCAATGTCCGCTTGGATCACCTGTCCAAACCACTGCCCCTCGTCACAGGGAAAACTATAACTCTGACAGTCATACTGTCATCCAGGTCACCTTGGAAGCCTCGAATGATAACCGTCTCCCGAAAGAGGCTGTCGTTAGCATATCCCTAGAACATCTACTTATGTTCTAAAACAGCTTCCGAATGTTTCTTCAGGATAGAATCAATATCAACTTATTGCATCTACTGCAAAAACAAAATCTGGTGTGGTACTTGACATCTCATGATTGACTCAATTGCCTAAGCAAGTGATCTGCCAATCATGCGTATCCCTCTCCCCCTTAGTCTGTAAGACACCTTTAGAGAGGGTGACTCCATCACCTGCAAGTACACTACCGTGCCAGGAGTCATCCATTCTAAATACCTTTAGAATGCTGTCTAAGTACCCTGATTGGGAAACTACCCAAATCTAGATCTAAAACCATAGATCTAGTAACCAGAATGCCTGATATTATTTCTATATCCTATGTGGAGAAACTACTGTGTGACAACCAAAGTATAACCGATCGTAGTATAGGAATTTCACTTCCTGCTCTGTGTATGTCATCCAAATACCAGGACATCACACCCTACTACTTTCTTAACAGATCCATCCCCTATTCTGATGAAGTCAAACCTATGACTGTCACATCAGAAATAGATGATCTATCTCCGCTATATCTGCTTTAGTCCATAAATAGACAGAAGCTACTTGTCCACTTTGCTTTCGCTGCTCCCACTGACTACGACAACCCTCTGGCAGAGTCATATACACGTGCACTTCTAAAGCTAGTTTACAATGACGCTATACCCATCCTCCTGCCGGGTCTCACAGTCTGGAACAACAGCAATGGAAGGTCTGGGTAAACAAGAACCTCTCTTTCACCGTCTTTGAGGCTACAGAAGTACCTCTCGGGTGCCTGAGGTTACCCACCATATCTGCGGAGTGGCCAATGGAATGTCAAACCAGATTGAATCATTAGGTCCTATTAAATTTTCAGTAATCGTTTGCGGTTCTGGAATCACTTCCAGTTCTACCATACTCCCACTACTGTTTTCTGAAAAAATCCATTTTACTAAAACTGTGGCGAATCAAGAACAATATCACTATTGATCTTCCAGATGGTAGAAAGTCAACCCTCGTCATAGCCCGGGTCAACCCACAAACAGCCATTACAGAAATGTGCCTTGAGTTATCCAGAATCTAGTTTTAAGCATAGGCCGGACAACTCCCCGTACCTTAACATTTTTAAGATATGAACTATTTTATATCCAATATAGAAACAGAGGCAATGATTTAATTGGAACCAGATTCAAATCATGCAGCTGTCTCCAGTGCATGTGAACTAAATGGAGAGAGGCCGATCAACATTACTCAACTTAGGAGTGCTTCCAATTATGAGTAACCTGAAAGAGAAGCATGTTCGCTTAATCATTACTATTAACTGAATACTATACACAAGTATCTACATCTTCGATCACCTTAAAGAATCCTGATACTTGCAACGCCTGGTTCTCTACTTTATTCTTATACCTATAACTTCTCAAAACTTAGACCTTGCATTTCTACGAAACACATGTCTAAGAACCAGAGAAGTCACAAGTAAACAGAATATAGTACGAGTACCAACCCCTCTGTCCTCATGGATACTGGACAACATACAATACTCTGTATAAGTCCCCTAAGTCTAATAACTCAAACATTGTGCATCGTAGGTTGAAAACTGTATTTATGGTTAAGAAGAATTACACCACTGTTTAATGCTCCTTACCTAACCATCAACTGATATAGGTAAATGTCATCGACATAATTTCAAAAAGTTATATCTCACTTTATAAAAATAAACGTACAGATATATCAATTTGAAATTGGTGCATAACAACGGATATTCAAAACCAAATGTTTGTTGTCCGGCAAACAGCCCAGGCGATTTCCTCAAATATCACCAATTACAACGAATCCCGATATAATGAGGATGATCACCCAATTCCCAATAACTTACTCCTACTCACCATTTGTAAAACCATACAGATGTGAGAATCAAACCTGGTAAATACATACCCTGGAGCAAGGACTAATTGGGAATTCAGTTTTCTTTTAACAATACACAGTGAAACTGAAACATGTAAATGTTTCGAAAGGGGATCCGGGTATTCTTAGTAATGCCTCTTCCATTATTAGATTCACAACTATAACCGTATATTTCTTTGACATCTCTCCAAATCCCTTTATATGCCTTTAGTCATTGCCTTCTGTACACCCCTTTAGGCTAAATGGTTTTCTTCCTTCCCTACCGTTCGGCACCAGCCTATGGTTTGGAAGAAGACTATCCAATAAGCATAATAGGTGTACTCTCCTAATCCTAGGAGTACTCGTAACCTGAGAGAAGGTGAAGATAAAAGACAACTGAATAAAACCTTATTCCTATTTCTCCTGAACCAGAATCCATCCCCGTACTGGAACAAGTTCTTTCGAGTTCGTATATAACCATACGATAGAGTATCCAATAAACTGTGGATCTTCGTAGTGATACGGGGTGTTCAGGAGAAATACAAAGGTGAAGTAGGAGTGGCGATGAAATACTTGGTTTGGTTGTGAATAGCAGTCGCAACTTAGTTTGCCCTTTTACTAATCCCTTTATATGTCTTAACTTATTACCTTCTGTACACCATCATTAGGCTAGTTGGTTTTCTTCATGCCCTACCTTTCGGCACCTTCCTATGGTTTGGAAGAAGACTATCCAATAAGCGTAATAGGTGTACTGTCCTAATCCAAGGAGCACTCGCAACCTGAGAGAAGGTAAAAGGAAAAGACAACTGAATAGTCTTATTCATTTTCTCCAGAACCGGAAACCATCCTCGAATCTGGAACAAGTTCCTTCGAGTTCGTATATAACCATAATATGGCTTTATCCAATGGAAGTGTATGTTCGTAGTAATACGGGGTGTTCTGGAGAAAAGAGTAAAAGTAGGAGTGGCAATGAGGTATGAAACTCTGACAATCCAAAAGCCAGTGTTTTAAGAAGGTTCGGTTAATCTTGATCATTGAGTCATAGTCAAGGGGAGGGTCATAGTCGCTGCCAAAGAGAGAGAGAAAAGAAACCCTCAGCGTGCACTCTAACCTAGATCAGAATGGTTATCAATTTATCTAATCAGAAAATCTCCCACTGTAACCTCAAATTCTCCTCCAAACCTGAAAGAAGAATTAGACGGGATCACCCGAGGAGTTGTAACATTTCAGAAAAATAAAATATTATTTTTGGGAATTTTTATAATTTAATATTAATTTTTAATGAATATTTTAATATATCGGTATAATTAAAAACCGATAAATGGGGAAAATTTTGGAAAAATTATGGAAAATTCTAAAATAGGGTATTTTAGGGAATTATGTCATTTTAAAGGTTTTTATGATTAATTATATGCTAATTTAGTGCTAATCGCGATTAAAAATCGCTAATCGGTTTTTAGCATTTTTGGTGCAAAACATGCACATATCATTTTTCCACACTTGTTACATTTTCTTACATGTTGTGGGTATATGGTTGCCTAGGGTTACCATTGTGTGAGAAGAAATAAAGGAAAAGAAAAGAATAGAAAAAGGTAAAGTATGATGAAGAGAGAGAAAGAGTGGGTCAACTCTTTTATCTTGAGCCATCCCTCCTCATTTCCCTCCTCATTTTCCCTCTCCTTCTTCCATGAGTGCTGCTGCTGCTACCCCTTTCCCTCTTCTTCCTCCACCTTCAATCCCCCAAAACACCATGAATACAACTCCAAAACCCTATTCCCATTTCACAAAATATGTTCCCAAGCTCACTAGCTACACATTGGACCTAGAAAGACAGGATCTTGAGGACTTTGAGCAACTCAAGAAAATTCTTGAGTTGCCAAAGGAGATAATTTCTACACCCTTACAGTAGTACATCATTTCATTATGCATCAATACTTGTTTTATGTCGATATTGTGTGTTTTGATGAACTTTGGAAATTCCAAGTTAGGGTTTAGGGTTTGATCTGAAATCAAAGATGAATTGAGGTGTAATTAGAGACTACAACCCCTGTAGTGATTGATTAGAGACCCAAACCTGAGATTAAAACCCATAATACGGATTTATAGAAACGATATCGTGAAAAACTGTAATTCTGTGAGTGTGTTTTGAAATCTGCTTTCACCCCGAGACTCCTAAAATAATTTTGGTTTGACAGTGAGATGTGCAGGAACCCAGGAACCACCACCCAAAGCCCTAGCCCCTCTCCCCTCTTCCAGGCCGCCAATTAATCCCTTCTGGCTGCAATTTGCGGCCAGAGCAGGGGTGCTGGGATCCATTTTTGTTCTGTAGCCTTATACCCTATAAACTTGACCCATGGCATGTGCAATTTTGTCTGATTCCATCTAGTGGGGTAGTTTTCTTTTGTTGGTGCATTGTTTCATGACTTGTTTTAGCATGGATTTTGGTATTTGGTGATTCGTTTCTATCAGGTGGTGTTTGAATGTCAACGGCATAGGATTATTGGTCGTGTTGGCATGCGAGACTATAGGTTTTTACCTATGAGAGTAGCGTGTGCCGTTTTGGTTTTCCGATGTGATTTTCATGTGCTTTAGCGTTTGTGATATCCTTGTAGGTACCCCACGTGATGTCGAGGCGTTGAAGATAAAGATGGCGACATCGGCATCGGCACACAAGAAGCAAGGTGAGTAGATTTATATCTACGGGGAGAAGTCGGGTGGATGGCGTATAGCACCCTCGCAGTTCGTGTTGATGTATACGAATGCGTATACACACATATATTGATTATATATTGTTTGAGATTATTGATGATAAAGATTGATTTTGATGTCTTGGATTGGTTTAGTGTAGTTGCGAAACCCTAGAGTAGCGGTTGCACCTACACACACACGCACCCACATACTTGCATACTTCTTTCTTTTACCTGTGCGTATATGGAGATGTGTATATTTACACATGGGTATGGGACTATGGTTTCATATACCGGATTTGAGGATAGTACTTAGGATTTGAGATGAGTCGATGAGATTTTGATTTGAGGCCGAGAGATCGGTGATTTGGCAGGGTTCGTATTTGAGATACGACATGACGTTGTAGTGGGTCCTTTGACGCAGTGTTTCACACACGTGCATGAATACTTAGGGGGTATCAGTATTGTACTAGACATAGATCAGTACCCGGATTATGATCTTTGATAAAGAGGATACCAGATGAATAATGTGATTAATATGATATTGACCCGTACCCAGATTTAGGGATGTCGTACGACGGATTTACGTACGAGCTATATATTGATGATGGATCCGCACTCTTGACTTGGGAATGTCTGATAATAGATATGGTATCGGATGTGATATTACTGAGGCGTGATCACCGACTAATATATACATGTATATATATGTATCGACTCAGATGTTAGGCGGATTCCTTACCCTTAATTCAGCTTGTTAGTTCAGCCGTATAGTTTAGTGTAGTTGTCAGACTAGATTAGATTCCTACCTATTTCAAAAACTAACGGATCGCGGGTATTTTAAAAGACAAGTCAAAGGATTCTACGGATATTTCAAAGGACTTATCTTTTCTTAAAAACACCGTAGCCCTTATTTTCAAAACACCGCGATTCGTGTTATTTCAAATGGCACCACTGTATAACTCATATTTTATTAAATGCAGATTAGTTATCGTTGTGTCTAGTATTCAGCTCCCGCACATTATTGTTGTTTGCTCTGCATCGCATACTTATATTTTGATTTCATATTCCATTATTGATATCATGCTGTTAGGACACCAGCACCATTACCGATGATGTGTATGTTCCACGTACACTTACTTGCCGGCTCACACACATCATCATCGGTAATTGACATGTCACGTACACTTTAGAGAATACTATTACATTGACATAGCTTGTTAGCTAATAGTTTCAACATGATATTAGTGTACTTGCCTTAGATGCCAGTTTAGACATTGCAGTTACTACTTGCTACTTCATGCATATTGTTATTCCCTGTTATGCCGCATTCATGGATTTTTATGCATATATTCATTGTTTTACATGCCATCGATGATTTGGATTCGGATTTTCATGAGATTTCCTGGATTTGGGGGAAAACCGTAAAAACATTTATAAACTTCTTTTCTCTCTCTTTTTAAATGAAAAGTGTGGTTTTCCCTTGATGTATGAGTCGTCCACCATGAGTTTGCTGATGGATTTCGAGACCCGATTCGAGGAGTTGGATGAACCGTTTCGGATACATGGTGGACCCGGTAAGGTACCCCGGGGCAAGAAGCTCGAGTAGTAGAAGATGAGCCGGGCAGGGGAGGACTACCTACCGGTGATTTTACATGATGCGTCGGATATCCGGAGGATACCGTCGTGGTATTGTGATGGATGTTAGGGGACGGTCTGGACTGACGGCGCCCTAGACAGTGAGATTGAGGCATTGATATTTTGGGATATTGAGGTACTCAGATTGATGTTACAGGCCAGTCCGGACAGCCGGAGCCTGAGATTTTGAGACATTGGGATTTATGTTATGTGTCGATGCTAGACACTGTTTATGCTGATTTCATTTATGATACCTCGTTTTAAAAATACAGAAATCTCACTAAGTTATGAAAGCAGTTTCTTCAATACATGTATTCTGTTTTCATGCATTCATACATCATCCATATGATATACTGTTTCCTGAGACACTGACACGAGCACATGAGATTACACTTGGGTTTGATATTTACCCTTTCCACCTTTTCATGCTCCAGACTTGTCATTTGAGGATTATATATATTATGAACGTATGACCTAGGATTGCGTTGTTCACGCGATTTCTGTTCGTAGATGTTTTCTATTCACGAGTTGGCAACTCACCCCCGTTGTGCCACAGTTTCTTGCAGGTTTTGCCGTACAGGCTTCATTACGGCTTGCTGTCACTACTTCCATTTCCGGGAGATTTGCTAGTAGGTGGGTTCACTTGTATCGTGATCATCGGTATATTTTGTATATTATTATTCAGTTGTATCTAGAAGTTCCATCAACCAAATATGTATTTATTTCAGATAGAGACCAGTGTTGTTATTATTTCGACCTTAGAGTCGCGCGTTGTATTTCTATGGATTTCATACTGTTTTGAGTTTCCTTTTCTTTTGTGATCCTCGCCTTTTGGCGTTGTATATTATATTGCTTGCGTTTTTGTGACCGTCGATTGACGAAGTGCTAGCTCCCGCTTGGAGATGCCTTTATTCATTATATACGCTTTATCAGGTTTTGTACCCGTTTGGGTCAGTTTTTACTAAGGAAACTCTGCCGAAATTTTTAGAAAAGACTTGTGTTTTTAAAATGCATATTTCGGCGTATGTTGCAAACTTATTGATTTAAAATAGTTTTCCTTCACTCTACTACTTTTCTTGGTTTGGATTTCTGGGTTTTCGGCTTACTTAGATTACGTACGCCTCGAAACATTTCGTAGTTTAAGTGTCGGTCATGTTCCGTACTTTCGGGTCGTGAAAGGAGTATACCAACTCATCAGTGGGAATCGGGATCCAACTATTATCGGATGATAACGTGATGGAATCCACTCACGTTATAACACTCCAGAAGGTATGCGCATGCCTGGCAAGTTTTAGTTTCTTTAGAAACTCCCGATGTGTGTTTTTACCCCTAGGACCCAAGTGACCTTGACACGGTCAATAAATCAAAGAGTCTTAGTCAAGTTCAACCCGTCATTATTCTGGATTGCATTAAACCCACCCGTAAGAGACCTTGACACAGTCAACAAGGCCGCACGACTGTCTTAACCAATCGCATTAATATGCCACAAACAAATACTACTTAGCTACCGCACACTACGCCTTAACACAGTCAACAAACATAGCACGAATACTAAGTAATACTTGAAAGAAATGACGGAGGGCTACAACTGGTTTTTGGCGAAAAACCTTTAACGTAATGAACTTGATATCGTTGAAGGAACTGCATAACTTTTTATAAAAATATAGTGGCGAAAACCTTTGCTAAAGAGGTCACACCCGGTGAAGGATCTCGGCTCTTTCCCCGTAGAATGAGGTGCAGGATATTCCAACTGAATACCACGATGCAAAGCAAAAAGTAATCGGCTATAGTGAAGTTATTACCCTGACGCAAACATCTGTCCAAGGGGTCACTCCCTGTGAAGGGATCTCGGCCATTGCCTCGTCGACTGAGGTGCTGGATATTCATAACCGAATACCACTGTGCAAAACAAAAGAGAACTTCCTTGCAATAACAACTTTTTTTTGAAAAATGTTCCAACAACATCAGAATAGGTTTGTTTAGCTTGCATTGATCCGAATCAATGCAGTCCCATCAACTAATCACACCACAAAAGAACGAAAATATGATGTACGTATATGCCATCCGCATTCGCCACTGGGTCCCGTCATCACCCGTTTGGTTACTTAACTAACGATAGAGCGGGGACTGGACTAGCGCGGGTGTAAAACATATACAACATCTACTAGTATATATATCAATATGTAATATTCGCTCATGGTGTGATAGAATGCAACATCACAGAAAAGTAATGAGCATCACAGAACAATACAGATAATCTGGGATCCCTGGGTTTCATAGAGCCGCTACTGAAACTCGACGTTCCCCTGGTCGTGTGGACAGCCTGTGCAATGAAATCCTAGACCCCAACGGGCGCGGCAAGTTAC
This sequence comes from Agapanthus africanus, assembly GCA_030015575.1. Lineage (NCBI taxonomy): Eukaryota > Viridiplantae > Streptophyta > Magnoliopsida > Asparagales > Amaryllidaceae > Agapanthus > Agapanthus africanus. Next base: position 274,010,200 of record JASDDO010000012.1, read on the forward strand.
CCGCCAAAACCTGAAGCGAGGCAGCCCCCTACAGCAAAGTGAATGTACCACCCAGCACTTCACGGAATCCGGTAACTTGAGCACCCCTCCTTGGGTGAACCTGTACACCCTACGAGTGTGGCGAATAGCCCGCCAATTCTAGAGTGAAGCCCCCTCCGTCTCAAAGCCATGAGATGCGGGCCCGTTGCCCTCTAGAACCCGGCTACCCGTGCACCCCTCCGCGGGGTAATCCTAGTACAGAAAGTAAAATATACAACGGATATATCGACCTCAGCCCGATCGTGCCCCAAAAGAATAATATACAAACAGGCAGTGACGGCAGTCCACATGTCGGACGCTCGTCCCGCAATATCAAATGTATAAATACAACCAAACTGTACTACTATTACATCCAGGCTATCCACCAAGACAAATCCGCAACATTATTCAGACCATATTATTGCATTTTTCATTCCCCAATTCTTATCCTTTTTAAAAATAAAAAGGTACTCTTGACGCACGTTTGTTGCATATTACAGGATACAGGTTTCTGGAGCAAATACAGTGAAAACCACACAAAACAACAGAAAAAGGGACTTTTGACCAACAATTAGACGGATCCTAGTCAAGCCCAGTTCACATAGGTGCAAGGTAACGCATGTCAAGGTGAAATGGTTAAAAGACCCATACAAGTCTTCACTGAAGATCTGGAGAAGAGTAAGAAGCTAAACAGAGAAATGGAATGCATGAAAGTCAAGCCCAGACAACAACAGAGGAACCCAGGAATTTTGGTTGAATGAACCCACCAAAGGGTCGCGGAACCGCGGCCCAAACCCCCCTCATGCCGCGGTTCCGCGGCCGTATGGTGCCCGTGTCGGCACCGACTTCTTGTGTCGGTGCGACGGTGCAGGTGTTGGGATTTTTAAGGGGCAAATCTGTAATTTCACAAGTGCGAGAGTCTGTAACCCTAAATTCTCCTGTTTACCAATAAATTGTAATCGAAAATTGTAAAACCCTATGCCTCTTTTCAATCAATAAAATTCAGAATTGCTGGGAGTATTATTCAGATCTGTTCTATATTGCTTGGAGGGAGCCGTCAACCTAGTAAGTAATTTTATTTCTTTGTTTTAATTCTTTTAATTAGTATGTCTTATCATCCCCTAATGAGCGAGTAGTCTCCTCGCTTGTTAGGGTTAGCCTTAGGGAAAGGTTTGAGAGATGAGATCTCTCACCCCTTTCATGCCATTCACACCTAAGAGTTAGAACTCCATGCATGCACGCACAACCGCTCCCTACGGCATCCTACCCCTCGAGATAACGATGAACCGTAGGATAAAGGGCCGGTTGCGCGTGTTTTCCATGGGGGTTAGGGTAATTATCGATAAAGGAAGGATAAAGAATCTAGAGGAAGAAACATCTTCCCAAAAGATTCTAATTCACTTTATTGATAATTACACCAACATCTAATAGATCAAAAATAGGGCAATAAAAGCGGTGAGGAAACCTTTAATCTCCAAACTTTCCCTAAACCTAACCCTAGCAAGACTTTAATTTAGATTAATTTAGTTTAGTGATAGATCCAGTTTTTATAGATTTTAGAAACCAACCAAAACATCATTTTGAATCAACTCGTTAAGACACATTAAAGGAAATTACCCATCTCTGTGGATCGACCCGTACTCACCGGCTAGATGCAAAGCGACGCCGTTTCTGATTACGGTAAACTTATATTTTTTGGACTAATCAAATGGCGCCGTTGCCGGGGATCGAACCCGGGTCACCCGCGTGACAGGCGGGAATACTCACCACTATAGATTTTAGAAACCAACCGACATTGATTATGAATGTATCATTTTTTCGGATGATGACGACTCACAGCCCGAATATGAGTCTTTTGAATTTTTGGATGAGTTAGTCGAACCGTCCGAATCGGTTGTTTGCAGTGATTTCGAACCTGTGTTGGAGTCCTTTGAGTTCGAGGTAGATTCCGCAATGATTCTTTCGCCTCCGAAACTCGAACTCATGTCCTTGCCACCTCACCTTAAATATGCTTACATAGGTGAGAATGAGACTTTTACCATTATAATATCAGCCTCTCTAGCCTTCGAGCAAGAGAACGCTATTTTAAAGGTCTTACAAGATAGGCGGCAAGTTTTCGGTTGGACTATGGCTGATATCGAGGAGATCAGTTCCCTTATAATTGAATATCATATGCAATTGATGGATGATGCCAAGTCAATTGAGGACCCACAAGAACATCTTGGGGATATTATGGTTAGTCAACCTCTTCCTTTAGAAGTTGAACCACCCCCATTTCTTTTAAGCTACGAGAATGCCAATATTCCACTGATTGCTGATCATTCACATTCTCGTTTAGATGCATCACCACCTCCTGTATATTCACCTCCACACCCTCCATACCACCACTTCTATCTTCCCCAATTCTTTGTGAATCGCTACAACTTATTCTTCCACCAACTCATACTCTTTACTGATAAATTTTTCAACTGGTTGGTGTTGACGTTTGGTCTATGCAAAGTTTGGCAGTAATGTCTAACATAGTTTAAATGGAGTTTGGGGGAGGGACTTTTTGTATATATTTTTGTTTTTCTTAACAATAAAAAAATTATAAATAAATAAACAGGGGAGTATCGGCATTTTGACCCTCTTGGTTTAGCATGACAGTGAGGACACTGTCAAGTTCAAGTTTGGGGGTATGCTCGGTACGTCTTCTTCCTTCGCATTCATTTCATTTGTACATATTTTTGCATTTGCATACTTATTTGAAAACCCATAAAAAATTGAAAATTTTCAAAATTATAAAAATTAATGTATTCAATTTTGGATAATTGACTTGAGTTTGACAAATAGGTTAACTGGCTAGGAACAACTAGATCTTAGACTTAGTGAATTAAAAACCCTAAAAATAACATTCCTTAAAGTTTAACGGTAGAAAGTATATGCCTTTTAGTTTATTTAGAAATAGGCAAATTTTGGGTTCACTTCTTAGGCTAGGTCGAAACAAGGGAAGAGTATTGATGTTCTTATTAAAGTATAAGTTTGAAAAATAGTTCCTAGCTTAAGTCTAGATTCTGAAAACGTATACCCTACAAATTGCACAATCACGCACCTTGAAACTTGGAATAGTAGAGGAGACCTTGAATTGCTCTTGTCTAAAGTCCTTAGTACAATGAAAATAAAAAATAAAAAATGTGTGAATGAAGAATAAAAAAAATGAACACTGGTTTTTGTGATTACTTAAGGCTGCAAAAATAGAAAAATATTTAGCGAGGGTGCTTCATCACCTAGTGCCTTAGACCAACTGGTTTGGGAGTCACTGCTAAAGCCTTGGGTGTTGCAAAGACTAGGAAGTACGCTTTAAAGTGCAAACGCATTTTGTAATCGGTCGTTGGTACCTCAAGAAGTATTAACGGTCGCATGAAGGATGTGTAAGCAAATTTCATTTAAATTCACCAACTAATTAGTACTTTGGACAACGGACAAGGGGTTGATTGCTTGATTTGAATTTCCAAGTGTAGGGGTGACTTATACACACACGTAGGGGTATGTGATTGGAGTTTAGATGAGAAAATGGAATGAAGAAAAGAACCTGTATCTATAATAGAGTTGATAGAAATTCCTGAGTAGAGATGTAACCCTAGAAGGAAAACTTAGGAGATGCCGAAATGCTAAGTAAGTCTATAGGATATATATAATCTTAAGTTAAATGATGAGGAAGTGTGAAGAATGTGGGTGGATAATTTACAAGTATAAGATAATAGAATTCTGTGTTGGAAAACTTAATTGGAGAACAAAAGTCAATGGGCCAAATTGATAGGATTTTGTGGGTGTAATCCGCTGAAAACCCTCAGGAGACAACACTCCTCCTACTAGGGACACCTAGAGGTTTAACGGCTTGTTGCACGTGCTCAGTGCAATCGCGTTTCCCTGCGAAAGTGTTGTTAGGATTTTAGTGAATAAATAATAAGTTTGCTCGAGGACGAGCAAAAGATATGTTTCGGGGGATTTGTTCAGACCATAATATTGCATTTTTCATTCCCCTATTCTTATCCTTTTTATAAATAAACAGGTACTCTTGACGCACGTTTGTTGCATATTACAGGATACAGGTTTCTGGAGCAAATACAGTGAAAAAGACACAAAACAACAGAAAATGGGACTTTTGACCAACAATTAGACGGATCCTAGTCAAGCCCAGTTCACATAGGTGCAAGGCAACGCATGTCAAGGTGAAATGGTTAAAAGACCAATACAAGTCTTCACTGAAGATCTGGAGAAGAGTAAGAAGCTAAACAGAGAAATGGAATGCATGAAAGTCAAGCCCAGACAACAACAGAGGAACCCAGGAATTTTGGTGGAATGAACCCACCAAAGGGCCGCAGAACCGCGGCCCAAACCCCCCTCATGCCGCGGTTCCGCGGCCGTATGGTGCCCGTGTCGGCACCGACTTCTTGTGTCGGTGCGACAGTGCGGGTGTTGGGATTTTTAGGGGGCAAATCTGTAATTTCACAAGTGCGAGAGTCTGTAACCCTAAATTCTCCTGTTTACTTATAAATTGTAATCGAAAATTGTAAAACCCTATGCCTCTTTTCAATCAATAAAATTCAGAATTGCTGGGAGTATTATTCAGATCTGTTCTATATTGCTTGGAGGGAGCCGTCAACCTAGTAAGTAATTTTATTTCTTTGTTTTAATTCTTTTAATTAGTATGTCTTATCATCCCCTAATGAGCGAGTAGTCTCCTCGCTTGTTAGGGTTAGCCTTAGGGAAAAGTTTGAGAGATGAGATCTCTCACCCCTTTCATGCCATTCACACCTAAGAGTTAGAACTCCATGCATGCACGCACAACCGCTCCCTACGGCATCCTACCCCTCGAGGTAACGATGAACCGTAGTATAAAGGGCCGGTTGCGCGTGTTTTCCATGGGGGTTAGGGTAATTATCGATAAAGGAAGGATAAAGAATCTAGAGGAAGAAACATCTTCCCAAAAGATTCTAATACACTTTATTGATAATTACACCAACATCTAATATATCAAAAATAGGGCAATGAAAGCAGTGAGGAAACCTTTAATCTCCAAACTTCCCCTAAATCTAACCCTAGCAAGACTTTAATTTAGATTAATTTAGTTTAGTGATAGATCCAGTTTTTATAGATTTTAGAAACCAACCAAAACATCATTTTGAATCAACTCGTTAAGACACATTAAAAGAAATTACCCATCTCTGTGGATCGACCCATACTCACCGGCTAGCTGCAAAACGACGCCATTTCTGATTACGGTAAACTTATATTTTTTGGACTAATCAAACATCACTGCACAACACAGAACATCAACGTGAATGTCACGTTCGCAAATCCGTCTAAAAGAGCTATAGCAATTAGACAAGATTTACCAATCAAATGACATTCACGGTCGCAGATATAATGTAAATACTGTGAACTAACATATTTAAAATTTTCAATCGACAAAATTTCCCGAAGTGGGCCCCAAGTACAATACCCAGTACTCAAAATAATCTGGGCCAAAAATAAAATTACCAGAAACCCCAATTCCAACTCAGAGAGTACTGTAGAAATTTTGGTGCCCTAATGATATAGTGTTGCGGCAGAACAGCGACCAAAAAAAGGGTCATGCCGCAGTTCCGGGGCGCTACAGTAGGATTAGGCAACCAATTTTCTGCAGTGTTCTATGAAAAGCCTGCCTGATTTTCTGCAATACTCAAAATAATTTTTGACGACAAAAAAATTTTGACGGAAACTCAGAATTGGAAATGCGGTTTATGGAAATTTCGTTCGATCGAAATTCTGAACACGTTACGGCAAGCTAGTAAAGGTTAATGGCATATCTCTGATACCATGTAAGTCTACGGTAGCGCCCCGGCCGTCTGTCCGAGGCCAAAATGCGGAAATGAAAATTTTTTCAAACTAGAAACCGGCGCTATCGTATACTTTAAATCCAGATCGAACCATTAACCTATAACTTGCAACTAGAGAAAGGGTTGGAAAGCTATACCGATCGATCCGTGTCCTTCGGTCTTTGACCACCATCCCAAGCTTCTCGCGGCATCTCCGATCTCGATCTCCTCGTCGGAAAGGGTACTGTTCAGTTGATAAAACTGCACATTTGTATTACATTTTTCCTACCATTTTCATATTAAAAATGGACTTTATTATAATATATTATACATATGACGGTTTATGTGTAAAAACACCATTTTCCATATGTTAATATATTTTAATTAGTATTTGGTAAGAAAATGTTTGCAAATAAATCCATTGACCAAATCCTAGTAGATATAAGCCTACTAAATATTATTTGAGATTATTGTGCAGAATTTTCCAAGTTGTTATGCAGAATTTATCAAACAAATCAAGTTGTTGAAGAAAACTTGCCAAATTAAGAAACAAAACTTGGAGACCAAGTCTTGAAGCAATAGAGAAAAGATTTTCAGATTCTGAAGATGCCTAGGATTGCCAAATGTCACAAAGACAGAAACCCCAAAATTTGATGAAGAGTTGTGATCAAATGGCCGCGGATCCGCGGTCATACCCCCCCTTTGGCCGTGGATCCGCGGCAAGATATGGGAGTTAGAAGACATGATTTTTGTGGATGAATCTATACTAAATTTTACCTAATTTTGAAACAAATGATTCTGGCTTTGCATTATAAAAAGGCACCGAGAGCCTCTTGGAAAATTTATCAAGCCGACGCGATCACGAAGCTCCAGACGCTGACACATCCAGGCTGATCATCGACTGTTCGACTACCTCCTTAGGAAAGATCGAGAAGCAACTAATTGTAATCATTTTCTATGGATTAAAAGTGTAGTTTGTTCAAGTCGATTAATAAAGTTAGTTCTTTTCAATTGTTTTTTGCATTTTACATTATGTTTTCCCTCTCTTTCTTTTCATCTTCTTCTCCCAACATGCGCGAGTAATTCTCCGCTTGTTAGGGTTCGTAGGATTAGGGTAGGCTAATGGACGATGAAAATAATTAAACCCTTTTTAAGTCCTATAAAGTTTAGGAACTTTATCAAAAGAATCATTAACATCCTAATCGGGCGCGCTACCAATTCTTTGCTAGTTCCGACAGCGATTAGAGATTAGATTAATGATTGTTTTGGTAAAGGCTAGATATGAACGGAGTTCCGTGTCGAGATAAGGGTTACGAGTGGGATTCCTTTTCCCTCCAGAAACCCTAATCTACACGCATCACCGTCGTTCTAGTTCTAAATCTATTAATGGATAAAAAGGGTAAATCTTAATCAATCGTCCATAACTACTAAATCCTAACGAACCCTACAAACCTTCTTATTATATTATCTAAGTCTCTAAAATAATCTAGATCTATATTTTACATTCTTGTTTAACGTAGATCTAGAAATCATTCTATAAAATTTTTTATCCCTCCTATCATTCTCAACACATCTAAAGTAAAAGTAAAAGGTTCCATGTTTCCCTGAGGACGACCCGTACTCACCTCGGTCTAGCTACGCGCGACACCGTTCTGATTGCGGTTATTCTACAAACACACTCTTTCGAATCAATCAAATGACGCCGTTGCCGGGTTACGTGCATAATTTTTATTTTTACTATTTGTGTTGAATTCTTAGACGAGTCATATCATTATTAACACAAAACTGCAAATTGCATATTTAACGATTCGTGCGTGAATTTTTGCAAAGAGATCTCGAGTCACAGAATTAAGGAGAACAGGAAACAGAGACATTTTTAGAGATCCAGAGGAGCATAGAAGGCTATACAAAAAATTTCATCATCTGTTCCTTCTGCCACGCGGCGGAACCGCGGCATAAAGGCACTTCCTGCGGCGGAAACGCGGCAGTTTAGAGGGGTCAACGCCACATAATTCTCTGGTATCTTTCTTAACTCCTTCTCTCTCTCCTCAAATCCAATAAAATCTATTTTCTGCAGGATTCTTTGAAAAATTGCGCCGCTAAAAAAAATCTTTTTGCAAAAGTTTTGTGATTGGTTTTGTTTTGCATATTTAATACGGATTTCTAAGAGGCAAAGACCAAATCAAGATTAGGTGGGGATTTCATCACCCTTCCAAAGCCCCACAAATCACAAACCGAGCATATAGATCAACCCTTCATTAATTTAAAAAATATCTAGACCAGACTCTAAGGACTGTCGCGGTCAATAAGGACAGAGGAAGGTCGTGGGTAATCTATCGTTTATTCGCATTACTTTTGTAGTGCCTAGGCAAGTGTGACAAAGGCTAGTGGTTTTTAATTAGGCCCACGACGTGGTTCCTTCCCACTTACCTGGCACTTACCTGGCTACAAGGGTAGTACGGAGGCGGTAGAGGATTGATCCTGCGGCTTGTCCTTTGGAAGTCTAGGAGCGGTCTAGAGACTGGACCTAGGTGACCTTAGTTCTAGGGTTCCTTGTGCATCTTAGGGTGATTTGTCTTGAGTCCCACTTTTTCAAAACAAGCCAATTTTAAATCACACAAACGCTGCCACTTGCACCAAACCCGCTTAGTGCATGCTCGGCTGGACACGGGATCCTAGTGCCCGTCTTGTCCGCGTTCCAGCTATCGACGCCGAAGTCGGTACTTCTTCATCTTCTTTTCCCCCACCACACACCACATCGACCGTGATGGACGGCACTCCATCTAATTATAACACCACGCTGCCACCGCCCACAGGTGAGCAGAATCCACCGCGCATCTCTTTCCAAGAGAGATGCTATCCTATTCGTGGTCCTCTTCCTACTTGTCTATCTCTTCCACCACCTAACGGGGATAATTTCGAAATTAAACCCCACTTCATCAATCTGCTGCCCAAATTTCACGGGCTTGAGTCGGAAGACGCGTACGTTTTCATCACCAAATTCGAAAACGTATGCGCAATGATGGGTACTTCACAATTGACTTTAGATGCTATGCGCTTACGTCTTCTCCCATTCACACTGTGCGACTTGGCAGAAAAATGGCTTTATAATACTGCCGCACACTCTATCACTAATTGAGATGAATTCGTCATAGCATTTCTTAAGAAGTTTTACCCAAACCATAAGACAGCCCGTGTTAGAAGCGAGATCAACCAGTTCACCCAGCTTCCCAACGAACCATTTTGGAAGTGCTTTGAACGTTTCAAGGATTTGCTTGTCCAATGTCCTCATCATGGAATCAATAGATGGGATTTATGTCGGATTATATATGAGGGCATTAATCCAGCGACAAAGCAGATGCTTGAAACAATGTGTCAATGCAATTTCATGTCTAAAGATGACGGTGAAGCATGGAAATATCTGGAAGTCCTTGCTGAACACACGTTGCAGTGGGAAAGCGTAAGACCACCTTCAACTAAGGGAGGTATTCACCAGCTCGACGTTTCTATTGCAGTAAAAGCCGAAATGGCAGCGATACAGAAGAAACTCGACGCTATTGAAAACAAGTTCTCATCTTTCTCCCTAAATCAGGTCACGCTTCCTAAGACCGTCTGTGGTTGCTGTTCGGATCCTTCACACCTAACGGAAGAATGTCCTATGAATGCATCGTTTCAAGCTAATGCTGCTTTTCAGCAGCGACCTAGAAACGATCCTTATTCTTCCACATATAATCAAGGATGGAGGAATCATCCTAACTTTGTTTGGAATCAAAACCGACAAAGCAATTATCAATGACCTCCTCCACAGCAACCACAACCACAGAATCAGCCCCCCTTTCAGTCACAGAATTTCCAAAATCCGGCCAACATTTCTACACCACAAGTGGCCGATACTGACAACTCACTTGCACAAACTTTGGATATGTTCATGAAACAATCCATGCAAATTTCGGCTGAGATGAGGTCTTCTATTGATACCCTAACGAAAAACTCCTCCTCCCATGGTGAGAGTATCAAATCAATAGAAAACCAAATTGCACAGTTAAACGCCGCAATGAGTGCGAGAGAGAAAGGGAAACTCCTATCTCAACCCATACCTAATCCTGGCCACTCACAAAGTTATAATGTGAGTGTTGTTACCACGTTGAGATTGGGAAAAGTGCTGAATGACCGAGTGGGTGAGCAGTGTGATGATAGTGACACCAATGATACCCCAGCTTCTTCTTCTTCCCCTAATTCGTCTAGTCTCCCACCTTCATCCGAGCCTATTCTCCGTTTTCCCCAAGTCTCGAACCCTTCGCCCATTTCGCCAAATCTATCTAAGTCGATTCCCACTCCAGTTTTGGGATCGAATCCATCCCCACAGTCTTCTCCACAAACGTTGGACCCAAAACTTATTGATCAAGCACTTTATCCAAACTGGTTGAGGGGCACTAGACCAAGTCCACAAATGGAGAAGATTGTGGAAATTTTTAAGCAAGTTAACATAAACATTCCTCTCCTAGATGCTATTCAACAAGTTCCGTCATATGCGAAAATCTTAAAGGACTTGTGCACTAGGAAGCGAAAAGTTCAAATACCTAAAAAAGTTTTCCTTGCGAGTATTGCGAGCACTGCTTTTACACAACAACTACCCAAGAAACGAAAGGACCCCGGAAGTCCTACAATTTCTATTTCCATTGGGGGTAAAAATATCAATCGTGCTCTACTCGATCTTGGTGCTAGTGTTAACTTGCTTCCGTATTCTGTGTATGAGCAATTAGGGATCGGAGAGTTAAAACCTGTGCATTGTACTCTTCAGATGGCCGATCGATCTATCACCCAACCAAGGGGTGAGCTAGAGGATGTGTTAATCAAAGTCGGGGAATTCATATTCCCTGTGGACTTTATCGTTATTGATACACAACCTGTAGCAAACCCACGCAATCAAATCCCGGTGATACTCGTTCGACCCTTTTTGGCCACTTCCAACGCAGTAATTAATTGTAGAAACGGCTCTATGACCCTATCCTTTGGAAAGAAGTCAATTAAGCTTAACATTTACAAGTTGGGATGTGAACCTTCCGAACCCTATGCTCATGTGTGTTCTGTCGAATTAATGGATGTCGACAGCAGCAAATTTGATCAGCCTCATGATACGGACTCTTTTCATATGTTGTTGTTTGACCCAACCATTTACTCTTCCACCGAGTTGTCCGGGTCAACATCTAATGAGGAACCTTATATTGAGTCTGACTATCACCCCATTTTTTCTGATGACATTATTTTTCGGGATATCGATGAAAGCTTTGAGAAAATTTTCGCTGATAAACTCGCATTTTTACAAGACACGGGTGTTGAGATGAATCAACTCCAAGATGAAGAAATTGGACCTCCACCCCCTGTTTTGGACAATCATGATAATGCGAGTAATCCATTATTACTATCACTGTGTCGTCTCTCCAAATTAAGACGCAATCCTTTTCCAATACACCTCTTGTCACCTCCCCACTTCTTCACGTCAATAGGTGACATGTTCTTCCACCAACCTTGGTGCTTCATCGATAAAATTTTTAAATGGTTGGTGTTGACCTTCGGTCTTTGCAAAGCTTGGCATTGACCAATAACCTTGACCCCCTCATGTGATTTTAAAAGATTAAAATTGTTTAACTCAAGTTTGAAGGAGGGGTGGTATATTTTGGCTCTTGAAAGAAAATGTTTTTTACAAAATTGTGAGCCTAAAATATGTTTGGGGGAGGATTTCACTTTCATATATTCTTTCCCCCATTAATAATTTCCTCCCAAGTCTACAGGTTTTTTTGAACTTAACGGATGACATCAGTGAGGACACTGCTGTAAACAGGTTTGGGGGAGGTTTGTGCTTATTTACACATCAATTTGCATCATATTTTGCATAAGCACAACATTTCAGAAATTTAAATTTTTTTCTCTTTTATAGGAAAAGAGTAGAAAGTGAAAAATTACATCCAAAGGATAGGAATAATTTAAGAAAACCAAGAAAATTAGAAGTTTTCTTAAACGAACTAGTAATAAGTAGTTCTGAGCTGTTGTCCCAAGGGTTAGTAAGATGAAGGAAGTCACTAATCTGAGGATAAAAATAAGTCTGAAATATAGTTTCTATTCTAGAAGCCAAACATTTGAATGTTGATACCCTACTATTTGCGCTTACACACGTCTTGAAACTCGGGATAGTAGAGGATACCTTGAAATGCTCTTGTCTAAAAGCCAAAGTATGAAGGAAATGAAAAAATAAAGAAAATATAAAAATGGTGAAAAGAAAAAAAAAATGAACACTGGTTTTGTTATCGCCAAGGCAGCAATAAAAAAATATAGCGAGGGCGCCTCTTCACCTAGTGCCCTAAGGCCAACTGGTCTGGGAGTCACTGCTAAGCCTTAGGTGGTGCAAGACGAGGAAAATATTATCAGCTAATCAGCAAGCACATAAGTAATCGGTCTGTTAGTACCTCAAGAAGTATTAACGGTCGCATGAAAATGTGTGAGCAAATCTTAATATTCATCAAATTAAAAAGTACTAAGGTTGATGGACAAGAGTATGATAGCTTGAATTGAATTCTCCGAGTGTAGGGATGTTCTTTATACACACGTGGGGTTATATGATCAATGTTTGGATGAAAGGTAGGAATGAAGAATAAAGACGATGTTTTATTGAGGGATAATGTGATTTCTAACATTTTTTCATGACTATTAAGATAGGACTCATGACAACTGAAAAGCTAGTATAGTTGGAAACTCTTCTTTACAAGGCCTTTCTTTTATGGTTCTTATCTTTATATGTAAATTTCACCATCTTACTTTTGTTATTGGATTTTGTGGGTGTAATCCGCTGAAAACCCTCAGGAGACAACACTCCTCCTACTAGGGACACCTAGAGGTTTAACGGCTTGTCGCACGTGCTCAGTGCAATCGTGTCTTCCTACGAAAGTGTGCTTACTTTTCTCCTTTCTTTTTCTCCTCTTAAATAAACTAGTTGCTCGGGACGATCAAAGATAAGTTTGGGGGTATTTGTTCAGTTGATAAAACTGCACATTTATATTACATTTTTCCTACCATTTTCATATTAAAAAAGGACTTTATTATAATATATTACACATATGAGGGTTTATGTGTAAAAACACCATTTTCCATGTGTTAATATATTTTAATTAGTATTTGGTAAGAAAATGTTTGCAAATAAATCCATTGACCAAATCCTAGTAGATATAAGCCTACAAAATACTATTTGAGATTATTGTGCAGAATTTTCCAAGTTGTTATGCAGAATTTATCAAACAAATGAAGTTGTTGAAGAAAACTTGCCAAATTAAGAAGCAAAACTTGGAGACCAAGTCTGGAAGCAACCGAGAAAAGATTTTCAGATTCTGAAGATGCCTAGGATTGCCAAATGTCACAAAGACAGAAACCCCAAAATTTGATGAAGAGTTGTGATCAAATGGCCGCGGATCCGTGGCCATACCCCACCTTTGGCCGCGGATCCGCGGCAAGATATGGGAGTTAGAAGACAAGATTTTTGTGGATGAATCTATACTAAATTTTACCTAATTTTGAAACAAATGATTCTGGCTTTGCATTATAAAAAGGCACCGAGAGCCTCTTGGAAAATTTATCAAGCCGACGCGATCACGAAGCTCCAGACGCTCACGCATCCAGGCTGATCATCGACTGTTCGACTACCTCCTTAGGAAAGATCGAGAAGCAACTAGTTGTAATCATTTTCTATGGATTAAAAGTGTAGTTTGTTCAAGTCGATTAATAAAGGTAGTTCTTTTTAATTTTTTTTTGCATTTTACATTATGTTTTCCCTCTCTTTCTTTTCATCTTCTTCTCCCAACATGCGCGAGTAATTCTCCGCTTGTTAGGGTTCGTAGGATTAGGGTAGGCTTATGGACGATGAAAATAATTAAACCCTTTTTAAGTCCTATAAAGTTTAGGAACTTTATCAAAAGAATCATTAACATCCTAATCGGGCGCGCTAGCAATTCTTTGCTAGTTCCGACCGCGATTAGAGATTAGATTAATGATTGTTTTGGTAAAGGCCAGATATGAACGGAGTTCCGTGACGAGATAAGGGTTACGAGTGGGATTCCTTTTCCCTCCAGAAACCCTAATCTACACGCATCACCGTCGTTCTAGTTCTAAATCTATTAATGGATAAAAAGGGTAACTTTTAATCAATCGTCCATAACTACTAAATCCTAACGAACCCTACAAGCCTTCTTATTATATTATCTAAGTCTCTAAAATAATCTAGATCTATATTTTACATTCTTGTTTAACGTAGATCTATAAATCATTCTATAAAATTCTTTATCCCTCCTCTCTTTCTCCACACATCTAAAGTAAAAGTAAAAGGTTCCATGTTTCCATGAGGACGACCCGTACTCACCTCGGTCTAGCTACGCGCGACACCGTTCTGATTGCGGTTATTCTACAAACACACCCTTTCGAATCAATCAGGTATGACATCTTCGAGTCTTTTTACGGGCTCCCGCTTCATCCGAAGCAACTCGGGCACGAAGTTTGCTAGCCGACTTGTCCATGGAGAAGTAGAGAATGTGTGTGACAACTTTGTCTCTTGCATCCATTGCATGGATGGAGGTTGAAGATGAAGACATCAATGGAGGTTGTGAGCTAGAGGAAGAAGAAGAAGAAGAAGCTTTTCTTTTTCTTATGTTGTATGATAATGAGAGTGAGAGAGTTGTAATGAAAAATACAAGACCAAAAACATATCATGGCAGCCCCTCTCTCTCTCCTTATCAAATCAAGACTCAAAACCATCAAATAATGTGACATATGCACAATAAAAGAGACCATGAGTCACTAGGTTGCATGTGTCACAATAAATGCACCTCATGATGATTTCTAGCTCACAATTTCCATTTGTAAACATTAATCCAAATGTTTACAACAATAAAAAGATATGGCAACATCTAAAGTGAACTCGTGACGGATCACAAGGATACCCCTCACCTGTATATACATATCTGCATCCGCATTCCGACTGAATGCGAATGCGATGAGACTAAAGTAATCCAACAAATCTAATACCAGGATCCGGCTTAAACCAAAGCCTACTAGTATGATCCGTCCGATCATGATCCGTGCACTACTGTACGTATATGATCGAACCCTGCCATATATCATACGGCCTCTACAACATTTCGCCCGAAACTTGAAAACTATCAGTGGGGGACTCTAAAGACTCGTCAATACTTTGGCTGTGGATTTAACCACTGGCACGTCAGAGGTACTAGCCGTACGTAACGGGCTACCAGGTATTGACCAAAAGGGAGGTCGATGAGCGAACTCATCCTGACACCCTACTGAGCCTGTCAGTGACAATATCCGTACAGTCCGATCCGTTCGTCTGTGAGCATCGCATGTCGGGCCTAGGGGGTTGGTAAAAGTTCGACCCCCAAAAGCGGTACAAGTCGTGTCGGAGTGTAGCCCAGAACACCCTGAGATACTACTGGAATACCTACCAGTAAATCTCCTGCCTTGGCCAAGGACTTTGTGTAATGGCTCTCCTAGACACAGCGCGATCTCACCCCCAATACCGGGAGAGACGAAACCACTGCCGATCCACTCACTGCCTCCATGTGGCTCGGGACTGTACCCAACTAAAACATGTTTGCACGACTCCTTTGAGCCATGGTAGGGTAGTAATCAAAGCATAGTGGGAACTCACACGAGACAAATGACGATCTCAGGTCGATGAACTAACCTGTACTCATGTCACCAGGGAACTGCTATCTGACGTCAGGTATAATACCAACTAGCATGTTCCCGGCGAGTCCTTTCCGGTGTACTCATAACCCAATGAGCACCTGTATACATCTTAGGTGAACCAACTTACACTAATGGCTTGTAAGACCGGCCACCGCCCCTCGTCGGGGTCTCGACTGTATACACTAGTCTACTAATGGAGTATCGATGCCCAGTCTCGAAACTCCCACGACTGGGGACCACTTTAAGGATGTGCTTATAGACTACCCAACTCTCATGTATATGATTGCCATCATACTGCTGGTAGTCAAGCAAGAATCCTAAGGGCTTTATCAACGTGTAATAGGGACCTGTAAGGTCACCTAAAGCATTACACGATGATAAAGACAAACCATGGCAGCATACTATTCTCTATTAACGTGTAATAGTGAACTACAATATCACCTAAAGCATGTACACAATGATAAAGACAAACCAGATAATATACAATCCTCTTGAGTAAGACTGTCCTACCGGTATAGGTCCTCCCTCAATCATTGCAATCACGTACATGTGATCCAATAATTGACTCTGAGGCACTATATCCAACATTACATACATCATCATGTATCAATCCCAAGAGTTCACTGACTCTTTCTCTGTTTCTACTAAACGGAGCTATGGTCATCTTATCTTTGTGACATGACTGGCAAGTTTCATAAGATGTAAATTCAAACTTATTTAAATATGCATCTTTATGTAACTTAGCTAGTCCGGTCGCATTGATATGACCTAGTATACAATGCCTCAAGAAGGATCGTTCATTTCTGAACTCTTCCTCTTGTGTGTGTTGTATACATTAAGAACTGTAGTTTGATTTAGAACGTATATGCTTTTACATAACGTGCCTGAACCGATCAACTCTTGATATAGGAAATGTTCAAAATATTATCCAACAATACAAAATTATATCCATCTTTACTTAATAAAGAAACTGATATGATGTTGTATATCAGGTTCGGTATCTAATAACATTCGTTCAGAATCAATGTATTTTTTAATACTAGGTGATAACTGCCAACACCTTGGCTGCAACAATTGCACCGTTTCTAACTCTTAAAACTTATCACCCATTCTCAGTTCTCTGCCTATCTGCAACCTATGTAACAGATTACATATTTGGGATCCAGATCCGGTATCTCATACCCAGGACGTAGAGGGTAATGAAAACAGTTCTCGGTAATGAACACACCCGAAGAAGATGCATCAACATGAAATTTCTTCGTTTGGCCAGCACGGGAATTCTGGTAATCCCCTATTTCCTGCTCGGTCTTATAACAATTATAACTTGAAGCGGGACCAACGTTCCCCAGCACAGAATAACAAGCGAGTTCGGTCAATACATCCATATTATTATCTTGATTAAGGCGTGACATGGTCGCTATCTGGAGAGAAAGAGAGAGAGGAAAACACTCAGCGTATGCTCTTGCAAGATTAGATTGGTTATTATTTTATCTAATCAAGATGGCTCCCACTGTTTTAGTCAAATCTTCCTTCAAACCCTAAAAGGTAAGATTAGCCGGGATTAATTACAACTTACAAGTTCGCCAATCTTTCAGTCAGGCCAGTGCCGGTACTTTGAGGGAAGTTCCCCGTGTTTTCGCACGGACCTAATTAAAATAAATCTCATTTTCCCAGGGGCGTAACCCCGTTGACACCTTTCTAGACACCTACTTGATCGGCTAATTGTAATGTACAAAACTCTCACAGGAGTAACTCGTACTCGCAGTGGGTATCGGGATCCAACTATCTCATAGAAGGTATGCAATCTCATTGCAAATTTCAACACTTGAAATTCTCGATAATATTTTACCCCTAGCATCCTATGACCTTGATGAAAGCCAACAAACTATAGGCTGCTAGTCAAGTTCAACCAGTACATTTCATGATTGAATTAAACCTACCCGCACGAGCCTTGACGAAAGACAACAAAGTTGAACGACTACCTTAACTCAATCACATCATATACTTTTGCAGATAAGCATAAATAGCTACCGCACACTACGCCTTGACGAAAGCCAACAAATGTAGCACGAATACTATAAAGTACTTATCTGAAATGACGGAGGGCTACGACAGGTTTTTAAGAAAACCTTTTGCGTAATGAACTTGATATCGTTGTAGAATAAAATGATTTAAATGGATTGTTTATGAGGCTTTTAATAGTTTCGCTAAAGAGGTCATTCCCGGTGAAGGGGTCTCGGCTCTTTCCTTATCGAATAAGGTGCAGGATATTCACAATACCACTATGCAAAGCATAAACTATAAAAGCAATCAAAAGACAAACCGAGGGTTGTATCATCTTCCAGTTATTTCTAAAGAGATCATTCCCGGTGAAAGGATCTCAGCTCTTTCCTTATGGAATAAGGTGCTGGATATTCTACAAGGAATGCCGCTATGCAAAGCAATAACTAGAGTTACCTGTTTTGGTAAATTCGATTCCACAACATATTTAGGTTTATTTTCTTTCATTAATCTCATTAATGAAGTACCATAATTTAAGTTACCTAAGCATCAAAGATAAATACAACGTACGCTTATGCCATCCGCATTCGCCTCGATGTCCCGTCATGCACCGTTAGGTTAGGTAACTAACGGCAGAGAAGGGCAAGGCTAGCGCGGGTGTAAAAGATAAGCAACGTCTATATAATATATCACATATTCTATATACAATATTCATCTCAACATATACAATAATCACATCACAAAATATCGCAGCAGAACACAATATATAAAATATTGGATATACTAGGATTTCCGGGTTTTATATTAAGCCTGTATAAAACACGGATTCCACGGTCGCGATGAATAGCCAAACCCACATACCTAGACCCCTACGAGAGCGGCAAGCAACCCTACCAATTCTAGAGTTAGGAGACCTGGTCTCGACTCCTCGAGATGGTCTCCCACTGGACCCTAGAACCCGGTTACTTGTGCTCCCCACCTTGGGTCTATCCTAATACGGAAAAGTAAATAATATACATCAACAGTGACATCTTCCTTAACCCGGAAGTGCCCCAATTAAAAGAATATTACATACAATGAATTTTACATGAATGAAAATGAAAAACTCTAATCTCACATAAAACCCTCGGCTATTCAAACACGACGATCCAATATAACATATCACAGCAACATATAATATCACATGTCATCAACGTAAGTAAATATGCGTATCCCAATTGTCGTTGACAAATAGCAACGAAACCGGCGATACACCACATATTACACTTACGGTCGCAGAAAAGAAAGTGAAAACTACAACAATTGGAATCCGCAACCACCTTAGACATCATAAACCCAATGTATCACATACTTTGGATTTCATGCCTAACCAAATGAATTCCTTAGACATCACATGCCTAACAATTATAAACCCCGCATTTTATTCTCGATCTCGAAAACACTTTTCAATATCAAGTCGGGCAATTCAACAAGATTCCCGACATCCTGATCGAATGCTCGTCGGAAACTTTAGTAAACGGCCGCACCCCCCGATGCCGTCGACGAAGTGAACTAAGGAGGAACACCACGGCCGCGAGCACCCGAACGGATGCTTTTGGCGACGGGATTCTCCTACAGTCACTTGGTCAGGGCTATGGGGTGTGGCTATCTAATAATGTTACCCGGCGAGTATCCGTGTACGCTACGTGATTGTGACGAACTTTTGATCGTATCAAAATTCCGTGGCAACCGATCAAATGAGACTAAATTGCTAGATTTATAAAATTCAAATTAGTGTGGATTCCAAGTATTGTATCTCATCACATGATACCCGGACGACGTTAAACTTTTCGATCGATTCATCAAAGTCCCACAATTTCCTGACAGTTCAACACTTGAGCAAAGTTTTAACAATACCCAGAACATGCCACATACCTATGCACCAGTCGTAGAAGGGCAGACCCAAGCCTCATTAATGGCCCCGCAGAACTGCCACAAACCCTAAGGTTCAAAGAGGTTCCATGGTCATTATGTCGAGTTAGGGTTTCATTCTGCTAGAGGGTTCACAGAATTACTTGCATGATTTTCCGAATACATTAAACTTGGAAAAATGGGTTTTTGACATTCAATCGAACTTTTTAACTTCGCCTAGACAATATGTGAATACCCGAAACAATGTTAAAACTCCGAATACGAAACACTCCAAATTGCTTATAGTGTAAGATCACATCACATGCAAAATTAGCAAAAACAAACAACACCTGAAACACCAAAACCCAGAGACTGGAACACACAAGAAATTTGAAGCCAAAATTCCATACTTGGACCGTGGAGCTCGGATTTTGTGGGGTTGTGGCCGGCCAGAACATGCCCAAATTGCTTCAATTTTCTTCTATGTTCATATTATATCACATACAACATTCTGCAGTTGTTTAAAAAAATTTTTGAAGACTTTTTGAAATCGACAGAAACCAAGTTTTGGTGTTGCATGTTTCGGAGTATTTCGGTTTCGTAATCTTAACAAAATCCGTCTAATTTTCTAGCATGTCTCTGATACCACTGTAGGGTTGCCTAGCACGGCAGCAAGGTTTCAGGAGGCATCTTCCATGCCAAATTAAAATTTTGTCGTTCTAGCTAACCTTAACCCTAGAATCGTATACTATAGAAAGCGACGAAATGAAATGCAAACGACTTTGCAACTAAAGTGAACAAGGAATACAACCTTTATAGACCGGTCATTCACTTCATTAGCTCCGTGTAGTAGTCCCGTCACTGCGATCATGAACACCCGGACTCTAGAGAGGCTCCCATTAAAAAAAACATGCTTGCATCGAGGTCTTCGAGACCGAAGATGATCTACGTCGAGGACAAACTAACCCAAGCTACCTCTTCACTAATTGTAGAATTAGTGAAGCAAACACCCTAAGCTAAATGGCAAATAGTAAAGGATGATGAAGTATGAAGTGGGCTCACTTTAGATTTATTTTTCTCACTCATTTTCCACCATCTCCATTGAAGCTAGAAAGCTTTGAGGAAGAAGAAGAAGAAAAACTCCATTGATTAAATTATCCAAAAGATAATGGCAACCCTTGGAGAGTTAGTATCATATACTAACCTTTGTAGAGAGTTAACCATGGCTAGGTTTAATGGTTGGGTTTATAAATATCTATAGTAAAACAAAAGAAGTAGACCAAGTCAATGGCAATCCAAGCTTCTCCAAGCTTCTTGCCATGATAAAATCATTTAGTTTTGAATTACTTAATCCATTAAAAATCCTAGGATTAAACCAAGCATGGTGTAAGTCATACACACACCCACGTTGCATGTATCATCAAACATGACACAAAATATGTACACAAATATATATCACATATATACATATGCACAAATCAAGTGAGAAAAGAAATCATAAGTAAATTAATATTAGTTAATGTATTTAATATATCAAATATATAATTATACATTAAAAAATTAAATCAACACTTGATTTAATAATCCGGTTATATCATATATAACCGAATAATATCAAATGTAACAACTTATCGAATCAACACTTGATTCGATAACCCGACTATATCACATATAACCGACCTATGTCACAAATCGCGAGAATAGAATACGGTATCTCATATCGTATTAATCTCGGTCCCGCACATGTCACATATTTGCTCCTACTCCATTTCGCTTGATCCAGGAAACCTCTGTGTAGGACTCTAAAGACTCGTCAATACGCCGGAAGTAGGTGATGATCATATCAAACACCCACAAGCCGCAAGCGGTCTACTAAACGTAACGGCCAGCCGGGTATTGAGCGATCAGAAGATCAACAAGCAAGCCTACTCACACTCCTGCGAATCCAATCAGTGACACTACCGTACAGTCCGGTCTCTTCGTCTGATATGTCGCATATCTCATCTAGGGGTGGTAAACATCAGACCCCAGTAACTCAATAAGTCGTGCCGATGTGAGGCTCATAACGGGTCGAGAAACTACTGATAAAACATAACAGTATATCTCTGAAGCAGCCCTGGCCAGGGACTTCCTGTTATAGCCAATCGAGCACAGCGCAACATCAACCCCCAATACCGGGAGAGAAGAAACCCCTCCTATCGCTCATTGCCTCCATGTGATTCGGGACTGTACCCAAAAGCCACCGTTTTTCACGTTCTCTTAAACATGGTAAGGTGGAAATCAAAGCACAGTGGGAATCACACAAGACTCTATGACGATCTTGGGTCTACAGGCTAACCTGTACCAGTGTCACCAGAGAACTGCTATCTGACGATAGGTATAATACCATCTAGGAGTTCTCGGCGAGTCCGTTCAGTGTACCCAGTCTCCACTAAGCACCCGTATACCATCTCTGATGTCAAACACCAATGGATATGGGATCATCCATCGCCCATCTACATGGGTCGAGATGATACACGCTAGTCTACTCTGGTATATCGATGCCCTGTCTCGATACACCCACGACTCGGAACATTTGAAGGATGCACTTACCGACTGCTCTGTCCCCACTAGTATGATCTGCATCATAATCCTGGTAGTCAAGTACTCATCCTAAGGGCTTTATCACATGTAACATAGAGACAATCAATGTACATGTTAAGATAAATAGAAACCAGATAGCACACTATCATGTCGAGCAAGAAAGTCCTCCCTATATATGTCCAAGCATTCACTACAATATACATCGTATGTATAGTAATGGCCTCTAGGGCATACATATAACTAACAGGACCCCCGTAAACTCTGTGAAACCCCCGATTTACACAAAACCCCTCAAGATACACACATACGCACGCTGCATGTTGAGTTCGCATGACCAGTTTGACCCGTCAATCGGAGGTTCTCTCGCTCCAAAGGCGATGGGTAATTAACGGCTGTTTAGTCCGCGGCTGCCAGAGATTTGGATCCCTACAATAAATAAATCCCGGCCTCCCCTAGGCAGGGGGGATCTGTAATACGCCTGGCAAGCACGTGCATTCCCATCTCAATGGGGTGACAAAAAACACCCAACAGATTCTGGCACGCCCGGTGGGACCTTTCTCTCCTCCCATATCTCTGGTCAAGCGTTCATGCGAACTCATTTAACAAATATACCGATGTTTGTACTGAAATAATGCTTTTCCGTGCAGCAATCACGATGATGTCCTCCAAGATGAATTCAGCTTCCAACACGACCCCGATCCCGTATGTGGTCAAGATCAATGCTCGCATGATTCTCTCCACAAGCCTCAGTCGGCAGTGGGAGAAACCGCCCCGCCAATTTGGTTCCGTCATCATCTACCCTACCGGAAGCGTACATCTGGCAGAAATCCCGACAAACCAGGTGACCAAGCTGGTCTCAAGGGGAAAGAGGTCGAACATTGTGATCGCTGCGGCACCATAATCCAAACTTAAGACGGTGTCCGAACGACTCTCTGGTGCTCCAGCTGGAGGCAAGACTGCCAAAACAAAGGGCATCATCAACCATTGCGGACGAGCTCAGGCGACAACTCCAACAAGTGTATAATCAAGTGTATCTCCAAAGCACTCCATCGCTCTGTCTACGGCGGCTTACCGAAGAGCTGAAGCCTGCCAAGTGCTCAAAATAAAAAGGTTGAGACAGAAGCAGCTCAGGTATCGAGATAACAAGAGGACCAGGACTCCGACCAAGTGGAATCTTATGAGGTTCCAACAGCAGGGTTACCCCACGAAGACGGCTGAGTCGACCGTAAAAGTCACCAATTCCTTCGAACCTTTGAGGAGGGTTCAGAAAAACGCCATGACCGCCAGAATCAAGAAGACAGCAGTCCAAACGATGCTACAAAGAGATGTGTCCCATCCACAACGGAGAAAGGTGAAAGTATGTCTTAGCACCTCTACTAGGTTTCAAAGAGGTTGTCACGACCCGAAGTTCAACTCGTGACCGGCACTTAACCACGTAACGTCTACAGGCGTAACACGACTAAGTAAGCCGAAAACCGATAAATCAAAACCATTAAAAGTAGTGAGTGTTGAAAACATTTGTTGAAAACATTTGGAAAACCTTAAGTAGTTTAATAATAATCTATAAAGTTGAAGTTATTATCTTAAAAATTTTGGCAGCATTTCCCTTATAAAACAAACCCCGAAATCGGGTACAACAAGATATGAGTAAAAATGATACACAATATAATAAGGCATCCCAAACGGGAGCAATCACGCCCAACGGCGGAATCAAACACCACAAGAGTAATATACAACGCCGTAGCGAAGAAATGAGCAGTAATTGAAAAACATCACAGAATGATAAACTGCATAAGTAAAGTCGGCTCACACAAGCTCGACACCAGAATAAAAATAATATACATCATCGTCCTCACACTGGTCTCTAAGTCAATACATAAAAGTATATGGAGAGTACTAGATACAAAAGTGTGTACAATGTAAAAAAGCAGATACCACAACCTACCTAACAGCAACCAGCTCACGCACCAACTGTAGTGGTATTTTTTAGCCAAAAAGATGCAAAAGGAAGCCTGCCGCGACTACTTTGAGGGGCAACCTGCAAACACTATGGCACAACGGGAGTGAGTTGCCAACTCGTGAATAGAAGATAACATATAAAGGTAATCGCGAGCATGCACGTACTGTGGTACTCTATCATATGCCAGCCGATAAAATCTATATGCGATAAGCAGTATGTGCATAACCATAAAAGTGCTCTGTCAGGTAAAATAACTACAGGATGAGATACATAATAATGAATGCTGAGCATGGGATGAAATAACATCTACACGGAATGTTAGCGTGAAAAAAATAATCGGTGCCCATCAATGCACCCAAATCCCAATAAACTCAGGCGTCGGCACTCTCATCGGCCCTCAAATCCTGTAAATCTCAGAGAATCACGAGTGCCCAACATCGGCACTCAAATATCATGAAATAATCGTATCCAGCATCGACACGTAAATCCATATATATCGGGCTCTGTCAGTCCGGATCAGCCCACGGGCTTCGTCTGCGGTATCGGCCCACGGCCCCGGCAGTACGGGTCATCCCATATCCATCTATCGACTCTGGTCAGTATCCTCCGGTAACCACCAGGTCCAACCAATCCCCGATAGGTACTCGCCACCCTGCCAGGCTCATTTTCTACTCCACGAAAAACATTTCTTGCCCCGGGGAACCATACCGGGTGCACTACGAACCCGCAAATGGATCGTCCAAGTCCTCGAATCGGGTTTCAAGCACACGTCTCAGAACCGAGAAAACGCGTGGTGGACGCACCAAATTATCATATCAAGAGGAACCGGGTTTTCAAATAGTGCATATTTTCTTAAATAACTCCACAGTCCTCAAAACCAGAAATCACATGAAAACCAAAACCAATGTATAAGTCAATGCGATGTGATATGTGCATCAAGTCATACTATAAGTAAAAGGGAGAAACCGCTCTTTAAAATAGTTTCAGTTTTTCAAAAGGTATCGTGCGGCTCCCAGTTTCTACCAAAATCAACTCATATAGGTAAGTACAGTTTAAATATGGATAAGTATGTAAATGAGTACGTGCACAAGCATAGATATGTAAATGAGTACGTGCACAAGTATGCATATGTAAATGAGTACGTGCACAAGTATGAACATGTAAAGGAGTACGTGCACAAGTATGAACATGTAAAGGAGTACGTGCACAAGTATCATAATCATATCGAATCATATGTGAGATGAACTACAGTATAATGATCATGGCAATTCTACAGTGTGAGTGTCATGGCAGTTACTAACGGTGTGTGTGTAACATGCAGATTAGTGCTCGTGCAATATAAACCGTTAGTAACAGTGCGGTGTTTTTACCAATTCTATGTTCATATACATATAGCAGGGAATGCGGTATGCAACATACAGTATGCATGAACAGTCAATGTATGTAAATGCGATATGCTGCTACAAAGTCCTATCAGCCCTGACGCATAACGCCATGCGGGCGATTTCCCCGTAGATGTTAAATCTACTCACAGTAGTCTCGCGCTAAGTGTAGCCGACGACTTGTTTCCCCTTCTTCGCGGCGTCCGTCGTACTCGCCTGTGAATCTAGAATTTCACAAAATATCACACATAAGCTCAAATCTACAAAAACACGACATTAAAGCCAAACTAGAAACCCGCGCCGCGAACCAAGCGCATGTGTGTGTGATACGCTAAAACGTGTGATTACGCGCCTGAAGCTACCCCGACACGTCGCGATACGTAGAAAACCCCAAACCCACACATGTATCACACGTGTCACGAACGTTTAAAATACAAGAAATAGGGTAATTGGTCCCAGATTTTTCTACAGAAAGAATTTAACAAAATTGCATATACCATAAGTCTTCAAAATGCAGCAGACACCTACAGAAAAGACCCCAGCACCCAGGTCCCCCATCTGGCCGCAAATTGCGGCCAGAATGAATATTCCGACGGCCAGGGTAGGGAGTTACGCTCCCGTGCTTCGTGTGTGTTCTCTATACCTATTTTTCATGCCCCAGTAATTACAAATTTTTCCTGAAGCAAATGAGGTAAAAGCATATCACACAGAACCCAAAATCTAGTTAAAATGGCTATTTTAGCACTAAAACCAAACATTGAGGTATTTTTATGAAACCTGAAGCAATACTTGGGTTAAAACCACTCAAATAACACCTCACTAAGCTAAGCAAGCCATAAAAATACCAATTTAACATAAACTTCACTAATATCCTTCATTATCACAAAAATGCACATAAAAATAAGATTTTTAGCTAAAATACTACAAGTAATGAAATAGGGTGGAAAGTGTGAGTTAAATACCTTCCAAAGACCTTAGGGAAACCAAAAGTTCAGCTCTTTTCCTCACAAGCACAAACTTGCCACCAAACTCCACCAAAAAGCCATTTCTTCCAAGGTTTTGTGAAGTAAAAAAGGGTTTTTGTGTAGGGTTTTGTGTATAGATCAAAAGGGAAGTGAAAGAAGAAGAGAAAGATGATAAAATGTTGTTGTTTCTGCTGCTTTCTCTGCAGGAAATTCAGAAATGAGAGAGAGAGAATGGTCAAAGAGTCAACCAATCTCACCTAACCACCATACCTCCCCTTTCCACATTTAAATTTTGAATTTTTAAAGGGGTTTTAAATTGATTTAGTGGGGAAAAATAAGCCATGCAATAAGAAAATAAAATGGTTTACATGTTAACACTTGCCTAGGTTACAAAAGGGATAAGTATGCATGTGTACACTACCCTAGCTTAAGAAAGAAATTAAGGAAATAAAAATTTAATTAAGGTGGACACAAGCAAAATTATAATTAATAAACCCCAAATATATATATAAACCCTTCTCATCACAATTAGCACAAGTTTAAAAAGAAAATAAGATTTTCGGGTTTTTTTATGAAAAACACGCATCATTTATAACTAACGCGAAATTATCCTAAACGAATTTCAAAGCATTACAATCTACCCCCCTTAAAGAAATTCGGTCCCCGAATTTAAAAATCTAGCTATGCGTACCTTCAAAGAGATGGGGATATTTCTTCCTCATCTCGCTCTCGGTCTCCCAAGTGACCTCCTCGCTGCTCGGGCCACGCCAAAGTACCTTGACAGACGGTATGTCCTTCGATCTCAATTTCTTCACTTGTCGATCCAAGATGACCACCGGCTGCTCTGCATAGGAAAGGTCGCGCTCAAGCTGGATCGTCGGGTGCTGAATCGCATGCGAAGGATCGTGAAGATACTTGCGGAGCATCGAAACGTGAAATACGGGGTGCACATCTGGGAAACTGGGCGGAAGGGCTAACCGATACGCAACTGCACCAACACTCTCGAGGATCTCGAAGGGGCCCACATACCTGGGAGTAAGCTTCCCCTTATTTCCAAACCTCATCACACCTTTCATTAGGGAGACCCTCAAGAAAACATGATCACCTACAGAAAACTCAAGTCTGCGCCGACGACAGTCCGCATTAGATCTCTGCCTACTCTGGGCTGCTCTCATCCTATTGCGAATCTACCGGATCTTCACGGTCATCTCCTAAACAATCTGCGGCCCTAAGATACTGCTCTCGCTGAGCTCTATCCAACAGGCGGGCGATCTGCATCTCCTACCATATAGAGCCTCGAATGGTGCCATCTGAATGGTATCCTGGAAACTGTTGTTGTGGGAGAACTCTACTAAGGGCGAATGATGATCCCAGCTACCTCCAAAATCTAATACGCACGCTCGGAGCATGTCCTCGAGAGTCTGAATAGTCAGTACTGACTGGCCGTCGGTCTGCGGATGAAATGCTGTGCTGAAACTCAAGCGGGTGCCCAAAGCCTCCTGAAGCCTCTGCCATAGTCGGCTGGTAAACTGGGTGCCTCTGTCGGACACGATACATGTCGGAACTCTATGCATTCGTACAATCT
This sequence comes from Agapanthus africanus, assembly GCA_030015575.1. Lineage (NCBI taxonomy): Eukaryota > Viridiplantae > Streptophyta > Magnoliopsida > Asparagales > Amaryllidaceae > Agapanthus > Agapanthus africanus. The sequence continues at coordinate 274,038,171 of JASDDO010000012.1, forward strand.
CGTCGATGTATATCTGGGCATACTGAGCAAATCCGAAAGTCATCTTCACCGGTAGGAAGTGAGCCGCTTTCGTCAAACGATCCACGATCACCCAGATGGAGTCATACCCTCGACTAGTCCTGGGTAGACACACAATGAAGTCCATAGAAATCTGTTCCCATTTACACTCCGGAATGGGTAACGGCTGTAGCTTTCCCGCGGGCCTCTGGTGCTTGGCCTTAACTTGCTGACAAGTCAGGCATCTCGACACGAAATCTGCGATGTCCCTTTTCATTCTGTCCCACCAATAAACATCTCTCATATCATGGTACATCTTGGTGGAACCTGGATGAACACTGTAAACTGATCGATGTGCCTCCTCAGGAATCTCACGCCGCAGTCCCTCAACATCTGGTACGCACAGTCTAGTCCCAAATCGCAGTATCCCCTGATCATCGATCACGAACTCAGGAAATCTGCCATGTCCAATCTGTGCTATGATCTCTGAACAACGGTCATCACTGTACTGTGCACCATGTATATGGTCAAGCAACTGTGGGCGTGCACGAGCATGCGTAATCTGTCCCCCGATCGGCGTAAACTCGAACTGCACCCGGCTGTCGCATAAAATCTGCCAATCTGCTGACGACTGTCTCTGCACTGCGCTCAAACAAGATAGACTACCCCCGGGCCTCCTGCTCAAACCATCCGCTACTACATTTGCCTTGCCCGTGTGATACAAGATCTCGCAATCGTAGTCCTTCACTAACTCCATCCAACGGCGCTGTCTAAGATTCAGGTCCCGCTGCTGAAATATAAACTTTAAGCTCTTGTGATCAGTGAATATCCGGCACGACTCGCCGTATAGGTAATGTCGCCAGATCTTGAGTGCAAAGACCACTGCAGCCATCTCCAAATTATCAGTGGGGTAGTTCTGTTCATGTTTCTTCAACTGTTGTGAAGCATACGCGATCACCCTGTCATGCTGCATTAATACGCACCCTAGCCCCACTCGAGAAGCATCACAATAGTCCACAAATCCGCCTGATCCTGAAGGCACAGATAACATCAGCGCCGTAGTCAGTCGAGTCCGTAGATGCTGAAAACTGTGCCCACACTCCTCCGTCCAATCGAATGGAACTCCCTTCCGGGTCAACTCGGTCAAATGTGTAGCAATACGGGAGAAGTCCTGCACGAATCGTCTGTAGTAACCGGCCAACCCTAAAAAGCTGCGAATCTCCGTAACTGATGTGGGCCTGGGCCAACGCTGAACGGCCTCGATCTTCCTCGGGTCTAAACATATACCATCTCGTGTAATCACGTGACCCAAGAAGTCTATGCTGTCCAGCCAGAATGCACACTTGGAGAATTTTGCGAAAAGCTGGTGCTCCCTCAACGTCTGCAGTGTAATCCGCAGGTGCTGCTCGTGCTCCTCTCTGCTCCGGGAATACACCAAAATATAGCCAATGAATACTATGATGAACATATCAAGATATAGCTGGAAAACACGGTTCATCAAGTCCATGAATTCTGCTGGCGCATTGATGAGTCCGAACGACATCACCAAAAACTCATAATGGCCGTAGCGCGTGCGGAAAGCTGTCCTCGGAATGTCCTCATGTCGAACCCGCAGCTGATGGTAGCCTGATCGTAAATCGATCCTCGAAAAGTATCCTGCCCCATGAAGCTGGTCGAACAAGTCGTCGATGCGTGGCAAAGGATACCTGTTCCGCACTGTAACCCTGTTCAGCTGGCGGTAGTCGATACACAGACGCAAACTGCCGTCCTTCTTCTTCACAAACAGGACCGGAGCACCCCAAGGAGAAACACTGGGTGGAATAAGTCCCTTATCCAGCAAATCTTGCAACTGACCCTTCAATTCTCTAAGTTCCGTCGGGGCCATCCGATAAGGCGGTATAGAAATAGGCCCCGTACCGGGAATCAAATCAATACAGAAGGCAATGTCGCGCTCAGGCGGTAGCCCAGGAAGCTCGTCAGGGAATATATCAGGGAACTCGCTAACAACCGGTACCTGATCCAACAGAACCTCTGTAGCTCTAGTATCGCAAACATAGGAGATAAATCCCTGACATCCCTTCCTCAAAAGCTATCCAGCACGAAAAGAATAAATCAAACTGTGAGGGGCGGCACCACGGTCCCCAAGCACAACAAAAACCGACTCGCCGGGAAAACAAAATCTAACTGTCTTCTCACGGAAGTCCACAGATGCATAGCACGTCGATAACCAATCCATGCCCAAAAGAACGTCGAAGTCTAACATCCCATGAAGGATCAAGTCGACAGGCAACTCTCGCTCACCAATACGAACAATACAGGATCGGAACACGAGTCTAGCAACAAACGACTCTCCCACGGGAGTGGTCACAACAAGCGGCTGATCAAGCAAACTGGACTCTCTACCCAAACTCGGCACGAAATGTGTGGTGTTAGTGTATATGCCCTAGAGGCCATTACTGTATCATACTAGTTTGTATATTACTTGATGGAAGCTTGGGATATTCACCGTGTATAGAAAATCTTGCTCAATATAGTAGTATGCTACTTGGTTTGTTTCTGCTTTAATGTGTGCATGTGTTTCTTTTAGCATATCGCCTTTACACATTAGAGGAGCCCTTAGGATCTTTGCTTGATTACCAGCGTTGTGATGGCAGTCACACTCATGGGGGCTGGGTAATCCACAAGCACATCCTTATGCAGGTCCCTAGTCGTTGGACTATCGAGATAGGGCATCGATACTCCGGAGTAGACTAGCGTATGCGCTTCTCATCCCAGCTTGGGAGACGGTCTGTCCCACAGCCGTCAGTACGCCGTATTTGAGATAGTATGCGGGCGCTCGTTAGGTTACGAGTACACTGGACAGGACTCGTCGGGAACTGTTGGTTGGTACTATACCTATCGTCAGTTGTCAGTTCCCAGGTGACATGAGTACAGCTTAGTCCGTTGACTTGACACTCTCACTTCGCCTCAAGTGTGTTCCCACTGTACATTGATTACTACCCTACCACGGCTCAAAGTTGTCGTGTAAACAGGTAGTTTTTGGGTGCAGTCCCGAAGCACTTGGAGGCAGTGACGGTTAGACAGGATTCGTCTCTCCCGGTATTGGGGGTTGATATCGCGCTGTGTCTATGAGAGCCATTACACAAAGTCCCTGGCCTAGACAAGCGAGATAGACTGGTAGGTTTACCGTGTTATCTCAGGTGTTCTGGGCTACATTCCGACACGACTTGTACCGCTAGTAGGGGACTGACGTTTACCGCCCCCTAGTCCCGCCATACGATGTTCTCAGACGAACAGACCGGACTGTACGGAGAATGTCACATTCAGGCTCAGTAGGAGTTCAGATGGGTTTCACCTCATCCGTCTTCTTATCGGCATCCACCTGGGGACCGTTACGTACAGCTAGTGCCGCTTGCGGTCTATGGTTAAACCCACTGACAGCATAGTGTCGAGTCTTTAGTGTCCCAAACAGAGGGTTATTCGCTTTTGGGCAAAACTGAGTAGAGGTCACATGGTTTTGCGACAGGGTTCGTTCACATCCGCGCACTTGTGCACGTTTGGTGTCCGGACAGACATTACTAGCGAGCTCTGGTTTGAGCCAGATCCTAGTATATGCTTTGGGGTTAGTTTTATCTCATAGTATTCGTGCTTCTCAGAACACGAATACGGGTGTGTATGCACAGTTGACTGAGGCAGAGGAAGAGGTTTCTCATTAGGGTTTTGGTACGGGTGTGTATGCACAGTTGACGGTTGTCGTTTACCAAACCCTAATGATTATGTATAATATCAATTGATTATGTTATTTAAATGAAATTGTGTCATGGTTGGGTTTGTTGACTTGTTGACCAAGGTTGACTAGTTGACCATGGTTGAAACTTTGACCATCATCATTTCTTTGCTAAGATGCTCTTTGATCTTTGCAAAATCATTTAATGTGAAATGATAATGGTCTTATCAAACCAACCATCACCTTTTTCATTTTGAATTAATATTATTAATTTGATAATTCACATATATTGTTATGGTTGTAAAAAAAACTATTCTCATTCTATCATAACCATTCTCTCTCCTCCATTTTGCTCTTCCTCTTCCTCTAGTTCAAGGAGAATCATTATCATGAGTTGAGAAATCTTTCCTTAGAGATTATACACCCAAAGCCACTCTCTACTCATCCTAAGGTTGAAGGTCTAGCAAGCCGGACACTTTAGTTCTCTCATGATCGAGAAAGGAGCTCAAGGTAGAAACCCTCAGGTGGATCCATCTTCTACAAGAGAAGGCAACGAGGAAAGCACCATCCGAACACCATCAAGAGTCCAAGAGAAGAAGTTCCAGTTAAGGTATAACCCTAACCGAGTAGCTATAACTCTTGTTAGTTGCTAGTGTGTAGTTTAGCAAATATCCGTGTTTTATAATCCATGTTGCCATGACCCGAAAAATCGTTTTTCATCATTTCCGCAAGCCCGAAAGAACCGGGAGAGGTAACGTGGACTTACAGTGGTATCAGAGCCTAGTTAAACACACCCTAGCATGTTAGCAAAGTATCTAGAATTTCGACCGGACAAAAAACCGCGAAACACCCCGGAAAATCCTAGTTTCTGCCGATTTTTATTTCTGCTCCAAAAATAATAAATCATGTCTTAAAAATCGGTTCAGGCTTTAAAATGAACAGGCAAGAAAAACTATCCAGCGAACCGACCAACTCACCGCGGTTCCGCGGAAGAAGCCGCTTCTGCCGCGGAACCGCGGCCGAGTTGACTCGGCCGTGGATCGTTTCTCCTGCAGTTTTCTCCTGTTGGTGTTTTGTTATTTTTCAGATGGTTTGTTTCTTCCCAGAATTTCCAGAGAACAAGTTTGTTTTTGGGGTGGTTACAAATCCGTATTTTGGTCGATTTTCTTTAGACTTTGGCTAATGAGTTGTATCTGTAATGTTATATATGTATTGAACGTCTGCTAATCGTAATACGTTGATTAGTGGGGGTTATACATATCTGTGATCTGTGATGTTGATGGTTTGTGTATATGAATTCGTTGGATTGTCGCGGATGAATAGCCGGGGGTTGTGAAATGAGAGTTTTCTTTGTCTTTCAAATCTTGTAATATGTAAATTGATGTAATATTATTTGTATGGCCGCACAACCGGGTCGGGGTTGTAGCCGTCATTGTATAATTTCTTTTTACTGTTTTTGCTCCTAGGAAAGACCCAAGGTGGGGTGCACAAACTACCGGGTACCTCGAAGTGCCGAGTGGCCTACTCACGTCGTTGAAGGAGGTTGCTTCACTTCGGATACTTGGCGGGTAGTTTGCCGCACCCGTAGGGGTCTAGGGTGGGGTATTGGCTATTCATCGTGACCGTGTAATCCACTCTTCGTTACAGGCTCGAACGGAATGTGGATTTCTAGTATATCCAATGTATTCATCTGTGATCTGGAATGGCTATCATTGCATCTGACGAATGTATATACCTATATGTAGATATCTATTTAGGTGTTGCTTATGTTTTGCATCCGCGCTAGTCCAGCCCCCGCTCTGTCGTTAGTTAAATAACCTAACGGGTGATGACGGGACCCCGTGGCGAATGCGGATGGCATAAGCATACGTCATATTTTCGTTGTTTTCTGCAATGGTGGGATTAATTGATGGGACGCATTAAAATTAATGCAAGAAAAATAAACCAAAGTAAAAGTCGTTGGAACACTTTCAAAAACCACTCGGTTTCTTTTCAAAATAACTTTTAAACGCGGAGCTTAAACCACTCCATTTAAAAGCTATCTCGTTCCATCGATTATATCAAGTTCACTACGTTCACGGTTTCGCCAAAACCATTCGTATCCCTCCGTCGTTTCACATGGATGGTCAATAGTATTCAAGCTATGTTTGTTGGACAAAGTCAAGGCATAGTGATTGGTAGCTATTGGGTATTCATGTGCAGCTTAGATAGATGTGTTGGTTTGGGATAGTCGTACTGCCTTGTTGGCCAAATTCAAGGCTAGGTGCTGGTGGGTTCAAATTAACCTGGAGAATGACGGGTAGAACTTGACATGTGACTTATGATTTGTTGGCCAAAGTCAAGGTCATAAGAGCATGGGGCAAAAATCCACATCGGGAGTTTCAAAAGAACTGAAACTTGCTAGCGCTGCATACTATTTAGAGTGTGATGATTCTGGTAGGATTCCTTCAGTTTTGTCACGCAATGATATTTGGATCCCGATCCTACTGTGAGTATATATTACTCCTCGGGAAAATTCTCACTTAACGATCAATGCTATAAACCTAGTAGGTGTCTAGAAAGTTGTTAGCGGGGCTGCGCCACCAGGGAAAAGAGGTTATTTAATTAAGGAACTTCGCGAAAGCATTGGAAAACCTCCCTCGAAGTACCGACACTAGCCTGGCTGAACGGTTAAGCAAGTATTGTACGGTGAGATTGATCCTGACTAATTCATCCTTTTTGGTTTGAGGAGGGATTCGAGAGACGGTGGGAGCCATCCTGTTTAGACAAATTAAAAACCACTCTAAATTTGCAAGAGCATCATGCTAAAGTGTTTCTTCTCTCTCTCTCCTAATTGCAGCGACCAAACATCATGACTGGACTTAAGTTACTACTAGATAAAAACATACTGACATGGCCAAACAACAAAGATTGGCTCAGGAATGTCAAAATGGCAATCACTTACGACAAGTTGGGGTATCTCTTTACCACCAAAGCTCCACCTGCCCCAGGTCCCACCTCCAGCGTCGCGGATAAGGAAATCCGTAAGACTTGGGAGATTGATTGCGCGAAGGCCAAGTGCCTCGTGCTTGCCTCTATGGACAATGAACACCAGAGGAGACACGAGAATATGGACCTTGAATCTATATTTCTTCATACAAAAGAACTGTATGGAGAGCAATCCCGTATCGCCAGATACGAAGTCTCGAAAAAGCTTTTTTCGGCGAGATTGGCCATTGGATCACCGGTAGCGGAACACGTGCTTAAGATGATTGGCTTCATTGAGGAGCTCGAGGACTTTGGGACCACGTTGGAGAATGAGCTCTATACGGACTTGATTCTCCAGTCCCTTCCTTCCATTTACGCCCAGTTCATCCTGAACTTCAACTTACAGGAATAGGAAGTTGAACTTTCAGAACTCCTCAACATGCTGAGGAGTGCAGAGGGCACCCTACAGAAAGGTAGGGAAACATCCACTTTGTTTGTAGGAGGATCTTCCTCTTCTAGGTCCAAGGCGAAAGCCAAGGGAAAGAAGAAGAAAACCCCCGCCAAACCAAGGGGCGGTGTTTGTAAAGTGGATACAAAGGGAAAGGCAAAAGCAACAAAGGAAGCGGGAAAGCTTGTGGGAAAGGAAGAATGCTTTTACTGTCACAAGAGTGGACACTGGAAGAAAGATTACAGGGCTTGGAAGGCCAGAACACAGGATCTGAAGCATGTTGCGGCTTCAGCTTCAGGTGTGTATGTTATTGAAAACTGTCTATCAATAAACTCTACTTCCTGGGTATTGGATACCGGATCAGGATCTCATATCTGTAATTCTTTGCAGGCGTTGAGAAACCGTAGGGTTTTGAAGGCAGGTGATATGACCCTCAGAGTTGCAAACGGAGCTGGCATGGATGCTGAGTCCGTAGGGGACTATCACCTGGGGTTGTCAGATGGACACGTTTTGGTTTTGCGTAATTGTTATTTTGTACCCAATGCAACTTGTAATATCATTTATGTATCTTTAATATATAAAGAAGGTTATGAATTTGCATTTGTAAGCAATGTTGTGAACATTCACCTTAATCAAGTTCTGATTGGGTCAGGTACATTAAACAATGGAATATACGTATTAAACCAACCACAGATTTTCAATGTCCAGAATACACACAAAAGAAAGTCTCCGGAATCAAATCAGGCTTTCTTATGGCATTGTAGACTGGGTCACATCAATGAGAGAAGGTTGAAGAAGTTGCATACAGAAGGATATTTGGATCCGTTCGAATATCAATCATATGCAACTTGTCAATCCTGTCTCAAAGGAAAGATGACAAAGACTCCGTTCACTGGACAGGGAGTAAGAGCGAGCGAGCTCTTGGGACTCGTACACAGCGACGTGTGAGGTCCAATGTCTATACATGCGTGAAGCGGTTATTCTTACTTCATTACTTTTACGGATGACTTTTCAAGGTACGGATATGTCTTCTTAATGAAACATAAATCCGAAGCCTTTGGAAAATTCCAGGAATATAAGAATGAAGTGGAAAAACAAACAGGCAAAAGTATCAAGACACTGAGATCTGATCGAGGTGGAGAATACTTAAGTGCCGAGTTCCTGGATTACTTAAAAGAGAATGGAATTCTCTCTCAGCTTACTCCTCCATACACTCCGCAACATAACGGTGTATCGGAGAGACGGAACCGAACCCTATTGGATATGGTACGGTCCATGATGAGTAACGCTGAGTTACCGCGATCATTCTGGGGATATGCACTAGAATCAACTGCATACCTTTTGAACCGAGTTCTAACTAAGACTGTGCCTAACACACCATATCAGATGTGGTGTGGGAAGAAACCCTATCTTAAGTACATTAAGGCATGGGGATGTCCAGCTTTTATCAAAAAGCAGCATGTGGACAAGCTCGAGCCACGCTCGGTACAGTGCAAGTTTGTGGGATATCTAAAGAACTCCAAGGGATATTTTTTCTATTGCGAAGTGGAACAAAAGGTTTTTGTTTCTCGTCATGCCCAGTTCTTGGAAACTGAGTTTTTGGAAAACCAGATAAGTGGGAGCGCAATAGAACTGGAAGAAATTCCAGAACCACGAGCTATTACTAAAAGCTTAGTAAACCAGAGGGTTCGAAAGATCAGGACATTCATGCGCCGCTCCGCAGAAGTAGTAGGCAGTCTCATCCGCCCGAGAGATACTACGGTTTTCTCATAGACGGGGATAGAGAGGATTGCATCATTGATAGTGATGAGCCGACTAGCTTCCAGCAGGCCATTCAGAGCGTTGACTCGGTAAAATGGCTGGATGCAATGCGGACCGAAATGGAGTCCATGTACACCAACAAAGTATGGACGTTGCTCCAGATGGGGTAAAACCCGTAGGATGCAAGTGGATCTTCAAAAGGAAGATTGGTGTAGATGGACAGGTTGAGAACTATAAAGCTAGACTTGTTGCAAAGGGTTTTCGTCAAAGACCTGGTTTGGACTATGACGAAACCTTTTCTCCAGTGCCTATGCTGAAATCCATTCGGATCCTTCTTGCCATTGCTGCCTTCCACGATTATGAGATTTGGCAGATGAACGTAAAGACCGCTTTTCTGAATGGAAATTTAGAGGAGTGTGTCTATATGGACCAGCCAGAGGGTTTCATTCAGAGTGGGAGCAGCGGAAAGGTGTGCAAGTTGCTGAAGTCCATCTATGGACTGAAGCAGGCATCGCGGAGTTGGAACATCTGTTTTGATGAGACGGTCAAAGATTTTGGCTTTATCAAAAATCCAGATGAACCATGCATCTATAGTAGACTTGTAGCACGAACTGTCGTATTCCTCGTTTTATACGTGGATGACATTCTCTCGATAGGAAATGACATTCCTATGCTACAATCTGTTAAAGGGTTCTTGTCACACAGGTTCTCCATGAAAGACCTAGGTGATGCCTCTTACATTCTGGGGATCCGGATCTATCGTGACAGAGCCAAGAGGATATTAGGACTTTCACAGTCCAGGTACATCGACACCATACTGAAAAGATTCAGAATGGAAGATTCCAAGCACGGTAATCAACCGGCTTGTCACGGGATCATCCTCTCCAAAGAGATGTCTCCCAAGACTGATTTGGAAAGGGATCGCATGTCTATTATACCCTACGCTTCTGCGGTAGGCTCTATAATGTATGCGATGTTGTGTACCAGACCAGATATAGCTTATGCACTGAGTGTGGTAAGCAGGTATCAGTCAAACCCTGGGGAGAAACACTGGATAGCGGTAAAGAACATTCTCAAGTACCTGAGAAGGACTAAGGAGATGTTCTTGGTGTATGGCGGAAAAGACCTCCAGATCGAGGCTTTTGCTGACTCCAGCATCCAGAGTGACAAGGATGATTCCAAGTCCATGTCGGGTTATGTCTTTACCCTCATTGGAAGGGCGGTGTGTTGGAAGAGTTCCAAACAGGAAACCGTTGCTGACTCGACGATGGAAGCGGAATATATCGCTGCATCTGATGCCGCAAAAGAAGCCGTCTGGATGAGGAAGTTCTTGATAGAACATCAGGTGGTTCCGTCCATTGTTTATCTAATACCTCTGTATTGCGATAACAATGGGGTTATAGCTTTAGCGAAGGAACCCAGGTCCCATAAGAAGTCCAGGCACATCTTGAGGCGGTATCACCTGATCAGGGAGATCGTGGGTCGCCAGGAGATCGAGGTTCGGAGAGTTGCTATGGAAGATAACACTGCTGATCCATTCACAAAGGCCTTACCCCAGACTCAGTTCGAGCGGCTGATCGAGATGATAGGTCTTCGATACGCCAGTACATGGCCTTAGTGCAAGTGGGAGATTGTTAGTGTATATGCCCTAGAGGCCATTACTGTATCATACTAGTTTGTATATTACTTGATGGAAGCTTGGGATATTCACCTTGTATAGACAATCTTGCTCAATATAGTAGTATGCTACTTGGTTTGTTTCTGTTTAAATGTGTGCATGTGTTTCTTTTAGCATATCGCCTTTACACATTAGTGGAGCCCTTAGGATCTTTGCTTGATTACCAGCGATGTGATGGCAGTCACACTCGTGGGGGCTGGGTAATCCACAAGCACATCCTTATGCAGGTCCCTAGTCGTAGGACTATCGAGACAGGGCATCGATACTCCGGAGTAGACTAGCGTATGCGCTTCTCATCCCAGCTTGGGAGACGGTCTGTCCCACAGCCGTCAGTACGCCGTACTTGAGATAGTATGCGGGTGCTCGTCAGGTTACGAGTACACTAGACAGGACTCTTCGGGAACTATTGGTTGGTACTATACCTATCGTCAGTTATCAGTTCCCAGGTGACATGAGTACAGCTTAGTCCGTTGACTTGACACTGTCACTTCGCCTCAAGTGTGTTCCCAATGTACTTTGATTACTACCCTACCACGACTCAAAGGAGTCGTGCAAACAGGTAGTTTTTCGGTGCAGTCCCGAAGCACTTGGAGGCAGTGACGGTTAGACAGGATTCGTCTCTCCCGGTATTGGGGGTTGATATCGTGCTGTGTCTAGGAGAGCCATCACACAAAGTCCCTGGCCAGGGCAAACGAGATTGACTGGTAGGTTTCCGGTGTTATCTCAGGTGTTCTGGTCTACACTCCAACACGACTTGTACCGCTAGTAGGGGACTGATGTTTACCGCCCCCCTAGGCCCGCCATGCGATGTTCTCAGACGAACATACCGGACTGTACGGAGATTGTCACATTCTGGCTCAGTAGGAGTTCAGATGGGTTTCACCTCGTCCGTCTTCTTATCGGCATCTACCTGGGGACCGTTACGTACAGCTAGTGCCACTTGCAGTCTGTGGTTAAACCCACAGCCAGCGTAGTGTCGAGTCTTTACAGTCCCACACAGAGGGTTATTCGCTTTTGGGCAAAACAGAGTAGAGGTCGCATGGTTTTGCAACAGGGTTCGTTCACATCTGCGCACTTGTGCACGTTTGGCGTCCGGACAGACATTACTAGCGGGCTCTGGTTTGAGCCAAATCCTAGTATATGCTTTGGGGTTAGTTTTATCTCATAGTATTCGTGCTCATCGGAACACGAATGCGGGTGTGTATGCACAGTTGACTGAGGCAGAGGAAGAGGTTTCTCATTAGGGTTTTGGTACGGGTGTGTATGCACAGTTGACGGTTGTCGTTTACCAAACCCTAATGATTATGTGTAATATCAATTGATAATGTTATTTAAATGAAATTGTGTAATGGTTGGGTTTGTTGACTTGTTGACCAAGGTTGACTAGTTGACCATGGTTGAAACTTTGACCATCATCATTTCTTTGCTAAGATGCTTTTTGATCTTTGCAAAATCATTTAATATGAAATGATAATGGTCGTATCAAACCAACCATCACCTTTTTCATTTTGGATTAATATTATTAATTTGATAATTCACATATATTGTTATGGTTGTAAAAAAAACTATTCTCATTCTATCATAACCATTCTCTCTCCTCCTTTTTGCTCTTCCTCTTCCTCTAGTTCAAGGAGAATCATTCTCATGAGTTGAGAAACCTTTCCTTGGAGATTAAACACCCAAAGCCACTCTCTACTCATCCTAAGGTTGAAGGTCTAGCAAGCCGGACACTTTAGTTCTCTCAAGATCGAGAAAGGAGCTTAAGGTAGAAACCCTCAGGTGGATCCATCTTCGACAAGAGACGGCAACGAGGAAAGCACCATCCGACCACCATCAAGAGTCCAAGAGAAGGAGTTCAAGTTGAGGTATAACCCCTAACCGAGTAGCTATAACTCTTGTTAGTTGCTAGTGTGTAGTTTAGCAAAGATCCGTGTTTTATAGTCCATGTTGCCATGACCCGAAAAATCGTTTTTCATCATTTCCGCAAGCCCGAAAGAACCGGGAGAGGTAACGTGGACTTACATGTGGAAACGTACGAGTGCGTGGATCCTGGATCAAACAACACGTGTGCATCAACAGAACATACTGGAAGGATACCTGAGACCACCGCATTGGACGCCTGCGCGTCCTGATGCGTCAAAGTAAAAACCCGTTCCTGTCCTCCACCTGCGACTGACTGTCCCTTGCCGGCAGCTGGTTGTTCTCTGTCTCGATCACCTCGTCCTCTATGAGCAAATCCTCCACGCCCACGACCTCTTTGAGCATGAGTCTGACGCGGAGCAACAATAGGTACAACAGGCAACGCCCTCTGGGGTGGTGAAGGTGGTAAGGTGACATGCGGTATTGCTGCCTCCCTCCGGTGTATCTCAGGACAATCTCTAAAGAGATGAAGTAGACTGCCACACCTAAAACATCCCTGCGATGACTGCTGACTCTCCCGTGGATACGAACTAAACATCTGGCCTCATCCCGAATCTCTGCTACTCCTCATACCTGAACGAAACCTGTCGCGGCGTCTAAATGTCTGTCTACGTGCTGATATACCAGTATGAACTCTCTTCGGCTCTGAAACTACCGAAGTCTTAGCAAGGCGCTCCTCGAATAATAAGGCTGCATCTACAGCTGTTGCATAGGTCTCGCAATGCTGCGCGCTGATCGTGAGGAACAGTGGGGTAAGCATGCCTCGAACAAATCTCTTGACTCGCATCTCCTCAGTAGCCACTAGGTATGGGATATAAGCTGATAGCTCTGTGAACAACACATCGTACTCTACCACTGTCATCTCCGGAGTCTGACGTAAGGACTCGAACCTGCGTGCTCTAGCATCTCTGACACTCAGTGGAAGGAAGCGGGCAAGCAATATCGTCACGAACTCTGTCCAGGTCATAGGAGGAAGACTTGCTGCTCTGCCCTTCTCGACCGATTCACACCATTTCCGCGCAAGACCTTTTAGGCGAAAGCTCACGAACTCTAGCCATTTCGCATCTGCGCATCTAAGTGAACGACATATCTGAGCCATCCTATCAATGAAAGACTGTGGGTCCTCGGTTGCATCGGTGCCTGTGAAGACCGGAGGATTCAACCTCATAAACTCTAATACCGACACCGTAATAACCTCTGTAACTGTAGGGGCATCTGTCTGTACTGCGGGTACCATCACGGTCCCTACAACGCGTAGAACTACCTCTGGTCGCTGCGCTCGAAGTATCTCAACTAGCGATCCCATCATCTGGCGCATCTCCTGCATACTGGATCCCATCGTCTGGCGCATCTCCTGCATACCAGCCCCTAACATGGCGATCTGATCTGTCGTATTAGGAACAGCCTGCTTGGGTATAACCGGTGTACTGCCGGGATCAGTCCTCATCTCGGAAGAGTCAACTCGAATCTCGGCTCTCGCGGCCGCTCTCTGCGCCCTCGTAGTCTTTGGCGGCATAATGGCTAACAGGAAAATAGGATTCGATAAGAATACAGAAATCGAATCGCAAGAATGTATATACTCATGAAGGAATTTAAATCAATAAGTCCTAAGGTCGCTTAGGCGGAGTACCGTGTCGTGAGTATGCCGCGGAACATACACACGCTACGTCACTCTGCTTCGGCTACCTACTCCATCATACCAGGGTCATCCGACACTCCGAAAGGTAAAACCTACGCTCTGATACCAACTTTGTCATGACCCGAAGTTTGACTCGTGACCGGCACTTAACCACGTAACGTCTACAGGCGTAACGCGACTAAGTAAGCCGAAAACGCAAAAATCAAAACCATTAAAAGTAGTGAGTGTTGAAAACATTTGTTGAAAACATTTGGAAAACCATAAGTAGTTTAATAATAATCTTTAAAGTTTAAGTTATTATCTTAAAAAATTTGGCAGCATTTCCTTTGTAAAACTAACCCCGAAAGCGGGTACAACAAGATATGAGTAAAAATGATACACAATATAATAAGGCATCCCAAACGGGAGCAATCACGCCAAACGACGGAATCAAACACCACAAGAGTAATATACAACGCCGTAGCGAAGAAATGAGCAGTAAGTGAAAAACATCACAGAATGATAAACTGCATAAGTAAAGTCGGCTCACACGAGCTGGACACCAGAATACAAATAATATATATCATCGTCCTCACACTGGTCTCTAAGTCAATACATAAAAGTAGATGGAGAGTACTAGATACAAAAGTGTGTATAATGTAAATAAGCAGATACCACAACCCACCTAACAGCAAACAGCTCACGCACCAACTGTAGTGGTATCTGTAGCTAAAAAGATGCAAAAGGCAGCCTGCCACGACTACTGTGAGGGGCAACCTGCAAACACTGTGGCACAACGGGGGTGAGTTTCCAACTCGTGAATAGAAGATAACATATAAAGGTAATCGCGAGCATGCACGTACTGCGGTACTCTATAATATGCCAGCCGATAAAATCTATATGCGATAAGCAGTATGTGCATAATCATGCAAGTGCTCTGTCAGGTAAAATAACTACAGGATGAGATACATAATAATGAATGCTAAGCATGGGATGAAATAACATCTACACGGAATGTCAATGTTAAAAAAATAATCGGTGCCCATCAATGCACCCAATCCCAATAAACTCAGGCGCCGGCACTCTCATCGGCCCTCAAATCCTGTAAATCTTAGTGAATCACGAGTGCCCAACATCGGCATTCAAATATCAAGAAATAATCGTGTCCAGCATCGACACGTAAATCCATATATATCGGTCTCCATCAGTCCGGATCAGCCTACGGGCTCCGTCTGCGGTATCGGCCCTTGGCCCCGGCAGTACGGGTCATCCCATATCTAACTATTGACTCTGGTCAGTATCCTCCGGATAACCGCCATGTCCAACCAATCACCGGTAGGTACTCTCCACCCTGCCAGGCTCATCGTCTACTCCACGAAAAACATTTCTCGCCCCGGGGAACCATACCGGGTCCACCACGAACCCGCAAACGGATCATCCAACTCCTCGAATCGGGTTTCAAGCACACGTCTCAGAACCGATAAAATGCGTGGTGGACGCACCAAAATATCATATCAAGAGGAACCGGGTTTTCAAATAGGGCATATTTTCTAAAATAACTCCACGGTCCTCAAAACCAGAAATCACATGAAAACCAATACCAATGTATAAGTCAATGCGATGTGATATGTGCATCAAGTCATACTATAAGTAAAAGGGAGAAACCGCTCTTTAAAAAAGTTTCAGTTTTTCAAAGGGTATCGTGCGGCTCCCAGTTTCTACCAAAATCAGCTTATCTAGGTAGGTACAGTTTGAATATGCATAAGTATGTAAATGAGTATGTGCACAAGTATGGATATGTAAATGAGTATGTGCACAAGTATGAACATGTAAATGAGTACGTGCACAAGTATGAACATGTAAAGGAGTACGTGCACAAGTATCATAATCATATCGAATCATATGTGAGATGAACTACAGTATAATGATCATGGCAATTTTACAGTGTGAGTGTCATGGCAGTTACTAACGGTGTGTGTGTAACATGCATATTAGTGCTGGTGCAACATAAACCGTTAGTAACAGTGCGGTGTTTTTACCAATTCTATGTTCATATACATATAGCAGGGAATGCGGTATGCAACATACAGTATGCATGAACAGTCAATGTATGTAAATGCGATATGCTGCTATAAAGTCCTATCATCCCTGACGCATAACGCCATGCGGGCGATTTCCCCGTAGATGTTAAATCTACACACAGTAGTCTCGCGCTAAGTGTAGCCGACGACTTGTTTCCCCTTCTTCGCAGTGTCCGTCGTACTCGCCTGCGAACCTAGAATTTCACAAAATATCACACATAAGCTCAAATCTACAAAAACACGACATTAAAGCCAAACTAGAAACCCGCGCCGCGAACCAAGCGCATGTGTTTGTTATACGCTAAAACGTGTGATTACGTGCCTGAAGCTACCCTGACACGTCGCGATACGCAGAAAACCCCAAACCCACACACGTATCACATGTGTCGCGAAGGTTTAAAATACAAGAAATAGGGTAATTGGTCCCAGATTTTTCTACAGAAAGAATTTAACAAAATTGCATATACCATAAGTCTTCAAAATGCAGCAGACACCTACAGAAAAGACCCCAGCACCCAGGTCCCCCATCTGACCGCAAATTGCGGCCAGAATGAATATTCCGACGGTCAGGGTAGGAAGTTAGGCTCCCATGCTTCGTGTGTGTTCTCTATACCTATTGTTCATGCCCCAGTAATTACAAATTTTTCCTGAAGCAAACGGGGTACAAGCAGATCACACAGAACCCAAAATCTAGTTAAAATGGCTATTTTAGCACTAAAACCAAACATGGGGGTATTTTTATGAAACCTGAAGCAAAACTTGAGTTAAAACCACTCTAATAACACCTCACTAAGCTAAGCAAGCCATAAAAATACCAATTTAACATAAACTTCACTAATATCCTTCATTATGACAAAAATGCACATAAAATACGATTTTTAGCTAAAATACTACAAGTAATGAAATAGGGTGCAAAGTGTGAGTTAAATACCTTCCAAAGACCTTAGGGAAACCAAAAGTTCAGCTCTTTTCCTCACAAGCACAGACTTGCCACCAAACTCCACCAAAAAGCCATTTTTCCAAGGTTTTTTGAAGTAAAAAGGGGTTTTTGTGTAGGGGTTTGTGTATAGATCAAAAGGGAAGTGAAAGAAGAAGAGAAAGATGATAAAATGTTGTTGTTTTTGCTTCTTTCTCTGCAGGAAATTCAGAAATGAGAGAGAGAGAGAAGAGAGAGAGAGAGAATGGTCAAAGAGTCAACCAATCTAACCTAACCACCATACCTCCCTTTTCAACATTTAAATTTTGAATTTTTAAAGGGGTTTTAAATTGATTTAGTGGGGGAAAATAAGCCATGCAATAAGAAAATAAAATGGTTTACATGTTAACACTTGCCTAGGTTCCAAAAGGGATATGTGTGCATGTGTACACTACCCTAGCTTAAGTAAGAAATTAAGGAAATAAAAATTTAATTAAGGTGGACACAAGCAAAATTTTAATTAATAAACCCCAAATATATATATAAACCGCTCTCATCAAAATTAGCACTAGTTTAAAAGGAAAATAAGATTTTCGGGTTTTTATGAAAAACACGCATCATTTATAACTAACGCGAAATTATCCTAAACGAATTTCAAAGCGTTACAGAGCATCAAGTATAAAATTTTAAAATATCTAGAGGTCTAAGAATACTAAACAAGAATCGAACTACGGTTTCAATGTTAGCAAAATAGTTCTAAACTAAGTGAAGATGGTTTACAACCTTTGTAGACTAAGTCCTTCACTTATAAAGCTCCAAGTAGTAGTGCCTAAAACTCTTCGACTCCACTTGAAGAAAGGATCGAGCATGCTTGAAGTCTTCAATGACGAAGATGATCCACCTTGAAGTCTCTTTCACTCAAGCCCACTCTTCAGTAATAAAGGTATTAGTGAAGCAAACAACCAAAACTAATGGGCAGGATTAGTATAGGTTGATGATGTAGGAGATTTGCTCACTAGAAATTATTTTCTCTTTTCCTTTTCCAACTCAAGAAAAACCCTCGAGAGAGAAGAAGAGAAGGAGATGAACTTGGATGTTATGTGAGAAAGAACCATGAGCTAGAGATAAGATTAAGATGAATAAATATCTAGGACTAAAACAAAAATGAGAAGATGAGTCATGGCTTCTCAATACTTCTCCAAGCATCCAAAACCCTGACTAATTTTCCACATTTTCTATTTTTCTTAAAAACAAAACCATCCCAATAATCTTTAGTCTAGTGTGATTCTCATACATCCTAATCCTATGTATCATTAACCATGATACAATTTCAATTTATATATAAATATATATATCACATATATATAATTATATAAATAAATAGAAGAAAATTTAAAGTGAGCTAATATTAGTTAATATATATATCAAATATATAAATATATATCAAATTATTAAATCAACACTTGATTCAATAATCTGGTTATACCATATATAACCGACTAATATCTTGTATATGTCTATATCAAAACATTAAATCAACACTTGATTCAATTATCCGGTTATATCACATATAACTGACTAATATTCAATATTAGATATTAAATCAACACTTGATTCAATGATCCGGTCATATCATATATAACCGGCCAATATCAAATATATATACATAAATTAAATTATTAAATCAACACTTAATTCAATAATCCGGTTATATCATATATAACCTAACCGATATCAAATATCGCTAGATTAAAATACGGTATCACATACTCGTATTTAATCAAGCTCCCGCACATATCTCCATATGTGCCCTACTTCATTTCGTTTGAGCTAGGAAATCTCTGTATGGGACTCTAATGACTCGTCAATATGCCAGCAGTTGGTAATGTCACTTCAGATACCCACAAGCCGTCAGCGGTACTAGATGGACGTAACGGCTACCGAGGTATTGAGCGAAAAGATCAACAAGCAAACTTGTCCAAACTCCCGTAAAGCCTATAAGCAACACTTACCGTACAGTCCGGTCTCTTCGTCTAATATGTCGCATATCGAGTCTGGGGGTGGAATCGTCAGACCCCAATAACTTGATAAGTCATGCCGATGTGTGGCCATAACCTTTTGAGAAACTACTGATAACACTTACCAGTAAATATCATCATCCCTGGCCAGGGACTTACTGTTATAGCCAATCGAGCATAGCGCAACATCAACTCCCAATACCGGAAGAGACGAAACCCCTCCTATCGCTCACTGCCTCCATGTGACTCAGGACCGTATCCAAAATCCACCAATTTGGATGACTCCTTTGAGTCATGGTAGGGAGGAAATCAAAGCACGGTGGGAACCACACAACATACTATGACGATCTTGGGTCTATAGACTGACATGTACAAGTGTCACCAGAGAACTGCTATCTGACGATAGGTATGGTACCATCTAGGAGTTCTCAGCGAGTCCTGTTCGGTGTACCCATTCTCTAATGAGCACCTATGCACAATCTTTCATGTCAAACACCAATGGTTATGGGATCAACCATCGCCCATACAGGGTCAAGAAACGTACACACTAGTCTACTCTGGAATATCGATGCCATGTCTCGATATTCCCTTGACTATGAACTGTTCAAGGATGTGCTTGTGGACTACACAAGCCCCACCAGTATGATCAGCATCATAGTCCTGGTAGTCAAGCCTACATCCTAAGAGCTTTATCAACATGTATCAGAGAGACAATAAACTAAAACAAGTGTACATGTTATGATAAAGAGCAACCAGATAGCATACTATCATGTCGAGCAAGAAATTCATATATATATATATATGTGTGTGTGTGTGTCCAAGCATCCGTTACAATAATGGCCTCTAGAGCATACATATACTTAACAATCTCCCACTTGCACTAAGGCCAATTGTTATAGTATAGCATACCCAACATCCCAAAAAGTCACTCAAACTGTTTCTGGGAGAGGGCCTTCGTGAGTGGATCCGCTATGTTGTCCTTCGTATCTACTCTCCTGATCTCGATCTCCCGGCGATCAACTATCTCCCGGATCAGGTGATACCGCCTCAGAATATGTTTGAATCGCTAATAGGACCTGGGTTCCTTGGCCAAAGCCACAGCTCCATTGTTATCACAATACAAGGGTATTGGATCCTCAATGTATGGAACCACACCAAGTTCAATAATGAACTTCTTCATCTAGATAGCCTCTTTAGCAGCATCGTTGGCAGCGATGTATTCATCCTCTAGCGTCGACTCTGCTACGGTATCTTGCCTGGAACTCTTCCAACATACCGCCCCTCCATTGAGGGTGAAGACAAAACCCGATACAGACTTGTTGTCGTCCATATTACTCTGAAAGCTCGAATCGGTAAAACACTCCATTTGGAGTTCTCCGTTACCATACACCAAGAATATCTCTTTAGTCCTTCTTAAGTACTTAAGAATGTTCTTCACAGCTATCCAGTGTTTCTCCCCTGGGTCTGATTGATACCTACTCACCACACTAAGTGCGTAAGCTACATCTGGTCTGGTGCATAACATCGCGTATATGATAGACCCAACTGCAGAAGCATAGGGTATCACGTGCATGCGAGCCCTATCCAAATCAGTCTCGGGAGACATCTCTTTAGAGAGAGTGATTCCTAAACAAGCGGGTAAATTACCACGCTTAGAATCATCCATACTAAACCTCTTTAGTATGGTGTCTATGTACCTGGATTGGGACAATCCCAACATCCTTTTAGATCTATCTCTATAGATCTTTATCCCCAAAATGTAGGAGGCATCACCCAGATCTTTCATTGAGAACTTTTGTGATAGGAAGAGTTTGACCGAGTGCAGCATAAGAATATCATTTCCTATCAAGTGTATATCATCCACGTACAATACGAGGAAGATAACCTTACTCTCTACAACATTTTTATATATACATGGTTCATCTACGTTTTTGATGAAGTCAAACACTTTGACTGCTATATCAAAACAGTTGTTCCAGCTTCGCGACGCCTGCTTTAATCCGTAGATTGATTTAAGCAGCTTGCACACCTTTCCGCTGCTCCCACTGTCTACGAAGCCCTCAGGCTGTGTCATATACACGCTCGCTTCTAAATCATCATTTAGAAAAGCGGTCTTGACGTCCATCTGCCAAATTTCATAGTCATGGTATGCAGTAATGGCAAGTAAGATCCTGATGGACTTAAGCATAGCCAGTGGAGAAAAGGTTTCATCATAATCGACACCTGGTCATTGACGAAAACATTTTTCTACAAGTCAATCTTTGAAGGTCTCAACCTTTCCATCTACACCAATTTTCTTCTTAAAGATCCACTTGCTCCGAATTGGTTTTGCCCTTTCAGGAGCAACTTCCAAAGTCCATACTTTGTTGGTGTACATGAATTCCATATCAGATCACATAGCATCCAGCCATTTCACAGAGTCCTCATTTGTGATAGCTTGCTCGAAACTAGTTAGGTCATCATCTTCCATGATGCAATCCTCACTCCCACCGTCTATGAGAAAACCGTAGTATCTATCAGGTGGGTGAGAAACCCTACTAGATCTACAGAGTGGCTGAGTTTTGTTGGAGACTATTGAATCCTCCGGTTCTACCATATCTTCTATTGCAGTATGTGTTTCTAGAATTTCTTCCAGCTCTACCTCATTACCACTAATTTCTTTCACAATAAATTCCTTTTCTAAAAAGGTGGCATGTTGAGCAACAAACACCTTTTGTTCCTCGATGTGGTAGAAGATATACCCTCGCGAATGTTTGGGATATCAAACAAACTTACAAAGAACAGACCTTGCCTCGAGCTTGTCCGGATTTTGCTCTTTAACATAAGCCGGACAACCCCATATCTTAAAAAAATTAAGACATGGTCTCTTCCCCTCCCATATCTCATATGGAGTGGTATGCGCGGATTTGGTAGGAACCCTATTCAATATGTATGCAGCTGTCTCAAGTGCATAATTCCATAAGGAAATAAATAACTCAGCAATACTCATCATAGAGCGTACCATATCTAATAGGGTGCGATTCCTCCGCTCCGATACTCCATTGTGCTGTGGTGTATACGAAAGAGTAAGCTAAGAGAGAATCTCATTCTCTTTTAAATAATCTCATAATTTCGTGCTTAATTATTCACCTCCTCGATCAGATCGAAGGAATTTAATACTTTTACCTATCTGGTTCTCTACTTCGCACTTATAGTCCTTGAATTTCTCAAAAGCTTCAGATTTGTGTTTCAACAGGAACACATGTCTAAATCTTGAGAGATCATCGGTGAATGTAATGAAGTACGAGGAACCATTCCTGGCATGTGTAAACATAGGACTGCATACATCACTATGTATCAGTCTAAGAGTTCAGTAGCTCTTTCTCCGTGTCCAATAAATGGAGTTTTGGTCATCTTGCCTTTGAGACATGACTGGCAAGTTTTATAAGATGTAAATTCGAACGGATTCAATTATCCATCTTTATGCAACTTAGCTAGACTGGTCGCATTGATATGACCAAGTCTACAGTGCCATAAGAAGGCTTCGTTCATTTCTGAACTTTTCCTCTTGTGTGTGTTCTTTATATTTATAACTGTATTTTGATTTAGAACGTATATACCATTACATAACGTACCAAACCCAATCAACACTTGATTTAGGAAAATGTTCATAACATTTTTCTCTAATGCAAAGTTATATCCTTCTTTATCTAATAAAGAAACTGATAGTATATTGCACATCATAGATGGTACGTATTAACAGTCATTCAGAATCAATATATTACCATTTGGTAATACAAGGTGATATTCGCCGACAGCATCGGCAACAACAATTGCTCCATTCCCCTACTCTGAGAGACATATCACCATTTCCCAGTTCTCTACTTCTTTTTAACCCTTGCAACAAATTACAAATATAGGATCCTGATCTGGTATCCAATACCTAGGACGTAGAGCAGACTAGGAAACAGTTCTCAGTAACTAACACACCCGAAGAAGATGCTGGGTTCCTTAGCACCCCACTGGGTTTCGGGAGGCATCAACCATGTCGTTTTCAAAATTTTGGCGCGCTAAAGAACCCTAACCTAGAATCTTAACTAGAGAATTAGACAAAAGCTAGCATGTAAACATCTTTTCATCTAAGTGAACAAGGAATACAACCTTTGTAGACCGGTCCTTCACTTCAAAAGCTCAGTGTAGTAGTCCCTTCACTCCAAGTAGTAATCTCCCGGACTCTAGAAAGGCTCCACAAGGTGAAATGAACAAGCTTGCTTTAAGTCTTAGAGGCCGAAGATGATCTACGTCGAGGAGACACTAACTCAAGCTATCTCTTCACTAATTAGGAATTAGTGAAGCAAACAACCTAGACAAAATGGCTAATCTAGTGTAGGTTGATGATGTCACGCCCCGCTTCCCAGAGTACGCTAAGATGGGCACGTGACAAAACCAACCATGTTACCTGTGGATAGGAAAAATCCTTCCACAGTCACACTACGGCTGTAGAGATATCAAGAACAGGAAAGTAAACTAACTATCTAGTACATGTCCATGAGCCAGAATGAATGAGTCAAGAATAATAATATGCGGAAGCAAAAGATACAATAAAAGAAACACCTGGAAAGTAAAACTGCATACCAACAGGATCCTTACCGCTCGGTTTAACAGTGGCAAAACTCCTGATCAGTCTGCAACAAAGGTAGAGGATCTGGGATATGCAAAACCCAGACGTCAGCGCGTCATAACATCAAGCAATAGTATAAACAGGGTAGCAAGACATGCAAGTATAATCATAAAAGGTAAAGCAATTATAACAGCAATATAAATCAGGGAAGTGACAGGTAGTGTGCAGTGAGTAATCTAAACTGGTATATTGGGTTAAATACTCTCAAGTCTTTGAAATCAATTTGATGAATCATCGATGTAACTCAATAGTATCCCGTGCGTGCCCGGGAAAACGGTGAAGATTCTCGGGCTGAAACCGAGACATGCCGCTGGACACTAAAGGAAAGGATAAAGATGAATGATGTCCATGGCATCATTCCAAGGCTAGCCTAGCCTCTAAAAGGTAATGGATAATGATGAATGATGTCAGCAGCATCATCCCAAGGCTGGCCCAGCCTCTAAAACTGATCAGTAAAGATAGCACACTGTCGAGTTACAAGTCAGGTTTCATCATTGATTTCCCCATACCCTCAAGTTATATGTGTTAAAGTCAAATATTTAAATAATCTAGAGCTAATGCCAACACAGGATCAGGCAGGTACAGGTTTGTCTGGATAGGCAACATGAACGGCCCGTAAGGACAACAGGTCAGGTTTGTTGGCATTTGACACAAGATCGGGTAACAGGTAAACCATGGTACATCAGGTCAAGCCAGGTAATGTATATGTTGGATATATGTTTGCCCTAGAGGCCATTATATGATAGTGGATGTATTTATACATGTATATATATATATATATTCAGTGTACATTCTTGCTCGAAATTATAGCATGCTATCTGGTTCTTCTTTATCTGACATGTTGATTTGATCATGCTTTTATTCATTCACACATGTTGATAAAGCCCTGAGGATATAGGCTTGACTACTGTGATTATGATAGAGATCTTACTAGTGGGACATCTGTAGTTTATAAGCTTATCCTGAAATGTCCCTAGTCGTAGGTGTATCGAGATGGGGCATCGATATACCAGAGTAGACTAGTGTATATGATACTAGACCCATATGATGGGCGATGGATGTTCCCACATTCATCGATGATTGACATCGAGATCGTATACGGGTTCTCAGTGGTGACTGGGTACACTGGACGGACTCACCGAGAACTCCTAAATGGAATTATATCTATCGTCGGATAGCAGTTCTTAGGTGACACTTGTGCAGGTTAGTCTGTAGATCTGAGATCGTCATAGAGTCTTGTGTGTTCTCCTACTGTACTTTGATTACCAACCTACCATGGCTCTACTGAGTCGTGCAAACTGGTGGCCGTTGGGTACAGTCCCGAGATACGCCAAGGCGATGAGCGATAGGAGGGGTTTCGTCTCTCCCGGGATTGGGAGTTGATGCTGTGCTATGCTCGATTGGCTATATCAGTAAGTCCCTGGCCAGGTCTGTTGAAATTTACAGATAAGTGTTATCAGTAGTTTCTCGATTTGTTGTAGACCACTCATCGGCATGACTTATTGAGTTATTGGGATCGACGTTACCATCCCTAGACTCGATATGCAGCAAATCTGACGAAGAGACCGGACTGTACGGTAGTGTTGCCGGTTGGCTCGACGGGAGTTGTGACAGGTTCGCTTGTTTTCTTCTGATCGCTCAATACCCGGATGGCCGTTACGTTTAGCTGACCGCTTGCGGCTTGGGGGTGCTTGATATGATCATCACCGACTGCCGGCGTATTGACGAGTCTTAAAGTCCCACAATGGAGTTGCCTAGTCCAGGCGAAACGATGTGGTGCGCATATGAGATATGCGCGTGGACCCGGTTAAAATGCGCGTATGAGATACCGTATATTAATCGGGTGGTTTGCTTTTGGTCGGGTCGTATGCGATATGACCGGTTTGCTAAATCAAGTGTTGATTTATCATTGACCATTAGTTTCTCACTTTAAATCCTTTCTTGTCTTTTTGTTGTATGCATGCATGTATGCATTCATTCTCATTCATGCACATAGGATGTGCATGCACACATAATCTATCATGGTTGTTGATTTAGTGGATGGTGGCAATATAAGACTCACACCATATATAAATATATAGATATTATTTATTGGAAAAGAAAAATGGAAATGGAAATTGTAATCATGGTTTAATTTTTTATTCTTTCACTAACCCTTTGGTTTAACCATGATTCATTTTCTATGTCCATTTTTGTTCCAAACTAAAATATCTAGATATTTTATAACTATGGTTAAGAATGAGAGAGTGAAAATATATATATTTTCATTTCTCATTTTTATTCACAAGTTTATCATTATCTTGAGCTTTTTACAAGCCATCATCTTCTTCCTCTTTTCTCTCTTGCTCTCTAGTTTTCTCAAGTGAGCAAAAGAGTCACCAAGTTAGGGTTTTGAAGTGAGAAAACAAACCACATCACCATTCTACACTAGTCTTGCCCATTAGTGTAGAGTGTTAGCTTCCATTTCTTCTCTTGATCTAGTCGAACTTCAAGCTTGGACAAAGAGGACTCCGGGTGGATCGTCGTGGACCTAGAGGATCTCAAGCGAACCTTTTTCCAACCCTCAAGTAGCCAAGGAGTCTAGCGTAGGGTGCTACAAAGGTTGTACTCTCAAAACCCTAGCTTTTACTACTTGTGTTCATGTTAAAGTTATGTTGCCCTAAATTTTCTAGAATGATCCTTAAGATAGTTTCTTTAGCACCATGAAAATTTAAATATGGCATGTGTGTTGCCTCCAAACCCTTATAGGGGTGCTGTAGGAAACCCTTCATGGTATTAGAGCCAAGATAGAACTTTAGGCGTTGTTTTGGCGAAGTTAAAACTCCGATCGAACCACGAAATACGGATTTTGACCCTTCTCTGGACATTTTTTGAAACTGTGTTTTTTTCTGAATTAAAAATACTTAAAAAATTCAGCAGGTAAATATAAGCAATACTGTAAAAAACGACACCATGATCCGTACATATCGCCGCGGAACCGAGGACATACCTTGCTTGTGCCGCGGATCCGCGGCCGTACAAAAGCTTTATGGCATCGTATTTGTACAGTAATGTCAGTAGCCGCTTGTACAAATTTTTGGGTATTTTTAATCTGACTCAAGTGTTGAGTGTTCATGGGATTATTTTGGATTCGTTGATTCGATCGAAAAATTTAATTTCGTGCTGTTTTAGGGTAATTTAGAAAGTATTAAAAAGTTCGAACGGATATCATTAACTCACTTTTTCCTGGCACGAAAAACTTTCAAATGTTGAATTTTTCTCGAGTTTAAATATTTCGGAAATACGTTCAAGTAACGTGGTAGACCCTCTAGAAGAACACAAACCTTAACTCGATTATGAGACCGTCTGAACTGCCTCTAAACCTTAGGGTTTGGGGCAGTACGGCGTGCCACATGTGAGGTGTTGGCTTGACCCTTCTACGGCTGGACCGCTGCTACTGTGACATGTTCCGGGATTTTTGAACTCCGCTAAAGTGTTGAGCTATTAAGGAAATCTTGGCTATTTGATTATTCGATCGGAAAGTTTAATACTGTCTATTTATCTGGAATGTGATACAATATGTGGAATTCATATAGTTAGGCATGAAATGTGAAGTATGTGATATTTCGGATTTACGATGTCTAAAGTGATTGTGGATTCCAAATGTTATAGTTTTACACTTTCTTTTCTGTTACCGTAAGTGTAGTATGTCGCATATCGCCGGTTTCGTTGCTATACATCAACGACAATCGGGGTACGCATACTTACTTACGTTGATAATATATGATATTATGTATAACTGAGATATGATGTGCAGAATTGTCGCGATTGAATAGCCGAGTTTTTTTTATATGAGATGAGAGTTTTCTTTTCATTCATGTAAATTTCAAATGTAATTTAATATTCTTTTATTTGGGGCACTTCCGGGTTGAGGTTGATGCCACCAGTGTTGTATATTATTTACTTTTCCGCATTAGGATAGACCCAAGGAGGGGAGCACAAGTGACCGGGTTCTGAGGTTCAGTGGGAAGCCATCTCGAGGAGTCGAGACCGGGTCTCCTAAACTCTAGAATTGGTAGGATCGCTTGCCGCTCTCGTAGGGGTCTAGGGGTGTGGGCTTGGTTATTCATCGCGACTGTGGAATCCGTATTTTCTATTATTGGCTAAAATACTAAATACGGACGTCCTAGTATATCCTATATTATCATATCTGTGTTTCTGCTGCCTGTATACTGTGATGTGATATCTGAGACGAATGATATATTATATATGAGATATATAGTAGACGTTGCTTATATTTTACACCCGTGCTAGTCCCGTCCCGGTATGCCGTTAGTTAAGTAACCTAACGGTGCATTACGGAACATTGCGGTGAATGCGGATAGCATAAGCGTATGTTGTATTTTCGTTTCTTTTCTGTGATTGGCTTAAGGACTTAAATGATGGGGCTACATTCATATGATTAATGTAAAGAAAATAAACCTAAAAAGATGTTGTAGAATCGGGTTTGAAAACCACTCGGCTCTTTATGAAAAAGCTACTTTTCAAAACTGCGGAGCTCAAGCCACTCCTTTTGAAAACCATTTGATTCTACGACGATATCAAGTTCAAAGCGTTAAAGATTTTCTTAAAAATCGTCCGCAACCCTCCGTCATTTTAGGAAGTAGAGTACTTAGTATTCGTGCTACGTTTGTCGACTATAGTTAAGGCGTAATGTACGGTAGCTAAGTGATGTCTTCCTACACTGCATATGATGCAGATTGATTAGGACATTCATGCGACTTTGTTGACCATAGTTAAGGGTCATATGAGTGGGTCTAATTAATCAAGAAATGACGGGTAGAACTTGACTAGTACTTATGATTTGTTGACCATAGTTAAGGTCATACATACTAGGGGTAAAAACCACATCGGGAATTTCAATAGTTGAAATTTGCAATGAGATTGCATACCTTCCTTATAATAGTTGGATCCCGATCCCACTGTGGGCAATAGTTTCTCCCAGGAGAGTTTTGCAGTTTACAATTAGCTAACCTATTAGGTGTCTAGAAAGGTGTTAACGTGGCTACGCCTCTGGGAAGACGAGGTTTACTTTAATTAGGTCCGTGCGAAAGCACGGGGAACCTCCCTCAAGTACCGACACTGGCCTGGCTGAACGGTTGGCGAAGTTGTAGACTATAATTGATCCTGGCTAGTTTTCTTTTTAAGGTTTGAAAGAAAAACTTGATTAAAGCAGTGGGAGACATCGATTAAACAAGATAATAACCACTCTGATCTTTGCAAGAGCTTTCGCTGAGTGTATTCTTTTCACTCTCTTAATGGTAGATACCAATGACAGGACTCAAGCTTCTACTAGATAAAAATAAACTGAATGGGACCAATTATAAAGACTGGCTGAGGAATCTTAACATATCCTTGACTTATGATAAGGTATCATATGTCCTCACGACTCCAGCCCCGCCCGTCCCAGGTCCAAAATCCTCAGTTGCGGATATTGAAGTCCGCAAGACATGGGCCGCTGACTGTGCTACGGCCAAATGCCTCGCGCTTGCATCGATGGATAACACACATCAAAAGCAGCACGAGAATATGGACGTTCATGCCATATTCTTCCATACAAAGGAGTTGTATGGAGGGTAATCCCGCGTATTACGATACGAAGCATCAAGGAAACTGTTTTAGATGCGAATGGCCCCTGGCACACCAGTAGGAGACCATGTTCTGAAGATGATATCTCTCATAAAAGTTCTTGAGGACCTTGGATGGACGATGGACAATGAACAATATACGGATATTATTCTGCAGTCCCTCCCCCTCCACCTTTGCTAAATTTATAGTTAACTTCAACATGCACAACATGAAGAAGGAACTACCTGAACTCCTTAATATCTTAAGGAGTGCGGAGAGCACACTGAAATCAGTGAAAACACCCGTTTTGAGTGTTGGGCAATCTACCTCTTCTCACCCAAAGGCTAAGGCCAAGGGAAAGATGAAGAAGAAGCCCACCAAGCCTAGGGGTGGAGTTAAAAAGGTTAAGGGGAAGGACAAGTCCAAAGCCGGAGAATCGGGGAAAGGGGAATGTTATCACTGCCACAAAACAGGACATTGGAAGCGCAACTGTACGGAGTACTTAAATCTCAAAAAGAAGCATGGGGATGCTTCCGCTTCAGGTGTGTTTGTGACAAAAAACTGTTTTTCAATAAACTCTGCTTCCTGGGTATTAGATACCGGTTCAGGTTCTCACATTTGCAATTCTTTGCAGGGGCTGAGAAATAGCAAGGTTTTGAAGATAGGTGACCATACTCTCCGCGTTGGAAATGGTTCCAATGTACATACAGTTGCAGTGGGAGAGTATCATTTGGGGTTGCCGTCTGGGTGTATAATGGTTTTGAACGCATGTTATTTTGTACCTAGTATGCTTTGTAATATAATATCCGTTTCTTTGTTAGACAATGAAGGATATAATTTTTTATTACAGAACACTGTTATGAACATTCACCTGAATCAAATGTTGGTTGGGTATGATACGCTTAATAATGGGATATACGTCCTAAATCAACACACGGTTTTCAGCATACAACACACTAATAAAAGAAAACTTTCAGAAATAAATGAAGCTTTTCTTTGGCACTGTAGACTTGGTCATATTAACGAAACAAGACTAAACAAGTTACACAAAGATGGATATTTAAACCCTTTTGAATATAAATCTTATGCGATTTGCCAGTCTTGTATCAAGGGTAAAATGACCAAATCTCCGTTTACCGGACACGGAGAAAGAGCTACTGAGCTCCTAGGCCTCATACATAATGATGTATGTGGGCCAATGTCTACACAGGCTAGAGGCAGTTTTTCATACTTCATAACTTTCACTGACGATTTCTCAAGATTCGGTCATGTATTTTTATTAAAGCACAAATCCGAAGCTTTCAAGAAATTCACTGAATATAAACTCGAAGTAGAAAAACAAACCGGCTTGAGTATCAAAATGCTTCGATCAGATCGAGGTGGGGAGTACCTCATTACAGAATTTGCAAACTTCCTAAAAGAGAATGGGATTCTCTCTCAGCTCACTCCTCCTTACACACCACAGCACAACGGTGTGTCTAAATGACGGAATCGGACCCTATTAGATATAGTTCGATCCATGATGAGTGATGCTGAGTTACCCGTCTCATTTTGGGGGCATGCATTGGAGACTGCAACGTTTCTACTGAACAGGGTCCCAACCAAAACCGTGTCTACCACGCCATATGAGATATGGCATGGAAAGAGACCATCTCTTAAGAGAATTAAGATTTGCGGTTGCCCGGCCTATGTTAAAAAGCAAAATCCGTACAAAATCGAGACACGGTCGGTCATGTGTAATTTTGTGGGGTATCCAAAGAATTCTTATGGATATCTATTCTACCACAAGGAGGAACAAAAGGTGTTTGTTTCTCAGTATGCCACATTCTTGGAAAAAGAGTTTTTCACAGATAAAGCTGATGGCAATGTGGTGGATCTAGAAGAGGTTCTAGAGACACAAACTACAAATGACGACTTGGTTGAACCGGCTGTTACAATAGAAACTGAGGAACCTCGACCACTCCGTATATCTGGTAGGACTTCTCTCCCACCGGAGAGGTACTACGGTTTCCTCATTGATGGTGACAGAGAGGACTGTATCATGGAGGAGGATGATCCTACCAGCTTTCAGCAAGCTATCACGAGTGGAGACTCTGTGAAGTGGCTGGATGCCATGAGATCCGAAATGGAGTCTATGTACACCAACAAAGTATGGACTTTAGACGTTGTACCCCCTGGGGTAAAACCTGTGGGGTGCAAATGGATCTTTAAAAGAAAGAATGGTGTAGATGGGCAGGTAGAGACCTATAAGGCAAGACTTGTGGCGAAGGGCTTTCGTCAAAGACCAGGTTTGGACTATGACGAGACTTTTTCTCCTGTAGCCATGATTAAATCCTTTCGGATCCTACTTGCTATTGCTGCTCACTATGACTATGAAATCTGGCAGATGGACGTTAAAACGGCATTTCTAAATGGAGATTTAGAAGAATGCGTTTATATGGATCAGCCAGAGGGCTTTATTGACAGTGGCAGCAGCGGGAAAGCATGTAGATTGCTTAAATCCATATATGGGTTAAAGCAGGCATCACGGAGTTGGAACATCTGTTTCGATGATGTTATCAAAGAGTTTGATTTCATCAAAAATACAGATGAACCTTGTGTTTATAAGAAGGTTGTAGGGAGAGCCGTCACATTCCTCGTATTGTACGTGGATGACATTCTTCTGATAGGAAATGATATTCCTATGCTACAGTCGGTCAAATCTTTCTTATCACTAAGGTTCTCTTTGAAGGACCTGGGTGATGCCACATACATTCTGGGCATTAGGATCTATAGGGATAGATCCAAGAGGTTATTGGGATTGTCCCAAACCAGGTACATCAACACCATCCTAAAAAGGTTTAGTATGGAAGACTCCAAGTGGGGTGCCTTACCCGCTTGCCATGAGGTCACTCTCTCCAAGGACTCTTGCCCAAAGACCGATGAAGAGAGAGCTCGCATGAGCAATATACCCTATGCTTCGGCAGTAGGATCTATAATGTATGCAATGTTATGTACACGCCCAGATGTAGCTTATGCACATAGTGTTGTAAGCAGGTATCAATCCAACCCAGGGGAGAATCACTGGATAGCTGTGAAGAACATTCTTAAGTACTTGCGAAGGACTAAAGAATTGTTCTTGGTGTATGGTAATGGAGATCTCCAAATGGAGGCCTTTACCGATTCGAGCTTCCAGAGCGATAAGGAGGACAGCAAATCTATCTCTGGGTTTGTATTTACCCTCAATGGAGGGGCGGTAAGTTGGAAGAGTTCCAAACAGGATACCGTTGTAGACTCTACGATGGAGGCTGAGTACATTGCTGTGAATGATGCCGCCAAGGAAGCCGTCTGGATGTGGAAGTTCGTCTCGAAGCTAGGAGTAGTTCCAACCATTATTGATCCAATACCATTTTATTGTGATAATAATGGGGCTATGGCGTTAGCTAAGGAGCCCAGGTCCTATCAGCGGTCCAGACACATCCTGAGGCGCTTTCATTTGATCCGGGAGATTGTAGATCGCAGCGAGATCGAGATTAGGAGAGTAGACACAAAGAATAACGCCGCGGATCCACTCACCAAGGCCCTCTCTCAGCCGCAGCATGGCGACTTTTTGAGATGTTGGGTATGAGATACGCCAATAGCTGGCCTTAGTGCAAGTGGGAGATTGTTGGATATATGTATGCCCTAGAGGCCATTATATGATAGTGGATGTATTTATACATGTATATATATATTCATTGTACATTCTTGCTCGACATGATAGTATGCTATCTGGTTCTTCTTTATCTGACATGTTGATTTGATCATGCTTTTATTCATTCACACATGTTGATAAAGCCCTGAGGATATAGGCTTGACTACTGTGATTATGATAGAGATCATACTAGTGGGACATCTATAGTTTATAAGCATATCCTGAAATGTCCCTAGTCGTAGGTGTATCGAGACGGGGCATCGATATACCAGAGTAGACTAGCGTATATGATACTAGAACCATATGATGGGCGATGGATGTTCCCACATTCATCGATGTTTGACATCGAGATCGTATACGGGTGCTCTGTGGTGACTGGGTACACTGGACGGACTCACCGAGAACTCCTATATGGAATTATATCTATCGTCGGATAGCAGTTCTCAGGTGACACTGTTGCAGGTTAGTCTGTAGACCCGAGATCGTCATAGAGTCTTGTGTGTTCTCCCACTGTACTTTGATTACCACCCTACCACGGCTCTACTGAGTCCTGCAAACAGGTGGCCGTTGGGTACAGTCCCGAGACACATGAAGGCGATGAGAGATAAGAGGGGTTTCTTCTCTCCCGGTATTGGGAGTTGATACTATGCTGTGCTCGATTGGCTATATCAGTAAGTCCCTGGCCAGGGCTGTTGAGATTTACTGATAAGTGTTATCAGTAGTTTCTCGATCAGTTGTAGACCACTCATCGGCACGACTTATTGAGTTATTGGGGTCGACGTTACCATCCCTAGACTCGATATGCAGCATATCTCACGAAGAGACCGGACTGTACGGTAGTGTTGCCGGTTGGAACTACAGGAGTTGTGACAGGTTCGCTTGTTTTCTTCTGATTGCTCAATAACCGGGTGGCCGTTACGTTTAGCTGACCGCTTGCGGCTTGGGGGTGCTTGATATGATCATCACCCACTACCGGCGTATTGCCGAGTCTTAGAGTCCTACAATGGAGTTGCCTATTCCAGGCGAAACGATGTGGTGCGCATATGAGATATGCTCGTGGACCCGGTTAAAATGCCCGTATGAGATACTGTATATTAATCGGGTGGTTTTCTTTTGGTCGGGTCGTATGCGATATGATCGGTTTGCTAAATCAAGTGTTGATTTATCATTGACCATTAGTTTCTCACTTTAAATCCTTTCTTGTCTTTTTGTTGTATGCATGCATGTATGTATTCATTCTCATTCATGCACATAGGATGTGCATGCACACATACATGCATACAGAATCTATTATGGTTGTTGATATAGTGGATGGTGGCAATATAAGACTCACACCATATATAAATATATAGATATTATTTATTGGATATGATAAATGGAAATGGAAATTGTAATCATGGTTTAATTTTTTATTCTTTCACTAACCGTTTGGTTTAACCATGATTCATTTTCTATGGCCATTTTTGTTCCAAACTAAAATATCTAGATATTTTATAACTATGGTTAAGAATGATAGAGTGAAAATATATATATTTTCATTTCTCATTTTTATTCACAAGTTTATCATTATCTTGAGCTCTTTAGAAGCCATCATCTTCTTCCTCTTTTCTCTCTTGCTCTCTAGTATTCTCATGTAACGCCTTGAAAAGTCGTTTTGGTGTTTTCCTGAAAATCGGTGAAAATTCGGTATTTTTCCGAAAACCGTCCTTTTTGTTATTTTGCAGTTTAGAACTAATTATACCTAATTTAAATAGGTAATTGCTAGTTTTTAGTACAAAATGAGTTAATTATGAAATTCTGGTCGTTTAAAATTTTTCCCTAATTTTTCGATTTTTTAATATTATTTTAAGCCGGTAAGATAATACATTAAATTAGCGATAAATACAAATTTAAATGGGCTAAATTTAATCTTTAAAATCATGTTAATTAAAATCTAGTTGTAACATAAATTTTTAGTAATTTATTTTAAGTTTTAACAATTTTTAATATGGAAAACGAATTTATTGAATTTTAAGCTAAAACTTGCAATTTTGGACTTGTGGGGGGTCTTTTTGCATGGAATTCTTTTTGTAACCTCTCCCACTCACCCCCACACCCCAAGGCCGGCCCCACCACTCCTGCAGCAGCCCCATCCCCCTCCATTTGACTTTAACTATTGTGGTGAATGATTTGTTTTGAAAAGGATTAAAATATTGTAATTAAGGTATGGTGTACTTTGGATATGAAATGGCTTTGACTTGTGAAAGATTTAGCAAGCCCACACTACTCCCCTCTCCCTCTTCTGGCTGAGACCAGCTCCGCCCCCCCCTTCCATTATTTTCCTTCTCTTTTCCCTCATTTTCTTCAAAAAATTGCATCAAAATTCAATAAAAATCAACAAATCCTTCACAATTTCAAAGCAAAACCTTATTCCCTCTCTTCTCAAACCCAAATTGGTTCAAATCTTGGTGAAAGATGGCATCTTGGAAGGCTTTAGCAACATAGGGTTTGGGCTTGTGAGGTATAATTTCAATCTTGGGTTAAATTGTAGTTTAAAGTGTGCTAATTAGAACTTTGAAAATTGTTTTAGTGTTAATTTTAGTGCTATTTGCATACTAGTTTTTTTTAAAGTCTGTGGTTTGAAATTAATTTAGGATTTAGAACACCATTAAGAGATTAATTAAGCTATTTTGTTACCTAGTAATTTTGTTAGCTTAATCTAAGTGGTTAACTTGCTAATTGGGCTAAAATCTAGTGTTAATTTAGTGTTATTTTCTAATCTAGTTTTTAAAGGTTTATGGTTAGAGTTAAAATAGGGTTTTTAGAAACCATTATTTAGTTAATTAAAGCTAATTAGCTATCTAGTTGTTTACTTAACCAATCTATAAGGTTACTTTGCTTAAATGGCTTGATGTTATGCTAATCCAAGTTAATCTTGTGTGATATTTTCCTTGTTTTGCTAATTACCAAAAATCAAGAGAAGGGTTGGTTGTGGAAAATATGTTTTGAAGCATAGTTAATGGTGTAAAACTAATGTAGTTGCTATCTAGTGGTTTAGTTGGATGTTTGTGTTGGATTGTGAGCACTTTATCGCATAACGGCGATGTTGCGTCGTTTTTTTTAGAATGTTTGTGCTTACTAGTTTTGTGATAAAAGTATGTGATAAAATATTTTCTATATCTTGATGATATTTTTTGGCATATCCTATGACATTTAGGATGTGTGAGTGCGGATTTTTGAGTAATCGGGTTTTTGTTTGGTCGGGCGACCAATCGACGTTCTAGTTAGTTTTGCGATTTTCGCGTGAGTTCCGCGCACCTTGTGCACGTTGTGCCTAGCTTGTGAACGTAGATATTCTCGTTCGGGATTTGCGTCGTTTCATGATATGTAACCTTATGTCTTGTATTGATGTAAATTCCAGGTTCGGTCGCGGAGGCTTCGGATGCGGCACGAAAAGGGAAAGCGGTGATCGGACGTAGCTAGCTGAGGATTTCTGTGAGTAGATGTAACATCTACGGGGGACTATCGTTGGATGGCGCAAGTCGCCCGATAGTTTTAGTAGCTTAAAAAGATTCTTAGTAATGTTAGTAATTAGGGGGGTAATACTTGTATGATTATTTGCTACATTCATGCCTTATATTGACATACATATACGAACCCATTCTATAGGACACCTGCACCATTGCCAGGGTTTTTATATGCAGCACGAGCACTATTCATGCTTACACACACACCCTGGTAATTGCCATGCCACCACACTAGATAACCTTTAAATTGAAACCTTTTACTATAATTGATACTTAAACATGTGCTATTGCCTTTAATTCCTTAAAATGAAATCGTAGGATTGCTATTCATGTGCATGTACCTCATCATATTATTTGTTCATGCCTAGTCTATTAATCATACATCGCAACTTGATTATTGATACCATATGCATTCATTATCATTGACGTATGCATTCATGATGATTTCTTGAGATTTATGATATTTCTGTATTACGGGGGAAAGCCGCAAAATTTCTAAAACTTATTACCCTTTTTTAAAATATGCAAAAATTGCGGTTTTCTAGTGATGTAAAGTGTCGTCCACCATGAGTTTGCTGTGGTTTTCGAGATCCGTGTCGAGGAGAGGAAGAACCGTCACGGGTACATGGTGGGCCCGGTATGGTACCCCGGGGCAAGATGAATGTGGTGTTGACGTTGAGCCTGGCAGCGGACGGATTACCTACCGGTGACTGTTTGGCACGGCGGATATCCAGAGGTTACCGACCGTGGCCGCGAGATGCTGAGATTTTGATATTGAGCTGGGTCAGCCGGATGGCTGAGGCCAGAGTTACTATGACATGGATATATGAGATTTGTGATAGTTTTGAGGTGTCGTTGCTGGACACAGGTTCTTGTTGATTTTATTGGTATTGTGCTGGTATTTCAAAAGAGATTCTTAAAGGGAAAAAGATGATTTCTTATACTTACATATGCGGATCACGAGTATATTTATATTGCATACATACTTGCTAGTATAGTCATATGGCATACATACCTGCTATTATATCCTGCCATACCTGTATTATAGATGCTAGGATGCTTGTGTGCATACTTGTGATAGCCTGTGTAGATGTTATTTATTACCCACGAGTTAGCAACTCACCCCCGTTGTACCACAGCCTTTTTCAGGTCCGCTCCGTCAGTACAGTAGTGGCGGGCGCACTTGCTTCTTTTGCCTGGACTTGAGGTTTTGCTCTTAGGTAGGTTATATTATTATTTTTGCACCACCTTGTATATTCTTTGTATCTAGAGTACTCCATCTACTGTATCTACCAGTATTATTGTATATTGACCTAGAGATGAGAATGTGAGATTTGTGGACTTTTATGCTGTATTTTGGGGTCGAGCTCACTTGAGTCGACATGCTGTTTTTCTCATGCTTCTTTATGATTATTTCGCATGTTGTTGCTTTACATTGCGTGGGATTTGTGACCGCCTTGTGGCGAAGAGCTAGCTCCCTCTTGGGGAAGCCTTATTTATTGGATTCATATATATTCTTGTTGTACCCATTTTGGGGGCCAGTATTTACAAAGAAGACTCTGCCGAAATTTTCGGAAAAATTGATATTGTTTTAAAAAAAGGTTTTATATGACTTATTTGATAAACTCGTTTTCAATTGATTGGGTTCTCTTCACTCTTTTGCTTATTTGGTTTTGGTTTCTGGGCTTTGGCTTACTTATTTTACGGACGTCTTGAGACGTTTCGTAAACTTAAGTGCCAGTCACGCTCCGTACCCTGCGGGTCGTGACAAAGTTGGTATCAGAGCAATAGGTTTTACCTTTTTGAGTGTAGGATGACCCTTGGTAGATGGAGTAAGTGACTTAAGTAGGGTAACGTAGCGTGTGTATGTCCGCGGCATACTTGCGATACGGTACTCTGCCTAAGTGACTTTAGGATATACTTGCTTGAAAATTCCTTCTTCAATTCCGTGTATCCTATAATTCTACTACACCATTCTTATTGTCCTGTTCCTGTACCAGTCACTATGCCGCCGAAGG
The DNA here is from genome assembly GCA_030015575.1 of Agapanthus africanus. NCBI lineage: Eukaryota > Viridiplantae > Streptophyta > Magnoliopsida > Asparagales > Amaryllidaceae > Agapanthus > Agapanthus africanus. Next base: position 274,076,766 of record JASDDO010000012.1, read on the forward strand.
CTACGAGGGCACAGAGGGCTGCCGCCTGAGACGAGATTCGAGCTGGCTCGTCCGAGATGAGGACTGAGCAGGGGGGTATACCTACGCCTCAGGGACAGACCGATCCACCTTCCCCAGGCCATATAGATAGGCTCGAGACTGGTATGGAGGAGTTGCGACAGATGATGGGGGGCATGCAGGAGCTACGTCAGATGGTAGGATCCCTAGTTGCAGCCAGTCGTACACCGAGGCCGGATGACGCACCTACTACATCACAGACGACCATGATACCTGCTCCTACTACTACCGCCGTGACCATCCCGGTTTCACTACAGGATTTCATGAGGCTGAGACCTCCAGTATTCACCGGCACCGAGGCAGCGGAGGACCCACAGACGTTCCTTGACAGTTTAGCCAGGATCTGTCATCGCTGAGATGTTCGGATGATCGATGGGTAGAGCTTGCGAGTTTCCGACTAGAGGGTCTTGCGCAGACATGGTGGGAGTCAGTCTTGAGAGGTCGAGCTGCAGGTCTACCGCCTATGACGTGGGCCGAGTTTACAGCGGTCTTTCTAGCTCGTTTCCTCCCGGAGAGCGTTCGTGACGCCAGAGCTCGTAGCTTCGAGGCCTTAGTCAAGACACCTGGGATGACGGTGTCTGAGTATGACGTCCAGTTTACACAGTTATCCCGATATGCTCCGTATTTGGTGGATACCGAAGAGAAGATGGTGAAGAGGTTCGTACAGGGACTTGATGCCCAGCTATATCTTTCCATTGGCGCCCAGCACTACGACACGTATTCAGCTGCTATGGATACGGCATTACGGATGGAGGCACGCATATCACAGACTTCGGCCGTTTCTGTGCCGAAGAGGACTCGCACCGATGTACCGCGCCAGATTTTTTTCCGAGAGATAGGCCTGGCAGAGGATTTGGACGGGGACAGTTATATGGTTCTTATCCCCAGAGACAGCAGCCGTCGCCAGGGTGTTTTGGGTGCTGGAGTCCACACCATCTTGTCAGAGACTATGCGGCGAGACGATAGGGAGCAGCGACAGTTCCGCATGTGACCCTACCACCATCACCACCCCCTCCTCAGAGAGCCCTACTTCCTACCACCGGCGATGCTCCACGCCAGTTAGGTGCACCCAGAGGCCGTGGATGCGGCGGTCCTGTTCAGAGAGGACGAGGAGGTAGAGGCCGAGGTCGAGGTCAGCCCGCTATCGGTGGAGGACAGGCCCGAGTTTTTGCTTGGACACCGCAGGATGCGCAGGCATCCAATGCCATTGTGACAGGTACCTTATCCGTATGTTCTTTCGACGCACGGGTATTATTTGACCCAGGTTCCACACATTCGTACATCTCTACACACTTTGCACCGGTGTTGGGCCGTGAGTCGTCGTCGTTAGATTATTCGCTTGTTGTTGTTACTCCGGTAGGCGAGTCGTTTGTCGCTAGTTTTGTATTTCGTTTGTGTTCCGTTCGTATCGGGGAGAGGGATTCATCGGTTGATTTGATTCTCCTCGATATGTTGGACTTTGATGTGCTTCTGGGCATGGATTGGCTAGCGACTTGTTATGCTTCGGTGGACTGCCGTGAGAAGGCAGTCAGATTTAGCTTTCCGGGAGAGCCAGTCCTTGTTATTCAGGGAGACCGCAGCGTCACCCTTCCCAGCTTGATTTCGTCTCTTCGCGCTGGTCAGCTCTTGCGGAAGGGATGTCAGGGTTTTTTAGCGTATATTTGTGATACTCGAGCTGCATAGGTTCCGTTGGACCGGGTCCCGGTTGTTTGTGAGTTCCCTGATGTTTTCCCTGATGAGCTACCTGGGCTACCACCTGAGCGCGACGTTGAGTTCTGCATTGATTTGATTCCCGGCTCGTGGCCTATTTCTATACCGCCTTATCGGATGGCCCCGGCAGTGCTTCGGGAACTGAAGGATCAGTTGCAGGATTTGTTAGAGAAGGGGCTTATTCGACCTAGTGTTTCTCCGTGTGGTGCTCCGGTCCTGTTTGTCAAGAAGAAGGATGGAAGTTTGCGCTTATGTATCGACTACCGCCAGCTGAACAAAGTTACCGTTCGGAAAAGATATCCGCTGCCACGCATTGATGATTTGTTCGACCAGCTTCAGGGTGCGGGATATTTTTCGAGGATCGACTTGCGATCAGGATACCATCAGCTACGAGTTCGACAGGAGGATATACCGAGGACAGCTTTCCGCACGCGCTACGGCCACTATGAGTTTTTGGTGATGTCGTTCGGACTCACCAACGCCCCAGCAGCATTCATGGATTTGATGAATCGTACATTCAGGCCGTATCTTGACTTGTTCATCATCGTGTTTATCGACGATATCTTGGTGTACTCCAGAAGCAGAGAGGAGCACGAGCAGCACTTGCAGATTACGTTACAGACTCTGAGGGAGCACCAGCTGTTCGCAAAGTTCTCCAAGTGTGCATTCTGGCTGGACAGCGTCGGATTCTTGGGTCGCGTGGTTACGAGAGATGGCATATGTGTGGACCCGAAGAAGATTGAGGCTGTTCAGCAGTGGCCCCGACCTACATCGGTTACTGAGATCCGTAGTTTTCTAGGCGTGGCAGGCTACTACAGGCGTTTTGTTCAGGACTTCTCCCGTATAGCTGCACCTTTGACCGGTTTGACCCGGAAGGGAGTTCCTTTCGTTTGGACATAGGAGTGTGAGCGCAGTTTTCAGCAGCTACGGACTTGTTTGACTACGGCGCCGGTATTATCTTTGCCTTCGGGATCAGGCAGATTTGTGGTCTACTGTGATGCTTCGCGAGTGGGATTAGGATGCGTATTGATGCAGCATGGCCGGGTGATCGCATATGCTTCTCGGCAGTTGAAGAAGCATGAACAGAACTACCCCACTCACGATTTGGAGATGGCTGTAGTAGTCTTTGCACTGAAGATTTGGCGACATTACCTATACGGCGAGTCGTGTCAGATATTCACTGATCACAAGAGCTTAAAGTACATATTTCAGCAGCGAGACCTGAACCTCAGACAGCGTCGTTGGATGGAGTTGGTGAAAGACTATGACTGCGAGATCTTATATCACCCGGGCAAGGCGAATGTAGTGACAGATGCGTTGAGTAGGAGGCCCGGGGGTAGTCTATCCTTTTTGCGCGCAGTGCAGAGGCAGTCGTCAGCAGATTGGCAGATGTTATGCGACAGCCGAGTTGAGTTCGAGTTCACTCAGACAGGGGGACAGCTCGCGCATGTTCGTGCACGCCCACAGTTGCTTGACCGTATATATGAGGCACAGCGCAGTGACGACCGTTGCTCAGAGATCATGGCACAGATGGGACAGGGCAGATTTTCTGAGTTCGTGATTGACGATCAGGGGATTTTACGATATGGATCTAGACTGTGCGTACCAGATGCTGATGGATTGCGGCGCGACATTCTTGAGGAGGCACACCGATCAGTGTATAATGTCCACCCCGGTTCCACCAAGATGTACCATGATATGCGAGAGACCTACTGGTGGGACGGGATGAAGAGGGACATTGCGGAGTTTGTATCGAGATGCCTGACTTGTCAGCAAGTCAAGGCCGAGCACCAGAGGCCCGCTGGAGAGCTACAGCCGTTACCCATTTCGGAGTGGAAATCGGAGCAGATTACGATGGATTTCGTTGTGGGTCTACCCAGGACCAGTCGAGGGTATGACTCCATCTGGGTGATCGTAGATCGATTGACGAAAGCGTCTCACTTCCTGCCAGTGAAGACGACTTTCAGCTTCGCTCAGTATGCCCCGCTTTACATCGACGAGATCGTGCGGTTGCATGGCGTACCGACTTGTATCGTGTCAGATTGAGGCACCCAGTTCACCCGCGGACTTTGGCAGAGACTTCAGGAGGCTTTGGGCACTCGTTTGAGCTTCAGCACAGCGTTTCATCCGCAGACCGACGGACAGTCAGAGCGGACCATTCAAACTCTCGAGGACATGCTCAGAGCGTGCGTTTTAGACTTCGGTGGTAGCTGGGATCGTCATTTACCTGTAGTGGAGTTCTCCTACAACAACAGCTTCCAGGATACTATTCAGATGGCACCTTTCGAGGCATTGTATGGGAGGAGATGCAGATCGCCCGTCTGTTGGACAGAGCTCAGCGAGAGCAGTATTTTGGGGCCGCAGCTTGTTGAGGAGACGACAGCGAAGATACAGTGGATCTGAGACTGGATGAGAGTGTCACGACCCGCAGGGTACGGAACGTGACTGGCACTTAAGTTTACGAAACGTCTAAAGACGTCCGTAAAATAAGTAAGCCAAAGCCCAGAAAACAAAACCAATTAAGCAAAAGAATGAAGGAAAACCAATCCATTGAAAGCGAGTTTATCAAATAAGTCATGTAAAACCCTTTTTAAAAACAATACCAATTTTTCCGAAAATTTCGGCAGAGTCTCCTTTGTAAATACTGGCCCCCAAAATGGGTACAACAAATATATATATATGAATCCAACAAAATAGGGCATCCCCAAGCGGGAGCTAGCTCTTCGCCATAAGGCGGTCACAAATCCCACGCAACATAAAATGACAACAAGCAAAACAAACATAATGAAGTATAAGAAAAACAGCATGTCGACTCAAGTGAGCTCGACCCCAAAATACAGCATAAAAGTCTACAAATCTTACAGTCTCATCTCTAGGTCAATATACAATAATGCTGGTAGATACAGTAGATGGAGTGTACTAGATACAAAGAATATACAAGGTTGTACAAAAATAATGATATAACCCACCTAGGAGCAAAACCTCGAGTCCAGGCAAAGGAGGCAAAAGAACAAGTGCGCCCGCCGCTACTGTACTAACGGAGCGGACCTGCAAAAGGCTGTGGCACAACGGGGGTGAGTTGCCAACTCGTGAGTAATAAATAACATCTACAAAGGCTATCGTATGCATGCACACAAGCATCCTAGCATCTAAAATACAAGTATGACTGGATGCACTAGCAGGTGTGTATACAACATCAGTGTACTAATATGTATGCAACATGAATATCTGAGGTCTCAATAGATATAAATAAGAAACATTTTATCTCTTTTTGTTTTTGAAACTCTTTTAGAATGCCAGCATAATACTCAAAGAATCGACGAGAACCGGTGTCCAGCAACGACACCTAAAAGCTGTCTCAAATCTCATAAATCCATGTCATAGTGTCTCTGGCCTCAGCCATCCGGCTGACCCATCTCAATATCAATATCTCATCCTCTCGCGGCCCCGATCGGTATCCTCTGGATATCCGCCGTGCCCAATGAAGTCACCGGTAGGTAATCCGTCCCCTGCCAGGCTCATCGTCAGCACCACGAGCTTCTTGCCCCGGGGTACCCTACCGGGCCCACCATGTACCCGAGACGGTTCATCCAACTCCTCGAAACGGGTCTCAAAAACCACAGCAAACTCATGGTGGACGACACTTACATCACTAGAAAACCGCAGTTTACATGTTTTAAAAATATAATAAGTTTAGAAATTTTGCGGCTTTCCCCCGGAATCCAGAAATATCATAAAATCTCAAGAAATCCTCATAAGTGCATATATCAATGATAATGAATGCATATGGTATCAATAATCAAGTTGCGATGTGTGATTAATAGATTAGGCATGAACAATTAATATGATGAAGTACATGCACATGAATAGCAATCCTACGGTTTCATTTTAAGGAATTAAAGGCAATAGCACAAGTTTAAGTATCAATTAGTAAAAGGTTTCAATTTAAAGGTTATCTAGTGTGGTGGCATGGCAATTACCAGGGTGTGTGTGTAAGCATGAATAGTGCTCGTGCTGCATATAAAAACCCTGGCAATGGTGCAGGTGTCCTATAAAATGGTTTCGTATAGGTATGTCAATATAGGGCATGAATGTAACAAATAATCATACAAGTATTACACCCCTAATTACTAACATTACTAAGAATCTTTTAAGTTACTAAAACTATCGGGCGGCTTGCGCCATCCAACGATAGTCCCCCGTAGATGTTACATCTACTCACCGGAATCCCTGGCTAGCTGTGTCCAATCACCGCTTTCCCCTTTCGTGCTGCGTCTGACGTCTCCGCGACCGAACCTGGAATTTACATCAATACCAAACATAAGGTTACATATAAAGAACGATGCAAAACCCAAAAGAAACTACTAATGTTCACTAGCTAGGAACAACGTGCGCAGGGTGCGCGGAACATACGCGAAAATCGCAAAAACTGCCAAAAATCGCCGATTTGGTCGGCCGGCAAAACTAAAACCCGACTACCCAAAAATCCACACTCACGCATCCTAAACGTCATAGGAGATGCTGAAAATATCCCCAAGGTATCACAAATAATTCACCATGTAATTTTAATAAAAACCTAGTAAGCACAAAACTTGCAATTTTGGTGCAAATATCGAAAATTAGCGATAAGGTTATCACAATCCAACACAAATATCCAACCACACTACTAGTTAGCCACAATCACATAAATTCAACTCATTTATTATGCTTCACAACCCATTTTCCATACATAAACCCTTTCTTGAATTTCCTAAAACAACAATTTACAACCAAAATCACACTTTTAAAATTTAGTAAATTAGCATAGTTTAAAGACCACATAACAAAGTAACCTCTTAGATTAGGTTGTGTAGGAACTAGATAGCAAAATAATTTAATTAACCTAACAATGGTTTCTAAAACCCTAGTTCAATTCAAACCATTCACTTTAAAAAAACAAGATTAGAAATTAGCAATGAAATTTAACACTAAAACAATTTCATTCAAGGAATCAAACCATAAGTATTTAAATGGGTCAAAATTATACCTCAATTTTTTTAGAGATCTAGCATGTGATTTGCCTCTAAGGATGGCTTCCTAGCTCCAAGATTCAAGCAAGAATGGCTAAGGATAAATGATAGCATAAGGATTTTGTTTGAATTTTTGAATAAATTGTGGATTTTGATGTGTTTTTTGGAAGAAATTTGAAGAAAATGAAAAGAAAAGAGATGAAGAGGAGGGGGAGCAGGTTTCGGCCAGAGAAGAGGGAAGGGGAGGGTGTGGGTGTGTGGGAAAAGTCATTAGTCAACTCCCCTAAAAGTCAAAGCACCATACTTCAACAAACTATTTTTAAAATAAATTCACAAACAACCAATTCAACACCAGAAAGAAAAACAAGGAGAGGCCAGAAATTTCTGGACCTGATCAAGGTGGGGCTGTCCTAGGGCTGAGGGAAGAGAGAGAGGGGTTTTACAAAAGAAATTTTATGCAAAAAGACCCCCTACAAGTCAAAAATTGCAAGTTTTAGCTTAAAATTCAATAAATTCGTTTCCTATCATAAAAATTTGTTAAAAATCAAAGTAAAATACTAAAAATTTATGTTACAACTAGATTTTAATTAACATAATTTTAAAGATTAAAATTAGCCCGGAAAAATTTGTATTTATCGCTAAATTAATGTATTTTCTTACCGGCTTAAAATAATATAAAAAAAAATTGAAAATTTAGGGAAAATTATTAAACGACCAGAATTTCAAAATTAACTCATTAGCTACTAAAAACAAGCAATTACCTATCCATTTTAGGTATAATTAGCCCTAAACTGCAAAATAACAAAAAAGACGGTTTTCGGAAAAATACCGAATTTTCACCGATTTTCAGGAAAACACCAAAACTACTTTTCAAGACGCTACAGTCTTTCCCCCTTAAAGAAATTCGGTCCCCGAATTTAAAAATATAACTACGCATACCTTCGAAGAGATGGGGATATTTCTTCCTCATCTCGCCCTCGGTCTCCCAGGTAACCTCCTCGCTGCTCGGGCTACGCCAAAGGACCTTGACGGTTGGTATAATCTTCGACCTCAACTTCTTCACCTGCCAATCCAAGATGGCCACCGGCTGCTCTGCAAAAGAAAGGTCGCGCTCTAGATGGACTGTCGGGTGCTGAATCGCATGCGAAGGGTCGTGAAGGTACTTGCGGAACATCGAAACATGGAAGACGGGGTGAACATCGGCAAAGCTGAGAGGAAGAGCCAAACGATATGCAACTGCGCCGACACGCTCAAGGATCTCGAAGGGACCTACGAATCTAGGGCTAAGCTACCCCTTTTGCCCAAAACGCATCACGCCCTTCATCGGAGAGACTTTCAGAAAAACATGGTCGCCAACTGCGAACTCTAATCTGCGACGGCGCCTGTCTGCATAGGATTTCTGTCTGCTCTGAGCTGCCCTCATCCGGTCTCGAATCAACTGTATCTTTGCTGTCGTCTCCTCAACAAGCTGCGGCCCTAAAATACTGCTCTCGCTGAGCTCTGTCCAACAAACGGGCGATCTGCATCTCCTCCCTTACAATGCCTCGAAAGGTGCCATCTGAATAGTATCCTGGAAGCTGTTGTTGTAGGAGAACTCCACTGGAGGTAAATGACGATCCCAGCTACCACCAAAGTCTAAAACGCACGCTCTGAGCATGTCCTCGAGAGTCTGAATGGTCCGCTCTGACTGTCCGTCTGTCTGCGGATGAAACGCTGTGTTGAAGCTCAAACGAGTGCCCAAAGCCTCCTGAAGTCTCTGCCAAAGTCGGCTGGTGAACTGAGTGCCTCGATCTGACACGATACAAGTCGGTACGCCATGTAGTCGCACGATCTCGTCAATGTAGAGCTGAGCATACTGAACGAAGTTGAAAGTGGTCTTCACTGGTAGGAAGTGAGCCGCTTTCGTCAATCTATCCACGATCACCCAGATGGAGTCGTACCCTCGACTGGTCCTGGGTAGACCCACAACGAAATCCATCGAAATCTGCTCCCATTTCCACTCTGGAATGGGTAACGGCTGTAGCTCTCCTTCGGGCCTCTGGTGCTCGGCCTTGACTTGCTGACAAGTCAGGCATCTCGAAACGAACTCCGCAATGTCCCTCTTCATCCCGTCCCACCAGTATGTCTCTCTCATATCATGGTATATCTTGGTGGAACCGGGGTGGACACTATACACTGATCGGTGTGCCTCCTCAAGAATGTCGTGCCGCAATCCATCAGCATCTGGTACGCACAGTCTAGATCCATATCGTAAAATCCCCTGATCGTCAATCACGAACTCGGAAAATCTGCCCTGTCCCATCTGTACCATGATCTTTGAGCAACGGTCGTCACTGCGCTGTGCCTCATATATACGGTCAAGCAACTGTGGGCGTGCACGAACATGCGCGAGCTGTCCCCCTGTCTGAGTGAACTCGAACTCAATTCGGCTGTCGCATAACATCTGCAAATCTGCTGACGACTGCCTCTGCACTGCGCGCAAAAAGGATAGACTACCCTCGGGCCTCCTACTCAACGCATCTGCCACCACATTCGCCTTGCCTGGGTGATATAAGATCTCGCAGTCGTAGTCTTTCACCAACTCCATCCAACGACGCTGTCTGAGGTTCAGGTCTCGCTGCTGAAATATGTACTTTAAGCTCTTGTGATCGGTGAATATCTGACACGACTCGCCGTATAAGTAATGTCGCCAAATCTTCAGTGCAAAGACCATTGCAGCCATCTCCAAATCATGAGTGGGGTAGTTCTGTACATGCTTCTTCAACTGCCGAGAAGCATAAGCGATCACCCGGCCATGCTGCATCAATACGCATCCTAATCCCACTCGCGAAGCATCACAGTAGACAACAAATCCGCCGGATCCCGAAGGCAAAGATAATACCGGCGCCGTAGTCAAACAAGTCCGTAGCTGCTGAAAACTGCGCTCGCACTCCTCTGTCCAGACGAAAGGAACTCCCTTCCGGGTCAAACCGGTCAACGGTGCAGCTATACGGGAGAAGTCCTGAACAAAACGCCTGTAGTAGCCCGCCAGGCCTAGAAAACTACGGATCTCAGTAACCGATGTCGGTCGGGGCCACTGCTGAACAGCCTCAATCTTCTTCGGGTCCACACAAATGTCGTCTCTCGTAAACATGTGACCCAAGAATCCGACGCTGTCCAGCCAGAACGCACACTTGGAGAACTTTGCGAACAGCTGGTGCTCCCTCAGAGTCTGTAACGTAATTCGCAAGTGCTGCTCGTGCTCCTCTCTGCTCCGGGAGTACACCAAGATATCGTCGATAAACACGATGATGAACACGTCAAGATACGGCCTGAATGTACGGTTCATCAAATCCATGAATGCTGCTGGGGCGTTGGTAAGTCCGAACGACATCACCAAAAACTCGTAGTGGCCGTAGCGCGTGCGGAAAGCTGTCCTCGGTATATCCTCCTGTCGAACTCGTAGCTGATGGTATCCTGATAGCAAGTCGATCCTTGAAAAATACCCCCCACCCTGAAGCTGGTCGAACAAATCATCAATGCGCGGCAACGGATATCTGTTCCGAAAGGTAACTTTGTTCAGCTGGCGGTAGTCGATACATAAGCGCAAACTTCCATCCTTCTTCTTGACAAACAGGACCGGAGCACCCCACGGAGAAACACTCGGTCGAATAAGCCCCTTATCTAACAAATCCTGCAACTGATCCTTCAGCTCTCGAAGCTCTGCCGGGGCCATCCGATAAGGCGGTATAGAAATAGGCCCCGAGCCGGGAATCAAATCAATGCAGAACTCAACATCGCGCTCAGGCGGTAGCCCAGGTAGCTCATCAGGGAAAACATTAGGGAACTCACAAACTACCGGGACCCGGTCCAACGGAACCTCTGCAGCTCGAGTATCACAAATATACGCTAAGAATCCCTGACATCCCTTCCGCAAGAGCTGACCAGCGCGAAGAGACGAAATCAAGCTGGGAAGGGTGATGCTGCGGTCTCCCTGAATAACAAGGACTGGCTCTCCCGGAAAGCTAAATCTGACTGCCTTCTCACGGCAGTCTACCGAAGAATAACAAGTGGCTAGCCAATCCATGCCCAGAAGCACATAAAAGTCCAACATATCGAGGAGAATCAAATCAACCGATGAATCCCTCTCCCCGATACGAACGGAACACAATCGAAAAACAAAACGAGCGACAAACGACTCGCCTACCGGAGTACTAACAACAAGCGGATGATCTAACGACGACGACTCATGACCCAACATCGGTGCAAAGTGTGTAGATACGTACGAATGTGTGGAACCTGGGTCGAATAATACTCGTGCGTCGAAAGAACAAACTGGCAAGGTACCTGTCACAACGGCATTGGATGCCTGCGCATCCTACGGTGTCAAAGAAAAAACTCGGGCCCGTCCTCCACCGATAGCGGGCTGACCTCGACCTCGGCCCCTGCCTCCTCGTCCTCTCTGAACAGGACCGCCACGTCCACGGCCTCTGGGTGCACCTAACTGGCGTGGAGCATCATCGGTGGTAGGAAGTAGGGCTCTCTGAGGAGGGGTGGTGATGGTGGTAGGGTCACATGCGGAACTGTCGCGGCTCCCTGTCGTCTCGCCGGACAGTCTCTGACAAGATGGTGCAAACTCCCGCACCCAAAACACCCTGGCGACGGCTGCTGCCCCTAGGGATAAGAACCATATAACTGTCCCCGTCCAAATCCTCTGCCAGGCCTATCTCTCGGAAAGAATCTGGCGCGCTGCCTCTGAGACGGTACATCGGTGCGAATCCTCTTCGGCCCAGAAACGGTCGAAGTCTGTGATATATGTGCCTCCATCCGCAATGCCGTATCCATAGCAGCTGAATAAGTGTCGTAGTGCTGGGCGCCAATGGCAAGATATAGCTGGGCATCAAGTCCCTGTACGAACCTCTTCACCATCTTCTCTTCGGTATCCACCAAATACTGAGCATATCAGGATAACTGTGTAAACTGGATGTCATACTCAGACACCGTCATCCCAGGTGTCTTGACTAAGGCATCGAATCTACGAGCTCTGGCGTCATGAACGCTCTCTGGAAGGAAACGGGCTAGAAAGACCGCTGTAAACTCGACCCAAGTCATAGGCGGCAGACCTGCAGCTCGACCTCTCAAGACTGACTCCGACCATGTCTGCGCGAGACCCTCTAGTCAGAAACTCGCAAGCTCTACCCATCGATCATCCGAACATCTCAGCGAACGGCAGATCCTGGCTAAACTGTCAAGGAACGTCTGTGGGTCCTCCACTGCCTCGGTGCCGGTGAATACTGGAGGTCTCAGCCTCATGAAATCCTGTAGTGAAACTGGGATAGTCACGGTGGTAGGAGTAGGAGCAGGTATCATGGTCGTCTATGATGTAGTAGGTACGTCATCGGGTCTCGGTGTACGACTGGCTGCAACTAGGGATCCTACCATCTGACATAGCTCCTGCATGCCTCCCATCATCTGTCGCAACTCCTCCATACCAGTCTCGAGCCTATCCATACGGCCTGGGGAAGGTGGATCGGTCTGTCCCTACGGCGTAGGCATACCACCCTGCTCAGTCCTAGTCTCGGACGAGCCAGCTCGAATCTCGTCTCTGGCGGCAGCCCTCTGTGCCCTCGTAGCCTTCGGCGGCATAGTGACTGGTATAGGAAACAGGACAGTAAGAACAGTGCAATAGGATCATAGGATACACGGAATTGAAGAAGGAATTTTCAAGCAAGTACATCCTAAAGTCACTTAGGCGGAGTACCGTATCGCAAGTATGCCGCGGACATACACACGCTACGTTACCCTACTTAAGTCACTTACTCCATCTACCAAGGGTCATCCTACACTCAAAAAGGTAAAACCTATCGCTCTGATACCAACTTTGTCACGACCCGCAGGGTACGGAACGTGACTGGCACTTAAGTTTACGAAACGTCTAAAGACGTCCGTAAAATAAGTAAGCCAAAGCCCAGAAAACAAAACCAACTAAGCAAAAGAATGAAGGAAAACTAATCCATTGAAAGCGAGTTTATCAAATAAGTCATGTAAAACCCTTTTTAAAAACAATACCAATTTTCCGAAAATTTCGGCAGAGTCTCCTTTGTAAATACTGGCCCCTAAAATGGGTACAACAAAAATATATATGAATCCAACAAAATAGGGCATCCCAAAGCGGGAGCTAGCTCTTCGCCATAAGGCGGTCACAAATCCCACGCAATATAAAATGACAACAAGCATAATAAACATAATGAAGCATAAGAAAAACAGCATGTCGACTCAAGTGAGCTCGACCCCAAAATACAGCATAAAAGTCTACAAATCTCACAGTCTCATCTCTAGGTCAATATACAATAATGCTGGTAGATACAGTAGATGGAGTGTACTAGATACAAAGAATATACAAGGTGGTACAAAAATAATGATATAACCCACCTAGGAGCAAAACCTCGAGTCCAGGCAAAGGAGGCAAAAGAACAAGTCCGCCCGCCGCTACTGTACTGACGGAGCGGACCTGCAAAAGGCTGTGGCACAACGGGGGTGAGTTGCCAACTCGTGAGTAATAAATAACATCTACAAAGGCTATCGTATGCATGCACACAAGCATCCTAGCATCTAAAATACAAGTATGACTGGATGCACTAGCAGGTGTGTATACAACATCAGTGTACTAATATGTATGCAACATGAATATCTGAGGTCTCAATAGGTATATATAAGAAACATTTTATCTCTTTTTGTTTTTGAAACTCTTTTAGAATGCCAGCATAATACTCAAAGAATCGACGAGAACCGGTGTCCAGCAACGACACCTAAAAGCTGTCTCAAATCTCATAAATCCATGTTATAGTGTCTCTGGCCTCAGCCATCCGGCTGACCCATCTCAATATCAATATCTCATCCTCTCGCGGCCCCGATCGGTATCCTCTGGATATCCGCCGTGCCCAATGAAGTCACCGGTAGGTAATCCGTCCCCTGCCAGGATCATCGTCAGCACCACGAGCTTCTTGCCCCGGGGTACCCTACCGGGCCCACCATGTACCCGAGACGGTTCATCCAACTCCTCGAAACGGGTCTCAAAAACCACAGCAAACTCATGGTGGACGACACTTACATCACTAGAAAACCGCAGTTTACATGTTTTAAAAATATAATAAGTTTAGAAATTTTGCGGCTTTCCCCCGGAATCCAGAAATATCATAAAATCTCAAGAAATCCTCATAAGTGCATATATCAATGATAATGAATGCATATGGTATCAATAATCAAGTTGCGATGTGTGATTAATAGATTAGGCATGAACAATTAATATGATGAAGTACATGCACATGAATAGCAATCCTACGGTTTCATTTTAAGGAATTAAAGGCAATAGCACAAGTTTAAGTATCAATTAGTAAAAGGTTTCAATTTAAAGGTTATCTAGTGTGGTGGCATGGCAATTACCACGGTGTGTGTGTAAGCATGAATAGTGCTCGTGCTGCATATAAAAACCCTGGCAATGGTGCAGGTGTCCTATAAAATGGTTTCGTATAAGTATGTCAATATAGGGCATGAATGTAACAAATAATCATAAAAGTATTACACCCCTAATTACTAACATTACTAAGAATCTTTTAAGTTACTAAAACTATCGGGCGGCTTGCGCCATCAAACGATAGTCCCCCGTAGATGTTACATCTACTCACCGGAATCCCTGGCTAGCTGTGTCCAATCACCGCTTTCCCCTTTCGTGCCGCGTCTGACGTCTCCGCGACCGAACCTGAAATTTACATCAATACCAAACATAAGGTTACATATCAAGAACGACGCAAAACCCAAACGAAACTACTAATGTTCACTAGCTAGGAACAACGTGCGCAGGGTGCGCGGAACATACGCGAAAATCGCAAAACTGCCAAAAATCGCCGATTTGGTCGCCCGGCAAAACTAAAACCCGACTACCCAAAAATCCGCACTCACGCATCCTAAACGTCATAGGAGATGCTAAAAATATACCCAAGGTATCACAAATAATTCACCATGTAATTTTAATAAAAACCTAGTAAGCACAAAACTTGAAATTTTGGTGCAAATATCGAAAATTAGCGATAAGGTTATCACAATCCAACACAAATATCCAACCACACAACTAGTTAGCCACAATCACATAAATTCAACTCATTTATCATGCTTCACAACCCATTTTCCATACATAAACCCTTTCTTGAATTTCCTAAAACAACAATTTACAACCAAAATCACACTTTTAAAATTTAGTAAATTAGCATAGTTTAAAGACCACATAACAAAGTAACCTCTTAGATTAGGTTGTGTAGGAACTAGATAGCAAAATAATTTAATTAACCTAACAATGGTTTCTAAAACCCTAGTTCAATTCAAACCATTCACTTTAAAAAAACAAGATTAGAAATTAGCAAAGAAATTTAACACTAAAACAATTTCATTCAAGGAATCAAACCATAAGTATTTAAATGGGTCAAAATTATACCTCAATTTTTTTAGAGATCTAGCATGTGATTTGCCTCTAAGGATGGCTTCCTAGCTCCAAGATTCAAGCAAGAATGGCTAAGGATAAATGATAGCATAAGGATTTTGTTTGAATTTTTGAATAAATTGTGGATTTTGATGTGTTTTTTTGAAGAAATTTGAAAAAAATGAAAAGAAAAGAGATGAAGAGGAGGGGGATAAGGTTTCGGCCAGAGAAGAGGGAAGGGGAGGGTGTGGGAGTGTGGGAAAAGTCATTAGTCAACTCCACCAAAAGTCAAAGCACCATACTTCAACAAACTATTTTTAAAATAAATTCACAAACAACCAATTCAACACATGAAAGAAAAACAAGGTGAGGCCAGAAATTTCTGGACCTGATCAAGGTGGGGCTGTCCTAGGGCTGAGGGAAGAGAGAGAGGGGTTTTACAAAAGAAATTTTATGCAAAAAGACCCCCTACAAGTCAAAAATTGCAAGCTTTAGCTTAAAATTCAATAAATTCGTTTCCTATCATAAAAATTTGTTAAAAATCAAAGTAAAATACTAAAAATTTATGTTACAACTAGATTTTAATTAACATAATTTTAAAGATTAAAATTAGCCCGAAAAAATTTGTATTTATCGCTAAATTAATGTATTTTCTTACCGGCTTAAAATAATATAAAAAAAATTGAAAATTTAGGGAAAATTTTTAAACGACCAGAATTTCATAATTAACTCATTAGCTACTAAAAACAAGCAATTACCTATCCATTTTAGATATAATTAGCCCTAAACTGCAAAATAACAAAAAAGACGGTTTTCGGAAAAATACCGAATTTTCACCGATTTTCAGGAAAACTCCAAAACGACTTTTCAAGACGCTACAGTCTTCCCCCCTTAAGGAAATTCGGTCCCCGAATTTAAAAATATAACTACGCGTACCTTCGAAGAGATGGGGATATTTCTTCCTCATCTCGCCCTCGGTCTCCCAGGTAACCTCCTCGCTGCTCGGGCTACGACAAAGGACCTTGACGGTTGGTATAATCTTCGACCTCAACTTCTTCACCTGCCGATCCAAGATGGCAACCGGCTGCTCTGCAAAAGAAAGGTCGCGCTCTAACTGGACTGTCGGGTGCTGAATCGCATGCGAAGGGTCGTGAAGGTACTTGCGGAGCATCGAAACATGGAAGACGGGGTGAACATCGGGAAAGCTGGGAGGAAGTGCCAAACGTTATGCAACTGCGCCGACATGCTCAAGGATCTCGAAGGGACCTACGAATCTAGGGCTAAGCTTCCCCTTTTGCCCAAAACGCATCACGCCCTTCATCAGAGTGACTTTCAGAAAAACATGGTCGCCAACTGCGAACTCTAATCTGCGATGGCGCCTGTCTGCATAGGATTTCTGTCTGCTCTGAGCTGCCCTCATCCGGTCTCGAATCAACTGTATCTTTGCTGTCGTCTCCTCAACAAGCTGCGGCCCCAAAATACTGCTATCGCTGAGCTCTGTCCAACAAACGGGCGATCTGCATCTCCTCCCATACAATGCCTCGAAAGGTGCCATCTGAATAGTATCCTGGAAGCTGTTGTTGTAGGAGAACTCCACTGGAGGTAAATGACGATCCCAGCTACCACCAAAGTCTAAAACGCACGCTCTGAGCATGTCCTCGAGAGTCTGAATGGTCCGCTCTGACTGTCCGTCTGTCTGCGGATGAAACGCTGTGCTGAAGCTCAAACGAGTGCCCAAAGCCTCATGAAGTCTCTGCCAAAGTCGGCTGGTGAACTGAGTGCCTCGATCTGACACGATACAAGTCCGTACGCCATGTAGTCGCACGATCTCGTCAATGTAGAGCTGAGCATACTGAGCGAAGTTGAAAGTGGTCTTCACTGGTAGGAAGTGAGCCGCTTTCGTCAATCTATCCACGATCACCCAGATGGAGTCGTACCCTCGACTGGTCCTGGGTAGACCCACAACGAAATCCATCGAAATCTGCTCCCATTTCCACTCTGGAATGGGTAACGGCTGTAGCTCTCCTGCGGGCCTCTGGTGCTCGGCCTTGACTTGCTGACAAGTCAGGCATCTCGAAACGAACTCTGCAATGTCCCTCTTCATCCCGTCCCACCAGTAGGTCTCTCTCATATCATGGTACATCTTGGTGGAACCGGGGTGGACACTATACACTGAACGGTGTGCCTCCTCAAGAATGTCGTGCCGCAATCCATCAGCATCTGGTACGCACAGTCTAGATCCATATCGTAAAATCCCCTGATCGTCAATCACGAACTCGGAAAATCTGCCCTGTCCCATCTGTGCCATGATCTCTGAGCAACGGTCGTCACTGCGTTGTGCCTCATATATACGGTCAAGCAACTGTGGGCGTGCACGAACATGCGCGAGCTGTCCCCCTGTCTGAGTGAACTCGAACTCAACTCGGCTGTCGCATAACATCTGCCAATCTGCTGACGACTGCCTTTGCACTGCGCGCAAAAAGGATAGACTACCCCCGGGCCTCTTACTCAACGCATCTGCCACCACATTCGCCTTGCCTGGGTGATATAAGATCTCGCAGTCATAGTCTTTCACCAACTCCATCCAACGACGCTGTCTGAGGTTCAGGTCTCGCTGCTGAAATATGTACTTTAAGCTCTTGTGATCGGTGAATATCTGACACGACTCGCCGTATAAGTAATGTCGCCAAATCTTCAGTGCAAAGACCACTGCAGCCATCTCCAAATCATGAGTGGGGTAGTTCTGTTCATGCTTCTTCAACTGCTGAGAAGCATAAGCGATCACCCGGCCATGCTGCATCAATACGCATCCTAATCCCACTCGCGAAGCATCACAGTAGACAACAAATCCGCCTGATCCCGAAGGCAAAGATAATACCGGCGCCGTAGTCAAACAAGTCCGTAGCTGCTGAAAACTGCGCTCGCACTCCTCTGTCCAGACGAAAGGAACTCCCTTCCGAGTCAAACCGGTCAACGGTGCAGCTATACGGGAGAAGTCCTGAACAAAACGCCTGTAGTAGCCCGCCAGGCCTAGAAAACTACGGATCTCAGTAACCGATGTAGGTCGGGGCCACTGCTGAACAGCCTCAATCTTCTTCGGGTCCACACAAATGCCGTCTCTCGTAACCACGTGACCCAAGAATCCGACGCTGTCCAGCCAGAACGCACACTTGGAGAACTTTGCGAACAGCTGGTGCTCCCTCAGAGTCTGTAACGTAATTCGCAAGGGCTGCTCGTGCTCCTCTCTGCTCCGGGAGTACACCAAGATATCGTCGATAAACACGATGATGAACAAGTCAAGATACGGCCTGAATGTACGGTTCATCAAATCCATGAATGCTGCTGGGGCGTTGGTGAGTCCGAACGACATCACCAAAAAGTCGTAGTGGCCGTAGCGCGTGCGAAAAGCTGTCCTCGGTATATCCTCCTGTCGAACTCACAGCTGATGGTATCCTGATCGCAAGTCGATCCTCGAAAAATACCCCGCACCCTGAAGCTGGTCGAACAAATCATCAATGCGCGGCAACGGATATCTGTTCCGAACGGTAACTTTGTTCAGCTGGCGGTAGTCGATACATAAGCGCAAACTTCCATCCTTCTTCTTGACAAACAGGACCGGAGCACCCCACGGAGAAACACTCGGTCGAATAAGCCCCTTATCTAACAAATCCTGCAACTGATCCTTCAGCTCACGAAGCTCTGCCGGGGCCATCCGATAAGGCGGTATAGAAATAGGCCCCGAGCTGGGAATCAAATCAATGCAGAACTCAACATCGCGCTCAGGCGGTAGCCCAGGTAGCTCATCAGGGAAAACATCAGGGAACTCACAAACTACCGGGACCCGGTCCAACGGAACCTCTGCTGCTCGAGTATCATAAATATACGCTAAGAATCCCTGACATTCCTTCCGCAAGAGCTGACCAGCGCGAAGAGACGAAATCAAGCTGGGAAGGGTGACGCTGCGGTCTCCCTGAATAACAAGGACTGGCTCTCCCGGAAAGCTAAATCAGACTGCCTTCTCACGGCAGTCCACCGAAGCATAACAATTGGCTAGCCAATCCATGTCCAGAAGCACATCAAAGTCCAACATATCGAGGAGAATCAAATCAACCGATGAATCCCTCTCCCCGATACGAACGGAACACAATCGAAAAACAAAACGAGCGACAAACGACTCGCCTACCGGAGTACTAACAACAAGCGGTTGATCTAACGACGACGACTCACGGCCCAACATCGGTGCAAAGTGTGTAGATACGTACGAATGTGTGGAACCTGGGTCGAATAATACCCGTGCGTCGAAAGAACAAACTGGCAAGGTACCTGTCACAACGGCATTGGATGCCTGCGCATCCTGCGGTGTCAAAGAAAAAACTCGGGCCTGTCCTCCTCCGATAGCGGGCTGACCTTGACCTCGGCTTCTGCCTCCTCGTCCTCTCTGAACAGGACCGCCATGTCCACGGCCTCTGGGTGCACCTAACTGGCGTGGAGCATCGCCGGTGGTAGGAAGTAGGGCTCTCTGAGGAGGGGGTGGTGATGGTGGTAGGGTCACATGCGGAACTGTCGCGGCTCCCTGTCGTCTCGCCGGTCGGTCTCTGACAAGATGGTGCAAACTACCGCACCCAAAACACCCTAGCGACGGCTGCTGCCCCTGGGGATAAGAACCATATAACTGTCCCCGTCCAAATCCTCTGCCAGGCCTATCTCTCGGAAAGAATCTGGCGTGCTGCCTCTGAGACGGTACATCGGTGCGAATCCTCTTCGGCCCAGAAACGGTCGAAGTCTGTGATATGCGTGCCTCCATCCGCAATGCCGTATCCATAGCAGCTGAATAAGTGTCGTAGTGCTGGGCGCCAATGGCAAGATATAGCTGGGCATCAAGTCCCTGTACGAACCTCTTCACCATCTTCTCTTCGGTATCCACCAAATACTGAGCATATCGGGATAACTGTGTAAACTGGATGTCATACTCAGACACCGTCATCCCAGGTGTCTTGACTAAGGCCTCGAAGCTACGAGCTCTGGCGTCACGAACGCTCTCTGGAAGGAAAAGGGCTAGAAAGACCGCTGTAAACTCGACCCAAGTCATAGGCGGCAGACCTGCAGCTCGACCTCTCAAGACTGACTCCCACCATGTCTGCGCGAGACCCTCTAGTCGGAAACTCGCAAGCTCTACCCATCGATCATCCGAACATCTTAGCGAACGGCAGATCCTGGCTAAACTGTCAAGGAACGTCTGTGGGTCCTCCGCTGCCTCGGTGCCGGTGAATACTGGAGGTCTCAGCCTCATGAAATCCTGTAGTGAAACCGGGATAGTCACGGTGGTAGTAGTAGGAGCAGGTATCATGGTCGTCTGTGATGTAGTAGGTACGTCATCCGGTCTCGGTGTACGACTGGCTGCAACTAGGGATCCTACCATCTGACGTAGCTCCTGCATGCCTCCCATCATCTGTCGCAACTCCTCTATACCAGTCTCGAGCCTATCCATACGGCCTGAGGAAGGTGGATCGGTCTGTCCCTGCGGCGTAGGCATACCACCCTGCTCAGTCCTAGTCTCGGACGAGCCAGCTCGAATCTCGTCTCTGGCGGCAGCCCTCTGTGCCCTCGTAGCCTTCGGCGGCATAGTGACTGGTACAGGAAACAGGACAGTAAGAACAGTGCAATAGGATCATAGGATACACGGAATTGAAGAAGGAATTTTCAAGCAAGTACATCCTAAAGTCACTTAGGCGGAGTACCGTATCGCAAGTATGCCGCGGACATACACACGCTACGTTACCCTACTTAAGTCACTTACTCCATCAACCAAGGGTCATCCTACACTCAAAAAGGTAAAACCTATCGCTCTGATACCAACTTTGTCACGACCCGTAGGGTACGGAACGTGACTGGCACTTAAGTTTACGAAACGTCTAAAGACGTCCGTAAAATAAGTAAGCCAAAGCCCAGAACACAAAACCAATTAAGCAAAAGAATGAAGGAAAACCAATCCATTGAAAGCGAGTTTATCAAATAAATCATGTAAAGCCCTTTTTAAAAACAATACCAATTTTTCCGAAAATTTCGGCAGAGTCTCCTTTGTAAAAACTGGCCCCCAAAATGGGTACAACAAAAATATATATGAATCCAACAAAATAGGGCATCCCCAAGCGGGAGCTAGCTCTTCGCCATAAGGCGGTCACAAATCCCACGCAATATAAAATGACAACAAGAAAAATAAACATAATGAAGCATAAGAAAAACAGCATGTCGACTCAAGTGAGCTCGACCCCAAAATACAGCATAAAAGTCTATAAATCTCACAGTCTCATCTCTAGGTCAATATACAATAATGCTGGTAGATACAGTAGATGGAGTGTACTAGATACAAATAATATACAAGGTGGTACAAAAATAATGATATAACCCACCTAGGAGCAAAACCTCGAGTCCAGGCAAAGGAGGCAAAAGAACAAGTCCGCCCGCCGCTACTGTACTGACGGAGCGGACCTGCAAAAGGCTGTGGCACAACGGGGGTGAGTTGCCAACTCGTGAGTAATAAATAACATCTACAAAGGCTATCGTATGCAAGCACACAAGCATCCTAGCATCTAAAATACAAGTATGACTGGATGCACTAGCAGGTGTGTATACAACATCAGTGTACTAATATGTATGCAACATGAATATCTGAGGTCTCAATAGGTATATATAAGAAACATTTTATCTCTTTTTGTTTTTGAAACTCTTTTAGAATGCCAGCATAATACTCAAAGAATCGACGAGAACCGGTGTCCAGCAACGACACCTAAAAGCTGTCTCAAATCTCATAAATCCATGTCATAGTGTCTCTGGCCTCAGCCATCCGGCTGACCCATCTCAATATCAATATCTCATCCGCTCGCGGCCCCGATCGGTATCCTCTGGATATCCGCCGTGCCCAATGAAGTCACCGGTTGGTAATCCGTCCCCTGCCAGGCTCATCGTCAGCACCACGAGCTTCTTGCCCCGGGGTACCCTACCGGGCCCACCATGTACCCGAGACGGTTCATCCAACTCCTCGAAACGGGTCTCAAAAACCACAGCAAACTCATGGTGGACGACACTTACATCACTAGAAAACCGCAGTTTACATGTTTTAAAAATATAATAAGTTTAGAAATTTTGAGGCTTTCCCCCGGAATCCAGAAATATCATAAAATCTCAAGAAATCCTCATAAGTGCATATATCAATGATAATGAATACATATGGTATCAATAATCAAGTTGCGATGTGTGATTAATAGATTTGGCATGAACAATTAATATGATGAAGTACATGCACATGAATAGCAATCCTACAGTTTCATTTTAAGGAATTAAAGGCAATAGCACAAGTTTAAGTATCAATTAGTAAAAGGTTTCAATTTAAAGGTTATCTAGTGTGGTGGCATGGCAATTACCAGGGTGTGTGTGTAAGCATGAATAGTGCTCGTGCTGCATATAAAAACCCTGGCAATGGTGCAGGTGTCCTATAAAATGGTTTCGTATAGGTATGTCAATATAGGGCATGAATGTAACAAATAATCATACAAGTATTACACCCCTAATTACTAACATTACTAAGAATCTTTTAAGTTACTAAAACTATCGGGCGGCTTGCGCCATCCAACGATAGTCCCCCGTAGATGTTACATCTACTCACCGGAATCCATGGCTAGCTGTGTCCAGTCACCGCTTTCCCCTTTCGTGCCGCGTCTGACGTCTCCACGACCGAACCTGGAATTTATATCAATACCAAACATAAGGTTACATATAAAGAACGGCGCAAAACCCAAACGAAACTACTAATGTTCACTAGCTAGGAACAACGTGCGCAGGGTGCGCGGAACATACGCGAAAATCGCAAAAACTGCCAAAAATCGCCGATTTGGTCGCCCGGCAAAACTAAAACCCGACTACCCAAAAATCCGCACTCACGCATCCTAAACGTCATAGGAGATGCTAAAAATATCCCCAAGGTATGACAAATAATTCACCATGTAATTTTAATAAAAACCTAGTAAGCACAAAACTTGCAATTTTGGTGCAAATATCGAAAATTAGCGATAAGGTTATCACAATCAAACACAAATATCCAACCACACAACTAATTAGCCACAATCACATAAATTCAACTCATTTATCATGCTTCACAACCCATTTTCCATATATAAACCCTTTCTTGAATTTCCTAAAACAACAATTTACAACCAAAATCACACTTTTAAAATTTAGTAAATTAGCATAGTTTAAAGACCACATAACAAAGTAACTTCTTAGATTAGGTTGTGTAGGAACTAGATAGCAAAATAATTTAATTAACCTAACAATTTTCTAAAACCCTAGTTCAATTCAAACCATTCACTTTAAAAAAACAAGATTAGAAATTAGCAATGAAATTTAACACTAAAACAATTTCATTCAAGGAATCAAACCATAAGTGTTTAAATGGGTCAAAATTATACCTCAATTTTTTTAGAGATCTAGCATGTGATTTGCCTCTAAGGATGGCTTCCTAGCTCCAAGATTCAAGCAAGAATGGCTAAGGATAAATGATAGCAAAAGGATTTTGTTTGAATTTTTGAATAAATTGTGGATTTTGATGTGTTTTTTTGAAGAAATTTGAAGAAAATGAAAAGAAAAGAGATGAAGAGGAGGGGGAGCAGGTTTCGGCCAGAGAAGAGGGAAGGGGAGGGTGTGGGTGTGTGGGAAAAGTCATTAGTCAACTCCCCCAAAAGTCAAAGCACCATACTTCAACAAACTATTTTTAAAATAAATTCACAAACAACCAATTCAACACATGAAAGAAAAACAAGGTGTGGCCAGAAATTTCTGGACCTGATCAAGGTGGGGCTATCCTAGGGCTGAGGGAAGAGAGAGAGGGGTTTTACAAAAGAAATTTTATGCAAAAA
The DNA here is from genome assembly GCA_030015575.1 of Agapanthus africanus. Taxonomy (NCBI): domain Eukaryota; kingdom Viridiplantae; phylum Streptophyta; class Magnoliopsida; order Asparagales; family Amaryllidaceae; genus Agapanthus; species Agapanthus africanus. The sequence continues at coordinate 274,100,906 of JASDDO010000012.1, forward strand.
GACCCCCTACAAGTCAAAAATTGCAAGTTTTAGCTTAAAATTCAATAAATTCGTTTCCTATCATAAAAATTTGTTAAAAATCAAAGTAAAATACGAAAAATTTATGTTACAACTAGATTTTAATTAACATAATTTTAAAGATTAAAATTAGCCCGGAAAAATTTGTATTTATCGCTAAATTAATGTATTTTCTTACCGGCTTAAAATAATATAAAAAAAATTGAAAATTTATGGAAAATTTTTAAACGACCAGAATTTCATAATTAACTCATTAGCTACTAAAAACAAGCAATTACCTATCCATTTTAGGTATAATTAGCCCTAAACTGCAGAATAACAAAAAAGACGGTTTTCGGAAAAATACCGAATTTTCACAGATTTTCAGGAAAACACCAAAACGACTTTTCAAGACGCTACAGAGAGCGGCTCAGAGCAGGCAGAAATCGTATGCGGACAGGCGCCGTCGCAGTTGGCGATCATGTTTTTCTGAGAGTCTCTCCGATGAAGGGCGTGATGCGTTTTGGGCGAAAGGGGAAGCTTAGCCCTATATTCGTAGGTCCCTTCGAGATCCTCGAGCATGTCGGCGCTGTTGCATATCGTTTGGCCCTTCCACCCAGCTTTCCGATGTTCACCCCGTCTTCCATGTTTCGATGCTCCGCAAGTACCTTCACGACCCTTCGCATGCGATTCAGCACCCGACAGTCCAGCTGGAGCGCGACCTTTCTTTTGCAGAGCAGCCGGTGGCCATCCTGGATCGGTAGGTGAAGAAGTTGAGATCGAAAGTTATACCGACCGTCAAGGTCCTTTGGCGTAGCCCGAGCAGCGAGGAGGTTACCTGGGAGACCAAGGGCGAGATGAGGAAGAAATATCCCCATCACTTTGAAGGTACGCGTAGTTATTTTTAAATATGGGGACCGAATTTCTTTAAGGGGGGAAGATTGTAACGCTTTGAAAAGTCTTTTTGGTGTTTTCCTGAAAATCGATGAAAATTCGGTATTTTTCCGAAAACCGTCCTTTTTGTTATTTTGCAGTTTAGGACTAATTATACCTAATTTGGATAGATAATTGCTAGTTTTTAGTAGAAAATGAGTTAATTATGAAATTCTGGTCGTTTAAAATTTTTCCCTAATTTTTCAATTTTTTAATATTATTTTAAGCTGGTAAGATAATACATTAAATTAGCGATAAATACAAATTTAAATGTGCTAAATTTAAGCTTTAAAATCATGTTAATTAAAATCTAGTTGTAACATAAATTTTTAGTAATTTATTTTAAGTTTTAACAAATTTTTAATATGGAAAACGAATTTATTGAATTTTAAGCTAAAACTTGCAATTTTGGACTTGTGGGGGGTCTTTTTGCATGGAATTCTTTTTGTAACCTCTCCCACTCACCCCCACACCCCAAGGCCGGCCCCACCACTCCTGCAGCAGCCCCATCCCCCTCCATTTGACTTTAACTATTGTGGTGAATGATTTGTTTTGAAAAGGATTAAAATATTGTAATTAAGGTATGGTGTACTTTGGATATGAAATGGCTTTGACTTGTGAAAGATTTAGCAAGCCCACACCACTCCCCTCTCCCTCTTCTGGCCGAGACCAGCTCCCCCCCCCATTTCCATTATTTTCCTTCTCTTTTCTCTCATTTTCTTCAAAAAATTGCACCAAAATTCAATAAAAATCAACAAATCCTTCACAATTTCAAAGCAAAACCTTATTCCCTCTCTTCTCAAACCCAAATTGGTTCAAATCTTGGTGAAAGATGGCATCTTGGAAGGCTTTAGCAACATAGGGTTTGGGCTTGTGAGGTATAATTTCAATCTTGGGTTAAATTGTAGTTTAAAGTGTGCTAATTAGAACTTTGAAAATTGTTTTAGTGTTAATTTTAGAGCTATTTGCATACTAGTTTTTTTTAAAGTTTGTGGTTTGAAATTAATTTAGGATTTAGAACACCATTAAGAGATTAATTAAGCTATTTTGTTACCTAGTTATTTTGTTAGCTTAATCTAAGTGGTTAACTTGCTAATTGGGCTAAAATCTAGTATTAATTTAGTGTTATTTTCTAATCTAGTTTTTAAAGGTTTATGGTTAGAGTTAAACTAGGGTTTTTAGAAACCATTATTTAGTTAATTAAAGCTAATTAGCTATCTAGTTGTTTACTTAACCAATCTATAAGGTTACTTTGCTTAAATGGCTTGATGTTATGCTAATCCAAGTTAATCTTGTGTGATATTTTCCTTGTTTTGCTAATTACCAAAAAGCAAGAGAAGGGTTGGTTGTGGAAAATATGTTTTGAAGCATAGTTAATGGTGTCAAACTAATGTAGTGGCTATCTAGTGGTTTAGTTGGATGTTTGTGTTGGATTGTGAGCACTTTATCGCATAACGGCGATGTTGCGTCGTTTTTTTTAGAATGTTTGTGCTTACTAGTTTTGTGATAAAAGTATGTGATAAAATATTTGCTATATCTTGATGATATTTTTTGGCATATCCTATGACATTTAGGATGTGTGAGTGCGGATTTTTGAGTAATCGGGTTTTTGTTTAGTCGGGCGACCAATCGACGTTCTAGTTAGTTTTGCGATTTTCGCGTGCGTTCCGCGCACGTTGTGCCTAGCTTGTGAACGTAGATATTCTCGTTCGGGATTTGCGTCGTTTCATGATATGTAACCTTATGTCTTGTATTGATGTAAATTCCAGGTTCGGTCGCGGAGGCATCGGATGCGGCACGAAAAGGGAAAGCGGTGATCGGACGTAGCTAGCTGAGGATTTCTGTGAGTAGATGTAACATCTACGGGAGACTATCGTTGGATGGCGCAAGTCGCCCGATAGTTTTAGTAGCTTAAAAATATTCTTAGTAATGTTAGTAATTAGGGTTGTGATACTTGTATGATTATTTGCTACATTCATGCCTTATATTGACATACATATACGAACCCATTCTATAGGACACCTGCACCATTGCCAGGGTTTTTATATGCTGCACGAGCACTATTCATGCTTACACACACACCCTGGTAATTGCCATGCCACCACACTAGATAACCTTTAAATTGAAACCTTTTACTATAATTGATACTTAAACATGTGCTATTGCCTTTAATTCCTTAAAATGAAATCGTAGGATTTCTATTCATGTGCATGTACCTCATCATATTATTTGTTCATGCCTAGTCTATTAATCATATATCGCAACTTGATTATTCATACCATATGCATTCATTATCATTGACGTATGCATTCATGATGATTTCTTGAGATTTATGATATTTCTGTATTTCGGGGGAAAGCCGCAAAATTTCTAAAATTTATTACCCTTTTTAAAATATGCAAAAATTGCGGTTTTCTAGTGATGTAAAGTGTCGTCCACCATGAGTTTGCTGTGGTTTTTGAGATCCGTGTCGTGAGTGGAGGAACCGTCACGGGTACATGGTGGGCCCGGTATGGTACCCCGGGGCAAGATGAATGTGGTGTTGACGTTGAGCCTGGCAGGGGACGGATTACCTACCGGTGACTGTTTGCCACGGCGGATATCCAGAGGATACCGACCGTGGCCGCGAGATGATGAGATTTTGATATTGATCTGGGTCAGCCGGATGGCTGAGGCCAGAGATACTATGACATGGATATATGAGATTTGTTATAGTTTTGAGGTGTCGTTGCTGGACACAGGTTCTTGTTGATTTTATTGGTATTGTGCTGGTATTTCAAAAGAGATTCTTAAATGGAAAAAGATGATTTCTTATACTTACATATGCGGATCACGAGTATATTTATATTTCATACATACTTGCTAGTATAGTCATATGGCATACATACCTGCAATTATATCCTGCCATACCTGTATTATAGATGCTAGGATGCTTGTGTGCATACTTGCGATAGCCTGTGTAGATGTTATTTATTACTCACGAGTTGGCAACTCACCCCCGTTGTGCCACAGCCTTTTTCAGGTCCGCTCCGTCAGTACAGTAGTGGCGGGCGCACTTGCTTCTTTTGCCTGGACTCGAGGTTTTGCTCTTAGGTAGGTTATATTATTATTTTTGCACCACCTTGTATATTCTTTGTATCTAGAGTACTCCATCTACTGTATCTACCAGTATTATTGTATATTGACCTAGAGATGAGAATGTGAGATTTGTGGACTTTTATGCTGTATTTTGGGGTCGAGCTCACTTGAGTCGACATGCTGTTTTTCTCATGCTTCTTTATGATTATTTCGCATGTTGTTGCTTTACATTGCGTGGGATTTGTGACCGCCTTGTGGCGAAGAGCTAGCTCCCGCTTGGGGATGCCTTATTTGTTGGATTCATATATATTCTTGTTGTACCCATTTTGGGGGCCAGTATTTACAAAGGAGACTTGCCGAAATTTTCGGAAAAATTTATATTGTTTTAAAAAAAGGTTTTATATGACTTATTTGATAAACTAGTTTTCAATTGATTGGGTTCTCTTCACTCTTTTGTTTATTTGGTTTTGGTTTCTGGGCTTTGGCTTACTTATTTTACGGACGTCTTGAGACGTTTCGTAAACTTAAGTGCCAGTCACGTTCCGTACCCTGCCGGTCGTGACATCTCAAGTGAGCAAAAGAGTCACCAAGTTAGGGTTTTGAAGTGAGAAAACAAACCACATCACCATTCTACACTAGTCTTGCCCATTAGTGTAGAGTGTTAGCTTCCATTTCTTCTCTTGATCTAGTGGAGCTTCAAGCTAGGACAAAGAGGACTCCGGGTGGATCGTCGTGGACCTAGAGGATCTGAAGCGAACCTTTTTCCAACCCTCAAGTAGCCAAGGAGTCTAGCGTAGGGAGCTACAAAGGTTGTACTCTCAAAACCCTAGCTTTTACTACTTGTGTTCATGTTAAAGTTATGTTGCCCTAAATTTTCTAGCATGATCCTTAAGATAGTTTCTTTAGCACCATAAAAATTTAAATATGGCATGTGTGTTGCCTCCAAACCCTTGTAGTGGTGCTGTAGGAAACCCTTCAGTATAAAGGTGTCATGTCATATCAAGAGTTGCATGGTACCATGTCGTATCAAGTAATAGGTGTAGCAAGTCAAGTCAGGGTGTACAAGATATTGTGTGGGTGCTCATAATCAAGCTAGCATAAACATGGTATACAGAACAAGCATGTGTGCTAATATAATCAAAAAGCTGGAACTTGTAACGTGAAATGCAATTAGGTACAGATTAAGGTATGTAGATCCACAGTTATCAGTTTGGGTTCAAGGGATAATTTCAACATTACATGAATACAGTAAAACGAATGTGGATGATAAAATCATGTTAATATGTACTAAGTAATCTAGAGATGCAATTGAATATAAATCAGGTTAGATGTATGCAAATGGTCGTCAGACAGGGTATAAAATATAAAGGGGTATTGTGGGCTATGCAAATAATTGTTATATGATTTAAATATGAATGTGGGTACTATGTATAATAAAACTACATGCAACCTGGTATGTTTCGAGCTATGAAACTAAAAAGATATAACGGGGTGTCGAAATGTTAAAATGGAAATTATGGTATTAAAAGTAAACTGCATGTTTAACGTGCACTCAAATAGGTATGTAGTAATTTAACTAGCATATATAGTAAATTTAATATCATGTAGCAAGTTTCACTTGCCTCGATGGATCACGCGACGGATACGCACTGCAACGTCCAATGTCGGTAAAAGCTGCGACGCACACACGCGAGCCCGGAACAGAACCAGCCAACGCACGAAGTGACCACGCTGCACGAGAACGTCTTCTAAGTCTCCCGGATCGTCGACGACATGCACGACTCAGATTAGACGGCTGAGACCCGATTCAAGAAAGCAAGAAAAATGGAAAGAAAGAAAATAGAAGAAGGAAGGGGTTTTCGGTATTGGCTCTGTGATTGGTGTTTGAGGACAGAGGCGGGGAAAGGGAAACGAAGGCTACGATGATGTGTTTCCGGCGATCACCGGAAAATACATCCACGAAGAGAAAGAAAAGTGAAGAAGGAACAGAAGAAGAAGGGGAGAAAGAGAGGGCCGCTTGCAGGGGCTCGGGAGAAGAGTGAAGGGAAGTGGAGGAAAGAGAAGAGAAGAGAAGAGGTGGTGTTGGCGCCGACGTTCAGGTCGATGGCGACGGAGACAAAGGCTAGGCTGGGTTGTGAGTTTCATTGGGTTCGGGATCTTGGGGTCAGGGAAAGAAAGGAGGTATAAGCGGTGGCTGGTGTGGCTACTAGGGAACGAGGGGCCGCGGGTGTCGATAAAGTTGGCCGGAGTTGAAGAGGAGACCAGGGTTTCAGGTGTGAGGAGATGGAGAGAGGTGAGGGCTAGAGATGCCGGCGGTGGGCGGAGAGGATGAAGACGAAGGCGATGGTGATTAATATGAATTAAAGTTTTTAACCGCAATCAAGACGGTGTCGGTTTGCAGCTACCCGGTTGAGCACGGGTCGATCCACAGGGAGACGGAGCGTTTAATGTTCTTATCGTTACGAGTTAATCCGCGTGGGCGGATTTGTTCTTTATCTAACCTATGTGTTATATGCAAGTATAAAGTTGTTAGGAAAAGATACGATGTTGTAATCTAAGGAAATCCGCACTCAAAACCTTTGAGCCGAACTTAACGATTGAAGCTAGAACAATCGGCAACAACGTGGATTAGGGTACTTAAGCAAGGTATTCGTGGAATCCGGCTTATTGGCCCTTGTCCGTTCGTTGTTGTCTCTTGCTTTCGCCTCCGGCCAAATCGAACGCAACCGGTCGCGGTTAGGAAACATCGTTACCTTGGTAGGGTAGGGTGCCTAACGGAGCGCTTGCATAACGTTTGGACGGAGTTCAATGGAAAATACGGGAAAAGGAAATGGGCAAAGAAACCTTAACTTACAATATCGTATTTATTCCTAACAACACCATATTAACAACCATTCACAAAACAAACCAAAAAGAGAGAACAAAAGAACAAAGAAAAGAAAAGATTACAAGTAAGTAAGTGCATGGAATTTAAAGTGCAAGAAAGTAAAGCAAGGTAATAAATTGCATGAATGTAAAAGAGAAAGAAAGAAAATACTAAGAACCATGGAACCCAAAACAAGACATGGGTTGAATAACCAAATCTTAAACTTGCAAGCTCAACGAAAATGTTGCAAGATCAAGAAGAAGCAAAGAACTCATGGCGAATGAAGGCACAAGAAAGAGAAGAACTTTATTGATTCCATATGAAGATATAACCCTTGAGATCAATAACCAACCCTTAAACCTTCAAGCTGAATGAAGAGGTTGAAAGATCAAGAGATGGCAAGGATCTCAAGGGGAAGCTAAGCAAAAGAATGATACAATGTATCGAAAAATTGGACTCTTTCTTACTTACCCAATGGTTTCCTTTTATAGGCAAAACAAGACCTTTCCTTTAATTTGAATTTGAATGCACCCAAAGTTTGGAGGGATGTTTGAATCTTTGAATTTTTGAATCACATCAACACTTTATGCATTGAATGCACCATACCCACTCGTGCTTTGTGCTTGTCCCTCTCGTGCTTTGTGCTTGTCTCGTGCTTTGTGCTTGTCCCTCTCGTGGTTTGTGCTTGTCCGAGAAACGAATGAAAACTGTCATATGTCTTGTCTCTGGAGCTGGTACGCGGCACTGGACGGATACGGATGACTGGAACCCGGCTTTTATCTGTCTGTGACAGATGGTCTGGATATTGGCATAACTGCAGAGATTTTGTCTGATTTGTATTATTTTAGACTGGAAACCTGTAACCTGTAAATATGTAGCAAACACGGATTAAAAGCACCTATCTATAAACAAACGAGCATAAGAATGGGCGGTATAAAATGCAGTTTTCTGTGATGAACGTATACCCCCAAACTTATCTTTTGCTCGTCCCGAGCAAAAGCATTTAGTCAAAAAAGTGAATCCTAACCGCACTTTCGCAGGGAACGCGATTGCCCTGAGCGTGTGCAACAAGCCGTTAAACCTCTAGGTGTCCCTAGTAGGAGGAGTGTTGTCTCCTGAGGGTTTTCAGCAGATACTACCCACAAAATCCCGTCAAGTTACTTTCATAAGTTAACATCGATTCTACTTCTACAGTTTAGTATCTAGGTTAAAAATTCTATCATCCTAAGTTAGAAATGTCCAACCCTAATGCTTCACACCTCCTTTCTATTTAACCCTAGATTATATACGTTCCAAAAAAAAGTTTAGAAAGATCTCGGTATCTCCTGAGTTTTCCTTCTAAAGTACGGTCTCAAATCATGGATTTTTATCAACTTACAGAAAACATAAGTCTTATTCTTTATTTCTATCTTTCTTCCAAATATCGATTATATACCCCTACGTGTGTGTAAAGTTGCACCCTTACACTTAAGAATTCAATTCAAGCTATAGTACCCTTGCCCTAATACCTAATACTACTTCTTTTCATTAAATGGTGGACGGTGTTGCTCACACACCTTTCATGCGACTATTACTGCTTCTTGAGGCACTAACGGCCGATTACTGAATGCGTAAGTTTAAAGTGTAAATAGCAGTTTCCAGGTCTTGACTTTATTTATTTTTTTCTTTTTCTTTTTTTTCCTTCTTTTTCAAGACAGGATATATTTTTCAATATACTCTTTTTTATGTTTAGCTTTAAATACCGTTTTTTCTTTGAAACTAGGTTTCCAGGCAAGAGTATTTCTAGGTATCCTCTACTATCCCAAGTTTCAAGGTGCGTGTATAGGCAGTTTGTAGGGTATATACTTTCTAAATTTGAACTTAAGAATAGAAATTATTTTTCAGACTTATCCTTCAGTAAAGCTTCAATACTTTCCCTTCAAGATTACCTACTTCTATAAAAAAAAAGTTGTAAGGACGTTGTAAGTCGATGTAGTACACCCCAGTACTTGTGGGGAGCCGGAATTTTCAAAAACGATCAAGTTTAAACAACGAACATCGACTAACCGCTTGAATCGAAGCTAAACAAATAATAACCAAACACATAGCTAAACTAAACTATTGTGTTAAGGGATTATACCGATCGAAACTAGTCCTTCGTCTTTGTGTCCTCCTTTGTTCTCCTCGACCTTCTCTAGGTAGTAGACGATCCACCCGAGAGCGAAACTCCAAGCTAAACCTCTAACTTGAGGTAACTAATCAACTTTGATTGCTAATCAAAGATGAAAGGATGATGTAGAGTGTAGGTTATGGATTGTTTAGTCTAACTAATCCTTTGATCTCAACACATGAGGATTAAGGATTAGGGTTTGAAGATTAGAGCTTGAGGAGAGAGAATGTGAGATAAGATAATGAGAGAAGAGAGAGAGTGTATCATAATATTATGAAGCATTCTTATTTTTCAATAATGAATAAAAAGAAATGAATAAGCATGCTTCATGAAATATCTAGTGGTGATTCATTAGCATGAGTCATTAAGCAATAAATGTGCATTAATGAAATGAATGAATCACCACCATGACTCACTCTCTTATCCAAAAGAAACCTCCTTAGTCACATCTTCTAGAAGCTTCTCGAGTAATTACGAGAACGCCCCTCCGATCCGTAAAAATACGGAAAAACTTTAGACTGTAAAAATCCAATAACCGGATACCAGTAACTGGCTTAAACCAAAGCCGACTGGTAAAAACTGTCCGAAAGTCGTACGCACGTAAACGCACGTATGCGTCCGAACCCTTTGTCGCAAAACCATGCAACCTCTATATCGTTTCGCCTGGAGTAGGAAACTCTCTGTGTGGGACTCTAGAGACTCGACTACTACGCTGGCAGTGGGTTTAACCACAGACCGCAAGCGGCACTAGCTGTACGTAACGGTCCCCAGGTAGTTGTCGATAAGAAGGCCGATGAGTAAACCCATCCGAACTCCTACTGAGTCTGATGTGACAATCTCCATACAGTCCGGTCCGTTCGTCCAAGACTATCGCATATCGGGCCTAGGGGGCGGCAAGCGTCAGTCCCCTAATAGCGGTATAAGTCGTGTCGGAGTAAAGCCCATTACACCCTGAGAAACTACTGGAACCTACCAGCAAATCTTGCTTGCCCTGGCCAGGGACTTTGCGTAATGGCTCTCTGACACAGCACGATATCTACTCCCAATACCGGGAGGGACGAATCCTGTCTAACCGCCACTGCCTCCAAGTGCTCGGGACTGCACCCAACTGCTACCTGTTTGCACGACTCCTTTGAGCCGTGGTAGGGTAGCAATCTAAGAACAGTGGGACACACTCGAGGCGAAGTAGCAGTGTCAAGTCTGCGGACTACGCTGTACTCATGTCACCTGGGAACTGTTCACTGACGACTGGTATCAAACCAACCAACAGTTCCCTGTGAGTCCTGTCCGGTGTACCCGTAACCTAACGAGCACCTGTATACTATCTCCAGTACGACGTACTGACGGCTGTGGGACAGACCATCTCCCCAACTGGGATGAGAAGCGTACACACCAGTCTACTCCGGAGTATCGATGCTCTGTCTCGATAATCCAACGACCAGGGACCTGAATAAGGATGTGCTTGTAGACTACCCAGCCCCCACTAGTGTGACTGCCATCACAACGCTGGTAGACAAGCAAGATCCTAAGAGCTCTATCAATACGTACACTCACATATTAAGATAGAAAAACCAAGTAGCATACTACCATGTTTAGCAAGACTGTTATATACATGTGAATATCCCAAGCTTCCATTAAGTAATATACAAGCTAGTATGATACAGTAATGGCCTTCTAGGGCATAAACACTAACAATCTCCCACTTGCACTAGGGCCATGTACTGGCATATCGAAGACCAATGATCTCGAGCAGCCTCTCGAACTGAATCTGAGGAAGGGCCTTCGTGAATGGATCAGCAATGTTCTCTTCTGAAGCAACTCTCCGAACCTCGATCTCCTGACGATCAATGATCTCCCTGATCAGGTGATACCGCCTCAAGATGTGTCTGGACTTCTGATGGGACCTTGGTTCCTTCGCTAAAGCTATAGCTCCGTTGTTGTCGCAATACAGAGGTATTGGATTAACTATGGTAGGAACCACCTGAAGTTCTGTTAGGAACTTCTTCATCCAGACTGCTTCTTTTGCGGCATCGCAAGCAGCTATATACTCCGCTTCCATCGTCGAGTCAGCAACGGTGTCCTGCTTGGAGCTCTTCCAGCACACCGCCCCTCCATTGAGGGTAAAGACATAACCCGACATGGACTTGGAATCGTCCTTATTACTCTGGAAGCCGGAATCAGCAAAGGCCTCCAACCTGAGGTCTTTTCCGCCGTAAACCAAGAACATCTCCTTAGTCCTCCTCAGGTACTTGAGAATGTTCTTTACTGCTATCCAGTGTTTCTCCCCTGAGTCTGACTGATACCGGCTTACCACGCTTAGTGCGTAAGCTACATCTGGTCTGGTACACAACATCGCATACATTATAGAGCCTACCGCAGAAGCGTAGGGTATAATAGACATGCGTTCCCTTTCCAAATCAGTCTTGGGAGACATCTCTTTGGAGAGGGTGATTCCGTGACAAGCCGGTAGATTACCGCGCTTAGAATCTTCCATACTGAATCTTTTCAGTACAGTGTCGATATACCTGGACTGCGAAAGTCCCAACATCCTCTTGGATCTATCACGATAGATCCGGATCCCCAGAATGTAAGAGGCATCACCCAGGTCTTTCATGGAGAACCTGTGTGATAAGAATCCTTTGACAGATTGTAGCATAGGAATGTCATTTCCTATCAATAGAATGTCATCCACGTACAAGACGAGGAATACGACACTTCTGGCCACAACTTTACTATATATGCACGGTTCATCTGGATTTTTGATAAAGTCATATTCTTTGACTGTCTCATCAAAACAGATGTTCCAACTCCGCGATGCCTGCTTTAGTCCGTAAATGGACTTAAGCAGCTTGCATACTTTCCCGCTGCTCCCACTCTGATTGAAACCCTCTGGCTGATCCATATAGACGCTCTCTTCTAAATTTCCATTCAGAAAAGCCGTCTTTACGTCCATCTGCCAGATTTCATAATCATGGAAGGCAGCAATAGCAAGAAGGACCCGAATGGATTTGAGCATAGCCACTGGAGAAAATGTTTCGTCATAGTCCAAACCAGGTCTTTGACGAAAACCCTTTGCAACAAGTCTAGCCTTATAGGTTTCCACCTGTCCATCTACACCAATCTTTTTCTTGAAGATCCATTTGCTTCCTATGGGTTTTACCCCATCTGGAGCAAAGTCCAAAGTCCATACTTTGTTGGTGTACATGGACTCCATCTCGGTCCGCATTGCATCTAGCCATCGTACCGAGTCGCCGCTCTGGATGGCCTGCTGGAAGTCAGTAGGTTCATCATCATCTATGATGCAATCCTCTCTATCCCCGTCTATGAGAAAACCGTAGTATCTCTCAGGCGGACGAGACGGCCTACTACTCCTGCGGAGGGGTGCGGGAATGTTCTGTTCTTCTTGAACCTCTGGGTCTACCAAACTTTCAGTAGCAGTTTGTGGTTCTGGAATTTCTTCCAGTTCTACTTCGCTCCCACTCTTCTGATTTTCTAAAAATTCAGTTTCTAAGAAGTGGGCATGACGAGAAACAAAAACTTTTTGTTCCTCTGCGTAATAGAAATAATATCCCTTGGAGTTCTTTGGATATCCCACAAGCTTACACAGTACTGAGCGTGCCTCGAGCTTGTCCACATGCTGCTTTTTTACAAAAGCTGGACACCCCCATGTCCTAAAATGTTTTAGACAGGGTTTCTTCCCACTCCACATCTGATATGGTGTGGTAGGCACAGTCTTGGTTGGAACCTGGTTCAAAAGATATGCCGCTGATTCTAGCGCATAACCCCAGAAAGATCGCGGTAACTCAGCATTACTCATCATGGATCGTACCATATCCAATAGGGTTCGATTCCGTCTCTCCGATACACCGTTGTGCTGTGGAGTGTATGGAGGAGTAAGCTGAGAGAGAATTCCTTTCTCTTTTAGGTAACCTAGGAACTCGGCACTTAAGTATTCTCCACCTCGATCAGATCTTAGTGTCTTAATACTTTTGCCTGTTTGGTTTTCCGCTTCATTCTTGAATTCCAGGAATTTCTCAAAGGCCTCTGATTTATGCTTCATTAAGAAAACATATCCATACCTAGAGAAATCATCTGTAAAAGTAATGAAGTAGGAATAACCACCTCTCGCATGTGTAGACATTGGACCGCATACATCGCTGTGTATGAGTCCTAAGAGCTCGCTCGCTCTTACTCCTTGTCCAGTAAATGGAGTCTTTGTCATCTTTCCTTTGAGACAGGATTGACAAGTGTCATAAGATTGATATTCGAACGAGTCCAAATATCCTTCCCTATGCAACTTAGTCAACCTTCTCTCATTGATGTGACCCAGTCTACAATGCCATAAGAAAGCTTTATTTAAATCTGGAGACTTTCTTTTTAGTGTGTTCTGGACATTGAAAATTTGGAGTTGGTTTAACACATATATGCCGTTATTTAGAGTACCGGACCCAATCAAACCATGATTAAGGTGGATGTTGACAACATCTCTTACAAACGTGAAATCATAACCTTTATTTGATAACAAGGAAACTGATATGATATTACACGTTAAGCTGGGTACAAAATAACAGTTATGTAAAACCAAAATGTGTCCACTCGTCAATCCTAGGTGATAATCCCCGACGGACGCAGCTCCCACGCTAGCTCCGTTAGCAACCCTGAGGATCATATCACCTTCCTTCAGCACTCTACGGTTTCTCAGTGCCTGCAATGAATTGCAAATATGAGATCCTGATCCGATATCCAATACCCAGGAAGTAGAGTTGATTGACAGACAATTCTCAATTACAAACACACCTGAAGTCGAAGCCACAGCCTGCTTCGGTTCCTGGTTCTTGGCGTTCCACGCCTTGCAATCCTTCTTCCAGTGCCCTTTCCTGTGACAATGGAAGCACTCATCCAGGCCAACTACCGGTGCTGTAAACTTTTTCTTTCCCTTCTTTCCCACCTTACTAACACCTCCTCTAGGTCTGGGTGCGGCCTTCTTCTTCCTTCCTTTGGCCCTAGCCTTGGACCCGGAAGAAGATGAACCGCCAACAAACATAGCGGGTGTTTCCCTTGCCTTCTGCAAGGTGCCCTCTGCACTCCTTAACATGTTCAGGAGTTCCGCAAGTTCAACTTCTTTTCCTTGAAGATTGAAGTTGAGGATAAACTGGGCGTAGGTGGGAGGAAGGGACTGGAGAACAAGGTCTGTATAGAGCTCATTATCCAAAGTCGTCCCAAGGTCCGCGAGCTCTTCAATATAGCCGATCATCTGTAGGACATGTTCACCTACCGATGATCCGACAGCCAACCTCGCTCGAAATAATTTCTTAGAGGTCTCGTATCTTGCTATACGAGATTGCTCTCCATAAAGTTCCTTTGTATGGAGAAATATGCCATCTAGGGACATATCCTCGTGCCTCCTCTGATGTTCATTGTTCATCGAGGCAAGCACGATGCACTTGGCTCTCGCGCAATCTAAATCCCAGGTTTTGCGGATTTCCTTATCCGCATTGCTGGATTTGGGACCAAGGACAGCAGGTGCTGTAGCGGTGAGGACGTACCCCAGTTTGTCATAGGTCAAAGCCATCTTGACATTCCGCAGCCAATCTTTATAGTTTGGCCCCGTCAGTATATTTTTCTCTAAAAGTAACTTAAGTCCAGTCATTTTCAGGGTCGCTGCAATTAGGAGAGAGAGAAGAAAACTCTTTAGCATGATGCTCTTGCAAGTTTAGAGTGGTTTTTAGTTTATCTAAACTGGATGGCTCCCACTGTTTCTCGAATCCTTCCTCAAACCATAAAAGAAGAATTAGCCAAGACTATTCTCGCCGTATAATACTTGCTTAACCGTTCAGCCAGGCTGGTGTCGATACTTCGAGGGAGGTTTTCCAACGCTTTCGCGAAGTTCCTTAATTAAGTAACCTCTTTTCTCTGGGGGCGTAACCCCGCTGACACTTTTCTGGACACCTACTAGGTTTATAGCATTGATCGTTAAGCGACGAATATCCTGATAAGTAGCATGTACTCACAGTAGGATCGGGATCCAAATATCATCGTATGATAATGTTGAAGGAATCCTACCAACATTCATCAAACTCCAAATGGTATGCATCTCTTTGCAAATTTCAGTTTCTTTAGAAATTCCCGATATGGATTTTTGCCCCATGCTCTATGATCTTGGCTAAGGGCCAACAAATCATAAGTCACATGTCAAGTTCTGCCCATCATTATCCTGTTGATTTGAACCCATCCGTATACTCTTGACTAAGGGCCAAACAAAGTAATACGACTGTCCCAAACCAACTCATCTATCTATGCAACAAATGAATACCCCAGTAGCTACCAATCACAATGTCTTGACTAAGGGCCAAACAAACATAGCTTGAATACTACTGACTATTCATAAGAAATGACGGAGGGCTACGACTGGTTTTGGCGAAACCGTGAACGTAGTGAACTTGATATAACCGAAGGAACCTGATAGCTTTTAAAAGGAGTGGTTAAAGCTCCGCATTTAAAAATATCTGTTTTTAAAAATAACCGAGTGGTTTCTTTTAAATTGTTCCAACGGTTTAAACTTTGGTTTATTTTACTTTGCATTATAGATAATGCGTCCCATCATTAACCTATCATTGCAGAAAACAACGAAAATACAACGTCCTCTTATGCCATCCGCATTCGCCACGGGGTCCCGTCATCACCCGTTAGGTTACTTAACTAACGACAGAGCGGGGGCTGGGCTAGCGCGGGTGTAAAACATAAGTGGCGTCTAAATAGCTATCATAAATATAGATATTTTACATTCGTCTGACGCAATGATATTCATTCCAGAACACAGATAAACAATATTGGATTTGCAAGCAATCTGTATTTCTTTTGAGCCTGCAAGAAAAGACAGATTACACAGTTGTGATGAATAGCCGTTATCCCACCCTCGACCCCTACGGGTACGGCAAACTACCCACCCGGCAGTCTGTGTACCCCACCTTGGGTCAGTCCTAGGAGCAGAAACAGTAAAATGAAATAATACAACGGTGGCTACGACCGCAACCTGGAAGTGCCCCGCGAAAATAATATTACAACAAATTACATTTACAACAAATGAATTAAACGATAACCCATTGCGAACCCCGGCTATACACCACAACAGTCCAATACAGTTTATATGCACAAACAGATATAACCATTTCAGAAATGTGCAACCCCCTGCCAACCGACATACTAGCAGTTGGGGGAGGTTTACGAACACATTAAACAATCACAGATATAATCCAATACGCAAATACTGTACAATTCGATCGAATAAACAACTTCAATATTGCTCCAAAATCTGCTCTGTTAAACAGTAACCTGAGCAATAATTAAATATTCCAGAAAACCCAAAACACCACAGGGGACCCACCAAAAAAAAACGAGTTGCTGACTCGTCAACTCGGCCGCGGTTGCGCGGCGGATCGGTGGGATCCGCCGCCCTTCCGCGGCACTTTATACGAATCAGAAGCCCAAATTTTTTGGGTGTTCTCCTGTGGTCATGTCAAGTTCTCTGAACACACCTGAAAAATTTTCTGACTTGATTTTAACTTCGACAGAAACTTGACAGAATTAGGGTTTTGCGGCTTTGTTTTTCCGTTCGAAATTCGTACAAATTTGCAATTAAGTTATTTATTGTTTAGCGAGGCTCTGATACCACTGTAAGTCGATGTAGTACACCCCAGTACTTGTGGGGAGGCGGAATTTTCAAAAACGATCAAGTTTAAACAACGAACATCGACTAACCGCTTGAATCGAAGCTAAACAAATAATAACCAAACACATAGCTAAACTAAACTATTGTGTTAAGGGATTATACCGATCGAAACTAGTCCTTCGTCTTTGTGTCCTCCTTTGTTCTCCTCGACCTTCTCTAGGTAGTAGACGATCCACCCGAGAGCGAAACTCCAAGCTAAACCTCTAACTTGAGGTAACTAATCAACTTTGATTGCTAATCAAAGATGAAAGGATGATGTAGAGTGTAGGTTATGGATTGTTTAGTCTAACTAATCCTTTGATCTCAACACATGAGGATTAAGGATTAGGGTTTGAAGATTAGAGCTTGAGGAGAGAGAATGTGAGATAAGATAATGAGAGAAGAGAGAGAGTGTATCATAATATTATGAAGCATTCTTATTTTTCAATAATGAATAAAAAGAAATGAATAAGCATGCTTCATGAAATATCTAGTGGTGATTCATTAGCATGAGTTATTAAGCAATAAATGTGCATTAATGAAATGAATGAATCACCACCATGACTCACTCTCTTATCCAAAAGAAACCTCCTTAGTCACATCTTCTAGAAGCTTCTCGAGTAATTACGAGAACGCCCCTCCGATCCGTAAAAATACGGAAAAACTTTAGACTGTAAAAATCCAATAACCGGATACCAGTAACTGGCTTAAACCAAAGCCGACTGGTAAAAACTGTCCGAAAGTCGTACGCGCGTAAACGCACGTATGCGTCCGAACCCTTTGTCGCAAAACCATGCAACCTCTATATCGTTTCGCCTGGAGTAGGAAACTCTCTGTGTGGGACTCTAGAGACTCGACTACTACGCTGGCAGTAGGTTTAACCACAGACCGCAAGCGGCACTAGCTGTACGTAACGGTCCCCAGGTAGTTGTCGATAAGAAGGCCGATGAGTAAACCCATCCGAACTCCTACTGAGTCTGATGTGACAATCTCCATACAGTCCGGTCCGTTCGTCCAAGACTATCGCATATCGGGCCTAGGGGGGCGGCAAGCGTCAGTCCCCTAATAGAGGTATAAGTCGTGTCGGAGTAAAGCCCATTACACCCTGAGAAACTACTGGAACCTACCAGCAAATCTCGCTTGCCCTGGCCAGGGACTTTGCGTAATGGCTCTCTGACACAGCACGATATCTACTCCCAATACCGGGAGGGACGAATCCTGTCTAACCGCCACTGCCTCCAAGTGCTCGGGACTGCACCCAACTGCTACCTGTTTGCACGACTCCTTTGAGCCATGGTAGGGTAGCAATCTAAGAACAGTGGGACACACTCGAGGCGAAGTAGCAGTGTCAAGTCTGCGGACTACGCTGTACTCATGTCACCTGGGAACTGTTCACTGACGACTGGTATCAAACCAACCAACAGTTCCCTGTGTGTCATGTCCGGTGTACCCGTAACCTAACGAGCACCTGTATACTATCTCCAGTACGACGTACTGACGGCTGTGGGACAGACCATCTCCCCAACTGGGATGAGAAGCGTACACACCAGTCTACTCCGGAGTATCGATGCTCTGTCTCGATAATCCAACGACCAGGGACCTGAATAAGGATGTGCTTGTAGACTACCCAGCCCCCACTAGTGTGACTGCCATCACAACGCTGGTAGACAAGCAAGATCCTAAGAGCTCTATCAATACGTACACTCACATATTAAGATAGAAAAACCAAGTAGCATACTACCATGTTTAGCAAGACTGTTATATACATGTGAATATCCCAAGCTTCCATTAAGTAATATACAAGCTAGTATGATACAGTAATGGCCTTCTAGGGCATAAACACTAACAGACGTATAATTACCAAGGTTAAACAGAAGGAGGGTTATTTTTAGGGTTTTCAATTCCTAAGCCTAGAATTTAGTTATTTCTAACATATCAACTAAACTTTCAGAATAAAAATCTAAGTTACCCTATTTTCTAACTTGACGACAAAGTTTTTATATTTTTGTAAAATTTTCGATTTTTGTGTGTTTTTAATAAGGTATGCATATGTAGAATATACAAATGAATGCGAAGGAAGAAAGCTTACCGAGCACACCTCCAAACATAAACTTGACAGTGCCCTCACTGTCAGGCTACACCAAGAGGGTCAAAATTGTCGGCGCTCCCCCAAAACAAATTATATACAAAACTAAAAGCAAAACAAAAATATATACACAAAAAGGGTCCCCCCCAAACTTAAGTTAAACCGTGTTTCCACTGTTAAGCGTTGAAGTTCAGGATTAGGGGGGAAAGAGAACAGTATCAATCTATACAAGGCCTTACACAGGCCAAAGGTGAGCACCAACCATTCAAAGATCTTATCGTTATAATGTGCAGGTTGGTGAAAGAATACGGTAAGGAAAGAAATGGAGATTACGCGAGACCGTATGGAGATAGAAGTGGTATACGGTCTCGGTATATGAGAAGAAGAAGGCGGAAGGGAAAAAGAAACGGAGCACGAACTTGAGGGTGAAAATGGAGTGAATAAATTAGCACAATTTGTGATGACCGATGTGTAAGAAGTGTTTGTGCTAATCTATTAACCCGTCGAGAAATGGGGTCAAATCCCTCAAGGTTCGTGAGAAACCATGGGTACGCCGAACATGGTAAACCAGACACAGGAAGTGAAAATGGTACGGTGTCTTGCAAGGTTGGAACGATGGAAAGGATGGAGGGAAGTGATTGAGGAAGGGTATTGGTTAAGGGTTCGGGAGGGTGTACACAGTCGGTGAAAGGAACATGATGAATTGGAAAATCCGACCCATTATCTAGAACTG
This sequence comes from Agapanthus africanus, assembly GCA_030015575.1. Taxonomy (NCBI): domain Eukaryota; kingdom Viridiplantae; phylum Streptophyta; class Magnoliopsida; order Asparagales; family Amaryllidaceae; genus Agapanthus; species Agapanthus africanus. Next base: position 274,120,456 of record JASDDO010000012.1, read on the forward strand.
TTTCATCCTCAAAAATATCCTCAAAATTCTTCTCAAAGTTAAGCTCTTCCATGCATATTTCATCAATATCAAGACGCATATGATGTTCGGGAAAAACGTTTAATGACTCGGGATGATGAATTGGAGAGACAAACTCATCCAAAACTGCGGGTTCATCATCCAAAATACTCCCAACATCAATATCCTCAATCAAGTGAAAATCAATATTCTCAGACACCTCATCAAAAGCATGGATATCTATCAATTGTGGTTCTAAGATGGAGGTTTAGAGGTCAAAAGGTTTGGGTGTGGTTTCACACAAAAGGGACCCTTCACAATCGGGTAAATCAAACACTGCAAAGTCGCACAACTCATTAATTCTTCTATCTTCAATCGGTGAATCGTTTGGAATACTAGATAGATATTCAAAACCGGAGTTATGGAATTCAGTTTGCAATGGGTAGGTTTGATTTGGAAGGGTGTACATCTCACTCTCATCACTCAAATTCTCAGCCTGTCCTACCGTCTCATTATACTTTGAAAAATGTGGAGCTAGTTGGAAACTAGCTACCGGGTCAGTAGGTTGTATGAGGGAGGCCATGGACGCATTCAAATCCATCATCTGTTGACACGAAGCTACCCGAAAGTCTTCCAACGACTGTTCTAAGCTAGATAAGGGTTGTGAAGGGGTTTCAATAAAAGATTCAAAACTGTTTGGATACTGGAAACTCCCAAATGGAGGTTCAGAAGTAATGTCTAGGGAAGGTGCAAAAGTCGGGTAGGACTGGTAGGAATTGAATGGTTGGACAGGAGTAGGATCAACATTTGGATACGAAGGTGAATGGAATTGTTGATCAAAATAATTCACAGTGGTGAAAGGAGTGAAAGATCGGCTACGGGATTGTTCGATATGTTCAGCAATAGACATGGGTCTTGGAGTTGCAACGGGACTCGAAAAAGGGGTATCAACGTAAGAAGGTGGTGAAGGTTGAAACGGTTGATACAAAGTGGATTGCGGAGTCCAATTGGTAGTCCTAGATGCGTCTATCCGATCTTTCAAAGAATGTTTTGGCATGGATGGATCGTTCGACGTTCGACCAAAGAAAGAACCGTAGGAAGTTATGTCTGGTTGTGGGTACCAAAGTTCGGCAAGAGTTTTTCTAGGTGGGGTATCCATGATATGATGAGAGGAAGAAGAAAGGAAGAAAAAGGAGGGGGAAAATAATGTGATTTTTTTTAGTTTTTAAAAGTTAGTTATTAACAAAAGAATGAAATATACACATAAAAATAATCTGGAAAAAATAATCACGACACCAAAATACCACGCACCTAATCGGTCTAGGTTTCACCTAGGTCAACTAGACCTGCTCAAGAACATAATTGTCGAAGTAAAACTGTGTCGAGAAACGGGCTCAAGATACACTGATCACGAGGCCAGGTAGGTGCAGAGATAAGGGGAGGTTTTCCGACGCTTTCGCGAAGGTCCTTAATTAAATAACCCTTTCTCTTTTGGCGGTTTCGCCGTGAACACTTTCCTAGACACCCCGTAAAAAATATACCGTTAAGCGGTGTTCTAAACACAATTAACCTCTCCTAGAGAGCGCGGTGTACTTAAGGCTTAAATTCTAATATCTTTTAAAAAATTTGCGGGTAATCGTTATGCTCAAGTTCCTGATTTGTGGGCCACGGAAAAGGTGATTAAATCCTTTACCGTATGTTGTGGGGTTCGCTTGCCCTTAAGTCCGTATTAATGTATGCAATGCGCAATTCAACAAAAATTCTATAAAGAATCAAACAATTGTTTTTTAGTTTAAGCTCGGCACTGCAACAAATACGGGTTAGTCAATTTTGGGCGTTTGGAAGCGAACTTGCAAAGAATCCTGCAAAGAATAATATATTGGATGCGTCGGATTTGAGAAGAAGGTGTTAGTAAAGCACATACCGTTAAGTTTTTGGGTTAGGAAACCCCCGTTGAATCAAATCCGGTAAGCTTGAAAAGTTCGCTTGCGCGGGTCAAACTACCCGGATCTTTGGCACTGTACTTCGTAACCACCTTAACTTTGAATGTGCACTTTGCTCCCCACGCTCGCTGTTCGCAAATCCGCAAAAATCTACAAATGTCGGAAAAACGGATATTAGTGCGAAAAGCGATACAAATGCCCAAATACCTACACACTAAAAATTATAAAAAACAAACAATAAAAATAGGACAAAAATAGAACAATGGAGCACAGAAGAAAAATTGGAAGTAGAAGGAGGCAGTACGGCCGGCGACGCCGGAATTTCTTGGTGTGTCGCCGGGTATCTTTTGGTAGATGGGCTCCAACTTTCTTCAAGTGTCACACTGTCATACTCATGTCACACTGGTATTGTTTGGTTTTTTAGTTCAGATCCAGAGTGTTAGCAGGTATGAAATCCAGAGAGCAAAATCAGTTAGCAAAGTTAATTTTTGTTTTGGTTTTGGTTTTGAAATTTTTAGTTTGTTTTGAAAAAAATAGGGTTAGAAGTATAAATGAGATGTACAATGATTAACCCGAAATAACAAGAAGTAAAGTGTTACCGTCTCCCCGGCAACGGCGCCATTTGATTCATATGAATTAAAGTTTTTAACCGCAATCAAGACGGTGTCACTTTGCAGCTAGCCGGTTGAACACGGGTCGATCCACAGGGAGACGGAGCGTTTAATGTTCTTGTCGTTACGAGTTAGTGCGCGTGGGCGGATTTGTTCTTTATCTAACCTCTGTGTTATATGCAAGTATAAAGTTGTTAGGAAAAGATACGATGGTGTAAGCTAAGGAAATCCGCACTCAAAACCTTTGAGCCGAACTTAACGATTGAAGCTAGAACAATCGACAACAACGTGTAATAGAGTACTTAAGCACGGTATTCGTGGAATCCGGCTTTTTGACCCTTGTCCGTCCATTCTTGTCTCTTGCTTTCGCCTCCGGCCAAAAAGAACGCAACCGGTCGTGGTTAGGAATCACCGTTACCTTGGTAGGGTAGGGTCCCTAACGGAGCGCTTGCATAACGTTTGGACGGAGTTCAATGGAAAATAGGGGAAAATGAAATGGGCAAAGAAACCTTAACTTACAATATCGTATTTATTCCTAACAACACCATATTAACAACTATTCACAAAACAAACCAAAAAGAGAGAACAAAAGAATAAAGAAAAGAAAAGATTACAAGTAAGTAAGTGCATGGAATTTAAAGTGCAAGAAAGTAAAGCAAGGTAATAAATTGCATGAATGTAAAAGAGCAAGAAAGAAAATACTAAGAACCATGGAACCCAAAACAAGACATGGGTTCAATAACTAAATCTTAAACTTGTAAGCACAATGAAAAGGTTGCAAGATCAAGAAGAGGCAAAGAACTCATGGTGAATGAAGGCACAAAAAAGAGAAGAGCTTTATTGATTCCATATGAAGATAGAACACTTGAGATCAATAACCAACCCTTAAACCTTCAAGCTCAATGAAGAGGTTGAAAGATCAAGAGAAGGCAAGGATCTCAAGGGGAAGCTAAGCAAAAGAATGATACAATATATGGAAAAATTGGACTCCTTCTCACTTACCCAATGGTTTCCTTTTATAGACAAAACAAGACCTTTCCTTTAATTTGAATTTGAATGCACCCAAAGTTTGGTGGGAAGTTTGAATCTTTGAATTTTTGAATCACATCAACACTTTATGCATTGAATGCACCATACCTACTCGTGCTTTGTGCATGTCCCTCTCGTGCTTTGTGCTTGTCTCGCTTTGTGCTTGTCCCTCTCGTGGTTTGTGCTTGTCCGAGACACGAATGACCACCGTCATATGTCTTGTCTCTGGAGCTGGTACGCGGCACTGGACGGATACGGATGACTGGAACCCGGCTTTTATCTGTCTGTGACAGATGTTCTGGATATTGGCATAACTACAGAGAATTTTTCTGATTTGTATTATTTTAGACTGGGAACCTGTAACCTATAAATATGTAGCAAACACGGATTAAAAGAACCTATCTATAAACAAACGAGCATATGAATGGGCGGTATAAAATGCAGTTTTCTGTGATGAACAGATGACGATGATGAAGACGAGGTGGGTCAAAGGAGAAGAAGGAGATGCAGGTTGCGGTGAAGGAGGAGGATCCGGTCGAGGATGTCACTGGTGAGGGTGTCGGTGGGTTCTTGGTTGAAGGGTGAAGGCGACATGGGTGAAAGGTTGCAGGGGCAAGGGTTTTGGGGCACCGGTGTTGGTAGAGTCGACCTTGGTGGTTGGGGTTCTCGTCGAGGGTGACGAGATCGAGGGAGAGGTGATGAGGAGATGGGTGGCGATGGTGATGGTAGTGCGGAGAAGAAGGAGGTGGTGGCTGCAATGGTCGTGGTGGTTGATGGAATCGAAGGTTGAGGACGGTTGAAGGAGGATGTAGTGGAGACGACGACGAGGTGGAGGAGGCGGCGACGGCGAGGCAACAGCGATGGAGAGGAAGCGGCGGTTAGGGTTTACGCGATGCGGCGGACGAAAGGAAATTTGAAAAGGAAGAAGAGAAAGAGACGGGTGCAAGTAACGAGAGAGAGAGAGAGCCAGGAGAGTGAGAGAGAGATAGAAAGAGAGAGAGAGAGAGAGAGAGAGAGATAGTTAGGATTATAAGTAAAAGAATATAAAATATATTTAAAATACTTATACAAAGAAAGAGGGGAAGAGAGAGAGACTGTGAGATTGATATGGAGGTTAAAATTTATTTTTTTTGTTAAAGAAAATATTAAGAGGAATAAAGATTATAATATATAATATTAGTCCGTTTTAGATTTTGGCAAATACAAACTTACTCCAAAACTCGCCCGGGTCGAGTCTAAAAATTTAGATTTAAAATATTAAAAATATATGCGACTTCCGAATTTCAAAACGAGTGCTCAGTTAACGAAAAAGCATGCCCCTAAGAACGGATGCACGTACGTGCGCGTAGCCATCCAAACACGTCCGATTCACTGAACAGGAGGAGAACAAGATGCACGGATGCTACCACGGGGTTAGGGGTATCAAGCAGGCCATGAAATGTATTTTTAAAATATTTTACATGACTTAAAATGTTATATGATAAAACATGCGATGTCAGATGAAATGCCAATATGCAGTTTATACTAGATGCACGTGTCAAAGCAACGAGTCAGGGTAACCTATAACTATAAATCAAACAAGTTCAAGCAAGCGGGTCGGATCGAATGCAATATAAAATGTAAACTACCATTCACATCCAAATACGATAAATCAAGAATAGACCATAGATAAGTAAATACGGAAACTGGGATTGGTATAAATGAACTCGGGTGTTACATTATACCCAACTACAAAAGAATTTCGTCCTCGAAATGCCATGTCACGTCCCGAAAGTACGGAACATGACCGGCACTTAAACTACGAAACGTCTTAAGGCGTACGTAATCTAAGTAAACCGAAAACCCAGAAATCCCAACCAAGATAAGAAGTAGAGTGAAGGAAAACCAATTTAAATCAAGTAGTTTTAATAGAATAAGCCGAATTATGCGTTTTTAAAAACATCAAATATTTCTTGAAAATTTCGGTAGAGTCTCCTTTGTAAATACTGGCCCCCAAACGCGATACAACATGAATAGTATACGAAATCAATAAAAAGGCATCCCCAAGCGGGAGCTAGCTCTTCATCAATCGACGGTCAAAACCATACAAGCAATATAATATACAACGCCAAGGGCGAGTATCAAAACTCAAAAGGAAACTAAAACAACAAGAAATCCACAGAAATATAACGCGCGACTCTAAGGTCGAAAGAATAACATCACTGGTCTCTATCTCAAAAATAAATATAAGTTTGGTTGTTGGAATTTACTAGATACAACTGAATAATATTATACAAAGCAATATGATGGGTACGATACCAATAATCCCACCTACTAGCAAGTCACCCGAAAGAAGCAGTGCCAGCAAAGCCGTAATGAAACCTGTACGGCAAAACCAGCAAGAACTGTGGCACAACGGGGGTGAGTTGCCAACTCGTGAGTAGAAATATCTACGAACAGAAACCGCATGAACAACGCAATCCTAGGTCAACGATCATAATATATCCTCAATATATATAACATGCAGCCTATAACAATGGCTAGGGTAAATATCGAACCCGAGTGAAATCCCATATGCCCGTGTCAGTGCCTCAGGTAGCAATATATCATATGGATGAGGTATGAATGCATGAAACAGAATGCATGTACTGAAGAAAACTGCTTTCATAAATTAGTGAGATTTCTGTATCTTTTAAAAACAAAAGGAGGTATCATAAATGAAATCAGCATAAACAGTGCCTAGCATCGACACAAAAAAAATATCCACATATCTCGATATCTCTGTGTTGCAATCTCTGTACCTCAATATCTCAAATATCTCTGTATGTCTCAATCTCACTATCTAGGGCGCCGTCAGTCCAGACCGGCCCCTACCAGCAATCTCAAGACCATGATGGTATCCTCCGTATATCTGACGCGTCGGGTAATATCACCGGTCGGTAGTGCTCCCCTGCCAGGCTTAACGCCATCACCTACGATCTTCTTGCCCCGGGGTACCGCACCGGGTCCACCATGTACCCGAAACGGTTCATCCGTCTCTTCGAATCGGGTCTCGAATTCCATCAGCAAACTCATGGTGGACGACTCATACATCATGGGAAAACCGCACTTTTTATTTAAAAAGAGAGAAAAAGTTTTTTTATGTTTTTGCGGTTTTCCTGCAAATCCAAGAAATCTCATGAAATCCAAATCCAAGTCATCAATAGCATGTAAACAGAGAATATAGGCATGAAAATCCATGAATGTGACACAACAGTGAATAATAAAATGCATGAAGTAGCAGACAATAACTACAATGTCTAAACTAGCATATAAGGAAAGTACACTAATATCATGTCTAACTATTTGCTAACAACCTATGTCAATGAAATAGTATTTTCTAAAGTGTTCGTGACATGGCAATTACCAATGAAGATGTGTGTGAGCCGGCAAATAAGTGTACGTGGTACATACGCGTCATCGGTAATGGTGCTGGTGTCCTAACAACATGATATCAATAATAGGATATGAATCATAATATAAGCATGCGATGCGGAGCGAACATCAATAATGAGCGGGAGCTAACTACTAGACACAATGATAACAAATCTGCATTTAATAAGATATAAGTCGTACAGCTACACTAAACTATAGGGCTGAGCTAACAGGTTAACTGAAGGTAAGGCAACCGCCTAATATCTGAGTCGATACATATGTATATATATATATATATATAGTCGGTGATCCCGCCTCGATAATATCACATCTGATACCATATCTATAGTCAGTTTTTCCCAAGTCAAGAGTGCGGATCAAACATTAATATAAATCCCGTACGTCAATCCGTCGAACGGCATCCCAAATCTGGGTACGGGTCAATATCACATTCACCAAATTATTCATCCGGTTGCCTCTTAATCAAAGATCATAATCCGGGTACTGACCTACGTCTAGTACGATACTAATATCATCAATATAGTCATGATCTGACTGCTGATCTACAGCCTCATACAAACCGATATCATCATCATATATCGTCATAAAGAGGTATACATCGCCTAATGCGACCTATTATGAATATCTTAATATATCTTATCTCATATCACGATCACATGTCAACCATTCAATGTATAACACTATTCACATGTAACGTCGTCCCAAGATCCGCTATAATATCGGGACGTATCTCAAGTACGAATCCTGCCATATCACCATTCTCTCGGTCTCAATCAAATCTTATCGACTAATCTCAAATCCCAAATACTATCCTCAAATCCAGTATGTGAACACACAGTCCCATACCCATGTGAACACATAAGAATATAACCCCATATAAGCACATATGATAGAAGAATGTATGCAAATATGGGTGTGTGTGTAAATGTGGTGCAACCTCTACTCTAGGGTCTCGTAACACTAAACCTATCCAATCACACCTAAAATCTTTTATCATCAATGAGCTCAACAATATATAATCAATATATATGTGTGTATACGTATTCATATACATCACCACGAACTGCGGGGTGTAATACGCCATCCACCCGACTTTTCCCCGTAGATATAAATCTACTCACCTGGTCCTCGCTCGCCGGTGCCGACGTCGCCACGCGCTTGCTTGTAGTCTCGAAGTCCACATGGGGTACCTACATATCATAACGCATCGTATCGCATTAAAACCAAATTCGAAATCGAAACGGCATACGAAAATCAAATCGGCACGCGTATCACGCATATGTCAAAACCTATCGCCTACGCATGCAAGAATAGCCAAACCAACTCTCGATGTCGATGTACAAATGTCAAACCATCGATAAAACCCAAACACCCTCATTTACGCATTCACGAACACTAATTATAATATAAAATAGGTTAAAATTCACAAAAAACCCAAACTCACTTTAAAAGCCATTTTTCCTAAAATCTAGCAAGCAAAAATTACCCGTTTTAGTACAAAACTCGACGTTTAAAAAAATCTAGCGGCCATAATACTTATTAAACATCTTAATAAGTCATACAACCCATTTCAAAAATTTAATCTCATCAATTCTTATAAAACTAAAAATTCTAGTTTTGCAATTTATCTAATTTTAACAATTTCAAGAAAAAATGCACAAAACTACAACTACGCTTGGTTTTGCATGATCCAAAGGCATTAAAACACTCATTATAATGTTAATGATATGATGAAACCCTTACTATATTTTAAATTCTAAATTTTCAATTAATTACCAAAACCTAGTTTGTTAAAACTCCAATTTTAAAAATTTTAAGTGACAATATACAAATCAACTACTAGACTAAATTTGCATATCATAACATGCTAAAATACATATCACAACCATCATCAAATTATCACAACCCTAATATAATCCAAATCCTTCTCTTGAATTTCTAAACTTGAAATTGGAACCCTTTAAAACCTAACTAACACTTGATTACAATCATAGATTAGAACAAGTATCAATTGGAAAAGGGTTATACCTCTAACTAGTTTGAAATGAGATCCACACTTGCCAAAACATAGCCCCCAAAATGCAAACTTTCCACCAAGATCCATGCTATAAGGGCTAAGGAAAAATGGGTAGGAGTCGGATTTGGATTTTAGCTTGATTTTAGATGGAATTTTGGACATTTTTTAGTCCAAAATGAAGTGGGATTTTGGGGAAAAATTATGGACAGCAAGAGGGGGGGCTCGGCTACAGGTTAGGGAAGAGAGGAGAGAGAGTGAGGTGGGGGAAAAATGATATCAAGTCAACCCAAGTCAAAGTCCACTCTCATTTAACAATTTTCTACCATTTCCTTTATATTTCTTTTCTTTTAACAAGTCAAGTGGGGAAAATGAGGGGGGGACAACTTGGGGCTTCTGATTTGGGGAGAGGGGAGAGGGTGTGGGTGAGTGTGGGTGAGGGAAAAATGATAAATGTTATACCCCAATATCTATTTACACTAATTTCACTATTTAAGCCTTTTTCTTCGATATTTTCTAAAACCGTTTGGCAGCTTCATTTCATTTCAAAAACAACGTGTTAAAATTTTTTTAAATTTTTTATGATGCACAAAATTTGTTTCAACTCATTCCAAATTGTAATTTTCCCTAATTAAATGTATTAGTGACGGCTTAAAATAATATTAAAATAATTAATTTCGGAAAAAATTTCAGAAAATTTGAAATTTCACTAGTGGCTCAATAAACACCAAATACTAGCAATTACGTAGCTAGAATATGTATATTTAATTTTATAATAAAGATATTTGTATTTTAACTTTTTACAGAAAACCCCTTTATTTTACCGATTTTCCTAAATTTCACCGAAACGATTTTCAAAACGTTACAATCTTCCCCCTTAAAGAAATTCGGTCCCCGAATTTAAATTAAAACTCCCCGCAAATACTAAAACATCTAAGCATAACCATCAAGTCGTCGGGGCTCCGAAATCGTAAATACATAAAACAAATCGTAGCGCAGCGCATGCGCATGAAAAATGAGCATATAACTCAAAATCAAAACTCCGTCAAGCATCTCGCAATAATCGGAGTGATGATAAAGACACAAATGTCAAATCCAATACAAAACCAATATGATATAACTCGAAACTATACACGTAAATATCAAATCTATATATGTAAATATCTGAAGGAAATGCATTCCAAATCTCCTAAAGTCGCTGTGCAATGCGCATAACACTGCACAGTAGCGGACGTTTATCATAAAAAAATAACCATATACATATATACCTTTTGTTTAAAATGTACGTTCCGCCATTTTGGGAAACAATTTAGAATGGTTTCCTTGTTTTAAACGTTTCGTGTCATATCAGACACGTAGGTAAATACTGAGACTATAGCTCGCTTTTTGGAATTCCCTTCGATAGCTATTAATGCATGCAAAATACATTCAGGTACTGTCCTCTGACTAGTCCTACTCAGTACGAAAACATTTAGCAAATGTCATAAAAACGTACTTCTCTATAAGAAATCCATCCCAAAATATGCATATGAATGCTACGTGCGTCTGGTGCGCACAGAAATCAAAATCCATATATGTGCCATACATGCGCACAGAAACAACATCTAAGTGCATCGGGTGTACACACAACATTTGTCATAGGCAACGTGTGTGCCTGACAGCAAAGACATGTGCATCTGACACGCACGAAGAATCTCGATTTAGTGCATCTGGTGTGCACCAAAATCGCATCTCAAAACATGCGCTCAACATGCGCGAAAATCCAAGGCAAGTGCATCTATCATGCACGAAATCATGAAATCCAATATCAAGCGCCGAACATGCGCAAAATCCAATCAGGTGCACAAGGTGCTCAAAACCAATATCGAGCATCATAATCGAAATCGTAGTCCAGTGCATCTAAGTGCAAAAAATGCGTATCACCGCACTGCAAGCATATATGAACTATACCGAGTGCAAAAACTAAATCGTTTGCGTATATACGCACAAATCAACTCAACAGTATGAAGTCCATATAATCACAAACATGAGAAACTAAGGCACGAAAACTATCCCAAGTGTAACAACTGTGCAAAAAAATCGTAAATACACAGTAGGTGCAACCATGGCGCATGAAAACGATATCATGACACTCAATCATCGAAACCAAATCATGCGAATATATCGCTCAAAATACCAAATCAAGTATGGCGGAATAGTCCCGCTCAAGCACATCCTCCAAGAATCTCTGGCCAACTGTCGTGGTCACTCATAGCATGTTTCGTCGACGATCCTGAACTCTGGCCTGCCGGTGTGCGTAACATGACCACCCCTGGGCCCAAGTCTTCTCATAATTTATTCCAGAAAGGTCCTGTCGAGGTCTTTCCCAAATTTTGTCTCTGCCGAACTGTCCGGAAGTTATCGTCCTTTACTATATCTGTTTCTTGTTCTGGAACGGCTACATACTCATCGTGACTCCTTCTGGAAGGTATATCCAAGTACAATGCATCGGCATGCGTATCGCATCTCTGATGTCGGCGGAGTGGAACGTCGTCTCATCAAGACCTTGTACGAACCTCTTACTCCACTTTTCTCTAATGTCGACTGCTTCGGACTCATCTCGTCGTGGCTGCATGGACTGAGCTCCAACGGCTATCCTCGTATCTGGAGTCTCCCAAGAAATGCATCTCACCACCTAGCATCCGAATGAAGTCGAACCATCCGATCGATTCGTCAAAACCTCATAATCCCCGAAGAGCTCAACATCTTGGGTACAGTTTAATAGTATCGAGTACGTACCATACCATCGATGGTCCAGCCGTAGAAGGGAAAACCCAAGCCTCACTAATGGCGCCGCGGAACTGCCGCAAACCCTAAGGTTCAAAGTCTTTCACACGGTCATTAAGTCGAGTTAGTGTTTCATTCTTCTAGAGGGTCCATAGAATTGCCTGCATGCTCCTCCGAATACTTTAAACTTGGAATAATAGGTTTCTGACATTCGATCGTCTCTGTCGACTCTCAACGTCTCCGCGTGAAGTCGTCTCTAACTGGAATCAATCTATCTGATGACCTCGCATCGGGTAGGCGAACGAACCACATGTCCTAGTCATTCATCCTCGGGTGACCAGCGACCTTCTGTCATCTCTCAGTACCACTCGGACTGCAATAGCTCAAACATCTGGGGCGATATCTCGTCGTTCGTAGCAATAACTGACTTACTCGTCCGCACGCTGAACAGTGCCTCAAACATCATGAATAAGCAATACACCAACGGTCATCAAAATCTGGTTGGCCTCTATCATTGGCTCGATCCTCTGGTACTAATCGGCACGTCCGAGAAATCTCGTAAAGGAGATCCGCCAAACGCTCGTGGCGCGAAAACACAGTAAAAAGACACATCTCCGCAATCGTGAGTCGCCGGAATTACGCCCTGGTCAGTCCTCGTTAATGACGAGCTCGTGCAGACCGCAAATCTAGCAGTATCTCTCCCTGTTCGTAATCGTGGAAGAAAACCGTAACTGGTACCGATGAGGCTAGATCAGGAATTAATATGATACTGAGCAAAGAAATGTATATCCTAAGGCTCCTTAAATGGAGTAGTGTATCGTAAGTATGCCGCGGAACATACCACGGTACATCACTCTACTTTAGTCACCTATTCCAACAACCAAGGGTCATCCTACGCTCCGAAGGTAAAACCTAACGCTCTGATACCAACTTTGCCACGTCCCGAAAGTACGGAACATGACCGGCACTTAAACTACGAAACGTCTCGAAGTGTACGTAATCTAAGTAAACCGAAAACCCAGAAATCCGAACCAAGATAAGTAGTAGAGTGAAGGAAAACCAATTTAAATCAAGTAGTTTTAATAGCATAAGCCGAATTATGCGTTTTTAAAAACATCAAATATTTCCTGAAAATTTCGGCAGAGTCTCCTTTATAAATACTGGCCCCCAAACGGGATACAACATGAATAATATACGAAATCAATAAAAAGGCATCCCTAAGCGGGAGCTAGCTCTTCGTCAATCGACGGTCAGAACCACACAAGCAATATAATATACAACGCCAAGGGCGAGGATCAAAACTCAAAAGGAAACTCAAAACAACAAGAAATCCACAGAAATATAACGCGCGACTCTAAGGTCGAAAGAATAACATCACTGGTCTCTATCTCAAAAATAAATACATGTTTGGTTGATGGAATTTACTAGATACAACTGAATAATATTATACAAAGTAAAATGATGGGTACGATACCAATAAACTCACCTACTAGCAAGTCACCCGAAAGAAGCAGTGCCAGCAAAGCCGTAATGAAACCTGTACGGCAAAACCTGCAAGAACTGTGGCACAACGGGGGTGAGTTGCCAACTCGTGAGTAGAAAACATCTACGAATAGACACCACAAGAACAACGCAATCCTAGGTCAACGATCATAATATATCCTCAATATATATAACTTACAGCCTATAACAATGGCTTGGGTAAATATCGAACCCGAGTGAAATCCCATGTGCCCGTGTCAGTGCCTCAGGTAGCAATATATCATATGGATGATGTATGAATGCATGAAACAAAATGCATGTACTGAAGAAAACTGCTTTCATAAATTAGTGAGATTTTTGCATCTTTTAAAAAAAACGAGGTATCATAAATGAAATCAGTATAAACAGTGCCTAGTATCGACACAAAACAAATATCCACATATCTCGATATCTCTGTGTTGCAATCTCTGTACCTCAATATCTCAAATATCTCTGTATGTCTCAATCTCACTATCTAGGGCGCCGTCAGTCCAGACCGGCCCTTACCATCAATCTCAAGACCACGACGGTATCCTCCGGATATCCGACGCGTCGGGTAATATCACCGGTCGGTAGTGCTCCCCTGCCAGGCTCAACGCCATCATCTGCAATCTTCTTATCCCGGGGTACCGCACCGGTTCCACCATGTACCCGAAACGGTTCATCCGTCTCCTCGAATCGGGTCTCGAAATCCATCAGCAAACTCATGGTGGACGACTCATACATCATGGGAAAACCGCACTTTTTATTTAAAAAGAGAGAAAAGGTTTGTTTATGTTTTTGCGATTTTCCTGCAAATCCAAGAAATCTCATGAAATCCGAATCCAAGTCATCAATAGCATGTAAACAGTGAATATAAGCATGAAAATCCATGAATGCGAGACAACAGTGAATAATAACATGCATGAAATAGCAGGCAATATAAGGCATATAAGGCAAGTATACTAATATCATGTCTAACTATTAGCTAACAACCTATCTCAATGAAATATTATTTTCTAAAGTGTTCGTGACATGGCAATTACCGATGAAGATGTGTGTGAGCCAGCAAATAAGTGTACGTGGTACATACGCGTCATCGGTAATGGTGCTGGTGTCCTAACAGCAAGATATCAATAATAGGATATGAATCATAATATAAGCATGCGATGCAGAGCGAACAACAATAATGAGCGGGAGCTAACTACCAGACACAATGATAACAAATCTGCATTTAATGAGATATAAGACGTACAGCTACACAAAACTATAGGGCTAAGCTAACAGGTTAACTGAAGGTAAGGCAACCGCCTAACATCTGAGTCGATACATATGTCTATATATATATATATATATATATATATAGTCGGTGATCCCGCCTCGATAATATCACATCCGATACCATAACTATAGTCAGTTATTCCCAAGTCAAGAGTGTGGATCAAACATCAATATAAAGCCCGTACGTCAATCCGTCGTACGGCATCACAAATCTGGGTACGGGTCAATATCACATTCACCAAATTATTCATCCGGTGTCCTCTTAATCAAAGATCATAATCCGGGTACTGACCTACGTCTAGTACGATACTAATATCATCAATATAGTCATGATCTGACTGCTGATCTACAGCCTCATACAAACCGATATCATCATCATATATCGTCATAAAGAGGTATACATCGCCTAATGCGACCTATTATGAATATCTTAATATATCTTATCTCATATCACGATCACATGTCAACCATTCAATGTATAACACTATTCACCTATAACGTCGTCCCAAGATCCGCTATAATATCAGGACATATCTCAAGTACGATTCCTGCCATATCATCGTTCTCGCGGTCTCAATCAAATCTTATCGACTCATCTCAAATCCTAAATACTATCCTCAAATCCAGTCTGTGAACACATATTCCCATACCCATGTGAACACATAACAATATAACCCCATATAAGCACATATGATAGAAGAATGTATGCAAGTATGGGTGTGTGTGTAAATGTGGTGCAACCTCTACTCTAGGGTCTCGCAATACTAAACCTATCCAATCACACCTAAAATCTATCTTTATCATCAATAAACTCAACAATATATAATCAATATATATGTGTGTATACGTATTCGTATACATCACCACGTACTGCGGCGGTGCTATACGCCATCCACCCGACTTCTCCCCGTAGATATAAATCTACTCACCTGGTCCTCGCTCGCCGGTGCCGACGTTGCCACGCGCTTGCTTGTCGTCTCGAAGTCCACATGGGATACCTACATATCATAACGCACCCTATCGCATTAAAACCAAATTCGAAATCGAAACGGCATACGAAAATCAAATCGGCACGATAGGTCAAAACCTATCGCCTACGCATGCAAGAATGGCCAAACCAACCCTCGATGTCGATGTACAAACGTCAAACCATCGAGAAAAACCCAAACACACTCATTTGCGCATTCACGAACATTAATTATAATATAAAATAGGTTAAAATTCACAAAAACCCCAAACTCACTTTAAAAGCCATTTTTCCGAAAATCTAGAAAGCAAAAATTACCCGTTTTAGTACAAAACTAGACATTTAAACAAATCTAGCGGCCATAATACTTATTAAACATCTTAATAAGTCATACAACCCATTTCAAAAATTTAATCTCATCAATTCTTATAAAACTAAAAATTCTAGTTTTGCAATTTATCTAATTTTAACAATTTCAAGCAAAAATGCACAAAACAACAACTACGCTTGGTTTTGCATGATCCAAAGGCATTAAACCACTCATTATAATGTTAATGATATGATGAAACTCTTACTATATTTTAAATTCTAAATTTTCAATTAATTACCAAAACCTAGTTTGTTAAAACTCCAATTTTAAAAATTTTAAGTGACAATATACAAATCAACTACTAGACTAAATTTGCATATCATAAGATACTAAAATACCTATCACAACCATCATTAAATTGTCACAACCCTAACATGATCGAAATCCTTCTCTTGAATTTCTAAACTTGAAATTGGAACCCTTTAAAACCTAACAACACTTGATTACAATCATAGATTAGAACAAGTATCAATTGGAAAAGGGTCATACCTCTAACTAGTTTGAAATGAGATCCACACTTGCCAAAACATAGCCCCCAAAATGCAAACTTTCCATGAAGATCCATGCTATAAGGGCTAAGGAAAAATGGGTAGGAGTCGGATTTGGATTTTAGCTTGATTTTAGATGGAATTTTGGACATTTTTGAAGCCAAAATGAAGTGGGATTTTGGGGGGAAATTCTGGACAGAAAGAGGGGGGGCTCGGCTGCAGGTTAGGGAAGAGAGGAGAGAGAGTGAGTTGGGGGAAAAATGATATCATGTCAACCCAAGTCAAAGTCTTCTCTCATTTAACAATTTTCTACCATTTCCTTTATTTTTCTTTTCTTTTAACAAGTCAAGTGGGGAAAATGAGGGGGGGACAACTTGGGGCTGCTGATTTGGGCAGAGGGGAGAGGGTGTAGGTGAGTTTGGGTGAGGGAAAAATGATAAATGTTATACCCCAATATCTATTTACACTAATTTCACTATTTAAGCGTGTTTCTTCGATATTTTCTAAAACCGTTTGGCAGCTTCATTTCATTTCAAAAACAACGTGTTAAATTTTGTTTAATTTGTTATGATGCACAAAATTTGTTTCAACTCATTCCAAATTGTAATTTTCCCTAATTAAATGTATTAGTGATGGCTTAAAATAATATTAAAATAAATAATTTCGGAAAATTTTTCAGAAAATTTGAAATTTCACCAGTGGCTCAATAAACACCAAATACTAGCAATTACATAGCTAGAATATGTATATTTAATTTTATAATAAAGATATTTGTATTTTGACATTTTACAGAAAACCTCTTTATTTTACCGATTTTCCGAAATTTCGCCGAAACGATTTTCAAAACGTTACTTTCCAAGAACAAGATAGGATAAACAAACAAGAAATTTCAAGAATAGATGTGGAAACTTCTGCCGGATTTCATCTTCTCGTTCCTAAGTTGGTTCTCCATGCGAGCGATTTCCCAAGAAACAAGCACAAAAGGGATAACCTTGTTCTTAAGAACCTTTTCTCTTCGATCCACGGTCGACACCGGTCGCTCCTCAAAAGTCGAATCTTCTCTTACAGTTAGCTCCGAATGATCCAACACATGTGTTTCATCTCGAACATATCTATGGAGTTGAGGTACGTAACACACGTCATGAACATTCTCCAAAGATTGTAGTAATACCAAATGATATGCCACTTCTCCAACATGCTCAAAATCTCAAAAGGTCCAACGAATCGAGGACTAAGCTTTCCTCGACTTCCGAAACGAATCACCCCTCTAGTCGGTGATACCTTCAAGAATACCAAATCACCAACAACGAACTCTAGAGGTCTTCTCAACGTATCCACCTAACTCTTCTGTCGGTCTTGTGCTGCTTTCATATGATTCCGGATAGTATTAACCTTCTCAACTGTTTTCACAACCAAATCTGGTCCCAACAATCTTCGTTCACCAACATCGTCCCAACAAACAAGTGAAAGACACTTGTGACAATATAAAGCCTCGAATGGAGCCATCTGAATAGTCGCCTGAAAACTGTTGTTATAAGAAAACTCCACTAAATGTAGATGATCCTCCCATGAACCCTTGAAGTCCAACACGTAAGCTCTCAACATATCTTCAAGAGTTTGGATCGTTCTCTCCGACTGGCCATCTGTCTGAGAATGATTAGCTGTACTAACTTCAATCAAGTCCCCAAACTTTCCCATAAGCTCCTCCAAAAGTGCGATAAGAATCGGGTGTCACGGTCGGACACGATGCTCACTGGTACTCCATGCACTCTTACGTTCTCCTGCATGTACCATTCTGCCAAAGCTTCCGTTGATTGACCAAGAATCATCAATCACCCAACTGCATTATTGCCCTTTGGACTCCGCGGTAAAGCCGTCACGAAATCCATGGTTATATGTTCCCACTTCCATTGTGGAATCGGAAGTGGTCGCAATAAACCAGCAACCCGTTGATGTTCAGCCTTAACTTTCTGACACACCAAGCACTTTGCTACAAAGCGGGCAATCTCCCGTTTCATGCCTTCCCACCAGAAATGCTGTCGTAGATCTCGGTACATCATTGTGCCTCCTGGATGAATGGAATATGCGGAACTGTGTGCCTCCTTCATAACTTCTTCGCGGATATCTCCCTTTGGCATACACAAACGGCTATCATAACGCAACAAAACACCTTCATGAATCAATAAGTCCATTCGAAGTTCAGCTTCAACCTGTTCTAAAAATTCCGCAATCTTGGGTCCTGCAATTGCGCTGCTTTAATATCCTCGATCAACGACGACTGTACTTGCAGCTGCATCAACAGTCCCGAAGAATGCGGTAGCATAATCTCCAAATCAAATCTTCGAAAACCTTCAATAAGTTCCTTCTGTGCAGTCAACGTCTGAATTGCTGGCCACCGACTAAGCGCATCCGGCACAACATTAACTTTCCCCGGATGGTATTCAAGATCAAGATTGTAGTCAGCCATCAGCTCCAACCATCTACGCTGTCTCATATTAAGCTCCTTCTGTGTGAACACATACTCAAGACTTTTGTGATCGGCGAATACTCCGCCCCTTTCGCTCAATAGGTAGTGTCCCCAAATCTTAAAAGCGAACAACACCTCTGCTAGCTCCAAGTCATGTGTTGGGTAATTCTTGTTAGTGTATATGCCCTAGAGGCCATTACTGTATCATACTAGTTTGTATATTACTTAATGGAAGCTTGGGATATTCACCTTGTATATACAATCTTGCTCAATATAGTATTATGCTACTTGGTTTGTTTCAACTTCAATGTGTACATGTGTTTATTTTAGTATATCACCTATACACATTAGTGGAGCCCTTAGGATCTTTGCTTGATTACCAGCGTTGTGATGGCAGTCACACTAGTGGGAGCTGGGTAATCTATAAGCACATCCTTATGCAGGTCCCTAGTCGCAGGACTATCGAGACAGGGTATCGATACTCCGGAGTAGACTAGCGTATGCGCTTCTCATCCCAGTGTGGGAGATGGTCTGTCCCATAGCCATCAGTACGTCGTACTGGAGATAGTATGCGGGTGCTCGTTGGGTTACGAGTACACTGGACAGGAATCGTCGGGAACTTTTGGTTGGTACTATACCTATCGTCAGTTAACAGTTCCCAGGTGACATGAGTACAGCTTAGTCCGCTGACTTGACACTGTCACTTCGCCTCGAGTGTGTTCCCACTGTACTTAGATTACTACCCTACCACGGCTCAAAGGAGTCGTGCAAACAGGTAGTAGTTGGGTGCAGTCCCGAAGCACTTGGAGGCAATGACGGTTAGACAGGATTCGTCTCTCCCGGTATTGGGGGTTGACATCGCGCTGTGTCTAGGAGAGCCATTACACGAGTAGTCCCTGGCCAGGGCAAGCGAGTTATACTGGTAGGCTTCCTGTGCTATCTCAGGGTGTTCTGGGCTTCACTCCGATACGACTTGTACCGCTATTAGGGGACTAACGTTTACCGCCCCCTATGCTCGCCATGCGATGTATCAGACGAACAGACCGGACTGTACGGAGACTGTCACATTCAGGCCCAGTAGGAGTTCAGATGGGTTTCACCTCGTCAGTCTTCTTGTCGGCATCTACCTGGGGACCGTTACGCACAGCTAGTGCCGCTTACGCTCTGTGGTTAAACCCACTGCCAGCATAGTGTCAAGTCTTTAGAGTCGCACACAGAAAGCTATTCGCCTTTAGGCAAAAGAGTAGAGGTCGCATGGTTTTACGACAGGTCGCATGGTTTTGCGACAGGGTTCGGTCACATCCGTGCACTTGTGCACGTACAGTGTCCGGACAGTTGACACTAGCGGGCTTTGGTTTAAGCCAGACCTAGTGTACGTTTTAGGATTGGTTTTATCTCGTATGTATTCGTGTTCCTCCGAACGCGGATGCGGGTGTGTATGCACAGTTGACGGAAAGACAGAGGCAGAGGATTCTCATTAGGGTTGTTAACTGTTGACTGTTGACCATTGACTTTTTGGTAAACCCTAATGAGAATATGATATATGATTAACAATAGTATTAATTAAGTATTATGGTGACATGGTTGTTGAGGGGTTGACTTTGTTGACTTGTTGACTTTGTTGACCGGTTGACTAGGTTGGACTAGTTGACCATCATGATGACAATGGCTATCATTTCATGGCAAAGACTTTTGCTTGCTTGTTTCTCTTGTGCAAAATGAGTGCATGAAATGATATGGCTATTGTAGCTTAAACCATCACATAATACTTGATTGCTATGTTTTGTTATGATGGCTTTGGATTATGAGAGCTAAGAGAGAAAAGTCATTCTATCATTTTTCCATTCTCTCTCTTTTTCTTGAGCTCTCATCCTCTTCCTCTTGCTCTCCTCTTTTTGGTCTATGGTTCACTTGTCTCGTGTGTTGAGAAGCAAGAACCATAGAGAAAAATCCCAACACACTCTCCTCTACTCACTCTAGTTCACAAGGTTTAGCAAACCGAGTGAACTAGTTTCTTCAAAGTTCGAAGAAGAAGCCAAAGGCAGAAGCTTTCGGGTGGATCGATCTTCGGCGCAAGGAGACGACGGGGTGAAGCCGATCCGTACACCATCGAGGTTTGAAGACGAAGGAGTTTAAGAAAGAAAGGTATAACCCCCTAACCGAGTAGTTAACAACTCATAGTTAGGTTGTTAGTTAGATGTTTAACAAAGATCCGGTTTTGAGTCCATGTTACCGCCTCTAGAAAATTGTTTTTCACCATATTCCGCATGCCCGAAAGTACCGGGAGAGGTAGCATGGACATACAGTGGAGTCAGAGCCTAGTTAAACACTACCTAACATGTTAGCATAGTAACTAGAAATTCGATCGGAGAAAAAGTCGCGAAATACACCCGGATATCAAACTTGCTGTCGATTTTCAAAGTGCTGTAAAAGTAATAAATCATGCTTTAAAAACCGACTCAGGGTTTTTAGAGTCTACTGTAGAAAGACGGTCCTGTGAACCCATCAAACCGCCGCGGAAACGCGGCAATAGCTTGCTATTGCCGCGGTTCCGCGGCCGATTAAACTCTTCTCTGGATCTTCTTTACTACAGTATACTCAGTGGGGTATTTTGGGAATTTTGGTATGTGTTTTTTCAGCCCAGATTTTCCAGAAAGAAAAATTTGTTTTCGAGGATTTAAAAACCTTATTTTGATCGAGTTTCTTATGACTTAAGCTGACGGGTTTATTTTTATGATGTGATATTTGTATTGAACGTCTGCTAATCGCTATATGTCGATTAGTAGGAGTTATACAAATCTGTGATCTGTAATGTTATTGGTTTGTGTATATGAATTCATTGGATTGTCGCGGGTGAATAGCCGGGGGTTGTGAGACGAGAGTTTTCTTTTCTTTCAATTCATGTAAATTTGTAAATTGATGTAATAATTATTTATATGGCCGCACAACCGGGTCGGGGTTGTAGCCGTCATTTTATAATTTCTTTTTACTGTTTTTGCTCCTAGGATAGACCCATGGAGGGGGTGCACAAACTACCGGGTATCCCGAAGTGCCGAGTGGCCTACTCACGGGGTTGAGGGAGGTTGCTTCGCTTCGATTACTTGACGGGTAGTTTGCCGCACCCGTAGGGGTCTTGGGTGGGGTATTGGCTATTCACCGCGACCGTGTAATCTGCTTTTCGTTACAGGCTCGTATGAATTGCGGGTTCCTAGTATATCCAATGTGTTCATCTGTGATCTCAAATGGCTATCATTGCAATATATATCTATATATGATATTATTTAGGCGTTGCTTATGTTTTACAGTCGCGCTAGCCCAGCCCCCGCTCTGTCGTTAGTTAAGTAACCTAACGGGTAATGACGGGGCCCCGTGGCGAATGCGAATGGCATAAGCGTACGTCATATTTTGGTTGTTTTCTGCAATGGTAGGATTAAATGATGGGACGCATTAAAATAACTAATGCAAGAATTACACGCATTAAAAGAACTAATGCAAGAAAATAAACCAAGTAAAAGTAGTTGGAACACTTTCGAAAAACCACTCGGTTCTTTTCAAAATCAACTTTTAAATGCGGAGTTTGAGCCACTCTTTTTAAAAGCTATCTCGTTCCATCGATTATATCAAGTTCACTACGTTCACGGTTTTGCCAAAACCATTCGTAGCCCTCCGTCGTTTCATATGGATAGTCAATAGTATTCAAGCTATGTATGTTGGCCAAAGTCAAGGCATAGTGATTGGTAGCTATTGGGTATTCATGTGTAGCATAGATAGATGCGTTGGTTTGGGACAGTCGTACTGCCCTTTTGGCCAAAGTCAAGGGTAGGTACGGGTGGATCCAAATTAACCTGGAGAATGACGGGTAGAACTTGACATGTGACTTATGATATTTTGGCCAAAGTCAAGGTCAAAAGAGCATAGGGCAAAAATCCACATCGGGAGTTTCAAAGGAACTGAAACTTGCTAGTGTTGCATACCATTTGGAGTGTGATGATTCTGGTAGGATTCCTTCAGTTTCGTCACGCGATGATATTTGGATCCCGATCCTACTGTGAGTATAAGCTACTCTTCGGGAAATTTCTCACTTAACGATCAATGCTATAAACCTAGTAGGTGTCTAGAAAGGTGTTAGCGGGGCTACGCCCCCAGGGAAAAGAGGTTCTTAAATTAAGGAACTTCGCGAAAGCGTTGGAAAACCTCCCTCGAAGTACCGACATTAGCCTGGCTGAACGGTTAAGAAAGTGTTGTACGGTGAGATTGATCCCGACTAATTCTTCCTTTTTGGTTTGAGGAGGGATTCGAGAAACAGTGGGAGCCATCCTGTTTAGACAAACTAAAAACCATTCTAAACTTGCAAGAGCATCATGCTGAGTGTTTCTTCTCTCTCTCCTAATTGCAGCGACCAATCGACATGACTGGACTTAAGTTACTTCTAGATAAAAACATACTGACAGGGCCAAACTACAAAGATTGGCTTAGGAATGTCAAAATGGCAATCACTTATGGCAAGTTGGGGTATCTCCATACCACCAAAGCTCCCCCTGTCCCAGGTCACAAAACCAGCGTCGCGGATAGGGAAATCCGTAAGACCTGGGAGATCGATTGCGCGAAGGACAAGTGCCTCGTGCTTGCCTCTATGGACAACGAACATCAGAGGAGGCACTGTTAGTTATATGTATGCCCTAGAGGCCATTACTATACATTGGATGTATATTGTAGTGGATGCTGGGACATATATAGGTAGGACTTTCTTGCTCGACATGATAGTACGCTATCTGATTGCTCTTTATCTTAACATGTATATTCTCTGTCTCTCTGATTACATGTTGATAAAGCCCTTAGGATGTGTACTCGACTTCCAGGACTATGATGCAGATCATACTAGTGGGGCCTGGGTAGTCAATGAGTACATCCTTCATTGTTCCTAGTCGTGGGAATATCGAGACGGGGCATCGATATTCCAGAGTAGACTAGCGTATATCTTCTCGACCCATGTGATGGGCGATGGATGATCCCATATCCATTGGTGTTTGACATCGGAGATGGTATGCGGGTGCTCAGTGGAGACTGGGTACACTGAACGGACTCGCCGAGAACTCCCAGATGGTATTATACCTCACGTCAGATGGCAGTTCTCTGGTGACACTGGTACAGCTTAGTCTGTTGACCCGAGATCGTCATAGAGTCTTGTGTGTCTCCCACTGTGCTTTGATTTTCACCCTACCACGGCTCTACTGAGTTGTGCAAACAGGTGGTTTTTGGGTATAGTCTCGATTTACATGGAGGCAATGAGCGATAGGAGGGGATTCGTCTCTCCCGGTATTGGGGGTTGATGTTGCGCTATGCTCGACTGGCCATAACAGGAAATCCCTGGCCAGGGTTGCAGTGATATACTGGTAAGAGTTATCAGTAGTTTCACGAATGTTATGGACCTCACGTCGGCATGACTTATCAAGCTACTGGGGTCTGACGTTTACCACCCCTAGGCGAGATATGCGACATATCAGACGAACAGACCGGACTGTACAGAAAGTGTTACTGGTTGGATTCACAGGAGTGTGAGCGGGCTTGCTCGTCGATCTTCTGATCGCTCAATACCCGGGTGGCCGTTACGTTTAGCAGACCGCTTGCGGCTTGTGGATGTTTGATATGATCATCATCCGCTGCCGGCGTATTAACGAGTCTTTAGAGTCCAACACAGAGGTTTCCTCGCTCAAGCGAAACGAAATAGGAGCGCATATGAGATATGTGCGGGACCGAGAATAATGCATGTATGTGATACCGTATTTCATTCTCGCGATGAATGTGTCGAATGGTTGTATGCGATATAACCTAGTTATCGAATCAAGGATTGATTCGATAAGCCGATACATTGGATACTAGCCGGTTATATGCGATATGACCGGATCATTGAATCAAGTGTTGATTTAATGATTTAATGTATAATTATATATTTGATATATTACTTTGCATTAACTAGTATTGGTTCACTTTAAATGGATTTACTCACTTGGTTTGTGCACATTGTATAAGTGATATATTTTGTGCACATGATTGTATCATGTTTGATGATACATGCAAGCTAGGGTTAGTGTAAAGAATTAGACCATAGTTAAGTTTATGATTAGGGTTTTCTTTTTAATTACTTATTCATTTATTTATTCTTTTTGTTTATTTTGGAAAAAGGAAATGATAATGAAAATGGAATGGTGGCTTGATTTGTTTGTAGTTGAAGTTTCTTGAAACATTGACTAAGTCACCATTCTTGTCTCATCCTTAACCCTAACCATTCAAGTTAACCATGGTCCATTCTCTACAACTAACCAAGGGTTATTAAATGCTAAGTATTGATTTATTTATCATTTACATAACACTTATCATATTCTTTATCATCTTCTGCTTCATCTTCAAGTTGAAGAAAGCTTGCACCATCAATGGCAACTAGCCAAAATGAGTGAGAAATCCAAATCTAAAGTCTACCCACTTCCTATTTCTTCATCCTCTACCTCTTGCCAAGTTCTATAGGGTGTTTCCTTCACAAGTTTTCAAGGCTTGGTGAAGTTGGAGCTTGTTCTTGTGATACCTCGACGTAGATCATCTTCGGCATCGAACCGACGATCAAGCCCGCCCATTCTTCGATGATGCCGATGCTAGAGTCATGGGTACGATTTGGACAGCGAGGGGACTTCATCACGGAGCCTAGGAGGTGGTGGAACGGATCTACAAAGGTTGTAGCCCCTTTCCTTTAGATACATTTCCGTTTACTTGCTTGATTCGCCTATTTATCTAGTTAACGATCCGTATTAGGGTTTGTAGGCACTTGAAAAATTTAAATTGGTCGTGTTTGATCACTTGTGAGACTCCACTAGTGTGCCTAGGGACCCTACAGTGGTATCAGAGCCTAGCTAGAGCCTTAGGCGAAGTCCAGACGGAGTTTGAAGTCCGAACGAACCCAAAACCCCGACTTAAAAATGCTCTCTGGACAATTCTATAAAATGTGGATTTTTGTAGATTAAAAATATTCAGAATCCTCAGTGAAATATTCTAAGAATTACTGTTTAAATCGGGGGCTCTGAGTCGTTAATAGTGCGGCGGAACCGCCGCATATGCATGCCTTATGCGGCGGTTCCGCAGCTATTTGGTCTCTTCAGACATATGTTTTTGCACAGTAATTCTTAGTTTTCTGTGCTGGTTTTTCTGGGAATTTTTAATAATTTTTTCCAGAGTTGTATTTTCTAGGTTGTTTTGGGGACTCGGTGTATCGATCGGATTGTCTAATTCTGTCTGTGTGCTTTTCCGGATAAATTTTAGAATATGTTAAAAAAGTTCGACCGGATATAAATACCCAATTTTTCCCCTGTCGGGAAATTTCCAAGTGTTGGATTTTTCCGTAGTTTAATGACGTTCTAAGTAGTGCAAGTAACGCGATGGACCCTCTAGAAGACAACAAACCTTAACTCGATTATGTGACCGTCTTGAACTGCCCTTTGAACCTTCGGGTTTGGGGCAGTACGGCGTGCCACATGTGAGGCGTTGGCTTGACCCTTCTACGGCTGGACCGTTGGTACTGAGGCACGAACTGAATGTTGTTAGACTTATTTCATGTGTTGAGCTGTATTGGGAAAACTTGGGTGTTCGATTGTTCGATCGAAAAGTTTAGCATTTTCTATTTATCCGGAATGTGATACAATACTTGGAATTCGCAAAGAGTTATGAGATGACTTGAATGAATGTTATAAACATAGCACTTTAGTCTCACTTGATCGGTTGCCACGGAATTTTGATGTGATCAAAAGTCCGTCGCAATCACGTAGCGTACGCGGATACTCGCCGGGTAAACTTAATAGACAGCCTCACTCCATAGCCCCGACCAAGTGACTGTAGGAGAACCCCGTCGCCGAAAGCATCCGTTCGGGTGCTCGCGGTAGAGGTTTTCCGCCTTGGTGCACTTTGTCGACGGCGTCGGGGGTGCGGCCGTCTACTGAAGTTTGCGACGAGCATTCGATCAGAATGTCGGGAATCCTGTTGAATTGCCCGACTTGATATTGAAAAGAGTTTTCGATAATGAGACTAAAATGCGGGGTTTATAATTGTTAGGCATGCGATGTCTAAGGAATTCATTTGATTGGGCATGCGATGTCTAAAGAGGTTGCGGATTCCAACTGTTGTAGTTTTACACTTTCTTTTCTGTGACCGTAAGTGTAATATGTGATATCGCCGGTTTCGTTGCTATATGTCAACGACAATTGGGATGGACATATTTACTTACGTTGATGACATGTGACGTTATGTGTTGCTGGATATGTTATATTGGATCGTCGTGTTTGAATAGCCGGGGGGTTTTTATGTGAGATGAGTGTTTTTTCATTTTCATTCATGTAAAAACTTGTATGTAATATTCTTTTATTGGGGCACTTCCAGGTTGCGGATGTTGTCACCATTTGTATATTATTTACTTTTCTGCACTAGAATAGACCCAAGGAGGGGAGCACAAGTAACCGGGTTCTGGGGTCCACTGGGAGACCAACTCGAGGAGTCGAGTACGGGTCTCCTAACCCTAGAATTGGTAGGGTTGCTTGCCGCTCTCGTAGGGGTCTAGGGGTGTGGGATTGGCTATTCATCACGACCGTGGAATCCGTGTTTTATACTGGCTCGTATTGAAAACACGGACGTCCTAGAATATCCAATATTTCATATGATTCTTTCTGCTGCGTTATCTGTGATGTGATCATGCGATGTTCTGTTCTCTGTTCAGATAGATGTAGTATATAGTATATATGATATATTATATAGACGTTGCTTATGTTTTACACCCGCGCTAGCCCTGCCTCGCTCTGCCGTTAGTTACCTGACCTAACTGTGTAGACGGGACATCGAGGCGAATGCGGATGGCATAAGCGTACGTTATATTTATTTGTGATGATTAGGTGGAATTAAATGATGGGATATTCATTAATGAGATTATTGAAAGAAAATAAACCTAATTGATGTTGTGGAATCGAATTTCAAAATGAAAACAGGTAGCTACAGTTCTTGCTTTGCATCGCGGTGTTCCTTGTAGAACATCCTGCACCTTATTCGATAAGGAAAGGACCGAGATCCCTTCACCGGGAGTGACTCCTTTAGCAATAACTGGCAGATGCTACAACCCTCGGTTTGTCTTTTGATAGCTTCTATAGTTTCTGCTTTGCACAGTGATATATATGATATATCCCGCACCTCATTCGACGAGGAAAGGGCCGACGATCCCTTCACCGGGAGTGACCCCTTTAGCAAAACTAGAAAAGCCTCAAAAACATTCCATTTAAAACCATTTGATTCCGCAACGAGATCAAGTTCAAAGCGTTAAAGGTTTTCACAAAAACCATTCGCAACCCTCCATCATTTTAGGAAGTAGAGTACTTAGTATTCGTGCTGTGTTTGTTGACTTTAGTTACGGCACAGTGTACAGTAGCTAAGTGATGTCTTCCTACACCACATATGATGCGATTAGTTAGGACAGTCGCGTGACTTTGTTGACCTTAGTTAAGGGTCATGTGGGTGGGTCTGATTAATCACGAAATGACGGGTAGAACTTGACTAGTACTTATGATTTGTTGACCATAGTTAAGGTCATAGGTGCTAGGGGTAAAAACCTTTATCGGGAGTTTCAAGTGTTGAAACTTGCAATGAGATTGCATACCTTCTATATGATAGTTGGATCCCGATACCCACTGCGAGTAATTGTTACTCCTGGGAGAGTTTTGCACTTTGCGATTAGCCGATCAAGTAGGTGTCTAGAAAGGTGTCAACGGGGTTACGCCTCTGGGAAAACGAGGTTTACAGTAATTAGGTCCGTGCGAAAGCACGGGGAACCTCCCTCAAAGTACCGACACTGGCCTGGCTGAAAGATTGGCGAACTTGTAGAGTGTAATTAATCCCGGCTAGTCTTTCCTTTTGATGTTTGAAGGAAGATTTGATAAAAACAGTGGGAGCCATCCTGATTAGATAAAATATATAATCAATCTGATCTTGCAAGAGCGCACGCAGAGTGTTTTCTTCTCTCTCTCTCCAGGTAGCGACCATATCACGCCTTAATCAAGATAATAATACGGATAATTGACCGAACCCGCTTGTTATACTGAGCCGGGGAACGTTGGTCCCGCTCCAACTTATAATTGTTATAAGACAGAGCAGGAAATAGGGGAATGCCAGGATTCCCATGCCGCCCAAATGAAGAAAGTGCATGAGATGCATCTCCTTCGGGTATGTTCATTACAAAGAACTGTTTCTCAGTATCCTCTGCATCCTGGGTATATGATACCGGATCAGGATCCCAGATATGTAATATGTTACATAGGGCTACAAAAAGGTAGAAAAACTGAGAAAGGGTGATAAGTTTCATGAGGCAGAAAACGGTGCAAGTGTTGCAGCCAAGTCTGTTGGTCACTGTCACCCTGTATTACCAATACATTGATTCTGAACAAATGCTATTAGATACCGAACCTGATATACAAAATCATATCAGTCTCTTTATTAGTAAAGAAATGATATAATTTTGTATTGTTGGATAATGTTTTGAACATTTCCTATATCAAAAGTTGATCGGTTCCGGCACGTTATCTAAAAGCATTGACGTTCTAAATCAAACTACAGTTCCTTGTATACAGAACACACACAAGAGGAAGAGTTCAGAAATGAACGAATCCTTCTTGAGGAATTGTAGACTAGGTCACATCAATGCGACCCGACTGGCTGAAGTTACATTTTAGATGCATATTTAAATCAGTTTGAATTTACATCTTGTGAAACTTGCCAGTCATGTCACAAAGATTAGATGACCATAGCTCTGTTTATTAGAAACAGAGAAAGAGTTAGTAAACTCTTGGGACTGATACATGATGATGTATGTAAAGTCTCCTGTCTACACATGCCAGGACTGGTTCTTTATACTTCATTATATTCTCTGATAATCTCTCAAGATTCAGTCATATGTTCCTGTTGAAACATAAGTCCGAACCTTTTGTGATATTCACAGAATATAAGTTAGAAGTAGAGAACCAAAATACGGGTATAAGTATTATGTCCTATGATAAGATCAGGGAGGAGAATACTTGTGCATAGAATTCCTGGACTATTCTAAAGGAGAATAAGATTCTCTCTCAGTGTTACTCCTCTGAATACACCACAGCACAACGGTGTATCAGGGCGGAGCAATTGCACAATATTAGATATGGTGTGCTCTATGATGAGTATTACTGAGTTACCTATATCCTTTTGGGGTTATGCACTTGAGAAGCTGCATACCTATTGAATTAGGTTTGAATCAAATCAGTGCCTACCACTCCATATGAGATATGGTATAGGAAGAACCCATCTCTTAAGCGAGTTAAGATTTGGGGTTGTCCGGCCTATGTTTAAAGCAAAATCCGGACAAGATCGAGGCAGGATCAGTTCTGTAGAACTGGAAAGGTTCCAGCTATACAAAACTGCAGTTGATGATTTGACAGAACCAAAGGATTCTATAGTTCCCGACGAACCTCAGCCTCTCCGCCGATCTAGTAGGGTTCCTCATCCGCCTGAGAGATACCTAGGTTTCTCGATGACAGTGGGAGCGAGGAATGCATCATAAGATGATGACCCAACTAGTTTCGAGCAGGCCATCGAGAGTAGGGACTCTGTAAGAATGGCTGGATGCTTAGCGATCTGAGATGGAATCCATGTACACCAGCAAAGTATGGACTTTAGCTGCTATATCTGAAGGGTTAAATCCCCATCAGGAGCAAGTATATCTTGAGAAGATTACTTGGTGTTGATGGAAAAGTTGAGACTTTCAAAGCTAGACTTGTTAAAGGTTTTCGTCATCGACCAGGCGTGGATAATGATGAAACCTTTTTCCAGTAGCTATGCTTAAGTCTATCCAGATCCTACTTACCACGGCTACATACCATGACTACGATATCTGGCGGTTGGGTGCCATGACTGCTTTTCTAAATACTGATTTAGAAGAGAACGTCTGTAAGTACACAGCCATAGGGCCTCGTAGACAGTGGGAGCAGCGGAAACGTGTGCAAGTTTCTTTACAGAATAAAGCAGGCATCGCGGAGTTGGAACGTCTGTTTTGATGTGATAGTCAAAGTGTTTGATTTCATCAAAATGGTAGACGAACCTTGTATATACAAAAGGGTAGTAGAGAGTAAGGTGATGATCTTCGTATTGTACGTAGACAACATACTCTTGATAGGAAAAGAGTTTCCTATAATACGATCGGTCAATCTCCTATTATCACAAGGATTCTCCAAATATGATCAAAGTGATACCTCCTAAATCCCGAGTTTTCATCTATGAGATAGACGTAATTGGATGCTAGGATTCTCACTAGATGTAGTGAGATGGTATCAATCGATCCTGGGGAGAATCACTGGAAGAGTTCCAGGGTGATAAAGATGACTGAATGTCAGTCACAGGCATTGTCTTTACCCTCAGTAAAGGGACGGTATGTTGGAAGAGTTCCAAGCTAGATACCGTGG
Organism: Agapanthus africanus; assembly: GCA_030015575.1. NCBI lineage: Eukaryota > Viridiplantae > Streptophyta > Magnoliopsida > Asparagales > Amaryllidaceae > Agapanthus > Agapanthus africanus. The sequence goes on from JASDDO010000012.1 coordinate 274,151,809, forward strand.
CAAACTAGACGATAAAGGCTGGTAACATCGCTATTAAAGATACTACCAAAGAGGAAGTTTGGGTGTATATTGGTTCATAAGATGAACTAGGTTCCTGCCATTGTATGACAATGGAAGTGTGGCTTCGGCCCTGGAACCCTGGTCCCATCAGTGACCCAGACATATTCTGAGGCAGCATCATCTGATCATGGAGATAGTTGATCTCCAGGTTGATCGAGGTTAGGAGAGTAGACTCAAAAGACAACACGGCGGATCCACTCACGAAGGCTTTTTCCCAGAGAGAGACTCATATGGGATGGTTGAGTATTAGATACTGCAACCACTACTACAGATGGCCCTAGTGCAAGTGGGAGATTGTTAGTTATATGTATGCCCTAGAGGCCATTACTGTACATTGGATGTATATTGTAGTGGATGCTGGGACATATATAGGTAGGACTTTCTTGCTCGACATGATAGTACGCTATCTGGTTGCTCTTTATCTTAACATGTATATTCTCTGTCTCTCTGATTACATGTTGATAAAGCCCTTAGGATGTGTACTCGACTTCCAGGACTATGATGCAGATCATACTAGTGGGGCCTGGGTAGTCAATGAGTACATCCTTCATTGTTCCTAGTCGTGGGAATATCGAGACGGGGCATCGATATTCCAGAGTAGACTAGCGTATATCTTCTCGACCCATGTGATGGGCGATGGATGATCCCATATCCATTGGTGTTTGACATCGGAGATGGTATGCGGGTGCTCAGTGGAGACTGGGTACACTGAACGGACTCGCCGAGAACTCCCAGATGGTATTATACCTCACGTCAGATGGCAGTTCTCTGGTGACACTGGTACAGCTTAGTCTGTTGACCCGAGATCGTCATAAAGTCTTGTGTGTCTCCCACTGTGCTTTGATTTCCACCCTACCACGGCTCTACTGAGTTGTGCAAACAGGTGGTTTTTGGGTACAGTCTCGATGCACATGGAGGCAATGAGCGATAGGAGGGGATTCGTCTCTCCCGGTATTGGGGGTTGATGTTGCGCTATGCTCGACTGGCCATAACAGGAAATCCCTGGCCAGGGTTGCAGTGATATACTGGTAAGAGTTATCAGTAGTTTCACGAATGTTATGGACTTCACGTTGGCATGACTTATCAAGCTACTGGGGTCTGACGTTTACCACCCCTAGGCGAGATATGCGACATATCAGACGAACTGACCGGACTGTACGGAAAGTGTTACTGGTTGGATTCACAGGAGTGTGAGCGGGCTTGCTCGTCGATCTTCTGATCGCTCAATACCCGGGTGGCCGTTACGTTTAGCAGACCGCTTGCGGCTTGTGGATGTTTGATATGATCATCATCCGCTGCCGGCGTATTGACGAGTCTTTAGAGTCCTGCACAGAGGTTTCCTGGCTCAAGCGAAACGAAATAGGAGCGCATATGAGATATGTGCGGGACCGAGAATAATGCGTGTATGTTATACCGTATTTCATTCTCGCGATGAATGTGTCGAATGGTTGTATGCGATATAACCTAGTTATCGAATCAAGGATTGATTCGATAAGCCGATACATTGGATACTAGCCGGTTATATGCGATATGACCGGATCATTGAATCAAGTGTTGATTTAATGATTTAATGTATAATTATATATTTGATATATTACTTTGCATTAACTAGTATTGGTTCACTTTAAATGGATTTACTCACTTGGTTTGTGCACATTGTATATGTGATATATTTTGTGCACATGATTGTATCATGTTTGATGATACATGCAAGCTAGGGTTAGCGTAAAGAATTAGACCATGGTTAAGTTTATGATTAGGGTTTTCTTTTTAATTACTTATTCATTTATTTATTCTTTTTGTATATTTTGGAAAAAGGAAATGATAATGAAAATGGAATGGTGGCTTGATTTGTTTGTAGTTGAAGTTTCTTGAAACATTGACTAAGTCACCATTCTTGTCTCATCCTTAACCCTAACCATTCAAGTTAACCATGGTCCATTCTCTACAACTAACCAAGGGTTAGTAAATGATAATGTCACGACCCAACATTGGCCCGTGACGGCCCTAATACTACGCAACGCCTAAAGACGCAACGTAGTAAAAGAAAGCCAAACCCAGAAATCTAAACCATGAAAAATACGGAAAAGATAATATAAGTTTTGAAACAATTGAAATCGCAACCCAAATTCTTTAAAAGTCTTACTTCTTTCTTTAAAATTTTAGCAACACCCCTTTTTTGTAAAGACAAGTCAAGATAAAAGCAACACAAAATAATGACAGTAGAGAAAAAGCTGTATATAAAAGACATCAAATCCACAATAATACACATAACGTCCTCACCAAGTCTCTATGTCCACAAATACAATAGTAGATGGAGAGTACAAAATACAATGAGGGTACAATCTGAAATACAGATAACCACTAACCCACCTAAGCAAAATGGTACTGTGAGCGGATGCGGTATCTGTAGCACAAGATGGTAGCTGGATAGCTGAATAGAGGAATAGCCTGCCTCGACTACTCTGGGGAAAAACCTGAAACACCTGTGGCACAATGGGGGTGAGTTGCCAACTAGTGAATAGTATAAAACATATGTAGGTAATCGCAGGAATGCACGTACAGCATGAATCTAAGACATGCGATTACAATAATAATATGTCATGCAATGCTGAAATAAGGAGAATACACTAGCAGGTACAATCAATATGTGAAGCAATAGTAACATGACAATAGTGTGCAATAACCATGCAAAAAGGATATGAGAATGTAGATATGCAACTTATCATAAGGGTACACTAACCGGTACTACCAATGTATGAAACTGTGCATAAAATAGATAAGGGTGAGGTATAGGGTGGCATATGTCATTTCCACGGAAACCTGACATCGTGGCAGGATCACAATCCATCAAGACACTCAAATCCCAACTCCTCAAATCAGCCCCCACCTTGGGCTGTCACAATATAAAAGTCTCACATCACCTCAATGTACAATATCGAATAGCTCTCCTATATCTCGAATGTACAATCCAGCAATCTCATTCATATCCAAGATCCAATCTCAATGAATCACCTATATCCCAATTCGAATCCCAAGTAAGTTTCTAACATCCTAAAGGTATGTATATATGTACAGAAATAAATATGATGGGGGCAATACACATATATTAGCGTCCCATTCCACTAATATTGGTGTAAGGGTATATATAACAACGGCTAAGTCCCCTGTTATATATACAAAAAGGGGTTAAAGAAAAATCATGAAAACAGTGTGCCAAGCATCGACACAGAAATCCTCGTATATCAGGCTCCGTCAGTCCGGATCAGCCCACGGGGTCCATCTGCGGTATCGGCCCTCGGCCCCGACAGTACAGATCCTCCTGCATCCATCTCTCGACTCTGGCCAGTAGCCCCCGAACAACTTCCAGGTCCAATCAATCACCGGTAGGTACTCGCCCGCCTCCAGGCTCAATCGGCAAACCCATCGATCTTCTTGCCGAGGGGAACCATACCGGGCCCCACCATGTACTCTCATACGGCAACCATACCTCGTATGGAGTATATAATCAGCACCGATAAAACTCATGGGGGACGCTCAAATATCATATCAAGGGAACCGGGTTGTTCCATGTATGCATAATTTCATGAACTCCCGCGGTTCCCAAATCCCGAAAACATCATATAAGATCAAGATAAACAATGCGCAATCCAAGAATAAATGTATGCGATATATCTGAATGCGAGCAGGTAAACAAAAGTATATAGCTGAGCCAGATGTATGCGAAATCAAGATAAGGTACAGCTAAGTAACATCAGTAAATGTAAATATGCGACAACAACTGAATATGTGTCTAACATACAGGTGTAGCAAAGTATAGGTAAAATATGTAGGAGGTATACCTGTGGAGGTATCGCAAAGTGAAAATATACCTATCACTAAAGGTATGATACACTATAGGTATACCGATAAGCTAAATGTCATGTGTGGCAAGCAATAGTAGCTATAAGGGGTAGTGTGTGACATGGCAATTATTAACGGTGTGTGTGTAGCATACAATCCGTGCTCGTGCAACATGAACCGTCAATAATGTGTGCAGTGTCCTACAGCTGCTAGTCACAGTATATAACTATATCAAGGAAAAGCAGTAAGGCGCAACTCTACAATGACGTAGAATGTGCGACAGGTAATCGAATCCTAGCCCAGACGCATAACGCCATGCGGGCGATTCCCCTGTAGATGTTAAATCTACTCACCTACACTCCACGCTAGGTGAATCCTACCGTCTGCTCCCCCTGTAGCCGTGTCTGTAGTCCCTGCCTGCAAACCTGCAAATAAGATATGGAAATCACATATAAGCCAAATATCCCGCGAAACGCGATATCGAACCAAAACGAGAAACTCGCGTCGCGAACTAAACGCGCGTGCGCATGATACGCTGAATCGTGTGTGTACGCGTCTAAAACCATCGCGACACGCGACGATACGCTGGATCACAGAACCCACTCACGTATCGCGTGTATCGCGCAAACACCACGAACACAAAAACGATATATAGCCCCAGATTTTCCTACAGGTAAGATATTACAAAACTAGACATGCCAAAGACCTAGACAACATAGCAGGGAGCCCTACAGCAAAACCCCAACACCCAAGCCCCCCTCTGGGCCGCAATTTGCGGCCAAAATAAGGAAATTGGCGGCCAGGTTAGGGGTAGGGTGGCTCGTCTTCTGGTGGTGTGTTCTAGACCTAGATATCAAGTCCCAGTTTCCTCAATTTTTACCTGAAGGCATCGGGTCTATAGCAGATCATAAAAGTCACAAGTATCGCTTTAAAACACCAATTTTGCACAAAATGGGAAACCTATGGTATTTTAGTGTAATCTGGCTATTCCTCAGTTGAAGTGGCCACTTTAACACTTAAATATACTAGGTTAGCTAACACACTCATCAATTTTCCATCACAACTCACAAATCACCAAAATTAGCACTAATCTAGCAATAATCGCACACCGAAGCTAAACTAACACACAACTAGGCAAACTAGGAATTGGGTTCAGAAAATATACCTTATGGGATCCTAGAAAGCTGGTGAGGAGGTGTATGGAGGAGGTGAGAGCTTCTGCAAGTGCTGAGCTCCTCCTGCTCTGCTGCTGCCTCTGCTTCTGTTGCTGCTTCTGCTTCTGCTGCTGCTGATGATAATGATGGTGATGCTGTTGTCTCTGTTGTTGTTGTAGTCTTTGTTGTTGTTGCTGTTGTTGCTGCTGCTACTGATGTTGATGATGTTGTTGTTGTTGTTATTGTAGTTGATGTTGCTGTTGTTGTCGTTGTAGTTGATGTTGCTGTTGTTGATGGTGATGCAAGCTGCTGCTGCTGGAGCTCTCTCAGGTGAGTGTGTGTGTGTGAGAGAGAGAGTGTGAGAGAAAGAAAATGAGGAGAAGAAAATGAGAGCAAGGCCAACCCCTCTCTTCCTTTCTCTTCCCACAATAAATGAGCAAGGCATGAGCCATGTTGCCCCATGCTTTCCCTGTCTCTCTCTCCCCAAAGTCAACAGCTCAACCAGAGAAAAAAAAATAAAACCCTTATTAAAATTCATTTTCATTAAAAACAACCATGCACTTAAACAACCCAAAACACCTAAACCAAACTTAACACTAGATTAAGCAATGGTTAAACCACAATTTACATCCTAGTTTACATGCACAAGTGTGTGTGTGCCTAACAAAATTCTAATAAAATACACATTAAATAGGATAAAATATTAAAAACTTAATTTGGTAAACTTTTTATTAAAAACCACACATTAAAATATAATTAGCTACAAAACACATTCTAAGGTGTTACAATCTCCCCCCCTTAAAAGAAATTCGTCCCCGAATTTAAAAAAATAATCCGATACGCATACCTTCAAAGAGAAGATTAAAATCCTCAAATCTCGTTCGCAGCCTCCCAAGTGACTAACTCACTATACGGCTACGTTCAAGGAAACCCTTCACAGATGGCAAGACTCTTGACCGATGTTCCTCCACCTGCCAAGCCATTAACACACATGGCTGCTGGTGAACGTAAGATCGCGTCCAGCTCAATGGTCTGATGCCAAATCATGTGAGAAGGTCATGAAGGTAATTGTAAAGTATCATCACAAGGAATACGGGATGAAAATCCAATAATCTGGGCGGAAGTGCCAAATTGAAGGCAACAAAACTAACCCACTTATAGGATCTCAGAAGGACCTAAATCCTGGGATAAGCTTCCCAAAATCCAACACGTCATTCATCGGAAGGTCCGTAGGAATACATGATTTGCCACTGCGCACTCAAGCCTGCGACCAGCACGGTCGCATAAGACATCTGTTTGCAATGGACAGTTCTCATCCTGACCTGAACACAACTGGACTATCTCCGAATTCTCTAGACATAGCTGGGGTCCAAAATCCTACTTACGCAGAGTCAGAAAGACAACAGGCTGGCGATCGACATGACTAACCCCTAAACCTAAAGGTGGCCAATTGGAGTGTCTCCTGATAACAGCTATCGAAGGAGAACCCTAACGATGGCGAGTGACGATCCCCAACTGCTGACGACAAACCAAACCAACACTCAACATAACAAAAACAACTGAGCACATTGAGTATAACCGGACGACAAGAATCCGAATGGAGTCACACCCTAACTAAACTTAGGTAGAAACCATAACGAAATTTCGTGGAGATCTGCTCCCATTCCTACTTCGGAACGGTAAAAGGTTGCAACTCTCCAGCCGGCCTCAGATGCTCGACTCAAGCACACAACAAGACCGACACCTTGAAACGAAACCTGAAACTTCTCTTTACATCCCTGTCCACTCGTAACTATCTCACAAGTCACGCCAAAGCTGGTGGCACTTGAATGAATAAAGAGAGTTGACCGATGTGCATGTGCTAGGATTACACGCCTCTACCTGATAATGGCAGGTACACAAACGTGTCCCTAACTTAGCATATCATTGTCACAAATCAAGGTTTCCGAATCATTACCCAGCCGAGTATGCTCAAGTATCCCTAACGTACGAGCTTCGACGGGCAGTGTCTCGCGAAAACGATTTAAGAAAAGTGGTCGGGCGCGGACATGAGCAAGCTGTCCCCTCCGTAGGGACGAACTAAAGCTATACTCAACGATCACACAAGAACTACAAATCTGCAGAAGACTAACACAACAATCGAAATCTGCTGCAGGAAGATGTACATTAAGCTCTAGTGGTCCGTGGAAAATCTGACACGACTCTCAACAAGAAGTGTCTCCAAATTTCCAACGCAAAACCACCGCGGCCATCTCCAGATCATGAGTGGAATATCCTCCTCGTACTTCCTCCAAATGTAGGGAAGCAAAAGCGATGACTCTGTAGGGTCACATCAGTACACCCTCGAGCCCACTCAAGAAACACTACAGTTAAACAACAAAGTCGCCCGAACCAAAAGCAAAGAAAGACTGATGCAGTTGTTAACAGAATCTTCAACTGCCGAAAACTCCGTATACATGCCTCAGTCCACAGAAAAGAAACCTCCTTTTGGTCAATTCAGTCAACGGTGCAGCACTACTCTAGCAATCCTGCACGAAACGGCGGTAAAAACCTGCTAAGACCAACCATCGGCGGATCTCCGTCCTGCACACAAGTCTGGGTCTAAGCTGTACAGCCACGATCTCCCTCGGGACCATACAGAACCGTCTCCCGTGACTACAAGACCTAGGAGTCAACACAAACAAGCCTGAAGAAACACTTCGAGAATTTAGCAACTGCTGGTGCTCTCCCAGCATCTGCATAACAAATCCTCAAGTGCTACTCATGTCCCTCAAGACACATTAAGTAGACCAGAGTGTCGTAAATAACACAACAAAAACTGGTCGAGGAACGGCCTGCAGAAATCTGGTCCATCAAATCAACAAATGCTGCTGGGGCATCATGGAATCCAACGACTCACCGATACACACAAAGCCCGTAGCACGCATAAGGCAGTCTTCGGAATGCCATCATCCCGAATTCGCAATAATGATGACCTGATCCCAAGCAAGCTTAGAAAAATGTCTCGCACTCCGGAGCTGATCGATGAAATCGCCACGGCGAGGTGAAGGATACCTATCCGCACCGTAAGCCGGTTCAATTGACGATCCGTCGATACACAACCCTAAACTGCCGTCTTCCTCCTCGACGAACAAAAATAGGAGTTTCCAAAAGAGAAACACTCAGACGCACAAAACTCCTCAAACCAAAACTCTGCAGCTGATCCCTTAGCTCCCAAGCTTCGCCGGCTCACCCGGAACAACGTCGGAAAAATTCTTGCACGAAAAGAATCCGGTCCAACAATCCCACTGTGGCTCCGGTATCACGAATGAACGCCAAGAATCCACGACATCTCCTCAGAAGCCGACTAGCGAAAAAGGCTGAATTCAAGCTGTGAGAGGCGGCACAACTATCCACCTGCACAACCAGAACTGACTTGCCGGGAAAACAAACCTGACTGTTTCCTCACGGTAGTCCACAGACGCCTAACACGTAGTTAACCAATCCGTGCCCAGGAGAACGTTAAATCCCACATCTCTAGAAGGATCTAAACGGCGGACGAATCTCTATCTCCTATCCGATTGGCACACAACGGAATACGTGTCGCGTAACAAAAGGATTGCTGACAGAAGTTAAAACAACTACTACTAATATACCCAACAACGGTACAAGCATGAAAAACAGCGAATACATCAAAAGAACATATAAATAAAAGATACCTGAAAACTCCACATTGGACGTCTGCGCTTCCCGATGAGTAGAAGCAAACTCCTGTGTCTGCCCTCTACTCGCAGCTGGATGAACTCCTCTGGTAGACTGAGCCCTTTGAGCAAATCTTCCATGTCCACGGCCTCTCTGAAAACGATCATGACGAGGTGCTAAGGAACAATCCCTGACGAAGTGCTGAAGGCTCCCGCATCGAAAACATCCACGTGCTGACTGCTGACCATCCTGGGGATGAGAGCTGAACGACTGTCCTCGTCCTAAGCCTCTGCTACTCCCGCGACGGCCACGAAATCTGTCTCGACGACCAAACCTCTGTCTCTGGGCTGGTACAATGGTACGAGTCCTCCACTGTCCTGGAATCCTCTGAGCCTCTGGAATATGCGCCTCGTCAACTGGAGCTGCAACCACTGGTGCTATGTAGGTGACGGACTGCTGCATACTGATCGTAAGGGACATCTGAGTAACAGGGGTGACAACCTCCTGTCGTAGCTCCCGAATGACGTCAACTAAAGAACTCATCGTCTGGCGGAACTCCTGCATCTCTACCAAAAGTCTATCCATAGTATAGGTCGTAGGCTGACCCGTCTGCACCTGTGCAACAAGAGTGCCATCCTGGTCAGTACTCGTCTCACCCGAGCTAACTCTGACCTCGGCCCTCGCTGCATCGCTCTGAGTCCCCATAGTCATTGGCGGCAAGGCTATAAATAGATATAAGATGAGATTCGATAAGAATGAGGAAATCGAATCTCAAAGATATGAATCATAAAGGAAGGAATGTCAAGCAAATTGTACTTAGGTCACTTAATGCAAAGTACCGCGCTGTGGGTATGCGGCAGACATACACACACTACGTTACTCCGCTTAAGCAACCTACTCCATCATACTAAGGTCATCCTACACTCCGAAAGGTAAAACCTAACGCTCTGATACCAACTTTGTCACGACCCAACATTGGCCCGTGACGGCCCCAATACTACGCAACGCCTAAAGACGCAACGTAGTAAAAGAAAGCCAAACCCAGAAATCTAAACCATGAAAAATACGGAAAAGATAATATAAGTTTTGAAACAATTGAAATCGCAACCCAAATTCTTTAAAAGTCTTACTTCTTTCTTTAAAATTTTAGCAACACCCCTTTTTTGTAAAGACAAGTCAAGTAAAAGCAACACAAAATAATGACAGTAGAGAAAAAGCTGTATATAAAAGACATCAAATCCACAATAATACACATAACGTCCTCACCAAGTCTCTATGTCCACAAATACAATAGTAGATGGAGAGTACAAAATACAATGAGGGTACAATCTGAAATACAGATAACCACCAACCCACCTAAGCAAAATGGTACTGTGAGCGGATGCAGTATCTGTAGCAGAAGATGGTAGCTGGATAGCTGAATAGAGGAATAGCCTGCCTCGACTACTCTGGGGAAAAACCTGAAACACCTGTGGCACAATGGGGGTGAGTTGCCAACTCGTGAATAGTATAAAACATATGCAGGTAATCGCAGGAATGCACGTACAGCATGAATCTAAGACATGCGATTAAAATAATAATATATCATGCAATGCTGAAATAAGGAGAATACACTAGCAGGTACAATCAATATGTGAAGCAATAGTAACATGACAATAGTGTGCAATAACCATGCAAAAAGGATATGAGAATGTAGATATGCAACTTATCATAAGGGTACACTAACCGGTACTACCAATGTATGAAACTGTGCATAAAATAGATAAGGGTGAGGTATAGGGTGGCATATGTCATTTCCACGGAAACCTGACATCGTGGCAGGATCACAATCCATCAAGACACTCAAATCCCAACTCCTCAAATCAGCCCCCACCTTGGGCTGTCACAATATAAAAGTCTCACATCACCTCAATGTACAATATCGAATAGCTCTCCTATATCTCGAATGTACAATCCAGCAATCTCATTCATATCCAAGATCCAATCTCAATGAATCACCTATATCCCAAGTCGAATCCCAAGAAAGTTTCTAACATCCTAAGGTATGTATATATGTACAGAAATAAATATGATGGGAGCAATACACATATATTAGCGTCCTATTTCACTAATATTGGTGTAAGGGTATATATAACAAAGGCTAAGTCCCCTGTTATATATACAAAAAGGGGTTAAAGAAAAATCATGAAAACAGTGTGCCAAGCATCGACACAGAAATCCTCGTATATCGGGCTCCGTCAGTCCGGATCAGCCCACGGGGTCCGTCTGCGGTATCGGCCCTCGGCCCCGACAGTACAGATCCTCCCGCATCCATCTCTCGACTCTGGCCAGTAGCCTCCGAACAACTTCCAGGTCCAACCAATCACCGGTAGGTACTCGCCCGCCTCCAGGCTCAATCGGCAAACCCATCGATCTTCTTGCCGAGGGGAACCATACTGGGCCCCACCATGTACTCTCATACGGCAACCACACCTCGTATGGAGTATATAATCAGCACCAATAAAACTCATGGGGGACGCTCAAATATCATATCAAGGGAACCGGGTTGTTCCATGTATGCATAATTTCATGAACTCCCGCGGTTCCCAAATCACGAAAACATCATATAAGATCCAGATAAACAATGCGCAATCCAAGAATAAATGTATGCGATATATCTGAATGCGAGCAGGTAAACAAAAGTATATAGCTGAACCAGATGTATGTGAAATCAAGATAAGGTACAGCTAAGTAACATCAGTAAATGTAAATATGCGACAACAACTGAATATGTGTCTAACATACAGGTGTAGCAAAGTATAGGTAAAATATGTAGGAGGTATACCTGTAGCTGTATCGCAAAGTGAAAATATACCTATCACTAAAGGTATGATACACTATAGGTATACCGATAAGCTAGATGTCATGTGTGGCAAGCAATAGTAGCTATAAGGGGTAGTGTGTGACATGGCAATTATTGACGGTGTGTGTGTAGCATACAATCCGTGCTCGTGCAACATGAACCGTCAATAATGTGTGCAGTGTCCTACGGCTGCTAGTCACAGTATATAACTATATCAAGGAAAAGCAGTAAGGCGCAATTCTACAATGACGTAGAATGTGCGACAGGTAATCGAATCCTAGCCCAGACGCATAACGCCATGCGGGCGATTCCCCTGTAGATGTTAAATCTACTCACCTACACTCCACGCTAGGTGAATCCTACCGTCTGCTCCCCCTGTAGCCGTGTCCGTAGTCCCTGCCTGCAAACCTGCAAATAAGATATGGAAATCACATATAAGCCAAATATCCCGCGAAACGCGATATCGAACCAAAACGAGAAACTCGCGTCGCGAACTAAACGCGCGTGCGCATGATACGCTGAATCGTGTGTGTACGCGTCTAAAACCATCGCCACACGCGACGATACGCTGGATCACAGAACCCACTCACGTATCGCGCGTATCGCGCAAACACCACGAACACAAAAACGATATATAGCCCCATATTTTCCTACAGGTAAGATATTACAAAACTAGACATGCCAAAGACCTAGACAACATAGCAGGGAGCCCTACACCAAAACCCCAACACCCAAGCCCCCCTCCGGGCCGCAATTTGCGGCCAAAACAAGGAAATTGGCGGCCAGGTTAGGGGTAGGGTGGCTCGTCTTCTGGTGGTGTGTTCTAGACCTAGATATCAAGTCCCAGTTTCCTCAATTTTTACCTGAAGGCATCGGGTCTATAGCAGATCACAAAAGTCACAAGTATCGCTTTAAAACACCAATTTTGCACAAAATGGGAAACCTATGGTATTTTAGTGTAATCTGGCTATTCCTCAGTTGAAGTGGCCTCTTTAACACTTAAATATACTAGGTTAGCTAACACACTCATCAATTTTCCATCACAACTCACAAACCACCAAAATTAGCACCAATTTAGCAATAATCGCACTCCGAAGCTAAACTAACACACAACTAGGCAAACTAGGAATTGGGTTCAGAAAATATACCCTATGGGATCCTAGAAAGCTGGTGAGGAGGTGTATGGAGGAGGTGAAAGCTTCTGCAAGTGCTGAGCTCCTCCTGCTCTGCTGCTGCCTCTGCTTCTGTTGCTGCTTCTGCTTCTGCTGCTGCTGATGATAATGATGGTGATGCTGTTGTCTCTGTTGTTGTTGTAGTCTTTGTTGTTGTTGCTGTTGTTGCTGCTGCTACTGATGTTGATGATGTTGTTGTTGTTGTTATTGTAGTTGATGTTGCTGTTGTTGTCGTTGTAGTTGATGTTGCTGTTGCTGTTGTTGATGGTGATGCAAGCTGCTGCTGCTGGAGCTCTCTCAGGTGAGTGTGTGTGTGTGAGAGAGAGAGTGTGAGAGAAAGAAAATGAGGAGAAGAAAATGAGAGCAAGGCCAACCCCTCTCTTCCTTTCTCTTCCCACAATAAATGAGCATGGCATGAGCCATGTTGCCCCATGCTTTCCCTCTCTCTCTCTCCCCAAAGTCAACAACTCAACCAAAGAAAAAAAAATAAAACCCTTATTAAAATTCATTTTCATTAAAAACAACCATGCACTTAAACAACCCAAAACACCTAAACCAAACTTAACACTAGATTAAGCAATGGTTAAACCACAATTTACATCCTAGTTTACATGCACAAGTGTGTGTGTGCCTAACAAAATTCTAATAAAATACACATTAAATAGGATAAAATATTAAAAACTTAATTTGGTAAACTTTTTATTAAAAACCACACATTAAAATATAATTAGCTACAAAACACATTCTAAGGTGTTACAGATAAGTATTGATTTATTTATCAATTACATAACACTTATCATATTCTTTATCATCTTCTTCTTCATCTTCAAGTTGAAGAAAGCTTGCACCATCAATGGCAACTAGCCAAAATGAGTGAGAAATCCAAATCTAAAGTCTACCCACTTCCTATTTCTTCATCCTCTACCTCTTGCCAAGTTGTATAGGGTGTTTCCTTCACAAGTTTTCAAGGCTTGGTGAAGTTGGAGCTTGTTCTTGTGATACCTCGACGTAGATCATCTTCGGCATCGAACCGACGATCAAGCCCGCCCATTCTTCGATGATGACGATGCTAGAGTCATGGGTACGATTTGGACAGCGAGGGGACTTCATCATGGAGCCTAGGAGGTGGTGGACCGGATCTACAAAGGTTGTAGCCCCTTTCCTTTAGATACATTTCCGTTTACTTGCTTGATTCGCCTATTTATCTAGTTAACGATCCGTATTAGGGTTTGTAGGCACTTGAAAAATTTAAATTGGTCGTGTTTGATCACTTGTGAGACTCCACTAGTGTGCCTAGGAACCCTACAGGCACGTAAATATGGACCTCGAATCCATATTTCTCCATACAAAAGAACTGTATGGAGAGCAGTCTCGTATCGCAAGATACGAAGTGTCGAAGAAGCTATTTTCGGCAAGGTTGGCCATCGGATCATCGGTAGCGGAACACGTGCTTAAGATGATTGGCTTCATTGAGGAGCTCGCGAAACTTGGGACCACGTTAGAGAACGAGCTCTATACGGACTTGATTCTCCAGTCCCTTCCTTCCACTTACACCCAGTTTATCCTGAACTTCAACTTACAAGAAAAAGAAGTTGAACTTTCAGTGCTCCTCAACATGCTGAGGAGCGCAGAGGGCACCCTACAGAAAGGTAGGGAAACATCCACTTTGTTTGCAGGAGGATCTTCCTCTTCTAGGTCCAAGGCGAAAGCCATGGGAAAGAAGAAGAAAGGCCCCGCCAAACCAAGGGGCGGTGTTAGTAAAGTGGATACGAAGGGAAAAGAAAAAGCAACAAAGGTAGCGAGAAGGCTTGTGGATAAGGAAGAGTGCTTTTTCTGTCATAAGAGTGGTCACTGGAAGAAAGATTGCAGGGCTTGGAACGCCAGGACACAGGAACTGAAGCAAGTTGCGGCTTCAGCTTCAGGTGTGTATGTTATTGAAAACTGTCTATCAATAAACTCTACTTCCTGGGTATTGGATACCGGATCAGGATCTCATATCTATAATTCTTTGCAGGCGTTGAGAAACCGTAGGGTTTTGAAGGCAGGTGACATGACCCTCAAAGTTGCAAACGGAGCTGGCATGGATGCTAAGGCCGTGGGGGACTATCACCTGGGGTTGTCAGATGGACACGTTTTGGTTTTGCGTAATTGCTATTTTTTACCCAACGCAACTTGTAATATCATTTCTGTATCTTTGATTTCTAAAGAAGGTTATGAATTTGTGTTTGTAAGTAATGTTGTGAACATTCACCTTAATCAAGTTCTGATTGGGTCAGGTACATTAAGCAATGGTATATACGTATTAAACTAACCACAGATTTTCAATGTCCAGAATACACACAAAAGAAAGTCTCCGGAAATAAATCAGAATTTCTTATGGCATTGTAGACTGGGTCACATCAATGAGAGAAGGTTGACGAAGTTACATACAGAAGGATATTTGAATCCGTTCGAGTATCAATCGTATGCCACTTGTCAATCCTGTCTCAAAGGAAAGATGACAAAGACTCCGTTCACTGGACACGGAGTAAGAGCGAGCGAGCTCTTGGGACTCGTACACAGCGACGTGTGCGGTCCAATGTCTACACATGCGCGAAGCGGTTATTCTTACTTCATTACTTTTACGGATGACTTTTCAAGGTACGGTTATGTCTTCTTAATGAAACATAAATCCGAAGCCTTTGGAAAATTCCAGGAATATAAGAATGAAGTAGAAAAACAAACCGGCAAAAGTATCAAGATTCTAAGATCGGATCGAGGTGGTGAATACTTGAGTGCCGAGTTCCTGGACTATTTAAAAGAGAACGTAATTCTCTTTCAGCTTACTCCTCCATACACTCCGCAACATAACGGTGTATCGGAGAGACGGAACCGGACCCTATTGGATATGGTACGTTCCATGATGAGTAACGCTGAGTTACCGTGATCATTCTGGGGGTATGTGCTAGAATCAGCTGCATACCTTTTGAACTGAGTTCCCACTAAGACTGTGCCTACTACACCATATGAGATGCGGTGTGGGAAGAGACCCTATCTTAATCACATTAAGACATGGGAAAGTCCAACTTTTGTCAAAAAGCAGCATGCGGACAAGCTCGAGGCACGCTCAGTACAGTGCAAGTTCGTGGGATATCCAAAGAACTCCAAGGGATATTTCTTCTACTGCGAAGAGGAACAAAAGGTTTTTGTTTCTCGTCATGCCCACTTTCTAGAACACCAGTTCTTAGAAAAGGAAATTAGTGGGAGCGCGGTAGAATTGGAAGAAATTCCAGAACCACAGACTATTACTGAAAGCTTAGTGGAACCAGAGGGTTCAAAAAGAACAGGACATTCCTACGCCGCTCCGCAGGAGTAGTAGGCAGTCTCATCCGCCCGAGAGATACTACGGTTTTCTCATAGACGGGGATAGAGAGGATTGCATCATAGATTATGATGAGCCTACTAGCTTCCAGCAGGCTGTTCAGAGCGTTGACTCGGTAAAATGGATGGATGCAATGCGGACCGAAATGGAGTCCATGTACACCAACAAAGTATGGACGTTGGACGATGCTCTAGATGGGGTAAAACCTGTAGGAAGCAAGTTGATCTTCGAAACGAAGATTGGTGTAGATGGACAGGTTGAGACCTATAAAGCTAGACTGGTTGCAAAGGGTTTTCGTCGAAGACCTGGTTTGGACTATGACGAGACCTTTTCTCCAGTAGCTATGCTGAAATCCATTCGGATCCTTCTTGCCATTGCTGCCTTCCACGATTATGAGATTTGGCAGATGGATGTAAAGACCGCTTTTCTAAATGGAAATTTAGAGGAGTGTGTTTATATGGACCGGCTAGAAAGTTTCATTCAGAGTGGGAGCAGCGGAAAGGTGTGCAAGTTGCTTAAGTCCATCGATGGACTAAAGCAGGCATCGCGGAGTTGGAACATTTGTTTTGATGAGACGGTCAAGGAATTTGGCTTTATCAAAAATCCAGATGAACCATGCATCTATAGTAGATTTGTAGTGAGAACTGTAGTATTTCTCGTTTTATACGTGGATGACATTCTCTTAATAGGAAATGACATTCCTATGCTACAATCTGTCAAGGGGTTCTTGTCACACAGGTTCTCCATGAAAGACCTGGGTGATGCCTCATACATCCTGGGGATCCGGATCTATTATGATAGATCCAAGAGGATATTAGGACTTTCACAGTCCAGGTACATCGACACCATACTGAAAAGATTTAGTATGGAAGATTCCAAACGCGGTAACCTACCGGCTTGTCACGGGATCACCCTCTCTAAAGAGATGTCTCCCAAGACTGATTTGGAGAGGGATCGCATGTCTATTATACCCTACGCTTCTGCGGTAGGCTCTATAATGTATGCGATGTTGTGTACCAGACCGGATGTAGCTTATGCACTAAGTGTAGTAAGCCGGTATCAGTCAAACCCTGGGGAGAAACACTGGATAGCGGTAAAGAACATTCTCAAGTACCTGAGAAGGACTAAGGAGATGTTCTTGGTGTATGGCGGAAAAGACCTCCAGATCGAGGCCTTTGCTGACTCCAGCTTCCAGAGTGACAAGGATGATTCCAAGTCCATGTCGGGTTTTGTCTTTACCCTCAATGGAGTGGCGGTGTGTTGGAAGAGTTCCAAACAGGAAACCGTTGCAGACTCAACGATGGAAGCGGAATACATCGCTGCATCTGATGCCGCAAAAGAAGCTGTCTGGATGAGGAAGTTCTTGAAAGAACTTCAGGTGGTTCCGTCCATTGTTGATCCAGTACCTCTGTATTGCGACAACAACGGGGCTATAGCTTTAGCAAAGGAACACAGGTCCCATCAGAGATCCAGACACATCTTGAGGCGGTATCACCTGATCAGGGAGATCGTGGATCGCCAGGAGATCGAGGTTCGGAGGGTTGCTTCAGAAGATAACACTGCAGATCCATTCACCAAGGCCTTGCCCCAGACTCAGTTCGAGCGGCTGATCGAGATGATAGGTCTTTGATACGCCAGTACATGGCCTTAGTGCAAGTGGGAGATTGTTAGTGTATATACCCTAGAGGCCATTACTGTATCATACTAGTTTGTATATTACTTAATGGAAGCTTGGGATATTCACCTTGTATATACAAACTTGATTAATATAGTATTATGCTACTTGGTTTGTTTCTACTTCAATGTGTACATGTGTTTATTTTAGTATATCACCTATACACATTAGTGGAGCCCTTAGGATCTTTGCTTGATTACCAGCGTTGTGATGGCAGTCACACTAGTAGGGGCTGGGTAATCTATAAGCACATCCTTATGCAGGTCCCTAGTCGCAGGACTATCGAGACAGGGCATCGATACTCCGGAGTAGACTAGCGTATGCGCTTCTCATCCAAGTGTGGGAGATGGTCTGTCCCACAGCCATCAGTACATCGTACTAGAGATAGTATGCGGTTGCTCGTTGGGTTACGAGTACACTGGACAGGACTCATCGGGAACTGTTGGTTGGTACTATACCTATCGTCAGTTATCAGTTCCCGGGTGACATGAGTATAGCTTAGTCCGATGACTTGACACTGTCACTTCGCCTCGAGTGTGTTCCCACTGTACTTAGATTACTACCCTACCACGGCTCAAAGGAGTCGTGCAAACAGGTAGTAGTTGGGTGCAGTCCCGAAGCACTTGGAGGCAGTGACGGTTAGACAGGATTCGTCTCTCCCGGTATTGGGGGTTGACATCGCGCTGTGTCTAGGAGAGCCATTACACGAGTAGTCCCTGGCTAGGGCAAGCGAGATATACTGGTAGGCTTCCAATATTATCTCAGGGTGTTCTGGGCTTCACTCCGACACGACTTGTACCGCTATTAGGGGACTGACGTTTACCGCCCCCTAAGCCCACCATGCGATGTATCAGACGAACAGACCGGACTGTACGGAGACTGTCACATTCAGGCTCAGTAGGAGTTCAGATGGGTTTCACCTCGTCAGTCTTCTTATCGGCATCTACCTGGGGACCGTTACGCACAGCTAGTGCCGCTTGCGGTCTGTGGTTAAACCCACTGCCAGCGTAGTGTCGAGTCTTTAGAGTCCCACACAGAAAGCTATTCGCCTTCAGGCAAAAGAGTAGAGGTCGCATGGTTTTGGAACAGGTCGCATGGGTTTGCAACAGGGTTCGGTCACATCCGTGCACTTGTGCACGTACAGTGTCCGGACAGTTAACACTAGCGGGCTTTGGTTTAAGCCAGATCCTATTGTACGTTTTGGGATTGGTTTTATCTCGTATGTATTCGTGTTCCTCGGAACGCGGATGCGGGTGTGTATACACAGTTGACGGAAAGACAGAGGCAGAGGATTCTCATTAGGATTGTTGACTGTTGACTGTTGACCATTGACTTTTTGGAAAACCCTAATGAGAATATGATATATGATTAACAATAATATTAATTAAGTATTATGGTGACATGGTTGTTGAGGGGTTGACTTTGTTGACTTGTTGACTTTGTTGATCGGTTGACTAGGTTGGACTAGTTGACCATCATGATGACAATGGCTATCATTTCATGGCAAAGACTTTTGCTTGCTTGTTTCTCTTGTGCAAAATGAGTGCATGAAATGATATGGCTATTGTAGCTTAAACCATCACATAATACTTGATTGCTATGTTTTGTTATGATGGTTTTGGATTATGAGAGCCAAGAGAGAAAAGTCTTTCTCATTCTATCATTTTTCCATTCTCTCTCTTGTTCTTGAGCTCTCATCCTCTTCCTCTTGCTCTCCCTCTCTTTGGTCTATGGTTCACTTGTCTCATGTGTTGATAAGCAAGAACCATAGAGAAAAATCCCAACACACTCTCCTCTAATCACTCTAGTTCACAAGGTTTAGCAAACCGAGTGAACTAGTTTCTTCAAAGTTCGAGGAAGAAGCCAAAGGCAGAAGCTTTCGGGTGGATCGATCTTCGGCGCAAGGAGACGACGGGGTGAAGCCGATCCGTACACCATCGAGGTTTGAAGACGAAGGAGTTCAAGAAAGAAAGGTATAACCCCCTAACCGAGTAGTTAACAACTCATAGTTAGGTTGTTAGTTAGATGTTTAACAAAGATCTGGTTTTGAGTCCAATGTTACCTCCTCTAGAAAATTGTTTTTCACCATATTCCGCATGCCCGAAAGTACCGGGAGAGGTAGCATGGAAAGTACTGGGAGAGGTAGCATGGACTTACAATTCTTCTTATGGGTCTTCAACTATCTCGATGCGTAAGCTATAACCTTCCCATGCTGCATCAAAACACATCCCAAACCTTTCCCAGATGCATCGCTGTGAATCACCAATTCTCCGGAACCGTCTGGCACGGTTAGAACAGGTGCGATTATCAACCTCTGCTTCAACACCTCAAAAGCTGACGCACACTTATCCGTCCATACAAACGGTACTTCCTTGCGCGTAAGCTTGGTCAATGCTCAGCCAAACGAGAAAAATTCTCCACGATCCTTTTATAATACCTGGCAAGTCCAAGAAATTTCTTATCTCCGCAACATTCTTCGGAATCGTCCATTCTCGAACTGCTGTAATCTTTTAGGATCAACGGCGATTCCATCTCTAGCCACACGTGCCCCAACATTTCACTTCTTCAAGCCAAAACTCGCTCTTGCTCATCTTTGCATATAATTTTCTTGCCTCAATGTCTGTAATGCGATTTTCAAATGTTTTGCATACTCTTCAATACTCCTTTGAGTAGACCAGAATCTCATCAACGAACACCACTATAAACTGGTCTAAGAATAGTGGAAAGATTCGGTTCATCAAGTCCATAAATATCGCCGGTGCATTCGTTACTCCGTAGGACATCACTAAGTAGTCGAAATGTCCATACCGAGTTATGAACGCAGTCTTGCAAATATCTTCTGATTTAACTCGGACCTGATGATATCCGGATCGTAAATCCAGTTTCGAGAATAACCTCGCGCCACTAAGCTGCTCGAACAATACGCCAATGCGACGGATCGGGTACTTATCCCAAATAGTCACCCGGTTTAAATTCTCAAAAATCGATGCACAACCTCTTTGTGACATCATCTTATTTGCTAGAAGAACTGGAGCTCTCCAAAGTGAGTTACTGCTGCGAATCACTCCTTCTCTAGCAATTCGGCAACCTGCTTCTTGACTTCTTCCAACTCCACTAGTGCCATCGGGTAATACGCCTTTGAGATTGGCGCTGCACCAGGAACAAAATCAATCGCGAACTCCACGTCTCGCTTCGGCGGTAAACATGATATGTCTTCAAGCACGTCCATGAATTCTCGAACTATAGCCGGTGCTTCTTTCTTATCAACTTCCATCGACGAAAGAACATTGTTTGTCGGCCTAGCCCTAAACTCGACTGGCCCGGCAAAACCGCTCCCTTCAGCAAAACAAACTTCGGATGTCCGGAAATCTGGAGAATCACTTTCCTTTCCTTACAATCAATATGAGCATAGAAAGTGCCGCGAAAATCCATTTCCAAGACAACAACAAACAAAGGGATGCACAAGAATTGAATAATTCTAATGCGCTAAAGCATGAACAAGTAAGATACCGAGATGACTTCATCCGAAGTCAAGATGCCGAAGAGGATTAAGCACGGAAAACAAGATTCAAGCTGGCGATAAAACAATAACTGGTAAGCAATGAAACTTAGAAAAACAAGGTAATATAACGATCATGGAATAAGGAAGTGAATCAAGACCAGGACTCCAAGTTACTCAAATAGAGTACCGCATTGTAACCATGCTGCAGTTCATGGGTACAATTACATAACTCCACTCGAGTCGCCCAAATCCCAGTATCAGAATCAAAGAACAGGGAGAAACAATAGAGAACCCAAAAGGTTTTAAGCCGAGAAGCAAAGTTGTTTGCATATCGTCAAGACGAAGGATAAAAGAAAGATATGATTCAAGAATCACGATAACAAGGTGGCTGGACATGTTCCTAATCACGAGTATTCTGATTCGTGTATTGGGTCCAATACATGACTACAAAAGAATCAAACCCGATTAACCTATATCCTTGCCTCTGATACTAAAAGAACCATGTCACGCCCTGCTTCCAAGAGTACGCTAAGATGGGCACGTGACATAGCCAACCATGTTACCTGTGGATAGGAAAAATCTTTCCACAGTCACATTACGGCTGTAGAGATATCAAGAACAGGAAAGTAAACTAACTATCTAGTACATGTCCATGAGCCAGAATGAATGAATCAAGAATAATAATATGCGGAAGCAAAAGATACAACAAATGAAACACCTGGAAAGTAAAACTGCATACTAACAGGATCCTTACCGCTCGGTCTAACAGCGGCAAAACTCCTGATCAGTCTGCAACAAAGGTAGAGGATCTGGGCCATGCAAAACCCAGACGTCAGCGCGTCATAACATCAAGCAATTGTATAAACAGGGTAGCAAGACATGCAAGTATAATCATAAAAGGTAAAGCAATTGTAACAACAATATAAATCAAGGCAGTGACAGGTAGTGTGCAGTGAGTAATCTAAACTGGTCTATTGCGTTAAATACTCTCAAGTCTTTGAAATCAATTTGATGAATCATCGATGTAACTCAATAGTATCCCGTGCGTGCCCGGGATCACGGTGAAGATTCTCGGGCTGAAACCGAGACATGCTGCTAGGCACTAAAGGAAAGGGTAAAGATAAATGATGTCCATGGCATCATTCCAAGGCTGGCCTAGCCTCTAAAAGGTAATGGATAACGATGAAAGATGTCAGCAGCATCATCCTAAGGATGGCCCAGCCTCTAAAACTGATCAGTAAAGGTAGCACACTGTCGAGTTACAAGTCAGGTTTCGTCATTGATTTCCCCATACCCCCAAGTTATATGTGTTAAAGTCAAATATTTAAATAATTGAGAGCTAATGCCAATACAGGATCAGGCAGGTACATGTTTGTCTGGATAGACAACAGGAACGGTCCGTAAGGACAACAGGTCAGGTTTGTTGGCATTAGACACAAGATCAGGTAACAGGTAAACCATGGTACATCAGGTCAAGCCAGGTAATTTATAAAGGTGTCATGTCATGTCAAGAGTTGCACGGTACTATGTCGTGTCAAGTAATAGGTGTAGCAAGTCATGTCAGGGTGTACAAGATATTGTGTGGGTGCTCATAATCAAGCTAGCATAAACATGGTATACAGAACAAGCATGTGTGCTAATATAATCAACAAGCTGGAACTTGTAACGTGAAATGCAATTAGGTACAGATTAAGGTATGTAGATGCACAGTTATCAGTTTGGGTTGAAGGGATAATTTCAACATTACATGAATACAGTAAAACGAATGTGGATGATAAAATCATGTTAATATGTACTAAGTAATCTAGAGATGCAATTGAATATAAATTAGGTTAAATGCATGCAAATGGTCGTCCGACAGGTGATCGCACGCCAAAAGCGTGTCGGATATTTAAGAGTTCTAAAGTTTAACCGCGATCAGGACGGTGTTGCTTTGCAGCTAGCCGCGATGAGCACGGGTCGATCCACAGGGAGATGGTAAGTTTTTAGGCTTGTTTTAACGAGTTAACAACATGGCGGATTTGTTCGTTATCTAACTTATGTGTTATATTCAAGTATAAGGCTTGTTAGGAAACGATAGGATAGTGTAAGTTAATGGATTCCGTATTCAAGTACTTTGAGACGAACTTAACCAATGAATCTAGAACAATCGGCAACAACGTGGATGAGGGGACTTAAGCACGGTATTCATGGAATCCGGCTTATTGACCCTTGTTCGTCCGTTCTTGTCTCTTGCTTTCGCCTCCGGCTAAACCGAATGCAACCGGTCACGGTTAGGAATCACCTTTACCTTGGTAGGGTAGGGTGCCTAACGGAGCGCTTGCGTAAGGTTTGGGCGGAGTTTCAAATGGAAAAGACGCGAAAAGGAAATGAAAAATGAAATGTTAACTTACAATATCTTTCTCTTTTCCTAACAACAATATTCACACCATTCACAAAACAAACCACAAAGAGATAACAAAAGAGAAGAACAAAGATAAGATTACAAGAAAGTAATTAAAGTGCATGGTAATAAATTGCAAGTAATAAAAGACAAGAATGAAAATGCATGTAAGTAAAAGAGCGAGTAAGAAAGACTAAGAACCATAGAACCCAAAACAAGACATGGGTTCAATAACCAAATCTTAAACTTGCAAGCTCAATGAAGAGGTTGCAAGATCAAGAAGAGGCAAAGAACTCATGGTGAATGAAGACACAAAAGAGATCTTTATTAATCATCAAGAACGATACAACCCCTTGAGATCAATATCCAACCCTTAAAATTTCAAGCTCAATGAAGAGGTAGAAGGATCAAGAGAAGGTTAAGAACTCAAGGGGACTAAGCTATTTACAAGAAATGAGAATAGAATCCAAGACTAAAAAAATGACTAAAGAACGATCTTTGAACCTTTGCCCCAAGGTCTGTATTTATAGGATCCAAAGAATGGAGGGAAATTCGAATTTTTAAATCAACACAGAATCTTTAGCATTGAATGCTCATTACTTCATGTCCATTTGTGACTTGATTCTTGTCTTCCCCATCATGGTCCATGCTGATTTGTCTATTTGAATTTGATTTGCACTTAGTTTTGGAAGAAAATTTGAATCTTTAAATCACACACATAATCTTAACCATTAAATGCTCATTACTTCATTCCCACATATGGCTTGATTCATATCTACCTCATTATGGCTCATGCTGATTTGTTTGATTGCCTTTGATTTGAACACATGCTTTTTAGTCTTGAATGAATATAATATCATATGCATATAAAATCATATCCTTGATTGCATATAAAATCATATCCACATGTGCTTAAAAGTCTTGTGTACACACTTGTTGTGTTGGACCATTTAGATAAAAAAAAATGTGTACACAACTTGTTGCGTAAAGGAGCTCCTGAAGTATCGGTCGGTTAGCGTTTCTGGTCGCAGTGTCTTCCCTCAAGTGATATATCCGTGCTGTTGGAAACATTTCCAGTATTTTGTCATGGATACCTATAATCTGTAATACTAAGCAGACACTGGTCAATAATATCGATAAATACAATAATTAGATAATGAATGAGCGGTATTAGAATGCAATTTTCTGATATGAACAAATACCCCCAAACTTATCTATTGCTCGTCCCGAGCAAAACCATTTATTCACAAAAGAAAATCCTAACCACACGCGATTGCACTGAGCGTGTGCAACAAGCCGTTAAACCTTTAGGTGTCCCTAGTAGGAGGAGTGTTGTCTCCTGAGGGTTTTCAGCGGATACTACCCAAAAAATCCCGTCAAGCTAGTTTTGCGAAATAACTATGATTCAAACCCTAAGGTTTTTGTTTTAAAAAAAATAGTAATTCTATTATCCTAAATTTAGAACTATCGAATCTTTATTTTTCACTCCTCGCTTCTCGTTTAACTTAAGATTTTATATGTCTTTACGTGCAGTGCAAATAATGTCGTTAAGTTTCAAAAGGATCGATTAAAGTCGTCATGTCACAAAATAAAGCCCAGATAAAAATTTAAAAAGGATCACATAAGTTTTATAAAGAGTTAAGTATTTCTCAAGTTTCGTTTTCCAGTAAGGTTTCAAATTCAGAATTTCTATCTTCCTTAACAGGAAACTAGGTCTTATTTTTCACTCCACCTTTTTCTTGTTTTCATTTCATACACACCATTGTGAACGTGCAATAGTCTTTATCATAGAATAAAACCTCCATATCTCCGCTAGAAATAGTTTTTTATAAAAACCTTCTTTTTGTCAAGATTATTCTCACACAAAGAACCATTATGAATTTTAACTCGGAGAGAACACTTGCTTGACTTTGTTTTAATCTGGACTTTCTAGGCTTCTTAGCGAGCTTTGGGCCAATGCTCCCAAACCAGTTGGTTTTAGGGCATTAGGTGTAGAGACACCCCAACGGACTTAATTACTCAAGTTACCTAGGCCCAAAAACAAAAGACAATGATGATTTAATGCGAACGGAGATATAACCGGTAGTTCAATTATTTTTTTGGATATAAGACGTGTTTAGTGGATTAGGTGTGTAATCATTCCAATCAAGATTCAGATGGGTTCTTCTTCAGAATTAGTTCCAATTAAGGCGTCAATAATATCCCTTCATATCCACCTCTCTTTATAAACTAGTCTTGATATTACTTATTTCAGAACAAACCTATTTGATCCTCAGAAAAGAGTTTATCCAAAAAAAATTTCAAACATAATAGACTTGTCATCTAATTCTCAAAACTCACGACACGTGTAGTGTGATATAAAGACATATATCAGCATTAGTTAACTTCAAAGGAGAGTTATTTTTCAGGTTTTCAAAATCTAAAAATAGGATTTAGTTGTTCCAATCTTATTAAACAAAACCGTCGAAATATTGAATCTAAGTTCTCCCACTAGCTAACTTGACGACAAAGTTTTTATGTTTTTAGAAAATTTTCTGATTTTTATGGGTTTTTTTAAATAAGTATGCAAATGCAGAATATACAAATGAATGCGAAGGTAGAAAGCTTACCGAGCGCACCCCCAAACTTAAACTTGACAGTGCCCTCACTGTCAGGCTACACCAAGAGGGTCAAAATTGTCGGCGCTCCTTAAAAAAAAATTATATACAAAAATAAAAGCAATCCAAAAAAATAAAAAATAAAAATATACACAAAAAGGTTCCTCCCAAACTTAAGTAAAACAGTGTTTCCACTGTTAAGCGTTGAACTTCAGGATTAGGAGGGAAAGAGAACAGTATCAAGCTATACAAGGCCTTACACAGGCTGAAAGTGAGCACCAACCATTCAAAAATTCTATCTCTGTAATATGCGGGTTAGTGAAAGAAGATGAAGAGAAAAGAAATGGAGAATACGCGAGACCATATGGAGATAGAAGCGTGATATGGTCTCGGTATATGAGAGGAAGAATGGCGGAAGGGAAAAAGAAATGGTGTACGAACTTGAGAGTGAAACTGGAGTGAATAAATTAGCGCAATATGTAATGACCGATGTTTAAAAAGCGATTGTGCTAATCTATCAACCCGTCAAGAGATTGGGTCAAATCCCTCAAGATTCGTCAGAAAACATGGGTACGCCGAACTCGGTAAACCAGACATAGTAAATCAAAGTGATACAGTTTCTTGCAAGGTCGG
The DNA here is from genome assembly GCA_030015575.1 of Agapanthus africanus. Taxonomy (NCBI): domain Eukaryota; kingdom Viridiplantae; phylum Streptophyta; class Magnoliopsida; order Asparagales; family Amaryllidaceae; genus Agapanthus; species Agapanthus africanus. The sequence goes on from JASDDO010000012.1 coordinate 274,178,712, forward strand.
AACGATGGAAGGGACGAAGGGGAGTGATTTAGGGATAGTCTTATTCTCACCTAAGTAAACTGTCTCGAACTCGAAAGATTCCATCAATGGTTTGAATTGACTGTGAGCAACCGAGTTTGATGGTTCAACTAACTCATCTGAAAATTCGAAGGACTCAAACTCGGGCGGTGAGTCTTCAACATCGTCCAAAAAAGTGAAACACTCGTAATCGTTATCAGCTGTGAGAAGAGTGTCAGATTCAAGGAGGAACGCACTAGTGGCGTCAAATGTGCTGTGATTGAACAGAAATTTTTCAAACTCACAGTCCTCCTGCATGATCTTTTGCGTGGTCGGAACGATGGAAAGGATGGAGGGTGATTTAGGAAGTATAACAGTTAAAGGTTCAGGAGGATGAATTGGAAAATCCGACACATCAAACAAAAATGGTTCATCCTCAATACTATCCTCATAATTCTCCTCAAAAATTATCTCATCCATGGAAATCTCATCAAAATCAAGACGCATATGAAGTTCGGGAGAAACATTTAATGACTCGGGATGATGAATTGGAGAGAAAATTTCAGTCAAATCTACGGGTTCATCATCCAAAATACTCCCTGCGTCAATATCCTCAATCAAGTGAAAATTAATATTCCAGACTCCTGATCAAAAGCATGGATTTCAATCGATTCTGGTTCTAAGATGGAAGGGTAGAGGTCAAAAGGTTTAGGATTGGTTTCACTTGGAATGGACCCTTCACAATCTGGTAAATCAAACACTACAAAATCGCACAACTCATTAAACGTTCTATCTTTAATCGTTCAATCTTTTGGGACACTAGATAGACATTCAAAACTGGAGTTGTGTGATTCAATTTGCAATGGGCAGGTTTGATTAGGAAGGGTGTACAGTTCACTTTCACTACTCAAATTCTCATCCTGTCCTACCGCCTCATCATACATTGTAAAATGTGGAGCTAGTTGAAAACTAGCTACCGGGTCACTAGGTTGTATGAGGGCGGCCATGGACGCATTCAAATCCATCATCTATTGGCATGACGCTACCCTAAAGTCTTTCAACATTTGTTCTAGACTAGACATGGGTTGTGAAGGGGTTTCAGTAAAAGATTCAAAGTTGTTTTGATACTGGAAACTCCCAAATGACGGTTCAGAAGCAATGTCCAGGAAGGTGTACAAGTCGGGTAGGACTGATAGGAATTGAAAGGCTGGACAGAGGTAGGATCAACATACAAATAAGAAGGTGAATGGAATTGTTGATCCAAAGAATTTGTAGTAGTGAAAGGAGCGAAAGATCAGTTACAGGATTGTTCAATATGTTCATCGATGGACAAAAGACGAATTGTGAAAGGGGTATCAACATAAGAGAGTGGGGGAGGTTGAAAAGGTTGATACAAAGTGGATTGCGGAGTGCAAGTGTTTGTCCTAGACGCGTCTATGCGATCTTTCAATGAAATTTTTGGAATGGATGGATCGTTCGAAGTTCGACCAAAACAAGAACCGTGAGAAGTTATGTCTAGTTGTGGGTACCAAAGTTCGGCAAGGGTTTTTTGAGGTGGGGTACCCATGATATGAAGAGAGAAAGAAAGAAAGGAAGAGAAAAGGATGGGAAAAGAATGTGGTTTTTTTATAGTTTTTTTAGTTAGTTATTAACAAAAGAATGAAATATACAAAAAAAGAATCTGTACAAAAACAATCATGACACAAAAATACCACACACCTAATCGTTCTAGGGTTAACCTAGGTCAACTAGACCTGCTCAAGAACTTGATTGTCGAAGTAAAACTGTGTCGAGAAACAGGCTCAAGATATACAGATCACGAGGCCAGGTAAGTGCAAAGATAAGGGGAGGTTTTCCGACGCTTTCGCGTAGGTCCTTAATTAAATAACCCTTTCACTTTTGGCGATTTCTCCGTTAACACTTTCCTCGACACCCTGTAAATAATATACCGTTAAGCGGTGTTCTAAACACAGTTAATTTCTCCTAGTGAGCGCGAAGTCCTTAAAGGCTTAAAGTCTAGTTTCTTTTAAAATTTGTGTTGGTAAACGTTATGTTCAAGTTCGTGATTTGTGGGCCACGGAAAAAGTGATGAAATCCTTTACCGTATGTTGTGGGGTTCGCTTGCCCTTAAGTCCGTATTAATGTATGCAATGCGCAATTCAAAATTTTTTGTTCAAATAATAAAAAAATCGTTTTTTTACTTTAAGCGCAGCACTGCAACAAATACGGGTTAGTCAATTTTTGGCGTTTGCTAGCGAACTTGCAAAGAATCCTGCAAAGATATTATATTGGAAGCGTCGGATTTGAGAAGAAGGTGTTAGTAAAGTACGTACCGTTAAGTTGTGGGTTAAGAAACCCCCGTTGAATCGAATCCGGTAAGCTTGAAAAGTTCGCTTTCGCGGGTCAAACTTCCCGAATCTTTGGCACCGTTCTTCGTAACCACCTTGATTTTGAATGTGCACTTTGCTCCCCACGCTCGCTGTTCGCAAATCCGCAAAATCTGAAATGTCGGAAAAAATGGATATTAGTACTGAAAAACGATACGAATGCCCAAATACCTGCACACTAAAAATTATAAAAAACAAACAATACAAATAGGACAAAATAGAACACTGGAGCTCAGAGGAGAAATTGAAGGCAAGAGGTGGTGAAAGGGGCGGCGTCTCCGGATTTGGTGATGATGTCGCGGACCAACTTGATGAGGTAGGGCTCCAAATTTCAAAAGTAGTCTCAGTGTTCCACTAATGCCACACTGGTATTGTTTATCTTTTTATTTTGGTTACAGAGTGCAAGCAGATATAAAATCCAGAGAACAAAATGGTTAGCTTGTGTTAATTTTTTGTTTGGTTTTGAAATTTTGAATTTTTTTTAGTTTGTTTTAGAAAATAAGGTTACATGGATATTAACAAGATTAACCCGAAATAACAAAAAAAAAACGTTACCGTCTCCCCGGCAACGGAGCCATTTGATCGCACGCCAAAAGCGTGTCGGATATTTAAGAGTTCTAAAGTTTAACCGCGATCAGGACGGTGTCGCTTTGCAGCTAGCCGCGATGAGCACGGGTCGATCCACATGGAGATGGTAAGTTTTTAGGCTTGTTTTAACGAGTTAACAACGTGGCGGATTTGTTCGTTATCTAACCTATGTGTTATATTCAAGTATAAGGCTTGTTAGGAAACGATAGGATAGTGTATGTTAATGGATTCCGTATTCAAATACTTTGAGACGAACTTAACCAATGAAGCTAGAACAATCGGTAACAACGTGGATTAGGGGACTTAAGCACGGTATTCATGGAATCCGGCTTATTGACCCTTGTCCGTCCGTTCTTGTCTCTTGCTTTCGCCTCCGGCCAAACCGAATGCAACCGGTCACAGTTAGGAATCACCTTTACCTTGGTAGGGTAGGGTGCCTAACGGAGCGCTTGCGTAAGGTTTGGGCGGAGTTTCAAATGGAAAAAACGGGAAAAGGAAATGAAAAACGAAACGTTAACTTACAATATCTTTCTCTTTTCCTAACAACAATATTCACACCATTCACAAAACAAACCACAAAGAGATAACAAAAGAGAAGAACAAAGAAAAGATTACAAGCAAGGAATTAAAGTTCATGGTAATAAATTGCAAGTAATAAAAGACAAGAATGAAAATGCATGTAAGTAAAAGAGCGAGTAAGAAAGACTAAGAACCATAGAACCCAAAACAAGACAGGGGCTCAATAACCAAATCTTAAACTTGCAAGCTCAATGAAGAGGTTGCAAGATCAAGAAGAGGCAAAGAACTCATGGTGAATGAAGGCACAAAAAAGATCTTTATTAATCATCAAGAACGATACAACCCCTTGAGATCAATAACCGACCCTTAAACTTTCAAGCTCAATGAAGAGATTGAAGGATCAAGAGAATGTTAAGAACGCAAGGGGACTAAGCTATTTACAAGAAAGGAGAATAGAAAACTTGGACAAAGAATGACAATCCAAGACTAAAAAAATGACTAAAGAATGATCTTTGAACCTTTGCCCCATGGTCTGTATTTATAGGCTCCAAAGAATGGAGGGAAATTCGAATTTTTAAATCAACACAAAATCTTTAGCATTGAATGCTCATTACTTCATGTCCATTTGTGACTTGATTCTTGTCTTCCCCATCATGGTCCATGCTGATTTGTCTATTTGAAATTGATTTGCACTCAGTTTTGGAAGGAAATTTGAATCTTTAAATCACACACATAATCTTAACCATTAAATGCTCATTACTTCATTCCCACATATGGCTTGATTCATATCTTCCCCATTATGGCTCATGCAGATTTGTTTGATTGCCTTTGATTTGAACACATGCTTTTTAGTCTTGAATGCATATAATATCATATGCATATAAAATCATATCATTGATTGCATATAAAATCATATCCACATGTGCTTAAAAGTCTTGTGTACACACTTGTTGTGTTGGACCATTTAGATGAAAAAATGTGTACACAACTTGTTGCGTAAAGGAGCTCCTGAAGTATCGGTCGGTTAGCGTTTCTGGTCGCAGTGTCTTCCCTCAAGTGATATATCCGTGCTGTTGGAAGCATTTCCAGTATTTTGTCATGGATACTTGTAATCTGTAATACTGAGCAGACACTAGTCAATAATACCGATAAATACAACAATTAGATAATGAATGAGCGGTATTAGAATGCAATTTTCTGATATGAACAACAGAGTATAAAATATAAAGGGGTACTATAGGTTATGCAAATAATTGTTATGTGATTTAAATATGAATGTAGTTACTATGTATAATAGAACTACATGCAACCTGGTATGTTTCGAGCTATGAATCTAAAATGATATAACAGAACGTCGAAATGTTAAAAATAGAAATTATGGTATTGAAAGTAAACTACAGGTTTAACGTGCACTCAAATAGGTATGTAGTAATTTAACTAACATATATAGTAAATTTAATATCATGTAGAAAGTTTCACTTGCCTCGATGGATCACGCGACGGATACGCGCTGCAACGTCCAATGTCGGTAAAAGCTGGGATGCACACACGCGTGCCCAGAACGGAACCAGCCAATGCAAGAAGTGACCACACTGCACGAGAACGTCTTCTGGGTTGCCCGGATCGTCGACGACATGCACGACTCCAATGAGACGGCCGAGACCCGATTCTAGAAAGCAAGAAAAATGGAATGAAATAAAATAGAAGAAGGAAGGAATGGATTGTGGGTATTGGCTCTGTGATTGGTGTTTGAGGACAGAGGCGGGGCAAGGGAAACGAAGGAGACGATGATGTGTTTCCGACGATCACTGGAAAAGACATCCACGAAGAGATAAAGAAAAGAGAAGAAGGAACAGAAGAAGAAGGGGAGAAAGAGATGGCTGCTTGCAGGGGCTCGGGAGAAAAGTGAAGGGAAGTGGAGGAAAGAGAAGAGAAGAGGTGGTGTTGGCGCCGACGTTCAGGTCGACGGCGACGGAGACAAAGGCGAGGCTGGGTTGTGAGTTTCATTCGGTTCGGGATCTTGGGGTCAGGGAAGGAAAGGAGGTGTAAGCGGTGGCTGGTGTGGCTGCTAGGGAACGAGGGGCCGCAGGTGTCGATAAAGTTGGCCGGAGTTGAAAAGGAGACCAGGGTTTCAGGTGTGAGGAGATGGAGAGAGGTGAGGGCTGGAGATGCCGGCGGTGGGCGGAGAGGATGAAGACGAAGGGGATGGCGATGATGAAGACGAGGTGGGTCAAAGGAGAAGAAGGAGATGCAGGTTGCGGTGAAGGAGGAGGATGCGGTCGAGGCTGTCACCGGTGAGGGTCTCGGTGGGTTCTTTGTTGAAGGGTGAAGGCGAAGAGGGTGAAAGGTTGCAGGGGCAAGGGTTTTGGGGCGCCGGTGTTGGTAGAGTCGACCTTGGTGGTTGGGGTTCTCGTCGAGGGTGACGAGATCGAGGGAGAGGTGATGAGGAGATTGGTGGAGATGGTGATGGTAGTGCGGAGAAGAAGGAGGTGGTGGCTGCAATGGTCATGGTAGTTGATGGAGTCGAAGGTTGAGGACGGTTGAAGGAGGATGTAGTGGAGACGACGACGAGGCGGCGACGGCGGCGACGGCGAGGCAACAGCGATGGAGAGGAAGCGACGGTTAGGGTTTACGCGATGCGGTGTGCGAAAGAAAATTTGAAAAGGAAGAAGAGAAAGAGACGGCCGTGAGTAACGAGAGAGAGAGAGTCAGGAGAGAGAGAGATAGAAAGAGAGAGAGAGAGATAGTTAGGATTATTAGTAAAACAATATAAAATATATTTAAAATACTTATACAAAGAAAGAGGGGAAGAGAGAGAGAGACTGTGAGATTGATATGGAGGTTAAAATATATTTTTTTTGTTAAAGAAAATATTAAGAGGAATAAAGATTATAATTTTATAATATTAGTCCGTTTTAGATTTTGGCAAATACAAACTTACTCCAAAACACGCCCGGGTCGAGTCTAAAAATTTAGATTTAAAATATTAAAAATATATGCGACTTCCGAATTTCAAAACGAGTGCTCAGGTAACGAAAAAGCATGCCCCCAAGAACGGATGCACGTACGTGCGCGTAGCCTTCCAAACACGTCCGTTTCACTGAACAGGACGAGAACAAGATGCACGGATGCTACCACGGGGTTAGGGGTATCAAGCAGGCCATGAAATGTAATTTTAAAATATTTTACATGACTTAAAATGTTATATGATAAAACATGCGATGTCAGATGAAATGCCAATATGCAGTTTATACTAGATGCACGTGTCAAAGCAACGAGCTAGGGTAACCTATAACTATAAATCAAACAAGTTCAAGCAAGCGGGTCGGTTCGAATGCAATGTAAAATGTAAACTACCATTCGCATCCAAATACGATAAATCAAGAATAGACCATAGATAAGTAAATACGGAAACTAGGATTGGTATAAATGAACTCGGGTGTTACAGATGAAGTAGGAATTTTGCTCACTTTAGAAATATTTTTCTCACTAATTTTCTTCACCTCCTCAAAACCTAGAAAGCTTTGGGAGATGAAGAAGAAGATGAAGTGTAGAATCAATTGAGTGAGAATAGCAACCAAGGGTGAGATAATATCTCATACTAACTCTTATAGAGACTTAATCATGGCTTAAGGTAATGGTTGGGTTAATAAATATCTCAAATAAAACAAAATTAGTGGACTAAGTCAATGGTTCTACAAGCTTCCACTAAGCTCAAACCATGTGACTAATTTCCAACTAATTATGATTTACTTTAAATAATAAAACCCTCAATTACATTTAGCATGGTGTGAGTCTCATACACCCATGTAGTATGTAGCAACAAGCAAGACACAATAATATATATCACATATATATTATGTGTACACAAATGAGAAAAAGAAATGCTTAAGTGTGCTAGTATTAGTTAATGTAAATTAATATATCAAATCTATAATTATACATTAAATTATTAAATCAGCGCTTGATTTAATAATCTGGCTATATCACATATAACCGACTAATATCATATGTATCAACTTATCGAATCAACACTTGATTCGATAACCCGGCTATATCACATATAACCGACCGATATCACATATCACGAGAATAGAATATGGTATCACATACACGTATTAATCTCGGTCCCGCACATATCACATATGTGCTCCTACTTCGTTTCGCCTGAGCCAGGAAACCTCTATGTAGGACTCTAAAGACTCGTCAATACGCCGGCAGTAGGTGATGATCACATCAGTCACCCACAAGCCGTCAGTAGTACTAGCTGGACGTAACGGCTACCCGGGTATTTAGCGATCAGAAGATCAACAACCAAGCCTGCTCATACTCCTGCGAATCCAATAAGTAACACTACCATACTGTCCGGTCTCTTCGTCTGATATGTCGCATATCAAGCCTGGGGGTGGTAAACGTCAGACCCCAATAGCTTGATAAGTCTTGCCGATGTGAGGCCCATAACGATTTGAGAAATTACTGATAACACTTACCAGTAAATCTCAGCAACCATGGCGAGGGATTTCCTGTTATGGCCAATCGAGCATAGTGGAACATCAACCCCCAATACCGGGAGATACGAAATCCCCTCCTATCGCTCATTGCCTCCATGTGACTTGGGACTGTACCCAAAAACCACCGTTTTGCACGTTCTCTTGAACGTGGTAAAGTGGAAATTAAAGCACAGTGGGAACCACTCAAGACTCTATGAAGATCTTGGGTCTACAGACTAACATGTACCAGTGTCACCAGAGAACTACTATCTGACGTGAGGTATAATACCATCTAGGAGTTCTCGGTGAGTCCTTTTCAGTGTACCCGGTCTCCACTGAGCACCCGTATACAATCTTTGATGTCAAACACCAATGGATGTGGGATCATCCATCGCCCATCATATGGGTCAAGAAACGTATACGCTAGTCTACTCTGGAATATCGATGCCCCGTCTCGATACTCCCACGACTAGGAACAATTGAAGAATGTTACTTATAGACTACCCTGGCCCCACTAGTTGTTAGTTATATGTATGCTGTAGAGGCCATTACTGTACATACAATGTATATTGTAGTGGATGCTTGGACATATATAAGGAGGACTTTCTTGCTCGACATGATAGTATTCTATCTGGTTGCTCTTTGTCTTAACATGTACAATGATTATCTCTATGTTACATGGTTATAAAGCCCTTAGGATGAGTACTTACTACCAGGATTATGATGCAGATCATACCAGTGGGGACAGAGTAGTCGGTAAGTACATCCTTCAAATGTTCCTAGTCGTAGGTGTATCGAGACAGGGCATCAATATACCGGAGTAGACTAGCGTGTAACTTCTCAAGCTATGTAGATAGGCGATGGATGATCCCATATCCATTGGTATTTGACATCAGATATGGTATACGGGTGCTCAGTGGAGACTGGGTACACTGAACAGATTCGCCGAGAACTCCTAGATGGTATTATACCTATCGTCAGATAGTAGTTCTCTGGTGACACTGGTACAGGTTAGTCTGTAGACCCGAGATCGTCATAGAGTCTTGTGTGATTCCCACTGTGCTTTGATTTCCACCTTACCACGTTCAAGAGAACGTGCAAAATGGTGGCTTTTGGGTGTAGTCCCAAATCACATGGAGGCAATGAGCGATAGGAGGGGTTTCGTCTCTCCCGGTATTAGGGGTTGATGTTACGCTGTGCTCGATTAGCTATAACAGGAGGTCCCTGGCCAGGGCTACTTCAGAGATACACTGGTAAGTGTTATCAGTTGTTTCTCGACCCGTTATGAGCCTCACATCGGCATGACTTATCGAGTTACTGGGGTCTGACGTTTACCACCCCTAGACGAGATATGCGACATATTAGACGAGGAGACCGGACTGTACGGTAGTGTTACTGATTGGATTCATAGGAGTATGAGCAGGCATGCTTGTTGATCTTCTGATCGCTAAATATTCTGGTGGCTGTTACGTTTAGCAGACCGCTTGCGGCTTGTAAGTGTTTGATATTATCATCACATACTGCCGGCGTATTGACGAGTCTTTAGAGTCCTACATAGAAGTTTCCTGGCTCAAGCGAAACGGAGTAGGAGTACATATGTGATATGTGCGGAACCAAGATTAATAAGATATGTGATACCGTATTCTATTCTCGCAATTTGTATCATCGGTCGGTTATATGTGATATGGCCGGGTTATCGGATCAATTGTTGATTCGATAAGTTGTTACATATGATATTAGTCGGTTATATGTGATATAGCCGGATTATTAAATCAAGAGTTGATTTGATAATCTAATGTATAATTATATATTTGATATATTAATTTACATTAACTAGTATTAACTCACTTAAGATTTCTTTTCGCACTAGTTTTGTGCACAGTGTATATTTATGATATATATTAGTGTACAAGTTTTTGTGTCATGTTTGATGATACATGCAAGATGGGTGTATGAGAAATACATATGCTTATGATGATAATTAGGGTTTTTATTTATTTTGGTAATTACAAAATGGTGGGATTTTGTCATGGCTAGTAGCTTGTAGAAGCTTGTATTGTTCATTGACCAAGTCCACTCTTTTGTTTTGCCTAAGATATTTATCAACCCAACCATTTATCCTAACCATGGTTATGTCTCTACAAGGGTTAACATATGATGTTAACTCACCCATGGTTGCCATTCTTCAGTTGGTTAATTCCATAATAGTTTTCTTCATCTCCTTCCTCTCAAGCTTTCTAATTTCAATGGAGATGATAGAAAATAGTGAGAAATTTTTTTCTAAAATGAGAAAAATTCCTACTTCATCATCCTCTACTACTTGACATTTAGTATAGGGTGTTTGCTTCACTAATTCTACAATTAGTGAAGGGGTAGCTTGGGTTAGTGTCTCCTCGACGTAGATCATCTTCGGCCTCGAAGACTTCGATGCAAGCTTGTTCATTTCTTCATGGGAGCCTCTCTAGAGTCCGGGAGTTCATGATCGCAGCGAAGTGACTACTACATGGAGCTATTGAAGTGAAGGACTGGTCTACAAAGGTTGTATTCCTTGTTCACTATAGTTGTATGGTTGTTTGCATTCGATTCGTCGCATTTTCTAGTATACGATTCTAGGTTAGGGTTAGCTAGAGCAGCTAAAATTTTAATTTGGCTTGGAAGTTGCCTCCCGAAACCTTGCTGCCATACTAGACAACCCTGCAGTGGTATCAGAGCCATGCTAGAAAATGAGACGATGTTTGTTAGATTACGAAACCGAAACGACTCCGAAACTTGAAACATGAAAACTCGGTTTCTGTCGAATTTAAAAAGTCTTCAAAATTTTTTTTAAACAACTGCAGAATGTTGTATGTGATATGACATGAACACAGAAGAAATTCGACACACTTTGGCCAGAATTTGGCCGAGCACATTTGGCACAAAACCGAGCAGGCCTGTTCTATATGGGATTTTTGGCTTCGAATCTTTTGTGTGTTCCAGTCACTGGGTTTTGGTGTTTCGGGTGTTGTTTTTTTTGCTAATTTTGCATGAGATTTTATCTTACAATATAGGCAATTTGGAGTGTTTCGTATTCTTAGTTTTAACATTATTTCGGGTATTCGCATGTTGTCTAGGCGAATTTAAAAAATTCGAACGAATGTCAAAAACCCATTTTTCCAAGTTTAACGTATTCGGAAAATCATGCAAGTAATTCTGTGAACCCTCTAGAATAATGAAACCCTAACTCGACATAATGACAATGGAACCGCTTTCGAACCTTAGGGTTTGCGGCAATTCCGTGGTGCCATTAATGAGGCTTGGGTTTGCCCTTCTACGGCTGGTGCATAGGTATTGTGGCATGTTCTGGGATTTATTAAACTGTGCTCAAGTGTTGAGATCTCGGGGAATTGTGGGACTTTGATGAATCGATCGAAAAGTTTAGCGTCGTCCGGATATCATGTGATGGGATACAATACTTAGAATCCACAAGAAAACTAATTTGAATTTTATAAATCTAGTAATTTAGTCTCATTTGATCGGTTGCCACGGGATTTTGATGTGATCAAAAGTCCGTCGCAATCACGTAGCGTACGCGAATACTCGCCGGGTAACCTTATTAGATATTCACGCACCATAGCCCCGACCAAGTGACTATAGGAGAACCCTTTCGCCAAAAGCATCCATTAGGGTGCTTGCAGCCGCGGTGTTCCGGCTTAGTGCACTTCGTCGACGGCATCGGTGGTGGGGCCGTCTACTAAAGTTTCCGATGAGCATTCGATCAGGATATCAGGAATCTTGTTGAATTGCTTGACTTTATATTGAAAAGTATTTTCGAGATTGCGACTAAAATGCGGGGTTTATAATTGTTAGGCATGTGATGTCTAAGGAATTCATATGGTTAGGCATGAAATCCGGAATATAAGATTTTTCGGGTTTATGATGTCTAAGGCTGTTGCGGATTCCAATTGTTGTAGTTTTCACTTTCTTTTCTGCGACCGTAAGTGTAATATGTGGTGTATCGACGATTTCATTTCTATACGTCAACGACAATTGGGATACGCATATTTACTTACGTTGATAACATGTGATGTTATATGTTGCTAGGATATGTTATATTGGATCGTCGTGTTTGAATAGCCGGGTTTTTTTATGTGAGATGAGAGTTTTTCATTTTCATTCATGTAAAAACTTGTATGTAATATTCTTTTATTGGGGCACATCCGGGTTGAGGAAGATGTCACCATTGATGTATATTATTTACTTTTCCGCATTAGGATAGACCAAAGGAGGGGAGCACAAGTAACTGGGTTCTAGAGTCCAGTGTGTGACCATCTCTAGAATTGGTAGGATTGCTTTCCTCTCTCGTAGGGGTCTAGGGATATGGGATTGGCTATTCGTCAAGACCGTGGAATCCGTGTTTTATATAGGCTTAATTTAAAACTCGGAAATCCTAGTATATCCAATATTTCATATGTTGTTTTCTGCTGCGATATTCTATGATGTGATCATTGTATATGATAAGATAGATACTGTATATAGTATATGTGATATATTATATAGACGTTGCTTATGTTTTACACCCGCACTAGCCCTGCCCCGCTTTTCCATTAGTTACCTAACCTAACGGTGCATGACGAGACATCGAGGCGAATGCGGATAGCATAAGCCTACGTTGTATTTATCTGTGATGCTTAGGTAACTTAAATGATGCTACTTCATTAATGAGATTAATGAAAGAAAATAAACCTAACGATGTTGTAGAAACTTGTTTAAAACTGGTAGCTCTAGTTCTTTCTTTGCATAGAGGTATTCCCTGTAGAATATCCAGCACCTTATTCGACAAGGGAAGCGCCGAGATCCCTTCACCGAGAGTGATCTCTTTAGAAATAACTGGCAGATGCTACAACCCTCGGTTTTGTATTTTTATTGCTTCTATAGTTTTTGCTTTGCATATTGGTATTTGTGAAATATCCTGTACCTTATTCGATAAGGAAAGAGCCGAGATCCCTTCACCGGGAGTGACCTTTTTAGCAAACTAGTAAATGCCTCAAAACTACTCCATTTTAAATCACTCGATTCTACGACGATATTAAGTTCATTACGCAAAAGGTTTTCTTAAAAACCTGTCGTAGCCCTCCGTCATTTCAGATAAGTACTACTTAGTATTTGTGCTACGTTTGTTGACCTTGTTAAGGCGTAGTGTGCGGCAGCTGATTAGTGCTTATCTGCATAAGCATATGATGCGATTGGATTAGGGTAGTCGTGCAACTTTCTTGACCTTGTTAAAGGTCGTGCGAGTAGGTTTAATTCAATCAGGAAATGACGGGTTGAACTTGGCAAGCGCTTATGATTTGTTGACCTTGTTAAGGTCATAAGTTGCTAGGAGCAAAATATTATCGGGAATTTCAAGTGTTGAAATTTGCAATGAGATTGCATACCTTCTATGAGATAGTTGGATCCCGATACCCACTGCGAGTAAGAGTTACTCCTGGGAGAGTTTTGCATTTTACAATTAGCCGATCAAGTAGGTGTCTCGAAAGGTGTCAACGGGGTTACGCCCCTGCGAAAACGAGGTTTATTTTAATTAGGTCCATGCGAAAGCATAGGGAAACTCCCTCAAAGTACTGACACTGGCCTGGCCGAAAGATTGGCGAACTTATAGGGTGTAATTAATCCCAGCTAGTCTTACCTTTTAGGGTTTGAAGGAAGATTTGATAAAAACAGTGGGAGCCATCCAGATTAGATAAAATTATAACCTATCTAATCTTGCAAGAGCATACGCTAAGTGTTTTCTTCTCTCTCTCTCCAGGTAGCGACCATGTCACACCTTAATCAAGATAATAATACGGATGTATTGACCGAACCTGCTTGTTATACTGAGCTGGGGAACGTTGGTCCCGCTCCAACTTATAATTGTTATAAGAACGACCAGGAATAGGGGATTACCAGGAATCCCATACCGCCCAAACGAAGAAAGTGCGTGATGATGTATCTTCTTCGGGTGTGTTCATTACCGAGAACTGTTTCTCAGTTTCCTTTATGTCCTGGGTATGAGATACCGGATCAGGATCCCAAAAATGTAATCTGTTACATGGGCTACAGATAGATAGAGAACTGAGAATGGGTGATAAGTTTTAAGAGTTAGAAACGGCGCAATTGTTGCAACCAAGCTGTTGGCAGTTATCACCCTGTATTGCCAAATACATTGATTCTGAACGAATGTTATTGGATACTGAACCTGATATACAACATCATATCAGTTTCTTTATTTAGTAAAGAAGGATATAATTTTGTATTGTTGGATAATGTTTCCTATATCAAGAGTTGATCGGTTCAGACGCGTTATCTAAAAGCATATACGTTCTAAATCAAACCATAGTTCTTAACGTACAGAACACACACAAGAGGAAGAGTTCAGAAATGAACGAATCCTTCTTGAGGCATTGTAGACTAGGTCATACAATGGGACCCGACTAGCTAAGTTATATAAAGATGCATATTTAAATCAGTTTGAATTTACATCTTGTGAATGTTGCCAGTCATGTCACAAAGATAAACATGACCATAGCTCCGTTTTTTGCAAATAGAGAAAGAGTTAGTGAACTCTTGGGATTGATACGTGATGATGTATGTAGGTCCCCTGTCTACACATGCAAGGACTGATTCTTTATACTTCATTACATTCACTAATGATCTCTCAAGATTCCGACATATCTTCCTGTTGGAACACAAGTCTTGAGAAATTAAAAGACTATAAGTCAGAAGTAGAGAACCAAAACGGGTATAAGTATTATGTCCTTTGATGTGATCAGGGAGGAGAATACTTGAGCACGGAATTCCTGGACTATTCTAAAGGAGAATGAGATTCTCTCTCAGCATTACTCCTTCGTATACACCACAACACGTCGATGTATCGGGGCGGAGCAATCTCACACTATGTGATATGGTATGCTCTATGATGAGTACTACTAAGTTTCCTATTTCCTTTTTGGGGTTATGCACTTGAGAAGCTGCATACCTATTGAATAGGGTTCCAACCAAATCAGGTGCCTACCATTTCATATACGATATGGTATGGGAAGAGCCCATGTCTTAAGTATGTTAAGATTTAGGGTTGTCCGGCCTATGTCAAACGCAAAAATCGGACAAGCTCGAGGCAAGGTCAGTTCTGTGGAAGTTTGTTCGATATCCCAAGCATTCACAAGGGAATATCTTTTACCGCACCGAGGAACAAAAGGTGTTTTATTTCTCGGCATACCACCTTTTTAGAAAAGGAATTTATTTTGGAAACAAATTTGTGGTCATGGGGTAGAACTGGAAGGAGTTCCATCTATACAAACTACAGCAGATGATTTGGTAGAATTGTAGGATTCAATAATTCCCGACGAACCTCAGCCTCTCCGCCGATCTGGTAGAGTTCCTCATCCGACTGAGAGATACTTCGGTTTTCTCAATGATAGTGGGAGCGAGGATTGCATCATGAGATGATGACCTAACTAGTTTCGAGCAGGCCATCAAGAGTGGAGACTCTGTAAGGATGGCTGGATGCTAAGCGATCTGAGATGGAATCTATGTACACCAACAAAGTATGGACTTTGGTTGTTATATCTGAAGGGTTAAATCCCCATCAGGAGCAAGTATATCTTGAGAAGATTACTTGGATGGAAAAGTTAATACATTCAAAGCTAGACTTATTGCAAAAGGTTCTCGTCAACGACCAGGTGTGGATAATGATGAAACCTTTTCTAGTGCCTATGCTTAAGTCCATCCGGATCCTACTTGCCATTGCTACATACCATGACTACGATATCTAGCGGTTGGGTGTCATGAATGCTTTTCTAAATAGTGATTTAGAAGAGAGCGTCTATAAATACACAGCCAGAGGGCTTCGTAAACAGTGGGAGCAGCTGAAACGTGTGCAAGTTTCTTTATGGGTTAAAGCAGGTATCGCGGAGTTGGAACGTCTGTTTTGATATGGTAGTCAAAGAGTTTGACTTCATCAAAATTGTCACGACCCGAAATTGGCACGTGACGGCCCTAATACTACGCAACGTCTATAGGCATAACCTAGTAAAAGAAAGCCAAAACCCAGCAATCTAAACCATCAAAAGTAGCAAGAACGTGATAATAGTATTTTCAAAACCTTTGAAATCACAACCCAAATTCTTTAAAGTCTCACTTTTATTCCTTAAAATTTTGGCAGCACCTCCTTTGTAAAAACCAGCCCCAAAAATGGGTACAGCATAAATATAAAGTAAAGCATCCCAAACGGGAGCATAATCCACGCCCAACGGCGGAAAACAATCACCACAACCGATATACGACGCCGCAGCGAAGAAAGAGACGATATATATAAAACTGCATAAAAACCTCCAAGTCACAAAATAATATACAATATCGTCCTCACACCAAGTCACTAAGTCATACATAACACTGGTAGATGGAGAGTGCAAGTATACAACGAATATACAATACAACATCGGATAACCACAAGACCCACATGAGCAAAACTGCACACTGTAAGGCGAAATGGTATCCGCATCCAAAAGATGATACGAAGGATTAAAATAGCCCTGCCTCTGAATATCCTGAGGAACACCTGCAAACACTGTGGCACAACGGGGGTGAGTTGCCAACTCGTTTATAGTAAATAACATATATGGGTAATCGCGAGTATGCACGTACAACGCGAATCTAACATAACCATTTAATATTAATGAATGGTCATATGTAATTCAATAATCATGAAAAGTACACTAGCAGGTACAATTAATAAATGAAACCATAATATGACGATCAGTATGCAACAATGATATGGAGATGTATATATGCAACAGTCATGAAAGGTACTATTAAACCATGAAACAGTGCATAAACAATAAATGTGGAGTATGGAATAAAACATGTCATTTCCACGGAAATCCTAACCTCGTGGTAGGACCAAAATCCATCAAGACAGCCCAATTCCCAATTTCCACAAATCAACCCCCATATTGGCTCTCATATCATGTAAATCTCAAATATCCTGAATGTACAATATCAAGTAAATCTCACATATCCCGTGTAGGGTTGCCATGCACGCGCACAAGGGACTACGAGGCATCAACCATGCCCGATTAAAAATTTAGCCGTGCCGAACAACCCGAATACGGATCTTTAAACTAGAAATTAGGCGAAAACTAACATGTTAACAACTTTAACACTAAGTGAAAGGGATTACAACCTTTGTAGATCCGGTCCTTCACTTCATATGCTCCGTGTTGTGGTCCCTTCGCTGGGATCATCGGGATCCGGACTCTCGAGAGGTTCCACGAAGAGAAAGATGCAACCTTTGCTTCCGATCTTCGATACTAAGATGATCTACCTTGAAGTTCCGTTAACACAAGCTAACACTCATGAAATGATGTGAACACCCTCATCTAAATGGCAAGGGAAGATGAGGATGATGAAGTGGGATTTTTGCTCTCTTTATTTATATTTTTCTCACAATTATTCATCACTTGGAAAAAATCAAGAAAGCTTTTTTCCATGAAAAGAATGATGGAAGAAGAAAATGAACATGATAAGAATTCTTTTGTGATGAATAGGAAAAGAATAATATGATGAATTATGCAACCATGGTCAAGTAAACCTTTGTAGAGAATTAGCTAGGGTTAGGGTTTGGGTTAGGTTAAAGCATGAGTCACTTTGTAAATATCTTTATCATGACAAAAAGAAAACCTTCTAGAAACATCTAGAAAGCTTAACCCTAATCCAAACCCTAATCATGTTTAATCTCTACTAAACATGTTGCATTATTTATCATATCATATTACAATATTATATATCACATATATAATATTTATTGTAACCAAATAAAATAATACAATTAACATATATCTCATATATATCAATGTATTATCCGAGTGAGAAAAAGAATCTTTTAGTGAGCTAATATTAGTTAATGTCTTTTAATATATCATATATATATTATTATACATTAAATTATCGAATCAAAACTTGATCCGACAATCCGGCTATATCACATATAACCGACTAATATTTATCCGTACCGTTTCATCGAATCAACTCTTGATCCGATTACCCGGCTGATATCAAATATCGCGAGAATACAATACGATATCACATACCGCATTATCCTCGGTCCCGCACATATCACATATGTGCCCCTACTCCGTTTTGCCTGAGCCAAGAAACCTCTGTGTAGGACTCTAAAGAATCGTCAATACGCCGGCAGTAGGTGATGATCATATCAAACACCCACAAGCTGCAAGCGGTCAGCTAAACGTAACAGCTACCCAGGTATTGAGCGCTCAGAAGATCAAAAAGTAAGCCTGTACATTCTCCTGTGAATCCAAACAGTAACACTCCCGTACAGTCCGGTCTCGTCGTCTGATATGTTGCATATCTCGCCTAGGGGTGGTAAACGTCAGACCCCAGTAGCTCGATAAGTCGTGTCGATATGAGGTCTATAACAGTTCCAGAAACTATTGATAACACTTACCAGTAAATCTCAGCAACCCTGGCCAGGGATTTCCGGTTATAGCCAATCGAACACAGCACAACATCAACTCCCTATACCGGGAGAGACGAATCCCCTCCTATCGCTCATTGCCTCCATATGATTCGGGACTGTACCCAAAAGCCACCTTTTTGCACGCTCTCTTGGATGTGGTATGATGGAAATCAAAGCACAGTGGGAATCACACAAGACTCTATGACGATCTCGGGTCGACAGACTACTCTGTACCAGTGTCACCGGAGAACTGCCATCTGACGTATGGTATAATACCATCTGGGAGTTCTCGGCGAGTCCGTCCAGTGTACCCAGTCTCCACTGAGCACCCGTACACCATCCTTGATGTCAAACACCGATGGATATGGGATCATCCATCGCCATCATATGGGTCAAGATGCGCATACGCTAGTCTACTCTGGTGTATCGATGCCCTGTCTCGATACACCCTCGACTAGGAACAGTTATAGGATGTACTCGTCGACTACCGTGGCCCCACTAGTATGATCTCATCATAGTCGCAGTAGTCGAGTACATATCCTAAGGGCTTTATCAACATGTAATATAGAGACAATCAGAGTACATGTTAAGATAAAGTACAACCAGATAGCATACTATCATGTCGAGCAAGAAAGTCCTCCTTATATATGTCCTAGCATCCACTACAATATACATCGTATGTACAGTAATGGCCTCCAGGGCATACATATAACTAAAAATCTCCCACTTGCACTAGGGCCATCTGTTATGGTATCGCATACCCAACAATTAGCTGCGGTTGAAGTATCTCATACTCAACCATCCCATAAAAGTCTCTACTGGGAAAAAGGCCTTTGTGAGTGGATCCGCGCTGTTGTCCTCTGTGTCTACTCTCCTAACCTCGATCTCCCTGGAGATCAACCATCTCCATGATCAGGTGATATTGCCTAAGAATTATATCTGGATTTCTGATGGGACGTTAGTTCCTTGGCTAAAGCCACAACTCCATTGTCACACAATGGTAGGAACGAAGTTCATCTTATGAACTTCTATATATCCAGACTGCCTCTTTGGTAGTATCTTTGGTAACGATGTATCTTGCCTTTAATCGTCTAGTAAGTCACGGTATCTAGATTGGAACTCTTCCAACATACCGTCCCTCCACTGAGGGTAAAGACAATGCCTGCGACTGACATTCAGTCGTCCTTATCACCCTGGAACCTTTCCAGTGATTCTCCCCAGGATCGATTGATACCATTTTACTACAACTAGTGAGTATCCTAACATCCAATTAGATCTATCTCATAGATCCAAAATCCAGGATTCAGGAGGTATCATTTTGATCCTATGTGGAGAATCCTTGTGATAAGCGGAGATTGACCGAGCGTAGCATAGGAAACTCCTTCCCTATCAAGAGTATGTCATCCACGTACTCTACGAGGATCACCACCATACTCTCTACTACCCTTTTGTATATACAAGGTTCATCTACCATTTTGATGAAGTCAAACTCTTTGACTACCACATCAAAACAGATGTTCCAACTCCGCGATGCCTGTTTTATCACATAAAACATCTTGTACACGTTTCCCCTGCTCCCACTGTCTACGAAGCCCTCTGGCTGTGTACTTATAGACGTTCTCTTCTAAAACATCACTTAGAAAAGCAGTCATGACACCCAACCACCAGATATCGTAATCATGGTATGTAGCCGTGGCAAGTAGGATCTGGATGGACTTAAGCATAGATCCTTAGAAAAGGTTTCAACATAATCCATACCTGGTCAATGATGCAAACCTTTAACAAGTCTAGCTTTGAAAGTCTCAACTTTTCCATGTACACCAAGTAATCTTCTCAAGATATACTTGCTCCTGATGGGGATTTAACCCTTCAGATAAAGCAACCAAAGTCCATACTTTGTTGGTGTATAAGGATTCCATCTCAGATTGCTAAGCATCCAGCCATTCTTACAGAGTCCTACTCCTGATGGCCAGCTCGAAACTAGTTGAGTCATCATCTCATGATGCAATCCTCGCTCCCACTGTCATAGAGAAACCGAAGTATCTCTCAGGTGGGTGAGGAACCCTACTAGATCGGCGGAGAGGCCGAGGTTCGTTGGAAACTATTGAATTCTTTGGTTCTACCAAATTATCAGCTGTAGTTTGTATAGCTGGAACATTTCCAGTTCTACATAACAGACCTTGCCTCGAGCTTGTCCGGATTTTGCTTTTAGACATAGGCCGGACAACCCCAAATCTTAACAAACTTAAGATATGGGCTCTTCCCTTTCCATATCACATATGAAGTGGTAGGCAGCTGATTTGATTTGAACCCTATTCAATAGGTATGCAGCTTCTCAAGTGCATAACTCCCAAAAGGAAATAGGAAACTTAGTAGTACTCATCATAGAGCACACCATATCACATAGGGTGCTATTGCTCCGCCCCGATATACCATCGTGCTATGGTGTATACGGAGGAGTAATGCTGAGAGAGAATCTCTTTCTCCTTTAGAATAGTCCAGGAATTCTGTGCTCAAGTATTCTCCTCCTTGATCTCATCAAAGGACATAATACTTATAACCGTATTTTGGTTCTCTACTTCTAACTCATATTCTGTGAATATCTCAAAAGGTTCGGACCTGCGTTTCAACAGAAACATATGTCTGAATCTTGAAAGATTATCAGAGAATGGAATGAAGTACAAAGAACCGGTCCTGGCATGTGTAGACAGGAGACTTTCATACATCAGCATGTATCAATCCCAAGAGTTCATTAACTCTTTCTCTGTTTCCAATAAACAGAGCTGTGGTCATCTTATCTTTGTGACATGACCGGCAAGTTTCACAAGATGTAAATTCAAACTAATTTAAATATGCATCTATATGTAACTTAGCTAGTCGGGTCGCATTGATATGACCTAGTCTACAATAACTCAAGAAGGATTCGTTCATTTCTGAACTCTTCCTCTTGTGTGTGTTCCGTATACTAAGAACTGTAGTTTGATTTAGAACGTCAATGCTTTTAGATAACGTGCCTGAACCGATCAACTCTTGATATAGGAAATGTTCAAAACATTATCCAACAATACAAAATTATATCGCTTCTTTACTAATAAAGAAACTTATATGATTTTGTATATCAGGTTCGGTATCTAATAACATTCGTTCAGAATCAATGTATTCACGTAATACAGGGTGATAGTGACCAACGGACTTGGCTGCAACACTTGCACCGTTTTCTGTCTCATGAAACTAATCACCCGTTCTCAGTTCTCTACCTTTCTGTAGCCCATGTAACAGATTACATATGCGGGATCCTGGTCTGGTATCACATACCTAGGACGTAAAGGATACTGAGAAACGGTTTTTTGTAATGAACACACCCGAAGATGATGCATCAACATGCACTTTCTTCGTTTGGGCGGCACGGGAAATCTGGTATTCCCTAATTTCCTTGCTCTGTCTTATAACAATTATAAGTTGGAGCGGGACCAACGTTCTCCAGCTCAGTATAACAAGCGGGTTCGGTCAATATATCCGTTTTATTATCTTGATTAAGGCGTGATATAGTCCCTACCTGGAGAGAGAGAGAAGAAAACACTCAGCGTATGCTCTTGCAAGATTAGATTGGTTAACTAATATATCTAATCAGGATGTCTCCCACTGTTTTAATCAAATCTTTCTTCAAACCAAAAAAGGAAAGACTAGCCGGGATTAATCACACGCTACAAGTTCGCCAATCTTTCAGCCAGGCCAGTGTCGGTACTTTGAGGGTGGTCCCCCGTGCTTTCGCACCAACCTAATTAAAGTAAACCTCGTTTTCCCGGGGGCGTAACCCCGTTAACACCTTTCTAGACACCTACTTGATCGGCTAATTGTAATGTGTAAAACTCTCCCAGGAGTAACTCTTACTCGCAGCGGGTATCGGGATCCAACTATCTCATAGAAGGTATGCAATCTCATTGTAAATTTCAACACTTGAAATTCCCGATAATATTTTATGTAAGTCGATGTACTACACCCCAATACTTGTGGGGAGGCGGAATTTTCAAAAACGAACTTGTTTAGTGAACGAACATCGACTAACCGCTTGAATCGAAGCTAAACTATAAATAACCAAACACAAAGTGTTTCTAAACTACTGTGTTTAGGGATTATACCTAATGAACCAACTCCTTCGTCTTTACGAACTCCTTGTTCTCCTCGGCCTTCTCGAAGTAGTAGACGATCCACCCGAGAGCAAAACTCCAAGCTTAGCCTCTAAACTTGAAGCAACTAACCTTCTTGGATTGCTAATCAAAGAAGATAGATTGAGATAGAGTGATGGTTATGGATTGTTTAGTCTTACTAACCCTTGTACTCAACTCATGAGAGGGGAGGATTAGTCTTTTGAAGAGAGAGAGCTTGAGGAGAGAGAATGTGTAGATTATAATGAGATGAGATTATTGAGTATCATAATAAATATGAAGCATTCTCTTTTATGAAGAAAAGAATAATACATGATGAATAAGCATGCTTCACAAATATCTAATGGTGATTCATTACCATGAGTCATTAAGCATTTATGATGCTTTAATGACATGAATGAATCACCCTCATGACTCACTAATCTCATTCATTGCATATGACACCTAAACCTCCTTAGTCACCACTTCTAGAAGCTTCTCGCACAATTACGAGAACGCCCCTCCAATCCGCAAAAATACGGAAAAAACTTTAGACTGTAAAAATCCAATAACCGGATACCAGTAACTGGTTTAAACCAAAGCCGACTGGTAAAAACTGTCCAAACGACGTAAGTGTGTAAACACACATACGCGTCCGAACCCTTTGTCGTAAAACCATACGACCTCTATATCATTTCGCCTGGAATAGGAAACTCTCTGTGTGGGACTCTAGAGACTCGACTACTACGGTGGCAGTGGGTTTAACCACAGACCGCAAGCGGCACTAGCTGTACGTAACGGTCCCCAGGTAGATGTCGATAAGAAGGCCGATGAGGAAACCCATTCGAACTCCTACTGAGTCTGATGTGACAATCTCCATACAGTCCGGTCCGTTCGTTCAAGACTATCGCATATCCGGCCTAGGGGGCGGCAAGCGTCAGTCCCCTAATAGCGGTATAAGTCGTGTCGGAGGGAAGCCCATTACACCCTGAGAAACTACTGGAACCTACCAGTAAATCTCGCTTGCCCTGGCCAGGGACTTTGCGTAATGGCTCTCTGACACAGTGCGATATCACCTCCCAATACCGGGAGGGACGAATCCTGTCTAACCGCTACTGCCTCCAAGTGCTCGGGACTGCACCCAACTGCTACCTGTTTGCACGACTCCTTTGAGCGGTGGTAGGGTAGCAATCTAAGAACAGTGGGACACACTCGAGGCGAAGTAGCAGTGTCAAGTCTGGGGACTACGCTGTACTCATGTCACCTGGGAACTGTTCACTGACGACTGGTATAAAACCAACCAACAGTTCCCTGTGAGTCCTGTCCGGTGTACCCGTAACCTAACGAGCACCTGTATACTATCTCCAGTACGACGTACTGACGGCTGTGGGACAGACCATCTCCCCAACTGGGATGAGAAGCGTACACACTAGTCTACTCCGGAGTATCGATGCTCTGTCTCGATAATCCAACGACTAGGGACCTGAATAAGGATGTGCTTGTAGACTACCCAGCCCCCACTAGTGTGACTGCCATCACAACGCTGGTAGTCAAGCAAGATCCTAAGAGCTCTATCAATACATACACTCACATATTAAGATAGAAAAACCAAGTAGCATACTACCATGTTCAGCAAGACTGCTATATACATGTGAATATCCCAAGCTTCCATTAAGTAATATACAAACTAGTATGATACAGTAATGGCCTTCTAGGGCATAAACACTAACAATCTCCCACTTGCACTAGGGCCATGTACTGGCATATCGAAGACCAATGATCTTGAGTAGCCTCTCGAACTGTGTCTGAGGTAGGGCCTTCGTGAATGGATCAGCAATGTTCTCTTCTGAAGCAACTCTCCGAACCTCGATCTCCTGACGATCAATGATCTCCCTGATCAGGTGATACCGCCTCAAGATGTGTCTGGACTTCTGATGGGACCTTGGTTCCTTCGCTAAAGCTATAGCTCCGTTGTTGTCGCAATACAGAGGTATTGGATCAACTATGGTAGGAACCACCTGAAGTTCTGTTAGGAACTTCTTCTTCCAGACTGCTTCTTTTGCGGCATCGCAAGCAGCTATATACTCCGCTTCCTTCGTCGAGTCAGCAACGGTGTCCTGCTTG
The DNA here is from genome assembly GCA_030015575.1 of Agapanthus africanus. Lineage (NCBI taxonomy): Eukaryota > Viridiplantae > Streptophyta > Magnoliopsida > Asparagales > Amaryllidaceae > Agapanthus > Agapanthus africanus. The sequence continues at coordinate 274,203,454 of JASDDO010000012.1, forward strand.
GAGCTCTTCCAGCACACCGCCCCTCCATTGAGGGTAAAGACATAACCCGACATGGACTTGGAATCGTCCTTATCACTCTGGAAGCCGGAATCAGCAAAGGCCTCCAACCTGAGGTCTTTTCCGCCGTAAACCAAGAACATCTCCTTAGTCCTCCTCAGGTACTTGAGAATGTTCTTTACTGCTATCCAGTGTTTCTTCCATGGGTCTGACTGATACCGGCTCACCACGCTTAGTGCGTAAGCTGCATCTGGTCTGGTACACAACATCGCATACATTATAGAGCCTACCGCAGAAGCGTAGGGTATAATAGACATGCGTTCCCTTTCCAAATCAGTCTTGGGAGACATCTCTTTGGAGAGGGTGATTCCGTGACAAGCCGGTAGATTACCGTGCTTAGAATCTTCCATACTGAATCTTTTCAGTACAGTGTCGATATACCTGGACTGCGAAAGTCCCAACATCCTCTTGGATCTATCACGATAGATCCGGATCCGCAGAATGTAAGAGGCATCACCCAGGTCTTTCATGGAGAACCTGTGTGACAAGAATCCTTTGACAGATTGTAGCATAGGAATGTCATTTCCTATCAATAGAATGCCATCCACGTACAAGACGAGGAATACGACACTTCTGGCTACAACTTTACTATATATGCACGGTTCATCTGGATTTTTGATAAAGTCATATTCTTTGACTGTCTCATCAAAACAGATGTTCCAATTCCGCGATGCCTGCTTTAGTCCATAAATGGACTTAAGCAACTTGCATACTTTCCCGCTGCTCCCACTCTGATTGAAACCCTATGGCTGATCCATATAGACGCTCTCTTCTAAATTCCATTCAGAAAAGCCGTCTTTACGTCCATCTGCCAGATTTCATAATTGTGGAAGGTAGCAATAGCAAGAAGGACCCGAATGCATTTGAGCATAGCCACTGGAGAAAAAGTTTCGTCATAGTCCAAACCAGGTCTTTGACGAAAACCCTTTGCAACAAGTCTAGCCTTATAGGTTTCCACCTGTCCATCTACACCAATCTTTTTCTTGAAGATCCATTTGCATCCTATGGGTTTTACCCCATCTGGAGCAAAGTCCAAAGTCCATACTTTGTTGGTGTACATGGACTCCATTTCGGTCCGCATTGCATCTAGCCATCGTACCGAGTCGCCGCTCTGGATGGCCTGCTGGAAGTCAGTAGGTTCATCATCATCTATGATGCAATCCTCTCTATCCTCATCTATGAGAAAACCGTAGTATCTCTCAGGCGGATGAGACAGCCTACTACTCCTGCGGAGGGGTGCGGGAATGTTCTGTTCTTCTTGAACCTCTGGTTCTAGCAAACTTTCAGTAGCAGTTTGTGGTTCTGGAATTTCTTCCAGTTCTATTTCGCTCCCACTTATTTCCTTTTCTAAAAACTGATATTCTAGAAAATGGGCATTACGAGAAACAAACACCTTTTGTTCCTCTGCGTAATAGAATAGATATCCCTTGGAGTTCTTTGGATATCCCACAAACTTACACTTTACTGATCGTGCCTCGAGCTTGTCCACATGCTGCTTTTTAACAAAAGCTGGACATCCCCATATTTTCAGATACTGAAGATAGGGTTTCTTCCCGCTCCACATCTGATATGGAGTGGTAGGCACAGTCTTGGTAGGTACCATGTTCAAAAGATATGCCGCTGATTCTAGCGCATAACCCCACAAAGATCGCGATAACTCAGCATTACTCATCATGGATCGTACCATATCTAATAGGGTTCGATTCCGTCTCTCCGATACACCATTATGCTGTGGAGTGTATGGAGGAGTAAGATGAGAGAGAATTCCTTTCTCTTTTAGGTAACCTAGGAACTCGGCACTCAAGTATTCACCACCTCGATCAGATCTAAGTGTCTTGATACTTTTGCCGGTTTGGTTTTCTACTTCATTCTTATACTCTTGGAATTTCTCAAAAGCCTCGGATTTATGTTTCATCAGATAAATGAATCCGAATCTTGAGTAATCATCCGTGAAAATAATGAAATAGGAAAAACCACCTCTTGCATGTGTAGACATTGGACCGCATACATCGCTGTGTATGAGTCCTAAGAGCTCGCTCGCTCTTACTCCTTGTCCAGTAAATGGAGTCTTTGTCATCTTTCCTTTGAGACAAGATTGACAAGTGTCATAAGTTTGATATTCGAACGAGTCCAAATATCCTTCTCTATGCAACTTAGTCAACCTTCTCTCATTGATGTGACCTAGTCTACAATGCCATAAGAAAGCTTTATTTAAATCTGGAGACTTTCTTTTTAGTGTGTTCTGGACATTGAAAATTTGGAGTTGGTTTAAAACATATATACCGCTATTTAGTGTACCGGACCCAATCAAACCATGATTAAGGTGGATGTTAACAACATCTCTTACAAACGTGAAATCATAACCTTTATTTGATAACAAGGAAACTGATATGATATTACACGTTAAGCTTGGTACAAAATAACAGTTATGTAAAACCAAAATGTGTCCACTCGTCAATCCTAGGTGATAATCCCCGACGGACGCAGGTCCCACGCTAGCTCCGTTAGTAACCTTTAGGGTCATATCACCTTCCTTCAGCACTCTACGGTTTCTCAGTGCCTGCAATGAATTGCAAATATGAGATCCTGATCCGGTATACAATACCCAGGAAGTAGAGTTGATCGACAGACAATTCTCAATTACAAACACACCTGAAGTCGAAGCCACAGCTTGCTTCGGTTCCTGGTTCTTGGCGTTCCACGCCTTGCAATCCTTCTTCCAGCGCCCTTTCCTGTGACAATGGAAGCACTCATCCTGGCCAACTACCGGTACTGCAAACTTTTTCTTTCCCTTCCCTCCCACCTTACTAACACCTCCTCTAGGTCTGGGTGCGGCCTTCTTCTTCCTTCCTTTGGCCCTTGCCTTGGACCCGGAAGAAGAGGTACCGCCAACAAACATAGCGGGTGTTTCCCTTGAATTCTTCAAGGTTCCCTCTGCACTCCTTAACATGTTCAGGAGTTCCGGAAGTTCAACTTCTTTTCTTTGAATGTTGAAGTTCAGGATAAACTGTTCGTAGGTGTGTGTAAGTCCATGCTACCTCTCCCGGTACTTTCGGGAATGCGGAATTTGGTAAAAACGATTTTTACGGAGGTGGTAACATGGACCTATAACCCGGATCTTGGTTAAACATCTATCTAACAACCTAACTTGAGTTTCTAGCTACTCGGTTAGGGGGTTATACCTTGCTTGTCTTGAACTCCTTCGTCTTCAAACTTCGATGGTGGTCCGATTGGCTTTTTCTCGTCGTCTCCGTACGCCGAAGATAGATCCACCTGAAAGCTCCAACCTTTAGCTCCTTCTTCGTTCTTTGAAGAAACTAGTTCACTTGGTTTGCTAAACCTAGTGAACTAGAATGAGTAGAGAAGAAATAGAATGGGATTTTATCTATGGTTCTTGATTCTCAACTCATGAGAGATATGAACCATAGATTAAAGAGAAGGAGCAAGAGCAAGAGGGTGAGAGCAAAATGGAGAGCTCAAGAACAAGAGAGAGAATGAGCAAGAAAGAATGAGGCTCTCTTATGTCTTTCACCCTCTCATAATCTAAAGTAATCATAACTCATCATATCAACAAAAGTCTTATGTGATGGTTGAAGCAACCATAACCATATCATATCATGCACTCATTTTACACAAACGAGCAAGGAAGTAAAAGTCTTTGCCATGAAATGATGGCTATGGTTATCATGATGGTCAACTAGTCAAGCCTAGTCAACCGGTCAACAAAGTCAACAAGTCAACAAGTCAACAAAAGTCAACAACCATGTCACCATAATACTTAATTAATATAATAGTTAATCACTTATCATATTCTCATTAGGGTTGATCAAAAGGTCAATAGTCAACGGTCAACTGTCAACAACCCTAATAAGAATCCACTGCCTCTGTCTCCCTGTCAACTGTGCATACACACCAGCATCCGCGTTCCGAGGAACACGAATGCAAACTGGATAAATCCAATCCCATAAGGTACCCTAGGATCTGGCTTAAACCAAAGCCCGCTAGTGTAAACTGTCCGGACACTGTACGTGCACAAGTGCACGGATGTGACCGAACCCTGTCGCAAAACCATGCGACCTGTCGCAATACCATGCGACCTCTACTCTTTTGCCTAAAGGCGAAAAGCTTTCTGTGTGGGACTCTAAAGACTAGACACTACGCTGGCAGTGGGTTTAACCACAGACCGCAAGCGGCACTAGCTGTGCGTAACGGTCCCCAGGTAATGCCGACAAGAAGACCGACGAGGCGAAACCCATCTGAACTCCTACTGAGCCTGAGTGTGACATTCTCCGTACAGTCCGGTCTGTTCGTCTGATACATCGCATGGCGGGCCTAGGGTGCGGTAAACGTCAGTCCCCCAATATCGGTTCAAGTCATGCCGGAGCGAAGCCCAAAACACCCTGAGATAACACTGGAAACCTACCAGTATATCTCGTTTGCCCTGGCCAGGGACTACTCGTGTAATGGCTCTCCTAGACACAGCGCGATGTCAACCCCCAATACCGGGAGAGACGAATCCTGTCTAACCGTCACTGCCTCCAAGTGCTTCGGGACTGCACCCAACCACCACCTGTTTGCACGACTCCTTTGAGCCGTGGTAGGGTAGTGATCAAAGTACAGTGGGAACACACTCGAGGCGAAGTGACAGTGTCAAGTCAGCGGACTAAGCTGTACTCATATCACCAGGGAACTGATAACTGACGATAGGCATAATACCAACTAGTCAGTTCCCGACGAGTCCTGTCCAGTGTACCCGTAACCTAACGAGCACCCGCATACTATCTCAAGTACGATGTACTGACGGCTGTGGGACAGACCGTCTCCCACACTGGGATGAGAAGCGCATGCGCTGGTCTACTCCGGAGTATCGATGCCCTGTCTCGATAGTCCTGTGACCAGGGACCTGCATAAGGATGTGCTTATAGATTACCCAGCCCCACTAGTGTGACAGCCATCACATCGCTGGTAATCAAGCAAAGATCCTAAGGGCTCTACTAATGTGTATAGGCGATATACAAAAATAAACACATGTACACATTGAAGTAGAAACAAACCAAGTAGCATACTACTATTTTGAGCAAGATTGTATATACAAGGTGAATATCCCAAGCATCCATTAAGTAATATACAAACTAGTATGATACAGTAATGGCCTCTACGGCATATACACTAACAATCTCCCACTTGCACTAAGGCCATGTACTGGCGTATCGAAGACCTATCATCTCGATCAGCCGCTCGAACTGAGTCTAGGGCAGGGCCTTGGTGAATGGATCTGCAGTGTTATCTTCTGAAGCGACTCTCCGAACTTCGATCTCCTGGCGATCTACGATCTCCCTGATCAGGTGATACCGCCTCAAGATGTGCCTGGATCTCTGATGGGACCTGGGTTCCTTCGCTAAAGCTATAGCCCCGTTGTTGTCGCAATACAGAGGTATTGGATCAACAATGGACGGAACCACCTGAAGTTCTTTCAAGAACTTCCTCATGCAGACAGCTTCTTTTGCGGCATCAGATGCAGCGATGTATTCCGCTTCCATCGTCGAGTCTGCAACGGTTTCCTGTTTGGAACTCTTCCAACACACCGCCCCTCCATTGAGGGTAAAGACAAAACCCGACATGGACTTGGAATCATCCTTGTCACTCTGGAAGCTGGAGTCAGCAAAGGCCTCGATCTGGAGGTCTTTTCCGCCATACACCAAGAACATCTCCTTAGTCCTTCTCAGGTACTTGAGAATGTTCTTTACCGCTATCCAGTGTTTCTCCCCAGGGTTTGACTGATACCGGCTTACCACACTCAGTACATAAGCTACATTCGGTCTGGTACACAACATCGTATACATTATAGAGCCTACCGCAGAAGCGTAGGGTATAATAGACATGCGATCCCTCTCCAAATCAGTCTTGGGAGACATCTCTTTAGAGAGGGTGATCCCGTGACAAGCCGGTAGGTAACCGCGCTTGGAATCTTCCATACTGAATCTTTTCAGTATGGTGTCGATCTACCTGGACTGAGAAAGTCCTAATATCCTCTTGGATCTGTCAAGGTAGATCCGGATACCCAGAATGTATGAGGCATCACCCAGGTCTTTCATGGAGAACCTGTGTGACAAGAACCCCTTGACAGATTGTAGCATAGGAATTTCATTTCCTATTAAGAGAATGTCATCCACGTATAAAACGAGGAATACTACAGTTCTCGCTAGAAATCTACTATAGATGCATGGTTCATCTGGATTTTTGATAAAGACGAATTCTTTGACCGTCTCATCAAAGCAGATGTTCCAACTCCGCGATGCCTGCTTTAGTCCATAAATGGACTTAAGCAACTTGCACACCTTTCCGCTGCTCCCACTCTGATTGAAACCCTCTGGCTGGTCCATATAGACACACTCCTCTAAATTTCCATTTAGAAAAGCTGTCTTCACGTCCATTTGCCAGATCTCATAATCGTGGAAGGCAGCAATGGCAAGAAGGATCCGAATGGATTTCAGCATGGCTACTGGAGAAAAGGTTTCGTCATAGTCCAAGCCAGGTCTTTGACGAAAACCCTTTGCTACCAGCCTAGCTTTATAGGTCTCAACCTGTCCATCTACACCAATCTTCCTTTTGAAGATCCACTTGCATCCTACGGGTTTTACCCCGTCTGGAGCAATGTCCAACGTCCATACCTTGTTGGTGTACATGGACTCCATTTCGGTCCGCATTGCATCCAGCCATTTCACTGAGTCAACGCTCTGAACGGCCTGCTGGAAGCTAGTAGGCTCATCATAATCTATGATGCAATCCTCTCTATCCCCGTCTACGAGAAAACCGCAGTATCTCTCGGGCAGATGAGACTGCCTACTACTCCTGCGGAGCGGCGAAGGAATGTCCTGTTCTGTTGAACCCTCTGGTTCCACTAACCTTTCAGTAATAGTCTGTGGTTCTGGAATTTCTTCCAGTTCTACTGCGCTCCCACTTATTTCCTTTTCTATGAACTGGTGTTCTAGAAAGTGGGCATGACGAGAAACAAGAACTTTTTGTTCCTCTTCGCAGTAGAAGAAATATCCCTTGGAATTCTTTGGATATCCCACAAACTTGCACAGTACTGAGCGTGCCTCGAGCTTGTTCGCATGCTGCTTTTTGACAAAAGATGGACTTCCCCATGTCTTAATGTGATTAAGATGGGGTCTCTTCCCACACCACATCTCAAATGGCGTGGTAGGCACAGTCTTAGTGGGAACTCGGTTCAAAAGGTATGCGGCTGATTCTAGCGCATAACCCCAGAATGATCGCGGCAACTCAGCGTTACTCATCATGGACCGCACCATATCCAATAGGGTGCGGTTCCGTCTCTCCGATACACCGTTATGTTGCGGGGTGTATGGAGGAGTAAGCTGAGAGAGAATTCCGTTCTCTTTTAAATATTCCAGGAACTCGGCACTTAAGTATTCTCCACCTCGATCCGATCTTAGAATCTTAATACTTTTGCTGGTCTGTTTCTCTACTTCATTCTTATACTCCTGGAATTTTCCAAAGGCCTCGGACTTAGGTTTCATTAAGAAGACATAACCGTACCTTGAGAAGTCATCCGTAAAGTAATGAAGTAAGAATGTCCGCTTCGGGCATGTGTTGACATTGGACCGCACACGTCACTGTGTACGAGTCCCAAGATATCACTCGCTCTTACTCCATGTCCAGTAAACGGAGTCTTTGTCATCTTTCCTTTGAGACAGGATTGACAAGTGGCATACGACTGATATTCGAACGCATTCAAATACCCTTCTGTATGTAACTTCGTCAACCTTCTCTCATTGATGTGACCCAATCTACAATGCCATAAGAAAGTCTGATTTATTTCTGGAGACTTTCTTTTGTGTGTATTCTCGACATTAAAAATCTGTGGTTGGTTTAACACGTATATACCATTACTCAATGTACCTGACCCAATCAAAACTTGATTAAGGTGAATGTTTACAACATTACTTACAAACGCAAATTCATAACCTTCTTTAGAAACTAAAGATACAGAAATGATATTACAAGTTGCGTTGGGTACAAAAAAGCAATTACGCAAAACCAAAACATGTCCATCTGACATTCCCAGGTGATAGTCCCCCACGGCTTTAGCATCCATGCTAGCTCCGTTCGCAACTCTGAGGGTCATGTCACCTGCCTTCAAAACCCTACGGTTTCTCAACGCCTGCAAAGAATTACAGATATGAGATCCTGATCCGGTATCCAATACCCAGGAAGTAGAGTTTATTGAAAGACAGTTTTCAATAACATACACACCTGAAGCTGAAGCTGCAACCTGCTTCAATTCCTGTGTTCTGGCCTTCCAGGCCCTGCAATCATTCTTCCAGTGTACTTTCTTATGACAATAGAAGCATTCTTCCTTATCCACAAGCTTCCCCGCTATCTTTGTTGCTTTACTTTTTCCCTTCGTATCCACCTTACTAACACCGCCCCTTGGTTTGGCGGGGGCCTTCTTCTTCTTTCCCTTGGCTTTCGCCTTGGACCTAGAAGAAGATGATCCTCCTACAAACAAAGTGGATGTATCCCTACCTTTTTGTAGGGTGCCCTCTGCGCTCCTCAGCATGTTGAGGAGCTCTGAAAATTCAACCTCTTTTTCTTGTAAGTTGAAGTTCAGTATAAACTGGGCGTAAGTGGAAGGAAGGGACTGGAGAACTATATCTGTATAGAGTTCAGCCACCAATGTGGTCCCTAGGTCCGCGAGCTCCTCAATGTAGCCGATCATCTTTAGCACGTGCTCGGCTACCGATGATCTGACGTCCATCTTTGCCGAAAACAACTTTTTCGACGCTTCGTATCTTGCGATACGTGATTGCTTTCCATACAGTTCTTTTGTATGGAGAAATATGGATTCAAGGTCCATATTCTCGTGCCTCCTCTGATGTTCGTTGTCCATCGAGGCAAGTACGAGGCACTTGGCCTTCGTGCTATCAATCTCCCAAGTCTTGCGGATTTCCTTATCCGCGACGCTGGAAGTGGGACCAGGGATAGGGGGAGCTTTGGTGGTAAGAAGATACCCCAGCTTGTCATAAGTGATTGCTATCTTGACAATCCTGAGCCAATCTTTGTAGTTTGGCCCTGTCAGTTTGTTTTTATCTAGGAGTAACTTAAGTCCAGTCATGTTGATTGGTCGCTGCAATTAGGAGAGAGAAGATGAAACACTCAGCATGATGCTCTTTCAAGTTTAGAGTGGTTTTTAGTTTGTCTAAACAGGATGACTCCCACTGTTTCTCGAATCCCTCCTCAAACCATAAAGGAAGAATTAGTCAAGATCAATCCCACCGTACAATACTTGCTTAACCGTTCAGCCAGGCCGGTGTCGGTACTTCGAGGGAGGTTTTCCAACGCTTTCGCGAAGTTCCTTAATTAAAGAACCTCTTTTCCTTGGGAGCGTAGCCCCGCTAACACCTTTCTAGGCACCTACTAGGTTTATAGCATTGATCGTTAAGTGAGAAATTTCCCGAGGAGTAGCATATACTCACAGTAGGATCGGGATCCAAATATCATCGCGTGACGAAACTGAAGGAATCCAACCAGAATCATCACACTCCAAATGGTATGCAAATCTAGCAAGTTTCAGTACTTATGAAACTCCCGATGTGGATTTTTGCCCCATGCTCTTATGACCTTGACTTTGGCCAAAATATCATAAGTCACATGTTATGTTCTACCCGTCATTATCCAGGTTAATTTGGATCTATCCGTACCTACCCTTGACTTTGGCCAAAATGGCGGTACGACTGTCCCAAACCAACGCATCTATCTATGCTGCACATGAACACCCAATAGCTACCAATCACTGTGCCTTGACTTTGGCCAACATACACAGCTTGAATACTATTGACTATTCATGTGAAACGACGAAGGGCTACGGATGGTTTTGGCAAAACCGTGAACGTAGTGAACTTGATTTAGTCGATGGAACGAGATAGCTTTTAAATGGAGTGGCTCAAACTCCGTATTTTAAAAGTTTGTTTTGAAAAGAACCGAGTGGTTTTTCGAAAGTGTTCCAACGACTTTAACTTGGTTTATTATCTTGCATTAGTTCTTTTAATGCGTGATATTCTTGCATTAGTTCTTTTAATGCGTCCCATCATTTAATCCTACCATTGCAGAAAACAACCAAAATATGACGTACGCTTATGCCATTCGCATTCGCCACTGGGCCCCGTCATTACCCGTTAGGTTACTTAACTAACGACAGAGTGGGGGCTGGGCTAGCGCGTCTGTAAAACATAAGCAACGCCTAAATAATATCATATATAGATATACTGCAATGATAAACATTTCAGATCACAGATGAATACATTTGATATACTAGGAATCTGTAATTCGTACAAGCCTGTAACGAAAGACAGATTACACGGTCGCGGTACATAGCCAATACCCCACCCAAGACCCCTACGGGTGCGGCAAACTACCCACCAAGTACCCGAAGCGTAGCAACCTCCCTCATCTCCATGAGTAGGCCACTCGACACTTCGGCATACCCGGTAGTTTGTGCACCCCCTCCATGGGTCTATCCTAGGAGCAAAAACAGTAAAAAGAAATTATACAATGACGGCTACAACCCCGACCCGGTTGTGCGGCCATACAAATAATTATTACATCAATTTACAAATTTACATGAATTGAAAGAAAAGAAAACTCTCGTCTCACATCCCCGGCTATTCACCCGCGACAATCCAACATATTCATATCCACATTCCAGCAACATTACAGATCACAGATTTGTATAACCCCCACTAATCGACATATAGCGATTAGTAGACGTTCAATACAAATATCACATTACAGAAAACCCGTTAGCTTAAGTCTTTTAGAAGTTCGATCAAAAATACGGATTTTCGGGACCCCAAAATAAAATTTTCGTTCTGGAAAATCTGGGCAGAAAATATATATACCAAAAATCCCAAAATACCCCAATGAGCAATCTGCAAAAAATAAAACCCAAGACCGAGTCAACGCGGCCGCGTTTCCGCGGCGGGAGCGTGCTCCCGCCGCGGAACCGCGGCGCTTTGATCGAGTCATGGGCCCAAATTTTTGCAGTTTCTTTAAAAAAGCCTGAGTCGATTTTTGGTGTTTTTCAAAATAGTTTTCCAGCACTTTTAAAATCGACAGAAAGTTTAAAATTCCGGGGTTCGTTTCGGGACTTTTTCGTTGATCGATCTTCTAGTTACTTGCTAACAAGTTAGATAGAGTTTAACTAGGCTCTGATACCACTGTAAGTCCATGCTACCTCTCCCGGTACTTTCGGGAATGTGGAATTTTGTAAAAACGATTTTTACGGAGGTGGTAACATGGACCTTTAACCCGGATCTTGGTTAAATATCTATCTAACAACCTAACTTGAGTTTCTAGCTACTCGGTTAGGGGGTTATACCTTGCTTGTCTTGAACTCCTTCGTCTTCAAACTCCGATGGTGGTCCGATTGGCTTCTTCTCGTCGTCTCCGTACGCCGAAGATAGATCCACCTGAAAGCTCCAACCTTTAGCTCCTTCTTCGTTCTTTGAAGAAACTAGTTCACTTGGTTTGCTAAACCTAGTGAACTAGAATGAGTAGAGAAGAAATAGAATGGGATTTTATCTATGGTTCTTGATTCTCAACTCATGAGAGATATGAACTATAGATTAAAGAGAGGGAGCAAGAGCAAGAGGGTGAAAGCAAAATGGAGAGCTCAAGAACAAGAGAGAGAATGAGCAAGAAAGAATGAGGCTCTCTTTTGTCTTTCACCCTCTCATAATCCAAAGTAATCATAACTCATCATATCAACAAAAGTCTGATGTGATGGTTGAAGCAACCATAACCATATCATATCATGCACTCATTTTACACAAACGAGCAAGCAAGTAAAAGTCTTTGCCATGAAATGATGGCTATGGTTATCATGATGGTCAACTAGTCAAGCCTAGTCAACCGATCAACAAAGTCAACAAGTCAACAAAAGTCAACAAGTCAACAAAGTCAACAAAAGTCAACAACCATGTCACCATAATACTTAATTAATATAATAGTTAATCACTTATCATATTCTCATTAGGGTTGATCAAAAGGTCAATAGTCAACGGTCAACTGTCAACAACCCTAATGAGAATCCACTGCCTCTGTCTCCCTGTCAACTGTGCATACACACCCGCATCCGCGTTCCGAGGAACACGAATGCAAACTGGATAAATCCAATCCCATAAGGTACACTAGGATCTGGCTTAAACCAAAGCCCGCTAGTGTAAACTATCCGGACACTGTACGTGCACAAGTGCACGGATGTGACCGAACCCTGTCGCAAAACCATGCGACCTGTCGCAATACCATGCGACCTCTACTCTTTTGCCTAAAGGCGAAAAGCTTTCTGTGTGGGACTCTAAAGACTCGACACTACGCTGGCAGTGGGTTTAACCACAGACCACAAGCGGCACTTGCTGTGCGTAACGGTCCCCAGGTAATGCCGACAAGAAGACCGACGAGGCGAAACCCATCTGAACTCCTACTGAGCCTGAGTGTGACATTCTCCGTACAGTCCGGTCTGTTCGTCTGATACATCGCATGGCGGGCCTAGGGGGCGGTAAACGTCAGTCCCCCAATTGCGGTACAAGTCGTGCCGGAGCGAAGCCCAAAACACCCTGAGATAACACTGGAAACCTACCAGTATATCTCGTTTGCCCTGGCCAGGGACTACTCGTGTAATGGCTCTCCTAGACACAGCGTGATGTCAACCCCCAATACCGGGAAAGACGAATCCTGTCTAACCGTCACTGCCTCCAAGTGCTTCGGGACTGCACCCAACCACCACCTGTTTGCACGACTCCTTTGAGCCGTGGTAGGGTAGTGATCAAAGTACAGTGGGAACACACTCGAGGCGAAGTGACAGTGTCAAGTCAGCGGACTAAGCTGTACTCATGTCACCTGGGAACTGATAACTGACGATAGGCATAATACCAACTAGTCAGTTCCCGACGAGTCCTGTCCAGTGTACCCGTAACCTAACGAGCACCCGCATACTATCTCAAGTACGACGTACTGACGGCTGTGGGACAGACCATCTCCCACACTGGGATGAGAAGCGCATGCGCTGGTCTACTCCGGAGTATCGATGCCCTGTCTCGATAGTCCTGCGACCAGGGACCTGCATAAGGATGTTCTTATAGATTACCCAGCCCCACTAGTGTGACGGCCATCACATCGCTGGTAATCAAGCACAGATCCTAAGGGCTCTACTAATGTGTATAGGCGATATACAAAAATAAACACATGTACACATTGAAGTAGAAACAAACCAAGTAGCATACTACTATTTTGAGCAAGATTGTATATACAAGGTGAATATCCCAAGCATCCATTAAGTAATATACAAACTAGTATGATACAGTAATGGCCTCTAGGGCATATACACTAACAGTGTGAGGAAGGGACTGGAGAATAAGGTCTGTATAGAGCTCATTATCCAAAGTCGTCCCAAGGTCTGCGAGCTCTTCTATATAACCGATCATCTTTAGGACATGTTCTACTACCGATGACCCGATAGCCAACCTCGCTCGAAACAAGTTCTTTGAGGTCTCGTATCTTGCTATACGTGATTGCTCTCCATAAAGTTCTTTTGTATGGAGAAATATGCCATCAAGGTCCATATCCTCGTGCCTCCTCTGATGTTCATTGATCATCGAGGCAAGCACGATGCACTTGGCTTTCGCGCAATCTAAATCCCAGGTTTTGCGGATTTCCTTATCCGCATTGCTGGATTTGGGACCAGGGACAGCAGGTGCCGTAGCGGTGAGGACGTACCCCAGTTTGTCATAGGTCAAAGCCATTTTGACATTCCGCAGCCAATCTTTATAGTTTGGCCCTGTCAGTATATTTTTCTCTAAAAGTAACTTAAGTCCAGTCATTTTCAGCGTCGCTGCAATTAGGAGAGAGAGAAGAAAACTCTTTAGCATGATGATCTTGCAAGTTTAGAGTGGTTTTTAGTTTATCTAAACTGGATGGCCCCCACTGTTTCTCAAATCCTTCCCCAAACCATAAAAGAAGAATTAGCCAGGACTATTCTCACTGTACAATACTTGCTTAACCGTTCAGCCAGGCCAGTGTCGATACTTCGAGGGAGGTTTTCCAACGCTTTCGCGAAGTTCCTTAATTAAATAACCTCTTTTCTCTGGGGGCGTAACCCCGCTGACACCTTTCTGGACACCTACTAGGTTTATAGCATTGATCGTTAAGTGACGAATATCCTGATAAGTAATATATACTTACAGTAGGATCGGGATCCAAATATCATCGTCTGATAATGTTGTAGGAATGCTACCAACATTCATCAAACTCAAAATGGTATGCATCTCTTTGCAGATTTCAGTTTCTTTAGAAATTCCCGATATACATTTTTGCCCCATGCTCTTATGACCTTGGCGTTGGTCAAAATATCATAAGTCACATGTCAAGTTCTACCCATCATTATCTTGTTAATTTGAACCCATCCGTACATATCCTTGACGTTGGCCAAAATGATCATACGACTGTCCCAAACTAACTCATCTATCTATGCAACAAATGAATATCCAGCAGGTACCAAACACTATGCTTTGGCGTTGGTCAAAATACATAGCTTGAATACTACTGAATACCCAGATGAAATGACGGAGGGCTACGAATGGTTTTGGCGAAACCGTGAACGTAGTGAACTTGATATAACCGAAGGAACCTGATAGCTTTTAAAAGGAGTGGTTAAAGCTCCGCATTTAAAAATATCTGTTTTTAAAATTAACCGAGTGGTTTCTTTTAAATTGTTCCAACGATTAAAACTTTGGTTTATTTTCTTTGCATTATAGATAATGTGTCCCATCATTAACCTATCATTGCAGAAAACAACGAAAATACAACGTCCTCTTATGCCATCCGCATTCGCCACGGGGTCCCGTCATCACCCGTTAGGTTACTTAACTAACGACAGAGCGGGGACTGGGCTAGCGCGGGTGTAAAACATAAGTGACGTCTAAAATAGCTACAATATATATAGATATTTTACATTCGTCTGACGCAATGATATACATTCCAGAACACAGATAAACTTTATTGGATTTGCAAGAAATTTGTATTTCTTTTGAGCCTGCAAGAAAAGACAGATTACACAGTTGCGATGAATAGCCGTTACCCCACCCAAGATCCCTACGGGTACGGCAAACTACCCGCCCGGCAGTTTGTGTACCCCACCTTGGATCTGTCCAAAGAGCAAAAACAGTAAAATGAAATAATACAACGGTGGCTACAACCGCAACCTGGATGTGCCCCGGAAAATAATATTACAACAAATTACATTTACAACAAATGAATTAAATAATAACCCATTTCAAAACCCCGGCTATACACCACAACAGTCCAATACAGTTTATATGCACAAACAGATATAACCATTACAGAAATGTGCAACCCCCTGCCAACCGACATACTAGCAGTTAGGGGAGGTTTACGAACACATTATACAATCACAAATATAATCCAATATGCAAATACTCTACAATTTCGATCGATTAAACATCATTAATATTGCTCCAATACTGCTCTGTAAAACTGAAACCTGAGCAAATATTAAATATTCCAGAAAATCCCAAATACAACAGAGAAGCAACACAGGAAATTTGGATTCCTAACTCGGCAACTCGGCGGCGGAAGCGCGGCGGATCGGTGCGATCCGCCGCGGTTCCGCGGCCGCGTTGCCGATTCAGGAGCCCAAATTTCTTGGGTG
Source organism: Agapanthus africanus (assembly GCA_030015575.1). NCBI lineage: Eukaryota > Viridiplantae > Streptophyta > Magnoliopsida > Asparagales > Amaryllidaceae > Agapanthus > Agapanthus africanus. Next base: position 274,219,259 of record JASDDO010000012.1, read on the forward strand.
TTCTTCTGGTGTCTTTTCAAGCTTTCTGAACTTCCCTGAAAAAATTTTGGACTTCATTTAAATTTCGGCAGAAACTTGACAGTTCGGGGTTTTCCGGTTTCGTTTTTTCCGTTCGAAATTCGTACAAATTTTCAATTAAGTTATTTATTGTTTAGCGAGGCTCTGATACCACTGTAAGTCGATGTACTACACCCCAATACTTGTGGGGAGGCGGAATTTTCAAAAACGAACTTGTTTAGTGAACGAACATCGACTAACCGCTTGAATCGAAGCTAAACTATAAATAACCAAACACAAAGTGTTTCTAAACTACTGTGTTTAGGGATTATACCTAATGAACCAACTCCTTCGTCTTTACGAACTCCTTGTTCTCCTCGGCCTTCTCGAAGTAGTAGACGATCCACCCGAGAGCAAAACTCCAAGCTTAGCCTCTAAACTTGAAGCAACTAACCTTCTTGGATTGCTAATCAAAGAAGATAGATTGAGATAGAGTGATGGTTATGGATTGTTTAGTCTTACTAACCCTTGTACTCAACTCATGAGAGAGGAGGATTAGTCTTTTGAAGAGAGAGAGCTTGACTAGAGAGAATGTGTAGATTATAATGAGATGAGATTATTGAGTATCATAATAAATATGAAGCATTCTCTTTTATGAAGAAAAGAATAATACATGATGAATAAGCTTGCTTCACAAATATCTAATGGTGATTCATTATCATGAGTCATTAAGCATTTATGATGCTTTAATGACTTGAATGAATCACCCTCATGACTCACTAATCTCATTCATTGCATATGACACATAAACCTCCTTAGTCACCACTTCTAGAAGCTTCTCACACAATTACGAGAACGCCCCTCCAATCCGCAAAAATGCGGAAAAACTTTAGACTGTAAAAATCCAATAACCGGATACCAGTAACTGGCTTAAACCAAAGCCGACTGGTATAAACTGTCCAAACGACGTAAGTGTGTAGACACACATACGCGTCCGAACTCTTTGTCGTAAAACCATACGACCTCTATATCGTTTCGCCTGGAATAGGAAACTCTCTGTGTGGGACTCTAGAGACTCGACTACTACGCTGGCAGTGGGTTTAACCACAGACCGCAAGCGGCACTAGCTGTACGTAACGGTCCCCAGGTAGATGTCGATAAGAAGGCCGATGAGGAAACCCATCCGAACTCCTACTGAGTCTGATGTGACAATCTCCATACAGTCCGGTCCGTTCGTCCAAGACTATCGCATATCCGGCTTAGGGGGCGGCAAGCGTCAGTCCCCTAATAGCGGTATAAGTCGTGTCGGAGGGAAGCCCATTACACCCTGAGAAACTACTGGAACCTACCAGTAAATCTCGCTTGCCCTGGCCGGGGACTTTGCGTAATGGCTCTCTGACACAGTGCGATATCAACTCCCAATACCGGGAGGGACGAATCCTGTCTAACCGCTACTGCCTCCAAGTGCTTGGGACTGCACCCAACTGCTACCTGTTTGCACGACTCCTTTGAGCGGTGGTAGGGTAGCAATCTAAGAACAGTGGGACACACTCGAGGCGAAGTAGCAGTGTCAAGTCTGCAGACTACGCTGTACTCATGTCACCTGGGAACTGTTCACTGACGACTGGTATAAAACCAACCAACAGTTCCCTGTGAGTCCTGTCCGGTGTACCCGTAACCTAACGAGCACCTGTATACTATCTCCAGTACGACGTACTGACGGCTGTGGGACAGACCATCTCCCCAACTGGGATGAGAAGCGTACACACTAGTCTACTCCGGAGTATCGATGCTCTGTCTCGATAATCCAATGACTAGGGACCTGAATAAGGATGTGCTTGTAGACTACCCAGCCCCCACTAGTGTGACTGCCATCACAACGCTGGTAGTCAAGCAAGATCCTAAGAGCTCTATCAATACATACACTCACATATTAAGATAGAAAAAACAAGTAGCATACTACCATGTTCAGCAAGACTGTTATATACAAGTGAATATCCCAAGCTTCCATTAAGTAATATACAAACTAGTATGATACAGTAATGGCCTTCTAGGGCATAAACACTAACATTTTACCCCTAGCACTTATGACCTTAACTAAGGTCAACATATCATAAGCACTAGTCAAGTTCTACCCGTCATTTCATGATTAATCAGACCCACCCTACTTGACCCTCAACTATGGTCGACATAATCACATGAATGTCCTAACTAATCGCATCATATGCTGTGTAGGAAGATATCACTTAGCTACCGTACACTACGCCTCAACTAAACTCGACATACGCAGCACGAATACTAAGTACTCTACTTCCTGCAATGACGGAGGGCTACGCTAGGTTTTTAAGAAAACCCTTTGCGTAATGAACTTGATATCGTTGTAGAATCGAGTGATTTTAAATGGAGTGTTTTTTAGGCTTTTCTAGTTTTGCTAAAGGGGTCACTCCCGGTGAAGGGATCGTCGGCCCTTTCCTCATTGAATAAGGTGCGGGATATATCATATATATCACTGTGCAAAGCAGAAACTATAGAAGCAATCAAAAGACAAACCGAGGGTTGTAGCATTTGCCAGTTATTGCTAAAGGAGTCACTCCCGGTGAAGGGATCTCGGTCCTTTCCTTATCGAATAAGGTGCTGGATGTTCTACAAGGAACACCGCTATGCAAAGCAAGAACTAGAGCTACCAGTTTTTATAAACAAGTTTCTACAACATCTTAGGTTTCTTTTAGTTTCATTAATCTCATTAATGATGTCCCATTTTATTATGATTCACAAGTATCTCTTTTGAAACGAAATCTGCAATATAACATATATCTCATATATATAATATAAACATTCATCACAGGCAGTAATATAATCTCATCACAGAACATTGCAGCAGAAGAACATATATGAAATATTGGATATACTAGGACGTCCGTGTTTTCAATACGAGCCAGTATAAAACACGGATTCCACGGTCGCGATGAATAGCCAAACCCACATCCCTAGACCCCTACGAGAGCGGCAAGTAACACTGCCAATTCTAGGGTTAGGAGACCCGGTCTCGACTCCTCGAGATGGTCTCCCACTGGACCCTAGAACCCGGTTACTTGTGCTCCCCTCCTTGGGTCTACCTAATGCGGAAAAGTAAATAATATACAACGGTGACATCTTCCGCTACCTGGAAGTGCCCCAATAAAAGAATATTACATACAAATGAATTTTACATGAATGAAAAAGAAAAACTCTCATCTCACATAAAACCCCCGGCTATTCAAAACGCGACGATCCAATATAACATATCACAGCAACACATAATATCTCATATCATCAACGTAAGCAAGTATGCGTATCCCGATTGTCGTTGATGTATAGCAACGAAGCCGGCGATACACCACATACTACGCTTACGGTCACAGAAAAGAAAGTATAAAACTACAACAGTTGGAATCCGCAACCTTCTTAGACATCGCATGCCTAACCAAATGAATTCCTTAGACATCACATGCCTAACAATTATAAACCCCGCATTTTAGTCTCATTATCGAAAATTCTTTTCAATATCAAGTCGGGCAATTCAACAAGATTCCCGACGTCCTGATCGAATGCTCGTCGCAAACTTTAGTAGACGGCCGCACCCCTAGATGCCGTCGACGAAGTGCACTAAGGCGGAACACCGCTGCCGCGAGCACCCGAACGGATGCTTTCGGCGACGGGGTTCTCCTACAGTCACTTGGTCGAGGCTATGGGGCATAGCTGTCTATTAAGTTTACCCGGCGAGTGTCCGTGTACGCTACGTGATTGTGACGGACTCTTGATCGCATCAAAATTCCGTGGCAACCGATCATCTGAGACTAAACTGCTATGTTTATAATATTCAAATTAGTTATCTCATAACTACCTGTGGATTCCAAATATTGTATCGCATTCCAGATAAATAGAAAAAGTTAAACTTTCCGATCGAATCATCAAACACCCAAGATTTCCCCAATATATCTCAACACTTGAAATCAGTTTAAAAATATCCATCACATGCCACAGTACCAATGGTCCAGCCGTAGAAGGGTCAAGCCAACGCCTCACATATGGCACGCCGTACTACACCAAACCCTAAGGTTCAAAAGGCAGTTCAAGACGGTCACATAATCGAGTTTAGGTTTGTTGTCTTCTAGAGGGTCCACCGAGTTACTTGCATGACTTAGAACATTCTTAAAGACGAGAAAAAAACCAACTTTTGAAAAATTTTCCGACAGGGGAAAAAGTGAGTTATTGATATCCGTTCGAACTTTTTAACAGTTTCTAAAAGTTATCCGGAAAACCACATAGACAACATCTGATACTCCGATCGAAACACCGAATCCCCAAAACAACCCCAGAAAACTCAACTGTAGAATAAATATTAAAAATTCCCAGAGAACTCAGCACTGAATAAAAGAAGTTACTGTGAAAAATTGGGTTGGTGACGTCATCATTTAGCCGCGGGACCGCCGCAGAAGGCATGCTTCTGCCGCGGTTCCGCCGCGCTTTGCACTGTTCATCAAAAAAATTTTGCACCGTAATTCTTATAATTCCCTGCTGAATTTTTTAAGCATTTTTAATTTACAAAAATCCAAATTTTCAGAAAATTTCCAGAGAGCATTTTGGAGTCAGGGTTTCGGGTTCGATCGGACTTCAAACATCGTCTAGACTTCGCCTAAAGCTCTAGCTTGGCTCTGATACCACTGTAGGGTTGCCATGCACGCGCACAAGGGTCTACGAGGCATCAAACATGCCCGATTAAAAATTTAGCCGTGCCGAACAACCTGAATACGGATCTTTAAACTAGAGATTAGGCGAAAACTAACATGTTAACAACTTTAACACTAAGTGAGAGGGATTACAACCTTTGTAGATCCGGTCCTTCACTTCATATGCTCTGTGTTGTGGTCCCTTCGCTGCGATAATCGGGATCCGGACTCTCGAGAGGATCCACGAAGAGAAAGATGCAACCTTTGCTTCCGATCTTCGATACTAAGATGATCTACCTTGAAGTTCCGTTAACACAAGCTAACACTCATGAAATGATGTGAACACCCTCATCTAAATGGCAAGGTAAGATGAGGATGATGAAGTAGTATTTTTGCTCTTTTTATTTATATTTTTCTCACAATTATTCATCACTTGGAAAAAATCAAGAAAGCTTTTTTCCATGAAAAGAATGAAGGAAGAAGAAGATGAACATGATAAGAATCCTTTTGTGATGAATAGGAAAAGAATAATATGATGAATTATGCAACCATGGTCAAGTAAACCTTTGTAGAAAATTAACTAGGGTTAGGGTTTGGGTTGGGTTAAAGCATGAGTCACTTTGTAAATATCTTTATCATGACAAAAAGAAAACCTTCTAGAAACATCTAGAAAGCTTAACCCTAATCCAAACCCTAATCATGTTTAATCTCTACTAAACATGTTGCATTATTTATCATATCATGTTACAATATTATATATGACATATATAATATTTATTGTAACCAAATAAAATAATACAATTAACATATATCGCATATATATCAATGTATTATCCGAGTGAGAAAAAGAATCTTTTAGTGAGCTAATATTAGTTAATGTCTTTTAATATATCATATATATATTATTATACATTAAATTATCGAATCAACACTTGATCCGACAATCCGGCTATATCACATATAACCGACTAATATTTATTCGTACCGTTTCATCGAATCAACTCTTGATCCGATGACCCGGCTGATATCAAATATCGCGAGAATACAATACGATATCACATACCGTATTATCCTCGGTCCCGCACATATCACATATGTGCCCCTAATCCATTTTGCCTGAGCTAAGAAACCTCTGTGTAGGACTCTAAAGAATCGTCAATACGCCGGCAGTAGGTGATGATCATATCAAACACCCAGAAGCTGCAAGCGGTCAGCTAAACGTAACAGCTACCCAGGTATTGAGCGCTCAGAAGATCAACAAGCAAGCCTGTACATTCTCCTGTGAATCCAAACAGTAACACTCCCATACAGTCCGGTCTCGTCGTCTGATATGTTGCATATCTCGCCTAGGGGTGGTAAACGTCAGACCCCAGTAGCTCGATAAGTCGTGTCGATATGAGGTCTATAACAGTTCGAGAAACTACTGATAACACTTACCAGTAAATCTCAGCAACCCTGGCCAGGGATTTCCGGTTATAGCCAATCGAACACAGCACAACATCAACTCCCTATACCGGGAGAGACGAATCCCCTCCTATCGTTCATTGCCTCCATATGATTCGGGACTGTACCCAAAAGCCACCTTTTTGCACGCTCTCTTGGACGTGGTATGATGGAAATCAAAGCACAGTGGGAATCACACAAGACTCTATGACGATCTCGGGTCGACAGACTACTCTGTACCAGTGTCACCGGAGAACTGCCATCTGACGTATGGTATAATACCATCTGGGAGTTCTCGGCGAGTCCGTCCAGTGTACCCAGTCTCCACTGAGCACCCGTACACCATCCTTGATGTCAAACACCGATGGATATAGGATCATCCATCGCCCATCATATGGGTCAAGATGCGCATACGCTAGTCTATTCTGGTGTATCGATGCCCTGTCTCGATACACCCTCGACTAGGAACAGTTATAGGATGTACTCGTCGACTAGTCGCAGTAGTCGAGTACATATCCTAAGGGCTTTATCAACATGTAATATAGAGACAATCAGAGTACATGTTAAGATCAAGTACAACCAGATAGCATACTATCATGTCGAGCAAGAAAGTCCTCCTTATATATGTCCTAGCATCCACTACAATATACATCGTATGTACAGTAATGGCCTCCAGGGCATACATATAACTAACATCCCGTTTGTACAATATCAAGTATATCTCACATATCTCGAATGTACAACATCAAGTAGATCTCACATATCTCGAATGTACAACATCAAGTGGATCTCACATATCCCGTATGTACAATACCGAGTATATCTCACATATCTCGAATGTACAACTTCAAGTAGATCTTACATATCCCGTATGTACAATATCAAGTATATCTCACATATCTCTAATGTACAACATCAAGTAGATCTCACATATCTCGTATGTACATTATCAAGTATATCTCACATATCTCGAATGTACAATATCAAGTAGATCTCACATATTTCGTATGTACAATATCAAGTATATCCACATATCTCGAATGTACAACATCAAGTAGATCTCACATATCTTGTGTGTTTTCATGAATAAATATGATGATGTCAATACACATATATTAGCGTCCCATTCCACTAATATTCGTGTAAGGGCATATATAACATCGGCCTAATCCCCTGTTATATATACAAAGGAGTAAAATATCATGAAAACAATGTGTCAAACATCGACACAGAAAGGGTGATCTATCAGGTGCTGTCTCCATGACTGGCTCCCTGATAGGTACGTATCATATGCTATCCCGAAAGCACGAGTGCCTGGCTCTGACCCTCGCCTCTCGACGTATCAATACGTACATGACTCCCATCGGTATCCCCATGATAACCGCTGAGTCATTGGTAATGTCACCGGAAAGTATGGTTCCCCCACTAACTCATCTCCTCACTGAGATTCTTGCCCCGGGTACCTCCGGGCCCCACCATGTACCCGCACACGGACCCCTCCTTTCCTCGCGTGGGGTATATATATATCCGAACCGATAAATCTCATGGTGGCCGCTGAAATATCATATCAAGGGGAACCGGGTTTTTCAAATAATGCATAATTTCATGAACCCCCACGGCCCCTAAATCCAGAAAACATCATGAAAACTCCATAACTCAATGCGAAAATCCATGAATAAAGTATACGCAACATAAAACTGTAATGTAAGCGTATAAAGGAAAAACCGCTAATTAACTGCAACCAGTTAATATAAATATCATGCGGTTCCTAATATCTCCAATTCCTAATAATACATCAATAAGGGTAAATACGTAGCTACCAGATATATGTGAACACATGAAGGTATAGCAGAAAATATAGGTATCTACCTATTAGTAATGATGTGATATACCCTCCAGGTATAAGTGAAGTATGAAATGCAAAATACACCTGTAGCTATGTCCTTAGGTGTGTATGTACCTATCGCTAATGGTACGATACCTTATAGGTATACAGGTAAGCTATATGTCATACGTGATAAGAAATATGAATCAATGTCACAATGTCCCTAACCAGACAATATCATTTCTATATGTGGGTTGTGCGTGACATGGAAATTATTGAGGGTGTGTGTGGCATACAATCAGTGCTCGTGCAACATGAGCCGTCAATAATAGTGCAGTGTCCTAAGGATACTAGTCCAAGCACCACAATTCACTGAGCAGTAGGGTAAATGCGCAATTCTAAATATGACATAGAATATGCGACAAACTTAACATCTCTAGCCCAGACGCATAACGCCATGCGGGAGATTCCCCTGTTGATGTTAAATCTACTCACCAACACTCCTGGCTAAGTGTAGCCAACCACCTGTTTTCCCTTTGCAGCAGTGTCCTTAGTCCCCGCCTGCGAACCTACCACATCAAAACAATAAAGCAAGCATATATTAATAATAGACTCAAAACACGCACACACTACATTTAACCGACACAACAACATAAAACATCCTCTTAATTGTTCGTATTGTGGCAAACGTGCGAAGAGACACGACGAAAACAACTTAAGAGCAAAACCACACAAAGTGCACAATCCGTGTCGTATAACATATCGCGCGAACACAAAACACTACAACCTACCTAAGTGATCCCAGATTTTGCATACAGTGAAAACTAAACAAACAAACAAGACCAAATACACCGAAACCCCAGCATAGACCTACCCTCAAAAACCCACACCTCAACTCTCCAGAAAATCCGACGTCGCCGGAATTGGGCTTCTCATCGCCGGACCTGGCCGGTGGGGTGGGTCTCGTGTCTCAGGTGGTGCTCCAGGGTCACTAGTACATCACTACAATTTTGTTTGGTTTTCTAGTATTTTCTCGGAATCACAGCAAGTCACAAATATCGCAAATCGATACTAAAATACGATATTACTCACACACTAAACTTTAACCATTCTATACCGAGACTAACAAGCTAAGCTACACTAAAAACACTAAAACAACAGCAAAAGAATATTACCTACACAAAAGAACTCAAAGATCCAAGATTTGCATGCTCCTAGGCATCCAAGAGGCAAAAGTGATTAAAGATATGATTTTTGTGATATAAATTTGGGATTTTGGAGAATTTTTGAGCTAGGAATTTTTTGCAAATGGAGAAGAAATGTTCAAGGGCATAAGAGAGAGGGAGGGTTCGGCCAATAATGGAGGAAGGTGAGGGAATTGTGTAGGGTTTCTAGTTCATTCTTGTGATAAATGCTCACTTAATGTATTCACACACACATGCATGCACATGCCACCTCATTCATTTCATTTCTTTTCTTTAACCTAAACCAATGTCAACACAAGGATATAGATAAGAAGAGAAGGGTTTGATTTAACTCAAACATAAAAGAAGAAAAGATCACAAAAGAGAAATTTCCCAAAATGTGAATACCGCTTTAAAATAATATTAAAAATTGGGAAAAATTCAAATTGAACAAAAACGTCCCATATACCCCCAAAGCTTGCGCACTAGCTTTAGTTTAGCTAAACTAGGTGCTGGCAAGTCTATATGGTCGTTTGATCACAGTCGGATTAAAACGGAAAATGCCGACAATTTTACCCAAAAACGGAAAAATTAGCATAATGATTTCTAAAACGTTACAATCTCCTCCCCCCCCCTCTTATGAAAATTCGTCCCCGAATTTAAAATTCTCACTAGCGTACCCTCAAAGAAAAGATTACAAAGTCTCATATCTCGCTCGCAACCTCTCAAGTGATCACCTCACTATACGGCTACGTCCAAGAAAACTCTTCACAATTGGCAAGACTCTTGACCGAAGTTTCTCCACCTGCCGAGCCACTAACACAAATGGTTGCCGGTGAACGAAAAGATCGCGTCAAAGCTAATGGTCTAATGCTGAATCATGTGATAAAGGTCATGAAGGCATTTGCAAAGTATCGACACAAGGAATACAGGGTGAAAACTAAAAATCTGGGTGGAAGTGCAAATTTAAAGGCAACGAACTAACTCGCTAAAAGGATCTCAAAAGGACCTAAAATCATGGAATAAGCTTTCCAAAACTCAACACGTCATTCATCGGAAAATCCTTAGGAATACATGATCTCCCAATGCGAACTCAAGCCTGCGACCACCATGGTCGGCATAAGACCTCTGTCCGCACAGGACTGTCATCATCCTGACCTGAATTAACTGGATCATATCCGATGTCTCTAGACTAGCTGGGGTCCAAAATCCTACTACGTAGAGTCAGAAAAATAGATTGGTGATCGACACGACCTAACAACTAACCTAAAGGTTGCCAATTGGAGTGTCTCCCAGTAGCAGCTATCGAAGGAAAACTCTAGCAATGGCGAGTGACGATCCCAACTGTCGACAACAAATAGCACGTAAGCACAAGCATAACCTCTAGAGTCGGTATAGCCCACTATCACAAAACCATAATCCTGCGGATGGAAAAAAACGGAGCTAAAGCTCAACCAGTACCCAAGGCTTCCTGAAGCTCCTGCCCAAGGCGGCAAGCAACCAGGGTGCCCTCATTGGATACGACCCATGAAGGAACTCTGTGCAACGCACAAACTTAACAAAGAACAACTGAGCAAACCGAGTATAACCGGACAACAAACACCCAAATGAAGTCACACCCTTACTAAACCTGGGTAGACACCATAACGAAATTCGTAGAGATCTGCTCCCATTCCCACTTCGGAACGGTTAAAGATTGCAACTCTCCAGCCGGTCTCAGAGGCTCAACCCAAACTCACAACAAGACAGACACCTTAAAACGAAATTCAAAACTTCACTCTTCATCCCGCTCCACCAGTAACTATCTCACAACTCACGCCAAATGTTGGTGGAACTTGAATGAACACCGAAGCTGACTGATGTGCATGTGCTAGGATTTCGCATCTCTGCCCATCAGCAACAGGCACACAACGCGTCCCTAAACATAGCACACCCTGGTCACAAATCAAGGACTCCGAATCATTAACCAGCCGAGTATGCTCAAGTATCTCTAACGAACGAGCGTCGACGGGCAGTGCCTCGCGAAAGCGATTAAAGAAGAGTGGTCGGGCGCGGACATGAGCAAGCTGTCCCCTCAGAAGAGGCGAACCTAAGCTGTACTCCACGATCACACAAGAACTGTAAATCTGCAGAAGACAGTCTCAACAATCAAAACCCGCTACAAGAAGATGTACTTTAAGCTCTGGTGATTCGTGAAAATCTGACACGACTCTCCAAACAAGTAGTGTCCTAAGATCTTCAACGCACGACCACAGCGGCCATCTCCAGATCATGAGTGGGATATCCTTCTTGTACTTCCTCCAACTGTCGGGAAGCAAAAGCGATAACTCTATAGTGTCACCTCAGTACTCAGTCGAGCCCCACTCATGAAACATCACAGTTAAACAACAAAGTCGCTCGAACCAGCAAGCAAGAAAGAACTGGTGCAGTTGACAACCGAATCTCCAACTGCAGAAAACACCGCACGCATGCCTCAGTTCACTGAAAAGAACCTCCTTCCAGGTCAGTCCAGTCTATGGTGCATCACTACACAAGAAATCCTGCACGAAACGGCGATAAAAACCTGCTAAGCCCAAAATCAACGGACCTCCGTCCGTACACAAGTCTGGGCCAAAGCTGTACGGTCTCGATCTCCCTCGGAACCATACGACACCTTCTCCCGTAACTACAAGACCGGGAAGTTAACACAAACAAGCGTGAAGGAACACTCCAAGAATCTAGCAAACAGCTGGGGCTCTCCCAATGTCTGCAAAACAAATCCTCAAGTGCTGCTCCTGTTCCTCAAGGCACGTTAGAATAGACCAGAATGTCGTCAATAACACAACAATAACTGGTCGAGGAACGGCCTGAAGAAATCTGGTTCATCATATCTACGAATGCTGCTGGGGTACTGGTGAGTCCAGCGACACCACCAAACACATAAAGCCCATAGCACGCACAACAGAAGTCTCCGGAATGTCATCACTCCGAACCCGCAACAATGATGACCTGATCCCAACTAAACTTAGAAAAATGTCTCGCACTCTGGAGCTGATCGAAGAAATCGTCAATGCGAGGTAAACGATACCTATCCTCACCGTAAGCCAGTTAAATTGACGATAAATCAGTATACAACCACAACTGCCGTCTCTCTCCCTGACGAACAGAAATAGTAGCTCCCCAATGCTAAACACCAGACGCACAATCCCCCAACAAACAACTCTGCAGCAGATCCTTAAGCTCCCAAAGCTTCGCCGGCTCATCTGGAACAACGTCGGAAAACTTTCGCACTAAAGGAAGCCGGTCCAACAAACCCACTGTGGCTCCGGTATCACGAATGAACGCCAAGAATCCTCGACATCTTCTCCTCAAAATCCGACTAGCGAAAAAGGCAGAATTCAAGCCGTGAGAGGTGGCACCACTGTCCCTCTACACAACACGAACTGACTTGCCGGAAAAAGAAAACCTGGTTGTTTTCTCGCGGTAGTCCACAGACGCCTAGCACATATCTAACCAATCCGTGTCCAGGAGAACGTCAAATCCAACATCTCTAGAAGGATCAAGTGACGGACGAATCTCTATCTCCTAACCAATTGGCACACGACTGGAATACGTTTTGCGTAACAAAAGAATCGCTGACAGAAAGTAACACAACAACGACTGATCTAGCATACACAACCCTCAGCCCAACAAAGTCACAAAGTGTGTAAACAACAAGTGCAAAGATCCCGAAAAACACCAACCTATGAATATAAAGAACATACAAATTAAGAATACCTGAAAACTCTGCACTGGACGCCTGTGCATCCCGATGAGTAGAAACAAACTCTCGTGTCTGCCTTCTACCCGGAACTGTCAGAACTCTTCCTATGCCAGACCGTTTTCTCGTACCCAATCCTCCGCGACCACGACCTCTCTGAACATGGGTCTGATGCGGTACTAAGGAACAATCCGTGATGTGGTGATGAAGGCTCCCGCATCGAAAACATCCATACGATGGCTGCTGACCATCCTGGGGATGAGAGATGAACGACTATCCTCGTCCCAAGCCTCTACTACTCCCGCGACGGTCACGAAATATGTCTCGACGCCTAAGCCTCTGTCTCTGGGATGGTACACCTGTACGGGCCTTCCTCTGTTCCGGAACACCTAAAGTCTCGGAAAAACTCTCCTCGTCCAAACGGGCTGCGTCCACTGGTGCTGTATAAGTAACACAAGGCTGAGTGCTGACTACAAGGAACAACTGGGTAACAGGGGTGACAACCTCCTGTCGCTGCGCTCGAATGGTCTCAACCAAAGAACTCATCGTCCAGCGCAAGTCCTGCATCTCTGCCACAAGCCTATCAATATGATCTATCGAAGGAGGATCCGTCTGGTCCGATGCAACGAGCGTGCCATCCTGGTCAGTCCCCATCTCACACGAGTCTACTCTGACCTCGGCTCTCGCTGCATCACTCTGAGTCCTCATAGTCATCGGCGAAAAAGGCTAAAATGGAAATATGATTCGATAAGAACACGGAAATCGAATCACAAGGATATGTATCATCAAGAAAGGAATTTCAAGCAATTTGTACTTTGGTCACTTTAGGCGGAGTACTGCATCGTGAGTATGCTACAGACATACACACACTACGTTACTCTGCTTAAGCTACCTACTCCATCATACCAAGGTCATCCTACACTCCGAAAGGTAAAAACCTAGCGCTTTGATACCAACTTTGTCACGACCCGAAATTGGCACGTGACGGCCCTAATACTACGCAATGTCTACAGGCGTAACGTAGTAAAAGAAAGCCAAAACCCAGCAATCTAAACCATCAAAAGTAGCAAGAACGTGATAATAGTATTTTGAAAACCTTTGAAATCACAACCCAAATTCTTTAAAGTCTCACTTTTATTCCTTAAAATTTTGGCATCACCTCCTTTGTAAAAACCAGCCCTAAAAATGTGTACAACATAAATATGGAGTAAAGCATCCCAAACGGAGCAAAATCCACGCCCAACGACGGAAAACAATCACCACAACAGATATACGACGCCACAGCGAAGAAAGAGACGATATATATAAAACTGCATAAAAACCTCCAAGTCACAAAATAATATACAATATCGTCCTCACACCAAGTCACTAAGTCATACATAACACTGGTAGATGGAGAGTACAAGTATACAACGAATATACAATACAACATCAGATAACCACAAGACCCACCTGGGCAAAACTCCACACTGTCAGGCGAAGTGGTATCCGCAGCCAAAAGATGATACGAAGGATGAAAATAGCCCTGCCTCTGACTATCCTGAGGAACACCTGCAAACACTGTGGCACAACAGGGGTGAGTTGCCAACTCGTGAATAGTAAATAACATATGCAGGTAATCGCGAGTATGCACGTACAACGCGAATCTTACATAAGCATTTAATATCAATGAATGGTCATATATAATGCAATAATTATGAAAAGTATACTAGCAGGTACTATTAATAAATGAAACCATAATATGACGATCAGTATGCAATGATGATATGAAGATGTATATATGCAATAGTCATGAAAGATACTACTAATACATGAAACAGTGCATAAACAATAAATGTGGAGTATGGAATACAACATGTCATTCCACGGAAATCCTAACCTCGTGGTAGGACCAAAATCCAACAAGACAGTCCAATTCCCAATTTCCACAAATAAGCCCCCAAATTAGCTCTCATATCATGTAAATCTCAAATATCCTGAATGTACAATATCAGGTAAATCTCACATATCCCGTATGTACAATATCAAGTATATCTCACATATCTCGAATGTACAACATCAAGTAGATCTCACATATCCCGCATGTACAATATCAAGTATATCTCACATATCTCGAATGTACAACATCAAGTAGATCTCACATATCCCGTATGTACAATATCAAGTATATCTCACATATCTCCAATGTACAACATCAAGTAGCTCTCACATATCTCGTATGTACAATATCAAGTATATCTCACATATCTCGAATGTACAACATAAAGTAGATCTCACATATTTCGTATGTACAATATCAAGTATAACTCACATATCTCGAATGTACAACATCAAGTAGATCTCACATATCTTGTGTGTTTTCATGAATAAATATGATGATGTCAACACATATATATTAGCGTAACATTCCTCTAATATTGGTGTAAGGGCATATTTAACAGTGGCCTAATCCCCTGTTATATATACAAAGGAGTAAAATATCATGAAAACAATGTGTCAAGCATCGACACAGAAAGACTGATCTATCAGGTGCTGTCTCCATGACTGGCTCGCTGATAGGTACGTATGATACGCTGTCCCGAAAGCACGAGTGCCTAGTTCTGACCCTCGCCTCTCGACATATCAATACGTACATTACTCCCATCGGTATCCCCATGATAACCGCTGAGTCATTGGTAATGTCACCGGAATGTATGGTTCCCCCACTAACTCATCTCCTCACTGAGATTCTTGCCCCGGGGTACCTCCGGGCCCCACCATGTACCCGCACACGGACCCCTCCATTCCTTGCGCGGGGTATATATATATCCGAACCGATAAATCTCATAGTGGCTGTTGAAATATCATATCAATGGAAACCGGGTTTTTCAAATAATGCATAATTTCATGAACTCCCACGGCCCCCAAATCCAGAAAACATCATGAAAACTCCATAACTCAATGCGAAAATCCATGAATAAAGTATACGCAACATAAAACTGTAATGTAAGCGTATAAAGGAAAAGCCGCTAATTAACTGAAACCAGTTAATATAAATATCATGCGGTTCCTAATATCTCCAATTCTTAATAATACATCAATAAGGGTAAATACGTAGCTATAGCCAGATATATGTGAACACATGAAGGTATAGCAGAAAATATAGGTAACTACCTATTAGTAATGATGTGATATATCCTCCAGGTATAAGTGAAGTATTAAATGCAAAGTACACCTGTAGCTATGTCCTTAGGTGTGTATGTACCTATCACTAATGGTACGATACCCTATAGGTATACAGGTAAGCTATATGTCATACGCGATAAGAAATATGAATCAATGTCACAATGTCCCTAACCAGACAATATCATTTCTATATGTGGGTTGTGCGTGACATGGCAATTATTGACGGTGTGTGTGGCATACAATAATTGTTCGTGCAACATGAGCCGTCAATAATAGTGCAGTGTCCTAAGGATACTAGTCCAAGCACAACAATTTACTAAGCAGTAGGGTAAATGCGCAATTCTAAATATGACATAGAATATGCGACAAAGTTAACATCTCTAAGCCAGACGCATAACGCCATGCGGGCGATTCCCCTGTAGATGTTAAATCTACTCACTAACACTCCTGGCTAAGTGTAGCCAACCACCTGTTTTCCCTTTGCAGCAGTGTCCATAGTCCCCGCCTACGAACCTACCACATCAAAATAATAAAGCAAGCCTATATTAATAATAGACTCAAAATACGCACACACTACATTTAACCGACACAACAACAGAAAACATCCTCTTAAGTGTTCGTATTATGGCTAACGTGCGTTGCGACACGACGAAAACAACTTAAGAGAAAAACCACACAAAGTGCACGATCCGTGTCGTATAACGTATCGCGCGAACACAAAACACTACAACCTACCTAAGTGATCCCAGATTTTGCATACAGTGAAAACTAAACAAACAAACAATACCAAATACACCCAAACCCCAGCATAGACCTACCCTCAAAAACCCACACCCCAACTCTCCAGAAAATCCAACATCGTCGGAATTGGGCTTCTCGTCGCCGGCCGTGGCCGGTGGGGTGGGTCCCGTGTCTCAGGTGGTGCTTCAGGGTCACTAGTACATCACTACAATTTTTTTTGGTTTTCTAGTATTTTCTCGGAATCACAGCAGGTCACAAATATTGCAAATCGACACTAAAATACGATATTACTCACACACGAAACTTCAACCATTCTAAACCGAGACTAACAAGCAAAGCTACACATAAAATACTAAAACAACAGCAAAAGAATATTACCTACACAAAAGAACTCAAAGATCCAAGCTTTGCATGCTCCTAGGCATCCAAGAGGCAAAAGTGATCAAAGATATGATTTTTGTGATATAAATTTGGGATTTTGGAGAATTTTTGAGCTAGGAATTTGTTGCAAATGGAGAAGAAATGTTCAAGGGCAGAAGAGAGAGGGAGGGCTTGGCCAATAATGGAGGAAGGTGAGGGAATTGTGTAGGGTTTCTAGTTCATTCTTGTGATAAATGCTCACTTAATGCATTCACACACACATGAATGCACATGCCACCTCATTCATTTCATTTCTTTTCTTTAACCTAAACCATAGTCAACACAAGGATCTAGATAAGAAGAGAAGGGTTTGATTTAACTCAAACATAAAAGAAGAAAAGATCACAAAAGAGAAATTTCCCAAAATGTGAATACCGCATTAAAATAATATTAAAAATTGGGAAAATTCAAATTGAACCAAAACGTCCCATATACCCCCAAAGCTTGCGCACTAGCTTTATTTGAGCTAAACTAGGTGCTGGAAAGTCTATATGGTCGTTTGATCACAGTCGGTTTAAAACGGAAAGTACCGACAATTTTACCCAAAAACGGAAAAATTAGCATAATGATTTCTAAAACGTTACAAAAATGGTAGATGAACCTTGTATATACAAAAAGGTAGTAGCGAGGAAGGTGATCTTCCTTGTATTGGGTTAGTTATATGTATGCCCTAGAGGACATTACTGTACATACGTTGTATATTGCAGTGGATGCTTGGACATATATAGGGAGGACTTTCTTGCTCGACATGATAGTATGCTATCTGATTACACTTTATCTTAACATGTACTCTGATTGTCTCTATGTCACATGTTGTTAAAGCCCTTAGAATGAGTACTTGACTACAAGGACTATGATGCAGATCATACTAGTGGGGACAGTGTAGTCGCCAAGTACATTCTTCAAATGTTTCTAGTCGTGGGAGTACCGAGACAGGGTATCGATACTCCAAAGTAGACTAGCGTATGCGCTTCTTGACCCATATGATGGGCGATGGATGATCCCATATCCATTGGTGTTTGACATCATAGAAGGTATACGGGTGCTCAGTGGAGACTGGATACACTGGACGGACTCGTCGAGAACTCCCAGATGGTATTATACCTCACGTCAGATGGCAGTTCTCTGATGACATTGGTACAGGTTAGTCTGTAGACCCGAGATCGTCATAGAGACTTGTGTGATTCCCACTGTGCTTTGATTTCCATCATACCACGTCCAAGAGGGCATGCAAAACGGTGGCTTTTGGGTAAAGTCCCGAATCACATGGAGGCAATGAGCGATAGGAGGGGTTTTGTCTCTCCCGGTATAGGGAGTTGATGTTGCGCTGTGTTCGATTGGCTATGACTGGAAATCCCTGGCCAGGGTTGCTGAGATTTACTGGTAAGTGTTATCAGTAGTTTCTCGAACTGTTATGGACCTCATATCGACACGACTTATCAAGCCACTGGGGTCTGACGTTTACCACCCCTAGGCGAGATATGCGACATATCAGACGAAGAGGCCGGACTGTACGGGAGTGTTACTGGTTGGATTCACGGGAGAAAGTACAGGCTTGCTTGTTGATCTTCTGATTGATCAATACCTGGGTGGCTGTTACATTTAGCTGACCGCTTGCAGCTTGTGGGTGTTTGATATGATCATCACCTATTGCCGGCGTATTGACGATTCTTTAGAGTCCTACACAGAGGTTTCCTGGCTCAGGCGAAACGGAGTAGGAGCACATATGTGAAATGTGCGGGACCGAGAATAATACGTGTATGCGATACTGTATTAGATTCTCGCGATATGAGATATCGGCCGGGTATATGTGGTATAGCCGGGTCATCGGATCAAGTGTTGATTCGATGAACTGATACAGATTATATTAGTCGGTTATTTGTGAAATAGTCGGATTATCGGATCAAGTGTTGATTCGATAATTTAATGTATAATTATATATTTGATATATTAAATTACATTAACTGATATAAGCCCACTTAAAGATTCTTTTTCTCACTCGGGTAATACATTGATATATATGTGATATATGTTAATTGTAATATTTTATTTTGTTACAAAATATATTATATATGTGATATATAATATTGTAACAAGTTAAGATTACAAATGCAACATGTTTTGTGGAGTTTAAACATGGTTTGGGTTTGGATTAGGGTTAAGCTTTCTTGAAGCTTCTAGAATCTTTGTTTTTGTTTTTAAGCAAAGATATTTTTGTAAAGATATTTTGTAGATATTTATTAACCAAACCCAAAACCTTTACTATAGTTAATTCTCTACATCGGTTAAGTCTTCATTTTTAACCCATGGTTGCATTTCTAACCTCACACTTGATTTCATTATTCATCACAAATAGATTCTTCTTCTTCTTCCTTTTGAAAAAGCTTTCTAGCTTTTTGCAAAGTGATGATAATGAGTGAGAAATTGAAAACAAATGAGAGCTAAATTCCTACTTCATCATCCTCATCTATTCTTACCACTTTGATTAGGGTGTATTCTTTGCAAATACTTGATTAGCAAAGCAAGAGCTTGGGTTTGAGTTTCTTCAAGGTAGACCATCTTTGTTATTGAAGATCGGAAGCAAGCTTGCATCTTTTTCTTCATGGAGCCTCTCTTGAGTCAGGGTACTCGATGATCACAGCGAAGGGACCTCAACACGGAGTTTTAGAAGTGAAGGAACAGAATACAAAGGTTGTAATCCCAAACTCTTAGAAGTAAAGTTGTTTACTTGATTTTTGTTTCGCCTAATCTCTAGTCTAAGATCTTGGTTAGGGTTGTTCGGCACATGAAAATTTTGATTTTGGCATGGTTGATGCCTTGTAGAACCTTGTTCTAGTGCCTAGCAACCATACAGTGGTATCAGAGCCAAGCTAGAGCTTTAGGTGAAGTCTAGAAGAAGTTTAAAGTCCGATCGAACCCCGAAACGTCGATATACACCCCCTCTCTGGAAATTTTTTAAAATGTTGATTTTTTCTGTATTAAAAATACTCAGAAAATTAAGCAGATAATTTTATGGATATTGGCGAAAAACGAACCCGTGAATCCATCAAAGCGCCGCGGAACCGCGGCCAAACCAAGGTATTGGCGGCGGTTCCGCGGCAAGTCTTGAGTATTGAGGGATCGTGTTTTCAACAGTTGACCCGTAGGTGTTACCAAGTGCTTCTGGGAATTTTTAATTCTACTCAAGTGCTGTGTTTTCTGGAGATCTTTTGTATTCGTTGATTCGATCGGAAAGTTTAACTTCGTTTAAGTTTTTCCTGGTAATTTAGAACGTGTCAAAAAGTTCGAACTGATATCAATAACTCATTTTTTCCCCTGCCGGAAAATTTCCAAGTGTTGGATTTTTTCCTTAATTAAAGAACATTCATAGTCGTGCAAGTAACGCGGTGGACCCTCTAGAAGAACACAAACCTTAACTCGATTATGTGATCGTCTGAACCGCCTCTAAACCTTAGGGTTTGGGGATGTACGGCGTTGCCACATGTGAGGCGTTGGTTTGACCCTTCTACGGCTGGACCATTGGTACTGTGGCATGTGATGGATGCTTTTAAACTCCGCTCAAGTGTTGAGCTATTTGGGAAATATTGGGTGTTTGTTTATTCGATCGGAAAGTTTAACATTGTCTATTTATCTGGAATGTGATACAATATTTGGAATCCACAAGTAGTTATGATATAACTAATTTGAATGTTATAAATCTAGCAGTTTAGTCTCAGTTGATCGGTCGCCACGGGATTTTGATGTAATCAAAAGTCCGTCGCAATCACGTAGCATATGCGGATACTCGCCGAGTAAACTTAATAGATAGCCACGCCCCATAGCCCCGACTATGTGACTGTAGGAGAACCCCGTCGCCAAAAGCACCCGTTCGGGTGCTCACGGCAGCGGTGTTCCGCCTTAGTGCACTTCGTCGACGACATCCGGGGGTGCGGCCGTCTATTAAAGTTTGCGACGATCATTCGATCAGAATGTCGGGAATCTTGTTGAATTGCCCGACTAGATATTGAAAAGTGTTTTCGAGATCGAGACTAAAATGCGGGGTTTATAATTGTTAGGCATGCGATGTCTAAGGAATTCATTTGGTTAGGCATGAGATGTCTAAGGAGGTTGCGGATTCCGACTGTTGTAGTTTTACATTTTCTTTTCTGCGACCGTAAGTGTAATATGTGGTGTATCGCCAGTTTCGTTGCTATACATCAACGACAATTAGGATACGTATATTTACTTACGTTGATGATATGAGATATTATGTGTTGTTGTGATATGTTATATTGGATTGTCGTGTTCTGAATAGACGGGGTTTTATGTGAGATGAGAGTTTTTCTTTTTCATTCATGTAAAATTCATTGTATGCAATATTCTTTTATTGGGGCACTTCCGGGCTGAGGATGATGTCACCATTGTATATCATTTACTTTTCCGAATTAGGTAGACCCAAGGCGGGGAGCACAAGTAACCGGGTTCTAGGGTCCAGTAGGAGACCATCTCGAGGAGTCGAGACCGGGTCTCCTAACCCCAGAATTGGCTGTGTTGCTTGCCGCTCTCGTAGGGGTCTAGAGATGTGGGTTTGGCTATTCATTGCGACCGTGGAATCCGTGTTTTATGCAGGCTCGATATAAAACACGGACGTCCTAGTATATCCAATATTTCATATGTTATCTTCTGCTGCAATGTTCTGTGATAAGATCATATTACTGCCTGAGACGAATGTTTATATTATATATATGAGATATATGTTATATTGCTGATTTCGTTTCAAATGTGATGCTTGTGAAGCATAATAAAATGGGACTTCTTTAATGAGATTAATGAAACTAAAAGAAACCTAAAGATGTTGTAGAAACTTGTCTCAAAAACTGGTAGCTCTAGTTCTTGCTTTGCATAGCGGTGTTCCTTGTAGAAAATCCAGCACCTTATTCGATAAGAAAAGAGCCGAGATCCCTTCACCCGGAGTGACCTCTTTAGCGAAACTAGCAGATGCTACAAACTCGTTTTGTCTTTTGATTGTTTCTATAGTTTTTGCTTTGCATAGTGATATTTGTGAAATATCCTGCACCTTATTCGATGAGGAAAGAGCCGAGATCCATTCACCGGGAGTGGACTCTTTAGTAAAACTAGAAAAGGCCTCAAAAACATTCCATTTAAAATCATTTGATTCTACAACGATATCCAGTTCATTACGCAAAGGGTTTTCTTAAGAACCTGTTGTAGCCCTCCGTCATTTCAGATATGACCTACTTAGTATTCGTGCTACGTTTGTTGACCTCCATCAAGGCGTAGTGTGGGGTAGCTGACTAGTATTTATCTGCTGCATATGATGCGATTGTTTTAGGGTAGTTGTTCATATCAGATTTTTGCATTTTTATACCGCCCAATTTTTATCACATTGCATATCGGTAGGTACTCTTGAGCCGTGTTTGCTAGTCAATTGCAGAATACAGGTTCTCGTCTCTAAACGATGAAATCCATGGAAAAATATGACAAAATCCGAGTTCCTGCCAACCACAGATAAAACACGGGTCTCCGCTCTTTATCCGTCTGTTGCCACATACCAGTTTAGGAGACAAAATGACAAATCAATTGTCACCTTCATGCACAAAGCACAATGGCAACTCCAAGACCAAGAAATCTACGCGGAGCTCAAGAAAATCCATGTCCAAATCACCTTTTGATCCACTAGAATTCTGGAAGAAATGTGGAATGATTATCAGAAAATACATGTGCCAGACAAAAGGGGACAGCAGACCAGGGCCGTACAGAAAAGCCCACGCCCTGACTCCACTATAGTGCGGCGGATCCGCGGCCAATAGGGGGTATAGGCCGCGGATCCGCGCCCTTACTGGCGTTTTAAATGATGAAATTTCAGGGGCAGTTGTGTAATTTTGTAAGGAGGCAGATTGTTGCCCTAGATTTTCTGTTGCCTGCCTATAAATAGCCCAGAACCTTGTGAAGCCAAGGGTGCATAATCTTGTATTATTCTAGGTTTAGAATACTTGTTTCTTCTTCCTCTTCTCATCTCTTCTCCATTAAAACTTGTAGTGAGCTTTGTGAGTGAAGAATAATGAATAAAGAAGATCCTTTTGCTATAATATCTTGTCTTGTTCTTTTATAATTGCTTGTAATTTTAATTTGTTAACTTAGTTGTTGTTATTTCTTGTTGTTTCTTTCTTTTCTCTTTTCCTTTATCATTAAAACAACCATGATGCTTACGCTTGATCCTTGCCAAGGTGAGGTCGCAAATAGCTAGTTGTTATCTTCTAATCTCCTTCTTTCTATCTTCCTCTTTTGTTTTGTTTTCTTTTCATTATGATGTGTGAGTAGTTTCATACTTGTTAGGGTAGGATAAGGGAAGTTTTTGAGAAGGAAATCTCTCTCACTCTTTCCTTGCCCAACATCTTGAATCGACTCCCGTTAATTAAACCACAATCTGCTCCTTACGGCACCCTATCCTACATGATAGCGGTGATTCCGTAGTGAGACCGGTTGTGGTTGAATTAACCGGAGGTTATGGCTAAGAGCCAAGAACGGACGGACAAGCACCAAAAGGAAGAACTTATGCGTTGGAAAGCCTAGCTTATACTCACAAGTTCCTTCCTAGTCGTGATAATCCCCGTTGTTGCCGATTACCGTAACACCGATATTAAGAAGGGCAACGAAAGAGGTGAGCGACTCCTAACTCAAACTAACCTAATCCTAACCCTAACAAGCTCTCTTTACATATCATTTTAACACTTGCTTAATCACAACAAAATCTGGATAACTGGACTTAACTCGTTAAAACACTTAGAAAAAGATTCCCATCTCCCCGCGGACGACCCGTACTCAACCGCTAGCTACAAGTGAAACCGTCTTGATTGCGGTAATTAACTAAACTTGAACACGCAGAATCTCTAACAATCAAATGGCGCCGTTGCCGGTGAGACGGTAGTTTATTTCTTTGTGTAATTTCGGGTTAACTTGTGAATATAACCGAAAAACAAAAAAAAAATATATACTTTGTAAAAAAATCATTTTGTTATTCTTGATTAGTTTTTATGCAAGTGTGCAGGATAATACGGAGTTCGAGTTCAGTGCCAAAGACGTGGGAAGATAGACCCACATTTCGCGGCTACACCGCGACGGATCAAAACGGGACAAACGGTCTACTGTCAAGATCTGGAGCAGATACAGTGAGCAAATAAAAATTCAGAAAATCCAGACAAGCAGAGGACAAACACATGAGCTCACACCAGAAATCCAGAAGCCCAAGTCTCAGTTCCTGCCGCGGAACCGCGGCAAAAGAGGGCTTAGGCCGCGGAACCGCGGCCACTTGGTGGCCTCGTCGACTCAAAACCTCTGTAAGTCTTTCTTGCTTCCTCCCCACTCCTCTGGACTCCAATAAACTGTGTTTTCTGCAGCATTCTTTGCGCAAACCCTTCTCCCCCTTCCAATAAACTGTTCTTATGCAGGATTCTTTGCGCTGCGCTAAAAATAAAAAATTGTTTGCAGTTGATTTGTTATCTCTTTGCATTAATTAATACGGACTTAAGGGGCTTGAAACCAATTCAGATTGGGTGGGGATTTCATCACCCTTCCCAGGACCCCAAAAATCACAAAAAGCATATGCATTGACCATTGTTAAAATTAAAAAATTCTAGACTCAGCCCTAAGGACTTCGCGCTCAATAGGACAGAGGACTAGTTACAGGCATCGGCCGTTTATCCTATCTGACTTTTGCGGTGCCTAGGCAAGTGTGACGAAGGCAAGTGGTTATTTAATTAAGGAACTTCGCGAAAGCGTTGGACAACCTCCCACTTACCTGGCACTTATCTGGCCGCATTAGACGGAGAAGAGGCGGTTTGAGGTCCTTTTTCTAGCCCTCTGGAACAGTTAGGAGCAGGTCTAGTTGACCTAGGTGACCCTAGATCTAGGTGAGATTGTGCATATCTTATTTGTGATTGCTTAAAGCCGTAAGTCCGTACATATTTCTCTAAAACTCTTTCTAAAAAGAAAAAAAAAGGGAAAAAATCAAAAACTTTTATAAAAACTTGCCCTTTGTCGCCAAATCCATTTTTCACCCTCCACCCATCGTTTTCTTACCCTCACCTTCTCCGCTTTGACTATACTAAACTCGTTTAGTGTATGTTCGCTTGGACTCGGGACACTAGCACCCGTCTAGTCCGCGTTACGTTAGTCGCTACCGACTACGCGATCGACTCCGAAGTCGAAACTCCGTCCACTCCTCTTTCACCCCTTCCTTTGCCGGCCAACTCCGACGTTGACCGGAATTCTGTTCATACATCTTCACCTTCACTTTCACCAACCTCTTCTTCCGCAATGTCAGGATTTAATCCGAACATCTCTTTGACTACCGCTGGATTGGCTCCACCTCCTACGGAGACCAATATCCCACCACCACCGCCTGTTGTAGCGCCGCAGCGAATCGCGCTCCAGGATCGTTTCTATCCTACCCGTTCTGCACTTCCCACTTGCCTTTCTCTTCCACCGGCCAATGGGGATAACTTTGAAATTAAGCCCCACTTCATCAACATGCTCCCACGATTTCATGGGCTTGAATCTGAAGATGCCTATATCTTCATCAATAAATTTCAAAACGTTTGTGCCATGATGAAAACCACCCAACTGTTGGACGATGCTATACGTCTACGGGTCATTCCGTTCACTTTATGCGATCTTGCTGAAAAATGGCTGTATAGAACCGCTTCCCACTCCATAACCAGTTGGGACGAGTTTGTAAAAGCGTTTCTAAAGAAATTTTATCCTAATCATAAAACCGCAAGGATTCGAAATGAAATCAACCAATTCTCTCAGCTTCCTTCTGAACCCTTCTGGAAGTGCTTTGACCGGTACAAAGACCTTCTTGTTCAGTGTCCTCACCACGGTATAGAGAAATGGCAACTTTACCAAACCTTATACGAGGGCCTGAACCCAGCAACGAAGCAGTTGTTGGAAACCATCTGTCAGGGCCACTTCCTATCGAAATCTGACGAGGAAGCGTGGCACTTCTTTGACGGCCTTGCGGAGCAAACGCTACAATGGGAGAGCACCAGACCGACTTCTTCTTCTTCTACCTCCACTTCTACCGGTCAGTCTACGGTAGGAATTCACCAACTTGATGTCTCTATTGCGATGAAAGCTGAAATGGCTGCAATAATAAGAAAGCTTGAAGCGATAGAGAGCAAATTTTCTGCTCCTTCTCCTGCCCCTGTTCTCCCCCTTCGTACCATCTGCGCTTGTTGTTCCGATCCTTCTCACTTGACCGAAGAGTGTCCTTACAATCCACCATCGCAAGGACAGGATCAGGTTAATGCTGCATTCCAGCAAAGACCAAGGAATGATCCATACTCTTCCACCTACAATCCCGGTTGGAGGAACCACCCCAATTTCGCCTGGAATCAGAATCAGAATCAATTCCAAGGCAACAATTTCCAGAGGCCCCCTCCGCTGCAACAACAAGCGCAACAACAAACTCAGTTTCAGCAGCCCTTCCAACCCCAACCTTTTCAAAATCAGACGAACAACTTTGCACCCAACAATTCTTATCCACCAAACAATTTTGTTCCGTCAAACAACGATAAGGTTTCCTCGCTCGAACGAAGTCTGGAGGCGTTCGTTAAACAATCGACTCAGTCCACCGCCAACATCCAGTCTTCCATTCAGTCCTTAGTGCAACACACTGCCGCACACGGGCAAAGCATCAAGACCATCGAGGCCCAGATTGCACAGCTGAACGCGGCCTTAAGAGAGCGAGAGAAGGGGAAGCTCCCGTCCCAACCACTCCCAAATCCCGGTCACCCACATAATGTACATGTTGCTCTTGAACAACAGAATCATAATGTGAGTGCCGTGACCATATTGAGATCGGGAAGGATGCTGCAAAACAACATCGGCACACGGATCAACGAAGACACCCCGGCCGCTGCTTCTTCTTCTTCTTCTTCTTCTTCTTCGTCCTCTGAGCCTACTCTCCGTTCTTCACAAGGCTCTCCTTCCTCTTCTTCTGCTCTTAATGAATCCACTTCTCACTCCACGAAAACACCTGTTCTGGGATCCGTTCCAACTCCACAATCTCCTCCTCCAGCATTAGACTCAACCAATTTTAAAAATGTTCCATTTCCAAACCGGTTGAGGTCTAATAAACAAAATCCTCAAATGGAGAAGATTCTGGAGTTATTTAAGCAGGTTAACATTAACATTCCTCTTTTAGATGCTGTCCAACAAGTCCCTTTTTACGCGAAAACTTAAAGGACTTGTGCACGAAAAAGAGGAAGTCTCAGGTACCCAAGAAAGTTTTCTTGGCTAGTGCTGTGAGTGATGCCCTTACCCAATCTTTACCACAAAAACGGAAGGACCCTGGCTGTCCTACGATTTCAATTACCATTGGGGATAAGAACATCAACCGCGCACTATTAGATCTTGGTGCCAGTGTTAACCTGCTTCCGTATTCATTATACGAGCAATTAGGCGTCGGAGAGCTGAAACCCACGCAGTGCACTCTCTAAATGGCCGACCGATCGATCACCCATCCTAGGGGTGAGCTAGAGGATGTGTTAATAAAAGTCGGGGACTTCATATTCCCCGTTGACTTCATTGTATTAGACACACAGCCTGTAGCTAACCCCCGGAATCAAATTCCGGTGATACTCGGTCGCCCATTTCTTGCAACCTCAAATGCTGTGATCAATTGTCGCAATGGTTCGATGAACCTCTCTTTTGGAAACATGACGATTGAACTCAACATTTTTAGGTTGGGGAATCAGCCCGCCGAACCTAATGCTCATATACTGGACGTTTGCTCGATCCAGGAGATCACCCCTGAAGAGTGTGAATTCGAGGAGTTTCTGTTCGAACACGATAATCTTGACGCCACTAGTGCGTTCCTCCTCGAACCTGCTGCTGTTTCTGCGACCGACAACGACTACGAGTGTTTTACGTTCTCGAACGATCTTAACCGCGCACAACCCGAGTTTGAATCTTTCGAATTTTCGGATGAGTTACCTGAACCATCCGACTCGGTCGCCTACACTCACTTTGAACCTTTGCTGGAGTCCTTTGAGTTCGGACCTCTGCACCAATCTTGCCTTCAATCGTTTCACCTCCAGCGCTCGAACTCAATCCTTTGCTGTCTCACCTTAAGTACGCTTACTTAGGTGAGAACGAGACCCTCCCTGTCATCATTTCGGCTTCTCTAGCTCCAGAGCAAGAGAAAGCCCTTCTCGCGGTCTTGCACAGCAACAGGCAAGCTTTTGGATGGTCCATGGCGGACATCAAGGGGATTAGTCCCCTTATCGTTGAGCATCACATTCATCTGATGGATGATGCCAAACCAGCCCGGGATCCACAAAGACGTCTCAATCCAGTCATGAAAGAGGCTGTGAAGAAGGAGATCGTAAAATGTCCAGATAGTGGTATCATTTACCCTATCTCTGATAGCCAGTGGGTTAGCCCCATCCACGTTGTCCCCAAGAAATCAGGTATAACGGTCATCACTAACGAGGCGAACGAGTTAATCCCTACTCGCACCCAAACTGGGTGGCGAGTATGCATTGATTACAGAAAACTCAACGCCGCAACGCGGAAGGACCACTTTCCGCTACCTTTCGTTGACCAGATGCTTGAACGATTGGCCGGACACGAGTACTACTGCTTTCTTGATGGCTACTCCGGCTATAATCAGATTCCCATCGCCGAAAATGACCAGGACAAGACCACATTCACTTGTCCTTTCGGCACGTTTGCATATCGTCGCATGCCCTTTGGGTTATGTAATGCGCCCGCTACCTTCCAGCGATGTATGATGGGAATCTTCTCAGACATGGTGGAAAAATTTCTGGAGATTTTCATGGATGATTTCTCCATCTTTGGCGATTCCTTCAACGAGTGTTTGCTGCATCTTGACGCTGTCCTTACCCGATGTAAGGACAAGAATCTCACTTTGAATTGGGAGAAGTGCCACTTCATGGTGCGCGAAGGTATTGTCTTAGGACATATCATTTCGCAAAATGGCATAGAGGTTGACAAAGCAAAGATTGAGGTCATTTCCAATCTACCTCCTCCCAGATGCGTCCGAGATATCCGAGCCTTCCTTGGCCATGCCGGTTTCTATAGACGCTTTATCAAGGACTTTAGCAAGATTGCTAGGCCCTTGACTCTTTTGCTGGCCAAGGATACGCCATTCGACTTCAACTCGAGCTGTGTGACTGCATTTGAGTCATTGAAACGCTCACTCACTTCTGCTCCCGTTCTTTCTTCACCTGACTGGAAGCACCCATTTGAGATTATGTGCGATGCATCCAACTTTGCCATTGGTGCTGTCCTTGGACAACACATCAACAAGATGCCGCACGTAATCTATTATGCGAGCCGAACCCTGAACGATGCCCAACTCAATTATACAACAACTGAGAAGGAATTCTTGGTTGTTGTATTTGCTTTAGAAAAGTTCAGGCCCTACCTCATCGGCTCTCCAGTCATTGTCTACACAGACCATTCTGCTCTGCGCCATCTTTTTGCGAAGAAAGATGCAAAATCTCGGTTAATACGTTGGATCCTCTTGCTTCAAGAATTTGACCTTGTCATTAAGGACAAACGAGGATGTGAAAACGTAGTTGCCGACCATCTCTCACGACTTTCTTCTTAGCCTTCGCTTCTAATTCCGATCAACGACGTTTTCCCGGATGAACAGCTCTTGACAGTATCGTGCGAACCCTGGTTCGCAGATATTGTGAACTATTTGGCCACGGGATTACTACCGACTGAATGGTCAAGTCAGGACAGACTTCGCTTCTTATCCCAAGTAAAACACTTTTACTGGGACGAACCCTATCTGTTCAAGTACTGTCCCGACCAGATTATTCGTCGGTGTGTCCCTGACGAGGAATTCAGGAGTGTGCTGTCGTTTTGCCACGATCAAGCGTGTGGCAGGCATTTTGGCCCCAGAAAGACAGCTGAGAAGATCTTGCAATGTGGTTTCTACTGGCCACAACTCTTCAAAGACGCTCATAACTATTGCAAGACTTGCTCTCGGTACCAACACATGGGCCGGATATCCCGGAGGAACGAGATGCCGCTCCAACAGATCTTGGTTGTGGAGATTTTCGATGTTTGGGGGATAGATTTCATGGGGCCGTTTCCCAGCTCTTTTGGGAATTTGTACATCCTTCTCGCTGTTGATTACGTCTCTAAATGGGTCGAGGCTGTGCCCAGCCGGACTAACGACAACAAGGCTGTCGTTAGGTTTCTTAAAGAAAACATTTTCTCCCGTTTTGGGCACCCCCGAGCGATCATTAGCGACAATGGAAGTCATTTTTGCAATAAGACTTTCGAGGCCTTGATGCGGAAATACTCCATTAATCATAAGCTATCCACGCCATACCACCCCCAAACCTGCGGGCAGGCCGAAGTTTCAAATCGGCAAATCAAGCAGATACTGGAGAAAACGGTTTCCAAGAACCGTAAGGATTGGTCGCTGAAACTCACTGATGCCCTTTAGACATTTCGAACCGCTTATAAGACCGACCTTGGCATGTCTCCCTATCGTCTTGTGTACGGAAAAGCCTGCCACCTACCTGTCGAAATAGAGCATCGCGCATTTTGGGCGATAAAAGAGTTGAATCTGTCTTTCGAAGATGCGGGCAGCCATCGGAAGCTGCAGTTGAACGAACTGAGCGAGCTTAGGGATGAGGCTTACGATAACGCGGTTGTCGTTAAGAATCGAACGAAGGTGTTTCACGATAAACACCTTTTGCGCAAAACCTTCGTACCTGGTCAGCAGGTACTGCTTTACGACACCAGACTTCACTTCCATCCAGGAAAGCTCAGATCTCGCTGGACAGGGCCGTATTTTGTGCGGAATGTGTATCCGCAGTGCGCTGTGGATTTGAAAAATCCGAAGGACGGTTCATTTTTCAAAGTGAACGGACACCGATGCAAACCGTACCTTAGCGCCGAACCAACATAGGAGCTCCTGTTCTTACAGGAGCCGGTTTACCCTGCATAATCTTCCTCTGCCTACCTCCAAACTTCGGTTACCCAGCCAAGAACAGTGCACACTGTTCCAAATAAGTTTGGGGGTATGTATAAACCATTTTGTATATATTTGTGTATATTCTTTTTCTTTTTCTTTTCTTTAAAAACAAAAACATAAAAAAAATTGTGTATCGCTAACCGACAATTTTGACCCTTTAAATGATCTCTTCATGCAATGACAGTGAAGACACTGTCCAGTTTAAGTTTGGGGGTACGCTCGGTACGCATTTCTTACCTTCGCATTCATATGTATATTTTGCATCTGCATATTAAAATCCATAAAATCCATAAAAATCTGAAAATTTTCTAAAAACATAAAAACTTTTCTGTCAAGATAGCTAGTGGGAGGACTCTGATTCAACATTTCGACGGTTTTGTTTGATAAAATAAGAATAACTAAATCTTATGTTTAGATTTTGAAAACCTGAAAGATAACTCTCCTTTGAAGATAACTATAGCTGATATACGTATTTACATCACACTACACGTGTCGTGAATTTTTGGAAATTAGATGACAAGTCTTTTATGTTTAAAAACTTTTAAACAGATAAATGATTTTCTGAGGATCAAATAGGTTTGTTCTAAAATAAGTAATGTCAAGAATAGTTTATGAAGTAAAGCGAATATGAAGGAATGTTATTGATGCCGTAATTGGAACTAAGTCTGAAAAATAACCCATCTGGAACTTGATTGGAATGATTACACACCGAACCCACTAAACACGTCTTTTATCCAAAAAAATAATTGAACTGCCGGTTATATCTCCGTTCGTATTAAATCATCTGATTTTCACGCCAAACTGTCTTTTGTTTTTGGACCTGGGTAACTTGAGTAATTAAGTCCGCCGGGGTGTTTTTACACCTAATGCCCTAAAGCCAACTGGTTTGGGTGCATTGGCGCAAAGCTCGCTAAGAAGCCTAGAAAGTCCAGATTAAAACAAAATCAAGCAAGTGTTCTCTCCGAGTTAAAATTCCTAACGGTTCTTTGTGTGAGAATAATCTTGATAAAAGACAGGCTTTTATAAAAAAATTTAGCGGAGATATGAAGGTTTTACTCTATGATAAAGACTATTGCACGTTCACAGAGGTGTGTATGAAATGAAAACAAGAAAAAGGTGGAGTGAAGAATAAGACCTAGTTTCCTGTTAGGGAAGATAGAAATTCTGAAGTTGAAACTTTACTGGAAAACGAAACTTGAAAAATACTTAACTCTTTATAAAACTTATGTGATCCTTTTAGAATTGTTATCTGGGCTTTTTTGTGTGACATGATGACTTTAATCGATCCTTCTGGAACTTAACGACACTATTTGCACTACACGTAAAGACATATAAAATCTGTAGTTAAATAAGAAGCGAGGTGTGAAAAATAAAGGTTCGATAGTCTAAACTTAGGATCATAGAATTGTTATTTTCTGAAACAAAACTTTAGGGTTTGAGTCTTAGTTATTTTACAAAACTAGCTTGACCGGATTTTGTGGGTAGTATCCGCTGAAAACCCTCAGGAGACAACACTCCTCCTACTAGGGACACCTAGAGGTTTAACGGCTTGTTGCACATGCTCAGTGCAATCGCGTTCCCTGCGAAAGTGAGGTTAGGAATTTTTTTGTGAATAAATTGGCTTTGCTCGGGACGAGCAAATGATAAGTTTGGGGGTATTTATTCATATCAGATTTTTGCATTTTTATACCGCCCAATTTTTATCACATTGCATATCGGTAGGTACTCTTGAGCCATGTTTGCTAGTCAATTGCAGGATACAGGTTCTCGGCTCTAAACGGTGAAATCCATGGAAAAATACGACAAAATCCGAGTTCCTGCCAACCACAGATAAAACACGGGTCTCCGCTCTTTATCCGTCTGTTGCCACACACCAGTTTTGGAGACAAAATGACAAATCAATTGTCACCTTCATGCACAAAGCACAATGGCAACACCAAGACCAAGAAATCTACGCGGAGCTCAAGAAAATCCATGTCCAAATCACCTTTTGATCCACTAGAATTCTGGAAGAAATGTGGAATGATTATCAGAAAATACATGTGCCAGACAAAAGGGGACAGCAGACCAGGGCAGTACAGAAAAGCCCACGCCCTGACTCCACTATAGTGCGGCGGATCCGCGGCCAATAGGGGGTATAGGCCACGGATCCGGGCCCTTACTGGCGTTTCAAATGATGAAATTTCAGGGGCAGTTGTGTAATTTTGTAAGGAGGCAGATTGTTGCCCTAGATTTTCTGTTGCCTGCCTATAAATAGCCCAGAACCTTGTGAAGCCAAGGGTGCATAATCTTGTATTTTTCTAGGTTTAGAATACTTGTTTCTTCTTCCTCTTCTCATCTCTTCTCCATTAAAACTTGTAGTGAACTTTGTGAGTGAAGAATGATGAATAAAGAAGATCCTTTTGCTATTATATCTTGTCTTGTTCTTTTATAATTGCTTGTAATTTTAATTTGTTAACTTAGTTGTTGTTATTTCTTGTTGTTTCTTTCTTTTCTCTTTTCCTTTATCATTAAAACAACCATGATGCTTACGCTTGATCCTTGCCAAGGTGAGGTCGCAAATAGCTAGTTGTTATCTTCTAATCTCCTTCTTTCTATCTTCCTCTTTTGTTTTGTTTTCTTTTCATTATGATGTGTGATTAGTTTCATACTTGTTAGGGTAGGATAAGAGAAGTTTGAGAGAAGGAAATCTCTCTCACTCTTTCCTTGCCCAACATCTTGAATCGACTCCCGTTAATTAAACCACAATCCGCTCCTTACGGCACCCTATCCTACATGAAAGCGGTGATTCCGTAGTGAGACCGGTTGTGGTTGAATTAATCGGAGGTTATGGCTAAGAGCCAAGAACGGACGGACAAGCACCAAAAGAAAGAACTTATGCGTTGGAAAGCCTAGCTTATACTCGCAGGTTCCTTCCAAGTCGTGCTAATCCCCGTTGTTGCCGATTACCGTAACACCGATATTAAGAAGGGCAACGAAAGAGGTGAGCTACTCCTAACTCAAACTAACCTAATCCTAACCCTAACAAGCTCTCTTTACATATCATTTTAACACTTGCTTAATCACAACAAAATCTGGAAAACTGGACTTAACTCGTTAAAACACTTAGAAAAAGATTCCCATCTCCCTGCGGACGACCCATACTCAACCGGCTAGCTACAAGCGAAACCGTCTTGATTGCGGTAATTAACTAAACTTGAACACGCAGAATCTCTAACAATCAAATGTAACAATAGTCGTGCGGCCTTGTTGACCTCCGTCAAGGGTCATGCTGGTGGGTTTAATTCAATCAGGAAATAACGGGTAGAACTTGACAAGAAGCCTATGGTTTGTTGACCTCCGTCAAGGTCATAGGACGCTAGGGGTAAAATATTATTGGGAATTTCAAGAGTTGAAATTTGCAATGAGATTGCATACCTTCTATGAGATAGTTGGATCCCGATACCCGCTGCGAGTAGGAGTCACTCTTGGGAGAGTTTTACACATTACAATTAGCCGATCAAGTAGGTGTCTAGAAAGGTGTCAACGAGGTAATGCCTCTGGGAAAACGAGGTTTATTTTAATTAGGTCCGTGCGAAAGCATGGGGAACCTCCCTCAAAGTAGTGGCGCTGGCCTGGCTGAAAGATTGACGAACTTGTAGAGTGTAATTAATCCCGGCTAGTTTTTCCTTTTAGGGTTTGAAGGAAGATTTGACTAAAACAGTAGGAGACATCCTGATTAGATATATTAATAACCAATCTAATCTTGCAAGAGCATACGCTGAGTGTTTTCTTCTATCTATCTCCAGGTAGCGACCATGTCACGCCTTAAAGCAAGATAATAATACGTATGTATTGACCGAACCCGCTTGTTATACTGCGCTAGGGAACGTTGGTCCCGCACAAACTTATAATTGTTATAAGACCGAGCAGGAAATAGGGGATTACCAGAATTCCCATGCCGCCCAAACGAAGAAAGTGCATGTTGATGCATCATCTTCGGGTATGTTCATTACCGAGAACTGTTTTCTCAGTATCCTTTACGTCCTGGGTATGAGATACCGGATCAAGATCCCGCAAATGTAATATGTTACATGGGCTACAGATAGGTAGAGAACTGAGAACGGGTGATAAGTTTTCAAGAGTTGGAAATGATGCAAGTGTTGCAGCCAAGTCTGTTGGCAGTTATCACCCTGTATTACCAGAATACATTGATTCTGAACGAATGTTATTAGACACCGAACCTGATATACAACATCATATCAGTCTCTTTATTAGTAAAGAAGGATATAATTTTGTATTGTTGGATAATGTTTTGAACATTTCCTATATCAAGAGTTGATTGGTTCAGGCACGTTATCTAAAAGCATAGACGTTCTAAATCAAACCACGGTTCTTAACATACAGAACACACACAAGAGGAAGAGTTCAGAAATGAACGAATCCTTCTTGAGGCATTGTAGACTAGGTCATATCAATGCGACCTGACTAGCTGAAGTTACATAAAGATGCATATTTAAATTAGTTTGGATTTACATCTTGTAAAACTTGCCAGTCATGTCACAAAGATAAGATGACCACAGCTCCGTTTATTGGAAACAGAGAAAGAGTTAGTGAACTCTTAGGATTGATACATGCTAATGTATGATGGTCCCCTGTCTACACATGCCAAGACCGGTTCTTTGTACTTCATTACATTCACTGATGATCTCTCAAGATTCAGACATATGTTCCTGTTGAAACACAAGTCCGAAAGTTTTAAGATAATCACAGAATATAAGTTAGAAGTAGAGAACCAAAAACCGTGTATAAGTATTATGTCCTTTGATGTGATCAAGGAGGAGAATACTTGAGCACGGAATTCCTGGACTATTCTAAAGGAGAATGAGATTCTTTCTCAGCATTACTCCTCCGTATACACAATAGCACGTCGGTGTATCGGGGCGGAGCAATCACACCCTATGTGATATGGTGTTCTCTTTGATGAGTACTACTGAGTTGCCTATTTTCTTTTGGGGTTATGCACTTGAGAAGTTGCATACCTATTGAATAGAGTTTCAACCAAATCAGATGCCTACCACTCCATATGTGATATGGTATGGGAAGAGCCTGTCTCTTAAGGAAGTTAAGATTTGGGGTTGTCCGGCCTATGTCAAAATCAAAGTCCGGACAAGCTCGAGGCAAGGTCAGTACTGTAGGATGTTTGTTGGATATCCCAAGCATTCGCAAGGGGATATCTTCTACCACACCGTGGAACAAAAGATGTTTTATTTCTCGGCATACCACTTTTTGAGAAAAAGGGAATTTCTTGTGAAGAAATTAGTGGTCATGAGGTAGAACTGGACGGAGTTCCAGCTATACAAACTACAGCTGATGATTTGGTAAACCCGGAAGATTCAATAGTTTCCAATGAACCTCAGCCTCTCCGCCGATCTAGTAGGGTTCCTCATCCACCTGAGAGATACTTCGGTTTCTCTATGACAGTGGGAGCGAAGATTGCATCATGAGATGATGACCCAACTAGTTTCGAGCTGGCCATCAGGAGTGGGGACTCTGTGAGAATGGCTGGATGCTTAGAGATCTAAGATGGAATCCTTATACACCAGCAAAGTATTGACTTTGGTTGCTTTATCTGAAGGGTTAAATCCCCATCAGGAGAAAGTATATCTTGAGAAGATTACTCGGTGTACATGGAAAAGTTGAGACTTTTAAAGCTATGCTTAAGTCCATCTAGATCCTACTTGCCACTGCTACATACCATGACTACGATATCTGGAGGTTGGGTGTCATGACTGCTTTTCTAAATAATGATTTGGAAGAGAGCGTCTATAAGTACAAAGCCAGAGGTCTTCGTAGACAGTGGGAGCAGCGGAAACGTGTGCAAGATGTTTTATGGGATAAATCAGGCATCGCAGAGTTGGAACGTCTGTTTTGATGTAGTAGTCAAAGAGTTTGACTTCATCAAAATGGTAGATGAACCTTGTATATACAAAAAGGTAGTAGGGAGTATGGTGATGATCCTCGTATTGTTCGTGGATTACATACTCTTGATAGGGAAGGAGTTTCCAATGCTACACTCGGTCAATCTCCTCTTATCACAAAGATTCTCCATATAGGATCAAGGTGATACCTCCTAAATCCTGGATTATGGATATATGAGATAGATCTATATGGATGTTAGGATTCTCACTAGTTATAATGAGATGGTATCAATCGATCCTGGGGAGAATCACTGAAAAGGTTCCAGGGTGATAAGGACGACTGAATGTCAGTCGCAGGCACTGTCTTTACCCTCAGTGGAGGGACGGTATGTCGGAAGTATTCCAAGCTAGATACCGTGACATACTAAATGATTAAAGGCAAGATACATCGTTACCAAAGATGCTACCAAAGAGGCAGTCTGGATATATTTTAGTTCATGAGATGAACTTCGTTCCTGCCATTGTATGACAATGGAGTTGTGGCTTATGCCAAGGAACCCCCGTCCCATCAGAGATCCAGACATATTCTTAGGCGGTATCGCCTGATCATGGAGATGGTTGATCTCCAGGGAGATCGAGGTTAGGAGAGTAGACACAGAGGACAACAGCGCGGATCCACTCACAAAGGCCTATTTCCCAGTAAAGACTTTTATGGGATGGTTGAGTATGAGATATTTCAACCACAGCTTATTGTTGGGTATGAGATACTACAACAGATGGCCCTAGTGCAAGTGGGAGATTGTTAGTTATATGTATGCCCTAGAGGCCATTACTGTACATACGTTGTATATTGTAGTGGATGCTTAGACATATATATGGAGGACTTTCTTGCTCGATATGATAGTATGCTATCTGGTTAATCTTTATCTTAACATGTACTCTGATTATCTCTATGTCACATGTTGATAAAGCCCTTAGGATGAGTACTTGACTATCAGGACTATGATGCAGATCATACTAGTGGGGACAGTGTAGTCTCCAAGTACATCCTTCAAATGTTCCTAGTCGTAGGAGTACCGTGACAGGGCATCGATACTCCATAGTAGAATAGCGTATGCGCTTCTTGACCCATATGATGGGCGATGGATGATCCCATATCCATTGGTGTTTGACATCAGAGAAGGTATATGGGTGCTCAGTGGAGACTGGGTACACTGGACGGACTCGCCGAGAACTCCCAGATGGTATTATACCTAACGTCAGATGGCAGTTCTCTGGTGACACTGGTACAGGTTAGTCTGTAGACCCGAGATCGTCATAGAGTCTTGTATGATTCCCACTGTGCTTTGATTTCCATCATAGCACGTCTAAGAGGGCGTGCAAAACGGTGGCTTTTGGGTACAGTGCCGAATCACATGGAGGCAATGAGCGATAGGAGGGGTTTCGTCTCTCCCGGTATAGGGAGTTGATGTTGCGCTGTGTTCGATTGGCTATGACTGGAAATCCCTGGCCAGGGTTGCTGAAATTTACTGGTAAGTGTTATCAGTAGTTTCTCAAACTGTTATAGACCTCATATCGACACGACTTATCAAGCTTCTGGGGTCTGACGTTTACCACCCCTAGGCGTGATATGCGACATATCAGACGAAGAGACCGGACTGTATGGGAGTGTTACTGGTTGGATTCACGGGAGAAAGTACAGGCTTGCTTGTTGATCTTCCGATTGCTCAATACCTCGGTGGCTGTTACGTTTAGCTGACCGCTTGCAGCTTGTGGGTGTTTGATATGATCATCACCTACTGCCGGCGTATTGACGATTCTTTAGAGTCCTGCACAGAGGTTTCCTGGCTCAGGTAAAACGGAGTAGGAGCACATATGTGATATGTGCAGGACCGAGAATAATACGTATATGCGATATCGTATTAGATTCTCGCGATATGAGATATCGGCCGGGTATATGTGATATAGCCGGGTCATCGGATCAAGTGTTGATTCGATGAACTGATACAGATTATATTAGTCGGTTATTTATGAAATAGCCGGATTATCGGATCAAGTGTTGATTCGAATAATTTAATGTGTAATTATATATTTGATATATTAAATTACATTAACTGATATAAGCTCACTTAAAGATTATTTTTCTCACTTGGGTAATACATTGATATATATGTGATATATGTTAATTGTATTATTTTATTTTGTTACAAAATATGTTATATATGTGATATATAATATTGTAACAAGTTAAGGTTACAAATGCAACATGTTTTGTGGAGTTTAAACATGGTTAGGGTTTTGATTAGGATTAAGCTTTCTTGAAGCTTCTAGAAGCTTTGTTTTTGTTTTTAAGCAAAGATATTTTTGTAAAGATATTTTGTAGATATTTATTAACCAAACCCAAACCCTTTACCATTGTTAATTCTATACATAGGTTAAGTCATCATTCTTAACCCATGGTTGCATTTCTAACCTCACACTTGATTTCATTATTCATCACAAATAGATTCTTCTTCTTCTTCCTCTTGAAAAAGCTTTCTAGCTTTTTGCAAAGTGATGATAATGAGTGAGAAATTGAAAACAAATGAGAGCTAAATTCCTACATCATCATCCTCATCTATTCTTGCCAATTAGATTAGGGTGTTTGCTTTGCTAATAGTTGATTAGCAAAGCAAGAGCTTGGGTTTGAGTTTCTTCAAGGTAAATCATCTTTGTTATTGAAGATCGGAAGCAAGCTTGCATCTTTTTCTTCATGGAGCCTCTCTTGAGTCTGGGTACTCGATGATCGCAGCGAAGGGACCTCAACACGGAGCTTTAGAAGTGAAGGAACATACTACAAAGGTTGTAATCCCAAACACTTAGAAGTAAAGTTATTTGCTTGCTTTTTGTTTCGCCTAATCTCTAGTCTAAGATCTTGGTTAGGGTTGTTCGGCACATGAAAATTTTTATTTTGGCATGGTTGATGCCTTGTAGAACCTTGTTCTAGTGCCTAGTAACCCTACATATTGTACATGGATGGCATACTCTTGATAGGAAAAGAGTTTCCAAAGCTACGATCGGTAAATCTCCTCTTATCACAAGGATTCTCCATATGGGATCAAGGTGATACCTCCTAAATCCTTGGTTTTGGATCTATGAGATAGATTTAAGTGGATGTTAGGATTCTCAGTAAGTGTAGTGAGACGGTATCAATCAAACCTGGGGAGAATCACAGGATAGCTTCCATGGGTGTAAGGTCGACTGAATGTCAGTCACAGGCAATGTCTTTACCCTAAGTGGAGGGACGGTATGTTGGAAGAGTTCCAAGCTAGATACCATGGAAAAATAGACGATAAAGGCTGGATACATCGCTACCAATGATGCTACCAAAGAGATAGTCCGGGTGTACATTAGTTCATGAGATGAACTTCATTCCTACCATTGTGTAACAATGGAGTTGTGGCTTATGCCTAGGACCCCTCGTCCCATCAATGATCCAGACATATTCTTAGGCAGTATCACCTGATCATGGAGATGGATGATCTCCAGGGAGATCGAGGTTAGGAGAGTAGACTACAGAGGACAACACGGCGGATCCACTCACAAAGGCCTTTTCCCAAGAGAAACTTTTAAAGGATGGTTGAATATGAGATACTTCAACCACTACTGATTGTTGGGTATTAGATACTACAACAGATGGACCAGGTACAAGTGGGAGATTATTAGTTATATGTATACCCTGGAGGCCATTACTGTACATACGATGTATATTGTAGTGGATGCTTGGACATATATAGGGAGGACTTTCTTGCTCGACATGATAGTATGCTATCTGGTTGCTCTTTGTCTTAACATGTAGAATGATTGTCACTATGTTACATGTTGATAAAGCCCTTAGGATGAGTACTTGACTACCAGGATTATAATGCAGATCATACTAGTGGTGACAGAGTAGTCGGTAAGTACATCCTTCAAATGTTCCTAGGTCTATCGAGACAGGGCATCGATATACCAGAGTAGACTAGCATGTAGCTTCTCGACCCATGTAGATAGGCGATGGATGATCCCATATCCATTAGTGTTTGACATCAGAGATAGTATACGGGTGCTCAGTGGAGACTGGGTACACTGAACGGACTCGCCGAGAACTCCTAGATGGTATTATACCTATCGTCAAATAGCAGTTCTCTGGTGACACTGGTACAGGTTAGTCTATAGATCCGAGATCATCATAGAGTCTTGTGTGATTCCCACTGTGCTTTGATTTCCACCTTACCACGTTCAAGAGAACGTGCAAAACGGTGTCTTTTGGGTGCTGTCCCGAATCACATAGAGGCAATGAGCAATAGGAGGGGTTTCTTCACTCCCGGTATTGGGGGTTGATGTTGCGCTGTGCTCGATTGGCTATAACAGGATGTCCCTGGACAAGGCTGCTTCAGAGATATACTGGTAAGTGTTATCAGTAGTTTCTCGACCCGTTATGAGCCTCATATCGGCACGACTTATCGAGTTACTGGGGTCTGACGTTTACCACCCCTAGACGAGATATACGACATATCAGACGAAGAGACCGGACTGTACTGTAGTGTTACTGATTAGATTCGCAGGAGTATGAGCCGGCATGCTTATTGATCTTCTGATCGCTCAATACCCGTGTGGCCGTTATGTTTAGCAGACCGCTTGCGGCTTGTAGGTATTTGATATGATCATTACATACAGCCGGCGAATTGACGAGTCTTTAGAGTCCTACACAGAGGTTTCCTGGCTCAAGCGAAATGGGGTTGGATTACATATGTGATATGTGTGGGACTGAGATTAATACAATATTTGATACCATATTCTATTCTCACGATTTGTATCATCGGTAGGTTATATGTGATATAGCCGGGTTATCGGATCAAGTGTTGATTCGATAAGTTGTTACATATGATATTAGTCGTGTAAGTCGATGTAGTACACCCCAGTACTTGTGGGGAGGCGGAATTTTCAAAAAAGATCAAGTTTAAAGAACGAACATCGACTAACCGCTTGAATCGAAGCTAAACTATAAATAACCGTACACAAAGAGTTTCTTATCAATTGTGTTTAGGGATTATACCTAATGAAACCGGTCCTTCGTCTTTGTGTCCTCCTTTGTTCTCC
The DNA here is from genome assembly GCA_030015575.1 of Agapanthus africanus. Taxonomy (NCBI): domain Eukaryota; kingdom Viridiplantae; phylum Streptophyta; class Magnoliopsida; order Asparagales; family Amaryllidaceae; genus Agapanthus; species Agapanthus africanus. The sequence continues at coordinate 274,261,529 of JASDDO010000012.1, forward strand.
TCGACCTTCTCTAGGTAGTAGACGATCCACCCGAGAGCAAAACACCAAGCTACACCTCTAACTTGAGGTAACTAATCTACTTTGATTGCTAATCAAAGAAGAAAGGATGATATAGAGTGAAGGTAATGGATGTTTAAGTCTAACTAAACCTTTGATCTCAACACATGAGGATTAAGGATTAGTCTCTTGAAGATGAGAGCTTGAGGAGAGAGAATGTGAGATGAGATAATGAGATGAGAGAGAGTGTATCATAATATATTATGAAGCATTCTTATTAAAGAATAATGAATAATAGAAATGAATAAGCATGCTTCATAAATGAAAAGAGGTGATTCATTAACATGAGTCATTAAGCATTTATGGTGCATTAATGATCATGATGAATCACCCTCATGACTCACTAATCTTATCCAAAGCTTATGTCACCTTAACCTCCTTAGTCACATCTTCTAGAAGCTTCTCATACAATTACGAGAACGCCCGTCCAATCCGCAAAAATACGGAAAAACTTTAGACTGTAAAAATCCAATAACCGGATACCAGTAACTGGCTTAAACCAAAGCCGACTGGTAAAAACTGTCCGAAAGTCGTACGTGCGTAAACGCACGTATGCGTCCGAACCCTTGTCGTAAAACCATACGACCTCTATATCGTTTCGCCTGGAATAGGAAACTCTCTGTGTGGGACTCTAGAGACTCGACTACTACGCTGGCAGTGGGTTTAACCACAGACCGCAAGCGGCACTAGCTGTACGTAACGGTCCCCAGGTAGTTGTCGATAAGAAGGCCGATGAGAAAACCCATCCGAACTCCTACTAAGTCTGATGTGACAATCTCCATACAGTCCGGTCCGTTCGTCCAAGACTATCGCATATCGGGCCTAGGGGGGCGGCAAGCGTCAGTCCCCTAATAGCGGTATAAGTCGTGTCGGAGGGAAGCCCATTACACCCTGAGAAACTACTGGAACCTACCAGCAAATCTCGCTTGCCTTGGCCAGGGACTTTGCGTAATGGCTCTCTGACACAGCACGATATCTACTCCCAATACCGGGAGGGACGAATCCTGTCTAACCGCCACTGCCTCCAAGTGCTCGGGACTGCACCCAAATGCTACCTGTTTGCACGACTCCTTTGAGCCGTGGTAGGGTAGCAATCTAAGAACAGTGGGACACACTCGAGGCGAAGTAGCAGTGTCAAGTCTGCGGACTACGCTGTACTCATGTCACCTGGGAACTGTTCAATGACGACTGGTATCAAACTAACCAACAGTTCCCTGTGAGTCCTGTCCGGTGTACCCGTAACCTAACGAGCACCTGTATACTATCTCCAGTACGACGTACTGACGGCTGTGGGACAGACCATCTCCCCAACTGGGATGAGAAGCGTACACACCAGTCTACTCCGGAGTATCGATGCTCTGTCTCGATAATCCAATGACCAGGGACCTGAATAAGGATGTGCTTGTAGACTACCCAGCCCCCACTAGTGTGACTTCCATCACAACGCTGGTAGACAAGCAAGATCCTAAGAGCTCTATCAATACGTACACTCACATATTAAGATAGAAAAACCAAGTAGCATACTACCATGTTTAGCAAGACTGTTATATACATGTGAATATCCCAAGCTTCCATTAAGTAATATACAAGCTAGTATGATACAGTAATGGCCTTCTAGGGCATAAACACTAACAATCTCCCACTTGCACTAGGGCCATGTACTGGCATATCGCAGACCAATGATCTCGAGTAGCCTCTCGAACTGAATCTGAGGAAGGGCCTTAGTGAATGGATCAGCAATGTTATCCTCCGTATTTACTCTCTTTACCTCGATCTCCCGGCGATCTACGATCTCCCTGATCAGGTGATACCGCCTTAAGATGTGTCTGGACTTCTGATGGGACCTTGGTTCCTTCGCTAAAGCTATAGCTCCGTTGTTGTCGCAATACAGAGGTATTGGACCAACACTGGTAGGAACCACCTAAAGTTCTGTGAGGAACTTCTTCATCCAGACAGCTTCTTTTACGGCATCGCAAGCAGCTATGTACTCCGCTTCCATCGTTGAGTCAGCAACGGTATCCTGCTTGGAACTCTTCCAACAGACCGCCCCTCCATTGAGGGTAAAGACATAACCCGATATGGACTTGGAGTCATCCTTGTCACTCTGGAAGCCGGAATCAGCATAGGCCTCCATCTTGAGGTCCTTTCCACCGTAAACCAAGAACATCTCCTTAATCCTCCTCAGGTACTTGAGAATGTTCTTTTCTGCTATCCAGTGATTCTCCCCTGGGTTTGCCTGATACCGGCTTACAACGCTCAATGCGTATGCTACATCTGGTCTGGTACATAACATCGCATACATTATAGAGCCTACCGCAGAAGCGTAGGGTATAATCGACATGCGTTCCCTTTCCAAATCAGTCTTGGGAGACATCTCTTTGGAGAGGGTGATTCCGTGACAAGCCGGTAGGTTACCGCGCTTAGAATCTTCCATACTGAATCTTTTCAATATGGTGTCTATGTACCTGGACTATGAAAGTCCCAACATCCTCTTTGATCTATCACGATAGATCTGGATCCCAAGAATGTAGGTGGCATCACCCAGGTCCTTCATGGAGAATTTCTGTGACAAGAATCTTTTGACTGACTGTAGCATAGGAATATCATTTCCTATTAGGAGAATGTCATCCACGTACAAGACGAGGAATACAACAACTCTCCCTACAATCTTACTGTATATGCATGGTTCATCTGGATTTTTGATAAAGTCGAATTCTTTGACAGTATCATCAAAACAGATGTTCCAACTCCGCGATGCCTGCTTTAGTCCATAAATGGATTTAAGCAGCTTGCATACTTTACCGCTGCTCCCACTCTGAATGAATCCCTCTGGCTGATCCATATAGACGCTCTCTTCTAAATTTCCATTTAGAAAGGCCGTCTTTACGTCCATCTGCCAGATTTCATAATCGTGGAAGGTAGCAATAGCAAGAAGGACCCGAATGGATTTCAGCATAGCTACTGGAGAAAAGGTTTCGTCATAGTCCAAACCAGGTCTTTGACGGAAACCCTTTGCAACAAGTCTAGCCTTATAGGTTTCAACCTGTCCATCTACACCAATCTTCTTTCTGAAGATCCACTTGCATCCTACGGGTTTCACCCCATCTGGAGCAGTGTCCAAAGTCCATACTTTGTTAGTGTACATGGACTCCATTTCGGTCCGCATTGCATCCAGCCATTTTACCGAGTCACCGCTCTGAATGGCTTGCTGGAAGCTAGTAGGGTCGTCATTATCAATGACGCAATCTTCTCTATCCCCGTCTATGAGAAAACCGTAGTATCTCTCGGGCGGATTAGACTGCCTACTACTTCTGCGGATAGGCGCTGGTATGTCCCTTTCTTATGAAACTTCTTGTTCTACCAAACTTTCAGTAACAGCTTGTGGTTCTGGAATTTCTTCCAGTTCTACTGCGCTCCCACTCTTCTGATTTTCTAAAAATTCGGTTTCTAAGAAGCGGGCATGACGAGAAACAAAAACCTTTTGTTCCTCTGCGTAGTAGAAGCAATACCCCATGGAATTCTTTGGATATCCCACAAACTTACACTCTACTGAGCGTGCCTCGAGCTTGTCCGGATGCTGCTTTTTTACAAAAGCTGGACATCCCCATGTCTTCAGGTACTGAAGATGGGGTTTCTTCCCACTCCACATCTGATATGGGGTGGTAGGCACAGTCTTGGTGGGAACCTTGTTCAAAAGATATGCCGCTGATTCTAGCGCATAACCCCAGAATGATCGCGGTAACTCAGCCTTACTCATCATGGAACGAACCATATCTAATAGGGTTCGATTCCTCCTTTCCGATACACCGTTGTGTTGTGGTGTGTATGGAGGAGTAAGCTGAGAGAGAATCCCTTTCTCTTTTAAGTAACCCAGGAACTCGGCACTTAAGTATTCACCACCTCGATCAGATCTCAGCGTCTTAATACTTTTTCCTGTTTGGTTTTCCACTTCATTCTTGTATTCTTGGAATTTCTCAAAGGCCTCGGATTTATGCTTCATCAAGAAGATATGTCCATACCTAGAGAAATCATCCGTAAAAGTAATGAAGTCGGAATAACCACCTCGCGCATGTGTAGACATTGGACCGCACACGTCACTGTGTACGAGTCCTAAGAGCTCGCTCGCTCTTACTCCGTGTCCAAAAAACGGAGTCTTTGTCATCTTTCCCATGAGACAAGATTCACAAGTGGCATAAGATTGATATTCGAACGGATTCAAATATCCTTCTCTATGTAACTTTGTTAACCGTGTTTCATTGATGTGACCTAGTCTACAATGCAATAAGAAAGCCTGATTTACTTCTGGAGACTTTCTTTTAAGTGTGTTCTGGACATTGAAAACCTGAGCTTGATTCAATACGTATATACCGTCATCTAATGTACCGGACCCAATCAGAACTTGATTTAGGTGGATGTGAACTACATCGCTTACGAATGTAAAGTCATATCCCTCTCTTGAAAGTGAGGACACTGATATGATATTACAAGTCAAACTAGGTACATACAGACAGTTACGTAGAATCAATATCTGCCCACTTGTCAAACCCAGGCGATATTCTCCCACGGATTCTGCATCTACGCTCATTCCGTTTGCAACTCTGAGAGACAAATCACCTATCCTTATAACTTTACGGTTTCTCAAAGCATGTAACGAATTACAGATATGAGATCCTGCTCCGGTATCTAGTACCCAGGAAGTAGAGTTAATTGACAAACAGTTCTCAATTACAAACACACTTGAGGCTGAAGCCACAACATGCTTCGAATCCTGGCTACTGGCTTCCAAAGCCCTGCAATCCTTCTGCCAATGTTCATTCCCATAACAATAGGAATATCCCTCCTTACCTATACCAAGTCCCAAAACTGTTTCTCTTCCCTTTCCTCCTACTTTGTTGACACCGTATATCGGCTTTGTAGAGGTCTTCTTCTTTTCACCCTTTGCTTTCGCCTTGGATGAAGAGGAAGAAGGTCCCCTATTAAGCAGAGCTTGTGTCTCCCTGGTTTCTTTCAGGGTGTAAGTAGAGGGTAGGGACTATGGAAATAAGTCAGTATATGACCTGTTTCCCAACGTGGTCTCCAGGTCCTTAAGCTCATCAATATAGCTAGTCATCGTAAGGACGTCGTCCCTTACAGATGACCCGTCAGCCGACCTCGCTTGAATCAATTCGTTCGAGGCCTCATATCTTGTGATATGAGATTGCTATCCATATAAATCTTTGTTATGGAGAAAGATGGAACCAGAGTCCATCTTCTCGTGCTGCTTCTGGTATTTACCATCAACTGAAGCCAACACGAGGCACTTGGCTTTCGCTTTATTCTTTTCCTTTGTCTGACGGATATCCATATCCGCGACGGTGGAAACTGGACCTGGGACGGTGGGATCTTGAGTAGTAATAGGGTGGTCCAGCTTGTCATAGGCAATGGTCATCTGGACAGACCTTTGCCAGTCAAATAAGTTAGATTCAGTCATCTTGTTATCTAGATGTAACCTAGTCATGGTCACAAGGTCGCTGCAATGAGAGAGAGAGAAGAAAACACTTTAGCATGATGCTCTTGCAAGTTTAGATTGGTTTTTAATTTATCTAAACTGGATGGCTCCCACTGTTTCTCGAATCCTTCCTCAAACCATAAAAGAAGAATTAGCCAGGACTATTCTCACCGTACAATACTTGCTTAACCGTTCAGCCAGGCCAGTGTCGATACTTCGAGGGAGGTTTTCCAACGCTTTCGCGAAGTTCCTTAATTAAATAACCTCTTTTCTCTGGGGGCGTAACCCCGCTGACACCTTTCTGGACACCTACTAGGTTTATAGCATTGATCGTTAAGTGACGAATATCCTGATAAGTAGCATATACTCACAGTAAGATCGGGATCCAAATATCATCGTCTGATAATGTTGTAGGAATGCTACCAACATTCATCAAACTCAAAATGGTATGCATCTCTTTGCAAATTTCAGTTTCTTTAGAAATTCCCGATATATATTTTTTCCCCATGTTCTTATGACCTTGACGAAAGCCAACAAATCATAAAACACATGTCAAGTTCTGCCCATCATTATCTTGTTAATTTGAACCCACCCGTATATACCCTTGACGAAAGCCAACAAGGTTATACGACTGTCCCAAACCAACTCATCTATCTATGCAACAAATGAATACCCCAGCAGCTACCAAACACTATGCCTTGACGAAAGCCAACAAGCATAGCTTGAATACTACTGACCATCCATAAGAAATGACGGAGGGCTACGACTGGTTTTGGCGAAACCGTGAACGTAGTGAACTTGATATAACCGAAGGAACCTGATAGCTTTTAAAAGGAGTGGTTAAATCTCCGCATTTTAAAATATCTGTTTTAAAATTAACCGAGTGGTTTCTTTTAAATTGTTCCAACGATTTAAACTTGGTTTATTTTCTTTGCATTATAGATAATGCGTCCCATCATTAACCTATCATTGCAGAAAACAACGAAAATACAACGTCCTCTTATGCCATCCGCATTCGCCACGGGGTCCCGTCATCACCCGTTAGGTTACTTAACTAACGACAGAGCGGGGGCTGGGCTAGCGCGGGTGTAAAACATAAGTAACGTCTAAATAGCTATCATAAATATAGATATTTTACATTCGTCTGACGCAATGATATTCATTCCAGAACACAGATAAACAATATTGGATTTGCAAGCAATCTGTATTTCTTTTGAGCCTGCAAGAAAAGACAGATTACACAGTTGTGATGAATAGCCGTTACCCCACCCTCGACCCCTACGGGTACGGCAAACTACCCACCCGGGAGTTTGTGTACTCCACCTTGGGTCAGTCCTAGGAGCAAAAACAGTAAAATGAAATAATACAACGGTGGCTACAACCTCAACCTGGATGTGCCCCGCAAAATAATATTACAACAAATTACATTTACAACAAATGAATTAAATAATAACCCATTGCAAAAACCAAGGCTATACACCACAATAGTCCAATACAGTTTATATGCACAAACAGATATAGCCATTTCAGAAATATGCAACCCCTTGCCAACCGACATACTAGCAGTTGGGGGAGGTTTACGAACACATTTAACAATCACAGATATAATCCAACATGCAAATACTGTACAATTTCGATCGATTAAACAACATCAATATTGCTCCAAAATCTGCTCTGTTAAACAGTAACCTGAGCAAATATTAAATATTCCAGAAAACCCCAAATATTACACAGAAGCAACAGAAGAAAAATCGGCTCCTGACTCGCCAACTCGGCGGCGGAAGCGCGGCGACTCAGTAGGCTGAGGCCGCGGTTCCGCGGCGAGTTAGGCGATTCAGGCGACTGTTTTTCTTGGGTGTTCTTCTGGTGTCTTTTCAAGCTCTCTGTACTCACCTGAAAAATTTTTGGACATCATTTAAATTTCGACAGAAACTTGCATTTTTTAGGGTTTTCCGGCTTCGTTTTTCCGTTCGAAATTCGTACAAATTTGCAATTAAGTTATTTAGTGTTTAGCGAGGCTCTGATACCACTGTAAGTCGATGTAGTACACCCAGTACTTGTGGGGAGGCGGAATTTTCAAAAACGATCAAGTTTAAAGAACGAACATCGACTAACCGCTTGAATCGAAGCTAAACTATAAATAACCGTACACAAAGAGTTTCTTATCAATCGTGTTTAGGGATTATACCTAATGAAACCGGTCCTTCGTCTTTGTGTCCTCCTTTGTTCTCCTCGACCTTCTCTAGGTAGTAGACGATCCACCCGAGAGCAAAACACCAAGCTACACCTCTAACTTGAGGTAACTAATCTACTTTGATTGCTAATCAAAGAAGAAAGGATGATATAGAGTGAAGGTAATGGATGTTTAAGTCTAACTAAACCTTTGATCTCAACACATGAGGATTAAGGATTAGTCTCTTGAAGATGAGAGCTTGAGGAGAGAGAATGTGAGATGAGATAATGAGATGAGAGAGAGTGTATCATAATATATTATGAAGCATTCTTATTAAAGAATAATGAATAATAGAAATGAATAAGCATGCTTCATAAATGAAAAGAGGTGATTCTTTTACATGAGTCATTAAGCATTTATGGTGCAGTAATGATCATGATGAATCACCCTCATGACTCACTAATCTTATCCAAAGCTTATGTCACCTTAACCTCCTTAGTCACATCTTCTAGAAGCTTCTCGTACAATTCCAAGAACGCCCCTCCAATCCGTAAAAATACGGAAAAACTTTAGACTGTAAAAATCCAATAACCGGATACCAGTAACTGGCTTAAACCAAAGCCGACTGGTAAAAACTGTCCGAAAGTCGTACGTGCGTAAACGCACGTATGCGTCCGAACCCTTGTCGTAAAACCATACGACCTCTATATCTTTCGCCTGGAATAGGAAACTCTCTGTGTGGGACTCTAGAGACTCGACTACTACGCTGGCAGTGGGTTTAACCACAGACCGCAAGCGGCACTAGCTGTACGTAACGGTCCCCAGGTAGTTGTCGATAAGAAGGCCGATGAGAAAACCTATCCGAACTCCTCCTGAGTCTGATGTGACAATCTCCATACAGTCCGGTCCGTTCGTCCAAGACTATCGCATATCGGGCCTAGGGGGCGGCAAGCGTCAGTCCCCTAATAGCGGTATAAGTCGTGTCGGAGGGAAGCCCATTACACCCTGAGAAACTACTGGAACCTACCAGCAAATCTCGCTTGCCCTGGCCAGGGACTTTGCGTAATGGCTCTCTGACACAGCACGATATCTACTCCAAATACCGGGAGGGACGAATCCTGTCTAACCGCCACTGCCTCCAAGTGCTCGGGACTGCACCCAACTGCTACCTGTTTGCACGACTCCTTTGAGCCGTGGTAGGGTAGCAATCTAAGAACAGTGGGACACACTCGAGGCGAAGTAGCAGTGTCAAGTCTGCGGACTACGCTGTACTCATGTCACCTGGGAACTGTTCACTGACGACTGGTATCAAACCAACCAACAGTTCCCTGTGAGTCCTGTCCGGTGTACCCGTAACCTAACGAGCACCTGTATACTATCTCCAGTACGACGTACTGACGGCTGTTGGACAGACCATCTCCCCAACTGGGATGAGAAGCGTACACACCAGTCTACTCCGGAGTATCGATGCTCTGTCTCGATAATCCAACGACCAGGGACCTGAATAAGGATGTGCTTGTAGACTACCCAGCCCCCACTAGTGTGACTGCCATCACAACACTGGTAGACAAGCAAGATCCTAAGAGATCTATCAATACGTACACTCACATATTAAGATAGAAAAACCAAGTAGCATACTACCATGTTTAGCAAGACTGTTATATACATGTGAATATACCAAGCTTCCATTAAGTAATATACAAACTAGAATGATACAGTAATGGCCTTCTAGGGCATAAACACTAACAAGTCGGTTATATGTGATATAGCCGGATTATTAAATCAAGAGTTGATTTGATAATCTAATGTATAATTATTTGATATATTAATTTACATTAACTAGTATTAGCTCACTTAAGATTTCTTTTCTCACTAGTTTTGTGCACAATGTATATATGCGATATATATTAGTGTACAAGTTTTTGTGTCATGTTTGATGTGTAGGGTTCCTAGGCACTCTTGTGAAGGTTCATAAAGCATCAAACTTGCACGAATAAAATTTTAGATGTGCCGAACAACCCAAAGACGGGATCTTTGCTAGATTATTAGGGTTTAACATGCAAGATAACATCTTTAAACCTAAGTGTGAGGGATTACAACCTTTGTAGTCCGCTACTTCGCTTCACAAGCTCCGAGTAGAAGTCCCTTCGCCGTGATCCACGATCTCCCGGACTCAAGAGAGGCTCCACGACTCGAACGATCCATGCTAGCTTGAAGTGTTCCACTTCTTCGATGATCTACGTCGAAGTTGCTATAACCCAAGCTTTCTCACTCTAATGAGGTGAACACCCTAATCTAAAGGGCTAGATTAGATGAGGATGATGGAGTAGTATTTATGCTTTATTTGTATATCATTTTCTCACAAGAACTCATCACAAAAGAAATCACAAGTGAACTCTCTCTCAAACTCAAGAGAGAAGAAGATGAAGAATAATGAGAATCATCCTTTTGTGATGAATAATAGATAAGAGTATATGATTGATTATGGAACCATGGTCAAGGATGAGAGGCTAAATCTTTGTAGAGAATAAACTAGAGCTAGGGTTTGGTTAGGTTAAAGTATGAGTCAAGGATAAGTATCAACCATAATATCTTAACGAAGACAAAAGAGAATCCTTCTAGAATGAACAAGAAGGAGCTAACCCTAATCAAACCCTAATCCCTTTTTATCATCCTTAAACATGTTTCATAATAAATCAAATCATGTCACAATAATATATATCACATATATAATATATATTTGCAACAAAAGAAAATAATGCAATTAACATATATCGCATATATATCAATGTATTAATCCGGTGAGAAAATGAAATAATAAAGCGAGCCAATATTAGATAATATAATACAATATATCATATATATCATTATACATTAAATCATCGAATCAACACTTGATCCGACGATCCGGCTATATCGAATATAATCGACTAATATATCATGTACCGATTCATCAAATCAACACTTGATCCGATGACCCGGTTCATATCTAAATATCGCGAGAATATAATACGGTATCTCATATCGTATTATCCTCGGTCCTGCACATAACACATATGTGCCTCTACTCCGTTTTGCCTGAGCCAAGAAACCTCTGTGTAGGTCTCTAAAGAATCGTCAATACGCCGGTAGCAGGTGATGATTATATCAAACACCCACAAGCTGCAAGCGGTCAGCTAAACGTAACAGCCACCCAGGTATTGAGCGATCAGAAGATCAACAAGCTAGCATGTCCGTTCTCCTGTGAATCCAATCAGTAACACTCCCGTACAGTCCGGTCTGTTCGTCTGATATGTAGCATATCAAGTCCAGGGGTGGTATACGTCAGACCCCAGTAACCAATAAGTCGTGTCGATGTGAGGCTCATAACAGGTCGAGAAACTACTGGTAACACTTACCAGTATATCTCTATATCATCCCTGGCCAGGGACTTCCAGTTATAGCCAATCGAACACAGCACAACATCAACTCCCTATACCGGGAGAGACGAATCCCCTCCTATCGCTCATTGCCTCCATGTGATTCGGGACTGTACCCAAAAGCCACCGTTTTGCACGCCCTCTTGGACGTGGTAAGGTGGAAATCAAAGCACAGTGGGAATTACACAAGACTCTATGACGATCTCGGGTCTACAGACTACCCTGTACCAGTGTCACCGGAGAACTGCCATCTGACGTGTGGTATATCACAATCTGGGAGTTCTCGGCGAGTCCGTCCAGTGTACCCAGTTTCCACTGAGCACCCGTACACCATCCTTGATGTCAAACACCGATGGATATGGGATCATCCATCACCCATCATATGGGTCAAGATGCGTATACGCTAGTCTACTCTGGTGTATCGATGCCCCGTCTCGATATACCATCGACTAGGAACATTTATAGGATGTACTCATCGACTACCATGGCCCCACTAGTATGATCTCATCATAATCCCAGTAGTCGAGTACAGATCCTAAGGGCTTTATCAACATGTGAGAGAAAGACAGTAAACCAATACAAGTCAGCACGTTAAGATAAAGTGAAACCAAATAGCATACTATCATGACGAGCAAGAAATTCTTCTCTGTATATATCCAAGAATCCATTATAATATACATCAAATGTACACCAATGGCCTCTAGGGCATATACATAACTAACAATCTGCCACTTGCACTAAGGCCAGCTGCTGTAGTATCTCATACCTAGCATTCCGAATAATCTCTCAAACTGTATCTGGGGAATGGCCTTCGTGAGTGGATCCGCAGTGTTGTCCTTCATATCTACTCTCCTGACCTCGATCTCCCGGCGATCAACTATCTCCCTGATCAGGTGATACCGCCTCAGAATATGTCTGGACTTCTGATGGGATCTGGGTTCCTTGGCTAAAGCCACAGCTCCATTGTTATCGCAATACAGAGGTATTGGATGCTCAATGGATGGAACCACACCAAGTTCACTAATGAACTTCTTCATCCAGACAGCCTCTTTGGCAGCATCGTTGGCAGCAATGTATTCAGCCTCCATCGTCGAGTTTGCAACGGTATCCTGTTTGGAACTCTTCCAACATACCGCCCCTCCATTGAGGGTAAAGACAAATCCCGAGTGCGACTTCGAGTCGTCCTTATCACTTTGGAAGCTGGAATCGGTAAAGGACTCCACCCGGAGTTCTCCATTATCATACACCAAGAACATGTCTCTAGTCCTTCGTAAGTACTTGAGAATGTTCTTCACAGCTGTCCAGTGACTCTCTCCAGGATCTGCTTGATACTGACTCACTACACTTAGTGATTATGCTACATCGGGTCTGGTACATAGCATCGCATACATGATAGAGCCTACTGCCGAAGCAAAGGGTATCCGTTGCATGCGAGCTCTCTCCAAATCAGTCTTGGGAGACATCTCTTTGGAGAGAGTGAGTCCAGAGATCATGGGTTGGTTTCCACTCTTGGATTCTTCCATACTAAACCTCTTTGGTATGGTGTCAATGTACCTGGATTGGGACAATCCCAGTATCCTTTTGGATCTATCTCTATAGATCCTAATCCCCAATATGCATGAGGCATCACCTAGATCTTTCATTGAGAATCTTTGTGATAAGAAGAGCTTGACTGATTGCAGCATAGGAATATCATTTCCTATCAAGAGTATGTTATCCACGTACAATACGAGGAATACAACCTTACTCTCTGCTACCTTCTTATAGATAAAAGGTTCATCTATGTTTTTGATGAAGTCAAACTCTTTGACTACTACATCAAAACAGATGTTCCAACTCCGCGATGCTTGCTTTAACCCATAAATGGATTTAAGCAGTTTGCACACCTTTCCGCTGCTCCCACTATCTACGAAGCCCTCGGGCTGAGTCATGTACACGCACTCTTCTAAATCACCATTTAGAAAGGCGGTTTTAACATCCATTTGCCAGATTTCGTAGTCATGGTATGCGGCAATGGCAAGTAAGATCCGGATGGACTTAAGCATAGCCACTAGAGAAAAGGTTTCATTATAATCCACACATGGTCATTGACCAAAACCCTTTGCTACAAGTCTAGCTTTGAAAGTCTCAACTTTTCCATCTACACCAAATTTCTTTTTAAAAATCCACTTGCTCCCAATGGGTTTTACCCCTTCAGGAGCATTTTCTAAAGTCCATACTTTATTGGTGTACATGGATTCCATCTCAGATCGCATTGCATCCAGCCATTTCACAGAGTCACTACTCATGATGGCCTGCTCGAAACTAGTCGGGTCATCATCTTCCATGATGCAATCCTCGCTTCCACCATCAATGAGAAAACCGTAGTATCTCTCCGGCGGATGAGAAACCCTGCTCGATCGGCGGAGAGGCTGGGGTTCATCGGGTACTACTGAATCCTCTGGTTCTACCAAGTCTTCTGTTATAGTTTGTGTCGCTGGAACCTCTTCCAGTTCTACCTCAATGCCACTAATCTGCTTCATAAGAAAACCTTTTTCTAAGAAAGTGGCATGTCGAGAAACAAACACCTTTTGTTCCTCGGGGTGGTAGAAGATATACCCTTATGAATTTTTGGGATATCCTACAAACTTACATAAGACAGATCTTGCCTCGAGTTTGTCCAGATTTTGTCTTTTGACATAGGCTGGACAACCCCATATCTTAACATACTTAAGAGATGGTCTCTTCCCTTTCCATACCTCTTATGGAGTGGTAGGCACTGATTTGGTAGGAACAATATTCAATAGGTGTATGGCTGTCTCAAGCGCATACCCCCAGAAGGAAATAGGTAACTCAGCTGTACTCATCATTGAACGCACCATATCTAATAGTGTGTGATTCCTACGTTCCGATACACCGTTGTGCTGTGGTGTATAAGGTGGAGTAAGCTGAGAGAGAATCCCATTCTCCTTTAGATAATCTTAGAACTCATTGCTCAAGTATTCTCCTCCTCGATCAGATCGAAGGATTTTAATACTTTTGCCCGTTTGGTTCTCTACTTCGTGCTTATATTCTATGAATTTCTCAAAAGCTTCAGACTTGTGATTCAATAGGAACACATGCCCGTATCTAGAGAGATCGTCAGTGAATGTAATGAAGTAGGAAGAACCGTTTCTGGCATGCGTAGACCTGGGACCGCATACATCACTATGTACCAGTCCTATGAGTTCCGTAACTCTTTCTCCGTGTCCACTAAACGGAGCTTTGGTCATTTTTCCTTTGAGACATGAATGGAAAGTATCATAAGATGATAATTCGAACGGATTCAAATAACCATCCTTATGTAACTTAGCCAGTCGTGTCGCATTGATATGACCAAGTCAACAATGCCACAAGAAGGATTCGTTCATTTCTGAACTCTTCCTCTTGTGCGTGTTTTGTATATTGAGGACTGTATTTTGATTTAGAATGAATATGCTATTATGTAACGAGCCTGATGCAATCAACTTTTGATCTAGGAATATGTTCATAACATTATCCTGTACTACAAAATTATATCCTTCTTTACTCAATAAAGAAACTGATATAATGTTGCACATCATGTTCGGTATATAATAGCACTCATTCAGAATTAGTGTATCACTACTTGGTAATACTGGGTGATATTCGCCAACTGCTTTGGCTGCAACATTTGCACCGTTCCCTACTTGAACGGAATGATCACCTTTTCCCAGTTTTCTACCTTTACGTAGCCCATGTAACAGTTTACATGTGTTGGATCCAGATCCGGTATCTAATACCCAGGACGTAGGGTGAACTGAGAAACAGTTCTCAATAACGAACACACATGAAGAAGATGCATCAACATGCATGTTCTTTTGGGCGGCTTGAGAATCCAGATATTCTTCTATTCCCTGTTCAGTCTTATAACTCTTATAAGAAAGAACGGGTCCAACGTTCCCCTGCTCGGTATAATAAGCGGGTTCAGTCAATACATCCATATTATTATCTTGATTATGGCCTGACATGGTCGCTACCTGGAGAGAGAGAGAAGAAAACACTTTCGCGTATGCTCTTGCAAGATTAGATTGGTTATTATCTTATCTAATCCGGATGTCTCCCACTGGTTTTATCAAATCTACCTTCAAACACTAAAAGGTAAGATTAGCCGGGATTAATTACACCCTACAATTTCGTCAATCTTTCAGCCAGATCAGTGTCGGTACTTGAGGGAGGTTCCCCGTGCTTTCGCACGGACCTAATTAAAGTAAACCTCATTTTCCCAGAGGCGTAACCCCGTTAACACTTTTCTAGACACCTACTTGATCGGCTAATTGTAATGTGTAAAACTCTCCCAAGAGTAACTCTTACTCGCAGCGGGTATCGGGATCCAACTATCTCATAGAAGGTATGCAATCTCATTGCAAATTTCAACACTTGAAATTCCCAATAATATTTTACCCCTAGTGTTCTATAACCTTGATGAATGCCAAACAACCCAAAGTCCACTAGTCAAGTTCAACCCGTACATTTCTTGATTGAATTAAACCCATCCGCACGACCCATGACGAATGCCAAACAACGCCGTACGAATACCCTAATCCAATCTGTATCATATGCATAAGCAGATAAATATTAGTTAGCTACCGTACACTACGCCTTGACGAATGCCAAACTACCGTAGCACGAATACTAAGTAGTACTTACCTGAAATGACGGAGGGCTACGCAGGTTTTTCAGAAAACCATGAGCGTAATGAACTTGATATCGTCGTAGAATCATGTGAAATTTTGAAATGGGGTGTTTTTGAGGCTTTCATTAGTTTTTCTAAAGAGGTCACTCCCGGTGAAGGGATCTCGGCTCTTTCCTCATCGAATAAGATGCAGGGCATATCATATATATCACTGTGCAAAGCAAAACTCTAAAAGAAATCAAAAGACAAACCGAGTTTTGTAGCATCTGCCAGTTTCGCTAAAGAGGTCACTCCCGGTGAAGGGATCTCGGCTCTTTCCTCATCGAATAAGGTGCAGGGTATATCATATATACCGCTGTTCAGTCGATAAAACTGCACATTTGTAGTACATTTTTCCTACCATTTTTATATTAAAAAAGGACTTTATTATAATATATTATACATATGAGGGTTTATGTGTAAAAACATTATTTTCCATGTGTTAATATATTTTAATTATCATTTGGTAGGAAAATGTATGCAAATAATATTATTGACCTAATTCTAGTAGAACAAAGTCTACTAAAATCTTATTTGAGTTGTTGTGCAGAATATTTCCAAGTTGTGCAGAATTTTCCAAGGCTAGAGTCAAGCAAATCAAGTTGTTGAAGAAATCTTGCCAAATTAAGAAGCAAACTTGGAGACCAAGTCTGGAAGCAACCGAGAGAAGATTTCTGAAATATGAAGGTGCCTAGGATTGCCAAATGTCACCATCAGAGAGCCCAAGAAAAACGACAGAGAGATCTCATCCCTTAAGCGCGGATCCGCGGCCCTAGCCACCATTTGCCGCGGATCCGCCGCAATTTAGGGGAGAGAGAATGCAAGATTTTGGGAGATTGATAACTGATGAATTTTACCAACTTTTCAACAATAATATTCTGGGTTTGCACTATATAAAGGCACCGAGAGCCTCTTGGAAAGATCATCAAGCCGACGAGATCACGAAGTCCAAGACGGCTAACGCATCCAGGCTGATCATCAACTGTTCGTCTACCTCCTTAGAAGAGATCGAGAAGCAAACTAGTCATTGTAATTATTTTCTAAGGATTCAAGTGTAATGAATATTGTTGATTAATAAAGGTAGCTTTTTTTTTCTCATTCTATTTTTTCGTAGTTTAATTATGCAATTTCTTTCCATCTCTTTTTCTCCCAACATGCGCGAGTAATTCTCCGCTTGTTAGGGTTCGTAGGATTAGGGTAGGCTAATGGATGATGAAAATAACTAAACCCTTTTTAAGTCCTATAAAGTTTAGGAACTTTATCAAAAGAATCATTAACATCCTAATCGGGCGTGCTAGCAATTCTTTGCTAGTTCCGACTGCGATTAGAGATTAGATTAATGATTGTTTTGGTAAAGGCTAGATATGAACGGAGTTCCGTGTCGAGATAAGGGTTAAGAGTGGGATTCCTTTTCCCTCCAGAAACCCTAATCTACACGCATCACCGTCGTTCTAGTTCTAAATCTATTAATGGATAAAAAGGGTAACTTTTAATTAATCTTCCATAACTACTAAATCCTAACGAACCCTACAAGCCCTATTATTATATTATTTAAATCTCTAAAATAATCTAGATCTATATTTTACATTCTTGTTTAAAGTAGATCTAGAAACTTTCCACAAAATTCTTTATTCCTCCTCTCTTTCTCAACACATCTAAAGTAAAAATAAAAGGTTCCACGTTTCCCAGAGGACGACCCGTACTCATCTCGGTCTAGCTACGCGCGACACCGTTCTGATTGCGGTTAACTACAAACACAAATCTTCGAACAAATCAACCGCTATGCAAAGCAAAACTGTAGCTACCCTTTTTTTTAAAGTTTTGATTCTATAACATCTTTTAGGTTTCTTTTCTTTTTATTAATCTCATTAATAAAAAATCCCATCAGCTTATGCTTCCTAAGCATCACAGAAGAAACGAAAGCAGTAATATTTATATATCAGCATATATATATAGTATAAGCATTCATCTTAGGCAGTAATATGATCTCATCACAGAACATTGCAGCAGAAGAACATATATGAAATATTGGATATACTAGGACGTCCGTATTTTCAATACGAGCCTGTATAAAACACGGATTCCACGGTCGCGATGAATAGCCAAACCCACATCCCTAGACCCCTACGAGAGCGGCAAGTAACACTGCCAATTCTAGGGTTAGGAGACTGATCGCACGCCAAAAGCGTGTCGGATGTTCAAAATTCTAAGGTTATAACCGCAATCAGGACGGTGTCGCTATGCAGCTAGCCGGTTGAGCACGGGTCGATCCACAGGGAGATGGTTGTATGTCCGTTCGAGTTTTAGACGAGTCAATAAAGAATGTGTATAGGTTTGTTCAATTCTATCCTAAGTGATATATGCAAGTATAAAGTTGTTAAGAAAAAGATACGAAAGTGTAAGCTAAAGAAATCCGTACTCAAAACCTTTGAGCCGAGTCTTGACCAATTGAAGCTAGAGCAATCGGCAACAACGTGGATTAGGGGATTTAAGCACGGTATTCGTGGAATCCGGCTTATTTACCCTTGTCCTTCCGTTCTTGTCTCTTGCTTTCGCCTCCGGCCAAACCGAACGCAACCGGTCGCGGTTAGGAATCACCGTTACCTTGGTAGGGTAGGGTGCCTAACGGAGCGCTTGCGTATCGTTTGGGCGGAGTTCACTGGAAAATAACGGGAAAAGGAAATGAGCAAGGAGATATTAACTTACAATACCGTATTTATTCTTAACAACGGTAATTACATTCATTCACAAAAAGAACCAAAAAGAGAGAACAAAAATAACAAAGAAAAGAAAAGATTACAAGTAAATAAGTGCATGGAAGTAAATTGCAAGTAAGTAAAGCAAGGTAATAAAAAGCAAATAATAAAAAGCAAGAAAGAAAACTAGAAACTAGAACTCAAGACAAGCATGGGATCAATAGCCAACCCTTAAACTTGCAAGCTCAATTAAGAGGTTGCAAGATCAAGAGAAGGGTAAAGAACTCATATGAAATGAAGAACTAATTCCATAAGAAGATACAACCCTTGAGATCAATAACAAACACTTAAACTTTCAAGCTCAATGAAGAGGTTGAAAGATCAAGAGAAAGCAAGAATCTCAAGGGGAAGCTAAACAAACAAGAATGATACAAAAACCCTCATGTTCATTTAACATCCACTCAATGCTCTCACTACATTTTCATGGAAGAAAGATGAAGAAGAAGAAGAAAACTAAAACTGGCAAAAAGAGGCTTAAGAATTTAACACATTTGGTTTGGCTCAGAACTGGGGTATTTATAGGAGGGGAACTGGAAACCTAGGGCAACAATATGGCTCAAAATGAAAGTGTTAGTGTATATGCCCTAGAGGCCATTACTGTATCATACTAGTTTGTATATTACTTAATGGAAGCTTGGGATATTCACCTTGTATAAACAATCTTGCTCAATATAGTAGTATGCTACTTGGTTTGTTTCTACTTCAATGTGTACTTGTGTTTATTTTAGTATATCACCTATACACATTAGTGGAGCCCTTAGGATCTTTGCTTGATTACCAGCGTTGTGATGGCAGTCACACTAGTGGGGGCTGGGTAATCTATAAGCACATCCTTATACAGGTCCCTAGTCGCAGGACTATCGAGACAGGGCATCGATACTCCGGAGTAGACTAGCGTATGCGCTTCTCATCCCAGTGTGGGAGATGGTCTGTCCCACAGCCATCAGTACGTCGTACTGGAGATAGTATACGGGTGCTCGATGGATTACGAGTACACTGGACAGGACTCGTCGGGAACTGACAGGT
Source organism: Agapanthus africanus (assembly GCA_030015575.1). Taxonomy (NCBI): domain Eukaryota; kingdom Viridiplantae; phylum Streptophyta; class Magnoliopsida; order Asparagales; family Amaryllidaceae; genus Agapanthus; species Agapanthus africanus. Next base: position 274,281,159 of record JASDDO010000012.1, read on the forward strand.
TGGTATTATACCTATCGACAGTTATCAGTTCCCAGGTGACATGAGTACAGCTTAGTCCGCTGACTTGACACTGTCACTTCGCCTCGAGTGTGTTCCCACTGTACTTTGACTACTACCCTACCACGGCTCAAAGGAGTCGTGCAAACAGGTAGTGGTTGGGTGCAGTCCCGAAGCACTTGGAGGCAGTGACGGTTAGACAGGATTCGTCTCTCACGGTATTGGGGGTTGACATCGCGCTGTGTCTAGGAGAGCCATTACACGAGTAGTCCCTGGCCAGGGCAATCGAGATATACTGGTAGGCTTCCAGTGTTATCTCAGGGTGTTTTGGGCTTCACTCCGACACGACTTGTACCGCTATTAGGGGACTGACGTTTACCGCCCCCTAGGCCCGCCATGCGATGTATCAGACGAACAGACCGGACTGTAAGGAGACTGTCACATTCAGACTCAGTAGGAGTTCAGATGGGGTTCACCTCGTCAGTCTTCTTGTCGGCATCTACCTGGAGACCGTTACGCACAGCTAGTGCCGCTTGCGGTCTATGGTTAAAACCACTGCTAGCGTAGTGTCGAGTCTTTAGAGTCCCATACAGAGGGCTATTCGCTTTTGGGCAAAACAGAGTAGAGGTCGCATGGTTTTGCGACAGGGTTCGTTCTCATCCGCGCACTTGTGCACGTTTGGAGTCCGAACGGATATTACTAGTCGGCTCTGGTTTGAGCAAGATACTAGTATATGTTTTGGGGTTAGTTTTATCTCATTGTGTTCATGTTCCTCGGAACAAGAATGCGGGTGTGTATGCACAGTTGTTTGAGGCGGAGGAAGAGGATTTTCATTAGGGTTTCGGAACGGGTGTGTATGCACAGTTGACAGTCGTCTTTTTCCAAACCCTAATGAATTTGTGATATATCAATTAATAATATTAATTAAATGAAATTATGTTATGGTTGGGTTTGTTGACTTGTTGACCAAGGTTGAAAGTTTGACCATTATCATTACATATAAAAGATGCTCTTTGATTCTAGCAAAACCATTTAATGAATATAATGATAATAGTCATTCCAAACCATCCATCAACTATTTCATTTTTATTATTATTGTTAATTTGATATTCTTTTCATTTTGGTTATGGTTGTAGAATGAGAAGGATATTATTCATTCTATCATAACTCTTCTCTCTCCTCTCTTCTTCTTCCTCCTCCTCTAGTTCAAGGAGCTTCCTTCTCATGTGTTGAGAATCCCTCTCCTTGAGATAAAAACACCCCAAAGCCACTCTCTACTCACTCTAGGGTTAGAGGTTTAGCAAGCCAAAGATCCTAGTTCTCTCAAAGTTCGAGAAAGGAGCCCGAAGGTTGAACCCTCAGGTGGATCCATCTTTGACGGAAGAAGGCGACGAGGAAAGCACCATCCAAGCTCTACAAAGGTTTCAAGAAGAAGGAGTTCAAGTGAGGTATAACATCTTTTCCGAGTAGCTAACTCTCTTTAGGTTTGTAGCTAGTTTAGTTTAGAAAAGATCCCGACTTTTGTTAGTCCATGTTGCCTAATGCGCTAAAAATTTGATTTTTGTACCGTTTCCGCCTCCCCGCAAGAACCGGGGTTGGCAACGTGGACTTACAGTGGTATCAGAGCCTAACTAAACTTAAACTAGCGAAGTAGTAAAGTGTACGGAAGTTCGATCGGAAAAATCACAAAAACCTAAAAGATAAAACCCTAACTTTCTGTTGAAATTTTTTGTGCTCAAAAGATAAAAAGTTTTACTCCTAAAATCGGCTCAGGGTTTTGTGAAGACACCAACCAAAAACGGTCGCCTGATTCCCTCAAACCGCCGCGGTTCCGCGGCGATAGTATGCATTTGCCGCGGAACCGCCGCCGTTTAGGCTCCTCTCACGACCGGGTTTTGTGCAGTGTTCTTCTGGTAGGGTTTTGGGATTTTTAAGATGGTTTATATGTTCCCGGGTTTTCCAGAAAAGAAATTTGATTTTTGGGTCCTATAAATCCGTATTTTTGGATCGAACTTCACTATACTTTGACTAATATGTTATATCTGTGATGTTTGAATGTATTGAACGTCGGCTAATCGCTATATGTCGATTAGTCGGGGTTATACATATCTGTGATCTGTGATTGATGATGGTATGTGTATATGAATGCGTTGGACTGTCGCGGGTGAATAGCCGGGGTGGATGTGAGATGAGTTTTTCTTTTGCTTTCATTCATGTAATATGTAAATTGATGTAATATTATTATTTGTTTGGCCGCACAACCGGGTCGGGGTTGTAGCCGTCATTGTATAATTCTTTTTACTGTTTTTGCTCCTAGGATAGACCCATGGAGGGGGTGCACAAACTACCGGGTATCTCGAAGTGCCGAGTGGCCTACTCACGGTGGTGAGGGAGGTTGCTTCGTGTTCAGACCATAATATTGCATTTATCATTCCCCTATTCTTATCCTTTTTATAAATAAACAGGTACTCTTGACGCACATTTGTTGCATATTACAGGTTACAGGTTTCTGGAGCAAATACAGTGAGAAAGAAACAAAACAACAGAAAAAGGGACTTTTGACCAACAATTAGACGGATCTCAGTCAAGCCCAGTTCATATAGGTGCAAGACAAAGCAAGTCAAGGTGAAACGGTTAAAAGACCAAAACAAATCTTCACTGAAAATCTGGAGTAGACTCAGAAGCCCAACAGAGGAAAGAAATAGAAAAAGACAAAGCCCAAGATGCCAAGAAACTAACCCCAAAGACTGAAAGCCCAAGTCCACAGTTTGGCCGCGGAACCGCGGCCAAACCCATGCTAGCGCCGCGGTTCCGCGGCCGTTAGGAACACGTGTCGGTGGATATTTCTTCTGTTGCCGCGACGGTTCTGGTGTTGGGATTCTCAGGGGTCAAATCTGTAAATTCACGTGTGCGAGAGTCTGTAACCCTAGTTTTTATATTTTCCTATAAATTATAGTCTCAGATCTGTAAAAACCATGCCTCTTTTCAATAAATGAAATTCAGAATTTCTGGGAGTGACATTCAGATCTATTCTGTCTTCTACTTGGAGGGAGCCATCAAATCTGTAGGTAATTTATTTCCTTGCTTTTAATTTCTAGTATAATTTATCATCCCCAAATGAGCGAGTAGTCTCCTCGCTTGTTAGGGTTAGCCTTAGCGAAAGGGTTGAGAGATGAGATCTCTCACCCCTTTCAATGTCATCTTCACTTTAGAGTTAGAACTCCATGCATACGCACACATCCGCTCCCTACGGCACCCTACCCCTCGAGGTAACGGTGAACCGTAGTATAAAGGGCCGGTTGCGCGCGTTTTCCATGGGGGTTAGGGTAATTATCAACAAAGGAAGGATACGAATCTAGAGAAAGAAACATCTTCCCAAAAGATTCGTATCCACTTTATTGATAATTAACTTAACACCTAATAGATCTAAAAAAAGAAGGCATTGAAAGCGGTGAAGGAAACATGAATCTCCAAAACTTCCCCTAAGCCTAACCCTAGCAAGACTTTTAATTAGATTAATTAGATCTAGTTTTTATAGATTTTTATAAAACAATCAAAACGACAAATAGAATCAACTCGTTAAAACACATAAAAGGAATTTACCCGTCTCTGTGGATCGACCCGTACTCACCGGCTAGCTACGAAGCGACGCCGTTTCTGATTGCGGTAAATACAAGTTTTTGGACTAATTAAATGGCGCCGTTGCCGGGGACGGCGTAATATTTCTTTTTGTGAATTTTCGGGTTGATATAAATTTTAAAAATTATAAAAATCTGAAAATATAAAAAAAAATACAAAAAAATTATCAACTTTGATCTGTTTGAAGGGTGTATCTTTTGAATCTTGCAGGACAGCGAAAAATTGAGGATCTGGAATTTTACAGAGGGCAAATCAAAAATTGGTACATAAGAACAGAGAGGACTTATCATTACAGAGTAGCACAAATTTTTTCACGGCGCGATCCCACCATAAGACCGCGTTTCCGCCGCAATAGGGGCCTCCCGCCGCGGTTCCGCGCACTTTGTGCCACGTCAGCACACCAAATTTTTCTGGTTTGATTTTTCTCTCTCTCCTCTACAACCTCCCATATATTTCTCTGTACAAACTTTCTGCAGGATTTCTTTGCGTAAAGAGTCTTTCTCCCCCTTCTCGATAACAGATTTTCTGCAGGTTTCTTTGCGCCGCGCTAAAAAATTCTGATTGCAAGTGAAATTTTATTTGTTTTGAATAATTTAACCGGACTCTAAGGGGCTAATTGACCAATCTCATATTGGGTGGGGATTTCATCACCCTTCCCAGGACCCCAGAAAACACCTATAGCATTTTGCATCGATCACAATTAATTAAAAAAAAAAGATTAGACTCAGACCTAAGGACAGCGAGCTCAATAGGAAAAGGACTAGGGTAGGCATCGGCCGTTTATCCTAACCGACATTGCGGTGTCTAGGCTAGTGGTTATTAATTAGGCCCACTGTAGTGGTGGTTCCTTCCCACTTACCTGGCCGTACTTGTCCGTGAAGAGGCGGTTTGAGGTCTATTTCTAGCCCTAGTTAGGAGCTGTCTAGTAGACCTAGGCGACCCTAGATCTAGGCCTGATTGTGCATGTGTGGTTGATACATTTGTGTCACGAGTCCCATTTTCTAAAACCGTCTTGCAAAACTCTTCAATAAAAAATTAAAGAAAAATCTTTTAAAAACTTGCAAAAATTTTGTCGCTAAGAAATCCTTGCATTCTTCTATCATGGGTACCCCACATCATAAATCTCTTGCCGAATCTTGGTATCCCGAACCTAACTTTACGTCGTTCGTCAACTGTTTCGGTCAATTTAAAAACGATCCCTCCTTGCCAAAGATTTCGTTGAAAGATCAAATAGAGGCGTCTAGGAGAAATAGTTTGACTTTTCAACCCACTTTGTGTCAACCGAGTCAACCTTTACAACCTACATATGTTGATACCACTTCTTCAAGTCCTTCTGTCACTCCTAGGCCGATGTCCATTGCTGAGCATATTGCTCAATCTCGCAGTCGATCCTTCACCCCTCTCCACTCATCTAGTTTTAGGGATCCGCATAATTATTCACCTTCTTATCCATATGTTGACCCTACTCCTGTCTTACCACCCACTTCCTACCAGTCATACCCGACTTTCCCGCCTTCACTAGACACTGTTTCAACACAGCCATTAGGGAGTTTCACATACCCAACCAATTTTGAATCTTTTACTGAAACCCCCTCACCACCTAAGTCTAGTTTGGAAGAGTCGTTGGAAGCATATATTGCTGCAACAAATAAAATGATGAGGAATGTGGAAGCATCCATGGCCGCCCTTATGCAACCTAGTGAACCGGTAGCTAGTGTCGCGCTAGCTCCGAATTTTTCAATGTATAAGGCGGCAGTTGGAGAGAGTGAGAATGAGAGAGGATTTTCAAATCAAACCTACCCTTACCCAATTGAAACCCACAACTCCGGTTTTCCATCGATTGTTCCAAATGATTCACCAGTTGAAAATAAAAATGAGTTGTGTGATTTTGTAGTGCTTGATTTGCCAAATTGTGAAGAACCCCTTTCGAGTGAAACCGCACCTAATCCTTTCGATCTTTACACCTCCACTCTAGAACCTACATTGATAAATATCCATGCTGTGGATGAAGTGTATAAAGAAATTTATTTTCACTTGATTGAGGATATAGACGCCGGGAATATTTCGGATGATGAACCTGTCGATTTAATAGAAATTTTATGTTCAAATCATCATCCTGAGTTATTAAATGTTTCCCCCGAATCTCATATGCGTCTAGATTTTGATGATAATGGCATGGATGGATTAAATATTGAGGATAGTACAGAGGAGAGCCTTGAGGATAATATCGAGGTTGAACCATTTTTATTGGATGTGTCGGATTTTCCAATTCAGCCTCCTGAACCTTTGACTGTTATATCACCCTCCCTCCTTCCTATTGTTCCGACCGAACAAATGACCGTTACGCTTTCATCTCCTATACCAAGTTCGTCGTACCCATGTTTTCTTACGAATCTTGAGGGATTTGACCCCATTTCCCGACGGGTTGATAGGTTAGCGCAATCGCTTTTAACACATCGTTCATCACATATTGCGCTAATTTATTCACTCGATTTACACCCTCAAGATCGTACTCCACTCCTTTCTCCTTTCCGCCATTCTTCTCCTCTACCGAGACCGTATTCTACCCCTCTTCCCACACGGTCTCGCGTGTTTCTCATTTCTTTCCTCCTCACCCTATTCTTGCACCAACTATACCATTACCACGATAAGATCTTTGAATGGTTGGTGCTAACCTTTGGCTTGTGTAAGGCCAAGCTTAAGTTTGGGGGGGACCTTTGTATATATGTATATATCCTTTTGTTTTCTTTTTTTATAAAAAAAAATAATAAAAAAAAAATTTAAAAAAAAATTTTCAAAACATTAAAAAAAATTATTATAAATAAATAAACAGGGGAGTATCGGTATTTTGACCCTCTTGGTTTAGCATGATAGTGAGGACACTGTCAAGTTCAAGTTTGGGGGTATACTCGGTACGTCTTCTTCCTTCGCATTCATTTGTACATATTTTTGCATTTGCATACTTATTTGAAAACCTATAAAAATTTGAAAAATTTCAAAAATAATTATAAAAATAAATGTATTCAATTTTGGCTAATTGACTTGAGATTGACAAATAGGTCAACTAACTAGGAACAACTAGATCTTAGACTTAGTAAATTAAAAACCCTAAAAAATAACCTCCCTTAAAGTTTAACAGTAGAAAGTATATGCCTTGTAGTTTATTTAGAAATAGGCAAATTTTGGGTTCACTTCTTGGGCTAAGTCGAAACAAAGGAAGAGTATTGATGTTCTTATTAGAATATAAGTTTGAAAAATAGTTCCTAGCTTAAGTCTAGATTCAGAAAATGTATACCCTACAAAATTGCACAATCACACACCTTGAAACTTGGAATAGTAGAAGAGACCTTGAAATGCTCTTGTCTAAAGTCCTTAGTACGATGGAAAAAAAATATATGAAAAAATGGACACTGGTTTTTGTGATTACTTATGGCTGCAAAAAATAGAAAAATATTTAGCGAGGGTGCTTCATCACCTAGTGCCTTAGACCAACTGGTTTGGGAGTCACTACTAAAGCCTTGGGTGTTGCAAAGACTAGGAAGTACGCTTTAAAGTGCAAATGCATTTTGTAATCGGTCGTTGGTACCTCAAGAAGTATTAACGGTCGCATGAAGGATGTGTAAGCAAATTTCATTTTAATAAGTGCTTTGGACGAGAGTATGATTGCTTGATTTGAATTTCCAAGTGTAGGGGTAATATACACACACACGTAGGGATATGTGATTGGAATTTAGATAAGAGAAAGGAATGAAGAATAGAACTTGTATCTTTAATAGAGTTGATAGAAATTCCTAAGTGGAGATGTAACCCTAGAAGGAAAACTTAGGAAATGCCGAAAGCTAAGTAAGTCTATAGGATATATATAATCTTAAGTTAAATAATGAGGAAGTGTGAAGTATATGGATGGATAATTTGCGAGTCAAAAGATAATAAAATTCCTTGTTAGAAAACCTAATTGGAGAACAAAAGTCAATGAGCCAAATTGATAGGATTTTGTGGGTGGAATCCGCTGAAAACCCTCAGGAGACAACACTCCTCCTACTAGGGACACCTAGAGGTTTAACGGCTTGTTGCACGTGCTCAGTGCAATCGCGTTTCCCTGCGAAAGTGCGGTTAGGATTTTAGTAAATAATTAATAAGTTTGCTCGAGGATGAGCAAAAGGTAAGTTTGGGGGTATTTGTTCAGACCATAATATTGCATTTATCATTCCCCTATTCTTATCCTTTTTATAAATAAACAGGTACTCTTGACGCACATTTGTTGCATATTACAGGTTACAGGTTTCTGGAGCAAATACAGTGAGAAAGAAACAAAACAACAGAAAAAGGGACTTTTGACCAACAATTAGACGGATCTCAGTCAAGCCCAGTTCATATAGGTGCAAGACAAAGCAAGTCAAGGTGAAACGGTTAAAAGACCAATACAAATCTTCACTGAAAATCTGGAGTAGACTCAGAAGCCCAACAGAGGAAAGAAATAGAAAAAGACAAAGCCCAAGATGCCAAGAAACTAACCCCAAAGACTGAAAGCCCAAGTCCACAGTTTGGCCGCGGAACCGCGGCCAAACCCATGCTGGCGCCGCGGTTCCGCGGCCGTTAGGAACACGTGTCGGTGGATATTTCTTCTGTTGCCGCGACGGTTCTGGTGTTGGGATTCTCAGGGGTCAAATCTGTAAATTCACGTGTGCGAGAGTCTGTAACCCTAGTTTTTATATTTTCCTATAAATTGTAGTCTCAGATCTGTAAAAACCATGCCTCATTTCAATAAATGAAATTCAGAATTTCTGGGAGTAACATTCAGATCTATTCTGTCTTCTACTTGGAGGGAGCCATCAAATCTGTAGGTAATTTATTTCCTTGCTTTTATTTTCTAGTATAATTTATCATCCCCTAATGAGCGAGTAGTCTCCTCGCTTGTTAGGGTTAGCCTTAGCGAAAGGGTTGAGAGATGAGATCTCTCACCCCTTTCAATGTCATCTTCACTTTAGAGTTAGAACTCCATGCATACGCACACATCCGCTCCCTACGGCACCCTACCCCTCGAGGTAACGGTGAACCGTAGTATAAAGGGCCGGTTGCGCGCGTTTTCCATGGAGGTTAGGGTAATTATCAACAAAGGAAGGATACGAATCTAGAGGAAGAAACATCTTCCCAAAAGATTCGTATCCACTTTATTGATAATTAACTTAACACCTAATAGATCTAACAAAAGAAGGCATTGAAAGCGGTGAAGGAAACATTAATCTCCAAAACTTCCCCTAAGCCTAACCCTAGCAAGACTTTTAATTAGATTAATTAGATCTAGTTTTTATAGATTTTTATAAACCAATCAAAACGAAAAATAGAATCAACTCGTTAAAACACATAAATGGAATTTACCCGTCTCTGTGGATCGACCCGTACTCACCGGCTAGCTGCGAAGCGACGCCGTTTCTGATTGCGGTAAATACAAGTTTTTGGACTAATCACTTCGCTTCGGGTACTTGGCGGGTAGTTTGCCGCACCCGTAGGGGTCTTGGGTGGGGTTTTGGCTATTCACCGCGACCGTGTAATCCGCTTTTCGTTGCAGGCTCGAACGGATTGCGGATTCCTAGTATATCCAATGTATTCATCTGTGATCTGTAATGTCTATCATTGCTTTACATTTATAACTATTTAGGCGTTGCTTATGTTTTACAGCCGCGCTAGCCCAGCCCCCGCTCTGTCGTTAGTTAAGTAACCTAACGGGTGATGACGGGGTCCCGTGGCGAATGCGAATGGCATAAGCGTACGTCATATTTTGGTTGTTTTCTGCAATGGTAGGATTAAATGATGGGACGCATTAAAAGAACTAATGCAAGAATATCACGCATTAAAAGAACTAATGCAAGATAATAAACCAAGCAAAAGTCGTTGGAACACTTTCGAAAAACCACTCGGTTCTTTTCAAAAATAACTTTTAAATGCGGAGCATGAGCCACTCCTTCTAAAAGCTATCTCGTTCCATCGATTATATCAAGTTCACTACGTTCACGGTTTCGCCAAAACCATTCATAGCCCTCCTTCGTTTCGTATGAATATTCAATAGTATTCAAGCTATGTTTGTTGACCTTCGTCAAGGCATAGAGATTGGTAGCTGTTGAGTGTTCATATATAGCATAGATAGATGCGTTGGTTTGGGACAGTCGTATTGCCTTGTTGACCTTCGTCAAGGGTATATACGGGTGGGTTCAAATTAACCTGGAAAATGACGGGCAGAACTTGACATGTGACTTATGATTTGTTGACCTTCGTCAAGGTCATAAGAGCATGGGGCAAAAATCCACATCGGGAGTTTCATAAGTACTGAAACTTGCTAGATTTGCATACCATTTGGAGTGTGGTGATTCTGGTAGGATTCATTCAGTTTCGTCACGCGATGATATTTGGATCCCGATCCTACTGTGAGTATATGCTACTCCTCGGGAAATTTCTCACTAAACGATCAATGCTATAAACCTAGTAGGTGCCTAGAAAGGTGTTAGCGGGGCTACGCCCCCATGGAAAAGTGGTTATTTAATTAAGGAACTTCGCGAAAGCGTTGGAAAACCTCCCTCGAAGTACCGACACTGGCCTGGCTGAACGGTTAAGCAAGTATTGTGCGGTGGGATTGATCCCGACTAATTCTTCCTTTATGGTTTGAGTAGGGATTCGAGAGACAGTGGGAGCCATCCTGTTTAGAAAAACTAAAAACCATTCTAAACTTGCAAGAGCATCGTGCTAAGTGTTTCTTCTCTCTCTCCTAATTGCAGCGACCAATCGACATGACTGGACTTAAGTTACTTCTAGATAAAAACATACTGACAGGGCCAAACTACAAAGATTGGCTCAGGAATGTCAAAATGGCAATCACTTACGACAAGCTGGGGTATCTTCTTACCACCAAAGCTCCCCCTGTCCCAAGTCCCACCTCCAGCGTTGCGGATAAGGAAATCCGTAAGACCTGGGAGATTGATAGCGCGAAGGCCAAGTGCCTCGAACTTGCCTCGATGGACAACGAACATCAGAGGAGGCACGAAAATATGGACCTTGAATCCATATTTCTCCATACAAAGGAACTGTATGGAGAGCAATCTCGTATCGCAAGATACGAAGTGTCGAAGAAGATAATTTCGGCAAAGTTGGCCATCGGATCATCGGTAGCGGAACACGTGCTTAAGATGATTAGCTTCATTGAGGAGCTCGCGGAACTTGGAACCACGTTGGAGAATGAGCTCTATACGGAATTGATTCTCCGGTCCCTTCCTTCCACTTACGCCCAGTTTATACTGAACTTCAACTTAAAAGAAAAAGAGGTTGAACTTTCAGAACTCCTCAACATGCTGAGGAGCGCAGAGGGCACCCTACAGAAAAGTAGAGAAACATCCACTTTGTTTGTAGGAGGATCTTCTTCTTCTAGGTCCAAGGCAAAAGCCAAGGGAAAGAAGAGGAAAGCCCCCGCCAAACCAAGGGGCGGTGTTAGTAAAGTGGATACGAAGGGAAAGGCAAAGGCAACAATGATAGCGGGGAAGCTTGTGGGAAAGGAAGAATGCTTCTATTGTCATAAGAGTGGACACTGGAAGAAAGATTGCAGGGCTTGGAAGGCCAGGACACAGGAACTGAAGCAGGTTGCGGCTTCAGCTTCAGGTGTGTATGTTATTGAAAACCGTCTTTCAATAAACTCTACTTCCTGGGTATTGGATACCGGATCAGGATCTCATATCTGTAATTCTTTGCAGGCGTTGAGAAACCGTAGGGTTTTGAAGGCAGGTGACATGACCCTCAGAGTTGCAAACGGAGCTAGCATGGATGCTAAAGCCGTGGGGGACTATCACCTGGGAATGTCAGATGGACATGTTTTGGTTTTGCGTAATTGCTTTTTTGTACCCAACGCAACTTGTAATATCATTTCTGTATCTTTGGTTTCTAAAGAAGGTTATGAATTTGCGTTTGTAAGTAATGTTGTAAACATTCACCTTAATCAAGTTCTGATTGGGTCAGGTACACTAAGCAATGGTATATACGTGTTAAACCAAGCACAGATTTTCAATGTACAGAATACACACAAAAGAAAGTCTCCAGATATAAATCAGGCTTTCTTATGGCATTGTAGACTGGGTCACATCAATGAGACACGGTTGACTAAGTTACATAAAGAAGGATACTTGGATCCGTTCGAGTATCAGTCTTATGCCACTTATGAATCTTGTCTCATGGGAAAGATGACAAAGACTCCGTTCACTGGACACGGAGAAAGAGCGAGCGATCTCTTAGGACTCATACACAGTGACGTGTGTGGTCCGATGTGTAAGTCGATGTACTTCACCCCAGTGCTTGTGGGGAGGCGGAATTTACAAAAACTTATCAAGTTTAAACAACGAACATCGACTAACCGCTTGAATCGAAGCTAAACTATAAATAACCGTATCTTATGAGTTTCTTTTCATAAGTGATTAGGGATTATACCTAACGATACTAGTCCTTCGTCTTTACGATCTCCTTGTTCTCCTCGGCCTTCTCTAGGTAGTAGACGATCCACCCGAGAGCAAAACTCCAAGCTAAACCTCTAAGCTTGAGGCAACTAACCTTCTTGGATTGCTAATCAAAGAAGCTAGGTGTAATATAGAGATGGTTATGGATTGATTAGTCTTACTAATCCTAGATCTCAACACATGAGGGTGAGGATTAGTCTTTTGAAGAGAGAGAGCTTGAGGAGAGAGAAGGTGAGAGTGAGAGTAATGAGAATAGTAAATCTATCATAATATATATGAACCTTTAATATTCATTCATAAAAGAAAACTAAAATGATGAATAAATGAAGTTTCATAAATATCTAGTGGTGATTCATAACCATGACTCATTAAGCATTTATCATGCATTAATGATATGCATGAATCACCCTCATGACTCACTAAACTCATTTAATGCAAATGACACCTAAACCTCCTTAGTCACCACTTCTAGAAGCTTCTCGAGTAATTACGAGAACGCCCCTCCGATCCGCAAAAATACGGAAAAACTTTAGACTGTAAAAATCCAATAACCGGATACCAGTAACTGGCTTAAACCAAAGCCGACTGGTAAAAACTGTCCGAAAGTCGTACGCGCGTAAACGCACGTATGCGTCCGAACCCTTTGTCGCAAAACCATGCAACCTCTATATCGTTTCGCCTGGAGTAGGAAACTCTCTGTGTGGGACTCTAGAGACTCGACTACTACGCTGGCAGTGGGTTTAACCACAGACCGCAAGCGGCACTAGCTGTACGTAACGGTCCCCAGGTAGTTGTCGATAAGAAGGCCGATGAGTAAACCCATCCGAACTCCTACTGAGTCTAATGTGACAATCTCCATACAGTCCGGTCCGTTCGTCCATGACTATCGCATATCGGGCCTAGGGGGGCGGCAAGCGTCAGTCCCCTAATAGCGGTATAAGTCGTGTCGGAGTGAAGCCCATTACACCCTGAGAAACTGCTGGAACCTACCAGCAAATCTCGCTTGCCCTGGCCAGGGACTTTGCGTAATGGCTCTCTGACACAGCACGATATCTACTCCCAATACCGGGAGGGACGAATCCTGTCTAACCGCCACTGCCTCCAAGTGCTCGGGACTGCACCCAACTGCTACCTGTTTGCACGACTCCATAGAGCCGTGGTAGGGTAGCAATCTAAGAACAGTGGGACACACTCGAGGCGAAGTAGCAGTGTCAAGTCTGCGGACTACGCTGTACTCATGTCACCTGGGAACTGTTCACTGACGACTGGTATCAAACCAACCAACAGTTCCCTGTGAGTCCTGTCCGGTGTACCCGTAACCTAACGAGCACCTGTATACTATCTCCAGTACGACGTACTGATGGCTGTGGGACAGACCATCTCCCCAACTGGGATGAGAAGCGTACACACTAGTCTACTCCGGAGTATCGATGCTCTGTCTCGATAATCCAACGACCAGAGACCTGAATAAGGATGTGCTTGTAGACTACCCAGCCCCCACTAGTGTGACTGCCATCACAACGCTGGTAGCCAAGCAAGATCCTAAGAGCTCTATCAATACGTACACTCACATATTAAGATAGAAAAACCAAGTAGCATACTACCATGTTTAGCAAGACTGTTATATACATGTGAATATCCCAAGCTTCCATTAAGTAATATACAAGCTAGTATGATACAGTAATGGCCTTCTAGGGCATAAACACTAACAATCTCCCACTTGCACTAGGGCCATGTACTGGCATATCGCAGACCAATGATCTCGAGTAGCCTCTCGAACTGAATCTGAGGAAGGGCCTTCGTGAATGGATCAGCAATGTTCTCTTCTGAAGCAACTCTCCGAACCTCGATCTCCTGACGATCAATGATCTCCCTGATCAGGTGATACCGCCTCAAGATGTGTCTGGACTTCTGATGGGACCTTGGTTCCTTCGCTAAAGCTATAGCTCCGTTGTTGTCGCAATACAGAGGTATTGGATCAACTATGGTAGGAACCACCTGAAGTTCTGTTAGGAACTTCTTCATCCAGACTGCTTCTTTTGCGGCATCGCAAGCAGCTATATACTCCGCTTCCATCGTCGAGTCAGCAACGGTGTCCTGCTTGGAGCTCTTCCAGCACACCGCCCCTCCATTAAGGGTAAAGACATAACCCGACATGGACTTGGAATCGTCCTTATCACTCTGGAAGCCGGAATCAGCAAAGGCCTCCAACCTGAGGTCTTTTCCGCCGTAAACCAAGAACATCTCCTTAGTCCTCCTCAGGTACTTGAGAATGTTCTTTACTGCTCTCCAGTGTTTCTCCCCTGGGTCTGACTGATACCGGCTTACCACGCTCAGTGCGTAAGCTACATCTGGTCTGGTACACAACATCGCATACATTATAGAACCTACCGCAGAAGCGTAGGGTATAATAGACATGCGTTCCCTTTCCAAATCAGTCTTGGGAGACATCTCTTTGGAGAGGGTGATTCCGTGACAAGCCGGTAGATTACCGCGCTTTGAATCTTCCATACTGAATCTTTTCAGTACAGTGTCGATATACCTGGACTGCGAAAGTCCCAACATCCTCTTGGATCTATCACGATAGATCCGGATCCCCAGAATGTAAGAGGCATCACCCAGGTCTTTCATGGAGAACCTGTGTGACAAGAATCCTTTGACAGATTGTAGCATAGGAATGTCATTTCCTATCAATAGAATGTCATCCACGTACAAGACGAGGAATACGACACTTCTGGCCACAACTTTACTATATATGCACGGTTCATCTGGATTTTTGATAAAGTCATATTCTTTGACTGTCTCATCAAAACAGATGTTCCAACTCCGCGATGCCTGCTTTAGTCCATAAATGGACTTAAGCAGCTTGCATACTTTCCCGCTGCTCCCACTCTGATTGAAACCCTCTGGCTGATCCATATAGACGCTTTCTTCTAAATTTCCATTCAGAAAAGCCGTCTTTACGTCCATCTGCCAGATTTCATAATCATGGAAGGCAGCAATAGCAAGAAGGACCCGAATGGATTTGAGCATAGCCACTGGAGAAAAGGTTTCATCATAGTCCAAACCAGGTCTTTGACGAAAACCCTTTGCAACAAGTCTAGCCTTATAGGTTTCCACCTGTCCATCTACACCAATCTTTTTCTTGAAGATCCATTTGCATCCTATGGGTTTTACCCCATCTGGAGCAAAGTCCAAAGTCCATACTTTGTTGGTGTACATGGACTCCATCTCGGTCCGCATTGCATCTAGCCATCGTACCGAGTCGCCGCTCTGGATGGCCTGCTGGAAGTCAGTAGGTTCATCATCATCTATGATGCAATCCTCTCTATCCCCATCTATGAGAAAACCGTAGTATCTCTCAGGCGGACGAGACGGCCTACTACTCCTGCGGAGGGGTGCGGGAATGTTCTGTTCTTCTTGAACCTCTGGTTCTACCAAACTTTCAGTAGCAGTTTGTGGTTCTGGAATTTCTTCCAGTTCTATTTCGCTCCCACTTATTTCCTTTTCTAAAAACTGATTTTCCAGAAAATGGGCATTACGAGAAACAAAAACCTTTTGTTCCTCTGCGTAATAGAAATAATATCCCTTGGAGTTCTTTGGATATCCCACAAACATACATTTTACTGATCGTGCCTCGAGCTTGTCCACATGCTGCTTTTTAACAAAAGCTGGACATCCCCAAATCTTCATGTGCTGAAGATGGGGTTTCTTCCCAGTCCACATCTGATATGGAGTGGTAGGCACAGTCTTGGTAGGAGCTCTGTTCAGAAGATATGCCGCTGATTCTAGCGCATAACCCCAGAAAGATCGCGGTAACTCAGCATTACTCATCATGGATCGTACCATATCCAATAGGGTTCGATTCCGTCTCTCCGATACACCGTTATGCTGTGGAGTGTATGGAGGAGTAAGCTGAGAGAGAATTCCTTTCTCTTTTAGGTAACCTAGGAACTCGGCACTCAAGTATTCACCACCTCGATCAGATCTAAGTGTCTTTATACTTTTGCCGGTTTGGTTTTCTACTTCATTCTTATACTCTTGGAATTTCTCAAAAGCCTCGGATTTATGTTTCATCAGATAAATGAATCCGTATCTTGAGTAATCATCCGTGAAAGTAATGAAATAGGAATAACCACCTCTCGCATGTGTAGACATTGGACCGCATACATCACTGTGTATGAGTCCTAAGAGCTCGCTCGCTCTTACTCCTTGTCCAGTAAATGGAGTCTTTGTCATCTTTCCTTTGAGACAAGATTGACAAGTGTCATAGGTTTGATATTCGAACGTGTCCAAATATCCTTCTCTATGCAACTTAGTCAACCTTCTCTCATTGATGTGACCCAGTCTACAATGCCATAAGAAAGCTTTATTTAAATCTGGAAACTTTCTTTTTAGTGTGTTCTGGACATTGAAAATTTGGAGTTGGTTTAACACATATATGCCGTTATTTAGAGTACCGGACCCAATCAAACCATGATTAAGGTGGATGTTGACAACATCTCTTACAAACGTGAAATCATAACCTTTATTTGATAACAAGGAAACTGATATGATATTACACGTTAAGATGGGTACAAAATAACAGTTATGTAAAACCAAAATGTGTCCACTCGTCAATCCTAGGTGATAATCCCCGACGGACGCAGCTCCCACGCTAGCTCCGTTAGCAACCCTGAGGATCATATCACCTTCCTTCAGCACTCTACGGTTTCTCAGTGCCTGCAATGAATTGCAAATATGAGATCCTGACCCGGTATCCAATACCCAGGAAGTAGAGTTGATCGACAGACAATTCTCAATTACAAACACACCTGAAGTCGAAGCCACAGCTTGCTTCGGTTCCTGGTTCTTGGCGTTCCACGCCTTGCAATCCTTCTTCCAGTGCCCTTTCCTGTGACAATGGAAGCACTCATCCAGGCCAACTACCGGTGCTGTAAACTTTTTCTTTCCCTTCTTTCCCACCTTACTAACACCTCCTCTAGGTCTGGGTGCGGCCTTCTTCTTCCTTCCTTTGGCCCTAGCCTTGGACCCTGAAGAAGATGAACCGCCAACAAACATAGCGGGTGTTTCCCTTGCCTTCTGCAAGGTGCCCTCTGCACTCCTTAACATGTTCAGGAGTTCCGCAAGTTCAACTTCTTTTCCTTGAAGATTGAAGTTGAGGATAAACTGGGCGTAGGTGGGAGGAAGGGACTGGAGAACAAGGTCTGTATAGAGCTCATTATCCAAAGTCGTCCCAAGGTCCGCGAGCTCTTCAATATAGCCGATCATCTGTAGGACATGTTCACCTACTGATGACCCGACAGCCAACCTCGCTCGAAACAATTTCTTAGAGGTCTCGTATCTTGCTATACGAGATTGCTCTCCATAAAGTTCCTTTGTATGGAGAAATATGCCATCAAGGGACATATCCTCGTGCCTCCTCTGATGTTCATTGTTCATCGAGGCAAGCACGATGCACTTGGCTCTCGCGCAATCTAAATCCCAGGTTTTACGGATTTCCTTATCCGCATTGCTGGATTTGGGACCAAGGGCAGCAGGTGCTGTAGCGGTGAGGACGTACCCCAGTTTGTCATAGGTCAAAGCCATCTTGACATTCCGCAGCCAATCTTTATAGTTTGGCCCCGTCAGTATATTTTTCTCTAAAAGTAACTTAAGTCCAGTCATTTTCAGGGTCGCTGCAATTAGGAGAGAGAGAAGAAAACTCTTTAGCATGATGCTCTTGCAAGTTTAGAGTGGTTTTTAGTTTATCTAAACTGGATGGCTCCCACTGTTTCTCGAATCCTTCCTCAAACCATAAAAGAAGAATTAGCCAAGACTATTCTCACCGTACAATACTTGCTTAACCGTTCAGCCAGGCCGGTGTCGATACTTCGAGGGAGGTTTTCCAACGCTTTCGCGAAGTTCCTTAATTAAAGAACCTCTTTTCTCTGGGGGCGTAACCCCGCTGACACTTTTCTGGACACCTACTAGGTTTATAGCATTGATCGTTAAGCGACGAATATCCTGATAAGTAGCATATACTCACAGTAGGATCGGGATCCAAATATCATCGTATGATAATGTTGAAGGAATCCTACCAACATTCATCAAACTCCAAATGGTATGCATCTCTTTGCAAATTTCAGTTTCTTTAGAAATTCCTGATATAAGTTTTTGCCCCATGCTCTTATGACCTTGGCTTTGGTCAAAATGTCATAAGTCACATGTCAAGTTCTACCCGTCATTATCTTGTCAATTTGAACCCATCCGTATATACCCCTGACTTTGGTCAAATGATAATACGACTGTCCCAAACTAACTCATCTATCTTATGCAACAAATGAAAACCCAGTAGCTACCAAACACTATGCCTTGACTTTGGCCAAAATGCATAGCTTGAATACTACTGAATACCCAAATGAAATGACGGAGGGCTACGACTGGTTTTGGCGAAACCGTAAACGTAGTGAACTTGATATAACCGAAGGAACCTGATAGCTTTTAAAAGGAGTGGTTAAAGCTCCGCATTTAAAAATATCTGTTTTAAAAATAACCGAGTGGTTTAAATTGTTCCAACGATTTAAACTTTGGTTTGTTTTACTTTGCATTATAGATAATGCGTCCCATCATTAACCTATCATTGCAGAAAACAACGAAAATATAACGTCCTCTTATGCCATCCGCATTCGCCACGGGGTCCCGTCATCACCCGTTAGGTTACTTAACTAACGACAGAGCGGGGGCTGGGCTAGCGCGGGTGTAAAACATAAGTGACGTCTAAATAGCTATAGTAAATATAGATATTTTACATTCGTCTGACGCAATGATATTCATTCCAGAACACAGATAAACAATATTGGATTTGCAAGCAATCTGTATTTCTTTTGAGCCTGCAAGAAAAGACAGATTACACAGTTGTGATGAATAGCCGTTTACCCCACCCTCGACCCCTACGGGTACGGCAAACTACCCACCCGGCAGTCTGTGTACCCCACCTTGGGTCAGTCCTAGGAGCAAAAACAGTAAAATGAAATAATACAACGGTGGCTACAACCGCAACCTGGAAGTGCCCCGCGAAAATAATATTACAACAAATTACATTTACAACAAATGAATAAATCAATAAACCATTGTTAACCCCGGCTATACACCACAACAGTCCAATACAGTTTATATGCACAAACAGATATAACCATTTCAGAAATGTGCAACCCCCTGCCAACCGACATACTAGCAGTTGGGGGAGGTTTACGAACACATCAAACAATCACAGATATAATCCAATACGCAAATACTGTATTTTTCGATCGAATAAACAACTTCAAAATTGCTCCAAAATCTGCTCTGTTAAACAGTAACCTGAGCAATAATTAAATATTCCAGAACACCCCAAATTTCACAGGGGACCCACCCAAAAAAATTGAGCGCATGACTCGGCAACTCGGCCGCGGAAGCGCGGCGGATCGGTGGTATCCGCGGCGCTACAGTCGAATCATGTGCTCGAATTTCTTGGGTGTTCTCCTGTGGTCATGTCAAGCTCTCTGAACACTCCAGAAAAATTTTAGGACTTCATTTTCACTTCGACAGAAACTTAACAGAACTAGGGTTTTCCGGGTTCGTTTTTTCGTTCGAAATTCGTACAAATTTGCGATTAAGTTATTTAGTGTTTAGCGAGGCTCTGATACCACTGTAAGTCGATGTACTTCACCCCAGTGCTTGTGGGGAGGCGGAATTTACAAAAACTTATCAAGTTTAAACAACGAACATCGACTAACCGCTTGAATCGAAGCTAAACTATAAATAACCGTATCTTATGAGTTTCTTTTCATAAGTGATTAGGGATTATACCTAACGATACTAGTCCTTCGTCTTTACGATCTCCTTGTTCTCCTCGGCCTTCTCTAGGTAGTAGACGATCCACCCGAGAGCAAAACTCCAAGCTAAACCTCTAAGCTTGAGGCAACTAACCTTCTTGGATTGCTAATCAAAGAAGCTAGGTGTAATATAGAGATGGTTATGGATTGATTAGTCTTACTAATCCTAGATCTCAACACATGAGGGTGAGGATTAGTCTTTTGAAGAGAGAGAGCTTGAGGAGAGAGAAGGTGAGAGTGAGAGTAATGAGAATAGTAAATCTATCATAATATATATGAACCTTTAATATTCATTCATAAAAGAAAACTAAAATGATGAATAAATGAAGTTTCATAAATATCTAGTGGTGATTCATAACCATGACTCATTAAGCATTTATCATGCATTAATGATATGCATGAATCACCCTCATGACTCACTAAACTCATTTAATGCAAATGACACCTAAACCTCCTTAGTCACCACTTCTAGAAGCTTCTCGAGTAATTACGAGAACGCCCCTCCGATCCGCAAAAATACGGAAAAACTTTAGACTGTAAAAATCCAATAACCGGATACCAGTAACTGGCTTAAACCAAAGCCGACTGGTAAAAACTGTCCGAAAGTCGTACGCGCGTAAACGCACGTATGCGTCCGAACCCTTTGTCGCAAAACCATGCAACCTCTATATCGTTTCGCCTGGAGTAGGAAACTCTCTGTGTGGGACTCTAGAGACTCGACTACTACGCTGGCAGTGGGTTTAACCACAGACCGCAAGCGGCACTAGCTGTACGTAACGGTCCCCAGGTAGTTGTCGATAAGAAGGCCGATGAGTAAACCCATCCGAACTCCTACTGAGTCTAATGTGACAATCTCCATACAGTCCGGTCCGTTCGTCCATGACTATCGCATATCGGGCCTAGGGGGGCGGCAAGCGTCAGTCCCCTAATAGCGGTATAAGTCGTGTCGGAGTGAAGCCCATTACACCCTGAGAAACTGCTGGAACCTACCAGCAAATCTCGCTTGCCCTGGCCAGGGACTTTGCGTAATGGCTCTCTGACACAGCACGATATCTACTCCCAATACCGGGAGGGACGAATCCTGTCTAACCGCCACTGCCTCCAAGTGCTCGGGACTGCACCCAACTGCTACCTGTTTGCACGACTCCATAGAGCCGTGGTAGGGTAGCAATCTAAGAACAGTGGGACACACTCGAGGCGAAGTAGCAGTGTCAAGTCTGCGGACTACGCTGTACTCATGTCACCTGGGAACTGTTCACTGACGACTGGTATCAAACCAACCAACAGTTCCCTGTGAGTCCTGTCCGGTGTACCCGTAACCTAACGAGCACCTGTATACTATCTCCAGTACGACGTACTGATGGCTGTGGGACAGACCATCTCCCCAACTGGGATGAGAAGCGTACACACTAGTCTACTCCGGAGTATCGATGCTCTGTCTCGATAATCCAACGACCAGGGACCTGAATAAGGATGTGCTTGTAGACTACCCAGCCCCCACTAGTGTGACTGCCATCACAACGCTGGTAGCCAAGCAAGATCCTAAGAGCTCTATCAATACGTACACTCACATATTAAGATAGAAAAACCAAGTAGCATACTACCATGTTTAGCAAGACTGTTATATACATGTGAATATCCCAAGCTTCCATTAAGTAATATACAAGCTAGTATGATACAGTAATGGCCTTCTAGGGCATAAACACTAACACGATGTTTACACATGCGCGAAGCGGTTATTCATACTTCATTACTTTCACAGATGATTTCTCTAGGTATGGACATGTCTTCTTAATGAAGCACAAATCCGAGGCCTTTGAGAAATTTCAGGATTACAAGAATGAAGTTGAAAAACAAACAGGCAAAAGTATCAAGATTCTAAGATCGGATCGAGGTGGAGAATACTTAAGTTCCGAGTTCCTGAATTACTTAAAAGAGAATAGAATTCTCTCTCAGCTTACTCCTCCATACACTCCGCAACATAACGGTGTATCGGAGAGACGGAATCGAACCCTATTGGATATGGTTCGTTCCATGATAAGCAAGGGTGAGTTACCGCGATCTTTCTGTGGTTATGCACTAGAAGCAGCTGCATATCTCTTGAACAAGGCTCCAACCAAGACTGTGCCTACCACCCCATATCAGATGTGGAGTGGGAAGAAACCCTGTCTTAAGTATCTTAAGATATGGGGATGTCCAGCTTTTGTAAAAAAGCAGCATGCGGAGAAGCTCGAGGCACGTTCAGTACAGTGTAAGTTTGTGGGATACCCAAAGAACTCCAGGGGGTATCTGTTCTATTCCGCAGAGGAACAAAAAGTTCTTGTTTCTCAACATGCCCGCTTCTTCGAAACTGAGTTTTTAGAAACCCAGATAAGTGGGAGCCCAATAGAACTGGAAGAAATTCCATAACCACAAGCTATTACTGAAAGCTTGGAAGAGCCAGTAGGTTCAAAAGAACAGGACATTCCTATGTCGCTCCGCAGAAGTAGTAGGCAGTCTTATCCGCCCGAGAGATATGATCAGTCGAAAATATTGCATATTTTAACCGGCAATTTCCTTATCATCTGCATACATATAGAAGTGTACGGTATTCATAATTCACATATTAGCCAATCGGTCGCAAAATATCAAATTACATGTATTCGACCTTAAAACCGGCATTTCTAGGGAAATTAACTGCATTGCATTACATAGCATATTTTCCATATCTTGCAACCCCTGTTTCGAAGTCTGTGCAGGAAAAGAGAAGCTTGCTCGATCATTACATTGCTCGACCATTACAATTGCTCGTAAACTCACTTAACTCAAATCTGGTATCAACACAGAAGGGAAACTGCAATTCAAAACATCAGAGAAAAGCCCAAACAGCAGTACCAAGCAACAGAAGAAGGCACAGATCCTAAGGCCATTAATGAGCCGCGGAAGCGCGGCCTATGGGTACCTCATGCGGCGGATCCGCGGTGGGACCAGAGACCCAGCTCTTCAGTTTCAGTGCACAACTCCTGTACTAAGGCCCACAGCTCAATAATCCACACAAACTTCCAGAAGATTCCAGATACTTCCACCAGATCAGCAAACACCTAAACTAGCCTAATACTTCTAGAACTTTCCTAAACCCTAGCTTAAACCCTAAGCTAAAGCCCAACAAACTTTGCCAACAAACTTTGGGAGGGAAAGTCCAATTCAAACCTAAACCTAGGGTTTGAGAGTTCTATAAATAAGACCCTAGACTCAATCATGTGATATCTTGGCATCTAGGAAAAGATTCAACATCTTAGATTTTAGCCATTCTCTTTCTTCATCTTCCTCTTCCTCAAGTTTAGTGAGAGAGCTTGTAGGAAACCCTAACCCTAAATCCAACCACAATTCAAGATCTTGAGTGCAAGCCAAGCAAGATGCCTTCAACCCTTTTATGAGCCGAGCCGATCTTCAATCGGGCACGAGATCAAAGTAGATCCACGATCCACGGAGACGAGCGAAGCCGAGTCAACGATCGATTTTCTTCTTCTTGTAGATCTTGAAAGAATGTATTGAAATTGTTGATTAAATAAAAGGTGATATTTTCTTCTATCTTGTTTTCTTTAAATTCCGCATCATGTTATCTTTACTATTCTTGAATATTGTCTATGTGGTGATGTGTGAATAAAACTCCGCTCGTTAAGGAGTCGAAACGATCTTTAGTATGATGATGTAGCAAATTTGTAATCGATTCTTGAATCCCACGAGTTTGTAAACCCTAGCAAATTCAAGAACCGACAACCCATTTTGTTTCGATGCTTTCTTGATTGACATCGTTCAAAATGAGGGAGTTAGGATCGTTTCTTGAAATTGCTAGAGGCTAGAATGTGTATGATATCGACAACAGAACAAGGGATAAGATGAAACCCTAGTTTCACGAGAAAACCCTAACTCTTGTTGATGATCATCGATCTAGTATCAATCCTTCGAAGGAAAAGAATATGAAATCTTGTAGACTACATCACATCTAAAGATCTGATCGATTCCTACGAGCCTCTCTCTTATTCTTGATTGTTGTTTGGAAAATACCATTGAAACCCGATTCTTGATTGTTTATAGTTTCTTCATTCTTTAATAGAGAATAGTGACACACGAATACAAATCATTCTTGAATCTTGTTTTCTTTTATTGTTGCTTAACATTTCATTTCAAACACATTAAAATACAAACGAATCTTGAAATCCCTGTGGACGATCCGCACTCATTCATTAACTACATCCGACACCGTAGTTTGATTGCGGTCAATTTAAATTTTTGATTCGATACGACACATCTGAAATTTACATCAATCAAAATGGCGCCGTTGCCGGGGATTACGCGCTAATTCGTTTACATTTTTTAGTTTGAAGTGAAAGAATTATTACGTTTCACTTCTTGAAATCAAAATTCGTACAAATTCTTACACGTGTGTTGTGATTTGATTGCAAGGTGATCTGGAGCATTCTGTGCTGTGGAAAATTATTTGGGATATACCAGAGAGCTGGAGATAGGAACAGAAAGCAGCTGAAGAAGTTTGGTACAGTGAACCAATCAACAAGCCGCGGAAGCGCGGCATATACATGGTAATTGCGGCGGAACCGCCGCAGTCTTGGGGGTTCTCTGGAAAATTTTCCAGCAGGTGATTTCTGTCTCTCTCCCCTCGCCCTTTTTAGCTCCAACTAATCTTTTCTGCAGGATTCTTTGCAAACAATACCTGCGCCGCAAAAGCAAATTAAAATTGTGCGTGATTTTGTTTTTCTTGGTTGTTTTGCATATTAAATACGGAATTTAAGGGGCACGGCCAAATCCAAATTAGGTGGGGATTTCATTACCCTTCCTAGGCCGCGAAAACCACCAAACTTGCATCCGCATTGACCCACATTAACTAAAAGAAATCTAGAGATGACTCTAAGGACTGTCGCGCTCATTTAGGACAAGAGAGGGCCGTGGGTAATTCATTGCTTATCCGCGTTTTCTTGTAGTGCCTAAGGCGAATGTGTCTAAGGCTAGTGGTTATTAATTAGGCCCACTGTAGTGGTGGTTCGTTCCCACTTACCTGGCACTTATCCGGCCACAGGGGGACAAAGAGGCAGTGGAGGATTGATCCCGCGACTTGTCTTTTGGCAGTTAGGAGCGGTCTAGAGCCGGACCTAGGTGACCATTAGATTCTAGGGTTGGTATGCTGCATTTGGTTGTCGCATCATTTTTTTTAAAATCCGTCCCTTTTCAAAAGCAAACACCGCATTCATTTTACCCCTAATTATAAGCCAACGCTGCCACTTGTACTAACCCTTTTTAGTACAAGATAGGCTGGACACGGGATTCTAGTGCCCGTTTAGTCCGCGTACCCTTTATCGACTCCGAAGTCGATAATTCTCCATTTACCTTTTCTTTACCTACTACCACACCCACACCGATGGACCCGAATCCATCAAACTTCTTTAACCCTAATCTGCCACCGTCCGTTGGTGCGCAGAATCCTCCCCACATTTCTCTCCAGGAAAGATGCTATCCACTTAGAGGTCCTCTTTCGACCTGCTTATCCACACCACCAGCCAATGGGGATAACTTTGAGATTAAGCCCCAGTATATCAATCTTTTACCCAAATACCACGGACTCGAGACCGAGGACGCTTACGTTTTCATTACCAAATTTGAAAACGTATGCGCAATGATGGGTACGTCACAACTTTCAGTGGATGCGATGCGTCTACGACTTCTTCCATTTACATTGTGCGATATAGCCAAGAAGTGGCTATATAACACTACCGCACATTCTATTACGAATTGGGAAGAATTCGTCGCTGCATTCCTTAAGAAATTTTACCCAATCCAAAAGACGGCTCGAATTCGTAGCGAACTGAACCAATTTGCCCAGCTCCCTGCCGAACCATTTTCAAAATACTTTGAACGTTTCAAGGATCTATTGGTTCAATGTCCTCATCACGGCATCCCGAGATGGGAGCTTTGCCGAATCATATATGAGGGCAGTAACCCTAACACTAAACAGAGCCTTGAAAATATGTGTCAAGGTACTTTTATGTCTAAGGATGATGGGGAAGCTTGGCGATACTTAGAAGAGTTCGCTGAAAAATCACTAATTTGGGAGAGTGGAACCCAACCATTGAATAGGGGTGGCGTACACCAAATAGATGTGTCCATAGGTGTTCGAGCAGAAATGGCAGCAATGCAAAAGAAGCTCGACGCTATGGAACACAAAGTTTCTTCAGCCTCCCTAAACCCGGTATCACTCCCCAAAACTGTTTGTGGGTGCTGTTCTGATCCGTCTCACTTGACGGAAGAATGTCCGTTTCAAGGTCGTGAGCATACCAATGCCGCATTTCAAAGACCTAGGAACGATCCTTTTTCTTCCACATATAATCAGGGTTGGAGGAACCACCCGAATTTTGCTTGGAACCAAAACCAATCACAAAACACGGTTCCAAACCAAAACAATTTCCAAAAGGTCCCTCCACCAAAACAGCAACCACAACTTCAATTAAGTCAGCACCCCTTTCAAGCACATAATTTTCAAAATCAGGTCAACACACCTGCACTGTCTAGTCCTTTACAGTTGACCGGAACTGATGAATCCTCTTCTTTTGCACAATACATGAATTTGATCTTAACAAATATCATGCAAGTTTCGGCTGAAATGAACTCTTCCGTCGATGACATGAAGAGAAACTCTGCGTCCCAAAACGAGAGTATTAAATCGATGGAAGAAGAAATTGCACGATTAAAAGCCGAACTGGGTGCAAGAGAGAAAGGGAAACTTCCAGCTCAATCCATACCAAATCCTGGTTATTCACATCATGTGAATGCAATCACCACATTGAGATCTGGAAGAGTGCTTGACAATCATGTTGGGGAAGAAGTTGATGATACTGAAAATCATATCAACACCCCGGCTGAGACCTTTCCATACACACACACTTCTGACCCCAGTTCTTCTACTCTACCATCTTCTTCCGAGCCTATTCTCCATTTCCCAAAAGGCTCGCCACTATAGCCCACCTCTTTTATCCCTCCTCGGACGATTCCCACTTCTATTTTGGGATCGGTTCCACACACACTTCCTTCTCCTATGATGGACCCAGCACTTATTGCTAAAGCACCTTATCCTAATCGGTTAAGGGCTAACACACTAAGTCCACAGATGGAGAAGATCACTGAGATGTTTAAACAGGTTAACATCAATATCCCTCTTCTAGATGCTATCCAACAAGTACTTGCATACGCAAAAGTTCTTAAAGATTTTTGCACTAGAAAGAGGAAGAAACAAATGCCCAAGAAGATATTCATGGCAAAAACAGTAGACACAGCTTTCCCCCAGCAATTACCGAGGAAACGTAAGGATCCTGGATATCCTACGATTTCCATCTCTATTGGGGAGAAACACATTAATCGTGCTCTACTAGATCTTGGGGCAAGTGTTAACCTGCTTCCTTTCTCAGTTTATGAGCAGTTAGGGATCGGAGAGTTGAAACCATCTCCATGCACTTTACAGATGGCTGACCGATCAATCACCAGACCAAGGGGTGAACTAGAGGATGTGTTAATAAAAATCGGGGAATTTATCTTCCCTGTAGACTTTATTGTAATTGATACACAGCCTGTAGCGAACTCACGGAATCAAATTCCGGTGATTTTAGGTCGGCCCTTTTTGGCCACTTCCAATGCTATCATCAATTGTCGTAACGGTTCTATGACCTTATCCTTCGGGAACAGGACGATTGAGATGAACATTTACAAGTTAGGAAGTGTATCCTCTGAACCTACTGCTCGGGTCTGTTCTGTCGACTTAATGGATGTTGACAGCAGCGAATTTAATGATCCTCCTGATACCGATCTTGACTCTTTTCATACGTTATTGTTTGACCCAACTATGTATCATACACATACGGACTCTTCCACCGAGATGTCCGGGTCAACAATTAACACGGATTATGAAATGTTCTTAGAGTCTGAAGATCACCCCGCACCTTGTGATGACATTATTCTTCGGGGTATAGATCAAACTTTTGAGGAGATCTTCGCTGATGAACTCGCATTTCTAAAAAGCACGGGTGTTGAGACGAATCATGTCCAAATCAATGGAATTGAACCTCCACCCCTTCTTCTGAAATGTAAAAAGAATGCGAGTTATCCATCACATTCACTGCATCGTCTCTCCAATATGAGACGCACACACATTCTCTTCCACCACTTACATTTTTCCCACTTCTTCTTCCACCAACCCGAGCACTGCACTGATAAAATTTTTGAATGGTTGGTGTTAACTTTCGGTCTTTGCAAAGCTTGGCATCGACCAATGACTTTTGAACCCCACTTGTGATTTTAAAAGATTAACATTGCATAACTCAAGTTTGGGGGGGTATATTGTTTCTGGCTCCTAAAAAGAAAAGTTTTACAAAATTTTGAGCCAAAAATAAGTTTGAGGGAGGGTCTTCACTTATATATTTTGCCCCAACTAATAAATTCCTCCCAAGCTTACAGGTTTTGTTGATTTAGCAGAAGGCAACAGTGAGGACACTGTTGAAAACAAGTTTGGGGGAGGTTTGTGCTTATTTTCGCATCATTTGCATATCATTTGCATAAGCACAAAACATTTTTTCGAAAAACTATAAAAATTTAAAAATTTTCAAATATAAAAATAATTTTAATATTTACACTTTTTGTACATAAATAAGATAATGAAAGTTTAGATAGTGAAAAATTACATCCATGAGATTAGAAAAATTTAAGAAAACTAAGAAAATTAGAAGTTTTCTTATACGAACTAGTAATAAGTAGTTATGAGCCGTTGTCCCAAGGGTTAGTAAGATGAAAGACGTCACTAATCTGAGGATAAAAATAAGTCTGAAAAATAGTTTCTATTCTGGAAGCCAAACATTTTGAACGTTGCTACCCTGCTATTCGCACTTACACACATCTTAAAGCCTGGGATAGTAGAGGATACCTTGAAATGCTCTTGTCTTAAAGCCAAAAGTATGAAAAAAAAATGTTTTAAAGTGGTGAGAAAAATGGACACTGGTTTTGTTATCACCAAGGGAATTAAAAAATATATAGCAAAAGGGTGCTTCTTCACCTAGTGCCCCAAGGTCAACTGGTCTGGGAGTCACTGCTATGCCTGAGGTGATGCAAGACTAGGAAAATACACCAAGTTAGCAAGAACATTAGTAATCGGTCGGTTAGTACCTCAAGAAGTATTAACGGTCGCATGAAAGTGTGTAAGCAATCTCGTTTGCCAAGAAGTACTGAGGCCGATGGGCAAGGGTATGATAGCTTGAATTGAATTCTCCGGGTGTAGGGATGTCTTTACACACACGCAGGGTGATATGATCGATGTTTGGAATAAAGATATGAATGAAGAATAAGACGATGTTTTATTGAGGGAGGACGTGATTTCTGACATTTTTTCATGACCATTAAGATAGGGCTCATGACAACCGAAAAGCTAGCTTAGTTGGAAACCCTAATTTTCAAAGTCTTTCTTTTACAATTCTTTTCTTTAAATGTAATATTCATGATCTTACTTTTATTATTGGATTTTGTGGGTGCAATCCGCTGAAAACCCTCAGGAGACAACACTCCTCTTACTAGGGACACCTAGAGGTTTAAAGGCTTGTTGCACGTGCTCAGTGCAATCGTGTTGCCTACGAAATTGTGCTAGTTAGTTTTTCTTTTTTCTCTTTCTTTATTTTCTCCTTCTCTTTTTAATAAAACATTCGCTCGAGACGATCGAAATTAAGTTTGGGGGTATTTGATCAGTCGAAAATATTGCATATTTTAACCGGCAATTTCCTTATCATCTGCATACATATAGAAGTGTACGGTATTCATAATTCACATATTAGCCAATCGGTCGCAAAATATCAAATTACATGTATTCGACCTTAAAACCGGCATTTCTAGGGAAATTAACTGCATTGCATTACATAGCATATTTTCCATATCTTGCAACCCATGTTTCGAAGTCTGTGCAGGAAAAGAGAAGCTTGCTCGATCATTACATTGCTCGACCATTACAATTGCTCGTAAACTCACTTAACTCAAATCTGGTATCAACACAGAAGGGAAACTGCAATTCAAAACATCAGAGAAAAGCCCAAACAGCAGTACCAAGCAACAGAAGAAGGCACAGATCCCAAGGCCATTAATGAGCCGCGGAAGCGCGGCCTATGGGTACCTCATGCGGCGGATCCGCGGTGGGACCAGAGACCCAGCTCTTCAGTTTCAGTGCACAACTCCTGTACTAAGGCCCACAGCTCAATAATGCACACAAACTTCCAGAAGATTCCAGATACTTCCACCAGATCAGCAAACACTTAAACTAGCCTAATACTTCTAGAACTTTCCTAAACCCTAGCTTAAACCCTAAGCTAAAGCCCAACAAACTTTGCCAACAAACTTTGGGAGGGAAAGTCCAATTCAAACCTAAACCTAGGGTTTGAGAGTTCTATAAATAAGACCCTAGACTGAATCATGTGATATCTTGGCATCTAGGAAAAGATTCAACATCTTAGATTTTAGCCATTCTCTTTATTCATCTTCCTCTTCCTCAAGTTTAGTGAGAGAGCTTGTAGGAAACCCTAACCCTAAATCCAACCACAATTCAAGATCTTGAGTGCAAGCCAAGCAAGATGCCTTCAACCCTTTTATGAGCCGAGCCAATCTTCAATCGGGCACGAGATCAAAGTAGATCCACGATCCACGGAGACGAGCGAAGCCGAGTCAACGATCGATTTTCTTCTTCTTGTAGATCTTGAAAGAATGTATTGAAATTGTTGATTAAATAAAAGGTGATATTTTCTTCTATCTTGTTTTCTTTAAATTCCGCATCATGTTATCTTTACTATTCTTGAATATTTTCTATGTGGTGATGTGTGAATAAAACTCCGCTCGTTAAGGAGTCGAAACGATCTTTAGTATGATGATGTAGCAAATTTGTAATCGATTCTTGAATCCCACGAGTTTGTAAACCCTAGCAAATTCAAGAACCGACAACCCATTTTGTTTCGATGCTTTCTTGATTGAAATCGTTCAAAATGAGGGAGTTAGGATCGTTTCTTGAAATTGCTAGAGGCTAGAATGTGTATGATATCGACAATAGAACAAGGGATAAGATGAAACCCTAGTTTCACGAGAAAACCCTAACTCTTGTTGATGATCATCGATCTAGTATCAATCCTTCGAAGGACAAGAATATGAAATCTTGTAGACTACATCACATCTAAAGATCCGATCGATTCCTACGAGTCTCTCTCTTATTCTTGATTGTTGTTTGGAAAATACCATTGAAACCCGATTCTTGATTGTTTATAGTTTCTTGATTCTTTAATAGAGAATAGTGACACACGAATACAAATCATTCTTGAATCTTGTTTTCTTTTATTGTTGCTTAACATTTCATTTCGAACACATTAAAATACAAACGAATCTTGAAATCCCTGGGGACGATCCGAACTCATTCATTAACTACATCCGACACCGTAGTTTGATTGCGGTCAATTTAAATTTTTGATTCGATACGACACATCTGAAATTTACATCAATCAAGATACTACGGTTTTCTCATAGACGGGGATAGAGAGGATTGCATCATAGATTATGATGAGCCTACTAGCTTCCAGCAGGCCGTTCAGAGCGTTGACTCGGTAAAATGGCTGGATGCAATGCGGACCGAAATGGAGTCCATGTACACCAACAAAGTATGGACGTTGGACATTGCTCCAGACGGGGTAAAACTCGTAGGATGCAAGTGGATCTTCAAAAGGAAGATTGGTGTAGATGGACAGGTTGAGACCTATAAAGCTAGACTTGTTACAAAGGGATTTCGTCAAAGACCTGGTTTGGACTATGACGAAACCTTTTCTCCAGTGGCTATGCTGAAATCCATTCCGATCCTTCTTGCCATTGCTGCCTTCCACGATTATGAGATTTGGCAGATGGACGTAAAGACCGCTTTTCTAAATGGAAATTTAGAGGAGTGTGTCTATATGGATCAGCCAAAGGGTTTCATTCAGAGTGGGAGCAGCGGAAACGTGTGCAAGTTGCTTAAGTCCATCTATGGACTAAAGCAGGCATCGCGGAGTTGGAACATCTGTTTTGATGAGACGGTCAAGGAATTTGGCTTTATCAAAAATCCAGATGAACCATGCATCTATAGTTGATTTGTAGCGAGAACTGTAGTATTCTAATAATGGCAAATGTTATCCATCGTGATAGATAACATTCTCTTAATAGGAAATGACATTCCTATGCTACAATCTGTCAAGGGGTTCTTGTCACACAGGTTCTCCATGAAAGACCTGGGTGATGCCTTATACATCCTGGGGATCCGGATCCATCGTGATAGATCCAAGAGGATATTAGGACTTTCTCAGTCCTGGTACATCGACACCATAGTGAAAAGATTCAGTATGGAAGATTCCAAGCGCGGTAACCTACCGGCTTGTCACGGGATCACCCTCTCTAAAGAGATGTCTCCCAAGACTGATTTGGAGAGGGATCGCATGTCTATTATACCCTACGCTTCTGCGGTAGGCTCTATAATGTATGCGATGTTGTGTACCAGACCGGATGTAGCTTATGCACTGAGTGTGGTAAGCCGGTATCAGTCAAACCTTGGGGAGAAACACTGGATAGCGGTAAAGAACATTCTCAAGTACCTGAGAAGGACTAAGGAGATGTTCTTGGTGTATGGCGGAAAAGACCTCCAGATCGAGGCCTTTGCTGACTCCAGCTTCCAGAGTGACAAGGATGATTCCAAGTCCATGTCGGGTTTTGTCTTTACCCTCAATGGAGGGGCGGTGTGTTGGAAGAGTTCCAAACAGGAAACCGTTGCAGACTCGACGATGGAAGCGGAATACATCGCTGCATCTGATGCCGTAAAAGAAGCTGTCTGGATAAGGAAGTTCTTGAAAGAACTTCAGGTGGTTCCGTCCATTGTTGATCCAATACCTCTGTATTGCGACAACAACGGGGCTATAGCTTTAGCGAAGGAACCCAGGTCCCATAAGAAATCCAGACACATCTTGAGGCGGTATCACCTGATCAGGGAGATCGTGGATCGCCAGGAGATCGAGGTACGGAGGGTCGCTTCAGAAGAAAACACTGCAGATCCATTCACCAAGGCCTTCCCCAGACTCAGTTCGAGCGGCTGATCGAGATGATAGGTCTTCGATACGCCAGTACATGGCCTTAGTGCAAGTGGGAGATTGTTAGTGTATATGCCCTAGAGGCCATTACTGTATCATACTAGTTTGTATATTACTTAATGGAAGCTTGGGATATTCACCTTGTATAAACAATCTTGCTCAATATAGTTGTATGCTACTTGGTTTGTTTTTACTTAAATATGTACTTGTGTTTATTTTAGTATATCACCTATACACATTAGTGGAGCCCTTAGGATCTTTGCTTGATTACCAGCGTTGTGATGGCAGTCACACTAGTGGGGGCTGGGTAATCTATAAGCACATCCTTATAAAGGTCCCTAGTCGCAGGACAATCGAGACAGGGCATCGATACTCCGGAGTAGACTAGCGTATGCGGTTCTCATCCCAGTGTGGGAGATGGTCTGTCCCACAGCCATCAGTACGTCGTACTGGAGATAGTATACGGGTGCTCGTTGGGTTACGAGTACACTGGACAGGACTCGTCGGGAACTGACAGGTTGCTATTATACCTATCGTCAGTTATCAGTTCCCAGGTGACATGAGTACAGCTTAGTCCGCTGACTTGACACTGTCACTTCGCCTCGAGTGTGTTCCCACTGTACTTTGACTACTACCCTACCACGGCTCAAAGGAGTCGTGCAAACAGGTAGTGGTTGGATGCAGTCCCGAAGCACTTGGAGACAGTGACGGTTAGACAGGATTCGTCTCTCCCGGTATCGGGGGTTGACATCGCGCTGTGTCTAGAAGAGCCATTACACGAGTAGTCCGTGGCCAGGGCAATCGAGATATATTGGTAGGCTTCCAGTGTTATCTCAGGGTGTTTTGGGATTCACTCCGACACGACTTGTACCGCTATTAATGGACTGACGTTTACCGCCCCCTAGGCCCGCCATGCGATGTATCAGACGAACAGACCGGACTGTACGGAGATTGTCACATTCAGACTCAGTAGGAGTTCAGATGGGGTTCACCTCGTCAGTCTTCTTGTCGGCATCTACCTGGGGACCGTTACGCACATCTAGTGCCGCTTGCGGTCTGTGGTTAAACCCACTGCCAGCGTAGTGTCGAGTCTTTAGAGTCCCACAAAAGGGGCTATTCGCTTTAGGCAAAACAGAGTAGAGGTCGCATGGTTTTGAGACAGGGTTCGTTCTCATCCGCGCACTTGTGCACGTTTGGAGTCCGGACGGATATTACTAGCCGGCTCTGGTTTGAGCAAGATACTAGTATATGTTTTGGGGTTAGTTTTATCTCATTGTGTTCATGTTCCTCGGAACAAGAATGCGGGTGTGTATGCACAGTTGTTTGAGGCGGAGGAAGAGGATTTTCATTAGGGTTTCGGAACGGGTGTGTATGCACAGTTGACAGTCGTCTTTTTCCAAACCCTAATGAATTTGTGATATATCAATTAAGAATATTAATTAAATGAAATTATGTTATGGTTGGGTTTGTTGACTTGTTGACCAAGGTTGACTTGTTGACCATGGTTGAAAGTTTGACCATTATCATTACATATCAAAGATGCTCTTTGATTCTAGCAAAACCATTTAATGAATGTAATGATAATAGTCATTCCAAACCATCCATCAACTATTTCATTTTTATTATTGTTGTTAATTTGATATTCTTTTCATTTTGGTTATGGTTGTAGAATGAGAAGGATATTATTCATTCTATCATAACTCTTCTCTCTCCTCTATTTTTCTTCCTCCTCCTCTAGTTCAAGGAGCTTCCTTCTCATGTGTTGAGAATCCCTCTCCTTGAGATAAAAACACCCCAAAGCCACTCTCTACTCACTCTAGGGTTAGAGGTTTAGCAAGCCAACGATCCTAGTTCTCTCAAAGTTCGAGAAAGGAGCCCGAAGGTTGAACCCTCAGGTGGATCCATCTTTGACGGAAGAAGGCGACGTGGAAAGCACCATCCAAGCTCTACAAAGGTTTCAAGAAGAAGGAGTTCAAGTGAGGTATAACATCTTTTCCGAGTAGCTAACTCTCTTTAGGTTTGTAGCTAGTTTAGTTTAGAAAAGATCCCGACTTTTGTTAGTCCATGTTGCCTAATGCGCTAAAAATTTGATTTTTATACCGTTTCCGCCTCCCCGCAAGAACCGGGGTTGGCAACGTGGACTTACAGAAAGTACAAATATGCCCTTAAAAGTTGACCCACTGCCGACACTATACGGCCGCGGTTCCGCGGCCTAAGCATGCTTAGGCCGAGGTTCCGTGGCCATAAGAGGGAGTTGGGCCATGAAATTTTGTCGTATCCCCTGGTTCAATTTTTCCTCGTGTTTGCGAACTTTACACTGCACAAAATCTTCCAGAATATCTTCAGATTTCTTAGTCCAAGATTGCATTATTTTCTTTACTTTTGACTTCTATCTCCCTCGAGCTCCGCGCACCCATTGATTCTTGTGCAGCCCCTCTCGTGCTCTGTGTTTGTCTGAGACACGAATGCCCACTGTCATATGTCTTGTCTCTGGAACTGGTACTCGGCACTGGACGGATATGGATGACCGGAACCCGGCTTTTATCTACTGTGACAGATGTTCTGTATTTTGACGTAACTGTGGAGATTTTGTCTTGATTTGCAATATTTGTACTGGAAACTTGTAATCTGTAAATATGTAACAAACACGGATTTAAAGCACCTACCTATAAACACACGAGCATAAGAATGGGCGGTATAAAATGCAGTATTCTGTTATGAACAAATACCCCCAAACTTAACTTTTGCTCGTCCCGAGCAAAACCAATTATTCACAAAACTAAAATCCTAACCGCACTTTCGCAGGGAACGCGATTGCACTGAGCTCGTGCAATAAGCCGTTAAACCTCTAGGTGTCCCTAATAGGAGGAGTGTTGTCTCCTGAGGGTTTTCAGCGGATACTACCCACAAAATCTTGTCAAGCTAGTGTCATAAGTTAACATTGATTCTACTTCTACAGTTCAGTATTTACGTTAGAAATTCTATCATCCTAAGTTAGAAATATCCAACCCTTATTTTTCACACCTCCTATCTATTTAACCTTAGGTCCTATACATTCCAAAAAAGTTTAGAAAGATGTTGGTTCTCCTGAGTTTTCCTTCTAAAGTGCGGCCTCAAATCAGGGATTTTTATCAACTTTACAGAAAACACAAGTCTTATTCTTTATTTCTATCTTTTATCCAAACATCGATTGTATACCCCTACGTGTGTGTGTATTTGCACCCCTACACTCAAGAATTCAATTCAAACTATAATACCCTTGTCCTAATACCTAATACTACTTCTTTTCATTAAGGATGGACGGATTTGCTCACACACCTTTCACGCGACTATTAATGCTTCTTGAGGCACTAACGGCCGATTACTGAATGTGTGAACTTTAAAGCGTAAATAGCAGTTTCCAGGTCTTAACTTTATTCTATTTTTCTTTTTCTTTTTCTTTTTCTTTTTCAAGACCGGATATATTTTTCAATATGCTCTTTTGGTGTTTAGCTTTAAATACCGTTTTTTCTTTCATACTAGGTTTTCAGGCAAGAGTATTTCTAGGTATCCTCTACTATCCCAAGTTTCAAGGTGCGTGTAAGTGCAGTTTGTAGGGTATATACTTTCTAAATTTGAACTCAAGAAAAGAAATTATTTTTCAGACTTATCCTTCAGTAAAGCTTCAATACTTTCCCTTCATCTTGACTTAACTCAAGAACTGAACTCAAGATTACCTATTTCTCAAAAAAAAATGTAAGGACGTATACTTACCAAAGTTAGACAGAATGAGGGTTATTTTTAGAGTTTTCAATTCCTAAGCCTAAAATTTAGTTATTTCTAATATATCAACTAAACTTTCAGAATAAAAATCTAAGTTACCCTATTAGCTAACTTGACGACAAAGTCTTTATATTTTGGAAACTTTTTCGATTTTTGTGGGTTTTTAATAAGGTATGCAAATGCAAAATATACAAATGAATGCGAAGCAAGAAAGCTTACCGAGCACACCCCCAAACTTAAACTTGACAGTGCCCTCACTGTCAGGCTATACCAAGAGGGTCAAAATTGTCGGTGCTCCCTAAAAACAAATTATATACAAAACAAAAATGGAAAAACAAAAAAAATATATACAAAAAAGGTGTCCCCCCCAAACTTAAGTGAAACAGTGTTTCCACTGTTAAGCGTTGAAGTTCAGGATTAGGGGGGAAAGAACAGTATCAATCTATACAAGGCCTTACACAGGCCAAAAGTGAGCACCAACCATTCAAAGATTTTATCACTATAAAGCAGTGGCTGGTGAAAAAAGGCGTAGAGAAAAGAGATGGAGAATACGCGAGACCGTATGGAGATAGAAGCGGGATCCGGTCTCGGTATATGAGAAGAAGAATGGCGGAAGGGAGAAAGAAGTGGAATACGAACTTGAGGGTGGAAATGGATTGAATAAATTAGTACATTCTGCGATGATCGATGTGAAAAGATGGATTGTACTAATCTATCAATATGGCGAGAAATGGGGTCAAATCCTTCAAGATTCGTGAGAAACCATGGGTAAGCCTAACTCGGTAAACCAGACACAGGAAGTGAAAATGATACGGTGTCTTGCCAGGTCGGAACGATGGGAAGGATGGAGGTAAGTGGTTGAGGAAGGTTATCGGTTAAAGGTTCAGGAGGATGTACACAGTCAATGAAAGGGACAGGATGAATGGGAAAATCCGACTCATCAATTAAAACTGGTTCATCCTCAAAACTATCCTCAATATTTTCCTCAAAATTTAGCTCATCCATGCATTTATCATCAATATCAAGACTCATATGAAGTTCGGGAAAAACATTTAATGACTCGGGATGATGACTTGGAGAGAAAAACTCAGCCAAATCTGCGGGTTCATCATCCAAAATATTCCCAGCGTCAATATCCTCAATCAAGTGAATGTCAATATTCTCAGACACCTCAACAAAAGCATGGATATTAATCAATTCAGGTTCTAGAGTGGAGGTGTAGAGGTCAAAAGGATTGGGTGTGGTTTCACTCGAAAGGGACCCTTCACAATCGGGCAAATCAAACACTACAAAGTCACACAACTCATTATCTGTTCTATCTTTAATCAATGAATCATTTGGAATACTAGATAGACATTCAAAACTGGAGTTGTGGGATTCAAGTTGAAACGGGTAGGCTTGATTCGGAAGGGGGTACATCTCACTCTCTCCACTCAAATTCTCAACCTGTCCTACCGCCTCTTCATACATTGGAAAATTTGGAGCTAGTTGAAAACTAGCTACCGGGTCACTAGGTTGTATGAGGGCGGCCATGGACGCATTCAAATCCATCATCTGTTGGTACGACGCTACCCTAAAGTCTTCCAAAGACTGTTCTAGACTAGACATGGGTTGTGAAGGGGTTTCAGTAAAAGATTCATAGTTGTTTGGATACTGAAAACTCCCAAATGGCGGTTCAGAAGCAATGTCTAGGGAAGGTGCAAAAGTCGGGTAGGACTGGTAGGAATTGAATGGCTGGACAGGAGCAGGATCAACATTTGGATAAGAAGGTGAATGAAATTGTTGATCCCAAGAATTTGAAGTGGTGACAGGAGTGAAAGATCGGCTACGGGATTGTTCAATTTGTTCAGCAAGAGACATAGGTCTTGTGGCTACAACTGGACTTTCAAAAGGGGTATCAACGCAAGAAGGGGTGAATGTTTGAAACGGTTGATACGAAGTGGACTGCGGGGTCCAGTTGTTCGTCCTAGACGCGTCTATCCGATCTTTCAAAGAAATTTTGGGCATGGAGGGGTCGTTCGAAGTTCGACCAAAACAAGAACCGTATGAGGTAATGTCGGGTTGTGGGTACCAAAGTTCGGCAAGAGTTTTTCTAGGTGGAGTACCCATGATATGAAGAGAGAAAGAAAGAAAGGAAGAGAAAAGGAGGGGAAATAGAATGTGGATATTTTTTTTTAGTTATTAACAAAAGAATGAAATATACACACAAAAAGAATTTGGACAAAAACAATCACGACACAAAAATACCACACACCTAATCGTTCTAGGGTTCACCTAGGTCAACTAGACCTGCTCCAGAAGTTGATTGTCGAAGTAAAACTGTGTCGAGAAACGGGCTCAAGATACACTGATCACGAGGCCAGGTAAGTGCAGAGATAAGGGGAGGTTTTCCAACGCTTTCGCCAAGTTCCTTAATTAAATAACCCTTTCTCTTTTGGCGGTTTCGCCGTTAACACTTTCCTAGACACCCCGTAAACAATATACCGTTAAGCGAGGTTCTAAACACAGTTAACTTCTCCTAGTGAGCGCGAAGTCCTTAAGGCTTAAAGTCTAATTTCTTTTAAAATTTGTACGGGTAAACGTTATGCTCAAGTTCGTGATTTGTGGGCCACGAAAAAGGTGATGAAATCCTTTACCGTATATTGTGGGGTTCGCTTGCCCTTAAGTCCGTATTAATGTATGCAATGCGCAATTCAATAAAAATTCTATAAAGAATCAAACAATCGTTTTTTAGTTTAAGCACGGCACTGCAACAAATACGGGTTAGTCAATTTTTAGCGTTTGCTAGCAAACTTGCAAAGAATCCTGCAAAGAATAGTATATTGGATGCGTCGGATTTGAGAAGAAGGTGTTAGTAAAGTACGTACCGTTAAGTTTTTTTGGTTAGGAAACCCCCGTTGAATCAAATCCGGTAAGCTTGAAAAGTTCGCTTGCGCGGGTCAAACTACCCAGATCTTTTGCACTATACTTTGCAAACACCTTAGCCTTGAACGTACACTTTTCTCCCCACAATCGCCGTTTGCAAATCCGCAAAAATCTGCACACTTGCCCACAAAAATTATAAAAATAACAAAAAGTTTTTTTGTTTTTTTTATTTATAAATATATACAAAAAGAATATTAACCCGAATAACAAGAAAGAAAATACGCTACCGTCTCCCCGGCAACGGCACCATTTGATCGCACGCCAAAAGCGTGTCGGATGTTCAAAATTCTAAAGTTATAACCGCGATCAGGACGGTGTCGCTATGCAGCTAGCCGGTTGAGCACGGGTCGATCCACAGGGAGATGGTTGTATGTCCGTTCGAGTTTTAGACGAGTCAATAAAGAATGTGTATATGTTTGTTCAATTCTATCCTAAGTGATATATGCAAGTATAAAGTTGTTAAGAAAAAGATACGAAAGTGTAAGCTAAAGAAATCCGTACTCAAAACCTTTGAGCCGAGTCTTGACCAATTGAAGCTAGAGCAATCGGCAACAACGTGGATTAGGGGATTTAAGCGCGGTATTCGTGGAATCTGGCTTATTTACCCTTGTCCTTCCGTTCTTGTCTCTTGCTTTCGCCTCCGGCCAAACCGAACGCAACCGGTCGCGGTTAGGAATCACCGTTACCTTGGTAGGGTAGGGTGCCTAACGGAGCGCT
This sequence comes from Agapanthus africanus, assembly GCA_030015575.1. NCBI lineage: Eukaryota > Viridiplantae > Streptophyta > Magnoliopsida > Asparagales > Amaryllidaceae > Agapanthus > Agapanthus africanus. The sequence goes on from JASDDO010000012.1 coordinate 274,321,704, forward strand.
TGCGTATCGTTTGGGCGGAGTTCAATGGAAAATAACGGGAAAAGGAAATGAGCAAGGAAATATTAACTTACAATACCGTATTTATTCTTAACAACGGTAATTACATTCATTCACAAAAAGAACCAAAAAGAGAGAACAAAAAGAATAAAGAAAAGAAAAGATTACAAGTAAATAAGTGCATGGAATTAAATTGCAAGTAAGTAAAGCAAGTTAATAAAAAGAAAGTAATAAAAAGCAAGAAAGAAAACTAGAAACTAGAACTCAAGACAAGCATGGGATCAATAGCCAACCCTTAAACTTGCAAGCTCAATCAAGAGGTTGCAAGATCAAGAGAAGGGTAAAGAACTCATGTGAAATGAAGAACTAATTCCATAAGAAGATGCAACCCTTGAGATCAATAACAAACACTTAAACTTTCAAGCTCAATGAAGAGGTTGAAAGATCAAGAGAAAGCAAGAATCTCAAGGGGAAGCTAAACAAACAAGAATGATACAAAAACCCTCATCTTCATTTAACATCCACTCAATGCTCTCACTATATTTTCATGGAAGAAAGATGAAGAAGAAGAAGAAGAAAACTAAAACTAGCAAAAAGAGGCTTAAGAATTTAACACCTTTGGTTTGGCTTAGAACTGGGGTATTTATAGGAGGGGAACTGGAAACCTAGGGCAACAATATGGCTCAAAATGAAAGTACAAATATGCCCCTAAAAGTTGACCCCCTGCCGACACTATACGGCCGCGGTTCCGCGGCCTAAGCATGCTTAGGCCGAGATTCCGCGGCCATAAGAGGGAGTTGGGCCATGAAATTTTGTCGTATCCCCTGGTTCACTTTTTCCTCGTGTTTGCCAACTTTACGCTGCACAAAATCGTCCAGAATATCTTCAGATTTCTTAGTCCAAGATTGCATTATTTTCTTTACTTTTGACTTCTATCTCCATCGAGCTCCACGCACCCATTGATTCTTGTGCAACCCCTCTCGTGCTCTGTGCTTGTCCGAGACACGAATGACCACTGTCATATGTCTTGTCTCTGGAACTGGTACTCAGCACTAGACGAATATTGATGACCGGAACCAGGCTTTTATCTTCTGTGACAGATGTTCTGTATTTTGACGTAACTGTGGAGATTTTGTCTTGATTTGCAATATTTGTACTGGAAACCTGTAATCTGTAAATATGTAACAAACACGGATTAAAAGCACCTACCTATAAACACACGAGCATAAGAATGGGCGGTATAAAATGCAGTATTCTGTTATGAACAGAGACCCGGTCACGACTCCTCGAGATGGCCTCCCACTGGACCCTAGAACCCGGTTACTTGTGCTCCCCTCCTTGGGTCTACCTAATACGGAAAAGTAAATAATATACAATGGTGACATCAACCTCATCCCGGAAGTGCCCCAATAAAAGAATATTACATACAATTGAATTTTACATGAATGAAAATAAAAACCCTCATCTCACATAAAACCCCCGGCTATTCAGAACACGACGATCCAATATAACATATCACAGCAACACATAATATCACATATCATCAACGTAAGTAAGTATGCATACACCGATCGTCGTTGTCGTATAGTAACGAAAACCGGCAATACAACTACATAATACACTTACGGTCACAGAAAAGAAATTGTAAAACTACAATATTTGGAATCCATAATCACTTTAGACATCGTAAATCCGAAATATCACATACTTCGCATTTCATGCCTAACTATATGAATTCCACATATTGTATCACATTCCAGATAAATCGACAGTATTAAACTTTTCGAACAGATAATCAAATACCCAAAATTTCCCAAATAGCTCAACACTTGAGCGGAGTTCAAATAATCCCGGAATATGTCACAGTACCAGTGATCCAGCCGTAGAAGGGTCAAGCCAACGCCTCAAATGTGGCACGCCGTACTGCCCCAAACCCGAAGGTTCAAAAGGCAGTTCAAGACGGTCACATAATCGAGTTAAGGTTTGTTGTCTTCTAGAGGGTCCACCGTGTTACTTGCACATTTTTCCGAAAGATTCAAACCCGGAAAATAAATTCAACACTTGAAAGTTTGCCGTGCCGGGAAAAAGTGAGTTAATGATATCCGTTCGAACATTTTAACAGTTTCTAAATATCCGGAAATAATAACGAATTTAAATTTTCCGATCGTATCTACGATTACAAAATAATCCCCAGAATACTCAACACTTGAGTAAACATAAAAATACCAGAAACTGTACAAGAATTAAAAACAAATTACTGTGAAATAAAAATTGACACATCACACAGTACTGCCGCGGAACCGCGGCCCAAGCAGGGTACGGCCGTGAATCCACGATCGTCTGTACGGATCAATTACTCGTATTTCACTGTTATTCTTATTTTTGTCTGCTGTATTTTTCAGGTATTTTTAATTCAGAAAAAATCGCATTTTTGAAAAATATCCAGAGAGGGGTTTTGTTTTGTGGGTTCGGGTTCGATCGGAGTTTTAACTTCGTAAACACGTCGCCTAATGCTCTAGCTAAGCTCTGATACCACTGTAGGGTTCCTAGGCACTCTTGTGAAGGTTCATAAAGCATCAAACATGCACGAATAAAATTTTAGATGTGCCGAACAACCCAAAGACGGGATCTTTGCTAGATTATTAGGGTTTAACATGCAAGATAACATCTTTAAACCTAAGTGTGAGGGATTACAACCTTTATAGTCCGCTCCTTCGGTTCAGAAGCTCCGAGTAGAAGTCCCTTCGCCGCAATCCACGATCTCTCGGACTCAAGAGAGGCTCCACGACTCGAACGATCCATGCTAGCTTGAAGTGTTCCAATTCTCCGATGATCTACGTCGAAGTTGCTATAACCCAAGCTTTCTCACTCTAATGAGGTGAACACCCTAATCTAAAGGGCTAGATTAGATGAGGATGATGGAGTAGTATTTATGCTTTCTTTTTATATCATTTTCTCACAAGAACTCATCACAAAAGAAATTACAAGTGAACTCTCTCTCAAACTCAAGAGAGAAGAAGATGAAAAATAATGAGAATCATCCTTTTGTGATGAATAGTAGATAAGAGTATATGATTGATTAAGGAACCATGGTCAAGGATGAGAGGCTAAACCTTTGTAGAGAATAAACTAGAGCTAGGGTTTGGTTATGTTAAAGTATGAGTCAAGGATAAGTATCAACCATAATATCTTAACCAAGACAAAAGAGAATCCTTCTAGAATGAACAAGAAGGAGCTAACCCTAATCAAACCCTAATCCTTTTTTATCATCCTTAAACATGTTTCATAATAAATCATATCATGTCACAATAATATATATCACATATATATTATATATTTGTAACAAAAGAAAATAATACAATTAACATATATCGCATATATATCAATGTATTAATCCGGTAAGAAAATGAAATAATAAAGCGAGCCAATATTAGATAATGTAATACAATATATCATATATATCAATATACATTAAATCATCGAATCAACACTTGATCCGACGATCCGGCTATATCGAATATAACCGACTAATATATCATGTACCGATTCATCGAATCAACACTTGATCCGATGACCCGGTTCATATCTAAATATCGCGAGAATATAATAAGGTATCTCATATCGCATTATCCTCGGTCCTGCACATATCACATATGTGCCTCTACTCCGTTTTGCCTGAGCCAAGAAACCTCTGTGTAGGTCTCTAAAGAATCGTCAATACGCCGGTAGCAGGTGATGATCATATCAAACACCCACAAGCTGCAAGCGGTCAGCTAAACGTAACAGCCACCCAGGTATTGAGCGATCAGAAGATCAACAAGATAGCCTGTCCGTTCTCCTGTGAATCCAATCAGTAACACTCCCGTACAGTCCGGTCTGTTCGTCTGATATGTCGCATATCAAGTGTAGGGGTGGTATACGTCAGACCCCAGTAACCGATAAGTCGTGTCGATGTGAGGCTCATAACAGGTCGAGAAACTACTGGTAACACTTACCAGTATATCTTTATATCAGCCCTGGCCAGGGACTTCCAGTTATAGCCAATCGAACACAGCACAACATCAACTCCCTATACCAGGAGAGACGAATCCCCTCCTATCGCTCATTGCCTCCATGTGATTCGGGACTGTACCCAAAAGCCACCGTTTTGCACGCCTTCTTGGACATGGTTAGGTGGAAATCAAAGCACAGTGGGAATTACACAAGACTCTATGACGATCTCGGGTCTATAGACTACCCTGTACCAGTTTCACCGGAGAACTGCCATCTGACGTGTGGTATATCACCATCTGGGAGTTATCGGCGAGTCCGTCCAGTGTACCCAGTCTCCACTGAGCACCCGTACACCATCCTTGATGTCAAACACCGATGGATATGGTATCATCCATCGCCCATCATATGGGTCAAGATGCGTATACGCTAGTCTTCTTTGGTGTATCGATGCCCCGTCTCGATATACCCTCGACTAGGAACATTTATAGGATGTACTCATCGACTACCGTAGCCCCACTAGTATGATCTCATCATAATCCCAGTAGTCGAGTACAGATCCTAAGGGCTGTATCAACATGTGAGAGAAAGACAGTAAACCAATACAAGTCAAGATGTTAAGATAAAGTGAAACCAAATAGCATACTATCATGACGAGCAAGAAAGTCTTCTCTGTATATATCCAAGCATCCATTGTAATATACATCAAATGTACAATAATGGCCTCTAGGGCATATACATAACTAACATGATGATACATGCAAGATGGGTGTATGAGACACACACATGCTTATGATGATAATTAGGGTTTTTATTTATTTTGGTAATTACAAAATGGTGGGATTTTATCATGGCTAGTAGCTTGTAGAAGCTTGTATTGTTCATTGACCAAGTCCACTCTTTTGTTTTGCCTAAGATATTTATCAACCCAACCATTTATCCTAACCATGGTTATGTCTCTACAAGGGTTAACATATGATGTTAACTCACCCATGGTTGCCATTCTTCACTTGGTTAATTCCATAAGAGTTTTCTTCATCTCCTTCCTCTCAAGCTTTCTAGCTTCAATGGAGATGATAGAAAATAGTGAGAAAATTATTTCTAAAATGAGCAAAATTCCTACTTCCTCATCCCCTACTACTTGTCATTTAGTATAGGGTGTTTGCTTCACTAATTCTACAATTAGTGAAGGGGTAGCTTGGGTTAGTTTCTCCTCGACGTATATCATCTTCGGCCTCGAAGACTTCGATGAAAGCTTGTTCATTTATTCATGGGAGCCTCTCTAGAGTCCGGGAGTTCATGATCGCAGCGAAGGGACTACTACACGGAGTTATTGAAGTGAAGGACCGGTCTACAAAGGTTGTATTCCTTGTTCACTTTAGTTGCAAAGTTGTTTGCATTCGATTCGTAGCATTTTCTAGTATACGATTCTAGGTTATGGTTAGCTAGAACGGCTAAAATTTTAATTTGGCATGGAAAATGCCTCCCGAAACCTTGCTGCCGTACTAGACAACCCTGCACTAATATGATCTGCATCATAATCCTGGTAGTCAAGTACACATCCTAAGGGCTTTATCAACATGTAATAGAAAGACAATAAGTGTACATGTCAAGTTAAAGAGCAACCAGATAGCAAACTATCATGTCGAGTAAGAAAGTCCTCCCTATATATGTCCAAGCTATAGGGTTTCCTTAGCACCTTGCCTAGGGTTTGGAATCATCACACATGCCACTTTAAAAAATTTAGGGGGTGCTAAGCAAACTAACCTAGGAATCGAAATAGAGAGTAAGGGTAACAACTAAAAGTATCACATACTAAGTAGTGTCTAACACTATGTGGGGAGAAATACAACCTTTGTAGACCTCCTCTTGTGACTCCTTGGATCTCCTAGAGTTTGAACCGGCTCGCTTGAATCCTTCCAAGTTCACGACGATCCACCCGGAGTCCCTTTGCTCAAGCTCCTAACTTCACTTGATCTTTGAAGAAGTGGAGAAAACAACCTACACTAATGGGCAAGAGTAGTATAGATTGGTAATGTGGTTTGTATTCTCACTTAAAAACCCTTTCTTTTTTTGTATCTCACGCACTAGAAAACTCAAGAGAGCATAAGAGAGGAAGAAGAAGAAGATGGCAAAGCTTGAGCTCAAGTTTTTGATTATTTCTTAATTAAAAGAGAAAAGAAAAAGAATATATATGAGAGTCACACTCTCAACAAACCATGGTAAATAAATATCTAGATATTTTTATTAGTGAGTTAATGAACAAAGGAAATTAAACCATGGGTTAAAGTCAAGGTTAATGAGAGAAGAGTGTAGAAACCATGAGCCATGATTTAATTCCCTTTTTCTTTTTCTCAATAATATATATATATATATATATATATATATATATATATATATATTTATTCCATGTGAGTCTTGCATTGCCATCTCCAATGTATCAACAACCACGACACACGTGTATGCATGTATGTGTGCATTCACATCAACATGTATATATGCATGCATACATTCATGCATACATCCAAATAGAAAAGGTTTAAACAAGTGAGCTAAAAGTCAATATTAAATCAACACTTGATTTAATAAACCGGTCATATCACATACGACCCGACCAATAGAAAAATGCTCGATTAAAATACAGTATCATATAACGCATTTAATCGAGCTCCCGTGCATATCTCATATGATGGATATAGTATGCTATCTGGTTTATCTTATCATCGTGTACAGCTTTAGGTGACATCACAGGTCACTATTACACATTGATAGAGCCCTTAGGATTCTTGCTTGACTACCAGCAGTATGATGGCGATCATATACGTGAGAGTTGGGTAGTCTATAAGCACATCCTTAAAGTGGTCCCTAATCATGGGAGTTTCGAGACTGGGCATTGATACTCCATTAGTAGACTAGTGTATACAGTCGAGACCCCGACGAGGGACAGTGGCTGGTCTCACAAGACATTGGCGTCAGTTGGATCACCTAAGATGTATACAGGTGCTCATTGGGTTCTGAGTACACTGGACAGGACTCGCCGGGAACATGCTAGTTTGTATTATACCTGACGTCAGATAGCAGTTCCCTGGTGACATGTGTACAGGTTAGTTCATCTACCTGAGATCGTCATATGTCTCGTGTGAGTTCCCACTGTGCTTTGATTATTACCCTACCACGGCTCAAAGGAGTCGTGCAAACAGGTTTTAGTTGGGTACAGTCCCGAGCCATATGGAGGCAGTGAGCGAATCGGCAGGGGTTTCGTCTCTCCCGGTATTGGGGGTGATATCGGGCTGTGTCTAGGAGAGCCATTACACTAAGTCCTTGGCCAAGGCAGGAGATTTACAGGTAGGTATTCCAGTAGTATCTCAGGGTGTTCTGGGCTACACTCCGACATGACTTGTACCGCTTTTGGGGGTCTGACTTTTACCAACCCCCTAGGCCCGACATGCGATGCTCATAGACGAACAGACCGGACTGTACGGATATTGTCACTGACAGGATCAGTAGGGTGTCAAGATGAGTTCGCTCATCGACCTCCCTTTTGGTCAATACCTGGTAGCCCGTTACGTACGGCTAGTACCACTGACGTGCTAGTGGGTAAATCCACAGCCAAAGTATTGACGAGTCTTTAGAGTCCCCCACAGACAGTTTCTCAAGTTTCGGGCGAAACGTTGTAGAGGCCGTATGGTATTATGGCAGGGTTCGATCATATACGTGCAGTAGTGCCCGCATCATGATCGGGCGGATCATACTAGTGGGCTTTGGTTTAAGCCGGATCCTAGTATTAGATTTATTGGATTACTTTAGTCTCATCGCATTCGCATTCAGTCGGAATGCGGATACAGGTATGTATATACAGGTGAGGGGTATCCTTGCGATCCGTCACGAGTTTACTTTAGATGTTGCCGTATCATTCTGTTGTTGTAAACATTTGGGTTAATGTTTACAAATGGAAATAATGAGTTAGAAACCATGATTAGGAGCATTAATTGTGACACATGCACAAGTGGTGACTCATGGTCTCTTTCTTTGTTCATCTGTCACATTATGTGATTGATTTGTGAGTTGAAATAAGAGGAAGAGCGAGAAGGGCAGCCATAGATAGGTTGGCTCTTGTATTATTCTTCACTCTCACACTCTCATTTTATCATACAACACACTAGCTCACAACCTCCATTGATGGCTTCATCTTCAACCTCCATCCATACAATGGATGCAAGAGACAAAGTTGTCACACACATTCTCTACATCTGTCACGCCCTGCTTCCCAGAGTACGCTAAATTGGGCACGTGACATAACCAACCATGCTACCTGTGGGTAGGAAGTATCCATCCACAGTCACATTACGGCTGTAGAGATATCAAGAACAAAATAAAACTATCTAAAACATGTCCATAATCCAAGATAACATGTGTCAAGAATAATAAAATGCGGAAGCAAAAGATCCAATACAAAATAACTGGAATATATGTCCCATAATGCGGGCTCACATCAGAATAAAATGCAGGAAAATAAAGAACTAACTACTGCTGACACTCACAGCTCAGCCTGTTGGCTGAAGTATTCCTGCTTGGACTGCAACAGCGGTACAGAATCTGGGCCATGCAAAACCCAGACGTCAGCGCGTCGTGTCATCAAGTAATAAAATATAAACAGGGTAACAGGAAATGCAAATATAAACATGAATGAAAAGCAGGTGTAACGGTAATGTAAGTCAGGGGGGTGTAGGGTAGTATGCATTGAGTAAACTAAACTGTTCTATCGGGTTTTCTGTTCTAAAGACTTTGAGATCAAATTGATGAATCATCGATGTAACTCAATAGTATCCCGTGCATACCTGGGACTACGGTCCAGATTCTCGGGCAGAAAACGAGACATGCCGCTAGGCACTGAAACAGGAATATGTACAGATGAATGATGTCAGCAGCATCATCACAAGGCTGGCCTAGCCTCTAAAACTGATCAGAACAAGTATTGAACTGTCGAGTTACAAGTCATGTTTCATTATTGATTTCCCCATACCGCCAAGCTGTATGTGTAAGGCAAGTCAGGTATTCAGTAATCGAGAACTAATGCCAACACAGGATCAGGTAAGCAGGTTTGTCTGAATAGACAACAGGAACGGTCCGTGAGGACTACATGTCAGGTTTGTTGGCATTAGACACAAGATCAGGTAACGGGTCAGGTCATGGTACATCAGGTCAAGTCAAGCAGTATACGGTACCATGTCGGGTCAATCAATACGTATGGAGCAAGTCATGTCAAGATGTAAACGATATTATAGGTGTGCTCATAATCAGTTACATAATCTAGCATGGTTATCAACTACATGATCTAAGCAATGAATTAAGCAATAAGCAGATTCGCTTAATTAGCAGTACAATTATCAGTTGTGTCACAGAGATGATTTCAACATTATAAGAATACAGTATGACAATTATGGCCGTTAAATCATGTTAACAAGTTTAAGAATTTTAGGGGTGCAATGATTTATATATAGGTTCAATGGATGAAATCACAGCTATTACAGGTTAAATGCACACGAGTATCCGAATGGAGTAAAACTATAGAGAGAATGTCATAGGCTATATCAATAGTGAAAATGTGATTAAACATATAAATGTGGTTATTAGGTTTAATAAAGTAAATGCAAACGGTAGGTTTCAAGCTTGGAAGATAAAATGATATAACACGACATTGAACCCGAAAAAGGGGAAATTATGGTACTAAAGTTAAACTGCAGGTTTATGGTGCTATCAATGTATATGTAAATATTATTTAGCATGTAGCAAGGTGTACTTGCCTCGACGGGTCGTGAATCGGGAAAACGGAATGTTAAACGTCGGCGGGGAAATCTCGCGACGGGCGCACGGTTCACGGAATGAACCCAAACGACGAACAGTGGAACCACAGAGGTCAGAGTACCTCGCTGGATCATCGAGACACGTCGCCGGCACGGCAGGATTCCGGCGAACCCAAAAACAGTGAATAAACAAAATTCAAGAATGCATGAAACGATAAAAGAAGAATCAAGAAGAAAGAAGGGAAGGAGGATGGAGAAGAGGGTGCTCTCGATGATCTGTGGGGGGTTGTGATCGTCGACCACGTCGACGGAGCTCCGGCTCACGCACTGCAAAACACACGGCAATTCAACAGAATATTTAGCGACAGAGATGAACATGGAAGGAGAAGGAAAGAAGAAAGGAGAGGGATAGGTAGTGCTCACCGGGGTTGTACGAAGGCCGGGGCACGAAGGCGAGGCCGCCGGCGGCGACAGATCGGCGGTGCACAAGTGCAGGGTGCGGCTGCAGTTGCAAGGTGCTCGGGAAAGGAGGGAGGAGGAAGGAGATGAGGCGGAGGCGACGAGTTCCGTGATGATAGCGTCGGCGCTGGTGCTACGACGGTGGAAGACGAGGCGGCTAGGGTTTCTCGTGAGGTTGGGTTTGCTTTGGTGAAAAGAAAATAGAAGGAGGAAGAGAATAATATATAGAGGGGGAGAGAGAGAGAGAGATGTGGGGAGAGAGAGAGAGAGGGATTGCGAGAGGAGAGAGAGAGGAGAGAGATAGAGAGAGAGACGGGGAGAGAGAGAGGGATTGCGATCGGAGAGAGAAAGGAGAGAGATAGAGAGGGGAGAGAGATCGAGAGGAGATCGAGAGGATTTTGAGGAGAAAGAAATTTGTCTGTTGCGCTAGAGAGAGAGAGAAGAGAGAGAAAGAGAAGGAGAAAGAGAGAGAGAGAACGGTAGCGGGGCCCAGGGGAGTTAAACTAAAGGTGATTGGTTAGGGGGTAAAATGGTTAGGAAAAAGATTTTTAAGGGATTTAAAAAAAATAGAGAAAATATTTCTGTTAGATATGAATTTGAATTTCGTTGGTTTTAAAGAAATATTAGAAAATTGGATTTGGCGGAATACAAATTATTTCGGAATTGCGCCCGGGTCGGGTCCAAAAATTTGGATTTGAAATATAAAATTTATTGGCGGGTTCCAAAAATTAAAATGAAGGGTTTTTCAATTAAAAAGCATACCCCCAAGAACGGACGCACGTATGTGCGCGTAGCCGTCCAAACACGTCCGTTTCACTGAACGGGACGAGAACACGGTGCAAGGACGCTACCACAGGGTTAGGGGTGTCGAGCAGGCCATGCCAAGTATTTTTAGTTAAATTTTAGATGACCTAAATTGTTATATGCAGAAATGATTTATCGGGGTAAAATTTATAACTAGCAACAGTCAATTAAAATAAATGAAATAAATACCATGCATCAACAATAATAGCTGAAATTAGTAGAGTTGGACTCGGTTGTTACATTATACCCAAATACAAAGAGAATTTCGTCCTCGAAATTCCAAGAATGCAAGGATAGACGAGAACAAACAAACTACAAGAAAAGATGAGGAAACTTCTGCCGGATTTCATCTTCTCGTTCCCAAGTGGACTCTCCATGCGAGCGATTACCCCAAGAAACAAGTACATGAGGGATAACCTTGTTCTTAAGAACCTTTTCCCTTCGATCCACAATTTCAATCGGTCGCTCCTCAAAAGTCAAATCTTCTCGTAGCGTCAGCTCCGAATGATCTAATACATGCGTTTCGTCCCGAATATACTTACGGAGTTGAGATACGTGAAACACATCGTGCACATTAGCCAAGGACTGCGGTAACGCCAAACGATACGCTACCTCGCCAATACGCTCCAAGATCTCAAAGGGTCCAACGAATCGAGGACTGAACTTTCCTCGGCTTCCAAAACGAATCACCCCTCTAGATGGTGATATTTTCAAGAATACCAAATCACCCACAGCGAACTCTAGAGGTCTTCTCGACGTATCTGCCCAACTCTTCTGTCGTTCTTGAGCTGCTTTCATATGATTTCTGATAGTGTTAACTTTCTCAACTGTCTGCACAACCAAATCTGGTCCCAACAGTCTTCGTTCACCGACATCGTCCCAACAAACAGGTGAACGGCATTTACGACCATACAAATCTTCAAATGGATCCATCTGAATAGTCGCCTGGAAACTATTGTTGTAAGAGAACTCCACCAAATGTAGATGATCCTTCCAAGAACCCTTGAAGTCCAACATGCATGCTCTCAACATATCTTCAAGAGTTTGGATCGTTCTGTCCGACTGACCATCAGTTTGAGGATGATAAGATGTGCTAAACTTCAATCGAGTCCCCAAACTTTCCTGTAAACTCCTCCAGAAGTGTGATAAGAACCGAGTGTCCCGATCGGACACGATGCTCACCGGTACTCTATGCAATCTTATAATCTCCTGCATGTACCGCTCCGCCAAAGTTTCTGTTGATTGACCAACCCGGAAAGGAATAAAATGCGCTGCCTTGGTCAATCGATCCACAATCACCCATACTGCATTGTTGCCTTTTGGACTCCGCGGTAGAGCTGTCACGAAATCCATGGTTACATGTTCCCACTTCCACTGAGGAATCGGAAGTGGTTGCAATAAACCAGCAACCCTTTGATGTTCAGCCTTAACTTGCTGACACACCAAGCACTTTTCCAGAAAGCGAGCGATCTCCCATTTCATACCTTCCCACCAGAACTGCTGTCGTATGTCTCGGTACATCTTCGTACCTCCTGTATGTACGGAATAAGCTGAACTGTGTGCCTCCTTCATAAGCTCTTCGCGAATATCTCCCTTTGGCACACACAAACGGCTACCATATCTCAACGAACCATCTTCATGTATCAGTAAATCTTTTCGTAATCCGGCTTCAATTTGTTCTTGAAACTTTTGCAGTCTAAGGTCCTGCGATTGCGCGGCTTTAATGTTCTCAATCAACGACGAATGTACTTGCAGCTGCATCAACTGTCCCGAAGAATGCTGTAGCACAACCTCCAAATCAAATGTTCGAAATTCTTCAACGAGCGCCTTCTGCGTAGTCAGCATCTGAATTGCTGGTAACCGACTGAGCGCATCCGGTACGACATTAACCTTCCCCGGATGGTACTTAAGATCAAGATCGTAATCAGCCATCAACTCCAACCATCTGCGCTGCCTCATATTAAGCTCTTTCTGCGTGAACACATACTTCAAGCTCTTATGATCCATGAAAACTTCGACCCTTTCGCCCAAAAGGTATTGTCTCCAAATCTTCAAAGCGAAAATCACAGCCGCAAGCTCCAAGTCGTGAGTTGGGTAATTCTTCTCATGGGTCTTCAACTGTCTTGATGCGTACGCTACAACCTTCCCATGCTGCATCAAAACACATCCCAATCCTTTCCCAGATGTGTCGCTGTGAATCACCAATCCTCCGGAATTGTCTGGCACGGTCAGAATAGGGGCGGTTATCAATTTATGCTTCAACGTCTCAAAAGATGACGCACATCTATCCGTCCACACAAAAGGTACCTCCTTGCGCGTAAGCTTGGTCAATGGCTCCGCCAGACGAGCAAAGTTTTCCACAAATCTTCTGTAATATCCGGAGAGTCCAAGAAAGCTTCTTATCTCCGCAACATTCTTTGGAATCGGCCAATCACGAACTGCTGCAATCTTTTCGGGATCGACGGCGATTCCCTTGCCAGACACAACATGTCCCAAAAACTTTACTTCTTCCAGCCAAAACTCGCACTTGCTCATCTTCGCATATAACTTCTCTTGTCCCAACGTCTGCAGTGCGATCTTCAACTGTTCAGCATGCTCTTCAAAACTCTTCGAGTAAACCAGAATATCGTCAATGAACACCACAATAAACTGGTCCAAGAATGGTGAAAAGATTCGGTTCATCAAGTCCATGAATATCGCCGGTGCATTCGTTACTCCAAAGGGCATCACTAAGTATTCGTAATGTCCATACCGAGTTCGGAACGCCGTCTTGCAAATATCTTCTACTTTCACTCGGACCTGATGATATCCGGATCGCAATTCCATCTTCGAGAATACCCTCGCGCCACTAAGCTGCTCAAAAAGTTCGCCAATGCGAGGGATCGGGTACTTATTCTTAATAGTCACCCGGTTTAATTCTCGATAGTCGATGCACATCCTTCTCGTGCCATATTTCTTCTTTACTAGAAGAACTGGAGCTCCCCAAGGCGAGTTACTGCTTCGAATCCAACCCTTCTCAAGCAGTTCAGCAACCTGTTTCTTGACTTCTTCCAACTCCACTGGTGCCATTGGATAATAAGCTTTGGATACTGGCGCTGCACCAGGAATAAGATCAATTGCGAACTCCACGTCTCGCTTCGGCGGTAATCCCGATATATCTTCAAACACGTCCATAAAATCACGAACAACAGCTGGCTCCTCACTTTTATCAACTTCCATTGATGCAAGAATATTATTTGTCGGCCTAGCCCTAAACTCGACTGGCCCGACAGAACTGCTTCCTCCAGTGAAGCTAAACTCGGGATGTCCGGGAATCTGGAAAATTACTTTCCTTGCCCTACAATCAATGTGAGCGTGGAAAGTGCCAAGGAAATCCATTCCCAAGACGACTTCGTAGCTGCCCATATCAATTACTAAGAAATCTGCAAAAAGCTCCCGTCCGCCAACAACAACTGTACAATCTTGACATTCCCTACTAGATATGATTTTCCCATTCCCAGTGTGTATGTCCCAGAAACTAGACAGGGTCGTGCAGGTAATCGAGTGTGTAGCTATAAACTTGGACGACATAAAACAATGGGATGCACCGGAATCAAATAACGCTAATGCGGGAACACCATGAACGAGTAGAGTACCTGAAACAACTTCTCCTGACGCCTTAGCTTCTTCAGCTGTCAAGGTAAAAGCTCGAGCCTGATTAGGTCCTTGAGTCAGCTACTTCTATCCCTGGAACGGTCTATGCGGAGGCTTCTGAATATCATCCCTCGTACGGAGTTTCGACGGACAAGCGCTAACAGCGTGATCTGCCGCTCCACAAACTAAACAGAGTCCCAGCCTCCTTCGACAATCCTTTTGCACGTGACCAGGTAACTTGCAGTAGTTACAAGTCACGCTCTTTCTTCGATCAATGACAACAGGCTTCTTCATGGGTGTTATACCACGACGGTCCACTGGAATACCTCTGCGACCATGGGCTCGGTTTGGTACAAATGCCGGCTTCCTTACTGCAACTTCTGTCTGCTGTAAACTCCCAGTCTTCCCTGATAGGCTCTGCTGTTATCGAGCTGCCGTAAGAACCTGTGAGAAAGTGGTCAAACCCAGAGAGACAATCTGCCTCTGGATGTCCACATCCAAGCTGCGCATAAACCTCCTTTCCCTGTCTGCATCGTTGGCAACTAAAGGTCCAGCGAATCTACTGAGCCGTGTCCACTCAGCTGCGTGTACATCTACGGCCGCACCATTCTTCTTCAGACTGATGAATTTCTCTTCCATTTCCTCCCGTGCAGTCCGCGGGAAGAACTTCTCCACGAAACTCTTCGAAAAATCCGCCAACTTGATCGGCTTGGTCAAGCGGGTCTCCTCCACAAGCCACCATTCACGGGCGTAATCCACTATCTGAATGCACACTACATCAACTCTTTTATCTTCTGGAATCTGTGCCGTAATAACTAAATTCTCCGTGTCAACTAGCCACTGCTCTGCTGGCAACGGCTACTCCAAACCGGTAAATACAGACGGACCCAAACGCCGGAAATCTGCTAGGTCCCCATACGGTCAACAGGTTTAGCCCCAACATTGTCCACATTCTGCTGAATGGTCTGCAAACCTTCCTGAAACGATTCAGCTTGCTGTTGGATCAGCTCGATCTGCCTCTTTTGATTCTCCAGCATTCCCCGAATTACTCCAAGCATGGCGGCTTCGTCAACACGCCTTTGGTACGTCTTCAGATTTTTGCCTGCCATACTCCTGAAATCAAAACACCCGAGATTAGCAAGATAACAAATCTACAATATAGATCAAGGCTAGAACTCCAAGTTCCTTAAATAGAGTGTTGCACTGTAACTATGTCGCGGTATCATAGCCACGATTACATAACTCCACCCAAGTCGCCTAAGTCCTAGAGATAACAAGGAATCAGATTTCGAGTCGATATGTAAAGGAAATTTGCACATCGTAAAAGATATAATCAGGAAGAATTTGATTCAAGAACGGTAAAATGGCAAGGTGGCAGGACATGTTTCCTAAACACGGGTATTCTGATTCGTGTATTGGGTACAATACCCAACTACAAAAGGAATCAACCCGACTAACCTATGGCTCTGATACCAAAAGAACCATGTCACGCCCCGCTTCCCAGAGTACGCTAAATTGGGCACGTGATATAGCCAACCATGCTACCTGTGGGTAGGAAGTATCCATCCACAGTCACATTACGGCTGTAGAGATATCAAGAACAAAATAAAACTATCTAAAACATGTCCATAATCCAAGATAACATGAGTCAAGAATAATAAAATGCAGAAGAAAAAGATCTAATACAAAATAACTGGAATATATGTCCCATAATGCGGGCTCACATCAGAATAAAATGCAAGAAAATAAAGAACTAACTACAGCTGAAACTCACAGCTCAACCTGTTGGCTGAAGTACTCCTGCTCGGACTTCAACAGCGGTACAGAATCTGGGCCATGCAAAACCCAGACGTCAGCGCATCGTGTCATCAAGTAATAAAATATAAACAGGGTAACAGGCAATGCAAATATAAACATGAATGAAAAGCAGGTGTAACGGTAATGTAAGTCAGGGCGGTGTAGGGTAGTATGCATTGAGTAAACTAAACTGTTCTATCGGGTTTTCTGTTCTAAAGACTTTGAAATCAAATTGATGAATCATCAATGTAACTCAGTAGTATCCCATGCATACCCGGGACCACGGTCTAGATTCTCGGGCTGAAACCGAAACATGCCGTTAGGCACTGAAACAGGAATATGTACAGATGAATGATGTCAGCAGCAGCATCCCAAGGCTTGCCTAGCCTCTAAAACTGATCAGAACAAGTATTGAACTGTCGAGTTACAAGTCAGGTTTCATCATTGATTTCCCAATACCCCCAAGTTGTGTCAGGTATTCAGTAATCGAGAACTAATGCCAACACAGGATCAGGTAAGCAGGTTTGTCTGAATAGACAACATGAACTGTCCGTGAGGACTACATGTCAGGTTTGTTGGCATTAGACACAAGATCAGGTAACGGGTCAGGTCATGGTACATCAGGTCAAGTCAAGCAGTATACGGTACCATGTCGGGTCAATCAATATGTATGTAGCAAGTCATGTCAAGATGTAAACGATATTATAGGTGTGCTCATAATCAGTTACATAATCAAGCATGGTTATCAACAAAATGATCTAAGCAATGAATTAAGCAATAAGCTGATTCACTTAATTAGCAGTACAGTTATCAGTTGTGTCATAGAGATGATTTCAACATTATAAGAATACAGTATGACAATTATGGTCGTTAAATCATGTTAACAAGTTTAAGAATTTTAGGGGTGCAATGATTTATATATAGGTTCAATGGATGAAATCACAGCTATTACAGGTTAAATGCACACGAGTGTCCGAATGGAGTAAAATTATAGAGAGAATGCCATAGGCTATATCAATAGTGAAAATGTGATTAAACATATAAATGTGGTTATTAGGTTTAATAAAATAAATGCAAACGGTAGGTTTCAAGCTTGGAGGATAAAATGATATAACACGACATTGAACACGAAAAAGGGGAAATTATGGTACTAAAGTTAAACAGTAGGTTTAGGGTGCTATCAATGTATATGTAAATATTATTTAGCATGTTGCAAGGTGTACTTGCCTCGACGGGTCACGAATCGGGAAAACGGAACGTTAAACGTCGGCGGGGAAATCTCGTGACTGGCGCACGGTTCACGGAATGAACCCAAATGACGAACAGTGGAACCACACAGGTCAGAGTACCTCGCTGGATCGTCGAGACACGTCGCCGGCACGGCCGGATTCCGGCGAACCCAAAAACAGTGAATAAACAAAATTCAAGAATGCATGAAACGATGAAAGAAGAATCAAGAAGAAAGAAAGGAAGGAGGATGGAGAAGAGGGTGCTCACGATGATCTGTGGGGGGTTGTGATCGTCGACCACGTCGACGGAGCTCTGGCTCACACACTGCAAAACACCCAGCAATTCAACAGAACATTTAGCGACAGAGATGAACAGGGAAGGAGAAGGAAAGAAGAAAGGAGAGGGATAGGTAGTGCTCACCGGGGTTGTACAATGGTCGGGGCACGAAGGCGAGGCCGCCGGCGGCGACAGATCGGCGGTGCACAAGTGCAGGGTGCGGCTGCAGTTGCAAGGTGATCGGGAAAGGAGGGAGGAGGAAGGAGATGAGGCGGAGGCGACGAGACTGAGGAGGCGACGAGTTCCGTGATGACGGCGTCGGCGCTGGGGCTACGGCGGTGGAAGACGAGGCGACTAGGGTTTCTCGCGAGGTTGGGTTTGCTTTGGTGAAAAGAAAATAGAAGGAGGAAGAGAATAATATATAGAGGAGAGAGAGAGAGAGACGGGGAGAGAGAGAGAGAGGGATTGCGAGGGGAGAGAGAGGAGAGAGATAGAGAGGGGGGAGAGATCGAGAGGAGAGAGAGAGAGGATTTTGAGGAGAAAGAAATTTGTCTGTTGCGCTAGAGAGAGAGAGAGAGAAGAGAGAGAAAGAGAAGGAGAAAGGGAGAGAGAGAACGGTAGCGGGGCCTAGGGGAGATAAACTAAAGGTGATTGGTTGGGGGGTAAAATGGTTAGGAAAAAGATTTTTAAGGGATTTAAAAAAATAGAGAAAATATTTCTGTTAGATATGAATTTGAATTTCGTTGGTTTTAAAGAAATATTAGAAAATTGGTTTTGGCGGAATACAAATTATTTCAGAATTGCGCCCGGGTCGGGTCCAAAAATTTGGATTTGAAATATAAAATTTATTGGCAGGTTCCAAAAATTAAAACGATGGGTTTTTCAATTAAAAAGCATTCCCCCAAGAACGGACGCACGTATGTGCGCGTAGCCGTCCAAACACGTCCGTTTCACTGAACGGGACGAGAACACGGTGCAAGGACACTACCACAGGGTTAGGGGTGTCGAGCAGGCCATGACAAGTATTTTTAGTTAAATTTTAGATGATCTAAATTGTTATATGCAGAAATGATTTTTCGGGGTAAAATTTATAACTAGCAACAGTCAATTAAGATAAATGAAATAAATACCACGTATCAACAATGATAGCTGAAATTAGTAGAGTTGGACTCAGTTGTTACAACATCACCTTGGACACGTCGGCTAGCGAACTTCGTGTCCGAGTTGCTTCGGATGAAGCGAGAGCCCGTAAAAAGACTCGATGATGTGGTGCCCTTTCCGACGAGGAGATCGAGATTGGAGATGCCACGAGGAGCTTGGGATGGTGGCCAAAGACTGAAGGACACGGATCGATCGTTATAGCTTTTCCAACCCTTCTTTAGTTTGCTAGTTATAGCTTAATGGTTCGATCCAGGATTAAAGTCTGCGATAGCGCCGGTTTCAAGTTTTGAAAAAGTTTTAGTTTCCGCATTTTGGCCTCGGACAGGCGGCCGGGGCGCTACCGTAGACTTACATGGTATCAGAGCCACGCCATTAACCTTTACTAGCTTGCTCTAATGTGTTTAAAACATCGATCGAACGAAATTTCCGAAACCGCGATTCCATTTCATGAAGTTTCTGTCGAATTTTTTTTGTGGTATAAAAATTATTTTG
Source organism: Agapanthus africanus (assembly GCA_030015575.1). Classification (NCBI taxonomy): domain Eukaryota; kingdom Viridiplantae; phylum Streptophyta; class Magnoliopsida; order Asparagales; family Amaryllidaceae; genus Agapanthus; species Agapanthus africanus. The sequence goes on from JASDDO010000012.1 coordinate 274,341,347, forward strand.
AGTATTTCAGAAAATCAGGCAGGCTTTTTTTTAAAGAAATCTAAGAAAATTTGGTACACTGATCTAACCATAGCGCCGCGGAACCGCGGCACTGCCATCGTTTTGGCCGCGGTTCCGCCGCACTACTGTAGCATTAGGGCACCAGTTTTTCTACAGTGGTCTCTGAGTTGGTATTGGGGTTTCAGGTAATTTTAGTTTTGGCCCAGATTATTTTGAGTACTGGGAATTGTGCTTCGGGCCCACTTCTGGAAATTTTGTCGATCGAAAAATTTAAATATGTTAGTTTACAATACTTACATTATACCTGCGACCGTGAATGTCATTTGATCGGTAAATCTTGTCTAATTGCTATAGCCCTTTTAGACGGATTTGCGAACCTGACATGCACGTTGATGTTGTGGTGCTGTGATGTTGCGGGTTGTCGTGGTGGATAGCTTCGTGCAATGTTAGTACAGTTTTGGTATTATTTGTACATTTGATATTACGGGGCGAGCGTCCGACATGTGGAATGCCGTCACTGGCTGTTTGTATATTATTCTTTTGGGGCACGACCGGGCTGAGGTCGTTGTACCCGTTGTATATTTTTTCTTTCTTTACTAGGATTACCCCGTGGTGGGGTGCACGGATAGCCGGGTTCTAGAGGTCAACGAGCCCGCATCTCATGGATTTGAGACGGAGGGGGCTTTACTTTAGAATTGGCGGGCTAATCGCCGCACTCGTAGGGGGTACAAGTTGACCCAAGGAGGGGTGCTCAAGTTACCGGATTCCGTGAAGTGCTGGGTTGTCCATTCACTTTGCTGTAGGGGGCTGCTTCGCTTCAGGTTTTGGCAGGTAACTTTCCGCGCCCGTAGGGGTCTAGGATTTCATTGCACAGTCTATCCACACGACCAGGGGAACGTCGGGTTTCAGTAGCGGCTCTATGAAACCCGGGGATCCCAGATTATCTGTAATGTTCTGTGATGCTTATTACTCCCTGTGATGTTGCATTTTATCATGCCTCGAGCGATTATTATATATTGATATATATATACTAGTATATGTTGTATATGTTTTACACCCGCGCTAGTCCAGTCCCCGCTCTGTCGTTAGTTAAGTAACCTAACGGGTGATGACGGGACCTAGTGGCCAATGCGGATGGCATATACATACATCATATTTTCGTTCTTTTGTGGTGTGATTAATTGATGGGACTGCATTGATTCGGATAAATGCAAGCTAAACAAACCTGTTTGATGTTGTTGGAACATTTTTCAAAAAAAGCTGTTATTGCAAGGACGTTCTCTTTTGCTTTGGACAGTGGTATTCGGTTATGAATATCCAGCACCTCAGTCGACGAGGCAAGGGCCGAGATCCTTTCAACGGGAGTGACCCCTTGAGCAGAAGTTTGCGTCTGGGTAATAACTTCACTATAGCTGATTACTTTTTTCTTTACATCATTGTATTCAGTTGAAATATCTTGCACCTCATTCTACGGGGAAAGAGCCGAGATCCCTTCAACGGGTGTGACCTCTTTAGCAAAGGTTTTCGCCACTATACTTTTATAAAAGGCTATCCGGTTCCTTCAACGATATCAAGTTCATGTAACATTTCAAAAAAATAAAATATTATTTTTTGGGAATTTTTATAATTTAATATTATTTTATTGAATATTTTAATATTTTGGTATAATTAAATACAGAATTTTTTTTGAAAAATTATGGAAAATTCTAAAATAGGGTATTTTATGGAATTATGTCATTTAAAAGTTTTTATGATTAATTATATGCTAATTTAGTGTTAATCGCGATTAAAAATCGCTAATCGGTTTTTTAGCATTTTGTGCAAAACATGCACATATCATTTTTCTTTACACTTGTGCATTTTCTACCATGGTTGTTCATTTGGGTTCACTATTCTAGTGAGAAGGTTTTGGAGAAAAGGAAAAAGAAAAGAAAACGGAATAAGGAATAAGATAATAAGGTATGGGTGAGAGAGAGAAAAGGGGGGTGTGACCTTTGACTTGTGTGCAACCTTCCTCCATTATTCTTCACCATTTCTCTCTCCCACTTCCTCTCCTCCTGCTAAAGCAGTTTCCTCTCCCTCCTCCCTCTTCTTCAATCCTCCAAAACACCATGATAATCTCATCAAAACCTCACTTCCTTTTTACATAAAATGTGCACAAGCTTGCAAGCTATAGGATGGACCAAGAAAGCTTTCATTTTTGCGTTGTTGAGGATTCATGTGGGTCTTATGAAGTAATTCCTTCACAATTAGAGTGGTATTTCTTGTTCTTAAGCTTCGATTCAAGTTTCATATCGATATTGTGTGTTTTTGTGGATTTGAGGAAAACCTAGTTAGGGTAAGAGGGAATTTTGTGTTGTAATGTGAAATTGAGCCTAGTGGAGGTTATGTAAAGACCCTAGTGCATGAATTGAGACCCAAACCTGAAACTTAAGACCCGGAGTGCGGATTTAGAAACCAATATCGGAAAAGTTATGAAATCTGGGAAGCTTATATGAGATTTGCTATCACCCGAAACATCCTAAAATAAAATTGATTGGACAGTGAGATGTGCAGGCACCCAGGAACCACCATACAAAACCCTAGCCTCTAATTCCCTTTCCTGGCCGCAAATTTATCCATTCTGGACGCAATTTGCTGCCAGACCATGGTGGATTTGCCTCGTTTTGGTTTTGGTGTTCCCTCATCAGTAGTTTAGACCCCTGGCATTTATAGATTTGTCTAATTTGACCTAGGGTAAAATCTGGAGCCTATTTCCTTAGTTGTTGTTTTGAATTCGTGTTTCCGTATTCCGTATTGTGAATTCTGAATTTGTGTATTGCGTTTTACCTCGACTACTTGGCGTTTATACGACGATATCGAGGTTTGTTGTTGGTTTTGAGGGCGTCGTCCACAGGTTCTAACCTATAGGCCTTAGCGTATCATTTTGGGATTCATATGTCGTTTTAGTTTTGAATTGGTTCTGATACGCATTTGCGATACGTTAATATGTAGGTACCCCATGAAGACTTCGGGACGACAAGTAAAACGCGTGGTGACGTCGACAAATGAAGACGCAAGGTGAGTAGATTACATCTACGGGGGAAGTCGGGTGGATGGCGTATAGCACCCCCGTAGTCCGTATTTGATATACTATATATGATAGTTATAGTGTGTCGTGGTTATTGTGTTAGGTGTATTATGGATAGTTTAGGGTTAAAAGCAACTAGTGTGGTTCATAATCGCGAACCCTATAATAGATTTACACCTACACGTACACCCTTGCATATTCATTATACGTGTACTGTGTTTGATGATATTGGATGACTTTGGAGATGAGTCGATGATTTTGGGCATTGTGCCGCAAGATCGGTGATTTGATATGATTCGTATTTGGGGATACGACATGTGATCTCTAGCGGGCCTTTGGACGTGTGCTTACACACGCAGTATATAGATGGTATCAGTTGTACTAGACTTAGATCAGTACTGTAACATTTCAAAAAAGATAAAATGTTAATTTTGGGAATTTTTATAATTTAATATTATTTTATTGAATATTTTAATATTTTGGAATTATTAAATACAAATAAATGGGGAAAAATTTTGGAAAATTCTAAAATAGGGTAAATTAGAGAATTATGACATTTTAAAGTTTTTGTGATTAATTTGACACTAATTTAGTGTTAATCGCGATTAAAAATCGCTAATCGGTTTTTAGCTTTTTGTGCAACACATGCACATATCACATTTTCACACTTGTGCATTTTCTTGTCATGCTTTTCATTTGGGTTTACTATTTGATTGAGAAGGGTTTTAAAAGGAAAAAGAAAAGGAAAAGAATAAAGAAATGGGTAGTTGGTGAGAGAGAGAGGTATGGGCTTCATTGACTAAGGACTTAACCATTTCTCCTCTCATTTCCCTCCCTCTTCTCCCTTCTCCTGCTGTTGCTCCTGCACCTCCTTTCCCTCCCCTCTTCAAGCTCCAAAACACCTCTAAAACAACCCCAAAACCCAATCTCCATTTCATTAAATGTGTGCACAATCCCTAGATCTACACTTGGTGCTAAAGAAGCAAGGATTTTGGCCACTAGGGGCAACTCAAGAAAATTCTTGAGTTGCCAAATGAGGTATTTTCTGGACCTTAAACTTAGTTTATGCATTTCCTTTACCCTCATATTAAGATCGAATCGATATTGTGTGATATTGTGGACTTGTGGATAACCTAGTTAGGGTTGTGATGATTTATGGGTTGTAATATGGAATTGAGGTCAGTAGAGCTTATACCATCACCCTAGTGTATGAATTGGAAACCCAAAACCTGAAGCTTAAACCATAATACGGATTTTAGAAACCGATATCGGGGAATTTATGAAATCTGTGAAGGGTATATTGAATCTGCTATCACCCGAGACACCCTAAATTAAAATTGATTGGACAGTGACACGTGCAGGCACCCAGGAAGCTAACCCCAAGACCCCAGCTCCCACTTCTTCTTCCCGGCCGCCAATTTATCCCCAATGGCCACAAATTGCGGCCTGGGTCCCACCATTTTGGCTCGTATTGGTTCTGTAGCTCCTACATGTTCATGTTAGACCCCTGATATATATAGATTTGTATAAAGTGACCTAGGGTAAAATCTGGGACATATTTCCTAAGTTGCTGTTTTAGATTCATGTTTCCGTATTCCGTATTTTTAATTCTGCAATTGTGGATTGTGTTTTGCCTCGATTATTTGGCGTTTATACGACGATATAGAGGATGTGTTGATGGTTTTGAAGGCGTGCCATGGGTTTTAACCTATAGGCCTCTTATCGTATCATTTTGGATTTCATGTGCCGTTTTAGCTTTGATTTGGTTTTAATGCGCATATACGATATTTTGATGTGTAGGTACCCCATGAAGACTTCGGGACGACAAGCAAGCGCGTGGCGACGTCCACAAATGAAGACGCTAGGTGAGTAGATTATATCTACTGGGGGAAGTCGGGTGGATGGCGTATAGCACCCCCGCAGTCCGTAGTTGTTATTATATATGATAGTTAGGTGTATTATGGATAGTGTAGGGTTAGAAGTGACTAGTGTAGTTCATAGTCGTGAACCCTAGAATAGAATTACACCTACACGCACACCCTTGCATATTACATATACTGGCACTGTGTTGATGATATTGGATGACTTTGGAGATGAGTCAATGATATTGGGCTTTGTGCCGCGAGATCGGTGATGTGATATGATTCGTATTTGGGATACGAATGTGATTCTTGCGGGCTTGGGATGTGTGTTTACCCCCGCATGCATACTTTATTGATGGTATCGATTTATACTAGACATAGAATAGTACCCCAGATTATATGATATGTTGATAGTGATACCTGAAGTGTGATGAAATAGTGTGATATTGACCCGTACCCAGCTATTGGGATGCCGTACGACGATTTACCGTATGAGCTTTACATTGATGATAGATCTGCACTCATGACTTGAGGATGTCATATGATATACTGTATCGTACGCGATACTATTGAGGCGGAATCATCGACTATTATATCTATATATATATCGACTTAGATGTTAGGCGGTTTCCTTACCTGTAGCTCAGCTTGTTAGTTCAGCTGTATAGTTTAGTGTAGTTATTAGATTAGATTAGACTCCTACCTATTTCAAAACTAGCGGGTCGTGGGTATTTTAAAAGACAGGTCAAGGGATCTACGGACATTTCAAAAGACGTATCTTTTCATAAAAACACCGTAGCCCCTATTTTCAAAACCCCATGATTCGTGATATTTCAAAAGGCACCATTTGTAGGACTTATATTAGATTAATGCAGATTAGTTATAGTTGCGTCTAGATTCAGCTCCCACTTTTTTTGTGGTTCGCTTTGCATCGCATTCTTATATTATGTTTCATACTCCATTATTGATATCATGCTGTTAGGACACCAGCACCATTACCGATGTTGCGTAGGTACTACGTACACTTACTTGCCGGCTCACACACATCTTCATCGGTAATTGCCATGTCACGTACACCTTAGAAAATACTATTGCTTGACATAACCTATTAGCTAATAGTTTAGACATTGTAGTTATTACCTGCTACTTCATGCATACTGATATTCATTGTTATGCCGCATTCATGGATTCTCATGCATATATTCACTATTTTACGTGTTACTGAGGTTTTGGATTTGGATTTCCGTGAGATTTTCTGGATTTGGAGGAAAACCGCAAAAACACAGATAAACATTTTCTCTCTTTTAAAATAAAAAGTGTGGTTTTCCCATGATGTATGAGTCGTCCACCATGAGTTTGCTGATGGATTTGGAAACCCGATTCGAGGAGACGGATGAACCGTTTCGGGTACATGGTGGACCCGGTGCGGTACCCCGGGGTAAGATGAATGTGGTGATGACGTTGAGCCTGGCAGGGGAGCACTACCGACCGGTGATTTTACCTGACGCGTCGGATATCCGGAGGATACTGTCGTGGTCTTGAGATTGATGGTAGGGGCCGGTCTGGACTGACGGTGCCCTAGATTTTGTGATTGGGATACAGAGATATCGAGATATTTGGATTATGTTTTGTGCCGATGTTAGGCACTGTTTTATGCTGATTTCATTATGATACCTCATTTTAAAAATACAAAGGAAATCTCACTAAAGTATGAAAACAGTTTCTTCATTTACATGTATTATGTTCTCATGCATTCATACCTCATTCTTATGTTATATTGCTACCTGAGGCACTGACACAGGCACAGGAGATTACACTCGGGTTAGATATTTACCCTAGCCTTGTTATAGGCTACATGTTTTATATTGAGGATTTTGTACTGATCGTTTTGACCTAGGATTATGTCTTGCGTTCGGTTTCTGCTTGTAGTTATTCTCTATTCACGAGTTGGCAACTCACCCCCGTTGTGCCACAGTTCTTGCAGGTTTTGCCGTACAGGTTCCTTTGCGGCATTTCTGGCACATTGCTTCCTTGCGGGTGAATTGCATTTGGTAGGTGGTTCCTTTTGCATCAAAACCACCATTGTACTTATATTATTCTTTGTATCTAGAATTTCCATCAACCAAATTTGTTTATTGTTTCAGACTCAGACTTTAGTGATGTTTTATTTGGCCTTAGAGTCGCGCTTAGTAGTATTGCGGTTTTCATGCTTACTGTGTTTCTTTTGGATCGATCCTCGCCTTTCGGCGTTGTATATTATATTGCATGTGTGGTTGTGACCGTCAATTGACGAAGAGCTAGCTCCCGCTTGGGGATGCCTTTTATCATTGTATATATGTTATGCTTGTTGTATCCCGTTCGGGGCCAGTATTTACAAAAGAAACTCTGCCGAAATTTTTAGAAAAGATTTTACCTTTTAAAAATGCACCTTCGGCTTAGTTATTTAAAAACCTCGAATTCAAACATATTTTCCTACACTTCTTTAAACCAGTTTTCTTCACTTACTCTTAAAATGGTTTTAGATTTCGGGGCTTTGGCTTACTTGGATCAGATGGAGTTCTATAGATTTCATATGGTTCGAGGGCTAGTCACGTGCTCTTTCGGGTCGTGACAAAGTTGGTATCAAAGCGCTAGGTTGACATTGGTTCGAGTCTAAGTTTGACTATGTGGAGCCTAGGGCGTTTATATATATACGGAACTTAGGCTTGACCTTACGGAACTTAGACTTAGTCGAGGGGGTATTAGACCCGAACTTTCGTCGTATAGGATGACCCTTGGTTGATGGAATAGGTGACTAAAGTAGAGTGACGTACCGTTGGTATGTTCCGCGGCATACTTACGACACGCCACTCCGCTTAAGGAACCTTAGGATGTACATATTTTCGAGATCAGTGATTCTCTTTATATCCATGATTATACATCCATTTGAGATCCCCGATTCTATTAGTCCATGATCATACCTTCATTGATGATGTTCCTTCTTATGATCGTGTATCCACTCTGGATCTGTTGTTTCCTTTCTTGCCATTGATCTGCTCTCTTCGATACTCGATTGAGGTTCCTGTCGCCATGTTTGAGCGCAGTTTGGGCTGCTGCTAGGGTTACGGTCAGTGCGAGCTCGTCTGGTACGAGGGCTGACCATTGTGTTTTCTGGTGACATGGGAACGTCTCGAGTTAGTATTGATGACTGTGACCTCAAGTGGAGGCGAGTGCTTGGTTTTGCACCGGATGATCGGGCCATTGTTAGAGCTGCCAGTTGAGAGAGGACTGTTGATGTACATCATACCTCAGAGATTATGATGTCGCCTACCGTGCAGACAGAGGGACCAGCTGTTGCTGAGATTGACGGGATGTCGCTTTCGGAGCTTACGAGCTTAGATTGTCGGAGCTTCCAGACAGATATGAGACAGATTATAGCTAGTCTACTCGATTTGAGAGACGAAGGTGATTCGTCCGATTTATGCACCGGAGCGGGCCCAGTTGAGTTGAAGATTTCCAGTGTGGAGAGTCTTACTCAGATCTAGGGCAGACCGATTCAGAGATGACCGCCCAAGCGTCGTCTTTCCTAGAGGATTGAGGCGCTGTTCGGCGTGCAGGTGAATGAGCCAGTTGCTGCTGCAAATGACGAGATATCGCCCAGATGGTTGGAGCTGCTGCAGCGTGAGCATATACTTAGAGAGATGATAGCGAGTCGCCAGTCACCTGAGGATGAATGACTAGGACATTTGGTTCGTCCGTTTACCGATGCGAGGTCATCAGATAGATTGATTCCAGCTAGAGACGACTTCACGCAGATTCGTTGAGAGTCGATTGAGACGATCGAATGTCAGGAGCCCATTTTCCAAGTTTAAAGTATACGGAAAGACATGCAGGTGATTCTATGGACCCTCTAGAAGAATGAAACCCTAACTCGACTTAATGACCGTGTGAAAGCCTTTGAACCTTAGGGTTTACGGCAGTTCCGCGGCGCCATTAGTGAGGCTTGGGTTTGCCCTTCTACGGCTGGACCACCGACGCTGAGGCATGTACTCGATACTATTAAACTGTACTCAAGATGTTGATCTCTTGGGGGATTATATGGTTCTGACGAGTCGATCGAATGTTTCGACATCATTCGGATATCATGTGATGGGATGCATTGCTTGGGAGACTCCAGATACGAGTATAGCCGTTGGAGCATAGTCTATGCAGCCACGATGAGACGAGTCCGAATCAGTCGACATTGAAGCAGAGTGAAGAAAAGAGTTCGTAAGAGATTTCGACGAGATGACGTCCCACTCCGCTGACATTAGAGATGTGATACGCACCCAGAGGCGTTGTATATGGATATATCTTCCAGAAATAAGCGCGATAAGTATGCAGCCGTTCCGGAACAAGAATTTGCTTCAGCAAGGGATGATGACTTCTGGGCAATTCGGCAGGGATGAGATTTGAGAGAGACTTCGACATGACCATTCTGGAATACTATACGAGAAGACCTGACCCAGGAGTGGTCATATTGCGCACAACCAGCAGGCCAGAGTTAGCATTGTCGACGAGGTAGTTGACCAGATTCGGATAAAGGAACTTACCCAGATGCATTGCGAATCGATCAAGGACGGACGAGTATTGAGTATTCCTCCGATGGTTGGGACGTGTTCCCGAGGGCCTGTTCGGCCTGACATCTTCTACAGAATGATGAAGCTACAGAGTACGCGATTTTGAGTCCGTGTGAGAGACTTCAGATTGACCGTGGCCGAGAACAGTGCAGTGCGTAGATATGCATGGCGTGACGTCATAGTGGACGACGATAGAGACAGGTGGAACCAGAGGTTCGGGCGAGATGTTGACGAGCTGTCATTGCTTCCCGTCGAGACCAGAGGTCAGATATGCTTACAGAGGCATTGGGATGCAATCAGATTCCGAGAAATATTGTGCTGAGGACACAGATGTCTATCGAGTGAGAAGAGATTATGCAGGAGAGCCAGCCTCTGTACAGTTCGGCATAGGCAAGATCGGAAGAGACCTTGAGCAGGATTCCTTCCAGGACATTGCTGTAATGATGTTTGCACCCAGGATCAGATATGTGACGTGCATTCAGAGAGCCAGAGGCCGACGCCAGTGATGGGCTGCCTCACGAGTGGTCGTGAGGATTGACCGATAGGTGACCAGAGAAGTGCCAGAACGGAATCGTCCCCGTTAGCACACCTGACAGGGCCGATGAGCCGATTGACTGCGAGATAGGTAATCCTCAGATAAGATAAGGACCCAGAGTCAGAGGGCGCCAGACCGTGAGCAAGAGGCAAGTAGATATCTTGCGCTGCTAGCAGTAGATGCACCGACTCCTTCTCGACCTCGAAGGAGGAACTACCGACGACGGTACTATGATTTATGATTTTGTGATTCGATTATCACGTATCCGTCATTTTGGATTTCGGTATTTTGGGCGTTCTGTTTGCATGATTTAGTTTTGATGACTGAGTTTCATGATATTTGTTTCATGCACCCACTGAATATTTATATTTTGCGCATAGTTATTACATTCGAGGTTTTGATTGTGAATTCACGCCCACCTTATACAGTGATTTGATTTACACTTCCAGCAGAGTTTTCATGCACCTTTAGTGTTTTGATATACGATTTTGGTGCACGCCAGATGCACTAAATCGGGATTCTTCGTGCATGTTACATGCACCTGATTTGGTTGCTGTCAGGCACACACGTTGCCTATGACAGATGTTTCGTGCACACCCGTTGCACCTAGATGTTGCTTTGTACACCTATATGACACATATATGGATTTTGATTCCTTGCGCACCAGACGCATAAGATATTCTCTATGTATTGATGTCTTCGGAGCCCCGACAAATTGGAGTATTACAAAAATTGTTTTAGTATTGGGGGTTTAAATTTAAATTCGGGGACCGAATTTCTTTAAGGGGGGTAGATTGTAACATTTCAAAAAAGATAAAATGTTAATTTTGGGAATTTTTATAATTTAATATTATTTTATTGAATATTTTAATATTTTGGAATTATTAAATACAAATAAATGGGGAAAAAATTTTGGAAAATTCTAAAATAGGGTAAATTAGAGAATTATGACATTTTAAAGTTTTTGTGATTAATTTGACACTAATTTAGTGTTAATCGCGATTAAAAATCGCTAATCGGTTTTTAGCTTTTTGTGCAACACATGCACATATAACTTTTTCACACTTGTGCATTTTCTTGTCATGCTTTTCATTTTGGTTTACTATTTGAGTGAGAAGGGTTTTAAAAGGAAAAAGAAAAGGAAAAGAATAAAGAAATGGGTAGTTGGTGAGAGAGAGAGGTATGGGCTTCATTGACTAAGGACTTAACCATTTCTTCTCTCATTTCCCTCCCTCTTCTCCCTTCTCCTGCTGTTGCTTCTGCACCTCCTTTCCCTCCCCTCTTCAAGCTCCAAAACACCTCTAAAACAACCCCAAAACCTAATCTCCATTTCATTAAATGTGTGCACAATCCCTAGATCTACACTTGGTGCTAAAGAAGCAAGGATTTTGGCCACTAGGGGCAACTCAAGAAAATTCTTGAGTTGCCAAATGAGGTATTTTCTGGACCTTAAACTTAGTTTATGAATTTCCTTTACCCTCATATTAAGATCGAATCGATATTGTGTGATATTGTGGACTTGTGGATAACCTAGTTAGGGTTGTGATGATTTATGGGTTGTAATATGGAATTGAGGTCAGTAGAGGTTATACCATCACCCTAGTGTATGAATTGGAAACCCAAAACCTGAAGGTTAAACCATAATACGGATTTTAGAAACCGATATCGGGGAATTTATGAAATCTGTGAAGGTTATATTGAATCTGCTATCACCCGAGACACCCTAAATTAAAATTGATTGGACAGTGACACGTGCAGGCACCCAGGAAGCTAACCCCAAGACCCCAGCTCCCACTTCTTCTTCCCGGCCGCCAATTTATCCCCATTGGCCGCAAATTGCGGCCTGGGTCCCACCATTTTGGCTCGTATTGGTTCTGTAGCTCCTACATGTTCATGTTAGACCCCTGATATATATAGATTTGTATAAAGTGACCTAGGGTAAAATCTGGGACATATTTCCTAAGTTGCAGTTTTAGATTCATGTTTCCGTATTCCGTATTTTTAATTCTGCAATTGTGGATTGTGTTTTGCCTCGATTATTTGGCGTTTACACGACGATATAGAGGATGTGTTGATGGTTTTGAAGGCGTGCCATGGGTTTTAACCTATAGGCCTCTTATCGTATCATTTTGGATTTCATGTGCCGTTTTAGCTTTGATTTGGTTTTAATGCGCATATACGATATTTTGATGTGTAGGTACCCCATGAAGACTTCGGGACGACAAGCAAGCGCGTGGCGACGTCCACAAATGAAGATGCTAGGTGAGTAGATTATATCTACTGGGGGAAGTCGGGTGGATGGCGTATAGCACCCCCGCAGTCCGTAGTTGTTATTATATATGATAGTTAGGTGTATTATGGATAGTGTAGGGTTAGAAGTGACTAGTGTAGTTCATAGTCGCGAACCCTAGAATAGAATTACACCTACACGCACACCCTTGCATATTACTTATACTGGCACTGTGTTGATGATATTGGATGACTTTGGAGATGAGTCAATGATATTGGGCTTTGTGCCGCGAGATCGGTGATGTGATATGATTCGTATTTGGGATACGAATGTGATTCTTGCGGGCTTGGGATGTGTGTTTACCCCCGCATGCATACTTTATTGATGGTATCGATTTATACTAGACATAGAATAGTACCCCAGATTATATGATATGTTGATAGTGATACCTGAAGTGTGATGAGATAGTGTGATATTGACCCGTACCCAGCTATTGGGATGCCGTACGACGATTTACCGTATGAGCTTTACATTGATGATAGATCTGCACTCATGACTTGAGGATGTCATATGATATACTGTATCGTACGCGATACTATTGAGGCGGAATCACCGACTATTATATCTATATATATATCGACTTAGATGTTAGGCGGTTTCCTTACCTGTAGCTCAGCTTGTTAGTTCAGCTGTATAGTTTAGTGTAGTTGTTAGATTAGATTAGACTCCTACCTATTTCAAAACTAGCGGGTCGTGGGTATTTTAAAAGACATGTCAAGGGATCTACGGACATTTCAAAAGACGTATCTTTTCATAAAAACACCGTAGCCCCTATTTTCAAAACCCCATGATTCGTGATATTTCAAAAGGCACCATTTGTAGGACTTATATTAGATTAATGCAGATTAGTTATAGTTGCGTCTAGATTCAGCTCCCACTTTTTTTGTGGTTCGCTTTGCATCGCATTCTTATATTATGTTTCATACTCCATTATTGATATCATGCTGTTAGGACACCAGCACCATTACCGATGTTACGTAGGTACTACGTACACTTACTTGCCGGCTCACACACATCTTCATCGGTAATTGCCATGTTACGTACACCTTAGAAAATACTATTGCTTGACATAACCTATTAGCTAATAGTTTAGACATTGTAGTTATTACCTGCTACTTCATGCATACTGATATTCATTGTTATGCCGCATTCATGGATTCTCATGCATATATTCACTATTTTACGTGTTACTGAGGTTTTGGATTTGGATTTCCGTGAGATTTTCTGGATTTGGAGGAAAACCGCAAAAACACAGATAAACATTTTCTCTCTTTTAAAATAAAAAGTGCGGTTTTCCCATGATGTATGAGTCGTCCACCATGAGTTTGCTGATGGATTTGGAAACCCGATTCGAGGAGACGGATGAACCGTTTCGGGTACATGGTGGACCCGGTGCGGTACCCTGGGGCAAGATGAATGTGGTGATGACGTTGAGCCTGGAAGGGGAGCACTACCGACCGGTGATTTTACCTGACGCGTCGGATATCCGAAGGATACCGTCGTGGTCTTGAGATTGATGGTAGGGGCCGGTCTGGACTGACTGTGCCCTAGATTTTGTGATTGGGATACAGAGATATCGGGATATTTGGATTACGTTTTGTGCCGATGTTAGGCACTGTTTTCTGCTGATGTTAGGCACAGTTTTATGCTGATTTCATTATGATACCTCATTTTAAAAATACAAAGGAAATCTCACTAAAGTATGAAAACAGTTTCTTCATTTACATGTATTATGTTCTCATGCATTCATACCTCATTCTTATGTTATATTGCTACCTGAGGCACTGACACAGGCACAGGAGATTACACTCGGGTTAGATATTTACCCTAGCCTTGTTATAGGCTACATGTTTTATATTGAGGATTTTGTACTGATCGTTTTGACCTAGGATTATGTCTTGCGTTCGGTTTCTGCTTGTAGTTATTCTCTATTCACGAGTTGGCAACTCACCCCCGTTGTGCCACAGTTCTTGCAGGTTTTGCCGTACAGGTTCCTTTGCGGCATTTCTGGCACATTGCTTCCTTGCGGGTGAATTGCATTTGGTAGGTGGTTCCTTTTGCATCAAAACCACCATTGTACTTATATTATTCTTTGTATCTAGAATTTCCATCAACCAAATTTGTTTATTGTTTCAGACTCAGACTTTAGTGATGTTTTATTTGGCCTTAGAGTCACGCTTAGTAGTATTGCGGTTTTCATGCTTACTGTGTTTCTTTTGGATCGATCCTCGCCTTTCGGCGTTGTATATTATATTGCATGTGTGGTTGTGACCGTCAATTGACGAAGAGCTAGCTCCCGCTTGGGGATGCCTTTTATCATTGTATATATGTTATGCTTGTTGTATCCCGTTCGGGGCCAGTATTTACAAAAGAAACTCTGCCGAAATTTTTAGAAAAGACTTTACCTTTTAAAAATGCACCTTCGGCTTAGTTATTTAAAAACCTCGACTTCAAACATATTTTCCTACACTTCTTTAAACCAGTTTTCTTCACTTACTCTTAAAATGGTTTTAGATTTCTGGGCTTTGGCTTACTTGGATCAGATGGAGTCCTATAGATTTCATATGGTTCGAGGGCTAGTCACGTGCTCTTTCGGGTCGTGACAAGTACCCCAGATTATATTAGATGATGATAATGATACCTGATATTTGTTGAGAGGAATGTGATATTGACCCATAACCAGTTATTGGGATGTCGTACGACGATTTACCGTACGAGCCTATATTGATGATTGATCTGCACTCTTGACATGATGATTGGCATATGATATACTGTATCGTACGCGATACTATTGAGGCGGGATCACCGACTATTATATTATATTATATATATATATATATCGACTCAGATTTAGGTGGTTTCCTTACCCCTCCGGATGGACTGGGCTTAGTAGATGTTAGACTAGACCCGAGTCATACCTATTTCAAAACTAACGAATCGGGAATATCTTAAGGACAAGTAAAGGGATTCTACGGGTATTTTCAAAAGACGCATCTATTCTTAAAAACACCGTAACCCTTATTTTACTAAAACCGCAATTCGTCTTATTTCAAATGGCACCACTGCATGACATGTACATATTGGAGTAGATTCTTCTCTGTTGCGTTGATTTATTCGATTCCGCATCTCATTGTATGTGCATACTATTATTCCATGTTGCATGATATCCTGTTATACTTGCATTTCATTTATATGTCACATACATCATGTTTTCTGATTATACGCATCGAGATATTCGTTTTCATGATATTTCTGGATTTGGGAACCGTGGATAATTTCAAAGGAAAGTATGTGCTTATTTGAAAAACCCGGTTTCCTTGATATGATATTTGCGCCGCCAACATGAGATTTATCGGTTCTGATTTTATACCCCTTACGTGGAGTGTGTGCCGTATGAGGGTACTTGGTGGGGCCCGATATATGAGATAGTGGGGCTGACCCGGACTGACGGATGCCCGATATATGAGATAGTCGGGCTGGCCCGGACTGACGGATGCCCGATATATGAGATAGTGGGGCTGACCCGGACTGACGGATACCCGATATATGAGATAGTGGGCTGACCCGAACTGACGGATGCCCGATATATGAGATAGTGGGCTGACCCGGACTGACGGATGCCCGATATATGAGTACTTACGTGCCGATGTTAGGCACAGGTTTCTTGATGTTTTCCATGATTTTGATTATATCCTCACATTTACATGCATGATGCTTATTGTCATTGGGTGACGAGTGGACGGGATCCACGGTTATACGGACTTTGATCACATATAGACTTTTATTACATTGATCATACTCCATTTGTATATATAACAGGGTATGAGGGCGCTGTTATATATACCCTTACACCAATATTAGTGGAATGGGACGCTAATATATATGTATTGATATCCTTTTTGATTCTTCATCATATTTACATCATGCAGACATACCTTATGTTTATGACATGTTATTACCTGAGGCACTGGCACGAGACTTTGGCACTACCTACATGTTTAGATGTACATTGCCACCTTTTCATGCTTCAGGCTTATTCTTTGAGGTTTATATATTTGATTGTATTGACCTAGGATTATGTCATGCATTCGATTTCTGCTTGTAGATATTCTCTATTCACGAGTTGGCAACTCACCCCCGTTGTGCCACAGTTCTTGCAGGTTTTGCCGTACAGGTTCCATAGCGGCATTTCTGGCACACTGCTTCCTTTGCGGGTGAATTTCTTTTGGTAGGTAGGTTCTTTGCATTAGAACCACCCTTGTATATGTATAATTCATTGTATCTAGAAATTCCATCAACCAAAACTTGTATATTGTTTCAGACTTAGACACTAGTGATGTATTATTTCGACCTTTGAGTCGCGTGTTGCAGTATGACGGTTTTCATGTTATTGTGAGTTTTGATCCTCGCCTTTCGGCGTTCTATATTATATTGCTTGTGTGGTTGTGACCGTCGATTGACGAAGAGATAGCTCCCGCTTGGGGATGCCTTTTATCATTGCATATATATTGTTCTTGTTGTACCCCGTTCGGGGCCAGTATTTACAAAAGAAACTCTGCCGAAATTTTTAGAAAAGACTTTACATTTTTAAAATGCATATTCGCTTAGTTATTGATTGTAACAATTTCTGTGATTGTAATAAATCGAATCAAATTGTAAAGAAATCACAACCAAAAATTATTTGACCGCAATCAACTACGGTGTCGGATTGTAGTTAGTATGTGAGTGCGGATCGTCCACAGGGAAAGTGTAATGGTTCGTCTTTTGAATTAGATGAGTTGAATCTTTAAAGAAAGAAAACAAAACAATTCAAGCTTTATAGTTGATGTTCAAGAATGAGAAAATACTAGATCTAAGAAAACATTAAAAGATAGAATCAAGAATTGATAGTTCGTTGATTTTTCCAAACCAAATCTCAAGAATCGAAATGAGGCTCGTAGGAATCGATCGGATCTATAGATGTGATGTAATCTTACAATTACGTATACTTATCCTTCGATGAATTGATACTAGATCGATGATGATCGTTCGAGAATTAGGGATTTCTTGTGAAACTAGGGTTTCATCTTATCCCTTGTTCTTTCGTCGATGTCATTCACATTCTAGCCTCTAGTAAATTCAAGAAACGATCTTAGATCCCTAATTTCGAGCGATCACAATCAAGGAAGCATCGCAACGAAACTAGGTTGTCGATTCTTGAACTTGCTAGGGTTTACAAAACTCGTAGGACTTAAAAATAGTATTAAGATTTGTTACATCATCATTCTACAATCGTCTCGACTCCTTAACGAGCGGAGTTTTACTCACACATCACAACAAGAACAACAATTACAAATTGAGATCTAATCATGATGCAAGAATTAAAAGAAAGCAAAATAAAAGAATTTCACCTTTTATTTATATCAACAATTTCGTTACAATCACTCAAGAACTACAAGAGGAAGAACTTGATCGTCGATTTGGCTTCGCTCGTCTCCGTGGATCGCGGATCGGCTTGGATCACTTGCCCGATTGAAGATCGGCTCGGCTCCTAAAAGGTTGAAGGCTTCTCGCTTGATTTGGTACTCAAGATCTTGGATTAGGAGTGGAATTAGGGTTAGGGTTTCGCACAAGCCTTGTCACGAGACTTGTGGAAGAAAATGGTGTAGAATGAACCAATGGTTATTGATTTTGATTAAAGATTGATTAGCCTTTAACCCTAGGTCTAGGTTCCTATTTATAGATAACTAACCCTAGATCTAGGATTTCAAATTCTAAGTTTCCCTCCTAAAGTTTGTTGAAGAAATTCAAATTTCCCTCCAAAAGTTAGTTAGGGGAGAAGGTTATAGATGAGGATTAGTTAGGAGGAGCTTCTAGAAGAGGATTAATTAGGAGCTTTAATTAGGATTAGCCTTCCTTAATTTTCTTTGCTGATCTGGCAGTATCTTCGAGAGAGTTCTGGAATTTGTGGTATCAGAAATGAATGTGGGCCATGGTAGAAACATTGTGCACCAAAAATCAACTGATGACGTCACCCATTAGCCGCGGATGCGCGGCACATGCAAGCTCCCTGCCGCGGATCCGCGGCTTCATTTGGGCTTTGGGCTTTGCTCTTTCAGGGTTGAACTTGGGCTGTTGTATGGGCCTTCTTCTGATGTATTGAATTATCTAATTTCTTCTGCATTGATGCCAGATCTGAAATGATTGAATTGGCTTATTGTTTGATCAGCTTCTTTTGATTTTCTTCCGTATTTCCTGCACAGACTCAAGACAAGTGTTGCGCAAATACAGAAATGATGCGATGCCATGAAATGCGGTTAATTTCCTTTAAAGTGTCGGTTTAAAAGTCTAACACATGCAATCTCATATTTTGTGACAGATTTGCTAATATGTAGAATATGAATGCCGAACACTTCTAAATGTATGCAATTGTTAAGGAAATTGCCGGCTAAAATATACAATATTTTCGGCTGATCAAATACCCCCAAACTTAATTTCGATCGTCTCGAGCGAATGTTTTATTAAAAAGAGAAGGAGAAAATAAAGAAAGAGAAAAAACTAACTAGCACACTTTCGTAGGCAACACGATTGCACTGAGCACGTGCAACAAGCCTTTAAACCTCTAGGTGTCCCTAGTAGGAGGAGTGTTGTCTCCTGAGGGTTTTAAGCGGATTGCACCCACAAAATCCAATAATAAAAGAAAGATCATGAATATTACATTTAAAGACAAGAATTGTAAAAGAAAAGTCTTGAAAATTAGGGTTTCCAACTAAGCTAGCTTTTCGGTTGTCATGAGCCCTATCTTAATGATCATGAAAAGATGTCAGAAATCACGTCCTCCCTCAATAAAACATCGTCTTATTCTTCATTCATATCTTTCTTCCAAACATCGATCATATCACCCTGCGTGTGTGTAAAGACATCCCTACACCCGGAGAATTCAATTCAAGCTATCATACTCTTGCCCATCAACCTCAGTACTTTTTGATAAACGAGATTGCTTACACACTTTCATGCGACCGTTAATACTTCTTGAGTTACTAACCGACCGATTACTAATGTGCTTGCTAACTTGGTGTATTTTCCTAGTCTTGCACCACCTCAGGCATAACAGTGACTCCCAGACCAGTTGGCCTTAGGGCACTAGGTGAAGAAGCACCCTTTTGCTATATATTTTTTTTATTGCCCTTGGTGATAACAAAACCAGTGTCCATTTTTCTCACCATTTTCAAAATACTTTTTTTTCATACTTTTGGCTTTAAGACAAGAGCATTTCAAGGTATCCTCTACTATCCCAGGCTTTAAGATGTGTGTAAGTGCGAATAGCAGGGTAGCAACGTTCAAAATGTTTGGCTTCCAGAATAGAAACTATTTTTCAGACTTATTTTTATCCTCAGATTAGTGACGTCTTTCATCTTACTAACCCTTGGGACAACGGCTCATAACTACTTATTACTAGTTCGTATAAGAAGACTTCTAATTTTCTTAGTTTTCTTAAATTTTTCTAATCTCATGGATGTAATTTTTCACTATCTAAACTTTCATTATCTTATTTATGTACAAAAAATATTTTTATAGTTTAGAATTTTTTTTAAATTTTTATGGTTTTTGAAAATGTTTTGTGCTTATGCAATGTATGATGCAAATGATGCGAAAATAAGCACAAACCTACCCAAACTTGTTTTCAACAGTGTCCTCACTGTTGCCTTCCGCTAAATCTCGAAAAACCTGTAAGCTTGGGAGGAATTTATTAGTGGGGGCAAAATATTTAAGTGAAGAACCTCCCCCAAACTTATTTTTGGCTCAAAATTTTGTAAAAATTTTCTTTTCAAGAGCCAGAAAAAATGTCCCCCCAAACTTGAGTTATGCAATGTTAAGCTTTTAAAATCACAAGTGGGGGTCAAAATTCAGTGGTCGATGCCAAGCTTTGCAAAGACCAAATGTCAACATCAACCATTCAAAAAATTTATCAATGCAGTGCTCGGGTTGGTGGAAGAAGAATTGGGGAAAGGTTAAGTGGTGGAATAGAATGTGTGTGCGTCTCATTTTGGAGAGACGATGCAGTGAATGTGATGGATTGTTTCCTGATTTAAAATCAGGAAAGCTTCTGTGGAAAGCTTCAAAAAGGGGCCACGTGCTTACACGTGACCAGCAGTCACGTGTTGACACGTGACCTATAAAGTGAAGAAATGGCGCACATTGAGTCGCTGAGCAAAGTCAAGGAAAAGAGCTTCAGAAGAGGTCACGTGCTCCCACGTGACCAGGGTCACGTGTCGACACGTGACGTTCAAAGCAGCAAACTCGCTCTCCAATTGAACCGAGGAAAGAAGTGCCAGACAGGGGTCACGTGCTCACACGTGACCAGGGGTCACGTGGTAGCACGTGATGGCTAAAACAGCAACCAGAAGACAGCGCAGAAAGAAAGAGGATCCTTCGCCCCAAAGGGGGTCACGTGTCTACACGTGACCATAGGTCACGTGGTCACACGTGACCGGCTTTCAAAGCCCATTTTTGATGACAGAATTAAATTCTGAAGGAAATTTGAATCTTTCCAAAGGAAAGTGATTATCTGAGACCAATCAAATTAAAGATTTAGAGATGATTAAATATCGTCTATCTATGGAAAATCTCGGGTTTGGAAAGATTTCCCCCTTAAATCTAACCAAAATAACAAAGCAGAATCTCTGGATTTAAAATCCAATGGTGAATAAAATTCACCCAATAATCCAAAGGTCCAAAACGAATGATGGATACAAATCAAATCTCTCAGTGAAGATTCATCAAAAAACTAATTCATTCGGCTGCTTCTCCTATAAATAGGAGCCAAAAGACATATATGCAGAGATACATATGCGCAGAGAAAGAAAAAAGGAGAAAAGCTTTGATACTTGGAAAAGACTTGGATCTTCTGCAAAAACCCTAGGTAAGAAAGGGAAGGCTTTCGGAAAGAAAGAGAATTTAATTCTCAACAGAGTTTAACTCTAATATATAAAACAGAAGAACACATCTCTTCTCTCTTTGATAGAGGATCTGGAAAGTGCACATCTCCCCTTAAGGTTGAGAATTTAATTCTCAATGGGTCGAGATCCTGCCATACAGATCCAAAACATAGAGAAGGAATGCAAGCATGAGAATTTAATTCTCGCAGAACTATAGGAATTCAATTCCTTTAAAATAAAATTAGGGCTCGACCCTGTATCATGGGAATTTAATTCCTTCAAAATAAAAAGAAGCAGGTTTTAACCCTAATTAAGAACATAGTTCTGTTGAAACAGCAGGAATTTGATTCCCTTAATCATAATTCTTTAAAACGGGAAGTTTAGCTCCTTAAAAGCTTTCATTAGGGTTTAACCCTATTAAGTTCTTCACATATGTGAGGAATTTAATTCCTACAGAAAATTCAGAGTTCAACTCTGTTTCAGAATATAAATCTGCAAAAGGAAGTAGGAATTTAATTCCTTTGAAAATTAAAGGCCCGAGGAATTTAATTCCTGAAAAAAGATCAACAGATCCTCTAAAAACGACACACATAGAGGCAGGGTCACGTGCCACCACGTGACCCCCCAAGAGATCTACAGAAACCCTTTGAGGCTGTCCCTCACGTGACCCACGTGACCCTTAATAAAAGCTCTAACAAATGAGCATACGAATGCCCGTCACGTGCTGACGCGTGATGCTCTGAAAGATGCAGTAATCTCAGCAGAACCATTGAAAAGAGG
This sequence comes from Agapanthus africanus, assembly GCA_030015575.1. Lineage (NCBI taxonomy): Eukaryota > Viridiplantae > Streptophyta > Magnoliopsida > Asparagales > Amaryllidaceae > Agapanthus > Agapanthus africanus. The sequence continues at coordinate 274,363,400 of JASDDO010000012.1, forward strand.
GCGCTCTCACGTGTTGCTACGTGACCCCTTTTGCCTTAGTGTTCAACACTAAATTGGAACTCTCAAACCCAGCATCAAAACACTGTTGGGCCTTAGCATTCAACAATGATTAAAAAATCCTTATTGGCAGTGTTCAACAGTGATCTGTTTTAGTGTTTAACACTAATTTGAAAAAGCCTTATTGCTGGTGTTTAACACCAATTATCTCTTAGTGTTGAACACTAACTTATCAACCTTATTCCCATTGTTCAACACTGATTGCTCTGAAGTGTTTAACACTAGGCTTTGGCCCAATTGGCTAAAGGGATAGAGGCAAACATTCTCCGTCAATGGACCAACAAAGAGTCAATATTCCAGACCTGACTGGACTTAGCCCAAGCTGGCCATAAGTCCTCAATTTGTGATTAACTGGGCCGATAGGCTCATAACATAATTGATCAGTCTTGACCCAAATTGGGCCAGGGACTATTTAATCCACCCCGGTTCTAGGGTACATCTCTTCACTCCTTTGATACATGGCATTGTAATCCCTCAATGTCTTCAAAGAGGTGACGAGTCCCGAAGACCATTCATGATATGGACTGTGGGGTCCTTAAACCCATGCATAATGCAAAATTCCTGGTTACGTGGAACGCGGATAACGTCACTCTTTGACCCCGCGGAAAACGTCCAGAGCGGATCCTGGTCCTCGCAGAGCACGGCAGTGAACCCGTGTGAAGCATCCAGAGCGGAGCCTGGTCCTCGCCTACCACGGCAGTGAACCCGTGTGAAGCATCCAGAGCACATACCGGACTGTGGAGTCCTTAAACCCATGGACTATGACGTCCTTAACCTTGACCGAGATGTCTTAAAACTACCAACGGACCGCAATGTCTTTAAACTACCCACGGACCGCAATGTCCTTAAGCTACCCATAGACCGCAATGTCCATAAACTAGCCATGGACCGCAATGTCCTTAAACTACCCATGGACCGCGATGTCCTTAAACTAGAACCATAGAGCCTCCATATGCTCTTTCGTCGGATCTAAACGGTCCTGTTTAAGTTGATCTTAGCTTCAAAGATGGCTAACGCGTCCTTAAACCCTCAAACAGACTGGACTATGAATCCCCCTAATTAACTCTGGCTCGAGGGTACATCTCTGAACTCCTCTGACATTCGTCATTGTAATCCTTCAACGTCGTCAGAGAGGTGACGGGTCCCGACGGCCACACATACGACGGACTACTATGTCCTGAAATTGGAACAATGGGGTCCAAACACTCCTTTGTCGGATCTAAACGATCCTGTTAAGTTGATCTTAGCCTTAAACTAGACTAATGTGTCCTTAACAAATGTTTGAGTTGATCTTAGCCTCAAGCATGGCGAGCGTATCCTCAAACCAAACCCCCAAACCCAAATCTAAGAAGATACGGATTTGGACTAGTCCACGCCCTACGGGCGACGACATAACTCGGTCTCCGTAAACGATCCACGGGCAGTAAAACATAAAACAAAACACACGACACGAAGTGACCATCTGGAGAAGGAGAAAGTTGTTACCGCGACGCGGTAGCGTAATTAACTGCAGGGGCTTGCGCCTGCAGGGAAGAGCGTCCCCACAATCAAAAACCCCTCACCCTGAGGGGGAATCTGACGAAGTCTGCTACATCGGCCGCATCCTTCTAAACCTCCGATATATGGCGCCATAAATCAACTTGGCATCTTCGGAGAGGCAGACGGATAGCACCTATTGGTATCTGCCCCGAATCTCAGGCAGGACGTCCTAACGTCTCGGCCGCCATTCGGAGGGGAACAGATTCTGGCACGTCCGGTGGGACCTTTTCCTCTTTCCACTCCACACTTCGTGTGTCGTGATTCGCGAACCAATCGCGGTTCGCTAATAGTTGCCCTTGGGTTTCAAGATACTAAGAATTGGCGTCTTGCCTATTTCAGAAAACAAAGGATCGATGGCTGCTGCTTCCGCAAAGTCCTTCAACTGCTCAAACTGCAATTGCGACCAACGCTCTACCTCGCCAGGAGGTATAGCCTATGGACCCCAAGCTGCTTCGTTGTTCACAATGCCGGTGGACCAGGTGACTCAAGCCACTACCGGATTGTTCTTTGGGACTATACTCCCACCATCCAGCTTCACGGCGCCAGTGCTGACAAAGGAAGCTCTCAAGAAGTCGGTCTTTGATCGTCTCACCCCTGCCACGGCTCCTCTCAACGAGTCGTCCGATGTCAACGCCTCAGTCTTTTCTAGATTGGGTCAGAAATCTTGCAAATTCATCGCAGAGAAGGCTGCTCCTAAGAAAACGGCCGCTCATGCCTCCGAAATCGCCAAGGCAGCTTCCCCGGCCAAAAAGTCGGTCTTTACCAGATTAACGGCTTCAGCTCCCGCTCCCGCTGCACAAAGGACATCGGTCTTTGACAGGCTAACACCAACAACGACCCCCCATCCACACAGGGGGCAAGACGAAACCATTCTTATTTCTGACTCTACGCCGTCTGCTCGACGTGCTCGGCGTCGTCATTGGCGCCGAATCTGGGTCCAGTACGCTATACGCTGGCGGAATTTGTGGTCGAGATGCGAGCAACGCATTGAGGAAGCACCCGCAGTGGGTATGTTCGTGGGAACCCTAGAGCCCCACGCAACTATCTCCCAGTTTATGATGTTCTTTAAGCCAACCACATTCCAGGCTTTAATCGACAAGTTGGCTCAGATGGACCAGATGGGCCATAGACCACCTGCCCCGAAGCCAGAACCTCGGAATAACAAGGGTAAAGGAAGGGCGACTTTTGTCGCGAATGCCCAACAGCAACCTGACGCCCCGAAATCGGCAGATCAATTGGAAGAAAGACGCCGATATTATAACGAAAAGATGAAGCGTCCCTACTCGTTCCCACGAGACAAGACAAAACGGTTATTTGAGCTGGCAATACGCAACAGACTTATAAACCTACCAAATCCAAGGCGACCGCCACAACCCACCGAGGTGAATAACCCCAACTATTGCCCTTACCATCAAACGGTAAGCCATCCGATTGAAGATTGCTTCGTCTTCAAAGGATGGATCGAAGATCAATACCTCCAGGGGAAGTTCGTACTATCCGAAAAGTGGAAGGTGAACCCACCACAACCGCGCACTCCTAAAAAGGCCGATACACCGGGGGCAACCTGCTCCTTTATCGAAGAAGTTCCATGGGAGGTCGTGCTATCAACGAAAACCAAAAGGATGCTGAGAGACCTTCATGCGTGCCCTGCAATCGAATGGAAGGATCCTCTCGAACCCCAAATTATCGAAGGAGCAGTGAAGCCCCGCGCAACTACGAAGACTGCTGATAAGGGCCCAAATACTCACACACAATCGTCAAAATCTTCAAAGAAAAAGAAGAAGAAATCCAAGAAGCCCGCGAAGCTTGGAGACGATCGCACGAACTTGCAAAAGCAAATCGACGCGCTGGAAGAATACAATCAAAAGGCACGAACTCCTGTCACACTGCGAGAGTTCCTCAACCATGCCTTTCAAGAGGGAGATGATGGAGAAAGCTCATCGGATGAATCCGAAGAGTATGTGGCAAGTTGTAACGTAATCTCCCACTCCTTTCCCGACGACGAGAAAACTCCTGACACTAAGAAGCCGGAGACGGAGCCCGAACCAGAGCGTGCGAGGCTGACAACTGATATGATCAATGCCTTCCTAGACAAAATTCGTCTAAAAAGTAAAGCGGATCAGGAGCGTGAGATAGCAGCATCAGAAGGAGCCGAAGGCGGGCGACTGAACGAAAGAGTTGAACTACCCTCGCCAGATCAAAAGGCATCCGAAGTAGACAGGAAGATATTCAAGACGAGGAAAAGGTTCGCCAAAGCCATGTCAATGGGAATGAAGCTACCACCCTCGGAAGGAAACACACACAATGGGGCGGAGAAGCACCCCGATTACTGCGCATATCATCGGAAAATCTCACACCCCACAGAGGAGTGCGACGCCTTTAAGATATGGTGGGAAGGATATGTTGCTCGTCGGCAACATTTCAAGCGCATGAAACGCAAGAGCCATCGGGAGCAAAGAAGCACTGTCGACGGGCCCAACAGAATTACTGGCAACTGTTATATGGCTCGTGCCGAGGGGTCGCAAGTCCTCACCTTTGGGAGCGACTCTGATGAAGAAGTGACTCTGGGCCCTCTCTTTGAAGAATCCGCGCTAGGGAAAGATGAGGAATCAGAGGCCTGCAGAAACACTCAGCTGCGCAATCGCACACTCCCAGAAAAGAATCTCGGGCCTACGAACAGAAAAGATAAGGGAAAGGAAAAGGTCACTGAAGATATCACTTTGGATGACCAAGTCGCGAAAGAACTGGCTGCTAAAGACCCTCCTAGGAGGAGTAAAGTGGACTATAACATCCTCGCGCATCTAAGGAAGCTACCTTCTCAGCTTAGCATTCTCGACGCCCTCCTATTATCAAAAGAAGCACGGGACTCACTAATTAAGGCATTACAAGAACCTGAGCAATTCCAAGCCTTCCTCGCCACTGAAAAGATGAAGGACGAACTGGAGGAAGTGCATACGGCCGACGTCACTTTCGGTGATGAAGACCTCCTTCTCGGGACGTGCGACCATAACCGTCCCCTATATGTCTCCGGATACTGCCATGACATCAAGATAGGCAAGATCCTGGTGGATAATGGATCCTCCGTCAATCTCCTTAATGTTCGGGTGTTGAAGGAAATCTGCATGAGTGTGCAACATCTCGCTCGGGACAAAATTACTATCTCCGGTTTCGACTCACAATCGTCACGGACTCTCGGGTCCGTGATAATAACGTTACGCTTCGGGATTCTCGTCACAGACATCAAATTCCATGTCATTGACGCCAAGACCTGTTACAATGCCTTGCTCGGCCGTCCTTGGTTACACGAGTACAACATCGTCCCTTCTACACAACATCAGTGTATGAAGTACTTTAAAGATGGTTTCGAGTATACTGTAACGGGTGAGCTGAACCCATTTTCCGTGAACGAAGTCCGCAAATACGAAGACGCGAAATACTTTTTGCCAGACTTCGAAGATACAGAAAGGTGTCGCGACTCGGAGAACAAGGCCGCCGCCACCATCCCTGTTTTCGGAAGCGATACCGAAGAAGAGGAAGCGATAGTTTATACGGGGCTATCTCAACGCAACAACCGGAGGACGCCCACCCCCATACTGGTCTTCGGAAGTGATTCAGAAGATGAGGTCAATGCCGTATTCTCTAATCGGCTTTCAATGCAAGCACCTCCTGGCGATGACCATAACTTGCAAATCACCATGGTACCGCGAGAACACTACAAGGACCTCGACACGCTTCAAGCTCACAGTGTGCAAGAGCTGCAAACGTTTTGCGTCCCTCCTGGGTGAAGGGGTGAGAAGATGATCCTATTCTATCGATCCTCAGAGTCGAAAGTAGAGAAAGAGATCTGGCACGGCGTGGATGCTACACTTGACAAGATCCAACCCATCCGTCTGCCTAGATACTATACAGACGGGTTAAAGAAGCTGTTGAAGCGCCAAGGAGTACCCTTAAAACAAACTGTTCGGCAGGCTCAGTTCTAGAACAAGATTTGGGATGTCCCTGGGACTCAACGCAAATTGCCTAATGGAAAAATGGAAACACTCGGGCTTGGATACGCGAGAGCCGGAAAACGGGAACGAGCCCACAGTAGCTACGCAATATATACCTTTGATGAAGAAGAGGACGCCATGTCAGGAAAGGCCGACCCCTCATCAAGACCAGACCACGCGATTGAGGCGCCGAGTCCGTCATTTCTAGAACGAATGGACAAGCCTATCAGGAAAGTGGGTCAGAAAGGTCGGGAAGACCCCAACCACGAAATGGCCATCTACGAGAAGGCCAGGACGCAACGTCTATTTCAACAGGCTGCGAAAGGCAAGAATGCTCAGCCTTATCGACCCGTCATGCAAAAGGCCCGATGCGGAGACGGGAATAAGTCGAGAAGCGGAAAGAGGGGTCGAGCGTACTCCTTCCCCCGAGATAAGACGGAAAGGTTACTCAAGCTCTCCCTAAAACATCAGATGATCACGCTTCCAGAATCTAAACACCGTGAGCAAACCAACAAGGCTTCTCGTTCGAGCTATTGCTCTTATCACCAAGCCATAGGACATCCTACCGAAGACTGCTTCACCTTCAAGAACTGGGTCGAAGACCAGTACCGACGGGGCAGATTCGCTTTATCCAACAGCTGGAGGGTAACGCCGCCACGAAAGCACGAGCCCAAGGCCGCAAGAGCAGAACCAGATCCACTTCAGTCTCGGGAGCGGATTCGCGCCTGTTATACGATTACGATATTAAAAGAAGAGCCCGAGAACATAGATGACCTTCCCCGGTGCTTTGAAAACAGCGATGATGAGATGATCTCAGAATTTCCGCCCGCTCCGAAAGAGCTGGAAGACGGTATACATACTACTGCAGATAACCTCAGGAAGATTGAGTTGGGATCGGCGAATGACCCGCGACCGACATTTGTCAGCGAGCTACTCTCTGAAGAAAAGGTGGCCGCGTTAAAGAACGTGCTTCTACGGCATAAAGACTGCTTCGCGTGGAACTACTCCGAGATGCCAGGATTAGATCCGGAAGTTGCTGTGCATAAATTAGCAATATCCCCAGATATCAAGCCAGTCAAGCAAGCGCCAAGAAGGATGCGACTCGAGCTTGAGATGAGCATCAACGCCGAAGTCAAGAAGCTGATCGATTCTGGGTTTATTCAAGAAGTCCAATATCCCGAATGGATCGCCAATATCGTCCCAGTAATGAAGAAGAATGGGACGGTACGTATATGCGTGGATTTCAGGGATCTCAATAAAGCCTGTCCAAAGGATGATTTCCCAGTACCGGTAACCGAGCTGATGATAGATAACACGTCCACTCACGAGGTTTTCTCCTTTATGGACGGTTCGTCAGGATACAATCAGATAAAGATGCATCCCGAAGACCAGAAGCACACCGCTTTCCGGACCCTTTTGGGTGTATTTTGCTACAGGGTTATGCCCTTTGTTCTAAAGAACGCCGGCGCTACCTATCAAAGGGCCATGACAAAGATCTTCGACGACCTCATACATGACATCGTCGAGTGCTATATCGATGACCTCGTAGTAAAGAGTATGTCATACGAAGATCACTTAAAGCATCTGGAGACTGTATTTCAACGCCTTCGACAATATAATTTGAAGATGAATCCCCTCAAGTGCGCGTTTGGAGTCTCCTCGGGAAAATTCCTGGGATTCGTCATCCGACACCGAGGTATTGAGATAGATCCGTCTAAGATTAAAGCAATCATGGAGATGCCTCCGCCAAGAACCCTCAAACAGTTGCGGTCTCTCCAAGGGAAGCTCGCATACATCCGGCGATTTATCGCAAATCTTTCAGGCAAATGCCGCCCCTACAGTCACCTGATGAAGAAGGGAACCCCATTCGTCTGGGATCAAAAATGCCAAGGTGCACTAGACGAGATCAAGCAGTACCTGCAGAACCCGCCGGTATTGGCTGCGCCGGTCAAGGGAAAACCCCTCGTTCTTTATACAACCGCCCTCGAAGGTTCCTTGGGCGCATTATGGGCGCAAGAGAACGATCAGGGGAATGAGAGAGCACTCTACTACTTAAGTCGAGTTCTACTGGGGGCAGAAAGCAATTACTCTCCCATTGAAAAACATTGCTTGGCATTAATCTTCGCAACGACAAAGCTCAGGCACTATGCGTTGGCGCATGAAGTCCGTCTTGTTTCAAAGGTGGACCGCCTTAAATACTTGATGTCAAAAGCCATATTGACGGGACGACTCGCTAAATGGGCCCTGCTCTTGATGGAGTTCTCGATAACATATCAACCTCTCAAGGCAGTGAAGGGTCAGGCCATTGCCGATTTCCTCGCTGAGCACCCGATACCGGCCGATTCTCCTCTGAACTGTGATTTGCCGGACGAGCATGCATTTGATGCGATTGGCGGCGGTAGCACCCGATGGGAACTCTATTTCGATGGAGCGTCCTCCGTAAAGAAACAAAAGCAAGGTATCCCAATGATCAAATCGGGGATAGGCCTCATTTTTGCAACCCCACAAGGAGGGATAATGCGCTTCGCCTTCTCCTTGACAGAGCCGAGGACAAACAACGAGGCTGAATATGAAGCTTTGATAGCAGGCCTCGAAATCGCCATCGACATGGGAATTGAAGACCTCCTTAAATCTGGAGATTCTCAGCTAGTCGTTAGTCAAGTAAACGGTGACTACCAAACGTGCAAACCGGAGTTGGTAAAGTACGGCGAAAGGGTGCAACAACTGTTGGCCCAAATTCCCTCCTATGTTTTAGAGAACATACCGCGCGCGGAGAACAGCAAAGCAGACGTGCTGGCCAAACTCGCTAAAGAACTGGCTGACGAGAACCTCGATGATGTCAGAATCGTGGTACAAAGCCGTCGAGTGCTCACCCCGGCAGAACTATCTCCGGAACTACATAAAGAGGGAGCGACCGAGCAGATGACCCTACAAATAAAAGACCAAGAGAAGGCCGAAGACTGGAGGGAAGTCTTCATAGACTACCTTAAGTCCCGCCGAATGCCCAAAGAAGCGTCCGCAAGACATCAGCTCGTGAAACGAGCTCTATCTTTCGCTTTCGTCAACGATACCCTATACAAGAGATCGTTTGATTCTCTATGGCTGAGATGCTTAGGACCTGACGAAGCAGAAAAAGTCGTTCAGGAAGTTCATGACGGACTTTGCGGTTCTCATCAAGCAGGCCCAAAGATGAAGTTAAAAATTAAACGGATGGGTTACTACTGGCCCACGATGATCCAGGACTGCCTCGAATACGCGAAGCAATGCCACTCGTACCAGATTCATGGAGACTTTATCCACCAACACCCAAATCCACTACACCCAACGGTGGCCAGCTGGCCATTCGAAATGTGGGGGACTGACATAGTCGGCCCCATCGAGCCGGCATCATCTCGGGGACATCGTTTCATCCTGGCGACAACTGATTACTTCTCCTAATGGGCAGAAGCAATACCACTGAGGGAAGTGAAGACGGAGAATATCCTCCATTTCTTCAAGACGCACGTTATCTACCGGTTTGGAACCCCACGGCGGATTATCTCCGATAACGGGCCCGCCTACAGAAGCCATAAGATTAGCCGCTTCGCACAGCAGCACAGTATAGATTGGAGGTATTCTTCAGTTTACAACCCACGAGCTAACGGTCTGGCCGAGGCCTTCAATAAGACCTTGACGAAGATCATAAAAAAGACCGTTTCCCGGAATAAGAGAGACTGGCACGAGAGGCTGCAAGAAGCCCTTTGGGCTTATCGAACTACATTCAAGACGGCCACGAACACGACACCGTACGCATTGGTATTTGGGACGGAAGCAGTGCTCCCCCTCGAAATAGAGTTACCCTCTCTACGAATGGCAGTTCACCACGAGCTGACGGGCGAAGAAAATGCTCACCTTCGGCTTGAGGAGCTTGATGCCCTCGACGAAACCCGGCTCATAGCGCAACAACATCTGGAAGCCTACAAAGCAAAGATGACGCGCTCGTACGAAAGATTGACCAGGCCGAGGACATTCCGACAAGGCGAACTCGTGCTAGTGGTCAAAAGACCTATGATCCCCAATCGTGCCAAGCGGGGGAAATTTGAGCCAAACTACGAAGGCCCTTACATCATAGACAAGGTCTACCAGGGTGGAGCCTATCTACTTGTGGACATGCACGGTGAAAGACCTTTCAGGCCAATAAACGGCCGTTTCTTAAAGAAATACTACGCTTAATGAGCCATAGCCTGGGTCAATGATAGATGACGACGACTATGTCCGCTCGCTATCTTCCTTGGCTTAGACTTTACAAGCAGTGACTGGCCCTCCCATAACGACGGACCGAAACGTCCTTAAACTATCGACTGACCGAAACGTCCCTAAACTAACAACGGACCGAAATGTCCTTAAACTAACGATGGACCGAAACGTCCTTAAAACTAACGACGGACCGAAACGTCCTTAAAACTATCCACGGACCGAAACGTCCTTAAACTAGCGACGGACCGAAACGTCCCTAAAACTACTACCACAGCATCGTCAGGCTGACACAAAAAAAAAATAAATAATAAAAAAAAACGGTATGTCCATAAGCAAAAGGGGGCACGGATGAAAACCCGAAAGGGCTCCGTGAGTAAAAACAGCAGGACTACCGGCGAGTGTTTGTGAAAACCTGAAAGGGCGCAACCTCGTTAAAAGACACTTACAAGATCCTCTCGACCTTGTAAGGAGAAACCACCCGCGTGAGATCCTTACGACTCACAAAGGAGTAACACACTTAGGGATCCCCACGATTCCTAAGGAGAAAATACGCTTACGAGATCCTCACGACTTGTAAGGAGAACTCTCTTATGGGACCCTCACGGCTCACGAGACTTGAAAGCCTTAAGTTACAGAAACCTAAACCTGTTCTTAAGCAAATCCCCCACAACCCTCGATACTGCCCTACAAGAGGCTCAATACTGACCCTTGTATACAATCCACAGGCGCGAATAAACATTTCCCCAGCAAAGTCCAACCCTTGTAGGTCCTCTCGACCCAGGGGAGAAAGCCCTCTTGTAGGATCCTTACGACTTACAGAGGAACAAACGCTTAGGAATCCTCACGATCCCTAAGGAGAAAACACACCTGCAAGATCCTCACGACTTGTAGGGAGAAATACCTTTGTGAGACCCTTACGGCTCATAAAGTCCAAAGCCTTGGTCGACGGGACCCTTAACCCTGTTTGCTGAGCCACCTTTGTTCGTCATCAACAAAGGAAGATGATGATTCGCCTCTGGCAAAATTCCAATTGTGGCGATGCTGATGCCGAAACCGGTACCTTAAAGCCAGACTGGCAGCAAAAAAGCTAGCAAGCCACACATGCCTACAAAATAGCCGAAATAACGGGGCAATCGCGACCTTCGTGATATAAAAAGCTGAAATGATAGAGCATCGCGGAAAAAAGAACAAAATAAAAGTGAAATCCTCGCCCTACAGGTGATGGTACATCTACCCCTGTACACAATCCAGGGGCGAAAACAAGAAGGGATCATACTCCTTCCCCAGGTTTCATCATAAGAAGAGGCCAAATCTCGACGGTTCCCCGATAGCCTAGAGATCATCTCGACATTCGTCTCATTACAGTGGACACATCATAAAGCAAAAAGGAACAGCGGCAACTCCCAGTTCCATGACTCGGCGATATACAGATCACCGAAAGTCAAATCTCCACTCCGTGAAATGCGGATATATTCAGCAAAATTCCTGGTTATGTGGAACGCGGATAACGTCACTCTTTGACCCCGTGGAAAACGTCCAGAGCGGATCCTGGTCCTCGCAGAGCACGGCAGTGAACCCGTGTGAAGCATCCAGAGCGGAGCCTAGTCCTCGCCTAACGCGGCAGTGAACCCGTGTGAAGCATCTAGTGCAAACTTCCTGGTCATGTCGAACGCGGATAATGTCACTCTTTGACCCCGTGGAAAACGTCCAGAGCGGATCCTGGTCCTCGCAGAGCACGGCAGTGAACCCGTGTGAAGCATCCAGAGCGGAGCGTAGTCCTCGCCGAGCACGGCAGTGAACCCGTGTGAAGCATCTAGTGCAAGATTCCTGGTTACGTGGAACGTGGATAACGTCACTCTTTGACCCCGCGGAAAACGCCCAAAGCGGAGCCTGGTCCTCGCCAAGCACGGCAGTGAACCCGTGTGAAGCATCCAGAGCAAACACCGGACTGTGGAGTCCTTAAAATCCACGGACTATGACGTCCTTAACCTCGACCGCGATGTCTTAAAACTAACGATCAACCACCCCTATTCCTTACAGATTTTTGCCTCGGTTTAAGGGTACATCTCTTCACTCCTTTGATGCCTGGCGTTGTAATTCCTCAACGTCTTCAAAGAGGTGACGGGTCCCTGCAACCAAACGTCGGACTGTGGAGTCCCTAAATCCACGGACTATGAGGTCCTTAACCTTGACCGTGATGTCTTAAAACTAACATCGGACTGTGGAGTCCCTAAATCCACGGACTATGAGGTCCTTAACCTTGACCGTGATGTCTTAAAACTAACATCGGACTGTGGAGTCCTTAAATCCACGGACTATGAGGTCCTTAACCTTGACCGCGACGTCTCTAAACTACAATATCTGGAGAAACCCCTGACTCCGTAAAACACGGACAAGGGTAATCACATCCAGCACTTACAAGTCCTCACGGCCGGGAGGAAAACTCTTTATGAGACCCTCGGGGCTTGTAAAACGCAGAAGTCTTAGGAAGCAGAGCTTAACCCTGAATCCTGAACCATCACTGTCCTGCAAGGAGATCAAGGTAGAATATCCACAGAATGCATTCAATAAAAAGAAAAAGGACACACCATTGAAAGGAAAATTGTATCTTTTATTCATAAGCCAAAACGGATACAAAGCGCGATTCATGAAAGAAAACAAAAGAAATATACTCTTATCCATGAGTATATACAAAAAAAAAAGAGAAAAAGAAAAAAAAATACAATTCCTCAAGCCGGCGGGTGGTGCAACAGTTTTACCAGCTCATCGTTTTGTTGTTGAGACACGGCTTCATGACGCAAGATCTCCAGAAGACGGGCCTCCGCCTGAGCTTGCTGGGCCTGATATGAAACAAGCCGAGCTTCAAGCTCTTTTTCAGTGGCCTTGTGAGCCTCAACCCTCTCGCGAGTAAACGTGGCGGCCTTATCAAGAGCCACCGCCTCCTTGATGGACTCCTGAAGCACTCGCCAAAGGTCACACGTTTTATTGGTCTTGGCTGTGAGGCTGACCTGAAGCTCGCCCAACGCTTTGGACGCTAGCTCTCTCTCAAAAAAAAATTTTACGATCGAACCCTTTTCTCACACAACAATATGTTCGCTACGTGGCCACGAAAGCCCGCACTCGCAACCACAGCCTCGAACACAAGACATTTACAGGACCGTATAAATGGGCCCCCCGTCGACAGAGATGATCGATCTGAAACGTGTTCACATCACCTGGTATGAAAAGCAATGAGAAAATTTTCAGTGTTTATCCTATCAAGCATGTGTTCACGATTATATGAGCATCCGAAGAAGAAATAAAGTTCGAGACATTAATTTGCACGCGACATAATGACAATGTTGATAATTAGAAGAAACTTGCATAAGAAGAACACAATGTTTATTCAGGCAAGCGAAAACATGCATACGAGTACCAAGCCTACATAGGGATTCAGCAAAAAGCATACAAAAGAGAGGACTAATTTAAAAACACTACGCTAAAGGAAAACATCACCAAACACCGGATCAATGGCACAAGGGTTAACAAATCAAAGAACAAAATTCTCCATCTCTCTCTCTGCTTTCTCCAGCACGTCGAAGCGACGGTTCTCACGAGGAGTCGCTCCCCATCGATTGGTGCCGTGTTCGTCTGCAAAAGCAAACATAATAGCTCGCCGGGCCTTAATCTGGCCCAGCAGATGAATCGAGCAATCCTTCAAAGCCTGAGTAATCAGGCACGCTTCATGAAAGCCCTCGAGCTTTTCTTCTGCTGCGTCGAGCATCGCCAGGGTCATCTCCGCCGGGTGAGGAGGAATATCGGCAAGCACGGCCGTGAGAATCATCCGGAGCCAGAGAGAACCCATCGGGAGGGGAGACCCTCTACGGATCGAGAGCTCGTGCATGGCCGAGTCACATTCGTTGTCAGAAAGGAGGGGGTCCACCAACCGAGCAGCAAAGCGGGGGATCATCTCCTCAAGAGGAACTTCCCACGGCTGCCGACGAGCATGAGGGCGATTACAAGCCATGGCAATCGTTTCTCTCTTAAAATATATATATATATATATATATATATATATATATATATATATGTATATATGATATGAACCTCTCTGAGAAAGGAGAAGAAGGTTATAGCCTCATATATAATGAAGCGCATTAAGTGCTATGCGCGGAAAATCTTGCATGGTGAATCTATTTTCAGGGCCTAAAAATGGAAAGGTACCGAAAGTCAAGGAGATGGAACGATTCCCAAGCCCCTTTTTCAGCACCTAATATTGTGCACTGAAAATATGGCATGAGGAAAATCTTGTGAACCGTCGCATCAAGAGATCTCACGTGTAGAACACGTGAGGCCCAAACCTGCAGTGTATTTAAAAGGAAGAATATGGAGTAGTACCCTGCATATTAAAGCACAAACAACAATAGTAACAGAATAATAAGATTTCAGAAAAAAAGCATGCAAACACACAGAGACACAACAAAGCTTATCATCCAGACTTTAAGAAGGCGATACAAAATAAAAGAAAAACTTTTACAATGGTAAGGTTTCAGACGCGGGGCATGGGTTGAGAAACTCAAAATTGACTTTATTCAAGATCTTCTAAGCATTTCGAACCTCCCGGGTATGCTTTCTCTCACGGTCACAAGCATCGGGGTCCCCGCGGATGTCCTCTACCCTCCGGTAGGCACCCAATATGGCTGACTGCTGAAAAATCTGATGAAGGAGATCGATGAGATCATCCCGCCTTCTCTTTGAGATCAAGCCCATAAGGTACACCGAATGCACCTTGTCCTCGGCAGTGTCCAAGTCCCCGAGTGGTATGACGGCGCAAAAGAGAGGAAGGGCCTCCCGGATCGCCAGCACGATCAGCCTCAGAAGAGAAGAGCGACGGGGAAGTAGCCGATGGTTGTACTAATCAAAGCGGCTCATGATCTCGGCACACTGAACATCGGTGAACTCCTGGTTCTGACTGCGGCCCAGCGCACGAATGTTCCCATAGGAAATGATCTCGTCAAGACGATACAGATGGGCGTCCATAATACCTGAAATAAAAATCACTAGATCATTACAAAGTCCCCATCGCATTAATTGCAGGAGAACAGCCTCGGGCCAAGAGACCCCAAGGAGCCTTTGGGTGAAGAAATTCAGTTCTTCATAGGAATTAAATTCCTTATTAGGAAAGAGGAAATTAAATTCCCAGAAAATTTTTTGATGGAATTAAAGTCCAGGGAGTTGAAACGCTGTCATCATCCCCCCGAAGATCACCTAAACCCTGAGAGATCTACAGTTCGAAGGTTCCCTGTTCTTAAGAAAAAACTTGAAGAAAAATGGGTTCTTTGCGAAACCCTTAATACAGATTTGAAATCCAAAAAGTGCTTTTAAAGACGAAGGCGCTTTGGCCGTTCGACACCATTACCTGAGAAGAAAGGTTCTTTGCGAACAGAGTTAAACTCTGGGAAATGTTCAAGACAGAGAACTGAGCTCTGAAAGCGAGAATTAAATTCTCAAAGAAGAAATTCTCAGAGGAAGAAGAATGAGCAAAGTGAAGGCTCCTGTGAAGAGACGTCAGTATTTATGGAAAACAATGGAAACGTTTCATCTCCCCAGATCCCTAAAGGAATCCAACGGTCGCGAGAGGAGACAGCGTTGCACTCACGTGCTGACACGTGAGAACAACGCTGTGGGGGCATTTGTTTCCTGATTTAAAATCAGGAAAGCTTCTGTGGAAAGCTTCAAAAAGGGGCCACGTGCTTACACGTGACCAGCAGTTACGTGTTGACACGTGACCTATAAAGTGCAGAAAAGGCGCACATTGAGTCGCTGAGCAAAGTCAAGGAAAAGAGCTTCAGAAGAGGTCACGTGCTCCCACGTGACCAGGGTCACTTGTCGACACGTGACGTTCAAAGCAGCAAACTCGCTCTCCAATTGAACCGAGGAAAGAAGTGCCAGACAGGGGTCACGTGCTCACACGTGACCAGGGGTCACGTGGTAGCACGTGATGGCTAAAACAGCAACCAGAAGACAGCGCAGAAAGAAAGAGGATCCTTCGCCCCAAAGGGGGTCACGTGTCTACACGTGACCATGGGTCACGTGGTCACACGTGACCGGCTTTCAAAGCCCATTTTTGATGACAGAATTAAATTCTGAAGGAAATTTGAATCTTTCCAAAGGAAAGTGATTATCTGAGACCAATCAAATTAAAGATTTAGAGATGATTAAATATCGTCTATCTATGGAAATTCTCGGGTTTGGAAAGATTTCCCCCTTAAATCTAACCAAAATAACAAAGCAGAATCTCTGGATTTAAAATCCAATGGTGAATAAAATTCACCCAATAATCCAAAGGTCCAAAACGAATGATGGATACAAATCAAATCTCTCAGTGAAGATTCATCAAAAAACTAATTCATTCGGCTGCTTCTCCTATAAATAGCAGCCAAAAGACATATATGCAGAGATACATACGCGCAGAGAAAGAAAAAGGGAGAAAAGCTTTGATACTTGGAAAAGACTTGGATCTTCTGCAAAAACCCTAGGTAAGAAAGGGAAGGCTTTCGGAAAGAAAGAGAATTTAATTCTCAACAGAGTTTAACTCTAATATATAAAACAGAAGAACACATCTCTTCTCTCTTTGATAGAGGATCTGCAAAGTGCACATCTCCCCTTAAGGTTGAGAATTTAATTCTCAATGGGTCGAGATCCTGCCATGCAGATCCAAAACATAGAGAAGGAATGCAAGCATGAGAATTTAATTCTCGCAGAACTATAGGAATTCAATTCCTTTAAAATAAAATTAGGGCTCGACCCTGTATCATGGGAATTTAATTCCTTCAAAATAAAAAGAAGCAGGGTTTAACCCTAATTAAGAACATAGTTCTGTTGAAACAGCAGGAATTTGATTCCCTTAATCATAATTCTTTAAAACGGGAAGTTTAGCTCCTTAAAAGCTTTCATTAGGGTTTAACCCTATTCAGTTCTTCACATATGTGAGGAATTTAATTCCTACAGAAAATTCAGAGTTCAACTCTGTTTCAGAATATAAATCTGCAAAAGGAAGTAGGAATTTAATTCCTTTGAAAATTAAAGGCCCGAGGAATTTAATTCCTGAAAAAAGATCAACAGATCCTCTAAAAACGACACACATAGAGGCAGGGTCACGTGCCACCACGTGACCCCCCAAGAGATCTACAGAAAACCCTTTGAGGCTGTCCCTTACGTGACCCACGTGACCCTTAATAAAAGCTCTAACAAATGAGCATACGAATGCCCGTCACGTGCTGACACGTGATGATCTGAAAGATGCAGTAATCTCAACAGAACCATTGAAAAGAGGGCGCTCTCACGTGTTGCTACGTGACCCCTTTTGCCTTAGTGTTCAACACTAAATTTGAACTCTCAAACCCAGCGTCAAAACACTGTTGGGCCTTAGCATTCAACAATGATTAAAAAAGCCTTATTGGCAGTGTTCAACACTGATCTGTTTTAGTGTTTAACACTAATTTGAAAAAGCCTTATTGCTGGTGTTTAACACCAATTATCTCTTAGTGTTGAACACTAACTTATCAACCTTATTCCCAGTGTTCAACACTGATTGCTCTGAAGTGTTTAACACTAGGCTTTGGCCCAATTGGCTAAAGGGATAGAGGCAAAAATTCTCCGTCAATGGACCAACAAAGAGTCAATATTCCAGACCTGACTGGACTTAGCCCAAGCTGGCCATAAGTCCTCAATTTGTGATTAACTGGGCCGATAGTCTCATAACATAATTGATCAGTCTTGACCCAAATTGGGCCAGGGACTATTTAATCCACCCCGGTTCTAGGGTACATCTCTTCACTCCTTGATACTTGGCATTGTAATCCCTCAATGTCTTCAAAGAGGTGACGGGTCCCGAAGACCATTCATGATATGGACTGTGGGGTCCTTAAACCCATGCATAATGCAAAATTCCTGGTTACGTGGAACGCGGATAACGTCACTCTTTGACCCCGCGGAAAACGTCCAGAGCGGATCCTGGTCCTCGCAGAGCACGGCAGTGAACCCGTGTGAAGCATCCAGAGCGGAGCCTGGTCCTCGCCTAGCACGGCAGTGAACCCGTGTGAAGCATCCAGAGCACATACCGGACTGTGGAGTCCTTAAACCCATGGACTATGACGTCCTTAACCTTGACCGAGATGTCTTAAAACTACCAACGGACCGCAATGTCTTTAAACTACCCACGGACCGCAATGTCCTTAAACTACCCATGGACCGCAATGTCCTTAAACTAGCCATGGACCGCAATGTCCTTAAACTACCCATGGACCGCGATGTCCTTAAACTAGAACCATAGAGCCTCCATATGCTTTTTCGTCGGATCTAAACGGTCCTGTTTAAGTTGATCTTAGCTTCAAAGATGGCTAACGCATCCTTAAACCCTCAAACAGACTGGACTATGAATCCCCCTAATTAACTCTGGCTCGAGGGTACATCTCTGAACTCCTCTGACATTCGTCGTTGTAATCCTTCAACGTCGTCAGAGAGGTGACGGGTCCCGACGGCCACACATACGACGGACTACTATGTCCTGAAATTGGAACAATGGGGTCCAAACACTCCTTTGTCGGATCTAAACGATCCTGTTAAGTTGATCTTAGCCTTAAACTAGACTAATGTGTCCTTAGCAAATGTTTGAGTTGATCTTAGCCTCAAGCATGTCTAGCGTATCCTCAAACCAAACCCTCAAACCCAAATCTAAGAAGATACGGATTTGGACTAGTCCACGCCCTACGGGCGACGACATAACTCGGTCTCCGTAAACGATCCACGGGCAGTAAAACATAAAACAAAAACACACGACACGAAGTGACCATCTGGAGAAGGAGAAAGTTGTTACCGCGACGCGGTAGCGTAATTAACTGCAGGGGCTTGCGCCTGCAGGGAAGAGCGTCCCCATAATCAAAAACCCCTCACCCTGAGGGGGAATCTGACGAAATCTGCTACATCGGCCGCATCCGTCTAAACCTCCGATATATGGCGCCATAAATCAACTTGGCATCTTCGGAGAGGCAGACGGATAGCACCTATTGGCATCTGCCCCGAATCTCAGGCAGGACGTCCTAACGTCTCGGCCGCCATTCGGAGGGGAACATGGATTACTCGCATTCTTTTTACAGTTCAGAAAAAGGGGTGGAGGTTCAATTTCATTGATTGGGACATGATTCATCTCAACACCCGTGTCATTCAAAAATGCGAGTTCATCAGCGAAGATTTCCTCAAAAGTTCCATTCATACCCCGATGAATAATGTCATCACAAAGTGCGGGGTGATCTTCAGACTCTAAGAACATTTCATAATCAGGGTTAATTGTTGACCCGGACATCTCGGTGGAAGAGTCCGTATGTGTATATACATAGTTGGGTCAAACAATAACATATGAAAAGAGTCTAGATCGATATCAGGAGGATCATCAAATTCGTTGCTGTCGACATCCATTAAGTCGACAGAACATACCTGAGCAGTAGGTTCGGAGGGTACACTTCCCAACTTGTAAATGTTCAGTTCTATTGACCTATTCCCGAAGGATAGGGTCATAGAACCGTTACGACAGTTGATTATAGCATTGGAAGTGGCCAAAAAGGGGCGACTTAAAATCACCGGAATTTGATTCCGTGGGTTCGCTACAGGCTGTGTATCAATTACAATAAAATCTACAGGGAATATAAATTCTCCGATTTTTATTAACACATCCTCCAGTTCACCCCTAGGTCTGGTGATTGATCGGTCAGCCATCTGGAGAGTGCAATTGGTTGGCTTCAACTCTCCGATCCCTAATTGCTCATAGACTGAGTAAGGAAGCAAGTTAACACTAGCGCCAAGGTCTAATAGAGCACGGTTGATGTGTTTTTCCCCAATAGAAACGGAAATAGTAGGATATCCTGGATCCTTACGTTTCCTCGGTAATTGCTGGGGGAAAGCCGTGTCTATTGTCTTTTCTATGAAAATCTTCTTAGGCACTGGATTCTTCCTCTTCCTAGTGCACAAGTTCTTAAGAGTTTTCGCATAAGACGGATCTTGTTGGATGGCATCTAGGAGAGGGATGTTGGTGTTTACTTGCTTAAAAATGTTCATAATCTTCTCCATATATGGACTCGGTGTATTAGCCCTTAACCAATTCGGATAAGGTGCTTTAGCAGTAAGCACTGGGTCCATCATAGGAGAAGAAAGTGTGTGTGGAATCGATCCCGGAATAGAAGTGGGGATCGTCCGTGGAGGGGTAAAAGAGGTGGGCTGTAGTGGCGAGCCTTTTGGGAAATGAAGAATAGGCTCGGAAGAAGATGGTAGGGTAGAAGAACTGGGGTAAGAAGTGTGTGTGTGATGAAAGGTCTCAGCCGGGGTTCTATTGATTGATTTATCAGTATCATCAAACTCTTCCCCAAGGTGATGGTCAAGCACTCTTCCAGATCTCAACGTGATTGCATCCACATCATGTGAATAGCCAGGATTGGGTAAAGGTTGAGCTGGAAGTTTCCCTTTCTCTCTTGCACTTATTTCGGCTTTTAGTTGTGCAATTTGTTCTTCCATCGATTTAATGTTCTCATTTTGAGAGATAATGATCTTCATTACATTCTCGATGGAAGATTGCAAACTTGCCGTCCCTTGGATGGATTGTTTCATGAAAGTATCCAAGGTTTGTGCTAGTGCAGAGGTATTATCTGTACCGGTCAATTGCAAAGGACTAGACGGTGCAAAAGTGTTGGCCGGATTTTGAAAGTTTTGTGATTGGAAGGGGTACTGACTCAATTGAAGTTGTGGGTGTTGTTGTGGTGGAGGGACCCCTTGGAAATTGTTTTGGGTTGGAACCGTGTTTTGAAATTGGGATTGGTTCCAAGCAAAGTTAGGGTTATTCCTCCAACCCTGATCATATGTGGAGAAAGATGGATCGTTTCTAGGTCTTTGAAATGAGGCATTGGTATGCTCAGGACCTTGAAACGGACATTCTTCCGTCAAGTGAGACGGATCAGAACAACAACCACATACAGTTTTGGAGAGTGATATTTGACTTAGGGCGGCAGCTAAAAATTTATTTTCCATATTCTCGAGTTTCTTATTGATAGCTGCAATGTCAGCTCTAACTTCTATGGAAATATCATTGCCATCCCTAGACGATTGACTCACACCCTCCCACTGTAAAGATTTTTCAGCGAAATCTTCTAGAAATTTCAAGGCTTCCCCATCATTTTTGGTCATAAAATTGCCTTGACACATGGATTCAAGGGACTGTCTTGTGTAAGGAGTAATGCCCTCATAAATGATTCGGCACAGATCCCATCTCGGGATGCCGTGATGTGGACATTGGACTAACAGATCCTTGAAACGTTCAAGACATTTTGAAAATGTTTCATTTGGAAGCTGGGTGAATTGATAGATTTCGCTACGGACTCGAGCTGTTTTGTGATGTGGGTAGAATTTCTTAAGGAATGCTTTGACGAATTCGTCCCAATTTGAAATGGAATGTGCGGTAGTGTTATATAGCCACTTCTCGGCTAAATCGCACAAAGTAAATGGGAGAAGACGAAGACGTAAAGCATCCACAGAAAGCTGTGAAGTACCCATCATTGCGCATACATTTTCAAATTTCGTGATAAACACGTATGCGTCTTCAGACTCGAGACCGTGAAATTTTGGTAGAAGGTTGATATATTGGGGTTTTATTTGAAAATTTTCCCCGTTGGCTGGTGGTGTGGAAAGACATGTGGAAAGTGGGCCTCGTGTAGGATAACATCTCTCTTGGAGAGAGATGCGAGGTGGAATCTGCGCACCAACGGACGGCGGCAGGGTAGTGGAAAAGAAGTTCGATGGAGGTGGATCCATCGATATGGGTGTGGTGGTGGGTAAAAGAAAAGGTAAGTGTAGAAATACCGACTTTAGGGTCGATAAGGGAAACGCGGACTAACGGGCACTAGACACCCGTGTCCAGCCTATCTTGCACTAAAAAGGGTTAGTACAAGTGGCAGCGTGAATTTATAATTAGGGGAAATGATATGAATGTGGTGTCTGTTTTGAAAAGATACGGATTTTTGAAAAATATGATGCAACAAAACAAATGCAACACACAAAACCCTAAAATCTAGTGGTCACCTAGGTCAAACTCTAGACCGCTCCTAACTGCCAAAAGACAAGTCGCAGGATAGAATCCTCCACTGCCTCTTTGTCCCCCTGTGGCCGGATAAGTGCCAGGTAAGTGGGAAGGTACTCCACTACGTAGTAGTGGGCCTAATTAAAAACCACTAGCCTTAGACACACTCGCCTTAGACACCACAAGAAAACGCGGATAAGCAATGAATTACCCACGGCCTTCTCTTGTCCTAATTGAGCGCGACGGTCCTTAGAGTCATCTCTAGATTTCTTTTAATTAATGAGGGTAAATGTGGATGCAAGTTTTGCGATTTTCGGGGCCTAGGAAGGGTAATGAAATCCCCACCTAATTTGAATTTGGTCGTGCCCCTTAAATTTCCGTATTAATATGCAACAACCACAAGAATCAAAAACACGCACAAATTTATTTTGCTTTTGCGGCGCTGCGATTTATTTGCAAAGAAACCTGCAATAAAATTGTTATTGGAGCAGATAGAGGAGAAGATAAGAAAGACAGAAGCTTACAGAGAAAAACTTATGCAGTGAAGAGCTAGGGTTGCGGCGGATCCACCGCGGATGATGCTCTGGTGCCGCGCTTCCGCGCTTGAATAGTAAGGTCACTGCACAATATTTCTACAGTGGGCTTCTATTAAGCTCTTGAGTCCCCTGGAATGTTCAGAAAATTTTTTCTCCAGCTCCAATGATTCCAGATTTTCTCGCAACAAATCACAACACACGTATTAGTGTTTGCACGAATTTAGATCTTAAAAAAAATATGATGGAATAAATTGTTCAACTCAAATTTCAAAATACGAACTATTAGCGCACTATCCCCGGCAACGGCGCCATTTGATTGTAACAATTTCTGTGATTGTAATAAATCGAATCAAATAGTAAAGAAATCACAACCAAAAATTATTTGACCGCAATCAACTACGGTGTCGGATTGTAGTTAGTATGTGAGTGCGGATCGTCCACAGGGAAAGTGTAATGGTTCGTCTTTTGAATTAGATGAGTTGAATCTTTAAAGAAAGAAAACAAAACAATTCAAGATTTATAGTTGATGTTCAAGAATGAGAAAATACTAGATCTAAGAAAACATTAAAAGATAGAATCAAGAATTGATAGTTTGTTGATTTTTCCAAACCAAATCTCAAGAATCGAAATGAGGCTCGTAGGAATCGATCGGATCTATAGATGTGATGTAATCTTACAATTACGTATTCTTATCCTTCGATGAATTGATACTAGATCGATGATGATCGATCGAGAATTAGGGATTTCTTGTGAAACTAGGGTTTCATCTTATCCCTTGTTCTTTCGTCGATGTCATTCACATTCTAGCCTCTAGTAAATTCAAGAAACGATCGTAGATCCCTAATTTCGAGCGATCACAATCAAGGAAGCATCGCAACGAAACTAGGTTGTCGATTCTTGAACTTGCTAGGGTTTACAAAACTCGTAGGACTTAAAAATATTATTAAGAATTGTTACATCATCATTCTACAATCGTCTCGACTCCTTAACGAGCGGAGTTTTACTCACACATCACAACAAGAACAACAATTACAAATTGAGATCTAATCATGATGCAAGAATTAAAAGAAAGCAAGATAAAAGAATTTCACCTTTTATTTATATCAACAATTTCGTTACAATCACTCAAGAACTACAAGAGGAAGAACTTGATCGTCGATTTGGCTTCGCTCGTCTCCGTGGATCGCGGATCGGCTTGGATCACTTGCCCGATTGAAGATCGGCTCGGCTCCTAAAAGGTTGAAGGCTTCTCGCTTGATTTGGTACTCAAGATCTTGGATTAGGAGTGGAATTAGGGTTAGGGTTTCGCACAAGCCTTGTCACGAGACTTGTGGAAGAAAATGGTGTAGAATGAACCAATGGTTATTGATTTTGATTAAAGATTGATTAGCCTTGAACCCTAGGTCTAGGTTCCTATTTATAGATAACTAACCCTAGATCTAGGATTTCAAATTCTAAGTTTCCCTCCTAAAGTTTGTTGAAGAAATTCAAATTTCCCTCCAAAAGTTAGTTAGGGGAGATGGTTCTAGATGAGGATTAGTTAGGAGGAGCTTCTAGAAGAGGATTAATTAGGAGCTTTAATTAGGATTAGCCTTCCTTAATTTTCTTTGCTGATCTGGAAGTATCTTCGAGAGAGTTCTGGAATTTGTGGTATCAGAAATGAATGTGGGCCATGGTAGAAACATTGTGCACCAAAAATCAACTGATGACGTCACCCATTAGCCGCGGATGCGCGGCACATGCAAGCTCCCTGCCGCGGATCCACGGCTTCATTTGGGCTTTGGGCTTTGCTCTTTCAGGGTTGAACTTGGGCTGTTGTATGGGCCTTCTTCTGATGTATTGAATTATCTAATTTCTTCTGCATTGATACCAGATCTGAAATGATTGAATTGGCTTATTGTTTGATCAGCTTCTTTTGATTTTCTTCCGTATTTCCTGCACAGACTCAAGACAAGTGTTGCGCAAATACAGAAATGATGCGATGCCATGAAATGCGGTTAATTTCCTTTAAAGTGTCGGTTTAAAAGTCTAACACATGCAATCTCATATTTTGTGACAGATTTGCTAATATGTAGAATATGAATGCCGAACACTTCTAAATGTATGCAATTGTTAAGGAAATTGCCGGCTAAAATATACAATATTTTCGACTGATCAGTTATTTAAAAACCTTGACTTCAAACATGTTTTTCTTCACTTCTTTAAACCAGTTTTCTTTATTTACTCTTAAAATGGTTTTAGATTTCTGGGCTTTTGGCTTACTTGGATCAGATGGAGTCCTATAGACTTCATATGGTTCAAGGGCCAGTCACGTGCTCTTTTGGGTCGTGAAAAAGTTGGTATCAAAGCGATAGGTTAACCTTAGTTCGAGTCTAAGTTTGACTATGTGGAGCCTAGGGCGTCTATATATACAAGGAACTTAGGCTTGACCTTACGGAACTTAGACTTAGTCGAGGGGGTATTAGATCCGAACTTTCATAGCGTAGGATGACCCTTGGTTGATGGAATAGGTGACTAAAGTAGAGTGACGTACCGTGGGTATGTTCCGCGGCATACTTACGACACGACACTCCGCTTAAGGAACCTTAGGATGTACATATTTTCGAGATCAGTGATTCTCTTCATATCCATGATTATACATCCATTTGTGATCCTCGATTCTATTAGTTTCATGATCATACCTTCATTGATGCCGTTCCTTCTTATGATCATGTATCCACTCTGGATTTGTTGTTTTCTTTCTTGCCAATGATCTGCTCTCTTCGATACTCGATTGAGGTTCTTGTCTCCAAGTTTGAGCGCAGTTTGGGCTGCTGCTAGGGTTACGGTCAGGGCGAGCTCGTCTGGTACGCGGGCCGACCATTGTGTTTTCTGGTGACATGGGAACGTCTCGAGTTAGTATTGGTGATTGTGACCTCTAGTGGAGGCGAGTGCTTGGTTTTGCACCGGATGATCGGGCCATTGTTAGAGCTGCCAGTTGAGAGAGGACTGTTGATGTACAGCATACCTCAGAGATTATGATGTCGCCTACCGTGCAGACAGATGGACCAGCTGTTGCTGAGATCGACAGGATGTCGCTTCCGGAGCTTACGAGCTGAGATCGCCGGAGCTTCCAGGCAGATATGAGACAGATGATAGCTAGTCTACCCGATTTGAGATACGAAGGTGATTCGTTCGATTTATGCGCCGGAGTAGGCCCAGTTGAGTTGAAGATTTCCAGTGTGGAGAGTCTTACTCAGATCTAGAGCAGACCGATTTAGAGAGGACCGCTAATGTATCGCCTTTCCTGGAGGATTGAGGCGCTATTCGGCGTACAGACGAATGAGCCAGTTGCTGCTGCAAATGACGAGATATCGCCCAGATGATTGGAGCTACTACAGCATGAGCATATACTTAAAGATATGATGGTAAGTCGCTAGTCACCCGAGGATGAATGACTAGGACAGGTGTTCGTTCGCTTACCCCGATGCGAGGTCATCAGATAGATTGCTTCCAGCTAGAGACGACTTCACGCGGAGACGTTGAGAGTCGACAGAGACGATCGAATGTCTGGAGCCCATTTTCCATGTTTAAAGTATACGGAAAGACATGCAGGCGATTCCATAGACCCTCTAGAAGAATGAAACCCTAACCCGACTTAATGACCGTGTGAAAGCCTTTGAACCTTAGGGTTTGCGGCAGTTCCGCGGCGCCATTAGTGAGGCTTGGGTTTGCCCTTCTACGGCTGGACCACCGACGCTGTGGCATGTACTCGATACTATTAAACTGTACTCAAGATATTGATCTCTTGGGGGATTATGAGGTTCTGACGAGTCGATCGAATGATTCGACATCATTCAGATATCATGTGATGGGACACGCTGCTTGGGAAACTCCAGATACGAGCATAGCCATTGGAGCACAGTCCATGCAGCCATGATGAGACGAGTCTGAATCAGTCGACATTGAAGCAGAGTGAAGTAAAGAGTTCGCAAGAGAGTTCGACGAGATGACGTCCCACTCCGCTGACATAAGAGATGTGATACGCACGCAGAGGCATTGTATATGGATATATCTTCCAAAAAGAGGCGCGATGAGTATGCATCCGTTCCGGAACAAGAATTTGCTTCAGTAAAGGAAGATGACTTCCGGGCAATTCGGCAGAAAAGAGATTTAATAGATACTTCGGATCGACCGTAGCCGAGAACATTGCAGTGCGCCGATAGAGACGTGACGTCGAAGTGGACGGTAATACAGACAAGCGGACAAGAGGTTCGTGCGAGACGCTGACGAGCTGTCATTACTTTCCGTCGAGACCAGAGACTTGATATGCTTACAGAGGCGTTGGGATGCGACCAGTTTCCGAGAAATGTTGTTCTTAGGACACAGATGTCCATTGAGCGAGAAGAGATTATGCAAGAGTACCAGCCTCCGTACAGATCGGCATAGGCAAGATCGGCAGAGACCTTGATCAGGATTCCTTCCAGGACATTGCTGCAATGATGTTTGCACCCAGGATCAGATGTGTGATGTGCATTCAGAGAGCCAGAGGCCGATGCCAGTGATATGCTGCTTTATGAGTGGTCATGAGGATTGACCGAGAGATGACCAGAGAAGTGCCAGAACGGAATCATTTCCGTTAGCACACCTGACAGGGCCGATGAGCCGATTGATTGCGAGATAGGTAATCTGCAGAGAAGATAAGGACCCAGAGGCAGAGGACGCCAGACCGTGAGCAAGAGGCAAGTAGATATCTTGCGCTGCTAGCATTGGATGCACCGACTCCTTCTCGACTTTGAAGGAGGATCTACCGACGACGGTATTTATGATTTGTGATTTTGTGATTCGGTTATCACGTATCCGTCATCTTGGATTTCAGTATTTTGGGCGTTCTGTTTGCATGATTTAGTTTTGATGACTGAGTTTCATGATATTTGTTTTATGCACCCACTGGGTATTTATATTTTGCGCATAGTTATTACATTTGAGGTATTGATTGTGATTTCACGCCTATCTTATGCAGTGATTTGATTTACACTTCCAGCATAGTTTTCATGCACCTTTAGTGTTTTGATATACGATTTTGATGCACGCCAGATGCACTAAATCGGGATTCTTCGTGCATATAATATGCAACAGATTTTGCTGTCAGGCGCACACGTTGCCTATGACAGATGTTTCGTGCACACCAGTTGCACCTAGATGTTGATTTGTGCACATGTATGACACATATATGGATTTTGATTCCTTGCGCACCAGACGCACAAGATATTCTTATATATATGTTGATTTGGGGATTGATTTCTAGTAGAGCAGTACATTTTTATGATATTCGCTATGTATTGATGTTTTCGGAGCCCCGACAATTTGGATTTTTACCGAAATATTTGAGTACTTGGGGGTTTAAATTTAAATTCGGAGACCGAATTTATTTAAGAGGGGAAGATTGAAACATTTCAAAAAAATAAAATATTATTTTTTGGGAATTTTTCTAATTTAATATTATTTTATTGAATATTTTAATATTTAGGTATAATTAAATACAGAAAAAAATTGGAAAAATTATGGAAAATTCTAAAATAGGGTATTTTATGGAATTATGTCATTTTTAATTTTTTATGATTAATTATATGCTAATATAGTGTTAATCGCGATTAAAAATCGCTTATCGGTTTTTTAGCATTTTGTGCAAAACATGCACATATCATTTTTCTTTACACTTATGCATTTTCTACCATGGTTGTTCATTTGGGTTCACTATTCTAATGAGAAGGTTTTGGAGAAAAGGAAAAAGAAAAGAAAATGGAATAAGGAATAAGATAATAAGGTATGGGTGAGAGAGAGAAAAGGGGGGTGTGACCTTTGACTTTTGTACAACCTTCCTCCATTATTCTTCACTATTTCTCTCTCCCTCTTTCTCTCCTCCTGCTGAAGCCGTTGCCTCTCCCTCCTCCCTCTTCTTCAATCCTCCAAAACACCATGATAATCTCATCAAAACCTCACATCCTTTTTACATAAAATGCGCACAAGCTTGCAAGCTATAGGATGGACCAAGAAAGCTTTCATTTTGGCGTTGTTGAGGATTCATGTGGGTCTTATGAGGTAATTCCTTCACAATTAGAGTGGTATTTCTTGTGCTTAAGCTTCGATTCAAGTTTCATATCGATATTGTGTGTTTTTGTGGATTTGAGGAAAACCTAGTTAGGGTTTGAGGGAATTTTGTGTTGTAATGTGAAATTGAGCCCAGTGGAGGTTATGTAAACACACTAGTGCATGAATTGAGACCCAAACCTGAAACTTAAGACCCGGAGTGCGGATTTATAAACCGATATCTGAAAAGTTATGAAATCTGTGAAGCTTATATGAGATCTGCTATCACCCGAGACATCCTAAAATAAAATTGATTGGACAGTGAGATGTGCAGGAACCCAGGAACCACCACACAAAACCCTAGCCCTTAATTCCCTTTCCCGGCTGCAAATTTATCCATTCTGGCCGCAATTTGCGGCCAGACCATGGTGGATTTGCCTCGTTTTGGTTTTGGTGTTCCCTCATCAGTAGTTTAGACCCCTAGCATGTATAGATTTGTCTAATTTGACCAAGGGTTAAATCTGGAGCCTATTTCCTTAGTTGTTGTTTTGGATTCATGTTTCCGTATTCCGTATTGTGAATTCTGAATTTGTGTATTGCGTTTTACCTCGACTACTTGGCGTTTATACGACGATATCGAGGTTTGTTGTTGGTTTTGAGGGCATCGTCCATATGTTCTAACCTATAGGCCTTAGCGTATCGTTTTGGGATTCATATATCGTTTTAGTTTTGAATTGGTTCTGATACGCTTTTGCGATACGTTAATGTGTAGGTACCCCATGAATACTTCGGGACGACAAGAAAAACGCGTGGTGACGTCGACAAATGAAGACGCAATGTGAGTAGATTACATCTACGGGGGAAGTCGGGTGGATGGCGTATAGCAACCCCGCAGTCCGTAGTTGATATACTATATATGATAGTTATAGTGTGTCGTGGTTATTGTGTTAGGTTTATTATGGATAGTTTAGGGTTAAAAGCAACTAGTGTAGTTCATAGTCGCGAACCCTAGAATAGATTTACACCTACACGCACACCCTTGCATATTCATTATACGTGTACTGTGTTTGATGATATTGGATGACTTTGGAGATGAGTCGATGATTTTGGGCATTGTGCCGCAAGATCGGTGATTTGATATGATTCGTATTTGGGGATACGACATGTGATCTCTAGCGGGCCTTTGGACGTATGCTTACACACGCGGTATATAGATGGTATCAGTTGTACTAGACTTAGATCAGTACCCCAGATTATGTGAGATGATGATAATGATACCTGATATTTGTTGAGAGGAATGTGATATTGACCCGTACCCAGTTATTGGGATGCCGTACGACGATTTACCGTACGAGCCTATATTGATGATTGATCCGCACTCATGACATGAGGATTGGCATATGATATACTGTATCGTACGCGATACTATTAAGGAGGGATCACCGACTATTATATTATATTATATATATATATATATATATATATATATTGACTCAGATTTAGGTGGTTTCCTTACCCCTCCTGATGGACTGGGCTTAGTAGATGTTAGACTAGACCCGAGTCATACCTATTTCAAAACTAACGAATCGGGAATATCTTAAGGACAAGTAAAGGGATTCTACGGGTATTTTCAAAAGACGCATCTATTCTTAAAAACACCGTAACCCTTATTTTACTAAAACCCTGATTCTTCTTATTTCAAATGGCACCACTGCATGACATATACATATTGGTGTAGATTCTTCACTGTTGCGTTGATTTATTCGATTCCGCATCTCATTGTATGTGCATACTATTATTCCATGTTGCATGATATCCTGTTATACTTGCATTTCATTTATATGTCACATACATCATATTTTCTGATTATACGCATCGAGATATTCGTTTTCATGATATTTCTGGATTTGGGAACCGTGGATAATTTCAAAGGAAAGTATGTGCTTATTTGAAAAACCCGGTTTCCTTGATATGATATTTGCGATGCCACCATTAGATTTATCGGTTCTGATTTTATACCCCTTACGAGGAGTGGGTGCCTTATGAGGGTACATGGTGGGGCCCGATATATGAGGTAGTGGGGCTGACCCGGACTGAGGGATGCCCGATATATGAGATAGTGGGGCTGACCCGGACTGACGGATGCCCGATATATGAGATAGTGGGGCTGACCCGGAATGACGGATGCCCGTTATATGAGATAGTGGGCTGACCCGGACTGACGGATGCCCGATATATGAGAGAGTGGGCTGACCCGGACTGACGGATGCCCGATATATGAGGACTTACGTGACGATGTTAGGCACAGGTTTCATGATGTTTTCCATGATTTTGATTATATCTTCACATTTACATGCATGATGCTTATTGTCATTGGGTGACGAGTGGACGGGATCCACGGTTATACAGACTTTGATCACATATAGACTTTTATTACATTGATTATACTCCATTTGTATATATTACAGGGTATGAGGGCGCTGTTATATATACCCTTACACCAATATTAGTGGAATGGGACGCTAATATATGTGTATTGATATCCTTTTTGATACTTCATCATATTTACTTCATGCAGACATACCTTATGTTTATGACATGTTATTACCTGAGGCACTGGCACGAGTCTTTGGCACTACCTACATGTTTAGATGTATATTGCAACATTTTCATGCTTCAGGCTTATTTTTTGAGGTTTATATATTTGATTGTATTGACCTAGGATTATGTCATGCATTCGATTTCTGGTTGTAGATATTCTCTATTCACGAGTTGGCAACTCACCCCCGTTGTGCCACAGTTCTTGCAGGTTTTGTCGTACAGGTTCCATAGCGGCATTTCTGGCACACTGCTTCCTTTGCGGGTGAATTGCTTTTGGTAGGTGGGTTCTTTGCATCAGAACCACCCTTGTATATGTATTATTCATTGTATCTAGAAATTCCATCAACCAAAACTTGTATATTGTTTCAGACTTAGACACTATTGATGTATTATTTCGACATTAGACTCGCTTGTAGCAATATGACGGTTTTCATGTTATTGTGAGTTTTGATCCTCGCCTTTCGGCGTTGTATATTATATTGTTTGTGTGGTTGTGACCGTCTATTGACGAAGAGCTAGCTCCCGCTTGGGGATGCCTTTTATCATTGCATATATATTGTTCTTGTTGTACCCCGTTCGGGGCCATTATTTACAAAAGAAACTCTGCCGAAATTTTTAGAAAAGACTTTACATTTTTAAAATGCATATTCGGCTTAGTTATTTAAAAACCTCGACTTCAAACATGTTTTTCTTCACTTCTTTAAACCGGTTTTCTTTATTTACTCTTAAAATGGTTTTAGATTTCTGGGCTTTTGGCTTACTTGGATCAGATGGAGTCTTATAGACATCATATGGTTCAAGGGCCAGTCACGTGCTCTTTTGGGTCATGACAGTTCATTACGTTAAAGGTTTTTCACCAAAACCCATTCGTAGCCCTCCGTCATTTCAGAAGGGTAGCACTTAGTATTCATGCTATGTATGTTGGCCTTCGTCAAGGCATAGTGTATGGTAGCTATTTGTTACTTTTCTGCTGCATAGATAGATGCGTTGGTTTGGGACAGTCATACTACTATTTTGGCCTTCGTCAAGGGTATGTACGGGTGGGTTCAAATTAACCTGGATAATGACGGGTAGAACTTGACATGTGACTTATGATATGTTGGCCTTCGTCAAGGTCATAAGAGAATGGGGTAAAAATCACATCGGGAGTTTCTAAAGAAACTGAAACTTGCCAGATATGCGCATACCTTCTGGAGTGTGATAACGTGAGTGGATTCCATCACGTTGTCATGCGATGATAGTTGGATCCCGATTCCCACTAATGAGTTGGTTTACTTCTCGGGTGATCCTGACTAATTCTTCTTTCAGATTTGGAGGAGAATTTGACGATACAGTGGGAGGTTTCCTGATTAGATAGATTGATAACCATTCTGATTGTAACGTTTTAAAAATAAATAAATAAATAAATAAAATCCTTTAGGTGAATTTTCTGATTTTCGGTAAAATAAAATGTATTTCCCGTAAAACTTAACTATAATTATTTTTCATCATAAATTTAAAAAGATCTATTTTAACTATATAATTGCTAGTATTTGGTATGTATTTAGTCACTTATTAATTATTAGTTTACTTAAATATTTTTCCTTAATTAATTTAATTCAAATATTAACATAAGATTTAATTATACATTAAATTAGTGTAAATTACAAATTAGAAATGGGTTAATTTTATAAAATGAGCCATGACATATTAGAAGCAAGTGTGTAATATGAAAAACCTTTTCTCAAATTTTTTCCATGGTTCTAGATTTTTCTAGGAAAAGGTTTAAATTATAAAAGTTTATATAATTAAGGTTTTAAGTGAAAAGATGACATTTATTTGAGAGGTTTCTAGACAAATCCACACACTACACTCTCTTTTTCCTATCTCCCATCACTTTGGCCGGCCTCACCTCCATGGGCAGCCCCCAAATTTTCCCCCATCATTTTTGCATTAAAATCATCAAAAATTCAAGAAAGGGTTTCTAAAATCAAGTTAGGGTTTTTATTAATTAAGTGGGGTTATAATAAGCAGTTTAACATTTTTAGAAATGGAAAATCTAATATGGTTGATGTATAGTAAATTGTTCATTCAAAATTGTTTAAATTAAACAATTTTGCAAACTAGATTTTTCTAAATTATATATAGTGGTGAGGTAAAATTCTAATTAAGGTTTTTATTACTAGATTATGGTGTTAATGAGGAGATTAACTTGTTATTTGAGTGTGAAACATAATCTAGTTACAATTTGCGAGCTTTCACTTTCAAATTTTCACAAAATTGATATTTTTATTAAACTAGGTTTTTGAAATTCATTTAAAATATAGGATTAAAAATCTAGTTAGGGATTTAGCACATCGTTAAGGTTTCATGGAGTGGTTTAACACTTTAAAATATGCAAAATCAAATTTAGTTGTGGAATTGTGAATTTTGGCATAAAAAGTGTTAAATTTAGCTAAAATTGCAAACTAGAAATTTCAATTTAAGATAAATTAGTATGATAAAAATATAGTAAAGGTTTCTATAATCTAGTTATTTTATTTAATGAATATTATGACCATTAGTTTCATTTAAACAACAAGTTTTGAAGTAAAACGGTAAATTGACGTTTTCTATGTTTTTACGAAATCGGACGATTTTATCGATTTTAAGATTTCGATGATTTAAACCATGTTTTATAATATAAATAATGAGTTTTGAAACTACGAGTTATTTATTGGTGTTTTATCTCGATCAATCGGCGTTTGTACGCCGATATCGAGCGATATTTGGTTCTTTTGCATGAGCGGGTCATAGGTTTTAACCTATGCGCGTTTCGTGCGTCGTTTTGGTTTTGTTCGTGATCTAGTTTACGATATTATAAATGTTTGCGTACAGGTACCCCTCACATGGACTTCGGAAAAGGAAGAAGAGGAGGGCGACATCGTCTTCGGCAGACAGGGACCAGATGTGTAGATTTATATCTACGGGGGAAGTCGGGCGGATGGCGTTTATGTAACACCTTAGGATAAGGGTTAGTGGATAATTATAATTAAATAATGATTTTTAATAAAAAGTTTACCAAACTGTGTTTTAAATATTTTTCTTAATTTAATAAATATTTTTCCAAAATTTTTCTAAACTTGCACACACATGTGCATGTAAACTAGGGTTTTTAAATCAAGGAAATACCATAATTATTAACCATGGTGGGTTAATTGTAGGATTAATTCTTTTGGATTCTTAAATGGGTTTAATTAATTAGTTAAATTAAAAGATTACTTTAATTTGAATTATGGAATTAGTGTTGACTTGTGTGAGAGAGAGAGAATGCATCATGGCTTTAGGCCATGCTTGCATTAAATGAGGTGAGAGAGAGAGAGGGGTGACTTTTGTTTGAATGATTGTGGTGGCTCTCATTTCTCTTTTGGTTTTCTCTCAAGTCTCACACCAACACACTCACACACACTTACCTCTTCAAGCAGCAGCAGAAGCAACTGAAGCAGCAGCAAAAGCAACAGAAGCAGCAGCAGAAGCACAAGCAGCAGCAGCAACATTCAGCAACAGCAGCAGCAGAGGCAGTGAGCAGCAGCAGCAGCCCCAGATCCCTGTGCAGCGACTTCCCTTCACTTCTTCTCCTTCCTGCAGCTCCTTAGGGTCGAGAGTGAGGTATATTTCCTATCTTGCTTCACCAGTTTGCCTTGTTAGTGTAGTTTTGCATCGGTTATTGGATATTGGTGCGTTTTAGTGCGATATGGGGTGATTAGTGAGAACCTTGTGCTATTGAGGAGAGATTTGGTTTCAGTAGGATGATTGTGGTCTGTTAAGGCCATTGTAACTTAGTCGAAACCCTATTACACTAAAATACCACCAGATTTCATATTTGATGCAAAATGTCGTATTTGGGCAAAATGTGAGTTTTCTGGAACTGCTATCAACTCGGTGAGTGCAGATTGATTTTGGGAAGACTGTAGTGTAGTGGAGTAGAGATAATGCACCAGGTGAAACCCGACCCCCATACAGCTACAGTAGGCCGCCAATTTCCTCATTCTGGCCGCCAATTGCGGCCAGATGGGTAGGGTTTGGGTTGGGGTTTGGTCCAGTGGGTGTCTGCTACTGTGGGTAGTGTTTTGGTATATATATGTATTTAAGATCAATTCTATAGGAAAATCTGGGACCAAATACCTGTTTTGCCGTTTTTCTAAACCTTCGCGACACGCGTGATACGTGAGTAGGTTTGAGTTCTGCGTATCGCGGCGCGTCGGGGTAGTTTTGTGGCGCGTGAGTACACGTTTTAGCGTATCGCGCACACGCGCGATTGGTTTGCGACACAGGTTTCCTTGTTGGATTATAATGTCACGTTTTGTGACTTAAGCTTATGTGTGATATGTATATGTGATTCTAGGTTCGCAGGCCAGTGAGACGGACGCTGCGAAGAAGGGCAAGCAAGTGGTTGGATACACTTAGCGCGAGACACGGTGAGTAGATTTCACATCTACGGGGATATCGCCCGCATGGCGTTATGCGTCAGGGCTGATAGGATCTCAGTATTACATATTGCATTTACCTATGGACTGTCATCTCATATTGCATTTCCCTGCTATGTGTTATTGATATATGCTAGAACTGATAGAACACCACACTATTACTAACGGTTTATGTTGCACGAGCACTATTTACATGCTACACACACACCGTTAGTAATTGCCATGCTACACTCACTGTAGAACTGCCATGATTATACTGTTGTATTGTTGCTGTAGTTCATCTTACATGTGATTGATATGATTTTCATGCGATTTCTGTTTTGAGGACCGTGGAATTATTTAAGGAAAGATATGCTATTTTGAAAACCCGGTACCTCGTGATATGATATTTTGGTGTGTCCACCACGCGTTTTCTCGGTGCTGAGACGTGTGCTTGAAACCCGATTCGAGGAGTGGATGTTCCGTTTGCGGGTTCGTGGTGGGCCCGGTATGGTTCCCCTCGGCGAGACGATCGATGGGATTTGCCGATTGAGCCTGGAGGCGGGCGAGTACCTACCGGTGATTGGTTGGACCTGGCAGTTGTCCGGAGGATACTGACCAGAGTCGAGTGATGGATGCGGGAGGATCCGTACTGCCGGGGCCGAGGGCCGATACCGCAGGTGGACCCCGTGGGGCCGGTCCGGATTGACGGCGCCCGATATTCGAGGATTTACGTGTCGATGCTGGACACGGGTATTTTATGATGTTTTGGGTGCCGATGTTGGGCACTCGTGATTCCTCCGAGATATACAGGATTTGAGGGCCGATGGGTGTGCCGGCGTCTGAGTATATGTGGGATTTGGGTGCAGTTTGAGGCACCGATCATTGCTTTCCATGTTGACATAGTCCATGTAGATATTATTTATCCCATACTCAGTATTGATTATTATACATCTCATCCTGTGGCATTTACCTGTTAGAGTACATGCATTACTACTGTATCCACTGTTGACATGCATTGATATCATCTGCTGGCATTAGTAGAGCCACGCTATATGTGCATGCCTGCGATCACCTTTATATGTTATCTCTATTCACGAGTTGGCAACTCACCCCCGTTGTGCCACAGTGTTTGCAGGTTGCCCTTGGGAGTAGTCACGGCTGGCTGTTTCCTCATCTTTTGGCACAGATACCCCTTTTGAGCAGAGATAGCCCTTTTGCTGTTTAGGTGGGTTTTGTACGGTATCTGTTATATTTCAGTTGTATATTGATGTATCTAGTATTCTCCATCTACCTTCTGTATTGACTTAGAGACAGTTGTGAGGACGATATGTATGATTTTATATTCTGGTGTCGAGCTCGCATGTGAGCCGACGTTACCTTATGCAGTTTTATCTTTTATGATATTGTCCTTGTTTTACTGTGTATTCTTCGCTACGGCGTCGTATATCATATTGTGATGCTTTATTCTCGTCACTTGTTATTTCCGCCACACCTTACTTTTACCCGACTTTCGGGGCTTTTAAAGAGGAAATGTTACCAAAATTATAAAACTCATAACTTTTGAACTTGAAAGGGATTTCTACTAAATAAATGGAAGTTTTTCAGACTTTTACTATTGCTTTTACAAAATGTTTTAAATCACTCTATATTTATTGGTTTTGATTTCTGGGTTCGGCTTACTTAGCCGCGTTACGCCTGTAGACGTTGCGTGGTTAAGTGCCGGTCACGAGTCGAATTCTCGGGTCGTGACAAAGTTGGTATCAGAGCGTAGGTTTTACCTTCGGAGTGTAGGATTACCCTGGTATGATGGAGTAGGTAGCTGCGGCAGGGTAGCATAGCGTGCGTATGTTCCGCGGCATACTCACGACACGGTACTCCGCTTACGCGACCTTAGGACTTGTTGATTTGATTCCTCCTTATATTCTTGTGATTCGATTTCCGTGTTCTTATCGAATCCAAATTTTCTTTCAGCCAATATGCAGCCTAAGACTACGAGGGCACAGAGAGCGGCCGCGAGGGCCGAGATTCGTGTTGACTCGTCCGAGACGAGGACTGATCCGGGCAGTACGCCGGTTGTACCTGAGCAGGCTGTTCCTGCCGTGACTGAGCAGATCGCATCGTTAGGGGCTGGTATGCAGGAGATGCGCCAGATGATAGGATCGCTAGTAGAGACGCTTCGAGCGCAGCGACCAGAGGTAGCTCCACCAGTTCCAGAGACCGCGATGGTGCCTACCGCACAGCCAGTTGCCCCTGCAGCCACGGAGGTGATTACAGTATCGCTATCAGAGTTCATGAGGCTGAAGCCTCCAGTTTTCACAGGCACCGATACAGCCGAGGACCCACAGTCTTTTATAGACAGGATGGCCAGGATATGTCGTTCCCTCAGATGTGCAGATGCGAGATGGGTTGAGTTCGCGAGCTTTCGCCTGGAAGGTCTTGCGCAGAAATGGTGTGATTCAGTGGAGAAGGGCAGAGCAACAGGTCTTCCTCCTATGACCTGGACGGAGTTCGTGACTATATTTCTAGCCCGTTTCCTTCCCCGGAGTGTTAGAGATGCCCGAGCACGCAGGTTTGAGTCTTTGCGCCAGACGTCAGGGATGACAGTGGCAGAGTATGACGTACTGTTTACAGAGCTAGCAGTCTACGCCCCACATCTAGTGGCCACCGAGGAGTTGCGAGTCCGGAGATTTGTTCGAGGCTTGATTTCACCAGTGTTCCTCGCGATCAGCGCGCAGCACTACGAGACCTATGCAGCAGCTGTAGACGCAGCCCTAGTGGTCGAGGAGCACCATGTCGAGACTTCGGTATTTCCAGAGCCGAAGAGAGTTCGTACCAGTATTTCCGCACGGAGGCAGTCATTCAGACGCCGCGACAGGTATCGTTCCGGTACGAGGGTTAGCAGGGATTCGGGACGGGGTCGGATGTTTAGTTCGTATCCCCAGGACGGTCAGCAGTCGCCGCGGGGTTGCTACAGATGTGGCAGCCTACTTCACCTCGTTCGAGATTGTCCAGAGACACACCGGAGGGAGGCGGCAGCACCGCATGTTACCTTACCACCTTCACCACCCCAGAGGGCGTTGCCCGTTGCGCCTACCGTTGCTCCGCGCCAGACTTATGCTCAGAGAGGTCGCGGGCTTGGAGGAGTTGCTCAGAGAGGGCGAGATGACCGAGGCAGAGGTCAGTCAGTTACAGGTGGTGGGCAGGCGAGGGTCTTTGCTTTGACACATCAGGACGCGCAGGCGTCCAATGCAGTGGTTTCAGGTATCCTCCCTGTATGTTCGGTTGATGCACATGTATTGTTCGATCCCGGATCCACACACTCGTACGTATCCACACACTTCGTGCCGAGGTTGGGTAGAGAGTCCGGCTTACTTGATCAGCCGCTTGTGGTGACTACTCCTGTGGGAGAGTCGTTTGTTGCTAGGCACGTGTTCCGATCCTGTATCGTCTGTATTGGCGAGAGAGAGTTGCCTGTCGACTTGATCCTTCTGGAGATGTTGGACTTCGACGTTCTTTTGGGCATGGATTGGTTAGCCACGTGCTATGCTTCTTTGGACTGCCGCGAGAAGACAGTTAAATTCTGTTTCCCCGGTGAGTCGGTTTTTGTTGTGATGGGGGACCGTAGTGCCGCCCCTCACAGTGTGATTTCTTCTTTCCGCGCTGGACAGCTTTTGAGGAAGGGATGTCAGGGATTTCTCGCTTATGTTCGCGATGCTCGCGCTACCGAGGTTCCATTGGATCAGGTTCCGGTAGTTAGCGAGTTTCCTGATGTGTTCCCTGACGAGCTTCCTGGGTTGCCGCCCGAGCGCGACATTTCTTTCTGTATTGATTTGGTTCCTGGTTCGGGGCCTATTTCTATACCGCCCTATCGGATGGCCCCGGCGGAACTTCGTGAGCTGAAGGGTCAGTTACAAGATTTGCTGGACAAAGGACTTATTCGACCCAGTGTTTCTCCTTGGGGTGCTCCAGTCCTGTTCGTCAGGAAGAAGGACGGCAGCTTGCGTCTTTGTATCGACTACCGCCAGCTGAACAGGGTGACAGTGCGGAACAGGTATCCTTTGCCGCGCATCGACGATTTGTTCGACCAGCTTCAGGGGGCAGGGTACTTTTCGAGGATCGATTTACGATCGGGCTATCATCAGCTGCGGGTTCGACAGGAGGACATTCCCCGGACAGCTTTCCGTACGCGCTATGGCCATTACGAGTTTTTGGTGATGTCGTTCGGACTCACCAATGCGCCAGCAGCCTTCATGGACTTGATGAACCGTATTTTCCGGCCTTATTTGGATCTGTTCATCATAGTCTTCATCGACGATATCTTGGTGTATTCCCGGAGTAGTGAGGAGCACGAGCAGCACCTGCGGGTTACATTGCAGACATTGAGGGAGCACCAGCTTTATGCGAAATTCTCCAAGTGTGCTTTTTGGCTAGACAGCGTGGACTTCTTGGGTCACGTGATTTCACGAGACGGTATATGTGTTGACCCGAGGAAGATCGAGGCCGTTCAGCGTTGGCCCAGACCCACATCGGTGTCACGACCCGAAAGAGCACGTGACTGGCCCTTGAACCATATGAAGTCTATAGGACTCCATCTGATCCAAGTAAGCCAAAAGCCCAGAAATCTAAAACCATTTTTAAGAATAAGTAAAGAAACTGGTTTAAAGAAGTGAAGAAAAACATGTTTGAAATCAAGGTTTTTAAATAACTAAACCGAATATGCATTTTTAAAAACAGTACAGTCTTTTCTAAAAATTTCGGCAGAGTTTCTTTTGTAAAACTGGCCCCGAATGGGGTATAACAAGGATAACAATATATGCAATGATAAAGGCATCCCCAAGCGGAAGCTAGCTCTTCGTCAATCGACGGTCACCACCACACATGCAACAATAATATACAACGCCAAGTGGCGAGGATCAAATCCAAAAGAAAGCTCAAAAGCAACAAGAAAACCGCAACACTACTAAGCGCGACTCTATGGTCGAATAATACATCACTAGTCTAGGTCTGAAACAATATACGAGTTTTGGTTGATGGATATTCTAGATACAATGAATAATATAAATACAACGGCGGTTCTGATACAAAAGAACCCACCTATCCAAGCAAATCACCCAAAAGGAAGCAGTGTGCCAGAAATGCCGCTATAGAACTGTACGGCAAACCTGCAAGAACTGGGGCACAACGGGGGTGAGTTGCCAACTCGTGAATAGAAAGATATCTACAAGCAGAGATCGAATGCATGACCCAACCTAGGTCAATACGATCAGATATAAAGAAACCTCAATATGAATAAAGCTGAAGCATGCTAAACTGGCAATGTAATCTCTATACGTGAATGTAGTGCCAAGTGCTCGTGCTAGTGCCTCAGGTAATAGTATGTCATGAATATGAGGTATGAATGCATGAAAGCAGAATACATGTAAATGAAGAAACTGTTTTCATAATTTAGTGAGATTTCCCTTGTATTTTTAGTTGAGGTATCATAATGAAATCAGCATAAAACAGTGCCTAGCATCGGCACAAAACGTAATCCCAATATCTCGATATCTCTGTATCACAGTCTCTGTACCTCGAAATCTCGAAATCCCAATGTCTCAATCATAATATCTAGGGCGCCGTCAGTCCAGACCGGCCCCTACCATCCATCTCAAGACCACGACGGTATCCTCCGGATATCCGACGCGTCGGGTAAAATCACCGGTAGGTAGTGCTCCCCTGCCAGGCTCACATCGTCATCACCACGCGCTTCTTGCCCCGGGGTACCTTACCGGGTCCACCATGTACCCGAAACGGTTCATCCGTCTCCTCGAATCGGGTTTCCAAATCCATCAGCAAACTCATGGTGGACGACTCATACATCATGGGAAAACCGCACTTTTTATTTTAAAGAGAGAAAAGAAGTTTATATAAGTTTTGCGGTTTTCCCCCAAATCCAGAAAATCTCATGGAAATCCGAATCCAATCCTCAATAGCATGTAAACAGTGCATACAGGCATAAAAATCCATGAATAATAACATGCATGATGTAACAACTAATAATTACAATGTCTAATCTAGCATATAAGGCAAGTACACTAATATCATGTCTAAATTATTAGCTAACAACCTATGTCGATGCAATAATATTTTCTAAGGTGTACGTGACATGGCAATTACCGATGGAGATGTGTGTGAGCCGGCAAGTAAGTGTATGTGGTACATACGCATCATCGGTAATGGTGCTGGTGTCCTAACAGCATAACATCAATAATGGAGTATGAAACATAATATAAGCATGCGATGCGATGCGAACCACAATAATGAGCGGAAGCTGAATACTAGACGCAACTATAACTAATCTGCATTAATCTAAAATAACCTCTACAATTGGTGCCTTTTGAAATAACACGAATCATGGGGTTTTGAAAATAAGGGCTACGGTGTTTTTATGAAAAGATACGTCTTTTGAAATATCCGTAGGATCCCTTGGGCTGTCTTTTAAAATACCCACGATTCGTTAGTTTTTGAAATAGGTAGGAGTCTAATCTAATCTAACAACCATCCTAAACTATACGGCTGAACTAACAAGTAGAGCTATGGGTGAGGAAACCGCCTAACATCTGAGTCGATACATATACATACATGTATATATATTAGTCGGTGATCCCGCCTCAATAATATCATATCCGATACCTTATCTATAATCAGACATCCCAAGTCAAGAGTGCGGATCAATCATCAAAATATAGCTTGTACGTAAATCCGTCGTACGGCATCCCAAATATGGGTACGGGTCAATATCACATTCATCATACTATTTATCTGGTATCCTCTTTATCAAATGTCATGATCGGGGTACTGATCTACGTCTAGTACAATATTGATACCCTCTATGTATGCATGCAGGTGTAAGAATCACTACGTCAAAAGACCCGCTAAAACATCGTGTCGTATCTCAATACGAACCAAATCACATCACCGATCTCCTGGCCTCAAGCCCAATCTCATCGACTCATCTCAAATCCCAAATACTATCCTCAAATCCAGTATATAAACACATAGTCCCATACCCATGTGTAGATATACGCACCATCATATGCACTCTAATAAATGAAAGAATGAATGCAAGTATGTGTGTAAATGTATGTGTGAGTGCAACCACTACTCTAGGGTTCGCACTAAACTAAACCAATATATTCTTATCATCAAAATATCATTATTACCATCAATAACCCTAAACAACACATAAAAAATATTCGTGTGTATACGTATTCGTATACATCACCACGGACTGCGGGGGTGCTATACGCCATCCACCCGACTTCTCCCCACAGATATAAATCTACTCACATTGCTTCTCGTGTGCCAAAGCCGATGTCGCTATCTTCACCTCCTTTGCCTCAACATCACGCGGGGTACCTACAAGTATATCACAATGCTAAAGCACATGAAAATCACATCGGAAACCAAAATAGCACACGCTACCCGCATAGGTAAAAACCTATCGACTCGCATGTAAACACAATCAAAATCCACTTGTCGTTGACGTCCAAACGCCACCCGACAGGAATGAATCACCAAATACCAAAATCCATGCCAAAACAAGTCCCAAATTATACACCAACATAGGAAAATCAACCCAGATTTCACCCTAGATGGAATCAGTCAAAACTAGACATACTCAGGGTCAAAACTAGAGGAAATGGGGGCATGCACAGAAAACGAAGCAATTCCTTAAAATAACTTATTTTAGAATTTTCCATAATTTTTCCCCATTTATCTGTATTTAATTATACCAGAATATTAAAATATTCATTAAAATAATATTAAATTATAAAATTTCCCAAAAATCATATTTTATTATTTTGAAGACGTTACAATCTACCCCCCTTAAAGAAATTCGGTCCCCGAATTTAAATTTAAACCCCCAAATACTAAAATATTTCAATACAAATTCCAAGTCATCGGGGTTCCGAAATCATCTATACATAAAACATCATAGCGCAATGCATGCGCATGAGTACTGAGCAGATAACTCAAAAGCAACACTCCATCAAGCATCCGCAATCATCGGAGTCATGATAACGACACAATGTCAAATCCAATACAAAATCAATATGATATGGACCAAGACTATACATGTAGACATCCAATCTATACATGTAAATAGCTGATGCAAATGTATGCCAAATCTTTTTAAGTCGCTGTGCGATGCGCGTAACACTGCACAGTGGCGGACGTTTCTCATAAGAAAATAACTATATATGTGTATATATATCCTTTGT
Organism: Agapanthus africanus; assembly: GCA_030015575.1. Lineage (NCBI taxonomy): Eukaryota > Viridiplantae > Streptophyta > Magnoliopsida > Asparagales > Amaryllidaceae > Agapanthus > Agapanthus africanus. The sequence continues at coordinate 274,407,218 of JASDDO010000012.1, forward strand.
TTAATAGGTACGTTCCGCCGTTTTGAAAACAGTTTAGAAGGGTTTCCTTGTTTTTAAAACGTTTCGTGTCATATCGGACACGTAGGTATATACTGAGACTATAGCTCTCTTTTCGGAAATCCCTTCGATAACTATCGATGCATGCAAAATATATCCAGGTACTGCCCACTGACTAGTCCTGCTCAGTATGAAAGCAAATATCCAACATCATAAAAATGTACTGCTCCAAAAGGAATAAATCCCAAAAATCACATAACACCACCCTGTGCGTCTGGTGCGCACGGAAATCAAAATCCATATATGTGCTAAACATGTGCACAAAACAACATCTAGGTGCAACGGGTGTGCACGAAGCATCTGTCATAGGCAACGTGTGCCTGGCAGCCAAAACAGGTGCATCTGACATGCACGAAGAATCTCGATTTAGTGCATCTGGTGTGCCCCAAAATCGTATCTCAAAACATGCGCCCAACATGCGCGAAAATCCAAATCGGTGCATCCATCATGCACGAATGAAAATCTAGACCCTGCGCACTCAATATGCACGGAATCACAAAATCCAATAGCAACGTCGAATATGCGTAAGTCCAGTCAAAAGCACGGAGTGCAAGAATCCACATCAATATCACAATCAAAATCGACATACCGAAAGGCATCAAATCGAAGTCAGGTGCAATCGTAATGCACAAAATATAAATCCGGTGCAACAAAGGCACGAAATATAAATCTGATGCGATAAACGCAAGAAACATAAAACTGGTGCGACAAATGCACGAAGTATAGAACTGGTGCATCCCATGCACAAATACCAAGCAATAACTCAAATACGTAAGCAGCAACACCAAGTGTATCCAGATATGAAGAAAATCATAAACGTGTGCAGCTGCGGGCACAAAACACATATCGATACACTACAAGCACATATAAGCTATACCGAGTGCAAAATCAAAACACTAAAATTACATGAAACTCTGCTGGAAGCGTAAATCAAATCACCAGCATAAAATAGGCATGAAATCGCAATCAACAGCTCAAGAGTAATAACTATGTACAAGGTATAAATACCCAGTAGGTGCAACCATGGTGCACAAAATCAAATATCATGAAACTCAGTCATCAAGACTAAATCATGTGAATAGATCGCCCAAAATACCGAAATCCAAAGCAACGGATACGTGATAATCAAATCACAAAATCACAAATCATAATTACCGTCGTCGATATACCATCCTTCAGGGTCAAGAAGGTACCGGAACATCCGATGCTAGCTGCGCAAGATATCTACTTGCCTCTTGCTCGCGGCTGGCGTCCTCTGCCTCTGGTTCTTGATCTTTCCTGTAGATTACCAATCTCGCAATCCATCGGCTCATCGGCCCGGTCAGGAGTACTGACAGGAACGATTCCGTTCTGGCACTTTCCTGGTCACCTTTCGGTCAATCCTCACGACCGCTCGTAAGGCAGCGTATCACTGGCGTCGGCCTCTGGCTCTCTGAAAGCACGTCACACATCTGATCCTGGGTGCAAACATCATTGCAGCAATGTCCTGGAAGGAATCCTGCTCAAGGTCTCTTCCGATCATGCCTATGCCGATCTGTACAGAGGCTGGCTTCCTACACAACCTCTTCTCGCTCAAAAACACCTGTGTCCTCAGCACAATATTTTCTCGGAAACTGATCACATTCCAACGTCTCTGTAAGCATATCAGGTCTCTAGTCTCGACGGGAAGCAATGACAGCTCATCAGTGTCTCACACGAACCTCTTGTTCCAACTGTCTCTATCGTCGTCCACTATGACGTCACGCCAAGCTACTACGCACTGCACTGTTCTCGGCCACGGTCAATCTGAAGTCTCTCGCACGGACTCGAAATCGCATATTCTGTAGCTTCATCATTCTGTAGAGGATGTCAGGCCGAACAGGTCCTCGGGAACACGTCCCAACCATCGGAGGAATACTCATCACTCGTCCGTCCCTGATCAATCTGCAACGCATCTGGGTAAGTTCCTTTATCCGAACATGGTCAACTACCTCGTCGACAATGCCGAACTCTGTCCTGCTGGGTGTGCGCAATACGACCACTCCTGGTCTAGGTCTTCTCGTAACGTACTCCAGAAAGGTCCTGTCGAGGTTCCTTTCTCAAATCTCAATCCTGCCGAAATGCCCGGAAGTCATCATCCAATGCTGAAGCTAAAGCTTATTCCGGAACGGCTGCATACCTATCGCGCTTCTCTCTGGAAGATACATCCATATACCACGCCTCGGGGTGCATATCACATCTCTAATGTCAGCGGAGTGGGACGTCATCTCGTCGAAATCTCGTACGAACTCTTTACTCCACCTTGCTCAATGTCGACTGATTCGGACTTAACTCATCGTGGCTACACGAACTGCGCTCCGACGGCTACGCTCGCATCTGGAGTCTCCCAAGCAGTGTCCCATCACGATATCCGAAAGATGTCGAACCATCCGATCGACTCATCAGATCCTCATAATCCCCCAAGAGATCACATCATGGGTACAGTTTAATAGTATCGAGTACATGCCACAGCGCGGTGGTCCAGCCGTAGAAGGGCAAACCCAAGCCTCACTAATGGCGCCGAGGAACCGCCGCAAATCCGAAGGTTCAAAGGCTTTCACACGGTCATTAAGTCGAGTTAGGATTTCATTCTTCTAGAGAGTCCATAGAATCACCTGCATGTCTTTCCGTATACTTTAAACTTGGAAAATGGGCTCCTGACATTCGATCGTCTCTATCGACTCTCAACGAACCTGCGTGAAGTCGTCTCTAGCTGGAAACAATCTATCTGATGACCTCGCATCGGTAAACAAACGAACCACCTGTCCTAGTCATTCATCCTCAGGTGACTAGCGACTCGCTATCATCTCTCTAAGTATATGCTCACGCTGCAGTAGCTCCAACCATCTGGGCGACATCTCGTCATTTGCAGCAGCAACTGGCTTATTCGCCTGTACGTCGAACAGCGCCTCAATCCTCCAGGAAAGGCAATACATAGGCGGTCATCTCTGAGTCGGTCTGCTCTAGATCTGAGTAAGACTCTCCACACTGGAAATCTTCAACTCATCAGGGCCCGCTCCGGCGCAAAATCGGACGAATCACCTTCGTCTCTCAAATCGGGTAGACTAGCTATCATCTGTCTCATATCTGCCTGAAAGCTACGGCAATCTCAGCTCGTAAGCTTCGGAAGAGACATCCTGTCAATCTCAGCAACAGCTGGTCCATCTGTCTGCACGGTAGGCGACATCACAATCTCTGAGGTATGCTGTACATCAACAGTCCTCTCTCAACTGGCAGCTCTAACAATGGCCCGATCATCCGGTGCAAGACCAAGCACTCGCCTCCACTAGAGGTCACAATCACCAACACTAACTCGAGACGTTCCCATGTCACCAGAAAACACAATGGTCGGCCCTCGTACCAAACGAGCTCACACCGGCCGTAACCCTAGCAGCAGCCCAAACTGCCCTCAAACATGGTGACAGGAACCTCAATCGAGTATCAAGGAGAGCACATCAATGGCAAGAAAGGAAACAACAGATCCAAAGTGGATACATGATCATGGGAAGGAACAGCATCAATAAAGGTATGATCATGAAACTAATAGAATCGGGGATCTCAAATGGATGTATAATCCTGGATATAAAGAGGATCACTGATCTCGAAAATATGTACATCCTAAGGTTCCTTAAGCGGAATGGCGTGTCGTAAGTATGCCGCGGAACATACCAACGGTACGTCACTCTACTTTAGTTACCTATTCCATCAACCAAGGGTCATCCTACACGACGAAAGTTCGGGTCTAATACCCCCTCGACCAAGTCTAAGTTCCGTAAGGTCAAGCCTAAGTTCCGTATATATATAAACGCCCTAGGCTCCACATAGTCAAACTTAGACTCGAACCAAGGTCAACCTAGCGCTCTGATACCAACTTTGTCACGACCCGAAAGAGCACGTGACTGGCCCTTGAACCATATGAAGTCTATAGGACTCCATCTGATCCAAGTAAGCCAAAAGCCCAGAAATCTAAAACCATTTTTAAGAATAAGTAAAGAAACTGGTTTAAAGAAGTGAAGAAAAACATGTTTGAAATCAAGGTTTTTAAATAACTAAACCGAATATGCATTTTTAAAAACAGTACAGTCTTTTCTAAAAATTTCGGCAGAGTTTCTTTTGTAAAACTGGCCCCGAATGGGGTATAACAAGGATAACAATATATGCAATGATAAAGGCATCCCCAAGCGGAAGCTAGCTCTTCGTCAATCGACGGTCACCACCACACATGCAACAATAATATACAACGCCAAGTGGCGAGGATCAAATCCAAAAGAAAGCTCAAAAGCAACAAGAAAACCGCAACACTACTAAGCGCGACTCTATGGTCGAATAATACATCACTAGTCTAGGTCTGAAACAATATACGAGTTTTGGTTGATGGATATTCTAGATACAATGAATAATATAAATACAACGGCGGTTCTGATACAAAAGAACCCACCTATCCAAGCAAATCACCCAAAAGGAAGCAGTGTGCCAGAAATGCCGCTATAGAACTGTACGGCAAACCTGCAAGAACTGGGGCACAACGGGGGTGAGTTGCCAACTCGTGAATAGAAAGATATCTACAAGCAGAGATCGAATGCATGACCCAACCTAGGTCAATACGATCAGATATAAAGAAACCTCAATATGAATAAAGCTGAAGCATGCTAAACTGGCAATGTAATCTCTATACGTGAATGTAGTGCCAAGTGCTCGTGCTAGTGCCTCAGGTAATAGTATGTCATGAATATGAGGTATGAATGCATGAAAGCAGAATACATGTAAATGAAGAAACTGTTTTCATAATTTAGTGAGATTTCCCTTGTATTTTTAGTTGAGGTATCATAATGAAATCAGCATAAAACAGTGCCTAGCATCGGCACAAAACGTAATCCCAATATCTCGATATCTCTGTATCACAGTCTCTGTACCTCGAAATCTCGAAATCCCAATGTCTCAATCATAATATCTAGGGCGCCGTCAGTCCAGACCGGCCCCTACCATCCATCTCAAGACCACGACGGTATCCTCCGGATATCCGACGCGTCGGGTAAAATCACCGGTAGGTAGTGCTCCCCTGCCAGGCTCACATCGTCATCACCACGCGCTTCTTGCCCCGGGGTACCTTACCGGGTCCACCATGTACCCGAAACGGTTCATCCGTCTCCTCGAATCGGGTTTCCAAATCCATCAGCAAACTCATGGTGGACGACTCATACATCATGGGAAAACCGCACTTTTTATTTTAAAGAGAGAAAAGAAGTTTATATAAGTTTTGCGGTTTTCCCCCAAATCCAGAAAATCTCATGGAAATCCGAATCCAATCCTCAATAGCATGTAAACAGTGCATACAGGCATAAAAATCCATGAATAATAACATGCATGATGTAACAACTAATAATTACAATGTCTAATCTAGCATATAAGGCAAGTACACTAATATCATGTCTAAATTATTAGCTAACAACCTATGTCGATGCAATAATATTTTCTAAGGTGTACGTGACATGGCAATTACCGATGGAGATGTGTGTGAGCCGGCAAGTAAGTGTACGTGGTACATACGCATCATCGGTAATGGTGCTGGTGTCCTAACAGCATAACATCAATAATGGAGTATGAAACATAATATAAGCATGCGATGCGATGCGAACCACAATAATGAGCGGAAGCTGAATACTAGACGCAACTATAACTAATCTGCATTAATCTAAAATAACCTCTACAATTGGTGCCTTTTGAAATAACACGAATCATGGGGTTTTGAAAATAAGGGCTACGGTGTTTTTATGAAAAGATACGTCTTTTGAAATATCCGTAGGATCCCTTGGGCTGTCTTTTAAAATACCCACGATTCGTTAGTTTTTGAAATAGGTAGGAGTCTAATCTAATCTAACAACCATCCTAAACTATACGGCTGAACTAACAAGTAGAGCTATGGGTGAGGAAACCGCCTAACATCTGAGTCGATACATATACATACATGTATATATATTAGTCGGTGATCCCGCCTCAATAATATCATATCCGATACCTTATCTATAATCAGACATCCCAAGTCAAGAGTGCGGATCAATCATCAAAATATAGCTTGTACGTAAATCCGTCGTACGGCATCCCAAATATGGGTACGGGTCAATATCACATTCATCATACTATTTATCTGGTATCCTCTTTATCAAATGTCATGATCGGGGTACTGATCTACGTCTAGTACAATATTGATACCCTCTATGTATGCATGCAGGTGTAAGAATCACTACGTCAAAAGACCCGCTAAAACATCGTGTCGTATCTCAATACGAACCAAATCACATCACCGATCTCCTGGCCTCAAGCCCAATCTCATCGACTCATCTCAAATCCCAAATACTATCCTCAAATCCAGTATATAAACACATAGTCCCATACCCATGTGTAGATATACGCACCATCATATGCACTCTAATAAATGAAAGAATGAATGCAAGTATGTGTGTAAATGTATGTGTGAGTGCAACCACTACTCTAGGGTTCGCACTAAACTAAACCAATATATTCTTATCATCAAAATATCATTATTACCATCAATAACCCTAAACAACACATAAAAAATATTCGTGTGTATACGTATTCGTATACATCACCACGGACTGCGGGGGTGCTATACGCCATCCACCCGACTTCTCCCCACAGATATAAATCTACTCACATTGCTTCTCGTGTGCCAAAGCCGATGTCGCTATCTTCACCTCCTTTGCCTCAACATCACGCGGGGTACCTACAAGTATATCACAATGCTAAAGCACATGAAAATCACATCGGAAACCAAAATAGCACACGCTACCCGCATAGGTAAAAACCTATCGACTCGCATGTAAACACAATCAAAATCCACTTGTCGTTGACGTCCAAACGCCACCCGACAGGAATGAATCACCAAATACCAAAATCCATGCCAAAACAAGTCCCAAATTATACACCAACATAGGAAAATCAACCCAGATTTCACCCTAGATGGAATCAGTCAAAACTAGACATACTCAGGGTCAAAACTAGAGGAAATGGGGGCATGCACAGAAAACGAAGCAATTCCTTAAAATAACTTATTTTAGAATTTTCCATAATTTTTCCCCATTTATCTGTATTTAATTATACCAGAATATTAAAATATTCATTAAAATAATATTAAATTATAAAATTTCCCAAAAATCATATTTTATTATTTTGAAGACGTTACAATCGGTGACGGAGATTCGCAGCTTTTTGGGATTGGCCGGTTACTACAGGCGTTTTGTGCAGGACTTCTCACGTATTGCTACACCGTTGACCGGGTTGACCCGGAAGGGAGTTCCCTTCGATTGGACGGAGGAGTGCGAGCACAGTTTTCAGCAGTTACGGACACGGCTGACGACGGCACCGGTGTTATCCTTACCTTCCGGATCGGGCGGATTTGTGGTCTTTTGTGATGCTTCTCGAGTGGGATTGGGATGCGTTCTGATGCAGCATGATAGGGTGATCGCGTATGCCTCGCGACAATTAAAGAAGCACGAGCAGAACTACCCCACTCATGATTTGGAGATGGCAGCAGTGGTCTTCGCACTTAAGATCTGGCGACATTACTTATACGGTGAGTCGTGCCAGATATTTACGGATCACAAGAGTCTGAAATACATATTCCAGCAGCGGGACCTGAACCTTCGACAGCGTCGATGGATGGAGTTAGTGAAGGATTACGACTGCGAGATCTTATATCACCCGGGCAAGGCAAATGTGGTGGCGGATGCTTTGAGCAGGAGGCCCGGGAGTAGTTTATCTTGTTTGAGCGCAGTACAGGAGCAGTCATCCGCAGATTGGCAGATATTATGCGACAGTCGAGTACAGTTCGAGTTCACGCCGATTGGAGGGCAGATAGCGCATGTCCGTGCACGTCCACAGCTGATTGATCGTATACGTGAGGCACAGCTCAGTGATGACCGATGTTCAGAGATCATGGCACAGATGGGACAGGACAGATTTTCCGAGTTCGTGATCGATGATCAGGGGATACTACGGTTTGGAGTCAGACTGTGCGTACCTGATGCTGAGGGACTGAGGCGCGAGATTCTTGAGGAGGCACATCGATCGGTGTATAGCGTACATCCCGGTTCCACCAAGATGTATCATGATATGAGAGATGTTTACTGGTGGGACGGAATGAAGAGGGACATTGCAAATTTTGTATCGAGATGCCTGACTTGTCAGCAAGTCAAGGCTGAGCACCAGAGGCCCGCGGGAGAGCTACAGCCGTTACCCATTCCGGAGTGGAAATGGGAACAGATTTCGATGGATTTCGTGGTGGGTCTACCCAGGACCAGTCGGGGGTATGACTCCATCTGGGTGATTGTGGATCGTTTGACGAAAGCGGCTCACTTCCTACCGGTGAAGACGACTTTCGGATTTACTCAGTATGCCCAGATCTATATTGACGAGATAGTGCGACTACACGGAGTCCCGACATGCATTGTGTCCGACAGAGGCACCCAGTTTACCAGTAGACTATGGCAGAGGCTTCAGGAGGCTTTGGGCACTCGCTTGAGTTTCAGCACGGCATTTCATCCGCAGACCGACGGACAGTCAGAGCGGACCATCCAGACTCTCGAGGACATGCTCAGAGCTTGTGTACTAGATTTCGGAGGTAGCTGGGATCATCATTTGCCCTTGGTAGAGTTTTCCTACAATAACCGCTACCAGGAGACTATTCAGATGGCACCGTTTGAGGCTCTTTACGGGAGGAGATGCAGGTCACCTACTTGTTGGACAGAGCTCAGTGAGAGCAGTATCTTAGGGCCCCAGATCGTTGAGGAGACGACCGCGAAGATCCAGTTGATTCGCGATAGGATGAGAGCAGCGCAGAGTAGGCAGAGGGCTTATGCAGACCGTCGACGACGCAGACTTGAGTTTTCTGTTGGTGATCATGTTTTCTTGAGGGTCTCCCCAATGAAAGGTGTGATGAGGTTTGGCAAGAAGGGGAAGCTCAGTCCCAGGTATGTGGGCCCCTTCGAGATCCTCGAGCGTGTCGGTGCAGTAGCTTACCGGTTAGCCCTTCCGCCCAGCTTTCCAGACGTGCACCCCGTTTTCCATGTTTCGATGCTCCGCAGATATCTACATGATCCTTCGCACGCGATTCAGCATCCGACGATCCAGCTTGAGCGTGATCTTTCCTATGCAGAGCAGCCGGTGATGATCTTGGATCGACAAGTGAAGAAATTGAGATCGAAGGAGATTCCATCAGTTAAAGTGCTTTGGCGTGGTCAGAACCGTGAAGAGGTCACTTGGGAGACCGAAAGCGAGATGATAAAGACGTACCCCCATCTTTTTGAAGGTAACCTTAGATAGATTTTTGAAATTCGGGGACGAATTTCTTTAAGGGGGAGAGATTGTAACACCTTAGGATAAGGGTTAGTGGATAATTATAATTAAATAATGATTTTTAATAAAAAGTTTACCAAACTGTGTTTTAAATATTTTTCTTAATTTAATAAATATTTTTCCAAAATTTTTCTAAACTTGCACACACATGTGCATGTAAACTAGGGTTTTTAAATCAAGGAAATACCATAATTATTAACCATGGTGGGTTAATTGTAGGATTAATTCTTTTGGATTCTTAAATGGGTTTAATTAATTAGTTAAATTAAAAGATTACTTTAATTTGAATTATGGAATTAGTGTTGACTTGTGTGAGAGAGAGAGAATGCATCATGGCTTTAGGCCATGCTTGCATTAAATGAGGTGAGAGAGAGAGAGGGGTGACTTTTGTTTGAATGATTGTGGTGGCTCTCATTTCTCTTTTGGTTTTCTCTCAAGTCTCACACCAACACACTCACACACACTTACCTCTTCAAGCAGCAGCAGAAGCAACTGAAGCAGCAGCAAAAGCAACAGAAGCAGCAGCAGAAGCACAAGCAGCAGCAGCAACATTCAGCAACAGCAGCAGCAGAGGCAGTGAGCAGCAGCAGCAGCCCCAGATCCCTGTGCAGCGACTTCCCTTCACTTCTTCTCCTTCCTGCAGCTCCCTAGGGTCGAGAGTGAGGTATATTTCCTATCTTGCTTCACCAGTTTGCCTTGTTAGTGTAGTTTTGCATCGGTTATTGGATATTGGTGCGTTTTAGTGCGATATGGGGTGATTAGTGAGAACCTTGTGCTATTGAGGAGAGATTTGGTTTCAGTAGGATGATTGTGGTCTGTTAAGGCCATTGTAACTTAGTCGAACCCCTATTACACTAAAATACCACCAGATTTCATATTTGATGCAAAATGTCGTATTTGGGAAAAATGTGAGTTTTCTGGAACTGCTATCAACTCGGTGAGTGCAGATTGATTTTGGGAAGACTGTAGTGTAGTGGAGTAGAGATAATGCACCAGGTGAAACCCGACCCCCATACAGCTACAGTAGGCCGCCAATTTCCTCATTCTGGCCGCCAATTGCGGCCAGATGGGTAGGGTTTGGGTTGGGGTTTGGTCCAGTGGGTGTCTGCTACTGTGGGTAGTGTTTTGGTATATATATGTATTTAAGATCAATTCTATAGGAAAATCTGGGACCAAATACCTGTTTTGCCGTTTTTCTAAACCTTCGCGACACGCGTGATACGTGAGTAGGTTTGAGTTCTGCGTATCGCGGCGCGTCGGGGTAGTTTTGTGGCGCGTGAGTACACGTTTTAGCGTATCGCGCACACGCGCGATTGGTTTGCGACACAGGTTTCCTTGTTGGATTATAATGTCGCGTTTTGTGACTTAAGCTTATGTGTGATATGTATATGTGATTCTAGGTTCGCAGGCCAGTGAGACGGACGCTGCGAAGAAGGGCAAGCAAGTGGTTGGATACACTTAGCGCGAGACACGGTGAGTAGATTTCACATCTACGGGGATATCTCCCGCATGGCGTTATGCGTCAGGGCTGATAGGATCTCAGTATTACATATTGCATTTACCTATGGACTGTCATCTCATATTGCATTTCCCTGCTATGTGTTATTGATATATGCTAGAACTGATAGAACACCACACTATTACTAACGGTTTATGTTGCACGAGCACTATTTACATGCTACACACACACCGTTAGTAATTGCCATGCTACACTCACTGTAGAACTGCCATGATTATACTGTTGTATTGTTGCTGTAGTTCATCTTACATGTGATTGATATGATTTTCATGCGATTTCTGTTTTGAGGACCGTAGAATTATTTAAGGAAAGATATGCTATTTTGAAAACCCGGTACCTCGTGATATGATATTTTGGTGTGTCCACCACGCGTTTTCTCGGTGCTGAGACGTGTGCTTGAAACCCGATTCGAGGAGTGGATGTTCCGTTTGCGGGTTCGTGGTGGGCCCGGTATGGTTCCCCTCGGCGAGACGATCGATGGGATTTGCCGATTGAGCCTGGAGGCGGGCGAGTACCTACCGGTGATTGGTTGGACCTGGCAGTTGTCCGGAGGATACTGACCAGAGTCGAGTGATGGATGCGGGAGGATCCGTACTGCCGGGGCCGAGGGCCGATACCGCAGGTGGACCCCGTGGGGCCGGTCCGGATTGACGGCGCCCGATATTCGAGGATTTACGTGTCGATGCTGGACACGGGTATTTTATGATGTTTTGGGTGCCGATGTTGGGCACTCGTGATTCCTCCGAGATATACAGGATTTGAGGGCCGATGGGTGTGCCGGCGTCTGAGTATATGTGGGATTTGGGTGCAGTTTGAGGCACCGATCATTGCTTTCCATGTTGACATAGTCCATGTAGATATTATTTATCCCATACTCAGTATTGATTACTATACATCTCATCCTGTGGCATTTACCTGTTAGAGTACATGCATTACTACTGTATCCACTGTTGACATGCATTGATATCATCTGCTGGCATTAGTAGAGCCACGCTATATGTGCATGCATGCGATCACCTTTATATGTTATCTCTATTCACGAGTTGGCAACTCACCCCCGTTGTGCCACAGTGTTTGCAGGTTGCCCTTGGGAGTAGTCACGGCTGGCTGTTTCCTCATCTTTTGGTACAGATACCCCTTTTGAGCAGAGATAGCCCTTTTGCTGTTTAGGTGGGTTTTGTACGGTATCTGTTATATTTCAGTTGTATATTGATGTATCTAGTATTCTCCATCTACCTTCTGTATTGACTTAGAGACAGTTGTGAGGACGATATGTATGATTTTATATTCTGGTGTCGAGCTCGCATGTGAGCCGACGTTACCTTATGCAGTTTTATCTTTTATGATATTGTCCTTGTTTTACTGTGTATTCTTCGCTACGGCGTCGTATATCATATTGTGATGCTTTATTCTCGTCACTTGTTATTTCCGCCACACCTTACTTTTACCCGACTTTCGGGGCTAATGTTTTAAAGAGGAAATGTTACCAAAATTATAAAACTCATAACTTTTGAACTTGAAAGGGATTTCTACTAAATAAATGGAAGTTTTTCAGACTTTTACTATTGCTTTTACAAAATGTTTTAAATCACTCTATATTTATTGGTTTTGATTTCTGGGTTCGGCTTACTTAGCCGCGTTACGCCTGTAGACGTTGCGTGGTTAAGTGCCGGTCACGAGTCGAATTCTCGGGTCGTGACAGTTTAGCACCCCCGCAAACGTAGAATAGGAATATTACTTATTGTCATTAGGAAGTTGGATGTGACCTTAGATTCTTGGCGAGTAGGACCCTATTAAAGACTTTAGGTTGGACTAGACTAATTTAGAAAGACTTTACCAGAGGATGAATGTCTTGGAGGGGATTCGTAGGTAGACACACACACGCACACATAGAAACTTGACTTGGTGTATATGTGTATGTGTGTATATATAGGAATGTGTGTAGGAATATATATATATATATAGATATAAGGATGTTATATGATACATGGGGATGAGACGATATAACTGGGCTTGATGTCGTGATCTCTTGGCTATACAGTCGTATTATGATGTTAGCGGATCGTTGGAAAATGAGAAAATGGATATGTATACATAAACAATAATAGGTGATAACGATATTGAGATATACGAAACTCTAGAATAGAAACCGGACTGTAACCTGTGACTGAATCACTATATGATATATGTGTGACTTGATTACGATATGCTATATGTGTGACTTGATTACGATATGATATATGTGTGACTTGATCACGATATGATATATGTGTGACCTGATTACGATATGATATATATGACATGATATTTCTGAGGACCAATTGACAATGTATATGTACACAGACAATGATATATAATTGATGATATTGGGATGTATGCGATTACAGTAGAGTACCTTTGATCATGACATTATTTGATTATGATATTATACGAATGATGATGTACGCAGGTGATACTTGACCCGTACCCTTATATTGGGATGTCGTACGATGGATTTTACCGTACGAGGCATGGATGTGATGATTGATCTGCACTCTTGATTCGAGGAAGTCGTACTACGTACGTGATGCTATTGAGGCTGGATCGCCGACTATTAGAGATATGGACTTAGACTCTAGGTGGATTCTTATTTCTGATTGACTAGTTTCTTTAGTTTAGTTTCTTAGGGGGTTGGATAGATACTAGTTTAGGCTCAAGTCATTTAGCTATAGTTAGACATGTATATTACAAATGGGTGGTTAATAAACATTCATCTTTACATTCAGATCGTAATCATCAAGTTGCATGTTCATACATATGTTTCTTTAGTCAGTATGAAACTCTGCATGTTAGGACACCAGCACCATTACCGATGATGCGCATATTCCACGTACACTTATTTGCCGGCTCACACACATCATCATTGGTAATTGCTATGTCACGTACACTTTAGAACATGTTATCTTTTATTGGTAGAATAAGCTAAAAGATAAATCAATAAAATATTGTGATTACTCTCAGGTCTTAGTCTAGACAGTGCATTTATTGCTTAGACATTTCATGCATTAACATTTTCACGTTATCATGCAGTATTGTGGGGCTTATGCCGATACTTATTATTTACTTACTCATGATTTTGGGATTTTGGATTTCTATGAGATTTCTGGATTTTGGGGAAAACCGCAAGAATATATAATAAAACTTCTTTCTCTCTCTCTCCCTCACTTTTTAAAATATAAGTTGCGGTTTTCTCGTGATGTTTGTGTCGTCCACCATGAGATTTCATATTTTCTGTTGGATTTCGAGACCCGATTCGAGGAGTGGATGAACCATCTCGAGTACATGGTGGGGCCGGTATGGTACCCCGGGGCAAGAAGATCGAGTTGTTGACGATGAGCCTGGCAGGGGAAGACTACCTACCAGTGATGTCTGGCGCGGCGGATATCCAGAGGATACCGATCGTTGTCGTGAGATTTGATGATATGGGTCGATTCGGACTGACGGAGCCCGAGATATTGAGACTATGAGGTATTGAGACTTGAGATTTACATGTTTTGTGTCGATGCTTGACACGGATTTCCATGGATTTTATCGATGATGTTTCAGATTTCTATACAAATTTTACTATGATGAAAGTTAAAGACTTCTTATACAGATATATCCAGATTTCAGGGTTGATTGTTTTACATTCATGGTGCATGCATACTCATTCACATGACATATTACTATTTGAGGCACTGATACGAGCACGGAGCATTTGCACTTATGCGTAGTTTATTACCCTGCCATTACTAGATGACTAGTGATATATTGGTATATTATTATGAACTAGGACAGCGTCGTGCATTCGATTTCTACTCGCAGATGTCTTCTACTCACGAGTTGGCAACTCACCCCCGTTGTGCCAAATTTTATTTCAGGTTCGATGTACAGGTTTCCTTGGCAGTTTGATGGCACATCATTTCATTCAAGGTGATATGCTTGGTAGGTTGGTTCACTTGTATCAGAACCGCCGTTGTACTTTTATTATTTCATTGGTATCTAGTAAGCTCCATCAACCAGGCTTGTATTACTTGATAAGTTTAAAGGACCAGTTATTTATTTTGACCTTAGAGTCGCGCTTGTATTATTATGGTATCTGGTGGGTTTGTTTTCTTTTGAGTTTTGAGCCTCGCCCTTTGGCGTTGTATATTATTGTGCATGGTGTGGTTGTTTCCGCCTATTGGCGTAGAGCTAGCTCCCGCTTGGGGATGCCTTTTTATTGTTTGTATATATATTATTCTTGTTTGTACCCGTTTGGGGCCAGTTTTTACAAAGGAGACTCTGCCGAAATTTTTGAGAAAATTGGATGTTGCTTTTAAACTTGTTTTTCAACATGTTTTCCTTTACTTCTTCTTTTATATGGTTTAGATTTCTGGGCTTCGGATTACTTAGATTACGTTGCGCCTCTAGACGCTTCGTAATTTAAGTGCCAGTCACGTTCCGTACCTTCGGGTCGTGACACTGATCTAGGTTAGAGTGCACGCAGGGAATTTCTTTTCTCTCTCTCTCTTTGGCAGCGACCATGACCCGGCACTTGACTATAACTCAGTGACCAAGTTAACCGAACTTTCTTAAAAACACTGGATTTTGGATTATCAAAGTTGCCTACCTCATTGCCACTCCTACTTTTACCCTTTTCTCCAGAACACCCCGTATTACTATGAACATCCACTTCCATTGGATAAAACCATCGTATGGTTATATACGAACTCGAAGGAACTTGTTCCAGATTTGAGGATGGTTTCTGGTTCTGGAGAAAATGAATAGGACTATTCAGTTGTCTTTTCCTTTTACCTTCTCTCAGGTTGCGAGTGCTCCTTGGATAAGGACAGTACACCTATTACGCTAATTGGTTAGTCTTCTTCCAAACTATAGGCAGGTGCCGAACGGTTGGGAATGAAGAAAACCAATTAGCCTAATGATGGTGTACAGAAGGTAATAAGTTAAGACAAATAAAGGGATTAGAAAGAGTGCAAAGTAAATTGCGACTGCTATTCACGACCAAACCAAGTATTTCTTTGCCAATCCTACTTCACCTTTGTATTTCTCCAGAACACTCCGTATCATTACGAAGATCCACAGTTTATTGAATACTCCATCGTATGGTTATATACGAACTCGAAGGAACTTGTTCCAGTTCGGGGATGGATTCTGGTTCAGGAGAAATAGAAATAAGGTTTTATTCAATTTTCTTTTATCTTCACCTTCGCTCAAGTTACGAGTACTCCAAGGATTAGGAGAGTACACCCATTATGCTTATTGGATAGTCTTATTCCAAACCATAGGCTGGTACCGAACGGTAGGGAAGAAAGAAAACCATTTGGTTTAGAGGTGGTGTATAGAAGGTAATGACTAAAGACATATAAAGGGATTTGGAGAGATGGCAAAGAAATATACGGTTACAGTTGTGAATTTGATAATGGAAGAGGCATTACTAGGAATACTCGGATACCCCTTTGAAACATTTACATGTTTCATTTTCACTGTGTATTGTTAAAAGAAAACTGATTTCCCAATTAGCCCTTGCTCCATGGTATGTATTTACCAGGTTTGATTCTCACATCTGTATGGTTTTACAGATGATGAGTAGGTGTAAGTTACTGGGAATTGGGTGATCATCCTCATTATATCGGGATTCGTTGTAATTTGTGATATTTGAGGAAATCGCCTGGGTTGTTTGCCGGACGGCAAATATTAGGTTTTGAATATCCGTTATTATGCACCAATTTCAAATTGATATATCTGTACGTTTATTTTTATAAAGTGAGATATAACTTTTTGAAATTATGTCTATGACATTTACCTATATCAGTGGATGGTTAGGTAAGGAGCATTAAACAGCGGTGCAATTCTTCTCAACCATAAGTACAGTTTTCAACCTACGACACACAGGGAATGAGTTATTAGACTCAGGGGACTTATACAGAGTATTGTATGTTGTCCAGTGTCCATGAGGACGGAGGGGTTGGTACTCGTACTATATTTTGTTTACTTGTAATTTCTCTAGTTCTTAGACATGTGTTTCGTAGAAATGCAAGGTCTAAGTTTTGAGAAGTTATAGGTATAAGAATAAAGTAGAGAACCAGGTGTTGCAAGTATCAGGATTCTTCAAGGTGATCGAAGATGTAGATACTTGTGTATGGTATTCAGTTGATAGTAATGATTATGAGAACTTTCTTCTCTTTCAGGTTACTCATAATTGGATGCACTCCTAAGTTGAGTAATGTTGATCGGCCTCTCTCCATTTAGTTGACATGCACTGGAGACAGCTGCATTATTTGAATCTGGTTCTAATTAAATCAGTGCCTCTTTTTCTATATTGGATATAGAATAGTTCATATCTTAACAATGTTAAGGGACGGGGAGTTGTCCGACTTGTGCTTAAAACCAGACTCTGGATAACTCAAGGCACGTTTCTATAATGGCTGTTTGTGGGTTGACCCGGGCTATGACGAGGGTTGAATTTCTACCATCTGGAAGATCAATAGTGATATTGTTCTTAACTCGCCACAGTTTTCATAAAAATGGATTTTTTTCAGAAAACAGTAGTGGGAGTATGGTAGAACTGGAAGTGATTCTAGAACCGCAAACGATTACTGAAAATTTGATAAGAACCTAAAGATTCAATCTGGTTTGACATTCCATTGGCCACTCCGCAGATATGGTGGGTAACCTCAGGCACTCGAGAGGTACTTCAGTATACTCAAAGACGGTGAAAAGAAGGTTCTTGTTTACCCAGACTTGCCATTGCCGTTGTTCCAGGATATGAGACCCGGCAGGAGGATGAGTATAGCGTCGTTCTAAACTAGCTTTAGAAGTGCGTGTGTATATGACTCTGCCAGAGGGTTGTCGTAGTCAGTGGGAGCAGCAGAAGCATAGTGGACAAGTAGCTTATTTCTATTTATGGACTAAAGCAGATATAGCGGAGATAGATCATCTATTTCTGATGTGACAGTCATAGGTTTGACTTCACCAGAATAGGGGATGGATCTGTTAAGAAAATGGTAGGGTGTGATGTCCTGGTATTTGGATGACATACACAAAGTAGGAAGTGAAATTCCTATACTACGATCGGTTATACTTTGGTTGTCACGCAGTGGTTTCTCTACATAGGATATGGATATTATATCAGATATTCTGGTTACTAGATCTAGTGTTTTAGATCTAGATTTGGGTAGTTTCCCAATCTGGGTACTTAGACAGCATTATAAAGGTGTTTTAGAATAAACGACTCCTGGCACTGTAGTGAACCTGCAGGTGATGGAGTCACCCTCTATAAAGGTTTCTTACAGACTAAAGGGGAGAGGGATGCGCATGATTAGCACATCACTTGCTTAGGCAATTGAATCAATCATGAGATGTCAAGTACCACACCAGACGTTGTTTTTACACTGGGTGTAATAAGTTGATGTTAATCCTATCCTGGAGAAACGTTCGGAAGCAGTTTTAGAACATAAGTGAATGTTCTAGGGATATGATAACAACAACCTCTTTTAGGAGACCGTTATCATTCCAGGCTTCCAAGGTGACCTGGATGACAGAGTGACTGTCATAGTTATAGTTTTCCCTCTGACGAGGGGCAGTATTTTGGACAGGTGGTCCAAGCGGATACTGAAGGAGGCATGACGCAGGATACTGATTAAATTCGGTTGACGATACAGTCTAAGAAGTTTGGATTTGGAGTTCATTTATGAACTAGGTCCCATCAGATATCCAGACATATTCTAAGACAGGTATTGCTCATTTTGGGAGATGGTTTTCTCCGCGAACTTGAGATAAAGAGAGACATAGAAAGAAACATTAGGGCGGATCCACTCACTGAGGCTATTCCTCGAATGCAATAGTTTCGCAAACGGGCTTTGTGAAACTGATTAATAGAGGAGTTGGGTGTTCGGTATCACACGGGCTGTGAGTATGCGACATCGCAATAATTAGCCTTGAGTGCAAGTGGGAGATTGTTGAATATAGTGCCCTCAGAGTCAATTATTGGATCACAGGCACGTGATTGCAATGATTGAGAGTGGACCTATACCGGTAGGATAGTCTTACTCAAGATGATAGTATGCTGTCTGGTTTATCTTTATCATCGTGTACAGCTTTAGGTGATATTACAGGTCACTATTATACATTGATAGAGCCCTTAGGATTCTTGCATGACTACCAGTAGTATGATGGCAATCATATACGTGAGAGTTGGGTAGTCTATAAGCACATCCTTAAAATGGTCCCTAGTCGTGGGAGTTTCGAGACTGGGCATCAATACTCCATTAGTAGACTAGTGCATAAAGTCGAGACCCCGACGAGGGGCGGTGGCTGGTCTTACAAGCCATTGGTGTCAGTTGGATCACCTAAGATGTATACAGGTGCTCATTGGGTTATGAGTACACTAGACAGGACTCGCCAGGAACATGCTAGT
Organism: Agapanthus africanus; assembly: GCA_030015575.1. Lineage (NCBI taxonomy): Eukaryota > Viridiplantae > Streptophyta > Magnoliopsida > Asparagales > Amaryllidaceae > Agapanthus > Agapanthus africanus. Next base: position 274,426,621 of record JASDDO010000012.1, read on the forward strand.
TGGTATTATACTTGACGTCAGATAGCAGTTCCCTGGTGACATGTGTACAGGTTAGTTCATCGACCTGAGATCGTCATTTGTCTCTTGTGAGTTCCCACTGTGCTTTGATTATTACCCTATCACGGCTTAAAGGAGTCGTGCAAACAGGTTTTAGTTGGGTACAGTCCCGAGCCACATGGAGGCAGTGAGCGGATCGGTACGGGTTTCGTCTCTCCCGGTATTGGGGGTGAGATCGCGCTGTGTCTAGGAGAGCCATTACACGAAGTCCTTGGCCAAGGCAGGAGATTTACTGGTAGGTATTCCAGTAGTATCTCAGGCTGTTCGGGGCTATACTCCGACACGACTTGTACTGCTTTTGGGGGTCTGACTTTTACCAACCCCCTAGGCCCGACATGCGATGCTCATAGACGAACGGATCGGACTGTACGAATATTGTCACTGACAGGCTCAATAGGGTGTCAGGATGAGTTCGCTCATCGACCTCCCTTTTGGTCAATACCTGGTAGCCCGTTACGTACGGCTAGTACCAATGACGTGCTAGTGGTTAAATCCACAGCCAAAGTATTGACGAGTCTTCAGAGTCCCCCACATACAGTTTCTCAAGTTTCGGGCGAAACGTTGTAGAGGCCGTATGGTATTATGGCAGGGTTCGATCATATACGTGTAGTAGTGCACGCATCATGATCGGGCGGATCATACTAGTGGGCTTTGGTTTAAGTCGGATCCTAGTATTAGATATGTTGGATTACTTTAGTCTCATCGCATTCGCATTCAGTCAGAATGCGGATGCAGGTATGTATATACAGGTGAGGGGTATCCTTATGATCCGTCACGAGTTTACTTTAGATGTTGCTGTATCTTTTTGTTGTTGTAAACATTTGGGTTAATGTTTACAAATGGAAATAATGAGCTAGAAATCATGATTGGGAGCATTAATTGTGACACATGCACAAGTGGTGACTCATGGTCTCTTTCTTTGTGCATGTGTCATATTATGTGATTGATTTGTGAGTTGAAATGAGAGGAAGAGAGAGAAGGGTAGCCATAGATAGGTTGGCTCTTGTATTATTCTTCACTCTCACTCTCTCATTTTATCATACAACACACTAGCTCACAACCTCCATTGATGGTTTCATCTTCAACCTCCATCCATACAATGGATGCAAGAGACACACACATTCTCTACTTCACCTTGGACACGTCGGCTAGCGAACTTCGTGTCCGAGTTGCTTCGGATGAAGCAGGAGCCCGTAAAAAGGCTCGATGATGTGGTGCCCTTTCCGACGAGGAGATGCCGCGAGGGGCTTGGGATGGTGGCCAAAGACCGAAGGACACGGATCGATCAGTATAGCTTTTCCAACCCTTTTCTAGTTTGCTAGTTATAGGTTAATGGTTCGATCCGGGATTAAAGTCTGCGATAGCGCCGGTTTCAAGTTTTGAAAAAGTTTTCATTTCCGCATTTTGGCCTCGGACAGACGGCCGGGACGCTACCGTAGACTTACATCATATGCACACTACATCGTTTCGCCTGAGCTAGGAAACTCCTGTGTAGGACTCTAAGACTCGTCAATACGCCGGCAGTAGGTGATGATTATATCAAACACCCACAATCTGCAAGTGGTCAGCTAAACGTAATGGCCACCCGGGTATTGAGCGATCAGAAGAAAAATAAGTGAACCTGTAAAAACTCTCGTCGAGCCAACTGGCAACACTTACCGAACAGTCCGGTCTCTTCATCAGATATGCTGCATATCGAGTCTTGGGATGGTATCGTCGACCCCAATAACTCAATAAGTCATGCCGGAATATGGCTCAAAACAGATTGAGAAACTACTGATAACACTGATTAGTAAATCTCAACAGCCCTGGCCAGGGACTTCCTGTTATAGCCAATCGAGTATAGCGCAACATCAACCCCCAATACCGAGAGAGACGAAACCCCTCCTATCGCTCATTGCCTCCGTGTGCCTCAGGACTGTACCCAAAATCCACCAGTTTGCACGACTCAGTAGAGCCGTGGTAGGGTGGAGATCAAAGTACAGTAGGAGGACACACAAGACTCTATGACGATCTCGGGTCTACAGACTAACCTGTACTAGTGTCATATGAGAACTGCTATCCGACGATAGATATAATACCACATAGGAGTTCTCGGCGAGTCCGTTTAGTGTACCCAGTCTCTACTGAGCACCCGTATACAATCTTTGGTGTCAGCACACCAGATGGATATGGGATCATCCATCGCCCATCATATAGGACAAGAATGATATACGCTAGTCTACTCTGGAATATCGATGCCCCGTCTAGATACACCAACGACTAGAAACATTTAAAGGATATGCTTATAAACTATACATGTCCCACTAGTATGATCCACATCATAATCCCAGTAGTCAAACAAATATCCTAATGGCTTTATCAACATGTACCAAATGAGTAAGATGCATGATCAAATGAACATGTTAAGATAAAGTACAACCAGATAGCATACTATCATGTAGAGCAACAATATCCTTTGAATATATATATACACATACCGATACATCCACTATCATATAATAGCCTCTAGGGCATACATATATCCAACAATCTCCCACTTGCACTAAGGCCAATTATTGGCGTATCTCATACCCAACATCTCAAAAAGTCGTTCATGTTGCGACCGAGGGAGGGCCTTGGTGAGTGGATCCGCAGTGTTATTCTTTGTATCTGTTCTCCGGATCTCGATCTCGTGGCAATAAACTATCTCCCGGATCAAATGATATCGACTCAAGATGTGTCTGGATTTCTGATGGGACCTGGGCTCTTTGGCCAACGCCACAGCCCTATTATTATCACAATACAATAATATTGGATCAATAATGGCTGGAACTACTCCGAGCTCCGAGATGAACTTCCTCATCCATACGGCTTCCTCGGCGGCATCATTTGCAGCAATGTACTCAGCTTCCATCGTAGAGTCTGCAACGGTATCCTATTTGGAACTCTTCCAACTCACCGCCCCTCCGTTGAGGGTAAATGCAAACCCTAAGATAGACTTGCAGTCATCCGTATCACTCTGGAAGCTCGAATCGGTAAAGGCCTCCATTTGGAGATCCCCGTTACTATACACCAAGAACAATTCTTTAGTTTTTCGCAAGTACTTAAGAATGTTCTTCACAGCAGTCCAGTGATTCTGCCCTGGGTTTGACTGATACCTTCTTACTACACCCAGTGCATAAGCTATATCAGGACGTGTACACAACATCGCATACACTATTGATCCTACGTCTGAAGCGTAGGGAATAATGCTCATGCGAGCTCTCTCTTCATCAGACTTTGGGCAAAATTCCTTGGAAAGAGTGACTCCATGGCAAGCGGGTAAGGAACCCCGCTTGGATTCTTCCATACTAAACCTCTTTAGAATGGTGTTGATGTACCTGGTTTGGGACAATCCCAATAACCGTTTGGATCTATCCCTATAGACCCGTATGCCCAATATGTACGTGGCATCACCCAGGTCCTTCATGGAGAACCTTTTTGACAAGAATGATTTGACCGACTGTAGCATAGGAATGTCATTTCCTATTAGAAGAATGTTATCCATGTACAATACGAGGAATGCGACAGTTCTCCCTACAGTCTTCTTATAAACACAAGGTTCACCTGGATTTTTGATGAAATCAAACTCTTTGATAACATCATCAAAATAGATGTTCCAACTCCGTGATGCCTGCTTTAATCCATAAATGGATTTAAGCAACCTACATGCTTTCCTGCTGCTCCCACTGTCAATGAAGCCCTCTGGCTGATCCATATAAACGCATTCTTCTAAATCACCATTTAGAAATGCAGTTTTAACGTCCATCTGCCAGATTTCATAGTCGTAGTGAGCAGCAATAGCAAGTAGGATCCGAATGGATTTAAGAATGGCTACCGGAGAGAAAGTCTCGTCATAGTCCAGTCCTAGTCTTTGACGAAAGCCTTTCGCTACTAACCTTGCCTTATAGGTCTCCACCTGCCCATCTACACCTATCTTTCTTTTATAGATCCATTTTCACCTTACGGGTTTTACCCCAGAGGGTACAACCTCTAAAGTCCATACTTTGTTTGTGTACATAGACTCCATCTCGGACCTCATGGCATCCAGCCACTTCACAGAGTCACCACTCATGATAGCCTGCTGAAAACTGGTAGGGTCATCATCATCCATGATGCAATCTTCTCTATCACCATCAATGAGAAAACCGTAGTATCTCTCCGGTAGGCGAGAAGTCCTACCAGATCTACGGAGTAGAGGAGGTTCATAAGATTCTGTTGCAACATCAGGTTCAACCAAGTCATCATTTGTAACTTATGTCTCTAGAACCTCTTCTAGATCTACCCCATTGCCATTAGTATCATTTGGAAAAAATTCATTTTCTAAAAATGTGGCGTTACGGGAAACAAACGCATTTTGTTCCTCCTTGTGGTAGAATAGATATCCATATGAATCTTTTGGATATCCCACAAATACACACTTGACTGATCGTGTCTCGAGTTTGTCCAGATTCTGCTTTTTGACAAAAGCCGGACAACCCCAAATCTTAACTCGCTTAAGAGATGGTCTCTTCCCACACCATATCTCATATGGTGTGGTAGACATGGTCTTGGATGGAACCCTGTTCAACAGATATGCAGCAGTCTCTAATGCAAGTCCCCAAAAGTAGAGGGGCAACTTAGCATCACTCTTCATGGATCGTACCATATCTAATAGGGTTCGATTCCGCCGCTCTGATACACCGTTGTGATGTGGTGTGTAAGGGGGAGTGAGCTGAGAGAGAATCCCATTCTCTTTTAGGAAGTTCAAAAACTTTGTACTAAGATACTCTCAACCTCAATCTAATCGAAGTATTTTGATGCTCATTCCTGTTTGTTTTTCTACTTCAAGTTTGTACTCCTTGAATTGTTAGTGTATATGCCCTAGGGGCCATTATTGTATCATACTAGTTTGTATATTACTTAATGGAAGCTTGGGATATTCACATGTATATAACAGTCTTGCTAAACATGGTAGTATGCTACTTGGTTTTTTCTTTCTTAATATGTGAGTATACGTATTGATAGAGCTCTTAGGATCTTGCTTGACTACCAGCGTTGTGATGGCAGTCACACTAGTGGGGGCTGGGTAGTCTAGAAGCACATCCTTATTCAGGTCCCTAGTCATAGGATTATCGAGACAGGCCATCGATACTCCGGAGTAGACTAGTGTGTACGCTTCTCATCCCAGTTGGGAAGATGGTCTGTCCCACAGCCGTCAGTACGTCGTACTGGAAATAGTATGCAGGTGCCCTTTAGGTTACGGGTACACCGGACATGACTCACAGGGAACTGTTGGTTGGTTTTATACCAGTCGTCAGTTAACAGTTCCCAGGTGACATGAGTACATCATAGTCCGCAGACTTGACACTACTACTTCGTCTCGAGTGTGTCCCCACTGTTCTTAGATTGCTACCCTACCACGGCTCAAAGGAGTCGTGCAAACAGGTAGCATTTGGGTGCAGTCCCGAGCACTTGGAGGCAGTGGCAGTTAGACAGAATTCGTCTCTCCCGGTATTGGGAGTTGATATCGCGCTGTGTCAGAGAGCCATTACGCAAAGTCCCTGGCCAGGGCAAGAGAGATTTGGTGGTAGGTTCCAGTAGTTTCTTAGGGTGTAATGGGCTACGCTCCGACACGACTTATACCGCTATTAGGGGACTGACGCTTGCCGCCCCCTAGGCCCGATATGCGATAGTCTTAGACAAACAGACCGGACTGTACGGAGATTGTCACATCAGACTCGGTAGGAGTTCGAATGGGTTTTCTCATCATCCTTCTTATCGAAATCTACCTGGGGACCGTTACGTACAGCTAGTGCCGCTTGCGGTCTGTAGTTAAATCCACTACCAGCGTAGTAGTCGAGTCTATAGAGTCCCACACAGAGAGTTTCCCTACTCCAGGCGAATTGAAATAGAGGTCGTATGGTTTTACGACAAGGGTTCGGACGCATACGTGTGTATACGCACGTACGACATCCGGACAGTTTTTACTAGCCGGCTTTGGTTTAAGCCAGTTTCTAGTATCCGGTTATTGGATTTATACAGTATAAAGTTTTTCCGTGTTTTCACGGATAGGAGGGGCGTTCTCGTAATTTCGCGAAAAGCTTCTAGAAAATGGTGACTTGAGGGTTAAGGTGGCATATGCATTAAATGAGATTAGTGAGTCATTTGTGTGATTCATCCATGTCATTAATGCATCATAAATGCTTAATGACTCATGGAGATGAATCACCCATTTGTATTTATGAAGCATGGTTGTTAAATCCTTTATTTTCTTTTATGGATAAATAATAATGCTTCATATATATTATGATAGATCATTATCTTATTCTTATTCTCTTGCTCACTTTCTCTCTCCTCGAGCTCTCTCTCTTCAAACCCTAATCCTCCCCTCTCATGTGTTGAGACCAAGGATTAGAATAGACTACTTAATCCTTAACCATTATTTATATCACCTAGGTTACTTAGATTAGCGATTTAATAAACCTAGTTACCTCAAGTTAGTGGTGAAGCTTGAAGTAAAGCTCTCGGGTGGATCATCTACTACATAGAGAAGGCCGGAGAGGACGTGGAGAACGACAAGAAGAAGGACACGGTTCATCAGGTATAATCACTTTTCATAGTAGTTGTTAACTTCTATGATTCTTGTTAGTTATAGTTTAGCAAAGATTCTCGGTTAGTCGATGTTTACGCCTAAAACAAGATCGTTTTTCATTTTTCCGCCTCCCCGCAAGTCGTGGGGTGTCGTACATCGACTTAGAGTGGTATCAAAGCTTCGCTAAACAATAATTAACTCATTAGAAAAGTCGTATGAATTTCGAACGCAAAACGAACCAAAAAAGACATCGATATCACAAGTTTCTGTCGAATTTAAAACAGGCTCTAAAAATTTTTTCAGGGAGCTGCAGAATAACCTACAGAGAATTGTAAGAACACTGGTGAAAAATGGGTTCCTGAATCGGCCATACAGCCGCGGAACCGCGGCCGATCCCACCGATCCGCCGCGGATCCGCGGCCGAGTTGGGGCCGATTCAACCCTGTTTCCTCCAGTAGCTCTTCTGTGATATTTGTGTATTTTCTGGAATGTTTATTTTCTGCTCAAGTCTCAGGTGCACCGAAGAGTTTTGGGAGTAGAATCTTATATGTTTGCTCAATCAAAATTATACGATATTTGCTAATTTGATTATATCTGTGATTGTATAATGTGTTCGTAAACCTCCCCTAACTGCTAGTATGTCGGTTGGCAGGGGTTGCACATTTCTGTAATGGTTTTTACTGTTTGTGGTTATGAACTGTATTGGACTGTTGTGATGATTAGCTGGGGTTTGAGATGGGTTGTTATATTCATTCATTCAATGTAATTGTAATATGTTGTAATATTATTTTGCGGGGCGCATCCAGGTTGCGGTTGTATCCACTGTTGTATTATTTCATTTTACTGTTTTTTGCTCCTAGGATAGACCCAAGGTGGGGAGCACAAACTACCGGGTACTTTGAAGTGTTTAGTGGCCTACTCACTTTGTTGAGGGAGACCGCTTCACTTTGGGTATTTGGCGGGTAGTTTGCCGTACCCGTAGGGGTCTAGGGTGGGGTAATGGCTATTCATCATAACTATGTAATCCGTCTTTTGTTGCAGGCTCTAAACAAACGCAGATTCCTTGCAAATCCAATAAAGTTCATATGAGATCTGGAATGCCTATTATTGCGTCTGACGAATGTACAATATCTATATATGATAGCTATTTAGACGTCACTTATGTTTTACACCCGCGCTAGCCCAGCCCCCGCTCTGTCGTTAGTTAAGTAACCTAACAGGTGATGACGGGACCCAGTGGCAAATGCGGATGGCATAAGAGGACGTTGTATTTTCGTTGTTTTCTGCAATGATAGGTTAATGATGGGACGCATTATTTATAATGCAAAGAAAATAAACCAAAAGATGAATCGTTGGAACAGTTTAAAAGAAACCACTCGGTTATTTTAAAACAGATGATATTTTTAAATTGCGGAGCTTTAACCACTCCTTTTAAAAGCTATCAGGTTCCTTCGGTCATATCAAGTTCACTACGTTCACGGTTTCGCCAAAACCATTCGTAGCTCTCCGTCATTTCATTTGGGTATTCGGTAGTATTCAAGCTATGTATTTTGTCCTACCGCCAAGGCATAGTGTTTGGTAGCTGCTGGGTATTCATTTGTCGCATAGATAGATGAGTTAGTTTGGGACAGTCGTATTATCATTTTGGCCGAACGTCAAGGATATGTACGGATGGGTTCAAATTAACAAGATAATGATGGGTAGAACTTGACATGTGACTTATGACATTTTGACCTAACGCCAAGGTCATAAGAGCATGGGGCAAAAATATATATCGGGAATTTCTAAAGAAACTGAAATTTGCAAAGAGATGCATACCATTTAGAGTTTGATGAATGTTGGTAGGATTCCTTCAACATTATCATACGATGATATTTGGATCCCGATCCTACTGTGAGTATTTGCTACTCATCAGGATATTCGTCACTTAACGATCAATGCTATAAACTAAGTAGGTGTCAAGAAAGATGTCAGCGGGGTTACGCCACCAGAGAACAGAGGTTATTTAATTAAGAAACTTCGCGAAAACGTTGCAAAACCTCCCTCGAAGTACCGACACCAGCCTGGCTGAACGGTTAAGCAAGTATTGTACAGTGAGAATAGTCCTGGCTAGTTCTTCTTTTATGGTTTGAGGAAGGATTCGAGAAACAGTGGGAGCCATCCAGTTTAGATAAATTAAAAACCACTCTAAACTTGCAAGAGCATCATGCTAAAGAGTTTTTTTCTCTCTTTTCTAATTGCAGCGACCCTGAAAATGACTGGACTTAAGTTACTTTTAGAGAAAAATATACTGACAGGGCCAAACTATAAAGATTGGCTGCGGAATGTCAAAATGGCTTTGACCTATGACAAATTGGGGTACGTCCTCACCGCTGAGGCACCTGTTGTCCCTGGTCCCAAATCCAGTAATGCGAATAAGGAAATCCGCAAAACCTGGGATTTCGATTGCGCGAAAGCCAAGTGCATCGTGCTTGCCTCGATGAACAATGAACATCAGAGGAGGCACGAGGATATAGAACTAGATGCCATATTTCTCCATACAAAGGAACTTTATGGAGAGCAATCTCGTATAGCAAGATACGAGACCTCAAAGAACTTGTTTCGAGCGAGGTTGGCCGTCGGATCATCGGTAGAAGAACATGTCCTAAAGATGATCGGCTATATAGAAGAGCTCGCAGACCTTGGGACGACTTTGGATAATGATATCTATATAGACCTTATCCTCCAGTCCCTTCCTTCCACCTACGCCCAGTTTATTCTGAACTTCAACATTCAACGAAAAGAAGTTGAACTTCCGGAACTCCTTAACATGTTGAGGAGTGCAGAGGGCACCTTGCAGAAGGCAAGGGAAACACCCGCTATGTTTGTTTGCGGTGCTTCTTCTTCCGGGTCAAAGGCTAGGGCCAAAGGAAGGAAAAATAAGGCCGCCACCAAACCTAGAGGAGGTGTAAGTAAGGTGGGAGGGAAGGGAAAGAAAAAGATTGCAGTGCCGATAGTGGCCCAGGATGAGTGCTTCCATTGTCATAGGAAAGGGCACTGGAAGAAGGATTGGAAGGCGTGGAACGCCAAGAACCAGGAACCGAAGCAAGCTGTGGCTTCGACTTCAGGTGTGTTTGTAATTGAGAATTGTCTGTCAATCAACTCTACTTCCAGGGTATTGGATACCGGATCAGGATCTCATATTTGCAATTCATTGCAGACACTGAGAAACCGTAGAGTGCTGAAGGATGGTGATATGACCCTGATGGTTGCTAACGGAGCTAGCGTGGGAGCTGTGTCCGTAGGGGATTATCACCTGGGATTGACGAGTGGACACATTTTGGTTTTACATAACTGTTTTTGTGTACCCAGCTTAACGTGTAATATCATATATGTTTCCTTGTTATCAAATAAAGGTTATGATTTCACGTTTGTAAGTGATGTTGTTAACATCCACCTTAATCATAGTTTGATTGGGTCTGGTACACTGGATAACGGTATATATCTCTTAAACCAACTCCAAATTTTCAATGTCCAGAACACACTAAAAAGAAAGTCTCCAGAATTAAATAAAGCTTTCTTATGGCATTGTAGACTGGGTCACATCAATGAGAGAAGGTTGACTAAGTTACATAGAGAAGGATATTTGGACTCGTTCGAATATCAAACTTATGCCACTTGTCAATCTTGTCTCAAAGGAAAGATGACAAAGACTCCATTTACTGGACATGGAGTAAGAGCAAGCGAGCTTTTAGGACTCTTACAAAGCGATGTATGTGGTCCAATGTCTACACATGCAAGAGGTGGTTTTTCCTATTTCATTACTTTTGCGGATGATTACTCAAGGTACAGATTCATTTATCTGATGAAACATAAATCCGAGGCTTTTGAGAAATTCCAAGAGTATAAGAATGAAGTAGAAAACCAAACTGGCAAAAGTATCAAGACACTAAGATCTGATCGAGGTGGTGACTACTTAAGTGCCGAGTTCCTTGGTTGCCTAAAAGAGAAAGGAATTCTCTCTCAGCTTACTCCACCATACACTCCACAGCATAACGGTGTATCGGAGAGACGGAATCGAACCCTATTGGATATGGTACGATCCATGATTGGTAATGCTGAGTTACCGCGATCTTTCTGGGGTTATGCGCTAGAATCAGCGGCATATCTTTTGAACATGGTTCCTACCAAGACTGTGCCTACCACGCCATATCAGATGTGGAGTGGGAAGAAACCCCATCTTCAGTATAAAAAGATATGGGGATGTCCAGCTTTTGTTAAAAAGAAGCATGTGGACAAGCTAGAGGCACGATCAGTAAAGTGTAAGTTTGTGGGATATCCAAAGAATTCCAAGGGATATCTATTCTATTACGCAGAGGAACAAAAGGTATTTGTTTCTTGTAATGCCCATTTTCTAGAACATCAGTTTTTAGAAAAGGAAACAAGTGGGAGCGAAATAGAACTGGAAGAAATTCCAGAGCCACAAACTAATACTGAAAGTTTGGTAGAACAAGTAGTTCAAGAAGAACAGGACATTCCCGCACCCATCCGCAGGAGTAGTAGGCCGTCTCATCCGCCTGAGAGATACTACGGTTTTCTCATAGATGGGGATAGAGAGGATTGCATCATAGATGATGATGAACTTACTAGCTTCCAGTAGGCCATCCAGAGCGGCGACTCAGTACGATGGCTAGATGCAATGCGGACCGAAATGGAGTCCATGTACACCAACAAAGTATGGACTTTGGACTTTGCTCCAGATGGGGTAAAACCCATAGGATGAAAATGGATCTTCAAGAAAAAGATTGGTGTAGATGGACATGTGGAAACCTATAAGGCTAGACTTGTTGCAAAGGGTTTTCGTCAAAGACCTGGTTTGGACTCTGACGAAACTTTTTCTCCAGTGGCTATGCTCAAATCCATTTGGGTCCTTCTTGCTATTGCTGCCTTCCATGATTATGAAATCTGGCAGATGGACGTAAAGACGGCTTTTCTGAGTGGTAATTTAGAAGAGTGCGTCTATATGGATCAGCCAGAGGGTTTCAATCAGAGTGGGAGCAGTGGGAAAGTATGCAAGTTGCTTAAATCCATTTATGGATTAAAGCAAGCATCGCGGAGTTGGAGCATCTGTTTTGATGAAACAGTCAAAGAATATGACTTTATCAAAAATTCGGATGAACCATGTATATATAGTAAAGTTGTAGCTAGAACTATTGTATTCCTCGTCTTGTACGTGGATGACATTCTATTAATAGGAAATAACATTCCTATGCTACAATCTGTCAAAGGATTCTTGTCACACAGGTTCTCCATGAAAGACCTGGGTGATGCTTCTTACATTCTGGGGATCCGGATCTATCGTGATAGATCCAAGAGGATGTTGGGACTTTCGCAGTCCAGGTATATATCGACAATGTACTGAAAAGATTCAGTATGGAAGATTCTAAGCGCGGTAATCTACCGGCTTGTCACGGAATCACCCTATCCAAAGAGATGTCTCCCAAGACTGATTTGGAAAGGGAACGCATGTCTATTATACCCTACGCTTCTGCGGTAGGCTCTATAATATATGCGATGTTGTGCACCGGACCAGATGTTGCTTACGCACTGAGCGTGGTAAGCCGGTATCAGTCAGACCCAGGGGAGAAGCACTGGATAGAAGTAAAGAACATTCTCATGTACCTGAGAAGGACTAAGGAGATGTTCTTGGTTTACGGCGGAAAAGACCTTAAGATGGAGGCCTATTCTGATTCCGGCTTCCAGAGTGATAAGGACGATTCCAAGTCCATGTCAGGTTATGTCTTTACCCTCAATGGAGGGGTGATGTGCTGGATGAGTTCCAAGCAGGACACCGTTGCTGACTCGACGATGGAAGCGGAGTATATTGCCGCTTGCGATGCCGTAAAAGAAGCGGTCTGGATGAAGAAGTTCCTAATAGAACTTTAGGTGGTTCCTACCATTGTTGATCCAATACCTCTATATTGCGACAAAAACGGAGCTATAGCTTTAGCGAAGGAACCAAGGTCCCATCAGAAGTCCAGACACATCTTAAGGCGGTATCACCTGATCAGGGAGATCATTGATCGTCGGGAGATCGAGGTCCGGAGAGTTTCTACTGAAGAGAACATTGTTGATCCATTCACGAAGGCCCTACCTCAGATTCAGTTCGAGTGGCTACTCGAGATCATCGGTCTTCGATATGCCAGTACATGGCCCTAGTGCAAGTGGGAGATTGTTGGTGTATATGCCCTAGGGGCCATTATTGTATCATACTAGTTTGTATATTACTTAATGGAAGCTTGGGATATTCATATGTATATAACAGTCTTGCTAAACATGGTAGTATGCTACTTGGTTTTTTCTATCTTAATATGTGAGTATACGTATTGATAGAGCTCTTAGGATCTTGCTTGACTACCAGCGTTGTGATGGCAGTCACACTAGTGGGGGCTGGGTAGTCTACAAGCACATCCTTATTCAGGTCCCTAGTCATAGGATTATCGAGACAGGGCATCGATACTCCGGAGTAGACAATTGTGTACGCTTATCATCCCAGTTGGGGAGATGGTCTGTCCCACAGCCGTCAGTACGTCGTACTGGAGATAGTATGCAGGTGCTCGTTAGGTTATGGGTACACCGGACAGGACTCACAGGGAAATGTTGGTTGGTTTTATACCAGTCGTCAGTTAACAGTTCCCAATGACATGAGTACAGCATAGTCCGCAGACTTGACACTGCTACTTCGCCTCGAGTGTGTCCCACTGTTCTTAGATTGCTACCCTACCACGGCTTAAAGGAGTCGTGCAAACAGGTAGCAGTTGGGTGCAGTCCCGAGCACTTGGAGGCAGTGGCAGTTAGACAGGATTCGTCTCTCCCGGTATTGGGAGTTGATATCGCGCTGTGTCAGAGAGCCATTACGCAAAGTCCCTGGCCAGGGCAAGATAGATTTGGTGGTAGGTTCCAGTAGTTTCTCAGGGTGTAATGGGCTACGCTCCGACATGACTTATACCGCTATTAGAAGACTGACGCTTGCCACCGCCCTAGGCCCGATATGCGATAGTCTTAGACGAATAGACCGGACTGTACGGAGATTGTCACATCAGACTCAGTAGGAGTTCGGATGGGTTTTCTCATCGGCCTTCTTATCGACATCTACCTGGGGACCGTTATGTACAGCTAGTGTCGTTTGCGGTCTGTGGTTAAACCAACTACCAGCGTTGTAGTCGAGTCTCTAGAGTCCCACACAGAGAGTTTCCCTACTCCAGGCGAAACGATATAGAGGTCGTATGGTTTTACGACAAGGGTTCGGACGCATACGTGTGTTTACGCACGTAGGACATCCGGACAGTTTTTACTAGCCGGCTTTGGTTTAAACCAGTTTCTAGTATCCGGTTATTGGATTTATACAGTCTAAAGTTTTTCCGTGTTTTCACGCATAGGAGGGGCGTTCTCGTAATTTCGCGAGAAGCTTCTAGAAGATGGTGACTTGAGGGTTAAGGTGGCATATGCATTAAATGAGATTAGTGAGTCATTTGTGTGATTCATCCATATTATTAATGCATCATAAATGCTTAATGACTCATGGAGATGAATCACCCATTTGTATTTATGAAGCATGGTTGTTAAATCCTTTATTTTCTTTTATGGATAAATAATAATGCTTCATATATATTATGATAGATCATTATCTCATTCTTATTCTCTTTCTCACTTTCTCTCTCCTCAAGCTCTCTCTCTTCAAACCCTAATCCTCCCCTCTCATGTGTTAAGACCAAGGATTAGAATAGACTACTTAATCCTTAACCATTCTCTATATCACCTAGGTTACTTAGATTAGCGATTTAAGAAACCTAGTTACCTCAAGTTAGAGGTGAAGATTGATGTAAAGCTCTCGGGTGGATCATCTACTACATAGAGAAGGCCGGAGAGGACGTGGAGAACGACAAGAAGAAGCACACGGTTCATCAGGTATAATCACTTTTCATAGTAGTTGTTAACTTCTATGATTCTTGTTAGTTATAGTTTAGCAAAGATTCTCGGTTAGTCGATGTTTACGCCTAAAACAAGATCGTTTTTCATTTTTTCGCCTCCCCGCAAGTCGTGGGGTGTTGTACATCGACTTACATGAATTTCTCGAAAGCTTCAGACTTATGCTTTAATAAAAACACATGACCGAATCTTGAGAAATCACCAGTAAAAGTTATGAAGTAAGAAAAACCTACATCACTATGTATGAGGTCCAAGAGCTCTGTAACTCTTTCCCCGTGTCCAGTAAACGGGGTTTTGGTCATTTTCCTTTTGATACAAGACTGACAAGTCGCATAAGATTTATACTCAAAAGCATTTAAATATCCATCTTTACGAAGCTTGTTTAGTCTTGTTTTATTAATATGACCAAGTCTACAATGCCAAAGAAAAGCTTCATTTATATCTAAAAAATTTCTTTTATTTGTGTGTTGTATGTTGAAAACTGTGTGTTGATTAAAGACGTATATCCCGTTATTAAGTGTACCACAACCAATCAACTCTTGATTCAGTTTAATGTTCATAACATTGTGCTGCAATACAAAATGATATCCTTCATTTTCTAACAAAGAAACGGATATTATATTACAATGCATGCTTGGTAAAAAATAACATAGGTTCAAAACCAATATACAACCCGACGGCAACCCTGGTGATACTCTCCCACTGAAACTGCATGTATATTGGAACCATTTCCAACTCGGAGAGTATGATCACCGGTCTTCAAAACTCTGCTATTTCTCGACCCTGCACAGAACTGCAGATATGAGAACCCAATCCGGTTTCCAATACCCAGGAAGCAGAGTTAATAGAGAAACAGTTTTTGGTTACAAACACATTTGAAGCGGAAGCATCACCATGCTTCTTTTTCTTGAGATCTGTCACGACCCAAAGTTTGGCCCGTGATCGGCACTTAACCACGTAACGTCTACAGGCGTAACGCGACTAAGTAAGCCGAAAACCCAGAAATCAAACCAGTAAAAGTATAGAGTGTTTTAAGCATTTAATAGAACCAATTACTAAGATGTCAAGAAACTTTAAGTAGACAATCATCAAGATGACAATATACGACTCCGTAGCGAAGAAAATGAGCAACAAGTGGGAAACATCACAGATAGAATAACTGCATAAGTAAAGTCGGCTCACAACGAGCTCGACACCAGAATACAAAATAATATACATCGTCCTCACAACTGGTCTCTAAGTCAATACATAAGTGGTAGATGGAGAGTACTAGATACAACAATGTACATAACTGAAAGATAAACAAATACCACACAAAACCCACCTATCAGCAAAAGAGCTAGTACACCAACTGTAGGGGTATTTGTGTCAAAAGATGCAAGAACGCAGCCTGCCGCGACTACTCCGAAGGGCAACCTGCAAACACTGTGGCACAACGGGGGTGAGTTGCCAACTCGTGAATAGAAGATAACATATAAAGGTAATCGCGAGTATGCACGTGCAACGATACTCTAACCTATATCAACAGATAACATCTATATGATGAACTGGATGCTCAAAACATGCAATAAGTGCGATCTAATAACGTCTCCATGTGAAGAGCAAGAAATGTGATGATCAGGTATAGCAATGCAGTCTAACCACCCTATATAGAATGAACATGGTATGCAATGATCGTGCAAGCTTGTGTACTATGTCAGGTATAAAAGATACAGGATGAGATATCAATTACTACATACTGACCATGGGAAATATAACATCTACACGGAATGTCATCGTGGAAAGTATAATCGGTACCCATCAATGCACCCAAATCCCAATACTACTCAGGCATCGTCATCCTCCTCGGTCCTTAAATCCTGTAAATCTCATATAATCGTGAGTGCCCAACATCGGCACCCAAAATATCAAGAAATACTCGTGCCAAGCATCGACACGCAAATCCTCCTGTATAGGGCATACGTCAGTCCGGATCTGCCCACGGGCTCTGTCTGCGGTATCGGCCCTCGGCCCCGGCAGTACGAGTCATCCCGTATCCATCCATCGACTCTGGTCGGTATCCTCCGGATAACCGCCAGGTCCAACCAATCACCGGTAGGTAGTAGTCCCTCTGCCAGGCTCACTGTCTACTACACAGCGGAACCGTTCTCGCCCCGGGGTACCATACCGGGTCCACCATGTACCCGTAATCGGCCTCATCCAACTCCTCGATTCGGGTTCACATATATCACTCTAGTACCGAGAAAACACATGGTGGATGCACCGAAATATCATATCAAGGGAAACCGGGTTTTTAAATAATTAACTATTCTCTTTGAAATATCCACGGTTCTCCAAATCCAGAATTAACATGGAAACAACATATCTCAATGCGTAATCTAAGCAAGTATGAAGATATCAATATATGTGTGCACTGGTATGAATATACAGTGTGCATGTGCGCAGGTATGAAGATATCAATATATGTGTGCACTGGTATGAATATACAGTGTGCATGTGCGCAGGTATGAAGATATCAATATATGTGTGCACTGGTATGAATATACAGTTTGCATGTGTGCGGGTATGAAGATATCAATATATGTGTGCACTGGTACGAATATACAGAGTGCATGTGCGCGGGTATGATGATATCAATATATGTGTGCACTGGTACGAATATACAGTGTGCATGTGCGCAGGTATGAAGATATCAATATATGTGTGCACTGGTATGAATATACAGTGTGCATGTGCGCAGGTATGAAGATATCAATATATGTGTGCACTAGTATGAGTATACAGTATGCATGATATATGATTTATAGCAATCCTATGATGTGAGTGTCATGGCAATCACTAACGGTGTGAGTGTAGCATATCAATCGTGCTTGTGCGACTTGAACCGTTAGTGACAGTGCAGTGTCCTATGCTATCATTTCTATATGCAACAAAAGGGTAAGCTGCTACAGTCCATATGAACATCTATACTAAATATCCTAACACGCCCTGACGCTTAACGCCATACGGGCGATTTCCCCGTAGATGTTAAATCTACTCACCTGGTCGTGCGCTACTCGTAGCCGACCACCCGCTTCCCTTTCTTAGCTTCGCCCGACGTACCCGCCTGCGAACCTAGAATTACATAAGAATCCATATATAAGCAACTAACTCGCAAAATGCGATATCGAAGTCAAACGATATGCTCGCGTCGCGAACTAAACGCGCGTGTATACGATACGCTAAACGTGTGCACGCGTCTAAAACTAACCCCGACACGCCGCGATACGCTGAATCATGGAACTCTCTCGCGTATCGCGCGAACCAAACGTACTAGAAATACGATATAACGTCCCAGATTCTACCCAGGCTAACAACTTACAAAACTATACATACCACTGGCCTATAAATAACAACATACTCCTACCCATGCAAACATCACCCAAAAATTCCCCTATCTGGCCACAAATTGCGGCCAGAATGAATAAACCGGCGGCCTCGCTATGGGGTGGGGGTCTCGGGCTCTGGTGGTGTGGTCTATACCTTGTATACAACCTCCAGTTAACTCAATTTCAACCTGAACTACTCGGGCCTATAGCAGATCACAGAAATCCAAAAAGTTCACATAAAAACACTAAATTTGCACAATAAGAAACCTTATGGTATTTTGGTGTAATCTGGGGTCTAACTAGGTTTACGTGGTCTTAATAACACCTAATTAAGCTAGGTTAACCAATATTAACAGCACTAAACCATAAGTTCACACAAATCACCATTTCAAGCACAAAAACTCACTTTTTACACAAACCGAAGCTAAACTACACATATATTAAGCAAACATGAAGTTGGGCTCAGATTCTATACCTTACAAGACCCTAGGTGTTCGTAGAAAGGAGGTGGAGAAGATGGGAAGTGCTGCTGCAGTTGCTGGGGGCTGCTGTTGATGTTGCTGCTGCCACTGCCTGCTGCTGCTGATGATGATGCTGTTGCTGCTGCTAGTTGCTGCTGCTGGTGCTTCTTCTGCAGCTGCCGCCTCTCTCTCTCTCTCTCTCTCTCTTAGCTGAGTGTGTGTGTGTGAGAGTTGTGAGAATAATGAGGAAAGAAATGAGGCACCCTAGTCAACCCCTCTCTCTCTCTCATTAAATGAGCATGGCTCAAGCAATATTGCCCATACTCTCTCTCTCCCAAGTCAACAAGAAAAATCCACATCATTTCTCATATATAAATAAACAAGAAAACAACACACATAATAAAAACCCAAATACACCTAATGAAAATCAATTAATCATAAAGAGAATGGGTTAATCCTTCATGCTAGCTAATCATGGTTTAACCCCATCTCTAAACCCTAGTTTACATGCACAAGTGTGTGTGTGCCTAGAAAAATCCTAATAAAATACTCATTAATTAGGATAAAATATTTGAAACTTAATTTGGTAAACTTTTTACCAAAAACTATCTATTAAAATAAAATTAACCCCTAAACACAACCTAAAGTGTTACAAGATCCAAGTACTCGGTACAATTTCGCTTCCAGTGCCCTGACTTCTTGCAATAGAAACATTCTCCTTTCCCCGACTCCGCAGCTTTGGATTTGTCTTTCCCCTTCGCTTTCTTAATTCCACCTCTCGGTTTGGTGTATTTCTTCTTATTCTTTCCCTTGGCCCTGGCTTTAGGGACGGAAGAGGAAGATTGTCCAACAAGCAGAGAGGGAGACTTCTCCTTAAGCGTGCTCTCCGCACTTCTCAACATATTGAGAAGTTCGGGTAGTGACTTCTCTATGTTATGCATGTTGAAGTTCACTATGAATGGAGCAAAGGCAGAGGGAAGAGACTGTAGAACAATATCAACATATTGCTCGTTCTCCATTGTCCGTCCAAGGCCCTCAATCACTTCTATAAGAGCTATCATCTTCAAAACGTGATCGCCTACTGGTGTGCCAGGAGCCATCCGCATCTGAAATAGCTTTCGAGACGCTTCATATCTCAGGGTCCGAGATTGCTCCCCATACAACTCTTTTGTATGGAGAAAGATGGATTGGACATCCATCTGCTCGTGCTGCTTTTGATGTGTATTGTCCATCGATGCAAGCGCGAGGCATTTGGCAGTGGCACAGTCAATAACCCACATTTTGCGGATCTCCCTATCCGCAACAGATGATTCGAGGCCTGGGCTGCGTGGGGCTGAGGCAGTGAGGACATATGATACCTTATCATATGTGAGAGCAATGTTAATGTTCCTCAACCAGTCTTTATAGTTTTGTCCGGTCAGCTTGTTTTTATCTAGTAAAAGTTTAAGGCCTGTCATTGGTATGTTCCATTAAGAGAGAGAAAAGAATACACTTAGCGAAAGCTCTTGCAAAGATCAGATTGGTTATTATCATATCTAATCGATGTCTCCCACTGCTTTTATCAAATTTTCCTTCAAACCTTAAAAAGAAAATTAGCCAGGATTAATTACAGTCTACAACTTCGCTAACCGTTCAGCTAGGCCAGTGTCGGTACTTTGAGGGAGATCCCCGTGTTTTCGCACGGACCTAATTAAAGTAAACCTCGTTTTCCCAGAGGCGTAGCCCCGTAGACAACTTTCTAGACACCTAATGGGTTTGCTAATTGTAAAGTGCAAAACTCTCCTATGAGCAACTCTTGCTCACTGTAGGATCGGGATCCAACTATCACATAGTAGGTATGCAATCTTATTGCAAATTTTAACTCTTGAAACTCCCGATATGGTTTTTACCCCTAGTAACTTATAACATTGACTATAATCAACATATCACAAGTACTAGTCAAGTTCTACCCGTCATTTCATGATTAATTAGACCCAGTCACATGACCCTTGACTATAATCAACATAATCACATGAATGTCCTAAATAGTCGCATCATATGCAGTGTAGGAAGACATCACTTAGCTATCATACACTACGCCTTGACTATAATCAACTTACATAGCACGAATACTAAGTACTCTACTTCCTAAAATGATGGAGGGCTCTGAATACTATTTAAGAAAACCTTTAACGCTTTGAACTTGATATCGTTGTAGAATCAAATGGGTTTAAAAGGAGTGGCTTAAGCTTCGCACTTTGAAAACTTGCTTTTTCATAAAAAGCCGAGTGGGTTTCAAATCCGATTCTACAACATCTTTTAGGTTCATTTTTCTTTACATTAATCTCATTAATGCAGTCCCATCATTTAAGTCCTTAAGCCATCACAGAAAAAAAAGGAAAATAGAACGTACGCTTATGCCATCCGCATTCGCCATAATGTCCCGTTATGCACCGTTTGGTTACTTAACTAACGGCATAGCGGGACGGGACTAGTGCGGATGCAGAACATAAACAACGTTTATTATATATCATATATATAATATACCATTCGTCTCATCATATAAAGTGATCACATCACAGAATATCAACAGCAGAAGCACATATATGAAAATACTGGATATACTAGGAGGTCCGTATTTTGTATTTAGCCAACAATAGAAAATACGGATTCCACGGTCGCGATGAATAGCCAAGCCCACACCCGTAGACCCTTACGAGAGCGGCTAGTGACCCTACCAATTCTAGAGTTTAGGAGACCCAGTCTCGGCTCCTCGAGATGGCCTCCCACTGAACCCAAGAACTCGGTCACTTGTGCTCCCCTCCTTGGGTCTATCCTAATGCGGAAAAGTAAATAATATACAACAATGGTGACATCATCCTCAACCCGGAAGTGCCCCAAATAAAAGAATATTACATACAATTAATTTTACATGAATGAAAATAAAAACTCTCATCTCACATAAAACCCCCGGCTATTCAATCACGACAATCCTGCACATCATATCTCAGCAACACATAACATCACATGTGATCAACGTAAGTAAGTATGCGTAGCCCAATTGTCGTTGATGTATAGAAACGAAACCGGCGATACACCACATACTACACTTACGGTCGCAGAAAAGAAAGTGAAAAACAACAACAATTGGAATCCTCACTTTCACATATATCAAGACGATGTTAAACGTTTCGATCGAATTAACAAACACCCACAAATTACCCCGAGAGCTCAACACTTGAGCAAAGTTAAAATACCCAAAACGTGCCACGGTGTCTATGGACCAACCGTAGAAGGGTAAACCCTTGCCTCACTTATGGCGCCACGGAACTACAACAAACCCTAAGGTTTGGCCGCGGTTTCATCGTCATAGGATCGAGTTAAGGTTACGTTCTTCTAGAGGGTCTATAGGAATACTTGCACGATCTTCCGAATATGTTCAACTTGGGAAATTCCAACACATGAAAATTTCCAGCGAGAGTAATAAAGTGGTGTGTGATATTCGATCGAACTGTTAAACTTCGTCCAAGTTACCAAAACAATGTTAAATTTACGACTAAGAAATACTACGAATTAGTCCCTTAACAAAATAAACATCACATGAAATTTTGGGCTAAACAAACAATACCTGTAACCCCAAAACCTACAGACTAGATCACAGAAGAAAATCGAGGCGAAAAGGAGCAATTTTGGCCGGCCTCCTCAGTTTTTAAGGGTATGTCATCGGGTGAAATCCAATGGAATGGCCTCAATTTTATTGTGTGTTCTCAGTGCATCACATGCAAGCTTCTGCTGTTGCTAAAATAATTTTTACAGACCATTTAAAAATCGACAGAGAGCAATTTTCAGGGTTCCAGAATATCGTATTTTACGGAGTTGTTTCGGTTTCGTAATATTTAACATCGTCTAAATTTCTAGCTTGTCTCTGATACCAATATAGGGTTTCCTTAGCACCTTGTGTCACGACCCGAAAGAGCACGTGACTGGCCCTTGAACCATATGAAGTCTATAGGACTCCATCTGATCCAAGTAAGCCAAAAGCCCAGAAATCTAAAACCATTTTTAAGAATAAGTAAAGAAACTGGTTTAAAGAAGTGAAGAAAAACATGTTTGAAATCAAGATTTTTAAATAACTAAGCCGAATATGCATTTTTAAAAACAGTACAGTCTTTTCTAAAAATTTCGGCAGAGTTTCTTTTGTAAAACTGGCCCCAAATGGGGTATAACAAGGATAACAATATATGCAATGATAAAGGCATCCCCAAGCGGGAGCTAGCTCTTCGTCAATCGACGGTCACCACCACACATGCAACAATAATATACAACGCCAAGTGGCGAGGATCAAATCCAAAAGAAAGCTCAAAAGCAACAAGAAAACCGCAACACTACTAAGCGCGACTCTATGGTCGAATAATACATCACTAGTCTAGGTCTGAAACAATATACGAGTTTTGGTTGATGGATATTCTAGATACAATGAATAATATAAATACAACGGCGGTTCTGATACAAAAGAACCCACCTATCCAAGCAAATCACCCAAAAGGAAGCAGTGTGCCAGAAATGCCGCTATAGAACTGTACGGCAAACCTGCAAGAACTGGGGCACAACGGGGGTGAGTTGCCAACTCGTGAATAGAAAGATATCTACAAGCAGAGATCGAATGCATGACCCAACCTAGGTCAATACGATCAGATATAAAGAAACCTCAATATGAATAAAGCCGAAGCATGCTAAACTGGCAATGTAATCTCTATACGTGAATGTAGTGCCAAGTGCTCGTGCTAGTGCCTCAGGTAATAGTATGTCATGAATATGAGGTATGAATGCATGAAAGCAGAATACATGTAAATGAAGAAACTGTTTTCATAATTTAGTGAGATTTCCCTTGTATATTTAGTTGAGGTATCATAATGAAATCAGCATAAAACAGTGCCTAGCATCGGCACAAAACGTAATCCCAATATCTCGATATCTCTGTATCACAGTCTCTGTACCTCGAAATCTCGAAATCCCAATGTCTCAATCATAATATCTAGGGCGCCGTCAGTCCAGACCGGCCCCTACCATCCATCTCAAGACCACGACGGTATCCTCCGGATATCCGACGCGTCGGGTAAAATCACCGGTAGGTAGTGCTCCCCTGCCAGGCTCACATCGTCATCACCACGCGCTTCTTGCCCCGGGGCACCTTACCGGGTCCACCATGTACCCGGAACGGTTCATCCGTCTCCTCGAATCGGGTTTCCAAATCCATCAGCAAACTCATGGTGGACGACTCATACATCATGGGAAAACCGCACTTTTTATTTTAAAGAGAGAAAAGAAGTTTATATAAGTTTTGCGGTTTTCCTCCAAATCCAGAAAATCTCATGGAAATCCGAATCCAATCCTCAATAGCATGTAAACAGTGCATACAGGCATAAAAATCCATGAATAATAACATGCATGATGTAACAACTAATAATTACAATGTCTAATCTAGCATATAAGGCAAGTACACTAATATCATGTCTAAATTATTAGCTAACAACCTATGTCGATGCAATAATATTTTCTAAGGTGTACGTGACATGGCAATTACCGATGAAGATGTGTGTGAGCCGGCAAGTAAGTGTACGTGGTACATACGCATCATCGGTAATGGTGCTGGTGTCCTAACAGCATAACATCAATAATGGAGTATGAAACATAATATAAGCATGCGATGCGATGCGAACCACAATAATGAGCGGAAGCTGAATACTAGACGCAACTATAACTAATCTGCATTAATCTAAAATAACCTCTACAATTGGTGCCTTTTGAAATAACATGAATCATAGGGTTTTGAAAATAGGGGCTACGGTGTTTTTATGAAAAGATACGTCTTTTGAAATATCCGTAGGATCCCTTGGGCTGTCTTTTAAAATACCCACGATTCGTTAGTTTTTGAAATAGGTAGGAGTCTAATCTAATCTAACAACCATCCTAAACTATACGGCTGAACTAACAAGTAGAGCTACGGGTGAGGAAATCGCCTAACATCTGAGTCGATACATATACATACATGTATATATATTAGTCGGTGATCCCGCCTCAATAATATCATATCCGATACCCTATCAATAATCAGACATCCCAAGTCAAGAGTGCGGATCAATCATCAAAATATAGCTTGTACGTAAATCCGTCGTACGGCATCCCAAATCTGGGTACGGGTCAATATCACATTCATCATACTATTTATCTGGTATCCTCTTTATCAAATGTCATGATCGGGGTACTGATCTACGTCTAGTACAATATTGATACCCTCTATGTATGCATGCAGGTGTAAGAATCACTACGTCAAAAGACCCGCTAAAACATCGTGTCGTATCTCAATACGAACCAAATCACATCACCGATCTCCTGGCCTCAAGCCCAATCTCATCGACTCATCTCAAATCCCAAATACTATCCTCAAATCCAGTATATAAACACATAGTCCCATACCCATGTGTAGATATACGCACCATCATATGCACTCTAATAAATGAAAGAATGAATGCAAGTATGTGTGTAAATGTATGTGTGAGTGCAACCACTACTCTAGGGTTCGCACTAAACTAAACCAATATATTCTTATCATCAAAATATCATTATTACCATCAATAACCCTAAACAACACATAATAAATATTCGTGTGTATACGTATTCGTATACATCACCACGGACTGCGGGGGTGCTATACGCCATCCACCCGACTTCTCCCCACAGATATAAATCTACTCACATTGCTTCTCGTGTGCCAAAGCCGATGTCGCTATCTTCACCTCCTTTGCCTCAACATCACGCGGGGTACCTACAAGTATATCACAATGCTAAAGCACATGAAAATCACATCGGAAACCAAAATAGCACACGCTACCCGCATAGGTAAAAACCTATCGACTCGCATGTAAACACAATCAAAATCCACTTGTCGTTGACGTCCAAACGCCACCCGACAGGAATGAATCACCAAATACCAAAATCCATGCTAAAACAAGTCCCAAATTATACACCAACATAGGAAAATCAACCCAGATTTCACCCTAGATGGAATCAGTCAAAACTATACATACTCAGGGTCAAAACTAGAGGAAATGGGGGCATGCACAGAAAACGAAGCAATTCCTTAAAATACCTTATTTTAGAATTTTCCATAATTTTTCCCCATTTATCTGTATTTAATTATACCAGAATATTAAAATATTCATTAAAATAATATTAAATTATAAAATTTCCCAAAAATCATATTTTATTATTTTGAAGACGTTACACCTTGCCTAGAGTTTGTAAACATCACACATGCCACTTTAAAAAATTTAAGCGGTGCTAAGCAAACTAACCTAGGAATCGAACTAGAGAGTTAAGGTAACAACTAAAAGTATCACATACTAAGCAGTGTCTAACACTAAGTGGGGAGAAATACAGCCTTTGTAGACCTCCTCTTGTGACTCCTTGGATCTCTTAGAGTTTGAACTGGCTCGCTTGAATCCTTCCAAGTCCACGACGATCCACCCGGAGTCCCTTTGCTCAAGTTCCTAGCTTCACTTGATCTGTTAAGAAGTGGAGCAAACAACCTACACTAATGGGCTAGAGTAGTATAGATTGGTGATGTGGTTTGTATTCTTACTTAAAAACCCTTTCTTTTTGTGTATCTCACTCACTAGAAAACTCAAGAGAGCATGAGAAAGGAAGAAGAAGAAGATGATGGCAAAGCTTGAGCTCAAGTTTTTGATTATTTCTTAATTAAAATAGAAAAGAAAAAGAATATATATTTGAGTCACACTCTCAACAAACCATGGTAAATAAATATCTAGATATTTTTATTAGTGAGTTAATGAACAAAGGAAATTGAACCATGGGTTAAAGTCAAGGTTAATGAGAGAAGAGTGTAGAAACCATGAGCCATGATTTAATTCCCTTTTTCTTTTTATCAATAATAAATATATACATATATTTATTCCATGTGAGTCTTGCATTGCCATCTCCAATGTATCAAAAACCAAGACACATACGTATGCATGTATGTGTGCATTCACATCAACATGTATATATGCATTCATACATTCATGCATGCATCCAAATAGAAAAAGTTTAAACAAGTGAGCTAAAAGTCAATATTAAATCAACACTTGATTTAATAAACCGGTCATATCACAAACAACCCGACCAATAGAAAAATGCTCGATTAAAATACGGTATCATATACACGCATTTAATCGAGCTCCCACGCATATCTCATATGCACACCACATCGTTTCGCCTGAGCTAGGAAACTCCTGTGTGGGACTCTAAGACTCGTCAATACGCTGGCAGTAGGTGATGATCATTTCAAACACCCACAAGCCGCAAGCGGTCAGCTAAACGTAACGGCCACCAGGGTATTGAGCGATCAAAAGAAAAATAAGCGAACCTGTCAAAACTCTCATCTAGCCAACTGGCAACACTTACCGTACAGTCCGGTCTTTTCGTCGGATATGCTGCATATCAAGTGTAGGGATGGTATCGTCGACCCCAATAACTCAATAAGTCATGCCGGAATATGGCTCATAACAGATCGAGAAACTACTGATAACACTTATTAGTAAATCTCAGCAGCCATGGCCAGAGACTTCCTGTTATAGCCAATCGAGCATAGCGCAACATCAACCCCCAATACCGGGAGAGACGAAACCCCTCCTATCGCTCATTTCCTTCATGTGCCATGGGACTGTACACAAAATCCACCTGTTTGCACGACTAAGTAGAGCCGTGGTAGGGTGGAGATCAAAGTACAGTGGGAGGACACACAAGACTCTATGACGATCTCGGGTCTACATACTAACCTGTACCAGTGTCACCTGAGAACTTCTATCCAACGATAGATATAATACCATATAGGAGATCTCGGCGAGTCTGTTTAGTGTACCCAGTCTCTACTGAGCACCCGTATACAATCTTTGGTGTCGGCACACCAGATGGATATGGGATCATCCATCGCCCATTATATGGGACAAGAATGGTATACGCTAGTCTACTCTGCAATATCGATGCCCCGTCTCGATACACCTACGACTAGGAACATTTCAAGGATATACTTATAAACTACACATGTCACACTAGTATGATCCACATCATAATCCCAGTAGTCAAGCAAATATCCTAAGGGCTTTATCAACATGTACCAAATGAGTAAAATGCATGATCAAATGAACATGTCAAGATAAAGTACAACCAGATAGCATACTATCATGTCGAGCAAGAATGTCCTTTGAATATATATATATATATATACACACATACCGATACATCCACTATCATATAATGGCCTCTAGGGCATACATATATCCAACACAAGCATCCTCTATAATATACATCATATGTACAATAATGGCATCTGGGGCATACATATAACTAACAATATCCCACTTGCACTAGGGCCACTTGTTGTAGTATCTCATACCCAACGTCCCATAAAAGTCTCTCTAGGGTAGGGCCTCTGTGAGTGGATCCACCGTGTTATCCTTCGCGTCAACTCTTCTTACCTCGATCCTTTAGAGATCATCCATCTTCCTGATCAGGTGATACTGCCTCAGAATATGTATGGATCGCTGATGGGACCGGGGTTCTAGGCCAAAGCCACAACTCCATTTTTGTCACAATAACAATTATTGGACGCTCAATGGTAGGAACCATGTTCATCTCATGAACAAGAAATATCCAGACACCCACTTTGGCAGCATCGTTGGTAGCGATGTATTCATCCTTTATCATCTAGTTTGCCACGGTATCTAGCTTGGAACTCTTCCAACATACCTTCCCTCCACTTAGGGTAAAGACAAAGCCTGAGACTGACTTTCAGTCGACCTTATCACTCAGGAAGCTCAAATTGGTAAAGGACTCCCACTGGAGTTCACTGTTACCAAACACCAAGAACATTTCTTCAATGCTTCTCAAGTACTTAAGAATGTCCTTCAGAGCTGTCCAGAGATTCTCCCAAGATCTGATTGATACTACACCTAGTGAGTTAGCTACATCTGTTCTGGTACATAACATCACATACATGATAGAGCCTTGTAACATTTCAGAAAATATAAAATATTATTTTTGGAATTTAATATTAAAATAATATATTTCCCGAAAACTGTCCGATTTGCGAAATTGTGGTTTTCGAAAAAGAGTATAAATATATACCAATAATTGTGGAATAAATGGAAATTAAAATTATTTATTCATTTAATAATATATTTAAAGGATATGGCATTTTTAAATTTTATTATATGTAGTATGGATAAAAACCCGATTAGTGCACTGCTAATCGCAATTAAGCGAAATCCATGATTCTACAGTTTTCCATGGCTAGTGCACCATATCATGTTACATTTGGTTACATGTTGTTGCATTTGTGTTGTTTTTGGGTATTATGTGATTTGGTTTTGAAATTTAAAAAAGAAAAGAAAAGGGAAAAAGGTGTCATGATGATTAGAGAGAGAGAGTGAGAAAATGTGTGAATGGGGGTGAGAATAAGAGAGGAAAGAGAGAGAGGGGAAACCACACCTTTCATTTCCACCATTATTTTATTTCTTCATCTTCCTCCAACCTCATCTACCTCCACCTCCATCCCATGAAATCATCTAAAAAGCTTCATCAAAACCCTAAACCCCTTTCATTAAAGTTGATCCCCTCTTCACCCTCTACACTTTGGACCCATCAATGTTGGATTTTGAGGACTTGGTTGAGCTAGGGTTTTGCTTGGCTATATCCATGAGGTATAATTCATTTCCTTTAGTGTAGTTCTAGTTTCTTGCATTCTAGTTTGGTTTAGAGGTTGATTTTGTGTGGAGTTGTGATCATAGAAAATCCTAGAGAAGGTTGATTTTGTCTGTCAATCAACTCTACATCCTGGGTATTGGATACCAGATCAGGATCTCATATATGTAATTCATTGCAGGCACTGAGAAACCGTAGAGTGCTGAAGGTTGGAGATATGACCATCCAGGTTGCTAACGGAGCTAGCGTGAATGCTGTGTCCGTAGGAGATTATCACCTTGGATTGACGAGTGGACATATTTTGGTTTTGCGCAACTGTTTTTGTGTACCTAGTTTAACGTGTAATATCATATCAGTATCGTTGTTATCAAAAGAAGCTTATGATTTCACGTTTGTAAGCGATGTTGTTAACATCCACCTTAATCATGGTTTGATTGGGTCCGGTACACTAGATAACGGTATATACGTGTTAAACCAATTACAGATTTTCAATGTCCAGAACACACTAAAAAGAAAGTCCCCAGATATAAATCAGGCTTTCTTATGGCATTGTAGACTAAGTCACATCAATGAGACAAGTTAACTAAGTTATATAGAGAAGGATATTTGGATCCGTTCGAATATCAATCTTATGCAACTTGTCAATCATGTCTCAAAGGAAAGATGACAAAGACTCCATTCACTGGACATGGAGTAAGAGCGAGGGAGCTATTAGGACTCATACACAGCGATGTATGTGGTCCAATGTCTACACATGCAAGAGGCGGTTTTTCATATTTCATTACTTTTACGGATGATTTCTCTAGGTATGGATTCATTTCCTTAATGAAACATAAATCTGAGGCCTTTGAGAAATTCCGAGAATATAAGAATGAAGTAGAAAACCAAATCGGCAAAAGTATCAAGACAATGAGATCTGATCGAGGTAGTGAATACTTAAGTGCCGAGTTCCTGGGTTACCTAAAAGAGAAAGGAATTCTCTCTCAGCTTACTCCTCCATACACTCCACAACATAATGGTGTATCAGAAAGACGGAACCAAACCCTATAGGATATGGTACGTTCCATGATGAGTAATGCTGAGTTACCGCAATCTTTCTAGGGTTATGCACTAGAATCAGCTGCATATCTTTTGAACAGGGTTCCTACCAAGACTGTGCCCACTACACCATATCAGATGTGGAGTGGGGAGAAACCCTATCTTCAGTATCTGAAGATATGGGGATGTCCAGCTTTTGTTAAAAAGCAGCATGCAGAAAAACTCGAGGCACACTCAGTACAGTGTAAATTTGTGGGATATCCAAAGAACTCCAAGGGGTATTTTTTCTATTACGCAGAGGAACAAAAGGTTTTTGTTTCTCGTAATGCCCATTTTCTAGAACAGCAGTTTTTAGAAAAGAAAAGAAGTGGGAGAGCAATAGAACAGGAAGAAATTCCCGAACCACAAAATACTACTGAAAGTTTGGTAGAGCCAGAAGTTCCAGAAGAACAGGACATTCACACACCCATCCGCAGGAGTAGTAGACCATCTCATCCATCTGGGAGATACTACGGTTTTCTCATAGACGGGGATAGAGAGGATTGCGTCATTGATAATGATGAACCTACTAGCTTCCAGCAGGCCATCCAGAGCGGCGACTCGGTAAGATGGCTGGATGCAATGCGGACCGAGATGGAGTCCATATACACCAACAAAGTATGGACTTTGGACTTTGCTCCAGATGGGGTAAAACCCATAGGATGCAAATGGATCTTCAGGAAGAAGATTGGTGTAGATGGACAGGTGGAAACCTATTAGGCTAGACTTGTTGCAAAGGGTTTTCGTCAAAGACCTGGTTTGGACTATGACGAAACTTTTTCTCCAGTGGCTATGCTCAAATCCATTCGGATCCTTCCTGCCATTGCCGCCTTCCATGATCATGAGATCTAGCAGATGGACGTAAAGACGGCTTTTCTAAATGGTAATTTAGAAGAGTGCATCTATATAGATCAGCAGAAGGTTTCAATCAGAGTGGGAGCAGCGGGAAAGTGTGCAAGTTGCTTAAGTCTATTTATGGACTAAAACAGGCATCGCGGAGTTGGAACATCTGTTTTGATGAAACGGTCAAAGAATATGACTTTATCAAAAATCCAGATGAACCATGTATATATAGTAAAATTGTAGCACGAGCTGTCGTATTCCTCGTCTTATACATGGATGACATTCTCATGATAAGAAATGACATTCCTATGCTACAATCTGTCAAAGGATTCTTGTTATACAGGTTCTCCATATAAGACCTGGGTGATGCCTCTTACATTTTGGGGATCCAGATCTATCGTGATAGATCTAAGAGGATGTTGGGACTTTCGCAGTCTAGGTATATCAACACTATACTGAAAATATTCAGCATGGAAGATTCTAAGCGCGGTAATTTACCGGCTTGTCACGGAATCACCCTATCCAAAGAGATGTCTCCTAAGACTGATTTGGAAAGGGATCACATATCAGTTATACCCTACGCTTCTGTGGTAGGCTCTATAATGTATGCGATGTTGTATACCAGACCAGATGTAGCTTACGCACTGAGCGTGGTGAGCCGGTATCAGTCAGACCCAGGGGAAAAGCACTTGATAGCAGTAAAGAACATTCTCAAGTACCTGAGAAGGACTAAGGATATGTTCTTGGTTTACGGCGGAAAAGACCTCCAGATCGAGGCTTTTGCTGACTCCAGCTTCCAGAGTGACAATGATGACTCCAAGTCCATGTCAGGTTATGTCTTTACCCTCAATAGAGGGGCGGTGTGCTGGAAGAGTTCCAAGCAGGACACCATTGCTGACTCGACAATGGAAACGGAGTATATAGCTGCT
Organism: Agapanthus africanus; assembly: GCA_030015575.1. NCBI lineage: Eukaryota > Viridiplantae > Streptophyta > Magnoliopsida > Asparagales > Amaryllidaceae > Agapanthus > Agapanthus africanus. Next base: position 274,458,659 of record JASDDO010000012.1, read on the forward strand.
TGCGATACCGCAAAAGAAGCAGTTGAAATGAAGAAGTTCCTAACAGAACTTCAGGTAGTTCCTACCATTGTTAATCCAATACCGCTGTATTGTGACAACAACGGCGGTATAGCTTTAGCGAAGGAACCCAGGTCCCATCAGAAGTCCAGACACATCCTAAGGCGGTATCACCTGATCAGGGAGATCATAGATCGCCAGGAGATCGAGGTCCGGAGAGTTGCTACAGAGGAGAACACTGCAGATCCATTCACAAAGGCCTTACCTCAGACACAGTTCGATAGGCTATTCAAGATGATAGGTTTTCGATATGCCAGTATATGGCCCTAGTGCAAGTGGGAGATTGTTAGTGTATATGCCCTAGGGGCCATTATTGTATCATACTAGCGTGTATATTACTTAATGGAAGCTTGGGATATTCACAGTTGTATTAACAGTCTTGCTCAACATAGTAGTATGCTACTTGGTTTATATCCATCATAATATGTGTATATGTTTCTTTTAGCATATCGTGAATACATATTAATAGAGCCCTTAGGATCTTGCTTGACTACCAGCGTTGTGATGGTAGTCACACTAGTGGGAGCTGGGTAGTCTACAAGCACATCCTTTTTCAGGTCCCTAGTCGTAGGATTATCGAAACAGGGCATCGATACTCCAGAGTAGACTAGTGTATACGCTTCTCATCCGAGCAGGTGAGATGGTCTGTTCCACAGCCATTAGTACGTTGTACTGGAGATAGTATGCAGGTGCTCGTTGGGTTACAGGTACATCTGACAGGACTCGCAGGGAGCTGTTGGTTGGTATTATACCCTTCGTCAGTTAATAGTTCCTAGGTGACATGAGTACAGCATAGTCCGTTGACTTGATACTGCTGCTTCGTCTCGAGTGTGTTCCCACTTTTCTTAGATTGCTACCCTACCACGGCTCAAAGGACTCGTGCAAACAGGTAGCAGTTGGGTGAAGTCCCGAAGCACTTGGAGGCAGTGGCGGTTAGATAGGATTCGACTCTCCCGGTATTGGGAGTTGATATCGCACTGTGTTTGGAAAGCCATTACGCAAAGTACCTGGCCAGGGAAAACGAGATTTACTGGTAGAATTTCCAGTAGCTTCTCAAGGTGAAATGGGCTTCACTCCGACACGACTTATATAGCTTTTAGGGGACTGATGCTCGCCTCCCCCCTAGGCCTGATATGCGATAGTCTTAGACGAACAGACCGGACTGTACGGAGATTGTCACATCAGGCTCAGTAAGAGTTCGGATGGGTTTCCTCATCGGCCTTCTTATCGACATCTACCTGGGGACCGTTACGTACAGCTAGTGCCGCTTGCGACCTGTGGTTAAACCCACTGCCAGCGTAGTGTCGAGTCTTTAGAGTCCCACACAGAGAGTTTCCCTGCTTCAGGTGAAAAGATATAGAGGTCGTATGGTTTTACGACAAGATTCGGACATATACGTGTACTTGTGCACGTATGATGTTCGGACAGATTATACTAGCGGGCTTTAGTTTAAGCCAGATTCTAGTATTGGATTATTGGATTTATACAGTCTCAGTATTTCCGTGTTTTTACGGATGGAAGGGGCATTCTCGTAATTAGTCGAGAAGCTTCTAGAAGAAATGTGAGGTGGAGAGCTTATTTGTAATTTGCATTAAATGAATTAGTGACTTATGAGATGATTCATCCAAATGAGTTAATGAAGTATTTATTGCTTAATGACTCATGTGATGATTCATTGAATGTATTAATTGAAGCATGGTTGTAATTATCATATATGTTTTATTTGATAATCTTTATGCTTCATAATATATATAGAATTGAGACATAATTCATTTCATTCTCACATACACACTCTCTCTCCTCAAGCTCTCCTCTTCTTCAACCTAACCCTAATCCTCTCTTGTGTTGAGATCCCAAGGGTTAGCAAGACTAATAGATCCTTAATCCACTTCTATATCTTCTAGGTCACTTGGATTAGCAATCCTAGCCACTTAGTTACCTCAAGTGAGAGGTTAAAGATTGGAGGAGGAACTCTCGGGTGGATCTTCTATCACATCGAGGAGGCCAACGAGGAGGTGAACAACAAGAACAAGAAGGACTAGTATCTTGAGGTATAATCATCTATCATAGTAGTTTAGCACTTCTAGATAGTTGTTAGTTAGGGTTTAGCAAATATCCGTAAAGTTAGTTGATGTTAACTTGTACAAAATGATTGTTTTACCTATTCCGTCTCCCTGCATCATGTGGGGTGTCTAACGTCGACTTACAGTGGTATCAGAGCCTAGCTAAACCATAACTAACATGTTAGCAAAGTTTTTAGAAATTCGATCGCAAAACGAACCCGAAAATACGACATTTTCACCTTGGTTCTGCCGATTTTAAAACGTGGTCTAAATATTTTTCTGGGACTCTTAAAAGTACAAAAAGGGGTTTTTAAGAATTGTGAAGAAATTTGGGATCGTGACTCGACCATACCACCACGGAACTGCCGCCGATCCAAGAGATCCACCGCGGATCCGCGGCCGAGTTGACACCGAGTCAACCCAAACTTGCTCAGTTATTCTTCTCTGTTGATGTTGTATTTTCTGGGATTATTTGTTTCTTCTCAGGTTTGATGTGCACAAAGAATTGTTTGGAGTAGATTCATTTGTGTTGCTTGATCGAAATTTTAAGATGTTTGGCTAACTAGATTATATCTGTGTTGTGATTAATGTGTTCGTAAACCTACCCTAACTGCTAGTATGTCGGTTAGCAGGGGGTTGCACATTTCTGTAATGGTTTTTACTGGTTTGTGAATATGAACTTGTTGGATTGTCGTGAATGGATAGTCGGGGATGTGAGACGAGTGTTTCTTTCATTCAAATATAAATTGTAATTTGTTGTAATATTCTTTTGCGGGGCACATCCGGATTGAGGTTGTAGCCACCGTTGTATTATTTCATTTACTGTTTTCTGCTTCTAGGATAGACCCATGATTGGGTGCACAAACTACCGGGTACTTTGAAGTGTTTAGTAGCCTACCCACGTCGTTAAGGGAGACCGCTTCACTTCGGGTACTTGACGGGTAGTTTGCCATACCCGTAGGGGTCTAGGGTGGGGTTTTGGCTATTCATCGCGACTATGTAATCCGTTTTTCTTTGCAGGCTCAAAAGGAATGCGGATTCCTAGAAAATCTAATATGTTCATCTGTGATCTGGAATGCCTATTATTGCGTCTGAAGAATGTACAATATCTATATATGATATCTAGTAGGTGTCACTTATGTTTTGCACCCGCGCTAGCCCAGCCCCTGCTCTGTCGTTAATTAAGTAACCTAACGGGTGAATGACGGGGCCCAGTGGCGAATGTGGATGGCATAAGAGGACGTTGTATTTTCGTTGTTTTCTGCAATGATAGGTTAATTGATGGGACGCATTATATTAATGCAAAGAAAATAAACCAAAGTTGAATTTTTGGAACAGTTTAAAAGAAACCACTCAGTTATTTTAAAACAGAAGATTTTTTTTTAATTGCAGAGCTTAAACCACTCCTTTTAAAAGCTATCAGGTTCCTTCGATCATATCAAGTTCACTACATTCACGGTTTCGCCAAAACCATTCGCAGCTCTCCGTCATTTCATTTGGGTATTCAGTAGTATTCAAGCTCTGTATTTTGACCAACGCCATGGCATAGTGTTTGGTAGCTGCTGGGTATTCATTTGTTGCATAGATAGATGAGTTAGTTTGGGACTGTCGTACTGCCATTTGGCCAACGTCAGGGGTATGTATGGATGGGTTCAAATTATGTCACGACCCGCAGGGTACGGAACGTGACTGGCACTTAAGTTTACGAAAAGTCTAAAGACGTCCGTAAAATAAGTAAGCCAAAGCCCAGAAAACAAAACCAATTAAGAAAAAGAGTGAAGAAAACCCAATCAATTGAAAGCGAGTTTATCAAATAAGTCATGTAAAACCCTTTTTAAAAACGATACCAATTTTTCCGAAAATTCCGGCAGAGTCTCCTTTGTAAATACTGGCCCCTAAAATGGGTACAACAAAATATATATGAATCCAACAAAAAAGGGCATCCCCAAGCGGGAGCTAGCTCTTCGCCACAAGGCGGTCACAAATCCCACGCAATATAAAATGACAACAAGCAAAATAATCAAAATGAAGCATAAGAAAACAGCATGTCGACTCAAGTGAGCTCGACCCCAAATACAGCATAAAAGTCCACAAACCTCACAGTCTAATCTCTAGGTCAATATACAATAATACTGGTAGAAACAGTAGATGGAGTACACTAGATACAAAGAATATACAAGGTGGTACAAAATAGTAACATAACCCACCTATGAGCAAAATCTCGAGTCCAGGCAAAAGAACAAGTGCACCCGCCGCTACTGAACTGACGGAGCGGGCCTGCAGAAGACTGTGGCACAACGGGGGTGAGTTGCCAACTCGTGAGTAATAAATAACATCTACAAAAGCTATCGTATGCATGCACACAAGCATCCTAGCATCTAAATACAGGTAAGGCTGGATGCACTAGCAGTTGTGTATACAACATCAGTTTACTAATATGTATGCAACATGAATATCTGAGGTCTCAATAGGTATCTATGAGAAACATTTTATCTCTTTTTGTTTTTAAAACTCTTTTAGAAAGCCAGCATAATACTCAAAGAAATCGACGAGAACCGGTGTCCAGCAACGACACCTAAAAGCTGTCTCAAATCTCATAAATCCATGTCATAGTGTCTCTGGCCTCAGCTATCCGGCTGACCCATCTCAATATCAATATCTCATCCTCTCGCGGCCCCGGTCGGTATCCTCTGGATATCCGCCGTGCCCAATGAAGTCACCGGTAGGTAATCCGTCCCCTGCCAGGCTCAACGTCAACACCACATTCCTCTTGCCCCGGGGTACCTTACCGGGCCCACCTTGTACCCATGCCGGTTCCTCCACTCCTCGACACGGATTTCCAAAACCACAGAAAACTCATGGTGGACGACACTTACATCACTAGAAAACCGCAATTTACATATTTTAAAAATATAATAAGTTTTAGAAATTTTGCGGCTTTCCCCCGAAATCCAGCAATATCATAAAATCTCAAGAAATCCGCATAAGTGCATATATCAGTGATAATGAATGCATATGGTATCAATAATCAAGTTGCGATGTGTGATTAATGGATTAAGCATGAACAATTAATATGATGAAGTACATGCACATGAATAGCAATCCTACGGTTTCATTTTTAGGAATTAAAGGGCAATAGCACAAGTTTAAGTATCAATTAGTAAAAGGTTTAAATTTAAATGTTATCTAGTGTGGTGGCATGGCAATTACCAGGGTTTGTGTGTAAGCATGAATAGTGCTCGTGCTGCATATAAAAACCCTGGCAATGGTGCAGGTGTCCTATAAAATGGTTTCGTATAGGTATGCCAATATAATGCATGGATGCAGCAAATAGTCAACTAAGTATTTCACCCCTAATTACTAACATCACTAAGGATCTTGTAAGTTACTAAAACTATCGGGCGGCTTGCGCCATCCAACGATAGCCCCCCGTAGATGTTACATCTACTCACCGGAATCCCTGGCTAGCTGTGTCCAATCACCGCCTTCCCCTTTCGCGCCGCGTCTGACGTCTCCGCGACCGAACCTGGAATTTACATCAATACCAAACATAAGGTTACATAGAAAGAACGACGCAAAACCCCAACGAAACTACTAATGTTCGCTAGCTAGGTACAACGTGCACAAAGTGCGCGGAACACACGCGAAAATCGCAAAAACTGCCAAAAAACGCCGATTTGGTCGCCCGGCAAAACTAAAACCCGACTACTCAAAATTCCGCGCTCACGCATCCTAAACGTCATAGGAGATGCTAGAAACATCCCCAAGGTATCACAAATAATTCACCAAATAATTTTAGTAAAGACCTAGTAAGCACAAACTAGCAATTTTGGTGCAAAAATCGAAAATTAGCGATAAGGCTATCACAATCCAACACAATATCCAACCACACAACAAGCAATCTACAAACACTATAATTACAACACATGAGCAAAGATTCAAAACCTATTTTCCATAACAACCATTACTTGAATTATATAACCTAGAAATTCTTAATCCAAACTATATAAGAAAACCATAAATTAACACTAATTTATAACTCAATTAGCAAGTTTACCTTCTAGATTAGGTTAGCAAAACAACTAGACAACAAATTAGATTTAATCTACTAAATAATGGTTTCTAAACCCTAATTCAACTCATTTATCATGCTTCACAACCATTTTCCATACATAAACCCTTTCTAGATTTTCGTAAATTAGCAAACTTAATGCAATTTCACACAAGTTTAACATAGAATAGGTTAATAGGAAGCCGCTTAAGCAAGGTAACCATATAGATTAGTTACGTAACAACTAGATTAACTACAAAACAATTCAATTAACTATCATGGCTTCAAAAACCCTAGTTTAATACAAACTATTCTTTTATAAACTAGATTAGAAATTAGTTAAACTTTTAACACTAAAACCATATACTTAAAGGAATTTAGCCAAAAGAAATTAACTTGATGGAAATTATACCTCAATTGAGATCTAGCAAGAATAAATTTGCTCCAAATGATGGCCTCAAGCATCAAGATCCAAGCTCGGGAGGTGAAGGAAAAGAAGGATGAAGGATGGTTTTAATTTGCAAGCTTTACTTTGCAAATTTTTTTTTTGAATTAAACTTGAAGAAATTTGGAAGAAATGGAAAGAAAAGAGATGAAAGGGAGGGGAGCAGGTTTCGGCAGCAAGGAATGGGGGGAAGTGTGTGTGTGTACTATGTTATATCTTTTCCTTTCTAAGTCAACACCCATCTCTAATTAATCTAAAAAAGAAACCAACCCATAACATTCATCATATGAATTGAAATGGAGCAATGGAGGGGGAAAACCTGCAGGTGGGCTCGGCCCAAGGGAGAGAGGGAAAATGTGAGAGGTGGTAAAAAGGAAAACAAGCAAAAAAAGCCCCCCACAAATTCATATTTGCAAGCTTAGGTTTAATTAATTATATTTTTGTTTTCCATAATAGAAATTAGTAAAAACTTAAAATAAAATACTCAAAATTTATGTTACAACTAGATTTTAATTAACAAATTTTTAAGGATTAAAATTAGCCCGGAAAAATTTGTATTTATCGCTAAATTAATGTATTTTCTTACCGGCTTAAAATAATATTAAAAAATTGAAAAATTAGGGAAAATTTTTAAACGACCAGAATTTCATAACTAACTCATTAGCTACTAAAAACAAGCAATTACCTATCCATTTTAGGTATAATTAGCCCCAAACTGCAAAATAACGAGAAAGACGGTTTTCGGAAAAATACCGAATTTTCACCGAATTTCAGGAAAACACCAAAACGACTTTTCACGACGCTACAATCTTCCCCCCTTAAAGAAATTCGGTCCCCGAATTTAAAAATATAGCTACGCGTACCTTCGAAGAGATGGGGATATTTCTTCCTCATCTCGCCCTCGGTCTCCCAGGTAACCTCCTCGCTGCTCGGGCTACGCCAAAGGACCTTGACGGTTGGTATAATCTTCGACCTCAACTTCTTCACCTGCCGATCCAGGATGGCCACCGGCTGCTCTGCAAAAGAAAGGTCGCGCTCTAGATGGACTGTCGGGTGCTGAATCGCATGCGAAGGGTCGTGAAGGTACTTGCGGAGCATCGAAACATGGAAGACGGGGTGAACATCGGGAAAGCTGGGAGGAAGAGCCAAACGATATGCAACAGCGCCGACACGCTCGAGGATCTCGAAGGGACCTACGAATCTAGGGCTAAGCTTCCCCTTTCGCCCAAAACGCATCACGTCCTTCATCGGAGAGACCCTCAGAAAAACATGATCGCCAACTGCGAACTCTAACCTGCGACGGCGCCTGTCTGCATACGATTTCTGTCTGCTCTGAGCTGCCCTCATCCGGTCTCGAATCAACTGTATCTTTGTTGTCGTCTCCTCAACAAGCTGTGGCCCCAAAATGCTGCTCTCGCTGAGCTCTGTCCAACAGACGGGCGATCTGCATCTCCTCCCATATAATGCCTCGAAAGGTGCCATCTGAATAGTATCCTGAAAGCTGTTGTTGTAGGAGAACTCCACTAGAGGTAAATGACGATCCCAGCTACCACCAAAGTCTAAAACGCACGCTCTGAGCATGTCCTCGAGAGTCTGAATGGTCTGCTCTGACTGTCCGTCTCTCTGCGGATGAAACGATGTGCTGAAGCTCAAACGAGTGCCCAAAGCCTCCTGAAGTCTCCGCCAAAGTCGGCTGGTGAACTGAGTGCCTCGATCTGACATGATACAAGTCGGTACGCCATGTAGTCGCACGATCTCGTCAATATAGAGCTGAGCATACTGAGCGAAGCTGAAAGTCGTCTTCACTGGCAGGAAGTGAGCCGCTTTCGTCAATCTATCCACGATCACCCAGATGGAGTCGTACCCTCGACTGGTCCTAGGTAGACCCACAACGAAGTCCATCGAAATCTGTTCCCATTTCCACTCTGGAATGGGTAACGGCTGTAGCTCTCCTGCGGGCCTCTGGTGCTCGGCCTTGACTTGCTGACAAGTCAGGCATCTCGAAACGAACTCCGCAATGTCCCTCTTCATCCTGTCCCACCAGTAGTTCTCTCTCATATCATGGTACATCTTTGTGGAACCGGGGTGGACACTATACACTGATCGGTGTGCCTCCTCAAGAATGTCGCGCCGCAATCCATCAGCATCTGGTACGCACAGTCTAGATCCATATAGTAAAATCCCCTGGTCGTCAACCACGAACTCGGAAAATCTGCCCTGTCCCATCTGTGCCATGATCTCTGAGCAACGGTCGTCACTGCGCTGTGCCTCATAAATACGGTCAAGCAATTGTGGGCGTGCACGAACATGCGCGAGCTGTCCCCCTGTCTGAGTGAACTCGAACTCAACTCGGCTGTCGCATAACATCTGCCAATCTGCTGACGACTGCCTCTGCACTGCGCGCAAAAAGGATAGACTACCCCCGGGCCTCCTGCTCAACGCATCTGCCACCACATTTGCCTTGCCGGGGTGATATAAGATCTCGCAGTCGTAGTCTTTCACCAACTCCATCCAACGACGCTGTCTGAGGTTCAGGTCTCGCTGCTGAAATATGTACTTTAAGCTCTTATGATAGGTGAATATCTGACACGACTCGCCGTAAAGGTAATGTCGCCAAATCTTCAGTGCAAAGACCACTGCAGCCATCTCCAAATCATGAGTGGGGTAGTTCTGTTCATGCTTCATCAACTGCCGAGAAGCATAAGCGATCACCCGGCCATGCTGCATCAATACGCATCCTAATCCCACTCGCGAAGCATCACAGTAGACAACAAATCCGCCTGATCCCGAAGGCAAAGATAATACCGGCGCCGTAGTCAAACAAGTCCGTAGCTGCTGAAAACTGCGCTCGCACTCCTCTGTCCAAACGAAAGGAACTCCCTTCCGGATCAAACCGGTCAACGGTGCAGCTATACTGGAGAAGTCCTGAACAAAACGCCTGTAGTAGCCCGCCAAGACCAGAAAACTACGGATCTCAGTAACCAATGTAGGTCGGGGCCACTGCTGAACAGCCTCAATCTTCTTCGGGTCCACACAAATGCCGTCTCTCGTAACCACGTGACCCAAGAATCCGACGCTGTCCAGCCAGAATGCACACTTGGAGAACTTCGCGAACAGCTGGTGCTCCCTCAGAGTCTGTAACGTAATCCGCAAGTGCTGCTCGTGCTCCTCTCTGCTCCGGGAGTATACCAAGATATCGTCGATAAACACGATGATGAAAAAGTCATGATACGGCCTGAATGTACGGTTCATCAAATCCATGAATGCTGCTGGGGCGTTGGTGAGTCCGAACGACATCACCAAAAACTCGTAATGGCCGTAGCGCATGCGGAAAGCTGTCCTCGGTATATCCTCCTGTTGAACTCGCAGCTGATGGTATCCTGATCGCAAGTCGATCCTCGAAAAATACCCCGCACCCTGAAGCTGGTCGAATAAATCATCAATGCGCGGCAACGGATATCTGTTCCGAACGGTAACTTTGTTCAGCTGGCGGTAGTCGATACATAAGCGCAAACTTCCATCCTTCTTCTTGACAAACAGGACCGGAGCACCCCACGGAGAAACACTCGGTCGAATAAGCCCCTTATCTAACAAATCCTGCAACTGATCCTTCAGCTCTCGAAGCTCTGCCGGGGCCATCCGATAAGGCGGTATAGAAATAGGCCCCGAACCGGGAATCAAATCAATGCAGAACTCAACATCGCGCTCAGGCGGTAGCCCAGGTAGCTCGTCAGGGAAAACATCAGGGAACTCACAAACTACCGGGACCCGGTCTAACGGAACCTCTGCAGCTCGAGTATCACAAATACACGCTAAGAATCCCTGACATCCCTTCCTCAAGAGCTGACCAGCGCGAAGAGACGAAATTAAGCTGGGAAGGGTGACACTGCGGTCTCCCTGAATAACAAGGACTGGCTCTCCCGGAAAGCTAAATCTGACTGCCTTCTCACGGCAGTCCACCGAAGCATAACAAGTGGCTAGCCAATCCATGCCCAGAAGCACATCAAAGTCCAACATATCGAGGAGTATCAAATCAACTGATGAATCCCTCTCCCCGATACGAACGGAACATAAACGAAATACAAAACGAGCGACAAACGACTCGCCTACCGGAGTAACAACAACAAGCGGCTGATCTAACGACGACGACTCACGGCCCAACATCGGTGCAAAGTGTGTAGATACGTACGAATGTGTGGAACCTGGGTCGAATAATACCCGTGCGTCGAAAGAACAAACTGGCAAGGTACCTGTCACAACGGCATTGGATGCCTGCGCATGCTGCGGTGTCAAAGCAAAAACTCGGGCCTGTCCTCCACCGATAGCGGGCTGACCTCGACCTCGGCCTCTGCCTCCTCGTCCTCTCTGAACAGGACCACCGCGTCCACGGCCTCTGGGTTCACCTAACTGGCGTGGAGCATCGCCTGGGGTAGGAAGTAGGGCTCTCTGAGGAGGGGGTGGTGATGGTGGTAGGGTCACATGCGGAACTGTCGCTGCTCCCTGTCGTCTCACCGGACAGTCTCTGACAAGATGGTGCGGACTCCCGCACCCAAAACACCCTGGCGACGGCTGCTGCCCCTGGGGATAAGAACCATATAACTGTCCCAGCCCAAATCCTCTGCCAGGCCTATCTCTCGGAAAGAATCTGGCGCGCTGCCTCTGAGACGGTACATCGGTGCGAATCCTCTTCGGCTCAGAAACGGCCGAAGTCCGTGATATGCGTGCCTCCATCCGCAATGCCGTATCCATAGCAGCTGAATAAGTGTCGTATTGCTGGGCGCCAATGGCAAGATATAGCTGGGCATCAAGTCCCTGTACGAACCTCTTCACCATCTTCTCCTCGGTATCCACCAAATACTGAGCATATCGGGATAACTGCGTAAACTGGACGTCATACTCAGACACCGTCATCTCAGGTGTCTTGACTAAGGCCTCGAAGCTGCGAGCTCTGGCGTCACGAACGTTCTCTGGAAGGAAACGGGCTAGAAAGACCGCTGTAAACTCGACCCAAGTCATAGGCGGTAGACCTGCAGCTCGACCTCTCAAGACTGACTCCCACCATGTCTGCGCGAGACCCTCTAGTCGGAAACTCGCAAGCTCTACCCATCGATCATCCGAACATCTCAGCGAACGGCAGATCCTGGCTAAACTGTCAAGGAACGTCTGTGGGTCCTCCGCTGCCTCGGTGCCGGTGAATACTGGAGGTCTCAGCCTCATGAAATCCTGTAGCGAGACCGGAATGGCCACGGTGGTAGTAGTAGGAGCAGGTATCATGGTCGTCTGTGATGTAGTAGGTACGTCATCCGGCCTCGGCGTACGACTGGCTGCAACTAGGGATCCTACCATCTGACGTAGCTCCTGCATGCCTCCCATCATCTGTCGCAACTCCTCCATACCAGTCTCGAGCCTATCCATACGGCCTGGGGAAGGTGGATCGGTCTGTCCCTGCGGCGTAGGCATACCACCCTGCTCAGTCCTAGTCTCGGACGAGCCAGCTCGAATCTCGTCTCTGGCGGCAGCCCTCTGTGCCCTCGTAGCCTTCGGCGGCATAGTGGCTGTTACAGGAAAACGGATAGTAAGGACAGTGCAATAGGATCATAGGATACACGGAATTGAAGAAGGAATTTTTCAAGCAAGTATATCCTAAAGTCACTTAGGCGGAGTACCGTACCGTAAGTATGCCGCGGACATACGCACGCTACGTTACCCTGCTTAAGTCACTTACTCCATCAACCAAGGGTCATCCTACACTCACAAAGGTAAAACCTATCGCTCTGATACCAACTTTGTCACAACCCGCAGGATACGGAACGTGACTGGCACTTAAGTTTACGAAACGTCTAATGACGTCCGTAAAATAAGTAAGCCAAAGCCCAGAAACAAAACCAATTAAGCAAAAGAGTGAAGAAAACCCAATCAATTGAAAGCGAGTTTATCAAATAAGTCATGTAAAACCCTTTTTAAAAATGATACCAATTTTTCCGAAAATTTCGGCAGAGTCTCCTTTGTAAATACCGGCCCCCAAAATGGGTACAACAAAATATATATGAATCCAACAAAATAGGGCATTCCCAAGCGGGAGCTAGCTCTTCGCCACAAGGCGGTCACAAATCCCATGCAATATAAAATGACAACAAGCAAAATAATCAAAATGAAGCATAAGAAAACAGCATGTCGACTCAAGTGAGCTCGACCCCAAATACAGCATAAAAGTCCACAAACCTCACAGTCTCATCTCTAGGTCAATATACAATAATACTGGTAGAAACAGTAGATGGAGTACACTAGATACAAAGAATATACAAGGTGGTACAAAATAGTAACATAACCAACCTATGAGCAAAATCTCGAGTCCAGGCAAAAGAGGCAAAAGAACAAGTGCGCCCGCCGCTACTGAACTGACGGAGCGGGCCTGCAGAAGACTGTGGCACAACGGGGGTGAGTTGCCAACTCGTGAGTAATAAATAACATCTACAAAGGCTATCGTATGCATGCACACAAGCATCCTAGCATCTAAATACAGGTAAGGCTGGATGCACTAGCAGGTGTGTATACAACATCAGTGTACTAATATGTATGCAACATGAATATCTGAGGTCTCAATAGGTATCTATGAGAAACATTTTATCTCTTTTTGTTTTTAAAACTCTTTTAGAAATCCAGCATAATACTCAAAGAAATCGACGAGAACCGGTGTCCAGCAACGACACCTAAAAGCTGTCTCAAATCTCATAAATACATGTCATAGTGTCTCTGGCCTCAGCCATCCGGCTGACCCATCTCAATATCAATATCTCATCCTCTCGCGGCTCCGGTCGGTATCCTCTGGATATCCGCCGTGCCCAATGAAGTCACCGGTAGGTAATCCGTCCCCTGCCAGGCTCAACGTCAACACCACATTCCTCTTGCCCCGGGGTACCTTACCGGGCCCACCATGTACCCGTGCCGGTTCCTCCACTCCTCGACACGGATTTCCAAAACCACAGCAAACTCATGGTGGACGACACTTACATCACTAGAAAACAGCAATTTACATATTTTAAAAATATAATAAGTTTTAGAAATTTTTCGGCTTTCCCCCGAAATCCAGCAATATCATAAAATCTCAAGAAATCCTCATAAGTGCATATATCAGTAATAATGAATGCATATGGTATCAATAATCAAGTTGCGATTTGTGATTAATGGATTAAGCATGAACAATTAATATGATGAAGTACATGCACATGAATAGCAACCTACGGTTTCATTTTTAGGAATTAAAGGGCAATAGCACAAGTTTAAGTATCAATTAGTAAAAGGTTTAAATTTAAATGTTATCTAGTGTGGTGGCATGGCAATTACCAGGGTGTGTGTGTAAGCATGAATAGTGCTCGTGCTGCATATAAAAACCATGGCAATGGTGCAGGTGTCCTATAAAATGGTTTCGTATAGGTATGCCAATATAATGCATGGATGCAGCAAATAGTCAACTAAGTATTTCACCCCTAATTACTAACATCACTAAGGATCTTGTAAGTTACTAAAACTATCGGACGGCTTGCGCCATCCAACGATAGTCCCCCATAGATGTTACATCTACTCACCAGAATCCCTGGCTAGCTGTGTCCAATCACCGCCTTCCCCTTTCGCGCCGCGTCTGACGTCTCCGCGACCGAACCTGGAATTTACATCAATACAAAACATAAGGTTACATAGCAAGAACGACGCAAAACCCTAACGAAACTACTAATGTTCGCTAGCTAGGTACAACGTGCACAAAGTGCGCGGAACACATGCGAAAATCGCAAAAACTGCCAAAAAACACCGATTTGGTCGCCCGGCAAAACTAAAACCCGACTACTCAAAATTCCGTCCTCACGCATCCTAAACGTCATAGGAGATGCTAGAAACATCCCCAAGGTATCACAAATAATTCACCAAATAATTTTAGTAAAGACCTAGTAAGCACAAACTAGCAATTTTGGTGCAAAAATCGAAAATTAGCGATACGGCTATCACAATCCAACACAATATCCAACCACACAACAAGCAATCTATAAACACTATAATTACAACACATGAGCAAAGATTCAAAACCTATTTTCCATAACAACCATTACTTGAATTATATAACCTAGAAATTCTTAATCCAAACTATATAAGAAAACCTTAAATTAACACTAATTTATAACTCAATTAGCAAGTTAACCTTCTAGATTAGGTTAGCAAAACAACTAGACAACAAATTAGATTTAATCAACTAAATAATGGTTTGTAAACCCTAATTCAACTCATTTATCATGCTTCACAACCATTTTCCATACATAAACCCTTTTTAGATTTTGGTAAATTAGCAAACTTAATTCAATTTCACACAAGTTTAACATAGAATAGGTTAATAGGAAGCCGCTTAAGCAAGGTAACCATATAGATTAGTTAAGTAACAACTAGATTAACTACAAAACAATTCAATTAACTATCATGGCTTCAAAAACCCTAGTTTAATACAAACTATTCTTTTATAAACTAGATTAGAAATTAGTTAAACTTTTAACACTAAAACCATATACTTAAAGGAATTTAGCCAAAAGAAATTAACTTGATGGAAATTATACCTCAATTGAGATCTAGCAAGAATAAATTTGCTCCAAATGATGGCCTCAAGCATCAAGATCCAAGCTCGGGAGGTGAAGGAAAAGAAGGATTAAGGATGGTTTTAATTTGCAAGCTTTACTTTGCAAATTTTTTTTTTGAATTAAACTTGAAGAAATTTGGAAGAAATGGAAAGAAAAGGAGATGAAAGGGAGGGGAGCAGGTTTCGGCGGCACGGAATGGGGGGGAAGTGTGTGTGTGTACTATGTTATATCTTTTCCTTTCTAAGTCAACACCCATCTCTAATTAATCTTAAAAAGAAACCAACCCATAACATTCATCATATGAATTGAAATGGAGCAATGGAGGGGGAAAACCAGCAGGTGGGCTCGGCCCAAGGGAGAGAGGGAAAATGTGAGAGGTGGTAAAAAGGAAAACAAGCGAAAAAAGCCCCCCACAAATTCATATTTGCAAGCTTAGGTTTAATTAATTATATTTTTGTTTTCCATAATAGAAATTAGTAAAAACTTGAAATAAAATACTCAAAATTTATGTTACAACTAGATTTTAATTAACAAATTTTTAAGGATTAAAATTAGCCCGGAAAAATTTGTATTTATCGCTAAATTAATGTATTTTCTTACCGGCTTAAAATAATATTAAAAAATTGAAAAATTAGGGAAAATTTTTAAACGACCAGAATTTCATAACTAACTCATTAGCTACTAAAAACAAGCAATTACCTATCCATTTTAGGTATAATTAGCCCTAAACTGCAAAATAACGAGAAAGACGGTTTTCGGAAAAATACCGAATTTTCACCGAATTTCAGGAAAACACCAAAACGACTTTTCACGACGCTACAAATTAACAAGATAATGATGGGTAGAACTTGACATGTGACTTATGACATTTTGACCAACGCCAAGGTCATAAGAGCATGGGGCAGAAATGTAACTCGACGTTGTACACCCTACTACTTGCGGGGAGGCGGAAATATGAAAAACAATCATTTTGTTTAAAACAACATCGACTAACCGAAAGGATCTTTGCTAAACTCTAACTAAAACTATCATTGGAGTAATTAGCTACTACGAAAGAAGATTATACCTAATGATCCAAGTCCTTCTTCTTCCCGTTAACCACCTCCTCGTCGGCCTCCTCTTTGTAATAGACGATCCACCCGAGAGCTTCTACTCCAAGCTTTGTCTCTAATCTTGAGGTAACTAGGTTACTCTAATTGCTAATCAAAGTCACCAAGGGAATATAGTGTATGATTATGGATTAATGAGTCTTGCTAATCCTTGATCTCAGCACATGAGAGGGTAGGATTAAGGTTTGAAGAGAGAGAGCTTGAGGAGAGAGAAGTTGAGAGTGAGAATGAAATTAGATAATGATTCATTTGAATATATGAAGCATAATGATTTATCAAATAAAATAAATCAAATGATTTATCAACCATGCTTCAATTATTCATGATGAGTGATTCTTCTCATGAGTCATCAGTCAATTAATGCACCATTAACTACATGAATGAATCACACAAATGAATCACTAAATCAATAAATGCAAATGCCACCTTAACCCCCAAGTCGTCATCCTTTTATAAGCTTCTCGCCAAATTACGAGAACGCCCCTCCTATCCGTGAAAACACGGAAAAACTTTAGACTGTATAAATCCAATAATCTGATACTAGAATCTGGCTTAAACCAAAGCCGGCTAGTAAAAACTGTCCGAACATCGTACGTGTGTAAAAACACGTATGCGTCTGAACCCTTGTCGTAAAACCATACGACCTCTTTATCGTTTCGCCCGGAGCAGGGAAACTCTCTGTGTGGGACTCTAAAGACTCGACTACTACGCTGGCAGTGGGTTTAACTACAGACCGCAAGCGGCACTAGCTGTACGTAACGGTCCCCAGGTAGATGTCGATAAGAAGGCCGATGAGGAAACCCATCCGAACTCCTACTGAGCCTGATGTGACAATCTCCGTACAGTCCGGTCTGTTCGTCTAGGACTATCGCATATCGGACCCAGGGGGCAGCAAGTGTCAGTCCCCTAAAAGCGGTATAAGTCGTGTCGGAGCGAAGCCCATTACACCTTGAGAAACTACTGGAAAACCTACCAGTAAATCTCGCTTGCCCTGGCCAGGGACTTTGCGTAATGGCTCTCTGACAAAGCGCGATATCAACTCCCAATACCGGGAGAGACGAATCATGTCTAACCACCACTGCCTCCAAGTGCTCCGGACTGCACCCAACTGCTACCTGTTTGCATGACTCCTTTGAGCCGTGGTAGGGTAGCAATCTAAGAACAGTGGGACACACTCGATGCGAAGTAGCAGTGTCAAGTCTGCGGACTATGCTGTACTCATGTCACCTGGGAACTGTTAACTGACGACGGGTATAATACCAACCAACAGTTCCCTGCGAGTCTTGTTCGGTGTACCCGTAACCCAACGAGCACCTGTATACTATCTCCAGTACGACGTACTGATGGCTGTGGGACAGACCATCTCCCCAACTGGGATGAGAAGCATACAAACTAGTCTACTCCGGAGTATCGATGCCTTGTCTCGATAATCCTACGACTAGGGACCTGAAAAGGGATGTGCTTGTAGACTACTCAGCCCGCACTAGTGTGACTGCCATCACAACGCTGGTAGTCAAGCAAGATCCTAAGGGCTCTATCAATACGTACACCCATATTAAGATAGATAAAACCAAGTTGCATACTACCATGTTTAGAAAGACTGTTAATATAACTGTGAATATCCCAAGATTCCATTAAGTAATATACCAGCTAGTATGATACAATAATGGCCCCTAGGGCATATACACTAACAATCTCCCACTTGCACTAGGGCCATGTACTGGCATATCGAATACCAATCAACTAGAGTAGCCTCTCGAACTGAATCTGAGGTAAGGCCTTTGTGAATGGATCAGCAATGTTCTCCTCTGCAGCAACTCTCCGGACCTCGATCTCCCGGCGATCTATGATCTTCCTGATCAGGTGATACCGCCTTAAGATGTGTCTGGACTTCTGATGGGACCTGGGTTCCTTTGCTAAAGCTATAGCTCCGTTGTTGTCGCAATACAGTGGTATTGGATCAACAATGGTAGGAACCACCTGAAGTTTTGTTAGGAACTTCTTCTTCCAGAACGCTTCTTTTGCGGCATCGCAAGCAGCAATATACTCCGCTTCCATCGTCGAGTCAGCAACGGTGTCCTCCTTGGAACTCTTCCAGCACACCGCCCCTCCATTGAGGGTAAAGACATAACCTGGCATGGACTTGGAGTCATCCTTATCACTCTGGATGCCGGAATCAGCAAAGGCCTCGATCTTGAGGTCTTTTCCGCCGTAAACCAAGAACATCTCCTTAGTCCTTCTCAGGTACTTGAGAATGTTCTTCACTGCTATCCAATGCTTCTCCCCTGGGTCTGACTGATACCTGCTTACCACGCTCAGTGCATATGCTACATCTTATCTGGTGCACAACATCGCATACTATATAGAGCCTACCGCAGAAGCGTAGGGTATAGAGACATGCGATCCCTTTCCATATCAGTCTTGGGAGACATCTCTTTGGATAGGGTGATTCCGTGACAAGCCGGTAGATTACCGCGCTTAGAATCTTCCATACTGAATCTTTTCAGTACATTGTCGATATATACCTGGACTGCGAAAGTCCCAACATCCTCTTGGATCTATCACGATAGATCCAGATCCCCAGAATGTAAGAGGAATCACCCAGGTCTTTCATGGAGAACCTGTGTGACAAGAATCCTTTGACAGATTGTAGCATAGGAATGTCATTTCCTATCAATAGAATGTCATCCACGTACAAGACGAGGAATACGACTGTTCGTGCTACAATTTTACTATATATACATGGTTCATCTGGATTTTTGATAAAGTCATATTCTTTGACCGTTTCATCAAAACAGATGTTCCAACTCCACGATGCCTGCTTTAGTCTATAAATGGACTTAAGCAACTTGCACACTTTTCCACTGCTCCCACTCTGATTGAAACCTTCTGGCTGATCTATATAGATGCACTCTTCTAAATTACCATTTCGAAAAGCCGTCTTTACGTCCATCTACTAGATCTCATAATCATGGAAGGCGGCAATGGCAAGAAGGATCCGAATGGATTTGAGCATAGCCACAGGAGAAAAAGTTTCGTCATAGTCCAAACCAGGTCTTTGACGAAAACCCTTTGCAACAAGTCTAGCCTTATAGGTTTCCACCTGTCCATCTACACCAATCTTCTTCCTGAAAATCCATTTGCATCCTATGGGTTTTAACCCATCTGGAGCAAAGTCCAAAGTCCATACTTTGTTGGTGTACATGGACTCTATCTCGGTCCGCATTGTATCCAGCCATCTTACCGAGTCGCCGCTCTGGATGGCCTGCTGGAAACTAGTAGGTTCATCATTATCAATGACGCAATCCTCTCTATCCCCATGTATGAGAAAACCGTAGTATCTCTCAGGCGGATGAGACGGCCTACTACTCCTGCGGAGGGGTGCGGGAATGTCCTGTTCTTCTGGAACTTCTGGCTCTACCAAACTTTCAGTAGTATTTTGTGGTTCTGGAATTTCTTCCAGTTCTATTGTGCTCCCACTTGTTTCCTTTTCTAAAAACTGCTGTTCTAGAAAATGGGCATTACAAGAAACAAAAACCATTTGTTCCTCTGCTTAATAGAAAAAATACCCCTTGGAGTTCTTCGGATATCCCACAAATTTACACTGTATAGAGCGTGCCTCGAGTTTGTCCGCATGCTGCTTTTTAACAAAAGCTGGATATCCCCCTATCTTCAGATACTGAATATAGGGTTTCTTCCCATTCCACATCTGATATAGGGTGGTAGGCACAGTCTTGGTAGGAACCCTGTTCAAAAGATATGCCGCTGATTCTAGCGCATAACCCCAGAAAGATCGCGGTAACTCAGCATTATTCATCATGGAATGTACCATATCCAATAGGGTTCGATTCCGTCTCTCCGATACACCGTTATGCTGTGGAGTGTATGGAGGAGTAAGCTGAGAGCGAATTCCTTTCTCTTTTAGGTAACCTAGGAACTCGGCACTTAAGTTTTCGCCAATTCGATCAGATCTCAGTGTCTTGATACTTTTGCCGGTTTGGTTTTCTACTTCATTCTTATACTCTTGGAATTTCTCAAAAGCCTCGGATTTGTGTTTCATCAGAAAAATGAATCCCTACCTAGAGTAATCATCCGTAAAAGTAATGAAATAGGAAAAACCACCTCTTGCATGTGTAGACATTGGACCACATACATCGCTGTGTATAAGTCCTAAGAGCTCGCTCGCTCTTCCTTGTCCAGTGAATGGAGTCTTTGTCATCTTTCCTTTGAGACATGATTGATAAGTGGCATAAGTTTGATATTCGAACGAATCCAAATATCCTTCTCTATGTAACTTAGTTAACCTTGTCTCATTGATGTGACCCCGTCTATAATGCCATAAGAAAGCCTTATTTAAATCTGGAGACTTTCTTTTTAGTGTGTTCTGGACATTGAAAATTTGTAATTGTTTTAAGACATATATACCGTTATCTAGTGTACCGGACCCAATCAAATCATGATTAAGGTGGATGTTAACAACATCGCTTACAAACGTGAAATCATAACCTTCTTTTGATAACAACGAAACCGATATGATATTACACGTTAAACTGGGTATTCAAAAACAGTTATGCAAAACCGAAATATGTCCACTCGTCAATCCAAGATGATAATCCCCTACGGACACAGCTCCCACGCTAGCTCCGTTAGCAACCTTCAGGGTCATATCACCAACCTTCAGCATTCTACGGTTTCTCAGTACCTGCAATGAATTGCATATATGAGATCCTGATCCGGTATCCAATACCCAGAAAGTAGAGTTGATTGACATACAATTCTCAATTACAAACACACCTGAAGTCGAAGCCACAGCTTGCTTCGGTTCCTGGTTCTTGGCGTTCCACGCCTTACAATCTTTCTTCAATTTCCCTTTCCTATGACAATGGAAGCACTCATCCTTGGACACTACTGGCACCGCAATATTTTTCTTTCCCTTCACTCCCACCTTACCAACACCTCCTCTAAGTTTGGTGGCGGCCTTATTCTTTTTTCCTTTGGCCCTAGCCTTGGACCCGGAAGAAGAAGCACCACGAACAAACATAGCGGGTGTATCCCTTGCCTTCTACAAGGTTCCCTCTGCACTCCTCAACATGTTAACGAGTTCTAGAAGTTCAACTTCTTTTCTTTGAATGTTGAAATTCAGAATAAACTGGGCTTAGGTGGAAGGAAGGGACAGGAGAATCAAGTCTGTATAGAGCTCGTTCTCCAAAGTCATCCCAAGGTCTGCGAGCTCTTCTATATAGCCAATCATCTTTAGGACATGTTCTCCTACCGATGATCCGACGAACAACCCCGCCTGAAACAAGTTCTTTGAGGTCTCGTATTTTTCTATACGAGATTGCTCTCCATAAAGTTCCTTTGTATGGAGAATTATGGCATCTAGATCCATATCCTCGTGCCTCCTCTGATGTTCATTATTCATCGAGGCAATCACGATGCACTTGGCCCTCGCGCAATCTAACTCCCAGGTTTTGCGGATTTCCTTATCAGCATTACTGGATTTGGGACCAGGGACAGCAGGTGCCTTAGCGGTAAAGACATACCCCAATTTGTCATAGGTCAAAGCCATCTTGACATTCCGCGGCCAATCTTTATAGTTTGACCCTGTCAATATATTTTTTTCTAGTAGTAACTTAAGTCCTGTCATTTTCTGGGTCGCTTCAAGTAGGAGAGAGAGAGAACACTTTAGCATGATGCTCTTGTAAGTTTAGAGTGGTTTTTAGTTTATCTAAACTGGATGGCTCCCACTGTTTCTCGAATCCCTCCTCAAACCAAAAAGAAAGAACTAGCCAGGACTATTCTCACTGTACAATACTTGCTTAACCTTTCAGCAAGGCCGGTGTAGGTACTTCGAGGGAGGTTTTCCAATGCTTTCGCGAAGTTCCTTAATTAAATAACCTCTTTTCTCTGGGGGCGTAACCCCGCTGACACCTTTCTCGGCACCTACTTGGTTTATAGCATTGATCGTTAAGTGACGAATCTCCTGATGAGTAGCTTATACTCACAGTAGGATCGGGATCTAAATATCATCGTGTGATAATGTTGAAGGAATCCTACCAACATTCATCAAACTCCAAATGGTATGCATCTCTTTGCAAATTTCAGTTTCTTTAGAAATTCCCGATATAAATTTTTGCCCCATGCTCTTATGACCTTGGCGTTGGTCAAAATGTCATAAGTCACATGTCAAGTTCTACCCATCATTATCTTGTTAATTTGAACCCATCCGTACATACCCCTGACGTTGGTCAAATGATAATACGACTGTCCCAAACTAACTCATCTATCAATGCAACAAATGAATACCCAGCAGCTACCAAACACTATGCCTTGGCGTTGGTCAAAATGCATAGCTTGAATACTACTGAATACCCAAATGAAATGACGGAGGGATACGAATGGTTTTGGCGAAACCGTGAACGTAGTGAACTTGATATGATCGAAGGAACCTGATAGCTTTTAAAAGGAGTGGTTAAAGCTCCGCAATTAAAAATATCTTCTGTTTTAAAAATAACCGAGTGGTTTCTTTTAAACTGTTCCAACGATTCAACATTGGTTTATTTTCTTTGCATTAATAATAATACATCCCATCATTAACCTATCATTGCAGAAAACAACGAAAATACAACGTCCTCTTATGCCATCCGCATTCGCCACGGGGTCCCGTCATCACCCGTTAGGATACTTAACTAACGACAGAGCGGGGGCTGGGCTAGCGCGGGTGTAAAACATAAGTGACATCTAAATAGCTATCATATATAGATATTGTACATTCGTCAGACGCAATAATAGGCATTCCAGATCACAGATGAACATTATTGGATATACAAGCAATCCGCGTTTCTTTTGATCCTGCAACGAAAGACGGATTACACAGTTGTGATGAATAGCCATTACCCCACCCTAGACCCCTACGGATACGGCAAACTACTCGCCAAGAACCCGAAGCGAAGCGGTCTCCCTCAACAACGTGAGTAGGCCACTAAACACTTCAAAGTACCCGGTAGTTTGTGCACCCCACCTTGGGTCTATTCGAGGAGCAAAAACAGTAAAATGAAATAATACAATGGTGGCTACAACCGCAACCTGGATGTGCCCCGCAAAAGAATATTACAACATATTACAATTTACATCGAATGAATGAATATAAAAACCCATCTCAAACCCCGGCTAATTATCACAACGATCCAATCATGTTCATAAACACAAACAGTAAAATCATTACAGAAATGTGCAACCCCCTGCCAACCGACATACTAGCAGTTAGGGGAGATTTACGAACACATTATAAAAATCACAGATATAATCTAATTAGCCAAATATCGTAGAATTTCGATCGAGCAAACACTATAGATTCTACTCCAAAAACTTCTCTTTGCACCTGAGACTTGAGCAGAAAATAAACATTCCAGAAAGAACAAAATAATCACAGAAGAGTTCTGGGGAATTTTGGGCTGACTCGGCCCCTACTCGGCCGCGGATCAACGGCGGATCGCATGGATCGGCCGTGGTACAGCGGCTGTTTGGCCGATTAATGAACCCAAATTTCTCCAGTAGTCTTATAATTCCCAACTTGTAATTTTAAGTGCCCCTGAAAAATTTTTAGACCCTGTTTTAAAATCGACAGAAACTTTGTGAAATTGATGTTTTTTCCGGTTCGTTTTGCGATCGAATTTCTAACGACTTTGCTAACAAGTTAGTTATGGTTTAGCGAGGCTCTGATACAACCGTTAGTCGACGTTGTACACCCCACTACTTGCGGGGAGGCGGAAATATGAAAAACAATCATTTTGTTTAAAACAACATCGACTAACCGAAAGGATCTTTGCTAAACTATAACTAAAACTATCATAGGAGTAATTAGCTACTATGAAAGAAGATTATACCTAATGATCCAAGTCCTTCTTCTTCTCGTTAACCACCTCCTCGTCGGCCTCCTCTTTGTAATAGACGATCCACCCGAGAGCTTCTACTCCAAGCTTTGCCTCTAATCTTGAGGTAACTAGGTTACTCTAATTGCTAATCAAAGTCACCTAGGGAATATAGAGTATGATTATGGATTAATGAGTCTTGCTAATCCTTGATCTCAACACATGAGAGGGTAGGATTAGGGTTTGAAGAGAGGGAGCTTGAGGAGAGAGAAGGTGAGAGTGAGAATGAAATGAGATAATGATTCATTTGAATATATGAAGCATAATGATTTATCAAATAAAATAAATCAAATGATTTATCAACCATGCTTCATTTATTCATGATGAGTGATTCATCTCATGAGTCATTAGTTAATTAATGCACCATTAACTACATGAATGAATCACACAAATTAGTCACTAAATCAATAAATGCAAATGCCACCTTAACCCCCAAGTCATCATCCTTCTATAAGCTTCTCGCCAAATTACGAGAACGCCCCTCCTATCCGTGAAAACACGGAAAAACTTTAGACTGTATAAATCCAATAATCTGATACTAGAATTTGGCTTAAACCAAAGCCGGCTATTAAAAACTGTCCGAACATCGTACGTGCGTAAAAACACGTATGCGTCCGAACCCTTGTCGTAAAACCATACGACCTCTATATCGTTTCGCCCGAAGCAGGGAAACTCTATGTGTGAGACTCTAAAGACTCGACTACTACACTGGCAGTGGGTTTAACCACAGACCGCAAGCGGCACTAGCTGTACGTAACAGTCCCCAGGTAGATGTCGATAAGAAGGCCGATGAGGAAACCCATCTGAACTCCTACTGAGCCTGATGTGACAATCTCCGTACAGTCCGGTCTGTTCATCTAGGACTATCGCATATCGGGCCTAGGGGGCGGCAAGGGTCAGTCCCCTGAAAGCGGTATAAGTCGTGTCGGAGCGAATCCCATTACACCTTGAGAAACTACTGGAAAAACCTACCAGTAAATCTCGCTTGCCCTGGCAAGGGACTTTGCATAATAGCTCTCTAACATAGTACGATATCAACTCCCAATACCGGGAGAGACGAATCCTGGCTAACCGCCACTGCCTCCAAGTGCTCGGGACTGCACCCAACCGCTACCTGTTAGCACGACTCCTTTGAGCCGTGGTAGGGTAGCAATCTAAGAACAGTGGGACACACTCGAGGCGAAGTAGCAGTGTCAAGTCTGTGGACTATGCTGTACTCATGTCACCGGGGAACTGTTAACTGACGACGGGTATAATACCAACCAACAGTTCCCTGTGAGTCCTGTCCGGTGTACCCGTAACCCAACGAGCACCTTCATACTATCTCCAGTACGACGTACTGATAGCTGTGGGACAGACCATCTCTCCAACAGGGATGAGAAGCGTACACACTAGTCTACTTTGGAGTATCGATGCCCTGTCTCGATAATCCTACGACTAGGGACCTGAAAAAGGATGTGCTTGTAGACTACCCAGCCCCCACTAGTGTGACTGCCATCACAACGCTGGTAGTTAAGCAAGACCCTAAGGGCTCTATCAATACGTACACACATATTAAGATAGATAAAACCAAGTAGCATACTACCATTTTTAGCAAGACTGTTAATATAACTGTGAATATCCCAAGCTTCCATTAAGTAATATACAAGCTAGTATGATACAATAATGTCCCCTAGGGCATATACACTAACAAGAAATCCATATCGGGAGTTTCTAAAGAAACTGAAACTTGCTAAGAGATTGCATACCATTTGGAGTGTGATAATTTTGGTAGGATTCCTTTATCTTTTTCATACGATGATGTTTGGATCCCGATCCTACTGTGAGTATATGCTACTCATCAGGAGATTCTTTCACTTAACGATCAATGCTATAAACCAAGTAGGTGTCGAGAAAGGTGTCAGTGGGGATACACCCCCAGAGAAAAGAGGTTATTTAATTAAGGAACTCCGCGAAAGCGTCGTAAAACCTCCCTTGAAGTACCGACACCGGCCTGGCTGAACGGTTAAGCAAGTATTGTACGGTGAGAATAGTCCTGACTAGTTCTTCCTTTATGGTTTGAGGAGGGATTCGAAAAAAAGTTGAAGCCATCCTGTTTAAATAAACTAAAAACCACTCTAAACTTGCAAGAGCATCATGCTAAAGTGTTCCCTCTCTCTCTCATTGCAGCAACCCAGAACATGACAGGCCTTAAGTTATTATTAGATAAAAATATTTTGAAAGGCCCAAACTATCAAGATTGGTTCCAGAATGTTAAGATGGTTATTACCTATGACAAATTGGGGTATGTCCTTACTACAAAGGCCCCTGCCGTCCAAGGTCTTGAATCCAGTGTCGCGGATAAGGAAATCCGCAAGACCTGGGAGTTAGACTGCGCGAAGGCCAAGTGCATCATTCTTGCCTCTATGAATAATGAACATCAGAGGAGACACGAGAATATGGATCTAGAATCAAAATTTCTCCACACCAAGGAACTATATGGAGAGCAATCTCGTATAGCTAGATACGAGATCTCGAAGAACTTGTTTCAGTCGAGGATGGCCGTCGGATCATCTGTAGGGGAACATGTCCTTAAGAAGATTGGCTATATTGAAGAGCTCGCAGACTTCGGGACAACATTAGAGAACGATCTGTATACAGACTTGGTTCTTCAGTCCCTTCCTTCCACCTACGCCTAGTTTATCTTGAATTTCAACATTCAAGGTAAAGAAGTTGAACTTCCAGAAATCCTTAACATGTTGAGGAGTGCAGAGGGCAGCTTGCAAAAGGCAAGGGAACACCAGCTATATTTGTTCGTGGTGCTTCCTCTTCCAGGTCCAAGGCAAGGGCCAAAGGAAGGAAGAAGAAGGCCGCTACCAAACCAAGAGGTGGTGTTGGTAAGGTGGAAGCCAAGGGATAGGCAAAGGTTGCGGTGCCGGTAGTGGCAAAGGACGATTGCTTCCACTGTCGCAGGAAAGGCCATTGGAAGAAAGATTGCAAAGCTTGGATTGCCAAGAACCAGGACCCAAGGCAAGTTGTGGCTTCGGCTTCAGGTGTGTTTGTAATTGAAAATTATCTGTCAATCAACTCTACTTCCTGGGTATTGGATACCGGATCAGGATCTCATATATGCAATTCATTGCAGGGACTGAGAAACTGTAGAGTGTTGAAGGTTGGTGATATGGCCCTCCAGGTTGCTAACGGAGCTAGCGTGAAAGCTGTGTCCGTAGGGGATTATCACCTTAGATTGACGAGTGGACATATTTTGGTTTTGCGCAACTGTTTTTGTGTACCTAGTTTAACGTGTAATATCATATCAGTATCGTTGTTATCAAAAGAAGGTTATGATTTCACGTTTGTAAGCGATGTTGTTAACATCCACCTTAATCATGGTTTGATTGGGTCCGGTACACTAGATAACGGTATATACGTGTTAAACTAATTACAGATTTTCAATGTTCAGAACACACTAAAAAGAAAGTCTCCAGATATAAATCAGGCTTTCTTATGGCATTGTAGACTAGGTCACATCAATGAGACAAGGTTAACTAAGTTACATAGAGCAGGATATTTGGATCCGTTCGAATATCAATCTTATGCAACTTGTCAATCATGTCTCAAAGGAAAGATGACAAAGACTCCATTCACTGGACATAGACTAAGAGCGAGTGGGCTTTTAAGACTTATACACAGCGATATATGTGGTCCAATGTCTATACATGCAAGAGGCGGTTTTTCATATTTCATTACTTTTACGGATGATTTCTCTAGGTATGGATTCATTTTCTTAATGAAACATAAATCCGAGGCCTTTGAGAAATTCCGAGAATATAAGAATGAAGTAGAAAACCAAACCGGCATAAGTATCAAGACACTGAGATCTGATCGAGATGGTGAATACTTAAGTGCCGAGTTCCTGGGTTACCTAAAATAGAAAGGAATTCTCTCTCAGCTTACTCCTCCATCCACTCCACAACATAATGGTGTATCGGAAAGACGGAACCGAACCCTATTAGATATGGTACGTTCCATGATGAGTAATGCTGAGTTATCGCGATCTTTCTGGGGTTATGCACCAGAATCAGCTGCATATCTTTTGAACAGGGTTCCTACCAAGACTGTGCCTACCACACCATATCAGATGTGGAGTGGGAAGAAAACCTATCTTCAGTATCTGAAGATATGGGGATGTCCAGCTTTTGTAAAAAAGCAGCATGCGGACAAACTCGAGGCACGCTCTGTACAGTTTAAATGTCACGACCCGAAGGTACAGAATGTGACCGGCACTTAAATTACGAAGCGTCTAGAGGCGCGACATAATCTAAGTAAGCCAAAGCCCAGAAATCTAAACCATTTAAAGAAGAAGTGTAAGGAAACAAGTTTTAAAAAAAAACATCAAATTTCTCAAAAATTTCGCCAGAGTCTCCTTTGTAAAAACTGGCCCCAAACGGGTACAAATAAGAATAGATACAAAATCAATAATAAAGGCATCCCCAAACGGGAGCTAGCTCTACACCAAAAGGCGGAAACAACCACACAATGTGCTAAAATATACAACGCCGAAGGGCGAGGCTCAAACTTCAAAAAAGAAACCAAATCCACCAAAAACCATAATAATACAAGCGCGACTCTAAGGTCGAAAGAATAAACAAATGGACATCTAAACATATCAAGTAATACAATCTGGTTGATGGAGCTTACTAGATACAAATGAAATAAAAAAAGTACAACGGCGGTTCTGATGCAAGTGAACCAACCTACCAAGTAAATCACCATGAATAAAATGGTGTGCCAGCAAGCTGCCAAGGAAACCTGTACATCGAAACCTGTAAAAATTTGGCACAACGGGGATGAGTTGTCAACTCGTGAGTAGAAGACATCTGCGAGTAGAAATCGAATGCACGACGCTCTCCTAGGTCATAATAACATACTTAATATATCACTAGTCATCTAGTAGTGGCAGGGTAATAATCTATACATAAGTGCAATGCTCAGTGCTTGCGTCAGTGCTTCAAGTAGTAACATGTCATATGTATAAGTATGCATGCACCACGAATGTAAAATAATCAACCATGAAATCTGGATATATCAGTATAAAAAATCTTTAATGTTTATCATAGTAAAATTTGAATGGTAATCTGAAACATCATCAATAAAATCCATGGAAATTCGTGTCAAGCATCGACACAAAACATGTAAAACACAAAATCTCAATAGCTCATAGTCTCAATATCTCATAGTCTCAATCTCTCGAGCTCCGTCGGTCCGGATCGGCCCATATCATCAAATCCCACGACAACGGTCGGTATCCTCCGGATATCCGCCGTGCCAGACATCACCGGTAGGTAGTCTTGCCCTGCCAAGCTCATCGTCTACAACTCGATCTTCTTGCCCGGGGTACCATACCGGGCCTACCATATACCCGAGACGGTTCATCCACTCTTCGAATCGGGTCTCGAAATCCAACAGAAAACATGAAATCTCATGGTGGACGACACATACATCACGAGAAAACCGCAACTTATATTGTAAAAAGATAGGGAGAGGGAGAGAGAAGTTTTTATATATATTCTTGCGGTTTTCCCTAAAATCCAGAAATCTCAAAGAAATCCAAAATCCCAAAATCATGAGTAAGTAAATAATAAGTATCGGCATAAGCCCCACAATACTGCATGATAACATGAAAATGTGAATGCATGAAATGTCTATGTAATAAATGCAATGTCTAGACTAACACCTGAGAGTAATCACAATATTATGTTGATCTAGACATTAGCTGATTCTATCAATGAAAGATAATATGTTCTAAAGTGTACGTAACATAGCAATTACCGATGATGATGTGTGTGAGCCGGCAAATAAGTGTACGCAGAATATGCGCATCATCGGTAATGGTGCGGTGTCCTAACAGGCAGAGTTTCATATTAACTATAGAAACATATGTATGAACATGCAACGTGATGATTACAATCTGAATATAATGGTAAAATGTGTATTAACCACTCATTTGGAATGTACATATCTAACTACAACTATATGACTTAAGCCTAAACTAGTATCTATCTAACCTACTAAGGAACTAAACTAATGGAACTAGTCGATAGGAAATAAGAATCCACCTACAGTCTGAGTCGATATCTCTAATAGTCAGCGATCCATCCTCAATAGCGTCACGTACTTAGTACGACTTCCTCGAGTCAAGAGTGCGGATCAATCATCACATCTACGCCTCGTATGGTAAAATCCATCGTACAGCATCCCAAAATTGGGGTACGGGCCAACTATCACCTATGTACATCATCATTCGTATAATATCATCATCAAATAATGTCATGATCAAGAGTACTGTGCTATAATCGCATACATCCTAATATCATCAATCATATATCATTGTGTGCGTAAATATACATCGTCAATTGGTCCTCATCACATATATTATATCGTGATCAAGTTACATATATCAGTCCGGGTTCTGTTCTAGAGTCTCGTATATCTCAATGTCGTCATCACCTATTATCGTTTATGTATACATATCCATTTCCTCATTTCCAAACGATCTTCTAATATCATAGTACATCTCATATCATACTCGATCGTATATTTTTAACTCACGGCATCACGCCCAATCATACTGACTTCTTCCCAGATATCATATTACCTCCCCATATCACGTGTATATGTCTTATACACACACACACACACACACACATTCATTTATATATATACACACACACACACACACACATATACACCAAGTCAAATGTATGTGTGTGCGTGTGTGTGTGTCTACCTGAAACCTACGAATTCCCTCCAAGGCATTCATCCTCTGGTTAAGTCTTTCTAAATCAGTCTAGTCCAACCTAAAGTCTTTAATAGGACCCTACTCACCAAGAATTTAAGGTCACATTCGACTTCCTAATGACAGTAAGTAATATCCCTATTCTACGTTTGCGGGGGTGCTAAACGCCATCCACCCGATTTTCCTCGTAGATATACATCTACTCACCAGGCCCTTGTCTGCCGGAGTCGATGTCATCATCCTCTTCTTCATCATCCGAAGTCCACGTAATGGGTACCTATATGCAAACATATATAATATCGTAAACCAAATCACGGACAAAACCAAAACAACGCACGAACGTGCATAGTTTAAAACCTATGACCCGCTCATGCAAAAGAACCAAATATCGCTCGATATCGGCGTACATACGCCGATTGATCGAGATAAAATGCCAACAAACAACTCGTAGTTCCAAAACTCATTATTTATAATATAAAACATGGTTTAAATCATCGAAACCTTAAAATCGATCAAATCGTCCTATTTCGCAAAAACCTAGAAAACGTCAATTTACCGTTTTACTTCAAAACTTGATGTTTAAATGAAACTAATGGTCATAATATTCACTAAATATCATAACTAAGTCATACAAATTATTACTATATTTTTATCACACTAATTTGTATTAAATTGAAAATTCTAGTTTGCAATTATATCAAATTTCAACACCTTGTAAGCAAAAATTCACAATTCCATAACTAAACTTAATTTTGCATGAATTAAATTATTAAACTACAATTTATGATCTTAATAATGTCATGAAACCATAATTAGATTTTAAATCTCAATTATTTAAGCAATTTCTAAAACCTAGTTAGCAAAATAGCATATTTATCTCATTTTATTAACTAACAATTTGAAACTATTAATTAGATTAGGTTTTTCATTCCTTTAACATGTCAATATTCTCATTTAAACCACAATCTAAAGATAAAAATCTTAATTAGAATTTTATCTCACCAATATATATATATATATATATATATATATATATATATATATATATATATATATATATATATATTGTGAAAACCGAGTTTGCAAAATTGTTTAATTTAAACAATTTTGAAACAATTTATAATACATCAACCATAGTAGATTTTTCGTTTCTAAAAATGTTAAACTACTTATTATAACATCACTTAATTAATAAAAACCCTAACTTCATTTTAAATCCCTCTCTTGAATTTTTTTTTTCTCAACTTGAAATTCAAAACCAAAATTAATCACTTACAAAGATTAAACTAAAATAATTATCCAACAAATTTTCTATAAGTTAAGATTTATACCTCACAACATGATATCTAGCATGCAATCTTAGCTTCCCAAAGTGACTCTCTTGCTCCAAGAATCCAAGCTAGAATGAGTAAAGAATAGTGGGTAGGAATTAAATTAGGAATTTGTGCGTTTTTATTTGGATTTTTGTAGAATTTTTGGATGATTTTTGAAGGGAAAATGAACTTGGAAAATGGGGGGCTGCCTCTTAGCTAGGCTCGGCCAGAAAATATGAGGATGTGAGAGAGAAAAAGAAATGTGTATAGGTGTGTAGAAACTTCATGAATAAAGCCTCCTTTTTAATCTTTTCTTTAATTATTTTACTTTATATCCTTTTCCCACCTCGAAAAATCTAGAACCATGAAGAGATTTGAGAATGAATTTTGCATATTACACACTTGTTTTAAATTGTCATGGTCCACTTTTGTAAAATTAACCCATTCAAATTTGTAATTTACACTAATTTAATGTATATTTAAAAGTTTATGTAAATATTTGAATTTAATTAATTACGGAAAATATTTTAGTAAACTAATAATTTATAAGTCACTAAATAAACACCATTTACTAGTAATTACATAGTTAAAATAGGCGTATTTAAATCTATATTGAAAAATAATTATAGTTAAGTTTTACGGAAAATATGTTTTATTTTACCGAAAATCAGAAAATTCGCCTAAAGGATTTTTATTTATTTAATTATGTATTTATTTAATTTTTAAAACGTTACAATCTTCCCCCCTTAAAGAAATTCGGTCCCCGAATTTAAATTAAAACTCCCCCAATTACTAAAACATTCAGCCAAAACACTCAAATCGTCGGGGCTCCGTAATCATCAATACGTAAAACACATCTTAGCAAAATGCATGCGCATGAAAAACGAGTACATGACTCAAATTCAAAACTCCGTCAAACATAACGCAATCATCGGAATTATGGTGAGAATAAAATATCAAAGCCCAATACGAAAACCAACATGATATATATCAAAACTATATCTTATATAGTGTACATCGTAGTAAAATCGGCTAAACATCTTTATAAAGAAGCACGCAAAAAAAAACCTTATGAAAATCGCCGTGCGATACGCGTGTCACGGCATAAGTAGCGGACGTTTATTTTTAAAAAAAATAGCTATACAAATATATCTTTTATTTAACATACATGTCCCGCCTGGTTACTAAACCAAATAGTAATTATTATAAAACATACTACTCAAAATGAAATCAATCCCAATCACATCATAAAATTATCATGTGCGTCCGGTGCACACTGAAATCGAAACCAAATACAGATGCCACGAATACGCACAGAAACAAAACTGAGTTCAACGGGTTTGCACCAAAAACATCTGTCAAGTGCAACGGGCGTGCACGCCAATAATATCAGGTGCATCTAATCTGCACAAAACCCCGATTTAGTGCATCTGGTGTGCAAAAAATCGCATCAAGTGCGTCAAGTGTGTGCAAGAATCTCAATCAAGTGCACATGGTGCACGAAAACATACACCAAATATCAAAATCGAAATCACAGTACGAAAAATGCATGAAAACTAGGACGAAGCATACGTTAAAATTATGTGCAACCCATATGCACGAAATCAAATCAATATCTCAAAATGGATAAAACCAAATCGAGTGCACTGGGTATGCACAAAACAACATAAATACCACTGATATATGAAACACGAATAGAGTGTAATGAATGTACACATAGGACATACCAATCATAGAACAAAATCCTCAAAATACCAAAATCCAAACAACGGAAATATGAAATTCAAATCACCAAATCGCTATCGTAAACACTATCGTCAATATGCACCTCCTTCCTCTGGTGTCGACGGATTCGAACTCATCTCTTCGTAGCTGTGCTGACTGCGCTACAAACGGCTATACTCATATCTAGAGTCTCCCACGTAATCTATCCCTTCACCTGATATCCGGACTACGTTAAACTTTTCGATCGATTCACGAAAATCCTATACTTCCCCGAGAGTTTAACACTCAAGTACAGTTTAAAAATATCCAGTACATGCCCCAGCATCTGCGGACCAGCCGTAGAAGGGCAAACCAAAGCCTCACTAATGGCACCTCGGAACAGCCGTAAACCCTAAGGTTCAAAGGCGTTCTCGTGGTCATTATGTCGAGTTAGGGTTTCATTCTTCTAGAGGGTCCATAGAAATACCAGCATGTTCTTCCGAATACCTTAAACTTGGGAAATAGGTTTCTGAGAATCGTTCGAACCTTTTAACTTCGTCTGGACGACATGTGAATACCCTTCTTCCGCACGCTCAACAATGCTTCAATCCTCAAGAATAAACGATACCCTAACGGTCATCGCATTCTAGCCGCAGCTCCCTCTGCCCGTGCGACCGTGGTAACAGAAACCACCATCCGATATCGATGAAGATAGATCAAGAAACGAATAGAATACGGTGCAAAGGAATGTACATACTAAGGCTTCTCAAGCAAAGTCACGTATCGTAAGTGTTAGTTATATGTATGCCCTAGAGGCCATCACTGTACATACGATGTATATTGTAGTGGATGCTAGGACATATATAGGGAAGACTTTCTTGCTCGACATGATAGTATGCTATCTGGTTGTACTTTATCTTAACATGTACTCTGATTGTCTCTATATTGCATGTTGATAAAGCCCTTAGGATATGTACTCGACTACTGGGACTATGATGAGATCATACTAGTGGGTCCACGGTAGTCGACGAGTACATCCTATAACTGTTCCTAGTCGAGGGTGTATCGAGACAGGGCATCGATGCACCAGAGTAGACTAGCGTATACGCATCTTGACCCATATGATGGGCGATGGATGATCCCATATCCATCGGTGTTTGACATCAAGGATGGTGTACGGGTGCTCAGTGGAGACTGGGTACACTGGACGGACTCGCCGAGAACTCCCAGATGGTATTATACCATACGTCAGATGGCAGTTCTCCGGTGACACTGGTACAGAGTAGTCTGTCGACCCGAGATCGTCATAGAGTCTTGTGTGATTCCCACTGTGCTTTGATTTCCATCATACCACATCCAAGAGGGCGTGCAAAAAGAGGTCTTTTGGGTACAGTCCCAAATCACAAGGAGGCAATGAGCGATAGGAGGGGATTCGTCTCTCCCGGTATAGGGAGTTGATGTTGTGTTGTGTTCGATTGGCTATAACCGGAAATCCCTGGCCAGGGTTGCTGAGATTTACTGGTAAGTGTTATCAGTAGTTTCTCGAACTGTTATAGACCTCATATCGACACGACTTATCGAGCTACTGGGGTCTGACGTTTACCACCCCTAGGCGAGATATGCAACATATCAGACGACGAGACCGGACTGTACGGGAGTGTTACTGTTTGGATTCACAGGAGAATGTACAGGCTTGCTTGTTGATCTTCTGAGCGCTCAATACCTGGGTAGCTGTTACGTTTAGCTGACCGCTTGCAGCTTGTGGGTGTTTGATATGATCATCACCTACTGCCGGCGTATTGACGATTCTTTAGAGTCCTACACAGAGGTTTCTTGACTCAGGCAAAACGGAGTAGGAGCACATATGTGATATGTGCGGGACCGAGGATAATGCGATATGTGATACCGTATTCTATTCTCGCGATATTTGATATCAGCCGGGTCATCGGATCAAGTGTTGATTCGGTGAATCGGTACGGATAAATATTAGTCGGTTATATGCGATATAGCCGGATTGTCGGATCAAGTGTTGATTCGATAATTTAATGTATAATAAGATATATGATATATTAAATTACATTAACTATTATATGCTCACTAAAAGATTCTTTTTCTCACTCGGGTAATACATTGATATATATGCGATATATGTTAATTGTATTATTTTATTTTTTTACGATAAATATTATATATATGATATATAATATTCTAACATGATATGATAACTAATGCAACTTGTTTAGTGGAGTTTAAACATGATTAGGGTTTGGATTAGGGTTAAGCTTTCTAGATGTTTCTAGAAGCTTTTCATTTTGTTTTGTGAAAGATATTTTCAAGTGACTCATGCTTTAACCCAACCCAAACCCTAACCCTAGTTAATTCTCTACAAAGGTTAACTTGACCATGGTTGCATAATTCTATCATATTATTCTTTTCCTATTCATCACAAAAGGATTCTAATATTGTTCATCTTCTTCCTTCTTCTTCTTTGCTTGAAATGGTTTCTTGCTCTGATTTTTGTGATGGATAAATATGAGAAAAAGATAAATAATGAGAGAAAAAATCCTACTTCATCATCCTCATCTTCCCTTTCCATTTAGATGAGTGTGTTCACATCATTTCATGAGTGTTAGCTTGTGTTAAAGAAACTTCAAGGTAGATCATCTTAGTATTGAAGATCGGAAGCAAAGGTTGCGTCTTTCTCTTCGTGGAACCTCTCGAGAGTCCGGATCCCGATGATCGCAGCGAAGGGACCACAACACGGAGCATATGAAGTGAAGGACCGGATCTACAAAGGTTGTAATCCCTCTCACTTAGTGTTAAAATGTTTAGCATGCTTGTTTTCGCCTAATTTCTAGTTTAATGTTCCGTATTCGGGTTGTTCGGCACGGCTAAATTTTAAATCGGGCATGGTTGATGCCTCATAGACCCTTGTACGCGTGCCTAGCAACCCTACAGTGGTATCAGAGCCAAGCTAGAGCTTTAGGCGAATTCTAGACGAAGTTTGAAACCCGATCGAACCCGAAACCTCAATTTTACGAGCTCTCTGGACTTTTTCTAAAAACTGGAATTTTTCAACATTAAAAATGCTTAAAAAATTCAGCAGGGAATTATAAGAATTACAGTGCAAAAGGTTTTCGATGAACAGTATAAAGCGCGGTGGAACCGCGGCGGAAGCATGCCTTCTACGGCGGTTCCGCGGCACAATGATGACGTCATCATCACTGTTTGCACAGTAACTCCTATTTTATTATTCTGGATTTTCTGGGAATTTTTAATTTTTATTCAAGAGTTGAATTTTCTGGGGCTGTTTTGGGGATTCGGTGTTTCGATCGGAGTATCAGATTTTGTCTATGTGGCTTTCCGGATAACTTTTAGAAACTGTTAAAAAGTTCGAACGGATATCAGTAACTCACTTTTTCCCCTGTCGGAAAATTTTTCAAAAGTTGGATTTTTTCTCGTGTTTAAGAATGTTCTAAGTCATGCAAGTAATTCGGTGGACCCTCTAGAAGACAACAAACCTTAACTCGATTATGTGACCGTCTTGAACTGCCCTTTGAACCTTAGGGTTTGGGGCAGTACGGCGTGCCACATGTGAAGCGTTGGCTTGACCCTTCTACGGCTGGACCATTGGTACTGTGGCATGTAATGGATGTTTTTAAACTGATTTCAAGTGTTGAGATATATTGGGGAAATCTTGGGTGCTTGATGATTCGATCGGAAAGTTTAACTTTTTCTATTTATCTGGAATGTGATACAATATTTGGAATCCACAGGTAGTTATGAGATAACTGATTTGAATATTATAAACATAGCAGTTTAGTCTCAGATGATCGGTTGCCACGAAATTTTGATGTGATCAAAAGTCCGTCGCAATCACGTAGAGTACGCGGATACTCACCGGGTAAACTTAATAGACAGCCTCACTCCATTCCCCCGACCAAGTGACTGTAGGAGAACCCCGTCGCCCAAAGCATCCGTTCGGGTGCTCCTGGTAGCGGTGTTCCGCCTTGGTGCACTTCGTCGACGGTATCGGGGGTGCGGCCGTCTACTAAAGTTTGCGACGAGCATTCGATCAGGACGTCGGGAATCTTGTTGAATTGCCCGACTTGATATTGAAAAGAGTTTTCGATAATGAGACTAAAATGCGGGGTTTATAATTGTTAGGCATGTGATGTCTAAGGAATTCATTTGGTTAGGCATGCGATGTCTAAGGAGGTTGCGGATTCCAACTGTTGTAGTTTTACACTTTCTTTTCTGTGACCGTAAGCGTAGTATGTGGTGTATCGCCGGCTTCGTTCCTATACATCAACGACAATCGGGATACGCATACTTGCTTACGTTGATGAAATGAGATATTATGTGTTGCTGTGATATGTTATATTGGATCGTCGCGTTTTGAATAGCCGGGGGTTTTATGTGAGATGAGAGTTTTTCTTTTTCATTCTTGTAAAATTCATTTGTATGTAATATTCTTTTATTGGGGCACTTCCAGGTAGCGGAAGATGTCACCGTTGTATATTATTTACTTTTCCGCATTAGGTAGACCCAAGGCGGGGAGCACAAGTAACCGGGTTCTAGGGTCCAGTGGGAGACCATCTCGAGGAGTCGAGACCGGGTCTCCTAACCCTAGAATTGGCAGTGTTACTTGCCGCTCTCGTAGGGGTCTAGGGATGTGGGTTTGGCTATTCATCGCGACCGTGGAATCCGTGTTTTATACAGGCTCGTATTGAAAACACGGACGTCCTAGTATATCCAATATTTCATATATGTTCTTCTGCTGCAATGTTCTGTGATGGGATCATATTACTGCCTGAGACGAATGTTTATATTTTATATATATGAGATATATGTTATATTGCAGATTTCGTTTCAAAAGAGATGCTTATGAAGCATAATAAAATGGGACTTCGTTAATGAGATTAATGAAACAAATGAAACCTAAGATGTTGTAGAAACTTGTTTATAAAAACTGGTAGCTCTAGTTCTTGCTTTGCATAGCGGTGTTCCTTGTAGAACATCCAGCACCTTATTCGATAAGGAAAGGACCGAGATCCCTTCACCGGGAGTGACTCCTTTAGCAATAACTGGCAGATGCTACAAACTCGGTTTGTCTTTTGATTGCTTCTATAGTTTCTGCTTTGCATAGTGGTATGTATGATATATCTAGCACCTTATTCGATGAGGAAAGGGCCGACGATCCCTTCACCGGGAGTGACCCCTTTAGCAAAACTAGAAAAGCCTAAAAAACACTCCATTTAAAATCACTCGATTCTACAACGATATCAAGTTCATTACGCAAAAGGTTTTCTTAAAAACCTGTCGTAGCCCTCCGTCATTTCCGATAAGTACTAGTTAGTATTCGTGCTGCGGTAGTTTGGCCTCCGTCAAGGCGTAGTGTACGGTAGCTAACTAATGCTTATCTGCTAGCATACGATGCGATTGGATTAGGGTATTCGTACGGCATAGTTTGGCCTTCGTCAAGGGTCGTGCCGGTGGGTTTAATTCAATCAAGAAATGTACGGGTTGAACTTGACTAGCGGACTATGGGTAGTTTGGCCTTCGTCAAGGTCATAGGACGCTAGGGGTAAAATATTATTGGGAATTTCAAGTGTTGAAATTTGCAATGAGATTGCATACCTTCTATGAGATAGTTGGATCCCGATTCCCGCTGCGAGTAAGAGTTACTCCTGGGAGAGTTTTATACATTACAATTAGCCGATCAAGTAGGTGTCTAGAAAGCTGTCAACGGGGTTACGCCTCTGGGAAAATGAGGTTTACATTAATTAGGTTCGTGCGAAAGCACGGGGGACCTCCCTCAAAGTACCGACACTGGCCTGGCTGAAAGATTGGCGAACTTGTAGCGTGTAATTAATCCCGGCTAGTCTTTCCTTTTAGGGTTTGAAGGAAGATTTGACTAAAACAGTGGGAGACATCCTGATTAGATATATTAGATAACCAATCTAATCTTGCAAGAGCATACGCTGAGTGTTTTCTTCTCTCTCTCTCCAGATAGCGACTATATCACGCCTTAATCAAGATAATAAAACGGATATATTGACCGAACCCGCTTGTTATACTGAGCTGGGGAACGTTGGTCCCGCTCCAACTTATAATTGTTATAAGACAAAACAGGAAATTGGGGAATACCAGATTTCCCGTGCCGCCCAAACGAAGAAAGTGCATGTTGATGCATCATCTTCGGGTGTGTTCATTACAGAGAACTGTTTCTCAGTATCCTTTACGTCCTGGGTATGTGATACCGGATCAGGATCCCGCATATGTAATCTGTTACATGGGCTACAGATAGGTAGAGAACTGAGAACGGGTGAAAAGTTTCATGAGACAGAAAACGGTGCAAGTGTTGCAGCCAAGTCTGTTGGTCACTATCACCCTGTATTACCTGAATACATTGATTCTGAACAAATGTTATTAGATACCGAACCTGATATACAAAATCATATCAGTCTCTTTATTAGTAAAGAAAGGATATAATTTTGTATAGTTGGATAATGTTTTGAACATTTCCTATATCA
This sequence comes from Agapanthus africanus, assembly GCA_030015575.1. Lineage (NCBI taxonomy): Eukaryota > Viridiplantae > Streptophyta > Magnoliopsida > Asparagales > Amaryllidaceae > Agapanthus > Agapanthus africanus. The sequence goes on from JASDDO010000012.1 coordinate 274,499,264, forward strand.
AGAGTTGATCGATTCAGGCACGTTATCTAAAAGCATTGATGTTCTAAATCAAACTACAGTTCTTAGTATACGGAACACACACAAGAGGAAGAGTTCAGAAATGAACGAATCCTTCTTGAGGTATTGTAGACTAGGTCATATCAATGCGACCCGACTAGCTAAGTTACATGAAGATGCATATTTAAACTAGTTTGAATTTACATCTTGTGAAACTTGCCAGTCATGTCACAGAGATAAGATGACCATAGCTCTGTTTGTTGGAAACAGAGAAAGAGTTAGTGAACTTTTGGGATTGATACATGCTGATGTATGAAAGTCCCCTGTCTACATATGCCAAGATCGGTTCTTTGTACTTCATTACATTCTCTGATAATCTCTCAAGATTCAGACATATGTTCCTGCTGAAACACAAGTCCGAATCTTTTGAGATATTCACAGAATATAAGTTAGAAGTAGAGAACCAAAATACGGGCATAAGTATTATGTCCTTTGATGTGATCGAGGAGGAGAATACTTGAGCATGGAAATCCTGGAATATTCTAAAGGAGAATGAGATTCTCTCTCAGAATTACTCCTCCGTATACACCATAGCACGAAGGTATATCGGGGCGGAGCAATATCACCCTATGTGATATGGTGTGCTCTATGATGAATACTACTGAGTTTCCTATTTCCTTTAGGGAGTTATGCACTTGAGAAGCTGCATACCTATTGAATAGGGTTCAAATCAAATCAGTTGCCTGCCACTTCATATGTGATATGGAAAGGGAAGAGCCCATATCTTAAGTTTGTTAAGATTTGGGGTTGTCCGGCCTATGTCTAAAAGCAAAATCCGGACAAGCTCGAGGCAAGGTCTGTTATGTAGAACTGGAAGGGTTCCAGCTATACAAACTGAAGCTGAAGATTTGGTAGAACCAAAGGATTCAATAGTTTCGAACGAACCTCAGCCTCTCCGCCGATCTAGTAGGGTTCCTCACCCACCTGAGAGATACTTCAGATTCTCTATGACAGTGGGAGCGAGGATTGCATCATGAGATGATGACCCAACTAGTTTCGAGCTGGCCATCAGGAGTGGGACTCTATAAGAATGGCTGGATGCTTATCGATCTGAGATGGAATCTTTATACACCGACAAAGTATGGACTTTGGTTGCTTTATCTGAAGGGTTAAATCACCATCAGGAACAAGTATATCTTGAGAAGATTACTTGGTATACATGGAAAAGTTGAGACTTTCAAAGCTATGCTTAAAGTCCATCCAGATCTTGCTTGCCACGGCTACATACCATGACTACGATATCTGGCGGTTGGGTGTCATGAATGCTTTTCTAAAATGATGTTTTAGAAAAGATAGTCTATAAGTACACAGCCAGAGGGCTTCGTAGACAGTGGGAGCAGCGGAAACGTGTGCAAGATGTTTTATATGATAAAACAGGCATCGCGGAGTTGAGACATCTGTTTTGATGTGGTAGTCAAAGAGTTTGACTTCATCAAAATGGTAGATGAACCTTGTATATACAAAAAGGTAGTAAGGAGTATGGTGGTGATCCTCGTAGAGTACATGGATGACATGCTATTGATAGGGAAGGAGTTTCCTATGCTACGCTCGGTCAATCTCCGCTTATCACATGGATTCTCCATATAGGATCAAAGTGATACCTCATAAATCCTGGGTTTTGGATCTATGAGATAGATTTAATTGGATGTTATGATTCTCACAAGTTGTAGTGAGATGGTATCAATCGATCCTGAGGAGAATCACTGGAAAGGTTCCAGGCTGATAAGGACGACTGAATGTCAGTCGCAGGCATTGTCTTCACCCTCAGTGGAGGGACGGTATGTTGGAAGAGTTCCAAGCTAGATACCGTGACATACTAGATGATTAAAGGCAAGATACATCGTTACCAAGGATGCTACCAAAGAGGCAGTCTGGATATATATAAGTTCATAAGATGAACTTCGTTCCTACCATTGTGTGACAATGGAGTTGTGGCTTTAGCCAAGGAACTACCGTCCCATCAGAAATCCAGATATAATGCTTAGGCAGTATCACCTGATCATAGAGATGGTTGATCTCCAGGGAGATCGAGGTTAGGAGAGTAGACACAGAGGACAACAGCGCGGATCCACTCACGAAGGCTTTTTTCCCAGTAGAGACTTTTATGGGATGGTTGAGTATGAGATACTTCAACCGCAGCTAAATGTTGGGTATGCGATACCATAACAGATAGCCCTAGTGCAAGTGGGAGATTGTTAGTTATATGTATGCCCTAGAGGCCATTACTGTACATACGATGTATATTGTAGTGGATGCTAGGACATATATAGGGAAGACTTTCTTGCTCGACATGATAGTATGCTATCTGGTTGTACTTTATCTTAACATGTACTCTATCTTAACATGTACTCTGATTGTCTCTATATTGCATGTTGATAAAGCCCTTAGGATATGTACTCGACTACTGGGACTATGATGAGATCATACTAGTGGGGCCACGGTAGTCGACGAGTACATCCTATAACTGTTCCTAGTCGAGGGTGTATCGAGACAGGGCATCGATGCACCCGAGTAGACTAGCGTATACGCATCTTGACCCATATGATGGGCGATGGATGATCCCATATCCATCGGTTTTTGACATCAAGGATGGTGTACGGGTGCTCAGTGGAGACATGGTACACTGGACGGACTCGCCGAGAACTGCCAGATGGTATTATACCATACGTCAGATGGCAGTTCTCCGGTGACACTGGTACAGAGTAGTCTGTCGACCCGAGATCGTCATAGAGTCTTGTGTGATTCCCACTGTGCTTTGATTTCCATCATACCACGTCCAAGAGGGCGTGCAAAAAGGTGTCTTTTGGGTACAGTCCCGAATCACATGGAGGCAATGAGCGATAGGAGGGGATTCGTCTCTCCCGGTATAGGGAGTTGATGTCGTGCTGTGTTCGATTGGCTATAACCGGAAATCACTGGCCAGGGTTGCTGAGATTTACTGGTAAGTTTTATCAGTAGTTTCTCGAACTGTTATAGACCTCATATCGACACGACTTATCGAGCTACTAGGGTCTGACGTTTACCACCCCTAGGCGAGATATGCAACATATCAGACGACGAGACCGGACTGTACGGGAGTGTTACTGTTTGGATTCAGAGGAGAATGTACAGGCTTGCTTGTTGATCTTCTGAGCGCTCAATACCTGGGTAGCTGTTACGTTTAGCTGACCGCTTGCAGCTTGTGGGTGTTTGATATGATCATTACCTACTGCCGGCGTATTGACGATTCTTTAGAGTCCTACACAGAGGTTTCTTGACTCAGGCAAAACGGAGTAGGAGCACATATGTGATATGTACGGGACCGAGGATAATGCGATAAGTGATACCGTATTCTATTCTCGCGATATTTGATATCAGCCGGGTCATCGGATCAAGTGTTGATTCGGTGAATCGGTACGGATAAATATTAGTCGGTTATATGCGATATAGCCGGATTGTCGGATCAAGTGTTGATTCGATAATTTAATGTATAATAATATATATGATATATTAAATTACATTAACTAATATATGCTCACTAAAAGATTCTTTTTCTCACTCGGGTAATACATTGATATATATGCGATATATGTTAATTGTATTATTTTATTTTGTTACGATAAATATTATATATGTGATATATAATATTGTAACATGATATGATAACTAATGCAACTTGTTTAGTGGAGTTTAAACATGATTAGGGTTTGGATTAGGGTTATGCTTTCTAGATGTTTCTAGAAGCTTTTCATTTTGTTTTGTGAAAGATATTTTCAAGTGACTCATGCTTTAACCCAACCCAAACCCTAACCCTAGTTAATTCTCTACAAAGGTTAACTTGACCATGGTTGCATAATTCTATCATATTATTCTTTTCCTATTCATCACAAAAGGATTCTAATATTGTTCATCTTCTTCCTTCTTCTTCTTTGCTTGAAATGGTTTTTTGCTTTGATTTTTGTGATGGATAAAAATGAGAAAAAGATAAATAATGAGAGCAAAAATCCTACTTCATCATCCTCATCTTCCCTTGCCATTTAGATGAGGGTGTTCACATCATTTCATGAGTGTTAGCTTGTGTTAAAGAAACTTCAAGGTAGATCATCTTAGTATCGAAGATCGGAAGCAAAGGTTGCGTCTTTCTCTTCGTGGAACCTCTAGAGAGTCCGGATCCCGATGATCGCAGCGAAGGGACCACAACACGGAGCATATGAAGTGAAGGACCGAATCTACAAAGGTTGTAATCCCTCTCACTTAGTGTTAAAATGTTTAGCATGCTTGTTTTCGCCTAATCTCTAGTTTAAAGTTCCGTATTCGGGTTGTTCGGCACGGCTAAATTTAAAATCGGGCATGGTTGATGCCTCGTAGACGCTTGTGCGCATGCCTAGCAACCCTACAGTAAGTATGCCGCGGATCATACCCACGGTACGTCACTCTACCTAAATCACCCACTCCATCAACCAAGGGTCATCCTAGACTTAAACAAAGGTTAAACCTAGCGCTCTGATAACAACTTTGTCACGACCCGAAGGTACGGAACGTAACCGGCACTTAAATTACGAAGTGTCTAGAGGCGCGACGTAATCTAAGTAAGCCGAAGCCCAGAAATCTAAACCATTTAAAGAAGAAGTGTAAGGAAACAAGTTTTAAAAAAAAACATCAAATTTCTCAAAAATTTGGGCAGTGTCTCCTTTGTAAAAACTGGTCCCAAACGGGTACAAATAAGAATAGATACAAAAGCAATAATAAAGGCATCCCCAAACGGGAGCTAGCTCTACACCAAAAGGCGGAAACAACCACACAATGTACTAAAATATACAACGCCGAAGGGCGAGGCTCAAAATTCAAAAATGGAAACCAAATCCACCAAAAACCATAGTAATATAAGCGCGACTCTAAGGTCGAAAGAATAAACAAATGGACATCTAAACATATCAAGTAATACAATCTGGTTGATGGAGCTTACAAGATACAAATGAATAAATAAAAGTACAACGGCGGTTCTGATGCAAGTGAACCAACCTACCAAGCAAATCACATTGAATAAAATGGTGTGCGAGCAAGCTGCCATGGAAACCTGTACATCGAAACCTATAAAAATTTGGCACAACGTGGGTGAGTTGCCAACTCGTGAGTAGAAGACATCTGCGAGTAGAAATCGAATGCACGACGCTTTCCAAGATCATAATAATATACTTCATATATCACTAGTCATCTAGTAGCGGCAGGGTAATAATCTATACGTAAGTACAATGCTCAATGCTCATGTCAGTGCCTCGACTAGTAACATGTCATGTGTATGAGTATGCATGCACCACGAATGTAAAACAATCAACCATGAAATCTGGATATATCTGTATAAGAAATCTTTAACTTTTATCATATTAAAATTTGTATGGTAACCTGAAACATCATCAATGAAATCCATGGAAATCCGTGTCAAGCATCGACACAAAACATGTAAAACTCAAAATCTCAATAGCTCATAGTCTCAATATCTCATTGTCTCAATATCTCGGGCTCCGTCAATCCGGATCGGCCCATATCATCAAATCCCACGACAACTGTCGGTATCCTCCGGATATCCGCCGCGCCAGACAACACCGGTAGGCAGTCTTCCCCTGCCAGGTGTTAGTGTATATGCCCTAGAGGCCATTACTGTATCATACTAGCTTGTATATTACTTAATGGAAGCTTGGGATATTCACAGTTGTATAGACAATCTTGCTCAAAATGGAAGTATGCTACTTGGTTTGTTTCTACTTCAATATGTGCATGTGTTTCTTTTAGCATATCGCTTATACATATTAGTAGAGCCCTTAGGATCTTTGCTTGATTACCAGCGTTGTGATGGTAGTCACACTAGTGGGGGCTGGGTAATCTACAAGCACATCCTTATACAGGTCCCTAGTCGTAGGATTATCGAGACGGGGCATCGATACTCCGGAGTAGACTAGCGTATACGCTTCGCATCCCAGCATGGGAGGTGGTCTGTCCCACAGCCATCAGTACGTCGTACTGGAGATAGTATGCGGATGCTCGTTAGGTTACGAGTACACTGGACAGGACTCTTCGGGAACTGGTTGTTGGTATTATACCTATCGTCAGTTATCAGTTCCCAGGTGACATGAGTACAGCTTAGTCCGCTGACTTGACACTGTCACTTCGCCTCGAGTGTGTTCCCACTGTACTTGGATTACTACCCTACCACGGCTCAAAGGAGTCGTGCAAACAGGTAGTAGTTGGGTGCAGTCCCGAAGCACTTGGAGGCAGTGACGGTTAGACAGGATTCGTCTCTCCCGGTATTGGGGGTTGACATCGCGCTGTGTCTAGGAGAGCCATTACACGAGTAGTCCCTGGCCAGGGCAAGCGAGATATACTGGTAGGTTTCCTGTGTTATCTCAGGGTGTTCTGGGCTACACTCCGACACGACTTGTACCGCTATTAGGGGACTGACGTTCACCACCCCCTAGGCCCGCCATGCGATGTATCAGACGAACAGACCGAACTATACGGAGATTGTCACATACAGGCTCAGTAGGAGTTCGGATGGGTTTACCTCATCTGCCTTCTTATCGACATCTACCTGGGGACCGTTACGTACAGCTAGTGCCGCTTGCGGTCTGTGGTTAAAACCCACTGCCAGCGTAGGGTCGAGTCTTTAGAGTCCCACACAGAGAGTTTCCCTGCACTGAGCGAAACGTGTAGAGGCCGTATGGTTTTACGGCAGAGCTGCGATCACTTACGTGCACTTATGTGCGTATGCTGTTCGGGCAGGCAATACTAGTAGGCTTTGGTTTAAGCCGGATCCGAGTATTGCACGGATGGATTTGTTTTGTCTTCTGTGCATTCGCATTCTACGGAATGCGGATGCGGGTGTGTATGCACAGTTTTGAGGAGCGATAAAGGAGGAGGTGCCCCATTAGGGTTTTGGCAGTTGGTTCGGCCAAAACCGTTATGTGGCGGGCTCATTAGGGTTTTAACAATTCGTTCGGTCAAAACCATTATGAGCCGGAGACATTATTTTACTAATCCTTTTGTGATAATTTATTGATGGCTAATTGCATTGACCATTTGACCACCTTGACCACTCTTGACTTTGTTGACCCGTTGACCGAAGTTGACCGTTGACCTTCATGAGAGGTCTACACTCTTCTTTGGATTTCTTTTTCATTTTGGAAGGATTGGTAATGATGATAATTTTGCATTATTGCAACCATGGTTCATTTCTTTAGCTCACAATTTCATTTCTCATTCTCTCTCTTGTTCTTGTGAGAAGAAAAGAAAAGCTCTCATGGTTGCTAGCTCCTCTTTCTTCCTCCTCTTGATTTCTTCTTTTTATCTCATGTGTTGAGAGAAAAAGATCCCACAAAGACAAACACTTCCATATATCTCTACTACACAACCAAGGGCATCTAGACTAGCGATCTCGTTGCCCTAGTTGCCTCGGCTCGAGGTGGAGCTCGGTGTACATCTCTCGGGTGGATCGTCTTCGACTCAAGAAGGCCATGGAGGTGACCAAGATCCGGATCGACCTTCGGAGCGTGGATGGACGAGCCGGACAGCAGAGAGAAGACGCGAAGGACCGGTTTCGTGAGGTATAATTTCTACGGCATAGTAGTTAAAGCCCCAAGTTGTTTTCTAGTTTCTAGTTTAGCAAAGATCCGGCTTTTAGACCATGTTGCCTTGCGCCAAATAATCGTTTTTCGCCGTTTCCTCCTCCCCGTAAGTACCGGGGTAAGCAACGTGGACTTACACCAGGCTCATCGTCTACAACTCGATCTTCTTGCCCCGGGGTACCATACCGGGCCCACCATGTACCCGAGACGGTTCATCCACTCCTCGAATCGGGTCTCGAAATCCAACAGAAAACAAAAAATCTCATTGTGGACGAAACATACATCACGAGAAAACCGCAACTTATATTGTAAAAAAAGAGGGAGGGAGAGAGAGAGAAGTTTTTATATATATTCTTACGGTTTTCCCCAAAATCCAGAAATCTCATAGAAATCCAAAATCCCAAAATTATGAGTAAGTAAATAATAAGTAACGGCATAAACACCACAATACTGCATGATAACATGAAAATGTGAATGCATGAAATGTCTAAGTAATAAATGTAATGTCTAGACTAACACCTGAGAGTAATCACAATATTATGTTGATCTAGCCTTTAGCTGATTCTATCAATGAAAGATAATATGTTCTAAAGTGTACGTGACATAGCAATTACCGATGATGATGTGAGTGAGCCGGCAAATAAGTGTACGTGGAATATGCGCATCATTGGTAATGGTGCTGGTGTCCTAACAGGCAGAGTTTCATATTAACTACAAAAACATGTGTATGAACATGCAACGTGATGATTACAATCTGAATATAAAGGTAAAATGTGTATTAACCACTCATTTGGAATGTACATATCTAACTACAACTATATGACTCAAGCCTAAACTAGTATCTATCTAACCTACTAAGGAACTAAACTAAAGGAACTAGTCGATAGGAAATAAGAATCCACCTACAGTCTAAGTCGATATCTCTAATAGTAGACGATCAGTCCTCAATAGCGTCACGTACTTAGTACGACTTCCTCGAGTCAAGAGTGCGGATCAATCATCACATCTACGCCTCGTACGGTAAAATCCATCGTACGGCATCCCAAAATCAGGGTACGGGTCAACTATCACCTATGTACATCATCATTCGTATAATATCATCATCAAATAATGTCATGATCAAGGGTACTGTGCTATAATCGCATACATCCCAATATCATCAATAATATATCATTGTCTGCGTAAATATACATCGTCAATTGATCCACATCACATATATCATATCGTGATCAAGTTACATATATCAGTCTGGGTTCTGTTCTAGAGTCTCGTATATCTCAATGTCATCATCACCTATTATCGTTTATGTATACATATCCAATTCCTCATTTCCCAACGATCCGCTAATATCATAGTACATCTCATATCATACTCGATCGCATATTTTTAACTCACGGCATCACGCCCAATCATACTGACTTCTTCCCAGATATCATATAAGCTCCCCATATCACGTGTATATGTCACACACACACACACACACAGAAATCTACACACATTCATATATATACATATACACCGAGTCAAATGTATGTGTGTGCGTGTGTGTGTGTGTCTACCTGAAACCTACGAATTCCCTCCAAGGCATTCATCCTCTGGTTAAGTCTTTATAAATCAGTCTAGTCCACCCTAAAGTCTTTAATAGGACCCTACTCACCAAGAATCTAAGGTCACGTCCGACTTCCTAATGACAGTAAGTAATATCCCTTTTCTACGTTTGCGGGGGTGCTAAACGCCATCCACCCGACTTCCCCCGTAGATATACATCTACTCATCGGGCCCTTGTCTGCCGGAGTCGATGCCGCCATCCACCTCTTCATCATCCGAAGTCCAAGTAATGGGTACCTTACGCAAACATATATAATATCGTAAACCAAATCACGGACAAAACCCAAACAACGCACGAACGTGCAAAGGTTAAAACCTATGACCCGCTCATGCAAAAGAACCAAATATCGCTTGATATCGGCGTACAAACGCCGATTGATCGAGATAAAACGCAAACAAACAACTCGTAGTTCCAAAACTCATTATTTATAATATAAAACATGGTTTAAATCATCGAAACCTTAAAATCGATCAAATCGTCCTATTTCGCAAAAACCTAGAAAACGTCAATTTACCGTTTTACTTCAAAACTTGATGTTTAAATGAAACTAATGGTCATAATATTCACTAAATATCATAAATAACTCATACAAATTATTACTATATTTTTATCACACTAATTTGTATTAAATTGAAAATTCTAGTTTGCAATTTTATCAAATTTCAACACCTTGTAAGCAAAAATTCACAATTCCACAACTAAACTTGATTTTGCATGAATTAAATTATTATAATACGATTTATGATGTTAATAATATCATGAAACCATAATTTGTTTTTAAATCTCAATTATTTAAGCAATTTCTAAAACTTAGTTAGCAAAATAGCATATTTATCTCATTTTATTAACTAACAATTTGAAACTATTAATTAGATTAGGTTTTTCATTCCTTTAACATGTCAATATTCTCATTAAAACCATAATCTAATGATAAAAACCTTAATTAGAATTTTATCTAACGAATATATATATATATATATATATATATATATATATATATATATATATTGTGAAAACCTAGTTTGCAAAATTGTTTAATTTAAACAATTTTGAAACAACAATTTACAATATATCAACCATACTTGATTTTTCGTTTCTAAAAATGTGAAACTACTTATTATAACCCCACTTAATTAATAAAAACCCTAACTTCATTTTAAATCCCTCTCTTGAATTTTTTTTCTCTAAACTTGAAATTTAAAACCAAAATTAATCACTTAATTAGCTTAAACTAAAATAATTATCCAACAAATTTTCTATATGTTAAGATTTACACCTCACAACATGATGTCTACCATGCAATCTAAGCCTCCCAAAGTGACTCTCTTGCTCCAAGAATCCAAGCTAGAATGAGCAAAGAATAGTGGGTAAGAATTAAATTAGGAATTTGTGGGTTTTTATTTGGATTTTTGTAGAATTTTTGGATGATTTTTGAAGGGAAAATGAACTTCGAAAATGGGGGGGGGCTTCCTCTTAGCTAGGCTCGGCCAGAAAATATGAAGATGGGAGAGAGAAAAAGAAATGTGTATAGGTGTGTAGAAACTTCATGAATAAAGCCTCCTTTTTAATCTTTTCTTTAATTATTTTACTTTATATCCTTTTCCCACCTAGAAAAATCTAGAACCATGAAGAGATTTGAGAATGAATTTTTCATATTACACACTTGTTTTAAATTGTCATGGTCCACTTTTGTAAAATTAACCCATTCAAATTTATAATTTACACTAATTTAATGTATATTTAAAAGTTTATGTAAATATTTGAATTTAATTAATTACGGATAATATTTTAGTAAACTAATAATTTATAAGTCGCTAAATAAACACCATTTACTAGTAATTACATAGTTAAAATAGGCGTATTTAAATCTATATTGAAAAATAATTATAGTTAAGTTTTACGGAAAATACGGTTTATTTTACCGAAAATCAGAAAATTCTCCTAATGAATTTTTATTTATTTAATTATGTATTTATTTAATATTTAAAAAGTTACAAACATCCCTCCTTAAAGTGATTCGGTCCGCGAATTTAAATTAAAACTCCCCCCAATTACTAAAACATTCAGCCAAAACACTCAAATCGTCGGGGCTCCGAAATCATCAATACGTAAAACACTTCTTAGCGCAATGCATGCGCATGAAAAACGGGTACATAACTCAAATTCAAAACTCCGTCAAACATAACGCAATCATCGGAATTATGGTGAGAATAAAATATCAAAGCCCAATACGACAACCAACATGATATATATCAAAACTATATCTTAAATAAGTATACATCGTAGTAAAATCGGCTAAACATCTTAATAAAGAAGCACGCAAAAAAAACCCCTTTTTAAAATTGCCGTGCGATACGCGTGTCACAGCATAAGTAGTGGACGTTTATTTTTTAAAAAAAATAGCTATACATATATATCTTTTATTTAACATACACGTCCCGCCTGGTTACTAAACCAAATAGTAATTATTATAAAACATACTGCTCAAAATGAAATCAATCCCAATCACATCATAAAAATATCATGTGCATCCGGTGCGCACTGAAATCGAAACCAAATACAGATGCCACGAATACGCACAGAAACAAAACTGAGTGCAATGGGTGTGCACCAAAAACATTTGTCAAGTGCAACAGGCGTGCACGACAATAATATCAGGTGCATCTAATCTGCACAAAACCCCGAATAGTGCATCTGGTGTGCACAAAATCGTATTAAGTGCGTCAAGTGTGCACAAGAATCTAAATCAAGTGCACATGGTGCACGAAAACATTCACCGAATATCAAAATCGAAATCACAGTACGAAAAATGCATGAAAACTAGGTCGAAGCATATGTTAAAATCATGTGCAACCCATATGCACGAAATCAAATCAATATCTCAAAATGGATAAAACCAAATCGAGTGCACTGGGTATGCACAAAACAACATCAATACCACTGATATATGAAACACGAATAGAGTGTAATGAATGTACACATAGGAAATACCAATCATAGAACAAAATCCTCAAAATACCAAAATCCAAACAACGGAAATATGAAATTCAAATCACCAAATCATAATCGTAAACACTATCATCAATGTGCGCCTCCTTTCTGTAAGTGCACGGCGGCGCTCCGGCCTCCATCCCGAGGCCAAATGCGGAAGCGATGGCTAACTTTAATTTTTCTTGAACCGGCACCACCGCGCACTAAAACCCTGGATCCTAGCTAACTACTAGATGGGGAAGAGAGATATACCGAGCGATCCGTGTCCTCCGGTCTTCTCGCCGTCGTCCCGATCTCCCGCGGAATGTCCAGTCTCCACCTCCTCACCGGAAGGGCACCACGTCGCCTGCATCTTTTATGGGCTCCCACCTTTATACCGAGGCAACTCGGGCACGAAGCTGGCGAGTCGACGTGCCCAAGGTTTGCTGTAGAATATGTGTAGAACCATGTCTCATTTTTGGGATAGTGCATGTTGCCTTTTGAGATGGTGGAGGAATTGATTTTTGAGATGAACTAGAGAGCTTTTCTTAGCACCCTTAGAAAACCAAAATGCCACACATGAAAATCAATCCCCTATGCACCCAAAGTGGCCGGCCCCTCTTCATTGTGTGAGTGGAGAGAGAGAGCAAAGTCAAGGGGTGGGTGGAATGCAATGATACAAGAGAGAGAGAAAAGTGATGATGAGAAACAATGATCACACCACAAGTCCTACACTCCATCAACTATCATAATACAAAGGTCAAACCATCATCAACAAAAGAAAGTCAAGGGATGGTCCTCCATCATGATCCAACAATATGCAAAGACCCCCTTCCAAATTGCTTATTTGCACAAATGCAAATAAGCCCTCCTCCACAAATCTTCGGCCAATGAACGATACAAAGGAAATTGGCCGAAACGGAAAGCAAACTGGCAACTCCAGAAAACTGGTCCCGTAATAAATTACAGGAAAACCCCGATACTGTGTATACACACCCGCATCTGTATTCCGACCGAAATACAAATGCAATGAGACAAAATCTACACTGTACTATACTAGGATCCGGCTTAAACCAAAGCCGGCTAGTAATATACGTTCGATCCTGATCCGTGCAATACCGCACATATCTGATCGAACCCTGCCATATATCCATACGGCCTGTAGTACAAACTGTCCGATCCTGATCCGTGCAATACCGCACGTATCTGATCGGACCTTGCCATATCTCCATACGGCCTCTACAACGTTTCGCCCGAAACTTGAGTAACTGAATGTGTGGTGGACTCTACAGACTCGTCAATACTATGGCTGTGGATTTAACCACTAGCACGTCAGAGGTATTAGCCATACATGACGGGCCACCAGCTATTGACAAAAAGGGACGTCTGTGAGTGAACTCATCCTGACACCCTACTGAGCCTGTCAGTGACAATATCCGTACAGTCCGGTCCGTTCGTCTATGAGCATCGCATGGCGGGCCTAGGGGGTTGGTAAAAGTCAGACCCCCAAAAGCGGTACAAGTCGTGTCGGAGTGTAGCCCAGAACACCCTGAGATACTACTGGAATACCTACCAGTAAATCTCCTGCCTCGGCCGAGGGCTTCGTGTAATGGCTCTCCTAGACACAGCGCGACCTCACCCCCAATACCGAGAGAGACGAACCCTTGAAGATCCGCTCACTGCCTCTATGTGGCTCGGGACTGTACCCAACTAAAACCTGTTTGCATGTCTCCTTTGAGCGTGGTAGGGTAGTAATCAAAGTACAGTGGGAACTCACACGAGACAAATGACGATCCCCAGGTCGATGAACTAACCTGTACACATGTCACCAGGGAACTGCTATCTGACGTCAGGTATAAGACCAACTAGCATGTTCCCGGCGAGTCCTGTCCGGTGTACTCATAACCCAATGAGCACCTGTATACATCTTAGGTGAACCAACTGACACCAGTGGCTTGTGAGACCGGCCACCGCCCCTCGTCGGGGTCTCGACTATATGCACTAGTCTACTCTGGGGTATCGATGCCCTGTCTCGAAACTCCCACGACTAGGGACCCTTTAAGGATGTACTTATAGACTACCAGCTCCCACGTATATGATCGCCCTCATACTGCTGGCAGCCAACCATGAATCCTAGGGGCTCTACCAACGTGTAATAGCGACCTGTCAGGTCACCTAAAGCAGTACACGATGATAATGATAAACCAGATAGCATACTATCATCTTGAGTAAGACTGTCCTCCTGGGATAGGTCCTCCCTCAATCATTGCAATCACGTGCCTGTGATCCAATAATTGACTTTGAGGGCACTATCTCCAACAATCTCACACTTGCACTCAAGGCTAATTATTGCGATGTCGCATACTCACAGCCCGTGTGATACCGAACACCCAACTCCTCTACTAGTCGGTCTCATAAAGCTCGTTTGCGAAACTTTTGCGTTCGAGGAATAGCCTTAGTGGGTGGATCCGCCTTGATGTCTCTTTCTATGTCTCTCTTAATCTCAAGTTCACGGAGAAACCCATCTCCCGAAATGAGCAATACCTGTCTTAGAATGTGTCTGGATGTCTGATGGGACCTAGCTCATAAATGAACTCCAAATCCAAACTTCTTAGACTGTATCGTCAACTGAACTTAATCAGTATCCTGCGCTATGCCTCCCTCAGTATTGCCTTGGACCACCTGTCCAAAATACTGCCCCTCGTCAGAAGGAAAAATATAACTCTGACAACCTACTTGTCGTCCAGGTCACCTTGGAAGCCTGGAATGATAACTGTCTCCCGAATTAGGCTGTCGTTATCATATCCCTAAAACATCCACTTATGCTCTAAAGCTGCTTCCGACTGTTTCTCCAGGATTGGATCAATATCAACTTATTGCATCTAGTGCAAGAACAACATCTGGTGTGGTACTTGACATCTCATGATTGACTCAATTGCCTGAGCAAGTGATCTGCCAATCATGCACATCCCTCTCCCCTTTAGTCTATAAGACACCTTTAGAGAGGGTGACTCCATTACCTGCAGGTACACTACCGTGCCAGGAGTCGTCCATTCTAAATACTCTTAGAATGCTGTCTAAGTACGCAGATTGGGAAACCACCTAAATCTAGATCTAAAACCATAGATCTAGTAACCAGTATGTCTGATATAATGTCCAAGTCCTATATGGAGAAACCACGGTGTGTCGACCAAAGTATAACCGATTGTAGTATAGGAGTATCACTTCCTACTCTGTGTATGTCATATAAATACCAGGACATCACACCCTACTACCTTCTCAACAGATCCATCCCCTATTCTGATGAAGTCAAACTATGACTGTCACATCAGAAATGGATGATCTCTCTCCGCTATATCTGCTTTAGTCTATAAATAGACATAAGCTACCTGTCCACCAATGCTTCCGTTGCTCCCACTGACTACGACAACCCTCTGGCAGAGTCATATACACGTACACTTCTAAAGCCGGTTTAGAACGACGCTATACTCATCCTCCCGCCGGGTCTCACAGTCTGGAACAACAGCAATGGCAAGTGTGGGTAAACAAGAACCTCCCTGTCACCGTCCTTGAGGCTACCAGAGTACCTCTCGGGTGCCTGAGGTTACCCACCGTATCTGCGGAGTGGCCAATGGAATGTCAATCCAGATTGAATCTTTAGGTTCCTATGAAATCTTCAGTAATTGTTTGTGGTTCTAGAATCACTTCCAGTTCTACCATACTCCCACTACCGTTTTCTGAAAAATCCATTTTTTTTAAAACTGTGGTGAGCCTAGAACAATATCGCTATTGATCTTCCAGATGGTAGAAAGTCAACCCTCGTCATAGCCTGGGTCAACCCACAAACAACCATTACAGAAACGTGCCTTGAGTTGTCCAGTGTCTGGTCTTAATCATAAGCCGGACAACTCCCTGTGCCTTAACGTCGTTAAGACATGAACTGTTCTATATCCAATATAGAACCAGAGGAACTGATTTAATTGAACCAGATTCAAATCATGCAGCTGTCTCCCGTGCATGTCAACTAAATGGAAAGAGGCCGATCAGCGTTACTCAACTTAGGAATGCTTCCAACTATGAGTAACCTGAAAGAGAAGCAAGTTCTCTTAATCATTACTATCAACTGAACACCATACACAAGTATCTACATCTTCGATCACTTTAAAGAATCCCGATACTTGCAATACCTGGTTCTCTACTTTATTCAAATACCTATAACTTCTCAAAATTCGGACCCTATGTTTCCACGAAACACCTGTCTAAAAACTAGAGAAGTCATAAGTAAACCGAATATAGTACGAGGACCAACCCCTTTATCCTGATGGACCGTGGACAACATACAATACTCTGTATAAGTCCCTTGAGTCTGATAACTCATTCACTGTGTGTCGTAGGTTCAAAACTGTACTTATGGTTAAGAAGAATTACACTGCTGTTTAATGCTCCTTACCTAACCATCCACTGATATAGATAAATGTCGTAGACATAATTTCAAAAATGGTATATCTCACTCTATGAAAATAGACGTACAGATATATCAATTTGAAATTGGTGCACAACAGTGGATATTCAAAACCAAATATTTGCCGACCGGCAAACTACCCAGGTGACTTCCTCAAATATCACCGATTACAACGAATCCCGATATAATGAGGATGATCACCCAATTCCCAAAAACTTACTCCCACTCATCATCTGTAAAACCATACAGATGTGAGATTCCTACCTGGTAAATACATACCCTGGAGCAAGTGTCTAACTGGGAAATCAGTTTTCCTTTAACAGTACACAGTGAAACTGAAACCTTGAAATGTTTTGATGGGGTATCCCGGTATTCCTAGTAATGCCTCTTCCAGATTCACGACTGTAACCGTGTAATTCTTTGCCACCTCTCCAAATCCCTTTATATGTCTTTAGTCATCACCTTCTGCACACCCCTTTAGGCCAAATGGTTTTCTTCCTTCCTTACCTTTCGGCACCAGCCTATGGTTTGGAAGAAGACTATCCAAGAAGCATAATGGGTGTACTGCCCTAATCCTAGGAGCACTCGCAATGCGAGAGAAGGTGAAGATAAAAGACAACTGAATAAACCTTATTCCTATTTCTCCTGAACCAGAATCCATCCCCGAACTGGAACAAGTTCCTTTCGAGTTCGTATATAACCATACGATGGAGCATCCAGTAAACTGTGGATCTTCGTAGTGATATGGAGTGTTCTGGAGAAATACAAAGGTGATTTAGGATTGGCGAATAAATACTTGGTTTCGTCGTGAATAGCAGTCGCAATTTACTTTGCCCTCTTACTAATCTCTTGCTTTGTCTTTATTCGATACCTTCTGCACACCATCGTTATGCTAATTGGTTTTCTTCATTCCCTACCATTCGGCACCAGCCTAAGGTTTGGAAGAAGACTATCCAATTTGCGTAATAGGTGTACTATCTCCTAAACCAAGGAGTACTCGCAATCTGAGAGAAGGTAAAAGGAAAAGACAACTGAATAGTCCTATCCGTTTTCTCCAGAACCGCAAACCATCATCGAATTCCTTTGAGTTCGTATCTAACCATACGATGGTTTTGTCCAATAGAAGTGGACGTTCGTAGTAATACGGGGTGTCCTGGAGAAAAGGGTAAAAGTAGGAGTGGCAATGAGGTATGCAACTCTGACAATCCAAAAAGCCAGTGTTTTAGAAGGTTCGGGCAACTTGGTCACTGAGTCATAGTCTTAGGGTCGGGTCAATGGTCGCTGCCAGAGAGAGAGAGAGAAAAGAAACACTCAGCATGCACTCTAACCTAGATCAGAATGGTTACCAATTTATCTAATCTGGAAACCTCCCACTGTAACCTCAAATTCTCCTCCAAACCTGAAAGAAGAATTAGTCGGGATCACCCGTGGAGTAAACCAACTCATCAGTAGGAATCGGGATCCAACTATCATCGCATGATAACGTGACGCAATCCGCTCACGTCATCACACTCCAGAAAGTATGCGCATATCTGGCAAGTTTCAGTTTCTTTAGAAACTCCCGATGTGGATTTTTGCCCCATGCTCTTATGACCTTGACGAAGGTCAACAAATCATAAGTCACATGTCAAGTTCTACCCGTCATTGTCCAGGTTAATTTGAACCCACCCGTACAAGCCCTTGACGAAGGTCAACAAGGCTAACGACTGTCCCAAACCAACGCATCTATCTATGCAGCAGAAAGGTAACAAGCAGCTACCATTCACTATGCCTTGACGAAGGTCAACAAACATAGCATGAATACTACGTGCTACCCGTATGAAACGACGTAGGGCTACGAATGGTTTCTGGCGAAAACCTTTAACGTAAAGAACTTGATATCGTTGAAGGAACATGATAGCTTTTTGAAAATATAGTGACGAAAACCGTTGCTAAAGAGGTCACTCCTGGTGAAGGGATCTCGGCTCTTTCCCCGTAGAATGAGGTGCAGGATATTCCAACTGAATACCACGGTGCAAAGCAAAAGTAATCGGCTATAGTGAAGTTATTTCCCTGACGCAAACTTCTGTCCAAGGGATCACTCCCGGTGAAGGGATCTCGGCCCTTGCCTCGTCGACTGAGGAGTAGGATATTCCAACTGAATACCACGATGCAAAACAAAAGAGAACGTCCTTGCAATAACAGCTTTTTGAAAAGTGTTCCAACAACATCAGATTAGGTTTGTTTTTAACTTACATTGATCCAAATCAACGCGGTCCCATCAATTGATCACACCACAAAGAACGAAAATAATATGACGTACGTATATGCCATCCGCATTCGCCACTGGGTCCCGTCATTACCCGTTAGGTTAGCTAACTAACGACAGAGCGGGGACTGGACTAGCGCGGATGTAAAACATATAAAACATCTACTAATATATATACCAATATATTATATTTCGCTCAAGGCGTGATAAAATGCAACATCACAGAAATGTACAGCATCACAGAATAATATAGATATTTGGGATCCCCGGGTTTCACAGAGCCACTACTGAAACCCGACGTTCCCCTGGTCGTGTGGATAGCCTGTGCAATGAAATCCTAGACCCCTACGGGCGCGGCAAGTTACCCGCCAAAACCTGAAGCGAGACAGCCCCCTTCAGCACCGTGAATGGACCACCCAGCACTTCACGGAATCCGGTAACTTGGGCACCCCTCTTGGGTCAACCTGTACCCCCTACGAGTGCGGCGAATAGCCCGCCAATCCTAGAGTGAAGCCCCCTCCGTCTCAATGCCATGAGATGCGGACCCGTTGCCCTCTAGAATTCGGCTATCCGTGCACCCCACCTTGGGGTAATCCTAGTACAGAAAGTAAAATATACATACAACGGGTACATCGACCGCAACCTGATCGTGCCCCAAAATAATAATACAATCAGGCAGTGACGAAAGTCCACATGTCGGACGCTCGCCCCGCAATATGAAATGTACATAATACAACAAAACTGTACTAGCATTGCATCCAGGCTATCCCCCACGACCAATCCGCAACATCACAGCATATTACAGAACATCAACGTGAAAGTCACGTTCGCAAATCCGTCTAACCGGGCTATAGCAGTTAGACTGGATTTACCGATCAAGAGACATTCACGGTCGCAGATATAATGTAATTACTGTGAACTAATGTGTTTAAGATATCCGATCGATCAAATTTTAACAAGTGCGCCCCAAGAACTACTGTAGCACATCAAGAAATTCTGGGCCCAAAATTAATATTCCAAAAACCTTATTTTCAACCCAGAAAGGAACTGCAGAAATTTGATACGGCAATGACATCAATGTGTGGCGGAACCGCGGCCCAAGGGGGGTTTGGCCGCGGTTCCGCGCTCCCATTGTCGAGTTACTGTATCGAATTTCTACAGAATGCTTAGAACTTCCAGTACATCACTATTCAACAACCTGAAAAAAATTTCGAGCCTAAAAAAATCAACAGAAAACTGATGCATGTGTTATTGGGTTTTCAGAACATTTGTTCGATCGGAAGTGTAAAACACATTAGACAAAGCTAGACTATGTTAATGGCGAGGCTCTGATACCACTGTAAGTGCACAGCGGCGCCCCGGCCTCCATCCCGAGGCCAAATGCGGAAGCGATGGCTAACTTTAATTTTTCTTGAACCGGCACCACCGCGCACTAAAACCCCGGATCGTACCATTAACTAGTCCTAGCTAACTACTAGAAGGGAAAGAGAGATATACCGAGCGATCCGTGTCCTACGGTCTTCTCGCCGTCGTCCCGATCTCCCGCGGAATGTCCAATCTCCACCTCCTCGCTGGAAGGGCACCACGTCGCCTGCATCTTTTACGGGCTCCCACCTCTATACCGAGGCAACTCGGGCACGAAGCTGGCGAGTCGACGTGCCCAAGGTTTGCTGTAGAATGTGTGTAGAACCATGTCTCATTTTTGGGGTAGTGGATGTTGCCTTTTGAGATGGTGGAGGAATTGATTTTTGAGATGAACTAGAGAGCTTTTCTTAGCACCCTTAGAAAACCAAAATGCCACACATGAAAATCAATCCCCCATGCTCCCAAAGTGGCCGGCCCCTCTTCATTGTGTGAGTGGAGAGAGAGAGCAAAGTCAAGGGGTGGGTGGAATTCAATGATACAAGAGAGAGAGAAAAGTGATGATGAGAAACAATGATCACACCACAAGTCCTACACTCCATCAACTATCATAATACAAAGGTCAAACCATCATCAACAAAAGAAAGTCAAGGGATGGTCCTCCATCATGATCCAACAATATGCAAAGACCCCCTTCCAAATTGCTTATTCGCACAAATGCAAATAAGCCCTCCTCCACCAATCTTCGGCCAATGAACGATACAAAGGAAATTGGCCGAAACTGAAAGCAAACAGGCAACTCCAGAAAACCGGTCCCGTAATAAATTACAGGAAAACCCCGATACTGTGTATACACACCCGTATCTGTATTCCGACCGAAATACAAATGCAATAAGACAAAATCTACACTGTACTATACTAGGATCCGGCTTAAACCAAAGCCGGCTAGTAATATACGTTCGATCCTGATCCGTGCAATACCGCACATATCTGATCGAACCCTGCCATATATCCATACGGCCTGTAGTACAAACTGTCTGATCCTGATCCGTGCAATACCGCACGTATCTGATCGGACCTTGCCATATCTCCATACGGCCTCTACAGCGTTTCGCCCGAAACATAAATAACTGAATGTGTGGTGGACTCTACAGACTCGTCAATACTATGGCTGTGGATTTAACCACTAGCATGTCAGAGGTATTAGCCATACATGACGGGACACCAGCTATTGACAAAAAGGGACGTCTATGAGTGAACTCATCCTGACACCCTACTGAGCCTGTCAGTGACAATATCCGTACAGTCCGGTCCGTTCGTCTATGAGCATCGCATGGCGGGCCTAGGGGGTTGGTAAAAGTCAGACCCCCAAAAGAGGTACAAGTCGTGTCGGAGTGTAGCCCAGAACACCCTGACATACTACTGGAATACCTACCAGTAATTCTCCTGCCTCGGCCGAGGGCTTTGTGTAATGGCTCTCCTAGACACAGCGCGACCTCACCCCCAATACCGGGAGAGACGAACCCCTGAAGATCCGCTCACTGCCTCCATGTGGCTCAGGACTGTACCCAACTAAAACCTGTTTGCACGTCTTCTTTGAGCGTGGTAGGGTAGTAATCAAAGTACAGTGGGAACTCATACGAGACAAATGACGATTCCCAAGTCGATGAACTAACCTGTACACATGTCACCAGGGAACTGCTATCTGACGTCAGGTATAAGACCAACTAGCATGTTCCCGGCGAGTCCTGTCCGGTGTACTCATAACCCAATGAGCACCTGTATACATCTTAGGTGAACCAACTGACACCAGTGGCTTGTGAGACCGGCCACCGCCCCTCGTCGGGGTCTCGACTGTATGCACTAGTCTACTCTGGAGTATCGATGCCCTGTCTCGAAACTCCCACGACTAGGGACCTTTTAAGGATGTGCTTATAGACTACCAGCTCCCACGTATATGATCGCCCTCATACTGCTGGCAGTCAAGCAAGAATCCTAGGGGCTCTACCAACGTCTAATAGCGACCTGTCAGATCACCTAAAGCAGTACACGATGATAAAGATAAACCAGATAGCATACTATCATCTTGAGTAAGACTGTCCTCCTGGGATAGGTCCTCCCTCAATCATTGCAATCACGTGCCCGTGATCCAATAATTGACTTTGAGGGCACTATCTCCAACACTTCCTCTGGTGCCTACTGATTCGAACTCGTCTCTTCGTGGCTGTGCTGACTGCGCTACAAACGGCAATACTCATATCTAGAGTCTTCCACGTAATCTATCCCTTCACCTGATATCCGGACTACGTTAAACTTTTCGATCGATTCATTCAAATCACCAAATCGCTATCGTAAACACTATCGTCAATATGAACCTCCTTCCTCTGGTGTCGACGGATTCGAACTCGTCTCTTCGTAGCTGTGCTGACTGCGCTACAAACGGCTATACTCATATCTAGAGTCTCCCACGTAATCTATCCCTTCACCTGATATCCGGACTACGTTAAACTTTTCGATCGATTCATGAAAATCCTATACTTCCCCGAGAGTTTAACACTCAAGTACAGATTAAAAATATCCAGTACATGCCCCAGCATCTGCGGACCAGCCGTAGAAGGGCAAACCCAAGCCTCAATAATGGCACCGCGGAACTGCCGTAAACCCTATGGTTCAAAGGCGATCTCGTGGTCATTATGTCGAGTTAGGGTTTCATTCTTCTAGAGGGTCCATAGAAATACCTGCATGTTCTTCCGAATACCTTAAACTTGGGAAATGTGTTTCTGACAATCGTTCGAACGTTTTAACTTCGTCTGGACGACATGTGAATACCCTTCTTCCACACGCTTAACAATGCTTCAATCCTCAAGAATAAACGATGCCCTAACGGTCATCGCATTCGAGCCGCAGCTCCCTCTGCCCGTGCGATCGTGGTAACAGAAACCACCATCCGATATCGATGAAGATAGATCAAGGAACGAATAGAATACGGTGCAAAGGAATGTACATCCTAAGGCTTTTTAAGCAGAGTAGCATAACGTAAGTATGCCGCGGATCATACCCATGGTACGTCAGTCTACCTAAGTCACCTACTCCATCAACCAAGGGTCATCCTAGACTTAGACAAAGGTTAAACCTAGCGCCCTGATACCGACTTTGTCACGACCCGAAGGTACGGAACGTGACCGGCACTTAAATTACGAAACGTCTAGAGGCGCGACGTAATCTAAGTTAGCCGAAGCCCAAAAATCTAAACCATTTGAAGAAGAAGTGTAAGGAAACAAGTTTTAAAAAAGACATCAAATTTCTCAAAAATTTCGGCTGAGTCTCCTTTGTAAAAACTGGCCCCAAACGGGTACAAATAAGAATAGATACAAAAGCAATAATAAAGGCATCCCCAAACGGGAGCTAGCTCAACACCAAAAGGCGGAAACAACAACACAATGTACTAAAATATACAACGCCGAAGGGCGAGGCTCAAAATTCAAAAATGGAAACCAAATCCACCAAAAACCATAATAATACAAGCGCGACTCTAAGGTCGAAAGAATAAACAAATGGACATCTAAACATATCAAGTAATACAATCTGGTTGATTGAGCTTACTAGATACAAATGAAATATTAAAAGTACAACGGCGTTTCTGATGCAAGTGAACCAACCTACCAAGCAAATCACCCTGAATAAAATGGTTTGTCAGCAGGCTACCAAGGAAACCTGTACATCGAAACCTGTAAAAATTTGGCAAAACGAGGGTGAATTGCCAACTCGTGAGTAGAAGACATCTGCGAGTAGAAATCGAATGCACGATGCTCTCCTAGGTCATAATAATATAATTAATATATCACTAGTCATCTAGTAGTGGCAGGGTAATAATCTATACGTAAGTGCAATGCTCAGTGCTCGTGTCAGTGCCTCAAGTAGTAACATGTCATGTGTATGAGTTTGCATGCACCACGAATGTAAAACAATCAACCATGAAATCTGGATATATCTGTATAAGAAATCTTTAACTTTTATCATAATAAAATTTGTATGGTAACCTGAAACATCATCAATGAAATCCATGGAAATCCGTATCAAGCATCGACACAAAACATGTAAAACTCAAAATCTGAATAGCTCATAGTCTCAATATGTCATAGTCTCAATCTCTCGGGCTCCGTCAGTCCGGATCGACCCATATCATCAAGTCCCACGACAACGGTCGGTATCCTCCGGATATCCGTCGCGCCAGACATCACTGGTAGGTAGTCTTCCCCTGCCAGGCTCATCGTCTACAACTCGATCTTCTTACCCCGGGGTACCATACCGGGCCCACCATGTACCCGAGATGGTTCATCCACTCCTCGAATCGGGTCTCGAAATCCAACAGAAAACATGAAATCTCATGGTGGACGACACATACATCACAAGAAAACCGCAACTTATATTGTAAAAAGATAGGGGGAGAGAGAGAGAGAGAAGTTTTTATATATATTCTTGCGGTTTTCCCCAAAATCCAGAAATCTCATAGAAATCCAAAATCCCAAAATTATGAGTAAGTAAATAATAAGTATCGGCATAAGCCCCACAATACTGCATGATAACATTAAAATGTGAATGCATGAAATGTCTAAGTAATAAATGCAATGTCTAGACTAACACCTGAGAGTAATCACAATATTATGTTGATCTAGCCTTTAGCTGATTCTATCAATGAAAGATAATATGTTCTAAAGTGTACGTGACATAGCAATTACCGATGATGATGTGTGTGAGCCGGCAAATAAGTGTACGTGAAATATGCGTATCATCGGTAATGGTGCTGGTATCCTAACAGGCAGAGTTTCATATTAACTATAGAAACATATGTATGAACATGCAACGTGATGATTACAATCTGAATATAAAGGTAAAATGTGTATTAACCACTCATTTGGAATGTACATATCTAACTACAACTATATAACTCATGCCTAAACTAGTATCTATCTAACCTACTAAGGAACAAAACTAAAGGAACTAGTCGATAGGAAATAAGAATCCACCTACAGTCTAAGTCGATATCTCTAATAGTCGGCGATCCAGCCTCAATAGCGTCACGTAATTAGTATGACATCCTCGAGTGAAGAGTGCAGATCAATCATCACATCTACGCCTCGTACGGTAAAATCCATCGTACGGCATCCCAAAATGGTACGGGTCAACTATCACCTATGTACATCATCATTCGTATAATATCATCATCAAATAATGTCATGATCAAGGGTACTGTGCTAAAATCGCATACATCACAATATCATCAATCATATATCATTGTCTGCGTAAATATACATCGTCAATTGGTCCTCATCACATATATCATATCGTGATCACGTTACATATATCAGTCCGGGTTCTGTTATAGAGTCTCGTATATCTCAATGTCATCATCACCGATTATCGTTTATATATACATATCAATTTCCTCATTTCCCAACGATTTGCTAATATCATAGTACATCTCATATCATACTCGATCGTATATTTTTAACTCACGGCATCACGCCCAATCAGACTGACTTCTTTCAGAATATCATATAATCTCCCCATATCATGGGTATATGTCACACACACACACACATAAAGAAACCTACACACATTCTAATATATATATATATATATATAGATATATGAATGTGTGTATGTTTCTATATGTGTGTGTATATATCTATATATATATATATCTATATATATATATATATATATATATATACATATACACCAAGTCAAATGTATGTGTGTGTGCGTGTGTGTGTGTCTACCTGAAACCTACGAATTCCCTCCAAGGCATTCATCCTCTGGTTAAGTCTTTCTAAATCAGTCTAGTCCAACCTAAAGTCTTTAATAAGACCAAGAATCTAAGGTTGCGTCCGACTTCCTAATGACAGTAAGTAATATCCCTATTCTACGTTTGCGGGGGTACTAAACGCCATCCACCCGACTTCCCCCGTAGATATACATCTACTCACCTGGCCCTTGTCTTCCGGAGTCGATGCCGCCATCCTCTTCTTCATCATCCGAAGTCCACGTAATGGGTACCTATACACAAACATATATAATATCGTAAACAAAATCACGGACAAAACAAAAACAACGCACGAACGTGCATAGGTTAAAACATATGACCCGCTCATGCAAAAGAACCAAATATCGCTCGATATCGGCGTACAAACGCGGATTGATCGAGATAAAACACCAACAAACAACTCGTAGTTCCAAAACTCATTATTTATAATATAAAACATGGTTTAAATCATCGAAACCTTAAAATCGATCAAATCGTCCTATTTCGCAAAAACCTAGAAAACGTCAATTTACCGTTTTACTTCAAAACATTATGTTTAAATGAAACTAATGGTCATAATATTCACTAAATTTTATAACTAAGTCATACAAATTATTACTATATTTTTATCACACTAATTTGTATTAAATTAAAAATTCTAGTTTGCAATTTTATCAAATTTCAACACCATGTAAGAAAAAATTCACAATTCCACAAGTAAACTTGATTTTGCATTAATTAAATTATTAAACTAAAATTTATGATGTTAATAATGTAATGAAACCATAATTAGATTTTAAATTTCAATTATTTAAGCAATTTCTAAAACCTAGTTAGCAAAATAGCATATTTATCTAATTTTATTAACTAACAATTTGAAACTATTAATTAGATTAGGTTTTTCATTCGTTTAACGTGTCAATATTCTCATTAAAACCACAATCTAATGATAAAAAACTTAATTATAATTTTATCTCACCAATATATATTTATATATATATATATTTATATATATATATATATATATATATATATATATATATATATATATATATATATATATATATATTGTGAAAACCTAGTTTGCAAAATTGTTTAATTTAAACAGTTTTGAAACAACAATTTACAATACATCAACCATACTAGATTTTTCGTTTCTAAAAATGTTAAACTACTTATTATAACCCCACTTAATTAATAAGAACCCTAACTTCATTTTAAATCCCACTCTTGAAAATTTTTTTCTAAATTTGAAATTCAAAACCAAAATTAATCACTTAATTAGCTTAAACTAAAATAATTATCCAACAAATTTGCTATAAGTTAAGATTTATACCTCACAACATGATGTCTAGAATGCAATCTTAGCCTCCCAAAGTGACTCTCATGCTCCAAGAATCCAAGCTAGAATGAGCAAAGAATAGTGGGTAGGAATTAAATTAGGAATTTGTGGGTTTTTATTTGTATTTTTGTGGAATTTTTGGATGATTTTTGAAGAGAAAATGAACTTGGAAAATGGGGGGGCTGCCTCTTAGCTAGGCTCGGCCAGAAAATATGAGGATGGGAGAGAGAAAAAGAAATGTGTATAGGTGTGTAGAAACTTCATGAATAAAGCTTCCTTTTTAATCTTTTCTTTAATTATTTTACTTTATATCCTTTTCCCACCTCGAAAAATCTAGAACCATGAAGAGATTTGAAATTGAATTTTTCATATTACACACTTGTTTTAAATTTTCATGGTCCACTTTTGTAAAATTAACCCATTCAAATTTGTAATTTACACTAATTTAATGTATATTTAAAAGTTTATGTAAATATTTGAATTTAATTAATTACTGAAAATATTTTAGTAAACTAATAATTTATAAGTAACTAAATAAACACCATTTACCATTTACTAGTAATTATATAGTTAAAATAGGCGTATTTAAATCTATATTGAAAAATAATTATAGTTAAGTTTTACGGAAAATACGGTTTATTTTACCGAAAATCAGAAAATTCACCTAAAGTATTTTTATTTATTTAATTATGTATTTATTTAATTTTTAAAACGTTACAGTAAATTTGTGGGATATCCAAAGAACTCCAAGGGGTATTTTTTCTATTACGCAGAGGAACAAAAGGTATTTGTTTCTCGTAATGCCCATTTTCTAGAACAACAGTTTTTAGAAAAGGAAACAAGTAGGAGCGCAATAGAACTGGAAGAAATTCCAGAACCACAAAATACTACTGAAAGTTTGTTAGAGCCAGAAGTTCCAGAAGAACAGGACATTCCCGCACCCCTCCGCAGAAGTAGTAGGCCGTCTCATCCGCCTGAGAGATACTACGGTTTTCTCATAGACGAAGATAGAGAGGATTGCGTCATTGATAATGATAAACCTACTAGCTTCCAGCAGGCCATCCAGAGCGGCGACTCGGTAAGATGGCTGGATGCAATGCGGACCGAGATGGAGTCCATGTAGACCAACAAAGTATGGACTTTGGACTTTGCTCCAGATGGGGTAAAACCCATAGGATGCAAATGGATCTTCAGGAAGAAGATTGGTGTAGATGGACAGGTGGAAACCTATAAGGCTAGACTTGTTGCAAAGGGTTTTCGTCAAAGACCTGGTTTGGACTATGACGAAACTATTTCTCCAGTGGCTTTGCTCAAATCCATTCGGATCCTTCCTGCCATTGCCGCCTTCCATGATTATGAGATCTGGTAGATGGACGTAAAGATGACATTTCTAAATGGTAATTTAGAAGAGTGCGTCTATATGGATCAGCCAGAAGGTTTCAATCAGAGTGGGAGCAGAGGGAAAGTGTGCAAGTTGCTTAAGTCCATTTATGGACTAAAACAGGCATCGCTGAGTTGGAACATCTGTTTTGATGAAACGGTCAAAGAATATGACTTTATCAAAAATCCAGATGAACCATGTATATATAGTAAAATTGTAGCACGAGTTGTCGTATTCCTCGTCTTGTACGTGGATGACATTCTCTTGATAGGAAATGACATTCCTATGCTATAATCTGTCAATGGATTCTTGTCGTACAGGTTCTCCATGAAAGACCTGGGAGATGCCTCTTACATTCTGGGGATCCAGATCTATCGTGATAGATCTAAGAGGATGTTGGGAATTTCGCAGTCTAGGTATATCAACACTATACTGAAAAGATTCAGCATGGAAGATTCTAAGCGCGGTAATTTACCGGCTTGTCACGGAATCACCCTATCCAAAAAGATGTCTCCTAAGACTAATTTGGAAAGGGATCGCATGTCAGTTATACCCTACGCTTCTGCGGTAGGCTCTATAATGTATGTGATGTTGTGTACCAGACCAGATGTAGCTTACGCACTGAGCGTGGTGAGTCGGTATCAGTCAGACCCAGGGGAGAAGCATTGGATAGCAGTAAAGAACATTCTCAAGTACCTGAGAAGGACTAAGGATATGTTCTTGGTTTACGGCGGAAAAGACCTCCAGATCGAGGCTTTTGCTGACTCCAGCTTCCAGAATGACAATGATGACTCCAAGTCCATGTCAGGTTATGTCTTTACCCACAATGGAGGGGCGGTGTGCTGGAAGAGTTCCAAGCAGGACACCGTTGCTGACTCGACGATGGAAGTGGAGTATATAGCTGCTTGCGATGCCGCAAAAGAAGCAGTCTGGATGAAGAAGTTCCTAACAAAACTTCAGGTGGTTCCTACCATTGTTAATCCAATACCGCTGTATTGTGACAACAACTGCGCTATAGCATTAGCGAAAGAACATAGGTCCCATCAGAAGGCCAGACACATCTTAAGGCGGTATCACCTGATCAGGGAGATCATAGATCGACAGGAGATCGAGATCCAGAGAGTTGCTACAGAGGAGAACACTGCAGATCCATTCATAAAGGCCTTACCTCAGACAAAGTTCGAGAGGCTATTTGAGATGATAGGTCTTCGATATGCCAGTATATGGCCCTAGTGCAAGTGGGAGATTGTTAGTGTATATGCCCTAGGGGCAATTATTGTATCATACTAGCTTGTTTATTACTTAATGGAAGCTTGGGATATTCACAGTTGTATTAACTGTCTTGCTCAACACAGTAGTATGCTACTTGGTTTATATCTATCTTAATATGTGTATATGTTTCTTTTAGAATATCGCGAATACATATTGATAGAGCCCTTAGGATCTTGCTTGACTACCAGCGTTGTGATGGCAGTCACACTAATGGGAGCTGGGTAGTCTACAAGAACATACTTTTTCAGATCCCTAGTCATAGGATTATCGAGACAGGGCATCGATACTCCAGAGTAGATTACTGTATACGCTTCTCATCCCAGCGCGAGAGATGGTCTGTTCCACAGCCATTAGTACGTTGTACTGGAGATAGTATGCAGGAGCTCGTTGGGTTACGGGTACACCGGACAGGACTCATAGGGAACTGTTGGTTGGTATTATACCCGTCATCAGTTAACAGTTCCCAGGTGACATGAGTACAGCATAGTCCGTTGACTTGATACTGCTGCTTCGTCTCGATTGTGTTCCCACTGTTCTTAGATTGCAATCCTACCACAGCTCAAAGGAGTCATGCAAATAGGTAGCAGTTTGGTGCAGTCCCGAAGCACTTGGAGGCAGTGGCGGTTAGATAGGATTCGTCTCTCTCGGTATTCAGAGTTGATATCGCACTGTGTTTGGAGAGCCATTACGCAATGTCCCTGGGCAAGGAAAATGAGATTTACTGGTAGGATTTCCAGTAGCTTCTCAAGGTGTAATAGGCTTCACTCCGACACGACTTAAACAGCTTTTATGGGACTGACGCTCGCCACCCCCTAGGCCCGATATGCGATAGTCTTAGACGAACAGACCAGACTGTACAGAGATTGTCACATCAGGATCAGTAGGAGTTCGGATGGGTTTCCTCATCGGCCTTCTTATCGACATCTACTTGGGGACCGTTATGTACAGCTAGTGCCGCTTGCGGGCTGTGGTTAAACCCACTGCCAGCGTAGTGTCGAGTCTTTAGAGTCCCACACAGAGAGTTTCCCTACTTCAGGCGAAACGATATAGTGGTCGTATGGTTTTACGACAAGGTTCAGACATATACGTGTACTTGTGCACGTCTGATGTTCGGACAGATTATACTAGCGGGCTTTAGTTTAAGCCAGATTCTAGTATTGGATTATTGGATTTATACAGTCTTAGTATTTCCATGTTTTTACGGATGGGAGGGGCATTATCGTAATTAGTCGAGAAGCTTCTAGAAGAAAGGTGAGGTGGAAAGCTTATGTGTAATTTGCATTAAATGTATTAGTGACTCATGAGATGATTCATCCAAATGAGTTAATTAAGCATTTATTGCTTAATGACTCATGTGATGATTCATTGAATGTATTAAATGAAGCATGGTTGTAATTATCATATATGTTCTATTTGATAATCTTTATGCTTCATAATATATATAGAATTGAGACATAATTCATTTCATTCTCACATACACACACTTTCTCCTCAAGCTCTCCTCTTCTTCAACCTAACCCTAATCCTCTCATGTGTTGAGATCCCAAGGGTTAGCAAGACTAATAGATCCTTAATCTACTTCTATATATTTTTTAGGTCACTTGGATTAGCAATCCTAGCCACTTAGTTACCTCAAGTGAGAGGTTAAAACTTGGAGGAGAAACTCTCGGGTGGATCTTCTATCACATCGAGGAGGCTGACGAGGAGGTGAACAACAAGAACAAGATGGACTAGTATCTTGAGGTATAATCATCTATCATAGTAGTTTAGCACTTTGAGATAGTTGTTAGTTAGGGTTTAGCAAAGATCCGTAAAGTTAGTCGATGTTAACTTGAACAAAATGATTGTTTTACCTATTCCGCCTCCCCGCATCATATGGGGTGTCTAACGTCGACTTACAGTGTATGTTAGATTAGATACTTATGATTATAGTAAAGGTAGAATGTATTTGCAAATTTGACATTATGTGAGAGATAGACGCGATGAAAAGAGAATACGATTTGATATGTGATATGATGATATGTTGGTATACGGATGTGAGTCGATTGAGATGATTGATACCTTGCCGGTCCCCGATATGAGATTGTTATGGATGTGACATGGGACATAGGTATATATATATATATATATATAATGTCATGAATCATGTGTGATATGTCGTACGAGACGTTAGGTCCGTACCCCTCATTGTCCTATAGGTTGATAGGATCCCAAATGCTTTAATGCCACCGTACGATGATTTTCCGTGCGTGATGAGTTTGACTTGATGATTGATCCATACCCTGGACTAGAGGATATCGTACGATGGATTGTACCGTACGCGATGTTGTGTGTGTTAGTTATATGTATGCCCTAGAGGCCATTACTGTACATACGATGTATATTGTACTGGATGCTAGGACATATATAAGGAGGACTTTCTTGCTCGACATGATAGTATGCTATCTGGTTGTACTTTATCTTAACATGTACTCTGATTGTCTCTATATTACATATTGATAAAGCCCTTAGGATATGTACTCGACTACTGCGACTATGATGAGATCATACTAGTGGGGCCACGGTAGTCGACGAGTACATCCTATAACCGTTCCTAGTCGAGGGTGTATCGAGACAGGGCATCGATACACCAGAGTAGACTAGCGTATGTCCATCTTGACCCATATGATGGGCGATGGATGATCTCATATCCATCGGTGTTTGACATCAAGGATGGTGTACGGGTGCTCAGTGGAGACTGGGTACACTGGACGGACTCACCGAGAACTCCCAGATGGTATTATACCATACGTCAGATGACAGTTCTCCGGTGACACTGGTACAGAGTAGTCTGTCGACCCGAGATCGTCATAGAGTCTTGTGTGATTCCCACTGTGCTTTGATTTCCATCATACCACGTCCAAGAGGGCGTGCAAAAGGTGGCTTTTCGGTACAGTCCCGAATCACATGGAGGCAATGAGCGATAGGAGGGGATTCGTCTCTCCCGGTATAGGGAGTTGATGTTGTGCTGTGTTCGATTTGCTATAACCGGAAATCCCTGGCCAGGGTTGTTGAGATTTACTGGTAAGTGTTATCAGTAGTTTCTCGAACTGTTATAGACCTCATATCGACACGACTTATCGAGCTACTGGGGTCTGACGTTTACCACCCCTAGGCGAGATATGCAACATATCAGACGACGAGACCGGACTGTACGGGAGTGTTACTGTTTGGATTCACAGGAGAATGTATAGGCTTGCTTGTTGATCTTCTGAGCGCTCAATACCTGGGTAGCTGTTACGTTTAGCTGACCGCTTGCAGCTTGTGGGTGTTTGATATGATCATCACCTACTGCCGGCGTATTGACGATTCTTTAGAGTCCTACACAGAGGTTTCTTGGCTCAGGCAAAACGGAGTAGGAGCACATATGTGATATGTGCGGGACCGAGGATAATGCGATATGTGATACCGTATTATATTCTCGCGATATTTGATATCAGCCGGGTCATCGGATCAAGTGTTGATTCGATGAATCGGTACGGATAAATATTAGTCGGTTGTATGCGATATAGCCGGATTGTCGGATCAAGTGTTGATTCGATAATTTAATGTATAATAATATATATGATATATTAAATTGCATTAACTAATATTTGCTCACTAAAAGATTCTTTTTCTCACTCGGATAATACATTGATATATATGCGATATATGTTAATTGTATTGTTTTATTTTTTTACGATAAATATTATATATGTGATATATAATATTGTAAAATGATATGATAAATAATGCAACTTGTTTAGTAGAGATTAAACATGGTTAGGTTTAAGGTTTTCTAGAAGTTTCTAGAAGCTTTCGTTCTTTGTCTTTGTTAAGATATTATGCTAGATATTTCCTTAACCTAACCAAACCTTTAACCTTAGTCAAATCTCTACAAGGGTTAGTTTGACCATGGTTACATTATTCATCATATCATTTCTTTTCCTATTCATCACAAAAGGATTCTTAATATTGTTCATCTTCTTCCTTCTTCTTCTTTGCTTGAAATGCTTTCTTGCTTTGATTTTAGTGATGAATAAATATGAGAAAAAGATAAATAAAGAGAGCAAAAATCCTACTTCATCATCCTCATCTTCCCTTGCCATTTAGATGAGGGTGTTCACATCATTTCATGAGTGTTAGCTTGTGTTAAAGAAACTTCAAGGTAGATCATCTTAGTATCGAAGATCGGAAGCAAAGGTTGCATCTTTCTCTTCGTGGAACCTCTCGAGAGTCCGGATCCCGATGATCGCAGCGAAGGGACCACAACACGGAGCATATGAAGTGAAGGACCGGATCTACAAAGGTTGTAATCCCTCTCACTTAGTGTTAAAGTGTTTAGCATGCTTGTTTTCGCCTAATCTCTAGTTTAAAGATCTTGTATCGGGTTGTTCGGCACGGCTAAATTTTTAATCGGGCATGGTTGATGCCTCGTAGACCCTTGAGCGCGTGCATAGTAACCCTACAGTGTGGATAGATGCCGATTGATAGGTTCACCGACTCGGTCTTCTAGACACGTATACCTTATAGCTTTTAGCTGATGATTTACCTTATGCAGCATTCATGTTATTCGCATTGCATTACTTATACCTGTGCTAGTACACCTGCACCATTATCGATGATGCGTATGTTACACTTATGCAGATTTGCCGACTCACACACTTCATCATCGATAATTGCCATGTCACTACACAGTAGGATTGCTGCATCATGATATTACTCTTCGCATAATTTACATGCATATATATACCCACTTGTACATCCATATTAGCGCACATACATATTGTACACTCATACTTGTGTATATACCCACTTGTATACCCATACTTGTGTGCATATATATATATATATATATATATATATATATATATATATATATTGTGCATCCATGCCTACGTACATACACGTTTGTACATTCATAGATAATACTGGCTTTGATTTTGGAGAATTGGTGACCGCGTATTATATTTTAAAAACCGGAATCATTTAAAAGAGCGGTTTTCCCTTAATATGTAATATCGCTGTTCTATGTTGCATGATATACGGATATGCTTACATTCCTATCATATGTCGCATACATCATGCTTTATGATTTTACGCATTGAGATATGTTGTTTTCTTGAGGTTTCTGGATTTGAGAACCGTGGCTATTTCAAAGAAAGTATGTACTGTTTTAAAAAAAACCCGGTTTCTCTTGATATAATATTTCAGTGCGTCCACCATGTGTAGGGTTCCTAGGCACTCTAGTGAGGTCTCACAAGGCATCGAACATGCCAATTTCAAAAATTAACAGTGCCGAGAGACCCGACTACGGATCGTTTGCTAGAAATCTAGGCGAAAACAAGCTAGTTAACACTTAACTAATGGGATATCGGAAATACAACCTTTGTAGATCCGGTGCTCCACCTCCATAGCTCCGCAAAGAAGTCATCTCCGCTGTCCAAAAGGAATCCGGGCTCTAGAGTCGGCTTCGTCGGAGAAAAAGCGAGCTAGGTCGTCGATGTCCATGCCGAAGATGATCTACGTCGAGGCATCGCTAAATCAAGCTCCACCTTCACCAAGCACTAAAACCTTGTGAAGGAAACACACTCTACTACTTGGCAAGAGGTAGAGGATGAAGAAATAGGAAGTGGGTAGACTTTAGATTTGGATTTCTCACTCATTTGCTCAATTCACCAT
This sequence comes from Agapanthus africanus, assembly GCA_030015575.1. Taxonomy (NCBI): domain Eukaryota; kingdom Viridiplantae; phylum Streptophyta; class Magnoliopsida; order Asparagales; family Amaryllidaceae; genus Agapanthus; species Agapanthus africanus. The sequence goes on from JASDDO010000012.1 coordinate 274,535,071, forward strand.
TGATGAAGAAAGCTTTTTCTTCTTGAGTTCAAGGAAGAAGAAGAAAAATTATGATAAGATAATTCTAAAATGAAAAGAATAATCCATTCTTATCATCTTAGAACCATGGTTTAGTGTAGAGAATTAATCATGGTTGAGTGGTATGGTTAGGGTTAAGGATGAGATAAGAATGGTGGACTAAGTCAAAGCTTCATGAAGCTTTAACTAAACAACAAATGAAGCCACCATTCTTTTCTCTTCCTTTTATTCATTTATCAAAAATAAATGGATAACTAAATAAGATAAATGAATAACAAATAATAAACCCTAACCATTTCATTAACCAAGGTTTAATACTTTACACTTAACCAAAAAGCATGTATCATCAAACATGATACAAGCAAGTGCACAAAATCATATCACATATATAATGCGCACATCCCAAGTGAGAAAATCCATTTAAAGTGAACCAATACTAGTTAGTGCAAAGTAATATATCAAATATATAATTATGCATTAAATCATTAAATCAACACTTGATTCAATGATCCGGTCATGTCGCACACAACCGACTAGTATACAATGTATCGACTTATCGAATCAACGCTTGAATCGATAACTAGGTTATATCGCATACAACCATTCGACACATTGATTGCGAGAATGAAATACGGTATCACATACACGCATTATTCTCGGTCCCGCACATCTCATATGCGCTCCTATTTCGTTTCGCTTGAGCCAGGAAACCTCTGTGTAGGACTCTAAATACTCGTCAATACTCCGGCAGCAGATGATGATCATATCAAGCACCCACAAGCCGCAAGCGGTCTGCCAAACGTAACGGCCACCCGGGTATTGAGCGATCTGAAGATCGACGAGCAAACCCGCTCACACTCCAGTGAATCCGACCAGTAACACTACCGTACAGTCCGGTCTGATCATCTGATATGTCGCATATCTCGCCTAGGGGTGATAAACGTCAGACCCCAATAGCTCGATAAGTCATGTCGATACGAGGTCTATAACAATTCAAGAAACTACTGGTAACACTTACCAGTAAATCTCAGCAACCCTGGCCAGGGATTTCCTGTTATAGCCAATCGAACACAGCGCAACATCAACCCCCTATACCGGGAGAGACGAATCCCTTCCTATCGCTCATTGCCTCCATGTGACTCGGGACTGTACCCAAAAACCACCGTTTTGCACGCCCTCTTGGACGTGGTAAGATGGAAATCAAAGCACAGTGGGAACCGCACAAGTCTCTATGACGATCTCGGGTCAACAGACTACTCTGTACCAGTGTCACCAAAGAACTGCCATCTGACGTGAGGTATAATACCATCTGGGAGTTCTCGGCGAGTCCGTCCAGTGTACCCAGTCTCCACTGAGCACCCGTATATCATCTCTGATGTCAAACACCGATGGATATGGGATCATCCATCGCCCATCTGTATGGGTCGAGAAGGTATACGCTAGTCTACTCTGGTATATCGATGCCCTGTCTCGATATACCCACGACTAGGGACTTTGAAGGATGTACTTATTGACTACCATGTCCCCACTAGTATGATCCGCATCATAGTCCAGATAGTCAAGTACACATCCTAAGGGCTTTACCAACATGTAACAGAGAGACAATCAGTATACACGTTAAGGTAAAGAGCAACCAGATAGCATACTATCATGTTGAGCAAGAAAGTCCTCCCAATATATGTCCCAGCATCCACTACTATATACATCCAATGTACAGTAATGGCCTCTACGGCATACATATAACTAACAATCTCCCACTTGCACTAGGGCCATCTGTAGCAGTGGTTGTAGTATCTCATACTCAACCATCCCATAAAAGTCTCTCTCTGGGAACAGGCCTTCGTGAGTGGATCCGCCGTGTTGTCCTCTAAGTCTACTCTCCATGCCTCGATCAGCCTGGAGATCAACCATCTCCATGATCAGGTGATACTGCCTTAGAATATGTCTGGATCACTGATGGGACGGACGTTCCTTGGCAAAAGCTACAACTCCATTGTCACACAATGGGAGAAACATAGTTCATCTCATGAACCATTATACATCCAAACAGCCTCTTTGGTAGCATCTTAAGTAGCGATGTATTGTGCCTTTATCGTCTAGCTTGCCACGGTATTTAGCTTGGAACTCTTCCAACATACCCTCCCTTTACTGAGGGTAAAGACAATGCCTGCGACTGACATTCAGTCGTCTTTATCACTCTGGAACACTTCCAGTGATTCTCCCCAGGATCGGTTGATACTATCTCACTACAACTAGTGAGAATCCTAACATCCAATTAAATCTATCTCATAGATCCAAAACTCAGGATTTAGGAGGTATCAGTTTAATCCTTTGTGGAGAATCATTGTGATAATCGGAGATTGATCGAGCGTAGCACAGGAAACACCTTCCCTATCAAGAGTATGTCATCCACGTACTCTACGAGGATCACCACCATACTCCCTACTACCTTTTTGTATATACAAGGTTCATCTACCATTTTGATGATGTCAACTTCCTTGACAAACACATCAAAACAGACGTTCCAACTCCGCGATGCCTGCTTTATCAGATAAAACATCTTGCACACGTTTCCGCTGCTTCCACTGTTTACGAAGCCCTCTGGCTGTGTACTTATAGACTCACTCTTCTAAAACATCATTTAGAAAAGCAGTCATGACACCCAACCACCAGATATCGTAGTCATGGTATGTAGCCGTGGCAAGTAGGATCTGGATGGACTTAAGCATAGGTACTGGAAAAGGTTTCATCATTATCCATGCCTGGTCAATGACGAAAACCTTTAACAAATCTAGCTTTGAAAGTCTCAACTTTTCCGTGTACACCAAGTAATCTTCTCAAGAAATACTTGCTTCTGATGGGGATTTAACCCTTCAGATATAGCAACTAAAGTCCATACTTTGTTGGTGTATAAGGATTCCATCTCAGATCGCTAAGCATCCAGCCATTCTTACAGAGTCACACTCCTGATGGCCAGCTCGAAACTAGTTGGGTCATCATCTCATGATGCAATCCTCGCTCCCACTGTCATAGAGAAACCGAAGTATCTCTCAGGTGGGTGAGGAACCCTACTAGATCGGCGGAGAGGCTGAGGTTCGTTGGAATCTACTGAATCCTTTGGTTGTACCAAATCATCTGCTGTATTTTGTATAGCTGGAAACTTTCCAGTTCTACATTACAGACCTTGCCTCGAGCTTGTCCGGATTTTGCTTTTAGACATATGCCGGACAACCCCAAATCTTAACTAACTTAAGATATAGGCTCTTCCCTTTCCATATCACATATGAAATAGTAGGCTTTAATTTGATTGAAACCCTGTTCAATAGGTATGCAACTTCTCAAGTGCATAACCCCCTTAAGGAAAAAGGTAACTCACTAGTACTCATCATAGAGCACACCTTATCATATAGGGTGTGATTGCTCCGCCCCGATATACCATCGTGCTATGGTGTATACGGAGGAGTAATGCTGAGAGAGAATCTCATTCTCCTTTAGAATAGTCCAGGATTTCCGTGCTCAAGTATTCTCCTCCTTGATCTCATCAAAGGACATAATACTTTTACCCGTATATTGGTTCTCTACTTCTCGCTTATATTCTGTGAATATCTCAAAAGGTTCGGACTTGTGTTTCAACAGGAACATAGGTCTGAAACTCGAAAGATCATCAGAGAATGTAATGAAGTATAAAGAATCAGTCCTGGCATGTGTAGACAGGGGACCTACATACATCAACATGTATAATCCCAAGAGTTCACTAACTCTTTCTCTGTTTCCAATAAACAGAGCTGGTGTCATCTTATCTTTGTGACATGACTGGCGAGTTTCACAAGATGTAAATTCAAACTAATTTAATTATGCATCTTTATGTAACTCTAGCTAGTCGGGTCGCATTGATATGACCTAGTCTACAATACCTCAAGAAGAATTCGTTCATTTCTGAACTTTTCCTCTTGTGTGTGTTCTGTATACAAAGAACTGTAGTTTGATTTAGAACATTAATGCTTTTAGATAACGTGCCTGAACCGATCAACTTTTGATATAGGAAATGTTCAAAACATTATCCAACAATATGAAATTTTATCGTTTCTTTACTAATAAAGAGACAGATATGATTTTGTATATCAGGTTCGGTATCTAATAACATTCGTTCAGAATCAATGTATTACAATACAGGGTGACAGTGACCAACAGACTTGGCTGCAACGCTTGCCCCATTTTCTGCCTCATGAAACTTATCACCCGTTCTCAGTTTTTCTACCCTTTTGTAGCCCTATGCAACAAATTACATATCTGGGATCCTGATCCGGTATCATATACCTAGGATGCGGAGGATACTGAGAAACAGTTCTGTATAATGAACACACCCGAAGATGATGCATCATCATGCACTCTCTTCGTTTGGGCGGCACGGGAAATCTAGTATTCCCCAATTTCCTGCTCTGTCTTATAACAATTATAAGTTGGAGCGGGACCAACGTTCCCCAGCTCAGTATAACAAGCGGGTTCGGTCAATAATCCGTATTATTATCTTGATTAAGGCGTGATGTGGTCGCTAACAGGAGAGAGAGAGAAGAAAACACTCAGCGTGCGCTCTTGCAAGAATAGATTGGTTATTATTTTATCTAATCAGGATGGCTCCCACTGCTTTTTATCAAATCTTCCTTCAAACCCTAAAAGGAAAGACTAGCCGGGATTAATTACACACTACAAGTTCGCCAATCTTTCAGCCAGGCCAGTGTCGGTACTTTGAGGGAGGTCCCCCGTGCTTTCGCACGAACCTAATTAATGTAAACCTCGTTTTCCCAGAGGCGTAACCTCGTTAACACCTTTCTAGACACCTACTTGATCGGCTAATTGTAATGTATAAAACTCTCCCAGGAGTAACTCTTACTCACAGCGGGTATCGGGATCCAACTATCTCATAGAAGGTATGCAATCTCATTGCAAATTTCAACACTTGAAATTCCCGATAATATTTTGCCCCAGGCGATCTATGACCTTGACTGAGTCAACAAACCATAGACCGCAAGTAAAGTTCAACCCGTCATTTCCTGATTGAATTAAACCCACCCGCACGACCCTTGACTGAGTCAACAAGGCCGCACGACTACCCTAATCCAATCTGCATCATATGCATAAGCAGATAAATAGTAATCAGCTACCGCACACTACGCCTTGACTGAGTCAACAAACGCAGCACGAATACTAACTATTACTTATCTGAAATGACGAAGGGCTACGTCAGGTTTTTAAGAAAACCCTTTGCGTAATGAACTTTATATCGTTGTAGAATCAAATGAATTTTAAAATGGAGTGCTTTTGAGGCTTTTCTAGTTTTGCTAAAGGAGTCACTCCCGGTGAAGGGATCGTCGGTCCTTTCCTCGTCGAATGAGGTGCGGGATATATCATATATATCACTGTGTAAAGCAAAAATAGTTAAAAGCAATTATAAGACAAACCGAATGTGTAGCATCTGCCAGTCATTGCTAAAGAAGTCACTCCCGGTGAAGGAATCTCGGTCCTTTCCTCATCGAATAAGGTGCAGGATATATCACATATACCGCTGTGCAAAGCAAGAACTGTAGCTACCTGTTTTATTTTGAAATTCGATTCTACAACATCTTAGGTTTCTTTTATTTCATTAATCACATTAATGAAGTCCCATCATTTAAGTACCTAAACATCACAGATAAATACGACGTACACTTATGCCATCCGCATTCGCCTCGATGTCCCCTCGTGCACCGTTAGGTTAGGTAACTAACGACAGAGCGGGGCAGGGCTAGCGCGGGTGTAAAACATAAGTAATGTCTATATAATATATCATATATACTAAATACTGTATCTATCACAGAACATCACATGATCACATCACAGATATCGCAGCAGAAGAATCATATGAAATATTGGATATACTAGGACGTCCGTGTTTTCAATACGAGCCAGTATAAAACACGGATTCCACGGTCGTGATGAATAGCCAAACCCACACCCCTAGACCCCTACGAGAGCGGCAAGCAACCCTACCAATTCTGGAGTTAGGAGACCCGGACTCGACACCTCGAGTTGGTCTCCCACTGGACCCCAGAACCCGGTTACTTGTGCCCTCCTCATTGGGTCTATCCTAGTGCAGAAAAGTAAATAATATACAAACGGTGACTACTTCCGCTACCTGGAAGTGCCCCAATAAAAGAATATTACATACAAGTTTTTACATGAATGAAAATGAAAAACACTCATCTCACATAAAAACCCCCGGCTATTCAAACACGAAGATCCAATATAACATATCCAGCAACACATAACATCAAATGTCATCAACGTAAGTAAATATGCGCATCCCAATTGTCGTTGACATATAGCAACGAAACCGGCGATATCACATATTACACTTACGGTCACAGAAAAGAAAGTGTAAAACTACAACAGTTGGAATCCGCAACCACCTCAGACATCGCATGCCTTACCAAATGAATTAATTAGACATCGCATGCCTAACAATTATAAACCCCGCATTTTAGTCTCATTATCGAAAACTCTTTTCAACATTAAGTCGGGGAATTCAACAGGATTCCCGACATCCTGATCGAATGCTCGTCGCAAACTTTAGTAGGCGGCCGCACCCCCGATACCGTCGACAAAGTGCACCAAGGCGGAACACCGCTACCGCGAGCACCCGAACGGATGCTTTCGGCGACGGGGTTCTCCTACAGTCACTTGGTCGGGGCTATGGGGCGAGGCTGTCTATTAAGTTTACCCGGCGAGTATCCGCGTACGCTACGTGATTGCGACGGTCTTTTGATCACATCAAAATTCCGTGGCAACCGATCAAGTGAGACTAAATTGCTATGTTTATAACATTCATCCAGTTATCACATAACTGTTTGTGAATTCCAATTATTGTATCCCATTCCAGATAATTAGAAAATGTTAAACTTTCCGATTGAACATTTGAACACCCAAGTTTTCCCGATACAGATCAACACATGAAACAAGTCTAACAACATTTCGTTCGTGCCTCAGTACCAATGGTCCAGCCGTAGAAGGGTCAAGCCAACGCCTCACATGTGGCACGCCGTACTGCCCCAAACCCGAAGGTTCAAAGGGCAGTTCAAGACGGTCACATAATCGAGTTAAGGTTTGTTGTCTTCTAGAGGGTCCATTGCATTACTCGCACTACTTAGAACGTCGTTAAACCACGGAAAAATCCAACACTTGGAAATTTCCCGACATGGGAAAAATTGGGTATTTATATCCGGTCGAACTTTTTAACATATTCTAAAATTTATCTGGAAAGCCACACCGACAAAATTTGAAACCCCGATCGAAACACCGAATCCCCAAAACAACTCCAGAAATTTCAACTCTTGAAAAAAATATTAAAAATACCCAGGAAAACCAGTACTGTTAAATAGGAGTTACTGTGCAACCATTACCTCACTACACGACAAAACGGCCGCGCTTCCGCCGCACGAGCCATGCTCGTACCGCGGAAACGCGGTGGGAAAGTTGAATTAGGTCCACGAAATTTACAGTAATTCCTAGAAAACCCTGCTTGATTTTCTGGATATTTTTAATCTTGAAAAATCCACAATTTTAAAATCTGGACAGAGAGCAATTTTGGGTTCGTGTTTTCAGTTCGATCGGACTTCAAATTCCGTCTGGACTTCGCCTAAGGCTCTAGCTAGGCTCTGATACCACTGTAGGGTTCCTAGGCACTCTAGTGAGGTCTCACAAGGCATCGAACATGCCAATTTCAAAAATTAACAGTGCCGAGAGACCCGACTACGGATCGTTTGCTAGAAATCTAGGCGAAAACAAGCTAGTTAACACTTAACTAATGGGATATCTGAAATACAACCTTTGTAGATCTGGTGCTCCACCTCCATAGCTCCGCAAAGAAGTCGTCTCCGCTGTCCAAAAGGAATCCGGGCTCTAGAGTCAGCTTCGTCGGAGAAAAAGCGAGCTAGGTCGTCGATGTCCATGCCGAAGATGATCTACGTCGAGGCATCGCTAAATCAAGCTCCACCTTCACCAAGCCCTAAAAACTTGTGAAGGAAACACACTCTACTACTTGGCTAGAGGTAGAGGATGAAGAAATAGGAAGTGGGTAGACTTTAGATTTGGATTTCTCACTCATTTGCTCAATTCACCATTGATGAAGAAAGCTTTTTCTTCTTGAGTTCAACGAAGAAGAAGAAGAAAAATTATGATAAGATAATTCTAAAATGAAAAGAATAATCCATTCTTATCATCTTAGAACCATGGTTTAGTGTAGAGAATTAATCATGGTTGAGTGGTATGGTTAGGGTTAAGGATGAGATAAGAATGGTGGACTAAGTCAAAGCTTCATGAAGCTTTAACTAAACAACAAATGAAGCCACCATTCTTTTCTCTTCCTTTTATTCATTTATCAAAAATAAATGGATAACTAAATAAGATAAATGAATAACAAATAATAAACCCTAACGATTTCATTAACCAAGGTTTAATACTTTACACTTAACCAAAAAGCATGTATCATCAAACATGATACAAGCAAGTGCACAAAATCATATCACATATATAATGCGCACATCCCGAGTGAGAAAATCCATTTAAAGTGAACCAATACTAGTTAGTGCAAAGTATTATATCAAATATATAATTATGCATTAAATCATTAAATCAACACTTGATTCAATGATCCGGTCATGTCGCACACAACCGACTAGTATACAATGTATCGACTTATCGAATCAACGCTTGAATCGATAACTAGGTTATATCGCATACAACCATTCGACACATTGATCGCGAGAATGAAATACGGTATCACATACACGCATTATTCTCGGTCCCGCACATATCTCATATGCGCTCCTATTTCGTTTCGCTTGAGCCAGGAAACCTCTGTGTAGGACTCTAAAGACTCGTCAATACTCCGGCAGCAGATGATGATCATATCAAGCACCCACAAGCCGCAAGCGGTCTGCCAAACGTAACGGCCACCCGGGTATTGAGCGATCTGAAGATCGACGAGCAAGCCCGCTCACACTCCAGTGAATCCGACCAGTAACACTACCGTACAGTCCGGTCTGATCGTCTGATATGTCGCATATCTCGCCTAGGGGTGGTAAACGTCAGACCCCAATAGCTCGATAAGTCGTGTCGATACGAGGTCTATAACAATTCGAGAAACTACTGGTAACACTTACCAGTAAATCTCAGCAACCCTGGCCAGGGATTTCCTGTTATAGCCAATCGAACACAGCGCAACATCAACCCCCTATACCGGGAGAGACGAATCCCCTCCTATCGCTCATTGCCTCCATGTGACTCGGGACTGTACCCAAAAACCACCGTTTTGCACGCCCTCTTGGATGCGGTAAGATGGAAATCAAAGCACAGTAGGAACCACACAAGACTCTATGACGATCTCGGGTCAACAGAGTACTCTGTACCAGTGTCACCAGAGAACTGCCATCTGACGTGAGGTATAATTCCATCTGGGAGTTCTCGGCGAGTCCGTCCAGTGTACCCAGTCTCCACTGAGCACCCGTATATCATCTCTGATGTCAAACACCGATGGATATGGGATCATCCATCGCCCATCTGTATGGGTCGAGAAGGTATACGCTAGTCTACTCTGGTATATCGATGCCCCGTCTCGATATACCCACGACTAGGGACTTTGAAGGATGTACTTATAGACTACCATGTCCCCACTAGTATGATCCGCATCATAGTCCAGATAGTCAAGTACACATCCTAAGGGCTTTACCAACATGTAACAGAGAGACAATCAGTATACACGTTAAGGTAAAGAGCAACCAGATAGCATACTATCATGTTGAGCAAGAAAGTCCTCCCAATATATGTCCCAGCATTCACTACTATATACATCCAATGTACAGTAATGGCCTCTAAGGCATACATATAACTAACACCATGTGTTTTCTTGGTTCTGAGTGTGACATGTGAAACCCGATTCGAGGAGGCGGATGATTCCGTTTGCGGGTACATGGTGGGCCCGGTATGGTACCCCGGGGTGAGAGATATTTTGTGTGGATGACGATGAGCCTGGCAGGGGTGCACTACCTACCGGTGATAGTATTTGGGCTCAGCGGATATCCGGAGGATACCGACCGGAGTCGAGAGATGATATAGGCCGATCCGGACTAACGGAGCCCGTGGGCCGATCCGGACTGACGGAGCCCGAGATATGAGGATTTACGTGTCGATGCTGGACACGGGTTTCATGATGTTTTCGGGTGTTGATGTTGGACATCCAGGTTCCATGATTTTGATGTGTCGCAAGGGGCACCGTTGATTTATATCCTCATACTTACATGCATACATACATTGATTATATGGTTGGACGAGATCCACCTGCATACATACATTAATTATATGGTTGGACGAGATCCACATGTACACATACATTGATTATATGGTTGGACGAGATCCACATGCATACAGACATTGGTTATATTGTTGGATTATATCCGCATACATATAGGTATTGATTACATTGTTGGCACATATGATGAACCGGTCACCCTAGATATCATAGTATTGCCTTTATGATATAGTTGACCTAGGAATCGTTGTTTATTCGATTTCTACTTGTAGATGTTTTTCTATTCACGAGTTGGCAACTCATCCCCGTTGTGCCACAGTTCTTGCAGGTTGACTGCAAGGATCGGTAGCGGCATCGCTGGCACACAGTTGCTTTTGGGTGATTTGCTTGGTAGGTGGGACATTTGTATTATACCCACTCTTGTATTTATATTTCTTATTGTATCTAGTCAACTCCATCAAATCAAAACTAGTATTTGTATAAGTAATGAGACCTAGTAAGATTTATCGTGCGAGACTTGAGCGATGGGTTTTATGTTCGCTTTTGGGGTTGATATCTCGCTTTATTCTTTATCATTTGTGGTGATCTTCGCCGTTGAGCGTCGTATACTTATATATACTGTCTTCAATGGTTGTGATCTGCCAGTTGGCGAAGAGCTAGTTCCCGCTTGGAGATGCCTTTATTTTATCTTGTATTGTGGTTTTGGATCAAAATATACAAAGGAGGTGCTGCCAAAATTTTTTTAAGACGAAACATGTTTTAAAACTAGTAAATTTCATTTGCATTATTTATGTCCTTTTTCCATGCATTTAAGAAAACTTGCTTTCATTATACCTTTATTTTCTTTAAAAGGTTTAGATTTCTGGGTTTCAGCTTACTTGAATTCCGTTACGCCTTTAGACGTTGCTGTAAGTCCACGTTACCTCTCCCGGTACTTACGGGCTTGCGGAAATGAAGAAAAACGATTTTTCAAGAGGTGGTAGCATGGACTCAAAATACGGATCTTTGTTAAACAACTACCTAACAACCTAACTTGAGATTTACCTACTCCGTTAGGGGGTTATACCTTTCTTGAACTCTTTCGTCTTCAACTCTTTGCGGTGTACGGATCGGCTTCACCTCGTCGTCTCCTTGCGCCGAAGATGGATCCACCTGAAAACTTCTACCTTTGGCTTCTTCTTCGAACCTGAATAAACTAGAACACTTGGTTTGCTAAACCTTGTGAACTAGGATGAGTAGAGAAGTGATATGGGTTTTCTTTTATCTCTAAGGCAAAGTTTCTCAACTCATGAGAGAGAGTTGCCGTGAGCTAGAGAGAGCAAGAGGAAGAGCAAGAGGGAGAGCTTAAGCAAGAGAGAGAAAGCAAATGAGAGAATGAGTAAGTCTTTTGTCATCCAAGCTCTCATAATCAAAAACCATCATAACAAAAAATAGTAATCAAGTATTATGTGATGGTTCAAGTCAAAATGGCCATATCATTTCATGCACTCATTTTGCAAGAAGAAACAAGCAAGCAAAAGTCTTTGCCATGAAATGATAGCCATTGTCATGATGATGGTCAACTAGTCCAACCTAGTCAACCGGTCAACAAAGTCAACAAGTCAACCCCTCAACAACCATGTCACTATAATACTTAATTAATATTATTGTTAATTATATTTCTTATTCTCATAAAGGTTTAGCCAAAAGTCAATAGTCAACAGTCAACAGTAAGCAACCCCAATGAGAATCCTCTGCCTCTGTCTCTCTGTCAACTGTGCATACACACCCGCATCCGCGTTCCGAGGAACACGAATACAAACGAGATAAAACCAATGCCAAAACATACACTAGGATCTGGCTTAAACCAAAGCCCGCTAGTGTTAACTGTCCGGACACTAAACGTGCACTAGTGCACGGATGTGACCGAACCCTGTCGCAAAACCAAACGACCTGTCGCAAAACCATGCGACCTCTACTCTTTTGCCTAAAGGCGAATAGCTTTCTGTGTGGGACTCTAAAGACTCGACACTACGGTGGCAGTGGGTTTAACCACAGACCGTAAGCGGCACTAGCTGTGCGTAACGGTCCCCAGGTAGATGCCGACAAGAAGACTGACGAGGTGAAACCCATCTGAACTCCTACCGAGCCTGAATGTGACAATCTCCATACAGTCCGGTCTGTTCGTCTGATAACATCGCATGGCGGGCCTAGGGGCGGTAAACGTCAATCCCCTAATAGAGGTACAAGTCGTGTCGGAGTGTAGCCCAGAACACCCTGAGATAACACTGGAAACTTACCAGTATATCTCGCTTGCCCTGGCCAGGGAATACTTGTGTAATGGCTCTCCTAGAAACAGCGCGATGTCAACCCCCAATACCAGGAGAGACGAATCCTGTCTAACCGTCACTGCCTCCAAGTGCTTCGGGACTGCACCCAACTACTACCTGTTTGCACGAATCCTTTGAGCCGTGGTAGGGTAGTAATCAAAGTACAGTGGGAACACACTCGAGGCGAAGTGACAGTGTCAAGTCAGCGGACTAAGCTGTACTCATGTCACCTGGGAACTGATAACTGACGATAGGTATAGTACCAACCAACAGTTCCTAACGAGTCATGTCCAGTGTACTCGTAACCTAACGAGCACCCGCATACTATCTCAAGTACGACGTACTGACGGCTGTGGGACAGACCGTCTCCCACACTGGGATGAGAAGTGCATACGCTAGTCTACTCCGGAGTATCGATGCCCTGTCTCGATAGTCCTATGACTAGGGACCTGCATAAGGATGTGCTTGTGGATTACCCAGCCCCCACTAGTGTGATTGCCATCACAACGCTGGTAATCAAGCAAAGATCCTAAGGTCTCCACTAATGTGTATAGGTGATATACTAAAATAAACACATTTACACATTAAAGCAGAAACAAACCAAGTAGCATACTACTATATTGAGCAAGATTGTCAATACAAGGTGAATATCCAAATCTTCCATTAAGTAATATACAAACTAGTATGATACAGTAATGGCCTCTAGGGCATATACACTCAGAATCTCCCACTTGCACTAAGGCCATGTACTGGCTTATCGAAGACCTATCATCTCAATCAGCCGCTCGAACTGAGTCTGGGGTAAGGCCTTTGTGAGTGGATCAGCAGTGTTATCTTCCGTAGAAACTCTCCGAACCTCGATCTCCTGGCGACCCACGATCTCCCTGATCAGGTGATACCGCCTCAAGATGTGTCTGGATTTCTGATGGGACCTGGGTTCCTTCGCTAAAGCTATAGCCCCGTTGTTGTCGCAATACAACGGTATTGGATCAACAATGGACGGAACCACCAGAAGTTCCGTTAAGAACTTCCTTATCCAGACGGCTTCTTTTGCGGCATCTGCAGCAGCGATATATTCCGCTTCCATCGTCGAGTCAGCAACAGTTTCCTGTTTGGAACTCTCCCAACACACCGCCCCTCCATTGAGGGTAAAGACATAACCCGACATGGACTTGGAATCGTCCTTGTCACTCTGGAAGTTGGAGTCAGCAAAGGCCTCGATCTGTAGGTCTTTTCCGCCGTACACCAAGAACATCTCCTTAGTCCTTCTCAGGTACTTGAGAATGTTCTTTACCGCTATCCAGTGTTTCTCCCCAGGGTTTGACTGATACCGGCTTACCACACTCAGTGCATAAGCTACATCTAGTCTGGTACACAACATCGCATACATTATAGAGCCTACCGCAGAAGCGTAGGGTATAATAGACATGCGATCCCTTTCCAAATCAGTCTTGGGAGACATCTCTTTGGAAAGGGTGATCCCGTGCCAAGCCGGTAGATTACCGCGCTTGGAATCTTCCATACTAAATCTTTTCAGTATGGTGTCGATGTACCTGGACTGTGAGATTCCCAGTATCCTCTCGGATCTGTCACGATAGATCCGGATCCCCAGAATGTATGAGGCATCACCCAGGTCTTTCATGGAGAACCTGTGTGACAAGAACCTTTTGACAGATTGTAGCATAAGAAAGTCATTTCCTATTAAGAGAATGTCATCCATGTATAAAACGAGGAATACTACAGTTCTCGCTACAAATCTACTATAGATGCATGGTTCATCTGGATTTTTGATAAGCCAAATTCTTTTGACCGTCTCATCAAAACAGATGTTCCAACTCCGCGATGCATGCTTTAGTCCGTAGATGGACTTAAGCAACTTGCACACCTTTCCGCTGCTCCCACTCTGAATGAAACCCTCTGGCTGGTCCATATAAACACACTCCTCTAAATTTCCATTTAGAAAAGAGGTCTTTACGTCCATCTGCCAAATCTCATAATCGTTGAAGGCGGCAATGGGAAGAAGGATCCGAATGGATTTCAGCATAGCTACTGGAGAAAAGGTCTCGTCATAGTCCAAACCAGGTCTTTGACGAAAACCCTTTGCAACCGGTCTAGCTTTATAGGTCTCAACCTGTCCATCTACACCAATCTTCCTTTTGAAGATCCACTTGCATCCTACGGGTTTTACCCCATCTGGAGCAATGTCCAACGTCCATACTTTGATGGTGTACATGGACTCCATTTCGGTCTGCATTGCATCCAGCCATTTTACCTAGTCAGCGCTCTGAATGGCCTGTTGGAAGCTAGTCGGCTCATCACTATCAATGATGCAATCCTCTCTATCCCCGTCTATGAGAAAACCGTAGTATCTCTCGGGCGGATGAGACTGCCTACTACTCCTGCGGAGCGGCGCAGGAATGTCATGATCTTTAGAACCTTCTGGTTCTACTAAGCTTTCAGTAATAGCTCGTGGTTCTGGAATTTCTTCCAGTTCTATTGCGCTCCCACTTATCTGATTCTCCAAAAACTGAGTTTCCAAGAAGTGGGCATGCCGGGAAACAAAAACCTTTTGTTCCTCTTCGTAATAGAAGAAATATCCCTTGGAGTTCTTTGGATATCCCACAAACTTGCACTGTACTGAGCGTGCCTCGAGCTTGTCCGCATGCTGCTTTTTGACAAAAGCTGGACTTCCCCATGTCTTAATGTGATTAAGATAGGGTCTCTTCCCACACCACATCTGATATGGTGTAGTAGGCACAATCTTAGTTGGAACTCGGTTCAAAAGGTATTCAGCCGATTCTAGTGCATATCCCCAGAATGATCGCGGTAACTCAGCGTTACTCATCATGGACCGTACCATATCCAATAGGGTGCGGTTCCTTCTCTCCGATACACCGTTATGTTGTGGGGTGTATGGAGGAGTAAGCTGAGAGAGAATTCCATTCTCTTTTAAGTAATCCAGGAACTCGGCACTTAAGTATTCACCACCTCGATCAGATCTCAGTGTTTTGATACTTTTGCCTGTTTGTTTTTCTACTTCATTCTTATATTCCTGGAATTTTCCTAAGGCTTCGGATTTATGTTTCATCAAGAAGACATAACCGTACCTTGAAAAGTCATCCGTAAAAGTAATGAAGTAAGAATAACCACTTCGTGCATGCGTAGACATTGGACCGCACACGTCGCTGTGTACGAGTCCCAAGAGCTCGCTCGCTCTTACTTCGTGTCCAGTGAACGGAGTCTTTGTCATCTTTCATTTGAGACAGGATTGACAAGTTGCATATGATTGATATTCGAACGGATCCAAATATCCTTCTGTATGTAACTTCGTCAACCTTCTCTCATTGATGTGACCCAGTCTACAATGCCATAAGAAAGCCTGATTTGTTTCCGGAGACTTTCTTTTGTGTGTATTTTGGACATTGAAAATCTGTGGTTGGTTTAATACGTATATATCATTGCTTAATGTACCTGACCCAATCAGAACTTGATTAAGGTGAATGTTTACAACATTACTTACAAACGCAAATTCATAATCTTCGTTATATATTAAAGATACAGAAACGATATTACAAGTTGCATTGGGTACAAAAAAGCAATTACGTAAAACGAAAACATGTCCATCTGACATTCCCAGGTGATAGTCCCCTACGGCCTTAGCATCCATGCTAGCTCCGTTTGCAACTTTGAGGGTCATGTCACCTGCCTTCAAAAACCTACGCTTTCTCAACGCCTGCAAAGAATTACAGATATGAGATCCTGATCCGGTATCCAATACCCAGGAAGTAGAGTTTATTGATAGAAAGTTTTCAATAACATACACACCTGAAGCTAAAGCCGCAACTTGCTTCTGATCCTGTGTTCTGGCCTTCCAAGCCCTGCAATCTTTCTTCCAGTGTCCACTCTTGTGACAGTAAAAGCACTCGTCCTTCCCTATAAGCTTCCCCGTTACCTTTGTTGCTTTTGCCTTTCCCTTCGTATCCACTTTACTAACACCGCCCTTTGGTTTGGCGGGGGCTTTCTTCTTCTTTCCCTTGGCTTTCGCCTTGGACATAGAAGTGGAAGATCCTCCTACAAACAAAGAGGATGTTTCCCTACCTTTTTGTAGGGTGCCCTCTGCACTCCTCAGCATGTTGAGGAGTTCTGAAAGTTCAACTTCCTTTTCTTGCAAGTTGAAGTTCAGGATAAACTGGGCGTAAGTGGAAGGAAGGGACTGGAGAATCAAGTCCATGTAGAGCTCGTTCTCTAACGTGGTCCCTAGGTCCGCGAGCTCCTCAATGAAGCCAATCATCTTAAGCACGTGTTCCGCTACCGATGATCCGACGGCCAATCTCGCTGAAAACAGCTTCTTCAACACTTCGTATCTGGCGATACGAGATTTCTCTCCATACAGTTCTTTTGTATGGATAAATATGGATTCGAGGTTCATATTCTCGTGCCTCCTCTGATGTTCGTTGTCCATAGAGGAAAGCACCTGGCCTTCGCGCAATCGATTTCCCAGGTCTTTATGGATTTCCCTATCCACGACGCTGGTTTTGGGACCTGGGACAGGGGGAGCTTTGGTGGTAAGAAGATACCCCAACTTGTCATAAGTGATTGCCATTTTGACATTCCTGAGCCAATCTTTATAGTTTGGCCCTATCAGTATATTTTTATCTAGTAGTAACTTAAGTCCGGTCATGATGTTTGGTCGCTGCAATTAGGAGAGAGAGAAGAAACACTTTAGCATGATGCTTTTGCAAGTTTAGAGTGGTTTTTAATTTGTCTAAACAGGATGGCTCCCACTGTCTCTCGAATCCCTCCTAAAACCAAAAAGAAAGAATTAGTCAGGATCAATATCATCGTACAATACTTGCTTAACCGTTCAGCCAGGCTAGTGTCGGTACTTCGAGGGAGGTTTTCCAACTCTTTCGCGAAGTTCCTTAATTAAATAACCTCTTTTCCCTAGGGGCGTAGCCCCGCTAACACTTTTCTAGACACCTACTTGGTTTATAGCATTGATCGTTAAGTGAGAAATTTCCCGAGGAGTAGCATATACTCACAGTAGGATCGGGATCCAAATATCATTGCGTGACAAAACTGATGGAATCCTACCAGAATCATCACACTCCAAATGGTATGCAGCTCTAGCAAGTTTAAGTTCTTTTGAAACTCCCGATGTGGATTTTTGCCCCATGCTCTTATGACCTTGACTTTGGCCAACAAATCATAAGTCACATGTCAAGTTCTACCCGTCATTCTCCAGGTTAATTTGAGCCTACCCGCACATACCCTTGACTTTGGCCGACAAGGTAGAACGACTGCCCCAAACCAACGCATCTATCTATGCTGCACATGAATACCCAATAGCTACCAATCACTATGCCTTGACTTTGGCCAACATACATAGCTTGAATACTTATTGACCATTCATGTGAAACGACGGAGGGCTACGAATGGTTTTGGCGAAACCGTGAACGTAGTGAACTTGATATAATCAAAGGAACGAGATAGCTTTTAAAAAAGGAGTGGTTTAAGCTCCGCGTTTAAAAGTTATTTTGAAAAGAAACCGAGTGGTTTTTGAATGTGTTCCAACGACTTTTACTTGGTTTATTTTTCTTGCATTAATTTTAATGCGTCCCATCATTTAATCCTACCATTGCAGAAAACAACCAAAATATGACGTACGCTTATGCCATCCGCATTCGCCACGGGGCCCGTCATTACCCGTTAGGTTACTTAACTAACGACAGAGCGGGGGCTGGACTAGCGCGGATGCAAAACATAAGCAACGCCTAAATAATATCATATATAGATATATTGCAATGATAGCCATTTCAGATCACAGATGAACACATTGGATATACTAGGAATCCGCAATTCGTACGAGCCTGTAACGAAAAGCGGATTACACGGTCGCGATGAATAGCCAATACCCCACCCTAGACCCCTACGGGTACGGCAAACTACCCGCCAAATATCCGAAGCGGAGCAACCTCCTTCAACGACGTGAGTTGGCCACTCGGCACTTCGAGATATCCGGTAGTTTGTGTACCCCACCTTGGGTTTATCCTAGGAACAAAAACAGTAAAAGAAATTATACAATGACGGCTACAACCTCACCCCGGTTGTGCGGCCAAAAATAATGTTACATCAATTACAAATTTACATGAATTGAAAGAAAAAGAAAAAAAACTCTCATCTCACAACCCCCTGGCTATTCATCCGCAACAATCCAATGAATTCATATACACATACCATCAACATTACAGATCACAGGTATGTATAACCCCCACTAATCGACGTATAGAGATTATCAGACGTTCAATACATATAACACATCACAAATATAAACCCGTTAGCTTTAGTCTTTAGAAACTCGATTAAAATACGGTTTTTTAATCCCTAAAAACAAACTTTTCTTTCTGTAAAATCTGGGCTGAAAAAACATACTCCAAAAATCCCAAAATACCCCATAAAGTTTACTGCAGTGAAACCGATCCACGGCCGAGTCAACTAGGCCGCGGATTCACGGCAAGAAGCTGTTCTTGCCGCGGAACCGCGGTGAGTTGGTCGGTTCTATGGATCGTTTTTCTGCAGTGTACTATAAAAACCCTGAGTCGATTTTTCGTATATCTCAAATAATTTTTACAGCAGTTTAAAAATCGACAGAAAGTTTGTGTTCCGGGCGTATTTCGCGACTTTTTCTCCGATCGAATTTCTAGTTACTTTGCTAACATGTTAGATAGTGTTTAACTAGGCTCTGATACCACAGTAAGTCCACGTTACCTCTCCCGGTACTTACGGGCTTGCGGAAATGATGAAAAACGATTTTTCAAGAGGTGGTAACATGGACTCAAAATACGGATCTTTGTTAAACAACTACCTAACAACCTAACTTGAGATTTACCTACTCGGTTAGGGGGTTATAGCTTTCTTGAACTCCTTCGTCTTCAACACTTTGCGGTGTACGGATCGGCTTCACCTCGTCGTCTCCTTGTGCCGAAGATGGATCCACCTGAAAGCTTCTACCTTTCGCTTCTTCTTCGAACTTGAAGAAACTAGAACACTTGGTTTGCTAAACCTTGTGAACTAGGATGAGTAGAGAAGTGATATGGGTTTTCTTTTATCTCTAAGGCAATGTTTCTCGACTCATAAGAGGGAGTTGCCATGAGCTAGAGAGAGAGCAAGAGGGAGAGCTCAAGCAAGAGAGAGAAAGCAAATGAGAGAATGAGTAAGTCTTTTGCCATCCAAGCTCTCATAATCAAAAACCATCATAACAAAAAATAGTAATCAAGTATTATGTGATGGTTCAAGTCAAAATGACCATATCATTTCATGCACACATTTTGCAAGAAGAAACAAGCAAGCAAAAGTCTTTGCCATGAAGTGATAGCCATTGTCATGATGATGGTCAACTAGTCCAACCTAGTCAACCGGTCAACAAAGTCAACAAGTCAACAAAGTCAACCCCTCAACAACCATGTCACTATAATACTTAATTAATATTATTGTTAATTATATTTCTTATTCTCATTAGGGTTTAGCAAAAAGTCAATAGTCAATAGTAAACAGTCAACAACCCCAATGAGAATCCTCTGCCTCTGTCTCTCTGTCAACTGTGCATACATACCCGCATCCACATTCCGAGGAACACGAATACAAACGAGATAAAACCAATCCCAAAACGTACACTAGGATCTGGCTTAAAGCAAAGCCCGCTAGTGTTAACTGTCCGGACACTAAACGTGCACTAGTGCACATATGTGACCGAACCCTGTCGCAAAACCATGCGACCTCTACTCTTTTGCCTAAAGGCGAATTGCTTTCTGTGTGGGACTCTAAAGACTCGACACTACGCTGGCAGTGGGTTTAACGACAGACCGCAAGCGGCACTAGCTGTGCGTAACGGTCCCCAGGTAGATGCCGATATGAAGACTGACGAGGTGAAACCCATCTGAACTCCTACTGAGCCTGAATGTGACAATCTCCATACAGTCCGGTCTGTTCGTCTGATAACATCGCATGGCGGGCCTAGGGGGCGGTAAACGTCAGTTCCCTAATAGCGGTACAAGTCGTGTCGGAGTGTAGCCCAGAACACCCTGAGATAACACTGGAAACCTACCAATATATCTCGCTTGCCCTGGCCAGGGACTACTTGTATAATGGCTCTCCTAGTCACAACGCGATGTCAACCTCCAATACCAGGAGAGACGAATCCTGTCTAACCGTCACTGCCTCCAAGTGCTTCAGGACTGCACCCAACTACTACCTGTTTGCACGACTCCTTTGAGCCGTGGTAGGGTAGTAATCAAAGTACAGAGGGAACACACTCGAGGCGAAGTGACAGTGTCAAGTCAGCGGACTAAGCTGTACTCATTTCACCTGGGAACTGATAACTGACGATAGGTATAGTACCAACCAACAGTTCCCAACGAGTCATGCCCAGTGTACTGGTAACCTAACGAGCACCCGCATACTATCTCTAGTACGACGTACTGACGGCTGTGGGACAGACCGTCTCCCACACTGGGATGACAAGCGCATACGCTAGTCTACTCCGGAGTATCGATGCCCTGTCTCGATAGTCCTACGACTAGGGACCTGCATAAGGATGTGCTTGTGGATTACCCAGCCCCCACTACTGTGACTGCCATCATAACGCTGGTAATCAAGCAAAGATCCTAAGAGCTCCACTAATGTGTATAGGTGATATACTAAAATAAACGCATGTACACATTAAAGCAGAAACAAACCAAGTAGCATACTACTTTATTGAGCAAGATTGTCAATACAAGGTGAATATCCAAAGCTTCCATTAAGTAATATACAAACTCGTATGATACAGTAATGGCCTCTAGGGCATATACACTAACAGTTGCGTAATTCAAGTGCTGGTCATGAGCTAATACTTCGGGTCGTGACAAGCCTAGTGCCGAAGCATAGGGTATCCCTTGTATGCGAGCTCTCTCCAAATCAGTCTTGGGAGACATCCTTTTGAAGAGAGTGATTCCTGAGTAAGTGGGCGAACCACCACGCTTAGAATCTTCCATACTAAACCCCTTTAATATGGTGTTAATGTACCTAGATTTGGGACACTCCCAACATCCCTTAGATCTATCTCTATAGATCTTAATCCTCAAGATGTAGTAGGTATCACCCAGATCTTTCATGATGAATCCTCATGATAAGAGGAGCTTGTGTAGGAAACCCATTTCCTATCAAGAGTATGTCATCTACGTACAATACGAAGAAAACAATCTTACTCTCTACAACCTTCTTGTATATACAAGGTACATCTACCTTTTTGATGAAGTCAAACTCTTTGACTGCCACATCAAAACAGATGTTCCAACTCCACGATGCATGCTTTAATCCTAATGGACTTAAGCATAGCCACTGAGAGAAAAGGTTTCATCATAAACCACACCTGGTTATTGACGAAAACCTTTTACTACAAGTCTAGGTTCGAAAGTCTCAATTTTTCCATTTACACCAAGAGTCTTCTAAAGATCCACTTGCTCCCGATGGGTTTTACCCCTTCAGGTGCAACATTCAAAGTCTTGCTTTGTTGGTGTACATGGATTCCATCTCAGATCGCATTGCATCCAGCCATTTCACAGAGTCCCTACTCGTGATGGCATGCCAGAACCTAGTTGGGTCATCATCTACCATAATGCAATCCTCGCTCCCACCGTCACTGAGGAAACCGTAGTATCTCTCAGGTGGATAAGGAACCCTACCAGATTCACGGAGAGGATGAGGTTCGTTGGAGACTATTGAATCCTTTGGTTCCACTAAATCATTAGCCGTTAGTTTGTCTAGCTGGAACTCCTTCCAGTTCTACCTCATTACCACAAATTTCTTCCATAAGAAATTCCTTTTCTAAAAAGGTGGCATGTTGAGAAACAAAACACCTTTTCTCCTCAGTGTGGTAGAAGATATTCCCTCGCGAATATTCAGGATATCCAACAAACTTATAAAGAACTGACCTTGCCTCGAGCTTGTCCGGATTTTTCTTTTCAACAAAGCCGGACAACCCCATATATTAACTCGTTTATGACACGGTCTCTTCCCATTCCATATCTCATATGGAGTGGTATGCATAGATTTGGACGGAACCCCATTCAATAGGTATGCAGCCTCTCAAGTGCATAACTCCAAAAGAAAATAGGAAACTCAGCAGTACTCATCATAGAGCGCACCATATCTAATAGGGTGCGTTTCCTCCGCCCCGATACACCGTTGTACTGTGGTGTACACGAAGGAGTAAGCTGAGAGAATCCCATTCTCTTTTAGATAATCCAGGAACTCCGTGCTCAAGTATTCTCTTCCCCGATCACATCGAAGGACTTTAATACTTCTACCCGTGTCACGACCCGAAATAGCACGTGACTGGCACTTGAATTATATGATGTCTATAGGACCCTTTCTAATTCAAGTAAGCCAAAAATCCAAGAAATCTAAACCATTTGAAAAGAAAGAGAAGGAAAAGTTTAGTTTTAAAGCAAGTGGTTTAACAAAATAAGCCGAAGTATGCATTTTCAAAACAGCAAGTCTTTTCTAAAAATTTCGGCAGAGTTTCCTTTGTAAATACTGGCCCCAAACGGGTACAACATGCATAATATAAAGGCATCCCCAAGTGGGAGCTAGCTCTTCGTCAATTGACCGTCACAGCCATGCAGGAAATATAATATACAACGCCCAAGGGCGAGGATCAAAACTCAAAAGGAAACCCAAAAGAAAACCATAATAATACAATGCGCAACTCTAAGGTCGAAATAATATACACTGGTGTACTAAGTCCAAAAAATATACAAGTCTGGTTGATGGAGTTACTAGATACAACTAAATATAAATAAATACAATGTTCGTCACGATGCAAGTGAATCCACCTACCAAAACAAATCACCCGGAAAGGAGCAGTGTGCCAGCAAAGCCGCCAAAAAACATGTACGGCAAAACCTGCTAGAAACTGTGGCACAACGGGGGTGAGTTGCCAACTCGTGAGTAGAAAACATCACCGAGCAGAAATCGTATGTATGACTCAATCCTAGGTCAATACGATCAAATATATAAAACCTCAAAATGATAAAGCCTGAAGCATGATAAGGTGTCAAGGGTAAACATCTATACATAAGTGTAATACCAAGTGCTCGTGTCTGTGCCTCGGGTAGCAACATATCATAAATATAAGGTATGAATGCAATATAATGAAAACAGAATACATCATAGAAGAGAAAACTGTTTTCATAATTTAGTGAGATTTCTGTATATATAAATCGAGGTATCATCAATGAAATCAACATAAAATCAGTGTCAAGCATCGACACAAAACATATATCCCAATATCACAATATCTCAGGCTCCGGCAATCCGGACAGTCCTGTATCCTCGAATCTCAATATCTAGGGCTCCGGCTATCCGGACTGGCCCATATCATCAAATCTCAAAACCTCAGGCTTCGGCAATCCAGACTGGCCTATACTCCGACCGGTATCCTCCGGATATCTGTCGAGTCACAATAAAATCACCGGTCGGTAGTGCTCCCCTGCCAGGCTCAACGCCATCATCTGCGACCATCTTGCCCCGGGGTACCGCACCAGGCCCACCATGCACCCACAGACGGTTCTTCCTCCTCCTCGAATCGGGTGTATCATATCGCTCAAGAGCCGAGATAACTCATGGTGGACTCCTCTCAAATCATATCATGAGAAAACCGTAACTTTCATTTTAAAATGATCATAAGTTTATAAAATCCTTGCGGTTTCTCCAAATCTAGAAATCTCATGGAAATCAGAAATCCCAATCTCAAAAGTAAATAAACAATGAATTTCAATAATATTGGGCTTCGCCAATCCGGACTGGCCCATAATATCATGGCAAATGAATATATAAATATGCATGGAAATCACAGTAATAAATGCAATGTCTAAGCTATCATATAAAAGCAAGCGCACTAATACCATGTCTAAACTATCAGCTAACAATTTGTACTAATGAATAGTATTTTCTAATGTGTACGTGACATGGCAATTACCGATGATGATGTGTGTGAGCCGGCAAGCAAGTGTACGTGGAGCATACGTATCATCGGTAATGGTGCTGGTGTCTTGACAGCATGAGTTTCATAATAATACAGAAACACAAATAAGCATGCAATGCGATACGAATAGTAAGAATATGCTTTATATAATCGAGTCATACAGTTTTGGCATTTGAAATAACACGAATCGTGGTGTTTAGAAAATAGGGCTACGGTGTTTTTAAGAAAAGGTACGTCTTTTGAAATAGTTGTAGTATCCCTTAGCCTGTATTTAAAATACTCACGATTCGTTAGTTTTGAAATAAGTATGATTCGAGCCCATTCTAACATCTACTAAATAAACTACAGGTTTAAACTAACAGACTAGTCGAAAAGGGTAACGAAAACCACCTAAGTCTGAGTCGATATATATATATATATAATTGTCACGACCCAATGTTTGGCCCGTGACCGGCACTTAACCACGTAACGTCTACAGGCGTAACGCGGCTAAGTAAGCCGAAACCCAGAAATCAAACCAGAAAAAAAAGTATAGAGTGCTTTAAGCTTTAAATAGAAGCATTTACTAAAATGTTAAGAAATCTTAAGTGAACAATTACCAAGATAACAATATACGACGCCGTAGCGAAGAAATGAGCAACAAGTGGGAAACATCACAGATAGAATAAACTGCACAAGTAAAGTCGGCTCACAACGAGCTCGACACCAGAATACAAATAATATACATCGTCCTCACAACTGGTCTCTAAGTCAATACATAAGTGGTAGATGGAGAGTACTAGATACAACAATGTACATAACTGAAAGATAACCAGATACCGCACAAAACCCACCTATCAGCAAAAGAGCTAGTACACCAACTGTAGGGGTATCTGTGTCAAAAGATGCAAGAACGCAGCCTGTCGCGACTACTCTGAAGGGAAACCTGCAACACTGTGGCACAACGAGGGTGAGTTGCCAACTCATGAATAGAAGATAACATATAAAGGTAATCGCGAGTATGCACGTGATGCGATACTCTAACCTATGCAACAGATAACATCTATATGATGAACTGGATGCACAAATCATGCAACAAGTGCTATCTAATAACATATCCATGTGATGAGCAAGATATGTGATAATCAGGTATAGCAATGCAATCTAACAACCCTATATAGAATGAACAGGGTATGCAATGATCGTGCAAGCATGTGTACTATATCAGGTACAATAGATACAGGATGAGATATCAATTACTACATACTGAGCATGGGAAATATAACATCTACACGGAATGTCATCGTGGAAAGTATAATCGGTACCCATCATTGCACCCAAATCCCAATACTACTTAGGCGTCGTCATCTTCCTCGGTCCTCAAATCCTGTAAATCTCATATAATCGTGAGTGCCCAACATCGGAACCCAAAATATCAAGAAATACTCGTGCCAAGCATCGACACGCAAATCCTCATATATCGGCCATCCGTCAGTTCGGATCAGCCCACGGGCTCTGTCTGCGGTATCGGCCCTCGGTCCCGCCAATACGAGTCGTCCCGTATCCATTAATCGACTCTGGTCAGTATCCTCCGGATAACCGCCAGGTCCAACCAATCACCGGTAGGTAGTAGTCCCTCTGCCAGGCTCACCGTCTACTACACAGCGAAACCGTTCTCGCCCCGGGGTACCATACCGGGTCCACCATGTACCCGTAATCTGCCACATCCAACTCCTCGATTCGGGTTCACATATATCACTCTAGCACCGAGAAAACACATGGTGGACGCACCGAAATATCATATCAAGGGAAACCGGGTTTTTAAATAATTAACTATTCTCTTTTGAAATATCCATGGTTCCCCAAATCCAGAATTAACATGGAAACAACATATCTCAATGCGTAATCTAAGCAAGTATGAAGATATCAATGTATGTGTGCACTGGTATGAATATACAGTGTGCATGTGCGCAGGTATGAAGATATCAATATATGTGTGCACTGGTATGGGTATGTGATGTATATGTGCCCAAGTATAAATATATGATGTATGTGGTACAAGTATGGGTATGTGATGTATATGGAAAATCATAACAACTTCAATAAAGCAGAATCAGTATGATATATGATTTATAGCAATCCTATAATGTGAGTGTCATGACAATCACTAACGGTGTGAGTGTAGCATATAAATCGTGCTCGTGCAACTTGAACCGTTAGTGACAGTGCAGTGTCCTATGCTATCATTTCTATATGCAACAATAAGGTATGCTACTACAGTCCATATGAACATCTATACTAAATATCCTAACACGCCCTGACGCTTAACGCCATACGGGCGATTTCCCCGTAGATGTTAAATCTACTCACCTGGTCGTGCGCTACTCGTAGCCGACCACCTGCTTCCCTTTCTTAGCTTCGTCCGACGTACCCGCCTGCGAACCAAGGATTTACACAAGAGTCCATATAAGCAACCACCTCGCAAGATGCGATATCTAAGCCAAACGATACGCTCGCGTCGCGAACTAAGCGCGCGTGTGTACGATACGTTAAAACGTGTGTACATGTCTAAAACTAACCCGACACGTCGCGACGCGCTGGATCACAGAACCCACACGCGTATCACACGTATCGCGCGAACCAAACGCACTAGAAATACGATATAACGTCCCAGATTTTCCTACAGAGAGAAACTAACAAAATTGCACATACCACTGGCCCTAAAATAACAGCAGACTCCTACCCACATAGACCCAACCCAAGACTCCCCTGTCTGGCCGCAAATTGCGGCCAGAACTATTAAACCGGAGGCCTCACTGTAGAATGGTAGCTTCGTACTCTGGTGGTGTGGTCTATACCTATCTAGTGTTCTCCAGTTAACTCAATTTTTCTCTGAAGTGACCGGGTCTAAACCAGATCACAGAGAACCAAAATCTCACCTTAAAACACTAAAATTGCACAATTTGAAACCCTATGGTATTTTGGTGTAATCTGGGGTCTAATTAGGTTTACATGGCCTCAATAACGCCTAATTAGGCTAGGTTAACCAATATTAACAACACTTAACCATAAGTCTACACAAATCACCATTTCAAGCACAAAATCTCACTTTTTATACAAACCGAAGCTAATCCTACATAAGTTAAGCAAACTAGAGAGTGAGGCTCCGAGATTATACCTTACTAGACCCTATGAAGCAGGAAGAGGGAGGAGGTGAGGATATGGAATGCTGCGGCAGCTTCTGGAGCTGCTGTTGATGTTGTTGTTGTCACTGCTTGATGCTGCTGTTGTTATTGCTGCTGCTGTCTGCTGCTGCTTCTCATGGTGCTGGGGCTGCTGCTGCTGCTAGGTGAGTGTGTGTGTATGTAAGAGTTGTGAGAATGAGAAGAAGGTGAGAAATGAGAGCACAAGTCAAAGACCCCCCCTCTCTCTCTCTTCATTTAATGAGCATGGCTCAACCATGAAGCCCATACTCCCTCTCTCTCACCAAGTCAACAAGTCCACACCATTTCTCACAAAAAAAAACAACACACATAATAAAAACCCAAATACACCTAATAAGAATTAATTAACTTAAAGAGAATGGGTTAATCTATCATGCTTGCTAATCATGGTCTAACCCCATCTCTAACCCTAGTTTTCATGCACAAGTGTGTGTGTGCCTAGAAAATTTTTAATAAAATACTCATTAAATAGGATAAAATATTTTACATAATTTGGTAACTTTTTATTGAAACTATATACTAAAATATAATTAACCCCTAAACACAACCTAAGGTGTTACAATCTTCCCCCCTTAAAGAAAATTCGTCCCCGAATTTTAAAATACAAAGCTACGTATACTTTCAGAGAGATGAGGGAACTTCTTCCGCATCTCGCCCTCAGCCTCCCAAGTGATCTCTTCACCGTTTGGGATGCTCCAAAATACCTTCACTGATGGCAAGACCTTCGATCGAAGTTTCTTCGCCTGCCGGTCCAATATTACGACTGGCTGTTTGGTGAACGAAGGATCACACTCGAACTAAATGGTCGGGCGCTGAATCCAATGAGAAAGGTCATGAAGGTAATTGCAAAGTAATGACATAGGGAATACGGGGTGAATACTCAATAATCTGGGTGGAAGTACCAAATTAAAGGCAACAAACCAACTCGCCTTAAGGATCCTAAAATGACTTACTATCCTGGAATAAACTTCCCAAAACTCAACATGACATTTATCGGAAATTTCCGTAGGAATACATAATCTGCCATTGTGAACTCGAATCTGCGACCATCTTGGTCAGCATCTGATCTCTGTCCGAAATAGAAAATTCTCATCCCGACCTAAAACAACTGGATCATCTCCGAAGTCTCTAGACTAGCTGAGGTCCAATAATCCAACAACGCCGAGTCAGAAAAACAGGCTGGTGATCGACACGACCTAACCTCTAAACCTAAAGGTTGCCAATTGGAGTGTTTCCTGATAACTGTCATCGAAGGAGAACCGTAACGATGGCGAGTGACGATCTCCAACAGCTGACAACAATTTCTACATACGCACAACTTAACAAGAACAACTGAGCAAACTGAGTACCACCGGATGACAAGCATCCGAATGGAGTCACATCCTGACGAAACCTGGGTAGACACCATAACGAATTTCGGGGAGACCAGCTCTCGTTCTCTCTTCGGAAATGTTAAAGGTTGCAACTCTCCAGCCGGTCTCAGTTGCTCAACTCAAGCACACAATAAGATAGACACCTTGAAACGAATCCCGAGTCTTCTCTTTCTGTCCCTGCCCACCCGTAACTACCTCATAAGTCACGTTAACAGTTGGTGGGGCTTGAATGAGTACAGAGAGTTGACCGATGTGCCTGCCCTAGGATTCCTCCTCTCTACCCCATAATATCAGATACACAAGCGTCTCCCTAACCTAGCACACCCTTGTCATAAGTCAAGGATTCCAAATCATTACCCAGCCGAGTAGGCTCCAGTATCTCTGACGAACGAGCGTTGGCGGGCAGTGTCTCGCGAAAGCGATTTAAGAAAAGTGGTCGGGCGCAGACATGAGCCAGCTGTCTCCTCATTAGAGACGAACTTAAGCTGTACTCAACGATCGCACAAGAACTGTGAATCTGCGGAGGACTATCACAACAATCAAAACCCGCTGCAGGAAGATATACATTTAACTCTGGTGGTCCGTGAAAATCTGACACGACTCTCAAACGAGTGGTGTGTCTAAATCTCCAACGCAAAACCATCGCGGCCATCTCTAGATCATGAGTGGGATATCCTTCTCGTACTTCCTCCAAATGTAGGGAAGCAAAAGCGATAACTCCATTGTGTCACCTCGGTACACACTCGAGCCCTACTCACGAAACATCACAGTTAAACCACAAAGTCGCCCGAACCAAAAAGCAAAGAAAGAACTGATGCAGTTGTTAACCGAATCTTCAACTGCCGAAACTCCGTACACAAGCCTTAGTCCAAAGAAAAGAAACCTCCATTCCGGCCAATTCATTCAACGGTGCAGCATTAAACTAGCAATCCTGCATGAGACGGCGGTAAAACCTGCTATGCCAAAATCTGCGGACCTCCGTCCTGCTCATAAGTCTGGGCCTAAGCTGTACGGCCACGTTCATCCTCGAAACCATACAAAACCGTCTCCCGTAATTACAAGACCTAGGTGTCAACACAAACAAGCCTGAAGGAACACTCCGAGAATCTACCAAACCGCTAGGGTTCTCCCAGTATCTGTAAAACAGATCCTCAAGTGCTACTCTATCCCTCAAGACACCTTAAGTAGACCAGGATGTCATAAATAACACAACAATAACTGGTCAAGGAACAGCCCGAAGAAAACCAGTTCATCGCATCTACGAACGTTGCTAGGGCATTGGTGAGTCCAGCGACACACCCAAAACACACAAAGCCCGTAGCACGCACAAGGCAGTCTTCGAAATGTCATCACTCCGAACCCGCAACAATGATAAACTGATCCTAAACAAACTTAGACAAGGTCTTGCACTCTGATGCTGATTGAAGAAATTGTCAATCTAAGGTACATGATACCGATCCGCACCGTAATCCGATTCAAGTGACGATCCACCAATACCCAACCTCAATCTGTCGTCTTTATCCTTGACGAACAGAAATAAGAGCTTCCTAATGCGGAACACTCAGACGCACAAACTCCCTCAACAACAACTCTGCAGCAGATCTTTAAGCTCCATAAGCCTCGCCGGCTTATCTGGAACAACGTCGGAAAACACTCACACGAAAGAAAACCGGCCCAACACACCAACTATGGCTACGGTATAACGAATAACGCCAAGAATCCACGACATCTCCTCAACGCCGACTAGCGAATAAGGCTGAATTCAAGCTGTAAGAGGCGGCACCACTATCCACCTGCACCACAGGAACCGACTCGCCCGGGAAAACAAAACCTAATTGTTTCCTCACGGTAGTCCACAACGCCTAGCACGTAGCTAACCAGTCCGTGCCCAGGAGATTGCCAAATCCAACATCTCTAAGGGGATTAAATGACAGAAGAATCTCTATCTCCTATCTGATTGGCACACGACCGAATTATGTGTCGCGCAACAAAAGAATCGCTGACAGAAATTAACACAACAAACGGCTGATCTACCTAGCACGACTCTTGTCCTAAACTCGGCACGAAGTATGGAAACGTACGAGTGCAACAAAAGGACATACTAAAAGAGTACCTGAAGGCTCCGCATTGGACGCCCTCGCGTCCCGATGAGTCGAAGCGAAAACTTGTGCATGTCCTTCCCTGCGACTGATCGAACTCCTCCTCTACTAGCCTGACCCCTCTGTGCGAACCCTCCGCGTCCACAACGTCTCAGAATACAACCCTGACTTGGTATGAAGGAACACTGCCTGATGAAGTGTTGAAGGCTTCCGCATCATAAACATCTACGCGCTGACTGCTGTCCTGCCTGGGGATGAGAGCCAAACGACTGTCCTCGTCCTAAGCCTCTGCTCTGGGCTAGTACACCAGTACGATTCCTCAACTGTTCCAGAACTCTCACGGTCTCTGGAAGACGTGTCTCGTAAACTGGGGTTGCCTCTACCGGTGCTATGTAGGGGACGGAATACTGCATGATGATCGCAAGAAACAACTGGGTAACAGGGTGACAACCACCTGTCGCTGCGCTCGAACGACCTCCACCAATGAGCTCATCGTCTGGCGCAAGCCCTGCATCTCTGCCACTAGTCTAGCGATCTGAGCTGTCGTAGGGGGAACAATCTGTCCTGGTACAACAGGGGTACTACTCGGATCTGTCCTCGTCTCAGATGAATCAACTCGAACCTCGGCTCTCACGGCCGCTCTCTGCACCCTCGTAGTCCTTGGCGGCATAATGGCTGAAAAGAAAGTAGGATTTGATGAGGATACGAAACTCGAATCACAATGATGTATATGATCATGAGGGAATTCAATCAATAAGCCCTAAGGTCGCTTAGGTGGAGTACCGTGTCGTGAGTATGTCGCGGAACATACGCACGATACGCCACTCTGCAGCAGCTACCTACTCCATCATACCAGGGTCATCCTACACTCCGAAGGAAAAACCTACGCTCTGATACCAACTTTGTCATGACCCAATGTTTGGCCCGTGACCGGCACTTAACCACGTAACGTCTACAGGCGTAACGCGGCTAAGTAAGCCGAAACTCAGAAATCAAACCAGAAAAAAAAGAAGTATAGAGTGTTTTAAGATTTAAATGGAAGAATTTACTAAAATGTTAAGAAATCTTAAGTGAACAATTATCAATATAACAATATACGACGTCGTGGCGAAGAAATGAGCAACAAGTGGGAAACATCACAGATAGAATAAACTGCACAAGTAAAGTCGGCTCACAACGAGCTCGACACCAGAATACAAAAAATATACATCGTCCTCACAACTGGTCTCTAAATCAATATATAAGTGGTAGATGGAGAGTACTAGATTCAACAATGTACGTAACTGAAAGATAACCAGATACCGCACAAAACCCACCTATCAGCAAAAGAGCTAGTACACCTACTGTAGGGGTATCTGTGTCAAAAGATGCAAGAACACAGCCTGTCGCGACTACTCCGAAGGGCAACCTGCAACACTGTGGCACAACGGGGTGAGTTGCCAACTCGTGAATAGAAGATAACATATAAAGGTAATCGCGAGTATGCACGTGCTGCGATACTCTAACCTATGCCAACAGATAACATCTATATGATGAACTGGATGCTCAAATCATGCAACAAGTGCGATCTAATAACATCTCCATGTGATGAGCAAGATATGTGATAATCAGGTATAGCAATGCAATCTAACAACCCTATATAGAATGAACAGGGTATGCAATGATCGTGCAAGCATGTGTACTATATCAGGTACAATAGATACAGAATGAGATATCAATTACTAAATACTGAGCATGGGAAATATAACATCTACACGGAATGTCATCGTGGAAAGTATAATTGGCACCCATCAATGCACCCAAATCCCAATACTACTCAGGCGTCGTCATCCTCCTCGGTCCTCAAATCCTGTAAATCTCATATAATCGTGAGTGCCCAACATCGGCACCCAAAATATCAAGAAATACTCGTGCCAAGCATCGACTTGCAAATCCTCATATATCGGGCATCCGTTAGTCCGGATCAGCCCACGGGCTCTGTCTGCGGTATCGGCCCTCGGCCCCGGCAGTACGAGTCGTCCCGTATCCATCAATCGACCCTGGTTAGTATCCTCCAGATAACCGCCAGGTCCAACCAATCACCGGTAGGTAGTAGTCCCTCTGCCAGGCTTACCGTCTACTACACAACGAAACCGTTCTCGCCCCGGGGTACCATACTGTAACGCCTTAGATTTCGGTTAGTGTTCGTAGATGTAACACTTTAGATTGTGTTTTGTGGTTAATTATATTTTAATGTATGGTTTTTAATAAAAAGTTTACCAAATTAGTTTTCAAATATTTTATCCTATTTATTGAGTATTTTATTAGATTTTTCCTAGGCTTGCAAACACTTGTACATGATAACTAGGGTTGTTTTGGGGGTTTAACCATGATTAGCAACATGGTGAACTAACCATTTTGCCTAATCTAGCTTTATAGTTTTGTTTTAAGTGTTATGGGTTTTAAGTATGATGATTGTTTTAAATGCAAAATGAATTAAAAAGGGGATTTAAAATTTGACTTCTTGTGTTGACCTTGGTGAGAGTGAGAGAGAGAGTGAGAATGGGCATCATGGCAAAGGCCATGCTTGTATTAAATGAAGAGAGAGGGAGAGGGGTTGACCTTTTGTGCCATCATTCCTTACCACTCAATTTTCCCTTCTCACTTCACTCTCACTCACTCACACACACACACACACACACACACACCTCTACAACAGCAGCAGAAGCAGCCTCATTAGCAACCTCATTAGCTCCATCAGCAGCTCATGCAACAGAATTTGCAGCAAGCAGCAGCCACAGCATCAACCACAACAACAACATTAGCAAGAGCAGCAACAGCAGGAGCTTCAGCAGCAACAAGAGAAGCAAGTAGCAGCTGCAGAAGCAAGGCAGCAGCACCTGAAGCAAACAATAACAACATCAGCATCAACAACAACTACAACAACAACAACAGCACCAGAAGCAGCTTCAGCAGCAGACAGCAACAGCATCAGCAGCTTCTGGCAGCAGCAACAGGAACTCCAGCAGCTGTAGCTACCCCTCATCTCCTCCATACACTTCTTCTCTTGCTTCCTAAGGTTCTCTAGGGTATTGATTGGAAGAATTAAAGTTAACCGCAATCAAGACGGTGTCGCTATGCAGCTAGCCGGTTGAGCACGGGTCGATCCACAGGGAGATGGTTGTATTTCCGTTCTTGTCTTAGACGAGTCAATAAAGAATTTGTATGTGTTTGTTCGATTCTATCCTAAGTGTATTATTTGCAAGTATAAAGTTGTTAAGAAAAAGAAACGAAATTGTAAACTAAAGAAATACGTACTCAAAACCATTGAGCCGAGTCTTGACCAATTGAAGCTAGAGCAATCGGCAACAACGTGGATTAGGGGATTTAAGCGCGGTATTCGTGGAATACGGCTTATTTACCTTTGTCCTTCCGTTCTTGTCTCTTGCTTTCGCCTCCGGCCAAACCGAACGCAACCGGTCGCGGTTAGGAATCACCGTTACCTTGTCAGGGTAGGGTGCCTAACGGAGCGCTTGCGTATGGTTTGGGCTGAGTTCAAAGGAAAATAACGGGAAAAGGAAATGAGAAAAGAAAGTCTTAACTTACAATACCGTATTTATTCTTAACAACGATAATTACAACATTCACAAAATGAACAACAAAGAGCAAAAGAAAAGAACAAAGAAAAGAAAAGATTACAAGTAATTAAGTGCATGAATATAAATTGCAAGAAAGTGAAGCAAGGTAATAAAAAGCAAGTAATAAATAAGCAATAAAAAGAACAAGAAAGTAATTACAAGAACATAGAACTCAAGACAAGCATGGGATCAATAGCCAACCCTTAAACTTGCAAGCTCAATCAAGAGGTTGCAAGATCAAGAGAAGGGTAAAGAACGCATGTGAAATGAAGCACTAATTCCATAAGAAAATACGACCCTTGAGATCAATAACAAACTCTTAACCTTTCAAGCTCAATGAAGAGGTTGAAAGATCAAGAGAAAGCAAGAATCTCAAGGGGAAGTTAAACAAAAGAGAATGATACAAAAGCCCTCATCTTCATTGATCTTCCACTCAAAAAGCTCTCACTACAATTTTCATGAAGAAAAGATGAAGAAGAAGAAGAAAAAGACTAAATCCTAACAAAAAGAAGAACAAAGAATGAACACCTTGCAATGGTTAAGATCTGGGGTATTTATAGGAGGGGAATGGGAAACCCAGGGCAATAATCTGCCCATAAATGAAAAGACCAACATGCCCCCAAAATATGACAGAGAGAGGACACTGTACGGCCGCGGTTCCGCGGCCTAAGCAAGCTTATGCCGCGGTTCCGCGGCCGTATAGAGGAGTTGGCTCCTCGTACTTTTTGGGGTCCCCTGGTTTGAAGTTGTCTGCTGTTTGGTATATTACTTTTCTCATAATCTCTTCACAATTATTCCAGAATTTTAGTAGAACAAGAGGTGATGTGATGTGGATCTTTTGCCATGATTTCCTCGAGCTCCGCGTAGATTTCTTGGATCTTGTGTTGACATTGAGCTTTGTGCATGACATGACAATCGATTTTCCATTTTGTCCCTTAAACTGGTATGTGGCAACACACGGATAGAGAACGGAGACCCGTGTTTTATCTGTTGTTGGCAGTAATCCAGAATTTGTCGTACTATTCCATGGATTTCACTGTTTAGAGTTGAGAACCAGTATTCTGCAAATATGTAGCAAACACTGATCAAAAGCACCTGCCTATAAATATACGAGCGTAAGAATGGGCGGTATAAAATGCAATATTCTGGTATGACAAATACCCCCAAACTTAACTTTTGCTCGTCCCGAGCAAAACCAATTATTCACAAAAATAAAATCCTAACCGCACTTTCGCAGGGAACGCGATTGCACTGAGCACGTACAACAAGCCGTTAAACCTCTAGGTGTCCCTAGTAGGAGGAGTGTTGTCTCCTGAGGGTTTTCAGCGGATTACACCCACAAAATCCCGTCAAGCTAGTGTCATAAGTTAACATCGATTCTACTCCTATAGTTTAGTATTTACGTTAGAAACTCTATCATCCTAAGTTAGAAATATTCAACCCCTATTTTTCACACCTCCTATCTATTTAACCTTAGGTCCTATACGTTCCAAAAAAAATTTAGAAAGATGTTGGTTCTCCTGAGTTTTCCTTCTAAAGTGAGGCCTCAAATCAGGGACTTTTATCAACTTTACAGAAGACATAAGTCTTATCCTTCATTTCTATCTTTTATTCAAACATCGATTGTATACCCCTACGTGTGTGTATGTTTGCACCCCTACACTCAAGAATTCAATTCAAGCTATAATACCCTTGCCCTAATACCTAGTACTATTTCTTTTCATTAAGGATGGACGGATTTGCTCACACACCTTTTATGTGACTATTAATGCTTCTTGAGGCACTAACGACCGATTACTGAATGTGTGAACATTAAAGCGTAAATAGCAGTTTCCAGGTATTGACTTTATTCTTTTTTTTCCTTTTTCTTTTTTCTTTTTTCAAGACCGGATATATTTTTCAATATGCTCTATTGGTGTTTAGCTTTAAATACCGTTTTTTCTTTCATACTAGGATTTCAGGCAAGAGTATTTCTAGATATCCTCTACTATCCCAAGTTTCAAGGTACGTGTAGGTGCAGTTTGTAGGGTATATACTTTCTAAATTTGAACTCAAGAAAAGAAACTATTTTTCAGACTTATCCTTCAGTAGAGTATCAATACTTTCCCTTCATCTTGACTTAACTAAAGAACTGAACTCAAGATTACCTATTTCTCAAAAAAACTGTAAGGACGTATACTTACTAAGTTTAAACAGAATGAGGGTTATTTTTAGGGTTTTCAATTCCTAAGCCTAGAATTTAGTTATTTCTATCATATCAACTAATCCTTCGGAATAAAGATCTAAGTTACCATATTAGCTAACTTGACGACAAAGTTTTTATATTTTTGGAAAATTTTCGATTTTTGTGGGTTTTTAATAAGGTATGCAGATGCAAAATATACAAATGAATGCGAAGGAAGAAAGCTTACCGAGCACACCCCCAAACTTAAACTTGACAGTGCCCTCACTGTCAGGCTATACCAAGAGGGTCAAAAATTATCGGCGCTCCCCTTAAAAACAAGTTATATACAAAAAGGAAAACAAAAAAAAATATATACAAAAAAAAGTGTCCCCCCCAAACTTAAGTAAAACAGTGTTTCCACTGTTAAGCGTTGAAGTTCAGGATTAGGGGGGAAAGAACAGTGTCAAGCTATACAAGGCCTTACACAGCCCAAAAGTTAACACCAACCATTCAAAGATCTTATCGTGATAAAGCAGTGGCTGGTGAAAGAAGGCGTAGAGAAAAGAGATGGAGAATACGCGAGACCGTATGGAGATAGAAGCGGGATACGGTCTCGGTATATCAGAAGAAGAATGGCGGAAGGGAAAAAGAAGTGGAGTACGAACTTGAGGGTGCAAATGGAGTGAATAGATTAGCACAATTTGTGATGAGCGATGTGTGAAAAGCGATTGTGCTAATATATTTACCCGTCGAGAGATTGGGTCAAATCCCTCAAGATTCGTAAGAAACCATGGGTATGCCGAACTCGGTAAACCAGACATACGAAATGAAAGTGAGACGGTTTCTTGCAAGGTCGGAACGACGGAAAGAATGGAGGGAAGTGATCGAGGAGGGGTATCGGTTAAAGGTTCAGGAGGGTGTACACAGTCAATGACAGGGACATGATGAATAGGAAAATCCGACCCATCAATTAAAGCTGGTTCATCCTCAAAACTATCCTCAATATTCTCCTCAAAATTTAGCATATCCATGCACTTCTCTTCAAAATCCAGACGCATATGGGGTTCAGAAAAAACATTTAATGACTCGGGATGATGATTTGAAGAGAAAAACTCAGCCAAATCTAATGGTTCATCATCCAAAATATTCCCAGCGTCGATATCCTCAATGAAGTGAAAATCAATATTCTTAGACACCTCAACAAAAGCATGGATTTCAATCGATTCAGGTTCTAGAGTGGAGGTGTAGAGGTCAAAAGGATTGCGATTGGTTTCACTTGGAAGGGACCTTCACAATCAGGTAAATCAAACACTACAAAGTCGCACAACTCATTAATCATTCTATCTTCAATTGATAAAGCATGTGGGACACTTGATAGCCTTTCAACACAGGAGTTGTGGGATTCAATTTGAAACCGGTAGGTTTGATTTGGAAGGGGGTACAGCTCACTCTCTCCACTCAAATTTTCAATCTGTCCAACCGCCTCATCATACATTGGAAAATTAGGAGCTAGTTGGAAACTAGCTACCGGGTCAGTAGATTGTATGAGGGTGGCCATGGACGCATTCAACTCCATCATCTGTTGGCTTGACGCTACCCTAAAGTCTTCCAAGGATTGTTCTAGACTAGACATTGGTTGTGAAGGGGTTTCAGTAAAAGATTCAAAGTTGTTTGGATACTGAAAATTCCCAAATGGCGGTTCAGAAACAATGTCTAGGGAAGGTGAAAAAGTCGGGTAGGACTGGTAGGAATTGAATGGCTGGACAGGAGCAGGATCAACATTTGGATAAGAAGGTGAATGGAATTGTTGATCCCAAGAATTTGAAGTTGTGAAAGGAGTGAAAGATCGGCTACGGGATTGTTCAATACGTTCAGCAATAGACATTGGTCTTGTGGCTACAACTGGACTTTCAAAAGGGGTATCAACGCAAGAAGGGGTGAATGTTTGAAATGGTTGATACGAAGTGGATTGCGGGGTCCGGTTATTCGTCCTAGACGCGTCTATCCGATCTTTCAAAGAAATTTTGGGCATGGAGGGGTCGTTCGAAGTTCGACCAAAACAAGAACCGTAGGAAGTTATGTCTGGTTGTGGGTACCAATGTTCGGCACGAGTTTTGCGAGGTGGAGTACCCATGATATGAAGAAAGAAAGAGAGAAAGGCAGAGAAAAGGAGGGGAAAAAGAATGTGATATTTTTTTTAGTTATATATTAACAAAAGAATGAAATATACACACAAAAAGAATATGGACAAAAACAATCACGACACAAAAATACCATACACCTAATCGTTCTAGGGTTCACCTAGGTCAACTAGACCTGCTCCAGAACTTGATTGTCGAAGTAAAATTGTGTCGAGAAACAGGCTCATGATACACTGATCACGAGGCCAGGTAAGTGCAGAGATAAGGGGAGGTTTTCCAACGCTTTCGCGAAGTTCCTTAATTAAATAACCCTTTCTCTTTTGGCGGTTTCGCCGTTAACACTTTCCTAGACACCCCGTAAACAATATACCGTTAAGCAAGGTTCTAAACACAGTTAACTTCTCCTAGTGAGCGTGAAGTCCTTAAGGCTTAAAGTCTAGTTTCTTTTAAATTTTGTATGGGTAAACGTTATGCTCAAGTTCGTGATTTGTGGGCCACGGAAAAGGTGATGAAATCCTTTACCGTATGTTGTGGGGTTCGCTTGCCCTTAAGTCCGTATTAATGTATGCAATGCGCAATTCAATAAAAATTCTATAAAGAATCAAACAATCGTTTTTTAGTTTAAGCGCGGCACTGCAACAAATACGGGTTAGTCAATTTTTAGCGTTTGCTAGCGAACTTGCAAAGAATCCTGCAAAGAATAGTATATTGGATGCGTCGGATTTGAGAAGAAGGTGTTAGTAAAGTACGTACCGTTAAGTTTTGGGTTAGGAAACCCCCGTTGAATCAAATCCGGTAAGCTTGAAAAGTTCGCTTGCGCGGGTCAAACTACCCGGATCTTTGGCACTGTACTTTGCAATCACCTTAGCTTTGAACGCACACTTTGCTCCCCACAATCGCAGTTTGCAAATACGCAAAAATCTGCACACTTGCCCACAAAAATTATCAAAAAAAAAACAAAAAGATTTTTTTATTTTTTTTATTGTTTAAATATATACAAAAAGAATATTAACCCGAATAACAAAAAAGAAAATATGCTACCGTCTCCCCGGCAACGGCGCCATTTGATTGGAAGAATTAAAGTTAACCGCAATCAAGACGGTGTCGCTATGCAGTTAGCCGGTAGAGCACGGGTCGATCCACAGGGAGATGGTTGTATTTCCGTTCTTGTCTTAGACGAGTCAATAAAGAATTTGTATGTGTTTGTTCGATTCTATCCTAAGTGTATTATTTGCAAGTATAAAGTTGTTAAGAAAAAGATACGAAATTGTAAGCTAAAGAAATCCGTACTCAAAACCTTTGAGCCGCGTCTTGACCAATTGAAGCTAGAGCAATCGGCAACAACGTGGATTAGGGGATTTAAGTGCGGTATTCGTGGAATACGGCTTATTTACCCTTGTCCTTCCGTTCTTGTCTCATGCTTTCGCCTCCGGCAAAACCGAACGCAACCGGTCGCGGTTAGGAATCACCGTTACCTTGTCAGGGTAGGGTGCCTAACGGAGTGCTTGCGTATGCTTTGGGCGGAGTTCAATGGAAAATAACGGGAAAAGAAAATGAGAAAAGAAAGTCTTAACTTACAATACCGTATTTATTCTTAACAACGATAATTACAACATTCACAAAATGAACAATAAAGAGCAAAAGAAAATAACAAAGAAAAGAAAAGATTACAAGTAATTAAGTGCATGAATATAAATTGCAAGAAAGTAAAGCAAGGTAATAAAAAGCAAGTAATAAATAAGCAATAAAAAGAACAAGAGAGTAATTACA
This sequence comes from Agapanthus africanus, assembly GCA_030015575.1. NCBI lineage: Eukaryota > Viridiplantae > Streptophyta > Magnoliopsida > Asparagales > Amaryllidaceae > Agapanthus > Agapanthus africanus. The sequence continues at coordinate 274,576,132 of JASDDO010000012.1, forward strand.
AGAACATAGAACTCAAGAAAAGCATGGGATCAATAGCCAACCCTTAAACTTGCAAGCTCAATCAAGAGGTTGCAAGATCAAGAGAAGGGTAAAGAACGCATGTGAAATGAAGCACTAATTCCATAAGAAAATACGACCCTTGAGATCAATAACAAACTCTTAACCTTTCAAGCTCAATGAAGAGGTTGAAAGATCAAGAGAAAGCAAGAATCTCAAGGGGAAGTTAAACAAAAGAGAATGATACAAAAGCCCTCATCTTCATTGATCTTCCACTCAAAAAGCTCTCACTACAATTTTCATGGAGAAAAGATGAAGAAGAAAAAGAAAAAGACTAAATCCTAAGAAAAAGAAGAACAAAGAATGAACACCTTGCAATGGTTAAGATCCGGGGTATTTATAGGAGGGGAATGGGAAACCTAGGGCAATAATCTGCCCATAAATGAAAAGACCAACATGCCCCCAAAATACGACAGAGAGAGGACACTGTACGGCCGCGGTTCCGTGGCCTAAGCAAGCTTATGCCGCGGTTCCGCGGCCGTATAGAGGAGTTGGCTCCTCGTACTTTTTGGGGTCCCCTGGTTTGAAGTTGTCTGCTGTTTGGTATATTACTTTTCTCATAATCTCTTCACAATTATTCCAGAATTTTAGTAGAACAAGAGGTGATGTGATGTGGATCTTTTGCCATGATTTCCTCGAGCTCCGCGTAGATTTCTTGGATCTTGTGTTGACATTGCGCTTTGTGCATGACATGACAATCGATTTGCCATTTTGTCCCTTAAACTGGTATATGGCTACACACGGATAGAGAGCAGAGACCCGTGTTTTATCTGTTGTTGGCAGTAATCCAGAATTTGTCGTACTATTCCATGGATTTCACTGTTTAGAGTTGAGAACCAGTATTCTTCAAATATGTAGCAAACACTGATCAAAAGCACCTGCCTATAAATAAACGAGCGTAAGAATGGGCGGTATAAAATGCAATATTCTGGTATGAACAGGTATATTTTCTGAACCCATCTCTCTTTTGCTTAGCTTGTGCGCTAATTAGTGTCGGTTTGTGTTTAATTGTGAGTTTAGTGCTAGTTATGGTGATGTATGTGGAAATGTTGATTAAGTGGTGATTGTGTTAGTTAACCCTACTTATTTAAGTGTTGTTAGGGTCACTTTAACTGAGAATAACCCTAGATTACACTAAAATACCATAGGGTTTGCTTTTTGTGCAAAATTAGCCTTTTTAAGAGATATTATGGCATTTTGTAATCTGCTATTGGCCCGGACCTTTCAGGATAAATTTGAGAATACTGGAGCATGCTCACTAGGTTTAGACAACACCACCAGAACACGAACCCCTATCTCCCAATCATGGCCGCAGATTTAATCTAATTGGCCGCAATTTGCGGCCGGGGTAGGGTGTTGGGGCTTGGGGTTTTTGGTAGGGTTGTCTGCAGAGTATTGTAGTGTTTTGGCATGTATAGTTTTGTAAAATTTGACCTGTAGGAAAATCTGGGATCAAATATCGTTTTGCATGTCCGTTTGGTTGCGCGATACGCGCGATACGTGAGTTGGTTCTGTGATCCAGCGTATCGCGGCGTGTCGCGATGGTTTTAGACGCGTACACACACGTTTTAGCGTATCGTGCACACGCGCGTTTAGTTCGCGACGCGAGTTTCTCGTTTTGGTTCGATATCGCGTTTTGCGGAATATTTGGCTTATATTTGATTTTCATGTCTTATTTGCAGGGTTGCAGGCAGGGACTACGGACACTGCTACAGGGGGAGCAGATGGTAGGATTCACCTAGCGTGGAGCGTAGGTGAGTAGATTTAACATCTACAGGGGAATCGCCCGCATGGCGTTATGCGTCTGGGCTAGGATTCTAATACATGTCGCATATTCTACATCATTGTTTGAATTGTGCCTTTATCTTATTTCCTTGATGTAGTTGTACTGTGACTAGCAGCCGTAGGACACTGCACATATTATTGACGGTTCATGTTGCATGAGCATGGATTTTACTCTACACACACACCGTCAATAATTGCCATGTCACACACAACCCCTTTTAGATACTTTATTGCTTATCATACTTGACATCTAGCTTATCGGTATACCTATAGTGTATCTTACCATTAGTGATAGGTACATCTACACCTTGCGATACAGCTACGGGTATACCTTGTACATATTTTACTTATACCGGGGGGGATATCCTACATATTCTACTTATACCCAGGGGGTATACGACATCTTTTACTTATAGGTAGACACCTATACTTAGCTGTACCTTATTGATTTCGCATACATCTGGTTTCAGCTATATGTTCTCATTTATATGCTCTCATTTCAGATATATCGCATATATGTATTCCTGGATTTGCGCATTCTTATTTTGATTTCTCATGATGATTTCTGGATTTAGGAACCGCAGGAGATCATGAAATTATGCATACATTGAAAAACCCGGTTTCCTTGATATGATATTTGCGCAGCCACCATGAGATTTATCGGTTCTGATTGTATACTCCATACGAGGTGTAGTTGCCGTATGAGGGTACATGGTGGGGCCCGATATGGTTCCCCTCGGCAAGAAGATCGATGGACTTTGCCGATTGAGCCTGGAGGCGGGCGAGTACCTACCGGTGACAGTACCCATGACTAGGCGGGGGATCACGGAGACACCGTTGGGAGTCATGTACGTATGCATACGTCGAAAGGCGAGGGTCAGAGCTAGGCACTCGTGCTTTCGGGATAGCGTATGATACGTGATCAGGATTTCTGTGTCGATGCTTGGCACATGGTTTTCATGATATTTCTTTAACACCTTTGTATATATAACAGGGGATTTAGCCATTGTTATATATACCCTTACACCAATATTAGTGGAATGGGACGCTAATATATGTGTATTGCCCCCATCATATTTATTTCTGTATATATACCTTTAGGATGTTAGATTCTTACTTGAGATTTGACTTGGGATATTAGGTGATTCATTGAGATTGGATATTGGACATACCTATGTGATTACTGATTTGTACATTCGGGATATAGGAGATTACTCGATGTTGTACATTGTGGAGATGTGAGACTTATATGATGTATGAGCCCAATGTGGGGGCTGAATTGAGGATTTGGGATTTGAGTGTCTTAATGGATTGTGATCCTACCACGATGTCAGATTTCCGTGGGAACGACATATTTCACTCCATACCTCATACCTTTTCACTTATGCACGGTTTCATATATTGGTAGTACCTGTTAGTGTACCCTTATGATTGCTGCATATCTACTTTCTCATATCCCTATTTCATACTATTGTCATGTTATTATTGCTTTACATATTGATTGTACCTGCTAGTGTACTTTCCATTATTCGGCATTTTCATAACATGTTATTACTGTAATCGCATATCCTAGATTCATGCTGTACGTACATTCCCGCGATTACCTGCATATGTTATCTACTATTCACGAGTTGGCAACTCACCCCCGTTGTGCCACAAGTGTTTCGGGTTGTTCCCCAGAGTACTCGAGGCAGGCTAATCCGCTATTCAGCTATCATCTTTTTCTACAGATATCGCATCGACTCACAGTTTACTATTTTTGCTTAGGTGGGTTGGATGATTATCTGTATTTCATATTGTACATTCGTCGAATCTTGTACTCTCCATCTACTATCATGTTGTTGACCTAGAGACTTGGTGAGGACGATATTGTATATTATTTGTGGATTTGTTGCCTTTTTATATACAGCTTTCTCTCTATTGTCCTTATTCTTCGCTACGGCGTCGTATATTTGTATTGTATTCATCTTGGCTAGTTTTTACAAAAAGGGGGTGTTGCGAAAATTTTAAAGAAAGAAAGTAGAACTTTTAAAGAATTTGGGTTGCGATTTCAAGTGTTTCAAAAACTTATATTATCTTTTCCGTATTTTTTTATGGTTTAGATTTCTGGGTTTTGGCTTTCTTTTACTACGTTAGGTCTTAGGGCGTTGCGTAGTACTAGGGCCGTCACGGGCCAATTTCGGGTCGTGACAAAGTTGGTATCAGAGCGCTAGGTTTTACCTTTTGGAGTGTAGGATGACCTTACTATGATGGAGTAGGTAGCTTAAGCAAAGTAACGTAGTGTGTGTATGTCTGCAGCATACCCACGATGCGGTACTTCGCCTTAAGTGACCTAAGTACAATTTGCTTAAAATTCCTTCCTTGATGATTCATATCCTTGAGATTCGATTCCTTATTCTCATCGAATCTTATATCTATTTATAGCCTTGCCGCAGATGACTATGGGGACTCAGATTGATGCAGCGAGGGCCGAGGTCAGAGTTGGCTCGGGTGAGACGAGTACTGACCAAGATGGCACTCTAGTTGCACAGGTGCAGACGGATCAGCCTACGACATTTACTATCGATAGACTTTTGGCAGAGATGCAGGACTTCCGCCAGACGATGAGTTCATTGGTTGATGTCGTTCGGGAGCTACGACAGGAGGTTGTCACCCCTGTTACTCAGTTGTCAATTACGATCAGCATGCAGCAGTCCGTCACCTATATAGCACCAGTGGTTGCAGCTCCAGTTGACGAGGCGTATATTCCAGAGGCTCAGAGAGTTCCAGGACAGTGGAGGACTCATACCAGTGTACCAGTCCAGAGACAGAGGTTTGGTCATCGAGACAGATTCCGTGGGCGTCGCGGGAGCAGCAGAGGCTTAGGACGAGGACAGTCGTTCGGCTCTCATTCCCAGGAGGGTCAGCAGTCACCACGTGGATGTTTTCGATGCGGGAGCCTTCAGCACTTCGTCATGGATTGTTCCTTAGCACCTCGTCAGGATCGTTTTCAGAGAGGCCATGGACGTGGGAGGTTCGCTCAGAGGGCTCAGTCTACCAGAGGAGTTCAGCCAGTTGCGGGTAGAGGGCAGACACAGGAGTTTGCTTCTACTCATCGGGACGCGCATGCGTCCAATGTAGAGTTTTCAGGTATCCTTATTTCGCGTGTTCTTTTGATGTATTCGTTTGTTTTTCATGCTTGTGCCGTGGTTGGGTAGATTAGTCGTAGTTGTGTTAGCTTCTGTCAGCGATTCTTTTGTTACGCGACACGTATTCAGTTGTGTACCAATCGGATAGGAGATAGAGATTCGTCCGTCGTTTTGATCCTTCTAGAGATGTTGGATTTGACGTTCTCCTGGGCACGGACTGGTTAATTACGTGCTAGGCGTCTGTGGACTACCGTGAGGAAACAGTCAGGTTGTTTTTCCGGCAATTCGGTTCTTGTTGTGCAGGTGGATAGTTGTGCCGCCTCTCACAGCTTGAATTCAGCCTTTTTTCGCTAGTCGGCTTCTGAGGAGATGTCATGGATTCTTGGTGTTCATTCGTGATACCGTAGCCACAGAGGGTTTGTAGGACCGGTGTTCTTTTCGTGTGAGAGTTTTTCCGACGTTGTTCCGGATGAGCCGGCGAAGCTTAGGGAGCTTAAGAATGAGCTGCAGAGTTATTTGTTGGGAAGTTTTGTGCGTCTGAGTGTTTCGCTTTTGGAAGCTCTTATTTCTGTTCGTCGAGGAGGAAGACGGCAGTTTGAGGTTATGTATCGATGGATCGTCAATTGAACCGGCTTACGGTGCCGATAGGTATCCTTTACCTCGCATTGGCGATTTCTTCGATCAGCTCCACAGTGCGAGGCATTTCTAAGTTTGTTCGGGATCAGGTCATCATTATTGCGGATTCGGGGTGATGGCATTCCGAAGACCGCCTTATGCGTTGTACGGGCTTTGTGTGTTTTTTTGAGTCGTTGGATTCACTGATGCCCTGGCAGCATTCGTAGATGTGATGAACCAGATTTCTTCAGGCCGTTCCTCGACCAGTTTTTATTTTGTTATTTACGACATTCTGGTCTATTTAATGTGTCTTGAGGAACAGGAGCAGCACTTGAGGATTTGTTAGGCAGATACTGGGAGAGCCCCAGCGGTTTGCTAAATTCTCGGAGTGTTTCTTCAGGTTTGTTTGTGTTGACTCCTAGGTCTTGTAGTGATGGGAGACGGTTTCGTATGGTTCCGAGGGAGTTCGTGGCCGTACAGCTTAGGTCCAGACTTGTGTGCAGGACGGAGGTCCGCAGATTTTTGGGCTTAACAGGTTCTTACCGCCGTTTCAAGCAGGATTGCTAGAGTAGTGCTGCACCGTCGAATGAATTGACCGGAGGGGAGGTTTCTTTTCTTTGGACTGAGGCATGTGTGCGGAGTTTTCAGCAGTTGAAGATTCTGTTAAACAACTGCATCAGTTCTTCCTTTGCTTTCTGGTTCGGGCGATCTTGTTGTTTAAACTGTAATGTTTCTTGAGTGGGGCTCTAGTGTGTACTGAGGTGACCCTATAGAGTTATCGCTTTTGCTTCTCTACATTTGGAGTAAGTACGAGAAGGATATTCCACTCATGATCTGGAGATGGCCGCGGTGGTTTTGCGTTGGAGATTTGGAGACACTACTCGTTCGGAAGTCGTGTCCAATTTTCACGTACCGCCAGAGCTAATGTGCATCTTCCTGCAGCGGATTTTGATTGTTGTGATAGTCTTCTACAGATTTACAGTTCTTGTGTGATCGTCGAGTACAACTTAAGTTCGTCTCTACGGAGGGGACAGCTTGCTCATGTCCGTGCCCGACCACTTTCCTTAAATCGTTTTCGCGAGTTAGGGTGTGACTCCATTCGGATTCTTGTCCTCCGGTTTTACTCAGTTTGCTCAGTTGTTCTTTGTTATGTTGTGTGTTTGTATTGCTTGTTGTCAGCAGCTGGGGATCGTCACTCGCCATTGTTAGGGTTCTTCTTCGACAGCTGTTATCGGGAGACGCTCCAATTGGCAACCTTTAGGCTTAGGGGTTAGGTCGTGTCGATCACTAGTCTGTTGTTTTTTCTGACTCTGCGTAAGTAGGATTTTGGACCCCAGCTAGTCTAGAGACTTCGGAGATGGTCCAGTTGTGTTAGGTCGGGATGGGAATTGTCCATTGCGAACTGAGGTCATATGCCGACTGTGTTGGTCATAGACTCGAATTCGCAGGGACAGATCATGTTTTCCTACGGACTTTCCGATGAATGACGTGTTGGATTTTGGGAAGCTTGTCCCAGGATTTAGGTCCTTCTGAGATCCTCTAAGCGAGTCAGTTTCGTTGCCTTTAATTTGGCACTTCCGCCCAGATTATTAAGTTTTCACCCTGTATTCCTTGTGATGATACTTTACAATTACCTTCTTGACCTTTTTCACATGATTTGGCACCAGACCAATTAGCTTGGATGCGATCTTTCGTTCACCAGCAGCCATGTGTGTTAATGGCTCGGCAGGTGGAGAAACGTCGGTCAAGGGTCTTGCCATCTGTGAAGGGTTTTCTTGGACGTAGCCGTATAGTGAGATAATCACTTAGGTGGCTGGGAGAGAGATTTGGGAGTTGTAATCGTCTCTTGGAAGGTACGCGTAACAGTGTATTTTTAAATTCAGGGACGAATTTCTTTTAAGGGGGGGATTGTAAAACCTTAGATTGTGTTTTGTGGTTAATTATATTTTAATGTATGGTTTTTAATAAAAAGTTTACCAAATTAGTTTTCAAATATTTTATCCTATTTATTGAGTATTTTATTTGATGTTTCCTAGGCTTGCACACACTTGTGCATGATAACTAGGGTTGTTTTGGGGGTTTAACCATGATTAGCAACATGGTGAACTAACCATTTTCCCTAATCTAGCTTTATAGTTTTGTTTTAAGTGTTATGGGTTTTAGGTATGATGATTGTTTTAAATGCAAAATGAATTAAAAAGGGGATTTAAAATTTGACTTCTTGTGTTGACCTTGGTGAGAGTGAGAGAGAGAGTGTGAGAATGGGCATCATGGCAAAGGCCATGCTTGTATTAAATGAAGAGAGAGGGAGAGGGGTTGACCTTTTGTGCCATCATTCCTTAGCTCTCAATTTTCCCTTCTCACTTCACTCTCACTCACTCACACACACACACACCCTCTACAACAGCAGCAGAAGCAGCCTCATTAGCAACCTCATTAGCTCCATCAGCAGCTCATGCAACAGCATTTGCAGCAAGAAGCAGCCACAGCATCAACCACAACAACAACATTAGCGAGAGCAGCAGCAGCAGGAGCTTCAGCAGCAACAAGAGAAGCAAGTAGCAGCTGCAGAAGCAGGGCAGCAGCACCTGAAGCAAACAATAGCAACATTAGCATCAACAAAAACTACAACAACAACAACAGCACCAGAAGCAGCTTCAGCAGCAGACAGCAACAGCATCAGCAGCTTCTGGCAGCTGCAACAGGAACTCCAGCAGCTGTAGCCACCCCTCATCTCCTCCATACACTTCTTCTCTTGCTTCCTAGGGTTCTCTAGGGTATATTTTCTGAACCCATCTCTCTTTTGCGTAGCTTGTGTGCTAATTAGTGTCGGTTTGTGTTTAATTGTGAGTTTAGTGCTAGTTATGGTGATGTATGTGGAAATGTTGATTAAGTGGTGATTGTGTTAGTTAACCCTACTTATTTAAGTGTCGTTAGGGTCACTTTAACTGAGAATAACCCCAGATTACACTAAAATACCATAGGGTTTGCTTTTTGTGCAAAATTAGTGTTTTTAAGCGATATTATGGCATTTTGTAATCTGCTATTGGCCCGGACCTTTCAGGATAAATTTGAGAATACTGGAGCATGCTCACTAGGTTTAGACAACACCACCAGAACACGAACCCCTATCTCCCAATCATGGCAACAGATTTAATCTAATTGGCCGCAATTTGCGGCCAGGGTAGGGTGTTGGGTCTTGGGGTTTTTGGTAGGGTTGTCTGCAGTCTATTGTAGTGTTTTGGCATGTATAGTTTTGTAAAATTTGACCTGTAGGAAAATCTGGGACCAAATATCGTTTTGCATGTCCGTTTGTTTGCGCGATACGCGCGATACGTGAGTTGGTTCTGTGATCCAGCGTATCGCGGCGTGTCGCGATGGTTTTAGACGCGTACAAACACGTTTTTGCGTATCGTGCACAGGCGCGTTTAGTTCGCGACGCGAGTTTCTCGTTTTGGTTCGATATCGCGTTTTGCGGAATATTTGGCTTATATTTGATTTCCATGTCTTATTTGCAGGATTGCAGGCAGGGACTACGGACACTGCTACAGGGGGAGAAGATGGTAGGATTCACCTAGCGTGGAGCGTAGGTGAGTAGATTTAACATCTACAGGGAAATCGCCCGCATGGCGTTATGCGTCTGGGCTAGGATTCTAATACCTGTCGCATATTCTACGTCATTTTTAGAATTGCGCCTTTATCTTATTTCCTTGATGTAGTTGTACTGTGACTAGCAGCCGTAGGACACTGCACATATTATTGACGGTTCATGTTGCACGAGCACGGATTGTATGCTACACACACACCGTCAATAATTGCCATGTCACACACAACCCCTTTTAGATACTTTATTGCTTATCATACTTTACATCTAGCTTATCGGTATACCTATAGTGTATCTTATCATTAGAGATAGGTACATCTACACCTTGCGATACAGCTATGGGTATACCTTGCACATATTTTACTTATACCGGGGGGGATATCCTACATATTCTACTTATACCCAGGGGGTATATGACATCTTTTACTTATAGGTAGACACCTATACTTAGCTGTACCTTATTGATTTCGCATACATCTGGTTTCAGCTATATGTTCTCATTTATATGCTCGCATTTCAGATATATCGCATATATGTATTCCTGGATTTGCGCATTCTTATTTTGATTTCACATGATGATTTCTGGATTTGGGAACCGCGGGAGTTCATGAAATTATGCATACATTGAAGAACCCGGTTTCCTAGATATGATATTTGCGCAGCCACCATGAGATTTATCGGTTCTGATTGTATAATCCATACGAGGTGTGGTTGTCGTATGAGGGTACATGGTGGGGCCCGGTATGGTTGCCCTCGGCAAGAAGATCGATGGACTTTGTCGATTGAGCCTGGAGGCGGGCGAGTACCTACCGGTGACAGTACCCATGACTCGGCGGGGGATCACGGAGACACCGTTCGGAGTCATGTACGTATGCATACGTCGAAAGGCGAGGGTCAGAGCTAGGCACTCGTGCTTTTGGGATAGCGTATGATACGTGATCAGGATTTCTGTGTCGATGCTTGGCACATGGTTTTCATGATATTTCTTTAACACCTTTGTATATATAACAGGGGATTTAGCCGTTGTTATATATACCCTTACACCAATATTAGTGGAATGGGACGCTAAGAAATGTTTATTGCCCCCATCATATTTATTTCTGTATATATACCTTTAGGATGTTAGATTCTTACTTGAGATTTGACTTGGGATATTAGGTGATTCATTGAGATTGAATATTGGACATACCTATGTGATTACTGATTTGTACATTCGGGATATAGGAGATTACTCGATGTTGTACATTGTGGAGATGTGAGACTTATATGATGTAAGAGCCCAATGTGGGGGCTGTATTGAGGATTTGGGATTTGAGTGTCTTAATGGATTGTGATCCTACCACGATGTCAGGTTTCCGTGGGAACGACATATTTCACTCTATACCTCATACCTTTTCACTTATGCACGGTTTCATATATTGGTAGTACCTGTTAGTGTACCCTTATGATTGCTGCATATCTACTTTCTCATATCCCTATTGCATACTATTGTCATCTTATTATTGCTTTACTTATTGATTGTACCTGCTAGTGCACTTTCCATTATTTGGCATTTGCATGACATGTTATTACTGTAATCGCATATCCTAGATTCATGTTGTACGTACATTCCCGCGATTACCTGCATATGTTATCTACTATACACGAGTTGGCAACTCACCCCCGTTGTGCCACAGGTGTTTCGGGTTGTTCGCCAGAGTAGTCGAGGCAGGCTATTCCGCTATTCAGCTATCATCATTTGCTACAGATATCGCATCGGCTCACAGTTTACTATTTTTGCTTAGGTGGGTTGGATGATTATCTGTATTTCATATTGTACATTCGTTGTATCTTGTACTCTCCATCTACTATCATGTTGTTGACCTAGAGACTTGGTGAGGACGATATTGTACATTATTTGTGGATTTGTTGCCTTTTTATATACAGCTTTCTCTCTATTGTCCTTATTCTTCGCTACGGCGTCGTATATTTGTATTGTATTCATCTTGGCTAGTTTTTACAAAAAGGGGGTGTTGTGAAAATTTTAAAGAAAGAAAGTAGAACTTTTAAAGAATTTGGGTTGCGATTTCAAGTGTTTCAAAAACTTATATTATCTTTTCCGTATTTTTTTTTGGTTTAGATTTCTGGGTTTTGGCTTTATTTTACTACGTTACGTCTTAGGGCGTTGCGTAGTACTAGGGCCGTCACGGGCCAATTTCGGGTCATGACAGTAGAGACGTTAATGCGGGTTTACTGTAAAAGTTTACCATTTCGGGTTCCTCACATTTTATAACATTTAATTAATAATTTATTATTATTTGTTATAAGCTTGCACGCACGTGTGCATGTAAATGCGAGGGTTTGTTTGTGCTAATTTTGTTCTTAGCAACCATGACACTTAACCCTAATCTAATCTCTTTGCTTTAATCCTAGTTAATCCAATCATTAACCCTAATCCCTAGATCTTTTGTGAGATGAGAGAAAGATATTTTGTTTGAGTGATGAGGTGTATGTGAATGCATTAATGGTTAATTAATGCATTGGATACACTCACTCTCTTTTCTCTCCTACTCACCTCTCTCTCTCTTTAACCTCACACCCTCTCTCATTTCTCTATCTCTTTCCATTTCCTCTTCTCACACTCTCTCTCAACTGAACACTCTCCCATTTCCAACACAAATCCATCACAAATCACCAAAATCATCACAAAATCACATCTTTTTCCATCACTTGCCTCTTGGATGCCTTGGTGTGCACAAAGCTAGCATCTTAGTGTTCTTTTGATTAGGTATTGTTTCTTTTCTGTTGTTTAAGTTATTTTTGTGTAGCTTAGCTTTAAAGTTGCTGTTTTTGTCCCGTATCATATTGTTTCGGATAAAAACCGTATTTTTAGTGTCGTTTTATGGTCTCGGATGATCTGCTGTGAAACTAAAAGTGTGTTTTAAAAATTAACTGGACAGTAGCCTAGTATAGAGATACATAACCTACCCACAAAATATGAGCCAAATCCACCTCGTCTTGGCCGCAGATTTATTGCATCTGGCCGCAAATTGCGGCAAGACTGGGAGTTGGGGTTTGGGGTTTTGGTGTAGTGGGTCTCTGGGTTATTTGTAGGCTCATGGTACTTGCAATTTCTACATTTGGTTAGCACAGGAAAATCTGGGATCATTTAGTGTATTCCTTGTGTTTCGTTTCCTGCGATACGTTATCCGATACGATGCGTGTTCCGTGTTGCTGATGTGCTGAGTTGGTTTCGTAGTGTAGCTATACGCGTTAGCTACAATACGAACCCTTTAGAGTTCGTAAGTGTGTCGTGTTGGTCCGTGTAGATTGTGAGTATTTTAGGTTGCTATTAATATTTATTGCTTTGTTGCTTTATTGTTGCAGGTTCGCAGGCGGGGACTACGGACACTGCTACAGGGGAAAGCAGGTTGTAGGATTCACCTAGCTTGGAGCGTCGGTGAGTAGATCTAACATCTAAAGAGAATCGCCCGCATGGCGTTATGCGTCTGGGCTAGAGTTGTTACTTTTGTCGCATATTCTATGTCAGATTTAGGATTTGCGCATTTACTTTATTGCTTAGATATTGTTGTGCTTGGACTAGTACCCATAGGAAACTGCACATATTATTGACGATTCATGTTGCACGAGCACTGATGGTATGCTACACACACCGTCAATAATTGCCATGTCACACACAAACCACTTATAGTTAGGATATTGCTCGGTTAGGGACATTGTGACATTGATTCATATTTCTGATCGCATATGACATATAGCATACCTGTATAATTACATGCTTACTTATATGCCTTCATATACTTACATGCTAGAAACCTGTATACCTATAGGGTATTGTGCCGTTAGTGTTAGGTACATACACACTTTGTGACATAGCTACAGTTATACTTATAGTCATACTTCACTTATACCCAGGGGGTATATTACATCATTACTTATAGGTAGATATATATACCTTGCTATACCTTTATGTTTACACATTTATCTGGTTATAGCTACATGTTTACCTTTACCTGATGTTATGTAGGATTGGAGAAAATAGGAATCGCATGATATTATATTAACTTGTTACAGTTAATTGTTGCTTTTCCTTTATATGCCCGCATTTCAGATTTATGATGCGTATACTTTATTCTTGTATTTTCGCATTGAGATATGGATTTTTCATGATGTTTCCTGGTTTTGGGAACCGTGGTAGTTCATGAAATTATGCATTATTTGAAAAACCCGGTTTCCCTTGATATGATATTTCAGCATCCACCATGAGATTTGTCGTTTACGATGTGTATACTCCACGCGAGGAAAGGTGGGGTCCGTGTGCGGGTACATGGTGGGTCCGGAGGTACCCCGAAGCAAGAACGATGTCGTGGTGTCAGGCGATGAGGCTTAGGGGAACCATACTTTCCGGTGACAGGACCAATGACTCAGTGGCTATCATATGGATACCGACGGGAGTCATGTACGTATGGATACGTCGAGAGGCGAGGGTCAAAGCTAGGCACTCTAGCTTTTGGGATAGCGTATGATACGTACCTATAAGGATGTTAGTCTGGGAGACGGCATATGATAGATCAGTATTTTTGTGTCGATGCTTGGCACATTGGTTTCATGATATTTCTAATTACTCCTTGTATATATAACAGGGGATTTATCCGCTGTTATATATACCCTTACACCAATATTAGTGGAATGGGACACTAATATATGTGTATTGACCTCATCATATTTATTTATGTCATTATATTTAGGATGTTAGATTTTACTTGATAATTTGATTGGGATATAGGTGATTCATTTGATATTGGATACAGGATATTTATGAGATTGCTGATTTGTACATACGAGATATGTGAGATCCACTTGATGTTGTACATTCAATTTATGTGAGATCTACTTGATGTTGTACATTCGAGATATACGAGATATACATGATATTGTGTAATTGAGGAGATGTGATACTTAGTTGATATGAGAGCCAATTTGGGGGCTGATTTGAGGAATTGGGATTTGATCTGTCTTGATGGATTGTGATCCTACCACGATGTCAGGATTCCATGGGAATGACATATTTCACTCCATACCTCACCTTTATCTATTTGTGTACTGCTTCATGTATTAGTAGTACCTGTTAGTGTACCTTTCATAAGTGTTGCACATTTACATTCTCATATCCCTATTGCATGGTTATTGCATACTGTTGTCATATCATTATTGCTTTATTATATTGGTTGTACTTACTGGTGTACTTTCCATTATTCTGCATTCATATGACCTGTTATTAATGTAAATTGCATATCTTAGATTCATGCTGTACGAACATTCCTGCGATTACCTGCATATGTTATTTACTATTCACGAGTTGGCAACTCACCCCCGTTGTGCCACAGTGTTTGCAGGTGTTTCCCCAGAGTAGTCGAGGCTGGCTATTCATCTATCATCTTTTGCTACAGATACCGCATCGACTCACAGTGTGCCGCTTTGCTTAGGTGGGTTTTGGTGGTTATCTGTATTTTGTATTGTATACTCGTTGTATTTTGTACTCTCCATCTACTGTTACTTGATGACTTGGAGACTTAGTGAGGACGATATTGTATATTATTGTGGATTTGTTGTCTTTTATACAGTTTCCATTTTATTGTCTCTTATTTCTTCGCTTTGGCGTCGTATATTTGTGTTGGTGGTTGTTTTCCGCCTTTGGGCGTGTATTTGCTCCCGTTTGGGGATGCTTTACTTTATATTTATGTTGTACCCATTTTTGGGGCTAGCTTTTACAAGGGAGGTGCTGCCAAATTTTTAAAGGAAATAAAGTTGGAATTTTAAAGAATTTGGGTTGTGATTTCAAATGTTTCAAAACTCCTATTAGCTTTTTCTTGTCTTTTTAATGGTTTAGATTTCTGGGTTTTGGCTTTCTTTTACTGCGTTACGTAGTATTAGGGCCGTCACGTGCCAATTTTGGGTCGTGACAAAGTTGGTATCAGAGCGCTAGGTTTTACCTTTCGGAGAGTAGGATGACCTTGGTATGATGGAATAGGTGGCTTAAGCAGAGTAAAGTAGTGTGTATATGTTTGCAGCATACTCACGATGCAGTACTCCGCCTAAAGTGACCTAAGTACAATTGCTTGAAATTCCTTCCTTGTGATTCGATTTCCGTGTTCTTATTGAATCCTTTTTCCATTTATAGCCTTGTCGCCGATGACTATGGGGACTCAGAGTGATGCAGCGAGAGCCGAGGTCAGAGTAGGTTCGGGTGAGACGAGCACTGACCAGGATGGCACGCTAGTTGCACAGGTGCAGACGGATCAGCCTTCGACAGAGCAGCTCGCTAGGCCTGTGGCAGAGATGCAGGACTTGCGCTAGACGATGAGATCATTAGTTGATGCCGTTCGAGCGCAGCGACAGGAGGTTGACACCCCTGTTACTCAGTTGTTCCTTGGGATCAGCATGCAGCAGTACGTCACCTACATAGCACCAGTGGATGCAGCCCCAGTTTACGAGACACGCCTTCCAGAGACTCGGAGAGTTCCGGAACAGTTAAGGACTCGTACCGGTGTACCATCTCAGAGACAGAGGCCTAGTCGTCGAGACAGATTTCGTGACCGTCGTGGGAGTGGCAGAGGCTTAGGACGTGGGCAGTCGTTCAGCTCTCATCCCCAGGAGGGTCAACAGTCGTCGCGTGGATGTTTCTGGTGTGGGAGTCTTCATCACATCATCAGGGATTGTTCCTTAGCGCCGCGTCAGAGTCGTATTCAGAGAGGCCGTGGACGTGGAAGGTTCGCTCAGAGGGGTCAGTCTAGCAGAGGAGGAGTGCAGTCAGCTGCAGGTAGGGGGCAGACACAGGAGTTTGCTTCTACTCATCGGGACGCACGGGCGTCCAATGCAGAGTTTCCAGGTATCCTTATTTCGTATGTTCTTTTGCAGTACTTGTTGGTTTTCTTTCACACTTTGTGCCGTAGTTGGGACGAGGATCGTGTTAGCTAGATCAGCCGTTTGTTGGGTTATCTTTTGTCAGTGATTCTTTTGTTGCGCGACACGTATTTCAGTCGTGTGCCTTCCGGTTAGGAGATTCATCCGTCACTTGATCCTTCTAGAGATGTTGGATTTGACGTTCTCCTGGGCATGGATTGGTTAGCTATGTGTTAAGGCGTCTGTGGAATACCGTGAGGAAACAGTCAGGACTTGTTTTCCCGGCAAGTCGGTTTTTGTTGTGCCGGTGGATAGTTGTGCCGCCTCTCACAGCTTGAATTCAGCCTTTGTCGCTAGTCGGCTTTTGAGGAGAGGATGTCGTGGATTCTTGGCGTTCATTCATGGTACCGGAGCCACAGTTGGGTTGTTGGACCAGGTTCCTTTCGTGCGAGAGTTATCCGACGTTGTTCCAGATAAGCCGGCGAAGCTTAGGGAGCTTAAGGATCAGCTGCAGAGTTGTTTGTTGGAAGGCTTGTGCGTCTGAGTGTTTCGCATTAGGAGCTCCTATTTCTATTCGTCAGGTAGGAAGACGACAGTTTAGGTTGTGTATTGATGGATCGTTAATTGAACCGGCTTACGGTGCGGATAGGTATCCTTTACCTCGCATTGACGATTCTTTGATCAGCTCCAGAGTGCGAGACATTTTCTAAGTTTGTCCCGGATCAGGTCATCATTGTTGCGGGTTCGGAGTGATGACATTCCGAAGACTGCCTTGTGCGTGCTACGGGCTTTGTGTGTTTTGGTGGTGTCGTCGGACTCACCAATGCCCTAGCAGCATTCGTAGATATGATGAACCGGATTTCTTCAGGCCGTTCCTCGACCAGTTATTGTTGTGTTACTAATGACATTCTGGTCTATTCAATGTGTCTTGAGGAACAGGAGCAGCACTTGAGGATTTGTTTTGCAGATACTGGGAGAGCACCAGCTGTTGCTAAATTCTCGGAGTGTTCCTTCATGCTTGTTTATGTTGACTCCTAGGTCTTGTAGTTGCGGAGACGGTTTTCGTATGGTTCTGAGGAAGATCGAGGCCGTACAACTTAGGTCCAGACTTGTGTACGGAACGGAAGTCCGCTGATTTTGGGCTTAGCGGGTTTTTACCGCCGTTTCATGCAGGATTACTAGCGTATTGTTGCACCGTTGACTGGACAGACCTGGAAGGAGGTCCTTTTCTTTGGACTGAGGCATGTATACGGAGTTTTCGGCAATTGGAGATTCGGTTAACAGCTGCATCAGTCCTTTGCTTTTGGTTCGGGCGACTTTGTGATTTAACTGTAATGTTTCACGAGAGTGGCTCGATTGTGTGTGGTTGTGACACTGCCCGCCGACGCTCGTTCGTTTGAGATACTTGAGTATACTCGGCTGGGTAATGATTCGGAGTCCTTGATTGTGACTAGGGTATGCTAAGTTAGGAATGCGTTTATGTACCTGATGTTATCGGGTAGAGACGTGAAATCCTAGAGCAAGCACATCAGTCAACTCTCTATGTTCATTCAAGTTCCGCCAACATTGACGTGACTTGTGAGATAGTTACGGGTGGATAGGAATGAAGAGTGAAGTTTTGGATTTCATTTCACGGGGTCTGTCTTGTGGTGTGCTTTGGTTGAGCATCTGAGACCGGCTGGAGAGTTGCAACCTTAAACCGTTCCGAAGTGGGAATGGGAGTAGATCTCCACGAATTTCGTTATGGTGTCTATCCAGGTTTAGTAAGGGTGTGACTTCATTCGGATTCTTGTTGTCTGGTTTTACTCGGTTTGCTCAGTTGTTCTTTGTTTAGCTGTGCGTTGCACGGAGTTCCTTCATGGGTCGTATCCAATGAAGGCACCCTGTTCACTTGCCGTCTTGGGCAGGAACTTCAGGAAGCCTTGGGTACTTGTAGAGCTTTAGCTCCGCTTTTCCATCTGCAGGATGATGGTTTTGTGAGAGCGGGCTATATCGACTATGGAGGATATGCTTGTGCGTGCGTTTTAGTTGTTGTCGGCAGTTGAGGATTGTCACTCTCCACTGTTAGGGTTCTCCTTCGATAGCTATTATCAGGAGTCACTCCAATTGGCAACCCTTAGGTTTAGGGGTTATGTCGTGTCGATCACCAATCTGTTGTTCTAACTCTGCGTTGTTGGATTTTTGGACCCCAGCTAGTCTAGAGACTTCGGAAATGATCCAGTTGGTTCAGGTCAGGATGATGGCAGTCCTGTGCGGACAGAGGTTTTATGCCGACCATGATGGTCGCAGACTTGTGTTCATAGTGGGAGATCATGTATTCCTATGGATTTTTCCGATAAATGACATGTTGTGTTTTGGGAAGCTTACCCAGAATTGTAGGTCCTTCCGAGATCCTTAAAGTGAATTAGTTTCGTTGCCTTTAATTTGGCATTTCCGCCCAGATTATTGATTATTCACCCCGTATTCCTTGTGTCGATACTTTGCAATTACCTTCATGAACTTTCTCACATGATTCAGCACCAAACCATTTAGCTTGAACGCGATCTTTCGTCCACCCGCAGCCAATTGTTTTAGTGGCTCGGCAGGTGGAGAAACTTCGGTCAAGGGTCTTGCCATCTGTGGAGGGTTTTCTTGGACGTAGCCATATAGTGAGGTGATCACTTAGGAGGCTGCGAGCGAGAATTGAGACTTTGTAATCTTCTCTTTGAAGGTACGCTTAGTAAGAATTTTAAATTCGGGGACGAAATTTTATAAGGGGGAGGAGATTGTAACGCCTTAGATTTCGGTTAGTGTTCGTAGAGACGTTAATGCGGGTTTACTTTAAAAGTTTACCATTTCAGGTTCCTCACATTTTATAACATTTAATTAATAATTTATTATTGTTTGTTATAAGCTTGCACGCACGTGTGCACGTAAATGCGAGGGTTTGTTTGTGCTAATTTTGTTCTTAGCAACCATGACACTTAACCCTAATCTAATCTCTTTGCTTTAATCCTAGTTAATCCAATCCTTAACCCTAATCCCTAGATCTTTTGTGAGATGAGAGAAAGATATTTTGTTTGAGTGATGAGGTGTATGGGAATGCATTAATGGTTAATTAATGCATTGGATACACTCACTCTCTTTTCTCTCCTACACTCACCCCTCTCTCTCTTTAACCTCACACCCTCTCTCATTTCTCTATCTCTTTCCATTTCCTCTTCTCACTCTCTCTCTCAACTGAACACTCTCCCATTTCCAACACAAATCCATCATAAATCACCAAAATCATCACAAAATCACATCTTTTTCCATCACTTGCCTCTTGGATGCCTTGGTGAGCACAAAGCTAGCATCTTTGTGTTCTTTTGATTAGGTATTGTTTCTTTTCTGTTGTTTAAGTTATTTTTGTGTAGATTAGCTTTAAAGTTGTTGTTTTTGTCGCGTATCGTATCGTTTCGGATAAAAAACCGTATTTTTAGTGTCGTTTTATGGTCTCGGATGATCTGCTGTGAAACTAAAAGTGTGTTGCAAAAATTGACTGGATAGTAGCCTGGTATAGAGATACAGAACCTACCCACAAAATACGAGCCAAATCCACCTCGTCTTGGCCGCAGATTTATTGCATCTGGCCGCAAATTGCGGCCAGACTAGGGAGTTGGGGTTTGGGGTTTTGGTGTATGGGGTCTCTGGGTTATTTGTTGGCTCATGGTACTTGCAATTTCTACATTTGGTTAGCACAGGAAAATCTGGGATCGTTTAGCGTATTCCTTGTGTTTTGTTTCCTGCGATACGTTATCCGATACAATGCGTGTTCCGTGTTGCTGATGCGCTGAGTTGGTTTCGTAGTGTAGCTATACGCGTTAGCTACAATACGAACCCTTTAGAGTTCGTAAGTGTGTCGTGTTAGTCCGTGTAGATTGTGAGTATTTTAGTTTGCTATTAATATTTATTGCTTTGTTGCTTTATTGTTGCAGGTTCGCAGGCGGGGACTACGGACACTGCTACAGGGGAAAGCAGGTGGTAGGTTTCACCTAGCTTGGAGCGTCGGTGAGTAGATTTAACATCTACAGGGGAATCGCCCGCATGGCGTTATGCGTCTGGGCTAGAGTTGTTACTTTTGTCGCATATTCTATGTCAGATTTAGGATTTGCGCATTTACTTTATTGCTTAGATATTGTTGTGCTTGTACTAGTACCCTTAGGACACTGCACATATTATTGATGATTCATGTTGCACGAGCACTGATGGTATGCTACACACACCGTCAATAATTGCCATGTCACACACAAACCACTTATAGTTAGGATATTGCTTGGTTAGGGACATTGTGACATTGATTCATATTTCTGATCGCATATGACATATAGCATACCTGTATAATTACATGCTTACTTATATGCCTTCATATACTTACATGCTAGATACCTGTATACCTATAGGGTATTGTGCCGTTAGTGTTAGGTACATACACACTTTGTGACATAGCTACAGGTATACCTTATAGTCATACTTCACTTATACCCAGAGGGTATATTACATTATTACTTATAGGTAGATATATATACCTTGCTATACCTTTATGTTTACACATTTATCTGGTTATAGCTACATGTTTACCTTTACCTGATGTTCTGTAGGATTGGAGAAAATAGGAATCGCATGATATTATATTAACTTGTTACAGTTAATTGTTGCTTTTCCTTTATATGCTCGTATTTCAGATTTATGATGCGTATACTTTATTCTTGGATTTTCGCATTGAGATATGGATTTTTCATGATGTTTCCTGGATTTGGGAACCGTGGTAGTTCATGAAATTATGCATTATTTGAAAAACCCGGTTTCCCTTGATATGATATTTCAGCATCCACCATGAGATTTGTCGTTTACGATGTGTATACCCCACGCGAGGAAAGGAAGGGTCCGTGTGCGGGTACATGGTGGGGCCCGGAGGTACCCCGAAGCAAGAACGATGTCGTGGTGTCAGGCGATGAGGCTTAGGGGAACCATACTTTCCGGTGACAGGACCAATGACTCAGCGGCTATCATGTGGATACCGACGGGAGTCATGTACGTATGGATACGTCGAGAGGCGAGGGTCAGAGCTAGGCACTCAAGCTTTCGGGATAGCGTATGATACGTACCTATCAGGATGTTAGTCTGGGAGACGGCATATGATAGATCAGTATTTTTGTGTCGATGCTTGGCACATTGGTTTCATGATATTTCTAATTACTCCTTGTATATATAACATGGGATTTATCCGCTGTTATATATACCCTTACACCAATATTAGTGGAATGGGACGCTAATATTTGTGTATTGACCTCATCATATTTATTTATGTCATTATATTTAGGATGTTAGATTTTACTTGATAATTTGATTGGGATATAAGTGATTCATTTGATATTGGATACAAGATATTTATGAGATTGCTGATTTGTACATACGAGATATGTGAAATCCACTTGATGTTGTACATTCGATTTATGTGAGATCTACTTGATGTTGTACATTCGAGATATACGAGATATACTTGATATTGTGTAATTGAGGAGATGTGATACTTAGTTGATATGAGAGCCAATTTGGCGGCTGATTTGAGGAATTGGGATTTGATTTGTCTTGCTGGATTGTGATCCTACCACGATGTCAGGATTCCGTGGGAATGACATATTTCACTCCATACCTCACCTTTATCTATTTGTGCACTGCTTCATGTATTAGTAGTACCTGTTAGTGTACCTTTCATAAGTGTTGCACATTTACATTCTCATATCCCTATTGCATGGTTATTGCATACTGTTGTCATATCATTATTGCTTTATTATATTGGTTGTACTTACTGGTGTACTTTCCATTATTCTGCATTCATATGACTTGTTATTACTGTAAATTGCATATCTTAGATTCATGCTGTACGTACATTCCTGCGATTACCTGCATATGTTATTTACTATTCACGAGTTGGTAACTCACCCCCGTTGTGCCACAGTGTTTGCAGGTGTTTCCCCAGAGTAGTCGAGGCTGGCTATTCATCTATCATCTTTTGCTACAGATACCGCATCGACTCACAGTATGCCGTTTTGCTTAGGTGGGTTTTGGTGGTTATCTGTATTTTGCATTGTATACTCGTTGTATTTTGTACTCTCCATCTACTGTTACTTGATGACTTAGAGACTTGGTGAGGATGATATTGTATATTATTGTGGATTTATTGTCTTTTATACAGTTTCCTTTTTATTGTCTCTTATTTCTTCGCTTTGGCGTCGTATATTTGTGGTGGTCGTTGTTTTCCGCCTTTGGGCGTGTATTTGCTCCCGTTTGGGGATGATTTACTTTATATTTATGTTGTACCCATTTTTGGGGCTAGCTTTTACAAGGGAGGTGCTGCCAAATTTTTAAAGGAAATAAAGTTGGAATTTTAAAGAATTTGGGTTGTGATTTCAAATGTTTCAAAACTCCTATTAGCTTTTTCTTGTCTTTTTAATGGTTTAGATTTCTGGGTTTTGGCTTTCTTTTACTGCGTTACGTCTGTAGGCGTTGCGTAGTATTAGGGCCGTCACGTGCCAATTTTGGGTCATGACACAAACCGGGTTCACCATGTACCCGTTATCGGCCTCATCCAACTCCTCGATTCGGGTTCACATATATCACTCTAGCACCGAGAAAACACATTGTGGACGCACCAAAATATCATATCAAGGGAAACCGGGTTTTTAAATAATTAACTATTCTTTTTTGAAATATCCATGTTTCCCCAAATCCAGAATTAACATGGAAACAACATATCTCAATGCGTAATCTAAGCAAGTATGAAGATATCAATGTATGTATGCACTTGTATGAATATACAGTGTGCATGTGCGCAGGTATGAAGATATTAATATATGTGTGCACTGGTATGGGTATGTGATGTATATGTGCCCAAGTATAAATATATGATGTATGTGGTACAAGTATGGGTATATGATGTATATGGCAAATTATGACAACTTCAATAAAGCGGAATCAGTATGATATATGATTTATAGCAATCCTATAATGTGAGTGTCATGGCAATCACAAACGGTGTGAGTGTAGCATATAAATCGTGCTCGTGCAACTTGAACCGTTAGTGACAGTGCAGTGTCCTATGCTATCATTTCTATATGCAACAATAAGTTATGCTACTACAGTCTATATAAACATCTATACTAAATATCCTAACACGCCCTGACACTTAACGCCATACGGGCGATTTCCCCGTAGATGTTAAATCTACTCACCTGGTCGTGCGCTACTCGTAGCCGACCACCTGCTTCCCTTTCTTAGCTTCGTCCGACGTACCCGCCTACGAACCTGGAATTTACACATGAGTCCATATAAGCAACCACCTCGCAAGATGCGATATCTAAGCCAAACGATACGCTCGCGTCGCGTACTAAGCGCGCGTGTGTACGATACGCTAAAACATGTGTACGCGTCTAAAACTAACCCGACACGTCGCAACGCGCTGGATCACAGAACCCACACGCGTATCGCGCGTATCGCGCGAACCAAACGCACTAGAAATACGATATAACGTCCCGGTTTTTCTTACAGAGAGAAACTAACAAAATTGCACATACCACTGGCCCTAAAATAACAGCAGACTCCTACCCACACAGACCCAACCCAAGACTCACCTATCTGGCCGCAAATTGCGGCCAGAACTAATAAACTGGCGGCCTCACTGTAGAATGGGGGCTTCGTACTCTGATGGTGTGGTCTATACCTATCTAGTGTTCTCCAGTTAACTCAATTTTTCTCTGAAGTGACCGGGTCTAAAGCAGATCACAGAGAACCAAAATCTCACCTTAAAACACTAAAATTGCACAATCTGAAACCCTATGGTATTTTGGTGTAATCTGGGGTCTAATTAGGTTTACATGGCCTCAATAACGCCTAATTAGGCTAGGTTAACTAATATTAACAACACTTAACCATAAGTCTACACAAATCACCATTTCAAGCACAAAATCTCACTTTTTATACAAACCGAAGCTAATCCTACATAAATTAAGCAAACTAGAGAGTGAGGCTCCGAGATTATACCTTACTAACCCTATGAAGCAGGAAGAGGGAGGAGGTGAGGATCTGGAATGCCGCGGCAGCTGCTGGAGCTGCTGTTGATGTTGCTGTTGTCACTGCTTGCTGCTGCTGTTGTTATTGCTGCTGCTGATGCTGCTGTTTGCTGCTGCTTCTCATGGTGCTGGGGCTGCTGCTGCTGCTAGGTGAGTGTGTGTGTGTGTATATGAAAGTTTTAAGAATGAGAAGAAGGAGATAAATGAGAGCACAAGTCAAAGACCCCTCTCTCTCTCTTCATTTAATGAGCATGGCTCAACCATGAAGCCCATACTCCCTCTCTCTCTCACCAAGTCAACAAGTCCACACCATTTCTCATAAAAAAAACACATAATAAAAACCCAAATACACCTAATAAGAATTAATTAACTTAAAGAGAATGGGTTAATCCATCATGCTTGCTAATCATGGTCTAACCCCATCTCTAACCCTAGTTTTCATGCACAAGTGTGTGTGTGCCTAGAAAAATTCTAATAAAATACTAATTAAATAGGATAAAATATTTGAAACTTAATTTGGTAACTTTTTATTGAAACTATATACTAAAATATAATTAACCCCTAAACACAACCTAAGGTGTTACAATAATAGTCGGTGATCCCGCCTCAATAGTATCACGAACAATACAATATATAATATGACATCCTCATGTCAAGAGTGCGGATCAATTATCATATTTATCTCATATGGTAAATCCATCGTATGGCATCCCAAATCTGGGTACGGGTCGAATATCACATTTATCTCATTATTCATCTGGTATCCTTATCATCATATATCATGAACTGGGGTACTGATCTAAGTCTAGTACATACTGATACCGTTAACATATATATATGTGCGTGTGTGTGAAAACACATCGCCTCAGGACCCGCTATAAACTCATGTCATATCTCATAATACGAACCAATCACATCACCGATCTCATGGCATAATGCCCAATCTCATCGACTCATCTCCAAATACCATATACTATCCTCATATCCATGTATATGTATACCTATATATATATACATACTAACATACATATATGTATATATATATATATATATCCCCATATACGCACAAGTAATAAAAGTATGCGTGGGTGTGTGCGCGTGTATCTTATTTTAGGGTTTCGCAACTAAACTAGCTAACGACACTATCATCCAATTACACTAGAATTTACCCATGATCTTCTAAGATCCTACTACTAACTAACCAATGTTCCTCATAACACATATTCATATATGCATATAACTATAATATAGCATAGGCTCACTGCTAACTGCGGGGGTGCTATACGCCATCCACCCGACTTCCCCAGTAGATATATATCTACTCACCTCGATTCTTGCTTGCCGATGTCGATGTCTCCATCCTCTTCTTCATCATATGAAATCCACGTGAAAGTACCAACATATATAACACAATCGCAAATGCACATTAAAATCAATTCGGAAACCAATACGGTACACAAATCGCTTATAGGTTAGAACCTATAGCTTACGCCAGCAAAACTACCAAACAACCCTCGTCGCTTGTTAGTTATATGTATGCCCTAGAGGCCATTACTGTACATGCGTTGTATATTTTAGTGGATGCTGGGACATATATAAGGAGGACTTTCTTGCTCGACATGATAGTATGCTATCTGGTTACTCTTTATCTCAACATGTACTCTGATTGTCTCTATGTTACATGTTAATAAAGCCCTTAGAATGAGTACTTGACTACCAGGACTATGATGCAGATCATACTAGTGGCGACAGGGTAGTCGCCAAGTACATCCTTCAAATGTTCCTAGTCATGGGAGTACCGAGACAGGGCATCGATACTCCAGAGTAGACTAACGTATGCGCTTCTTGACCCATATGATGGGCGATGGATGATCCCATATCCATTGGTGTTTGACATCAGAGAAGGTATACGGGTGCTCAGTGGAGACTTGGTACACTGGACGGACTCGCCGAGAACTCCCAGATGGTATTATACCTGACGTCAGATGGCAGTTCTCTGGTGACACTGGTATAGGTTAGTCTGTAGACACGAGATCGTCATAGAGTCTCGTGTGATTCCCACTGTGCTTTGATTTCCAACATACCACGTCCAAGAGGGAGTGCAAAAAGGTGGCTTTTGGGTACAGTCCCGAATCAAATGAAGGCAATGAGCGATAGGAGGGGTTTCTTCTCTCCCGGTATAGGGAGTTGATGTTGTGCTGTGTTCGATTGGCTATAACTGGAAATCCCTGGCCAGGGTTACTGAGATTTACTGGTAAGTGTTATCAGTAGTTTCTCGAACTGTTATAGACCTCATATCGACACGACTTATCAAGCTACTGGGGTCTGGCGTTTACCACCCCTAGGCGAGATATGCAACATATCGGATGAAGAGACCGGACTGTACGGGAGTGTTATTGGTTGGATTCATAGGAGAAAGTACATGCTTGCTTGTTTATCTTCTGATTGCTCAATACCTGGGCGGCTGTTACGTTTAGCTGACCGCTTGCAACTTGTGGGTGTTTGATATGATCATCACTTACTGCCGGCGTATTGACGATTCTTTAGAGTCCTAAACAGAGGTTTCCTGGCTCAGGCAAAACGGAGTAGCAGCATATATGTGATATGTGCGGGACCAAGAATAATACGTGTATGCTATACCGTATTAGATTCTCGTGATATGAGATATCGGCCGGGTATATGTGATATAGCCGGGTCATCGGATCATGTGTTGATTCGATGAACTGATACAGATTATATTAGTCGGTTATTTATGAAATAGCCGGATTATCGGATCAAGTGTTGATTCGGTAATTTAATTTATAATTATATATTTGATATATTAAATTACATTAACTAATATTAGCTCACTTAAAGATTCTTTTTCTCACTCGGGTATTACATTGATATATATGTGATATATGTTAATTGTATTATTTTATATTGTTACAATAAATATTGTATATGTGATATATAATATTGTAACATGTTATGGTTTTAAATGAAACATGATTTGTGGAGTTTAAATATGGTTAGGGTTTGGATCAGGGTTAAGCTTTCATGAAGCTTTCAAGAAGCTTCTTGAAGCTTTGACTTTGACCTTGATATTTTGTGATATTTTGCAAGATATTTCTTTAACCCAACCCAACCCTTTAACCATAGTTAAATCTCTACATGGGTTAAGTCTTCTTACTTAACCCATGGTTTCATTTCTAACCTCACACTTGATTCATTATTCATCACAAAAGGGACATTCTTCTTCTTCTTCCTTGAGTTCATGAAAAGCTTTCTAGCCTTTTCATATATGATGATAATGAGTGAGAAATCGAAAACAAATGAGAGCTAAATTTCTACTTCATCATCTTCATCTATTCTAGCTGCTTAGATTAGGGTGTTTGCTTTGCTAATACTTGATTAGCAAAGCAAAAGCTTGGGCTTGAGTTTCTTCAAGGTAGATCATCTTTGTTATCGAAGATCGGAAGCAAGCTTGCATCTTTATCTTCATGGAGCCTCTCTTGAGTCCGGGTACTCGATGATCGCAGCGAAGGGACCTCATCACGGAGCTTTAGGAGTGAAGGAACGGACTACAAAGGTTGTAATCCCTAACTCTTAGATGTAAAGTTGTTTACATGCTTTGTTTCGCCTAATCTCTAGTCTAAGATCTTGGTTAGGGTTGTTCGGCACGTCTAAATTTTAAATCGGGCATGGTTGATGCCTTATAGACCCTTGTGACAGTGCCTAGTAACCCTACAGTGGTATCAGAGCCCAGCTAGAGCTTTAGGCAAAGTCTAGACGAAGTTTAAAGTCCGATCGAACTCCGAATACCCGTAAAATCCTAGTTTCTGGAAATTTTATCAAAAGTTGACATTTTTCATATTAAAAATACTCAGAAAATCATGGATGGAAATCTAAGAATTACTGTGAAGTACGGACCAACAACTCTCTCACTTGACCGCGGAACCGCGGCCAAACCACGCTTTTGGCGGCGGTTCCACGGCCAAACTTTGGAGTTGGGGCCTGATACTTCAGGTCTTTATTCTTGGGTCCTTTTTCATAGTTCTGGGAATTTTTAATTCTACTCAAGTGTTGAGTTTTCTGGGATGTATTGGGAACTCGTTGATTCGATCAGAAAGTTTAACTTCGTTTAGTTTTTCCGGGTAATTTAGAACGTGTTAAAAAGTTCGAACGGATATCAATAACTCACATTTTTCCCCTGCCGGAAAATTTCCAAGTATTGGATTTTTTCTTAGTTAAAGAACATTCTCAGTCATGCAAGTAACGTGGTGGACCCTCTATAAGAACACAAACCTTAACTCGATTATGTGACCGTCTGAACCGCCTCTAAACCTTAGGGTTTGGGGCGGTACGGCGTTGCCACATGTGAGGCGTTGGTTTGACCCTTCTACGGCTGGACCATTGGTACTGTGGCATGTGATGGATACTTTTTGAACTCCGCTCAAGTGCTGAGCTATTTGGGAAATCTTGGGTGTTTGTTTATTCGATCAGAAAGTTTAACATTGTCTATTTATCTAGAATGTGATACAATATTTGGAATCCACAAGCAATTATGAGATAACTAATTTGAATGTTATAAATCTAGCAGTTTAGTCTCAATTGATCGGTTGCCACCGGATTTTGATGTGATCAAAAGTCCGTCGCAATCACGTAGCGTACGCGGATACTCGCCGGGTAAACTTAATAGATAGCCACGCCCCATAGCCCCGACCAAGTGACTGTAGGAGAACCCCGTCGCCAAAAGCATCTGTTTGGGTGCTCGCGGTAGCGGTGTTCCGCCTTAATGCACTTCGTCGACGGCATCCGGGGGTGCGGCCGTCTACTAAAGTTTGCGACGAGCATTCGATCAGGATGTCGGAAATCTTGTTGAATTGCCTGACTTGATATTGAAAAGTGTTTACGAGATCGAGACTAAAATGTGGGGTTTATAATTGTTAGGCATGCGATGTCTAAGGAATTCATTTGGTTAGGCATGAGATGTCTAAGGAGGTTGCGGATTCCAACTGTTGTAGTTTTACACTTTCTTTTCCGCGACCGTAAGTGTAATATGTGGTGTATCGCCGGTTTCGTTGCTATACATCAACGACAATTGGGATACACATATTTACTTACGTTGATGATATGTGATATTATGTGTTGTTGTGATATGTTATATTGGATCGTCTAATTCTGAATAGCCGGGGGTTTTATGTGAGATGAGGGTTTTTATTTTCATTCATGTAAAATTCAATTGTATGTAATATTCTTTTATTGGGGCACTTCCGGGATGAGGATGATGTCACCATTGTATATTATTTACTTTTCCGCATTGGGTAGACCCAAGGCGGGGAGCACAAGTAACCGGGTTCTAGGGTCCAGTGGGAGACCATCTCGAGGAGTCGAGACCGGGTCTCCTAACCCTAGAATTGGCAGTGTTGCTTGCCGCTCTCGTAGGGGTCTAGGGATGTGGGTTTGGCTATTCATCGCGAGCGTGGAATCCGTGTTTTATACAGGCTCGCATAAAACACGGAAATCCTAGTATATCCAATATTTCATATGTTATCTTCTGCTGCAATGTTCTGTGATGAGATCATATTACTTCCTGAGACGAATGTTCATATTATATATATGAGATATATTGTATATTGCTGATTTCGTTTCAAACGTGATGCTTGTGAAGCATAATAAAATGGGACTTCATTAATGAGATTAATGAAACTAAAAGAAACCTAAAGATGTGGTTGAAACTTGTTTAAAAACTGGTAGCTCTAGTTCTTGCTTTGCATAGCGGTGTTCCTTGTAGAACATCCAGCATCTTATTCGATAAGGAAAGAGCCGAGATCCCTTCACCGGGAGTGGCCTCTTTAGCGAAACTAGCAGATGCTACAAACTCGGTTTGTCTTTTGATTGTTTTTATAGTTTTTGCTTTGCACAGTGATATTTGTGAAATATCCTGCACCTTATTCGATGAGGAAAGTGCCGACGATCCCTTCACCGGGAGTGACCTCTTTAGCAAAACTAGAAAAGCCTAAAAAACACTCCTTTTAAAATTACTCGATTCTACAACGATATCAAGTTCAATACGCAAAGGGTTTTCTTAAAAACCTGTCGTAGCCCTCCGTCATTTCAGATAAGTACTACTTAGTATTCATGCTACGTTTGTTGGCCTGCGTCAAGGCGTAGTGTGCGGTAGCTAACTAGTGCTTATCTGCAGCATACGATGCGATTGGATTAGGGTAGTCGTGCGACTTTGTTGGCCTGCGTCAAGGGTCAAACGGGTGGGTTTAATTCAATCAGGAAATGTACGGGTTGAACATGACTAGCGGACTATGGTTTGTTGTCCTGCGTCAAGGTCATAGAACGCTAGGGGTAAAATATTATTGGGAATTTCAAGAGTTGAAATTTGCAATGAGATAGCATACCTTCTATGAGATAGTTGGATCCCGATACCCGCTGCGAGTAAGAGTTACTCCTGTGAGAGTTTTACACATTACAATTAGCCGATTACGTAGGTGTCTAGAAAGGTGTCAACGGGGTTATGCCTCTGGGAAAACGAGGTTTATTTTAATTAGGTTCGTGCGAAAGCACGGGGAACCTCCCTCAAAGTACCGGCACTTGCCGGGCTGAAAGATTGGCGAACTTGTAGGGTGTAATTAATCCCGGCTAGTCTTTCTTTTAGGGTTTGAAGGAAGATTTGACAAAAACAGTGGGAGAGATCCTGATTAGATATATTAATAACCAATCTAATCTTGCAAGAGCATACTCTGAGTGTTTTTTTCTATCTCTCTCTAGGTAGCGACCATGTCACGCCTTAATCAAGATAATAATACGGATGTATTGAACAAACCCACTTGTTATACCGCGCTAGGGAACGTTGGTCCGGCTCCAACTTATAATTGTTATAAGACAGAGCAGGAAATAGGGGATTACCAGAATTCCCGTGCCACCCAAACGAAGAAAGTGCATGCTGATGCATCTTCTTCGGGTGTGTTCATTACCAAGAACTATTTCTCAGTATCCTTTACGTCCTGGGTATGAGATACCGGATCAGGATCCCGCAAATGTAATTAGTTACATGGGCTACAGATAGGTAAAGAACTGAGAACGGGTGATAAGTTTCAAGAGTTGGAAATGATGCAAGTGTTGCAGCCAAGTTTGTTGGCAGTTATCACCCTGTATTACCAGAATACATTGATTCTGAATGAATGTTATTAGATACCGAACCTGATATACAACATCATATCAGTCTCTTTATTAGTAAAGAAGGATATAATTTTGTATTGTTGGATAATGTTTTGAACATTTCCTATATCAAGAGTTGATCGGTTCAGACACGTTATCTAAAAGCATAGTCATTCTAAACCAAACCACAGTTCTTAACGTACAGAACACACACAAGAGGAGGAGTTCAGAAATGAACAAATCCTTCTTGAGGCATTGTAGACTAGGTCATATCAATGCGACCCGACTAGCTAAAGTTACATTTAGATGCATATTTAAATTAGTTTGAATTTACATCTTGTGAAACTTGCCGGTCATGTCATAGAGATAAGATGACCACAGCTCCGTTTATTGGAAACAGAGAAAGAGTTAGTGAACTCTTGGGATTGATATATGCTGATGTATGAAAGTTCCCTGTCTACATATGCCAGGACTGGTTCTTTGTACTTCATTACATTCACTGATGATCTCTCAAGATTCGAACATATGTTCTTGTAGAAACACAAGTCCGAAACTTTTGAGATAATCACAGAATATAAGTTAGAAGTAGAGAACCAAAAACGGGTATAAGTATTATATCCTTTGATGAGGTCAAGGAGGAGAATACTTGAGCACGGAATTCCTGGACTATTCTAAAGGAGAATGAGATTCTCGCTCAGCATTACTCCTCCGCATGCACCACAGCACGTCGGTGTATCGGGGCGGAGCTAACGCACCCTATGTGATATGGTGTGCTCTATGATGAGTACTACTGAGTAGCCTATTTTCTTTTGTGGTTATGCACTTGAGAAGTTGCATACCTATTGAATAGGGTTCCAACCAAATCAGATGCCTACCACTCCATATGTGATATGGTATGGGAAGAGCCCATCTCTTAAAGATGTTAAGATTTGGGGTTTTCCGGCCTATGTCAAAACCAAAATCCGGACAAGCTCGAGGCAAGGTCAGTTCTGTGGAAGTTTGTTGGATATCCCAAGCATTCGCAAGGGAATATCTTCTACCACACCGAGGAACAAAAGATGTTTTATTTCTCGGAATACCACTTTTTGAGAAAAAGTGAATTTCTTGTAAAGAAATTAATGGTTATGAGGTAGAACTGGAAGGAGTTCCTGCTATACAAACTGCAGCTGATGATTTGGTAGAACCAAAGGATTCAATAGTAACCAACGAACCTCAGCCTCTCCGCCGATCTAGCAGGGTTCCTCACCCACCAGAGAGATACTTCGGTTTTCTCCATGACAGTGGGAGTGAGGATTGCATCATGAGATGATGACCCAACTAGTTTCAAGCAGGCCATCAGGAGTGGGGACTCTGTGAGAATGGCTGGATGCTTAGTGATCTGAGATGGAATCCTTATACACCAACAAAGTATGGACTTTGGTTGCTTTATCTGAAGGGTTAAATTCCCATCAGGAGCAAGTATATCTTGAGAAGATTACTTGGTGTACATGGAAAAGTTGAGACTTTCAAAGCTATGCTTAAGTCCATCCAGATCCTACTTGCCACTGCTACATACCATGACTATGATATCTGGTGGTTGGGTGTCATCACTACTTTTCTAAATGATGATTTAGAAGAGAGCGTCTATAAGTACTCGGCCAGAGGGATTCGTAGAAAGTGGGAGCAGCGGATACGTGTGCAAGATATTTTATGCGATAAATCAGGCATCGCGGAGTTGGAACGTCTGTTTTGATGGTAGTCAAAGAGTTTGACTTCATGAAAATGGTAGATGAACCTTGTATATACAAAAAGGTAGTAAAGAGTATGGTGGTGATCCTCGTAGAGTACGTGGATGACATACTCTTGATAGGGAAGGAGTTTCCTATGCTACTCTCGGTCAATCTCCACTTATCAAAAAGATTCTCCATATAGGATCAAGGTGATAGCTTCTAAATCCTGAGTTATGGATCTATAAGATAGATCTAATTGGATGTTAAGATTCTCACTAGTTGTAGTGAGATGGTATCAATCGATCCTAGGGAGAATCACTGGAAAGGTTCCAGAGTGATAAGGACGACTGAATGTCAGTCGCAGGCATTGTCTTTACCCTCAGTGGAGGGACGGTATGTTGGAAGAGTTCCAAGCTAGATACCGTGACTTACTAGACGATTAAAGGCAAGATACATCGTTACCAAGGATGCTACCAAAGAGGCAGTCTGGATATATATATAAGTTCATGAGATGAACTTCGTTCCGGCCATTGTGAGACAATGGAGTTGTGGCTTATTCCAAGGAACCCCCATCCCATCAGAGATCCAGATATATTCTTAGGCAGTATCGCCTGATCATGGAGATGGTTGATCTCCAGGGAGATTGAGGTTAGGAGAGTAGACACAGAGGACAACAGCGTGGATCCACTCACAAAGGCCTATTTCCCAGTAGAGACTTTTATGGGATGGTTGACTATGAGATACTTCAACCACAGCTGATTGTTGGGTATGAGATACTACAACAGATGGCCCTAGTGCAAGAGGGAGATTGTTAGTTATATGTATGCCCTGGAGGCCATTACTGTACATGCGTTGTATATTGTAGTGGATGCTGGGACATATATAGGGAGGACTTTCTTGCTCGACATGATAGTATGCTATCTGGTTACTCTTTATCTTAACATGTACTCTGATTGTCACTATGTTACATGTTGATAAAGCCCTTAGGATGAGTACTTGACTACCAAGACTATGATGCAAATCATACTAGTGGGGACAGGGTAGTCGCCAAGTACATCCTTCAAATGTTCCTAGTCGTGGGAGTATCGAGACAGGGCATCGATACTCCAGAGTAGACTAGCGTATGCGCTTCTTGACCCATATGATGGGAGATGGATGATCCGATATCCATTGGTGTTTGACATCAGAGAAGGTATAGGGTACTCAGTGGAGACTGGGTACATTGGACGGACTCGCCGAGAACTCCCAGATGGTATTATACCTCACGTCAGATGGAAGTTCTCTGGTGACACTGGTACAGGTTAGTCTGTAGACCCGAGATCGTCATAGAGTTTTGTGTGATTCCCACTGTGCTTTGATTTCCATTATACCACGTCCAAAAGGGCGTGCAAAAAGGTGGCTTTTGGGTACAGTCCTGAATCACATGGAGGCAATGAGCGATAGGAGGGGTTTCGTCTCTTCCGGTTGTAACGTTTTAGAAATCGTTTTGCGAATTTTCCCGTTTTAGGGCAAAATTGTCGGTTTTTCCCGTTTTAACCCGATTTCGATCAAACGACCATATAAGCTTACCGACACCTAATTTGGCCAAAATAAAGCTTGTGCGCGAACTTTGGGAGTATTTGGGAGGTTTTGGTTCAAATAGATTTTTTCCCGAATAAAATATTATTTTAAGCGGTATTTTGTGCACGTAAATCGGAAAAAATTTTATTTTGTGAATAAATTAATTTTGTCACTAGAATTATTTTAGAAGGTTCTTTTTATATCTAGATTTTTTTGGTGACTAATGGTTTGTTTTTAAAAAAATAAAAGAAAAGGTTGAAAAGGTGGCATGTTTGCTTTAATTAGCTTTTATTACTCATTTCCTAGCAATTTCTTCACCCAAAATTCACAAAAATACCCCCCCACTCACCTTAGCCGACCCTCATCCCCCCATTTCTGTCCTAAACATTTCCAAACTCATTTCTCTCTCATTTTCTTTCAAAAACACAAAAATAAATCCAAAAATTCCTATATAAATATTAAACCATTTTTTCCTTCACTAATCCTTCATGGATCTTCATCAAAACTTGATTTTTGGAGGCTAAAGTGATTGATCTAATTTCTTTTTGGTCTTCTTGAGGAGGTATAATTTCTTACCTTAATCCATAATTAATTGCTTTAATCTTTAACTAGCTAATTTAGTTAACTATTTAAGTGCTTAGTTTAGCATTTAATTCATGATTAATTCATTATATTTGGTTTAAGAAATTCATGTTAGAGTTAAATTTTGATTAAGTGATTAGAGTTAAATTGTGTTTTGGAAAATAATAATCTAGTAGAAAGTGTTAAAATTTGCTAATAAGCATTTTGTTTAATTAAGCAAAATTTCTTACTAGATTTTTGCTAAAACATAATTAGCGAGTGTTAAAAATATAGGATTGGTTTAGATAGCTTAGTTAAGCTATTTTAAGGTATTTGTAATTGTTAGATTTGTGTTATCTTGAATCTAGTGCGATATATTGCGATAGGTTGCTTACTAGATTTCGGGGTTTTCCGTCGTAGGGTTCGTTTGGTAGTTGCGAGGTTATATCAAGTGTATTCCTCGTAATTTTTGTGTTGTGTTGCGCGATCGGGACGATCGGGGTCCAGAATTGGTGTTTTGTTGTTTAGCGACCCCAATTAGGGTTTTGGCCGGTATCGTGCGCGATAGATGCGCTAAGCGCGCAGTGTAATTTTTCCGGGCGTTTTCGTCGCGTTTCGTTGTCTTTTCGTCATTTTAGGATATTTAGCTTATGTGTTGTATTTATGAAATTTTAGGTTCGTAAGCAGGGACTTCGGGTGCTGCGGACAAGGGGAAGCAGGTGGTCGGATTTTCATAGCTCGAGACTATCGGTGAGTAGATTTAACATCTACGGGGAAATCGCCCGTATGGCGTTATGCGTCGGGGCGAATATGATATGATAGCTGCATGTATTTGCATATTAGTTACTTTCATATGAATGTCATTGCATAGCATTATCTGTTGTACTTGACTCGTACCTTTAGATATAACACATTACTGACGGTTCATGTTGCACGAGCACTAAATTGTATGCTACACCCACACCGTCTGTAATTGCCATGACACGCACAAACACCTACATATGTGATATGATAGTGGATAGGAATGATTGGAGTAGTAACTCTTATTCTATTAGGCATATAAAATACTGTGGGCACATACATACGTGATATTGCATTGGGCAGGAATAGTTAAGGTAGTGAACCTTATTCCACTTCACTTATATCTTGCTATAATTACCTATACATCATGCATACCTATTGACATGTACACCCTCGTACTTGATTACATGTAGATACTTAAACCCTGCTACACTTACATGTACACTTCATATGATACTGCATTTATTTTCGAAGGAATTGGGAACCGCATGATATGTTTTTAAATCTAGATTCAATTTAAAGAGCGGTTTTCCCTTTATATGCTCATATTGATGTTTTATGTTGCATATATCAGTTTTATATGGATTTTACGCATTGGGATATGGATTTCATATGATTTATGGATTTGAGAACCGTGGGGGATATTTTCAAGAAAACTTTGTATTGTTTGAAAACCCGGTTTCTCTTGATATGATATTTGATGCGTCCACCATGTGATTTCTCGGTTCTGAGATTTGGCTTATGATACCTGATTCGAGGAGCGGGATGCACCGTCTGCGGGTACATGGTGGACCCGGTATGGTACCCCGGGGTGAGTGGTGATTTCGTGGTGTAGACGATAAACCTGACGGTAGGACCACTACCTACCGGTGATTGTATTTGGACTCGGCGGTTATCATGGAGATACCGACCGGAGTGAGGTATGACATATCGTCAGGGCTAGTCATGGTGACAGCGCCTGAGTTATGAGGATTTACGTGTCGATGTTTCATGATGTTTCGAGTGTCGGTGTTGGACACTCAGGTTTTCGTGAGACATACAGGATTTGAGGGCCGATCTGAGGATGCGGTGCCTGAGGATTTGGGATTTGATGTGTCAGTGAGGGACACTGGTGTTTTTCCATGCTGATGATTTTTGCATGAGATTCTATATTATATCATCCCACACTCAGGATTATGTTGATAAGCATCGTTTCATGTAGTTGTAGTACCCTGATTATGTACCTTTACATGATTGTTGCATATTCACCTATCATACTTATGCTATTGGATTACTTGTGATAGATAGATCGCTGTTCGTGCATACTTGCGATTACTGTATGATGTTATTTACTATTCACGAGTTGGCAACTCACCCCCGTTGTTCCACAGTGTTGTGCAGGACTTACCCTCTAAGTAGTCGCGGCAGGGCATCTTATCATCTCTACTTTTGCGGATACCGCTACGGTTGGCTGTGAAGCCTTGCTTTTAGGTGGGTTGCGGTTATCTGTTTGTACTTTGTATATTTTTTTGTCGGATCTAGTATTCTCCATCTACCACTATGTTGTATATGACTTAGATACGACTTGTGAGTATTCAGTGTTATTTTGTGGTGACTTTGGGAGCCGTGCTCGTGGGAGCCGGTTTTGTTGAAAAGTTTTACTTCTTTATGCAGTTTCCTTTTATATTTCTTCGCTTCGGCGTCGTATATATGTTGTGGTGGTTGTCTCCGCCGTTGGGCGTGATTTGCTCCCGTTTGGGATGCTTTTATTATTATCTATGTTGTACCCGTTTTCGGGGTTAGTTTTTACAAAGGAGGTGCTGCCGAAATTTTTAAGAACGAAAACTAAACTTAAAGATTTTTACTTGAAAATTTCCGAATGTTTAAAACTATGTTTTTCTCCGTTGATCCAGTTTTGGGTGGTTTAGATTTCTGGGTTTCGGCTTACTTAAGTTGCGTACGCCTTTAGACGTTACGTAGTTTAAGTGCCGGTTACGGGCCAAATTCGGGTCGTGACAAAGTTGGTATCAGAGCGCTAGGTTTTTACCTTTCGGAGTGTAGGATGACCTTGGTATGATGGAGTAGGTAGCTTAAGAAGAGTGGCGTAGCGTGTGTATGTTCCGCGGCATACTTACGACACGGTACTCCGCCTAGGTGACCTTAGGGCTTATTGATTGAAATTCCTTCCGTGATTGATCTACATCTTTGTGATTCGATTTCCGTTTCCTTATCGAATCTTGTTTCAATTTCCAGCCTATATGCCGCCGAAGACTACGAGGGCACAGAGAGCGGCCGCGAGGGCCGAGGCCAGAGTCGACTCGTCTGAGGCGAGGGTTGACCACGGCGATTCGCCTGTGGTACTGGAGCACATTGCTATGATTGGAGCAGGTATGCAGGATCTGCGCCAGATTGTGGGAACTTTAGTAGAGGCCATTCGAGCACAGGGGCAGGCTGTTGTTCCACCCGTTGCAGGGACCACGATGGTACCTACTGATCTGGCAGTCGTAGTTTCAGCTCCAGAGGTTATTACCGTGTCACTGACGGAGTTCATGAGGCTGAGGCTTCCGGTGTTTACTGGCACTGATGTTACTGAGGATCCGCAGTCGTTCATCGACCGGATGGCCAGGATTTGTCGCTCACTCCGATGCTCCGACGAGAGATGGGTAGAGTTTGCGAGTTTCCGGCTGGAGGGTATGGCCCAAAAGTGGTGCGAGTCGTTGGAGAGGGGCAGAGCCACTGGTCTTGCTCCTATGACCTGGGCTGAGTTTATGACGTCGTTTCTTGCCCGTTTTCTTCCACCGAGCGTCAGGGATGCGCGAACGCGCAGATTTGAGTCGTTACGTCAGACGCCGTGGATGACGGTGTCGGAGTATGATGTTTTGTTTACTGAGCTATCGGTGTATGCTCCGTACCTGGTGGCGACTGAGGAGATGAGGGTGAAGAGGTTTGTTTGAGGCCTGCTTACCCAGTTGTTCCTAGCCATCAGCATTCAGCATTGCGACACGTATGCGGCAGCTGTCGATGCAGCCCTATTGGTGGAGGAGCGTCTAGCTGAGTTATTGGTTGTTCCAGAACCGAAGAGGACTCGTACGGATGAGCCAGCACGGGGACCGAGGTTTGTCCGCAGAGGCATAGTTCCTTCAGACTCGGGGAGTAGCAGAGACGTGGGACGTGGCCAGTTATTCAGTTCTTATTCCCAGGAGGGCCAGCGGCCGTCTTATGGATGCTTCGGTTGTGGCAGTTTGCAGCATCTTGTTCGGAATTGTACTGTGGTGCGTCAGAGAGGGCCAGCAGTACCGCAGGTTACCTTACCACCTTCTCCGCCTCAGAGAGCGTTGCCTCTTATTCCTGTTGTTGTGCCGCGTCAGACTCCTACTCAGAGAGGTCGTGGTCGCGGTGGTTTTGTGCCGAGAGGACGAGGTGGCAGAGGCAGAGGACAGCCAGTAGCCGGTAGAGGGCAGGCACGGGTTTTTGCCTTGACTCACCAGGACGCTCAGGCGTCCAATGCTGTGGTTTCAGGTACCCTTTCCTTATGTTCTTTTGATGCACATGTTCTTTTCGATCCGGGATCTACGCATTCGTATGTTTCTACGCACTTCGCGCCGAGGTTAGGCCGAGAGTCGTGTTTGCTGGATCAGCCGCTAGTAGTGACTACTCCTGTGGGAGAGTCGTTTGTTGCGCGGCACGTGTTCCGATCATGTGTTGTCCGCTTAGGAGACAGAGATCTGTCCGTCGACTTGATCCTTCTTGAGATGTTGGACTTCGACGTTCTATTGGGCATGGACTGGCTAGCTACTTGCTATGCGTCCGTGGACTGCCGCGAGAAGACAGTAAGATTTTGTTTTCCCGGCGAGCCAGTGTTGGTTGTGCAGGGAGACCGTGGTGTCGCCCCTCACAGTTTGGTTTCTGTTCTGTGCGCTAGTCGGCTTTTGAGGAGGGGATGTCAGGGATTCTTGGCTTTCATTCATGATACTGGAGTTACGGTGGAGTCGTTGGACCAGGTTTCTACCGTGCGAGAATTTCCCGATCTCTTTCCCGATGAGTTACCTGGGTTGCCGCCAGAGCGCGATATTGAGTTTTGCATTGATCTGGTTCCTGGCACGGAGCCTATTTCTATACCGCCTTATCGGATGTCTCCGGCAGAGCTCAGAGAGCATAAAGATCAGTTGCAAGAGTTGCTTGTTTTGGGACTTGTGCATCCGAGTGTTTCGCCGTGGGGAGCTCCTGTTCTGTTCGTCAAGAAGAAGGACGGCAGTTTGAGGCTATGTGTGGATTATCGTCAGTTGAACCGAGTTACGGTGCGGAACAGGTATCTTTTACCCCGCATTGACGATTTATTTGATCAGCTCCAGGGTGCGAAATATTTTTCGAAGATTGATTTGCGTTCTGGTTATCATCAGTTGCGGGTTCGGAATGATGACATTATGAAGACTGCTTTTCGTACGCACTATGGGCATTATGAGTTTTTGGTGATGTCGTTCGGACTCACCAATGCGCCAGCAGCGTTCATGGATCTGATGAACCGGATTTTCAGGCCGTTCCTCGACCAGTTCATTATAGTGTTTATTGATGACATATTGGTCTACTCTAGGAGTCATGAGGAGCATGAGCAGCACTTGAGAATTACTTTGCAGATATTGAGAGAGCACCGGCTGTATGCTAAATTCTCAAAGTGCTCATTTTGGCTTGATAGAGTTGACTTCCTGGGTCATGTGGTGACTGGTGATGGTATTCTTGTGGACCCGAGGAAGATCGAGGCTGTATAGCTTTGGCCCAGACCTGTATCGGTGACGGAGGTCCGCAGCTTTTTGGGCTTAGCTGGTTATTATCGCCGTTTTGTGCAGGATTTCTCGAGTATCGCTGCACCGCTGACTGGACTGACCAGGAAGGGGATTCCTTTTTTCTGGACTGATGCGTGCGAGCAGAGTTTTCAGCAGTTGAAGACTCGGTTGACGACAGCACCAGTTCTTTCTTTACCTTCTGGATCGGGCGGCTATGTTGTTTATTGTGATGCTTCTCGAGTGGGGCTCGGCTGTGTTTTGATGCAGCATGATAGGGTGATTGCATATGCTTCTAGGCAGCTGAAGAAGCACGAGCAGAATTACCCCACTCACGATCTTGAGATGGCAGCGGTAGTCTTTGCGTTGAAGATTTGGAGACACTACTTGTACGGAGAGTCGTGTCAGATCTTCACGGATCACAAGAGTTTGAAGTATATCTTCCAGCAGCGAGATCTGAACCTGAGACAGCACCGATGGATGGAGCTAGTGAAGGATTATGATTGTGAGATC
The DNA here is from genome assembly GCA_030015575.1 of Agapanthus africanus. NCBI lineage: Eukaryota > Viridiplantae > Streptophyta > Magnoliopsida > Asparagales > Amaryllidaceae > Agapanthus > Agapanthus africanus. The sequence goes on from JASDDO010000012.1 coordinate 274,617,370, forward strand.
CTTTATCACCCGGGCAAGGCGAATGTAGTAGCTGATGCTTTGAGTCGTAGGCCCGTGGGTAGCTTGTCCCAGTTGAGCGCAGTTCAGTGTCAGTCTTCTGCAGATTGACAGCTCTTGTGTGATAGTATAGTGCAGTTTGAGTTCACTTCCGCTGGGGGACAACTTGCTCATGTCCGCGCCCGTCCACTTCTTTTTGATCGTATCCGTGAGGCGCAGCCCAGCGATGCCCGTTTGATTGAGATTCTTGAGCTTGTTCGGCAGGGAAGAGTTTCGGAGTTCATGATTGATGACCAGGGTGTGCCACGATGCGGGACTCGCTTGTGTGTACCAGATGTTGATGGGTTGAGACGCGAGATCCTAGAGTAGGCACATCAGTCAGCCTTTAGCGTTCATCCAGGTTCCACCAAGATGTACCGTGACTTGAGGGACTTCTACTGGTAGGAAGGGATGAAGCGTGATATATCGGACTTCGTTTCGAGGTGCCTGACTTGTTAGCAAGTCAAGGCTGAGCATCAGAGACCGGCTGGAGAGTTGCAGACTTTACCCATTTCGAAGTGGAAATGGGAGCAGATTTCCATGGACTTCATTGTGGGTCTACCCAAGACCAGTCGAGGGTATGACTCCATTTGGGTTATTGTAGACCGGTTGACGAAAGCGGCTCACTTTCTTCCAGTGAAGACCACTTTCGGTTATGCTCAGTATGCTCAGTTATACATAGATGAGATTGTGCGTTTGCACGGTGTTCCCACATGCATAGTATCCGACAGAGGCACCCAGTTTACTAGCCGTCTTTGGCAGAAGCTTCAAGAAGCTTTGGGTACCCGGCTGAGTTTTAGTACCGCTTTTCATCCACAGACCGATGGCCAGTCAGAGCAGACTATACAGACTCTGGAAGATATGCTCCGTGCATGTGTGCATGATTTTGGTGGCAGTTGGGATCGTCACTTGCCGTTGATTGAGTTCTCCTACAACAACAGCTTTCAGGAGACTATTCAGATGGCACCTTTTGAGGCTTTATATGGTAGGAAGTGTCGATCGCCAGTCTGTTGGACCGAGCTTAGTGAGAGTTTGGTTTTGGGACCCCAGCTAGTTCAGGAGACCACGGAGAAGATCCAGCTAATTCAGGATAGGATGAGAGCAGCCCAGTGCAGGCAGAAGTCTTATGCCGACCGTCGTCGTCGCAGACTTGAGTTCGCAGTGGGGGATCATGTATTCCTGAGGATTTCTCCGATGAAGGGCGTTATGCGATTTGGGAAGAGAGGGAAGCTCAGTCCCAGATTTGTAGGTCCTTTCGAGATCCTTGAGCGAGTGGGTCCTGTTGCTTATCGTTTGGCGCTCCCGCCCAGTTTTCCGGATGTTCACCCTGTTGTTCATGTGTCGATACTTCGTAGATACCTTCATGATCCTTCTCACACGATTCAGCACGAGACCATTCAGCTTGAGCGCGATCTTTCGTTCACCGAGCAGCCGGTAGTTATTTTGGATCGGTAGGAGAAGAAACTTCGGTCAAAGGTCTTGCCATCTGTGAAGGTTCTTTGGCGTAGCCCGACTAGTGAGGAGATCACTTAGGAGGCCGAGAGCGAGATGCGGAAGAAATTCTCTCATCTTTTTGAAGGTACGCTTAGTATGAAATTTTAATTCGGGGACCGAATTTCTATAAGGAGGGGAGATTGTAACGTTTTAGAAATCGTTTTGCGAATTTTCCCGTTTTAGGGCAAAATTGTCGATTTTTCCCGTTTTAACCCGATTTCGATCAAACGACCGTATAAGCTTACCGACACCTAATTTGGCCAAAATAAAGCTTGTGCGCGAACTTTGGGAGTATTTGGGAGGTTTTGGTTCAGATAGATTTTTTCCCGAATAAAATATTATTTTAAGCGGTATTTTGTGCACGTAAATCGGGAAAATTTTTATTTTGTCAATAAATTAATTTTGTCACTAGAATTATTTTAGAAGGTTCTTTTTAAATATCTAGATTTTTTTGGTGACTAATGGTTTGTTTTTAAAAAAATAAAAGAAAAGGGTGAAAAGGTGGCATGTTTGCTTTAATTAGCTTTTATTACTCATTTCCTAGCAATTTCTTCATCCAAAATTCACAAAAATACCCCCCCACTCACCTTGGCCGACCCTCATCCCCCCATTTCTGTCCTAAACATTTCCAAACTCATTTCTCTCTCATTTTCTTTCAAAAACATAAAAAGAAATCCAAAAATAAATCGAAAAATTCCTATATAAATATTAAACCATTTTTTCCTTCACTAATCCTTCATGGATCTTCATCAAAGCTTGATTTTTGGAGGCTAAAGTGATGGATCTAATTTCTTTTTGGTGTTCTTGAGGAGGTATAATTTCTTACCTTAATCCATAATTAATTGCTTTAATCTTTAACTAGCTAATTTAGTTAACTATTTAAGTGCTTAGTTTAACATTTAATTCAAGATTAATTCATTATATTTGGTTTAAGAAATTCATGTTAGGGTTAAATTTTGATTAAGTGATTAGTGTTTAATTCAAGTGTTAAATTGTGTTTTGGAAAAGAATAATCTGGTAGAAAGTGTTAAAATTTGCTAATAAGCATTTTGTTTAATTAAGCAAAATTGCTTACTAGATTTTTGCTAAAACATAATTAGCGAGTGCTAAAAATATAGGAATGGTTTAGATAGCTTAGTTAAGCTATTTTAAGGTATTTGTAATTGTTAGATTTGTGTTATCTTGAATCTAGTGCGATATATTGCGATAGGTTGCTTACTAGATTTCGGGGTTTTCCGAGTAGGGTTCGTTTGGTAGTTGCGAGGTAATATCCAGTGTATTCCTCGTAATTTTTGTGTTGTGTTGCGCGATCGGGACGATCGGGGTCCAGAATTGGTGTTTTGTAGTTTAGCGACCCCAATTAGGGTTTTTGCCGGTATCGTGCGCGATAGATGCGCTAAGCGCGCAGTGTAATTTTTCCGGGCGTTTTCGTCGCGTTTCGTTATCTTTTCGTCATTTTAGGATATTTAGCTTATGTGTTGTATTTATGAAATTTTAGGTTCGCAAGCAGGGACTTCGGGTGCTGCGGACAAGGGGAAGCAGGTGGTCGGATTTTCATAGCTCGAGACTATCGGTGAGTAGATTTAACATCTACGGGGAAATCGCCCGTATGGCGTTATGCGTCGGGGCGAATATGATATGATAGCTGCATGTATTTGCATATTAGTTACTTTCATATGAATGTCATTGCATAGCATTATCTGTTGTACTTGACTCGTACCTTTAGATATAACACATTACTGACGGTTTTTGTTGCACGAGCACTAAATTGTATGCTACACCCATACCGTCTGTAATTGCCATGACACGCACAAACACCTACATATGTGATATGATAGTGGATAAGAATGATTGGAGTAGTAACTCTTATTCTATTATGCATATGAAATACTGTGGGCACATACATACGTGATATTGCATTGGGCAGGAATAGTTAAGGTAGTGAACCTTATTCCACTTCACTTATATCTTGCTATAATTACCTATACATCATGCATACCTACTGACATGTACACCCTCGTACTTGATTACATGTAGATACTTAAACCCTGCTACACTTACATGTACACTTCATATGATACTGCATTTATTTTCGAAGGAATTGGGAACCGCATGATATGTTTTTAAAGCTAGATTCAATTTAAAGAGCGGTTTTCCCTTTATATGCTCATATTGATGTTTTATGTTGCATATATCAGTTTTATATGGATTTTACGCATTGAGATATGGATTTCATATGATTTATGGATTTGAGAACCGTGGGGGATATTTTCAAGAAAACTTTGTATTGTTTGAAAACCCGGTTTCTCTTGATATGATATTTTATGCGTCCACCTTGTGATTTCTCGGTTCTGAGATTTGGCTTGTGATACCCGATTCGAGGAGCGGGATGCACCGTCTGCGGGTACATGGTGGACCCGGTATGGTACCCCGGGGTGAGTGGTGATTTCGTGGTGTAGACGATAAACCTGACGGTGGGACCACTACCTACCGGTGATTGTATTTGGACTCGGCGGTTATCATGGAGATACCGACCGGAGTGAGGTATGACATATCGTCAGGGCTAGTCATGGTGACAGCGCCTGAGTTATGAGGATTTACGTGTCGATACTAGACACTGGTTTCAAGATGTTTCGAGTGTCGGTGTTGGACACTCAGGTTTTCGTGAGACATACAGGATTTGAGGGCCGATCTGAGGATGCGGTGCCTGAGGATTTGGGATTTGATGTGTCGGTGAGGGACACTGGTGTTTTTCCATGCTGATGATTTTTGCATGAGATTCTATATTATATCATCCCACACTCAGGATTATGTTGATAAGCATCGTTTCATGTAGTTGTAGTACCCTGATGATGTACCTTTACATGATTGTTGCATATTCACCTATCATACTTATGCTATCGGATTACTTGCGATAGATAGATCGCTGTTCGTGCATACTTGCGATTACTGTATGATGTTATTTACTATTCACGAGTTGGCAACTCACCCCCGTTGTGCCACAGTGTTGTGCAGGACTTACCCTCTGAGTAGTCGCGGCAGGGCATCTTATCATCTCTACTTTTACGGATACCGCTACGGTTGGCTGTGAAGCCTTACTTTTAGGTGGGTTGCGGTTATCTGTTTCTACTTTGTATATTTTTTTGTCGGATCTAGTATTCTCCATCTACCACTATGTTGTTTATGACTTAGAGACGACTTGTGAGGATTCAGTGTTATTTTGTGGTGACTTTGGGAGCTGTGCTCATGGGAGCCGGTTTTGTTGAAAAGTTTTACTTCTTTATGCAGTTTCCTTTTATATTTCTTCGCTTCGGCGTCGTATATATGTTGTGGTGGTTGTCTCCGCCGTTGGGCGTGATTTGCTCCCGTTTGGGATGCTTTTATTATTATCTATGTTGTACCCATTTTCGGGGTTAGTTTTTACAAAGGAGGTGCTGCCGAAATTTTTAAGAACGAAAACTAAACTTAAAGATTTTTACTTGAAAATTTCCGAATGTTTAAAACTATGTTTTTCTCCGTTGATCCAGTTTTGGGTGGTTTAGATTTCTGGGTTTCGGTTTACTTAAGTTGCGTACGCCTTTAGACGTTACGTAGTTTAAGTTCCGTTTACGGGCCAAATTCGGGTCGCGACACCGGTATAGGGAGTTGATGTTGCGCTGTGTGTAAGGTTCCTAGGCACACTAATGAGGTCTTGCAAGGGATCAAACATGCCCAATTCAAATTTTTCCTTGTGCCTACAAACCCTAATACGGATCGTTAACTAGATTTGTAGGGGATGCGATGCAAGTAAACAATTTAACTTAAAAGGAAGGGGCTACAACCTTTGTAGATCCGGTCCTCCACCTCCATGGCTCCGTGATGAAGTCCCCTCGCTGTCCATATCGGATCCCGGACTCTAGCATCGGCTTCATCGGAGAAATGGGCGGGCTAGGTCGTCGGCTTCGATGCCGAAGATGATCTACGTCGAGGCAACACAAGATCAAGCTCCAACTTCACCAAGCCATGAAACTTGTGAAGAAAACACCCTATACTACTTGGCAAGAGGTAGAGGATGAAGAAATAGGAAGTGGGTTCACTTTGGAATTGGATTTCCCACTCATTTTCACAAGTTGCCATTGATGGAGGCAAGCTTTCTTCATTGTTGAAGATGAAGAAGAAGAAGAAAGAATATGATAAGTATTATTTAAAATAGAAAACAATATGATACTTATCATAATCTTAACCTTAGTTAGGTGTAGAGAATTGACTAAGGTTGGGTTGAATGGTTAGGGTTAAGCATGAGATAAGAATGGTGGACTTGTTCAAAGCTTCATGAAGCTTCAACAAACAAACAAAGAAAGCCACCATGATTTATTTATCTTTCATTTTGGAATGCTCCAACTTCAACAAACAAACTCAACTCTAAAATAATCCAACACACCAATATCCATCCTAAACATCGTTATTAATCCTAAATAACATATAATAATTGTTGGTGTGTATACGCATCCGTATACACCACCACGGACTGCGGGGGTGCTATACGCCATCCACCCGACTTCTCCCCGTAGATATAAATCTACTCACCTGGTCCTCGCTCGTCGGTGCCGACGTCGCCACGCGCTTGCTTGTCGTCTCGAAGTCCACATGGGGGTACCTACATATCATAACGCACCGCATCGCATTAAAATCCGACTCATGACCAAAACGACACACGAATCCCACATAGGTCAAAACCTATGGTTGCTTCCACAAATCAACCCAAAAACCCTCGACATCGGCGTACAAATGCCAGACCATCGAGAAAAACCCAAATACACTCATTTGCACATTCACGAACACTAATTTTAATATAAAATAGGTTAAAACTCACAAAAACCCCAAATTCACTTTAAAAGCCGTTTTTCCGAAAAACTAGCAAGCAAAATTTCCCGTTTTAGTACAAAACTCGACGTTTCAACAATTCTAGCGGCCATAATACTTATTAAATAACTTAAATAAGTCATATAACCCATAACCACAATTTAATTTCATCAAACTATATACGTTCAAAAAAACTAGTTTGCAATTTTACCCAAATTTCAACCATTTTAGCAAAAATGCATAAACAACAATTTAGTTTGGATTTGCATGATCTAAAATATTAAAATACAATTTAAAATGTTAATAATACCATGGATACCCTAATTAGATTTTTATCCCAATTGATTAATTAAATTCCCAAAACCTAGTTAACCAAATTAGTGTAATTATCACAATTTTTAAACTAAAAATTAACAACTAGCTACTAACTTGTTTTAACATGTCATAAGAGCTTAAATACATTACACAACCATACACCAATTTCACAAAACCCTAACTTGCATTCAAGTTCTTCTCTTGAATTTTTCATCACACAAACCACAACAACCAATTTAACACTTATAAACAAAATCATATAAGCAACTAATCAACAAAAAACCATGGGGCACAAAATTTATACCTCACAAATCCATGATCAAACATGAAATCAAGACCTCCAAAATGAAATCCTTGCACCAAGATCCATGCATCTAAGGCTACACTAAAATGGGTAAGAACTAGATTTAGATTTTAGGATTTTTTTGATGGGTATTTGATGAATTTTTTGAAGCAAAAGAGATGGAACAATGGGGGGAGAAAGAGGGCTGTTGGTGCAGGAATTTTCGGCCAGCAAGGGAGTGGGGGAGGAGAGAGAGGGAGGTGGAGAAAAATGGGGAGAAAAAGACAAAGTCTACACCCCCTTTTGACTTTCTTTCATTTCCCTTTTTCTTTTCTTTTCTTTTGTTTTGAAAGGTGAGGTAATTGGAGAGAGAGAAGGGGGCTGTCAAGGTGGGGCCGGCCATGTGGGGAGGGGGAGAGAGGGTGAGGTGTGGGTGTGTGGGTTAGGGAAAAAGATGAATGTATTACCCCAATTCCCATTAACACTAATTTCACCGAAAAAAAGCCTTTTTCTTCGATATTTTCTAAACCGTTTTAGCAAACGATTTCATTTCAAAAACCACATGATAAAATTTTATTTAATGTTTTATGTTGCACAAAATTTGTTTCAACTCATTCCAATTTGTAATTTTCCCTAATTAAATGTATTAGTGACGGCTTAAAATAATAATAAAATAAATTTTTTTCAGAAAATTTGAAATTTCACCAGTGGCTCAATAAACACCAAATACTAGCAATTACATAGCTAGAATATGTATATTTAATTTTATAATAAAGATATTTGCATTTTGACTTTTTACAGAAAACCCCCTTATTTTACCGTTTTTTTCGAAATTTCACCGAAACGATTTTCAAAACGCTACAATCTTCCCCCCTTAAAAAAATTCGGTCCCCGAATTTAAAGTAAAACTCCCCCCAAATACAAAAACATCTAAGCAAAATCATCAAGTCGTCGGGGCTCCGAAACCATAAGTACATAATACGCACCATAGCGCAATGCATGCGCATGAGCAATGAGCATATAACTCAAATCAAAACTCCGTCAAGCATCCCGCAATCATCGGAGTCATGGTAAAGACACAAATTTCAAATCCAATACAAAACCAATATGATATAACTCGAAACTATACACGTAAATATCAAATCTATATATGTAAATAACTGAAGGAAATGAATGCCAAATATATTCAGGTGCTGTCCTCTGACTAGTCCTGCCCAGTACGAAAACACATAGCAAATATCATAAAACGTACTGCTCTATAAGAAAAATCAATCCCGAAATACGCGTATGAATACTATGTGCGTCTGGTGCGCACGGAAATCAAAATTCAAATATGTGCCATACATATGCACAGAAATAACATCTAAGTGCATCGGGTGTGCACGAAACATTTGTCGTAGGCAACATGTGTGCCTGACAGCAAAATCAGGTGCATCTGACATGCACGAAAAATCTCGATTTAGTGCATCTGGTGTGCACCAAAATCACACTTCAAAACATGCGCCCAACATGCGCGAAAATCCAAATCAGGTGCATCCATCGTGCACGAAATCATGAAATCCAATATCAAGTACCGAATATACGCAAAATCCAATCAGGTGCACAAGGTGCACAAAACAAATATCAAACATCACCATCGAAATCGAAGTCCAGGGCATCTAAATGCACAACATACGTAACACTGCACTGCAAGCATATATGGACTATACCGAGTGCAAAAACCAAATCGTGTGCGTGCATACGCACAAAATCAACTCAAATGTCTAAAACCGTAAAATCACAAACATGTGAAACCAAAGCACGAAAACTATATCAAGGGCAACACTGTGCAAAGATCGTAAATCCTCAATCATCAAAATCAAATCATAAGAATAAATCACCCAAAACATCGAAATCAATAATGGCAGAATAGTACCGCTCAAGTGCATCCTCTAAGAATCTCGAGCCAACTGTCGCGGTCACTAGTGGGACGTCTCGTCGATGATCATGAACTCTGGCGTTCTGGTGTGCGTAACATGACCACTCCTGGGTCCAAGTCTTCTCCGTGGATTACTAATCTCACGATCCATCGGCTCATCGGCCCTGTCAAGGCAGCATATCACTGGCGTCGGCCTCTGGCTCTCTGAATGCACATGACACATCTGATCCTGGGTGCAAATATCATTGCATCAGTGGCCTGGAAGGATTCCTGCTCAAGGTCTCATCCAAGTCTCGTCTCTGCCTAACTGCCCGGAAGTCATCGCCCTTTACTACATCTGCTTCTTGCTCCGAAACGGCTGCATACTCATCACGACTGCTTCTGGAAGGTATATCCAAGTACAATGCCTCGGCATGTGCATCGCATCTCTGATGTCGGCGGAGTGGAACGTCATCATATCCAGATCTTGTACGAACCTCTTACTCCACTTTTCTCTAATGTCGACTGCTTCGGACTCGTCTCATCGCGGCTGCATGGACTGAGCTCCAACGGCTATCCTCGTACCTGGAGTCTCCCAAGAAATGCATCTCACCACCTAGCATCCGAATTAAGTCGAGCCATCCGATCGAGTCGTCAAAACCTCGTAATCCCCCAAGAGCTCAACATCTTGGGCACAGTTTAATAGTATCGAGTACATACCACAGCATCGGTGGTCCAGCCGTAGAAGGGCAAACCCAAGCCTCACTAATGGCGTCGTAGAACTGCCGCAAACCCGAAGGTTCAAAGGCTTTCACACGGTCATTAAGTCGAGTTAAGGTTTCATTCTTCTAGAGGGACCATAGAATTGCCTGCATGTCTTTCCGACTACTTTAAACTTGGAATAATAGGTTTCTGGCATTCGATCGTCTCTGTCGACTCCCAACGTCTCCGCGTGAAGTCGTCTCTAGCTGGAATCAATCTATCCGATGACCTCGCATCGGGGTAGGCGAACGATCCACATGTCCTAGTCATTCATCCATGATGACTAGCGACCTTCTATCATCTCTTAGTACAACTCATTCTGCACTAACTCCAGCATCTGGGGCATATCTCGTCGTTCGCAGCAATAACTGGCTCGCTCGTCTGCACGCTGAACGGTGCCTCAATCATCAGGAGTAAGCAACACACCAACGGTCATCAAAATCTGGCTGGCCTCTATCATTGGCTCAATCCTCTAGTGTCGATCAGCACATCCGAGTAACCTCATAAAGGCGATCCGCCAAACGCTCGTGGCACGGAAACACGGTAAAAAGACACATCTCCGCAATCGTGTGTCGCCGGAATTTTGCCCTGGTCAGTCCTCGTTCGTGACGAGCTCGTGCTGACCATAACTCTAGCTGTAGCTCTCCCTGCCCGTAATCATGGCAGCAAAACCAAACTGGTACCGATGAGGCTAGATCAGGAAGGAATATAATACTGAACAAGGAAATGTACATCCTAAGGCTTCTTAAGTAGAGTGGCGTGTCGTAAATATGCCGCGGAACATACCAACGGTACGTCACTCTACTTTAGTCACATATTCCATCAACCAAGGGTCATCCTACGCTCCGAAGGTAAAACCTAACACTTTGATACCAACTTTGTCACGTCCCGAAAGTACGGAACATGACCGGCACTTAAACTATGAAACGTCTCGAGGCGTACGTAATCTAAGTAAACCGAAAACCCAGAAATCCAAACCAAGAAAAGTAGTAGAGTGAAGGAAAACCAATTTAAATCAAGTAGTTTTAATAGCATAAGCCGAATTATGCGTTTTTAAAAACATCAAATATTTCCTGAAAATTTCGACAGAGTCTCCTTTGTAAATACTGGCCCCCAAACGGGATACAACATGAATAGTATACGAAATCAATAAAAAGGCATCCCCAAGCGGGAGCTAGCTCTTCTTCAATCGACGGTCACAACCACACAAGCAATATAATATACAACGCCAAGGGCGAGGATCAAAACTCAAAAGGAAACTCAAAACCACAAGAAAACCACAGAAATATAACGCGCGACTCTAAGGTCTAAAGAATAACATCACTGGTCTCTATCTCAAAAATAAATACATGTTTGGTTGATGGAACTTCTAGATACAACAGAGTAATAATATACAAGTTATATAATGGGGGGTACGATACAAGTAAACCCACCTACTAGCAAATCACCCGAAGGAAACTATGCCAGCAAGCCGTAAAGGAACCTGTACGGCAATCCTGCAAGAAAACTAGGGCACAACGGGGGTGAGTTGAAAACTCGTGAATAGAAAAACATCTACGCTCAGAAATCGCATAAATAACGCAACCTAGGTCAAAGATCATAATATATCCTCGGTTATATATATAGCATGCAACCTATAACAAGGCTAGGGTAAATATCTAACCCGAGTGTAATCTCATGTGCCCGTGTCAGTGCCTCAGGTAGCAATATATCATATGAATGAGGTATGAATGCATGAAAACAGAATACATGTAAATGAAGAACTGTTTTCATAGTTTAGTGAGATTTCCTTTGTATTTTTTTAAATGAGGTATCATAATGAAATCAGCATAAAACAGTGCCTAGCATCGGCACAAAACGTAATCCCAATATCTCGATATCTCTGTATCACAGTCTCTATACCTCAAAATCTCAAAATCTCAATGTCTCAATCACAATATCTAGGGCGCCGTCAGTCCAGACCGGCCCCTACCATCCATCTCAAGACCACGACGGTATCCTCCGGATATCCGACGCGTCGGGTAAAATCACCGGTAGGTAATGCTCCCCTGCCAGGCTCACATCGTCATCAACACGCGCTTCTTGCCCCGGGGTACCTTACCGGGCCCACCATGTACCCGAAACGGTTCATCCGTCTCCTCGAATCGGGTCTCGAAATCATCAGCAAACTCATGGTGGACGACTCATACATCATGGGAAAAAACCGCACTTTTTATTTAAAACGAGAGAAATCAGTTTATATAAGTTTTGCGGTTCCCCCCCCCCCAAATCCAGAAAATCTCATGGAAATCCGAATCCAAAACCTCAATAACACGTAAAATAGAGAATATATGCATGAGAATCCATGAATGCGGCATAACAATGAATAACAGTATGCATGAAGTAGCAGGTAATAACTACAATGTCTAAACTATTAGCTAATAGGCTATGTCAAGCAATAATATTTTCTAAGGTGTACGTGACATGGCAATTACCGATGAAGATGTGTGTGAGCCGGCAAGTAAGTGTACGTGGTACATACGCATCATCGGTAATGGTGCTAGTGTCCTAACAGCATGATATCAATAATGGAGTATGAAACATAATATAAGCATGTGATGCGAAGCGAACCACAATAATGAGCGGGAGCTGAATACTAGACGCAACTATAACTAACCTGCATTAATCGAATATGAGTCCTACAAATGGTGCCTTTTGAAATAACACGAATCATGGGGTTTTGAAAATAGGGGCTACGGTGTTTTTATGAAAAGTTACGTCTTTTGAAATATCCGTAGGATCCCTTAGGCTGTCTTTTAAAATACCCACGATTCGTTAGTTTTTGAAATAGGTAAGAATCGAATCTAATCTAACAACTAAACTAAACTAAAGGGCTAAGCTAACAAGCTGGACTACAGGTAAGGAAACCGCCTAACATCTGAGTCGATCCATATACATACCTGTATATATATTAGTCGGTGATCCCGCCTCAATAATATCATATCCGATACCATATCTACAATCAGACATCCCAAGTCAAGAGTGCGGATCAATCATCAAGATATAGCTCGTACGTAAATCCGTCGTACGGCATCCCCAAATCTGGGTACGGGTCAATATCATATTCCTCACACCATTCCTCTGGTATCCTCTTTATTCAAGATCATAGTCTAGGGTACTGACCTATGTCTAGTACAATACTAATATCCTCAATATACTCATGATCTGACTACTGATCGACAATCTCGTACAAACGGATATCGTCAGCACATATCATCATCAAGGGGTATACATCGCCCGATACGGCCTAATATCAATATCCTAGCATATCATGCCTCATATCACGATCACATGTTGACCATTTTATTTATAACACTATTCACCCGTATCGCCGCCTTAAGATCCGCTATAACACCAGGACGTATCTCAAGTACGAATCATGCCATATCACCGATATCACAACCACAAAACAAATCTCATCGACTCAGCTCAATCCCAAGTATCATCCTCAAATCCGTATGTGAACACATAGTCCCATACCCATGTGAACACATAACTATAAAGAATCCCATGAGCACATATAAATAGGAATGTATGCAAGTATGTATGTGTAGTGCAACACTACCCTAGGGTTCGCAACACTAAAATAATCCAACACACCAATATCCATCCTAAACATCGTTATTAATCCCAAATAACATATAATAATTGTTGGTGTGTATACGCATCCGTATACACCACCACGGACTGCGGGGGTGCTATACACCATCCACCCGACTTCTCCCCGTAGATATAAATCTACTCACCTGGTCCTCGCTCGCCGGTGCCGACGTCGCCACGCGCTTGCTTGTCGTCTCGAAGTCCACATGGGGGTACCTACATATAATAACGCACCGCATCGCATTAAAATCCGACTCATGACCAAAACGACACACGAATCCCACATAGGTCAAAACCTATGGTTGCTTCCACAAATCAATCCAAAAACCCTCGACATCGGCGTACAAACGCCAGACAATCGACAAAAACCCAAATACACTCATTTGCACATTCACGAACACTAATTTTAATATAAAATAGGTTAAAACTCATAAAACCCCCAAATTCACTTTAAAAGCCGTTTTTCCGAAAAACTAGCAAGCAAAATTTCCCGTTTTAGTACAAAACTCGACGTTTCAACAATTCTAGCGGCCATAATACTTATTAAATAACTTAAATAAGTCATATAACCCATAACCACAACTTAATCTCATCAAACTATATACGTTCAAAAAAACTAGTTTGCAATTTTACCCAAATTTCAACCATTTTAGCAAAAATGCATAAACAATAATTTAGTTTTGATTTGCATGATCTAAAATATTAAAATTCAATTTAAAATGTTAATAATACCATGGATACCCTAATTATATTTTTATCCCAATTGATTAATTAAATTCCCAAAACCTAGTTAACCAAATTAGTGTAATTATCACAATTTTTAAACTAACAATTAACAACTAGCTACTAACTTGTTTTAACATGTCATAAGAGCTTAAATACATTACACAACCATACACCAATTTCATAAAACCCTAACTTGCATTCAAGTTCTTCTCTTGAATTTTCATCACACAAACCACAACAACAAATTTAACACTTATAAACAAAATCATATAAGCAACTAATCAACAAACAACCATGGGGCACAAAATTTATACCTCACAAATCCATGATCAAACATGAAATCAAGACCTCCAAAATGAAATCCTTGCACCAAGATCCATGCATCTAAGGCTACACTAAAATGGGTAAGAACTAGATTTAGATTTTGGGATTTTTTTGATGGGTATTTGATGAATTTTTTGAAGCAAAAGAGATGGAACAATGGGGAGAGAAAGAGGGCTGTTGGTGCAGGAATTTTCGTCCAGCAAGGGAGTGGGGGAGGAGAGAGAGGGAGGTGGAGAAAAATGGGGAGAAAAAGACAAAGTCTACACCCCCTTTTGACTTTCTTTCATTTCCCTTTTTCTTTTCTTTTCTTTTGTTTTGAAAGGTGAGGTAATTGGAGAGAGAGGGGAGGCTGTTAAGGTGGGGCCGGCCATGTGGGGAGGGGGAGAGAGGGTGAGGTGTGGGTGTGTGGGTTAGGGAAAAAGATGAATGTATTACCCCAATTCCCATTAACACTAATTTCACCGAAAAAAGCTTTTTTCTTCGATATTTTCTAAACCGTTTTAGCAAACGATTTCATTTCAAAAACCACATGATAAAATTTTATTTCATGTTTTATGATGCACAAAATTTGTTTCAACTCATTCCAATTTGTAATTTTCCCTAATTAAATGTATTAGTGACGGCTTAAAATAATAATAAAATAAATTTTTTTCAGAAAATTTGAAATTTCACCAGTGGCTCAATAAACACCAAATACTAGCAATTACATAGCTAGAATATGTATATTTAATTTTATAATAAAGATATTTGCATTTTGACTTTTTACAGAAAACCCCTTATTTTACCGTTTTTTTCGAAATATCACCGAAACGATTTTCAAAACGCTACAGGAATACGGTATCACATACACGCATTATTCTCGGTCCCACACATATCTCATATGCGCTCCTATTTCGTTTCTCTTGAGCCAGGAAAGCTCTGTGTAGGACTCTAAAGACTCGTCAATACGCCGGCAGCAGGTGATGATCATATCAAACACCCACAAGCCGCAAGCGGTCTGCTAAACGTAACGGCCACCCGGGTATTGAGCGATCAGAAGATCGACGAGCAAGCCCGCTGATCAGTCGAAAATATTGTATATTTTAGCCGGCAATTTCCCCATCTTTCACATACATTTAGAAGTGTTCGGCATTCATATTCTACATATTAGCAAATCTGTCACAAAATATGAGATTGCATGTGTTAGACTTTTAAACCAACACTTTAAAGGAAATTAACCGCATTTCATGGCATCGCATCATTTCTGTATTTGCGCAACACTTGTCTTGAGTCTGTGCAGGAAAATACGGAAGAAAAAACAAAGAGCTGATCAACATTAAGCCAATTCAATCATATCAGATCTGGTAGTATTTCAGAAGGAGTTATTAAATTCAGCATATAAAAGAAAAGCCCAAAAGTGAGCCCAAGACCAAAACAGAAAGCCCAAGCCCCAAAGCTCCAAGTCAGCCGCGGAACCGCGGCAGGAGATGGCTTGCGCCGCGGAACCGCGGCGGTTCTGCCACGTCAACCGTCAAGTTTTGGGCATAATGCTTCTGTCAGGGCCCACATTCCATAAATGCACTCCAAATTCCATAATTCTCTCGAACCTACTGCCAGATCAGCAAAAGAAAATTAAGTAAGGCTAATCCTAATTAAGCTCCTAATTAATCCTCTTCTAGAAGCTCCTCCTAACTAATTACATCTAGAAGCTTCTCCCCTAACTAACTTTTGGAGGGAAATTTGAATTTCTCAACAAACTTTAGGAGGGAAACTTAGAATTTGAAATCCTAGATCTAGGGTTAGTTATCTATAAATAGGAGCCTAGATCTAAGGGTTGAGGCTAATCAATCTTTAATAAAAAAATCAATAACCATTGGTTCATTCTACACCATCTTCTTCCACAAGTCTCGTGACAAGGCTTGTGCGAAACCCTAACCCTAATTCCACTCCAAATCCAAGATCTTGAGTACCAAATCAAGTGAGAAGCCTTCAACCTTTTAGGAGCCGAGCCGATCTTCAATCGGGCAAGTGATCCAAGCCGATCCGCGATCCACGAAGACGAGCGAAGACAAGTCGACGATCAAGTTCTTCCTCTTGTAGTTCTTGAGCGAATGTAATAAAATTGTCGATATAAATAAAAGGTGAAATTCTTTAATCTTGCTTTCTTTTAATTCTTGCATCATGATTAGATCTCAATTTGTAATTGTTGTTCTTGTTGTGATGTGTGAGTGAAACTCCGCTCGTTAAGGAGTCGAGACGATTGTAGAATGATGATGTAACAAATCTTAATACTATTTTTAAGTCCTACGAGTTTTGTAAACCCTAGCAAGTTCAAGAATCGATGACCTAGTTTCGTAGCTATGCTTTCTTGATTGCAATCGCTCGAAATTAGGGATCTACGATCGTTTCTTGAATTTACTAGAGGCTAGAATATGAATGATATCGACGAAAGAACAAGGGAAAAGATGAAACCCTAGTTTCACAAGAAATCCCTAATTCTCGATCGATCATCATCGATCTAGTATCAATTCATCGAAGGATAAGAATACGTAATTCTAAGATTACATCACATCTATAGATCCTATCGATCCCTACGAGCCTCATTTCGATTCTTGAGATTTGGTTTAGAAAAATCAACAAACTATCAATTCTTGACTCTATCTTTTAATGTTTTCTTAGATCTAGCTTTTTCTCATTCTTGAACTTCAACTATAAATCTTGAATTGTTTTGTTTTCTTTCTTTAAAGTTTCAATTCACCTAATTCGAAAGACGAACGATTACACTTTCCCTGTGGACGATCCGCACTCACTAACAATCTACATCCGACACCGTAGTTGATTGCGGTCAAATAATTTTTGGTTGTGATTTCTTTACCATTTCATACGACACATCCGAAATCTATATCAATCAAATGGCGCCGTTGCCGGGGATAGTGCGCTAATTGTTCATATTTTGAAATTTGAGTTGAAAATTTTATTCCATTATAATTTTTAGATCAAAAATTCGTGCAAACACTAATACGTGTGTTGTGATTTGATTGCGAGAAAATCTGGAATCATTGGAGCTGGAGAAAAAATTTTCTGAATTTTCCAGAGAGCTTAAGAGTTCAAGGTGAACAGTGTCAAGAATTTTGGTGCAGTGAACAGGCATTTGGACCGCCCTTCCGCGGCATTATACCCTCATCTGCGGCGGATCCGCCGCAGTTCTATCTCCTCTCTGCATCAGTTTTTCTCTGTAAGCTACTATCTTTCTTATCTTCTCCTTTATCTGCTCCAACTAATATTTTGTGCAGGTTTTCTTTGCAAATAATCGCTGCGCCGCAAAGCAAAATAAAAATTTGTGCGTATTTTGATTCTTAGTTGTTTGCATATTAATACGGAAATTTAAGGGGCACGACCAAATCCAAATTAGGTGGGGATTTCATTACCCTTCCTAGGCCCCGAAAATCGCAAAACTTGCATCCGCATTTACCCTCATTAATTAAAAGAAATCTAGAGATGACTCTAAGGACCGTCGCGCTCAATTAGGACAAGAGAAGGCCGTGGGTAATTCATTGCTTATCCGAGTTTTCTTGTGGTGCCTAAGGCGAGTGTGTCTAAGGCTAGTGGTTTTTAATTAGGCCCACTACTTACGTAGTGGAGTACCTTCCCACTTACCTGGCACTTATCCGGCCACAGGGGGATAAAGAGGCAGTGGAGGATTTATCCTGCGACTTGTCTTTTGGCAGTTAGGAGCGGTCTAGAGTTTGACCTAGGTGACCCCTAGATTTTAAGGTTTTGTGTGTTGCATTTGTTTTGTTGCATCATATTTTTCAAAAATCCGTATCAATTTTCAAAACAAACACCACATTCATTCTTTCCCCTAATTATAAATTCACGCTGCCACTTGTACTAACCCTTTTTAGTGCAAGATAGGCTGGACATGGGTGTCTAGTGCCCGTTAAGTCCGCGTTTCTCTCATCGACCCAAAAGTCGGTATTTCTACATTTACCTTTTCTTTTATCCACCCACACACCCACATCGATGGATCCACCTCCATCGAACTTCTTTTCCACTACTCTGCCGCCGTCCGTTGGTGCGCAGAATCCACCTCGCATCTCTCTCCAAGAGAGATGCTATCCAACACGAGGCCCACTTTCCACCTGTCTTTCCACACCACCAGCCAACGGGGAAAATTTTCAAATAAAACCCCAATACATCAACCTTTTACCAAAATTTCACGGTCTCGAGTCTGAGGACGCATACGTGTTTATCACGAAATTTGAAAATGTATGCGCAATGATGGGTACTTCACAGCTTTCTGTGGATTCTTTACATCTTCGTCTTCTCCCATTCACTTTGTGCGATTTAGCCGAGAAGTGGCTATATAACACTACCACACATTCCATTTCAAATTGGGACGAATTCGTCAAAGCATTCCTTAAGAAATTCTACCCACATCAAAAGACAGCTTGAGTCCGTAGCGAAATCTATCAATTCACCCAGCTTCCAAATGAAACATTTTCAAAATGTCTTGACCGTTTCAAGGATCTGTTAGTCCAATGTCCACATCACGGCATCCCGAGATGGAAATTGTGCCGAATCATTTATGAGGGCATTACTCCTTACACAAGACAGTCCCTTGAATCCATGTGTCAAGGCAACTTTATGACCAAAGATGATTGGGAAGCCTGGAAATTTCTAGAAGATTTCGCTGAAAAATCTTTACACTGGGAGAGTGTGAGTCAATCATCTAGGGATGGCAACGATATTTCCATAGAAGTTAAAGCTGACATTGCAGCTATCAATAAGAAACTCGAGAATATGGAAAACAAATTTTTAGCTGCCGCCCTAAGTCAAATATCACTCTCCAAAACTGTATGTGGTTGTTGTTCTGATCCGTCTCACTTGACGGAAGAATGTCCGTTTCAAGGTCATGAGCTTACCAATGCCTCATTTCAAAGACCTAGAAACGATCCATCTTCCTCCACATATGATCAAGGTTGGAGGAATAACCCTAACCTTGCTTGGAACCAATCACAATTTCAAAACACGGTTCCAACCCAAAACAATTTCCAAGGGGCACCTCCACCACAACAGCACCCACCGCTTCAATTGAGTCAGCACCCCTTCCAAGCACAAAACTTCCAAAATCCGGCCAACACTTTTGCACCACATGAAATTTTTTTGCAATTGACCAGTACAGATAATACCTCTGCACTAGCACAAACCTTGGATACTTTCATGAAACAATCCATCCAAGGGACGGCAAGTTTGCAATCTTCCGTTGAGAATGTGATGAAGATCATTATCTCTCAAAATGAAAACATCAAATCGATGGAAGAACAAATTGCACAACTAAAAGCCGAAATGAGTGCAAGAGAGAAAGGGAAACTTCCAGCTCAACCTTTACCTAATTCTGGCTATTCACATCATGTGGATGAAATCACGTTGAGATCTGGAAGAGTGCTTGACACTCACCTTGGGGAAGAGTTTGATGATACTGATAAATCAATCAATAACTCACCGGCTGAGACCTTTTCTCACACACACACTTCTTACCCCAGTTCTTCTACCCCACCATTTTCTTCTAAGCCTATTCTTCATTTCCCAAAAGGCTCGCCATTACAGCCCACCTCTTTTACCCCTCCACGGACGATCCCCACTTCTATTCCGGGATCTGTTCCATACACACTTCATTCTCCTATGATGGACCCAGCGCTTACTGCTAAAGCACCTTATCCGAATCGGTTAAGGGCTAACACACCGAGTCCACATATGGAGAAGATTATGAACATTTTTAAGCAAGTAAACACCAACAACCCTCTCCTAGATGCCATCCAACAAGTTCCGTCTTATGCGAAAACTCTTAAGAACTTGTGCACTAGGAAGAGGAAGAATCCAGTGCCCAAGAAGATTTTCATGGAAAAGACAATAGACACGGCTTTCCCCCAACAATTACCGAGGAAACGTAAGGATCCTGGATATCCTACTATTTCCGTTTCTATTGGGGAAAAACACATTAACCGTGCTCTATTAGACCTTGGCGCTAGTGTTAACTTGCTTCCTTACTCAGTCTATGAGCAATTAGGGATCGGAGAGTTGAAGCCAACCAATTGCACTCTCCAGATGGCTGACCGATCAATCACCAAACCTAGGGGTGAACTGGAGGATGTGTTAATAAAAATCGGAGAATTTATATTCCCGGTAGATTTTATTGTAATTGATACACAGCCTGTAGTGAACCCACGGAATCAAATTCCGGTGATTTTAGGTCGCCCCTTTTTGGCCACTTCCAATGCAATAATCAACTGTCGTAATGGTTCTATGACCCTATCTTTCGGGAATAGGTCAATTGAACTGAACATTTACAAGTTGGGAAGTGTACCCTCCGAACCTATTGCTCAGGTCTGTTCTGTCGACTTAATGGATGTCGACAGCAGCGAATTTGATGATTCTCCTGATATTGATCTAGACTCTTTTCATATGTTATTGTTTGACCCAACTATGTATCTTACACATACAGACTCTTCCACCGAGATGTCCGGGTCAACAATTAACACTGATTATGAACTGCTTTTAGAGTCTGAAGATCACCTCGCACTTTGTGATGACATTATTCATCGGGGTATTAATGGAACTTTTGAGGAAATCTTCGCTGATGAACTCGCATTTTTAAATGACACGGGTGTTGAGATGAATCATCTCCCAATCAATGAAATTGAACCTCCACCCCTTCTTTTGACTTGTAAAAAGAATGCGAGTAATCCATCACAAACACTGCATCGTCTCTCCAATATGAGACGCACACATATTCTATTCCACCACTTAACCTTTCCCCACTTTTTCTTCCACCAACCCGAGCACTGCATTGATAAAATTTTCGAATGGTTGGTGTTAACATTTGGTCTTTGCAAAGCTTGGCATCGACCAATGATTTTTGACCCCCTCATATGATTTTAAAAGATTAACATTGCATAACTCAAGTTTGGGGGGGTATGTTTTTCTGGCTCCTAAAAATAATTTTTACAAAATTTTGAGCCAAAAATAAGTTTGAGGGAGGTTCTTCACTTAAATATTTTGCCCCCACTAATAAATTCCTCCCAAGCTTACAGGTTTTTCGAGATTTAGCTGAAGGCAACAGTGAGGACACTGTTGAAAACAAGTTTGGGGGAGGTTTGTGCTTATTTTCGCATCATTTGCATAAGCACAAAACATTTTTTTGAAAAGCCTATAAAAATTTAAAAAAATTTCAAAACTATAAAAATATTTTTTGTACATAAATAAGATAATAAAAGTTTAGATAGTGAACAATTACATCCATGAGATTAGAAAAATTTAAGAAAACTAAGAAAATTAGAAGTTTTCTTATACGAACTAGTAATAAGTAGTTATGAGCCGTTGTCCCAAGGGTTAGTAAGATGAAAGACGTCACTAATCTGAGGATAAAAATAAGTCTGAAAAATAGTTTCTATTCTGGAAGCCAGACATTTTGAACGTTGCTACCCTGCTATTCGCACTTACACACATCTTAAAGCCTGGGATAGTAGAGGATACCTTGAAATGCTCTTGTCTTAAAGCCAAAAGTATGAAAAAAAAATGTTTTAAAGTGGTGAGAAAAATGGACACTGGTTTTGTTATCACCAAGGGAATTAAAAAAAATATATAGCAAAAGGGTGTTTCTTCACCTAGTGCCCTAAGGCCAACTGGTCTGGGAGTCACTGCTATGCCTGAGGTGGTGCAAGACTAGGAAAATACACCAAGCACGCAAGCACATTAGTAATCGGTCGGTTAGTACCTCAAGAAGTATTAACGGTCGCATGAAAGTGTGTAAGCAATCTCGTTTATCAAAAAGTACTGAGGTTGATGGGCAAGAGTATGATAGCTTGAATTGAATTCTCCGGGTGTAGGGATGTCCTTTACACACACGCAGGGTGATATGATCGATGTTTGGAAGACAGATAGGAATGAAGAATAAGACGATGTTTTATTGAGGGAGGACGTGATTTTTAACATCTTTTCATGACCATTAAGATAGGGCTCATGACAACCGAAAAGCTAGCTTAGTTGGAAACCCTAATTTTCAAAGTCTTTCTTTTACAATTCTTTTCTTTAAATGTAATATTCATGATCTTTCTTTTATTATTGGATTTTGTGGGTGCAATCCGCTGAAAACCCTCAGGAGACAACACTCCTCCTACTAGGGACACCTAGAGGTTTAAAGGCTTGTTGCACGTGCTCAGTGCAATCGTGTTGCCTACGATAGTGTGCTAGTTAGTTTTTCTCTTTCTTTATTTTCTCCTTCTCTTTTTAATAAAACATTCGCTCGAGACGATCAAAATTAAGTTTGGGGGTATTTGATCAGTCGAAAATATTGTATATTTTAGCCGGCAATTTCCCCATCTTTCACATACATTTAGAAGTGTTCGGCATTCATATTCTACATATTAGCAAATCTGTCACAAAATATGAGATTGCATGTGTTAGACTTTTAAACCGACACTTTAAAGGAAATTAACCGCATTTCATGGCATCGCATCATTTCTGTATTTGTGCAACACTTGTCTTGAGTCTGTGCAGGAAAATACGGAAGAAAAACCAAAGAGCTGATCAACATTAAGCCAATTCAATCATATCAGATCTGGTAGTATTTCAGAAGGAGTTATTAAATTCAGCATATAAAAGAAAAGCCCAAAATTGAGCCCAAGACCAAAACAGAAAGCCCAAGCCCCAAAGCTCCAAGTCAGCCGCGGAACCGCGGCAGGAGATGGCTTGCGCCGCGGAATCGCGGCGGTTCTGCCACGTCAGCCGTCAAGTTTTGGGCATAATGCTTCTGTCAGGGCCCACATTCCATAAATGCACTCCAAATTCCATAATTCTCTCGAACCTACTGCCAGATCAGCAAAAGAAAATTAAGGAAGGCTAATCCTAATTAAGCTCCTAATTAATCCTCTTCTAGAAGCTCCTCCTAACTAATTACATCTAGAAGCTTCTCCCCTAACTAACTTTTGGAGGGAAATTTGAATTTCTCAACAAACTTTAGGAGGGAAACTTAGAATTTGAAATCCTAGATCTAGGGTTAGTTATCTATAAATAGGAGCCTAGATCTAAGGGTTGAGGATAATCAATCTTTAATAAAAAAATCAATAACCATTGGTTCATTCTACACCATCTTCTTCCCCAAGTCTCGTGACAAGGCTTGTGCGAAACCCTAACCCTAATTCCACTCCAAATCCAAGATCTTGAGTACCAAATCAAGTGAGAAGCCTTCAACCTTTTACGAGCCGAGCCGATCTTCAATCGGGCAAGTGATCCAAGCCGATCCGCGATCCACGGAGACGAGCGAAGCCAAGTCGACGATCAAGTTCTTCCTCTTGTAGTTCTTGAGCGAATGTAATAAAATTGTCGATATAAATAAAAGGTGAAATTCTTTAATCTTGCTTTCTTTTAATTCTTGCATCATGATTATATCTCAATTTGTAATTGTTGTTCTTGTTGTGATGTGTGAGTGAAACTCCGCTCCTTAAGGAGTCGAGACGATTGTAGAATGATGATGTAACAAATCTTAATACTATTTTTAAGTCCTACGAGTTTTGTAAACCCTAGCAAGTTCAAGAATCGATGACCTAGTTTCGTAGCTATGCTTTCTTGATTGCAATCGCTCGAAATTAGGGATCTACGATCGTTTCTTGAATTTACTAGAGTCTAGAATGTGAATGATATCGACGAAAAAACAAGGGATAAGATGAAACCCTAGTTTCACAAGAAATCCCTAATTCTCGATCGATCATCATCGATCTAGTATCAATTCATCGAAGGATAAGAATACGTAATTCTAAGATTACATCACATCTATAGATCCTATCGATCCCTACGAGCCTCATTTCGATTCTTGAGATTTGGTTTGGAAAAATCAACAAACTATCAATTCTTGATTCTATCTTTTAATGTTTTCTTAGATCTAGCTTTTTCTCATTCTTGAACTTCAACTATAAATCTTGAATTGTTTTGTTTTCTTTCTTTAAAGTTTCAATTCACCTAATTCGAAAGACGAACGATTACACTTTCCCTATGGACGATCCGCACTCACTAACAATCTACATCCGACACCGTAGTTGATTGCGGTCAAATAATTTTTGGTTGTGATTTCTTTACCATTTCATACGACACATCCGAAATCTATATCAATCACCCGCTCACACTACTGTGAATCCAACCAGTAACACTTACCGTATAGTCCGGTCTGTTCGTCTGATATGTCGCATATCTCGCCTAGGTGTGGTAAACGTCAGACCCCAGTAGCTTGATAAGTCTTGCCGACGTTAGGTCCATAACATTCGTGAAACTATTGATAACTCTTACCAGTATATCACTGCAACCCTGGCCAGGGATTTCCTGTTATGGCCAGTCGAGCATAGCGCAACGTCCACCCCCAATACCGGGAGAGACGAATCCCCTCCTATCGCTCATTGCCTCCATGTGAATCGGGACTGTACCCAAAAACCACCTGTTTGCACGACTCAGTAGAGCCGTGGTAGGGTGGAAATCAAAGCACAGTGGGAGACACATAAGACTCTATGACGATCTCGGGTCAACAGACTAAGCTGTACCAGTGTCACCAGAGAACTGCCATCTGACGTGAGGTATAATACCATCTGGGAGTTCTCGGCGAGTCCGTTCAGTGTACCCAGTCTCCACTGAGCACCCGCATACCATCTCCAATGTCAAACACCAATGGATATGGGATCATCCGTCGCCCATCACATGGGTCGAGAAGTTATACGCTAGTCTACTCTGGAATATCGATGCCCCGTCTCGATATTCCCACGACTAGGAACATTGAAGGATGTACTGATTGACTACCCAGACCCCACTAGTATGATCTTCATCATAGTCCTGGAAGTCGAGTACACATCCTAAGGGCTTTATCAATATGTAATCAGAGAGACAGAAAGTATACATGTTAAGATAAAGAGCAACCAGATAGCGTACTATCATGTCGAGCAAGAAAGTCCTACCTATATATGTCCCAGCATCCACTACAATATACATCCAATGTACAGTAATGGCCTCTAGGGAATACATATAACTAACACTGTGTTCGATTGGCTATAACTGGAAATCCCTGGCCAGGGTTGCTGAGATTTACTGGAAAGTGTTATCAGTAGTTTCTCGAACTGTTATGGACCTCATATCGACACGACTTATCAAGCTACTGGGGTCTGACGTTTACCACCCCTAGGCAAGATATGCGACATATTAGACGAAGAGACCGGACTGTACGGGAGTGTTACTGGTTGGATTCATGGTAGAAAGTACAGGCTTGCTTGTTGATCTTCTGATTGCTCAATACCTGGGTGGTTGTTACGTTTAGCAGACCGCTTGCAGCTTGTGGGTGTTTGATATGATCATCACCTACTGGCGGCGTATTAACGATTCTTTAGAGTCCTACACAGAGGTTTCCTGGCTCAGGCAAAACGGAGTAGCAGCACATATGTAATATGTGCAGGACCGAGAATAATACGTGTATACGATACCGTATTAGATTCTCGCGATATGAGATATCGGCCGGGTAAATGTGATATAGTCGGGTCATCGGATCAAGTGTTGATTCGATGAACTGATACAGATTATATTAGTCGGTTATTTATGAAATAGCCGGATTATCGGATCAAGTGTTGATTCGATAATTAATGTATAATTATATATTTGATATATTAAATTGCATTAACTAATATTAGCTCACTTAAAGATTCTTTTTCTCACTCGGATAATATATTGATATATATGTGATATATGTTAATTGTATTATTTTATATTGTTACAATAAATATTGTATATGTGATATATAATATTGTAACAAGTTATGGTTATAAATGCAACATGATTTGTGGAGTTTAAATATGGTTAGGGTTTGGATTAGGGTTAAGCTTTCATGAAGCTTTCAAGAAGCTTGTTGAAGCTTTGACTTTGACTTTGATATTTTGTGATATTTTGCAAGATATTTCTTTAACCCAACCCAACCCTTTAACCATAGTTAAATGTCTACATGGGTTAAGTCTTCTTACTTAACCCATGGTTGCATTTCTAACCTCATACTTGATTCATTATTCATCACAAAAGGAAAATTCTACTTCTTCTTCCTTGAGTTCATGAAAAGCTTTCTAGCCTTTTCATATATGATGATAATGAGTGAGAAATTGAAAAAAAATGAGAGCTAAATTCCTACTTCATCATCCTCATCTATTCTATCCGCTTAGATTAGGGTGTTTGCTTTGCTAATACTTGATTGGCAAAGCAAAAGCTTGGGCTTGAGTTTCTTCAAGGTAGATCATCTTTGTTATCGAAGATCGGAAGCAAGCTTGCATCTTTCTCTTCATGGAGCCTCTCTTGAGTCCGGGTACTCTATGATCGCAGCGAAGGGACCTCAACACGGAGCTTTAGAAGTGAAGGAACGGACTACAAAGGTTATAATCCCTAACTCTTAGATGTAAAGTTGTTTACATGCTTTGTTTCGCCTAATCTCTAGTCTAAGATCTTGGTTAGGGTTGTTCGGCACGTTTAAATTTTAAATCGGGCACGGTTGATGCCTTATAGACCCTTGTGACAGTGCCTAGTAACCCTACATCGCTGACGTACAAACTTCAGATGACCGAACACAATATCAAATACCAAATCCCAATTCATTAAAAGCCGCAAAACGAAATCAGAAACTTTGAAAACTTGCTCCAGATTTTACCCTAGGTGAAATTAGTCAATTTTGCATACATGGAAGGACTATTTTTCTGAAATAAAAGCCATGGATCAAACACGGAGGCATTCTGCCCTACCCTGGCCGCAAATTATGACCAGGAAGATTAAAATTGCGGCCTAAGAAGGTGGGTTGGGTCTCGGGTCTTCAGGGTGGCTTCTATGTTGCCTGCACGACTCAGTGTGTTCGCTATAAAATTTTCAGGTGACCCGGGTCATAGCAGATTCCAATTTCCCATCACAAACGTCTACAAAATACGATATCGGGGTTTTCTAAGTTCATGTCTTGGGGTCTAGCCTCTGGTTTTAGTTCACAATTCTAACATTAGAGGGGTTGTATGGTCTCTACTAAGCTCAAATACACAATCACAACTCAAGATTTCTTCAAAACCCTAACTTGGAATTTCAAAGTTCACTAATCCTCTATATATCGATTCTAAACTAACAATAGAAGCTAATGGAATGCATTACTACACTAAGTGTGAATGAATTACCTCATTTGGCAACTCAAGAAAATTCTTGAGTTGCCCTAAGTCTTCAAAATCCAATTTTTCTTGGTCCAAAGTGTTTGTAGAGGGCCTGTGCACATTTTTAATGAAGTGGAGATGATGTTTTGAGGTGGGATTGATGGTGTTATGAGGAGGTGAAGGAGGTGGAGGGAGTGGGCTGCTATGGGGTTGAGAGAGAGAAAGAATGATGAAGATAAAATGGAGGGAAACAAATGGAAGACAAGTCAAATGACCCCTCACTTCTCTCTCTTCTCTCTCATGCCCATACCCTATTGTTTAATCCCCATTTTCTTTTCTTTTCTTTTTCTTTTTCTTTTCTTTTCTTTTCATTTTAAAACAAGGCAATGCATTAAAAAAAAATGAAGAAAAGACCATGGTAGAAAATGTAAAAATGTGAAATTTGACATAGTGCATGTCATGTGCACAAATCAAGCTTAATGCACGATTAGTGATCTTTAATCGCGATTAGCATTAAAATGTAATATAATTAATTATAAAGATTTATAATTTGCTTAAATCATATAAAACACCCTTATTTCAGTAATTCCTATAATTTTCCAAATATTTCTCAATTTATCGGTATTTAATTATACCGCATTATCAAAATATTCATAATATTTATTATTTAATTATATAAATTCCCAAAAATAATATTTTATTTTTCTGAAATGATACAACCCGTCTGGTTCTCAACTTCAAGCTTACATTCCTCGAATTTCTCAAAAGTTTCAGACTTGTGTTTCAACAGGAACATTTGTCCGAATCTTGAGAGATGGTCAGTGAGTATAATAAAGTACGAGGAACCAATCCTGGCATATGTACACATAGGACCATATGCATCACCATGTATCAGTCCCAAGAGTTCAGTAACTCTTTCTCTGTTTCCAGTAAACGGAGTATTAGTCATTTTACCTTTGAGACAAGACTGACAAGTATCATAAGATGAAAATTCGAACAGATTCTAATAATCATCCTTATGTAACTTAGCTAGTTGTGTCGCATTGATATGACCTAGTCTATAATGCCACAAGAAGGATTCGTTCATTTCTGAACTACTCTTCTTGTGTGTGTTCTATATACTTTGAACTGTGGTTTGATTTAGAACGTATATGCCATTACATAACATGCCTGATCCAATCAACTCTTGATTAAGGAAAATGTTCACAACATTATCCTGCAATACAAAATTATATCCTTCTTTAACTTAATAAAGAAACTGATGTAATGTTGTATATCAGGTTCAGCATGTAATAACATTTGTTCAGAATCAATGTATTTACCATTTGGTAATACAAGGTGGTATTCGCCAACTGCTTTGGCTGCAACATTTGCACCATTCCCTACTCCAGAGAATGATCACCTTTTTCTCAGCTGTCTACCTTTCTTTAGCCCACGTAATATCTTACATATGTTGGATCCTGTTCCGGTATCTCATACCCAGGACATAGAGTGTGCTGAGAAACAGTTTTTGGTAATAAACACACCTGAAGAAGATGCATCAACATGCACATTCCTCGTATGGGTCGGGTAGGAATCCGGATATTCACCTATTTCCTGTTCAGACTTATAACAATTATAAAGTAGAGCGGAACCAACGTTCCCCAGCTCAGTATAATAAGGAGGTTCGGTCAATACATCCATATTATTATCTTGATTAAGGCATGTCACGGTCTCTACCAGGAGAGAGAGAGAAGAAAACACTCTGCGTATACTCTTGCAAGATTAGATTGGCTATTATTTTATCTAATCAGGAGGGTTCCCACCGTTTTATCAAATCTTCCTTGAAACCCTAAAAGGTAAGACTAGCCGGGATTAATTACACCCTACAAGTTCGCCAATCTTTTAGCCAGGGAAGTGTCGGTACTTTGAGGGAGGTTCCCCGTGCTTTCGCACGGACCTAATTAAAATAAACCTCGTTTTCCCAGGTGCGTAACCCCGTTAACACCTTTCATGACACTTACTTGATCGGCTAATTGTAATGTGCAAAACTCTCTCAGGAGTAACTCTTGCTCGTAGTGGGTATCGGGATCCAAATATCTCATAGAAGGTATGCAATCTCATTGCAAATTTCAACACTTGAAATTCCCGATAATATTTTGCACCTAGCAACTTATGACCTTGGCTATGGTCAACAAATCATAAGCGCTAGCCAAGTTCAACCCATCATTTCCTGATTGAATTAAACCCACCCGTACGACCTTTGGCTATGGTCAACCAAGCCGTACGACTACCCTAACTCAATCGCATCATATGGATGCAGATAAGCACTAATTAGCTACCGCTAACTACGACTTGACTATGGTCAACAAACGCAGCACGAATACTAAATAGTCCTTATCTGAAATGACGGAGGGCTACGACAGGTTTTTAATAAGACCTTTTGCGTAATGAATTTGATATCGTTGAAGAATCGAGTGATTTTGAAAAGGAGTGTTTTTTAGGTTTTTACTAGTTTCGCTAAAGTGGTCACTTCCGGTGAAGGAATCTCGGCTCTTTCCTCATCGAATGAGGTGCCGGATATCCATCAAGGAATATCACTATGCAAAACATGAACTAAAAAAACAATCAAAAACAAAACCGAGTTGGATGTAGCATCTGCCAGTTTCCCTAAAGAGGTCACTCCCGGTGAAGGTATCTCGGCTCTTTCCTCATCGAATGAGGTGCTGGATATTCTACAAGGAATACCACTATGCAAAGCAAGAACTAGAGCTACCCTTTTTGAAAATTTGATTCCACAACATCTTTAGGTTTCTTTCCTTTCATTAATCTCATTAATGAAGTCCAATCATTTATGCTTCCTAAGCATCACAAAAGAAACGAAAGTATAACATAGGCTTATGCCATCCACATTCGCCACAGTGTCCCGTTATGCACCGTTAGGTTACTTAACTAACAGCATAGCGGGGCGGGACTAGTGTGGGTGCAAAACATAAGCAACGTTTATTATATATCATATATATAATAACAACATTCGTATCATCATATAAAGTGATCACATCACAGAATATCAGCAGCAGAAGTCCACATATGAAATATTGGATATACAAGGAATTCCGTGTTTTAAATCAAGCCAGTAAAAAACACGGATTCCACGATCGTGATGAATAGCCAAACCCGCATCCGTAGATCCCTACGAGAGCAGAATGCAACCCTCCCAATTCTAGAGTTAGGAGACCCGGTCTCGACTCCTCGAGATGGTCACCCACTGGACCCTAGAACCCGGTTACTTGTGCTCCCAGCCTTGGGTCTATCCTAATACGGAAAAATAAATAATATACATCAATGGTGACATCATCCTCAACCCGGAAGTGCCCTAATAAAAGAATATTACATACAAGTTTTTACATGAATGAAAATGAAAAACTCTCATCTCACACAAAAAAAACCCGACTATTCAAACACGACAATCCAATATAGCATATCACAGCAACACATAATATCACATGTCATCAACGTAAGTAAATATACGTATCCCAATTGTCGTTGACATATAGCAACGAAACCGGCGATACCCCACATATTACACTTACGGTCACAGAAAAGAAAGTGAAAACAACAACAATTGGAATCTGCAACCACTTTAGACATCATAAACCCAATGTATCACATACTTTGGATTTCATGCTTAGCCATATGAATTCCTTAGACATCATAAACCCGGAATATCACATATTTCGAATTTCATGCCTAACAATTATAAACCCCGCATTTTAGTCTCGTTATTGAAAACACTTTTCAATAACAAGTCGGGCAATTCAACAAGATTCCTGACATCCTGATCGAATGCTCGTCGGAAACTTTAGTAGACGGTCGCACTGCCATTGCCGTCGACGAAGTGCACTTAGGCGGAACACCGCGGCCACGAGAACCCGGGGGATTCTTTTGGCAATGGGGTTCTTCTACAGTCACTTGGACGGGGCTATGGGGTATGGCTATCTAGTAATGTTACCCAGCGAGTATCCGCGTACACTACGTGATTGCGACAGAGTTTTGATCCATATCAAAACCCCGTGGCAACCGATCAAATGATTCTAAATTGCTAGATTTATAAAAAATCAAATTAGTTTTCACAAAACTAATTATTTTGGATTCCAAATATTGTATCACAATTCACAGATAGCTAGATGATGTTAAACGTTTCGATCGAATCAACAAATACCCACATTTCCAAGAGAGCTCAACACTTGAGCACAGTTTAAAAATACCCAGAACATGCCACAGTACCTATGGACCAACCGTAGAAGGTCCAACCCGCGCCTCACTCATGGCACCGCGGAACTACCGCAAACTTTAGGGTTCGGTCGCGGTCCCGCGGCCAAAAAGTCGAGTTTGCGTGTCGTTCTTCTAGAGGGTCCATACAATTACTTGCATAATTTTTTTGAATATTTTAAACTTGGAAAAATCCAACTTTTGGAAAATTTTCCAGAGAGGGGCAAAAAATGGGTTATTGATATTCGTTCGAACTTTTTAACGTCGTCTAAATTACCTGAAACGATATTAAAATTACGACTACGAAACACTTCAAATTGCCTTTACAGAAAGATAACATCACATGCAATCTTAGTAAAAACAAACAATACCTAAAACACCAAAACCCAAAGCCTGGAACACCAAACAAAAACGAGGCAAAACAACCTATAAAAAACCGCTGGGGCCGGTCCTTTCCCAAGTTCTCGCCGTGTCAAAACCGGTGAATTGGACTCATTTTTTTCTGGTGTTCATGTTACATCTCATGTAATATTCTGCAATTTCTTAAAAAAATTTAGAGGACATAAAAATTTCGACAGATACTAGGCTTTTTGTTTCGAGGTTTCAGAGTTGTTTCGGTTTCGTAATTCTACAAATATCGTCTAATTCTCTAGCATGTCTCTGATACCACTGCTGGGTTCCTTAGCACCCCACTGGGTTATGGAAGGCATCAACCATGCCGTTTTCAAAAAATTGGCGTGCTAAAGAACCCTAACCTAGAATATTAACTAGAGAATTAAACAAAAGCTAGCATGTAAACATCTTTACATCTAAGTGAACAAGGAATACAACCTTTGTAGACCGGTCCTTCACTTCAAAAGCTCTGTGTAGTCCCTTTGCTCCAAGTAGTGATCTCCCGGACTCTAGTAAGGCTCTACAAGGTGAAATGAACAAGCTTGCTTGAAGTCTTCGAGGCAGAATATGATCTACGTCGAGGAGACACTAACTCAAGCTACCTCTTCACTAATTAGGAATTAGTGAAGCAAACAACCTAGAATAAATGGCTAATCTAGTGTAGGTTGATGAAGTAGGAATTTTTCTCACTTTAGAAATATTTTTCTCACTAATTTTCTTCACCTCCTCAAAACCTAGAAAGCTTTTGGAGATGAAGAAGAAGATGAAGTGTAGAATCAATTGAGTGAGAATAGTAACCATGGGTGAGATAATATCTCATACTAACTCTTGTAGAGACTTAACCATGGCTTAAGGTAATGGTTGGGTTAATAAATATCTCAAATAAAACAAAATTAGTGGACTAAGTCAATGGTTCTACAAGCTTCCACTAAGCTCAAACCATGTGACTAATTTCTAACTAATTATGATTTACTTTTAATAATAAAACACACAATTACCTTTAGCATGGTGTGGGTCTCATACACCCATGTAGTATGTAGCAACAAGCATGGCACAATAATATATATCACATATATATTAAGTGTACACAAGTGAGAAAAAGAAATGCTTAAGTGAGCTAATATTAGTTAATGTAAATTAATATATCAAATATATAATTATATATTAAATTATTAAATCAACACTTGATTTAATAATCCTGCTATATCACATATAACCGACTAATATCAAATGTATTAACTTATCGAATCAACACTTGATTCGATAACCCGGCTATACACATATAACCGACCGATATCACATATCACGAGAATAGAATATGGTATCACATACACGTTTTAATCTCGGTCCCGCACATATCACATATGTGCTCCTATTTCGTTTCGCCTGAGTCAGGAAACCTCTGTGTACGACTCTAAAGACTCGTCAATACGCCGGCAGTAGGTGATGATCACATTAGTCAAGCAGTTAGCGGTACTAGATGGACGTAACGGCTACCCGGCTTTTGAGCGATCAGAAGATCAACAAGCAAGCCTGCTCATACTCCTGTGAATCCAATAAGTAACACTACCGTACAGTCCGGTCTCTTAATCTGATATGTCGCATATCCAGCCTGGGGGTGGTAAACGTCAGACCCCAATAGCCTGATAAGTTATGCAGATATGAGGCCCATAACGGTTTGATAAACTACTGATAACTCTTACCAGTAAATCTTAGCAACCCTGGCCAGGGATTTCCTGTTATGGCTAATCGAGCATAGCGGAACAACAACCCCCAATACCGGGAGAGACGGAATCCCCTCCTATCGCTCATTGCCTCCATGTAACTTGGGACTGTACCCAAAAACCACCGTTTTGTACGTTCTCTTGAACGTGGTAAGTTGGAAATCAAAGCACAGTGGGAACCACACAAGACTCTATGACGATCTCGGGTCTACAGACTAATTTGTACCAGTGTCACCAGAGAACTGCTATCTGACGTGAGGTATAATACCATTTAGGAGTTCTCGGCGAGTCCTGTTCAGTGTACCTAGTCTCCACTGAGCACCCGTATACAATCTTTGATGTCAAACACCAATGTATGTGGGATTATCCATCACCCATCATATGGGTAAAGAAACGTATACGCTAGTCTACTCTGGAATATCGATTCCCCGTCTCGATACTCCCACGATTAGGAACAATTGAAGGATGTTACTTATAGGCTACCCTGGCCCTATTAGTATTATTTGCATCATAATCCTGGTAGTCAAGTATGTAAGTCTACGGTAGCGCCCCGGCAGTCTACATACGCCAAATGCGGAACAAAAAACTTTTAACCGGCGCTATCGTATACTTTAACCCGGATCTGCCATTATTGCTAAACTAACAAACTGTAAAGAGTGTAGAAAGTTTATACCGAACGATCCGAGTCCTTCGTTCTTTAACCATCATCCCATGCTCCGTTGCGGCTGCTTTGATCTCGTCGATCTCCGATCTGCTCGTCCAGGTGGCACCATGTCACTGATTCTTTAAACGGGCTCCCGCCTCTGACTCGAGGCAACTCGGTCGTCAAGTTTGCTAAAAGAGACGACCAAGATTGATGTAGAGAATGAGTAGATGACTTTGTCTCACTTCGTCCAAATCCGTGGACGATCGGTTAATGAAGTTGCCACTCGAATCGGGTGATGGAATGAAATGAGCTGTGAAATTCCATGCACCCTAAATACTATCATAATCTTTTAACAAAATGAATAAAGCTCACAAATGAGAGAGGGGAGGGGCCGGCCATATATAGATGGAGGGAGGTGAGTGTAGGAGAGGGGAGAGTGACCACAAGAGAAAAGATCAACCACAAATATCCTTCATGCAAACAAAACCTCATTAATGCAAATGGTGATTCATTAACCTAGTCACCATTGCATTAATGGCTCCATTAATGCACTAATGACTCATCATGCCAAGTCACCCTTTCTAGAACATTCTAGAAGCATGACTCACCCTCATCCAAGTAAAGATAAATCCGTCTTTAAACGAATGTTAAAAGACGGCTGATAGAAAACTGGAAACTGGCAACTTCCAAAAGTGATCCTGAAACAACTTTCAGGATAACCCCGTAACTGTATAAATATACCCGCATTTGTATTACGACCGAATACAAATGCAACAGAGACAAAGATATTATACCTACTCAATATAATACTCGGATCCGGCTTAAACCAAAGCCGACCAGTATCATCTGCCCGAAAAATAACACGTGCGTAAACGCACGTGCATTTTCCGAACCCTGCCATAAAACCTTACGGCCTCTACAACGTTTCGCCCGAACTTGGGAAACTGTCTGTGGGGGAATCTAATGACTCGTCAGTACCCTGGCAGTGGGTTTAACCACAAACCGTCAGCGGCACTAGCAATGCGTAACGGCTGCCCATGGACTGACCTCAAGGGAGGCCGATGAGCGAACTCATCCGGAAACCCTACTGAGCCTAACAGTGACAATGTATATACAGTCCGGTCCGTTCGTCTATGAGTATCACATATCTGCCTAGGGAGCTAGTTACGTCAGACCCCCAATAGCAGTATAAGTCGTGTCGGAGTGTAGCCCAATAACACCCTGAGATACTACTGGAGTACCTAACAGTAAATCTCCTGCCATGGCCATGGACTTTGTGTAATGGCTCTCCTAGACACAGCACGACCTCGCCCCCAATACCGGGAGAGACGAATCCCCTGCCGATCCGCTCACGTGCCTCCATATGGCTCGGGACTGTACCCAAAAACTACCTGTTTTCACAACTCCTTTGAGCCGTGGTAGGGTAGAAATCAAAGCACTGTGGGAACTCACACGAGACAAATGACGACCTTAGGTCGATGAACTAACCTGTACACATGTCACCAGGGAACTGCTATCTGACGATATGTATAATACCAACTAGCAGATTCCCGGCGAGTCCTGTCCGGTGTACTCATAACCCAATGAGCACCTGTATACATCTTAGGTGACCAACTGACACCAGTGGCTTGTGAGACCGGCCACCGCCCCTCGTCGGGGTCTCGACTGTACACACTAGTCTACTCCGGAGTATCGATGCCCTGTCTCGAAACTCCCACGACTAGGGACCACTATTAAGGATATGCATATAAAATATCCAACTCTCACGTATATGATCGCCATCATACTGTTGGTAGTAAAGCAAGATCCTAAGGGCTCTATCAAAGTGTAACATGTAATCAGTCACCTGAACATGTACACGACTGATAATGGCAAACCAGATAGAATACTATCATCTCGAGTAAGACTGTCCTACCGGTATAGGTCCTCCGCAATCATTGCAATCACGTACCTACGATCCAATAATTGACTCTGAGAGCACTATCTCCAACAATCTCCCATTTGTACTTAAGGCTAATTATTGCGATGTCGACTGCTCACAGCCCGTGTGAAACCGAATATCCAACTCCTCTACTAATCAGTTTCACAAAGCCCGTTTGTAAAACTATTGTGTTTGAGAAATAGCCTTAGTGAGTGGATCCGCCTAGATGTTTCTTTCTATATCTCTCTTAATCTCAAGATCGCGGAGAAAGCCATCTCCCGAATTGAGTAATATCTGTCTTAGAATATGTCTGGATATCTGATGGGACCTAGTTCATAAATGAACTCCAAATCCAAACTTCTTAGACTGTATCAATCACTGAACCTAATCAGTATCCGGCACCATGCCACCCACAGTATCCTGTTGGACCACCTGTCCATAATACTGTCCCTCATCAGAGGGAAAACTGTAACTCTGACAATCACTCTGTCATCCATGTCACCTTTGAAGCCAGGAATGATAACCGTCTCCCGAAGGAGGCTGCCGTCATCAAATCCGTAGAACATGTACTTATGTTCTATAACAGCTTCCTTATGTTTCTCCAGGATTGGATTAATACAAACTTATTGTATCTAGTGCAAAAACAATATTTGGTGTGGTACTTGACATCTCATGATTGACTCAATTGCCTAAGCAAGTGATCTTCCAATTATGCACACCCCTCTCCCCTTTAGTCTGTAAGACATCTTTAGAGTGGGTGACTCCATCACCTGCAGGTACACCACCATGCTAGGAGTCATTTATTCTAAAAACCATTAGAATACTGTCAAAGTACCCACATTGGGAAACTACCCAAATCCAGATCTAAAAAACCATAGATCTAGAAACCAGAATGTCAAATATTATATCCATATCCTGTCTGGAGAAACAACTGTGTGACGACCACAGTACAACCGATAGTAGTATAGGAATTTTACTTACTACTCTGTGTATGTCATCCAAATACCATGACATCATACCCTACTACCTTCTTAACAGATCCTTCCCCTATTCTGATTGAAGTCAAACCCATGACTGTCACATCAAAATTAGATGATCTATCTCCGCTATAACTGCTCAAGTCTATAAATAGATATAAGCATCTTGCCCACTATGCTTCCGCTGCTCCCACTGACTACGACAACCCTCCTACCGGGTCTCATCCTACCGGGTCTCATATCCTGGAACAACAGTAGTGTCAAGTCTGGGTAAACAAGATCCTCCCTGTCACCGTCCTTGAGGCTACCGGAGTACCTCTCGGGTGTCTGAGGTTACCCATCATATCTGCGGAGTGGCTATTGGAATGTCAAACCTGATTGAATATATAGGTCCTATTAAATTTTCCGTAATCGTTCGCGGTTCTGGAATCACTTCCAGTTCTACCATACTCCCACTACTGTTTTCTGAAAAAATCCATTTTACTAAAACTGTGGAGAGTCAAGAACAATATTACTATTGATCTTCCAAATGGTAGAATATCAACCCTCGTCATAGCCAGGGTCAACCCACAAACAGCCATTACAGAAACGTGCCCTGAGTTATCCAGAGTCTGGTTTTAAGCATAAGCTGGACAACTCCCCGTACCTTAATATCTTTTAAGGTACGAACTATTCTATATCCAATATAGAAACTTTGGCACTAATTTTATTGGAACCAGATTCAAATCATGCAACTGTCTCCAGTGCATATCAGCTTAATGGAAAGAGGCTAATCAGCATTACTCAACTTAGGAATCCATCCAATTATGAGCAACCTGAAAGAGAAACAAGTTTCTCAAAAACCATTACTATCATCTGAATACCAATCACAAGAATCTCCGTCTTCGATCTCTTTGAAGAATCCCGATACTTGCGATACCTGGTTCTCTACTTTATTCTTATACCCACAACTTCTCAAAACTTAGACCTCGTATTTCTACGAAACACTTGTTTAAATACTAGAGAAGTCATAAGTAAACAGAACATAGTACGAGGACCTACCCCTTTGTCCTGATGGACACTGGACAACATACAATACTCTGTATAAGTCCGCTGAGTTTAAGCAACTCAAAACCTGTGCGTCGTAGGTTAAAAACTGTACCCTGGCGATTTCCTCAAATATCACCAATTTCAACGAATTCCGATATAATGAGGATAATCACCTAATTCCCAATAACTTACTCCCACTCATCATCTGTAAAACCATACATATATGAAAATGAAACCTGGTAAATACATACCCTTGGAGTAAGTATCTAATTGGGAAAACAGTTTTCTTTTAACAGTGCACTGAAACATGAAAATGTTTCGTATGGGTACCCTGGTATTCATAGCAATGCCTCTTCCATAATCCAATTCATGACTTTAACCGTATATTTCACTGCCATCTCTCCAAGTCCCTTTATTTGTCTTTAGTCGTTACCTCCTGTACACCATCGTTAGGCTAAATGGTTTTCTTCCTTCCCTACCGTTCGGCACCAGCCTATGGTTTGGAAGAAGAAAATCCAGTAAGCATAATAGGTGTACCCTCCTAAACCAAGGAGTACTCGCATCTTGAGAGAAGGTGATGATAAAAGACAACTGAATAATACCTTATCTTTTAAAGGTGAAATAGGAGTGGCGATGAAGTACGCGGTTTGGTCATGAATGATAACAGTCGCAATTTACTTTGCCATCTTTCTAATCCCTTTATTTTGTCTTTACATATTACCTTCTGCACACCTTACTTAGGCTAATTGGTTTTCTTCATTCCCTACCTTTCGGCACCAGCCTATGGTTTGGAATAAGACTATCCAATAAGCGTAATAGGTGTACTCTCCTAAACCAAGGAGCTCTCGCAACCTGAGAGAAGGTGATAATAAAAGACAACTGAATAAACCAATTCTATTTCTCCTGAACCTTGATCCATCCTCGAAGAAGTCCCTTCGAGTTCGTATATAACCATACGATGGATCTATCCAATGGAAGTGGATGTCCGTAGTAATACGGGTGTTCTGAGAAATACAAAGGGTAAAACAAGGAGTGGTAATGACTTATGCAACTCAGACAATCCAAAAGCCAGTATTTTAAAAAGGTTCGGTCAACCTGGTCACTGAGTCATAGTCTAGGGTCGGTCAAAGGTCGCTGCCAAAGAGAGAGAGAAAAGAAACACTATGCGTGCACTCTAACCTAGATCATAATGGTTATCACTTTATCTAATCCGGAAAACTCCCACTGTCCTGTCAAATTCTCCTCCAAACCTGAAAGAAGAATCAATCGGGATCACCCGAAGAGTAAACCAACTCATCAGTGGGAATCGGGATCCAACTCTCAACGCATGATAACGTGACGGAATCCACTCGCGTTATCACACTCCAGATGGTATGCGCATGCCTGGCAAGTTTCAGTTTCTTTAGAAACTCCCGATATGATTTTTACCCCATGTTCTTATGACCTTGACGAAAGCCAACAAATCATAAGTCACATGTCAAGTTCTGCCCATCATTATCTTGTTAATTCAAACCCACCCGTACATACCCTTGACGAAAGCCAACAAGGTAATACGACTGTCCCAAACCAACACATCTATCTATGCAACAAATGAATACCCCAGCAACTACCAAACACTATGCCTTGACGAAAGCCAACAAACATAGCTTGAATATTACTGACCCTCCATAAGAAACGACGGAGGGCTACGGCTGGTTTTTGGCGAAAAACCTTTAACGTAATGAACTTGATCTCGTTGAAGGAACCTGATAGCTTTTTATAAAATATAGTGGCGAACACCTTTGCTAAAGAAGTCACCCACGGTGAAGGGATCTCGGCTTTTTCCTCGTGGAATGAGGTGCAGGATATTCCACTGAATACCGCGATGCAAAGCAACATGTAATCGACTATAGTGAAGTTATTACCCTGACGCAAACTTCTGCCCAAGGTCAGTCCCGGTGAAGGGATATCGGCCCTTGCCCCGTCGAATGAGGTGCAGGATATTCCACTGAATACCGCTATGCATAACAAAAGGAAACGTCTTTGCAATAACACCTTTTAAATTTGTTCCAACAACTGCAAACTGGTTTGTTTTATTTTGCATTGATCAGAATCAACGCAGTCCCATCAATAATCACACCAGAAAAGAACGAAAATAAAATGTACGTATATGCCATCCGCATTTGTCACTGGGTCCCGTCATCACCCGTTAGGTTACTTAACTAACGACAGAGCGGGGACTGGACTAGCGCGGGTGTAAAACATATACAACATCTAATAGTATATAAACCATTATACAATAATCGCTCCAGGCGTGATAATACGCAACATTACAGAAAAGTAATAAGCATCACAGAACAATACAGATAATCTGGGATCCCGAGTTTCACAGAGCCGCTGCTGAAACTCTACGTTCCCCTGTCGTGTGGATAGCCTGTGCAATGAAACCTAGACCCTTACGGGTGCGGCAAGTTACCCGCCAAAACCTGAAGTGAGGCAGCCCCCTACAGCATAGTGAATGGACCACCCAGCACTTCACGGAATCCGGTAATCTTGGGCACCCCTCCTTGGGTCAACCTGTACCCCCTACGAGTGCGGCGAATAGTCTGCCAATTCTAGAGTGGGGCCCCTCTGCCTCTCAAAGCCATAAGATGCGGACCCGTTGCCCCTCCAGAACCCGGCTATCCGTGCACTCCGTCACGGGGCAAAACCTAGTACAGTAATGAAAAATAGTACAACAGGTACATCGACCGCAACCTGGTCGTGCCCCAAAAGAATATTATACAACAGGCAGTGACGACAGTCCACAAGTTGGACGCTCGCCCCGCAATATCAAATGTACAAATAAACTCAAACTGCACTACCATTGCACACAGCTATCCACCACGACAAATACGCAACATCACAGCACAATACAGAACATCAACGCGAATGTCACGTTCGCAAACCTGTCTAAAAGAACTATAGCAATCAGACGCGGTTTACCGATCAAATGACATTCCCGGTCGGAGATATAATGTAAGCACTGCAAACTAACATGTTTTAAATTTCGATCGACTAAATATCATGAAGTGGGCCCCACGAACATCAGTTGAACAGTAACAAAATCTGGGCCCAAAAGATATATACCAAAACCCCCAAATTCCAACATAGAAGCTACTGTGCAAATTTGGGGCCACGATCTCACCGAATGGCCGCGGAAGCGCGGTCAAACCATAGGTTTGACCGCGGTTCCGTGGCAATTTTGTCGAATCACGTGTCCAAATTTGTACGGTGTTCTATTAAAACCCTGCACAGTTTTCTGAGATATGCAGAATAATTTTAGGACATCATTTAAAATCTACAGAAACTGTGAAATTGAAAAAATGCGGTTTTTGATTTCCGGTTCGATCGATGTTTTAAACATGTTAGCACAAGTTAGTATCGCAAAATGGTGAGGCTCTGATACCACTGTAAGTCTACGATAGAGCCCCGGCCGTCTACAGACGCCAAATGCGGAACAAAAACTTTTAACTGGTGCTATCGTATACTTTAACCCGGATCTGCCATTATTGCTAAACTAACAAACTGTAAAGAGTGTAGAAAGGTTATACCGAACGATCCGAGTCCTTCGTTCTTTAACCATCATCCCATGCTCCGTTGCGGCTGCTTTGATCTCGTCGATCTCCGATCTGCTCGTCCAGGTGGCACCACGTCACTGATTCTTTAAATGGGCTCCCGCCTCTGACTCGAGGAAACTCGGTCCTCAAGTTTGCTAAAAGAGACGACCAAGATTGATGTAGAGAATAAGTAGATGACTTTGTCTCACTTCGTCCAAATCCGTGGACGATCGGTTAATGAAGTTGCCACTCGAATCGGGTGATGGAATGAAATGAGCTGTGAAATTCCATGCACCCTAAATACTATCATAATCTTTTAACAAAATGAATCAAGCTCACAAATGAGAGAGGGGAGGGGCCGGCCATATATAGATGGAGGGAGGTGAGTGTAGGAGAGGGGAGAGTGACCACAAGAGAAAAGATCAACCACAAATATCCTTCATGCAAACAAAACCTCATTAATGCAAATGGTGATTCATTAACCTAGTCACCATTGCATTAATGGCTCCATTAATGCACTAATGACTCACCATGCCAAGTCACCCTTTCTAGAACCTTCTAGAAGCATGACTCACCCTCATCCAAGAAAAGATAAATCCGTCTTTAACCGAATGTTAAAAGACGGCTGATAGAAAACTGGAAACTGGCAACTTCCAAAAGTGATCCTGAAACGACTTTCAAGATAACCCCGTAACTGTATAAATATACCCGCATTTGTATTACGACCGAATACAAATGCAACAGAGATAAAGATATTATACCTACTCAATATAATACTCGGATCCGGCTTAAACCAAAGCCGACCAGTATCATCTGCCCGAAAAATAACACGTGCGTAAACGCACGTGCATTTTCCGAACCCTGCTATAAAGCCATACGGCCTCTACAACGTTTCGCCCGAAGTTGGGAAACTGTCTGTGGGGGACTCTAATGACTCGTCAGTACCCTGGCAGTGGGTTTAACCACAAACCGTCAGCGGCACTAGCAATGCGTAACGGCTGCCCATGGACTGACCTCAAGGGAGGCCGATGAGCGAACTCATCCGGAAACCCAACTGAGCCTAACAGTGACAATGTATATACAGTCCGGTCCGTTCGTCTATGAGTATCGCATATCTGCCTAGGGGGCTAGTAACGTCATACCCCCAATAGCAATATAAGTCGTGTCGGAGTGTAGCCCAATAACACCCTGAG
This sequence comes from Agapanthus africanus, assembly GCA_030015575.1. Lineage (NCBI taxonomy): Eukaryota > Viridiplantae > Streptophyta > Magnoliopsida > Asparagales > Amaryllidaceae > Agapanthus > Agapanthus africanus. Next base: position 274,660,575 of record JASDDO010000012.1, read on the forward strand.
ATACTACTGGAGTACCTACCAGTAAATCTCCTGCCATGGCCATGGACTTTGTGTAATGGCTCTCCTAGACACAGCACGACCTCGCCCCCAATACCGGGAGAGACGAATCCCCTACCGATCCGCTCACGTGCCTCCATATGGCTCGGGACTGTACCCAAAAACTACCTGTTTGCACGACTCCTTTGAGCCGTGGTAGGGTAGAAATCAAAGCACAGTGGGAACTCACACGAGACAAATGACGACCTCGGGTCGATGAATTAACCTATACACATGTCACCAGGGAACTGCTATCTGACGATATGTATAATACCAACTAGCAGATTCCCGGCGAGTCCTGTCCGGTGTACTCATAACCCAATGAGCACCTGTATACATCTTAGGTGATCCAACTGACACCAGTGGCTTGTGAGACCGGCCACCGCCCCTCGTCGGGTCTCGACTGTACACACTAGTCTACTCCGGAGTATCGATGCCCTGTCTCGAAACTCCCACGACTAGGGACCACTATTAAGGATATGCATATAAACTACCCAACTCTCACGTATATGATCGCCATCATACTGTTGGTAGTAAAGCAAGATCCTAAGGGCTCTATCAAAGTGTAACATGTAATAAGTCACCTGAACATGTACACGACTGATACAGGCAAACCAGATAGCATACTATCATCTCGAGTAAGACTGTCCTACCGGTATAGGTCCTCCGCAATCATTGCAATCACGTACCTGCGATCCAATAATTGACTCTGAGGGCACTATCTCCAACAAAGTACACATCCTAAGGGCTTTATCAACATGTAACAGAGATACAATAAGTGTACATGTCAAGATAAAGAGCAACCAGATAGCATACTATCATATCGAGCAAGAAAGTCCTCCCTATATATGTCCAAGCATCCACTATAATATAAATCATATGTACAATAATGGCCTCTAGGGCATATATACAACTAACAGAAGATGCATAAAAATGCTCTTTCTTAGTCTGGGTTGCGAGGAAATCCTTACATTCCCCTATCCCTTGCCCAAACTTATGACAGTTGTCATAAGATAGAGCGGAACCAACGTTTCCCAGCCCAGTATAATAAGCGGGTTCGGTCAATATATCCATATTATTATCTTGATTAAGGCGTGACATGGTCGCTACCTGGAGAGAGAGAAGAAAACACTTTAGCGTGCGCTCTTGCAAGATTAGATTGGTTATTATCTTATCTAATCAGGATGGCTCCCATTGTTTTTATCAAATCTTTCTTCAAACCCTAAAAGGTAACATTAGCCGGGATTAATTACACCCTAAAAGTTTGCCAATTGATCAGCCAGGCAGGTATTGGTACTCCGAGGGAGTCCCCCCGTGCTTTCGTATGGAACTAATTAAATAACCTCGTTTCCGCAGGGGCATAACCCCGTTAACACCTTTCTTAGACACCTACTGGATTAGCTAATTGCAAAGAGGAAATCTCTCCCAGGAGTAACACTTACTCGTAGTAAGTATCGGGATCCAACTATCATATAGAAGGTATGCAATCTCATTGCAAATTTCAACACTTGAAATTCCTAATATCTATTTTTACCCCTAACGACCTATGACCTTGACAGAGGTCAACAAACCATAGGCCGCTAGTAGAGTTCAACCAGTCATTTCATGATTGAATTAAACCCACCCGCACAACCCTTGACGGAGGCCAACAAGGTCGTATGACTACCCTAATCCAATCGCATCAACATGCGGTAAATAAGCACTAATCAGCTACCACACACTACACCTTGACGGAGGCCAATAAATACAGCACGAATACTAAATAGTACTTATCTGAAATGACGGGGGGCTACCACTGGTTTTGAAGAAAACCTTTAACGTAATAAACTTGATATCGTTGTAGAATCTAGTGATTTGAAAATGAGTGGTTTAAGCTCCGCTTTTAAAATCGAGTAGTTTTCAAAATAAACCGAGTGGGTTGTAGCATATGCTAGTTTTTCTAAATGGGTCATTCCCGGTGAAGGGATCTAGGCTCTTTCCTCATCGAATGAGGTGCTGGATATTCATAATGGAATACCGCTATGCAAAGCAAGAACTAGAGCTACCTTTTTGAAAAATTTGATTCTAGAACATCTTTATGTTTCTTTTCTTTTCATTAATCTCATTAATGACGTCCCATCATTTATGTTTCCTAAACATCACAGAAGAAACTGTCACGACCCGAAATATTAGCTCGTGACCAGCACTTGAATCACGCAACGTCTAAAGGCGTAACGGAATTCAAGTAAGCTGAAATCCAGAAATCTAAACCTTTTAAGAAAATAAAGGAGGTGAAGTTTTCGAAATAAAGGTATAATGAAATCATGTATGCTTAATGCATAGAAAGGAACATGAAATGCAAGTGGATTATGCAAGTTTAAAAACATGTTTCGTCTTTTTGAAAATTTAGGCAGCACCTTCTTTGTATATTTTGATCCAAAACCACAAATACATAATAATGATACAGGCATCCCCAAGCTTCGCTAAATGGCGGATCACAACCACGCAATACAGTAAAAATATGTATACGACGCCCAACGGCGAAGTTCACCACAAAAGAAAAGAGAGCAAGACATAAATACCACAAGTAGCGAAAAAACCCTCGCTCTAAGTATCGCAACCACAATCCCACTAAGTCTCATTACTTATACAAATTACTATTTTGATTGATTGATGGAGTTAACTAGATACAATATGAAATATAATACAAGAGTGGGTACGATACAAATGTCCCACCTACCACTGCAAAACACCAAAATGAAGCTGTGTGCCAGTGATGCCGCTACTGATCCAAGCGGTCAACCTGCAAGAACTGTGGCACAACGGGGGTGAGTTGCCAACTCGTGAATAGAAAAACATTTACAAGTAGAAATCGAATAAACGACGACTCCTAGGTCAACTATATCAAAAGGTAATACTATGATATCTAGGGTGACCGGGTCGTATATGTGCCAACAAGGTAGTCAATACCTATATGCATGCGGATAACATCCAACGGTAATAATCAATGCATGTATGCATGTGGATCTCGTCCACCATATAATCAATGTATGCATGCATGTGGATCTCGTCCACCCATATAATCAAAGTCTGCATGCACATAAATATCATAAAAGAGTGTACATGAAAGTATGAGGATGTAAATCAACGGTGTCCCTCACGACACATCAAAATCATGGAACCTGAGTGCCTAGTATCGACACTCAAAAACATCATGAAAACCATGCCCAGCATCGGCACGTAAATCCTCATATATCAGGCTCCGTCAGTCCGGATTGGCCCACGGGCTCCATCAGTCCGGATCGGCCCATATCATCTTTCGACTCCGGTCGGTATCCTCCGGATATCTGCCGAGCCCAAATACTATCACCGGTAGGTAGTAGTCCCTCTGCCAGGCTCACCGTCTGTATACACAGCATCCCTTTCTTGCCCCGGGGTACCATACCGGGTCCACCATGTACCCGCAATTGGCCTCATTCGCCTCCTCGAATCGGGTTTCACATGTCGCTCTCAGAACCGAGAAAACACATGGTGGACGCACTGAAATATCATATCAGGAGAAACCGGGTTTTTAAAACAACACATAATCTCTTTTAAAATGTCCACGGTTCTCAAATCCAGAAATCTCAGGAAAACAGCATATCTCAATGCGTAAAATCATAGAGCATGATGCATGCAACATATAATAGAAATGTAAGCATATCCGTGTATCATGCAACATGGAACATTGATATGACATATTAAGGGAAAACCACTCTTTTAAAATGATTCCAGTTTATAAAATAAAACATGCGGTTCCCAATTTTCCAATGAAATCAGTTATCTATGTAGGCACAATATGTATATGCGCAAGTATAGAGGTATCAATGTGTATATGTGCCAAGATGGGTATGCAATGTGCATATGCGCAAGTATGGATGTATCAATGTATCTGTGCACCAATATGAATATACAATGTGTATGTGCGCAATGTGGATGTATCAATGTATATGTGCACCAATATGAATATACAATGTGTATGTGCGCAAATAAGGATGTATCAATGTATATGTGCACCAATATGAATATACAATGTGTATGTGCGCAAGTAAGGATGTATCAATGTATATGTGCACCAATATGAATATACAATTTGTATGTGCGCAAATAAGGATGTATCAATGTATATGTGCGCCAATATGAATATACAATGTGTATGTGCGCAAATAAGGATGTATCAATGTATATGTGCCCCATTATGAATATACAATGTGTATGTGAGGAAATAAGGATGCATCATAAGGTAAACCGTCAGCTAGCAGCTATAAGGTATACATATCTAACATGGTCGAGCCGGTGAATCTATCAGTCGGCATCCAGCTTAACAACATTGCGTACGGTATAATCCATCGTACGAAAACCTCTAGTCAAAGATAAGGATCAATCATCAAGTCAAACTCATCACGCACGGAAAATCATCGTACGGCGGCATTAAGCTAATAGGGATCCTAAGATCCTATACGACAAATGAGGGTACGGCCCAATATCACATATGGCCTATCATCCATGATTCACAACATTCACTCTCTCTCTCTCTTTATATATATATATATATATATATATATATATATATATTTATACCTATGTCCCAGGTCACATCTGCAATAATCTCATATCAGGGGACCGGCAGGGTATAAATCATCTCGATCGACTCGTATCAGTATACCATCATATCATCATATCATCATATCATCATCTCATCATATCATCAAATCCGTCTTATATTCTTTCGTCGCATTTATATCTCATATCATGTCGAGTTTACATAAACATTCTATCTCCACTATAAGTATAAGTATCTAATCTAACTTACAAACCCGAACCATGCAATCAAATTTTTAAAGAAGCGAATCGTAGTTTTGAAAATAGGGGTTACGGTGTTTTTAAGAAAAAGATATCATTTGAAAATCCGTAACATCCCTCATGGTATATATTTAGAAGATACATACGATTCTTCGGTTTAGAAAAAGGTATTGCTCGGATGACGCATCTACAACGACTATCTAGTCCTACAGTACCCTAAACGGAAATATCGCTAAACATCATCCTATGATAGTCGTAACGTAACACTTCTAACTATCCTCTAGTTTCTAATATGGTTTCATAGCTATCTTCATTCCAACCCTAGTTTCCTAATCTAGGTTTCCTTAACCATATTCTATAAATCAGTTATCCATCAAAACTTTGCGGGGGTGCTATACGCCACCCACCCGACTTCCCCGGTAGATATAGATCTACTCACCGTAGTCTTCGCTCACCGAAGTCGATGACGCCTCGCTCCGTCGCTTCGGAATCCACGCGAAGGTACATACAATAACAACACATATCGTAAAGATATTAAAATCAAGTTCTAAAATCCAAAATGGCGCGCGCATTGCTCGTAGGTTAGAACCTATAGCATATGCGTACAAAATCAACCAAACAACCCTTGTTGTCGATGTCCAAACATGCGACAACCAAAAATGAATCCAAATATCAAAACTCATCATTCAAAATACGGAAAACATATCCTAAATCATACACAAGTGTTCCCAGATTTTGACTCAGGTCAAATAAATCTAAGCAAACAAGTCTTGGGTGATGTATAAGGTATATATGAGCTACTGGACCAACCTAGGTTCCTAAATTCACCAAGTGGCCGGCCCCTATACCTAAAATTCCGAGCTCGCCGGCCAGGGGGTCTCTGTTTAGGTTCATTAGGTCAGAGTGGTCTCCTAGAAGTATATCTAGGCCCCTGGTATTGTTTGGTTGTCTCAGAAAGTCCCTAGGTCATCCCAGATTCATTGTAGGCACACTAAAAGTCACAAAACCAATACGGAACAAAATCCTAAGTTCGTGCATCGGGTTCACCTCTATGGCTCAGGTCAGGAATTGTGTCACCATGGTCATGTAAACACTCACCACTGTTCCCAGATTCCTCCAACATTCATTACAGAAAAATCTAGTAGGACCAAACACCTCTAAACATCATCAGGTAACCACCCTACAAAATCCAAACCCTAACTCCTCTACCAACCCGGGGTCGCCGGAATTTCCTCCATAGTCGCCGGCCAAAACCGAGCAGCCAGGGTCGTGGTCGCAAGTGTGTACTCAGGGTCACAATTACAAAATTACTACACTGTTTGTTCTCACCAACAAGTCTCGGGGTCACAGCAGGTTGTCGATGTCACAAAACGACACTAAAATACGACATCGTACAAAACTAAACTAAAAGGAAGAAGTTATACCTCATCTAGTCCACTCTAGACAGCACTAACTTCCCAATGTCGTCAAAATCCCACTTTGCTCGGTTCAAAGTGTAGAAGAAGAGATGGGGATTAATTTTTGTGAAGAGAGTGTAGGGTTTTGGGGATTGTTTGGAGATAGATCTAGGGATTTAAGTGGAGGGTTGTGGCTTGAGGAAGATGAAGGAGAGAAGATAAAAATGGTGGGGGAAATGAAGTGGCAGCAGCCCCCCCTCTCTCACTAATATTCACTCACTCTCTCTCTCCAAAAGCATACCTACCCCACTCATTTTGTCCCCCCTTTGACTTTCTTTTTCCTATTTCTTTTTCTCACCAAAAATACATACACCCATATAAAACCACAAATGAAATAACATGTAACCAAATGAAACATGTCATGGTGCACTAACCATGAAAACTGTAGAAACACGGATTTGGCTTAATCGCGATTAGCAGTGTACTAATCGGGTTTTTATCAAAACTACGTATAATAAATTTTAAAATTGCCAAATCCGTTAAATATATTATTTTTTAAAGATGAATAAATCATTTTAATTTCCTTTTATATCATAATTATTGGTATATATTTATACCCTTTTTCAAAAACCGCAATTTCGCAAATCAGGCAGTTTTCGGGAAATATATTATTTTAATATTAAATTCCAAAAATAATATTTTATATTTTCTGAAATGTTACAGAAACAAAAATAAAACACACATATATTCCATCCGCATTCACTACAGGGAACCGGATCTTCACCGTAAGGTTACTTAACTTACGGCAGGACAGGGTCAGGACTAGCGCGGATGCAAAATATATATAGTGTCTACTAGTATATCATATATATAAGTAGCATTCGTCTCACGCAGTTATATGGTGGGCAGAAGCAGACATATGAAATATAGGATATATTAAGAGGTCCGTGTTTTAGATTAAGCCAGTAATGAAAAACACGGATTCCACGGTCGTGTTGAATAGCTAAGCCCACACCCCTAGACCTCTACAAGAGCGGCAAGCAACCCTACCAATTCTAGATTTAGGAGACCGGTCTTGACTCCTTGAGATGGCCTCCCACTGGACTCTAGAACCCGGTTACTTGTTCTCCCGGCCTTGGGTCTATCATAATGCGGAAAAGTAAATAATATACATCAAATGGTGACAACAAGCTCAACCCGGAAGTGTCCCAATAAAAGAATATTACATACAAATTTTAACATGAATGAAAATTGAAAAACTCTCATCTCACGCAAAACCCCCGGCTATTCAATCACGACGATCTAATATAACATATCAATAGCAACACAATAACATCACATGTCATCAATGTAAGTAAATATGTGTATCCCTAATGTCGTTGACGTATAGCAACGAGATCGGGGATACAGCCACATATTTTACTTTCGGTCGCAGAAAAGAAATGAAAACTATAATAATTAGAATCCGCATCATTCTTAGACATCATAAACCCGGATTATCACATATTTCGTATTTCATACCTAACCCTATAAACCTTGCATTTAAGTCTCGAATTGAAAACACTTTTCAAAAAATAAGTCGGGTAATTCAACAAGATTCCTGATTAAATTATCGGATGCTCATCGAGAACTTTAGTAGATGACCGCACCCCTCGAGGCCGTCAAGGAAGTGCACTTGGGCAGAACACCATGGCCGCAAGCACCCGAGTAGATGCTTTTGTCCATGGGGTTCTCCTATAGTCACTTGGTCAGGGCTATATGGCGTGGCTGTCTAGTAGTGCCTTCCGGCGAGTGTTCGCGTACAATACGAGATTGTGACGGAGTTTTGATCTGAATCGAAACTCCATGGCAATCCATCAAATGAGACTAAAACGCGAGATGTACAAATCGTTAACTAGTTTTCACAAAACTAATCAATGTGGATTCCAAAAATTGTATCACATATCAAATATATCTAGACGGTGTTAAACATTTCGATCGATATTTCAAACACCAGCGAATCAAAGAGACCTCAACAACTTGAGCCTCACCAAAAATACCCAGAAAGTCCAAAATGACACAAAGAAGGAGCAGAAGAAAAACGAGTCCATAACCCCTCAAATCGGCGATGGAACCGCGGCCAAAACATGGTTTAGGCGGCGGTTCCACGGCCATTTGTTGGAGTTAGGCTCTCGTTCTTCCTGGGGCTCCATAGAATTACCTGCATGATTTTCTGAGAATTTTTAATCTGGAAAATTTCAACGTATGAAAAATTGGACAGAAACATGTAAAAAACCGGTTTTAAAACTCCAATCGAACACTTTAACGTCGTTTAGACTTCGCCTAAGTCTCTAGCTTGGCTCTGATACCATAAAAGTATGTCTTATCACCTCTACTAGGTTTCAAAGAGCATCAGGTATACAATTTTAAAATATATAGAGGTCTAAGCAAACTAAACAAGAATCGAACTAGAGAATTAGGATTTCAATGTAAGAAAAATAGTTCTAAACTAAGTGAAGATGCTTTACAACCTTTTTAGACCAAGTCCTTCACTTCTAAAGCTCCATGTAGTAGTCCCTAGAACTCTTCTTTGACTCCACTTGAATAAAAGATCAAGCTTGCTTGAAGTCTTCGATGCCAAAGATGAACCACCTTGAAGTCTCTTTCACTCAAGCTCACTCTTCACTAATCAAGGTATTAGTGAAGCAAACTGTAAGTCCACGTTACCCACCCCGGTGCTTACGGGGAGGCGGAATAGGTAAAAACGATTTTTTAACGCAAGGTAACATGGACTATAACTAGAGGATCTTTGCTAAACAAAAACTAGCAAACTAACTACAAGTTTAGCTACTCGGTTAGAAGGTTAACCTAGGTCTTGAACTCCTTCTCTTCTTGGTCCTTAGAGTGGTGTGAACGGCTCCTCCTCGTCGTCTTCTCTTGGCTGAAGAAAGATCCACCCGAAGGCCTCTACCTTGAGCTCCTACCTCAACCAAGAGGCAACTAAAGTGCTTGGCTTGCTAAACATAGAACCCTAGAATGAGTAGAGTGAAGTCTTGATGGTTTTATCTCAAGATCTCATGGTTCTCAACACATGAGAGATGAGAGCTTTGAGAGAAAAAGGAAGAGCTCAAAACCATGAGAGAGAAAGAGCAAGAGAGAATAATCATCCTTTTGCAACCATACTCTCATATGAGAGAATTATGAAATAATAATAATAATTAAAGAAATTATGATGGTTTATTTGGAATGACCATTATCATTTCACATTAAATGAAATTTTCAAGAATCAAGAAGCATCTTTCATATGATATGATGATGGTCAAAATGTCGACAAAAGTCAACCGGTCAACCAAAGTCAAAAAGTCAACAAAAGTCAAGTGGTCAACCTAACCATGGCATAATTATCCTTAATTAATATCATTAATCATATCTCTCATTCTCATTAGGGTTTGGAAAAAGTCAACAGTCAACAACCCTAATGAGAATCCTCTGCCTCTGTCAACTGTGCATACACACCGGCATCCGTGTTCCGAGGAACACGAATACAATGAGACAAAACCAATCAGAAAACAAATACTAGGATCTGGCTTAAACCAAAGCCCGCTAGTAATAACTGCCCGGACACCAAACGTGCACAAGTGCGCGGATGTGAATGAACCCCGTCGCAAAACCATGCGACCTCTACTCTTTTTTTCCCAAAGGCGAATAACCCTCTGTGTGGGACTCTAAAGACTTGACACTACGCTGGTGGTGGGTTTAACCACAAGCCGCAAGCGGTACTAGCTGTACGTAATGGTCCCCAGGTAGATGCCGATAAGAAGACTGATGAGGTGAACCCATCCGAACTCCTACTGAGCCTGAATGTGACAATCACCGTACAGTCCAGTCTGTTCGTCTGAGAGTATCGCATGGCGGGCCTAGGGGGCGGTAAACGTAAGTCCCCTAATAGCGGTACAAGTCGTGTCGGAGTGTAACCCAGAACAGCCTGAGATAACACTGGGAAACCTACCAGTATATCTCGCTTGCCCTGGCCAGGGACTTTGTGTAATGGCGCTTCTAGACACAGCGCGATATCAACCCCCAATACCGGAAGAGACAAATCCTGTCTAACCGTCACTGCCTCCAAGTGCTTCGGGACTGCACCCAACTGCTACCTGTTTGCACGACTCATTTGAGCCATGGTAGGGTAGCAATTTAAGAACAGTGGGAACACACTCGAGGCGAAGTGACAGTGTCAAGTCAGCAGACTAAGCTGTACTCATGTCACCTGGGAACTGATAACTGACGATAGCCATAGTACCAACCAACAGTTCCCGACGAGTCTTGTCCAGTGTACTCGTAACCTAACGAGCACCCGCATACTATCTCAAGTACGACGTACTAATGGCTGTAGGACAGACCATCTCCCCTGCTGGGATGAGAAGCGCATACGCAAGTCTACTACGGAGTATCGATGCCCCGTCTTGATAATCCTACGACTAGGGACCTGTATAAGGATGGGCTTGTAGATTACCCAGCCCCCACAAGTGTGACTGCCATCACAACGCTGGTAATCAAGCAAAGATCCTAAAGGCTCCACTAATATATATAGGCGATATGCTAAAAGAAACACATGCACACATTAAAGTAGAAACAAACCAAGTAGCATACTACCATTTTGAGCAAGATTGTCTATACAACTGTGAATATCCTAAGCTTCCATTAAGTAATATACAAACTAGTATGATACAATAATGGCCTCTAGGGAATATACACTAACAATCTCCCACTTGCACTAAGGCCATGTACTGGCGTATCGAAGACCTATCATCTCGAACAGCCGCTCGAACTGAGTCTGGGGTATGGCCTTCGTGAATGGATCTGCAGTGTTATCTTCTGTAGCAACCTTCCGAACCTCGATCTCCCGGCGATCCACGATCTCCCTGATCAGGTGATACCGCCTCAAGATGTGTCTGGACTTCTGATGGGACCTGGGTTCCTTCGCTAAAGCTATAGCCCCGTTGTTGTCACAATATAGACGTATTTGATCAACAATGGACGGAACCACCTGAAGTTCTGTCAAGAACTTCCTCATCCAGACGGCTTCTTTTGTGGCATCAGATGCATCGATATACTCTGCTTCCATCGTCGAGTCAGCAACGGTTTCTTGTTTGGAACTCGTCCAACACATCGCCACTCCATTGAGGGTAAAGACATAACCTGACATGGATTTGGAGTCATCCTTGTCACTCTGGAAGCTGGAGTCAGCAAAGGCCTCCATCTGGAGGTCTTTTCCGCCATAAACCAAAAACATATCCTTAGTCTTTCTCTGGTACTTTAGAATGTTCTTTACCACTATCGAGTGCTTCTCCCCAGGGTTTGACTGATCCCGGCTTACCACACTCAGTGCATAAGCTACATCTGGTCTGGTACACAACATCGCATACATTATAGGGCCTACCGCAGAGGCGTAGGGTATAATAGACATGCGATCCCTTTCCAAATCAGTCTCGGGAGACATCTCTTTGGAGAGGGTGATCCCGTGACAAGCCGGTAAATTACCGCGCTTGGAATCTTCCATACTGAATCTTTTCAGTATGGTGTCGATGTACCTGGACTGTGAAAGTCGTAATATCCTCTTGGACCTATCAAGATGGATCCGGATCCCTAGAATGTAAGAGGCATCACCCAGGTCTTTCATAGAGAACCTGTGTGACAAGAACCCTTTGACAGATTGTAGCATAGGAATGTCATTTCCTATCAAGAGAATGTCATCCACGTATAAAACGAGGAATACGACAGTTCGTGCTACAATTTTACTATAAATGCATGGCTCATCTGGATTTTTGATAAAGCCAAATTCTTTGACCGTCTCATCAAAACAGATGTTCTAACTCCGCGATGCCTGCTTTACTCCATAAATGGACTTAAGCAACTTGCACACCTTCCCGCTGCTCCCACTCTGAATGGTCCATATAGACACACTCCTCTAAATTTCCATTTAGAAAAGCGGTCTTTACGTCCATCTGCAAAATCTCATAATCGTGGAAGGCATCAATGGCAAGAAGGATCCGAATGGATTTGAGCATAGCCACTGGAGAAAAGGTTTCGTCATAGTCCAAACCAGGTCTTTGACGAAAACCCTTTGCAACAAGTCTAGCCTTATAGGTCTCAACATGTCCATCTACACCAATCTTCCGTTTGAAGATCCATTTGCAGCCTACGGGTTTTACCCCTTCTGGAGCAACGTCCAAAGTCCATACTTTGTTGGTGTACATGGACTCCATTTCGGTCCGCATTGCATCCAGCCATTTTACCAAGTCAGTGCTCTGAATGGCCTGCTGGAAGCTAGTCGGATCATTATTATCAATGATGCAATCCTCTCTATCCCCGTATATGAGAAAACCGCAGTATCTCTCGGGCGGATGAGACTGCCTACTACTCCTGCGGAGCGGCGCAGGAATGTCCTGTTCTTTCGACCCTTCTGGTTCTACTAAGCTTTCAGTAATAGCTTGTGGTTCTACTAAGCTTTCAGTTTCCAAGAAGCAGGCATGACGAGAAACAAAAACCTTTTGTTCCTCTGTGTAATAGAAGAAATATCCCTTGGAGTTCTTTGGATATTCCCCAAACTTGCACTGTACTGAGCGTGCCTCGAGTTTGTCCGCATACTGCTTTTTGACAAAAGCTGGACATCCCCATATCTTAATGTGCTTAAGATAGGGTTTCTTCCCACTCCACATCTGATATGGTGTGGTAGGCACTGTCTTAGTTGGAACTCGGTTCAAAAGATATGCAGCTGATTCTAGTGCATATCCCTAGAATGATCGTGACAACTCAGCATTACTCATCATGGAACGTACCATATCCAATAGGGTTTGGTTCCTTCTCTCCGATACACGATTATGTTGTGGGGTGTATGGAGGAGTAAGTTGAGAGAGAATTCCATTCTCTTTTAGGTAACCCAGGAACTCGGCACTCAAGTATGCACCACCTCGATCAGATCTCATTGTCTTGATACTTTTGCCTGTTTGTTTTTCTACTTCATTCTTGTATTCCTGGAATTTTTCGAAGGCTTCAGATTTATGCTTCATTAAGAAGACATATCCGTATCTTGAAAAATCATCCGTAAAAGTAATGAAGTAAGAATAACCACTTCGCGCATGTGTAGACATTGTACCGCATTATAAGTCCACGGCAGCGCCCCGGCCGTCTAACATACGCCAAATGTGGAACAAAAACTTTTACAACTGGCGCTATCGCGTACTATAACCCGGATCTGCCATTAAAGCTAAACTAAAAAACTACAAAGTGGGTAGAAATGTTATACCGAACGATCCGAGTCCTTCGGTCTTCAACCATCATCCTACGCTTTCTTGTGGCTGCTCCGATCTCCTGAATCTCCAGTCTTCTCGTCCAGGTGGAACCACGTCGACGGATCTTTAAGCGAGCTCCCGCCTCTGAACTGAGGCAACTCGATCATCAAATTTGCTAAAAGAGATGACCAAGATTGATGTAGAGAATGAGTAGAACACTTTATCTCGTTACGTCCAAAGTTATGGACGAACGGTTAATTAAGTTGCCTTTTGGAATCGGGTAAATTAGAATTTGATCACATCTAATTTGTATGCACCAAAACTGTCATAATCTTTTTCAAGCAACCATATCCCTCACCAAATGAAGTGGCCGGCCATCATATAGGAGGGGGTGAGTGTAGGAGGAGGGAGTGGTGACCATAAGGATAAAGATCATGATGAAGTATCCTAAGCTTTACAAAATGCATTAATGGAAACAAATGAGTCACTTAACATTTAATGCAAAAAGAATGACTCATTAAAACACCTCACCAAATCATTAAATAAAATGAGTGACTCACTAATCTTAGTCACCATACAAGAAGCTTCCACACTCATCCAAAGAAACGATAAATCCGCATTTAACCGAATGTTAAATACGGGTGATAGAAAACTGGAAACTGGCAACTTCCAAAAGTGATCTCGAAACGAATTCCAGGATAACCCCGTATCAGTATAAACATACCCGCATTTGTATTACGACCGAATATAAATGCAACTGAGACAAAGATATTACACAGTATAATACTCGGATCCGGCTTAAACCAAAGCCCACCGGTATTATCTGCCCGAAATATGACACGTGCGTAAACGCACGTGCATTTTCCGAACCTTGCCATAAAACCATACGGCCTCTACAACGTTTCACCCGAACTTGGGAAAGTGTCTGTGGGGGACTCTAATGACTCATCAACACACTGGCACTAGGTATAACCACTAGCACGTCAGAGGTACAAGATGTACATAACGGTAACCTATGTATTGATTAGAAGGGACGTTGACGAGCGAACTCATCCAGAAACCCTACTGAGCCTGACAGTGACAATATCCGTACAGTCCGGTACGTTCGTCTAAAGAGTATCGCATATCGAGTCTAGGGGTGGATAAAGCCAGACCCCTAATAACGCGATAAATTGTGTCGGCATGAAGCCCATCACCACTTGAGAAACTACTGGTCCAAATCAGTAATTCTCCACCACCTCGGCCGAGGATTTCTAGTGATGGCCACCCGTGCACTGTGCGGCATCAACCCCCAATACCGGGAGAGACGAATCCCCGACGATCCGCTCACTGCCTCCATGTGGCTCAGGATTGTACCCAAAAAATACCTGTTTGCACGTCTCCTTTGAGCATGGTAGGGTAGAAATCAAAGAACATGGGAACTCACACGAGACAAATGACGATCTCAGGTCGACAAACTAACCTGTACACATGTCACCAGGGAACTGCTATATGACTATATATATAATACCAACTAGCATGTTCCCGGCGAGTCCTGTCCGGTGTACTTAATGAGCACCTGTATACATCTTAGGTGAACCAACTGACACCAATGGCTTGTGAGACCGGCCACCGCCCCTCGTCAGGGTCTCGACTGTATACACTAGTCTACTCTGGAGTATCGATGCCCTGTCTCGAAACTCCTATGACTAGGGACACTTTAAGGATGTGCTTACAGACCCCAGCTCCCACGTATATGATCGCCATCATACTACTGGCAGTCAAGCAAGAATCCTATGGGCTCTATCAACATGCAATAGTGAACTAAAGCATGTATACTATGATAAAGACAAACCAGATAGCATACTATCATCTCGAGTAAGACTTTCATATCGGTATTGGTCCTCCCTCAATTATTGCAATCACGTATCTGCGATCCAATAATTGACTTAGAGGGCACTATATCCAACAATCTCCCACTTGCACTTAAGGCTATTATTGCGATGTCGCATACTCATAGCCTCAGTGAGTGGATCCTCCATGATGTTTCTTTCTATGTCTCTCTTAGTCTCAAGTTCCCGGGGAAAGCCATCTCCCGAATCGAGTAATACCTGTCTTAGAATATGTCTGGATATCTGATGGGACCTAGTTCATAAATGAACTCCAATTCCAAACTTCTTTAGACTGTATCGATAACTGAACCTAATCAGTATCCAGCACCATGCCTTCCACAGTATCCTCTTGGACCACCTGTCTATAATAATGTCCCTCGTCAGAGGGAAAACTATAACTCTGACAATCATTCTGTCATCCAGGTCACCTTTGAAGCCCGGAATGATAACCGTCTCCCGGAGGAGGCTGCCGTCATCAAATCCGTAGAACATGCACTTATGTTCCAAAACTGCTTCCTTATGTTTCTTCAGGATTGGAATAATATAAACTTATTGCATCTAGTGCAAAAACAACATCTGGTGTGGTACTTGATATTTCACGATTGACTCAATTGCCTAAGCAAGTGATCTGCCAATCATGCATATCCATCTCCCCTTTAGTCTGTAAGACACCTTTAGAGAGGGTGACTCCATCATCTGCAGGTACACCACCATGCCAGGAGTCATCTATTCTAAAATACTATTAGAATGCTGTCAAAGTACCCAGATTGGGAAACTACCCAATTCTAGATCTAAAACCATAGATCTAGAAACCAGAATGTCTGATATTATATCCATATCCTGTCCGGAGAAACAACTGTATGACGACCACAGTACAACCGATCGTAGTATAGGAATTTTACTTCCTACTCTGTGTATGTCATCCAAATACCAGGACATCACACCTTACTACCTTCTTAACAGATCCATCCCCTATTCTGATGAAGTCAAACTCATGACTGTTACATCAAAATTAGATGATCTTATCTCCGCTATATCTGCTCAAGCCTATAAATAGACATAAGCTACTTGTCCACTATGCTTCCGCTGCTCCCACTAACCACAACAACCCTCTGATAGAATAATATATACGTGTACTTCTAAAACTAGTTTAGAACGACGCTATACATATCCTCCTGCCGGGTCTCATAGTCTGGAACAACAGTAGTGTCAAGTCTGGGTAAACAAGAACCTCCCTGTCACCGTCCTTGAGGCTACCGGAGTACCTCTCGGGTGTCTGAGGTTACCCACCATATCTGCGGAGTGGCTATTGGAATGTCAAACCTGATTGAATATATAGGTCCTATTAAATTTTCCGTAATCGTTTGCGGTTCTGGAATCACTTCCAGTTCTACCATACTCCCACTGCCGTTTTCTGAAAAAATCCATTTTACTAAAACTGTGGCGAGTCAAGAACAATATCACTATTGATCTTCCAGATGGTAGAAAGTCAACCCTCGACATAGCCCGGGTCAACCCACAAACTGCCATTACAGAAACGTGCCTTGAGTTATCCAGTGTCTGGTTTTAAGCATAAGATGGACAACTCCCCGTACCTTAACATCGTTAAGATATGATCCATTCTTTATTCAATATAGAAACAGATGCACTAATTTAACTGGAACCAGATTCAAACAATGCAGCTGTCTCCAATGCATATCAACTTAATGGAGAGAGGCTAATCAGCATTACTCAACTTAGGAATCCATCCAATTATGAGTAACCTGAAAGAGAAACAAGTTTCTCAAAACCATTACTATCATCTGAATACCATTCACAAGTATCTACATCTTCGATCTCTTTGAAGAATCCCGATACTTGCGATACCTGGTTCTCTACTTTATTCTTATACCCACAACTTCTCAAATCTTAGACATTGTATTTCTACGAAACACTTGTCTAAAAACTAGAGAAGTTACAAGTAAACAGAACATAGTACGAGGACCTACCCGTTTGTCCTTACGGACACTGGACAACATACAATACTCTGTATAAGTCCGCTGAGTTGAATAACTCAAAACCTGTGCATCTTAGGTTGAAAACTGTACCCAGGCGATTTCCTCATATATCACCAATAACAACGAATTCCGATATAATGAGGATGATCACCTAATTCCTAATAACTTACTCCCTCTTATTATCTGTAAAACCATACAGATTTGAGAATCATACCAGGTAAATACATACCCTGGAGTAAGTATCTAATCGGGAAATCAGTTTTCCTTTAACAATGCGCAGTGAAACTGAAACATTAAAATGTCTCGTAGGAGTATTCTGGTATTCCTAGTAATGTCTCTTCCATAATCCAATTCATGACTTTAACCTTATATTTCTTTGCCATCTCTCCAAATCCCTTTATTTGTCTTTATTCATTACTTTCTGTATACCCCTTAGGCTAAGTGGTTTTCTTCCTTCCCTACCGTTTGGTACCATCCTATGGTTTGGAAGAAGACTATCCAGTAAGCATAATAGGTGTACTCTCCTAATCCTAGGAGTATTCGCAACTTGAGAGAATGTGATGATAAAAGACAACTGAATAATACCTTATTCTATTAAAGGTGAAATAGGAGTGGCGATGAAGTATGCGGTTTGGTCGTGAATGCTAATAGTCGCAATTTATTTTGCCCTCTTTCTAATCCCTTTATCTTGTCTTTAGTTATTACCTTCTGTACACCCTACTTAGGCTAATTGGTTTTCTTCATTCCCTACCTTTCGACACCTGCCTATGGTTTGGAAGAAGACTATCCAATAAGCGTAATAGATGTACTCTCCTAAACTAAGGAGCCCTCGCAACCTGAGAGAAGGTGATAATAAAAGACAACTGAATAAACCAATTCTATTTCTCCTGAACCTGGATCCATCCTCGAAGAAGTCCCTTCGAGTTCGTATATAACCATACGATGGATATATCCAATGGAAGTGGATATCCGTAATAATACGGGGTGTTCTGAGAAATACAAAGGGTAAAAGAAGGAGCGGCAAGGACTTATGCAACTTTAGACAATCCAAAAGCCAGTATTATAAGAAGGTTCAGTCAACTTGGTCACTGAGTAATAGTCTAGGGTCAGTCAAAGGTCGCTGCTAAAGAGAGAGAGAGAGAAAAGAAACACTCTGCGTGCACTCTAACCTAGATCAGAATGGTTATCACTTTATCTAATCAGAAAACCTCCCACTGTAATCTCAAATTCTCCTCCAAACCTGAAAGAAGAATTAGTCGGGATCACCCGAAGAGTAAACCAAGTCATCAGTGAGAATCGTGATCCAACTATCATCGCATGATAACTTGATGGAAGCCACTCAAGTTATCACACTCCAGAAGGTATGCGCATGCCTGGCAAGTTTCCTGTATATTTGAAACTCCCGATATTGATTTTTTCCCAATGCTCTTATGATCGTGACTTTGGCCAACCCATCATAAGTCGCATGCCAAGTTCTACCCGTCATCATCCAGGTTAATTTGAACCCACCCGTACATACCCTTGACTTTGGCCAACAAGGTAATACGACTGTCCCAAACCAACGCATCTATCTACGCAACAGATGAATACCCAGCAGCTACCAAGCACAATGCCTTGACTTTGGCCAAACAAACATAGCTTGAATACTACTGACCATCCATAAGAAATCACGGAGGGCTACGGCTTATTTTTTGCGAAAAACCTTTAACGTAATGAACTTGATCTTGTTGAAGGAACCTGATAGCTTTTTATAAAAATATAGTGGCGAAAACCTTTTGCTAAAAAGGTCACTCCCGGTGAAGGGATCTCGGCGCTTTCCTCGTAGAATGAGGTGCAGGATATTCTAACTGAATACCGCGATGCAAAGCAACTTATAATCGACTATAGTGAAGTTATTACCCTGACGCAAACTTCTGCCCAAGGGGTCTCTCCCGGTGAAGGGATATCAGCCCTTGCCTCGTCGAATGAGGTGCAGGATATTCTAACTGAATATCGCTATGCAAAACAAAAGGAAACATCTTTGTAATAACACCTTTGAAAATTTGTTCCAACAACATCAAATATAGGTTTGTTTTATTTTGCATTGATCAGAATCAACGCAGTCCCATCAATCAATCACACCAGAAAAGAACAAAAATATAATGTTCGTATATGCCATCCGCATTCGCCACTGGGTCCCGTCATCACCCGTTAGGTTACTTAACCAACGACAGAGCGGGGGCTGGACTAGCGCGGGTGTAAAACATATACAACATCTAATAGTATATATACCAATATACAATAATCGCTCCAGTCGTGATAATATGCAACATTACAAAAAAGTAATAAGCATCACAGAACGATACAGATAATCTGGGATCCCCGAGTTTCACAAAGCCGCTACTGAAACTCGACTTTCCCCTGGTCATGTGGATAGCCTGTGCAATGAAACCTAGACCCCTACGGGTGCGGCAAGTTACCCGCCAAAACCTGAAGAGAGGCATCCCCTACAGCATAGTGAATGGACCACCCAGCACTTCACAGAATCCGGTAACTTGAGCACCCCTCCTTGGGTCAACCTATACCCCCTACGAGTGCAGCGAATAGTCTGCCAATTCTAGAGTAAGGCCCCTCTGCCTCTCAAAGCCATGAGATACGGACCCGTTGTAAGTGCACGGCGGCGCCCCGGCCTCCATCCCGAGGCCAAATGCGGAAGCGAAGGCTAACTTTCAATTTTGTTGAACCGGCACCACCGCTCACTAGAACCCGGATCGGGCCATTAACTAGTCCTAGCTAACTACTAGATAGGGAAAGAGAGATATACTGAGTGATCCGAGTCCTCCGGTCTTCTCGTCGTCGTCCCGATCTCCTGCGGAATGTCCGGTCTCCACCTCCTCGCCGGAAGGGCACCACGTCGCTTGCATCTTTTACGGGCTCCCACCTCTATACCGAGGCAACTCGGGCACGAAGCTGGTGACTCGACGTACCCAAGATTTGCTGTAGAATATGTAGTGCTCATGTCTCATTTGGGGTTAGTGGATGTTGCCTTTTGGTGGAGGGAATGATATATGAACTTTGTAGAGGAACTTGGGGATTTTTTCTAACATGAAAAGAACCAAAATCCCACACTACAAATTTTGGACAGCCCAAGAGGGAATGGCCGGCCATGGCTTGGAATGGGGAGTGAGAATGAGAGAGAGTATCAAAAATATGAGAGAGGCCACACCATCATGCATGAGAGAGAGAGGAATGGTTATCATGGAAAGAAATGATAGCTAGGAAAGTCCAACACTCAAACAACAATCATCACTTCCAAAAGTCATGCCATGATCACTAACAAATCCACACTCCATCAACAAATCAACAACCATGATGGAATGAAGAAGTCAAATGGTCAAGTGATGGTTCATCATCATGATACAAAGAAATATGCAAAGACCCCCTCCACAAATACTTATTTGCACACATGCAAATAAGACCTCCTCCACCAATCTTCGGCCATTGAAAGATAAATATGAAAATGGCCGAAACGGAAAGCAAATTGGCAACTCCATAAAACTGGTCCCGTAATAAATTACAGGAAAACCCCGATACTGTGCATACACACCCGCATTTGTATTCCGACCGAAATACAAATGCAATGAGACAAAATCTATACTGTACTATACTGGGATCCGGCTTAAACCAAAGTCGGCCAGTAATATCTGCTCGATCCTGATCCGTGCAATACCGCACGTATCTGATCGAACCCTGCCATATATCCATACGGCCTGTAGTACAAACTGTCCGATCCTGATCCGTGCAATACCGCACGTATCTGATCGGACCTTGCCATATCTCCATACGGCCTCTACAGCGTTTCGCCCGAAACTTGAGTAATTGAATGTGGGGGACTCTAAAGACTCGTCAACACCTTGGTTGTGGATTTAACCACTAGCACGTCAGAGGTATAAGCCAATACGTAACGGGCCACCAGCTATTGACTAAAAGGGACGTCGATGAGTGAACTCATCCTGACACCCTACTGAGCCTGTCAGTGACAATATCCGTTTAGTCCGGTCCGTTCGTCTATGAGCATCGCATGGCGGGCCTAGGGGGTTGGTAAAAGTCAGACCCCCAAAAGCGGTACAAGTCGTGTCGGAGTGTAGCCCAGAACACCCTGAGATACTACTGGAATACCTACCAGTAAATCTCCTGCCTCGGCCGAGAGCTTCGTGTAATGGCTCTCCTAGACACAGCGCGACCTCACCCCCAATGCCGGGAGAGACGAACCCCTGAAGATCCGCTCACTGCCTCCATGTGGCTCGGGACTGTACCCAACTAAAACCTGTTTGCACGTCTCTTTTGAGCATGGTAGGGTAGTAATCAAAGTACAGTGGGAACTCACACGAGACAAATGACGATCCCCAGGTCGATGAACTAACCTGTACACATGTCACCAGGGAACTGCTATCTGACGTCAGGTATAAGACCAACTAGCATGTTCCCGGCGAGTCCTGTCCGGTGTACTCATAACCCAATGAGCACCTGTATACATCTTAGGTGAACCAACTGACACCAGTGGCTTGTGAGACCGGCCACCGCCCCTCGTCGGGGTCTCGACTGTATACACTAGTCTACTCTGGAGTATCGATACCCTGTCTCGAAACTCACACGACTAGGGACCTTTTAAGGATGTGCTTATAGACTACCAGCTCCCACGTATATGATCGCCCTCATACTGCTGGCAGTCAAGCATGAATCCTAGGGGCTCTATCCACGTGAAATAGTGACCTGTAAGGTCACCTAAAGCAGTACACGATGATAAAGGTAAACCAGATAGCATACTATCATCTCGAGTAAGACTGTCCTACTGGGATAGGTCCTCCCTCAATCATTGCAATCACGTGCCTGTGATCCAATAATTGACTCTAAGGGCACTATCTCCAACAATCTCCCACTTGCACTCAAGGCTAATTATTGCGATGTCGCATACTCACAGCCCGTGTGATACCGAACACCCAACTCCTCTACTAGTCAGTCTCACAAAGCTCGCTTGCGAAACTATTGCGTTCGAGGAATAGCCTTAGGGAGTGGATCCGCTTTGATGTCTCTTTCTATGTCTCTCTATATCTCAAGTTCGCGGAGAAACCCATCTCCCAAAATGAGCAATACCTGTCTTAGAATGTGTCTGGATGTCTGATGGGACCTAGCTCATAAATGAACTCCAAATCCAGACTTCTTAGACTGTATCGTCAACTAAACTTAATCAGTATCCTGCGCCATGCCTCCCTCAGTATTGCCTTTGGACCACCTGTCCAAAATACTGCCCCTCGTCAGAAGGAAAAACTATAACTCTGACAACCTCCTTGTTGTCCAGGTCACCTTGGAAGCCTGGAATGATAACTGTCTCCCAAATGAGGCTGTCGTTATCATATCCCTAGAACATCCACTTATGTTCTGAAACTGCTTCCGACTGTTTCTCCAGGATTGGATCAATGTCAACTTATTGCATCTAGTGCAAGAACAACATCAGGTGTGGTACTTGACATTTCATGATTGACTCAATTGCCTGAGCAAGTGATCTGCCAATCATGCACGTCCCTCTCCCTTTTAGTCTGTAAGACACCTTTAGAGAGGGTGACTCCATCACCTGCAGGTACACTACCATGCCAGGAGCCGTCCATTCTAAATACTCTTAGAATGCTGTCAAAGTACCCAGATTGGGAAACCACCCAAATCTAGATCTAAAACCATAGATCTAGTAACCAGTATGTTTGATATAATGTCCAAGTCCCATGTGGAGAAACCACTGTGTGACGACCAAAGTATAACCGATCGTAGTATAGGAGTTCCCTTTCCTATTCTGTGTATGTCATCCAAATACCATGACATCACACCCTACTACCTTCTCAACAAATCCATCCGCTATTCTGATCAAGTCAAACCTATGACTGTCACATCAGAAATTGATGATCTATCTCCGCTATACCTGCTTTAGTCTATAAATAGACATAAGCCAACCGTCCACCAATGTTTCCGTTGCTCCCACTGACTACGACAACCCTCTGGTAGAGTCATATACACGTACACTTCTAAAGCTAATTTAGAACGACGCTATACTCATCCTCCTGCCGGGACTCGCAGCCTGGAACAACAGCAATGGCAAGTTTGGGTAAACCAGAACTTCCCTGTCACCGTCCTTGAGGCTACCGGAGTACCTCTCGGGTGCCTGAAGTTACCCACCTTATATGCGGAGTGGCCAATGGAATGTCAAATCAGATTGAATCTTTAGGTTCCTGTGAAATCTTCAGTAATCGTTTGTGGTTCTGGAATCACTTCCAGTTCTACCATACTCCCACTACTATTTTCTGAAAAAATCCATTTTTAATAAAACAGTTGCGAGTCTAGAACAATATCGATATTGTTCATCCAGATGGTAGAAAGTCAACCCTCGTCATAGCCTGGGTCAACCCACAAACAGCCATTACAGAAACGTGCCTTGAGTTATCCAGAGTCTGGTTTTAATCATAAGCCAGACAACTCCCCATACCATAACAACGTTAAGATATGAACTGTTCTATATCTAATATAGAACCAGAGGCACTGATTTAATTGAACCAGATTCAAATCATGCAACTGTCTCCAGTGCATGTCAACTAAATGGAAGAAGGTCGATCAGCGTTACTCAACTTAGGAATGCTTCCAATTATGAGTAACCTGAAAGAGAAGCAAGTTCTCTTAACCATTACTATCAAATGAATACCATATACAAGTATCTACATCTTCGATCCCTTTGAAGAATCCCGATACTTGCTACACCTGGTTCTCTACTCTATTCAAATACCTATAACTTCTTAAAATTCAGACCCTGTGTTTCCACGAAACACCTGTCTAAAAACTAGAGAAGTCATAAGTAAACCGAATATAGTACGAGGACCAACCCCTCTGTCCTGATGGACCCTGGACAACATACAATACTGTGTATAAGTCCCTTGAGTCTGATAACTCATTCACTGTAGATTGAAAACTGTACTTATGGTTAAGAAGAATTACACCGCTGTTTAATGCTCCTTACCTAACCATCCACTGATATAGGTAAATGTCATAGACATAATTTCAAAAAGGTATAACTCACTCTATAAAAATAGACGTACAGATATATCAATTTGAAATTGGTGCATAACAGCGGATATTCAAAACCAAATATTTGCCAACCGGCAAACAGCCCAGGTGATGTCCTCAAATATCACCGATTACAACGAATCCCGATATAATGAGGATGATCACCCAATTCCCAATAACTTACTCCCACTCATCATCTATAAAACCATACAGATGTGAGAATCATACCTGGTAAATACATACCCTGGAGCAAGTGTCTAATTGGGAAATCAGTTTTCTTTTAACATCACACAGTGAAACTGAAACATTGAAATGTTTCGATGGGGTATCCTGGTATTCCTAGTAATGCCTCTTCCAGATTCACGACTGTAACCGTATAATTCTTTGCCACCTCTCCAAATCCCTTTTTATGTCTTTAGTCATTACCTTCTGCACACCCCTTTAGGACAAATGGTTTTCTTCCTTCCCTACCGTTCGGCACCAGCCTATGGTTTGGAAGAAGACTATCCAATAAGCATAATGGGTGTACTGTCCTAATCCTAGGAACACTCGCAATGCGAGAGAAGGTGAGGATAAAAGACAACCGAATAAACCTTATTCCTATTTCTCCTGAACCAGAATCCATCCCCGAACTGGAACAAGTTCCTTTCGAGTTCGTATATAACCATACGATGGAGTATCCAATAAACTGTGGATCTTCGTAGTGATACGGAGTGTCCTGGAGAAATATAAAGGTGATTTAGGATTGGCGAAGAAATACTTGGTATGGTCGTGAACAGCAGTCGCAATTTACTTTGCCCTCTTACTAATCCTTTGCTTTGTCTTAACTTAATCCCTTCTGTACACCATCGTTAGGCTAATTGGTTTTCTTCATTCCCTACCGGTCGGCTCCTGCCTATAGTTTGGAAGACGACTATCCAATTTGCGTAATAGGTGTACTGTCTCCTAAACCAATGAGCACTCGCAACCTGAGAGAAGGTAAAAGGAAAAGACAACTGAATAATCCTATCCGTTTTCTCCAGAACCAGAAACCATCCTCGAATAAATTCCTTCGAGTTCGTATCTAACCATACGATGGTTTTGTCCAATGGAAGTGGACGTTCGTAGTAATACGGGGTGTCCTGGAGAAAAGGGTAAAAGTAGGAGTGGCAATGAGGTTTGCAACTCTGACAATCCAAAAGCCAGTGTTTAAGAAGGTTCGGTTAATTTTGGTCACTGAGTCATAGTCTTAGGATCGGGTCAATGGTCGCTGCCAAAGAGAGAGAGAAAAGAAACACTCAGCGTGCACTCTATCCTAGATCAGAATGGTTACCAATTTATCTAATCTGGAAACCTCCCACTGTCACCTCAAATTCTCCTCCAAACCCGAAAGAAGAATTAGTCGGGGTCACCCGAGGAGTAAACCAACTCATCAGTGGGAATCGGGATCCAACTATCATCGCATGATAACGTGACGGAATCCGCTCACGTCATCACACTCCAGAAGGTATGCGCATATCTGGCAAGTTTCAGTTCTTTTGAAACTCCCGATGTGATTTCTGCCCCATGCTCTTATGACGTTGACTTTGGCCAACAAATCATAAGTCACATGTCAAGTTCTACCCGTCATTCTCCAGGTTGATTTGAATCCACCCGTACCTACCCTTGACTTTGGCCAACTAGGCAGTACGACTGTTCCAAACCAACGCATCTATCTATGCTGCATATGAATAACCAACAGCTACCAAACACTGTGCCTTGA
This sequence comes from Agapanthus africanus, assembly GCA_030015575.1. Classification (NCBI taxonomy): domain Eukaryota; kingdom Viridiplantae; phylum Streptophyta; class Magnoliopsida; order Asparagales; family Amaryllidaceae; genus Agapanthus; species Agapanthus africanus. Next base: position 274,686,792 of record JASDDO010000012.1, read on the forward strand.
CTTTGGCCAACAAACACAGCTTGAATACTATTGACTACCCATATGAAACGACGGAGGGCTACGAATGGTTTCTGGCGAAAACCTTTAACGTAAAGAACTTGATATCGTTGAAGGAACGGATAGCTTTTTAAAATATAGTGACGAAAACCGTTGCTAAAGAGGTCACTCCCGGTGAAGGGATCTCGACTCTTTCCCCGTAGAATGAGGTGCAGGATATTCCAACTGAATACCACGATGCAAAGCAAAAGTAATCGGCTATAGTGAAGTTAATGCCCTGACGCAAACTTCTATCCAAGGGGTCACTCCCGGTGAAGGGATCTCGGCCCTTGCCTCGTCGACTGAGGTGCTGGATATTCATAACCGAATATCACGATGCAAAACAAAAGAGAACGTCCTTGCAATAACAGCTTTTTGAAAAGTGTTCCAACAACATCAGAATAGGTTTGTTTTTTTTTAACTTGCATTGATCCGAATCAACGCAGTCAAATCAATTGATCACACCACAAAGAACGAAAATAATATGACGTACGTATATGCCATCCGCATTCGCCACTGGGTCCCGTCATTACCCGTTAGGTTAGCTAACTAACGACAGAGCGGGGACTGGACTAGCACGGATGTAAAACATATACAACATCTACTAATATATATACCAATATATTATATTTCGCTCAAGGCGTGATAAAATGCAACATCACAGAAATGTACAGCATCACAGAACAATACAGATATCTGGGATCCCCGGGTTTCACAGAGCCACTACTGAAACCCGACGTTCCCCTGGTCGTGTGGATAGCCTGTGCAATGAAATCCTAGACCCCTACGGGCGCGGCAAGTCACCCGCCAAAACCTGAAGCGAGGCAGCCCCCTTCAGTACCGTGAATGGACCACCCAGCACTTCACGGAATCCGGTAACTTGGGCACCCCTCCTGGGTCAACCTGTACCCCTTACGAGTGCGGCGAATAGCCCGCCAATCATAGAGTGAAGCCCCCTCCGTCTCAATGCCATGAGATGCGGGCTTGTTGCCCTCTAGAACCCGACTATCCGTGCACCCCTCCGCGGGGTAATCCTAGTACAGAAAGTAAAATATACATACAACGGGTACAACGACCGCAACCTGGTCGTGCCCCAAAATAATAATACAATCAGGCAGTGACGGCAGTCCACATGTCGGACGCTCGCCCCGCAATATCAAATGTACATAATACAACCAAAACTGTACTAGCATTGCATCCAGGCTATCCCCCACGACCAATCCGCAACACCACAGCATAACACAGAACATCAACGTGAAAGTCACGTTCGCAAATCCGTCTAACCGGGCTATAGCAGTCAGACTGGATTTACCAATCAAGTGACATTCACGGTCGCAGATATAATGTAAATACTGTGAAATAATGTGTTTAAAATATCCGATCGATTGAATTTTACCAAGTGGGCCCCCAAGCAATACTGTAGCACTCATAGAAATTCTGGGCCCAAACAAAGTATACCAAAACCCCTATTTTCAGCCCACAAGCCCACTGCAAAAAAATGATGACATGAATCCATATTCCTGCGGCGGAACCGCGGCCAAAGAGGGGTTATGGCCGCGGTTCCGCGGTCGTACGGAAGGATGAGGGCACCAAATTTTTCCAGTGTTCTTACGACTTTCAGCACATCACTTTTCTACAACTTGAAAAATTTTTCGACCCAGAAAAAAAATCGACAGAAAACTGATGTGAAGAAAACGCGGGTTTTTGGAATTTTGGTCGATCGAAAATGCAAACACATTAAACAAAGCTAGACTATGTTAATGGCGAGGCTTTGATACCACTGTAAGTGCACGGCGGCGCCCCGGCATCCATTCCGAGGCCAAATGCGGAAGCGGTGGCTAACTTTAAATTTTCTTGAACCGGCACCACCGCGCACTAGAACCCGGATCGGGCCATTAACTAGTCCTAGCTAACTACTAGATGGGGAAAAAGAGATATACCGAGTGATCCGAGTCCTCCGGTCTTCTCGTCGTCGTCCCGATCTCCGGCGGAATGTCCTGTCTCCACCTCCTCGCCGGAAGGGCACCACGTCGCCTGCATCTTTTACGGGCTCCCACCTCTATACCGAGGCAACTCGGGCACGAAGCTGGCGAGTCGACGTGCCCAAGATTTCCTGTAGAATATGTAGTGCTCATGTCTCATTTGGGGTTAGTGGATGTTGCCTTTTGGTGGAGGGAATGATATATGAACTTTGTAGAGGAACTTGGGGATTTTTTCTTACATGAAAAGAACCAAAATCCCACACTACAAATTTTGGACAGCCCAAGAGGGAATGGCCGGCCATGGCTTGGAATGGGGAGTGAGAATGAGAGAGAGTATCAAAAATATGAGAGAGGCCACACCATCATGCATGAGAGAGAGGAATTGTTATCATGCAAAGAAATGATAGCTAGGAAATTCCAACACTCAAACAACAATCATCACTTCCAAAAGTCATGCCATGATCACTAACAAATCCACACTCCATCAACAAATCAACAACCATGATGGAATGAAGAAGTCAAATGGTCAAGTGATGGTTCATCATCATGATACAAAGAAATATGCAAAGACCCCCTCCACAAATACTTATTTGCACACATGCAAATAAGCCCTCCTCCACCAATCTTCGGCCATTGAAAGATAGAAATGAAAATGGCCGAAACGGAAAGCAAATTGGCAACTCCATTAAACTGGTCCCGTAATAAATTACAGGAAAACCCTGATACTGTGCATACACACCCGCATTTGTATTCCGAACGATATACAAATGCAATGAGACAAAATCTATACTGTACTATACTGGGATCCGGCTTAAACCAAAGTCGGCCAGTAATATCCGCTCGATCCTGATCCGTGCAATACCGCACGTATCTGATCGAACCCTGCCAAATATCCATACGGCCTGTACAAACTGTCCGATCCTGATCCGTGCAATACCGCACGTATCTGATCGGACCTTGCCATATCTCCATACGGCATCTACAGCGTTTCGCCCGAAACTTGAGTAACTGAATGTGGGGGACTCTAAAGACTCGTCAACACCTTGGTTGTGGATTTAACCACTCGCACGTCAGAGGTATAAGCCAATACGTAACGGGCCACCAGCTATTGACTAAAAGGGACGTCGATGAGTGAACTCATCCTGACACCCTACTGAGCCTGTCAGTGACAATATCCGTTCATTCCGGTCCGTTCGTCTATGAGCATCGCATGGCGGGCCTAGGGGGTTGGTAAAAGTCAGACCCCCAAAAGCGGTACAAGTCGTGTCGGAGTGTAGCCCGGAACACCCTGAGATACTACTGGAATACCTACCAGTAAATCTCCTGCCTCGGCCGAGGGCTTCGTGTAATGGCTCTCCTAGACACAGCGCGACCTCACCCCCAATACCGGGAGAGACGAACCCCTGAAGATCCGCTCACTGCCTCCATGTGGCTCGGGACTGTACCCAACTAAAACCTGTTTGCACGTCTCCTTTGAACGTGGTAGGGTAGTAATCAAAGTACAGTGGGAACTCACACGAGACAAATGACGATCCCCAGGTCGATGAACTAACCTGTACACATGTCACCAGGGAACTGCTATCTGACGTCAGGTATAAGACCAACTAGCATGTTCCCGGCGAGTCCTGTCCGGTGTACTCATAACCCAATGAGCATCTGTATACATCTTAGGTGAACCAACTGACACCAGTGGCTTGTGAGACCAGCCACCGCCCCTCGTCGGGGTCTCGACTGTATACACTAGTCTACTCTGGAGTATCGATGCCCTGTCTCGAAACTCCCACGACTAGGGACCTTTTAAGGATGTGCTTATAGACTACCAGCTCCCACGTATATGATCGCCCTCATACTGCTGGCAGTCAAGCATGAATCCTAGGGGCTCTATCAACGTGCAATAGTGACCTGTAAGGTCACCTAAAGCAGTACACGATGATAAAGGTAAACCAGATAGCATACTATCATCTCGAGTAAGACTGTCCTACTGGGATAGGTCCTCCCTCAATCATTGCAATCACGTGCCTGTGATCTAATAATTGACTCTGAGGGCACTATCTCCAACACCCGTTGACCTCCAGAACTCGGCTATCCGTGCACTCCGTCGCGGGGTAAAACTAGTACAGAAATAAAAAAAATATGTACAACGGGTACATCGACCTCAACCCGGTCGTGCCCCAAAAGAATAATATACAAACAGACAGTGACGACAGTCCACATGTTGGACGCTCGCCCCGCAATATCAAATGTACAAATAAATCCAAACTGCACTACCATTGCACACTGCTATCCACCACGACAAATCCGGAACATCACAGCACAACATAGAACATCAACGCGAATGTCACGTTCGCAAATCCGTCTAAAATAACTCTAGCAATTAGACGCAATTTACCGCTCGAATGACATTCCCGGTCGGAGATATAAAGTAAGTACTGTATACTAACAAGTTTAAAATTTCGATCGACAAAATTTCCCAAAGTGGGCCCCACGAATATCTGTTGTACAGTAATAAAATCTGGGCCCAAATGAACAGTACCAAAAACCACAATTTCCAAAATTGAAACACAAGAAGAAAAATAGCCCACTGATTCACCAAGATGGCTGCGGTTCCGCGGTCAAAGCAAGGAGTTGACAGTAGATCCGCGGCCGTACGATCGAATCTGTGGATCGTATTTCTGCTGAGTTCATTAAAAAGCCTGCTCTATTTTCTGGTATGGTCAAAATGATTTTTAGACAACATTTAAAATCAACAGCAACTTTAAACATGGAAATTGCGATTATGAAATTTCCGCTCGATCGATGTTTTAAACGCGTTAGCACAAGTTAGTATAGCTTAATGGTGAGGCTCTGATGCCACTGTAAGTCCACGGTAGCGTCCCGTCCGTCTAACAGACGCCAAATGCGGAACAAAAACTTTTAAAACTGGCGCTATCTCGTACTATAACCCGGATCTGCCATTAAAGCTAAACTAACAAACTACAAAGTGGGTAGAAATATTATTCTGAATGATCCGAGTCCTTCGGTCTTCAACCATCATCCCACGCTTTGTTGCGGCTGCCCCGATCTCATGAATCTCCAGTCTTCTCGTCCAGGTGGCACCACGTCGACGGATCTTTAAACGGGCTCCCGCCTCTGAACCGAGGCAACTCGTTCATCAAGTTTGCTAAAATAGATGACCAAGATTGATGTAGAGAATGAGTAGAACACTTTGTCTCGTTACGTCCAAAGCTATGGACGAACGGTTAATGAAGTTGCCTTTTGGAATCGGGTAAATTAGAATTTGATCACATCTAATTTGTATGCACCAAAACTATCATAATCTTTTTCAAGCAACCATATCCCTCACCAAATGAAGTGGCCGGCCATCATATAGGAGGGGGGGTGAGTGTAGGAGGAGGAAGTGGTGACCACAAGGATAAAGATCATGAAGAAGTATCCTAAGCTTTACAAAATGCATTAATGGAAACAAATGAGTCACATAACATTTAATGCAAAATGAATGACTCATTAAAATACCTCATCAAATCATTAAATGCAATTAGTGGCTCACTAATCCTAGTCACCATCCAAGACGCTTCCACACTCATCCAAAGAAAAGATAAATCCGCATTTAACCGAATGTTAAATACAGGTGATAGAAAACTGGAAACTGGCAACTTCCAAAAGTGATCCTGAAACGAATTTCAGGATAACCCCGTATCAGTATAAACATACCCACATTTGTATTACGACCGAATAAAAATGCAACTGAGACAAAGATATTATATCTACACATTATAATACTCGGATCCGGCTTAAACCAAAGCCCATTGGTATTATCTGCCCGAAATATGACACGTGCGTAAACGCACGTGCATTTTCCGAACCTTGCCATAAAACCATACGGCCTCTACAACGTTTCGCCCGAACTTTGGAAAGTGTCTGTGGGGGACTCTAATGACTCATCAACACACTGGCACTAGGTATAACCACTAGCACGTCAGAGGTACAAGCTGTACATAACGGTTGCCTATGTATTGATTAGAAGGGAAGCTGACGAGCGAACTCATCCAGAAACCCTACTGAGCCTGACAGTGACAATATCCGTACAGTCCGGTCCGTTCGTCTAAAGAGTATCGCATATCGAGTCTAAGGGGTGGATAAAGTCAGACCCCTAATAACGCGATAAATCGTGTCGGCATGAAGCCCATCACCACTTGAGAAACTACTGATCCAAATCAGTAATTCTCCACTACCTCGGACGAGGATTTCTAGTGATTGCCACCCGTGCACTGTGCAACATCAACCCCCAATACCGGGAGAGACGAATCCCCGACGATCCGCTCACTGCCTCCATGTGGCTCGGGACTGTACCCAAAAAATACCTGTTTGCATGTCTCCTTTGAGCGTGGTAGGGTAGAAATCAAAAGCACAGTGGGAACTCACACGAGACAAATGACGATCTCAGGTCGACAAACTAGCCTGTACACATGTCACCAGGGAACTGCTATATGACGATATATATAATACCAACTAGCATGTTCCCGGCGAGTCTTGTCCGGTGTACTCAATGAGTACCTGTATACATCTTAGGTGAACCAACTGACACCAATGGCTTGTGTGACCGGCCACCGCCCCTCGTCGGGGTCTCGGCTGTATACACTAGTCTACTCTGGAGTATCGATGCCCTGTCTTGAAACTCCTACGACTAGGGACACTTTAAGGATGCGCTTACATACCCCAGCTCCCACATATATGATCGCCATCATACTGCTGGAAGTCAAGCAAGAATCATATGGGCTCTATCAATATGCAATAGTGAACTAAAGCATGTATACTATGATAAAGACAAACCAGATAGCATACTATCATCTCGAGTAAGACTTTCATATCGGTATAGGTCCTCCCTCAATCATTGCTATCACATATCTGCGATCCAATAATTGACTTAGAGGGCACTATATCCAACACGCATGCATCGCTGTGTATGAGTCCCAAGAGCTCGCTCGCTCTTACTCCGTGTCCAGTGAACGGAGTCTTTGTCATCTTTCCTTTGAGACATGATTGACAAGTTGCATATGATTGATATTCTAACGGATCCAAATATCCTTTTTATGCAACTTAGTTAACCTTGTCTCATTTATGTGACCCATTCTACAATGCCATAAGAAATCATGATTTATTTCTGGAGACTTTCTTTTGTGTGTATTCTGGACATTGAAAATCTGTGGTTGGTTCAATACGTATATACCGTTGCTTAATGTACACGACCCAATCAGAACATGATTAAGTTGAATGTTTACAACATCGCTTACAAATGCAAAATCATAACCTTCTTTAGACATTAAAGATACAGATATGATATTACAAGTCGCACTGGGTACAAAATAACAGTCACGCAAAACCAAAACATGTCCATATGACAATCCCAAGTGATAGTCCCCCACGGACTCAGCATCCATGCCAGCTCCGTTTGCAACTCTGAGGGTCATATCACCTGCCATAAAAACCCTACTCTTTCTTAATGCCTGCAAAGAATTACAGATATGAGATCCTGATCCGGTATCCAATACCCAGGAAGTAGAGTTTATTGATAGACAGTTTTCAATAACATACACACCTGAAGCCGAAGCCACAACTTGCTTCGGGTCCTGGTTCTTGGCCTTCCAAGCCCTGCAATCTTTCTTCCTGTGTCCTTTCTTATGAAAATAAAAGCATTCTTCCTTCCCTACAAGCTGTCCCGCTACCTTTGCTACCTTTGCCTTTCCCTTGGCTTCCACTTTACTAACACCGCCCCTTGGTTTGGTGAGGGTCTTCTTCTCCTTTCCCTTGGCTTTCGTCTTGGACCTAGAAGAGGAAGGTCCTCCAACAGACAAAGTGGATGTTTCCCTAACTTTCTTTAGGGTGCTGATCAGTCGAAAATACTGCATCTTTTAACCTGCAATTTCCCTATCATTTGCATTCATTTAGAAGTGTACGGTATTCATATTTCACATGTTAGCAAATCAGTCGTTAAATATCAGATTGCATGTATTAGACTCTTAAACTGGCACTATAAAGGAAATTGACCGCATTTCATGATATCGCATCATCCCTATATTGCGCAACACTTGTTTTGAGATCTGTGCAGGAAAAACCCAGAAGAAAAACCAAAAATTTACATGGTGATGATCAAACATTACGCCAACTCAATGATTTCAGTTTTGGTAGCAATCCAAAAGGCAAAACACAATTCAACATATCATATGAAGCCCCAAATATCATCCCAAGACCACACCAGAAGAACTAAGCCACAAAGAGCCAACATGGCCGCGGAACCGCAGCCGGAGCCGGCTTGCGCCGCGGTTCCGCGGCGGCGCTGCCACGTCAGCCATCAAACTTCAGTGCATTATTCCTCTCTCAGCTCCTACAGTTCAGAAATATACTTCAAGTTCCAGAAGACTCCAGAGACTTCTGCCAGATCAGCAAACTAGGGTTTCTAAGCTTAATTAATCCTAGCTTAAAACCTAAGCTAGCTCCTAACAAACTAATTCTAGAAGCTCCTCAACAAACTTTTGGAGGGAATTGTAATTTCAAACCTAGACCTAGGGTTTGGGAAGTCTATAAATAGAAGCCAAGACCTAGGGTTAAGGAGGAGTCATCTATAATCCCAATATAGTATCAAACTAGAGCCATTCAATCTCCACTTCTTCATTTTACTCCTTTTTCTTCATCTTCTTCTTCCACAAGTCTAGTGACAAGACTTGTGTGAAACCCTAACCCTAATTCCAATCAAAAGCCAAGATCCCGAGTATCAAATCAAGCAAGAAGCCCTTCATCCTTTTAGGAGCGAAGCCGATCTTCAACAGAGCAAGTGGTCCAAGCCGATCCACGTCTCACAGAGAAAAGCGACGCCAGATCGACAATTTAGTTCTTCCTCTTGTAGTTCTTGAGCGACTGTAATCAAATTGTTGATATAAATAAAAGGTGATATTCTTTTATCTTGTTTTCTTTAAATTCTTGCATCATGATTCGATCTCAATTTCTAGTTGTAGTTCTTGTTGTGATATTTGAGTAATACTCCGCTCGTCGAGGAGTCGAGAGGATCAATAGAATGATGATATAACATATCTTCAATCGATTCTTGATTCCTACGAGTTTTGTAAACCCTAGCAAGTTCAAGAACCGACGACCCATTTCGTTACGATGCTTTCTTGATTGATATCGCTCGAAATTGGGGAGTTACGATCGTTTCTTGAAATTACTAGAGGCTAGAATGTGAATGATATCGACGAAAGAACAAGGGTTAAATGATGAAACCCTAGTTTCACGAGGAAGCCCTAACTCTCGTCGATCATCATCGATCTAGTATCAATTCTTCGAAGGACAAGAACACGATATCTTGAGATTATATCACATCTGTAGATCCGATCGATTCCTACGTGCCTCATTTAGATTCTTGACATTTTGGTTGGAAATATCATCGAAACCCAATTCTCGATTGTTTATCATTTTCTTGATTCTTGATTAGACTAATGACACCTGAATCAATCGATAAAATCTTGAATCATGTTTTCTTTTCTTTTCGATTAACTTTTCAATTCAAACAAATCAAATATAAAAACGAATCGCACAATCCCTGTGGGCGATCCGCACTCACGTACAATCTACATCCGACACCGTAGTTGATTGCGGTCAAATATAATTCTTTGATTGTGAATTTTATTCATTTTCTAATTACCGACACAAAGAAATTCATTCGAGTTACACACGACACAGTCTTGAAACAAGATCAATCAAATGGCACCGTTGCCGGGGATTACGCGCTAATTTGTTTCATATTAAAGTTTGAATTGAACGATTTATTCCATTGTAATTTTTGTAATCAAAATTCGTGCAAACCCTAAACGATTTGTTGTGGTTCATTGCAAGGAAATCTGGAGCTGTTGTGCAATTGAAGAAATTTTTTGGAAAATTCCAGAGAGCTGGAGTTATCAACAGAAAGCTTCTGTTGAATTTTGGCGAAGTGATCAGCACAGAAGACCGCGGAAGTGCGGTGGGAGCCTCCTATTGCGGCGGAACCGCGGCACTGTAGCTTCATCTCTGTGCCAAAATTCCTCAGGTGACTCTTTCCCCTCTCCTCCCTCCTCTTTTTAGCTCCAACTAATAATTTTCTGCAGGCTTCTTTGCAAATAATCGCAGCTCGCAAATTGCAAAAGTAAATTTGTGCATGATTTTGTTTCTTGGTTGTTTGCATTCTAAATACGGATATTAAGGGGCACGGCCAAATCCAAATTAGGTGGGGAGTTCATTACCTTTCCTAGGCCCCGAAAATCGCAAAACTTGCATCCGCATTGACCCACACTAACTAAAAAAGATCTAGAGATGACTCTATGGACCGTCGCGCTCACTTAGGACAAGAGAAGGCCGTGGGTAATTCATTGCTTATCCGCGTTTTCTTGTGGTGTCTAGGCAAGTGTGTCGAAGGCTAGTGGTTATTAATTAGGCCCACTACTTACGTAGTGGAGTACCTTCCCACTTACCTGGCACTTACCTGGCCACAGGGGAATAAAGAGGCAGTGGCGGATTCTATCCTGCGACTTGTCTTTTGGCAGTTAGGAGCGGTCTAGAGCCGGACCTAGGTGACCAATAGAATTAGGTTTTGTGTGCTGCATTTGTTGTGTCGCATCATTTTTTCTAAAAAAAATCCGTCCCTTTATCAAAGCAAACACCGCATTCATTCATTACCCCTAATTATAAGCCAACGCTGCCACTTGTACTAACCCTTTTTAGTACAAGATAGGCTGGACACGGGATTCTAGTGCCCGTTTAGTCTGCATACCTTTTATCGACTCCGAAGTCGATATTTCTCCATTTACCTTTCCTTTACCCACTACCACACCCACACCGATGGATCCACCTCCATCAAACTTCTTTAACCCTAATCTGCCGCCGTCCATTGGTGCGCAGAATCCACCCCGCATCTCTCTCCAGGAGAGGTGCTAGCCTATTCGAGGTCCTCTTTCGACCTGCTTATCCACACCACCAGCCAATGGGGATAACTTTGAGATTAAACCCCAATACATCAACCTTTTACCCAAATTCCACGGACTCGAGACTGAGGACGCTTACGTTTTCATTACCAAATTTGAAAACGTATGCGCAATGATGGGTACGTCACAACTTTCAGTGGATGCGATGCGTCTACGACTTCTTCCATTTACATTGTGCGATATAGCCGAGAAGTGGTTATATAACACTACCGCACACTCTATTACGAATTGGGAAGAATTTGTAGCGGCATTCCTTAAGAAATTTTACCCAATACAAAAGACAACTCGAATCCGTAGCGAACTGAATCAATTTGCCCAGCTCCCTACTGAACCATTTTCAAAATGCTTTGAACGTTTCAAGGATCTATTGGTTCAGTGTCCTCATCACGGCATCCCGAGATGGGAATTGTGCCGAATCATTTATGAGGGTATTAACCCAAACACTAAACAGAGCCTTGAAAACATGTGTCAAGGTACTTATATGACTAAGGATGATGGGGAAGCGTGGAAGTATTTTGAAGAGTTCGCTGAAAAATCACTACAGTGGGAGAGTGGAACCCAACCATTGAATAGGGGTGGCGTACACCAAATAGATGTGTCCATAGGTGTTCGAGCTGAGATAGCAGCAATGCAAAATAAGCTCGACGCTATGGAACACAAATTTTCTGCAGCCTCCCTAAACCCAATGTCGCTCCCCAAAACTGTATGTGGCTGTTGTTCTGATCCGTCTCACTTGACGGAAGAATGTCCATTTCAAGGTCATGAGCATACTAATGCTGCATTTCAGAGACCTAGAAACGATCCATATTCTTCCACGTATAATCAGGGTTGGAGGAATCACCCGAATTTTGCCTGGAACCAATAACAATCTCAAAACACGGTTCCAAACACTAATAATTTTCAAAGGGCTCTTCCTCCACCACAACAGCAACCCCTTCAACTCACTCAGCACCCCTACCAGTCACAAAATTTCCAAAACCATGTAACATTTTCAAAAATATAAAATATTAATTTTGGGAATTTTTATAATTTAATATTATTTTATTGATTATTTTAATATTAAATGCAAATAAATAGGAAAAATGTTAGAAAAATTATGGAAAATTCTAAAATAGGGTACATTAGTGAATTATGACATTTTTAAGTTTTTGTGATTAGTTTGACACTAATTTAGTGCTAATCGCGATTAAAATCGCTAATCGGGTTTTTCGGCAATTTTGTGCAAAACTTGCACATATCACCTTTCCTACACTTGTGTATTTTTCTTGCCATGATTTATCATATGGTTTTACTATTCTTGTGAGAAGGTTGGGGGTTATAATGAAAAAAGAAAAGAAAAGAGAAAAGGAAATGCTGAGGGTAGGTGAGAGAGAGGTGGACCTTTGACCTTGTACCCTTAGCCATTCCTCCCCCTCTCATTTCTCTCCCTCTTCCTCCTTAGTTGCTGCTGCTGCCTAGCCCCTTTCCCTCCCCTCTTCAACTCCTCATATCATCTCTAAAAACACCCCAAAACTACATGTCCATTTCATTAAAATTGTGCAAAATCCCAAGATCTACACATGGAGCTAAAGAAGCAAGGACTTTGGCCACTAGGGGGCAACTCAAGAATTTTCTTGAGTTGCTAATGGAGGTAATTACTGAACCATTAGCTTAATTATAGCCTTTCCTATAAACCCATGTTAAGATTTAATCGATATTGTGTGTTTTTGTGGAATTGAGAATAATCAAGTTAGGGTTTGAGGGAACTTATGATGTATTGGGAAATTGAGCTCAGTAGTGGTCTTACCAACACCCTAGTGTTTGAATTGGAACCCAAAACCTGAAGCTAAAACCAGAATACGGATTTTAGAAACCAACATCGGGGAAAAACTGGAATCTGTCACTGTTATTTAGAATCTGCTAACACCCCGAGGACCCTAAAATAATATTGAGTGGAAAATGAGATGTGCAGGCACCTTAGAGGCAACACCCAAAACCCTAGCTCCCCACTCCACCTTGAGGCCGCCAAAATCCCCATTCTGGCCGCAAATTGCGGCCAGACCAGTGAGGAATCGCCTCGTTTTCTGTGCACAGCCCCAGTTCCTCTAGTGTTGACCCTGGGTACTTCTAGTTTTGACAGATTCTTTCTAGGGTGAAATCTGGGACATATATCCTAAGTTGCTGTTTTGGATTCGTATTTCCGTATTCCGTATTTTTGATTCTGAAATGGTGGAATGTGTTTTGCCTCGACTATTTGTCGTTTATACGACGATATAGAGGATTTATTGATGGTTTTGAAGGCGTGCCATAGGTTCTCACCTATAGGCCCCCCTATCGTATCGTTTTGGATTTCATGCGTCGTTTTAGTTTGGATTTGGTTTTAATGCGCATATACGATATTTGATGTGTAGGTACCCATGAAGACTTCGGGACGACAAGCAAATACGTGGTGACGTCCGCAATTGGTGATGCAAGGTGAGTAGATTATATCTACAGGGGGAAGTCGGGTGGATGGCGTATAGCACCCCCGCAGTCCGTAGATAGATTACTTGTAGTTTATTTTGGTAGTTAGGTGTATTTTGGATAGTGTAGGGTTAGAAGTGACTAGTGTAGCTCATAGTCGCGAACCCTAGGATAGAATTACACCTACACACACACCCTTGCTTATCACTTGTACTTGCACTGTGATTGATGATATGTGATGACTTTGGAGATGAGTCGATGATGTGGGCTTGGTGCCCTGGGATCGGTGATTTGACACGATTCATATGTGGGATATGACTTGTGATTCCTTGCGGGCTTGGGATATGTGTTTACCCCCGCATGCATGCTTTAGTGATGGTATCGATTGTACTAGACATAGAGTAGTACCCCCAGACTATATGATCTGATGATACTGATACCTGTTATGTGATGAGATAGTGAGATATTGACCTGTACCCAGCTTTTGGGGATGTCGTACGATGATTTACCGTACGAGCCGATATTGATGATAGATCCGCACTCATAACTCGAGGATATCTTACGATATGACATTGAGGCGGGATCGCCGACTATATATCTTTATATATATATATATACCGACTCAGATTTAGGTGGTTTCCACACCTACCCCTCCTGATCGACCTGATACTTAGATGTAGTTTGCATAGTAGATACTTCACTGTGGTGTTGACTACTAGATTTCTGCAGTCTCATGCTATTCGCATTGCTGGCATACATTCATTGCTATATTATTATTATGCTGTTAGGACACCAGCACCATTATCGATGATGCGTATGTTTCACGTACACTATTTGCCGGCTCACACACTTCATCATCGATAATTGCCATGCCACTACACTGTAGTACTATTGCATTCATGAGATGATTTTTCCTTCGACATATGCATATTACTATTCCATGTTGCATGATTTCCGATATGATTACTTTTCTCTACATGTCGCATACATCATTGATTGATTGCATAGCACATCGCATTGGATGTACTTCTTGATGTTGGATTTTCATGGGATTTCTGGATTTGGGAACCGTGTCCTTTTCAATAGTAATCATTTAAAAACCCGGTTCCCTTGATATGATATTTGGGGCGTCGTCCCGTGTTTTCTCGGTGCTAGAGGATGTACTGAGAGAGGGCTGACCCGGACTGACGGAAGCCCGATGGATTGAGAGAAGGCTGACCCGGACTGACGGAAGCCCGATGGATTGATAGAGGGCTGACCCGGACTGACGGGAGCCCGATGTACTGAGAGAGGGATGACCCGGACTGACGGATTCCCGATATATATATATACTCTGAGAGAGGGCTGACCCGGACTGACGGAAGCCCGATGGATTGATAGAGGGCTGACCTGGACTGACGGAATCCCGATGGATTGAGAAAGGGATGACCCGGACTGACGGATTCTCGGTATATACTTTGAGAGAGGGCTGATCCGGATTGACGGAGCCTTATATGGATGAGGATTTACGTGTCGATGCTAGGCACGGGTTTTCATGATGTTTTTCCATCATATTGTGTATATCCTCATACTTGCATACATGATGCTTATCGTCAGTGGGTGACGAGTGGACGGGTTCCACATATATATACAGACTGGATTTACACTTATCATACTTCATTTGTATATATAACAGGGTATGAGGGCGCTGTTATATATACCCTTACACCAATATTAGTGGTATGAGACGCTAATATATGTGTATTGATATCATTGATATGTCATCATATTTACCTCATGCAGACATACCTTATACTGATGACATGTTATTACCTGAGTATCTGGCACTACATACATGATTAGATGTTACCTTGCCACCTTATCACACTCAGATGTACTCTTGTGGATTATATTGCTGATTGTTGACTTCGGATTATGTCTTGCATTCGATTTCTGCTTGTAGATGTTTCTATTCACGAGTTGGCAACTCACCCCCGTTGTGCCACAGTTCTTGCAGGTTCTGCCGTACAGGTTCTATTGCGGCATTTCTGGCACACTTCTTTCTTGCGGGTGACTTGCTTTTGGTAGGTGGATTCTTTCGCATCAAGAATCACCATTGTATTTATTTTATTTCATTGTATCTAGAAATTGTCCATCAACCAAAACTTGTATATTCTTTCAGACTTAGAGACAGTGTTGTATTATTCGACCTTAGAGTCGCGCTTAGTAGTATTGCGGTTTCCTTGTTGCTTTTGAGCTTTCTTTGGATTTGATCCTCGCCACTTGGCGTTGTATATTATCTCATTGTGTGGTTGTGACCGTCGATTGACGAAGAGCTAGCTCCCGCTTGGGGATGCCTTTATCATTGCATATATATCGTTATTCTTGTTTTACCCCATTCGGGGCCCTTTTTACAAAAGAAACTCTGCCGAAATTTTTAGAAAAGACTTTATTGTTTTCAAAACGTACCTTCGGCTTAGTTATTTAAAAACCTTGATTTCCAACCTGTATTTCTTCACTTCTTTAAACCAGTTTCTTTACTTATTCTTAAAAATGGTTTTAGATTTCTGGGCTTTTGGCTTACTTGGATCAGATGGAGTCCTTTAGGCTTCATATGGTTCAAGGGCCAGTCACGTGCTCTTTCGGGTCGTGACAAAGTTGGTATCAGAGCGCTAGGTTGACCTTGGTTCGAGTCTGAGTTTGACTATGTGGAGCCTAGGGAGTTATTTATATACGGAACTTAGGCTTGACCTTACGGAACTTAGACTTGGTCGAGGGGGTATTCGACCCGAACTTCCATCGTATTAGGATGACCCTTGGTTGATGGATTAGGTGACTAAAGTAGAGTGACGTACCGTTGGTATGTTCCGCGGCATACTTACGACTCGCCACTCCGCTTAAGGAACCTTAGGATGTACATACTTTCGAGATCAGTGATTCTCTTCATATCCTGGATTATTCGTCCATTTGAGATTCCCGATTCTATTAGTTTCATGATCATACTTTCATTGATGTTGTTCCTTCCTATGATCATGTATCCACTTTGGATCTGTTGTTTCCTTTCTTGCCATTGATGTGCTCTCTTTGATACTCGACTGAGGTTCCTGTCACCATGTTTGAGCGCAGTTTGGGCTGCTGCTAGGGTTATGGCCGGTGTGAGCTCGTTTGGTACGAGGGCCGACCCTTGTGTTTTCTGGTGACATGGGAACGTCTCGAGTTAGCGTTGTGGATTGTGACCTCTAGTGGAGGCGAGTGCTTGGTCTTGCACCGAATGATCGGACCATTGTTAGAGCTGCCAGTTGAGAGAGGACTGTTGATGTACAGCATACCTCAGAGATTGTGATGTCGCCTACCGTGCAGACAGATGGACCAGCTGTTGCTGAGATTGACAGGATGTTGCTTTCGGAGCTTACGAGCTGAGGTTGCCGGAGCTTTCAGGCAGATATGCGACTGATGATAGCTAGTCTACCCGGTTTGAGAGGCGAAGGTGATTCGTCCGATTTTGCGCCAGAGCGGGCCCAGTTGAGTTGAAGATTTCCAGTGTGGAGAGTCTTACTCAGATCCTGAGCAGGCCGACTCAGAGATGACCGCTTATGTGTTGCCTTTCCTGGAGGATTGAGGCGTTGTTCGGCGTACAGGCGTATGGGCCAGTTGCTGCTACAAACGACGAGATATCGCCCAGATGGTTGGAGCTACTGCAGCATGAGCATGTTCTTGGAGATATGATAGCGAGTCGCTAGTCACCGAGGATGAATGACTAGGACGTGTGGTGAGTTCGCTTACCACGATGCGAGGTCATCAGGTGGATCGATTCCAGATAGAGACGACTTCCCACAGGTTTGTTGAGAGTCGATAGAGACGATCGAATGTCAGGAACCTATTTTCCAAGTTTAAAGTATACGGAAAGACACGCAGGTGATTCTATGGACCCTCTAGAAGAATGAAACCCTAACTCGACTTAATGACCGTGTGACAGCCTTTGAACCTTAGGGTTTACGGCGGTTCCGCGGCGCCATTAGTGAGGCTTGGGTTTGCCCTTCTACGGCTGGACCACCGACGCTGTGGCATGTACTCGATACTATTAAACTGTACCCGAGATGTGAGCTCTTGGGGGATTATGAGGATCTGACGAGTCGATCGGATGGTTCGACATCTTTCGGATATCGTGATGGGACACTGCTTGGGAGACTCCAGATGCGAGCGTAGCTGTCGGAGCGCAGTTCGTGTGGCCATGATGAGACGAGTCCGAATCAGTCGACATTGACGCAGAGTGAAGAAAAGAGTTCGCGAGATTTTGACGAGATGACGTCCCACTCCGCTGACATTAGAGATGTGTTATGCACCCCGAGGCGTGGTATATGGATATATCTTCCAGAAAGAAGCGCGATAAGTATGCAGCCGTTCCGGAATAAGCTTTAGCCTCAGTATTGGATGATGACTTCCGGGCATTTCGGCAGGATTGAGATTCGAGAAAGGGACCTCGACAGGACCCTTCGGGAAACGATACGAGAAGACCTAGCCCAGGAGTGGTCGTATTGCGCGCACCCAGCAGGCCAGAGTTCGGCATTGTCGACGAGGTAGTTGACCCAGTTCGGATAGAGGAACTTACCCAGATGCGTTGCGAATTGATCAAGGACGGACGAGAGATGAGTATTCCTCCGATGGTTGGGACGTGTTCCCGAGGACCAGTTCGGCCTGACATCGGCTACAGAGCGAAGAAGCTACCGAGTACGCGATTTCGAGTCCGTGTGAGAGACTTCAGATTGACCGTGGCCGAGAACAGTGCAGTGCATAGTAGCTTGGCGTGACGCCATAGTGGACGACGATAGAGACTGTTGGAACAAGAGGTTCGTGTGAGACACTGATGAGCTGTCATTGCTTCCCGTCGAGACTAGAGACCTGATATGCTTACAGAGACGTTAGGATGTGACCAGTTTCTGAGAAAATATTGTGCTGAGGACACAGGTGTCTTTTGAGCAAGAAGAGGTTGTGCAGGAGAGCCAGCCTCCGTTTGGTTCGGCATAGGCGAAATCGGAAGAGACCTTGAGCAGGATTCCTTCCAGGACATTGCTGCAACGATGTTTGCACCCAGGATCAGATGTGAGACGTGCTTTCAGAGAGCCAGAGGCCGACGCCAGTGATATGCTGCCTTACGAGTGGTCGTGAGGATTGACCGAGAGGTGACCAGAGAAGTGCCAGAACGGAATCGTCCCCGTTAGCACATCTGACAGGGCCGATGAGCCGATTGACCGCGTGATAGGTGATCCGCAGAGAAGATAAAGACCCAGAGAGTCAGAGGACGCCAGACCGCGTGCAAGAGGCAGTAGACATCCTGCGCTGCTAGTAGTGGATGCACCGACTCCTTCTCGACCTTGAAGGAGGATCTACCGGAGACGGTATTTATGATTTGTGATTTTGTGATTTGATTATCACGTATCCGTCATTTTGGATTTCGGTTTTTTGGGCATTCTGTTTGCATGATTTAGTTTTGATGACTGAGTTTCATGATTTTGGTTTCACGCACCCACTGGATATTTATATATTTTGCGCAGAGTTATTACATTTGAGATATTGATCGAGATTTCATACCTACAGTATGCAGTGATTTGATTTGCACTTCCAGCGTAGTTTTCATGCACCCTTAGTGTTTTGATATACGATTTTGGTGCACGCCAGATGCACTAAATCGGGATTCTTCGTGCATGTCACATGCACCCGATTTATTTTTCTGTCAGGCACACACGTTGCCTACGACAGATGTTTCGTGCACACCAGTTGCACCTAGATGTTGTTTTGTACCTCTGTTTGACACATTTATGGATTTTGATTCCTTGCGCACCAGACGCATAGGATATTCTTATATATGCTTTTTGGGGATTGATTTCTAGTAGGGCAGTACATTTCTATGATATTCTCTATGTGTTGATTTTTCGGAGCCCCGACAAATGGATTATTACTGAAATTGTTTTAGTAGTAGGGGTTTAAATTTAAATTCGGGGACCGAATTTCTTTAAGGGGGGTAGATTGTAACATTTTCAAAAATATAAAATATTAATTTTGGGAATTTTTATAATTTAATATTATTTTATTGATTATTTTAATATTAAATGCAAATAAATAGGAAAAATGTTAGAAAAATTATGAAAAATTATGGAAAATTCTAAAATAGGGTACATTAGTGAATTATGACATTTTTAAGTTTTTGTGATTAGTTTGACACAAATTAGTGCTAATCGCGATTAAAATCGCTAATCAGGTTTTTCGGCAATTTTGTGCAAAACTTGCACATATCACCTTTCCTACACTTGTGTATTTTTCTTGCCATGATTTATTATATGGTTTTACTATTCTTGTGAGAAGGTTGGGGGTTATAATGAAAAAAGAAAAGAAAAGTGAAAAGGAAATGATGAGGGTAGGTGAGAGAGAGAGGTGGACCTTTGACCTTGTACCCTTAGCCATTCCTCCCCCTCTCATTTCTCTCCCTCTTCCTCCTTAGTTGCTGCTGCTGCCTAGCCCCTTTCCCTCCCCTCTTCAACTCCTCATATCATCTCTAAAAACACCCCAAAACCACATGTCCATTTCATTAAAATTGTGCAAAATCTCTAGATCTACACATGGAGCTAAAGAAGCAAGGACTTTGGCCACTAGGGGGCAACTCAAGAATTTTCTTGAGTTGCTAATGGAGGTAATTACTGAACCATTAGCTTAATTATAGCCTTTCCTATAAACCCATGTTAAGATTTAATCGATATTGTGTGTTTTTGTGGAATTGAGAATAATCAAGTTAGGGTTTGAGGGAACTTATGATGTATTGGGAAATTGAGCTCAGTAGAGGTCTTACCAACACCCTAGTGTTTGAATTGGAACCCAAAACCTGAAGCTAAAACCAGAATACGGATTTTAGAAACCAATATCGGGGAAAAACTGGAATCTGTCACTGTTATTTAGAATCTGCTAACACCCCGAGGACCCTAAAATAATATTGAGTGGAAATTGAGATGTGCAGGCACCTTAGAGGCAACACCCAAAACCCTAGCTCCCCACTCCACCTTGAGGCCGCCAAAATCCCCATTCTGGCCGCAAATTGCGGCCAGACCAGTGAGGAATCGCCTCGTTTTCTGTGCACAGCCCCAGTTCCTCTAGTGTTGACCCTGGGTACTTCTAGTTTTGACAGATTCTTTCTAGGGTGAAATCTGGGACATATATCCTAAGTTGTTGTTTTGGATTCGTATTTCCGTATTCCGTATTTTTGATTCTGAAATGGTGGAATGTGTTTTGCCTCGACTATTTGTCGTTTATACGACGATATAGAGGATTTATTGATGGTTTTGAAGGCGTGCCATAGGTTCTCACCTATAGGCCCCCTTATCGTATCGTTTTGGATTTCATGCGCCGTTTTAGTTTGGATTTGGTTTTAATGCGCATATACGATATTTGATGTGTAGGTACCCATGAAGACTTCGGGACGACAAGCAAATACGTGGTGACGTCCGCAATTGGTGATGCAAGGTGAGTAGATTATATCTACAGGGGGAAGTCGGGTGGATGGCGTATAGCACCCCCGCAGTCCGTAGATAGATTACTTGTAGTTTATTTTGGTAGTTAGGTGTATTTTGGATAGTGTAGGGTTAGATGTGACTAGTGTAGCTCATAGTCGCGAACCCTAGGATAGAATTACACCTACATACACACACCCTTGCTTATCACTTGTACTTGCACTGTGATTGATGATATGTTATGACTTTGGAGATGAGTCGATGATGTGGGCTTGGTGCCCTGGGATCGGTGATTTGACACGATTCATATGTGGGATATGACTTGTGATTCCTTGCGGGCTTGGGATATGTGTTTACCCCCGCATGCATGCTTTAGTGATGGTATCGATTGTACTAGACATAGAGTAGTACCCCCAGACTATATGATCTGATGATACTGATACCTGTTATGTGATGAGATAGTGAGATATTGACCTGTACCCAGCTTTTGGGGATGCCGTACGATGATTTACCGTACGAGCCGATATTGATGATAGATCCGCACTCATAACTCGAGGATATCTTACGATATGACATTGAGGCGGGATCGCCGACTATATATCTTTATATATATATATACCGACTCAGATTTAGGTGGTTTCCACACCTACCCCTCCTGATCGACCTGATACTTAGATGTAGTTTGCATAGTAGATACTTCACTGTGGTGTTGACTACTAGATTTCTGCAGTCTCATGCTATTCG
The DNA here is from genome assembly GCA_030015575.1 of Agapanthus africanus. Classification (NCBI taxonomy): domain Eukaryota; kingdom Viridiplantae; phylum Streptophyta; class Magnoliopsida; order Asparagales; family Amaryllidaceae; genus Agapanthus; species Agapanthus africanus. The sequence goes on from JASDDO010000012.1 coordinate 274,708,479, forward strand.
CATTGCTGGCATACATTCATTGCTATATTATTATTATGCTGTTAGGACACCAGCACCATTATCGATGATGCGTATGTTTCACGTACACTATTTGCCAGCTCACACACTTCATCATCGATAATTGCCATGCCACTACACTGTAGTACTATTGCATTCATGAGATGATTCTTCCTTCGACATATGCATATTACTATTCCATATTGCATGATTTCCGATATGATTACTTTTTTCTACATGTCGCATACATCATTGATTGATTGCATAGCACATCGCATTGGATGTACTTCTTGATGTTGGATTTTCATGGGATTTCTGGATTTGGGAACCGTGTCCTTTTCAATAGTAATCATTTAAAAACCCGGTTCCCTTAATATGATATTTGGGGCGTCGCCCCGTGTTTTCTCGGTGCTAGAGGATGTACTGAGAGAGGGCTGACCCGGACTGACGGAAGCCCGATGGATTGATAGAGGGCTGACCCGGACTGACGGGAGCCCGATGTACTGAGAGAGGGATGACCCGGACTGACGGATTCCCGATATATATATATACTCTGAGAGAGGGCTGACCCGGACTGACGGAAGCCCGATGGATTGATAGAGGGATGACCCGGACTGACGGAAGCCCGATGGATTGAGAAAGGGATGACCCGGACTGACGGATTCCCGGTATATACTTTGAGAGAGGGCTGATCCGGATTGACGGAGCCCCATATGGATGAGGATTTACGTGTCGATGCTAGGCACGGGTTTTCATGATGTTTTTCCATGATATTGTGTATATCCTCATACTTGCATACATGATGCTTATCGTCAGTGGGTGACGAGTGGAAGGGTTCCACATATATATACAGACTGGATTTACACTTATCATACTTCATTTGTATATATAACAGGGTATGAGGGCGCTGTTATATATACCCTTACACCAATATTAGTGGTATGGGACGCTAATATATGTGTATTGATATCATTGATATTTCATCATATTTACTTCATGCAGACATACCTTATACTGATGACATGTTATTACCTGAGTATCTGGCACTACATACATGATTAGATGTTACCTTGCCACCTTATCACACTCAGATGTACTCTTGTGGATTATATTGCTGATTGTTGACTTAGGATTATGTCTTGCATTCGATTTCTGCTTGTAGATGTTTCTATTCACGAGTTGGCAAATCACCCCCGTTGTGCCACAGTTCTTGCAGGTTCTGCCGTACAGGTTCTATTGCGGCATTTCTGGCACACTTCTTTCTTGCGGGTGACTTGCTTTTGGTAGGTGGATTCTTTCGCATCAAGAATCACCATTGTATTTATTTTATTTCATTGTATCTAGAAATTGTCCATCAACCAAAACTTGTATATTCTTTCAGACTTAGAGACAGTGTTGTATTATTCGACCTTAGAGTCGCGCTTAGTAGTATTGCGGTTTCCTTGTTGCTTTTGAGCTTTCTTTGGATTTGATCCTCGCCACTTGGCGTTGTATATTATCTCATTGTGTGGTTGTGACCGTCGATTGACGAAGAGCTAGCTCCCGCTTGGGGATGCCTTTATCATTGCATATATATCGTTATTCTTGTTTTACCCCATTCGGGGCCCTTTTTACAAAAGAAACTCTGCCGAAATTTTTAGAAAAGACTTTATTGTATTCAAAACGTACCTTCGGCTTAGTTATTTAAAAACCTTGATTTCCAACCTGTATTTCTTCACTTCTTTAAACCAGTTTCTTTACTTATTCTTAAAAATGGTTTTAGATTTCTGGGCTTTTGTCTTACTTGGATCAGATGGAGTCCTTTAGGCTTCATATGGTTCAAGGGCCAGTCACGTGCTCTTTCGGGTCGTGACAAACCAGGTCAACACTCCTGCACAGTCTAATCCTATGAAGTTGTCCTGTACTGACGAATTCTCTCAATTCACTCAAACCATGAAATCACTTTTATCAAATTTCATAGAGGTTTCGGCTGAGGTTAGAACTTCCGTCAGTGAGATAAAGAAAAACTCAGCATCTCAAGCTGAGAGTATCAGATCGATGGAAGCTGAAATAGCTCGACTTAAAGCCGAAATGAGTGCGAGAGAAAAAGGGAAACTTCCCTCTCAACCCCTCCAGAATCCTGGGCATTACAATGTTAATGCCGTCACAACATTGAGATCAGGAAGAGTGCTGAACAATCATGTCAGGGAAGGTATTGATGATATTGGATATCATATCAACACCCCGGCTGAGATCTTTCCTCACACACACACTTCTCCTTCTGATCCTTCTTCTTCTAACCCACCACCTTCTCGAGAGCCTATTCTCCATTTCCTACTAGGCTCAACACCTCAACCCAACCCTTATAGTTCTCCACAGACGATCCCCACACCTCTTTTCGGATCTCGTCTACCCCCTCTTCCTTCTCCTATGATGGACCCGGCGCTTATTGCGAAAGCTCCTTACCCGAATCGGTTAAGGGGTAATAGAACGAGTCCTCATATGGAAAAAATTATAGAAATGTTCAAACAGGTTAACATCAACATCCCTCTTCTAGATGCGATTCAACAAGTCCCCGCTTATGCGAAAATTCTTAAGGACTTGTGCACTAGGAAGAGGAAGACTCAAGTGCCGAAGAAGGTCTTTATGTCTAATAATATTAGCACTGCTTTTATTCCCCAGCTACCAAAGAAACGAAAGGACCCAGGATGTCCTACAATATCGATTTCTATTGGGGGTAAAAACATAAATCGTGCTCTTTTGGACCTTGGCGCAAGTGTTAACCCACTTCCATATTCTGTATATGAGCAACTAGGGATTGGAGAGCTGAAACATGTTCACTGCACTCTCCAAATGGAAGACCGTTCAATCACCAAACCAAGGGGTGAATTAGAGGATGCGTTGATAAAGGTTGGGGAATTTGTTTTCCCTGTAGACTTCATTGTGCTTGACACACAGCCTGTTGCAAACCCCCGGGGCCAAATTCCGGTGATTCTGGTTCGTCCTTTCCTTGCCACTTCCAACGCTGTTATAAACTGTAGAAACGGTTCAATGAACTTATCATTTGGAAATATGACCATTGAACTAAACATCTACAAAGTTGGAAGTCAGCCATCAGAACCCTTTGCTCATATTTTAGATGTGTGCTCTGTCCATGAGATCGCTCCCGATAGTTGTGAAGCTGAGGAACTTTGCTTTACTGATCTCGATGACATTACCACATCTCTGTTTGATTTCACACAAGATCTTAGTGAGGACACTTTATCTACACTTGAGTCCTGCACTCCTGACTTTTCTCCACCCGAGTCTGTATCTTTCACAGGCTCTGAGCTTCTTTGTAAATCCAAAAATCACTCAATGATCCCTCCTTCTATCATTTCTCCGCCCGAATTAGATCTTAAAATTTTACCGTCTCATCTGAAATATGCTTATTTAGGTGAGAAGGAATCTTTACCGGTTATAATATCCGCTTCTCTAGCATTAGAGCAAGAGAATGCACTTTTATCGGTATTGAGATCTAACAAAGAAGCGTTTGGTTCGAGTATGGCGGACATCAAAGGGATTAGTCCCTTGATAACTGAACATCATATACATGTGATGGATGATGCCAGACCAACCCGAGAACCACAGAGACGGTTGAATCCCGTCATGAAGGAAGCGGTCATGAAAGAGATCGTTAAATGCTTAGATAATGGTATTATATACCCCATCTCCGATAGCCAATGGATGAGTCCTATACATGTCGTTCCTAAGAAATCCGGCATCACTGTTATAACCAATGAGGCAAATGAGTTGATTCAGACACGCACCCAAACTGGGTGGCGTGTATGTATCGATTATAGAAAACTCAATGCTGCCACGAGGAAAGACCACTTTCCTCTACCATTCATTGATCAAATGCTGGAACGCTTAGCAGGACGAGAGTATGATTGTTTTATGGACGGATACTCAGGCTATAATCAGGTCCCCATCGCCAAAAAGGATCAAGATAAAACCACTTTTACTTGTCCTTTTGGTACCTTTGCTTACAGTCGCATGCCCTTTGGGTTATGCAATGCTCCCGCTACCTTTCAGCGGTGTATGATGGGGATATTCTCTGATATGGTAGAGAATTTCCTGGAGATCTTTATGGACGACTTCTCGATTTTTGGAGACTTTTTTTTCTGATTGCCTATCGAATCTTGACGCTGTTCTTACTCGTTGCAAAGAGAATAACTTGACTTTGAACTGGGAAAAATGCCATTTTATGGTCCAAGAAGGAATTGTTCTTGGACATGTTATTTCACAGAAAGGCATTGAGGTTGACAGAGCTAAGATAGATGTCATTCAAAACCTCCCTCATCCCAAAAGCGTCAAAGATATTCGATCTTTCCTTGGCCATGCGGGCTTTTATAGAAGATTCATTAAGGATTTTAGCAAAATTGCTAGACCTTTAACTCTTCTCCTGGCCTAGGATACGACCTTCGATTTTGACTCGGACTGCGAGACAGCTTTCGACTCACTTAAACACTCACTCACTTCAGCCCCCGTTTTATCATCACCAAACTGGGAATACCCCTTTGAGCTAATGTGTGACGCATCCGACTTTGCAGTAGGTGCAGTCTTAGGACAGCACATCGAAAAGATGCCACACGTGATATACTATGCAAGTAAGACCCTGAATGATGCTCAAATCAATTATACAACCACCGAAAAGGAACTTTTAGCGGTTGTATTTGCTTTAGAAAAATTCAGGCCTTACTTAATTGGCTCACCTATAGTTGTGTACACGGACCATTCCGCTTTAAAACACCTTCTGGCGAAGAAAGATGCAAAAGGTCGACTAATACGTTGGATCCTTCTGTTACAAGAATTCGATCTTGTTATCAAAGATAAGAAAGGATGTGAAAACGTAGTAGCTGACCATCTTTCACGCATCTCTTCTTCCCCTATGACCCTGCCGATCAATGACTCATTCCCTGACGAACAGCTCTTGAGCGTATCCAATGAACCATGGTTCAGGGATATTGTGAACTATCTTGTCACGGGACTCATACCGAGCGATTGGTCAAAACAGGATAAATACCGTTTTCTTTCCCAAGTAAAACACTTTTACTGGGATGATCCATATTTGTTTAAGTATTGTCCTGATCAGATCATCCGCCGGTGTGTCCCGAAAGAAGAGTTCAAGAGTGTTCTTTCTTTTTATCATGATCAGGCCTGTGGGGGTCACTTTGGTCCAAAAAAGACGGCGGAAAAGGTTTTGCAATCTGGATTTTATTGGCCGACCTAATTCAAGGATGCATTTGACTATTGCAAAACCTGTACACAATGTCAGTACACGGGTAGAATCTCCCAGAGGAATGAAATACCTCAGCAACCCATCTTAGTTGTTGAAATATTCGATGTTTGGGGCATTGATTTTATGGGTCCCTTTCCCAACTCCTTTGGGAATTTGTACATAGTGCTGGCAGTTGATTATGTCTCAAAGTGGGTTGAAGCCATTCCATGTCGCACTAATGACGGGAAAGTTGTCATTAAGTTCTTGAAAGAAAATATCTTTTCGCGATTTGGACACCCACGCGCTATCATTAGCGATAATGGGACACATTTCTGTAACAGGTCTTTTGAGACTTTGATGCGGAAATACTCAATCAACCACCGACTTTCTACACCCTATCACCCCCAAACAAGCGGACAGGCTGAAATCTCAAACAGACAAATCAAACTTATCCTGGAGAAAACTGTTGCTAAAATAGAAAAGACCGGTCGACCAAACTGACGGATGCTCTTTGGGCATTCCGAACTGCATATAAGACCGACCTAGGGATGTCTCCATATAAGATAGTGTTTGGGAAAGCATGTCACTTACCTGTCGAGATAGAGCATAAAGCATTGTGGGCTATTAAGGAAATAAATTTTGATCTAAACCAAGCCTGCAACTTTCGAAAGCTGCAACTTAATGAGCTAAGCGAACTCCGCGATGAAGCTTATGATAACGCTGTAATCATAAAGAATAGGACCAAGGTTTTTCATGATAAAAACATTTTGAGGAAAACATTTTCACAAGGTCAACAAGTTCTTCTTTATGATTCACTATTACACCTTCACGCGGATAAGCTCCGATCTCGATGGAAGGGACCTTTTATTGTGCGGTCTGTATACCCGCACGGGGCAGTAGAAGTAGAAAATGTTAAAAACGGCACATTTTTAAAAGTGAATGGACATAGGCTAAAGCCGTATTTTTCCACTGACCCGACGGAGGAGCTCCTGTTCTTACAGGAGCCAGTTTATTTGGATTAAAATTCCTCCGTCTCACCTTCATGTCCAGTATATTATTGCATCATCTTTTGAATGGAGGTGAGTGAAAAGAGTAAGTTTGGGGGAAGTTCTTCACTTATATATTTTGCCCCCACTAATAATTCCCCCCGGGCTTACAGGTTTTGTAGGTATAACGGTTGACAACAGTGAGGACACTGTTGAAAACAAGTTTGGGAGAGGTTTGTGCTTATTTTTGCATCATTTGCATAAGCACAAAACATTTCTTTAAAAAACTTATAAAAATTTCAAAATTTCAAAATCCATAAAAATTTAAAATTTTCAAAATATAAAATATATATATATATATATATATATTTTAACATTTAAACAGTTTTTGTACATAAATAAGATAATGAAAGTTTAGATAGTGAAAAATTACATCCATGAGATTAGAAAAATTTAAGAAAACTAAGAAAATTAGAAGTTTTCTTATACGAACTAGTAATAAGTAGTTATGAGCCATTGTCCCAAGGGTTAGTAAGATGAAAGACGTCACTAATCTGAGGATAAAAATAAGTCTGAAAAATAGTTTCTATTCTGAAAAGCCAAACATTTTGAACGTTGATACCCTGCTATTCGCACTTACACACGTCTTAAAGCCTGGGATAGTAGAGGATACCTTGAAATGCTCTTGTCTTAAAGCCAAAAGTATGAAGGAAATAAAAAAAAATTGAAGAAAATATAAAGTGGTGAAAAAAAATGAACACTGGTTTTGTTATCAGCTAGGGCAATAAAAAAATGTATAGCGAGGGTGTCTCTTCACCTAGTGCCCTAAGGCCAACTGGTCTGGGAGTCACTGCTATGCCTGAAGTGGTGCAAGACGAGGAAAATACACCAAGTAAGCAAGCACAGGAGTAATCGGTCGGTTAGTACCTCAAGAAGTATTAACGGTCGCATGAAAGTGTGTGAGCAATCTCATCTAAATATTCATTAATTAAAAAGTACTGAGGCTGATGGGCAAGAGTATGATAGCTAGAATTGAATTCTCCAGGTGTAGGGATGTCCTTTACACACACGCAGGGTTATATGATCGATGTTTGGAAGAAATATAGGAATGAAGAATAAGACGATGTTTTATTGAGGGAGGATGTGATTTCTGACATCTTTTCATGACCATTAAGATAGGGCTCATGACAACCGAAAAGCTAGCTTAGTTGGAAAGCCTAATTTTCAAGGCTTTTCTTATACAATTCTTTTCTTTAAATGTAATATTCATGATCTTCCTTTTATTATTGGATTTTGTGGGTGCAATCCGCTGAAAACCCTCAGGAGACAACACTCCTCTTACTAGGGACACCTAGAGGTTTAAAGGCTTGTTGCACATGCTCAGTGAAATTGTGTTGCCTACGAAAGTGTGCTAGTTAGCTTTTCTCTTTCTTTAGTTTCTCCTTCTTTTTAATAAACAGTTCGCTCGAGACGATCGAAATTAAGTTTGGGGGAATTTGATCGGTCGAAAATACCGCATCTTTTAACCGGTAATTTCCCTATCATTTGCATTCATTTAGAAGTGTACGGTATTCATATTTCACATGTTAGCAAATCAGTCGTTAAATATCAGATTGCATGTATTAGACTCTTAAACCGGCACTATAAAGGAAATTGACCGCATTTCATGACATCGCATCATCCTTATATTGCGCAACACTTGTTTTGAGATCTGTGCAGGAAAAACCCAGAAGAAAAGCCAAAAATTTACATGGTGATGATCAAACATTACGCCAACTCAATTATTTCAGTTCTGGTAGCAATCCAAAAGGCAAAATACAATTCAACATATCATATGAAGCCCCAAATATCATCCCAAGACCACACCAGAAGAACTAATCCACAAAGAGCCAACATGGTCGCGGAACCGCGGCCGGAGCCGGCTTGCGCCGCGGTTCCGCGGCGGCGCTGCCACGTCAGCCATCAAACTTCAGTGCATTATTCCTCTCTCAGCTCCTACAGTTCAGAAATATACTTCAAGTTCCAGAAGACTCCAGAGACTTCTGCCAGATCAGCAAACTAGGGTTTCTAAGCTTAATTAATCCTAGCTTAAAACCTAAGCTAGCTCCTAACAAACTAATTCTAGAAGCTCCTCAACAAGCTTTTGGAGGGAATTGTAATTTCAAACCTAGACCTAGGTTTTGGGAAGTCTATAAATAGAAGCCTGGACCTAGGGTTAAGGAGGAATCATCTATAATCCCAATCTAGTATCAAACTAGAGCCATTCAATATCCACTTCTTCATTTTACCCCTTTTACTTCATCTTCTTCTTCCACAAGTCTAGTGACAAGACTTGTGTGAAACCTTAACCCTAATTCCAATCAAAAGCCAAGATCCCGAGTACCAAATCAAGCAAGAAGCCCTTCAACCTTTTAGGAGCGAAGCCGGTCTTCAACAGAGCAAGTGGTTCAAGCCGATCCACGACTCACGGAGAAAAGCGACGCCAGATCGACAATTTAGTTCTTCCTCTTGTAGTTCTTGAGCGACTGTAATCAAATTGTTGATATAAATAAAAGGTGATATTCTTTTATCTTGTTTTCTTTAAATTCTTGCATCATGATTCGATCTCAATTTCTAGTTGTAGTTCTTGTTGTGATGTTTGAGTATTACTCCGCTCGTCGAGGAGTAGAGACGATCAATAAAATGATGATATAACATATCTTCAATCGATTCTTGATTCCTACGAGTTTTGTAAACCCTAGCAAGTTCAAGAAACGACGACCCATTTCGTTGTGATGCTTTCTTGATTGATATTGCTCGAAATTGGGGAGTTATGACCGTTTCTTGAAATTACTAGAGGCTAGAATGTGAATGATATCGACGAAAGAACAAGGGTTAAATGATGAAACCCTAGTTTCACGAGGAAGCCCTAACTCTCGTCGATCATCATCGATCTAGTATCAATTCTTCGAAGGACAAGAACACGATATCTTGAGATTATATCACATCTATAGATCCGATCGATTCCTACGAGCCTCATTTAGATTCTTGACATTTTGGTTGGAAATATCATTGAAAACCCAATTCTCGATTGTTTATCATTTTCTTGATTCTTGATTATACTAGTGACACCTGAATCAATCGATAAAATCTTGAATCATGTTTTCTTTTCTTTTCGATTAACTTTTCAATTCAAACAAATCAAATATAAAAACGAATCGCACAATCCCTGTGGACGATCCGCACTCACTTACAATCTACATCCGACATCGTAGTTGATTGCGGTCAAATATAATTCTTTGATTGTGAATTTTATTCATTTTCTAATTACCGACACAAAGAAATTCATTCGAGTTACACACGACACAGTCTTGAATCATAAGATCAATCAGGTGCCCTCTGCACTCCTCAACATGTTGAGGAGTTCCGGAAGTTCAACTTCTTTTCCTTGCATGTTGAAGTTCAGGATAAACTGGGCGTAAGTGGAAGGAAGGGACTGGAGAATCAAGTCAGTATAGAGCTCGTTCTCTAACGTGGTCCGGAGGTCCGCGAGCTCTTCAATGTAGCCAATCATCTTAAGCACGTGTTCCACTATAGATGATCCGACGGCCAATCTCGCCGAAAACAACTTTTTCGAGACTTCGTATCTGGTACTACGGGATTGCTCTCCATATAGTTCCTTAGTATAGAGAAATATGGATTCAAGGTCCATATTCTCATGCCTCCTCTGATGATCATTGTCCATAGAGGCAAGCACAAGGCACTTGGCCTTCGCGCAATCAATCTCCCAGGTCTTACGGATTTCCTTATCCGCGACGCTAGATTGAGGACCTGGGACATGGGGAGCTTTGGTGGTAAGGAGATACCCTAACTTGTCATAAGTGATTGTCATTTTGACATTCCTGAGCCAATCTTTGTAGTTTGGCCCTGTCAGTATATTTTTATCTAGTAGTAACTTAAGGCCGGTCATGATATTTGGTCGCTGCAATTAGGAGAGAGAGAAGAAAGACTTTAGCATGATGCTCTTGCAAGTTTAGAGTGGTTTTTAGTTTGTCTAAACAGGATGGCTCCCACTGTTTCTCGAATCCTTCCTCAAACCAAAAAAGAAGAATTAGTCGGGATCAATCTCACTATACAATACTTGCTTAACCGTTCAGCCAGGCCAGTGTTGGTACTTCAAGGGAGGTTTTACAACGCTTTCACGAAGTTCCTTAATTAAATAACCTCTTTTCCATGTGAGCGTAGCCCCGCTAACACCTTTCTAGACACCTACTTGGTTTATAACATTGATCGTAAAGTGAGAAAGTTTCCCTAGGAGTAGCATATACTCACAGTAGGATCGGGATCCAAATATCATCGTGTGATAAAGCTGAAGGAATCCTACAAAAATCATCACACTCCAAATGGTATGCAGCACTAGCAATTTTCAGTTTCTTTAGAAACTCCCGATGTGGATTTTTGCCCCATGCTCTTATTGTTAGTTGTATGTATGCCCTAGAGGCCAGTATTGTACAGATGATGTATATTATATTGGATGCTTGGACATATATAGAGAGGACTTTCTTGCTCGATATGATAGTATGCTATCTGGTTGCTCTTTATCTTAACATGTTTACTTGTCTCTTGATACTGTCTTATAGTTACATGTTGGTAAAGCCCTTAAGATGTGTACTTAACTACCAGGACTATGATGCAGATCATACTAGTGGGTCCATGGTAGTCCATAAGTACATCCTTTAATGTTCCTAGTCGTGGGTGTATCAAGACAGGGCATCGATATACCAGAGTAGACTAGCGTATACGCTTCTCGACCCATGAGATGGGCGATGGATGATCCCATATCCATTGGTGTTTGACATCAGAGATGGTATACGGGTGCTCAGTGGAGACTGGGTACACTGGACGGACTCGCCGAGAACTCCTATATGGTATTATACATCACGTCAGATGGCAGTTCTCTGGTGACACTTGTGCAGGTTAGTCTGTAGACCCGAGATCGTCATAGAGTCTTGTGTGATTCCCACTGTGCTTTGATTTCCACCTTACCACGTCCTAGAGGGCGTGCAAAACGGTGGTTTTTGGGTACAGTCCCGAGTCACATGGAGGCAATGAGCGATAGGAGGGGTTTTGTCTCTCCCGGTATTGGGGGTTGATGTTGCGCTGTGCTTGGTTGGCCATAGCAGGGAAGTCCCTGGCCATGGCTGATTTAGAGATTTACTGGTAAGTGTTACCAGTAGTTTCTCGACCCGTTATGAGCCTCACATCGGCACGACTTATCGGTTATTGGGGTCTGACGTTTACCACCCCTAGACTTGATATGCGACATATCAGACGAGGAGACCGGACTGAACTGGAAGTGTTACCGTTAGGCTTTTACAGGAGTTAGAGTGGGCTTGCTTGCTGATCTTCTGATCGCTCAATAGCCGGGTAGCCGTTACGTCCAGCTAGTACCGCTGACTGCTTGTGGGTGCTTGATGTGATCATCACCTACTGCCGACGTATTGACGAGTCTTTATAGTCCTACTTAGAGGTTTTACAGGCTCAGGCCAAAACGAAATAGGAGCGCATATGTGATATGTGCGGGACCGAGAATAATGCGTGTATGTGATACCGTATTCTATTCTCGCGACTTTTTGTATCGGTCGGTTGTATGTGATATAGCCGGGTTATCGAATCAAGAGTTGATTCGATAAGTCGATACTTTGGATGTTAGTCGGTTATATGAGATATAACCGGATTATTAAGTCAAGTGTTGATTTAATAATTTAGTATATAATTGTATATATGATATACTAATTTATATTAACTAACATTTGTTCACTTAAAAAATTTTCTCACATGTGCAAACTTTAATATATATGTGATATATATTAAAATGTGTTTTCTTTTTGTATCATGGTTGTTGATACAACATTCATGGGTGTATGAGACTTACACCATGCTATTTGTTATGTTGGGTTTAATATTTAAAGTAATTACAAAATTAGTGGAAGATTAGAAAAATGCATGAAGCTTGTGGAAGCTTGTGGATGCATTGACTAAGTCCACTAAGTTTGTTTTTACTTTGGATATTTGTTAACCTAACCATCACACTTAGCCATGATTATTTCTCTATATGAGTTAGTATATGATACTCATTCACCCATGGTTAGCTCACTCACTTGATCATTATCTTTCTCTTTTTATTTCTTCATCTTCATCCTTGAGCTAAAAAGCTCTATAGGGTTTGATCCATAGTGAGAAACATTGTGAGAAACTAAATTCTAAAGTGAACCCACTTCCTATTTCTTCATCCTTTACTAGACCAGGACTTTAGTTTAGGGTGTTTGCTTCACTAATTCTCTAGTTAGTGAAGTAGTAGCTTGAGTTGGTATTCCCTCGACGTAGATCATCTTCGGCCTCGAAGACTTCAAGCAAGGACGCATATTTCGCCTCGTGAAGCCATGCAAGAGCCCGGGAGAACCATGATCGCAGCGAAGGGACTACGACAAGGAGCTTTAGAAGTGAAGGACCGATATACAATAGTTGTATTTCGTATTCACTTAGTAGTAAATGTTATTTACTTGCATGTATAACTCTAATTATCTAGCAAAGAACTTCTTTAAGGTTGTTCGGCACGGCTAAAATTTTAATCGGGCATGGTTGATGCCTTGTAGACCCTTGTTAGAGTGCCTAGTAATCCTACAGTGGTATCAGAGCCAAGCTAGAGCATTAGGCGACGTGTATACGAAGTTAAAACTCCGATCGAACCCCGATACGACGATTTGAACCCCTCTCTGGACATTTTTTAAAAAAACCGTGATTTTTCTGAATTAAAAATACTTTAAAAAATCAGCATGTAATTTTAAGCATAACTGTGCAAAACGATGATGTAAGCCATACGGACCGCCGCGGAACCGCGTCCATACCCTTCTTGGGCCGCGGATCCGCTGTCGTACAGTGAGCTTTGACTTTTCTTTTGGCACAGTAATGCCCGTAGCTGCTAGTTATATTTTATGGGTATTTTTTATCTAACTCAAGTGTTGAGTGTTCTGGGGTTTATTTTGTATTCGTTGATTCGATCGGAAAATTTAATTTCGTTATATTTTCCGGATATTTAGAAAGTATTAAAATGTTCGAACGGATATCATTAACTCGCTTTTTCCCGGCACGAAAAACTTTCAAGAGTTGAATTTTTCTTGGGTTTAGATCTTTCGGAAAAACGTCTCTTGAAGAACACAAACCTTAACTCGATTATGTGACCGTCTGAACCGCCTCTAAAACCTTTGGGTTTGGGGTAGTACAGCGTGCCACATGTGAGGCATTGGCTTGACCCTTCTACGGCTGGAACGTTGGTACTGTGACGTATTCTGGAATTTTTGAACTCCGCTCAAGTGTTGAGCTATTAAGTAAATCTTGGGTAATTGATTATTCGATCGGAAAGTTTAATACTGTCTATTTATCTGGAATGTGATACAATATGTGGAATTCATATAGTTAGGCATGAAATGCGAAGTATGTGATATTTCGGATTTATGATGTCTAAAGAGATTGTGGATTCCAAATGTTGTAGTTTTACACTTTCTTTTTGTTGGAGATAGTGCCCTCAGAGTCAATTATTGGATCACAGGCACGTGATTGCAATGATTGAGGGAAGACCTATCGCGGTAGGACAGTCTTACTCAAGATGATAGTATGCTATCTGGTTTATCTTTATCATCGTGTACTGCTTTAGGTGACCCTACAGGTCACTATTGCGCGTTGATAGAGCCCCTAGGATTCTTGCTTGACTGCCAGCAGTATGAGGGCGATCATATACGTGGGAGCTGGTAGTCTATAAGCACATCCTTAAAAGGTCCCTAGTTGTGGGAGTTTCGAGACAGGGCATCGATACTCCAGAGTAGACTAGTGTATACAGTCGAAACCCCGACAAAGGGGCGGTGGCCGGTCTCACAAGCCACAGGTGTCAGTTGGTTCACCTAAGATGTATACAGGTGCTCATTGGGTTATGAGTACACCGGACAGGACTCGCCGGGAACATGGTAGTTGGTCTTATACCTGACGTCAGATAGCAGTTCCCTGGTGACATGTGTACAGGTTAGTTCATCGACCTGAGGATCGTCATTTGTCTCGAGTGAGTTCCCACTGGACTTTGATTACTACCCTACCATGCTCAAAGGAGACGTACAAACAGGTTTTAGTTGGGTACAGTCCCGAGCCACATGGAGGCAGTGAGCGGATCTGTAGGGGTTCGTCTCTCCCGGTATTGGGGGTGAGGTGGCGCTGTATCTAGGAGAGCCATTACACGAAATCCTTGGCTAAGGCAGGAGATTTACTGGTAGGTATTCCAGTAGTATCTCAGGGTGTTCTGGGCTACACTCCGACACGACTTGTACCGCTTTTGGGGGTCTGACTTTTACCAACCCCTAGGCCCGCCATGCGATGCTCATAGACGAACGGACCGGACTGTACGGATATTGTCACTGACAGGCTCAGTAGGGTGTCAGGATGAGTTCGCTCATCGACGTCCCTTTTGGACAATAGTTGGTAGCCCGTTATGTATGGCTAATAACTCTGACATGCTAGTGGTTAAATCCACAGCCATAGTATTGACGAGTCTTTAGATTCCCCCACAAACCAGTTACTCAAATTTCGGGCGAAAAGCTGTAGAGGCCGTATGAAGATATCGCAGGGTTCGATCAGATACGTGCGGTATTGCACGGACCATGATCGGATGGATAATACTAGCGGGCTTTGGTTTAAGCCGGATCCTAGTATTGTACAGTGTAGATTTTGTCTCATTGCATTTGTATTCGGTCGGAATACAAATACGGGTATGTATATACAGTAGCGGGGTTTTCCTGTAATTTATTACGGGATCAGTTTTTTGGAGTTGCTAGTTTGATTTCCGTTTCGGCCATTTTCTTTGTATCTTTCCTTGGCCGGAAATGGTGGAGGAGGGCTTATTTGCAAGCATGCAAATTTGATTAGTGGAGGGTGTTATTTGCATATTGTTGTATCAAGATAATTCTACCACGCTTGACTTTCTTTTGCTTCATGACAGTTTTCATGATGGGTGTAGCTTTCATTGACTCCATGACTTCATGATTGCTTGACTTGAAGTGTGATGATGGATGATGGAGTGTTGGACTTTGATTGTGATCATTTCTTATTATCATGACCCTTTCTCTTTCTTGCATTATTCTTGTGGCTCCCTCATCCATACACCCCTCTCTCATTCTCACTCCCTTCACCATGAGCATGGCCGGCCACAACATGAGGGGGCTGTCCCAATTTTTTGTGGTGGGATTTTTGGTCTTTTTGCTTCACAAAAATCCCATAGCTCCATCTCCAAAAATATATTTCTCATTCCTCCACCAAAGGCAACTTCCACAACCCCAAAGAGACATAGAGTTCTTCAGTTAACCTACAGCATCCTTGGGCACGTCGGCTCGCCAACTTCGTGCCCGAGTTGCCTCGGTCCAGAAGTGGGAGCCCGTAAAAGAAGCCGGCGAAGTGGTGCCTTTCCGACGAGGAGTTGAAGACCGGAGATTCCGTGGGGAGATCGGGACGACGACGAGAAGACCGAAGGACACGGATCGCTCGGTATATCTCTCTACCCCTTCTCTTGTTAGCTAGGACTATGTTAATGGCCCGATCCGGGTTTAATGTGCGCGGTGGTGCCGGTTCAAAAGTTAAAGTAAATTATCGTTTCCGCAATTTGGCCTCGGATTGACGGCCGGGGCGCCGCCGTGCACTTACATGGTATCAGAGCCACGCCATTAACCTAGTCTGGCTTGCTCTAACGTGTTTACAAGTTCGATCGATCGGATTTTCAAAAACCGCATTTTCAAAAGCATCAGTTTCTGTCGAAATATTTTTAGCTCGAAAAAATTTTAAGGTGGTTGCAGAAACGTGTGCAGGGAATTCTAAGACTTCTGTTGAAATTTGGTTGCATGACGTCATAATTCCACCGCGGAACCGCGGCCAAACCTATGCATTGGCCGCGGTTCCGCCGCGACCTTGACTCTTCTCTGCACCAAATTTTCACAGTAGGCTTCTGACTTGAAAATAGGGTTTTTGGAACATTCTTTTTGGGCCCAGAATTTTTTTGAGTGCTACAGTAGTGCTTGGGGCCCACTTGGGAAAATTTGGTCGATCGAATATTTTAAACATGTTAGTTCACAGTATTTACAATATATCTGGGACCGTGAATGTCATTTGATCGGTAAATCCTGTCTAACTGCTATAGCCCTTTTAGATGGATTTGCGAACATGACATTCACGTTGATGTTCTGTGTTGTGCTGTGATGTTGCGGATTGGTCGTGGGGGATAGCCTGGATGCAATGATAGTACAGTTTGGTTGTATATGTACATTTGATATTGCGGGGCGAGCGTCCGACATGTGGACTGCCGTCACTGCCTGTTTGTATATTATTCTTTTGGGGCACGACTGGGTGAGGTCGATGTACCCGTTGTATGTATATTTTACATTCTGTACTAGGATTACCCCGTGGTGGGGTGCACGGATAGCCGGGTTGTAGAGGGAAACGGGCCCGCATCTCATGGCATTGAGACGGAGAGGGTTTCACTCTAGAATTGGCGGGCTATTCGCCGCACCCGTAGGGGGTACAGGTTGACCCACGAGGGGTGCCCAAGTTACCGGATTCCGTGAAGTGCTGGGTGGTCCATTCACGTTGCTGAAGGGGGCTGCCTCGCTTCAAGTTTTGGCGGGTAACTTGCCGCGCCCGTAGGGGTCTAGGATTTCATTGCACAGGCTATCCACACGACCAGGGGAACGTCGGGTTTCAGTAGCGGCTCTATGAAACCCGGGGATCCCAGATATCTGTATTATTCTGTGATGCTTATTACATTTCTGTGATGTTGCATTTTATCACGCCTTGAGCGAATATTATATATTGATATATATACTAGTAGATGTTGTATATGTTTTGCAACCGCGCTGCTCCAGTCCCCGCTCTGTCGTTAGTTAACTAACCTAACGAGTAATGACGGGACCCAGTGGCGAATGCGGATGGCATATACTTACGTCATTATTTCCGTTCTTTATTGGTGTGATCAATTGATGGGACTGCATTGATTCGGATCAATGCAAGTTAAACAAACCTATTCTGATGTTGTTGGAACACTTTTCAAAAAGCTGTTATTGCAAGGACGTTCACTTTTGTTTTGCATAGTGGTATTCAGTTGGAATATCCTGCACCTCAGTCGACGAGGCAAGGGCCGAGATCCCTTCACCGGGAGTGACCCCTTGGACAGAAGTTTGCGTCAGGGCAATAACTTCACTATAGCCGATTACTTTTGCTTTGCATCGTGGTATTCAGTTGGATTATCCTGCACCTCATTCTACGGGGAAAGAGCCGAGATCCCTTCACCGGGAGTGACCTCTTTAGCAAAGGTTTTCGTCACTATATTTTTATAAAGCTATCCAGTTCCTTCAACGATATCAAGTTCATTACGTTAAAGGTTTTCGCCAGAAACCATTTGTAGCCCTCTATCATTTCGGTTAAATATTCGGTAGTATTCAAGCTATGTATTTTGACCTCACGCCAAGGCATGGTGATTGGTAGCTGCCGGATATTTATCTGTTGCATAGATAGATGCGTTGGTTTGGGACAGTCGTACTACTATTTTGGCCTACGTCAAGGGTATGTACGGGTGGGTTCAAATTAACCTGGATAATGATGGGCAGAACTTCACATGTGACTTATGATATTTTGACCTCACGCCAAGGTCATAAGAGCATGGGGCAAAAATCCACATCGGGAGTTTCTAAAGAAACTGAGACTTTCCAGATATGCGCATACCTTCTGGAGTGTGATAATGTGAGCGGATCCCGTCACGTTATCATGTGATGATAGTTGGATCCCGATTCCCACTGATGAGTTGGTTTACTCCTCGGGTGATCCCGACTAATTCTTCTTTCAGGTTTGGAGGAGAATTTGTCGGTACAGTGGGAGGTTTCCAGATTAAATAAATTAGTAACCATTCCGATCTAGGTTAGAGTGCACGCTGAGTGTTTCTTTTCTCTCTCTCTTTGGCAGCGACCATTGACCCGACCCTAAGACTATGACTCAGTGACCAAAATTAACCGAACCTTCTTTAACACTGGTTTTTGGATTGTCAGAGTTGCAAACCTCATTGCCACTCCTACTTTTACCCTTTTCTCCAGGATACCCCGTATTACTACGAACGTCCACTTCCATTGGACAAAACCATCGTATGGTTATATACGAACTCGAAGGAATTTATTCGAGGATGGTTTCCGGTTCTGGAGAAAACGGATAGGACTATTCAGTTGTCTTTTCCTTTTACCTTCTCTCAGGTTGCGAGTACTCCTTGGTTTAGGAGATAGTACACCTATTACGCAAATTGGATAGTCTTCTTCCAAACCATAGGCAGGTGCCGACCGGTAGGGAATGAAGAAAACCAATTAGCCTAACGATGGTGTACAGAAGGTATTAAGTAAAGACATATCAAGGGATTAGTAAGAGAGCAAAGTAATCTGCGACTGCTATTCACGACCAAACCAAGTATTTCATTACCATCCCACTTCACCTTTGCATTTCTACAGGACACTTCGTATCACTACGAAGATCCACAGTTTATTGGATACTCCATCGTTTGGTTATATACGAACTCGAAAGGAACTTGTTCCAGTTCGGGGATGGATTCTGTTTCAGGAGAAATAGGAATAAGGTTTATTCAGTTGTCTTTTATCTTCATCTTCTCTCGCATTGCGAGTGTTCCTAGGATTAGGACAGTACACCCATTATGCTTATTGGATAGTCTTCTTCCAAACCATAGGCTGGTGCCGAATGGTAAGGAAGGAAGAAAACCATTTGGCCTAAAGGGGTGTACAGAATATAATGATTAAAGACATATGAAGGGATGAGGAGAGATGGCATAAAAATATACGGTTACAGTTGTGAATCTGGATAATGGATGAGGCATTACTAGGAATACCAGGATACCCCTACGAAACATTTCAACGTTTCAGTTTTGCTGTGTACTGTTAAAGGAAAACTGATTTCCCAATCAAATCTTGCTCCAGGGTATGAATTTACCAGGTAAGATTCTCACATTCGTATGGTTTTACAGATGATGAGTGGGAGTAAGTTATTGGGAATTAGGTGATTGTCCTCATTATATCGGAATTCGTTGTAATTGGTGATATTTGAGGAAATCGCCTGGGTTATTTGCTGGACGGAAAATATTTGGTTTTGAATATCCGCTGTCATGCACCAATTTCAAATTGATACATCTGTACGTCTATTTTTATAGAGTGAGATATACCTTTTTGAAATTATGTCCATGACATTTACCTATATCAGTGGATGGTTAGGTAAGGAGCATTAAACAGCGGTGTAATTATTCTTAACCACAAGTACAGTTTTCAACCTACGATACACAGGGATTGAGTTATCAGACTCAAGGGACTTATACAGAGTATTGTATGTTGTCCACTGTCCATTAGGACAGAGGGGTTGGTCCTCGTACTATATTCGGCTTACTTATGACTTCTCTAGTTTTTAGACAAGTGTTTCGTAGAAATACAAGGTCCAAATTTTGAGAAGTTATAGGTATATGAATAAAGTAGAGAACCATGCATTACAAGTATCAGGATTCTTCAAGGTGATCGAAGATGTGTATACCTGTGTATGGTATTCAGTTGATAGTAATGATTTTGAGGAACTTGCTTTTTTTTTCTTTCAGATTACTCGTAATTGGAAGCATTCCTAAGTTGAGTAATGCTGATCGGCCTCTCTCCATTTAGTTAACATGCACTGGAGACAGCTGCATGATTTGAATCGGGTTCAATTAAATAAGTGTATCTGGTTCTATATTGGATATACAACAGTTCATATCTTAACGATGTTAAGGTAAGGGGAGTTGTCCGGCTTATGCTTCAAACCAGATTCTGGATAACTCAAGGCACGTTTCTGTAATGGCTGTTTGTGGGTTGACCCAGGCTATGACGAGGGTTGACTTTCTACCATCTGGAAGATCAATAGTGATATTGTTCTTGACTCGCCACAGTTTCAACAAAAATGGATTTTTTCAGAAAACAGTAGTGAGAGTATGGTAGAACTGTAAGTGATTCCAGAACCGCAGACGATTACTGAAAATTTGATAAGAACCTAAAGATTCAATTTGGTTTGACATTCCATTTGCCACTCCGCAGATTTGGTGGGTAACATCAGGCACCCGAGAGGTACTCCAGTAGCCTCAAGGACGGTGGCAGAGAGGTTCTTGTTTACCCAGACTTGCCATTGCTGTTGTTTCAGGCTGCGAGACCCGGCAGGAGGATGAGTATAGCGTCGTTCTAAACTATCTTTAGAAGTGTACGTGTATATGACTCTGCCAGAGGGTTGTCGTATTCAGTGGGAGCAGCGGAAGCATTGGTGGACAAGTGGCTTTTGTCTATTTATAGACTAAAGCAGATATAGCGGAGATTGATCATCTATTTCTGATGTGACAGTCATAGGTTTGACTTCATCAGAATAGAGGATGGATCTGTTAAGAAGGTAGTAGGGCGTGATGTCCTGGTATTTGGATGACATACACAGAGTAGGAAGTGATATTCCTATACTACAATCGGTTATACTTTGGTCGTCACACAGTGGTTTCTCCACATGGGACTTGGACATTATATCAGACATTCTGGTTACTGGAGATATGGTTTTAGATCTAGATTTGGGTAGTTTCCCAATCATGGTACTTAGACAGCATTCTAGAGGTGCTTTAGAATGGACGACTCCTGGCATGGTGGTGTACCTACAGGTGATGGAGTCACCCTCTCTAAAGGTGTCTTACAGACTAAAGGGGAGAGAGATGTGCATGATTGGTAGATCACTTGCTTAGGCAATTGAGTAAATCATGAGATGTCAAGTACCACACCAGATGTTGTTTTTGCACTAGATGCAATAAGTTGACATTGATCCAATCCTGGAGAAACAGTTGGAAGAAGTTTTAGAACATAAGTGGATGTTCTAGGGATATGATAACGACAGCCTCATTCAGGAGACAGTTATCATTCCAGGCTTCCAAGGTGACCTGGATGACAGATATGTTGTCAGAGCTATAGTTTTCCCTCTGACGAGGGGCGGTATTATGGACAGATGGTCCAGGAGGATACTGAGGGAGGCATGGCGCAAGATACTGATTAAGTTCAGTTGACGATACAGTCTAAGAAGTTTGGATTTGGAGTTCATTTATGAGCTAGGTCTCATCAGACATCCAGACACATTCTAAGACAGGTATTGCTCATTTCGGGAGATGGAATTCTCCACGAGCTTGAGATATAGAGAGACATAGAAAGAAACATCAAGGCGGATCCACTCACTGAGGCTATTCCTCGAACGCAATATTTTCGCAAACGGGTTTTGTGAGACTGATGAGTAGAGAAGTTGGGTGTTCGGTATAACACGGGCTGTGAGTATGCGAAATCGCAATAATTATCCTTGAGTGCAAGTGGGAGATTATTGGAGATAGTGCCCTCAGAGTCAATTATTGGATCACAGGCACGTGAATGCAATGATTGATGGAGGACCTATCCCGATAGGACAGTCTTACTCAAGATGATAGTATGCTATCTGGTTTATCTTTATCATCGTGTACTTCTTTAGGTGACCTTACAGGTCACTATTGCGCGTTGATAGAGCCCCTAGGATTCTTGCTTGACTGCCAGCAGTATGAAGGCGGTCATAAACGTGGGAGCTGGTAGTCTATAAGCACATCCTTAAAAGGTCCCTAGTCGTGGGAGTTTCGAGACAGAGCATCGATACTCCAGAGTAGACTAGTGTATACAGTCGAGACCCCGACGAGGGGCGGTGGCCGGTCTCACAAGCCACTGGTGTCAGTTGGTTCACCTAAGATGTATACAGATGCTCATTGGGTTATGAGTACACCGGACAGGACTCGCCGAGAACATGCTAGTTGGTCTTATACCTGACGTCAGATAGCAGTTCCCTGGTGACATGTGTACTGGTTAGTTCATCGACCTGAGATCGTCATTTGTCTCGTGTGAGTTCCCACTATACTTTGATTACTACCCTACCACGCTCAAAGGAGACGTGCAAACAGGTTTTAGTTGGGTACAGTCCCGAGCCACATGGAGGCAGTGAGCGGATCTGCAGGGGTTCGTCTCTCCCGGTATTGGGGGTGAGGTCGCGTTGTGTCTAGGAGAGCCATTAAACGAAGTGCTTGGCCAAGGCAGGAGATTTACTAGTAGGTATTCCAGTAGTATCTCAGGGTGTTCTGGGCTACACTCCGACAAGACTTGTACCTCTTTTGGGGGTCTGAATTTTACCAACCCCCTAGGCCCGCCTTGCGATGCTCATAGACGAACGGACCGGACTGTACGGATATTGTCACTGACAGGCTCAGTAGGGTGTCAGGATGAGTTCGCTCATCGACGTCCCTTTTGGTCAATAGCCGGTAGCCCGTTATGTATGGCTAATACCTCTAACGTGCTAGTGGTTAAATCCACAGCCATAGTATTGACGAGTCTTTAGAGTCCCCCAAAGACCAGTTACTCAAATTTCGGGCGAAACGCTGTAAAGGCCGTATGGAGATATGGCAGGGTTCGATCAGATACGTGCGGTATTGCACGGACCATGATCGGACGGATAATACTAGCGGGCTTTGGTTTAAGCCGGATCCTAGTATTGTACAGTATAGATTTTGTCTCATGGCATTTGTATTCGGTCGGAATACAAATCCGGGTTTGTATATACAGTAGCGGGGTTTTCCTGTAATTTATTACGGGATCAGTTTTTTGGAGTTGCCAGCTTGTTTTTCCGTTTCGGCCATTTTCTTTGTATCTTTCCTTGGCCGGAAATGGTGGAGGAGGGCTTATTTGCAAGCATGCAAATTTGATTAGTGGAGGGTGTTATTTGCATATTGTTGTATCATGATAATTCTACCACACTTGACTTTCTTTTGCTTCATGATGGGTGTAGCTTTCATTAACTCCATGACTTCATGATTGCTTGACTTGAGGTGTGATGATGGATGATGGAGTGTTGGACTTTGATTGTGATCATTGATTATTATCATGGCCCTTTCTCTCTCTTGCATTATTCTTGTGGCTCCCTCATCCATACACCCCTCTCTCATTCTCACTCCCTTCACCATGAGCATGGCCGGCCACAACATGAGGGGGCTGTCCCAATTTTTTGTGGTGGGATTTTTGGTCTTTTGGCTTCACAAAAATCACATAGCTCCATCTCCAAAAATATATATCTCATTCCTCCACCAAAGGCAACTTCCACAACCCCAAAGAGAAATAGAGTTCTACAGTTAACCTACAGCATCCTTGGGCACGTCGGCTCGCCAACTTCGTGCCCGAGTTGCCTCGGTCCAGAGGTGGGAGCCCGTAAAAGAAGCCGACGAAGTGGTGCCCTTCCGACGAGGAGTTGAAGACCGGAGATTCCGCGGGGAGATCGGGACGACGATGAGAAGACCGAAGGACACGGATCGCTCGGTATATCTCTCTACCCCTTCTCTAGTTTGCTAGGACTATGTTAATTGCCCGATCCGGGTTTAATGTGCGCGGTGCTGCCGGTTCAAAAGTTAAAGTAAATTATCGTTTCCTCAATTTGGCCTCGGATTGACGGCCGGGGCGCCGCCGTGCACTTACACTTTTCTGCGACCGTAAGTGTAATATGTGATATCGCCGGTTTCGTTGCTATATGTCAACGACAATTGGGATGCGCATATTTACTTACGTTGATGACATGTGATGTTATGTGTTGCTGGATATGTTATATTGGATCGTCGTGTTCTGAATAGCCTGGGGTTTTATGTGAGATGAGGGTTTTTTTTTTCATTCATGTAAAATTAAATGTATGTAATATTCTTTTATTGCGGCACTTCCGGGATGAGGTTGATGTCACCATTTGTATATTATTTACTTTTCCGCACTAGGAAAGACCCAAGGAGGAGAGCACAAGTAACCGGGTTCTAGAGTCCAGTGGGAGACCAACTCGAGGAGTCGAGTCCGGGTCTCCTAACTCTAGAATTGGTAGGGTTGCTTGCCGCTCTCGTAGGGGTCTAGGGTTATGGGTTTGGCTATTCATCGCGACCGTGGAATCCGTGTTTTATAGAGGCTCAAAATAAAACACGGACGTCCTAGTATATCCAATGTTTCATATGTTTCATCTGCTACGATATCTGTGATGTGATCATTTGATATGTTGTGATAAATACTGTATATAGTATATATGATATATTATATAGACGTTACTTATGTTTTACACCCGCGCTAGCCCTGCCCCGCTCTGCCGTTAGTTACCTAACCTAACGGTGCACAAGGGGACATCGAGGCGAATGCGGATGGCATAAGTGTACGTCGTATTTATCTGTGATGTTTGGGTGACTTAAATGATGGGACTTCATTAATGTGATTACTGAAAGAAAAGAAACCTAAAAGATGTTGTAGAATCAAATTTTCAAAAAGGGTAGCTACAGTTTTTGCTTTGCTAGCGATATATATGATATATCCTGCACCTTATTCGATGAGGAAAGAGCCGAGATCCCTTCACCGGGAGTGACCTCTTTAGCAAAACTGGCAGATGGTACAACACCCGGTTTGTTTTTGATTGCTTTTGGAGTTTTTGCTTTGCATAGCGATATATATGATATATCCTGCACCTTATTCCATAAGGAAAGAGCCGAGATCCCTTCACCGGGAGTGACCTCTTTAGCAAAACTAATGAAAGCCTCAAAATCACTCCTTTTCAAAATTCACACGATTCTACAACGATATCAAGTTCATTACGCAATAGGTTTTCAGAAAAACCTGTCGTAGCCCTCCGTCATTTCAGATAAGTCCTGCTTAGTATTCGTTCTGCGTTTGTTGACCTTGTCAAGGCGTATTGTGCGGTAGCTGACTAGTATTTATCTGTTTATGCATATGATGCAGATTGGATTAGGGTAGTCGTACGGCCTTGTTGACCTTCTAGGGTCGTGCTGGTGGGTTTAATTCAATCAAGAAATGACGGGTTGAACTTGATTTACGGTCTATGGTTTGTTGACCTTGTCAAGGTCATAGATCGTTTGGAGCAAATATTATCGGGAATTTCAAGTGTTGAAATTTGCAATGAGATTGCATACCTTCTATGAGATAGTTGGATCCCGATACCCACTGCGAGTAATTGTTACTCCTGGGAGAGTTTTACACAGGACAATTAGCCGATCAAGTAGGTGTCTAGAAAGGTGTCAACGGGGTTACGCCTCTGGGAAAACGAGGTTTACTTTAATTAGGTTCGTGCGAAAGCACGGGGAACATCCCTCAAAGTACCGACACTGGCCTGGCTGAAAGATTGGCGAAATTGTAGGGTGTAATTAATCCCGGCTAGTCTTTCCTTTAAGGGTTTGAAGGAAGATTTGATAAAAACAGTGGGAGCCATCCTGATTAGATAAAATAATAACCAATCTGATCTTGCAAGAGCATACGCTAAAGTGTTTTTCTTCTCTCTCTCTAGGTAGCGACCATATCATGCCTTAATCAAGATAATAATATGGATGTATTGACCGAACCCGCATGTTATACTATGCTGGGGAACGTTGGTTCCGTTCTTTCTTATAAGAGTTATAGGACTGGACAGGATATAGGGGAATACCAGGATTCCCATGCCACCCGAATGAAGAAAGTACATGTTGATGCATTTTCTTCAAGTGAGTTCGTTACAGAGAACTGTTTCTCAGTTCACTCTACGTCCTGGGTATTAGATACCGGATCGGGATCCCATATATGTAATATGTTACATGGGCTACGTAAAGGTAGGGAACTGGGAGAGGGTGATCATTCCTTAAGAGTAGGGAATTGTGAAAATGTTGCAGCCAAAGCAGTTGGCGAATATCACCTTGTGTTACCAAATGGTAATACGTTGGTTCTGAACGAATGCTATTACATTCCAACCCTAATATGCAATCTTATATCAGTTTCTTTATTGAGCAAAGAAGGATATAATTTTGTAGTACATGATGATGTTATGAACATATTCCTGAATCAAAAGTTGATTGGATCAGGTTCGTTATTTAATGGCATATACGTTCTCAATCAAACTACAGTCCTTAATATACAAAACACACACAAGAGGAAGAGTTCAGAAATGAACGAATCCTTCTTGTGGCATTGTAGACTTGGTCATATAAATGCGACACGGCTAGCTAAGTTGCATAAGAATGGATATTTGAAACCGTTCGAATTTTCATCTTATGACACTTGCCAGCCATGTCTCAAAGGCAAGATGACCAAAACTCCGTTTACGGGACACGGAGAAAGAGTTACTGAACTCTTGGGACTGATACATAGCGATGTATGCGGTCCAATGTCTACACATGCCAGGGATGGTTCTTTGTACTTCATTACATTCACTGACGATCTTTCAAGATACGGACATGTGTTCTTGATAAAACACAAGTCTGAAGCTTTTGAGAAATTTAGAGAATATAAACAAGAAGTCGAGAACCAAACCGGGAAAAGTATTAAAATCCTTCGATCTGATCGAGGAGGTGAATACTTGAGCAATGAATTCCTGGACTTCCTACAAGAGAATGGGATTCTCTCTCAGCTGACTCCATCATATACACCACAGCACAACGGTGTATCAGAACGGAGGAACCGCACCCTATTAGATATGGTGCGCTCTATGATGATCGCAGCTGAGTTACCTATTTCCTTCTGGGGGTATGCGCTAGCGACTGCCATACATCTATTGAATATAGCCCCCACCAAATCTGTGCCTACCACTCCATATGAGATATGGAAAGGGAAGAGACCATGTCTAAACTATGTTAAGATATGGGGTTGTCCAGCCTATGTCAAACGACAAAATCCGGACAAACTCGAGGCACGGTCTGTTCTATGCAAATTTGTAGGATATCCCAAGAATTCACAAGGGTATATCTTCTACCACACTGAGGAACAAAGGGTGTTTGTTTCTCGGCATGCCACCTTTTCAGGAAAGGAATTTCTTGCAAAAGAGATTTGTGGTCATGAGGTAAAAATGGAAGAGGTTCCAGCTACAAAAGCTGCAACAGAAGATCTGGTGGAACAAGAGGATTCGGTAGTTCCCGATGAACCCCAGCCACTCCGTCGATCTAGTAGGGTTCCTCACCCACCTGAGAGATACTACGGTTTTCTCATGGATGGTGGGAGCGAGGATTGCATCATGGAGGATGATGACCTAAATAGTTTCGAGCAGGCCATCACGAGTGGGGACTCAGTGAAATGGCTGGATGCAATGAGGTCCGAGATGGAATCCATGTACACCAACAAAGTATGGACTTTGGAAGATGCTCCTGAAGGGGTAAAACCCATTGGGAGCAAGTGGATCTTCAAGAAAAAACTTGGTGTAGATGGGAAAGTGGAGACTTTCAAAGCTAGACTTGTTGTAAAGGGTTTTCATCAAAGACCAGGTGTGGACTATGACGAAACCTTTTCTCCAGTGGCTATGCTTAAATCCATCCGGATCATGCTTGCCATCGCTGCATATCGTGACTACGAAATCTGGCAAATGGATGTTAAGACCGCCTTTCTAAACGGTGATTTAGAAGAGAGCGTGTACATGACTCAGCCAGAGGGCTTCATAGCTAGTGGGAGCAGCGGGAAGGTATGCAAGCTGCTTAAATCTATTTATGGATTAAAGCACACATCGCCGAGTTGGAACATCTGTTTTGACATCGTTATCAAAGAGTTTGATTTCGTCAAAAACGTAGATGAACCTTTTATCTACAAGAAGGTGGCAGAGAGTAAGGTTGTCTTCCTCGTATTGTACGTGGACGACATACTCTTGATAGGAAATGACATTCCTATGCTGGAATCGGTCAAGCTCTTCTTATCACAAAGATTCTCAATGAAAGATCTAGGAGATGCCTCCTGCATACTGGGAATTATGATCTATAGAGATAGATCTAAAAGGATATTGGAATTGTCCCAATCCAGGTACATTGACACCATACTAAAGAGGTTTAGTATGGAAGAATCCAAGCGTGGGAACTTACCCACAATCTCTGGACTCACTCTCTCCAAAGAGATGTCTCCCAAAACTGATTTGGAGAGAGCTCGCATGCAAGGGATACCCTATGCTTCGGCTGTAGGCTCTATCATGTACGCGATGCTATGTACCAGACCCGATGTAGCACACTCACGAAGTGTAGTGAGTAGGTATCAAGCTGATCCTGGAGAGAGTCACTGGATAGCTGTGAAGAGCATTCTCAAGTACTTGCGAAGGACTAAAGAGATGCTCTTGGTGTATGTTAACGGAGAACTCCAAGTGGGGTCCTTTACCGATTCGAGCTTCCAGAGTGATAAGGACGACTCTAAGTCGCACTTGGGATTTATCTTTACCCTTTACGGAGGGGCGGTTAGCTGGAAGAGTTCCAAGCAGGAAACCGTGGCAGAGTCAACGATGGAGGCTGAATACATCGCTGCCAACGATGTTGCCAAAGAGGCTGTCTGGATCAAGAAGTTCATTACTAAACTTGGAGTGGTTCCATCCATTGAGCATCCAATACCTTTGTATTGTGATAACAATAAAGCGGTGGCTTTGGCCAAGGAACCCAGGTCCCATCAGCGATCCAGGCATATTCTAAGGCGGTATCACCTGATCCGGGAGATAGTAGATCGCCGGGAGATCGAGGTCAGGAGGGTTGACACGAAGAACAACACTGCGGATCCACTCATGAAGGCCATTCCCCAGATACAGTTTGAGAGACTCTTCGGGATGCTTGGTATGCGATACCACAGCAGCTGGCCCTTGTGCAAGTGGGAGATTGTTAGTTGTATGTATGCCCTAGAGGCCAGTATTGTACAGATGATGTATATTATATTGGATGCTTGGACATATATAGAGAGGACTTTCTTGCTCGATATGATAGTATGCTATCTGGTTGCTCTTTATCTTAACATGTATACTTGTCTCTTGATACTGTCTTATAGTTACATATTGGTAAAGCCCTTAGGATGTATACTTGACTACCAGGACTATGATGCAGATCATACTAGTGGGGCCATGGTAGTCCATAAGTACATCCTTTAATGTTCCTAGTCGTGGGTGTATCGAGACAGGGCATCGATATACCAGAGTAGACTAGCGTATACGCTTCTCGACCTATGAGATGGGAGATGGATGATCCCATATCCATTGGTGTTTGACATCAGAGATGGTATACGGATGCTCAGTGGAGACTGGGTATACTGGACGGACTCGCCGAGAACTCCCAGATGGTATTATACCTCACGTCAGATGGCAGTTCTCTGGTGACACTTGTGCAGGTTAGTCTGTAGACCCGAGATCATCATAGAGTCTTGTGTGATTCCCACTGTGCTTTGATTTCCACCTTACCACGACCAAAAGGGCGTGCAAAACGGTGGTTTTTGGGTACAGTCCCGAGTCACATGGAGGCAATGAGCGATAGGAGGGGTTTCGTCTCTCCCGGTATTAGGGGTTGATGTTGCGCTGTGCTCGGTTGGCCATAACAGGGAAGTCCCTGGCCAGGGCAGATTTAGAGATTTACTAGTAAGTGTTACCAGTGGTTTCTCGACCCGTTATGAGCCTCACATCGGCACGACTTATCGGTTATTGGGGTCTGATGTTTACCACCCCTAGACTTGATATGCTACATATCAGACGAGGAGACCGGACTGTACGGGAAGTGTTACCGTTAGGATTTTACAGGAGTTGGAGCGGGCTTGCTTGCTGATCTTCTGATCGCTCAATACCCGGGTAGCCGTTACGTCCAGCTAGTACCGCTGACGGCTTATGGGTGCTTGATGTGATCATCACCTACTGCCGGCGTATTGACGAGTATTTAGAGTCCTACATAGAGGTTTTACTGGCTCAGGAAAAACGAAATAGGAGCGCATATGTGATATGTGCGGGACCGAGAATAATGCGTGTATGTGATACCGTATTCTATTCTCGCGACTTTTTGTATCGGTCGGTTATATGTGATATAGCCGGGTTATCGAATTAAGAGTTGATTCGATAAGTCGATACATTGGATGTTAGTCGGTTATATGAGATATAACCGGATTATTAAGTCAAGTGTTGATTTAGTAATTTAGTGTATAATTGTATATATGATATACTAATTTACATTAACTAACATTTGTTCACTTAAGGATTTTTCTCACATGTGCACAACTTTAATATATATGTGATATATATTAAAATGTGTTTTCTTTTTGTATCATGGTTGTTGATACAACATTCATGGGTGTATGAGACTTACACCATGCTATTTTTTATATTGGGTTTAATATTTAAAGTAATTACAAAATTAGTGGAAGATTAGAAAAATGCATGAAGCTTGTGGAAGCTTGTGGATGCATTGACTAAGTCCACTAAGTTTGTTTTTACTTTGGATATTTGTTAACCTAACCATCACACTTAGCCATGATTATTTCTCTACATGAGTTAGTATATGATACTCACTCACCCATTGTTAGCTCACTCACTTGATCATTATCTTTCTCTTTTTATTTCTTCATCTTCTTCCTTGAGCTAAAAAGCTCTCTAGGGTTTGATCCATAGTGAGAAACATTGTGAAAAAATAAATTCTAAAGTGAACCCACTTCCTATTTCTCCATCCTCTACTAGACTAGCACTTTAGTTTAAGGTGTTTGCTTCACTAATTCTCTAGTTAGTGAAGTAGTAGCTTGAGTTGGTATTCCCTCGACGTAGATCATCATCGACCTCGAAGACTTCAAGCAAGGACGTTTCTTTCGCCTCGTGAAGCCATGCAAGAGCCCGAGAGAACCATGATCGCAGCGAAGGGACTACGACAAGGAGCTTTAGAAGTGAAGGACCGATATACAAAGGTTGTATTTCGTATTCACTTATTAGTAAATGTTATTTACTTTCATGTATATCCCTAATTATCTAGCAAAGATCTTGTTTAGGGTTGTTCGGCACGGCTAAAATTTTAATCGGGCATGGTTGATGTCTTGTAGACCCTTGTTAGAGTGCCTAGTAACCCTACACTTATGACCTTGACTTTGGCCAACAAATCATAAGTAACATGTTAAGTTCTACCCGTCATTTTCCAAGTTAATTTGAACCCACCCGTACCTACCCTTGACTTTGGCCAACAAGGCAGTACGACTGTCCCAAACCAACCCATCTATCTATGCTACATATGAATATCCAATAGCTACCAATCACTATGCCTTGACTTTGGCCAACAAACACAGCTTGAATACTATTGACTATCCATATGAAATGACGGAGGGCTACGAATGGTTTTGGCGAAACCGCGAACGTAGTGAACTTGATATAATCGAAGGAACGTGATAGCTTTTAAAAGGAGTGGTTCAAGATCCGCGTTTTAAAAGTTTTCTGTTTTGAAAAGAAACCGAGTGGTTTTGAAATTGTTCCAACGACTTAACTTTGGTTTATTTTCTTGCATTAATTTAATGCGTCCCATCAATTAATCCTACCATTGCAGAAAACAATAAAAATATGACGTACGCTTATGTCATCCGCATTCGCCACGGGGCCCCGTCATCACCCGTTAGATTACTTAACTAACGACAGAGCGGGGGCTGGACTAGCGCGGATGCAAAACATAAGCAACGCCTACTAGATATCATATATAGATATATACATTCGTCAGATGCAATGATAGCCAATCCAGATCACAGATGAACACATTGGATATGCTAGGAATCCGCATTTCATTCGAGCCTGCAACGAAAGACGGATTACACGGTCGCGATGAATAGCCAAAACCCCACCCTAGACCCCTACGGGTGCGGCAAACTACCCGCCAAGTACCCGAAGTGAAGCAACCTCCCTCAACAACGTGAGTAGGCCACTCGGCACTTCAAAGTACCCGGTAGTTTGTGCACCCCATATTGGGTTTATCCTGTGAGCAAAAACAGTAAAAGAAATAATATACAATGGCGGCTACAACCTCATCTCGGATGTGCAGCCATAAAAATAATATTACATCAATTTACATATTACATCAAATGAAAGATAAAGAAACTCTCATCTCACAAAACCCCGTCTATTCATCCGCGACAATCCAACAAGTTCATATACACAATCCAACAACATTACAGATCACAGATATGCACAACCCCCACTAATCGATGTATAGTGATTAGTCGACGTTCAGTGCATATATCACATTACAGATATAACCATTTAGCAAAAGTTTGTAGAACTTCGATCAAAATACCAATTTGTAACTACCCCAAACACAACATTGTTCTCTGGATAATCTGGGCAGAAACAAAATATCTTAAAAATCACAAAACAACAAACTGAACAAACTGCAGGAGATCCGAGTTGCGGCCGAGTCAACTCGACCGCGGATCCACGGCGAAACGCTTGGTTTCGCCGCGCTTCTGCGGCGCTTTGACTTAGTCGTGGGCTCGTTTTTCCAGGTTGTTTCTAAAATACCCTGCATGGATTTTTAAGGTATGTGGAAATATTTTTAGGGCTGTTTTAAAAATCGGCAGAAAGTATGAGTTTTTGACATATTTCGCGATTGTTTTTCGGATCGAAGTTCTAAACACTTTGCTAACATGCTAGTTGTTGTTTAGCTAGGCTCTGATACCACTGTAAGTCCACGTTACCCACCCCGGTGCTTACGGGGAGGCGGAATAGGTAAAAACAATTTTTTAACGCATGGTAACATGGACTATAACTAGAGGATCTTTGCTAAACAAAAACTAGCAAACTAACTACAAGTTTAGCTACTCGGTTAGAAGGTTATACCTAAGTCTTGAACTCCTTCTCTTCTTGCTCCTTGGAGTGGTGTGAACGGCTCTTCCTCTTCGTCTTCTCTTTGCCGAAGAAAGATCCACCCGAAGGCATCTACCTTGAGCTCCTACCTCAACCAAGAGGCAACTAAAGTGCTTGGCTTGCTAAACCTAGAACCCTAGAATGAGTAGAGTGAAGTCTTGATGGTTTTATCTCAAGAGCTCATGGTTCTCAACACATGAGAGATGAGAGCTTTGAGAGAAAGAGGAAGAGCTCAAAAACATGAGAGAGAAAGAGCAAGAGAGAATAATCATCCTTTTGCAACCATACTCTTATATGAGAGAATTATGAAATAATAATAATAATTAAATAAATTGTGATGGTTCATTTGGAATGACCATTATCATTTCACATTAAATGAAATTTGCAAGAATCAAGAAGCATCTTTCATATGAAATGATGATGGTCAAAATGTCAACAAAAGTCAACCGGTCAACCAAAGTCAAAAGTCAACAAAAGTCAAATGGTCAACCTAACCATGGCACAATTATCCTTAATTAATATCATTAATCATATCTCTCATTCTCATTAGGGTTTGGAAAAAGTCAACGGTCAACAACCCTAATGAGAATCCTCTGCCTCTGTCAACTGTGCATACACACCGGCATCCATGTTCCGAGAAACACGAATACAATGAGACAAAACCAATCCCAAAACAAATACTAGGATCTGGCTTAAACCAAAGCCCGCTAGTAATAACTGCCCGGACACCAAACGTGCACAAGTGCTCGGATGTGAACGAACCTCGTCGCAAAACCATGCGACCTCTACTCTGTTTTGCCCAAAGGTTAATAACCCTCTGTGTGGGACTCTAAACACTCGACAATACGCTGGCAGTGGGTTTAACCACAGGCCGCAAGCGGTACTAGCTGTACCTAACGGTCCCCAGGTAGATGCCGATAAGAAGACTGATGAGGCGAACCCATCCGAACTCCTACTGAGCCTGAATATAACAATCTCTGTACAGTCCGGTCTATTCGTCTGAGAATATCGCATGGTAGGCCTAGGGGGCGGTAAATGCCAGTCCCCTAATAGCGGTACAAGTCGAGTCGGAGTGTAGCCCAGAACACGCTGAGATAATACTGGGAAACCTACCAGTATATCTCGCTTGCCCTGGCCTGGGACTTTGTGTAATGGCTCTCCTAGACACAGCGTGATATCAACCCCCAATACCGGGAGAGACGAATCCTGTCTAACCGTCACTGCCTCCAAGTGCTTCAGGACTGCACCCAACTGCTACCTGTTTGCACGACTCATTTGAGCCGTGGTAGGGTAGCAATCTAAGAACAGTGCGAACACACTCGAGGAGAAGTGACAGTGTCAAGTCAGCGGACTAAGCTGTACTCATGTCACCTGGGAACTGATAACTGACGATACCCATAGTACCAACCAACAGTTCCCGACGAGTCTTGTCCAGTGTACTCGTAACCTAACGAGCACCCGCATACTTTCTCAAGTATGACGTATTAATGGCTATGGGACAGACCATCTCCCCTACTGGGATGAGAAGCGCATACGCTAGTCTACTCCGGAGTATCGATGCCCCGTCTCGATAATCCTACGACTAGGGACCTGTATAAGGATGTGCTTGTAGATTACCCAGCCACCACTAGTGTGACTGCCATCACAACGCTGGTAATCAAGAAAAGATCCTAAGGGCTCCACTAATGTGTATAGGCGATATGCTAAAAGAAACACATGCACACATTAAAGTAAAACAAACCAAGTAGCATACTACCATCTTGAGCAAGATTTTCTGTACAACTGTGAATATCCCAAGCTTCCATTAAGTAATATACAAACTAGTATGATACAGTAATGGCCTCTAGGGCATATACACTAACACAAACAACCTAAACTAATGGGCTAGATTAGAGTAGCTTGATGAAGTAGGAGATTTGCTCACTAGAAATTATTTTCTATTTTCCTTTTCCAACTCAAGTAAAACCCTAGAGAGAGAAGGAGATGAACTTGGATGTTATGTGAGAATAAACCATAAGCTAGAGATAAGATTGGGTTGAATAAATATCTAAGAGTAAAAAAATGAGGTGATGAGTCATGGCTTCTCAATGCTTCTCCAAGTATCCAAAGCCATGACTCATTTTCCACATTTTCTATTTTTCTTAAAAAAATAAATCATCCCAATAATCTTTAGTCTAGAGTGATTCTCATACATCCGAATCATATATATTATCAACCATGATACAATATCAATTTATATATAAATATATGTATATATCACATATATAGTTATATATATAAAGATAAGAAAATTTAAAGTGAGCTAATATTAGTTAATATATATATATATATATATATATCAAATATATAAATATTTATCAAATTATTAAATCAACACTTGATTCAATAATCTGGTTATATCATATATAACCAACTAATATCATATATATATGCATATCAAAACATTAAATCAACACTTGAGTCAATAATCCGGTTATATCACATATAACCGACTAATATTCAATATTAGATATTAAATCAACAATTGATTCAATAATCCGGTCATATCATATATAACCGGCCAATATCTAATATATATACATAAATTAAATTATTGAATCAACACTTGATTCAATAATCCGGTTATATCACATATAACCTAACCGATATCAAATATCGCTAGATTTAAATACGGTATCGTATTTAATCAAGCTCCCGCACATATCTCCATATGTGCCCTATTTCGTTTCTCTTGAGCTAGGAAACCTCTGTGTGGGACTCTAAAGACTCGTCAATACGCCAGCAGTAGGTAATGATCACATCAGATACACATAAGCCGTCAGCGGTACTAGCTGGACGTAACGGCTACCCAGGTATTAAGAGAATAGAAGATCAACATGCAAACTTGTCCAAACTCCCGTAAAGCCTATAAGCAACACTTACCATACAGTCCGGTCTTTTCGTCTGATATGTCGCATATCGAGTCTGGGGATGGAATCGTCAGACCCCAATAACTTGATAAGTCATGCCGATGTATGGCCTATAACCTTTCGAGAAACTACTGATAACACTTACCTGTAAATCTTATCAGCCCTGGCCAGGGACTTGCTGTTATAGCCAATCGAGCATAGCGCAACATCAAGTCCCAATACCGGGATAGATGAAATCCCTCCTATCGCTCACTGCCTCTATGTGACTTGGGACTGTACCCAAAATCCACCTGTTTGCACGACTCCTTTGAACCGTGGTAGGAAGGAAATCAAAGCATAGTGGGAACCACATAAGACACTTGACGATCTCGGGTCTATAGACTAACCTGTACATGTGTCGCCAGAGAACTGCTATCTGACGATAGGTATGGTACCATTTAGGAGTTCTCGGCGAGTCATGTTCGGTGTACCCATTCTCTAATGAGCATCTGTGCACAATCTTTGATGTCAAACACCAATGGTTATGGGATCAACAATCGCCCCATACAGGGTCAAGAAACGTACACACTAGTCTACTCTGGAATATCGATGCCCTGTCTCGATATTCCCTCGACTAGGAACTATTAAAGGATGTGCTTGTGGACTACACAAGCCCCACTAGTATGATATGCATCATAGTCCTGGTAGTCAAGCCTACATCCTAAGGGCATTATCAACATGTATCAGAGAGACAGTAAACTAAAACAAGTATACATGTTAAGATAAAGAGCAACCAGATAGCATACTATCATGTCAAGCAAGAAATTCCTATATATATATATATATATATATATATATGTCCAAGCATCCATTACAATAATGGCCTCTAGGGCATACATATACCTAACAAAAGCATGACACCGTCTCTTCAAGAGTCTATCAGGAGCTATGTGCCGCGCAAAAGCAGCGGGGAAAATCTAGAAAAGAAGCGCCGGCACCACTGAAGAACCCGGTCAAACCAGTCGTCCTTAATCTATTGTCCATTACCGAAACAGAAGGGGCACAATAGCGGTCCACGAAATCAGCTGCTAATAATGAAAGGACAACCGGATATGTTGTCCACACAGTCTACATGGCGGGCACGCGTTCCAGCGACAACCTTCACAGCAAAAGGAAGGATGGGGCCACCACATCCCAAGCCCAATCTGGCTTGAATGTGGTTGCCGCTTCCCAAGATCAGCCGCCTCTGCTGGATGATGAAAACCCTCTCGATGAGGCCGATAGGCAGAAAGTCCCCTCAGTCGATTTAGAGTCAAGCTCGGACAGCGAGGAAGAGCCGACTTTTTCCCCCAGGACCGCAGAGCAAGAGTTGCTTCAAGAGCTCCAAAAATAGCTCAGGAGGAAAGATAAAGAGATGGCCAATCTTTACTCCAAAATCGACGACTTGAAGAATGTTGTGATACAGCTCACGGCTCAAATTGCCGGACACCCTCCAATCAAGCTCGAGTTTCCACTCATGAGTCGGATGATAATGACCCGTAGCAACCAATGCCCATACCTTTAAGTCTAAGTATGGGCGAGCCGCATGAAAGCCGGCCACATTCCACTTCTGTGGACGCCTTGGCCTTGGATGGCACTATCCCGCTAACACAAGATCGGATAATGGATTTGGTCACCAGCAAGGTTAAAACATTGGTGGCCAAAGTCGAAGCTCAGAAAGAAATTGTCAGAAGTGGGCGGCCATATCCCGCACAATACGATCTGACCGAGTTCCCCAGCGGCTACGTCATTTCTAAGTTTGGAAGATTTGACGGGACGGGAAACGCAAATCAGCACGTCATCCACTTTAAAGCGTCGTGCGGAAATACAGGGGGCAATGATGCACTCCTTCTACGTCAATTTGTCAATAGCTTGACCGGTGTCACTTTGACTGGTACACGAGCATACCGGACGGTTCCGTCACTACTTTTGCCCAAATGGAGTCTCTGTTTCGGTAAAGATTCATGAGTGTCAGCGATAAAATCTCCATTGCTGACCTTATGAGGACCAAACCGGGGAAGAACGAAAGCAACACGAACTTTATCGCCCGATGGCGTAATCTCATGGTCAAGTGATAACCGTCGCTGGAACATGACCAGTCCGTCAGTCTTCTTATTGGGAACCTCAGCAATTGGATGGTCATTGATTGTAATAATATTCTTGTTTGTGTAAATCAAATCAAATAGTCCCCGGCAACGGCGCCATTTGATTGTAATAATATTCTTGTTTGTGTAAATCAAATCAAATAGTCCCCGGCAACGGCGCCATTTAATTGTAATAAATTCTTGTTGTGTATATCAAGTCAAATGATCACCGACAACGGCGCCATTTGATTGAAAAGAATTTGGATTATGTCGTATTAGAAAATAGATTTTAGAAATCACAACCAAAAATTATTTTACCGCAATCAACTACGACGTCGGATGTAGATTGTAAGTGAGTGCGGATCGTCCACAGGGACAGTGTAATCGTTCGTCTTTTGAATTAGATGAGTCGAAACTTTAAAGAAAACAAAACAAAACAATTCATGATTTAAAGAATTGAAGTTCAAGAATTAGAAAAATCTAGATCTAATAACAAGAAAAAGATAGAATCAAGAATTGATAGTTTGTTGATTTTTCCAAACCAAATATCAAGAATCGAAATGAGGCCCGTAGGAATCGATCGGATCTATAGATGTGATGCAATCTCAAGATGACGTATTCTTATCCTTCGATGAATTGATACTAGATCGATGATGATCGACAAGAATTAGGGATTTCTAGTGAAACTAGGGTTTCATCTTATCTCTTGTTCTTTCGTCGATATCATTCACATTCTATCCTCTAGTAAATTCAAGAAACGATCGTAGATCCCTAATTTCGAGCGATCACAATCAAGAAAGTATCGCAACGAAAGTAGGTCATCGATTCTTGAACTTGCTAGGGTTTACAAAACTCGTAGGACTTAAAAATCGTTTTGAGATTTGTTACATCATCTTTCTATTGATCGTCTCGGCTCCTTAACGAGCGGAGTTTTACTCAAACATCATAACAAGAACACCAATTACAAATTGAGATCTAATCATGATGCAAGAATTAAAAGAAAGCAAGATTCAAGAATTTCACCATTTATTTATATCAACAATTTCGTTACATTCGCTCAAGAACTACAAGAGGAAGAACTCGATCGTCGATTTGGCTTCGCTCGTCTCCGTGAGTCACGGATCGGCTTGGATCACTTGCCCGATTGAAGATCGGCTCGGCTCCTAAAAGGTTGAAGGGCTTCTTGCTTGATTGGTACTCAAGATCTTGAATTTGGAGTGGAATTAGGGTTAGGGTTTCGCACAAGCCTTGTCACTAGACTTGTGGAAGAAGATGAAGAATTGAAGAAGACTAAAGATTATTGAACTAATGCAGAACAACCAAAGATTGATTACCTAAAGATTGATTAACCTTTAACCCTAGGTCTTGGCTTCTATTTATAGATATCCAAACCCTAGATCTAGGATTTCAAATTTTAAGTTTCCCTCCAAAAGTTTGTTGAGGAAATTTGAATTTCCCTCCAAAAGTTAGTTAGAGGAGAAGCTTCTAGATGTGATTAGTTAGGAGGGAGCTTCTAGAAGAGGTTAGTTAGGAGCTTAATTAGGATTAGCTTTGCTTAATGATCTTTGCTGATCTGGCAGAAGACTCGAGGGTATTCTGGTACTTGACATATCATTCTGAGCTGCTGGGACTGAGAGAGGAATTATGCCTTAGAATTGAAGTGTTGACGTGGCAGAAGCGCAGCGGAACCGCGGCTCAAACCGGCTCCCGCCGCGGTTCCGCGGCCATGTTGGAGGCTTGGGGCTTGGGACTTCTGGTGATGATTTGGGCTGACTTGTGGGCCTTGTTTTGATATGTTGAATTTTATATCTCCTTCTGAAATGCTACCAGATCTGAAATCATTGAGTTGGCGTATTTTTGATCAGCTTCTTTTGACTTTGCTCCTGCAATTTCCTGCACAAATCTCGATACAAGTGTTGCGCAAATACAGAGATGATGCGATGCCATGAAATGCGGTTAATTTCCCTTAAAGTGTCGGTTTAAAAGTCTAACACATGAAATCTGATATTTAACGACTGATTTGCTAATATGTGAAATATGAATACCGAACACTTCTAAATGTGTGCAAAAGATAGGGAAATTGCCTTGTTAAAAATACATTATTTTCGACTGATCAAATTCCCCCAAACTTAATTTCGATCGTCTCAAGCGAATTGTTTTATTAAATAGAGAAGGAGAAAATAAAGAAATATAAAAACTAACTAGCACACTTTCGTAGGCAATACGATTGCACTGAGCACGTGCAACAAGCCTTTAAACCTCTAGGTGTCCCTAGTAGGAGGAGTGTTGTCTCCTGAGGGTTTTCAGCGGATTGCACCCACAAAATCCAATAATAAAAGTAAGATCATGAATATTTCATTTAAAGAAAAGAATCTTAAAAGAAAAGCCTTGAAAATTAGGGTTTTCAACTAAGCTAGCTTTTCGGTTGTCATGAGCCCTATCTTAATGGTCATGAAAAGATGTTAGAAATCACGTCCTCCCTCAATAAAACATCGTCTTATTCTCCATTCCTATCTTTCTTCCAAACATCGATCATATCACCCTGCATGTGTGTAAAGACATCCCTACACCCGGAGAATTCAATTCAAGCTATCATACTCTTACCCATCAGTCTCGGTACTTTTTAATTAATGAATATTTAGGATTGCTCACACACTTTCATGCGATCGTTAATACTTCTTGAGGTACTAACCGACCAATTACTCATGTGCTTGCTTATTTGGTGTTTTTCCTCGTCTTGCACCACCTCAAGCATAGCAGCGACTCCCAGACCAGTTGGCCTTAGGGCACTAGGTGAAGAGGCACCCTCGCTATATTTTTTTATTGCTGCCTTGGCGATAACAAAACCAGTGTTCATTTTTATCACCACTTTATATT
Source organism: Agapanthus africanus (assembly GCA_030015575.1). Taxonomy (NCBI): domain Eukaryota; kingdom Viridiplantae; phylum Streptophyta; class Magnoliopsida; order Asparagales; family Amaryllidaceae; genus Agapanthus; species Agapanthus africanus. Next base: position 274,749,337 of record JASDDO010000012.1, read on the forward strand.
TTCTTCATTTTTTATTTCCTACATACTTTTGGTTTTAAGACAAGAGCATTTCAAGGTATTCTCTACTATCCCAGGCTTTAAGACGTGTGTAAGTGCGAATAGCAGGGTATCAACGTTCAAAATGTTTGGCTTCCAGAATAGAAACTATTTTTCAGACTTATTTTTATCCTCAGATTAGTGACGTCCTTCATCTTACTAACCCTTGGGACAACGGCTCATAACTACTTATTACTAGTTCGTACAAGAAAACTTCTAATTTTCTTGGTTTTCTTAAATTTTTCTAATCTCATGGATGTAATTTTTCACTATCTAATCATTTATCATCTTATTTATGTACAAAAAAATGTTTTTATCTTTTTGAACTTTTTTTAAATTTTTATAGGTTTTCAAAATGTTTTGTGCTTATGCAAAGTGATATGCAAATGATGCGAAAATAAGAACAAACCTCCCCCAAACTTGTTTTCAACTGTGTCCTCACTGTTGCCATCTGCTAAATCTCGAAAAACCTGTAAGCTTGGGAGGAATTTATTAGTGGGGGCAAAATATTTAAGTGAAGACCTTCCCCCAAACTTATTTTTGGCTCAAAATTTTGTAAAATTTTTTCTTTTCAAGAGCCAGAAAAATGCCCCCCCAAACTTGAGTTATGCAATGTTAAGCTTTGAAAATCACATGAGGGGGTCAAAAATCAATGGTCGATGCCAAGCTCTGCAAAGACCAAAAGTTAACACCAACCATTCAAAAATTTTATCAATGCAGTGCTCTGGTTGGTGGAAGAAGAAGTGGGGAAAGGGTAAGTGGTGGAATAGAGTGTGTGTGCGTCTCGTTTTGGAGAGACGATGCAGTGAATGTGATGGATTGCTCGCATTCTTTTTACAATTCAGAAGAAGGGGTGGAGGTTCAATTTCAATGTTTGGGAGATGATTCATCTCAACACCTGTGTCATTCAAAAATGCGAGTTCATCAGCGAAGATCTCCTCAAAAGTTCCATAAATACCCCGATGAATAATGTCATCACAAAGTGCGGGGTGATCTTCAGACTCTAAAAACAGTTCATAATCGGTGTTAGTTGTTGACCCGGACATCTCGGTGGAAGATTCCGTATGTGTATGATACATAATTGGGTCAAACAATAACATATGAAAAGAGTCAAGATCGGTATCAGGAGGATCATCAAATTCGCTGCTGTCGACATCCATTAATTCGACAGAACAGACCTGAGCAGTAGGTTCGGAGGGTACACTTCCCAACTTGTAAATGTTCAGCTCTATTGACCTATTCCCGAAAGATAGGGTCATAGAACCATTACGACAGTTGATTATTGCATTGGAAGTGGCTAAAAAGGGGCGACCTAAAATCACTGGAATTTGATTCCGTGGGTTCGCTACAGGCTGTTTATCAATTACAATAAAGTCCACACGGAATATGAATTCCCCGATTTTTATTAACACATCCTCCAGTTCACCCCTAGGTTTAGTGATTGATCGGTCAGCCATCTGGAGAGTTATGCTCGAAGGCTTTAACACTCCGATACCTAGTTGCTCGTAAACCGAATATGGAAGCAAGTTAACACTAGCGCCAAGGTCTAGTAGAGCACGGTTGATGTGTTTTTCCCCGATAGAAATGGAAATAGTAGGACAGCCAGGGTCCTTACGTTTCCTCGATAATTGCTGGGGGAAGGCCGTGTCTACTGTTTTTTCCATGAAAATCTTCTTGGGCACTTGAGTCTTCCTCTTCCTAGTGCACAAGTTCTTAAGAGTTTTCGCATAGGACGGAACTTGTTGGATGGCATCTAGGAGAGGGATGTTGATGTTAACTTGCTTAAACATGTTCATGATCTTCTCCATATGTGGATTTGATGTGTTAGCCCTTAACCGATTAGGATAAGGTGCTTTAGCAATAAGCGCTGGGTCCATCATAGGAGAAGAAAGTGGGTGTGGAACCGATCCCAGAATAGAAGTGGGGATCGTCCGTGGAGGAGTAAAAGAGGTGGGCTGAAGTGGCGAGCCTTTTGGGAAACGAAGAATAGGCTCGGAAGAAGGTGGTGGGGTAGAAGAACAAGGATCAGAACTAGAAGTGTGTGTGTGAGGAAAGGTCTCAGCCGGGGTGTTATTGATTGATTTTTCTGTATCATCAAACTCTTCCCCAAGGTGATGGTCAAGCACTCTTTCAGATCTCAACGTGATTGCATCCACATGATGTGAATAGCCAGGATTGGGTAAGGGTTGAGCTGGAAGTTTCACTTTCTCTCTTGCACTCATTTCGGCTTTTAGTTGTGCAATTTGTGCTTCCATCGATTTGATATTCTCATTTTGAGAGATAATGATCTTCATCACATTCTCGACGGAAGATTGCAAACTTGCCGTCCCTTGGATGGATTGTTTCATGAAAGTATCCAAGGTTTGTGCTAGTGCAGAGGTACTATCTGTACCAGTCAATTGCAAAGGACTAGACGGTGCAAAAGTGTTGGCCGGATTTTGAAAGTTTTTTGCTTGGAAGGGGTGCTGACTCAATTGAAGTGGTGGCTGCTGTTGTGGTGGAGGGACCCTGTAAGTCTATGCTAGCGCTCCGGCAGTCTACAGACGCCAAATGCGGAAGAAAAACTTTTTAACTGGCGCTATCGTATACTTTAACCCGGATCTGCCATTATTGCTAAACTAACAAACTGTAAAGAGTGTTGAAAGGTTATACCGAACGATCCGAGTCCTTCGTTCTTTAACCATCATCCCACGCTCCGATGCGGCTGCTTCGATCTCGTCGATCTCCGATATCCTCGTCAAGGTGGCACCACGTCGACGATTCTTTAAACGGGCTCCCGCCTCTGACTTGAGGCAACTTGGTCGTCAAGTTTGCTAAAAGAGACGACCAAGAATGATGTAGAGAATGAGTAGTTGACTTTGTCTCACTTCGTCCAAATCCGTGGACGATCGGTTAATGAAGTTGCCGTGGGAATCGGGTGATGGAATGAAATGAGCTGTGAAATTCCATACACCGAAAACTATCATAATCTTTTAAAAAAATGAATCAAGCATCAAAATGAGAGAGGGGAGGGGCCGGCCATATATAGATGGAGGGAGGTGAGTGTAGGAGAGGGGAGAGTGACCATAAGAACAAAGCTTCTCACAAAATATCCTTAGCTAAACAAGAATCATTAAAGCTAAAGCATGACTCACTTAAACACCTCATCAAGTCATTAATGCAACCATTAATGTCAAGATGAGTCATTAGCCACCTCATCATCCTTGTCATCTAATCTAGAAACTTCTAGAAGATTCAACACTTATCTCAAGAAAAGATAAATCCGTCTTTAACCGAATGTTAAAAGACGGCTGATAGAAAACTGGAAACTGGCAATTTCCAAAAGTGATCTTGAAACGACTTTCAGGATAACCCCGTAACTGTATAAAAATACCCGCATTTGTATTACGACCGAATACAAATGCAACTGAGACAAAGATATTATACCTACTCAATATAATACTCGGATCTGGCTTAAACCAAAGCCGAACAGTATCATCTTCCCGAAAAATAACACGTGCGTAAACGCACGTGCATTTTCCGAACCCTGCCATAAAACCATACGGCCTCTACAACGTTTCGCCCGAACTTGGGAAACTGTCTGTGGGGGACTCTAATGACTCGTCAGTACCCTGGCAGTGGGTTTAACCACAAACCGTCAGCGGCACTAGCAATGCGTAACGGCTGCCCATGGACTGACCTCAAGGGAGGCTGATGAGCGAACTCATCCAGAAACCCTACTGAGACTAACAGTGACAATGTATATACAGTCCGGTCCGTTCGTCTATGAGTATCGCATATCTTCCTAGGGGGCTAGTAACGTCAGACCCCCAATAGCAGTATAAGTCGTGTCGGAGTGTAGCCCGGTAACACCCTGAGATACTACTAGAGTATCTACCAGTAAATCTCCTGCCACGGCCGTGGGCTATGTGTAATGGCTCTCCTAGACACAGCACGATCTCGCCCCCAATACCGGGAGAGACGAATCCCCTGCCGATCCGTTCACGTGCCTCCATATAGCTCGGGACTGTACCCAAAAACTACCTGTTTGCACGACTCCTTTGAGCCGTGGTAGGGTAGAAATCAAAGCACAGTGGGAACTCACACGAGACAAATGACGACCTCAGGTCGATGAACTAACCTGTAAACATGTCACCAGGGAACTGCTATCTGACGATAGATATAATACTAACTAGCAGATTCCCGGTGAGTCCTGTCCGGTGTACTCATAACCCAATGAGCACCTGTATACATCTTAGGTGATCCAACTGACACCAGTGGCTTGTGAGACCGGCCACCGCCCCTCGTCGGGGTCTCGACTGTATACACTAGTCTACTCCGGAGTATCGATGCCCTGTCTCAAAACTCCCACGACTAGGGACCACAATTAAGGATATGCGTATAAACCACCAACTCTCACGTATATGATCGCCATCATACTGTTGGTGGTAAAGCAAGATCCTAAGGGCTCTGTCAAAGTGTAACATGTAATCAGTCACCTGAACATGTACACGACTGATAAAGGCAAACCCGATAGCATACTATCATCTTGAGTAAGACTGTCCTACCGGTATAGGTCCTCCGCAATCATTGCAATCACGTACCTGCGATCCAATAATTGACTATGAGGGCACTATCTCCAACAATCTCCCACTTGCACTCAAAGCTAATTATTGCGATGTCGACTACTCACAGCCCGTGTGAAACCGAACATCCAACTCCTCTACTAATCAGTTTCACAAAGCCCGTTTGTAAAACTATTGTGTTCGAGAAATATCCTCAGTGAGTGGATCCGCCTAGAAGTTTCCTTCTATATCTTTCTTAATCTCAAGTTCACGGAGAAAGACATCTCCTGAATCGAGTAATACCTGTCTTAGAATATGTCTGGATATCTGATGGGACCTAGTTCATAAATGAACTCCAAATCCAAACTTCTTAGACTGTATCGATCACTGAACCTAATCAGTATCCTGCACCATGCCTCCCACAGTATTCTCTTGGACCACCTGTCCATAATACTGTCCCTCGTCAGAGGGAAAAACTATAACTCTAACATCACTCTGTCAACCATGTCAGCTTTGAAGCCTGGAATGATAATCGTCTCCCGAAGGAGGCTGCCGTCATCAAATCCGTAGAACTTGTACTTATGTTCTAAAACTGCTTCTTTATGTTTCTCCAGGATTGGATTAATACAAACTTATTGCATCTCTTGCAAAAACAAAATCTGGTGTGGTACTTGACATCTCACGATTGACTCAATTGCCTAAGCAAGTGATCTGTCAATCATGCACATCCCTCTCCCCTTTAGTCTATACGACACCTTTAGAGAGGGTGACTCTATCATCTGCAGGCACACCACCATGCTAGGAGTCATCTATTCTAAAAACCATTAGAATACTGTCAAAGTACCTACATTGGGAAACTACCCAAATCCAGATCTAAAACCATAGATCTAGAAACCAGAATGTCAAATATTATATCCATATCCTGTCTGGAGAAACAACTGTGTGACGACCACAGTACAACCGATCGTAGTATAGGAATTTTACTTCCTACTCTGTGTATGTCATCCATATACCATGACATCACACCCTACTACCTTCTTAACAGATCTATCCCCTATTCTGATGAAGTCAAACCTATGACTGTCACATCAAAATTAGATGATCTATCTCCGCTATATACTGCTCAAGTCTATAAATAGATATAAGCATCTTGCCCACTATGATTCCGCTGCTCCCACTGACTACGACAACCCTCCTACCGGGTCTCATATCCTGGAACAACAGTAGTGTCAATTCTTGGTAGATAAGAACCTCCCTGTCACCGTCCTTGAGGCTACCGGAGTACCTCTCGGGTGTCTGAGGTTACCCACCAAATCTGCGGAGTGGCTATTGGAATGTCAAACCTGATTGAATATATAGGTCCTATTAAATTTTCCATAATCGTTCGCGTTTCTGGAATCACTTCCAGTTCTACCATACTCCCACTACTGTTTTCTGAAAAAGATCCATTTTACTAAAACTGTGGCGAGTCAAGAACAATATCACTATTGATCTTCCAAATGGTAGAATATCAACCCTCGTCATAGCCAGGGTCAACCCACAAACAGCCATTACAGAAACGTGCCCTGAGTTATCCAGAGTCTGGTTTTAAGCATAAGCTGGACAACTCCCCGTACCTTAACATCTTTTAAGGTACGATCTATTCTATATCCAATACAGAAACTTTGGCACTTATTTAATTGGAACTAGATTCAAATCATGCAGCTGTCTCCAGTGCATATCAACTTAATGGAAAGAGGCTAATCGACATTACCCAACTTAGGAATCCATCCAATTATGAGTAACCTGAAAGAGAAAACTCGTTTCTCAAAACCATCACTATCATCTGAATACCAATCACAAGAATCTACATCTTCGATCTCTTTGAAGAATCCCGATACTTGTGACACCTGGTTCTCTACTTTATTCTTATACCCACAACTTCTCAAAACTTAGACCTCGTATTTCTACGAAACACTTGTCTAAATATTAGAGAAGTTATAAGTAAACAGAACATAGTACGAGGACCTACCCCTTTGTCCTGATGGACACTTGGACAACATACAATACTCTGTATAAGTCCGCTGAGTTAAACAACTCAAAACCTGTGCGTCGTAGGTTGAAAACTGTACCCTGGCGATTTCCTCAAATATCACCAATTACAACGAATTCCGATATAATGAGGATAATCACCTAATTCCCAATAACTTACTCCCACTCATCATCTGTAAAACCATACAGATATGAGAATGAAACCTGGCAAATACATACCCTTGGAGTAAGTGTCTAATCGGGAAAACAGTTTTTCTTTTAACAATGCACTGAAACATGAAAATGTTTCGTAGGGGTATCCTGGTATTCATAGCAATGCCTCTTCCATAATCTAATTCATGACTTCAACCGTATATTTTATTGCCATCTCTCCAAATCCCTTTATTTGTCTTTAGTCGTTACCTTCTGTACACCATCGTTAGGCTAAATGGTTTTCTTCCTTCCCTACCGTTCGGCACCAGCCTATGGTTTGGAAGAAGACTATCCAGTAAGCATAATAGGTGTACCCTCCTAAACCAAGGAGTACTCGCATCTCGAGAGAAGGTGATGATAAAAAACAACTGAATAATACCTTATTCTTTTAAAGGTGAAATAGTAGTGGCGATGAAGTACGCGGTTTTGGTCGTGAATGATATCAGTCGCAATTTACTTTGCCCTCTTTCTAATCCCTTTATTTTGTCTTTACATATTACCTTCTGCACACCCTACTTAGGCTAATTGGTTTTCTTCATTCCCTACCTTTCGGCACCTGCCTATGGTTTGGAATAAGACTATCCAATAAGCGTAATAGGTGTACTCTCCTAAACCAAGGAGCTCTCGCAACCTGAGAGAAGGTGATAATAAAAGACAACTGAATAAACCAATTCTATTTCTCCTGAACCTGGATCCATCCTCGAAGAAGTCCCTTTGAGTTCGTATATAACCATACGATGGATCTATCCAATGGAAGTGGATATCCGTAGTAATACGGGTGTTCTGAGAAATGCAAAGGGTAAAAGAAGGAGTGGCAATGACTTATGCAACTCAGACAATCCAAAATCCAGCATTTTAAGAAGGTTCGGTCAACCTGGTCACTGAGTCATAGTCTAGGGTCGGTCAAAGGTCGCTGCCAAAGAGAGAGAGAGAAAAGAAACACTCTGCGTGCACTCTAACCTAGATCAGAATGGTCATCACTTTATCTAATCCGGAAACCTCCCACTGTCCTGTCAAATTCACTTCCAAACCTAAAGAAGAATCAATCGGGATCACCCGAAGAGTAAACCAACTCATCAGTGGGAATAAGGATCCAACTCTCATCGCATGATAACGTGATGGAATGGATCCACGTTACTCATACTCCAGAAGGTATGCGCATACTTGGCAAGTTTCAGTTTCTTTAGAAACTCCCGATATGATTTTTGCCCCATGTTCTTATGACCTTGGCGAAAGTCAACAAATCATAAGTCACATGTCAAGTTCTGCCCGTCATTATCTTGTTAATTTGAACCCACCCGTATATACCCTTGACGAAAGCCAACAAGGTAATACGACTGTCCCAAACCAACACATCTATCTATGCAACAAATGAATACCCCAGCAACTACCAAACACTATGCCTTGACGAAAGCCAACAAACATAGCTTGAATATTACTGACCATCCATAAGAAACGGCGGAGGGCTACGGCTGGTTTTTGGCGAAAAACCTTTAACGTAATGAACTTGATCTCGTTGAAGGAACCTGATAGCTTTTTCAAATATAGTGGCGAAAACCTTTTGCTAAAGAGGTCACTCCCGGTAAAGGGATCTCGGCTCATTCCTCGTGGAATGAGGTGCAGGATATTCCACTGAATACCGCTATGCAAAGCAACATGTAATCGACTATAGTGAAGTTATTACCCTGACGCAAACTTCTGCCCAAGGGGTCAGTCCCGGTGAAGGGATATCAGCCCATGCCCCGTTGAATGAGGTGCAGGATATTCCACTGAATACCGCTATGCAAAACAAAAGGAAACGTCTTTGCAATAACACTTTTTAAATTTGTTCCAACATCATCCAAACAGGTTAGTTTTACTTTGCATTGATCAGAATCAACACAGTCCCATCATTTAATCACACCAGAAAAGAACGAAAATAAAATGTACGTATATGCCATCCGCATTCGTCGCTGGGTCCCGTCATCACCCGTTAGGTTACTTAACTAACGACAAAGCGGGGACTGGACTAGCGCGGGTGTAAAACATATACAACATCTAATAGTATATAAACCAATATACAATAATCGCTCCAGGCGTGATAGTATGCAACATTACAGAAAAGTAATAAGCATCACAGAACAATACAGATATCTGGGATCCCCGAGTTTCACAGAGCCGCTGCTGAAACTCGACGTTCCCCTGTCGTGTAGATAGCCTGTGCAATGAAACCTAGACCCCTACGGGTGCGACAAGTTACCCGCTAAAAACCTGAAGCAAGGCAGCCCCCTACAGCATAGTGAATGGACCACCCAGCACTTCACGGAATCCGGTAATCTTGGGCACCCCTCCTTGGGTCAACCTGTACCCCCTACGAGTGCGGCGAATAGTCTGCCAATTCTAGAGTGGGACCCCTCTGCCTCTCAAAGCCATGAGATGCGGACCCGTTGCTTCTCAGAACCCGGCTATCCGTGCACTCCGTCTCGGGGCAAAACCTAGTACAGTAATGAAAAATAGTACAACAGGTACATCGACCGCAACCTGGTCGTGCCCCAAAAGAATATTATACAATAGGCAGTGACGGCAGTCCACAAGTTGGACGCTCGCCCCGCAATATCAAATGTACAAATAAACTCAACCTGTACTACCATTGCACACTGCTATCCACCACGACAAATCCGCAACATCACAGCACAACACAGAACATCAACGCGAATGTCACGTTCGCAAACCCGTCTAAAAGAACTATAGCAATCTGACGCGGTTTACCGATCAAATGAAATTCCCGGTCGGAGATATAATGTAAGCACTGTAAACTAACATGTTTAAATTTCGATCGACCAAATATCATAAAGTGGGCCCCACGAAGATCTGTAGAACAGTAACAAAACCTGGGCCCAAACGATATATACCAAAAACCCTAATTTCCAGAGGAGAACACACTGTACAAATTTGGGAGCATGATCTCACCAAGTGGCCGCGGATGCGCGGCCAAACCATGGGTTTGGTCGCGTTTCCGCGGCGGCTTGGTGGAATCACGAGCCCAAATTTTGTCGGTGTTCTTAGAAAAGCCTGCTGAATTTTCTGTGATGTGTAAAATTAATTTTGGAACCCTTTTAAAATCGACAGAAACTGTCAAGCTTGGATTTTGCAGTTTTTGATTTCCGGTTCGATCGATGTTTTAAACGCGTTAGCACAAGTTAGTATAGCAAAATGGTGAGGCTCTGATACCACTGTAAGTCTACGCTAGCGCCCCGGCAGTCTACAGACGCCAAATGCGGAACAAAAACTTTTTAACTGGCGCTATCGTATACTTTAACCCGGATCTGCCATTATTGCTAAACTAACAAACTGTAAAGAGTGTAGAAAGGTTATACCGAACGATCCGAGTCCTTCGTTCTTTAACCATCATCCCACACTCCGTTGCGGCTGCTTCGATCTCGTCGATCTCCGATATCCACGTCGAGGTGGCACCACGTCGACGATTCTTTAAACGGGCTCCCGTCTCTGACTTGAGGCAACTCGGTCGTCAAGTTTGCTAAAAGAGACGACCAAGAATGATGTAGAGAATGAGTAGATGACTTTGTCTCACTTCGTCCAAATCCGTGGACGATCGGTTAATGAAGTTGCCGTGGGAATCGGGTGATGGAATGAAATGAGCTGTGAAATTCCATACACCGAAAACTATCATAATCTTTTAACAAAATGAATCAAGCATCAAAATGAGAGAGGGGAGGGGCCGTCCATATATAGATGGAGGGAGGTGAGTGTAGGAGAGGGGAGAGTGACCATAAGAACAAAGCTTCTCACAAAATATCCTTAGCTAAACAAGAATCATTAAAGCTAAAGCATGGCTCACTTAAACACCTCATCAAGTCATTAATGCAACCATTAATGTCAAGATGAGTCATTAGACACCTCATCATCCTTGTCATCTAATCTAGAAACTTCTAGAAGATTCAACACTTATCTCAAGAAAAGATAAATCCGTCTTTAACCGAATGTTAAAAGACGGGTGATAGAAAACTGGAAACTGGCAACTTCCAAAAGTGATCCTGAAACGACTTTCAGGATAACCCCGTAACTGTATAAAAATACCCGCATTTGTATTACGACCGAATACAAATGCAACTGAGACAAAGATATTATACCTACTCAATATAATACTCGGATCTGGCTTAGACCAAAGCCGACCTGTATCATCTGCCTAAAAAATAACACGTGCATAAACGCACGTGCATTTTCCGAACCCTGCCATAAAACCATACGACCTCTACAACGTTTCGCCCGAACTTGGGAAACTGTCTGTGGGGGACTCTAATGACTCGTCAGTACCCTGGCAGTGGGTTTAACCACAAACCGTCAGCGGCACTAGCAATGCGTAACGGCTGCCCATGGACTGACCTCAAGGGAGGCTGATGAGCGAACTCATCCAGAAACCCTACTGAGCCTAACAGTGACAATGTATATACAGTCTGGTCCGTTCGTCTATGAGTATCGCATATCTGCCTAGGGGGCTAATAACGTCAGACCCCCAATAGCAGTATAAGTCGTGTCGGAGTGTAGCCCAATAACACCCTGAGATACTACTGGAGTACCTACCTGTAAATCTCCTGCTACGGCCGTGGGCTATGTGTAATGGCTCTCCTAGACACAGCATGATCTCGCCCCCAATACCGGGAGATACGAATCCCCTGCCGATCCGCTCACGTGCCTCCTTATGGCTCGGGACTGTACCCAAAAACTACCTGTTTGCACGACTCCTTTGAGCCGTGGTAGGGTAGAAATCAAAGCACAGTGGGAACTCACACGAGAAAAATGACGACCTCAGGTCGATGAACTAACCTGTACACATGTCACCAGGAAACTGCTATCTGACGATAGATATAATACTAACTAACAGATTCCCGGCGAGTCCTGTCCGGTGTACTCATAACCCAATGAGCACCTGTATACATCTTAGGTGATCCAACTGACACCAGTGGCTTGTGAGACCGGCCACCGCCCCTCGTCGGGGTCTCGACTGTACACACTAGTCTACTCCAGAGTATCGATGCCCTGTCTCGAAACTCCCATGACTAGGGACCACAATTAAGGATATGCATATAAACCACCCAACTCTCACGTATATGATCGCCATCATACTGTTGGTGGTAAAGCAAGATCCTAAGGGCTCTATCAAAGTGTAACATGTAATCAGTCACCTGAACATGTACACGACTGATAAAGGCAAACCAGATAGCATACTATCATCTTGAGTAAGACTGTCCTACCGGTATAGGTCCTCCGCAATCATTGCAATCACGTACCTGCGATCCAATAATTGACTATGAGGGCACTATCTCCAACAGACCCTTTGGAAATGATTCGTGTTTGGAATCGTGTTATGAGATTGTGATTGGTTCCAAGCAAAGTTAGGGTGATTCCTCCAACCCTGATCATATGTGGAGGAAGATGGATCGTTTCTAGGTCTTTGAAATGCGGCATTGGTATGCTCATGACCTTGAAACGGACATTCTTCCGTCAAGTGAGACGGATCAGAACAACAGCCACATACAGTTTTGGAGAGTGATATTTGACTTAGGGCGGCTAAAAATTTATTTTCCATAGTCTCAAGTTTCTTTTGCATAGCCGAAATGTCAGCTCTAACTCCTATGGAAATATCATTGCCATCCCTAGATGATTGACCCACACCCTCCCACTGTAAAGATTTTTCAGCAAAATCTTCTAGAAATTTCCAGGCTTCCTATCATCTTTGGTCATGAAGTTGCCTTGACACATGGATTCAAGGGTCTGTCTTGTGTAAGGAGTAATGCCCTCATAAATGATTCGGCATAGTTCCCATCTCGGGATGCCGTGATGTGGACATTGGACTAACAGATCCTTGAAACGTTCAAGACATTTTGAAAATGTTTCATTTGGAAGCTGGGTGAATTGATAGATTTCGTTACGGACTCGAGCTGTCTTTTGATGTGGGTAGAATTTCTTAAGGAATGTTTTGACGAATTCATCCCAATTTGAAATGGAATGTGCGGTAGTGTTATATAGCCACTTCTCGGCTAAATCACACAAGGTGAATGGGTGAAGACGTAGACGTAAAGCATCCACAGAAAGCTGTGAGGTACCCATCATTGCGCATACATTTTCAAATTTCGTGATAAACACGTATTCGTCTTCAGACTCGAGACCGTGAAATTTTGGTAGAAGGTTGATGTATTGGGGTTTTATTTGAAAATTTTCCCCGTTGGCTGGTGGAGTGGAAAGACAGGTGGAAAGTGGGCCTCGTGTAGGATAACATCTCTCTTGGAGAGAGATGCGAGGTGGATTCTGCGCACCAACGAACGGCGGCAGGGTAGTGGAAAAGAAATTCGATGGAGGTGGATCCATCGATCTGGGTGTGGTGGTGGGTAAAAGAAAGGTAAATGTAGAAATACCGACTTTTGGGTCGATAAGGGAAACACGGACTTAACGGGCACTAGAATCCCGTGTCTAGCCTATCTTGCACTAAAAAGGGTTAGTACAAGTGGCAGCGTGAATTTATAATTAGGGGAATGATATGAATGCGGTGTTTGTTTTGAAAAGTGATACGGACTTTTGAAAATATGATGCAAGCACAAAATAAATGCAACACACACAACCCTAATATCTAGTGGTCACCTAGGTCAAACTCTAGACCGCACCTAACTGCCAAAAGACAAGTTGCAGGATAAAATCCTCCACTGCCTCTTTGTCCCCCTGTGGCCAGGTAAGTGCCAGGTAAGTGGGAAGGTACTCCACTACGTAAGTAGTGGGCCTAATTAATAACCACTAGCCTTCGACACACTTTCCTTAGACACCACAAGAAAATGCGGATAAGCAATGAATTACCCACGGCCTTCTTCTGTCCTAAGTGAGCGCGACGGTCCTTAGAGTCATCTCTAGATTTCTTTTAGTTAATTGGGGTAAATGCGGATGCAAGTTTGTGATTTTCGGGGCCTAGGAAGGGTAATGAACTCCCCACCTAATCTGGATTTGGTCGTGCCCCTTAAATTCCGTATTAATTATGCAAACAACCAAAAATCAAAACACGCACAAATTTTTTATTGCTTTTTGCGGTGCTGCGATTATTTGCAAAGAAATCTGCAGCAAAGTGTTATTTGGAGCAGACAGGGAAGAATATAAGAAAGTTAGAGACTCAAAGAGGAAAATTGGTGCAGTGAAGAAGCAATCTTGCCGCGGAACCGCCGCAATATGGGGGTATTTGCCGCGGAATCGCGGTGGAGTGAGGAGATCTCTGCACAAAATTTTAGGTAAATGCTTCTGGTGCTCCCCTTAGCTCTCTGGAATATTCAGAAAAAAATTTCCACAGCTCCAATGATTCCAGATTTCCTCGCAATCAAATCACAACACACGTATTAGGGTTTGTGCGAGTTTAGATCTAAAAATTATAATGGAATAAAATTTTCAACTCAAATTTCAAAATACGAACAATTAGCGGACTATCCCCGGCAACGGCGCCATTTGATTGTAATAATATTCTTGTTTGTGTAAATCAAATCAAATAGTCCCCGGCAACGGCGCCATTTGATTGTAATAATATTCTTGTTTGTGTAAATCAAGTCAAATGATCCCCGGCAACGGCGCCATTTGATTGAAAAGAATTCGGATTGTGTCGTATTAGAAAAAAAAATTTAGAAATCACAACCAAAAATTATTTGACAGCAATCAACTACGGTGTCGGATGTAGATTGTAAGTAAGTGCGGATCGTCCACAGGGACAGTGTAATCGTTCGTCTTTTGAATTAGATGAGTCGAAACTTTAAAGAAAACAAAACAAAACAATTCATGATTTAAAGAATTGAAGTTCAAGAATTAGAAAAATCTAGATCTAATAAAAAGAAAAAGATAGAATCAAGAATTGATAGTTTGTTGATTTTTCCAAACCAAATATCAAGAATCGAAATGAGGCTCGTAGGAATCGATCGGATCTATAGATGTGATGCAATCTCAAGATGACGTATTCTTATCCTTCGATGAATTGATACTAGATCGATGATGATCGACAAGAATTAGGGATTTCTAGTGAAACTAGGGTTTCATTTTATCCCTTGTTCTTTCGTCGATATCATTCACATTCTAGCCTCTAGTAAATTCAAGAAACGATCATAGATTCTTAATTTCGAGCGATCACAATCATGAAAGCATCGCAACGAAACTAGGTCATCGATTCTTGAACTTGCTAGGGTTTACAAAACTCGTAGGACTTAAAAATCGTTTTGAGATTTGTTACATCATCTTTCTATTGATCGTCTCGGCTCCTTAACGAGCGGAGTTTTACTCAAACATCACAACAAGAACAAAAATTACAAATTGAGATCTAATCATGATGCAAGAGTTAAAAGAAAGCAAGATTCAAGAATTTCACCTTTTATTTATATCAACAATTTCGTTACATTCGCTCAAGAACAACAAGAGGAAGAACTCGATCGTCGATTTGGCTTCGCTCGTCTCCGTGAGTCGCGGATCGGCTTGGATCACTTGCCCGATTGAAGATCGGCTCGGCTCCTAAAAGGTTGAAGGGCTTCTTGCTTGATTGGTACTCATGATCTTGAATTTGGAGTGGAATTAGGGTTAGGGTTTCGCACAAGCCTTGTCACTAGACTTGTGGAAGAAGATGAAGAATTGAAGAAGACTAAAGATTATTGAACTAATGAAGAACAACCAAAGATTGATTACCTAAAGATTTATTAACCTTTAACCCTAGGTCTAGGCTTCTATTTATAGATATCCAAAGCCTAGATCTAGGATTTCAAATTTTAAGTTTCCCTCCAAAAGTTTGTGGAGGAAATTTGAATTTCCCTCCAAAAGTTAGTTAGAGGAGAAGCTTCTAGATGTGATTAGTTAGGAGGGAGCTTCTAGAAGATGTTAGTTAGGAACTTAATTAGGATTAGCTTTGCTTAATGATCTTTGCTGATCTGGCAGAAGACTCGAGGGTATTCTGGAACTTGACATATCATTCTGAGCTGCTGGGACTGAGAGAGGAATTATGCCCTAGAATTGAAGTGCTGACGTAGCAGAAGCGCCGCGGAACCGCGGCTCAAGCCGGCTCCCACCGCGGTTCCGCGGCCATGTTGGAGGCTTGGGGCTTGGGACTTCTGGTGATGATTTGGGCTGACTTGTGGGCCTTGTTTTGATATGTTGAATTTTATATCTCCTTCTGAAATGCTACCATATCTGAAATCATTGAGTTGGCGTATTTTTGATCAGCTTCTTTTGACTTTGCTCCTGCAATTTCCTGCACAAATCTCGATACAAGTGTTGCGCAAATACCGAGATGATGCGATGCCATGAAATGCGGTTAATTTCCCTTAAAGTGTCGGTTTAAAAGTCTAACACATGAAATCTGATATTTAACGACTGATTTGCTAATATGTGAAATATGAATACCGAACACTTCTAAATGAGTGCAAAAGATAGGGACATTGCCTTGTTAAAAATACATTATTTTCGACTGATCAGTCATATTCTTATGTACAGCAGGCCTCAAGACGTTTCAAGGGCTGACCAAGAGAGTTCAAATGTTGGAATGCTCAAAGCAAGAGACTACCTCGGACTCTCCGAATGAAAAGCCTTGGAAGAGCAGAAAAGACGACAACCGTAAAAATGGGAACTCCAACAAGACCAACGCCTTCAATGCGTCTGACAATGAAGACAAGCGAAAGGCGGGCGGACAAAAAACGGACCGATCCCGAAAGCCAGTGCTAGGAGGAGAAGAGCCTTCTCTAGAGGAGAAGAAGAACAAGGTTTACTCTTTCAAGAGGAACAAGGTCCACAAGATATTCAAGGATACTTTGAACAACGGTCTACAATTGTCGGAGTCGAAGAGAACTCACGAAAAAAAATGACCGACAATCCCTTATATTTCCCATACCACAGAGTAGTGAGCCATGCGATCGAGGATTGCTACATTTTCAAAGACTGGGTAAAAAAGAAATACAAGACCGGAGAGATCAAGCTGTCCAAAAGTGTGTTGGTGAACAATCAAGCTGCAACCGCCAACTTTATACAGACACAAGCTGAAGCCTTCTGGAAGAAAACAGCTGAAGCAGCTACCCTGAGAAATGAAACTGACTCGCCACAGCCTCCATGGAGCATGAACATGTCTAAAAATATGAAGAAGATGCTAAAGCTACTTCAGAAAGAGCCCACCATTCCAGTTACCAATTCGGCTCGATCATGCTCAAAATCCAAAAAGCTCAAGAAGAAGAAAAGTGCGGCTCGATGAGAAAAAGTGTCTGCGGGGAGATCGACCATTCAAAAATATATCGATTATCTCAAAGACTATAAACAAAAGGAAAGTACTCTAATTCAATTAAGAGAGTTATTCCCCATAGAAACGGTTGAGAATCTGGAGAAGCAAGAAGAAGACTCCGATGATGAGACACCTATAATGACCTGCTACGTCGTCCACCTTGATAGCGACTCTGAGGAAGAACTCTGTTTTTCCGAAGAGTACAAGGAGCTTGCCACGAAGGTCAACCGAATCTAACTCAGAAGTGGCAAGGCTCTACCGCCAAATCAAGGCAACTTCCCAAAAGGGAAGGAAAAACTGGTCGCTAATGAAGAAAATGGCGTAGAGCCGACTCATGAAGATTTAAGTTCTCTAGTAGATTACAATGTCTTGGCTCACCTTCACAAGCTTCCATCTCTTTTAAGCTTCTATAACATTTTGAAAAATTATAAATATTAATTTATAATTGTAAATATGAATATAATGAGTTTACAAAAAAAAATGATATCGCATATAAATTTTGGTATCGGATTGATATCCGCAAAAATGTAATTAGTTTAGTAAAAATAAAGAAAAATGTGTGATATCATAAAAATGATATTTAAATTATTTTAATATGATATTAGATTTTATTAAAAGGTAATGGTATTTAGGTATTATGGTAATTAGTTTAGGTAATATTTAGATTGTAAAGAAGGTTTTAGATGGGAAGTTCTTTTGTGTGAAGGTCTTTATGCAAAAGGGGTGAGCATGTAAGGTTAAGCTTACCTTATACCTCACCCACAACACACCAAGAGGTGCACCTCAAGCCAACACCTCACCTATCCCTCATGGCACCTCTCACCCTTCCAATAAAACTCCATACTTAAACTATTTTCCAGCAGTTCCAACTGAACAAAAACATCTCACACCAAAATCTTCATCTTTTTCTTCAAAGCTCTTCACTTGCTCATGAAAAATGAATAGAGTTTTCATGTTCCTTGGTTCAAATCACTCAATTTAGGACTCCTCATCTCTTTGTGCATATCTTGAAGATTGAGCTCTGTGGAATTTTTCAAATAGGTATAACCCTCAACCTTTCAGATCTTATTAAGAGTTCTGTACAAATTAGTGTTTACGATATCGGAAAAAATGTG
Organism: Agapanthus africanus; assembly: GCA_030015575.1. Taxonomy (NCBI): domain Eukaryota; kingdom Viridiplantae; phylum Streptophyta; class Magnoliopsida; order Asparagales; family Amaryllidaceae; genus Agapanthus; species Agapanthus africanus. The sequence continues at coordinate 274,767,525 of JASDDO010000012.1, forward strand.
TTTTAGTTTAGAGTTTTAGCTCTCTTAGTATCTTCTAGAATTATATTAATCTATAAATAAATCTAACAATACTAGTTATGGTGAGACCAATAGGAGATAACCTCAAAATCCCGAGCCCCTAATTCCTTAGTTCACCTGGTGGTTTTCCGAATATGACCGTCGCCTCCGGTTTTACTGTAGATTTGTGTTTTAGGTTTTGTTCAGTAGCTTTAATTGGTGATAATTAAAACTACTGTATTGTTTGTTTTGTCCCAGATTTCATGTAGAGAAATCTGGGAGTGTTCTACTATTGTTTTAGCAATGTTTCCGACATTTATGATACGGTTTTTCGTATTTCTTTATCTCGACTGAAATATTGACGTTCGTACGTTAATGTCAGGGGTTTGTGGTCGTATTTGGAGTAAGCAAGCTATAGGTTGTAACTTATAGGTGCTTAGCTCCTTGTTTTGGTTTTGATATGATATTTACGCCAATGCGTTATAACTACGATTGTAGGTGCGATCACGGAGGTTTCCGAGACGGCAAGGACGGACAAAGCAATCGTGGATTTTGACGAGCTCGACAAGTTGGTAAGTGGATTTATATCTGTAAGTCGATGTCGCGCACCCCGCGGGTTACAGGGAGGCGGAATACGCAAAAAACGATTTTTACGGGCTTCGCAACACCGACTTGAACTCCAGGATTGATAGTAAACCCTAGCTAGCAAAACGTTATGAGGTTAACAACTCGGATAGAAATTTATACCTTACAGAACCATGTCCTTCGGTTCTTCTTGTTTTCCTCCTCCTCGTCATAGGCTCCTCGAATCGTACACGGATCGGGCCTCCTCGTCGGTCCTCTCAAGTCAAAGACGATCCACCCGAGTGTCTATAGTCCGAGCTCCTACCTCAAATCCGAGGTAACTAGGGCACCTAGTTCGCTAAACTAGATGTCCTAGATGATGTAGAGAGTGCGGATGGATTACTTCGTCTCTAAATACCCTAGGTTTCTCAACACATGAGACATGAAGGGTATAATGAAAAAGAAGGGGAGCTTGAGGAAAAGAGAGTGGAGATGAGCAAGTAAATGAAGATGACTAAGAGTTGTGACTTATGAAGCATCCAATAATTCAAGCAAGAAAATATCTCACCAAAATATCTAGCATGCTTCATAAGTCACCTAGTGAGTCATGCCATGAGTCACCAAGTAGCCATGCTTCACTTAATGCAAACCTCCACCTCATTTCCTCCACCTCATAACCATTTAATCTAAATGGTTAATACAAATATGAGGTGTCTTCTTCTAGAACCCGTATCCGTATTCTGAAAAATATGAATACAAAGAGACGAAAATAATCCATCAATATAATACTAGGATCCGGCTTAAACCAAAGCCCACTAGTATTATCCGTCCAAACATAATACGCGCACAAGTACACGTATATGTTCGAATCCTGTCGTAAAACCATACGACCTCTACATCTTTTCCCCGATGCAGGGAAACCCTCTGTGTGGGACTCTAAAAACTCGACAGTACCCTGGCAGTGGGTTTAACCATAAGTACGTCAGCAGTACTAGCTGCACATAATGGCTACTCAGGTATCTGTTGATAAGAAGGCCGATGAGCAAACTCATCTGAACTCCTACTGAGCCTATCTGTGACAATCTACGTACAGTCTGGTCTGTTCATCTAAGAGTATTGCATATCGGGCCTAGGGGGCGGTATTCTTCAGACCCCTAATAGCGAAATAAGTCGTGCCAGAGTGTAGCCCAAAAATACCCTGAGAAACTACTGGAGTACCTACCAGTAAATCTCGCTTGCCCTGGCCAGGGACTTTGTGTAATGGCTTTCTGAACACAACGCGATATCAACCCCCAATACCGGGAGGGACGAATCCTATCTAACCGCTGCTTCGAGATTGCAGCCAACTACTACCTGTTTGCACAACTCCTTTGAGCCATGGTAGGGTAGTAATCTAAGAACAGTGGGAACACACTCGTGGCGAAGTAGCAGTGTCAAGTCGACGGACTAAGCTGTACTCATGTCACCTGGGAACTGCTACCCGACGATAGGTATAATACCCACCAGCAGCTCCCTATAAGTCATGTCCAGTGTACTCATAACCTAATGAGCAACTGTATACTATCTCCTGTACGACGTACTAATGGCTGTGGGACAGACCATCTCCCCTGCTGGGATGGGAAGCGTATACACTAGTCTACTCTGAAGTATCGATGCCCCGTCTCGATAATCTTTCGACTAGGGACCTGTATAAGGATGCGCTTATAGACTACCCAGCCCCCACTAGTGTGATTGCCATCATAATGCTTGTAATCAAGCAAAGATCCTAAGGGCCCTACCAATATGTATAAGCGATATGCTAAAAGAAGCACATGCACATATTGAGATAGAAACAAACCAGGTAGCATACTACCATTTTGAGCAAGACTGTTACTGTATCCGTGTATATCTTAAGCTTTCAATATGTAACATACCAACCAGTATGATACAATAATGGCCTCTAAGGCATATATCACTAACAATATCTACGGGGGAAGTCGGATGGATGGCGTATAGCACCCCCGCAACCAAATAACTAGGATAGTTATGCTATCTAGTTAGATTTTAATGATATGTTAGATAACTTAGATTTATTAGATTGATGTTATTTCGCATCTAGTAGGTTATACATGTGGTTATATTTGATATATGGTTATGATGACATACGTACGTGACGATAGATCCGTACGATATGGATATGATACTGGATGGACATTGTACGAGGGATCATACCGTACTTGTGATGATGAGGAGAGCGTGCCGAATACGGCCAAGTGTCATTTGGACTCGTGGAGTCATGAGTTATCCCGACTTGGGACGTTACGCTTGAGTGAGCTATACTCTTTTAAAAACAAACAATTCGTTTTCCATTTTAAATGATAAATGACAAGGATGCGATACTATTTTCCAAAACGGCTATCTATTTTAACTTAATGTATCTTTCTTATTTCAAAATAACGTTTCGTTCCATTTTGAAAGATAATGTTATAGCTCATAGCAATTAGTTACGTTTAATAATTACGAGATACGCTTAGATTTCCTTTATATGTTCGCGATACGCTTATCGATTATATACGTTCTCTTTTATACAAACACACTGATAGAACACTGCACAACTACAAATGAGTACTATATTGCACAAGCACAGACGCATATGTTACAGTACACCTCATTGGTACTACCATGACACTGTAGGACCGCTATACCATGCGACATGTATGTAAATGCCGATACGAGGTGTATGAATTCCCTATATCCGGAAATTGGATTGTAATTATATGCTACGGATATGGGTAGAATTACTTTCTACTTTAAACACTTATAGAACACTTGTACAAATACTAATGATTGCCATGCTGCACGAGCACAGACGCGTATGCTACACTATACATCATGAGTATTGCAATAATATAGTAGAACTGTTCCGTTTGTTTGCACGACTGACTATACTTACGTACGGTGCCTTTATTTCCTGCTGAGTTATTGTGAATACCAGTACCATAGGTATTCGTATTTTATTCTTATGAGTTTTTATGATATTTTTGTAGGAATGTTCAGCACGACAGCAAGGTTTTGGGAGGCATCGTCCATGATATTTACTAAAATATGTCGTACAAAACAATCCTAACCCTAGAATCTTAACTAGTGATTTAGACAATACATCATGTAAACTACTTTACATCTAAGTGAGTAGAGATTACAACCTTTGTAGTCCGGTCCTTCACTTCTATAACTCCTTGTAGTGTCCCTTCGCTGCGATGATGTGATCTTGCAGACTCTTGAACGGCTCCATAAGAAGAAAGCAACGAGCTTGCACGAAGTCTTCGAGGCCGAAGATGATCTACGTCGAGGAGTCACTAACCCAAGCTACCTCTTCACTAAAGTAGGATTAGTGAAGCTAACACCCTATACTAAAGTGCTAATCTAGTAGAGGATGATGAAGTAGGATTTTTGCTCACTTTAGAATTACTTTTCTCACTCTTTTTCTTCTTCTCTCAAAAACCTAGAGAGCTCTCCCTTGCTCTTGATGAATATGAAGCAAATGAAAGATAGAGAGTGAATGGCAAACCATGGGTGAGAAAATATCTAATATCACTCATGTAGAGACTTAACCATAGGTTTAGATAATGGTTGCGTTAACAAATATCTAGCATTTAGAAAAAACTAGTGGACTAGTCAATGGTTCTCCAAGCTTCTCAAAGCTTCATGCCATGTGACCATTATCCAACTAATAATTGAATTACACTAAATAAATAAACCCTTCATTATCATTAGTATGGTGTAAGTCTCATAGACCCATGTTGCATATATCATCAACCATGACACAAAAAATGTAAATTAATATATATCACATATATACTTATGCACATAAGTGAGAAAAGAAACATTTAAGTGAGCTAATATTAGTTAATGTAAATTAATATATCAAATATATAATTATACATTAAATCATTAAATCAACACTTGATTTAATAATCCGGTTATATCTCATATGACCGACTAATATTATATGTATTATGTTATCGAATCAACACTTGAATCGATAACCCGGCTATATCACATATAATCGACCGATACAGTATCGACTTATCGAATCAACACTTGATTAGATAACCCGGCTATATCTCATATAACCGATCGATACCTTATATCGCGAGAATAGACTACGGTATCATATACTCGTATAAATCTCGGCCCCGCACATATCACATATATGCTCCTACTTCGTTTTGCCTGAGCCAGTGAAACCTCTGTGTAAGACTCTAAAGACTCGTCAATACGCCGGCAGTAAGTGATGATCACATCAAGCACCAACAAGCCGTTAGCGGTACTAGCTGGACGTAACGGCTACCCGAGTATTGAACGATCAGAAGATCAGCAAGCAAGCCCTCTCTAACTCCTGCAAAAGCCTGTCAGTAACACTACCGTACAGTCCGGTCTTTTCGTCTGATATGTCGCATATCTAGTATAGGGGTGGTAAACGTCAGACCCCAATAACCGATAAGTCGTGCCGATGTGAGGCTCAAAACGGGTCGAGAAACTACTGATAACACTTATCAGTAAATCTCCGTAGCAGCCCTGGCCAGGGACTTATCGTTATGGCCAATCGAGCACAGCGCAACATCAACCCCCAATACCGGGAGAGAAGAATCCCCTCCTATCGCTCATTGCCTCCATGTGATTCAGGACTGTACCTAAAATCCACCATTTTGCACGTTCTGTTGAACGTGGTAAGGTGGAAATCAAAGCACGGTGGGAATCACATGAGACTCTATGACGATCTCGGGTCTACAGACTAACATGTACCAGTGTCACCAGAGAACTACTATCTGACGATAGGTATAATACCAACTAGGAGTTCTCGGCGAGTCCGTTCAGTGTACCCATTCTCCACTGAGCACCCGTATACCTTCTTTGATGTCAAACACCAATGGATGTGGGATCATCTATCGCCCATCACATGGGTCAAGGTGCGTATACGCTAGTCTACTCTGGAATATCGATGCCCTGTCTCAATACACCCTCGACTAGGATGAATTTTAGGGTGTACTTGTGCACTACCCTTGGCCCCCACTAGTATGATCTCCATCATAGTCCTGGTAGTCAAGTACACAACCTAAAGGCTTTATCAACATGTAAGAGCAAGACAGCATCACATATACAAGTCAACATGTTAAGATAAAGAGCAACCAGATAACATACTATCATGTCGAGCAAGAAAGACCTCTCTATATATATCCAAGCATCCACTATAATATACATCACATGTACAGTAATGACCTCTAGGGCATACATATAACTAACAAATTTTTCTTTCGATGATATATATCAGTGGTATAGAACGCTGCTATATATATATATATATATATCATCAGAGTGATATATGCAATTATTCTTCTTCCCTACTTGATATTTCTGGATACGATGAGTTGACGTCCACCATGAGTTTTATGTTTTCTGATTTGATTTTATTCTGAACCGAGTGGGGGGTATATGGTTACGGGCGTGCTATATATCCGGATTGAGTGGGGAGTATACTGTCGGATATATGTTAAACCCGGTCGAGACCGAGGGGCAGGAAAGCCGCGATAGAGGCGGGGAGCCTAGCGAGGACACTCGATATCGGAGATAGCTGTTAGCACGGCGGATATCCAGACGATACCGACCGGGGCTCATGATATTGAGGGGCGACCGATCTGTTGAGACGGTGTCGACGATATCTTGATTTGCGTGTTGGTGATGGACACGAGAGATTTGATGATTTAGGGTGTCGATGCTGGACACCCATATATTGATGTTTTGCGATCATTCAAGATATACGGTTATAGTTTATGCGCTATTGTAGCCGATAAGGACTGATCCGGGGGACGGTGCCTGAATACTATTTTACCGGTTGATATATATAAATAGGTTTATAAACGAGCTATAGTCTCATTATTTTGACATGTCTCGGATGAACCGAGAATCTCTTAAACTGTAAACCTATTAAAACTCTTTACTAAACAGCAAGACGTATATCTTAAATAAGATACCTATTATACTTCATACTATTACGTCTATTTCTATGCCATGACATACGTATTCCGCAGCTATTTTAAGAAGAGGTTTTACATTCATATTTCGGCTACCTTATGAGCTTATACCTGGATACAGGTCATATACATATGAGATGTTATATTTTGGGTTCACATGATGGATAGTGTTGCATTTATGGTACTTATGCATTATTATATATTAGTACAGGATATGATAATACTATACTTTATGACCTAGCTATATCGTTGTGCATTTTGATTTCTACCTTGTGATATACTTTTATTCACTGAGTTGGCAACTCACCCCAGTTGTGCCCCAGTTTCTTGCACGATACCGCTCGGATCATCAGCGGCTTGTGGCACACACTTCTTTTTGGTGATTGCTTTGGTAGGTAGGCTACTGTTGTATTATACCCACACTTGTATATATATATATATATATATATATATATATATATATATGTTGGAGATAGTGCCCTCAGAGTCAATTATTGGATCACATGCACGTGATTGCAATGATTGAAGGAGGACCTATCTTGATAGGACAGTCTTACTCAAGATGATAGTATGCTATCTGGTTTATCTTTATCATCGTGTATTGCTTAAGGTGACCTTACAGGTCTCTATTACACGTTGATAGAGCCCCTAGGATTCTTGCTTGACTGCCAGCAGCATGAGGGCTATCATATACGTGGGAGCTGGAGTCTATAAGCACATCCTTAAAAGGTCCCTAGTCGTAGGAGTTTCGAGAAAGGGCATCGACACTCCAGAGTAGACTAGTGTATACAGTCGAGACCCCGACGAGGGGCAGTGGCCGGTCTCACAAGCCACTGGTGTCAGTTGGTTCACCTAAGATGTATACAGGTGCTCATTGGGTTATGAGTACACCGGACAGGACTCGCCGGGAACATGCTAGTTGGTCTTATACCTGACGTCAGATAGCAGTTCCCTGGTGACATGTGTACATGTTAGTTCATCGACCTGAGATCGTCATTTGTCTCTTGTGAGTTCCCACTGTACTTTGATTACTACCCTACCATGGCTCAAAGGATTCGTGCAAACAGGTTTTAGTTGGGTACAGTCCCGAGCCACATGGAGGCAGTGAGCGGATCTGCAGGGGTTCGTCTCTCCCGGTATTATGGGTGAGGTCGTGCTGTGTCTAGGAGAGCCATTACACAAAGCCCTCGGCCGAGGCGGGAGATTTACTGGTATGTATTCCATTAGTATCTCAGGGTGTTCCGGGCTACACTCCGACACGACTTGTACCGCTTTTGGGGGTCTGACTTTTGCCAACCCCCTAGGCCCGCCATGCGATGCTCATAGACGAACGGACCGGACTGTACAGATTTTGTCACTGACAGGCTCAGTAGGGTGTCAGGATGAGTTCGCTCATCGACGTCCCTTTTGGTCAACACCTGGTAGCCCGTTACGTATGGCTAATACCTCAGACGTGCTAGTGGTTAAATCCACAGCCAAAGTGTTGACGAGTTTTTAGAGTCCCCCACAGACCTGTTTCTCAAGTTTCGTGTGAAACGCTGTAGAGGCCGTATGGAGATATGGCAGGGTTCGATCAGGTACGTGCGGTATTTCACGGATCATGATCGGATGGATAATACTAGAGGGCTTTGGTTTAAGCCGGATCCTAGTATTGTAAAGTGTAGATTTTGTCTCTTTGCATTTGTATTCAGTAGGAATACGAATGCGGGCATTATATGCAGTCACGGGGTTTTCCTGTAATTTATTACGGGATTAGTTTTCTGAAGTTGCCAGTTTGCGTTCCGTTCCGGCCAGTTTTCCATTATTCCTTAACGACCGGATTTTTCTGATGGAGGGGCTAATTTGCAAGTTCGCAAATTTGCATTTGTGGAGGGGTTCTTTGTGAAATGAGGGATTATGATGGGTAAAGCATCTTTGCTTTTCTTGTGATCATTTCTTGCATTAATGAGATTAGAAAGGATTAGAAATTGATATGATATTGTTATCATCACATTTGGTTGTGGTCACCCTTTTCCTTTTCCTACACTCACCTCCCTTCTTGGTTTTGATTATTCCCTCCACCATTTGTTCATATAGGGGCCGGCCACTTTGAGGAGAGGAGATAGATGTTTCATTTTGGTGAGGGAAATTGATTCATCTCATTTTTGCTTGCTTGCTAAATTCCTAACACCTCTCCAAAGTTCATGTTTTCATTCCTCCGTCAAAGGCAACTTCACCCCATTGAGACAAAGTGATTCTACACTAGCCTACAGCATTTCTTAGGCACGTCGGCTTGCCAACTTCGTGCGCGAGTTGCCTCGGTCCAGAGGTGGGAGCCCGTAAAAGAACCCGGCGATGTGGTGCCCGTTCCGACGAGGAGGCGACGACCGGAGATTCCGTGAGGAGATCGGATTCGAGGCGAAGACCGAAGGACACGGATCGTTCGGTATAGCTTCTCTACTCATATTCTTGTTTGCTAGAGTTAGGTTAATGGCCCGATCCGGGTTTTTAGGATGCGGTGGTACCAGTTTCAAAGTAAAGAAAAATTTTTGTTTCCGCATTTGGCCTCGGATAGACGGCCGGGGCGCTACCGTAGTCCTACATGGTATCAGAGCTAGGTTATTAACCTAGTCAAGCTTGCTCTAACGTGTTTACAAGTTCGATCGAACGAATTTCCAAAAACCGCGTTTCCATGTCGTAGTTTCTGTCGAATTTATCTGTGCACTAAAAATTATTTGGTACATTGGAAAATTACGTGCAGGGTTTTTTATGAATTCTGTGAAAATTTGGTACGCTGATGTTACTGTAGCGCGGCGGTTTAGCGGCCAAAACCACGTTTTGGCTGCGGAACCGCCGCCGTTTTGTGGCCAAACCATACCAAATTTCTACAGTGGTTTACCGACATGTAAATAGGGTTTCTGGTATATTCTTTTTGGGCCCAGATGTTTTTGAGTGCTACAGTTGTGCTTGGGGCCCACTTCGGAAAATTTGATCGATCGAAAATTTTAAACATGCTAGTTCACAGTATTTACATTATATCTGCGACCGTGAATGTCACTCGATCGGTAAATCCAGTCTATCTGCTATAGCCCTTTTAGACGGATTTGCGAACGTGACATTCACGTTGAGGTTCTGTGTTGTGCTGTGATGTTGCGGATTAGTCGTGGGGGATAGCCTGGATGCAATGGTAGTACAGTTTGGTTTATTATGTACATTTGATATTAAGGGGCGAGCGTCCGACATGTGGACTGCCGTCACTGCCTGTTTGTATATTATTCTTTTGGGGCACGACTGGGCTGAGGTAGATGTAACCGTTGTATGTAAATTTTACTTTCTGTACTAGGATTACCCCGCGCAGGGGTGCATGGATAGCCGGGTTCTAGAGGCCAACGAGCCCACATCTCATGGCTTTGAGACGGAGGGGGCTTCACTCTAGAATTGGCAGGCTATTCGCCGCACTCGGAGGGGGTACAGGTTGACCCAGGAGGGGTGCCCAAGTTACCGGATTCCGTGAAGTGCTGGGTGGTCCATTCACGTTGCTGAAGGGGGCTGCCTCTCTTCAGGTTTTGGCGGGTAACTTTCCGCGCCCGTAGGGGTCTATGATTTCATTGTACAGGCTATCCACACGACCTGGGGAACGTCGGGTTTCAGTAGCGGCTCTATGAAACCCGGGGATCCCAGATATCTGTATTGTTCTGTGATGCTTATTACATTTCTGTGATGTTGCATTTTATCACGCCTTGATCGAATATTATATATTGATATATATACCAGCAGATGTTGTATATGTTTTGCATCCGCGCTAGTCCAGTCCCCGCTCTGTCGTTAGTTAAGTAACCTAACGGGTGATGACGGGACCTAGTGGCGAATGCGGATGGCATATACGTACATCATTATTTTCGTTCTTTATTGGTGTGATCAATTGATGGGACTGCATTGATTCGGATCAATGCAATTTAAACAAACCTATTCTGATGTTGTTGGTGTTGGATATAGTGCCCTCAGAGTCAATTATTGGATCACAGGCACGTGATTGCAATGATTGAGGGAGGACCTATCCCAGGAGGACAGTCTTACTCAAGATGATAGTATGCTATCTGGTTTACCTTTATCATCGTGTACTGCTTTAGGTGACCTTACAGGTCACTATTGCGTGTTGATAGAGCCCCTAGGATTCTTTCTTGACCACCAGCAGTATGAGGGCGATCATATACGTGGGAGCTGGTAGTCTATAAGCACATCCTTAAAAGGTTCCTAGTCGTGGGAGTTTCGAGATAGGGCATCGATACTCCAGAGTAGACTAGTGTATACAGTCGAGACCCCGACGAGGGGCGGTGGCCGGTCTCACAAGCCACTGGTGTCAGTTGATTCACCTAAGATGTATACAGGTGCTCATTGGGTTATGAGTACACCGGACAGGACTCGCCGGGAACATGCTAGTTGGTCTTATACCTGACGTCAGATAGCAGTTCCCTGGTGACATGTGTACAGGTTAGTTCATCGACCTGGGGATCGTCATTTGTCTCGTGTGAGTTCCCACTGTACTTTGATTACTACCCTACCACGCTCAAAGAAGACGTGCAAACAGGTTTTAGTTGGGTACAGTCCCGAGCCCCATGGAGGCAGTGAGCGGATCTTCAGGGGTTCGTCTCTCCCGGTATTGGGGGCGAGGTCGCGCTGTGTCTAGGAGAGCCATTACACGAAGCCCTCGGCCGAGGCAGGAGATTTACTGGTAGGTATTCCAGTAGTATCTCAGGGTGTTATGGGCTACACTCCGACACGACTTGTACCGCTTTTGGGGGTCTGACTTTTACCAACCCCCTAGGCCCGCCATGCGATGCTCATAGACGAACGGACAGGACTGTACGGATATTGTCACTGACGGCTCAGTAGGGTGTCAGAATGAGTTCGCTCATCGATGTCCCTTTTGGTCAATACCTGGTAGCCCGTTACGTATTGGCTTATACCTCTGACGTGCTAGTGGTTAAATCCACAACCAAGGTGTTGACGAGTTTTTAGAGTCCCCCACATTCAGTTACTTAAGTTTCGGGCGAAACACTGTAGAGGCCGTATGGAGATATGGCAAGGGTCGATCAGATACGTGCGGTATTGCACGGATCAGGATCGAACGGTTTGTACTAGAGGCCGTATGGTGATATGGCAGGGTTCGATCAGATACGTGCGGTATTGTACGGATCAGGATCGAACGGTTTGTACTAGAGGTCGTATGGATATATGACAGGGTTCGATCGGATACGTACGGTATTGCACGGATCAGGATCAGACGGATTATACTAGTCGGCTTTGGTTTAAGCCGGATCCTAGTATAGTACATTGTAGATTTTGTCTCATTGCATTTGTATTTCGGTCGGAATACAGATGCGGGTGTGTATACACAGTATCGGGGTTTTCCTGTAATTTATTACGAGACCAGTTTTCTGGAGTTGCCAGTTTGCTTTCCGTTTCGGCCATTTTCATTTGTATCTTTCAATGGCCGAAGATTGGTGGAGGAGGGCTTATTTGCATTTGTGCAAATAAGCATTTTGGAGGGTTGTCTTTGCATATTGTGGTGTCATGATGGTTGAACCATGACCTTGACTTCTTGACTTCTTCATGATGGCTTGACTTTTTGAAGTCATCATGCTTGATGATGGTGGCTTGACCTTTTTGGAATGATTGGTTGGTTGAGTGTTGGTTATTCCTTGTGATGATTTCTTCTCATCATCTTGTTTTTCTCTCTCTTGGATTATGAGAGACCCTCATTGCTTTGTTACACACTCACTCTCTTTCTCACTCTTCCCTCACTTTGCATGGCCGGCCACATTGGGGAGGGGCTGCCCATTTCATTTGGTGTGGGGTTTTGTGCTTTTGCTTTGGCAAAAATCCTACATGATCAATCTCCAAAACTCCATTCCTCCACCATCTCAAAATGCAACTCCATACAAACCCCAAATGAGATATAGATCTCTACACTATTCTACAGCAAATCTTGGGCACGTCGACTCGCCAGCTTCGTGCCCGCATTGCCTCGGTATAGAGGTGGGAGCCCGTAAAAGAAGCAGGCGACGTGGTGCCCTTTCCGGCGAGAAGGTGGAGACCGGACATTCCGCGGGAGATCGGGACGACGGCGAGAAGACCGGAGGACTCAGATCACTCGGTATATCTCTCTTCCCCATCTTGTAGTTAGCTAGGACTAGTTAATGGTACGATCCGGGTTTTAGTACGCGGTGGTGCCGGTTCAAGAAAATTAAAGTTAACCATCGCTTCCGCATTTGGCCTCGGGATGGAGGCCGGGGCGCCGCCGTGCACTTATAGTGGTATCAGAGCCTCACCATTAACATAGTCTAGCTTTGTCTAATGTGTTTTACACTTCCGATCGAACAAATGTTCCGAAAACCTAATAACACATGCATCAGTTTTCTGTTGATTTTTTTCTGGCTCGGAAAATTTTTCAGGTTGTTGAATAGTGATGTACTGGAAGTTCTAAGCATTTTGTAGAAATTCGATACAGTAACTCGACAATGGGAGCGCGGAACCGCGGCCAAACCCCCCCTTGGGCCGCGGTTCCGCCGCACATTGATGTCCTTGCCGTATCAAATTTCTGCAGTTGCTTTCTGGGTTGAATATAGGGTTTTTGGAATATTAATTTTGGGCCCAGAATTTCTTGATGTGCTACAGTAGTACTTGGGGCCCACTTGTTAAAATTTGATCGATCGGATATTTTAAACACATTAGTTCACAGTATTTACATTATATCTGCGACCGTGAATGTCACTTGATCGGTAAATCCTGTCTAACTGCTATAGCCCGGTTAGACGGATTTGCGAACGTGACTTTCACGTTGATGTTCTGTGTTATGCTGTGATGTTGCGGATTGGTCGTAGGGGATAGCCTGGATGCAATGCTAGTACAGTTTTGTTGTATTATGTACATTTGATATTGCGGGGCGAGCGTCCGACATGTGGACTGCCGTCACTGCCTGATTGTATTATTATTTTGGGGCACGACCAGGTTGCGGTCGATGTACCCGTTGTATATATATTTTACTTTCTGTACTAGGATTAACCCAAGGTGGGGTGCACGGATAGCCGGGTTCTAGAGGGCAACGGGCCCGCATCTCATGGCATTAAGACGGAGGGGGCTTCACTCTAGGATTGGCGGGCTATTCGCCGTGCTCGTAGGGGGTACAGGTTGACCCAGGAGGGGTGCCCAAGTTGCCGGATTCCGTGAAGTGCTGGGTGGTCCATTCACGGTGCTGAAGGGGCTGCCTCGCTTCAGATTTTGGCAGGTAACTTTCCGCGCCCGTAGGGGTCTAGGATTTCATTGCACAGGCTATCCACACGACCAGGGGAACGTCGGGTTTCAGTAGTGGCTCTGTGAAACTCGGGGATCCCAGATATCTGTATTGTTCTGTGATGCTGTACATTTTTGTGATGTTGCATTTTATCATGCCTTGAGCGAAATATAATATATTGGTATATATATTAGTAGATGTTGTATATGTTTTGCATCCGCGCTAGTCCAGTCCCCGCTCTGTCGTTAGTTAGCTAACCTAACGGGTAATGACGGGACCCAGTGGCGAATGCGGATGGCATATACATACATCAGTATATTTTCGTTCTTTGTGGTGTGATCAATAGATGGGACTGCGTTGATTCAGATCAATGCAAGTTAAAAACAAACCTAATCTGATGTTGTTGGAACATTTTTCAAAAAGCTGTTATTGCAAGAACGTTCACTTTTGTTTTGCATCGTGGTATTCAGTTGGAATATCCTGCACCTCATTCTACGGGGAAAGAGCCGAGATCCCTTCACCGGGAGTGACCTCTTTAGCAAAGGTTTTCGTCACTATACTTTTAAAAGCTATCCGTTCCTTCAACGATATCAAGTTCATTACGTTAAAGGTTTTCGCCAGAAACCATTCGTAGCCCTCCGTCGTTTCATATGGGTGGTCAATAGTATTCAAGCTGTGTATGTTGGCCAAAGTCAAGGCACAGTGATTGGTAGCTATTGGGGTATTCATATGCAGCATAGATAGATGCGTTGGTTTGGGACAGTCGTACTGCCATTTTGGCCAAAGTCAAGGGTAGGTACGGGTGGGTTCAAATTAACCTGGAAAATGACGGGTAGAACTTGACATGTGACTTATGATATGTTGGCCAAAGTCAAGGTCATAAGAGCATGGGTAGAAATCACATCGGGAGTTTCTAAAGAAACTGAAACTTGCCAGATATGCGCATACCTTCTGGAGTGTGACACCGTGAGCGGATTCCGTCACGTTATCATGCGATGATAGTTGGATCCCGATTCCCACTGATGAGTTGGTTTACTCCTCGGGTGATCCCGACTAATTCTTCTTTCAGGTTTGGAGGAGAATTTGACGGTACAGTGGGAGATTTCTAGATTAGATAAATTGGTAACCATTCTGATCTAGGTTAGAGTGCACGCTGAGTGTTTCTTTTCTCTCTCTCTTCGGCAGCGACCATTGACCCGACCCTATGACTATGACTCAGTGACCAAAATTAACCGAACCTTCTTAAACACTGGCTTTTGGATTGTCAGAGTTGCAAACCTCATTGCCACTCCTACTTTTACCCTTTTCTCCAGGACACCCCGTATTACTACGAACGTCCACTTCCATTGGACAAAATCATCGTATGGTTATATACGAACTCGAAGGAATTTATTCAAGGATGGTTTCCGGTTCTGGAGAAAACGAATAAGATTATTCAGTTGTCTTTTCCTTTTACCTTCTCTCAGGTTGCGAGTACTCCTTGGTTTAGGAGATAGTACACCTATTACGCAAATTGGATAGTCTTCTTCCAAACCTTAGGCTGGTGCCGACAGGTGGGGAATGAAGAAAACCAATTAGCATAACGATGGTGTGCAGAAGGTATTAAGTTGAGACAAAACAAGGGATTAGTAAGAGGGCAAAGTAAATTGCGACTGCTATTCACGACCAAACCAAGTATTTCTTTTGCCAATCCTAAATCACCTTTATATTGCTCCAGGACACTCCGTATCACTACGAAGATCCACAGTTTATTGGATACTCCATCGTATGGTTATATACGAACTCGAAAGGAACTTGTTCCAGTTCGGGGATGGATTCTGGTTCAGGAGAAATAAGAATAAGGTTTATTCGGTTGTCTTTTATCTTCACCTTCTCTCGCATTGTGAGTGATCCTGGGATTAGGACAGTACACCCCTTATGCTCATTGGATAGTCTTCTTCCAAACCATAGGCTGGTGCCGAACGGTAGGGAAGGAAGAAAACCATTTGGCCTAAAGGGGTGTACAGAAGGTAATGACTAAAGACATGGAAAGGGATTTGGAAAGATGGCAAAGAATTACACGGTCACAGTTGTGAATCTGGATAATGGAAGAGGCATTACTAGGAATACCGGGATACCCCATCGAAACATTTCAATGTTTCAGTTTCACTGTGTACTGTTAAAGGAAAACTGATTTCCCAATTAGTCCTTACTCCAGGGTATGTATTTACCAGGTATGATTCTCACATCTGTGTGGTTTTACAGTTGATGAGTAAGAGTAGGTTAGTGGAAATTAGGTGATCATCCTCATTATATCGGAATTCGTTGTAATCGGTGATATTTGAGGAAATCACCTGGGCTGTTTGCGGGTCGGCAAATATTTGGTTTTGAATATCCGCTGTTATGCACCAATTTCAAATTGATATATCTGTACGTCTATTTTCATAGAGTGAGATATACATTTTTGAAATTATGTCCATGACATTTACCTATATCAGTGGATGTTTAGGTAAGGAGCATTAAACATCGGTGTAATTCTTCATAACCAAAGGTACAGTTTTCAACCTACGACACACAGTAAATGAGTTATCAGACTCAAGGGACTTATACAGAGTATTGTATGTTGTCCAGGGTCCATCAGGACAGAGGGGTTGGTCCTCGTACTATATTCGGTTTACTTATGACTTCTCTAGTTTTTAGACAGGTGTTTCGTGGAAACACAGGGTCTGAATTTTGAGAAGTTGTAGGTATTTGAATAAAGTAGAGAACCAGATATTGCAAGTATCGGGATTCTTCAAAGTGATTGAAGATGTAGATACTTGAGTATGGTATTCAGATGATAGTAATGATTAAGAGATCTTGCTTCTCTTTCAGGTTATTCATAATTGGAAGCATTCCTAAGTTGAGTAACGCTGATCGGCCTCTTTCCATTTAGTTGACATACACTGGAGACAGCTGCATGATTTGAATCTGGTTCAATTAAATCAGTGCCTCTGGTTCTATATTAGATATTGTACAGTTCATATCTTAACATTGTTAAGGTACGGGGAGTTGTCCGGCTTATGATTAAAACCAGACACTAGACAACTCAAGGAACGTTTCTGTAATGGCTGTTTGTGGGTTGACCCAGGCTATGACGAGGGTTGACTTTCTACCATCTGGAAGTTCAATAGAGATATTGTTCTAGACTCGCCACAGTTTTAATAAAAATGGATTTTTTCAGAAAACAGAAGTAGGAGTATGGTAGAACTGGAAGTGATTCCAGAACCACAAACGATTACTGAAGATTTGATAAGGAACCTAAAGATTCAATCTGGTTTGACATTCCATTGGCCACTCCGCAGATAAGGTGGGTAACTTCAGGCACCCGAGAGGTACTCCGGTAGCCTCAAGGACGGTGACAGGGAAGTTCTTGTTTGCCCACACTTGCCATTGCTGTTGTTCCAGACTGTGAGACCCGGCAGGAGGATGAGTATAGCGTCGTTCTAAACTTGCTTTAGAAGTGTATGTGTATATGACTCTGCCAGAGGGTTGTCGTAGTCAGTGGGAGCAGCAGAAGCATTGGTGGACATGTAGCTTATGTCTATTTATAGACTAAAGCAGATATATCGGAGATAGATCATCAATTTCTGATGTGACAGTCATAGGTTAGACTTCATCAGAATAGGGGATGGATCTGTTGAGAAGGTAGTAGGGTGTGATGTCCTGGTATTTGGATGACATACACAGAGTAGGAAGTGATAATCCTATACTACAATCGGTTATACTTTGGTCGTCACACAGTAGTTTCTCCACATGGGACTTGGACATTATATCAGACATACTGGTTACTAGATCTATGGTTTTAGATCTAGATTTGGGTGGTTTCCCAATCTGGGTACTCAGACAACATTCTAAGAGTATTTAGAATGGACGACTCCTGGCACGGTAGTGTACCTGCAGGTAATGGAGTCACCCTCTCTAAAGCTGTCTTACAGACTAAAGGAAAGGGATGTGCATGATTGGCAGATCACTTGCTCAGGCAATTGAGTCAGTCATGAGATGTCAAGTACCACACCAGATGTTGTTCTTGCATAAGATGCAATAAGTTGACATTGATCCAATCCTGGAGAAATAGTCGGAAGCAGTTTTAGAACATAAGTGGATGTTCTAGGGATATGATAACGACAGCCTCATTCGGGAGACAGTTATCATTCCAGGCTTCCAAGGTGACCTGGACGACAAGGAGGTTGTCAGAGTTATAGTTTTTCCTTCTGAAGAGGGGCAGTATTTTGGACAGGTGGTCTAAGGCAATACTGAGGGAGGCATGGCGCAGGATACTGATTAAGTTCAGTCGACGATACAGTCTAAGAAGTTTGGATTTGGAGTTCATTTATGAGCTAGGTCCCATCAAACATCCAGACACATTCTAAGAAAAATATTGCTCATTTCGGGAGATGGGTTTCTCCGCGAACTTGAGATATAGAGAGACATAGAAAGAGACATCAAGGCGGATCCACTCACTAAGGCTATTCCTCGAACGCAATAGTGTCGCAAGCGAGCTTTGTGAGACTGACCAGTAGAGGAGTTGGGTGTTCGGTATCACACGGGCTGTGAGTATGCGACATCGCAATAATTAGCCTTGAGTGCAAGTGGGAGATTGTTGGAGATAGTGCCCTCAGAGTCAATTATTGGATCACAGGCACGTGATTGCAATGATTGAGGGAGGACCTATCCCAGGAAGACAGTCTTACTCAAGATGATAGTATGCTATCTGGTTTACCTTTATCATCGTGTACTGCTTTAGGTGACCTTACAGGTCACTATTGCGCGTTGATAGAGCCCCTAGGATTCTTGCTTGACCACCAGCACTATGAGGGCGATCAGATACGTGGGAGCTGGTAGTCTATAAGCACATCCTTAAAAGGTCCCTAGTCGTGGGAGTTTCGAGACAAGGCATCGATACTCCAGAGTAGACTAGTGTATACAGTCGAGACCCCGACGAAGGGCGGTGGCCGGTCTCACAAGCCACTGGTGTCAGTTGATTCACCTAAGATATATACAGGTGCTCATTGGGTTATGAGTACACCGGACAGGACTCGCCGGGAACATGCTAGTTGGTCTTATACCTGACGTCAGATAGCAGTTCCCTAGTGACATGTGTACAGGTTAGTTCATCGACCTGGGGATCGTCATTTGTCTTGTGTGAGTTCCCACGGTACTTTGATTACTACCCTACCTCTCTCAAAGGAGACGTGCAAACAGGTTTTAGTTGGGTACAGTCCCGAGCCACATGGAGGCAGTGAGCGGATCTTCGGGGGTTCGTCACTCCCGGTATTGGGGGTGAGGTCGCGCTGTTTCTAGGAGAGCCATTACACGAAGCCCTCGGCCGAGGCAGGAGGTTTACTGGTGAGTATTCCAGTAGTATCTCAGGGTGTTCTGGGCTACACTCCGACACGACTTGTACTGCTTTTGGGGGTCTGACTTTTACCAACCCCCTAGGCCCGCCATGCGATGCTCATAGACAAACGGACCGGACTGTACGGATATTGTCACTGACAGGCTCAGTAGGGTGTCAGGATGAGTTCGCTCATCGATGTCCCTTTTGGTCAATACCTCGTAGCCCGTTACGTATTGGCTTATACCTCTGACGTGCTAGTGGTTAAATCCACAACCAAGGTGTTGACGAGTCTTTAGAGTCCCCCACATTCAGTTACTCAAGTTTCGGCGAAACGCTGTAGAGGCCGTATGGAGATATGGCAAGGTTCGATCAGATACGTGCGGTATTGCACGGATCAGGATCGAACGGTTTGTACTAGAGGCCGTATGGAGATATGGCAGGGTTCGATCAGATACGTGCGGTATTGCACGGATCAGGATCGAATGGTTTGTACTAGAGGTCGTATGGATATATGACAGGGTTCGATCAGATACGTGCGGTATTGCACGGATCAGGATCGGACGGATTATACTAGCCGGCTTTGGTTTAAGCCGGATCCTAGTATAGGACAGTGTAGATTTTGTCTCATTGCATTTGTATTTCGGTCGGAATACAGATGCGGGTGTGTATACACGGTATCGGGGTTTTCCTGTAATTTATTACGGGACCAGTTTTCTGGAGTTGCCACTTTGCTTTCCGTTTCGGCCATTTTCATTTGTATCTTTCAATGGCCGAAGATTGGTGGAGGAGGGCTTATTTGCATTTGTGCAAATAAGCATTTTGGAGGGTTGTCTTTGCACATTGTGTTGTCATGATGGTTGAACCATGACCTTGACTTCATGACTTCTTCATGATGGCTTGACTTTTTGAAGTCATCATGCTTGATGATGGTGGCTTGACCTTTTTGGAATGATTGGTTGGTTGAGTGTTGGTTATTCCTTGTGATGATTTCTTCTCATCATCTTGTTTTTCTCTCTCTTGGATTATGAGAGACCCTCATTGCTTTGTTACACACTCACTCTCATTCTCACTCTTCCCTCACTTTGCATGGCCGGCCACATTGGGGAGGGGCTGCCCATTTCATTTGGTGTGGGGTTTTTGTGCTTTTGCTTTGGCAAAAATCCCACAAGATTAATCTCCAAAACTCCATTCCTCCACCATCTCAAAAGGCAACTCCATACAAACCCCAAATGATATATAGATCTCTACACTATTCTACAGCAAATCTTGGGCACGTCGACTCGCCAGCTTCATGCCTGAGTTGCCTCAGTATAGAGGTGGGAGCCCGTAAAAGAACCAGGCGACGTGGTGCCCTTTCCGGCGAGAAGGTGGAGACCGGACATTCCGCGGGAGATCGGGACGACGGCGAGAAGACCGGAAGACTCGGATCACTTGGTATATCTCTCTTCCCCATCTTGTAGTTAGCTAGGACTAGTTAATGGTACGATCCGGGTTTTTGTGCGCGGTGGTGCCGGTTCAAGAAAATTAAAGTTAACCATCGCTTCCGCATTTGGCCTCGGGATGGAGGCCGGGGCGTCGCCGTGCACTTACAGTTGGAACAATTTTCAAAAAGCTGTTATTGCAAGGGCGTTCTTTTTTGTTTTGCATCGTGGTATTCAGTTGGAATATCGTGCTCCTCAGTCGACGAGGCAAGGGCCGAGATCCCTTCACCGGGAGTGACCCCTTGGACAAAAGTTTGCGTCAGGGCAATAACTTCACTATAGCCGATTACTTTTGCTTTGCATCGTGGTATTCAGTTGGAATATCTTGCACCTCATTCTACGGGGAAAGAGCCGAGATCCCTTCACCTGGAGTGACCTCTTTAGAAATGGTTTTTCGTCACTATATTTTTATAAAGCTATCCGGTTCCTTCAACGATATCAAGTTCATTACGTCAAAGGTTTTTCGCCAGAAACCATTCGTAGCCCTCCGTCGTTTCAGACGGGTAGCACGTAGTATTCATGCTATATTTGTTGACCTTCGTCAAGGCATAGTGTATGGTAGCTGCTTGTAACCTTTCTGCTGCATAGATAGATGCGTTGGTTTGGGACAGTCGTATAGCCTTGTTGACCTTCGTCAAGGGCTTGTACGGGTGGGTTCAAATTAACCTTGACAATGACGGGTAGAACTTGACATGTGACTTATGATTTGTTGACCTTCGTCAAGGTCATAAGAGCATGGGGCAAAAATCATATCGGGAGTTTCTAAAGAAACTGAAACTTGCCAGATATGCGCATACCTTCTGGAGTGTGATAACGTGAGCGGATTCCGTCACGTTATCATGCGATGATAGTTGGATCCCGATTCCCACTGATGAGTTGGTTTACTCCTCGGGTGATCCCAACTAATTTTTCCTTCAGGTTTGGGGAAGAATTTGACGTTACAGTAGGAGGTTTCCTGATTAGATAAAATGATAACCATTCTGATCTATGTTAGAGTGCACGCTGAGTGTTTCTTTTCTCTCTTTCTTTGGCAGCGACCATTGACCCGACCCTAGACTATGACTCAGTGACCAATATTAACCGAACCTTCTTAAACATTGGCTTTTGGATTGTCAGAGTTGCAAACCTCAATGCCACTCCTACTTTTACCCTTTTCTCCAAGACACCCCGTATTACTACGAACGCCCACTTCCATCGGACAAAACCATCGTATGGTTATAAATGAACTCGAAGGGATTTATTCGAGGATGGTTTCTGGTTCTGGAGAAAACGGATAGGACTATTCAGTTGTCTTTTCCTTTTACCTTCTCTCAGGTTGCGAGTGCTCCTTGGATTAGGACGGTACACCTATTACGCAAATTGGATAGTCTTCTTCCAAACCATAGGCTGGTGCCGAACGGTAGGGAATGAAGAAAACAAATTAGCCTAACTAAGGTGTACAGAAGATATTAAGTAAAGACAAATAAAGGGATTAGAAGGACGACAAAGTAAATTGCGACTGCTATTCACGACCAAACCAAGTATTTCATTACCACTCCCACTTCACCTTTGTATTTCTCCAGGACACTCCGTATCACTACGAAGATCCACAGTTTATTTGGATACTCCATCGTATGGTTATATACGAACTCGAAAGGAACTTGTTCCAGTTCGGGGATGGATTCTGGTTCAGGAGAAATAGGAATAAGGTTTATTCGGTTGTCTTTTATCTTCACCTTCTCTCGCATTGCGAGTGCTCTTAGGATTAGGACAGTATACCCATTATGCTTATTGGATAGTCTTCTTCCAAACCATAGGCTGGTGCCGAAAGGTAGGGAAGGAAGAAAACCATTTGGCCTAAAGGGGTGTACAGAAGGAAATGACTAAAGACATATGAAGGGATTTGAAGAGATGGCAAAGAAATATACGGTTACAGTTGTGAATCTGGATAATGGAAGAGGCATTACTAGGAATACCCGGATACCCCTTCGAAACATTTATATGTTTCAGTTTCACTGTGTACTGTTAAAAGAAAACTGATTTCCCGATTAGCCTTTGCTCCAGGGTATGTATTTACCAGGTATGATTCTCACATGTGTATGGTTTTTACAGATGATGAGTGGGAGTAAGTTATTGGGAATTAGGTGATCATCCTCATTATATCGGGATTCGTTGTAATCGGTGATATTTGAGGAAGTCACCTGGGTTGTTTGCCGGACGACAAATATTTGGTTTTGAATATCCGCTGTTATGCACCAATTTCAAATTGATACATCTGTACGTTTATTTTTATAGAGTGAGATATACCTTTTTGAAATTATGTCTATGATATTTACCTATATCAGTGGATGGTTAGGTAAGGACCATTAAACAGCGGTGTAATCCTTCATAACCATAGTACAGTTTTCAACCTACGACACACAGGGATTGAGTTATCAGACTCAAGGGACTTATACAGAGTATTGTATGTTGTCCAGTGTCCATTAGGACAGAGGGGTTGGTCCTTGTACTATATTCGGTTTACTTTTGACTTCTCTAGTTTTTAGACAAGTGTTTCGTAGAAACACAAGGTCTGAATTTTGAGAAGTTATAGGTATAAGAATAGAGTAGAGAACAAGGTATTGCAAGTATCAGGATTCTTCAAGGTGATCGAAGATGTAGATACTTGTGTGTGGTGTTCAGTTGATAGTAATGATTAAGAGAACTTCCTTCTCTTTCGGGTTACTCATATCTGGATGCATTCCTAAGTTGAGTAACGCTGATCGGCCTCTTTCCATTTAGTTAACATGCACTGGAGACAGTCGCATGATTTGAATCTGGTTCAATTAAATTAGTGCCTCTGTTTCTGTATTGGATATAGAACAGTTCATATCTTGACATTGTTAAGGTACAGGGAGTTGTCCGGCTTATGCTTAAAACTAGACTCTGGATAACTCAAGGCACGTTTCTGTAATGGCTGTTTGTGGGTTGACCCAGGCTATGATGAGGGTTGACTTTCTACAATCTGGAAGATCAATAGTGATATTGTTCTTGACTCGCCACAGTTTTAATAAAAATGGATTTTTTCAGAAAACACTAGTGGGAGTATGGTAGAACTGGAAGTGATTCCAGAACCGCAAACGATTACTGAAAATTTGATCGGAACCTAAAGATTCAATCTGGTTTGACATTCCATTAGCTACTCCGCAGATATGGTGGGTAACCTCAGGCACCCGAGAGGTACTCCGGTAGCCTCAAGGACGGTGACTGGGAGGTTTTTGTCTACCCAGACTTGCCATTGTTGTTGTTCCAGACTGTGAGACCCAGCAGGAGGATGAGTATAGCGTCGTTCTAAACTAGCTTTAGAAGTGCACGTCTATATGACTCTTCCAGATGGTTGTCGTAGTCAGTGGGAGCAGCGGAAGCATAGTTGACAAGTGGCTTATGTCTATTTATAGACTAAAGCAGATAGAGCGGAGATAGATCATCTATTTGTGATGTGACAGTCATAGGTTTGACTTCATCAGAATAGGGGATGGATCTGTTAAGAAGGTAGTAGGGTGCAGTGTCCTGGTATTTGGATGACATACACAGAGTAGGAAGTGAAATTCCTATACTACGGTCGGTTATACTTTGGTTGTCACACAGTGGTTTCTCCACATAGGAATTGGATATTATTTCAGACATTCTGGTTACTGGATCTATGGTTTTAGATCTAGATTTGGGAAGTGTCCCAATCAGGGTACTTAGACAGCATTCTAAAGGTGTTTTAGAATGGACGACTCCAGGCATGGTGGTGTACCTGCAGGTGATGGAGGCACCCTCTCTTAAGGTGTCTTATAGACTAAAGTGGAGAGGCATGTGCATGATCGGCAGATCACTTGCTTAGGCAATTGAGTTGATCATGAGATGTCAAGTACCACACCAGATATTGTTTTTGCACCAGATGCAATAAGGTGATATTGATCCAATCCTGGAGAAACATTCGGAAGCAGTTTTAGAACATAAGTGGATGTTCTAGGGATTTGATAATGGCAACCTCATTTAGGAGACGGTTATCATTCCAGGCTTCCAAGGTGACCTGGATGACAGAATGGCTGTCAGAGTTATAGTTTTCCTTTTGACGAGGGGCAGTATTTTGGACAGGAGGTCCAGGAGGATACCGAGGGAGGCATGGCGCAGGATACTGATTAAGTTCAGTTGACGATACAGTCTAAGAAGTTTGGATTTGGAGTTCATTTATGAACTAGGTCCCGTCAGACATCCAGACACATTCTAAGACAGGTATTGCTCATTTCGGGAGATGGCTTTCTCCGCGAACTTGAGATATAGAGAGACATAGAAAGAAACATCAGAGCGGATCCACTCACTGAGGCTATTCCTCGAACGCAATAGTTTAGCAAACGAGCTTTGTGATACTGATTAGTAGAGGAGTTGGGTGTTCGGTATCACACGGGCTGTGAGTATGCGACATCGCAATAATTTTCCTTGAGTGCAAGTGGGAGATTGTTGGAGATACTGCCCTCAGAGTCAATTATTAGATCACAGGCACGTGATTGCAATTATTGATGGAGGACCTATCCCGATAGGACAGTCTTACTCAAGATGATAGTATGTGTTGGATATATATGCCCTAGAGGCCTTCATTGTATAGGATACTGGGGATATGTATGTACATAACAGTCTTGCTTAATATGATATTACGCTATTTGGTTTGTCTTTATCTTAACGTATGATATGTTTTACTTGGTATTTATATATATACGTGTTGATGAAGCCCATAGGGTGTTTTCCTGAATTCCGGCGTTATGATGGCAGTCATACTAGTGGTAGCGGGATAATCAATAGGCACATCCTTAGATGTCCCTGATCGTAGGAGTTTCGAGACTGGGCATCGATACTCCGGAGTAGACTGGTGTATACATATCTAGACCCCGAGGAGGGGCGATGGATTGGTCCCGCAACCATTGGTGGAGTGCACCTAAGATTGTATACAGATGCTCACTGGGTGTGAGTAGGACTCGCCGAGAACTGACTGGATGGTATTTGTACCTAACGTCAGATAGCAGTTCTCAAGTGACATGTGTGCAGATAGTCCGTTGACTTAAAGTCGTCATTTGTCTCGTGTGAGTTCCCACTGTGCTTTGATTTCTACCCTACCACGGTTCAAAGGAGTCGTGCAAACAGGTTTTAGTTGGGCACAGTCCCGAGTCACGTGGAGGCAGTGAGTGACTGTTAGGGATTCGTCTCTCCCGGTATAGGGAGTTGATATCGCACAGTGATCGGTTGGTCATTACCATAAGTCCCTGGCCAGGGATGATTGAGAATTACTGATAGATTGATCAGTAGATTCTCGGATGGTGATAGAGCCATACCGACACGACTTGTACGGTTATTAAGGGTCTGACGTTTACCACCTCCCTAGACCATACATGCGATACTCTTAGACGAACAGACCGGACTGCACGGATATTGTCACGCACAGGCTCAGTAGGAGTTCGGATGGGTATCCTCACCGGCCTTCTTATCGACATCTACCTGGGGACCGTTACGTACAGCTAGTGCCGCTTGCGGTCTGTGGTTAAACCCACTGCCAGGTAGTAGTCGAGTCTTTAGAGTCCCACACAAAGTTTTCCGAACTCCAGGAGAAATGATATAGAGGTCATACGGTTTTACGACAAAGGGTTCGGACGAATACGTGTTTAAACGCACGTACGACATTCGGACAGTTTTTACTAGGCAGCTTTGGTTTAAGCCAGATTCTAGTATCGGGTTATTGGATTTATACAGTCTACAGTTTTTCCGTGTTTTCACAGATGCGAGGGGCGTTCTCGTAATTATCCGAGAAGCTTCTAGAAGAAGGGTGACTAAGGAGGTTAAGGTGCCATTTTCATTAATTGCTTTAGTGACTCATTCATATGATTCATCATATCATTAAATGCATCATTAATGATCTAATGACTCAGATAATGAATCACTCTTCTTGAATAAATGAAGCATGGTGAATAATCATTTAATTGATAATTCATTATGTCTGATATATTCAAGTGAGAAGCTTTTCTCTTCTTATTATCTTCTCCACCTTCTCTCTCCTCAAGTGCTATCCTTCTTCAAACCCTAATCCTACCACTCATGAGTTGAGACCATGGATTAGGATAGACTAAACACTCCACAACCTAACTCTACATCATCTTAGTTACTTTGGTTAGCAACTAGAGAAACAAAGTTACCTCAAGTCTTGAGGTGTAGCTTGGATTAAGGTACTCCGGTGGATCATCTATCACGGATAGGAGGCCGAGGAGGACTTAGAGATCATAAAGACGAAGGACTAGAATCATTTGGTATAATCTCTTTACATAGTATCTTAGAACTCTATGCTTATTGTTAATTATCGTTTAGAAAAGATCTTCGGTTAG
Source organism: Agapanthus africanus (assembly GCA_030015575.1). NCBI lineage: Eukaryota > Viridiplantae > Streptophyta > Magnoliopsida > Asparagales > Amaryllidaceae > Agapanthus > Agapanthus africanus. The sequence goes on from JASDDO010000012.1 coordinate 274,794,584, forward strand.
TCGATATATGCTACAAAACAAGATCGTTTTTCATATTTCCGTCTCCCCGCAACTCGTGGGGTGTTGCACATCCACTTACAGTGGTATCAGAGCCTCACGAAACAATAATTAACTCACTTGCAAAGTTGTATGAATTTCGAACGGAAAACAAATCGGAAAAAACACGAATATCATGAAGTTTCTGTCGTTTTAAAAATGAGCTCCGAAAATTTTTCAGGGTCCTCCAGAATGACCAGCATGAAAATATAAGAACACACAAGAAAAATGGGCTCCAGAATCGGCCAAAGAGCCGCGGAACCGCGGCCGATCCCACCGATCCGCCGCGGATCCACGGCCGAGTTAGGGCCGATTCAGCCCAGTTTTCTTCTGTGCATCTGTTGTGATATTTTGTATTTTCTGGTATTTTTATTTTCTGCTCAGGTTTCAAATTTACAGAGAAGATTTGGAGTAGAATTTAAAGTGTTTAATCAATCGAAATTATACGATGTTTGCTTGTTTGATTATATCTGTGATTTGTATTATGTGTTCGTAAACCTCCCCTAACTGCTAGTATGTCGGTTGGCAGGGGGTTGCACATATCTGTGATATTATTTATAACTGTTTGTGTATATAAACAGTATTGGACTGTTGTGATGATTAGCCGGGTTTTGTGATGGGTTATTGTATTAATTCATTCGATTTAATTGTAATAAGTTGTAATATTATTTTGCGGGGCACATCCAGGTTGCGGTTGTATTATTTCTTTTTACTGTTTTTTGCTCCTAGGATAGACCCAAGGTGGGGTGCACAAACTACCGGGTATTTCGAAGTGTTTAGTGGCCTACTCACGTCGTTGAGGGAGACCGCTTCACTTCGGGTACTTGGCGGGTAGTTTGCCGTACCCATAGGGGTCTGGGTGGGGTAAAGGCTATTCATCACAACTGTGTAATCCGTCTTTTCTTACAGGCTCAAAAGAAACGCGGATTGCTTGCAAATCCAATATTGTTTATCTGTGATCTGGAATGCCTATTATTGCATCTGACGAATGTACAATATCTATATATGATAGCTATTTAGAAATCACTTATGTTTTACACCCGCGCTAGCCCAGTTCCCGCTCTGCCGTTAGTTAAGTAACCTAACGGGTGATGACGGGACCCCGTGGCGAATGCGGATGGCATAAGAGGACGTTGTATTTTCGTTGTTATCTGTAATGATAGGTCAAAGATGGGACGCATTATTTTTAACGCAAATAAAAATTAAACCTAAACTGAATCGTTGGAACAATTTCTAAAACCACTCGGTTTTCTTGAAAAAGCAAATTTTAAATGTGGAGCTTAAACCACTCCTTTTAAATAAAAGCTATCTTTGTTCCTTCGATCATATCAAGTTCATTACGTTAAAGGTTTTTTGCCAAAAACCAGCCGTAACCCTCCGTCGTTTCAGATAGACAGCACATCGTATTCATGCTATGCTTGTTGGCCTACGTCAAGGCATAGTGTATGGTAGCAGTGTGTGTGCCTATTTGTTGCATAGATAGATGCATTAGTTTAAGACAGACGTATACCTTGTTGGCCTACGTCAAGGGCTTGTACGATGTACTTAAATTGATCAGGACAACGACGGGTACAACTTGACTTGCGTCTTATGACTTGTTGGCCTACGTCAAGGTCTATAAGAGCTTGGGGTAAAAATCACATCGGGAGTTTCAAACATAAAGGAAACTTGCAGATTAAAGCATACCTTCTGGAGTGTTGTAACTAGAGTGGCTTCCATCTAGTGCATCATGCAATGATAGTTGGATCCTGATCGCACTGATGAGTAGGATTACTCTCGGGAAACATTCTCACTTAACAATTAATGCTATAAACCAAGTAGGTGTCCAGAAAGGTGTTAGAGGGGCTACGCCTCCAGGGAAAAGAGGTTATTTAATTAAGGAACTTCGCGAAAGCATTGGAAAACCTCCCTCGAATTACCAACACTTGCCTGGCTGAAAGGTTAAGCAAGTATTGTGACGTGTGATTAAATCCTGACTAGTTCTTCTTTTAGATTTTGAAGGAGGATTTGAGGAAACAGTGGGAGCCATCCTGTTTAGATAAACTAATAACCAATCTAAACTTGCAAGAAGCATATGCTAAGTGTTTTCTTTTCTCTCTCTCTAGCAGCTACCATGACAGGATTAAATCTATTACTTGAGAAAAATATACTGACCGGACAGAACTATAAAGATTGGCTAAGGAACGTCAACATTGCGCTAAAGTAGCATATGTTACCACCGCTGTTCCTCCCCTTATCCCTGGACCAGATTCCTCAGTTGTGGACAAGGAAGTTCGCAAAACTTGGGATCTGGATTGTGAGCGAGCTAAGTGTATCGTGCTGGCGTCCATGAACAATGAACTCCAGAAACAGCACAAGAGTATGGATGTTGTATCCATCTTTCTCCATTGCAAGGATTTGTATGGGGAGCACTCCCGTATCGCGAGGTACGAGACCTCAAGGAAACTCTTCCAGATGAGGTTAGCCCCAGGATCGCCTGTAGGAGAGCACGTCCTCAAAATTATCAGCCTCATTGAGGAACTCGCAAACCTGGGATGCGTGCTAGAGAATGATTTATATATCGACTTGATTTTGCAGTCCCTTCCCCACACCTTCTCTCAGTTCGTGCTTAGCTTCAACATGCACGAAATGGAAGCTGATCTTCCAAAGCTCCTCAACATGTTGAGGGTAGCATAGACCTCCTTGAAAAAGGAGAAGACCCCCGTTCTGTATGTTTGCCAATCATCCTCTTCTAAATCTAAAGCGAAAGCTAAAGGGAAGAAGAAGATGAAAGCCACCAAACCGAAGGGTGGGGTCAAGAAGGTGCAGGGAAAGAACAAGGCAGGAAGGGTGAAAGCGGATATAAACGAATGTTTTTATTATCATATGCAAGGGCACTGGAAGAAGGACTGTATGACCTTCAAGGCAAAGGACACGAAGCAAGCGGTTGCTTCTGCTTCAGGTGTGTTCGTAATCGAAAATTGTCTTTCAGTAAACTCTACATCATGGGTACTTGATACCGGTTCTGGTTCTCACTACTGTAATTCATTGCAGGATCTGAGAAATAGTAGAGTACTGGGGGCAGGTGATATGACTCTCCAGATGGGCAATGGAATGCATGTAGATGCTGTTGCAATAGGGGAGTATCACCTAGGGTTGACTAGTGGGCACGTTTTGGTGTTGTACAGCTGTTTTTGTATTCCCAGTATGCTGTGTAATATTATATCAGTATCTTTGTTGTCTAATAAAGTATATAATTTTGCGCTTGAAAGTAATTTCATGAACATTCTCCTAAATCAAGAACTGATTGGGTATGGCACACTAGAAAACGGCATATACATACTTAATCAACCTCGAATTTTCAATATTCAAAACACACATAAAAGAAAGGCTCCAGATTCAAATCAAGCCTTCTTATGGCATTGTAAACTTGGTCATATAAACGAAACAAGGTTGACTAAATTACATAAAGATGGATATCTAGATCCGTTTGAATATTCATCATATGCAACTTGTCAATCATGTATCAAAGGAAAAATGACCAAATCTCCGTTCTCCGGACACGGAGCAAGAGCTACTGAACTCTTGGGACTTGTACACGATGATGTTTGTGGTCCAATGTCTACACATGCGCGAAGCGGTCACTCCTACTTCATCACTTTTACTGATGACTTCTCTAGGTATGGACATGTGTTCTTAATGAAACATAAATCAGAGACCTTTGAGAAGTTTAAGGAGTATAAAAATGAAGTAGAGAAACAAACTGGTAAAAGCATCAAGACACTTCGATCTGATCGAGGTGGAGAATACTTAAGTACCAGTTTCCTTGAATACTTAAAAGAGAATGGAATTCTCTCTCAGCTTACTCCACCTTATACACCTCAGCATAATGGTGTATCAGAAAGGAGGAATCGCACGCTATTAGATATGGTGCGTTCAATGATGAGTAGTGCTGAGTTACCACTTTCCTTCTGGGGATTTGCTCTAGAATCAGCAGCAGACTTATTGAATAGAGTTCCAAGTCTGTGCCTACCACTCCATATGAAATGTGGAGCGGGAAGAGACTATATCTTAAGTACATCAAGATATGAGGGTGTCCGGCATATGTTAAAAAGCATAAACCGGACAAGCTTGAGTCACGATCGGTTTTGTGCAAGTTTATAGGATACACCAAACATTCAAGGGGGTACATGGTCTACCACACCGAAGAACAAAAGGTGTTTGTCGCTCGCCACATTTTCTTCTTAGAGAGCGAATTTCTTGCAAAAGAAATTAATGGGAGCGTGGTAGAGCTGGAAGAAATTCCAGAACCTCAAACTGCTACCGAGGACTTAGAAGAACCTCAGATTTCAATAGAACATGACGAACCAACGCCACTCCGCAGATCTAGTAAGTTTTCTCATCCTCCAGAGAGATACTATGGTTTTCTTCTAGATGGGGATCGAGAGGATTGCATCATCGATGATGATGAGCCTACTAGTTTTCAGCAGGCTATCACGAGTATTGACTCGATGAAGTGGCTGGATGCTATGAGATCCGAAATGGAATCCATGTACACCAATAAAGTATGGACTTTAGAAGTTGCTCCTCCTGGGGTGAAACTAGTTGGAGGCAAATGGATCTTCAAAAAGAAGATTGGTGCACTTGGACAAGTGGAAACCTACAAAGCTAGACTCGTTGCAAAAGGTGTTCGTCAAAGACCAGGATTGGAATATGATGAAACCTTTTCACCTGTAGCTATGCTTAAATCCATTCGGATCCTGCTTGCCATTGCTGCCTTCCATGACTATGAAATATGGCAGATGGACGTAAAAACAGCTTTTCTAAATGGACATTTAGAAGAGAGTGTTTACATGGATCAACCAGAAGATTTCTTAGACAGTGGGAGCAGCGGAAGAGTGTGCAGCTTGCTTAAATCCATCTATGGATTAAAGCAAGCATCGCGAAGTTAGAACATCTGCTTTGATGAGTCAGTCAAAGAGTTTGACTTTATCAAAAATGTAGATGAACCATGTATTTATAGGATGATTGTAGAAGGAGCAGTAGTCTTCCTCGTTTTGTACATCGACGATATACTACTGATAGGTAATGATGTCCCTATGCTACAATCAGTAAAGCTCTTCTTGTCACAGAAGTTCTACATGAAAGACTTGGGAGATGCAACCTACATTTTGGACATTAAGATCTATCGTGATAGATCTAATAGAATGTTGGGACTTTCACAGTACAAGTATATTGACACTATACTAAAGAGGTTTAGTATGGAAGATTCTAAGCGCGGTAACATGCCCACTGGTCACGGGATCACCCTCTCCAAAGAGATGTCTCCAAAGACTAATGAAGAGAGGGATCGCATGAGCATTTTACCGTACGCTTCGGCGGTAGGATCTATAATGTATGCGATGTTATGTACAAGACCGGATGTAGCTTACGCACTTGGTGTGGTAAGCAGGTATCAGTCTGACCCAGGTGAGAAACATTGGATAGCGGTAAAGAACATTCTCAAGTACCTGAGAAGGACTAAGGATATGTTCTTGATTTACGGTAATGGGGACCTCCAGGTAGAGGCATTTACCGACTCCGGCTTCCAAAGTGGCAAAGATGATTCTAAATCCATTTCGGGTTTTGTGTTTACCCTCAATGGAGGGGCGGTATGTTGGAAGAGTTCCAAACAGGATACCGTCGCAGACTCAACTATGGAGGCTGAGTATATAGCTGCTAGTGAAGCCGCAAAAGAGGCTGTCTGGATGAGGAAGTTCATTTCTGAACTTCAGTTGGTTCCGTCCATTGCCAATCCAATACCTCTGTATTGTGATAAAAATGAGGCTGTAGCATTGGCAAAGGAACCCAGGTCAAATCAGAAATCCAGGCATATCTTAAGGCGTTTTCCTCTGATCAGGGAGATCGTTGATCGTCGGGAGATCGAGGTACGGAGAGTGGATACAAAAGACAACACGGCAGATCCATTCACAAAGGCCATTCCTCAAGTTCAGTTCGAGAGGCTATTTGAGATGTTGGGCATGCGGTACTCCAGCAACTGGATATAGTGAAGATGGTGGGTACTCATTGCGCCAATTATAGGCCCTAGTGCAAGTGGGAGATTGTTGGATATATTTGCCCTAGAGGCCTTCATTGTATAGGATACTGGGGATATGTATGTACATAACAGTCTTTCTTAATATGATAGTACGCTATTTGGTTTGTCTTTATCTTAACGTATGATATGTTTTACTTAGTATTTATATATATACGTGTTGATCAAGGCCATAGGGTGTTTGCCTGAATTCCGGCGTTATGATGGCAGTCATACTAGTGGGAGCTGGATAGTCAATAGGCACATCCTTAGATGTCCCTGGTCGTAGGAGTATCAAGACTGGGCATCGATACTCCGGAGTAGACTGGTGTATACATATCTAGACCCCGAGGAGGGGCGATGGATTGGTCCCGCAGCCATTGGTGGAGTGCACCTAAGATTGTATACAGATGCTCACTGGGTGTGAGTACAACGGACAGGACTCGCCGAGAACTGACTGGATGATATTTAAACCTAACATCAGATAGCAGTTCTCAGGTGACATGTGTGCAGATAGTCCGTTGACTTAAAGTCGTCATTTCTCATGTGTGAGTTCCCACTGTGCTTTTATTACTACCCTACCACGGTTCAAAGGAGTCGTGCAAACAGGTTTTAGTTGGGCACAGTCCCGAGCTACGTGGAGGCAGTGAGTGACTATTAGGGATTAGTCTCTCCCGGTATAGGGAGTTGATATCGCACAGTGATCGGTTGGTCATTACCATAAGTCCCTGGCCAGGGCTGATTGAGAATTACTGATAGATTGATCAGTAGATTCTCGGATGGTGATAGAGCCATACCGACATGACTTGTACGGTTATTAGGGGTCTAACGTTTACCACCTCCCTAGACCATACATGGGATACTCTTAGACGAACAGACCGGACTGCACGGAAATTGTCACGCACAGGCTAAGTAGGAGTTCGGATGGGTATCCTCACCGGCCTTCTTATCGACATCTACCTGGGGACCGTTACGTACTGCTAGTGCCGCTTGCGGTCTGTGGTTAAACTCACTGCCAGCGTAGTAGTCGAGTCTTTAGAGTCCCACACAGAGTTTTCCCAACTCCAGGCGAAATGATATAGAGGTCGTACGGTTTTACGACAAAGGGTTCGGACGAATACGTGTTTAAACACACGTACGACATTCGGACAGTTTTTACTAGACAGCTTTGGTTTAAGCCAGATTCTAGTATCGGGTTATTGGATTTATACAGTATACAGTTTTTCCGTGTTTTCACGGATGCGAGGGGCGTTCTCGTAATTATCCGAGAAGCTTCTAGAAGGAGGGTGACTAAGGAGGTTAAGGTGGCATTTTCATTAATTGCTTTAGTGACTCATTCATATGATTCATCATATCATTAAATGAATCATTAATGCATCATTAATGATCTAATGACTCACATAATGAATCACTCTTCTTGAATAAATGAAGCATGGTGAATAATCATTTAATTGATATTATTTGAAAATTCATTATGTTTGATATATTCAAGTGAGAAGCTTTTCTCTTCTCATTATCATCTCCACCTTCTCTCTCCTCAAGTGCTCTCCTTCTTCAAACCCTAATCCTACCACTCATGAGTTGAGACCATGGATTAGGATAGACTAAACACTCCACAACCTAACTCTACATCATCTTAGTTACTTTGGTTAGCAACTAGAGAAACAAAGTTACCTCAAGTCTTGAGGTGTAGCTTGGATTAGGGTACTCGGGTGGATCATCTATCACGGATAGGAGGCCGAGGAGGACTTAGAGATCATAAAGACGAAGGACTAGAATCCTTTGGTATAATCTCTTTACATAGTAGCTTAGAACTCTATGCTTATTGTTAATTATCGTTTAGAAAAGATCTTCGGTTAGTCGATGTATGCTACAAAACAAGATCATTTTTCATATTTCCGCCTCCCCGTAACTCGTGGGGTGTTGCACATCAACTTACAGTATGCTATCTGGTTTATCTTTATTATCATGTACTGCTTAAGATGACCTTACAAGTCGCTATTACACGTTGATAGAGCCCCTAGGATTCTTGCTTGACTGCCAGCAGTATGAGGGTGATCATATACGTGGGAGCTGGAGTCTATAAGCACATCCTTAAAAGGTCCCTAGTCGTGGGAGTTTCGAGAAAGGGCATCGACACTCCAGAGTAGACTAGTGTATACAGTCGAGACCCCGACGAGGGGCGGTGGCCGGTCTCACAAGCCACTGGTGTCAGTTGGTTCACCTAAGATGTATACAGGTGCTCATTGGGTTATGAGTACACCGGACAAGACTCGCCGGGAATATGCTAGTTGGTCTTATACCTGACGTCAGATAGCAGTTCCCTGATGACATGTGTACAGGTTAGTTCATTGACCTGAGATCGTCATTTGTCTCGTGTGAGTTCCCACTGTACTTTGATTACTACCCTACCACGGCTCAAAGGAGTCGTGCAAACTGGTTTTAGTTGGGTACAGTCCCGAGCCACATGGAGGCAGTGAGCGGATCTGCAGGGGTTCGTCTCTCCCGGTATTGGGGGTGAGGTCGCACTATGTCTAGGAGAGCCATTACACAAAGCCCTCGGCCGAGGCAGGAGATTTACTGGTAGGTATTCCAGTAGTATCTCAAGGTGTTCTGGGCTACACTCCGACACGACTTGTACCGCTTTTGGGGGTCTGACTTTTGCCAACCCTCTAGGCCCGCCATGTGATGCTCATAGACGAACGGACCGGACTGTACGGATATTGTCACTGACAGGCTCAGTAGGGTGTCAGGATGAGTTCGCTCATCGACGTCCCTTTTGGTCAACACCTGGTAGCCCGTTACATATGGCTAATACATCTGACGTTCTAGTGGTTAAATCCACAGCCAAAGTGTTGACGAGTCTTTAGAGTCCCCCACAGACCTGTTCGCTCATTGACGCTGTAGAGGCCGTATGGAGATATGGCAGTGTTCGATCAGATACATGCGGTATTGCACGGATCATGATCGGACGGATAATACTAGCGGGCTTTTGTTTAAGCCGGATCCTAGTATTGTACTGTGTAGATTTTGTCTCTTTGAATTTGAATTCATTGGGAATACGAATGCGGGAATGTATATGCAGTCACGGGGTTTTCCTGTAATTTATTACGAGATCGATTTCTGAAGTTGCCAGTTTGCGTTCCGTTCCGGCCAGTTTTCCTTTATTCCTTCACGGCCGGATTTTTCTGATGGAGGGGCTAATTTGCAAGTTCGTAAATTAACATTTGTGGAGGGGTTCTTTGTGAAATGAGGGATTATGATGGGTAAAGAATCTTTGCTTTTCTTGTGATCATTTATTGCATTAATGAGATTAGAAAGGATTAGAAATTGATATGATATTGTTATCATCACATTTGGTTGTGGTCACCCTTTTGCTTTTCCTACACTCACCTCCCTTCTTGGTTTTGATTATTCCCTCCACCATTTGTTCATATAGGGGTCGGCCACTTTGAGGAGAGGAGATAGAGGTTTCATTTTGGTGAGGGAAATTGATTCATCTCATTTTTTCTTGCTTGCTAAATTCCTAACACCTCTCCAAAGTTCATGTTTTCATTCCTCCATCAAAGGCAACTTCACCACCTTGAGACAAAGTGATTCTACGCTAGCCTACAGCATTTCTTGGGCACGTCGGCTTGCCAACTTCGTGCGCGAGTTGCCTCGGTCCAGAGGTGGGAGCCCATAAAAGAACCCGGCGATGTGGTGCCCGTTCCGACGAGGAGGCGACGACCGGAGATTCCGCGAGGAGATCGGAGTGGAGGGGAAGACCGAAGGACACGGATCACTCGGTATAGCTTCTCTACTCATATTCTTGTTTGCTAGAGTTAGATTAATGGCCCGATCCAGCTTTTTAGGATGCGGTGGTGCCGGTTTTAAAGTAAAGAAAAATTTTCGTTTCCGCATTTGGCCTCGGATAGACGGCCGGGGCGCTACCGTAGTCCTACATGGTATCAGAACCAGGTTATTAACCTAGTCTAGCTTGCTCTAACGTGTTTACAAGTTCGATCGAACGAGTTTCCAAAAACAGCGTTTCCATGTCGTAGTTTCTGTCGAATTTTTCTGTGCTGTAAAAATTATTTGGTACATTGGAAAATTACGTGCAGGGTTTTTTATGAATTTTGTGAAAATTTGGTACGCTGATGTTACTGTAGCGTGGCGGTTTAGCGGCCAAAACCACGTTTTGGCCATGGAACCGCCACCGTTTTGTGGCCAAACCGTACCAAATTTCTACAGTGGTTTACTGACATGGAAATAGGGTTTTTGGGCCCAGATGTTTTTGAGTGCTACAGTTGTGCTTGGGGCCCACTTCGGAAAATTTGATCGATCGAAAATTTTAAACATGTTAGTTCACAGTATTTACATTATATCTGCGACCGTCAATGTCACTCGATCGGTAAATCCAGTCTATTTGCTATAGCCCTTTTAGACGGATTTGCTAACGTGACATTCACGTTGATGTTCTGTGTTGTGCTGTGATGTTGCGGATTGGTCGTGGGGGATAGCCTGGATGCAATGGTAGTACAGTTTGGTTTATTATGTACATTTGATATTGCGGGGCGAGCATCTGACATGTGGACTGCCGTCACTTCCTGTTTGTATATTATTCTTTTGGGGCACGACCCGGCTGAGGTCGATGTACCCGTTGTATGTATATTTTACTTTCAGTACTAGGATTATCCCGCGGAGGGGTGCACGGTGTTGCGCCATGGCAGCGCCCCGGCCGTCTATCCGAGACCAAAATGCGGAATCAAAAATTTTCTTATCTTTTAAACTGGTGCTACCACGGACAATAAACCCGGATCGTAACCATTAACCGATACTAGCTAACAAGAGATGGGGTGAGAGATATACCGAGCGATCCGTGTCCTTCGGTCTTCTCGTCGTCGTCCCGATCTCCCGCGGAATCACCATTCGTCGTCTTCCCGTCGGAAAGGGCACCACGTAGCCGGATTCTTTAACGGGCTCCCACCTCTGGACCGAGGCAACTCGGGCGCGAAGTTGGCTAGCCGACGCGTCCAAGAAGTGCTGTAGGCTAGTGTAGAATGGTTGTCTCATTTGGGGTAGTGAAGTTGCCATTGGTGATGGAAGAATGTGGTTAAGGAAAAATGGTGCTTTCATTTTTCCAAACAAGAAGAAGGAGTTGAAGAAATATGTGCCACCATCAAAACGAGACTCTCTCTCATTCTCACTCAAATGTGGCTGGCCCCCCTTAAAGCAAATGGTGGAGCAAAAACAAATACAAGAAGGGAGGTGATGGTAGTAAAAGGTGAAGGGGTGACCACATCCAAACATCATGATAACAAAACTCAAATAAATTTCTAATCCTTTCATATCTTAATTAATGCAAAGGAAAAGACTAAGAAAGCATCTCATGATTATGAACCATCATGAAACCCCACAAATGCAAGATACCCCCTCCACAAATGTTATTTGCAAACTTGCAAATAACCCCCTCCATCGGAAAAGTCCGGCCGGGAAAGAACAAAGGAAAACCGGCCGGAACGGAATGCAAACTGGCAACTCCAGAAAACTGGTCCCGTAATAAATTACAGGAAAACCCCGATACTGTGCATACACACCGGCATCTGTATACCGACCGGATACAAATGCAATGAGACAAAATCTACACTGTACTATACTAGGATCCGGCTTAAACCAAAGCCGGCTAGTAATATCCGTCCGATCCTGATCCGTGCAATACCGCACGTATCTGATTGAACCCTGCCATATATCCATACGGCCACTATTACAAACCGTCCGATCCTGATCCGTGCAATATCGCACGTATCTGATCGGACCCTGCCATATCTCCATACGCCCTCTACAGCGTTTCGCCCGAAACTTGAGTAACTGAATGTGTGGTGGACTCTAAAGACTCGTCAATACTATGGCTGTGGATTTAACCACTGGTACGTCAGAGGTATAAGCCAATACGTGACGGGCCACCAGCTATTGACCAAAAGGGACGTCGATGAGCGAACTCATCCTGACACCCTTACTGAGCCTGTCAGTGACAATATCCGTACAGTCCGGTCCATTCGTCTATGAGTATCGCATGGCGGGCCTAGGGGGTTGGTAAAAGTCAGACCCCCAAAAGCGGTACAAGTCGTGTCGGAGCGTAGCCCAGAACACCCTGAGATACTACTGGAATACCTACCAGTAAATCTCCTGCCTCGGCCGAGGGCTTTGTGTAATGGCTCTCCTAGACACAGCGCGACCTCACCCCTAATACTGGGAGAGACGAACCCCTGCAGATCCGCTCACTGCCTCCATGTGGCTCGGGACTGTACCCAACTAAAACCTGTTTGCACGACTCCTTTGAGCCGTGGTAGGGTAGTAATCAAAGTACAGTGGGAACTCACACGAGACAAATGACGGTCTCAGGTCGATGAACTAACCTGTATACATGTCACCAGGGAACTGCTATCTGACGTCAGGTATAACACCAACTAGCATGTTCCCGGCGAGTCCTGTCCGGTGTACTCATAACCCAATGAGCACCTGTATACATCTTAGGTAAACCAACTGACACCAGTGGCTTGTGAGACCGGCCACCGCCCCTCGTCGGGGTCTCGACTGTATACACTAGTCTACTCTGGAGTATCGATGCCCTGTCTCGAAACTCCCACGACTAGGGACCTTCTAAGGATGTGCTTATAGACCGCCAGCTCTCACGTATATGATCGCCCTCATACTGCTGGTAGTCAAGCAAGAATCCTAGGGGCTCTATCAACGTGTAATAGCGACATGTCAGGTCACCTAAAGCAATACACGATGATAAAGGTAAACCAGATAGCATACTATCATCTTGAGTAAGACTGTCCTCCTGGGATAGGTCCTCCCTCAATCATTGCAATCACGTGCATGTGATCTAATAATTGACTTTGAGGGCACTATCTCCAACAATCTCCCACTTGCACTCAAGGCTAATTATTGCGATGTCGCATACTCACAGCCCGTGTGATACCGAACACCCAACTCCTCTACAAGTCAGTCTCACAAAACTCATTTGCGAAATTATTGCGTTCGAGGAATAGCCTTAGTGAGTGGATCCGCTTGGATGTTTCTTTCTATGTCTCTCTATATCTCAAGTTCGCGGAGAAAACCATCTCCCGAAAAGAGCAATACCTGTCTTAGAATGTGTCTGGATTTCTGATGGGACCTAGCTCATAAATGAACTCCAAATCAAAACTTCTTAGACTGTATCGTCAACTGAACTTAATCAGTATCCTGCACCATGCCTTCCCTCAGTATCCACCTGGACCACCTGTCCAAAATACTTCCCCTCGTCAGAGGGAAAACGATAACTCTGACAGCCACTCTGCCATCCAGGTCACCTTGGAAGCCTGGAATGATAACTGTCTCCCGAAGGAGAATGCCGTTATCATATCCCTAGAACATCCACTTATGTTCTAAAACCGCTTCCGACTGTTTCTCCAGGATTGGATCAATATCAACTTATTGCATCTACTGCAAGAACAACATCTGGTGTGGTACTTGACATCTCATGATTGACTCAATTGCCTAAGCAAGTGATCTGCCAATCATGCACATCCTCTCCCCTTTAGTCTGTAAGACACCTTCAGAGAGGGTGACTCCATTACCTGCAGGTACACTACCGTGCCAGGTGTCGTCCATTCTAAATACTCTTAGAATGCTGTCTAAGTACCCTGATTGGGAAACCACCAAAATCTAGATCTAAAACCATAGATCTAGTAACTAGAATGTACGATATAATATCCAAGTCCTATGTGGAGAAACCACTGTGTGACGACCAAAGTATAACCGATCGTAGTATAGGAATATCACTTCCTACTCTGTGTATGTCATCCAAATACCATGACATCACACCCTACTACCTTCTTAACAGATCCATCCCTTATTCTGATGAAGTCAAACCTATGACTGTCACATAAGAAATTGATGATCTATCTCCGCTATATCTGCTTTAGTCTATAAATAGACATAAGCTACCTGTCCACCAATGCTTCCGCTGCTCCCACTGACTACGACAACCCTCTGGCAGAGTCATATACACGTACACTTCTAAAGCTAGTTTAGAACGACGCTATACTCATCCTCCTGCCGGGTCTCACAGTCTCGAACAACAGCAATGGCAAGTCTGGGTAAACAAGAACCTCCCTGTCACCGTCCTTGAGCATACCGAAGTACCTCTCGAGTGCCTGAGGTTACCCACCATATCTGTGGATTGGCCAATGGAATGTCAAATCAGATTGAATCTTTAGGTTCCTATCAAATCTTCAGTAATCGTTTGCGGTTCTGGAATCACTTCCAGTTCTACCATACTCCCACTTCTGTTTTCTGAAAAAATCCATTTTTAATAAAACTGTGGCGAGTCTAGAACAATATCACTATTGATCTTCCAGATGGTAGAAAGTCAACCCTCGTCATAGCCTGGGTCAACCCACAAACAGCCATTACAGAAACGTGCCTTGAGTTATCCAGAGTCTGGTTTTAATCATAAGCCGGACAACTCCCCGTACCTTAACATCGTTAAGATACGAACTGTTCTATATCCAATATAGAACCAGAGGCACTGATTTAATTGAACCAGATTCAAATCATGCAGCTGTCTCCAGTGCATGTCAACTAAATGGAAGGAGGCCGATCAGCGTTACTCAACTTAGGAATGCTTCCAATTATGAGTAACCTGAAAGAGAAGTAAGTTCTCTTAACCATTACTATCAACTGAATACCATACACAAGTATCTACATCTTCGATCACTTTGAAGAATCCCGATACTTGCAATACCTGGTTCTCTACTTTATTCAAATACCTATAACTTCTCAAAATTCAGACCATGTGTTTCCACGAAACACCTGTCTAAAAACTAGAGAAGTCATAAGTAAACTGAATATAGTACGAGGACCAACCCCTCTGTCCTGATGGACGCTGGACAACATACAATACTCTGTATAAGTCCCTTGAGTCTGATGACTCATTCACTGTGTGTCGTAGGCTGAAAACTGTACTTATGGTTAAGAAGAATTACACCGCCGTTTAATGCTCCTTACCTAATCATCCACTGATATAGGTAAATGTCATCGACATAACTTCAAAAGGTATATCTCACTCTATAAAAATAGACGTACAGATATATCAATTTGAAATTGGTGCATAACCGCGGATATTCAAAACCAAATATTTGCCGTCCGGCAAACAACCCAGGTGACTTCCTCAAATATCACCGATTACAACGAATCCCGATATAATGAGGATGATCACCCAATTCCCAATAACTTACTCCCACTCATCATCTGTAAAACCTTACAGATGTGAGAATCATACCTGGTAAATACATATCCTGGAGTAAGGGTCTAATCGGGAAATCAGTTTTACATTAACAGTACACAGTGAAAATGAAACATTGAAATGTTTCGTTGGGGTATCCTGGTATTCCTAGTAATGCCTCTTCTATTATCCAGATTCACAACTATAACCGTATAATTCTTTGCCATTTCTCCAAATCCCTTTATATGTCTTTAGTCATTACCTTCTGTACACCCCTTTAGGCCAAATGGTTTTCTACCTTCCCTACCGTTCGGCACCAGCCTATGGTTTGGAAGAAGACTATCCAATAAGCATAATGGGTGTACTGTCCTAATCCTAGGAGCACTCGCAACGCGAGAGAAGGTGAAGATAAAAGACAACCGAATAAACCTTATTCCTATTTCTCCTGAACCAGAATCCATCCCCGAACTAGAACAAGTTCCTTTCGAGTTCGTATATAACCATACGATGGATTATCCAATAAACTGTGGATCTTCGTAGTGATACGGAGTGTCCTGGAGAAATACAAAGGTGATTTAGGATTGGCGAAGAAATACTTGGTTTGGTCGTGAATATCAATCGCAATTTACTTTGCCCTCCTACTAATCCCTTGCTTTGTCTGAACTTAATACCTTCTGTACACCGTTTAGGCTATTTGGTATTCTTCATTCCCCACCATTCGGCACCAGCCTAAGGTTTGGAAGAAGACTATCCAATTTGCGTAATAGGTGTACTATCTCCTAAGCCAAAGAGTACTCGCAATCTGAGAGAGAAGGTAAAAGGAAAAGACAACTGAATAGTCCTATTCGTTTCCTCCAGAACCAGAAACCATCCTCGAATTCCTTCGAGTTCGTATATAACCATACGATGGTTTTGTCCAATGGAAGTGGACGTTCGTAGTAATACGGGGTGTCCTGGAGAAAAGGGTAAAAGTAGGAGTCGCAATGAGGTTTGCAACTCTGACAATCCAAAAGCCAGTATTAAGAAGGTTCGGTCAACTTGGTCACTGAGTCATAGTCTAGGGTCGGGTCAATGGTCGCTGCCAAAGAGAGAGAGAAAAGAAACACTCAGCGTGCACTCTAACCTAGATCAGAATGGTTATCACTTTATCCAATCTGGAAACCTCCCACTGTAACCTCAAATTCTTCTCCAGACCTGAAAGAAGAATTAGCCGGGATCACCCGAGGAGTAAACCAACTCATCAGTGGGAATCGGGATCCAACTATCATCGCATGATAACGTGACGGAATCCACTCACGTCACCACACTCCAGAAGGTATGCGCATGCCTGGCAAGTTTTAGTTTCTTAAGAAACTCCCGATGTGTGTTTTTACCCCTAGGACTCAAGTGACCTTGACGGAGTCAACAAATCAAAGTGTCCTAGTCAAGTTCAACCCGTCACTATCTGGATTGCATTAAACCCACCCGTATGTGCCCTTGACGGAGTCAACAAGGCCGCACGACTGTCCTAACCAATCCTATATATGCAACAAACAAGCACTACTTAGCTACCGTACACTACGCCTTGACGGAGTCAACAAACGCAGCACGAATACTAAATAATACCCGTAAGAAATGACGGAGGGGTACGATTGGTTTTTGGCGAAAAACCTTTAACGTAATGAACTTGATATCGTTGAAGGAACTGCATAGCTTTTATAAAAATATAGTGACGAAAACCCTTTGCTAAAGAGGTCACTCCCGGTGAAGGGATCTCGGCTCTTTCCCCGTAGAATGAGGTGCAGGATATTCCAACTGAATACCACGATGCAAAGCAAAAGTAATCGGCTATATTGAAGTTATTGCCCTGACGCAAACTTTTGTCCAAGGGGTCACCCCCGGTGAAGGGATCTCGGCCCTTGTCTCGTCGACTGAGGAGCTGGATATTCATAACCGAATACCACTGTGCAAAACAAAGGAGAACGCCCTTGTAATAACAGTTTTTTGAAAAAGTGTTCCAACAACAACAGAATAGGTTTGTTTTTAATTTGCATTGATCCGAATCAACGCAGTCCCATCAATTAATCACACCACAAAGAACGAAAATAATATGACGTACGTATATGCCATCCGCATTCGCCACTGGGTCCCGTCATTACTCGTTAGGTTAGCTAACTAACGACAGAGCGGGGACTGGACTAGCGCGGATGCAAAACATATACAACATCTACTAATATATATTATATTCGCGCAAGGCGTGATAAGAATGCAACATCACAGAAATGTACAGCATCACAGAACAATACAGATATCTGGGATCCCCGGGTTTCATAGAGCCGCTACTGAAACTCGACGTTCCCCTTGTCGTGTGGATAGCCTGTGCAATGAAATCCTAGACCCCTACGGGCGCGGCAAGTCACCCGCCAAGACCTGAAGCGAGGCAGTCCCCTCCAGCACCGTGAATGGACCACCCAGCACTTCACGGAATCCGGTAACTTGGGCACCCCTCCTGGGTCAACCTGTACCCCCTACGAGTGCGGCGAATAGCCCGCCAATCCTAGAGTGAAGCCCCCTCCGTCTCAATGCCATGAGATGCGGGCTCGTTGCCCTCTAGAACCCGGCTATCCGTGCACCCCTCCGCGGGGTAATCCTAGTACAGAAAGTAAAATATACATACACCGGGTACATCGACCGCAACCAGGTCGTGCCCCAAAAGAATAATACAAACAGGCAGTGACGGCAGTCCACATGTCGGACGCTCGCCCCGCAATATCAAATGTACATAATACAACAAAAACTGTACTAGCATTGCATCCAGGCTATC
The DNA here is from genome assembly GCA_030015575.1 of Agapanthus africanus. Taxonomy (NCBI): domain Eukaryota; kingdom Viridiplantae; phylum Streptophyta; class Magnoliopsida; order Asparagales; family Amaryllidaceae; genus Agapanthus; species Agapanthus africanus. The sequence goes on from JASDDO010000012.1 coordinate 274,812,728, forward strand.
CCCACGACCGATCCGCAACATCACAACAATAAATAGAACATCAACGTGAAAGTCACGTTCGCAAATCCTTCTAACCGGGCTATAACAGTTAAACAGGATTTACCGATCAAGTGACATTCACGGTCGCAGATATAATGTAAATACTGTGAACTAATGTGTTTAAAATTTCTGATCGAACAAATTTACCAAGTGGGCCCCCAAGTACTGCTGTAGCACATCAAGAAAATCTGGGCCCAAACAGAATATACCAAAACCCCTATTTCCAGCCCAAAAGCCCACTGCAAAAATTTGGTGCGTTGAAAAGTCAAAGGCGCGGCGGAACCAAGGCCCAAGCATGGGTTTGGCCGCGGTTCCGCGGCGGTATGGAGAGATCTCGCGACGAAATTTTCACCGATTTCTTATATTTCCATGCACAGTATTCTGCAACAACCTGAAAAAATTTTTGAAGCCAAAAAAAATTTCGACAGAAACTGTGAATTTTGAAAACGCGGGTTTTGGAATTTTGTTCGATCGAAGATGTAAACACACTAGACAAAGCTAGACTAGGTTAATGGCCTGGCTCTGATACCATGTTGCGCCACGGCAGCGCCCCGGCCGTCTATCCGAGGCTAAAATGCGGAATCAAAAATTTTCTTATCTTTTAAACTGGCGCTACCGCGGACAATAAACCCGGATCGTAACCATTAACCGATACTAGCTAACAAGAGATGGGGTGAGAGATATACCAAGCGATCCGTGTCCTTCGGTCTTCTCGTCGTCGTCCCGATCTCCCGCGGAATCACCATTCGTCGTCTTCTCGTCGGAAAGGGCACCACATAGCCGGATTCTTTTACGGGCTCCCACCTCTGGATCGAGGCAACTCGGGCGCGAAGTTGGCTAGCCGACGCGTCCAAGAAGTGCTGTAGGCTAGTGTAGAATGGTTGTCTCATTTGGGGTAGTGAAGTTGCCATTGGTGATGGAGGAATGAGGTTAAGGAAAAATGGTGCTTTCAATTTTCCAAACAAGAAGAAGGAGATGAAGAAATATGTGCCACCATCAAAATGAGACTCTCTCTCATTCTCACTCAAATGTGGCCGGCCCCCCTTAAAGCAGATGGTGGAGCAAAAACAAATACAAGAAGGGAGGTGATGGTAGTAAAAGGTGAAGGGGTGACCACATCCAAACATCATGATAACAAAACTCAAATCAATTTCTAATCCTTTCATATCTTAATTAATGCAAAGGAAAAGACTAAGAAAGCATCTCATGATTATGAACCATCATGAAACCCCACAAATGAAAGATACCCCCTCCACAAATGTTATTTGCAAACTTGCAAATAACCCCCTCCATCGGAAAAGTCCGGCCGGGAAAGAACAAAGGAAAACCGGCCGGAACGGAATGCAAACTGGCAACTCCAGAAAACTGGTCCCGTAATAAATTACAGGAAAACCCCGATACCGTGCATACACACCCGCATCTGTATACCGACCAGATACAAATGCAATGAGACAAAATCTACACTGTACTATACTAGGATCCGGCTTAAACCAAAGCCGGCTAGTAATATCTGTCAGATCCTGATCCGTACAATACCGCACGTATTTGATCGAACCCTGCCATATATCCATACAGCCACTAGTACAAACCGTCCGATCCTGATCCGTGCAATACCGCACGTATCTGATCGGACCCTGCCATATCTCCATACGTCCTCTACAGCGTTTCGCCCGAAACTTGAGTAACTGAATGTGTGGTGGACTCTAAAGACTCGTCAATACTATAGCTGTGGATTTAACCACTGGTACGTCAGGGGTATAAGCCAATACGTGACGGGACACCAGCTATTGACCAAAAGGGACATCGATGAGCGAACTCATCCTGACACCCTTACTGAGCCTGTCAGTGATAATATCCGTACAGTCCGGTCCGTTCGTCTATGAGTATCGCATGGCGGGCCTAGGGGGTTGGTAAAAGTCAGACCCCCAAAAGCGGTACAAGTCGTGTCGGAGCGTAGCCCAGAACACCTTGAGATACTACTGGAATACCTACCAGTAAATCTCCTGCCTCGGCCGAGGGCTTTGTGTAATGGCTCTCTTAGACACAGCGCGACCTCAACCCCAATACCGGGAGAGACGAACCCCTGCAGATCCGCTCACTGCCTCCATGTGGCTCGGGACTGCACCCAACTAAAACCTGTTTGCACGACTCCTTTGAGCCGTGGTAGGGTAGTAATCAAAGTACAGTAGGAACTCACACGAGACAAATGACGGTCTCAGGTCGATGAACTAACCTATACACATGTCACCAGGGAACTGCTATCTGACGTCAGGTATAAGACCAACTAGCATGTTCCCGGCGAGTCCTGTCCGGTGTACTCATAACCCAATGATCACCTGTATATATCTTAGGTGAACCAACTGACACCAGTGGCTTGTGAGACCGGCCACCACCCCTCGTCGGGGTCTCGACTGTATACACTAGTCTACTCTGGAGTATCGATGCCCTGTCTCGAAACTCCCACGACTAGGGATCTTTTAAGGATGTGCTTATAGACCGCCAGCTCTCACGTATATGATCGCCCTCATACTGCTGGTAGTCAAGCAAGAATCCTAGGGTCTCTATCAACGTGTAATAGCGACATGTCAGGTCACCTAAAGCAGTACACGATGATAAAGGTAAACCAGATAGCATACTATCATCTTGAGTACGACTGTCCTCCTGGGATAGGTCCTCCCTCAATCATTGCAATCACGTGCCTGTGATCCAATAATTGACTCTGAGGGCACTATCTCCAACACACGGATAGCCGGGTTCTAGAGGGCAACGAGCCCGCATCTCATGGCTTTGAGACGGAGGGGGCTTCACTCTAGAATTGGCGGGCTATTCACCGCACTCGTAGGGGGTACAGGTTGACCCAGGAGGGGTTCCCAAGTTACCGGATTCCGTGAAGTGCTGGGTGGTCCATTCACGTTGCTGAAGGGGGCTGCCTCTCTTCAAGTTTTGGCGGGTAACTTGCCGCGCCCGTAGGGGTCTAGGATTTCATTGCACAGGCTATCCACACGACCAGGGGAACGTCGGGTTTCAGTAGCGGCTCTATGAAACCCGGGGATCCCAGATATCTGTATTGTTCTGTGATGCTTATTACATTTCTGTGATGTTGCATTTTATCAAGCCTTGAGCGAATATTATATATTGATATATATACTAGTAGATGTTGTATATGTTTTGCATCCGCGCTAGTCCAGTCCCCGCTCTGTCCTTAGTTAAGTAACCTAACGGGTGATGACGGGACCCAGTGGCAAATGCGGATGTCATATACGTACATCATTATTTTCGTTCTTTATTGGTGTGATCAATTGATGGGACTGCATTGATTCGGATCAATGCAAGTTAAACAAACCTATTCTGATGTTGTTGGAACAATTTTCAAAAAGCTGTTATTGTAAGGGCGTTCTCTTTTGTTTTGCATCGTGGTATTCAGTTGGAATATCCCGCTCCTCAGTCGACGAGGCAAGGGCCGAGATCCCTTCACCTGGAGTGACCCCTTGGACAAAAGTTTGAGTCAGGGCAATAACTTCACTATAGCCGATTACTTTTGCTTTGCATCGTGGTATTCAGTTGCAATATCCTGCACCTAATTCTACGGGGAAAGAGCCGAGATCCCTTCACCGGGAGTGACCTCTTTAGCAAAGGTTTTTTGTCACTATATTTTTATAAAGCTATCCGGTTCCTTCAACGATATCAAGTTCATTACGTTAAAGGTTTTTCGTCAGAAACCATTCGTAGCCCTCCGTCGTTTCAGACGGGTAGCACGTAGTATTCATGCTATGTTTGTTGACCTTCGTCAAGGCATAGTGTATGGTAGCTGCTTGTTACCTTTCTGCTGCATAGATAGATGCGTTGGTTTGGGACAGTCGTATAGCCTTGTTGACCTTCGTCAAGGGCTTGTACGGGTGGGTTCAAATTAACCTGGACAATGACGGGTAGAACTTGACCTGTGACTTATGATTTGTTGACCTTCGTCAAGGTCATAAGAGCATGGGACAAAAATCACATCGGGAGTTTCTAAAGAAACTGAAACTTGCCAGATATACGCATAACTTCTGGAGTGTGATAACGTGAGCGGATTCCGTCACGTTATCATGCGATGATAGTTGGATCCCGATTCCCACTGATGAGTTGGTTTACTCCTCGGGTGATCCCGACTAATTCTTCCTTCAGGTTTGGGGAAGAATTTGACGTTACAGTGGGAGGTTTCCTGATTAGATAAAGTGATAACCATTCTGATCTAGGTTAGAGTGCACGCTGAGTGTTTCTTTTCTCTCTCTATTTGGCAGCGACCATTGACCCGACCCGAGACTATGACTCAGTGACCAATATTAACCGAACCTTCTTAAACACTGGCTTTTGGATTGTCAGAGTTGCAAACCTCAATGCCACTCCTACTTTTACCTTTTTCTCCAGGACACCCCGTATTACTACGAACGTCCACTTCCATTGGACAAAACCATCGTATGGTTATATACGAACTCGAAGGGATTTATTCAAGGATGGTTTCTGGTTCTGGAGAAAACGGATAGGACTATTCAGTTGTCTTTTCCTTTTACCTTCTCTCATGTTGCGAGTGCTCCTTGGATTAGGACGGTACACCTATTACGCAAATTGGATAGTCTTCTTCCAAACCATAGGCTGGTGCCGAACGGTAGGGAATGAAGAAAACCAATTAGCATAACTAAGGTGTACAGAACGTATTAAGTAAAGACAAATAAAGGGATTAGAAGGAGGGCAAAGTAAATTGCGACTGCTATTCACGACCAAACCAAGTATTTCATTACCACTCCCACTTCACCTTTGTATTTCTCCAGGACACTCCGTATCACTACGAAGATCCACAGTTTATTTGGATACTCCATTGTATGGTTATATACGAACTCGAAAGGAACTTGTTCCAGTTCAGGGATGGATTCTGGTTCAGGAGAAATAGGAATAAGGTTTATTCGGTTTTCTTTTATCTTCACCTTCTCTCGCATTGCGAGTGCTCCTAGTATTAGGACAGTACACCCATTATGCTTATTGGATAGTCTTCTTCCAAACCATAGGCTAGTGCCGAAAGGTAGAGAAGGAAGAAAACCATTTGGCCTAAAGGGGTGTACAGAAGGAAATGACTAAAGACATATGAAGGGATTTGGAGAGATGGCAAAGAAATATACGGTTACTGTTGTGAATCTGGATAATGGAAGAGGAATAACTAGGAATACCCGGATACCCCTTCGAAACATTTATATGTTTCAGTTTCACTGTGTACTGTTAAAAGAAAACTGATTTCCCAATTAGCCCTTACTCCAGGGTATGTATTTACCAGGTATGATTCTCACATGTGTATGGTTTTACAGATGATGAGTGGGAGTAAGTTATGGGGAATTAGGTGATCATCCTCATTATATCGGGATTCGTTGTAATCGGTGATATTTGAGGAAGTCACCTGGGTTGTTTGTCGGACGACAAATATTTGGTTTTGAATATCCGCTGTTATGCACCAATTTCAAATTGATACATCTGTACGTCCATTTTTATAGAGTGAGATATACCTTTTTGAAATTATGTCTATGATATTTACCTATATCAGTGGATGGTTAGGTAAGGACCATTAAACAACGGTGTAATCCTTCATAACCATAGTACAGTTTTCAACCTACGACACACAGGGATTGAGTTATCAGACTCAAGGGACTTATACAGAGTATTGTATGTTGTCCAGTGTCCATTAGGACAGAGGGGTTGGTCCTTATAGTATATTCGGTTTACTTTTGACTTCTCTAGTTTTTAGACAAGTGTTTCGTAGAAACACAAGGTCTGAATTTTGAGAAGTTATAGGTATAAGAATAGAGTAGAGAACCAGGTATTGCAAGTATCAGGATTCTTCAAGGTGATCGAAGATGTAGATACTTGTGTGTGGTATTCAGTTGATAGTAATGATTAAGAGAACTTCCTTCTCTTTCGGGTTACTCATATCTGGATGCATTCCTAAATTGAGTAAAGCTGATCGGCCTCTTTCCATTTAGTTAACATGCTCTAGAGACAGTCGCATGATTTGAATCTGGTTCAATTAAATTAGTGCCTCTGTTTTGTAATGGATATAGAACAGTTCATATCTTGACATTGTTAAAGTACAGGGAGTTGTCCGGCTTATGCTTAAAACCAGACTCTGGATAACTCAAGGCACGTTTCTGTAATGGTTGTTTTTGGGTTGACCCAGGCTATGACGAGGGTTGACTCTCTACCATCTGGAAATCAATAGTGATATTGTTCTTGACTCGCCACAGTTTTAATAAAAATGGATTTTTTCAGAAAACGGTAGTGGGAGTATGGTAGAACTGGAAGTGATTCCAGAACCGCAAACGATTACTGAAAATTTGATAGGAACCTAAAGATTCAATCTGGTTTGACATTCCATTCGCCACTCCGCAGATATGGTGGGTAACCTCAGGCACCCGAGAGGTACTCCGGTAGCCTCAAGGACGGTGACAGGGAGGTTCTTGTTTACCCAGACTTGCCATTGCTGTTGTTCAAGACTGTGAGACCCAGCAGGAGGATGAGTATAGCGTCGTTCTAAACTAGCTTTAGAAGTGCACGTCTATATGTCTCTGCCAGAGGGTTGTCGTAGTCAGTGGGAGCAGCGGAAGCATAGTGGACAAGTGGCTTATGTCTATTTATAGACTAAAGCAGATACAGCGGAGATAGATTAACTATTTCTGATGTGACAGTCATAGGTTTGACTTCATCAGAATAGGGGATGGATCTGTTAAGAAGGTAATAGGGTGTAGTGCCCTGGTATTTGGATGACATACACAGAGTAGGAAGTGAAATTCCTATACTACGGTCGGTTATACTTTGGTTGTCACACAGTGGTTTCTCCACATAGGAATCGGATATTATATCAGACATTCTGGTTACTGGATCTATGGTTTTAGATCTAGATTTGGGAAGTGTCCCAATCAGGGTACTTAGATAGCATTCTAAAAGTGTTTTAGAATGGACGACTCCTGGCATGGTGGTGTACCTGCAGGTGATGGAGTCACCCTCTCTTAAGGTGTCTTATAGACTAAAGTGGAGAGGGATGTGGATGATCGGCAGATCACTTGCTTAGGCAATTGAGTTGATCATGAGATGTCAAGTACCACACCAGATATTGTTTATGCACCAGATGCAATAATTTGATATTGATCCAATCCTGGAGAAACATTCGGAAGCAGTTTTATAACATAAGTTGATGTTCTAGGAATTTGATAACGGCAGCCTCCTTTAGGAGACGGTTATCATTCCAGGCTTCCAAGGTGACCTGGATGACAGAATGGCTGTCAGAGTTATAGTTTTCCTTCTGACGAGGGGCAGTATTTTGGATAGGAGGTCCAGGAGGATACTGAGGGAGGCATGGCGCAGGATACTGATTAAGTTCAGTTGACGATATAGTCTAAGAAGTTTGGATTTGGAGTTCATTTATGAACTAGGTCCCATCAGACATCCCGACAAATTCTAAGACAGGTAATGCTCATTTCGGAAGATGGCTTTCTCTACGAACTTGAGATATAGAGAGACATAGAAAGAAACATCAGAGCGGATCCACTCACTGAGGCTATTCCTCGAACGTAATAGTTTCGCAAACGAGCTTTGTGAAACTGATTAGTAGAGGAGTTGGGTGTTCGGTATCACACGGGCTATGAGTATGCGACATCGCAATAATTAGCCTTGAGTGCAAGTGGGAGATTGTTGGAGAGAGTGCCCTCAGAGTCAATTATTGGATCACAGGTACGTGATTGCAATGATTGATCGAGGACCTATCCCGATAGGACAGTCTTACTCAAGATGATAGTATGCTATCCGGTTTATCTTTATCATCGTGTACTGCTTAAGGTGACCTTACAGGTCGCTATTACACGTTGATAGAGCCCCTAGGATTCTTTCTTGACTGCCAGCAGTATGAGGGCGATCATATACGTGGGAGCTGGAGCTATCAGCACATCCTTAAAAGGTCCCTAGTCGTGGGACTTTCGAGAAAGGGCATCGACACTCCAGAGTAGACTAGTGTATACAGTCGAGGCCCCGACGAGGGGCAGTGTCCGGTCTCACAAGCCACTGGTGTCAGTTGGTTCACCTAAGATGTATACAGGTGCTCATTGGGTTATGAGTACACCGGACATTACTCGCCGGGAACATGCTAGTTGGTCTTATACCGGACGTCAGATAGCAGTTCCCTGGTGACATGTGTACAGGTTAGTTCATCGACCTGAGATCGTCATTTGTCTCGTATGAGTTCCCACTGTACTTTGATTACTACCCTACCACGGCTCAAAGGAGTCGTGCAAACAGGTTTTAGTTGGGTACAGTCCCGAGCCACATGGAGGCAGTGAGCGGATCTGCAGGGGTTCGTCTCTCCCGGTATTAGGGGTGAGGTCGCGCTGTGTCTAGTAGAGCCATTACACAAAACCCTCGGCCGAGGCAGGAGATTTACTGGTAAGTATTCCAGTAGTATCTCAGGGTGTTCTGGGATACACTCCAACACGACTTGTACCTCTTTTGGGAGTCTGACTTTTGCCAATCCACTAGGCCCGCCATGCGATGCTCATAGACGAACGGACCGGACTGTACGGATATTGTCACTGACAGGCTCAGTAAGGTGTCAGGATGAGTTCGCTCATCGACGTCCCTTTTGGTCAACACCTGGTAGCCCGTTACGTATGGCTAATACCTCTGACGTTCTAGTGGTTAAATCCACAGCCAAAGTGTTGACGAGTCATCACAGTCCTCCACAGACCTGTTTCTCAAGTTTCGGGTGAAACGTTGTAGAGGCCGTATGGAGATATGGCAAGGTTCGATCAGATACGTGCGGTATTGCACAGATCATGATCGGACAGATAATACTAGCGGGCTTTGGTTTAAGCCGGATCCTAGTATTGTACAGTGTAGATTTTGTCTCTTTGCATTTGTATTCAGTGGGAATACGAATGCGGGCATGTATATGCAGTCACGGGGTTTTCCTGTAATTTATTACAGGATCAGTTTTCTAAAGTTGCCAGTTTGCGTTCCGTTCCGGCCAGTTTTCCTTATTCCTTCACGGCCGGATTTTTCTGATGGAGGGGCTAATTTGCAAGTTCGCAAATTAGCCTTTGTGGAATGAGGGATTATGATGGGTAAAGCATCTTTGCTTTTCATGTGATCATTTCTTGCATTAATGAGATTAGAAAGGATTAGAAATTGATATGATATTGTTATCATCACATTTAGTTGTGGTCACCCTTTTGCTTTTCCTACACTCACCTCCCTTCTTGGTTTTGATTATTCCCTCCACCATTTGTTCATATAGGGGCCGGCCACTTTGAGGAGAGGAGATAGAGGTTTCATTTTGGTGAGGGAAATTGATTCATCTCATTTTTGCTTGCTTGCTAAATTCCTAACACCTCTCCAAAGTTCATGTTTTCATTCCTCCATCAAAGGCAACTTCACCCCATTGAGACAAAGTGATTCTACACTAGCCTACAGCATTTCTTGGGCACGTCGGCTTGCCAACTTCGTGCGCGAGTTGCCTCGGTCCAGAGGTGGGAGCCCGTAAAAGAACTCGGCGATGTGGTGCCCGTTCCGACGAGGAGGCGACGACTGGAGATTCCGCGAGGAGATCGGAGTGGAGGCGAAGACCGAAGGACACGGATCTCTCGGTATAGCTTCTCTACTCATATTCTTGTTTGCTAGAGTTAGGTTAATGGCCCGATCCGGGTTTTTAGGATGCGGTGGTGCCTGTTTTAAAGTAAAGAAAAAATTTCGTTTCCGCATTTGGCCTCGGATAGACGGCCGGGGCGCTACCGTAGTCCTACAATATATATATATATATATATATATATATATATATATATATATATTCTTTTGTATCTGGTTAAAACTCCATCGACCCAGTACTTGTATAATTGTGGACATAGAAGCGAGACTTAGAGTTATGTGTTTATGGGTGCCGCACTCGTGGTAGTCGACTTTTTATTCTTGTTGATTATAGTTTTGCTTTTCTTTTCTTCTCCATTGGGCATCGTATATTATCTACGTGGTTGCTCCGCCGTTTGGGCGTAGAAGCTAGCTCCCGTTGGGATGCTTTATATATTATTGTGCTTGTATTAGGTTTTTTTCAAAATTACAAAAGAGGTGCTGCCGATTTTTAAAACGTCATGGATGCTTTTCAAACATACTGTCACGACCTGAAAATGGCACGTGACGGCCCTTAAAATAGGCAACGTCCACAGGCGTAACGCAATCTAAGTAAGCCGAAAACCCAGCAATCTAAACCATCAAAAGTAGTAAAAGATAAGAACATTGTTTAAGCTTTTGAAACCTCAATACAAATTCTTTAAAGTCCAATTTAATTCCTTTAAAATTTTGGCAGCACCTCCTTTGTAAAAACAAGCCCCCAAAAAGGGTAAAACATAAATATAAGTAAAAGCGTCCCAAACAGGAGCAAAATCCACGCCCGAAGGCGGAAAACAACCACCACAACAAAAATACAACGTCGTAGCGAAGAAAAAGACGATATAATAAAACTGCATAAAAGTCCTCCAAGTCACAAACCAATATACAATATCGTCCTCACATAAGTCTCTAAGTCATACATGAAAGTGGTAGATGGAGAGTACTGTTAGTGTATATGCCCTAGGGGCCATTATTGTATCATACTAGCTTGTATATTATTTAATGGAAGCTTGGGATATTCACAGTTATATTAACAGTCTTTCTAAACATGGTAGTATGCTACTTGGTTTATATCTATCTTAATATGTGTGTATGTATTGATAGAGCCCTTAGGATGTTGCTTGACTACCAGCGTTGTGATGGCAGTCACACTAGTGGGGGCTGGGTAGTCTACAAGCACATCCTTTTCAGGTCCCTAGTCATAGGATTATCGAGACAGGGCATCGATACTCCAGAGTAGACTAGTGTGTACGCTTCTCATCCCAGTTGGGGAGATGGTCTATCCCACAGCCATCAGTACGTTGTACTGGAGATAGTATGCAGGTGCTCGTTAGGTTACAGGTACACCGGACAGGACTCGCAGGGAACTGTTGGTTGGTATTATACCCGTCGTCAGTTAACAGTTCCCAGGTGACATGAGTACAGCATAGTCCGCGGACTTGACACTGCTGCTTCGCCTCGAGTGTGTTCCCACTGTTCTTAGATTGCTACCCTACCATGGCTCAAAGGAGTCGTGCAAAAAGGTAGTAGTTGGGTGCAGTCCCGAGCACTTGGAGGCAGTGGAGGTTAGACAGGATTCGTCTCTTCCGGTATTGGGGGATGATATCGCGCTGTGTCTGGAGAGCCATTACGCAAAGTCCCTGGCCAGGGCAAGCGAGATTTACTGGTAGGTTTTCCAGTAGTTTCTCAAGGTGTAATGGGCTTCACTCCGACACGACTTATACCGCATTTAGGGGACTGACGCTTGCTGCCCCCTAGGCCCGATATGCGATAGTCCTAGACGAACAGACCGGACTTGTAAATCCCCATTCCCATCTCAATAAAAGTTTCTAATTTTTCAAATTCCCAGAGTTTCCCTTTCTTTTTCCCCTCGTAAATTTCTGTGGGAAATTGGTTGCTTAAATTCCAATATTTATAATTTCCCAAACCCTAAAAGTCAAATCCCAAGATTTAAAACTAATTAAAACCAAAGCTAAAATAAACTAAAACCAAAACCCAAACTATTGTTCATAACCCTTAAGCCCAACTCAAATTAAACTAAATTAACATTTAAAAATCCCTAAGCCAAACTCAAATTAAACTGAATTAGCATTTAAAAATCCCTCAGCCAAAATATTTTTTCCACGGCCCGTTCACTCAGCCCACACACAAAAATTTAATTAAAATGAATTCCTTAAAAAAACTGCCGACCCAGCCCACTCCCTTCAACCCGACCCGACCCGCTTTTATTCCCTCTTCCCCAACGGCTATCTCCCTCCTTCCCGCTCACCTCTTCAATTCGCGATCCACCTCCTTCGCCGCAGCTCTCGCCCACGCCCTCGCATTGTCGTTACCCCCTCGCGATCCCCTCAATCTCCTCCCTCGTATCCCCTATCTCCCTCACACCCTCACTCCTCTCTCATTTTCCAAAATTCCCCACCTCTCTCTCTCTCGAAAACCCATTAACCCCACCGAGCACCTAACTCCGCTCGACTCCCTCCGACGACGACAACCTCGTCGCCGACCTCATCACTCCCTCTCACAAACTCAGGCCACCCTCCTTCTTCTCACCGCTTGTTCGAGAATCTCTACACACCCAAATTCCCTACACACAAACCCCCTGCACCCGAGCTCGACCACCCCCTGCACCCTCGACGCCGGCGATCTCCCCACCACGTCGTCGACCTCTACCCACTCTTCTCCCCAGCCTCATCTCCATCACGACAACCACCCCAAGCCACTATCTCTCTCTCTCTTCCTCTCAAAACCCAAGAACCCAAGTCTTGAGCTCCCCTGTTGCCATCACCGGAGCGTCGTCGTCGACCCCAGCGCACTCGCAGAGGACCACTGAGCACTCCCTAACTTCCAGTGACCGTGCAACGGCTCCGGGCAACTCCGACGTCAAATCCGTATCGCGAGCCGAGGCCGTGCAAAAAAATCCACGCCGTTCGACGCGCGTTCGTGACGTTACCGCCGCCGTGAATCCACGAAACGTTTCCAGGCAAGTATTTTACTTGCTACATGCTAATCTACTAGTATTACAAACTTAAACAGATCAGTTATGAATTTACAATTCCCGATAAAATTAAATGACAAAAGTGTTCGATGTATGATCCCAATGAAAATACTCACCTAATTTGATGGAATTGGGTTGTTTCTGTTGGCCCATATAGTGACGGATATCTTGTAAAAATCTTACTGGAAAATACGACTGTTAGTGACTAAAATGAATACCCCCAAATATACCGATAAAACTAGAAATTTCCCGTATCTGAAAATGATTAAAATCACTGTAAATTATGTACATACTGGAATGATGCGTTTGAGGGCTTAAATCGAATCCGACTCGACGAAATTTAACTCTATGTAAGCTTCTAATGTTTTCTGTACTGTAACTGCGACGATATTTGGATCGGAGAGTGACTCTGGACTGCAGTCCAGAGCGACTCTGATTACTGTTTCATGTCCCATAATGTGTGTCACTTTGTTTCCTGAATTCGTATGTTACGGAACTCTGCAGTGGATTAAAGGTGAATCTGTTAGCTAAACAAAACAAGTGGTTTCATTCCGTTTCATTGCCGTTTGCTATTTAAATTGTAAATTAAGAGAGCAGGACGTATAACAGTCCAGAACAGATTCAGAAGTGACATACTAATGTTAAACTGTGTATAACTTTCGACGTTCAGATGCGATTGAGGATCCGTCTATTGCGTTGAATACCCTATCGAAAACCCTAGATTTTATTCAACTGTAACATCGCTAAATTCTGAACCCAACTGGGTGAAATTCGTGTCGCGAAACGGACGTTCAGTTCAGAAACTGAATTTTCAGTCGCGAGCACTTAAAATGATACTGCTGTAACTTGAATACCAGAAATCCGATTGAACTGAAACTAATTTTGATGAATTTCTGACAGAGGGTGCTATTTATCGTATTTGCATCATTTCGTTGAATTCTAAACATGTGAATTAATACAAATTTTGTAAGCTGCATATTGGTTCATAACATCATAGTTTGTTAATGGCATGCATACGCATATCTTACACCATTGCCATATACTTAGTGTTAATGCGTGTTAGAGTCAGTGGATATTGCATTATCGTGCGTGATTGATGTTGGTTTAGGAGTGACGAGTACACCAATGGAAAGTGAACATTCGGGACAGTGATTGATACAGTGAACAGTGATAAAACCGTGCCATTGGTATAATTGTACACGACTAAATCAAAATCATAAATAGTGTAAACCTGGGAAAAAAGGGGAAATCGAAGTGGAAAGAGATTCGTATTTAGCCGGACCGTGTTTTAGAGGATGATCATTCGAGCAGTGATATATATATTAGGTAGGATCTAGCGATCCGGCTGACAGGGTTATGTCCCGGGCATGTGGGCCGTTGTCTCGGGTATGTACGAGACTCCTGTTAAACATGATCCTCCTTTCCACTATACGATTTCAGACATGACCTAGAGACTGATAGGGACACAGATCATAGTTTGCATCATATAGTGACATAGTGATTACACGCATTGTACTTTCAATTTTATTACCTCATTTACATGTTTCACTTCATTATAATAATATTGTTATTATGTCGCTCTGACGACCTGAGTATGCATGCTCAGATTCCGTGGAAGGACCAGCGCAGGAGACGGACCTATCCTTCGAGTTCATGGAGATCTAGTCTGGTGTACTATCCTTCTTTATTGCTTTCCATAAAAGAGATCGTGAAATCGAACTTGGTTAGTAACTGTTCTTGTTTTTTGTAATTTGTGAACAATGGATTTTAATGTAATAAATTAGTGATGTGATTCCTTTACTACTGTGCTTTATTTACTGATTACCATGTAATGCTAGAAGCCGAAGTGTGACTACGGCTGGATTATTCCTTGACCGTAGGAGCATGGCTGGCCTAGTCATCCCTCGTTTTCCGTATTTTGGGAAGCGGGGCGTGACATGGTTTAGTTGGTATCAGAGCCGTATTTAGAATCAAGGGATAACATTAACTATACTGTATTACGTTATTCTCGTTTCACTACTCTTGATTTTCATTCTTGAATCTGATCTTATCCTTTTGAATCTTCCAGCGATATGATGTCCCCGAACGACCCCTCCTCGGACTCCAGTTCTCAGGACCGCATAGAAAGAATACTTAGTGCACTGACATCTCTCGCGGAAGCTCAAGAGAGGAAGATAGACTTACTCGCTGAGGGACTCAGGGCGATTACCGCCGCAGGAAGACCCTCCGCACTCATTACCGCCCCCGAGGGCGCTACCCCACCAGCTTATCATGCTAGGGCTGGTACCGTATCAGACTTCCGACGGTTGCATCCAGCTGTATTCACAGGGCTAGCTGAACCCCTTGAGGCCGAGCAATGGTTAGTGAACATGGAGAACTTACTGACAACCGCTAGGGTTCCAGATGAAGATAGGGTGGACGTGATAAAGATCCAGTTGGAAGATGAAGCCCGTACATGGTGGTCAGTGGAAGAAAGCAGGTTGGACAGGCCGATTGAGTGGAGCAAATTCAAAGAGTACTTCCTGGATCATTATTTTCCTTCCACCGCCAAGGCAGAGATGGAGGAAAGATTTATTCTATTGAAGCATAATGGACGTCCAGTGGACGTATATGCGGCAAAGTTCAACCGTTTGAGCCGCTTTGCTCCATAATTGGTCGCTTCAGAGGCCACCAGGGCTAGACGCTTCTTGCAGGGGCTTGATTTCGAGTTGCAGCAGTTGATTGCATCACTGGATTTGCAGACTTTCGCACAGGTACTCAACGCGGCGAGAGTTCAAGAGCAATTGATCAATAAGTTCAGGAAGCCCTCAGTCGTTCCAGCACGTACCCATGCGCCTTCTCGAGGAGCCATACCGGTTCACAGGCCTGGAACGACACAAATGAAGCGCCCATTCGTGCCACAGCATCGCCCCCAGAGACAGAACGTAGTTTGCGGCTACTGCGGTAGAGGTGGGCATACCCAGAAGGACTGTCGTCGTGCCAAGTGACAGTGCCTGATTTACGGATCCAGTCAGCACAGGATTAGCGGTTGCCCTGAGCGAGAAGAGATTCAGGGAGGTTCTGGACCGTCGCAACAGAGGCCATAGGAGCAGAGGCAACCCTTTACAGGTCGCGGTCAGGGACGGGCTTTCACCTTGACCGCCGAGCAGGCAGAGGCGTCAGGAGACGTTGTTACAGGTACTATACTCGTACATTCCTTGCCAGCTAGAGTACTATTTGATTCCGGAGCATCGCACTGTTTCTTGTCTGAGCATTTCACTGATACACACTCCATACCACATGAACCACTAACCAAGGGCTGGGAGATACATACGGGTAATTGAATTATAATATCTAGTCGAGAATGTAGATCATGTCCGGTTGTAGTGTGTGGCAGGGAATTCTATGCGAACTTCCTTCTGATTGGGACAGGCAGTTACGACGCAAATCTCGGGATAGATTGGATGAGTACCTTCCATGCAGTTATCGATTGTCGTGCAAGGAATGTGATCTTTCGCATTCCCAATCACTAGGAGTTTATCTTCGATGGCGGAAGCGAGTCTTTGGAGCCAGCCAAGTACAAAGCCAAGCCCAAGGAGCTGACAGCTATGGAGATTGATGAGAGCCCAGCCCCAGAGATTGTTCGGGACTTTCTGGATGTATTTCCTGAAGATCTACCAGGTCTACCACCTCCTCGCATCTTGGAGTTCTCAATCGATTTGACTCCAGGTACGGCCCCAGTATCCAAGGCCCCTTACAGAATGGTACCAGTTGAGTTGGCGGAATTGAAGAAGCAAATTGAAGAGCTATTGGAGAAGGGATTTATTCGGCCGAGCGCTTCACCGTGGGGTGCACCAGTTCTGTTAGTAAAGAAGAAGGATGGATCGCTGCAAATGTGTATAGATTATCGGGAACTGAACAAGGTCACAATAAAGAACAAGTACCCAATCCTGCGCATCGACGACTTATTCAATCAGCTATGTGGGGCCAAGGTATTCTCGAAGTTGGATCTACGTTCTGGATATCACCAAATCAGAGTAGCAGTTGAGGATGTATGCAAGATGGCTTTCAGGACCCGATACGGACATTACGAGTTCCTTGTGATGCAGTTCGGTGTTACCAATGCCCCAGCAATATTCATGGACTTGATGAACAGGGTATTTGCAAAGTAGTTGGAGACGTTTGTCGTTGTGTTCATCGACGATATACGTGTCTACTCGAAGACCCGAGAGGAGCATGTTGAGCATTTGCGCACGGTTCTACAAATTCTTCGGGAAGAGAAACTGTATGCGAAGCTAAGCAAGTGTGAATTCTGGCTCGATGAGGTTCAATTTTTGGGACATATTGTTTCGGGCGAAGGCATCTCGGTGGACCCGGCAAAGATAGAATCTGTCAGAGATTGGCCAACGCCGAAGTCAGTGGCTGAGATCAGGAGTTTTCTGAGATTGGCGGGTTATTATCGGAGATTCGTCCAAGACTTCTCAAGAATCGCTGAACCATTGACGAGGCTGATACGGAAGGATGTACCATTTGCGTGGACAGAGGAGTGTACTCAGGCATTTGACACACTAAAGCAGAAGTTGACCACGGCGCCTATTCTTACAGTACCAGATGATTCCGGTAGTTTGGTGATACACAGTGATGCCTCAGGGAAGGGTTTAGGCTGTGTACTGATGCAGCATGGCCGAGTGGTAGCTTACGTCTCTCGATAATTGAGAAATCACGAGAAGAACTATCCTACGCATGATTTGGAGTTAGCTGCAGTAGTCTTTGCATTGAAGATTTGGAGGCACTACCTATTGGGCGAGAAAGTGGAGGTGTACACCGATCATAAAAGTTTGAAGTATGTCTTCACTCAGAAGGAACTAAACATGAGGCAGCGTCGATGGCTAGAGCTGATGGCAGATTATGACTTGGACCTTCAGTATCAACCGGGGAAGGTGAATGTTGTACCAGACGCGCTCAGTCGCAAGCCAGCGGTCATGATGTTGACCGGTCAGAGGAGCATTATTGAGGACTTCCAGAGACCCGAGCTTGAAGTCGTTACACCGGGCGCATTCAGTCAACTTTGGCAACTACAGGTGCAGTCTTCTCTGGTGGATCGCATCAAGGTAGCACAAGAGGATGATCCCCGATTGCAAAAGTTCAGAGCGCAAGTAGAAGCCGGGCTGAGAACGAACTTGATTATACATGAAGATGGCTCTCTGAGATTCGGTAGCAGACTCTGCGTACCCAAGGGAGATGTCCTAGAAGAAGTACTGGCTGAAGCGCATAGTTCAGCTTATTCTGTGCATCCGGGAGGTACAAAAATGTATCGGGATCTAAAACATCACTTTTGGTGGAACGGAATGAAGCGGGAAATTGCGAGGTTCGTATTCATGTGCCTGATATTCCAGCAGGTGAAAGCGGAGCATCAGAGGACAGCGGGATTATTACAACCACTGCCGATAGCAGAATGGAAATGGGAGCACATTACCATGGATTTTGTGACGGCCCTACCACGGAGCCCTAGGGGCAATAACGCCATTTGGGTTATCGTCGATCGCCTCACAAAAGCTGCACACTTCATACCATTCCGAGTGGGACAGTCGACAGAATCACTGGCAGAGAGATATATGTAGGAGATTGTACGACTTCACGGTGTTCCAGTCAGCATTGTGTCAGACCGGGACACTAGATTCTTGTCGTACTTTTGGAAAAGCTTACAGGAGAGCTTGGGTACCCGCCTCAAATTCAGCACAGCTTATCACCCGCAGACGGATGGACAATCCGAGCGTACGATTCAGATGCTCGAGGATATGTTGAGAGCCTGTATGTTGGACGTTTAGGGTTCCTGGGAGGACCATCTGCATCTAGTCGAGTTTTCCTATAACAATTGTTATAAGGCTAGAATCCAGATGGCTCCTTTTGAAGCACTTTATGGGCGGAAGTGTCGATCCCCAGTATGTTGGGATGATGTGGGAGAACGAAGATTACTGGGCCCCGAACTCATTGTTCAGACAGTCGACAAGGTCCAAATTATCAGGCAGCGGATTAAGACGGCTCAGGTTCGACAGAAGAGTTGGGCAGATACCAGCAGGAGGGCAATAGAATTCGAAATCGGAGATCATGTATTCTTGAAGATTTCCCCTACCCGTGGAGTTATCAGGTTCGGAGGTCGGTGAAAGCTTAGTCCCTGTTTTATCGGATCTTTTGAGGTGCTAGAGCGAGTAGGAGAGGTGGCCTACCGACTTGCCTTGCCTCCATCGCTAGCTGGTGTGCACAATACCTTCCACGTGTCACAGTTGCGTCGTTATGTTCGGGATGAGAGCCACGTCCTGGACTATTCGGAGCTAGTTTTGGGTACCGATCTATCGTACGAGGAGCAGCCCACTACCATTCTCGACCGCAGAGAGAAAGTGCTGAAGAACAAGGTCATTCCGTTAGTCCGAGTGTCTTGGGGCGGTCGTTCCCCAGGAGAATCCACCTGGGAGCGGGAGGAAGAAATCCGTGATCGTTATCCATATCTCTTTGTTTAGTACCTTGTTTCATTGTATCCTTGTTAAATTTCGAGGACGAAATTTTTGTAAAGGGGGGTATGATGTAAATCCCCGTTCCCATCTCAATAAAAGTTTCTAATTTTCCAAATTCCCCGAGTTTCCCTTTCTTTTTCCCCTCGTAAATTTCTGTGGGAAATTGGTTGCTTAAATTCCAATATTTATAATTTCCCAAACCCTAAAAGTCAAAACCCAAGATTTAAAACCAATTAAAACCAAAGCTAAAATAAACTAAAACCAAAACCCAAACTATTTTTCATAACCCCTAAGCCCAACTCAAATTAAACTAAATTAACATTTAAAAACCCCTAAGCCAAACTCAAATTAAACTGAATTAGCATTTAAAAATCCCTCAGCCAATATATTTTTCCCCGGCCCGTTCACTGAGCCCACACACAAAAATTTAATTAAAATGAATTCCTTAAAAAAACTGCCGACCCAGCCCACTCCCTTCAACCCGACCCGACCCGCTTCTATTCCCTCTTCCCCAACGGCTATCTCCCTCCTTCCCGCTCACCTCTTTAATTCGCGATCAGCCTCCTTTGCCGCAGCTCACGCCTACGCCCACGCCCTCGCATTGCCGTTACCCCCTCGCGATCCCCTCAATCTCCTCCCTCGTATCCCCTATCTCCCTCACACCCTCACTCCTCTCTCATTTTCCAAAATTCCTCACCTCTCTCTCTCTCGAAAACCCTTTAACCCCACCGAGCACCTAACTCCGCTCGACTCCCTCCGACGACGACAACCTCCTCGCCGACCTCATCACTCCCTCTCACAAACTCAGGCCACCCTCCTTCCTCTCACTGCTTCATCGAGAATATCTACACACCCAAATTCCCTACACACAAACCCCCTGCACCCGAGCTCGACCACCCCCTGCACCCTCAATGCCGGCGATCTCCCCACCACGTCGTCGACCTCTACCCGCTCTTCTCCCCAACCTCATCTCCATCACGACAACCACCCCGAGCCACTATCTCTCTCTCTTCCTCTCAAAACCTAAGAACCCAAGTCTTGAGATCCCCTGTTTCCATCACCGGAGCGCCGCCGCCAACCGTCGTCGACCCGAGCGCACTCGCAGAGGACTACTGAGCACTCCCCAACTTCCAGTGACCATGCAACGGCTCCGGGCAACTCCGACGTCAAATCCGTATCGCGAGCTGAGGCCGTGCAAACAAATCCACGCCGTTCGACACGCGTTCGTGACGTTACCGCCGCCATGCATCCACGAAACGTTTCCAGGCAAGTATTTTTCTTGCTACATGCTAATCTACTAGTATTACAAACTTAAACATATCAGTTATGAATTTACAATTCCCGATAAAATTAAATCACAAAAGTGTTCGATGTATGATCCCAATGAAAATACTCACCTAATTTTACGGAATTGGGTTGTTTCTATTGGCCCATATAGTGACGGATATCTTGTAAAAATCTTACTGGAAAATACGACTGTTAGTGACTAAAATGAATACCCCCAAATATACCGATAAAACTAGAACTTTCCCGTATCTGAAAATGATTAAAATCACTGTAAATTATGTACATACTGGAATGATGCGTTCGAAGGCTTAAATCGAAGCCGACTCGACGAACTTTAACTCTATGTAAGCTTTTAATGTTTTCTGTACTGTAACTATGACGATATTTGGATAGGAGAGCGACTATGGACTGCAGTCCAGAGCGACTCTGATTACTGTTTACTGTCCCATAATGTGTGTCACATTGTTTCCTGAATTCGTATGTTACGGAACTCTGCAGTGGATTAAAGGTGAATCTGTTAGATAAACAAAACAAGTGGTTTCATTCCGTTTCATTGCCGTTTGCTATTTAAATTGTAAATTAAGAGAGCAGGACGTATAACAGTCCAGAACAGATTCAGAAGTGACATACTAATGTTAAACTGTGTATAACTTTCGACGTACAGACGCGATTGAGGATCCTTCTATTGCGTTGAATACCCTATCAAAAACCCTAGATTTTATTCAACTGTAGCATCGCTAAATTCTGAACCCAACTGGGTGAAATTCGTGTCGCGAAACGGACGTTCAGTTCAGAAACTGAATTTTCAGTCGCGAGCACTTAAAATGATACTGCTGTAACTTGAATACCAGAAATCTGATTGAACTGAAACTAATTTTGATGAATTGCTGACAGAGGGTGCTATTTATCGTATATGCATCATTTCGTTGAATTCTAAACATGTGAATTAATACAAATTTTGTAAGATGCATATTGGTTCATAACATCATAGTTTGTTAATGGCATGCATACGCATATCTTACACCTTTGTCATATACTTAGTGTTAGTGTGTGTTAGAGTCAGTAGACATTGCATTATCGTGCGTGATTGATGTTGGTTTAGAAGTGACGAGCACACCAATGGAAAGTGAACATTCGGGACAATGATTGATACAGTGAACAGTGATAAAACCGTGCCATTGGTATAATTGTACACGACTAAATCAAAATCATAAATAGTGTAAACCTGGGGAAAAAGGGGAAATCGAAGTGGAAAGAGAATCGTATTTAGCGGGACCGTGTTTTAGAGAATGATCATTCGAGCAGTGATATATATATTAGGTAGGATCTAGCGATCCGGCTGACAGGGTTATGTTCCGGGCATGTGGGCCGTTGTCTCGGGTATGTACGAGACTCTTGTTAAACATGATCCTCCTTTCCCCTATACGATTTCAGACATGACCTAGAGACTGATAGGGACACAGATCATACTTTGCATCATATAGTGACATAGTGATTACACGCATTGTACTTTCACTGTTATTACCTCATTTACATGTTTCACCTCATTATAATAATATTGTTATTATGTCCCTCTGACGACCTGAGTATGCATGCTCAGATTCCGTGGAAGGACCAGCGGAGGAGAAAGACTTATCCTTCGAGTTCACGGAGATCTAGTCTGGTGTACTTTCCTTCTTTATTGCTTTCCATAAAAGAGATCGTGAAATCGAACTTGGTTAGTAACGTTCTTGTTATTTGTAATTTGTGAACAATGGATTTTAATGTAATAAATTAGTGATGTGATTCCTTTACTACTGTGCTTTATTAACTGATTACCATGTAATGCTAGAAGCCGAAGTATGACTACGGCGGGATTATTCCTTGACCGTAGGAGCATGGCCGGCCTAGTCATCCCTCGTTTTTCGTATTTTGGGAAGCGGGGCGTGACAGGACTGTACGAAAATTTTCACATCAGGCTCAGTAGGAGTTCGGATGGGTTTCCTCATCGGCCTTCTTATCGACATCTACCTGGGGACCATTACGTACAGCTAGTGCCGCTTGCGGTCTGTGGTTAAACCCACTGCCAGCGTAGTAGTCGAGTCTTTAGAGTCCCACACACAGAGTTTCCCTGCTTCGGGCGAAACGATATAGAGGTCGTATGGTTTTACGATAGGGTTCGGACACGCACGTGCATTTATGCATGTACGATGTTCGGACAGTTTTACTAGCGGGCTTTGGTTTAAGCCAGATTCTAGTATCAGATTATTGGATTTCAACAGTCTAAAGTATTTCCGTGTTTTCACGGATAGGAGGGGCGTTCTCATAATTTGTCGAGAAGCTTCTAGAAGTTTGATGAGTTGGAAGCTAAGGTGGCATTTGCATTAATTGGTTTAATGAGTCATGGTGTGATTCATCCATAGAGTTAATGATGCATTTATTGTTTAAATGACTCATGAGATGAATCACTAGGTGAGTTAATGAAGCATGAAGATATTTTTTATTTGTTATTCATTTAAAAAATATCTAATGCTTCATATATATTTACAATGATTTCATTATTCCAAAAGGATTCTCATTCTCACCTTCTCTCTCCTTAAGCTCTCTCTCTTCAAACCCTAACCCTAACCTCTCATGTGTTGAGATCAAGGGTTAGCAAGACTTATTAATCCCTAATCCTACTCTATATTCCCTAGGTTGCTTTTATTAGCACTTTGAGTAACCTAGTTACCTCAAGTTAGAGGTCAAGCTTGGAGTAGTAGCTCTCGGGTGGATCTTCTATCATAAAGAGGAGGCCGGCGAGGATGTGGTCATCGAGAACAAGAAGGACTTGGTTCATTAGGTATAATCTTCTTTCATAGTAGCTAATCCCTCCTATGATGTTGTTAGTTAGGGTTTGACAAAGATCCGTAAGTTAGTCGATGTTTGTTTTAAACAAAATGATTGTTTTACCAATTTCCGCCTCCCCGCAACTCGTGGGGTGTCTAACGTCGACTTACAGTGGTATCAGAGCCTCTCTAAACCATAACTAACTTATTAGCAAAGTCGTTAGAGATTCGATCGCGAAAAAATCCCAAAAACACGACTTTTTCACAAAGTTTCTGTCGTTTTTAAAACGGGGTCTAAAAATTTTTCAGGGACCCTTAAAATTACATGCAGGGAAACTTAAGGTTACTGGAGAAATTTGGGATTCTAACTCGACCAAAATGCCGCGGATCCGCGGCCGATCCAAGCGATCCGCCGCGGATCCGCCGGCGAGTTGGGGCCGAGTTAGCCCAAAATTCCCCAGTAACTCTTCTGTGTTGATTTTGTTTTTTCTGGGATATTTTTTCTGCTCAAGTCTCAGGTGCGCAGAGATCTTTTTGGAGTAGAATCAATTGTCTTTGCTTGATCGAAATTCTATGATATTTGGCTAATTAGATTATATCTGTGATTTGTATAATGTGTTCGTAAACCTCCCCTAACTGCTAGTATGTCGGTTGGCAGGGTGTTGCACATTTCTGTAATGTTTTTACTATTTGTGTTTGTGGAATTGTTGGATTGTCATGAATGGATAGCCGGGGATGTGAGACGAGCGTTTCTTTCATTCAAATGTAATTTTTAATTTGTTGTAATATTCTTTTGCGGGGCACATCCGGGTTGCGGTTGTAACCACCGTTGTATTATTTCATTTACTGATTTTTGCTCCTAGGATAGACCCAAGGTGGGCTGCACAAACTACCAGGTACTTTGAAGTGTTTAGTGGCCTACTCACGTTGTTGAGGGAGACCGCTTCACTTCGGATACTTGGCGGGTAGTTTGCCGTACCCGTAGGGGTCTAGGGTAGGGTTTTGGCTATTGATCGCGACTGTGTAATCCGTCTTTCTTTGCAGGCTCAAAAGAAATGCGGATTCGTAGAAAATCCAATATGTTCATCTGTGATCAAGAATGCCTATTATTGCATCTGACGAATGTACAATATCTATATATGATAGCTATTAGGCGTCACTTATGTTTTGCACCCGCGCTAGCCCAGCCCCCGCTCTGTCGTTAGTTAAGTAACCTAACGGGTGATGACGGGATCCAATGGCGAATGCGGATGACATAAGAGGACGTTGTATTTTCGTTGTTTTCTGCAATGATAGGTTAATTGATGGGACGCATTATTTCAATGCAAAGAAAATAAACCAAAGTTGAATCGTTGAAACAGTTTAAAAGAAACCACTCGGTTATTTTAAAACAGAAGATATTTTTAAATTGCGGAGCTTTAACCACTCCTTTTAAAAGCTGTCAGGTTCCTTCGATCATATCAAGTTCACTACGTTCACGGTTTTTCCAAATCCATTCGTAGCCCTCCGTCATTTCATTTGGGTATTCAGTAGTATTCAAGCTATGTATTTTGACCTAACGCCAAGGCATAGTGTTTGGTAGCTGCTGGGTATTCATTTGTTGCATAGATAGATGAGTTAGTTTGGGGCAGTCGTATTATCATTTAGCCAACGTCAGGGGTATGTACGGATGGGTTCAAATTAACAAGATAATGATGGGTAGAACTTGACATGTGACTTATGACATTTTGACCAAACGCCAAGGTCATAAGAGCATGGGGCAGAAATTAATATCGGGAATTTCTAAAGAAAATGAAATTTGCAAAAAGATGCATACCATTTGGAGTTTGATGAATGTTGGTAGGATTCCTTCAGCGTTATCACATGATGATATTTGGATCCCGATCCTACTGTGAGTATCCGCTACTCATCAGGAGATTCGTCACTTAACGATCAATGCTATAAACCAAGTAGGTGCCGAGAAAGGAGTCAGCGGGGCTACGCCCCCAGAGAAAAGAGGTTATTTAATTTAGGAACTTCGCGAAAGCGTTGGAAAACCTCCATCGAAGTACCGACACCGGCCTGGCTGAACGGTTAAGCAAGTTGTTGGGGTAAAAATTTACACCCCGGTTGACCAAGTCAAAATCAAAGTTAACCCCAAGCCAAGTGGGCCCAAGCCCAGATCCAGTGGGCCCATGCCCGGGTCGAGCCCGAACATGAAGCGGCCGACGTCCCCCCATGCCAAGATAAAAATTTTGTAATAAATAATTTTGTTGTATTTCTTTTATTTTATTTTATGGATAAATGTAAGAAAAATAGGCATAAAGCCAAATTTTTGTAAAGCCCATGGCTTATGTGCAAAAAAAAATGGCACATGAGCCATGGGATAGGCAAAATGCCATTTTGTGAAGCCCAAGGGGCTATGTGTAAAGTGTATAGCCTATAAAGGCAAAGATAATGAAATATCTCAACAACTTTTTCTCTCTCTAAAACTTTTCCAGATCTGAGATCTTTTCTCCTTCTTCAAGGTTCCTCTCCTTCTTTTTTCTCTTGAATTAAAACAAGAGTTTAACTCTTCTTTTTATAAAACAAAATAGTTTTTCACCACAAAACCCATAAAGGGAACTCAGATCTTCCATTAGATCTCAAAAAGAAGAGATTTTTAAAAATCCCATATCTCTTGATCTTCAAGATCTAGCTAACAGAGTTGGAAGAAGAACATCTTTCACTAAACCCAAAAAAAACACTCAGGAGTTATACTCCTCTCTGATTTCTCTTCCGAGAAATTTTTTTAGGCTAAGAGCCTCTCTTTCTCGCCGGCGCTCAAGCGCAGAGCGCCCGTGTGCCGACACGTGGCGCGCTTGCGCTCAAGCGCTCAGCGCTCAAGCGCAAAGTGCCCACGTGCCGACACGTGGCGCGCTTGCGCTCCAGCGCAAGCGCTCGAGCGCAAGTCGCCCCCGTGCTAACACGTGGCGCTCTTGCGCTCAAGCGCAAGTCGCCCCCGTGCTGACACGTGGCGCTCTTGCGCTCAAGCGCAAGCGCTCGAGCGCAAGTCACCCCGGTGCCGACACGTGGCGCGCTTGCGCTCCATCGCAAGCGCTCGAGCGCAAGTCGCCCCCGTGCCGACACGTGGAGCTCTTGTGCTCCAGCGCAAGCGCTCGAGCGCAAGTCGCCCACGTGCCGACACGTGGCGCGCTTGCGCCCAAGCGCTCAGCGTCCGAGCGCAAAGCGCCCACGTGCCGACACATGGCACGTTGCGCTCCAGCACTCTGTGCTCGAGCGCAAAGCGCCCACGTGCCGACACGTGGCACGCTTGCGCTCAAGCGCCCAGCGTCCGAGCGCAAAGCGTCCACGTGCCGACACATGGCGCGTTGCGCTCCAGCACTCTGCGCTCGAGCGCAAAGCGCCGACGTGCCGACACGTGGCGCGCTTGCACTCAAGCGCCCAGCGTCCGAGCGCAAAGCGCCCACGTGCCGACACGTGGAGCGTTGCGCTCCAGCACTCTGTGCTCGAGCGCAAAGCGCCCACGTGCCGACACGTGGCGCGCTTGCGCTCAAGCGCCTAGGCGCTGGCCCCACGCATCCTTTGGATGTCTTTTTCCCCTTTATTTATATATACATGTATATATATACATATATACACATACACATACTCCACGACACTGTCCCCCGTAAAAACTCTGCGTGGCTCCCGATATATCCAAACCCCCTTCCAAAACAACACACACGTATACTGTACATTGAGTTCGCATGACCAGTTTAACCCATCAATCGGAGGTTCCCTCGCTCCAAAGGCGAGGAGTAATTAACGGCAGCTTAGTCCGCGGCTGCCGGAGATTCGGATCCCCACAATCATTAAACCCCGGCCTACCCTAGGCAGGGGGAATCTGTAGTACGCCTGACACGCGCGCGCGTATTCCCATCTCAATGGGGTGACGAAAAACACCCTACAGTTTCTGGCACGCCCGGTGGGACATTTCTCTCCTCCCATATTTCGGGTTAAACGTTCATACGAACTCAATCAATATACATATCGATTGTCTATACTGAAATGATTTTTTTTTTTTCTGTGCAGCAATCAACCTTCGACGACAATGTCTCCCCAGACGAATTCAGCATCCAACGTGACCTCGATCCCGTACGTGGTCATGATCAACGCTCGTGTGGTTCTCCCCGCAAGCCTCAGTCGAAAGTGGGAGGAACCGCCCCGCCAGTTCGGCTCCGTCATCATCTACCTTGCCGGAAGTGCTCATCTGGCGGAGATCCTGGCGGAACAGGTGGCCAAGCCGGTCTCAAGGGGTAAGAGGCCGAATATCGTGATCGCCAAGGCACCACAACCGAAACTTAAGATGGTGTCTGAACGACTCCCTGGTGCTCCAGCGGGGGGCAAGAACTTCGGTTCAAAGAGCAACATCAAATGTTGCGGACGAGCTCAGGCGATGACTCCAACAAATGCACAATCGAGCGTATCTCCAAAGCCCTCCATCGACCGGTCTGCGGCGTCTTCCCAAAGAGCCGAAGTCTGCCAGGTGCTTAGAACAGAAAAGTTAAGGCAGAAGCGGCTCAGGTATCGAGCCAACAAAAGGGCCAAGGCTTCGGCCAAATGGAATCGTGTGAAGTTCCAAGTGCAGGGTTGCCCCGCGATGACGGTTGAGTCGGACGTAAGAATCAGCAATTCCTTCGAGCCTCTGAAGTGGGTTCAGAAAAATGCCATGACCGCCAGAATCAAGAAGACAGCGGTCCGAACAGTGCCACAAAGAGACGTGTCCCGGCCCCAACAGAAAAAGTATGACACTGTCTCTTCAAGAGTCTATCAAGCACTCTGTGCCGCACGAAAGCAGCGGGGCAAACCCAGAAAAGAAGCGCCAGCACCATTCAAGAACCTGGTTAGGCCAGCCGCCTTCAATCGACTACCATCTTCCAAAACAAGGGGGTCAAGACAGCGATCCGTGAAATCAGCTGCCAATGATAGAAAGACGGCCGGATATATCATCCATACGGTTTATATGGCGGGCGGGCGCCCCAGCGACAACCTTCGCAGCAAAAGCAAGGATGGGGCCACCACATCCCAAGCCCAATCTAGCCTGAATGTGGTTGCCGCTGCCCAAGAACAGCCGCCCCCGCCGGATGAAGAAAACCCTCTCGATGAGAATGATAGGCAGAAAGACCCCTCGGTCCATGCAGAGTCAAGCTCGGACAGCGAGGAAGAGCCGACTTACAGGGGGCAATGACGCGCTCCTTCTTCGTCAGTTTGTCAACAGCCTGACCGGTGTCGCCTTCGACTGGTACGCGAGTATACCAGACGGGTCCGTCATTACCTTTGCCCAAATGGAGTCTCTGTTCCGGCAAAGGTTCATGAGCGTCAGTGATAAAATCTCCATTGCCGACCTTGTGAGGACCAAGCCGGGGAAGAATGAAAGCAACACCTACTTTATCGTCCGATGGCGTAATCTCATAGTCAAGTGTGAACCGCCGCTGGAGCAGGACCAGACCGTCAGCCTTCTCATTGGGAACCTCAGCAATTGGATGGTCCCATTCTTTTGTACAGCGGGCCTCAAGACATTTCAGGAGCTAACCAAGAAAGTCCAAATGCTGGAACGCTCGAAGCAAGAGTCCCCGCCGGACTCTCAGAGACACAAAACCTAGAAAAGCAAGCGGGACGACAACCGTAGAAGCGGGAGTTCCAGCAGTACCAGTGTCTTCAATGCCTCCGACAATGAAGAAAAGCAAAGGGCGGGCGAATCCAAAACCAACCGGTCTCGAAAGCCATTGCTGGGAGGAGATGGGCCTTCCCTAAAGGAGAAAAAGAACAAGGTTTACTCTTTCAGAAAGGACAAGGTCCGCAAGATATTTAAATATTCCTTGAACAACGGCCTACAATTGCCGGAGTCGAAAAGACCCCAAGAAGCAAAAATGACCGACAATCCTCTGTATTGCCCGTACCACCGAGTAGTGACCCATGCGATCGAGGATTGCTATATCTTTAAAGACTGGGTCGAGAAGCAGTACAAGGCTGGAGAGATCGAGCTGTCCAAAAGTGTGTTGGTGAACAATCAAGTTGCAACCACCAACTTTATATAGACAGAAGTTGAAGCCTTCTGGGAGCATACAGCCGAACCCGCTGCCCCGAGAAATGAAACGGAATCATCGCGGCCTCCGTGGAGTACGCACATATCTAATAAGATGAAGAAGATGATAAAGCTACTTCAGAAAGAACCCAGGACGGAATGGGAGGGGCAGAAGAGGCCTACCAGTCCAGCTGCCAATGCGGCTCCATCAGGCTCAAAATCCAAGAAGCTCAAGAAGAAGAAAAGTGCAGTTCGGCACGAAAAAGTGTCTGCAGGGAGATCGACCATTCAAAAATATATCGATTCCCTCGAAGAATATGAACAAAAGGAAAGAACATTGATTCAATTGAAGGAGTTCTTCCCTGTACAAGCGGCTGAAATTCTGGAGGAGTTAGAAGAAGACTCCAATGAAGAGATCCCAGTAGTGACCTGCTACGCCATCCATCTTGGCAGCGACTCCGAGGATGAGCTTTGTTTTCCCGAAGAGGACGAGGAGCTCACCACAAAGGCCAATCAAATCCAGCTCAGAAGCGGCAGGGCTTTACCGCAAAATCTGGGCAACGCCCCAAAAGGGAAGGAAAAACAAGTCGCTAATGAAGAAGATGACAGAGAACCAGCCGATGAAAACATAAGTCCTTCCTCGGTGGACTATAATGTCTTGGCACATCTCCGGAAGCTTCCGTCTCTCCTGAGCATCTACGACGCCTTGGTCCTATCTAAGGAGCTTAGAGATGTTCTCATTCACGCTCTACAAAACCCCGAGCGGTACCAGGCTCACTTTGCGGAAATTAATATGAAAGAAGCCCAGCATGCTTTGCATGCCGCCGTAGTCACATTTAAGGATGAAGACTTGCTACTGGGAACGGCTGAGCATAATCGGCCGCTTTACGTGACCGGGTACAGCGACGGAGATCGAATTAATTGCATATTGATTGATCCGGGGTCCGCAGTGAACATCATGAACTTGCGAACTCTGAAGAGTTTGTCAATGGACGTCCGACACCTGTCAAGGGAAAGGATTGTCATTCAAGGCTTCAACCAAAATTGCCAGCAAGTTCTGGGGTCTATAGCTTTGCCTATCAAATTCAGGGATCTGCAAACTGAAGCTAAGATATACATGATCAACGCCGACACGTCTTATAAGATTCTCTTGTGGTGGCCGTGGCTCCACGATTACGGCATCATTCCGTCAACTCTCCATCAATGCATGAAGTATACTAAAAATGGCGAAGAAAGACGCATTGACGGAGACATCCAGCCGTTCGGTGTGCATGAAGTCCGATATGAAGATTCTCGGTACTTTATGAACCACCAAAATGCTAAACCAAAACTGACTGAGGATAGACCGGCCCCAAGACTCAAAAGCAAATCTGCGCCGGCTGTCACTTTCAAAAGCAAAAATACCCAAGTGCGTCCGCATTTCGGCAGCGACACTGATGAGTCCGACGCTGGAAGCCCGTCCTTCCGTAAAACTCGTCCTTATTTCGGCAGCGATACGGACGAATCTGTTACTGAAGGCCCATCTAGAAGCATAGTCTGCCCTCATCTTGGCAGTAACACTGAATAGTCAGAAGAAGAGGACCTTCCGTGCAACAGCTGTGCAGATTGGCCCCCCATGCAGCAAGCGAAACTACGAGAAACCTTCGAAGTCGCAGAAGGGTCCCTGGCCATCACAATGGGCCGGAACGGATATGCAAAGAGCTCGACGCATTGTCAGTCTCTATCATGGACCAGCTGAAAACTTTCTACGTGCCCGGGAGGAAAAATGGACAGAAAGGCATCCTGTTTTACAGGTCAAACCCCGTTGTGCACCCGGACGATCTTTCTGTCGCGTGCCTTCCCTATGAGAGAGGCATAAGAGCCGTCCTCAATCCCAGATACTATGCGCCCCAGATGCGGGAATACTTTAAGAAGTACGGATGCCGGTTATATCAAACGGAGTCCGAAGCAAAGTTTTACGAAGGGATATGGTATCCGCCCCAGGTCAGAGCACTCATCGATGGACGAATTCCAGATAGACGGGGCATAGGCTACATTCAACCTGATTCCAAAGCGTGCTACATGATCCGTGTTGGTGAGGTCAGCAAAAGATCAAATGATGATGACGAGATAGCCGAGCCAGAAAAAGCTCCTCAAGAGCTCGAAGATGGCGGACAAGCAACCTTTGATGAGCTAACCGAGATTGACTTAGGAACGCCCGATAATCCAAGGCCGACCTACATCAGCTCACTCTTGTCGGAGGAAATGAAAGAGCAGATAATTGCCCTGCTGCATGAGTTCGTCGACTGCTTTGCTTGGACATACAAAGAAATGCCAGGCCTTTCCCCTGAAGTGGCCGTGCATAAGCTGGCTATATCTCCTGAGGTTAAGCCAGTCAAACAAGCTCCTCGAAGAATGAGAAGGGAACTAGAAGAAAAGGTCATCGAGGAAACCAAGAAGCTCATCGATGCCAGCTTCATCAGGGAAGAAAAATATGCAGACTGGATCGCATGCATAGTCCTAGTGAAGAAGAAAAAAGAGAAGATCCGAGTTTGTGTCGATTTCAGGGACCTCAACAAGGCATGTCCTAAAGACGACTTCTCGCTACCGGTCATGGAGATGATGGTCGATGACACCTCAAATTGCGAGCTGTTCACCTTTATGGAGGGCTCGTCTGGATATAATCAGATCAAGATGTCGCCTGAGGATGAGAAACACACCTCATTTCGAACCCCGATCGGAATATATTGCTACAAGGTCATGCCGTTCGGACTGAAGAACGCAGGTGCTACATATCAAAGGGCAATGACTAATATCTTTGATGACCTAATCCATAAAGTCGTCGAATGTTATGTTGATGATCTGGTCGTCAAAACTAAAGCCAAGGCCGACCACATCCAAGATCTTAGGACCATTCTCACCAGACTGAGGGAGTACGATCTGAAAATGAATCCTCTGAAGTGCGCTTTTGGCGTGTCATCGGGAAAATTCCTGGGCTTTATAGTTCGGCATCGAGGGATCGAAGTTGACACATCAAAGATAAAGGCCATCATGGAGATGCCCCCTCCGAAGAGTCTGACGCGGCTAAGATCTTTTCAAGGCAAGATTGCTTATATACGAAGATTTATCTCAAATTTATCGGGGAGATGTAGGCCCTTCTCAAAGCTCATGAAGAAAGGGGCTCCTTTTGTTTGGGATGCCGAATGTCAAGAGGCGTTCGAAAGCATCAAACGATACTTGTTGCACCCTTCAGTGCTGGCCGCTCCCATTCCAAATAAACCGTTGATTCTCTACACTGCCGCGCTAGATGAGTCACTCGGTGCGCTCCTTGCCCAGAACAACGAGGAGGGAAAAGAGAATGCCCTCTACTATCTCAGTCGAACTTTAGTCGGGACGGAACACAACTACTCCCCGATCGAAAAGCAATGCTTGGCTCTGATGTTTGCTGTGAAGAAGCTAAGGCACTATCTGCTCGCTCACCGGGTTATGCTGATCTCCAAGGTCGACCCACTCAAACACTTGATGACCAAAGCAAGTCTAGCTGGCAGAATGGCAAGATGGGCTGTCATGCTACTCGAGTTTGACATAGTTTATACTCCTCAGAAAGCAGTAAAAGGGCAAGCTCTTGCAGACTTTCTCGCTGCTCATCCCATACCAGAAGGGTCGCCGTTAAATTGTGAGTTACCCGACAAACAAGTGCTGCACCTCGAGGAAGATGGGCCATGTTGGGAGCTCTACTTCGATGGAGCCTCATCAATAAAGAGCTCCGGCAGATAAGCGTCCCGGAGGTAAAAGCGGGGATAGGATTGGTGTTCATCACGCCATCAATGGGAACCCTACGGCGTTCTTTCGCTCTCACCGAGCCTCGAACGAACAACGAAGCTGAGTATGAAGCTCTGATAGCTGGTTTGGAGCTCGCCATAGAAATGGAAATCCTTCGGCTACGGGTTTACGGTGACTCCCAGCTTGTCGTCAACCAAGTAAGCGGCAATTATAAGATATACAAACCCGAATTATCTCGGTACAAGGGCGAGTGGTGGAACTGTAGCGTCTTGAAAAGTCGTTTTGGTGTTTTCCTGAAATTCGGTGAAAATTCGGTATTTTTCCGAAAACCGTCTTTCTCGATATTTTGCAGTTTAGGGCTAATTATACCTAAAATGGATAGGTAATTTCTTGTTTTTAGTAGCTAATGAGTTATTTATGAAATTTTGGTCATTTAAAAATTTTTCCCTATTTTTCAATTTTTTAATATTATTTTAAGCCGGTAAGAAAATACATTAAATAAGCGATAAATACAAATTTTTCCGGGCTAATTTTAATCTCTAAAATTATGATAATTATAATCTAGTGATAACATGAATTTTTAGTAATTTATTTTGATTTTTAACAAATTTTTATGAATTGAAACGAATTTATTGAATTTTGAGCTAAAACTTGCAATTTTTGAGTTGTAGGGGGCCTTTTTGCATAAAATTTCTTTTGTAAAACCCCTCTACCTTTTCCCTCAGCCCTAGAACAGCCCCACCTTGTGTGAGACCAGAAATTTCTGGCCTCTCTCTTCTTGGTTTCTTTCTTGAGTTAATTGATAGTTTATGGTATTATTTTAATTAAAATGGATAAAGTATGGTGCATTGACTTTGTGGACTTGACCCATGACCTTCCCCACTTGCCCACACCATCCCCACTCCTCCTCTCAGCCCAGAATTCCTGCAGGAAAACAGCCCCCAAATTTCCCTCTCTCATTTCCTTCTAAACTCATCAAATTCCAACTCAAAATCCTTACAAATCCACAAATTTCTTCACAAAACCAAAGCAAATCCTTATGCTATCCTTTCCTTAGCCATTCTTGCTTGGATCTTGGTGCTTGAGGCCATCAATTGGAGCAAATTCTCTTGCTTGATCCATTGATCAAGAGGTATAATTCTCATCAAGTTGCTTTCTTTTGCTAAAAATTCCTTTAAATTGTATGGTTAGTGTTAATAGTTAGCTTATTCTAATCTAGTTTAAAAGAAGTAGTTTGTCTAAACTAGGGTTTTGAACCATGGTGGTTAATTAAGTTGTTTATAGTTAAGTTAGTTGTTAATGAACTAATCTTTATAATTACCTTGTTGATATAGTTTTCAATTTTGCTAATTAGTTAATTTTAGAAGGGTGAAGTTGTTGTTTTTAAATTTTCAAGAGAGGGTTTATGTTTGGTAATGGTTTGTGAAACATGATTAGTGAGTTGATTAAGTTTTAGAAAACATTATTTAGTTGATTGAACCTAAATTGTTATCTAGTATTTTGTTAACTTAACCTAAGAGGTTAATTTTCTTAAGTGGGCTTTTGTTGTGTTAAATTAAGCTTTCAAGTATGGAAATGGATTTGGAAATTGCTAGGTTAGGAATTCAAGAATGGTTGTTTATGGAAAATAGGATTGGAATCATTGTTGTTGTGTTGTAATTAGTGTTTGTAGATTGCTTGTAGTGTGCTTGGGTAATTATACTTTATTGTAGTCATTT
This sequence comes from Agapanthus africanus, assembly GCA_030015575.1. NCBI lineage: Eukaryota > Viridiplantae > Streptophyta > Magnoliopsida > Asparagales > Amaryllidaceae > Agapanthus > Agapanthus africanus. The sequence goes on from JASDDO010000012.1 coordinate 274,847,542, forward strand.
TGTCGCAAATCGGCGATTGTTGCACCGATTTTTGGAATGTATATGCTTACTAGATTTTTATATAAATTATGTGATGGATTATTTTTGATATCTTGATGGTTGTAATGGCTTGTCCTACAACTTTTAGGATGCGTGAGTGCGGTTTTTTGGGTAGTCGGGTTTTAGTTTTGCCGGGCGACCCAAATCGGCGTTTTTCGGCAGTTTTGCGATTTTCGCGTGTGTTCCGCGCACTTTGTGCACGTTGTACCTAGCTAGCGAACTTTAGTAGTTTCGTTGGGGTTTTGCGTCGTTCTTGATATGTAACCTTATATCTGGTATTGATGTAAATTCCAGGTTCGGTCGCGGAGACGTCAGACGCGGCGCGAAAGGGAAAGGCGGTGATCGGACACAGCTAGCCAGGAATCCCTGTGAGTAGATTTAACATCTACGGGGGACGATCGTTTGGATGGCGCAAGTCGCCCGATAGATTAGTAAACTGAAAAATAGAAAACTGGATAACCACTTGTGACATTAGAATAATAATACTGGCATGATAATTGCTGCAATTAGATTAATATGTTATACCCATATAGGCAAACTCAATTGTAGGACACATGCACCATTACCAGGTTTTATATGCAGCACGAGCACTATTCATGCTTACACACACACCCTGGTAATTGCCATGCCACCACACTAGATAACTTTTAAATTGAAACCTTTTACTAATTGATACTTAAACTGGTACTATTGCCTTTAATTCCTTAAAAATGAAACCGTAGTATTGCTATTCATGTGCATGTACTTCATCATATTAATTGTTCATGCTTAATACATTAATCACACATCGCAACTTGATTATTGATATCATATGCATTCATTATCATAGATATATGCACTTATGAGGATTTCTTGAGATTTTATGATATTGCTGGATTTCGGGGGAAAGCCGCAAAATTTCTAAACTTATTATATTTTTAAAATATGTAAATTGCGGTTTTCTAGTGATGTAAGTGTCGTCCACCATGAGTTTGCTGTGGATTTGGAAATCCGTGTCGAGGAGTGGAGGAACCGGCACGGGTACATGGTGGGCCCGGTAAGGTACCCCGGGGCAAGAGGAATGTGGTGATGACGTTGAGCCTGGCAGGGGACGGATTACCTACCGGTGACTGTTTGGGACGGCGGATATCCAGAGGATACCGACCGTGGCCGCTAGATGATGAGATATTGATATTTGAGATGGGTCAGCCGGACGGCTGAGGCCAGAGATACATTTATGAGATTTGAGACAGCTTTTGGAGTGTCGTTGCTGGACACCGATTTTCGTCGATTCATTGACATTATGCTGGCATTCTAAAAGAGTTTCAAAAACAAAAAGAGATAAAATATTTCCTATATATACCTATTGAGACCTCAGATATTCATGTTGCATACATATTAGTACACTGATGTTATACACACACCTGCTAGTGCATCCAGTCATACCCATATTATAGATGCTAGGATGCTTGTGTGCATGCATACGATAGCCTTTGTAGATGTTATTTATTACTCACGAGTTGGCAACTCACCCCCGTTGTGCCACAGTCTTTTGCAGGTCCGCTCCGTCAGTTCAGTAGCGACGGGCGCACTTGTCTTTTGCCTCTTTGCCTGAGCTCGAGATTTGCTCATAGGTGGGTTATGTTATTATTTTGTACCACTTGTGTATTCTTTGTATCTAGTGTACTCCATCTACTGTTTCCACCAGATTATTGTATATTGACCTAGAGGTGAGACTGTGAGGTTTGTGGATTTTATGCTGTATTTTGGGGTCGAGCTCACTTGAGCCGACATGCTACTTTTTCATGCTTCCTTATGCTTTATCATGCTTGTTGTCATTTACATTGCGTGGGATTTGTGACCGCCGTATGGCGAAGAGCTAGCTCCCGCTTGGGGATGCCCTATTTTGTGGATTCATGTATATATTTTGTTGTACCCATTTTTGGGGGCCAGTATTTACAAAGGAGACTCTGCCGAAATTTTCGGAAAAATTGATATTGTTTTTAAAAAGGGTTTTACATGACTTATTTTGATAACTCGCTTTCAATTGATTGGGTTTTCTTCACTCCTTTGCTTCATTGGTTTTGTTTTCTGGGCTTTGGCTTACTTATTTTACGGACGCCTTCAGACGTTTCGTAAACTTAAGTGCCAGTCACGTTCCGTACCATGCGGGTCGTGACAGGAACTCATGAAACGGTTCACTCACATTGAACTAATGAGAGTCCCTAGAGCGTTGAATGGAAAGGCTGACGTACTCGCTCGCTTAGCCAAGGAGCTGGCTGATCCTGACATGGACGAAATTCTGATCACAGTCAGGAGCCGACAAATTCTACCCCCAGTCTCTCTACGAGAAGAGGAAAGCGCGGAACAGAAGAGCAGTCCTGCCGAAGAAGCTACGATCATCCAAGACGAGCCCGATTGGAGAGAACCCTTCATAGAGTACCTCCGATACGACAAGCTGCCCGAAGAAAAATCTGCGAGGATTCAACTGCAGAAAAGAGCTCTCCGATACGTGTTTGTAAATGACACGTTATACCGCAGGTCATATGACCAACTCTGGCTCAGGTGTCTGTCATTGGCCGAAGCCCAAAAGGTCATGAAAGATGTTCACTCGGGCGTTTGCGGTGCTCACCAATCTGGCCCCAAGATGCGACTTCAAATCAAACGGCTTGGGTATTACTGGCCCACAATGATACGGGATTGCGGAGAGCATGCAAAGAAATGTCAGATCTGCCAAATCCATGGTGATTTCATTCACAAGCATCCCAATCCGTTGCATCCTACAGTGGCGTCGTGGCCCTTCGAAGTCTGGAGCACCGACATTGTTGGCCCAATTGATCCTCTGTCATCCAAAGGCCACCGGTTCATACTGGCCGCGACAGACTACTTCTCTATATGGGCTGAAGCTGTCCCGCTAAAAGAAGTCAAGACAAAACATATTCTGACATTCTTCTAGCATAATATTCTATACCGCTTCGGTACACCAAGAAGAATCATTTCTGACAACGGGCCTTCTTTCAAGAGCTTCAATGTCTCAAGGTTCGCTACTTAGCATAAGATAGACAGGAGATATTCCTCCATCTATAATCCAAGAGCCAATGGGCTGGCCGAAGCCTTCAATAAGACTCTATGCAAGCTCCTGAGGAAAAATGCTTCAGCCAACAAGAGAGACTGGAATCTCAAACTTCACGAGGCGTTGTGGGCATATCGTACCACGCACCGTACTCCAACTCAGTCTACTCCATACTCATTGCTCTTCGGAGTGGAGGCGGTCCTCCCCCTCGAGGTCGAAGTTCTAAGCTTAAGAATGGCCGTTCAGCACGAGTTAACGGAGGAGGAAAACGTGCTCCTTCGACTTGAAGAGCTCGATGCCCTCGAAGAAAAGAGGCTCGCGGTGCAGCAAAGTCTGGAGCTATACCGAGCCCAAATGTCACGGGCCTATGACAAGATAACCTGTCTCCGCGCTTTCAAGAAAGGTGAATTGGTGTTGGTCCTCAAAAGACCGATTATCCCCAATCGACATGCCAAGGGAAAATTCGAGCCAAACTTGGAAGGACCATACGTCATCGAGAAAGTGTTTGACGGAGGATCCTACCAACTAATATGTGCCGAGGGAGAAAGGCCCATGCCACCCATCAATGGCCGATATCTCAAGAAATACTACACGTGAATGCTCCAAGTCGCAGGCGAATTGAGCACATCATCCCTACGGTCTGGATCATACATCCTGCAAAACCGTAAACAATCCACGGGCGTAAATGACCCCTATCTCTCCCAAATCCTGCCGGTGAGACTACTTTTAAAGTCCCACCAGCGGCAAAAAAAAAGAGAAAAATAAAAATAAAAAAAATTAAAGAAATAAAAAAATAAACGGTATGTCCACAAGCAAAAAGGGCACGGATGAAAACTCGAAAGGACTCCGTGAGTAAAAACAGCAGGACTACCGGCGAGTCTGTGAAAACCCGAAAGGGCGCAAACTCGTGAAAAGAGATGAAATACACTCGCAAAGTCCTCTCGACCTTGTAAGGAGAAAACCACTGCGTGAGATCCTTACGACTCACAAAAGAGCAACACACTTAGGAATCCTCACGATTCCTAAGGAGAAAATTCACCTGCGGGATCCTTACGACTCGTAGGGAGAAAATGCTTTTATGGGACCCTCACGGCCCATAAAATTGAAAAGCCTTAGGTGATAGGGACCCAAACCTGTCTCCTAAGCCATCGTTCCCCAAAGGGCAACGGCAAATGATGATTCGCTCCTGGCATTTCGCTTCAGTGTTAGTGGTGCTGATGCCGACCAAAAACCCAAATCCCAACTCCTCCCAAGGCAAATGATGAGTTGCTCCTGGCATTATTCCAGTGCAGCAATGCTGATGCCGTACAAGATCCAAATTCTAAGTCCCCAAACGGCGAATGATGAGTCGCTCCTGGTGCCACATTCCAGTGCAGCGATGCAGACGCCAACCAAAATCCAATTTCTCAAAATTCTCCCAGCCCTACGGTTGGTCCCCAAGTTGACTACCGTATACAATCCACGGGCTCAAATAATTCTCGTCATACCCATGCCCCACCACAATTACCAGTTACACGGCTGGTCTCCGCCTTTGGAATTATGCTCCATTGAGAAGACCCACTCATGTGTCCTCACGATACATGAGGAGAACAAACCTTTGTGGGATCCTTACGACTCATAAAGGAAAAACACACTTAGGAGTCCTCACGATTCCTAAGGAGAAAATACACCTGCGGGATCCTTACGACCCGTAGGAAGAAAATGCTTTTATAGGACCCTCACGGCCTATCAAATTGAAAAACCTTAGGCGATAGGGATCTAAACCTGTTTCCTAAGCCATCGCTCCCCAATCCCCAAGTGGCGAATGATGAGTCACTCCTGGTACCATATTCCAGTGCAGCGATGCAGACGCCAACCAAATTCCAAATCCCATACCCCAACGGCGAATGATGAGTCGCTCCTGGTACCACATTCCAGTGCAGCGATGCAGACGCCGACAAAGTCCCGAAATTTTTCTGGCCCTACGGTCTGGATCATACATCCTGCAAAACCATATACAATCCACGGGCGTAAAACAATCCCAATCTCTCCCAAGCCCTACCGGTGAGACCACATTCAAACTCCCACCAAAAAAAAATTTAAAAAATTAAAAAACTAAAAAATATAATAGAAAAAAAGGTATGTCCACAAGCAAAATGGGCACGGATGAAAACCCGAAAGGGCACCGTGAGTAAAAATAGCAGGACTGCCGGCGAGTTTGTGAAAACCTGAAAGGGCGCAAACTCGTGAAGAGGAGATGAAATGCACTCTCAAAGTCCTCTCGACTTTGAGAGGAGAAAATTCCCGCGTGAGATCCTTACGACTCACAAAGGAGCAACACACTTAAGAGTCCCCACGACTCCTAAGGAGAAAATACACCTACGAGATCCTTCCGACTCGTAGGGAGAAAATGCTTTTATGGGACCCTTACGGCCCATAAAATTGAAAAGTCTTAGGTGATAGGGATCTAAACCTGCCTCCTAAGCCATCAATTCCTAAATCCTCTCGGGGCAAATGATGAGTTGCTCCTGGCATTATTCCAGTGCAGCAATGCAGATGCCAAACAAAAAAAGCCAATCCCGAAATCCTCTCGGGGCAAATGATGAGTTGCTCCTGGCATTATTCCAGTGCAGCAATGCAGATGCCAAACAAAAAAAGCCAATCCCCAAATCCTCTCGGGGCAAATGATGAGTTGCTCCTGGCATTATTCCAGTGCAGCAATGCAGATGCCAAACAAAAAAAGCCAATCCCCAAATCCTCTCAGGGCAAATGATGAGTTGCTCCTGGTATTATTCCAGTGCAGCAATGCGGATGCCAAACAAAAAAAACCAATCCCCAAATCCTCTCAAAGACAGATGATGATTCGCTCCTGGTACCATATTCCAGCGTAGCGATGCTGATGTCAACCCAAATCACATCAAGTCAAACAACCAATGACCTCCCTGGCAGAATCAAATTAAACCTTGGAAACAAATCAACTTCATCCCTGACGCCGCAAGAAGCGGGGCAAGTCAAATCCAGAATCGACCGTCCACGTCGCTAAAATGGAAGCACCGACCGTCCACATCGCTAAAAAGGCAGCATCGACCTTCCACGTTTCTAAAATGGCAGCACCGACCGTCCACGTCGTTAAAAGGGCAGCAACGACCGTCCAAGTCGCAAAAAGGGCAGCACCGACCGTCCAAGTCGCAAAAAGGGCATCACCGACCGTCCAAGTCGTTAAAATGGCAGCACCGACCGTCCATGTCGCTAAAATAGCAGTATCGACCGTCCAAGTCGCAAAAAGGGCAGTATCGACCGTCCAAGTCGCAAAAAGGGCAGAACCGACCGTCCATGTCGCTAAAATGGCAGTATCGACCGTCTACGTCGCTAAAATGGCAGCACCGACCGTCCAAGTCGCAAAAAGGGCAGCATCGACCGTCCACGTCGCTAAAATGGCAGCACCGACCGTCCATGTTGCTAAAATGGCAGCATCGACCGTCCAAGTCGCAAAAAGGGCAGCATCGACCGTTCAAGTCGCAAAACGGGCAGAACCGACCGTCCACGTCGCTAAAATGGCATCATCGACCGTCCACGTCGCTAAAATGGCAGCACCGAACGTCCAAGTCGTTAAAATGGCAGCACCGACCGTCCATGTCGTTAAAATGACAGCATCGACCGTCCAAGTCGCAGAAAGGGCAGCATCGACCGTCCAAGTCGCAAAAAGGGCAGAACCGACCGTCCACGTCGCTAAAATGGCAGCATCGACCGTCCACATCGCTAAAAGGGCAGCAACGACCGTCCAAGTCGCAAAAAGGGCAGCACCGACCGTCCAAGTCGTCAAAAGAGCAGTGCCAGCTTCCCAAAAAGCGGGAACCAAATCAGGTCGCCTCCAAGTAAAAAAAGATCCATCAATTTCATGCACACGACCCACATATGTGGTGTGCATTTATTGATGGGGGGCAATTTGTTGGGGTAAAAATTTACACCCCGGTTGACCAAGTCAAAATCAAAGTCAACCCCAAGCCCAGATCCAGTGGGCCCATGCCCGGGTCGAGCCCGAACATGAAGCGGCCGGCCTCCCCCCATGCCAAAATAAAAATTTTGTAATAAATAATTTTGTTGTATTTCTTTTATTTTATTTTATGGATAAATGTAAGAAAAATAGGCATAAAGCCAAATTTTTGTAAAGCCCATGGCTTATGTGTAAAAAGAAATGGCACATGAGCCATGGGATAGGCAAAATGCCATTTTGTGAAGCCAAAGGGGCTATGTGTAAAGCCCATAGCCTATAAAGGCAAAGATAATGAAATATCTCAACAACTTTTTCTCTCTCTAAAAATTTTCCAGATATGAGATCTTTTCTCCTTCTTCAAGGTTCCAAAACCTTCTTCTTTCTCTTGAATTAAATCAAGAGTTTTACTCTTCTTTTTATAAAACAAAATAGTTTTTCACCACAAAACCCATAAAGGGGAACTCAGATCTTCCATTAGATCTCAAAAAGAAGAGATTTTTAAAAATCCTATATCTCTTGATCTTCAAGATCCAGCTAACAGAGGAGGAAGAAGAACATCTTTCACTAAACCCCAAAAAAAACACACTCAGGAGTCCAACTCCTCTCTGATTTCTCTTTCGAGAAATTTTTTTAGGCTAAGAGCCTCTCTTTCTCGCCGGCGCTCAAGAGCAGAGCGCCCGTGTACCGACACGTGGCGCGCTTGCGCTCAAGCGCTCAAGCGCAAAGCGCCCACGTGCCGACACATGGCGCGCTTGCGCTCCAGCGCAAGCGCTCCAGCGCAAAGCGCCCACGTGCCGACACATGGCGCGCTTGCGCTCGAGCGCAAGCGCTCGAGCGCAAGTCGCCCTCGTGCCGACACGTGGCGCTCTTGCGCTCCAGCGCAAGCGCTCGAGCACAAGTCACCCGGGTGCCGACACATGACGCGCTTGCGCTCCATCGGAAGCGCTCGAGCGCAAGTCGCCCCCGTGCCGACACGTGGCGCTCTTGCGCTCAAGCGCAAGCGCTCGAGCGCAAGTCGCCCACGTGCCGACACGTGGCGCGCTTGCGCCCAAGCGCTCAGCGTCCTAGCGCACAGCGCCCACGTGCCGACACATGGCGCGTTGTGCTCCAGCACTATGCGCTCGAGCGCAAAGCGCCCACGTGCCGACACGTGGCACACTTGCGCTCCAGCGCCCAGCGTCCGAGCGCAAAGCGCCCACGTGCCGACACGTGGCGCGTTGCGCTCCAGCACTCTACGCTCGAGCGCAAAGCGCCCACGTGCCAACACGTGGCGCGCTTGCGCTCAAGCGCCTAGGCGCTAGCCCCATGTATCCTTTGGATGTCTTTTTCCCCTTTATTTATATATACATGTAGATATATACATATGTACACATACTCCACGACACTGTCCCCCGTAAAAACTCTGCGTGGCTCCCGATATATCCAAACCCCCCTTCCAAGACAACACACACGTACACTGCACATTGAGTTCGCATGACCAGTTTAACCCGTCAATCGGAGGTTCCCTCGTTCCAAAGGCTAGGGGTAATTAACGGCAGCTTAGTCCGCGGCTGCCGGAGATTCGGATCCCCACAATCATTAAACCTCGGCCTACCCTAAGCAGGGGGAATCTGTAGTACGCCTGACAAGCGCGCGCGTATTCCCATCTCAATGGGGTGGCGAAAAACACCCTACACAAGTATTGTACAGTTAGAATAGTCCTGACTAGTTCTTCCATTTTGGTTTGAGGAGGGATTCGAGAAACAGTGGGAGCCATCCAGTTTAGATAAACTTAAAACCACTCTAAACTTGCGAGAGCATCATGCTAAAGTGTTCGCTCTCTCTCTCATTGCAGCGACCCAAAACATGACAGGCCTTAAGTTACTATTAGAGAAAAATATATTGACAGGGCCAAACTATAAAGATTGGCTGCGGAATGTCAAAATGGCTTTAACATATGACAAATTGGGGTATGTCCTTACTGCTAAGGCACCTGCTATCCCTGGTCCAAAATCCAGTCTTGCGGATAAGGAAATCCACAAAACCTGGGAGTTAGATTGCGAGAAGGCCAAATGCATCGTGCTTGCCTCTATGAATAATGAACATCAGAGGAGGCACGAGGATATGGATCTTGAATCCAAATTTCTCCATACAAAAGATCTGTATGGAGAGAAATCTTGTATTGCAAGATACGAGACCTCGAAGAACTTGTTTCAGTCGAGGCTGGCCGTCGGATCATCTGTAGGAGAACATGTCCTAAAGATGATTGGCTATATAGAAGAGCTCGCGGACCTCGGGACGACTTTGGAGAACGAGCTCTATACAGACTTGATTCTCCGGTCCCTTCCTTCCACCTACGCCCAGTTTATTCTGAATTTCAACATTCAAAGAAAAGAAGTTGAACTTCCAGAACTCCTTAACATGTTGAGGAGTGCAGAGGGCACCTTGCAGAAAGCAAGGGAAACACCCGCTATGTTTGTTCGCGGTGCTTCTTCTTCCAGGTCCAAGGCTAGGGCCAAAGGAAGGAAGATGAAGGCCGCTACCAAACCCAGAGGTGGTGTAAGTAAGGTGGGAGCTAAGGGAAAAACAAAGATTGCAGTGCCAGTAGTGGCAAAGGATGAGTGCTTCCACTGTCATAGGAAAGGGCACTGGAAGAAAGATTGCAAAGCTTGGAATGCCAAGAACCAGGAACCGAAGCAAGCTGTGGCTTCGACTTCAGGTGTGTTTGTAATTGAAAATTGTCTGTCAATCAACTCTACTTCCTGGGTATTGGATACCAGATCAGGATCTCATATATGCAATTCATTACAGGCATTGAGAAATCGTAGAGTACTGAAGGTTGGTGATATGACCCTCCAGGTTGCTAACGGAGCAAGCATGGGTGCTGTGTCCGTGGGGGATTATCACCTTGGATTGATGAGTGGACATATTTTGGTTTTGCATAACTGTTTTTGTGTACCCAGTTAAACGTGTAATATCATATCGGTTTCGTTGTTATCAAAAGAAGGTTATGATTTCACGTTTGTAAGCGATGTTGTTAACATCCATCTTAATCATGGTTTGATTGGGTCCGGTACACTAGATAACGGTATATATGTCTTGAACCAATTACAGATTTTCAATGTCCAGGACACACTAAAAAGAAAGTCTCCAGATATAAATAAGGCTTTCTTATGGCATTGTAGACTGGGTCACATTAATGAGACAAGGTTAACTAAGTTACATAGAGAAGGATATTTGGATTCGTTCGAATATCAATCTTATACCACTTGTCAATCATGTCTCAAAGGAAAGATGACAAAGACTCCATTCACTGAACATGGAGTAAGAGCGAGCGAGCTCTTAGGACTCATACACAGTGATGTATGTGGTCTAACGTCTACACATGCAAGAGTTGGTTTTTCATATTTCATTACTTTTACGGATGATTACTCTAGGTACGGATTCATTTTCTTAATGAAACATAAATCCGAGGCTTTTGAGAAATTCCAAGAGTATAAGAATGAAGTAGAAAACCAAACCAGCAAAAGTATCAAGACACTGAGATCAGATCGAGGTGGTGAATACTTAAGTGCCGAGTTCCTAGGTTACCTAAAAGAGAAAGGAATTCTCTCTCAGCTTACTCCTCCATACACTCCACATCATAACGGTGTATCGGAGAGACAGAATCGAACCCTATTGGATATGGTACGTTCCATGATGAGTAATGCTGAGTTACCGCGATCTTTCTGGGGTTATGCACTAGAATCAGCTGCATATCTTTTGAACAGGGCTCTTACCAAGACTGTGCCTACCACACCATATCAGATGTGGAGTGGGAAGAAACCCTATCTTCAGTATCTAAAGATATGGGGATGTCCAGCTTTTGTTAAAAAGCAGCATGCGGACAAACTCGAGGCACGATCAGTACAGTGTAAGTTTGTGGGATATCCAAAGAACTCCAGGGGGTATTATTTCTATTACGCAGAGGAACAAAAGGTTTTTGTTTCTCGTAATTCCCATTTTCAAGAACATCAGTTTTTAGAAAAGGAAACAAGTGGGAGCGAAATAGAACTGGAAGAAATTCCAGAACCACAAACTACTACTTGAAGTTTGGTAGAACCAGTAGTTCAAGAAGAACAGGACATTCCCGCACCCCTCCGCGGGAGTAGTAGGCCGTCTCATCCGCCTGAGAGATACTACGGTTATCTCATAGATGGGGATGGAGAGAATTGCATCATTGATGATGATGAACCTACTAGCTTCCAGCAGGCCATCCAGAGCGGCGACTCGGTACGATGGCTAGATGCAATGCGGACCGAAATGGAGTCCATGTACACCAACAAAGTATGGACTTTGGACTTTGCTCCAGATGGGGTAAAACCCATAGGATGCAAATGGATCTTCAAGAAAAAGATTGGTGTAGATGGACAGGTGGAAACCTATAAGGCTAGACTTGTTGCAAAGGGTTTTCGTCAAAGACCTGGTTTGGACTATGACGAAACTTTTTCTCCAGTGGCTATGATCAAATCCATTCGGGTCCTTCTTGCTATTGCCGCCTTCCATGATTATGAGATCTGGCAGATGGACGTAAAGACGGCTTTTCTAAATGGTAATTTGGAAGAGTGCGTCTATATGGATCAGGCAGAAGGTTTCAATTAGAGTGGGAGCAGCGGGAAAGTGTGCAAGTTACTTAAGTCCATTTATGGACTGAAGCAGGCATCACGGAGTTGGAACATCTGTTTTGATGAAACGGTCAAAGAATATGACTTTATCAAAAATCCAGATGAACCATGTATATATAGTAAAATTGTAGCACGAACTGTAGTATTCGTCGTCTTGTACGTGGATGACATTCTATTGGTAAGAAATGGCATTCCTATGCTACAATCTGTCAAAGGATTCTTATCACACAGGTTCTCCATGAATGACCTGGGTGATGCCTCTTACATTCTGGGGATTCGGATCTATCGTGATAGATCCAAGAGGATGTTGGGACTATCGCAGTCCAGGTATATCAACACTATACTGAAAAGATTCAGTATGGAAGATTCTAAGTGCGATAATTTACCGTCTTGTCACGGAATCACCCTCTCCAAAGAGATGTCTCCCAAGACTGATTTGGAAAGGGATGACATGTCTATTATACCCTACGCTTCTACGGTAGGCTCTATAATGTATGCGATATTGTGCACCAGACCAGATGTAGCTTACGCACTAAGCGTGGTATGCAGGTATCAGTCGGACCCAGGGGAGAAGCACTGGATAGCAGTAAAGTACATTCTCAAGTACCTGAGAAGGACTAAGGAGATGTTCTTGGTTTACGGCGGAAAAAACCTCAAGATTGAGGCCTTTGCTGATTCCGGCTTCCAGATTGACAAGGATGACTCCAAGTCCATGTAAGGTTATTTCTTTACCCTCAATGGAGGGGCGGTGTGCTGGAAGAGTTCCAAGAAGGACACCGTTGCTGACTCGACGATGTAAGCGGAGTATATTGCTGCTTGCGATGCCGCAAAAGAAGCGGTCTGGATGAAGATGTTCCTAACAGAACTTCAGGTGGTTCCTACCATTGTTGATCCAATACCGATGTATTGCGACAACAACAGAGCTATAGCTTTAGCGAAGGAACCCAGGTCCCATCAGAAGTCCAGACACATCTTAAGGCGGTATCACCTGATCAGGGAGATCATAGATCACCGGGATTGTTGGAGATAGTACCCTCAGAGTCAATTATTGGATCACAGGCACGCGATTGCAATGATTGAGGGAGGACCTATACCAGTAGGACAGTCTTACTCAAGATGATAATATGCTATCTGGTTTATCTTTATCATCGTGTACTACTTCAGGTGACCTTATAGGTCACTATTGCACGTTGATAGAGCCCTTAGGATTCTTGCTTGACGGCCAGCAGTATGATGGCGATCATATACATGGGAACTGGGGTCTATAAGCACATCCTTAAAAGGTCCCTAGTCGTGGGAGTTTTCGAGACAAGGCATCGATACTCCAGAGTAGACTAGTGTATACAGTCGAGACCCCGACGAGGGGCGGTGGCTGGTCTCACAAGCCACTGGTGTCAGTTGGTTCACCTAAGATGTATACAGGTGCTTATTGGGTTATGAGTATACTGGACAGGACTCACCGGGAACATGCTAGTTGGTATTATACCTGACGTCGGATAGCAGTTCCCTGGGGACATGTGTATAGGTTAGTTCATCGACCTGAGATTGTCATTTATCTCGTGTGAGTTCCCACTGTGCTTTGATTACTACCCTACCACGGCTCAAAGGAGTCGTGCAAACAGGTTTTAGTTGGGTACAGTCCCGAGCCACATGGAGGCAGTGAGCAAATCGGCAGGGGTTTCATCTCTCCCGGTATTGGGGGTGAGGTCGCGCTGTGTCTAGGAGAGCCATTACACAAAGCCCTCGGCCGAGGCAGGAGATTTACTGGTAGGTATTCCAGTAGTATCTCAGGGTGTTCTGGGCTACACTCCGACACGACTTGTACCGCTTTTGGGGGTTTGAATTTTACCAACCCCTAGGCCCGCCATGCGATGCTCATAGGCGAACGGACCGGACTGTACGGATATTGTCACTGACAGGCTCAGTAGGGTGTCAGGATGAGTTCGCTCATCGACGTCCCTTTTAGTCAATACTTAGTAGCCCGTTACGTACGGCTAATACCTCTGACGTGCTAGTGGTTAAATCCACAACCAAATTATTGACGAGTCTTTAGAGTCCCCCACAGACAATTTCTCAAGTTTCGGGTTAAACGTTGTAAAGGCCGTATGATATATGGCAGGGTTCGATCTTATACGTGCGGTATTGTACGGATCATGATTGGACGGATCATTCTAGTGGGCTTTGGTTTAAGGCGGATCCTAGTATTAGATTTGTTGGATTACTTTAGTCTCATCGCATTCGCATTCAGTCGGAATGCGGGTGTTGGTATGTATATACAGGTGAGGGGTATCCTTGTGATCCGTCACGAGTTTACTTTAGATGTTGCCGGATTTTCTTTGTTATAGCAAACATTTGGATTAATGTTTGCTTAAGGAAATAATGAGCTAGAAATCATCAAGACAATGCATTAATGTGACATAGACTTATATCATGAGTCATGGTCTCTTTTTTAGCAAATGTGTCACATTAATGAATTGTTTTATGTCATGAAATGAGATGGAGAGAGAGAGGGGCTGCCAAGTATTGGTAGTGAGCTCTCATATTATTCTACTCTCTCTCACTCTCATTATTCATAGCATCAAAAAGAAAAGAAAAGATGAGAAAGCCTTCTCTTCTTCTTCTTCTTCCTCTAACACATTGTCTTCCTCCAATGGCAACAACTTCAACCTCCATCCAAGCCATGGATGCAAAGAGACAAAGTGATCACAACATTCTCTACTACACCTTGGACGCGTCGGCTAGCACACTTCGCGCCCAAGTTGCTTCGGATGAAGCGGGAGCCCGTAAAAAGAACCGATGATGTGGTGCCCTTTCCGACGAGGAGAAAAGGACCGGAGATTCCGCGAGGAGATCGGAGTGGAGGCAAAGACCGAAGGACACGGATCGCTCGGTATAGCTCTCTACCCTTCTCTTGATAGCTAGGTATAGGTTAATGGATACGATCCGGGGTTTTTAGGATGCGGTAGTGCCGGTTTTAAAGTCAAGAAAATTTTTGTTTCCGCAATTTTGGCCTCGGATAGACGGCCGGGGCACTACCGTAGTCCTGCATGGTATCAAAGCCACGCCATTAACTTACCCTAGCTTGCTCTAGCGTGTTTAGAACTTCGATCGAACATAAATTCCGAAACCGCGTTTTCAAATGTGCAGTTTCTGTCGAAATTTTTCTGTTGTCAAAAAATTTTTTGGTGTCCTGCAGAAAATCAGGCAGGGTTTTGTAGGAACACTGTAGAAATTTGGTAACATGATTCAACATTAACGCCGCGGAACCGCGGCCCCAACCCCCTTTTGGCCGCGGTTCCGCCGCCGTTCTAAGCCATCACTGCACCAACTTTTTCCAGTATGTTCCTGAGTTGGAAATGGGGTTTTTGGTATGTACTGTTGGGGCCCACTTCGGTAAATTTGATCGATCGAAAATTTTAAACATGTTAGTTCACAGTATTTACATTATATCTGCGACCGTGAATGTCACTCGATCTGTAAATCCTGTCTATCTGCTATAGCCCTTTTAGACGGATTTGCGAACGTGACATTCACGTTGATGTTCTGTGTTGTGCTGTGATGTTGCGGATTGGTCGTGGGGGATAGCCTGGATGCAATGGTAGTACAGTTTGGTTTATTATGTACATTTGATATTGCGGGGCGAGCGTCCGATATGTGGACTTCCGTCACTGCCTGTTTGTATATTATTCTTTTGGGGCACGACTGGGCTGAGGTCGATGTACCCGTTGTAAGTATATTTTACTTTCTGTACTAGGATTACCCCGCGGAGGGGTGCACGGATAGCCGGGTTATAGAGGGAAAACGGGCCCGCATCTCATGGCTTTGAGACGGAGGGGGCTGCACTCTAGAATTGGCGGGCTATTCGCCGCACTCGTAGGGGGTACAGGTTGACCCAGGAGGGGTGCCCAAGTTACCGGATTCCGTGAAGTGCCGGGTGGTCCATTCACGTTGCTGAAGGGGGCTTCCTCTCTTCAGGTTTTGGCGGGTAACTTGCCGCGCCCGTAGGGGTCTAGGATTTCATTGCACAGGCTATCCACACGACCAGGGGAACGTCTGGTTTCAGCAGCGGCTCTGTGAAACCCGGGGCTTCCAGACTATCTGTATTGTTCTGTGATGCTTATTACATTTCTGTGATGTTGCATTTTATCACGCCTTGAGCGAATATTATATATTGATATATATACTAGTAGATGTTGTATATGTTTTGCATCCGCGCTAGTCCAGTCCCCGCTCTGTCGTTAGTTAAGTAACCTAACGGGTGATGACGGGACCCAGTGGCGAATGCGGGTGGCATATACGTACATCGTATTTTCGTTCTTTATTGGTGTGATCAATTGATGGGACTGCGTTGATTCGGATCAACGCAAGCTAAACAAACCTATTCTGATGTTGTTGGAACATTTTTCAAAAGCTGTTATTGCAAGGACGTTCTCTTTTTTTTTGCACAGTGGTATTCGGTTATGAATATCCAGCACCTCAGTCGATGAGGCAAGGGCCGAGATCCCTTCACCGGGAGTGACCCCTTGGACAGAAGTTTGCGTCAGGGTAATAACTTCACTATAGTGGATTGCCTTTTTCTTTGAATCGTGGTATTCAGTTGGAATATCCTGCACGTCATTCTACGGGGAAAGAGCCGAGATCCCTTCACCGGGAGTGACCTCTTTAGCAAAAGTTTTCGTCACTATATTTTTATAAAAAGTTATCCGGTTCCTTCAACGATATCAAGTTCATTACTGTAAAAGGTTTTTCGCCAAAAACCATTCGTAGCCCTCTGTCATTTTAGATTAGTATTGCTTAGTATTCGCGCTACGTTTATCGTTGCTATTCGCCGAGGCGTAGTGTGCGGTAGCTCTGTAATGCTTTCTGTCGCATAGATATGTGGATTGGTTAGGACGGTCGTACGACTTTGTTGATTATTCATCAAAGGTCGTGCGGGTGGGTTTAACGCAATCAAGATAATGACGGCTTGAACTTGACTAGGACCTTTTGATTTGTTGATTATTCGTCAAGGTCACTTGGGTCCTAGGGGTAAAAATCACATCGGGAGTTTCTAAAGAAACTGAAACTTGTCAGATATGCGCATACCTTCTGGAGTGTGATAACGTGAGTGGATTCCGTTACGTTATCATACGATGATAGTTGGATCCCGATTCCCACTGATGAGTCGGTTTACTCCTCGGGTGATCCCGACTAATTCTTCTTTCAGGTTTGGAGGAGAATTTGACGTTACAGTGGGAGGTTTCCTGATTAGATAAAGTGATAACCATTCTGATCTAGGTTAGAGTGCACGCTGAGTGTTTCTTTTCTCTCTCTCTTTGGGAGCGACCATGACCCGACCTTTGACTATGACTCAGTGACCAAAATTAACCGAACCTTCTTAAACACTGGCTTTTGGATTGTCAGAGTTGCATAACTCATTGCCACTCCTACTTTTACCCTTTTCTCTAGGACACCCCGTATTACTACGAACGTCCACTTCCATTGGACAAAACCATCGTATGGTTATATACGAACTCGAAGGAATTTATTCGAGGATGGTTTCCGGTTCTGGAGAAAACGAATAGGACTATTCAGTTGTCTTTTCCTTTTACCTTCTCTCAGGTTGCGAGTACTCTTTGGTTTAGGAGATAGTACACCTATTATGCAAATTGGATAGTCTTCTTCCAAACCTTAGGCTGGTGCCGAACGGTGGGGAATGAAGAAAACCAATTAGCATAACGATGGTGTACAGAAGGTATTAAGTAAAGACATATCAAGGGATTAGTAAGAGGGCAAAGTAAACTGCGACTGCTATTCACGACCAAACCAAGTATTTCATTACCACTCCCACTTCACCTTTGTATTTCTCCAGGACACTCCATATCACTACGAAGATCCACATTTTATTGGATACTCCATCGTATGGTTATATACGAACTCGAAAGGAACTTGTTCCAGTTCGGGGATGGATTCTGGTTCAGGAGAAATAGGAATAAGGTTTATTCGGTTGTCTTTTATCTTCACCTTCTCTCGCATTGCGAGTGCTCCTAGGATTAGGACAGCACACCCATTATGCTTATTGGATAGTCTACTTCCAAACCATAGGCTGGTGCCGAACGGTAGGGAATGAAGAAAACCATTTGGCCTAAAGGGGTGTACAGAAGGTAACGACTAAAGACATATAAAGGGATCTGGAGAGATGGCAAAGAAGTATACGGTTACAGTTGTGAATCTGGATAATGGAAGAGGCATTACTTGAAATACCCGGATACCCCATCGAAACATTTCAATGTTTCAGTTTCACTGTGTACTGTTAAAAGAAAAATGATTTCCTAATTAGACACTTGCTCCAGGGTATGTATTTACCAGGTGTGATTATCACATCTGTATGGTTTTACAGATGATGAGTGGGAGAAAGTTATTGGGAATTAGGTGATTTTCCTCATTATATCAGAATTCGTTGTAATTGGTGATATTTGAGGAAGTCACCTGGGTTGTTTGCCGGATGGTAAATATTTGGTTTTGAATATCCGTTTTTATGCACCAATTTCAAATTGATATATCTGTACGTCTATTTTTATAGAGTGAGATATAACTTTTTGAAATTATGTCGATCACATTTACCTATATCAGTGGATGGTTAGGTAAGGAGCATTAAACAGCGGTGTAATTCTTCGTAACCATAAGTACAGTTTTCAACCTACGACACACAGAGAATGAGTTATTAGACTCAAGGGACTTATACAGAGTATTGTATATTGTCCAGTGTCCATTAGGACAGAGGGGTTGGTCCTCGTACTATATTCTGTTTACTTATGACTTCTCTAGTTCTTAAACATGTGTTTCGTAGAAACACAAGGTCCAAGTTTTGAGAAGTTATAGGTATAAGAGTAAAGTAGAGAACCAAGTGTTGCAAGTATCAGGATTCTTCAAGGTGATCGAAGATGTAGATACTTGTGTATGGTATTCAGTTGATAGTAATGATTAAGAGAACATGCTTCTCTTTCAGGTTACTCATAATTGGAAGCACTCCTAAGTTGAGTAACATTGATCGGCCTCTCTCAATTTAGTTGACATGCACTGGAGATAGCTGCATGATTTGAATCTGGTTCAATTAAATCTGTGCCTCTGTTTCTATATTGGATATAGAACAGTTCATATCTTAACGATGTTAAGGTACGGAGAATTGTCCAGCTTATGCTTAAAACCATACTCCGGATAACTCAAGGCACGTATCTGTAATGACTGTTTGTGGGTTGACCCGGGCTATGACGAGGGTTGATTTTCTACCATCTGGAAGATCAATAGTGATATTGTTCTAGACTCGCCACAGTTTTTAATAAAAATGGATTTTTTCATAAAACAGTAGTGGGAGTATGGTAGAACTGGAAGTAATTCCAGAACCGCAAACGATTACTGAAAATTTGATAAGAACTTAAAGATTCAATCTTATTTGACATTCCGTTTGCCACTCCGCAGATATGGTGGGTTACCTCAGGCACCAGAGAGGTACTCCGGTAGCCTCAAGGACGGTGACATGGAGGTTCTTGTTTACCCAGACTTGCCATTGCTGTTGTTCCAGACTGTGAGACCCGGCAGGAGGATGAATATAGCGTCGTTCTAAACTAGCTTCGGAAGTGCACGTCTATATGACTCTGCCAGAGGGTTGTCGTATTCAGAGGGAGCAGCGGAAGCATTAGTGGACAAGTGGCTTATGTCTATTTATAGACTAAAGCAGTTATAGCGGAGATAGATCATCTATTTCTGATGTGACAGTCATAGGTTTGACTTCATCAGAATAGGGGATGGATATGTTAAGAAGGTAGTAGGGTGTGATGTCCTGGTATTTGGATGACATACACAGAGTAGGAAGTGATGTTCCTATACTACAATCGGGTATACTTTGGTTGTCACACAGTGATTTCTCCACATAGGACTTGGATATTATATCAGACATTCTGGTTACTAGATCTATGGTTTTAGATCTAGATTTGGGTAGTTTCCCAATCTGGGTACTTAGACAGCATTCTAAAGGTGTTTTAGAATGGACGGCTCCTGGCACGGTAGTATACCAGCATGTGATGGAGTCACCCTCTCTAAAGGTGTCTTACAGACTAAAGGGGAGAGGGATGTGCATGATTGGCAGATCACTTGCTTAGGCAATTGTGTCAATCATGAGATGTCAAGTACCACACCAAATGTTGTTTTTGTAGTAGATGCAATAAGTTGACAATAATCCAATCCTGGAAAACCAATCGGAAGCAGTTTTAGAACAAAAGTGGATGTTCTAGGGATATGATAACGACAGCCTCATTCGGGAGACGGTTATCATTCCAGGCTTCCAAGGTGACCTGGATGACAGAGTGGCTGTCAGAGTTATAGTTTTCCCTCTGACGAGGGGCATGATTTTTGACAGGTGGTCCAGGCGGATACTGAGGGAGGGATGGCATAGGATACTGATTAAGTTCAGTTGACGATACAGTCTAAGAAGTTTGGATTTGGAGTTCATTTATGAACCAGGTCCCATCAGATATCCAAACTGTTAGTGTATATGCCCTAGAGGCCATTACTGTATCATACTAGTTTGTATATTACTTAATGGAAGCTTGGGATATTCACCTTGTATAGACAATCTTGCTCAATATAGTAGTATGCTACTTGGTTTGTTTCTACTTTAATGTGTACATGTGTTTATTTTAGTATATCACCTATACACATTAGTGGAGCCCTTAGGATCTTTGCTTGATTACCAGCGTTGTGATGGCAGTCACACTCGTGGGGGCTGGGTAATCTATAAGCACATCCTTATGCAGGTCCCTAGTCGTAGGACTATCGAGACAGGGCATCGATACTCTGGAGTAGACTAGCGTATGCGCTTCTCATCCCAGTGTGGGAGACGGACTGTCCCACAGCCGCCAGTACGTCGTACTTGAGATAGTATGCGGGTGCTCGTTAGGATACGAGTACACTGGACAGGACTCGTCGGGAACTGTTGGTTGGTACTATACCTATCGTCAGTTATCAGTTTCCAGGTGACATGAGTACAGCTTACTCCGCTGACTTGACGCTGTCACTTCGCCTCGAGTGTGTTCCCACTGTACTTTGATTACTACCCTACCACGACTCAAAGGAGTCGTGCAAACGGGTAGTTTTTGGGTGCAGTCCCGAAGCACTTGGAGGCAGTGACGGTTAGACAGGATTCGTCTCTCCCGGTATTGGGGGTTGACGTCGCGCTATGTCTAGGAGAGCCATTACACGAGTAGTCCCTGGCCAGGGCAAGCGAGATATACTGGTAGGTCTCCAGTGTTATCTCAGGGTGTTCTGGGCTTCACTCCGACACGACTTGTACCGCTATTAGGGGACTGACGTTTACCGCCCCTAGGCCCTCCATGCGATGTATCAGACGAACAGACCGGACTGTATAGAGATTGTCACATTCAGGCTCAGTAGGAGTTCAGATGGGCTTCACCTCGTCCGTCTTCTTGTCGGCATCTACCTGGGGACCGTTACGCACAGCTAGTGCCGCTTGCGGTCTGTGGTTAAACCCACTGCCAGCGTATTGTCGAGTCTTTAGAGTCCCACACAGAAAGCTATTCGCCTTTAGGCAAAAGAGTAGAGGTCCCATGGTTTTGCGACATGGTTCGGTCACATCCGCGCACTTGTGCATGTTTGGTGTCCGGACAGTTAACACTAGCGGGCTTTGGTTTAAGCCAGATCCTAGTGTACATTTTGGGATTGGTTTTATCTCGTTTGTATTCGTGTTCCTCGGAACACGGATGCGGGTGTGTATGCACAGTTGACAGAGAGACAGAGGCAGAGGATTCTCATTGGGGTTGTTGACTGTTGACTATTGACTTTTGGCTAAACCCTAATGAGAATAAGAAATATAGTTAACAATAATATTAAATAAGTATTGTAGTGACATGGTTGTTGAGGGGTTGACTTTGTTGACTTGTTGACTTTGTTGACCGGTTGACTAGGTTGGACTAGTTGACCATCATCATGACAATGGCTATCATTTCTTGGCAAAGACTTTTGCTTGCTTGTTTATTTTTGCAAAATTAGTGCATGAAATGATATAGCCATTTTGACTTGAACCATCATACAAAACTTGATTACTATTTTTGTTATGATGGTTTTGGATTATGAGAGCTTGGATGGCAAAAGAGTTACTCATTCTCTCATTTTCATTTCTCTCTCTTGCTTGAGCTCTTCCTCTTGCTCTTCCTCTTGCTCTCTCTAGCTCAAGGCAACACCCTCTCATGAGTTGAGAAACATTGCCTTAGAGATAAAAGAAAACCCAAATCACTTCTCTACTCATCCTAGTTCACAAGGTTTAGCAAACCAAGTGTTCTAGTTTCTTCAAGTTCGAAGAAGAAGCCAAAGGTAGAAGCTTTCAGATGGATCCATCTTCGGCCCAAGGAGACGACGAGGTGAGGCCGATCTGTACACCGGAAAGAGTTGAAGACGAAGGAGTTCAAGAAAGGTATAGCCCCCTAACCGAGTAGGTAAAACTCTAGTTAGGTTGTTAGGTAGTTGTTTAACAAAGATCCGTATTTTGAGTCCATGTTACCACCTCTTGAAAAATCGTTTATCATCATTTCCGCAAGCCCGTAAGTACCGGGAGAGGTAACGTGGACTTACAGTGGTATCAGAGCTTAGTTAAACACTATCTAACATGTTAGCAAAGTAACTAGAAATTCGATCGGAGAAAAAGTCACGAAACGAACCCGAAAAATCAAGTTTCTGTCGATTCTGTATTCTGTTCAAAAATTGAAAAATCATACATCAAAAATCGACTCAGGCTTTTTACAAAACACTCAAGAAAATTGGTCCAACGAACCGGTCAAATCGCCGCGGAAACACGGCGGGAGCATGCTCCCGCCGCGGTTCCGCGGCCGAGTTGACTCGGCCGTGGCACAATTTTATTGCAGTGTATTTCTGGGGTTGTTTTGGGATTTTTACAATATGTTTTTTCTGCCCACATTTTCCAGAAAGAAAAATTTGTGTTTGGGGCTTGAAAATCCGTATTTTGATCGAATTTCTAAAGACTTAAGCTGACGGGTATATATCTGTGATGTGTTATATGTATCGAACGTCCGCTAATCGCTATACGTCGATTAGTGGGGGTTATACATATCTATGATCTGTAATGTTGATGGTATGTGTATATGAATTCTTTGGATTGTCGCGGATGAATAGCCGGGGGGTTGTGAGATGAGAGTTTTTCCTTTTATCTTTCAATTCATGGAATATGTAAATTGATGTAATATTATTTTTAGCCGCACAACCGGGTCGGGGTTGTAGCCGTCATTGTATAATTTCTTTTTACTATTTTTGCTCCTAGGATAGACCCAAGGTGGGGTGCATAAACTACCGGGTATCTCGAAGTGTCGAGTGGCCTACTCACGTCGTTGAGGGAGGTTGCTCCGCTTCGAATATTTAGCGGGTAGTTTGCCGCACCCGTAAGGGTCTAGGGTGGGGTATTGGCTATTCATCGCGACCGTGTAATCCGCTTTTCGTTACAGGCTCGTACGAATTGCGGATTCCTGGTATATCCAATGTATTCATCTGTGATCTGAAATGGCTATCATTGCAATATATCTATGTATGATATTATTTAGGCGTTGCTTATGTTTTGCATCCGCGCTAGTCCAGCCCCCGCTCTGTCGTTAGTTAAGTAACCTAACGGGTAATGACGGGGCCCCGTGGCGAATGCGGATGGCATAAGCGTACGTCATATTTTGGTTGTTTTCTGCAATGGTAGGATTAAATGATGGGACGCATTGGAATTAATGCAAGAAAAATAAACCAAGTAAAAGTCGTTGGAACACTTTCAAAAGCACGGTTTCTTTTCAAAATAACTTTTAAACGCGGAGCTTAAGCCACTCCTTTTAAAAGCTATCTCGTTCCTTCGATTATATCAAGTTCACTACGTTCACGGTTTCGCCAAAACCATTCGTAGCCCTCCGTCGTTTCACATGAATGGTCAATAAGTATTCAAGCTATGTATGTTGGCCAAAGTCAAGGCATAGTGATTGGTAGCTATTGGGTATTCATGTGCAACATAGATAGATGTGTTGGTTTGGGACAGTCGTTCTACCATTTTGGCCAAAGTCAAGGGTATGTGCGGATGGGCTCAAATTAACCTGGAGAATGACGGGTAGAACTTGACATGTGACTTATGATATTTTGGCCAAAGTCAAGGTCATAAGAGCATGTGGCAAAAATCCACATCGGGAGTTTCAAAAGAACTGAAACTTGCTAGTGCTGCATACCATTTGGAGTGTGATGATTCTGGTAGGATTCCTTCAGTTTTGTCACGCAATGACATTTGGATCCCGATCCTACTTTGAGTATATGCTACTCCTCGGGAAATTTCTCACTTAACGATCAATGCTATAAACCAAGTAGGTGTCTAGAAAGGTGTTAGCGGGGCTACGCCCCCAGGGAAAAGAGGTTATTTAATTAAGGAACTTCGCGAAAGCGTTGGAAAACCTCCCTCGAAGTACCGACACCAGCCTGGCCGAACGGTTAAGCAAGTATTGTACGGTGAGATTGATCCTGACTAATTCTTCCTTTTTGGTTTGAGGAGGGATTCGAGAGACAGTGGGAGCCATCCTGTTTAGACAAATTAAAAACCACTCTAAACTTGCAAAAGCATCATGCTAAAGTGTTTCTTCTCTCTCTCCTAATTGCAGCGACCAAACATCTTGACCAGACTTAAGTTATTACTAGATAAAAACATATTGACAAGGCCAAACTACAAAGATTGGCTCAGGAATGTCAAAATGGCAATCACTTATGACAAGTTGGGGTATCTCCTTTCCACCAAAGCTCCCCTTGTCCTAGGTCCCAAAACCAGCGTCGCAGATAGGGAAATCCATAAGACCTGGGAAATCGATTGCGCGAAGGCCAAGTGCCTCGTGCTTGCGTCTATGGACAACGAACATCAGAGGAGGCACGAGAATATGGACCTAGAATCCATATTTCTCCATACAAAAGAACTGTATGGAGAGCAATCTCGTATCGCAAGATACGAAGTGTCGAAAAAGCTGTTTTCGGCAAAATTGGCCATCGGATCATCGGTAGCGGAACACGTGCTTAAGTTGATTGGATTCATTGAGGAGCTCGGGACCTTGGGACTGCGTTAGAGAACGAGCTCTATACGGACTTGATTCTTCAGTCCCTTCCTTCCACTTACGCCCAGTTTATCTTGAACTTCAACTTGCAAGAAAAAGAAGTTGAACTTTCAGAACTCCTCAACATGCTGAGGAGTGCAGAGGGCACCCTACAGAAAGCTAGGGAAACATCCACTTTGTTTGTAGGAGGATCTTCCTCTTCTAGGTCCAAGGCGAAAGCCAAGGGAAAGAAGAAGAAAGCCTCCGCCAAACCATGGGGCGGTGTTAGTAAAGTGGATACGAAGGGAAAGGCAAAAGCAACAAAGATAGCGGGGAAACTTGTGGGGAAGGAAGAGTGCTTTTACTGTCATAAGAGTGGGCACTGGAAGAAAGATTGCAGGGCTTGGAAAGCCAGAACACAGGATCTGAAGCAAGTTGCGGCTTCAGCTTCAGGTGTGTATGTTATTGAAAACTGTCTATCAATAAACTCTACTTCCTGGGTATTGGATACCGGATCAGGATCTCATATCTGTAATTCTTTGCAGGCGTAGGTTTCTCAAGGCAAGTGACATGACCCTCAAATTTGCAAACGGAGCTAGCATGGATGCTAAGGCCGTGGGGGACTATCACCTGGGAATGTCAGATGGACATGTTTTGGTTTTACGTAATTGCTTTTTTGTACCCAACGCAACTTGTAATATCATTTCTGTATCTTTGATTTCTAAAGAAGGTTAAGAATTTGCGTTTGTAAGTAATGTTGTAAACATTCACCTTAATCAAGTTCTGATTGGGTTAGGTACTTAAAGTAATGGTATACATGTATTAAACCAACCACAGATTTTCAATGTTCAGAATACACACAAAAGAAAGTCTCCGGAAATAAATCAGACTTTCTTATGGCATTGTAGACTGGGTCACATCAATGAGAGAAGGTTGACGAAGTTACATACAGAAGGATATTTGGATCCGTTCGAATATCAATCGTATGACACTTGTCAATCCTGTCTCAAAGGAAAGATGACTAAGACTCCGTTCACTGGACACGGAGTAAGAGCGAGCGAGCTCTTGGGACTCGTACATAGCGACGTGTGCGGTCCAATGTCTACGCATGCACGAAGCGGTTATTCTTACTTCATTACTTTTACGGATGACTTTTCAAGGTACGGTTATGTCTTCTTAATGAAACATAAATCCGAAGCCTTTGGAAAATTCCAGGAATATAAGAATGAAGTAGAAAAACAAACCGGCAAAAGTATCAAGACACTAAGATCGGATCGAGGTGGTGAATGCTTGAGTGCCGAGTTCCTGGATTACTTAAAAGAGAATGGAATTCTCTCTCAGCTTACTCCTCCATACACTCCGCAACATAACGGTGTATCGGAGAGACGGAACCGAACCCTATTGGATATGGTACGGTCCATGATGAGTAACGCTGAGTTACCGCGATCATTCTGGGGATATGTACTAGAATCAACTGCATACCTTTTGAACCGAGTTCCAACTAAGACTGTGCCTACTACACCATATCAGATGTGGTGTGGGAAGAGACCCTATCTTAATCATATTAAGACATGGGGAAGTCCATCTTTTGTCAAAAAGCAGCATGCAGACAAGCTCGAGGCACGCTCAGTACAGTGCAAGTTTGTGGGATATCCAAAGAACTCCAAGGGATATTTTTTCTATTGCGAAGAGGAACAAAAGGTTTTTATTTCTCGGCATGCCCACTTCTTGGAAACTCAGTTTTTGGAGAATCAGATAAGTGGGAGCGCAATAGAACTGGAAGAAATTCCAGAACTACGAGCTATTACTGAAAGCTTAGTAGAACCAGAGGGTTCAAAAGAACATGACATTCCTACGCCGCTCCGCAGGAGTAGTAGGCAGTCTCATCCGCCCGAGAGATACTACGGTTTTCTCATAGACGGGGATAGAGAGGATTGCATCATTGATTATGATGAGCCGACTAGCATCCAGCAGGCTATTCAGAGCGTTGACTCGGTAAAATGGCTGGATGCAATGCGGACCGAAATGGAGTCCATGTACACCAACAAAGTATGGACGTTGGACGTTGCTCCAGATGGGGTAAAACCCGTAGGATGCAAGTGGATCTTCAAAAGGAAGATTGGTGTAGATGGACAGGTTGAGACCTATAAAGCTAGACTGGTTGCAAAGGGTTTTCGTCAAAGACCTGGTTTGGACTATGACGAGACCTTTTCTCCAGTAGCTATGCTGAAATCCTTTCGGATCCTTCTTGCCATTGCTGCCTTCCACGATTATGAGATTTGGCAAATGGACGTAAAGACCGCTTTTCTAAATGGAAATTTAGAGAAGTGTGTTTATATGGACCAGCCAGAGGGTTTTATTCAGAGTGGGAGCAGCGGAAAGGTATGCAAGTTGCTTAAGTCCATCTATGGACTGAAGCAGGCATAGTGGAGTTGGAACATCTGTTTTGATGAGACGGTCAAGGAATTTGGCTTTATCAAAAATCCAGATGAATCATGCATCTATAGTAGATTTGTAGCGAGAACTGTAGTATTCCTCGTTTTATACGTGGATGACATTCTCTTAATAGGAAATGACATTCCTATGCTACAATTTGTCAAGGGGTTCTTGTCACACAGGTTCTCCATGAAAGACCTGGGTGATGCCTCATACATTCTGGGGATCCGGATCTATCGTGACAGATCCAAGAGGATATTGGGACTCTCACAGTCCAGGTACATCGACACCATACTGAAAAGATTCAGTATGGAAGATTCCAAGCGTGGTAATCTACCGGCTTGTCACGGGATCACCCTTTCCAAAGAGATGTCTCCCAAGACTGATTTGGAAAGGGATCGCATGTCTATTATACCCTACGCTTCTGCGGTAGGCTCTATGATGTATGCGATGTTGTGTACCAGACTAGATGTAGCTTATGCACTGAGTGTGGTAAGCCGGTATCAGTCAAACCCTGGGGAGAAATACTGGATAGCGGGAAAGAACATTCTCAAGTACCTGAGAAGGACTAAGGAGATGTTCTTGGTGTATGGCGGAAACGACCTCCAGATCGAGGCCTTTGCTGACTCCAGCTTCCAGAATGACAAGGATGATTCCAAGTCCATGTCGGGTTATGTCTTTACACTCAATGGAGGGGCAGTGTGTTGGAAGAGTTCCAAACAGGAAACCGTTGCTGACTCGACGATGGAAGCGGAATATATCGCTGTTGCAGATGCCGCAAAAGAAGCCGTCTGGATAAGGAAGTTCTTAACTGAACTTCAGGTGGTTCCATCCATTGTTGATCCAATACCTCTGTATTGCGACAACAACGGGGCTATAGCTTTAGCGAAGGAACCCAGGTCCCATCGGAGATCCAGACACATCTTGAGGCGGTATCACCTGATCAGGGAGATCGTGGGTCGCCAGGAGATCGAGGTTCGGAGAGTTTCTATGGAAGATAACACTGCTGATCCACTCACAAAGGCCTTATCCCATACTCAGTACGAGCGGCTGATCGAGATGATAGGTCTTCGATACGCTAGTATATGGCCTTAGTGCAAGTGGGAGATTGTTAGTGTATATGCCCTAGAGGCCATTACTGTATCATACTAGTTTGTATATTACTTAATGGAAGCTTGGGATATTCACCTTGTATAGACAATCTTGCTCAATATAGTAGTATGCTACTTGGTTTGTTTCTACTTTAATGTGTACATGTGTTTATTTTAGTATATCACCTATACACATTAGTGGAGCCCTTAGGATCTTTGCTTGATTACCAGCGTTGTGATGGCAGTCACACTCGTGGGGGCTGGGTAATCTATAAGCACATCCTTATGAAGGTCCCTAGTTGTAGGACTATCGAGACAGGGCATCGATACTCCGGAGTAGACTAGCGTATGCGCTTCTCATCCCAGTGTGGGAGACGGTCTGTCCCACAGCCGCCAGTACGTCGTACTTGAGATAGTATGCGGGTGCTCGTTAGGTTACGAGTACACTGGACAGGACTCGTCGGGAACTGTTGGTTGGTACTATACCTATCGCCAGTTATCAGTTCCCAGGTGACATGAATACAGCTTAGTCCGCTGACTTGACACTGTCACTTCGCCTCGAGTGTGTTCCCACTGTACTTTGATTACTACCCTACCACGGCTCAAAGGAGTCGTGCAAACAGGTAGTTTTTGGGTGCAGTCCCGAAGCACTTGGAGGCAGTGACGGTTAGACAGGATTCGTCTCTCCCGGTATTGGGGATTGACATCGCGCTGTGTCTAGGAGAGCCATTACACGAGTAGTCCCTGGACAGGGCAAGCGAGATATACTGGTAGGTCTCCAGTGATATCTCAGGGTGTTCTGGGCTTCACTCCGACATGACTTGTACCTCTTGTAGGGTTCCTAGGCACAATAATGAGGTCTCACAAGGCATCAACCATGCTAATTTCAAATTTTACAAGTGCCGAGAAACCCTAATACGGATCGTTAACTAGATGTATAGGCGATGCAAAGCAAATAAACGAATTTATAGCTAAAGGGAAGGGGCTACAACCTTTGTAGATCCGGTCGTCCACCTCCATGGCTCCGTGATGAAGTCCCATCACTGTCCATATCGGATCCCGGACTCTAGCATCGTCTTCATCAGAGAAATGGGCGGGCTAGGT
This sequence comes from Agapanthus africanus, assembly GCA_030015575.1. Lineage (NCBI taxonomy): Eukaryota > Viridiplantae > Streptophyta > Magnoliopsida > Asparagales > Amaryllidaceae > Agapanthus > Agapanthus africanus. Next base: position 274,876,980 of record JASDDO010000012.1, read on the forward strand.
CGTCGGCTTCGATGCCGAAGATGATCTACGTCGAGGCAACACAAGATCAAGCTCCCACTTCACCAAGTCATGAAACTTGTGAAGAAAACACCCTATACTACTTGGCAATAGGTAGAGGATGAAGAAATAGGAAGTGGGTTCACTTTAGAATTGGATTTCTCACTCCTTTTCCCAAGATGCCTTTAATGGTGGAAAGCTTCTTCTTTGTTGAAGAAGAAGAAGAAGAAATATGATAAGTATTATCCCAAAATAGAAAATAAATGAATACTTATCATATAGAAACCATATTTAGGTGTAGAGAATAAACTAATGTTAGTTGAATGGTTAAGGTTAGGAGATGAAGACAAAATGGTTCCTTTAGTCAAAGATGCATGAAGCTACAAGAACCTTCTAGCATGAAAGCAACCATTTAGTTTTTCTTTTCCTTTTCAACCAAAATAAATAGATAAAAGAATAAGTGAAATAAATCAAGTGAAACCCTAACCATTGACCAACCATGGTTTAAACCAAACATACACCCAAACTAGCATGTATCATCAAACATGATACAATCTTGTGCACAAAAATATATCATATACACAATGTGCACATGAAGTGAGAAAATCCATCTTAAGTGAACAAATACTAGTTAATGCAAAGTAATATATCAAATATATAATTATACATTAAATCATTAAATCAACACTTGATTTAACGATCCGGTCATATCGCATATGACCGACCAGTATCCAATGTATCGACTTATCGAATCAATCCTCGATTCGATAACTAGGTTATATCGCATACAACCAATCGATACATTCATCGCGAGAATTGAATACGGTATCACATACACGTATTATTCTCGGTCCCGCACATATCTCATATGTGCTCCTATTTCGTTTCGCTTGAGCCAGGAAACCTCTGTGTAGGACTCTAAAGACTCGTCAATACGCCGGCAGCAGGTGATGATCATATCAAACACCCACAAGCCGCAAGCGGTCTGCTAAACGTAACGGCCACCCGGGTATTGAACGATCAGAAGATCGACGAGCAAGCCCGCTCACACTCCTGTGAATCCAACTAGTAACACTTACCGTACAGTCCGGTCTGTTCGTCTGATATGTCGCATATCTCGCCTAGGGGTGGTAAACGTCAGACCCCAGTAGCTCGATAAGTCGTGTCGATATGAGGTCTATAACAGTTCGAGAAACTACTGGTAACACTTACCAGTAAATCTCAGCAACCCTGGCCAGGGATTTCCGGTTATAGCCAATAGAACACAGTGCAACATCAACTCCATATACCGGGAGAAACGAATCCCCTCCTATCGCTCATTGCCTCCATGTGATTCGGGACTGTACCCAAAAGCCACCGTTTTGCACGCCCTCTTGGACGTGGTAAGGTGGAAATCAAAGCACAGTGGGAATCACACAAGACTCTATGACGATCTCGGGTCTACAGACTAACCTGTACTAGTGTCACCAGAGAACTGCCATCTGACGTAAGGTATAATACCATCTGGGAGTTCTCGGCGAGTCCGTCCAGTGTACCCAGTCTCCACTGAGCACCCGTATATCATCTCTGATGTCAAACGCCAATGGATATGGGATCATCCATCGCCCATCTGTATGGGTCGAGAAGGTATACGCTAGTCTACTCTGGTATATCGATGCCCCGTCTCGATACACCCACGACTAGGGACCTTGAAGGATGTACTTATGGACTACCATGTCCCCACTAGTATGATCCGCATCATAGTCCAGGTAGTCAAGTACACATCCTAAGGGTTTTACCAACATGTAACAGAGAGACAATCAGTATACACGTTAAGGTAAAGAGTAACCAGATAGCAAACTATCATGTCGAGCAAGAAAGTCCTCCCTATATATGTCTCAGCATCCACTACAATATACATCCTATGTACAGTAATGACCTCTAGGGCATACATATAACTAACAATCTCCCACTTGCACTAGGGCCATCTGTAGCAGTGGTTGTAGTATCTCATACTCAACCATCCCATGAAAGTCTCTCTCTGGGAATAGGCCTTTGTGAGTGGATCCGCCGTGTTGTCCTCTGAGTCTTCTCTCCTAACCTCGATCACCCTGGAGATCAACTATCTCTATGATCAGGTGATACTGCCTTAGAATATGTCTGGATCACTGATGGGACGGATGTTCCTGGCATAAGCCACAACTCCATTGTCACACAATGGGAGGAACTAAGTTCATCTCATGAACTAATATACACCCAGACAGCCTCTTTGGTAGCATCTAAAGTAGCGATGTATCCAGCCTTTATCGTCTAGTATGCCACGGTATCTAGCTTGGAACTCTTCCAACATACCGTCCCTTTACTGAGGGTAAAGACATTGCCCGCGACTGACATTCAGTCTTCCTTATCACCCTGGAACCTTTCCAGTGATTCTACCCAGGATCGATTGATACCATCTCACTACAACTAGTGAGTATCCTAATATCCAATTAGAACTATCTCATAGATCCAACACCAAGGATTTAGTAGGTATCTCTTTGATCCTATATGGAGAATCATTGTGATAAGCGGAGATTGACCGAGCGTAGCATAGGAAACTTCTTCCCTATCAAGAGTATGTCATCCACGTACTCTACAAGGATCACCACCATACTCCCTACTACCTTTTTGTATATACAAGGTTCATCTACCATTTTGATGATGTCAAACTGTTTGACTAACACATCAAAACAGACGTTCCAACTCCGCGATGCCTGCTTTATCACAAAAAACATCTTGCACACATTTCCGCTGCTCCTACTTTCTACGAGGCCCTCTGGCTGTGTACTTATAGACGCACTCTTCTAAAACATCATTTAGAAAAGCAGTCATGGCACCCAACCGCCAGATATCGTAGTCATGGTATGTAGCCGTGGCAAGTAGGATCTGGATGGACTTAAGCATAGATTCTTAGAAAAGGTTTCAACATAATCCATACCTGGTCAATGATGCAAACCTTTAACAAGTCTAGCTTTGAAAGTCTCAACCTTTCAATGTACACCAAGTAATCTTCTCAAGATATACTTGCTCCTGATGGGGATTTAACCCTTCAGATATAGCAACCAAAGTCCATACTTTGTTGGTGTAGAAGGATTCCATCTCAGATCGCTAAGCATCCAGCCATTCTTACAGAGTCCCACTCCATTTGGCCAGCTCAAAAATAGTTGGGTCATCATCTCATGATGCATTCCTCGCTCCCACTATCATAGAGAAACCGAAGTATCTCTCAGTTGGGTGAGAAACCCTACTAGATCGGCGGAGAGGCTGAGGTTCGTTGGTTGCTATTGAATCCTTTGGTTCTGCCAAATCATCAGCTGCAGTTTGTATAGCTGGAACATTTCCAGTTCTACATAACTAACCTTGCCTCGAGCTTGTCCGGATTTTTCTTTTTAGACATAGGCCGGACAACCCCAAATCTTAAGAAACTTAAGATATGGGCTCTTCCCTTTCCATATCACATATGAAGTGGTAGGCAACTGATTTGATTTGAACCCTATTCAGTAGGTATGCAGCTTCTCAAGTGCATAACTCCCAACAAGGAAATAGGTGACTCAGTAGTACTCATCATAGAGCACACCTTATCATATATGGTGTGATTGCTCCACCCCGATATACCATCGTGCAATGGTGTATACGGAGGAGTAATGCTGAGAGAGAATCTCATTCTCCTTTAGAATAGTCCAGGATTTCCGTGCTCAAGTATTCTCCTCCTCGATCACATCAAAGGACATAATACTTATACCCGTATTTTGGTTCTCTACTTCTAATTTATATTCTGTGAATATCTTAAAAGGTTCGGACTTGTGTTTCAACAGGAACATATATCGGAATCTTGAGAGATTATCAGAGAACGTAATGAAGTATAAAGAACCGGTCTTGGCATGTGTAGACAGGGGATCTACATACATCAACATGTATTAATCCCAAAAGTTCACTAACTCTTTCTCTGTTTCCAATAAACAGAGCTATGGTCATCTTATCTTTGTGACAAGACTGGCGAGTTTCACAAGATGTAAATTCAAACTAATTTAAATATGCATCTTTATGTAACTCCAGCTAGTCGGGTCGCATTGATATGACCTAGTCTACAATACCTCAAGAAGGATTCGTTCATTTCTGAACTCTTCCTCTTGTGTGTGTTCTATATACTAAGAACTGTAGTTTGATTTAGAACATCAATTCTTTTAGATAACGTGCCTGAACCGATCAACTTTTGATATAGGAAATGTTCAAAACATTATCCAACAATACAAAATTATATTCTTTCTTTACTAATAAAGAGACTGATATGATTTTTTATATCAGGTTCGGTATCTAATAACATTCGTTCAGAATCAATGTATTTGTAATACAGGGTGACAGTGACCAACAGACTTGGCTGCAACACTTGCCCCGTTTTCTGCCTCATGAAACTTATCACCCGTTCTCAGTTCTTTACCTATCTGTAGCCCATGTAACAGATTACATATGCGGGATCCTGATTCGGTATTACATACCCAAGACGTAAAGAATACTGAGAAACAGATCTATATAATGAACACACCCGAAGATGATGCATCAGCATGCACTCTCTTCGTTTGGGCGGCACGGGAAATCTGGTATTCCCCAATTTCCTGCTCTGTCTTATAACAATTATAAGTTGGAGCGGGACTAACGTTCCCTAGCTCAGTATAACAAGCGGGTTCGGTCAATTCATCTGTATTATTATCTTGATTAAGGCGTGACATGGTCGCTACCTGGAGAGAGAGAGAATAAGACACTCAGCGTATGCTCTTGCAAGATCAGATTGGTTATATATTTTATCTAATCAGGATGGCTCCTACTGTTTTTTTATCAAATCTTCCTTCAAACCCTAAAAGGAAAGACTAGCCGGGATTAATTACATGCTACAAGTTCGCCAATCTTTCAGCCAGGCCAGTGTCGGTACTTTGAGGGAGGTCCCCCGTGCTTTCGCACGAACCTAATTACTGTAAACCTCGTTTTCCCAGAGGCTTAACCCCGTTGACACCTTTCTAGACACCTACTTGATCGGCTAATTGTAATGTGTAAAACTCTCCTAGGAGTAACTCTTACTCGCAGCGGGTATCGGGATCCAACTATCTCATAGAAGGTATGCAATCTCATTGCAAATTTCAACACTTGAAATTCCCGATAATATTTTGCCCCGAACGGTCTATGACCTTGTCAAGGTCAACAAACCATAGACCGCAAGTCAAGTTCAACCCGTCATTTCTTGATTGAATCAAACCCACCCGTACGACCCTTGACAAGGTCAACAAGGCCGCACGACTACCCTAACCCAATCTGCATCATATGCAAAAGCAGATAAATACTGATTAGCTACCGCACACTGCGCCTTGACAAGGTCAACAAACGCAGCACGAATACTAAGCAGGACTTATCTGAAATGACGGAGGGCTACGACAGGTTTTTCTGAAAACCTATTGCGTAATGAACTTGATATCGTTGTAGGATCGAATGAATTTTGAAATGGAGTGTTTTTGAGGCTTTTCTAGTTTTGCTAAAGGAGTCACTCCCGGTGAAGGGATCGTCAGTCCTTTCCTCGTCGAATGAGGTGCGGGATATATCATATATATCACTGTGCAAAGCAGAAACTATAGAACCAATCAAAAGACAAACCGAGAGTTGTAGCATCTGCCAGTTATTGCTAAAGGAGTCACTCCCGGTGAAGGGATCTCGGTCCTTTCCTCATCGAATAAGGTGCAGGATATATCATATATACCGCTGTGCAAAGCAAGAATGTAGCTACCTGTTTTAATTTTTGAAATTCGATTCCACAACATCTTAGGTTTCTTTTATTTCATTAATCTCATTAATGAAGTCCCATCATTTAAGTACCTAAACATCACAGATAAATACGACGTACACTTATGCCATCCGCATTCATCTCGATGTCCCCTCGTGCACCGTTAGGTTAGGTAACTAACGACAGAGCGGGGCAGGGCTAGCGCGGGTGTAAAACATAAGTAACGTCTATATAATATATCATATATACTATATACTGTATCTATCACAGAATATCACATGATCACATCACAGATATCGCAGCAGAAGAATCATATGAAACATTGGATATACTAGGACGTCCGTGTTTTCAATACGAGCCAGTATAAAACACGGATTCCACGGTCGTGATGAATAGCCAAACCCACACCCCTAGACCCCTACGAGAGCGGCAAGCAACCCTACCAATTCTAGAGTTAGAAGACCCGGACTCGACTCCTCGAGTTGGTCTCCCACTGGACTCCAGAACCCGGTTACTTGTGCCCTCCTCCTTGGGTCTATCCTAGTGCGGAAAAGTAAATAATATACAAATGGTGACATCTTCCGCAACCTGGAAGTGCCCCAATAAAAGAATATTACATACAAGTTTTTACATGAATGAAAATGAAAAACACTCATCTCACATAAAAAAAACCCCGGCTATTCAAACACGACGATCCAATACAACATATCCAGCATCACATAACATCACATGTCATCAACGTAAGTAAACATGCGTATCCCAATTGTCGTTGACATATAGCAACGAAACCGGCGATATCATATATTACACTTACGGTCACAGAAAAGAAAGTGTAAAACTACAACAGTTGGAATCCGCAAACTCTTCAGACATCGCATGCCTTATCAAATGAAATACTTAGACATCGCATGCCTAACAATTATAAACCCCGCATTTTAGTCTCAATATCGAAAACACTTTTCAATATAAAGTCAGGCAATTCAACAAGATTCCCGAAAAGCTGATCGAATACTCGTCGCAAACTTTAGTAGGCGGCCGCACCCCCGATACTGTCACGACCCGAGTATTTCGACTCGTGACCAGCACTTAACCACGCTACGTCTACAGGCGTAACGCGACTAAGTAAGCCGAACCCAGAAATCAAAACCATTTAAAAATAGTGAGTGTTGAAAACATTTAGTTAAAACATTTAGAAAACCTTAAATAATTCAATAAGTTCTTTAAAAGTTACTTAATCGTTTAAATAATTTTGGCAGCATTTCCTTTGTAAAAGTAGCCCCGAGACCGGGTATAAAAGAGGATACGAGTAAAAATGAGATATAATGAAACAAAATATTCCCAAACGAGAGCGATCACGCCCAACGGCGGAAACCAACATCACAAGAGTAATATACGACGCTGTAGCGAAGAATGATCAATAAGTAAACATCTCAGAAAATAACTGCATATAAAAACAGTCGGCTCCCACGAGCTCGACACCAGAATACAAAATATACATCATCGTCCTCACACAGTATCTAAGTCCATTACATAAATGGTAGATGGAGAGTACTAGATACAAAAAGGGTTACAATAACAGTAGTCAGATACCACAACCCACCTAAATGCAAAACAGCTCTCGCCGCAACTGTGGTGGTATCTGTAGCCAAAAGATGCAAAAGACAGCCTGCCGCGACTATGCTGAGGGCAACCTGCAAATACTGTGGCACAACGGGGGTGAGTTGCCTACTCGTGAATAGAGATAATATATAAAGGTAATCGCGAGCATGCACGTACTGCGCTATTCTAACAAATGCCAGCAGATGATATCAATGCGTGATAAGCAGTATGTGCAATAATCATGCAGATGCTCTGTCAAGTAAAATAACTACAGGATGAGATATATTGTAATCAATGCTGAGCATGGGATAAACAACATCTACACGGAATATCAACGTGGAAAACAATCGGTGCCCACAACTGCACCCAAATCCCAAACAACTCAGGCGCCGGCACACCCATCGGCCCTCAAATCCTGTAAATCTCTGAGAAATCACGAGTGCCCAACATCGGCACCCAAAACATCATAAAATACTTGTGTCCAGTATCGACACGCAAATCCTCATATATCGGGCTCCGTCAGTCCGGATCAGCCCACGGGCTCCGTCTGCGGTATCGGCCCTCGGCCCCGGCAGTACGGATCATCCCGCATCCATCTCTCGACTTTGGTCGGTATCCTCCGGATAACCGCCAGGTCCAACCAATCACCGGTAGGTACTCGCCACCCTGCCAGGCTCATCGTCTACTCCACGAAAAACATTTCTCGCCCAGGGAAACCATACCGGGTCCACCACGAACCCGCAAACGGATCATCCATCTCCTCGAATCGGGTTTCAAGCACACGTCTCAGTACCGAGAAAACGCGTGGTGGACGCACCAAAATATCATATCACGAGGAACCTGGTTTTCAAACGGTGTATCTTTTCTTAAAAATCCCACGGTCCTCAAAACCAGAAATCACATGAAAATCCAACAACAAGAAGTAAATCCAATGCGATGTGCTACGTACATCAATCCATGATATAGGTATAAGGGAAAACCGCTTTTAAAATTAGTTTCCGTTTTTAAAGATATCCTGCGGCTCCCAATTTCCATGAAAGTCATATCGAATCATAAATGAAATGAACTACATCAATATAATCATGGCAGTTCTACAGTGAGTGTGTCATGGCAATTACTAACGGTGTGTGTGTAGCATGCAGATTAGTGCTCGTGCAACATGAACCGTTAGTAATAGTGCGGTGTTTGTTCATATCAGAAAATTGCATTCTAATACCGTTCATTCATTATCTAATTGTTGTATTTATCGGTATTATTGACCAGTGTCTGCTCAGCAATACAGATTACAGGCATCCGTGAAAAAATACTGGAAATACATTTAAAAGCATGGATATATCAATTGAGAGCCGACACTGAAACCAGAACCGCAATCCGACCGATACTTCAGGAGTCCCTTTTTGCAACAAGTTTGTGTACACATTTTTCTATCTAAATGGTCTAACACAACAAATGTGTACACAAGACTTTTAGGCACATATGGATATGCATTCAAGGCAAAATATTATATGCATTCAAGGCTAAATATCATGTGTTGATTTTTTTCCTTCCAAAACTGAAATCAAATCAAAGTCAATCAAACAAATCAGCATGAGCCATAATGGGACAGCCATGAATCAAGCCACATGTGGGAATGGAGTAATGAGCATTTAATGGTGAAGATTATGTGTGTGATTTAAAGATTCAAATTTCCTTCCAAAAATGAGTGCAAATCAAATTCAAATAAACAAATCAGCATGGACCATGATGGGGAAGACAAGAATCAAGGCACAAATGGACATGAAGTAATGTGCATTTAATGCTAAAGATTATGTGTTGATTTAAAAATTCGAATTTCCCTCCATTCTTTGGAGCCTATAAATACAGACCATGGGGCAAAGGTTCAAAGGTCATTCTTTAGTCTTGGATTGTCATTCTTTGTCCAAGTTTTCTATTCTCCTTTCTTGTAAATAGCTTAGTCCCCTTGAAGTCTTAACCTTCTATTGATCCTTCAACCTCTTCATTGAGCTTGAAGGTTTAAGGGTTGGTTATTGATCTCAAGGGGTTGTATCGTTCTTGATGATTAATAAAGGTCTTTTTTGTGCCTTCATTCACCATCAGTTCTTTGCCTTTTCTTGATCTTGCAACCTCTTCATTGAGCTTGCAAGTTTAAGATTTGGTTATTGAACCCATGTCTTGTTTTGGGTTCTATGGTTCTTAGTCTTTCTTACTCGCTCTTTTACTTACATGCATTTTCATTCTTGTCTTTTATTACATGCAATTTATTACCATGTCATTTAATTACTTGTTTGTAGTCTTTTCTTTTCTTTGTAGCTTTTCTTTTTTCCTCTCTGTTGTTTTGTGAATGTTGGTGTGAATATTGTTGTTAGGAAAAGAGAAAGATTTTGTAAGTTAACATTTCGCTCCTCATTTCCTTTTCCCGTCTTTTCCCATTTGAAACTCCGCCCAAATCTTATGCAAACGCTCCGTTAGGCACCCTACCCTACCAAGGTAAAGGTGATTCCTAACCGTGACCGGTTGAATTCGGTTTGGTCGGAGGCGAAAGCAAGAGACAAGAACGGAAGGACAAGGGTCAATAAGCCGGATTCTATGAATACCGTGCTTAAGTCCCCTAATCCACGTTGTTGCCGATTGTTCTAGCTTCATTGGTTGAGTTCGGCTCAAAGTACTTGAATACGGAATCCATTAACTTACACTATCCTATCGTTTCCTAACAAGCCTTATACTTGAATATAATACATAGGTTAGATAACGAACAAATCCGCCACGTTGTTAACTCGTTAAAACAAGAACGTAAAACTTACCATCTCCCTGTGGATCGACCCGTGCTCATCGCGGCTAGCTGCAAAGCGACACCGTCCTGATCGCGGCTAAACTTTAGAACTCTTAAATATCCGACACGCTTTTGGCGTGCGATCAAATGGCGCCATTGCCGGGGAGACGGTAACGTTTTTGTTTTTGTTATTTCGGGTTAATCTTGTTAATACCCATCTAACCCTATTTTTCAAAACAACATAAAAATTTCAAAACCAAAATCAAAACAAAAATTAACACAAGCTAACCATTTTGTTCTCTGGATTTTATACCTGCTTGCACTCTCTAACTAAACATAAAAAGATAAACAATACCAGTGTGGTATTAGTGGAACACTGAGACTACTGTTGAAATTTGGAGCCCTACCTCATCAAGTTGGCCGGCGAAATCATCACCAAATCCGGCGACGCCGGCCCTTTCACCACCTCTTGCCTCGAATTTCTCCTCTGAGCTCCAGTGTTCTATTTTTGCCCTATTTGTATTGTTTGTTTTTTATAATTTTTAGTGTGCAGGTATTTGGGCATTCGTATCGTTTTTCCGCACTAAAATCCATTTTTTCCAACATTTCAGATTTTGCGGATTTCCGAACAGCAGGCGTGGGGAGCAAAGTGCACATTCAAAATCAAGGTGGTTACGAAGAACAGTGCCAAAGATCCGGGTAGTTTGACCCGCGCAAGCGAACTTTTCAAGCTTACCGGATTCGATTTAACGGGGGTTTCTTAACCCACAACTTAACGGTACGTACTTTACTAACACCTTCTTCTCAAATCCGACGCTTCCAATATAATATCTTTGCAGGATTCTTTGCAAGTTCGCTAGCAAACGCCAAAAAAAATTGACTAACCCGTATTTATTGCAGTGCCGCGCTTAAAAAAAAAGATTGATTGAAATTTTGAACAAATTTTTTCATTAAATTGTGCATTGCATACATTAATATGGACTTAAGGGCAAGCGAACCCCACAACATACGGTAAAGGATTTCATCACCTTTTCCGTGGTCCACAAATCACGAACTTGAGCATAACGTTAACCCACACAAATTTTAAAAGAAAATTAGACTTTAAGCCTTAAGGACTTCACGCTCACTAGGAGAGGTTAATTGTGTTTAGAACACCGCTTAACGGTATATTGTTTACGGGGTGTCTAGGAAAGTGTTAACGGTGAAACCGCCAAAAGAGAAAGGGTTATTTAATTAAGGACCTTCGCGAAAGCGTCGGAAAACCTACCCTTATCTTTGCACTTACCTGGCCTCGTGATCAGTGTATCTTGAGCCTGTTTCTCGACACAGTTTTACTTCGACAATCAAGTTCTTGAGCAGGTCTAGTTGACCTAGGTGAACCCTAGAACGATTAGGTGTGTGGTATTTTTGTGTCGTGGTTGTTTTTGTCCAGATTCTTTTTTGTATATTTCATTCTTTTGTTAATAACTAACTAAAAAATTAAAAAATTAAAAAATCACATTCTTTTTCCCCTCCTTTTCTTTTCTTTTCCTTTCTTTCTTTCTCTCTTCATATCATGGGTACCCACCTCGAAAAACCCTTGCCGAACTTTGGTACCCACAACCAGACATAACTTCTTATTGTGTAACATTTTCAAAAGTATAAAATATTAATTTTAGGAATTTTTATGATTTAATATTATTTATTGATTATTTTAATATTAAATTAATGATTAAATGCAAATAAATAGGTAAAATGTTAGAAAAATTAGGAAAAATTTTGGAAAATTCTAAAATAGGGTAAATTAGTGAATTATGACATTTTTAAGTTTTTGTGATTAGTTTGACACTAATTTAGTGCTAATCGCGATTAAAATCGCTAATCGGGTTTTTGGCAATTTTGTGCAAAACTTGCACATATCACCTTTTTCTACACTTGTGCATTTTTCTTGCCATGATTTATCATTTGGGGTTTACTATTTGTGTGAGAAGGTTTTGAAAGAAAAGAAAAGAAAATTAGAATGGGGTTGGTGAGAGAGGTATGGGTGCATATTGACTTAGCCATTCCCTTGGTTTTCCTCCTCATTCCTCTCCCTCATCCTTGTGCTGCTGCTGCTGCTGCTACTGCCCATTTTTTTCCCCCTCCACAAAACCCTCTCACTTCATCTCAAAATCTATCTCAAAACCTCACATCCCTTTCACGAAAAAGATGCACAAGCTCGAGATCTACTCAATGGACCATGAAAGCATGGATTTGGCCACTAGAGGGCAACTCAAGAAATTTCTTGAGTTGCCAAGTGAGGTAAATTCTGAACCCTTAGCTCAATTGTAGCATTTCCTTTAACCCCAAGTTAAGATTATATCGATATTGTGTGATATTATAGACTTGGTGATAATCAAGTTAGGGTTTGTGGAAACTTGTGTTGTATTTGGAGATTGAGGTCAGTAGAGGATACACCAACACCCTAGTGTATAAATTGGAACCCAAAACCTGAAGCTAGAACTAGAAATACGGATTTTTGAAACCGATATCGGGGAAATTGTGAAATCTGTGCAGGTTAACTTGAATCTGATATCACCCCGAGAACCCTAAAATAATATTGAATGGACAGTGAGATGTGCAGGCACCATTGAACCAACACCCCAAACCCTAGCCCCCAATTCCTTTTTCCGGCCGCCAATTTTCCTCTTTTGGCCGCCAATTGCGGCCTGGGTCCCACCATTCTGGCTCGTATTGGTTCTGTAGCTCCTACATTGTTAGTTTAGGCCCCTGGTATATATAGATTTGTATAAACTGATCTAGGGTAAAATCTGGGACATATATCCTAAGTTGCTATTTGGGTTTCGTGTTTCCGTATTTCTGTATTTTTGATTCTGAAATTATGGATTGTGTTTTGCCTCGACTATTGGGCGTTTATACGACGATATAGAGGATTTGTTGATGGTTTGAAGGCGTGCCATAGGTTCTCACCTATAGGCCCCCTTATCGTGTCGTTTGGATTTCATGCGCCGTTTAGCTTGGATTTGGTTTTAATGCGTATATGCGACACTTTGATGTGTAGGTACTCATGAGGACTTCGGGACGACAAGCAAATGCATGGTGACGTCCGCAAATGATGATGCAAGGTGAGTAGATTATATCTACAGGGGGAAGTCGGGTGGATGGCGTATAGCACCCCCGCAGTCCGTAGTTAGTATACTATATATAGTGGTTATATGATAGTTAGTGTGTTGTAGCTTATGATAGGTGTATTATGGATAGTGTAGGGTAGAAGTGACTAGTGTAGTTCATAGTCGCGAACCCTAGGGTAGAATTACACCTACACACACACCCTTGCATATTACTTGTACTTACACGGTGTTTGATGATATGGGATGACTTTGGAGGTTAGTCGATGATGTGGCTTGGTGCCGTGAGATCGGTGGTTTGATACGATTCATATGTGGAATATGACTTGTGATTCTTGCGGGCTAGGGATATGTGTTACCCCCGCATACATACTTTATTGATGTTATCGTTTTGTACTGACATAGAGTAGTACCCCAGACTATATGATCTGATGATAGTGATACCGGTTATGTGACGAGATAGTGAGATGTTGACCAGTACCCAGCTTTTAGGGATGCCGTACGATGATTTACCGTACGAGCCGATATTGATGATAGATCCGCACTCATAACTCGAGGATATCTTACGATATGACATTGAGGCGAGATCACCGACTATATACCTATACATATACTTTGACTCAGATTTAGGTGGTTTCCACACCTACCCCTCCTGATCGACCTGATACTTAGATGTAGTTTGCATAGTAGATACTTCACTGTGGTGTTGACTACTAGATTTCTGCATTTTCATGCTATTCGTATTGCTTGGCATACTGTACACTTATACTTGTACACCAACATAGATGATTCATTCTAAAGGAGCGGTTTCTCTCGACATATGCATATTACTATTCCATGTTGCATGATTTCGGATATGATTACCTTTCTTTACATGTCGCATACATCATGGATTGATTGCATAGCACATCGTATTGGATCATTGCATTGTAGCTTATCTATATGTGACATGACTTGATATGATATTTGGGGCGCCGCCCCGTGTTTTCTCGGTGCTAGAGGATGTACTGAGAGAGGGATGACCCGGAATGACGGATTCCCGATATATACTTTGAGAGAGGGCTGACCCGGAATGACGGATGCCCGATGGATTGATTTAGGGCTGACCCGGAATGACGGATGCCCGATGTACTGAGAGAGGGATGACCCGGACTGACGGATTCCCGATATATACTTTGATATAGGGCTGACCCGGAATGACGGATGCCCGATGGATTGATTTAGGGCTGACCCGGAATGACGGATGCCCGATGTACTGAGAGAGGGATGACCCGGACTGACGGATTCCCGATATATACTTTGATATAGGGCTGACCCGGAATGACGGATGCCCGATGGATTGATATAGGGCTGACTCGGAATGACGGATGCCCGATGCATTGAGAGAGGGATGACCCGGACTGACGGATTCCCGATATATATATACTCTGAGAGAGGGCTGACCCGGAATGACGGATGCCCGATACATGAGGATTTGCGTGTCGATGCTAGGCACGGGTTTCATGATGTTTTTCCATGATTTTGTTATATCCTCACATTGCATACATGATGCTTATTGTCATTGGGTGACGGGTGGACGGTTCCACATATATACAGATATGGATCATATACACATATAGATCATATACAGACATAGATCACATACAGACATGGATCATATACAGACTGGAATTACACTGATCATACTTCATTTGTATATATAACAGGGCATGAGGGCGCTGGTATATATACCCTTACACCAATATTAGTGGTATGGGACGCTAATATATGTGTATTGATATCATTGATACTTCATCATATTTACTTCTTGCAGACATACCTTATATTGATGACATGTTATTACTTGAGTACCTGGCATTACATAAATGATTAGATGTTACCTTGCTACCTTATCACACTCAGATGTACTCTTATGGTTATATTACTGATCGTTGACTTAGGTTTATGTCTTGCTTTCGGTTTCTGCTTGTAGATATTTTCTATTCACGAGTTGGCAACTCACCCCCGTTGTGCCGCAGTTCTTGCAGGTTCTTCCTTACAGGTTTCATTGCGGCATTTCTGGCACACTACTTTCTTGAGGGTGTTTTGGTTTTGGTAGGTGGATTCTTTCGCATCAAGAACCACCATTGTACTTGTATTATTCATTGTATCTAGAATTTCCATCAACCAAAACTTGTATATTGTTTCAGACTTAGACTTTAGTGATGTATTATTCGACCTTAGAGTCGCGCTTAGTAGTATTGCGGCTTCTTGTTGCTTTGAGCTTTCTTTTGGGTTTGATCCTCGCCACTTGGCGTTGTATATTATTGTTAAATATGTAGTTTCTTTACTTATTCTTAAAAAGGGTTTTAGATTTCTGGGTTTTTCGGCTTACTTAGTCGCGTTACGCCTGTAGACGTTACGTGGTTAAGTGCCGGTCACGGGCCAAACTTTGGGTCGTGACAAAGTTGGTATCAGAGCGCTAGGTTGGCCTTGGTTCGAGTCTGAGTTTGACTATGTGGAGCCTAGGGCGTTTATATATATACGGAACTTAGGCTTGACCTTACGGAACTTAGACTTGGTCGAGGGGGTATTAGACCCGAACTTTCGTCGTATTAGGATGACCCTTGGTTGATGGAATAGGTGACTAAAGTAGAGTGACGTACCGTTGGTATGTTCCGCGGCATACTTACGACACGCCACTCCGCTTAAGGAATCTTAGGATGTGCATATTCTTCGAGATCAGTGATTTTCATTATATCCGGGATTATACATCCATTTGAGATCCCCGATTCTATTAGTTTCATGATCATACCTTCATTGATATTGTTCCTTCCTATGATCATGTATCCACTTTGGATATGTTGTTTCCCTTCTTGCCACTGGTGTACACTTCTGATACTCGATTGAGGTTCCTGTCACCGTGTTTGAGCGCAGTTTGGGCTGCTGCTAGGGTTACGGCCGGTGTGAGCTCGTTTGGTACGAGGGCCGACCATTGTGTTTTCTGGTGACATGGGAACGTCTCGAGTCAGTGTTGGTGATTGTGACCCCTAGTGGAGGCGAGTGCTTGGATTTGCACCGGATGATCGGGCCATTGTTAGAGCTGCCTGTTGTGAGAGGACTGTTGATGTACAGCATACCTCAGAGATTGTGATGTCGCCTACCGTGCAGACAGATGGACCAGCTGTTGCTGAGATTGACAGGATGTCGCTTTCGGAGCTTACGAGCTGAGATTGCCGGAGCTTTCAGGCAGATATGAGACAGATGATAGCTAGTCTACCCGAATTGAGAGACGAAGGTGATTCGTCCGATTTATGCACCGGAGCGGGCCCAGTTGAGTAGAAGATTTCCAGTGTGGAGAGTCTTACTCAGATCTAGAGAAGACCGATTCAGAGATGACCGCCACTGTGTTGCCCTTCCTGGAGGATTGAGGCGCTGTTCGGCGTACATGCGAATAAGCCAGTTGCTGCTGCAAATGACGAGATATCGCCCAGATGATTGGAGCCATTGCAGCGTGAGCATATACTCAGAGAGATGATAGCGAGTCGCTAGTCACCTGAGGATGAATGACTAGGACATGTGGTTCGTTCGTTTACCGATGCGAGGTCATCAGATAGATTGTTTCCAGCTAGAGACGACTTCACGCGGGTTCGTCGAGAGTCGATTGAGACGATCGAAGGTCAAGAGCCTACTTTCCAAGTTTAAAGTATACGGAAAGACATGCAGGTGATTCTATGGACCCTCTAGAAGAATGAAACCCTAACTCGACTTAATGGCCGTGTGGAAGCCTATGAACCTTCGGGTTTGCGGCGGTTCCTCGGCGCCATTAGTGAGGCTTGGGTTTGCCCTTCTACGGCCGGACCACCGACGATGTGGCATGTACTCGATACTATTAAACTGTACCCGAGATGTGAGCTCTTGGGGGATTATGAGGATCTGACGAGTCGATCGGATGGTTCGACATCTTTCGGATATCGTGATGGGACACTGCTTGGGAGACTCCAGATGCGAGCGTAGCCGTCGGAGCGCAGTTCGTGTAGCCACGATGAGTTAGGTCCGAATCAGTCGACATTGAGCAATGTGGAGTAGAGAGTTCGTACGAGGTTTCGACGAGATGACGTCCCACTCCGCTGACATCAGAAATGTTATACGCACCCAGAGGCATGGTATATGGATATATCTTCCAGAAAGAAGCGCGATGAGTATGCAGCCATTCCGGAATAAGAATTAGCTTCAGCATTGGATGATGACTTCCGGGCAATTCGGCAGGTATGAGATTTGAGGAAGGAACCTCGACAGGACCCTTCTGGAGAACGATACGAGAAGACCTAGACCCGGGAGTGGTCGTATTGCGCACACCAGCAGGACAGAGTTCGGCTTTGTCGACGAGGTAGTTGACCAGGTTCGGAAAAAGGAACTTACCCAGATGCGTTGCTAATTGATCAGGGACGGACGAGTGAAGTGTATTCCTCCGATGGTTGGGACGTGTTCCCGAGGATCTGTTCGGCCTGACATCTTTTACAGGATGGTGAAGCTACAGAGTATGCGATTTCGAGTCCGTGCGAGAGACTTCAGATTGGCCGTGGCCGAGAACAGTGCAGTGCAAGGTAGCATGGCGTGACGTCATAGTGGACGACGATGGAGACAAGTGGAACCAGAGGTTCGTGTGAGACACTGACGATGCTGTCATTACTTCCCGTCGAGACTAGAGACCTGATATGCTTACAGAGACGTTGGGATGCGACCAGTTTCTGAGAAAACATTGTGCTGAGGACACAGATGTCTCTCAAACGAGAAGAGGTAGTACAAGAGAGCCAGCCTCTGTGCAGATCGGCATAGGCATGATTGGAAGAGACCTTGAGCAGGATTCCTTCCAAGACATTGCTGCAATGATGTTTGCACCCAGGATCAGATGTGTGACGTGCATTCAGAGAGCCAGAGGCCGACACCAGTGATATGCTTCCTTACGAGTGGTCATGAGGATTGACCGAGAGGTGACCAGAGAAGTGCCAGAACGGGATCGTCCCCGTTAGCACACCGGACAAGGCCGATGAGCCGATTGACTGCGAGATAAGTAATCCGCAGAGAAGATAAGGACCCAGAGTCAGAGGACGCCAGACCGTGAGCAAGAGGCAAGTAGATATCTTGCGCTGCTAGCATTGGATGCACCCTTAATGTGTTGAGGTACGATTTTGGTGCACACCAGATGCACTAAATCGGGTTTCCTTGTGCATGTTAGACGCACCTGGTTTTGCTGTCAGGCACACACGTTGCCAATGACAGATGTTGTGTGCACACCCGTTGCACCTGTATGGTACTTAGGTGGGTTTTGTTTTCCGTGCGCACCTGACGCACGGGGTATTCTTGTATACGCCTTAGGATTTATGTTAGAGGAGCCCCGACAATTTGGATTGTTGCTGAAATGGTTTTAGTAGTGGGGGTTTAAATTTAAATTCGGGGACCGAATTTCTTTAAGGGGGGTAGATTGTAACATTTTCAAAAGTATAAAATATTAATTTTAGGAATTTTTATGATTTAATATTATTTATTGATTATTTTAATATTAAATTAATGATTAAATGCAAATAAATAGGTAAAATGTTAGAAAAATTAGGAAAAATTTTGGAAAATTCTAAAATAGGGTAAATTAGTGAATTATGACATTTTTAAGTTTTTGTGATTAGTTTGACACTAATTTAGTGCTAATCGCGATTAAAATCGCTAATCGGGTTTTTGGCAATTTTGTGCAAAACTTGCACATATCACCTTTTTCTACACTTGTGCATTTTTCTTGCCATGATTTATCATTTGGGGTTTACTATTTGTGTGAGAAGGTTTTGAAATAAAGGAAAAGAAAAGAAAAGAAAATTAGAATGGGGTTGGTGAGAGAGGTATGGGTGCATATTGACTTAGCCATTCCCTTGGTTTTCCTCCTCATTCCTCTCCCTCATCCTTGTGCTGCTGCTGCTGCTGCTACTGCCCATTTTTTTCCCCTCCACAAAACCCTCTCACTTCATCTCAAAATCTATCTCAAAACCTCACATCCCTTTCACGAAAAAGATGCACAAGCTCGAGATCTACGCAATGGACCATGAAAGCATGGATTTGGCCACTAGAGGGCAACTCAAGAAAGTTCTTGAGTTGCCAAGTGAGGTAAATTCTGAACCCTTAGCTCAATTGTAGCATTTCCTTTAACCCCAAGTTAAGATTATATCGATATTGTGTGATATTATAGACTTGGTGATAATCAAGTTAGGGTTTGAGGAAACTTGTGTTGTATTTGGAGATTGAGGTCAGTAGAGGATACACCAACACCCTAGTGTATAAATTGGAACCCAAAACCTGAAGCTAGAACTAGAAATACGGATTTTTGAAACCGATATCGGGGAAATTGTGAAATCTGTGCAGGTTAACTTGAATCTGCTATCACCCCGAGAACCCTAAAATAATATTGAATGGACAGTGAGATGTGCAGGCACCATTGAACCAACACCCCAAACCCTAGCCCCCAATTCCTTTTTCCGGCCGCCAATTTTCCTCTTTTGGCCGCCAATTGCGGCCTGGGTCCCACCATTCTGGCTCGTATTGGTTCTGTAGCTCCTACATTATTAGTTTAGGCCCCTGGTATATATAGATTTGTATAAACTGATCTAGGGTAAAATCTGGGACATATATCCTAAGTTGCTATTTGGGTTTCGTGTTTCCGTATTTCTGTATTTTTGATTCTGAAATTATGGATTGTGTTTTGCCTCGACTATTGGGCGTTTATACGACGATATAGAGGATTTGTTGATGGTTTGAAGGCGTGCCATAGGTTCTCACCTATAGGCCCCCTTATCGTGTCGTTTGGATTTCATGCGCCGTTTAGCTTGGATTTGGTTTTAATGCGTATATGCGACACTTTGATGTGTAGGTACTCATGAGGACTTCGGGACGACAAGCAAATGCATGGTGACGTCCGCAAATGATGATGCAAGGTGAGTAGATTATATCTACAGGGGGAAGTCGGGTGGATGGCGTATAGCACCCCCGCAGTCCGTAGTTAGTATACTATATATAGTGGTTATATGATAGTTAGTGTGTTGTAGCTTGTGATAGGTGTATTATGGATAGTGTAGGGTAGAAGTGACTAGTGTAGTTCATAGTCGCGAACCCTAAGGTAGAATTACACCTACACACACACCCTTGCATATTACTTGTACTTACACGGTGTTTGATGATATGGGATGACTTTGGAGGTGAGTCGATGATGTGGCTTGGTGCCGTGAGATCGGTGGTTTGATACGATTCATATGTGGAATATGACTTGTGATTCTTGCGGGCTTGGGATATGTGTTACCCCCGCATGCATACTTTATTGATGGTATCGTTTTGTACTGACATAGAGTAGTACCCCAGACTATATGATCTGATGATAGTGATACCGGTTATGTGACGAGATAGTGAGATGTTGACCTGTACCCAGCTTTTGGGGATGTCGTACGATGATTTACCGTACGAGCCGATATTGATGATAGATCCGCACTCATAACTCGCGGATATCTTACGATATGACATTGAGGCGAGATCACCGACTATATACCTATACATATACTTTGACTCAGATTTAGGTGGTTTCCACACCTACCCCTCCTGATCGACCTGATACTTAGATGTAGTTTGCATAGTAGATACTTCACTGTGGTGTTGACTACTAGATTTCTGCATTTTCATGCTATTCGTATTGCTTGGCATACTGTACACTTATACATGTACACCAACATAGATGATTCATTCTAAAGGAGCTGTTTCTCTCGACATATGCACATTACTATTCCATGTTGCATGATTTCGGATATGATTACCTTTCTTTACATGTCGCATACATCATGGATTGATTGCATAGCATATCGTATTGGATCATTGCATTGTAGCTTATCTATATGTGACATGACTTGATATGATATTTGGGGCGCCGCCCCGTGTTTTCTCGGTGCTAGAGGATGTACTGAGAGAGGGATGACCCGGAATGACGGATTCCCGATATATACATTGAGAGAGGGCTGACCCGGAATGACGGATGCCCGATGGATTGATTTAGGGCTGACCCGGAATGACGGATGCCCGATGTACTGAGAGAGGGATGACCCGGACTGACGGATTCCCGATATATACTTTGATATAGGGCTGACCCGGAATGACGGATGCCCGATGGATTGATTTAGGGCTGACCCGGAATGACGGATGCCCGATGTACTGAGAGAGGGATGACCCGGACTGACGGATTCCCGATATATACTTTGATATAGGGCTGACCCGGAATGACGGATGCCCGATGGATTGATATAGGGCTGACCCGGAATGACGGATGCCCGATGCATTGAGAGAGGGATGACCCGGACTGACGGATTCCCGATATATATATACTCTGAGAGAGGGCTGACCCGGAATGACGGATGCCCGATACATGAGGATTTGTGTGTCGATGCTAGGCACGGGTTTCATAATGTTTTTCCATGATTTTGTTATATCCTCACATTGCATACATGATGCTTATTGTCATTGGGTGACGGGTGGACGGTTCCACATATATACAGATATGGATCATATACAGACATAGATCATATACAGACATAGATCACATACAGACATGGATCATATACAGACTGGAATTAGACTGATCATACTTCATTTGTATATATAACAGGGCATGAGGGCGCTGTTATATATACCCTTACACCAATATTAGTGGTATGGGACGCTAATATATGTGTATTGATATCATTGATACTTCATCATATTTACTTCTTGCAGACATACCTTATATTGATGACTTGTTATTACTTGAGTACCTGGCATTACATACATGATTAGATGTTACTTTGCTACCTTATCACACTCAGATGTACTCTTATGGTTATATTACTGATCGTTGACTTAGGTTTATGTCTTGCTTTCGGTTTCTGCTTGTAGATATTTTCTATTCACGAGTTGGCAACTCACCCCCGTTGTGCCGCAGTTCTTGCAGGTTCTGCCGTACAGGTTTCATTGCGGCATTTCTGGCACACTACTTTCTTGAGGGTGTTTTGGTTTTGGTAGGTGGATTCTTTCGCATCAAGAACCACCATTGTACTTGTATTA
Source organism: Agapanthus africanus (assembly GCA_030015575.1). Taxonomy (NCBI): domain Eukaryota; kingdom Viridiplantae; phylum Streptophyta; class Magnoliopsida; order Asparagales; family Amaryllidaceae; genus Agapanthus; species Agapanthus africanus. The sequence goes on from JASDDO010000012.1 coordinate 274,899,337, forward strand.
TTCATTGTATCTAGAATTTCCATCAACCAAAACTTGTATATTGTTTCAGACTTAGACTTTAGTGATGTATTATTCGACCTTAGAGTCGCGCTTAGTAGTATTGCGGCTTCTTGTTGCTTTGAGCTTTCTTTTGGGTTTGATCCTCGCCACTTGGCGTTGTATATTATTGTTAAATATGTAGTTTCTTTACTTATTCTTAAAAAGGGTTTTAGATTTCTGGGTTTTTCGGCTTACTTAGTCGCGTTACGCCTGTAGACGTTACGTGGTTAAGTGCCGGTCACGGGCCAAACTTTGGGTCGTGACATACGGTTCTTGTTTTGGTCGAACTTCGAACGATCCATCCATGCCAAAAATTTCATTGAAAGATCGCATAGACGCATCTAGGACAAACACTTGCACTCCGCAAACCACTTTATATCAACCTCCCCCACCCTCTTATGTTGACACCCCTTTCGCAAGTCGTCCTTTGTCCCTCGCTGAATATATTGAACAATCCTGTAGCCGATCTTTCACTCCTTTCACCACTACAAATTCTATGGATCAACAATTCCATTCACCTTCTTATTCGTATGATGATCCTACCCTTGTCCAGCCATTCAATTCCTACGAGTCCTACCCAACTTTTGCACCTGCCCTAGACATTGATTCTGAACAACCTTTTAGGTGTTTCCAGTATCCAAACAACTTTGAATGTTTTACTGAAACCCATTCACAACCCATGTCTAGTCTAGAACAAATTTTGGAAGACTTTAGGGTAGTGTCATACCAACAGATGATGGATTTGAATGCGTCCATGGCCGCCCTCATACAACCTAGTGACCCGGTAGCTAGTTTTCAACTAGCTCCACATTTTACAATGTATGATGAGACGGTAGGACAGGCTGAGAATTTGAGTAGTGAAAGTGAGCTGTACACCCTTCCTAATCAAACCTACCCATTGCAAATTGATTCACACAACTCCAATTTTGAATGTCTATCTAGTGTCCCAAAAGATTTACCTATTGAAGATAGAAGGGTTAATGAGTTGTGCGATTTTGTAGTATTTGATTTACCCGATTGTGAAGTGTCCATTCCAAGTGAAACCGGTCCTAAACCTTTTAACCTCTACACCTCCATCTTAGAACTAGAATCGATTGAAATCTATGCTTTTGATGAAGAGTCTGAGAATCTTAATTTTCACTTGATTGAGGATATTGACGCAGTGAGTATTTTAGATGATGAACCTGCAGATTTGACTGAAATTTTCTCTCCAATTCATCATCCCGAGTCATTAAATGTTTCTCCCGAACTTCATATGCGTCTTGATTTTGATGAGATTTGCATGGATGAGATAATTTTCGAGGAGAATTATGAGGATAGTATTGAGGATAGTTTTGAGGATGAACCATTTTTGTTTGATGTGTCGGATTTTTCAATTCATCCTCCTGAACCATTAACTGTTATACTTCCTAAATCACCCTCCAACCTTTCCATCATTCCGACCACGCAAAAGATCATGCAGGAGGACTGTGAGTTTGAAAAATTTCTGTTCAATCACAGCACATTTGACGCCACTAGTGCGTTCCTCCTTGAATATGACACTCTTCTCACAGCCGATAACGATTACGAGTGTTTCACTTTTTCGGACGATGTTGAAGGCTCACCACCCGAGTTTGAGTCCTTCAAATTTTCAGATGAGTTAGTTGAACCATCAAACTCGGTTGCTCACAGTCAATTCGAACCATTGATGGAATCTTTCGAGACAGTTTACTTAGGTGAGAATAAGACTATCCCTAAATCACTCCCCTTCGTCCCTTCCATCGTTCCGACCTTGCACGAAACTGTATCACTTTCATTTCCTATGTCTGGTTTACCGAGTTCGGCATACCCATTTCTCACGAATCTTGAGGGATTTGACCCCATTTCTCGACGGGTTAATAAATTAGCACAATCGCTTTTCACACATCGGTCATTAAAAATTGCGCTAATTTATTCACTCCATTTTCACCCTCAAGTTCGTACACTATTTCTTTTTCCCTTTCACCATTCTTCCTCTCATATACCGAGACCGTATCCCGCTTCTATCTCCATACGGTCTCGCGTATTCTCTATTTCTTTTCTCTTCATCTTCTTTCACCAACCCGCATATTATCATGATAGAATTTTTGAATGGTTGGTGCTCACTTTTGGCCTTTGTAAGGCCTTGTATAGCTTGATACTGTTCTCTTTCCCTCCTAATCTTGAACTTCAACGCTTAACAGTGGAAACACTGTTTTACTTAAGTTTGGGGGGAACCTTTTGGTGTACATATTTTTGTATATAAATTGTTTTTAGGGAGGCACCGACAATTTTGACCCTCTTAGTGTATCCAGACAGTGAGGGCACTGTCAAGTTTATGTTTGGGGGTGTGCTCGGTAAGCTTTCTACCTTCGCATTCATATGTATATTCTGCATCTGCATACTTATTTTAAAAACCCATAAAAATCAAAAAAAATTCTAAATACATAAAAACTTTGTCTTCAAGTTAGCTAGTGGGAGAACTTAAATTCAATATTTCGACGGTTTTGTTTGATAAGATAGGAATAACTAAATCTTATTTTTAGATTTTGAAAACCTAAAAGATAACCCTCCTTTGAAGTTAACTATAGGTAATATACGTCTTTACATCACACTACACGTGTCGTGAGTTTTGAAAATTAGATGACAAGTATATTATGTCTGAAAACTTTTAAGTGGATAAATTATTTTCTGAGGATCAAATAGGTTTGTTCTGAAATAAGTAATATCAAGAATAGTTTATGAAGAGAGGTGGATATGAAGGGATATTATTGATACCTTAATTGGAACTAATTCTAAAGAATAACCCATCTGAATCTTGATTGGAATGATTACACACCTAACCCACTAAACACGTCTTTTATCCAAAAAAATAATTGAACTACCGGTTATATCTCCGTTCGCATTAAATCATCATTGTCTTTTGTTTTTGGGCCTAGGTAACTTGAGTAATTAAGTCCATTGGGGTGTCTCTACACCTAATGCCCTAAAACCAACTGGTTTGGGAGCATTGGCCCAAAGCTCGCTAAGAAGCCTAGAAAGTCCAGATTAAAACAAAGTCAAGCAAGTGTTCTCTCCGAGTTAAAATTCCTAACGGTTCTTTGTGTGAGAATAATCTTGACAAAAGACAGATTTTTATAAAAAAGTATTTCTTGCGGAGATATGAAGGTTTCATTCTATGATAAAGACTATTGCACGTTCACAAAGGTGTGTATGAAATGAAAACAAGAAAAAGGTGGAGTGAAAAATAAGACCTAGTTTCCTGTTATGGAAGATAGAATTCTGAATTTGAAACCTTACTGGAAAACAAAACTTGAGAAATACTTAACTCCTTATAAAACTTATGTGATCCTTTTTAAATTTTTATCTGGGCTTTATTTTGTGACATGACGACTTTAATCGATCCTTTTGAAACTTAACGACACTATTTGCACTGCACGTAAAGACATATAAAATCTTAAGTTAAAAGAGAAGCGAGGTGTGAAAAATAAAGGTTCGATAGTTCTAAATTTAGAATAATAGAATTGTTATCTTTTAAACAAAACCTTAGGGTTTGAATCATAATTATTTCGCAAAACTAGCTTGACGGGATTTTGTGGGTAGTATCCGCTGAAAACCCTCAGGAGACAACACTCTTCCTACTAGGGACACCTAGAGGTTTAACGGCTTGTTGCACTTACTCAGTGCAATCGCGTTCCCTGCGAAAGTGAGGTTAGGAAATTTTTTTTGAATAAATTGGTTTTGCTCGGGACGAGCAATAGATAAGTTTGGGGGTATTTGTTCATATCAGAAAATTGCATTCTAATACCGTTCATTCATTATCTAATTGTTGTATTTATCGGTATTATTGACCAGTGTCTGCTCGGTAATACAGATTACAGGCATCCGTGATAAAATACTGGAAATACATTTAAAAGCATGGATATATCAATTGAGAGCCGACACTGAAACCAGAACCGCAATCCGACCGATACTTCAGGAGTCCCTTTTTGCAACAAGTTTGTGTACACATTTTTCTATCTAAATGGTCCAACACAACAAATGTGTACACAAGACTTTTAGGCACATGTGGATATGCATTCAATACAAAATATTATATGCATTCAAGGCTAAATATCATGTGTTGATTTTTTTCCTTCCAAAACTGAAATCAAATCAAAGTCAATCAAACAAATCAGCATGAGCCATAATTGGACAGCCATGAATCAAGCCACATGTGGGAATGGAGTAATGAGCATTTAATGATGAAGATTATGTGTGTGATTTAAAGATTCAAATTTCCTTCCAAAAATGAGTGCAAATCAAATTCAAATAAACAAATCAGCATGGACCATGATGGGGAAGACAAGAATCAAGGCACAAATGGACATGAAGTAATGTGCATTTAATGCTAAAGATTATGTGTTGATTTAAAAATTCGAATTTCCCTCCATTCTTTGGAGCCTATAAATACAGACCATGGGGCAAAGGTTCAAAGGTCATTCTTTAGTCATTCTTTAGTCTTGGATTGTCATTCTTTGTCCAAGTTTTCTATTCTCCTTTCTTGTAAATAGCTTAGTCCCCTTGAAGTCTTAACCTTCTCTTGATCCTTCAACCTCTTCATTGAGCTTGAAGGTTTAAGGGTTGGTTATTGATCTCAAGGGGTTGTATCGTTCTTGATGATTAATAAAGGTCTTTTTTGTGCCTTCATTCACCATGAGTTCTTTGCCTCTTCTTGATCTTGCAACCTCTTCATTGAGCTTGCAAGTTTAAGATTTGGTTATTGAACCCATGTCTTGTTTTGGGTTCTATGGTTCTTAGTCTTTCTTACTCGCTCTTTTACTTACATGAATTTTCATTCTTGTCTTTTATTACTTGCAATTTATTACCATGTCATTTAATTACTTGTTTGTAGTCTTTTCTTTTCTTTGTAGCTTTTCTTTTTTCCTCTTTGTTGTTTTGTGAATGTTGGTGTGAATATTGTTGTTAGGAAAAGAGAAAGATTTTGTAAGTTAACATTTCGCTCCTCATTTACTTTTCCCGTCTTTTCCCATTTGAAACTCCGCCCAAATCTTATGCAAACGCTCCGTTAGGCACCCTACCCTACCAAGGTAATGGTGATTCCTAACCGTGACCGGTTGCATTCGGTTTGGCCGGAGGCGAAAGCAAGAGACAAGAACGGAAGGACAAGGGTCAATAAGCCGGATTCTATGAATACCGTGCTTAAGTCCCCTAATCCACGTTGTTGCCGATTGTTCTAGCTTCATTGGTTGAGTTCGGCTCAAAGTACTTGAATACGGAATCCATTAACTTACACTATCCTATCGTTTTCTAACAAGCCTTATACTTGAATATAATACATAGGTTAGATAACGAACAAATCCTCCACGTTGTTAACTCGTTAAAACAAGAACGTAAAACTTACCATCTCCCTGTGGATCGACCCGTGCTCATCGCGGCTAGCTGCAAAGCGACACCGTCCTGATCGCGGTTAAACTTTAGAACTCTTAAATATCCGACACGCTTTTGGCGTGCGATCAGTGTTCTATCAATTCTAAGCATACATACAGCAGGGAATGCAATATGCAATGACAGTCCATGAGGTAAATGCAACATATAATAATAAGGTCCTATCAGCCCTGACGCATAACGCCATGCGGGCGATATCCCCGTAGATGTTAAATCTACTCACCGAAGTCTCGCGCTAAGTGTAGCCGACGACTTGCTTGCCCTTCTTCGCAGCGTCTGTCCCACTCGACTGCGAACCTAGAATCACATAACATATATCACACATAAGCTCAATTTCCCAAAACGTGATATTACGATACAATTAGAAACCCGTGTCGTAAACCAATCGCGCGTGTGCGCGATACGCTAAAACGTGTGATCACGCGCCTGAAACTACCCTGACGCGTCGCGATACGCAGAAACCCCAAACCCACACGCGTATCACGCGTGTCGCGGAGGTTAAAAATACGAGAATTAGGTATATAGTTCCAGATTTTTATACAGAACTTAACTTACAAATATATATATACCATAACACTACACACAGCAGAAGACACCCAAAGGACCAAACCCCAACCCAAACCCTACCCATCTGGCCGCAAATTGCGGCCAGAAACGATATTTCGGCGGCCTTAACATGAAGAAAGGGTGTCGGGTTCTACCTGGGGTATCGGTACCTAGCCACTACACTGCAGTCATCTCAAAATTAATCTGAACTCATCGGGTCGATAGCAGTTTCCAGAAACTCAAATTTTGCTTTAAAACGACGAATTGCATCAAATAGGGATCTGGTGGTAATTTAGTGCAATTGGGGGCTAAACTGGGTTGAAATGGCCTTAACAACACTCTATCAACCTACCGAAACCAATTCACACATCACTTGCTCAAGGTTCCCGCTAAACACCTCATATCGCACAAAATCGCATCAATAACCACTAACCGAAGCAAAACTACACTAAACAAGTAAACTAGAGAGTAAGTTTAGGAAATATACCCCACACTCGACCCTAGGGAGCTGGAGGAAGAAGAAGAAGTGAAGGGAAGGGGCTGCAGTCGAAGTTGTTGCTGCTGCTGCTCACTGTTGCTGCTGATCACTGATGCTGCTGCTGCTGCTCTCTGTTGCTGCTGTTGCTGCTGCTGTGGATGCTAGCTGCTGCTGCTGTGGATGCTAGCTGCTGCTGCTGTGAGGTAAGTGGGTGTGTGTGTGTGAGAGAGTGAGGTTGTGAGAAAGAACAAAACAAAATGAAAGGAAATCATCACCCCAATGTCAACCCCTCCTCTCTCTCTCCTCATTAATTGCAAGCATGGCCTAAGCCATGATGCACTCTCTCTCTCTCTCTCTCACCAAGTCAACCCCCAAAGGAATTCAAATTAAAGCAATTATTAATTAACTAATTAAACTCAATTAAAACCCAAAAGACTTAATCCCCATGATTAGACCCACCATGGTTGCTAATCCTAGTATTAACTCTTTTAAAAACCCTAGTTTACATGCACATGTGTGTGCAAGCCTGGGAAAATTTTAGAAAAATATTTATTAAATTAGGAAAAATATTTAAAACCCAATTTTGTAAACTTCTTATTAAAACCCATTATTTGAATATAATTATTCACTAAACACATCCTAAGGAGTTACAGATACCGTCGACGAAGTGCACCAAGGCGGAACACCGCTGCCGCGAGCACCCAAACGGATGCTTTCGGCGACGGGGTTCTCCTACAGTCACTTGGTCGGGGCTATGGGGCGTGGCTATCTATTAAGTTTACCCGGCGAGTATCCGCGTACCCTACGTGATTGCGACAGACTTTTGATCACATCAAAATTCCGTGGCAACCGATCAAGAGAGACTAAAGTGCTATGCTTATAACATTCATTCAGTTATCTCATAACTACTTGTGGATTCCAAATATTGTATCACATTCCGGATAAATATAAAATGTTAAACTTTCCGATCGAACAATCGAACACCCAAGTTTTCCCGAAACAGCTCAACACATGAAATAAGTTTAAAAACATTCACTTCGTGCCTCAGTACCAACGGTCCAGCCGTAGAAGGGTCAAGCCAACGCCTCACATGTGGCACGCCGTACTGCCCCAAACCCTAAGGTTCAAAGGGCAGTTCAAGACGGTCACATAATCGAGTTAAGGTTTGTTGTCTTCTAGAGGGTCCATCACGTTACTTGCACTACTTAGAACGTCATTAAACTACGGAAAGATCCAACACTTGGAAATTTCCCAACAGGGGAAAAATTGAGTATTTATATCCGGTCGAACTTTTTAACATATTCTAAAATTACCCGGAAAAACACACAGACAAAATTAGACAATCCGATCGAAACACCGAGTCCCCAATACAACCCAGAATAATCAACTCTTGAGTAAGATTTAAAAATTCCCAGAAACTCCAGCACCCAAATATAGAAATTACTGTGCCAAACATAATGGGAGAGGCGACCGTACGGCCGCGGAACCGCCGCACGAGCCATGCTCGTGCCGCGGAACCACGGCGGTTTGATGGATTCAGCTGCTCGAATTTCACAGTAATTCCTACAAAGTCCTGCTGATTTTTCTGAATATTTTTAGTTCTCAAAAATCCCCGATTTCAAAAAATGTACAGAGAGCAAATTTGGATTAGGGTTTCGGTGCGATCGGACTTCTAATTCCGTCTACGCATCGCCTAAGGCTCTAGCTAGGCTCTGATACCATTGTAGGGTTCCTAGGCACAACAATGAGGTCTCACAAGGCATCAACCATGCCAATTTCAAATTTTACATGTGCCGAGAAACCCTAATACGGATCGTTAACTAGATATATAGGCGATGCAAAGCAAATAAACGAATTTATAGCTAAAGGGAAGAGGCTACAACCTTTGTAGATCCGGTCCTCCACATCCATGGATCCGTGATGAAGTCCCCTCGCTGTCCATATCGGATCCCGGACTCTAGCATCGGCTTCATCGGAGAAATGGGCGGGCTAGGTCGTCGGCTTCGATGCCGAAGATAATCTACGTCGAGGCAACACAAGATCAAGCTCCCACTTCACCAAGTCATGAAACTTGTGAAGAAAACACCCTATACTACTTGGCAAGAGGTAGAGGATGAAGAAATAGGAAGTGGGTTCACTTTAGAATTGGATTTCTCACTCTTTTTCTCAAGATGCCATTAATGGTGGCAAGCTTCTTCTTTGTTGAAGAAGAAGAAGAAGAAATATGATAAGTATTATCCCAAAATAGAAAATAAATGAATACTTATCATATAGCAACCATAGTTAGGTGTAGAGAATAAACTAAAGTTAGTTGAATGGTTAGGGTTAGGAGATGAAGACAAAATGGTTGCTTTAGTCAAAGATGCATGAAGCTACAAGAACCTTCTAGCATGAAAGCAACCATTTAGTTTTTCTTTTCCTTTTCAACCAAAATAAATAGATAAAAGAATAAGTGAAATAAATCAAGTGAAACCCTAACCATTGACCAACCATGGTTTAAACCAAACATACACCCAAACTAGCATGTATCATCAAACATGATACAATCTTGTGCACAAAAATATATCATATACACAATGTGCACATGAAGTGAGAAAATCCATCTTAAGTGAACAAATACTAGTTAATGGAAAGTAATATATCAAATATATAATTATACATTAAATTATTAAATCAACACTTGATTTAACGATCCGGTCATATCGCATATGACCGACCAGTATCCAATGTATCGACTTATCGAATCAATCCTCGATTCGATAACTAGGTTATATCGCATACAACCAATCGATACATTCATCGCGAGAATTGAATACGGTATCACATACACGCATTATTCTCGGTCCCGCACATATCTCATATGCGCTCCTATTTCGTTTCGCTTGAGCCAGGAAACCTCTGTGTAGGACTCTAAAGAATCGTCAATACGCCGGTAGCAGGTGATGATCATATCAAACACCCACAAGCCGCAAGCGGTCTGCTAAACGTAACGTCCCCCCAGGTATTGAGCGATCAGAAGATCAACGAGCAAGCCCGCTCACACTCCTGTGAATCCAACCAGTAACACTTACCGTACAGTCCGGTCTGTTCGTCTGATATGTCGCATATCTCGCCTAGGGGTGGTAAACGTCAGACCCCAGTAGCTCGATAAGTCATGTCGATATGAGGTCTATAACAGTTCGAGAAACTACTGGTAACACTTACCAGTAAATCTCAGCAACCCTGGCCAGGAATTTCCGGTTATAGCCAATCGAACACAGTGCAACATCAACTCCCTATACCGGGAGAGACGAATCCCCTCCTATCGCTCATTGCCTCCATGTGATTCGGGACTGTACCCAAAAGCCACCGTTTTGCACGCCCTCTTGGACGTGGTAAGGTGGAAATCAAAGCACAGTAGGAATCACACAAGACTCTATGACGATCTCGGGTCTACAGACTAACCTGTACCAGTGTCACCAGAGAACTGCCATCTGACGTAAGGTATAATACCATCTGGGAGTTCTCGGCGAGTCCGTCCAGTGTACCCAGTCTCCACTGAGCACCCGTATATCATCTCTGATGTCAAACACCAATGGATATGGGATCATCCATCGCCCATCTGTATGGGTCGAGAAGGTATACGCTAGTCTACTCTGGTATATCGATGCCCCGTCTCGATACACCCACGACTAGGGACCTTGAAGGATGTACTTATGGACTACCATGTCCCCACTAGTATGATCCGCATCATAGTCCAGGTAGTCAAGTACACATCCTAAGGGTTTTACCAACATGTAACAGAGAGACAATCAGTATACACGTTAAGGTAAAGAGTAACCAGATAGCAAACTATCATGTCGAGCAAGAAAGTCATCCCTATATATGTCTCAGCATCCACTACAATATACATCCTATGTACTGTAATGGCCTCTAGGGCATACATATAACTAACACCTCTATTAGGGGACTGACGTTTACCGCCCCCTAGGTCCGCCATGCGATGTATCAGACGAACAGACCGGACTGTATAGAGATTGTCACATTCAGGCTCAGTAGGAGTTCAGATGGGCTTCACCCCGTCCGTCTTCTTGTCGGCATCTACCTGGGGACCGTTACGCACAGCTAGTGCCGCTTGCGGTCTGTGGTTAAACCCACTGCCAGCGTAGTGTCGAGTCTTTAGAGTCCCACACAGAAAGCTATTCGCCTTTAGGCAAAAGAGTAGAGGTCGCATGGTTTTGCGACAGGGTTCGGTCACATCCATGCACTTGTGCACGTTTGGTGTCCGGATAGTTAACACTAGCGGGCTTTGCTTTAAGTCAGATCCTAATGTACATTTTGGGATTGGTTTTATCTCGTTTGTATTCATGTTCCTCGGAACGCGGATACGGGTGTGTATGCACAGTTGACAGAGAGACAGAGGCAGAGGATTCTCATTGGGGTTGTTGACTGTTGACTATTGACTTTTGGCTAAACCCTAATGAGAATAAGAAATATAATTAACAATAATATTAATTAAGTATTATAGTGACATGGTTGTTGAGGGGTTGACTTTGTTGACTTGTTGACTTTGTTGACCAATTGACTAGGTTGGACTAGTTGACCATCATCATGACAATGGCTATCATTTCATGGCAAGGACTTTTGCTTGCTTGTTTATTTTTGCAAAATGAATGCATGAAATGATATAGCCATTTTGACTTGAACCATCACACGATACTTGATTACTATTTTTGTTATGATGGTTTTGGATTATGAGAGCTTGGATGGCAAAAGAGTTACTCATTCTCTCATTTTCATTTCTCTCTCTTGCTTGAGCTCTCCCTCTTGCTCTTCCTCTTGCTCTCTCTCTAGCTCAAGGCAACACCCTCTCATGAGTTGAGAAACATTGCCTTAGAGATAAAAGAAAACCCAAATCACTTCTCTACTCATCCTAGTTCACAAGGTTTAGCAAACCAAGTGTTCTAGTTTCTTCAAGTTCGAAGAAGAAGCCAAAGGTAGAAGCTTTCAGGTGGATCCATCTTCGGCGCAAGGAGACGACGAGATGAGGCCGATCCGTACACCGGAAAGAGTTGAAGACGAAGGAGTTCAAGAAAGGTACAGCCCCCTAACCGAGTAGGTAAAACTCTAGTTAGGTTGTTAGGTAGTTGTTTAATAAAGATCCGTATTTTGAGTCCATGTTACCACCTCTTGAAAAATCATTTTTCATCAATTCTGCAAGACCGTAAGTACCGGGAGAGGTAACGCGGACTTACACAAACATATTCTGAGACAGGCATTGCTCATTTCGGGAGATGGTTTTCTCCGCGAACTTGAGATAAAGAGAGACATAGAGAAAGAAACATCAGGGTGGATCCACTCACTGAGGCTATTCCTCGAACGCAATAGTTTCGCAAACGAGCTTTGTGAGACTGACTAGTAGAGGAGTTGGGTGTTCGGTATCACACGGGCTGTGAGTATGCGACATCGAAATAATTAGCCTTGAGTGCAAGTGGGAGATTGTTGGAGATAGTGCCCTCAGAGTCAATTATTGGATCACAGGCACGTGATTGCAATGATTGAGGGAGGACCTATACCGGTAGGACAGTCTTACTCAAGATGATAGTATGATATCTGGTTTATCTTTATCATCGTGTACTGCTTCAGGTGACCTTACAGGTCACTATTGCACGTTGATAGAGCCCTTAGGATTCTTGCTTGACGGCCAGCAGTATGATGGCGATCATATACGTGGGAGCTGGGGTCTATAAGCACATCCTTAAAAGGTCCCTAGTCGTGGGAGTTTTCGAGACAGGGCATCGATACTCCAGAGTAGACTAGTGTATACAGTCGAGACCCCGACGAGGGGCGGTGGCCGGTCTCACAAGCCACTGGTGTCAGTTGGTTCACCTAAGATGTATAAAGGTGCTCATTGGGTTATGAGTACACTGGACAGGACTCGCCGGGAACATGCTAGTTGGTATTATACCTGACGTCAGATAGCAGTTCCCTGGTGACATGTGTACAGGTTATTTCATCGACCTGAGATCATCTTTTGTCTCGTGTGAGTTCCCACTGTTCTTTGATTACTACCCTACCACGGCTCAAAGGAGTCGTGCAAACAGGTTTTAGTTGGGTACAGTCCCGAGCAACATGGAGGCAGTGAGCGGATCGGCAGGGGTTTCGTCTCTCCCGGTATTGGGGGTGAGGTCGCGTTGTGTCTAGGAGAGCCATTACACAAAGCCCTCGGCCGAGGCAGGAGATTTACTGGTAGGTATTCCAGTAGTATCTCAGGGTGTTCTGGGCTACACTCCGACACGACTTGTACCGCTTTTGGGGGTCTGACTTTTACCAACCCCCTAGGCCCGCCATGCGATGCTCATAGACGAACGGACCGGACTGTACAGATATTGTCACTGACAGGCTCAGTAGGGTGTCAGGATGAGTTCGCTCATCAACGTCCCTTTTAGTCAATACTTAATAGCCCGTTACGTACGGCTAATACCTCTGACGTTCTAGTGGTTAAATCCACAGCCAAAGTATTGACGAGTCTTTAGAGTCCCCCACAGACAGTTTCTCAAGTTTCGGGCGAAACGTTGTAGAGGCCGTATGATATATGGCAGGGTTCGATCTTATACGTGCGGTATTGCACGGATCATGATCGGACGGATCATACTAGTGGGCTTTGGTTTAAGCCGGGTCCTAGTATTAGATTTGTTGGATTACTTTAGTCTCATCGCATTCGCATTCAGTCGGAATGCGGGTGTAGGTATGTATATACAGGTGAGAGGTATCCTTGTGATGCGTCACGAGTTTACTTTAGATGTTGCCGGATTTTCTTTGTTATGGCAAACATTTGGATTAATGTTTTCTTAAGGAAATAATGAGCTAGAAATCATCATGACAATTCATTAATGTGACATAGACTTATTTCATGAGTCATGGTCTCTTTTTTAGAAAATGTGTCACATTAATGAATTGTTTTATGTCATGAAATGAGATGGAGAGAGAGAGGGGTTGCCTAGTATTGGTAGTGAGCTCTCATATTATTCTACTCTCTCTCACTCTCATTATTCATAGCATCAAAAAGAAAAGAAAAGATGAGAAAGCCTTCTCTTCTTCTTCTTCTTCCTCTAGCTCATTGTCTTCCTCCAATGGCAACAACTTCAACCTCCATCCAAGCCATGGATGCAAAGAGATAAAGTGATCACAACATTCTCTACTACACCTTGGACGCGTCGGCTAGCACACTTCGCGCCCGAGTTGCTTCGGATGAAGCGGGAGCCCGTAAAAAGAACCGATGATGTGGTGCCCTTTCCGACGAGGAGATGAAGACCGGAGATTCCGCGAGGAGATCGGAGTTGAGGCAAAGACCGAAGAACACGGATCGCTCGGTATAGCTCTCTACCCTTCTCTTGATAGCTAGGTATAGGTTAATGGTTACGATCCGGGGTTTTTATGATGCGGTAGTGCCGGTTTTAAAGTCAAGAAAATTTTCGTTTCCACATTTTGGCCTCGGATAGACGGCCGGGGCGCTACCGTAGTCCTACAGGGAGATCGAGGTCCGGAGAGTTGCTACAGAGGAGAACACTGTTGATCCATTCATAAAGGCCTTACCTCAGATTCAGTTCGAGAGGCTACTCAAGATGATCGGTCTTCGATATGCCAGTACATGGCCCTAGTGCAAGTGGAAGATTGTTAGTGTATATGCCCTAGGGGCAATTATTGTATCATACTAGCTTGTATATTACTTAATGGAAGCTTGGGATATTCACAGTTATATTAACAGTCTTGCTAAACATGGTAGTATGCTACTTGGTTTATATCTATCTTAATATGTGTGTACGTATTGATAGAGCCCTTAGGATCTTGCTTGACTACCAGCGTTGTGATGGCAGTCACACTAGTAGGAGCTGGGTAGTCTACAAGCACATCCTTTTTCAGGTCCCTAGTCGTAGGATTATCGAGACAAGGAATCGATACTCCAGAGTAGACTAGTGTATACGCTTCTCATCCCAGCAGGGGAGATGGTCTGTTCCACGGCCATTAGTACGTTGTACTGGAGATAGTATGCAGGTGCTCGTTGGGTTACGGGTACACCAGACAGGACTCGCAGGGAACTGTTGGTTGGTATTATACCCGCCGTCAGTTAATAATTCCCAGGTGACATGAGTACAACATAGTCCGCAGACTTGACACTGCTGCTTCGCCTCGAGTGTGTTCCCACTGTTCTTTGATTGCTACCCTACCACGGCTCAAAGGAGTCGTGCAAACAGGTAGCAGTTGGGTGCAGTTCCGAGCACTTGGAGGCAGTAGCGGTTAGACAGGATTCGTCTCTCCCGGTATTAGGAGTTGATATCGCGCTGTGTCTGGAGAGCTATTACGGAAAGTCCCTGGCCAGGGCAAGCGAGATTTACTGGTAGTTTTTCCAGTAGTTTCACAAGGCGTAATGGGCTTCACTCCGACACGATTTATACCTCTTTTAGGGGACTGACGCTTGCCGCCCCTAGGCCCGATATGCGATAGTCCTAGAAGAACAGACCGGACTGTACGGAGATTGTCACATCAGGCTCAGTAGGAGTTCGGATGGGTTTCCTCATCGGCCTTCTTATCGACATCTACCTGGGGACCGTTACGTACAGCTAGTGCCTCTTGCGGTCTGTGGTTAAACCCACTGCCAGCGTAGTAATCGAGTCTTTAGAGTCCCACACAGAGAGTTTCCCTGCTTCGGGCGAAACGATACAGAGGTCGTATGGTTTTACGACAGGGTTCGGACACACACGTGCATTTATGCACGTACGATGTTCGGACAGTTTTTACTAGCGGGCTTTGGTTTAAGCCAGATTCTAGTATTGGATTATTGGATTTATACAGTCTAAAGTATTTCCATGTTTTCACGGATAGGAGGGGTGTTCTCGTAATTTGTCGAGATGCTTCTAGAAGTTTGATGAGTTGGAGGCTAAGGTGGCATTTGCATTAATTGGTTTAATGAGTCATGGTGTGATTCATCCATGGAGTTAATGATGCATTTATTGTTTAAATAACTCATGAGATGAATCACTAGGTGAGTTAATGAAGCATGAAGATATTTTTTATTTGTTATTCATTTAATAAATATCTAATGCTTCATATATATTCACAATGATTTCATTATTCCAAAAGGATTCTCATTCTCACCTTCTCTCTCCTCAAGCTCTCTCTCTCTTTTCAAACCCTAACCCTAACCTCTCTTGTGTTGAGATCAAGGGTTAGCAAGACTTATTAATCCCTAATCCTACTCTATAATCCATAGGTTGCTTTGATTAGCACTTTGAGTAACCTAGTTACCTCAAGTTAGAGGTCAAGCTTGGAGTAGTAGCTCTAGGGTGGATCTTCTATCACAAAGAGGAGGCCAACGAGGAGGTGGTCATCGAGAACAAGAAGGACTTGGTTCATTAGGTATAATCTTCTTTCAAAGTAGCTAATCCCTCCTATGATGTTGTTAGTTAGGGTTTGGCAAAGATCCGTAAGTTAGTCGATGTTTGTTTTAAACAAAATGATTATTTTACCTATTTCCGCCTCCCCGCAACTCGTGGGGTGTCTAACGTCGACTTACAAGTACAGGAGACAACGAATATATAATAAACAACATCGGATAACCACAAAACCCACCTAAGCAAAACAGCACACTGTCAGGCGAAGCGGTATCCGCTGCAAAAGGTGATACGATAGGAAGGAGAGCCCTGCCTCGACTACATTGAGGAACAACCTGAAAAACACTGTGGCACAACGGGGGTGAGTTGCCAACTCGTGAATAGTAAATAACATATGCCGGTAATCGCAAGTATGCACGTACAGCGCGAATCTAATGCATGCAAGCTGATAGTAATAAATGGCAATATGTATGCAACAGTCATGTAAGGTACTCTATCAGGTACTACTAATACATAAAGCAATGCATATAAAATAACAGTACGTCAATGCAACAGTCATGAAAGGTATTCTATCAGGTACTACTAATACATGAAGCAATGCAATTACAATAAATACGGAGTATGGGATAAAACATGCCATCCTCACGGAATCCTGACATCGTGACAGGACCAAAGTCCATCAAGACAATCTAAATCCTAAATTTCCACAAATCAGCCCCCAAATTGGCCCTCATATCCTGTAAGTCTCATATATCCAGAGTGTCCAAATCATGTCAATCTCATAAATCCTGAATCCAATATCAAGTCAATCTCATAAATCCAGTATCCAAATATCAAGTAACTCTCATATATCCTGAGTGAGTATATTTGCAAGATTATTTTGATGATGTAACTAAATTAGATATGTATACATATATATTAGTGTCCCACTCCACTAATATATATATATATATATATATATATATATATATATATTCATATATAACATCGTCACATTCCACTGTTATACCAAGGAGTAAAAATATCATGAAACCAAGTGTCAAGCATAGACACATAAATATTGATCTATCAGGTGCTGTCACCATGACTGGCCCCGTGATAGGCACGTATCATACGCTATCCTGAAAACTCGAGTGCCTAGCTATGACACTCGAAATTCGACGTATCTGTACGTACATGACTGCGGTCGGTATCCCCACGATAACCGCCGAGTGAAAGGTACTGTCACCGGTAGGTATGGTTCCCCTGTCAGGCGCATCAGCATGTACCGTCGACAGTCTTGCCCGGGGGTACCTCCGGGTCCCCACCATGTACCCGCACACGGCCTCGATGCCTCCTCGCATGGGGTATATATATATCAGAACAGATAAAACTCATGGTGGCTGCTGAAATATCATATCAAGAGAAACCGGGTTTTTCAAATAATGCATAATTTCATGAACTCCCACGGTCCTCAAATCCAGAAAACATCATGAAAAATCCATATCTCAATGCAAAATCCATGAATATAATATATACAACATAAAACTGTAATGTGAGCATAATAAGAAAAAGCCGCTATTTAACTACAACAAGTTAAAATATATATCATGCGGTTCCTAAGTTCTCCAAGTTCATATAACATCAAATAAAGGTGAACATGTATCTATAGCCAGATATATGTGTAAACACGTAGGTATAGCAAGGTATATGTATCTACCTATCAGTAATGATGTAATACCCTCCAGGTATATGCATAAGTATGTATGAAAGATGTACATACAGCTATGTCTCATATGTGTATATACCTATCACTAATGGTACAATACCATATAGGTATATGGGTAACTAGCATGTAAGCATTTCAAGGCATATGTGTAAGCATGTAAGTATACAGGTATGCTCTATGTCATATGCATAAAGGAATATGAATCAATGTCTCAATGTCCCTAACCAAACAATAGCTTATATGTATGTGTGTTGTGCGTGTCATGGCAATTATTGACGGTGTGAGTGGCATACAATCAGTGCTCGTGCAACATGAGCCATCAATAATAGTGTAGTGTCCTAAGGGTACAAGTCCAAGCACAACAAGTAACAATGAGGTGTATGCGTAAACTCTATATATGCAATAGAATATGCGACTAATATCATATCATCCCTAGCCCAGACGCATAACGCCATTCGGGCGATTCCCCTGTAGATGTTAAATCTACTCACCAACGCTCCTGGCTAAGTAAAGCCTACCGCCTGTTTCCCCTTCTTCGCAGCGTCCAAAGTCCCCGCCTGCGAAGCTAAAACATAAAACAATATAACAAGTATATATTAGCAATAGACCCAAAACACGTACAACTACGTTTGACCGACGCAGCAACTCAAAATATACTCTCAAGTGTTCGTATTGTGGCTAACGTGCGTAGCGACACCACGAAACCAACCCAAGAGCAAAACCACACAAAGTGCACAAACCGTGTCGTATAACGTAACACACGTAATCGTAACACAAGAAACTAGCTATGTGATCCCAGATTTTGCATACAGAGAAAATCCAAAAAATCAAACAAGACCAAACACACCTAAACCAAAGCAGACAGATACCCACAAAAACCCACACCGAAACTCCAACACAAATCCGGCGTCGCCGGAATCCACCTTCTCGTCGCCGGCCGAGTCCGAGCTCCAGGGGTTCATGCACCATGTGATGTCCTATGGTCTCACGTACAACACAACTATATTGTTTGGTTTTCTAATATACCCTCGGGGTCACAGCAGATCACATATATCACAAACGACACTAAAAATACGATATTTGCACAAAAACTTAACTTTAAACGATCTAAACTGAAACTAAAAGGCTACACAACACTAAAACACCATAAAGAACATATAGAGATCATTACCTAACCAAAAGAACTCAAAGATCCTAGCTTTCTAAGCTCCTAGGCATCCAAGAGGCAAATCAAGGCAAAAGAAGTGATTTTGGTGAGATTTTGTGAAGTTTGTGATGGATTAGTAAAAGTTTAATGATGAAGTGATAAGTGTTCGGTTGAGGGAAGTGAGGAATTAGAAAATAATGTGAAGAGATGAAGTGAGAGAGAATTAGAGAAGAAAGGAATAAAGAGAAAGAGAGAGGTGAGGTTAAGACGGTGAATGCACCTTGCAATAACTTCACATTAATGCCACCATTAATGCCCATCATGTCACCATGCTACCTCCTCTCCAAAAAAAACCCAAAAGAAATATCTAAGGATTTAGGTTAAGGTTTAAAAAAAGGATTAGGATTAAAGCAAAGGATTAGGATTAGGGTTAAGTGTCACGGTTTCTAAAACTAGATTAACACAAACAAACCCTCACATTAACGTGCACACGAGCGTGCATGCCCATAAAAAATAAAAATAAGTTATTAATTAAATGTTATAAAATGTGAGGAATCCGAATTAGTAAAATTTTTACAGTAAACCTGTCACGACCCGAAATAGCCCGTGACTGGCACTTGAATCATATGAAGTCTATAGGACCTCATCTAATCCAAGTAAGCCAAAAGCCCAGAAATCTAAAACCATTTTAGGGAGTAAATAAAGAGAAAACTTTTTTAAAGGAATGAAGAAAACATGTTTTAAATCATGGTTTTTAAATAACTAAGCCGAATATGCATTTTAAAAATGTATAGTCTTTTCTGAAAATTTCGGCAGAGTTTCCTTTGTAAAAACTGGCCCCGAACAGGGTACAACAAGGATAATATATAAGCAATGAAAAAAAAGGCATTCCCAAGCGGGAGCTAGCTCTTCGTCAATTGACGGTCACAACCACGCAAACAATATAATATACAACGCCGAAAGGCGAGGATCAAAACTCAGAAAGAAACTCAAAATCAACATGAAAACCATAATACTGCTACGCACGACTTTAAGGTCGAAATAATACATAACAGATTTCTAAGTCTGAAACAATATACAAGTTTTGGTTGATGGAATTTCTAGATACAATGAATAATACATGTACAATGGTGGTTCTGATGCAAAAGAACCCACCTACCAAAGCAAGTCACCCGTAATGGAAGCAATGTGCCAGAAAAGCCGCAATGAAACCTGTACGGCAAAACCTGTAAGAACTGTGGCACAACGGGGGTGAGTTGCCAACTCTTGAATAGAAAATATCTACAAGCAGAAATGGTATGTATGACTCATCCTAGGTCAATACGATCAGATATATATAACCTCAATATGAATAAGTCTGAAGCATGCTAAAGTGGCAGTATAACCTCTATACATGAGTGTGGTGCCAAGTGCTCGTGCCAGTGGCTCAGGTAATAACACATCATAAATATGAAGTATGATCAATGTAATAAAATCTGTAGATATGTGGATCCCGTCCACTCATCACCCAATGACAATAACCATCATGCATGTAAATATCATGAAGCATATACATGGAAATATGAGGATATAACCCATCTGTGTCCCTCGCGACACGTCAAAATCATGGAACCGGAGTGTCCAGCATCGACACTCGAAAACATCATGAAAGTTGTGCCCAGCATCGGCACGTAAATCCTTATATATCGGGCATCCGTCAGTCCGGGTCAGCCCCCTCTCTCTCATATATCGGGCATCCGTCAGTCCGGGTCAGCCCCCTCTCTCTCATATATCGGGCATCCGTCAGTCCGGGTCAACCCCCTCTCTCTCATATATCGGGCATCCGTCAGTCCGGATCAGCCCCCTCTCTCTCATATATCACTCTAGCACCGAGAAAACACATGGTGGACGCAATGAAATATCATATCAAGGGCAACCGGGTTTTTTAAATAATTACATATTCTCTTTTGAAATACCCACGGTTCCCAAATCTAGAAAGCATGATGTATGCGACATGTAAAAGAACTGTAAACATATCAGTATGTCATGCAACATGGAATAGTAATATGCACATATGTAGGGAGGACCGCTTCTTTAAAATGAATCAGCTTTTAAACGTATTTTGCGGTTCCCAAATCTCTCATCATGCCTGAACCATCAATGTAAGTGCAAATACGTATGTTTGCACGTATGGCTGCACAGTGTATAGGTACACAAGTATGCCATGCAAGAGTCATATCCTGAATGCAACAGTACTACAGTGTAATGACATGGCAATTATCGATGATGAAGTGTGTGAGCCGGCGAGCAGTGTACGTGGAACATATGCATCATCGATAATGGTGCTGGTGTCCTAGCAGCATGATAGTAATATATCAATAAACACAAGCAATGCAATGCAAATAGCATGAATATGCGGAATCGAATAATCAACGCAACAGTGAAGAAATCTACCTCAATAAATATATCATGCAGCTTTGCCATTTGAAATAAGACAAATCGGGGTTTTTGGTAAAATAAGGGCTACGGTGTTTTAAGAAAAGATGCGTCGTTCGGGAAATATCCGTAGAATCCCTTTTGCCTATCTTTAAAATATCCTCGATTCGTTAGTTTTGAAATAGGTATGACTCGGGTCTAGTCTCATGTCTACTAAGTAATCTACATCCAACTACAAGTCAATCGGGAGGGGTATGGAAACCACCTACATCTGAGTCGATATATGTATATAAATATAATAGTCGGTGATCCCGCCTCAATAGTATCACATACGATACAATCTACATCGTATAATATCCTCGAGTCATGAGTGCGGATCTATCATCAATATAAAGCTCGTACGGTAAATCGTCGTACGACATCCCAATAGCTGGGTACGGGTCAATCTCGCATTCATCTCATCAATATCTGGTATCCTTATCATCATATCACGTGATCTGGGGTACCGATCAAAGTCTAGTACAATCGATACCATTTAAACAAATATAAGCGCGTGTGTAAAACATACGTCCAAAGGCTCGCTAAAATCTCGTATCGTATCCCAAATACGAATCACATCATATCGCCGATCTCACGGCACCATGCCCAAAACTCATCGACTCATCTTCAGTATCATACACTATCCTCATCATCATGATATAAGTGCAGCAATAAGCATGTGTGTGCGTGTGGGTGAAACCTATGCTAAGGTTCGAAACTAGGAAAATACACTAGTTCACTTCTAACCCTAAATATCCATATTACACCAAACGCATCTATGATCTCCATGTCACTCAATAAGCTATCATATATAGTATATATAGTATACTGGGCATCGAAATGCGGGGGTGCTATACGCCATCCACCCGATTTCCCCTGTAGATATAATCTACTCACTTGTTCTTCTATCGCCGAAATCTATGACGCCGCGCTTCTTCGCCTCGGAATCCTTGCGAGGGTACCTATAATAATAAACAGTCACAATACGTATTAGAATCGAGGCAGAAAACCAATACAGCGCACAGTGTGCTCATAGGTTGGAACCTATGGCCTAAATGTGCAAATCAATCAAACAATCCCTGTTGTCGATGTACGAACACCCGACAACCAAATACAAATCCAAATATCAAGAAAGTGCATTTTAAAATAGGGAAAACATAGCTTAAAACACATCAAAATGCTCCCAGATTTTTCCCAGGTGACAATTAGCCAAAACTGCATATAGGAGGGGTCTATTTTAGTGCAAAAGGAGCCATGAACCAAATCTGGGACCCAATCTCCCTGATCTGGCCGCAAATTTCTGCCAGAATGAATATATCTGCGGCCTGGGGTTGGAGTTCGGGGCTCGGGTCTCTGGGTAGCTTCCTAGGTGCCTGTACGACTCCCAGTAATCCCAAAATCAATTCTAGTGGCCCCAGGTTGCTCCAGATTCCAAAATACCCTCACAAATCACACATTTATCCGATGTCGGGGTTTCTAAATCCTTGTTTTGGGGTTTCAAGTCTCAGGTTTGGGTCTTAATTTAAGCACTAGGGTGTTTGTTCATCCTCTAATGAGCTCAATTTCACATTACAACTCTCAAATTCTCATAACCCTAACTAGGTTTTTCTTAAATCCACAAAATCACACGATATCGATTCTAATCTAGCATGGGGGTATAATTAATGCAAAAACTAAGATAATGGTCAAGAAAAATATCTCATTTGGCAACTCAAGAATTTTCTTGAGTTGCCCCTAGTCGCCAAAATCCTCGCTTTCTTGGTCCGATGTGTTGATCTTGAGCTTGTGCACATTTTTTGTGAAAAGGGAGTGGGGTTTTGAGTTTGTTTTTGAGGTGATTTGGGACTTGAAGAAGGGTGGGAGAAGAGGGAGAGGCAGCAGCTGAAGGAGAAGAGGAGGGAGAGGAGAAGGTGAAGGAAATGGCTAAGTCAATACTAACCCTTCTCTTTTCTCTCTCACCCATACCTACTACCATATTCCCTTTTCTTTTTCTTTTCTTTTCTTTTTTTTTCACTCTAAATCCTTTCTCACTCAAATAGTAAACCTAAACAACATGTAGAAAAATAAAACACAAGTGTAGAAAAATGATATGTGCATGTTTTGCACAAAACACCCCCAAAATCCGATTAGCGATTTTCAATCTCGATTAGCACTAAATTAGCATATAATTAATCATAAAAACTTAAAAATTGCGTAATCCCGTAAAATACCCTATTTTGGAATTTTCCAAAAATTTTCCAAAATTTTCCTCATTTATTTGTATTTAATTATACCGAATAATTAAAATAATCATTAAAATAATATTAAATTATAAAAATTTCCAAAAATAATATTTTATTATTTTGAAATGTTACAATCTTCCCCCGTTAAAGAAATTCGGTCCCCGAATTTAAATTTAAACCCCCAAATTCCAAAACATTTCGATACAAAGTCCAAGTCTTCGGGGTTCCGAAATCATCAATACATAAAACGCATCATAGCGTAATGCATGAGCAGAATTAACGAGCAGATAACTCAAAATCGAAACTTTGTCAAGCATCCCGCAATCATCGGAGTCATGGTAAAGACACAAATGTCAAATCCAAATAAAACCAATATGCTATAAATCAGAACTATACATGTAAATATCGAATCTATACATGTAAATAGCCGAAGTAAATGCATGCCAAATCCTTTTAAGTCGCTGTGCGATGCGCATAACACTGCACAGTGGTGGACGTCTTTCATAAGAAATTAACTATATATGTATATATATCTTTTTTTTAATATGTACGTTCCGCCGTTTTGAAAACAATTTAGAAGAGTTCCCTTATTTAAACATTTCGTGTCATATCGGACACGTAGGCAAGTACTGAGACTATAGCTCGCTTTTTGGAAATCCCTTCGATAATTATCAATGCATGTAAAGTATATCCAGGTACTGTCCTCTGACTAGTCCTGCTCAGTACGAAAACACATAGCGAATATCATAAAACGTACTGCTCTATAAAAATCAATCGCAAAATGTATATAAGAATACCCTATGCGTCTGGTGTGCACGGAATCAAAATCCATATATGTGACATACATGTGCACAGAAACAACATCTAGGTGCAACGGTTGTGCACAAAGCATCTGTCATAGGCAACGTGTGTGCCTGACAGCAAAATCAGGTGCATCTGACATGCACGAAGAATCCCGATTTAGTACACCTGGTGTGCACCAAAATCGTATCTCAAAACATGCGCCCAACATGCGCGAAAACCTAAATCGGTGCATCCATCATGCACGAAATCACGAAATCCAAAATCGACATATCGGATGACATCAAATCAACCGTATGAAATCCATGAAACTCAGTCATCAAGACTAAATCATGCGAATAGATCGCCCAAAATACCAAAATCCAGAGTGACGGATACGTGATAGTCAAATCACAAAATCACAAACCAAAAATACCGTCGTCGGTATAAGTCAAGAAGGTGCCGGTACATCCAATGCTAGCGGCGCAAGATGTCTACTTGCCTCTTGCTCACGGTCCGACATCCTCATATTCTCTGTGGATTACCAATCTAGCAATCCATCGGCTCATCAGCCCTGTAAGGTGTGCTAACGGAAACGATTCCGTCCTGGCACTTTTCTAGTCATCTCTCGATCAATCATCACGACCACTCGTAAAGCAGCACGTCACTGGCGCCGTCTTCTGGTCCTCCGAATACACATCTCACATCTGCTCCTGGTGCCAATCTTATTGCAGCAGTGTCTTGTAAGGAATCCTGCTTAAGGTCTCTAACAATCTCGCCTAAGCCGAACTGTATGGAGGCTGGTACTCATACACAATCTCTTCTCGCTCTTTGGACAATCTGCATTCTCAGTACAGCATTTCCTCGGAAGTTGGTCGCATCCCAATGCCTCTGTAGACACATCGTATCTCTGATGTCAGCGGAGTGGAACGTCATCTTGTCGAAATTCCGTGCGAACGCTTTACTCCACTTTGTTCCAATGTCGCCTGATTCGGACTCGTCTACTCGTGACTGCATGGACTACGCTCCAATGGCTATACTCGTATCTGGAGTCTCCCAAGAAATGTGTCCCATCATATAATATCCGAAAGGTGCCGAACCATCCGATCAACATGTCAAAACCTCAGAATCCCTCAAGAGCTCAACATCTTGGGTACAGTTTAATAGTATCGAGTACACACCACAGCATCGGTGGTCCAACCGTAGAAGGGAAAACGCAAGCCTCACTAATGGCGCCGCGGAACTCCCGCAAACCCTAAGCTTCAAAGGCTTTCACACGGTCATTATGTCGAGTTAGGGTTTCATTCTTCTAGAGGGTCCATAGAATCGCTTGCATGTCTTTCCGAATACTTTAAACTTGGAATATGGGTTTCTGACATTCGATCGTCGCTATCGACTCTCAACGAATCTGCGTGAAGTCGTCACTAGCTGGAATCAATCTATCTGATGACCTCGCACCGGGGTAGCGAACAAACCACACGTCATAGTCATTCACCCTCGGGCATCAATATCTCTAAGTATATGCTCAAGCTGTAGTAGCTCCAATCATCTGGGCGACATCTCGTCATTCGCAGCAACAATTGGCTCATTCGTCCGTACGCTGAACAGCGCCTCAATCATCATGAGTAAGCGATATATCAATAGTCATCACATCCTGGCTGGCCTCTATCAGTGGCTCAATCCTCTGGTACCGATCGGCACGTCCGAGAAATCTCGTAAAAGCGATCTGTCAAACGCTCAAGGCGCGAAAACACAATAAAACGAAGCCTCTATATGCAATCGTATGTCTCTGGAATCATGCCCTGGTCAGTCCTCGTCCACGACGAGCTCATGCTAACGCAACTCGAGCCGTAGCTCACTCTGCCCGTTCAATCGTGGCAGCAAAATCATAACCAGTATCGATGAGGATAGATCATAGGAATGAATATAATACTGTGCAAGGAAATGTACATCCTAAGGTTTCTTAAGCGGAGTGGCGTGTCGTAAGTATGCCGCGGAACATACGTACGGTACGTCCCTCTACTCAAGCTACCTACTCCATCAACCAAGGGTCATCCTACGCAACGAAAATTCGGGTATAATACCCCCTCGACTAAATCTAAGTTCCGTAAGGTCAAGCCTAAGTTCCGTATATATATAAACACCCTAGGCTCCACATAGTCAAACTTAGACTCGAATCAACGTTAACCTAGCGCTCTGATACCAACTTTGTCACGACCCGAAATAGACCGTGACTGGCACTTGAATCATATGAAGTCTATAGGACCCCATCTAATCCAAGTAAGCCAAAAGCTCAGAAATCTAAAACCATTTTAGGGAGTAAATAAAGAAAACTAGTTTAAAAGAATGAAGAAAACATGTTTTAAATCATGGTTTTAAAATAACTAAGCCGAATATGCATTTTTAAAATGTATAGTCTTTTCTGAAAATTTCGGCAGAGTTTCCTTTATAAAAACTGGCCCTGAACAGGGTACAACAAGGATAATATATAAGCAATGAAAAAAAAGGCATCCCTAAGCGGGAGCTAGCTCTTCGTCAATTGACGGTCACAACCACGCAAGCAATATAATATACAACGCCGAATGGCGAGGATCAAAACTCAGAAAAAAACTCAAAATCAACATGAAAACCATAATACTGCTACGCGCGACTCTAAGGTCGAAATAATACATAACTGATTTCTAAGTCTGAAACAATATACAAGTTTTGGTTGATGGAATTTCTAGATACAATGAATAATACATGTACAATGGTGGTTTTGATGCAAAAGAACCCACCTACCAAAGCAAGTCACCCGTAATGGAAGCAATGTGCCAGAAAAGCCGCAATGAAACCTGTACGGCAAAACCTGCAAGAACTGTGGCACAACGGGGGTGAGTTGCCAACTCGTGAATAGAAAATATCTACAAGCAGAAATCGTATGTATGACTCATCCTAGGTCAATACGATCAGATATATATAACCTCAATATGAATAAGTCTGAAGCATGCTAAAGTGGCAGTATAACCTCTATACATGAGTGTAGTGCCAAGTGCTCGTGCCAGTGCCTCAGGTAATAACACATCAAAAATATGAGGTATGATTAATGTAATAAAATCTGTAAATATGTGGATCCCGTCCACTCGTCACCCAATGACAATAACCATCATGCATGTAAATATCATGAAGCATATGCATGGAAATATGAGGATATAACCCATCTGTGTCCCTCGCGACACGTCAAAATCATGGAACCGGAGTGTCCAGCATCGACACTCGAAAACATCATGAAAGCTGTGCCCAGCATCAGCACGTAAATCCTTATATATCGGGCATCCGTCAGTCCGGGTCAGCCCCTTCTCTCTCATATATCGGGCATCCGTCAGTCCGGGTCAGCCCCCCTTCTCTCATATATCGGGCATCCATCATTCCGGGTCAGCCCCCTCTCTCTCATATATCAGGCATCCGTCAGTCCGGGTCAGCCCCCTCTCTCTCATATATCGGGCATCCGTCAGTCTGGGTCAGATCCCTCTCTCTGATATATTACTCTATCACCGAGAAAACACATGGTGGACGCACTGAAATGTCATATCAAGGGCAACCGGGTTTTTAAAACAATTACATATTCTCTTTTGAAATACCCACGGTTCCCAAATCCAGAAATATCATGGAAACAACATATCTCAATGCGTATAATTAGAAAGCATGATGTATGCGACATGTAAAAGAACTGTAAACATATCAGTATGTCATGCAACATGGAATAGTAATATGCACATATGTAGGGAGGACAACTTCTTTAAAATGAATCAGCTTTCAAAGGTATTTTGCGGTTCCCAAATCTCTCATCAAGCCTGAACCATCAATGTAAGTGCAAATACGTATGTATGCACATATGGGTGCACAGTGTATAGGTACACAAGTATGCCATGCAAGAGTCATATCCGGAATGCAACAGTATTACAGTGTAGTGACATGGCAATTATCGATGATGAAGTGTGTGAGCCGGTGAGCAGTGTACGTGGAACATATGCATCATCGATAATGGTGCTGGTATCCTAGCAGCATGATAGTAATATATCAATAAACACAAGCAATGCAATGCAAATAGCATGATTATGCGGAATCGAATAATCAACACAACAGTGAAGAAATCTACCTCAATAAATATATCATGCAACTTTGCCATTTGAAATAAGACAAATCGGGGTTTTTGGTAAAATAAGGGCTACGGTGTTTTAAGAAAAGATGCGTCGTTCGGGAAATATCCGTAGAATCCCTTTTGCCTATCTTTAAAATATCCCCGATTCGTTAGTTTTGAAATAGGTATGACTCGGGTCTAGTCTCATGTCTACTAAGTAATCTATATCCAACTATCAAGTCAATCGGGAGGGGTATGGAAACTACCCACATCTGAGTCGATATATGTATATAAATATAATAGTCGGTGATCCCGCCTCAATAGTATCACATACGATACAATCTACATCGTATAATATCCTCGAGTCATGAGTGCGGATCTATCATCAATATAAAGCTCATGCGGTAAATCGTCGTATGACATCCCAATAGCTGGGTACGGGTCAATCTCACATTCATCTCATCAATATCTTGTATCCTTATCATCATATCACGTGATCTGGGGTACTGATCTAAGTCTAGTACAATCGATACCATCTAAACAAATATAAGCGCGTGTGTAAAACGCTCGTCCAAAGGCCCGCTAAAATCTCGTATCGTATCCCAAATACGAATCACATCATATCGCCGATCTCACGGCACCATTCCCAAAACTCATCGACTCATCTTCAGTATCATACACTATCCTGGTCATCATGATATAAGTGTAGCAGTAAGCATGTGTGTGCGTGTGGGTGAAACCTATGCTAGGGTTCGCAACTAGGAAAATACACTAGTTCACTTCTAACCCTAAATATCCATATTACACCTAACACATCTATGATCTCCATGTCACTCAATAAGCTATCATATATAGTATATATAGTATACTAGACTTCGAAATTCGGGGGTGCTATACGCCATCCACCCGATTTCCCCTGTAGATATAATCTACTCACTTGGTCTTCGCTCGCCGAAATCGATGACGCCGCGCTTCTTCACCTCGGAATCCTTGCGAGGGTACCTATAATAATAAACATTCGCAATACGTATTAGAATCGAGGCAGAAAACCAATACAGCGCACAGTGTGCTCTTAGGTTGGAACCTATGGCCTAAATGTGCAAATCAATCAAACAATCTCTGTTGTCGATGTACGAACACCCAACAACCAAATACAAATCCAAATATCAAGAAAGTGCATTTTAAAATACCGAAAACATAGATTAAAACACACCAAAATGCTCCCAGATTTTCCCCAGGTGACAATTAGCCAAAACTGCATATAGGAGGGGTATATTTTAGTGCAAAAGGAGCCATGAACCAAATCTGGGATCCAATTTCCCTGATCTGTGCGCAAATTGCGGCCAGAATGAATATATCTGCGGCCTGGGGTTGGATTTCGGGGCTCGGGTCTCTGTAGTAGCTTCCTAGGTGCCTGCACGACTCCCAGTAATCCCAAAATCAATTCTAGTGGCCCCGGGTTGCTCCAGATTCCAAAATACCCTCACAAATCACACATTTATCCGATGTCGGGGTTTCTAAATCCGTGTTTTGGGGTTTCAAGTCTCAGGTTTGGGTCTTAATTTAAGCACTAGGGTTTTTGTTCAGCCTCTAATGAGCTCAATTTCACATTACAACTCTCAAATTCTCATAACCCTAACTAGGTTTTTCTTAAATCCACAAAATCACACGATATCAATTCTAATCTAGCATGGGGGTATAATTAATGCAAAAACTAAGCTAATGGTCAAGAAAAATACCTCATTTGGAAACTCAAGAATTTTCTTGAGTTGCCCCTAGTGGCCAAAATCCTCGCTTTCTTGGTCCGATGTGTTGATCTTGAGCTTGTGCACATTTTTTGTGAAAAGGGAGTGGGGTTTTGAGTTTGTTTTTGAGGTGATTTGGGACTTGAAGAAGGGAGGGAGAAGCGGGAGAGGCAGCAGCTGAAGGAGAAGAGGAGGAGGGAGAGGAAATGGTGAAGGAAATGGCTAAGTCAACACTAACCCTTCTCTTTTCTCTCTCACCCATACCTACTACCATATTCCCTTTTCTTTTTCTTTTCTTTTCTTTTCCCTCTAAATCCTTTCTCACTCAAATAGTAAACCCAAACAACATGGTAGAAAAATAAAACACAAGTGTAGAAAAATGATATGTGCATGTTTTGCACAAAACACCCCCAAAATCCGATTAGCGATTTTTAATCGCGATTAGCACTAAATTAGCATATAATTAATCATAAACTCTTAAAAATGGCTTAATCCCGTAAAATACCCTATTTTGGAATTTTCCATAATTTTTCCAAAAATTTCCCCATTTATTTGTATTTAATTCTACCGAAATATTAAAATATTCATTAAAATAATATTAAATTATAAAAAATCCCAAAAATAATATTTTATTATTTTGAAATGTTACAAAACCCATATTACCGCTTAATTAACACTAATTGAAATCCTAAGGCGTTACAATCCCCCCTATAGAAATTCGTTCCCGAATTTAAAATTCTCTCTAAGCGTACCTTCCAAGAGATGTGTACAAAACTCCCAAATCTCGCTCGCAGCCTCCCAAGTGATCACCTCACTATACGGCTACGCCAAAGAAACCTCCACAGATGGCAAGACCCTTGACCGAAGTTTCTCCACCTGCCGATCCACTAACACAATCGGCTTTTGGTGAACGAAAAGATCGCGTCAAAGATAAATGGTCTGGTGCTGAATCATGTGAGAAAGGACATGAAGGTATTTGTGAAGTATCAACACAAGGAATACGGGGTGAATACTCAATAATCTGGGCGGAAGTGCCAAATTATAGGCAACGGAACTAACTCGCTTTAAGGGTCTCAAAAGGACCTACAATCTGGGACCAAGCTTCCCAAAACTCAACATGTCACTCATCGGAAAAATCCGTAGGAATACATGATCTCCCACTGCGACTCAAGTCTGCGACCACCATGGTCGGCATAAGACTTCTGTCTGCACTGGGCTGCTCTCATCCTGACCTGAAACAACTGGATCTTTTCCGTAGTCTCATGACTAGCTGGGTTCCAAAAATCCTACTCACACAGAATCAGAAAAACAGACTGGCGATCGACACCACCTAACAACAAGCCGAAAGGTTGCCAATTGGAACGTCTCCTGATAACATCTATCGAAGGAGATCCCTAACAATGGCAAGTGACGATCCTACTGCCAACAACCACTTAGTACATATGCACAAGCATACCCTCCAGAGTCTGTATAGTCCGCTCTGTCTAACCATCGACCAACGGATGGAAAGCGGAGCTAAAGCTCAACCAGTACCCAAGGCTTCTGAAGCTTCTGCCAAGAACGGAAAGCGAACAGGGTGCCTCCATTGGATACGATACATGAAGGAACTCCGTGCAAACGCACAAACTTAACGAAGAACAACTGAGCAAACTGAGCATAACCGACAACAAACACCTAAATGGAGTCACGCCCTAACTAAACCTGGGTAGACACCACAACGAAATTCATGGAGATCTGCTCCCATTCCCACTCAAGAATGGTTAAAAGGTTGCAACTCTCCAGCCGGTCTCAGATGCTTAACCTTAGCTCACAAAAAGACAGACACCTCGAAACGAAATCCGAAACTTCACTCTTCATCCCTGTCCACCCGTAACTATCTCACAAGTCACGCTACCAATTGGTGGAACTCGGACGAACACAGAAAGCTGACTGATATGCCTGCTTTAGGATTTCGCGTCTCTACCCATCAGTATTAGGTACACACAACGCGTCCCTAAACGTAGCACACCCTGGTCATAGATCAAGGACTCCGAATCTTTACCCGGCCGAACATGCTCTAGAATTTCAGACAAACGAGCATCGACGGGCTGTGCCTGGCGAAAGCGATTAAGGAAAAGTGGTCGGGCGCGGACATGAGCAAGATATTCCCCTTTTAGAAGAGGCGAACCTAGCTGTACTCTACGATCACACAAGAACTGTAAATCTGCAGAAGTCTGTCTCTAAACTGCGCACAACTGGGACAAGCTAACCCCGGGCCTACGACTCCAGCATCAGCTACCACAATCGCCTTGCCATGGGTAACGAGGATATCACAAACACAATCCTACACAAGCTCCATCCAACGGCGCTGTCTCAACAATCAAAACCCGATGCAGGAAGATGTACATTATGCTCTGGTGGTCCGTGAAAATTTGACACGACTCTCCGCACAAGTAGTGTCCTCTGATCTTCAACGCACGACCACCACGGCCATCTCTAGATCATGAGTGTGATATCCTGCTCGTACTTCCTCCAACCGTCGGGAAGAAAAATCGATAACACTATAACGCCAATTCAACGCAAAAATCGAGCCCCACTCGTGAAACATCACAGTTAAACAACAAAGTCGTCCGATCCAGAAAACAAAGAAGAACTGGTGCAGTTGTCAACCGAGTCTTCAACTGCAGAAAACTCCACATGCATGCCACGGTCCAAGAAAAAGAAACTCCCTTCCTGGTCAACCCGGTCAACGGTGCAGCGCTACACAAGCAATCCTTCTGAAACGGCGGTAAAAACATGCTAAGCCCAAGAGCTGCGGACTTCCGTTCCTGCTACAAGTCTGGGCCAAAGCTGTACGGCCTCAATTTCCCTCGGGTCCGTACGAAAACCGTCTCCCGTAACCACATGACCTTAGGAAGTCAACACAATCAAGTCTGAAGGAACACTCCGAGAATCTAGCAAACAGCTGGCGCTCTCCCAATGTCTGCAAAGCAAATCCTCAAGTGACGTTCACGTTCCTCACGACTCTTGGAAAAGACTAGAATGTCATCTATAACACAACAATACACTGGTCGAGGAACGGCCTGAAGAAATCTGGTTCATCACATCCAGGAATGCTGCTAGGGCATTGGTGAGTCCAACGACACCACCAAAAACTCATGCTACCCGTAGCGCACACAAAGCAGTCTTCGGAATGCCATCACTCCGAACCCGCAACCAATAATGACCTGATCCCAAACAAACTTAAAAAATATCTCGCACTCTGGAGCAAGTCGAACAAATCGTCAATGCGAGGTAAAGGATACATATCCGCACCGTAACTCGGTTTAATTGACGATCAACCAACACACGACCTCAAACTTCCGTCTTTCTCCTTGACGAACAGAATAGGAGCTCCCCAAAGCGAAACACCTGGACGTACAAGTCCCCCAACAAACAACTCTGCAGCTGATCCTTATCCTCCCTAAGCTCCACCGGCTCATCTGGAACAACGTCGGAAACTCTCACCTGATAGGAACCCGGTCCAACAAACCCACTGTGGCTCCGGTATCACGAATGGAAGCCAAGAATCCTCGACATCCTATCCTCAAAAGCCGACTGGCGAAAAAGGCGGAATTCAGGCTGTGAGGGTGGCGCCACTGTCCCCGTGCACAATAAGAACTGACTCGCCGAGAAAACAAAACTTGACTGTTTTCTCGCGGCAGTCCACAGACGCCTAGCACGTAGCTAACCAGTCCGTGCCCAGGAGAACATAAAGTCCAACATCACTAGAAGGATCAAAACGACGGACGAATCTCTATCTCTTCTCCGACTGGCACACGACCAAAATACGTATCGCGCAACAAAAGAATCGCTGACAGAATTAAAACAACAAACGGTCGATCTTGCATGCACAACTCTCGGCACAACCAAGGCACAAAGTGTGTAAAACAAACGAGTCCATAGATCCTGAAATTAAACAAACCTACGAAAAAAAGAACATATGAAAAGATTACCTAAAAACTCTGCATCGGATGCCCGCGCGTCCCGATGAGTAGAAGCAAACTCTGGTGTCTGCCCCCTACCCGCAACTGTCAGAACTCTTCCTCTGCCATCCTGTACACTCGGAAAGAATCCTCCGCGACCATGACCTCTCTGCGGTACAGCTGCCTCACGCTCACGTGGCTCTATATAATCTCGAACCCGATGACCAAAACACCCGCACCGGTAGCTTCCAGATAAGAACTGCTGACCCTCCTGGGGATGAGAGCTGAACGACTGTCCTCTTCCCAAACCTCTGCTACTCCCGTGACATGCACGAAACCTGTCACGGTGACTGAACCTCCGTCTCTGGGCCGGTACACCTGCACGATCCCTCCTCTGTCCTCGAACTCTCAAAGTCTCGGAAAGACGTGCCTCATCAACTAGGGCTGCATCCACTGGTGCTGTATACGCAACACTATCCTGTGTGCAGATCGCAAAGAAAAACTGGGTAACAGGGGTGGCAACCTCCTGTCGCTGCGCTCTACTGGCCTCAACCAACGACCTCATCATCTGGCGCAAGTC
The DNA here is from genome assembly GCA_030015575.1 of Agapanthus africanus. Lineage (NCBI taxonomy): Eukaryota > Viridiplantae > Streptophyta > Magnoliopsida > Asparagales > Amaryllidaceae > Agapanthus > Agapanthus africanus. Next base: position 274,933,916 of record JASDDO010000012.1, read on the forward strand.
CTGCATCTCATCCACAAGCCTAGCGATACGATCTGTCGAAGGCAGATCCATATTCTCCAGTGCAACGAGCATGCTATCCTGGTCAGTCCTCGGCCCACCCGAGTCAACTATGACCCCGGCCCTCGCTGCATCACTCTGAGTCCCCATAGTCATCGGCGGCAAAGGCTATAAATGGAAAAAGGATTCGATAAGAACACGGAAATCGAATCATAAGGGTATGTATCATCAAGGAAGGAATTTCAAGCAATTAGTACTTAGGTCACTTTAGGCGGAGTACCGTGTCGTGAGTATGCCGCGGACATACACACGCTACATTACTCTGCTTAAGCTACCTACTCCATCATACCAAGGTCATCCTACACTCCGAAAGGTAAAACCTAGCGCTCTGATACCAATTTTGTCATGACCCGAAAATGACACGTGACGGCCCTTAAACTACGCAACGTCCATAGGCGTAACGCAATCTAAGTAAGCCGAAAACCCAGCAATCTAAACCATCAAAAGTAGTAAAAGATAGGAACATTGTTTAAGCTTTTGAAACCTCAATACAAATTCTTTAAAGTCCAATTTAATTCCTTTAAACTTTTGGCAGCACCTCCTTTGTAAAAACAAGCCCCCAAAAAGGGTACAACATAAATATAAGTAATGCATCCCAAACAGGAGCAAAATCCATGCCCGAAGGCGGAAAACAACCACCACAACAAAAATACAACGCCCTAGCGAACAAAAAGACGATATAATAAAACTGCAAAAAAGACCTCCAAGTCACAAACCAATATACAATATCGTCGTCATATAAGTCTCTAAGTCATACATGAAAGTGGTAGATGGAGAGTACAGGAGACAACGAATATACAATAAACAACATCGGATAACCGCAAAACCCACCTAAGCAAAACTGCACACTGTCAGGCGAAGCGGTATTCGCTGCAAAAGGTGATACGATAGGAAGGAGAGCCCTGCCTCGACTACTTTGAGGAACAACCTGCAAAACACTGTGGCACAACGGGGGTGAGTTGCCAACTCGTGAATAGTAAATAACATATGCCGGTAATCGCAAGTATGCACGTACAGCACGAATCTAATGCATGCAAGCTGATAGTAATAAATGGCAATATGTATGCAACAGTCATGTAAGGTACTCTATGAGGTACTACTAATACATGAAGCAATGCATATAAAATAACAGTATGTAAATGCAACAGTCATGAAAGGTACTCTATCGGGTACTACTAATACATGAAGCAATGCAATTACAATAAATGCGGAGTATGGGATAAAACATGCCATCCTCACGGAATCCTGACCTCGTGACAGGACCAAAGTCCATCAAGACAATCTAAACCCCAAATTTCCACAAATCATCCCCCAAATTGGCCCTCATATCCTGTAAGTCTCATATATCCTGAGTGTCCAAATCAAGTCAATCTAATAAATCCTGAATCCAATATCAAGTCAATCTCTTAAATCATGTATCCAAATATCAAGTAACTCTCATATATCCTGAGTGAGTATATTTGCAAGATTATTTTGATGATGTAAATAAATTAGATATGTATACATATATATTAGTGTCCCACTCCACTAATTAATATATATATATATATATATATGCATATATAACAGCGTCCTATTCCACTGTTATACTAAGGAGTAAAAATATCATGAAACCAAGTGTCAAGCATCGACACATAAATACTGATCTATCAGGTGTTGTCACCACGACTGGCCCCCTGATAGGTACGTATCATACGCTATCCCGAAAACTCGAGTGCCTAGCTCTAACACTCGAAATTCGACGTATCCATACATACATGACTGCGGTCGGTATCCCCATGATAACCACCGAGTCAAATGTACTGTCACCGGTAGGTATGGTTCCCCTGTCAGGCGCATCGGCATGTACTGTCGACAGTCTTGCCCAGGGGTACCTCCGGGCCCCCACCATGTGCCCGCACACGGCCTCGACACCTCCTCGCATAGGGTATATATATCAGAACCGATAAAACTCATGGTGGCTGCTGAAATATCATATCAAGAGGAACCGGGTTTTTCAAATAATGCATAATTTCATGAACTCCCACAGTTCTCAAATCCAGAAAACATCACGAAAAATCCATATCTCAATGCAAAATCCATGAATATAATATATGTAACATAAAACTGTAATGTGAGCATAATAAGAAAAAGACGCTATTTAACTGCAACAAGTTAAAATATATATCATGCGGTTCCTAAGTTCTCCAAGTCCATATAACATCAAATAAATGTGAACATGTAGCTATAGCCAGATATATGTGTAAACACGTAGGTATAGCAAGGTATATGTATCTACGTATCAGTAATGATGTAATACCCTCCAGGTATATGCATAAGTATGTATGCAAGATGCACATGTAGCTATGTCTCATATGTGTATATACCTATCACTAATGGTACAATAACATATAGGTATATGGGTAACTAGCATGTAAGCATGTCAAGGCATATGTGTAAGCATGTAAGTATACAGGTATGCTCTATGTCATATACATAAAGGAATATGAATCAATGTCTCATGTCCCTAACCAAACAATATCTTATATGTATGTGTGTTGTGTGTGTCATGGCAATTATTGACGGTGTGAGTGGCATACAATCAGTGCTCGTGCAACATGAGCCGTCAATAATAGTGTAGTGTCCTAAGGGTACAAGTCCAAGCACAATAAGTAACAATGAGGTATATGCGCAAACTCTATATATGCAATAGAATATGCGACTAATATCATATCATCCCTAGCCCAGACGCATACGCCATGCGGGCGATTCCCCTGTAGATGTTAAATCTACTCACCAACGCTCCTGGCTAAGTAAAGCCTACCGCCTGTTTCCCCTTCTTCGCAGCGTCCGAAGTCCCCGCCTGCGAACCTAAAACATAAAACAATATAACAAGTATATATTAGCATTAGACCCAAAACACGTACAACTACGTTTGATCGACGCACAAACTCAAAACATACTCTCAAGTGTTCGTATTGTGGCTAATGTGCGTAGCGACACCACGAATCTAACCCAAGAGCAAAACCACATAAAGTGCACGAACCGTGTCGTATAACGTAACACGCGTAATCGTAACACAAGAAACTAGCTATGTGATCCCAGATTTTGCATACAGAGAAAACCGAAAAATCAAACAAGACCAAACACACCTAAACCAAAGCAGACTGATACCTACAAAAACCCATACCCAAACTCCAACACAAATCCGGCATCGCCGGAATCCACCTTCTCGTCGCCGGCCGAGTCCGAGCTCCAGGGGTTCGTGCTCCAGGTGATGTCCTATGGTTTCAGGTATAACACAACTACATTGTTTAGTTTTCTAGTATACTCTCGGGGTCACAGCAGATCACAGATATCACAAACGACACTAAAAATACGATATTTGCACAAAAACATAACTTTAAACGATCTAAACTGAAACTAAAAGGCTACACAACACTAAAACACCATAAAGAACAGATAGAGATCATTACCTAACCAAAAGAACTCAGGCATCCTAGCTTTCCAAGCTCCTTGGCATCCAATTGGCAAATCAAGGCAAAAGAAGTGATTTTGGTGATATTTTGTGAAGTTTGCGATGGATTAGTGAAAGTTTAGTGATGAAGTGATAAGTGTTCAGTTGAGGGAAGTGAGGAATGAGAAAATAATGTGAAGAGATGAAGTGAGAGAGAATTAGAGAAGAAAAGAATAAAGAGAAAGAGAGAGTTGAGGTTAAGGGGGTGAATGCACCTTGCAATAACTTCACATTAATGCCACCATTAATGCCCACCATGTCACCATGCCACCTCCTCTCCAAAACAAAACCCAAAAGGAATATCTAAGGATTTAGGTTAAGGTTTAAAACAAAGGATTAGGATTAAAGCAAAGGATTAGGATTAGGGTTAAGTGTCATGGTTGCTAAAACTAGATTAACACAGACAAACCCCAACATTAACGTGCACACGTGCGTGCATGCCCATAACGAATAAAAATAAATTATTAATTAAATGTTATAAAATGCGAGGAAGCCGAATTGGTAAACTTTTTACAGTAAACCCGCATTACCGCTTAATTAACACTAATCGAAATCCTAAGGCGTTACACATACTAATTTAGACTTAAATGTTTATTTTTAACCGGTTCCATCTAATGACTATTTTTAAACTTCGCCCCCAATATTTTCGTAAAAAGGTTTAGATTTCGGGTTCTGGCTTAGTTGGATCACGTCGACGTCTTTAGATGCCACGTGATTTAAGTGCCGGTCACGTGCCACTTTTGGGTCGTAACAAAGTTGGTATTATAGCGTTTGGTTTAACCTTTATTCGAGTCTAGGTTTGACTATGTGGAGTCTAGTCATACACTTTCGTTACCTTGGCTTGACCATACGAAACTTAGACTTCACTTTGGGGGTCTTATACCCGAACTTTCGTTACGTAGGTTGACCTTGGTTGATGGAGTAGGTACTAAGTAGAGTGACGTACCGTACGTATGTTCCGTGGCATATTTACAATACGATACTCCGCCTAAGTTACCTTAGGATATATATCTTGAGATCTTTTCTTCTATTCGTTCAGTTGATCTATCATCATCGATACATGTTGGTTGTTTCGGTCACCATGTCTACGCAAGCCGAGAGGGCTGCGGTTAGAGACAAGGTCAGGGCAGACTTGTCTGGGACGAAGACTGACCAGGGTGATATTCCGGTGACATAGGAACATATTGTTTATCCTTATATGATCGAATTTCTAATTTTGAAGCGAATTTTCTTCAGGATCCGGACCAGAGGGTCGGGTCATTGTTGGAGACCAGCCGGACTTGGAGGTATGATGTTTACCCTACCCCGAAGATCATTGTGTTGCCTACTATTCAGACAGTTGTACCAACCGTTGCTGAGATTAGCGAGGTGTCGCTTCCAGAGTTCATGAAACTGAAAGTCACCAATGTTTATGAGTATAGATGGGCCAGAGGATTCTTAGTCATTCATAGGTATGATGGCTAGGATATTTAATTCGTTGTGACGCTCCGATGCGAGATCGGTGAAGTTGACTAGCTTCTTTTGATGGGTCTTGCTCAGACCTGATATGAGTCGCTCGAGAGAGACCGTGTAGTGAGTTTTCCTCCGACGAATTGGGACGAGTTCTTGAATGTGTGCTTAGCCAGATTCTTCCACAGAGTGTCCGAGGTGTCGGGTTCATATTTTCGAGTTTTTATATAAGACTTCGAGCTTGATCATAGCCGAGTATGACTTGCAATTCGCGTAACTATCGCGATATGCTCCTTATTTGATCAATACTGAAGAGTAATGGATTAAGAGATGTGTGAAGTCTCTCTGCGCAGTTGTTCTTCCCCGTCGATACTGGAGATTCAATATTGTAGGGTTCCTAGGCACACTCATAAGGTTCCACAAGGCATCAACCATGCCAAATTCAAAAATTTATGTGCCGAGAAACCCTATGCAAGATCGTTAACTAGAGGATAGGCGAAACTAAAAACTAGCAAACAACTTTACTAATAAGTGAAAGGGACTACAACCTTTGTAGATCCGGTCCTCCACTTCTTTAGCTCCATGATGACGTCCCTCCGCTGCGATCAACCGGATCCCGGACTCTAGCGTTGGTTTCATCGGAGAAATGATCGGGCTAGGTCGTTGACTTCAATGCCGAAGATGATCTACGTCGAGGCGACTCAAACCCAAGCTCCATCTTCACTAGGTCATGAAACATGTGAAGATAACACCCTATACAACATGGCAAGTGGTAGAGGATGAAGAAATAGGAAGTGGGTTCACTTTGGATTTGGATTTCTCACTTGATTTCATAACTTGAAATTTTCAAGAAAGGTTTTCTTTTCTTCATGAAGAAGAAGAAGAAGGAAATGAAGAAGAATTAACTTAAAAGAAAATTCAAGTGAATCTTATCATAATGCAACCATGGGTGAAGTTAACACATGTAGAGAATAAACTAGGGTTTAGGTGTAATGGTTAGGTTAAGGCATAAAACAAAATGGCTAGACTTTTCAAAGCTTCATGAAGCTTCAAGCATAAAACAAGAAAGCCACCATTTTGTGTTTGCAAAAAATAAATAAACTAATTAAAAGTAAATAAAACCTAACCATTAACCTAAACATGGTTTAAAGCATACACACACCCAAGTTTGCATGTATCATCAAATAAGATACAAACTAGTGCACAAACATATATCATATATACAATGTGCACAATCTAGTGAGAAAAATAATCTTAAGTGAACCAATACTAGTTAATATAAAGTAATATATCAAATATATAATTATACATTAAATCATTAAATCAACACTTGATTTAATGATCCGGTCATATTGCATATAACCGACTAATATCTAGTGTATCAATGTATCAAATCAACACATGATTCGGTAACCCGGCTATATCTCATATAACCGTCCGATGATACAAATCGTGAGAATAGAATTCAGTATCACATACTGGTATTATTCTCGGTCCCGCACATATCTTATATGCGCTCCTATTTCGTTTCGCTTGAGCCAGGAAACCTCTGTGTAGGACTCTAAAGACTCGTCAATACGCCGGCAGTAGGTGATGATCATATCAAACACCCACAAGACGCAAGCGGTCTGCTAAACGTAACGGCCACCCGGGTATTGAGCGATCAGAAGATCAACGAGCAAGCCCGCTCATACTCCTGTGAATCCAACCAGCAACACTTACCGCACGGTCCGGTCTGTTCATCTGATATGTCGCATATCTCGCCTAGGGGTGGTAAACGTCAGACCCCAGTAGCTTGATAATTCAAGCCGATGTAAGGTCCATAACAAGCATGAAACTACTGATAACACTTACCTGTAAATTAGTGCAACCCTGGCCAGGGATTTGCAGTTATGGCCAGTCGAGCATAGCGCAACATCAACCCCCAAGGGAGAGACGAATCCCCTCCTATCGCTCATTGCCAACATGTGAATCGGGACTGTACCCAAAAACCACCTGTTTTCATGACTCAGTAGAGCCGTGGTAGGGTCGAAATCAAAGCACAGTGGGAGACACACAAGACACTATGACGATCTCGGGTCAACAAACTAAGTTCTACCAGTGTCACCAGAGAACTGCCATCTTATGTGAGGTATAATACCATCTGGAAGTTCTCGGCGAGTCCGTTCAGTGTACCCAGTCTCCACTGAGCACCCGCATACCATCTCTGATGTCAAACACCAATGGATATGGGATCATCCATCGCCCATCACATGGGTCGCGAAGATTTACGCTAGTCTACTCTGGAATATCAATGCCCCGTCTCGATATTCCCACGACTAGGAACATTGAAGGATGTACTCATGGACTACCCAGGCCCTACTAGTATGATCTACATCATAGTCCTAGAAGTCGAGCATATATCCTAAGGGCTTTATCAACATGTAACAGAAAGACAGAAAGTATACATGTTAAGATAAAGAGCAACCAGATAGCGTACTATCATGTCCAGCAAGAAAGTCCTACCTATATATGTCCTAGCATCCACTACAATATAGATCCCATGTACAGTAATGGCCTCTAGAGCATACATATAACAAACAATCTCCCACTTGCACTAGGGCCATATGTAACGGTGGTTGTAGTATCTCATACTCAACCATCCCATAAAAGTCTCTCTCTGGGAAAAGGCCTTTGTGAGTGGATCCGCCGTATTGTCCTCTGAGTCTACTCTCCTAACATCAATCACCCTGGAGATCAACTATCTCCATGATCAGGTGATTATGCCTCAGAATATGTCTGGGTCACTGATGGGACCGGGGTTCCTGGGACAAAGCATCACTTCCATTGTCACACAACGGTAGGAACCTAGTTCATCTTATGAACCAATATACACCCAAACTGCCTCTTTGGTAGTATCTTTGATAGCGATGTCACCATCCTTTATCGTCTAGTTTACTACGGTATCACGCTTGGAACTCTTCCAACATACCGTCCCTCCACTGAGGGTAAATACAATGCCTGCGACTGACATTCAGTCGTCCTTATCACTCTGGAACCTTTCCAGTGATTCTCCCCAGGATCGATTGATACCATCTCACTACACCTAGTGAGAATCCTAATATCCATTTAGATCTATCTCATAGATATAAAATCTAGGATTTAGGAGGTATCACATAGATCCTATATGGAGAATCCTTGTGATAAGAGGAGATTGACCGTGCGTAGCATAGGAAACTCTTTTCCTATCAAGAGTAAGTTGTCCACGTATAATACGAGGATGACCATCTTACTCTCTACTACCTTTTTGTATACACAAGGTTCATCTACCATTTTGATGAAGTCAAACTCTTTGACTATCGCATCAAAACAGACGTTCCAACTCCGCGATGCCTGCTTTAATCTGTAAAGCAACTTGCACACGTTTCCGCTGCTCCCACTGTTTACGAAGCCCTCTGGCTGTGTACTTATAGACGCTCTCTTCTAAATCGGTATTTAGAAAAGTAGTCATGACACCCAACCGCCAGATATCGTAGTCATGGTATGTAGCCGAGGCAAGTAGGATCTGGATGGACTTAAGCACAGGCACTGGAAAAGGTTTCATCATTATCAATGCCTGGTCGATGACGAAAACCTTTAACAAGTCCAGCTTTGAAAGTCTTAACTTTTCCATCTACACCAAGTAATCTTCTCAAGATATACTTGCTCCTGATGGGGATTTAACCCTTCAGATATAGCATCCAAAGTCCATACTTTGTTGGTGTACATGGATTCCATCTCAGATTGCTAAGCACCCAGCCATTCTTACAGAGTCCCCACTCTTGATGGCCTGCTCGAAACTAGTTGGGTCATCATCTCATGATGCATTCCTCGCTCCCACTGTCATCGAGAAACCGAAGTATCTCCCAGGCGGATGAGTGACCCTGCTAGATCGGCGGAGAGGCTGAGGTTCGTTGGGGACTATTGAATCCTTTGGTTCTATCAAATCATCAGCTGTAATTTGTATAACTGGAACTCCTTCCAGTTCTATAGAACCGACCTTGCCTCGATCTTGTCCGGATTTTGCTTTTGACATAGGCCGGACAATCCCAAATCTTAACTTACTTAAGAGATAGGCTCTTCCCATACCATATCTCATATGGAGTGGTAGGCAGTGATCTGATTCGAACCTAATTCAATAGGTATGCAGCTTCTCAAGTGCACAACCACCAAAAGGAAATAGGTAACTCAGTAGTACTCATCATAGAGCGCACCATATCATATAGGGTGTAATTGCTCCGCCCCGATACACCGACGTGCTGTGGTGTATACAGAGGAGTAATACTGAGAGAGAATTTCATTCTCCTTTAGAATAGTCCAAGAATTCCATGCACAAGTATTCTCCTCCCTGATCTCATCATAGGACATAATACTTATACCTTTATTGGTTCTCTACTTCTGACTTATATTCTTTGAATTTCTCAAAAGGTTCAGACATGTGTTTCAACAGGAACATGTGTCCGAATCTTAAGAGATCATCAGTGAATGTAAGGAAGTACAAAGAACCAGTCCTGGCATTTGTAGACTAGGGACCCTAATACATCGCTATGTATCAGTCCCAAGAGTTCACTGACTCTTTCTCTGTTTCCAGTAATCGGAGCTATGGTCATCTGATCTTTGTGACATGACTGGCAAGTTTCATATTAAACTGATTTAAATATGCATCTAAATGTAACTTAGCTAGTCGGGTCGCATTGATATGACCTGGTCTACAATGCCTTAAGAAGAATTCGTTCATTTCTGAACTCTTCCTCTTGTGTGTGTTTTATACATTAAGAACTGTGGTCTGATTTAGAATGTATATGCTTTTAGATAACGTGCCTGAACCGATCAACTATTGATATAGGAAATGTTCAAAACATTATCCAACAATACAAAATTATATCTCTTCTTCACTAATAAAGAGACTGATATGATTTTGTATATTAGGTTCGGTATCTAATAACATTCGTTCAGAATCAGTGTATTTTGGTAATACAGGGTGATAGTGACCAACAGACTTGGCTGCAACACTTGTACCGTTTTCTGTCTCATGAAACTTATCACCCGTTCTCAGTTCTTTACCTGTCTGTAGCCCATGTAACGGATTACATTTGCGGGATCCTGATTCGGTATCTAATACCCAGGACGTAGAGGAGACTGAGAAACAGTTCTTTATAATGAACACACCCGAAGGAGATGCATCTCATGCACTTTCTTCATTTGGGCGGCATGGGAATCCTGGTATTCCCTTATTTCCTGCTCGGTCTTATAACAATTATAAGTTGCAGCGGGACCAACGTTCCCCAGCTCAGTATAACAAGCGGGTTCGTTCAATACATCTATATTATTATCTTGATTAAGGCGCGATATGGTCGCTACCTGGAGAGAGAGAGAAGAAAACACTCTGCGTGCGCTCTTGCAAGATTAGATTGGTTATTTATTTTATCTAATCAGGATGGCTCCCACTGTTTCTATCAAATCTTCCTTCAAACCCTAAAAGGAAAGACTAGCCGGGATTAATTACACTCTACAAGTTCGCCAATCATTCAGCCAGGCTAGTGTCGGTACTTTGAGGGAGGTTCCCCGTGCTTTCGCACGGACCTAATTAAAGTAAACCTCGTTTTCCTAGGGGCATAACCCCGTTGACACCTTTCTAGACACCTACTTGATTGGCTAATTGTAAAGTGCAAAACTCTCCCAGGAGTAACAATTACTCGCAGTGGGTATCGGGATCCAACTATCATATATATAGACGGTATGCAATCTCATTGCAAATTTCAACACTTGAAACTCCCGATAAAGGTTTTTACCCCTAGCACCTATGACCTTGGCTAAGGTCAACAAATCATAAGCACTAGTCAAGTTCTACCCGTCATTTCGTGATTAATTAGACCCACCCACATGACCCTTGGCTAAGGTCAACAAAGCCACATGACTGTCCTAACTAATCGCATCATATGCGGTGTAGGAAGACATCACTTAGCTACCGTACACTGTGCCATGACTATGGTCAACAAACACAGCACGAATACTAAGTACTCTACTTCCTAAAATGACGGAGGGTTGCGGATGGTTTTTTAAGAAAACCTTTAACGCTTTGAACTTGATCTCGTTGCGGAATCAAATGGTTTTTAAATGGAGTGTTTTTGAGGCTTTTGCTAGTTTCGCTACAGAGGTCACTCCCGGTGAAGGGATCTCGGCTCTTTCCTCGTCGAATGAGGTGCAGGATATTCACAATACCACTATGGAAAGCAAGAACTAGAAAAGCAGTCAAAAGACAAACAGAAGGTTATAGCATCTGCTAGTTATTGCTAAAGAGGTCACTCCCGGTGAAGGGATCGTCGGCTCATTCCTTATCGAATAAGGTGTAGGATGTTCTACAAGGAACACCGCTATGCAAAGCAACAACTAGAGCTACCATATTTTATTTTTGAAATTCGATTCCACAACATCTTTTAGGTTTATTTTCTTTCATTAATCTCATTTATGAATGTCCCATCATTTAATTCCACCTAAATATCACAGATAAATACAACGTACACTTATGCCATCCGCGTTCGCCTCGATGTCCCGTCTGCACCGTTAGGTTAGGTAACTAACGGCAGAGCAGGGCAGGGCTAGCGCGGGTGTAAAACATAAGCAACGTCTATATAATATATCATATATACTATATACAATATCAATCTGAACATATCACATGATCACATCACGGATAACGCAGCAGAAAATATCATATGAAATATTGGATATACTAGGACGTCCGTGTTTTATTTTGAGCCTGTATAAAACACGGATTCCACGGTCGTGATGAATAGCCAATCCTACACCCCTAGACCCCTACGAGAGCGGCAAGCAACCCTACCAATTCTAGAGTTAGGAGACCCGGACTCGACACCTCGAGATGGTCTCCCACTGGACCCTAGAACCCGGTTACTTGTGCTCCCCGCCTTAGGTCTATCCTAATGCGGAAAAGTAAATAATATACAATGGTGACATTATCCTCAACCCGGAAGTGCCCCAATAAAAGAATATTACATACAAGTATTTTTACATGAATGAAAATGAAAAAACACTCATCTCACATAAAAAAAACCCGGCTATTCAAACACGACGATCCAATATAACATATCCAGCAACACATAACATCGCATGTCATCAACGTAAGTAAATATGCCCATCCCAATTGTCGTTGACATATAGCAACGAAACCGGAGATATCACATATTACACTTACGGTCGCAGAAAAGAAAGTGTAAAACTACAACAGTTGGAATCCGCAACCTTTTTAGACATCGCATGCCTAACAAATGAATTCCTTAGACATCGCATGCCTAACAATTATAAACCCCGCATTTTAGTCTCATTATCGAAAACTCTTTTCAATATCAAGTCGGGCAATTCAACAAGATTCCCGAAATCCTGAACGAATGCTCATCGCAAACTTTAGTAGACGGCCGCACCCCCGATACCGTCGACGAAGTACACTAAGGCGGAACGCCGCTGCCGCGAGCACCCGAACGGATGCTGTTGGCGACGGGGTTCTCCTACAGTCACTTGGTCGGGGCTATGGGGTGTAGCTGTCTATTAAGTTTACCCGGCGAGTATCCGCGTACGCAACGTGATTGCGATGGACTTTTGATCACATCAAAATTCCGTGGCAACCGATCAAGTGAGACTAAACTGCTAGATTTATAACATTCAAATCAGTTATTTCATAACTACTTATGGATTCCAAATATTGTATCACATTCCAGATAAACAGAAAATGTTAAACTTTCCGATCGAACAATCAAACACCCAAGTTTTCCCGAAACAACTCAACACATGAAATAAGTTTAAAAACATTCACTTCATGCCACAGTACCAACGGTCCAGCCGTAGAAGGGTCAAGCCAACGCCTCACATGTGGCACGTCGTACTGCCCCAAACCCTAAGGTTCAAAGGGCAGTTCAAGACGGTCACATAATCGAGTTAAGGTTTGTTGTATTCTAGAGGGTCCATCGCGTTACTTGCACTACTTAGAACGTTCTTAAACTACGGAAAAATCCAACACATGGAAATTTTCCGTCAGTGGAAAAAGTGGGTTATTTATATCCGGTCGAACTTTTTAACATGTTCTAAAATACCCGGAAAAAACACACAGACGAAGTTGAAATTTCCGATCGAATCAACGAGTCCCCAATACAACCCAGAAAACTAAACACTTGAGTGCAAATTAAAAATTCCCAGAAAACACAGGAACAATATTAAAACATTATTGTGCAAACAGTGAACAAAGAGGCCACTTTATGGCCGCGGAACCGCCGCGTGACCTAGGATACGGCCGCGGTTCCGCGGCACCTTTATTGAATTGGGGTCACGTGCTTCACAGTAATGCTTAGAAATCCCTGCTGATTTTTTTGAGTATTTTTAATTAGGAAAAAACCACATTTTCAGAAAATGTACAGAGAGGGTTAAAGGTTAGGGTTTCGGGGTTCGATCAGATTTCTAATATCGTCTACACATCGCCTAAAGCTCTAGCTAGGCTCTGATACCACTGTAGGGTTCCTAGGCATACTCATAAGGTTCCACAAGGCATCAACCATGCCAAATTCAAAAATTTATGTGCCGAGAAACCCTATGCAAGATCGTTAACTAGAGAATAGGCGAAACAAAAAACTAGCAAACAACTTTACTAATAAGTGAAAGGGACTACAACCTTTGTAGATCCGGTCCTCCACTTCTTTAGCTCCGTGATGACGTCCCTCCGCTGCGATCAACCGGATCCCGGACTCTAGCGTTGGTTTCATCGGAGAAATGATCGGACTAGGTCGTTGACTTCGATGCCGAAGATGATCTACGTCGAGGCAACTCAAACCCAAGCTCCATCTTCACTAGGTCATGAAACTTGTGAAGATAACACCCTATACAACATGGCAAGTGGTAGAGGATGAAGAAATAGGAAGTGGGTTCACTTTGGATTTGGATTTCTCACTTGAAATTTTCAAGAATGGTTTTCTTTTCTTCATGAAGAAGAAGAAGAAGGAAATGAAAAAGAATTAACTTAAAAGAAAATTCAAGTGAATCTTATCATAATGCAACCATGGGTGAAGTTAACACATGTAGAGAATAAACTAGGGTTTAGGTGTAATGGTTAGGTTAAGGCATAAAACAAAATAGCTAGACTTTTCAAAGCTTCATAAAGCTTCAAGCATAAAACAAGAAAGCCACCATTTTGTTTTTGCAAAAAATAAATAAACTAATTAAAAGTAAATAAAACCTAACCATTAACCTAAACATGGTTTAAAGCATACACACACCCAAGTTTGCATGTATCATCAAACATGATACAAACTAGTGCACAAACATATATCATATATACAATGTGCACAATCTAGTGAGAAAAATAATCTTAAGTGAACCAATACTAGTTAATGTAAAGTAATATATCAAATATATAATTATACATTAAATCATTAAATCAACACTTGATTTATGATCCAGTCATATTGCATATAACCGACTAATATCTAGTGTATCAATGTATCGAATCAACACATGATTCGGTAACCCGGCTATATCTCATATAACCGTCCGATGATACAAAACGTGAGAATAGAATTCAGTATCACATACTGGTATTATTCTCGGTCCCGCACATATCTCATATGCGCTCCTATTTCGTTTTGCTTGAGCCAGGAAACCTCTGTGTAGGACTCTAAAGACTCGTCAATACGCCGGCAGTAGGTGATGATCATATCAAACTCCCACAAGCCGCAAGCGGTCTGCTAAACGTAACGGCCACCCGGGTATTGAGCCATCAGAAGATCAACGAGCAAGCCCTCTCACACTCCTGTGAATCCAACCAGCAACACTTACCGCACAGTCCGGTCTGTTCGTCTGATATGTCGCATATCTCGCCTAGGGGTGGTAAACGTCAGACCCTAGTAGCTTGATAAGTCATGCCGATGTAAGGTCCATAACAAGCATGAAACTACTAATAACACTTACCAGTAAATCAATGTAACCCTGGCCAGGGATTTCCAGTTATGGCCAGTCGAGCACAGCGCAACATCAACCCCCAATACCGAGAGAGACGAATCCCCTCCTATCGCTCATTGCCTCCATGTGAATCGGGACTGTACCCAAAAACCACCTGTTTGCATGGCTCAGTAGAGCCGTGGTAGGGTGGAAATCAAAGCACAGTGGGAGACACACAAGACTCTATGACGATCTCGGGTCAACAAACTAAGCTGTACCAGTGTCATCAGAGAACTGCCTTCTGACGTGAGGTATAATACCATCTGGGAGTTCTCGGCGAGTCCGTTCAGTGTACCCAGTCTCCACTGAGCACCCGCATACCATCTCTGATGTCAAACACCAATGGATATGGGATCATCCATCGCCCATCACATGGGTCGAGAAAATATACGCTAGTCTACTCTGGAATATCGATGCCCCGTCTCGATATTCCCATGACTAGGAACATTGAAGGATGTACTCATGGACTACCCGGCCCCACTAGAATGATCTACATCATAGTCCTGGAAGTCGAGCACATATCCTAAGTGCTTTATCAACATGTAACAGAAAGACAGAAAGTATACATGTTAAGATAATGAGCAACCAGATAGCGTACTATCATGTCCAGCAAGAAAGTCCTACCTATATATGTCCTAGCATCCACTACAATATACATCCCATCTACAGTAATGGTCTCTAGGGCATACATATAACTAACAAATATGTATACAGAGGCATTGTGTACGACCCCACTTTCAGGGGAAAATCTTGATGAGATTGCAGTTGTTCCGAAATGGAAGTGGATTCATTATGGAGTGCTAGTTCCATGAAGATTGGATAGATGAGATCGGCAGGAACCATGACGAGTTCTTTCCAGGATTCTATAATGATTGAGATTGAACCCAGGGTCAGTTTCTTGGTGCGCACGCAGAGATTAGAGATCGCCGTCGTCGTCATGTGGCATTGCGATAAACTGGACTACTTGGCAAGGAAGTGTCTTGAGAAGTATCAGCATAGGATTGTTTGCGTCGCTGCTCCTCACAAGACGATTATATAAAAAGGCCATGGTGTTAGTGATCCGCAGAAAGAATAAGAATTCATAGACAGAGAACGTTAGACCGTGGGCAGAAGGCAAGTGGTAATCCTTGCTCTGCCAGTTCCGGGTGTATAGACACCTTTCGACATTGAAGACGGTGTACTTCGATGTCATTTGTTTTTTATTTGCATTTTGATGATCCGATGTAACATTTCAGAAAAACAAAATATTATTTTTGGGAATTTTTATAATTAAATAATAAATATTATGAATATTTTTATGATACGGTATAATTAAATACCGATAAATTGGGAAATATTTGAAAAATTATAGGAATTACTGAAATGAGGTCGTTCTATATGATTTAAGCAAATTATAAATTTTTATGATTAATTATATCCCATTTTAATGCTAATCGCGATTAATTATCACTAATCGTGCATCAAGCTTGATTTGTGCACATGACATGCACCATGTCATGTTACACACTTGTCTCATTTTTTGGACCATGGCATCTTGATTTCCTTTTATATGTATATGGGTTTTATTTGTTTTTTGTTTAAAAAGAAAAGAAAAGAAAAGAAAAGGAAATGAATAAAGAAAGGGAGGTACGGGCATGAGAGAGAGAGTGAGGGGTCATTTGACCATGTCTTCATCTTCATCATTCTTTCTCTCCCTCAACTCTCATTGCTTCCCTCTCACTCCCCCCTGCTCAAACTCCTCACTTCACCCCCAAATCCACATCAAAACACATACTTCCCTTCACAAAAAACATGCACAACCTCAGTACAAGCTTGGGAGATCAAGAAAAATTGGATTTTGAGCTTTAGGGGATTCTAGGGTGTTCCTAATGAGGTAATTCCTTCACACTTAGTGTAGTAATCCACTTCCTTTAGCATAAATGCATGTTTAGAATTTGTTTAGCAAGGTTTTGTGACTTTTGAAAAATTGTAGTGAGGGTTAGGGTTTTTCTTGAGTTGTGAGGGTGAAATTGAGAGTATTTGGTGACCTTAACCCCCCCCCATAGTGTTAGAAACCTAGACCAAACAGAAATAAACCAAACTTGGATTTGAATTTTCAAAATGTCGGTTTTGTGTGTAATTGGTGGCCTACAGGGAATCTGGAGTGAACCGGGAGTTTTACTGGAAAAACAAACAATACCATTGACCTATATTGGACACTAGGAGGCCACCCTACCAAGACGAACCCATTCTGAGCCTATGGAACCGAGCTCGCCGGATTTCGTGGATTTGTGGCCAGCCAAGTTAGGGAGCCTGGGGTCCAGGTTGCTTTTGTAGTTCCTATACCCCCTATACATCACCCTAGTACTGTTTGTTTACCCTAATTTCACCTGAACTAAAATCTGGAGCATGTTTTCATGGGTTGCTACATTGTTTTATAACTTTCCATGACTTGAAATTTTGGATATTTGTGTTTGTATCGGTCGATTCATGTTTACACGTCAATCGTCGAGAGTGTTGGTGATTCTTTCATGTGTAGACCATAGGTTTTAACCTATGTGTGATACGCATGCCGTTTTGGTTTTCATGTGCGTTTACGGTTTACGATACTATGTGTTATATGTAGGTATCCCCATGTGGACTTCGGATGATGAAGAAGAGGATGGCTACATCGATTTCGGCAAGCAAGGATCAAGGTGAGTAGATATATATCTACGAGGGAAGTCGGGTGGATGGCGTATAGCACCCCCGCAGTTCGTAGTGTAGTATACGATATATATTATATATAATTTGTGTTTTGTAAGACTAAATGATTATCGAGATAGGTTTTAGGTGTTCATGGGTTAGTTTTAGTGTATTTGGATGATAGTGTCGTTCGCTAGTTGTTAGTCGCGAAACCCTAGAATAAGGTACACGCGCGCGCGCACACGCATACATTTTATTATTTGTGCGTAAATGGGGATATATATATATATACATATATGTATGTGAGTATGTATATATATATATAGGTATACATACATGGATAATGAGGATAGTATATGATATTTGGAGATGAGTCGATCTGATTGGACATGATGCTGTGAGATCGGTGATGTGACTTGGATCGTATTATGAAATACGACATGATATTATAGCGGATCTTTAAGCGATGTGTTTTCATACACACGCATATATATATGTTGATGGTATCAGTATGTACTAGACTTTAGATCAGTACCCCAGTTCATGATATGTGATAGTGATACCAGATAAATTATGAGATGAATGTGATAGTTGACCCATACCCAGATTTGGGATGCCGTACGATGGATTTACCGTACGAGATATTTATGATGATAGATCCGCACTCTTGACTCGAGGATGTTATATTATATATATTGTATCGTATGTGATACTATTGAGGCGGGATCACCGACTACTAGATATATATATCGACTCAGACTTAGGTGGTTTTCCTTACCCTTTCGATTAGTCTTTAGTTTAGTCATGTAGTTTATTTAGTAGATGTTAGACTGGGCTTGAGTCATATCTATTTACAAAACTAACGAATCGTGAGTATTTTAAAAACAGGCCAAGGGATACTACGGATATTTCAAAGGACGTACCTTTTCTTAAAAACACCGTAGCCCCTATTTTCTAAACACCATAATTCGTGCTATTTCAAATGCCAAAACTGTATGACTCATATTTATTTAATATACATTCCTTATTGTTGCATTTACTATTCATTTGCCATATATATTCCTGCAGTTCATATCGCATTGCATGCTTATTTATGTTTTCGTTAGTTATATATAAAACCCATGCTATCAGGACACCAGCACCATTACCGATGATGTGTATGCTCCGCGTACACCTGCTTGCCGGCTCACACATATCATCATCGGTAATTGCCATATCACGTACACATTATAAAACACTATTAAATTAGTATAAATTGTTAGCTGTTAGTTTCGACATAGTATTAGTGCACTTGCTCTTATATGATAGCTTAGACATTGCATTTATTACTGTGATATCTCATGCATGTGCATTTTCATTGTTATGCATTATTATGGAGCTTCATGCTAGTATCCACTGTTTATTGACATCGTGATTTTGAGATTTCGGATTTCCATGAGATTTATGGATTTGGAGAAACCGCAAGGATTTTATAAACTTATTATCATTTTAAAATGAAAGTTGCGGTTTTCTCATGATATGATTTGAGAGGAGTCCACCATGAGTTTTCCCGGCTCTTGAGCGATATGATACATCCTATTCGAGGAGGAGGAGGAACCGTCTGTGGGTGCATGGTGGACCCGGTGCGGTACCCCGGGGCGAGAAAGTCGCAGATGATGGCGTTGAGCCCAGCAGGGGAGCACTACCGACCGGTGACTGTATTGGGTCTAGACGGATATCCGGAGGATACCGATCGGAGTATAGGCCGGTCCGAATTGCCGGAGCCTGAGGTATTGAGAATTGGTGTTACGGGCCAGTCCGGATTGCCGGAGCCTCAGATATTGAGATAGAGAGATACATATATTTTGTGTCGATGCTAGACACTGATTTTCTGTTGATTTCATTGATGATACTTCGATTTATACAGAAATCTCTCTGAGATAAGAAAACAGTTTTCTCATTTAGATGTATTCTGTTTTCATGCATTCATACATCATATATATGATTTATTGCTACCTGAGGCACTGACACGAGCACTTGGTATTACACTTATGTACAGATGTTTACCCTGGCCATTAGCAGATGTTTCAGGTTATATTATTATTTTGAGGATGTTACTCGTATGACCTAGGATTGAGTCATACATGCGATTTCTGCTCGGTGATGTTTTATACTCACGAGTTGGCAACTCACCCCTGTTGTGCCACAGTTTCTTGCAGGTTTTGCCGTACAGGTTTCCTTGGCGGCTTTGCTGGCACACTGCTTCCTTCCGGGTGATTGCTTTGGTAGGTGGATTCACTTGCATCGTGACCACCATTGTATTTCATTTATTCAGTTGTATCTAGAAACTCCATCAACCAGACATGTATATTTTATAGACTTAGAAGACCAGTATGTATATTATTTCGACCTTAGAGTCACGCGTTGTATTATTATGGTTTTCTTGATGATACTGGTTTTCTTCTGAGTTTTATCCTCTCCCTTCGGCGTTGTATACAATATTGCTTGCGTGGTTGTGACCGCCTTTTGGCGAAGAGCTAGCTCCCGCTTGGGGATGCCTTTATTCATATTATTCATGTTTGTACCCGTTTGGGGCCAGTATTTACAAAGGAAACTATGTCAAAATTTTCTGAAAAGATTTGACGTTTTAAAAATGCTTACTACGACTTTCAAAGTAAGTTATATGCAAATTTTTAAACAAGTTTTCCTTCACCTTCTTCTTTTAAATTGTTTAGATTTCTGGGATTTTGGCTTAATTGAATTAGATGGGGTCCTATAGACTTCATATGATTCAAGGGCCAGTAACATGCCATTTCGGGTCGTGACATCCGAATATTGCGTTTTCGACATTGAAGAAAGGACAACTCGACGTCCGTTATTTTGACTTATGTGTTTTGAGGATTTGAGGGTCACACAAATGATTTGTGCACACCAGGTGCACTTGTTTCAGATTTTCATGCACATCAGTTGCACTTGTTGGTGTTTTGTGCACACCAGGTGCACTTGTTTGAGATTTTTGTGAATAGTGACTGCACTTGATTGGCGTGTTGTGCACACCAGATGCACTAGACTGATATTTTCGTGCACGTCAGTTGCACTTGATTGAAATTTTTATATACTATAGACATACTTGATATGAATTTGTGCACACCGGTTACACGTTTTGATGATTTGTGCACCCTGATGCACTTGATGTTGATTTTGTGCACCACGATACACTTGAGATTTATTTTGTGCACCCCGATGCACTTGATGTTGATCTTGTGCACTCTAGATGCACTTGATATTGGCTCCATGCACATTCGATGCAGTGGATATTGTTTTCGTGCACACCTGTTGCACTTGGAGTTGTTTTTGTTTTCATGCACACCCGTGGCATGTGGTTTGAATTTCTGTGCAACCCGTTAGGGTTAATTTCGTTTTCGTGCATTGCACTTGATAAGATATATTATAGATTTGATTTCTATATTTTTTTCTTGAACATGTGCCACAGATATTGCACTACGGCTATGGCAATGATCGTGTACTTGATATACACCATTGATTTCGTAGTTGGAATTTTGCATCATAACTAGTGTAATTCTCATAGCAACCGCTAGAGTTAAAGTTATGTGAGTTTTATATCTTTTTGAGTTTTCACGCACACGGGTTGCGTTATTATACGTCTTAACTCGTGTGGGACTTCGGAGTTCCGTTAATTTGAGCGGACTATATGTTTTAAAATTTGAACCCCGGCGATTTAACTTGAATTGACTTGATTTGATTTGAATTGACTTGATTTGATTTGATTTGACTGGGAAAAATGTTTTAAGATGGGGTTAAATTTAAATTCGGGGACCGAATTTCTTTAAGGAGGGGATATTGTAACATTTTGGAAAATTATAAATATTAATTTATAATTTTAAATATGAATATAATGAATTTACAAAAAAAATGATATCGTATATGAATTTTGGTAACGGAATGATATCCGCAAAAATATAATTATTTTAGTAAAAATAAAGAAAATGTGTGATATCATAAAAATGATATTTAAATTATTTTAATATGATATTAGATTTTATTAAAAGGTTATGGTATTTAAATATTATGGTAATTAGTTTAGGTAACATTTAGATTGTAAAGAAGGTTTTTAGATGGGAAGTTCATTTGTGTGAGGGTCTTTATGCAAAAAGGGTGAGCATGTAAGGTTAAGCTTACCTTATACCTCACCCACAACACACCAAGAGATGCACCTCAAGCCAACAACTCACCCTTCCCTCATGGAACCTCACCCTTTCAATAAAACTCCATACCTAAACTATTTTCCAGCAGTTCCAACTGAACAAAAACATCCCATACCAAAATCCTCATCTTTTTCTTCAAAGTTATTCACTTGCTCATGAAAAATAAATAGAGTTTTCATGTTCCTTGTTTCAAATCACTCAAGTTAGGACTCCTCACCTCTTTGTGCACATCTTGAAGATTGAGCTCTATAGAATTCTTCAAATAGGTATAACCCTCAACCTTTCAGATCTTATTAAGAGTTCCGTACATATTAGTGTTTACAATATCGGAAAAACGTGTATTAGTTTAGAGTTTTAGCTCTGTTGGTATCTGCTATAATTATATTAATCAATAAATAAATCTAACAATACTAGGTTATGGTGAGACCAATAGGAGATAACCTCTAAAGCCCTAGCCCCTAATTCCTTAGTTCACTCGGCGGTTTTCCCAATATAACCGTCGCCGCCGATTTTCCTGTGGATTTGTGTTTTGGGTTTTTTTCAATAGCTTTACTTGGTGATAATTAAAGTTACTGTATTGTTTGTTTTGTCCCAGATTTCATATAGAGAAATCTGGGAGTGTTCTAGTATTGTTTTAGCAATGTTTCCGACATTTATGATACGGTTTTTCGTATTTCTTTATCTCGACTGAAATATTGGCGTTCGTACGTTAATGTCAAGGGTATGTGGTCGTATTTAGAGTAAGTTATAGGTTCTAACTTATTGGTGCTTAGCTCCTTGTTTTGGTTTTGATATGATATTTACGCCAATGCGTTATAACTACGATTGTAGGTGCGATCGCGGAGGTTTCCGAGACGGCAAGGACGGATAAAGCAATCGTGGATTTCGACGAGCTCGACAAGTTGGTGAGTAGATTTATACCTACGGGGGATGTCGGGTGGATGGCGTATAGCACCCCCGCAACCAATTAACTAGAATAATCATGCTATCTTGTTAGATTTTAATGATATGTTAGCTAAATTAGCTTTATTAGATTGATATTATTTCGTATCTAGTAGGTTATACATGTGGTTATATTTGATATATGGTTATGATAACATACGTACGTGACGATAGATCTATACGATATGGATATGATACTGGATGGACATTGTACGAGGGATCATACCGTACTTGTGATGATGAGGAGCCGAATACGGCCAAGTGTCATTTGGACTCGTAGAGTCATGAGTTATACCGACTTGGGATGTTACGTTTGAGTGAGCTATAATCTTTTAAAAACCAACGATTCGTTTTCCATTTTAAATGATAAATGACAAGGATGCGATGCTATTTTCCAAAACAAATATCTATTTTAACTTAATGCAGCTTCCTTATTTCAAAATAACATTTCGTTCCATTTTCAAAGATAATGGTATAGCTCATAGCAATTAGTTACGTTTAATAATTACGCGATACGCTTAGATTTCCTTTACATGTTCGCGATACGCTTATCAATTATATACGTTCTCTTTTATACGAACACACCGATAGAACACTGCACAGCTACCAATGAGTACTATGTTGCACGAGCACAGACGCATATGTTACACTACACCTCATTGGTACTGCCATGACACTGTAGGACTGCTATACCATGCGATGTGTATGTAAATGCCGATACGAGGCGTATGAATTCCCTATTTCAGGAAATTGGATTGTAATTATATGCTATGGATATGGGTAGAATTACTTTCTGCTTTAAACACTTATAGAACACTTGCACATGTTCTAATGATTGCTATACTGCACGAGCACAGACGCGTATGCTACACTATACATCATTAGTATTGCCATGACACAGTAGAGCTGTTACGTTTGTTTGCACAACTGACTATACTTATGTACGGTGCCTTTATTACCTACTGAGTTATTGCGAATACTAGTACCATGGGTATTCGTATTTGATTCTTATGAGTTTTTATGATATTTTTACTTTCGATGATATATATGAGTGGTATGGGACGCTGCTATATATATATATATATATATATATATATTCATCAGAGTGATTTATGCAATTATTCTTCTTTCGTACTTGATATTTCTGGATACGATGAGTTGAAGTCTACCATGAGTTTTATGTATCTGATTTGATTTTATTCCTAACCGAGTGGGGGGATATATGGTTACGGACGTGCTACATGTCCGGACTTAGTGGGGGGTATACAGTCGGATACATGGTGGACCCGGTCGAGACCGAGGGGCAGGAAAGCCGCGATAGAGGCGGGGAGCCTAGCGAGGACACTCGATACCGGAGATAGATGTTCACACGGAGGATATCCACGGGATACCGACCGGGGATAGGGATATCGAGGGGCAACCGATCTGTTGAGACGGTGTCGACGATATCTGGATTTGCGTGTCGATGATGGACACGAGAGAATTGATGATTTAGGGTGTCGATGCTGGACACTCATATATTGATGTTTTGCGATCATTCGAGATATACGGTTATAGTTTATGCACTATTGTAGCCGATCAGGACTGATCCGAGAGACAGTGCCTGAATACTATTTTACCTGCTGATTTATATAAAAGGGTTTATAAACAAGCTATAGTCTCATTATTTTGACATGTCTCGGATGAACCGGGTATCTTTTAAACTGTAAACCTCTTAAAACTCTTTACTAAACAGCAAGACATATATCTTAAATAAGATACCTATTATACTTCATACTATTACGTCTGCTTTTATGCCGTGACATACGTATTCCGCAGCTATTTTAAGAAGAGCTTTTACATACATATTTCGGCTACCTTATGGGCTTATACCTGGATACAGGTCATATACATATGAGATGTTATATTTTGGGTTCACATGATGGATAGTGTTGCATTTATGGTACTTATGCATTATTATATATTAGTACAGGATATGATAATACTATACTTTATGACCTAGCTATATCATTGTGCATTTCGATTTCTACCTTGTGATATACTTTTATTCACTGAGTTGGCAACTCACCCCCGTTGTGCCCTAGTTTCTTGCAGGATACTGCTCGGATCATCAGCGGCTTGCGGCACACACTTCTTTTCGGTGATTGCTTTGGTAGGTGGGCTATTTTTGTATCGTACCCACACTTGTATATATATATATATATATATATATTCTTTTGTATCTAGTTAAAACTCCGTCGACCCAGAACTTGTATAATTGTGGACTTAGAAGCGAGACTTAGAGTTATGTGTTTGTGGGTGTCTCACTCGTTGGAGTCGACTTTTTACTCTTGTTGATTATTGTTTTGCTCTTCTTTTCTTCGCCATTGGACGTCGTATATTATCTGCGTGGTTGCTCCGTCGTTTGGGCGTGGAAGCTAGCTCCCGTTGTGATACTTTATATATTATTGTGCTTGTATTAGGTTTTATTCAAAATTACAAAGGAGGTGCTGCCGATTTTTAAAACGTCATGGATTCTTTTCATACTTATTTACACTTAAATGTTTATTTTAAACCTGTTCCATCTAATGACATTTTTAAACTTCACCTCCAATATTTTCGTAAAAAGGTTTAGATTCCGGGTTCTGGCTTATTTGGATCGCGTCAACGTCTTTAGATGTCACGTGATTTAAGTGCCGGTCACGTGCCACTTTTAGGTCATGACAGCATCTATGATGCTTTAGTCCTATCAAAGGAGCTCAGAGATGTTCTCATTCATGCCCTGCAAAACCCCGAGTGGTACCAGGCTCGTTTCGCGGAAATTAATACGAAAGAGGCTCAATACACTCTGCTTACAGCCGTGGTCACATTTAAATATGAAGACCTGCTACTGAGAACGGCTGAGCATAACCGGCCACTTTACGTGACAGGTACAACGATGGGACCGAATTAATCACATATTGATTAGTCCGAGTTCCTCAGTGAACATCATGAACTTGCATAATCAAAAGAGTTTGTCATTGGATGTCCGACACCTGTCAAAGAAAAGGATAGTCATCCAAGGCTTCAACCAGAACTGCCAGCAAGTTCTGGGGTCCATAACTCTGCCAATCAAATTTGGGGATCTGCAAACTGAAACTAAAATATACGTGATCGATGCCGACACATCTTATAAGATTCTCCTAGGACGACCATGGCTCCACAATTACGGCATTGTTCCGTCAACTCTCCATCAGTGCATGAAGTATACAAAAAATGGCGAAGAAAGACGCATTAACGGAGACATCCAGCCATTCGGTGTGCATGAAGTCCGATATGAAGATTCTCGGTACTTTGTGAACCCCCAAAGTGCTGAGCCATAGTTGACCAAGGGCAGAATGTCTCCGAAACTCAAAAGCCAATCTGAGCCGACTGTCACTTTTAAAAGCAAAAACCCCAGAGTGCGTCCGCGTTTCGGTAGTGACACTGATGAGTCTGACGGTGGAACTCCATCCTTCCGTAAAACTCACCCGCATTTCGGTAGTGATACAGATGAGTTTGAAATTAAAGGCCCATCCGGCGGCAAAATTCGCTCCCGTTGAAGCAGAGACACTGAAGAATCAGAAGAAGAAGACCCGTCTTGCAATAGTTATGCAAATTGGGCTCTTGTGAAAAAAGCAAAGCTAAGAGAGACCTTCAAAGTTACAGAAGGGCCCTTAGCCGTCACAAGGGTACCGGAGCAGATGTGCAAAGAACTCGATACATTGTCAGTCACCACCGTGGACTAACTAAAAACCTTCTACATTCCCGGAAGAAAGAGTGGACAGAAGGGCATCCTATTTTATGGGTCAAATTCTGTCATGCACCCGGACGATTTGTTTGTCACGTGTCTTCCCTATGAAAGAGGCATAAGAGCCGTCCTAAACCCCAGATATTATGCGTCCAAAATGCGGGAATATTTTAAAAAGTGTGGATATTAGTTATATCAAACGGACTCCGAAGCAAAGTTTTATAAGGGGTTTTGGTACCCGCCTCAGGTCCGAGCACTCATCGTTGGACGAATCCCAGATAGATGGGGCATAGCTTTCATTCAACCTGACGTCAAGGCATGCTACATGATCTATATTGATGAAGCCAGCGAAGAGTCAAATGATGAAGATGAGCTAGCCGAGCCAGAAGAAGCCCCTCAAGAGCTCGAAGATGGTGGACAAGCAACCTTCGACGAGCTAACCGAGCTTGGTTAGGGAACGCCTGGTAATCAAAGCCGGCCTACATCAGCTCACTCTTGTCAGTGGAAATGAAAGAGCAGATAGTCGCCCTGCTGCATGAGTTTGCCGACTTCTTTGCGTGGACGTACAAAGAAATGCCCGGCCTCTCCCCAGAAGTGGTCGTGCATAAGCTGGTATATCTCCTGATTCCAAGAAAGTCAAACAAGCTCCTCGAAGAATGAAAAGGGAGCTAGAAGAAAAGGTCATCAAGGAAACCAAGAAACTCATCGATGCTGGCTTCATCAGAGAAAAGAAATATGTGGAATGGATCGCATGCATCGTCCCAGTGAAAAAGAAGAATGTGTAAATCCGAGTCTGCCTCAATTTCAGAGACCTTAACAAGGCGCGCCCTAAAGATGATTTCCCGCTTCCGGTCATGGAAATGACGGTCGACGACACCTCAAATTACGAGCTGTTCACTTTCATGGATGGTTCGTCATGGTACAATCAGATAAAAATGCCGCCTGAGGATAAGAAGTATACATCATTTCGAACCCCAATCGACATATATTGTTACAAAGTGATGCCTTTTGGAATAAAGAACGCAGGTGCCACATATCAAAGGGCAATGACCAAGATCTTTGATGACTAAATCTATAAAGTCATCGAATGTTATGTTGATGATTTGGTCGTCAAGACTACAGCTAAGGCCGATCACATCCAAGACCTCAAGACCATTTTCACCAGACTGAGGGAATGCGATCTAAAGAAGAATACTCTGAAGTGTCCTTTTGGCGTGTCATCGGGAAAATTCTTGGGCTTCATAGTCCGACATAGGGGGATCGAAGTTGACCCATCAAAGATAAAGGCCATCATGGAGATGCCTCCTCCAACGAATCTGATGCAGCTAAGATCCTTCCAAAGCAAACTGGCTTACATACGAAGGTTCATCTCAAACCTATCGGGGAGATGTCGGCCTTTCTCAAAGCTCGTGAAGAAGGGAGCTCCCTTTGTCTGGGATGTCGAATGACAAGAAGCATTCGAAATCATCAAACAGTACCTGATGCACCCTCCAATGCTTGTTGCTCCTATTCCAAATAAACCATTGATTCCCTATACTACCACGCTAGATGAATCACTCGGTGCGCTCCTTTCCCAGAACAACGAGGAGGGAAAAGAAAATTCCCCCTACTACTTCAGTCGAACTTTAGTCGAGGCGGAACACAACTATTCCCCGATAGAAAAGCAATGCATGGCTCTAATATTCACTGCGAAGAAGCTGAGGCACTATCTGCTCGCTCATCGGGTTATGCTGATCTCCAAGGTCGACCCGCTCAAACACTTAATGACCAAAGAAAGCCTAGCCGGTAGAATGGCAAGATGGACTGTCATGCTCCTTGAATTTGACATAATCTATACTCCTCATAAAGCAGTAAAAGGGCAAGCCCTCGCTGACTTCCTTTCTGCTCATCCCATATCAGAAGGTTCATCGCTCAATTGCAAGTTACCTGACGAACAAGTGCTGCACCTCGAGGATGACGAGCCATGTTGGGAGCTCTACTTCGACGGAGTCTCATCAATAAGGACCTCCAGCAAATCAAGCATCCTGATGATAAAAGCAGGGATAGGATTGGTGTTCGTCACGCCATGAGGAGGAACCCTACAACGTTCCTTTGCTCTTACAGAGCCTCGCAAAAACAACGTGGCTGAGTACGAAACTCTGATAGCTGGTCTGAAGCTCGCCATAGAAATGGAAATCCTTCAGCTATGGATTTACGGTGACTCCCAGCTTTTCGTCAGACAAGTGAGCGGCGACTACAAGATATATAAGCCTGAGTTAGCTCGATACAGAAGCCGGTGGTGGAACTCATGAAACAGTTCACTCATATTGAACTAATGAAAGTCCCTAAGGCGTTGAATGGAAAAGCCAACGTACTCGCTCTCCTAGCCAAAGAGCTGGATGATCCCGACATGGATGAAATTCTGATCACAGTCAAGAGCCGGAAAATTCTGCCCCCGGTCTCTTTACGATAAGAAGAAAGCGCAGAACAAAAGAGCAGTCTTGTCGAAAAAGTTCTGATCATTGAAGACAAGCCCGATTGGAGAGAGCCCTTCATAGAGCACCCCCGATACGACAAGCTGCCCGAAGAAAAATCTGCGAGGGTTTTGCTGAAGAAGAGAGCTCTCCGATACGTGTTTGTAAATAAAACGCTATACCGCAGATCATATTGTTGGAGATAGTGCCCTCATAGTCAATTATTGGATCGCAGGTACGTAATTGCAATGATTGCGGAGGACCTATCCCGGTAGGACAGTCTTACTCGAGATGATAGTATGCTATCTGGTTTGCCTTTATCAGTCGTGTACATGTTCAGGTGACTGATTGCATGTTACACTTTGATAGAGCCCTTAGGATCTTGCTTTACTACCAACAGTATGATGGCGATCATATACGTGAGAGTTGGGTAGTTTATATGCATATCCTTAATTGTGGTCCCTAGTCGTGGGAGTTTCGAGACAGGGCATCGATACTCCGGAGTAGACTAGTGTGTACAGTCGAGACCCCGTCGAGGGGCGGTGGCCGGTCTCACAAGCCACTGGTGTCAGTTGGATCACCTAAGATGTATACAGGTGCTCATTGGGATATGAGTACACCGGACTGGACTCGCTGGGAATCTGCTAGTTAGTATTATATCTACCGTTAGATAGCAGTTCCCTGGTGACATGTGTACAGGTTAGTTCATCGACCTGAGGTCGTCATTTGTCTCGTGTGAGCTCCCACTGTGCTTTGATTTCTACCCTACCACGGCTCAAAGGAGTCGTGCAAACAGGTAGTTTTTGGGTACAGTCCCGAGCCATATGGAGGCACGTGAGCGGATCGGCAGGGGATTCGTCTCTCCCGGTATTGGGGGCGAGGTCGTGCTGTGTCTAGGAGAGCCATTACACAAAGCCCACGGCCGTGGCAGGAGATTTACTGGTAGGTACTCCAGTAGTATCTCAGGGTGTTATTGGGCTTCACTCCGACACGACTTATACTGCTCTTGGGGGTCTGACGTTACTAGCCCCCTAGGCAGATATGCGATACTCATAGACGAACGGACCGGACTGTATATACATAGTCACTGTTAGGCTCAGTAGGGTTTTCCGGATGAGTGCGCTCATCGGCATCCCTTGAGGTCAGTCCATGGGCAACCGTTACGCATTGCTAGTGCCGCTGACGGTTTGTGGTTAAACCCACTGCCAGGGTACTGACGAGTCATTAGAGTCCCCGACAGACAGTTTCCCAAGTTCGGGCGAAACGTTGTAGAGGCCGTATGGTTTTATGGCAGGGTTCGGAAAATGCACGTGCGTTTACGCACGTGTCGATTTTCGGACAGATGATACTGGTCGGCTTTGGTTTAAGCCAGATCCGAGTATTATATTGAGTAGGTATAATATCTTTGTCTCAGTTGCATTTGTATTCGGTCGTAATACAAATACGGGTATATTTATACAGTTTCGGGGTTGTCTTGAAAGTCGTTTCAGGATCACTTTTGGAAGTTGCCAGTTTCCAGTTTTCTATCAGCCGTCTTTTAACATTCTGTTAAAGACGGATTTATCTTTTCTTCAGATGAGGTGAGTCGGTGTTCTAGAAGATTCTAGATGAGGTGACTAGGCTATTTGGTGTTGTGTTCTTATTGGTTGCTTTTAATGAAATGATGACTAAGGATTTGAGTCATCATTTTCATTAAAGCTTTTTGTTTTGCTTAAGATCTTTTCATATGATATTTGTGCTATGGTCACCTCCCTCCTCCTACGGTCACCTCCCTCCTTGAATAAATAGGCAGGCCCTCTCTCTCCTCCCTCGCTAGATTCATTTTGAGAAATTATGGTTGTAAAAAGAAAAGAGTATAGTTTTGGATGCATGGAAATTTCATAGTTCATTTCTTGTTCCATTTCATTTCCATCGGCAACTTCATTAACCGATCGTCCACGGACTTGGACGAAGTGAGACAAAGTCCTCTACTCATTCTCTACATCATTCTTGGTCGTCTCTTTTAGCAAACTTGACGATCGAGTTGCCTCGAGTCAGAGGCGGGAGCCCGTTTAAAGAATCGGTGATGTGGTGCCACCTCGACGAGGATATCGGAGATCGACGAGATCGGAGCAGCCGCAACGGAGCGTGGGATGATGGTTGAAGAACGAAGGACTCGGATCGTTCGGTATAACCTTCCTACACTCTTTACAGTTTGTTAGTTTAGCAATAATGGCAGATCCGGGTTAAAGTATACGATAGCGCCAAGTTTAAAAGTTTTTGTTCCGCATTTGGCGTCTGTAGACGGCCGGGGCGCTAGCGTAGACTTATAGTGGTATCAGAGCCTCACCATTTTGCTATACTAACTTGTGCTAACGCGTTCAAAACATCGATCGAACCGAAAATCAAAAACGGCAAAATCCTTGCTTGACAGTTTCTGTTGTTTTTAAACGGTCTCAAAAATTATTTCTGTATATCTTAAAAATCTGTGCAGGCGTTTTTAAGAGCCACGACAAAATTTGGGGTCGTGATTCCTCCAAGCTGCCGCGGAAACG
Source organism: Agapanthus africanus (assembly GCA_030015575.1). NCBI lineage: Eukaryota > Viridiplantae > Streptophyta > Magnoliopsida > Asparagales > Amaryllidaceae > Agapanthus > Agapanthus africanus. The sequence continues at coordinate 274,965,484 of JASDDO010000012.1, forward strand.
CGGCCAAACCCATAGTTTGGCCGCGCATCCGCGGCCATGTGGTGAGCACGTGCTCCCAAATTTGGTCAGTGGGTTCTGTGATGGATTTTGGGGTTTTTGGTAAATATCGTTTCGGCCCAGGTTTTGTTACTGTTCACCAGTAAGCAGTGGGGCCCACTTTTTGATATTTGGTCTTTGGTCGATCGAAATTTAAACACGTTAGTTTACAGTGCTTACATTATATCTCCGACCGGGAATGTCATTTGATCGGTAAACCGCGTCTGATTGCTATAGTTCTTTTAGACGGGTTTGCGAACGTGACAATCGCGTTGATGTTCTGTGTTGTGCTGTGATGTTGCGGATTTGTCGTAGTGGATAGCAGTGTCCAATGATAGTACAGTTTGTGTTTATTTTTACATTTGATATTGCGGGGCGAGCGTCCAACATGTGGACTGCCGTCACTACCTGTTGTATAATATTCTTTTGGGGCACGACCAGGTTGCGGTCGATGTACCTTTTGTACTATTTTTCATTACTGTACTAGGTTTTACCCCGCGACGGAGTGCACGGATAGCCGGGTTCGGGAAAGCAACGGGTCTGCATCTCATGGCTTTGAGAGGCAGAGGGGCCCCACACTAGAATTGGCAGACTATTCGCCGCACTCGTAGGGGGTACAGGTTGACCCAAGGAAGGGTGCTCAATTTACCGGATTCCGTGAAGTGCCGGGTGTTCCATTCACTATGCTGTGGGGGACTGCCTCGCTTCAGGTTTTGGCGGGTAACTTGCCGCACCCGTAGGGGTCTAGGTTTCATTGCACAGGCTATCCACACGACAGGGGAACGTCGAGTTTCAGCAGCGGCTCTGTGAAACTCGGGGATCCCAGATATCTGTATTGTTCTGTGATGCTTATTACTTTTCTGTAATGTTGCATATTATCACGCCTGGAGCGATTATGTATATTGGTTTATATACTATTAGATGTTGTATATGTTTTACACCCGCGCTAGTCCAGTCCCCGCTCTGTCGTTAGTTAAGTAACCTAACGGGTGATGACGGGACCCAGCGACGAATGCGGATGGCATATACGTACATTTTATTTTCGTTCTTTTCTTGTGTGATCGAATGATGGGACTGCGTTGTTACAAACAGTTGTTGGAACAATTTAAAAAGTGTTGTTACAAAGACGTTTCCTTTTGTTATGCATAGCGGTATTCAGTGGAATATCCTGCACCTCATTCGACGGGGCAAGGGCCGATATCCCTTTACCGGGACCGACCCCTTGGACAGAAGTTTGCGTCAGCGTAATAACTTCACTATAGTCGATTACAAGTTGCTTTGCATAGCGGTATTCAGTGGAATATCCTGCACCTCATTCCACGAGGAAAGAGCCGAGATCCCTTTACCGGGAGTGACCTCTTTAGCAAAAGGTTTTCGCCACTATATTTTAAAAAGCTATCAGGTTCCTTCAGCGATATCAAGTTCACTACGCTAAAGGTTTTTCGCCAAAAACCAGCCGTAGCCCTCCGTCACTTCTTTTGGGTATTCAGTAGTATTCAAGCTATGCATTTTAGCCAAAGTTAAGGCATAGTGTTTGGTAGCTGCTGGGACTTCAATTGTTGCATAGATAGATGAGTTAGTTTGGGACAGTCGTTCTGCCGATTGGCCAAAGTCAGGGGCATGTGCGGGTGGGTTCAAATTGACAAGATAGTGACGGGTAGAACTTGGCATGTGACTTATGACATTTTGACCAAAGCCAAGGTTATAAGAGCATGGGGCAAAAATTATATCGGGAGTTTCTAAAGAAACTGAAACTTGCCAAGTATGCGCATACCTTCTGGAGTATGAGTAACGTGGATGCATTCCATCACGTTATCATGCGATGAGAGTTGGATCCCGATTCCCACTGATGAGTTGGTTTACTCTTCGGGTGATCCCGATTGATTCTTCTTTAGGTTTGGAGGAGAATTTGACAGGACAGTGGGAGGTTTCCGGATTAGATAAAGTGATGACCATTCTGATCTAGGTTAGAGTGCACGCAGAGTGTTTCTTTTCTCTTTCTCTCTTTGGCAGCGACCTTTGACCGACCCTAGACTATGACTCAGTGACCAGGTTGACCGAACCTTCTTAAAATACTGGCTTATGGATTGTCTAAGTTGCATAAGTCTTTGCCACTCCTTCTTCTACCCTTTGCATTTCTCAGAACACCCGTATTACTACGGATATACACTTCCATTGGATAGATCCATCGTATGGTTATATACGAACTCGAAGGAACTTCTTCGAGGATGGATCCAGGTTCAGGAGAAATAGAATTGGTTTATTCAGTTGTCTTTTATTATCACCTTCTCTCAGGTTGCGAGAGCTCCTTGGTTTAGGAGAGTACACCTATTACGCTTATTGGATAGTCTTATTCCAAACCATAGGCTGGTGCAAAAAGGTAGGGAATGAAGAAAACCAATTAGCCTAAGTAGGGTGTGCAGAAGGTAATATGTAAAGACAAAATAAAGGGATTAGAAAGAGGGCAAAGTAAATTGCGACTGATATCATTCACGACCAAAACCGCGTACTTCATCGCCGCTCCTATTTCACCTTTAAAAGAATAAGGTATTATTCAGTTGTCTTTTATCGTCACCTTCTCTCGAGATGCGAGTACTCCTTGGTTTAGGAGGGTACACCTATTATGCTTACTGGATAGTCTTCTTCCAAACCATAGGCTGGTGCCGAAAGGTAGGGAAGGAAGAAAACCATTTAGCCTAACGATGGTGTACAGAAGGTAACGACTAAAGACAAATAAAGGGATTTGGAGAGATGGCAATAAAATATACGGTTGAAGTCATGAATTGGATTATGGAAGAGGCATTGCTATGAATACCAGGATACCCCTACGAAACATTTTCATGTTTCAGTGCATTGTTAAAGGAAAAGCTGTTTTCCCAATTAGACACTTACTCCAAGGGTATGTATTTACCAGGTTTCATTCTCATATCTGTATGGTTTTACAGATGATGATTGGGAGTAAGCTATTGGGAATTGGGTGATCATCCTCATTATATCGGAATTCGTTGTAATTGGTGATATTTGAGGAAATCGCCAGTGTACAGTTTTCCACCTACAACGCACATGTTTTGAGTTGTTTAACTCAGCGGACTTATACAGAGTATTGTATGTTGTCCAAGTGTCCATCAGGACAAAGGGGTAGGTCCTCATACTATGTTCTGTTTACTTATAACTTCTCTAGTATTTAGACGAGTGTTTCGTAGAAATACAAGGTCTAAGTTTTGAGAAGTTGTGGGTATAAGAATAAAGTAGAGAACCAGGTATCACAAGTATCGGGATTCTTCAAAGAGATCGAAGATGTAGATTCTTGTGATTTGTATTCAGATGATAGTGATGGTTTTGAGAAACGTGTTTCTCTTTCAGGTTACTCATAATTGGATGGATTCCTAAGTTGAGTAATGCTGAGTAGCCTCTTTCCATTAAGTTGAAATGCACTGGAGACAGCTGCATGATTTGAATATGGTTCCAATTAAATAAGTGCCAAAGTTTCTGTATTGGATATAGAATGGATCGTACCTTAAAAGAAATTAAGGTACGGGGAGTTGTCCAGCTTATGATTAAAACCAGACTCTGGATAACTCAGGGCACGATTCTGTAATGGCTGTTTGTGGGTTGACCCTGGCTACGACGAGGGTTGATATTCTACCATTTGAAAGATCAATAGTGATATTGTTCTTGACTCGCCACAGTTTTAGTAAAATGGATCTTTTTCAGAAAACAGTAGTGGGAGTATGGTAGAACTGGAAGTGATTCCAGAACCGCGAACGATTACGGAAAATTTAATAGGACCTATACATTCAATCAGGTTTGACATTCCAATAGCCACTCCGCAGGTATGGTAGGTAACCTCAGACACCCGAGAGGTACTTCGGTAGGCTCAAGGACGGTGACAGGGAGGTTCTTATCTACCCATACTTGACACTACTGTTGTTCCAGGTTATGAGACCCGGTAGGAGGGTTGTCGTAGTCAGTGGGAGCAACGGAAGCATAGTGGGCAAGATGCTTATATCTATTTATAGACTTGAGCAGTTATAGCGGAGATAGATCATCTAATTTTGATGTGACAGTCATGGGTTTGACTTCAATCAGAATAGGGGATGGATCAGTTAAGAAGGTAGTAGGGTGTGATGTCATGGTATTTGGATGACATACACAGAGTAGGAAGTAAAATTCCTATACTACGATCGGTTGTACTGTGGTCGTCACACAGTTGTTTCTCCAGACAGGATATGGATATAATATTTGACATTCTGGTTTCTAGATCTATGGTTTTAGATCTGGATTTGGGTAGTTTCCCAATGTAGGTACTTCGACAGATATTCTAATGGTTTTTAGAATAGTTGACTCCTAGCATGGTGGTGTACCTGCAGGTGATGGAGTCACCCTCTCTAAAGGTGTCTTACAGAATAAAGGGGAGAGGGATGTGCGTGATTGGCAGATCACTTGCTTAGGCAATTGAGTCAATCATGAGATGTCAAGTACCACACCAGATGTTGTTTTTGCACTAGATGCAATAAGTTTGTATTAATCCAATCCTGGAGAAACATAAGGAAGCAGTTTTAGAACATAAGTACATGTTCTACGGATTTGATGACGGCAGCCTCTTTCGGGAGACGGTTATCATTCCAGGCTTCAAAGGTGACATGGATGACAGAGTGATTGTCAGAGTTTTGGTTTTCCCTCTGACGAGGGACAGTATTATGGACAGGTGGTCCAAGAGGATATTGTAGGTGGCATGATGCCGGATACTGATTAGGTTCAGTGATCCATACAGTCTAAGAAGTTTGGATATGGAGTTCATTTATGAACTAAGGTCCCATCAGATATCCAGACATATTCTAAGACAGGTATTACTCAATTCGGGAGATGGCTTTCTCTGCGAACTTGAGATTAAGAGAGATACAGAAAGAAACTTCTAGGCGGATCCACTCACTGAGGCTATTTCTCGAACACAATAGTTTTACAAACGGGCTTTGTGAAACTGATTAGTAGAGGAGTTGGATGTTCGTTTTCACACGGGCTGTGAGTAGTCGACATCGCAATATTAGCCTTGAGTGCAAGTGGGAGATTGTTGGAGATAGTGCCCTCATAGTCAATTATTGGATCGCAGGTACGTAATTGCAATGATTGCGGAGGACCTATCCCGGTAGGACAGTCTTACTCGAGATGATAGTATGCTATCTGGTTTGCCTTTATCAGTCGTGTACATGTTCAGGTGACTGATTGCATGTTACACTTTGATAGAGCCCTTAGGATCTTGCTTTACTACCAACAGTATGATGGCGATCATATACGTGAGAGTTGGGTAGTTTATATGCATATCCTTAATTGTGGTCCCTAGTCGTGGGAGTTTCGAGACAGGGCATCGTTACTCCAGAGTAGACTAGTGTGTACAGTCGAGACCCCGTCGAGGGGCGGTGGCCGGTCTCACAAGCCACTGGTGTCAGTTGGATCACCTAAGATGTATACAGGTGCTCATTGGGTTATGAGTACACCGAACAGGACTCGCCGGGAATCTGCTAGTTAGTATTATATCTACCGTCAGATAGCAGTTCCCTGGTGACATGTGTACAGGTTAGTTCATCGACCTGAGGTCGTCATTTGTCTCGTGTGAGTTCCCACTGTGCTTTGATTTCTACCCTACCACGGCTTAAAGGAGTCGTGCAAACAGGTAGTTTTTGGGTACAGTCCCGAGCCATATGGAGGCACGTGAGCGGATCGGCAGGGGATTCATCTCTCCCGGTATTGGGGGCGAGGTCGTGCTGTGTCTAGGAGAGCCATTACACAAAGCCCACGGCCGTGGCAGGAGATTTACTGGTAGGTACTCCAGTAGTATCTCAGGGTGTTATTGGGCTTCACTCCGACACGACTTATACTGCTCTTAGGGGTCTGACGTTACTAGCCCCCTAGGCAGATATGCGATACTCATAGACGAACGGACCGGACTGTATATACATAGTCACTGTTAGGCTCAGTAGGGTTTTCCGGATGAGTGCGCTCATCGGCATCCCTTGAGGTCAGTCCATGGGCAACCGTTACGCATTGCTAGTGCCGCTGACGGTTTGTGGTTAAACCCACTGCCAGGGTACTGACGAGTCATTAGAGTCCCCCACAGACAGTTTCCCAAGTTCGGGCGAAACGTTGTAGAGGCCGTATGGTTTTATGGCAGGGTTCGGAAAATGCACGTGCGTTTACGCACGTGTCGATTTTCGGACAGATGATACTGGTCGGCTTTGGTTTAAGCCGGATCCGAGTATTATATTGAGTAGGTATAATATCTTTGTCTCAGTTGCATTTGTATTCGGTCGTAATACAAATGCGGGTATATTTATACAGTTTCGGGGTTGTCCTGAAAGTCGTTTCAGGATCACTTTTGGAAGTTGCCAGTTTCCAGTTTTCTATTAGCCGTCTTTTAACATTCTGTTAAAGACGGATTTATCTTTTCTTCAGATGAGGTGAGTCAGTGTTCTAGAAGATTCTAGATGAGGTGACTAGGCTATTTGGTGTTGTGTTCTTATTGGTTGCTTTTAATGAAATGATGACTAAGGATTTGAGTCATCATTTTCATTAAAGCTTTTTGTTTTACTTAAGATCTTTTCATATGATATTTGTGCTATGGTCACCTCCCTCCTCCTACGGTCACCTCCCTCCTTGAATAAATAGGCCGGCCCTCTCTCTCCTCCCTCACTTGATTCATTTTGAGAAATTATGGTTGTAAAAAGAAAAGAGTATAGTTTTGGATGCATGGAAATTTCATAGTTCATTTCTTGTTCCATTTCATTTCCATCGGCAACTTCATTAACCGATCGTCCACGGACTTGGACGAAGTGAGACAAAGTCATCTACTCATTCTCTACATCATTCTTGGTCGTCTCTTTTAGCAAACTTGACGATCGAGTTGCCTCGAGTCAGAGGCGGGAGCCCGTTTAAAGAATCGGTGATGTGGTGCCACCTCGACGAGGATATCGGAGATCGACGAGATCGGAGCAGCCGCAACGGAGCGTGGGATGATGGTTGAAGAACGAAGGACTCGGATCGTTCGGTATAACCTTCCTACACTCTTTACAGTTTGTTAGTTTAGCAATAATGGCAGATCCGGGTTAAAGTATACGATAGCGCTAAGTTTAATAGTTTTTGTTCCGCATTTGGCGTCTGTAGACGGACGGGGCGCTAGCGTAGACTTACACATATGACCAACTCTGGCTCAGGTGTCTATCATCGGCCGAAACCCAAAAAGTCATGAAAGAAGTTAACTCGGGCGTCTGCGGAGCTCACCAATCAGGCCCCAAAATGTGGCATCAAATTAAACAGTTTGGTTATTACTGTCCTACCATGATAAGGGATTGCAAAGAGCATGCGAAGAGGTGTCATCTCTGCCAAATTCATGGTAACTTCATTCACAAGCATCCCAATCCGCTACATCCTACTGTGGCGTTATGTCCCTTCGAAGTTTGGGGCAACGACATAGTTGGTCCAATTGATCCTCCGTCATCTAAAGGCCACTGGTTCATATTGACCACAACTGACTACTTCTCCAGATGGGCTAAAGCTGTCCCGCTAAAAAAATTCAGGATAGAAGATATTCTGGCGTTCTTTCGGCATAATATTCTATACCGCTTCGGTACACCTAGAAGAATCATTTCTGACAATGGGCCTTCTTTCAAATGCTTTAAAGTCTCAAAGTTCGCTCAGCACAAGATAGACTGGAGATATTCTTCCATCTATAATCCAAGAGACAATGGGCTAGTGTTCATCACAGAAAACTGCATTTTAATACCGCTCATTCATTATCTATTTTTGTATATCGGTACTATTAACCAGTGTCTGCTCAGTAATACAGATTAAAGGTATCCGTGACAGAATACTGGAAATACACTTAAAATCACGGATATATCATATGTGAGCCGACACTGCAACCAGAAATGGAAACCGACCGATATCCAAAGAGATTTTGCGAATAAAATGTGTGCACAATATTTTGGTCCAACTCAATGCAAGTGTGTACACATGCTCTTTGGCACATGGACCATGAATGGGGAAGCCATGAATCATAGCACAAGTGGGCATGGAAGTGATGGGTAGTTAATGCATAAAGATATGATGTGAAGTGTGTTGACTTAAAGATTCAAATTTCCCTCCAAACCTGGGTGCAGACCAAGTCAAATTAAAGAAAACAAACAGCACCAAAGTGATATTGGGAAGAACACAAGCCATCACACAAAGCACGAGCCCCAGAGCTCGGAATTGGGCCGAGCACAATACCCCCTTGGCCGACCCCCTGCTCCCAAATGCTTCCAGACTTCTGTGGGCCCTCCCTTGCTTCCACCTCATCATGTTTTTATTGTTTGTTTATTTTTCTTTTCTTCCTATAAAAGCAGGCAGTGGGCATGGGGTCAAGGGTCTCACATTTGCCAAGTTTTGTTCTATACTTTGTAACTCTTTTTTCTTTAGTTCTTGTACATAGCTTCACCTTGAGTTCTTTGCCTTAACTTGATTTTGCAACCTCTTCATTGAGCTTGCAAGGTTAAGCTTTGGTTATTGATCTCAAGGGTTGTATCATTCTTCAAGTTTAATAAAGTTCTCTTTTTGTGCCTTCATTCACCATGAGTTCTTTGCCTCTTCTTGATCTTGCAACCTCTTAATTGAGCTTGCAAGTTTAAGATTAGGTTATTGAACCCATGTCTTATATTTTGTTCCTTGGTTCCTAATTCTTTCTTTCTTGCTCTTTTATTACTTGCATTTTCTTTCTTGCAATTTAAATTCCATGCCTTACTTACTTGCTCATTTTTATTCCATGCAATTTACTTACTAGCTTGTTGTCTTTTCTTTTCTTTGTGTCTTTTCTTTTGCACTTTTTGGTTTGTTATTGAGATGGTTGTAAATATGTGTTGTTAGTAAAAGAATACGATATTGTAAGTTAAGGATTTCGTTTCCCATTCCTTTTCCCGTTATTTTCCATTGAACTCAGCCCAAACCTTACGCAAGCGCTCCGTTAGGCACCCTACCCTACCAAAGTATCGGTGATCCCTAACCGCGACCGGTTGCGTTTGGTTTCACCGGAGGCAAAAGTCAAGAGACAAGAACGGACGGACAAGGGTCAATAAGCCGGATTCCATGAATACCGTGCTTAAACACCCTAATCCACGTTGTTTTCGATTGCTGTAGCTTCATTTGGTCAAGACTCGGCTCAAAGGTTTGTGTACGAATTCACTAGCTTACACTATTGTATCTTTTCCTAACAAGCTTTATACTTTGCATATAACACATAGGATAGAAATGAACAATTCCGCCCATGCGCATTAACTCGTGAGAACAAGAACGTAAAACGCTTCGTCTCCATGTAGATCGACCCGTGCTCATCGCGGCTACCTGCAAAGCGACACCGTCCTTGATTGCGGTAACTAAAATTCTTTCAATCAAATGGCGTCGTTGCCGGGGAGATAGTAACATTTTTATTTTTATTATTTCGGGTTAATCTTGTGAATATCCATCTAACACTTTTCTTAAAAACAACATAAAAATCAAAAATTTCAAAACTAACAAAACCATTTTTGCTCTCTGGAATTCTTACTTTCTTGCACTCTGTAACTAAAATAAAAATAAACAATTCCAGTGAGATATTACTTGAACATTGTGAACACAGAAGAAGTTTGGAGCTCATCTGCCACAACAGAACCGGTGACATCCCCTCTATATCCGAGCTCGCCGGCCCCTTCACCTCCTTCTGCCTCCAATCTTTTCTTTGTGCTCCATTGTTCTGTTATTATCCCATTTTTATTGTTTGTTTTTTATAATTTTTAGTGTGCAGATATTTGGGCATTCGTATCGCTTTTCCGCACTAATATTCGTTTTTCTGACATTTCAGATTTTTGCGGATTTGCGAACTGCGGTCGTGGGGAGCAAAGTGTACATTCAAGGCTAAGGTGATTGCGAAGTACTGTGCCAAAGATCCGGGTAGTTTGACCTGCGCAAGCGAACTTTTTAAGCTTACCGGATTTGATTCAACGGGGGTTTCTTAACCCGAAAATTTTTCGGTGCGTACTTTACTGACACCTTCTTCTCAAATCCGACACATCCAATTTCATATCTTTGCAGAATTCTTTGCAAGTTCGCTAGTAAACGCTAAATTGACTAACCCGTATTTGTTGCGGTGCCGAGCATAAATGAAAAACGATTGTTTGATTCTTTGAATAATTTTTTTAAATTGCGCATTGCATCCATTAATACGTACTTAAGGGTAAGCGAACCCCACAACATACGGTAAAGGATTTCATCACCTTTTCTGTGGCCCACAAATCACGAAAATTGAGCATAACGTTTACCCGCAAAGATTTTAAAAGAAACTAGACTTTAAGCCTTTAAGGACTACGCGCTCACTAGGAGAAGTTAACTGTGTTTAGAACACCACTTAACGGTATATCGTTTATGGGGTATCTAGGAAAGTGTTCACGGCGAAACCGCCAAAAGAGAAAGAGTTATTTAATTAAGGACCTTCGTGAAAGCGTCAGAAAACCTCCCCTTATCTCTGCACTTACCTGGCCTCGTGATCGGTATATCTTGAGCCCATTTCTAGACACAGTTTTACTTCGACAATCAAGTTCTTGAGCAGGTCTAGTTGACCTAGGTGAACCCTAGACCGATTAGGTGCGAGGTATTTTTGTGTCGTGGTTGTTTTTTCCAGATTATTTTTGTGTGTATATTTCATTCTTTTGTTGATAACTAACATAAAAAAAATCACATTCTTTTTCCTCTCCTTTCTTCATATCATGGGTACCCCACCTCGCAAAACTCTTGCCGAACTTTGGTACCCACAACCAGACATTACTTCCTACGGTTCTTGCTTTGGCCGAACTTCGAACGATCCCTCCATGCCAAAAATTTCTTTGAAAGATCGGATAGACGCGTCTAGGACTACCAATTGGACTCCGCAATCCACCTTGTATCAACCATTTCAACCTTCACCACCTTCTTACGTTGATACCCTTTTTTCGAGTCCTGTTGTAACTCCAAGACCTATGTCTATTGTAAAACGAATCGAACAATCCCATAGCCGATCTTTCACTCCTGTCACCACTGCCAATTCTTAGGATCAACAATTCCATTCATCTTCTTATCCAAATGTTGATCCTATTCCTGTCCAACTGTTCAATTCATATCCGTCCTACCCAACTATTGCACCTTCCCTAGACATTGCTTCTATTCAGCCTTTTGGGAGTTTCCAGTATCCAAACAACTTTGAATCTTTTATCGAAACCCCTTCACAACCCATGTCTAGTCTAGAACAGTCGTTGGAAGACTTTCGGGTAGCGTCGTACCAACAGATGATGGATTTGAATGCGTCCATGGCCGCCCTCATACAACCTAGTGACCCGGTAGCTAGTTTTCAACTAGCTCCAAATTTTCCAATGTATGAAGAGGTGGTAGGACAGGTTGAGAATTTGAGTTGTGAGAGTGAGCTATACACCCTTCCAAATCAAACCTACCCATTCCAAATTGAATTCCACAACTCCATTTTTGAAAGTCTATCAAGTGTCCCAAATGATTTATCAATTGAAGATTGAATGATTAATGAGTTGTGCGACTTTATAGTGTTTGATTTACCAGATTGTGAAAGTTCCATTCCAAGTGAAACCAATCCCAACCGTTTTGACCTCTACACCTCCACTCTAGAACATGAATTAATTGAAATCCATGCTTTTGATGAGGTGTCTGAGGAATTTGATTTTCACTTAATTGAGGATATTGACGCTGGGAATATTTTTGATGATGAACCCGCAGTTTTGGATGAGTTTTTCTCTCCAATTCATCATCCGGAGTCATTAACTATTTTTCCCAAACTCCATATACGTCTGGATTTTGATGATAAATGCATGGATAAGCTTAATTTTGAGGAGACTTTTGAGGATAGCTTTGAGGATGAACCAGTTTTACTTGATGAGTCGGATTTTCCAATTCATCATGTCCCTTTCACCGACTGTGTACACCCTCCTGAACCTTTAACCGATAACCTTCCTCAATCACTCCCCTCCATCCGTTCCATCATTCCGACCTTGAAAGACACCGTATCACTTTCATTTACTATGTCTGGTTTACCAAGTTCGGTATACCCTTGTTTTCTTACGAATCTTGGGGGATTTGACCACATCTCTCGACGGGTTAATAGATTAGTACAATCGCTCTTTACACATCTGTCATCACAAATTGTACTAATTTATTCACTCCATTTCAACCATCAAGTTCGTATTCCACTTCTTTCTCCCTTCCGCTATTCTTCTCCTCATAAACCGAGACTGTATCCCGCTTCTATCCGCATACGATCTCGCGTATTCTCCATTTCTTTCCTCACCATATTCTTTCACCAACCTGCACATAATAGCGATAAAAATTTTGAATGGTTGGTGCTCACTTTTGGCCTGTGTAAGGCCTTGTATAGATTGATACTGTTCTCTTTTCCCCTTAATCCTAAACTTCACCTCTTAAACAGTGGAAACATTGTTTCACTTAAGTTTGGGGGGAACCATTTTGTAAGTCCATGTCACGCACCCCACGTGTTCGTGGGGAGGCGGAATATATGAAAAACAATTATCAAAGCTTCGTAACACGGACTTGAGCACACAGATCGTGTCTAAACCATTACTAGCAAACTACGAGAGGTTTAACTACTCGGATTCGAAGTTATACCTCACGTTACATGTCCTTCGGGTCTTCATCGCTGTCCTCCACACCTCGTCGGCTCTATGGAACATGAGTACCTCAATGGCCTCCTCGAGTCAAAGACGATCCACCCGAGAGTCTATAGTCTGATCTCCTATCTCGAATCTGAGATAACTACGGCTTCTAGTTTGCTAATCTAGAAGTCCTAGAGGGTGTAGAGTATTTAGATGGATTACTTAGTCACTTTAAACCCTAGGATTCTCAACACATGAGAGCTATTATGGTTTGAGGAAGAAGATGAAGACTTAAGGAGAGAGAAGTGTTTTGTGATTATGAAATGAATATATCTCATGCTAGAATAATATGAAGCATAATAATATCTCTCTTGATAATATCAAGATAATATCTAGCATGATTCATTTAATTCTAAGTGTGAATCACCTCATGAGTCATGAATCATTTAATGTAAACATACACCTCATCCTCCACCTCATTTAGTTTAAATAACAAAAGAAATAAACACAAATGAGTCACCTCCTTCTAGAAGCTTCCCGACAAATTACGAGACTGCTCCTCCCATCCGTATTTCCGAAAAACATGGATAATCTGAGACTGAATAAATCCATCTGTATAATATTAGGATCCGGATTAAACCAAAGCCCACTAGTATTATCTGCCCGATCATAGTACATGCATAAGTGTACGTATGTGATCGCGGCCCTGCCGTAAAAACCATACGGCCTCTACACCTTTTTCCCGGTGTAGGGAAACTCTCTGTGTGGGACTCTAAAGACTCGACACTACGCTGGCAGTGGGTTTAACCACCGGCCGCAAGCGGTACTAGCTGTACGTAACGGTCCCCAGGTAGATGTCGAAAAGAAGGACGATGAGGAAACCCATCCGAACTCCTACTGAGCCTTTATGTGACAATCTCCGTACAGTCCGGTCTGTTCGTCTAGGACTATCGCATATCGGTCCTAGGGGGCGGTAAACGTCAGACCCCTAATAGCGGTATAAGTCGTGTCGGAGTGAAGCCCATTACACCTTGAGAAACTACTGGAGTACCTACCAGTAAATCTCGCTTGTCCTGTCCAGGGACCTTGCGTAATGGCTCTCCATACACAGCGCGATATCAACCCCCAATACCGGGAGAGACGAATCATGTCTAACCTCCACTGCCTCCAAGTGCTTCGGGACTGCACCCAACTACTACTTGTTTGCATGACTCCTTTGAGCCGTGGTAGGGTAGTAATCTAAGTACAGTGGGAACACATTCGAGGCGAAGTAGCAGTGTCAAGTCAACGGACTAAGCTGTACTCATGTCACCTGGGAACTGCTATCTGACGATGGGTATAGTACCAACCTGCAGTTCCCGGCGAGTCATGTCCGGTGTACCCGTAACCTAACGAGCACCTGCATACTATCTCCAGTACGATGTACTAATGGCTGTAGAACATACCATCTCCCCAGCTGGGATGAGAAGCGTATACACCAGTCTACTCCGGAGTATCGATGCCCCGTCTCGATAATCCTATGACCAGGGACCTGTATAGGATGTTGCTTATAGACTACCCAGACCCCACTAATGTGACTGCCATCACAACGCTGGTAATCAAGCAAAGATCCTAAGGGCTCTACTAATATGTATAAGCGATATGTTAAAAGAAACATATGCACATATTAATGTAGAAACAAACTAAGTAGCATACTACCATTTTTAGCAAGACTGTCAATACAACTGTGAATATCCTGTTAGGTTTACCTAGCACCTCATGAAGGGTTTGGAAGCATCACATATCTCAAAATCAAATTTTTAAGGTGCTTAGTGAACATACAAAGAATCACACTAGAAATTTAGGGTTTCTTAACATAGACATCATCACAAGTAATAAAAGCTAGGATTTTGAGAGTACAACCTTTGTAGCTCCCTACGCTAGACTCCTTGGCTACTTGAGGGTTGGAAAAAGTCCGCCTGAGATCGTCTAGGTCCACGATGATCCACCCGGAGTCCTCTTTGTCCAAGCTTGAAACTTCACAAGATCAAGAGATGAAATGGAAGCTAAACACTCTTCACTAATGGGCAAGACTGGTGTAGAATGGTGTTGTGGTTGGTTTTCTTACTTCAAAATCCTAACTTGGTAACTCTTTTGCTCACTTGAGAGAACTAGAGAGCTGTCATGACCCGAAATTTGCACGTGACGGCCCTAATACTGTAAGTCGATGTAGTACACCCCAGTACTTGTGGGGAGGCGGAATTTTCAAAAACGATCATGTTTAAAGAACGAACATCGACTAACCGCTTGAATCGAAGCTAAACTATAAATAACCGTACACAAAGAGTTTCTTATCAATTGTGTTTAGGGATTATACCTAATGAAACCGGTCCTTCGTCTTTGTGTCCTCCTTTGTTCTCCTCGACCTTTTCTAGGTAGTAGACGATCCACCCGAGAGCAAAACACCAAGCTACACCTCTAGCTTGAGGTAACTAATCTACTTTGATTGCTAATCAAAGAAGAAAGGATGATATAGAGTGAAGGTAATGGAGGTTTAAGTCTAACTAATCCTTTGATCTCAACACATGAGGATTAAGGATTAGTCTCTTGAAGATGAGAGCTTGAGGAGAGAGAATGTGATAATAATAATGAGATGAGATAGTGAGAGTATCATAATATATTATGAAGCATTCTTATTTTAGAATAATGAATAATAGAAATGAATAAGCATGCTTCATAAATGAAAAGAGGTGATTCATTAAGCATGTGTCATTATCATTTATGGTGCAATAATGATAATGATGAATCACTCTCATGACTCACAATCTTATCCAAATTAACCTCCTTAGTCACATCTTCTAGAAGCTTCTCGTACAATTACGAGAACGCCCCTCCAATCCGCAAAAATACGGAAAAACTTTAGACTGTAAAAATCCAATAACCGGATACCAGTAACTGGCTTAAACCAAAGCCGACTGGTAAAAACTGTCCGAAAGTCATACGTGCGTAAACGCACGTATGCGTCCGAACCCTTGTCGTAAAACCATACGACCTCTATATCGTTTCGCCTGGAATAGGAAACTCTCTGTATGGGACTCTAGAGACTCGACTACTACGCTGGCAGTGGGTTTAACCACAGACCGCAAGCGGCACTAGCTGTACGTAACGGTCCCCAGGTAGTTGTCGATAAGAAGGCCGATGAGGAAACCCATCCGAACTCCTACTGAGTCTGATGTGATAATCTCCATACAGTCCGGTCCGTTCGTCCAAGACTATCGCATATCGGGCCTAGGGGGCGGCAAGCGTCAGTCCCCTAATAGCGGTATAAGTCGTGTCGGAGGGAAGCCCATTACACCCTGAGAAACTACTGGAACCTACCAGCAAATCTCGCTTGCCCTGGCCAGGGACTTTGCGTAATGGCTCTCTGACACAGCACGATATCAACTCCCAATACCGGGAGTGACGAATCCTGTCTAACCGCCACTGCCTCCAAGTGCTCGGGACTGCACCCAACTGCTACCTGTTTGCACGACTCCTTTGAGCCGTGGTAGGGTAGCAATCTAAGAACAGTGGGACACACTCGAGGCGAAGTAGCAGTGTCAAGTCTGCAGACTACGCTGTACTCATGTCACCTGGGAACTGTTCACTGACGACTGGTATCAAACCAACCAACAGTTCCCTGTGAGTCCTGTCCGGTGTACCCGTAACCTAACGAGCACCTGTATACTATCTCCAGTACGACGTACTGACGGCTGTGGGACAGACTATCTCCCCAACTGGGATGAGAAGCGTACACACCAGTCTACTCCGGAGTATCGATGCTCTGTCTCGATAATCCAATGACCAGGGACCTGAATAAGGATGTGCTTGTAGACTACCCAGCCCCCACTAGTGTGACTGCCATCACAACGCTGGTAGACAAGCAAGATCCTAAGAGCTCTATCAATACGTACACTCACATATTAAGATAGAAAAACCAAGTAGCATACTACCATGTTTAGCAAGACTGTTATATACATGTGAATATCCCAAGCTTCCATTAAGTAATATACAAGCTAGTATGATACAGTAATGGCCTTCTAGGGCATAAACACTAACAATCTCCCACTTGCACTAGGGCCATGTACTGGCATATCGTAGACCAATGATCTCGAGTAGCCTCTCGAACTGAATCTGAGGAAGGGCCTTCGTGAATGGATCAGCAATGTTCTCTTCTGAAGTAACTCTCCGAACCTCGATCTCCTGACGATCAATGATCTCCCTGATCAGGTGATACCGCCTCAAGATGTGTCTGGACTTCTGATGGGACCTTGGTTCCTTCGCTAAAGCTATAGCTCCGTTGTTGTCGCAATACAGAGGTATTGGATCAACTATGGTAGGAACCACCTGAAGTTCTGTTAGGAACTTCTTCATCCAGACTGCTTCTTTTGCGGCATCGCAAGCAGCTATATACTCCGCTTCCATCGTCGAGTCAGCAACGGTGTCCTGCTTGGAGCTCTTCCAGCACACCGCCCCTCCATTGAGGGTAAAGACATAACCCGACATGGACTTGGAATCGTCCTTATCACTCTGGAAGCCGGAATCAGCAAAGGCCTCCAACCTGAGGTCTTTTCCGCCGTAAACCAAGAACATCTCCTTAGTCCTGCTCAGGTACTTGAGAATGTTCTTTACTGCTATCCAGTGCTTCTCCCCTGGGTCTGAATGATACCGGCTTACCACGCTCAGTGCGTAAGCTACATCTGGTCTGGTACACAACATCGCATACATTATAGAGCCTACCGCAGAAGCGTAGGGTATAATAGACATGCGTTCCCTTTCCAAATCAGTCTTGGGAGGCATCTCTTTGGAGAGGGTGATTCCGTGACAAGCCGGTAGATTACCGCGCTTAGAATCTTCCATACTGAATCTTTTCAGTACAGTTTCGATATACCTGGACTGCGAAAGTCCCAACATCCTCTTGGATCTATCACGATAGATCCGGATCCCCAGAATGTAAGAGGCATCACCCAGGTCTTTCATGGAGAACCTGTGTGACAAGAATCCTTTGACAGATTGTAGCATAGGAATGTCATTTCCTATCAATAGAATGTCATCCACGTACAAAACGAGGAATACGACACTTCTGGCTACAACTTTACTATATTTGCACGGCTCATCTGGATTTTTGATAAAGTCATATTCTTTGACTGTCTCATCAAAACAGATGTTCCAACTCCGCGATGCCTGCTTTAGTCCATAAATAGACTTAAGCAGCTTGCATACTTTCCCGCTGCTCCCACTCTGATTGAAACCCTCTGGCTGATCCATATAGACGCTCTCTTCTAAATTTCCATTCAGAAAAGCCGTCTTTACGTCCATCTGCCAGATTTCATAATCATGGAAGGCAGCAATAGCAAGAAGGACCCGAATGGATTTGAGCATATCCACTGGAGAAAAAGTTTCGTCATAGTCCAAACCAGGTCTTTGACGAAAACCCTTTGCAACAAGTCTAGCCTTATAGGTTTCCACCTGTCTATCTACACCAATCTTTTTCTTGAAGATCCATTTGCATCCTATGGGTTTTACCCCATCTGGAGCAAAGTCCAAAGTCCATACTTTGTTGGTGTACATGGACTCCATTTCGGTTCGCATTGCATCTAGCCATCGTACCGAGTCGCCGCTCTGGATGGCCTGCCGGAAGTCAGTAGGTTCATCATCTTTTATGATGCAATCCTCTCTATCCCCGTCTATGAGAAAACCGTAGTATCTCTCAGGCGGATGAGACGGCCTACTACTCCTGCGGAGGGGTGCGGGAATGTTCTGTTCTTCTTGAACCTCTGGTTCTACCAAACTTTCAGTAGCAGTTTGTGGTTCTGGAATTTCTTCCAGTTCTATTTCGCTCCCACTCTTCTGATTTTCCAAAAATTCAGTTTCTAAGAAGCGGGCATGACGAGAAACAAAAACCTTTTGTTCCTCTGCGTAATAGAAGCAATATCCTGTAGAGTTCTTTGGATATCCCACAAACTTACACTCTATTGAGCGTGCCTCGAGCTTGTCCGGATGCTGCTTTTTTACAAAAGCTGGACATCCCCATGTCTTCAGGTACTGAAGATAGGGTTTCTTCCCACTCAACATCTGATATGGTGTGGTAGGCACAGTTTTGGTTGGAACTCTGTTCAAAAGATGTATCGCTGATTCTAGCGCATACCCCCAGAAAGATCGCGGTAACTCAGCATTACTCATCATGGATCGTACCATATCCAATAGGGTTCGATTCCGTCTCTCCGATACACCGTTATGCTGTGGAGTGTACGGAGGAGTAAGCTGAGAGAGAATTCCTTTCTCTTTTAGGTAACCTAGGAACTCGGCACTCAAGTATTCACCACCTCGATCAGATCTAAGTGTCTTAATACTTTTGCCGGTTTGGTTTTCTACTTCATTCTTATACTCCTGGAATTTCTCAAAAGCCTCGGATTTTTGTTTCATCAGATAAATGAATCCGTATCTTGAGTAATCATCCGTGAAAGTAATGAAATAGGAAAAACCACCTCTCGCATGTGTAGACATTGGACCACATACATCGCTGTGTATGAGTCCTAAGAGCTCGCTCGCTCTTACTCCTTGTCCAGTGAATGGAGTCTTTGTCATCTTTCCTTTGAGACAAGATTGACAAGTGTCATAAGATTGATATTCGAATGAGTCCAAATATCCTTCTCTATGCAACTTAGTCAACCTTCTCTCATTGATGTGACCCAGTCTACAATGCCATAAGAAAGCTTTATTTAAATCTGGAGACTTTCTTTTTAGTGTGTTCTGGACATTGAAAATTTGGAGTTGGTTTAAAACATATATGCCGTTATTTAATGTACCGGACCCAATCAAACCATGATTAAAGTGGATGTTGACAACATCTCTTACAAACGTGAAATCATAACCTTTATTTGATAACAAGGAAACTGATATGATATTACACGTTAAGCTTGGCAGAAAATAACAGTTATGTAAAACCAAAATGTGTGCACTCGTCAATCCTAGGTGATAGTCCCCGACGGACGCAGCTCCCACGCTAGCTCCGTTAGCAACCTTTAGGGTCATATCACCTTCCTTCAGCACTCTACGGTTTCTCAGTGCCTGCAATGAATTGTAAATATGAGATCCTGATCCGGTATCCAATACCCAGGAAGTAGAGTTGATCGACAGACAATTCTCAATTACAAACACACCTAAAGTCGAAGCCACAGCTTGCTTCGGTTCCTGGTTCTTGGCGTTCCACGCCTTGCAATCCTTCTTCCAGTGCCCTTTCCTGTGACAATGGAAGCACTCATCCAGGCCAACTACCGGTGCTGCAAACTTTTTCTTTCCCTTCTTTCCCACCTTACTAACACCTCCTCTAGGTTTGGGTGCGGCCTTCTTCTTCCTTCCTTTGGCCCTAGCCTTGGACCCGGAAGAAGATGCACCGCCAACAAACATAGCGGGTGTTTCGCTTGCCTTCTGCAAGGTGCCCTCTGCACTCCTTAACATGTTCAGGAGTTCCGCAAGTTCAACTTCTTTTCCTTGAATGTTGAAGTTGAGGATAAACTGGGCGTAGGTGGGAGGAAGGGACTGGAGAATAAGGTCTGTATAGAGCTCATTATCCAAAGTCGTCCCAAGGTCTGCGAGCTCTTCAATATAGCCGATCATCTGTAGGACATGTTCACCTACCGATGACCCGACAGCCAACCTCGCTCGAAACAATTTCTTAGAGGTCTCGTATCTTGCTATACGAGATTGCTCTCCATAAAGTTCCTTTGTATGGAGAAATATGCCATCTAGGGACATATCCTCGTGCCTCCTCTGATGTTCATTGTTCATCGAGGCAAGCACGATGCACTTGGCTCTCGCGCAATCTAAATCCCAGGTTTTGCGGATTTCCTTATCCGCATTACTGGATTTGGGACCGGGGACAGCAGGTGCCGTAGCGGTGAGGACGTACCCCAGTTTGTCATAGGTCAAAGCCATTTTGACATTTCGCAGCCAATCTTTATAGTTTGGCCCCGTCAGTATATTTTTCTCTAAAAGTAACTTAAGTCCAGTCATTTTCAGGGTCGCTGCAATTAGGAGAGAGAGAAGAAAACTCTTTAGCATGATGCTCTTGCAAGTTTAGAGTGGTTTTTAGTTTATCTAAACTGGATGGCTCCCACTGTTTCTCGAATCCTTCCTCAAACCATAAAAGAAGAATTAGCCAAGACTATTCTCACCGTACAATACTTGCTTAACCGTTCAGCCAGGCTGGTGTCGGTACTTCGAGGGAGGTTTTCCAACGCTTTCGCGAAGTTCCTTAATTAAATAACCTCTTTTCTCTGGGGGCGTAACCCCACTGACACTTTTCTGGACACCTACTAGGTTTATAGCATTGATCGTTAAGTGACGAATATCCTGATAAGTAGCATATACTCACAGTAGGATCGGGATCCAAATATCATCGTATGATAATGTTGAAGGAATCCTACCAACATTCATCAAACTCCAAATGGTATGCATCTCTTTGCAAATTTCAGTTTCTTTAGAAATTCCCGATATAAGTTTTTGCCCCATGCTCTTTTGACCTTGACGTATGCCAACAAATCATAAGTCACATGTCAAGTTCTGCCCATCATTATCTTGTTAATTTGAACCCACCCGTATATACCCTTGACGTATGCCAACAAGGTAATGCGACTGTCCCAAACCAACACATCTATCTATGCAACAAATGAATACCCCAGCAGCTACCAAACACTATGCCTTGACGTATGCCAACAAGCATAGCTTGAATACTACTGACCATCCATAAGAAATGACGGAGGGCTACGACTGGTTTTGGCGAAACCGTGAACGTAGTGAACTTGATATAACCGAAGGAACCTGATAGCTTTTTAAAAGGAGTGGTTAAATCTCCGCATTTAAAAATATCTGTTTTTAAAATAACCGAGTGGTTTCTTTTAAATTGTTCCAACGATTTAAAACTTTGGTTTATTTTTCTTTGCATTATAGATAATGCGTCCCATCATTAACCTATCATTGCAGAAAACAACGAAAATACAACGTCCTCTTATGCCATCCGCATTCGCCACGGGGTCCCGTCATCACCCGTTAGGTTACTTAACTAACGACAGAGCGGGGGCTGGGCTAGCGCGGGTGTAAAACATAAGTGACGTCTAAATAGCTATCATATATATAGATATTTTACATTCGTCTGACGCAATGATATTCATTCCAGAACACAGATAAACAATATTGGATTTGCAAGCAATCTGTATTTCTTTTGAGCCTGCAAGAAAAGACAGATTACACAGTTGTGATGAATAGCCGTTACCCCACCCTCGACCCCTACAGGTACGGCAAACTACCCGCCCGGCAGTTTGTGTACCCCACCTTGGGTCAGTCCTAGGAGCAAAAACAGTAAAATGAAATAATACAACGGTGGCTACAACCGCAACCTGGATGTGCCCCGCAAAATAATATTACAACAAATTACATTTACAACAAATGAATTAAATAATAACCCATTGCAAAACCCCGGCTAAACACCACAACAGTCCAATACAGTTTATATACACAAACAGATATAACCATTTCAGAAATGTGCAACCCCCTGCCAACCGACATACTAGCAGTTGGGGGAGGTTTACGAACACATTTATCAATCACAGATATAATCCAACATGCAAATACTGTACAATTTCGATCGACTAAACATCTTTAATATTGCTCCAAAAACTGCTCTGTAAACTGGAGACCTGAGCAAAATTAAAAAATTCCAGAAACTCCTAAATTTCACAGAGAAGCAACAGAAGAAAACTGGGTTCCTGACTCGCCAACTCGGCGGCGGAAGCGCGGCGACTCAGTAGGCTGAGGCCGCGGTTCCGCGGTGAGTTAGGCGATTCAGGCGACTGTTTTTCTTGGCTGTTCTACTGTGGTCATTTCAAGCTTTCTGCACTCACCTGAAAAATTTTTGGACATCGTTTCAAATTCGACAGAAACTTAATTTTTCGGGACTTTCCGGTTTCGTTTTTTCCGTTCGAAATTCGTACAAATTTGCAATTAAGTTATTTATTGTTTAGCGAGGCTCTGATACTACTGTAAGTCGATGTAGTACACCCCAGTACTTGTGGGGAGGCGGAATTTTCAAAAACGATCATGTTTAAAGAACGAACATCGACTAACCGCTTGAATCGAAGCTAAACTATAAATAACCGTACACAAAGAGTTTCTTATCAATTGTGTTTAGGGATTATACCTAATGAAACCGGTCCTTCGTCTTTGTTTCCTCCTTTGTTCTCCTCGACCTTCTCTAGGTAGTAGACGATCCACCCAAGAGCAAAACACCAAGCTACACCTCTAGCTTGAGGTAACTAATCTACTTTGATTGCTAATCAAAGAAGAAAGGATGATATAGAGTGAAGGTAATGGATGTTTAAGTCTAACTAATCCTTTGATCTCAACACATGAGGATTAAGGATTAGTCTCTTGAAGATGAGAGCTTGAGGAGAGAGAATGTGATAATAATAATGAGATGAGATAGTGAGAGTATCATAATATATTATGAAGCATTCTTATTTTAGAATAATGAATAATAGAAATGAATAAGCATGCTTCATAAATGAAAAGAGGTGATTCATTAAGCATGTGTCATTATCATTTATGGTGCAATAATGATAATGATGAATCACTCTCATGACTCACAATCTTATCCAAAGTAACCTCCTTAGTCACATCTTCTAGAAGCTTCTCGTACAATTACGAGAATGCCCCTCCAATCCGCAAAAATACGGAAAAACTTTAGACTGTAAAAATCCAATAACCGGATACCAGTAACTGGCTTAAACCAAAGCCGACTGGTAAAAACTGTCCGAAAGTCGTACGTGCGTAAACGCACGTATGCGTCCGAACCCTTGTCGTAAAACTATACGACCTCTATATCGTTTCGCCTGGAATAGGAAACTCTCTGTGTGGGACTCTAGAGACTCGACTACTACGCTGGCAGTGGGTTTAACCACAGACCGCAAGCGGCACTAGCTGTACGTAACGGTCCCCAGGTAGTTGTCGATAAGAAGGCCGATGAGGAAACCCATCCGAACTCCTACTGAGTCTGATGTGATAATCTCCATACAGTCCGGTCCGTTCGTCCAAGACTATCGCATATCGGGCCTAGGGGGGCGGCAAGCGTCAGTCCCCTAATAGAGGTATAAGTCGTGTCGGAGGGAAGCCCATTACACCCTGAGAAACTACTGGAACCTACCAGCAAATCTCGCTTGCCCTGGCCAGGGACTTTGCGTAATGGCTCTCTGACACAGCACGATATCAACTCCCAATACCGGGAGTGACGAATCCTGTCTAACCGCCACTGCCTCCAAGTGCTCGGGACTGCACCCAACTGCTACCTGTTTGCACGACTCCTTTGAGCCGTGGTAGGGTAGCAATCTAAGAACAGTGGGACACACTCGAGGCGAAGTAGCAGTGTCAAGTCTGCAGACTACGCTGTACTCATGTCACCTGGGAACTGTCCACTGACGACTGGTATCAAACCAACCAACAGTTCCCTGTGAGTCCTGTCCGGTGTACCCGTAACCTAACGAGCACCTGTATACTATTTCCAGTACGACGTACTGACGGCTGTGGGACAGACCATCTCCCTAACTGGGATGAGAAGCGTACACACCAGTCTACTCCGGAGTATCGATGCTCTGTCTCGATAATCCAACGACCAGGGACCTGAATAAGGATGTGCTTGTAGACAACCCAGCCCCCACTAGTGTGACTGCCATCACAACGCTGGTAGACAAGCAAGATCCTAAGAGCTCTATCAATACGTACACTCACATATTAAGATAGAAAAACCAAGTAGCATACTACCATGTTTAGCAAGACTGTTATATACATGTGAATATCCCAAGCTTCCATTAAGTAATATACAAGCTAGTATGATACAGTAATGGCCTTCTAGGGCATAAACACTAACAAATACTACGCAATGCCTAAAGACGTAACGCAGTAAAAGAAAGCCAAAACTCAGAAATCTAAACCAAGAAAATACGGAATAGATAATATAATTTTTTGAAACATTTGAAATCGCAACCCAAATTCTTTAAATGTCCTACTTTCTTTCTTTAAAATTTTGGCAACACCCCCTTTTTGTAAAAGCTAGCCAAGATGAATACAATACAAATATACGACGCCGTAGCGAAGAATAAGGACAATAGAGAGAAAGCTGTATATAAAAGGCAACAAATCCACAAATAATATACAATATCGTCCTCACCAAGTCTCTAGGTCAACTATATGATAGTAGATGGAGAATACAAATACAACGAAGGTACAATACAAAATACAGATAACCACCAAAACCCACCTAAGCAAAATAGTACTGTGAGCTGATGCGGTATCTGTAGCAAAAGATGATAGATGAATACTGAATATCCTGCCTCGACTACTCTGGGGAACAACCAGAAACACCTGTGGCACAACGGGGGTGAGTTGCCAACTCGTGAATAGTAAATAACATATCCAGGTAATCGCAGGAATGTACGTACAGCATGAATCTAAGATATGCGATTACAGTAATAATGACATGATAATAGTATGCAATAACTATGCAATAGGGATATGAGAAAGTAGATATGCAGCAATCATAAAAGTACACTAACAGGTACTACCAATATATGAAATCGTGCATAAGTGAATAGGTATGAGGTATGGAGTGAAATATGTCATTCCCACGGAAACCTGACATCGTGGTAGGGTCACAATCCATTAAGACATTCAAATCCCAATTCCTCAAATCCGCCCCCAAGTTGGGCTCTCATATCAAATAAGTCTCACATCTCTCCAATGTACAATATCGAGTAATCTCCTATATCCCGAATGTACAAATCGACAATCTCATAGGTATCCTGTATCCAATCTCAATGAATCACCTAATATCCCAAATCACATCTCAAGTATGATTCTAGCATCCTAAATATTTATATATGCAGAAATAAATATGATGGGGTCAATACACATATATTAGCGTCCCACTCCACTAATATTGGTGTAAGGGTATATATAACAACGGCTAAATCCCCTGTTATATATATAAAGGTGTTAAAGAAATATCATGAAAACCATGTGCCAAGCATCGACACAGAAATCCTGATCACGTATCATACGCTATCCCGAAAGCACGAGTGCCTAGCTCTAACCCTCGCCTTTCGACGTATGCATACGTACATGACTCCCAACGGTGTCTCCGTGATCCCCCGCCGAGTCATGGGTACTGTCACCGGTAGGTACTCGCCCGCCTCCAGGCTCAATCGGCAAAGTCCATCGATCTTCTTGCCGAGGGGAACCATACCGGGCCCCACCATGTACCCTCTACGGCCTCGACGCCTCCTCGTAGGGGTATATATAAATCAGCACCGATAAAACTCATGGTGGATGCGCAAATATCATATCAAGGAAACCGGGTTTTTCAATGTATGCATAATTTCATGAATTCCCGCGGTTCCCAAACCCAGAAAACATCATCTAAAATCCCAATAAAAAATGCGCAAATCCAGGAATAAAGATATGCGATATATCTGAAATGCGAGCATATAAAAGAGAATATGTAGCTGAAACCAGATGTATGCGAAATCAATAAGTTACAGCTAAGTATTGGTTTCTACCTATAAGTAAAAGATGTTGTATACCCCCTGGGTATAAGTAGAATATGAAGGGTACCCCCTGGGTATAAGTACAATATGTGCAAGGTATACCTGTAGCTGTATCACAAGGTGTAGATGTACCTATCACTAATGGTAAGATACACTATAGGTATACCGATAAGCTAGATGTCAAGTATGATAAGCAATATAGTATCTATAAGGGGTTGTGTGTGACATGGCAATTATTGACGGTGTGTGTGTACCATACAATCCGTGCTCGTGCAACATGAACCTTCAATAATATGTGCAGTGTCCTACGGCTAATAGTCACAGTACAACTATATCAAGGAAATAAGGTAAAGGCGCAATTCTAACAATGACGTAGAATATGCGACAGGTATTTGAATCCTAGCCCAGACGCATAACGCCATGCGGGCGATTCCCCTGTAGATGTTAAATCTACTCACCTACGCTCCATGCTAGGTGAATCCTACCCTCTGCTCCCCTCTATAGCAGTGTCCGTAGTCCCCGCCTGCAAACCGGCAAATAATACATGGAAATCATATATAAGCCAAATATTTCGCAAAACGCGATATCGAACCAAAACGAGAAACTCACGTCGCGAACTAAACGCGCGTGTGCACGATACGCTGAATCGTGTGTATACGCGTCTAAAACTATCGCGACACGCCGCGATATGCTGGATCATAGAACCCACTCACGTATCGCGCGTATCGCGCAAACACAACGGACATGCAAAACGATATTTGATCCCAGATTTTCCTACAGGTCAAATCTTATAAAACTAGACATGCCAAAACACTAGACAATACAGTAGAGTACCCTACCCAAAACCCCAACACCCTTGCCCCCTACTTGGCCGCAAATTGCGGCCAAACCTAATAAAATTGCGGCCTGGGTAGGGAA
Organism: Agapanthus africanus; assembly: GCA_030015575.1. Taxonomy (NCBI): domain Eukaryota; kingdom Viridiplantae; phylum Streptophyta; class Magnoliopsida; order Asparagales; family Amaryllidaceae; genus Agapanthus; species Agapanthus africanus. Next base: position 274,992,719 of record JASDDO010000012.1, read on the forward strand.
TTAGGGGCTCGTGTTCAGGTGGTGGTATCTAGACCTAGTGTACATGCCCCAGTTTTCTCAATTTTAACCTGAAGGTCCCGGGTCAATAGCAGATCACAGAAAGCTAATACATCGCTTTAAAATCACCAATTCGCACTAAAAGGAAACCCTATGGTATTTTAGTGTAATCTGGGGTTAAACTCAGTTAAGGTGACCCTAACAACACTTAAATAGGTAGGGTTAACTAACACAATCACCACTTAAACAACATTCCGCACAAATCACCTTAATTAGCACTAACTAGCTATCTAACACTAATCGAAGCTAATTAACACAATTCAAGCGAAAGTAGGAATAAGTTTAGAGATTATACCCTCAAGGGATCTCACAAGCAAGTAGAAGGAGAAGAAGAAGAGGGGATGGAGCTGCTGGGGAGCTGTTGCTGCTGCCTGTAGCTGCTGTTGCTGAAGCTGGAGCTGCTGCTGTGGCTGCTGATGATGATGATGTCAGCTGTTGCTGCTGAAGCAGGGGTGTGTGTGTTGTGAGTTTGAGAGTGAGAGGATGAGAGAAATGAGTGAGAATGAGAGAACACCAACAAGTCAACCCCCTCCTCTCTCTCTCTCTTCATTAAATGAAGGCATGGGCAAGCCATCATGCCTCCTAATGCTCTCTCTCTCTCTCACCAAGTCAACATTCAAACCATTTAAAAACCCTTTTCAAATTCATTTTATTTTTGAAAAGAACCATCATACTTAAACCCCAAAAGCACCTAATACAATATTAAACTAGATTAGGGAATGGTTAGTTCACCATGTTGCTAATCATGGTTAAACCCCCAAAAACAACCCTAGTTATCATGCACAAGTGTGTGCAAGCTTAGGAAAAATCTAATAAAATACTCATTAAATAGAATAAAATATTTGAAACTTAATTTGGCAAAATTTTTATTAAAAACCATATATTAAAATATAATTAGCCACAAAACACATTCTAAGGTGTTACAAGAGCAAGAGAGAAAGGAGGAAGAAGATGATGGCTTTTGAACTCGAGATAATGATAAGCTTGTAAAGAAAATGAGAAAATGAAAATATATATATTTTCACTCTCTCATTCTAAACCATGGTTGTAAAATATCTTAGATATTTTGTTTTGAACAAAAATGACAATAGAAAATGAATCATGGTTAATACAAGGGGTTAGTGTAAGAATAATAAAATAAACCATGAAACAATTTCCATTTCATTTTCCTTTTCCAAATAAATAATATCCATATATTTTACATATGGTGTGAGTCTTATATTGCCACCATATACTATATCAACAACCATGATAACCATCATTTATGCATGTATGTGTGCATGCACATCCTATGTGCATGAATGAGAATGAATGCATACATGCATGCATACAACATAAAGACAAGAAAGGATTTCAAGTGAGAAACTAATGGTCAATGATAAATCAACACTTGATTTAGCAACCCGGTCGTATCACATACGACCCGACCAAAAGCAAGCCGCCCGATTAATATACGGTATCTCATACGCGCATTTTAACCGGGTCCACGCGCATATCGCATATGCGCACCACATCGTTTCACCTGGACTAGGTAACTCCATTGTGGGACTCTAAGACTCGTCAATACGCCGGCAGTGGGTGATGATCATATCAAGCACCCCCAAGCCGTAAGCGGTCAGCTAAACGTAACGGCCACCCGGGTATTGAGCCATCAGAATAAAACAAGCGAACCTGTTACAACTCCCGTCGAGCCAACCGGCAACACTACCGTACAATCCGGTCTCTTCGTCAGATATGCTGCATATCGAGTCTAGGGATGGTAACGTCGAACCCAATAACTCAATAAGTCGTGCCGATGAATGGTCTATAACAGATCAAGAAACTACTGATAACACTTATCAGTAAATCTCAACAGCCCTAGCCAGGGACTTACTGATATAGCCAGTCGAGCACAGCATGGCATCAACTCCCAATACCGGGAGAGACGAAACCCCTCCTATCGCTCATCGCCTTCGTGTGTCTCGGGACTGTACCCAACGGCCACCTGTTTGCATGACTCAGCAGAGCCGTGGTAGGGTGGTAATCAAAGTACAGTGGGAGAACACACAAGTCTCTATGACGATCTCGGGTCTACAGACTAACCTGCACCAGTGTTACCTGAGAACTGCTATCCGATGATAGATATAATTCCATATAGGAGTTCTCGGTGAGTCCCTCCAGTGTACCCAGTCACCACTGAGCACCCGTATACGATCTCGATGTCAAACATCGATGAATGTGGGAACATCCATCGCCCATCATATGGGTCTAGTATCATATACGCTAGTCTACTCTGGTATATCGATGCCCCGTCTCGATACACCTACGACTAGAGACATTCCAGGATATGCTTATAAACTACAGATGTCCCACTAGTATGATCTCTATCATAATCACAGTAGTCAGGTCTATATCATCAGGGCTTTATCAACATGTGTGAATGAATAAAAGCATGATCAAATCAACATGTCAGATAAAGAAGAACCAGATATCATAATATCATGTCGAGCAAGAATGTACACTAAATATATATATATACATGTATAAATACATCCACTATCATATAATGGCCTCTAGGGCATACATATATCCAACAATCTCCCACTTGCACTAAGGCCAGTTATTGGTGTAGGGTTCCTAGGCACACTAATGAGGTCTCACAAGGCATCAACCATGCCAAATTCAAAAATTTCCTGTGCCGAGAAACCCTAATATAGATCGTTGACTAGAGATTAGGCGAAACATGCAAGTACTAAACAACTTTACTGCTAAGTGAAAGAGACTACAACCTTTGTAGATCCGGTCCTCCACTTCCTTAGCTCCGTGATGATGTCCCTCCGCTGCGATCATCGGATCCCGGACTCTAGCGATGGTTTCGTCGAAGAAATGATCGGGCTAGGTCGTCGACTACGATGCCGAAGATGATCTACGTCGAGGCAACTCAAGATCAAGCTCCAACTTCACCAAGTCAAGAAACTTGTGAAGAAAACACCCCATATACTACTTGGCAAGTGGTAGAGAATGAAGAAATAGGAAGTGGGTTCACTTTGGATTTGGATTTCTCACTTGGAATCATCACTTAGACATTTTCAAGCATGCTTTTCTTTTTCTCCATGAAGAAGAAGAAGAAGATGATAGAAAAAGAATTATTCACTAAAACAAAATCAAGTGATGGTTATCATTTTGTAACCATGGGTGAGTGTAGAGAATCAACTAGGGTTAAGTTGAATGGTTAGGTTAAAGGAAAGAAACAAAATGGTCAAGCTTTCAAACCTTCATGAAGTTTCAACAAAAGAACAAAACAAGCCACCATTTCATTTATCTTTCCAAAAGAATAAATAAATAAATAAAAACCTAACCATTTACTTAAACATGGTTTAATCAACACAAACCCAAGTTTACATGTATCATCAAACATGATACAAACTAGTGCACAAACATATATCATATATACAATGTGCACATTAAAGTGAGATAATCAATCTTAAGTGAACAAATACTAGTTAATGCAAAGTAATATATCAAATATATAATTATACATTAAATCATTAAATCAACACTTGATTTAACGATCCGGTCATATCGCATATGACCGACTAATATCCAATGTATCGACTAATCGAATCAATCCTTGATTCGATAACTAGGTTATATCGCATAGAACCAATCGATACATTCATCGCGAGAATAGAATACGGTATCACATATACGCATTATTCTCGGTCCCGCACATATCTCATATGCGCTCCTATTTCGTTTCGCTTGAGCCAGGAAACCTCTGTGTAGGACTCTAAAGACTCGTCAATACGCCGGCAGCAGGTGATGATCATATCAAACACCCACAAGCCGCAAGCGGTCTGCTAAACGTAACGGCCACCCGGGTATTGAGCGATCAGAAGATCTACGAGCAAGCCCGCTCACACTCCTGTGAATCCAACCAGTAACACTTACCGTACAGTCCGGTCTGATCGTCTGATATGTCGCATATCTTACCTAGGGGTGGTAAACGTCAGACCCCAGTAGCTCGATAAGTCGTTTCGATATGAGGTCTATAACAGTTCGAGAAACTACTGATAACACTTACCAGTAAATCTCAGCAACCCTGGCCAGGGATTTCCGGTTATAGCCAATCGAACACAACGCAACATCAACTCCCTATACCGGGAGAGACGAATCCCCTCCTATCGCTCATTGCCTCCATGTGATTCGGGACTGTACCCAAAAGCCACCGTTTTGCACGCCCTCTTGGATGTGGTAAGGTGGAAATCAAAGCACAGTGGGAATCACACAAGACTCTATGACGATCTCGGGTCTACAGACTAACCTGTACCAGTGTCACCAGAGAACTGCCATCTGACGTAAGGTATAATACCATCTAGGAGTTCTCGGCGAGTCCGTCCAGTGTACCCAGTCTCCACTGAGCACCCGTATATCATCTCTGATGTCAAACACCAATGTATATGGGATCATCCATCGCCCATCTGTATGGGTCGAGAAGGTATACGCTAGTCTACTCTGGTATATCGATGCCCTGTCTCGATACACCCACGACTAGGGACCTTGAAGGATGTACTTATGGACTACCATGTCCCCACTAGTATGATCCTCATCATAGTCCAGGTAGTCAAGTACACATCCTAAGGGCTTTACTAACATGTAACAGAGAGACAATCAGTATACACGTTAAGGTAAAGAGTAACCAGATAGCATACTATCATGTCGAGCAAGAAAGTCCTCCCTATATATGTCCCAACATCCACTATAATGTACATCCTATGTACAGTAATGGCCTCTAGGGCATACATATAACTAACAATCTCCCACTTGCACTAGGGCCATCTGTAGCAGTAGTTGTAGTATCTCATACTCAACCATCCTATAAAAGTCTCTCTCTGGGAAAAGGCCTTTGTGAGTGGATCCGCCGTGTTGTCCTCTGAGTCTACTCTCCTAACCTCGATCTCCTTGGAGATCAACCATCTCCATGATCAGGTGACACTGCCTTAGATTATGTCTGGATCACTGTTGGGACGGGCGTTCCTTGGCATAAGCCACAACTCCATTGTCACACAATTGGAGGAACTAAGTTCATCTCATGAACTAATATACACCCAGACAACCTCTTTGGTAGCATCTTAAGTAGCGATGTATCCAGCCTTTATCGTCTAGTAAGCCACAGTATCTAGCTTGGAACTCTTCCAACATACCGTCCCTTTACTGAGGGTAAAGACAATGCCTTTGACTGACTTTCAGTCTTCCTTATCACCCTGGAACACTTCCAGTGATTCTCCCCAGGACCAATTGATACCATCTCACTACAACTAGTGAGTATCCTAATTTCCAATTAGATCTATCTCATAGATCCAAAACCTAGGATTTAGTAGGTATTACTTTGATCCTATATGGAGAATCATTGTGATAAGTGGAGATTGACCGAGCGTAGCATAGGAAACTCCTTCCCTATCAAGAGTATGTCATCTACGTACTCTACGAGGATCACCACCATACTCCCTACTACCTTTTTGTATATACAAGGTTCATCTACCATTTTGATGATGTCAAACTCTTTGACTAACACATCAAAACAGACGTTCCAACTCCGCGATACCTGCTTTATCACATAAAACATCTTGCACACGTTTCCGATTGCTCCCACTGTTTACGAAGCCCTCTGGCTGTGTACTTATAGACGTTCTCTTCTAAAATATCATTTAGAAAAGCAGTCATGGCACCCAACCGCCAGATATCGTAGTCATGGTATGTAGCCATGGCAAGTAGGATCTGGATGGAATTAACCATAGCCACTGGAAAAAAAAAATTCATCATTATCCACGCCTGGTCGATGACGAAAAACCTTTAACAAGTCTAGCTTTGAAAGTCTCAATTTTTCCATCTAAACCAAGTAATCTTCTCAAGATATACTTGCTCCTGATGGGGATTTAACCCTTCAGATATAGCAAACAAAGTCCATACTTTGTTGGTGTATAAGGATTCCATCTCAGATCGATAAACATCCAGCCATTCTTACAGAGTCTCACTCCTGATGGCCAGCTCGAAACTAGTTGGGTCATCATCTCATGATGCAATCCTCGCTCCCACTGTCATAGAGAAACAGAAGTAACTCTCAGGTGGGTGAGGAACCCTACTAGATCGGCGGAGAGGCTGAGGTTCGTTGGTTACTATTGAATCCTTCGGTTCTACCAAATCATCAGCTGCAATTTGTGTAGCTGGAACATTTCCAGTTCTACATAACAGACCTTGCCTCGAGCTTGTCCGGATTTTTCTTTTAGACATTGGCCGGACAACCCTAAATCTTAACAAACTTAAGATATGGGTTCTTCCCTTTCCATATCTCATATGAAGTGGTAGGCAACTGATTTGATCGGAACCCTTTTCAATAGGTATACATCTTCATAAGTGCATAACTCCCTAAAGGAAATAGGTAAATCAGCAGTACTCATCATAGAGCACACCTTATCATATAGGGTGTGATTGCTCCGCCCCGATATACCATCGTGCGGTGGTGTATACGGAGGAGTAATGCTGAGAGAGAATCTGATTCTCCTTTAGAATAGTCCAGGAATTCCATGCACAAGTATTCTCCTTCCTGATCTCATCATAGGACATAATACTTATACCCGTATTTTGGTTCTCTACTTCTCAATCATATTCTGTGAATATCTCAAAAGGTTCGGACTTGTGTTTCAACAGGAACATATGTCTGAATCTTGAGAGATCATCAGAGAATGTAATGAAGTACAAAGAACCGGTCTTGGCATGTGTAGACAGGGGACCTATATACATCAACATGTATCATCCCAAAAGTTCACTAACTCTTTCTCTGTTTCCAATAAACAGAGCTATGGTCATCTTATCTCTGTGACATGACTGGCAAGTTTCATAAGATGTAAATTCAAACTAATTTAAATATGCATCTTAATGTAACTTCAGCTAGTCGGGTCGCATTGATATGACCTAGTCTACAATACCTCAAGAAGGATCCGTTCATTTCTGAACATTTCTTCTTGTGTGTGTTCCGTATACTAAGAACTGTAGTTTGATTTAGAACTCCAATGCTTTTAGATAACGTGCCTGGACCGATCAACTTTTGCTATAGGAAATGTTCAAAACATTATCCAACAATACAAAATTTTATCATTTCTTTACTAATAAAAAGACTGATATGATTTTGTATATCAGGTTCGGTATCTAATAACATTTTTTCAGAATCAATGTATTTGGAATACAGGGTGACAGTGACCAACAGACTTGGCTGCAACACTTGCCCCGTTTTCTGTCTCATGAAACTTATCACCCGTTCTCAATTCTCTGCCTTTCTGTAGCCCTATGTAACAGATTACATATCTGGGATCCTGATCTGGTATCATATACCCAGGACGCAGAGGATATTGAGAAACAGTTCTGTGTAACGAACACACCCGAAGAAGATGCATCATATGCACTTTCTTCGTTTGGGCGGCATGGGAATCTTGGATTCCCCTATTTCCTGCTCTTTCTTATAACAATTATAAGTTGGAGCGGGACCAACGTTCCCCAGCTCAGTATAACAAGCGGGTTCGGTCAATATATCAATTTTATTATCTTGATTAAGGCTTGACATGGTCGCTACCTGGAGAGAGAGAGAAGAAAACACTCAGCGTATGCTCTTGCAAGATCAGATTGGTTATATATTTTATCTAATCAGGATGGCTCCCACTGTTTTTATCAAATCTTCCTTCAAACCCTAAAGGGAAAGACTAGCCGAGATTAATTACACGCTACAAGTTCACCAATCTTTCAGCCAGGCCAGTGTCGGTACTTTGAGGGGGGTCCCCCGTGCTTTCGCACGAACCTAATTAATGTAAACCTCGTTTTCCCAGAGGCGTAACCCTATTGACACCTTTCTAGACACCTACTTGATCGGCTAATTGTAATGTGTAAAATTCTCCCAGGAGTAACTCTTACTCACAGCAGGTATCGGGATCCAACTATCTCATAGAAGGTATGCAATCTCATTGCAAATTTCAACACTTGAAATTCCCGATAATTTTGCCCCTAGCATCCTATGACCTTGACGAAAGCCAACAAACCATAGGGTACTAGTCAAGTTCAACCCGTCATTTCCTGATTGAATTAAACCCACCCGCACGACCCTTGACGAATGCCAACAAAGCCGCACGACTACCCTAATCCAATCGCATCATATGCAGCAGATAAGCAGCATATAGCTACCGCACACTACACCTTGACGAAAGCCAACAAATGTAGCACGAATACTATATACAACTTATCTGAAATGACGGAGGGCTACGACAGGTTTTTCTGAAAACCTATTTCGTAATGAACTTGATATCGTTGTAGAATCAAATGATTTTGAAATGGAGTGCTTTTTGAGGCTTTTCTAGTTTTGCTAAAGGGGGTACTCTCGGTGAAGGGATCGTGGACCCTTTCCTCGTCGAATGAGGTGCGGGATATATCATATATATCACTGTGCAATGCAGAAACTATAGAAGCAATCAAAAGACAAACCGAGTGTGCAGCATCTGCCAGTTATTGCTAAAGGGGTCACTCCCGGTGAAGGGATCTCGGCCCTTTTCTCATCGAATAAGGTGCAGGATGTTCTATAAGGAACACCGCGATGCAAAGCAAGAACTGTAGCTACCTGTTTTATTTTGAAATTCGATTCCACAACATCTTTAGGTTTCTTTTTCTTTCATTAATCACATTAATGAAGTCCCATCATTTAAGTTACCTAAACATCACAGATAAATACGACGTACACTTATGCCATCCGCATTCGCCTCGATGTCCCCTCGTGCATCGTTAGGTTAGGTAACTAACGACAGAGCGGGGCAGGGCTAGCGCGGGTGTAAAACATAAGTAACGTCTATATAATATATCATATATACTATATACAGTATTTATCACAGAACATGAAATGATCACATCACAGATATCGCAGCAGAAGAATCATATGAAACATTGGATATACTAGGACGTCCGTATTTTCAATACGAGCCAGTATAAAACACGGATTCCACGGTCGCGATGAATAGCCAAACCCACACCCCTAGACCCCTACGAGAGCGGCAAGCAGCCCTACCAATTCTAGAGTTAGGAGACCCGGACTCGACTCCTCGAGTTGGTCTCCCACTGGACTCCAGAACCCGGTTACTTGTGCTCCCCTCCTTGGGTCTATCCTAGTGCGGAAAAGTAAATAATATACAATGGGTGACATCTTCCGCAACCTGGAAGTGCCCCAATAAAGGAATATTACATACAAGTTTTTTACATGAATGAAAATAAAAACTCTCATCTCACATAAAAACCCCGGCTATTCAAACACGACGATCCAATATAACATATCCAGCAACACATAACATCACATGTCATCAACGTAAGTAAATATGCGCATCCCAATTGTCGTTGACATATAGCAACGAAACCGGCGATATCACATATTACACTTATGGTCACAGAAAAGTAAGTGTAAAACTACAACAGTTGGAATCCGCAAACTCTTTAGACATCGCATGCCTAACTCAAATGAATTCCTTAGACATCGCATGCCTAACAATTATAAACCCCGCATTTTAGTCTCATTATCGAAAACACTTTTCAATATCAAGTCGGGCAATTCAACAAGATTCCCGACATTCTGATCGAATCCTCGTCGCAAACTTTAGTAGGCGGCCGCACCCCCGATGCCGTCCACGAAGTGCACCAAGGCGGAACACCGCTGCCGCGAGCACCCGAACGGATGCTTTCGGCGACGGGGTTCTCCTACAGTCACTCGGTCGGGGCTAAGGGGTGTAGCTGTCTATTAAGTTTATCGGCGAATATCCGCGTACGCTACGTGATTGCGACGGACTTTTGATCACGTCAAAATTCCGTGGCAACCGATCATTTGAGACTAAAGTGCTATGTTTATAACATCCATATTAGTTATCTCATAACTACTTATGAATTCCAAATATTGTATTCCATTCCAGATAAATAGAAAATGTTAAACTTTCCGATCGAACATTCAAACACCCAAGTTTTCCCAAAACAGCTCAACACATGAAATAGGTTTAAGAACATTCACTTCATGCCACAGTAGCGACGGTCTAGCCGTAGAAGGGTCAAGCAAACGTCTCACATGTGGCACGCCGTACTGCCCCAAACCCAAAGGTTCAAAGGGCAGTTCAAGACGGTCACATAATCGAGTTAAGGTTTGTTGTCTTCTAGAGAGACCATCGCGTTACTTGCACTACTTAGAACGTCTTTAAACCACGGAAAAATCCAACACTTGGAAATTTCCGGGCAGGGGAAAAATTGGGTATTTTTATCCGGTCGAACTTTTTAACATATTCAAAAATTATCCGGAAAATCACATAGACGCGGTTAAAGTTTCCGATCGAATTATCGAATCCTCAAAAGACCCCAGATTACTCAACTCATGAGTGAAGATTAAAATTACCCAAAAAACACAGGATTCCAATATAAACATTACTGTGCAAATTTTAGAGGGTGACGTCACAAAATGGCGGTGGAACCGCTGCACGAGCCAGGCTCGTGCCGCGGTTCCGCGGCGCTGGCTCGTGCCGCGGTTCCACGGCGGTTTGAGCTCCATACAGTGTCGTTTTGCACAGTTATTCTTATAATTTCCTGCTTATTTTTCTGCATATTTTTAATATGGAAAAATCCCAGATTTCAAAAATTGTACAGAGAAGGGGTCGGATTAGGGTTTCGTGTTTCGATCGGACTTCTAACATCGTCTACGCATCGCCTAAGGCTCTAGCTAGGCTCTGATACCACTGTAGGGTTCTTAGGCACACTAATGAGGTCTCACAAGGCATCAACCATTCCAAATTCAAAAATTTCCGGTGCCGAGAAACCCTAATATAGATCGTTGACTATAGATTAGGCGAAACATGCAAGTAGTAAACAACTTTACTTCTAAGTGAAAGAGACTACAACCTTTGTAGATCCGGTCCTCCACTTCCTTAGCTCCATGATGATGTCCCTCCGCTGCGATCATCGGATCCCGGACTCTAGCGATGGTTTCGTCGAAGAAATGATCGGGCTAGGTCGTCGACTACGATGCCGAAGATGATCTACGTCGAGGCTACTCAAGATCAAGCTCCAACTTCACCAAGTCAAGAAACTTGTGAAGAAAACACCCTATACTACTTGGCAAGTGGTAGAGGATGAAGAAATAGGAAGTGGGTTCACTTTGGATTTGGATTTCTCACTTGGAATCATCACTTAGACATTTTCAAGCATGCTTTTCTTTTTCTCCATGAAGAAGAAGAAGAAGATGATAGAAAAAGAATTATTCACTAAAACAAAATCAAGTGATGGTTATCATTTTGTAACCATGGATGAGTGTAGAGTATCAACTAGGGTTAAGTTGAATGGTTAGGTTAAAGGAAAGAAACAAAATGGTCAAGCTTTCAAACCTTCATGAAGTTTCAACAAAAGAACAAAACAAGCCACCATTTCATTTATCTTTCCAAAAGAATAAATAAATAAATAAAAACCTAACCATTTACTTAAACATGGTTTAATCAACACAAACCCAAGTTTACATGTATCATCAAACATGATACAAACTAGTGCACAAACATATATCATATATACAATGTGCACATTAAAGTGAGATAATCAATCTTAAGTGAACAAATACTAGTTAATGCAAAGTAATATATCAAATATATAATTATACATTAAATCATTAAATCAACACTTGATTTAACGATCCGGTCATATCGCATATGACCGACTAATATCCAATGTATCGACTAATCGAATCAATCCTTGATTCGATAACTAGGTTATATCGCATACAACCAATCGATACATTCATCGCGAGAATAGAATACGGTATCACATACACGCATTATTCTCGGTCCCGCACATATCTCATATGCGCTCCTATTTCGTTTCGCTTGAGCCAGGAAACCTCTGTGTAGGACTCTAAAGACTCGTCAATACGCCGGCAGCAGGTGATGTTCATATCAAACACCCACAAGCCGCAAGCGGTCTGCTAAACGTAACGGCGACCCGGGTATTGAGCGATCAGAAGATCGACGAGCAAGCCCGCTCACACTCCTCTGAATCCAACCAGTAACACTTACCGTACAGTCCGGTCTGATCGTCTAATATGTCGCATATCTTACCTAGGGGTGGTAAACGTCAGACCCCAGTAGCTCGATAAGTCGTGTCGATATGAGGTCTATAACAGTTCGAGAAACTACTGATAACACTTACCAGTAAATCTCAGCAACCCTGGCCAGGGATTTCCGGTTATAGCCAATCAAACACAGCGCAACATTAACTCCCTATACCGGGAGAGACGAATCCCCTCCTATCGCTCATTGCCTCCATGTGATTCGGGACTGTACCCAAAAGCCACCGTTTTGCACGCCCTCTTGGACGTGGTAAGGTGGAAATCAAAGCACAGTGGGAATCACACAAGACTCTATGACGATCTCGGGTCTACAGACTAACCTGTACCAGTGTCACCAGAGAACTGCCATCTGACGTAAGGTATAATACCATCTGGGAGTTCTCGGCGAGTCCGTCCAGTGTACCCAGTCTCTACTGAGCACCCGTATATCATCTCTGATGTCAAACACCAATGGATATGGGATCATCCATCGCCCATCTGTATGGGTCGAGAAGGTATACGCTAGTCTATTCTGGTATATTGATGCCCTGTCTCGATACACCCACGACTAGGGACCTTGAAGGATGTACTTATGGACTACCATGTCCCCACTAGTATGATCCTCATCATAGTCCAGGTAGTCAAGTACACATCCTAAGGGCTTTACTAACATGTAACAGAGAGACAATCAGTATACACGTTAAGGTAAAGAGTAACCAGATAGCATACTATCATGTCGAGCAAGAAAGTCCTCCCTATATATGTCCCAGCATCCACTATAATATACATCCTATGTACAGTAATGGCCTCTAGGGCATACATATAACTAACAATCTCCCACTTGCACTAGGGCCATCTGTAGCAGTAGTTGTAGTATCTCATACTCAACCATCCCATAAAAGTCTCCTTCTGGGAAAAGGCCTTTGTGAGTGGATCCGCCGTGTTGTCCTCTGAGTCTACCTTCCTAACCTCGATCTCCTTGGAGATCAACCATCTCCTGATCAGGTGACACTGCCTTAGATTATGTATGGATCACTGATGGGACGGGCGTTCCTTGGCATAAGCCACAACTCCATTGTCACACAATAGGAGGAACTAACTTCATCTCATGAACTAATATATACCCAGACAGCCTCTTTGGTAGCATCTTAAGTAGCGATGTATCCAGCCTTTATCGTCCAGTAAGCCACGGTATCTAGCTTGGAACTCTTCCAACATATCGTCCCTTTACTGAGGGTAAAGACAATTCCTTTGACCGACTTTCAGTCGTCCTTATCACCCTGGAACACTTCCAGTGGATCCACGGCATTATTCTTTGTGTCTACTCTCCTAATCTCGATCTCGCGGCGATCTACAATCTCCCGGATCAAATGAAAGCGCCTCAGGATGTGTCTGGATCGCTGATGGGACCTGGGCTCCTTGGCTAACGCCATAGCCCCTTTATTATCACAATACAATGGTATTGGATCAATAATGGTTGGACCTACTCCTAGCTCCGAGACGAACTTCCTCATCCAGACGGCTTCCTTGGCGGCATCCTTTGCAGCAATGTACTCAGCCTCCATCGTAGAGTCTGCAACGGTATCCTGTTTGGAACTCTTCCAACTTACCGCCCCTCCATTGAGGGTAAATACAAACCTTGAGATAGATTTGTTGTCGTCCTTATCGCTTTGGAAGCTCGAATCGGTAAAGGCCTCCATTTGGAGATCTCCATTACCATACACCAAGAACAATTCTTTAGTCCTTCGTAAGTACTTAAGAATGTTCTTCACAGCTATCCAGTGATTCTCCCCTGGGTTGGATTGATACCTGCTTACTACACTAAGTGCATAAGCTACATCTGGGCGTGTACATAACATCGCATACATTATAGATCCTACTGCCGAAGCATAGGGTATAATGCTCATGCGAGCTCTCTCTTCATCGGTCTTTGGGCAAGAGTCCTTGGAGAGAGTGACCCCATGGCAAGCGGGTAAGGCACCCCGCTTGGAGTCTTCCATACTAAACCTTTTTAGGATGGTGTTGATGTACCTGGTTTGGGACAATCCCAATAACCTTTTGGATCTATCCCTATAGATCCTAATGCCTAGAATGTATGTGGCATCACCCAGGTCCTTCATGGAGAACCTTAGTGATAAGAAATATTTGACCAACTGTAGCATAGGAATGTCATTTCCTATCAGAAGAATGTCATCCACGTACAATACGAAGAATGTGACAGCTCTCCCTACAGCCTTCTTATAAACACAAGGTTCATCTGGATTTTTGATGAAATCAAACTCTTTGATAACATCATCGAAACAGATGTTCCAACTCTGTGATGCTTGCTTTAACCCATATATGGATTTAAGCAATCTACATGCTTTCCTGCGGCTCACACTGTCAATGAAGCCCTCTGGCTGATCCATATAAACGCATTCTTCTAAATCTCTATTTAGAAATGCCGTTTTAACGTCCATCTGCCAGATTTCATAGTCGTATTGAGCAGCAATAGCAAGTAGGATCCGAATGGATTTAAGCATGGCTACGGGCGAAAAAGTCTAGTCATAGTCCAAACCTGGTCTTTGACGAAAACCCTTCGCCACAAGTCTTGCCTTATAGGTCTCTACCTTCCCATCTACACCAATCTTTCTTTTAAAGATCAATTTGCACCCCACAGGTTTTACCCCAGGGGGTACAACGTCCAAAGTCCATACTTTGTTGGTGTACATAGACTCTATTTCGGATCTCATGGCATCTATCCACTTCACAGAGTCTCCACTCGTGATAGCTTGCTGAAAACTGGTAGGATCATCATCCTCCATGATGCAGTCTTCTCTGTCATCATCAATGAGGAAACCGTAGTACCTCTCCGGTGGGCGAGAAGTCCTACCAGACCTACGGAGTGGCCGAGGTTCCTCAGTTTCTATTGCAACAGCCGGTTCAACCAAGTCGTCATTTGTAGTTTGTGTCTCTAGAACCTCTTCTAGATCCACCACATTGCCATCATCTTTATCTGTGAAAAACTCTTTTTCTAAGAATGTGGCATACTGAGAAACAAACACCTTTTGTTCCTCCTTGTGGTAGAATAGATATCCATAAGAGTTCCTTGGATATCCCACAAAGTTACACATGACTGACCGTGTCTCGAGTTTGTCCGGATTCTGCTTTTTAACATAGGCCGGACAACCCCAAATCTTAATTCTCTTAAGAGATGGTCTTTTCCCATGCCATATCTCATATGGCGTGGTAGACACGGTTTTGGTTGGAACCCTGTTCAGTAGAAACGCTGCAGTCTCCAATGCATGCCCCCAAAATGAGACAGGTAACTCAGCATCACTCATCATGGAATGGACCATATCTAATAGGGTCTGGTTCCGTCGTTCAGACACACCGTTGTGCTGTGGTGTTTAAGGAGGAGTGAGCTGAGAGAGAATCCCATTCTCTTTTAGGAAGTTTGCAAATTCTGTACTGAGGTACTCCCCACCTCGATCTAATCGAAGCATCTTGATACTCAAGCCGGTTTGTTTTTCTACTTCTTGTTTATATTCAGTGAATTTCTCGAAAGCTTCGGATTTGTGCTTTAATAAAAATACATGACCGAATCTTGAGAAATCGTCAGTGAAAGTAATGAAGTAAGAAAAACCGCCTCTAGCCTGTGTAGACATTGGCCCACATACATCGCTATGTATGAGTCCTAGGAGCTCGGTAGCTCTTTCTCCGTGTCCGATAAACGGAGTTTTTGTCATTTTACCCTTGATACAAGACTGGCAAGTCGCATAAGATTTATATTCAAAAGGGTTTAAATATCCATCTTTCTGTAACTTGTTTATTCTTGTTTCGTTAATATGACCAAGTCTACAGTGCCAAAGAAAAGCTTCATTTATTTCTGAAAGTTTTCTTTTATTAGTGTGTTGTATGCTGAAAACTGTGTGTTGATTTAGGACGAATATCCCGTTATTAAGAGTACCATACCCAACCAACATTTGATTCAGGTGAATGTTCATAACATTGTTCTGCAATACAAAATTATATCCGTCATTGTCTAACAAAGAAACAGATATTATATTACAAAGCATACTTGGTACAAAATAACATGGGTTCAAAACCAATATACACCCAGATGGCAACCCCAAGTGATACTCTCCCACTGCGACTGTATGTACATTGGAACCATTTCCAACGCGGAGAGTATGGTCACCTGTCTTCAAAACTTTGCTATTTCTCAGCCCCTGCATAGAATTGCAAATGTGAGAACCTGAACCGGTATCTAATACCCAGGAAGCAGAGTTTATTGAAAAACATTTTTCTGTCACAAACACACCTGAAGCGGAAGCATCCCCATGCTTCTTCTTGAGATTTAAGTACTCGGTACAGCTGCGCTTCCAATGTCCTGTTTTGTGGCATTGAAAACATTCCCCTTTCCCCGATTCTCCAGCTTTGGACTTGTCATTCCCCTTAACCTTTTTAACTCCACCCCTAGGCTTGGTGGGCTTCTTCTTGAGCTTTCCCTTGGCCTTAGCCTTTGGGCGAGAAGAAGAAGATTGCCCAACACTCAAAACGGGAGTTTTCACTGATTTCAGTGTGCTCTCTGCACTCCTTAACATATTAAGGAGTTTAGGTAGTTCCTTCTCCATGTTGTGCATGTTGAAGTTAACTATGAATTGAGCAAAGGTGGAGGGGAGGGACTGCAGAATAATATCCGTATATTGTTCATTGTCCATCGTCCATCCAAGGTCCTCAAGCTCTTCTATGAGAGATATCATCTTCAGAACATGGTCTCCTACTGGTGTGCCAGGGGCCATTCGCATCTGAAACAATTTCTTTGATGGTTCGTATCGTAATACGCGGGATTGCTCTCCATACAACTCCATTGTATGGAGGAATATGGCTTGAATGTCCATATTCTCGTGCTGCTTTTGATGTGTGTTGTCCATCGATGCAAGCGCGAGGCATTTGGCCGTGGCACAGTTAGCGTCCCATGTTTTGCGGACTTCAATATCCGCAACTGAGGATTTTGGACCTGGGACGGGCGGGGCTGAAGCCGTGAGGACATATGATACTTTATCATAAGTCAAGGCTATTTTCAGATTCCTCAGCCAGTCTTTATAATTGGTCCCATTCAGTTTATTTTTATCTAGTAGAAGCTTGAGTCCAGTCATTGGTATCTGCCATTAAGAGAGAGAAAAGAATACACTCAGCGAAAGCTCTTGCAAAGATCATATTGGTTATTATCTTGTCTAATCGATGTCTCCCACTGCTTTAATCAAGTTTTTCTTTCAAACCTTAAAAAGAAAACTAGCCAAGATTAATTACAGTCTACAACTTCGCTAACCGTTCAGCAAGGCCAGTGTCGGTACTTGAGGGAGGTTCCCCGTGCTTTCGCACGGACCTAATTAAAGTAAACCTCGTTTTCCCAGAGGCGTAGCCCCGTTAACACCTTTCTAGACACCTAATGAGTTAGCTAATTGTAAACTGCAAAACTCTCCTAGGAGCAACTATTGCCCACAGTGGGATCGGGATCCAACCATCATATGGAAGGTATGCAATCTCATTGCAAATCTCAACACTTGAAATTTCCGATGCGGTTTTTACCCCTAGTATCTATGACTTTAACTATGGTCAACAAATCATAAGTACCAGTCAAGTTCTACCCGTCATTTCTTGATTAATTAGACCCACTCATATGACCTTTAACTATGGTCAACAAAGTCGCATGAATGTCCTAATTAATCTGCATCATATTTAGTGTGGGAAGACATCACTTAGCTACCGTACACTACGCCTTAACTATAGTCAACAAACGTAGCACGAATACTAAGTACTCTACTTACTAAAATGACGGAGGGTTGCGGATGATTTTTAATAAAATCTTTAACGCTTTGAACTTGATATCGTCGTAGAATCAAATGGTTTTCAAAAGGAGTGGCTTGAGCTCCGCAGTTTTGAAATGTAGCTTTTTCATAAAGAGCCGAGTGGTTTTCAAATCCGATTCTACAACATCTTTTTAGGTTTATTTTCTTTACATTAATCATATTAATGTAGTCCCATCATTTAAGTCCTTAAGCCAATCACAGAAAAGAAACGAAAATACAACGTACGCTTATGCCATCCGCATTCGACGCAATGTTCCGTTATGCACCGTTATGTTACTTAACTAACGGCATACCGGGACGGGACTAGCGTGGGTGTAAAACATAAGCAACGTCTACTATATATTTCATATATAATATATCATTCGTCTCAGATATCACAGAACAAAGGCAGCAAAAACACAGATATAATGTGGGATATACTAGGACGTCCGTATTTAGTATTTAGCCAACAATAGAAAATACGGATTCCACAGTCGTGATGAATAGCCAAGCCCACACCCCTAGACCCCTATGAGAGCGCCAAGCGACCCTACCAATCCTGGAGTTTAGGAGACCCGGTCTCGACTCCTCGAGATGGCCTCCCACTGAACCCCTGAACCCGGTCACTTATGCTCCCCTCCTTGGGTCTATCATAATACAGAAAAGTAAATAATATACAACACTGGTGACATCAACCTCAACCCGGAAGTTCCCCAAATAAAAGAATATTACATTACATTTGAATTTTACATGAATGAAAATAAAACTCTCATCTCACATAAAAAAAAACCGGCTATTCAATCGCGACAATCCTGCACATCATATCTCAGCAACACATAATATCATATATCATCAACGTAAGTAAGTATGCATACCCCGATTGTCGTTGATGTATAGCAACGAAAACGACGATAAGCGACATACTACACTTACGGTCACATAAAAGAAAGTGTAAAACTACAATATTTGGAATCCACATTCTCTTTAGACATCGTAAATCCGAAATATCACATACTTCGCATTTCATGCCTAACTATATGAATTCCACATATTGTATCACATTCCAGATAAATAGACAGTATTAAACTTTTCGATCGAATAATCAAATACCCAAAATTTCCTAAAGCTCAACACTTGAGCGGAGTTCAAAAAACCCGG
Organism: Agapanthus africanus; assembly: GCA_030015575.1. Classification (NCBI taxonomy): domain Eukaryota; kingdom Viridiplantae; phylum Streptophyta; class Magnoliopsida; order Asparagales; family Amaryllidaceae; genus Agapanthus; species Agapanthus africanus. Next base: position 275,011,898 of record JASDDO010000012.1, read on the forward strand.
AATATGTCACAGTAGCAGCGGTCCATCCGTAGAACGGTCAAGCCAACGCCTCACATGTGGCACGCCATACTGCCCCAAACCCTAAGGTTTAGAGGCAGTTCAGACGGTCACATAATCGAGTTAAGGTTTGTGTTCTTCTAGAGGGTCCACCAATTAACTTACACGTATTTCCGAAAGATTTAAACCCGAGAAAAAATCAACACTTGAAAATTTTTCGTGCCGGGAAAAGGTGAGTTAATGATATACGTTCGAACTTTTTAATACTTTCTAAATTATCCGGAAAAAAAATGGCACGAAATTAAAATTCCGATCGAATCACCGAATCCAAAACAATCCCCAGAACAATCAACACTTGAATTAGATTAAAAATACCCAAAAATATATACAACCAGGTAGGAACATTATTGTGTGAAAACGAGGCAATGATTCATCTGTACGGGCGCGGATCCACGGCCCAAGCAAGTTCTGGCCGCGGTTCCGCGGCGGAATGTAAGGATTATTGCTTCGTTTTTTTTACAGTAATTCTTATATTCGCCTGCTGAATTTTTTAAGTATTTTTAATACTGGAAAAACACAGTTTTAAAAAATTGTCCAGAGAAGGGTTAAAAATCTGTATTTTTGGTTCGATCGGAGTTTTAACTTCGCTAAAGCATCGCCTAAAGCTCTAGCTTGGCTCTGATACCAATGTTAGGTTTACCTAGCACCTCATGAAGGGTTTGGAAGCATCACATGTCTCAAAATCAAATTTTTAAGGTGCTAAGTGAACATACAAAGAATCATCACTAGAAATTTAGGGTTTCTTAACATAGACATCATCACAAGTAATAAAAGCTAGGGTTTCGAGAATACAACCTTTGTAGCTCCCTACGCTAGACTCCTTGGCTACTTGAGGGTTGGAAAAAGTCCGCTTGAGATCCTCTAGGTCCACGATGATCCACCCGGAGTCCTCTTTGTCCAAGCTTGAAACTTCACAAGATCAAGAGATGAAATGGAAGCTAAACACTCTTCACTAATGGACAAGACTAGTATAGAATGGTGTTGTGGTTGGTTTTCTCACTTCAAAATCCTAACTTGTTAACTCTTTTTCTCACTTGAGAGAACTAGAGAGCAAGAGAGAAAGGAGGAAGAAGATGATAGCTTTTGAACTCAAGATAATGATAAGCTTGTAAAGAAAATGAGAAAATGAAAATATATATATTTTCACTCTCTCATTCTAAACCATGGTTGTAAAATATCTTAGATATTTTGTTTTGAACAAAAATGACCATAGAAAATGAATCATGGTTAATACAAGGGGTTAGTGTAAGAATAATAAAATAAACCATGAAACAATTTCCATTTCATTTTCCTTTTCCAAATAAATAATATCCATATATTTTACATATAATGTGAGTCTTATATTGCCACCATCTACTATATCAACAACCATGATAACCATCATGTATGCATGTATGTGTGCATGCACATCCTATGTGCATGAATGAGAATGAATGCATACATGCATGCATACAACATAAAGACAAGAAAGGATTTCAAGTGAGAAACTAATGGTCAATGATAAATCAACACTTGATTTAGCAACCCGGTCGTATCACATACGACCCGACCAAAAGCAAGCCGCCCGATAAATATACGGTATCTCATACGCGCATTTTAACCGGGTCCACGCGCATATCGCATATGCGCTTTACATCGTTTCTCCTGGACTAGGTAACTCCATTGTGGGACTCTAAGACTCGTCAATACGCCGGCAGTGGGTAGTGATCATATCAAGCACCCCCAAGCCGTAAGCGGTGAGCTAAACGTAACGGCCACCCGGGTATTGAGCGATCAGAAGAAAACAAGCGAACCTGTTACAACTCCCGTCGAGCCAACCGGCAACACTACCGTACAGTCCGGTCTCTTCGTCAGATATGCTGCATATCGAGTCTAAGGATGGTAACGTCGACCCCAATAACTCAATAAGTCGTGCCGATGAATGGTCTATAACAGATCAAGAAACTACTGATAACACTTATCAGTAAATCTCAACAGCCCTGGCCAGGGACTTACTGATATAGCCAGTTGAGCACAGCACATCATCAACTCCCAATACTGGGAGAGACGAAACCCCTCTTATCGCTCATCGCCTTCATGTGTCTCGGGAATGTACCCAATGGCCACCTTTTTGCACGACTCGGCAAAGCCGTGGTAGGGTGGTAAACAAAGTACAGTGGGAGAACACACAAGACTCTATGACGATCTCGGGTCTACAGACTAACCTGCACCAGTGTCACCTGAGAACTGCTATCCGACGATAGATATAATTCCATATAGGAGTTCTCGGTGAGTCTGTCCAGTGTACCCAGTCACCACTGAGCACCTGTATACGATCTTGATGTCAAACATCGATGAATGTGGGAACATCCATCGCCCATCATATGGGTCTAGTATCATATACGCTAGTCTACTCTGGTATATGTAGGGTTCCTAGGCACTCTAGTGAGGTCCCACAAGGCATCAACCATGCCAATTTCAAAATATCTAGGTGCCAAGAAACCCTAGAACGGATCGTTGGCTAGAAATCTAGGCGAAAACGAAATCTAGTTAACACTTAACTAAAGTTTAAACGGAAATACAACCTTTGTAGATCCGGTGCTCCACCTCCATAGCTCCGCAACGAAGTCCCTTCGCTGTCCAAATGAATTCCCGGGCTCTAGCGTCGGCTTCGTCGGAGAAATGGCGAGCTAGGTCGTCGATGTCCATGCCGAAGATGATCTACGTCGAGGCATCGCTAAATCAAGCTCCACCTTCACCAAGTCATGAAAACTTGTGAAGGAAACACACTCTACTACTTGGCAAGAGGTAGAGGATGAAGAAATAGGAAGTGGGTAGACTTTAGAATTGGATTTCTCACTCATTTCCATCAATCACCATTGATGGAGCTTGCTTTCTTCAAGTGAAGAAAGGAAGAAGAAGATAGAAATTGTTATAATAAGTTAATTAGAAAATAGAAATTAAAAGAATACTTATCATAATCAACCATGGTTAAGTGTAGAGACTAAACTCAAGTTAAGTGAATGGTTAGGTTAGGTATGAAGACAAAAATGGTGACTAAGTCAAAGCTTCATGAAGCTTCAACATAAATCCAAATTAGCCACCATTTTCCTTTTGCCAAAAATGTATAAACAAATAAATGAATAAGTAAAAACCCTAATCATCCACTTAACCATAGTTTAATACTTTACACTTAACCAAAAAGCATGTATCATCAAACATGATACAATCATGTGCACAAAATCATATCGCATATGCAATGCGCACACCCGAGTGAGAATATCCATTTAAAGTGAACCGATACTAGTTAATGCAAAGTAATATATCAAATATATAATTATACATTAAATCATTAAATCAACACTTGATTTAACGATCCGGTCATATCACATATAACCGACTAGTATCCAATGTATCGGTTTATCGAATCAATCCTTGATTCGATAACTAGGTTATATCGCATACAACCATTCGATACATTCATCGCGAGAATAGAATACGGTATCACATACACGTATTATTCTTGGTCCCGCACATATCTCATATGCGCTCCTATTTCGTTTCGCTTGAGCCAGGAAACCTCTGTGTAGGACTCTAAAGACTCGTCAATACGCCGGCAGCAGATGATGATCATATCAAACACCCACAAGCCGCAAGCGGTCTGCTAAACGTAACGGCCACCCGGGTATTGAGCGATCAGAAGATCGACGAGCAAGCCCGCTCACACTCCAGTGAATCCAACCAGTAACACTACCGTACAGTCCGGTCTGATCGTCTGATATGTCGCATATCTTGCCTAGGGGTGGTAAACGTCAGACCCCAATAGCTCGATAAGTCGTGTCGATATGAGGCTCATAACGGGTCGAGAAACTACTGGTAACACTTACCAGCAATTCTCTGATCAGCCCTGGCCAGGGACTTCCTGTTATAGCCAATCGAACACAGTGCAACATCAACCCCCTATACCGGGAGAGACGAATCCCCTCCTATCGCTCATTGCCTCCATGTGACTCGGGACTGTACCCAAAAACCACCGTTTTGCATGCCCTCTTGGACGTGGTAAGATGGAAATCAAAGCACATTGGGAACCACACAAGACTCTATGACGATCTCGGGTCAACAGACTACTCTGTACCAGTGTTACCAGAGAACTGCCATCTGACGTGAGGTATAATACCATCTGGGAGTTCTCGGCAAGTCCGTCCAGTGTACCCAGTCTCCACTGAGCACCCGTATATCATCTCCGATGTCAAACACCAATGGACATGGGATCATCCATCGCCCATCTGTATGGGTCGAGAAGGTATACGCTAGTCTACTCTGGTATATCGATGCCCTGTCTCGATACACAATGACTAGGGACTTTGAAGGATGTACTTATAGACTACCATGTCCCCACTAGTATGATCCGCATCATAGTCCAGGTAGTCAAGTACACATCCTAAGGGCTTTACCAACATGTAACAGAGAGACAATCAGTATACACGTTAAGATAAAGTTCAACTAGATAGCATACTATCATGTCGAGCAAGAAAGTCCTCCCTATATATGTCCCAGCATCCACTACAATATACATCTAATGTACAGTAATGGCCTCTAGGGCATACATATAACTAACAATCTCCCACTTACACTAGGGCTATCTGTAGCAGTGGTTGTAGTATCTCATACTCAACTATCCCATAAAAGTCTCTCTCTGGGAATAGGACTTCGTGAGTGGATCCGCCATGTTGTCCTCTGAGTCTACTCTCCCAACCTCGATCAGCCTGGAGATCAACCATCTCCATGATCAGGTGATACTGCCTCAGAATATGTCTGGATCACTGATGGGACCTGTGTTCCTTGGCATAAGCCACAACTCCATTGTCACACAATGGGAGGAACTTAGTTCATCTCATGAACCAATATACACCCAAACAGCCTCTATGGTAGCATCTTAAGTAGCGATGTATCCTGCCTTTATCGTCTAGTATGTCACGGTATCTAGCTTGGAACTCTTCCAAGATACCGTCCCTTTACTGAGGGTAAAGACAATGCCTGCGACTGGCATTCAGTCGTCTTTATCACTCTGGAACACTTCCAGTGATTCTCCCCAGGATCGATTGATACCATCTCACTACTTCTAGTGAGTATTCTAACACCCAAATAACATCAATCTCATAGATGAAAACTCAGAATTTTAGAGGTATCACTTTAATCCTATTTGGAGGACCATTGTGATAAGCGGAGATTGACCGAGCGTAGCATAGGAAACTCCTTCCCTATCAAGAGTATGTCATCCACGTACTCTACGAGGATCGTCACTATACTCCCTACTACCTTTTTGTTTATACAAGGTTCATCTACCATTTTGATGATGTCAAACTGTTTGACTAACTCATCAAAACAGATGTTCCAACTGCGCGATGCCTGCTTTATCCTATAAAGCATCTTGCACACGTTTCCGCTGCTCCCACTGTTTACGAAGCCCTCTGGCTGTGTACTTACAGACGTTCTCTTCTAAATCAATATTTAGAAAAGCAGTCATGGCACCCAACCGCCAGATATCGTAGTCATGGTATGTAGCCATGGCAAGTAGGATCTGGATGGACTTAAGCATAGCTACTTGAAAAGGTTTCATCATTATCCACAGCTGGTCAATGATGCAAACTTTTAACAAGTCTAGCTTTGAAAGTCTCAACTTTTCCATGTACACCAAGTAATCTTCTCAAGATATACTTGCTCCTGATGGGGATTTAACCCTTCAGATATAGCAACTAAAGTCCATACTTTGTTGGTGTATAAGGATTCCATCTCAGATCGATAAACATCCAGCCATTCTCACAGAGTCTCACTCCTGATGGCCAGCTCGAAACTAGTTGGGTCATCATCTCATGATGTAATCCTCGCTCCCACTGTCATAGAGAAACCGAAGTATCTCTCAGGTGGGTGAGGAACCCTACTAGATCGGCGGAGAGGCTGAGGTTCGTTGGAATCTACTGAATCCTTTGGTTCTGTCAAATCATCAGCTGCAATTTGCATAGCTGGAACATTTCCAGTTCTACATAACAGATCTTGCCTCGAGCTTGTCCGGATTTTGCTTTTAGACAAAGGCCGGTCAACCCCAAATCTTAACTAACTTAAGACATGGGCACTTCCCATTCTATATCACATATGAAGCGGTAGGCAACTGATTTGATTAGAACCCTATTCAATAGGTATGCAACTTCATAAGTGCATAACTCCTAAAAGGAAACAGGTAACTCAGTAGTACTCATCATAGAGCATACCATATCAAATAGGGTGTATTTGCTCCGCCCCGATATACCATCGTGCTATGGTGTATACGGAGGAGTAATGCTGAGAGAGAATCTCATTCTCCTTTAGAATAATCCAGGAATTCCGTGCTCAAGTATTCTCCTCCTTGATCACATCAAAGGACATAATACTTATACCCGTATTTTGGTTCTCTACTTCTATTTTATATTCTGTGAATATCTCAAAAGGTTCGGACTTGTGTTTTAACAGGAACATATGTCTGAATCTCGAGAGATTATCAGAGAATGTAATGAAGTACAAAGAACCAATCCTGGCATGTGTAGACTGGGGACCTAACATACATCAACATGTATCATCCCAAGAGTTCACTAACTCTTTCTCTGTTTCCAATAAACAGAGCTATGGTCATTTTATCTTTGTGACATGACTGGCAAGTTTCATAAGATGTAAATTCAAACTGATTTAAATATGCATCTAAATGTAACTTAGCTAGTCGGGTCGCATTGATATGACCTAGTCTACAATACCTCAAGAAGGATCCGTTCATTTCTGAACATTTCTTCTTGTGTGTGTTCCATATACTAAGAACTGTAGTTTGATTTAGAACATTAATGCTTTTAGATAACGTAGCTGAACCGATCAACTTTTGATATAGGAAATGTTCAAAACATTATCCAACAATACAAAATTATATCCTTTCTTTACTAATAAAGAAACTGATATGATTTTGTATATCAGGTTCGGTATCTAATAACATTCGTTCAGAATCAATGTATTGGTAATAAAGGGTGGCAGTGACCGACAGACTTGGCTGCAACTCTTGCCCCGTTTTCTGCCTCATGAAACTTATCACCCGTTCTCAGTTCTTTACCTGTCTGTAGCCCTATGTAACAGATGACATATCTGGGATCCTGATCCGGTATCATATACCCAGGACATAAAGGACATTGAGAAACAGTTCTGTATAATGAACACACCCGAAGATGATGCATCAACATGCACTCTCTTCATTTGGGCGGCATGAGAATCTTGGTATTCCCCTATTTCCTGCTCTGTCATATAACTATTATAAGTTGGAGCGGGATCAACGTTCCCCATCTCAGTATAACAAGCGGGTTCGGTCAATAATCCGTTTTATTATCTTGATTAAGGCGTGATATGGTCGCTACCAGGAGAGAGAGAGAAGAAAACACTCAGCGTGCGCTCTTGCAAGAATAGATTGGTTATTATTTTATCTAATCAGGATGGCTCCCACTGCTTTTTATCAAATCTTCCTTCAAACCCTAAAAGGAAAGACTAGCCGGGATTAATTACACACTACAAGTTCGCCAATCTTTCAGCCAGGCCAGTGTCGGTACTTTGAGGGAGGTCCCCCGTGCTTTCACACGAACCTAATTAATGTAAACCTCGTTTTTCCAGAGGCGTAACCCCGTTGACACCTTTCTAGACACCTACTTGATCGGCTAATTGTAATGTGTAAAACTCTCCCAGGAGTAACTCTTACTCGCAGCGGGTATCGGGATCCAACTATCTCATAGAAGGTATGCAATCTCATTGCAAATTTCAACACTTGAAATTCCCGATAATATTTTGCCCCTAGCGTGCTTTGACCTTGACGAAAGCCAACAAACCATAGCCCGCTAGTCAAGTTCAACCCGTACATTTCTTGATCGAATTAAACCCACCCGCACGATCCTTGACGAAAGCCAACAAAGCCGCACGACTACCCTAATCCAATCGCATCGTATGCGAGCAGATAAGCAGCATATAGCTACCGCACAGTGCACCTTGACGAAAGCCAACAAATGCAGCACGAATACTATATACAACTTATCTGAAACGACGGAGGGCTACGACAGGTTTTTCTGAAAACCTATTGCGTAATGAACTTGATATCGTTGTAGGATCGAAATAAATTTTGAAATGGAGTGTTTTTGAGGCTTTTCTAGTTTTGCTAAAGGAGTCACTCCCGGTGAAGGGATCGTCGGTCCTTTCCTCGTCGAATGAGGTGCGGGATATATCATATATATCACTGTGCAAAGCAAAAACTCTTAAAAGCAATCAAAAGACAAACCGAGGGTGTAGCATCTGCCAGTTATTGCTAAAGGAGTCACTCCCGGTGAAGGGATCTCGGTCCTTTCCTTATCGAATAAGGTGCAGGATATATCATATATACCGCTGTGCAAAGCAAGAACTGTAGCTACCTGTTTTATTTTGAAATTCGATTCTACAACATCTTAGGTTTCTATTATTTCATTAATCACATTAATGAAGTCCCATCATTTAAGTACCTAAACATCACAGATAAATACGACGTACACTTATGCCATCCGCATTCGCCTCGATGTCCCCTCGTGCACCGTTAGGTTAGGTAACTAACGGCAGAGCGGGGCAGGGCTAGCGCGGGTGTAAAACATAAGTAATGCCTATATAATATATCATATATACTATATACTGTATATATCACAGAACATCACATGATCACATCACAGATATCACAGCAGAAGAATCATATGAAATATTAGATATACTAGGACGTCCGTGTTTTCAATACGAGCCAGTATAAAACACGGATTCCACGGTCGTGATGAATAGCCAAACCCACACCCCTAGACCCCTACGAGAGCGGCAAGCAACCCTACCAATTCTAGAGTTAGGAGACCCGGACTCGACTCCTCGAGTTGGTCTCCTACTGAACTCCAGAACCCGGCTACTTGTGCCCTCCTCCTTGGGTCTATCCTAGTGCGGAAAAGTAAATAATATACAAACGGTGACAACTTCCGCAACCTGGAAGTGCCCTAAATAAAAGAATATTACATACAAGTTTTACATGAATGAAAATGAAAAACACTCATCTCACATAAAAAACCCCGGCTATTCAAACACGACGATCCAATATAACATATCCAGCAACACATAACATCACATGTCATCAACGTAAGTAAATATGCGCATCCCAATTGTCGTTGACATATAGCAACGAAACCGGCGATATCACATATTACACTTACGGTCACAGAAAAGAAAGTGTAAAACTACAACAGTTGGAATCCGCAACCACCTCAGACATCGCATGCCTGACCAAATGAATTACTTAGACATCACATGCCTAACAATTATAAACCCCGCATTTTAGTCTCAAAATCGAAAACTCTTTTCAATATCAAGTCGGGCAATTCAACAAGATTCCCGACATCCTGATCGAATACTCGTCGCAAACTTCAGTAGATGGCCGCACCCCTGACGCCGTCGACAAAGTGCACCAAGGCGGAACACCGCTGCTGCGAGCACCCGAACGGATGCTTTCGGCGACGGGGTTCTCCTACAGTCACTTGGTCGGGGCTATGGAGTGAGGCTGTCTATTAAGTTTACCCGGCGAGTATCCGCGTACGCAACGTGATTGCGACGGACTTTTGATCACATCAAAATTCCGTGGCAACCGATCAAGTGAGACTAAACTGCTATGTTTATAACATTCATTCAGTTATCTCATAACTTATTGTGAATTCCAATTATTGTATCCCATTCCGGATAAATAGAAAATGTCAAACTTTCCGATCGAACAATCGAACACCCAAGTTTTCCCGATACAGATCAACACATGAAACAAGTCTAAAAACATTCAGTTCGTGCCTCAGTACCAACGGTCCAGCCGTAGAAGGGTCAAGCCAACGCCTCACATGTGGCACGCCGTACTGCCCCAAACCCGAAGGTTCAAAGGGCAGTTCAAGACGGTCACATAATCGAGTTAAGGTTTGTTGTCTTCTAGAGGGTCCATTGCGTTACCTGCACTACTTAGAACGTCGTTAAACTACGGAAAAATCCAACACTTGGAAATTTCCCGACAAGGGAAAAGTTGGGTATTTATATCCGGTCGAACTTTTTAACATATTCTAAAATTTATCCGGAAAGCCACAAAGACAAAATTTGATACCCCGATCGAAACACCGAATCCCCAAAACAACTCCAGAAAATTCAACTCTTGAATAAAATTTAAAAATACCCAGAAACTCCAGCATAATATAATAGAAGTTACCGTGCAATCAATTGAGGATGACGTCATCAAAGTGCGGCGGAACCGCCGCAGAAGCCAGGCTTCTGCCGCGCTTCCGCCGCGGTTTGTACTGTTCATGGAAATATTTTTGCGCCGTAATTCTTATAATTCCCTGATGAATTTTCTGCATATTTTTAATTTGGAAAAACTCCAGATTTTAGAAAAAGTCCAGAGAGCTAATTTGGGGTCGGGTTTTGGTTCGATCGGACTTCAAAATCCGTCTAGACTTCGCCTAAGGCTCTAGCTAGGCTCTGATACCACTGTAGGGTTCCTAGGCACTCTAGTGAGGTCTCACAAGGCATCAACCATGCCAATTTCAAAATATCTAGGTGCCGAGAACCCCTAGAACGGATCGTTGGCTAGAAATCTAGGCGAAAAAGAAATCTAGTTAACACTTAACTAAAGTTTAAACGGAAATACAACCTTTGTAGATCCGGTGCTCCACCTCCATAGCTCCGCAACGAAGTCCCTTCGCTGTCCAAATGAATTCCCGGGCTCTAGCGTCGGCTTCATCGGAGAAATGGCGAGCTAGGTCGTCGATGTCCATGCCGAAGATGATCTACGTCGAGGCATCGCTAAATCAAGCTCCACCTTCACCAAGTCATGAAAACTTGTGAAGGAAACGCACTCTACTACTTGGCAGGAGGTAGAGGATGAAGAAATAGGAAGTGGGTAGACTTTAGAATTGGATTTCTCACTCATTTCCATCAATCACCATTGATGGAGCTTGCTTTCTTCAAGTGAAGAAAGGAAGAAGAAGATAGAAATTGTTATGATAAGTTAATTAGAAAATAGAAATTAAAAGAATACTTATCATAATCAACCATGGTTAAGTGTAGAGACTAAACTCAAGTTAAGTGAATGGTTAGGTTAGGTATGAAGACAAAAATGGTGACTAAGTCAAAGCTTCATGAAGCTTCAACATAAATCCAAATTAGCCACCATTTTCCTTTTGCCAAAAATGAATAAATAAACAAATAAATGAATAAGTAAAAATCCTAATCATCCACTTAACCATAGTTTAATACTTTACACTTAACCAAAAAGCATGTATCATCAAACATGATACAATCATGTGCACAAAATCATATCGCATATGCAATGCACACACCCGAGTGAGAATATCCATTTAAAGTGAACCGATACTAGTTAATGCAAAGTAATATATCAAATATATAATTATACATTAAATCATTAAATCAACACTTGATTTAACGATCCGGTCATATCACATATAACCGACTAGTATCCAATGTATCGGTTTATCGAATCAATCCTTGATTCGATAACTAGGTTATATCGCATACAACCATTCGATACATTCATCGCGAGAATAGAATACGGTATCACATACACGTATTATTCTCGGTCCCGCACATATCTCATATGCGCTCCTATTTCGTTTCGCTTGAGCCAGGAAACCTCTGTGTAGGACTCTAAAGACTCGTCAATACGCCGGCAGCAAATGATGATCATATCAAACACCCACAAGCCGCAAGCGGTCTGCTAAACGTAACGACCACCCGGGTATTGAGCGATCAGAAGATCGACGAGCAAGCCCGCTCACACTCCAGTGAATCCAACCAGTAACACTACCGTACAGTCCGGTCTGATCGTCTGATATGTCGCATATCTTGCCTAGGGGTGGTAAACGTCAGACCCCAATAGCTCGATAAGTCGTGTCGATATGAGGCTCATAACGGGTCAAGAAACTACTGGTAACACTTACCAGCAATTCTCTGATCAGCCCTGGCCAGGGACTTCCTGTTATAGCCAATCGAACACAGTGCAACATCAACCCCCTATACCGGGAGAGACGAATCCCCTCCTATCGCTCATTGCCTCCATGTGACTCGGGACTGTACCCAAAAACCACCATTTTGTACACCCTCTTGGACGTGGTAAGATGGAAATCAAAGCATAGTGGGAACCACACAAGACTCTATGACGATCTCGGGTCAACAGACTACTCTGTACCAGTGTCACCAGAGAACTGCCATCTGACGTGAGGTATAATACCATCTGGGAGTTCTCGGCGAGTCCGTCCAGTGTACCCAGTCTCCACTGAGCACCCGTATATCATCTCCGATGTCAAACACCAATGGATATGGGATCATCCATCGCCCATCTGTATGGGTCGAGAAGGTATACGCTAGTCTACTCTGGTATATTGATGCCCTGTCTCGATACACCCACGACTAGGGACTTTGAAGGATGTACTTATGGACTACCATGTCCCCACTAGTATGATCCGCATCATAGTCCAGGTAGTCAAGTACACATCCTAAGGGCTTTACCAACATGTAACAGAGAGACAATCAGTATACACGTTAAGGTAAAGTTCAACCAGATAGCATACTATCATGTCAAGCAAGAAAGTCCTCCCTGTATATGTCCCAGCATCCACTACAATATACATCCAATGTACAGTAATGGCCTCTAGGGCATACATATAACTAACAGTATATCGATACCCCGTCTCGATACACCTACGACTAGGGACATTCCAGGATATGCTTATAAACTACAGATGTCCCACTAGTATGATCTCTATCATAATCACAGTAATCAAGTCTATATCCTCAGGGCTTTATCAACATGTGTGAATGAATAAAAGCATGATCAAATCAACATGTCAGATAAAGATGAACCAGATAGCATACTATCATGTCGAGCAAGAATGTACACTGAATATATATATATACATGTATAAATACATCCACTATCATATAATGGCCTCTAGGGCATACATATATCCAACATATCCCAAGCTTCCATTAAGTAATATATAATCTAATATGATACAATGATGGCCTCTAGGGCATAAACACTAACAATCTCCCACTTGTTCTAGGGCCATGTACTGGCATATCGCAGACCTATCATCTCGAATAGCCTCTCGAACTGCGTCTGAGGAATGGCCTTTGTGAATGGATAAGCAGTGTTATTCTCCGTATCTACTCTCTTCACCTCGATCTCCCGGCGATCTACAATCTCCCTGATCAGGTGATACCGCCTTAAGATGTGTCTGGACTTCTGATGGGATCTGGGTTTCTTCGCTAAAGCTATAGCTCCATTGTTGTCGCAATACAGTGGTATTGGATCAACACTGGTAGGAACCACCTGAAGTTCTGTGAGTAACTTCTTCATCCAGACAGCTTCTTTTGCGGCATCTCAAGCAGCTATGTACTCCGCTTCCATCGTCGAGTCAACAACGGTGTCCTTCTTGGAACTCTTCCAATAGACCACCCCTCCATTGAGGGTAAAGACATAACCCGACATGGACTTGGATTCATCCTTGTCACTCTGGAAGCTGGAGTCAGCAAAGGCCTCGATCTGGAGGTCTTTTCCGCCATACACCAAGAACATCTCCTTAGTCCTCCTCAGGTACTTGAGAATGTTCTTTACTGCTATCCAGTGCTTCTCCCCTGGGTTTTCCTGATACCGGTTTACAACGCTCAATGTGTATGCTACATCTGGTCGGGTACATAACATCGCATACATTATAGTGCCTACCGCAGAAGTGTAGGGTATAATCGACATGCGATCCCTTTCCAAATCAGTCTTAGGAGACATCTCTTTGGAGAGGGTGATTCCGTGACAAGCCGGTAGGTTACCGCGCTTAGAATCTTCCATACTGAATCTTTTCAATATGGTGTTTATGTACCTGGATTGCGAAAGTCCCAACATCCTCTTTGATCTATCACGATAGATCTGGATCCCCAGAATGTACGAAGCATCACCCAGGTCCTTCATGGAGAACTTCTGTGACAAGAATCCTTTGACTGACTGTAGCATAGGAATATCATTTCCTATTAAGAGAATGTCATCCTCGTACAAGATGAGGAATACTACAGTTCTCTCTAAAATCTTACTATATATGCATGGTTCATCTGGATTTTTGATAAAATTAAATTCTTTGATAGTATCATCAAAACAGATGTTCCAACTCCGCGATGCCTGCTTTAGTCCATAAATGGACTTAAGAAACTTGCACACTTTACCGCTGCTCCGACTCTGAATGAATCCCTTTGGCTTATCCATATAGACGCGCTCTTCCAAATTACCATTTAGAAAGGCGGACTTTACGTCCATCTGCCAGATCTCATAATCGTGGAAGGCGGCAATGGCAAGAAGGACCCGAATGGATTTGAGCATAGCCACTGGAGAAAAGGTTTCGTCATAGTCCAAACCAGGTCTTTGACAAAAACCCTTTGCAACAAGTCTAGCTTTATAGGTTTCAACCTGTCCATCTACACCAATCTTCTTTCTGAAGATCCATTTGCATCCTACGGGTTTTACCCCATCTGGAGCAATGTCCAAAGTCCATACTTTGTTGGTGTACATGGACTCCATTTCGGTCCGCATTGCATCCAGCCATCTTACCGAGTCACCGCTCTGGATGGCTTGCTAGAAGCTAGTAGGGTCATCATTGTCAATGATACAATCCTCTTGATCCCCGTCTATGAGAAAACCGTAGTATCTCTCGGGCGGATGAGACTGCCTACTACTTCTGCGAATAGGCGTTGGGATGTCCCTTTCTTCTGAAACTTCTGGTTCTACCAAACTTTCAGTAACAGCTTGTGGTTCTGGAATTTCTTCCAGTTCTATTGCGCTCCCACTCTTCTGATTTTCTAAATATTCAGTTTCCAACAAGTGGGCATGACGAGAAACAAAAACCTTTTGTTCCTCTGCGTAATAGAAATAATACCCCTTGGAGTTCTTTGGATATCCCACAAACTTACACTGTACTGAGCGTGCCTCGAGTTTGTCCGCATGCTGCTTTTTAGAAAAAGCTGGACATCCCCATGTCTTAAAGTATTTAAGAAAGGGTTTCTTCCCACTCCACATCTGATATGGTGTGGTAGGCACAGTCTTGGTTGGAACCTGGTTCAAAAGATATGTAGCTGATTCTAGTGCATAACCCCAGAAAGATCGCGGTAACTCAGCCTTACTCATCATGGAACGATCCATATCCAATAGGGTTCGATTCCGCCTTTCCGATACACCGTTGTGTTGTGGTGTGTATGGAGGAGTAAGATGAGAGAGAATTCCATTCTCTTTTAAGCATCTCAGGAACTCCGTACTTAAGTATTCACCACCTCGATCAGATCTCAGTATCTTGATACTTTTGCCTGTTAGTTTTTCCACTTCTTTTTTGTACTCCCGGAATTTCTCAAAGGCCTCGGATTTATGCTTCATCAAGAAGATATGTCCATACCTAGAGAAATCATCCATAAAAGTAATGAAGTAGGAATAACCACCTCTTGCATGTGTAGACATTGGACCGCACACGTCACTGTGTACGAGTCCCAAGAGCTCACTCTCTCTTACTCTGTGTCTAGTAAAAGGAGTCTTTGTCCTCTTTCCCATGAGACAAGATTCACAAGTAGCATAAGATTGATATTCGAACGGATTCAAATATCCTTCTTTATGTAAATTAGTCAACCGTGTTTCATTGATGTGACCTAGTCTACAATGCCATAAGAAAGCCTGATTTATTTCCGGAAACTATCTTTTAAGTGTGTTCTAGACATTGAAAACCTGAGCTTGATTTAATACGTATATACCGTCATCTAATATACCGGACCCAATCAGAACATGATTTAGGTGGATATTTACCACATCGCTTACGAATATAAAATCATATCCCTCTCTCAAAAGTGAGGATACTGATATGATATTACAAGTCAAACTAGGTACATACAAACAGTTACGTAGAATCAATATCTTCCTACTTGCCAGTCCTAGGCGATATTCTCCCACGGATTCAGCGTCCATGCTCATTCCGTTCGCAACTCTGAGAAACATATCACCTACCCTGATAACTCTACGGTTTCTCAAAGCATGTAACGAATTACAGATATGAGATCATGATCCGGTATCTAGTACCCAGGAAGTAGAGTTAATTGACAAACAGTTCTCAATTACAAACACACCCGAGGCCGAAGCCACAACATGCTTCGAATCCTGGCTACTGGCTTCTAAAGCCCTGCAATCCTTCTGCCAATGCCCCTTCCCATAACAATAGGAACATCCCTCTTTCCCTACACCAAGTCCCGAAACTTTTGCCCTTCCCTTTCCTTCTACTTCACTGACACCGCATATCGGCTTTGTGCAAGATTTCTTCTTTTCACCCTTTGCTTTCGCCTTGGATGCAGAAGAAGAAGGTCCCCCATTAAGCAGAGCGGGTGTCTCCTTGGTTTCCTTCACGGTGTAAGTAGAGGGTAGGGACTGTGGAAATAAGTCAGCATATGACCTGTTTCCCAACGTGGTCTCCAGGTCCGTGAGCTCATCAATATAGCTAGTCATCGTAAGGACGTCATCCCCTACAGATGACCCGACAGCCAGCCTCGCTTGAAGCAATTCGTTCGAGGTCTCATATCTTGCGATACGAGATCGATCTCTATATAAATCTTTGTTATGGAGGAAGATGGAAACTGAGTCCATCTTCTCGTGCTGCTTCTGGTATACACCATCTACTGAAGCCAACACTTGTCTGACGGATATCTCTATCCGTGACTGTGGAAACTGGACCTGGGACGGTAGGGGCTTGAGTACTAATAGGGTGGTCTAGCTTGTCATTGGTAATGGACATCTGGACAAACCTTTGCCAATCAAGAAAGTCAGATTCAGTCAACTTGTTATCTAGATGTAACCTAGTCTTGGTCACAGGGTCGCTGCAGTTGAGAGAGAGAAGAAAAAACTTTAGCATGATGCTCTTGGAAGTTTAGATTGGTTTTTAGTTTATCTAAACTGGATGGCTCCCATTGTTTCTCGAATCCTTCCTCAAACCATAAAAGAAGAATTAGTCAGGACTGATCTCACCATACAATACTTTCTTAACCGTTCAGCCAGGCTAGTGTCGGTACTTCGATGGAGGTTTTATGACGCTTTCGCGAAGTTCCTTAATTAAATAACCTCTTTTCACTTGAGGCGTAGTCCCGCTGTCACTGTTCTAGACACCTACTTGGTTTATAGCATTAATCGTTAAGTGACGAATCTCCTGATAAGTATCATATACTCACAGTAGGATCGGGATCCAAATATCATCGTGTGATAATGCTGAAGGAATCCTACCAACATTATCAAACTCCAAATGGTATGCAGCACTAGCAAGTTTCAGTTTCTTTAGAAACTCCCGATGTGGATTTTTGCCCCATGTTCTTATGACCTTGACTAAGTCCAACAAATCATAAGTCACATGTCCAGTTCTACCCGTCATTGTCCAGGTTAATTTGAACCCACCCGTATATACCCTTAACTAAGGCCAACAAAGTAATAAGACTTTCCCAAACCAACGCATCTATCTATGCTACATGTGAACACCCCAGCAGCTACCAATCACTATGCCTTGACTAAGGGCCAACAAACATAGCTTGAATACTACTGACCATTCATATGAAACGACGGAGGGCTGCGACTGGTTTTGGCGAAACCGTGAACGTAGTGAACATGATATAACCGAAGGAACCTGATAGCTTTTTAAAAGGAGTGGTTAAAGCTCCGCAATTAAAAATTCTGCTCTTTTAAAATAACCGAGTGGTTTCTTTTAAATTTTTTCCAACGATTCAGCTTTGGTTTCTTTTCTTTGCATTAAAATAATGCGTCCCATCATTTATCCTATCATTGAAGAAAACAATGAAAATACAACGTCCGCTTATGCCATCAGCATTCGCCACTGGGTCGCGTCATTCACCCGTTAGGTTACTTAACTAAAGACAGAGCGGGGGCTGGGCTAGCGCGGATGCAAAACATAAGCAACGCCTACTAGATATCATATATAGATATTGTACATTCGACGGATGCAATAATAGGCATTCCAGATCACAGATGAACATATTGGATATAGTAGGAATCCGCGTTTCGTTTGAGCCTGCAACAAAAGACGGATTACATGGTCGTGATGAATAGTCAAACCCTACCCTAGACCCCTACGGGTGTGGCAAACTACCCGCCTAGTACCAGAAGTGAAAAAGTCTCCATCAACAACATGAGTAGGCTATTTAACACTTCAAAGTACCTGGTAGTTTGTGCACCCCATCTTGGGTCTATCCTAGGAGCATAAAACAGTAAATGAAATAATACAACGGTGGCTACAACCTCAACCCGGATGTGCCCCGCAAAAGAATATTACAACATATTACAATTTACATCGAATGAAAGATAAAACCCCTCATCTCACATCCCCGGCTATTCATCCACGACGATCCAATAGAGTTCATATACACAAACCGATATCCATCACAGAAATGTGCAACCCCCAACTAACCGACATACTAGCAATTAGCGAAGGTTTACGAACACATCAAAAAACACAATTAGCAAATAACTTAGAATTTCGATTGACAACCTTTTTCCGAGTCTACCCCAAATGCAAGCCAGCACTGAAATAACCTGGGTAGAAACAAAATATACAGGAAAACAGAACACCCAAAAATAAGACAAACTGTGTAAATACGAGTCAACTCAGAGTCGACTCGGCCGTGGATCCGCGGCGGATTGCACCAATACGCCGCGCTTCCGCGGTCGTCTAACTGAGTTAGCACCTCGTATTTCTCCAGTATTCTTAGAATTCCCTGATGTGAATTTTCATACCTCTGAAATAATTTTTTCGATAAGTTTAAAATTGACAGAAACTTTAGGGAAGCGGGGTTATGTTTTCGTGTTTTTCCGACGATCGAAGTTCTAATTAGTTGCTAACTGTGTTTTTTGATGTGTTCGTAAACCTCCGCTAATGCTAGTATGTCGGTTAGTTGGGGGTTGCAAATTTCTGTGATGGATATTGGTTTGTGTATATGAACTCTATTGGATCGTCGTGGATGAATAGCCGGGGATGTGAGATGAGGGTTTTTATATGAAAAACAATTATCAAAACTTCGTAACAAGGACTTGAGCACACGGATCGTGTCTAAACCATTACTAGCAAACTACGAGAGGTTTAACTACTCAGATTCAAAGATATACCTCACGTTACATGTCCTTCGGGACTTCATCGCTGTCCTCCACACCTCGTCGGCTCTATGGAACATGGGCACCTCAACGGCCTCCTCGAGTCAAAGACGATCCACCCGAGAGTCTATAGTCCGAGCTCCTATCTCGAATCTGAGATAACTACGGCTTCTAGTTTGCTAATCTAGAAGTCCTAGAGGGTGTAGAGTATTTAGATGGATTACTTAGTCACTTTAAACCGTAGGATTCTCAACAAATGAGAGCTATTAGGGTTTGAGGAAGAAGATGAAGACTTGAGGAGAGAGAAGTGTTTTGTGATTATGAAATGAATATATCTCATGCTAGAATAATATGAAGCATAATAATATCTCTCTTGATAATATCAAGATAATATCTAGCATGCTTCACTTAATTCTAAGTGTGAATCACCTCATGAGTCATGAAACATTTAATGTAAACATACACCTCATCCTCCACCTCATTTAGTTTAAATCACAAAAGAAATAAACACAAACGAGTCACCTCCTTCTAGAAGCTTCCCGATAAATTACGAGACTGCCCCTCCCATCCGTATTTCGGAAAAACACGGATAATCTGAGACTGAATAAATCCATCTGTATAATACTAGGATCCGGCTTAAACCAAAGCCCACTAGTATTATCTGCCCGATCATAGTACGTGCACAAGTATACGTAAGTGATCGCGGCCCAGCCGTAAAAACCATACGGCCTCTACACCTTTTGCCCGGTGCAGGGAAACTCTCTGTGTGGGACTCTAAAGACTCGACACTACGCTGGCAGTGGGTTTAACCATAGGCCGCAAGAGGTATTAGCTGTACGTAACGGTCTCCAGGTAGATGTCGATAAGAAGGACGATGAGGAAACCCATCCGAACTCCTACTGAGCCTGTATGTGACAATCTCCGTACAGTCCGGTCTGTTTATCTAGAACTATCGTATATCGGGCCTAGGGGGTGGTAAACGTTAAACCCCTAATAGCGGTATAAGTCGTGTTGGAGTGAAGCCCATTACACCTTGAGAAACTACTGGAGCACCTACTAGTAAATCTCGCTTGCCCTGCCCAGGGACCTTGCATAATGGCTCTCGATACACAGCGCGATATCAACACCTAATACCGGGCGAGACGAATCATATCTAATCGCCACTGCCTCCAAGTGCTTCGGGACTGCACCCAACTACTACATGTTTGCACGACTCTTTTGAGCCGTGGTAGGGTATTAATCTAAGTACAGTGGGAACACACTCGAGGCGAAGTAGCTGTGTCAAGTCGACGGACTAAGCTGTACTCATGTCACCTGGGAACTGCTATCTGACGATAGGTATAGTACCAACCTGCAATTTCCGGCGAGTCCTGCCCGTTGTACCCGTTCTTAGTGTTTATGCCCTAGAGGCCATTACTGTATCATACTAGTTTGTATATTACTTGATGGAAGCTTGGGATATTCACCTTGTATAGACAATCTTGCTCAATATAGTAGTATGCTACTTGGTTTGTTTCTGCTTTAATGTGTGCATGTGTTTCTTTTAGCATATCGCCTTTACACATTAGTGGAGCCCTTAGGATCTTTGCTTGATTACCAGCGTTGTGATGGCAGTCACACTCGTGGGGGCTGGGTAATCCATAAGCACATCCTTATGCAGGTCCCTAGTCGTAGGACTATCGAGACAGGACATCAATACTCCGGAGTAGACTAGTGTATGCGCTTCTCATCCCAGCTTGGGAGACGGTCTGTCCCACAGCCGTCAGTACGCTGTACTTAAGATAGTATGCTGGTGCTCGTTAGGTTACGAGTACACTGGACAGGACTCGTCGGGAACTGTTGGTTGGTACTATACCTATCGTCAGTTATCAGTTCCCAGGTGATATGAGTACACCTTAGTCCGTTGACTTGACACTGTCACTTCGCCTCGAGTGTGTTCCCACTGTACTTTGATTACTATCCTACCACGGCTCAAAGGAGTCGTGCAAACAGGTAGTTTTTGGGTGCAGTCCCGAAGCACTTGGAGGAAGTGAAGGTTAGACAGGATCCGTCTCTCCCGGTATGGGGGGTTGATATCGCGCTGTGTCTAGGAGAGCCATTACACAAAGTCCCTGGCCAGGGCAAGCGAGATAGACTGGTAGGTTTCCAGTGTTATCACAGGTGTTCTGGGCTACACTCCGACATGACTTGTACCACTAGTAGGGGACTGACGTTTACCGCCCCCCGAGGCCCGCCATGCAATGTTCTCAGACGAACATACCGGACTGTACGGAGATTGTCACATTCAGGCTCAGTAGGAGTTCAGATGGGTTTACCTCGTCAGTCTTCTTATCGGCATCTACCAGGGGTCCGTTACGTACAGCTAGTGTCGCTTGCGGTCTATGGTTAAACCTACTTCCAGCGTAGTGTCGAGTCTTTAGAGTCCCACACAGAGGGTTATTCGCCTTTGGGCAAAACAGAGTAGAGGTCGCATGGTTTTGCGACAGGGTTCGTTCACATCAGCGCACTTGTGCACGTTTGGCGTCCGGACAGACATTACTAGCGGGCTCTGAATTGAGCCAGATCCTAGTATATGCTTTGGGGTTAGTTTTATCTCATAGTATTCATGTTTCTCGGAACACGAATGCGGGTGTGTATGCACAGTTGATTGAGGCAGAGGAAGAGGTTTTTCATTAGGGTTTTGGAACGGGTGCGTATGCACAGTTGACAGTCGTCTTTTTCCAAACCCTAATGAATTTTTGTAATATCAATTGATAATGTTATTTAAATGAAATTGTGTCATGGTTGGGTTTGTTGACTTGTTGACCAAGGTCGACTAGTTGACCATGGCTGAAACTTTGACCATCATCATTTCTTTTCTAGATGCTCTTTGATCTTTGCAAAATCATTTAATGTGAAATGATAATGGTCTTACCAAACCAACCATCACCTTTTTCATTTTGGATTAATATTATTAATTTGATAATTCACATATATTGTTAAGGTTGTAAAAACTATTCTCATTCTATCATAACCATTCTCTCTCCTCTCTTCATCTTCCTCCTCCTCTAGTTCAAGGAGAATCATTCTCATGAGTTGAGAAACCTCTCCTTGGAGATAAAACACCCAAAGCCAGTCTCTACTCTTCCTAAGGTTGAAGGTCTAGCAAGCCGGAGACTTTAGTTTTCTCAAAGTTCGAGAATGGAGCTCAAGGAAGAAACCCTCAGGTGGATCCATCTTCGACAAGAGAAGGCAATGAGGAATACACCATCCGACCACCATCAAGAGTCAAAGATAAAGAGTTCAAGTTGAGGTATAACCCCTAACCGAGTAGATAACTCTCTTGTTAGTTGCTAGTGTGTAGTTTAGCCAAGATCCGTATTCGTAGTCCATGTTACCTAAACCCTAAAAATCGTTTTTCACCATTTCCGCAAGCCCGAAAGAACCGGGAGAGGTAACGTGGACTTACAGTGGTATCAGAGCCTAACTAAACACACCGTAGAATGTTAGCAAAGTATCTAGAATTTCGACCGAACAAAAAACCGCGAAACACCCCGGAAAATCCAAGTTTCTGCCGATTTTTATTTCTGCTCGAAAAATAATAAATCATGTCTTAAAAATCGGCTCAGGCATTTTTATGAACTGGCAAGAAAAACGATCCAGTGAACCGACCAACTCACCGCGGTTCCGCGGCAGAAGCTTGCTTCTGCCGCGGATCCGCGGCCGAGTCGACTCGGCCGTGGATCGTTTCTCCTGCAGTTTGTTTCTGGTGGTATTTTGTGATTTTTGAGATGGTTTGTTTCTGCCCAGAATTTCCAGAGAACAAGTTTGTTTTTGGGGTGGTTACAAATCTGTATTTTGGTCGATTTTCTGTAGACTTTGGCTAATAGGTTATATCTGTATTGTTATATATGTATTGAACGTCTGCTAATCGCTATACGTCGATTAGTGGGGGTTATACATATCTGTGATCTGTAATGTTGAAGGATTGTGTATATGAAATCGTTGGATTGTCGCGGATGAATAGCCAGGGGAATTGTGAGATAAGAGTTTTGTTTATCTTTCAATTCTTGTAATATGTAAATTGATGTAATATTATTTGTAAGGCCGCACAACCGGGTCGGGGTTGTAGCCGTCATTGTATAATTTCTTTTTACTGTTTTTGCTCCTAGGATAGACCCAAGGTGGGGTGCACAAACTACCGGGTACCTCGAAGTGCCGAGTGGCCTACTCACGTCGTTGAGGGAGGTTGCTTCACTTCGGATACTTGGCGGGTAGTTTGCCGCATCCGTAGGGGTCTAGGGTGGGGTATTAGCTATTCATCGCGACCGTGTAATCCGCTCTTCGTTACAGGCTCGTACGAATTGCAGATTCCTAGTATATCTAATGTATTCATCTGTGATCTGGAATGGCTATCATTGCATGTGACGAATGTTTATATATATATATATCTATATGATATCTATTTAGGCGTTGCTTATGTTTTGCATCCGCGCTAGTCCAGCCCCCGCTCTGTCGTTAGTTAAGTAACCTAACGGGTGATGACGGGACCCCGTGGCGAATGCGGATGGCATAAGCGTAGGTCATATTTTCGTTGTTTTCTGCAATGTTAGGATTAATTGATGGGACGCATTAAAATTAATGCAAGAAAAATAAACCAAAGTAAAAGTCGTCGGAACACTTTCAAAAACCACTCGGTTTCTTTTCAAAATAACTTTTAAACGCGGAGCTTAAACCACTCCTTTTAAAAGCTATCTCGTTCCATCGATTATATCAAGTTCACTACGTTCACGGTTTCGCCAAAACCATTCGTAGCCCTCCGTCGTTTCACATGGATTGTCAATAGTATTCAAGCTATGTTTGTTGGCCAAAGTCAAGGCATAGTGATTGGTAGCTATTGGGTATTCATGTGCAGCATAGATAGATGTGTTGGTTTGGGACAGTCGTACTGCCTTGTTGGCCAAAGTCAAGGGTAGGTGCGGGTGGGTTCAAATTAACCTGGAGAATGACGGGTAGAACTTGACATGTGACTTATGATTTGTTGGCCAAAGTCAAGGTCATAAGAGCATGGGGAAAAAATCCACATCGGGGGTTTCAAAAGAACTGAAACTTGCTAGCGCTGCATACCATTTGGAGTGTGATGATTCTGGTAGGATTCCTTCAGTTTTGTCACGCAATGATATTTGGATCCCGATCCTACTGTGAGTATATGCTACTCCTCGGGAAAATTCTCGCTTAACGATCAATGCTATAAACCTAGTAGGTGTCTAGAAAGGTGTTAGCGGGGCTGCGCCCCAGGGAAAAGAGGTTATTTAATTAAGGAACTTCGCGAAAGCGTTAGAAAACCTCCCTCGAAGTACCGACACTAGCCTGGCTGAACGGTTAAGCAAGTATTGTACGGTGAGATTGATCCTGACTAATTCTTCCTTTTTGGTTTGAGGAGGGATTCGAGAGACAGTGGGAGCCATCCTGTTTAGACAAATTAAAAACCACTCTAAACTTATAAGAGCATCATGCTTAAGTGTTTCTTCTCTCTCTCCTAATTGCAGCGACCAAACAACATGACTGGGCTTAAGTTACTACTAGATAAAAACATACTGACAGGGCCAAACTACAAAGATTGGCTCAGGAATGTCAAAATGGCAATCACTTAGGACAAGTTAGGGTATCTCCTTACCACCAAAGCTCCCCCTGCCCCAGGTCCCACCTCCAGCGTCGCTGATAAGGAAATCCGTAAGACTTGGGAGATTGATTGCGCGAAGGCCAAGTGCCCCGTGCTTGCCTCTATGGACAATGAACACCAGAGGAGGCACGAGAATATGGCCCTTGAATCCATATTTCTTCATACAAAAGAACTGTATGGGGACAATCCCGTATCGCAAGATACGAAGTCTCGAAAAAGTTATTTTCGGCGAGATTGGCCATCGGATCACCGGTAGCAGAACACGTGCTTAAGATGATTGGCTTCATTGAGGAGCTCGCGGACCTTGGGACCACGTTGGAGAATGAGCTCTATACGGACTTGATTCTCCAGTCCCTTCCTTCCACTTATGCCCAGTTCATCCTGAACTTCAACTTACAGGAAAAGGAAGTTGAACTTTCAGAACTCCTCAACATGCTGAGGAGTGCAAAGGGCACCCTACAGAAAGGTAGGGAAACATCCACTTTGTTTGTAGGAGGATCTTCCTCTTCTAGGTCTAAGGCGAAAGCCAAGGGAAAGAGAAGAAAACCCCCGCCAAACCAAGGGGCGGTGTTAGTAAGGTGGATACGAAGGGAAAGGCAAAAGCAACAAAGGAAGCGGGAAAACTTGTGGGAAAAGAAGAATGCTTTTACTGTCACAAGAGTGGACACTGGAAGAAATATTGCAGGGCTTGGAAGGCCAGAACACAGGATCTGAAGCGTGTTGCGGCTTCAGCTTCAGGTGTGTATGTTATTGAAAACTGTCTATCAATAAACTCTACTTCCTGGGTATTGGATACCGGATCAGGATCTCATATCTGTAATTCTTTGCAGGCGTTGAGAAACCGTAGGGTTTTGAAGGCAGGTGATATGACCCTCAGAGTTACAAACGGAGCTGGCATGGATGCTGAGTCCGTGGGGTATCACCTGGTGTTGTCAGATGGACACGTTTTGGTTTTGCATAATTGTTATTTTGTACCCAATGCAACTTGTAATATCATTTCTGTATCTTTAGTTTCTAAAGAAGGTTATGAATTTGCGTTTGTAAGTAATGTTGTAAACATTCACCTTAATCAAGTTCTGATTGGGTCAGGTACATTAAACAATGGAATATACGTATTAAACCAACCACAGATTTTCAATGTCCAGAATACACACAAAAGAAAGTCTCCGGAAACAAATCAGGCTTTCTAATGGCATTGTAGACTGTGTCACATCAATGAGAGAAGGTTGACGAAGTTACATACAGAAGAATATTTGGATCCGTTCGAATATCAATCATATGCAACTTGTCAATCCTGTCTCAAAGGAAAGATGACAAAGACTCCGTTCACTGGACACGGAGTAAGAGCGAGCGAGCTCTTGGGACTCGTACACAGCGACGTGTGCGGTCCAATGTCTACACATGCGCGAAGCGGTTATTCTTACTTCATTACTTTTACGGATAACTTTTCAAGGTACGGTTATGTCTTCTTAATGAAACATAAATCCGAAGCCTTTGAAAAATTCCAGGAATATAAGAATGAAGTGGAAAAACAAACAGGCAAAAGTATCAAGACACTAAGATCTGATCGAGGTGGTGAATACTTAAGTGCCGAGTTCCTGGATTACTTAAAAGAGAATGGAATTCTCTCTCAGCTTACTCCTCCATACACCCCGCAACATAACGGTGTATCGGAAAGACGGAACCGGACCCTATTGGATATGGTACGTTCCATGATGAGTAACGCTGAGTTACCACGATCATTCTGGGGATATGCACTAGAATAAGCTGCATACCTTTTGAACCGAGTTCCAACTAAGACTGTGCCTACTACACCATATCAGATGTGGTGTGGGAAGAAACCCTATCTTAAGCACATTAAGACATGGGGATGTCCAGCTTTTGTCAAAAGCAGCATGCGGACAAACTCGAGGCACGCTCAATACAGTGCAAGTTTGTGGGATATCCAAAGAACTCCAAGGGATATTTTTTCTATTGCGAAGAGGAACAAAAGGTTTTTGTTTCTCGTCATGCCCACTTCTTGGAAACTGAGTTTTTGGAAAATCAGATAAGTGGGAGCGGCATAGAACTGGAAGAAATTCCAGAACCACGAGCTATTACTGAAAGCTTAGTAGAACCAGAGGGTTCGAAAGATCAGGACATTCCTACGCCGCTCCGCAAGAGTAGTAGGCAGTCTCATCCGCCCGAAAGATACGATTTTCTCATAGACGGGGATAGAGAGGATTGCATCATTGATAGTGATGAGCCGACTAGCTTCCAGCAGGCCATTCAGAGCGCTGACTCGGTAAAATGGCTGGATGAAATCCGGACCGAAATGGAGTCCATGTACACCAACAAAGTATGGATGTTGGATGTTGCTCCAGATGGGGTAAAACCCGTAGGATGCAAGTGGATCTTCAAAAGGAAGATTGGTGTAGATGGACAGGTTGAGACCTATAAAGCTAGACTTGTTGCAGAGGGTTTCCGTCAAAGATTTGGCTTGGACTATGACGAAACCTTTTCTCCAGTGGCTATGCTGAAATCCATTCGGATCCTTCTTGCCATTGCTGCTTTCCACGATTATGAGATCTGGCAAATGGACGTAAAGACCGCTTTTCTAAATGGAAATTTAGAGGAGTGTGTCTATATAGACCAGCCAGATGGTTTCATTCAGAGTGGGAGCAGCGGAAAGGTGTGCAAGTTGATTAAGTCCATCTATGGACTAAAGCAGGCATCGCGGAGTTGGAACATCTGTTTTGATGAGACGGTCAAAGATTTTGGATTTATCAAAAATCCAGATGAACCATGCATCTATAGTGGATTTGTAGCACGAACTGTCGTATTCCTCATTTTATACGTGGATGACATTCTCGTGATAGGAAATGACATTCCTATGCTACAATCTGTCAAAGGGTTCTTGTCACACAGGTTCTCGATGAAAGACCTGGGTGATGCCTTTTACATTCTGGGGATCCGGATCTATCGTGACAGATCCAAGAGGATATTAGGACTTTCACAGTCCAGGTACATCGACACCATACTGAAAAGATTCAGTATGGAAGATTCCAAGCGCGGTAATCTACCGGCATGTCACGGGATCACCCTCTCCAAAGAGATGTCTCCCAAGACTGATTTGGAAAGGGATCGCATGTCTATTATACCCTACGCTTCTGCGGTAGGCTCTATAATGTATGCGATGTCGTGTACCAGACCAGATGTAGCTTATGCACTGAGTGTGGAAAGCAGGTATCAGTCAAACCCTGGGGAGAAACACTGGATAGCAGTAAAGAACATTCTCAAGTACCTGAGAAGGACTAAGGAGATGTTCTTGGTGTATGGCGGAAAAGACCTCCAGATCGAGGCCTTTGCTGACTCCAGCTTCCAGAGTGACAAGGATGATTCCAAGTCCATGTCGGGTTATGTCTTTACCCTCAATGGAGGGGCGGTGTGTTGGAAGAGTTCCAAACAGGAAACCGTTGCTGACTCGACGATGGAAGCGGAATATATCGCTGCATCTGATGCCGCAAAAGAAGCCGTCTGGATGAGGAAGTTCTTGATAGAACTTCAGGTGGCTCCGTCCATTGTTGATCCAATACCTCTGTATTACGACAACAACGGGGTTATAGCTTTAGCGAAGGAACCCAGGTCCCATCAGAAGTCCAGGCACATCTTGAGGCGGTATCACCTGATCAGGGAGATCGTGGGTCGCCAGGAGATCGAGGTTCGGAGAGTTGCTACGGAAGATAACACTGCTGATCCATTCACAAAGGCCTTACCCCAGACCCAGTTCGAGCGGCTGATCGAGATGATAGGTCTTCGATACGCCAGAACATGGCCTTAGTGCAAGTGGGAGATTGTTAGTGTATATGCCCTAGAGTCCATTACTGTATCATACTAGTTTGTATATTACTTGATGGAAGCTTGGGATATTCACCTTGTATAGACAATCTTGCTCAATATAGTAGTATGCTACTTGGTTTGTTTCTGCTTTAATGTGTGCATGTGTTTCTTTTAGCATATCGCCTTTACACATTAGTGGAGCCCTTAGGATCTTTGCTTGATTACCAGCGTTGTGATGGCAGTCACACTCGTGGGGGCTGGGTAATCCATAAGCACAACCTTATGCAGGTCCCTAGTCATAGGACTATCGAGACAGGGCATCGATACTCCGGAGTAGACAAGCGTATGCGCTTTTCATCCCAGCTTGGGAGACGGTCTGTCCCACAGCCGTCAGTACGCCATACTTGAGATAGTATGCGGGTGCTCGTTAGGTTACGAGTACACTGGACAGGACTCGTCAAGAACTGTTGGTTGGTACTATACCTATCGTCAGTTATCAGTTCCCAGGTGACATGAGTACAGCTTAGTCCGTTGACTTGACACTGTCACTTCGCCTCGAGTGTGTTCCCACTGTACTTTGATTACTACCCTACCACGGCTCAAAGGAGTCGTGCAAACAGGTAGTTTTTGGGTGCAGTCCCGAAGCACTTGGAGGCACTGACGGTTAGACAGGATTCGTCTCTCCCGGTATTGGGGGTTGATATCGCGCTGTGTCTAGGAGAGCCATTACACAAAGTCCCTGGCTAGGGCAAGCGAGATAGACTGGTAGGTTTCCAGTGTTATCTCAGGTGTTCTGGGCTACACTCCGACACGACTTGTACCGCTAGTAGGGGACTGACGTTTACCGCCCCCCTAGGCCCGCCATGCGATGTTCTCAGACGAACAGACCGGACTGTACGGAGATTGTCATATTCAGGCTCAGTAGGAGTTCAGATGGGTTTACCTCGTCAGTCTTCTTATCGGCATCTACCTGGGGACCGTTACGTACAGCTAGTGCCGCTTGCGGTCTGTGGTTAAACCCACTGCCAGCATAGTGTCGAGTCTTTAGAGTTCCACACAGAGGGTTATTCGCCTTTGCGCAAAACAGAGTAGAGGTCGCATGGTTTTGCGATAGGGTTCGTTCACATCCGCGCACTTGTGCATGTTTGGCGTCCGGACAGACATTACTGGTGGGCTCTGGTTTGAGCCAGATCCTAGTATATACTTTGGGGTTAGGTTTATCTCATAGTATTCATGTTCCTCGGAACACGAATGCGGGTGTGTATGCACAGTTGATTGAGGCGGAGGAAGAGGTTTTTCATTAGGGTTTTGGAACGGGTGCGTATGAACAGTTGACAGTCGTCTTTTTCCAAACCCTAATGAATTTGTGTAATATCAATTGATAATGTTATTTAAATGAAATTGTGTCATGGTTGGGTTTGTTGACTTGTTGACCAAGGTTGACTAGTTGACCATGGTTGAAACTTTGACCATCATCATTTCTTTTCTAAATGCTCTTTGATCTTTGCAAAATCATTTAATGTGAAATGATAATGGTCTTATCAAACCAACCATCACCTTTTTCATTTTGGATTAATATTATTAATTTGATAATTCACATATATTGTTATGGTTGTAAAAACTATTCTCATTCTATCATAACCATTCTCTCTCCTCTCTTCATCTTCCTCCTCCTCTAGTTCAAGGAGAATCATTCTCATGAGTTGAGAAACCTCTCCTTAGAGATAAAACACCCAAAGCCACTCTCTACTCTTCCTAAGGTTGAAGGTCTAGCAAGTCGGAGACTTTAGTTTTGTCAAAGTTCGAGAAAGGAGCTCAAGGAAGAAAACCTCAGGTGGATCCATCTTCGACAAGAGAAGGCAACGAGGAAAGCACCATCCGACCACCATCAAGAGTCAAAGAGTAGGAGTTCAAGTTGAGGTATAACCCCTAACCGAGTAGATAACTCTCTTGTTAGTTGCTAGTGTGTAGTTTAGCCAAGATCCGTATTCGTAGTCCATGTTACTTAAACCCTAAAAATCGTTTTTCACCATTTTCGCAAGCCCGAAAGAACCGGGAGAGGTAACGTGGACTTACACCCGTAACCTAACGAGCACCAGCATACTATCTCCAGTACAACGTACTGATGGCTGTGAGACAGACCATCTCCCCAACTGAGATGAGAAGCGTATACACCAGTCTACTCTGGAGTATCGATGACCTGTCTCGATAATCCTACAACCAGGGTCCTGTATAGGATGTTGCTTATAGACTACCCAGCCCCCACTAGTGTGACTGCCATCACAACGCTGGTGATCAAGCAAAGATCCTAAGGGCTCTACTAATATGTATATGCGATATGTTAAAAGAAACATATGCATATATTAAAGTAGAAACAAACCAAGTAGCATACTACCATTTTTAGCAAGACTGTCAATACAACCGTAAATATCCCAAGCTTCCATTAAGTAATATACAATCTAGTGTGTTACAATAATGTCCTCTAGGGCATAAACACTAACAATTTTTGTGTATATATTTTTGGTTTTCTTTTTGTTTTGTATAAATCTTTTAGGGAGCGCCGACAATTTTGACCCTCTTGGTGTAGCCTGACAGTGAGGGCACTGTCAAGTTTAAGTTTGGGGGTGTGCTCGGTAACCTTTCTACCTTCGCATTCATTTGTATATTCTGCATACCTTATTTAAAAACCCACAAAAATCAAAAAATTTCTCAAAAATATAAAAACTTTGTCGTCAAGTTAGCTAATAGGGTAACTTAGATTTTTATTCCGAAAGTTTAGTTGATACGTTAGAAATAACTAAATTCTAGGCCTAGGAATTGAAAACCCTAAAAATAACCCTCCTTCTGTTTAAACTTGGTAAATATACATCCTTACAGTTTTTTTTAATAGAAGTAGGTAATCTTGAGTTCAGTTCTTGAGTTAAGACGAGATGAAGGGAAAGTATTGAAGCTTTACTGAAGGATAAGTCTGAAAAATAGTTTCTATTCTTGAGTCCAAATTTAGAAAGTATATACCCTACAAACTGCACATACACGCACCTTGAAACTTGGGATAGTAGAGGATACCTAGAAATACTCTTGCCTGAAAACTTAGTATGAAAGAAAAAACGGTATTTAAAGCTAACCACTAAAAGAGCATCATTGAAAAATATATCCAGTCTTGAAAAAGAAAAATAAATAAATAAATTCAAGAACTGGAAACTGCTATTTAAGCTTTAAGCTCACACATTCAGTAATCGGCTGTTAGTGTCTCAAGAAGCATTAATAATCTCATGAAAGATGTGTGAGCAAAACCGTCCATCATTAATGAAAAGAAGTAGTATTAGGTATTAGGGCAAGGGTAATATAGCTTGAATTGAATTCTTGAGTGTAGGGGTGAAAATATAGACACACGTAGGGGTATACAATCGATGTTTGGAGGAAAGATAAAAATAAAGAATAAGACTTATGTTTTCTGTAAAGTTGATAAAAATCCCTGATTTGAGACCGCACTTTAGAAGGAAAACTCAGGAGGTACCAATATCTTTCTAAACTTTTTAGGAACATATAGGATCTAAGGTTAAATAGATAGGAGGTGTGAAACATAAGGGTTGGTTATTTCTAACTTAGGATAATAGAATTTCTAACCTAGATACTAAACTGTAGGAGTAAAATTGATGTTAACTTATGAAACTAGCTTGACGGGATTTTGTAGGTAGTATCCGCTGAAAACCCTCAGGAGACAACACTCCTCCTACTAGAGACACCTAGAGGTTTAACGGCTTGTTGCACGAGCTCAGTGCAATCGTGTTCCCTGTGAAAGAGAGGCTAGGATTTTGTTTTGCTCGGGACAAGCAAAAGATAAGTTTGGGGGTATTTGTTCATCACAGAAAACTGCATTTTAATACCGCTCATTCATTATCTATTTTTGTATATCGGTACTATTAACCAGTGTCTTCTCAGTAATACAGATTACAAGTATCCGTGACAGAATACTGGAAATACACTTAAAATCATGGATATATCATATGCGAGCCGACACTGCAACCAGAACTGGAAACCGACCTTTATCCAAAGAGATTTTGCGAATAAAATATGTGCACAATATTTTGGTCCAACTCAATGCAAGTGTGTACGCATGCTCTTTGGCACATGGACCATGGATGGGGCAGCCATGAATCATGGCACAAGTGGGCATGGATGTGATGGGTAGTTAATGCATAAAGATATGATGTAAAGTGTGTTGACTTAAAGATTCAAATTTCCCTCCAAACCCTGGGTGCAGACCAAGTCAAATTAAAGAAAAAAAATAGCACCAAAGTGATATTGGGAAGCACACAAGACATCACACAAAGCACGGGCCCCAGAGCTCGGAATTGGGCCGAGCACAATACCCCCTTGGCCGGCCCCCCTGCTCTCAAATGCTTCCAGACTTCTGTGGGCCCTCCCTTGCTGCCACCTCATCATGTTTTTATTGTTTGTTTATTTTTCTTTTCTTCCTATAAAAGCAGGCAGTGGGCAAGGGGTCAAGGGTCTCACATTTGCCAAGTTTTGTTCTATACTTTGTAACTCTTTTTTCTTTAGTTCTTGTACATAGCTTCACCTTGAGTTCTTTTCCTTAACTTGATTTTGCAACCTCTTCATTGAGCTTGCAAGGTTAAGCTTTTGTTATTGATCTCAAGGGTTGTATCATTCTTCAAGTTTAATAAAGTTCTCTTTTTGTGCATTCATTCACCATGAGTTCTTTGCCTCTTCTTGATCTTGCAACCTCTTAATTGAGTTTGCAAGTTTAAGATTAGGTTATTGAACCCATGTCTTGTATTTTGTTCCTTGGTTCCTAGTTCTTTCTTTCTTGCTATTTTACTACTTGCATTTTCTTTCTTGCAATTTAAATTCCATGCCTTACTTACTTGCTCATTTTTATTCCATGCAATTTACTTGCTAGCTTGTTGTCTTTTCTTTTCTTTGTGTCTTTTCTTTTGCTCTTTTTGGTTTGTTCTTGAGATGGTTGTAAATATGTGTTGTTAGTAAAAGAATAAGATATTGTAAGTTAAGGATTTCGTTTCCCATTCCTTTTCCCTTTATTTTCCATTGAACTCCGCCCAAACCTTATGCAAGCACTCCGTTAGGCACCCTACCGTACCAAAGTATCGGTGATCCCTAACCGCGACCGGTTGCGTTCGGTTTCGCTGTAGGCGAAAGTCAAGCGACAAGAACGGACGGACAATGGTCAATAAGCCGGATTCCACGAATACCGTGCTTAAATACCCTAATCCACGTTGTTGCCGATTGCTCTAGCTTCATTTGGTCAAGACTCGGCTTAAAGGTTTGTGTACGAATTCACTAGCTTACACTATTGTATCTTTTCCTAACAAGCTTTATACTTTGCTGTAATATTTCAAAATAATAAAATATTGTTTTGGGAATTTTTATAATTTAATATTATTTTATAGATTATTTTAATATTAAATTTATAATTAAATACCGATAAATGCAAAAAAAATTGAAAAATTATGGAAAATTCAAAAATAATGTATTTTATGGAATTTTGTCATTTTTAAGTTTTTATGAGCATTTATATGCTAATTTAGTGCTAATCGCGATTAAAAATCGCTATCGGATTTTTGGCTTTTTTGTGCAAAACATGCACATATCATTTTTGGACTTGTGTTACATTTTTCCTACCATAGGTGTTTCGGGTATACTATTGGAGAGAGAAGGATTAGGAAAATAAAAGAAAAGGAAAAAGTAAGGAATGATGATAGGGAAAAAGTAAGGAATGATGATGAGAGAGAGAGGGTAGGTATAGGTCAACCTTCTCTTTGAACCATCCCTCCTCATTACACCCTCCCATTTCTTTCTCCCCTCATTGAGCTGCTGCTGCTCCTGCTCTTCCTCCCTCTTCCTCCTCCTTCAAATCCCCTAAAACACCATTAAAACAAACCCAAAACCCCAATTCAATTTCACAAAAAGTGTGCACAAGCTCACAAGCTATAGAATGGACCAAGAAAGTTGATGTTTTGGTGCAGGAGGATTCATGAGTCTCTATTGAGGTATTTCCTTCACAATTAGTGTTGTAATTCTTGTGCTTAAGCCTCAATTCAACTTTCATATCGATATCGTGTGATTTTGGGCACTTTGGACAAACCTAGAGAGGGCTAAGGTTAAATTGAATTGTGTTAGTGTAGTTAAGCCCTATTGGTGACCCTTGAACCCCCCTTGGTGCTACGAACCCAGATCCGTCACATTACGAAACCTGGAACCTAAAACAGAACAGTTTCATGTCGGTTTATGATTGTATATAGCGTACAAGCAAATCTGGAGTGATCTGGGGTCAATACAAGAAAAATAAACAACACCAGGAGCCTAGTTAGACCACCAGGAGACCACCCTAGGCAGAAGAGCACCCAACTCCCTACCTGGGCCGGCCAGGCCGGTTTTGCAAGTTAAGGGATCGGCCACTTAGTGTAGGGTAGGGTCCAGGCTTCTACTGTAGGTCACATACACCCTATACATCACTCTAGACTTGTTTGCTTGCCTTTGTTTGTCCTGAGACGAAATCTGGGATCATTTTCTTGGGTTGCTGCTTTGAATTTAGTTTTAGTTTTGCGTATTTTGATTTCCAGATTTTGTTATTTGTGCGTTATCTCGATCGTGTGACGTTTGTACGTCTATATCGAGTGATTTCGGGTTGTTTTGCGAAGGCTAACCATAGGTTCTAACCTATAGGCCTTTTAGCGTATCGTGTTGGTTTTCGCGTGTCGTTTTAAGTTTCGATTTGGTTTTGATGCGATGCGATACGTGTGATATGTAGGTACCCCCACGGCGATCCGAGACGATGAAGAAGATGAAGGCGACATCGACACCGACACGCAGGATACAGGTGAGTAGATTATATCTACAGGGGGAAGTCGGGTAGATGGCGTATAGCACCCCCGCAGTCCGATATTAGTATAGTATATATATACTCATGATAGCTTATAGTGTCATGGATATTTGAGATGTGTTAAGTGTACTATAGAGAGATTATGGTTGGAAGTAAACTAGTGTAGTTCCTAGTCGCGAACCCTAGAGCAGGTTTACACCCACACGCACACACGTACTTATTGCTATACTTATACATTGATGATGAGGATAGCGGATGATGTTTAGAGATGAGTCGATGACATTGGGCATAGTGCCACGGGATTGGTGATATGATGTGATTCGTATTTGGGATACGACATGTGATTTTTAGCGGGCCTTTAGACGTGTGTTTCACACACGCACTTATATTTATATAGATGGTATCTATTTGTACTAGATTTAGATCAGTACCCCAGATCATGGGATATGAAGATGAGGATACCAGATAATTGATGAGACAATTGTGATATTGACCAGTACCCAGCTATTGGGATGCCGTACGACGATTTACCGTATGAGCTTTATATTGATGATAGATCCGCACTCGTGACTCGAGGACGTCATATGATATACTGTATCGTATGTGATACTATTGAGGCAGGATCACAGACTATTATATATATATATATATATATATATATATACCGACTCAGATTTAGGTGGTTTCCATACCCCTCCCGATTGACTTGATATTTAGATCTGTAGTTTGCATATGAGGTGTTAGACTAGACCCGAGTCATACCTATTTCAAAATCTAACGAATCGTGAATATCTTAAAAAAAAGTAAAGGGATTCTACCGATATTTTCAAAGGACGTATCTTTCTTAAAAATACCGTAGCCCTTATTTTACAAAAAAAAACCCGATTTGTCTTGTTTCAAATGGCACAATTGCATGACATATACATATTGATGTAGACTCTTCACTGTTGCATTGATTTATTCGATTCCGCATTTTCATTGCTATTCGCATTGCATTTCATGTGTTATTGCTATATTACCATCATGCTGTTAGGACACCAGCACCATTATCGATGATGCATATGTTCCACGTACACTGTTTGCCGGCTCATACACTTCATCATCGATAATTGCCATGCCACTACACTGTAGTACTGTTGCATTCATGATATGATTCCTTGCATGGCATACTCGTGTACCTAGATAGCGTACACCCATACCTGTGCACATATTTATTGTACATTCATACTCGTGTACCTACATAACGTACATCCATACTTGTGAACATACCTATTGTACATTCATATTCGTGTAGTCACATCTTGTACACTCCTACTCGTGCACCTACCTGTTGCACACTTATACTTGTACACTTACATATTGCGCATACATAGATGATTCTGGCTTGACTCGCAGATTGGGAACCGCAAGATATTTTTAAAACTGATTCATTTTAAAGAAGCGGTCTTCCCTAATTATGTGCATATTGCTACTCCATGTTGCATGATATACTGATATGCTTACATTTTGATTATATGTCGCATACATCAGCTTTTTGATTATACGCATTGAGGTATGTTGTTTCCATGATATTGCTGGATTTAGGAACCGTGGGTATTTTAAAAGAGAGTATATATTGTTTTAAGAACCCGGTTACCTTTGAAATGATATTTCAGTGCGTCCACCATGTGTTTTCTCGGTTCTGAGAGTGGCATGTGAAACCCGATTCGAGGAGCGGTAGGCACCGTCTGCGGGTACATGGTGGACCCGGTGAGGTATCCCGGGGCTGTAGGGTTACTAGGCACTCCAATAAGGTTCTACAAGGCATCAACCATGACCGATTAAAATTTTAGCCGTGCCGAATAACCCTAAACAAGATCTTTGCTAGATAATTAGGGTAACACATGCAAGTAAATAACAATTATCATCTAAGTGAATACGAAATACAACCTTTGTAGATCGGTCCTTCACTTCTAAAGCTCCTTGTTGTAGTCCCTTCGCTGCGATCATCGAGCTCCCGGACTCTCGGACGGCTCCATGAGAAGAGGTCAACGGTTTTGATTGAAGTCTTCAAGGCCGAAGATGATCTACGTCGAGGGAATACGAACTCAAGCTTCTACTTCACAAACTAGAGAATTAGTGAAGCAAACACCCTAAACTAAAGTGCTATTCTAGTAGAGGATGATGAAATAGGAAATGGGTACACTTTAGAATTTCTTTTCTCACAATCTTTCTCTCTCTTTATCAAACCCTAGCAAGCATTTGAAGGAGGAAGAAGATGAGCTCGAAATGAGAATGAAAACTAATCAAGAGAGAGAGCTAACCATGGGTGAATGGGTGTCATATACTAACTCATGTAGAGACATAACCATGGCTAATTATAGTGGTTAGGTTTATTAATATCCTAAGTAAAACAAAACTAGTGGACTTTGGTCAATGCACTCACAAGCTTCATGAAGCTTCATGCACTTGAACAATTATCCACTAATTTTGTATTTACTTTGTATATTAAAACCCCACCAATATAATTATAATGGTGTGTGTCTCATACACCCATGTAGAGTGTATCAACAACCATGATACATAATAAACACAAATAAATATATATCACATATATATTAAGTTGTGCACAAGTGAGAAAAACAAATGCTTAAGTGAACCAATGTTAGTTAATGTAAATTAG
This sequence comes from Agapanthus africanus, assembly GCA_030015575.1. NCBI lineage: Eukaryota > Viridiplantae > Streptophyta > Magnoliopsida > Asparagales > Amaryllidaceae > Agapanthus > Agapanthus africanus. Next base: position 275,050,206 of record JASDDO010000012.1, read on the forward strand.
TATATCACATATACAATTATACACTAAATTATTAAATCAACACTTGACTTAATAATCCGGTTATATCACGTATAACCGACTAACACAAAATGTACCAACTTATCGAATCAACACTTGATTCGATAACCGGGCTATATCACATATAACCGGCCGATACAATAGTCGCGAGAATAGAATACGGTATCACATACTCGCATTATTCTCGGTCCCGCACATATCACATATGCTCTCCTATTTCGTTTTGCCTGAGCCAGTAAAACCTCTATGTAGGACTCTAAAGACTCGTCAATACGCCGGCAGTAGGTGATGATCATATCAAGCACCCACAAGCCGTCAACGGTACTAGCTGGACGTAACGGCTACCCGGGTATTGAGCGATCAGAAGATCATCAAGCAAGCCCGCTCCAACTCCTGCAAAAAGCCTGACAGTGACACTACCGTACAGTCCGGTCTCCTCGTCTGATATGTCGCATATCATGTCTAGGGGTGGTAAACGTCAGACCCCAATAACCGATAAGTCATGCCGATATGAGGCTCATAACGGGTCGAGAAACTACTGGTAACACTTACCAGTAAATCTCTAAACCACCATGGCCAGGGACTTCCCTGTTATGGCCAATCGAGCATAGCGCAACATCAACCCCAATACCGGGAGAGACGAAACCCCTCCTATCGCTCATTGCCTCCATGTGACTCGGGACTGAACCCAAAAACCACCGTTTTGCACACCCTCTTGGACGTGGTAAGGTGGAAATCAAAGCACAGTGGGAATCACACAAGACTCTATGACGATCTCGGGTCTACAGACTAACCTGTACCAGTGTCACTAGAGAACTGCCATCTGACGTAAGGTATAATACCATCCGGGAGTTCTCGGCGAGTCCGTCCAGTGTACCCAGTCTCCACTGAGCACCCGTATATCATCTCTGATGTCAAACACCAATGGATATGGGATCATCCATCGCCCACCTATATGGGTCGAGAAGCTATATGCTAGTCTACTCTGGTATATCGATGCCCCGTCTCGATACACCCACGACTACGGACTGTAGGGTTGCTAGGCACGCGCACAAGGGTATACGAGGCATCAACCATGCCCGATTAAAATTTTAGCCGTGCCGAACAACCCGAAGACGGATCTTTAAACTAGGGTTTAGGCGAAAAGATGCATGTTAAACGCTTTAACACTAAGTGAGAGGGATTACAACCTTTGTAGATCCGGTCCTTCACTTCTTAAGCTCCGTGTTGAGGTCCCTTCGCTGTGATCATCATGTTGTGGACTCTCGAGAGGCTTCACGAAAAGAATGATGCAACCTTTGCTTCTGATCTTCGATACAAAGATGATCTACCTTGAAGTTTCGATAACACAAGCTAACACTCATAATATGAAGTGAACACCCTTATCTAAATGGCAAGGATAGATGAGGATGATGAAGTAGGATTTTTGCTCTCATTTGATATCTTTTTCTCACTCACTTTCATCACAAAAGAAAGCTTTTTCATGAAGGAACTCAAGAATGAAGAAGAAGAATGAACAAGATAACCTTAATCCTTTTGTGATGAATAATGAATTATTGTAGTGGTTACAAATCTAACCAAGGGTTAAGCATGAGAGAGTTAACCCTTGTAGAGAGTAAACTAGGGTTAATGGTTTGGATTGGGTTAACATAATATCACAAAAAAAATATCAAGCAACCACAAAGTCAAAGCTTCATGAAGCTTCATGGAAGCTTCATGCAAAAGCTAACCCTAATCCAAACCTTAACCAAGTTTAAACCCTAATCCAATGTTAAATTTGTAACCCTAACATGTTATAATATTATATATCACATATACAATATATTTTGTAACAATAGAAAATAATATAATTAACATATATCGCATATATATCAATGTATTATCCCGTGAGAAAATGAATCTTTTAGTGAGCTAATATTAGTTAATGTAATTTAATATATCATATATATTATTATATATTAAATTATCGAATCAACACTTGATCCGACAATCCGGCTATATCGCATATAACCGACTAATACGATGACCCGGCTATATCACATATAACCGGCCGATATCTCATATCGCGAGAATCCAATACGGTATCATATACCGCATTATCCTCGGTCCCGCACATATCACATATGTGCTCCTACTCCGTTTTGCCTGAGCCAAGAAACCTCTGTGTAGGACTCTAAAGAATCGTCAATACGCTGGCAGTAGGTGATGATCTTATCAAACACCCACAAGCTGCAAGCGGTCAGCAAAACATAACAGCCACCCAGGTATTGAGCGCTCAGAAGATCAACATGCAAGCCTGTACATTCTCCTGTGAATCCATACAGTAACACTCCCGTACAGTCCGATCTCGTCGTCTGATATGTCGCATATCTCGCCTAGGGGTGGTAAACGTCAGACCCAAGTATCTCGATAAGTCGTGTCGATATGAGGTCTATAACAGTTCGAGAAACTACTGATAACACTTACCAGTAAATCTCAGCAACCCTGGCCAGGGATTTCCGGTTATAGCCAATCGAACACAGCGCAACATCAACTCCCTATACCGGGAGAGACGAATCCCCACCTATCGCTCATTGCCTCCATGTGATTCGGGACTGTACCCAAAAGCCACCTTTTTGCACGCCCTTATGGACGTGGTTTGATGGAAATCAAAGCACAGTGGGAATCACACAAGACTCTATGACAATCTCGGGTCAACAGACTACTCTGTACCAGTGTCACCGGAGAACTGCCATCTGACGTAAGGTATAATACCGTCTGGGAGTTCTCGGCGAGTCCGTCCAGTGTACCCAGCCTCCACTGAGCACCCATACACCATCCTTGATGTCAAACACTGATGGATATGGGATCATCCATCGCCCATCATATGGGTCAAGATGCGTATACGCTGGTCTACTCTGGTGTATCGATGCCCTGTCTCGATACACCCTCGACTAGGAACAGTTATAGGATGTACTCGTCGACAACCGTGGCCCCACTAGTATGATCTCATCATAGTCCCAGTGGTCGAGTACATATCCTAAGGGCTTTATCAACATGTAACATAGAGACAATCAGAGTACATGTTAAGATAAAGTACAACCAGATAGCATACTATCATGTCGAGCAAGAAAGTCCTCCCTATATATGTCCAAGCATCCACTACAATATACATCGTATGTACAGTAATGGCCTCTAGGGCATACATATAACTAACAATCTCCCAGTTGCACTAGGGCCATCTGTTGTGGTATCACATACCCAACAATTAGCTACGGTTGAAGTATCTCATACTCAACCATCCTATAAATTTCTCTACTGGGGAAAAGTCCATTGTGAGTGGATCCGCGCTGTTGTCCTCTGTGTCTACTCTCCAAACCTCGATCTCCCTGGAGATCAGCCATCTCCATGATCAGGTGATACTGCCTAAGAATTATATCTGGATTTCTGATGGGACGGTAGTTCCTTGGCTAAATCCACAACTCCATTGTCACACAATGGTAGGAACGAAGTTCATCTCATGAACTTATATATATCCAGACTGCCTCTTTGGTAGCATCCTTGGTAACGATGTATCTTGCCTTTAATCATCTAGTATGTCACGGTATCTAGTTTGGAACTCTTCCAACATACCGTCCCTCCACTGAGGGTATAGACAATGCCTGCGACTGACATTCAGTCTTCCTTATCACCCTGGAACCTTTCCAGTGATTCTCCCCAGGATCGATTGATACCATCTCACTACGACTAGTGAGTATCCTAACATCCAATTAGAACTATCTCATAGGTCCAAAATCCAGGATTCAGGAGGTATCATTTTGATCCTATATGGAGAATCATTGTGATAAGCGGAGATTGACCGAGCGTAGCATAAGAAACTCCTTCCCTATCAGGTGTATGTCATCCACGTACTCTACGAGGATCACCACCATACTCCTTACTACATTTTTGTATATACAAGGTTCATCTACCATTTTGATGAAGTCAAACTCTTTGACTACCACATCAAAACAAACGTTCCAACTCTGCGATGCCTGTTTTATCACATAAAACATCTTGCACACGTTTCCGCTACTCCCACTGTCTACGAAGCCCTCTGGCTGTGTACTTATAGACGCTCTCTTCCAAATCATCATTTAGAAAAGCAGTCATGACACCCAACCGCCAGATATCGTAGTCATGGTATGTAGCCGTGGCAAGTTGGATCTGGATGGACTTAAGCATAGCTTTGAAAGTCTCAACTTTTCCATGTACACCAAGTAATCTTCTTAAGATATACTTGCTCCTGATGGGGATTTAACCCTTCAGATAAAGCAACCAAAGTCCATACATTGTTGGTGTATAAGGATTCCATCTCAGATCGCTAAGCATCCAGCCATTCTTACAGAGTCCACTCCTGATGGCCAGCCCGAAATTAGTTGGGTCATCATCTCATGATGCAATCCTCGCTCCCACTGTCATAGAGAAACCGAAGTAACTCTCAGGTGGGTGAGGAACCCTATTAGATCGGCGGAGAGGCTGAGGTTCGTTGGTTATTATTGAATCCTTTGGTTCTACCAAATCATCTGCTGTAGTTTGTATAGCTGGAACTCCTTCCAGTTCTACCTCATGACCACTAATTTCTTCACAAGAAATTCCCTTTCACAAAGGTGGCATGTTGAGAAACAAAGCATCTTTTGTTCCTCTGTTCGGTAGAAGATATTTCCTTGCGAATGCTTGGGATATCCAACAAACTTCCACAGAACTGAATTTGCCTCGAGCTTGTCCGGATTTTGCTTTTTAGACATAGGCCGGACAACCCCAAATCTTAACAAACTTAAGATATGGGCCCTTCCCTTTCCATATCACATATGAAGTGGTAGGCAACTGATTTGATTTGAACCCTATTCAATAGGTATGCAGCTTCTCAAGCGCATAACTCCCAAAAGGAAATAGGAAACTCAGTAGTACTCATCATAGAGCACACCATATCACATAAGGTGTTATTGCTCCGCCCCGATATACCATCGTGCTATGGTGTATACGGATAAGTAATGCTGAGAGAGAGTCTCATTCTCCTTTAGAATAGTCCAAGAATTCCGTGCTTAAGTATTCTCCTCCTTGATCGCATCAAAGAACATAATACTTATACCCGTTTTGGTTCTCTACTTCTAACTTATATTCTGTGAATATCTCAAAAGTTCGGACTTGTGTTTCAACAGGAACATATGTCTGAATCTTGAGAGATTATCAGAGAATGTAATGAAGTAAAAAGAACCGGTCTTGGCATGTGTAGACAGGGGACTTTCGTACATCAGCATGTATCTATCCCAAGAGTTCAGTAACTCTTTCTCTGTTTCCAATAAACAGAGCTATGGTCATCTTATCTTTGTTACATGACCGGCAAGTTTCACAAGATGTAAATTCAAACAGATTTAAATATGCATCTAAATGTAACTTCAGCCAGTCGGGTCGCATTGATATGACCTAGTCTACAATGCATCAAGAAGGATTCGTTCATTTCAGAACTCATCCTCTCGTGTGTGTTCTGTATACTAAGAACTGTAGTTTGATTTAGAACGTCAATGCTTTTAGATAACGTGCCTGAACCGATCAACTCTTGATATAGGAAATGTTCAAAACATTATCCAACAATACAAAATTATATCCTTTCTTTACTAATAAAGAGACTGATATGATTTTGTACATCAGGTCCGGTATCTAATAACATTTGTTCAGAATCAATGTATTCTGGTAATACAGGGTGATAGTGACCAACAGACTTGGTTGCAACACTTGCACCGTTTTCTATCTCATGAAACTTATCACCCGTTCTCAGTTCTCTACCTATCTATAGCCCATGTAACAGATTACATATGCGGGATCCTGATCCGGTATCTCATACCCAGGACGTAAAGGATACTGAGAAACAGTTCTATGTAATTAACACACCCGAAGATGATGCATCAGCATGCACTTTCTTCGTTTGGGCGGCACGGGAAATCTGGTATTCCCCAATTTCCTGCTCTGTCTTATAACAATTATAAGTTGGAGCGGGACCAACGTTCCCCAGCTCAGTATAACAAGCGGGTTCGGTCAATATATCCGTATTATTATCTTGATTAAGGCGTGATATGGTCGCTACCTGGAGAGAGAGAGAGAAGAAAACACTCAGCGTATGCTCTTGCAAGATTAGATTGGTTATCTAATATATCAAATCAGGATGTCTCCCACTGTTTTAATCAAATTTTCCTTCAAACCCTAAAAGGAAAGACTAGCCGGGATTAATTACACGCTACAAGTTCGCCAATCTTTCAGCCAGGCCAGTGTCGGTACTTTGAGGGAGGTGCCCCGTGCTTTCGCACGGACCTAATAAAAGTAAACCTCGTTTTCCTAGAGGCGTAACCCCGTTAACACCTTTCTAGACACCTACTTGATCGGCTAATTGTAATGTGTAAAACTCTCCCAGGAGTAACTCTTACTCGCAGCGGGTATCGGGATCCAACTATCTCATAGAAGGTATGCAATCTCATTGCAAATTTCAACACTTGAAATTCCCAATAATATTTTGCCCCTAGCATCTTATGACCTTGGCTAAGGTCAACAAATCATAAGTGCTTTCCAAGTTCAACCCGTCATTTCCCGATTGAATTAAACCCACCCGCACGACCCTTGGATAAGGTCAACAAAGTCGCACGCTAACTCAATCGCATCATATGCTTATACAGATAAGCACTAATCAGCTACCGCACACTACGCCTTGGCTAAGGTCAACAAACGTAGCACGAATACTAACCAGTACTTATCTGAAATGACGGAGGGCTACGACAGGTTTTTAAGAAAACCTTTTGCGTAATGAACTTGATATCGTTGTAGAATCGAGTGATTTTAAATGGAGTGTTTTTTAGGCTTTTCTAGTTTTGCTAAAGGGGTCACTCCCGGTGAAGGGATCGTCGGCCATTTCCTCATCAAATAAGGTGCAGGATATATCATATATATCACTATGCAAAGCAAAAACTCCAAAAGCAATCAAAAGACAAACCGAGGGGTGTAGCATCTGCCAGTCATTGCTAAAGGGGTCACTCCCGGTGAAGGGATCTCGGCCCTTTCCTTATCGAATAAGGTGCTGGATGTTCTACAAGGAACACCTCTATGCAAAGCAAGAACTAGAGCTACCAGTTTTTAAACAAGTTTCTACAACATCTTAAGGTTTCTTTTAATTTCATTAATCTCATTAATGAAGTCCCATTTTAATATGCTTCACAAGCATCTCTTTTGAAACGAAATCTGCAATATAACATATATCTCATATATATAATATAAACATTCGTCTCAGGCAGTAATATGATCTTATCACAGAACATTGCAGCAGAAGAACATATATGAAATATTGGATATACTAGAACGTCCGTGTTTTCAATACGAGCCTGTATAAAACACGGATTCCACGGTCGCGATGAACAGCCAAACCCACATCCCTAGACCCCTACGAGAGCGGCAAGCAATACTGCCAATTCTAGGGTTAGGAGACCCGGTCTTGACTCCTCGAGATGGTCTCCCACTGGACCGTAGAACCCGGTTACTTGTGCTCCCCGCCTTGGGTCTACCTAATGCGGAAAAGTAAATAATATACAACAGTGACATCATCCTCATCCCGGAAGTGCCCCAATAAAAGAATATTACATACAAATGAATTTTATATGAATGAAAGAGAAAAACTCTCATCTCACATAAAACCCCCGGCTATTCAAAACGCGACGATCCAATATAACATATCACAGCAACACATAATATCTCATATCATCAACGTAAGCAAGTATGTGTATCCCGATTGTCGTTGATGTATAGCAACGAAGCCGGCGATACACCACATATTACGCTTACGGTCACAGAAAAGAAAGTGTAAAACTACAACAGTTGGAATCCGCAACCTTTTTAGACATCGCATGCCTAACCAAATGAATTCCTTAGACATCGCATGCCTAACAATTATAAACCCCGTAATTTAGTCTCATTATCGAAAACACTTTTCAATATCAAGTCGGGCAATTCAACAAGATTCCCGACATGTTGATCGAATTCTCGTCGCAAACTTTAGTAGACGGCCGCACCCCCGGATGCCGTCGACGAAGTGCACTAAGGCGGAACACCACTGCCGTGAGAACCCGAACTGATGCTTTTGGCGACGGGGTTCTCCTACAGTCACTTGGTCGGGGCTATAGGGCAAGGCTGTCTATTAAGTTTACCCGGCGAGTATCCGCGTACGCTACGTGATTGCTACGGACTTTTGATCACATCAAAATTTCATGGCAACCGATCATCGAGACTAAACTGCTATGTTTATAACATTCAAATTAGTTATCTCATAACAACTTGTGGATTCCAAATATTGTATCACAATCCAGATAAATAGACAATGTCAAACTTTCCGATCGAATACTCAAACACCCAAGTTTTCCCAAATATATCTCAACACTTGAAATCAGTTTAAAAACATCCTTCACATGCCACAGTACCAATGGTCCAGCCGTAGAAGGGTCAAGCCAACGCCTCACATGTGGCACGCCGTACTGCCCCAAACCCTAAGGTTTAGAGGCAGTTCAAGACGGTCACATAATCGAGTTAAGGTTTGTTGTCTTCTAGAGGGTCCACCGCATTACTTGCACGACTTAGAACGTTCTTAAACTCGAGAAAAAATCCAACTTTTGAAAAAATTTCCGACTGGGGAAAAAGTGAGTTATTGATATCCGTTCGAACTTTTTAACAGTTTCTAAAATTATCCGGACAAAACTAAACAAAGTTAAATTATCTGATCGAATCAACGAGTCCCCAATACAACCCTAGAAAACTCAACACTTGGGTGGAATTAAACAATTCCCAGAAAAAATTGCCAAGAAAGGACCTAAGAATAAATAAGTGAAATTCCGGGGACTAAGTCGAAATTTTGGCCGCGGAACCGCCGCCAAACCCATGGTTTGGCCGCGGTTCCGCGGTCAAAATATTGAGTTAGTGGACCGTGCTTCACATTAATTCTTATTTTTTCCTGCTTATTTTTCTGAGCATTTTTAATTCAGAAAAAAACACATTTTTAAAAAATGTACAGAGAAGGGTTCGTGTCGGGGTTTTCGGGTTCGATCGGACTTAAAACTTCGTCTAGACTTCGCCTAAAGCTCTAGCTTGGCTCTGATACCACAGTAGGGTTGTTAGGCATGCGCACAAGGGTCTACGAGGCATCAACCATGCCCGATTAAAATTTTAGCCGTGCCGAACAACCCGAAGCCGGATCTTTAAACTAGGGTTTAGGCGAAAAGATGCATGTTAAACGCTTTAACACTAAGTGAGATGGATTACAACCTTTGTAGATTCGGTCCTTCACTTCTTAAGCTCCGTGTTGAGGTCCCTTCGCTGCGATCATCATGTTGTGGACTCTCGAGAGGCTTCACGAAGAGAATGATGCAACCTTTGCTTCTGATCTTCGATACCAAGATGATCTACCTTGAAGTTTCGATAACACAAGCTAACACTCATAATATGAAGTGAACACCCTCATTTAAATGGCAAGGATAGATGAGGATGATGAAGTAGGATTTTTGCTCTCATTTGAAATCTTTTTCTCACTCACTTTCATCACAAAAGAAAGCTTTTTCATGAAGGAACTCAAGCATGAAGAAGAAGAATGAACAAGATAACCTTAATCCTTTTGTGATGAATAATGAATTATTGTAGTGGTTACAAATCTAACCAAGGGTTAAGCATGAGAGAGTTAACCCTTGTAGAGAGTTAACTAGGGTTAATGGTTTGGATTGGGTTAACATAATATCACAAAAAAAATATCAAGCAACCACAAAGTCAAAGCTTCATGAAGCTTCATGGAAGCTTCATGCAAAAGCTAACCCTAATCCAAACATTAACCAAGTTTAAACCCTAATCCAATGTTAAATTTGTAACCCTAACATGTTACAATATTATATATCACATATACAATATATTTTGTAACAATAGAAAATAATACAATTAACATATATCGCATATATATCAATGTATTATCACGTGAGAAAATGAATCTTTTAGTGAGCTAATATTAGTTAATGTAATTTAATATATCATATATATTATTATACATTAAATTTTCGAATCAACACTTGATCCGACAATCCGACTATATCGCATATAACCGACTAATACGATGACCCGGCTATATCACATATACCCGGCCGATATCTCATATCGCGAGAATCCAATACGGTATCATATACCGCATTATCCTCGGTCCCGCACATATCACATATGTGCTCCTACTCCGTTTTGCCTGAGCCAAGAAACCTCTGTGTAGGACTCTAAAGAATCGTCAATACGCTGGCAGTAGGTGATGATCATATGAAACACCCACAAGCTGCAAGCGGTCAGCTAAACATAACAGCCACCCAGGTATTGAGCGCTCAGAAGATCAACAAGCAAATCTGTACATTCTCCTGTGAATCCCTACAGTAACACTCCCGTACAGTCCGATCTCGTCGTCTGATATGTCGCATATCTCGCCTAGGGGTGGTAAACGTCAGACCCCAGTAGCTTGATAAGTCGTGTCGATATGAGGTCTATAACAGTTCGAGAAACTACTGATAACACTTACCAGTAAATCTCAGCAACCATGGCCAGGGATTTCCGGTTATAAACAATCGAACACAGCGCAACATCAACTCCCTATACCGGGAGAGACGAATCCCCTCCTATCGGTCATTGCCACAATGTGATTCGGGACTGTACCCAAAAGCCACCTTTTTGCACGCCCTTATGGACGTGGTATGATGGAAATCAAAGCACAGTGGGAATCACACAAGACTCTATGACGATCTCGGGTCAACAGACTACTTTGTACCAGTGTCACCGGAGAACTGCCATCTGACGTAAGGTATAATACCATCTGGGAGTTCTCGGCGAGTCCGTCCAGTGTACCCAGTCTCCACTGATCACCCGTACACCATCCTTGATGTCAAACACCGATGGATATGGGATCATCCATCGCCCATCATATGGGTCAAGATGCGTATACGCTAGTCTACTCTGGTGTATCGATGACCTGTCTCGATACACCCTCGACTAGGAACAGTTATAGGATGTACTCGTCGACTACCGTGGCCCCACTAGTATGATCTCATCATAGTCCCAGTAGTCGAGTACATATCCTAAGGGCTTTATCAACATGTAACATAGAGACAATCAGAGTACATGTTAAGATAAAGTACAACTAGATAGCATACTATCATGTCGAGCAAGAAAGTCCTCCCTATATATGTCCAAGCATCCACTACAATATACATCGTATGTACAGTAATAGCCTCTAAGGCATACATATAACTAACAGGGACCTTGAAGGATGTACTTATGGACTATCATGTCCCCACTAGTATGATCCTCATCATAGTCCAGGTAGTCAAGTACACATCCTAAGGGCTTTACCAACATGTAGCAGAGAGACAATCAGTGTACACGTTAAGGTAAAGAGTAACCAGATAGCATACTATCATGTCGAGCAAGAAAGTCCTCCCTATATATGTCCAAGCATCCACTACAATATACATCTCATGTATAGTAATGACCTCTAGGGCATACATATAACTAACAATATCCCACTTGCACTAGGGCCATCTGATAGCAGTGGTTGAAGTATCTCATACTCAACCATCCCATAAAAGTCTCTCTCTGGGAAAAGGCCTTTGTGAGTGGATCCGTCGTGTTTTCCTCTGAGTCTACTCTCCTGACCTCGATCCCCTAGAGATCAACCATCTCCAAGATCAGGTGATACTGTCTTAGAATATGTCTGGATCACTGATGGGACGGGCGTTCCTAGGCATAAGCCACAACTCCATTGTCACACAATGGTAGGAACGAAGTTCATCTCATGAAATAATATACACCTAGACTGCCTCTTTGGTAGTATCTTTGGTAGCGATGTATCCAGCCTTTATCGTCTAGTATGCCACGGTGTCTGTCTTGGAACTCTTCCAACATATCGTCCCTCTACTGAGAGTAAAGACAATGCCTGTGACTGACATTCAGTCGTCCTTATCACTCTGGAACCTTTCCAATGATTCTCCCCAGGATCGATTGTTACCATCTCACTACAACTAGTGAGTATCCTAACATCCAATTAGATCTATCTCATAGATCCAAAACTCAGGATTTAGGAGGTATCACTTTGATCCTATATGGAGAATCCTTGTGATGAGCGGAGATTGACCGAGCGTAGCATAGGAAACACCTTCCCTATCAAGAGTATGTCATCCACGTACTCTACGAGGATCACCACCACACTCCCTACTACCTTTTTGTATATACAAGGTTCATCTACCATTTTGATGAAGTCAATCTCTTTGACTACCACATCAAAACAGACGTTCCAACTCCGCGATGCCTGCTTCATCCCATAAAGCAACTTGCACACGTTTCCGCTGCTCCCACTGTCTACGAAGCCCTCTGGCTGTGTACTTATAGACGCTCTCTTCCAAATCATCATTTAGAAAAGTAGTCATGACACCCAATCGCCAGATATCGTAGTCATGGTATGCAGCCGTGGCAAGTAGGATCTGGATGTACTTAAGCATAGCTTTGAAAGTCTCAACTTTTCTATGTACACCAAGTAATCTTCTCAAGATTTACTTGCTCCTGATGGGGATTTAACCCTTCAGATAAAGCAACCAAAGTCCATACTTTGTTGGTGTAGAAGGATTCCATCTCAGATCGTTAAGCATCCAGCCATTTTTACAGAGTCCCACTCCTGATGGCCGCTCGAAACTAGTTGGGTCATCATCTCATGATGCAATCCTCGCTCCCACTGTCATAGAGAAACTGAAGTATCTCTCAGGTGGGTAAGGATGTAAGTATGCGGCGGCGCCCCGGCCATCTAACAGACGCCGATATGCGGAACAAAACTTTTACGTCTGGCGCTATCGCGTACTTTATCCCGGATCGTCCATTAAAGCTAAACTAACAAATTGTAAAGAGGGTAGAATTGTTATACCGAATGATCCGAGTCCTTCGGTCTTCAACCATCATCCCACGCTATGTTGCAACTGATCCGAACTCGCTCGATCTCCTATCTCGTCGTCCAGGTGGCACCACGTCGACGGATCTTTAAACGGGCTCCCGCCTCTGAACCGAGGCAACTCGGTCGTCAAGTTTGCTAAAAGAGATGACCAAGATGAAGTAGAGAATGAGTAGAACAATTTGTCTCGTTACGTCCAAGACTATGGACGAACGGTTAAAAGAAGTTGCCATTTGGAATCGGGTGAATGGAAATTGGGTTATGAAATTTCCATACACTTAATTATCATAGTCTTTTGCACAAAATGAAATGAATCAAAAATCTCACACCCACACAATGAGTGGCCGGCCAAATATATGAGAGGAGGGAGGTGAGGGGAGGAGCTTCAAGTGGTGACCATAAGCTTTCAACCTTATCAAGTCATTAAAGAAATAATGAATCATCAAAATGCATTAAGTGCAAACCTATCACAATTAACCTAGTCATCCTCCATCATTAATGAACCATTAATGACAAAGCCACCTCACTATCCTAGTCACCATCCTAGTCACCATCCTAGTTACCTCTTCTAGAAGATTCCACAGTCTGTCCTGACTTGACCATTCAGTCGGTAGTAATCCCGTGGCCAAATAGTTCACGATATCTGCGAACCAGGGTTCGCAAGATACTGTCAAGAGCTGTTCATCCGGGAAAACGTCGTTGATCGGAATTGGAAGCGAAGGCGAAGAAGGAAGTCCTGAGAGATGGTCGTCAACTACGTTTTCACATCCTCGTTTGTCCTTAATGACAAGGTCAAACTCTTGAAGCAAGAGGATCCAACGTATTAACCGAGATTTTGCATCTTTCTTCGCAAAAAGATGGCGCAGAGCAGAATGGTCTGTGTAGACAATGACTGGAGAGCCGATGAGGTAGGGCCTGAACTATTCTAAAGCAAATACAATAGCTAAGAATTCCTTCTCAGTTGTTGTATAATTGAGTTGGGCGTCGTTCAGGGTTCGGCTCGCATAATAGATTACGTGCGGCATCTTGTTGATGTGTTGTCCAAGGACAGCACCAATGGCAAAGTCGGATGCATCGCACATAATCTCAAATGGGTGCGTCCAGTCAGGTGAAGAAAGAATGGGAGCAGAAGTGAGTGAGGTTTTCAATGACTCGAATGCAGTCACACAGCTCGAGTTGAAGTCGAATGGCGTGTCCTTGGCCAGCAAAAGAGTCAAAGGCCTAGCAATCTTGCTAAAGTCCTTGATGAACCGTCTATAGAAACCGGCATGGCCAAGGAAGGCTCGGATATCTCGGATGCATCGGGGAGGAGGGAGATTGGAAATGACCACAATCTTTGCTTTGTCAACCTCTATGCCATTTTGCGAGATGATATGTCCTAAGACAATACCTTCGCGCACCATGAAGTGGCACTTCTCCCAATTCAAAGTGAGATTCTTGTCCTTACATCGGGTAAGGACAGCGTCAAGATGCAGCAAACACTCGTTGAAGGAATCGCCGAAGATGGAGAAATCATCCATGAAAATCTCCAGAAATTTTTCCACCATGTCTGAGAAGATTCCCATCATACACCGCTGGAAGGTAGCGGGCGCATTGCATAACCCAAAGGGCATGCGACGATATGCGAACGTGCCGAAAGGACAAGTGAAAGTGGTCTTGTCCTGGTCTTTTTCGGCGATGGGAATTTGATTATAGCCGGAGTAGCCATCAAGAAAGCAGTAGTACTCGTGTCCGGCCAATCGTTCAAGCATCTGGTCAATGAAAGGTAGCAGAAAGTGGTCTTTACGCGTTGCGGCGTTGAGTTTTCTGTAATCAATGCATACTCGCCACCCAGTTTGGGTGCGAGTAGGGATTAACTCGTTCGCCTCGTTAGTGATGACCGTTATACCTGATTTCTTGGGGACAACGTGAATGGGGCTAACCCACTGGCTATCAGAGATAGGGTAAATGATACCACTATCTAGACATTTTACGATCTCCTTCTTCACAGCCTCTTTCATGACTGGATTGAGACGTCTTTGTGGATCCCGGGCTGGTTTGGCATCATCCATCAGATGAATGTGATGTTCAACGATCAGGGGACTAATCCCCTTGATATCCGCCATGGACCAGCCAAAAGCTTGGCTGTTGCTGTGCAAGACCGCAAGAAGGGCTTTCTCTTGCTCTGGAGCTAGAGAAGCCGAAATGATGACAGGGAGGGTCTCGTTTTCACCTAAGTAAGCATACTTAAGGTGAGATGGCAACGGCTTGAGTTCGAGCGATGGAGGTGAAACGATTGAAGGCAAGATTGGTGCAGAGGTCTCGAACTCAAAGGACTCCAGCAAAGGTTCAAAACGAGTGTAAGCGACCGAGTTGGATGGTTCAGGTAACTCATCCGGAAATTCGAAAGATTCAAACTCGGGTTGTGCGCGGTTAAGATCGTTCGAGAACGTGAAACACTCGTAGTCGTTGTCGGGCGCAGAAACAGCAGCAGGTTCGAAGAGGAACGCACTAGTGGCGTCAAGGTTATCGTGTTCGAACAGAAACTCCTCGAATTCACACTCTTCAGGGGTGATCTCCTGGATTGAGCAAACGTCCAGTATATGAGCATTAGGTTCGGCTGGCTGATTCCCCAACCTAAAAATGTTGAGTTCAATCGTCATGTTTCCAAAAGAGAGGTTCATCGAACCATTGCGACAATTGATCACAGCATTTGAGGTTGCAAGGAATGGGCGACCGAGTATCACCGGAATTTGATTCCGGGGGTTAGCTACAGGCTGTGTGTCTAATACAATGAAGTAAACGGGGAATATGAAGTCCCTGACTTTTATTAACACATCCTCTAGCTCACCCCTAGGATGTGTGATCGATCGGTCGGCCATTTGGAGAGTGCAGTGCGTGGGTTTCATCTCTCCTACGTCTAATTGCTCGTATACTGAGTACGGAAGCAAGTTAACACTGGAACCAAGATCTAATAGTGCGCGGTTGATGTTCTTTTCCCCAATGGTAATAGAAATCGTAGGACAGCCAGAGTCCTTCCGTTTTTGTGGTAAAGATTGGGTAAGAGCATCACTCACAGCACTAGCCAAGAAAACTTTCTTTGGTACCTGAGATTTCCTCTTTTTCGTGCACAAGTCCTTTAAGATTTTCACGTAGGACGGGACTTGTTGGACATCATCTAAAAGAGGAATGTTAATGTTAACCTGCTTAAATAACTCCAGAATCTTCTCCATTTGTGGATTTTGTTTATTGGACTTCAACCGGTTTGGAAATGGAACGTTTTTAAAATTGGTTGAGTCCAATGCTGGAGGAGGAGATTGTGGAGTTGGAACGGATCCCAGATCAGGTGTTTTCGTGGAGTGAGAAGTGGGTCCGTTCATAGAAGAAGAAGGAGAGCCTTTTGAAGAATGGAGAATAGGCTCAGAAGACGAAGAAGCAGGAGAAGGAGAAGAAGAAGAAGCAGCGGCCGGGGTGTCATCGTCGATCCGTGTGCCAATGTTGTTTTGCAGCATCCTTCCCGATCTCAATGTGGTCACGGCACTCACATTATGGTTCTGTTGTTCAAGAGCAACATGTACATTATGTGGGTGACCGGGATTTGGGAGTGGTTGGGACGGGAGCTTTCCCTTTTCTCGCTCGCTTAAGGCCGCATTCAGCTGTGCAATCTGGGCCTCGATGGTTTTGATGCTTTGCCCATGAGCGGCAGTGTGTTGCACTAAGGACTGAATGGAAGACTGGATGTTGGCGGTGGATTGTGTCGATTGTTTAACGAACGCCTCCAGACTTCGTTCGAGCGAGGAAACCTTATCGTTGTTTGACGGAACAAAGTTGTTTGGTGGAAAAGAATTGTTGGGTGCAAAGTTGTTCGTCTGATTTCGAAAAGGTTGGGGTTGGAAGGGCTGCTGAAACTGATGTTGAGTTTTTTGTTGCGCTTGTTGTTGCGGCGGAGGGGGCCTTTGGAAATTGTTGCCTTGAAATTGATTCTGATTCTGATTCCAGGCGAAATTGGGGTGGTTCCTCCAACCGGGATTGTAGGTAGAAGAGTATGGATCATTCCTCGGTCTTTGCTGGAATGCAGCATTAACCTGATCCAGTCCTTGCGATGGTGGATTGTAAGGACACTCTTCGGTTAAGTGAGAAGGATCGGAACAACAAGCGCAGATGGTACGAAGGGGAAGAACAGGAGCAGGAGCAGAAAATTTGCTCTCTATAGCTTCAAGCTTTCTCGTTATTGCAGCCATTTCAGCTTTCATCGCAATAGAGACATCAAGTTGGTGAATTCCTACCCTAGACTGACCGGTAGAAGTGGAGGTAGAAGAAGAAGAAGTCGGTCTGGTGCTCTCCCATTGTAGCGTTTGCTCTGCAAGGTCGTCAAAGAACTGCCACGCTTCCTCGTCAGATTTCGATAGGAAGTGGCCCTGATAGATGGTTTCCAACAACTGCTTCGTTGCTGGGTTCAGGCCCTCGTATAAGGTTTGGCAAAGTTGCCATTTCTCTATACCGTGGTGAGGACACTGAACAAGAAGGTCTTTGTACCGGTCAAGCACTTCCAGAAGGGTTCAGAAGGAAGCTGAGAGAATTGGTTGATTTCATTGCGAATCCTTGCGGTTTTATGATTCGGATAGAATTTTTTGAGAAACGCTTTAACAAACTCGTCCCAACTGGTTATGGAGTGGGAAGCAGTGCTATACAGCCATTTTTCAGCAAGATCGCATAAAGTGAACGGAATGAGCCGTAGACGTATAGCATCGTCCGACAGCTGGGTGGTTTTCATCATGGCACAAACGTTTTGAAATTTATTGATGAAGATATAGGCATCTTCAGATTCAAGCCCATGAAATCGCGGAAGCATGTTGATGAAGTGGGGCTTAATTTCAAAATTATCCCCATTGGCCGGTGGAAGAGAAAGGCAGGTGGGAAGTGCAGAACGGGTGGGATAGAAACGATCCTGGAGCGCGATTCGCTGCGGCGCTACAACAGGCGGTGGTGGTGGGTTATTGGTCTCCGTAGGAGGTGGAGCCAATCCAGGGGTAGTCAAAGAGATGTTCGGATTAAATCCTGACATCGCGGAAAAAGAGGTTGGTGATGGTGAAGGTGAAGATGTATGAACAGAATTTCGGTCAACGTCGGAGTTGGCCGGCAAAGGAAGGGGTGAAAGAGGAGTGGACGGAGTTTCGACGTCTGAGTCGATCGCGTAGTCGGTAGCGACTAACGTAACGCGGACTAGGCGGGCGCTAGTGTCCCGAGTCCAAGCGGACATACACTAAACGAGTTTAGTATAGTCAAAGCGGAGAAGGTGAGGGTAAGAAAACGTCAATGGAGAAAAACGATGGGTGGTGGGTGAAAAATGGATTTGGCGACAAAGGGCAAGTTTTTATAAAAGTTTTTGATTTTTTCCTTTTTTTGTTTTTTTTAGAAAGAGCTTTACAGAAATATGTACGGACTTACGGATTTAAGCAATCACAAACAAGATATGCACAATCTCACCTAGATCTAGGGTCACCTAGGTCTGCTAGACAGCTCCTAACTGTTCTAGAGGGCTAGAAATAGGACCTCTAACCGCCTCTTCTCCGTCAAATGCGGCCAGATAAGTGCCAGGTAAGTGGGAGGTTATCCAACGCTTTCGCGAAGTTCCTTAATTAAATAACCACTTGCCTTCGACACACTTGCCTAGACACCGCAAAAGTCAGATAGGATAAACGGCCGATGCCTGTAACTAGTCCTCTGTCCTATTGAGCGCAAAGTCCTTAGGGCTGAGTCTAGTATTTTTTAATTTAACAATGGTCAATGCATATGCTTTTTGTGATTTCTGGGGTCCTGGGAAGGGTGATGAAATCCCCACCCAATCTGAATTGGTTTCAAGCCCCTTAAGTCCGTATTAATAAATGCAAAGCAGTAACAAATCAACTGCAAACAATTTTATTTTTAGCGCGGCGCAAAGAATCCCGCACAAGAACAGTTTATTGGAAGGGGGAAGAGAGTTTGCGCAAAGAATGCTGCAGAAAACACAATTTATTGGAGTACAGAGGAGTGGGGAGGAGAAAAGTAAGACTCACAGAAATTTTGAGTTGACGAGGCCACCAAGTGGCCGCGATTCCGCGGCCTAAGCCTTCTTATGCCGCGGTTCCGCGGCAGGTGTTAGTTGTATGTATGCCCTAGAGGCCAGTATTGTACAGATGATGTATATTATATTGGATGCTTGGACATATATAGAGATGACTTTCTTGCTCGATATGATAGTATGCTATCTGGTTACTCTTTATCTTAACATGTACACTTGTCTCTTTAAACTGTCTTATAGTTACATGTTGGTAAAGCCCTTAGGATGTGTGCTTGACTACCTGGACTATGATGCAGATCATACTAGTGGGGACATGGTAGTCCATAAGTACATCCTTCAAGGTCCCTAGTCGTAGGTGTATCGAGACGGGGCATCGATATACCAGAGTAGACTAGCGTATACGCTTCTCGACCCATGAGATGGGCGATGGATGATCCCATATCCATTGGTGTTTGACATCAGAGATGGTGTACGTGTGCTCAGTGGAGACAGGGTACACTGGACGGACTCGCCGAGAACTCCCAGATGGTATTATACCTCACGTCAGATGGCAGTTCTCAGGTGACACTTGTGCATGTTAGTCTGTAGACCCGAGATCGTCATAGAGTCTTGTGTGATTCCCACTGTGCTTTGATCTCCACCTTACCACGTCCATGAGGGCGTGCAAAACGGTGGTCTTTGGGTACAGTCCCGAGTCACATGGAGGCAATGAGCGATAGGAGGGGTTTCGTCTCTCCCGGTATTGGGGGTTGATGTTGCGATGTGCTCGATTGGCCGTAACAGGGAAGTCCCCGGCCAGGACTGATCAGAGATTTGCTGGTAAGTGTTACCAGTAGTTTCTCGACCCGTTATGAGCCTCACATCGGCATGACTTATCGTTTATTGGGGTCTGACGTTTACCACCCCTAGACCTGATATGCGACGTATCAGACGAACAGACCGGACTGTACGGTAAGTGTTACTGGTTGAATTCACAGGAGTGTGAGCGGGCTAGCGCGTCGATCTTCTGATCGCTCAATACCCGGGTGGCCGTTACGTTTAGCAGACCGTTTGCGGCTTGTGGGTGCTTGATATGATCATCATCTGCTACCGGCGTATTTACGAGTCTTTAGAGTCCTACACAGAGGTTTCCTGGCTCAAGCGAAACGAAATAGGAGCGCATATGAGATATGTGCAGGACCGAGAATAATGCGTGTATGTGATACCGCATTTCATTCTCGCGATATATGTTTCGATTGGTGATATTCGATATGACCCAGTTATCGAATCATAGATTCGATAAATCGATACATTGGATACTAGTCGTTTATGTGCGACATGACCGGATCATTGAATCAAATGTTGATTTAATGATTTAATGTATAATTATATATTTGATATATTACTTTGCATTAACTAGTGTTGGTTCACTTTAAATGGTTATTCTCACTTGATGTGCAAATTGTATATGTGATATACTTTTGTGCACATGTTTGTATCATGTTTGATGATGCATGCTCATTTGGTTAAGTGTATAGAATTAAACTTAGGTTAAGAAAGTGATTAGGGTTTTTATTTATCCATTCTTTTATTTATTCTTTTTTGGAAAAAGAATGGGATAAAAAATACAAAATGGTTGCTTTCATTCTTGAACATTGTTGAAGCTTCATGAAGCTTTGACTTTGTGACCATTTTGTCTTCACACTAAACCCTAACCATTCTTCTAACCTTATTTAACTCTCTACACTTAACTATGGTTCTCATTATGATAAGTATTGATTTAATTTTATTTTATCTCAAGACTTATCATATTCTAGCTTCATCTCCTCCCTCTTCTTCAAGAGAGAATACTAGATGCCATCAATGGCAACTTGAGCAATAGTGAGTAAAATCCAATTCTAAAGTGAACCCACCTCCTATTTCTTCACCCTCTACCTCTTGCCAAGTTGTTTTGGGTGTTTTCTTCACAAGTTTCACAACTTGGTGAAGTTGGAGCTTGAACTTGCGCAACCTCGACGTAGATCATCTTCGGCACGAAGCCGACGACATTGCCCGCTCGTTTTCCCGATGAAGCCGACGATCGAGTCTAGGATTCAAGATGGACAGCGAGAGGACACCCACGTGGAGCTAAGCAAGTGGAAATCCGGATCTACAAAGGTTGTAGCATCTAACTCTTAGTTAAGTAGTTAACTAGATTTATATTTCGCCTAGATTTCTAGTCTAAGATCCGTGTTAGGGTTTCTCGGCACCCATAAATTTTTAAATTGGCATGTTCGATGCCTTGTGAGACCTCTATAGGATGCCTAGGAACCTTTCAGCAGGAACAGAGAGTTGGGCCTTCAATTTTTGTGTAGGTTCTGGTCTGGGTCTTCTCTGCTTGTCTGGATGTTTTGAATCTTCATTTGCTCACTGGAACTGCTCCAGATTTTTTAAGTAGACCGTTGGCTTCGTTTTGATCCGTCGCGGTGTAGCCGCGAAATATGGGTCTATCTTCCCACGTCTTTGGCACTGAACTTGAACTCCGTATTATCCTGCACACTTACACAAAAACTAATCAAAAATAACAAGATGATTTTTTTTTTACAATGTATATTTTTTTTTCGGTTAGATTTATATTCACAAGTTAACCCGAAATTACACAAAGAAATAAACTACCATCTCCCCGGCAACGGCGCCATTTGATTTTTAGAGATTCTGCGTGTTCAAGTTTAGTTAATTACCGCAATCAAAACGGTTTCGCTTGTAGCTAGCCGGTTGAGTACGGGTCGTCCGCAGGGAGATGGGAATCTTTTTCTAAGTGCTTTAACGAGTTAAGTCCAGTTTTCCAGATTTTGTTGTGATTAATTAAGTGTTAAAATGATATGTAAAGAGAGCTTATTAGGGTTAGGATTAGGTTAGTTTGAGTTAGGAGTCGCTCACCTCTTTCGTTGCCACTCTTAATATCGGTGTTACGGTAATCGGCAAAAACGGGGATTAGCACGACTAGGAAGGAACTTGCGAGTATAAGCTAGGCTTTCCAACGCATAAGTTCTTCCTTTTGGTGGTTGTCCGTACGTTCTTGGCTCTTAGCTATAACCTCCGGTTAATTCAACCACAACCGGTCTCACTACGGAATCACCGCTATCATGTAGGATAGGGTGCCGTAAGGAGCGGATTGTGGTTCAATTAACGGGAGTCGATTTAAGATGTTGGGCAAGGAAAGAGTGAGAGAGATTTCCTTCTCTCAAACTTCCCTTATCCTACCCTAACAAGTATGGAAACTACTCACACATCATAACGAAAAGAAAATAAAACAAAAGAGGAAGATAGAAAGAAAGAGATTAGAAGATAACAACTAGTTAATTGCGACCTCACCTTGGCAAGGATCAAGCGTAAGCATCATGGTTGTTTTAAGGATAAAGGAAAAGAGAAAAGAAAGAAACAACAAGAAATAACAACAACTAAGTTAACAAATGAAAATTGCAAGCAATAATAAGAGAACAAGACAAGTATGATAACAAAAGGAACTTCTTTATTCATCATTCTTCACTCACAAAAGCTCACTACAAGTTTTTCAATGGAGAAGAGATGAGAAGAGGAAGAAGAAAAAGTATTCTAAAACCTAGAAAAATACAAGATTAAGCACCCTTTGCATTGGCAAGATCTGGACTATTTATAGGCAGGAAACTGGAAACCTAGGGCAAAAATCTGCCTCCTCATAAAAAGACCAACATACCCCTAAAAGGAAAGAGTAGCCGGGATTAATTACACCCTACAACTTCGCTAATCTTTCAGCCAGGCCAGTGTCGGTACTTTGAGGGAGGTTCCCCGTGCTTTCGCACGGACCTAATTGAAGTAACCCTCGTTTTCCCAGAGGCGTAACCCCGTTGACACCTTTCTAGACACCTACTTGATCGGCTAATTGTAATGTGTAAAACTCTCCCAGGAGTAACTCTTACTCGCAGCGGGTATCGGGATCCAACTATCTCATAGAAGGTATGCAATCTCATTGCAAATTTCAACACTTGAAATTCCCGATAATATTTTTCCCCTAGCATCCCATGACCTTGACGCAGGCCAACAAACCATAGTGCGCTAGTCAAGTTCAACCCGTCATTTCTTGATTGGATTAAACCCACCCGCACGACCCTTGACACAGGCCAACAACGTCGCACGACTACCCTAATCCAATCTGCATCATATGCATAAGCAGATAAATACTAGTTAGCTACCGCACACTATGCCTTGATGCAGGCCAACAAACGTAGCACGAATACTAAGTAGGACTTATCTGAAATGATGGAGGGCTACGACAGGTTTTTCTGAAAACCTATTGCGTAATGAACTTGATATCGTTGTAGAATCAAATAATTTTTAAAATGGAGTGTTTTTTAGGCTTTTGCTAGTTTCTCTAAAGTGGTCACTCCCGGCGAAGGGATCTCGGTTCTTTCCTCGTCGAATAAGGTGCAGGATTTATCATATATATCACTGTGCAAAGCAAGAACTAGAAAAACAATCAAAAGACAAAACCGAGGGGTGTAGCATCTTCCAGTCATTGCTAAAGGGGTCACTCCCGGTGAAGGGATCTCGACCCTTTCCTTATCGAATAAGGTGCAGGATGTTCTACAAGGAACACCTCTATGCAAAGCAAGAACTGTAGCTACCTGTTTTTGAAAATTCGATTCCACAACATCTTTTAGGTTTCTTTTCTTTCATTAATCACATTAATGAAGTCCCATCATTTAAGTCACCTAAACATCACAGATAAATACGACGTACACTTATGCCATCCGCATTCGCCTCGATGTCCCCTCGTGCACCGTTAGGTTAGGTAACTAACGGCAGAGCGGGGAAGGGCTAGCGCGGGTGTAAAACATAAGTAACGTCTATATAATATATCATATATACTATATACAGTATCAATCACAACATATCAGATGATCACATCACAGATATCGCAGCAGAAGAAACATATGAAACATTGGATATACTAGGACGTCCGTGTTTTATTTTGAGCCTCTATAAAACACGGATTCCACGGTCGCGATGTATAGCCAAACCCACACCCTTAGACCCCTACGAGAGCGGCAAGCAACCCTACCAATTCTAGAGTTAGGAGACCCGGACTCGGCTCCTCGAGTTGGTCTCCCACTGGACTCTAGAACCCGGTTACTTATGCTCTCCTCCTTGGGTCTATCCTAGTGCGGAAAAGTAAATAATATACAAATGGTGACAGCAACCTCATTCCGGAAGTGCCCCAATAAAAGAATATTACATACATTTAAATTTACATGAATGAAAATAAAAACCCTCATCTCACATAAAACCCCCGGCTATTCAGAACACGACGATCCAATATAACATATCCAGCAACACATAATATCACATGTTATCAACGTAAGTAAATATGCGCATCCCAATTGTCGTTGACATATAGCAACGAAACCGGCGATATCACATATTACACTTACGGTCGCAGAAAAGAAAGTATAAAACTACAACAGTTGGAATCCGAAACGTCCTTAGACATATCATGCCTAACCACATGAATTCCTTAGACATCGCATGCCTAACAATTATAAACCCCGCATTTTAGTCTCTATATCGAAAACACTTTTCAATATCTAGTCGGGCAATTCAACAAGATTCCCGATATGTGATCGAATGCTCGTCGCAAAGTTTAGTAGACGGCCGCACCCCCGGATGCCGTCGACGAAGTGCACTAAGGCGGAACACCGCTGCCGCGAGCACCCAAACGGAAACTTTTGGCGACGGGGTTCTCCTACAGTCACTTGGTCGGGGCTTTGGTGCGTGGCTGTCTATTAAGTTTACCCGGCGAGTATCCACGTACGCTACGTGATTGCAAATGACTTTTGATCACATCAAAATTCTGTGGCAACCGATCATCTGAGACTAAACTGCTATGTTTATAACATTCAAATTAGTTATCTCATAACTACTTGTGGATTCCAAATATTGTATCACATTCCAGATAAATAGAAAATGTTAAACTTTCCGATCGAATGATCAAACACCCAAGTTTTCCCAAATAGTTCTCAACACTTGAGGGGAGTTTAAAAACATCCATCACATGCCACAGTACCAATGGTCCAGCCGTAGAAGGGTCAAGCCAACGCCTCATATGTGGCAACGCCGTACTGCCCCAAACCCTAAGGTTCAAAAGGCGGTTCAAGACGGTCACATAATCGAGTTAAGTTTTGTTGTCTTCTAGAGGGTCCATTGCATAACTTGCACGATTTAGACGTTGTTAAACTACGGAAAAATCCAACACTTGGAAATTTTCCGGGTCGGGAAAAAGTGAGTTATTGATATCCGTTCGAACTTTTTAATACTTTCTAAATTATCCGAAAAAACATAACGAAATTAAATTTTCCGATCGAATCAACGAATACAAAATAAATCCCAGAACACTCAACACTTGAGTCAAATTAAAAATACCCAGAAATTAGCAATTTTGCATACGGATGTTACTGTGTCAAAACGAGGCAATAAGCCTTCTGTACGGCCGCGGATCCGCGGCACAAGTAGGGTATTGCTGCTGTTCCGCAGCCAATTGTACGGATTACTGTCTCGTTTTTCACAGTGTTGCTTATATTTCCCTGCTGAATTTTTTAGGTATTTTTAATACAGAAAAATCACAGTTTTTAAAAAATGTCCAGAGAAGGGTATATTTCGTCGATTCGGAGTTCGTTCGGAGTTTTAACTTCGTATACACGTCGCCTAATTCTCTAGCTAGTCTCTGATACCACTGTAGGGTTACTAGGAACTCAAATAAGGTTCTACAAGGCATCAACCTTGCCCGATTAAAATTTTTGCCGTGCCGAATAACCCTAAACAAGATCTTTGCTAGATAATTAGGGTAACACATGCAAGTAAATAACAATTATCATCTAAGTGAATACGAAATACAACCATTGTAGATCGGTCCTTCACTTCTAAAGCTCCTTGTTGTAGTCCCTCCGCTGTGATCATCGAACTCCCGGACTCTCGGACGACTCCATGAGAAGAGGGCAACGGTTTTGCTTGAAGTCTTCGAGGCCGAAGATGATCTACGAACTCAAGCTTCTACTTCACTAACTAGAGAATTAGTGAAGCAAACACCCAAAAATAAAGTGCTAGTCTAGTAGAGGATGATGAAATAGGAAATGGGTACACTTTAGAATTTCTTTTCTCACAATCTTTCTCTCTCTTTATCAAACCCTAGCAAGCATTTGAAGGAGGAAGAAGATGAGCTCAAAATGAGAATGAAAACTAATCAAGAGAGAGAGAGCTAACCATGGGTGAGTGGGTGTCATATACTAACTCATGTAGAGATATAACCATGGCTAATTATAGTGGTTAGGTTTATTAATATCCTAAGTAAAACAAAACTAGTGGACTTTGGTCAATGCACTCACAAGCTTCATGAAGCTTCATGCACTTGAACAATTATCCACTAATTTTGTATTTACTTTGTATATTAAAACCCCACCAATATAATTATAATGGTGCATGTCTCATACACCCATGTAGAGTGTATCAACAACCATGATACATAATGAACACAAATAAATATATATCACATATATATTAAGTTGTGCACAAGTGAGAAAAACAAATGCTTAAGTGAACCAATGTTAGTTAATGTAAATTAGTATATCACATATACAATTATACACTAAATTATTAAATCAACACTTGACTTAATAATCCGGTTATATCACATATAACCGACAAACACAAAATGTACCAACTTATTGAATCAACACTTGATTCGATAACCCGGCTATATCACATATAACCGGCCGATACAATAGTCGCGAGAATAGAATACGGTATCACATACTCGCATTATTCTCGGTCCCGCACATATCACATATGCGCTCCTATTTCGTTTTTCTTGAGCCAGTAAAACCTTTATGTAGGACTCTAAAGACTCGTCAATACGCCGGCAGTAGGTGATGATCATATCAAGCACCCGCAAGCCGTCAGCGGTACTAGCTGGACGTAACGGCTACCCGGGTATTGAGCGATCCAAAGATCAACAAGCAAGCCCGCTCCAACTCCTGCAAAAAGACTGACAGTGACACTACCGTACAGTCCGGTCTCCTCGTCTGATATGTCGCATATCATGTCTAGGGGTGGTAAACGTCAGACCCCAATAACCGATAAGTCATGCCGATATGAGGCTCATAACGGGTCGAAAAACTACTGGTAACACTTACCAGTAAATCTCTAAACCAGCCCCGGCCAGGGACTTCCCTGTTATGGCCAATCGAGCATAGCGCAACATCAACCCCCAATACCGGGAGAGACGAAACCCCTCTTATCGCTCATTGCCTCCATGTGACTCGGGACTGTACCTAAAAACCACCGTTTTGCACGCCCTCTTGTACGTGGTAAGGTGGAAATCAAAGCACAGTGGGAATCACACAAGACTCTATGACGATCTCGGGTCTACAGACTAACCTGTACCAGTGTCACCAGAGAACTGCCATCTGACGTAAGGTATAATACCATATGGGAGTTCTCGGCGAGTCCGTCCAGTGTACCCAGTCTCCACTGAGCACCCTTATATCATCTCTGATGTCAAACACCAATGGATATGGGATCATCCATCGCCCATCTATATGGGTCGAGAAGCTATACGCTAGTCTACTCTGGTATATCGATTCCCCGTCTCGATACACCCATGACTAGGGACCTTGAAGGATGTACTTATGGACTACCATGTCCCCACTAGTATGATCCTCATAATAGTCCAGGTAGTCAAGTACACATCCTAAGGGCTTTACTAACATGTAGCGGAGAGACAATCAGTGTACACGTTAAGGTAAAGAGTAACCAGATAGCATACTATCATGTCGAGCAAGAAAGTCCTCCCTATATATGTCCAAGCATCCACTACAATATACATCTCATGTATAGTAATGGCCTCTAGGGCATACATATAACTAACAGGGGCAAGATGACTCGTATATGTTAGACGGTGAGCCTGGCAGGGGAGTACTACCTACCGGTGATAGTTTTTGGACTCGGCGGTTATCGTGGGGATACCGACCGGAGTTATGTACGTATGGATACGTCAGAATTCGAGGGTCGAAGCTGGGCACTCGGGTATTCGAGATAGCGTATGATACGTACCTATCAGGGCCAGTCATGGTGACAACGCCTGATAGATGAGGATTTACGTGCCGATGCTAGGCATAGGTTTCATGATGTTTTCGAGTGTCGATGTTAGGCACTCAGGTTCCATGATTTGATTTATATCCTCATACTTCCATGCATATGCTTTATGATATTTACATGCATGATGCTTATTGTCATTGGGTGACAGGTGGACGGGATCTACGTACATACAGACTTTGATTACATTGATCATACTTCATATGTATATATAACAGTGGATGAGGACGCTGTTATATATGCCCTTACACCAATATTAGTGGAATGGGACGCTAATATATGTGTATTGATATCAGTTTATATACTTCATCATACTTATTCATGCAGACATACATCATCCTATGATATGTTATTACCTGAGGCACTGGCACGAGCAGTTGGCACTACATACATGTTTAGATGTTATATTGCCACCTTATCATGCTTCAGACTTATTTATTTGAGGTTTATATATATCTGATCGTATTGACCTAGGATTAGGTCATGCATGTGATTTCTACTTGTAGATGTTTTCTATTCACGAGTTGGCAACACACCCCCGTTGTGCCACAGTTTCTTGTAGGTTTTGCCGTACAGGTTTCATTACGGCTTTTCTGGCACACCGCTTCCCTTACGGGTGATTGGCTTTGGTAGGTGGATTCTTTTGCATCAGAACCACCATTGTATATATATTATTCAGTTGTATCTAGAAATTCCATCAACCAAAACTTGTATATTGTTTCAGACTTAGAAACCAGTTATGTATTATTTCGACCTTAGAGTCGCGCGTTGTTGTATTACGCTTTTCATGCTAATTGAGTTTTCCTTTGAGTTTTGATCCTCGCCCTTCGGCGTTGTATATTATATTGCTTGCGTGGTTGTGACCGTCGATTGACGAAGAGCTAGCTCCTGCTTGGGATGCCTTTTATCATTGCATATATATTATTTATGTTGTACCCCGTTCGGGGCCAGTATTTACAAAGGAAACTCTGCCGAAATTTTCAGAAAAGATATGTGATTTTAAAAAAATGCATACTCGGCCTACTTATTTAAAAACTTGATTTCAAAACATGTTTTCCATACTTCTTAAAACCAGTTTTCTTTATTTTACTCTTTAAAATGGTTTTAGATTTCTGGGCTTTTGGCTTACTTGGATTAGATGGGGTCCTATAGACTTCATATGATTCAAGTGCCAGTCACGTGCTGTTTCGGGTCGTGATATTTGCATATAACACATAGGATAGAAATGAACAATTCCGCCCACGCGCATTAACTTGTGAGAACAAGAACGTAAAACGCTCCGTCTCCCTATGGATCGACCCGTGCTCATCGCGGCTAGCTGCAAAGCGACACCGTCCTTGATTGCAGTAACTAAAATTCTTCCAATCAGCTAGCCGAAGCCTTCATTAAAACTCTATGCAAGCTCCTGAGGAAAAATGCTTCAACCAACAAAAGAGACTGGAATCTTAAGCTCCACGGGGCGTTGTGGGCATATCGTACCACACACCACACTCCAACTCAGTCCACTCCATACTCATTACTCTTTGGAGTGGAGGCAATCCTCCACCTCGAAGTCGAAGTTCCAAGCCTAAGAATGGTCGTCCAGCACGAGTTGACGGAGGAGGAAAACGTCCTACTTCGACTCGAAGAGCTCGACACCCTCGAAGAAAAGAGGCTCGCAGTACAGCAAAATCTGGAGCTATATCGAGCCCAAATGTCATACGGGCATATGACAAGATGACCCATCTCCATGCTTTCAAGAAAGGTGAATTGGTGTTAGTCCTCAAAAGACGGATCATCCCCAATCGACATGCCAAGGGAAAATTCGAACCAAATTGGGAAGGGCATACATCATCGAGAAAGTGTTCGACGGAGGATCCTACCAACTAATAAGTGCCGAGGGAGAAAGGCCCATGCCACCTATCAATGGTCGATATCTCAAGAAATACTACGTGTGAATGCTCCAAGTCGCAGACGAATTCAGCACACTGGCCCTACGGTCTGGATCATACATCTTATAAAACCGTATACAATCCACAGGCGCAAATGACCCCTATCTCTCCCAAGTCCTACTGGCGAGACTACATCTGAGGTCCTACAGACGATGAAGCATTAAAAAAAGGTATGACCACAAGAAAAACGGGCATGAATGAAAACCCGAAAGGGCTTCGTGAGTAAAAACAGCTGGATTGCCAGTGATTCAAACGATTTCCGGTGTGTGTGTAGAAAATTGTAAAGAAATCACAACCAAAAATATTTGACCGCAATCAATAACGGTGTCGAATGTAGTGCGTTAGTAAGTGCGGATCGTCCACAGGAAAGGTGTAATCGTTCGTGTTTCGAATTAGATGAGTTGAAACTTTAAAGAAAAGAAAACAAACAATTCATGATTTGTAAATTGAAGTTCAAGAATTAGGAAAATCTAGTCTAAATCAAGAAATGATAAAATCAAGAATTAAGAATTTGTGATGATTTCCAAATCAAATATCAAGAATCGAAGTGAGGCTCGTAGGAATCGATCGGATCTATAGATGTGATGAAATCTAGCGATTACGTATTCTTATCTATCGATGAATTGATACTAGATCGATGATGATCGACAAGAATTAGGGATTTCTTGTGAAACTAGGTTTCATCTTCTATCCATTGTTCCTTCGTCGATATCATTCACATTCTAGCCTCTAGTAAATTCAAGAATCGATCGTGGATCCCTAATTTCGAGCGATCACAATCAAGAAAGCATCGCAACGAAACTAGGTCGTCGATTCTTCAATTTGCTAGGGTTTACAAAACTCGTAGGACTTAAGAATCGTTTTAAGATTTGTTACATCATCATTCTATTGATCGTCTCAACTCCTTTACGAGCGGAGTTTTACTCAAACATCACAACAAGAACCACAATCACAAATTGAGATCGAATCATGATGCAAGAATTTAAAGAAAGCAAGATTAAAGAATTTCACCTTTTATTTATCAACAATTTAGTTACAACTCTCAAGAACTACAAGAGGAAGGAACTTGATCGTCAATTTCGGCTTCGCTTGTCTCCTTGAGTCGCGGATCGGCTTGGATCACTTGCTCGATTGAAGATCGGCTCCGCTCCTAAAAGGTTGAAGGTTTCTCGCTTGATTTGGTACTCGGGATCTTGATTTTTGGCTTTGGAATTTGAATTAGGGTTTACAAGTTGTGTCACTCATATTGTATTGAATTTGGGGAGAGAGAATGAACAACCTTCAACAACCATTAACCCTAGATCTAGGTTCCCTTTTATAGACCTTGTAACCCTAGATCTAGGATTCAAAATTTGAATTTCCCTCCAAAAGTTTGTTAGCTAGAGAGGCTTCTAGAAGTAGTTAGTTGGAGGGAGCTTCTAGAACTAGGCTATTAGGCCGAGCCTTCTAGATGAAGCCACGTGGATAATCTGGAGTGATCTGGAAGCTACTGCCGTTACATAGGACACGTGGAGGAAATTTGAAGCATTGACGCCATCAAGCCGCCGCGGATCCGCGGCGCCAAGGGGGTTCTGGCCGCGGATCCGCGGCTCTTTTGAAGCCTTGGGGCTTGTGTCTTCTGTAATGATTTTGGGCTGACTTTGTGACCTTTTTCTGATATGTTGAATTTTATTTTGATTTCCTTATTTCTGCCAGATCTCAAGTCTTGGACTTGACGCAATTTGGATCAGCTCTTTTCACAATTTTGGCTCGGTTCCTGGAATTTCCTGCACAGACTTCGAAACAAGTGTTGCGCTACACAAGAATGATGCGATTCCATGAGAAACAGTCAATTTCCCTAAGAAATGCCGGTTTTAGTATACAATACATGTAATCTGGTATTTTAGGGATGTTTTGCTAATATGTGCAATATGAATACCGAACACTTCTAGATGAGTGCAAATGATAGGGAAATTGACGTGTTAAAAATGCAGTATTTTCGACTGATCAGCCGGCGAGTTTGTGAAAACCCGAAAGGGCGCAAACTCGTGAAAAGAGTTGAAATACACTCGCAAAGTCCTCTCGACCTTGTGAAGAGAAAATCCCCGCGTGAGAACCTTACGACTCATAATGGAGCAAGACACTTAGAAATCCTCAAGATTCCTAAGGAGAACATACACCTACGAGATCCTCTTGACTCTTAGGGAGAAAATACTTTTATGAGACCCTTACGGCTCATAAAATTGAAAAGCTTTAGGTGATAGAGATCTAAACCCGTCTCCTAAGCCATCGCTCCCCAACGGGCAACGAAAAATGATGAGTCGCTCTTGACACTACGCTTCAGTGTTAGTAGGGCTGATGCCAACCTAAAACTCAAACCCCAAGTTTTCCCAAAGGAAAATGATGAGTCGCTCTTGGCACTTTGCTTTAGTGTTAGCGGTGTTGATGCCGACCTAAAACTCAAACCCCAAGTTTTCCCAAAAGCAAATGATGAGTCGCTCCTGGCACTACGCTTCATTGTTAGCGGTGCAGATGCCGACCCAAAACTCAAACCCCAAGTTTTCCCAAAGGCAAATGATGGGTCGCTCCAAGCACTATGCTTCTGTGTTAGCGGTGCTGATGCCGACTCAAAAACCAAATCCTAAGTCCTCCCGAGACAAATGATGAGTAGCTCCTGGTATTATTCTAGTGCAGCAATGCTGATGCTAAACAAATTCCAAATTCCAAATTCCTCTCAAATTCAAAAGTCCCACCAAATAAGGAAGAAATCAAATAGATCAAATCAACGTCCCACCCGGCAGTGCTTCCAAGATCAAAAGTCCCGTTGGATGGGTAGGGAACTCCCAAAACAAATCAAATCCCGACACCGCGGAAAGCGGAGAAAATCAAATCAAATCCCGACACCGCAAAAAGCGGAGCAAGTCAAATCAAATCCTGACACCGCATAAAGCGGAGTAGTGAAATCAAATCCTGACACCGCAAAAAGCGGAGCAAGTCAAATCAAATCCTGACACCGCAAGAAGCGGAGCAAGTCAACTTCAACCCTGACACCGCAAGAAGCGGAGAAAGTCAAATTAAGCACCGACTGTCCAAGTCGCAAAAATGGCAGCACCGACTGTCCAAGTCGCAAAAATGGCAGCACCGACCCTTCACGGGGAACCAAACCAAATCAATCCCCAAATAGAACAAGATCTATCAATTTCATGCACACAACCCATACACGCGGTGTGCATTTATTGACACTTTGTTGGGGTCAAAAATTACACCCCGGTTGACCAAGTCAAAGTCAACCCTAAGACAAGTGGGCCCGAACCCAGGCAAGCAGGCCCAAGCCTAAGCCAAGTGGGCCCAAGCCCAAGTCGAGACCGAGCATGGAAGGGGCCAGCCCCATGACAAAAAGAATGAAGTTATAAATTAGTTTAATGTATTTTTTTAAATAAATGTATGGAAAAGGGGGAAAAAGCCCAAAATTTTGTAAACCCCATGGCTTATATGCAAAAAGGAATAGGCACATGATGCATAGGGAGGCACAAGTGCCATATGGAAAGGCCCAAGGGGCTATATGTAAAGTGTGTAGTCTATAAAAGGCAAACATGATGAGAAAATTAAAAACAACTTTCATTCTCTCAAAAAATTCTACGGTTCTGTGCCTACTTCTCCTTCGTCAAGGTTTTAAACCTTCTACTTTTTTTGAATTAAATCAATAATTTAACTCTTCCTTTTCCAAAAAGAAATATTTTTTCACCGTAAAACCCTTGAAAGGGAGCCCAGATCTACCATCAAATCACTAAAAGGGGAGATTTTTAAGTCTCACCCCCTTTCCTCCAAGATCCAACCAACAGAGAGGAGGAAGAAGGAGAACCATCTCCAAAAATCCCACTTTGGGAAGATCCAAGACTCAAGAGAAGATGCAGAGCTCAAAAGAGAAGAAAGGGGTCCCCTTCATCATCTCCGAAAATCTCTTAAGAGTTTAACTCCGAACAGAATCTCTTCTTTAGGAGTTTAACTTCAAACAAATTTTTGAGAAGCTCAACTCTAAGATCCAAATCCTCGAAGGAGTTGAACCCCAAAAATCCATATCTTTTAGGAGTTTAACTCCACAAAAAGATCCTTTTTTGTTAGGATTTGAACTCCAAAAGTCACTCGGGAGTTCAACTCCCGGTTCAGGGGCTAAGCCCCTTTTTCCGCGGGCGCCCGCGCCCACGTGTAGGGTGCGTGATCCGCTGACGCCCACACACCATGCACGTGAACCGCTAGCGTCCAGCGTCCGGGTGCCGGACGCGTGGCCCGCTGGCGCCCGGCGCCCACGCAAGTGGCACGCTGGCGCCCGACGCCCATGTGCCATCTCATGCGTCCTTATGACACTCATCGCCTCTCTTTTTCCCACACGCTCCATACTCAAAACGCATCCACTGTTAGAAAAAATTTCTAACGAGGCACTGCCCCGCACTCCGTAAGGGGGCTCCTAACCCTCTTCACCCCCAGCCCGCTATCCGGATAGCGGGGCTGTAACATTTCAGAAAATATAAAATAATATTTTTGGAATTTAAATAATAAAATAATAAATTTCACGAATATTATACGAATATATACTTGAGTTTTAATAGAATTGTATAATTATGTACCTATATTTTTGGAATATAAGATGAACCGTTAATTATGAAAGCATTTAATTTATTTGGGTTTTTATAAATTTATATACAATTATTTACATACAAGTTTATGTTAAACTTGATCGGTATTTCATTAATTATGCATTAAACAAAATTTATTTTGTTAATAAAGTATTTAAGTGTTATGACAAGTTAACAAATTATTATGAATTTTATTTGGTTTTATTTGTAATAAAAGAAAAGAAATTGAAAATAGGGGACAAGGGGACATGTAGGTATGGGCACAAGTGAGAGAGAGTGAGAGAGAGAAGCCATAGTCACACCCCACCCTTTTTTTTGGCTTTCTCTTCTTCATCTTCTTCATCTCCTCCTTCTTCTTCTTCTTCTTCTTCTTCAACTTCTCCACATCCACAACCACCATGAAAACACCTCTAAACCACCTCAAAACTCATGTTAGCCTTCACAAATATTGTTCACAACTTCACCCTAAGCAACATGGAGTGATCAAGTTCTAGTTTTGAGCAACCTTGAACATCTTAGAATTTTCTTTAGTTGCTCCATTAGGTAATAACTCCACCTTTAGACTAATTTTTATGTTTCCTGACCACATATTATAGATTAGAGTTAAATAGGTTATGTTTTATGAACATAGAATTTTCTAGGGTGATCTTTAGTGGATAAAACTTGCAGTAGTGATTAGAAGAGGGTGTAGGGAGTGTATACAAGACCATTAATGACAAGTGAGAGTGTTTTGGTGGAGAGATTCCCGGATTTGATGAATTTAGAATTTTCCAATGTCGGTTTTGTAAAGATGTTGATGATCAATTAGAACCTGGTATTACTCAGGGACTCTAAAAATTTAATAGCGGATATAGTGAGATGTGTAGACACATAGGAAGCCACCTTAGAAACCTGAGCCCAAACCCCTATCTTTTGGCCCCCAATTTAATCAAAATGGCCGCAAATTGCGGGTCGTTCGTGGAGTTAGGTTGTAAATCTTGTTATGTAGCTAAATCACTAAATAACTAGGTTTATCCTATATGCAAAAAAGGCTAATTTCACTTTAAGAAAAATCTGGGAGCATTTTACTAAGTTTCTGCTTATGTTTTCCGACATTTGAAAACTTGGTTTTTGATATTTGAGTTTTGGACTCGGTCGTTTGATATTTGTACGTCAACGTCTAAGGTTGTTTTGTTATCCAAGCACGCGTTGACCATAGGTTCTAACATATGTGCCCTTCGCTTGTCGTATCGATTTTGATTTGGATTTTTATGCGATATGATATGCTTTGATTTATAGGTACAAGCGCGTGGACTTTCAGGACGACGAAGGAGGGCAAGGCATCCGTCAGAATTGGCTAGAGCGAGGATAGTAGGTGAGTAGATGTATATCTACGGGGGAAGTCGGGTGGATGGTGTATAGCACCCCCGCAACTGTAGAATCAAGATATATATATAATTATATGTATATTTACGTAGATATTAGATAGGTATACCTAGCTAATAGGGTTCTAGGATACTATATGCTATAGTAGTATACTGGTAGGAAGGTATATCCCTAGTTCTAGTTTTTCTTAGCCTATAATCTATATCTACTTATGAAGTATATAAATACATATATTTTGCAATATGACACGATAAGATGAGGATATGATCCGATTTGATGATACGAGTCGATATGATTGGATATGATGATATAAGGCGACGTGATATGATATATGATGACATGAGATGATATATGATGATAAGAGATAAGGTGATGTACGTGACTATAGATCCATACTATTGATTGATGATATCGTAAGATTGATCATACCGTATGTGATATGATGAGGATGGATCGCCGACTTATATATATCGACTCGAGAAATATTGAGTAAAATCTTCAAGTAGATATTAGGATATATTTAAAGCCATACCTATTTACAAAACTAGCAAATCGTCATGCACTTTTAAATGATAAGTTCAAGGGACGCTACGACTTTTCAAATGGTATCTTTTTCAAAACATCGTAGCCCCTTATTTTCAGAAACAACGATTCACACTAATTTAAACTATAACTGTATAGCTCATACGTAGTTCCGTATTTTTATACTGTTCGCGTTTACGATTTCCTTATTCTGTTTACGCTCGCATTATATTCGTTTACGATATATATATATATATATATATTTATATTTATATTTATATACTGCGTTCACACCCTTATCGTTATATATGACTTCGTATGCTAAGATAATTCACCATTACCGATGATGCACATGTTGCAAGTACACTTACTTGCCGGCTCACACACACATTATCGGTAATTGCCATGCCACGTACATGTTAGAAATCACTATGTCACCGTATCACCTTATAACATGTTAGCATTTTAGTTACTGATTAGTACACAGTACCACATATTATTATAGATATTACACTTTCTTTACCTTGCTACACGACACGCTCATATGAACACACTTGCTGTGCATTACAGTATTGTTCTGTGCATGTCCATATTATTCCATTGCTGCCATGCTTTATGAGATTCTGTTTTCATGAGATTTCTGGATTTGAGAAACCGCAGATATTATTTAAAAACTTATGATTGTGTTAAAAACATGGTTTCTCTTGATATGATATTTCGACGTCCACCATAAGATTTCTCGGTGCTGAGCTATGATGATTACCTGATTCAAGGAGTGAGGAGTCACCGTCTGCGGGTACATGGTGGACCCGGTATGGTATCCTAGGGAAAGAAGATCGTTTAGAACGGCGTTGAGCCTGGCAGGGGAACACTACCTACCGGTGACAGTACTGGACTCGGCGGATATCCGGAGGATACCGATCGGAATGATATGAGACGGATGGGTATAAGGACCGATCCAATGAGACGGCGCCTGAGATATGAGGATTTACGTGTCGATGCTGGACACGGGTTTTATGATGTTTTCAAGTGTCGATGCTAGGCACTCAGGATATTATGATGATTTGATGCTAGGCACTTGGGTTACGGTGGGGTCTTATAAACTTCACGTGACGTAAGTGCCGGTCACGTACCATTTCCAGGTTATGACAAGGACCCCCATAAACTCTGCGAGGCTCCCGATATACCCAAAACCCCTCAAGGCACACACATACGCACACTGCACGTTTAGTTCGCATGACCAGTTTGGCCCGTCAATCGGAGGTTCCCTTGCTTTAAAGGTGAGGGGTAATTAATGGAAGCTTAGTCCGCGGCTGCCAGAGATTCGGATCCTCACAATCAATAAATCCCGGCCTATCCTAGGCAGGGGGAATCTGTAATACGCCTGACAAGCGTGCGCATTCCCATCTCAATGGGATGACGAAAAACACCCTACAAATACAATGTTGGAACTTGAAACAAAGACCTAAGGACTAACTACTAGACTTTTCACGAACTTAGCTAAATCTCGGATTTTGTGGGTAGTATCTGCTGAAAAACCTCACGATACAAAACTCGTCCTCTAGGAAAACCCAACGGTTTAACGGCTTGTTGCACATGCTAAGTGCAACCGTGACGCCTACGAAAGTGAGCTAAGATTTCTTTTTTAGGATTTTGTTTGCTCGAGTACGAGCAATAGGTATGTTTGGTGGTATTTGATCGACATGTTTATTTGCATATATATACCTCTGATTATTTGATCGACATGTTTAGATGGTAAAGAAGTGCGAACCTAGGGTTTTCGAATCCATTGCAAAGATTAGAAAAATACTTAAATAGAGTAAAAGCAAGTTTGATAAAATATGAAATAAGAAAAACCTAGGGTTTTCGAATCCATTGAACCTAATTATGGTGTTATTAAATAAAAATGATTTCTATCTCTTGATTCCACATCTACGTTGAATATCTAATTAAAAGAGAAGATAATTATTATAAAGATTAATTGATAGTGAATTAAGAATTAAATTGATCTAACCTTCTACTAGGAAAACCTAATGCTTGTCAAGCAAAGATCTACCTAACTTATTGAATAGTCAATATTAACCCTAATTAACTAGATCAAATATAAACAATAAAAAAATAAACTTTACTTTCCATATATAACTTTCATGATTGTTAATCGATCATCAAATTAACTAGTTTATAAGCAATGTGCATTCTTTCCCTAAATAAACCTCATGGTCGTTAATCACTTATCGATCTATCTAGTTTATCAGAATTACAAACAAATAACTTATTTTTATCATTAAGTATCTGTCATTAAGATCATAGAAGAAATACTAGAACAATAGAATCAAACACTTTTCATAGATCCAATTTCATCTAAACCCTAGATAGATAAATAGAAAAATTACCTACTCATAACATAAAAATAAAAACAAGAAATTCAAAGAGACATAATTAAAATAAAGTAAAGGTAAGTTGGTTACAACCTAGATCATGCTCTTGAAAACCCTAACCTCCAAAAAGTAATAAAAGAGAAGATAGATAGCCCTCTGTATTTGATGAGTATTTATTGGTTTCTCATTGAATACAGGGTACCAACAGAATCATAAGAAAAATACAAATCTTCAAAAAAAATCCAGAAAATTCTGCCAAAGGGGATCGGCTAAAACCAGGTCTGGTTCGGCTAAATCCCGGCGAAAATTGGAGAAGTGGGCTCCACTTTGGTCTCTGACTTCATTGCTCTGAATTGATCGTTTTAAGTCATTTATTTCTCTATAAATCTTTTCATACGCTTCTATTCTCTTTTTTACTCATTTTATTAATGTGAACCGCACGTGTTGGTCTCCGTTCTTCTCTTTTTATAATTAAACTCCTGTTACCTATAAATATCACAAAAATACCTTTGTGAAGTATTAAGTGTGACATAATAAAGATAAATATGGTTATATAGTTGGCATTAAAATGCACAATCGGCTGTACTGGAGAAATGGGCTAAATCTGCCTTGGTCGCTCCACTTGTAACACCTGATCACTATCTATCTCTAAACCTGACAGAAATTTCAAGAAAAATATCCATCAGGAGCTAAGCCTGTATAAGTCTCTCAAGAAGTATGATGTGAATATGTGCATATTAAAAGAAAACAATAAAAACATGATGTGCATATAGTGTTAACAAAAGAGTACAAGTATGAATAGTAAGTGATGGATCTCTGGATCTTCTTCAGATGTTATCTTCCATTGATCTGCTGCAAGCGCTGATGGACGGCTGAGATTGAGTTGGAGGGTTGCCTCCTAAAGCATGTGGATCTCAATGGGTTTTGTGTGGTTGAGGACGAGCTACCTGCAAGGAAGTCCCGGGGTGGTTGTGCCACCGAGGACCCTCCGACGACCAAATTAGACGGGGTATTTTGGCAGAGTAACGGCCTATTGGAGTAAAATTGGCTTACTTGAATGGTCTGAGAGAGGGGATTATATAGCGGCAGCAATGGGCAGGCGGGCGTGAGATTCACGCCGGCAGTTACGCCCCTGGCGTCACGTCCGCATGATAGGCGGGATCCCGCATTAATAACGAGACAGCCTCGTTAATGGGGGATTGTGATGGCGTGGCATGCGGGATCATGGGTGGCGATATCTCACGCCTGGCGAGATTCGCGGAGCCGTGGCGGAGGTGCCTGTGATCAGCGTTGTGGGTCGGTCGGTGAGACCGAGGAAGATGGGCTCGTCGGGGAGCTCGGGGACGAGCGGGAGGCCGAGGCATCTTGGTTCTGTGATAGCTCGGAGGCGAGCCGGGGGGTGGTCTGGAAGGCCACCGAAGGTCGGGAGGATCCTCGGGCCGGAGGCCTGAGGTGTGATCCCAACTGAAGTTCTTGATCCTTTCTTCTAGGTTTTGGGACACGTTATCAGCCACGTGTCAGCATCTGGAGAGTCACCGATACCGAGCATCATCATTAGCCCCCGACACTCGTCTCGACCCGTTCCTGGGTCGGGTCGAGAGTGGTCTGATCGATCGCCCGGGGTGAGCTCTCACTCGAAGATATCGTCGGCGCGCATTCCTGCGCAAAGAGTAGTATTTTCTTGATGACGTCAGCGGATCAGGGGAGAGATCTCGCATTAAAGAGGAAGCACCGGTTTGTGCGTACATTCGTCGAAACGACATCCCACATGTCTGGCGCTGGTTGGCTGATGAGATGGGCCGAAGGCATTCCCATGCCTGAAAGGACGCGCC
This sequence comes from Agapanthus africanus, assembly GCA_030015575.1. Classification (NCBI taxonomy): domain Eukaryota; kingdom Viridiplantae; phylum Streptophyta; class Magnoliopsida; order Asparagales; family Amaryllidaceae; genus Agapanthus; species Agapanthus africanus. The sequence continues at coordinate 275,091,049 of JASDDO010000012.1, forward strand.
CAATGTGAGTGCGACAGGAGGAACGTTGTCGGCCGTTAGTTGCAAAACTTTGTTTTGGCGGGAGGCGATTGGAGCCGCAGGATGTGTACGCCGGCCGCTATAAATAGAGGTGGAATCCCAACCAGAGCCCATACCTCTTCATAATTTCCTCGTCCCTGGTCGCGTTAGCTCGGCGCTCTTCTCCTCGGGTCGGATTCCTTGCATTTGATCTCCCGAGGACACCTCCCTTTGATCGGGTTAGATATCTTCTTCCGAGGAGTCTGTAGAAGTAGTTCGGGTAGAGTCTAGGGAGTCTTCTGAAGCTTCCTCTTCTACTTCTTCTTCCTCTTCCTCGTCAGAGTCGGAGTCCCCCCAGGACGTTAAGGTTAGTCACGCTTCCCGGGGGCGTGCGACGGGGGCGGTCCCCAGAGCGCAGGTCACGGGTGTTCTTGGCGTGCAATCCACACTGAGGTATGCGGATGAGCTCGCCAACATCCGGACTCGTTTCCTCATTCCTCCCGGCTATTCGCATCGTCTGGCCGAGGAGGGGGAGAGGGCAGCCAGGTACGAGGAAAGGAGATTGCCTTGTACCTGGAAGCCTTTTGGGCCGGGATGCGTCTGCCCTTCTCCCCCGAGGTGAGTGCGGCGTTGAATTGTTTTGGGTTAGCCCCGGGCCAGCTAGTGCCGAACTCTTGGAGGATCCTCCTTAGGTTCCTGGTCTGGTTGAAATTGCGTCTGATCCCTTTCAGCCGGAGCCTTCTCGTTTCTTCTCTTTGCTACAAAAACCACCCTGGCGCTCGCAGAGGCGAGCAGAGATGGGTATACATCTCTTTTAGAAAACAACGGGGGGACGCTGCCGGGTCGGGGGTCGTCATAGTACCTTCCTCCATTCACGAATGAAATAAGAAGTTTTTGTTTATTGGGCCACCCGAGAGTGAGGATCGTCCTGTGCCCACCCAGTGGCAAGGGGCCAGCTGTCCGCGGGTGAGTCGGTCGAATGATCCCGACGCGGTGGCGGTGTCGAAGTGGGAGCCCCTCCCTCGGGCTGATGTGTTGTTGTCTGAGAGGGCCCTCAGTTGGGCCGGGCTCAGCCTCTCCCAGTTCGCGGGTAAGTTAGGAGCTTTCAGGAGACCTGTTTAGACTTGTGTATTCTTTCATTTTTCCTGGTGTTGCTGATTCCTTGTATTTTTGTCTTATGCAGGACCCATGGACCTAGGCAAATTTTGGGCAGCCCTGGTCGAAACAAAGAAGAGGAAGAAGGCCGGAAGAGCCGGTCCTTCTCGCCCGCCGTCGGCTCCGGCTCCACCGACGGCCACCCATCCAGGCACCCAAGCGCACCCCGGGCCCCAGAGTCCAGCCGTTCGTCGAGCCGAAAGTGTGCTCGGGAACAAGAGCCCCAGGCTCCGGAGGTGGGAGGTGAAACTGGTTCTCCTGCGTCGCTCCTCAAGAGGTTTCATAGGACGGAGCCCCACTCCTCTGCTTCCCCGATCCTTGTGGATAATGGGGAGCTTCGCTTCGAGGTGCCCTTGGGGCTTTCCATCGCCGACAGCCTGCTCTCGGAGATGTAATGGTCGGCCGGGACAGAATCCCTCAGGGGACCCTCCGGGCCCAAATGGCGGCCATAGCTCAAGAGGCCGTGCAGGTTGGTGTTCGCACCATACTTGGTTCTTCATTCAGTGTTTCTGTTCGCATAATTGGGTGCCCCCTTTTCCTTTTTAACCTTTTTTGTTTTCTCAGGTCCTCCAGCATGTTACCCTCGTCGTCAACATGGAGGACAGGGAGATAGCCTCGACGATGCAGGCCACGGGAGAGTTCTCCTCATGGGAGGAGAGCTCAAGGCTAGAGTTGGAGGCGGCGATGGAGAAGGTCGCTGCTTTCGAACACCGGGTGGCGGCCGAGGACCGGGAGATCGCCAGGTGCCGAGAGGCCGCCGAGGCGAAATTAGAAGATTCCAGGGTGCTCGTACCCTGAAGAAGACGGCGAACACCCTTCGGAGGGAGAACGAGGCGGCGAAGGAGAGGACGAGGCGTGCTGAGCTTCGAGCGTCGAAGGTGGTGGAGAGCTACAAGAAGTCGGACCAGTTCTACGCCGACCTCGCTGGAGCCGCTGCCGTCATTTGTCATGACTCCCTCGACGTAGCCAAGGCCAGATGCTGGAGTTTCCTGATGGCGAGCTCCGGGGTGAGTACCCTCTCGGGGATGACACGTAGGGGAATGCCCCGGGAAGCACTGCAGAGGGAGAAGCCCCCGGTAGGAGCTTTGGGGAGAAGTCGGTCCCCCCGGCTCCCGGCACCGAGGCTCCTGCGATGGACGCCGACCTTCAAGACGCCGCCCCGGTTGTCGCAGTGGACGCGCAGCTCATCGAGGTTCTCCCCGGCCTTGAGGCCTGAACTTTCCCGCCTCCTTATTCTCTTTGCGCTAAAATTTTGTAAGCCTCCGGGCATGTTTGTATGGTTGGGGAGCCCATAATACCTCTTGTAAAGACTTCCAACATCTTATGAATAAAAAATCTTTTTCTTTTGCAGTGTTCTTTTGTTTATGGTAAACGTTTTTATTTGCGCAGTACTGCATTCATGTTAGGTCAGTTTTTCCTCTAGCGATCGCACGTCGAGTTGAATTCGACCACTTGCCAAGTGTGCAATGACCGGTAAAGGATCGGTATCTTCATTGCCCCGAATTCGAGGTGGAGATCTCTTAGACGTGGATAGACTGAGCAAGGTAGTTGCTCGGTTGCCTCTTGATAAGGGCTTTGGATCCCTGGCGTCGTGGGCAAGGATTTGCCAGCCAAGGGCGAACCGAGCAAGGTAGCTGCTCGGTTGCCTCTTGATGAGGGCTTTGATCCTTGGTGTCGGTGGGTAGTAAACTACCATCCATGGATAGACCAAGAAGGGTTTCTGCCTGGTGGCCTCTTGGTGAGGGCTTTGATCCTTAGCGCGGGAGGGCATTGGGAGGCCTGCTAAGGGTGGACCGAGCAGGGTTGCTGCCTGGTGGCCTCTTGGTGATGACTTTGATCCTTGGCGTCGGTGGGTAGTGAACTACCAGCCATGGATAGACCGAGCAGGGTTGCTGCCTGGTTGCCTCTTGGGGAGGGCTTTGATCCTTAGTGCAGGAGGGCATTGGAAGGCCTGCTAAGGATGGACCGAGCAGGGTTGCTTCCCGGTGGCCTCTTGGTGAGAGCTTTGATCCTTGGCGTCGGTGGGTAGTGAACTACCAGCCATGGATAGACCGAGCAAGGTTGCTGCCCGGTTGCCTCTTGGTGAGGGCTTTGATCCTTAGCGCGGGAGGGAATTGAGAGGCCTGCTAAGGATGGACCGAGCAGGGTTGCTGCCCGGTGGCCTCATGGTGAGGGCTTTAATCCTTGGCATCGTGGGTAAGACTTTACCATCCAAGGATGGACCGAGCAAGTTAGCTGCTCGGTTGCCTCTTGGTGAGGGCTTTGATCCTTAGCGCGGGAGGGCATGGAGAGGCCTGCTAAGGATGGACCGGGCAGGGTTGCTGCCTGGTTGCCTCTTGGTGAGGGATTTGATCCTTGGAGTCGTGGGTAAGAATTTACCAGCCAAGGATGGACCGAGCAGGTTAGCTGCTCGGTGGATTCATGAAGTTCCGTCCGACCTTCCCCGGTGTGTGAACATCGGGAAGAGTAATCATCGTGGGAAACACGTGTTATTAACGCGTAGGGGAGGCGAAGCGTAAGAGCTGCGTCATTCCGATTTCGCTGAGAAAGGCGGGATAGCCGCCGTGTGGCTGCACATTAGTGGAAGAAACAAGTGACCGTTGGACTCTCGGGGGCGCTGTGGGGCTATTTAACGTAGGGCGTGTTGATCACTCTTTTCTTCATCCCTAAAGCGTAAGAATGGACACTTTTCCTTTCACCATCCCCAAGATCATCTCCTTCGAGGACGTGTACTTGTACGACCAGCTTTGTTCCGAGGATACGCGGCAGGAGGTGATCGGGCGTGTGGAGGACCATTTCGGCCGACTGCTTCCCCGGCGCTCACCCCTGCTTCAGCTGGTGATGTACTCCATCTGGAGGACGTCGTCGGGGCTGCACAACCCCTTGTCCAAGTGGCTGAAGGACGAGGAGGTTGGTAAGCTGAGGTCCTTGTGCCGCTTCGGCCTGATCTCGATGAGTCGGCGGGATCGCTCGGTGGAACTCTTCCTTGAGTGTTACCAATTGAGGCATATTTCTGATGTTCACGGACGGCATCAGAGGCAGAGGTCCGAGGCGGCGAAGGCACGGCTGGAGGAAATATCCTCGGATGTAACGTTTCAGAAATCGTTTTGCGAATTTTCCCGTTTTAGGGCAAAATTGTCGGTTTTTCCCGTTTTAACCCGATTTCGATCAAACGACCGTATAAGCTTACCGACGCCTAATTTGGCCAAAATAAAGCTTGTGCGCGAACTTTGGGAGTATTTGGGAGGTTTTGGTTCAGATAGTTTTTTTCCCAAATAAAATATTATTTTAAGCGGTATTTTGTGCACGTAAATCGGGAAAATTTTTATTTTGTGAATAAATTAATTTTGTCACTAGAATTATTTTAGAAGGTTCTTTTTAAATATCTAGATTTTTTTTGGTGACTAATGGTTTGGATTTAAAAAGAAAAGAAAAGAGTGAAAGGTGGCAAAAATAGCATTTTTTATATTATTTACACTCTTTCCTAGCTATTTCCTCACAAATTATTCACAAAAATACCCCCCTCACCCCCATAGCCGACCCTTATCTCTAATTTCTGTCCAAAATATTTCCCAAGCTCATTTCTTCATGATTTCTTCAAAACTCTTCAAGAAAAATTCCAAAATAAATCCAAAAATTCCTATATAAATATTAAACCATTTTTCCTTCACTAATCCTTCATGGATCTTCATCAAAGCTTGATTTTGGAGGATAAAATGATGGATCAAATTTCTTTTTGGTGTTCTTGAGGAGGTATAATTTCTTCCCTTAATCTATAATTAATTGCTTTAATCTTTAACTAGCTAATTTAGATAGCTATTTAAGTGCTTAATTTAGCTTTTAATTCATGATTAATTCATTATATTTGGTTTAAAAAATTCATGTTAGGGTTAAATTTTGATTAAGTGATTAGTGTTTAATTCAAGTGTTAAATTGTGTTTTGGAAAAGATTAATCTAGTAGAAAGTGTTAAAATTTGTTAATAAGCATTTTGTTTAATTAAGCAAAATTGCTTACTAGATTTTTGCTAAAACTTATTTAAGCAAGTTTAAAAATATAGGATTAGTTTAGATAGCTTAGTTAAGCTATTTTAAGGTATTTGTAATTGTTAGATTTGTGTTATCTTGAATCTAGTGCGATATATTGCGATAGGTTGCTTACTAGATTTCGGGGTTTTTCCGACGTAGGGTTCTTTTGGTAGTTGCGAGGTTATATCCAGTGTATTCCTCGTAATTTTTGTGTTGTGTTGCGCGATCGGGACGATCGGGGTCCAGAATTGTTGTTTTGTAGTTTAGCGACCCCAATTAGGGTTTTGGCCGGTATCGTGCGCGATAGATGCGCTAAGCGCGCAGTGTATTTTTCAGGGCGTTATTCTTGCGTTTCGATGTCTTTTCGTCGATGTAGAATATATGCTTATGTGATGTGTTTATGAAATTTTAGGTTCGCAAGCGGGGACTTGGGACGCTACGACAAGGGGAAAACAGGTGGTAGGCTTCACCTAGCTTGGAGCGTTGGTGAGTAGATTTAACATCTACAGGGGAATCGCCCGCATGGCGTTATGCGTCTGGGCTTGAAATATTTACATTGTCGCATATTCTATGTCATGTTTAGAATTGCGCATTTACCCTATTAATTAGATTGTAGTGTGCCAGGACTAGTAGTAGTAGGACACTGCACATATTATTGACGATTTATGTTGCACTAGCACTGTTTGTATGCTACACACACCGTCAATAATTACCATGTCACACACATAACCACTTATAGATTTTATATTTCTTGGTTAGGGACATTGTGACATTGATTCATATTTCTTATCACATTGACATACAGTTATCTGTTTACCTATAGGGTATTGTACCATTAGTGATAGGTACATACACACCTAAGGACATAGCTACAGGTGTACTTGCATTTTATACTTTACTTATACCTGATAGGTATATCACATCATCATATAGGTAGATACCTATATTTCTGCTATACCATTCATGTGTTCATTTATATCTGGTGAATGCTATGCTTTTCTTTTATACGCTTTCATTACAGTTTTTATGTTGCGTATACTTTATTCATGGATTATCGCATTGTTATATGGATTTTTCATGATGTTTTCTGGATTTGGGAACCGTGGTAGTTCATGAAATTATGCATACATTGAAAAACCCGGTTTCCTTGATATGATATTTTAGCAGCCACCATGAGATTTATCGGTGCTGATATATATACCCTACACGAGGAAAGGAGAGATCCGTGTATGGGTACATGGTGGGGCCCGGAGGTACCTTGAAGCAAGAACGTTGTCGCTGTGTGAGTCGACATCGCGGTGCTAGGCGATGAGGCTTAGGGGAACCATACTTTCCGGTGACAGGACCATTGACTCATCGGCTATCGAGTGGATACCGACGGGAGTCATGTACGTATGGATACGTCGAGAGGCGAGGGTCAGAGCTAGGCACTCGAGCTTTCGGGATAGCGTATGATACGCACCTATCAGGGGGCCAGTCATGGAGACAGCACCTGATGGATCAGCATTTCTGTGTCGATGCTTGGCACATTGGTTTCATGATATTTCCAATTACTCTTTTGTATATATAACAGGGGATTGAGTCGCTGTTATATATACCCTTACACCAATATTAGTCGAATGGGACGCTAATATATGTGTATTGCCCTCATCATATTTATTTATGACATTATATTAGGATGTTAGAACTGTGCTGGAGATTTGATTTGGGACTTAAGAGATTCATTGGGATTGGATACTGATATTGTACATACGAGATATGTGAGATCCACTTGCTGTTGTACATTTGATATATGTGAGATATACTGATATTGTACATACGAGATATGTGAGATCCACTTGATGTTGTACATTCGATATATGTGATATATACTTGATGTCGTACATTCGAGATATATGAGATATACTTGATATTGCACATACGAGATATGTGAGATCTACTTGATATTGTACATTTGAGATATATGAGATCTACTTGCTGGTGTACATTCAAGATATGTGAGATATACTTGATATTGTACATACGAGATATGTGAGATCCACTTGATGTTGTACATTTGATATATGTGAGATATACCTGATATTGTACATACTAGATAGGTGAGATCTACTTGATGTTGTACATTCGATACATATGCGAGATATACTTGATATTATGCAGTTGAGGCGATGTGACACTTAGATGATATGAGAGCCAATTTGGGGGATGATTTGAGGAATTGGGATTTTGATTTGTCTTGCTGGATTGTGATCCTACCACGATGTCAGGATTCCGTGGAAAAGTCCTATTTCACTCCATACCTCATCTTTATATACTTGTGCACTGTTCCATGTATTAGGAGTACCTATGAGTGTACCTTTCATGAGTGTTGCACATTTACTTTCTCATATCCCCGGTGCATGATTATTGCATACTGTTGTCATCTCATTATTGCTTTATATATTGGTGGTACTTGTTAGTGTACTTTCCATTATTTCGTACTCATGACCTGTTATTACTGCAATTGTCATATATTAGATTCATGTTGTACGTACATTCTTGCGATTACCTGCATATGTTATTTACTATTCACGAGTTGGCAACTCACCCCCGTTGTGCCACAGGTGTTACAGAGTGTTCCCAGAGTAGTCGAGGCTGGCTATTCATCTATCATCTTTTGCTACGGATACTGCATCAGCTCACAGTGTGCAGTTTGCTTAGGTGGGTTTTGTGGTTATTCGTTGTATTGTATATTCGTTGTATCCCTGTACTCTCTATCTACTATTTTCATATTGACTTAGAGACTTGGTGAGGACGATGTTGTATATTATGTTGGATTTGTTGTCTTTTATACAGTTTCCTTTCTATCGTCTTCTATTTCTTCGCTACGGCGTCGTATATTTGTTGTGGTGGTTGTTTTCCGCCTTTGGGCGTGGATTTGCTCCCGTTTGGGATGCTTTACTTTATATTTATGTTGTACCCATTTTTGGGGCTAGCTTTTACAAAGGAGGTGCTTCCAAAATTTTAAAGGAAATAAAGTGGGACTTTTAAAGAATTTGGGTTGTGATTTCAAAGACTTTTAAACAATGTTTCTTATCTTTTCTGGTATTTTAATGGTTTAGATTTCTGGGTTTTGGCTTTCTTTTACTGCGTTACGCCTGTAGACGTTGCGTAGTATTAGGGCCGTCACGTGCCAATTTCGGGTCGTGACAAAGTTGGTATCTGAGCGCGGTTTTACCTTTCGGAGTGTAGGATGACCTTGGTATGATGGAGTAGGTAACCTAAGCGGAGTAACGTAGTGTGTGTATGTCTGCAGCATACTCACGATGCAGTATTTCGCTTAAAGTGCCTAAGTACAAATTGCTTGAAATTCCTTCTTTGATGATTCATATCCTTGTGATTCGATTTTCTTGTTCTTATCGAATCCTATCTCTATTTATAGCGTTACCGCCGATGACTATGGGGACTCAGAGTGGTGCAGCGAGGGCCGAGGTCAGAGTTGGCTCGGGTGAGACGAGCACTGACCAGGATGGCACTTTTGTTGCACAGGTGCAGACGGTTCAGCCTTCGACAGATCAGCTCGCTAGGCTTGTGACAGAGATGCAGGACTTGCGCCAGACGATGAGATCATTGGTTGATGTCATTCGAGCGCAGCGACAGGAGGTTGACACCCCTGTTACTCAGTTGTTCCTTGGGATCAGCATGCAGCAGTCTGTCACCTACGTAGCACCAGTGGATGTAGCCCCAGTCGACGAGACACATATTCCAGAGACTTTGCGAGTTCCAGGACAGTGGAGGACCCGTACAGGTGTGCCAGTCCAGGGACAGAGGCCTAGTCGTCGAGATAGATTTCGTGACCATCGCGGGAGCAGCAGAGGCATAGGACGTGGACAGACGTTCAACTCTTATCCCCAGGAGGGTCAGCAGCGTTATATTGGATGCTATCGATGTGGGAGCCTTCACCACTTCATCAGGGGTTGTTCCTTAGCGCCGCGTCAGAGTCGTGTTCTAAGAGGTCGTGGGCATGGAAGGTTCGCTCAGAGGGGTCAGTCTGGCAGAGGAAGAGTTTTGACAGTTCCGGGTAGAAGGCAGACACGAGAGTTTGTTTCTACTCATCCGGACACACAGGCGTCCAATGCAGAGTTTTCAGGTATCCTTGTTCATGTTCTTTGATGTACTTGTTGGTTTTTCGCACTTTGTGCCGTGGTTGGGACGAGGATCGTGTTAGTGAGATCAGCCGTTTTGTTGTGTTCACTTCTGTCAGCGATTCTTTTGTTGCGCGACACGTATTTCAGTGGTATGCCAATCGGTGGGGAGATTTTGCCATCATTGGATCCTTCTAGAGATGTTGGATTTGACGTTCTCCTGGGCATGGATTGGTTAGCTACGTGTTAGGCGTCTGTGGACTACCGCAAGGAAAACAGACAGGGTTTGTTTTCCCGGCAATTCAGTTCTTGTTGTGCAGGGGGACAGTGGTGTCGCCTCTCACAGCTCGAATTCATCCTTTTTCGCTAGTCTGCTTTTGAGGAGAGGATGTCGAGGATTCTTTGCGTTCATTCGTGATACCGGAGCCATGTGTGGATTGTTGGACCGGGTACTTATCGTGCGAGAGTTTTCCGACGATATTCCAGGAGAGCTAGCGAAATTCAGGGAGCTTAAGGATCTGCTGCAGAGTTGTTTGTTGGGAGGTTTATGTGTCCGAGTGTTTCGCTTTTGGGAGCTCCTATTTCAGTTCGTCAAGGAGAAAGACGACAGATTGTGGTTGTGGATTGATAGATCGTCAATTGAACCGGCTTACGGTGTGGTTAGGTATCATTTACCTCGCTTTGACGATTTCTTCGATCAGCTCTAGAGTGCGAGACTTTTTCTAAGTTTGTTTGGGATCAGGTCATCATTGTTGTGGGTTCGGAGTGGTGGCATTCTGAATACTGTTTTTGTGCGTGCTATGGGCAGTTTGTGTTTTGGTGGTGTCGTTGAACTCGCCAATGCCCTAGCAGCATTTGTAGTTATGATGCACCAGATTTCTTCAGGCCGTTCCTCGACCAGTTGCTGTTGTGGTTTGACAACATTCTGGTCTATACTTTGTGTCTTGAGGAACAGGAGCAGCACTTGAGAATTTGTTTTGCAGACATTGGGAGAGCCCCAGCTGTTTGCTAGATTCTCGGAGTATTCCTTCAAGCTTGTTTGTGTTGACTCCTAGGTCTTGTAGTTACGGGAGACGGTTTCGTATGGTTCCGAGGGAGATCGAGACCGTACAGCTTAGGCCCGGACTTGTGTGCAGGACGAAGGTCCTTTGATTTTGGGCTTAGCAGGTTTTTACCGCCGTTTCGTGCACGATTACTAGCGTATTGTTGCACCGTTGACTGTACAGACCTGAAAGTAGGTTCTTTTCTTTGGACTGAGGCATGTGTACAGAGTTTTCGGCAGTTGAAGATTCAGTTAGCAACTGCATCCGTTCTTTCTTTTGATTCGGAGTCTGTGATTGTGACAAGGTTGTGCTAAGTTAGGAATGCATTTGTGTACCTGATGTTATCGGGTAGAGACGTGAAATCCTAGAGCAAGCACATCAGTCAACTCTCTATGTTCATTCAAGTTCCGCCAATATTGACGTGACTGGTGAGATAGTTACGGGTGGACAGGAATGTAAAGAGAAATTTCAGGTTTCGTTTCAAGGTGTTTGTCTTGTTGTGCGTTTATGTTAATTGTTTGCGGCAGTTGGGATCGTCACTCGACATTGTTAGGATACTTCTTGATAGCTGTTATCAGGAGACATTCCAATTGGCAACATTTAAGTTTTGTTTGTTAGGTGGTGTCGATCTCCAGTCTGTTTTTCTGACTCTGCATAGTAGGATTTTTGGACCCCAGCTAGTCTAGAGACTTTGGAAATGATCCAGCTGTTTCAGGTCAGGATAATGACAGTCCTGTGCGGACAGAGATCTTATGCCGACCATGGTGATCGCATGCTCGAGTTCGCTGTAAGAGATCATGTATTCCTACGGATTTTTCCGATGAAGGACGTGTTGAGTTTTGGGAAGCTTACCCAGAATTGTCGGTCCTTTCCAGATCCTTAAAGTGAGTTAGTTCTGTTGCCTTTAATTTGGTCCTTCCACCCAGATTATTGAGTATTCACCTCGTATTCCTTGTGTCGATACTTTGCAATTTCCTTCATGACCTTTCTCACATGATTCAGCACCAGACCATGTAGCTTAGACGCGATCTTTCGTTCACCAGCAGCCAATTTTGTTAATGGCTAGGCGGGTGGAGAAACTTCGGTCAAGGGTCTTGCCATCTGTGAAGGGTTTTCTTGGACGTAGCCGTATAGTGAGGTAATCAATTGGGAGGCTGCGAACGAGATATGAGAGTTTAGTAATCCTCTCTTTGAAGGTACGCTTAGTGAAAATTTTAAATTCGGGGACGAATTTTTATAAGGGGGGGAGTTTGTAACGTTTCAGAAATCGTTTTGCGAATTTTCCCGTTTTAGGGCAAAATTGTCGGTTTTTCCCGTTTTAACCCGATTTCGATCAAACGACCGTATAAGCTTACCGACACTTAATTTGGCCAAAATAAAGCTTGTGCGCGAACTTTGGGAGTATTTGGGAGGTTTCGGTTCAGATAGTTTTTTTCCCAAATAAAATATTATTTTAAGCGGTATTTTGTGCACGTAAATCGGGAAAATTTTATTTTGTGAATAAATTAATTTTGTCACTAGAATTATTTTAGAAGGTTCTTTTTAAATATCTAGATTTTTTTTGGTGACTAATGGTTTGGATTTAAAAAGAAAAGAAAAGAGTGAAAAGTGGAAAAAATAGCATTTTTTTATATTATTTACACTCTTTCCTAGCTATTTCCTCACAAATTATTCACAAAAATACCCCCCTCACCCCATGGCCGACCCTTATCTCTAATTTCTGTCCAAAATATTTCCCAAGCTCATTTCTTCATGATTTCTTCAAAATTCTTCAAGAAAAATTCCAAAAAAAATCCAAAAATTCCTATATAAATATTAAACCATTTTTCCTTCACTAATCCTTCATGGATCTTCATCAAAGCTTGATTTTGGAGGATAAAATGATGGATCAAATTTCTTTTTGGTGTTCTTGAGGAGATATAATTTCTTAACTTAATCTATAATTAATTGCTTTAATCTTTAACTAGCTAATTTAGATAGCTATTTAAGTGCTTAATTTAGCTTTTAATTCATGATTAATTCATTATATTTGGTTTAAAAAATTCATGTTAGGGTTAAATTTTGATTAAGTGATTAGTGTTTAATTCAAGTGTTAAATTGTGTTTTGGAAAAGATTAATCTAGTAGAAAGTGTTAAAATTTGTTAATAAGCATTTTGTTTAATTAAGCAAAATTGCTTACTAGATTTTTGCTAAAACTTATTTAAGCAAGTTTAAAAATATAGGATTAGTTTAGATAGCTTAGTTAAGCTATTTTAAGGTATTTGTAATTGTTAGATTTGTGTTATCTTGAATCTAGTGCGATATATTGCGATAGTTTGCTTACTAGATTTCGGGGTTTTTCCGACGTAGGGTTCTTTTGGTAGTTGCGAGGTTATATCCAGTGTATTCCTCGTAATTTTTGTGTTGTGTTGCGCGATCGGGACGATCGGGGTCCAGAATTATTTTTTTTGTAGTTTAGCGACCCCAATTAGGGTTTTGGCCGGTATCGTGCGCGATAGATGCGCTTAGCGCGCAGTGTATTTTTCAGGACGTTATTCTTGCATTTCGATGTCTTTTCGTCAATGTAGAATATATGCTTATGTGATGTGTTTATGAAATTTTAGGTTCGCAAGCGGGGACTTCGGACGCTACGACAAGGGGAAAACAGGTGGTAGGCTTCACCTAGCTTGGAGCGTTGGTGAGTAGATTTAACATCTACAGGGGAATCGCCCGCATGGCGTTATGCGTCTGGGCTTGAAATATTTACATTGTCGCATATTCTATGTCATGTTTAGAATTGCGCATTTACCCTATTAATTAGATTGTAGTGTGCCTGGACTAGTAGTAGTAGGACACTGCACATATTATTGACGATTTATGTTGCACTAGCACTGTTTGTATGCTACACACACCGTCAATAATTACCATGTCACACACATAACCACTTATAGATGTTATATTTCTTGGTTAAGGACATTGTGACATTGATTCATATTTCTTATCACATTGACATACAGTTATCTGTTTATCTATAGGGTATTGTACCATTAGTGATAGGTACATACACACCTAAGGACATAGCTACAGGTGTACTTGCATTTTATACTTTACTTATACCTGATAGGTATATCACATCATCATATAGGTAGATACCTATATTTCTGCTATACCATTTATGTGTTCATTTATATCTGGTGAATGCTATGCTTTTCTTTTATACGCTTTCATTACAGTTTTTATGTTGCGTATACTTTATTCATGGATTATCGCATTGTTATATGGATTTTTCATGATGTTTTCTGGATTTGGGAACCGTGGTAATTCATGAAATTATGCATACATTGAAAAACCCGGTTTCCTTGATATGATATTTTAGCAGCCACCATGAGATTTATCGGTGCTGATATATATACCCTACGCGAGGAAAGGAGCGATCCGTGTATGGGTACATGGTGGGGCCCGGAGGTACCCTGAAGCAAGAATGTTGTCGCTGTGTGAGTCGACATCGCGGTGCTAGGCGATGAGGCTTAGGGGAACCATACTTTCCGGTGACAGGACCATTGACTCATCGGCTATCGAGTGGATACCGATGGGAGTCATGTACGTATGGATACGTCGAGAGGCGAGGGTCAGAGCTAGGCACTCGAGCTTTCGGGATAGCGTATGATACGTACCTATCAGGGGGCCAGTCATGGAGACAACACCTGATGGATCAACATTTCTGTGTCGATGCTTGGCACATTGGTTTCATGATATTTCCAATTACTCTTTTGTATATATAACAGGGGATTGAGTCGCTGTTATATATACCCTTACACCAATATTAGTGGAATGGGACGCTAATATATGTGTATTGCCCTCATCATATTTATTTATGACATTATATTAGGATGTTAGAACAGTGCTGGAGATTTGATTTGGGGCTTAAGAGATTCATTGGGATTGGATACTGATATTGTACATACGAGATATGTGAGATCCACTTGCTGTTGTACATTTGATATATGTGAGATATACTGATATTGTACATACGAGATATGTGAGATCCACTTGATATTGTACATTCGATATATGTGATATATACTTGATGTCGTACATTCGAGATATGTGAGATATACTTGATATTGCACATACGAGATATGTGAGATCTACTTGATATTGTACATTTGAGATATATGAGATCTACTTGCTGTTGTACATTCAAGATATGTGAGATATACTTGATATTGTACATACGAGATATGTGAGATCCACTTGATGTTGTACATTTGATATATGTGAGATATACCTGATATTGTACATACTAGATAAGTGAGATCTACTTGATGTTGTACATTCGATACATATGCGAGATATACTTGATATTATGCAGTTGAGGCGATGTGACACTTAGATGATATGAGAGCCAATTTGGGGGCTGATTTGAGGAATTGGGATTTTGATTTGTCTTGCTGGATTGTGATCCTACCACGATGTCAGGATTCCGTGGAAAAGACATATTTCACTACATACCTCATCTTTATATACTTGTGCACTGTTCCATGTATTAGGAGTACCTATGAGTGTACCATTCATGAGTGTTGCACATTTACTTTCTCATATCCCCGGTGCATGATTATTGCATACTGTTGTCATCTCATTATTGCTTTATATATTGGTGGTACTTGTTAGTGTACTTTCCATTATTTCGTACTCATGACCTGTTATTACTGCAATTGTCATATATTAGATTCATGTTGTACGTACATTCTTGCGATTACCTGCATATGTTATTTACTATTCACGAGTTGGCAACTCACCCCCGTTGTGCCACAGGTGTTACAGAGTGTTCCCCAGAGTAGTCGAGGTTGGCTATTCATCTTTCATCTTTTGCTACGGATACCGCATCAGCTCACAGTGTGCAGTTTGCTTAGGTGGGTTTTATGGTTATTCGTTGTATTGTATATTCGTTGTATCCCTGTACTCTCCATCTACTATTTTCTTATTGACTTAGAGACTTGGTGAGGACGATATTGTATATTATATTGGATTTGTTGTCTTTTATACAGTTTCCTTTCTATCGTCTTCTATTTCTTCGCTACGGCGTCGTATATTTGTTGTGGTGGTTTTTTTCCGCCTTTAGGCGTGGATTTGCTCCCGTTTGGGATGCTTTACTTTATATTTATGTTGTACCCATTTTTGGGGATAGCTTTTACAAAGGAGGTGCTACCAAAATTTTAAAGGAAATAAAGTTGGACTTTTAAAGAATTTGGGTTGTGATTTCAAAGACTTTTAAACAATGTTTCTAATCTTTTCTGGTATTTTAATGGTTTAGATTTCTGGGTTTTGGCTTTCTTTTACTGCGTTACGCCTGTAGACGTTGCGTAGTATTAGGGCCGTCACGTGCCAATTTCGGGTCGTGACATCGGAGTACCACGAGCATGTTTCCTGCACCCCCTTCCCCCGCTGCTGTAATTTTTCTTTTTTCTTTTTCTATGTACGGCTGAGGAGCCTACAATACTGTTTACCCCAATCTGAGCAAACCTCTGTTCAAATTCCAAGGCGGGAGATGAAGCAACGCTTCATCTTCCCCCAATCAGAGTAAAGTTTTGCTTTGAAAATTTAAACTTTAATAAATGAAGCAACGCTTCAGATTCTTTGCGCTGCGCGCAACGCGCCACGTGTCAAAAGCTGATACGGCAGCGCAGCGCCCAAGGCAGTGCGCCCAATCAGAGCAAAGCTCTATTTTAAGTAAAAAGTAAAGGAAGCAACGTTTCAGTTGCGCAAACGCTGTGCTGCGTGACACGTGTGCGCAGTTGCGCAAGCACAGCTGCGCAAGCGCTGCACTGCGCGACACGTGTCGGCGCAGTTGCGCAAGCACACCTGCGCAAGCACAGTTGCGCAAGCGCTGCACTGCGCGACACGTGTCTGCGCAGTCGCGCAAGCACAACTGCGCAAGCACAGATGCGCAAGCGCTGCGCTGCACGACACGTGTCTGCGCAGTAGCGCAAGCATAGCTGCGCAAGCGCTGCGCTGCGCGACACGTGTCACGCGCTGGGGAGTTGCGCAAAGCAGAATTGAAAATTTAAAGAAATCTTTTCTGTTCTTGTTAAAACAAGAAGATTTTCTTCTGTAAAACAGGAGTCCTTGGATCAAAGATCCAACGGTGGGGAAAATTCCCTAAATCACTCAGAGAAAGATCTCTTTAACTAATTTATGGGCACTATAAAAAGGACCCTAGACCTCAATTCAAAGGCATCAATATTTCTTGAAAAAAGTCAAGATCTTCAAACAGAGAGAAATCTGAGAAAATTCCAAGAAAAAGGTAAAAACCTTCACGAGAGAGAAGAAATTTCTTCTAATAGGTCATTGATCTAAAAACCAGATCAATAATCTTTACATAATAAATAGTGATTTGCACTTCTTATGAACAACTGTTTCTTTAAAAACAAGGAAATACAAAAATAAATAAAAAATAGTGCTTTGCACTTTTTTGAACCTTTGGTTCTCGAAATAAAAAGAATAACTTGTTTTTCTTTGATCTAAATTAGATCAAGGAAACGAATAAGTGCTTTGCACTTCTTTTATGAACCATTGGTTCTTGAATCTAAAAGATTCTTAAATCATAGTGCCTTGCACTTGCAAAACTGCATTGTTGCGCTCTTGGGTTGGCGCAAGACACCGGAGAGCGCCACGTGTCAGCAGCGCAACAGCACAGCGCACTGACACAGCGCACTGCGCTGTCGCTCTTGCGCTCCTCAGAACGCGACACATGTCAGCACCGCAGCAGCACAGCGCACTGGCGCAGCCCACTACGCTTGCATGATAAGTGTCGTCACCACAAGCGCTTGCGCTCCTTGATTGGCGCAAAGCGCCTGAAAATGCAATGCATTTCTTTTGCTAAAGGGTCAGGCCCAAGTTAAAAAAGACCTAACAGGCTGAACTAAATGCTTTGCATTATTTTAAAAGGAGGACAGAGCCCAAACCAAAACAGATGCTCTGCATCATAAATAAAGGGACAGAGCCCAAATCAAAAAGGCCTAGCAGGACAGAATAAAATGCAGTGCATTATTAAATATGGGCAAAGCCCTAGCACAGGCCTAATAGGCCAAAGATCAAGAAAAATGTTGAATATTCTCAACGGGACTTAGCCCAATCATGGCCGTAAGTCCCCAAATTAAATTGACTGAGCAAGATTGCTCTCTTAAATCAATTTACGACCGGTTCGAGGGTACATCTCCGAACTCCTCTGACACATGCCGTTGTAATCCTTCAATGACGTCAGAGAGGTGACGGGTCCCGACAACCGCATATCAACATGGACTGCGGGGTCCTTAAACTCGTGGACCGAAACGTCCTTAAACTAATGTAGGACCGAAACGTCCTTAAACTAATGTCGGACCGAAACGTCCCTAAACTAATGTCGGACCGAAACGTCCCTAAACTAATGTCGGTCTGAAACGTCCCTAAACTAATGTTGGACCGAAACGTCCTTAAACTAATGTTGGACCGAAACGTCCTTAAACTAATGTCGGACCACCACGTCCCTAAACTGGAATATGGACCACCACTTCCCTAAACTGGAATATAGACCGCCACGTCTCAAAACTGGAACAATAGAGCCTCCAGATGCTCTTCTGCCGGATCTAAACGATCCCGTTTAAGTCGATCTTAGCCCCAAAACACGGCTAACGTATCCTTAAACATTCTAGTGGACTACAAAATTCTAAATCAACTCTGGTTCGAGGGTACATCTCCGAGCTCCTCTGACACCTGTCGTTGTAATCCTTCAACGACGTCAGAGAGGTGACGAGTCCTGACGGCCATATATTAAATGAATCACTACGTTAAGTTGATCTTAGTCTCAAACAGGACTAACGTGTCCTTAACGAACGTTTAAGTTGATCTTAGCCGCAACGCGGCTAATGCATCCTTAAACTAAAAACACCAAACCCAAATCTAAGTAAATACGGATTTGGACTAATCCACGTCCTACGGGCGACGGCATTACTCAGTCTCCGTATACAATCCACGGGCAACCACAAACAAAACAAACACCCACGACACGAAGTGAAATTCTGGAGAAGGAGAAAGTTGTTACCGCGATGCGGTAGCGTAATTAACTGCAGGGGCTTGCGCCTGCAGGGAAGAGCGTCCCCACAATCAAAAACCCCTCAAGCAAGGGGGAATCTGACGAAGTCTGCTACATCGGCCGCATCCGTCTAAATCTCCGATACACGGTGCCATAAATCAACTTGGCATCTTCGGAGAGGTGGACGGATAAAACCAAATAGCATCTGCCCCGAATCTCAGGCAAGACGTCTTCACGTCGTCGCCGTCTTTCGGAGGGGGACAGATTCTGGCACGCCCGGTGGGACTTTTTCCTCTTTCCACTCCACACTTCGTGTGTCGTCTTCGCGAACCAATCGCGGTTTGTTAATGGTTGCCTTCGGATTTCAAGTTACTAAGATTTGGTCTTTTGCCTGGCGCAGAACTCAAGATTCAATGGCCTTTAACTGCACCAACTGCTCGAATTGCCACTGCAACGAACGCTCCACCTCACCGGGAGGTGTAGCATATGGGCCCCAAGCGGCTTCCTTCCTCGCTCTGCCGGTAGACCAGGTGACCCAAGCCACCACTGGCCTGTTCTTCAGGACCATGATCCCACCTACAAGCTTCTCTGCGCCAATACCTGCACCGGAAGTGAACAAAAAGTCAGTCTTCGACCGGCTCACTGCTACGACGACCCCTGTCAACGGGTCGCCTACTACCAAACTGACAGCCTCTGTTTTCGTAAGGCTGGATCAGGGCTCTAAATTAGTTGTCCGAAGGAAGGCAATAAATGCTGCTCCAGAAGTCGTCAAGGCGGCCTCCCCTGTCAAAGAATCAGTCTTTTCAAGACTGACGATTCCTGCTCCTGCCCTTGCTCGAGGATCCGTTTTTGACAGGTTGAATATCACCCCTCAAAAGACAACTTCAGTCTTTAAGAGGTTAACACCAGCGGCGCCTCATTCAGACAGGGGGCAAAAAGAAGATGTCTCAATCTCCGAGCCAGTCCCAACGGCTCGTCATGCTCGACGTCGCCATTGGCAACGAGTGAGGAAGGCAGGGGGCAACTCCCCCTCAGGGCTAACTCCACCAGATCCAGTGGTGGAAGTCAACGCTGCTGTTCCAACTGGGAACAGCTTTGAACTGCTGAGGAGGGTACGGAAGAACTCTCCAACCGCTACACTGAAAAGATCTCCTCCGCCTGCGGAGAGAGTTCCGGAAACAAAACAAGAACAGCCCCCTCAACGGCTATCCTCAAGAATTTATAAAGTTTGGCGGAGGGTTCAAGACTCTGTGATCAACCCAGATCACTCTCGTCAACGAAAGAAGACGAAGGTGCAAAAAGGAAAAGACCGTTCTATTGAACAGCAAGGGACAACAATCGCTAGGGTGCCCACTGCAACAGTCCCTTCAACTTCAACGGCCCACAAAAGAAGAAGGCCGGAGAAAACCCCCGCGTCGGCGACAGATATCAGAGGTGATGAACCCAAACGCCCTAAGTCAGGGGGCATGATAGTTCATACCGTCTACGTGGCATCTGGTAAAGAAGATAGCCGCATATCTACGGGTCATCGACCGCTCACCCGATCAGTGACCAAGGCACAGGAGCAACAGCAAAAGCTCCAAGAAATGATGAATGCTATGGCTGCACTTACCGGACCAAAAGAAAGCCCTGAAACGTCCTCGGACGAACGTCAGGAGGAAGAAACCGACGCTGAATTCCTTCGTCGGATATTGGAGAAGAAGGACAAAGAGGCTGCTGAACAAGCAGCCAACATACAGCGTATGGGCCTCCTCTTCCAAGACATGATAGGGATGATGATACAACAAGATCCTCCGGCTGAAGAGCCCCCGATCTTCCTTAGAGACGATAGGGGAGAAACATCAAATCCTCTACCAGCTTTGTCGATGGCTAAGAAGGATACAATCTCCAAAGCTGATTTGGATGAGTACATCGCCCAGCAAATACGGGTTCATCATGCGACCGAAGCGGCCGGTCAGGTCGTAAAAACGGGGCGGCCATATCCAAGTTGGTACGATCAAATCAAGTACCCACCCGGTTACACAATTCCCAAGTTCCATGTCTACAAAGGGACGGGCAATCCTCATCAACATGTTGCCCAGTTCAGGGCACTCTGCGGGAACACCGGCGGTGATGACAAGCTGTTGCTTCGCCAGTTTGTTGGAAGCTTATCAGATACGGCGTTCGAATGGTACTCTGAGCTCCCGAACGACTCTATTAAAACCTTCGCGGAGATGGAGCTGCTGTTTACTCAGCGTTTTGCAAGCGCCAGTGAACGTACCCCGATGACGGCACTGATTAACGCCAGGATAAAACCCGGCGAGACGTGGGTTCAGTACGCTATACGATGGCGGAACATATGGTCAAAGTGTGAGCAACGCATTGAAGAAGCTCCCGCGGTGGGTATGTTTATGGGAACCCTTGATCTGCAAGCAACCATCTCACAATTTATGGTGTTTTTCAAGCCAATTACCTTCCAGGCCTTGATTGACAAACTAGCGCAAATGGATCAACTGGGCCATAAACCCCATCTTCCAAGGCCGGACTCCCGAAATGACAAAGGGAAGGGAAAAGCGATCGTCGTCGCTAATGCTCAACAACAACCGAGCGACTCGAAGCCGGTTGCTCGTCAAAATAATATGCGCCCGTACGTACCCCTTGAGGATAGGATGGGACGTCCTTATTCCTTTCCCCACGATAAAACGAGGAGGTTGTTCGAGCTGGCGTTGCGCAACAGACTCATAAATCTGCCGGATCCAAAATGTCCGTTGCAACCAAGTGACGTCAACGAGCCCAACTACTGTCCTTATCATCGAGTACTAGGCCATCCGATCGAAGATTGCTACGTTTTCAAGAATTGGCTCGAAAACCAGTACCGACAGGGCAAGTTCGCGTAATCTGACAAATGGAAGGTGAATCCCCCGCAGCCCCACACCTCTAAGGTGACGAATACGCCGGAGGCAACATGCTCCGTCATTGAAGAAGCTCCTTGGGAGGTTGTATTATCAGCCAAGACAAAGAGGATGCTAAACGATCTTCAGACATGTCCAGCGATCAAGTAGAAGAACCCGTTGGAACCGCAGGTCATTGAAGGGATGTTGAAGCCACGTTCAACTCCAAAGACCGATGGTGGTGGTTCAAGCACTTGCAGCCAGCCATCAAAATCTTTGAAAAAGAAGAAGAAGAAGAAATCTAAGAAGCCCGTGAAGCCTGGCGACAAGCGCACGGACTTACAAAAGCAAATTGACGCGCTGGATGAATACAACCAAAAGGCACGGACTCCCATTACGCTCCAAGAGTTCCTCAATCACGTCTTTCAAGAAGAAGATGAGGGAGAAAGTTCATCGGATGAATCCGAGGAATATGTGGCGAGCTGTCATATGATTTCCCATTCGATCACGAACGATGAGGAGACTCCTTGCACCGAAAAGCTGGGGGCAGATCCTGAACCAAAAGTTCTGGGGCCATCAGATGAAGTAATTGACGCATTCCTTAATGAAGCTCGGTTGAAAAGTAAAGCTGATCGGGAGCGCGAGGCGGCTATATTTGAAAGGGCCAAGCGCCAGCGACTTGATAAAGGAGCTGAGATGATCCCGTTGGAGCTAAACACCTCCGCTACCGACAAAAGCCAATTCAAGATGAGGAAAAAGTTTGCTAAGGCCATATCAATGGGCATGAAGCTACCATCCTCTGAAGGGAACATCACTGGTGAAATGGAAACGCACCCCTCCTATTGCTTATATCATCAAAAGATTTCGCACCCCACTCAAGAGTGCAAAGCTTTCAATAGATGGTGGCAAGGATATGTTGCTCATCGATAACGCTTTAAGCGGGAAAAGCGTAAAACTCGTCGAGAGCAAAGAAATACGACCGAAGGGCTTAAAAGAACTGCTGGCGATTGTTGCATGGTTAACACCGGTAGATCACAAGTGCCTATATTCGGGAGTGATTCTGATGAAGAGCTAGAACTTGCCCCTCTCTTTAAAGAGTCCGCTTCGAGAAAAGAAGAAGAACCGAAAGTTTGCGAAAATATCCGGCTACGTAATCGCACGCTGCCCGAAAAGAACCTCGAACCCTCGAACAAAAAAGATAAAGGGAAAGAAAAGGCCTCTGAAGATATCATCTTAGATGACCAAGTGGTGGAAGAGCTAGCTGCCAAAGACCCGCCAAAGAAAAATAAGGTGGATTACAACGTTTTAGCACATCTGAGGAAGCTTCCCTCACAGCTCAGCATTCTTGACGCCCTTTAGCTATCAAAAGAGGCGAGAGATTCGTTGATTAAGGCGCTCCAAGACCCAGAACAATTCCAAGCATGCCTGGCCGAGGAAAAGATGAAGGATGAATTGGAAGAAGTGCACACGGCCGATGTTACTTTTGGCGATGAAGACCTTCTACTTGGGATGTGCGAACACAATCGCCCTCTCTATATCTCGGGATACTGCCATGATATAAAGATAGGCAAAATCCTGATCGATAATGGGTCGTTTGTTAACCTACTCAACGTGCGGGTATTAAAAGAAATCTGCATGAGTGTCCAGCACCTTGCTCGTGACAAGATCACCATCTCCGGGTTCGACTCCCAGTCAGAACTCTTGGGTCTGTGATACTGACGCTACGCTTCAGACTACTCGTCACGGACGTTAAGTTCCACGTCATAGACGCCAAGACATGCTACAACGCATTGCTCGGCCGACCATGGTTACACGAGTACAACATCATCCCTTCTACACAACATCAGTGTATGAAGTATTTTAAGGATGGTTTCGAGTATACCGTGATGGGAGAACTGAACCCGTTCTCTGTCAATGAAGTCCGCAAATACGAAGATGCCAAATACTTCTTACCGGATTTCGAAGATACAGTGTAAGTCGATGTGCAACACCCCACGACTTGCGGGGAGGCGGAAATATGGAAAACAATCTTGTTCTTTGCTTAAACATCGACTAACCGCATGAATCGAAGCTAAACGATAACTAACATCAAACATAGAAGTTCTAAACTACTATGTGAAGGGATTATACCTAAAGAACCGTGTCCTTCGTCTTTACGAACTCCACCTCCTCCTCGGCCTTCTCCAAGTAGTAGACGATCCACCACGAGAGCTAAACTCCAAGCTTTGCCTCTAAACTTGAGGCAACTAGGTATCTTTAAGTGCTAATCAAAGTACCTAGATAAAATAGAGTATGGTTATGGATTAAGTAGTCTAACTAATCCTTGTACTCAACACATGAGAGGGGAGGATTAGGGTTTGAAGAGAGAGAGCTTGAGGAGAGAGAAGATGAACATAATAATGAAATGAGAAAAAGAGTTATCATAATATATATCAAGCATTTTATTTTATCAAGAAAAGAAAAGATAAAGATTTACAACCATGCTTGATAAATATCTAATGGTGATTCACATCCATGAGTCATTAAGCAATTATGAAGCATTAATGACATGGATGAATCATCCATATGACTCACTAATCTCATTTAATGTATATGCCACCTTAACCTCCTTAGTCACCATCTTCTAGAAGCTTCTCGCGCAATTACGAGAACGCCCCTCCTATCCGTGAAAATACGGAAAAACTTTAGACTGTATAAATCTAATAACCGGATACTAGTAACTGGCTTAAACCAAAGCCGACTAATAAAAACTGTCCGAAAGTCGTACGTGCGTAAACGCACGTATGCGTCCGAACCCTTGTCGTAAAACCATACGACCTCTATATCGTTTCGCCTGGAGTAGGGAAACTCTCTGCGTGGGACTCTAAAGACTCGACTACTACGCTGGCAGTGGGTTTAACCACAGACCGCAAGCGGCACTAGCTGTACGTAACGGTCCCCAGGTAGATGTCGATAAGAAGGCTGATGAGGAAACCCATCCGAACTCCTACTGAGTCTGATGTGACAATCTGCGTACAGTCCGGTCTGTTCATCTAAGACTATCGCATATCGGGCCTAGGGGGCGGTAAGCGTCAGTCCCCTAATAGCGGTATAAGTCGTGTCGGAGCGAAGCCCATTACACCCTGAGAAACTACTGGAACCTACCAGCAAATCTCGCTTTCCCTGGCCAGGGACTTTGTGTAATGGCTCTCTGACACAGCGCGATATCAACCCCCAATACTGGGAGAGACGAATCCTGTCTAACCGCCACTGCCTCCAAGTGCTCGGGACTGCACCCAACTGCTACCTGTTTGCACGACTCCTTTGAGCCATGGTAGGGTAGCAATCTAAGAACAGTGGGACACACTCGAGGCGAAGTAGCAGTGTCAAGTCTGCGGACTATGCTGTACTCATGTCACCTGGGAACTGTTCACTGACGACTGGTATAAAACCAACCAACAGTTCCCTGTGAGTCCTGTCCGGTGTACCCGTAACCTAACGAGCACCCGCATACTATCTCCAGTACGACGTACTGACGGCTGTGGGACAGACCATCTCCCCAACTGGGATAAGAAGCGTACACTCTAGTCTACTCTGGAGTATCGATGCCCTATCTCGATAATCCAACGACTAGGGACCTGAATAAGGATTTGCTTGTAGACTACCCAGCCCCCACTAGTGTGACTGCCATCACAACGCTGGTAGTCAAGCAAGATCCTAAGAGCTCTATCAATACGTATACTCACATATTAAGATAGAAGAACCAAGTAGCATACTACTATGTTTAGCAAGACTGTTATATACATGTGAATATCCCAAGCTTCCATTAAGTAATATACAAACTAGTATGATACAATAATGGCCCCTAGGGCATATACACTAACAATCTCCCACTTGCACTAGGGCCATGTACTGGCATATCGAAGACCGATGATCTCGAGTACCCTCTCGAACTGAATCTGAGGTAGGGCCTTCGTGAATGGATCAGCAATGTTCTCTTCAGAAGCAACTCTCCGAACCTCGATCTCCTAACGATCAATGATCTCCCTGATCAGGTGATACCGCCTTAAGATGTGTCTGGATTTCTGATGGGACCTTGGTTCCTTCGCTAAAGCTATAGCTCCGTTGTTGTCTCAATACAGAGGTATTGGATCAACTATGGTAGGAACCACCTGAAGTTCTGTTAGGAACTTCTTCATCTAGACTGCTTCTTTTGCGGCATCGCAAGCGGCTATATACTCCGCTTCCATCGTCGAGTCAGCAACGGTGTCCTGCTTGGAGCTCTTCCAGCACACCGCCCCTCCATTGAGGGTAAAGACATAACCCGACATGGACTTGGAATCGTTCTTATCACTCTGGAAGCCGGAATCAGCAAAGGCCTCCAACCTGAGGTCTTTTCCGCCGTAAACCAAGAACATCTCCTTAGTCCTTCTCAGGTACTTGAGAATGTTCTTTACTGCTATCCAGTACTTCTCCCCTGGGTCTGACTGATACCGGCTTACCACGCTCAGTGCGTAAGCTACATCTGGTCTGGTGCACAATATCGCATACATTATAGAGCCTACCGCAGAAGCGTAGGGTATAATAGACATGCGTTCCCTTTCCAAATCAGTCTTGGGAGACATCTCTTTGGAGAGGGTGATTCCGTGACAAGCCGGTAGATTACCGCGCTTAGAATCTTCCATACTGAATCTTTTCAGTACAGTGTCGATATACCTGGACTGCTAAAGTCCCAACATCCTCTTGGATCTATCACGATAGATCCGGATCCCCAGAATGTAAGAGGCATCACCCAGGTCTTTCATGGAGAACCTGTGTGACAAGAATCCTTTGACAGATTGTAGCATAGGAATGTCATTTCCTATTAATAGAATGTCATCCACGTACAAGACGAGGAATACGACACTTCTGGCTACAACTTAACTATATATGCACGGTTCATCTGGATTTTTGATAAAGTCATATTCTTTGACTGTCTCATCAAAACAGATGTTCCAACTCCGCGATGCCTTCTTTAGTCCATAAATGGACTTAAGCAGCTTGCATACTTTCCCGTTGCTCCCACTCTGATTGAAACCCTCTGGCTGATCCATATAGATGCACTCTTCTAAATTTCCATTCAGAAAAGCCGTCTTTACGTCCATCTGGCAGATTTCATAATCATGGAAGGCAGCAATAGCAAGAAGGACCCGAATGGATTTGAGCATAGCCACTGGAGAAAAAGTTTCGTCATAGTCCAAACCAGGTCTTTGACGAAAACCCTTTGCAACAAGTCTAGCCTTATAGGTTTCCACCTGTCCATCTACACCAATCTTTTTCTTGAAGATCCATTTGCATCCTATGGGTTTTACCCCATCTGGAACAAAGTCCATACTTTGTTGGTGTACATGGACTCTATTTCGGTCCGCATTGCATCTAGCCATCGTACCGAGTCGCCGCTCTGGATGGCCTGCTGGAAGCCAGTAGGTTCATCATCATCTATGATGCAATCCTCTCTATCCCCATCTATGAGAAAACCGTAGTATCTCTCAGGCGGATGAGACGGCCTACTACTCCTGCGGAGGGGTGCGGGAATGTCCTGTTCTTCTTGAACTACCGGTTCTACCAAACTTTCAGTATTAGTTTGTGGTTCTGGAATTTCTTCCAGTTCTATTTCTCTCCCACTTGATTCCTTTTCTAAAAACTGATGTTCTAGAAAATGGGCATTACGAGAAACAAATACCTTTTGTTCCTCTGCGTAATAGAATAGATATCCCCTGGAGTTCTTTGGATATCCCACAAACTTACACTTTACTGATCGTGCCTCGAGCTTGTCCACATGCTGCTTTTTAACAAAAGCTGGACATCCCCAAATCTTTATATACTGTAGATGGGGTTTCTTCCCGCTCCACATCTGATATGGAGTGGTAGGCACAGTCTTGGTAGGTACCATTTTCAAAAGATATGCCGCTGATTCTAGCGCATAACCCCAGAAAGATCGCGGTAACTCAGCATTACTCATCATGGATCGTACCATATCCAATAGGGTTCGATTCCGTCTCTCCGATACACCGTTATGCTGTGGTGTGTATGGAGGAGTAAGCTGAGAGAGAATTCCTTTCTCTTTTAGGTAACCTAGTAACTCGGCACTCAAGTATTCACCACCTTGATCAGATCTAAGTGTCTTGATACTTTTACCGGTTTGGTTTTCTACTTCATTCTTATACTCTTGGAATTTCTCAAAAGCCCCGGATTTATGTTTCATCAGATAAATGAATCCGTATCTTGAGTAATCATCCGTGAAAGTAATGAAATAGGAAAAACCACCTCTTGCATGGGTAGACATTGGACCGCATACATCACTGTGTATGAGTCCTAAGAGCTCGCTCGCTCTTACTCCATGTCCAGTAAATGAAGTCTTTGTCATCTTTCCTTTGAGACAAGATTGACAAGTGTCATAAGTTTGATATTCGAACGAGTCCAAATATCCCTCTCTATGCAACTTAGTCAACCTTCTCTCATTGATGTGACCCAGTCTACAATGCCATAAGAAAGCTTTATTTAAATCTGGAGACTTTCTTTTTAGTGTGTTCTGGACATTGAAAATTTGGAGTTGGTTTAAAACATATATACCGTTATTTAGTGTACCGGACCCAATCAAACCATGATTAAGGTGGATGTTAACAACATCTCTTACAAACGTGAAATCATAACCTTTATTTGATAACAAGGAAACTGATATGATATTACACGTTAAGCTTGGTACAAAAAAACAGTTATGTAAAACCAAAATGTGTCCACTCGTCAATCCTAGGTGATAATCCCCGACGGACGCAGCTCCCACGCTAGCTCCGTTAGCAACCTTTAGGGTCATATCACCTTCCTTCAGCACTCTACGGTTTCTCAGTGCCTGCAATGAATTGCAAATATAAGATCCTGATCCGGTATCCAATACCCAGGAAGTAGAGTTAATTGACAGACAATTCTCAATTACAAACGCACCTGAAGTCGAACCCACAGCTTGCTTCGGTTCCTGGTTCTTGGCGTTCCACGCCTTGCAATCTTTCTTCCAGTGCCCTTTCATGTGACAATGGAAGCACTCATCCTGGCCCACTACCGGTACCGCAAACTTTTTCTTTCCCTTCCCTACCACCTTACTAACACCTCCTCTAGGTTTGGTGGCGGCCTTCTTCTTCCTTCCTTTGGCCCTAGCCTTGGACCCGGAAGAAGATGCACCGCTAACAAACATAGCGGGTGTTTCCCTTGCCTTCTGCAAGGTGCCCTCTGTAGGGTTCCTAGGCACCTCTAGTGAGGTCTCACAAGGCATCAACCATGCCAATTTACAAAAATACGGTGCCGAGAAACCCTAGACTACGGATCGTTAGCTAGATGTCTAGGCGAAAAAGAACTAGTTAACACTTAACTACAAGAATACGGAAATACAACCTTTGTAGATCCGGTGCTCCACCTCCATAGCTCCGCAATGATGTCTCTCCGCTATCCAAAATGAATCCCGGGCTCAAGCGTCGGCTTCATCGGAGAAATGGCGGGCTAGGTCATCGACGACGTGCCGAAGATGATCTACGTCGAGGCATCGCTAAATCAAGCTCCAACTTCACCAAGTCTAGAAAACTTGTGAAGGAAACACACTCTACTACTTGGCAAGATTTAGAGGATGAAGAAATAGGAAGTGGGTAGACTTTAGAATTGGATTTCTCACTTGTTTCATCAATCCACCATTGATGAAGTAAGGTTTCTTCATGTGAAGAAGAAGAAGAAGATAAAGTTATCATAAGTTTTTTTTTGAATTCTGGGATAAGTAAATCAATACTTATCATATATTAACCCTTGGTTAATTGTAGAGAATGGACCATGGTTAACTTAGATGGTTAGGGTTAAGCATGAGACAAGAATGAAGACTAAGTCAATGCTTCAAGAAACTTCAACTAAAAACAAAAATAGCAACCATTCTTTTCTCATCCTTTCCATATTAAAAATAAACAAATAAATAAGTAAGAAAAAGAGAACCCTAATCATAAACTTAACCATGGTTTAATTCTTTACACTTAACCAAGTAAACATGTATCATCAAACATGATACAATCATGTGCACAAATGTATATCACATACACAACTTGCACAATTCAAGTGAGAAAATCCATTTAAAGTGAACCGATACTAGTTAATGCAAAGTAATATATCAAATATATAATTATACATTAAATCATTAAATCAACACTTGATTTAACGATCCGGTCATATCACATATAACCGACTAGCATGCAATGTATCGGTTTATCGAATCAATCCTTGATTCGATAACTAGGGTATATCGCATATAACCTAATCGATACATTCATCGCGAGAATGGAATACGGTATCACATACACGCATTATTCTCGGTCCCGCACATATCTCATATGCGCTCCTATTTCGTTTCGCTTGAGCCAGGAAACCTCTGTGTAGGACTCTAAAGACTCGTCAATACGCCGGCAGCAGGTGATGATCATATCAATCACCCACAAGCCGCAAGCGGTCTGCTAAACGTAACGGCCACCCGGGTATTGAGCGATCAGAAGATCGACGAGCAAGCCCGCTCACACTCCAGTGAATCCAACCAGTAACACTACCGTACAGTCCGGTCTGATCGTCTGATATGTCGCATATCTCGCCTAGGGGTGGTAAACGTCAGACCCCAATAGCTCGATAAGTCGTGTCGATATGAGGTCTATAACAATTCGAGAAACTACTGGTAACACTTACCAGTAAATCTCAGCAACCCTGGCCAGGGATTTCCTGTTATAGCCAATCGAACACAGCGCAACATCAACTCCCTATACCGGGAGAGACGAATCCCCTCCTATCGCTCATTGCCTCCATGTGACTCGGGACTGTACCCAAAAACCACCGTTTTGCACGCCCTCTTAGACGTGGTAAGATGGAAATCAAAGCACAGTGGGAACCACACAAGACTCTATGACGATCTCGGGTCAACAGACTACTCTGTACCAGTGTCACCAGAGAACTGCCATCTGACGTGAGGTATAATACCATCTGGGAGTTCTCGGCGAGTCCGTCCAGTGTACCCAGTCTCTACTGAGCACCCGTATATCATCTCTGATCTCAAACACCAATGGATATAGGATCATCCATCGCCCATCTGTATGGGTCGAGAAGGTACACGCTAGTCTACTCTGGTATATCGATGCCCCGTCTCGATACACCCACGACTAAGGACTTTGAAGGATGTACTTATAGACTACCATGTCCCCACTAGTATGATCCGCATCACAGTCCAGGTAGTCAAGTACACATCCTAAGAGCTTTACCAACATGTAACAGAGAGACAATCAATGTACACGTTAAGGTAAAGTACAACCAGATAGCATACTATCATGTCGAGCAAGAAAGTCCTCCCTATATATGTCCCAGCATCCACTACAATATACATCCCATGTACAGTAATGGCCTCTAGGGCATACATATAACTAACAATCTCCCACTTGCACTAGGGCCATCTGTAGCAGTGGTGGAAAGGTTCCTAGGCACTCTAGTAAGGTCTCACAAGGCATCGGACATGCCAATTTAAAATTTTTGGTGCCGAGAAACCCTAGACTACGGATCGTTGCAAGAATTTTAGGCGAAAAGAAAAGCTAGTTAACACTTAACTACAAGGATATGGAAATTACAACCTTTGTAGATCCGGATATCCACCTCCACGGCTCCGCAACGAAGTCTCCTCGCTGTCCATGTTGAACCCCGGGCTCAAGCGTCGGCTTCGTCGAAGAAACGGGTGAGCTAGGTCGCCGGCTTCGTGTCAAAGACGATCTCCGTCGAGGCATCGCAAGTTCAAGCTCCGACTTCACAAACTTGTGAAACTTGTGAAGAAAACACCCAAAACCACTTGGCAAGAGGTAGAGGATGAAGAAATAGGAGGTGGGTTCACTTTAGATTTGGATTTCTCTCACTAGATCTCAAGTTGCCATTAAAGTAGCAAGCTTGAAGAAGAAGAAGATGAAGATGGTTATGATAAGTTCTATTAAAAAAGAAATAGAAAAACAATACTTATCATAACTTAAACTAGGGTTAAGTGTAGAGAATAAACCATGGTCATTTGAGTGGGTTAGGGTTAAGCATGAAGACAAGAATGGTTAGCAAAGTCAAAGCTTCATGAAGCTTCAACATAAAACAAATAAAGCCACCATTCTTATCTTAATCCATTTCAAATAAATAAATAAACAAATAAATAAATAAATGAATATGCAAAACCCTAATAATCAAATTAACCATGGATTAATTCTATACACTTAACTAAATGATCAAGTATCATCAAACATGATACAAAAAGTGCACAAAAGTATATCACATATACAATGTGCAATCCAAGTGAGAAAAATCCGTTTAAAGTGAACCAATACTAGTTAATGCAAAGTAATATATCAAATATATAATTATACATTAAATCATTAAATCAACATTTGATTCAATGATCCGGTCATGTCGCACATGACCGACTAGTATTCAATGTATCGATTTATCGAATCAATGATTCGATAACTAGGTCATATCGAATATAACCAATCGAAAACATATATCGCGAGAATGAAATGCGGTATCACATACACGCATTATTCTCGGTCCTGCACATATCTCATATGCGCTCCTATTTCGTTTTGTTTGAACCAGGAAACCTCTGTGTAGGACTCTAAAGACTCGTCGATACGCCGGTAGCAGATGATGATCATATCAAGCACCCACAAGCCGCAAGCGGTCTACTAAACGTAACGGCCACCCATGTATTGAGCGATCAGAAGATCGACGAGCTAGCCCGCTCACACTCCTGCGAATCCGACCAGTAACACTTACCGTACAGTCCGGTCTCTTCGTCTGATATATCGCATATCAAGTCTAGGGGTGGTAAACGTCAGACCCCAATAACCCGATAAGTCGTGCCGATGTGAGGCTCGTAACGGGTCGAGAAACTACTGGTAACACTTACCAGCAAATCTCTGATCAGCCCTGGCCAGGGACTTCCCTGTTACGGCCAATCGAGCACAGCGCAACATCAACCCCCAATACCGGGAGAGATGAAACCCCTCCTATCGCTCATTGCCTCCATGTGACTCGGGACTGTACCCAAAGAACACCGTTTTGCACGCCCTCATAGACGTGGTAAGGTGGAGATCAAAGCACAGTGGGAATCACACAAGACTCTATGACGATCTCGGGTCTACAGACTAACCTGTACAAGTGTCATCTGAGAACTGCCATCTGACGTGAGGTATAATACCATCTGGGAGTTCTCGGCGAGTCCGTCCAGTGTACCCAGTCTCCACTGAGCACCCGTATACCATCTCTGATGTCAAACACCAATGGATATGGGATCATCCATCGCCCATCACATGGGTCGAGAAGCGTATACGCTAGTCTACTCTGGTATATCGATGCCCCGTCTCGATACACCCACGACTAGGGACCTTGAAGGATGTACTTATGGACTACCATGTCCCCACTAGTATGATCTGCATCATAGTCCAGGTAGTCAAGTACACATCCTAAGGGCTTTACCAACATGTAACTACAAGACAGTATAAAGAGACTAGTGTACATGTTAAGATAAAGAGTAACCAGATAGCATACTATCATATCGAGCAAGAAAGTCATCTCTATATATATCCAAGCATCCAATATAATATACAACATCTGTACAATCCTGGCCTCTAGGGCATACATACAACTAACAATCTCCCACTTGCACTAGGGCCAGCTGCTGTAGTATCGCATACCGAGCATCCCGAAGAGTCTCTCAAACTGTGTCTGGGGAATGGCCTTCGTGAGTGGATCCTCCGTGTTGTTCTTCGTGTCAACTCTCCTGACTTCGATCTCCCG
This sequence comes from Agapanthus africanus, assembly GCA_030015575.1. Classification (NCBI taxonomy): domain Eukaryota; kingdom Viridiplantae; phylum Streptophyta; class Magnoliopsida; order Asparagales; family Amaryllidaceae; genus Agapanthus; species Agapanthus africanus. The sequence goes on from JASDDO010000012.1 coordinate 275,124,163, forward strand.
GCGATCAACTATCTCCCGGATCAGGTGATACCGCCTCAGAATATGCCTGGATCGCTGATGGGACCTGGGTTCCTTGGCCAAAGCCACCGCTCCATTGTTATCGCAATACAAAGGTATTGGATGTTCAATGGATGGAACCACTCCAAGTTCAGAAATGAACTTCTTGATCCAGACTGCTTCTTTAGCAGCATCGTTGGCAGCGATGTATTCAGCCTCCATCGTCGAGTCTGCCACGGTTTCCTGCTTGGAACTCTTCCAGCTAACCGCCCCTCCGTAAAGGGTAAAGACAAAGCCCGACTGCGACTTAGAGTCGTCCTTATCACTCTGGAAGCTCGAATCGGTAAAGGACTCCACTTGGAGTTCTCCGTTACCATACACCAAGAACACATCTCTAGTCCTTCGCAAGTACTTGAGAATGCTCTTCACAGCTGTCCAGTGACTCTCTCCAGGAGGATCAGCTTGATACCGGCTCACTACACTTAGTGAGTATGCTACATCGGGTCTGGTACATAGCATCGCATACATGATAGAGCCTACTGCCGAAGCATAGGGTATCCCTTGCATGCGAGCTCTCTCCAAATCAGTCTTAGGAGACATCTCTTTGGAGAAAGTGACTCCAGAGATCGTGGGTAAATTCCCACGCTTGGACTCTTCCATACTAAACCTCTTTAGTATGGTGTCAATGTACCTGGATTGGGACAATCCCAAAATCCGTTTGGATCTATCTCTATAGATCCTAATTCCCAATATGCTGGAGGCATCACCAAGGTCTTTCATTGAGAATCTTTGTGATAAGAAGAGCTTGACCGATTGCAGCATAGGAATATCATTTCCTATCAAGAGTATGTCGTCCACGTACAATACGAGGAAGACAACCTTACTCTCTGCCACCTTCTTGTAGATACAAGGTTCATCTGGATTTTTGACGAAATCAAACTCTTTGATAACGACGTCAAAGCAGATGTTCCAACTCCGCGATGCTTGCTTTAATCCATAAATGGATTTAAGCAGCTTGCACACCTTCCCGCTGCTCCCACTGTCTACGAAGCCCTCTGGCTGAGTCATGTACACGCACTCTTCTAAATCACCGTTTAGAAAGGCGGTCTTAACATCCATTTGCCAGATTTCGTAATCATGATATGCAGCGATGGCAAGCATGATCCGGATGGATTTAAGCATAGCCACTGGAGAAAAGGTCTCGTCATAGTCCACACCTGGTCTTTGACCCTTTGCTACAAGTCTAGCTTTGAAAGTCTCCACTTTCCCATCTACACTAAGTTTCTTCTTGAATATCCACTTGCTCCCAATGGGTTTTACCCCTTCAGGAGCAACTTCCAAAGTCCATACTTTGTTGGTGTACATGGAATCCATCTCAGACCGCATAGCATCCAGCCATTTCACTGAGTCGCCACTCGTGATGGCCAGCTCGAAGCTAGTTGGGTCATCATCCTCCATGATGCAATCCTCGCTCCCACCGTCCATGAGAAAACCGTAGTATCTCTCAGGTTGGCGAGGAACCCTACTAGATCGGCGGAGTGGCTGGGGTTCATCGGGAACTACGGAATCCTCTGGTTCAACCAAATCTTCTGTTGTAGTCTGTGTCGCTGGAACCTCTTCCAGTTCTACCTCAATGCCACTTATCTGTTTCATAAGAAAACTTTTTTCTAAGAAAGTGGCATGTCGAGAAACAAACACCTTTTGTTCCTCGGGGTGGTAGAAGATATACCCTTGTGAATTTTTGGGATATCCTACAAACTTACATAAGACAGATCTTGCCTCGAGTTTGTCCGGATTTTGTCTTTTGACATAGGCTGGACAACCCCATATCTTAATATAATTAAGATGTGGTCTCTTCCCTTTCCATATCTCATATGGAGTGGTAGGCACTGATTTGGTAGGAACTCTATTCAATAGGTCCATGGCTGTCTCAAGCGCATGTCCCCAGAAGGAAATAGGTAACTCAGCTGTACTCATCATTGAGCGCACCATATCTAATAGGGTGCGGTTTCTCCATTCAGATACACCGTTGTGCTGTGGTGTATATGGAGGAGTCAGCTGAGAGAGAATCCCATTCTCTTTTAGGAAGTCCAGGAATTCATTGCTCAAGTATTCCCCTCCTCGATCAGATCGTAGGATTTTAATACTTTTTCCGGTTTGGTTCTCAACTTCTTGTTTATATTCCCTAAATTTCTCAAAAGCTTCTGATTTGTGTTTCATCAGGAACATATACCCGAACCTAGAGAGATCGTCAGTGAATGTAATGAAGTATGAAGAACCATCCCTGGCATGTGTAGACATGGGACCACATACATCACTATGTATAAGTCCCAAGAGTTCGGTAACTCTTTCTCCGTGTCCCGTAAACGGAGTCTTGGTCATCTTGCCTTTGAGACATGACTGGCAAGTGTCATAAGATGAAAATTCAAACGGATTTAAATATCCATCTTTATGCAACTTAGCTAGTCGTGTCGCATTGATGTGACCCAGTCTACAATGCCACAAGAAGGATTCGTTGAGTTCAGAACTCTTCCTCTTGTGTGTGTTTGTTATGCTCAGAACCGTTGATTGATTTAGAACATAAATGCCATTGCACAACGTGCCTGATCCAACCAACTTTTGGTTACGGAAAATGTTCATAACATTGTCCTGTAATACAAAATTATATCCCTCTTTACTTAATAAAGAAACCGATATAATGTTGCATATCAGGTTCGGCATGTAATAGCATTCGTTCAGAACCAATGTATTGCCAGTTGGTAATACAAGGTGATATTCCCCGACAGTCTTAGCTGCAACAATTGCACCATTTCCAACTCTAATGTCTTTATCACCTTCTCCAAGTTCTCTACCTTTCCTAAGCCCATGTAACTGATTACATATATGGGATCCTGACCCGGTATCCAATACCCAGGACGTAGAGCAAATGAAGAAACAGTTCTCAGTAACGAACACACCCGAAGAAAATGCATCAACATGTACTTTCTTCATTCGGGTGCCATGGGAATCCTGGCATTCCCCTATTTCCTGTTCATTCCTATAACTCTTATAAGAAAGAACGGAACCAATGTTCCCCAGCACAGTATAACATGCGGGTTCGGTCAATACATCCATATTATTATCTTCATTAGGGCATGAAATGGTCGCTACCTGGAGAGAGAGAGAAGAAAACACTTTAGCGTATACTCGTGCAAGATCAGATTGGTTATTATCTTATCTAATCAGGATGGCTCCCACTGCTTTTTATCAAATCTTCCTCCAAACCCTAAAAGGAAAGACTAGCCGGGATTAATTACACACTACAAGTTCGCCAATCTTTCAGCCAGGCCAGTGTCGGTACTTTGAGGGAGGTCCCCCGTGCTTTCGCACGAACCTAATTAATGTAAACCTCGTTTTCCCAGAGGCATAACCTCGTTAACACCTTTCTAGACACCTACTTGATCGGCTAATTGCAATGTGTAAAACTCTCCCAGGAGTAACTCTTACTCGCAGTGGGTATCGGGATCCAACTATCTCATAGAAGGTATGCAATCTCATTGCAAATTTCAACACTTGAAATTCCTGATAATCTTTTGCCCCTAGCGTGCTATGACCTTGACGCATGCCAAACAACCCATAGTCCGCTAGTCAAGTTCAACCCGTCATTTCCTAATTGAATTAAACCCACCCGCACGACCCTTGACGCATGCCAAACAACGCCGTGCGAATACCCTAATCCAATCTGCATCATATGCATAAGCAGATAAATACTAGTTAGCTACCGTACACTACGCCTTGACGCATGCCAAACAACCGCAGCACGAATACTAAATAGTAGTTATCTGAAATGACGGAGGGCTACGCCAGGTTTTTCTGAAAACCATGAGCGTAATGAACTTGATATCGTTGTAGAATCAAATGAAGTTTTGTAATGGAGTGATTTTGAGGATTTTCTAGTTTTGCTAAAGGAGTCACTCCCGGTGAAGGGATCTCGGTTCTTTCCTCGTCGAATGAGGTGCAGGATATATCATATATATCGCTGTGCAAAGCAAAAACCCAAAAGCAGTCAAAAGCAAACCGAGTGTGTAGCATCTGCCAGTTATTGCTAAAGGAGTCACTCCCGGTGAAGGGATCTCGGTCCTTTCCTCATCGAATAAGGTGCAGGGTATATCATATATACCGCTATGCAAAGCAAGAACTGTAGCTACCTGTTTTATTTTAAAATTCGATTCTACAACATCTTCGGTTTCTTATCTTTCATTAATCACATTAATGAAGTCCCATCATTTAAATACCTAAACATCACAGATAGATATGACGTACACTTATGCCATCCGCATTCGCCTCGATGTCCTCTCGTGCACCGTTAGGTTAGGTAACTAACGACAGAGCAGGGCAGGGCTAGCGCGGGTGCAAAACATAAGTAACGTCTATATAATATATCATATATATCATATACTAAATCCATCACAGAATCGCATCACAGATATCGCAGCAGAATAATCATATGAAATATTGGATATGCTAGGACGTCCGTGTTTTCAATACGAGCCAGTATAAAACACGGATTCCACGGTCGTAACGAATAGCCAATCCCACACCCCTAGACCTCTACGAGAGCGGCAAGCAACCCTGCCAATTCTAGGGTTAGGAGACCCAGACTCGACTCCTCGAGTTGGTCTCCCGCTGGACCCCAGAACCCGGTTACTTGTGCTCCCCTCCTTGGGTCTATCCTAATGCGGAAAAGTAAATAATATACAAAAGGTGACATCTTCCGCTACCTGGAAGTGCCCCAAATAAAAGAATATTACATACAAGTTTTTACATGAATGAAAATGAAAAACACTCATCTCACATAAAAACCCCCGGCTATTCGAATACGACGATCCAATATAACATATCCAGCAACACATAACATCACATGTCATCAACGTAAGTAAGTATGCATACCCCAATTGTCGTTGACGTATAGCAACGAAACCGGCGATATGAACATACTACACTTACGGTCACAGAAAAGAAAGTGTAAAACTACAACAATTGGAATCCGCAACTTTTTTAGACATCGCATGCCTAACAGATATAAATCCCGCATTTTAGTCTCATTATCGAAAACTCTTTTCAATATCAAATGGGACTAAACTGCTAAATTTATAACATTCTTTCAGTTATCTCATAACTGTTTGTGAATTCCAATTATTGTATCACATTCCAGATAAACAGAAAAAGTTAAACTTTCCGATCGAACAGTCGAATACCCAAGTTTTCCCGATACAGTCCAACACATGAAATAAGTCTAGCAACATTCAGTTCGTGCCTCAGTACCAACGGTCCAGCCGTAGAAGGGGCAAGCCAACGCCTCACATGTGGCACGCCGTACTGCCCCAAACCCGAAGGTTCAAAGGGCAGTTCAAGACGGTCACATAATCGAGTTAAGGTTTGTTGTCTTCTAGAGGGTCCATCGCGTTACTTGCACTACTTAGAACGTCGTTAAACTACGGAAAAATCCAACACTTGGAAATTTCCCGACAGGGGAAAAGTTGGGTATTTATATCCGGTCGAACTTTTTAACATATTCTATAAATTATCCGGAAAAACACAAAAGACGAAATTTGATAATCCGATCGAAATACCGAATCCCCAAAACAACTGCTGAAAATTCAACTCTTGAATAAATATTAAAAATTTCCAGTAAACTCAGCAGAATTTATCAGGAGTTACTGTGTAAAATATATAAAATATGGTGGCCGTACAGCCGCGGAACCGCCGGATGAGGCTTGCTCGTGCCGCGGAACCGCGGCGGTTTGATGGAGTTAGGGCTATGAATTTTACAAAAACTCATAAATTCACCTGCTGAATTTTTTAGAAACTTTTAATATGGAAAAATCCACGTTTTGAAAAAAAGGACAGAGAGCATTATATGAGATGGGGTTTCGGGTCGATCGGACTTCAAACTCCGTCGGGACTTCGCCTAAGGCTTTAGCTAGGCTTTGATACCAGTGAAAGGTTCCTAGGCACTCTAGTAAGGTCTCACAAGGCATCGGACATGCCAATTTAAAATTTTTGGTGCCGAGAAACCCTAGACTACGGATCGTTGCTAGAATTTTAGGCGAAAAGAAAAGCTAGTTAACACTTAACTACAAGGATATGGAAATTACAACCTTTGTAGATCCGGATATCCACCTCCACGGCTCCACAACGAAGTCTCCTCGCTGTCCATGTTGAACCCCGGGCTCAAGCGTCGGCTTCGTCGAAGAAACGGGTGAGCTAGGTCGCCGGCTTCGTGTCAAAGACGATCTACGTCGAGGCATCGCAAGTTCAAGCTCCGACTTCACAAACTTGTGAAACTTGTGAAGAAAACACCCAAAACCACTTGGCAAGAGGTAGAGGATGAAGAAATAGGAGGTGGGTTCACTTTAGATTTGGATTTCTCTCACTAGATCTCAAGTTGCCATTAAAGTAGCAAGCTTGAAGAAGAAGAAGATGAAGATGGTTATGATAAGTTCTATTAAAAAAGAAATAGAAAAACAATACTTATCATAACTTAAACTAGGGTTAAGTGTAGAGAATAAACCATGGTCATTTGAGTGGGTTAGGGTTAAGCATGAAGACAAGAATGGTTAGCAAAGTCAAAGCTTCATGAAGCTTCAACATAAAACAAATAAAGCCACCATTCTTATCTTAATCCATTTCAAATAAATAAATAAACAAATAAATAAATAAATGAATATGCAAAACCCTAATTATCAAATTAACCATGGATTAATTCTATACACTTAACTAAATGATCAAGTATCATCAAACATGATACAAAAAGTGCACAAAAGTATATCACATATACAATGTGCAATCCAAGTGAGAAAAATCCGTTTAAAGTGAACCAATACTAGTTAATGCAAAGTAATATATCAAATATATAATTATACATTAAATCATTAAATCAACATTTGATTCAATGATCCGGTCATGTCGCACATGACCGACTAGTATTCAATGTATCGATTTATTGAATCAATGATTCGATAACAAGGTCATATCGAATATAACCAATCGAAAACATATATCGCGAGAATGAAATGCGGTATCACATACACGTATTATTCTCGGTCCTGCACATATCTCATATGCGCTCCTATTTCGTTTCGCTTGAACCAGGAAACCTCTGTGTAGGACTCTAAAGACTCGTCAATACGCCGGTAGCAGATGATGATCATATCAAGCACCCACAAGCCGCAAGCGGTCTGCTAAATGTAACGGCCACCCGGGTATTGAGCGATCAGAAGATCGACGAGCTAGCCCGCTCACACTCCTGCGAATCCGACCAGTAACACTTACCGTACAGTCCGGTCTCTTCGTCTGATATATCGCATATCAAGTCTAGGGGTGGTAAACGTCAGACCCCAATAACCCGATAAGTCGTGCCGATGTGAGGCTCGTAACGGGTCGAGAAACTACTGGTAACACTTACCAGCAAATCTCTGATCAGCCCTGGCCAGGGACTTCCCTGTTACGGCCAATCGAGCACAGCGCAACATCAACCCCCAATATCGGGAGAGACGAAACCCCTCCTATCGCTCGTTGCCTCCATGTGACTCGGGACTGTACCCAAAGACCACCGTTTTGCACGCCCTCATAGACGTGGTAAGGTGGAGATCAAAGCACAGTGGGAATCACACAAGACTCTATGACGATCTCGGGTCTACAGACTAACCTGTACAAGTGTGACCTGAGAACTGCCATCTGACGTGAGGTATAATACCATCTGGGAGTTCTCGGCGAGTCCGTCCAGTGTACCCAGTCTCCACTGAGCACCCGTATACCATCTCTGATGTCAAACACCAATGGATATGGGATCATCCATCGCCCATCACATGGGTCGAGAAGCGTATACGCTAGTCTACTCTGGTATATCGATGCCCCGTCTCGATACACCCATGACTAGGGACCTTAAAGGATGTACTTATGGACTACCATGTCCCCACTAGTATGATCTGCATCATAGTCCAGGTAGTCAAGTACACATCCTAAGGGCTTTACCAACATGTAACTACAAGACAGTATAAAGAGACTAGTGTACATGTTAAGATAAAGAGTAACCAGATAGCATACTATCATATCGAGCAAGAAAGTCATCTCTATATATGTCCAAGCATCCAATATAATATACAACATCTGTACAATACTGGCCTCTAGGGCATACATACAACTAACAGTGGTTGTAGTATCTCATACTCAACCATCCCATAAAAGTCTCTCTCTGGGAATAGGCCTTTGTGAGTGGATCCGCTGCGTTATCCTCTAAGTCTGCTCTCCTTGCCTCGATCACCCTGGAGATCAACCATCTCCATGATCAGGTGATACTGCCTTAGAATATGTCTGGATCACTGATGGGACCGTGGTTCCCGGGCCAGAGCCACACTTCCATTGTCACACAATGGTAGGAACCTAGTTCATCTCATGAACCAATATACACCCAAACAGCCTCTTTGGTAGCATCTTAAGTAGCGATGTATCCTGCCTTTATCGTCTAGTATGTCACGGTATCTAGCTTGGAACTCTTCCAACAAACCGTCCCTTTACTGAGGGTAAAGACAATGCCTGCGACTGACATTCAGTCGTCTTTATCACCCTGGAACACTTCCAGTGATTCACCCCAGGATCGATTGATACCATCTCACTACAACTAGTGAGTATCCTAATATCCAATTAAATCTATCTCATAGATCCAAAACTCAGGATTTAGGAGGTATCATTTTGATCCTACACGGAGAATCTTTGTGATAAACGGAGATTGATCGAGCGTAGCATAAGAAACACCTTTCTTATCAAGAGTATGTCATCCATGTACTCTACGAGGATCACCACCATACTCCCTACTACCTTTTTGTATATACAAGGTTCATCTACCATTTTGATGATGTCAAACTCTTTGACTACTTCATCAAAACAGATGTTCCAACTCCGCGATGCCTGCTTTATCACATAAAACATCTTGCTCGCGTTTCCGCTGCTCCCACTGTTTACGAAGCCCTCTGGCTGTGTTCTTATAGACATTCTCTTTTAAATCATTATTTAGAAAAGCAGTCATGGCACCCAACCACCAGATATCGTAGTCATGGTATGTAGCCGTGGCAAGTAGGATCTGGATGGACTTAAGCATAGGTACTAGAAAAGGTTTTATCATTATCCACACCTGGTCAATGATGAAAACTTTTAACAAGTCTAGCTTTGAAAGTCTCAACTTTTCCATGTACACCAAGTAATCTTCTCAAGATATACTTGCTCCTGATGGGGATTTAACCCTTCAGATATAGCAACCAAAGTCCATACTTTGTTGGTGTATAAGGATTCCATCTCAGATCACTAAGCATCCAACCATTCTTACAGAGTCTTACTCCTGATGGCCAGCTCGAAGCTAGTTGGGTCATCATCTCAAGATGCAATCCTCGCTCCCACTGTCATAGAGAAACAGAAGCATCTCTCAGGTGGGTGAGGAACCCTACTAGATCGGCGGAGAGGCTGAGGTTCGTTGGCATCTACTGAATCCTTTGGTTCTATCAAATCATCAGCTGTAGTTTGTATGGCTGGAACTTTTCCAGTTCTACATTACAGACCTTGCCTCGAGCTTGTCCGGATTTTGCTTTTAGACATAGGCCGGACAACCCCAAATCTTAACTAGCTTAAGACATGGGCTCTTCCCTTTCCATATCACATATGAAGCGGTAGGCAGCTGATTTGATTGGAACCCTTATTCAATAGGTATGCAACTTCTCAAGTGCATAACTCCCAAAAGGAAATGGGTTACTCAGTAGTACTCATCATAGAGCACACCTTATCATATAGGGTGTGATTGCTCCGCCCCGATATACCATTATACTATGGTGTATTCAGAGGAGTAATGCTGAGAGAGAATCTCATTCTCCTTTAGAATAATCCAGGATTTCCGTGCTCAAGTATTCTCCTCCCTGATCTCATCATAGGACATAATACTTATACCCTTATTTTGGTTCTCTACTTCTAACTTATATTCTATGAATATCTCAAAAGGTTCGGACTTGTGTTTCAATAGGAACATAGGTCTGAATCTCGAAAGATCATCAGAGAATGTAATGAAGTATAAAAGAACCAGTCCTGGCATGTGTAGACTGGGGACCTACATCAACATGTATCATCCCAAGAGTTTACTAACTCTTTCTCTGTTTCCAATAAACAGAGCTGGTGTCATTATATCTTTGTGACATGACTGGCAAGTTTCACAAGATGTAGATTCAAATTGATTTAAATATGCATCTTCATGTAACTTCAGCTAGTCGGGTCGCATTGATATGACCTAGTCTACAATACCTTAAGAAGGATGCGTTCATTTCTGAACTCTTCCTCTTGTGTGTGTTCCGTATACTAAGAACTGTAGTTTGATTTAGAACATCAATGCTTTTAGATAACGTGCCTGAACCGATCAACTTTTGATATAGGAAATGTTTAAAACATTATCCAACAATACAAAATTATATCCTTTCTTTTCTAACAAAGAGAGTGATATGATTTGGTATATCAGGTTCGGTATCTAATAACATTCGTTCAGAATCAATGTATTGGTAATACAGGGTGACAGTGACCGACAGACTTGGCTGCAACTCTTGCCCCGTTTTCTGCCTCATGAAACTTATCACCCGTTCTCAGTTTTTCTACCTTTTTGTAGCCCTATGTAACAGATTACATATCTGGGATCCTGATCCGGTATCATATACCCAGGATGCGGAGGATACTGAGAAACAGTTCTTTGTAATGAACACACCGGAAGATGATGCATCAATATGCACTCTCTTCGTTTGGGCGGCACGGGAATTCTGGTAATCCCCAATTTCCTGCTCTGTCTTATAACAATTATAAGTTGGAGCGGGACCAACGTTCCCCAGCTCAGTATAACAAGCGGGTTCGGTCAATAATCTGTATTATTATCTTGATTAAGGCGTGATATGGTCGCTACCTGGAGAGAGAGAGAAGAAAACACTCAGCGTGCGCTCTTGCAAGAATAGATTGGTTTTATTTTATCTAATCAGGATGGCTCCCACTGCTTTTTATCAAATCTTCCTTCAAACCCTAAAAGGAAAGACTAGCCGGGATTAATTACACACTACAAGTTCGCCAATCTTTCAGCCAGGCCAGTGTCGGTACTTTAAGGGAGGTCCCCCGTGCTTTCGCACGAACCTAATTAATGTAAACCTCATTTTCCCAGAGGCGTAACCTCGTTAACACCTTTCTAAACACCTACTTGATCGGCTAATTGTAATGTGTAAAACTCTCCTAGGAGTAACTCTTACTCGCAGCGGGTATCGGGATCCAACTATCTTATAGAAGGTATGCAATCTCATTGCAAATTTCAACACTTGAAATTCCCGATAATATTTTGCCCCTAGCACCCTATGACCTTGACGGAGGCCAACAAACCATAGGCTACTAGTCAAGTTCAACCCGTCATTTCTTGATCAAATCAAACCCACCCGCACGACCCTTGACGGAGGCCAACAAGGTCGCACGACTACCCTAACTCAATCTGCATCATATGCATAAGCAGATAAATACTGGTTAGCTACCGCACACTGCGCCTTGACGGAGGCCAACAAACGCAGCACGAATACTAAACAGCACTTATCTGAAATGACGGAGGGCTACGACAGGTTTTTCTGAAAACCTATTGCGTAATGAACTTAATATCGTTGTAGAATCAAATGATTTTGAAATGGAGTGTTTTTGAGGCTTTTATAGTTTTGCTAAAGGAGTCACTCCCGGTGAAGGGATCGTCGGTCCTTTCCTCGTCGAATGAGGTGCGGGATATATCACATATATCACTGTGCAAAGCAAAAACTCTTAAAAGCAATCAAAAGACAAACCGAGGGTGTAGCATCTGCCAGTTATTGCTAAAGGAGTCACTCCCGGTGAAGGGATCTCGGTCCTTTCCTTATCGAATAAGGTGCAGGATATATCACATATACCGCTGTGCAAAGCAAGAACTGTAGCTACCTGTTTTGAAATTCGATTCTACAACATCTTAGGTTTCTTTTAAATTTCATTAATCTTATTAATGAAGTCCCATCATTTAAATATCTAAACATCACAGATAAATACGACGTACACTTATGCCATCCGCATTCGCCTCGATGTCCCCTCGTGCACCGTTAGGTTAGGTAACTAACGACAGAGCGGGGCAGGGCTAGCGCGGGTGTAAAACATAAGTAACGGCTATATAATATATCATATATACTATATACTGTATCTATCACAGAACATCACATGATCACATCACAGATATCGCAGCAGAAGAAACATATGAAATATTGGATATACTAGGACGTCCGTGTTTTCAATACGAGCCAGTATAAAACACGGATTCCACGGTCGCGATGAATAGCCAAACCCACACCCCTAGACCCCTACAAGAGCGGCAAGCAACCCTACCAATTCTGGAGTTAGGAGACCCGAGCTCGACTCCTCGAGTTGGTCTCCCACTGGACTCCAGAACCCGGTTACTTGTGCCCTCCTCCTTGGGTCTATCCTAGTGCGGAAAAGTAAATAATATACAAAGGGTGACAACTTCCGCAACCTGGAAGCGCCCCAAATAAAAGAATATTACATACAAGTTTTTACATGAATGAAAATGAAAAAACACTCATCTCACATAAAAACTCACGGCTATTCAAACACGACGATCCAATATAACATATCCAGCAACACATAACATCACATGTCATCAACGTAAGTAAATATGTGCATCCCAATTGTCGTTGACATATAGCAACGAAACCGGCGATATCACATATTACACTTACGATCACAGAAAAGAAAGTGTAAAACTACAACAGTTGGAATCCGCAACCACCTCAGACATCGCATGTCTGACCAAATGAATTACTTAGACATCGCATGCCTAACAATTATAAACCCCGCATTTTAGTCTCAAAATCGAAAACACTTTTCAATATCAAGTCGGGCAATTCAACAAGATTCCCGACATTTTGATCGAATGCTCGTCGCAAACTTTAGTAGACGGTCGCACCCCCGATACCGACGACGAAGTGCACCAAGGCGGAACACCGCTACCGGGAGCACCCGAATGGATGCTTTCGGCGACGGGGTTCTCCTACAGTCACTTGGTCGGGGCTATGGGGTGAGGCTGTCTATTAAGTTTATCCAGCGAGTATCCGCGTACGCTACGTGATTGCGACGGACTTTTGATCACATCAAAATTCTGTGGCAACCGATCAAGTGAGACTAAAGTGCTACGTTTATAACATTCATTCAGTTATCTCATAACTATTTGTGAATTCCAATTATTGTATCCCATTCCGGATAAATAGAAAATGCTAAACTTTTCGATCGAACAATCGAACACCCTAGTTTTCCCGATACAGATCAACACATGAAACAAGTCTAAAAACATTCAGTTCGTGCCTCAGTACCAACGGTCCAGCCGTAGAAGGGTCAAGCCAACGTCTCACATGTGGCACGCCGTACTGCCCCAAACCCGAAGGTTCAAAGGGCAGTTCAAGACGGTCACATAATCGAGTTAAGGTTTGTTGTCTTCTAGAGGGTCCATCGAGTTACTTGCACTACTTAGAACGTCGTTAAACTACGGAAAAATCCAACAATTGGAAATTTCCCGGCAGGGGAAAAAGTGGGTATTTATATCCGGTCGAACTTTTTAACATATTCAAAAAATACCCGGAAAAGCACACCGACAAAAATTAGACAGTCCGATCGAATACACCGAGTCCCCAATACAACCCAGAAAATACAACTCTGGAATAAATATTAAAAACATCCAGAACACACAAGAAACACCAACAGAAACAACTGAAGAAAACACACATCCTGATCATCATAGACGGCCGCGGAACCGCCGCAAAAGGGGGGTCAACGCCGCGGTTCCGCGGTCGTACTGTTGAATTAGGTAGTCTTTTTCTCCAGTTTTTCTTAGAATTTCCTGCACATTTCTCTGCATATTTTTAATTCCAAAAAATCCACATTTTACAGAAATGTCAAGAAAGCATTTTTCAAGTCGTGTTTTGGGTCGATCGGACTTCTAACTCCGTCGGGACTTCGCCTAAAGCTCTAGCTAGGCTCTGATACCACTGTAGGGTTCCTAAGCACCTCTAGTGAGGTCTCACAAGGCATGAACCATGCCAATTTACAAAAATACGGTGCCGAAAAACCCTAGACTACGAATCGTTAGCTAGATGTCTAGGCGAAAAAGAACTAGTTAACACTTAACTACAAGAATACGGAAATACAACCTTTGTAGATCCGGTGCTCCACCTCCATAGCTCCGCAATGATGTCTCTCCGCTGTCCAAAATGAATCCCGGGCTCAAGCGTCGGCTTCATCGGAGAAATGGCGGGCTAGGTCATCGACGACGTGTCGAAGATGATCTACGTCGAGGCATCGCTAAATCAAGCTCCAACTTCACCAAGTCTAGAAAACTTGTGAAAGAAACACACTCTACTACTTGGCAAGAGGTAGAGGATGAAGAAATAGGAAGTGGGTAGACTTTAGAATTGGATTTCTCACTTGTTTCATCAATCCACCATTGATGAAGTAAGGTTTCTTCATGTGAAGAAGAAGAAGAAGATAAAGTTATCATAAGTTTTTTTTTTGAATTCTGGGATAAATAAATCAATACTTATCATATATTAACCCTTGGTTAATTGTAGAGAATGGACCATGGTTAACTTAGATGGTTAGGGTTAAGCATGAGACAAGAATGAAGACTAAGTCAATGCTTCAAGAAACTTCAACTAAAAACAAAAATAGCAACCATTCTTTTCTCATCCTTTCCATATTAAAAATAAACAAATAAATAAGTAAGAAAAAGAGAACCCTAATCATAAACTTAACCATGGTTTAATTCTTTACACTTAACCAAGTAAACATGTATCATCAAACATGATACAATCATGTGCACAAATGTATATCACATATACAACTTGCACAATTCAAGTGAGAAAATCCATTTAAAGTGAACCGATACTAGTTAATGCAAAGTAATATATCAAATATATAATTATACATTAAATCATTAAATCAACACTTGATTTAACGATCCGGTCATATCACATATAACCGACTAGCATGCAATGTATCGGTTTATCGAATCAATCATTGATTCGATAACTAGGGTATATCGCATATAACCTAATCGATACATTCATCGCGAGAATGGAATACGGTATCACATACACGCATTATTCTCGGTCCCGCACATATCTCATATGCGCTCCTATTTCGTTTCGCTTGAGCCAGGAAACCTCTGTGTAGGACTCTAAAGACTCGTCAATACGCCGGCAGCAGGTGATGATCATATCAATCACCCACAAGCCGCAAGCGGTCTGCTAAACGTAACGGCCACCCGGGTATTGAGCGATCAGAAGATCGACGAGCAAGCCCGCTCACACTCCAGTGAATCCAACCAGTAACACTACCGTACAGTCCGGTCTGATCGTCTGATATGTCGCATATCTCGCTTAGGGGTGGTAAACGTCAGACCCCAATAGCTCGATAAGTCGTGTCGATATGAGGTCTATAACAATTCGAGAAACTAATGGTAACACTTACCAGTAAATCTCAGCAACCCTGGCCAGGGATTTCCTGTTATAGCCAATCGAACACAGCGCAACATCAACTCCCTATACCGGGAGAGACGAATCCCCTCCTATCGCTCATTGCCTCCATGTGACTCGGGACTGTACCCAAAAACCACCGTTTTGCATGCCCTCTTGGACGTGGTAAGATGGAAATCAAAGCACAGTGGGAACCACACAAGACTCTATGACGATCTCGGGTCAACAGACTACTCTGTACCAGTGTCACCAGAGAACTGCCATCTGACGTGAGGTATAATACCATCTGGGAGTTCTCGGCGAGTCCGTCCAGTGTACCCAGTCTCTACTGAGCACCCGTATATCATCACTGATGTCAAACACCAATGGACATGGGATCATCCATCGCCCATCTGTATGGGTCGAGAAGGTACACGCTAGTCTACTCTGGTATATCGATGCCCCGTCTCGATACACCCACGACTAGGGACTTTGAAGGATGTACTTATAGACTACCATGTCCCCACTAGTATGATCTGCATCACAGTCCAGGTAGTCAAGTACACATCCTAAGGGCTTTACCAACATGTAACAGAGAGACAATCAATGTACACGTTAAGGTAAAGTACAACCAGATAGCATACTATCATGTCGAGCAAGAAAGTCCTCCCTATATATGTCCCAGCATCCACTACAATATACATCCCATGTACAGTAATGGCCTCTAGGGCATACATATAACTAACACCCTCTGCACTCCTTAACATGTTCAGGAGTTCCGGAAGTTCAACTTCTTTTCTTTGAATGTTGAAGTTCAGGATAAACTGGGCGTAGGTGGAAGGAAGGGACTGTAGAATAAGGTCTGTATAGAGCTCATTATCCAAAGTCGTCCCAAGGTCTGCGAGTTCTTCTATATAGCCGATCATCTTTAAGACATGTTCTCCTACCGATGACCTGACCGCCAACCTTGCTCGAAACAAGTTCTTAGAGGTCTCGTATCTTTCTATACGAGATTGCTCTCCATAAAGTTCCTTTGTATGGAGAAATATGGCATCTAGTTCCATATCCTCGTGCCTCCTCTGATGTTCATTGTTCATCGAGGCAAGCACGATGCACTTGGCTTTCGCGCAATCGAAATCCCAGGTTTTGCGGATTTCCTTATCCGCATTACTAGATTTGGGACCAGGGACAGCAGGTGCCGTAGCGGTGAGGACGTACCCCAATTTGTCATAGGTCAAAGCCATTTTGACATTCCGCAGCCAATCTTTATAGTTTGGCCCTGTCAGTATATTTTTCTCTAAAAGTAACTTAAGTCCAGTCATTTTCAGGGTCGCTGCAATTAGGAGAGAGAGAAGAAAACTCTTTAGCATGATGCTCTTGCAAGTTTAGAGTGGTTTTTAGTTTATCTAAACTGGATGGCTCCCACTGTTTCTCGAATCCTTCCTCAAACCATAAAAGAAGAATTAGCCAGGACTATTCTCACTGTACAATACTTGCTTAACCGTTCAGCCAAGCTGGTGTCGGTACTTCGAGGGAGGTTTTCCAACGCTTTCGCGAAGTTCCTTAATTAAATAACCTCTTTTCTCTGGGGGCGTAACCCCGCTGACACCTTTCTTGACACCTACTTGGTTTATAGCATTGATCGTTAAGTGACGAATATCCTGATGAGTAGCATATACTCACAGTACGATCGGGATCCAAATATCATCATATGATAATGTTGAAGGAATGCTACCAACATTCATCAAACTCCAAATGGTATGCATCTCTTTGCAAATTTCAGTTTCTTTAGAAATTCCCGATATATATTTTTGCCCCATGCTCTTATGACCTTGGCGTTGGTCAAAATGTCATAAGTCACATGTCAAGTTCTACCCACCATTATCTTATTAATTTGAACCCATCCGTACATATCCTTGACGTTGGCCAAAATGATCATACGTCTGTCCCAAACTAACTCATCTATCTATGCAACAAATGAATACCCAGCAGCTACCAAACACTATGCCTTGGCGTTGGTCAAAATACATAGCTTGAATACTACTGAATACCCATATGAAATGACGGAGGGCTACGAATGGTTTTGGCGAAACCGTGAACGTAGTGAACTTGATATAACCGAAGGAACCTGATAGCTTTTAAAAGGAGTGGTTAAAGCTCCGCATTTAAAAATATCTGTTTTTAAAATTAACAGAGTAGTTTCTTTTAAATTGTTCCAACGATTAAACTTTTGGTTTATTTTCTTTGCATTATAAATAATGCGTCCCATCATTAACCTATCATTGCAGAAAACAACGAAAATACAACGTCCTCTTATGCCATCCGCATTCGGCACGGGGTCCCGTCATTACCCGTTAGGTTACTTAACTAACGACAGAGCGGGGGCTAGGCTAGCGCGGGTGTAAAACATAAGTGACGTCTAAATAGCTATCATATATAGATATTGTACATTCGTCAGACGCCATAATAGGCATTCCAGATCACAGATGAACTTTATTGGATTTACAAGCAATCTGTGTTTGTTTTGAGCCTGCAACAAAAGACGGATTACACAGTTGTGATGAATAGCCATTACCCCACCCAAGACCCCAACGGGTACGGCAAACTACCCACCCGGAAGTTTGTGCACCCCACCTTGGGTCTGTCCTAGGAGCAAAAACAGTAAAATGAAATAATACAACAGTGGCTACAACCGCAACCTGGATGTGCCCCGCAAAATAATATTACAACAAATTACATTTACATCAAATGAATTAAATAATAACCCATCACAAAACCCCGGCTATACATCACAACAGTCCAACACAGTTCATATACACAAACAGTAAAAACCATTACAGAAATGTGCAACCCCCTGCCAACCGACATACTAGCAGTTAGGGGAGGTTTACGAACACATTATACAAACACAGATATAATCCAACAAGAAAAAACCGTATAATTTCGATCGATTAAACACATTTAATTTTGCTCCAATACTTCTCTGTAAATCAGAAACCTGAGCAAAAATTAAAAACTTCCAGAAAATACCAAATATCACAGAGAACCAACACAGGAAAATTAGGATGATGAATCGGCAACTCGGCGGCGGAATCGCGGCGGATAGGTGGGATCCGCGGCGGTTCCACGGCGCTTTAGACGATTCATGATCCCAATTTTCTTGGGTGTTCTTATACTATCATTTAAGGCTTTCTGAAGGTCCCTGAAAAAAATTTGGACCTCATTTAAAAATCGACAGAAACTCATGATATCGGGGTTTTCCGGTTTTGTTTTTTCCGTTCGAAATTCATACAATTTTGCAAGTGAGTTACTTATTGTTTAGCGAGGCTCTGATACCACTGTAAGTCGATGTGCAACACCCCACGACTTGCAGGGAGGCGGAAATATGGAAAACAATCTTGTTCTTTGCTTAAACATCGACTAACCGCATGAATCGAAGCTAAACGATAACTAACATCAAACATAGAAGTTCTAAACTACTATGTGAAGGGATTATACCTAAAGAACCGTGTCCTTCGTCTTTACGAACTCCACCTCCTCCTCGGCCTTCTCCAAGTAGTAGACGATCCACCACGAGAGCTAAACTCCAAGCTTTGCCACTAAACTTGAGGCAACTAGGTATCGTTAAGTGCTAATCAAAGTACCTAGATAAAATAGAGTATGGTTATGGATTAAGTAGTCTAACTAATCCTTGTACTCAACACATGAGAGGGGAGGATTAGGGTTTGAAGAGAGAGAGCTTGAGGAGAGAGAAGATGAACATAATAATGAAATGAGAAAAAGAGTTATCATAATATATATCAAGCATTTTATTTTATCAAGAAAAGAAAAGATAAAGATTTACAACCATGCTTGATAAATATCTAATGGTGATTCACATCCATGAGTCATTAAGCAATTATGAAGCATTAATGACATGGATGAATCATCCATATGACTCACTAATCTCATTTAATGTATATGCCACCTTAACCTCCTTAGTCACCATCTTCTAGAAGCTTCTCGCGCAATTACGAGAACGCCCCTCCTATCTGTGAAAACACGGAAAAACTTTAGACTGTATAAATCCAATAACCGGATACTAGTAACTGGCTTAAACCAAAGCCGACTAGTAAAAACTGTCCGAAAGTCGTACGTGCGTAAACGCACGTATGCGTCCGAACCCTTGTCGTAAAACCATACGACCTCTATATTGTTTCGCCTGGAGTAGGGAAACTCTCTGCGTGGGACTCTAGAGACTCGACTATTATGCTGGCAGTGGGTTTAACCACAGACCGCAAGCGGCACTAGCTGTACGTAACGGTCCCCAGGTAGATGTCGATAAGAAGGCCGATGAGGAAACCCATCCGAACTCCTACCGAGTCTGATGTGACAATCTCCGTACAGTCCGGTCTGTTCGTCTAAGACTATCGCATATCGGGCCTAGGGGGGCGGCAAGCGTCAGTCCCCTAATAGCGGTATAAGTCGTGTCGGAGCGAAGCCCATTACACCCTGAGAAACTACTGGAACCTACCAGCAAATCTCGCTTGCCCTGGCAAGGGACTTTGCGTAATGGCTCTCTGACACAGCGCGATATCAACCCCCAATACCGGGAGAGACGAATCCTGTCTAACCGCCACTGCCTCCAAGTGCTCGGGACTGCACCCAATTGCTACCTGTTTGCACGACTCTTTTGAGCCGTGGTAGGGTAGCAATCTAAGAACAGTGTGACACACTCGAGGCAAAGTAGCAGTGTCAAGTCTGTGGACTATGCTGTACTCATGTCACCTGGGAACTGTTCACTGACGACTGGTACAAAACCAACCAACAGTTCCCTGTGAGTCTTGTCCGGTGTACCCGTAACCTAACGAGCACCTGCATACTATCTCCAGTATGACGTACTGACAGCTGTGGGACAGACCATCTCCCCAACTGGGATGAGAAGCATACACACTAGTCTACTCCGGAGTATCGATGCCCTGTCTCGATAATCCAACGACTAGGGACCTGAATAAGGATGTGCTTGTAGACTACCCAGCCCCCACTAGTGTGACTGCCATCACAACGCTGGTAGTCAAGCAAGATCCTAAGAGCTCTATCAATACGTATACTCACATATTAAGATAGAAAAACCAAGTAGCATACTACTATGTTTAGCAAGACTGTTATATACATGTGAATATCCCAAGCTTCCATTAAGTAATATACAAACTAGTATGATACAATAATGGCCCCTAGGGCATATACACTATCACACAGAAAGGTGTCACAAGCCGGAGAATAAAGCTGACGCCACCATCCCTGTTTTCGGCAGTGATACTGAGGAGGAAGAGGAGATAGTGTATTCGGGTCCGCCCCAACACAACAAGCCAGGACCGTCCGCTCCTACGTTAATCTTTGGTAGAGACTCGGAAGATGAAATCCATGCTGTATTCTCTGCTCGACCTTCAATACGAACGTCCGCTCATGAAGAGCAAAGTCTACAAGTCGCCGTAGTGCCGCTTAAACACCATAAAGAACTGGATGCACTTAATATTTACAATGTAGAAGAGCTGCAAACGTTCTATATCCCTCCCAGGCGAGAAAGCGAGAGAGCAATTCTGTTCTACCGCTCTGAAGAAACCAAGGTGGAAAAGAAAGTCTGGCATGGCGCGGATCCCAAGCTCGACAGGCTTCAACCTATCCGTCTTCCCAGATATTATACAGAGGGTTTGAAAAAGCTGCTGAAACGCCAGGGGATATCCTTCAAGCAGACCGTTCGAAAAGCCAGGTTCTATGACAAAGTCTGGAACGTTCCCGGAACTCAACGCAAACTGCCTAATGGGAAAATGGAGACAATCGGACTTGGATACATCCGGTC
Source organism: Agapanthus africanus (assembly GCA_030015575.1). Classification (NCBI taxonomy): domain Eukaryota; kingdom Viridiplantae; phylum Streptophyta; class Magnoliopsida; order Asparagales; family Amaryllidaceae; genus Agapanthus; species Agapanthus africanus. Next base: position 275,145,571 of record JASDDO010000012.1, read on the forward strand.
AAAGAAGCGAGAGCTACTAAACAGCTGTTACGTCATGTATGACTTCGATTAGGAAGCGGATGCTCAATGGGAGGACGCTAATCCTGAGACAATGAAAATTCCAGATGCAAAAGTGCCCAGTCCGTCGTTCGAAGAGCAAATGGAAAAGCTTATAAGGGAAGCGGGTCAAAAAGTCCGGGACGATCATAACCGCGAAATGGTCATCTACGAGAAAGCCAAGACGCAACGCCTTCTCCAACAGGCCGTGAAAGATGAAAAGGCCGCTCCCTGTCAACCTGTTATAAAGAAGGCTCGACGCAAAAGCAGAAATAAGTCGAAAGGCCGAAAAGGCGCTCAACAGCAACAAAGCAGGGCTAAGAAGCCATGCAAATGGGAGTCAAGTGTTATTGATCTATCCCTTATGAAGAAAATGGGTCGAGCGTACTCGTTTCCTCGGGACAAGACGAAGAAGATACTTGATCTTGCTCTAAAACATCAAATGCTTACATTGCCGGAGTCTAAACATCCCGAACGAGCGGGCGAAGTCTCACACTCGGACTATTGCTCTTACCATCGAGTAATAGGGCATCCTCTTGAAGATTGCTTCACCTTCAAGAATTGGGTCGAAGATCAGTATCAGCTTGGCAAATTCACTCTGTCTGACAACTGGAGGGTAGCGCCGCCACAGAAGCACGAGCCCAAGGCCACGAAAGAAGAACCGGTTCCACATTGGGATTGGAAGCGAATTCGCACCTGTCACATGATTACAATATTAAAAGAAGAGCCTGAGGACATAGATGAGCTCCCTTGGTGCTTCGAAAACAGCAGCGACGAGATAATCTCAGAATTCCCACCAGCGCCAAAAGAGCTGGAAGATGGAATCCATACCACTGCAGATAACCTCAAGAAGATTGAGTTAGGGACGACAAACGATCCACGACCGACATTCATCAGCGAGTTACTACCTGAAGAAAGGGTAGCTGCGTTAAAGGATGTGCTTCTGCAGCAAAGAGATTGCTTCGCGTGGAACTATTCCGAAATGCCGGGACTAGATCCAGAAATTGCTGTACACAAATTGGCGATATCCCCGGACATCAAGCCAGTCAAACAGGCGCCGAGGAGAATGCGGCTCGAGCTCGAGATGAATATCAACGCCGAGGTCAAGAAGCTGATCGACTCTGGCTTTATCCAGGAGGTTCAATATCCTGAATGGATCGCTAACATCGTCCCGGTGATGAAGAAAAATGGGACGGTGCGCATATGCGTAGACTTTCGGGATCTCAATAAAGCTTGCCCGAAGGATGATTTCCCAGTACCAGTCACCGAACTGATGATAGACAATACATCCACTCCTGAGGTTTTCTCCTTCATGGATGGCTCATCAGGGTATAATCAGAAAAAGATGCATCCCGAAGACCAGAAGCACACCGCCTTCAGGACCCCTCTAGGTATATTCTGTTATAAAGTGATGCCCTTCGGTTTAAAGAATGCCGGTGCCACTTATCAAAGGGCCATGACAAAGATCTTCGATGACCTTATACACGAAATCGTCGAATGCTATATCGACGATCTCGTGGTTAAAAGAAAATCATACGAGGAACATCTCGAGCATTTGAAGACCGTATTTCAACGCCTCCGGCAATACAACTTGAAGATGAACCCGCTCAAGTGTGCATTCGGAGTTTCCTCAGGAAAATTCCTGGGATTCATTGTTCGACACCGAGGTATTAAAATAGATCCGTCAAAGATCAAAGCGATCATGGAAATGCCTCCGCCGAGAACTCTCAAACAGTTGCGATCTCTCCAAGGGAAGCTCTCATACATACGGAGATTTATAGCCAACCTTTCAGGCAAGTGCCGTCCCTATAGCCACCTGATGAAGAAGGGAACCCCATTTGTCTGGGATCACAAATGCCAAGGCGCACTGGACGAGATCAAGCAGTACCTGCAGAACCCTCCAGTATTGGCTTCTCCAGTTAAGGGAAAGCCTCTCATTCTTTACACGACCGCCCTCGAAAGGTTCCTTAGGCGCATTATGGGCACAAGAGAACGATCAAGGGAAGGAAAGAGCACTCTATTACTTAAGTCGAGTTCTGCTGGGAGCAGAAAGCAACTACTCCCCCATTCAAAAACACTGCCTGGCGTTGATCTTCGCGATAACAAAGCTCAGGCACTATCTACTCATGGACATGCACGGTGAAAGGCCTTTCAGGCCGATAAACGGTCGCTTCCTAAAGAAATACTACGCTTAGCGAGTTACTGCCTAGGTCAATGATAGATGACGACGACTATGTCCGCTCGCTATCTTCCTAAGCTCAAACTTTATAAACAGTAGCCGGCCTTCCCTGGATGGACCGCAATGTCCTAAAACTTGCAAACGACCGAAACATCTTTAAACTACTACCGCAGCATCCTCAGGCGGACGAGATAAAATAAAAGAATAAATAATAAAATAAAAATATAATAAAAATATAATAAAAATATAATAAAAATAAAATAAAAATAAAAATAAAATAAAAATAAAAAAAATAGAAAAACGGTATGTCCATAAGCAAAACGGGCACGGATGAAAACCCGAAAGGGCTCCGCGAGTAAAAACAGCAGGGCTACCGGCGAGTGTTCGTGAAAACCCGAAAGGGCGCGACCTCGTAAAAAAAAGAGAAAAAGAAACTAAAAAGAATTAAAAAAACGGTATGTCCATAAGCAAAATGGGCACGGATGAAAACCCGAAAGGGCTCCGTGAGTAAAAACAGCAGGACTACCGGCGAGTGTTTGTGAAAACCCAAAAGGGCACAACCTCGTTAAAGGACACTTACAAGATCCTCTCGACCTTGTTAGGAGAAACCACCTGCGTGAGATCCTTACGACTCACAAGGGAGCATCACACTTAGGGATCCTCACGATTCCTAGGAAGAAAATACACTTGCGAGATCCTCACGACTCGTAAGGAGAACTCTCTTATGGGACCCTCACGGCTCATAAGATTTGAAAGTCTTAAGTTACAGAGACCAAAACCTGTGCTTAAGCAACCCCCCACAACCTCTAATACTGCCCTACAAGTGGTCCAGTACTGGCTCTTGTATACAATCCACGGGCGCGAATAAACATTTCCCTAACCAAGTCTCATCCGTGACTGGGGATATGTTCGCATGACCCTTGTAGGTCCTCTCGACTTACAAGAAGAAAACCCTACTGTAGGATCCTTACGACTTACAGATGAACATACACTTAGGAATCCTCACGATTCTTAAGGAGAAAATACACCTACAAGATCCTCACGACTTGTAGGGAGAAATAACTTCGTGAAACCCTTACGGCTCATGAAGTCAAAAGCCTTAGCCGACAGGACCCTAACCCTGTTCGCTAAGCCACCTTTGTTCGACATCGACGGAAGCAGATGATGATTCGCTCCTGGTAATATCCCAGTTGTAGCGGTGCTGATGCCGAAATCGGCTTATGGCGAAAAGCCAGTAGGCCGCACATGCATACGAAATAGCCGAAATGATGGGGCAACTTGCAATAAAAAGCAGCAAGTAAAAATGTATGCATGCAAAATAGCCGAAATGATTGGGCAGCTCGCAATAAAAAGTAGCGAGTAAAAATAAAAAAAATAAAATAGCCAAAATGATTGAGCAACTCGCAATAAAAAGCAGCGGGTAAAAATAAAATAAATAGCCGAAATGATTGGGCACCGCGAAAAATGGCCGAAATGATTGGGCAATCGCGACCTTCGCGATATAAAAGCTGAAATGATAGAGCATCGCGGAAATAAAATAAAAAAAAAGAAGAAATGATAAAACTTTGGCCCTACAGTTAAGATCACATCGATCCCTGTATACAATCCAAGGGCGTAAACAAAGAGGGAACCATACTTTCCCAACAGGCTCCGCCAGAAGACGAAGCCAAATCTCGACGGTTCAGTCCAACTCTGAAGAAACCAGTGCCTTTAGCAAACTCCTCGACTCACGGATACAAACACTCTTTGACGAGAGCCTCCTGATCCGCGTCGACTCGCAGAGCAACCAGTGCCTCCGTGGGAAATTCTCGACTCGTTTCAAACCCCAAGGAAACAAATAATCCTTGGCGCTTGGGAAACAAATAATCCCTAGCAAACTCCTCGACTCACGGATACAAACACTCCTTGACGAGAGCCTCCTGATCCGCGTCGACTCGCAGAGCCACCAGTGCCTCCGTGGGAAATCCTCGACTCGTTTCAAACCCCAAGGAAATAAATAATCCTTGGCGCTTGGGAAACAAATAATATCTAGCAAACTCCTCGACTCACGGATACAAACACTCCTTGACGAGAGCCTCCTGATCCGCGTCAACTCGCAGAGCCACCAGTGCCTCCGTGGGAAATCCTCGACTCGTTTCAAACCCCAAGGAAAAAAATAATCCTTGGCGCTTGGGAAACAAATAATCCCTAGCAAACTCCTCGACTCACGGATACAAACACTCCTTGACGAGAGCCTTCTGATCCGCGTCGACTCGTAGAGCCACCAGCGCCTCCGTGGGAAATCTTCGACTCGTTTCAAACCCCAAGGAAACAAATAATCCTTGGCGCTTGGGAAACAAATAATCCCTAGCAAATTCCTCGACTCACGGATACAAACACTCCTTGACGAGAGCCTCCTGATCCGCGTCGACTCGCAGAGCCACCAATGCCTCCGTAGGAAATTTTCGACTCGTTTCAAACCCCAAGGAAACAAATAATCCTTGGCGCTAGGGAAACAAATAATCCTTAGCAAACTCCTCGACTTAGGGAAACAAACAATCCTTGACGGGAGCCTCTTGATTCGCGTCGGCTCGCAGAGAAACCAGTGCCTCCGCGGGAAGATTCCCGATTCGTCTCAACTTGCAAGATGAAGCCTCAGGCAGCCGGGATTGAAAAACTTGCTTCCTGAACAATGGGACCCTGCAAGTCGATCTAAAATGGTCTCTTGCATACTATTCATGGGTCTCACTCTCCAAAGTCGAGTTTCGACAAGGAGGGAAACAACCGCTTACGAGTCTTCTCGAACTCGTAAGAGGGAAAAATTCTCTTACAGGATCCTTACGACCTATAAGAGAAAACACACTTAGGAATCCTCACGACTCCTAAGGAGAAAAACCCATCTACGAGATCCTCTCGATCCGTAGGGAGAAAAATCTCTACGAGACCCCCATGGCTCATAGAGTTGAAAAGTCTTAGGAGGCAGATCTGAACCTGCAGCCTAAGCCATCGCTATCTCTTGAAGAAACCAAGATGCTTACTCTATTATCTGTCAACCATGTTTATTAAGATAGCATGCCGATAATAAGAGAAAGAAGAAAGCTACAGAAGGAGCATCCGATTTACGTTTGATCAAGCGTTCGAGACACACTCATTCATGCACAAGCAAAAGACTCAGAACGAAAAATAAAGACAAGCTGGGATAAAAAATTTCCATTAATATGGCCAATAGTTCTTACAATCATAAAAAACAATGAACGAAAAATATTATTACAGTGGAATAACTTCAGACCCAGGACATGGATTGAGGAACTCGAAAGAGACCCTATCTATGACTTTCCAAGCCTCGCGGACCATCCTAGTGTGCTTTCTTTCACGAGCACAAGCGTCAGGGTCCCCCCTGATGTCTTCCACCCTCCGATAAGCGGCGAGTATGGCAGACTGTTGAAAGACCTCGTGCAAGAGATCGATGAGACTGTCTCGCCGTCTCTTTGAGATAAAGTTCAACAGGTACACCGAGTGCACCTTATCGTCAGCGGCATCAGCGCCCTAAGCGGCACACCGGAACAGAACAGGGGAAGCGCTTCCCAGATGGCTCCCACGATAAGCTTAAGAAGGGAGGAACGCCGGGGAAGCAGGGGACCGTTGTATGCGTCGAAGCGGCTCATGATTTCAGCACACTCCGCGTTTGTGAACTCTCGATTTTGAGAGCGGCCAAGTCGGCGGATGTCCCCGTAAGAGATGATCTCGTTAAGAGCATACATATGGGCGTCCATTGTTCCTGTAAAAGAAGATCGACAACAATCAGCAACCCTTAAAAGTTATGTTATATAATTTAAAAGGAGCAAAGCTCCATTAATGAATCAAGAAATTATAAATGAAAATCTTTCGGAGAGCAAAGCTCTATTAATGGAACCCTAACAGGGTTATCCTTAATCCTCTTTAGACCCCTTTAGAGCAAAGCTCTGCTAAATGAAACCCTAAATGGGTCTTCTTTAGATCAGGGATCTATTGAGAGCAAGGCTCTGTCAATGAAAATTAATCTAATTTAATTTAATTCAAATTAAAATTTTCACCTAAAAGTTTTAAGAGTCTAACTTTTGAAGTTCTTGAAAATAAAGAGCAGGGCTCTGAGTTGTGAGAGTAAAATTTTAGAGATGATAATCATCTGTTGAGGACCAAAGGTCCTATTTATAGGCACCAAGTGCCCTTTCAACTTCCAAAAGCTACCGCGACGGTTGGGATTCTGCCACCGTTGCGCTTGCGTTTGGAGGCCACGTAAGCGCAACGGTGAGGGGGCATTTGTTTACCCTAATCAGAGCAAAGCTCTGTTCAAATTCCAAGGCGGGAGATGAAGCAGCGCTTCATCTTCCCCCAATCAGAGCAAAGCTTTGCTTTGAAAATTTAAAATTTAATAAATGAAGCAACGCTTCAGATTCTTTGCGCTGCGCGCAACGTGCCACGTGTCAAAAGCTGATACGGCAGCGCAGCGCCCAAGGCAGTGCGCCTAATCAGAGCAAAGCTCTATTTTAAGTAAAAAGTAAAGGAAGCAACGTTTCAGTTGCGCAAACGCTGTGCTGCGTGACACGTGTCTGCGCAGTTGCGTAAGCACAGCTGCGCAAGCGCTGCACTGCGCGACACGTGTCGGCGCAGTTGCGCAAGAACAACTGCGCAAGCACAGTTGCGCAAGCGCTGCACTGCGCGACACGTGTCTGCGTAGTCGCGCAAGCACAACCGCGCAAGCACAGTTGCGCAAGCGCTGCACTGCACGACACGTGTCTGCGCAGTTGCGCAAGCACAGCTGCGCAAGCGCTGCCCTGCGCGACACGTGTCACGCGCTGGGGAGTTGCGCAAAACAGAATTGAAATTTTAAAGAAATCTTTTCTGTTCTTGTTAAAACAAGAAGATTTTCTTCTGTAAAACAGGAGTCCTTGGATCAAAGATCCAATGGTGCGGAAAATTCCCCAAATCACTCAGAGAAAGATCTCTTTAACTAATTTATGGGCACTATAAAAAGGACCCTAGACCTCAATTCAAAGGCATCAACATTTCTTGAAAAAAGTCAAGAGCTTCAAATAGAGAGAACTCTGAGAAAATTCCAAGAAAAAGGTAAAAACCTTCACGAGAGAGAAAAAATTTCTTCTAATAGATCATTGATCTAAAAACCAGATCAATGATCTTTACATAATAAACAGTGCTTTGCACTTCTTATGAACAACTGTTTCTTTAAAAACAAGGAAAAATAAATAAAAAATAGTGCTTTGCACTTTTATGAACCTTTGGTTCTCAAAATAAAAAGAATAACTTGTTTTTCTTTGATCTAAATTAGATCAAGGAAACGAATAAGTGCTTTGCACTTCTTTTATGAACCATTGGTTCTTGAATCTAAAAGATTCTTAAATCATAGTGCCTTGCACTTGCAAAACTGCACTGTTGCACTCTTGGGTTGGCGCAAGCCACCGGAGAGCGCCACGTGTCAGCAGCGCAACAGCACAGCGCACTGCGCTGTCGCGCTTGCGCTCCTCAGAACGCGACACGTGTCAGCAGCGCAGCAGCACAGCGCACTGCGCTTGCATGACACGTGTCGTCACCACAAGCGCTTGCGCTCTTTGATTGGCGCAAAGCGCCTGAAAATGCAATGCATTTCTTTTGCTAAAGGGTCAGGCCCAAGTTAAAAAAGACCTAACAGGCTGAACTAAATGCTTTGCATTATTTTAAAAGGAGGGCAGAGCCCAAACCAAAACAGATGCTCTGTATCATAAATAAAGGGACAGAGCCCAAATCAAAAAGGCCTATCAGGCCAGAATAAAATGCAGTGCATTATTAAATATTGGAAAAGCCCTAGCACAGGCCTAATAGGCCAAAGATCAAGAAAAATGTTGAATATTCTCAACGGGACTTAGCCCAATCATGGCCGTAAGTCCCCAAATTAAATTGACTGAGCAAGATTGCTTTCTTAAATCAATTTACGACCGGTTCGAGGGTACATCTCCGAACTCCTCTGACACATGCCGTTGTAATCCTTCAACGACATCAGAGAGGTAACGGGTCCCGACAAAAGCATATCAACATGGACTGCGGGGTCCTTAAACTCGTGGACCGAAACGTCCTTAAACTAATGTCGGACCGAAACGTCCTTAAACTAATATTGGACCGATACGTCCCTAAACTAATGTCGGACCGAAACGTCCTTAAACTAATGTCGGACCGAAACGTCCTTAAACTAATATTGGACCGAAACGTCCTTAAACTAATGTCGGACCACCACGTCCTTAAACTAATGTCGGACCACCACGTCCCTAAACTGGAATATGGACCACCACGTCCCTAAACTGGAATATAGACCGCCACGTCCCTAAACTGGAAGAATAGAGCCTCCAAATGCTCTTCTGCCAGATCTAAACGATCCCGTTTAAGTCGATCTTAGCCCCAAAACACGGCTAACATATCCTTAAACATTCAAGTGGACTACAAAATTCAAAATCAACTCTGGTTCGAGGGTATATCTCCGAGCTCCTCTGACACCTGTCGTTGTAATCCTTCAACGACGTCAGAGAGGTGACGAGTCCTGACGGCCATATATTAAATGAATCACTACGTTAAGTTGATCTTAGTCTCAAACAGGACTAACGTATCCTTAACGAACGTTTAAGTTGATCTTAGCCGCAACGCGGCTAATGCATCCTTAAACTAAAAACACCAAACCCAAATCTAAGTAAATACGGATTTGGACTAATCCATGTCCTACGAGCGACGGCATTACTCAGTCTCCGTATACAATCCACGGGCAACCACAAACAAAACAAACACCCACGACACGAAGTGAAATTCTGGAGAAGGAGAAAGTTGTTACCGCGATGCGGTAGCGTAATTAACTGCAGGGGCTTGCGCCTGCAGGGAAGAGCATCCCCACAATCAAAAACCTTTCAAGCGAGGGGGAATCTGACGAAGTCTGCTACATCGGCCGCATCCGTCTAAATCTCCGATACACAGTGCCATAAATCAACTTGGCATCTTCGGAGAGGTGGACGGATAAAACCAAATAGCATCTGCCCCGAATCTCAGGGAAGACGTCTTCACGTCATCGCCGTCTTTCGGAGGGGAACAAATACCTTTGCATCAATAAAGTTCTTCTTTTCTGCAATACTCGACTGCTTTGTCCTTCTTGTTTGTTTAAATAAAAAGAACTTAGAAGAATTTACATTGCTTTATTGAAGAACCCAGGTAGTGGTCTGCTAAGGATGGACCGAGCAGGGTAGCTGCTCGGTGGATCTGGAGGCTCAGCATGACCTTTCTTGGTTTATGAACATTGGGAGGGGAGACCATCGCAGGCGGCACGTGTCAGGAATGCTTGGGGGAGGCATAACGTTTCAGGGAGCCGTGTCGGTTCTGCCACGTAACGGCGCGGTATTGGAGTAATCTTGGTGGATCCCAGGATTCGCGCCCATGCGCGCGCGAATCTGGGTCCTTAAGGATTCTGTTTGAGGTTATGAATAGAGAAGGAGACGGCAACTTCTTCGGATCGCTTTTTGAGATGACTGGGCACATGTATTCAATCGAAAAGATCATCACCTTCGACGGCGTCTCCACGTACGACCAATCCCTGACCGAGGATGGGTACCGGGGAGTGGTTCAGCGCCTCGTGGGTCACGTCGGCCGGCTTCTCCCTCAGCGGTCTTCCCTCCTTCAGTTGTTGATGTACGCAATTTGGAGAAGGTCCCCGGGGTTGGACAACCCCTTCTCCGAGGAGCTGCTGGACAAGGCGCTCGATAAGGTGCGGTCGATCTTCCTGCTCGGGCTCATCTCGAAAGCCAGGCACGACCGATCCTTGGCCCTCAATTTAGAGTGCCTCAAAAAGAGTTATGTCGTGAACCAAGGAGCAGAAGGCGGAGCGGCGGGTGATTCCATGGCGTCCTGGGTTCGCGTGCAGCATCGGCGGGAGCGGGCTGCAGAGGCCAGGGCCCGGCTAGCAGAAATCTACTCTGAGTATCACCAGGAGTACTTTCTCGATCCCGTTCCCCCTCTGATGTAAATTTTCCTTATTACTTTTCTGTAAGGCTGAGGAGCCCATAATACCTTTCGAATAAATGAAATTTTCCTTTTTACGATGCCCTGTCGTTCTCTTCTTATTATTAAATAGAAAGAACTTTTAAAAGGTTTACATCGACTTCGTGAAAGAAAAAATACACTCGTAGACATTCTTTTCAGAGGTATAGCTTGAGCTTCTCAGTGTTGTATGGCCGTGGAAACTTGCGACCATCCGCGTCTTGTAAGCGATAGGCTCCGCCGGCAGGACCTCGGAGACGAGGAAAGGACCATCCCATTTTGGGGAAAACTTATGCAGCTTGCCTTGATCGATGAACTCGTTCCGCCTTAGGACTAAATCTCCGGTCTTGAAGGAGCGACTCTTGACTCGCGCATTGTAGTAATGGGTGGTTTGCTGTTGATAGGCGGCAGCTCTGATCTGAGCCCAGTCCCTTTTCTCTAACAAGATGTCCAGGTTAGTTCGGAGGGCAGAGGTGTTCGCTTCATCGTCGAAATGTTCAACCCGGTGACTGGGGAGCCCGATCTCCGCTGGGACCATTGCCTCGGTACCGTAGCAGAGGCTGAAAGGGGTCTCCCCGGTGGGGGTTTTCTTCGACGTGTGCAGGTCCCATAAGACCCGGGGTAATTCCTCGACCCAACTGCCTTGGCGTCCTTCTAGGTGTGTGCGAAGACCTCGGAGGACGTCCCGATTAACGACCTCGGCTTGCCCGTTGCATTGGCGATGTGCGACCGTGGCAAACTTCATACGGATACGATATTCGCTGCAGAATTCCTTAACTTTTTCGTCTTCGAAATTTGTCCCATGGTCGGTGATGATACACCTCGGGATGCCGAACCGGAGTATCACATTGTTCTGCAGGAACTTAATAGTCACGGTGGCATCCGGTTTCCTGATGAGAATGGCCTCGATCCACTTCATGAAGTAGTCCACTGCGATGAGGACGTACTTGTGCCCGCCCGTACCGGTAGGGAACTGGCCTATCATGTCCATTCCCTACTGGGAAAACGGCCACAGGGAGGTTAGGGCGGTTAGCTCGGTAGCAGAAAGCGAGGTATGCTTCCATGGAGTTGGCAGCTCTTGCATCTCCTGACGACTTTCTGGGTGTCCTGATGAATTGTCGGCCAGTAATACCCCTGGAGCAATGCCTTCTGGATTAAGGTGCGGGCCCCTTGGTGCGCGCCGCCGACCCCTTCATGGATCTTACGGAGGACGTAGTCGGCTTCATGGGGGTCGACGCACCGGAGCAGGGGCTGAGTAAAGGACTTCTTGTACAGGTTCCCATTGCTCCATATGAAATAGCGAGCTTTGGCTCGGAGATGGCGGGCTTCTCCTCGATCTTCTGGGAGCGTACCTTCCCTCAGGAATTCCACGAGGGGATTCCTCCAATCCCGGTATTCTTCCCGGGCTTTGTACACTTGAAGTGGCGCTACACCATCTTCCACGCTGGGCCGTGGCAAGACCTCGATGAGGATGTTCCTCTTGTTGTTGGCTGTATAAGATGAAGCCAGCTTACTCAAGGCATCGGCCTGGACGTTCAGCTGTCTGGGGATCTGCTCCACCTGGACTTCGTGGAAGTCCTTCCGCGGTCTTCTTACCTCGGCCAGATACTTCACCATCAGAGGCTCCCGTGCCTCGAATCGGCCGGTCACTTGGCCAACGACTAGGGCGGAGTCGCTGTGGATTCGAATCGTTTTCAGCCCCAGTCCGCAGGCTATGCGCAGTCCGGCCAGCAGGGCCTCATATTCCGCCGCGTTATTTGAGGCCTTGAACCCGAGCTTCAGAGAATACTCCATTTCTTCCTCGTTCAGGCCCCGAATGATGAGGCCGGCACCACAGCCTTCCTCAGTCGAGGACCCGTCGACGTAAAGGATCCAATCAGGGACGAAGTTAGGCTTCCCATCGACTGAGGGTTGAGCTGCGGGGGCCGGCGTGGACTCCGGCTCTTTGCTAGGGATGGTACACTCGACCATAAAATCGATCAGGGCTTCTGCCTTGATAGCCTGCCTCGGGCGGTACTTTATGTCGAACTGGGACAACTCCCACCTCCATTTCTCCAAGCGGCCAGAGGACTCAAGGGAGGAGAGGATAGCCATAAAAGGCGCTTGGTAAGAACGAGGATGGTGTGCGCCTGTAAATAGTGTCGTAGCTTCCTTAAGGCCACGATGAGTGCCAAGACGATCTTCTCTATGGCTGGGTACCTCGTTTCTACGTCCTTGAAGACAAGGTTCACATAGTATACCGGCTTCTGGACTCCGTCGACCTCTCGAACGAGCACTGAGCCTGCAGCTTGGTCGAATATCGCCAAGTATAGTGATAGTTGTTAGTTATATGTATGCCCTAGAGGCCATTACTATACATGATATGTATATTGTAGTGGATGATTGGACATATATTGGGAGGACTTTCTTGCTCGACATGATAGTATGCTGTCTGGTTACTATTTACCTTAACGTGTATACTGATTGTCTCTCTGTTATATGTTGGTAAAGCCCTTAGGATGTGTACTTGACTACCAAGACTATGATGCAGATCATACTAGTGGGGCCATGGTAGTCCATAAGTACATCCTTTAAGGTCCTTAGTCGTGGGTGTATCGAGACGGGGCATCGATATACCAGAGTAGACTAGCGTATAACTTCTCGACCCATATAGATAGGCGATGGATGATCCCAAATCCATTGGTGTTTGACATTAGAGATGATATACTGGTGCTCAATGGAGACTAGGTACACTGGACGGACTCGCCGAGAACTCCCAGATGGTATTATACCTCACGTCAGATGGCAGTTCTCTGGTGACACTGGTACAGGTTAGTCTGTAGACCCAAGATCGTCATAGAGTCTTGTGTGATTCCCAATGTGCTTTGATTTCCACCTTACCACATCCAAGAGGGCATGCAAAACAGTGGTTTTTAGGTACAGTCCCAAGTCACATGGAGGCAATGAGCGATAGGAGGGGTTTCGTCTCTCCCGGTATTGGGGGTTGATGTTGCGTTGTGCTCGATTGGCCATAACAGGGAAGTCCCTGGCCAGGGATGGTTTAGAGATTTACTGGTAAGTGTTACCAATAGTTTCTCGACCCATTATGAGCCTCATATCGGCATGACTTATCAGTTATTGGGGTCTGACGTTTACCACCCCTAGACTTGATATGCGACATATCAAACGAGAAGACCGGACTGTACGGTAGTGTCACTGTCACGCTTTTGCAGGAGCTGGAGCGGGCTTGCTTGCTGATCTTCTGATCGCTCAATACCCGGGTAGCCGTTACGTCCAGCTAGTACCACTGACGGCTTGTGGTTGCTTGATGTGATCATCACCTACTGCTGGCGTATTGACGAGTCTATAGAGTCCTACATAGAGCTTTTACTGGCTCAGGCAAAACGAAATAGGAGCACATATGTGATATGTACGGGACCGAGAATAATGCATGTATGTGATACCGTATTCTATTCTCGCAACTTTTGTATCGATCGGTTATATGTGATATAGCCGGGTTATCGAATCAAGTGTTGATTCGATAAGTTGGTACATTTAGTGTTAGTCGGTTATATATGATATAGCCAGATTATTAAATCAAGTGTTGATTTAATAATTTAGTGTATAATTGTATATTTGATATACTAATTTAAATATTATCTCACTTAAGCATTCTTTTCTCACATGTGTGTACATGTAATATATATGTGATATATATTGATGTGCATTATTTATTTGTATGTGTCATGGTTGTTGATACATTTTGCATGGGTGTATGAGACATACACCATTATAAGTATATTGGTGGGGTTTTAATATTCAAAGTAAATACAAAATTAGTGGATAATTGTTCAAAGCATGAAGCTTGTAGAAGCTTGTGAGTGCTTTGACAAAGTCCACCCATTTTGTTTTACTTAGGATATTTATTAACCTAACCACTATAATTAACCATGGTTATGTCTCTACATGAGTTAGTATATGATACACACTCACCCATGGTTAATCATCTTACTTTGGATTAATTCATTCTCTTCTTTCTTTCTTCATCTTCTTCCTCCAAAAAGAAAAAGCTTTCTAGGGTTTGATCCAAGTGAGGAAATATTGTGAGAAAAGAAATTCTAAAGTGAGCTCACTTCCTATTTCATCATCCTCTACTAGATTAGCACTTTAGTATAAGGTGTTTGCTTCACTATTCCTTTAGTTAGTGAAGTAGAAGCTTGAGCTAGTATGCCCTCGACGTAGATCATCTTCGGCCTCGAAGACTTCAAGCAAGACCGTTGCCTTCTTCTCGTGGAGCCGTCCAAGAGTCCGGGAGAAACATGATCGCAGCAAAGGGACAACTACAAGGAGATTTTGAAGTGAAGGGCTGATCTACAAAGGTTGTATTTCTATTTCACTTAGATGTAAATGATTTACATTAGTTTACGTATTATTTTCTAGTTATCGATTCTTTTTTAGAGTTCCTTGAAACGACAATTTTTTGAAAATGGCATGGACGATGCCTCCTGAAACCTTGCTGCCGTCGATAGGAACCCTACAGTGGTATCAGAGCCTAGCTAGAAAATTATACGGATAATGTTAGATTACGAAAACGAAACAAACTCCAAAACTTGAAATACTAAAACCTGCATTCTGTCGATTTTCAAACGAGCTCCAAAAATTTTGCAAACATGTACAGAATCATCTATGATCTAAACAATGAACATGGGAGAAAGTTGGGACCAAGTGCTCGGATTTGGACTGAGCACATGGGCTAGAAAACCGGGGAGGCCGGCCCAACCTGCTTGAAATGGTCCCAAATTTTTTCCTTGGTCTTTGCTCTAGGTTTTGGGGTTTCGGGTGTTGTTTATTTTTGCTACTTTTTCATGTGATGATTAACTCAATGCAAAGGCAACTCGGAGTGTTTCGTAGTCATAATTTTAACTGTTTTCAGGTTACTGTAGTTGGTATTAAAAAGTTCGATTGGATATCAAATACGCTTTAACCCTTGCCGGAAAATTTTCCAAGTGTTGAAATTTTTCCGTAGTTAAAAAGCATTCAAATATCATGCAAGTTATGCGATGGACCCTCTAGAAGAACAAAACCTTAACTCGATTCTATGCCCTCAGAACCGCGACTGAACCTTAGGGTTTTCCGTAGTTCCGCGGTGTCATAGGTGAGGCGTTGGTTTGGCCCTTCTACGGCTGGATCATTGGTACTGTGGCATGTTCTGAATCCTTTTAAACTTCGCTCAAGTGTTGAGCTTTTTGGGTAATTTTGGGTGTTTGTTGATTCGATCGGAATATTTAACATCGTCTAGCTATTTCTGGAATGTGATACAATATGTGAAATTCGTATAGTTAGGCATGAAATCCAAAGTATGTGATATTTTGGGTTTATGATGTCTAATGTTATTATGGATTCCAAATGTTGTAGTTTGACATTTTCTTTTCTACGACCGTAAGTGTAATATGTGGTGTATCGCCGGTTTCGTTGCTATATGTCAACGACAATTTGGATACGCATATTTAATTACGTTGATGACATGTGATGTTATGTGTTGTTGTATATGTTATATTGGATCGTCGTGTTTTGAATAACCGGGGGTTTTATATGAGATGAGAGTTTTTATTTTCATTCATGTAAAATTCAATGTATGTAATATTCTTTTATTGGGGCACTTCCTGGTTGAGGATGATGTCACCATTGTATATTATTTATTTTTCCGCATTAGGATAGACCCAAGGTGGAGAGCACAAGTAACCGGGTTCTAGGGTCCAGTGGGAGACCATCTCGAGGAGTCGAGACCGGGTCTCCTAACTCTAGAATTGGTAGGTTTTATTGCCGCTCTCGTAGAGGTCTATGGATGTGGGTTTGGCTATATTAGGTCCACGTTACCCACCCGGACTCTTTCGGGGAGGCGGAATAGGTAAAAATCAAATTTTTCCTCAAAAGGCAACATGGACCATCCATGAGGATCTTTGCTAAACAAAAACTAACTAAAAAACTACAAGTTCTAGTTACTATATAGAATGGTTATACCTAGGTCTTGAACTCCTTCTCTTCTTTTGGTGGTTCTCCTCCTTGCTTGCTCCTTGTAGTGGCTTGAACGGCTCCTCCTCGTCGTCTCCTCTTTGCCATAGATGGATCCACCCGAAGGCCTCGAACTTGAGCTCCTATCTCAACCTAGAGATAACTAAGGTGCTTGGTTTGCTAAACCTAGAACCTTAGAATGAGTAGAGAAGAGTTATGGTGGTTTTGTCTCAAAGGTTCATGATTTCCAACTCATGGAACACTTGAACCTTGAAAGAGGAGGAGGGAGAGCTTTCTTTCTAAGAGAGAGAAAGAATATGATAGAATGAGCTCTCATATTGCAACCATGCTCACTAAAGCAAAAATAATTATGATAATAACAATAATTAAGAATTGTGATGGTTAGTTTCAATGACCATTATCATTTCATGCATTTAATGCATTTTGTAAAGAACAACAAGTAAACAAAAGTCATATGAAATGATGATGGTCAACAAGTCCACAATGGTCAACCGGTCAACAAAGTTAACAAGTCAACAAAAGTCAAATATTCAACTCAACCATGACACAATAATTCTTAATTAATATTATTAATCATATTTCTCATTCTCATTAGGGTTTAGAAAAAGTCAACGGTCAACCAGTCAACCAAAGTCAAATGGTCAACAACCCTAATGAGAATCCTCTGCCTCTGTCAACTGTGCATACACACCCGCATTCGTGTTCCGAAGAACACAAATACACTGAGACAAAACCAATCCCAAAACGAATACTAGGATCTGGCTTAAACCAAAGCCCGCTAGTAATAACTGCCCGGACACCAAACGTGCACAAGTGCGCGGATGTGAACGAACCCCGTCGCAAAACCATGCGACCTCTACTCTGTTTTGCCCAAAGGCGAGTAACCCTCTGTGTGGGACTCTAATGGCTCGACACTACGCTGGCAGTGGGTTTAACCACAGGCCGCAAGCGGTACTAGTTGTACGTAACGGTCCCCAGCTAGATGCCGACAAGAAGACTGATGAGGTGAACCCATCCAAACTCCTACTGAGCCTGAATGTGACAATCTCCGTATAGTTCGGTCTGTTCGTCTGAGAGTATCGCATGGCGGGCCGAGGGGGCAGTAAACGTCATTCCCCTAATAGCGGTACAAGTCGTGTCGGAGTGTAGCCCAAAACACCCTGAGAAACTACTGGTAACACTACCAGCAAATCTCGCTTGCCCTGGCCAGGGACGACTTTGTGTAATGGCTCTCCTAGACACAGCGCGATATCAACTCCCAATACCGGGAGAGACGAATCTTGTCTAACCGTCACTGCCTCCAAGTGCTTCGGGACTGCACTCAACTACTACCTGTTTGCACGACTCGGTAGAGCCGTGGTAGGGTAGTAATCTAAGAACAGTGGGAACACACTCGAGGCGAAGTGACAGTGTCAAGTCAGCGGACTAAGCTATACTCATGTCACCTAGGAACTGTTAACTGACGATAGGTATAATACCAACCAACAGTTCCCGACGAGTCATGTCCAGTGTACTCGTAACCTAAAGAGCACTTGCACACTATCTCCAGTACGACGTACTGATGGCTGTGGGATAGACCATCTTCCCTGCTGGGACGAGAAGCGTATGCACCAGTCTACTCTGGAGTATCGATGCCCTGTCTCGATAATCCTACGACCAGGGACCAAAATAAGGATGTGCTTATAGACTACCCAGCCCCCACTAGTGTGATCGCCATCACAACGCCGGTAGTCAAGCAAAGATCCTAAGGGCTTCATCAATATGTATTAGCGATATGTTAAAAGAAACATATACACATATTAAGATACAAACAAACCAAGTAGCATACTACTATATCGAGCAAGACTGTCGTAAACCCGTATATATAACCCAAGCCTCCAAAATGTATTATACAAACTAGTACTATACAATAATGGCCTCTAGGGCATACATATCTAACAATCTCCCACTTGCACTAAAGGCCAGTAATTGGTGTACCGCATACCTAACGTCTACACTAAGGCGAGCTGCTGGCGTACCGCATACCCAATAGCTCAAAAAGTCGCTCGAACTGTGTTTGAGGGAGGGCTTTTGTCAATGGATCCGCCGTGTTGTCTTTTGTGTCCACTCTCCGTACCTCGATCTCCTGGTGATCAATGATCTCCCTGATCAGGTGATACCGCCTTAAGATGTGTCTGGATTTCTGATGGGACCTTGGTTCCTTCACTGAAGCTATAGCCCCATTGTTATCGCAATACAAAGGTATTGGATCAACAATGGACGGAACCACCTGAAGTTCACTAATGAACTTCTTCATCCAGACCGCCTCTTTTGCGGCATCGCTTGCAGCAATGTATTCAGCCTCCATCGTCGAGTCTGCGACGGTATCCTGTTTGGAACTCCTCCAACATACCGCCCCTCCGTTGAGGGTAAACACAAAACCCGAGACAGACTTGTTGTCATCTTTGTCACTCTGGAAGCTTGAATCGATAAAGGACTCGACCCTGAGGTCTCCATTACCGTAAACCAGGAACATCTCCTTAGTCCTTCTTAGGTACTTGAGAATGTTCTTCACTGCCGTCCAGTGGCCCTCACCTGGGTCTGACTGATACCGGCTCACCACGCTCAGCGCGTAAGCTACATCTGGTCTTGTACATAGCATCGCATACATTATAGATCCTACCGCCGAAGCGTAGGGTATAGTGCTCATGCGAACCCTCTCCTCGTCAGTCTTAGGAGACATCTTCTTGGAGAGGGTGATTCTGTGCAATGCGAGTATATTACCGCGCTTGGAATCTTCCATACTAAATTTTTTTAGTACGGTCTCTATGTACCTAGACTGCGAAAGTCCCAGTAGTCTCTTGGATTTATCTCTGTAGATCTTGATCCCCAGAATGTACGAGGCATCACCCAGGTCCTTCATGGAGAACCGTTGTGACAAGAATAGCTTGACCGATTGTAACATAGGAATGTCATTTCCTATCAAAAGAATGTCGTCCACGTACAAGACTAGGAATACGACAGTTCGTCCTACAATCTTCTTATAGACACAAGGTTCATCCTCGTTCTTAATGAAATCAAATTCCTTGATTGCCTCATCAAAACAGATGTTCCAGCTCCGCGATGCCTGCTTTAATCCATAAATGTATTTAAGAAACTTGCACACCTTCCCGCTGCTCGCACTGTTTACGAAACCTTATGGCTGATCCATGTAAACGCACTCTTCCAAACAGCCGTTTAGAAAAGCCGTTTTTACGTCCATCTGCCAGATTTCATAGTCATGGAAGGCAGCAATGGCAAGTAGGATCCGAATGGATTTGAGCATATCCACTGGAGAAAAAGTTTCGTCATAGTCCACACCAGGTCTTTGACGAAAACCTTTTGCAACGAGTCTAGCCTTATAGGTTTCCACCTGCCCATCTACACCAAGTTTCCTTTTGTAGATCCGTTTGCATCCAACGGGTTTTACCCCAGGTGGAGAAATATCCAAGGTCCACACTTTATTGGTGTACATGGACTCCATTTCGGATTGCATAGCTTCCAGCCACTTATCAGAGTCCCTACTGATAATGGCCTGCCTGAAACTGGTAGGGTCTTCTTCTTCCAAGATGCAATCCTCTCTATCCCCGTCTATGAGAAAACCGTAGTATCTCTCGGGCGGATGAGAAATCCTACCAGATCTACGGAGTGGCTGAAGTTCGTTGGGTGTAACTGAATCTAGCGGTTCCTCCAAATCTTTAGTTAAAGTTTGTGTTTCTGGAATTTCATCCAGTTCTACCGTGTCGCCACTAATATTTTTAACAAGAAATTCTTTTTCCAAAAATGTGGCATTCCTGGAAACAATTATCTTTTGTTCCTCTGCATGGTAGAATAGATACCCACTTGAATCTTTTGGGTATCCCACAAACTTACATAAAACTGCCTGTGCCTCAAGTTTGTCTGGGTTCTGCTTTTTGACATAAGCTGAGCAACCCCAAATCTTAATACGTTTAAGATACAAACTCTTACCACTCCATATTTCATACGGAGTCTTAGGCACGGATTTGGATGGAACTTGATTCAATAGATGTGCTGCTGTTTGAAGTGCATATCCCCAGAATGAAAGAGGCAACTCAGCACTACTCATCATGGAGCGAACCATATCCAATAGTATACGATTCCTCCATTCCGATACACCGTTGTGCTGTGGTGTATAAGGAGGAGTAAGCTGAGAGAGAATACCATTGTCTTTTAAGTAATCTAGGAATTCCTTGCTTAAGTACTCCCCTCCCCTATCCGATCGGAGGATCTTGATACTTTTGCCAGTCTGGTTCTCTACTTCGTTTCTGAATTCCTTGAATTTCTTAAAAGCTTTAGATTTGTGTTTCATAAGATACACATATCCGAATCTAGAGAGATCGTCAGTGAATGCGATGAAGTATGAGAACCCACCCCTTGCATGTATAGACATTGGACCACATACATCACTATGTATGAGTCCCAAGAGCTCTGCTGCCCTTTCTCCATGTCCAGTGAACGGAGATTTGGTCATCTTTCCTTTGAGACAAGACTGACAAGTTTCATAAGATGAAAACTCGAATGTATCCAAGAGTCCATCTTTATGCAACTTACTTAGTCTTTTCTCTCCGATATGACCAAGTCTACAATGCCATAAGTAGGATTCGTTCGTATCTGAACTCTTCCTCTTGCGTGTGTTTTGTACATTGAGAACTGTATTCTGATTTAGAACGTAGATACCATTACACAGTGTACCTTCTGCAACCAGTACCTTATGAAGGTAGATGTTCATGATATTTCTATCAAGAACAAAGTTATATCCATCTTTATCGAGTAAAGAAACTGATATGATGTTGCAAACCATGGAAGGTACATAGTAGCAATCGTTCAAAATCATAGTATTGCCATTTGGCAACACTAGGTGATATTCACCGACGGCTGCAGCATTAACTTGTGCTCCGTTCGCTACTCTGAGCGACATATCACCAGGTACAACTCTCCTACTTTTTCTCAGTCCCTGCAATAGATTACAGATATGAGATCCTGAACCGGTATCAAGTACCCAGGAGGTAGGGCTGACCGTAAAGCAGTTCTCAATTACAAGAACACCTGAAGTAGATGCAAAACTATGCTTCTTCTTCAACTGGGTATCCTTGGAATCCATACAATCCTCTTTCCCTTGCTCATATTTATGACTGTTGTCATAAGTTAGAGCCGAACCAACGTTCCCCAGCCCCGAATAAGAATTCGGATCGGCCAAGCGATACATTTTATTATCTTGATTAGGGCGTGAAATGGTTGCTACCTGGAAAGAGAGAAAAGAAACACTCAGCGTGCGCTCTTGCAAGATTAGATTGGTTTAATTATTTATCTAACCAGGATGGCTCCCACTGTTTCCTCAAATTCTTCTTCAAACCCTAAAAGAAGAACTAGTCAGGATTAATCGCACGTTACAATACTTGCTTAACCTTTCAGCCAGGCTGGTGTTGGTACTTTGAGAGAGGTTTTCCAACGCTTTTGCGAAGTTCCTTAATTAAATAACCTCTTTTCCCTAGAGGCGTAGCCCCACTAACACCGTTCTAGACACCTACTTGGTTTATAGCATTGATTGCTGAATGAAATGTTCTCCCGAGAGTAATCCAACTCATCGGTGGGATCGGGATCCAACTATCATTGTGCGATGACCAAGATGAATCCACTCTAGGCCCCACACTCCAGAAGGTATCCTAAATCTGCAAGTTTCAGTTTCTTTAGAAACTCACGATGTGGATTTTTGCCCCTAGGACCCAAGTGACCTTGACACAGTCAACAAATCAAAGAGTCCTACTCAAGTTCAACCCGTCATTATCTTGATTGCATTAAACCCACCCGCATAACCCTTGACACAGTCAACAAGGTTACACGACGGTCCTAACCAATCACATTATATCCAGCAGATAAGCAATACTCAGCTACCGTTCACTGCGCCTTGACACAGTCAAAAAACACAGCACGAATACTAAGTATAACTTATAAGAAATGACGGAGGGCTACGGCTGGGTTTTTGGCAAAAAACCCGTTAAGGTGATGAACTTGATATCGTTGAAGGAACCTGATAACCTTTTTGAAAATATAGTGGCGAAAACTTTTGCTAAAGAGGTCACTCCCTATGAAGGGATCTCGGCTCTTTCCTCGTCGAATGAGGTGCAGGATATTCCAAACTGAATACCTCGATGCAAAGCAAAAATAATCGACTATTGTGAAGTTATTATCCTGACGCAAACTTTTGTCCAAGGGGTCACTCCCGATAAAGGGATCTCGGCCCTTGCCTCGTCGAATGAGGTGCTGGGCATTCATAACCGAATACCTCTGTGCAAAACAAAAGAGAACGTCCTTGCAATAACAGCCTTTTGAAAATTGTTCCAACAACATCTTTTTGGTTTATTTTCTTTGCATTAATATAATGCGTCCCATCAATTAATCCTACCATTGCAGAAAACAACGAAAATATGACGTACGCTTATGCCATCCGCATTCGCCACGGGGCCCCGTCATTACCCGTTAGGTTACTTAACTAACGACAGAGCGGGGGCTGGACTAGCGCGGATGCAAAACATAAGCAACGCCTACTAGATATCATATATAGATATGTACATTCGTCAGACACAATGATATCCATTCCAGATCACAGATGAACACATTGGATATGCTAGGAATACGCGTTTCGTTCGAGCCTGCAACGAAAGAAGGATTGCACGGTCGCGATGAATAGCCAAACCCCACCCTAGACCCCTACGGGTGCGGCAAACTATCCGCCAAATACCCGAAGTGAAGCAGCCTCCTTCAACAATGTGAGTAGGCCACTCAGCACTTCAACATACCCGGTAGTTTGTGCACCCCACATTGGGTCTATCCTAGGAGCAAAAAACAGTAAAATAAATAATATATAATGGCGGCTACAAGCTCATCCCGGATGTGCGGCCATAAAAATAATATTACATCAGTTTACATATTACATCAAATAAAAGATAAAGAAACACTCATCTCACAAAACCCCGGCTATTCATCCGCGACAATCCAACAAGTTCATATACACAATCCAACAACAGTACAGATCACAGATATGCACAACCCCACTAATCGATGTATAGCGATTAGTCGACGTTCAGTGCATATATCACATCACAGATATAACCAAATAGCTAAAGTTTATAGAACTTCGATCAAAATACTATTTTGTAACTACCCCAAACATAACATTGTTCTCTGGAAAATCTGGGCAGAAACAAAACATCTTAAAAATCACAAAACCATAACAGAGAACCCCTGGAAAAATTTGGTGCGCTTCCGAGTCAACTCGGCCGCGGAGCCGCGGCGGATCGCTTGGATCGGCCGCGGATCCACGGTCATCTGAGTGACTCGGGCGCCCAAATTTCTGCAGTTTTCTCAAAAAACCCTACTTGTATTTTTCATGTCAGTTAAAATATTTTTAGGCTTGTTTTGAAAATCGACAGAAAATACAATTTTTCGGTGTGTTTTCGGGATTTTTTCCGGATCGAAGTTCTAAACACTTTGCTAACGGTTAGTTGTTGCTTAGCTAGGCTCTGACACCACTGTTAGGTCCACGTTACCCACCCCGGTTCTTTCGGGGATGCGGTGTTAGTTATATGTATGCCCTAGAGGCCATTACTGTACATAAGATGTATATTGTAGTGGATGCTGGGACATATATAGGGAGGACTTTCTTGCTCGACATGATAGTATGCTATCTGGTTGCACTTTACCTTAACGTGTATGCTGATTGTTTCTCTATTACATGTTGGTAAAGCCCTTAGGATGTGTACTTGACTACCTGGACTATGATAAGGATCATACCAGTGGGGACATGGTAGTCTATAAGTACATCCTTCAAGGTCCCTAGTCGTGGGTGTATCGAGACGGGGCATCGATATACCAGAGTAGACTAGCGTATACCTTCTCGACCCATTCAGATGGGCGATGGATGATCCCATATCCATTGGTGTTTGACATCAGAGATGATATACGGGTGCTCAGTAGAGACTGGGTACACTGGACGGACTCGCCGAGAACTCCCAGATGGTATTATACCTTACGTCAGATGGCAGTTCTCTGGTGACACTGGTACAGAGTAGTCTGTTGACCCGAGATCGTCATAGAGTCTTGTGTGGTTCCCACTGTGCTTTGATTTCCATCTTACCACGTCCAAGAGGGCGTGCAAAACGGTGGTTTTTGGGTACAGTCCCGAGTCACATGGAGGCAATGAGCGATAGGAGGGGATTCGTCTCTCCCGGTATAGGGAGTTGATGTTGCGCTGTGTTCGATTAGCTATAACCGGAAATCCCTGGCCAGGGTTGCTGAGATATACTGGTAAGTGTTACCAGTAGTTTCTCGAACTGTTATAGACCTCATATCGACACGACTTATCGAGCTATTGGGGTCTGACGTTTACCACCCCTAGGCGAGATTTGCGACATATCAGACGAACAGACCGGACTGTACGGTAGTGTTACTGGTTGGATTCACTGAAGTGTGAGCGGGCTTGCTCGTCGATCTTCTGATCGCTCAATACCCGGGTGGCCGTTACGTTTAGCAGACCGCTTGCTGATTGTGGGTGTTTGATATGATCATCACCTGCTGCCGGCGTATTGACGAGTCTTTAGAGTCCTACACAGAGGTTTCCTGGCTCAAGCAAAACGAAATAGGAGCGCATATGAGATATGTGCGGGACCGAGAATAATACCAGTATGTGATACTGTATTCGATTCTCGCGATTTGTAACATTGATCGGTTATATGTGTTATAGCCGGGTTATCGGATCAAGTGTTGATTCGATAAGTTGTTACTATTGATATTAGTAGGTTATATGCGATATGACCGGGTCGTTAAATCAAGTGTTGATTTAGTGATTTAATGTATAATTATATATTTGATATATCACTTTACATTAACTAATATAGGTTCACTTAAATGGATTTTCTCACTTGAAGTTCACAAGTTGTATATGTGATATACTTTTGTGCACTTAATTGTATCATGTTTGATGATACATGTTAACTTGGTTAAGTGTAAAGATTAAACCATGGTTAAGTTAATGATTAGGGTTTTGATTATCTTATTTATTTATTTATTTATTTATTTATTTGCTTTGGAAAAGATAAAGAAAGAATGGTGGCTTTGTTTGTTTGTTTGTTGAAGATTCATGAAGCTTTGACTTAGTCACCATTCTTGTCTTCATACTTAATCCTAACCATTTAAAAAAACCATGGTCTATTCTCTACACTTAACTAGGGTTATGTTATGATAAGTATTCATTTCATTTATCCTTTTTGAATATACTTATCATAATATTATCTTCTTCTTCTTCTTCTTCATCTTCAAAGAAGAAAAGCTTGCCTCATCAATGGCAAGTGATGAAATCATGTGAGAAATCCAATTCTAAAGTGAACCCACTTCCTATTTCTTCATCCTCTACCTCTTGCCAAGTAGTATAGGGTGTTTCCTTCACAAGTTTTCAAGGCTTGGTGAAGGTGGAGCTTGATCTAGTGATGCCTCGACGTAGATCATCTTCGGCATCGTCGTCGATGACCTAGCCCGCTTTTTCTCCGATGAAGCCGATGCAAGAGCCATGGTTCGATTTGGAAAGCGGAGAGGACTTCATCATGGAGCTATGGAGGTGGAGAAATGGATCTACAAAGGTTGTATTTCAGTTCTTTTAGTTTAGTTGTAAACTAGTTTCTTTTTCGCCTAAAAATCTAGTTAACGATCTAGTCTAGGGTTTCTCGGCACCGTTAAATTTCAAATTGGCATGGTTGATGCCTTGTGAGACCTCTTGAGAGTGCCTAGGAACCCTACAGTGGTATCAGAGCCTAGCTAGATCCTTAGGCGAAGTCTAGACGATGTTTGAAACCCGATCGAACCCGAAACCCTAACTTTTTTATGCTCTCTGGACTTTTTCTAAAAACTGGGTTTTTTCCACATTAAAAATGCTTAAAAAATTCAGCAGGGAATTATAAGAATTACGGTGAAAAATTTAACACATGAACAGTACAAACCGCGGCGGAACCGCGGCAGAAGCCTGGCTTCTGCGGCGGAACCGCGGCAGAAGCCTGGCTTCTGCGGCGGAACCGCGGCAGAAGCCTGGCTTCTGCGGCGGTTCTGCGGCATGATGATGACGTCATACTCTCCTTTTTGCACAGTAATTCCTATTTTCTGGTTCTGAATTTTATGGGAATTTTTAATATTTATTCAAGAGTTGAATTTTCTGGGGTTGTTTTGGGGATTCGATGAATCGATCGGATTATTTAAACTTTGTCTATTTGGCTTTCCGGATATTTTTTGAATATGTTAAAATTCGACCGGATATAAATACCCAATTTTTCCCCTGCCGGAAAATTTCCAAGTGTTGGATCTTTCCGTAGTTTAACGACGTTCTAAGTAGTGCAAGTAACGCAATGGACCCTCTAGAAGACAACAAACCTTAACTCGATTATGTGACCGTCTCGAACTGCCCTTTGAACCTTAGGGTTTGGGGCAGTACGGCGTGCCACATGTGAGGCGTTGGCTTGACCCTTCTACGGCTGGACCGTTGGTACTGAGGCACGAAATGAATGTTTTTAAACTTATTTCATGTGTTGAGCTGTATCGGGAAAACTTGGGTGTTCGACAGTTCGATCGGAAAGTTTAACATTTTCTGTTTATCTGGAATGTGATACAACAATTGGAATTCACAACTAGTTATGAGATAACTGAATGAATGTTATAAACATAGCAGTTTAGTCTCACTTGATCGGTTGCCACGGAATTTTGATGTGATCAAAAGTCCGTCGCAATCACGTAGCGTACGCGGATACTCGCCGGATAAACTTAATAGACTGCTACACCCCATAGCCCCGACCAAGTGACTGAAGGAGAACCCCGTCACCGAAAGCATCCGTTCGGGTGCTCGCGGCAGCGGTGTTCCGCCTTGGTGCACTTCGTCGATGGCATCGGGGGTGCGGCCGTCTACTGAAGTTTGCGACGAGCATTCGATCAGTATTTTCGGGAATCTTGTTGAATTGCCCGACTTTATATTGAAAAGAGTTTTCGATAATTGAGACAAAAATGCGGGGTTTATAATTGTTAGGCATGTGATGTCTAAGTAATTCATTTGATTAGGCATGCGATGTCTAAAGAGGTTGCGGATTCCAACTGTTGTAGTTTTACACTTTCTTTTCTGTGACCGTAAGTGTAATATGTGATATCGCCGGTTTCGTTTGCTATATGTCAACGACAATTGGGATGCGCATATTTACTTACGTTGATGACATGTGATGTTATATGTTGCTGGATATGTTATATTGGATCGTCGTGTTCGAATAGCCGGGGGTTTTTATGTGAGATGAGTGTTTTTCATTTTCATTCATGTAAAAACTTGTATGTAATATTCTTTTATTGCGGCACTTCCAGGTTGCGGAAGATGTCACCCTTTGTATATTATTTACTTTTCCGCACTAGGATAGACCCAAGGAGGAGGGCACAAGTAACCGGGTTCTGGAGTCCAGTGGGAGACCAACTCGAAGAGTCGAGTCCGGGTCTCCTAACTCTAGAATTGGTAGGGTTGCTTGCCGCTCTCATAGGGGTCTAGGGGTGTGGGTTTTGGCTATTCATCGCGACCGTGGAATCCGTGTTTTATACTGGCTCGTATTGAAAACACGGACGTCCTAGTATATCCAATATTTCATATGATTCTTCTGCTGCGATATCTGTGATGTGATCATGTGATGTTCTGTGATAGATACAGTATATAGTATATATGATATATTATATAGACGTTACTTATGTTTTACACCCGCGCTAGCCCTGCCCCGCTCTGTCGTTAGTTACCTAACCTAACGGTGCACGAGGGGACATCGAGGCGAATGCGGATGGCATAAGTGTACGTCGTATTTATCAGTGATGTTTAGGTACTTAAATGATGGGACTTCATTAATGAGATTAATGAAATAAAAGAAACCTAAGATGTTGTAGAATCGAATTTCAAAATAAAACAGGTAGCTACAGTTCTTGCTTTGCACAGCGGTATATATGATATATCCTGCACCTTATTCGATAAGGAAAGGACCGAGATCCCTTCACCGGGAGTGACTCCTTTAGCAATAACTGGCAGATGCTATAACCCTCGGTTTGTCTTTTGATGCTTTTAAGAGTTTCTGCTTTGCACAGTGATATATATGATATATCCAGCACCTCATTCGACGAGGAAAGGACCGACGATCCCTTCACCGGGAGTGACTCCTTTAGCAAAACTAGAAAAGCCTCAAAAACAATCCATTTTAAAATTCATTCGATCCTACAACGATATCATGTTCATTACGCAATAGGTTTTCAGAAAAACCTGTCGTAGCCCTCCGTCATTTCAGATAAGTCCTACTTAGTATTCGTGCTGCGTTTGTTGGCCTCCGTCAAGGCGCAGTGTGCGGTAGCTAACCAGTATTTATCTGCTTATGCATATGATGCAGATTGAGTTAGGGTAGTCGTGCGACCTTGTTAGCCTCCGTCAAGGGTCGTGCGGGTGGGTTTGATTCAATCAAGAAATGACGGGTTGAACTTGACTAGTAGCCTATGGTTTGTTGGCCTCCGTCAAGGTCATAGGGTGCTAGGGGCAAAATATTATCGGGAATTTCAAGTGTTGAAATTTGCAATGAGATTGCATACCTTCTATGAGATAGTTGGATCCCGATACCCGCTGCGAGTAATTGTTACTCCTGGGAGAGTTTTACACATTACAATTAGCCGATCAAGTAGGTGTCTAGAAAGGTGTCAACGGGGTTACGCCTCTGGGAAAACGAGGTTTACATTAATTAGGTTCGTGCGAAAGCACGGGGGACCTCCCTCAAAATACCGACACTAGCCTGGCTGAAAGATTGGCGAACTTGTAGTGTGTAATTAATCCCGGCTAGTCTTTCCTTTTAGGGTTTGAAGGAAGATTTGATAAAAAGCAGTGGGAGCCATCCTGATTAGATAAATTAATAACCAATCTATTCTTGCAAGAGCGCACGCTGAGTGTTTTCTTCTCTCTCTCTCCTGGTAGCGACCATATCACGCCTTAATCAAGATAATAATACGGATAAATTGACCGAACCCGCTTGTTATACTGAGCTGGGGAACGTTGGTCCCGCTCCAACTTATAATTGTTATAAGACAGAGCAAGGAAATTGGGGAATACCAGATTTCCCGTGCCGCCCAAACGAAGAGAGTGCATGCTGATGCATCATCTTCGGGTGTGTTCATTACAAAGAACTGTTTCTCAGTATCCTCCGCATCCTAGGTATATGATACCGGATCAGGATCCCAGATATGTAATCTGTTACATAGGGCTGCAAAAAGGGTAGAAAAACTGAGAACGGGTGATAAGTTTCATGAGGCAGAAAACGGGGCAAGAGTTGCAGCCAAGTCTGTCGGTCACTGTCACCCTGTATTACCAATACATTGATTCTGAACAAATGCTATTAGATACCGAACCTGATATACAAAATCATATCAGTCTCTTTATTAGTAAAGAAATGATAAAATTTTGTATTGTTGGATAATGTTTTGAACATTTCCTATATCAAAAGTTGATCGGTTCAGGCACGTTATCTAAAAGCATTGATGTTCTAAATCAAACTACAGTTCTTTAGTA
This sequence comes from Agapanthus africanus, assembly GCA_030015575.1. NCBI lineage: Eukaryota > Viridiplantae > Streptophyta > Magnoliopsida > Asparagales > Amaryllidaceae > Agapanthus > Agapanthus africanus. The sequence continues at coordinate 275,175,456 of JASDDO010000012.1, forward strand.
TATGGAACACACACAAGAAGAAGAGTTCAGAAATGAACGAATCCTTCTTGAGGCTTTGTAGACTAGGTCATATCAATGCGACCCGACTAGCTAAGTTACATTTAGATGCATATTTAAATCAGTTTGAATTTACATCTTATGAAAACTTGCCAGTCATGTCACAGAGATAAGATGACCATAGCTCTGTTTATTGGAAACAGAGAAAGAGTTAGTAAACTCTTGGGATGATACATATTGATGTATGTAGGTCCCCTGTCTACACATGCCAAGACCGGTTCTTTGTACTTCATTACATTCTCTGATAATCTCTCAAGATTCAGACATATGTTCCTGTTGAAACACAAGTCCGAACCTTATGAGATATTCACAGAATATAAGTTAGAAGTAGAGAACCAATACGGGTATAAGTATTATGTCCTTTGATGAGATCGAGGAGGAGAATACTTGTGCATGGAATTCCTGGACTATTCTAAAGGAGAAAGAGATTCTCCCTCAGCATTACTCCTCCGTATACACCATAGCACGATGGTATATCGGGGCAGAGCAATCACACCCTATATGATAAGGTGTGCTCTATGATGAGTACTACTGAGTCACCTATTTCCTTTTTGGGAGTTATGCACTTGGGAAGTTGCATACCTATTGAATAGTGTTCCGATCAAATCAATTGCCTACCACTTCATATGTGATATGGAAAAGGAAGAGCCCATATCTTAAGTTAGTTAAGATTTGGGGTTGACCGGCCTATGTCTAAAAGCAAAATCCAGACAAGCTCGAGGCAAGGTCTGTTATGTAGAACTGGAAATGTTCCAGCTATACAAAATGCAGCTGATGATTTGACAGAACCAAAGGATTCAATAGAATTCAATGAACCCCAGCCACTCCGCCGATCTAGTAGGGTTCCTCACCCACCTGAGAGTTACTACGGTTTCTCCGTGAAAGTGGGAGCGAGGATTGCATCATGAGATGATGACCCAACTAGTTTCGATCTGGCCATCAGGAGTAAGACTCTGTAAGAATGGCTGGATGCTTAGTGATCTGAGATGGAATCCATGTACACCAACAAAGTATGGACTTTGGTTGCTATATCTGAAGGGTTAAATCCCCATCAGGAGCAAGTAAATCTTGAGAAGATTACTTGGTGTAGATGGAAAAGTTGAGACTTTCAAAGCTAGACTTGTTAAAGGTTTTCGTCATCGACCAGGCGTGGATAATGATGAAACCTTTTCCAGTACCTATGCTTAAGTCCATCCAGATCCTACTTGCCACGGCTACATACCATGACTACGATATCTGGTGGTTGGGTGCCATGACTGCTTTTCTAAATAATGATTTAGAAGAGAACGTCTATAAGTACACAGCCAGAGGGATTCGTAGACGGTGGGAGCAGCGGAAACGTGTGCAAGATGTTTTATATGATAAAGCAGGCATCGCGGAGTTGGAACGTCTGTTTTGATGAAGAAGTCAAACAGTTTGACATCATCAAAATGGTAGATGAACCTTGTATAAACAAAAAGGTAGTAGGGAGTATGGTGGTGATCCTCGTAGAGTACGTGGATGACATACTCTTGATAAGAAAGGAGTTTCTTATGCTACGCTCGATCAATCTCCGTTTATCACAAAGATTCTCCGTATAGGATCAAAGTGATACCTACTAAATCCTGGATTTTGGATCTATGAGATAGATCTAATTGGATGTTAGGATACTCACTAATCGTAGTGAGATGGTATCAGTTGATCCTGGGGAGAATCACTGGAAGGGTTCCAGGGTGATAAAGACGACTGAATGTCAGTCACAGGCATTGTCTTTACCCTCAGTAAAGGGACGGTATGTTGGAAGAGCTCCAAGTTAAATACCGTGGCATATTAGAAGATAAAGGCACGATACATCGCTACTTAAGATGCTACCAAAGAGGATGTTTGGGTGTATATTAGTTCATGAGAAAAACTAAGTTCCTCCCATTGTGTGACAATGGAGTTGTGGCTTATGCCAAGGAACGTCCGTCCCATCAGTGATCCAGACATATTCTAAGGCAGTGTCACCTGATCATGGAGATGGTTGATCTCTAGGGTGATCAAGGTTAGGAGAGTAGACTCAGAGGATAACACGGCGGATCCACTCACGAAGGCCTATTCCCAGAGAGAGACTTTTATGGGATGGTTAAGTATGAGATACTACAACCACTGCTACAGATGGCCCTAGTGCAAGTGGGAGATTGTTAGTTATATGTATGCCCTAGAAGCCATTACTGTACATAGGATGTATATTGTAGTGGATGTTGGGACATATATAGGGAGGACTTTCTTGCTCGATATGATAGTATGCTATCTGGTTGCACTTTACCTTAACGTGTATGCTGATTGTTTCTCTATTACATGTTGGTAAAGCCCTTAGGATGTGTACTTGACTACCTGGACTATGATAAGGATCATACCAGTGGGGACATGGTAGTCTATAAGTACATCCTTCAAGGTCCCTAGTCGTGGGTGTATCGAGACGGGGCATCGATATACCAGAGTAGACTAGCGTATACCTTCTCGACCCATACAGATGGGCGATGGATGATCCCATATCCATTGGTGTTTGACATCAGAGATGATATACGGGTGCTCAGTAGAGACTGGGTACACTGGACGGACTCGCCGAGAACTCCCAGATGGTATTATACCTTACGTCAGATGGCAGTTCTCTGGTGACACTGGTACAGAGTATTCTGTTGACCCGAGATCGTCATAGAGTCTTGTGTGGTTCCCACTGTGCTTTGATTTCCATCTTACCACGTCCAAGAGGGCGTGCAAAACGGTGGTTTTTTGGTACAGTCCCGAGTCACATGGAGGCAATGAGCGATAGGAGGGGATTCGTCTCTCCCGGTATAGGGAGTTGATGTTGCGCTGTGTTCGATTGGCTATAACCGGAAATCCCTGGCCAGGGTTGCTGAGATATACTGGTAAGTGTTACCAGTAGTTTCTCGAACTGTTATAGACCTCATATCGACACGACTTATCGAGCTATTGGGGTCTGATGTTTACCACCCCTAGGCGAGATATGCGACATATCAGACGAACAGACCGGACTGTACGGTAGTGTTACTGGTTGGATTCACTGGAGTGTGAGTGGGCTTGCTCGTCGATCTTCTGATCGCTCAATACCCGGGTGGCCGTTACGTTTAGCAGACCGCTTGCGGCTTGTGGGTGTTTGATATGATCATCACCTGCTGCCGGCGTATTGACGAGTCTTTAGAGTCCTACACAGAGGTTTCCTGGCTCAAGCAAAACGAAATAGGAGCGCATATGAGATATGTGCGGGACCGAGAATAATACCAGTATGTGATACTGTATTCGATTCTCGCGATTTGTAACATTGATCGGTTCCATGCGTTATAGCCGAGTTATCGGATCAAGTGTTGATTCGATAAGTTGTTACTATTGATATTAGTCGGTTATATGCGATATGACCGGGTCGTTAAATCAAGTGTTGATTTAGTGATTTAATGTATAATTATATATTTGATATATCACTTTACATTGACTAATATAGGTTCACTTAAATGGATTTTCTCACTTGAAGTTCACAAGTTGTATATGTGATATACTTTTGTGCACTTAATTGTATCATGTTTGATGATACATGTTAACTTGGTTAAGTGTAAAGATTAAACCATGGTTAAGTTAATGATTAGGGTTTTGATTATCTTATTTATTTATTTATTTATTTATTTATTTATTTATTTATTTGTTTTGGAAAAGATAAAGAAAGAATGGTGGCTTTGTTTGTTTGTTTGTTTGTTGAAGATTCATGAAGCTTTGACTTAGTCACCATTCTTGTCTTCATACTTAACCCTAACCATTTAAACAAACCATGGTCTATTCTCTACACTTAACTAGGGTTATGTTATGATAAGTACTCATTTCATTTATCCTTTTTGAATATACTTATCATAATATTATCTTCTTCTTCTTCATCTTCAAAGAAGAAAAGCTTGCCTCATCAATGGCAAGTGATGAAATCATGTGAGAAATCCAATTCTAAAGTGAACCCACTTCCTATTTCTTCATCCTCTACCTCTTGCCAAGTAGTATAGGGTGTTTCCTTCACAAGTTTTCAAGGCTTGGTGAAGGTGGAGCTTGATCTAGTGATGCCTAGACGTAGATCATTTTCAGCATCGTCGTCGATGACCTAGCCCGCTTTTTCTCCGATGAAGCCGATGCAAGAGTCATGGTTCGATTTGGAAAGCGGAGAGGACTTCATCATGGAGCTATGGAGGTGGAGAAACGGATCTACAAAGGTTGTATTTCCGTTCTTTTAGTTTAGTTGTAAACTAGTTTCTTTTTCGCCTAAAAATCTAGTTAACGATCTAGGCTAGGGTTTCTCGGCACCGTTAAATTTCAAATTGGCATGGTTGATGCCTTGTGAGACCTCTTGAGAGTGCCTAGGAACCCTACATGCGGAATAGGTAAAATTCAAATTTTTCCTCAAAAGGTAACATGGACCATCCATGAAGGATCTTTGCTAAACAAAAACTAACTAAAAAACTACAAGTTCTAGTAACTATGTAGAATGGTTATACCTAGGTCTTGAACTCCTTCTCATCTTTTGGTGGTTCTCCTCCTTACTTGCTCCTTGTAGTGGCTTGAACGGCTCCTCCTCGTCATCTCATCTTTGCCGTAGATGGATCCACCCGAGGGCCTCGAACTTGAGCTCCTATCTCAACCTAGAGATAACTAAGGTGCTTGGTTTGCTAAACCTAGAACCTTAGAATGAGTAGAGAAGAGTTATGGTGGTTTTGTCTCAAAGGTTCATGATTTCCAACTCATTGAACACTTGAACCTTGAGAGAGGAAGAGGGAGAGCTTTCTTTCTAAGAGAGAGAAAGAATATGATAGAATGAGCTCTCATATTGCAACCATGCTCACTAAAGCAAGAATAATGATGATGATAATAATAATTAAGAATTGTGATGGTTAGTTTCAATGACCATTATCATTTCATGCATTTAATGCATTTTGTAAAGAACAACAAGTAAACAAAAGTCATATGAAATGATGATGGTCAACAAGTCCACAATGGTCAACCGGTCAACAAAGTCAACAAGTCAACAAAAGTCAAATGTTCAACTCAACCATGACATAATAATTCTTAATTAATATTATTAATCATATTTCTCATTCTCATTAGGGTTTAGAAAAAGTCAACGGTCAACCAGTCAACCAAAGTCAAATGGTCAACAACCCTAATGAGAATCCTCTGCCTCTGTCAACTGTGCATACACACCCGCATTCGTGTTCCGAGGAACACAAATACACTGAGACAAAACCAATCCCAAAACGAATACTAGGATGTGGCTTAAACCAAAGCCTGCTAGTAATAACTGCCCGGACACCAAACGTGCACAAGTGAGCGGATGTGAACGAACCCCGTCGCAAAACCATGCGACCTCTACTCTGTTTTGCCCAAAGGCGAGTAACCCTCTGTGTGGGACTCTAAAGGATCGACACTACGCTGGAAGTGGGTTTAACCACAGGCCGCAAGCGGTACTAGCTGTACGTAACGGTCCCCAGGTAGATGCCGACAAGAAGACTGATGAGGTGAACCCATCCGAACTCCTACTGAGCCTGAATGTGACAATCTCCGTATAGTCCGGTCTGTTCGTCTGAGAGTATCGCATGGCGGGCCTAGGGGCGGAAAACGTCAGTCCCTAATAGCGGTACAAGTCGTGTCGGAGTGTAGCCCAAAACACCCTGAGAAACTACTGGTAACACTACCAGCAAATATCGCTTAACCTGGCCAGGGACGACTTTGTGTAATGGCTCTCCTAGACACAGCGCGATATCAACTCCCAATACCGGGAGAGACGAATCCTGTCTAACCGTCACTGCCTCCAAGTGCTTCGGGACTGCACCCAACTACAACTTGTTTGCACGACTCAGTAGAGCCGTGGTAGGGTAGTAATCTAAGAACAGTGGGAACACACTCGAGGCGAAGTGACAGTGTCAAGTCAGCGGACTAAGCTGTACTCATGTCACCTGGGAACTGTTAACTGACGATAGGTATAATACCAACCAACAGTTCCCGACGAGTCATGTCCAGTGTACTCGTAACCTAATGAGCACCTGCATACTATCTCCAGTACGACGTACTGATGGCTGTAGGACAGACCATCTCCCCTGCTGGGACGAGAAGCGTGTGCACCAGTCTACTCTGGAGTATCGATGCCCTGTCTCGATAATCCTACGACCAGGGACCAAAATAAGGATGTGCTTATAGACTACCCAGCCCCCACTAGTGTGATCGCCATCACAATGCCGGTAGTCAAGCAAAGATCCTAAGGGCTCCATCAATATGTATTAGCGATATGTTAAAAGAAACATATACACATATTAAGATAGAAACAAACCAAGTAGCATACTACTATATCGAGCAAGACTGTCGTAAACCCGTATATATAAACCAAGCCTCCAAAATGTATTATACAAACTAGTCCTATACAATAATGGCCTCTAGGGCATACATATCTAACAGGCTATTCATCACGACCGTGGAATCCATGTTTTATACAGGCTCAAAATAAAACACAGACTTCCCAGTATATCTAATATTTCATATATTTGTTCTGCTGCGATATCTGTGATGTGATCATTTGATATGTTGATATAGATACTGTATATACTATATATGATATATTATATAGACATTGCTTATGTTTTACACCCGCGCTAGCACAGCCCCGCTCTGCCGTTAGTTACCTAACCTAACGGTGCACGAGGGGACATCGAGGCGAATGCGGATGGCATAAGTGTACGTTGTATTTATCTGTGATGTTTAGGTAACTTAAATGATGGAACTTCATTAATGAGATTAATGAAAGAAAAGAAACCTAAAGATGTTGTGGAATCGAATTTTCAAAAACAGGTAGCTCTAGTTGTTGCTTTGCATAGCGGTATTCCTTGTAGAATATCCAGCACCTTATTCGATAAGGAAAAAGTCGAGATCCCTTCACAGGGAGTGACCACTTTAGCAATAACTGGCAGATGCTACAACCCTCGGTTTCGTCTTTTGATTGCTTTTCTAGTTCTTGCTTTGCATAGTGGTATTGTGAATATCTTGCACCTCATTCGACGAGGAAAGAGCCGAGATCCCTTCACCGGGAGTGACCTCTTTAGCAAAACTAGCAAAGGCCTCAAAAACTCTCCATTTAAAATCATTTGATTCTACAACGCTATCAATTTCATTACGCAAAAGGTTCTTTGAAGAACCTGTCGTAGCCCTCCGTCATTTGAGATAAGTCCTACTTAGTATTCATACTACGTTTGTTGACCTCCGTCAAGGCGTAGTGTGCGGTAGCTGACTAGTATTTATATGCTTATGCATATGATGCAGATTAGATTAGGGTAGTCGTACGACCTTGTTGACCCCCGTCAAGGGTCATGCAGGTGGGTTTAATTCAATCAAGAAATGACGGGTTGAACTTGACTAGCAGCCTATGATTTGTTGACCTCCGTCAAAGTCATAGGACGTTAGGGGTAAAATATTATCTGGAATTTCAAGTGTTGAAATTTGCAATGAGATTGCATACCTTCTATGAGATAGTTGGATCCCGATACCCACTACGAGTAAAAGTTACTCCTGGGAGAGCTTTACACAATACAATTAGCCGATCAAGTAGGTATCTAGAAAGGTGTCAACGGGGTTACGCCCCTGGGAAAACGAGGTTTACTTTAATTAGGTCTGTGCAAAAGCATGGGGAACCTCCCTCAAAGTACCGGCACTGGCCTGGGTGAAAGATTGGCGAACTTGTAGGGTGTAATTAATCCCGGCTAGTCTTTTCTTTTAGGGTTTGAAGGAAGATTTGATAAAAACAATGGGAGCCATCCTGATTAGATAAAATAATAACCAATCTAATCTTGCAAGAGCATACGCTGAGTGTTTTCTTCTCTCTCTCTCCAGGTAGCGATCATGTCATGCCTTAATCAAGATAATCATATGGATATATTGACCGAACCCGCTTGTTATACTGTGCTGGGGAACGTTGGTCCCGCTCCAACTTATAATTGTTATAAGACCGAGCAGGAAATAGGGGATTACCAGGATTCCCGTGTCGCCCAAATGAAGAAAGTGCATGATGATGCATCTTCTTCGGGTGAGTTCATTACCGAGAACTGTTTTTCAGTATCCTCTACGTCCTGGGTATGTGATACTGGATCAGGATCCCACATATGTAATTTGTTACATGGGCTGCAGATAGGTAGAGAACTGGGAATGGGTGATAAGTTTCAAGAGTTGGAAACGATGCAATTGTTGCAGCCAAGGTATTGGCAGTTATCACCCTGTATTACCAAATACATTGATTCTGAACGAATGTTATTAAATACCGAACCTGATATACAACATCATATCAGTCTCTTTATTCAGTAAAGAAGGATATAATTTTGTATAGTTGGATAATGTTTTGAACATTTCCTATATCAAAAGTTGATCGGTCCAGGAACGTTATCTAAAAACATATACGTTCTAAATCAAACTACAGTTCTTAACGTACAAAACACACACAAGAGGAATAGTTCAGAAATGAACGAATCCTTCTTGAGGCATTGTAGACTAGGTCATAGTAGTGCGACCCGACTAGCTAAGTTACATTAAAATGCATATTTAAATCAGTTTGAATTTACATCTTATGAAACTTGTCAGTCATGTCACAAAGATAAAAAAATGACCATAGCTCCGTTTACTGGAAACAGAGAAAGAGTTAGTGAACTCTTGGGATTGATACATGATGATATATATAAGTCCAATGTCTACACATTCCAAGATTGGTTCTTTGTACTTCATTACATTCACTGATGATCTCTCATGATTCGGACATATGTTCCTGTTGAAACACAAGCCTGAAGCTTTTGAGAAACTCAATGAATATAAGTCAGAAGTAGAGAACCAAAACCGGTATAAGTATTATGTCCTTTGATGTGATCAGGGAGGAGAATACTTGTGCATGGAATTCCTGGACTATTCTAAAGGAGAATGAGATTCTCTCTCAGCATTACTCCTCCGTATACACCACGGCACAACGATGAATCGGGGTGGAGCAATTGCACCCTATTAGATATGATGCGCTCTATGATGAGTATTACTGAGTTGCTTATTTCCTTTTGAGTGTTATGCACTTGTGAAGCTGCGTACCTATTGAATCGCGTTCCAACCAAATCAGGTGCCTACCACTCCATATGCGATATGGTATGGAAAGAGCACATCTCTTAAGAAAAGTTAAGATTTGGGGTTGTCCGGCCTATGTCTAAAAGCAAAATCCGGACAAGCTCGAGGCAAGGTCAGTTTTGTGGAAGTTTGTTGGATATCCCAAGCATTCGCAAGGGAATATATTCTACCGCACCGAGGAACAAAAAGTGTTTTATTTCTCAGCATGGCACCTTTTTAGAAAAGGAATTTATTTTGGAAACAAATTTGTGGTCATGAGGTAGAACTGGAAGAAGTTCCAGCTATACAAACTACAGCTGATGATTTGGTAGAACCGGAGGATTCAATAGTTCCCAACGAACCTCAGCCTCTTCACCGATCTGGTAGGACTCCTCATCCACCTAAAAGATACTTCGGTTTCTCTATGATAGTAGGAGCGAGGATTGCATCATGAGATGATGACCCAACTAGTTTCGAGCAGACCATCAAGAGTGGGGACTCTGTAAGAATGGATGGATGCTATGCGATCTGAGATAGAATCCATGTACACCAAAAAAGTATGGACTTTGGTTGCTATATCTAAAGGGTTAAATCCCCATTTGGAGCAAGTATATCTTGAGAAGATTACTTGGTGTACATGGAAAAGTTGAGACTTTCAAAGCTAATACTCGTTGTAAAAGGTTCTCGTCATCGACCAGGTGTGGTTTAATGATGTAACATTTTCTCCAATGGCTATGCTTAAGTCCATCCGGATCCTACTTGCCACTGCTGCATACCATGACTACGATATCTGGCGGTTGGGTGTCATGACTGCTTTTCTAAATACTGATTTAGAAGATAGCGTCTATAAGTACATAGCCAGAGGGCTTCGTAGACAGTGGGAGTAGCGAAACGTGTGCAAGTTGCTTTATGGTATAAAGCAGGTATCACGGAGTTGGAATATCTGTTTTGATATAGTAGTCAAAGCGTTTGACTTCATCAAAATGGTAGATGAACCTTGTATATATAAAAAGGTAGTAGAGAGTAAGGTGGTCTTCCTCGTACTGTACGTAGATGGCATACTCTTGATAGGAAAGGAGTTTCCTAGACTACACTTGGTCAATCTCCTCTTATCACAAGGATTCTCCATATAGGATCAAGGTGATACCTCCTAGATCCAGGGTTTTGGATCTATGTGATAGATCTAAGTGGATTTTAGGATTCTCACTAATTGTAGTGAGATGGTATCAATCGATCCTGGGGAGAATCACTGGATACCTTCCAGGGTGATGAGGTCGACTGAATGTAAGTCACAGGCATTGTCTTTACCCTCAGTAGAGGGACGGTATGTTGGAAGAGTTCCAAGCTAAATACCGTGGCATACTAGACGATAAAGGCTAGATACATCGCTACCTAAGATGCTACCAAAGAGACAGTCTGGGTGTATATTAGTTCATGAGATGAACTTCGTTCCTACCATTGTGAGACAATGGAGTTGTGGATTATGCCGAGGAACGCCCGTCCCATCAGTGATCCAGAAATATTCTAAGGCAGTATCATCTGATCATGGAGATGGTTGATCTCCAGGGGATCGAGGTTGGGAGAGTAGACTCAGAGAACAACACGGCGGATCCACTCACAAAGGCCTTTTCCCAGAGAGAGACTTTTATGGGATGGTTGAGTATGTGATACTACAACCACTGCTATCAGATGGCCCTAGTGCAAGTGGGAGATTGTTAGTTATATGTATGCCCTAGAGGCCATTACTATACATGATATGTATATTGTAGTGGATGCTTGGACATATATAGGGAGGACTTTCTTGCTCGACATGATAGTATGTTGTATGGTTACTCTTTACCTTAACGTGTATACCGATTGTCTCTCTGTTACATGTTGGTAAAGCCCTTAGGATGTGTACTTGACTACCAGGACTATGATGCAGATCATACTAGTGGGGCCATGGTAGTCCATAAGTACATCCTTTAAGGTCCCTAGTCGTGGGTGTATCGAGACAGGGCATCGATATACCAGAGTAAACTAGCGTATAACTTCTCGACCCATATAGATGGGCGATGGATGATCCCATATCCTATTAGTGTATATGCCCTAGAGGCCATTACTGTATCATACTAGTTTGCATATTACTTAATGGAAGCTTGGGATATTCACCTTGTATTGACAATCTTACTCAATATAGTAGTATTCTACTTGGTTTGTTTCTGCTTTAATGTGTACATGTGTTTATTTTAATATATCACCTATACACATTAGTGGATCCCTTAGGATCTTTGCTTGATTACCAGCGTTGTGATGGCAGTCACACTAGTGGGGGCTGGGTAATCCACAAGCACATCCTTATGCAGGTCCCTAGTCGTAGGACTATCGAGACAGGGCATCGATACTCCGGAGTAGACTAGCGTATGCGCTTCTCATCCCAGTGTGGGAGACGGTATGTCCCACAGCCGTCAGTACGTCGTACTTGAGATAGTATGCGGGTGCTCGTTAGGTTACGAGTACACTGGACAGGACTCGTTGGGAACTGTTGGTTGGTACTATACCTATCGTCAGTTATCAGTTCCCAGGTGACATGAGTACAGCTTAGTCCGCTGACTTGACACTGCCACTTCGCCTCGAGTGTGTTCCCACTGTACTTTGATAACTACCCTACCACGGCTCAAAGGAGTCATGCAAATAGGTAGTAGTTGGGTGCAGTCCCGAAGCACTTGGAGGCAGTGACGGTTAGACAGGATTCGTCTCTCCCGGTATTGGGGGTTGACATCGCGCTGTGTCTAGGAGAGCCATTACACAAGTAGTCCCTGGCCAGGGCAAGCGAGATATACTAGTAGCTTTCCAGTGTTATCTCAGGGTGTTCTGGGCTACACTCCGACACGACTTGTACCGCTATTAGGGGACTGACGTTTACCACCTCCTAGGCCTGCCATGCGATGTTATCAGACGAACAGACCGGACTGTATGGACATTGTCACATTCAGGCTCAGTAGGAGTTCAGATGGGTTTCACCTCGTCAGTCTTCTTGTCGGCATCTACCTGGGGACCGTTACGCACAGCTAGTGCCGCTTGCGGTCTGTGGTTAAACCCACTGCCAGCGTAGTGTCGAGTCTTTAGAGTCCCACACAGAAAGCTATTCGCCTTTAGGCAAAAGAGTAGAGGTCGCATGGTTTTGCGACAGGGTTCGGTCACATCCGTGCACTAGTGCACGTTTAGTGTCCGGACAGTTAACACTAGCGGGCTTTGGTTTAAACCAGATCCTAGTGTATGTTTTGGGATTGGTTTTATCTCGTTTGTATTCGTGTTCCTCTGAACGCGGATGCGGGTGTGTATGCACAGTTGACAGAGAGACAGATGCAGAGGATTCTCATTGAGGTTGTTGACTGTTGACTGTTGACTATTGACCTTTTGCTAAACCCTAATGAGAATAAGAAATATAATTAACAATAATATTAATTAAGTATTATAGTGACATGGTTGTTGAGGGGTTGACTTTGTTGACTTGTTGACTTTGTTGATCGGTTGACTAGGTTGGACTAGTTGACCATCATCATGACAATGGCTATCATTTCATGGCAAAGACTTTTGCTTGCTTGTTTCTTCTTGCAAAATGAGTGCATGAAATGATATGGTCATTTTGACTTGAACCATCACATAATACTTGATTACTATTTTTTGTTATGATGGTTTTTGATTATGAGAGCTTGGATGGCAAAAGACTTACTCATTCTCTCATTTGCTTTCTCTCTCTTGCTTGAGCTCTCCCTCTTGCTCTTCCTCTTGCTCTCTCTCTAGCTCAAGGCAACTCCCTCTCATGAGTTGAGAAACATTGCCTTAGAGATAAAAGAAAACCCATATCACTTCTCTACTCATCCTAGTTCACAAGGTTTAGCAAACCAAGTGTTCTAGTTTCTTCAAGTTCGAAGAAGAAGCCAAAGGTAGAAGCTTTCAGGTGGATCCATCTTCGGCGCAAGGAGACGACGAGGTGAAGCCGATCCGTACACCGCAAAGAGTTGAAGACGAAGGAGTTCAAGAAAGGTATAACCCCCTAACCGAGTAGGTAAATCTCAAGTTAGGTTGTTAAGTAGTTGTTTAACAAAGATCCGTATTTTGAGTCCATGTTACCACCTCTTGAAAAATTGTTTTTCATCATTTCCGCAAGCCCGTAAGTACCGGGAGAGGTAACGTGGACTTACAGTGGTATCAGAGCCTAGTTAAACACTATCTAACATGTTAGCAAAGTAACTAGAAATTCGATCGGAGAAAAAGTCGCGAAATACGCCCGGAACACAAACTTTCTGTCGATTTTTAAACTGCTGTAAAAATTATTTGAGATATACCAAAAATCGACTCAGGGTTTTTATAGTACACTGCAGAAAAATGATCCACAGAACCGACCAACTCACCGCGGTTCCGCGGCAAGAACAGCTTCTTGCCGCGGATCCGCGGCCGAGTTGACTCGGCCGTGGATCGGTTTCACTGCAGTATACTTTATGGGGTATTTTGGGATTTTTGGAGTATGTTTTTTCATCCTAGATTTTACAGAAATAAAATTTTGTTTTTGGGGCTTAAAAAACCGTATTTTGATCGAGTTTCTAAAGACTAAAGATAACGGGTTTATATCTGTGATGTGTTATATGTATTGAACGTCTGCTAATCACTATACGTCGATTAGTGGGGGTTATACATATCTGTGATCTGTAATGTTGATGGTATGTGTATATGAATTCATTGGATTGTCGCGGATGAATAGCCGGGGGGTTGTGAGATGAGATTTTTTTCTTTTTCTTTCAATTCATGTAAATTTGTAATTGATGTAATATTATTTTTGGCCGCACAACCGGGGTGAGGTTGTAGCCGTCATTGTATAATTTCTTTTACTGTTTTTGCTCCTAGGATAGACCCAAGGTGGGGTGCACAAACTACCGGGTATCTCGAAGTGCCGAGTGGCCTACTCACGTCGTTGAGGGAGGTTGCTCCGCTTCGGATATTTGGCGGGTAGTTTGCCGCACCCGTAGGGGTCTAGGGTGGGGTATTGGCTATTCATCGCGACCGTGTAATCCGCTTTTCGTTACAGGCTCGTACGAATTGCGGATTCCTAATATATCCAATGTGTTCATCTGTGATCTGAAATGGCTATCATTGCAATATATCTATATACGATATTATTTAGGCGTTGCTTATGTTTTGCATCCGCGCTAGTCCAGCCCCCGCTCTGTCGTTAGTTAAGTAACCTAACGGGTAATGACGAGGCCCCGTGGCGAATGCGGATGGCATAAGCGTACGTCATATTTTGGTTGTTTTCTGCAATGGTAGGATTAAATGATGGGACGCATTAAAATTGATGCAAGAAAAATAAACCAAGTAAAAGTCGTTGGAACACTTTCAAAAACCACTCGGTTTCTTTTCAAAATAACTTTTAAACGCGGAGCTTAAGCCACTCCTTTTTTAAAATCTATCTCGTTCCTTCGATTATATCAAGTTCACTACGTTCACGGTTTCGCCAAAACCATTCGTAGCCCTCCGTCGTTTCACATGAATAGTTAATAAGTATTCAAGCTATGTATGTTGGCCAAAGTCAAAGCATAGTGATTGGTAGTTATTGGGTATTCATGTGCAGCATAGATAGATGTGTTGGTTTGGGGCAGTCATTCTACCATTTTGGCCAAAGTCAAGGGTATGTGCGGGTGGTCTCAAATTAACCTGGAGAATGACGGGTAGAACTTGACATGTGACTTATGATTTGTTGGCCAAAGTCAAGGTCATAAGAGCATAGGGCAAAAATCCACATCGGGATTTTCAAAAGAACTGAAAGTTTCTAGCGCTGTATACCATTTGGAGTGTGATGATTCTGGTAGGATTCCTTCAGTTTTGTCACGAAATGATATTTGGATCCCGATCCTACTGTGAGTATATGCTTCTCCTCGGGAAATTTCTCACTTAACGATCAATGCTATAAACCAAGTAGGTGTCTAGAAAAGTGTTAGCGGGGCTACGCCCCGAGGGAAAAGTGGTTATTTAATTAAGGAACTTCGCGAAAGTGTTGGAAAACCTCCCTCGAAGTACCGACACTAGCCTGGCTGAACGGTTAAGCAAGTATTGTACGGTGAGATTGATCCTGACTAATTCTTCCTTTTTGGTTTGAGGAGGGATTCGAGAGACAGTGGGAGCCATCCTGTTTAGAAAAATTAAAAACCACTCTAAACTTGCAAGAGCATCATGCTAAAGTGTTTCTTCTCTCTCTCCTAATTGCAGCGACCAAACATCATGACCGGACTTAAGTTACTACTAGATAAATACATACTGACAGGGCCAAACTACAAAGATTGGCTCAGGAATGTCAAAATGGCAATCACTTATGACAAGTTGGGGTATCTCCTTACCACCAAAGCTCCCCCTGTCCCAGGTCCCAAAACCAGCGTCGCGGATAGGGAAATCCATAAGACCTGGGAAATCGATTGCGCGAAGGCCAAGTGCCTCGTGCTTGCCTCTATGGACAACGAACATCAGAGGAGGCACGAGAATATGGACCTCGAATCCATATTTCTCCATACAAAAGAACTGTATGGAGAGCAATCTCGTATCGCCAGATACGAAGTGTCGAAGAAGCTGTTTTCGGCGAGATTGGCCGTCGGATCATCGGTAGAGGAACACGTGCTTAAGATGATTGGCTTCATTGAGGAGCTCGCGGACCTAGGGACCACGTTAGAGAACGAGCTCTACACGGACTTGATTCTCCAGTCCCTTCCTTCCACTTACGCCCAATTTATCCTGAACATCAACTTGCAAGAAAAGGAAGTTGAACTTTCAGAACTCCTCAACATGCTGAGGAGTGCAGAGGGCACCCTACAAAAAGGTAGGGAAACATCCACTTTGTTTGTAGGAGGGTCTTCCTCTTCTAGGTCCAAGGCGAAAGCCAAGGGAAAGAAGAAGAAAGCCCCCGCCAAACCAAGGGGCGGTGTTAGTAAAGTGGATACGAAGGGAAAGGCAAAAGTTGTTAGTGTATATGCCCTAGAGGCCATTACTATATCATACTAGTTTGTATATTACTTAATGGAAGCTTGGGATATTCACCTTGTATAGACAATCTTGCTCAATATAGCAGTATGCTACTTGGTTTGTTTCTACTTCAATGTGTACATGTGTTTATTTTAGTATATCACCTATACACATTAGTGGAGCCCTTAGGATCTTTGCTTGATTACCAGCGTTGTGATGGCAGTCACACTAGTGGGGGCTGGGTAATCTATAAGCACATCCTTAGCAGGTCCCTAGTCGCAGGACTATCGAGACAGGGCATCGATACTCCGGAGTAGACTAGCGTATGCGCTTCTCATCCCAGTGTGGAAGACGGTCTGTCCCACAGCCGTCAGTACGTCATACTTGAGATAGTATGCGGGTGCTCGTTAGGTTACGAGTACACTGGACAGGACTCATCGGGAACTGTTGGTTGGTACTATACCTATCATCAGTTATCAGTTCCCAGGTGACATGAGTACAGCTTAGTCCGCTGACTTGACACTGTCACTTCGCCTCGAGTGTGTTCCCACTGTACTTAGATTACTACCCTACCACGGCTCAAAGGAGTCGTGCAAACAGGTAGTAGTTGGGTGCAGTCCCGAAGCACTTGGAGGCAGTGACGGTTAGACAGGATTCGTCTCTCCCGGTATTGGGGGTTGACATCGCGATGTGTCTAGGAGAGCCATTACACGAGTAGTCCCTGGCCAGGGCAAGCGAGATATACTGGTAAGTTTCCAGTGCTATCTCAGGGTGTTCTGGGCTACACTCCGACACGACTTGTACCGCTATTAAGGGACTGACGTTTACCGCCCCCTAGGCCCGCCATGCGATGTATCAGACGAACAGACCGGACTGTATAGAGATTGTCACATTCACGCTCAGTAGGAGTTCAGATGGGTTTCACCTCATCCGTCTTCTTGTCGGCATCTACCTGGGGACCATTACGCACAGCTAGTGCCGCTTGCGGCCTGTGGTTAAACCCACTGCCAGCGTAGTGTCGAGTCTTTAGAGTCCCACACAGAAAGCTATTCGCCTTTAGGCAAACGAGTAGAGGTCGCATGGTTTTGCGACAGGTCGCATGGTTTTGCGACAGGGTTCGGTCACATCCGTGCACTTGTGCACGTTTGGTGTCCGGACAGTTAACACTAGCAGGCTTTGGTTTAAGCCAGATCCTAGTGTACTTTTTGGGATTGGTTTTATCTCGTTTGTATTCGTGTTCCTCGGAACGCGGATGCGGGTGTGTATGCACAGTTGACAGAGAGACAGAGGCAGAGGATTCTCATTGGGGTTGTTGACCGTTGACTGTTGACTAGTGACTTTTGGCTAAACCCTAATGAGAATAAGAAATATACTTAACAATAATATTAATTAAGTATTATAGTGACATGGTTGTTGAGGGGCTGACTTTGTTGACTTGTTGACTTTGTTGACCGGTTGACTAGGTTGGACTAGTTGACCATCATCATGATAATGGCTATCATTTCATGGCAAAGACTTTTGCTTGCTTGTTTGTTTTTGCAAAATGAGTGCATGAAATGATATATCCATTTTGACTTGAACCATCACATAATACTTGATTACTATTTTGTTATGATGGTTTTGGATTATGAGAGCTTGGATGGCAAAAGAGTTACTCATTCTCTCATTTCATTTCTCTCTCTTGCTTGAGCTCTCCCTCTTGCTCTTCCTCTTGCTCTCTCTCTAGCTCAAGGCAACACCCTCTCATGAGTTGAGAAACATTGCCTTAGAGATAAAAGAAAACCCAAATCACTTCTCTACTCATCCTAGTTCACAAGGTTTAGCAAACCAAGTGTTCTAGTTTCTTCAAGTTCGAAGAAGAAGCCAAAGGTAGAAGCTTTCAGGTGGATCCATCTTCGGCGTAAGGAGACGACGAGGTGAGGCCGATCCGTACACCGGAAAGAGTTGAAGACGAAGGAGTTCAAGAAAGGTATAGCCCCCTAACCGAGTAGGCAAAACTCTAGTTAGGTTGTTAGTTAGTTGTTTAACAAAGATCTGTATTTTGAGTCCATGTTACCACCTCTTGAAAAATCGTTTTACACCAATTCCGCAACCCCGTAAGTACCGGGGAAGGGTAGCATCGACTTACAAAAGCAACAAAGGTAGCGGGGAAGCTTGTAGGGAAGGAAGAGTGCTTTTACTATCACAAGAGTGGACACTGGAAGAAAGATTGCAGGGCTTGGAAGGCCAGAACACAGGATCTGAAGCAAGTTGCGGCTTCAGCTTCAGGTGTGTATGTTATTGAAAACTGTCTATCAATAAACTCTACTTCCTGGGTATTGGATACCGGATCAGGATCTCATATCTGTAATTCTTTGCAGGCGTTGAGAAAGCATAGGTTTTTGAAGGCAGGTGACATGACCCTCAAAGTTGCAAACGGAGCTAGCATGGATGCTAAGGCCGTGGGGGACTATCAACTGGGAATATCAGATGGACCTGTTTTGGTTTTACGTAATTGCTTTTTTGTACCCAATGCTACTTGTAATATCATTTCTGTATCTTTAATATCTAAAGAATGTTATGAATTTGCGTTTGTAAGTAATGTTGTAAACATTCACCTTAATCAAGTTCTGATTGGTTCAGGTACATTAAGCAATGGAATATACGTATTAAACCAACCACAGATTTTCAATGTCCAGATTACACACAAAAGAACGTCTCCGGAAACAAATCAGGCTTTCTTATGGCATTGTAGACTGGGTCACATCAATGAGAGAAGGTTGACGAAGTTACATACAGAAGGATATTTGGATCCGTTCGAATATCAATCATATGCAACTTGTCAATCCTATCTCAAAGGAAAGATGACAAAGACTCCGTTCACTGGACACGGAGTAAGAGCGAGCGAGCTCTTGGGACTCGTACACAGCGACGTGTGCGGTCCAATGTCTACGCATGCACGAAGCGGTTATTCTTACTTCATTACTTTTACGGATGACTTTTCAAGGTACGGTTATGTCTTCTTGATGAAACATAAATCCGAAGCCTTTGGAAAATTCCAGGAATATAAGAATGAAGTAGAAAAACAAACAGGCAAAAGTATCAAAACACTGAGATCTGATCGAGGTGGTGAATACTTAAGTGCCGAGTTCCTGGATTACTTAAAAGAGAATGGAATTCTCTCTCAGCTTACTCCTCCATACACCCCGCACTGTTGACTTTTGGCAAAACCCTAATGAGAATAAGAAATATACTTAACAATAATATTAATTAAGTATTATAGTGACATGGTTGTTGAGGGGATGACTTTGTTGACTTGTTGACTTTGTTGACCGGCTGACTAGGTTGGACTAGTTGACCATCATCATGACAATGGCTATCATTTCATGGCAAAGACTTTTGCTTGCTTGTTTGTTTTTGCAAAATGAGTGCATGAAATGATATAGCCATTTTGACTTGAACCATCACATATACTTGATTACTATTTTGTTATGATGGTTTTGGATTATGAGAGCTTGGATGGCAAAAGAGTTACTCATTCTCTCATTTCATTTCTCTCTCTTGCTTGAGCTCTCCCTCTTGCTCTTCCTCTTGCTCTCTCTCTAGCTCAAGGCAACACCCTCTCATGAGTTGAGAAACATTGCCTTAGAGATAAAAGAAAACCCAAATCACTTCTCTACTCATCCTAGTTCACAAGGTTTAGCAAACCAAGTGTTCTAGTTTCTTCAAGTTCGAAGAAGAACCCAAAGGTAGAAGCTTTCAGGTGGATCCATCTTCGGCGCAAGAAGACGACGAGGTGAGGCCGATCCGTACACCGGAAAGAGTTGAAGACGAAGGAGTTTAAGAAAGGTATAGCCCCCTAACCGAGTAGGTAAAACTCTCGTTAGGTTGTTAGTTAGTTGTTTAACAAAGATCCGTATTTTGAGTCCATGTTACCACCTCTTGAAAAATCGTTTTACACCAATTCCGCAACCCCGTAAGTACCAGGGAAGGGTAGCATCGACTTACAAAAGCAACAAAGGTAGCGGGGAAGCTTGTAGGGTAGGAAGAGTTCTTTTACTATCACAAGAGTGGACACTGGAAGAAAGATTGCAGGGCTTGGAAGGCCAGAACACAGGATCTGAAGCAAGTTGCGGCTTCAGCTTCAGGTGTGTATGTTATTGAAAACTGTCTATCAATAAACTCTACTTCCTGGGTATTGGATACCGGATCAGGATCTCATATCTGTAATTCTTTGCGGGCGTTGAGAAAGCGTAGGTTTTTGAAGGCAGATGACATGACCCTCAAAGTTGCAAACGGTGCTAGCATGGATGCTAAGGCCGTGGGGGACTATCAACTGGGAATGTTAGATGGACATGTTTTGGTTTTACGTAATTGCTTTTTTGTACCCAATGCAACTTGTAATATCATTTCTGTATCTTTAATATCTAAAGAAGGTTATGAATTTGCGTTTGTAAGTAATGTTGTAAACATTCACCTTAATCAAGTTCTGATTGGGTCAGGTACATTAAGCAATAGAATATACGTATTAAACCAACCACAGATTTTCAATGTCCAGAATACACACAAAAGAAAGTCTCCGGAAACAAATCAGGCTTTCTTATGGCATTGTAGACTGGGTCACATCAATGAGAGAAGGTTGACGAAGTTACATACAGAAGGATATTTGGATCCGTTCGAATATCAATCATATGCAACTTGTCAATCATGTCTCAAAGGAAAGATGACAAAGACTCCGTTCACTGGACACGGAGTAAGAGCGAGCGAGCTCTTGGGACTCGTACACAGCGACGTGTGCGGTCCAATGTCTACGCATGCACGAAGCGGTTATTCTTACTTCATTACTTTTACGGATGACTTTTCAAATTACGGTTATGTATTCTTGATGAAACATAAATCCGAAGCCTTTGGAAAATTCCAGGAATATAAGAATGAAGTAGAAAAACAAACAGGCAAAAGTATCAAAACACTGAGATCTGATCGAGGTGGTGAATACTTAAGTGCCGAGTTCCTGGATTACTTAAAAGAGAATGGAATTCTCTCTCAGCTTACTCCTCCATACACCCCGCAACATAACGGTGTATCGGAGAGACGGAACCGCGCCCTATTGGATATGGTACGGTCCATGATGAGTAACACTGAGTTACCGCGATCATTCTGGGGATATGCACTAGAATCAGCTGCATACCTTTTGAACCGGGTTCCAACTAAGACTGTGCCTACTACACCATATCAGATGTGGTGTGGGAAGAGACCCTATCTTAATCACATTAAGACATGGGGAAGTCCGGCTTTTGTCAAAAAGCAGCATGCGGACAAGCTCGAGGCACGCTCAGTACAGTGCAGGTTTGTGGGATATCCAAACAACTCCAAGGGATATTTCTTCTATTGCGAAGAGGAACAAAAGGTTTTTGTTTCTCGGCATGCCCACTTCTTGGAAACTCAGTTTTTGGAGAATCAGATAGGTGGGAGCGCAATAGAACTAGAAGAAATTCCAGAACCACGAGCTATTACTGAAAGCTTAGTAGAACCAGAAGGTTCGAAAGATCATGACATTCCTGCGCCGCTCCGCAGGAGTAGTAGGCAGTCTCATCCGCCCGAGAGATACTACGGTTTTCTCATAGACGGGGATAGAGAGGATTGCATCATGGATAGTGATGAGCCGACTAGCTTCCAGTAGGCCATTCAGAGCGTTGACTCGGTAAAATGGCTGGATGCAATGCGGACCGAAATGGAGTCCATGTACACCAACAAAGTATGGACGTTGGACGTTGCTCCAGATGGGGTAAAACCCGTAGGATGCAAGTGGATCTTCAAAAGGAAGATTGGTGTAGATGGACAGGTTGAGACCTATAAAGCTAGACTGGTTGCAAAGGGTTTTCGTCAAAGACCTGGTTTGGACTATGACGAGACCTTTTCTCCAGTAGCTATGCTGAAATCCATTCGAATCCTTCTTGCCATTGCTGCCTTCCACGATTATGAGATTTAGCAGATGGACGTAAAGACCGCTTTTCTAAATGGAAATTTAGAGGAGTGTGTTTATATGGACCAGCCAAAGGGTTTCGTTCAGAGTGGGAGCAGCGGAAAGGTGTGCAAGTTGCTTAAGTCCATCTACGGACTAAAGCAGGCATCGCGGAGTTGGAACATCTATTTTGATGAGACGGTCAAAGAATTTGGCTTTATCAAAAATCCAGATGAACCTTGCATTTATAGTTGATTTGTAGCGAGAACTGTAGTATTCCTCGTTTTATACGTGGATGACATTCTCTTAATAGGAAATTACATTCCTATGCTACAATCTGTCAAAGGGTTCTTGTCACACAGGTTCTCCATGAAAGACCTGGGTGATGCCTCATACATTCTGGGGATCCGGATCTATCGTGACAGATCCAAGAGGATACTGGGACTCTCACAGTCCAGGTACATCGACACCATACTGAAAAGATTCAGTATGGAAGATTCCATGCGCGGTAATCTACCGGCTTGTCACGGGATCATCCTCTCCAAAGAGATGTCTCCCAAGACTTATTTGGAAAGGGATCGCATGTCTATTATACCCTACGCTTCTGCGGTAGGCTCTATAATGTATGCGATGTTGTGTACCAGACCAGATGTAGCTTATGCACTAAGTGTGGTAAGCCGGTATCAGTCAAACCCTGGAGAGAAACACTGGATAGCGGTAAAGAACATTCTCAAGTACCTGAGAAGGACTAAGGAGATGTTCTTGGTGTACGGCGGAAAAGACCTCCAGATCGAGGCCTTTGCTGACTCCAGCTTCCAGAGTGACAAGGATGATTCCAAGTCCATGTCGGGTTATGTCTTTACCCTCAATGGAGGGGCGGTGTGTTGGAAGAGTTCCAAACAGGAAACCATTGCTGACTCGACGATGGAAGCGGAATATATCGCTGCTGCAGATGCAGCAAAAGAAGCCGTCTGGATAAGGAAGTTCTTAACGGAACTTCAGGTGGTTCCATCCATTGTTGATCCAATACCGCTGTATTGCGACAACAACGGGGCTATAGCTTTAGCGAAGGAACCCAGGTCCCATCAGAAGTCCAGACACATCTTGAGGCGGTATCACCTGATCAGGGAGATCGTGGGTCGCCAGGAGATCGAGGTTCGGAGAGTTTCTACGGAAGATAACACTGCTGATCCACTCACAAAGGCCTTACCCCAGACTCAGTTCGAGCGGCTGATCGAGATGATAGGTCTTCGATACGCCAGTACATGGCCTTAGTGCAAGTGGGAGATTGTTAGTGTATATGCCCTAGAGGCCATTACTGTATCATACTAGTTTGTATATTACTTAATGGAAGCTTGGGATATTCACCTTGTATTGACAATCTTGCTCAATATAGTAGTATGCTACTTGGTTTGTTTCTGCTTTAATGTGTACATGTGTTTATTTTAGTATATCACATATACACATTGGTGGAGCCCTTAGGATCTTTGCTTGATTACCTGCGTTGTGATGGCAGTCACACTAGTAGGGGCTGGGTAATCCACAAGCGCATCCTTATGCAGGTCCCTAGTCGTAGGACTATCGAGACAGGGCATCGATACTCCAGAGTAGACTAGCGTATGCGCTTCTCATCCCAGTATGGGAGACGGTCTGTCCCACAGCCGTTAGTACGTCGTACTTGAGATAGTATGCGGGTGCTCGTTAGGTTACGAGTACACTGGACAGGACTCGTTGGGAACTATTGGTTGGTACTATACCTATCGTCAGTTATCAGTTCCCAGGTGACATGAGTACAGCTTAGTCCGCTGACTTGACACTGTCACTTCGCCTCGAGTGTGTTCCCACTGTACTTTGATTACTACCCTACCACGGCTCAAAGGAGTCGTGCAAACAGGTAGTAGTTCTTTCAAAATGAGTGCATGAAATGATATGGCCATTTTGACTTGAACCATCACATAATACTTGATTACTATTTTTTGTTATGATGGTTTTTGATTATGAGAGCTTGGATGGCAAAAGACTTACTCATTCTCTCATTTGCTTTCTTTCTCTTGCTTGAGCTCTCCCTCTTGCTCTTCCTCTTGCTCTCTCTCTAGCTCAAGGCAACTCCCTCTCATGAGTTGAGAAACATTGCCTTAGAGATAAAAGAAAACCCATATCACTTCTCTACTCTGTAAGTGCACGGCGGCGCCCCGGCCGTCAATCCGACGGCCAATTGCGGAAGCGGTGATAAACTTTAATTTTTCTTGAACTGGCAAATCGCCGCGCACTAATACCCGGATCGAACCATTAATTAGTCCTAGCTAACTACAAGATGGGAAGAGAGATATACCGACTGTTCCGAGTCCTCCGGTCTTCTCGTCGTCGTCCCGATCTCCTGCGGAATGTCCCGTATCCTCCTCGTCGCCGGAAGTGCACCACATCGCCTACTTCTTTTACGGGCTCCCACCTCAATGCCGAGGCAACTCGGGCACGAAGCTGGCTAGTCGACGTGCCTAACGTTTGCTGTAGAATGTATAGAACTTGTGTCTCATTTTGGGGTTGTGGAATTGCCATTGGTGGAGGGATTGAACTTGGAGCTTTGGAGATGGATCTTGTGGGATTTTTGCAAAGCTAGAATAACAAAAATCCCACCCCAAGAATTTTGGACAGCCCCCTAATGCTTTGGCCGGCCATCACAATGGAGAGGAGAGAATGAGAGAGTGTAGTGTGATAGAATGAGAGAGCCATCCTCATATCATGCAAGAGAGAGAGAGGAATGGTTATCATGAAAAGCAATGATCACAAAATCAAACCCATACTCCAAAAACCCACCTACTACAACCATGATTGCTCACAAAGTCAAGCAATCAAGATAGAAGAAGTCAAGGTCAAAAGAATGGTGCACCATCATGATACAAGGAAATATGCAAAGACCACCTCCACAAAAGCTTATTTGCAACAATGCAAATAAGCCCTCCTCCACCAATCTTCGGCCAATGAACGATACAAAGGAAATTGGCCGAAACGGAAAGCAAACTGGCAACTCCAGAAAACTGGTCCCGTAATAAATTACAGGAAATCCCCGATACTGTGTACACACCCGCATTTGTATTCCGACCGAAATACAAATGCAATGAGACAAAATCTACACTGTACTATACTAGGATCCGGCTTAAACCAAAGCCGGCTAGTGATATCTGTTCGATCCTGATCCGTGCAATACTGCACGTATCTGATCGAACCCTGCCATATATCCATACGGCCTGTAGTACAAACTGTCCGATCCTGATCCGTGCAATACCGCACGTATCTGATCGGACCTTGCCATATCTCTATACGGCCTCTACAACTTTTTGCCTGAAAGCTGAGTAACCGAATTTGGGGGACTCTAAAGACTCGTCAACACCTTGGTTGTGGATTTAACCACTAGCACGTCAGAGGTATAAGCCAATACGTAACGGGCTACCAGGTATTGACTAAAAGGGACGTCTGTGAGCGAACCCAGCCAGACAACCCTACTGAGCCTGTCAGTGACAATATCCGTACAGTCCGGTCCGTTCGTCTATGAGCATCGCATGGCGGGCCTAGGGGGTTGGTAAAAGTCAGACCCCCAAAAGCGGTACAAGTCGTGTCGGAGTGTAGCCCAGAACACCCTGAGATACTACTGGAATACCTACCAGTAAATCTCCTTGCCTCGGCCGAGGGCTTCGTGTAATGGCTCTCCTAGACACAGCACGACCTCAACCCCAATACCGGAAGAGACGAACCCCTGAAGATACGCTCACTGCCTCCATGTGGCTCGAGACTGTACCCAACTAAAACCTGTTTGCACGACTCCTTTGAGCCGTGGTAGGGTAGTAATCAAAGTACAGTGGGAACTCACACAAGACAAATGACGATCCCCAGGTCGATGAACTAACCTGTACACATGTCACCAGGGAACTGCCATCTGACGTCTGGTATATGACCAACTAGCATGTTCCCGGCGAGTCCTGTCCGGTGTACTCATAACCCAATGAGTACCTGTATACGTCTTGGGTGATCCAACTGACACCAGTGGCTTGTGAGACCGGCCACCGCCCCTCGTCGGGGTCTCGAATGTACACACTAGTCTACTCTGGAGTATCGATGCCCTGTCTCGAAACTCACACGACTAGGGACCATTTAAGGATATGCTTATAGACTGCCAGCTCCCACGTATATGATCGCCTTCATACTGCTGGTGGTCAAGCAAGAATCCCAGGGGCTCTATCAACGTGTAATAGCGACTTGTCAGGTCACCTAAAGCAGTACACGATGATAAAGGTAAACCAGATAGCATACTATCATCATGAGTAAGACTGTCCTATCGGGATAGGTCCTCCATCAATCATTGTAATCACGTGCCTGTGATCGAATAATTGAATCTGATGGCACTATCTCCAACAATCTCCCACTTGCACTCAAGGCTAATTATTGCGATGTCGTATACTTACAGCACGTGTGATACCGAACACCCAACTCCTCTACTAGTCAGTCTCACAAAGCTCGCTTGCGAAACTACTGCGTTCGAGGAATAGCCTTAGTGAGTGGATCCGCCTTGATGTCTCTTTCTATGTCTCTCTATATCTCAAGTTCGCGGAGAAACCCATCTCCCGAAATGAGCAATACCTGTCTTAGAATGTGTCTGGATGTCTGATGGGACCTAGCTCACATAACGAACTCCAAATCCAAACTTCTTAGACTGTATCGTCAACTGAACTTAATCAGTATCCTGCGCCATGCCACCCTCAGTATTGCCTTGGACCACCTGTCCAAAATACTGCCCCTCGTCAGAAGGAAAACTATAACTCTGACAACCTCCTTGTCGCCCATGTCACCTTGGAAGCCTGGAATGATAACTGTCTCTCGAATGAGGCTGTCGTTATCATATCCCTAGAACATCCACTTATGTTCTAAAACTTCTTCCGACTGTTTCTCCAAGATTGGATCAATATCAACTTATTGCATCTAGTGCAAGAACAATATCTGGTGTGGTACTTGACATCTCATGACTGACTCAATTGCCTGAGCAAGTGATCTGCCAATCATGCACGTCCATCTCCCCTTTAGTCTGTAAGACACCTTTGGAGAGGGTGACTCCATCTTCTGCAGGTACACTACCGTGCATGGAGTCGTCCATTCTAAATACTCTTAGAATGCTGTCACGGTACCCTGATTGGGAAAACACCCAAATCTAGATCTAAAAACATAGATCTAGTAACCAGTATGTCTGATATAATGTCCAAGTCCCATGTGGAGAAACCACTATGTGACGACCAAAGTATAACCGACTGTAGTATAGGAGTTTCTTTTCCTACTCTGTGTATGTCATCCAAATACCAGGATATCACACCCTACTACCTTCTCAACAGATCCATCCCCTATTCTGATGAAGTCAAACCCATGACTGTCACGTCAGAAATAGATGATCTATCTCCGCTACATCTGCTTTAGTCTATAAATAGACATAAGCTACCTGTCCACCAATGCTTCCGCTGCTCCCACTGATTACGACAACCCTCTGGCAGAGTCATATAGACGTACACTTCTAAAACTAATTTAGAACGACGCTATACTCATCCTCCCGCCGGGTCTCGCAGCCTGGAACAACAGCAATGGTAATTGTGGGTAAACAAGAACTTCCCTATCACCGTCCTTGAGGCTACCGTAGTACCTCTCGGGTGCCTGAAGTTACCCACCTTATCTGCGGAGTGGCCAATGGAATGTCAATCCAGATTGAATCTTTAGGTTCCTTATCAAATCTTCAGTAATCGTTTGTGGTTCTGGAATCACTTCCAGTTCTACCATACTCCCACTACTGTTTTCTGAAAAAATCCATTTTTAATAAAACTGTGGCGAGTCTAGAACAATATTTCTATTGTTCATCCAGATGGTAGAAAATCAACCCTCTTCATAGCCTGGGTCAACCCACAAACAGCCATTACAGAAACGTGCCTTGAGCTGTCCAGTGTCTGGTTTTAAGCATAAACCGGACAACTCCCCGTACCTTAACATCGTTAAGATATGAACTGTTCTGTATAGAAACAGAGGCACTGATTTTATTGAACCAGATTCAAATCATGCAGCTGTCTCCAGTGCATGTCTACTAAAAGGAAGGAGGCCGATCAGCGTTACTCAACTTAGGAATGCATCCTAATTATGAATGACCTGAAAGAGAAGCAAGATCTCTTTATCATTACTATCAACTGAATACCATGCACAAGTATCTACATCTTCGATCTTTTTGAAGAATCCCGATACTTGCTACACCTGGTTCTCTACTCTATTCAAATACCTACAACTTCTCAAAATTCGGACCCTGTGTTTCCACGAAACACCTGTCTAAAAACTAGAGAAGTCATAAGTAAACCGAATATAGTACGAGGACCAATCCCGCTGTCCTGATGGACCCTGGACAACATACAATACTCTGTATAAGTCCCTTGAGTCTGATAACTCATTCACTGTGTGTCGTAGGTTGAAAATTGTACTTATGGTTAAGAAGAATTACACCGCTGTTTAATGCTCCTTACCTAACCATCCACTGATATAGGTAAATGTCACAGACATAATTTCAAAAAGGTATATCTCACTCTATGAAAATAGACGTACAGATACATCAATTTGAAATTGGTGCATAACAGCGGATATTCAAAACCAAATATTTGCCAGCCGGCAAACTGCCCATGTGATTTCCTCAAATATCACCGATTACTATGAATCCCGATATAATGAGGATGATCACCTAATTCCCAATAACTTACTCCCACTCATCATCTGTAAAACTATACAGATGTGAGAATCATACCTGGTAAATACATACCCTGGAGCAAGTGTCTAATCGGGAAATCAGTTTTCCTTTAACAGTACACAGTGAAACTGAAACATTGAAATGTCTCGATGGGATATCCTGGTATTCCTAGTAATGCCTCTTCCATATTCACGACTGTAACCGTATAATTCTTTGCCACCTCTCCAAATCCCTTCATATGTCTTTAGTCATTACCTTCTGCACACCCCTTTAGGCCAAATGGTTTTCTTCCTTCCCTACCGTTCGGCACCAGCCTATGGTTTGGAAGAAGACTATCCAATAAGCATAATGGGTGTACTGTCCCAATCCTAGGAACACTCGCAAAGCGAGAGAAGGTGAAGATAAAAGACAACCGAATAAACCTTATTCCTATTTCTCCTGAACCAGAATCCATCCCCGAACTGGAACAAGTTCCTTTCGAGTTCGTATATAACCATACGATGGAGTATCCAATAAACTGTGGATCTTCGCAGTGATACGGAGTGTCCTGGAGAAATACAAAGGTGATTTAGGATTGGCGAAGGAATACTTGGTTTGGTCGTGAATATCTGTTGCAATTTACTTTGCCCTCTTACTAATCCCTTGCTTTGTCTTAACTCAATACCTTCTGTACACCATCGTTAGGCTAATTGGTTTTCTTCATTCCCTACCGGTCGGCACCAGCCTAAGGTTTGGAAGAAGACTATCCAATTTGCGTAATAGGTGTACTACTCCTAAACCAAGGAGTACTCGCAACCTGAGAGAAGGTAAAAGGAAAAGACAACTGAATAGTCCTATCCGTTTTCTCCAGAACCGGAAGCCATCCTCGAATAAATCCCTTCGAGTTCGTATCTAACCATACGATGGTTTTGTCCAATGGAAGTGGACGTTCGTAGTAGTACGGGGTGTCCTGGAGAAAAGGGTAAAAGTAGGAGTGGCAATGAGGTTCGCAACTCTGACAATCCAAAAGCCAGTGTTAAGAAGGTTCGGTCAACTTGGTCACTGAGTCATAATCTTAGGGTCGGGTCAATGGTCGCGGCCAAAGAGAGAGAGAAAAGAAACACTTAGCGTGCACTCTAACCTAGATCAGAATGGTTACCAATTTATCTAATCTGGAAACCTCCCACTGTACCGTCAAATTCTCCTCCAAACCTGAAAGAAGAATTAGTCGGGATCACCCGAGGAGTATACCAACTCATCAGTGGGAATCGGGATCCAACTATCATCGCATGATAATGTGACGGTATCCGCTCACGCTATCACACTCCAGAAGGTATGCGCATATCTGGCAAGTTTCAGTTCTTTTGAAACTCCCGATGTGATTTTTACCCCATGCTCTTATGACCTTGACTAAGGCCAACAAATCATAAGTCACGTGTCAAGTTCTACCCGTCATTATCCAGGTTGATTTGAACCCACCCGTACAAGCCCTTGACTAGGGCCAACAAGGCTATACGACTGTCCCAAACCAACGCATCTATCTATGCTACATATGAACACCCAACAGCTACCAAACACTGTGCCTTGACTATGGCCAACAAACACAGCTTAAATACTATTGACTATCCATATGAAACGACGGAGGGCTACGAATGGATTCTGGAGAAAACCTTTAACGTAAAGAACTTGATATCGTTGAAGGAACGAATAGCTTTTTAAAAATATAGTGACGAAAACTGTTGCTAAAGAGGTCACTCCCGGTGAAGGGATCTCGGCTCTTTCCCCGTAGAATGAGGTGCAGGATATTCTAACTGAATACCACGGTGCAAAGCAAAAGTAATCGGCTATAGTGAAGTTAATGCCCTGACGCAAACTTTTTGTCCAAGGGGTCACTCCCGGTGAAGGGATCTCGGCCCTTGCCTCGTCGACTGAGGAGCAGGATATTCCAACTGAATATCACGATGCAAAACAAAAGAGAACGTCCTTGCAATAACAGCTTTTTTAAAAAGTGTTCCAACAACATCAGATTAGGTTTGTTTTTAAACTTGCATTGATCCGAATCAATGCAGTCCCATCAATTGATCACACCAAAAAGAACGAAAATATACTGATGTATGTATATGCCATCCGCATTCGCCACTGGGTCCCGTCATTACCCGTTAGGTTAGCTGACTAACGACAGAGCGGGGACTGGACTAGCGCGGATGCAAAATATATACAACATCTATTAATATATATACCAATATATTATATTCGCTCAAGGCGTGATAAAATGCAACATCACAGAAAATGTACAGCATCACAGAAACAATACAGATATCTGGGATCCCCGGGTTTCACAGAGCCACTACTGAAACCCGACGTTCCCCTGGTCGTGTGGATAGCCTGTGCAATGAAATTCTAGACCCCTACGGGCGCGGCAAGTCACCCGCCAAAACCTGAAGCGAGGCAGCCCCCTTCAGCACCGTGAATGGACTACCCAGCACTTCACGGAATCCGGCAACTTGGGCACCCCTCCTAGACCAACCTGTACCCCCTACGAGTGCGGCGAATAGCCCGCCAATTCTAGAGTGAAGCCCCCTCCGTCTCAATGCCATGAGATGCGGGCTTGTTGCCCTCTAGAACCCGGCTATCCGTGCACCCCTCCGCGGGGTAATCCTAGTACAGAAAGTAAAATATACATACAACGGGTACATCGACCGCAACCTGGCCGTGCCCCAAAATAATAATACAATCAGGCAGTGACGGCAGTCCACATGTCGGACGCTCGCCCCGCAATATCAAATGTACATAATACAACCACAACTGTACTAGCATTGCATCCAGGCTATCCCCCACGACCAATCCGCAACATCACAGCAAAAACAGAACATCAACGTGAAAGTCACGTTCGCAAATCCGTCTAACCGGGCTATAGCAGTTAGACCGGATTTACCGATCAAGTGACATTCACGGCCGCAGATATAATGTAAATACTGTGAAAAATGTGTTTAAAATATCCTATCGATCAAACTTTAACAAGTGGGCCCCCAAGTACTACTGTAGCACATCAAGAAATTCTGGGCCCAAAATTAATATTCCAAAACCCATATTTTAAGCCCACAAAGAAACTGTAGAAATTTGGTGCAGGGATCTCCACAGTGCGCGGCGGAACCGCGGCCCAAAGGGGGTTTTGGCCGCGGTTCCGCGCCTCCACTGTCGATTCACCCTGTCGAATTTCTACTGTAGCCTAGTGGTCTCCAGTACATCAATTTTATACAACCTGAAAAAATTTTGGAGACCAAAAAATTTCAACAGAAAACTGTCGATTGGAAAAACACGGTTTTGGAACTTTTTGATCGATCGAAAATGCAAACACATTAAACCAAGCTAGACTAAGTTAATGGCGAGGCTCTGATACCACTGTAAGTGCACGGCGGCGCCCCGGCCGTCAATCCGACGGCCAATTGCGGAAGCGGTGATAAACTTTAATTTTTCTTGAACTGGCAAATCGCCGCGCACTAATACCCGGATCGAACCATTAATTAGTCCTAGCTAACTACAAGATGGGAAGAGAGATATACCGACTGATCCGAGTCCTCCGGTCTTCTCGTCGTCGTCCCGATCTCCTGCGGAATGTCCCGTATCCTCCTCGTCACCGGAAGTGCACCACATCGCCTACTTCTTTTACGGGCTCCCACCTCAATGCCGAGGCAACTCGGGCACGAAGCTGGATAGTCGACGTGCCCAAGGTTTGCTGTAGAATGTGTAGAACTTGTGTCTCATTTTAGGGTTGTGGAATTGCCATTGGTGGAGGGATTGAACTTGGAGCTTTGGAGATGGATCTTGTGGGATTTTTGCAAAGCTAGAATAACAAAA
Source organism: Agapanthus africanus (assembly GCA_030015575.1). Classification (NCBI taxonomy): domain Eukaryota; kingdom Viridiplantae; phylum Streptophyta; class Magnoliopsida; order Asparagales; family Amaryllidaceae; genus Agapanthus; species Agapanthus africanus. The sequence goes on from JASDDO010000012.1 coordinate 275,208,164, forward strand.
ATCCCACCCCAAGAATTTTGGACAGCCCACTAATGCTTTGGCCGGCCATCACAATGGAGAGGAGAGAATGAGAGAGTGTAGTGTGATAGAATGAGAGAGCCATCCTCATATCATGCAAGAGAGAGAGAGGAATGGTTATCATGAAAAGCAATGATCACAAAATCAAACCCATACTCCAAAAACCCACCTACTACAACCATGATTGCTCACAAAGTCAAGCAATCATGATAGAAGAAGTCAAGGTCAAAAGAATGGTGCACCATCATGATACAAGGAAATATGCAAAGACCACCTCCACAAAAGCTTATTTGAAACAATGCAAATAAGCCCTCCTCCACCAATCTTCGGCCAATGAACGATACAAAGGAAATTGGCCGAAACGGAAAGCAAACTGGCAACTCCAGAAAACTGGTCCCGTAATAAATTACAGGAAAACCCCGATACTGTGCATACACACCCGCATTTGTATTCCGACCGATATACAAATGCAATGAGACAAAATCTACACTGTACTATACTAGGATCCGGCTTAAACCAAAGCCGGCTAGTGATATCTGTTCGATCCTGATCCGTACAATACCGTACGTATCTGATCGAACCCTGCCATATATCCATACGGCCTGTAGTACAAACTGTCCGATCCTGATCCGTGCAATACCGCACGTATCTGATCGGACCTTGCCATATCTCCATACGGCCTCTACAACTTTTTGCCCGAAAGCTGAGTAACTGAATGTGGGGGACTCTAAAGACTCGTCAACACCTTGGTTGTGGATTTAACCACTAGCACGTCAGAGGTATAAGCCAATACGTAACGGGCTACCAGGTATTGACTAAAAGGGACGTCTGTGAGCGAACCCAGCCAGACAACCCTACTGAGCCTGTCAGTGACAATATCCGTACAGTCCGGTCCGTTCGTCTATGAGCATCGCATGGCGGGCCTAGGGGGTTGGTAAAAGTCAGACCCCCAAAAGCGGTACAAGTCGTGTCGGAGTGTAGCCCAGAACACCCTGAGATACTACTGGAATACCTACCAGTAAATCTCTTTGCCTCGGCCGAGGGCTTCGTGTAATGGCTCTCCTAGACACAGCACGACCTCACCCCCAATACCGGGAGAGACGAACCCCTGAAGATACGCTCACTGCCTCCATGTGGCTCGGGACTGTACCCAACTAAAACCTGTTTGCACGACTCCTTTGAGCCGTGGTAGGGTAGTAATCAAAGTACAGTGGGAACTCACACAAGACAAATGATGATCCCCAGGTCGATGAACTAACCTGTACACATGTCACCAGGGAACTGCAATCTGACGTCTGGTATATGACCAACTAGCATGTTCCCGGCGAGTCATGTCCGGTGTACTCATAACCCAATGAGCACCTGTATACATCTTAGGTGATCCAACTGACACCAGTGGCTTGTGAGACCGGCCACCGCCCCTCGTCGGGGTCTCGAATGTACACACTAGTCTACTCTGGAGTATCGATGCCCTGTCTCGAAACTCACACGACTAGGGACCATTTAAGGATATGCTTATAGACTGCCAGCTCCCACGTATATGATCACCCTCATTCTGCTAGTGGTCAAGCAAGAATCCCAGGGGCTCTATCAACGTGTAATAGCGACTTGTCAGGTCACCTAAAGCAGTACACGATGATAAAGGTAAACCAGATAGCATACTATCATCATGAGTAAGACTGTCCTATCGGGATAGGTCCTCCATCAATCATTGTAATCACGTGCCTGTGATCGAATAATTGAATCTGAGGGCACTATCTCCAACATACTCATCCTAGTTCACAAGGTTTAGCAAACCAAGTGTTCTAGTTTCTTCAAGTTCGAAGAAGAAGCCAAAGGTAGAAGCTTTCAGGTGGATCCATCTTCGGCGCAAGGAGACGACGAGGTGAAGCCGATCCGTACACCGCAAAGTGTTGAAGACGAAGGAGTTCAAGAAAGGTATAACCCCCTAACCGAGTAGGTAAATCTCAAGTTAGGTTGTTAGGTAGTTGTTTAACAAAGATCCGTATTTTGAGTCCATGTTACCACCTCTTGAAAAATTGTTTTTCATCATTTCCGCAAGCCCGTAAGTACCGGGAGAGGTAACGTGGACTTACATATCCATTGGTGTTTGACATCAGACATGATATACGGGTGCTCAGTGGAGACTGGGTACACTGGACGGACTCACCGAGAACTTCCAGATGGTATTATACCTCACGTCAGATGGCAATTCTCTGATGACACTGGTACAGGTTAGTCTGTAGACCCGAGATCGTTATAGAGCCTTGTGTGATTCCCACTGTGCTTTGATTTCCACCTTACCACGTCCAAGAGGGCATGCAAAATGGTTGTTTTTGGGTATAGTCCCAAGTCACATGGAGGCAATGAGCGATAGGAGGGGTCTCGTCTCTCCCGGTATTGGGGGTTGATGTTGCGCTGTGCTCGATTGGCCATAATAAGGAAGTCCCTGGCCAGGGCTGGTTTAGAGATTTGCTGGTAAGTGTTACCAGTAGTTTCTCGACCCGTTATGAGCCTCATATCGGCATGACTTATCGGTTATTGGGGTCTGACGTTTACCACCCCTAGACTTGATATGCGACATATCAAACGAGGAGACCGGACTGTACGGTAGTGTCACTGTCAGGATTTTGCAGGAGCTGGAGCGGGCTTGCTTGCTGATCTTCTGATCGCTCAATACCCGGGTAGCCGTTACGTCCAGCTAGTACCGCTGACGGCTTATGGATGCTTGATGTGATCATCACCTACTGCCGGCGTATTGACGAGTCTTTAGAGTCATGCATAGAGGTTTTACTGGCTCAGGCAAAACGAAATAGGAGCGCATATGTGATATGTGCAGGACTGAGAATAATGTGTGTATGTGGTACCGTATTCTATTCAAGCGACTTTTGTATCGGTCGGTTATATGTGATATAGCCGGGTTATCGAATCAAGTGTTGATTCGATAAGTTGGTACATTTAGTGTTAGTCGGTTATATGTGATATAGCCAGATTATTAAATCAAGTGTTGATTTAATAATTTAGTGTATAATTGTATATTTGATATACTAATTTACATTAACTAACATTAGCTCACTTAAGCATTCTTTTCTCACATGTGTGTACATGTAATATATATGTGATATATATTGATGTGCATTATTTATTTGTGTGTGTCATGGTTGTTGATACATTTTGCATGGGTGTATGAGACATACACCATTATAATTATATTGGTGGGGTTTTAATATTCAAAGTAAATACAAAATTAGTGGATAATTGTTCAAAGCATGAAGCTTGTAGAAGCTTGTGAGTGCTTTGACAAAGTCCACCCATTTTGTTTTACTTAGGATATTTATTAACCTAACCACTATAATTAGCCATGGTTATGTATCTACATAAGTTAGTATATGATACACACTCACCCATGGTTAATCATCTCACTTTGAATTAATTCATTCTCTTCTTTCTTTCTTCATCTTCTTCCTCCAAAATGAAAAAGCTTTCTAGGGTTTGATCCAAGTGAGGAAATATTGTGAGAAAAGAAATTCTAATGTGAGCCCACTTCCTATTTCATCATCCTCTACTAGATTAGCACTTTAGTATAGGGTGTTTGCTTCACTATTCCTTTAGTTAGGGAAGTTGAAGCTTGAGCTAGTATGCCCTCGACGTAGATCATCTTCAGCCTCGAAGACTTCAAGCAAGACCGTTGCCTTCTTCTCGTGGAGCCGTCCAAGAGTCCGGGAGCAACATGATCGCAGCAAAGGGACCGATCTACAATGGTTGAATTTCTATTTCACTTAGATATAAATGGTTTACATTAGTTTACGTATTATTTTCTAGTTATCGATTCTTGTTTAGAGTTCCTTGAAATGGCATTTTTTTGAAAATGGCATGGACGATGCCTCCCGAAACCATGCTGCCGTCGATAGGAACCCTACAATAGCTCATCCCCTTTAACTGGCTGGGTGAGCAGCGTGGAGTCGCAAGGTGTCTCCTTAAATGGTCAAAGGCAGTCTGGCACTCCTCCGACCACTCAAACCTTAGAATCTTCCTTAGAGCCTTGAAGAACGGGAGGCACTTCTCCCCAGACCTCGACATGAAATGGCTCAGACCGGCCACGCGCCCTGTCAGCTGCATGATTTCGACGTTAGTCTTGGGCGCGGCCATGTTGAGGATGGCGTTGATTTTCTCCGGGTTAGCTTCGATCCCATGGTGGGTGACCATGAAACCGAGGAACTTTCCGCCGGTGACCCCAAATGCGCACTTGGCGGTGTTCAACTTCATCTTGTATTTGCGGAGGACGTAGAAGGCCTCGCCCAGATCCTTAGCGTGTTCGTCCGATGAGATCGATTTGACGAGCATGTCGTCGACATAAACTTCCATGTTCCTGCCGATCTGTGGCTTGAACATGCGATTGACCAAGTGTTAGTACGTTGCTCCGGCGTTTTTTAGGCCGAAAGGCATCACCTTATAGCAGTATACCCCCCGGTCCGTTGTGAATGCGGTGAGATGCTCGTCTGCCGGATTCATACAGATCTGGTTGTAGCCGGAGAAAGTATCCATGAAGCTAAGTAGTTCGTGGCCTGCCGAGCTGTCGACGAGCTGGTCTATCCGAGAGAGGGGATAGTTGTATTTTGGGCAGGCCTTGTTAAGGTCGGTGAAGTCGACGCACATGCGCCACTTCCTGTTTGACTTTCTGACCATGACTACGTTCGCCAGCCATTTCGAGTAAGGCACATTTCGAATGAAGTTGGCAGCGAGGAGCCTGTCTACCTCGTCCTCGATCTCCTTCTGCTTGATCGGGGCGAAGCTTCGCTTTTTCTTCCTGACGGGTCGGGCCGTAGGATCTACCCCGAGCTTGTGAGATATGATTCTGAGGTCGATCCCAGGCATGTCAGCAGGTGCCCAGGCGAACACGTCAGAGTTGTTTCTGAGGAAATGAACCAGGTCGTCTCGATGAGTCCCCATCAAAAGCGAACCGATCTGGACTGTTCGTTCGTCGTCCCCTTCTACTAGGGGGACCTCTATTAGTGGCTCCACCGGGGTCCCTCAGGAGTCTTTTTCCTCGTCTCGAGTGTCCAGAGAACCCTTGATGTCATCCTCGCCCTCAACATCATCGTTTGGCCGCTCAGTCGTAGATGTTGCGGTGAAGCAAACATTTGATGTATGTTGGTCTCCGTAGGCCCAACCTATCCCGCCTTGGTCGAGCAGGAATTTCATCGCTAGGTGGTAGGTCGATATCTGGGCCCGAAGGGAGTTCAGTGTCGGGCGACCGAGGAGAATGTTGCAGGCCGATGGGATCCTCGCGACGATAAATTCCACAGGCACGGTGCGCGTACGGCCAGCCTCCCCGATGTTAAATTGGAGAATGATTACCCCTTCCGTCGGGATAGAGTGGTTAGTGAACCCTGACAGGACGTGGGTGGTCGGCCTTAGGTCCGACTGGGTGAGTCCCATACACAGGAAGCAGTCATAGAAGAGAATGTCTGCCGAGCTCCCAGAGTTGATCAGTATCCTCTGCACCTCATAGCGGTGGACCCGAGCTGTGATCACCAGCGGGTCGTTGTGAGGCAGGGATATACTGTGGAGGTCCTCGTCAGTAAAAACGATCGGCTCGGCTGCTTTGGCCTTCTTCTTCGGGTGGTCGACGGGTCCCTCGATCGGGAGGGATGACGTGTCTCATTGGTCCTCGTCGTACCCCCCGCTGACATGACCATGATTTGGCCGATTGTCAATTCACCGGGAGGGGGACGTTGCTCTTGCTCACGGTCGGCCTGCCGCTTGTCTCGCAAGTACGTTGCCAGGTGCCCCGAGAGGATGAGCTCCTCGATGTAGTCTCAGAGCTGCTTTTAGTTCTCAGTGGAGTGGCCCTGCGACCTGTGGAAGCCGCAGTAGGGGGCCCGGGTGCACTTTGCTACCTTGATCGAGACCGAGGGGAGTTTGAAGAACCTCTCGCCATTAGCCTCCTCCAGCAGTACCGCCTGGGAGATGTTGAGCGGGGTGTACTCCTAAAACTTCAGGGAGTAGGCCTTTGGCCGCTTAATCTTCTTTTTCTTGTCCCGGACCCTTTTCTTCTGATCGGTTTGCTCTGTCCAGGGCAGGTTGGCGTTCACCTCGGATTCAAGCAGGATCTCGCGTTCTGTCCAGGCCATTACCTCGGCCATGGTCTTGGTTGCGGTAATGCAAAGGAGCGAAACCACTCCTTGTGCCTAAGACCCGACCTGAGGGCCGTGATGACCGTCTCGTCCCGGTGTTCTGGGACCTCGAGGAAAGCGTTGTAGAAGCGGGTGACATACCCTTTGAACGATTCTTTGTCTCCGATCTTTATGGTGAAGAGATGGTCGACGGTACGCTTCTGCCATCTATTCCCGACGAAGTGGCCGAGGAATTGTGTGGCCAGCTCGTCAAAGGTAGAGATCGAGCGCGGCGTGAGTCCTCGGAACCAGTCCCGTCCGGAGCGGATGAGAGTGGCGGGGAAAGCGCGGCATTGAGCAGCGTCGGAACAGTCCTGGAAACTCATCCCGGCTGTGAACGCGTCCAAATGGTCCTTCGGGTCGGACTTCCCGTCGAAAAGTGAGACATTCGGGGGCTTGTTTCGGGAGGAGACATGGATGGCGAGAAGCTCTTTAGTGAAGGGCTTCATGAGAGAGTCGGCGGCATATTTAGCCCCGTAGCTCGAATGACGGTTTTCCCAATGCATGCCTTCGATCTTCTTTTCGAGGGCGTCGAGTCGGCCGTGGTATCCTGACGATTCGGCACATTCTGATTTTTGGCCTCTGCTGTCGGAGACCTCTGCCTGGCCTCGGCCCCGGTTCCGTTCGATGAGGTTCCTCAGGTCCCCTGGCGAGGTCGTCTTCGAGCTGTCGTGGTGAGTCCCGTGCGCATGACCGCGTCGAGGGAGGGGGTGTCAGTCATGCATGGGTGCAGGCGAGCTGACCGACACCTCCTCGGGAGAGACGGGGGCGCGATGGGGCTCGGGGCGAGGCGCTCTGGCATAGGACCTCGGTGTTAAGCTGTGCGGCATCCAGCGGGTCATTGAATATGTTGCGCCGGGGGATCTGCGGCCGTCGGAGACTTCGAGGCGGTGTTCAGTCGTGCTTACGCGAACAGAGTCTTCTATCCCTCTGTAAGGGTCCCGGACCCGAGGTAGGGGAGCGGTGACCTGGGGAGCCTGCCCTGCCGTTTGGACACGGACGAGTGCATCCATGACGGACGTGAGTCGGTCTATCCGAGCGGATAGGGCGTGAATGGCGTTCGGGGGGGAGGGGATTCTCCCTCGTCTCCGCTGCGGGGAGGCCAACGGCTGGTGCTTGGATCGTCGCGGTGACCGCTCGCCATGAGGTCGAGATTGGAAGATGAACTTTCGTTGAGTGGAACGAAAGTTCCCACAGACGGCGCCAACTGATGGATCTCTGGATCTCCTACAGATGTTATCTTCCGTTGATGTCACGACCCGAAAGTGGCACGTGACGGCCCTTAAACTACGCAACGTCCATAGGCGTAACACAATCTAAGTAAGACGAAAACCCAGCAATCTAAACCATCAAAAGTAGTAAAAGATAAGAACTTTGTTTAAGCTTTTGAAACCTTAAATACAAATTCTTTAAAGTCCAATTTAATTCCTTTAAAATTTTGGCAGCACCTCCTTTGTAAAAACTAGCCCCAAAAATGGGTACAACATAAATAAGGTAAAAACATCCCCAAACGGGAGCAAATCCACGCCCAATGGCGGAAAACAACCACCACAACAGATATACGACACCGTAGCGAAGAAGAAGACGATATAAATAAAACTGCATAAAAGACCTCCAAGTCACAAAACAACATATAATATCGTCCTCACATCAAATCTCTAAGTCATACATAGAAGTGGTAGATGGAGAGTACAGGATACAACGAATATACAATGAGCATAAACGGATAACCACAAAACCCACCTAAAGTAAAACTGCACACTGTGAGCCGAAGCGGTATCCGCAGCAAAAGATGATACGATAGATGAAAATAGCCCTGCCTCTGACTACTCTGAGGAACAACCGGCAAAACACTGTGGCACAACGGGGGTAAGTTGCCAACTCGTGAATAGTAAATAACATATGCAGGTAATCGCAAGTATGAACGTACAGCACGAATCTAACATAGGCAAGCTAATACCAATAAAAGGTCATATGAATGCAACAGTCATGAAAGGTACACTAGCCGGTACAACTAATACATGAAGCAATAATATGACAATCTGTATGCAACAATCATGTAAGGTACTCTATCAGGTACTACTAATACATGAACAATAAATAGCAATACAATAAATGTTGGGTATGGGATAAAACATGTCATTCCCACTGAATCCTGACCTCGTGGTAGGACCAAAGTCCATCAAGACAATCCAAATCCCGATTTCCTCAAATCAGCCCCCAAATTGGCTCCCATATCATGTAAGTCTCATATATCCTGAGTGTCCAATATCAAGTAAATCTCATATATCCTGTATCCAATATCAAGTGAATCTCATATATCCTGAAAAAGTATATTTGCATGAATCATTGTGATGATGTATATAAATTGATAGGTATACACATATATTAGCGTCCCATTTCACTAATATATATATATATATATATATATATATATAACATCGTCCCATTCCACTGTTATATATATACTTTGGAGTAAAAATATCATGAAACCAAGTGTCAAGTATCGACACATAAATACTGATTTATCAGGTGCTGTCACCACGACCGGACCCCTGATAGGTACGTATCATACGCTATCCTAAAAACCCGAGTGCCCGGCTTCGACTCTCGCCTTTCGACGTATCCATACGTACATGACTCCCGTCCGTATTCCCACGATAACGGCCGAGTCAGGTACTGTCACCGGTAGGTATGGTTCCCCCACTAACTCATCGTCTACTCCACGAAATTCTTGCCCCGGGGTACCTCCGGACCCCACCATGTACCCGCACACGGCTCCTTCCGTTCCTCGCGTGGGGTATATATATATCAGAACCGATAAATCTCATGGTGGATGCTGAAATATCATATCAAGAGAAACCGGGTTTTTCAAATAATGCAAAATTTCATGAAACTACCATGGTTCTCAAATCCAGAAAACATCATGAAAAATCCATAACTCAATGCGAAAATCCATGAATATAATATATGCAACAGAAAACTGTAATGTGAGCATATAAAGGAAAATCCGCTATTTAACTGCAACAAGTTAATATATATATCATGCGGTTCCTAAGTTCTCCAGATCCATATAACATCAAATAAAGGTGAACATGTAGCTATAGCCAGATATATGTGTAAACATATAGGTATAGCAAGGTATATGTATCTACCTATCAGTAATGATGTAATACCCTCCAGGTATAAGTGTAAGTATGTATGCAAGATGTACATGCAGCTATGTGTCATATGTGTATATACCTATCACTAATAGTACAATACCATATAGGTATATACGTAACTAGCATGTAAGCATGTCAAGGCATATGTGTAAGCATGTAGGTATACAGATATGCTATATGTCATATGCACAAAGAAATATGAATCAATGTCTCAATGTCCCTAACCATACAGTATCACGTGTGTATAGGTGTCAACTACATCTCGTATGTATATAAGTTGTGCGTGTCATGGCAATTATCGACGGTGTGTGTGTAGCATACAATTAGTGCTCGTGAAACATGAACCGTCAATAATGGTGTTGTGTCTCATTAATACTAAGTCCATACGCAAGGAAAAGAGATAAGCAACAAAGGTATACATGTACAATCAATATCCGTATACTTCTAACTAATAGTCATATCATTTAATCTAGCCCAGACGCATAACGCCATGCGGGCGATTCCCTTGTAGATGTTAAATCTACTCACCAACGCTCATGGCTAAGTAAAGCCTACCACCTGCTTCCCCTTCTTCGCAGCGTCCGAAGTTCCCGCCTGCGAACCTAAAACATAAAACAATATAACAACTATAAATTAGCAAATGACTGTTTCCTCTAATCAGAGCAAAGCTCTGTTCAAATTCCAAGACTGGAAATGAAGCGACGCTTCTGCTCCCCCCAATCAGAGCAAATCTCTGTTTTGAATTTCAAAATTCAAAAATTGAAGCAACGCTTCAGATCCCTTGCGCTTTGCGCTGCGGCCACGTGTCAGACATAGGTGCGCTAGTGCAGTTGCGCTGCGCTCTGCGCTGCGCGCCACGTGTCAAACGCAGGCGCACTAGCGCAGTTGCGCTGCGCGCCACGTGTCAAACGCAGGTGCGCTAGCGCCAATTGCGCCAGCACTGGAATTTAAATAATAAATTATTAATTAATCAGAATTAAAATTCTGTTCTAGAAAGATCTTTCCAATCTTATTAAAATAAGAAGATTATCTTCTGTAAAAGAGAGGCCTTAGGATCAAAGATCAAATGGTGGGGAAATATCCCCAGATCAATCAGAGAAAGATCTCTGTAACTAACTTAACAAATCAATTGGCCCTATATAAAAGCCCCAAGACTTCAAGTCTTAGAGAGAGAGAACCCTCTGGAAACTTCGAGAAAAAACTCAAAGAGAACGAAAGGCAAGCCTTTGAAGAAAGAAGATCATTTTCTTCATCTTTAAAGGTAAAGAACTTAATTCTTGAAGAACGGAGATGAAAACATCTCACAAAAGAAGAATCATCTTCTAAAAAGATCAAATATCTAAGAACAAGATCAAGATCTTCAATAAAAAAAAGAGATCAAAAAAGATCTAATTATAAAAGATTAAAAAGAAGTAATTTGCTTCATTCATAGATCTTTTGATCTATAAAGGCACAGCCTTTTGATGAGAATAAGAACCTTGGTTCTTAGATCTTGAGGCACTGCCTCTTTTGAAGAATAGAACAAAAAAAACTTGTTCTTTGATCTTAATTTGATCAAAAATGCGCTCTGCGCTATTGGACAGTGCCTTGCACTTTTAAATTCCGCCTTTGCGCTTATTGGACTGGCGCACAGCGCCAAAACGCGCCACGTGTCAACCACAGAACCGTTTACGCTTTGCGCTTCTAAAAATAGCGCACTGCGCCAGAGCTCGCCACGTGTCACTCACTGGCACACCCACAAACTAGCGCAGCGCGCTCATAAATTAAAAACGCAATGCGCTAACAAACTAGCGCTCAGCGCTAAGCGCGACAGGTGTCCTCCTCATGTGCGCTATCCAACAGAAGCGCAATGCGCTCTTTCCTGGGCGCAAAGCGCCTGACGCGCCACATGGCGCACTGTCAGAGCATACTTTGTTCTGATAAATGTTATGCATTATTAAAAGGGCCAAGCCCAAATAAAAGCTCAATAGCCAGAACAATAAAATGTTCAACTCATATCAACTGAGCCTATATGTTCATAAACCTTCAAACAGACTTTAGTCCCAAATTGGACTATAGATCTCCCAATCAACATTGGTTCAAGGGTACATCTCTGAACTCCTCTGATATTTGTCGTTGTAATCCTCCAACGTCTTCAGAGAGGCGATGGGTCCCGACAGCCATACATTCCACGAACTATGATGGACCACCATGTCCTTAAACTAGAAACCGACCGAAATGTCCCTAAACTAAACAATAGAGCCCAAATGCTCTCTTGTTGGATCTAAATGATCCTGTTAAGTTGATCTTAGTCTGGAAATTAGACTAACGTGTCCTTAACAAACGTTTAAGTTGATCTTAGTCCAAAATGAGACTAACGTATCCTTAAACCAAAACCCCAAACCCAAATCTAAGAAAATACGGATTTGGACTAATCCACGTCCTACGGGCGACAACATAAATTAGTCTCTGTATACAATCCACGGGCAACCACAAACAAAACAAACACATCACGACATGAAGTGACCATCTGGAGAAGGAGAAAGTTGTTACCGCGATGCGGTAGCGTAATTAACTGCAGGGGCTTGCGCCTGCAGGGAAGAGCGTCCCCATAATCAAAAACCCCTCAAACGAGGGGGAATCTGACGAAGTCTGCTACATCGGCCGCATCCGTTTAAACCTTTGATACATGGTGCCATAAATCAACTTGGCATCTTCGGAGAGGTGGACGGACAGCACCAATTAGCATCTGCCCCCAGATTCAGGCAAGACGTTCGTCTTCCCGGTTTCCGGCGGTAAACAGATTCTGGCACGCCCGGTGGGACCTTTTCCTCTTTCCACTCCACACTTCGTGTGTCGTGTTCGCGAAAGAATCATGGTTTTCTATGGTTGCCTGTGGATTCGAGGTACTTAGATTTGGTGTCTTGCTCCGTGCAGAAAATAGAAGATCAACGGCTTCAAACTGCAACTGCAACTCTCGCTCCGTCCCGTCCGGAGGAGTGACCTACGGGCCTCAAGCGGCCTCCCTTTTCAAGATGCCAGTGGAACAGGTGACTCAGGCCACAACTGGGCTATTCTCCGGGACTATGCTCCCATCGATGAGCTTCAATGCCCCAATGTCGTCGCAAGAAGCTCCAAAGAAGTCGGTCTTTGATCGGCTTGCTACTACCGCGGCCCCTCTCAACGGGTCATCCAGCTCCAATGCCTCAGTCTTCGCCAGATTGGGCCAAAGTTCATGGGTGCCCATGATGAAGCCTGCAATCCCAGAAAAGGTTGTTCCGAAGAGGATAGTCATCCCTGCTCCTGAAGTCGTCAAGGCGGCTTCTCCTACCAAAGGGTCGGTCTTTGCAAGACTGACTGTTCCAGCTCCCACTCCCGCTCCTGCTCAAAAGTATGTATTTGACAGGCTAGACACTGCTACTGGATGGAACTCGGTCTTCAAGAGGCTAGTGCCAGCAACGCCTCATCTGAATAGGGGGCAAGATAAAGCCATCCCCATCACCGAACCAACACCATCGGCTCGACACGCTCGACGTCGCCACTGGAGCCAAGTGAGGAAGGCTGGGGGCAACTCCCCCTCTGGGCTAACTCCACCAGCCCCAACGGTGGAAGTCAATGCTGCTGTTCCAACCGGGAACAGCTTTGAATTGCTAAACAAAGTGCGCATGAACTCTCCTACCGCCGTACTTAAAAGATCTCCTCCACCCGTGGAGAATGTTACAGGAATAAAGTCGGATCAGCCCTCTCAGCGGCTTTCTTCCAAAGTTTACAAAGTCTGGCGACGGGTCCAGGAGTCGGTAATTGATCAAGATTACTCTCCTCGATAGAAAAAGGTGAATGTTCAGCAAAAAGAAAATCATCTTGCCAAGCCACAAAAGGCAACAGCTGTCTGGGTGCCCACTGCGACGGCCCCCTCGACGTCAACTGCTCAAAAAAGAAGGAAGCCGGAGAATCCCCCTGTAACTACGGCAGATCGCAAAGACGCCGAGCCCAAACGCCCCAAGTCTGGGGACATAATGGTGCATACTGTTTACATGGCTTCCGGAAAAGAGGAAAGCCGCGCTTCTACGGGTCACCGACCACTCACCCGATCCGTGACAACAGCTCAGGAACAACAACAGCAGAAGCTTCAAGAGATGCTGACTGCAATGGCCGCACTTACCGGGCCAAAAGAAAGCCCGGAGGCATCATCAGAACAGCGTCACGAATAAGAAACCGATGCTGACTTCCTACGCAGAGTCCTCGAAAAGAAGGACAAAGAGGCAGCGGAACAAGCTGCCAACATAAAACAAATGGCACTTCTCTTCCAAGACATGGTAGGAATGATATTACAGCCGGATCCTCCATCTGAAGACCCTCCGATCATTATTGAAGACGATAGAGGGGAGACATCGAACCCTCCTCCGGCTCTTTCAGCAGCCAAAGAGGAGACCATCTCAAAAGCTGCGCTCGATGATTATATAGCTCAGCACATACGAGCTCACCAGGCGAATAAAGCGGCTGGCCAAGTTTTCAAGACTGGACGACCCTATCCGGGCTGGTATGACCAAATAAGTTACCCGCCGGGATATACAATCCCCAAATTTCATGTATACAAAGGGACGGGCAATCCCCACCAGCATGTTTCCCAGTTCAGGGCTTTATGTGGCAACACCGAAGGTGATGATAAATTGCTATTTCGCCAATTTGTCGGCATCTTGTCAGAAACGGCATTCGAATGGTACTCCGAACTTCCCAACGACTCTGTCAAAACATTTGCAGAGATGGAGCTGCTGTTTACACAGAGATTTGCATACGCTAGCGGGCGCACCCCGATCACCGCATTGATCAACGCCAGGGTAAAGCCAGGCGAAACGTGGGTACAATACGCAATACGGTGGTGAAACTTATGGTAGAAGTGCGAACAACGCATCAAAGAAGCTCCCGCAGTAGGCATGTTCGTGGGTACTCTTGACCCTCATGCAACTATTTCCCAGTTCATGATGTTCTTCAAGCCAACTACTTTCCAGGCCTTGATTGACAAATTGACCCAAATGGACCAGATGGGTCATAGACCGTCTCCCCCAAAGACGGATCCTCGAAATGAAAAAGGGAAAGGAAAAGCAACTTTCATCGCCAGTACTCAACAACAGCCGAGCAACTTAAACCCGGCTATTCGCCAAAACAATATGCGTCTACGTCCATCCCTCGAGGAGAGACTGAGACGTCCTTACTCGTTTCCCTAGGATAAAACGAGGAAATTGTTCGAGCTGGCAGGGTGCAACAAACTCATCAATCTGTCGGATCCAAAACGTCCGTTGCAGCCAGGCGATGTCAACAATCCTAATTACTGCCCTTACCACCAAGCAGTAAGCCATCCAATCGAAGATTGTTTCATCTTCAAAGGCTGGATGGAGGACCAATACCAACAAGGCAAGTTCGCATTATTCGAAAACTGGAAGGTGAACCCACCACAACCTCACGCCCCTAAAAAGGTGGACATGTCGGGGGCATCGTGCTCATTCATAAGGGAAGCCCCATGGGAGGACGTTCTTTCAGCCAAGACGAAAAGAATGTTGAAGGATCTCCAAACATGCCCGGCGATCAGGTAGAAAAATCCACTGAAACCCGAGATCATCGAGGGAATGCTGAAACCGCGCCCAACTCCAGAAACGGGTTGTGATGGTCAGAGCGCTCACACCCAGCCGCCAAAGTCTTCGAAGAAGAAGAAGAAGACCAAAAAGCCCGTGCAGCCTGGTGACAAGTGCACGGACCTGCAAAAATAGATTGACGCGTTGGAAGAATATAATCAGAAGGCGCGGACCCCAGTCACACTCCAAGAATTTCTCACCCACGTCCTTGTGGAAAAAGATGATGACAATGGAGAAGACTCGTCGGATGAGTCTGAGGATTATGTGGCAAGCTGTCATATGATCTCTCACTCGTTAATAAACGGTGAAGAAGCTTTGGATGTAGAAAAACCAGGGGCAAATCCTGAGCCTGAACTTCTAGGACCATCAGACGAAATGATTGATGCATTCCTAAACTAAGCCCGTGAGGAAAGCAAAGCCAATCGAGAGCGTGAACTGGCTATATTTGAAAGTGCCAAACGCCGATGACTGGAGGAAAAGGTCGAGACACACCGACTGGAGTAAAGCATCCCTATTTCCAGCAAAAGCAAGCTTAAAGTAAGGAAACGATTCGCTAGGGCCCTGTCGATAGGAATGAAGTTGCCCTCTTTCAGAGGAAATTCTCCTGGCAGTATACATCTTAATGAAGCGGACATACATCCTAACTTCTGCTTATACCATCAGAGGATTGCACACCCTACCGAGGAGTGCATAGCTGTCACGACCCGAAAGAGCACGTGACTGGCCCTTGAACCATATGAAGTCTATAGGACTCCATCTGATCCAAGTAAGCCAAAATCCCAGAAATCTAAAACCATTTAAAGAGTAAATAAAGGAACTGGTTTTTTTATAAGTAAAGAAAGCATGTTTGAAATCAAAGTTTTTTAATAACTAAGCCGAAATGCATTTTTTTTAAAATGTGTAGTCTTTTCTGGAAAATTCGGCAGAGTTTCCTTTGTAAAAACTGGCCCCAAACGGGGTACAACAAGAATAATATATATGAAGTGATAAAAGGCATCCCCAAGCGGGAGCTAGCTCTTCGTCAATTGACGGTCACAACCACGCAAGCAATAATAATATACAACGCCAAAGGGGGAGGATCAAAACCACAAAGAAACTCAAAATAGCCAGAAAACCATAATACTACAAGCGCGACTCTAAGGTCGAAATAATACATCACTGTCTCTAAGTCTGAAACAATATACAAGTTTTGGTTGATGGAATTTCTAGATACAATGAATAATACAGGAACAATGGTGGTTCTGATACAAAAGAACCCACCTACCCAAGCAAGTCACCCATATGGAAGCAGTGTGCCAGAAATGCCGCTACGGAATATGTACGGCAAAAACCTGCAAGGACTGTTGCACAACGGGGGTGAGTTGCCAACTCGTGAATAGAAGATATCTACAAGCAGAGATCGAATGTATGACTCATCCTAGGTCAATATGATCAGATATATATAAACCTCAATATGAATAAGTCTGCAGCATGCTAAACTGGCAATGTAATCTCTATACATGAGTGTAGTGCCAAGTGCTCGTACCAGTGTCTCAGGTAATAGCATATCATAAATGTGAGGTATAATCAATGAAATCAATCTGCATGTACATGGATCCCGTCCACTCGTCACCCAATGACAATAACCGTCATGCATGTAAATATCATCAGCATATGCATGGAAATATGAGGATATAAACCACCTGTGTCCCTCGCGACACGTCAAAATCATGGAACCGGAGTGTCCAGCATCGACACTCGAAAACATCGCGAAAACTGTGCCCAGCATCGGCACGTAAATCCTCATATATCGGGCTCCGTATGCGGAATCGGCCCTCGGCCCCAGCAGTACGACCATATCCATCTATCGACTCTGGTCGGTATCCTCCGGATAACCACCATGCACAACCTATCACCGGTAGGTACTCGCCCACCTCCAGGCTCAATCGGCAAAGTCCTTCGATCATCTTGCCGAGGGGAACCATACCGGGTCCACCATATACCCGCAATCGGCTTGTCCACTCCTCGAATCGGGTTTCACATGTCGCTCTCAGCACCGAGAAAACACATGGTGGACGCACTGAAATATCATATCAAGGGTAACCGGGTTTTTAAAGCAATGACATATTCTCTTTTGAAATACCCACGGTTCCCAAAATCCAGAAATATCATGGAAACAGCAACTCTCAATGCGTATAATCAGAAAGCATGATGTATGTGACATGTAAAAGAAATGTAAGCACATCAGTCTATCATGCAAGAATCATATCCTGAATGCAACAATACTACAGTGTAGTGACATGGCAATTATCGATGATGAAGTGTGTGAGCCGGCAAACAAGTGTACGTGGAACATACGCATCATCGATAATGGTGCTGGTGTCCGAGCAGCATGACTGTAATATATCAATAAACACAAGCAATGCAATGCAAATAGCATGAGTATGCGGAATCGAATAATCAACGCAACAGTACATACTCTATCTCAATAAATATATCATGCAGCCTTGCCTTTTGAAATAAGACGAATCAGGGTTTTTGGTAAAATAAGGGCTACGGTGTTTTAAGAAAAGATGTGTCGTTTGAAAATATCCGTAGAATCCCTTTTGCCTATCTTTAAAATATCCCCGATTCGTTAGTTTTGAAATAGGTATGACTCGGGTCTAGTCTAACGCCTACTATGCGAACTACAGACCCAATAATCAAGTCAATCGGGAGGGGTATGAAAACCACCTAAATCTGAGTCAATATCACATTATCTCATCACATAACAGGTATCACTACCATCATATCACATCTCAAATACGAACTCTGTCATATCGCCGAATCTCACGGCCTCAACAAACCTCATCGACACATCTCAATCCCACGTATCATCCTCAATCCCGTATATGAACACATAGTCCCATACCCATGTGTAGATATACACACCTCCATATGCGCACAGATAAATGAAAGAATGTATGCAAGTATATGTGTACGTGTATGTGTGAGTGCAACCACTACTCTATGGTTTCGCACTATACTAAACCAATACATCCTTATCATCAATAATTCCATTCCATTATCACCATCAATAATCCTAACAACACATAATAAATATATGTGTGTATACGTATTCGTATACATCACCACGGACTGCGGGGGTGCTATACGCCATCCACCCGACTTCTCCACGTAGATATAAATCTACTCACCTTGCGTCTTTATCCGTCGACGTCACCACGCTTTTGCTTGTCGTCCCGAAGTCTTCATGGGGTACCTATACATTAACGTATCGCAAATGCGTATCAAAACCAATTCAAGACTAAAACGGCATACGAACCCCAAAATGATACGCTATGATGTATAGGTTAGAACCTATGGACAACGCTTCCAAAACCATCAACAACCCTCGATATCGTCGTATAAACGCCAAGTAGTCGGGGTAAAACACCATACGCAAACTCAGAATTCACAATACGGAAATACGGAAGCACGAATCCAAAACAGCAACTTAGGAAATAGGCTCCAGATTTCACCCTAGGTCAAATTAGACAAATCTATACATGCCAGGGTCTAGTCTACACATGTAGGAGCTACAGAACCAAAACGACCCAATTTGGTGCAGGTCTGGCCGCAATTTGCGGCCAGAGGGAATAAATTTGCGGCCGGGAATTGGAGTTGGGGGCTAGGGTTTAGTGTGGTGGTTCTATGGTGCCTGCACATCTTACTGTCAACTCAGTTTTATTTTGGGGTCTCGGGATGATAGCAGATTACACAATACACTCCCAGATTTACAGTTTTTCCCCGATATCAATTCCATAATCCGTATTCTGGTTTCTTGTTCAGGTTTGGGTCCAATTTAACATCACACAAGGGGTTCTAAGGTCACAACAAGCCTCAATTTCACTTTGATTTCAGATCAAACCCTAAACCCTAACTTGATATTTCACAAATCCACCAAACGACACCATATCGATATGAAACTAGTATTGATGCACAAGAAATGAGATACAACCCTAATAGGTGCAGAAATTACCTCCTTTGGCAACTCAAGAATTTTCTTGAGTTGCTCAAAGTCCTCCAAATCCAATCTTGCTAGGTTCAAAGTGTAGCCAGTGAGCTCGGGAACATTTTTTGTGAAATGGGAAAAGGGTTTTGGGGTGGATTTCATAGTGGATCTAGGGTTTTGTGAAGAGGGAGGGAGAGGGAGCAGGAGCAGCAGCAGAATTCTTGAAGAGGGGAGAGAAAATGAGAAGGAAAATGATGGGGGGGCATGGGTCAAAAGAGCTTTGACCTTGTCATTCTCTCTCATCATCATCATACTTTTTCTTTTCTTTTCTTTTCCTTTTCTTCTCCGACCATGGTGAACCCTAAGCAACCATATCCCCAAAACATGTAACAAGTGTAACAAATGTGGAAAATGATATGTGCACATTTTTGCACAAAAATGCTAAAAATCCGATTAGCGATTTTTAATCGCGATTAGCACTAAATTAGCACATAACTAATCATAAAGACTTAAAAATGTCATAATTCCATAAAATACCCTATTTTAGAATTTTCCATAATTTTTTCCCATTTATTTGTATTTAATTATACCAGAATATTAAAATATTCATTAAAATAATATTAAATTATAAAATTCCCAAAAATAATATTTTATTATTTTGAAACGTTACAATAGCGTTTAAAAACTGGTGGCAGGGATATGTCGCCCACCGACAACACGTTCAACGAGTGAAGCGCAAGGCTCATCGGGAATAGAAAAGCACGACAGATGAGCGCAAAAGAGCTGCTGGCAACTGTCACATAGTCGACACCAAGGGATCACAAGTTATCACCTTTGGAAGAGACTCTGACGAAGAAATCATCCTCAGCCCTCTCTTCAAGGAATCTTTAAGTCTACGGTAGCGCCCCGGCCGTCTACAGACGCCAAATGCGGAACAAAAAACTTTTAACTGGCGCTATCGTATACTTTAACCCGGATCTGCCATTATTGCTAAACTAACAAACTGTAAAGAGTGTAGAAAGGTTATACCGAATGATCCGAGTCCTTCGTTCTTTAACCATCATCCCACGCTCCGTTGCGGCTTCTCCGATCTCGTCGATCTCCGATCTGCTCGTCCAGGTGGCACCACGTCACTGATTCTTTAAACGGGCTCCCACCTCTGACTTGAGGCAACTCGGTCGTCAAGTTTGCTAAAAGAGACGACCAAGAATGATGTAAAGAATGAGTAGATGACTTTGTCTCACTTCGTCCAAGTCCGTAGACGATCGGTAAATGAAGTTGCCATGGGAATCGGGTGATGGAATGAAATGAGCTGTGAAATTCCATACACCCCAAAATCTATCATATCTTTTCAAATGAAACATCAAGTGTGAGTGTGTGAGAGAGGGGGAAGGGGCCGGCCACATATATAGTGGTGGGGGGTGAGTGTAGGAGAGGGGGAGGTAACCACAAGAGAAAAGATCAAGGGAAAATATCCTAAGCAAGAACAAAACCTCATTAATGCAAATGGTGATTCATTAACCTAGTCACCATTGCATTAATGGCTCCATTAATGCACTAATGACTCACCATGCCAAGTCACCCTTTCTAGAACCTTCTAGAAGCATGATTCACCCTCATCCATGAAAAGATAAATCCGTCTTTAACCGAATGTTAAAAGATGGCTGATAGAAAACTGGAAACTGGCAACTTCCAAAAGTGATCCTGAAACGACTTTCAGGATAACCCCGTAACTGTATAAATATACCCGCATTTGTATTACGACCGAATACAAATGCAACTGAGACAAAGATATTATACCTACTCAATATAATACTTGGATCCGGCTTAAACCAAAGCCGACCAGTATCATCTGCCCGAAAAATAACACGTGCGTAAACGCACGTGCATTTTCCGAACCCTACCATAAAACCAAACGGCCTCTACAACGTTTCGCCCGAACTTGGGAAACTGTCTGTGGGGGACTCTAATGACTCGTCAGTACCCTGGCAGTGGGTTTAACCACAAACCGTCAGCGGCACTAGCTATGCGTAACGGTTGCCCATGGACTGACCTCAAGGGAGGCCGATGAGCGAACTCATCCGGAAACCCTACTGAGCCTAACAGTGACAATGTATATACAGTCCGGTCCGTTCGTCTATGAGTATCGCATATCTTCCTAGGGGGCTAGTAACGTCAGACCCCCAATAGCAGTATAAGTCGTGTCGGAGTGTAGCCCAATAACACCCTGAGATACTACTGGAGTACCTACCAGTAAATCTCCTGCCATGGCCATGGACTTTGTGTAATGGCTCTCCTAGACACAGCACGACCTCGCCCCCAATACCGAGAGAGACGAATCCCCTGCCGATCCGCTCACGTGCCTCCATATGGCTCGGGACTGTACCCAAAAACTACCTGTTTGCACGACTCCTTTGAGCCGTGGTAGGGTAGAAATCAAAGCACAGTGGGAACTCACACGAGACAAATGACGACCTCAGGTCGATGAACTAACCTGTACACATGTCACCAGGGAACTGCTATCTGACGATATGTATAATACCAACTAGCAGGTTCCCGGCGAGTCCTGTCCGGTGTACTCATAACCCAATGAGCACCTGTATACATCTTAGGTGATCCAACTGACACCAGTGGCTTGTGAGACCGGCCACCGCCCCTCGTCGGGGTCTCGACTGTACACACTAGTCTACTCCGGAGTATCGATGCCCTGTCTCGAAACTCCCACGACTAGGGACCATAATTAAGGATATGCTGATAAACTACCCAACTCTCACGTATATGATCGCCATCATACTGTTGGTAGTAAAGCAAGATCCTAAGGGCTCTATCAAAGTGTAACATGTAATCAGTCACCTGAACATGTACACGACTGATAAAGGCAAACCAGATAGCATACTATCATCTCGAGTAAGACTGTCCTACCGGTATAGATCCTCCGCAATCATTGCAATCACGTACCTGCGATCCAATAATTGACTCTGAGGGCACTATCTCCAACAATCTCCCACTTGCACATAAGGCTAATTATTGCAATGTCGACTACTCACAGCCCGTGTGAAACCGAACATCCAACTCCTCTACTAATCAGTTTCACAAAGCCCGTTTGTAAAACTATTGTGTTCGAGAAATAGCCTCAGTGAGTGGATCCGCCTAGAAATTTCTTTCTATATCTCTCTTAATCTCAAGTTCGCGGAGAAAGCCATCTCCCGAATCGAGTAATACCTGTCTTAGAATATGTCTGGATATCTGATGGGACCTAGTTCATAAATGAACTCCAAATCCAAACTTCTTAGACTGTATCGATCACTGAACCTAATCAGTATCCGGCACCATGCCACCCACAGTATCCTCTTGGACCACCTGTCCATAATACTGTCCCTCGTCAGAGGGAAAACTGTAACTCTGACAATCACTCTGTCATCCATGTCACCTTTGAAGCCTGGAATGATAATCGTCTCCCGAAGGAGGCTGCCGTCATCAAATCCGTAGAACATGTACTTATGTTCTATAACTGCTTCCTTATGTTTCTCCAGGTTTGGATTAATACAAACTTATTGCATCTAGTGCATAAACAACATTTGGTGTGGTACTTGACATCTCATGATTGACTCAATTGCCTAAGCATGTGATCTGTCAATCATGCACATCCCTCTCCCCTTTAGTCTGTAAGACATCTTTAGAGAGGGTGACTCCATCACCTGCAGGTACACCACCATGCTAGGAGTCATCTATTCTAAAAACCATTAGAATTTTGTCAAAGTGCCCACATTAGGAAACTACCCAAATCCAGATCTAAAACCATAGATCTAGAAACCAGAATGTCAAATATTATATCCATATCCTGTCTGGAGAAACAACTGTGTGACGACCACAGTACAACCGATCGTAGTTTAGGAATTTTACTCCTACCTCTGTGTATGTCATCCAGATACCATGACATCACACCCTACTACCTTCTTAACAGATCCATCCCTTATTCTGATTGAAGTCAAACCCATGACTGTCACATCAAAAATGAATGATCTATCTCCGCTATAACTGCTCAAGTCTATAAATAGACATAAGCTACTTGCCCACTATGCTTCTGCTGCTCCCACTGACTACGACAACCCTCCTACCGGGTCTCATAGCCTGGAACAACAGTAGTGTCAAGTCTGGGTAGATAAGAACCTCCCTGTCACCGTCCTTGAGGCTACCGGAGTACCTCTCGGGTGTCTGAGGTTACCCACCATATCTGCGGAGTGGCTATTGGAATGTCAAACCTGATTGAATATATAGGTCCTATTAAATTTTCCATAATCGTTCGCGGTTCTGGAATCACTTCCAGTTCTACCATACTCCCACTACTGTTTTCTGAAAAAATCCATTTTACTAAAACTGTGGCGAGTCAAGAACAATATCACTATTGATCTTCCAAATGGTAGAATATCAACCCTCGTCATAGCCAGGGTCAACCCACAAACAGCCATTACAGAAACGTGCCCTGAGTTATCCAGAGTCTGGTTTTAAGCATAAGCTGGACAACTCCCCGTACCTTAATATCTTTTAAGGTACGAACTATTCTATATCCAATATAGAAACTTTGGCACTAATTTAATTGGAACCAGATTCAAATCATGTAACTGTCTCCAGTGCATATCAACTTAATGGAAAGAGGCTAATCAGCATTACTCAACTTAGGAATCCATCCAATTATGAGCAACCTGAAAGAGAAACAAGTTTCTCAAAACCATTACTATCATCTGAATACCAATCACAAGAATCTCCATCTTCGATCTCTTTGAAGAATCCCGATACTTGCGATACCTGGTTCTCTACTTTATTCTTATACCCACAACTTCTCAAAACTTAGACCTTGTATTTCTACGAAACACTTGTCTAAATACTAGAGAAGTTATAAGTAAACAGAACATAGTACGAGGACCTACCCCTTTGTCCTGATGGACACTGGACAACATACAATACTCTGTATAAGTCCGCTGAGTTGAACAACTCAAAACCTGTGCGTTGTAGGTGGAAAACTGTACCCTGGCGATTTCCTCAAATATCACCAATTACAACGAATTCCGATATAATGAGGATGATCACCTAATTCCCAATAACTTACTCCCACTCATCATCTGTAAAACCATACAGATATGATAATGAAACCTGGTAAATACATACCCTTGGAGTAAGTATCCAATCGGGAAAACAGTTTTCCTTTAACAATGCACTGAAACATAAAAATTTTTCGTAGGGGTATCCTGGTATTCATAGCAATGCCTCTTCCAAAATCCAATTCATGACTATAACCGTATATTTCTTTGCCATCTCTCCAAATCCCTTTATTTGTCTTTAGTCGTTACCTTCTGTGCACCATCGTTAGGCTAAATGGTTTTCTTCCTTCCCTACCGTTCGGCACCAGCCTATGGTTTGGAAGAAGACTATCCAGTAAGCATAATAGGTGTACCCTCCTAAACCAAGGAGTACTCGCATCTTGAGAGAAGGTGATGATAAAAGTCAACTGAATAATACCTTTTCTTTTAAAGGTGAAATAGGAGTGGTGATGAAGTACGCGGTTTGGTCGTGAATGATAACAGTCGCAATTTACTTTGCCCTCTTTCTAATCCCTTTTATTTTGTCTTTACATATTACCTTCTGCACACCCTACTTAGGCTAATTGGTTTTCTTCATTCCCTACCTTTCGGCACCTGCCTATGGTTTGGAATAAAACTATCCAATAAGCGTAATAGGTGTACTCTCCTAAACCAAGGAGCCCTCGCAACCTGAGAGAAGGTGATAATAAAAGACAACTGAATAAACCAATTCTATTTCTCCTGAACCTGGATCCATCCTCGAAGAAGTCCCTCCGAGTTCGTATATAACCATACGATGGATCTATCCAATGGAAGTGGATGTCCGTAGTAATACGGGTGTTCTGAGAAATTCAAAGGGTAAAAGAAGGAGTGGCAATGACTTATGCAACTCAGACAATCCAAAAGCCAGTATTTTAAGAAGGTTCGGTCAACCTGGTCACTGAGTCATAGTCTAGGGTCGGTCAAAGGTCGCTGCTAAAGAGAGAGAGAAAAGAAACACTCTGCGTGCACTCTAACCTAGATCAGAATGGTTATCAATTTATCTAATCCGGAAAACTCCCACTGTCCTGTCAAATTCTCGTCCAAACCTAAAAGAAGAATCAATCGGGATCGCCCGAAGAGTAAACCAACTCATCAGTGGGAATCGGGATCCAACTCTCATCGCATGATAACGTGACGGAATCCACTCGCATTATCACACTCCAGAAGGTATGCGCATGCCTGGCAAGTTTCAGTTTCTTTAGAAACTCCCGATATGATTTTTACCTCATGTTCTTATGACCTTGACGAAAGCCAACAAATCATAAGTCACATGTCAAGTTCTGCCCGTCATTATCTTGTTAATTCGAACCCACCCGTACATACCCTTGACGAAAGCCAGCAAGATAATACGACTGTCCCAAACCAACACATCTATCTATGCAACAAATGAATACCCCAGCAACTACCAAACACTATGCCTTGACGAAAGCCAACAAACATAGCTTGAATATTACTGACCATCCATAAGAAACGACGGAGGGCTACGGCTGGTTTTTGGCGAAAAACCTTTAACGTAATGAACTTGATCTCGTTGAAGGAACCTGATAGCTTTTTATAAAATATAGTGGCGAAAACCTTTGCTAAAGAGGTCATTCCCGGTGAAGGGATCTCGGCTCTTTCCTCGTGGAATGAGGTGCAGGATATTCCACTGAATACCGCGATGCAAAGCAACATGTAATCGACTATAGTGAAGTTATTATCCTGACGCAAACTTCTACCCAAGGGGTCAGTCCCGGCGAAGGGATATCGGCCCTTGCCCCGTCGAATGAGGTGCAGGATATTCCACTGAATACCGCTATGCATAACAAAAGGGAACGTCTTTGCAATAACACCTTTTAAATTTGTTCCAACAACTGCAGACAGGTTTGTTTTATTTTGCATTGATCAGAATCAACGCAGTCCCATCAATAATCACACCAGAAAAGAACGAAAATAAAATGTACGTATATGCCATCCGCATTTGTCACTGGGTCCCGTCATCACCTGTTAGGTTACTTAACTAATGACAGAGCGGGGACTGGACTAGCGCGGGTGTAAAACATATACAACATCTAATAGTATATAAACCAATATACAATAATCGCTCCAGGCGTGATAATATGCAACATTACAGAAAAGTAATAAGCATCACAGAACAATACAGATAATCTGGGATCCCCGGGTTTTACAGAGCCGCTGCTGAAACCCGACGTTCCCCTGGTCGTGTGGATAGCCTGTGCAATGAAACCTAGACCCCTACGGGTGCGGCAAGTTACCCGCCAAGACCTGAAGCGAGGCAGCCCCTTACAGCAAAGTGAATGGACCACCCTGCACTTCACGGAATCCGGTAAACTTGGGCACCCCTCCTTGGGTCAACCTGTACCCTCTACGAGTGCGGCGAATAGTCTGCCAATTCTAGAGTGGGGCCCCTCTGCCTCTCAAAACCATGAGATGCGGACCCGTTGTCCTCCAGAACCCGGCTATCCGTGCACTCCGTCGTAGGGTAAAACCTAGTACAGTAATGATAAATAGTACAACAGGTACATCGACCGCAACCTGGTCATGCCCCAAAAGAATATTATACAACAGGCAGTGACGGCAGTCCACAAGTTGGACGCTCGCCCCGCAATATCAAATGTACAAATAAACTCAAACTGCACTACCATTGCACACTGCTATCCACCACGACAAATCCGCAACATCACAGCACAACACAGAACATCAACGCGAATGTCACGTTCGCAAACCCGTCTAAAAGAACTATAGCAATCAGACGCGGTTTACCGATCAAATGACATTCCCGGTCGGAGATATAATGAAAGCACTGTAAACTAACATGTTTAAATTTCGATTGACCAAATATCACAAAATGGGCCCCACGAACAACTGGTGAACAGTAACAAAACCTGGGCCCAGAAGATATATACCAAAAACCACAAATTCCAGAGAAGAACCCACTGAGCAAATTTGGGGGCATGATGACACAGAATGACCGCGGATCCGCGGCCAAACCATGGGTTTAGCCGCATTTCCGCGACAATATTGTCAAATCATGATCCCAAATTTGTACGGTGTTCTAATAAAACCCTGCACAGATTTCTGAGATATGTAGAAAAATTTTAGGACTTCATTTAAAATCAACAGAAACTGTGAAGCTTGAATTTTGCAGTTTTTGATTTCCGGTTCGATCGATGTTTTAAACGCGTTAGCACAAGTTAGCATAGCATAATGGTTAGGCTCTGATACCACTGTAAGTCTACAGTAGCGCCCCGGCCGTCTACAGACGCCAAATGCGGAACAAAAAACTTTTAACTGGCGCTATCGTATACTTTAACCCGGATCTGCCATTATTGCTAAACTAACAAACTGTAAAGAGTGTAGAAAGGTTATACCGAACAATCCGAGTCCTTCGTTATTTAACCATCATCCCACGCTCCGTTGCGGCTTCTCCGATCTCGTCGATCTCCGATCTGCTCGTCCAGGTGGCACCACGTCACTGATTCTTTAAACGGGCTCCCGCCTCTGACTTGAGGCAACTCGGTCGTCAAGTTTGCTAAAAGAGACGACCAAGAATGATGTAGAGAATGAGTAGATGACTTTGTCTCACTTCGTCCAAGTCCGTGGACGATCGGTAAATGAAGTTGCCATGGGAATCGGGTGATGGAATGAAATGAGCTGTGAAATTCCATACACCCCAAAATCTATCATATCTTTTCAAATGAAACATCAAGTGTGAGTGTGTGAGAGAGGGGGAAGGGGCCGGCCACATATATAGTGGTGGGGGGGTGAGTGTAGGAGAGGGGGAGGTAACCACAAGAGAAAAGATCAAGGGAAAATATCCTAAGCAAGAACAAAACCTCATTAATGCAAATGGTGATTCATTAACCTAGTCACCATTGCATTAATGGCTCCATTAATGCACTAATGACTCACCATGCCAAGTCACCCTTTCTAGAACCTTCTAGAAGCATGATTCACCCTCATCCAAGAAAAGATAAATCCGTCTTTAACCGAATGTTAAAAGACGGCTGATAGAAAAATGGAAACTGGCAACTTCCAAAAGTGATCCTGAAACGACTTTCAGGATAACCCCGTAACTGTATAAATATACCCGCATTTGTATTACGACCGAATACAAATGCAACTGAGACAAAGATATTATACCTACTCAATATAATACTTGGATCCGGCTTAAACCAAAGCCGACCAGTATCATCTGCCCGAAAAATAACACGTGCGTAAACGCACGTGCATTTTCCGAACCCTGCCATAAAACCATACGGCCTCTACAACGTTTCGCCCGAACTTGGGAAACTATCTGTGGGGGACTCTAATGACTCATCAGTACCCTGGCAGTAGGTTTAACCACAAACCGTCAGCGGCACTAGCTATGCATAACGGTTGCCCATGGACTGACCTCAAGGGAGGCCGATGAGCGAACTCATCCGGAAACCCTACTGAGCCTAACAGTGACAATGTATATACAGTCCGGTCCGTTCGTCTATGAGTATCGCATATCTGCCTAGGGGGCTAGTAACGTCAGACCCCCAATAGCAGTATAAGTCGTGTCGGAGTGTAGCCCAATAACACCCTGAGATACTACTGGAGTACCTACCAGTAAATCTCCTCCCATGGCGATGGACTTTGTGTAATGGCTCTCCTAGACACAGCACGAACTCGCCCCCAATACCGGGAGAGACGAATCCCCTGCCGATCCGCTCACGTGCCTCCATATGGCTCGGGACTGTACCCAAAAACTACCTGTTTGCACGACTCCTTTGAGCCGTGGTAGGATAGAAATCAAAGCACAGTGGGAACTCACACGAGACAAATGACGACCTCAGGTCGATGAACTAACCTGTACACATGTCACCAGGGAACTGCTATCTGACGATATGAATAATACCAACTAGCAGGTTCCCATCGAGTCCTGTCCGGTGTACTCATAACTCAATGAGCACCTGTATACATCTTAGGTGATCCAACTGACACCAGTGTCTTGTGAGACCGGGCACCGCCCCTCGTCGGGGTCTCGACTGTACACACTAGTCTACTCCGGAGTATCGATGCCCTGTCTCGAAACTCCCACGACTAGGGACCATAATTAAGGATATGCTGATAAACTACCCAACTCTCACGTATATGATCGCCATCATACTGTTGGTAGTAAAGCAAGATCCTAAGGGCTCTATCAAAGTGTAACATGTAATCAGTCACCTGAACATGTACACGACTGATAAAGGAAAACCAGATAGCATACTATCATCTCGAGTAAGACTGTCCTACCGGTATAGATCCTCCGCAATCATTGCAATCACGTACCTGCGATCCAATAATTGACTCTGAGGGCACTATCTCCAACAGAATCTACCTCCGACACAAAAGATGCGAAGGATTGCGAGAAAATCTAGCTGCGTAATCGTACGATGCCCGAAAAATTTTGGACTGCGAACCGAAATGTCCCTAAATTAACAACGGACCGCAATGTCCTAAAAATTGCAATTGACCGAGATGTCGATAAACTATGGTGGATTGCAGCATCCCGAAGCTGATAAAAAAAAGGGGTATGTCCATAAGCAAAATGGGCACGGATGAAAACCCGAAAGGGCTCCGTGAGTAAAATCAGCGGGGCTACCGGCGAGTTTTGTGAAAACCCGAAAGGGCGCAACCTCGTTAAAAAAACGGTATGTCCATAAGCAAAATGGGCACGGATGAAAACCCGAAAGGGCTCCGTGAGTAAAAACAGCAGGTCTACCGGCGAGTTTTGTGAAAACCAGAAAGGGCGCAACCTCGTTAAAAAAACGGTATGTCCATAAGCAAAATGGGCACGGATGAAAACCCGAAAGGGCTCCGTGAGTAAAAATAGCAGGGCTACCGGTGAGTTTTGTGAAAACCCGAAAGGGCGCAACCTCGTTAAAGGACACTTGTAAGGTCCTCTCGACCTTGTAAGGAGAAACCACCCGCGTGAGATCCTTACGACTCACAAGGGAGCAACACACTTAGGGATCCCCACGATCCCTAGGGAGGAATTACGCTTGCGAGATCCTCACGACTCGTAAAGAGAATCCTCTTATAGGACCCTCACGGCTCATAAGATTTGAAAGTCTTAAGCTACAGGGATCTGAACCTGTTCTTAAGAAGCCCCCACAACCTCCAATGCAGCCCTACAAGCGGTTCAATATTGACCCTTGTATACAATCCACGGGCAAGAATGAACAATTCCCTAACAGAGTCCCACCAGCGACTAGGGATATGCTCACACGGTGAACAAACACTTGTAGGTCCTCTCGACTTGCAAGGAGAAAACACTCATGTAAGATCCTTACGACTTATAAAAGAAAACACACTAAGGAATCCTCACGATTCCTAAGGAGAAAAAGCACCTACGAGATCCTCACGACTCGTAGGGAGAAACACCTTTATGAGACCGTTACGGCTCATGAAGTCAAAAGCCTTAGTCGATGGGATCCTAACCCTGTTTGCTAAGCCACCTTTGTTCGACACCGACAGAAGCAAATGATGATTCGCTCCTGGCAATATCCCAGTTGTAGTGATGTTGATGCCTAAGTCGGTATCAAATTCCAAGTCCTTTCATGGAAAATGATGATTCGCTCCTGGCAATATTCCAGTCGCAGCGATGCTGATGCTAAGATTGACACCAGATTCCAAGTTCCATACTCGTGGCAAAAATTCAACGAGCCAAAAATGCATATGAAATAGCCGAAATAATGGGGTAACTTGCAACGAAATCAGCAAGTTAAAATGTATGCATACAAAAACAGCCGAAATGATTAGGCAACTCGCAATAAAAGGCAGCGAGTAAAAATAAAATAAATAGCCGAAATGATTGGGCACCGCGAAAAATAGCCGAAATGATTGGGCAATCGCGACATTCGCGATGTAAAAGCTGAAATGATAAAGCATCGCGGAAAGAAATAAAGAAAAATGAAATTTATGCCCTACAGATGAGATCACATCGATCCCTGTATACAATCCAGGGGCACAAACAAAAAAGGAAGCACACCTTTCCTTCCCAGGCTCCATCAGAAAACGAAGCCAAGTCTCGATGGCCACGTTTACAGCCTGGAGACCCACAACAGCGTTCCTCCTCATTCCAGCAGGACTCAGACGCAACATCACCAAACGGAGCCACGGCTTAGTCCCTAGTTCCAAACCTCGATGGTTCACAGACAACCTAGAGATCATCTCGACATTCGTCTCGTTACAACAGACGCAATGTCAACAACGGCGTTCATTCGCAATCCAGCACGACGCAGACACAATGTCAACAAATGACCTCACATCGAAACAAAGTGGAGTGATGACAAAATCCTAACTCCACCTCAGCATTCGTCTCGTTACAGCAGACGCAATGTCAACAACGACATTCCTTCGCAATCTAGCAGGATGCGTACGTAACGTCAACAAAAGACCTTACGGTCAAAGCAAAGCAGAGTATGGCAAAATCCAAACTCTACCCCGACGTTCGCCTCGACACAGCAGACAAGACGTTACCGCAGCGTTCTTCCTCCAATAGGATTCAGACGCGACAATCAAACAACGGAGCCATGGCAAAATCCCTAGTTCGAAACCTCGACGGTTCACCGGCAACCTAGAGACAACCGCGACATCCGTCTCGATACAGCAGACGCAATGCCAGCAAATGAAGCGAAGGACAAATTCCTAGCTTCAAGGTCTTGATGGTAACTCATATAAAACCTGAAAGAGCACCGGAGATCATCTCGCACCAGCATGGAGTGATCACCACCTCAACGTTCGTCTCGACACAGCAGACGAGATGTCACTACAGCGTTCTTCCTCCAGTAGGATTCAGACACGACAATCAAACAACGGAGCCACGGCAAAATCCCTAGTTCCAAAACTCGACAGTTCACCAGCAACCTAGAGACAACCGAGACATTCGTCTCGATACAGAAGACGCAATGCCATCAAACGAAGCGAAGGCCAAATTTCTAGCTTCAGGGTCTTGACGGCATCTCATATAAAACCGGAAAGACCATCGGAGATCATCTCACACCAGCATGGAGTGATCACCACCACGACGTTCGTCTCGACGCAACAGACGAGATGTCACTACAGCGTTCTTCCTCCAGCAGGATTCGGACACGCCGGCAAACGAAGCGAAGGCCAAATTCCTAGCTTCAGGGTCTTGACGGTAACTCATATAAAACCTGAAAGACTATCGGAGATCATCCCATACCAGCGCGGAGTGGTCACCACCTCGATGTTCGTCTTGACACAACAGACGAAATGTCAATACAGCGTTTTTCCTCCAGCGGGATTCAGACGCGACAATTAAACAACGGAGCTACAGCAAAATCCCTAGTTCCAAACCTCGACGGTTCACCAGCAACGTAGAGACAACCGCAACATCCGTCTTGATACAGCAGACGCAATGCCAGCAAACGAAGCGAAGGCTAAATTCCTAGCTTCAGGGTCTTGACGGTAACTCATATAAAACCTGAAAGAACACCGGAGATCATCTCGCACCAGCATGGAGTGATCAACACCTCGACGTTCGTCTCGACACAGCAGACGAGATGTCACTACAGCGTTCTTCCTCTAATAGGATTCAGACGCGACAATCAAACAACAGAGCCACGGCAAAATCCCTAGTTCCAAAACTCGACGGTTCACCAGCAACCTAGAGACAACCGCGACATTCGTCTCGATACAGAAGACGCAATGCCTTCAAACGAAGCGAAGGCCAAATTCCTAGCTTCAGGGTCTTGACGGCAACTCATATAAAACCGGAAAGACCATCGAAGATCATCTCACACCAGCATGAAGTGATCACCACCTCGACGTTCGTCTCGACGCAACAGACGAGATGTCACTACAGCGTTCTTCCTCCAGCAGGATTCGGACACGCCAGCAAACGAAGCGAAGGCCAAATTCCTAGCTTCAGGGTCTTGACGGTAACTCATATAAAACCTGAAAGACTATCGGAGATCATCCCACACCAGCGCGGAGTGGTCACCACCTCGACGTTCGTCTTGACACAACAGACGAAATGTCACTACAGCGTTCTTCCTCCAGCGAGATTCAGACGCGACAATCAAACAACGGAGCCACGGCAAAATCCCTAGTTCCAAACCTCGACGGTTCACCAGCAACCTAAAGACAACCGCGACATTCGTCTCAATACAGCAGACGCAATGCCAGCAAACGAAGAAAATGCCAAATTCCTAGCTTCAGGGTCTTGATGGCAACTCATATAAAACCTGAAAGACTATCGGAGATCATCCCACACTAGTGCGGAGTGGTTATGACTCATCGGGGCTCTCCAAAATGAGCCTAACCACAAGTAAAAAGCGGCATGGAAAAATTCCTAATGCTTGCTCTTCCGACGGTCAAACTGCCTAGGAGGATTGCTTGAAGACGTCTTATCCAGCCCCCGAAGGGATCAGAGACATGACAGTCGCAAGGCTACTCGAACAGCAAGGTTGCCTATCGAAGAATACATCAGCCAACGCGACGGTACGACGGACAAAACCATAGTACCACAGACCCTAACGGACCTCTGTCGTAAAGAGTAGAGGTTAACTGTGACGTTAGGATATTCTTGCGAGAAATGCTCGATTCGTCTCGACTCGTGAGGAAAAGCCTTAGGCAGCGGGGATTAAAAAAAACTTGTTTCCTAAGCACCGGAGCCCTGCAAGTCGGTCCAAAACGGACTCTTGCATACTATTCACGGACCACACTCTCCAAAGTTGAATCTCGATAAGGAGGGAAACAACCCCTTACGAGTCCTCTCGACTCGTAAGATGGAAAATTCTCTAGTGAGATCCTTAAGTCTCTCAAGAGAAAACGCACTTAGGAGTCCTCACGACCCCTAAGGAGAAAATACACCTACGAGATCCTCTCGACTCGTAGGGAGAAAAGTCTTTATGAGACCCTCACGGCTCATAAATTTGAAAAGTCTTAGGTGGCAGATCCTAACACTGTTTCCTAAGCCATCGGTGCCTTACAAGGAGGTCAAGATAGACTATCTGCAGGCCACACTCTCCAAAGTCGAATCTCGACAAGGAGGGAAACAACCGCTTATGGGTCCTCTCGACTTGTAAGAGGGAAAATTCTCTTGTGAGATCCTTACGACTCTTAAGAGAAAACGCACATACGAGTCCTCATGACTCCTAGGGAGAAAATACACCTACGGGATCCTCTCGACTCGTAGGGAGAAAATTCTTTATGAGACCCTCACGGCTCATAAAGTTGAAAAGTCTTAGACCACACTTGCTAAAATCACATGGCAACAACACAGCAAAGAGGAAAAGGCAACAAGGAGAACATCTGATCTGCATTTAATTAAGCGTTCAAGGCACACCCCATTCATGCATTTGCAAAAGATTCAGAACATGAAATAAAACACGCTAAAATGAGAAATTTGCCATTCATATTGCAAAAAGGTTCTTACAATTATAAAAACAATAAACAAAGACATTATCAAAATAATTACAATGGCAAAACCTCAAATTCAGGACATGGATTGAGAAACTCAAAAGTGACCTTGTCCAGAATTTTCCAGGCCTGGCGAACCATCCTAGTATGCTTTCTCTCACGATTACAAGCGTCAGGATCCCCACGGATTGTAAGTGCACGGCAGCGCCCCGGCCGTCATTCCGAGGCCAAAATGCGGAAACGAAACTTTTTCTTTAACTTTGAACCGGCGCTACCGCAAACTTAAAACCCCAGATCGGGCCATTAACCTAATGCTAGCTAAGTAAAGAATGGGTAGAATGCTATACCGAGCGATCCGTGTCCTTCGGTCTTCGGCATCCATCCCGATCTCCTCGCGGCATCTCCGGTATCGATCTCCTCGTCGGAAAGGGAACCACATCGAGAAGTCCTTTTACGAGCTCCCACCTCTGAACCGAGGCAACTCGGACACGAAGTTAGCAAGCCGACGTGTCCAAGATTGCTGTAGAATGAGTGTAGAACGGTTTGCCTCAAGGGGTTGATGAAGTTGCCTTTTGGATTGGAGAAGGAGATATGAACTTTTGTGATGGCTAAGTAAAATTTTGCAAGCAAGAATGAGATGAATATTTTTCCCCACACCCAAAAAAAAATCCCATGCCAAACTAGTGGCCGGCCATGGATCAAGAATGAGGAGGAGAGAGAGAAAAAGGCATATGCAAATGTGTGATAAAGAGAAAAATATGTCACCCTCATTTCCTATCCAAATCCCATCTCATTTAATGCAAAGGAAAAGATGCAAAAAGAATCTAATGATGCTAGAACCATCATGAAACCTCATATCACAAATAACCCCCTCCACAATGCTAATTTGCACATTTGCAAATTAGCCCCTCCATCAATTTTCAGCCAAAGAAGGAACAAAGGAAAAATGGCCGAAACGGAATGCAAACTGGCAACTTCAAAAAACTGATCCCGTAATAAATTACAGGAAAACCCCGCGACTGTATATACATACCCGCATTTGTATTCCGACCGAATACAAATGCAATGAGACAAAATCTACACCGTACAATACTAGGATCCGGCTTAAACCAAAGCCCACTAGTATTATCCGTCCGATCATAATCCGTGCAATACCGCACGTATAAGATCGAACCCTGCCATATAACCATACGGTCTCTACAACGTTTCGCCTGAAACTTGAGAAACTGTCTGTGGAGGACTCTAAAGACTCGTCAATACTTTGGCTGTGGATTTAACCACTAGCACGTCAAAGGTATTAGCCGTACGTAACGGGCTACCAAGTATTGACCAAAAGGGACGTCGATGAGCGAACTCATCCTGACACCCTACTGAGCCTGTCGGTGACAATATCCGTACAGTCCGGTCCGTTCGTCTATGAGCATCGCATGGCGGGCCTAGGTGGTTGGTAAAAGTCAAACCCCCAAAAGCGGTACAAGTCGTGTCGGAGTGTAGCCCAGAACACCCTGACTTGTGCACGTTTGGTGTCCGGACAGTCATTACTAGCGGGCTCTGGTTTGAGCCAGATCCTAGTATATGTTTTGGGGTTAGTTTTATCTCATTGTATTCATGTTCCTCGGAACACGAATGTGGGTGTGTATGCACAGTTGTTTGAGACGGAGGAAGAGGATTTTCATTAGGTTTTGGAACGGGTGCGTATGCACAGTAGAAAGTCGTCTTTTTCCAAACCCTAATGAATATGTGATATATCAATTAATAATATTAATTAAATGAAATTGTGTCATGGTTGGGTTTGTTGACTTGTTGACCAAGGTTGACTTGTTGACCTTGGTTGAAACTTTGACCATCATCATTACACATCAAAGATGCTCTTTGATCTTTGCAAAAAACATTTAATGTGATATGATAATGGTCTCATCAAACCATCCATCACTTTTTTCATTTTTGGATTAATATTATTATTAGATAATTCACTTATTATGTTATGGTTGTAGAAAAACCATTTCATTCTATCATAACCATTCTCTCTCCTCTTTTCTTCTTCTTCCTCCTCTAGTTCAAGGAGATCCATTCTCATGTGTTGAGAAACCTCTCCTTGAGATAAAATACTCTAAACCACTCTCTACTCACTCTAAGGTTGAAGGTCTAGCAAACCAAAGAGACCTTAGTTCTCTCAAAGTTCGAGAAAGGAGCCCAAGGTTGCAACCCTCAGGTGGATCCATCTTTGACGAAAGAAGGCGACGAGGAAAGCACCATCCAACCACTACTAAGAGTTCAAGAAGAAGGAGTTCAAGTGAGGTATAACCCCTAACCGAGTAGACATCTCTCTAGTTAGGTTGCTAGTGTGTAGTTTAGCTAAGATCCGTTTTTGTAGTCCATGTTACCCAAACCCTAAAAATCGTTTTTCACCATTTCCGCAAGCCCGAAAGAATCGGGAGAGGTAACGTGGACTTACAATGGTATCAGAGCCTAACTAAACACACCCTAGCATGTTAGCAAAGTATTTAGAATATCGACCGAACGAAAAAAACCGCAAAACACCCCGGAAAACCCTAGTTGCTACCGAATTTTTTTTCTGCTCTAAAAATAAAAAATCATGTCTTAAAAATCGGCTCAGGCTTTTCTATAAACAGGAAAGAAAAACGATCGCACGAGCCGACCAACTCACCGCGGTTCCGCGGCAGAAGCTTGCTTCTGCCGCGGATCCGCGGCCGGGTTGACTCAGCCATGGATCGTTTCTCCCGCAGTTTGTTTCTGGTGGTGTTTTGGGATTATTGGGATGTTTCTTTTCTGCCCAGATTTTCCAGAGAACAAGTTTGTTTTTGGGGTGATTAGAAATCCGTATTTTGGTCGATTTTCTGTAGACTTTGGCTAATGGTTATATCTGTAATGTTTTATATGTATTGAACGTCTACTAATCTCTATACGTCGATTAGTGGGGGTTGTACATATCTGTGATCTGTGATATTGATGGTATGTTTATATGAATTCGTTGGATTGTCACGGATGAATAGCCGGGGGGTTGTGAGATGAGAGTTTTCTTTTATCTTTCAATTCATGTAATATGTAAATTGATGTAATATTATTTTTGGCCGCACTACCGGGTCGGGGTTGTAGCCATCATTGTATAATTTCTTTTTACTGTTTTTGCTCCTAGGATAGACCCATGGTGGGGTGCACAAACTACCGGGTATCTCGAAGTGCCGAGTGGCCTACTCACGTTGTTGAGGGAGGTTGCTCCACTTCGGATATTTGGCGGGTAGTTTGCCGCACCCGTAGGGGTCTAGGGTGGGGTATGGGCTATTCATCGCAACCGTGTAATCCGCTTTTCGTTACAGGCTCGTACAAATTGCGGATTCCTAGTATATCCAATGTATTCATCTATGATCCGAAATGGCTATCATTGCAATATATCTATGTATTCACTTATTATGTTATGGATTCTGCTTTTTGACAAAAGCCGGACAACCCCAAATCTTAACTCTTTTAAGAGATGGTTTCTTCCCATGCCATATCTCATATGGAGTGGTAGACACGGTCTTGGTTGGAACTTTGTTTAACAGAAAAGCTGCTGTTTCCAATGCATGCCCCCAAAACGAGAGAGGTAACTCAGAATCACTCATCATGGATCGTACCATATCTAATAGGGTACGGTTCCTTCGTTCTGACACACCGTTGTGCTGTGGTGTGTAAGGTGGAGTGAGCTGAGAGAGAATCCCATTCTCTTTTAGGAAGTTTAAGAACTCAGTACTTAAGTACTCTCCACCTCGATCTGATCGAAGTATCTTGATACTCTTTCCTGTTTGGTTTTCTACTTCATGTTTATACTCCTTGAATTTCTCGAAAGCTTCAGATTTATGTTTTATCAAATACACATGACCAAATCTTGAGAAATCATCAGTAAAAGTTATGAAGTATGAAAAACCGCCTCTAGCATGTGTAGACATAGGTCCGCATACATCACTATGTATGAGTCTTAGGAGCTCAGTAGCTCTTTCTCCGTGTCCTGTAAACGGGGTTTTGGTCATTTTACCTTTGATACAAGACTGGCAAGTTGCATAAGATTTATACTCAAATGAATTTAAATATCCATCTTTATGAAGCTTGTTTAGTCTTGTTTCATTAATATGACCAAGTCTACAATGCCAAAGAAAAGCTTCATTTATCTCTGAAAATTTTCTTTTATTTTTGTGTTGTATGTTGAAAACTGTGTGTTGATTAAGGACGTATATCCCGTTATTTAATGTACCACAACCAATCAACTCTTGATTCAGTCTAATGTTCATAACATTGTGTTGCACAGCAAAATGATACCCTTCATTGTCTAACAAGGAAACAGATATAATATTACAAAGCATACTTGGTACAAAATAACACGGGTTCAAAACCAATATACAACCCGAAGGCAAACCTAGGTGATACTCTCCTACTGAAACTGCATTTACATTGGAACCATTTCCAACTTGGAGAGTATGATCACCTGTCTTCAGAACTCTGCTATTTCTCAACGCCTGCACAGAATTGCAAATATGAGAACCCGAACCGGTATCCAATACCCAGGAAGCAGAGTTAATAGAAAAACAGTTTTCAATTACGAACACACCTGAAGCTGAAGCATCACCATGCTTCTTCTTGAGTGCTAGGTACTCAATACAGTTCCTCTTCCAGTGTCCCGTCTTCTTGCAATGGAAACATTCACCTTTCTCTGATGCCCCAACCTTGGACTTGCCTTTTCCCTTCACCTTTTTGACTCCACCCTTAGGTTTGGTGGGTTTCTTCTTCATCTTTCCCTTGGCCTTAGCCTTTGGGTAAGAGGAGGAGGATTGCCCAACACTCATAACGGGAGTCTT
Source organism: Agapanthus africanus (assembly GCA_030015575.1). NCBI lineage: Eukaryota > Viridiplantae > Streptophyta > Magnoliopsida > Asparagales > Amaryllidaceae > Agapanthus > Agapanthus africanus. Next base: position 275,247,475 of record JASDDO010000012.1, read on the forward strand.
CACTGACTTCAGTGTGCTCTCTGCACTCCTTAACATATTAAGGAGTTCAGGCAGTTCCTTCTCCATGTTGTGCATGTTGAAGTTAACGATGAACTGAGCAAAGGTGGAGGGGAGAGACTGCGGAATAATATCTGTATACTGTTCATTGTCCATTGTCCACCCAAGGTCCTCAAGCTCTTCTATGAGAGCTATCATTTTCAGAACATGGTCTCCTACTGCTGTGCAAGCGGTCATGCGCATCTGAAACAGTTTCTTAGATGCTTCGTATCGTAATACGCGGGATTGCTCTCCATACAACTCTTTTGTATGGAGGAATATGGCTTGTACGTCCATATTCTCGTGCTGCTTTTGATGTGTGTTATCCATCGATGCAAGCGCGAGGCATTTTGCCGTGGCACAGTCAGCGTCCCATGTCTTGCGGATTTCCCTATCCGCAACTGAAGATTTAGGACCTAGGGGGGCAAGGCTGGAGCTGTAAGGACATATGATACTTTATCATAAGTCAAGGCTATGTTTAAATTCCTCAGCCAGTCTTTATAGTTGGTCCCATTCAGCTTGTTTTTATCTAATAAAAGCTTAAGTCCTGTCATGGGTATCTGCCATTAAGAGAAAGAAAAGAATACACTTAGCGAAAGCTCTTGCAAAGATCAGATTGGTTATTATCTTGTCTAATCGATGTCTCCCACTGTTTTTATCAAATTTTCTTTAAAACCTTTTGAAAAGAAAACTAGCCGGGATTAATTACATTCTACAACTTCGCCAACCTCTCAGCCAGGCCAGTGCCGGTACTCGAGGGAGGTTCCCCGTGCTTTCGCACGGACCTAATTAAAGTAAACCTCGTCTTCCCAGAGGCGTAGCCCCGTTTGGCACCTTTCTAGACACCTACCGAGTCAGCTAATTGTAAAGTGCAAAATTCTCCCGGGAGCAACATTTGCTCGCAGTGGGATCGGGATCCTCCTATCATATAGAAGATATACAATCTCAATGTAATTTTCAACTCTTGAAATTCCCGATATTATTTTTACCCCTAGTACTTATGACCTTAACTAAAGTCAACATATCATAAGTGCTAGTCAAGTTCTTCCCGTCATTTCGTGATTAACTAGACCCACTCATATGACCCTTAACTAAAGTCAACATAATCATATGAATGTCCTAACTAATCTGCATCATATGCAGTGTAGAAAGACACCACTCAGCTACCGTACACTGCGCCTTAACTAAAGTCAAAATACGCAGCACGAATACCAAGTACTATACTTCCTAAAATGACGGAGGGTGTTAGTGTTTATGCCCTAGAAGGCCATTACTGTATCATACTAGCTTGTATATTACTTAATGGAAGCTTGGGATATTCACATGTATATAACAGTCTTGCTAAACATGGTAGTATGCTACTTGGTTTCTCTATCTTAATATGTGAGTGTACGTATTGATAGAGCTCTTAGGATCTTGCTTGTCTACCAGCGTTGTGATGGCAGTCACACTAGTGGGGGCTGGGTAGTCTATAAGCACATCCTTATTCAGGTCCCTGGTCGTTGGATTATCGAGACAGAGCATCGATACTCCGGAGTAGACTGGTGTGTACGCTTCTCATCCCAGTTGGGGAGATGGTCTGTCCCACAGCCGTCAGTACGTCGTACTGGAGATAGTATACAGGTGCTCGTTAGGTTACGGGTACACCGGACAGGACTCACAGGGAACTGTTGGTTGGTTTGATACCAGTCGTCAGTAAACAGTTCCCAGGTGACATGAGTACAGCGTAGTCCGCAGACTTGACACTGCTACTTTGCCTCGAGTGTGTCCCACTGTTCTTAGATTGCTACCCTACCATGGCTCAAAGGAGTCGTGCAAACAGGTGGCAGTTGGGTGCAGTCCCGAGCACTTGGAGGTAGTGGCGGTTAGACAGGATTCGTCCCTCCCGGTATTGGGAGTAGATATCGTGCTGTGTCAGAGAGCCATTACGCAAAGTCCCTGGCCAGGGCAAGCGAGATTTGCTGGTAGGTTCCAGTAGTTTCTCAGGGTGTAATGGGCTTCACTCCGACACGACTTATACCGCTATTAGGGGACTGACGCTTGCCGCCCCCCTAGGCCCGATATGCGATAGTCTTGGACGAACGGACCGGACTGTATGGAGATTGTCACATCAGACTCAGTAGGAGTTCGGATGGGTTTTCTCATCGGCCTTCTTATCGACAACTACATGGGGACCGTTACGTACAGCTAGTGCCGCTTGCGGTCTGTGGTTAAACCCACTGCCAGCGTAGTAGTCGAGTCTCTAGAGTCCCACACAGAGAGTTTCCTACTCCAGGCGAAACGATATAGAGGTTGCATGGTTTTGCGACAAAGGGTTCGGACGCATACGTGCGTTTACGCACGTACGACTTTCGGACAGTTTTTACCAGTCGGCTTTGGTTTAAGCCAGTTACTGGTATCCGGTTATTGGATTTTTACAGTCTAAAGTTTTTCCGTATTTTTGCGGATCGGAGGGGCGTTCTCGTAATTGTACGAGAAGCTTCTAGAAGATGTGACTAAGGAGGTTACTTTGGATGAGGTTGTGAGTCATGGTGGTGATTCATTCATTTCATTAATGCACATTTATTGCTTAATGACTCATGCTAATGAATCACCACTAGATATTTTATGAAGCAGGCTTATTCATTTCATTTATTCATTATTCTTAAAAAAGAATGCTTCATAATATATTATGATACACTCTCTCTTCTCTCATAATCTTATCTCATATTCTCTCTCCTCAAGCTCTCATCTTCAAACCCTAATCCTTACACCTCATGAGTTGAGATCAAAGGATTAGTTAGACTAAACAATCCATAACCTTCACTCTACATCATCCTTTCATCTTTGATTAGCAATCAAAGTTGATTAGTTACCTCAAGTTAGAGGTTTAGCTTGGAGTTTCGCTCTCGGGTGGATCGTCTACTACCTAGAGAAGGCCGAGGAGAACAAAGGAGGACACAAAGACGAAGGACCGGTTTCATTAGGTATAATCCCTAATCACAAGTGAAAAGAAACTCATTGGATACGGTTATTTATAGTTTAGCTTCGATTTAAGCGGTTAGTCGATGTTCGTTCTTTAAACTTGATTGTTTTTGAAAATTCCGCCTCCCCATAAGTACTGGGGTGTACTACATCGACTTACAGTGGTATCAGAGCCTCGCTAAACACTAAATAACTTAATCGCAAATTTGTACGAATTTCGAACGGAAAAACGAAACCGGAAAACCCTAAAAAATGCTAGTTTCTGTCGAATTTAAAACGATGTCAGAAAATTTTTCAGGTGTGTTCAGAAAGCTAGAAAGGAGTCCTGGAGAACACCCAAGAAATTCGAGCCCTTGAATCGGCAACTCGGCCGCGGAAGCGCGGCGGATCGGTGGGATCCGCCGCCCTTCCGCGGCGCTTTGGCCGAGTCATGGACTCATCTTTCTTGTGTGGGTCCCCTGTGATATTTGGGGTTTTCTGGAATATTTAATAATTGCTCAGGTTACTGTTTAACAGAGCAGATTTTGGAGCAATATTGATGTTGTTTAATCGATCGAAATTGTACAGTATTTGCGTATTGGATTATATCTGTGATTGTTTAATGTGTTCGTAAACCTCCCCCAACTGCTAGTATGTCGGTTGGCAGGGGGTTGCACATTTCTGAAATGGTTATATCTGTTTGTGCATATAAACTGTATTGGACTGTTGTGGTGTATAGCCGGGGTTTGCAATGGGTTATTGTTTAATTCATTTGTTGTAAATGTAATTTGTTGTAATATTATTTTCGCGGGGCACTTCCAGGTTGCGGTTGTAGCCACCGTTGTATTATTTCTTTTTACTGTTTTTGCTCCTAGGACTGACCCAAGGTGGGGTACACAGACTACCGGGTGGGTAGTTTGCCGTACCCGTAGGGGTCGAGGGTGGGGTAACGGCTATTCATCACAACTGTGTAATCTGTCTTTTCTTGCAGGCTCAAAAGAAATACAGATTGCTTGCAAATCCAATATTGTTTATCTGTGTTCTGGAATGAATATCATTGCGTCAGACGAATGTAAAATATCTATATTTATGATAGCTATTTAGACGCCACTTATGTTTTACACCCGCGCTAGCCCAGCCCCCGCTCTGTCGTTAGTTAAGTAACCTAACGGGTGATGACGGGACCCCGTGGCGAATGCGGATGGCATAAGAGGACGTTGTATTTTCGTTGTTTTCTGCAATGATAGGTTAATGATGGGACGCATTATCTATAATGCAAAGAAAATAAACCAAAGTTTAAATCGTTGGAACAATTTAAAAGAAACCACTCGGTTATTTTTAAAACAGATATTTTTAAATACGGAGATTTAACCACTCCTTTTAAAAAGCTATCAGGTTCCTTCGGTTATATCAAGTTCACTACGTTCACGGTTTCGCCAAAACCAGTCGTAGCCCTCCGTCATTTCTTATGAATGGTCAGTAGTATTCAAGCTATGTTTGTTTGGCCCTTAGTCAAGACATAATGATTGGTAGCTGCTGGGGTATTCATTTGTTGCATAGATAGATGAGTTGGTTTGGGACAGTCGTATTACTTTGTTGGCCCTTAGTCAAGAGTATACGGATGGGTTCAAATCAACAGGATAATGATGGGCAGAACTTGACATGTGACTTATGATTTGTTGGCCCTTAGTCAAGATCATAAGAGCATGGGGCAAAAATCCATATCGGGAATTTCTAAAGAAACTGAAATTTGCAAAGAGATGCATACCATTTGGAGTTTGATGAATGTTGGTAGGATTCCTTCAACATTATCATACGATGATATTTGGATCCCGATCCTACTGTGAGTATATGATACTTATCAGGATATTCGTCACTTAACGATCAATGCTATAAACCTAGTAGGTGTCCAGAAAAGTGTCAGCGGGGTTACGCCCCCAGAGAAAAGAGGTTATTTAATTAAGGAACTTCGCGAAAGCGTTGGAAAACCTCCCTCGAAGTATCGACACCGGCCTGGCTGAACGGTTAAGCAAGTATTGTACGGTGAGAATAGTCTTGGCTAATTCTTCTTTTATGGTTTGAGGAAGGATTCGAAAAACAGTGGGAGCCATCCAGTTTAGATAAACTAAAAACCACTCTAAACTTGCAAGAGCATCATGCTAAAGAGTTTTCTTCTCTCTCTCCTAATTGCAGCGACCCTGAAAATGACTGGACTTAAGTTACTTTTAGAGAAAAATATACTGACGGGGCCAAACTATAAAGATTGGCTGCGGAATGTCAAGATGGCTTTGACCTATGACAAACTGGGGTACGTCCTCACCGCTACGGCACCTGCTGTCCCTGGTCCCAAATCCAGCAATGCGGATAAGGAAATCCGCAAAACCTGGGATTTAGATTGCGCGAGAGCCAAGTGCATCGTGCTTGCCTCGATGAACAATGAACATCAGAGGAGGCACGAGGATATGTCCGTAGATGGCATATTTCTCCATACAAAGGAACTTTATGGAGAGCAATCTCGTATAGCAAGATACGAGACCTCTAAGAAATTGTTTCGAGCGAGGTTGGCTGTCGGGTCATCGGTAGGTGAACATGTCCTACAGATGATTGGATATATAGAAGAGCTCGCAGACCTTGGGACGACTTTGGATAATGAGCTCTATACAGACCTTGTTCTCCATTCCCTTCCTCCCACCTACGCCCAGTTTATCCTCAACTTCAATCTTCAAGGAAAAGAAGTTGAACTTGCGGAACTCCTGAACATGTTAAGGAGTGCGGAGGGCACCTTGCAGAAGGCAAGGGAAACACCCGCTATGTTTGTTGGCGGTTCATCTTCTTCCGGGTCCAAGGCTAGGGCCAAAGGAAGGAAGAAGAAGGCCGCACCCAGACCTAGAGGAGGTGTTAGTAATGTGGGAGGGAAGGGAAAGAAAAAGAAAGCAGTACCGATAGTTGGCCAGGATGAGTGCTTCCATTGTCACAGGAAAGGGCACTGGAAGAAGGATTGCAAAGCGTGGAACGCCAAGAACCAGGAACCGAAGCAAGCTGTGGCTTCGACTTCAGGTGTGTTTGTAATTGAGAATTGTCTGTCGATCAACTCTACTTCCTGGATATTGGATACCGGATCAGGATCTCATATTTGCAATTCATTGCAGGCACTGAGAAACCGTAGAGTGCTGAAGGAAGATGATATGATCCTCAGGGTTGCTAACGGAGCTAGCGTGGGAGCTGCGTCCGTCGGGGATTATCACCTAGGATTGACGAGTGGACACATTTTGGTTTTACATAACTGTTATTTTGTACCCAGCTTAACGTGTAATATCATATCAGTTTCCTTGTTATCAAATAAAGGTTATGATTTCACGTTTGTAAGAGATGTTGTCAACATCCAACTTAATCATGGTTTGATTGGGTCCGGTACATTAAATAACGGCATATATGTTTTAAACCAACTCCAAATTTTCAATGTCCAGAACACACTAAAAAGAAAGTCTCCAGATTTAAATAAAGCTTTCTTATGGCATTGTAGACTGGGTCACATCAATGAGAGAAGGTTGACTAAGTTGCATAGAGAAGGATATTTGGACTCGTTCGAATATCAATCTTATGACACTTGTCAATCCTGTCTCAAAGGAAAGATGACAAAGACTCCATTTACTGGACAAGGAGTAAGAGCGAGCGAGCTCTTAGGACTCATACACAGCGATGTATGCGGTCCAATGTCTACACATGCGAGAGGTGGTTATTCCTACTTCATTACTTTTACAGATGATTTCTCTAGGTATGGATATGTTTTCTTAATGAAGCATAAATCAGAGGCCTTTGAGAAATTCCTGGAATTCAAGAATGAAGCGGAAAACCAAACAGGCAAAAGTATTAAGACACTAAGATCTGATCGAGGTGGAGAATACTTAAGTGCCGAGTTCCTAGGTTACCTAAAAGAGAAAGGAATTCTCTCTCAGCTTACTCCTCCATACACTCCACAGCACAACGGTGTATCGGAGAGACGGAATCGAACCCTATTGGATATGGTACGATCCATGATGAGTAATGCTGAGTTACCGCGATCTTTCTGGGGTTATGCGCTAGAATCAGCGGCATATCTTTTGAACCAGGTTCCAACCAAGACTGTGCCTACCACACCATATCAGATGTGGAGTGGGAAGAAACCCTGTCTAAAACATTTTAGGACATGGGGGTGTCCAGCTTTTGTAAAAAAGCAGCATGTGGACAAGCTCGAGGCACGTTCGGTACAGTGTAAGCTTGTGGGATATCCAAAGAACTCCAAGGGATATTATTTCTATTACGCAGAGGAACAAAAGGTATTTGTTTCTCGTCATGCCACCTTCTTAGAAACTGAATTTTTAGAAAATCAGAAGAGTGGGAGAGAAATAGAACTGGAAGAAATTCCAGAACCACAAGCTGCTACTGAAAGTTTGGTAGAACCAGAGGTTCAAGAAGAACAGAACATTCCCGCACCCCTCCGCAGGAGTAGTAGGCCGTCTCATCCGCCTGAGAGATACTACGGTTTTCTCATTGACGGGGATAGAGAGGATTGCATCATAGATGATGATGAACCTACTGACTTCCAGCAGGCCATCCAGAGCGGCGACTCGGTACGATGGCTAGATGCAATGCGGACCGAAATGGAGTCCATGTACACCAACAAAGTATGGACTTTGGACTTTGCTCCAGATGGGGTAAAACCCATAGGATGCAAATGGATCTTCAAGAAAAAGATTGGTGTAGATGGACAGGTGGAAACCTATAAGGCTAGACTTGTTGCAAAGGGTTTTCGTCAAAGACCTGGTTTGGACTATGACGAAACTTTTTCTCCAGTGGCTATGCTCAAATCCATTCGGGTCCTTCTTGCTATTGCTGCCTTCCATGATTATGAAATCTGGCAGATGGACGTAAAGACGGCTTTTCTGAATGGAAATTTAGAAGAGAGCGTCTATATGGATCAGCCAGAGGGTTTCAATCAGAGTGGGAGCAGCGGGAAAGTATGCAAGCTGCTTAAGTCTATTTATGGACTAAAGCAGGCATCGCGGAGTTGGAACATCTGTTTTGATGAGACAGTCAAAGAATATGACTTTATCAAAAATCCAGATGAACCGTGCATATATAGTAAAGTTGTGGCCAGAAGTGTCGTATTCCTCGTCTTGTACGTGGATGACATTCTATTGATAGGAAATGACATTCCTATGCTACAATCTGTCAAAGGATTCTTGTCACACAGGTTCTCCATGAAAGACCTGGGTGATGCCTCTTACATTCTGGGGATCCGGATCTATCGTGATAGATCCAAGAGGATGTTGGGACTTTCGTAGTCCAGGTATATCGACACTGTACTGAAAAGATTCAGTATGGAAGATTCTAAGCGCGGTAATCTACCGGCTTGTCACGGAATCACCCTCTCCAAAGAGATGTCTCCCAAGACTGATTTGGAAAGGGAACGCATGTCTATTATACCCTACGCTTCTGCGGTAGGCTCTATAATGTATGCGATGTTATGTACCAGACCAGATGTATCTTACGCACTGAGCGTGGTAAGCCAGTATCAGTCAGACCCAGGGGAGAAACACTGGATAGCAGTAAAGAACATTCTCAAGTACCTGAGGAGGACTAAGGAGATATTCTTGGTTTACGGCGGAAAAGACCTCAGGTTGGAGGCCTTTGCCGATTCCGGCTTCCAGAGTGATAAGGACGATTCCAAGTCCATGTCGGGTTATGTCTTTACCCTCAATGGAGGGGCGGTGTGCTGGAAGAGCTCCAAGCAGGACACCGTTGCTGACTCGACGATAGAAGCGGAGTATATAGCTGCTTGCGATGCCGCAAAAGAAGCAGTCTGGATGAAGAAGTTCCTAACAGAACTTCAGGTTGTTCCTACCATAGTTGATCCAATACCTCTGTATTGCGACAACAACGGAGCTATAGCTTTAGCAAAGGAACCAAGGTCCCATCAGAAGTCCAGACACATCTTGAGGCGGTATCACCTGATCAGGGAGATCATTGATCGTCAGGAGATCGAGGTTCGGAGAGTTGCTTCAGAAGAGAACATTGCTGATCCATTCACGAAGGCCCTTCCTCAGATTCAGTTCGAGAGGCTACTCGAGATCATTGGTCTACGATATGCCAGTACATGGCCCTAGTGCAAGTGGGAGATTGTTAGTGTTTATGCCCTAGAAGGCCATTACTGTATCATACTAGCTTGTATATTACTTAATGGAAGCTTGGGATATTCACATGTATATAACAGTCTTGCTAAACATGGTAGTATGCTACTTGGTTTCTCTATCTTAATATGTGAGTGTACGTATTGATAGAGCTCTTAGGATCTTGCTTGTCTACCAGCGTTGTGATGGCAGTCACACTAGTGGGGGCTGGGTAGTCTACAAGCACATCCTTATTCAGGTCCCTGGTCGTTGGATTATCGAGACAGAGCATCGATACTCCGGAGTAGACTGGTGTGTACGCTTCTCATCCCAGTTGGGGAGATGGTCTGTCCCACAGCCGTCAGTACGTCGTACTGGAGATAGTATACAGGTGCTCGTTAGGTTACGGGTACACCGGACAGGACTCACAGGGAACTGTTGGTTGGTTTGATACCAGTCGTCAGTAAACAGTTCCCAGGTGACATGAGTACAGCGTAGTCCGCAGACTTGACACTGCTACTTCGCCTCGAGTGTGTCCCACTGTTCTTAGATTGCTACCCTACCACGGCTCAAAGGAGTCGTGCAAACAGGTGGCAGTTGGGTGCAGTCCCGAGCACTTGGAGGCAGTGGCGGTTAGACAGGATTCGTCCCTCCCGGTATTGGGAGTAGATATCGTGCTGTGTCAGAGAGCCATTACGCAAAGTCCCTGGCCAGGGCAAGCGAGATTTGCTGGTAGGTTCCAGTAGTTTCTCAGGGTGTAATGGGCTTCACTCCGACACGACTTATACCGCTATTAGGGGACTGACGCTTGCCGCCCCCCTAGGCCCGATATGCGATAGTCTTGGACGAACAGACCGGACTGTATGGAGATTGTCACATCAGACTCAGTAGGAGTTCGGATGGGTTTTCTCATCGGCCTTCTTATCGACAACTACATGGGGACCGTTACGTACAGCTAGTGCCGCTTGCGGTCTGTGGTTAAACCCACTGCCAGCGTAGTAGTCGAGTCTCTAGAGTCCCACACAGAGAGTTTCCTACTCCAGGCGAAACGATATAGAGGTTGCATGGTTTTGCGACAAAGGGTTCGGACGCATACGTGCGTTTACGCACGTACGACTTTCGGACAGTTTTTACCAGTCGGCTTTGGTTTAAGCCAGTTACTGGTATCCGGTTATTGGATTTTTACAGTCTAAAGTTTTTCCGTATTTTTGCGGATCGGAGGGGCGTTCTCGTAATTGTACGAGAAGCTTCTAGAAGATGTGACTAAGGAGGTTACTTTGGATGAGGTTGTGAGTCATGGTGGTGATTCATTCATTTCATTAATGCACATTTATTGCTTAATGACTCATGCTAATGAATCACCACTAGATATTTTATGAAGCATGCTTATTCATTTCATTTATTCATTATTCTTAAAAAAGAATGCTTCATAATATATTATGATACACTCTCTCTCTTCTCTCATAATCTTATCTCATATTCTCTCTCCTCAAGCTCTCATCTTCAAACCCTAATCCTTACACCTCATGAGTTGAGATCAAAGGATTAGTTAGACTAAACAATCCATAACCTTCACTCTACATCATCCTTTCATCTTTGATTAGCAATCAAAGTTGATTAGTTACCTCAAGTTAGAGGTTTAGCTTGGAGTTTCGCTCTCGGGTGGATCGTCTACTACCTAGAGAAGGCCGAGGAGAACAAAGGAGGACACAAAGACGAAGGACCGGTTTCATTAGGTATAATCCCTAATCACAAGTGAAAAGAAACTCATTGGATACGGTTATTTATAGTTTAGCTTCGATTTAAGCGGTTAGTCGATGTTCGTTCTTTAAACTTGATTGTTTTTGAAAATTCCGCCTCCCCATAAGTACTGGGGTGTACTACATCGACTTACAGAGGGTTGCAGATAGTTTTTAAGAAAACTTTTGACGCTTTTAACTTGATATCGTTGTAGAGTCTAATGGGTTTAAAAGGAGTGGCTTAAGCTCCGCATTTTGAAACTTGTTTTTTTACAAAAAGGCCGAGTGTGTTTCAAATCTGATTCTACAACATATTTTTAGGTTCATTTATCTTTTACATTAATTTCATTAATGTAGTCCCATCATTTAAATCCTAAGCCATTATAGAAAGAAACGAAAATATAACGTACACTTATGCCACTCGCATTCGTCACAGTGTCCTGATATGCACCATTAGGTTACTTAACTAACGGCATACCGGGACGGGGCTAGTGCGGGTGAAAAACATAAGTAACGTCTAATATATATCATATATATATAATATTTCATTCCTCTCAGATATGCATTAAAAGATCACATCAGATAATAAAAGCAGCAGAAGCACATAAAGGATATCTAGGAGGTCCGTATTTTTAGCAAGCAATAAAAATACGGATTCCACGGTCGCGATGAATAGCCAAGCCCACACCCCTAGACCCCTACGAGAGCGGCAAGCGACCCTACCAATTCTGGAGTTTAGGAGACCCGGTCTCGACTCCTCGAGATGGCCTCCCACTGAACCCAAGAACCCGGTCACTTGTGCCCTCCACCTTGGGTCTATCCTAATGCGGAAAAGTAAATAATATACAACACTGGTGACAACAACCTCATCCCGGAAGTGCCCCAAATAAAAGAATATTACATACAATTTAATTTTACATGAATTAAAACAATACTCTCATCTCACATAAAAAAAAAAGAAAACCCCCGGCTATTCATTGCGACAATCCTGCATATCAAATCTCATCGACACATAATATCAAATATCATCAACGTAAGTAAGTATGCATACACCGATCGTCATTGATGTATAGCAACGAAAACCGGTAATACATACTACACTTACGGTCACAGAGAAATAAAATGGGGAAAATACAACAATTGGAATCTTTAACTGCCTTTAGACAACACAAATCCGGAATATCACATATACAAGATTTCATGCCTAAATAATGTAAAGCTCGCATTTGGGTCTCATTCAAGAAAACACCTTTTCAAAACAAACCGGATAATTCAACAAGATTTCCGTTTATCCCGAGACCGAACTGCTAGATTTACATGCAACAAACAAATTTGTAGATTTCAATTATTGTATCACATACTATTAAACTAAGCGACGTTGAAACATCCGATCAAACGATTTAAACAACCACAGACTGCTCTGAAAGCTCAACACCTGAGCAGATTCTAAAAATACCAGTAACATCAGAAAACACATACGGGCCAGCACAAGAAAATACGGCCCCTGAAACACCTAAAGCACCGCGGAACCGCCGCAACAAGGCAACTTTGGCTGCGGTTCCGCGGTCGTATGGTCGATTTAGGAGATCATTTTTCTGGTGGGCCCATATATTTCCCTGCTTAATTTTTTACACATTTTTAATTTGAAAAATTCCAAGTTTTGAAAAAATTTCCAAAGAGCACCCCCCGGGTGTCGTTTTTCGTCCGTTTGATGTTTTCAACGTCGTCTAGGTTACCACAAAGCTCTAGCTTGGCTCTGATACCACTGTAGGGTTTTCTTAACACCTCTATTAGGGTTTAGAAGCATCATACATGCTATAACAATAAAATTTTGAGGTGCTAAGCAAACTATACAAAGAATCGAACTAGAATATATGAAGTAACTATTAATAGTATCAACAATTAAGAGTTAAGTTATACTAAGTGATGAGACTACAACCTTTGTAGACCTCTTTGGAAGACTCCTTGGCTTTGAAAAGGTTCGCTTGATCAACTCCTCGTCCACGACGATCCACCCGAAGCACTTTGCTCTAAGCTTGATGCTTCCTTCGATCTTTGAAAAACTTGAAGCACAACACCCTACACAAGATAGCTAAGGTTGTGTAGGATGATGAAGTGGTTGCTATTCTTATTTAATACCTTTTCTTTTCTTTCTCTAACTCTATTTTAACATTTAAAAGAGAGCTAGGGTTTTGAGGAAGAAGATGGCTCTCTCTTTTCTTTTGGAGTGAAAATGATAATAATGAATAATGAAATTGAGAGAGAGAGAGAGAGAGAGATCTTATCATAACCATAACTATAGTTAAATATAATATCTAGATATTTCAATTTAGGTTAAAGGCAAAAGGAAAAGAAACCATGGTTGAGTTAAATTCAACCATGGAAATGTGTAGAAAAGTGTAGAAGAAATGACTCATTAATCTTTTCTTTTGCCTTTAATCTTTATTGAAAATATCCATATATTATTTTATCTACAATATGATTCTTATATTGCCATCCTCTTTGTATCATCAACCATGATACTTTTCATGTATGTATGTATGTATGCACATCATCATGTACATATACATGCATATATCCATAAGAAGAAAAGGATTTAAATAAATAATATAAAAGCCTTTATTAAATCAACACTTGATTTAATAAATTGGTCATATCTTATACGACCCGACTAATATTAAATGCCCGATTAAAATATAGTATCATATACTAGTATTTAATCGAGACTCCGCACATATCTCATATGTGCACCACTTCGTTTCGCCACAGCCGAGAAACTTCTCTAAGACTCGTCAATACGCCAGCAGTAGATGATGATCATATCAAACACCTACAAGCCGCTGAAAGGTTCCTAGGCACCCTATAGAGGTCTCACAAGGCATCGAACATGCCAATTTCAAAAAAATGGTGCCGGGAAACCCTAGACTACGGATCGTTGCTAGAAATCTAGGCGAAAAGTAAACTAGTTAACACTTAACTACTTGGATATGGAAATTACAACCTTTGTAGATCCGGATATCCACCTCCACGGCTCCGCAACGAAGTCTCCTCGCTGTCCATGTCGAACCCCGGGCTCTAGCGTCGGCTTCATCGGAGAATGAACGGGCTTGGTCGTCGATGACGATGCCGAAGATGATCTACGTCGAGGCATCGCTAGATCAAGCTCCCACTTCACAAAGTGATGAAACTTGTGAAGGAAACACACTCTACTACTAGGCAAGAGGTAGAGGATGAAGAAATAGGAGGTGGGTTCTCTTTAGAATTGGATTTCTCACTCTCAAGCTCAAGTTGCCTTTGATGGCCTCAAGGTTCAAACTTGAAGATGAAGAAGAAGATGAGCTAGAAATATGATAAGTCTCTTTAAAATAAAAAGAAAAAGGAATACTTATCATAATTCTAACAATGGTTAAGTGTAGAGAATAGACCATGGTTAATAGATGGGTTAGGGTTAAGCATGATGACATGAAAGGTCAAGAAGTCAAAGCTTCATGAAGTTTCAACTAAAAGACAAAGAAAGCCACCATACTAATTTAAATCATTTCCAATTAAACAAATGAACAAATAAATAAAAGAATATGCAAAACCCTAATCAAAACTTAACCATGGTTTTAATTCTTTACACTTAACAAAATAATCAAGTATCATCAAACATGATACAAGTATGTGCAGGAAAATATATCACATATACAACTTGCACATCAAGTGAGAAAATCCATATAAAGTGAACCAATACTAGTTAATGCAAAGTAATATATCAAATATATAATTATACATTAAATCATTAAATCAACATTTGATTCAATGATCCGGTCATGTCGCACATAACCGACTAGTATTCAATGTATTGATTTATCGAATCAATGATTCGATAACTAGGTCATATCGAATATAACCATTCGAAACATTTATCGCGAGAATGAAATGCGGTATCACATACACGCATTATTCTCGGTCCTGCACATATCTCATATGCGCTCCTATTTCGTTTTGCTTGAGCCAGGAAACCTCTGTGTAGGACTCTAAAGACTCGTCAATACGCCGGTAGCAGATGATGATCATATCAAGCATCCACAAGCCGCAAGCGGTCTGCTAAACGTAACGGCCACCCGGGTATTGAGCGATCAGAAAATCGACGAGCTAGCCCGCTCACACTCCTGCGAATCCGACCAGTAACACTTACCGTACAGTCTGGTCTCTTCGTCTGATACGTCGCATATCAAGTCTAGGGGTGGTATACGTCAGACCCCAATAACCGATAAGTCGTGCCGATGTGAGGCTCATAACGGGTCGAGAAACTACTGGTAACACTTACCAGCAAATCTCTGATCAGCCCTGGCCAGGGACTTCCCTGTTACGGCCAATCGAGCACCGCGCAACATCAACTCCCAATACCGGGAGAGACGAAACCCCTCCTATCGCTCATTGCCTCCATGTGACTCGGGACTGTACCCAAAGACCACCGTTTTGCACGCCCTCATGGACGTGGTAAGGTGGAGATCAAAGCACAGTGGGAATCACACAAGACTCTATGACGATCTCGGGTCTACAGACTAACCTGTACAAGTGTCACCTGAGAACTGCCATCTGACGTGAGGTATAATGCCATCTGACGTGAGGTATAATACCATCTGGGAGTTCTCGGCGAGTCCGTCCAGTGTACCCAGTCTCCACTGAGCACCCATATACCATCTCTGATGTCAAACACCAATGGATATGGGATCATCCATCGCCCATCACATGGGTCGAGAAGCGTATATGCTAGTCTACTCTGGTATATCGATGCCCCGTCTCGATACACCCACGACTAGGGACCATGAAGGATGTACTTATGGACTACCATGTCCCCACTAGTATGATCTTCATCATAGTCCTGGTAGTCAAGTACACATCCTAAGGGCTTTACCAACATGTAACTACAAGACAGTATAAAGAGACTAGTGTACATGTTAAGATAAAGAGTAATCAGATAGCATACTATCATATCGAGCAAGAAAGTCATCTCTATATATGTCCAAGCATCCAATATAATATACAACATCTGTACAATACTGGCCTCTAGGGCATACATACAACTAACAGCCGCAAGCGGTCAGCTAAACGTAACGGCCACCCGGGTATTGAGCGATCAGAATAAGAACAAGCGAACCTGTCAAAACTCCTGTCAATCCATCCGGCAACACTAACCGTACAGTCCGATCTCTTCGTCAGATATGCTGCATATCGAGTCTAGGGATAGAATCGTCGACCCCAATAACTCAATAAGTCATGCCGGTATATGGTCTATAACAGATCGAGAAACTTACTGATAACACTTATCAGTAATATCTCAGCAGCCCTGGCCAGGGACTTCCCGTTATAGCCAATCGTGCACAGCACAGCATCAACCCCCAATACCGGGAGAGACGAAACCCCTCCTATCGCTCACTGCCTCCATATGCCTCGAGACTATACCCAAAATCCACCTGTTTGTACGACTCAGTAGAGCCGCAGTAGGGTGGAGATCAAAGTACAGTGGGAGGACACACAAGACTCTATGACGATCTCGGGTCTACAGACTAACCTGTACCAGTGTCACCTGAGAACTGCTATCCGACGTATGATATAATACCATATAGGAGTTCTCGGTGAGTCCGTTCAGTGTACCCAGTCTCACTGAGCACCCGTATACTATCTTCGGTGTCAACACACCAGACGGATATGGGATCATCCATCGCCCATCATATGGAACAAGAATGGTATACGCTAGTCTAAACTGGAATATCGATGCCCTGTCTCGATATACCTACGACTAGGAACATTTCAAGGATATGCTTATAAACTACAGATGTCCCACTAGTATGATCCGCATCATAATGCCAGTAGTCAAGCCAATATCCTTAGGGCTTTATCAACATGCACTAAATGAATATAAACATGATCAAGTGAACATATGATAAAGTAAAACCAGATAGCATACTATCATATCGAGCAAGACTGTACCCCGAAGACTTTGGAGATCAATTGCGCGAAGGCCAAGTTCCTCGTGCTTGCCTCTATGGACAACGAACATCAGAGGAGGCACGAGAATATGGACCTCGAATCCATATTTCTCCATACAAAAGAACTGTATAGAGAGCAATCTCGTATCGCAAGATACGAAGTGTCGAAGAAGTTATTTTCGGCAAGATTGGTCGTCGGATCATCAGTAGCGGAACACGTGCTTAAGATGATTGGCTTCATTGAGGAGCTCGCGGACCTTGGGACCACGTTGGAGAATGAGCTCTATACGGACTTGATTCTTCAGTCCCTACCTTCCACTTACGCCCAGTTCATCCTGAATTTCAACTTGCAAGAAAAGGAAGTTGAACTTTCAGAACTCCTCAACATGCTGAGGAGTGCAGAGGGCACCCTACAGAAAGGTAGGGAAACATCCACTTTGTTTGTAGGAGGATCTTCATCTTCTATGTCCAAGGCGAAAGCCAAGGGAAAGAATAAGAAAACCCCCGCCAAACCAAGGGGCGGTGTTAGTAAAGTGGATACGAAGGGAAAAGCAAAAGCAACAAAGGAAGCGGGAAAGCTTGTAGGAAAGGAGGAATGCTTTTACTGTCACAAGAGTGGACACTGGAAGAAAGATTGCAGGGCTTGGAAGGCCAGAACACAGGATCTGAAGCGAGTTGCAGCTTCAGCTTCAGGTGTGTATATTATTGAAAACTGTCTATCAATAAACTCTACTTCTTGGGTATTGGATACCGGATCAGGATCTCATATCTGTAATTCTTTGCAGGCGTTGAGAAACCGTAGGGTTTTGAAGGCAGGTGATATGACCCACAGAGTTGCAAATGGAGCTGGCATGGATGCTGAGTCCGTGGGGGACTATCACCTGGGATTGTCAGATGGACACGTTTTGGTTTTGCGTAATTGTTATTTTGTACCAAATGCAACTTGTAATATCATTTCTGTATCTATAGTTTCTAAAGAAGGTTATGAATTTGCGTTTGTAAGTAATGTTGTAAACATTTGCCTTAATCAAGTTCTGATTGGGTCAGGTACATTAAACAATGGAATATACGTATTAAACCAACCACAGATTTTCAATGTCCAGAATACACATAAAAGAAAGTCTCCGGAATCTAATCAGGCTTTCTTATGGCATTGTAGACTGGGTCACATCAATGAGAGAAGGTTGACGAAGTTACATACAGAAGGATATTTGGATCCGTTCGAATATCAATCATATGCAACTTGTCAATCCTGTCTCAAAGGAAAGATGACAAAGACTCCGTTCACTGGACACGGAGTAAGAGCGAGCGAGCTCTTGGGACTCGTACACAGCGACGTGTGCGGTCCAATGTCTACGCATGCACGAAGCGGTTATTCTTACTTCATTACTTTTACGGATGACTTTTCATGGTACGGTTATGTCTTCTTAATGAAACATAAATCCGAAACCTTTGGAAAATTCCAGGAATATAAGAATGAAGTGGAAAAACAAACAGGAAAAAGTATCAAGACACTAAGATCTGATCGAGGTGGTGAATACTTAAGTGCCGAGTTCCTGGATTACTTAAAAGTGTAAGTCCATGCTACCCTTCCCCGGTTCTTACGGGGTTGCGGAAGTGGTGAAAAATGATTTTCAAGAGGATGGTAACATGGACTACCAATACGGATCTTGGTTAAACTACTAACTAACAACCTAACAAGAGTTTACCTACTCGGTTAGGGGGCTATACATTTCTTGAACTCCTTCGTCTTCGACTCCTCCCGGTGTACGGATCGGCCTCACCTCGTCGTCTCCTTGAGCCGAAGATGGATCCACCCGAAAGCTTCTTCCTTTGGCTTCTTCTTCGAACTTTGAAGAAACTAGATCACTTGGCTTGCTAGGCCTTGTGAACTAGAATGAGTAGAGGAATGTTTTGATGTCTTTTTATCTCTAAGACAATGAGTCTCAACACATGAGAATGGTTTGCCTTGAGGTAGAGAGAGCAAGAGGAAGAGGGAGAGCTTGAGAATGAGAGAGCTCAAGAGAGAGAAAGCAAATGATAGAATGAACCATACTCTTCTCATTCTCACCTCTCATAATCCAAAAGCATCATGAGCCATAATGATAATCAAGTATTATGTGATGGTTATCATATCACAAAAGGCAATATCATTTCATGCATTAAATGCAATGTGTGAACAAATAAGCAAGCCAAAAGTCTTTGCATGAAATGATAGCCATAGTAATGATGGTGGTCAACAAGTCCAACCTAGTCAACCGGTCAACAAAGTCAACAAGGTCAACCTTTCAACCCAACTATGGCACAATAATACTTAATAATCATTAACCATATCTCTAATTCTCATTAGGGTTGAGCAAAGTCAATAGTCAACAGTCAACAACCCCAATGAGAATCCTCTGCCTCTGTCTCTCTGTCAACTGTGCATACACACCCGCATCCGCGTTCCGAGGAACACGAATACTAACGAGATAAAACCAATCCCAAAACGTACACTAGGATCTGGCTTAAACCAAAGCCCGCTAGTGTTAACTGTCCGGACACTGTACGTGCACAAGTGCACGGATGTGACCGAACCCTGTCGCAAAACCATGCGACCTGTCGCAAAACCATGCAACCTCTACTCTTTTGCCTAAAGGCGAATAGCTTTCTGTGTGGGACTCTAAAGACTCGACACTACACTGGAAGTGGGTTTAACCACAGACCGCAAGCGGCACTAGCTGTGCGTAACGGTCCCCAGGTAGATGCCGACAAGAAGACTTACGAGGTGAAACCCATCTGAACTCCTACTGGGTCTGAATGTGACAATCTCTATACAGTCCGGTCTGTTCGTCCGATACATCGCATGGCGGGCCTAGGGGGCACTAAACGTCAGTCCCCTAATAGCGGTACAAGTCGTGTCGGAGTGAAGCCCAGAACACCCTGAGATAGCACTGGAAACCAACCAGTATATCTCGCTTGCCCTGGCCAGGGACTACTCGTGTAATGGCTCTCCTAGACACAGCGCAATGTCAACCCCCAATACAGGGAGAGACGAATCCTGTCTAACCGTCACTGCCTCCAAGTGCTTCGGGACTGCACCCAACTACTACCTGTTTGCATGACTCCTTTGAGCCGTGGTAGGATAGTAATCTAAGTGCAGTGGGAACACACTCGAGGCGAAGTGACAGTGTCAAGTCAGCGGACTAAGCTGTACTCATGTCACCTGGGAACTGATAACTGACGATAGATATAGTACCAACCAACAGTTCCCGACGAGTCCTGTCCAGTGTACTCGTAACCTAACGAGCACCCGCATACTATCTCAAGTACGACGTACCCACACTGGGATGAGAAGCGCATACGCTAGTCTACTCCGGAGTATCGATGCCCTGTCTCGATAGTCCTGCGACTAGGGACCTGCATAAGGATGTGCTTATAGATTACCCAGCCCCCACTAGTGTGACTGCCATCACAACGCTGGTAATCAAGCAAAGATCCTAAGGGCTCCACTAATATGTATAGGTGATATACTAAAATAAACACATGTACACATTGAAGTAGAAACAAACCAAGTAGCATACTACTATATTGAGCAAGATTGTCTATACAAGGTGAATATCCTAAGCTTCCATTAAGTAATATACAAACTAGTATGATACAGTAATGGCCTCTAGGGCATATACACTAACAATCTCCCACTTGCACTAAGGCCATGTACTGGCGTATCGAAGACCTATCATCTCGATCAGCCGCTCGAACTGAGTCTGGGGTAAGGCCTTTGTGAGTGAATCAGCAGTGTTATCTTCCGTAGGAACTCTCCGAACCTCGATCTCCTGGCGACCCATGATCTCCCTGATCAGGTGATACCGCCTCAAGATGTGTCTGGATTTCTGATGGGACCTGGGTTCCTTCGCTAAAGCTATAGCGCCGTTGTTGTCACAATACAGCGGTATTGGATCAATACTGGTAGGAACCACCTGAAGCTCCGTGAGGAACTTCTTCATCCAGACAGCTTCCTTTGCGGCATCGCAAGCAGCTATGTACTCCGCTTCCATAGTTGAGTCAGCAACGGTTTCCTGCTTAGAACTCTTCCAGCAAACCGCCCCTCCATTGAGGGTAAAGACATAACCCGGCATGGACTTGGAGTCATCCCTATCACTCTGGAAGCTGGAGTCAGCAAAGACCTCGATCTGGAGGTCTTTTCCGCCATACACCAAGAACATCTCCTTAGTCCTTCTCAGGTACTTGAGAATGTTCTTCACTGCTATCCAGTGTTTCTCCCCAGGGTTTGACTGATACCGGCTTACCACACTCAGTGCATAAGCTACATCTGGTCTGGTACACAACATCGCATATATTATAGAGCCTACCGCAGAAGCATAGGGTATAATAGACATGCGATCCCTTTCCAAATCAGTCTTGGGAGACATCTCTTTGGAGAGGGTGATCCCGTGATAAGCCGGTAGATTACCGCGCTTGGAATCTTCCATACTGAATCTTTTCAGTATGGTGTCGATGTACCTGGACTGTGAGAGTCCCAGTATCCTCTTGGATCTGTCACGATAGACCCGGATCCCCAGAATGTATGAGGCATCACCCAGGTCTTTCATGGAGAACCTGTGTGACAAGAACCCCTTGACAGATTGTAGCATAGGAATGTCATTTCCTATTAAGAGAATGTCATCCACGTATAAAACGAGGAATACTACAGTTCTCGCTACAAATCTACTATAGATGCATGGTTCATCTGGATTTTTGATAAAGCCAAATTCCTTGAACGTCTCATCAAAACAGAAGTTCCAACTCCGCGATGCCTGCTTCAGTCCATAGATGGACTTAAGCAACTTGCACACCTTTCCGCTGCTCCCACTCTGAATGAAACCCTCTGGCTGGTCCATATAAACACACTCTTCTAATTTTCCATTTAGAAAAGTGGTCTTTACGTCCATCTGCCAAATCTCATAATCGTGGAAGGCAGCGATGGCAAGAAGGATCCGAATGGATTTCAGCATAGCTACTGGAGAAAAGGTCTCGTCATAGTCCAAACCAGGTCTTTGACGAAAACCCTTTGCAACCAGTCTAGCTTTATAGGTCTCAACCTGTCCATCTACACCAATCTTCCTTTTGAAGATCCACTTGCATCCTACGGGTTTTACCCCATCTGGAGCAACGTCCAACGTCCATACTTTGTGGTGTACATGGACTCCATTTCGGTCCGCATTGCATCCAGCCATTTTACCGAATCAACGCTCTGAATGGCCTGCTGGAAGCTAGTTGGCTCATCATAATCTAAGATGCAATCCTCTCTATCCCCGTCTATGAGAAAACCGTAGTATCTCTCGGGAGGATGAGACTGCCTACTACTCCTGCGGAGCGGCGTAGGAATGTCATGATCTTTCGAACCCTCTGGTTCTACTTAGCTTTCAGTAATAGCTCGTGGCTCTGGAATTTCTTCCAGTTCTATTGCGCTCCCACTTATCTGATTCTCCAAAAACTGAGTTTCTAAGAAGTGAGCATGCCGAGAAACAAAAACCTTTTGTTCCTCTTCGCAATAGAAGAAATATCCCTTGGAGTTCTTTGGATATCCCACAAACTTGCACTGTACTGAGCGTGCCTCGAGCTTGTCCGCATGCTGCTTTTTGCCAAAAGCTGGACTTCCCCATGTCTGAATGTAATTAAGATAGGGTCTCTTCCCACACCACATCTCATATGGTGTAGTAGGCACAGTCTTAGTTGGAACTCGGTTCAAAAGGTATGCAGCTGATTCTAGCACATATCCCCAGAATGATCACGGTAACTCAGCATTACTCATCATAGACCGTACCATATCCAATAGGGTTCGGTTCCGTCTCTCCGATACACCGTTATGTTGCAGAGTGTATGGAGGAGTAAGCTGAGAGAGAATTCCATTCTCTTTTCAAAAGTCCAGGAACTCGGCACTCAAGTAGTCACCACCTCGATCCGATCTTAGTGTCTTGATACTTTTGCCGGTTTGTTTTTCTACTTCATTCTTATATTCCTGGAATTTTCCAAATGCTTCGGACTTATGTTTCATTAAGAAGACATAACCGTACCTTGAAAAGTCATCCGTAAAAGTAATGAAGTAAGAATAACCGCTTCGCGCATGTGTAGACATTGGACCGCACACGTCGCTGTGTACGTGTCCCAAGAGCTCGCTCGCCCTTACTCCGTGTCCAGTGAACGGAGTCTTTGTCATCTTTCCTTTAAGATAGGATTGACAAGTGGCATACGATTGATATTCGAACGGATTCAAATATCCTTCTGTATGTAACTTTGTCAACCTTCTCTCATTGATGTGACCCAGTCTACAATGCCATAAGAAAGTCTGATTTATTTCCGGAGACTTTCTTTTGTGTGTATTCTGGACATTGAAAATCTGTGGTTGGTTTAGTATGTATATACCATTGCTTAATGTACCTGACCCAATCAGAACTTGATTAAGGTGAATGTTTACAACGTTACTTACAAACGCAAATTCATAACCTTCTTTAGAAATCAAAGATACAGAAATGATATTACAAGTTGCGTTCGGTACAAAAAAGCAATTACGTAAAACCAAAACATATCCATCTGACATTCCCAGGTGATAGTCCCCCACGGCCTTAGCATCAATGCTAGCTCCGTTTGCAACTTTGAGGGTCATGTCACCTGCCATCAAAACCCTACGGTTTCTCAACGCCTGCAAAGAATTACAGATATGAGAACCTGATCCGGTATCCAATACCCAGGAAGTAGAGTTTATTGATAGACAGTTTTCAATAACATACACACCTGAAGCTGAAGCCGCAACTTGCTTCAGTTCCTGTGTTCTGGCTTTCCAAGCCCTGCAATCTTTCTTCCAGTGCCCACTCTTATGACAGAAAAAACACTCTTCCTTCCCTATAAGCTTCCCCGCTATCTTTGTTGCTTTTGTCTTTCCCTTCGTATCCACTTTACTAACACCGCCCCTTGGTTTGGCGGGGGTTTTCTTCTTCTTTCCCTTGGCTTTCGCCTTGGACCTAGAAGAGGAAGATCCTCCTACAAACAAAGTGGATGTTTCCCTACCTTTCTGTAGGTTGCCCTCTGCACTCCTCAGCATGTTGAGGAGTTCTGAAAGTTCAACTTCTTTTTCTTGTAAGTTGAAGTTCAGGATAAACTGGGCGTAAGTGGAAGGAAGGGACTGGAGAATCAAGTCCGTATAGAGCTCATTCTCCAACGTGGTCCCAAGTTCCGCGAGCTCCTCAATGAAGCCAATCATCTTAAGCACGTGTTCCGCTACCGATGATCCGATGGCCAACCTTGCCGAAAATAGCTTCTTCGACACTTCGTATCTTGCGATACGAGATTGCTCTCCATACAGTTCTTTTGTATGGAGAAATATGGATTCGAGGTCCATATTCTCGTGCCTCCTCTGATGTTCGTTGTCCATAGAGGCAAGCACGAGGCACTTGGCCTTCGCGTAATCGATCTCCAAAGTCTTACGGATTTCCTTATCCGCGACACTGGAGGTGGGACCTGGGACAGGGGGAGCTTTGGTGGTAAGGAGATACCCCAACTTGTCATAAGTGATTGCCATTTTGACATTCTTGAGCCAATCTTTGTAGTTTGGCCCTGTCGGTATATTTTTATCTAGTAATAACTTAAGTCCGGTCATGATGATTGGTCGTTGCAATTAGGAGAGAGAGAAGAAACACTTTAGCATGATGCTCTTGCAAGTTTAGAGTGGTTTTTAATTTGTCTAAACAGGATGGCTCCCACTGTCTCTCGAATCCCTCCTCAAACCAAAAAGGAAGAATTAGTCAGGATCAATCTCACCGTACAATACTTGCTTAACCGTTCGGCCAGGCCGGTGTCGGTACTTCGAGTGAGGTTTTCCAACGCTTTCGCGAAATTCCTTAATTTAAGAACCTCTTTTCCCAGGGGGCGTAGCCCCGCTAACACCTTTCTAGACACCTACTTGGTTTATAGCATTGATCGTTAAGTGAGAAATTTCCCAAGGAGTTGCATATACTCACAGTAGGATCGGGATCCAAATATCATTGCGTGACAAAACTGAAGGAATCCTACCAGAATCATCACACTCCAAATGGTATGCAACACTAGCAAGTTTCAGTTCTTTTGAAACTCCCGATGTGGATTTTTGCCCCATGCTCTTATGACCTTGACTTTGGCCAAAATATCATAAGTCACATGTCAAGTTCTACCCGTCATTCTCCAGGTTAATTTGAGCCCATCCGCACATACCCTTGACTTTGGCCAAAATGGTAATACGACTGCCCCAAACCAACACATCTATCTATGCTGCACATGAATACCCAATAGCTACCAATCACTATACCTTGACTTTGGCCAACATACATAGCTTGAATACTATTGACCATCCATGTGAAACGACGGAGGGCTACGAATGGTTTTGGCGAAACCGTGAACGTAGTGAACTTGATATAATCGATGGGACGAGATAGCTTTTAAAAGGAGTGGCTTAAGCTCCGCATTTAAAAGTTATTTTGAAAAGAAACCGAGTGGTTTTGAAAGTGTTCCAACGACTTTTACTTGGTTTATTTTTCTTGCATTAGTTCTTTTAATGCGTGTTTTTCTTGCATTAGTTCTTTTAATGCGTCCCATCATTTAATCCTACCATTGCAGAAAACAACCAAAATATGACGTACGCTTATGCCATTCGCATTCGCCACGGGGCCCCGTCATTACCCGTTAGGTTACTTAACTAACGACAGAGCGGGGGCTGGGCTAGCACGGCTGCAAAACATATGCAACGCCTAAATAATATCATACATAGATATATTGCAATGATAGCCATTTCAGATCACAGATGAACACATTGGATATACTAGGAATCCGCAATTCGTACGAGCCTGTAACGAAAGGCGGATTACACAGTCGCGATGAATAGCCAATACCCCACCCTAGACCCCTACGGGTGCGGCAAACTACCCGCCAAATATCCGAAGCGGAGCAACCTCCCTCAACGACGTGAGTAGGCCACTCGGCACTTCGAGATACCCGGTAGTTTGTGCACCCCACCTTGGGTCTATCCTAGGAGCAAAAACAGTAAAAAGAAATTATACAATGACGACTACAACCACGACCCGGTTGTGCGGCCAAAAATAATATTACATCAATTTACATATTACATGAATTGAAAGATAAAAGGAAAAACTCTCATCTCACAACCCCCGGCTATTCATCCGCGACAATCCAAAGAATTCATATACACATACCATCAAACATTACAGATCACAGATATGTATAACCCCCACTAATCGACGTATAGCGATTAGCGGACGTTCAATACATATAACACATCACAAATATATACCCATTAGCCTTAGTCTTTAGAAGTTCGATAAAAATACAGATTTTCAAGCCCCAAAAACAAATTTTTCTTTCTGGAAAATCTGGGCTGAAAAGACATGCTCCAAAAATCCCAAAATACCCCTATGAACAAACTGCAAAAATAAAACCCCACGGCCGAGTCAACTCGGCGGCGGATCCGCGGCGCGTTGATCGATTCAGTAGGCCAATTTTTTGCAGTTTCTTCTAAAAACCCTGAGTCGATTTTTGGTATATCTTAAATAATTTTTACAGCACTTTGAAAATCGACAGAAAGTTTGAGTTCCGGGTGTATTTCGCGACTTTTTCTCCGATCGAACTTCTACTTACATTGCTAACATGTTAGATAGTGTTTAACTAGGCTCTGATACCACTGTAAGTCCATGCTACCCTTCCCCGGTTCTTACGGGGTTGCGGAAGTGGTGAAAAACGATTTTCAAGAGGGTGGTAACATGGACTACCAATACGGATCTTTGTTAAACTACTAACTAACAACCTAACAAGAGTTTACCTACTTGGTTAGGGGGCTATACCTTTCTTGAACTCCTTCGTCTTCGACTCCTCCCGGTGTACGGATCGGCCTCACCTCGTCGTCTCCTTGCACCGAAGATGGATCCACCCGAAAGCTTCTACCTTTGGCTTCTTCTTCGAACTTTGAAGAAACTAGATCACTTGGCTTGCTAGGCCTTGTGAACTAGAATGAGTAGAGGAATGTTTTGGTGTCTTTTTATCTCTAAGGCAATGAGTCTCAACACATGAAAATAGTTTGCCTTGAGGTAGAGAGAGCAAGAGGAAGAGGGAGAGCTTGAGAATGAGAGAGCTCAAGAGAGAGAAAGCAAATGATAGAATGAACCATACTCTTCTCATTCTCACCTCTCATAATCCAAAAGCATCATGAGCCATAATGATAATCAAGTATTATGTGATGGTTATCATATCACAAAAGGCAATATCATTTCATGCATTAAATGCAATGTGTGAACAAATAAGCAAGCCAAAAGTCTTTGCATGAAATGATAGCCATAGTAATGATGGTGGTCAACAAGTCCAACCTAGTCAACCGGTCAACAAAGTCAACAAGGTCAACCTTTCAACCCAACCATGGCACAATAATACTTAATAATCATTAACCATATCTCTAATTCTCATTAGGGTTAAGCAAAGTCAATAGTCAACAGTCAACAACCCCAATGAGAATCCTCTGCCTCTGTCTCTCTGTCAACTGTGCATACACACCCGCATCCGCGTTCCGAGGAATACGAATACTAAAGAGATAAAACCAATCCCAAAATGTACACTAGGATCTGGCTTAAACCAAAGCCCGCTAGTGTTAACTGTCCGGACACTGTACGTGCACAAGTGCACGGATGTGACCGAACCATGTACCAAAACCATGCGACCTGTCGCAAAACCATGCGACCTCTACTCTTTTGCCTAAAGGCGAATAGCTTTCTGTGTGGGACTCTAAAGACTCGACACTACGCTGGCAGTGGGTTTAACCACAGACCGCAAGCGGCACTAGCTGTGCGTAACGGTCCCCAGGTAGATGTCGACAAGAAGACTGACGAGGTGAAACCTATCTGAACTCCTACTGGGTCTGAATGTGACAATCTCTATACAGTCCGGTCTGTTCGTCTGATACATCGCATGGAGGGCCTAGGGGGCGGTAAACGTCAGTCCCCTAATAGCGGTACAAGTCGTGTCGGAGTGAAGCCCAGAACACCCTGAGATAGCACTGGAAACCTACCAGTATATCTCGCTTGCCCTAGCCAGGGACTACTCGTGTAATGGCTCTCCTAGACACAGCGCGATGTCAACCCCCAATACCGGGAGAGACGAATCCTGTCTAACCGTCACTGCCTCCAAGTGCTTCGGGACTGCACCCAACTACTACCTGTTTGCACGACTCCTCTGAGCCGTGGTAGGGTAGTAATCTAAGTGCAGTGGGAACACACTCGAGGCGAAGTGACAGTGTCAAGTCAGCGGACTAAGCTATACTCATGTCACCTGGGAACTGATAACTGACGATAGGTATAGTACCAACCAACAGTTCCCGACGAGTCTTGTCCAGTATACTCGTAACCTAACGAGCACCCGCATAATATCTCAAGTACGACGTACTGACGGCTGTGGGACAGACCGTCTCCCACACTGGGATGAGATGCGCATACGCTAGTCTACTCCGGAGTATCAATGCCCTGTCTCGATAGTCCTGCGACTAGGGACCTGCATAAGGATGTGCTTATAGATTACCCAACCCCCACTAGTGTGACTGCCATCACAACGCTGGTAATCAAGCAAAGATCCTAAGGGCTCTACTAATGTGTATAGGTGATATACTAAAATAAACACATGTACACATTGAAGTAGAAACAAACCAAGTAGCATGCTACTATATTGAGCAAGATTGTCTATACAAGGTGAATATCCCAAGCTTCCATTAAGTAATATACAAACTAGTATGATACAGTAATGGCCTCTAAGGCATATACACTAACAAAAAGAGAATGGAATTATCTCTCAGCTTTCTCCTCCATACACTCCGCAACATAACGGTGTATCGGAGAGATGGAACCGGACCCTATTGGATATGGTACGTTCCATGATGAGTAACGCTGAGTTACCGCGATCATTCTGGGGATATGCACTAGAATCAGCTGCATACCTTTTGAACCGAGTTCCAACTAAGACTGTGCCTACTACACCATATCAGATGTGGTGTGGGAAGAGACCATATCTTAATCACATTAAGACATGGGGATGTCCAGCTTTTGTCAAAAAGCAGCATGCGGACAAGCTCGAGGCACGCTCAGTACAGTGCAAGTTTGTGGGATATCCAAAGAACTCCAAGGGATATTTTTTCTATTGCGAAGAGGAATAAAATATTTATGTTTCTCGTCATGCCCACTTCTTGGAAACTGAATTTTTGGAAAATCAGATAAGTGGGAGCACAATAGAACTGGAAGAAATTGCAGAACCACGAGTTATTACTGAAAGCTTAGTAGAACCAGAGGTTCAAAAGAACATGACATTCCTACGCCGCTCCGCAGGAGTAGTAGGCAGTCTCATCCGCCCGAGAGATACTACGGTTTTCTCATAGACGGGGATAGAGAGGATTGCATCATTGATTATGATGAGCCGACTAGCTTCCAGCAAGCCATTCAGAGCGTTGACTCGGTAAAATGGCTGGATGCAATGCGGACCGAAATGGAGTCCATGTACACCAACAAAGTATGGACGTTGGACGTTGCTCCAGATGGGGTAAAACCCGTAGGATGCAAGTGGATCTTCAAAAGGAAGATTGGTGTAGATGGATAGGTTGAGACCTATAAAGCTAGACTGGTTGCAAAGGGTTTTCGTCAAAGACCTGGTTTGGACTATAACGAGACCTTTTCTCCAGTAGCTATGCTGAAATCCATTCGGATCCTTCTTGCCATTGCTGCCTTCCACGATTATGAGATTTGGCAGATGGACGTAAAGACCGCTTTTCTAAATGGAAATTTGGAGGAGTGTGTCTATATGGAACAGCCAGAGGGTTTCATTCAAAGTGGGAGCAGCGGACAGGTGTGCAAGTTGCTTAAGTCCATCTATGGACTAAAGCAGGCATCGCAGAGTTGGAACATCTGTTTTGATGAGACGGTCAAGGAATTTGGCTTTATCAAAAATCCAGATGAACCATGCATCTATAGTAGATTTGTAGCAAGAACTGTTGTATTCCTCGTTTTATACGTGGATGACATTCTCTTGATAGGAAATGACATTCCTATGCTACAATCTGTCAAAGGGTTCTTGTCACACAGGTTCTCCATGAAAGACCTGGGTGATGCCACATACATTCTGGGGATCCGGATCTATCGTGATAGATCCAAGAGGATACTAGGACTTTCGCAGTCCAGGTACATCGACACCATACTGAAAAGATTCAGTATGGAAGATTCCAAGCGCGGTAATCTACCAGCTTGTCACGGGATCACCCTCTCCAAAGAGATGTCTCCCAAGACTGATTTGGAAAGGGATCGCATGTCTATTATACCCTACGGTTCTGCGGTAGGCTCTATAATGTATGCGATGTTGTGTACCAGACCAGATGTGGCTTATGTACTGAGTGTGGTAAGCAGGTATCAGTCAAACCATGGGGAGAAACACTGGATAGCGGTAAAGAACATTCTCAAGTACCTGAGAAGGACTAAGGAGGTGTTCTTGGTGTATGGCGGAAAAGACCTCCAGATTGAGGCCTTTGCTGACTCCAGCTTCCAGAGTGACAATGATGATTCCAAGTCCATGTCGGGTTTTGTCTTTACCCTCAATGGAGGGGCGATGTGTTGGAAGAATTCCAAACAGGAAACCGTTGCTGACTCGACTATGGAAGCGGAATATATCGCTGCATCTGATGCCGCAAAAGAAGCCGTCTGGATAAGGAAGTTCTTGAAAGAACTTTAGGTGGTTCCATCCATTGTTGACCCAATACCTCTGTATTGCGACAACAACGGGGCTATAGCTTTAGCAAAGGAACCCAGGTCCCATCAGAAATCCAGACACATCTTGAGGTGGTATCACCTGATCAGGGAGATCGTGGATTGCAAGGAGATCGAGGTTCGGAGGGTTGCTTCAGAAGATAACACTGCAGATCCATTCACAAAGGCCTTACCCCAGACTCAGTTCGAGCGGCTGATCGAGATGATAGGTCTTCGATACGCCAGTACATGGCCTTAGTGCAAGTGGGAGATTGTTAGTGTATATGCCCTACAGGCCATTACTGTATCATACTGGTATGTATATTACTTGATGGAAGCTTAGGATATTCACAGTTGTATAGACAATCTTGCTCGAAATGGTAGTATGCTACTTGGTTTGTTTCTGCTTTAATGTGTACATGTGTTTCTTTATTGTATCATCTATACGCATTAGTGGAGCCCTTAGGATCTTTACTTGATTACCAGCGTTGTGATGGCAGTCACACACGTGGGAGCCGGGTAATCTACAAGCACATCCTTATACACACGTCCCTAGTCGTGGGATTTTCGAGACAGGGCATCGATAATCCGGAGTAGACTAGCGTATGCGCTTCTCATCCCAGTGCGGGAGGCGGTCTGTGCCACAGTCGTCAGTACGTCGTGCTTGAGATAGTATGCGGGTGCTCGTTAGGTTACGAGTACACTGGACAGGACTCGTCGGGAACTGTGGGTTGGTATTATACCTATCGTCAGTTATCAGTTCCCAGGTGACATGAGTACAGCTTAGTCCGCTGACTTGACACTGTCACTTCGCCTCAAGGGTGTTCCCACTGTACTTTGATTACTACCCTACCACGGCTCAAAGGAGTCGTGCAAACAGTTAGTAGTTGGGTGTAGTCCCGAAGCACTTGGAGGCAGTGACGGTTAGACAGGATTCTGTAAGTGCACGGCGGCGCCCCGTCCTCCATCCGGAGGCCAAATGCGGAAGCGATGGTTAACTTTAATTTTTCTGAACCGGCACCACCGCGCACTAAAACCCGGATCGTGCCATTAACTAGTCCTAGCTAACTACAAAATGGGAAGAGAGATATACCGAGTGATCCGTGTCCTCCGGTCTTCTCGTCGTCGTCCCGATCTCCCGCGGAAGCTCCGGTCTCCTTCTCGTCGCCGGAAGGGCACCACGTCGCCTGCTTCTTTTACGGGCTCCCATCTCTATACCGAGGCAACTCGGGCACGAAGTTGGCGAGCCGACGTGCCCAAGGTTTGCTGTAGAATATGTGAAGATCTATATGTCTCATTTGGGGTTCATGGAGGTTGCCAAATGGTGGAGGGATGAGTTGTGGAATTTTTGTGGAGCTATGGGATTTTTTACAAGCCAAAAGAGATGAAATCCCTCCACAAAAAAAATGGGACAGCCCACTTGAGGAAGTGGCCGGCCATGCATAGTGAGGGGAGAGTGAGAATGAGAGTGTGTATCAAAAATGAGAGAGGCCACACAATAATGCATGAGGGAGTCAAAAGAAATCAAGAAAGAACATGATTACAAACACATCCACACTCAACCACAACCATCATCAAACATGATGACTTCAAAAAGTCAAGCAATGATGAAGTGAACAAGTCAAGGTCAACAAGAGCTATCATGAAGCAACAAAATGCAAAGAACCCCCTCCACTAATGCTTATTTGCACAAATGCAAATAAGCCCTCCTCCACCATTCTTCGGCCAATGAATGATACAAAGGAAATTGGCCGAAACGGAAAGCAAACTGGCAAGTCCAGAAAACTGGTCCCGTAATAAATTACAGGAAAACCCCGATACTGTGTATACACACCAGCATCTGTATTCCGACCGAAATACAAATGCAATGAGACAAAATATACATTGTACTATACTAGGGTCCGGCTTAAACCAAAGCCGGCTAGTATTATCCGTTCGATCCTGATCCATGCAATACCGCACGTATCTGATCGAACCCTGCCATATATCCATACGGCCTCTAGTACTAACTGTCCGATCCTGATCCGTGCAATACCGCACGTATCTGATCGGACCTTGCCATATCTCCATACGGCCTCTACAGCGTTTCGCCCGAAACTTGAGTAACTTAATGTGGGGGACTCTAAAGACTCATCAACACCTTGGTTGTGGATTTAACCACTAGCACGTCAGAGGTATAAGCCAATACGTAACGGGCTACCAGGTATTGACCAAAAGGGACGTCGATGAGCGAACTCATCCTAACACCCTACTGAGCCTGTCAGTGACAATATCCGTACAGTCCGGTCCGTTCGTCTATGAGCATCGCATGGCGGGCCTAGGGGTTGGTAAAAGTCAGACCCCCAAAAGCGATACAAGTCGTGTCGGAGTGTAGCCCAGAACACCCTGAGATACTACTGGAATACCTACCAGTAAATCTCCTGCCTCGGCCGAGGGCTTCGTGTAATGGCTCTCCTAGACACAGCGCGACCTCACCCCCAATACCGGGAAAGACGAACCCCTGAAGATCCGCTCACTGCCTCCATGTGGCTCGGGACTGTACCCAACTAAAACCTGTTTGCACGTCTCCTTTGAGCGTGGTAGGGTAGTAATCAAAGTACAGTGGGAACTCATACGAGACAAATGACGATCCCCAGGTCGATGAAGTAACCTGTACACATGTCACCAGGGAACTACTATCTGACGTCAGGTATAAGACCAACTAGCATGTTCCCGGCGAGTCATGTCCGGTGTACTCATAACCCAATGAGCACATGTATACATCTTAGGTGAACCAACTGACACCAGTGGCTTGTGAGACCGGCCACCGCCCCTCGTCGGGGTCTCGACTGTATACACTAGTCTACTCTGGAGTATCGATGCTCTATCTCGAAACTCCCACGACTAGGGACCTTTTAAGGATGTGCTTATAGACTACCAGCTCCCACGTATATGATCGCCCTCATACTGCTGGTGGTCAAGCAAGAATCCTAGGGGTTCTATCAACGTGCAATAGTGACCTGTCAGGTCACCTAAAGCAGTACACGATGATAAAGATAAACCGGATAGCATACTATCATCTTGAGTAAGACTGTCCTACTGGGACAGGTCCTCCTTCAATCATTGCAATCACGTGCATGCGATCCAATAATTGACTCTGAGGGCACTATCTCCAACAATCTCCCACTTGCACTCAAGGCTAATTATTGCGATGTCGCATACTCACAGCCCGTGTGATACCGAACACCCAACTCCTCTACTAGTCAGTCTCACAAAGCCTGTTTGCGAAACTATTGCATTCGAGGAATAGCCTCAGTGAGTGGATCCGCTTTGATGTTTCTTTCTATGTCTCTCTATATCTCATGTTCGCGGAGAAAGCCATCTCCCGAAATGAGCAATACCTGTCTCAGAATATGTCTGGATGTCTGATGGGACCTAGCTCATAAATGAACTCCAAATCCAAACTTCTTAGACTGTATCGTCAACCGAACTTAATCAGTATCCTGCGCCATGCCTC
Organism: Agapanthus africanus; assembly: GCA_030015575.1. Classification (NCBI taxonomy): domain Eukaryota; kingdom Viridiplantae; phylum Streptophyta; class Magnoliopsida; order Asparagales; family Amaryllidaceae; genus Agapanthus; species Agapanthus africanus. The sequence continues at coordinate 275,281,603 of JASDDO010000012.1, forward strand.
CCTCAGTATTGCCTTGGACCACATGTCCAAAATACTGCCCCTCGTCAGAAGGAAAAACTATAACTCTGACAACCTCCTTGTCGTCCGGGTCACCTTGGAAGCCTGGAATGATAATTGTCTCCCGCATGAGGCTGTCGTTATCATATCCCTAGAACAACCACTTATGTTCTAAAACCGCTTCCGACTGTTTCTCCAGGATTTGATCAATGTCAACTTATTGCATCCAGTGCAAGAACAACATCTGGTGTGGTACTTGACATCTCATGATTGACTCAATTGCCTAAGCAAGTGATCCGCCAATCATGCACATCCCTCTCCCTTTTGGTCTGTAAGACACCTTTAGAGAGGGTGACTCCATCACCTGCAGGTACACTACCGTGCCAGGAGTCGTCCATTCTAAATACTTTTAGAATGCTGTCTAAGTACCCAGATTGGGAAACCACCCAAATCTAGATCTAAAACCATAGATCTAGTAACCAGTATGTCAGATATAGAATCCATTTCCTTTGTGGAGAAAACACTGTGTGACGACCAAAGTATAACCGATCGTAGTATAGGAATATCACTTCCTACTCTGCGTATGTCATCTAAATACCAGCACATCACACCCTACTACCTTCTCAACAGATCCATTCCCTATTCTGATGAAGTCAAACCTATGACTGTCACATCAGAAATCGATGATCTATCTCCGCTATATCTGCTTTAGTCTATAAATAGACATAAGCCACTTGTCCACCAATGCTTCCGCTGCTCCCACTGACTACGATAACCCTCTGGTAGAGTCATATAGACGTACACTTCTAAAGCTGGTTTAGAACGACGCTATACTCATCCTCCTGCCGGGTTTCACAGTCTGGAACAACAGCAATGGCAAGTGTGGGTAAACAAGAACCTCCCTGTCACCGTCCTTGAGGCTACCGGAGTACCTCTCGGGTGCCTGAGGTTACCCACCTTATCTGCAGAGTGGCCATTGGAATGTCAAACCAGATTGAATCTTTAGGTTCTTATCAAATCTTCAGTAATCGTTTGTGGTTCTGGAATCACTTCCAGTTCTACCATACTCCCACTACTGTTTTCTGAAAAAATCCATTTTTATTAAAACTGTGGCAAGTCTAGAACAATATCACTATTGATCTTCCAGATGGTAGAAAGTCAACTCTCGTCATAGCCTAGGTCAACCCACAAACAGCCATTACAGAAACGTGCCTTGAGTTGTCCAGTGTCTGGTTTTAATCATAAGCCGGACAACTCCCCGTACCTTAACATCGTTAAGATATGAATTGTACTATATCCAATATAGAACCAGAGGCACTGATTTAATTGAACCAGATTCAAATCATGCAGCTGTCTCTAGTGCATGTCAACTAAATGGAAGGAGGCCGGTCAGCGTTACTCAACTTAGGAATACTTCCAATTATGAGTAACCTGTAAGAGAAGCAAGTTCTCTTAATCATTACTATCAACTGAATACCATATACAAGTATCTACATCTTCGATCTTTTTGAAGAATCCCGATACTTGCTACACCTGGTTCTCTACTCTATTCAAATACCTATAACTTCTCAAAATTCGGACCCTGTGTTTCCACGAAACACTTGTCTAAAAACTAGAGAAGTCATAAGTAAACCGAATATAGTACGAGGACCAACCCCTCTGTCCTGATGGACCCTGGACAACATACAATACTCTGTATAAGTCCCTTGAGTCTGATAACTCACTCCCTGTGTGTCGTAGATTGAAAACTGTACTGTGGTTATGAAGAATTACACCGCTGTTTAATGCTCCTTACCTAACCATCCACTGATATAGGTAAATGTCATCGACATAATTTCAAAAAGGTATGTCTCACTCTATAAAAATAGACGTACAGATATATCAATTTGAAATTGGTGCATAACAGCGGATATTCAAAACCAAATATTTGCCGACCGGCAAACAGCCCAGGTGATTTCCTCAAATATTACCGATTACAACGAATCCCGATATAATGAGGATGATCACCCAATTCCCAATAACTTACTCCCACTCATCATCTGTAAAACCATACAGATGTGAGAATCATACCTGGTAAATACATACCCTGGAGAAAGTGTCTAATTGGGAAATCAGTTTTCCTTTAACAGTACACAGTGAAACTGAAACATTGAAATGTTTCGTAGGGGTATCCTGGTATTCCCAGTAATGCCTCTTCCATTATCCAGATTCACAACTATAACCGTGTAATTCTTCGCCACCTCTCCAAATCCCTTTTTATGTCTTTAATCATTACCTTCTGTACACCCCTTTAGGCCAAATGGTTTTCTTCCTTCCCTACCGTTCGGCACCATCCTATGGTTTGGAAGAAGACTATCCAATAAGCATAATGGGTGTACTGTCCTAATCCTAGGAGCACTCGCAATGCGAGAGAAGGTGAAGATAAAAGACAACCGAATAAACCTTATTCCTATTTCTCCTGAACCAGAATCCATCCCCGAACTGGAACAAGTTCCTTTCGAGTTCGTATATAACCATATGATGGAGTATCCAATAAACTGTGGATCTTCGTAGTGATACGGAGTGTCCTGGAGAAATACAAAGGTGAAATGGGAGTGGTAATGAAATACTTGGTTTGGTCGTGAATAGCAGTCGCAGTTTACTTTGCCCTCTTACTAATCCCTTTCTTTGTCTTAAATTAATACCTTCTGCACACCATTGTTATGCAAATTGGTTTTCTTCATTCCCCACCGTTCGGTGCCAGCCTAAGGTTTGGAAGAAGACTATCCAATTTGCGTAATAGGTGTACTACTCCTAAACCAAGGAGTACTCGCAACCTGAGAGAAGGTAAAAATGAAAAGACAACTGAATAGTCCTATCCGTTTTCTCCAGAACCGGAAACCATCCTCGAATAAATTCCTTCGAGTTCGTATCTAACCATACGATGGTTTTTGTCCAATGGAAGTGGACGTTCGTAGTAATACGGGGTGTCCTGGAGAAAAGGGTAAAAGTAGGAGTGGCAATGAGGTTAGCAACTCTGACAATCCAAAAGCCAGTGTTTAAGAAGGTTCGATCAACTTGGTCACTGAGTCATAGTCTTAGGGTCGGGTCAATGGTCGCTGCCAAAGAGAGAGAGAAAAGAAACACTCAGCGTGCACTCTAACCTAGATCAAAATGGTTACCAATTTATCTAATCTGGAAACCTCCCACTATAACCTCAAATTCTCCTCCAAACCTAAAAGAAGAATTAGTCGGGATCACCTGAGGAGTAAACCAACTCATCAGTGGGAATCGGGATCCAACTATCATCGCATGATAACGTGACGGAATCCGCTCACGTCATCACACTCCAGAAGGTATGCGCATATCTGGCAAGTTTCAGTTTCTTTGGAAACTCCCGATGTGGATTTTTGCCCCATGCTCTTATGACCTTGGCGTGAGGTCAAAATATCATAAGTCACATGTCAAGTTCTGCCCATCATTATCCAGGTTAATTTGAACCCACCCGTACATACCCTTGACGTAGGCCAAAATAGTAGTACGATTGTCCCAAACTAACGCATCTATCTATGCTACAGATAAATATCCGGCAGCTACCAATCACTATGCCTTGGCGTGAGGTCAAAATACATAGCTTAAATACTACCGAATATTTAACCGAAATGATGGAGGGCTATGAATGGTTTCTGGCGAAAACCTTTAACGTAATGAACTTGATATCGTTGAAGGAACCGGATAGCTTTTAAAAATATAGTGACGAAAATCTTTGCTAAAGAGGTCACTCCCGGTGAAAGGATCTCGGCTCTTTCCCCGTAGAATGAGGTGCAGGATGTTCAAACTGAATACCACGATGCAAAGCAAAAGTAATTGGCTATAGTGAAGTTAATGCCCTGACGCAAACTTCTGTCCAAGGGGTCACTCCCGGTGAAGGGATCTCGGCCCTTGCCTCGTCGACTGAGGAGCAGGATATTCCAACTGAATACCACGATGCAAAACAAAAGAGAACGTCCTTGCAATAACAGCTTTTTAAAAAGTGTTCCAACAACATCAGATTAGGTTTTTTTTTAACTTGCATTGATCCGAATCAACGCAGTCCCATCAATTGATCACACCACAAAGAACGAAAATAATATGACGTACGTATATGCCATCCGCATTCGCCACTATGTCCCGTCATTACCCGTTAGGTTAGCTAACTAACGACAGAGCGGGGACTGGACTGGCGCGGATGCAAAACATATACAACATCTACTAATATATATACCAATATATTATATTTCGCTCAAGGCGTGATAAAATGCAACATCACAGAAATGTACAGCATCACAGAACAATACAGATATCTGGGATCCCCGGCTTTCACAGAGCCACTACTGAAACCCGACGTTCCCCTGGTCGTGTGGATAGCCTGTGCAATGAAATCCTAGACCCCTACGGGCGCGGCAAGTTACCCGCCAAAACCTGAAGCGAGGCAGCCCCCTTCAGCAACGTGAATGGACCACCCAGCACTTCACGGAATCCGGTAACTTGGGCACCCCTTCTGGGTCAACCTGTACCCCCTACGAGTGTGGTGAATAGCCCGCCAATCCTAGAGTGAAGCCCCCTCCGTCTCAATGCCATAAGATGCGGGCCCGTTGCCCTCTAGAACCCGGCTATCCGTGCACCCCACCTTCGGGTAATCCTAGTACAGAAAGTAAAATATACATACAACGGGTACATCGACCGCAATCTGGTCGTGCCCCAAAATAATAATACAATCAGGCAGTGACGGCAGTCCACATGTCGGACGCTCGCCCCGCAATATCAAATGTACATAATACAACAAAAACTGTACTAGCATTGCATCCAGGCTATCCCCACGACCGATCCGCAACATCACACCAATACACAGAACATCAACGTGAAAGTCACGTTCGCAAATCCGTCTAACCGGGCTATAGCAGTCAGACAGGATTTACCGATCAAGTGACATTCACGGTTGCAGATATAATGTAAATACTGTGAAATAATGTGTTTAAAATATCCGATCGATTAAATTTTACCAAGTGGGCCCCAAGTACTACTGTAGCACATCAAGAAATTCTGGGCCCAAAATTAATATTCCAAAAACCCTATTTTCAACCCAGAAAGCCTCTGTAAAAAATTGGTGCAACGATTGGTCAAAACAGCGGCGGAACCGAGGCCCAAGCATGGGTTTGGCCGCGGTTCCGCGGTCGAATAATGAGATCTCGCGACCAAATTTTTACAGTAGGCTTATACTTCCCTGCACAGTATTCTGAGACTACCTGAAAAAAATTTCGAGACAAAAAATTTCGACAGAAAACTGTTGTTTTGAAAAACACGGTTTTGGACCATTTGTTCGATCGGAAATGTAAAACACATTAGACAAAGCTAGACTATGTTAATGGCGAGGCTCTGATACCACTGTAAGTGCACGGTGGTGCCCCGGCCTCCATCCGGAGGCCAAATGCGGAAGCGATGGTTAACTTTAATTTTTCTGAACCGGCACCACCGCGCACTAAAACCCGGATCGTGCCATTAACTAGTCCTAGCTAACTACAAGATGGGAAGAGAGATATACCGAGTGATCCGTGTCCTCCGGTCTTCTCGTCGTCGTCCCGATCTCCCGCGGAAGCTCCGGTCTCCTTCTCGTTGCCGGAAGGGCACCACGTCGCCTGCTTCTTTTACGGGCTCCCACCTCTATACCGAGGCAACTCGGGCACGAAGTTGGCGAGCCGACGTGCCCAAGGTTTGCTGTAGAATATGTGAAGATCTATATGTCTCATTTGGGGTTCATGGAGGTTGCCAAATGGTGGAGGGATGAGTTGTGGAATTTTTGTGGAGCTATGGGATTTTTTACAAGCCAAAAGAGATGAAATCCCTCCATAAAAAAATGGGACAGCCCACTTGAGGAAGTGGCCGACAATGCATAGTGAGGGGAGAGTGAGAATGAGAGTGTGTATCAAAAATGAGAGAGGCCACACAATAATGCATGAGGGAATCAAAAGAAATCATGAAAGAACATGATTACAAACACATCCACACTCAACCACAACCATCATCAAACATGATGACTTCCAAAAGTCAAGCAATGATGAAGTGAACAAGTCAAGGTCAACAAGAGCTATCATGAAGCAACAAAATGCAAAGAACCCCCTCCACTAATGCTTATTTGCACAAATGCAAATAAGCCCTCCTCCACCAGAAGCGTGTAATGGCTCTCCTAGACACAGCGCGACCTCACCCCCAATACCGGGAGAGACGAACCCCTGAAGATCCGCTCACTGCCTCCATGTGGCTCGGGACTGTACCCAACTAAAACCTGTTTGCACGTCTCCTTTGAGCGTGGTAGGGTAGTAATCAAAGTACAGTGGGAACTCATACGAGACAAATGACGATCCCCAGGTCGATGAACTAACCTGTACCCATGTCACCAGGGAACTGCTATCTGACGTCAGGTATAAGACCAACTAGCATGTTCCCGGCGAGTCCTGTCCGGTGTACTCATAACCCAATGAGCACCTGTATACATCTTAGGTGAACCAACTGACACCAGTGGCTTGTGAGACCGGCCACCGCCCCTCGTCGGGGTCTCGACTGTATACACTAGTCTACTCTGGAGTATCGATGCCCTATCTCGAAACTCCCACGACTAGGGACCTTTTAAGGATGTGCTTATAGACTACCAGCTCCCACGTATATGATCGCCCTCATACTGCTGGTGGTCAAGCAAGAATCCTAGCAGCTCTATCAACGTGCAATAGTGACCTGTCAGGTCACCTAAAGCAGTACACGATGATAAAGATAAACCGGATAGCATACTATCATCTTGAGTAAGACTGTCCTACTGGGACAGGTCCTCCTTCTATCATTGCAATCACGTGCATGCGATCCAATAATTGACTCTGAGGGCACTATCTCCCACAATCTCCCACTTGCACTCAAGGCTAATTATTGCGATGTCGCATACTCACAGCCCGTGTGATACCGAACACCCAACTCCTCTACTAGTCAGTCTCACAAAGCCTGTTTGCGAAACTATTGCGTTCGAGGAATAGCCTCAGTGAGTGGATCCGCTTTGATGTTTCTTTCTATGTCTCTCTATATCTCATGTTCGCGGAGAAAGCCATCTCCCGAAATGAGCAATACCTGTCTCAGAATATGTCTGGATGTCTGATGGGACCTAGCTCATAAATGAACTCCAAATCCAAACTTCTTAGACTGTATCGTCAACCGAACTTAATCAGTATCCTGCGCCATGCCTCCCTCAGTATTGCCTTGGACCACATGTCCAAAATACTGCCCCTCGTCGAAAGGAAAAACTATAACTCTGACAACCTCCTTGTCGTCCAGGTCACCTTGGAAGCCTGGAATGATAACTGTCTCCCGCATGAGGCTGTCGTTATCATATCACTAGAACAACCACTTATGTTCTAAAACTGCTTCCAACTGTTTCTCCAGGATTGGATCAATGTCAACTTATTGCATCCAGTGCAAGAACAACATCTGGTGTGGTACTTGACATCAGATGTTGTTCTTGTACTTATGAAGTTGCATACATATTGAATAGAGTTCCGATCAAATCAGTTGCCTACCACTTCATATGAGATATGGAAAGGGAAGAGCCCATATCTTAAGTTTGTTAAGATTTGGGGTTGTCCAGCCTATGTCTAAAAACATAATCCGAACAAGCTCAAGGTAAAGTCAGTTCTGTAGAAATTTGTTGGATATCCCAAGCATTCGCAAGGGAATATCTTCTACCAAACCGAAGAACAAAAGATATTTTGTTTCTCAACATGCCACTTTTGTGAAAGGGAATTTCTTGTGAAGAAATTAATGGTCATAAGGTAGAACTGGAAGGAGTTCCAGCTATACAAACTGCAGCTGATGATTTGGTAGAACAAAAGGATTCAATAGTTTCCGACGAACCTCAGTCTCTCCGCCGATCTAGTAGGGTTCCTCACCCACCTGAGAGATACTTCAGTTTCTCTATGACAGTGGGAGCGAGGATTGCATCATGTGATGATGACCCAACCAGTTTCGAGCTGGCCATCAGGAGTGGGACTCTGTAAGAATGGCTGGATGCTTAACGATCTGAGATGGAATCCTTATACACCAACAAAGTATGGACTTTGGTTGCTTTATTTGAAGGGTTAAATCCCCATCAGGAGCAAGTATATCTTGAGAAGATTACTTGGTGTACATGGAAAGGTTGAGACTTTCAAAGCTATGCTTAAGTCCATCCAGATCCTACTTGCCACGGCTACATACCATGACTACGATATCTGGCGGCTGGGTGTCATGACTGCTTTTCTAAATGATATTTTAGAAGAGAGAGTCTATAAGTACACAGTCAGAGGGCTTCGTAGACAGTTGGAGCAGCGGAACATATGCAAGATGTTTTATGTGATAAAACAGGCATCGCGGAGTTGGAACGTCTGTTTTGATGTGTTAGTCAAAGAGTTTGACATCATCAAAATGGTAGATGAACCTTGTATATACAAAAAGGTAGTAGGGAGTATGGTGATGATCCTCGTAGAGTACGTGGATGACATACTCTTGATGGGGAAGGAGTTTCCTATGCTACGCTCGGTCAATCTCCGCTTTTCACAATGATTCTCCATATAGGATCAAACTGATACCTACTAAATCCTGGGTTTTGGATCTATGAGATAGATCTAATTGGATGTTAGGATACTCACAAGTTGTAGTAAGATGGTATCAATCGATCCTGGGGAGAATCACTGGAAAGGTTCCAGAGTGATAAGGACGACTGAAATTCAGTCACAGGCATTGTCTTTACCCTCAGTAAAGGGACGGTATGTTGGAAGAGTTCCAAGCTAGATACCGTGGCATACTAGACGATAAAGGCTGGATACATCGTTACCAAAGAGGCAGTCTGGGTGTATATTAGTTCATGAGATGAACTTCGTTCCTACCATTGTGTGACAATGGAATTGTGGCTTATGCCTAGGAACGCCCGTCCCATCAGTGATCCAGACATATTCTAAGGCTGTATCACCTGAACATGGAGATGGTTGATCTCCAGGGGATCGAGGTTAGGAGAGTAGACTCAGAGGACAACATGGCGGATCCACTCACAAAGGCATTTTCCCATAGAGAGACTATTATGGGATGGTTGAGTATGAGATACTACAACCACTGTTATCAGATGGCCCTAGTGCAAGTGGGAGATTGTTAGTTATATGTATGCCCTAGAGGCCATTACTATACATGAGATGTATATTGTAGTGGATGCTTGGACATATATAGGGAGGACTTTCTTGCTCGACATGATAGTATGCTATCTGGTTACTCTTTACCTTAACGTGTACACTGATTGTCTCTCTGTTACATGTTGGTAAAGCCCTTAGGATGTGTACTTGACTATCTGGACTATGATGCGGATCATACTAGTGGGGACATGGTAGTCTATAAGTACATCCTTCAAGGTCCCTAGTCGTGGGTGTATCGAGACGGGGCATCGATATACCAGAGTAGACTAGCGTATACCTTCTCGACCCATGTAGATGGGCGATGGATGATCCCATATCCATTGGTGTTTGACATCAGAGATGATATACGGGTGCTCAGTGGAGACTGGGTACACTGGACGGACTCGCCGAGAACTCCCAGATGGTATTATACCTTACGTTAGATGGCAGTTCTCTGGTGACACTGGTACAGGTTACTCTGTAGACCCGAGATCGTCATAGAGTCTTGTGTGATTCCCACTGTGCTTTGATTTCCACCTTACCACGTCCAAGAGGGCGTGCAAAACGGTGGTTTTTGGGTACAGTCCCGAGTCACATGGAGGCAATGAGCGATAGGAGGGGTTTCGTCTCTCCCAGTATTGGGGGTTGATGTTGCGCTATGCTCGATTGTCCATAACAGGGAAGTCCCTGGCCAGGGCTGGTTTAGAGATTTACTGGTAAGTGTTACCAGTAGTTTCTCGACCCGTTATGAGCCTCGCATCGGCATGACTTATCGGTTATTGGGGTCTGACATTTACCACCCCTAGACTTGATATGCGACATATCAGACGAGGAGACCGGACTGTACGGTAGTGTCACTGTCAGGCTTTTTGCAGGAGTTGGAGCGGGCTTGCTTGCTGATCTTTTGATCGCTCAATACCCGGGTAGCCGTTACGTCCAGCTAGTACCGCTGACGGCTTGTGGGTGCTTGATATGATCACCACCTACTGCCGGCGTATTGACGAGTCTTTAGAGTCCTACATAGAGGTTTTACTGGCTCAGGCAAAACAAAATAGGAGCGCATATGTGATATGTGCGGGACCGAGAATTATGCGAGTATGTGATACCGTATTTTATTCTCGCGATGTTTGTATCGATCGGTTATATGTGATATAACCAGGTTATCGAATCAAAGGTTGATTCGATAAGTCGATACATTGGATGTTAGTCGGTTATATGTGATATGACCGGATTATTAAGTCAAGTGTTGATTTAATAATTTAGTGTATAATTGTATATGTGATATACTAATTTACATTAACTAACATTGGTTCACTTAAGCATTTGTTTTTTTCACTTGTGCACAACTTAATATATATGTGATATATATTAATTTGTGTTCATTTTGTATCATGGTTGTTGATACACACTACATGGGTGTATGAGACATACACCATTATAATTATATTGGTTAGGTTTTTATATTTAAAGTAATTCTAAAAACAAATGGATAATGAGCTCACATGCATGAAGCTTCATGAAGCTTATGGTTGCATTGACTTAGTCCACTAGTTTTGTTTTACTTAAGATATTAATTAACCTAACCACTATAATTAGCCATGGTTATGTTAGTGTTTATGCCCTAGAAGGCCATTACTGTATCATACTAGCTTGTATATTACTTAATGGAAGCTTGGGATATTCACATGTATATAACAGTCTTGCTAAACATGGTAGTATGCTACTTGGTTTTTCTATCTTAATATGTGAGTGTACGTATTGATAGAGCTCTTAGGATCTTGCTTGTCTACCAGCGTTGTGATGGCAGTCACACTAGTGGGGGCTGGGTAGTCTACAAGCACATCCTTATTCAGGTCCCTGGTCGTTGGATTATCGAGACAGAGCATCGATACTCCGGAGTAGACTGGTGTGTACGCTTCTCATCCCAGTTGGGGAGATGGTCTGTCCCACAGCCGTCAGTACGTCGTACTGGAGATAGTATACAGGTGCTCGTTAGGTTACGGGTACACCGGACAGGACTCACAGGGAACTGTTGGTTGGTTTGATACCAGTCGTCAGTAAACAGTTCCCAGGTGACATGAGTACAGCGTAGTCCGCAGACTTGACACTGCTACTTCGCCTCGAGTGTGTTCCACTGTTCTTAGATTGCTACCCTACCACGGCTCAAAGGAGTCGTGCAAACAGGTAGCAGTTGGGTGCAGTCCCGAGCACTTGGAGGCAGTGGCGGTTAGACAGGATTCGTCCCTCCCGGTATTGGGAGTAGATATCGTGCTGTGTCAGAGAGCCATTACGCAAAGTCCCTGGCCAGGGCAAGCGAGATTTGCTGGTAGGTTCCAGTAGTTTCTCAGGGTGTAATGGGCTTCCCTCTGACACGACTTATACCGCTATTAGGGGAATGACGCTTGCCGCCCCCCTAGGCCCGATATGCGATAGTCTTGGACGAACGGACCGGGCTGTATGGAGATTGTCACATCAGACTCAGTAAGAGTTCGGATGGGTTTTCTCATCGGCCTTCTTATCGACAACTACCTGGGGACCGTTACGTACAGCTAGTGCCGCTTGCGGTCTGTGGTTAAACCCACTGCCAGCGTAGTAGTCGAGTCTCTAGAGTCCCACACAGAGAGTTTCCTACTCCAGGCGAAACGATATAGAGGTTGCATGGTTTTGCGACAAAGGGTTCGGACGCATACGTGCGTTTACGCACGTACGACTTTCGGACAGTTTTTACCAGTCGGCTTTGGTTTAAGCAAGTTACTGGTATCCGGTTATTGGATTTTTACAGTCTAAAGTTTTTCCGTATTTTTTGCGGATTGGAGGGGCGTTCTCGTAATTGTACGAGAAGCTTCTAGAAGATGTGACTAAGGAGGTTACTTTGGATGAGATTGTGAGTCATGGTGGTGATTCATTCATTTCATTAATGCACATTTATTGCTTAATGACTCATGCTAATGAATCACCACTAGATATTTGTAAAGCATGCTTATTCATCACTCATTTTCTTTTATTGATAAATAAGAATGCTTCATAATATATTATGATACACTCTCTCTTTTCTCATTATCTTATCTCATATTCTCTCTCCTCAAGCTCTCATCTTCAAGATACTAATCCTTAATCCTCATGTGTTGAGATCAAAGGTTTAGTTAGACTTAAGCATCCATTACCTTCACTCTATATCATCCTTTCATCTTTGATTAGCAATCAAAGTTGATTAGTTACCTCAAGTTAGAGGTGTAGCTTGGTGTCTTGCTCTCGGGTGGATCGTCTACTACCTAGAGAAGGTCGAGGAGAACAAAGGAGGACACAAAGACGAAGGACCGTTTTCATTAGGTATAATCCCTTAACACTATAGTTTAGTATAGCTATGTGTTCGGTTATTATTTGTTTAGCTTCGATTCAAGCGGTTAGTCGATGTTCGTTCTTTAAACTTGATCGTTTTTGAAAATTCCGCCTCCCCATAAGTACTGGGGTGTACTACATCGACTTACAGTGGTATCAGAGCCTCGCTAAACAATAAATAACTTAATTGCAAATTTGTACGAATTTCGAACGAAAAATCGAAGCCGGAAAACCCTAAATATTTTCAGTTTCTGTCGAACTTAAAATGAAGTCCAAAAATTTTTCAGGTGTGCTCAGAAAGCTAGAAAGGAGTCCAGGAGAACACCCAAGAAATTCGAGCCCATGACTCGGCTAAAGCGCCGCGGAAGGGCGGCGGATCCCACCGATCCGCCGCGCTTCCGCGGCCGAGTTGCCGAGTCATGGACTCATATTTCGTGTGTGGGTCCCCTGTGACATTTGGGGTATTCTGGAATATTTAATAATTGCTCAGGTTACTGTTTAACAGAGCAGATTTTGGAGCAATATTGATGTTGTTTAATCGATCGAAATTGTACAGTATTTGCATATTGGATTATATCTGTGATTGTTTAATGTGTTCGTAAACCTCCCCCAACTGCTAGTATGTCGGTTGGCAGGGGGTTGCATATTTCTGAAATGGTTATATCTGTTTGTGCATATAAACTGTATTGGACTGTTGTGGTGTATAGCCGGGGTTAGCAATGGGTTATTGTTTAATTCATTTGTTGTAAATGTAATTTGTTGTAATATTATTTTCGCGGGGCACTTCCAGGTTGCGGTTGTAGCCACCGTTGTATTATTTCATTTTACTGTTTTTGCTCCTAGGACTGACCCAAGGTGGGGTACACAGACTGCCGGGTGGGTAGTTTGCCGTACCCGTAGGGGTCGAGGGTGGGGTAACGGCTATTCATCACAACTGTGTAATCTGTCTTTTCTTGCAGGCTCAAAAGAAATACAGATTGCTTGCAAATCCAATATTGTTTATCTGTGTTCTGGAATGAATATCATTGCGTCAGACGAATGTAAAATATCTATATATATTGTAGCTATTTAGACGTCACTTATGTTTTACACCCGCGCTAGCCCAGCCCCCGCTCTGTCGTTAGTTAAGTAACCTAACGGGTGATGACGAGACCCCGTGGCGAATGCGGATGGCATAAGAGGACGTTGTATTTTCGTTGTTTTCTGCAATGATAGGTTAATGATGGGACGCATTATCTATAATGCAAAGTAAAACAAACCAAAGTTTAAATCGTTGGAACAATTTAAAAGAAACCACTCGGTTATTTTTAAAACAGATATTTTTAAATGCGGAGCTTTAACCACTCCTTTTAAAAGCTATCAGGTTCCTTCGGTTATATCAAGTTCACTACGTTCACGGTTTCGCCAAAACCAGTCGTAGCCCTCCGTCATTTCATTTGGGTATTCAGTAGTATTCAAGCTATGCATTTTGGCCAAAGTCAAGGCATAGTGTTTGGTAGCTGCTGGGTTTTCATTTGTTGCATAAGATAGATGAGTTGGTTTGGGACAGTCGTATTACCATTTGACCAAAGTCAGGGGTATATACGGGTGGGTTCAAATTAACAAGATAATGACGGGTAGAACTTGACATGTGACTTATGACACTTTGACCAAAGCCAAGGTTATAAGAGCATGGGGCAAAAACTTATATCGGGAATTTCTAAAGAAACTGAAATTTGCAAAGAGATGCATACCATTTTGAGTTTGATGAATGTTGGTAGCATTCCTACAACATTATCAGACGATGATTTTTGGATCCCGATCCTACTGTGAGTATATAATACTTATCAGGATATTCGTCACTTAACGATCAATGCTATAAACCTAGTAGGTGTCCAGAAAAGTGTCAGCGGGGTTACGCCCCCAGAGAAAAGAGGTTATTTAATTAAGGAACTTCGCGAAAGCGTTGGAAAACCTCCCTCGAAGTACCGACACCAGCCTGGCTGAACGGTTAAGCAAGTATTGTACGGTGAGAATAGTCTTGACTAATTCTTCTTTTATGGTTTGAGGAAGGATTCGAGAAACAGTGGGAGCCATCCAGTTTAGATAAACTAAAAACCACTCTAAACTTGCAAGAGCATCATGCTAAAGAGTTTTCTTCTCTCTCTCCTAATTGCAGCGACCCTGAAAATGACTGGACTTAAGTTACTTTTAGAGAAAAATATACTGACGGGGCCAAACTATAAAGATTGGCTGCGGAATGTCAAAATGGCTTTGACCTATGACAAACTGGGGTACGTCCTCACCGCTACGGCACCTGCTGTCCCTGGTCCCAAATCCAGCAATGCGGATAAGGAAATCCGCAAAACCTGGGATTTAGATTGCGCGAGTGCCAAGTGCATCGTGCTTGCCTCGATGAACAATGAACATCAGAGGAGGCACGAGGATATGTCCCTAGATGGCATATTTCTCCATACAAAGGAACTTTATGGAGAGCAATCTCGTATAGCAAGATACGAGACCTCTAAGAAATTGTTTCGAGCGAGGTTGGCTGTCGGGTCATCGGTAGGTGAACATGTCCTACAGATGATTGGCTATATAGAAGAGCTCGCAGACCTTGGGACGACTTTGGATAATGAGCTCTATACAGACCTTGTTCTCCAGTCCCTTCCTCCCACCTACGCCCAGTTTATCCTCAACTTCAATCTTCAAGGAAAAGAAGTTGAACTTGCGGAACTCCTGAACATGTTAAGGAGTGCGGAGGGCACCTTGCAGAAGGCAAGGGAAACACCCGCTATGTTTGTTGGCGGTTCATCTTCTTCCGGGTCCAAGGCTAGGGCCAAAGGAAGGAAGAAGAAGGCCGCACCCAGACCTAGAGGAGGTGTTAGTAAGGTGGGAGGGAAGGGAAAGAAAAAGAAAGCAGTACCGATAGTTGGCCAGGATGAGTGCTTCCATTGTCACAGGAAAGGGCACTGGAAGAAGGATTGCAAGGCGTGGAACGCCAAGAACCAGGAACCGAAGCAAGCTGTGGCTTCGACTTCAGGTGTGTTTGTAATTGAGAATTGTCTGTCGATCAACTCTACTTCCTGGGTATTGGATACCGGATCAGGATCTCATATTTGCAATTCATTGCAGGCACTGAGAAACCGTAGAGTGCTGAAGGAAGGTGATATGATCCTCAGGGTTGCTAACGGAGCTAGCGTGGGAGCTGCGTCCATCGGGGATTATCACCTAGGATTGACGAGTGGACACATTTTGGTTTTACATAACTGTTATTTTGTACCCAGCTTAACGTGTAATATCATATCAGTTTCCTTGTTGTCAAATAAAGGTTATGATTTCACGTTTGTAAGAGATGTTATCAACATCCACCTTAATCATGGTTTGATTGGGTCCGGTACTCTAAATAACGGCATATATGTTTTAAACCAACTCCAAATTTTCAATGTCCAGAACACACTAAAAAGAAAGTCTCCAGATTTAAATAAAGCTTTCTTATGGCATTGTAGACTGGGTCACATCAATGAGAGAAGGTTGACTAAGTTGCATAGAGAAGGATATTTGGACACGTTCGAATATCAAACTTATGACACTTGTCAATCTTGTCTCAAAGGAAAGATGACAAAGACTCCATTCACTGGACAAGGAGTAAGAGCGAGCGAGCTCTTAGGACTCATACACAGTGATGTATGCGGTCCAATGTCTACACATGCGAGAAGTGGTTTTTCCTATTTCATTACTTTCACGGATGATTACTCAAGATACGGATTCATTTATCTGATGAAACATAAATCCGAGGCTTTTGAGAAATTCCAAGAGTATAAGAATGAAGTAGAAAACCAAACCGGCAAAAGTATAAAGACACTTAGATCTGATCGAGGTGGTGAATACTTGAGTGCCGAGTTCCTAGGTTACCTAAAAGAGAAAGGAATTCTCTCTCAGCTTACTCCTCCGTACACTCCACAGCATAACGGTGTATCGGAGAGACGGAATCGAACCCTATTGGATATGGTACGATCCATGATGAGTAATGCTGAGTTACCGCGATCTTTCTGGGGTTATGCGCTAGAATCAGCGGCATATCTTCTGAACAGGGCTCCAACCAAGACTGTGCCTACCACTCCATATCAGATGTGGACTGGGAAGAAACCCCATCTTCAGCATATGAAGATTTGGGGATGTCTAGCTTTTGTTAAGAAGCAGCATGTGGACAAGCTCGAGGCACGATCAGTAAAATGTTTGTTTGTGGGATATCCAAAGAACTCCAAGGGATATTATTTCTATTACGCAGAGGAACAAAAGGTCTTTGTTTCTCGTAATGCCCATTTTCTGGAACATCTGTTTTTAGAAAAGGAATCAAGTGGGAGCGAAATAGAACTGGAAGAAATTCCAGAACCACAAACTGCTACTGAAAGTTTGGTAGAACCAGAGGTTCAAGAAGAACAGAACATTCCAGCACCCTTCCGCAGGAGTAGTAGGCCGTCTCATCCGCCTGAGAGATACTACGGTTTTCTCATAGATGGGGATAGAGAGGATTGCAACATAGAAGATGATGAACCTACTGACTTCCAGCAGGCCATCCAGAGCGGCGACTCGGTACGATGGCTAGATGCAATGCGGACCGAAATGGAGTCCATGTACACCAACAAAGTATGGACTTTGGACTTTGCTCCAGATGGGGTAAAACCCATAGGATGCAAATGGATCTTCAAGAAAAAGATTGGTGTAGATGGACAGGTGGAAACCTATAAGGCTAGACTTGTTGCAAAGGGTTTTCGTCAAAGACCTGGTTTGGACTATGACGAAACCTTTTCTCCAGTGGCTATGCTCAAATCCATTCGGGTCCTTCTTGCTATTGCTGCCTTCCATGATTATGAAATCTGGCAGATGGACGTAAAGACGGCTTTTCTGAATGGAAATTTAGAAGAGAGCGTCTATATGGATCAGCCAGAGGGTTTCAATCAGAGTGGGAGCAGCGGGAAAGTATGCAAGCTGCTTAAGTCCATTTACGGACTAAAGCAGGCATCGCGGAGTTGGAACATCTGTTTTGATGAGACAGTCAAAGAATATGACTTTATCAAAAATCCAGATGAACCGTGCATATATAGTAAAGTTGTGGCCAGCAGTGTCGTATTCCTCGTCTTGTACGTGGATGACATTCTATTGATAGGAAATGACATTCCTATGCTACAATCTGTCAAAGGATTCTTGTCACACAGGTTCTCCATGAAAGACCTGGGTGATGCCTCTTACATTCTGGGGATCCGGATCTATCGTGATAGATCCAAGAGGATGTTGGGACTTTCGCAGTCCAGGTATATCGACACTATACTGAAAAGATTCAGTATGGAAGATTCTAAGCGCGGTAATCTACCGGCTTGTCACGGAATCACCCTCTCCAAAGAGATGTCTCCCAAGACTGATTTGGAAAGGGAACGCATGTCTATTATACCCTACGCTTCTGCGGTAGGCTCTATAATGTATGCGATGTTGTGTACCAGACCAGATGTAGCTTACGCACTGAGCGTGGTAAGCCGGTATCAGTCAGACCCAGGGGAGAAACACTGGATAGCAGTAAAGAACATTCTCAAGTACCTGAGGAGGACTAAGGAGATGTTCTTGGTTTACGGCGGAAAAGACCTCAGGTTGGAGGCCTTTGCTGATTCCGGCTTCCAGAGTGATAAGGACGATTCCAAGTCCATGTCGGGTTATGTCTTTACCCTCAATGGAGGGGCGGTGTGCTGGAAGAGCTCCAAGCAGGACACCGTTGCTGACTCGACGATGGAAGCGGAGTATATAGCTGCTTGCGATGCCGCAAAAGAAGCAGTCTGGATGAAGAAGTTCCTAACAGAACTTCAGGTTGTTCCTACCATAGTTGATCCAATACCTCTGTATTGCGACAACAACGGAGCTATAGCTTTAGCGAAGGAACCAAGGTCCCATCAGAAGTCCAGACACATCTTGAGGCGGTATCACCTGATCAGGGAGATCATTGATCGTCAGGAGATCGAGGTTCGGAGAGTTGCTTCAGAAGAGAACATTGCTGATCCATTCACGAAGGCCCTTCCTCAGATTCAGTTCGAGAGGCTACTCGAGATCATTGGTCTACGATATGCCAGTACATGGCCCTAGTGCAAGTGGGAGATTGTTAGTGTTTATGCCCTAGAAGGCCATTACTGTATCATACTAGCTTGTATATTACTTAATGGAAGCTTGGGATATTCACATGTATATAACAGTCTTGCTAAACATGGTAGTATGCTACTTGGTTTTTCTATCTTAATATGTGAGTGTACGTATTGATAGAGCTCTTAGGATCTTGCTTGTCTACCAGCGTTGTGATGGCAGTCACACTAGTGGGGGCTGGGTAGTCTACAAGCACATCCTTATTCAGGTCCCTGGTCATTGGATTATCGAGACAGAGCATCGATACTCCGGAGTAGACTGGTGTGTACGCTTCTCATCCCAGTTGGGGAGATGGTCTGTCCCACAGCCGTCAGTACGTCGTACTGGAGATAGTATACAGGTGCTCGTTAGGTTACGGGTACACCGGACAGGACTCACAGGGAACTGTTGGTTGGTTTGATACCAGTCGTCAGTAAACAGTTCCCAGATGACATGAGTACAGCGTAGTCCGCAGACTTGACACTGCTACTTCGCCTCGAGTGTGTCCCACTGTTCTTAGATTGCTACCCTACCACGGCTCAAAGGAGTCGTGCAAACAGGTAGCAGTTGGGTGCAGTCCCGAGCACTTGGAGGCAGTGGCGGTTAGACAGGATTCGTCCCTCCCGGTATTGGGAGTAGATATCGTGCTGTGTCAGAGAGCCATTACGCAAAGTCCCTGGCCAGGGCAAGCGAGATTTGCTGGTAGGTTCCAGTAGTTTCTCAGGGTGTAATGGGCTTCCCTCCGACACGACTTATACCGCTATTAGGGGACTGACGCTTGCCGCCCCCCTAGGCCCGATATGCGATAGTCTTAGACGAACGGACCGGACTGTATGGAGATTGTCACATCAGACTCAGTAGGAGTTCGGATGGGTTTTCTCATCGGCCTTCTTATCGACAACTACCTGGGGACCGTTACGTACAGCTAGTGCCGCTTGCGGTCTGTGGTTAAACCCACTGCCAGCATAGTAGTCGAGTCTCTAGAGTCCCACACAGAGAGTTTCCTACTCCAGGCGAAACGATATAGAGGTTGCATGGTTTTGCGACAAAGGGTTCGGACGCATACGTGCGTTTACGCACGTACGACTTTCGGACAGTTTTTACCAGTCGGCTTTGGTTTAAGCAAGTTACTGGTATCCGGTTATTGGATTTTTACAGTCTAAAGTTTTTCCGTATTTTTTGCGGATTGGAGGGGCGTTCTCGTAATTGTACGAGAAGCTTCTAGAAGATGTGACTAAGGAGGTTACTTTGGATGAGATTGTGAGTCATGGTGGTGATTCATTCATTTCATTAATGCACATTTATTGCTTAATGACTCATGCTAATGAATCACCACTAGATATTTGTAAAGCATGCTTATTCATCACTCATTTTCTTTTATTGATAAATAAGAATGCTTCATAATATATTATGATACACTCTCTCTCTTCTCATTATCTTATCTCATATTCTCTCTCCTCAAGCTCTCATCTTCAAGATACTAATCCTTAATCTTCATGTGTTGAGATCAAAGGTTTAGTTAGACTTAAGCATCCATTACCTTCACTCTATATCATCCTTTCATCTTTGATTAGCAATCAAAGTTGATTAGTTACCTCAAGTTAGAGGTGTAGCTTGGTGTCTTGCTCTCGGGTGGATCGTCTACTACCTAGAGAAGGTCGAGGAGAACAAAGGAGGACATAAAGACGAAGGACCATTTTCATTAGGTATAATCCCTTAACACTATAGTTTAGTATAGCTATGTGTTCTGTTATTATTTGTTTAGCTTCGATTCAAGCGGTTAGTCGATGTTCGTTCTTTAAACTTGATCGTTTTTGAAAATTCTGCCTCCCCATAAGTACTGGGGTGTACTACATCGACTTACAGGTTATGTCTCTACATAAGTTAGTATATGATACCCACTCACCCATGGTTAGCAAACTCTCTCTCTTGATTAGTTTTCATTCTCATTTTGAGCTCATCTTCTTCCTCCTTCAAATTCTTTCTAGGGTTTGATAAAGAGAGAGAAATGTTGTGAGAAAACAAATTCTAAAGTCTACCCATTTCCTATTTCATCGTCCTCTACTAGACTAGCACTTTAGTTTAGGGTGTTTGCTTCACTAATTCTCTAGTTAGTGAAGTAGAAGCTTGAGTTCGTATTCCCTCGACGTAGATCATCTTCGGCCTCGAAGACTTCAAGCAAAACCGTTGCCCTCTTCTCATGGAGCCGTCCGAGAGTCCGGGAGTTCAATGATCGTAGCGAAAGGACTACAACAAGGAGCTTTAGAAGTGAAGGACCGATCTACAAAGGTTGTATTTCGTATTCACTTAGTCGTAAATGTTATTTACTCGCATGTGTTACCCTAATTATCTAGCGAAGATCTTGTTTATGTAAGTCTACGTTAGCGCCCCGGCAGTCTACAGACGCCTAAATGCGGAACAAAAACTTTTAACTGGCGCTATCGTATACTTTAACCCGGATCTGCCATTATTGCTAAACTAACAAACTGTAAAGAGTGTAGAATGGTTATACCGAACGATCCGAGTCCTTCGTTCTTCAACCATCATCCCACGCTCCGTTGCGGCTGCTCCGATCTCGTCGATCTCCGATCTCCTCGTCGAGGTGGCACCACATGATCGGTTCTTTAAACGGCTCCCGCCTCTGACTCGAGGCAACTCGATCGTCAAGTTTGCTAAAAGAGACGACCAAGAATGATGTAGAGAATGAGTAGATGACTTTGTCTCACTTCGTCCAAGTCCGTGGACGATCGGTTAATGAAGTTGCCGAGGGAATTGGGTGATAGAATGAAATGAACTGTAAAATTCCATTCACCCCAAATACTATCATATCTTTTTCTAGCAAATAAAACATCAAGTGAGAGAGAGTGAATGAGAGAGGAGGCCATCCATTCATATATGAAGGAGGAGGGTGAGTGTAGGAGCAAGTGGTGACTTTAAGAAAGCTTCTCACTTTAAAAGATCAAGAAGAAAATATCTTAACCAAAACAAGAATCATTAAACCTAAAGCATGACTCACAAATACACCTCATCATGCTTTTAATGAAACCATTAATGCACTAATGAGTCATATGCCTCATCATCACTTCTAGAAGCTTCTAGAATGATGACTCACTCATATCAGAAGAAAAGATAAATCCGTCTTTAACCGAATGTTAAAAGACGGCTGATAGAAAACTGGAAACTGGCAACTTCCAAAAGTGATCCTGAAACAACTTTCAGGATAACCCCGAAACTGTATAAATATACCCGTATTTGTATTACGACCGAATACAAATGCAACTGAGACAAAGATATTATACCTACTCAATATAATACTCGGATCCGGCTTAAACCAAAGCCGACCAGTATCATCTGTCCGAAAATCGACACGTGCGTAAACGCACGTGCATTTTCCGAACCCTGCCATAAAACATACGGCCTCTACAACGTTTCGCCCGAACTTGGGAAACTGTCTGTGGGGGACTCTAATGACTCGTCAGTACCCTGGCAGTGGGTTTAACCACAAACCGTCAGCGGCACTAGCTATGCGTAACGGCTGCCCATGGACTGACCTCAAGGGTGGCCGAGGAGCGAACTTAAGGGAGACCGATGAGCGAACTCCTCCGAAAACCCTACTGAGCCTAACAGTGACAATGTATATACAGTCCGGTCCGTTCGTCAATGAGTATCGCATATCTGCCTAGGGGGCTAGCAACGTCAGACCCCCAATAGCAGTATAAGTCGTGTCGGAGTGAAGCCCAATAACACCCTGAGATACTACTGGAGTACCTACCAGTAAATCTCCTGCCACGGCCGTGGGCTTTGTGTAATGGCTCTCCTAGACACAGCACGACCTCGCCCCCAATACCGGGAGAGACGAATCCCCTGCCGATCCGCTCACGTGCCTCCATATGGCTCTGGACTGTACCCAAAAACTACCTGTTTGCACGACTCCTTTGAGCCGTGGTAGGGTAGAAATCAAAGCACAGTGGGAACTCACACGAGACAAATGACGACCTCAGGTCGATGAACTAACCTGTACACATGTCACCAGGGAACTGCTATCTGACGGTAGATATAATACTAACTAGCAGATTCCCGGCGAGTCCTGTCCGGTGTACTCATAACCCAATGAGCACCTGTATACATCTTAGGTGATCCAACTGACACCAGTGGCTTGTGAGACCGGCCACCGCCCCTCGTCGGGGTCTCGACTGTATACACTAGTCTACTCCGGAGTATCGATGCCCTGTCTCGAAACTCCCACGACTAGGGACCACAATTAAGGATATGCATATAAACTACCCAACTCTCACGTATATGATCGCCATCATACTGTTGGTAGTAAAGCAAGATCCTAAGGGCTCTATCAAAGTGTAACATGCAATCAGTCACCTGAACATGTACACGACTGATAAAGGCAAACCAGATAGCATACTATCATCTCGAGTAAGACTGTCCTACCGGTATAGGTCCTCCGCAATCATTGCAATCACGTACCTGCGATCCAATAATTGACTATGAGGGCACTATCTCCAACAATCTCCCACTTGCACTCAAGGCTAATATTGCGATGTCGACTACTCACAGCCCGTGTGAAACCGAACATCCAACTCCTCTACTAATCAGTTTCACAAAGCCCGTTTGTAAAACTATTGTGTTCGAGAAATAGCCTCAGTGAGTGGATCCGCCTAGAAGTATCTTTCTATATCTCTCTTAATCTCAAGTTCGCGGAGAAAACCATCTCCCGAATTGAGTAATACCTGTCTTAGAATATATCTGGATATCTGATGGGACCTTAGTTCATAAATGAACTCCATATCCAAACTTCTTAGACTGAATCGATCACTGAACCTAATCAGTATCGGGCACCTTGCTTCCCACAGTATCCTCTTGGACCACCTGTCCATAATACTGTCCCTCTTCGTCAGAGGGAAAAACTAAAACTCTGACAATCACTCTGTCATCCATGTCACCTTTGAAGCCTGGAATGATAACCGTCTCCCGAAGGAGGCTGCCGTCATCAAATCCGTAGAACATTTACTTATGTTCTAAAACTGCTTCCTTATATTTCTCCAGGATTGGATTAATACAAACTTATTGCATCTAGTGCAAAAACAACATCTGGTGTGGTACTTGACATCTCATGATTGACTCAATTGCCTAAGCAAGTGATCTGCCAATCATGCACATCCCTCTCCCCTTTAGTCTGTAAGACACCTTTAGAGAGGGTGACTCCATCACCTGCAGGTACACCACCATGCTAGGAGTCAACTATTCAAAAAACCATTAGAATATCTGTCAAAGTACCCACATTGGGAAACTACCCAAATCCAGATCTAAAACCATAGATCTAGAAACCAAAATGTCAAATATTATATCCATATCCTGTCTGGAGAAACAACTGTGTGACGACCACAGTACAACCGATCGTAGTATAGGAATTTTACTTCCTACTCTGTGTATGTCATCAAGATACCATGACATCACACCCTACTACCTTCTTAACTGATCCATCCCCTATTCTGATTGAAGTCAAACCCATGACTGTCACATCAAAATTAGATGATCTATCTCCGCTATAACTGCTCAAGTCTATAAATAGATATAAGCATCTTGCCCACTATGCTTCCGCTGCTCCCACTGACTATGACAACCCTCCTACCGGGTCTCATATCCTGGAACAACAGTAGTGTCAAGTCTTGGTAGATAAGAACCTCCCTGTCACCGTCCTTGAGCCTACCGAAGTACCTCTTGGGTGTCTGAGGTTACCTACCATACCTGCGGAGTGGCTATTGGAATGTCAAACCTGATTGAATGTATAGGTCCTATTAAATTTTCCGTAATCGTTCGCGGTTCTGGAATCACTTCCAGTTCTACCATACTCCCACTACTGTTTTCTGAAAAAGATCCATTTTTTACTAAAACTGTGGCGAGTCAAGAACAATATCACTATTGATCTTCTAAATGGTAGAATATCAACCCTCGTCATAGCCAGGGTCAACCCACAAACAGCCATTACAGAAACGTGCCCTGAGTTATCCAGTGTCTGGTTTTAATCATAAGCTGGACAACTCCCCGTACCATAATTTCTTTTAAGGTACGATCCATTCTATATCCAATACAGAAACTTTGGCACTTATTTAATTGGAACCATATTCAAATCATGCAGCTGTCTCCAGTGCATATCAACTTGATGGAAAAAGGCTTAATCAGCATTACTCAACTTAGGAATCCATCCACTTATGAGTAACCTGAAAGAGAAACACGTTTCTCAAAACCATCACTATCATCTGAATACCAATCACAAGAATCTACATCTTCGATCTCTTTGAAGAATCCCGATACTTGTGATACCTGGTTCTCTACTTTATTCTTATACCCACAACTTCTCAAAACTTAGACCTTGTATTTCTACGAAACACTCGTCTAAATACTAGAGAAGTTATAAGTAAATAGAACATAGTACGAGGACCTACCCCTTTGTCTTGATGGACACTGGACAACATACAATACTCTGTATAAGTCCGCTGAGTTGAACAACTCAAAAACCTGTGCGTTCTAGGTGGAAAACTGTACCCTGGCGATTTCCTCAAATATCACCAATTACAACGAATTCCGATATAATGAGGATGATCACCTAATTCCCAATATCTTACTCCCACTCATCATCTGTAAAACCATACAGATATGATAATGAAACCTGGTAAATACATACCCTTGGAGTAAGTGTCTAATCGGGAAAACAGTTTTTCCTTTAACAATGCACTGAAACATGAAAATGTTTCGTAGGGGTATCCTGGTATTCATAGCAATGCCTCTTCCATAATCCAATTCATGACTTCAACCGTATATTTTATTGCCGTCTCTCCAAATCCCTTTATTTGTCTTTAGTCGTTACCTTCTGTACACCATCGTTAGGCTAAATGGTTTTCTTCATTCCCTACCGTTCGGCACCAGCCTATGGTTTGGAAGAAGACTATCCAGTAAGCATAATAGGTGTACCCTCCTAAACCAAGGAGTACTCGCATCTCGAGAGAAGGTGATGATAAAAGACAACTGAATAATACCTTATTCTTTTAAAGGTGAAATAGGAGTGGCGATGAAGTACGCGGTTTTGGTCGTGAATGATATCAGTCGCAATTTACTTTGCCCTCTTTCTAATCCCTTTATTTTGTCTTTACATATTACCTTCTGCACACCCTACTTAGGCTAATTGGTTTTCTTCATTCCCTACCTTTCGGCACCAGCCTATGGTTTGGAATAAGACTATCCAATAAGCGTAATAGGTGTACTCTCCTAAACCAAGGAGCTCTCGCAACCTGAGAGAAGGTGATAATAAAAGACAACTGAATAAACCAATTCTATTTCTCCTGAACCTGGATCCATCCCCGAAGAAGTCCCTTCGAGTTCGTATATAACCATACGATGGATCTATCCAATGGAAGTGGATATCCGTAGTAATACGGGTGTTCTGAGAAATGCAAAGGGTAGAAGAAGGAGTGGCAATGACTTATGCAACTTAGACAATCCATAAGCCAGTATTTTAAGAAGGTTCGGTCAACCTGGTCACTGAGTCATGGTCTAAGGTCGGTCATAGGTCGCTGCCAAAGAGAGAGAGAGAAAAGAAACACTCTGCGTGCACTCTAACCTAGATCAGAATGGTCATCACTTTATCTAATCCGGAAACCTCCCACTGTCCTGTCAAATTCTCCTCCAAACCTAAAGAAGAATCAATCGGGATCACCCGAAGAGTAAACCAACTCATCAGTGGGAATCAGGATCCAACTCTCATCGCATGATAACGTGATGGAATGCATCCACGTTACTCATACTCCAGAAGGTATGCGCATACTTGGCAAGTTTCAGTTTCTTTAGAAACTCCTGATATGATTTTTGCCCCATGCTCTTATAACCTTGGCTTTGGTCAAAATGTCATAAGTCACATGCCAAGTTCTACCCATCACTATCTTGTCAATTTGAACCCACCCGCACATGCCCCTGACTTTGGCCAATCGGCAGAACGACTGTCCCAAACTAACTCATCTATCTATGCAACAATTGAATACCCAGCAGCTACCAAACACTATGCCTTAACTTTGGCTAAAATGCATAGCTTGAATACTACTAAATACCCAAAAGAAGTGACGGAGGGCTACGACTGGTTTTTGGCGAAAAACCTTTAGCGTAGTGAACTTGATATCGCTCAAGGAACCTGATAGCTTTTTTAAAATATAGTGGCGAAAACCTTTTGCTAAAGAGGTCACTCCCGGTAAAGGGATCTCGGCTCTTTCCTCGTGGAATGAGGTGCAGGATATTCCACTGAATACCGCTATGCAAAGCAACATGTAATCGACTATAGTGAAGTTATTACTCTGACGCAAACTTCTGCCCAAGGGGTCAGTTCCGGTGAAGGGATATCAGCCCTTGCCCCGTCGAATGAGGTGCAGGATATTCCACTGAATACCGCTATGCATAACAAAAGAAAACGTCTTTGCAATAACACTTTTTAAATTTGTTCCAACAACTGTAAACAGGTTTGTTTTTACTTTGCGTTGATCAGAATCAGCGCAGTCCCATCATTAATCACAGCAGAAAAGAACGGAAATAAAATATACGTATATGCCATCCGCATTCGTCACTGGGTCCCGTCATCACCCGTTAGGTTACTTAACTAACGATAGAGCGGGGACTGGACTAGCGCGGGTGTAAAACATATACAACATCTAATAGTATATAAACCAATATACAATAATCGCTCCAGGCGTGATAGTATGCAACATTACAGAAAAGTAATAAGCATCACAGAACAATACAGATAATCTGGGATCCCCGAGTTTCACAGAGCCGCTGCTGAAACTCGACGTTCCCCTGTCGTGTGGATAGCCTGTGCAATGAAACCTAGACCCCTACGGGTGCGGCAAGTTACCCGCCAAAACCTGAAGCGAGGCAGTCCCCCACAGCACAGTGAATGGAACACCCGGCACTGCACGGAATCCGGTAAATTGAGCACCCCTCCTTGGGTCAACCTGTACCCCCTACGAGTGCGGCGAATAGTCTGCCAATTATGAAGTGGGGCCCCTCTGCCTCTCAAAGCCATGAGATGCGGACCCGTTGCTTTCCCGAACCCGGCTATCCGTGCACTCCGTCGCGGGGCAAAAACTTAGTACAGTAATGAAAAATAGTACAATAGGTACATCGACCGCAACCTGGTCGTGCCCCAAAAGAATATTATACAACAGGCAGTGACGGCTGTCCACAAGTTGGACGCTCGCCCCGCAATATCAAATGTACAAATAAACTCAAACTGTACTATCATTGCACACTGTTATCCACCACGACAAATCCGCAACATCACAGCACAACATAGAACATCAACGCGAATGTCACGTTCGCAAACCCGTCTAAAAGAACTATAGCAATCAGACGCAGTTTACCGATCAAATGACATTCCCGGTCGGAGATATAATGTAAGCACTGTAAACTAACGTGTTTAAATTTCGATCGACCAAATATCAAAAAGTGGGCCCCACGACTTACTGGTGAACAGTAACAAAACCTGGGCGCAATTGATATGTACCAAAAATCACAAAATCCAACACTGAACACACTGACAAAATTTGGGAGCACGTGCTCCCCACTTGGCCGCGGTTGCGCGGCCAAACCATGGGTTTGGCCGCCCTTCCGCGGCAGCTTGGAGGGATCACAGTTCCAAATTTTGTCGTGATTCTTAGAATTCCCTGCACGGATTTTTAAGACATCCAGAAATAATTTTTGAGACCGTTTAAAAACAACAGAAACTGTCGGGCATGGATTTTGTGTTTTTCGATTTTCGGTCGGATCGATGTTTTAAACGCGTTAGCACAAGTTAGAATAGCAAAATGGTGAGGCTCTGATACCACTGTAAGTCTACGTTAGCGCCCCGGCAGTCTACAGACGCCTAAATGCGGAACAAAAACTTTTAACTGGCGCTATCGTATACTTTAACCCGGATCTGCCATTATTGCTAAACTAACAAACTGTAAAGAGTGTAGAATGGTTATACCGAACGATCCGAGTCCTTCGTTCTTCAACCATCATCCCACGCTCCGTTGCGGCTGCTCCGATCTCGTCGATCTCCGATCTCCTCGTCGAGGTGGCACCACATGATCGGTTCTTTAAACGGGCTCCCGCCTCTGAATCGAGGCAACTCGATCGTCAAGTTTGCTAAAAGAGACGACCAAGAATGATGTAGAGAATGAGTAGATGACTTTGTCTCACTTCGTCCAAGTCCGTGGACGATCGGTTAATGAAGTTGCCGAGGGAATTGGGTGATAGAATGAAATGAACTGTAAAATTCCATTCACCCCAAATACTATCATATCTTTTTCTAGCAAATGAAACATCAAGTGAGAGAGAGTGAATGAGAGAGGAGGCCATCCATTCATATATGAAGGAGGAGGGTGAGTGTAGGAGCAAGTGGTGACTTTAAGAAAGCTTCTCACTTTAAAAGATCAAGAAGAAAATATCTTAACCAAAACAAGAATCATTAAACCTAAAGCATGACTCACAAATACACCTCATCATGCTTTTAATGAAACCATTAATGCACTAATGAGTCATATGCCTCATCATCACTTCTAGAAGCTTCTAGAATGATGACTCACTCATATCAGAAGAAAAGATAAATCCGTCTTTAACCGAATGTTAAAAGACGGCTGATAGAAAACTGGAAACTGGCAACTTCCAAAAGTGATCCTGAAACAACTTTCAGGATAACCCCGAAACTGTATAAATATACCCGCATTTATATTACGACCGAATACAAATGCAACTGAGACAAAGATATTATACCTACTCAATATAATACTCGGATCCGGCTTAAACCAAAGCCGACCAGTATCATCTGTCCGAAAATCGACACGTGCGTAAACGCACGTGCATTTTCCGAACCCTGCCATAAAACCATACGGCCTCTACAACGTTTCGCCCGAACTTGGGAAACTGTCTGTGGGGGACTCTAATGACTCGTCAGTACCCTGGCAGTGGGTTTAACCACAAACCGTCAGCGGCACTAGCTATGCGTAACGGCTGCCCATGGACTGACCTCAAGGGTGGCCGAGGAGCGAACTTAAGGGAGACCGATGAGCGAACTCCTCCGAAAACCCTACTGAGCCTAACAGTGACAATGTATATACAGTCCGGTCCGTTCGTCAATGAGTATCGCATATCTGCCTAGGGGGCTAGCAACGTCAGACCCCCAATAGCAGTATAAGTCGTGTCGGAGTGAAGCCCAATAACACCCTGAGATACTACTGGAGTAACTACCAGTAAATCTCCTGCCACGGCCGTGGGCTTTGTGTAATGGCTCTCCTAGACACAGCATGACCTCGCCCCTAATACCGGGAGAGACGAATCCCCTGCCGATCCGCTCACGTGCCTCCATATGGCTCTGGACTGTACCCAAAAACTACCTGTTTGCACGACTCCTTTGAGTCGTGGTAGGGTAGAAATCAAAGCACAGTGGGAACTCACACGAGACAAATGACGACCTCAGGTCGATGAACTAACCTGTACACATGTCACCAGGGAACTGCTATCTGACGGTAGATATAATACTAACTAGCAGATTCCCGGCGAGTCCTGTCCGGTGTACTCATAACCCAATGAGCACCTGTATACATCTTAGGTGATCCAACTGACACCAGTGGCTTGTGAGACCGGCCACCGCCCCTCGTCGGGGTCTCGACTGTATACACTACTCTACTCCGGAGTATCGATGCCCTGTCTCGAAACTCCCACGACTAGGGACCACAATTAAGGATATGCATATAAACTACCCAACTCTCACGTATATGATCGCCATCATACTGTTGGTAGTAAAGCAAGATCCTAAGGGCTCTATCAAAGTGTAACATGCAATCAGTCACCTGAACATGTACACGACTGATAAAGGCAAACCAGATAGCATACTATCATCTCGAGTAAGACTGTCCTACCGGTATAGGTCCTCCGCAATCATTGCAATCACGTACCTGCGATCCAATAATTGACTATGAGGGCACTATCTCCAACAGTTTAGGGTTATTCGGCACGGCTAAAATTTTAATCGGGCATGGTTGATGCCTTGTAGAACCTTATTAGAGTGCCTAGTAACCCTACAGGTATGTCCCACAGCCATTAGTACGTCGTACTGGAGATAGTATGCAGGTGCTCATTGGGTTATGAGTTACACTGGACGGACTCATGGGGAACTGCTGGTTGGTACTATACCTATCGTCAGGTAGCAGTTCCCAGGTGACGTGAGTACATCATAGTCCGTTGACTTGACACTGCTACTTCGCCTCGAGTGTGTTCCCACTGTTCTTAGATTACTACCCTACCACGGCTCTAATGAGTCATGCAAACAGGTAGTAGTTGGGTGCAGTCCCGAAGCACTTGGAGGCAGTGATGGTTAGATAGGATTCGTCTCTCCCGGTATTGGGGGTTGATATCGCGCTGTGTTCGGAAAGCCATTACACAAAGTCCCTGGCCAGGGCAAGCGAGATTTAGTGGTAGGTACTCCAGTAGTTTCTCAGGGTGTTTTGGGCTCTACTCCGGCACGACTTATTGCGCTATTAGGGGTCTGACGGCTACTGCTCCCTAGGCCCGATATGCGATACTCTTAGACGAACAGACCAGACTGTACGGAGATTGTCATAGATAGGCTCGGTAGGAGTTCGGATGAGTTTGTTCATCGGCCTTCTTATCGACAGATACTTGGGTAGCCGTTACGTGCAGCTAGTACCGCTGACGTGGTTGTGATTAAACCCACTGCCAGTATATTGTCGAGTCTTTAGAGTCCCACACAGAGGGTTTCCGTGCTTCGGGCGAAACG
The DNA here is from genome assembly GCA_030015575.1 of Agapanthus africanus. NCBI lineage: Eukaryota > Viridiplantae > Streptophyta > Magnoliopsida > Asparagales > Amaryllidaceae > Agapanthus > Agapanthus africanus. Next base: position 275,313,112 of record JASDDO010000012.1, read on the forward strand.
ATGTAAAGGTCGTAAGGTTTTACGACAGGGTTCGAACATATACGTGTACTTGTGCACGGATCATGTTCGGACGGATAATACTAGTGGGCTTTGGTTTAAGCCGGATCCTAGTATTGGATTATTGGATTAGTTTCGTCTTATTGTATTCGTGTTTTTCGGAATACGGATACGGGTATGTATATATGGTGAGGGATATTCTTGTAAATTACTTAAGAATTCTTCTAGAAGAGGACACCTCATTTCTTGTATTACAATTTATCTTAAATGGTTAATGAGGTGGAGGTATGAGGTGTTAGATTGTGATAAATGAAGCATGGCTACTTGGTGACTCATGGATGACTATTGAGGCAAGGTGGCACTTAGATATTTTATGATATTTTGTGAGATATTTTGATATGCTTCATAGTCATCACAAGAAGCCATATTCATTTCATTATTATCTTAAACACTCTCTCTCATCAAGAGCTCTCTTCTTCTTCCTCAAACCCTAATTGTCTCATGTGTTGAGAAACCTAGGGTTATTGAGACTAATCTATCCATAATCACTCTCTACATCCTCTAGCTTTCTTAGATTAGCATACAAGGTATCCTAGTTATCTCATCTCAGAGGTAGGAACTCAAGATAGACACTCTCGGGTGGATCTTCTTTGACGAGAGGAGACCGAAGAGGAGGCATGATCCGTAGACTCTTCAAGGAGCTCAAGAAGAGGAGGAGGAGTACAAGAAGAAAAAGGACTTGATTCTTGAGGTATAACTTTCTTACATAATAGTTAAACCTCATAGTTGTTTTGTTAGTTAGGGTTTAGTATCGATCCTGGAGTTTAATCGGTGTTGCGAAGCATATAAAAATCGTTATTTGTAAACTCCGCCTCCCCGTGAACCCGCGGGGTGCGTGGCATCAACTTACAACACCCGCAACCATGTATCCAATTAAGTCACAACTACATGTCATGTTGTAGTGCGCCCAAAGGACTTCTCGACTTAGGTCGCAGCTATATGTCACATATAGCGCGCCTAAGTAAGGGGTTGTATTTGTTTAGTCTAGGTCCGTTTCAAGATGTTTGGCGAAGAGAAGCACAAAGGATTTTTCCGTCTCTCATACTAACCTTCCTTAGACCTAACAAGTGTGGAAATTATTCACACATTTAAATGAAAATAAAAACAAAACAAGAAAGAAGAAAAGAAAGAAATGAAAATATATGGTTTTACAAAGATGCAAGCTAACTACTTGGGGCCTCACCTAAGCATCCTAAGCAAGGGACTCCATAGAGTATCATGGCTTGAAGATACGGATAAGGAAAGAAGAAAATAAAACAAGAAATAACAACAACTACTTAACAATAATAAGTAAAATTACATTAGGAATTAAAAATACAATACAAGGAAATAAAAATACAATACAAGGAAATAAAAATACAAGATAAGAAAAAAAAACCTCATCTTCATTAAACTTCCACTCAAGAGCTCTCACTACACTTTAATGGAGGAAAGATGAAGAAGAAGAACTATAAACTAAACTACACTAAAATCTAACAAAGAAAAGGCATTTTCATTAGGCTCAAAACTGAAGTATTTATAGGCAGGGAGCTGAGCCCTAATACAATTACCAAAATACCCCCAAAATACGATAAAGAGAAGACATTATGGCGCCACGGAACCGCCGCAAAAATGCCATATTGGCCGCGATTCCGCGGAGGTTTAGAGGAATTGGTGTCTCATTTTTCTAGGGTTTCTCCATGTTGCTTTCTTCTTCTGTTCTACAGGTCCTAAATTTCAAAATGCTTCCAATATTTCTTCAGATTTTCAACAGTCTAAAATGGCTTCACTTTTAATTCATTTGACATTTATCTCTCTCGAGCTCCGCGCACCCATTGAATTTTGTGATGCCCCTCTCGTGCTCTGTACTTGACCGAGACACGAATGACCACTGTTATTTGTCTCATGAACTGGTAAGCGGCACTGGACGGATGCGGATGACCGGAACCCGGATGTTATCTGTCTGTGCCAGATGTTCTGGATTTTGGCGTAACTGTGGAGATTTTATATGATTTGCGTTGTTTTGGACTAGAAACCTATAACCTGTAAATATGTAGCAAATATGGATTAAAAGTACAGTACCTTCCTATAAACAAACGAGCAGAAGAATGGATGGTATTAAATGCAATATTCTGATGTGAACAGATCTCCTGCCTCGAAACCCCCCAAAAGAGAGTCCCCGCTTTCGGGATCCTCATCAGGGGATCCCTCGCTTCGAAACCCCCCTAACAGGGGGTTCCCGCTTTCGGGAACAAGGGGTCTTCTCTTCGGAACAACCCCTCCCAAAAAAAGGGGTTCCTGCTGTCGGGATCCCCCAAAGGGAGCTACCGATTTCGGGACCCCCCCCCCCAAGAGGGTCTACTTCCTTTGGGACCCCGCCTTCGGGACCCCCTAAAAGGGTCCCTACTTCTAGCTTTTCATCTCTTACCTTCTCTCTCTTCTTTCCCTTTTTTTGTAGTTTTCCGACACACTCAAATCACTTCCTTCGGAAAAAAATTTTGTTTCAATGTGCTGCCACGAACCCCGCATAGCCCTCTTAACTCGCAGCTCGCTGGACGGGCAGCGGGACCTCCGTGCAACAGCTCCCATATGCTCAAGTAGGCTTAAAATTGTTTTCAAACATATACGCATCACATATTGAGTTCATATGAACCGCATGACCCGTTAATCGGAGGTTCCTTGCTTTAAAGCGAAAGGTAATTAGCAGCAGGTTTGTCTGCAGCTACCGGAAATTAGAATTTCCACAATCGATAAACCACTCCCATCATCGGGGGAATCTGTATACGCCTGACAAGTAAGTGCATTCTATCTTCATGGGGTGATGAAAAACACTCTACAATTATATCTATCCGTGACCTTTTTTATAATCACATATATCTTTTATCAAGATAGGTGAGGGAATATGCTAAAGCTAGTTATAATACATGTGCAAAAACTAGTATTAAAATGTTTCATGAAAATCTTATTCCATTTTACACATATAAACTTATGCAAATCGATACGAGTATAAAAGTCATTTTATTTTCAATATTAATTTAAAATTTAGCATTTAAGGAGGGATGAAACATATAGGTAGATTAGTGTAAATCTTGGTAAATAGGTGGTGGTTTAAGATAAGGAATAAAATTATATTATTTTTAGAGCATTTCTAATGTCGGTATTAATCACTGTTTAATTTTCTTTTAGAAAGATGAGTAATGTGGGGAGACATGCAAGGATCTTGGTTCTAGCAGGTAACATGGGTATCATAAAAAAAATACTAGAATAATTGAAACCGAAAACTAATGCCATTAGCATAACCGAGATAAAGATACGTTTATTTTAATATCGACAAAATGTGGGTTGCGATTACTTAAAACTAGGTGAGGGAAATCAACGAGCATGTCAATATGTGCTAACATAGATGAGAGGACAACATGATAAAAATTCTTACCACTTATAAACAAACTTGTTAACATTGTCATAAAACCGAAACTAGAAGTAACATGGTTTTCCTTTATCATCTTTATTTAATTATTATAATTTTCATAATTAAGCCGTGAAAAGGAGACATAAAATGTTTCAAACCTTAAAAGGATTATGGCAAGAGAAGAATGCGACGGGGAGAGAAGAAAGGGAAGAGAGACTTATCCGATATGCAAATCGTATAACACCCGATTTGCCGATCCTATATCTCGAGATCCATAATTTCGGTTGCTACAAAATTCTTATAGAAGATAGAAAAGGAGGTCTACTATTTTTAGGAATTATTTTAGAATTTCCTGAGGAGGAAAAAGTTGGAAATTGAAGTGAGAAGAACTTACATCAAAAAGAATGTCGGTGTTTGCAACAACGACTTACCGAATTTTTTTCCGTCTACTCTAGAGCTCAAAATGATCCAGAATTTTAATGGAACAAAGAGTTGTGAGTTGGTAGCGTTCTACCTTTTTTTTTGGATTTTTGTCAGTTCGGATGAGGGAGATAAGAAATGAGGAAGATCGGGGTGATTTATAAAAGCTTAAAGGTCAAAATAAATCCCACAAGATCCGCTCCAAATCACGGATCCACGCAAGAGAATCTTGGCCTTCGATCTCACCAACAATCCACCAGATCCGCTCCAGCACCGCCATTTCGTGACCATTGAATTTGAAATTAACAGCCCGAACGATTCGCGAGATATTTTAAACGTAAAATCATTTTAAATCATAAAAATTGGAAATAAAATTATTTTTAAAATATTTTTAAATTGTTTTCATATTTTAAAATATTTCCACTAAATTAAAAATACTTTTTTTAAATAATTTTTTTATAAATTCTACTAAATTCTTTAAAATTCATTAAAAATTATTTCGGGTCTTTAAAAAATCTATCTTTTCCCAAAAATTATTTTTACTAAATTTTATGACAATAAAACAACTTTGAGATTTTTTTAAAAATAAAATAATTCCTTTTCCTCTTTTTTAAAATCATTTTTCAAGCTTTTTATTTCTCTTTAAAATAGTACACAGTAGATGACAAAAATTATTAATAAGAAAAAGAAAATACAATGCATCGCAGTCGTTACAGATTTAGTTAGGCCTTGAAAGTTTCTAATGATAGAAATTTGCGATTTTGGGAAGTGACAATTACCTGGAGATGAGGAATCAATGGAGCTATTTGAGCAAGAACTAAGATGAGTCGATGAAATTTGATGAAGAACCGAAGATGGAGATGAGGATTATTGAAAAAAAAATTAAGGGAATGAGAGGAAATTACGGATTAAACCCTAATCGCCCTCGCCCTTCTTTCAATGATTTTGACCAACTAAGCTATGGAAGCTCTGCTATCAGATATGCATTTTATTACCGTATCCGTGATAAGGAAAAAAAATGGACATGATAATCCACATATCCGCCCTCTATCCGATCATAGTGCAACTCTAGCTATACATCCTCAATACTCGAGTGATTTATTTTAGTGCAATTACCCACTCTCAATATTAGTGCAATTACCCACTCTCGTTGACCAAAAGCCTAAAAAATACTCAAATTCAACTCTAAACAAAGATAATGACGGTATAATTTTACTTTTGAACCTATTTGTGTTGCACACTAGCACATGCAAGTTACTAAACATTGTTTGAATCACGAAATCTGACGGAATTGGGTTGGAGGCATTCTCAATGTTATTTGCTTTGGCGGGTTGGTATATGAAAATACTACATATTTACATGGGCATATTATTACAATGACAAGGGCTCCAGCTTTCCTAGTTAACTGCATCGGTACAGCTTTTGTACCTAGAGCAAAATTATTTATATTATTTATCACATAGGCACAAGTTTCACAGTTTCACGTACTTCTCTCATGGACGTTCAAAGGTTGTAAAATATGGCGGATATATACAATGTGGAAAAAAGGGAAAAAGAAAAATAAAAAAAAGCTAGAGGTGTATTGCAGTAAAGAGGATGGCTTCAACCAGTCTACTCTTTTTCCTCCTCTGTTTATAAATGCATTTATATATTCAGCACCTACTGATGGGTGTAAATAGTTTACAAGATCCATCAACTAAACCTATTGATCTGCAATATAGCTGTTACAGTTTTAACAAGAAAAACAGCAAACCCATGCGAAATACTAATCTTTAGATACCCTATTACCTTAGACAATACCAAGCAGGAACCATATACCCAAACAGGGATTTCCAAATGTTTATCATAATCGACAAGTTCCAACTTTCTTTCCAATTTAGCTGCTACAAGTCAAACGGTCTAATCGAAGAGTTGACGGCCAACTCTAGGGCAAGGCACCACATAAAGGCTTCTACAAGCTTTAAATCCTGAAACAAATTCATATAGCGATGTGAGTTGACTAACATACCTACATTTCGAAGAACTACAAAATTTTGACAGTTTTGAAAGATCTCATACCTGAAGCACGATCATATACCACTATATCAATTTAATCATCTGAGCCATATACCAATAATATACAAGAGACAAAGGGAAGCAGCTCAGGAACTTGTATTTCATTATCAATGGTTATATTCTTTCCTCGCAAAAGAAAAAATGACGAGGATCATAAGAATCAGCCAAGGTTTTTGAACTGTTTCTGTTACCACCGAGAGAAAAAGTGGTTATAATCAGGATGATTATTAACAGATTTCTGATTCCCCTTGCGAACTGTTGCCGTTGCCATCACCGAAGCAGTCTTTTCAAGGGTCCTCAGCCTCTCTTCCATAAGTTTTGAGGGAGATAACATCATTTCTTCTTTATGAACTTCCATAGATTTTATAGCCATTGGTTGAAACCAGCACTCCTTCTGTATGCAAATTATAAACAAACTTGACACATTTCCATAAATACGAGTGCTTCAAGAGAATATGGAGGGATAAGAATTTAATGGCCGCATACAATGGAGCGAGATGTATGCGTTCTTGCATGAAATGGAAGGTAAATATGGTCGAAATGAGACAGAATACAGGTTAATTTCAACACTGCAAAATATAATACAGTGAATAATTAACACCCCTGCTTGTCACTTGACTCTGCATTTTTTTAGTTATAAGAATAATTTGAAATCATAATTGCAGGTCTTCTCCATTTAACACTAAGACGCACCAAACCACAAGGGTTGTGATATATTAGTTTTGCTAATGCGGAAGCAATGAGGGACCAAAATAAGACAGCGAAGCATGCCGAAGAGAGAGACACAATAAATTGAGGGAGTAAGAAACACAGAAGTAAACAAACAAATAAATGTAACATATTAGAGAGAGAAATGTAACATATTAGAGGCCCTTGACGATAAATCTATTGATGAATGAGTCCCACATGTTGCGGACAAAGGAGTGTGAACTTTGAAGTAAGGCTTATAGTCTGATAACTTAATGGAACAAGAAAACTCCAGGATTGGTCTTTAGGATATTAAAGGGAAATTGACAGTAAGGTGTTGAAAGACAACGACAAACTTAAAATTAAAGGTCAAAATCAAATTTTAAGGTTTATCGATATCAAATTTTAAGGTCAAAGTCAGGTATAGATCAGCTTTTCCGATATGGCGCATTGTTATAAACTTAAGTTATTAAGTAATTATAGATCTACTTGATTTTCAAATTCGGTCCATTTAAGAGTCAAACTTCTTTCACATTAATTTTAGCAATGTAGATCCATTTAACGTTCCATTTCACTCATGGTTATATTTGTAGCATATAAAAGGTTTTCAAAATATTTTAGACGTCTCCATAATCTATAAGAATTTGGAGGATGCATATTAGTCATCTAGGAATATGACAAACCACTCTTATCATAGTAATCTGAACCAAGAATTTGGTACATAGTTGAAAAAGGGTTGACATCATGTCAACCAACAGTCATAAAACTTTGCCAAATCTTGCTTCATAACTAGCTCGATTTTGATAGGAAGAGGATGAAAACCATTAAACCGTGTTGCACATAAAATTCATTTATATGGATCTAGTTAATGTCCCAATTATTCATTATAAAGTTAACTAGACTTGGTTAATAATCATACCGCTGCTACTTGTGTTGAAAATAATTTAGAGATGTTTAGAAGATTAGACTTTAGGATATTCTACTGGACATAATACCAACTCCATCCATGTAGGTCCAAGTTACATGAGAGCCGTAATAAAATCACTAATCTGGTAGATAGGTTTGGACAAGGCGCGTAGATCGGGTCGGGTGAATTAACAAGCAGGACTGGTCGAGTAAGTTTGGCCCAAAAAATATGCCGAATTTAAAAAATTTATTGACTGACTTGATACCAACCCTAATAGGTTTGCCATGTGATATGTGCCTCTAATACCTAGTGTTTCAAGCAAATAAGGTCAAGATTAGGTTAAACCCAACCCAACTTGCACCGATAATGGCACATATAAAACCTCAAAAAAAACCTTAGACATTCTCATATATATACAAATTCTCATATTTGCTTTAGATAGCTCTTCATTGCTTAATCATGAATACATCTTTTTTAAATTGATAACAAACCACGACGGAAAGAAGTATGTGTAATCCATTAAGAACAAGAATGAAGGTTTCTGTTGTGACAGAGGAAACTTAGTAAACATAAGATTTACTGCCGGCCTTCTCGTACAAGGGCATAACCAAGGATTTGAACAAATCAAGGTAAACTTACCATGATGAAAATATTTTTAAATGCCTAAAGAAGTGGTACATGTAGGTAAGAAATTCAAAAAAAATTACTATAGTTCATAAATAAGTATCACCAAGAATTTGGAATGGTTAAATTATCAAAAGTGGGCATACTATGAAGAGAAAAATTTAATTACTTAGATCAAAATTATAATTGCAAGAAAAATAAGGTTGATTGCCAAAAGAAAATCCTTTACCATAAGAGGTTGGGAACTTATTCTCCCTCGACTATCAAAATGAATACCGGCATCCCCTTTATAGAAAGGCTTCATTTCAAAAAAAACCTATACCTTTTAGCTAAACTACGAGAAACCCCCAAAACTTTCAAAATTACGTGAAACTACCATGATACCATTTTTTCAGTTTTTTGGCAGTTCCGTGCAATTTATTGCTGATATGGCACCTTATTTCTGGTAGTTTTTCGCAGTTTTTGAAAGTTGTTGGGGTTTCTTATGTATTTTGAAAGTTTTATGGTAGTTTCTTGTGTATTATAAAATTTTTTGGGGTTTCTCGTAGTTTAGCTAAAAGGTTTAGATTTTTTGGGAATTAAGCCTTGTAGAAAATTCTCTATATACTTTCGGCTTTATTCTTTCTTCTTCCTCTAAATTTCCTAAATGAAAACCTTTCTTCCCGCTCGTCATTCTCAACAAAAACATAAATATCGATTCTTTCTCCTCTTCCCTCAATACCCACCTTTGGAATTACACCAATCTTTTACTCAGATGCTATACAACACAACTTGAATCAACAAATCATCACGACACAAATATAGAGGGAGAGAATTTATCAAGAGAAAGAAAGGTAAAACCAAAATAAATAAAATATTTCTTAAATAGAGAGGGTGCATATGCTTATTTTAATAGTTTAGAAAGTATAAATGCTCCACCTCCTATAGTGCACTGGTGTCGGTGAATCAAATATCGGTCATATCGGCCGACAATTCGTCCAATATATCGTTTTGGGACCACTTGCGATACGATAAAACCGATATATCACCCGATATATCAGCTGTATAGACGACATGAAGTATTGGTCCGATATGATTCCGATATCCGATATTTAAAACCTTGACTGGTGTTATGTAGTTAACCGTTGAAAATATATTTAGTTGCATAACTGTAAGTTGATAAGTCATTTAATTTTAATAAAATAAATTCATATTAAATTAATAAAGCATCCATCGCTTAATAGAATTGAGCGCTAAACTCCCTACCTTTATAGGATATCAAAACATACTAAGATTCCTAAGGTAACACGTGTTGAATACGAGAAGAGTAGAATCTCATAAAGTCATACCTATAGTGTTAGGTTGTTTTGCACTTCAATTCTGGTTATTAACTATATATATAAACAACAAATCTCGTTGACTCAAACACAGTAGCAAATACACATATGCATGAATCACAAAGAGTCGTCATGGATAATATAAATCATATATTGATATTCATACGGTAACACCAAGGAATTTGAGGAAAATAGAATTGTTTTATTATCAGATTAGCGGAGAAATACATATATATTTAGACTAGAGTTTATGGATACGAGTATTAATCTAATATCAAAGCCCAACTACTTTATCTAATATTATCTCTAATGATCTAATATTATCTCTAACACTCCCCCTTAAGCTGATGCATACATATCATGTAGACCTAGCTTATTACATAAACATTCAATTCTTGCTTAGTTTATGGATACGAGTATTAATCTAATATCAAAGCCCAACTACTTTATCTAATATTATCTCTAATGATCTAATATTATCTCTAACACTCCCCCTTAAGCTGATGCATACATATCATGTAGACCTAGCTTATTATATAAACATTCAATTCTTGATTTTCTCAATGCGTTTGTGAAGATATCTGTTGGTTGATCCTTAGTTGCAATGTACTGAGGGTTAAAAAATCCATTCTCTTTCTTTTCCAAAAAAAATAACAATCGACTTCAGTGTGCTTGGTTCTCTCATGAAAAACAGGATTAGACGAAATATGGATTGATGCTTGATTGTCACAAAAGAAAGGAATAGGCCGATGAATTTGAAATACAAGCTCACTTAATAGGTTAGTTATCCAAATCAACTCGCAAGTAGTATGAGCCATAGCACGGTATTCAGCTTCCGTACTTGATTTAGCCACAACTGATTATTTCTTACTTCTCCACGATACAAGATTACCACCGAGGAAGGTACAATGGCCCGTAATAGACCTTCTATCAGTAGGAGATCCCGTCCAATCGGCATCACAAAATCCCATCAACTGTTGAACATCTCCATGAATGATCAGATGAATTCTTTAAATAGCGAACAATACGAATAGCTGCCTTCCAATGAGGCTCCCTTGGAGAATCCATAAATTGGCTCATCATGCTAACAGCAAAAGAGATGTCTGGTCTTGTTATCGTAAGATAGTTAAGCTTCCCAACCAATCGACGGTACCTTCCTGGATCTTCTAATAATTCTCCTCGATCATCATAGAGTTTCATATTAGGATCCATCGATGTATCTATAGGCTTGGTACCCAAAAGTCCAGTCTCTTCTAAAATATCTATGACATACTTCCTCTATCCCCAAGAAATATCGCAATAACCCTAAGTCCTTTGTATGGAAATGATGTTGGAGAAATTTCTTAAAAACAGCAATCTCGTCAGCATCATCTCAACTGATAACAATATCGTCAACATACACCACTAATATAAATTTTTTTCCTTCAAGTACTCGTATAAAAACAGTATAACCGCTCTTGCACTGATATAAACCAAACTCTTACACAACGACACTGAATCTACCAAACTAAGCCCGAGGAGACTGCTTGAGCCCATATATAGATTTTCACAGTCTACATGCTTTGCTTGTCTCCCCCTTAACCACGAAACAAGGTGGTTGGTCCATACATACTTCTTCGTCAAGCTCACCGTGGATAAATGCATATTCTTGATATCCAACTGATGTAAAAGCCAATTCAAATTTGCTGCTAAATAAATCAGAATACGCACGGAGACAAGCTACAAAACTGGAGAGAACGTCTCTGCATAATCAATTCCATATGCCTGTGTATAGCCTTTAGCCACAAGACGAGCCTTCAGCTTCCCATCAGGATGATATTTAATAGAGTACACCCAACGACATCCAACTGATGATTTACCAGACGATAAAGGAACCAAATCCCACGTACCATTCTGATACATCGCATCCATCTCTTCCTCCATAGCCTTTTTCAAGCCAGGGTTACCCAAAGCTTCATGTAAAGAACCAGGTAATGAAGCAGATGACAAGATACAAAGGACTGATACATGGATGACAATTGTTAGTAAACAAGCTTCAATATGGAATGAGGAGTACAAGAGCGTGTACTTTTTTGTAATGCAATAAGAAGATCAAGATCAGATTGTGGAGTTTGTGCGGGAGCTACAGACTGTGGAGATGATTGAGTAGCTAGCTGTAATCGTGGCCTTCGTGAATAAAAACGATGGACATGTAGTTTGGTAGGAATAACATGTAGTTCTTCAGGACTTAAATCAACATCCACAATAGGTGAACTATTTGGAGACAACAGGGATGGTTCAGAAAAGGATTCACATGATGAAGAAAAATATAGTATATTGTCAAAGAAAATAACATCTGCTGAAACATAATGTTTATTCAATATAGGGTCAAAGCAATTGTAGCCTTTCTGATGCCGAGAGTATCCTAAGAAAACGCACATAATGGCACGAGAAACTAATTTATCTTCTCCAGGAGCAAGTCTATGAACAAAACATACACTACGGAACACTTTAGCAGGTAGTGGGAAAGGTGAAATCTCAGGGAACAAAACATGATAAGACTTTCCTTCCAAAGTAGGAGTGGGTAGACGATTAATAAGATAACATGCAGTTTAAAACAGTATCACTCCAGTACTTTTTGGGAACATGCATATGAAACAACAACGAGCAACTTCCAATAAATGACACATTTAAAACTTATGGGTTTTCAAAATCCTACTTTTTAGTTTTGACGATGTTATACAATATTAATATATCTATACATGTGTTTCGTATTGCATACTTTATAACACTGTATATTAGTTTGGTCGTGTTTAAGAAAAATTTTAAGATATCAACCGACACAAGCTTACGATGGAGGATTGAGAAAATTGAGCTTAAACGGCAAATTTATGGGAGGTTGGAGGTTAAAGGACTAGAGCTTCTCAATGATCACATTCAAGTTTCATGAAGCTAAGGAGCCAAAGTCCAAGTTCAAAAGAATCCAAAAAATCGAAGATCCAAGAGCTCGTGTCGAGATATCTGAAGATTTAAGATTTGACAAACAAACGATATCGACATAGGAAATCAATGTGAGTGCTCATGTCTATGGAAAACATCATATTCAGCTCTTGCACACTCTTCGTATGATTTGTGAAAAACTTGAGTTGGTTTTCGTTTAAAATTCTTTTCAAAAACCAAGTTCAAATTTTTCTGAAAATTCTTTCTTCAGACGTCTGTCATGTTTTCAAAAACATGCACAAGTTTCAAATATCAGTTTTTTTTGCTTCAAAACAAACGTCAAAAAGCTTACCAGAACAAACGTCGGGATATTTTCTAAGCTTTCAATGTTTAAAACGTTTGATAGATTTTCATTGGCTTAAAACATTTTTCAGAACAAACGTCTGTCAAATCTTCTTCAGACGTCTAGTTGTTTTATGTGTTTTCATAATATTTAAACATTTTGTGAGAACAAACATCTGAACCTATTTAGCACAAACGTCTGAAAATTTAAAACTTTGAAAAGCTTTTCTTTTTCAGACGTGTCACTGGTGCTTCAAATGTTTGTTTGTTTTCTGTGCTTTCATTGGCCATGTTTTGAAAACCACGACAAACGTCTGAATGTATTTTTTACAAACGTCTGAAGCTCAAAATCATTTGAAAACATTTCTTCAGACGTTAATGTCTCCTTCAGACGTCTGTTTGCCTTCTGTGCTTTTGTGCCTTCTTGTAAAAACTATCGGCAAACGTCTGAAACTTTTTAAAACGTCTGAAGCAATTTTTTAGCCGCTGCTGATCCTTCTTCAAACGTCTGTCTGGTTGAACTTCAGATATCTGATAACGGCTAGTTTTTCTTGAGCGGTATTTATTGAGATTTGCTTTGGGTTTTGAAAAGCCAACACTTGCAAATATATTCTCAAAGTTTTCAAAGCCTTTTTCTTATCTTTTGTGAGAGCAAAAACTTAATTTTGATTATTATTCTCTCACTCTCAAAAGATCAAAGAGATTAATTTGATTATTCCATACTCATGAAGTATTAGTGTGAGTTTTAATAGAAACTCCTTTGAGAGTATTTATGCTTAATTGTAAACCATCTACTTGTGTTTGTGTAAGGATATCTTGAGTGCAGGAGAGTCCTTTGTAACAGAGGAGTGGGAAGTTTTTCTTTCTTTGTGTGAGGGTTCTTGAGTGCAGGGGTGCTTTTGTAAGAAAGAACTTGTTGGTCTCGGTGGAGACATAGTGTAAGAGGTTGGGAGTGCGCAACGTGTTGTCTCAGTGGAGACGTGTTATAGTGGAACGGGCTCGTACGCTTAAGGATAGAGGACTGGGGAATCTCCCGAACCTCTCTAAAACGACTCGTGTTTGCGTTTGCTATTTCTATCTCATGCTTTAAGATTTCAATTGCTTAGATAGAAATTGCATGCTTAACACCTTTTGCTCTATATACTATTTCCTTACATGATTGCTATATCTATTGCTTACTATATATTCATGTCTTCACGATTGTAGATTGCCTAGCCTCTTATCCATATTGGTATATTTTTTGCTTGAGCTTTACAATTGTGTTTGATTGGCAAGTGTAGTTTGTAGTTTTTTTATTTGAGCATATCGGTAACCTTGTCCTATTTATCCCCCTCTAGGACAACTATCAATTGGTATCAGAGCTTGGTACTCATACTTTTTTAGGCTTTACATCCTAGACTGATCCAAATGGCATCTTCTTCACAAACTTGCTCTTTTATCGAAATCGGCTCTTTTTTTATCCTCCTCATTTCGATGGCAAAAAAATCGATATTTGGAAAATAAAATGCAATGCTTTCTTGAGTCACTAGGTAGGGATATGTGGTTAGTTGTTGATTGTGGATACTCTATACCTACTACTAGCAAATCTATGTGGAGTACTCGTGAAAAAGATTTCTTTGTTTCGAACATCAAAACTCTTAAATATATGCATTATACTTTATATAGTGATGCTCTTAACAAAATCTCTTCATGCAAGATGGCTCATGAATTATGGTGCTCCTTGAAGAACATCTTAGAAGAGCAAGCCGTTTGCAAGAATGAAGAGAATACCGAGAGAACTCCCATTGACCTTGGATCAAACAACTGCACATCAAATGAGTTCATCCGACTCTATGGAGCCGGTAAAAGAAAATGATGATCATGATGTTGTAAATATCTCATCTTATGATTTCCGCAAACTTACTCATGATCGGTTACTTCATGCATTCAAAAATCTTCATGATAAGTATGAATTGATTGCATCTAAAAATAGGATTCTTGATAATGAAGTTACCAAATTGACTTTATGTTGTGAAACCTCGGAATCCTTGAATGTTCATTTCATTGCTAAATATAATGCTCTATGTAGCACTCATGATTCTCATATTGCATCTCATGAAAATTTGGTTTTGGAAAACAAAGAATTGATTTCAAAACTTGCTTTCACAAAACGATATCATCGATGCTTTGAAAAAGTAAAATGAAGAGTTGGTTTTGTCTCATGAGTTGTTGAAAAAGAAAAGCGATGATATGATTTTGGTTTTTAATCAAGAAATTGATTTATATGATTCCCTTGCTTTGCTTTTGATGTTTCTTCTCTCAAGCGAGAAAATGAAAAATTGATCTTAGAAAATGTTTCCCTCGAAGAAAAGAATTTGGTTTTGAGTGAGTTTCATGCTAAGACTTCAAAACAAAAGGATATTTTTGATTTCAAACTTAGCATGCAAAAAGAAAGTTTGAATAAAAAGGATATTGTTTTCAAAAGGTCACTCTCAAAAACCCCTCTACTCGTGCCACCAAGAATACTTCTCGTGCTAAATCATGTACTTATACACATGTTTATCTATATCATTTTAGCACAAGAAAAACTTTTGAAAAACATACACATCATAACTCTACTTCAACTCATGTTTTTAGTGACACATCTAACCCTTTGCACGCACGTAGTCACTCTTGTCACTATTGTGGTGGTGGTGATCACTTTATCTTTTTGTGTCCCTTAAGAGAATTTATTTATCCAACACGAATATGATATGGGTACCTAAAACGAACCCCATTAGATCCAACAAGACTTGGATACCAAAATCCGTTTCAATGCCTTGTTTTGTATGTGTGTATAAGGATTTGACTTGGAAAATCAATGCGGGGATGAGCAAGAGCACAACAAAAGGAGAAACTTGCTTGGCTCATCATTCTATGGGGGTAACAATCATGTGTTTACATTTTAATTGCCTATCATTGCTCTTCTTTTTTGCATCTATGAAATCTCGTTTCATTTTTTGTCTCTCTTGTTTTGGTTTATAAACCGGATTAGTTCTCTTTTGTTTTAGGATTTCAAGATATTTGGTTCCTTCTTTATTATCTTCTCTACTCTTGTTTTCTCCCTTACCTATGTTCAGTTTCTTTTATGAGTTTTGATGAGTTTTTCTACAACATTAGCTTCTGTTTGAATCAAATTCGAAAACAAAAATTTCTTCAAAAACAAATTTTCTGGACTGATTTGAACTTGTCCAGACGTTTAGTCGAGTCTTGTTCAAACGTCAGCCTTCGAGAAACGTCTGAACGTGACTTGGACAAACGTCTGACCTGAAATTTATGGGTTTATATATGTGATTTTTTTTTGGGATTCTATCTCTCTTTTTCAGCCGAATCATCTCCTTCCTCACTCCAAAAACCCTAGCTCTCTTTCTTCGTCTCAAACTTTGTATTCCTTGACCAAATCAAACTTCACTCCTTTCCTCACAACATCTCAAGCCCTATTTTTTTCTTCACATCATCTCTCTCTCTTCTTCCCAAATCTGTATCTCCTCAAAATGACACCAAAGACCATCTCAAAGAAAGCCCGTGGAGAAAACACTTCTTGAATGCACCGTGCGAAAGAATCTTTAAAGATCTTTGGATGCAAAAGGTATTGTTGGGATGTAGAGTTATGTTAGAAGATTTTGGAGCTTATAACCTTCCCTTTTTCTTCTCTTATCAAGGATGGAATTATGCTGCTGGTATCAATGAATCTGTTTTTCCAATTTGGTGAAATATTTCTTTGCTAACCTAAATATTTTCCTTACCGATGGAATGATTACCCTAACATTCTTTATGCGTGGAAAACAAATTTTGGTTGGTGAACCCCTTCTTCGTAGACTTCTTCGTGTTGAACCCAGCGGCGTTGATATTTATCGATTCAATCTTGAAGACTACCCTTCGTATCCGGCATTTTGGAATGCCACAAAAGCCTCAAATTTTCTTCATGAAGAATTAGTTTATCCAAGTGTTAATGCTCGTGCCAATATGAAGTTTGAATCAAAAGTCGTCGCCAACGTATTCGGACGTGTTTTTCTATACGAAGCCGGTGACCGAAGCTACCGTAGGGGTTGTCACAAACTCCTTACTTTTATGAAAACTATCTGAGTTAACCTTCCAAATTTTTTGCTCGAAGAAATTGTGTCGACGGCTCAGCCTGGGCTTAACAAGAACCTCCCATACGGAATAATATTCACGCTCATCTACAAAAACTTCAAAGTTCCAATGGATTGTGAGGAATTGGTTTCTAGTGCTAAGACTGTTGACTCTCGCTCATTGGATTTAATGATCGCTGCTGCAAATCGTACACGTAATCGTCAAGAAGTTTCGGAAGAGGTTGATGAGGGAAATAGTAGCGATGGTGGCAACAGTGAAGTTGGAAGTAACTAAAACAGTTTGTGTGAGCATTTGTTGTTGTCTTGTTTGAGGTGAATTTCCCTTTGACCCTTGATGTTAGTGCTCTTGCTTGGTGTTGATAAGTGCTTCGTTGTGAAGGGAATGAGATATTAGACCTTGTTTTTATTTTCTTAGTGTTGGTTTGTTTGAAAAAATGAACTTGTCTTTGTTTGTTCTTAGGTTTCTCTTGTTACAAGAGATGCCGGTTCTAAAAAATATTGATTATGAACCGATGATTTTGTGGGTCGTGTATGGAACTACTTAGTTTTCTGCATTTTATGGTTTTTGATCTAAATCGCATTTTTAGTTTATTTTTCTGGTTTTCTTATGCAATTGATGGAGATCATTGAGTGGATTATCATTTGATTTCTTTTTTTGTTATGATCATGATCATGTGATTAATGTTATACTCTTTGAATATGAAAATTAATGGTAGTTTTGCGTATTTGAGAAAATTTTCATAATCTTGTGAATCTTGGACTATGTTTGTGGCTTAAAATAGTTGGGTTTGCGTTCTTGAGCTTATTTTTGCATATTTGATGGTATTTTTGTGCAAACTTGCTCGATATGAGGTTATAAGATATTTTATCTCTCTAATTCATACTCTTGTGCCTATTGTGTATTATATTTTTGAGTATATGAGTTGTAGGAAGCCAAACACAAGATGACGTAAAACACAAGTTTTATAGAAAATATTGCTCAAGATCGGTATATCTAACTTGTCCATTAATATTCTTGTGGCGTATATAGATTGTTTATGAGTTCTAATAGCTACTATATTAGCTTAAGTATCTTGCCAAAATAGCCTCCGCAACCCTCGTTAGGGGAACCCAATTGTGGATTTGTTATTTATAACATATCCTAAGATCTAGCGGAATGTGTTTAGGGCCTTCGCAGGGTTGCCGGCCCTAAAGATGAGAAGACAATATTTTGCTATATCTTTATCTCATCTTTTACACCATATGATATTAGAACTTGCTTATATGTTGCATATGATTATCTTGCATGTATCAATTACTATTGCTTATCCTCCTTTATACATGCTTTGTTGATATGAGCCAAATGCTTGCTTTTCAAAGTTATTCAAACGTTTAACTTTAACTCTTGCTCATATCAATTCCTATTAGTCTCCTATGCATACATTTAGGGGGAGTTATTCAAACGTTTAACTTACCTTTGGTGTATGCATGTGTCTAGAGAGAGTAATTCAAACGTTTTACTTTCTAGGACACTCTTTTTTATTATGTCAAAAAAAAAGAGTAATAGGTTCGTATCAATATATTGAAGTTATTCAAACGTTTAACTTTAGTATATTGGTCTTTTATCGATTATTAAAGATTATTCAAACGTTTGATTTTCAATATATCAATATCTTCTATTAATATTTTGATATTATCAAAATGGGAAAGATTGATAGCTTATGGATTTTCATAATTCTACATTTTAGTTTTGATGATGTTATGCAATATTAATAGATCTATACGTATGTTTCATATTGCATACTTTATAACACTGTATATGAGCCTGATTGTGTTTGAGAAAGATTTCAGGATATCAACCGACACAAGCTTACGATGGAGGATAGAGGAAATTAAGCTTAAACGGCAAATCTATTGGAGGTTGGAGGTTTATGGACCATAACTCCTTAATAATCACATTCAACCTTCATGAAGCTAAGGAGCCAAAGTCCAAGTTCAAAAGAAGGGCGAGAAAGGGTGAAAGGACAGAACAGGTGCAGCAATTGCAAATCCTATGGTCATAAAAAATCGTGATGTCCTAACCTTTCACATGAACTTCAAAATCAACCGCAATGATGTAGGAGCACCGTTATGTATTGTGTCGCTTGATGTATCGTGTTCGGTGATGTATTGTATCCTATTGACAGTATTGTATTACGTCGCCTGATGTATTGTATCATTATTGCTGGTTATGTATTCGTTCGATATATTGTATTTTATCTACAGTTACGTATTGCATTCATTGATGTATAATTGACACTTATTTTTGAATTATTGCTTTTGGCAGATATTGTATCGATTGACCCAGGACCTGTAGATCCGTCTGTTTTACACCAGTCGGACCGACATCGGGCGAAGACATGCGTGACGGTAAGAAATTAATTCAGTTCAATATAGTACTTGTACTACTTGCTTTTAATTGTATATTTCTAACGGGTTTGTTTGTTTAATGTGCAGGAGAACGTTGTTTTGACATGTACTGTTCACTTACAGCAGGTTAGGTCATAGGCGATTGGAGATGCACGTGTGTAGGCTGGGTTAGCACGTGTAGGGTTTTATCGCTACTCGAGAATTGACTACATTCGTTTCGACCATCCTCTCATTACAGCGTTGGCCAAGCGATGGAGGCCAGAGACCTTCACATTTTTGCCTGTGGGGGAGATAATGATCACCCTTCAGGATGTTGTTGTACTACTTGGCTTGTGCATCCACGGTCCACCGGAGACGAGGCTCGCGACTGGCGAGAGCTTTGCATTGAGCATCTTGGTCAGGCACCCGCACAAATGAAAGGAGATGCTATCAGGCTTACATGGCTACGCGAGGCATTCGATCCCCCGGAGATGATGCAAATCAGGCGGCGGTCGAGCAGTACGTACGTGCCTATATTCTTCATCACCTCGGGACGTCCTTATTTCCCGACACATTGAAGAATATGGTACATCTCATTTGGCTACCATTATTAGCCGATCTCGACGTATGTGGCACATTATCGTGGGGGAGTGTCGTGCTCGCTTACCTTTACGAGAAGTTGACATGTCGCTCTGCAAGAGCGCAATATTATAGGTAGTTATCTTTTTCTTCAAGTAAAAAATTTAAAATACTTAATAGATTTTGTTATCATGTTAAATATATCGGTATCTAATAAAGTATGATATTTGCAGATGTGTTGGACCCGACTATCCACCGGTTGTCATACATTTATCCAGGAGGTCCGACTAGATGGAGATCAGCCATTAGGGTGCAGGTAAACTATAAGTTATCTAATTAAAATCAACCTTTACGAAATTTGAGGTTGTGAATCATAAGTATGACTCCTGAATTACAATACTTTATCGTTGTGTTACAGATTTAACGTTGGTCGGACATTAGACAGGACACTTGCCAAGTTGCTCGAGTTTTACCAAAATGAGTTAGATATGCTCTCAGACCGAGCTGTACTCTGGATGACATATACACTGGATGTCTACCGGGCTCTACCGGATGTGTGTTTACAGTTCCAGATATCTGACGTTCTCGGACACCTATTATCCGTTTCGGTATCGTCGCACATCATGTCCCCGGTCGTGTATTACAACAGTTCGGGCTTGTACAGCATATCCCGGATCCGGTAGAGCATATTGATCAGGTCACACGGAAAGGTAGAGCTGTTGATTGGAGGGGTTTTCGACATATCTACATCCTTCGATGGGATGCACGAGCTTTGCTCGTCATACACCAGAAAGATCTGCCTTTACCGCTAGAAGGTTACCAGGGCTGGTACTCGAGGTTACTTGGTGGTATATTCAGACGGCGTATCCTCCACGGGTGACGTAAGAGCCATAGGGACCCATAGAGCGTGAGATGGTAAACACTTTGTTGTTGCTTTATATTTTTATTATGTAATTTCTTAATATTATATATTTGAGATATTTACTTATCTATGTTACAGACCAACATCTTGTTTCAAGTCCATGATGTCACGGACAACATAATAGGCGGACATACGATATCAGCTAGTAGAATGGAGGCCATTTGGAGATCGGTCAGTCGTTTTTTCCAACACCGTCTGATACGACGTCTGGATCCTCCTCCACCACCTCGAGCACCGATGAACGTGACTTATCAACGTCAACGTCGCCGACACAGAGGCGAAGTTGGTCCTTCTAAAGCTACGGACCAATCTGGACCCTCACAGCCAGCCACACAACCGGAGGATATACCCGGTCCATCTCAGGGCCGCCGAGACCGATCTAGGATTCCATAGGCTTTGTCGTGCTTGATGTGACGCCCTCTTTTGTATTTGTTTTTATCGAATTTCATGATATGTATGTATTTATTTATATATATATTGTTTATTGCATTCCGCTTGTTCTTCGCCTTTAGGCGTCGTATGTTTTGCGTGGATTGTGTCTCCGCCATGTTTGGAGTCGAGTTAGCTCTCTTGTTAGGTAGCGTTTATTTTATTGATGTTGTACATGAATTTATTCAAAATTTACAAAAAGGGTGCTGCCCATTTTTTGTTTGAACTTTTTGACCGTAGGTTTTTGGTTTAATATGCAAAAATTGAAGTCCAATTCAGCTGGTCTAGTTGCAAAAATTTACAAATTGAACGTTGGAATCAAGGAAAAGGCGAAGGCTTTCAAGTTTGGTGACCGGTGGCTGGTGGTTGTGCCCGTCTATTCCGCACTTTGCAAGTACTTAGCCCCCAAACCAGAGAGCCAGGTCTGATGTCTTGGCTCTCTGGTAGCATTGGCCAGTTTATTCCGCACTTTACAAGTCTAATGACTTGGCTCTCTGGTTGAGGGCCAAGTCTTTGAATTGGTTGGGGTTTATTTCGCACTTTCTAAATGAGGAATAATCCCCTATGGTCAACTTGGGTCTCTGGGAGAGACCCAAGCCTAATATGTTGGCTATAGTGCTCTCAAGGCAAGTATTGTAATTGCAGGCAGGTGATTATGATGATTGAGGGAGGACCTATACGGGTGGAACAGTCTTACTCAAGATGATAGTATGCTATCTGGTTCATCTCTATCATCGTGTATAACTATTATGTGGTATTACAGATCACTGTTACATGTTGATAGAACCCATAGGATTCTTGCTTGACTACCAGGGTTATTGTGGTGATCACACTTGTGAGAACTGAGTAGTCTATAAGCAAATCCTTAAATGTTCCTAGTCATGAGAATATCGAGACTGGGCATCGATATTCCAGAGTAAACTGGTGTATATGCTTCTTGACCCCGACGAGGGGCGAAGACCGGTCTCACAGCCATTGATGTCAGGTAGTCTCCAAAGATAGTATACAGGTGCTCATTAGGTTATGAGTTAGACTCGTCGGGAACATGCAAGATGGTATTATACCTATTGTCAGATAGCGGTTCTCAGGTGACATGAGTACATGTCGGTCTGTCGACCTGATATCGTCATTTGTCTCGTATGAGTTCCCACTGTGCTTTGATTACTACCCTACCATGGCTCAAAGAAGTCGTGCAAACAGTTTTTGTTGGATACAATCCCAAGCCACATAAAGGCAGTGATCGGATCATGTTGGGGATTTATCTCTCCCGGTAATGGGGTAAATGTCACGTTGTGCATAGGTGTCCATCACCAGAAATCCTTGGTCAAGGTGGAGAAGATTTACTGATTTAGATCAATAATTTCTCGGTGGATGATGGGTTTCACACCGACACAAAATATTGCGTTAGGAGTCTGATTTTATCCACCCCTGGACCCGATATGCAATACACTTAGACGAACAGACAGGACTGTACGGAGATTGTCACATACAGGCTCAGTAAGGATACGGATGAGTTTACTCGTCGGCCTTCCTTTCGCTCAATATCTGGATAGCCGTTACGTACAGCTAGTGCCACTGACGTGCTTATGGTTAAACCTACTGTCGGCGTATTGACGAGTTTTTAGAGTCCCACACAGAGGGTTTTTCCTGTTCAGGCGATATGATGTAGATGATGTATGTTGGTACATACAGGTGTCCGATTAAATATGTGTACAGGCTACACGGACTTTAATCAGACGGATGATAATACTAGCGGCTTAGGATTAAGCTGGATTATTAAATCAAGTTTTGATTTAATAATATATATACATATATATATATATTAAATATATGTATTCTAGTATTATTGTTCACTATTCATTTTCTCTCTTGGCTATTCGTATTTTTATACGGATACGCGTATATGTATTTCGATACGTATACCAGGTTGTATTCCATATTTATACGGAATTTGTTCTAAAAATGGACAATTTATTTGTGAATATTCATTTATGAATATTCATAAAATGAGATGGAGGGTTTAGTGGGCATTAAGCATATGGTTGAAGACATGTAGAGAGGAATGGGCTTCATTAGTTAATTACAAAATGTTGTGAGATTTTTATTTGTATGGTTGTGAGAAAAATATGAAGCCATTCTATTTTTGATTTTATTCTTTATTGTTCTTCTTGACTTGCTCATGGCTAAGTTTCATCACCTCCTTCTTCTTTACTTGCTCTCTTGAGCTTTAGATTTGAGAGAAAATTATAATGGGAAATTCCTACATCCCCACTCTCCATTCCTAACGAGCTTGGAGCGTCGGTTGCTTCACTAGGTGAAGCTGGAGCTTGGATCGGTTCCCTCGGGTGGATCATCTTCGGCGAAGGAGGACCGGCTTGCAAGCGCGATCCGGAGCTCTTGAAGAAAAGATCCTTGCTCTATTTTCACTTCCCGCCGAGGATGTGAGTATTCTACACATAGTAGATTAGTTTAGCTCACTAAGTTTTTGTTTACAAGTTCTAGCACTTTAGTTTGATTTCTGATTTTGGGACTTTAGCAAACTAGAAAAAATTTTAAATCCATATTGCTATCTTCTAAAATTAGCTTGCTAGTGTGCATGAGTTCCTAACAGTGGTATTAAAGCCAGGCTAAAGGCTAGACTTGTTTGCGCGAAATTAAAATATCAATCGAAGAATTTTTTCCGATTCACAATTTCATTTTAGTGCATGTTGTTCGGATTTTCAAAGGTGTTTAAAAAAAATTTCTAAGATCCTTAAAAATATGTGCAGGTTATTTATAGCCCGTGAAAAAATTTTGGGGGCCCGAAGACAAAATTTGGGAGCTAAACCGTGCCAAATGAGACATTTGGGGGCTAAACAGTGGCCAAATTTTGTCTTTAGACCACCAAAATTTTTCAAGTGATCCAACACTTGGAATTGTGATTTTTGACTATTTTTGTTTTGCCCCAAATGTGTTTGAGTACTGTTAGTGCTTGGGGTCATTGCGAAATTTTAAATTCGTGGCTTTCTGTGTATTTGTTTCTGCGACCGTGAATAACATAACACGGTATAATCCGACTAGTTGCTATATGAACAATCAGACGGGTTTATGAACATGATATTCGCGTTGATGTTCTGTGTTGCTATGTGATTATGGTTGTGTTAGATTGTGACGATGGATAATCCGATGTATGTAGTATTAGATGTAATTCTCTGTGATGTAATGTATATTCATTATTGCGTGACGAGCGTCCGACATGTGGACTGCCGTCATCGCGGCTTGTAATATTCTTTGGGGCGCATCCTGGTTGCGGACGTAGTCACCGCTGTATATTCAGATTTTCATTACATGCACTAAGACTACCCCGCGGCGGAATGCTCGAGTAGTCGAGTTCTAGAGGGCAACGGGCCTATATCTCATGACGTTGAGACCGGGATGCCTTACTTTAGAATTGACGGGCTATTCGCCGCACTCGTAGGGGTATAGGATTGACCCGCGGAAGGGTGCCCAAGTCACTTGATTTTAGAAGTGTTGGATGGCCCACTCACTTTGTTGATTGGGGTTGCCTCGCTTCTGGGATTGGCGGGTGGCTTTCCGCACTCGTAGGGGTCTAGAATCTGATACTATGAGCTATCCACACAACCGAAAAATTGCATTTCATATTTGGCTCCATTGAAATGTACTTTTGCTAGATTATCCGCATTTCCATACTGTGTTTGCTTCTGCTGTGATCCTTCTATGATGTTACTTGATATCATGCGTGAGACGAATGTTGCTATATATATATATATATATATATATATATATATATATATATTAGACGCTATATATGTTTTGCATCCGCGTTAGTCCCGTCACCGTCCTGCCGTAAGTTAAGTAACCTTACGGTGAAAACTCGGACCCTGTGGCGAATGCGGATAGCATATATGTGTGCGTGCCTATTTTCGTTCCTTTCTGGCATGATATGTTTAATTGATGGGACTGCATTAATTCTGATTACAACAACTGGGCCTTTTATCCCAAGCATATGGGGTAGGCTACATGAACCAACATGAGAATCACGTCGGGCCCAGCACATGAATCCTCCGTCTCCACTATGTCCTATCGAACAATATACTTTCATTAAGGCCTTTGGCAACCATATCTTTTCGTATCACCTCCATCCATGTTTTCTTCGGTCTCCCTTTCGCCCTTTTGACATTGCCTATATCGATAGATCCATTCGTCGAACCGGTGCTTCCATAGGTCTGCGTCGCACATGACCAAACCATCTTAGCCGGTTTTCCTGCATCTTCTCCTCCACATGTGCTACACCAACTTTTACACGAATATCCTAATTTCGCACCTTATCTTTTCTAGTGTTGCTATACATCCAACAAAGCATGCGCATCACCGCTACGTGCATCTTCTGTGTATGATGCTTCTTAGGAGCCCGGCATTCTGTACCATATAATAAGACAGGCCGAATAGCGCTCCGATAAAACTTTCCTTTCAACCTTAACGTAAAGTTACAATCGCACAAAATCCATGTTGCACTCCTCCATTTCAACCAACCAGCTAAGATCTTTTGATTAACATCCCTATCGATCTTCCCATCCTTTTGGATGATGGAACCTAAATATCTAAATTGATCGCTCGGTGATCTCTCGTCTTTCCAGCGTTATACCAATATGGTCTCGACTTCTCTGTTTGCTAAATTTGCAATGCATATATGTTGTCTTGAACCTGCTCAATCTAAACCCCCGAGATTCCAACGTTTGTCTCCATAACTCCAATTTGGTATTGACCCCTGCTTTCGTCTCATTTACTAGAACAATATCATCAGCGAATAGCATACACCAAGATACCTCATCTTGGATAGTTCTAGTAAGCTCATCCATCACGATGGTAAACAGGAATGGACTTAATGCAGCCCATTGATGTAAGCCAATTGTAATCGGAAAATCACGCGTTAGGCCGCAGCAAGTTCTGACATTTGCCACTACTCCATCGTACATATCCTTAATTATGTCAATATCCTTGACAGGGACCCCCTTCTTCATCATTGTCCCCCATAATACTTACATTGTCGTACGCTTTCTCTAAATCAATAAATTTCCTATGCAAATCTCTTCTCTCTCGAAAACACTCGACAAGTTGATGAAGCAAATAAATAGCCTCTGTCGCCGATCGTTCAGGCATGAACCCAAATTGGTTCTCTGTTATCTTAACATCCTTGCTTAGCCTGTGTTCAATCACTCTCTCCCAAAGCTTCATGGTGTGACACATAAGTTTTATTTCACGGTAATTTGAACAACTTTGAATGTCACCCTTGTTCTTGTAAATACGTATAAGGGTACTTTTCCTCCACTCATTTAGAATCTTTTTGGTCTGCCAAATCTTATTAAACAGATCCGTCAGCCATTTAACGCCTATTTCTGCTAAGCATCTCCAAATCTCGATAGGAATCCCATCTGGACCAACCGCTTTTCTTGATCTCATTCTCTTCAAAGCCTCTTTAATCTCTTGTATTCTTATTTTACGCATGAAATCACGGTTTATATCTTGAGATTGAATGACAAGTCCATCCAAATTCTTAGTAAAGCTCTCATTGAACAATTTGTCAAAATAATTTCTCCACCTTTCCTTGATATCCTCATCTCGAACTAAAACCTTCTGATTTTCATCTTTGACACACTTCAATACACATAAGTCTCTAGTCTTCCTTTTCAGCATCCGAGCAATCCAGTATATATCATTTTCAGCCTCCTTAGTGTCCAACTTCTCATACACCTTGTAGATCTTAATTTTAGCTTCCCGAACAGCTTTCTTAACTTCTTTTTTAGCCATTTTATACTTCTCAAATCTCTCTGCATCTCTGCTTTTCTTCAAATCTTTATAAGAATCACTCTTGATTTTAATAGCAACGTTTACTTGTTCGTTCCACTATGATGTGTCCTTAAATGGTGGAGCACCACCTCTCGACTCACCAAGTAGATCTCTAGCTACTCTCTTGATACAACTAGCCATCTTGTTCCATGTTCTATTTGAATCATCTTCAGACTGCCAATCCGCCTCTTGAACTACACGATTTATAAAAGCCTTTAGTTTACTTTCCTTCAGTCGCCACCACTTAATTTTAAGTTTTATCTTACGTCTAATCTTTCTATGTTCTCTTCTAAATCAAAAATCTAGAACTAAAAGTCTATGTTGAGTGGTTACACTCTCATCGGCACTATCTTATAGTCGATGCAACAACCTCTATCTATCATTCTAGTCAGAAAAAAGTCTATTTGACTTGCACTTGATCCGCTCCTAAAGATGATACGCTGAGACTGTTTTCCTAAACCAAGTGTTTGCTAAGATCAGGTCATACGACAAGGCAAAATCTAGAATCGAACTACCTGCTTCATTCTTTTATCCAAAACCAAATCCTCCATGGATAGTATCAAACCCATTACGACTAGTATTTACATGTCCATTGAGATCACCACCAATAACTTACTTCTCTCCACTAGATATCCTTTGCACCATCTCATCTAAATCCTCTCAGAATAGACGCTTGCTAGCGTCATCAAGACCTATTTGTGATGCATAAGCACTAATGACATTAAGGATCTCCCTACCTAGAATAAACTTAACCGGTAAAATTATATCACATTTTCTTCTAATCTCAATTACATCCTCAAGCAACCGTCTACCTATGATTGCACCTATTCCATTACGATTTTTATCTCTACCCATATACCAAAGCTTATAACCCCAAGGCTCTATGACTCTACCTTTTTCACCTACCCACTTAGTTTCTTACAAACACATAATACCAACTCTCCTCCTGATTAATGCAAGTAAAACAAACCTAAATGATGTTGCGGGAACCGATTTTGTTTTAAAACTGACATTACAGGCATTTTCTTTGCTTTGCACAGCGGTATTCGGTCATGAATATCCTGCACCTCATTCGACGAAGCAAAAGCCTAAATCCCTTCACGGAGAGTGACCTCTTGAACAAAAGTTTGCATCACAATAATAACTTCACTATAGTCGATTCTTTTGCTTTGCATAGAAGTATTCGGTTAAGAATATCCAGCACCTTATTCGATGAGGAAATAGCATAGATCCCTTCACAATGAATGACCTCTTTGGCAAAAGTTTGTGCCACTATATATTTGTAAAACCACTCGGTTCTTTCAACGAGATCAAGTTCATTACGTTAAAAGTTTTTTCGCCAAAAACCAGCCGTAGCCCTCCGTCATTTCCTACGAATAGTGCTCAGTATTCGTGCTGCGTATGTTGGCATTGTCAACGTGTAGTGTGCAGTAGCTGAGTATTGCTTGTTTTTAACATTAGATGGGATTGGTTATGACAGTCGTACGGTCATGTTGCATTGTTAAGGACTCGTACAGTGGGTATAATGCAATCAAGATAATAACGGGTTGAACTTAACTAAGACCCTTTGATATGTTGGCATTGTCAAAGATCATTTGGGTCCTAGGGCAAAAACCATATTGGGAGTTTCAAATATAAGAGAAACTTGTCAGGCATGCGTATACTTTCTGAACTATGGTGACTTGAGTAGCTTCCGTCAAGTTATCACGCGATAATAGTTGGGTCCCGATTCTCACTGTGGGTAGGTATTACTCCTCGGGAGATTTTCACTTCACAGCTAGCTAAACCTATTAGGTGTGTAGAAAGTGTTTACGAGGTTACGCCTCTGCGGAAACGAAGTTATTTAATTGGGTCCATGCGAAAGTAGTGAGACCTCCCTCGGAATACCAACACTGGCCTGGCTGAACGGTTAGCGAACTTGTAAAGTATACATGATCCCGGCTAGTTCTCCTTTTAGGGTTTGAAGGAGAATTCGAGGAAACAGTGGGAGCCATCCTGATTAGATAAAATGATTTAACCAATCTAATCTTGATAGAGTGCACGCTGAGTGTTTCTTCTCTCTAGTTTGCGACCATGACTTACCTTAAACTGAAACTCATGAACCAAGTTAACCGAACCTTCTTACACACTTTGGCTTTTGGATTGTCATGATTCACGACAAAGTTGCATATATACCTGCCACTGCTACTTCCCCTTTTGCATTTCTCCATCACACTCCGTATCACTACGAAGTCCGTATTGCTTGGATATGCCATCGTATAGTTACATACGAACTCGAAGAAACTTGTTTCAGTTCGAGAATGGATTCCGGTTCTGGAGAAATTGAATTGGATTATTCGGTTGTCTTTTCTCTTTACATTCTCTCGGATTGCGAGGGCTCCTAGTATTAGGAGAGTACACATATTACGTTTATTGGATAGTTTCTTCTAAATCTTAGGCAGGTGCCGAAAGGTAAGGAAGGAAGAAAACCAATTAGCTTAAGTATGATGTACAGAAAGTAAGAGGTAAAGACATATAAAGGGATTGAAGTGAGGGCAAAGAAAATTACGACTATTGTCATGATTCTGGATGGTGGAAATGGCATTACTAGGAATACCCAGGCATCCCCTCGAAACATTTTCATGTTTCAGTTTTACTGTGCGGTGTTAATTGAAAACTACTTTCCCAATTAGATTCTGACTCCAGGGTATGTATTTACCAGACTTGATTCTCACATCTGTATGGCATTACAGATGATGAGTGGGAGTAGAATATTGAGAATTTGATGATTAAATCCTCAATATCAGAATTCTTTGTAATTGGTGATATTTGAGGAAATTATCTGGGGTTTGCCTAACGGCAAATATTTGGTTTTGAATATCCGCCGTTATGCACCAATTTCAAACTAATATATCTGTACGTTTATTTTATAAAGTGAGATAACTTTTTGAAATTATGTTTATGACATTTACCTATATCAGTTGATGATTAGGTAAGGTGCATTCAATAACGGGGTAATTCTTCTTAACCATAACACAGTTTTCAACCTACGACGCACAGAGTTTGAGTTACTAAACTCAAATGACTTATACAAAGTATTGTATGTCGTCCGATGTCTATGAGGACAAAGAGGTTGATACTCGTACTATATTTCGTTTACTTATGACTTCTCTGATTTTAGACACGCATTTCGTTGAAATACAGTGTCTAAATTTTAAGAAGTTATAGGCATAAAAATAAAGTAGAGAACCATGCGTTGGAAGTATCAGGTTCTTCAAGGTGATCGAAGATATAAATACTTATATTAGGTATTCCGTCGTAAGTAATATATTTGAGAACTTGCTTCTCTCAGGTTACTCATCCGTAGGTGCGCTCCTTGATGAGTAATGTTGCATGGCCTTCTTCCATTTAGTCGATATGCACAGAAAACAGCTGCATGATTTTTTGAATCTGGTTCCAATTAAATTAGTGTCTTTATTTATATATTGGATATAGAATGGATTTATATCTTAACTATTTTAAGGTATAAGGAGTTGCCCGGCTTATGCTTAAAACCAGATTCCGGATAAACTCAAGGCACATTTCAGTAATGGCAGTTTGTGGGTTATCCTGGGTTTTGACGAGGGTTTAACATTCTACCATTTGCAGGATCAATAGTTATATTGTTCTTGACTCGCTACCTCTTTAGTAAAATGAATTCTTTTCAGAAAACATAAGTGGGAGTATAGGAAAACTGGAAGTGATTCCAGAACCACAAACGGTTACTGAATATTTAGTAGAATCTAATAATTCAATTGGATTCGACAATCCATTAGCCATTCCGCAAATTTGGTGGGTAACCTCAGCTACCCGAGAGGCACTTCGGTCTCCTCAAAGACAGTGACAAAGAGGTTTTAATGACCCAAGCTTACCACTACTGCTCTCCTAGGCTATGAGATCTGGCAGGTGGATGACTATAACGTCGTTCTAAATTAGCTTTAGAAATGCACGTGTATGACTCTGCCAGAGGGTTGTCGTAATCGGTGAGAGCAGCGAAAGCGTGGTGAGCCAGTAGCTTATGTCTATTTATAGACTAAAACAAATATACCGGAGATAGATCATCTATTCTTGATGTGACGGTCATAGAGTTTAACTTCATTAGAACTACAAATGGACATGGTAAGAAGGTAGTAGGGAGTGATGTCCTGGCACTTGGATGACGTACTCCTGATAGGAAGTGATGTTCCTATACTACGATCGGCTATACTATGGTTGTCACATGTGTTTCTCAACATAGGATTTGGACAAAATATTAGGGATTCTGGTGACTAGATCTATGGTTTTAGATCTAAATTTGGGAAATGTCCCAATTCGGATACTATGACACTATTCTAAAGTGTTTTAGAATGGACTCCAGGAATGGTGGTGTACCCGCAGGTGGAGTCACTCTCTCTAAAGAGATGTCTTCTGGACTGATGAGGAGAGGAACTTTCATGATTGACATATCACTTGTTTAGGCAAGTGAGTCAATCACCAGATATTGAGTACCACACCAGATATTGTTTTTGTTGGAGATAGTGCTCTCAGAGTCAATTATTGGATCACAGGCACGTGATTGATGGAGGACCTATCCCGATAGGACAGTCTTACTCAAGATGATAGTATGCTATATGGTTTATCTTTATCATCGTGTACTGCTTTAGGGGACCTTACAGGTCACTATTGCGCGTTGATAGAGCCCATAGGATTCTTGCTTGACTGCCAGCAGTATGAGGGCGGTCATATACGTGGGAGCTGGTAGTCTATAAGCACATCCTTAAAAGGTCCCTAGTCGTGGGAGTTTCGAGACAGGGCATCGATACTCCAGAGTAGACAGTAAGTCCATGCTACCTCTCCCGGTACTTTCGGGCATGCGGAATTTGATAAAAAACGATTATCTTAGAGATGGTAACATGGACTTAAAACCCGGATCTTTGTTAAACATCTAACTAACAACCTAACTACGAGTTGCTAACTACTCGGTTAGGAGGTTATACCTTTCTTTTTCTCGAACTCCTTCGTCTTCAAGCTTCGATGGTCGTCCGAATCGGCTTCTCCCCGTCGTCTCCTTGCGCCGAAGATAGATCCACCTGAAAGCTTCAACCTTTGGCTCCTTCTTCGAACTTTGAAGAAACTAGTTCACTCGGTTTGCTAAACCTTGTGAACTAGAGTGAGTAGAGAAGAGTTTGTATGGGATTTTATCTATGGTTCTTGGTTCTCAACTCATGAGACAAGTGAACCATAGAGTCAAGAGAGGGAGAGCAAGAGGAGGAGATGAGAGCTCAAGAACAAGAGAGAGAATGAGCATGAAAGAATGAGAGAAGACTTTTCTCATTTGGCTCTCATAATCCAAAACAATCATAACACCTCATATCAATCAAGTATTATGTGATGGTTTAAGCAACCATAGCCATATCATTTCATGCACTCATTTTGCACAAAAGAGCAAGCAAGCAAAAGTCTTTGCCATGAAATGATAGCTATAGTTATCATGATGGTCAACT
Source organism: Agapanthus africanus (assembly GCA_030015575.1). Taxonomy (NCBI): domain Eukaryota; kingdom Viridiplantae; phylum Streptophyta; class Magnoliopsida; order Asparagales; family Amaryllidaceae; genus Agapanthus; species Agapanthus africanus. Next base: position 275,345,584 of record JASDDO010000012.1, read on the forward strand.
AGTCAAGCCTAGTCAACCGGTCAACAAAGTCAACAAGTTAACAAAAGTCAACAAGTCAACAAAGTCAATCCCTCAACAACCATGTCACCATAATACTTAATTAATATAATTGTTAATCACATATCATATTCTCATTAGGGTTGAGCAAAAAGTCAACGGTCAACGGTCAACAACCCTAATGAGAATCCCCCGCCTCTCCGTCAACTGTGCATACACACCCGCATCCGCGTTCCGAGGAACACGAATACAAACTGGATAAATCCAATCCCAATACATACACTAGGATCTGGCTTAAACCAAAGACCGCTAGTGTTTACTGTCCGGACACTGTACGTGCACAAGTGCACGGATGTGACCGAACCCTGTCGCAAAACCATGCGACCTGTCGCAAAACCATGCGACCTCTACTCTTTTGCCTAAAGGCGAATAGCTTTCTGTGTGGGACTCTAAAGACTCGACACTACGCTGGCAGTGGGTTTAACCACAGACCGCAAGCGGCACTAGCTGTGCGTAACGGTCCCCAGGTAGAAGCCGATAAGAAGACTGACGAGGTGAAACCCATCTGAACTCCTACTGAGCCTGAATGTGACAATCTCCGTACAGTCCGGTCTGTTCGTCTGATACATCGCATGGCGGGCCTAGGGGGGCGGTAAACGTCAGTCCCCTAATAGCGGTACAAGTCGTGTCGGAGTGAAGCCCAAAACACCCTGAGATAACAGTGGAAGCCTACCAGTATATCTCGATTGCCCTGGCCAGGGACTACTCGTGTAATGGCTCTCCTAGACACAGCGCGATGTCAACCCCTAATACCGGGAGAGACGAATCCTGTCTAACCGTCACTGCCTCCAAGTGCTTCGGGACTGTACCCAACCACTACATGTTTGCACGACTCCTTTGAGCCGTGGTAGGGTAGTAATCAAAGTACAGTGGGAACACACTCGAGACGAAGTGACAGTGTCAAGTCAGCGGACTATGCTGTACTCATGTCACATGGGAACTGATAACTGACGATAGGTATAATACCAACCGGTCAGTTCCCGACGAGTCCTGTCCAGTGTACTCGTAACCTAACGAGCACCCGTATACTATCTCCAGTACGACGTACTAATGGCTGTGGGACAGACAATCTCCCACACTGGGATGAGAAGCGCATACGCTAGTCTACTCCGGAGTATCGATGCCCTGTCTCGATAGTCTTGCGACTAGGGACCTGTATAAGGATGTGCTTATAGATTACCCAGCCCCCACTAGTGTGACTGCCATCACAACGCTGGTAATCAAGCAAAGATCCTAAGGGCTCCACTAATGTGTATAGGCGATATACTAAAATAAACACATGTACACATTGAAGTAGAAACAAACCAAATAGCATACTACTATTTTGAGCAAGATTGTTTATACAAGGTGAATATCCCAAGCTTCCATTAAGTAATATACAAACTAGTATGATACAGTAATGGCCTCTAGGGCATATACACTAACAATCTCCTACTTGCACTAAGGCCATGTACTGGCGTATCGAAGACCTATCATCTCGATCAGCCGCTCGAACTGAGTCTGGGGCAAGGCCTTGGTGAATGGATCTGCAGTGTTATCTTCTGAAGCGACTCTCCGAACCTCGATCTCCTGGCGATCCACGATCTCCCTGATCAGGTGATACCGCCTCAAGATGTGTCTGGATCTCTGATGGGACCTGGGTTCCTTCGCTAAAGCTATAGCCCCGTTGTTGTCGCAATACAGAGGTATTGGATCAACAATGGACGGAACCACCTGAAGTTCTTCCAAGAACTTCCTTATCCAGACAGCTTCTTTTGCGGCATCAGATGCAGCGATGTATTTCGCTTCCATCGTCGAGTCTGCAACGGTTTCCTGTTTGGAACTCTTCCAACACACCGCCCCTCCATTGAGGGTAAAGACAAAACCCGACATGGACTTGGAATCATCCTTGTCACTCTGGAAGCTGGAGTCAGCAAAGGCCTCGATCTGGAGGTCTTTTCCGCCATACACCAAGAACATCTCCTTAGTCCTTCTCAGGTACTTGAGAATGTTCTTTACCGCTATCCAGTGTTTCTCCCCTGGGTCTGACTGACCGGCTTACCACACTGAGTGCATAAGCTACATCCGGTCTGGTACACAACATCGCATACATTATAGAGCCTACCGCAGAAGCGTAGGGTATAATAGACATGCGATCCCTCTCCAAATCAGTCTTGGGAGACATCTCTTTAGAGAGGGTGATCCCGTGACAAGCCGGTAGGTTACCGCGCTTGGAATCTTCCATACTGAATCTTTTCAGTATGGTGTCGATGTACCTGGACTGCGAAAGTCCTAATATCCTCTTGGATCTATCACGATGGATCCGGATCCCCAGGATGTATGAGGCATCACCCAGGTCTTTCATGGAGAACCTGTGTGACAAGAACCCCTTGACAGATTGTAGCATAGGAATGTCATTTCCTATTAAGAGAATGTCATCCACGTATAAAACGAGGAATACTACAGTTCTCGCTACAAATCTACTATAGATGCATGGTTCATCTGGATTTTTGATAAAGCCAAATTCCTTGACCGTCTCATCAAAACAGATGTTCCAACTCCGCGATGCCTGCTTTAGTCCGTAAATGGACTTAAGCAACTTGCACACCTTTCCGCTGCTCCCACTCTGAATGAAACCCTCTGGCTGGTCCATATAGACACACTCCTCTAAATTTCCATTTAGAAAAGTTGTCTTTACGTCCATCTGCCAAATCTCATAATCGTGGAAGGCAGCAATGGCAAGAAGGATCCGAATGGATTTCAGCATAGCTACTGGAGAAAAGGTCTCGTCATAGTCCAAACCAGGTCTTTGACGAAAACCCTTTGCAACCAGTCTAGCTTTATAGGTCTCAACCTGTCCATCTACACCAATCTTCCTTTTGAAGATCCACTTGCATCCTACGGGTTTTACCCCGACTGGAGCAACGTCCAACGTCCATACTTTGTTGGTGTACATGGACTCCATTTCGGTCCGCATTGCATCCAGCCATTTTACCGAGTCGACGCTCTGAACGGCTTGCTGGAAGCTAGTAGGCTCATCATAATCTATGATGCAATCCTCTCTATCCCCGTCTATGAGAAAACCGTAGTATCTCTCGGGCGGATGAGACCGCCTACTACTTCTGCGGAGCGGCATAGGAATGTCCTGTTCTTTTGAACCCTCTGGTTCCACTAAGCTTTCAGTAATAGTCTGTGGTTCTGGAATTTCTTCCAGTTCTACTGCGCTCCCACTTATTTTCTTTTCTAAGAACCGGTGTTCTAGAAAGTGGACATAACGAGAAACAAGAACTTTTTGTTCCTCTTCGCAGTAGAAATATCCCTTGGAATTCTTTGGATATCCCACAAACTTGCATTGTACTGAGCGTGCCTCGAGCTTGTCCGCATGCTGCTTTTTAACAAAAGCCGGACTTCCCCATGTCTTAATGTGCTTAAGATAGGGTCTCTTCCCACACCACATTTCATATGGTGTAGTAGGCACAGTCTTAGTTGGAACTCGGTTCAAAAGGTATGCAGCTGATTCTAGCGCATACCCCCAGAATGATCGCGGTAACTCAGCGTTACTCATCATGGACCGTACCATATCCAATAGGGTTCGGTTCCGTCTCTCCGATACACCGTTATGTTGCGGAGTGTATGGAGGAGTAAGCTGAGAGAGAATTCCGTTCTCTTTTAAATAATCCAGGAACTCGGCACTCAAGTATTCTCCACCTCGATCCGATCTTAGAATCTTAATACTATTGCCGGTTTGTTTTTCTACTTCATTCTTATATTCCTGGAACTTTCCAAAGGCTTCGGACTTATGTTTCATCAAGAAGACATAACCGTACCTTGAAAAGTCATCCGTAAAAGTAATGAAGTAAGAATAACCGCTTCGCGCATGTGTAGACATTGGACCGCACACGTCGCTGTGTACGAGTCCCAAGAGCTTGTTCGCTCTTACTCCGTGTCCATTGAACGGAGTCTTTGTCATCTTTCCTTTGAGACGGGATTGACAAGTGGCATACGACTGATATTCGAACGGATTCAAATATCCTTCTGTATGTAACTTCGTCAACCTTCTCTCATTAATGTGACCCAGTCTACAATGCCATAAGAAAGTCTGATTTATTTCCGGAGACTTTCTTTTGTGTGTATTCTGGACATTGAAAATCTGTGGTTGGTTTAATACGTATATACCATTGCTCAATGTACCTGACCCAATCAAAACTTGATTAAGGTGAATGTTTACAACATTACTTACAAACGCAAATTCATAACCTTCTTTAGAAACTAAAGATACAGAAATGATATTACATGTTGCGTTGGGTACAAAAAAGCAATTACGCAAAACCAAAACATGTCCATCTGACATTCCCAGGTGATAGTCCCCCACGGCTTTAGCATCCATGCTAGCTCCGTTCGCAACTCTAAGGGTCATGTCACCTGCTTTCAAAACACTACGGTTTCTCAACGCCTGCAAAGAATTACAGATATGAGATCCTGATCCGGTATCCAATACCCAGGAAGTAGAGTTTATTGAAAGATAGTTTTCAATAACATACACACCTGAAGCTGAAGCTGCAACCTGCTTCAATTCCTGTGTCCTGGCTTTCCAAGCCCTGCAATCATTCTTCCAGTGACCTTTCTTATGACAATAGAAGCATTCTTCCTTATCCACAAGCTTCCCCGCTATCTTTGTTGCTTTAGCTTTTCCCTTCGTATCCACTTTACTAACACCGCCCCTTGGTTTGGCGGGGGCTTTCTTCTTCTTTCCCTTGGCTTTCGCCTTGGACCTAGAAGAGGAAGATCCTCCTACAAACAAAGTGGATGTTTCCCTACTTTTCTGTAGGGTGCCCTCTGCACTCCTCAGCATGTTGAGGAGTTCTGAAAGTTCAACTTCTTTTTCTTGTAAGTTGAAGTTCAGGATAAACTGGGCGTAAGTGGAAGGAAGGGACTGGAGAATCAAGTCCGTATAGAGCTCGTTCTCTAACGTGGTTCCAAGTTCCGTGAGCTCCTCAATGAAGCCAATCATCTTAAGCATGTGTTCCGCTACCGATGATCCGACGGCCAACCTTGCCGAAAATAACTTTTTCGACACTTCGTATCTTGCGATACGAGATTGCTCTCCATACAGTTCTTTTGTATGGAGAAATATGGATTCAAGGTCTATATTCTCGTGCCTCCTCTGATGTTCGTTGTCCATCGAGGCAAGTACGAGGCACTTGGCCTTCGCGCTATCAATCTCCCAAGTCTTACGGATTTCCTTATCCGCGACGCTGGAGGTGGGACTTGGGACAGGGGGAGCTTTGGTGGTAAGAAGATACCCCAGCTTGTCGTAAGTGATTGCCATTTTGACATTCCTGAGCCAATCTTTGTAGTTTGGCCCTGTCAGTATGTTTTTATCTAGAAGTAACTTAAGTCCAGTCATTTCGATTGGTCGCTGCAATTAGGAGAGAGAAGAAGAAACACTTAGCATGATGCTCTTACAAGTTTAGAGTGGTTTTTAGTTTTGTCTAAACAGGATGGCTCCCACTGTTTCTCGAATCCCTCCTCAAACCAAAAAGGAAGAATTAGTCAGGATCAATCTCACCGTACAATACTTGCTTAACCGTTCGGCCAGGCTGGTGTCGGTACTTCGAGGGAGGTTTTCCAACGCTTTCGCGAAGTTCCTTAATTTAAGAACCTCTTTTCCCTGGGAGCGTAGCCCCGCTAACACCTTTCTAGACACCTACTAGGTTTATAGCATTGATCGTTAAGTGAGAAATTTCCCGAGGAGTAGCATATACTCACAGTAGGATCGGGATCCAAATATCATCGCGTGACGAAACTGAAGGAATCCTACCAGAATCATCACGCTCCAAATGGTATGCAATACTAGCAAGTTTCAGTTCTTTTGAAACTCCCGATGTGGATTTTTGCCCCATGCTCTTATGACCTTGACTTTGACCAAAATATCATAAGTCACATGTCAAGTTCTGCCCGTCATTATCTAGGTTAATTTGGATCCACCCGTACCCACCCTTGACTTTGGCCAAAATGGCAGTACGACTGTCCCAAACCAACGCATCTATCTATGCTACACATGAATACCCAATAGCTACCAATCACTATGCCTTGACTTTGGCCAACATACATAGCTTGAATACTATTGACCATTTATGCGAAACGACGGAGGGCTACGAATGGTTTTGGCGAAACCGTGAACGTAGTGAGCTTGATTTAGTCGATGGAACGAGATAGCTTTTAAATGGAGTGGCTCAAACTCCGCATTTTAAAAGTTTGTTTTGAAAAGAACCGAGTGGTTTTTCGAAAGTGTTCCAACGACTTTTACATGGTTTATTTTCTTGCATTAGTTCTTTTAATGCGTGATATTCTTGCATTAGTTCTTTTAATGCGTCCCATCATTTAAAACCTACCATTGCAGAAAACAACCAAAATATGACGTACGCTTATGCCATTCGCATTCGCCACGGGGCCCCGTCATTACCCGTTAGGTTACTTAACTAACGACAGAGCGGGGGCTGGGCTAGCGCGGCTGTAAAACATAAGCAACGCCTAAATAATATCATATATAGATATATTGCAATGATAGACATTTCAGATCACAGATGAACACATTGGATATACTAGGAACCTGCAATTCGTACGAGCCTGTAACGAAAAGCAGATTACACGGTCGCGGTGAATAGCCAATACCCCACCCAAGACCCCTACGGGTGCGGCAAACTACCCGCCAAGTACCCGAAGCGAAGCAACCTCCCTCATCCCCGTGAGTAGGCCACTCGGCACTTCGGCATACCCGGTAGTTTGTGCACCCCCTGCATGGGTCTATCCTAGGAGCAAAAACAGTAAAAAGAAATTATACAATGACGGCTACAACCCCGACCCGGTTGTGCGGCCATACAAATAATTATTACATCAATTTACAAATTTACATGAATTGAAAGAAAAGAAAACTCTCGTCTCACAACCCCCGGCTATTCACCCGCGACAATCCAATGAATTCATATACACATTCCAGCAACATTACAGATCACAGATTTGTATAACCCTCACTAATCGACATATAGCGATTAGTAGACGTTCAATACAAATATCACATTACAGAAAAACCCGTCAGCTAAAGTCTTTTAGAAGTTCGATCAAAAATACGGATTTTTAGGCCCCAAACACAAAATTTTCGTTCTGGAAAATCTGGGCTAAAAAGACATATTCCAAAAATCCCAAAATACCCTTATGAGCAAACTGCAAAGAAGAAACCCCATGACCGAGTCAACTCGGCCGCGGTTCCGCGGCGGGAGCTCCCGCCGCGGAACCGCAGCTCTTTGATCGAGTTAGGGGGTCAAATTTTTGCAGTTTCTTCAGAAAACCCTGAGTCGATTTTTGGTGTATTTCAAAAAAGTTTTCCAGCACTTTTAAAATCGACAGAAAGTTTGAAACGGGGTTCATTTCGGGACTTTTTCTTTGATCGATCTTCTAGCTACTTTGCTAACATGTTAGATAGAGTTTAACTAGGCTCCGATACCACAGTAAGTCCATGCTACCTCTCCCGGTACTTTCGGGCATGCGGAATTTGATAAAAAACGATTTTCTTAGAGATGGTAACATGGACTTAAAACCCGGATCTTTGTTAAACATCTAACTAACCTAACTACGAGTTGCTAACTACTCGGTTAGGGGGTTATACCTTTCTTTTTCTCGAACTCCTTCGTCTTCAAGCTTCGATGGTCGTCCGAATCGGCTTCTCCCCGTCGTCTCCTTGCGCCGAAGATAGATCCACCTGAAAGCTTCAACCTTTGACTCCTTCTTCGAACTTTGAAGAAACTAGTTCACTCGGTTTGCTAAACCTTGTGAACTAGAGTGAGTAGAGAAGAGTTTGTATGGGATTTTATCTATGGTTCTTGGTTCTCAACTCATGAGACAAGTGAACCATAGAGTCAAGAGAGGGAGAGCAAGAGGAGGAGATGAGAGCTCAAGAACAAGCGAGAGAATGAGCATGAAAGAATGAGAGAAGACTTTTCTCATTTGGCTCTCATAATCCAAAACAATCATAACACCTCATATCAATCAAGTATTATGTGATGGTTTAAGCAACCATAGCCATATCATTTCATAAACTCATTTTGCACAAAAGAGCAAGCAAGCAAAAGTCTTATCATTATAGTTATCATGATGGTCAACTAGTCAAGCCTAGTCAACCGGTCAACAAAGTCAACAAGTTAACAAAAGTCAACAAGTCAACAAAGTCAATCCCTCAACAACCATGTCACCATAATACTTAATTAATATAATTGTTAATCACATATCATATTCTCATTAGGGTTGAACAAAAAGTCAATAGTCAACGGTCAACGGTCAACAACCCTAATGAGAATCCTCCGCCTCTCCGTCAACTGTGCATACACACCCGCATCCGCGTTCCGAGGAACACGAATACAAACTGGATAAATCCAATCCCAATACATACACTAGGATCTGGCTTAAACCAAAGCCCGCTAGTGTTTACTGTCCGGACACTGTACGTGCACAAGTGCACGGATGTGACCGAACCCTGTCGCAAAACCATGCGACCTGTCGCAAAACCATGCGACCTCTACTCTTTTGCCTAAAGGCGAATAGCTTTCTGTGTGGGGCTCTATAGACTCGACACTACGCTGGCAGTGGGTTTAACCACAGACCGCAAGCGGCACTAGCTGTGCGTAACGGTCCCCAGGTAGAAGCCGACAAGAAGACTGACGAGGTGAAACCCATCTGAACTCCTACTGAGCCTGAATGTGACAATCTCCGTACAGTCCGGTCTGTTCGTCTGATACATCGCATGGCGGGCCTAGGGGGCGGTAAACGTCAGTCCCCTAATAGCGGTACAAGTCGTGTCGGAGTGAAGCCCAAAACACCCTGAGATAACAGTGGAAGCCTACCAGTATATCTCGATTGCCCTGGCCAGGGACTACTCGTGTAATGGCTCTACTAGACACAGCGCGATGTCAACCCCCAATACCGGGAGAGACGAATCCTGTCTAACCGTCACTGCCTCTAAGTGCTTCGGAACTGTACCCAACCACTACCTGTTTGCACGACTCCTTTGAGCCGTGGTAGGGTAGTAATCAAAGTACAGTGGGAACACACTCGAGGCGAAGTGACAGTGTCAAGTCAGCAGACTATGCTGTACTCATGTCACATGGGAACTGATAACTGACGATAGGTATAATACCAACCGGTCAGTTCCCAACGAGTCCTGTCCAGTGTACTCGTAACCTAACGAGCACCCGTATACTATCTCCAGTACGACGTACTGATGGCTGTGGGACAGACCATCTCCCACACTGGGATGAGAAGCGCATACGCTAGTCTACTCCGGAGTATCGATGCCCTGTCTCGATAGTCTTGCGACTAGGGACCTGTATAAGGATGTGCTTATAGATTACCCAGCCCCCACTAGTGTGACTGCCATCACAACGCTGGTAATCAAGCAAAGATCCTAAGGGCTCCACTAATGTGTATAGGCGATATACTAAAATAAACACATATACACATTGAAGTAGAAACAAACCAAGTAGCATACTACTATTTTGAGCAAGATTGTTTATACAAGATGAATATCCCAAGCTTCCATTAAGTAATATACAAACTAGTATGATACAGTAATGGCCTCTAGGGCATATACATTAACATAGACTAGTGTATACAGTCGAGACCCCGACGAGGGGCGGTGGCCGGTCTCACAAGCCACTGGTGTCAGTTGGTTCACCTAAGATGTATACAGGTGCTCATTGGGTTATGAGTACACCGGACAGGACTCGCCGGGAACATGCTAGTTGGTCTTATACCTGACGTCAGATAGCAGTTCCCTGGTGACATGTGTACAGGTTAGTTCATCGACCTGAGATCGTCATTTGTCTCGTGTGAGTTCCCACTATACTTTGATTACTACCCTACCACGCTCAAAGGAGACGTGCAAACAGGTTTTAGTTGGGTACAGTCCCGAGCCAGATGGAGGCAGTGAGCGGATCTGCAGGGGTTCGTCTCTCCCGGTATTGGGGGTGAGGTCGCGCTGTGTCTAGGAGAGCCATTACACGAAGTCCTTGGCCAAGGCAGGAGATTTACTGATAGGTATTCCAGTAGTATCTCAGGGTGTTCTGGGCTAGACTCCGACACGACTTGTACCGCTTTTGGGGATCTGACTATTACCAACCCCCTTGGCCCGCCATGCGATGCTCATAGACGAACGGACCGGACTGTACGGATATTGTCACTGACAGGCCCAGTAGGGTGTCAGGATGAGTTCGCTCATCGACGTCCTTTTTGGTCAATACCTGGTAGCCCGTTACGTATGGCTAATACCTCTGACGTGCTAGTGGTTAAATCCACAGCCAAAGTATTGACGAGTCTTTAGAGTCCCCCACAGACCGTTTTCTCAAGTTTCGAGCGAAACGCTGTAGAGGCCGTATGGAGATATGGCAGGGTTCGATCATATACGTGCGGTATTGCACGAATCATGATCGGACGGATAATACTAGCGGGCTTTGGTTTAAGCCGGATCCTAGTATTGTACAGTGTAGATTGTCTCATTGCATTTGTATTCGGTCGGAATACAAATGCGGGTATGTATATACAGTAGCGGGGTTTTCTGTAATTTATTACGGGATCAGTTTTTTTGAGTTGCCAGTTTGCATTCCGTTTCGGCCATTTTCCTTTGTTTCCTTTCTTTGGCTGAAATTTGGTGGAGGGGGTTATTTGCAATTGTACATTTAACAAAGGAGAAGACTTTTGGTTCATCATGACTTCTTGCTTCATGATTGTGCTTCATCATTGCTTGACTTTTGGTGACATGATGGTTGATGGATATGGGTATGATTATTGAGGTGACTTTCTTCATGATTATTATCATTCCTCTCTCTTGCATTATCTTGGCTCACTCCTTCATTTCTCATACCCCCCATTCTCTCTCTTCATGTGTGATGGCCGGCCAAGCAAGGATGGGGCTGTCCAAAATTGAGGAAGGGAAAAATTGTTCTCATTTTGGCTTGCAAAATCCTTTTGTTCATCCCCAAAGTATACTTCATCTCATTCCTCCACCAAATGGCAACTTCAACCCCAAGAGAGACAAAGAGCGCTACACTTATTCTACAGCAATTCTTGGACACGTCGACTCGCCAACTTCGTGCCCGAGTTGCCTCGGTCCAGAGGTGGGAGCCCGTAAAAGAACCCGGCGATGTGGTGCCCTTCCGACGAGCAGATGAAGACCGGAGATTCCGCGGGGAGATCGGGACGACGACGAGAAGACCGAAGGACACGGATCGCTCGGTATATCTCTCTACCCCTTCTCTAGTTAGCTAGGATTAGATTAATGGCCCGATCCGGGATTTTGGTGCGCGGTGATGCCGGTTTACAAGTTTTGTAAAAGTATCGTTTCCGCATTTTGGCCTCGGAATGACGGCCGGGGCGCCGCCGTGAAAGCAGTACACAATGATAAAGATAAACCAGATAGCATACTATCTGTTTTTGCACTAGCTGCAATAAGCAAATATCAATCCAATCCTGGAGATACATAAGGAAGCAGTTATGAACATAAGAGGATGTTCTTGGTATATGGTAACGACGGCCTCCTTCAGGAGACGGTTATCATTTCAAGCTTCCAAAATGACATGGATGACAGAATGGCTGTCAGAGTCAATAGTTTTCCCTTTTTTGAGGTGCAGTATGCTGGATAGATTTCCATGCAGGATACTGGGACGGTCATGGCGCTGGGTGCTGATTACATCAGCAAAAGAATACAGTCTAAGAAGCTTGTTGGATTTGATGTTCATGTTATGAACAAGGTCCCATCAGGTATCCAGACAAGTTCTAAGATGGGTATCGCTCATTTCGGAAGATAGTCGTTCTCTGCGAAGTTAAAATATAGAGAGGTAAAGATAAAAACATTGGAGCGAATTCACTCACTGAGGCTATTTCTCGAACGCGAATGTTTCGCAAACATGCCTTGTGAAACTGATTAGTAGAGAAGTTGGACGATTGGTAGCACACGGGCTGTGAGCACGCGACACCGCAATAATTAGCCTTAAGTGCAAATAGGAGATTGTTGGCTATAGTGCCCTCAAGGCAATTGTTGTAATCGAAAGCAGGCGATTATGATGATTGAAGGAGGACCTATGCGGGTAGAACAGTCTTACTCGAGATGATAGTATGCTATCTAGTTCATCTCTATCATCATATACAGCTATTATATGGTATTACAGATCACTATTACATGTTGATAAAGCCTATAAGATTCTTGCTTGACTACCAGGGTTATTGTGGCGATCACACTTATGAGAACTGGGTAGTCTATAAGCAAATCCTTAAATATACCTAGTCGTAGGAATATCGAGACTGGGCATCGATATTCCAGAGTAGACTAGTGTATACGCTTCTTGACCCCGACGAGGGACGATGGCCGGTCTCAGCCATTTGTGTCAGTTAGTCACCAAAGTAGTATACAGGTGCTCATTGGGTTATGAGTTATACTAGACGGACTCGCCGGGAACATGCTAGATGGTATTATACCTATTGTCAAATAGCAGTTCTCAGGTGACATGAGTACAGGTTAGTCTGTCGACCTGAGATCGTCATTTGTCTCGTGTGAGTTCTCACTGTGCTTTGATTACTACCCTACCATGGCTCAAAGGAGTCGTGCAAACAGGTTTTAGTTTGGTACAGTCCCGAGCTACATGGAGGCAGTGGGCGTATCAGGGATTCGTCTCTCCCAGCATTGGAGGTAGATGCCGCGCTGTGTGGGTGGTCATCACCAGAAATCCTTAGCCAAGGTGGACGAGATTTACTGATTTGGATCAGTAGTTTCTCAGTGAGTGATGGGTTTCACACCGACACGAAATATCGCGTTATTAGGGGTCTGACTTTATCCAACCCCTAGACCCGATATGTGATACTCTTAGACGAACAGACCGGACTGTACGGAGATTGTCACAGACAGGCTCAGTAGGGGTACGGATGAGTTTGCTCGTCGGCCTTCCTTTCGCTCAATACCTGGGTAGCCGTTACATACAGCTAGTGCCGCTGACGTGCTTGTGGTTAAACTCACTGTCAGGGTATTGACGAGTCTTTAGAGTCTCACACAGAGGGTTTTCCCGGTTCAGACGAAATGATGTAGATGACGTATGTTGATACATACAGGTGTCCCAATTAAATATGAACAGGCTACACAAACATTAATCGGACGGTTGATAATACTAGCGGCTTAAGATTAAACTTGATTATTAAATCAAGTTTTGATTTAATAATTTATATATATATATATATATTAAATATATGTATTCTAGTATTATTGTTCACTATTCATTTTCTCTCTTGGCTATTCGTATTTTTATACGAATACACGTATATGTATTTCGATACGTATATCGGGTTGTATTCCGTATTTATACGGAATTTGTTCTAGAAGATGGGTAGCTCATTTGTGAATATTCATAAAATGAGATGGAGGGTGAGGTGGCATTGAGCATGGTTGAAGACATGTAGAGATAAATAGGCTTTATTCGTTTATTACAAAATATTGTGAGATTTTTATTTGTATGGTTGTGAGAAAAATATGAAGTCGTTCCATTCTTAATTTTATTCGCTCATGTTCTTCTTGACTTGCTCATAGCTAAGTTTCCTCACCTCCTCTTTATTTACTTGCTTTCTTGAGCTTTAGATTTAAGAGAAAATTATAGTGGAAAATTCATACATCCCCACTCTCCATTCCAAGCGAGCTTGGAATGTTGGTTGCTTCACTGGGTGAAGCTGGAGCTTGGATCGATTCTGTCGGGTAGATCATCTTCGGCGAAAGAGGACCGGGTTGCCAACGCGATCTGGAGCTCTTGAAGAAAGCTTGAGGATGTGAGTATTCTACACATGGTAGATTAGTTTAGCTCACTAGGTTTTTGTTTACAAGTTCTAGCACTTTAGTTTGATTCATGATTTTGGGACTTTAGCAAACTAGAAAATTTTAAAATCCATATTGCTATCTTCTAAAATTAGCTTGATAGTGTGCATGAGTTCCTACCATAATCCGCACTTGCAAAATGCGGAGTAATACTTGACACTCCCATAGACCCAATTATAAGCCGCACTTTGCAAGTACGGCTTAAAACTCACCCAGTTGTCAACCACCAATCCTACGTGGCGCTTACGTGTCATTGATTTGATCCAAATGTGCTAATCTTCTAAATAGTTTTAAAAGTAGATTAAATCTCTAATTAGTTTCTAATAAATGACTAATCCCAAATTTTGTGCGGTTTGAAAAGAATCTGGGAAGATTAGATTATTAGACATAAGAGCTTAGAATTAAGTGGTGGCGACTGAAGAAAGATAACCAAAAAGCTTTTGCAGATCGTGTAGTTTAAGAGGCAAATTGAAAGTCCGAAGACGATTCAGATACAAAATAAAATAAGATGGCTAGTTGCGTTAAGAGTGGCTAGAGATCTACTTAGTGAGTCGAGGGGTGGTGCCCCACCATTTAAAGACACATCATGGTGGAATGAAGAGGTAAAAGCTGCTATTAAAATCACGAGGGATTCTTATAGATATTTGAGAAAGAGCAGAGATGAGAGAGATTTGAGAAGTATAAGTTAGCTAAAAAGGAGGCTAAGGTCTACAAAGAGGTGTACGAGAAGTTGGACACCAAAAAGGCTGAAAATAGTATATACAGAATTGCTCGGATGAGGGAAATGAAGACCAGAGACTTATGTGTGGTGAAGTGTGTCAAAGATGAAGATCGGAAGGTTTCAGTTCGAGATGAGGATATCAATGAAAGATGGAGAGATTATTTTGACAAATTGTTCAATAAGAGTTTTACTAAGGATTTGGATGAACTTGTCATTCAATCTCAAGATATAAACCTTGATTTCATACGTAGAATAAGAGTACATGAGATTAATGAGGCTTTGATGAGGATAAAATCAAGGAAAACTGTTGGTCCATATGGGATTCCTATTAAGCTATGGAGATGCTTCGGAGAAATAAACGTTAGATGGCTGGTGGACCTGTTTAATAAGATTTGGCAAGCCAAAAAGATGTCAAATAAGTGGAGGAAGAGTACCTTTGTACCTCTCTACAAGAACAAGGGTGACATTCCGAGTTGCTCCAACTAATATGAAATAAAACTCATGTGTCGCCATGAATCTTTGGGAGAGGATCAAACACAGACTACGGCAGAATGTTAAGAAAAAAAAGGACCGGTTTGGATTCATGCCTGGACGATTGATGACAGCCTATTCATTGCTCCGTCAACTTGTCGAGCATTTTTGAGAATAAGGGATTTGCATATAGTTTTTATTGACATAAAGAAAGCTTACGACAAGATACCTAAAGAGATATCTAGAGCGGTATTATGACAGACAATGATAAAAAAGGGAGTTCCAATCAAGTAGATTAACATAATCAATGACATGTGTGATATAATAGTGGAAAATGTAAGAACTTACGGCGGCCTAACGAGTGATTTTCCGATCTCAATTGGCTTGCATCAAGGATCGTCTTGTATGCCATATTGATGAATGAGCTTACTAGAATTATCTAGGATGAGGTATCTTGGTGTATATTATTTGATGATATTATCCTGGTAAATAAAACGATAGCATGGGTTAATACCAAATTGGAGTTATGCAGGTAAACATTGGAATCTCAGAGGTTTAGATTAAGCAAGTCCAAGACAGCATATATGGAATGCAATTTTAGCAAACAGAGAAGTCAAGAATCAAGATCACAGTGGTATAACACTAGATGAGCATGAGATACGACCGAGCGTTCAGCTTAGACATCAAGGTTCCATCATCCAAAAGGATGGGGTCGATAGCGATGTTAATCAAAGGATTTATGCTGGTTGGTTGAAATGGAGGAGCGCAACGGAAATTTTGTGCAGTCGTAACTTTCCGTTAAAGTTGAAGGGGAAGTTTTATCGAAGCGCTATCAGGCATGCCTTATTATATGGTACGAAATATTGGGCTTCTACAAAACATTATGCACAGAAGATGAATGTAGCGGAGATATGCATGCTTCGTTGGATGTGTGATAACACCAGAAAAAATAAGATGCGAAACGAGAATATTCATGCAGAGGTTGGTGTGCCACATGTGAATGAGAAGACGCGAGAAAACCGTCTAAGATGGTTTGGTTATATGCAACGCAGAGCTACGGAAGCACCAGTTCGACGAATGGATATTCTCGATTTAGGCCAAGTCAAAAGGGTGAAAGGAATAGCGAAGAAAACGTGGATTGAGGCGATACAAAAAGATATGGTTGCCAAAGGCCTTAATGAAAGTATATTGTTCGGTATGAGTGAGTGGAGGAAGAGGATCCATGTGCACGACCCAGCGTGATTCTCATGTTGTTTCATATAGCCTACTCCATATGCTTGGGATAAAGGCTCAGTTGTTGTTGTATAAGAATACCGAGGGTGGTATTAGAGGAAATAATTTAAGTGAACGTATGATATATCATTTGTGTATAAAGTCCATCTAAACCTTAATATAAATGCTACCCAACCAGTTGATCGGTGACCTTGGTTTTGAGATATCAAAAACTTTGAACTAATTATGTTGTTGCAAATTAACCCAGATCTTGAAGGATGGAGAGGTAGCTCTTATTGATGCATAATATCTGCAGAAGCACATAGATTGTTTGATTTTAAAGAAGAAATCTGTTATTAGGTATTCATTCTTATTTTTCCATTGATGTGTGTGTGTGTGTGTGTGTGTGTGTGTGTGTACTCACTAAAACATTCATAATCAAATCAATACCTTAGCATTGTAACTCTGCAGGCCCACAACCGGAGAGATTATATGAATTGTGTCACCAGACATATTAGATGATGCACTTTGATGAAGCCCAAGTAAATGGTAAGTTAGAAATGCAGTACGAAAGTTGCCTTCAGGTATGCGATAAATAGGATACCATGCCACGGCAAACCTGAAAATTCATTCTAGATTTTAATACTAAAATATAATGGAGAAACTTTTCTAGAATAAGAAATTGCATGGAAAATCTATTAAGAAAATCTGTTACCAAAAGAAGAAAATAGTGTGTTTCAAGAAAATAAACAAACCATGAGGCAGGATGAAGCTCATCGATACTTGTGTTTTCCAGCTTCAATGGATCTCCATAGATGGTGCTATTAGATGAAGGATCGTCGTTTATAAGCTCTTTTATCCTGATATAGATAGATAAGATTCAGTAAAAGAATTGGAGTCACTCAAATTACATGAAGTTCACAAATATGAGAAAGCTAGGCTTTGAGAAAGAAATGTTCATGATACAGACCTTTTGTGTGGATTTTAGAGTACGGAGACTGATTAAGGGCTTCAAAATTCTTATCTGCCTATAATAGTCAGGAAAGGATATTCTCTAAGTTATAAATTGAACAGTGAAGGGGTGCAAAAGAAAGCATAGAATCAGAAAAGGGGATGATACTTATGCATTTTAAATTGCTAACGAAAATTGTCTTTTAAAATATCCTATCTCTTCTTATCCAATTAAACAAAAGTTTCAATCGTACATTCATGGGTTGTGTGGCAATTGTAGGTTTAAGACTAATGAAATGCCAAGATTTTTTGTGTACAGTGCTTTGAACCAGAAGCAAGAACCATATCACAATTATTAGAACAGAACTTTAAAAAAATAAAATCTAAAGCAAGTGGTAAACTAATTACAAAAACATGCACAACTTTCAGCAGCCACCAAGAAATTTAAGATAACTTTCAGGAATTAAGGACTAACTTTTCAAACAAAGGTCGCCGCTGTGGAGGCTGCGCATGTTCAAAATATTCAAAAATGAGTTCCTCGTCAATTAAATTTGTGTCTTTAAGTGAATGCTCACACTCATTTATGGCATCTTCTTCCTTATGAGGTTGGGGAAGTAGTGCTGAGAATATTGGAAGGGAGCCCAAATTATATAACGATTTTGATGCTTTATCAACCTCGTAACTAGATCCAGATCGGCCAAATAGTTGCACAGCAGAAAGATAAGGTACAAAATATGCTCTAAATTCAGCAAAACCATCACACAGCCTCTTGGACCTATGATTGTCCTCTACCTTGACTTCCAGCCCATAACATCCAGGTTCTTCATACCATTGCCAAAGGCTTGCCAAAGATATATCACAAATCTGATGAAAGAATGTAGAATTAATATTTAGTTGTTCCCCAGAGCAAGCCATGCAAATTTTATTGTGATGCCTTTGACTAATAACCGGAGAGGCAGAACGCATAAATCTCTCAAATTCGGCTAGAGGGCCTGCTCCAGTTTGTAATTTGGAAGCAGCAGTAGCATGTATTATCTTGTTTAAATCAGTCTTCAATTTAGAAAATTGCTGATCTCGTACTTCATGAGTTAACTGGCTATTTAACTCATTAGAAACTATAAACTCTGCAGCTGTACAGGAGGAACTCATTAATTTTTCACTCAAAATATCTGTTTCGGAAGATGAAGAATCAGCATCATCACCACTTCTGCTAGAAACAATGTACCGAACTTCAGAACTGAGCGCTGCTTCAGCATTCTTACTATCTACCATGGTAGAAATCGGTTCATCTTTTACAGATGCATCTTTACTTTGCACTGGTACCGGCTTCCGTAATTCAGGTCCAAAATTGCTGTCTGCCTCGTTATATTCAGTGTGCTCTTTGCTGTCTATTTTATCACACTGACCTGAAGAATTCAATGTCGATGCTGAGAAGCCTATTTGATCCAAAGCAACTGATGAAGGCAATTGAGTTTCCATACTAGAAGTAAAGTCAGAGAATGTTGCATTACCAATATGCTTATTTGTAGAAATTTCAGATAGCGTCGCTTGAGGCAAGATTTTACATCCTATATGTTGAGCATTAACTTTATAAGGTCTACTAAGGTTCATATTACTATTATGAGATCCCTTCATCCAATAGTGGTTTGGCTCCATAGAGACTGAAGTATGTTTCTTTCTAACATTGATTTCCCTTGATCTAGTTGTTTTGCCAATCGCTCTCTGATTAAGACTTGGAGATGCGTTTAATCTCGCCCTTGCACCATAATCATCAGAAGGGGTATCAACTTTTGCATAGGCATCCTTTTGGACCTTTTGCCAAACAGGATGATTGTTACCATCTTTAACTGTGTGAGCAGTCGTTCTTTTAGATGTCCTGCCTCTCTTTCCAGATTTAACAAGTTGGAAGCCATTACTGCATTGAGCTCTATCGGTACTACTGTGTGCATCAACAACACTCTCGGACCAATAATTATCATTTAAAACTACGTCGTCAAATGATGAGTTGTATTTTTTAGAATTTGAATCTGCCTCTTTATCCTTAATTGATACCCTTGTTTTGACATCAAAACTACTGCTATTGGTGAATTCTTCAATAGAAAATCCCTGAGGCATGGAATCCGCTGCTTCAGACTCCTCCATATCACCACTGGAAGATATACATGACATCATAGTTGTCGCAGTATCTACACAATTATTTGGATTCTCAGACAATTTTTCTGGTATATGCTCAGGTTCAACAGCGGGAGCACATCGTTCACAGTCACCTTCCATTTCATTGGAATCTTTTTTGCATATGGGCCTTTTATAATGCTCTCCTTTCTTTTTCCCTTTCTTTTTCCCTTTCTTTTTTGAATTTTTCTTTAACGTCTTTTCCACCTTGGAAGTATTACTTATCAAGTCATCAGAACTAACTGGGCTCGAACCATCGCACAATGAACTAGAAGAAGTATCCACTGCTAAACCTCGAGTAGACAGATTCTTGAGAGACTTTGTCCTCTTATTCCCATTGCAAGATCGACTCGTAATGTCCATTCCAGAAGAAGAGATGCAGGCCGATGAAGACTCTGAAGAACATGTATTTTGAGAATGATCGGCTCTATGAATATTATGCAGATTAACGAGTAGAGTTATTGCTAGTGGAGATTCAGAAAGAGTAGCAGCAGATGGTAAATGATTTGTCCGTTCCAGGCCTCTAAGCAATTGCAAGAAGGCCGCCACCTCGCAGTAACCATCAAGTTCAGGAGCAACCAATCTGACAAAAATGCACCTGGTCAATAGGAAAATAAAACAAGAATCAATATTTTAAATATCGGATAGTGGTATCGTCTCGGCCTGAAGATTTTCACAACAGACAACAGATATTGTGATATACAGGGGCGGATCTAAGTCGAGTCCAGAGGGGGCACGTGCCCCGCTGAAATTTCGAGAAAAAAAAGACTTATATCAAGTGTAGGTATTTTTAAGACATACACACACACACACACACACACACACACACACACATATATATATATATACACACACACACATATATATATACATATATACGGCATGAAACTAACAAAATGATGCTTTAGCTCAGACAGTGACACGTTTTGCTTCCCAATAATAGGTCTTGGGTTCAATCCACACAACCCACGCAATTACTTTTTAAATTATATTTAAGTGAATATGAATTTTATTGTGGCTTTTTTGATGATAAGTTCTTTTTACATTTGTCGTTAAATTAATTTAAAATTTTGACCACTTTTCTAATTATTTGACAATTTTTATATAATATTTAGGTTTAACTTTTAACGAAACTTATTTTATTTGGTGCCCCCTCTAATGAAAATTCCTAAGTCCGCCCTTAGTAATATATCGAGTGATATTTTCTTAAAAAATATTTTTGTATCATAAATGTTATGTATGAAAATACAAATAGTCAGCTTTTTAAATGAGTATTTACTCAATAGCTCTGTGGTAGAGCGATCATATGAAGCGATTGGTTGTAAATTCGAATCTTATTTAAGGAGAATTGATATAAACACAAATAAAAGAATATGGATCCACAAAGAAGAAAAGCTGATATGGATTCTGGACTTTTTCACATCGGTTTCAATTTTAACTTATCCTTCACCATAGAGGTGGATCTAGTGACTTTCACTAGAATGGACGCCAAAAAGTGCAAGCTTTTGTTAAAAATCATATTATACGTTTTTTAAAAATCCTATAAAATAAAACAATATTTTAAATTAATTTAGCCACAATATAGAAGAAACTATTTTCTTTAAAAGAAAAAACATAACGATATTCATGCCCTCTTAAAAATAATCCAAAAACCAATATAGTTAATTGGAATTAAACCATTTTATTTGAAAACAAAATACATCACCACTTGGACTAAAATCTTATTGTGCTCTATTTATACAACAAATATATATATATACATAATAGATACCCAAAAATTCCAAAATCTCGTATATAACATATATTAATTTTTATTTTCCAAAATTTCAAACGGGACACGTGCTCCATCTACCTCCTTAGTGGATTTGTCCATGCTTCATTACTGGTCGGGTCTGGCCTATTACCAATATTACCTAAAAACCAATAACCCAAATAAAATTAGGAAAAATATCGCGATATTTAGACAGGTATATCAAATCTAATATATCGGGCGATATTACGATATATCGGTAGATATTTATCCAAGACTATAAAAAAGATATAAATTCAGCATATCGTATCGTTTTCCATCCAAAACTGATATATCGGTTGATATCGAAGATATATTGGCAATGTTTAAAACCTATGTAGCAAGGATTCGGATACAGGATACGATATGGGTTCGCAGATTCGCAAATTTCCAAAAACATAGGATACGGGATACGCTTTGATATCGATTTTAAATTAAATAAATATGAATATATATTAATGTATCCAAATCAATATATATAATAATATAATAAATAATAGCATTATATTAGATATTCAATGCACTTTCAAACTTTTGAGAGTCCTAATTTCGAGAGAAAGAGGAGAGGTATCGATTGACGTTGGTAAGACATTTACAAGTCCGAGCGAATTCAAAAGAATCTGAGAGTTTCGGACTCTGATACGTGATCGAGGACGATTCGTAAAGCATTACAAGTATCTGTGCTTCATAGTTTAGAACACTGACAAGAATAAATTCTAATCCACCAAAACTTGAATATCTAAAATAAGGGAAAGGAGAAATAAGAGGCAGAACATGTAGTTAGCAGTGAAAAGGCCCTTCCAAGAAAAGAATAAAGAATAATGTTCACTGTAAGGTGCCCTAAGGAACTTGGAATATACCTAAACAGATGGTCCAAATGGGTATTAGAAACATAGAAGTTAAACCATAACAACAACATCAAGACAATGCATGAGTCGTAACGCTTTAATTGAATATAATTAATCTGGTGAAGCTTGTCAGACATTTATGGAGAAAGAGTCATGTTATTGACTATATTGCCTTTCAAGGTATGAAAGTTTTTTCATGTGACAATTGTTAAATAGAATAAAATTCTACAATGTTTCGGCATGCTAAAACCCCACTCCTATCCATTTTGGGCATAAATCTTCATTGACATATGACACAAGGCAAACAAGTCGTATGTGTTCCAAGAGCTTTGTATGGATGTCACTAGTAAAGAGCATGTTAGCATCATTTAGTTCTGTGGCAAAATTTGATTCATTCATACGGTTGTTTTTTACTTGATACACACACTTACACTTGATAACATGATGTTGTTAAAATAGCTTTTAGTTCATTGCTAATTATCAGCTTCGTACTTGGTTTTTTATGATGAATTTGTCTCCTGGGTATTATTCATTTTTCTGGATGAAGACATGCTTTCTTTGTTGTTTAGTTCAGTAGATAACTTGTATAAGATAAGGACCTCCTTACAATGTTAGCAGGCCTGCATTTTCAGATATTAATCTGCATTTTCAGATATTAATTTTACAACGATTGACAACGTCGATTCTCGTTCGATTCTTTTTACACCTCTTACTACACGGTATAACTGAATGTGGCTATGATTATAGTTTTATAGTTCAATAACATGGTTGTTATGGCACCACGGCAAATCACGACGGTAGTGAACCGTCAGGACGCCATGGCGACATGACGCCCGCCATGGCGTCCGTATAGCGACAGATCGTTCACAATGTGCTACATTAATTTTATATATATATAGTTCTATACCCATTATATAATTACAAAAACTATAGAATACCATCAAGCACACAACTATATCACCATTTAGCCATCAAACATAAAACATTTTATCAAAGTGGGATATTATTAGTTTATTACGATAGGAATCACTTGGGGTATTTAGAAGGAATGTAATGAAAGAAATTTTAAGGGAAGAATAAATACTTATATGATGATGTTTATCAAATTTCAAACTCGATTCTCAGTTGGTCTCATATATATGCAGACAAGGCAAAGCTTAAAATAAGAAAGATGAATCACGGCGGTAGTGAACTATGGCGATAGCGAATCACTGCAGTAGTGAACCGCCGCGACGCCATGTCGTCCCCATGGCAACGCCATGACAACCATGTTCAATAATTTATTAATTTTATAGATTTAATTATATATAAGTATTAAGAGAAAATTATAGTATCGTTGAGTCCATTTATCCTAGTTTTCAGGAATTTAGTGTCATGCCTTGTTGTATTCATGTTTTGTGTCCATGCTTCATAGATGAAATCCACATTGCAAGCTGAATGACATTGACCCAAATGTGCATGCTACCAAAGGTTATATATTTAGAGGAATTTGCTGTATGAGGAGACCAAAAACTATCCATCAAAGTAGCTAGAAAAACTCACATAGTTAAAAATAAAAACAACTATAGAAAACCATAAAATGCATATGAGACAATAAACAGAGTAACATCTTTAAACTAGAAACTGAAAAATAATGGATTTAGGCAGTATTCCTCGATAAACAAATATATAATACCTTTGTTCAGTATTTCCCAGTGTAAGTGTAGATATTCGATGTTCCTGAAGAAAGAATTCAACTTGAATAACCATCATTCTCATTGCCAGTAAAGTTTTAATCAGCATTGAGAGTGAAATATGAATACTTCAAGTAATAACCAAAATGTAAGGTTCCGAAAGAATAACACACCTCGGTAGGAAACTTTTGAGTGTTCGCACCTAAGGACCTTCTAAGAAGAGCGAGGTTTCTTCTACCTGCAACATGTTCAGCATTGCTACCAATCCTTCCATGACCACGAGGCATCTTTTGATGTGCCTATCTATGCACAAATAATGCAAAAAGCGCAGAAGCAATGAGTAAGGACTAACTTGACAAGTCAAGAACACAAATTCTTAAATTGTACAACGTTCAACCTTGAAATTATCCAAAATAAATTGTATGTATAGATCTGTCTGATGCCCTTTTAGCTAACTACAAGAAACGACTGTAATTTTTTGAACAATAACATATTAAAATAAAATTTGTTTAGAAGGAACCATATACAGAGAGGGCTTGCAATATGTGGCAGTCTGGCAGAATCGTGTAATCAGTTATTCGTACATTGGTCTAGGAATGAGGAGATCGAAGTATCATTTAAAGTGTTTTGGATAAGGGTAGGGTTAGATCCAACTTTTACACAAGGTCTAGGTTGGCAATGGGAGAATCGTGTGGTCACCTATTCAAGTTTATGGACGGAAACAATTGCTGCTTCTGATAGGGAGAAAGCTGTCCAAGTCTTATGCATCTGCATTAGATCTTTCTAAGTTTTATATTAGGTTCGATTTTCTATTGAAGTAATCCAGGAGCAACACATAGAGAATGACTAGACTACTGAAGGACGATATGGAGAGGGAGGGTACCTTATTAGGGAAATTATTTTATGGGCTTTTTTGTGTTGTTTATTGCACCCTGCTTATTCTTTTACACTGCTTGTACCTCTTTTTTTAACAAAGGGAGGGGTCCTCTTTCGAGATTATTGGTCATTAGACTACTTTTTATTTTGTTTTATCTTGCGCTCGTTGTTCCATTGTTCTTTCATTGATAAAAGGGGCGGGGTTCACCCTCTTACCAAATTCTAGTCACTTCTTAGCTTAAAAACATGCTAGACACATTCTCTTATTGTTTTAACAAAATTTATTTCTTCTTGGTAGTAGGCCTCACTTGGGAATTGCTTAGGCGGCTACAGATAGTGCATCATGGGCATGTGCTCAAATACAAAAAGCACCTTACTAATTAACTATTTACTTGATCATGCTACAGATACAATCAGAAGCTATAACCTAATTTATCAAAGAAAAAGGTTGACAGCTACTAAGACAAAGGAGTACTAAAATTATGAACGCCTAAACAAGATAATTGCATTTATTATAGAAGCATGAGAAAAGGTGGGGATGAAAACGAAAAGACGGAGAGGGAAGGTAAGAAGGATGAGATTAGATATAAGGTATTAGTGACATTATGGATACGTGTCGGCTCAAAATGATTGCATTATCACAAAAGTATGGTTAACAAGAGTGGAGGTTGTCCAAAGAAGATGCCAGCGCAGATCACTTTTCTATAAATTATTTGGTTTCATACTATAATTAACTCGTAAGGATTTCCGCAAGAATGTGTCACCAAGAAAAAAATGCCATAGAAAAGCAGGTCAAAAGAATTTTCGTTTCTGATAATGTTGGAATGTAATAGATTACAAAGAGAATGATAGGGGTGGCAATTTTGCCCCGCCCCATGGGTACCGCGCCGTCCCTGTCCTGATCAAGACAGGGATTTTACCCGTTGACCGGTGCACGTGGAGGGAATGGGGAAAAATCGATAGCTAAATAATGGAGACGGGACGGGATGGTATTAGCTCCCTCCGTCCCGTGCCCCGCCCCGCAATATAGATAATTATACATAATATTATTTATATTGTGTACCTCCGTATAGTAATTTGTGTTGTCCCATTTGTAATCATAAACACCTACCCAAGTCCCCAGCTCTCACTTCTAATCTGTGGTTGTCTGAGTATCGTTGATCTGCACAATCGTTATCTTCCTCTCTTATAGTAGTCAATGATCGACGGTACATTTATTGAAACTGTAATGCTTAAATTTAAATGTTTTTTGTTAGAGATTGTTTTACAAAGTGTAAGGATTCAATATTTATAATTATTTATATATGGCGGGACTTAATTTTAATAGTTATGTATGAATATTTTGATCATATTGATCTCATCGGTTGGAATATGAACACTGGAAAAATGAATAACTCGAAATATGATGGGGCAGGGCGAGGTCCCTGCAGGGACTTGGGCTCCCCGATTGGGCAGGGATGGGGTAAATTTTGTTTACCCCGACAAGCATGGGGAGAAGATGGGATAAGCTTTCACAACTATGGGTCAGTGACTGGATAGGCAATCCCCGGCCCGTCTCATTGCCATCCCTAATAATGAGACTGTGAGATAAGTGAACTTACAATTAGAGATGGCAATTTTCCCCAGCCCCACTGGTACCGTCCCGTCCCGATCGGGGTCGGGATTTTGATCGTTGATCGGGGCACGAGGCAAGGATGGGAAAACCCGACCCCTAATTAGCGAGGGCGGACGGGAATGGTATTAGCCCTCCCCGCCCTGTGCCTCGACCCACCCCGCAGTGTAGATAATTATGCATAATATTATTTACAGCATGTCTGCATGTGGCTTTGATGCTTAAAACTTAAATGTTTTTTTTGTTTAGGGGATGTTTTGTAAATTGTAAGGATTTAATATTTATAGTTATTTATGAGAAGACTTAACTTTAATGGTTAAAAATGAATATTTTGACCAAGGTGGTCTTATCAATTGGAATATGAACACTTATAAATAAATGATTAGAAATATGGTGGGAAGGGACGGGGTCCCCGTGGGGACTTGGGTTCCTTGGTAGGGCGGGGATGGGGCAGATTTTGTCTGCCCCGGCCGGAGATGGGTCGGGGAGGGGATGAGATGCGGAGACGGAATAGGAAATCCCCGGTCCCGCCCCACACTATTGCCATCCCTACTTACAATATGTAAGTTGGCCAACATAGAGAAAAAAAAATGTCAAAGAAGAAGAATATACACATCAATCATGAGCTTTTATTGGAGAAATGAGGGTGAGAATTGCCAACAAGTGAAGGTTCTTATAATTTTGATAGTGTACACACACATATGTCTATGCACGTGCGCGAGCAGCGTGTATGCGCGAGCGCATGCACACACACATATGTATATATATAGTTGATCCATTGAGGCCAGACCTCATATACATGTATATATACATACATGAATATGTATAGATACATACATTCATGTATACATGTATATGCATGCATAGATACATGTAGATACATACATGTAGATACATACATGTGTACACACGCGCGCGCGCATGTACATTCACACACATACGTATGTACACATGCGTGCACTTGTGAATATAGATATGTGTGCATGTGTGCACACGCACACACATATATATGTGTATACATATACCTGTGTTTGTATATATCCACAAATACATATATGTGAATACATATGCGTGTGTGTGTATACATCTGTGTGAGTGTGTAACTCAACCCGGACTGATGACAAAAGAATAGACTGAATAAGGTATAAATCAAGTTGACTGATTTCACAAGAGGAATCGGGCCAAACAATAGCATAGGAAGTAAACACATACCTCATCCCTAATCATCATACAATCCATATAATATACTTATTATGAATGATGATATGAATAATAAAATAATCACCATCAAATCCCCCATCAAAAAGAAGTAAAAGATGAAGACAACCAAGAATATTCATAAGAGACGAGTATTTGGCATTTAAGTGCCAATGATAAATAAATAGACAAATTTGGTTTCCTGACAAATTGGTTTTGATATCATAAAACTGTAGAAATTGATGACTACAGACAATATTTCTATTGTTAGCAAACCCTTGAGACAAATTGCAAAGACCAATTTCAACATATAATTTGCAACTGGTGGTGTCATCCCAATAAGTGTCATTCTAGCATGAACTACCCTGACCAACCCACAAAAAACATTAACCTGGCAAATTTTACAACATAACTACATAGTAACTCGTTATCAATTTTTGCATCTATCATCAGACCCTTCACTGGCATTACCAAAGGTACTAAGGTAGAAAACTAAAAATTATAAAGTCTGCGTCACCTGCACTTGCTCTGTAGCTCAACCGTTTTGCACCTTCATCAATCAGATTCTTATCATCACTTCATTACACATAAAATATGAGTAAGAAACCAGACCACCAATACCACAAAGTTACCTTAATCATCTTTTCACATTATGATTCAAGTGCATAATTTTCACAGCCATCTATGACATCGTTGGTATTATCATCTATTACAATTTAATCCAGCTCAATAGCTCACACTAGTCACAAGAGCTATCCCATCAACATGCAGAAGTTGACTCGTTTTACTAAAATGTTTGCCAACAGAAAAAAGTTGTCACATGCTCCTTCATAGAAACGCCATTTCCAGTGAAAACAAATATTGAATAGAATGTGTCGCATTATCGGATGCAGTAATTTGTCTTTGATTCAACGATATAAGTTCAACGGAATTCTATACGCAAATCTTCCAGTTTATATAATTGAAATGTTGAGCAGTCAAGTACAAAATAATAATATCCTTTAACACATCTATCGATTGCTCCCCTCTTCAAGACTTTTTTCCAAGTTTACAACGTCACCCAAATGGTAGTTTAGAATATGGTAAGCCCCTCTCTATTATCTTCACACTAACTAAGAGTTAGGTCAATAGTCGTACTTAGAACTTTGTGAAATCATTCATGGCGCTTCATAGACACCACGTTTTGATGAGAAAAGGTTTATATGATGATAACTAAAATCATGACTAGTTCAACATTGATGTGTCCGCAATAAACATAATAGCTTGTAATACATTTATGGTGTCGCAGAGAAGTTTATACAACAGTGGGCAATCACATTCCTTTATGAGCAATTATAATATTAATTGTTGTTAGCGATATCAATCTCAACTAGCAAAACCAAGGAAAAAAATATTTTAGAAAAAATAACAAAGAAATCAATGATCAAGTACCTCAAAGCCATGGATGCAAGCCATAATTTCCAGAGAAGGAATCCTCTATAAAAACATATAATCCGCTATGTATGATCCTTCTATATCCGATAAAATTGAGCGAGAGAAGGAAAATAAAACAAAAAGGAAGGAAAAAAACTCTAGAACCCAAATAATCTCCAAAGATCCTAATTCTTAAAAATAATCCCTTAACTTTTATCAAGATCATCAAAAACAATCTAAAGGAAAATTATTAAAAGTACAAAGAAAGAAAGCCCAAATCGGATTGAGAAACGTACACCCTAAACAACTAGAAAAGAAAAGGGGGAAATTTACTAAAAACAGTAAGAAGTAAGCAATCATCATGAGCCCCCCATCAATGGATACAAAAACCCATTTCAGGGGTCTCCACAACTGATCACATTTGGGTCGAATTCGTACTAAAATTAGCAGAAAATCACAAAATAAAGGAGAAACGAGAGAGAAAGAGAGTGGACCTGAGAGAAGCTGCGGCTGTCCTAAATCTTTGCCTTTTATTTTTGATTTACTTTTTTTTAATTATTTTCCTGATTTCTCTTTTAATCCCGATTGAGAGAGGATCCGAGAAAATCGAGACACGAAGACGGTAACTCAGAGGGAGAGAGAATGAACAGCAAATGGAGAGAGAGATTTTATATCAATCGCTTTTTGGAAAAAGACAACTACGCTTTTAGTTGGTGGAGCTTTGAGAGCGATGAAAAAGAGTTGTGTCCTGAAAATTTCTTGCTTGTTGGCCTTTGTATGTTGCTTTTATTAAATACCAATATATTGCACGGACGATGCACGTGTATATATATTACAAATAGTGTATAGAAAAATAAATTGACATGTATACATTTATACATCTTGACCAGCAACTAAAATGGGTCACAAATATTTGGGATGCTGGGTTCTTGACAAATTGTGCTTCCCTAAATTCAAATCATCAAGAAAATATTTGGATGTAACAAGACATGTAATACAAATAGTTAGGATGTAGGGTGTTTGGCAAATTTTTCCCCGAGGCATTAATAATCTTGGTAGGCCGACTTGTGAGAGAGGGTGCTGTGTAAAAAGAAAATTCCTTTTTTCTAGGAGCATCGACACTGTGAGGAAGGGGGTTGAGGTGTCAACTTGAAGATTAATAAAAGGTTGAGAGAACTTTTGTGAATTTTTTCAAAAAAAATGAGGAAAAGACACATGGTTATGTCTTATTCGGCTTGTGTTTGGATTATAATAGTAGAGATTTACTTATAAGAATTTGTCGGCATTCGAGGGCCAAAATCCATTTCTCAGTCGATTTTTTATGGTCAGTAGTGATCGGCATGTTTTAAAAAATACAAATTAAAGGTTTACCGGTATTAGAGCATTTTCATCGCTAAAACCAATGGTTGAGCTATATCAAAGTCACTTCCCCTCTTGGCAGAGTGCAGGGTTCAAACCCTAGGACCACAGGAGGGGAAGTGGCCATAAATTAATGCTTTTAAGGTAAATTCGTGGGTCCCTTAGGTGTGTGTGTCACGCCCCGCTTCCCAAAATACGGAATACGAGGGGTGATAAGGCCAGCCATGCTCCTACAGTCGAGAAAATATCATGCCATAATCACATTTCTGCTTCTAGCATTACGTGATAATCGGTAATAACGGCAAGATATTTACAGCAGCGCCTCCTAATCAATGCACAGGTGTCACGACCCGAAAGAGCACGTGACTGGCCCTCGAACCATATGAAATCTATAGGACTCCATCTGATCCAAGTAAGCCAAAGCCCAGAAATCTAAAACCATTTTAAGAGTAAGTGAAGAAAACTGGTTTAAAGAAGTGAAGGAAAATATGTTTGAAGTCGAGGTTTTTAAATAACTAAGCCGAAGGTGCATTTTTAAAAGGTAAAGTCTTTTCTAAAAATTTCGGCAGAGTTTCTTTTGTAAATACTGGCCCCGAACGGGATACAACAAGCATAACATATATACAATGATAAAAGGCATTCCCAAGCGGGAGCTAGCTCTTCGTCAATTGACGGTCACAACCACACATGCAATATAATATACAACGCCGAAAGGCGAGGATCGATCCAAAAGAAACACAGTAAGCATGAAAACCGCAATACTACTAAGCGCGACTCTAAGGCCAAATAAAACATCACTAAAGTCTGAGTCTGAAACAATAAACAAATTTGGTTGATGGAAATTCTAGATACAAAGAATAATATAAGTACAATGGTGGTTTTGATGCAAAAGGAACCACCTACCAAATGCAATTCACCCGCAAGGAAGCAATGTGCCAGAAATGCCGCAAAGGAACCTGTACGGCAAAACCTGCAAGAACTGTGGCACAACGGGGGTGAGTTGCCAACTCGTGAATAGAGAATAACTACAAGCAGAAACCGAACGCAAGACATAATCCTAGGTCAAAACGATCAGTACAAAATCCTCAATATAAAACATGCAGCCTATAACAAGGCTAGGGTAAATATCTAACCCGAGTGTAATCTCCTGTGCCTGTGTCAGTGCCTCAGGTAGCAATATAACATAAGAATGAGGTATGAATGCATGAGAACATAATACATGTAAATGAAGAAACTGTTTTCATACTTTAGTGAGATTTCCTTTGTATTTTTAAAATGAGGTATCATAATGAAATCAGCATAAAACAGTGCCTAACATCGGCACAAAACGTAATCCAAATATCCCGATATCTCTGTATCCCAATCAAAAAATCTAGGGCGCCGTCAGTCCAGACCGGCCCCTACCATCAATCTCAAGACCACGACGGTATCCTCCGGATATCCGACGCGTCAGGTAAAATCACCGGTCGGTAGTGCTCCCCTGCCAGGCTCAACGTCATCACCACATTCATCTTGCCCCGGGGTACCGCACCGGGTCCACCATGTACCCGAAACAGTTCATCCGTCTCCTCGAATCGGGTTTCCAAATCCATCAGCAAACTCATGGTGGACGACTCATACATCATGAGAAAACCGCACTTTTTATTTTAAAAAAGAGAAAATGTTTATCTGTGTTTTTGCGGTTTTCCTCCAAATCCAGAAAATCTCACGGAAATCCAAATCCAAAACCTCAGTAACACGTAAAATAGTGAATATATGCATGAGAATCCATGAATGCGGCATAACAATGAATATCAGTATGCATGAAGTAGCAGGTAATAACTACAATGTCTAAACTATTAGCTAATAGGTTATGTCAAGCAATAGTATTTTCTAAGGTGTACGTGACATGGCAATTACCGATGAAGATGTGTGTGAGCCGGCAAGTAAGTGTACGTGGTACATACGCAACATCGGTAATGGTGCTGGTGTCCTAACAGCATGATATCAATAATGGAGTATGAAACATAATATAAGAATGCGATGCAAAGCGAACCACAAAAAAAGTGGGAGCTGAATCTAGACGCAACTATAACTAATCTGCATTAATCTAATATAAGTCCTACAAATGGTGCCTTTTGAAATATCACGAATCATGGGGTTTTGAAAATAGGGGCTACGGTGTTTTTATGAAAAGATACGCCTTTTGAAATGTCCGTAGATCCCTTGACCTGTCTTTTAAAATACCCACGACCCGCTAGTTTTGAAATAGGTAGGAGTTTAATCTATTCTAACAACTACACTAAACTATACAGCTGAACTAACAAGCTGAGCTACAGGTAAGGAAACCGCCTAACATCTGAGTCGATATATATATAGATATAATAGTCGGTGATTCCGCCTCAATAGTATCGCGTACGATACAGTATATCATATGACATCCTCAAGTCATGAGTGCGGATCTATCATCAATGTAAAGCTCATACGGTAAATCGTCGTACGGCATCCCAATAGCTGGGTACGGGTCAATATCACACTATCTCATCACACTTCAGGCATCACTATCAACATATCATATAATCTGGGGTACTATTCTATGTCTAGTATAAATCGATACCATCAATAAAGTTTGCATGCGGGGGTAAACACACATCCCAAGCCCGCAAGAATCACATTTCGTATCCCAAATACGAATCATATCACATCACCGATCTCGCGGCACAAAGCCCAATTTCATTGACTCATCTCCAAAGTCATCCAATATCATCAACACAGTGCCAGTATAAGTAATATGCAAGGGTGTGCGTGTAGGTGTAATTCTATTCTAGGGTTCGCGACTATGAACTACACTAGTCACTTCTAACCCTACACTATCCATAATACACCTAACTATCATATATAATAACAACTACGGACTGCGGGGGTGCTATACGCCATCCACCCGACTTCCCCCAGTAGATATAATCTACTCACCTAGCGTCTTCATTTGTGGACGTCGCCACGCGCTTGCTTGTCGTCCCGAAGTCTTCATAGGGTACCTACACATCAAAATATCGTATATGCGCATTAAAACCAAATCAAAGCTAAAACGGCACATGAAATCCAAAATGATACGATAAGAGGTCTATAGGTTAAAACCCATGGCACGCCTTCAAAACCATCAACACATCCTCTATATCGTCGTATAAACGCCAAATAGTCGAGGCAAAACACAATCCACAATTGCAGAATTAAAAATACGGAATACGGAAACATGAATCTAAAACAGCAACTTAGGAAATATGTCCCAGATTTTACCCTAGGTCACTTTATATAAATCTATATATACCAAGGGTCTAACATGAACATGTAGGAGCTACAGAACCAATACGAGCCAAAATGGTGGGACCCAGGCCGCAATTTGCGGCCAATGGGGATAAATTGGCGGTCGGGAAGAAGAAGTGGGAGCTGGGGTCTTGGGGTTAGCTTCCTGGGTGCCTGCACGTGTCACTGTCCAATCAATTTTAATTTAGGGTGTCTCGGGTGATAGCAGATTCAATATACCCTTCACAGATTTCATAAATTCCCCGATATCGGTTTCTAAAATCCGTATTATGGTTTAAGCTTCAGGTTTTGGATTTCCAATTCATACACTAGGGTGATGGTATAACCTCTACTGACCTCAATTCCATATTACAACCCATAAATCATCACAACCCTAACTAGGTTATCCACAAGTCCACAATATCACACAATATCGATTCGATCTTAATATGAGGGTAAAGGAAATGCATAAACTAAGTTTAAGGTCCAGAAAATACCTCATTTGGCAACTCAAGAATTTTCTTGAGTTGCCCCTAGTGGCCAAAATCATTGCTTCTTTAGCACCAAGTGTAGATCTAGGGATTGTGCACACATTTAATGAAATGGAGATTGTGTTTTGGGGTTGTTTTAGAGGTGTTTTGGAGCTTGAAGAGGGGAGGGAAAGGAGGTGCAGGAGCAGCAGCAGGAGAAGGGAGAAGAGGGAGGGAAATGAGGGGAGAAATGGTTAAGTCCTTAGTCAATGAAGCCCATACCTCTCTCTCTCTCACCAACTACCCATTTCTTTATTCTTTTCCTTTTCTTTTTCCTTTTAAAACCCTTCTCACTCAAATAGTAAACCCAAATGAAAAGCATGACAAGAAAATGCACAAATGTGAAAAAGTGATATGTGCATGTGTTGCACAAAAAGCTAAAAACCGATTAGCGATTTTTAATCGCGATTAGCACTAAATTAGTGTCAAATTAATCACAAAAACTTTAAAATGTCATAATTCTCTAATTTACCCTATTTTAGAATTTTCCAAAATTTTCCAAAATTTTTCCCCATTTATTTATATTTAATAATTCCAAAATATTAAAATATTCAATAAAATAATATTAAATTATAAAAATTCCCAAAATTAACATTTTATCTTTTTTGAAATGTTACAACAGGTAATGAGAAATGCTGTCGCTAATTCTATCAAAGCAGATAGGAGATATACCAGATATAGATCAAGGGAAAGATAGCGTTGGCGTCGCCGATCTAGATGTCCGCAATATTCTTGAGGCACAGCAGATCCTGATCCGAGCTAAGTCCACTTCTCACTCTGAGCATGCATACTCAGGTCGTCAGAGCGACACAATAGCAATATATATAAATACATATATAAACACGTGCAACGATGATGAACATGAAACAGTAAACATGGAGTGATGACATGAGTATGAAGTAATCGGTACAGGTAACGATAAAGCAAGTGTATCAGATCAGTGGTCAATGCAATGTTCATATCACTAAACCTATCAGTCTCTAAGCCTCAATGTCCAAGTCACTAAACCTATCGTCAGTCCAAGTGTGAGCGTCAACCACTGCAGGAGTATCCCCAACCCAAGGGTAGGCCCTAAGGGCAAGGGAACACGGGCCCGAATTACACTCGGTAATAATCAGTAATGTCAGCCATACGACTCCCGAAATAGTTGTATATGCCGGCAGTGGGACTCCCGAGATTCCGTTGATCGAACTCACACTCAAACTATCCCACACCCGCGGTCTACATCAAACACCGATCATGAACCTAAATACTAGTCGCTCCATGACAAGTCTACTCAAGAGCTGGAGACAGGATCTCCATCATATATGGCTCGATTGGTATTCAAGATAAATGGACAGTACTCGATGTCTTACCTATGACACTAATATACGTGCTTCCATAACCGTCCCATTCCAGTTATAGTTACACTTATATATATGTCCCATAGGCGTCGACAATGCAATAATTTAACTGTTTCCGCTGATTGTGTACAAGTACGTGTCACTTCACTTATTCATCTATGTTTTAACACTAACGTACTTGCCACAATTCAATCACTAATATTTATTACTGGGTAATGTAACACGGTCACTAGGTTATCAATGTTTATGACCACTATTCAAATGAGGATATAACCGCTACATGATATGATGAGAATGCAATTAATTATAATACGAATAAAATATAGCAGCCAGTGCCATACCACCCGCAAAATTTACTATAAATCACACGTGTAGAATTAAGCAAAACATTATAAAAGGGGTAAGCAATATGTTTAATTATCTGTCAATCAAAATTGGTTTCGCGTCAATCGGATTTCAGGTTCGCTAGTTATGGTCATTTCATTTTAAGTGTTTACTGCTGGAAATCCCATTTTCTGAACTGGAAGTCCGTTTCGTAACACGTTTTACTCCTAGTTGGGAGCATAATTAGGCGACGCTGCAGTTAGATAGTATTTAGATTTATCTGTTATGTTTCCATAAAATCAGACAGATTAATAATAGCTTTTCTGTACTAGAAGTTATGCCCTGTTTAATATGAATGGGGTAAGAAATGTCGCTGCAGAAACTGCAGAACACGTCGATATTCTAAAATACAAACTAAATGTCAAACGACTGTGAAACTGCACGAGACTAGATTCATGTGTTAGATAACTAAATTATCTACGCTTCTATATGGGGCTCCATGCATTTTCAGTTTTATGTAGGGATGTGCAGATATTTAAATTCAGGTACCCTCGAGGAATGCTGCCCCGGACTGCAGTCTAAAGTCGCATTCCCGGTCAATTCTCGTTACAGTAATATATATATCAATATCAAAAATAAACTATAGATGGTTCTAGATTATCGATTCGGCTTCGATATGAGCCGTAGAACATTACATTCTAATCAATATTTAATTTACAACGACTTTTAATAAGGCAACATGCGTGGTAAGATTTCAAATTTGACGTAGCTAGACGGAGGTATCATTTCATAGTGATGAAATCAATATTTTCATCTCCAATTCTTACAAGTTATATATCATCATTAAAGGGATTCATGGGCCATAAATTCCGCCATTTTAAACAAGTTTCATTTTAGGTTTTGCATCAAGAAGTTAGCACAACATATCAAGGATTTTCGGGATCTTATTCAATCTAGCCGACTCGAATATGATATCGATCCCTATAGCCTCTACACCTTTAACACTTGATTATAAACTCAGTCCCAATCATTCACGTATAAAAATCCAAGCACTACGGCATCGTTGTAATACGAACGATCATTTACCACCATTATATAAATATATATATATATATATATATATATATATATATAGTTTAAATAAACACTTAGCCCTAATTAGTATAATATTAGCATGTAAGATAAAGTGAAAGGTTCACTTGCCTTCAGTCGCTTGATATAGAAGCGACACCGCTTGCGGACTTCGTCTCGACACACGAGGCGATATGATGCTGGACACGTGTGCGACGCGGATGCGATACGATAGTGGGCGCGGTCTTGACTCGGTGCGAGGTGCGGGTGTGGCACGGCACGAGCACTGGATCGGGTACTGTGTGGCGTGGGCTGGCACGACGTGGAGTGGGTACGGGACGCGACACGTCTGGGTACGCGGTGGCACGGAGGCCGGCACGGTGTGGCACGGACACGACACGGCTTGGGTTCGGCACAGCTAGCGATGGCACGGCAGTGATGGGGCTGAGGTAAAAGGCTTGGGAGCTCGGGGATGGAGGCGGTGATGAGGGTGTGAGGTCGTCGGGGTCGGAGCTCCGGCGAGGTGGGGGTGTGCAGGCGGGGTTCTGGGGTTGCAAGGGCTAGGGAGATGGGTGTGCAGGGAAAAGGAGAGGGGAGGAGAGAGGTGGTGGCGAGGGCGTGAGGTGTAGGGTTCCGCAGCACTGCCACTGGATTTCGGGAGGCATCGACCATGCCGTTTTCAAATTTTTGGCATGCTAAAGAACCCTAACCTAGAATCTTAACTAAAGAATTAGACGAAACTAGCATGTAAACATCTTTATATCTAAGTGAATAAGGAATACAACCTTTGTAGACCGGTCCTTCACTTCAATAGCTCCGTGTAGTAGTCCCTTCGCTCCAAGTAGTGAACTTCCAGACTCTAGAAAGACTCCACAAGATGAAAGGAACAAGCTTGCTTGAAGTCTTCAAGGCCGAAGATGATCTACGTCGAGAAGACACTAACTAAAGATACCTCTTCACTAATTGTGAAGCAAACAACCTAAACTAAATGGCTAATCTAGTGCAGGTTGATGAAGTAGGAATTTTGCTCACTTTAGAAATATTTTTCTCACTCATTTTTTTCACCTCCCAAAAGCTAGAGAGCTTGAGGAAGGAGATGAAGAAAAACAACCATGGAAAAAACTAAGTGTAGAATGGCAACCATGGGTGAGTTAATATCATATACTAACACTTGTAGAGACTAAACCATGGCTAATCATAATGGTTGGGTTAATAAATATCTTAAGTAAAACAAAATTAGTGAACTTAGTCAATGGTTCCACAAGTTTCAACCATGTGAGTAATTTCCAACTAATTTATGATTTACTTCAAATAATAAAACCCTACATTATGTTAAGCATGGTGTAAGTCTCATACATCCATGTTGCATGTAGCAACAAGCATGACACAATAATATATATCACATATATATTAAGTGTACATACAAGTGAGAAAAAGAAATGCTTAAGTGAGCTAAT
Organism: Agapanthus africanus; assembly: GCA_030015575.1. NCBI lineage: Eukaryota > Viridiplantae > Streptophyta > Magnoliopsida > Asparagales > Amaryllidaceae > Agapanthus > Agapanthus africanus. The sequence continues at coordinate 275,383,821 of JASDDO010000012.1, forward strand.
ATTAGTTAATCTAAATTAATATATCAAATATATAATTATACATTAAATTATTAAATCAACACTTGATTTAATAATCCGGCTATATTACATATAACCGACTAATATCATATATATCGATTTATCGAATAAACACTTAATCCGATAACCCGGCTATATCACATATAACCGACCGATATCACATATCGCGAGAATAGGATACGGAATCAGATACGTGTATTAATCTCGGTCCCGCACATATCACATATGTGCTCCTACTTCGTTTCGCTTGAGCCAGGAAACCTCCGTGTAGGACTCTAAAGACTCGTCAATACGCCGGCAGTAGGTGATGATCATATCAAACACCCACAAGCCGTCAGTGGTACTAGCTGGACATAATGGCTACCCGGGTATTGAGCGATTAGAAGATCAACAAGCAAGCCTGCTCATACTCCTGCGAATCCAATAAGTAACACTACCGTACAGTCCGGTCTCTTCGTCAGATATGTCGCATATTTCAGCCTGGGGGTGGTAAACGTCAGACCCCAATAGCCTGATAAGTCATGCCGACAATGTTAGTTATATGTATGCCCTAGAGGCCATTACTGTACAGAGGATGTATATTGTAGTGGATGCTGGGACATATATAGGTAGGACTTTCTTGCTCGACATGATAGTGCGCTATCTGGTTGCTCTTTATCTTAACATGTATACTTTCTGTCTCTCTCTGATTACATGTTGATAAAGCCCTTAGGATGTGTACTCGACTTCCAGGACTATGATGAAGATCATACTAGTGGGGCCTGGGTTGTCAATGAGTACATCCTTCGTTGTTCCTAGTCGTGGGAATATCGAGACGGGGCATCGATATTCCAGAGTAGACTAGCGTATATCTTCTCGACCCATGTGATGGGCGATGGATGATCCCATATCCATTGGTGTTTGACATCAGAGATGGTATGCGGGTGCTCAGTAGAGACTGGGTACACTGAACGGACTCGCCGAGAACTCCCAGATGGTATTATACCTCACGTCAGATGGCAGTTCTCTGGTGACACTGGTACAACTTAGTCTGTTGACCCGAGATCGTCATAGAGTCTTGTGTGTCTCCCACTGTGCTTTGATTTCCACCCTACCACGGCTCTACTGAGTCGTGCAAACAGGTGGTTTTTGGGTACAGTCCCGATTCACATGGAGGCAATGAGCGATAGGAGGGGATTCGTCTCTCCCGGTATTGGGGGTGGATGTTGCGCTATGCTCGACTGGCCATAACAGGAAATCCCTGGCCAGGGTTGCAGTGATATACTGGTAAGAGTTATCAGTAGTTTCACGAATGTTATGGACCTTACGTCGGCATGACTTATCAAGCTACTGGGGTCTGACGTTTACCACCCCTAGGCGAGATATGCGACATATCAGACGAACAGACCGGACTGTACGGTAAGTGTTACTGGTTGGATTCACAGGAGTGTGAACGGGCTTGCTCGTCGATCTTCTGATCGCTCAATACCCGGGTGGCCGTTACGTTTAGCAGACCGCTTGCGGCTTGTGGGTGTTTGATATGATTATCATCTGCTGCCGGCGTATTGACGAGTCTTTAGAGTCCTACACAGAGGTTTCCTGGCTCAAGCGAAACGAAATAGGAGCGCATATGAGATATGTGCGGGACCGAGAATAATGCGTGTATGTGATACCGCACTCTATTCTCGCGATGAATGTATCGATTGGTTGTATGCGATATAACCTAGTTATCGAATCAAGGATTGATTCGATAAGCCGATACATTGGATATTAGTCGGTTATATGCGATATGACCGGATCGTTAAATCAAGTATTGATTTAATGATTTAATGCATAATTATATATTTGATATATTACTTTGCATTAACTAGTATCGGTTCACTTTAAATGGATTTTCTCACTTGAAATGCACATTGTATATATGATATATTTTAGTGCACAAGATTGTATCATGTTTGATGATACATGCTCACTTGGGTTTGTGTAAAGAATTAAACCATGGTTATATGAGTAGTTAGGGTTTTGTTTACTTACTTATTTATTTATTTATTTATTTTGGAAAAGAGAAAATGGTGGCTTTCTTTGTTCTTTGCTTGAAGCTTCTTGAAGCTTCAAAGCATCTTTGACTAAGTGACCATTTTGTCTTCATCTCCTAAACCTAACCATTCAACTAACCCTAGTCCATTCTCTACACTTAACCAAGGTTGGATTATGATAAGAATGAATGGGATTTTCTTTTTAAGATAATCTTTTTTTTTATTCTATCATATTCTTTCTTCATCTTCTTCTTCTTCAAGAAGAAAAGCTTGCCTTCATCAATGGCAACTTGAGCAAAAGAGTGAGAAATCCAATTCTAAAGTGAACCCACCTCCTATTTCTTCATCCTCTACCTCTTGCAAAGTAGTATAGGGTGTTTTCTTCACAAGTTTCATGACTTGGTGAAGTTGGAGTTTGATCTTGAGTTGCCTCGACGTAGATCATCTTCGGCATCGAAGCCGACGACCTAGCCCGCCCATTTCTCCGATGAAGCCGATGCTAGAGTCCGGGATTCGATTTGGACAGCGGAGGGACGTCATCACGGAGCCTAGGAGGTGGAGGACCGGATCTACAAAGGTTGTAGCCCCTTTCCTTTAGCTATAATTCGTTTATTTGCATCGCATCGCCTATATATCTAGTTAACGATCCGTATTAGGGTTTCTCGGCACTTGTAAAATTTTAATTGGCCATGTTTGATCACTTGTGAGACCTCATTAGTGTGCCTAGGAACCCTACAGATGAGAGGCCCATAACGGTTCGAGAAACAACTGATAATACTTACCAGTAAATCTCAGCAACCCTGGTCAGGGATTTCCTGTTATGGCCAATCGAGCATAGCGCAACATCAACCCCCAATACCGGGAGAGAAGAAATCCTCTCCTATCGCTCATTGCCTCCATGTGACTCGGGACTGTACCCAAAAACCACCGTTTTGCACGTTCTCTTGAACGTGGTAAGGTAGAAATTAAAGCACAGTGGGAATGACACAAGACTCTATGACGATCTCGGGTCGACAGACTAACCTATACCAGTGTCACCAGAGAACTGCTATCTGACGATAGGTATAATACCATCTAGGAGTTCTCGGCGAGTCCGTCCAGTGTACCCAGTCTCCACTGAGCACCCGTATACCATCTCTGATGTCAAACACCAATGGATATGGGATCATCCATCGCCCATCATATGGGTCGAGAAGCGTATACGCTAGTCTACTCTGGAATATCGATGCCCCGTCTCGATACTCCCACGACTAGGAACAATTGAAGGATGTGCTTACTGATTACCTCTGCCCCACTAGTATGATCTGCATCATAATCCTGGTAGTCAAGTACTCATCTTAAGGGCTTTACCAACATGTAATAAAGAGACAATAAGTGTACATGTTAAGATAAAGAGCAACCAGATAGCATACTATCATGTCGAGCAAGAAAGTCCTCCCTATATATGTCCAAGCATCCACTATAATATACATCACATGTATAATAATGGCCTCTAGGGCATACATATAACTAACATGAGGGAGACGTCGGCGGCGACGCAGCGATGGCGACGAAGTCGGGTTCCGGCGGTGATGGGTTTTTGGAGATCGGGGATAGGTTCTCGTCGGGAGTTTGCAATGGCTGAGAGAGGGAGAAGAGAGAGGTGAAGTGAGATAGTGGAGGTGAGAACGAAGGCGTCGGCGGTGGTGGCGACGGCGACGACGAGACGAGGGCAGGCGATGGGGCGATGCAGGGGGCGGTGAGGTCGAGGAGGAACGGGAGGTGCAGTTGGAGGTGGTGTTGTGTATAAGTCCACGTTACCCACCCCGGTGCTTACGGGGAGGCGGAATAGGTAAAAAACAATTTTTTAACACAAGGTAACATGGACTAAAAACTTGAGGATCTTTGCCAAACCATTGCTAACATACTACAAGAGGTTCTATCTACTATGCTCAAGAGATTATACCTCACGAACCAAGTCCTTCGGGTCTTCTCTCCGCTTTCCTCCTCGTCCATGCAAGCTCCAAGGATCGATCCGGATCTTGGTCACCTCCGCGGCCTCCTTAAGTCGAAGACGATCCACCCGAGAGGTTGTAATCCGAGCTCCACCTCAAGCCGAGGTAACTAGGGCAACAAGTATGCTGCTCTTGATGTCCTAGGTGATGTAGAATATGATGGTGGATTTATTTGTCTATTTAAATCTTAATTATCTCAACACATGAGAACTAAAGGATTTCTTAGTGAGGAGGAGGAAGAAGAACAAAACATGAGAGCTCAAGTGAAGAGAGAGAATGCCCAAGAGATAATGAACCATATATCAAATAATTACTAATCTCTTATCATGATAAAGTTGATGGTTACATTGATTTGACCATTATCATCACAAATCAAATCCAAAGCCAAAAGCAAAAGAAGAGTCTAGAGCTCAAGAGAAAGATCCAAGTCAACAATGGTCAACTAGGTCAAAATGTCAAGCATGGTCAAATGGTCAAAGCAATTAGCCATAACACAATTATCATTAAAAGGATTAGTAAATATTTTCCTCACCTCATAATGGTTTTGACCAAACCAACGGTCAAAACCCTAATGAGGCACCTCCTTCTTCTTCGCTCCTCACAACCATGCATACACACCTGCATCCGCATTCCGTAGAATACGAATACACAGAAGACAAAACTAATCCATCCATACAATACTAGGATCCGGCTTAAACCAAAGCCCACTAGCATTGTCTGCCCAAACAGCATACGTGCACAAGTGCACGCAAGTGATCGTAGCCCTGCCGTAAAACCATACGACATCTACACCTTTCGCCCAGTGCAGGGAAACTCTCTGTGTGGGACTCTAAAGACTCGACACTACGCTGGCAGTGGGTTTAACCACAGACCGCAAGCGGCACTAGCTGTACGTAACGGTCCCCAGGTAGATGCCGATAAGAAGGCCGATAAGGTAAACCCATCCGAACTCCTACTGAGCCTGAATGTGACAATCTCCGTACAGTCCGGTCTGTTCGTCTACGAGTATCGCATGGCGGGCCTAGGGGGGCGGTAAACGTCAGACCCCTAAAAGCGGTACAAGTCGTGTCGGAGTGTAGCCCAGAACACCCTAAGAAACTACTGGAAACACTACCAGTAATTCTCACTTGCCCTGGCCAGGGACTTTGTGTAATGGCTCTCCTAGACACAGCGCGATATCAACCCCCAATACCGGGAGAGACGAATCCTATCTAACCGCTACTACCTCCAAGTGCTTCGGGACTGCACCCAACTACTACCTGTTTGCACGACTCCTTTGAGCCGTGGTAGGGTAGTAATCAAAGTACAGTGGGAACACACTCGAGGCGAAGTAGCAGTGTCAAGTCGACGGACTAAGCTGTACTCCTGTCACCTGGGAACTGTTATCTGACGATAGGTATAGTACCAACCAACAGTTCCCGACGAGTCATATCCAGTGTACTCGTAACCTAACGAGCACCCGCATACTATCTTCAGTACGACGTACTGATGGCTGTGGGACAGACCATCTCCCCTGCTGGGATGAGAAGCACATACGCTAGTCTACTCCGGAGTATCGATGCCCCGTCTCGATAATCCTACGACTAGGGACCTATATAAGGATGTGCTTGTAGATTACCCAGCCCCCACAAGTGTGACTGCCATCACAACGTTGGTAATCAAGCAAAGATCCTAAGGGCTCCACTAATATGTATAAGTGATATGCTAAAAGAAACACATGCACATATTAAAGTAGAAACAAACCAAGTAGCATACTACCATTTTGAGCAAGATTGTCTATACAACTGTGAATATCCCAAGCTTCCATTAAGTAATATACATACTAGTATGATACAGTAATGGCCTCTAGGGCATACACACTAACATTGTGGGGATCAGGGACTCGTCGGTGGTGAGGTTGAGTGCTCGGTGGTAGCTGTTGAGAGGAGAGAGAGGACTGAAAGAGAGAGTTTGAAAGGGGGGAGAGAGAGAGAAAGAGAAATTGGGTTGATGAGGGAGTGGCCGAGATCAAGCAGGTGGGTGCAAGGATCTCGGAGGCGACGTTGGGAGTGCTCGGTCGTGGGCAGTTGCGATCGTGGAGGGGGGAGAAAATGCGTCTCGCGGAGACATCGGCGAGGGGCGAGAGAGGGGAGCGAATCTCGGGGATGGAAGTTAGGGCGAGATCGAGGTCTTGGGTTGTTGAGGGGAGCGGGTCTTGGGGAGGCGGTTGGAGGCTCGGTCATGAGCGCAGGGAACGGAGAAGAGGAGACGTGGGTTGAGGGAGGTGAGGAAAAGAAGAAGAGAAGGAAGAGAAATAGAGTGGGAAAAAGAGGAGAGAGAGGGAAAGGGATCAGGTCAGGTCAGGGTGTTTGGGTTAGGGAGTGGGCCACTGGGCCGGGTTTCGGTTTGGGGTAGGGTTTTAAATAGGTATTTTAAAGGGATTAGTAATTTTTATCAGAAAAATATAGGGAAATATTTAAATAGAAACAAAAATAGGGAAAATATTTATTTAAAATACGGAAAGTATTTTCAACGGAATTGGGTATTACATCATACCCCTCTTAAATAAAATTTCGTCCTCGAAATTAAAATAAACGATAAGCTGTAAAATGCCACACGAAAAGCAGCAAAAGCCCAAAACTACTATATAGCGATTTACGTAAAAGCAATAGATGAAAACTGAATATTTTTATATATAAGAAAATGCGCAGCTAAAAGAATAGTCGTAAGTAAGCACAAGGCATAACTGTTCGTAGTAACAAACTATATATATACAATATATACATTTATAATGGAAGATATAATAACATCGATAAACAATAGTGAAGGATTTGTCGATACGACAAAAATATTTTAGTAAAAATATCGATCAAACAATTTAAAACAACTTGAGAAAACCCATATGGTGAAATACAAGAGAAAATAAAACAAGACAGTATGTGCGATATACGTTTGCACTATTGAAAATGTGAAGAATAGTAAAGCAATTAGAATAAGTAAAACAGAAGTAGTTAATAACACAAAAAATTTCGATAAACACAAAATAAATAAAACTAAATTTCGAATAACAAACATCACAGAATGTAATTACAACAATAAGAAATAGCACTAATAATGTATAAGGGACTAGCCAGGGCAGGGATTTTAGTAAAGTATGGCCTAATCGAAAAGAAGTCGGGAATGCGGTGCTTTAATTAGAAGGTTGAAGAGACTGGGGTCAGGTTACTACAAGGTTCAAGGATGAAGAAAGAGTAATGAATCTCAGGAGGGAAAGGAATTATTGTGGAGGGGAAACAGTCAATGCATCATGCGGATCAATACTCAAAAGATTTGCGTACTCAGAAACTTTATTATTATATATATATATATATATATTTTTAGAAAAAATTTAAACAAAGCATACTCGAAAGATAAAAGTGGCCCTAAGCTATACATAGATTTATTTAGCCAGAATGAAACAAAGATAAGTCGCATCAGTCGCGATCGTGGAAGTTCAACAGGTTGCGTTAAGCTCTCGCGCTAAGATAGGGGCGTCCATTCTCATAGCGTCTCGTAGGGATCGCCACTGGAGGTTCTTCCGCCTCGAATTCCTCCTCACTCGAGATTTCGTCCTCCGACTCTCCCTCGGCTGGGGCCTCGTTTTCGGGCTCTTCCCCCATGGGGTTTTCTTCTCCTGGTCCTTCTTCCTCGGCGGGAGCTTCTTCATCGGGGTCCTCTTCCACGTGATTTACCTCTTCTGGATCTTCTTCCACTGGATCCTCTCCAGGATCTTCCTCTTCTGGATTCTCTTCTACTGGGTTTTCTTTCACTGGGTCCTCCTCAGGATCTTCCTCTTCTGGATTTTCTTCCACCGGGTCCTCCTCAGGATCTTCCTCCATCGGGTCTTCTTCGGGGTCCTCTTCTTCCTCGTCAGAGTCACTGATCATGTCGACTTCTAGAGCTGCGACTGCGACTTCCACGTCCTCGGGATTGCTGTTGACGAAAATAACCTGTGGGCCATCGATCTCGTCATCTGAACTCACCGGCATGCAGTCTAAGGAAACTCAAGACCGAGTGACCTCATCGAGAGGCGGCGCTGCTCCAGGGTTGGCCATGGCCTGAAAGGGAGAGTCGTGATCAGATAATGGAACACACAAGGAAAATAACTAAAGGTGTGGAGTACATGGAAAACATACGGCAGGTAAAGAATGAAAAATCAAAATTTTGAATAATGATGCAGTAAGTAGTATAAGGAAGTGAGTGTGTCACGACCCGAAAATATTAACTCGTGACCGGCACCTAAATCACGCAACGTCTACAGGCATAACGTAATTCAAGTAAGCCGAAGCCCAGAAATCTAAACATTTTTAAGAAAATAAAAGAGGTGAAGTTTTGAAATAAAAGTATGATGAAAATCAAACGTTTTCTTAAATGCATAATTAATGGAACATGAAAAGTGCAAGTGGATTTTACTAGTTGAAAAATATGTTTCATCTTTTAAAAATTTGGGCAGCACCTCCCTCGTATATTTTGATCCAAAACCACATGTAACACCCTAGTTCATTTATACCCATTCCAGTTCAAATATTTACTTATTTATGGTAGTTTCTTGGTTTACTGTATTTTGGGTGCGAATAGTATTTTGACATTTGTATTTGCATTTTACCCGACCCGCTTGCTTGAAACCTGTCTTGATTCATGTTTATGATTTATCCTGACCTATTACATGGATTCGTGCATTTTCATTTTTTACTGCATACTGGCATTTTATCTGGCATCTGCATTTTTGTAAATATAACATTTAAAGTCAAGTAAAATATTTTAAAAATATCTAGCATGGCCTGCATGATACCCCTGACCCTGTCGTAGCATCCGCGCATCTTGTTCTCGTCTCGTTCAGTGAAACAAACTTGTTTGGATAGCTACGCGCACGTACGTGCATCCGTTCTTGGGGGTATGCATTTTCGTTATCCGGACATCCAATTTGAGTTTGGTCGACATGTATATTTTTTATATTTTTGAAACTGAATTTTAGACCCGACCCGGGCGTATTTTGGACTAAATTTGTATTTACCAGAAAATTCAATTTTATTTCATCTAATATCTTTATTAAAATTTAACAGTTTAAAATATTTATAACTTACAAAATATTTTTAAATTAAAATCTAAATCTTAATAACAACCCCTTTCTCTCTCTCTCTCTCTCCTCTGCATATATATATTTATATATTTTTTTATTTTTTCTTTCCTTATTTAATACACAGCCTTTTCTTCTTCTTCTTTCTTTTCTTGATCTTGTTTCTTGATTGCGGTGATCACCGCAGGAGCCGTGCTCGTCGCTGACGATCCGAGTGATCCAGTGAACGTACCTTGCCTGTATGATCACCCTCTTGCCTTGCCTGGACCCGTCCCGCGTGCCGCGTGTGCGTTGTGACGATTTACTGACGTCGGATGTGCCGTGCGTATCCGTCGCGTGATTCGATCGAGGCAAGTTTACAACTTGCTACATGCTATGCTTTATGTAATTTATTTTATATATTTCCGTATCATCATCATCATCATCATCATACAGCTATGTCTATATAATTTATACACCGTAGTTATTTAACGTTAATCGGTTTTATAATATAAAATGTATGAAAGTTTACAACTTGCGACATGCTATAATTATATCTATAAAATTTATATCGTCGTAATATTTCTTATTATTATCTTTAATTAGTTTATAATCTTCATTTTATAATATTATACAAAATATAGTTTGAAAATATTATAGTTTACACATGAAACGTCGCTGCAAAGCGGATACGAAAAATCTGAAATTTATTGTACACCTTACCTTATAAAATTCATTATAAATCATAAACAAATCATCAGTATACGTTCTATAGTTCGTTACGAAGATAACTCAGAATACTATAACTCTATGAAATATTTAATTGAAAAATAAATTGTTTAAATAACGTAAAATGCAAATAAAAATATCTCTAAACCGCTGTCCAGGGAAATTCCAGCAGCAAACTTTCAACTTCGAATGTTCAAAGCTTTTTGTAGGAACAACCTGAGATACTTTAACTTTTAAAAATGAAAACCCTATTTAATTATCTTTTTTTTGGTATAAGACACGTCCCTTTTGGAGAACGTTTGTTATTTTTAAGCTATTTTACAAATCAGGGCGAGGCTGAATTTCTGAATGGAACTTTCTTGTGCATGGTTAATCAATACCACTTTTATAGTTATTAATCGGTTTGAATATGTTATCCATGTTAATATTATTATATCAATATCTATTTAATAAATAATAGTGCTTGTGTTTTAATATTCAACAAATTTTACCGATTTACAGTTTTATAGTATCCGTCTGTATCCGTACGGTTTATTACATATCTAGTTGCATGCCGAGACCATATTATTTCATGTTACTGTTGTATTAGTGTACCACGCTTGATAATTGTGCATCCTATTTAGTCATGATGTGACCCCTGATCGATATTTGTGCATCCATGCTTTTATTGTGCATCCGTACTTTCACCTTGATTCAATACTTGCTACAGTTTGATTATGAGCACCCGTTTGACACCTGTGCACTACTTGACATGACCTGATACACCACTACTTGACATGACTTGATACATGTACACTACCTGACATGACCTGATATATCACTACTTGACATGTTACCTGATCCTGTTTCTAATGCTGACAATCCTGACATGTTGTCCCGATGGACATATCCTGTTGTCTGTATAGACAAACCTGTTCCTGCTTGATCCTGTGTTGGCATTAGCTCCAGATTATTCAATACCTGACTTACACACATAACTTGGGGGTATGGGGAAATCAAGAATGTAGCCGAACGTAACTCAAAGGGCTATTACATCATGTTACCGTGGTCCCGTGGGGTTGAACGGGACATAGACTCACAGTCTATCATATCTTATTACCGTGGTCCCGTGGGGTTGAACGGGGCATAGACCGATGGGTTACGATGAGGATTACATTAATTGATTTCGAAGACTTAGAATGGATAACCCAGTAGCACAGTTTAGATTGATCACTGCACGCCACTTATACTGATATACTTCACTGTTATATATTCCTGTTGACTTGTTACTGTTCTTACTCGTGCCTGCATGTCATGCTACCCCTTGATTATATTATTGTTGATATTATGACGCACTGACGTCTGGGTATTGCATGGCCCAAATCCTCTACCCTTGTTGCAGGCTGATCAGGAGTATTTCTGCCGTCAGGCAGAGCAGTGAGGATCCTGTTAGTATCCAGTTTAGTTATGTTTATTTTCCAGATGTTATTGCTCATTGGATTTATCGCTTCCGCATATTATTTCTTGACTCGTTTATTCTGGTTCATGGACATGTACTAGATAGTTTATTTTATTTCTACTGTTCTCGATATGTTATAGACATCCGTAATGTGACTGTGAAGGGATGTTTCCTAACCATTTCTACTGTTCTTGATATGTTATAGACATCCATAATGTGACTGTGAAGGGATGTTTCCTAGCCACAGGTAGCATGGTTAGCTCTGTCACGTGACGATCTTAGCGCACTCTGGGAAGCGGGGCATGACAGGGTTTGTTTGGTATCAGAGCCATAGGATTTAGGTTAATCGGGTTTGATTCTTTTTGTAGTTGGGTATTGGACCCAATACACGAATCGGAAAACTCGTAATTAGGAACATGTCCTGCCACATTGTTATCGTGATTCTTGAATCATATCTTTCTCTTGACCCTTGTCTTGTCGATATGCAAACAACTTTGCATCTCGGCTTGGAAACTTTGGTTCCCTATTGTTTCTCCATGTTCCTTCGATTCTGATACTAGGATTTGGGCGACTTGAACGGAGTTATGTGATTGTAACTATGAACTGCAGCATGGTTACAATGCGGTACTCTATTCAAGTAACTTGGATTCCTGGTCTTGATTCATTTCCTTGTTCCATGGTCGTTTTATTACCTTGGTTCTCTCAGTTTCATTGCTTACCAGTTCATATTTTGCAGATCTCTTGGTGATCGATACCGGCAGTTATGATGTTGTCTTGGGAATGGACTTTCTCGGCATTTTCTACGCTCATATTGATTGTAGGGCAAAGAAAGTGATTTTCCAGATTCCAGGACATCCGGAGTTTGTTTTGCTGGAGGAAGCAGTTCTGTCGGGCCAGTCGAGTTTAGGGCGAGGCCGACAAGCAATGTTCTTTCGTCAATGGAAGTTGATAAGGAGGAAGCGCCGACTGTAGTTCAAGAATTTATGGACGTGTTCGAGGACATCTCGGGTTTACCGCCAAAACGAGATGTGGAGTTCGCAATCGATCTTGTTCCTGGTGCAGCGCCAATCTCAAAGGCGTACTATCCAATGATACCAGTGGAGTAGGAAGAAATCAAGAAGCAGGTTACCGAATTGCTTGAGAAGGGTTGGATTCGCAGCAGCAATTCACCTTGGGGAGCTCCAGTTCTTCTAGTAAAGAAGAAAGATAGCACAAGGAGAATGTGCATCGATTATCGAGAATTATACCGGGTGACTATTAAGAACAAGTACCCGATCCCTCGCATTGGCGAAATATTCGAGCAACTTAATGGCGCGAGGGTATTCTCGAAGCTGGATTTGCGATCCGGATATCATCAGGTCCGAGTTAAACTAGAGGATATTTGCAAGACTGCGTTCCAAACTCGGTATGGACATTACGAGTATTTAGTGATGCCATTCGGAGTCACGAATGCACCGGCGATATTTATGGACTTGATGAACCGAATCTTTTCACCATTCTTGGACCAGTTTATAGTGGTGTTCATCGATAATATTCTGGTCTACTCGAGGAGCATTGAAGAGCATGCGGAACACTTGAAGATCGCACTGCAGACATTGAGGCGAGAAAGATTGTATGCAAAGATGAGCAAGTGCGAGTTTTGGCTTGAAGAAGTGAAGTTTTTGGGGCATGTCATATCCGGAGATGGAATCGCCGTTGATCCCGAAAAGATTGCAGCAGTTCAAGATTGGCCGATTCCGAAGAACGTAGCAGAGATCAGAAGTTTTCTTGGACTTTCCGGATATTACAGAAGGTTCGTGGAGAATTTTGCTCGCTTAGCTGAGCCTTTGACCAAGATTACGCGCAAGGAAGTACCGTTCGTATGGACGGATAGATGTGCGTCACATTTCGAGGCGTTGAAGCAGAGGTTGATAACCGCTCCTATTTTGACCGTACCAGACGGTTCCGGAGGATTGGTGATTCACAGCGATGCATCTGGAAAAGGTTTGGGATGTATTTTGATGCAGCATGGGAAAGTTATAGCATTTGCATCACGACAGTTGAAGACCCATGAGAAGAATTACCCAACTCATGATTTGGAGCTAGCAGCTGTGATTTTCGCTTTGAAGATTTGGAGACACTACTTATTGGGCGAAAGGGTCGAAGTATTCACCGATCACAAAAGCCTAAAGTATGTATTCACGCAGAAAGAGCTTAACATGAGGCAGCGTAGATGGTTGGAGCTGATGGCTGACTACGATCTTGATCTTAAGTACCATCCGGGGAAAGTTAATGTAGTGCCGGATGCACTTTGTCGGATGCTAGCAATTCGGATGTTGATTGCACAAAAGGAGCTTATCGAAGATTTTCGGAAATTCGAGTTGGAGATTGTGCTACCGCATTCTTCGGGACAGTTGATGCAGCTGCAAGTACAGTCGTCGTTGATCGATAATATTAAAGCAGCGTGGTCGTAGGACCCAAGATTGCAAAGGTTTCGAGAACAGGTTGAAGCCGGACTTCGAACGGACTTGTTGATTCATGAAGATGGTTCGTTGCGATATGGTAGCCGTTTGTGTGTGCTGAAAGGGGACATTCGTAAAGAGGTTATGAAGAAGGTACACAGTTCCGCGTATTCCGTACATCCACAAGGCACGAAGATGTACTGTGATCTAAGACAGCATTTCTGGTGGGAAGGCATGAAAAGGGAGATTGCTCGCTTTGTAGCGAAGTGCTTGGTGTGTCAGCAAGTTAAGGCCGAACATCAAAGGGTGCTGGTTTATTGCAACCACTTCCGATTCCTCAATGTAAGTGGGAACATGTAACCATGGATTTCGTGACAGCTTTACCGCGGAGTCCAAAGGGCAACAATGCAGTTTGGGTGATTGTTGATCGATTGACCAAGGCAGCTCATTTCATACCATTTGGAGTTGGTCAATCAACGGAAGCGTTGGAAGAACGGTACATGCAGGAGATTGCGAGATTGCATGGAGTACCTGCGAGCATCGTATCTGATCGTGACACCCGATTCTTATCGCACTTATGGAGGAGTTTACAGGAAAGTTTGGGGACGCGATTGAAGTTTAGCATAGCTTATCATCCTCAGACAGATGGCCAGTCAGAGAGAATGATCCAAACTCTTGAAGATATGTTGAGAGTTTCCATGTTAGACTTCAAGGGTTCGTGGGAGGATCATCTGCACTTGGTGGAGTTTTCGTACAATAACAGTTTTCAGGCGACTATTTAGATGGCTCCATTCGAAGCATTGTATGGTCGCAAGTGTCGTTCACCTGTTTGTTGGGACGATGTTGGAGAATGAAGATTGCTGGGATCGTATTTGATCGTGCAAACAGTTGAGAAAGTTAATACTATCCGAAATCACATGAAGGCAGCACAAGATCGGCAGAAGAGTTGGGCCGACACATCGAGAAGACCTCTAGAGTTCGCTGTTGGTGATCTTGTGTTCTTAAAGATATCACCGACTAGAGGAGTGATTCGTTTTGGAAGTCAAGGCAAGCTTAGTCCTCGATTCGTAGGGCCTTTCGAAATTTTGGAGCGTGTTGGAGAAGTGGCTTATCGATTGGTTTTACCACAATTTTTGGCGAATGTTCATGACGTGTTTCATGTATCTCAACTCCGTAAATATGTTCGAGATGAAACACACGTGCTGGATCATTCGGAGCTGACTGTAAGAGAGGAGTTGACCTTTGAGGAACGACCGATGATCGAAGAGAAAAGGTCCTTAAAAACAAGGTTATCCCTATCGTACTTGTTTCTTGGGGGAATCGCTCGCACGGAGAATCGACTTGGGAACGAGAAGACGACATTCGACAGAAGTTTCCAGTTCTCTTCCTGTAGTTTCATGATTATTTATCTTTTCTTGTCTTGGGAATTTCGAGGACGAAATTCTTTTTGTAGTTGGATATAATGTAACACCCTAGTTCATTTATACCCATTCCAGTTCAAGTATTTACTTATTTATGGTAGTTTCTTGGTTTACTGTATTTTGGGTGCGAATAGTATTTTGACATTTGTATTTGCATTTTACCCGACCCGCTTGCTTGAAACCTGTCTTGATTCATGTTTATGATTTATCCTGACCTGTTACATGGATTCGTGCATTTTCATTTTTTACTGCATACTGGCATTTTATCTGGCATCTGCATTTTTGTAAATATAACATTTAAAGTCAAGTAAAATATTTTAAAAATATCTAGCATGGCCTGCATGATACCCCTGACCCTGTCGTAGCATCCGCGCATCTTGTTCTCGTCCCGTTCAGTGAAACAGACTTGTTTGGATAGCTACGCGCACGTACGTGCATCCGTTCTTGGGGGTATGCATTTTCGTTATCCGGACATCCAATTTGAGTTTGGTCGACATGTATATTTTTTATATTTTTGAAACTGAATTTTAGACCCGACCCGGGCGTATTTTGGACTAAATTTGTATTTACCAGAAAATCCAATTTTATTTCATCTAATATCTTTATTAAAATTTAACAGTTTAAAATATTTATAACTTACAAAATCTTTTTAAATTAAAATCTAAATCTTAATAACAACCCCTTTCTCTCTCTCTCTCTCCTCTGCATATATATATTTATATATTTTTTTATTTTTTTATTTTTTCTTTCCTTATTTAATACACAGCCTTTTCTTCTTTTTCTTTCTTTTCTTGATCTTGTTTCTTGATTGCGGTGATCACCGCAGGAGCCGTGCTCGTCGCTGACGATCCGAGTGATCCAGTGAACGTACCTTGCCTGTATGATCACCCTCTTGCCTTGCCTGGACCCGTCCCGCGTGCCGCGTGTGCGTTGCGACGATTTACTGACGTCGGACGTGCCGTGCGTATCCGTCGCGTGATTCGATCGAGGCAAGTTTACAACTTGCTACATGCTATGCTTTATGTAATTTATTTTATATATTTCCGTATCATCATCATCATCATCATCATCATACAGCTATGTCTATATAATTTATACACCGTAGTTATTTAACGTTAATCGGTTTTATAATATAAAATGTTTGAAAGTTTACAACTTGCGACATGCTATAATTATATCTATAAAATTTATATCGTCGTAATATTTCTTATTATTATCTTTAATTAGTTTATAATCTTCATTTTATAATATTATACAAAATATAGTTTGAAAATATTATAGTTTACACATGAAACGATGCTGCAAAGCGGATACGAAAAATCTGAAATTTATTGTACACCTTACCTTATAAAATTCATTATAAATCATAAACAAATCATCAGTATACGTTCTATAGTTCTTTACGAAGATAACTCAGAATACTATAACTCTATGAAATATTTAATTGCAAAATAAATTGTTTAAATAACGTAAAATGCAAATGAAAATATCTCTAAACCGCTGTCCAGGGAAATTCCAGCAGCAAACTTTCAATTTTGAATGTTCAAAGCTTTTTGTAGGAACAACCTGAGATACTTCAACTTTTAAAAATGAAAACCTTATTTAATTATCTTTTTTTTGGTATAAGACACGTCCCTTTTGGAGAACGTTTGTTATTTTTAAGTTATTTTACAAATCAGGGCGAGGCTGAATTTCTGAATGGAACTTTCTTGTGCATGGTTAATCAATACCACTTTTATAGTTATTAATCGGTTTGAATATGTTATCCATGTTAATATTATTATATCAATATCTATTTAATAAATAATAGTGCTTGTGTTTTAATATTCAACAAATTTTACCGATTTACAGTTTTATAGTATCCGTCTGTATCCGAACGGTTTATTACATATCTAGTTGTACGCCGAGACCATATTATTTCATGTTACTGTTGTATTAGTGTACCACGCTTGATAATTGTGCATCCTATTTAGTCATGATGTGACCCCTGATCGATATTTGTGCATCCATGCTTTTATTGTGCATCCGTACTTTCACCTTGATTCAATACTTGCTACAGTTTGATTATGAGCACCCGTTTGACACCTGTGCACTACTTGACATGACCTGATACACCACTACTTGACATGACTTGATACATGTACACTACCTGACATGACCTGATATATCACTACTTGACATGTTACCTGATCCTGTTTCTAATGCTGACAATCCTGACATGTTGTCCCGATGGACATATCATGTTGTCTGTATAGACAAACCTGTTCCTGCTTGATCCTGTGTTGGCATTAGCTCCAGATTATTCAATACCTGACTTACACACATAACTTGGGGGTATGGGGAAATCAAGAATGTAGCCGAACGTAACTCAAAGGGCAATTACATCATGTTACCGTGGTCCCGTGGGGTTGAACGGGACATAGACTCACAGTCTATCATATCTTGTTACCGTGGTCCCGTGGGGTTGAACGGGGCATAGACCGATGGGTTACGATGAGGATTACATTAATTGATTTCGAAGACTTAGAATAGATAACCCAGTAGCACAGTTTAGATTGATCACTGTACGTCACTTATACTGATATACTTCACTGTTATATATTCCTGTTGACTTGTTACCGTTCTTACTCGTGCCTGCATGTCATGCTACCCCTTGATTATATTATTGTTGATATTATGACGTACTGACGTCTGGGTATTGCATGGCCTAAATCCTCTACCCTTGTTGCAGGCTGATCAGGAGTATTTCCACCGTCAGGCCGAGCAGTGAGGATCCTGTTAGTATCCAGTTAGTATCCAGTTTAGTTATGTTTATTTTCCAGATGTTATTGCTTATTGGATTTATCGCTTCCGCATATTATTTCTTGACTCGTTTATTCTGGCTCATGGACATGTATTAGATAGTTTATTTTATTTCTACTGTTCTTGATATCTTATAGACAGCCGTAATGTGACTGTGGATGGATGTTTTCTAGCCACAGGTAGCATGGTTGGCTCTGTCATGTGCCGATCTTAGCGCACTCTGGGAAGTGGGGCATGACAGGGTTTGTTTGGTATCAGAGCCATAGGATTTAGGTTAATCGGGTTTGATTCTTTTTGTAGTTGGGTATTGGACCCAATACATGAATCGGAAAACTCGTAATTAGGAACATGTCCTGCCACATTGTTATCGTGATTCTTGAATCATATCTTTCTCTTGACCCTTGTCTTGACGATATGCAAACAACTTTGCATCTCGGCTTGGAAACTTTGGTTCCCTATTGTTTCTCCCTGTTCCTTTGATTCTGATACTAGGATTTGGGCGACTTGAACAGAGTTATGTGATTGTAACTATGAACTGCAGCATGGTTACAATGGGGTACTCTATTCAAGTAACTTGGAGTCCTGGTCTTGATTCATTTCCTTGTTCCATGGTCGTTTTATTACCTTGGTTCTCTCAGTTTCATTGCTTACCGGTTTATATTTTACAGATCTCTTGGTGATCGATACCGGCAGTTATGATGTTGTCTTGGGAATGGACTTTCTCGGCACTTTCCACGCTCATATTGATTGTAGGGCAAAGAAAGTGATTTTCCAGATTCCAGGACATCCGGAGTTTGTTTTGCTGGAGGAAGCAGTTCTGTCGGGCCAGTCGAGTTTAGGGCTAGGCCGACAAGCAATGTTCTTTCGTCAATGGAAGTTGATAAGGAGGAAGCGCCGGCTGTAGTTCGAGAATTTATGGACGTGTTCTAGGACATCTCGGGTTTACCGCCAAAACGAGATGTGGAGTTCGCAATCGATCTTGTTCCTGGTGCAGTGCCAATCTCAAAGGCGTACTATCCAATGGCACCAGTGGAGTAGGAAGAACTCAAGAAGCAGGTTACCGAATTTCTTGAGAAGGGTTGGATTCACAGCAGCAATTCACCTTGGGGAGCTCCAGTTCTTCTAGTAAAGAAGAAAGATGGCATAACGAGAATGTGCATCGATTATCGAGAATTAAACCGGGTGACTATTAAGAACAAGTACCCGATCCCTTGCATTGGCGAAATATTCGAGCAACTTAATGGCGCGAGGGTATTCTCGAAGCTGGATTTGCGATCCAGATATCATCAGGTCCGAGTTAAACCAGAGGATATTTGCATTCCGACATGGGGAAATTTCTAAGTTCGTATCTTGGTTTCCATTCCGTGTTCTAGGCCAGAAAAGACATCTCTCAGGTCTTGCAACACTCACTACTCATCACAAGTCCACACAATCACCCAAACCCTCTCTTGAAATTTCCCAAGATCACTAAACCTCACTAAATCAATTCTAAACTAAAATAGAAGCTAAAGGTAACCAAATACTATACTAATGGTGAAAGAAATACCTCATTTGGCAACTCAAGAATTTTCTTGAGTTGATCAATGTCTTCAAAATCCAACTTTGATTGGTCCAATGGGTTTGTAGAGAGGCGGGGATCACTTTTAATGAAGGGAGTATAGGGTTTTGGAAAGGATTTAGAGATGATACCTAGAGGTAGAAGTGGAGGGAGTATGAGTTGAAGAAGATGAACGAAGAACAATGGGGGTGAGGAAATGGGCAGCCTTCTCTCTCTCTTATTCTCACCCTCACTCTTTCTCATGCCATGCCTCATGTGGTCCCTTCTCTCTCTCTCCTCAATAATTCACTCTCATGCCATCTCTTTCCTTTTTCTTTTCTCACAATAAATAGAACCAAAAGCAAGTGAACAAACATGTAACAAAAATGCAACATGTCATGATGCACTAACCATGGAAAAATGTAGAAACACGGATTTGGCTTAATCGCGATTAGTAGTGCACTAATCAGGTTTAAATTTTAAACTTGCATATAATTAATTATAAAAATGCCAAATCCGATAAATATATATTTAAATGAATAAATCATTTTAATCTCCAATTATTTCACAAATATTGGTATATATTTATACCATTTTACGAAAACCCCAAATTCGCAAATCGGGTAGTTTTCGCGAAATATATTATTTTAATATTAAATTCCAAAAATAATATTTTATATTTTCTGAAATGTTACAGAGTGGCACGAGAACAATATATAAATCGCAACTCGCATTTTTTTCCATTTAAACCAAAGGGTCCAACAAAATACAAAGTTCAGACGAAAAGAAACAATTACTAAATAAAATAACAAGGTCTTTATTGAAAACAAGAAGGATGATAATTCTGCGTTGATATCTAATCTCTGCAATCTCGTAAGGCAAGTCTGAATTTTGTGCTGGGTCCGTGCCGTCTTTGAAATTAAAGTACGAAAACAACTAAGTCGCTCAAGCAGATTTGGAGGGCATTGACGAGTCTCCTCCTTGTAGCTCTTTCCTTCGAGGGCAACCATTGATAAGATGCTCGTGGGATCCAAAAATCAGGCACTGCCCCTTAGCCCCGCGACAGTCCCTCTGAAGGTGTCCTGGCCTCTTACAATAACCACAACGTTGGGTTCTCCGCTGCTTCTGTTGCTGAGGAATAAACGGGCGCTTCATCTGCACACCACCTTTTCGTCTAACAGGGATTCCCCTACGATTTGGGGCTCCCGCTGGTGCTTGAGCCATTTTCCTTCTTATTCCTTCAGCTAAGAGATCGTTTGTTAGCTCCTGGGCTTCTATCAAACCTTGCAGTACACCCAAAATCTCGACGGTCTGATTCTGGGTAGTGGAGGAGGACGGAGAGTTGTTGGAAGTCATGGTTCTGAAACAACAAATTTTAGGACGACATAAGGTACAAGATATAAGAATCAGAATAAGATATAGAACGAAACAAGAATATGTGGTGAGGTGAAACTCAATCGAATGGAAATCGAATGTAGAACTCCAAGTCACTCAAGTAGAGTGCTGCCTTGTAACTATGCTGCAGTTAATAGTTACAACCACATAACTCTACCAAGTTATCCAAAGCTCTACCGGGTAGGATCAAAATATGTAGCAGGACACACTATATGAATCAAGGTCGAGGATAACAAGTTTACAATCTAGACCGAGAGGGTGACTTAAATTGTCAAGCCCTAGTCGGAAACTGTAATCCCAATCTAAACCTGGCTCTGATACCAACAAAACCATGTCACGTCCCTCTTCCCAAAATATGGAATACGAGGGGTGACAAGGCCCGCCATGCTCCTACGGTCGAGGAAATATCCTGCCGTAATCACACTTCGGCTTCTAGCATTATGTGGTAATCAGTAATCAATCCACAGGTAATGAGAAATGCAGTCACTAATTCTATC
Source organism: Agapanthus africanus (assembly GCA_030015575.1). Lineage (NCBI taxonomy): Eukaryota > Viridiplantae > Streptophyta > Magnoliopsida > Asparagales > Amaryllidaceae > Agapanthus > Agapanthus africanus. The sequence goes on from JASDDO010000012.1 coordinate 275,405,182, forward strand.
AAAGCAGATAGGAGATATACCAGATGGAGATCAAGGGAAAGATAGCGCTTGCGTCGCCGATCTAGATGTCCGCAATATCCTCAAGGTACGACAGATCCTGATCCGAGCTAAGTCCACTTCTCACTCTGAGCATGCATACTCAGGTCGTCAGAGCGACACAATAGCAATATATATAAATACATATGTAAACACGTGCAACGATGATGAACATGAAGCAGTAAACATGGAGTGATGACATGAGTATGAAGTAATTGGTACAGGTAACGATAAAGCAAGTGTATCAGATCAGTGGCCAATGCAATGTTCATGTCACTAAACCTATCAGTCTCTAAGTCTCAATGTCCAAGTCTATCGTCGGTCCAAGTGTGAGCGTCAACCACCGCAGGAGCATCCTCAACCCAAGGGTAGGCCCCGGGGACAAGGGAACACGGGCCCGAATCACGCTCGCTAATAATCAGTAATATCACCCATACGACTCCCGAAATCGCTGTATATGCCGGCAGTGGGACTCCCGAGATTCTGTTGATCGAACTCACACTCAAACTACCCCACACCCGCGGTCTACATCAAATACCGACCATGAACTCAAATACTAGTCGGTCCATGACAAGTCTACTCGAGTGCTGTAGACAGGATCTCCATCATGCATGGCTCGATTGGTATTCAAGATAAATGGGTAGTACTCGATGTCTTACCTATGACACTAATATACGTGCTTCTATAACCGTCCCATTCCAGTTATAGTTACACTTATATATATGTCCCATAGGCATCGACAATGCAATAATTTAACTGTTTCCGCTGATTGTGTACAAGTACACGTCACTTCACTTATTCATCCATGCTTTAACACTAACGTACTTGCCACAATCCAATCACTAATATTTATCACTGGATAATGTAACACGGTCACTAGGTTATCAATGTTTATGACCACTATTCAAATGAGGATATAACCGCTACATGATATGATGAGAATGCAATTAATTATAGTACGAATAAAATATAGCAGCTAGTGTCATACCACCCACAAAATTTACTATAAATCACACGTGCAAAATTAATCAAAACATTATAAAAGGGGTAAGCAGTATGTTTAATTCTCTGTCCATAAAAATTGGTTTTGCGTCAATCGGATTTCAGGTTCGCTAGTTATGGTCATTTCATTTTAAGCGTTTACTGCTGGAAATCCCATTTTCTGAACTGAAAGTCTGTTTCATAACACGTTTTACTCCCAGTTGGGAGCATAATTAGTGATGCTACAGTTAGATAGTATTTAGATTTATCTGTTATGTTTCCAGCGCATCGGACGGATTAACAATATATTTTCTGTACTAGATGTTATGCCCTGTTTAATGTGAAGGGGGTAAGAAATGTCGCTGCAGAAACTGCAGAACACGTCGATATTCTAAAATACAAACTAAATGTTAAACAACTGTGAAACTGCACGGGACCAGATTCATGTGTTAGCTAACTAAATTATCTACGCGACTATATGGGGCTCCGCGCATTTTCAGTTTTATGTAGGGATGTGCAGATATTTAAATTCAGGTACCCTCGAGGAATGCTGTCCCGGACTGCAGTCCAAAGTCGCATTTCCGGTCAATTCTCGTTACAGTAATCTATCAATATCAAAAATAAACTATAGATGGTTCTAGATTATCGATTCGGCTTCGATATGAGCCGTAGAATATTACATTCCAATCAGTATTTAATTTACAACGACTTTTAATAATACAACGACTTTTAATAATGCAACATGCGCGGTAAGATTTCAGATTTGACGTAGCTAGACGGAGGTATCATTTCATAGTGATGAAATCAATATTTTCATCTCCAATTCTTACAAGTTATATATCATCATTAAAGGGATTCATGGGCTATACATTCCGCCATTTTAAACAAGTTTCAGTTTAGGTTTTGCATCAAGCAGTTAGCACAACATATCAAGGATTTTCGGGATCTTATTCAATCTAGCCGACTCGAATATGATATCGATCCCAATAGCCTCTACACCTTTAACACTTGATTCTAAACTCAGTCCCAATCATTCACGTATAAAAATCCAAGCACTACGGCGTCGTTGTAATACGAACGATCATTTACCACCATTATATAAATATATATATAGTTTAAATAAACACTTAGCCCTAATTAGTATAATATTAGCATGTAAGAGAAAGTGAAAGGTTCACTTGCCTTCAGTCGCTTGATATAGAAGCGACACCGCTTGCGGACTTCGTCTCGACACCCGAGGCGATGCGATGCTGGACACGGGCGCGATACGGTAGTGGGTACGGTCTTGACTCGGTGCGAGGTGTGGGTGTGGCACGGTGCGAGCACTGGATCGGGTATGGTGTGGCACGGGGCTGGCACGACGTGGCACGGGGAGTGGGTACAGGACGCGACATGTCCGGGTACGCGGTGGCACGGAGGCTGGCACGGTGTGGCACGGACACGTCACGGCTTGGGTTCGGCACAGCTAGCGGTGGCACGGCGGTGATAGGGCTGAGGTAAAAGGCTCGGGTGCTCGGGGATGGAGGCGGTGACGAGGGTGTGAGGTCGTCGGGGTCGGAGCTTCGTCGAGGTGGGGGTGTGCAGGCAGGGTTCTGGGGTTGCTAGGGCTCGGGAGATGGGTGTGCAGGGAAAAGGAGAGGGGAGGAGAAAGGTGGTGGCGAGGGCGTGAGGGAGACGTCCGCGGCGACGCAGCGATGGCGATGAGGTCGGGTTCCGGCGGTGATGGGTTTTTGGAGCTCGGGGATGGGTTCTCGTCAGGAGTTTGCAGTGGCTGAGAGAGGGAGAAGAGAGAGGTGAGGTGAGATTGTGGAGGTGAGAACGAGGGCGTCGGCGGCGGTGGCGACGACGACGACGAGACGAGGGCAGGCGATGAGGCGATGCAAGGTGCAGTGAGGTCGAGGAGGAAGGGAAGGTGCAGTTGGAGGTGGTGTTGTAGGGGTCAGGGGCTCGTCGGCGGTGGGGTTGAGTGCTCGGTGGTGGCTGTTGAGAGGAGAGAGAGGAGTGAAAGAGAGAGTTTGAGAGGGGGGGGAGAGAGAGAAAGAGAAATTAGGTTGATGAGGGAGTGGCCGAGATCAAGCAGGTGGGTGCAAGGATCTCGGAGGCGACGTTGGGAGTGCTCGGTCGTGGGCAGTGGCGATTGTGGAGGGGGAAGAAAACGGGTCTCGCGGACACATCGACGAGGGGCGAGAGAGGGGAGCGAGTCTCGGGGATGGCCGTTGGGGCGAGGTCGAGGTCTTGGGTTGTTGAGAGGAGAGGGTCTCGGGGAGGCGGTTGGGGGCTCGGTCATGAGCGCAGGGAACGGAGAAGAGGAGACGTGGGTTGAGGGAGATGAGGAAAAGGAGAGAAGGAAGATAAAGAGAGTGGGAAAAAGAGGAGAGAGAGAGGGAAAGGGATCAGGTCGGGTCAGGGTGTTTGGGTTAGGGAGCGGGCCACTGGGCCTGGTTTGGGTTGGGGTTGGGGTTTTAAATAGGTATTTTAAAGGGATTAGTAATTTTTTTATTAGAAAAATATAGGGAAATATTTATAGGAAATATTTAAATAGAATCAAAAATAGGGAAAATATTTATTTAAAATACGGAAAGTATTTTCAATGGAACTGGGTATTACAGTGTGTGTGTGAGTTGTGTGCTTGTGTGTGATGTGTGCATGGGTTTGTTGTGTGTATATGTTAGAGCTTACGTGCCAGTGCCAAAAAAAAATCAAGATGGACGATATCGATCATCCAAAACAAATTCATTAAGAGCTTACTTCTTGACCAACACATAAGGAATTCTCTCCAATATTGGTTGATTTCTCATAATCTAAAGTGCATTTTTGTTTGCATACAAGCACAAAATTAGTTTTCACATTGTTTGGTCGGATTGCAATCTCAACTAGGTTTTTCTAATCCGACCTCAACTAGGTTTATCTAAGAAAAGTATAAGCATTTGGAAGATCATAAGTACATCTGCTGTATACTAACTTAGGCTCTACTACAGCTGTGATTTCAACATGTAGTGATGCACATATTTTATAGCTTGGCTTCTACTTCCGAATAAGAATTACATGCAAAATTAAATGGATTAGCAATCAATTCCAAGTTTGTATATGAAGTTTCATTTTAATCTTTCAAATGTAGTCCATCTGGTTCATAGGAGACTTAATAGGGAATTGTGAGGCAACAAAACTACAAATACTCGATAGCAAGCCTTTTCTTTCTTTCTTTCATTTTTTTTTCTATTTGCAAAGGAAATGCTTGACAGCAAGGAGGGAAGTATTATGTGTTTGAGGAAGAAGTTGCCTCCCCCCAACTGTTTGTGAATTCCTTATAAAATCCATTAATGTTAGCTTTTTTTCAGTTTGGAATCTTCAAATTTGCACTTCCAAAATTTATTGTCTTAATATATTTAGCGGCCCAATTTTTATTTGATATTAGAGAATTCTAAAATCTAGGCCATACATAAAATCTCAACCATTTTCTACCATTTCACCTTTTGTAATTTTTGTAAGCTTTAATTAAGCATCAATTAGCATAAATTTAAAATTGAGAGATAAAATTTCCATCTGTAAATACTTTATTTTTTAGGATGCATTAGTATCTGATGGAGGTCCTTTTCGGGTCTCCGTCAGATGTTGTCTTCCGTCGATCTCCCGGTGGATTCTGATGATTGTCTTCTGTTGCGTGTGGGTCTCAATGGGTTTTGGTGGAAGAGATGGTATGAGGAGTTTGGTGCCGAGTACCTGCAAAGAAGTCCCGGGGTGGTTTGGTACCACCAAGGACCCTCCGACGATCAAGTTAGTGATGAGATCCGAGCAGAGTAACGGCTTAGAAGAGTAAAGAATGGCTTACTTAACCCCTCTGTGATGGGGGTTTATATAGTGGCGGTAGCACGCAGCAGCAGGCGTGAGAATCTCGCCGGCAGTTACGCTTTACGCTCCCGACGTCACGCCCGCGTAAAGAGCGGATCGCCCGTTAATGGGGATCGTGATGGCGTGGAACGTGGGATGTTGCTGGCGGAGAATCTGCGCATGGCGAGATTTGCGGAGCGGTGGTTACTCCTGCGAGTGGTGGAGTTGGTCGGTTGGAGGACCGAGGAAGATGGCTTCGGCTCGGAGCTCGGGACGAGCGAGGAGGCCGAGGAGTCCAGGTCTTGTGGCAGCTCGCCGCGAGCTGCGGGGCCGAGGAGGCCAATTTGTAGGGGGCCCTGAGGAGGGCCAGCTTGTGTTTGCAGGTCGGGTACAGGGTGGCCTGGTCGGCCCCTGTGGGCCCTTTCTTCTGAGTTCTGGGACACGTCACCTGCCACATGTCCTGATCTTGGAGATCGCCAATATTGAGCATAATCATTATCCCCCCACTCTTGGCCCGACCAGCTAGCGGGTTGGGTCAGGAGTGGACTGCCGGGCCTCCCGAGGTGAGCTCCTTTCTAGGATTTTGCCGGGACGAGTCCTCGGGCCGTCGGTTGTCTTTTCCGCTAGAGAATCAAGGCGAGATCTCTGCATTTAAAGAAGGTGCGCCGGTTCATGCACTCTGCAACTGAAGCGACGGTCCACGTGTCAAGCGTCGACTGGCTGACGCGACGTATGCAGACCTGCGGCGTCTGATGCGACGCGGTTCAGCGCAGAATCGACACGTTGTAACACCTTAGAATGTGTTTTGTAGCTAATTATATTTTAATGTATGGTTTTTAATAAAAAGTTTACCAAATTAAGTTTCAAATATTTTATCCTGTTTAATGAGTATTTTATTAGATTTTTCCTAGGCTTGCACACACTTGTGCATGATAACCAGGGTTGTTTTGGGGGGTTTAACCATGATTAGCAACATGGTGAACTAACCATTCCCTAATCTAGTTTAATATTGTATTATGTGCTTTTGGGTTTTTATTTGTATATGGTTCTTTTCAAAAATAAAATGAATTTAAAAAGGGTTTTTAAATGATTGCTTTGTGTTGACTTGGTGAGAGAGAGAGGGGGAGCATTATGAGGCATGATGGCTTGCCCATGCCTTCATTTAATGAAGAGAGAGAAAGAGGAGGGGGTTGACTTGTTGGTGTTCTATCATTCTCACTCATTTCTCTCATCCTATCACTCTCAAACTCACACACACACACCCACACATCATCATCAGCAGCAGCAAAGACAACAACAACAAGAATATCAGCAGCTTCAGCAGCAGAGGCAGCAACACCAACATCAGCTCCAGCTTCTTAAGAGCAGCAGCAGCAGGAGCTTCAGCAGCAACAAGAGAAGCAAGTAGCAGCTGCAGAAGCAAGGCAGCAGCACCAGGGGCAGCAACTACAACCTCGACATCATCAACAACAACAACAGAGACAGCAGCAGCAACCATCATCATCATCAGCAGAAGCAACCTCAGCCTCAGTAGCAACAGCAGGCAGCAACTACAACAGCTCTCTTCTTCCCCCATCCACTTCTTCACCTACCTTCTAGGGTACCTTAGGGTATATTTCTGAACCCAAATCCCCTAGTTGCTTAGCTTGTGTGCTTATTAACGTCGGTTTTTGTTAATTAGCTAGTTTAGTGCTAATTATGGTGATTTATGAGGGAATTTATTTTAGTGATGTTTGTGTTAGCTAACCTAGCTTATTTTAGTGTTATTAGGGTCACTTCAACCGAGATTTAACCCAGATTACACTAAAATACCATAGGGTTTGCCTTTTGTGCTAAATATCGTATTTTGGCGTCGTTTTACGACATTTGTGATCTGCTATTGACCCGGGGCCTTCAGGTTAAATTTGAGAATACTGGAGCATACTGATTAGGTCTAGAACACACTACCAGAATACGAACCCTCCAATCCCAATTATGACCGCCGGTTTAATCAATCTGGCCGCAATTTGCGGCCAGGAAGAGGGGTAGGGTCTTGGGGTTTTGGGTAGGGTACTCTGCAGTGTTGTCTAGTGCTTTGGCATGTCTAGTTTTGTAAGATTTGACCTGTAGGAAAATCTGGGATAATATACCGTTTTCCATGTCCGTTGTGTTTGCGCGATACGCGCGATACGTGAGAGGGTTCTGTGATCCAGCGTATCGCGGCGTGTCGTGATGGTTTTAGACGCGTATACACATGTTTTAGCGTATCGTGCACACGCGCGTTTAGTTCGCGACGCGAGTTTCTCGTTTTGGTTCGATATCACGTTTTGCGGAATATTTGGATTATATATGATTTCCATGTCTTATTTGCAGGTTTGCAGGCAGGGACTACGGACACGGCTACAGGGGGGAGCAGATGGTAGGATTCACCTAGCGTGGAGCGTAGGTGAATAGATTTAACATCTACAGGGGAATCGCCCGCATGGCGTTATGCGTCTGGGCTAGGATTCAAATACCTGTCGTATATTCTACGTCATTGTTAAAATTGCGCCTTTATCTTATTTCCTTGATATAGTTGTACTGTGACTAGCAGCCGTAAGACACTGCACATATTATTGACGGTTCATGTTGCACGAGCACGGATTGTATGCTACACACACACCGTCAATAATTGCCATGTCACACACAACCCCTTATAGATACTATATTGCTTATCATACATGACATCTAACTTATCGGTATACCTATAGTGTATCTTACCCTTAGTGATAGGTATATCTACACCTTGCGATACAGCTACATGTATACCTTGCACATATTTTACTTATACCCAGGGGGGTATCCTTCATATTCTACTTATACCCAGGGGGGTATACGACATCTTTTACTTATAGGTAGACACCTATACTTAGCTGTACCTTATTGATTTCGCATACATCTGGTTTCAGCTACATATTTTCATTTATATGCTCGCATTTCAGATATATCGCATATATGTATTCATGGATTTGCGCATTGTTATTTTGATTTCACATGATGATTTCTGGATTTGGGAACCGCGGGAGTTCATGAAATTATGCATACATTGAAAAACCCGGTTTCCTTGATATGATATTCGCGCAGCCACCATGAGATTTATCGGTTCTGATTGTATACTCCATACGAGGTGTGGTTGCCGTATGAGAGTACATGGTGGGGCCCGGTATGGTTCCCCTCAGCAAGAAGATCGATGGACTTTGCCGATTGAGCCTGGAGGCGGACGAGTACCTACCGGTGACAGTACCCATGACTCGGCGGGGGATCACGGAGACACCGTTGGGAGTCATGTACGTATGCATACGTCGAAAGGCGAGGGTCAGAGCTAGGCACTCGTGCTTTCGGGATAGCGTATGATACGTGATCAGGATTTCTGTGTCGATGCTTGACACATGGTTTTCATGATATTTCTTTAACACCTTTGTATATATAACAGGGGATTTAGCCGTTGTTATATATACCCTTACACCAATATTAGTGGAATGGGACACTAATATATGTGTATTGCCCCCATCATATTTATTTCTGTACATACTTACCTTTAGGATGTTAGATTCTTACTTGAGATTTGACTTGGGATATTAGGTGATTCATTGAGATTGGATATTGGACATACCTATGCGATTACTGATTTGTACATTCGGGATATAGGAGATTACTCGATATTGTACATTAAGGAGATGTGAGACTTATATGATGTGAGAGCCCAATGTGGGGGCTGATTTGAGGAATTGGGATTTGAATGTCTTAATGGATTGTGACCCTACCACGATGTCAGGTTTCCGTGGGAATGACATATTTCACTCCATACCTCATACCTATTCACTTATGCACGGTTTCATATATTGGTAGTACCTGTTAGTGTACCCTTATGATTGCTGCATATCTACTTTCTCATATCCCTATTGCATAGTTATTGCATACTATTATCATGTCATTATTACTGTAATCGCATATCTTAGTTTCATGCTGTACGTACATTCCTGCGATTATCTGCATATGTTATCTACTATTCATGAGTTGGCAACTCACCCCCGCTGTGCCACAGGTGTTTCAGGTTATTCCCCAGAGTAGTCGAGGCAGGCTATTCAGCTATTCATCTTTCATATTTTGCTACAGATATCGCATCGGCTCACAGTTTACTGTTTTGCTTAGGTGGGTTAAATGATTATCTGTATTTCATATTGTACATTCGTTGTATCTTGTACTCTCCATCTACTATTATGTTGTTGACTTAGAGACTTGGTGAGGATGTTATTGTATATTAATTGTGGATTTGTTGTCTTTTATATACAGCTTTCTCTCTACTGTCTTTATTTCTTCGCTACGACGTTGTATATTTGTGTTGTATTCATCTTGGCTAGTTTTTACAAAAAGGGGGTGTTGCCAAAATTTTAAAGATAGAAAGTAGAACTTTTAAAGAATTTGGGTTGCGATTTCAAGTGTTTCAAAAACTTATATTATCTTTTCCGTATTTTCTTGGTTTAGATTTCTGGGTTTTGGCTTTCTTTTACTGCGTTACGTCTTTAGGCGTTGCGTAGTATTAGGGCCGTCACGGGCCAATTTTGGGTCGTGACAAAGTTGGTATCAGAGCCGGTTCCTCAATAGTAGGTCTGTGGTTCGAGGACGAACCATTGTTCTAAGTGGGGGAGAATGTAATACCCCATGTATTATCTGGTATACCCATTTATACCAGATCAGCATGGGGACCCACTGTAAAACAATGGGGAATCTTCGGAATACATTCCGAAAGAGGACAGATCTGTGCTATAAATGGAATGATACCGCTCTTCAATACAGAGGCGCCTTTTAAGTGAACTGGCACTACAGGAGTTTGAGAACTCCGTAGTTAAGCGTGCTCGGGCCAGGGAAGTCCTGGGATGGGTGACCTTCTGGGAAGTGGCCCCTGGTCGGGTCCAGTTCGCCCCGATGGACAAAACCGTGCGGCTACGGCCAGAGCGGACAATACTCTCTGTATTGGGGGTGGGTCATGACAGAATGTGAAATTCGTCCCCGAATTTAAAAATATACTGTTACGCGTACCTTCAAAGAGAAGATTACAACTCTCAAATCTCGCTCGCAGCCTCTTAAGTGATTACCTCACTATACGGCTACGCCCAAGAAAATCCTTCACAGATGGCAAGACCCTTGACCGATGTTTCTCCACCTGCAGAGCCATTAACACACATGTCTGCCTGTGAGCGAAACGATCGCGTCCAAGTCCAATGGTCTAGTGCCAAATCATATGAGAAAGGTCAAGAAGGTAATTGTAAAGTATCATCACAAGGAATACGGGGTGAAAATCCAATAATCTGGGCGGAAGTGCCAAATTAAAGGCAACGAAACTAACTCGCTTATAGGATCTCAGAAGGACCAAAATTCTGGGATAAGCTTCCTAAAATCCAACACGTCATTCATCGGAACGTCATTCATCGGAAAGTCCGTAGGAATAAATGATCTGTCCCTGCGAACTCGAGTCTATAACCAACGCAGTCGGCATAAGACCTCAGTTCGCAATGGACAATTCCCATCCTGACCTAACACAACTGGACCATCTCCGAATTCTCTAGACATAGCTGGGGTCCAAAATCCTACTTACGCAGAGTCAGAAAAACAACAGACTGGTGATCGACACGACCTAACCCCTAAGCCTAAAGGTGGCCAATTGGAGTGTCTCCTGATAACAGCTATCGAAGGAGAACCCTAACGATGGCGAGTGACGATCCCCAACCGCTGACAACAAACAAAACAAACAAACAACTTAACAAAGAACAACTGAGCAAACTGAGTATAACCGGACGACAAGAATCCGAATGGAGTCACACCCTGACTAAACTTGGGTAGAAACCATAACGAAATTCATGGAGATCTACTCCCACTCCTACTTCGGAACGGTAAAAGGTTGCAACTCTCCAGCCGGCCTCAGATGCTCGACCCAAGCATACAACAAGACAGACACCTTGAAACGAACCCTGACTTCTCCTTCTATCCCTGCCCACCCGTAACTATCTTACAAGTCACGTCAAAGCTGGTGGAACTTAAATGAATATGGAGAATTGACTGATGTGCCTTCTCTAGGATTTCACGTCTTTACTTGATAATATCAGGTACACAAACGCGTCCCTAACTTAGCACATCATTGTCACAAATCAAGGACTCCGAATCATTACCCAGCCGAGTATGCTCAAGTATCTCTGACGAACGAGCATCGGCGGGCAGTGTCTCGCGAAAACGATTTAAGGAAAGTGGTCGAGCGCGGACATGAGCAAGCTGTCCCCTCCGTAGAGATGAACTTAAGCTGTACTCAACGATCACACAAGAACTGTAAATCTGCAGAAGACTATCACAACAATCAAAATCCGCTGCGGGAAGATGTACATTAGGCTCTGGCGGTCCGTGAAAATCTGACATGACTCTCGAACAGATAGTGTCTCCAAATCTCCAACGCAAAACCACCGCGGCCATCTCCAGATCATGAGTGGAATATCCTTCTCGTACTTCCTCCAAATGTAGGGAAGCAAAAGCGATAACTCTATAGTGTCACTTCAGTACACACTCGAGACCCACTCAAAAAACATTACAGTTAAACAACAAGGTCACCCGAACCAGAAAGCAAAGAAAGAACCGGTGCAGTTGTTAACGAAATCTCCAACTGCCGAAAACTCCGCACACATGCCTCAGTCCACAGAAAAGAAATCTCCATCTCGATCAATTCAGTCGACGGTGCAGCACTACTCTAGTAATCCTGCATGAAACGGCGGTAAAACCTGCTAAGCCCAAAAATCTGCGGACCTCCGTCCTGCACACAAGTCTGGGCCTAAGCTGTACGGCCACGATCTCCCTCGGAACCATACGAAACCGTCTCCCGTGACTACAAGACCTAGGAGTCAACACAAAACAAGCCTGAAGAAACACTCCGAGAATTTAGCAAACTGCTGGGGCTCTCCCAGTATCTACATAACAAATCCTCAAGTGCTACTCCTGTCCCTCAAGACGCATTAGATAGACTAGAATGTCGTAAATAACACAACAATAACTGGTCGAGGAACGGCCTGCAGAAATCTGGTTCATCACATTTACAAATGCCGCCAGGGCACTGGTGAGTCCAATGACACACCAAAACACACAAAGCCCGTAGCACGCACAAGGCAGTTTTCGGAATACCGTCACTTCGAACCGCAATAATTGTAACACCCGAGCCCAATAATACTATTTATATTACTAGTTGAGGGTTGTATATTGCTCATTCCAATTTTCCTGATTTTCTGGTGTTTATTGCTAAATTTTAACCGGTTAAGTAATTTTGGCACATAACAAATTTTAACTCCTAAAATGAAATTTAAAGTGTCCATGTTGGCCTACTCGTCGCCACTAGTCGCGTGGTAGCGTCCGCGTGTCGAGATTCTGTTCCGTTTGGCTAAACGGGCGAGTTTGGACGACTACGCGCGCGTGCAAGTGTCCGACTTGGGGGCATGCATTTTAATCATTAAACACCTCTTTTCAAAATTTGGAACCCGCTTAAAATCCTATAATTTGAATTTGGAACATTTGGGCGCAACCCGGGCGCGATTTGGAAATGTTTCATTTCGCGCCAAAAAGGGCCCATTTCAATTTAATACCTTAAACTAATTATATACGAAATATATAATCTTTACCTGCCTCTCTCTCTTCAAATCCTTCAGAATTTTTAATCTCAAATATTTTCCCCTCGTGATCAACCAATCACAGAGCTTGGGTTTCCCGCGTGGGCCCCACCCCCTTTTTCTCTATCTCTGTCTCTCTCTAAATCTTCCTCTCTCTCTCCAATCTCTCTCTCTCTCTCTTCATCTTTTTAAACCCTTCTTCTCAAACCTCATGCAGCCGCCTTCGTTCCCCACGCGACCACGAGAAACATCTCGTAACCCTAACCTTAGCCCTCGCAACCTCACCGCCGACCTCCTCACGACTTCGCCGTCGCCGTCACCACCTCGTCGACCTCACCGCACCTTCATCCCCTCGTTCTCCCGCTCTTTCCCGCAACTGCACCAACCCCGACCTCGCCTCCAACCCTCGCAGACCTCGCCGGCGACGCCACCTCTCGTCGTCGACGACTCCCGCGACTCCCTCTCACCCTCCTCGTCGCGACCTCGTCATCACCTCCCTCCTCTCCTCGCCGGACCACCACCAACCTGCAGCCGACCCTTCACCCAACGCCTGCACCTCCCCTGTTCGCCGGAGAACGCGCCGGCGACCTCGCCGTCGTCACCAGGGCCACCTCCTTCTCCCCCTCGACCACCAGAGCCGACCACCCTTTCCTCTAGCTCGCCGCAGCACCCTCGCCCGCACACCCGAGGCCTTCAGCCCTTGCAGCCGCCGCCGCCGTTGCCTCGCCAGCGTCCCATCGCCGTCGAGCCCGTCGTGGCCGTCCCTGGTACCTCTTGGTGAGCACCCCTATCTCTCCTTTGTGCAAAGTCTTCACCCCCGCTGATCGCTTTGAGGTTTTTAGGTGTTGCTAACTTGTTGTCGCGTTTTGCCGGAATCCGACCGTGCCGTCTTGGCGAACCCGACGCTACAGCGAAGCCCCCTGGTCCGTGTGATCCCGTTGTTCGCTGTTGGGACCTGATCCGTGGCCCGTGCTAACATACCGTGTTTTCTGCCGACTTCGCATCCGTGTTTCAGATTCCAGAACCGTCGAGGCAAGTACCTGAATACTTGCTTGAACATGCTAGTGTGCGAGATCTAGTCTTGCCACGCAATTGAACTCATACTTTTTAATACCACAACTTAATGATGGCATTTGATATCATATCATTGCAGTTATCTTTATAATGGAATCGTTACAACAGTTCCTCGTAATTAATTAACCCACATCAACCCATATTTCAACTAAATAAAACGACTGAATCATATCTGTTTAAACTGTTAAATCATTCATGAGACAATTATTATACTTAATGTAAATTCCTGTAGCTTCATTACTTCAGAATTGTGGATATTGATTTACCTTGTAGCTATTGCACCCTAAAGATGATTGAACCTGTTAATAAGAGAATACAAAATATCATTGTGTTTACATGGATTGTTATTGTTGTTTACTGTTTCCTGCTGCTGTTCATTATTGATTGTATACCGGTTGTGAGCACTTACCCGATTGCACGACATATTGGCCTGACCCTGCCACACCTGACATATACATACATACCGACTCATCCTGTCGTACCATGACATTACCTGTTTCATGATTTCATGCCTAATGCCGACAAACCTAACCATTCCTGCTGTCGATCCAGACAGACCTACTTTTACTTGACTTTGTGTTGGCATTAGTCCTTGACTACTGAATACCTGACCTGACATACATAGCTTGGGGGTATGGGGAAATCAAAGGTGAAACCGACTTGTAACTCAACAGTTCGATACATTGTTCTGATCAGTCTTACGGGCTTGGCCAGCTCCGGAGTGTTGATGCTGACATCACTCGTCCATCCTACTACCTTTTACTGCTTAGCGGCACGTCTCGGATTCAGCCCCGAGGGTCATGACCGTGGTCCCGGGCACGCACGGGATACTATTGAGTTACATCGACGATTCATCAATTGGTTTCAAAGACTATAGAGTAGAAAACCTGATAGGACAGTTTGGACACCATTGCACATTACCCTGCTTGTTATTTCTTGTTACTGCTTTATTCATGTTCATACTTGCATTGCTTATTACCATGTTTATGCTATATACTTGATATCATGACGCGCTGACGTCTGGGTTTTGCATGGCCCAGATTCCGTTCCACCGTCGACGACCGAGCAGGAGTACTTCAGCCAGCAGGCTGAACAGTGAGTCCTTAGGATTTAGTTTATTTATTTCTTTTCATTTCCAGATGTGAGCCCGCATTATGGGACGTACTGTTTATTCATTGTATTGGATCATTAGCTTCCGCACTTATTGTTTATTGATTCTTGTTATTATGGATTTGGACATGTATTAGATTAGTTTTTATCTTGTTCTTGATATCCTTACAACCGTAATGTGACTGTGGATGGATACTTCCTACCCACAGGTAGCATGGTTGGCTATGTCACGTGCCCAATCTTGCGTACTCTGGGAAGCGGGGCGTGACAATAATGATGACCTGATCTCAAGCAAACTTAAAAAAAATGTCTCGCACTCTGGAGCTGATCGAAGAAATCGTCAATGCGAGGTGAAGGATACCTCTCCGCACCGTAAGCCGGTTCAATTGACGATCCGTCGGTACACAACCTCAAACTGCTGTCTTCCTCCTCGACGAATAGAAATAGGAGCTTCCAAAAGCGAAACACTCAGACGCACAAAACTTCCCAACAAATAACTCTGCAGCTGATCCTTAAGCTCCCTAAGTTTCGCCGGCTCATCCGGAACAACGTCGGAAAAACTCTCGCACGAAAGGAACCCGGTCCAACAATCCCACTGTGGCTCCGGTATCACGAATGAACGCCAAGAATCCACGACATCTTCTCAAAAGCCGACTAGCGAAAAAGGCCGAATTCAAGCTGTGAGATGCGGCACAACTATCCACCTGCACAACAAGAACTGACTCGCCGGGGAAACCATTCCTGACTATTTCCTCACGGTAGTCCACAGACGCCTAGCACGTAATTAACCAGTCCGTGCCCAGGAGAACGTCAAATCCAACATCTCTAGAAGGATCAAAACGACGGAAGAATCTCTATCTCCTATCCGATTGGCACACAACTGAATACGTGTCGCGTAACAAAAGAATCGCTGACAGAAGTGAACACAACTACGACTAATCTACCCAACCACGGCACAAGCATGAAAAACAAACGAATACATCAAAAGAACATGCGAAATAAGGATACCTGAAAACTCCACATTGGACGCCTACGCGTCCCGATGAGTAGAAGCAAACTCCTGTGTCTGCCCTCTACCCGCAACTGGCTGAACTCCTCTGGTAGACTGAGCCCTCTGAGCGAACCTTCCACGTCCACGACCTCTCTGAAAACGATCCTGACGAGGTGCTAAGGAACAATCCCTGACGAAGTGCTGAAGGCTTCCGCATCGAAAACATCCACGCGCTGACTGCTTACCCTCCTGGGAATGAGAGCTGAACGACTGTCCTCGTCCTAAGCCTCTGCTACTCCCGCGACGGCCACGGAATCTGTCTCGATGACCAAACCTCTGTCTCTGGGCTGGTACACTGGTACGAGTCCTCCACTGTCCTGGAACTCTCTGAGCCTCTAGAATATATGCCTCATCAACTGGAGCTGCAACCACTGGTGCTATGTAGGTGACGGACTGCTGCATGCTGATCGTAAGTGACAACTGAGTAACAGGGGTGACAACCTCCTGTCGTAGCTCCCGAACGACATCAACCAATGAACTCATAGTCTGGCGGAATTCCTGCATCTCTGCCAAAAGTCTATCGATAGTATATGTCGTAGGCTGATCCGTCTGCACCTGTGCAACTAGAGTGCCATCCTGGTCAGTACTCGTCTCACCCGAGCCAACTCTGACCTCGGCCCTCGCTGCATCACTCCGAGTCCCTATAGTCATCGGCGGCAAGGCTATAAATAGATATAAGATTCGATGAGAATAAGGAATCGAATCTCAAGGATATGAATCATCAAGGATGGAATTTCAAACAAATTGTACTTAGGTCACTTTAGGCGAAGTATCGTATCGTGGGTATGCTGCAGACATACGCACACTACGTTACTTTGCTTAAGCTACCTACTCTATCATACTAAGGTCATCCTACACTCCGAAAGGTAAAACCTAGCGCTCTGATACCATTCTGTCATGACCCACCCCCAATACAGAGAGTATTGTCCGCTCTGGCCGTAGCCGCACGGTTTTGTCCATCGGGGCGAACTGGACCCGACCAGGGGCCACTTCCCAGGAGGTCACCCATCCCAGGACTTCCCTGGCCTGAGCACGCTTAACTACGGAGTTCTCAAACTCCTGTAGTGCCAGTTCACTTAAAAGGCGCCTCTGTATTGAAGAGCGGTATCATTCCATTTATAGCACAGATCTGTCTTCTTTCGGAATGTATTCCGAAGATTCCCCATTGTTTTACAGTGGGTCCCCATGCTGATCTGGTATAAATGGGTATACCAGATAATACATGGGGTATTACACACGTCGAGCGATCGGAGCCGCTGGGCGAGAGGAGTCGTTTCGGCGGGAGATGACGGGCGCCGTTGGATGAGGCCGTATGTCGCAATAAACAGGGGTAGGGTCCGCCCTGGGGTCCCTACTCCTTCATATTTCCCCCCTCTTAAGTCGTGGTTGCTCGGCGCTTGTCTCCCTTCTCCCGCTTTCAGCCCCTGAAGATTCTCTTCTCCAAGGTTAGATGTCTTCCTCTGTAGAATCAGTAGACGTCGTAGGAGTAGGTTCTAGGGTCCCTTTAGCTGTGTCTGAGTCTCCTCGGGTAGCAGGGGTTGGATCCTCTCCCCGGGATCGTGAGGCGGGGACTGCCTCCAGAGGGAGGCGGCAGGTGTGGCCCCTGGCTTCTCTTGCTGGGTGAGGCATGAGGACGAGCTCGCCAATGCTCGGGCTCGCTTCCACATCCCCTCGCGCTACACGCTCCGCCTGGCCAAGGAGGGAGAGAGGGCGGACCAAGTACGGGGTAGGGAAATTGCCCTGTATTTGGAAGCTTTTGGGGCGGAATGCGTCTGCCCTTCTCTCCCGAGGTCGTCACTGCGCTGAATTTCTTCGGTTTGGCCCCCGGCCAACTAGTGCCGAACTCGTGGAGGATCCTCCTCGGGTTCTTGATCCGCCTGAAGTTACAGGCGGTTCCCTTCAGCCTTTCCCTTCTCGATTCTTCTCTCGCCTTCAAGAGTCACCCTGGTGGTCGAGCGGGCGGCCCGAGATGGGTTTATCTCACTTTCAGGAAGCGGCCGGGGTGCGCTGCCGGGACCGGGGTTGTGGCCTTGCCCTCATCCATTCATGATGGGAAAAAGAAATTTTTCTTCGTTTCCCCTCCCGAGGGCGAGGACTGGCCTGTGCCTACCAAGTGGTCGAGGGAGAAATGTCTGTCGGGGAACCAGTCCGATGACCCCTCCGCATTGAGAGTCGCGTCATGGGAGCCCATCCCCCGACCTGACGTGCTGCTGTCCGAGAGGGTCTTGAGCTGGACCGGGCTTAGCCCCGTCAAGTTCGTCGATAATTTAGGCTTGCTTTTTGGGTTTGTGTTTTACTCGTGTCGCTGATTTGTTGGGTATTTGTTTCGTGCAGGATCCATGGACTTCGTCTCCCTCAGAGCCTCCATGCGCCAGCCGAGGCAGCCTACGAAGGCCGGGGGCGCCAGTTCTTCTCGTGCGAAGCCCGCCCTGGCTCCTACCGCTCCGGTGGCGGTGTCCCGCGAGCACCCGGGGGCGGATCCCGCCCCGGGTCCAGCAGAGTATCGGGCCGGAAGCGGGCCCTGATCCAGGAGGACCCGGCCTCGGAAGAGGAGATTGGCTCTCCCTCGGAGTTGCTCAAGAGGAGCTCCCGTAGGCCCTCCCGGGGTCGGTCCTCACCGACTATGGTGGAGGAAGGGGGCCTCCGGTTCGCGGTGCCGTCGGGGCTGTCCGTTGCGGATAGCCTCCTGCATGAAATAGAGACCTCGGCCGGGGGGCAGAGTGTAAGTGTACGGTAGCGCCCCGGCCGTCTATCCGAGGCCAAAATGCGGAAACGAAAACTTTTTCTTAACTTGAAACCGGCGCTATCGTATGCTTAAAACCCGGATCGAACCATTAACCTACAACTAGCTAACAAGAGAAGGGTTGGAAAAGCTATACCGATCGATCCGTGTCCTTCGGTCTTTGCCACCATCCCAAGCTCCTCGCGACATCTCCGGTCTTGATCTCTTCGTCGGAAAGGGCACCACATCTTCGAGTCTTTTTACGGGCTCCCGCTTCATCCGAAGCAACTCGGGCACGAATTTCGCTATCCGACGTGCCAAGGTGAAGTAGAGAATGTGTGTGACGACTTTGTCTCTTACATCCATTGATTCTCATCACATGAGAGTGTATGGATGGAGGTTAAAGATGATGCCATTAATGGAGGTTGTGAGCTAGAGGAAGAATTAGAAGAGGAGGCTTTTTTCTTTCTTGTGTTGTATGGAAAAAATGAGAGCAAAAATGAAAAATACAAGAGCTAACCCACCATCATATGGCTGCCCTTCTCTCTCTTCCTCTCATTTCATCACTCAAATCCATCATATAATGTGACATATGCACAATAAAAGAGACCATGAGTCACTAACCTTGCACATGCCACATTAAATGCACAAAATGATGATTTCTATCTCATAATTTCCATATGCAAACATTAATCCAAATGTTTGCAACAATAAAAAGATACGGCAACATCTAAAGTAAACTCGTGACGAATCACAAGGATAACCCTCACCTGTATATACATACCTGCATCTGCATTCCGACTGAATGCGAATACGATGAGACTAAAGTAATCCAACAAATCTAATACTAGGATCCGGCTTAAACCAAAGCCCACTAGTATGATCCGTCCGATCATGATCCGTGCACTACTGCACGTATATGATCGAACCCTGCCATATATCATACGGCCTCTACAACGTTTCGCCCGAAACTTGAAAACTGTCTATGGGGGACTCTAAAGACTCGTCAATACCTTGGCTGTGGATTTAACCGCTAGTACGTCAGAGGTACTAGCCGTAAGTAACGGGCTACTAGGTAATGACCAAAAGGGAGGTCGATGAGCGAACTCATCCTGACACCCTACTGAGCCTGTCAGTGACAATATCCGTACAGTCCGGTATGTTCGTCTATGAGCATCGCATGGCGGGCCTAGGGGGTTGGTAAAAGTCAGACCCCCAAAAGCGGTACAAGTCGTGTCGGAGTGTAGCCTAGAACACCCTGAGATATTACTGGAATACCTACCAGTAAATCTCCTGCCTTGGCCAAGGACTTCTTGTAATGGCTCTCCTAGACATAATGCGATCTCACCCCCAATACCGGGAGAGACGAAACCCCTGCCGATCTGCTCACTGCCTCCATGTGGCTCGAGACTGTACCCAACTAAAACCTGTTTGCATGACTCCTTTGAGCCGTGGTAGGGTAGTAATCAAAGCACAGTGGGAACTCACAAGAGACAAATGACGATCTCAGGTTGATGAACTAACCTGTACACATGTCACCAGGGAACTGCTATCTGACGTCAGGTATAATACCAACTAGCATATTCCCGGCGAGTCCTGTCCGGTGTACTCATAACCCAATGAGCACCTGTATACATCTTAGGTGATCCAACTGACACCAATGGCTTGTGAGACCAGCCACCGCCCCTCGTCGGGGTCTCGACTGTATACACTAGTCTACTAATGGAGTATCGATGCCCAGTCTCGAAACTCCCATGACTAGGGACCTTTTAAGGATGTGCTTATAGACCCCAGCTCCCATGTATATGATCGCCATCATACTGCTGGCCGTCAAGCAAGAATCCTAAGGGCTCTATCAATGCGCAATAGTGACCTGTAAGGTCACTTGAAGCAGTACACGATGATAAAGATAAACCAGATAGCATACTATCATCTTGAGTAAGACCGTCCTACCGGCATAGGTCCTCCCTCAATCATTGCAATCACGTGCCTGCGATCCAATAATTGACTCTGAGGGCACTATATCCAACAATCTCCCACTTGCACTCAAGGCTAATTATTGCGATGTCGCATACTCACAGCCTGTGTGATACCGAACACCCAACTCCTCTACTAATCCGTCTCACAAAGCCCGTTTGCGAAACAATTGCGTTCGAGGAATAGCCTCAGTGAGTGGATCCATCCTGATATTTCTTTCTATGTCTCTCTTTATCTCAAGTTCGCGGAGAAAACCATCTCCCGAAATGAGCAATACCTGTCTTAGAATATGTTTGGATATCTGATGGGACCTAGTTCATAAATGAACTCCAAATCCAAATTTCTTTGACTGTATCGTCAACTGAATTTAATCAGTATTTTGCGCCATGCCTCCCTCAGTATCCTCTTGGACCACTTGTCCAAACTACTGCCCCTCATCAGAGGGAAAACTATAACTCTGACAGCCACTCTGTCATCCAGGTCACCTTGGAAGCCTGGAATGATAACCGTCTCCTGAAAGAGGTTGTTTGTTATCATATCTTTAGAACATCCACTTATGTTCTAAAACTGCTTCCGAATGTTTCTCCAGGATAGGATCAATATTAACTTATTGCATCTACAGCAAAAACAACATCTGGTGTGGTACTTGACATCTCATGATTCACTCAATTGCCTAAGCAAGTGATCTGCTAATTATGCACATCCCTCCCCCTTTAGTCTGTAAGACACCTTTAGAGAGGGTGACTCCATCACCTGCAGGTACACTACCGTGCCAGGAGTCGTCCATTCTAAAACACCTTTAGAATGCTGTCTAAGTACCCAGATTGGGAAACTATCCAAATCTAGATCTAAAACCATAGATCTAGTAACCAGAATGTCTGATATTATATCTATATCCTATGTGGAGAAAACACTGTGTGAAAACCAAAGTATAACCGACCGTAGTATAGGAATTTCTCTTCCTACTCTATGTATGTCATCCAAATACCAGGACATCACACCCTATTACCTTCTTAACAGATCCATCCCCTATTCTGATGAAGTCAAACCTATGACTGTCACATCAGAAATAGATGATCTATCTCCGTTATATCTGCTTTAGTCCATAAATAGACATAAGCTACCTGTCCACTAGGCTTCCGCTGCTCCCACTGACTACGACAACCCTCTGGCAGTGTCATATACATGTATACTTCTAAAGCTAGTTTAGAACGACGCTATACTCATCCTCCTGCCGGGTCTCACAGTCTGGAACAACAGCAATGGCAAGTCTGGGTAAACAAGAACCTCCCTGTCACCCTCCTTGAGCATACCGAAGTACCTCTTGAGTGCCTGAGGTTACCCACCATATCTGCCGAGTGGCCAATGGAATGTAAAACCAGATTGAATCTTTAGGTCCTATTAAATTTTCAGTAATCGTTTGCGGTTCTGGAATCACTTTCAGTTCTACCATACTCCCACTTCTGTTTTCTGAAAAAATCCATTTTACTAAAACCGTGGCGAGTCAAGAACAATATCACTATTGATCTTCCAGATGGTAGAAAGTCAACCCTTGTCATAGCCCGGGTCAACCCACAAACACCATTACAGAAACGTGCCTTGAGTTATCCAGAGTCTGGTTTTAAGCATGAGCCGGACAACTCCCCGTACCTTAACATTGTTAAGATATGAACTATTCTATATCCAATATAGAAACAGAGGCACTGATTTAATTGGAACCAGATTCAAATCATGTAGCTGTCTCCAGTGCATGTCAACTAAATGGAGAGAGGCCGATCAGCATTACTCAACTTAGGAGTGCTTCCAATTATGAGTAACCTGAAAGAGAAGCAAGTTCTCTTAATCATTACTATCAACTGAATACCATACACAAGTATCTATATCTTTCATCACCTTGAAGAATCCTGATACTTGCAACGCCTGGTTCTCTACTTTATTCTTATACCTATAACTTCTCAAAACTTGGACCTTGCATTTCTACGAAACACATGTCTAAGAAGTAGAGAAGTCACAAGTAAACAGAATATAGTACAAGTACCAACCCCTCTGTCCTCATGGACACTGGACAACATACAATACTCTGTATAAGTCCCCTGAGTCTAATAACTCTTTCTCTGTGTGTCGTAGGTTGAAAACTGTACTTATAGTTAAGAAGAATTACACCGCTGTTTAATACTCCTTACCTAACCATCCACTGATATAGGTAAATGTCATAGACATAATTTCAAAAAGTTATATCTCACTTTATAAAAATAAACATACAGATATATCAATTTGAAATTGGTGCATAACAACGGATATTCAAAACCAAATATTTGCCGTCCGGCAAAACAACCCAGACGATTTCCTCAAATATCATCAATTACAACGAATCCCGATAAAATTGTTAGTTATGTATATGCCCTAGAGGCCATTGTTGTACATATGATGTATATTATAATGGATGCTTGGATATATATAGAGAGGACTTTCTTGCTCGTCATGATAGTATGCTATTTGGTTTCACTTTATCTTAACATGTTGACTTGTATATGTATACTGTCTTACTCTCACATGTTGATAAAGCCCTTAGGATCTGTACTTGACTACCGGGACTATGATGAGATCATACCAGTGGGGCCATGGTAGTCGATGAGTACATCGTATAACTGTTCCTAGTCGAGGGTGTGTCGAGACAGGGCATCGATATACCAGTGTAGACTAGCGTATACGCATCTTGACCCATATGATGGGCGATGGATGATCCCATATCCATCGGTGTTTTGAAATCAGAGATGGTGTACGGGTGCTCATTAGAGACTGGGTATACTGGACGGACTCGCCGAGAACTCCCAGATGGTGATATACCACACGTCAGATGGCAGTTCTCCGGTGACACTGGTACAGGGTAGTCTGTAGACCTGAGATCGTCATAGAGTCTTGTGTGATTCCCACTGTGCTTTGATTTCCACCTTACCACGTCCAAGAGGGCATGCAAAACGGTGGCTTTTGGGTGCAGTCCCGAATCACATGGAGGCAATGAGCGATAGGAGGGGATTCGTCTCTCCCGGTATAGGGAGTTGATGTTGTGCTGTGTTCGATTGGCTATAACTGGAAGTCCCTGGCCAGGGGTGATATAAAGATTTACTGGTAAGTGTTACCAGTAGTTTCTCGACCCGTTATGAGCCTCACATCAACACGACTTATCGGTTACTGGGGTCTGACGTATACCACCCCTAAACTAGATATGCAACATATTAGACGAACAGATCGGACTGTACGGGGGTGTTACTGATTGGATTCACAGGAGAACGTACAGACTAGCTAGTTGATCTTCTGATCGCTCAATACCTGGATGGCTGTTACGTTTAGCTGACCGCTTGCAGCTTGTGGGTGTTTGATATGATCATCACCTGCTACCGGCGTATTAACGATTCTTTAGAGTTCTACACAGAGGTTTCTTGGCTCAGGCAAAACGGAGTAGAGGTACATATGTGATATGTGCAGGACCGAGGATAATGCGATATGAGATACCGTATTATATTCTCGCGATATTTAGATATGAACCGGGTCATTGGATCAAGTGTTGATTCGATGAATCGGTACATGATATATTAGTCGGTTATATTCGATATAGCCGGATTGTCGGATCAAGTGTTGATTCGATAATTTAATGTATAAGATTGAATGCAGTGCTGCTTGGACAACATCAATGCATTTAGTACAGTCAGCTAGGAAGAGATGGCCAGTCCAGGAGTTGCAGAGCTAAGCGTAGCAGTCGTAAACAGAACCAAAGATTGATTGTATTACATTATCTAATATTGGCTCACTTTATTATTTCATTTTCTCACCGGGTAATACATTGATATATATGCGATATATGTTAATTGTATTATTTTCTTTTGTTGCAAATATATATAATATATATGTGATATATATTATTGCAACATGATATGATTAATAATGGAACATGTTTAGTAGAGATTAAACAAGGTTAGGGTTTGATTAGGGTTAGCTCCTTCTTGCACCTTCTAGAAGGAATTTCTTTTGTCATGGTTAAGATATTATGGTTGATATTTATCCATGACTCATTCTTTAACCTAACCAAATCCTAGCCCTAGTTAATTCTCTACAAGGGTTATCCTTGTCATCCCTTGACCATGGTTCCATGATTATTCATATATTCATTTCTATTATTCATCACAAAAGGATCAACTCATTTTTCATCATCTTCTTCTCTCTTGAGCTTTGAGAAAGTTTGCTAGTTTTTCCTTTTGTGATGTTTTCATGTGAGAATTTGATATAAAAAGAAAGCATAAATACTACTCCATCATCCTCATCTAATCTAGCCCATTAGATTAGGGTGTTCACCTCATTAGAGTGAGAGAGCTTGAGTTATAGCAATTTCGACGTAGATCATCGGAGAAAAGGAACACTACAATAGCATGGATCGTTCGAGTCGTGGAGCCTCTCTTGAGTCCGGGAGATCATGGATCGCGGCGAAGGGACTTCTACTCGAAGCTTATGAAGCGAAGGAGCGGATTACAAAGTTTGTAATCCCTCACACTTAGTTTTAAAGATGTTTACTTGCATGTTAAACCCTAATAATCTAGCAAAGATCCCGGCTTTGGGTTGTTCGGCACGTCTAAAATTTTATTCGGGCATGGTTGATGCCTTATGAACCCTCACAAGAGTGCCTAGGAACCCTACAGTGGTATCAGAGCCTAGCTAGAGTATTAGGCGACGTGTATACGAAGTTAAAACTCCGATCGAACCCGATACGACGAAATAGACCCCCTCTCTGGAAATTTTGTAAAAATGTGATTTTTCTGCATTAAAAATACTCAAAAAAATCAGCAGGGAATTCTAAGAATTACCATGAAATACGGGCCCACAATTCCATGAAGTCGCCGCGGAACTGCGGCGGGAACCTGCTTCCCGCGGCGGTTCCGCGGCCGAACTTTGGCATTGGGACACGTGTCTTCAGGGTAATATCCGTAGGTGCTTGTTGCTGCTTCTGGGTATTTTTAATCTGACTCAAGTGTTGAGTGTTCTGGGGATTATTTTGAATTCGTTGATTCGATCGAAAAATTTAATTTCGTTATGTTTTCCGGATAATTTAGAAACTGTTAAAATGTTCGAACGGATATCATTAACTCATTTTTCCCGGCACGAAAAACTTTCAAGTGTTGAATTTTTCCTTGATTTTAAATCTTTCGGAAAAATGTGCAAGTGACGCGGTGGACCCTCTAGAAAAACACAAACCTTAACTCGATTATGTGACCGTCTGAACTGCCTCTAAACCTTAGGGTTTGGGGCAGTACAGCGTGCCACATGTGAGGCGTTAGCTTGACCCTTCTACGGCTGGACCATTGCTACTGTGACATATTCTAGGATTATTTGAACTCCGCTAAAGTGTTGAGCTATTTAGGAAATCTTGGGTATTTGATTATTCGATCGGAAAGTTTAATATTATCTATTTATCTGGAATTTGATACAATATGTGGAATTCATATAGTTAGGCATGAAATGCGAAGTATGTGATATTTCGGATTTACGATGTCTAAAGTGAATGTGGATTCCAAATGTTGTAGTTTTACACTTTCTTTTCTGTGACCGTAAGCGTAGTATGTGGGGTGTCGCCGGCTTCGTTGCTATACATCAACGACAATCGGGATACGCATACTTGCTTACGTTGATGATATGAGATATTAGTGTTGCTGTGATATGTTATATTGGATCGTCGTGTTCTGAATAGACGGGGGTTTTATATGAGATGAGGGTTTTTATTTTCATTCATGTAAAATTCATTTGTATGTAATATTCTTTTATTGGGGCACTTCCGGGATGAGGTTGATGTCACCAGTGTATATTATTTACTTTTCCGCATTAGGTAGACCCAATGAGGGGAGCACAAGTAACCGGGTTCTAGGGTCCAGTGGGAGGCCATCTCGAGGAGTCGAGACCGGGTCTCCTAACCCTAGAATTGGCAGTGTTACTTGCTGCTCTCGTAGGGGTCTAGGGATGTGGGTTTGGCTATTCATCACGACCGTGGAATCCGTGTTTTATACCGGCTCGTATTAAAAACACGGACATCCTAATATATCCAATATTTCATATATGTTCTTCTGCTGCAATGTTCTGTGATGAGATCATATTACTGCCTGAGACGAATGCTTATACTATATATATATGCTGATATATAAATATTACTGCTTTCATTTCTTCTGTGATGCTTAGGAAGCATAAGCTGATGGG
Organism: Agapanthus africanus; assembly: GCA_030015575.1. NCBI lineage: Eukaryota > Viridiplantae > Streptophyta > Magnoliopsida > Asparagales > Amaryllidaceae > Agapanthus > Agapanthus africanus. The sequence goes on from JASDDO010000012.1 coordinate 275,431,856, forward strand.
ATTTATTAATGAGATTAATAAAAGAAAAGAAACCTAAAAGATGTTGGAGAATCAAAACTTTATAAAAAGGTTAGCTACAGTTTTGCTTTGCATAGCGGTATATATGATATACCCTGCACCTTATTCGATGAGGAAAGAGCCGAGATCCCTTCACCGGGAGTGACCTCTTTAGCTAAACTGGCAGATGCTACATACTCACGGTTTAGTTTTTGACAGCTTATATAAGTTCTTGCTTTGCACAGAGGTATATATGATATATCCTGCACCTTATTCGATGGGGAAAGAGCCGAGATCCCTTCACCGGGAGTGACCTCTTTAGCGAAACTAGAAGCCTAAAAAACACTCCTTTTCAAAATCACTTGTTTCTACAAACGATATCAAGTTCTTTACGCTCATGGTTTTCTGAAAAACCTGCGTAGCCCTCCGCCATTTTAGGAAAATAGAGTACTTAGTATTCGTGCTGCGTTTGTTGACCATAGTTAAGGCGCAGTGTATGGTAGCTGAGTGATGTTTTCCTATATAACATATGATGTGATTAATTAGAACAGTCATATGACTTTGTTGACCATAGTTAAGGGTCATGTGGGCGGGTCTAAATTAATAAAGAAATGACGGGTAGAACTTGACTAGTGCTTATGATTTCTTGACCATAGTTAAGGTCATAAGTCGCTAGGGGTAAAAGCATTATCAGGAATTTCAAGTGTTGAAATTTGCAATGCGATTGCATATCTTCTATAAGATAGATGGATCCTGATACCCACTACGAGTAAGAGTTGCTCCTGTAAGAGTTTTACACATGACAATTAGCCGATCAAGTAGGTGTCTAGAAAGGTGTTAACGGGGTTATGCCTCTGGGAAGATGAGGTTTATTTTAATTAGGTCCGTACGAAAGCACGGGGTGTTAGTGTTTATGCCCTAGAAGGCCATTACTGTATCATACTAGCTTGTATATTACTTAATGGAAGCTTGGGATATTCACATGTATATAACAGTCTTGCTAAACATGGTAGTATGCTACTTGGTTTTTCTATCTTAATATGTGAGTGTACGTATTGATAGAGCTCTTAGGATCTTGCTTGTCTACCAGCGTTGTGATGGTAGTCACACTAGTGGGGGCTGGGTAGTCTACAAGCACATCCTCATTCAGGTCCCTGGTCGTTGGATTATCGAGACAGAGCATCGATACTTCGGAGTAGACTAGTGTGTACGCTTCTCATCCCAGTTGGGGAGATGGTCTGTCCCACAGCCGTCAGTACGTCGTACTGGAGATAGTATGCAGGTGCTCGTTAGGTTACGGGTACACCGGACAGGACTCACAGGGAACTGTTGGTTGGTTTGATACCAGTCGTCAGTGAACAGTTCCCAGGTGACATGAGTACAACGTAGTCCGCAGACTTGACACTGCTACTTCGCCTCGAGTGTGTCCCACTGTTCTTAGATTGCTACCTTACCACGGCTCAAAGGAGTCGTGCAAACAGGTAGCAGTTGGGTGCAGTCCCGAGCACTTGGAGGCAGTGGCGGTTAGACAGGATTCGTCCCTCCCGGTATTGGGAGTAGATATCGTGCTGTGTCAGAGAGCCATTACGCAAAGTCCCTGGCCAGGGCAAGCGAGATTTGCTGGTAGGTTCCAGTAGTTTCTCAGGGTGTAATGGGCTTCCCTCCGACACGACTTATACCGCTATTAGGGGACTGACGCTTGCCGCCCCCTAGGCCCGATATGCGATAGTCTTGGACGAACGGACCGGACTGTATGGAGATTGTCACATCAGACTCAGTAGGAGTTCGGATGGGTTTTCTCATCGGCCTTCTTATCGACAACTACCTGGGGACCGTTACGTACAGCTAGTGCCGCTTGCGGTCTGTGGTTAAACCCACTGCCAGCGTAGTAGTCGAGTCTCTAGAGTCCCACACAGAGAGTTTCCTACTCCAGGCGAAACGATATAGAGGTTGCATGGTTTTGCGACAAAGGGTTCGGACGCATACGTGCGTTTACGCACGTACGACTTTCGGACAGTTTTTACCAGTCGGCTTTGGTTTAAGCCAGTTACTGGTATCCGGTTATTGGATTTTTACAGTCTAAAGTTTTTCCGTATTTTTGCGGATTGGAGGGGCGTTCTCGTAATTGTACGAGAAGCTTCTAGAAGATGTGACTAAGGAGGTTAAGGTGACATAAGCTTTGGATAAGATTAGTGAGTCATGAGGGTGATTCATCATGGTCATTAATGCATCATAAATGCTTAATGACTCATGTTAATGAATCACCTCTTTTCATTTATGAAGCATGCTTATTCATTTCTATTATTGATTTATTCTATAATAAGAATGCTTCATAATATATTATGATACACTCTCTCTCATCTCATTATCTCATCTCACATTCTCTCTCCTCAAGCTCTCATCTTCAAGTGACTAATCCTTAATCCTCATGTGTTGAGATCAAAGGTTTAGTTAGATTTAAGCATCCATTACCTTCACTCTATATCATCCTTTCTTCTTTGATTAGCAATCAAAGTAGATTAGTTACCTCAAGTTAGAGGTGTAGCTTGGTGTTTTGCTCTCGGGTGGATCGTCTACTACCTAGAGAAGGTCGAGGAGAACAAAGGAGGACACAAAGACGAAGGACTAGTTTCGATAGGTATAATCCCTAATCACAAGTGATAAGAAAATCTTTGTGTACGGTTATTTATAGTTTAGCTTCGATTTAAGCGGTTAGTCGATGTTCGTTCCTTAAACTTGATTGTTTTTGTAAATTCCGCCTCCCCACAAGTACTGGGGTGTACTACATCGACTTACAGTGGTATCAGAGCCTCGCTAAACACTAAATAACTTAATTGCAAATTTGTACGAATTTCGAACGGAAAAACGAAGCCGGAAAACCCTAAAAAATGTAAGTTTCTGTCGAATTTAAAACGATGTCCAAAAATTTTTCAGGTGAGTTCAGAGAGCTTGACATGACACCAGTAGAGCACCCAAGAAAAACAGTCGCCTGAATCGTCCAACTCGCCGCGGAACCGCGGCCTCAGCCTACTGAGTCGCCGCGCTTCCGCCGCCGAGTTGGCGAGTCAGGAGCCGAGTTTTCTTCTGTTGCTTCTGTGTAATATTTGGGGTTTTCTGGAATATTTAATATTTGCTCAGGTTACTGTTTAACAGAGCAGATTTTGGAGCAATATTGATGTTGTTTAATCGATCGAAATTGTACAGTATTTGCATGTTGGATTATATCTGTGATTGATAAATGTGTTCGTAAACCTCCCCCAACTGCTAGTATGTCGGTTGGCAGGGGGTTGCACATTTCTGAAATGGTTATATCTGTTTGTGCATATAAACTGTATTGGACTGTTGTGGTGTATAGCCGGGGTTTGCAATGGGTTATTGTTTAATTCATTTGTTGTAAATGTAATTTGTTGTAATATTATTTTTGCGGGGCACTTCCAGGTTGCGGTCGTAGCCACCGTTGTATTATTTCATTTTACTGTTTTTGCTCCTAGGACTGACCCAAGGTGGGGTACACAGACTGCCGGGTGGGTAGTTTTCCGTACCCGTAGGGGTCGAGGGTGAGGTAACGGCTATTCATCACAACTGTGTAATCTGTCTTTTCTTGCAGGCTCAAAAGAAATACAGATTGCTTGCAAATCCAATATTGTTTATCTGTGTTCTGGAATGAATATCATTGCGTCAGACGAATGTAAAATATCTATATTTATGATAGCTATTTAGACGCCACTTATGTTTTACACCCGCGCTAGCCCAGCCCCCGCTCTGTCGTTAGTTAAGTAACCTAACGGGTGATGACGGGACCCCGTGGCGAATGCGGATGGCATAAGAGGACGTTGTATTTTCGTTGTTTTCTGCAATGATAGGTTAATGATGGGACGCATTATCTATAATGCAAAGAAAAATAAACCAAAGTTTTAATCGTTGGAACAATTTAAAAGAAACCACTCGGTTATTTTTAAAAACAGATATTTTTAAATGCGGAGATTTAACCACTCCTTTTAAAAGCTATCAGGTTCCTTCGGTTATATCAAGTTCACTACGTTCACGGTTTCGCCAAAACCAGTCGTAGCCCTCCGTCATTTCTTATGAATGGTCAGTAGTATTCAAGCTATGTTTGTTTGGCCCTTAGTCAAGACATAGTGATTGGTAGCTGCTGGGGTATTCATTTGTTGCATAGATAGATGAGTTGGTTTGGGACAGTCGTATTACTTTGTTGGCCCTTAGTCAAGAGTATACGGATGGGTTCAAATCAACAGGATAATGATGGGCAGAACTTGACATGTGACTTATGATTTGTTGGCCCTTAGTCAAGATCATAAGAGCATGGGGCAAAAATCCATATCGGGAATTTCTAAAGAAACTGAAATTTGCAAAGAGATGCATACCATTTGGAGTTTGATGAATGTTGGTAGGATTCCTTCAACATTATCATACGATGATATTTGGATCCCGATCCTACTGTGAGTATATACTACTTATCAGGATATTCGTCACTTAACGATCAATGCTATAAACCTAGTAGGTGTCCAGAAAAGTGTCAGCGGGGTTACGCCCCCAGAGAAAAGAGGTTATTTAATTAAGGAACTTCGCGAAAGCGTTGGAAAACCTCCCTCGAAGTACCGACACCAGCCTGGCTGAACGGTTAAGCAAGTATTGTACGGTGAGAATAGTTCTGGCTAATTCTTCTTTTATGGTTTGAGGAAGGATTCGAGAAACAGTGGGAGCCATCCAGTTTAGATAAACTAAAAACCACTCTAAACTTGCAAGAGCATCATGCTAAAGAGTTTTCTTCTCTCTCTCCTAATTGCAGCGACCCTGAAAATGACTGGACTTAAGTTACTTTTAGAGAAAAATATACTGACAGGGCCAAACTATAAAGATTGGCTGCGGAATGTCAAAATGGCTTTGACCTACGACAAACTGGGGTACGTCCTCACCGCTACGGCACCTGCTGTCCCTGGTCCCAAATCCAGCAATGCGGATAAGGAAATCCGCAAAACCTGGGATTTAGATTGCGCGAGAGCCAAGTGCATCGTGCTTGCCTCGATGAACAATGAACATCAGAGGAGGCACGAGGATATGTCCCTAGATGGCATATTTCTCCATACAAAGGAACTTTATGGAGAGCAATCTCGTATAGCAAGATACGAGACCTCTAAGAACTTGTTTCGAGCGAGGTTGGCTTCCGGGTCATTGGTAGGTGAACATGTCCTACAGATGATCAGCTATATTGAAGAGCTCGCAGACCTTGGGACGACTTTGGATAATGAGCTCTATACAGACCTTATTCTCCAGTCCCTTCCTCACACCTACGCCCAGTTTATCCTGAACTTCAACCTTCAAAGAAAAGAAGTTGAACTTCCGGAACTCCTGAACATGTTAAGGAGTGCAGAGGGCACCTTGAAGACATCAAGGGAAACACCCGCTATGTTTGTTGGCGGTTCATTTTCTTCCGGGTCCAAGGCTAGGGCCAAAGGAAGGAAGAAGAAGGCCGCACCCAGACCTAGAGGAGGTGTTAGTAAGGTGGGAGGGAAGGGAAAGAAAAAGAAAGCAGTACCGATAGTTGGCCAGGATGAGTGCTTCCATTGTCACAGGAAAGGGCACTGGAAGAAGGATTGCAAGGCGTGGAACGCCAAGAACCAGGAACCGAAGCAAGCTGTGGCTTCGACTTCAGGTGTGTTTGTAATTGAGAATTGTCTGTCGATCAACTCTACTTCCTGGGTATTGGATACCGGATCAGGATCTCATATTTGCAATTCATTGCAGGCACTGAGAAACCGTAGAGTGCTGAAGGAAGGTGATATGATCCTCAGGGTTGCTAACGGAGCTAGCGTGGGAGCTGCGTCCGTCGGGGATTATCACCTAGGATTGACGAGTGGACACATTTTGGTTTTACATAACTGTTATTTTGTACCCAGCTTAACGTGTAATATCATATCAGTTTCCTTGTTATCAAATAAAAGTTATGATTTCACGTTTGTAAGAGATGTTGTCAACATCCACCTTAATCATGGTTTGATTGGGTCCGGTACATTAAATAACGACATATATGTTTTAAACCAACTCCAAATTTTCAATGTCCAGAACACACTAAAAAGAAAGTCTCCAGATTTAAATAAAGCTTTCTTATGGCATTGTAGACTGGGTCACATCAATGAGAGAAGGTTGACTAAGTTGCATAGAGAAGGATATTTGGACTCGTTCGAATATCAATCTTATGACACTTGTCAATCTTGTCTCAAAGGAAAGATGACAAAGACTCCATTCACTGGACAAGGAGTAAGAGCGAGCGAGCTCTTAGGACTCATACACAGCGATGTATGCGGTCCAATGTCTACACATGCGAGAGGTGGTTATTCCTACTTCATTACTTTTACAGATGATTTCTCTAGGTATGGATATGTTTTCTTAATGAAGTATAAATCAGAGGCCTTTGAGAAATTCCTGGAATTCAAGAGTGAAGCGGAAAACCAAACAGGCAAAAGTATTAAGACACTAAGATCTGATCGAGGTGGAGAATACTTAAGTGCCGAGTTCCTAGGTTACCTAAAAGAGAAAGGAATTCTCTCTCAGCTTACTCCTCCATACACTCCACAGCACAACGGTGTATCGGAGAGACGGAATCGAACCCTATTGGATATGGTACGATCCATGATGAGTAATGCTGAGTTACCGCGATCTTTCTGGGGTTATGCGCTAGAATCAGCGGCATATCTTTTGAACTAGGTTCCAACCAAGACTGTGCCTACCACACCATATCAGATGTGGAGTGGGAAGAAACCCTGTCTAAAACATTTTAAGACATGGGGGTGTCCAGCTTTTGTAAAAAAGCAGCATGTGGACAAGCTCGAGGCACGTTCAGTACAGTGTAAGCTTGTGGGATATCCAAAGAACTCCAAGGGATATTATTTCTATTACGCAGAGGAACAAAAGGTCTTTGTTTCTCGTCATGCCACCTTCTTAGAAACTGAATTTTTAGAAAATCAGAAGAGTGGGAGCGAAATAGAACTGGAAGAAATTCCAGAACCACAAGCTGCTACTGAAAGATTGGTAGAACCAGAAGTTCAAGAAGAACAGAACATTCCCGCACCCCTCCGCAGGAGTAGTAGGCCGTCTCATCCGCCTGAGAGATACTACGGTTTTCTCATAGAAGGGGATAGAGAGGATTGCATCATAGATGATGATGAACCTACTGACTTCCAGCAGGCCATCCAGAGCGGCGACTCGGTACGATGGCTAGATGCAATGCGGACCGAAATGGAGTCCATGTACACCAACAAAGTATGGACTTTGGACTTTGCTCCAGATGGGGTAAAACCCATAGGATGCAAATGGATCTTCAAGAAAAAGATTGGTGTAGATGGACAGGTGGAAACCTATAAGGCTAGACTTGTTGCAAAGGGTTTTCGTCAAAGACCTGGTTTGGACTATGACGAAACTTTTTCTCCAGTGGCTATGCTCAAATCCATTCGGGTCCTTCTTGCTATTGCTGCCTTCCATGATTATGAAATCTGGCAGATGGACGTAAAGACGGCTTTTCTGAATGGAAATTTAGAAGAGAGCGTCTATATGGATCAGCCAGAGGGTTTCAATCAGAGTGGGAGCAGCGGGAAAGTATGCAAGCTGCTTAAGTCTATTTATGGACTAAAGCAGGCATCGCGGAGTTGGAACATCTGTTTTGATGAGACAGTCAAAGAATATGACTTTATCAAAAATCCAGATGAACCGTGCATATATAGTAAAGTTGTGGCCAGAAGTGTCGTATTCCTCGTCTTGTACGTGGATGACATTCTATTGATAGGAAATGACATTCCTATGCTACAATCTGTCAAAGGATTCTTGTCACACAGGTTCTCCATGAAAGACCTGGGTGATGCCTCTTACATTCTGGGGATCCGGATCTATCGTGATAGATCCAAGAGGATGTTGGGACTTTCACAGTCCAGGTATATCGACACTGTACTGAAAAGATTCAGTATGGAAGATTCTAAGCGCGGTAATCTACCGGCTTGTCACGGAATCACCCTCTCCAAAGAGATGTCTCCCAAGACTGATTTGGAAAGGGAACGCATGTCTATTATACCCTACGCTTCTGCGGTAGGCTCTATAATGTATGCGATGTTGTGTACCAGACCAGATGTAGCTTACGCACTGAGCGTGGTAAGTCGGTATCAGTCAGACCCAGGGGAGAAGCACTGGATAGCAGTAAAGAACATTCTCAAGTACCTGAGGAGGACTAAGGAGATGTTCTTGGTTTACGGCGGAAAAGACCTCAGGTTGGAGGCCTTTGCTGATTCCGGCTTCCAGAGTGATAAGGACGATTCCAAGTCCATGTCGGGTTATGTCTTTACCCTCAATGGAGGGGCAGTGTGCTGGAAGAGCTCCAAGCAGGACACCGTTGCTGACTCGACGATGGAAGCGGAGTATATAGCTGCTTGCGATGCCGCAAAAGAAGCAGTCTGGATGAAGAAGTTCCTAACAGAACTTCAGGTGGTTCCTACCATAGTTGATCCAATACCTCTGTATTGCGACAACAACGGAGCTATAGCTTTAGCGAAGGAACCAAGGTCCCATCAGAAGTCCAGACACATCTTGAGGCGGTATCACCTGATCAGGGAGATCATTGATCGTCAGGAGATCGAGGTTCGGAGAGTTGCTTCAGAAGAGAACATTGTTGATCCATTCACAAAGGCCCTTCCTCAGATTCAGTTCGAGCGGCTACTCGAGATCATCGGTCTTCGATACGCCAGTACATGGCCCTAGTGCAAGTGGGAGATTGTTAGTGTTTATGCCCTAGAAGGCCATTACTGTATCATACTAGCTTGTATATTACTTAATGGAAGCTTGGGATATTCACATGTATATAACAGTCTTGCTAAACATGGTAGTATGCTACTTGGTTTTTCTATCTTAATATGTGAGTGTACGTATTGATAGAGCTCTTAGGATCTTGCTTGTCTACCAGCGTTGTGATGGCAGTCACACTAGTGGGGGCTGGGTAGTCTACAAGCACATCCTCATTCAGGTCCCTGGTCATTGGATTATCGAGACAGAGCATCGATACTCCGGAGTAGACTAGTGTGTACGCTTCTCATCCCAGTTGGGGAGATGGTCTGTCCCACAGCCGTCAGTACGTCGTACTGGAGATAGTATGCAGGTGCTCGTTAGGTTACGGGTACACCGGACATGACTCACAGGGAACTGTTGGTTGGTTTGATACCAGTCGTCAGTGAACAGTTCCCAGGTGACATGAGTACAGCGTAGTCCGCAGACTTGACACTGCTACTTCGCCTCGAGTGTGTCCCACTGTTCTTAGATTGCTACCCTACCACGGCTCAAAGGAGTCGTGCAAACAGGTAGCAGTTGGGTGCAGTCCCGAGCACTTGGAGGCAGTGGCGGTTAGACAGGATTCGTCCCTCCCGGTATTGGGAGTAGATATCGTGCTGTGTCAGAGAGCCATTACGCAAAGTCCCTGGCCAGGGCAAGCGAGATTTGCTGGTAGGTTCCAGTAGTTTCTCACGGTGTAATGGGCTTCCCTCCGACACGACTTATACCGCTATTAGGGGACTGACGCTTGCCGCCCCCCTAGGCCCGATATGCGATTGTCTTGGACGAACGGACCGGACTGTATGGAGATTGTCACATCAGACTCAGTAGGAGTTCGGATGAGTTTTCTCATCGGCCTTCTTATCGACAACTACCTGGGGACCGTTACGTACAGCTAGTGCCGCTTGCGGTCTGTGGTTAAACCCACTGCCAGCGTAGTAGTCGAGTCTCTAGAGTCCCACACAGAGAGTTTCCTACTCCAGGCGAAACGATATAGAGGTTGCATGGTTTTGCGACAAAGGGTTCGGACGCATACGTGCGTTTACGCACGTACGACTTTCGGACAGTTTTTACCAGTCGGCTTTGGTTTAAGCCAGTTACTGGTATCCGGTTATTGGATTTTTACAGTCTAAAGTTTTTCCGTATTTTTGCGGATTGGAGGGGCGTTCTCGTAATTGTACGAGAAGCTTCTAGAAGATGTGACTAAGGAGGTTAAGGTGACATAAGCTTTGGATAAGATTAGTGAGTCATGAGGGTGATTCATCATGGTCATTAATGCATCATAAATGCTTAATGACTCATGTTAATGAATCACCTCTTTTCATTTATGAAGCATGCTTATTCATTTCTATTATTGATTTATTCTATAATAAGAATGCTTCATAATATATTATGATACACTCTCTCTCATCTCATTATCTCATCTCACATTCTCTCTCCTCAAGCTCTCATCTTCAAGTGACTAATCCTTAATCCTCATGTGTTGAGATCAAAGGTTTAGTTAGACTTAAGCATCCATTACCTTCACTCTATATCATCCTTTCTTCTTTGATTAGCAATCAAAGTAGATTAGTTACCTCAAGTTAGAGGTGTAGCTTGGTGTTTTGCTCTCGGGTGGATCGTCTACTACCTAGAGAAGGTCGAGGAGAACAAAGGAGGACACAAAGACGAAGGACTAGTTTCGATAGGTATAATCCCTAATCACAAGTGATAAAAAAATCTTTGTGTACGGTTATTTATAGTTTAGCTTCGATTTAAGCGGTTAGTCGATGTTCGTTCCTTAAACTTGATTGTTTTTGTAAATTCCGCCTCCCCACAAGTACTGGGGTGTACTACATCGACTTACACGGGGAACCTCCCTCAAGTACCGACACTAATCTGGCTGAAAGATTGACGAAATTGTAGGGTGTAATTAATCCCGGCTAATCTTTCCTTTTAGGGTTTGAAGGAAGATTTGATAAAAACAGTGGGAGACATCCTGATTAGATAAGATAATAACGAATCTAATCTTGCAAGAGCATACGCTAAAGTGTTTCCTTCTCTCTCTCTCCAGGTAGCGACCATGTCAGGACTTAATCAAGATAATAAAATGGATGTATTGACTGAACCTAGTTATTATAGTGAGCAGGGGATCGTTGGACCCGTTCTTTCTTATAAGAGTTATAAGACTGAACAAGAAACAGGAGAATATCTGGATTCTCATGCCGCCCAAACGGAGAACATGCATGTTGATGCACCTTCTTCGGGTGTGTTAGTTATTGAGAACTGTTTCTCAGTTCACCCTATGTCCTGGGTATTAGATACCGGATCTGGATCCCATATATGTAAAATGTTACATGGGCTACGTAAAGGTAGAGAACTGGGAAAAGGTGATCATTCCGTTCAAGTAGGGAATGGTGCAAGTATTGCAGCCAAAGCAGTTGGAGAATATCACCTAGTATTACCAAGTCGTAATACACTGATTCTGAATGAGTGCTATTATATACCGAACATGATGTGCAACATTATATCAGTTTCTTTATTAAGTAAAGAAGGATATAATTTTGTAGTAAAGGATAATGTTATGAACATATTCCTAGATCAAAAGTTGATTGCATCAGGCTCGTTACATAATGGCATATTCATTCTCAATCAAAATACAGTCCTCAATTTACAAAACACACACAAGAGGAAGAGTTCAGAAATGAACGAATCCTTCTTATGGCATTGTAGACTTGGTCATATCAATGCGACACGACTAGCTAAATTACATAAGGATGGATAGTTGAATCCGTTCGAATTATCATCTTATGATACTTGTCATTCATGTCTCAAAGGCAAAATGACCAAAGCTCCGTTTAGTGGACACAGAGAAAGAGTTACGGAACTCTTAGGACTGGTACATAGTGATGTATGCGGTCCTATGTCTACGCATGCTAGGAACGGTTCTTCCTACTTCATTACATTCACCGATGATCTCTCTAGATTTGGACATGTGTTCTTGATGAAACACAAGTCTGAAGCTTTTGAGAAATTCAGAGAATATAAGCACGAAGTAGAGAACCAAACGGGCAAAAGTATTAAAATCCTTCGATCTGATCGAGGAGGAGAATACTTGAGCAATGAGTTCCGGGATTATCTAAAAGAGAATGGGATTCTCTCTCATCTTACTCCTTCTTATACAGCACAGCACAACGGTGTATCAGAGCGGAGGAATCGCACCCTATTGGATATGGTGCGCTCTATGATGAGCACTGCTGAGTTACCTATCTCCTTTTGGGGTTATGCGCTGGAGACAGCCGCATACCTATTGAATAGAGTTCCAACTAAATCAGTGCCTACCACTCCATATGAGATTTGGAATGGGAAGAGACCATCTCTTAAAAGAGTTAAGATATGGGGTTGTCCGGCCTATGTTAAAAAGCAAAATCCGGACGAGCTCGAGGCAAGATCAGGTCTATGTAAGTTTGTAGGATATCCAAAAGATTCCTATGGATATATCTTCTACCACGGTGAGGAACAAAAGGTGTTTGTTTCTCAATATGCCACCTTTTTAGAAAAGGAATTTCTTGCAAAAGAAATTGATGGCGAAGAGGTAGAGCTGGAAGAGGTTCCAGCACCAAAAACTACAACTGATGATTTATTGGAGCCAGAGGATTCAATAGTACCCGACGAACCCCAGCCTCTCTGACGATCTAGCAGGGTTTCTCATCCACCTGAGAGATACTACGGTTTTCTCATTGATGGTGGAAGCGAGGATTGCATCATGGAAGATGATGACCCGACTAATTTCGAGCAGGCCATCACGAGTGGTGACTCTGTGAAATGGCTGGATGCAATGCGATCTGAGATGGAATCCATGTACACCAACAAAGTATAGACTTTGGAAGTTACTCCTGAAGGGGTAAAACCCATTGGGAGCAAGTGGATCTTTAAAAAGAAAATTGGTGTAGATGGAAAAGTTGAGACTTTCAAAGCTAGACTTGTTGCAAAGGGTTTTCGTCAACGACCAGGTGTGGATTATGACGAAACCTTTTCTCCAGTGGCTATGCTTAAGTCCATCCGGATCTTACTTGCCATTGCTGCATACCATGACTACGAAATCTGGCAAATGGATGTTAAGACCGCCTTTCTAAACGGTGATTTAGAAGAGAGCGTGTACATGACTCAGCCAGAGGGCTTCGTAGATAGTGGGAGCAGCGGAAAGGTGTGCAAGCTGCTTAAATCCATTTATGGGTTAAAGCAAGCATCGCGGAGTTGGAACATCTGCTTTGATGTTGTGGTCAAAGAGTTTGGCTTCATCAAAAACGTAGATGAACCTTGTATTTATAAGAAGGTTGTAGAGAGTAAGGTTGTCTTTTTCGTATTGTACGTCGATGACATACTCTTGGTAGGAAATGATGTTCCTATGCTGCAATCAGTCAAGCTCTTCTTATCACAAAGATTCTCAATGAAAGATCTAGGTGATGCCTCCTGCATATTGGGAATCATGATCTATAGAGATAGATCTAAAAGGATACTGGGATTGTCCCATACATTGACACCATACTAAAGAGGTTTAGTATGGAAGAATCCAAGCGTGGGAACCAACCCACGATCTCTGGACCCACTCTTTCCAAAGAGATGTCTCCCAAGACTGATTTGGAAATAGCTCGCATGCAAGGGATACCCTATGCTTCGGCAGTAGGCTCTATCATGTATGCGATGCTATGTACCAGACCCAATGTAGCATACTCACCAAGTGTAGTGAGTCGGTATCAAGCAGATCCTGGAGAGAGTCACTGGACAGCTGTGAAGAACATTCTCAAGTACTTGCGAAGGACTAAAGAGATGTTCTTGGTGTATGGTAACGGAGAACTCCAGGTGGAGTCCTTTACCGATTCCAGCTTCCAAAGTGATAAGGACGACTCTAAGTCGCACTCGGGATTTGTCTTTACCCTCAATGGAGGGGCGGTATGTTGGAAGAGTTCCAAACAGGATACCGTTGCAGACTCGACGATGGAGGCTGAATACATCGCTACCAACGATGCTGCCAAAGAGGCTGTCTGGATAAAGAAGTTCATTAGTGAGCTTGGTGTGGTTCCATCCATTAAGCATCCAATACCTATGTATTGCGATAACAATGGAGCTGTGGCTTTGGCCAAGGAACCCAGGTCCCATCAAAAGTCCAGACATATTCTGAGGCGGTATCACCTCATCAGGGAGATAGTTGATCGCCGGGAGATCGAGGTCAGGAGAGTAGATACGAAGGACAACACTGAGGATCCATTCACGAAGGCTATTCCCCAGATACAGTTTGAGAGATTATTCGTGATGCTAGGTATGAGATACTACAGCAGCTGGCCTTAGTGCAAGTGGGAGATTGTTAGTTATGTATATACCCTAGAGGCCATTGTTGTACATATGATGTATATTATAATGGATGCTTGGATATATATAGAAAAGACTTTCTTGCTCGTCATGATAGTATGCTATTTGGTTTCACTTTATCTTAACATGTTGACTTGTATATGTATACTATCTTACTCTCACATGTTGATAACGCCCTTAGGATCTGTACTCGACTACTGGGACTATGATGAGATCATACTAGTGGGGCCATGGTAGTCGATGAGTACATCGTATAACTGTTCCTAGTCGAGGGTGTGTCGAGACAGGGCATCGATACACCAGTGTAGACTAGCGTATACGCATCTTGACCCATATGATGGGCGATGGATGATCCCATATCCATCGGTGTTTTGACATCAGAGATGGTGTACGGGTGCTCAGTAGAGACTGGGTATACTGGACGGACTCGCCGAGAACTCCCAGATGGTGATATACCACACGTCAGATGGCAGTTCTCCGGTGACACTGGTACAGGGTAGTCTGTAGACCCGAGATCGTCATAGAGTCTTGTGTGATTCCCATTATGCTTTGATTTCCACCTTACCACGTCCAAGAGGGCGTGCAAAACGGTGGCTTTTGGGTGCAGTCCCGAATCACATGGAGGCAATGAGCGATAGGAGGGGATTCGTCTGTCCCGGTATAGGGAGTTGATGTCGTGCTGTGTTCGATTGGATATAACTGGAAGTCCCTGGCCAGGGCTGATATAGAGATTTACTGGTAAGTGTTACCAGTAGTTTCTCGACCCGTTATGAGCCTCACATCGACACGACTTATCGGTTACTGGGGTCTGACGTATACCACCCCTAGACTAGATATGCAACATATCAGACGAAGAGACCGGACTGTACGGGAGTGTTACTGATTGGATTCACAGGAGAACGTACAGGCTAGCTTGTTGATCTTCTGATCGCTCAATACCTGGGTGGCTGTTACGTTTAGCTGACCGCTTGCAGCTTGTGGGTGTTTGATATGATCATCACCTGCTACCGGCGTATTGACGATTCTTTAGAGTCCTACACAGAGGTTTCTTGGCTCAGGCAAAATGGAGTAGAGGCACATATGTGATATGTGCAGGACCGAGGATAATCCGATCAGTATTATATTCTCGCGATATTTAGATATGAACCGGGTCTCGGATCAAGTGTTGATTCGATGAATCGGTACATGATATATTAGTCGGTTATATTCGATATAGCCGGATTGTCGGATCAAGTGTTGATTCGATGATTTAATGTATAATAATATATATGATATATTGTATTACATTATCTAATATTGGCTCACTTTATTATTTCATTTTCTCACCGGGTAATACATTGATATATATGCGATATATGTTAATTGTATTATTTTCTTTTGTTGCAAATATATATAATATATATGTGATATATATTATTGCAACATGATATGATTAATAATGGAACATGTTTAGTAGAGATTAAACAAGGTTAGGGTTTGATTAGGGTTAGCTCCTTCTTGCACCTTCTAGAAGGAATTCCTTTTGTCATGGTTAACATATTATGGTTGATATTTATCCATGACTCATTCTTTAACCTAACCAAACCCTAGCCCTAGTTAATTCTTTACAAGGGTTATCCTTGTCATCCCTTGACCATGGTTCCATGATTATTCATATATTCATTTCTATTATTCATCACAAAAGGATCAACTCATTTTTCATCATCTTCTTCTCTCTTGAGCTTTGAGAAAGCTTGCTAGTTTTTCCTTTTGTGATGTTTTCATGTGAGAATTTGATATAAAAAGAAAGCATAAATACTACTCCATAATCCTCATCTAATCTAGCCCATTAGATTAGGGTGTTCACCTCATTAGAGTGAGAGAGCTTGAGTTATAGCAACTTCGACGTAGATCATCGGAGGAAAGGAACACTACAAGCTAGCATGGATCGTTCGAATCGTGGAGCCTCTCTTGAGTCCGGGAGATCGTGGATCACGGCGAATGGACTTCTACCCGGAGCTTATGAAGCGAAGGAGTGGACTACAAAGGTTGTAATCCCTCACACTTAGTTGTAAAGATGTTTACTTGCATGTTAAACCCTAATAAAGCAAAGATCCCGGCTTTGGGTTGTTCGGCACGTCTAAAATTTTATTCGGGCATGGTTGATGCCTTATGAACCCTCACAAGAGTGCCTAGGAACCCTACAAAAATGAGGATGATCACCCAATTCTCAATAACTTACTCCCACTCATCATCTGTAAAACCATACATATGTGAAAATCAAACCTGGTAAATACATACCCTGGAGCAAGGACTAATTGGGAAATCAGTTTTCTTTTAACAATACACAGTGAAACTGAAACATGTAAATGTTTCGAAGGGGTATCCGGGTATTCTTAGTAATGCCTCTTCCATTATCAGATTCAGAACTGTAACCGTATATTTCTTTGCCATCTCTCCAAATCCCTTTATATGTCTTTAGTCATTACCTTCTGTACACCACCTCTAGGCTAAATGGTTTTCTTCCTTCCCTACCATTCGGCGCCAGCCTATGGTTTGGAAGAAGACTATCCAATAAGCATAATGGGTGTACTCCCCTAATCCTAGGAGCACTCGCAACGCGATAGAAGGTGAAGATAAAATACAACTGAATAAAACCTTATTCCTATTTCTCCTGAACCAGAATCCATCCCCGAACTGGAATAAGTCCCTTCGAGTTCGTATATAACCATACGATAAAGTATCCAAATAACTGTGGATCTTCGTAGTGATACGGAGTGTCCTGGAGAAATACAAAGATGATGTAGGATTGGCGAAGAAATACTTGGTTTGGTCGTGAATAGCAGCCGCAATTTACTCTGCCTTCTTACTAATCCCTTTATTTGTCTTAACTTATTACCTTCTGTACACCATCGTTAGGCTAATTGGTTTTCTTCATTTCCCACCGTTTGCACCTGCCTATGGTTTGAAAGAATACTATCCAATAAGCGTAATTGGTGTACTGTCATAATCCAAGGAGCACTCGCAACCTGAGAGAAGGTAAAAGGAAAAGACAACTGAATAGTCCTATTCATTTTCTCCAGAACCAGAAACCATTCTCGAATCTGGAACAAGTTCCTTTGAGTTCGTATATAACCATACGATGGTTTTATCCAATGGAAGTGGATGTTCGTAGTAATACGGGATGTTCTGGAGAAAAGGGTAAAAATAGGAGTGGCAATGAGGTATGCAACTCTGACAATCCAAAAGCCAGTGTTTTAAGAAGGTTCGGTTAACTTGGTCACTGAGTCATAGTCAAGGGTAGGGTCATGGTCGCTGCCAAATAGAGAGAGAAAAGAAACACTCTGCGTGCACTCTACCCTAGATCAGAATGGTTATCAATTTATCTAATCAGGAAATCTCCCACTGTAACCTCAAATTCTCCTCCAAACCTGAAAGAAGAACTAGTCGGGATCACCCGAGGAGTAAAAACAACTCATCAGTGGGAATCGGGATCCAACTATTATCGCATGATAACGTGATGGAATCTACTCACGTTATCACACTCCAGAAGGTATGCGCATATCTGGCAAATTTCAGTTTCTTTAGAAACTCCCGATGTGATTTTTACCCCTAGGACCCAAGTGACCTTGACACAGTCAACAAATCAAAGAGTCCTAGTCAAGTTCAACTCGTCATTATCCTGAATTGCATTAAACCCACCCGTACGAGCCCTTGACACAGTCAACAAGGCCGCACGACTATCCTAACCAATCGCATTAATATGCCACAAACAAACACTACTTAGCTACCGCACACTACGCCTTGACACAGTCAACAAACGCAGCACGAATACTATGTAATACTTGTAAGAAATGACGGAGGGCTATGTCTGGTTTTTGGCAAAAAACCTTTAACGTAATGAACTTGATATCGTTGAAGGAACTGCATAACTTTTTATAAAAATATAGTGGCGAAAACCTTTGCTAAAGAGCTCACTCCCGGTGAAGGGATCTCGGCTCTTTCCCTGTAGGATGAGGTGCAGGATATTCCAACTGAATACCACGATGCAAAGCAAAAAGTAATCGACTATAATGAAGCTATTACCCTGACGCAAACTTCTCTCCAAGGGGTCACTCCCGGTGAAGGGATCTCGGCCCTTGCCTCGTCGACTAAGGTGCTGGATATTCATAACCGAATACCACTGTGCAAAACAAAAGAGAACGTCCTTGCAATAACAGCCCTTTTTATTTTTGAAAAATGTTCCAATAACATCAGAATAGGTTTGTTTAGCTTGCATTGATCCGAATCAATGCAGTCCCATCAATTAATCACACCACAAAAGAACGAAAATATAATGTACGTATATGCCATCCGCATTCGCCACTGGGTTCCGTCATCACCCGTTAGGTTACTTAACTAATGACAGAGCGAGGACTGGACTAGCGCGGGTGTAAAACATATACAACATCTACTAGTATATATATCAATATATAATATTCGCTTAAGGCGTGATAAAATGCAACATCACAGAAATGTAATAAGCATCACAGAACATTACAGATAATCTGGGATCCCCGAGTTTCATAGAGCCGCTACTGAAACCCGACGTTCCCCTGGTCGTGTGGATAGCCTGTGCAATGAAATCCTAGACCCCTACGGGCGTGGCAAGTTACCCGCCAAAACCTGAAGCGAGGCAGCCCCCTTCAACAAAGTGAATGGACCACCCAGCACTTCACGGAATCCGGTAACTTGAGCACCCCTCCTTGGGTCAACCTGTACCCCTACGAGTGCGGCGAATAGCCTGCCAATCCTAGAGTGAAGCCCCCTCCGTCTCAAATCCATGAGATGCGGGCCCGTTGACCTCTAGAACCCGGCTATCCGTGCACCCCACCGCGGGGTAATCCTAGTACAGAAAGTAAAATATACAATGGGTACATTGACCTCAGCCCGGTCGTGCCCCAAAAGAATAATATACAAATAGGCAGTGACGGCAGTCCACATGTCGGACGCTCGTCCCGCAATATCAAATGTACAAATACAACCAAACTGTACTACCATTGCATCCAGGCTATCCACCACGACAAATCTGCAACATCACAGCACAACACAGAACATCAACGTGAATGTTACGTTCGCAAATCCGTCTAAAAGGATTATAGCAATTAGACAAGATTTACCGCTCGAATGACATTCACGGTCGTAGATATAATGTAAATACCGTGAACTAACATGTTTAAAATTTTAGATCGACAAAGTTTCCCGAAGTGGGCCCCAAGCACAATTCCCAGTACTCAAACAAATCTGGGCCCTAACAAAAAATACCAGAAACCCCATTTCCAAGTCAGAGACCACCTCAGAAAATTTGGTGCACTGTGGCTACAGTACTGCGGCGGAACCGCGGCCAAAACGTGGGTACGGCCGCGGTTCCGCGGCGCTATAGGGATATCAATGTACCAAATTTTCTCAGATCTCTTAAAAAACCCTGCCTGATTTTCTGCAATACTCAAAATAATTTTTCGACGACAAAAAAAATTCGACAGAAACTCAGAATTGGAAATGCAGTTTTTGGAAATTTCGTCCGATCGAAGTTCTAAACACGTTAGAGCAAGCCAGTAAAGGTTAATGGCATGGCTCTGATACCATGTAAGTGTACGGTAGCGCCCCGGCTGTCTATCCGAGGCCAAAATGCGGAAACGAAAACTTTTTCTTCACTTGAAACCGGCGCTATCGTATGCTTAAAACCCGGATCGAACCATTAACCTACAACTAGCTAACAAGAGAAGGGTTGGAAAAGCTATACCGATCGATCCGTGTCCTTCGGTCTTTGCCACCATCCCAAGCTCCTCGCGGCATCTCCGGTCTCGATCTCCTCGTCGGAAAGGGCACCACATCTTCGAGTCTTTTTACGGGCTCCCGCTTCATCCGAAGCAACTCGGGCACGAAGTTCGCTAGACGGCGTGTCCAAGGTGAAATAGAGAATGTGTGTGACGACTTTGTCTCTTATATCCATTGATTCTCATCACATGAGAGTGTATGGATGGAGGTTAAAGATGATGCCATTAATGAAGGTTGTGAGCTAGAGGAAGAAGAAGAAGAGGAGGCTTTTTTCTTTCTTGTGTTGTATGGAAAAAATGAGAGCAAAAATGAAAAATACAAGAGCTAACCCACCATCATATGGCTGCCCTTCTCTCTCTTCCTCTCATTTCATCACTCAAATCCATCATATAATGTGACATATGCACAATAAAAGAGACCATGAGTCACTAACCTTGCACATGCCACATTAAATGCACAAAATGATGATTTCTAGCTCATAATTTCCATATGCAAACATTAATCCAAATGTTTGCAACAATAAAAAGATACGGAAACATCTAAAGTAAACTCGTGACGGATCACAAGGATACCCCTCACCTGTATATACATACCTGCATCCGTATTCCGACTGAATGCGAATACGATGAGACTAAAGTAATCCAACAAATCTAATACTAGGATCCGGCTTAAACCAAATCCCACTAGTATGATCCGTCCGATCATGATGCGTGAATTACTGCACGTATATGATCGAACCCTACCATATATCATACGGCCTCTACAACGTTTCACCCAAAACTTGAAAACTGTCTGTGGGGGACTCTAAAGACTCGTCAATACCTTAGCTGCGGATTTAACCACTAGCACGTTAGAGGTACTAGCCGTACGTAACGGGCTACCAGGTAATGACCAAAAGGGAGGTCGATGAGCGAACTCATCCTGACACCCTACTGAGCCTGTCAGTGACAATATCCGTACAGTCCGGTCCGTTCGTCTATGAGCATCTCATGGCGGGCCTAGGGGGTTGGTAAAAGTCAGACCCCCAAAAGCGGTACAAGTCGTGTCGGAGTGTAGCCCAGAACACCCTGAGATACTACTGGAATACCTACCAGTAAATCTCCTGCCTTGGCCAAGGACTTCGTGTAATGGCTCTCCTAGACACAACGCGATCTTACCCCCAATACCGGGAGAGACGAAACCCCTGCCGATCCGCTCACTGCCTCCATGTGGCTCAGGACTGTATCCAACTAAAACCTGTTTGCACGACTCCTTTGAGCCATGGTAGGGTAGTAATCAAAGCACAGTGGGAACTCACACGAGACAAATGACGATCTCAGGTCGATGAAGCAACCTGTACACATGTCACCAGGGAACTGCTATCTGACGTCAGGTATAATACCAACTAGCATGTTCCCGGCGAGTCCTGTCCGGTGTACTCATAACCCAATGAGCACCTGTATACATCTTAGGTGATCCAACTGACACCAATGGCTTGTGAGACCGGTCACCGCCCCTCGTCGGGGTCTCGACTGTATACACTAGTCTACTAATGGAGTATCGATGCCTGGTCTCGAAACTCCCACGACTAGAGACCTTTTAAGGATGTGCTTATAGACCCCAGCTCCCACGTATATGATCGCCATCATACTGCTGGCCGTCAAGAAAGAATCCTAAGGGCTCTATCAACGCGCAATAGTGATCTGTAAGGTCACCTGAAGCAGTACATGATGATAAAGATAAACCATATAGCATACTATCATCTTGAGTAAGACTGTCCTACCGGCATAGGTCCTCCCTCAATCATTGCAATCATGTGCCTGCGATCCAATAATTGACTCTGAGGGCACTATATCCAACACAGAGTTCCCGGGGGGACCTTCAGGGCTCAGCTAGCGTCCATCGCCCAGGAGTCCGTGCAGGTAAGTTTCTTTTTTTTTTGGTTCATTGTGATATTCACTGCCCCCTTCATTTTTCTGATTTTTTTTCCGTGTCTCCCAGGTTCTCCAGCACGTGGCCCTCGCCCTGCGCAAGGAAGCTGAGGTGGTACCCTGGCGCTGGAGGCTGCGGGTCAGCTCGCCTCGCTGTAAGAGAGCTTCAGGTGGGAGCTGGAGGCGATGTCGGCGAGGGTCGTCGCCTTGGAAGGCGAGGTGGAGGCCAGGAAACGGGAGGTGGCCCGGCACCGCGAGGCTACGGTGATTGCCGAGGTCAAGCTCGAGGACGCCCAGGTGCTCACCGGCAACCTGAAGAGGACGGTGAAGGCCCTCCGGAAGGAGCTGGGGGCGGCGGCCAAGGCGGCTGAATCGAGGGCGGTGGAGGGCTATAAGAAGTCGAGGGACTTCTATAACGACTTGCCCGTAGCCACGACCCGCATTTGGAACGACGCCCTCGATGCCGTTAAGGCCCCGATGCCGGAGTTCGCCGACGCAGATCTCCGGGCCGAGTTCCCCCTCGTGGGAGCCGACGAGCAGGGGGAAGTGGTTCCTGGCGAGGAGGTTGCCGAGGACCCCGCGCGCCATATGGTGGAGGTCGAAGACTTCGAGGTCGTACCTGGCCCCGAGGTGTAGAGCCCCCGTTTTCCTCCTTTTATTTTGTTTTTTGAATTTTGTAAGGCTGGGGAGCCCCGAAAAATACCCTCTGTAAAGTCTTTGTTTTTTGGCAATAAAAGAAAATCCTTGTTTTCATCGGTTTGCATTTCATCTTCTGTGTGTGAAGAATGCCCGTAATATATCTTTGCTTATACCGTTGTGCTTTCTTGTCAGGTTGGCCATCTGTCTGGCGATCGTCCTTCGAGTTGACTTCAATCACTGGCTGACGAGCATGCCAAGCACTGCCGAGGAGGTATCCCCATGGGCCCCGGAGTCGAGGGGAGATCGTTTATACTTGGATAGACCTGACGCCCCTCATTGGGGTCTCGGATCCTCCGCGGGCCACATGGCATCTTTGATTTCGAGCGTTGAGCACCATCCGGGGGTGACTGGGCAGGGTAGCTGCTCAGTTCCCTCTTGCAAGGGCTTTCTGATCCTTGGCGTTATGGTAGGGGAGCTACCCACCAGGGATGGCTGAGCAGGGTAGCTGCTCGGTCGCCCCTTGCGAGGGGCTCGATCCTTAGATTTGGGGTCTGTAAGAAGCCCACTAAGGATGACCGGGCAGTGAAGCTACGCGGCCGCCTTATGGCGAGGGCTTTGGTCCTTAGCGCTGGAGGGGCTGTAAGAAGTCCACTAAGGATGATCGGGTAGCGGAGCTGCGCGACTGCCTCTTGGCGAGGGCTTTGACCTCTGGTGTCAGGGGTAGGCAACTACGAGCCTGGGACGAACGAGCGAGGTAGCCGCTCTGGTGCCTCTTGCGAGGGCTTTCTGATCCCTGGCGTCGTGGGTAGGGAGCTACCTGCCGGAGTTGACCGAGCAGGGTAGCTGCTCGGTTGCCTCTTGCGAGGGCTTTGATCATTCAGGACGGGGACCGAGCAGGGTTATTGCCCAGTGCCTCTTGGCGAGGACTTTGATCCCTGTCGGTTGTGGTAGGAAGCTACCAGCCGGGGATCGCCGAGCAAGGACTCGACTGTCTCTGGGAGGACTTTGGTCCTTAGCGCGGGAGGGGCTGTAGAAGCCTACTAAGGACCCTTGGCCGGGCAGGGTTATTGCCCGGTGCCTCTTGGCGAAGGCTTTTGTCCTGAAGGATAGCCGAGCGAGGGATTCTCGGGCTCGACTGCCTCTGGGAGGGCTTTTGATCCCCGACGTTGCGGCAGGGAAGCTGCCCGCTGGGGATAGCCGAGCGAGGGGACCTCGGGCTCGACTGCCTCTGGGAGGGCTTTTTGATCCCCAGCGTTGCGGCAGGGAAGCTGCCCACTGGGGATAGCCGAGCGAGGGTACCTCGGGCTCGACTGCCTCTGGGAGGACTTTCTGATCCCTGGCATTGCGGTAGGGAAGCTACTCGCCAGGGGTGACCGAGCAGGGTAGCTGCCGGGTTGAATCTTGGTGTGGTGTAGCCTGATCGTCCATTTGTAGGCATAGGGAATAGGAACGGTCGAGGCAATAGTGCGTGTAGTATGCGCATTGAATGCGGGGGGAGGCAAAGCGCTAGGGGCGCGTCGCTTTGACTCCATCAGAGAAGGCTTGATGACCGCCGCGTGGCGGCGCCCTTTTAGGTGAAAGCGGGCGACTGTTGAGCTGCGCAGTGGGCTATATAAGGTTGAAGAGGTACTGGTCCTTTCATCCTTCATAGATAGGTCGCCAAAAATGCAAGACTTCCCGTTTACCAATCCCGACATCATCCACTTCGAAGACGTGTATCTTTACGACCAGAACTGCACCGAGGACACGGTGCAGCTGGTCTATGGGAGCATTGAGGACCGCTTCGGCCGGCTGCTCCCCCGACTCTCCCCCCTGCTGCAACTGCTAATGTACTCCATCTGGAGGGCGTCACCGGGGCTTTACAACCCCCTGTCCAAGCAGCTCTATGACGAGGCCGTGGGCACGCTGCGGTCTTTGAGGCGCTTCGGCTTGATCTCTGCGAACCGGCTGGCCCGCTCAGAGGCGCTCGTCTACGAATGCTACGAGCTGAGGCTTGGGATCGACGCGCGCGGGAGGAACCGGGGACAAAGGCTGGACCTTGCCAGGCCCCGGCTGGCGGAGATCTTTACCGAGTACCACGAGCAGTGCTCGCTGCACCCCCTTCCCTCACTGTTGTAATTTCCTTTTCTTTTTGCCTGTATGGCTGAGGAGCCTATAATACCTTTTGAATAAACAAAGCCTTTATTTCTTTTTCGCAATGTTCCCTTGATCTTTATTAAATTAACAATAGATCCTAGGAAGAGTTTACATCGCTCTAAAAGAAAAGTACAAGCTAGTAGATGACTTTATTGGCTCGGCCCGAGCTCCTTGAAGGACCGTTGGTCCCCGCGCTTGGCACAGGGTACGGGGATCCCTGAGTTCCGGGCTGGCCGTCCGCTGAAACGAGCATGATCTGACCGATGGTCAGGTCGGCGGGAGGGCGATGCTGCTCTTGCTCGCAGTCAGCCTGCCGTTTGTCCCTCAAGTAAGCGGCGAGGTGCCCAGATCGGATGAGCTCTTCGATGTAGTCCCTAAGTTGCTTGCAATCCTCTGTG
This sequence comes from Agapanthus africanus, assembly GCA_030015575.1. Lineage (NCBI taxonomy): Eukaryota > Viridiplantae > Streptophyta > Magnoliopsida > Asparagales > Amaryllidaceae > Agapanthus > Agapanthus africanus. Next base: position 275,456,907 of record JASDDO010000012.1, read on the forward strand.
GTGTGGCCCAGTACCCGGTGGAAAGCGCAGTAGGGTCCCCGGGTTCTCTTTGCAGCCTGACGCGGGATCGGAAGGAACTTGAAGAACCCCTCGTTCTGGGCCTCCTCCAGCAATACTGCGAGGGAGACGTTGAAGGGGGTATACTCCTGGAACTTCGGGTGGTAGGACTGCTGACGCTCCGGCCTCTCCTCCCGAGCCCTATTCTTCTGGTCGGATCTTTCCGTTCCGGGGAGGTTAGCGTTCACCTCGGATTCCAGCTGAACCTCGCGCTCGGTCCACGCCTTGACCTCGGCCATGGTCTTCGGTTGTGCCAACGCGAAGGAGCGCAGCCATTCCTTGTGCTTCAGGCCAGATCTAAGCGCTGTGATGACGATCTCGTCCCGGTGCTCGGGCACCTCGAGAAGGGCGTTGTAGAAACGGGTAATGTAGGCCTTGAACGTTTCCTTGTCTCCACTTTGAACCGTGAAGAGGTGGTCGACCGTGGGCTTCTGTCGACGGTTCCCAACGAAATGGCCGAGGAACTGAGTAGCCAGCTCGTCGAAGGTCGAAATCGAGTGGGGCTCAAGCCCCCAGAACCAGTCCCGACCTACGCGGATAAGGGTGGCTGGGAAGGCCCTGCACTGGGCGGCGGCGGAGTGGTCCTGGAAGCTGTGAAAGCGTCCAAATGGTCCTTCGGGTCGGTCTTCCCGTCGAACAGAGAGACCTTCGGGGGCTTGTTCCGCGAGGAGACATGGACGGCGAGCAATTCCTTGGTGAATGGCTTCGTGAGCGAGTCAGAGGCGTACTTAGCCCCGTCGCTCGAGAGGTGAGCCTCCCGGCGCATGCCCTCGATTTTCTTTTCGAGGGCGTCGAGCCGACCGTGATATCCTGAGGAATCGGCGCCTTAGGATCCCTGTTCTCCGCTACGGGTGACCTGCGTCTGGGAGAGGCCCCGGTTCCTCCCGATGAGGTGCCTCAGATCCTTGGGCGAGGTGGCTCTCGAGCCGCCGAGGTTGTCACGACCCGCAGGGTACGGAACGTGACTGGCACTTAAGTTTACGAAACGTCTAAAGACATCCGTAAAGTAGGTAAGCCAAAGCCCAGAAAACAAAACCAATTAAGCAAAAGAGTGAAGAAAACCCAATCAGTTGAAAGCGAGTTTATCAAATAAGTCATGTAAAACCCTTTTTAAAAACAATACCAATTTTTCCGAAAATTTCGGCAGAGTCTCCTTTGTAAATACTGGCCCCCAAAATGGGTACAACAAAATATATATGAATCCAACAATATAGGGCATCCCCAAGCGGGAGCTAGCTCTTCGCCACAAGGCGGTCACAAATCCCACGCAATATAAAATGACAACAAGCATAAAAATCATAATGAAGCATAAGAAAACAGCATGTCGACTCAAGTGAGCTCGACCCCAAAATACAGCATAAAAGTCCACAAACCTCACAGTCTCATCTCTAGGTCAATATACAATAATACTGGTAGAAACAGTAGATGGAGTACACTAGATACAAGAATATACAAGGTGGTACAAAAATGATAACATAACCCACCTATGAGCAAATCTCGAGCCCAAGCAAAAGAGGCAAAAGAACAAGTGCGCCCGCCGCTACTGAACTGACGGAGCGGACCTGCAAAAGACTGTGGCACAACGGGGGTGAGTTGCCAACTCGTGAGTAATAAATAACATCTACACAGGCTATCGAATGCATGCACACAAGCATCCTAGCATCTAAATACAGGTAAGGCAGGACATAATGGCAAGTATGTATGCAATATGGATATACTAGCAGGTATGAATGCAATGCGAATCAACTCGTGATCTGAATGTGTAAGCATAAGAAATCATGTTTTTCCCTTTAGGAATGTCTTTTGAAATACCATCACAATACCAATAGAATCAACAAGAATCTGTGTCCAGCATCGACACCTCAAAACTGTCTCAAATCTCATATCAATGTATCTCTGGCCTCAGCCGTCCGGCTGACCCATCTCAAATATCAATATCTCATCATCTAGCGGCCACGGTCGGTATCCTCTGGATATCCGCCGTCCCAAACAGTCACCGGTAGGTAATCCGTCCCCTGCCAGGCTCAACGTCAACACCACATTCCTCTTGCCCCGGGGTACCTTACCGGGCCCACCATGTACCCGTGCCGGTTCCTCCACTCCTCGACACGGATTTCCAAAACCACAGCAAACTCATGGTGGACGACACTTACATCACTAGAAAACCGCAATTTACATATTTTAAAAATATAATAAGTTTAGAAATTTTGCGGCTTTCCCCCGAAATCCAGCAATATCATAAAATCTCAAGAAATCCTCATAAGTGCATATATCAATGATAATGAATGCATATGGTATCAATAATCAAGTTGCGATGTGTGATTAATAGATTAGGTATGAACAATTAATATGATGAAGTACATGCACATGAATAGCAATCCTACGGTTTCATTTTAAGGAATTAAAGGCAATAGCACAAGTTTAAGTATCAATTAGTAAAAGGTTTCAATTTAAAGGTTATCTAGTGTGGTGGCATGGCAATTACCAGGGTGTGTGTGTAAGCATGAATAGTGCTCGTGCTGCATATAAAAACCCTGGCAATGGTGCAGGTGTCCTATAAAATGGTTTCGTATAGGTATGTCAATATAATGCATGGATGCAGCAAATAGTCAAATAAGTATTTCACCCCTAATTACTAACATCACTAAGGGTCTTGTAAGTTACTAAAACTATCGGGCGGCTTGCGCCATCCAACGATAGTCCCCCGTAGATGTTACATCTACTCACCAGAATCCCTGGCTAGCTGTGTCCAATCACCGCTTTCCCCTTTCGCGCCGCGTCTGACGTCTCCGCGACCGAACCTGGAATTTACATCAATACCAAATATAAGGTTACATATCAAGAACGACGCAAAACCCCAACGAAACTACTAAAGTTCGCTAGCTAGGTACAACATGCACAGGGTCCGCGGAACACACGCGAAAATCGCAAAAACTGCCAAAAAGCGCCGATTTGGTCGCCCGGCAAAACTAAAACCCGACTACTCAAAACTCCGCACCCACGCATCCTAAACGTCATAGGAGATGCTAAAAACATCCCCAAGGTATCACAAATAATTCACCAATTAATTTTAATAAAAACCTAGTAAGCACAAAACTAGCAATTTTGGTGCAAATATCGAAAATTAGCGATACGGTTAACACAATCCAACACAATATCCAACCACACAACTAGTTAGCCACAATCACATAAATTCAACTCATTTATCATGCTTCACAACCCACTTCCATACACAAACCCCTTTCTTGATTTTCGTAAAACAACAATTACAAACCAATTTCACACATTAAAATTAACTAAATTAGCATAATTTGAAGACCACATAACAAGCAATCTACAAACACTATAATTACAACACATTAGCAAAGATTCAAAACCTATTTTCCATAAACAACCATTACTTGAATTATATAGCCTAGCAAATCTTAATCCAAACTATATATGAAAACTTTAAACTAACACTAATTTATAACTCAATTAGCAAGTTAACCTTCTAAATTAGGTTAGCAAAACAACTAGATAACAATTAGATTTAATCAACTACATAATGGTTTCTAAACCTTAATTCAATTCAAACCATTCACTTTAAAAAAAAACTAGTAAGCAATTAACACTAAAATTAACTCTAAAACAATTTTCAAAGTTCAATTAGCACACTTTAAACTACAATTTAACCATTTGATTTAGAAATTATACCTCAAAAGATCAATTCCTAAGTTGCTAAAACCTCCCAAGATACCATCTTTCTCCAAGATTTGAACCAATTTGGTTTTGAGAAGAGAGGGAATAAGGTTTTGTGTTGAAAAGGTGAAGGATTTGTTGATTTTTATTGAATTTTGTTGCAAATTTTTGAAGAAAATGAGAGAGAAAGAGAAGGAAAATAATGGAAATGGGGGAGGGTGCAGATCTCGGCCATGAGAGGTAAGGGGAGGAGTGGGGGAGAGTTATGTGGAATTTTCCAAGGTCAAACCTCTCACATCTTACTAAAAACCCACATGCAAATTACTATATTTAAATCCTACTCCAAACAATTCATTAACATGATTTAAAAGTCAAAAAGAGAGGGATGGGGGCTGCTGCAGCAGTGGTGGGGCCGGCCTTGGGGAGTGGGGGTGAGTGGGAGTGAATACAAAAAGGTTCTATGCAAAAAGACCCCCTACAAGTTCATATTTGCAAGTTTTAGCTTAAAATTCAATAAATTCGTTTCCTATCATAAAAATTTGTTAAAAATCAAAGTAAAATACTAAAAATTCATGTTACAACTAGATTTTAATTAACATAATTTTAAAGATTAAAATTAGCCCAGAAAAATTTGTATTTATCGCTAATTTAATTTATTTTCTTACCGGCTTAAAATAATATTAAAAAATTCAAAAATAGGGAAAAATTTTTAAATGACCAAAATTTAATAAGTAACTCATTAGCTACTAAAAACAAGCAATTACCTATCCATTTTAGGTATAATTAGTCATAAACTGCAAAATAACAAAAAGACGGTTTTCGGAAAAATACCGAATTTTCACCGAATTTCAGGAAAACACCAAAACGACTTTTCAAGACGCTACAATTTTCCCCCCTTAAAGAAATTCGGTCCCCGAATTTAAAAATATAGCTACGCGTACCTTCAAAGAGATGGGGATATTTCTTCCTCATCTCGCCCTCGGTCTCCCAGGTAACCTCCTCGCTGCTCGGGCTACGCCAAAGGACCTTGACGGTTGGTATAATCTTCGACCTCAACTTCTTCACCTGCCGATCCAGGATGGCCACCGGCTGCTCTGCAAAAGAAAGGTCGCGCTCTAGCTAGACTGTCGGGTGCTGAATCGCATGCGAAGGGTCGTGAAGGTACTTGCGGAGCATCGAAACATGGAAGACGGGGTGAACATCGGGAAAGCTGGGAGGAAGAGCCAAACGATATGCAACAGCGCCAACCCGCTCGAGGATCTCGAAGGGACCTACGAATCTAGGGCTAAGCTTCCCCTTTCGCCCAAAATGCATCACGCCCTTCATCGGAGAGACTTTTAGAAAAACATGGTCGCCAACTGCGAACTCTAATCTGCGACGGCGCCTGTCTGCATAGGATTTCTGTCTGCTCTGAGCTGCCCTCATCCGGTCTCGAATCAACTGTATCTTTGCTGTCGTCTCCTCAACAAGCTGCGGCCCCAAAATACTGCTCTCGCTGAGCTCTGTCCAACAGACGGGCGATCTGCATCTCCTCCCATACAATGCCTCGAAAGGTGCCATCTGAATCGTATCCTGGAAGCTGTTGTTGTAGGAGAACTCCACTAGAGGTAAATGACGATCCCAGCTACCACCAAAGTCTAAAACGCAAGCTCTGAGCATGTCCTCGAGAGTCTGAATGGTCCTCTCTGACTGTCCGTCGGTCTGCGGATGAAATGCTGTGCTGAAGCTCAAACGAGTGCCCAAAGCCTCCTGAAGTCTCTGCTAAAGTCGGCTGGTGAACTGAGTGCCTCGATCTGACACGACACAAGTCGGTACGCCATGTAGTCGCACGATCTCGTCAATATAGAGCTGAGCATACTGAGCGAAGCTGAAAGTGGTCTTCATCGGTAGGAAGTGAGCCGCTTTCGTCAATTTATCCACGATCACCCAGATGGAGTCGTACCCTCGACTGGTCCTGGGTAGACCCACAACGAAATCCATCGAAATCTGCTCCCATTTTCACTCTGGAATGGGTAACGGCTGTAGCTCTCCTGCGGGCCTCTGGTGCTCGGCCTTGACTTGCTGACAAGTCAGGCATCTCGAAACGAACTCCGCAATGTCCCTCTTCATCCCGTCCCACCAGTAGGTCTCTCTCATATCATGGTACATCTTGGTGGAACCGGGGTGGACACTATACACTGATCGGTGTGCCTCCTCAAGAATGTCGCGCCGCAATCCATCAGCATCTGGTACGCACAGTCTAGATCCATATCATAAAATCCCCTGATCGTCAACCACGAACTCGGAAAATCTGCCCTGTCCCATCTGTGCCATGATCTCTGAGCAACGGTCGTCGCTGCGCTGTGCCTCATATATACGGTCAAGCAACTGTGGGCGTGCACGAACATGCGCGAGCTGTCCCCCTGTCTGAGTGAACTCGAACTCAACTCGGCTGTCGCATAACATCTGCCAATCTGCTGACGACTGCCTCTGCACTGCGCGCAAAAAGGATAGACTACCCCCGGGCCTCCTACTCAACGCATCTGCCACCACATTCGCCTTGCCTGGGTGATATAAGATCTCGCAGTCGTAGTCTTTCACCAACTCCATCCAACGACGCTGTCTGAGGTTCAGGTCTCGCTGCTGAAATATGTACTTTAAGCTCTTGTGATCGGTGAATATCTGACACGACTCGCCGTACAGGTAATGTCGCCAAATCTTCAGAGCAAAGACCACTGCAGCCATCTCCAAATCATGAGTGGGGTAGTTCTGTTCATGCTTCTTCAACTGCCGAGAAGCATAAGCGATCACCCGGCCATGCTGCATCAAAACGCATCCTAATCCCACTCGCGAAGCATCACAGTAGACAACAAATCCGCCTGATCCCGAAGGTAAAGATAACACCGACGCCGTAGTCAAACAAGTCCGTAGCTGCTGAAAACTGCGCTCGCACTCCTCTGTCCAAACGAAAAGAACTCCCTTCCGGGTCAAACTGGTCAACGGTGCAGCTATACGGGAGAAGTCCTGAACAAAACGCCTGTAGTAGCCCGCCAGGCCTAGAAAACTACGGATCTCAGTAACCGATGTAGGTCGGGGCCACTGCTGAACGGCCTCAATCTTCTTCGGGTCCACACAAATGCCGTCTCTCGTAACCATGTGACCCAAGAATCCGACGCTGTCCAGCCAGAATGCACACTTGGAGAACTTCGCGAATAGCTGGTGCTCCCTCAGAGTCTGTAACGTAATCCGCAAGTGCTGCTCGTGCTCCTCTCTGCTCCGGGAGTACACCAAGATATCGTCGATAAACACGATGATGAACAAGTCAAGATACGGCCTGAATGTACGGTTCATCAAATCCATAAATGCAGCTGGGGCGTTGGTGAGTCCGAACGACATCACCAAAAACTCGTAGTGGCCATAGCGCGTGCGGAAAGCTGTCCTCGGTATATCCTCCTGTCGAACTCGCAGCTGATGGTATCTTGATCGCAAGTCGATCCTCGAAAAATACCCCGCACCCTGAAGCTGGTCGAACAAATCATCAATGCGCGGCAACGGATATCTGTTCCGAACGGTAACTTTGTTCAGCTGGCGGTAGTCGATACATAAGCGCAAACTTCCATCCTTCTTCTTGACAAACAGGACCGGAGCACCCCACGGAGAAACACTCGGTCGAATAAGCCCCTTATCTAACAAATCCTGCAGCTGATCCTTCAGCTCTCGAAGCTCTGCCGGGGCCATCCGATAAGGCGGTATAGAAATAGGCCCCGAGCCGGGAATCAAATCAATGCAGAACTCAACCTCGCGCTCAGGCGGTAGCCCAGGTAGCTCATCAGGGAAAACATCAGGGAACTCAGAAACAACCGGGAACCGGTCCAACGGAACCTCTGCAGCTCGAGTATCACAAATAAATGCTAAGAATCCCTGACATCCCTTCCGCAAGAGATGACCAGCGCGAAGAGACAAAATTAAGCTGGGAAGGGTGACACTGCGGTCTCCCTGAATAACAAGGACTGGCTCTCCCGGAAAGCTAAATCTGACTGCCTTCTCACGGCAGTCCACCGAAGCATAACAAGTGGCTAGCCAATCCATGCCCAGAAGCACATCAAAGTCCAACATATCGAGGAGTATCAAATCAACTGATGAATCCCTCTCCCCGATACGAACGGAACACAAACGAAATACAAACCAAGCGACAAACGACTCGCCTACCGGAGTAACAACAACAAGCCTAACGACGACGACTCACGGCCCAACATCGGTGTAAAGTGTGTAGAGACGTATGAATGTCTGGAACCTGGGTCGAATAATACCCGTGCGTCGAAAGAACAAACTGGCAAAGTACCTGTCACAACGGCATTGGATGCCTGCGCATCCTGCGGTGTCAAAGCAAATACTCGGGCCTGTCCTCCACCGATAGCGGGTGATCAGTCGAAAATACTGCATATTTTTACCGGCAATTTCCTTGTCATCTGCATACATATAGGAGAGTACGGTATTCATAATTCACATATTAGCTAATTGGTCGCAAAATATCAAATTACATGTATTCGACCTTAAAACCGGAAATTCTAGGGAAATTAACTGCATTGCATTACATAGCATATTTTCTATATCTTGCAACACCTATTTTGAAGTCTATGCAGGAAAAGAGATACGTGCTCGATCAATTCATTGCTCGACCATTACAATTGCTCGTAAACTCATTGAAAGCAAATCTGGTATCAACATAGAAGGGCAACTGCAATCCTGAACATCAAAGAATAACCCAAACAGTAGTAGCAAGCCACAGCAGAAAGCACAGTTCCCAAGGCCACTGTTGCGCGGCGGAAGCGCGGCCCAAAGCCACCTCACGCGGCGGTTGCGCGGCGGATCCAGAGACTTAACTCCTCAAACTTCACCACAACTCCTGTTTCAGTGCCCTCAGATCATAAATGCATACAAAAGTCCAGAAGAATCCAGACACTTCCACCAGATCATCAAGCTCCTAAACTAGCCTAGAACTTCTAGAACTTTCCTAAACCCTTGCTTAAACCCTAAGCTAAACCCCAACAAACTTGTCAACAAACTTTGGGAGGGAAAGTCTAATTCAAACCAAAACCTAGTTCTATAAATAGGACCCTAGGCTCTCTCATTTAGAAATCTTGGAGAAACTTAGAAATCTTGGGAAAAATCTTGATTCAATCTTGAGAGTGATAGATTCAACCCATTTTTAGTTTAGCCATTCTCTTTCTCCATCTTCTTCTTCCTCAAGATTAGTGAGAAATCTTGTAGGAAACCCTAACCCTAATTCCACTCCAAATCCAACATCTTGAGTACCAAATCAAGCGAGAAATCTTCAACCTTTTAGGAGCAGAGCCGATCTTCAATCGGGCAAGTGATCCAAGCCGATCCGCGATCCACGGAGACGAGCGAAGCCAAGTCGACGATCAAGTTCCTCCTCTTGTAGTTCTTGAGTGATTGTAACGGAATTGTTGATATAAATAAAAGGTGAAATTCGTTAATCTTGCTTTCTTTTAAAATTCCGCATCATGTTATCTTTACTATTCTTGAATATTGTCTATGTGGTGATGCGCGAGTAAAACTCCGCTCGTTAAGGAGTCGAGAAGATCTTTAGTATGATGATGTAGCAAATTTGTAATCAATTCTTGAATCCCACGAGATTGTAAACCCTAGCTATTTCAAGAATTGACAACCCAATTCGATTCGATGCTTTCTTGATCAACATCGCTCGAGATTGGGGTGATCCGATCGATTCTTGAAATTACTAGAGGCTAGAATATAAATGGTATCCTCGAAAGAGCAAGGGTTAAGAGATGAAACTTTAATTTCATCAAGAAAACCCTAATTCTCGTCGATAACCATTGATCTAGCATCAATTCTTCGAAGGACAAGAATATGAAATATTGTAGACTACAACACATATAAAGATCCTATCGATTCCTACGAGCCTCTTTATCAGTCTGGATTGTCGTTTGGAAAATACCATTGAAACCGATTCTTGTTGTTTATAGTTCTTGATTCTTTAGAAAAGATTAGTGACACACGAATACAAATCAATCAATTGAATCGTGTTTTCTCTTATTGTTGCTTAACATTTCATTTCAAACAAATAAAGGTACAAACGAATCTCGAGATCCCTGAGGACGATCCGCACTCATTCATTAACTTCAACTGACACCGTTGTTTGATTGCGGTCAAATATTTTTTTGGTTGTGATTTCTTTACTATTTGATTCGATAAACACATCCACGAAAATCATCAAGATCAAAATGGCGCCGTTGCCGGGGATCGCGCGTTAATTCGTTTACATTTTATAGTTTGAAGTGAAAGAATTATTACGTTTCATTTCTTGAAATCAAAATTCGTACAAACTCTTATACGTGTGTTGTGAATTGATTGCAAGGTGATCTGGAGCAATCTGAGCTGTGGAAAAATTATTTGGGATATACCAGAGAGCTGGAGATAGCAATATCAAGCAGCTGAAGAAATTTCGTACACTGTTCCCAATACTTGACCGCGGAAGGGCGGCACAAAGAGGCTTTGTGCGGCGGAAGCGCCGCAGGCTTGAGGGTTCTCTGGATAATTTTCCAGCAGGTGATTTCTCTCTCTCTCCTCTCTCCCTTTTTAGCTCCAACTAATCCTTTCTGCAGGATTCTTTGCAAATAATAGCTGCGCCGCAAAAGCAAATTAAAATTGTGCGTGATTTTGTTTTCTTGGTTGTTTTGCATTGCTAATACGGAAAATTAAGGGGCACGGCCAAATCCAAATTAGGTGGGGATTTCATTACCCTTCCTAGGCCCCGAAAATCGCAAAACTTGCATCCGCATTTACCCTCATTAATTAAAAGAAATCTAGAGATGACTCTAAGGACTGTCGCGCTCAATTAGGACAAGAGAAGGCCGTGGGTAATTCATTGCTTATCTGCGTTTTTCTGTGGTGCCTAAGGCGAGTGTGTCTAAGGCTAGTGGTTATTAATTAGGTCCACTGTAGTGGTGGTTCCTTCCCACTTACCTGGCACTTATCCGGCCACAGGGGGACAAAGAGGCAGTGGAGGATTGATCCCGCGACTTGTCTTTTGGCAGTTAGGAGCGGTCTAGAGCCGGACCTAGGTGACCATTAGATTCTAGGGTTTGTGTGCTGCATTTGGTTGTCGCATCATTTTTTTCAAAATCCGTCCCTTTTCAAAAGCAAACACCGCATTCATTTTACCCCTAATTATAAGCCAACGCTGCCACTTGTGCTAACCCTTTTTAGTACAAGATAGGCTGGACACGGGATTCTAGTGCCCGTTTAGTCCGCGTACCTTTTATCGACTCTGAAGTCGATAATTCTCCATTTACCTTTTCTTTACCTACTACCACACCCACACCGATGGATCCGAATCCATCAAACTTCTTTAACCCCAATCTGCCACCGTCCGTTGGTGCGCAGAATCCTCCACACATTTCTCTTCAGGAAAGATGTTATCCACTTAGAGGTCCTCTTTCGACCTGCTTATCCACACCACCAGCAAACGGGGATAACTTTGAAATAAAGCCCCAGTATATCAACCTTCTACCTAAGTATCACGGACTCGAGACCGAGGACGCTTACGTTTTCATTACCAAATTTGAAAACGTATGTGCTATGATGGGTACGTCTCAACTTTCTGTGGACGCGATGCGTCTACGACTTCTTCCTTTTACCTTGTGCGATATAGCCGAGAAGTGGCTATATAACACCACCGCACACTCCATCACAAATTGGGAAGAATTCGTCGCTGCATTCCTAAAGAAATTTTACCCAGTCCAAAGAACGGCTCGAATTCGTAGTGAATTGAACCAATTTGCCCAGCTCCCTACCGAACCATTTTCAAAGTACTTTGAACGTTTCAAGGATTTAATGGTTCAATGTCCTCATCACGGCATCCCGAGATGGGAGCTTTGCCGAATCATTTATGAGGGCAGTAACCCTAGCACGAAACAAAGCCTTGAGAATATGTGTCAGGGTACATTTATGACTAAAGACGATGGGGAAGCCTGGCGATACTTAGAAGAATTCGCTGAAAAATCACTGATTTGGGAGAGTGGAACCCAACCATTGAATAGGGGTGGCGTACACCAAGTAGATGTGTCCATAGGTGTTAGAGCAGAAATGGCAGCAATGCAAAAGAAGCTCGACGCTATGGAACACAAATTTGCAGCAGCCTCCCTAAACCCGGTATCACTCCCCAAAACTATTTGTGGGTGCTGTTCTGATCCGTCACACTTAACGGAAGAATGTCCTTTAAACTCGGCGTTTCAAGGTCAAGAGCATTCTAATGCCGCATTTCAACGACCTCGAAACGATCCATATTCTTCCACGTACAATCAGGGTTGGAGGAACCACCCGAATTTTGCTTGGAACCAAAATCAATCTCAAAACACGGTTCCAAACACAAATAACTTTCAAAGGGCTCTTCCTCCACCACAACAGCAACCCCTTCAACTCACTCAGCACCCCTACCAGTCACAAAATTTCCAAAACCAGGGCAACACTCATGCACAGTCTAATCCTATGCAGTCCTGTTCTGACGATTTCTCTCAATTTACTCAAACCATGAAATCACTTTTATCCAATTTCATGGAGGTTTCAACTGAGGTTAGATCTTCCGTCAGTGAAATAAAGAAAAACTCAGCGTCACAAGCTGAGAGTATTAGAACGATGGAAGCTGAAATCGCACGCCTCAAAGCTGAAATGAGTGCGAGAGAAAAAGGGAAACTTCCCTCTCAACCCCTACAGAATCCTGGGCATTACAATGTAAATGCCATTACCACGTTGAGATCGGGAAGAGTGCTGAATAATAATGTCGGGGAAGATATTGATAATACTGAAAATCATGTCAAAACCCCGGCTGAGACCTTTCCACATACACACACTTCTCCTTCTGATCCTTCTTCTTCTACCAAACCACCTTCGCACGAGCCTATTCTCCAGTTCCCTTTAGGCTCAACACCTTCACCCAACCCTTATAATTCTCCACAGACGGTCCCCACACCTCTTTTGGGATCTCGTCTACCCCCCTTTCCTTCTCCTATGATGGACCCTGTGCTTATTGCGAAAGCACCTTATCCGAATCGGCTAAGGGCTAACAGAACGAGTCCTCATATGGAGAAAATTTTAGAAATGTTCAAACAAGTTAACATCAATATCCCTCTCCTAAATGCAATTCAACAAGTCCCCGCTTATGCGAAAATTCTAAAGGACTTGTGCACTAGGAAGAGGAAGACTCAAGTGCCGAAGAAGATCTTTATGGCTAATAACATCAGCACTGCTTTTATTCCCCAGCTACCAAAGAAACGAAAGGACCCAGGATGTCCTACAATATCGATTTCGATTGGGGGTAAAAACATAAATCGTGCTCTTTTAGACCTTGGCGCAAGTGTTAACTTGTTACCTTATTCTGTCTATGAGCAACTAGGAATTGGAGAGCTGAAACCTGCTCATTGTACTCTCCAGATGGCGGACCGATCTATCACCAAACCAAGGGGTGAATTAGAGGATGTGCTGATAAAGGTCGGGGAATTTGTTTTCCCTGTAGACTTCATTGTGCTCGACACACATCCTGTAGCAAACCCCCGGGACCAAATTCCGGTGATTTTAGGTCGTCCTTTCCTTGCCACTTCCAACGCTGTTATAAACTGTAGAAATGGTTCAATGAATTTATCATTTGGGAATATGACCATTGAACTAAATATCTATAGAGTTGGGAGTCAGCCATCAGAACCTAGTGCTCATATTTTAGATGTGTGTTCTGTCCATGAGATCGCTCCCGATAGTTGTGGAGCCGAGGAACTTTGCTTTAATGATCTCGATGACATTAGCACATCTCTGCTTGATCTTACACTTAGTGAGGACACTACACTTACACTTGAGTCCTGCACTTCTGACTTTTCTCCACCCGAGTCTGTATCTTTCACAGGCTCTGAGCTTCTTTGTAAATCCAAAAATCATTCTATGATCCTTCCTTCAATCATTTCTCCGCCTGAATTAGATCTCAAGGTCTTACCTTCTCACCTAAAATATGCATATCTTGGTGAGAACGAGACTTTACCGGTTATAATTTCCACTTCTCTTGCATCAGAGCAAGAGAATGCACTTTTATCGGTATTAAGATCTAATAAAGAGGCGTTTGGTTGGAGTATGGCGGACATCAAAGGGATCAGTCCTTTGATTGTTGAACATCATATACATGTGATGGATGATGCCAGACCGACCCGAGAACCACAGAGACGGTTAAATCCCGTCATGAAGGAAGCTGTCATGAAAGAGATCGTCAAATGTTTAGATAGTGGTATTATATACCCGATCTCCGATAGCCAGTGGGTAAGTCCTATACACGTCGTTCCTAAGAAATCCGGCATCACAGTTATCACAAATGAAGCGAATGAGTTGATTCAAACACGCGCCCAAACTGGGTGGCGTGTATGCATCGATTATAGAAAACTCAACGCTGCTACAAGGAAAGATCATTTTCCTTTACCATTTATTGATCAAATGCTGGAACGCTTAGCGGGACGACAATACTATTGTTTCATGGACGGTTACTCAGGCTACAATCAGGTCCCCATCGCCAAAAAGGATCAAGATAAAACCACTTTTACTTGTCCTTTTGGTACCTTTGCTTACAGTCGCATGCCCTTCGGGCTATGCAATGCTCCCGCTACCTTTCAGCGGTGTATGATGGGGATATTCTCTGATATGGTAGAGAATTTCCTGGAGATCTTTATGGACGACTTTTCGATTTTTGGAGACTCTTTTTCTGAATGCCTAGCGAATCTGGACGCTGTTCTTACTCGATGCAAAGAGAAGAACTTGACTTTGAACTGGGAAAAATGCCACTTTATGGTCCAAGAAGGAATAGTCCTTGGACATGTCATTTCACAGAAGGGCATTGAGGTTGACAGAGCTAAAGTAGATGTCATTCAAAACCTCCCTCATCCCAAAAGCGTCAAAGATATTCGCTCTTTCCTTGGTCATGCTGGATTTTATAGGAGATTCATAAAGGACTTTAGCAAAATTGCTAGACCTTTAACACTACTCCTGGCCAAGGATACGACCTTCCACTTTGACTCGGATTGCGAGACAGCTTTCGACTCACTTAAACACTCACTCACTTCAGCCCCCGTTTTATCATCACCAAACTGGGACTACCCTTTTGAGCTGATGTGTGACGCATCTGATTTTGCAGTAGGTGCTGTCCTTGGACAGCACATCGAAAAGATGCCACATGTGATTTACTATGCTAGTAAGACCTTGAATGATGCGCAAATCAATTATACAACCACAGAGAAAGAACTATTAGCGGTTGTATTCGCATTAGAGAAATTCAGGCCTTACTTAATCGGCTCACCTATTGTTGTATATACTGATCATTCCGCTTTAAAACATCTGTTGGCGAAGAAAGATGCCAAAGGTCGACTAATACGTTGGATCCTTCTTTTACAAGAATTCGATCTTGTTATCAAAGATAAGAAAGGATGTGAAAACGTAGTAGCTGACCACCTTTCACGCATCGTTTCTTCCCCTGTGACCCTGCCGATCAATGACTCATTCCCTGACGAACTACTCTTGAGCGTATCCTCTGAACCATGGTTCAGGGATATTGTGAACTATCATGCCACGGGATTGATACCAAGCGATTGGTCTAAACAGGACAAATACCGCTTTCTTTCCCAAGTAAAACACTATTACTGGGACGAGCCTTATTTGTTTAAATATTGTCCTGATCAGATCATTCGCCGGTGCGTCCCGAATGAAGAGTTCAAGAGTATTCTTTCATTTTGTCATGATCAGGCCTGTGGGGGTCACTTTGGTCCTAGAAAAACAGCGGAAAAGGTTTTGCAATCTGGATTTTATTGGCCGACCTTATTCAAGGACGCATTTGAACATTGCAAAACCTGTACACAATGTCAGTATACGGGTAAAATATCCCAAAGGAATGAAATGCCTCAGCAACCCATTCTGGTTGTTGAAATGTTTGATGTTTGGGGCATAGATTTTATGGGTCCTTTTCCCAACTCCTTTGGGAATCTGTACATATTGCTGGCGGTTGATTATGTTTCCAAGTGGGTAGAAGCCATTCCAAGTCGCACTAATGACAGGAAAGTTGTCATTAAGTTCTTAAAAGAGAATATCTTCTCGCGATTTGGACACCCACGCGCTATTATTAGCGATAATGGGACACACTTCTGCAACAGATCTTTCGAGACTCTGATGCGGAAATATTCAATCAACCACCGTCTTTCTACACCCTATCACCCCCAAACAAGCGGGCAGGCTGAGATCTCAAACAGACAAATCAAACTTATCCTGGAGAAAACTGTTGCCAAAAATAGAAAAGACTGGTCGACCAAATTGACGGATGCTCTTTGGGCATTCAGGACTGCATATAAGACCGACCTAGGAATGTCTCCATATAGGATAGTTTTTGGAAAAGCATGTCATCTACCTGTTGAGATAGAACATAAAGCATTGTGGGCTATAAAGGAAATTAATTTTGATTTAAACCTTGCTTGCAACTTTCGGAAGCTGCAACTAAACGAGCTAAGCGAACTCCGCGATGAAGCTTATGATAATGCTGTAATCACAAAGAATAGGACTAAGGTTTTTCACGATAAAAACATTGTAAGGAAAACATTTTTGCCTGGTCAACAAGTCCTTCTTTATGATTCACGATTACACCTTCATGCGGGTAAGCTCCGATCTCGTTGGAAGGGACCTTTTGTTGTGCGGTCTGTATACCCGCACGGGGCAGTAGACATTGAAAATGTTAAAAACGGCACTGTTTTCAAAGTAAATGGACATAGATTAAAGCCGTACTTTTCCACTGACCCCACGGAGGAGCTCTTGTTCTTACAAGAGCCAGTTTATCTTGATTAAAATTCCTCCGTCTCACTTTCATGTCCAGTATATCATTGCATCATTATTTTGAATGAAGGTGAGTAAATAAAACAAGTTTGGGGGAAGTTCTTCACTTATATATTTTGCCCCCACTAATAATTCCTCCCAGATTTACAGATTTTTGTAGGTATAACTATCGGCAACAGTGAGGACACTGTTGAAAACAAGTTTGGGGGAGGTTTGTGCTTATTTTCGCATCATTTGCATATCATCTGCATAAGCACAAAACAATTCTTTTAAAAATCTATAAAAATTGAAAAATTTTCAAAACCCATAAAATTTAAAAATTTTCAAATATAAAAATAATATTAATATTTACATTTTTTTTTTGTATATAAATAAGATAATGAAAGTTTAGACAGTGAACAATTACATCCATGAGATTGGAAAAATTTTAGAAAACTAAGAAAATTAGAAGTTTTCTTATACGAACTAGTAATAAGTAGTTATGAGCCGTTGTCCCAAGGGTTAGTAAGATGAAAGACGTCACTAATCTGAGGATAAAAATAAGTCTGAAAAATAGTTTCTATTCTGAAGCCAAACATTTTGAACGTTGCTGCCCTGCTATTCGCACTTACACACATCTTAAAGCCTGGGATAGTAGAGGATACCTTGAAATGCTCTTGTCTTAAAGCCAAAAGTATGAAAAGAAAAATAGTATTTTTGAAAATGGTGAGAAAAATGGACACTGGTTTTGTTATCACCAAGGGCAAGAAAAATATATAGCAAAAGGGTGCTTCTTCACCTAGTGCCCCAAGGTCAACTGGTCTGGGTGTCACTGCTATGCCTGAGGTGGTGCAAGATTAGGAAAATACACCAAGTTAGCGAGCACATTAGTAATCGGTCGGTTAGTACCTCAAGAAGTATTAACGGTCGCATGAAAGTGTGTAAGCAATCTCGTTTGCCAAGTAGTACTGAGGTCGACGGGCAAGAGTATGATAGCTTGAATTGAATTCTCCGGGTGTAGGGATGTCTTTACATACACGCAGGGTGATATGATCAATGTCTGGAATAAAGATAGGAATGAAGAATAAGACGATGTTTTATTGAGGGAGGACGTGATTTCTGACATCTTTTCATGACCATTAAGATAGGGCTCATGACAACCGAAAAGCTAGCTTAGTTGGAAACCCTAATTTTCAAGGCTTTTCTTTAACAATTCTTATCTTTAAATGTAATATTCATGATCTTGCTTTTATTTTTGGATTTTGTGGGTGCAATCCGCTGAAAACCCTCAGGAGACAACACTCCTCCTACTAGGGACACCTAGAGGTTTAAAGGCTTGTTGCACGTGCTCAGTGCAATCGTGTTGCCTACGAAAGTGTGCTAGTTAGTTTTTCTCTTTCTTTGATTTCTCCTTCTCTTTTTAATAAAACATTCTCTCGAGACGATCGAAATTAAGTTTGGGGGTATTTGATCAGTCGAAAATACTGCATATTTTTACCGGCAATTTCCTTGTCATCTGCATACATATAGGAGAGTACGGTATTCATAATTCACATATTAGCTAATTGGTCGCAAAATATCAAATTACATGTATTCGACCTTAAAACCGGAAATTCTAGGGAAATTAACTGCATTGCATTACATAGCATATTTTCTATATCTTGCAACACCTATTTTGAAGTCTATGCAGGAAAAGAGATACGTGCTCGATCAATTCATTGCTCGACCATTACAATTGCTCGTAAACTCATTGAAAGCAAATCTGGTATCAACATAGAAGGGCAACTGCAATCCTGAACATCAAAGAATAACCCAAACAGTAGTAGCAAGCCACAGCAGAAAGCACAGTTCCCAAGGCCACTGTTGCGCGGCGGAAGCGCGGCCCAAAGCCACCTCACGCGGCGGTTGCGCGGCGGATCCAGAGACTTAACTCCTCAAACTTCACCACAACTCCTGTTTCAGTGCCCTCAGATCATAAATGCATACAAAAGTCCAGAAGAATCCAGACACTTCCACCAGATCATCAAGCTCCTAAACTAGCCTAGAACTTCTAGAACTTTCCTAAACCCTTGCTTAAACCCTAAGCTAAACCCCAACAAACTTGTCAACAAACTTTGGGAGGGAAAGTCTAATTCAAACCAAAACCTAGTTCTATAAATAGGACCCTAGGCTCTCTCATTTAGAAATCTTGGAGAAACTTAGAAATCTTGGGAAAAATCTTGATTCAATCTTGAGAGTGATAGATTCAACCCATTTTTAGTTTAGCCATTCTCTTTCTCCATCTTCTTCTTCCTCAAGATTAGTGAGAAATCTTGTAGGAAACCCTAACCCTAATTCCACTCCAAATCCAACATCTTGAGTACCAAATCAAGCGAGAAATCTTCAACCTTTTAGGAGCAGAGCCGATCTTCAATCGGGCAAGTGATCCAAGCCGATCCGCGATCCACGGAGACGAGCGAAGCCAAGTCGACGATCAAGTTCCTCCTCTTGTAGTTCTTGAGTGATTGTAACGGAATTGTTGATATAAATAAAAGGTGAAATTCGTTAATCTTGCTTTCTTTTAAAATTCCGCATCATGTTATCTTTACTATTCTTGAATATTGTCTATGTGGTGATGCGCGAGTAAAACTCCGCTCGTTAAGGAGTCGAGAAGATCTTTAGTATGATGATGTAGCAAATTTGTAATCAATTCTTGAATCCCACGAGATTGTAAACCCTAGCTATTTCAAGAATTGACAACCCAATTCGATTCGATGCTTTCTTGATCAACATCGCTCGAGATTGGGGTGATCCGATCGATTCTTGAAATTACTAGAGGCTAGAATATAAATGGTATCCTCGAAAGAGCAAGGGTTAAGAGATGAAACTTTAATTTCATCAAGAAAACCCTAATTCTCGTCGATAACCATTGATCTAGCATCAATTCTTCGAAGGACAAGAATATGAAATATTGTAGACTACAACACATATAAAGATCCTATCGATTCCTACGAGCCTCTTTATCAGTCTGGATTGTCGTTTGGAAAATACCATTGAAACCGATTCTTGTTGTTTATAGTTCTTGATTCTTTAGAAAAGATTAGTGACACACGAATACAAATCAATCAATTGAATCGTGTTTTCTCTTATTGTTGCTTAACATTTCATTTCAAACAAATAAAGGTACAAACGAATCTCGAGATCCCTGAGGACGATCCGCACTCATTCATTAACTTCAACTGACACCGTTGTTTGATTGCGGTCAAATATTTTTTTGGTTGTGATTTCTTTACTATTTGATTCGATAAACACATCCACGAAAATCATCAAATCAGCGGGCTGACCTCGACCTCGGCCTCTGCCTCCTCGTCCTCTCTGAACAGGACCGCCGCGTCCACGGCCTCTCGGTGCACCTAGCTGGCGTGGAGCATCGCCTGCGGTTGGAAGTAGGGCTCTCTGAGGAGGGGGTGGTGATGGTGGTAGGGTCACATGCGGAACTGTCGCTGCTCCCTGTCGTCTCACCGGACAGTCTCTGACAAGATGGTGCAGACTCCCGCACCCAAAACATCCTGGCGACGGCTGCTGCCCCTGGGGATAAGAACCATATAACTGTCCCCGCCCAAATCCTCTGCCAGGCCTATCTCTTGGAAAGAATCTGGCGCGCTGCCTCTGAGACGGTACCTCGGTGCGAATCCTCTTCGTCCCAGAAACGGCCGAAGTCTGTGATATGCGTGCCTCCATCCGCAATGTCGTATCCCTAGCAGCTGAATAAGTGTCGTAGTGCTGGGCGCCAATGGCAAGATATAGCTGGGCATCAAGTCCCTGTACGAACCTCTTCACCATCTTCTCTTCGGTATCCACCAAATACTGAGCATATCGGGATAACTGTGTAAACTGGATGTCATACTCAGACACCGTCATCCCAGGTGTCTTGACTAAGGCCTCGAAGCTACGAGCTCTGGCGTCACGAACGCTCTCTGGAAGGAAACGGGCTAGAAAAACCGCTGTAAACTCGACCCAAGTCATAGGCGGTAGATCTGCAGCTCGACCTCTCAAGACTGACTCCCACCATGTCTGCGCGAGACCCTCTAGTCGGAAACTCGCAAGCTCTACCCATCGATCATCCGAACATCTCAGCGAACGGCAGATCCTGGCTAAACTGTCAAGGAACGTCTGTGGGTCCTCCGCTGCCTCGGTGCCGGTGAATACTGGAGGTCTCAGCCTCATGAAATCCTGTAGTGAAACCGGAATGGCCACGGTGGTAGTAGTAGGAGCAGTATCATGGTCGTCTGTGATGTAGTAGGTACGTCATCCGGCCTCGGTGTACGACTGGCTGCAACTAGGGATCCTACCATCTGACGTAGCTCCTGCATGCCTCCCATCATCTGTCGCAACTCCTCCATACCAGTCTCGAGCCTATCCATACGGCCTGGGGAAGGTGGATCGGTCTGTCCCTGCGGCGTAGGCATACCACCCTGCTCAGTCCTAGTCTCGGACGAACCAGCTCGAATCTCGTCTCGGGCGGCAGCCTTCTGTGCCCTCGTAGCCTTCGGCGGCATAGTGACTGGTACAGGAACAGGACAATAAGAACAGTGCAATAGGATCATAGGATACACGGAATTGAAGAAGGAATTTTCAAGCAAGTATACCCTAAAGTCACTTAGGCGGAGTACCGTATCGCAAGTATGCCGCGGACATACGCACGCTACGTTACCCTGCTTAAGTCACTTACTCCATCTACCAAGGGTCATCCTACACTCAAAAAGGTAAAACCTATAGCTCTGATACCAACTTTGTCACGACCCGCAGGGTACGGAACGTGACTGGCACTTAAGTTTACGAAACGTCTAAAGACATCCGTAAAGTAGGTAAGCCAAAGCCCAGAAAACAAAACCAATTAAGAAAAAGAGTGAAGAAAACCCAATCAGTTGAAAGCGAGTTTATCAAATAAGTCATGTAAAACCCTTTTTAAAAACAATACCAATTTTTCCAAAAATTTCGGCAGAGTCTCCTTTGTAAATACTGGCCCCCAGAATGGGTACAACAAAATATATATGAATCCAACAAAATAGGGCATCCCCAAGCGGGAGCTAGCTCTTCGCCACAAGGCGGTCACAAATCCCACGCAATATAAAATGATAACAAGCATAAAAATCATAATGAAGCATAAGAAAACAGCATGTCGACTCAAGTGAGCTCGACCCCAAAATACAGCATAAAAGTCCACAAACCTCACAGTCTCATCTCTAGGTCAATATACAATAATACTGGTAGAAACAGTAGATGGAGTACACTAGATACAAGAATATACAAGGTGGTACAAAAATGATAACATAACCCACCTATGAGCAAATCTCGAGCCCAAGCAAAAGAGGCAAAAGAACAAGTGCGCCCGCCGCTACTGAACTGACGGAGCGGACCTGCAAAAGACTGTGGCACAACGGGGGTGAGTTGCCAACTCGTGAGTAATAAATAACATCTACACAGGCTATCGAATGCATGCACACAAGCATCCTAGCATCTAAATACAGGTAAGGCAGGACATAATGGCAAGTATGTATGCAATATGGATATACTAGCAGGTATGAATGCAATGCGAATCAACTCGTGATCTGAATGTGTAAGCATAAGAAATCATGTTTTTCCCTTTAGGAATGTCTTTTGAAATACCATCACAATACCAATAGAATCAACAAGAACCTGTGTCCAGCATCGACACCTCAAAACTGTCTCAAATCTCATATCAATGTATCTCTGGCCTCAGCCGTCCGGCTGACCCATCTCAAATATCAATATCTCATCATCTAGCGGCCACGGTCGGTATCCTCTGGATATCCGCCGTCCCAAACAGTCACCGGTAGGTAATCCGTCCCCTGCCAGGCTCAACGTCAACACCACATTCCTCTTGCCCCGGGGTACCTTACCGGGCCCACCATGTACCCGTGCCGGTTCCTCCACTCCTCGACACGGATTTCCAAAACCACAGCAAACTCATGGTGGACGACACTTACATCACTAGAAAACCGCAATTTACATATTTTAAAAATATAATAAGTTTAGAAATTTTGCGGCTTTCCCCCGAAATCCAGCAATATCATAAAATCTCAAGAAATCCTCATAAGTGCATATATCAATGATAATGAATGCATATGGTATCAATAATCAAGCTGCGATGTGTGATTAATAGATTAGGTATGAACAATTAATATGATGAAGTACATGCACATGAATAGCAATCCTACGGTTTCATTTTAAGGAATTAAAGGCAATAGCACAAGTTTAAGTATCAATTAGTAAAATGTTTCAATTTAAAGGTTATCTAGTGTGGTGGCATGGCAATTACCAGGGTGTGTGTGTAAGCATGAATAGTGCTCGTGCTGCATATAAAAACCCTGGCAATGGTGCAGGTGTCCTATAAAATGGTTTCGTATAGGTATGTCAATATAATGCATGGATGCAGCAAATAGTCAAATAAGTATTTCACCCCTAATTACTAACATCACTAAGGGTCTTGTAAGTTACTAAAACTATCGGGCGGCTTGCGCCATCCAACGATAGTCCCCCGTAGATGTTACATCTACTCACCAGAATCCCTGGCTAGCTGTGTCCAATCACCGCTTTCCCCTTTCGCGCCGCGTCTGACGTCTCCGCGACCGAACCTGGAATTTACATCAATACCAAATATAAGGTTACATATCAAGAACGACGCAAAACCCCAACGAAACTACTAAAGTTCGCTAGCTAGGTACAACATGCACAGGGTCCGCGGAACACACGCGAAAATCGCAAAAACTGCCAAAAAGCGCCGATTTGGTCGCCCGGCAAAACTAAAACCCGACTACTCAAAACTCCGCACCCACGCATCCTAAACGTCATAGGAGATGCCAAAAACATCCCCAAGGTATCACAAATAATTCACCAATTAATTTTAATAAAAACCTAGTAAGCACAAAACTAGCAATTTTGGTGCAAATATCGAAAATTAGTGATACGGTTAACACAATCCAACACAATATCCAACCACACAACTAGTTAGCCACAATCACATAAATTCAACTCATTTATCATGCTTCACAACCCACTTCCATACACAAACCCCTTTCTTGATTTTCGTAAAACAACAATTACAAACCAATTTCACACATTAAAATTAACTAAATTAGCATAATTTGAAGACCACATAACAAGCAATCTACAAACACTATAATTACAACACATTAGCAAAGATTCAAAACCTATTTTCCATAAACAACCATTACTTGAATTATATAGCCTAGCAAATCTTAATCCAAACTATATATGAAAACTTTAAATTAACACTAATTTATAACTCAATTAGCAAGTTAACCTTCTAAATTAGGTTAGCAAAACAACTAGATAACAATTAGATTTAATCAACTACATAATGGTTTCTAAACCCTAATTCAATTCAAACCATTCACTTTAAAAAAAAACTAGTAAGCAATTAACACTAAAATTAACTTTAAAACAATATTCAAAGTTCAATTAGCACACTTTAAACTACAATTTAACCATTTGATTTAGAAATTATACCTCAAAAGATCAATCCCTAAGTTGCTAAAACCTCCCAAGATGCCATCTTTCTCCAAGATTTGAACCAATTTGGGTTTGAGAAGAGAGGGAATAAGGTTTTGTGTTGAAAAGGTGAAGGATTTGTTGATTTTTATTGAATTTTGTTGCAAATTTTTGAAGAAAATGAGAGAGAAAGAGAAGGAAAATAATGGAAATGGGGGAGGGTGCAGGTCTCGGCCATGAGAGGTAAGGGGAGGAGTGGGGGAGAGTTATGTGGAATTTTCCAAGGTCAAACCTCTCACATCTCACTAAAAACCCACATGCAAATTACTATATTTAAATCCTACTCCAAACAATTCATTAACATGATTTAAAAGTCAAAAAGAGAGGGATGGGGGCTGCTGCAGCAGTGGTGGGGCCGGCCTTGGGGAGTGGGGGTGAGTGGGAGTGAATACAAAAAGGTTCTATGCAAAAAGACCCCCTACAAGTTCATATTTGCAAGTTTTAGCTTAAAATTCAATAAATTCGTTTCCTATCATAAAAATTTGTTAAAAATCAAAGTAAAATACTAAAAATTCATGTTACAACTAGATTTTAATTAACATAATTTTAAAGATTAAAATTAGCCCAGAAAAATTTGTATTTATCGCTAATTTAATTTATTTTCTTACCGGCTTAAAATAATATTAAAAAATTGAAAAATAGGGAAAAATTTTTAAATGACCAAAATTTAATAAGTAACTCATTAGCTACTAAAAACAAGCAATTACCTATCCATTTTAGGTATAATTAGTCCTAAACTGCAAAATAACAAAAAGACGGTTTTCGGAAAAATACCGAATTTTCACCGAATTTCAGGAAAACACCAAAACGACTTTTCAAGACGCTACAGAGGTGAACCCCTTCTGTACGGCCCCGTCGAGTGTGGCGGTGTCGACCATGCCTGTGGATAGGCGAGGTGACTGACATCTCCTCAGGGGGATAGGGGTCGCGAGGAGGCTCGAGGCGAGGTGTTCTGGCGACGGACCTTAGTGTGGAACCGTGGGGCGCCCAGCGGGCCTCAGGGAGCACCGGCTCGAGAGATTGATGGCGAGGAGTCGCAGCCTGCTGGTGGTCAATCGTCCAGACAGGGGCTGAGCCTTCTGGAGGTGGTGGAGCGGCGATCTGGGGCCCAGGCCCAGCCGTTTGGACGCGGACGAGCGCCTCCACGAGGGACTGCAGCCGATCTATCCGGCCTGCGAGGGCGCTGATAACGGTCGCTGGAGGAGGCTCATCCCCGTCCTCAGTGAGTGGAAGGCGGCGGCTGGTACCGGAATCTTCAGGATGGTTGGTCGCCATTTGGGCGGAGATCGGAAGGCCAACTTTGTGTTTTGTGGAGTTAGTTTTCACAGACGGCGCCAACTGATGGAGGTCCTTTTCGGGTCTCCGTCAGATGTTGTCTTCCGTCGATCTCCCGGTGGATTCTGATGATTGTCTTCTGTTGCGTGTGAGTCTCAATGTGTTTTGGTGGAAGAGGTGGTATGAGGAGTTTGGTGCCGAGTACCTACAAAGAAGTCCCGGGGTGGTTTGGTACCACCAAGGACCCTCCGACGATCAAGTTAGTAATGAGATCCGAGCAGAGTAACGACTTAGAAGAGTAAAGAATGGCTTACTTGACCCCTCTGTGATGGGGGTTTATATAGTGGCGGAAACACGCGGCAGCAGGCGTGAGAATCTCGCCGGCAGTTACCCTCCCGACGTCACGTCCGCGTAAAGAGCGGATCGCCCGTTAATGAGGATCGTGATGGCGTGGAACGTGGGATGTTGCTGGCGGAGAATCTGCGCATGGCGAGATTTGCGGAGCGGTGGTTACTCCTGCGAGTGGTGGAGTTGGTCGGTTGAAGGACCGAGGAAGATGGCTTCGGCTCGGAGCTCGGGACGAGCGAGGAGGTCGAGGAGTCCAGGTCTTGTGGCAGCTCGCCGCGAGCTACCGGGCCGAGGAGGCCAATTTGTAGGGGGCCCTGAGGAGGGCCAGCTTGTGTTTGCAGGTCGTGTACAGGGTGGCCTGGTCGGCCCCCGTGGGCCCTTTCTTCTGAGTTCTGGGACACGTCACATGCCACGTGTCCTGATCTTGGAGATCGCCAATATTGAGCATCATCAGTATCGTTATTGATCATATATAGTTTCGTCGACCAGTTTGATAAGTTTCTCATCTATATTTTTATTTCCTAAATATTTCAGATATAGATGTGTTTCACTTTTCATATTTTTGGCTATCTTTATCACCAATGAAGAAGTCACTTGCATTTTTTGTATAAGCAAAAACGGTTCTTAAGTTCGCCCCTTCAAGAAGAAATCCTGGTTTTGTCTCTTGATAGTAAAATCGAAGTTATGAAAAAATATTATTTCTCAAGCTATTAGCCTTGACCTCGATATATTCCATTCTCTATCCTAGTTACTAAAATTGCATAGATAATGGTGGTTAAGGAGGCAATAGAGGGATGATCATGTTTATATTTATTTGCTTTAAAAACAGAACATAAATTTTTTTAGCTTCTATAACCATATGTAGACATTATTGCAAATGCATTTGCCAAAGCATTCTTGGATTGATGCTTCTCAGTTCATTGGAATAAACCTCAAAAGTACTAAAAATCAAAAGAGAATATACGTTGGGATAAAAGTGGTGCCTTTCAGTCTTATGCAATGAGAAAGTTTGTAGCAAGAATGGAAGTTTTAGGGGGTTAAATAATAAATAGACAGAAATAAATAAACAACAAACCACGAGCGAGGGGTTCTCTGATACGGGGTTGTTCAAAAAGTGTGACGTCTTTAATTATAATTATTATATATAAATCCCTTGTCCGGTCGAATAGATTAGAACGGAAAAAATAATGAATAATATGGTTGGTAAATTTTATATTGTTTATGCATGTTATATGTGCATGTTTGGATGAGGTTATTTTAAGTGGTTATTTGTCATAATCACTTATAAGTGACTGTTTCTGAAAAAAGTGAAAAAATCATTTATAAGTGTTTATAACAAATAAGCTGTTTAGTGTTTGAATGATTTTGTCTGAAAAGTGATTATAAATAGATAGTGTGTTTGGATGAAAAGATAGATATGTGATTATTGAGTGTAAAATGACCAAAAGGACGTATCATTAATACCATCTTAAAATTTGGATGAAATAACAAGGGGTATTATGGTATATTAGTTGGTCAACTCTACCATTTCATAATAACTTATGAAATGGGTTAGGAATTCCTACATAATTTTTAAGTGGGAAACATGTCATTTTTAAGTGAGTCATGGTGGAACCCATGATAAAATAATATTTATTAAATAGTAAAAGAGAGATCCAAACACCCTATCTACTTGAGGCCCACTTGATGTAATTTTTAATCATTTGTTGACAAAAAATAATCCAATCCAAACATGTCCACGGTTTATTTGTAGAATGTTATTATGGATTAGGATGGTAGACAAGAAAAACAGAAGGTTCAACATCAACATAGGGGGGAGAATCCGACAAACTTATGTATATTGCTATTTTTTTTATTTCGGTATCCTTAAAGATTACTATTTATGTGATACTTACACGATAGATAAAGGACATGTTTGGATGAGCTTATTTTTAAGTGGTTATTTGCTATAATCACTTATAAGTAATTATTTCTGGAAAAAAATGAAAAAATCACTTATAAGCGTTTATGACAAATAAGTTGTTTAGTGTTTGGATGATTTTGTATGAAAAGTGATTATAAATAGATAGTGTGTTTGGATGAAAAGATAGATAAGTGGTTATTGAATGTAAAATAACCAAAAGGGCGTATCATTAATGCCAACTTAAAAATTGGATGAAAAGATTCTATTACTTGGTCAACTCTGTTATTCCATAATCACTTATGAAATAAGCTAGAAATACCTAGCTTATTTTTAAGTGGGAAAATATGTCATTTTTAAGATAGTCATGATGTGACCCATGATAAAATAATCACTTATTGAATAGTAAAAGAGTGATCATGTTGGATATAGGGCCTTCAAGGCAATTATTGCAATTGCATGTAGATGATTATGATAATTGAAATCGGACCTATACAGGTAGAACGATCTTACTCGTGATGATAGTATGCTATCTGGTTTGTCTTTATCATTATATGTATATGTTTTGATAAAACCCGTAGGATTATTGTTTGACTACCAGCATTATTGTTAGGAATATGTATGCCCTAGAGGCCATTATTGTACATGCGATTGTAAGTGCACGGCAGCGCCCCGGCCGTCTGAACGAGGCCAAAATGCGGAAACAAAAACTTTTCTTTATTTAGAAACCGGCGCTACCGCGGACTGTTAACCCGGATCGGGCAATTAAGCTAATGCTAGCAAACTAGAGAATGGGTAGAAAGCTATACCGAGCGATCCGTGTCCTTTGGTCTTCGGCCTCCATCCCGATCTTCTCGCGGAATCTCCGGTCTTCATTTCCTCGTCGGAAAGGGCACCACATCGCCGGGTTCTTTTACGGGCTCCCACCTTTGGACCGAGGCAACTCGGGCACGAAGTTGGCGAGCCGACGTGTCCAAGAATGCTGTAGACTCTGTGTAGAACTCTATGTCTCATGGGGTTATAAGAAGTTGCCATTTTCAAGTGGAGAAGGAGATGTGAGCTTTTTGATGAACTAGGGAATTTTGTAGCAAAGAAATGAGACTCATTTTCCCCACCAAAAAAATGGACAGCCCCTTGCCAAAAAATGTGGCCGGCCCCCTTGCTAGAATGATGGGAGAGAGTGAGCAAATAATGCAAGAGAGAGAAAAGAGTGATGATGAGAAGAAATGATCACCACAAAGTCAAAACCAAAACCCATCACTCAACCCATTATAGCAAGCAATGATGAACAAAGAAGTCAAATGATGGTTGAACCATCATGAAGCTATCATCACAAAAACAACCCTCCAAATTGCTAATTTGCACATTTGCAAATATGCCCCCTTCCACCAATTTTCAGCCAATGAAAGAAACAAAGGAAAATGGCCGAAACGGAAAGCAAACTGGCAACTTCAAAATACTGATCCCGTAATAAATTACAGGAAAACCCCGCGACTGTATATACTGTCACGACCCGAAAGTACGGAACATGACCGGCACTTAAACTACGAACGTCTCGAGGCGTACGTAATCTAAGTAAACCGAAAACCCAGAAATCTAAACCAAGAAAAGTAGTAGAGTGCAGGAAAAACCAACTTAAAGCAAGTAGTTTCAATAGCATAAGCCGAATTATGCGGTTTTTAAAAACATCAAAAATTTACTGAAAATTTCGGCAGAGTCTCCTTTGTAAAAACTGGCTCCCAAACGGGATACAACATGAATAGTATACGAAATCAAGAAAAAAGCATCCCCAAGAGGGAGCTAGCTCTTCGTCAATCGACGGTCCCAACCACACAAGCAATAAAATATACAACGCCAACGGCGAGGATCAAAACTCAAAAGGAAAATCAAAACCACCAGAAATATAACGAGCGACTCTAAGGTCGAAAGAATAAACAACACTGGTCTCTATCTCAATAAATACAAGTTTGGTTGATGGAATTTACTAGATACAACGGAATAATATTATAAAAGGTAATATGATGGGTACGATACAAGAAAAACCCACCTACTAGCAAGTCACCCGAATGAAACTGAGCCCGCAAGCCGTAAAGAAACATGTACGGCAAAACCTGCAAGAAACTGGGGCACAACGGGGGTGAGTTGCCAACTCGTGAATAGAAAAACATCTACGAATAAAAAATCGCATGTATGACGCAATCCTAGGTCATACGATCATAATATATAATCCTCCAATAACATGCAGCCTATAACAAGGCTAGCGTAAATATCTAACCCGAGTGTAATCTCATGTGCCTGTGTCAGTGCCTCAGGTAGCAATATATCATATGAATGAGGTATGAATGCATGAAGACAGAATACATGCAAATGAAGAAACTGTTTTCATAAATTAGTGAGATTTCCTTTGTATATTTTTAAAATGAGGTATCATAATGAAATCAGCATAAAACAGTGCCTAGCACCGGCATAAAACGTAATCCCAATATCTCGATATCTCGGTATCACAGTCTCTGTACCTCAATCACAATATCTAGGGCGCCGTCAGTCCAGACCGGCCCCTACCATCCATCTCAAGACCACGACGGTATCCTCCGGATATCCGACGCGTCGGGTAATATCACCGGTAGGTAGTACTCCC
Source organism: Agapanthus africanus (assembly GCA_030015575.1). NCBI lineage: Eukaryota > Viridiplantae > Streptophyta > Magnoliopsida > Asparagales > Amaryllidaceae > Agapanthus > Agapanthus africanus. The sequence continues at coordinate 275,487,227 of JASDDO010000012.1, forward strand.
CTGCCAGGCTCACATCGTCATCATCACGCGCTTCTTGCCCCGGGGTACCTTACCGGGTCCACCATGTACCCGAAACGGTTCATCCGTCTCCTCGAATCGGGTCTCGAAATCTATCAGCAAACTCATGGTGGACGACTCATACATCACTAGAAAACCGCAATACTTTATATTTTAAAAGATCATAAGTTGTAAATTTTGCGGCTTTCCCCGAAATCCAGAAATATCATAAATCTCAAGAAATCATCACAAGTGCATATGTCAATGATAATGAATGCATATGGTATCAATAACCAAGTTGCAATGTATGATTAATAAACTAGGCGTGAACAATTGAATAACAATACGCATGAAGTGGCAGGTAATAACTACAATGTCTAATATGGCATATAAGGGAAGTACACTAATATCATGTCAAAACTACTAGCTAACAAGCTAAGTCAAGCAAATATATTCTCTAAAGTGTACGTGACATGGCAATTACCGATGAAGATGTGTGTGAGCCGGCAAGTAGGTGTACGTGGTACATACGCATCATCGGTAATGGTGCTGGTGTCCTAACAGCATGATATCAATAATGGAATATGCAGCAAAATAAGTATGCGAGGCAGAGCGAACAGCAATAATGTGCGGGAGCTGAAAACTAGACGCAACGATAACTAATTGCATTAATCTAATATAAGTCCTACAAATGGTGCCTTTTGAAATAATACGAATCATGGGGTTTTGAAAATAGGGGCTACGGTGTTTTTATGAAAAGATACGTCTTTTGAAATATCCGTAGGATCCCTTGGGCTGTCTTTTAAATACCCACGATTCGTTAGTTTTTGACAATAGGTAAGAAGTCTAATCTAATCTAACAACTACACTAAACTATACGGCTGAACTAACAGGCTGAACTACAGGTAAGGAAACCGCCTAACATCTGAGTCGATACATATACATACCTGTATATATATTAGTCGGTGATCCCGCCTCAATAATATCATATCCGATATCATATCTATAATCAGACATCCAAGTCAAGAGTGCGGATCAATCATCAAAATATAGCTCGTACGTAAATCCGTCGTACGGCATCCAAATCTGGGTACGGGTCAATATCACATTCATCTGATATCCTCTTTATCAAATATCATGATCGGGGTACTGATCTACGTCTAGTACAATATTGATACCATCTATGTATGCATGCATGTATAAGAATCACTACGTCAAAAAGACCCGCTAAAACATCATGTCGTATCTCAATACGAACCAAAACACATCACGGATCTTCTGGCCTCAAGCCCAATATCATCGACTCATCTCAAATCCCAATTACTATCCTCAAGTCCAGTATATAAACACATAGTCCCATACCCATGTGTAAATGTACACATCAATATATAATCCCATGTACGCACATATGAAAGAAGAATGTATGCAAATATGGGTATGTGTATGTGTGGTGCAACCACTACTCTAGGGTTTCGCAACACTAAACCAATCCAATCACACCAAGGATCCATCTCTATCATCAATAATCAATATATAATCAATAAATGTGTGTATACGTATTCGTATACATCACCACGAACTCCGGGGGTGCTATACGCCATCCACCCGACTTCTCCCCGTAGATATAAATCTACTCACCTGGTCCTCGCTTGCCGGTGCCGACGCCGCCACACGCTTGCTTGTCGTCTCGAAGTCCGCATGGAGTACCTACATATCATAACGCACCGTATCGCATTAAAATCCGACTCATGACCAAAACGACACACGAATCCCACATAGGTCAAAACCTATGGTTGCCTTTCACAAATCAACCCAAAAACCCTCGATGTCGGCGTGCAAACGCCAAACCATCGAGAAAAACCCAAATACACTCATTTGCACAGTTCGCGAACACTAATTTTAATATAAAATAGGTTAAAACTCATAAAAACCCCAAATTCACTTTAAAAGCCGTTTTTCGAAAAACTAGCAAAGCAAAATTTCCCGTTTTAATACAAAACTCGACGTTTAAACAATTCTAGCGGCCATAATACTTATTAAATAACTTAAATAAGTCATATAACCCATAACCACAATTTAATCTCATCAAACTATATACGTTCAAAAAAAACTAGTTTGCAATTTTACCCAAATTTCAACCATTTTAGCAAAAATGCATAAACAACAATTTAGTTTGATTTGCATGAACTAAAGACATTAAACCACACTTAATAATGTTAATGAAGTCATAAAAAAACTAATTATAATTTATACCCAATTATTTAACTATTTCCCAAAAACCTAGATAGCAAATTAGTGTAATTATCAATAATTTTTAACTAACAACTAACAACTTAATTTGGTTTAGCAACCATTAATATCGTCAAAACATCACACAAGCATAATCTCATAACATAAAACCCTAACATGATTCAAATTCTTCTCTTGAATTTCACAACCCTCACTTGCATTCAAGTTCTTTTCTTGAACTTTCAAACACACAATTAAACCACCATTAACTTATAATTAAGCTAGACTAAAGTATTAGCAACAAATTAAACAAAAAGCCAAGATTTATACCTCACAAATCTCATGATCAATACATGAAATCTAGACCTCCAAAATGAAATCCTTTGCACCAAGATCCATGCATCTAAGGCTACACTAAAATGGTAGAGAACTAGATTTCGATTTTGGGGATTTTTTTGATGGGTATATTGATGAATTTTTTGAAGCAAAAGAGATAGAACAATGGGGGGGGGGGGGGGAGAAAGAGGGCTGTTTGTGCAGGAATTAAAAGGAGTGGGGGAGGGAGAGAGAGGGAGGTGGAGAAAAATGGGAAGAAAAAGACAAAGTCTACATCCCCTTTTGACTTTCTTTCATTTCCCTTTTTTCTTTTCTTTTCTGTTCTTTTCTTTTTGTGTGAATGGAGTGGGGAAATGGGGGGGGGATGTGCAGCTGAATTCAGCCACATGGGGATGTGGGGTGAGTGAGTGTGGGTGTGGGTGTGGGTGTGGGGGAAAAAGATAAATGTTTACACCCCAAACAACCATTTACACTAATTTCACCGAAAAAAAAGCTTTTTCTTCGATATTTTCTAAACCGTTTTGGCATCGATTTCGTTTCAAAAACCATATGATAAAATTTTATTTAAAGTTTTATGATGCACAAAATTTGTTTCAACTCATTCCAATTTGTAATTTTCCCTAATTAAATATATTAGTGACGGCTTAAAATAATATTAAAATAATTTTTTTCAGAAAATTTGAAATTTCACCAGTGGCTCAATAAACACCAAATACTAGCAATTATATAGCTAGGAATATGTATATTTAATTTTTATAATAAGATATTTGTATTTTGACTTTTTACAGAAAACCCCCTTATTTTACCGTTTTTTTCGAAATTTCACCGAAACGATTTTTCAAACACGGTTACAATCTTCCTCCCTTAAAGAAATTCGGTCCCCGAATTTAAATTAATACTCCCCCCAAATACTAAAACATCTAAGCAAAACCATTAAGTCGTCGGGGCTCCGAAATCATAAATACATAAAACAAATCGAGTAGCGCAGCGCAATGCGCATGAAAAATAAGCATATAACTCAAATCAAAACTCTATCCAGCATCCCGCAATCATCGGAGTCATGGTGAAGACACAATATCCAAATCAAAAATAAAAATCAGTATGATATACATCATTAAAACATCTGGAAGCAATGCATGCCAAATCTTTTTCAAATCGTTGTGCGATGCTCGCAGCACTGCACAATGGCGGACGTTTATTATAAAAAAAATAACTAAATATATATATATATATATATATATATATATATATATATATATATAGATATATATATATCCTTTGTTTAATATGCACGTCCCGCCGTTTTGGAAGCAATTTCAGAAGGGTTTCCTTTATAAAATGTTTCGTGTCATCTCAGACACGTAGGTAAATACTGAGACTATAGCTCGCTTTTTGGAATCCCTTCGATAACTATCAATGCATGCAAAATATATTCAGGTACTGTCCTCTGACTAGTCCTGCTCAGTACGAGAACACATAGCAAATATCACAAAAACGTACTGCTCTATAGGTTAAATCAATCCCAAAATACGCATATGAATACTACGTGCGTCTGGTGCGCACGGAAATCAAAATCCATATACGTGCCATACAAGCGCACAGAAACAACATCTAAGTGCATCGGTTGTGCACACAACATCTGTCATAGGCAACGTGTGTGCCTGACAGCAAGGACAGGTGCGTCTGACACGCACGAAGAATCTCGATTTAGTGTATCTGGTGTGCACCAAAATCGTATCTCATAACATGCGCCCAACATGCGCGAAAACCCCCAAATCAGGTGCATCCATCATGCACGAAATCATGAAATCCAATATCAAGCACCGAACATGCGCAAAATCCAATCAAGTGCACAAGGTGCACAAAACAAATATCGAACATCACAATCGAAATCGAAGTCCAGTGCATCTAAGTGCACAAAATGCGTATCACTGCACTGCAAGCATATATGAACTATACCGAGTGCAAAAACCAAATCGTGTGCGTACATGCGCACAAAATCAACTCAACTGTATGAAACCCATAAAATCATAAACATGAGAAACTAAGGCACGAAAACGATATCAAGTGCAACACTGTGCAGAAATCATAAATACCCAGTAGGTGCAACCATGGCGCATGAAAATGATATCATGTAACTCAATCATCAAAACCAAATCATGCGAATATATCGCTCAAAATACCCAAATCAAGTATGGCGGAATAGTCCCGCTCAAGAACATCCTCCAAGAATCTCTGGCCAACTGTCGGGGTCACTCATAGCATATCTTGTCGACGATCCTGAACTCTGGCCTGCCGGTGTGCACAACATGACCACTCCTGGGTCCTAGTTTTCTCGTAATTCATTTCAGAAAGGTCCTATCGAGATCTCTCCCAAATTTCGTCTCTGCCGAACCGTCCGGAAGTCATCGTCCCTTACTAGATCTGTTCTCGTTCCGGAACGGCTACATACTCATCGCAACTCCTTCTGGAAGGTAAGTCCAAGTACCATGCCTCGGCATGCGCATCGCATCTCTGATGTCGGCGGAGTGGAATGTCATCTCATCTAGATCTGGTACGAACCTCCTACTTCACTGTTCTCTAATGTCGTCTGCTTTGGACTCGTCTCGTCGTGGCTGCATGGACTGAGCTCCAACGACTATCCTCGTATCTGGAGTCTCCCAAGAATGCATCTCACCACCTAGCATCCGAATTAAGTCGAGCCATCCGATCAAGTCGTCAAAACCTCATAATCCCCCAAGAGCTCAACATCTTGGGTACAGTATAATAGTATTGAGTACATAACACAGAATCGGTGGTCCAGCCGTAGAAGGGCAAACCCAAGCCTCACTAATGGCGCCGTAGAACCGCCGCAAACCCGAAGGTTCAAAGGCTTTCACACGGTCATTAAGTCGAGTTAGGGTTTCATTCTTCTAGAGGGACCATAGAATATCCTGCATGTCTTTCCGACTACTTTAAACTTGGAATAATAGGTTTCCGACATTCGATCGTCTCTGTCGACGCTCACGTCTCTGCGTGAAGTCGTCTCTAGCTGGAATCAATCTATCTGATGACCTCGCATCGGGGTAAGCGAACGATCTACATATCCTAGTCATTCATCCTCGATCACTAGCGACCTTCTATCACCTTTTAGTACAACTCATTCTGCACTAACTCCAGCATCTGGGGCAATATCTCGTCGTTCGCAGCAATAACTGGCTCGCTCGTCTGCACGCTGAACAGTGCCCCGACCATCATGAATAAGCAACACACCAACGGTCATCAAAATCTGGTTGGCCTGTATCATTGGCTCAATTCTCTAGTGTCGATCAACACCTCCGAGTAACATCATAAAGGCAATCCGCCAAACGCTCGTGGCGCGGAAACACAGTAAAAAGAAACATCTCTGCAATCGTGTGTCGCCGGAATTTCGCCCTGGCCAGTCCTCGTTCGTGACGAGCTTGTGCTGACCGCAACTCTAGCCGTAGCTCTCCCTGCCCGTAACCGTAGCAGCAAAACCAAACTGGTACCGATGAGGCTAGATCAGGAAGGAATATAATACTGAACAAGGAAATGTACATCCTAAGGCTTCTTAAGTGGAGTGGCGTGTCGTAAATATGCCGCGGAACATACCAACGGCACGTCACTCTACTTTAGTCACCTATTCCATCAACCAAGGGTCATCCTACGCTCCGAAGGTAAAACCGAACGCTCTGATACCAACTTTTTCACGACCCGAAAGTACGGAACATGACCGGCACTTAAACTACGAACGTCTCGAGGCGTACGTAATCTAAGTAAACCGAAAACCCAGAAATCTAAACCAAGAAAAGTAGTAGAGTGCAGGAAAAACCAACTTAAAGCAAGTAGTTTCAATAGCATAAGCCGAATTATGCGGTTTTTAAAACCATCAAAAATTTACTGAAAATTTCGGCAGAGTCTCCTTTGTAAAAACTGGCTCCCAAACGGGATACAACATGAATAGTATACGAAATCAAGAAAAAAGCATCCCCAAGAGGGAGCTAGCTCTTCGTCAATCGACGGTCCCAACCACACAAGCAATAAAATATACAACGCCAACGGCGAGGATCAAAACTCAAAAGGAAAATCAAAACCACCAGAAATATAACGAGCGACTCTAAGGTCGAAAGAATAAACAACACTGGTCTCTATCTCAATAAATACAAGTTTGGTTGATGGAATTTACTAGATACAACGGAATAATATTATAAAAGGTAATATGATGGGTACGATACAAGAAAAACCCACCTACTAGCAAGTCACCCGAATGAAACTGAGCCCGCAAGCCGTAAAGAAACATGTACGGCAAAACCTGCAAGAAACTGGGGAACAACGGGGGTGAGTTGCCAACTCGTGAATAGAAAAACATCTACGAATAAAAAATCGCATGTATGACGCAATCCTAGGTCATACGATCATAATATATAATCCTCCAATAACATGCAGCCTATAACAAGGCTAGGGTAAATATCTAACCCGAGTGTAATCTCATGTGCCTGTGTCAGTGCCTCAGGTAGCAATATATCATATGAATGAGGTATGAATGCATGAAGACAGAATACATGCAAATGAAGAAACTGTTTTCATAAATTAGTGAGATTTCCTTTGTATATTTTCAAGATGAGGTATCATAATGAAATCAGCATAAAACAGTGCCTAGCATCGGCATAAAACGTAATCCCAATATCTCGATATCTCGGTATCACAGTCTCTGTACCTCAATCACAATATCTAGGGCGCCGTCAGTCCAGACCGGCCCCTACTATCCATCTCAAGACCACGACGGTATCCTCCGGATATCCGACGCGTCGGGTAATATCACCGGTAGGTAGTACTCCTCTGCCAGGCTCACATCGTCATCATCACGCGCTTCTTGCCCCGGGGTACCTTACCGGGTCCACCATGTACCCGAAACGGTTCATCCGTCTCCTCGAATCGGGTCTCGAAATCTATCAGCAAACTCATGGTGGACGACTCATACATCACTAGAAAACCGCAATACTTTATATTTTAAAAGATCATAAGTTGTAAATTTTGCGGCTTTCCCCGAAATCCAGAAATATCATAAATCTCAAGAAATCATCACAAGTGCATATGTCAATGATAATTAATGCATATGGTATCAATAACCAAGTTTCAATGTATGATTAATAAACTAGGCGTGAACAATTGAATAACAATACGCATGAAGTGGCAGGTAATAACTACAATGTCTAATATGGCATATAAGGGAAGTACACTAATATCATGTCAAAACTACTAGCTAACAAGCTAAGTCAAGCAAATATATTCTCTAAAGTGTACGTGACACCGCAATTACCGATGAAGATGTGTGTGAGCCGGCAAGTAGGTGTACGTGGTACATACGCATCATCGGTAATGGTGCTGGTGTCCTAACAGCATGATATCAATAATGTAATATGCAGCAAAATAAGTATGCGAGGCAGAGCGAACAGCAATAATGTGCGGGAGCTGAAAACTAGACGCAACGATAACTAATTTGCATTAATCTAATATAAGTCCTACAAATGGTGCCTTTTGAAATAACACGAATCATGGGGTTTTGAAAATAGGGGCTACGGTGTTTTTATGAAAATATACGTCTTTTGAAATATCCGTAGGATCCCTTGGGCTGTCTTTTAAAATACCCACGATTCGTTAGTTTTTGAAATAGGTAAGAAGTCTAATCTAATCTAACAACTACACTAAACTATACGGCTGAACTAACAGGCTGAACGAAACCGCCTAACATCTGAGTCGATACATATACATACCTGTATATATATTAGTTGGTGATCCCGCCTCAATAATATCATATCCGATATCATATCTATAATCAGACATCCCAAGTCAAGAGTGCGGATCAATCATCAAAATATAGCTCGTACGTAAATCCGTCGTACGGCATCCCAAATCTGGGTACGGGTCAATATCACATTCATCATACTATTCATCTGATATCCTCTTTATCAAATATCATGATCGGGGTACTGATCTACGTCTAGTACAATATTGATACCATCTATGTATGCATGCATGTATAAGAATCACTACGTCAAAAAGACCCGCTAAAACATCATGTCGTATCTCAATACGAACCAAAACACATCACGGATCTTCTGGCCTCAAGCCCAATATCATCGACTCATCTCAAATCCCAATTACTATCCTCAAGTCCAGTATATAAACACATAGTCCCATACCCATGTGTAAATGTACACATCAATATATAATCCCATGTACGCACATATGAAAGAAGAATGTATGCAAATATGGGTGTGTGTGTATGTGTGGTGCAACCACTACTCTAGGGTTTCGCAACACTAAACCAATCCAATCACACCAAGGATCCATCTCTATCATCAATAATCAATATATAATCAATAAATGTGTGTATACGTATTCGTATACATCACCACGAACTCCGGGGGTGCTATACGCCATCCACCCGACTTCTCCCCGTAGATATAAATCTACTCACCTGGTCCTCGCTTGCCGGTGCCGACGCCGCCACGCGCTTGCTTGTCGTCTCGAAGTCCACATGGAGTACCTACATATCATAATGCACCGTATCGCATTAAAATCCGACTCATGACCAAAACGACACACGAATCCCACATAGGTCAAAACCTATGGTTGCCTTTCACAAATCAACCCAAAAACCCTCGATGTCGGCGTACAAACGCCAAACCATCGAGAAAAACCCAAATACACTCATTTGCACATTCGCGAACACTAATTTTAATATAAAATAGGTTAAAACTCACAAAAACCCCAAATTCACTTTAAAAGCCGTTTTTCCGAAAAACTAGCAAGCAAAATTTCCCGTTTTAATACAAAACTCGACGTTTAAACAATTCTAGCGGCCATAATACTTATTAAATAACTTAAATAAGTCATATAACCCATAACCACAATTTAATCTCATCAAACTATATACGTTCAAAAAAAACTTGTTTGCAATTTTACCCAAATTTCAACCATTTTAGCAAAAATGCATAAACAACAATTTAGTTTGGATTTGCATGAACTAAAGACATTAAACCACACTTAATAATGTTAATGAAGTCATAAAAAAACTAATTATAATTTTAAACCCAATTATTTAACCATTTCCAAAAACCTAGATAGCAAATTAGTGTAATTATCACAATTTTTAACTAACAACTAACAACTTAATTTGATTTAGCAACCATTAATATGTCAAAACATCACACAAGCATAATCTCATAACATAAAACCCTAACATGATTCAAATTCTTCTCTTGAATTTCACAAACCCTCACTTGCATTCAAGTTCTTTTCTTGAACTTTCAAACACACAATCAAACCACCATTAACTTATAATTAAGCTAGACTAAAGTATTAGCAACAAATTAAACAAAAAGCCAAGATTTATACCTCACAAATCCATGATCAAACATGAAATCTAGACCTCCAAAATGAAATCCTTGCACCAAGATCCATGCATCTAAGGCTACACTAAAATGGGTAAGAACTAGATTTCGATTTTGGGATTTTTTTGATGGGTATTTGATGAATTTTTTGAAGCAAAAGAGATAGAACAATAGGGGGGGGGGGGAGAAAGAGGGCTGTTTGTGCAGGAATTTTCGGCCATAAAAGGGAGTGGGGGAGGAGAGAGAGGGAGGTGGAGAAAAATGGGAAGAAAAAGACAAAGTCTACACCCCCTTTTGACTTTCTTTCATTTCCCTTTTTCTTTTCTTTTCTTTTCTTTTTTGTGTGGAATGGAGTGGGGAAATGGGGGGGGGGGGATGTGCTGCTGAATTCAGCCACATGGGGATGGGGGTGAGTGAGTGTGGGTGTGGGTGTGGGGGAAAAAGATAAATGTTACACCCCAAACAACCATTTACACTAATTTCACCGAAAAAAGCCTTTTTCTTCGATATTTTCTAAACCGTTTTGGCAAACGATTTCGTTTCAAAAACCATATGATAAAATTTTATTTAAAGTTTTATGATGCACAAAATTTGTTTCAACTCATTCCAATTTGTAATTTTCCCTAATTAAATATATTAGTGACGGCTTAAAATAATATTAAAATAATTTTTTTCAGAAAATTTGAAATTTCACCAGTGGCTCAATAAACACCAAATACTAGCAATTATATATCTAGAATATGTATATTTAATTTTTATAATAAGATATTTGTATTTTGACTTTTTACAGAAAACCCCCCTATTTTACCGTTTTTTTCGAAATTTCACCGAAACGATTTTCAAAACGTTACATATACATACCCGTATTTGTATTCCGACTGAATACAAATGCAATGAGACAAAATCTACACTGTACAATACTAGGATCCGGCTTAAACCAAAGCCCGCTAGTATTATCCGTCCGATCATGATCCGTGCAATACCGCACGTATATGATCGAACCCTGCCATATATCTATACGGCCTCTACAGCGTTTCGCCCGAAACTTGAGAAACTGTCTGTGGGGGACTCTAAAGACTCGTCAATACTTTGGCTGTGGATTTAACCACTAGCACGTCAGAGGTATTAGCCATACGTAACGGGCTACCAGGTATTGACCAAAAGGGACGTCGATGAGCGAACTCATCCTGACACCCTACTGATCCTGTCAGTGACAATATCCATACAGTCTGGTCCGTTCGTCTATGAGCATCGCATGGCGGGCCTAGGGGGTTGGTAAAAGTCAGACCCCCAAAAGCGGTACAAGTCGTGTCGGAGTGTAGCCCAGAACACCCTGAGATACTACTAGAATACCTACCAGTAAATCTCCTGCCTTGGCCAAGGACTTCGTGTAATGGCTCTCCCAGACACAACGCGACCTCACCCCCAATACCGGGAGAGACGAACCCTTGCAGATCTGCTCACTGCCTCCATATGGCTCGGGAATGTACCCAACTAAAACCTGTTTGCACGACTCCTTTGAGCCGTGGTAGGGTAGTAATCAAAGCACAGTGGGAACTCACACGAGACAAATGACGATCTCAGGTCGATGAACTAACTTGTACACATGTCACCAGGGAATTGCCATCTGACGTCAGGTATAATACCAACTAGCATGTTCCCGGCGAGTCCTGTCCGGTGTACTCATTACCCAATGAGCACCTGTATACATCTTAGGTGAACCAACTGACACCAGTGGCTTGTGAGACCGGACACCGCCCCTCGTCGGGGTCTCGACTGTATACACTAGTCTACTCCGGAGTATCGATGCCCTGTCTGGAAAACTCCCACGACTAGGGACATTTTAAGGATGTGTTTATAGACCCCAGCTCCCACGTATATGATCGCCATCATATTGCTGGCCGACAAGCAAGAATCCTAAGGGCTTTACCAACGTGCAATAGTGATCTGTAATGTCACCTAAAGCAGTACACGATGATAAAGATAAACCAGATAGCATACTATCATCTTGAGTAAGACTGTCCTACCGGCATAGGTCCTCCCTCAATCATTGCAATCACGATCAATAATTGACTCTGAGGGCACTATCTCCAACAATGATATATATTATAGTGAATTCTTGGACATATATATAGAGGACTTTCTTGCTCGACATGATAGTATGCTATCTGGTTAATTTTTATCTTAACATGTTGACTGGTATTCTTTACTGTCCTGCTCTCACATGTTGATAAAGCCCTTAGAATATGTACTTGACTGCCAGGATTATGATGGGATCATACTAGTGGGGCCAGGATGGTCCAAAAGTATATCCTTTAATCAGTTCTTAGTCGTGGGAATATCGAGACCAGGGCATCGATATTCCAGTGTAGAATAGTGTCTACGTTTCTTGTCCCTTAGAGGGCAATGGTTGATCCACAACTATTGGTGTGTGACATCAAAGATTGTACACAGGTGCTCATTGGAGAATGGGTGCACCGAACAGGACTCGCCAAGTACTCCTAGTTGGTAGTATACCTATCGTCAGATAGAAGTCCTCTGGTGACACTGGTACAGATTAGTCTGTACACCCGAGATCGTCATAGAGTCTTGTGTGGCTCCCACTGTGCTTTGATTTTCTCCCTACCATGGTTCAAAGGAGTCGTGCAAACAGGTGGATTTTGGGTACAGTCCCGAGTCATATGGAGGTAATGAGCGATAGGAGGGGTTTCGTCTCTCCCGGTATTGGGGGTTGATGTTGCGCTATGCTCGATTGGCTATAACTGGAAGTCCGTGGCCAGGGCTACTGCTGAGATTTACTGATAATAGTTATCAGTAGTTTCTCGAATCGTTATTGTCACGCCCCGCTTCCCAGAGTACGCAAGATTGGGCATGTGACATAGCCAACCATGCTACCTGTGGGTAGGAAATATCCATCCACAGTCACATTACGGTTGTAGAGATATCAAGAACAAATAATAAACTAATCTAATACATGTCCAAATCCATAATGACAAGAATCAATAAACAATAAGTGCGGAAGCAAATGATCCAATACAATAAATAAACAGTACGTCCCATAATGCGGGCTCACATCTGGAAATGAAATGAAATAAATAAACTAAACCCTAAGGAACTCACAGTTCAGCCTGCTGGCTGAAGTACTCCTGCTCGGTCGTCGATAGTGGTAAGGAATCTGGGCCATGCAAAACCCAGACGTCAGCGCGTCATGTCAACCAAATAATATAATATAAACATGGTAATAAGCAATGCAAGTATGAACATGAATAAAGCAGTACTAAGAAATAACAGATCAGGGTAATGTGCAATGGTGACTAAACTGTCCTATCAGGTTTCTACTCTATAGTCTTTGAAATCAATTGATGAATCATCGATGTAACTCAATAGTATCCCGTGCGTGCCCGGGACCACGGTCAAGGTTCTCGGGGCTGAATCCGAGACGTGCCGCGAAGCAGTAATAGGTAGCTGGATGGATGAGTGATGTCAGCATCATCACTCCGGGGCAGGCCAAGCCCGTAAGACTGATCAGAACTGGTATCGAACTGTTGAGTTACAAGTCGGTTTCACCTTTGATTTCCCCATACCCCCAAGCTATGAATGTCAGGTCAGGTATTCAATAATCAAGGATTAATGCCGACACAGGATCAGGTAACAGGTCAGGTTTGTCTGGATAGACAACAGGAGTGGTCCATGAGGACCCCAAGTCAAGTTTGTCGGCATTAGGCATGAGGTCATGTAACAAGTCAGGTCATAGTACAGTAGGTTGAGTCAGTATGTACAGGGTGTCATGTCTGGTGTATCAGTATGAAAATATATGTCAGGTGTGGCAGGGTCGAGTCAATATGCAATGTAACCGAGTATGTGCTCTCAACAGGTGTACGATCAAATAAGTAACAGCAGCAAGAAAGTAATTAACAATAACGGTTCACTTAATCACAATGGTACAAGAATATGATGCAGCAGTATTAGACTAGCAGGTTTGAGCACACTTGGGTGCAATAATCACAAAGTGAAACAATATCAACAACATGACGTAATGAAGCTACATGAATTAAACTAAAGCATCATAATTGTCTCATGGGTGATTTAACAAACGAAGCAAGGATGATCTACTTAGTTTAGTTAGTTAAAGTGTGGATTGATAGCAGACCGATTAATTTCAAGAAACTACCATACCGATTCAACGTTAAGAATAATTGTAACCGTCAATTCTGAATTATAATATGATATCGATATTACTAATAGCTGTGTGGTTATAGTAAATAATATGATGATTAAGTTTGTAGCAAGACTTGATCTTGTGTACTAGCATGTTAAAGCAAGTATTCGGATACTTGCCTCGACGGTTTCGCAAACCGGAAAGCACGGATGCAGTGTCGGCAGAAAACACGAGACGGGTGCACGGGCTACGGGTCGAGTCCTAACTGCGAACAGCGGAACCACACGGACCAGAATACTTCGCTGGAGCGTCGGGTCCAAACGACGGCACGGCCGGAATCCGGCGAAAAGTCAAACGGCAACACGTTAGCAAAATACGATATACGTAAACAAACGACCAGCGAGGGGGGGGTTTTGCACTAATGGAAAGTAAAGGGATGCTTACAGGGAGACACCAGGGGCAACCACGACGGGCTCGACGGTGATGGGACGCCGGCGAGGCAGCGACGGAAAGCTGCGAAAGCTGGAAAGCTTCAGGGTTCGCTGGAAAAGGTGGTACTGTGCGATGAGGGGAGGTAAGGGCCGGGTTCTGGTCGTAGGGAAGAGGAGGTGGTCAGAGGTGGCGCGGGTGACGTCGACGAGGGTCGCCGGCACGTTTTCCGGCGACCCGGGGGTTGGTGCTAGGGTCGAGCTCGGGTTCTGGTGGTCCGGCGAGGGGAGGAGGAAGGCGACGACGAGGTCGGGACGAGGGTGAAGGGAGGAAGATTCTGGTGTCGTCGGTGATGGGACGCAGCGGCGACGGCGAGGTCTGCGGCTGGTGGTGGCGTCGGGGGTTGGGTGCAGGCGCGAAAAGAGAACGGAGGAAGGAGGTAGGAGCGCGGTGAGGCTGTGGAGGCGAGGACGCGACGGTGAGATCGCGGGGAGGTCGACGGCGAGGCACGAGGGCTAGGGTTAGGGTTCGGAGGTTTTTTTGCGGGAGTTTTCTCGTGGTGGAGGTGAGGAACAGTTTCGAATAATAATATATAGAGGGAGAGAGAGAGATTTGATGAAGAGAGAGAGGGAGATTTAGAGGAAGAGAGAGAGAGAGGCAGTGAAGAGAGAGATAGAGAGAGAGTGGGAAAATGGTGGGGCCCACGAGGGATTTAAATCCCTCGTGATTGGCCAAGGGAAAATCTTGGGTTTAGATTTAAAAGATTTTCAAGGGATTAAACGTTAAATTTAGGTAACAGTAAATATATGTATATAGTTTAATATATTTAATTAAATGGGCATTTTTGGCGCTAGATGAAACATTTCCAAATCGCGCCCGGGTTGCGCCCAAATGTTTCAAATTCAAATTATAGGATTTTAAGCGAGTTCCAAATTTTGAAAAGAGGTGTTTAATGATTAAAATGCATGCCCCCAAGTCGGACACTTGTACGCGCGCGTAGACGTCCAAATTTGCCCGTTTCGCCGAACGGGACGAAATCTCGACGCGCGGACGCTACCACGCGACTAGTGGCGACGAGTAGGCCAACATGGATGTTTTTAATTTCATTTTAGGTGTTAAAATTTGTTATGTGCCAAAATGACTTAACCGGTTAAAATTTAGCAATAAGCACCAAACCATCAGGATAATCGAAATGAGCAATGTATAACACTCAACTAGTACCAGAAATAGTATTATGGGCTCGGGTGTTACATCATACCCAACTACAAAAAGAATTTCGTCCTCGAAATTCCAAGAATACAAGATAGCTAACTATGGGAAAAGGTGAGGAAATTTCTGCCGGATCTCGTCTTCTCGCTCCCAAGTGGATTCTCCATGCGATCGATTACCCCAAGAAACTAGCAAGTGAGGGATAACCTTGTTCTTAAGAACCTTTTCTCTTCGATCCTTGATTTCAACTGGTCGCTCCTCAAAAGTTAGGTCCTCCCGTACAGTCAACTCCGAATGATCCAGGACGTGAGTCTCATCTCGGACATACCTCCGTAGTTGAGATACATGAAACACATCGTGCACTCCTGCCAAGGACTGTGGTAACGCCAAACGGTACGCTACCTCTCCAACACGCTCCAATATCTCGAAGGGTCCAACGAATCGAGGGCTAAGCTTTCCCCGACTCCCAAAGCAATCACCCCTCTAGTCGGTGATATCTTCAGGAATACCAAATCACCCACGGCGAACTCTAGAGGTCTTCTTGACGTGTCAGCCCAACTTTTCTGTCTGTCTTGAGCTGCCTTCATATGCTTCCTGATTGTATTCACCTTCTCGACTGTCTGTACCACCAAATCTGGTCCTAGTAACCTCCGTTCACCAACATCATCCCAACAAACCGGTGAACAGCACTTACGACCATACAACGCTTCAAACGGAGCCATCTGAATAGTTGCTTGGAAGCTATTGTTGTACGAAAACTCCACCAGGTGTAGATGATCCTCCCAAGAACCTTTGAAGTCCAACATGCAAGCTCTCAACATATCTTCAAGGGTCTGGATCGTTCTCTCCGATTGTCCATCAGTTTGAGGATGATAAGCTGTGCTAAACTTCAATCGAGTCCCCAAACTTTCTTGTAAACTCCTCCAGAAGTGCGACAAGAACCGAGTGTCCCGATCGGACACGATGCTCACCGGTACTCCATGCAATCTTACAATCTCCAGCATGTACCGCTCTGCCAAAGTCTCTGTCGATTGACCAACCCGAAAAGAAATAAAGTGAGCCGCCTTGGTCAACCGATCGACAATCACCCATACGGCATTGTTGCTTTTTGGACTCCGCGGTAAAGCCGTCACGAAATCCATGGTTATATGTTCCCACTTCCACTGAGGGATCGGAAGTGGTTGCAACAAACCAGCAACCCTTTGGTGTTCAGCCTTGACTTGCTGACACACCAAGCACTTAGCCACGAAGCGAGCAATTTCCCGTTTCATACCTTCCCACCAGAAGTGCTGTCGAATATCTCGGTACATCTTTGTCCCTCCTGGATGTACAGAGTAAGCTGAACTGTGTGCCTCCTTCATGAGCTCTTCACGCACATCCCCTTTTGGCACACACACACGGCTACCATACCTCAACGAACCATCTTCATGGATCAGTAAATCGGTTCGCAGTCCAACTTCAACCTGCTCTCGAAACTTTTGCAGTCTAGGATCCTGCGATTGTGCCGCTTTAATCTTCTCAACTAAGGACGACTGTACTTGCAACTGCATCAACTGTCCCGTAGCATGTGGTAGCACAACCTCCAAATCAAATCTCCGAAAATCCGCAATGATCTCCCTTTGTGCGGTCAATACCTGAATTGCTGGTAACCGACTTAGCGCATCTGGCACGACGTTAACTTTTCCCGGATGGTACTTAAGATCAAGGTCGTAGTCGGCCATCAGCTCCAACCATCTGCGTTGCCTCATGTTCAACTCCTTCTGAGTGAACACATACTTCAAACTCTTGTGATCTGTAAAGACTTCGACTCTCTCGCCCAAAAGGTAGTGTCTCCAAATCTTCAGGGCGAAGATCACGGCTGCAAGCTCCAAGTCATGAGTCGGATAATTCTTCTCATGAGTCTTCAGTTGTCTCGATGCGTAAGCGACGACCTTCCCATTCTGCATCAAAACACATCCTAATCCTTTTCCAGATGCGTCGCTGTGAATCAACAGTCCTCTTGAATCATCCGGTACGGTTAGGATAGGGGCGGTTATCAACTTCTGCTTCAACGTCTCGAAGGCCAATGCACATCCCTCCGTCCAAACAAACGGTACCTCCTTGCGCGTAAGCTTGGTTAACGACTCAGCTAAACGAGCGAAGTTCTCCACAAATCTTCTGTAGTATCCGGCGAGTCCAAGAAAACTTCTTATCTCCGCAACATTCTTTGGAGTTGGCCAATCTCGAACTGTTGCAATCTTCTCGGGATCAACGGCGATTCCATCGCCCGACACGACATGCCCCAGAAACTTCACTTCTTCCAGCCAGAATTCGCACTTACTCATCTTCGCAAACAATTTCTCTTGTCTCAGCGTCTGCAGTGCGATCCTTAAATGCTCAGCGTGCTCCTCCGGACTCTTCGAGTATACCAGAATATCGTCAATGAATACCACAATAAACTAGTCTAAGAATGGTGAAAAGACCCGGTTCATCAAATCCATGAATATTGCCGGCGCATTCGTTACTCCGAAGGGCATCACTAGATACTCGAAATGTCCATATCGAGTTCGAAACGCCGTTTTGCAAATGTCTTCTGCTTTCACTCGGACCTGATGATATCCTGATCGCAAGTCCAGTTTCGAGAATACCCTCGCGCCACTAAGCTGCTCAAAAAGTTCTCCAATGCGAGGGATCGGGTACTTGTTCTTAATAGTCACCCGATTCAATTCTCGATAATCAATGCACATCCTTCTCGTGCCATCCTTCTTCTTTACTAAAAGAACTGGAGCTCCCCAAGGTGAGTTGCTGCTTCGAATCCATCCCTTCTCGAGTAATTCACCAACTTGTTTCTTAACTTCTTCCAATTCCACCGGTGCCATCGGATAATAAGATTTTGATACTGGCGCTGCACCAGGAATAAGGTCAATCGCAAACTCCACATCTCGTTTTGGAGGTAAGCCTGATATATCCTCAAACACATCCATAAAGTCACGAACAACTGCCGGCTCTTCATTACTATCCGCTTCCATTGTCGCAAGAACACTGTTTGTCGGCCAGCCCTAAACTCGACCGGCCCGACAGAGCTGCCTCCTCCAATGAAAGTAAACTCAGGGTGTCCGGGAATCTGGAAAATTACTTTCCTTGCCCTACAATCAATGTGTGCGTGAAAAGTGCCAAGAAAATCCATTCCCAAGACTACTTCATAATTGCCCGTATCTATCACCAAGAAATCTGCAAAAAGCTCCCGTCCGCAAACAACAACTGTACAATCTTTACATTCCTTACGAGCTATGATTTTCCCATTCCCAGTGTGTATGTCCCAGAAACTAGACAGGGTCGTGCAGGTAATCGAGTGTGTAGTTATAAATTTGGATGACATAAAACAGTGGGATGCTCCGGAATCAAATAATGCCAATGCGGGAAAACCATGAACGAGTAAAGTACTTGAAACCACCTCTCCCGATGCCTTAGCTTCCTCAGCTGTCAACGTGAACGCTCGAGCCTGATGGTCCTTGAGTCAGCTGTTTCTGCCCTTGGAACGGTCTCTGCGGAGGCTTCTGTATATCATCTCTCGTGCGAAGCTTCGACGGACAAGCACCAACTGCGTGATAGGCTGCTCCACAAACCAGACAAAGTCCCAGTCTCCTTCGACAATCCTTCTGCACGTGCCCAGGTAATCGGCAGTAATCACAAATCACGCTCTTCCTTCGATCAACGATCACAGGCTTCTTCATTGGCGCTACACCTCGACGGTCCACTGGAATACCTCTGCGCCCATGATCTCGGTTAGGTACAAATGCAGGCTTCCTGGCCGCAACTGCTGTCTGGTGAAGGTTCCCTTTCGATCCTGATAAACTCTGTTGCTCTCTGGCGGCCGTAAGAACCTGCGAGAAAGTGGTCAAACCCAGGGAGACAATCTGCCTCTGGATGTCCACATCCAAACTGCGCAAGAACCTTCGCGCCCTGTCTGCCTCCTTGGCGACTAAGGGTCCAGCGAAGCGGCTGAGTCTCGTCCATTCCGCTGCATGTACATCCACAGCTGCTCCATTTTGTCTCAGCCCAATAAATTTCTCCTCCATTTCCTCCTGTGCAGTCCGCGGGAAGAACTTTTCCAAGAAACTTTTAGAGAAATCCGCCCAACTGATTGGCTTGGGCAAGCGGGTCTCCTCCACAAGCCACCACTCTCGGGCATAATCCACCAGCTGAATGCGCACCACATCAACTCTCTTGTCTTCTGGGATCTGTGCCGCAATCAGTAAATTCTCCGTGTCTACTAGCCACTGCTCGGCTGGTAACGGCTCCTCCAGACCAGTGAAAGTACTAGGACCCAATCGTCTGAAATCTGCCACGGTCCCTACTCGGTCAACTGGCTTCGCTACAGCGGTGTTTATAGACTGCTGAATAGCCTGCAAACCCTCCTGAAATGAATCTGCTTGCTGCTGGATCAGCTCAGTTTGCCTCTTCTGATTTTCCAACATCCCACGTATCACTCCTAACATGGCGGCTTCATCCACACGCCTCTGATACGTCTTGAAATTCTTATCTTCCATGGTCCTGAAATCAAAACAAATAACATTAGCATGATGATAGATTCAATATATAAATCAAGGCTAGAACTCCAAGATACTTAAATAGAGTACTGCATTGTAGCTATGCCGCGGTATCATAGCCGCAATTACTTAACTCCACCCAAGTCGCCTAAGTCCTAGAGATAACAAGAAGTTAGGTTTTTGAGTTGACAAATGCAAAGTAAGTTTGCATGTCGACATGATCCGGAAGAATGATTCAAGGATGGTAAAACGGTCAAGGTGGCAGGACATGTTTTCTAAACACGGGTATTCTGATTCGTGTATTGGGTACAATACCCAACTACAAAAGAATCAACCCGACTATCCTATGGCTCTGATACCAAAAGAACCATGTCACGCCCCGCTTCACAGAGTACGCAAGATTGGGCACGTGACATAGCCAACCATGCTACCTGTGGGTAGGAAATATCCATCCACAGTCACATTACGGTTGTAGAGATATCAAGAACAAATAATAAACTAATCTAATACATGTCCAAATCCATAATGACAAGAATCAATAAACAATAAGTGCGGAAGCAAATGATCCAATACAATAAATAAACAGTACGTCCCATAATGCGGGCTCACATCTGGAAATGAAATGAAATAAATAAACTAAACCCTAAGGAACTCACAGTTCAGCCTGCTGGCTGAAGTACTCCTGCTCGGTCGTCGATAGTGGTAAGGAATCTGGGCCATGCAAAACCCAGACGTCAGCGCATCATGTCAACCAAATAATATAATATAAACATGGTAATAAGCAATGCAGGTATGAACATGAATAAAGCAGTACTAAGAAATAACAGATCAGGGTAATGTGCAATGGTGACTAAACTGTCCTATCAGGTTTCTACTCTATAGTCTTTGAAATCAATTGATGAATCGTCGATGTAACTCAATAGTATCACGTGCGTGCCCGGGACCACGGTCAAGGTTCTTTGGGCTAAATCCGAGACGTGCCGCTAAGCAGTAATAGGTAGCTGGATGGATGAGTGATGTCAGCATCATCACTCCGGGGCAGGCCAAGCCCGTAAGACTGATCAGAACTGGTATCGAACTGTTGAGTTACAAGTCGGTTTCACCTTTGATTTCCCCATACCCCCAAGCTATGAATGTCAGGTCAGGTATTCAATAATCAAGGATTAATGCCGACACAGGATCAGGTAACAGGTCAGGTTTGTCTGGATAGACAACAGGAGTGGTCCATGAGGACCCCAAGTCAAGTTTGTCGGCATTAGGCATGAGGTCATGTAACAAGTCAGGTCGTAGTACAGTAGGTTGAGTCAGTATGTACAGGGTGTCATGTCTGGTGTATCAGTATGAAAATATATGTCAGGTGTGGCAGGGTCGAGTCAATATGCAATGTAACCGAGTATGTGCTCTCAACAGGTGTACGATCAAATAAGTAACAGCAGCAAGAAAGTAATTAACAATAACTGTTCACTTAATCACAATGGTACAAGAATATGATGCAGCAGTATTAGACTAGCAGGTTTGAGCACACTTGGGTGCAATAATCACAAAGTGAAACAATATCAACAACATGACGTAATGAAGCTACATGAATTAAACTAAAGCATCATAATTGTCTCATGGGTGATTTAACAAACGAAGCAAGGATGATCTATTTAGTTTAGTTAGTTAATGTGTGGATTGATAGCAGACCGATTAATTTCAAGAAACTACCATACCGATTCAACGTTAAGAATAATTGTAACCGTCAATTCTGAATTATAATATGATATCGATATTACTAATAGCTGTGTGGTTATAGTAAATAATATGATGATTAAGTTTGTAGCAAGACTTGATCTTGTGTACTAGCATGTTAAAGCAAGTATTCGGATACTTGCCTCGACGGTTTCGCAAACCGGAAAGCACGGATGCAGTGTCGGCAGAAAACACGAGACGGGTGCACGGGCTACGGGTCGAGTCCTAACTGCGAACAGCGGAACCACACGGACCAGAATACTTCGCTGGAGCGTCAGGTCCAAACGACGGCACGGCCGGAATCCGGCGAAAAGTCAAACGGCAACACGTTAGCAAAATACGATATACGTAAACAAACGACCAGCGATGGGGGGTTTTGCACTAATGGAAAGTAAAGGGATGCTTACAGGGAGACACCAGGGGCAACCACGACGGGCTCGACGGCGATGGGACGCCGGCGAGGCAGTGACGGCAAGCTGCGAAAGCTGGAAAGCTTCAGGGTTCGCTGGAAAGGGTGGTACTGTGCGATGAGGGGAGGTAAGGGCCGGGTTCTGGTCGCAGGGAAGAGGAGGTGGTCAGAGGTGGCGCGGGTGACGTCGACGAGGGTCGACGGCACGTTTTCCGGCGACCCAGGGGTTGGTGCTAGGGTCGAGCTCGGGTTCTGGTGGTCCGGCGAGGGGAGGAGGAAGGCGACGACGAGGTCGGGACGAGGGTGAAGGGAGGAAGATTCTGGTGTCGTCGGCGATGGGAGGCGGCGGCGACGGTGAGGTCTGCAGCTGGTGGTGGCGTCGGGGGTTGGGTGCAGGCACGGAAAGAGAACGGAGGAAAGAGGTAGGAGCGCGGTGAGGCTGTGGAGGCGAGGACGCGACGGCGAGATCGCGGGGAGGTCGACGGCGAGGCACGAGGGCTAGGGTTAGGGTTCGGAGGTTTCGCTGCGGGAGTTTTCTCGTGGTGGAGGTGAGGAACAGTTTTGAATAATAATATATAGAGGGAGAGAGAGAGATTTGATGAAGAGAGAGAGGGAGATTTAGAGGAAGAGAGAGAGAGAGGCAGTGAAGAGAGAGATAGAGAGAGAGTGGGAAAATGGTGGGGCCCACGAGGGATTTAAATCCCTCGTGATTGGCCAAGGGAAAATCTTGGGTTTAGATTTAAAAGATTTTCAAGGGATTAAACGTTAAATTTAGGTAACAGTAAATATATGTATATAGTTTAATATATTTAATTAAATGGGCATTTTTGGCGCTAGATGAAACATTTCCAAATCGCGCCCGGGTTGCGCCCAAATGTTTCAAATTCAAATTATAGGATTTTAAGCGAGTTCCAAATTTTGAAAAGAGGTGTTTAATGATTAAAATGCATGCCCCCAAGTCGGACACTTGTACGCGCGCGTAGACGTCCAAACTTGCCCGTTTCGCCGAACGGGACGAAATCTCGACGCGCGGACGCTACCACGCGACTAGTGGCGACGAGTAGGCCAACATGGATGTTTTTAATTTCATTTTAGGTGTTAAAATTTGTTATGTGCCAAAATGACTTAACCGGTTAAAATTTAGCAATAAGCACCAAACCATCAGGATAATCGAAATGAGCAATGTATAACACTCAACTAGTACCAGAAATAGTATTATGGGCTCGGGTGTTACAGTTATTGGCCAGACATCGGCATGACTTATCACGTTACCGGGGTATGACGTTTACCTCCCCTAGATATGATATGCGACATATAAGACGAAGAGACCGGACTGTACGGTAGTGTTACTGATAGGCTTCATGGAGAGTATGGACGAGCTTACTTGTTGATCTTCATATCGCTCAATACCCGGGTAGCTGTTACGTCCAGCTAGTACCGCTAACGGCTTGTAGGTGATTGATGTGATCATCACCTACTGCTGGCGTATTGACGAGTGTTTATAGTCCCACACAGAAGTTTCCTGGTTCGAGCGAAACGAAGTAGGGCACATATGTGATATGTGCGTGGGCCTGATTAAATACGTGTATGTGATACCATATTGTAATCTGGCAGTTATCTGGTATCGGTTAGGTTATATGTGATATAACCAGATTATTGAATCAAGTGTTGATTTGATAATGTGATAAACAGATAAATGATATTAGTCGGTCATATGTGATATAACCTTATTATTAAATCAAGTGTTGATTTAATAATTTGATATAAATTATATTTGATATAATTATATATTAACTAATATCATTAGCTCACTAATTGCTTTATTTATTTATTTATATATATATTAATGTATATTTGATATATATATATATATATTATATGAAGCATGACATGTTTTTCTATTTTAAGAAAATAGAAAAATGAGGCGTAAATTATGGAGATATTTGTGGAATGAGTAAGGCATGGGTTTTATTATTTGTATATTACTATTGACTCACTATTCAAGCATGGTTGCAATTTCTTATTGCATTTTATTTCCATGCTTGAATAAGTGAGGAAAGAGAGAGCCATTTGAGTTTACTATCATCATTTTTTCATTCTTCATGCCTTAGCCATTTTTCATGAGCTCTTGCCCTCTACAATTTTCTTCACCTCACTTCCAAATTCAAACCCTCAAATGTGATGTGAATCATTGAACTTGTGAAAATCCCAGTGAGCAAAATAAACCCCTACTTCACCATCTCACATTAGATTAGCAATTTGATGTGGAGTGTTGCCTTCACTAATGAGATTAGTGAAGAGTTAGATTGAGCTAGAGGACTTCGGGTGGATCGTCTTTGGCGCGAAGATCACGAAGGAGGTTCTTTCATCTTGAAGAGGAGCCTAGTGGAGTCGCGTGGAACACAATCCGGAGCTAGAGAAGAGAAGGACTCGATCTACAAGGGTATAACTTTCTTTCCTTCTACTAGTTTTGTGATGATACGAATCTAAACCCTAATATTCTAGCAAAGATGTTGGTTTTTCGAGCTTAGCACCAATAAAAATTTGAATTTGGCATGCTTTATGCCACTTGGAACACATGGTTGTGCTAGGGTAGACTTTTAATTATAATGGCGATCATATACGTGGGAGCTGGGTGGTCCATAAGCACATCTTTAAATGTCCCTAGTCGAGAGAGCATCGAGACTGGGTATCGATACTCAGGAGTAGACTAGTGTATAATTTTTGAGACCCCGACGAGAGGTGGTGGCCGGTCTTACAAGCCATTGGTGTTGAGTCACCTAAGATATGTTGGAGATAGTGACCTCAGAGTCAATTATTGGATCATAGGCACGTGATTGCAATGATTGAGGGAGGACCTGTCCCAGTAGGACAGTCTTACTCAAGATGATAGTATGCTATCTGGTTTATCTTTATCATCGTGTACTGCTTTAGGTGACCTTACGAGTCGCTATTGCACGTTGATAGAGCCCCTAGGATTCTTGCTTGACTACCAGCAGTATGAGGGCGATTATATACGTGGGAGCTGGGGTCTATAAGCACATCCTTAAAAGGTCCCTAGTCATGAGAGTTTCGAGACAGGGCATCGATACTCCAGAGTAGACTAGTGTATACAGTCGAGACCCCGACGAGGGGCGGTGGCCGGTCTCACAAGCTACTGGTGTCAGTTGGTTCACCTAAGATGTATACATGTGCTCATTGGGTTATGAGTACACCGGACAGGACTCGCCGGGAACCTGCTAGTTGGTATTATACCTGACGTCAGATGGCAGTTCCCTGGTGACATGTGTACAGGTTAGTTCATCGACCTGAGATCGTCATTTGTCTCGTGTGAGTACCCACTGTGCTTTGATTACTACCCTACCACGGCTCAAAGGAGTCATGCAAACAGGTTTTAGTTGGGTACAGTCCCGAGCCACATGGAGGCAGTGAGCGGATCTGCAGGGGTTCGTCTCTCCCGGTATTGGGGGTGAGGTCGCGCTGTGTCTAGGAGAGCCAGTACATGAAAAGTCCTTGTCTAAGGCAGGAGATTTACTGGTAGGTATTCTAATAGTATCTTAGGGTGTTCTGGGCTGCACTCCGACACGACTTGTACCGCTTTTGGGGGTCTGACTTTTACCAACCCCCTAGGCCCGCCATGCGATGCTCATAGACGAACGGACCGGACTGTACGGATATTGTCACTGACAGGCTCAGTAGGGTGTCAGGATGAGTTCGCTCATCGACGTCCCTTTTGGTCAATAGCTGGTAGCCCGACACGTATGGCTAATATCTCTGACGTGCTAGTGGTTAAATCCATAGCCATAGTATTGACGAGTCTTTAGAGTCCACCACACACAGTTACTCAGGTTTCGGGCGAAATGCTGTAGAGGCCGTATGGAGATATGGCAGGGTTCGATCAGATACGTGCGGTATTGCACGGATCATGATCGGACGGATTTTACTAGCCGGCTTTGGTTTAAGCCGGATCCTAGTATTAGACAATGTAGTTTTGTCTCTTTGCATTTGTATTCAGTGGGAGTACAAATGCGGGCATGTATATGCAGTAGCGGGGTTTTCCTGTAATTTATTACGGGATCAGTTTTCTGAAGTTGCCAGTTTGCATTCCGTTCCGGCCGGTTTTCCTTTGTTCCTTCACGGCCGGACTTTTCGATGGAAGGGGTTATTTGCAGTTTGCAAATAACCTATTTGTGGAGGGGGTTTCTTGCTTTTGTGGCTCCATAATCATTAGATTCTTTTTATATCTCTTCACTTGCTTTAAATGAGAAAGGATTTGGATGGGAATTGATTTGGCTTGAGATTAGCATATGGTATGACTTTTATCCATTCATATCATCACACATTATCCCCACTTGCATTATTCCCTTTTCCATCATCCATTCTTTTATGGGGCCGGCCACTTTGAGGAGAAAGATAGAGAGAGGTTCATTTGGGGGTAGCATTTTTCTTCATCTCATTTTTCCTTGCTAAAAATTGTGAGCTCCATTTTTCCCAAAGCTCATTCTTTTTCTCCACCTCCACCATAGCAACAACATAAACCCCAAAGAGACATAGCCTACTACACTACATGTACAGCAAATCTTGGACGCGTCGGCTAGCCAACTTCGCTCCCGAGTTGCCTCGGTCCAGAGGTGGGAGCCCGTAAAAGAATTCGGCTACGTGGTCCCCTTTCCGACGAGGAGGCGATGGACGGAGATTCCGCGGGAGATCGGAGTGGAGATGAAGACCGAAGGACACGGATCGCTTGGTATAACTCTCTACCCGTCTTTTAGTTTGCTAGTAGTTAGGTTATTGGCCCGATCCGGGATTTTTGTGCGCGGTGGTGCCGGTTTGCAAGTTTCGCAAAGTTTTTGTTTCCGCGTTTCTGGCGTCGGATCGACGGCCGGGGCGCCGCCGTGCACTTACATTGGTATCAGAGACACGGCATTAACCTAGTCTAGCTTGCTCTAGTATGTTTACAACTCAATCGAACAAAAATCCCAAAAACCGTATTTTCTATAGCACAAGTTTCTGTCGAATTATTTTTGTCTCGAAAAATTTTTCAGGTCATTGCAGAAACATGTGCAGAGGATTGTAAGCATTCTGCAAAAATTTCGTAAGGTGATGCCTCATTATGACCGCGGAAACGCGGCCAAACCCCTTGTTTGGCCGCGGTTCCTCGGTGGAAGTGAGTCAACGTCGTACAGAATTTTTTTCAGTTGGCTTCTGGTTTGGAAATTGGGGTTTTGGGATATTCTTTTTGGGCCTAGATTTTCTGTGAAAGCTACAGTACTGCTTGGGGCCCACTTCAATAAATTTGATCGATCGAAAAATTTAAACATGTTTGTTCACAGTATTTACATTATATCTGCGACCGTGAATGTCACTTGATCGGTAAATCCAGTCTATCTGCTATAGCCCTTTTAGACGGATTTGCGAACGTGACATTCACGTTGATGTTCTGTGTTGTGCTGTGATGTTGCAGATTGGTCGTGGGGGATAGCCTGGATGCAATGGTAGTATAGTTTGGTTTATTATGTACATTTGATATTGCGGGGCGAGCGTCCGACATGTGGACTGCCGTCACTGCCTGTTTGTATTATTCTTTTGGGGCACGACCGGGTCGAGGTCGATGTACCCATTGTATATTTTACTTTCTGTACTAGGATTACCCCAAGGTGGGGTGCATGGATAGCCGGGTTCTAGAGGGAAACGGGCTCGCATCTCATGGCGTTGAGACGGAGGGGGCTTTACTCTAGAATTGGCGGGCTATTCGCCGCACTCGTAGGGGGTACAGGTTGACCCAGGAGGGGTGCCCAAGTTACCGGATTCCGTGAAGTGCTGGGTGGTCCATTCACGTTGCTGAAGGGGGCTGCCTCACTTCAGGTTTTGGCGGGTAACTTGCCGCGCCCGTAGGGGTCTAGGATCTTATTGCACAGGCTATCCACACGACCAGGGGAACGTCGGGTTTCAGTAGCGGCTCTATGAAACCCGGGGATCCCAGATATCTGTATTGTTCTGTGATGCTGTACATTTCTGTGATGTTGCATTTTATCACGCCTTGAGCGAAATATTATATATTGATATATATACTAGTAGATGTTGTATATGTTTTGTATCCGCGCTAGTCTAGTCCCCGCTCTGTCGTTAGTTAAGTAACCTAACGGGTGATGATGGGACCCAGTGGCGAATGCGGATGGCATATACGTACATCATTATTTTCGTTCTTTATTGGTGTGATCAATTGATGGGACTGTGTTGATTCGGATCAATGCAAGCTAAACAAATCTATTCTGATGTTGGAACATTTTTTTAAAAAAGCTGTTATTGCAAGGACGTTCACTTTTGTTTTGCACAGTGGTATTCAGTTGGAATATCCTGCTCCTCAGTCGACGAGGCAAGGGCCGAGATCCCTTCACCGGGAGTGACCCCTTGGACAAAAGTTTGCGTCAGGGCAGTAACTTCACCATAGCCGATTACTTTTGCTTTGCATCGTGGTATTCAGTTGGAATATCCTGCACCTCATTCTATGGGGAAAGAGCCGAGATCCCTTCACCGGGAGTGACCTCTTTAGCAAAGGTTTTCGACACTATATTTTTCTAAAAAGCTATCCGGTTCCTTCAACGATATCAAGTTCATTACGTTAAAGGTTTTCGCCAGAAACCATTCGTAGCCCTCCGTCGTTTCATATGGATAGTCTATAGTATTCAAGCTGTGTATGTTGGCCAAAGTCAAGGCACAGTGTTTGGTAGCTGTTGGGTATTTATATGCAGCATAGATAGATGCGTTGGTTTGGGACAGTCGTACTACTATTTTGGCCTTCGTCAAGGGTATGTACGGGTGGGTTCAAATTAACCTGGAGAATGACGGGTAGAACTTGACATGTGACTTATGATATGTTGGCCAAAGTCAAGGTCATAAGAGCATGGGGCAAAAATCCACATCGGGAGTTTCAAAAGAAACTGAAACTTGCCAGATATGCGCATACCTTCTGGAGTGTGATAACGTGAGCCGATTCCGTCACGTTATCATGCGATGATAGTTGGATCCCGATTCCCACTGATGAGTTGGTTTACTCCTCGGGTGATCCCGACTAATTCTTCTTTCGGGTTTGGAGAAGAATTTGAGGTTACAGTGGGAGGTTTCCAGATTAGATAAAATGATACCCATTCTGATCTAGGTTAGAGTGCACGCTAAGTGTTTCTTTTCTCTCTCTCTTTGGCAGCGACCATTGACCCGACCCTAGACTATGACTCAGTGACCAAGTTGACCGAACCTTCTTAAACACCGGCTTTTGGATTGTCAGAGTTGCAAACCTCATTGCCACTCCTACTTTTACCCTTTTCTCCAGGACACCCCGTATTACTACGAACGTCCACTTCCATTGGACAAAACCATCGTATGGTTATATACGAACTCGAAGGAATTCGAGGATGGTTTCCGGTTCTGGAGAAAACGAATAGGACTATTCAGTTGTCTTTTCCTTTTTACCTTCTCTCATGTTGCGAGTACTCCTTGGTTTAGGAGATAGTACACCTATTACGCAAATTGGATAGTCTTCTTCCAAACCATAGGCAGGTGCCGACCGGTAGGGAATGAAGAAAACCAATTAGCCTAAACGGTGTACAGAAAGTATTAAGTTAAGACAAAGAAAGGGATTAGTAAGAGGGCAAAGTAAATTGCGACTACTATTCACGACCAAACCAAATATTTCTTCGCCAATCCTAAATCACCTTTGTATTTCTCCAGGACACTCCGTATCACTACGAAGATCCACAGTTTATTGGATAATCCATCGTATGGTTATATACGAACTCGAAAGGAACTTGTTCCAGTTCGGGGATGGATCCTGGTTCAGGAGAAATAAGAATAAGGTTTATTCGGTTGTCTTTTATCTTCACCTTCTCTCGCATTGCGAGTGCTCCTAGGATTAGGACAATACACCCATTATGCTTATTGGATAGTCTTCTTCCAAACCATAGGCTGGTGCCGAACGGTAGGGAAGGAAGAAAACCATTTGGCCTAAAGGGGTGTACAGAAGGTAATGACTAAAGACATATAAAGGGATTTGGAGAGATGGCAAAGAATTATACGTTTATAGTTATGAATCGGATAATGGAAGAGTCATTACTAGGAATACCGGGATACCCCATCGAAACATTTCAATGTTTCAGTTTCACTGTGTACTGTTAAAAGAAAACTGATTTCCCAATTAGACACTTGCTCCAGGGTATGTATTTACCAGGTTTGATTCTCACATCTGTATGGTTTTACAGATGATGAGTGGGAGTAAGTTATTGGGAATTAGATGATCATCCTCATTATATCGGGATTCGTTGTAATTGGTGATATTTGAGGAAATCGCCTGGGTTGTTTGCCGGACGGCAAATATTTGGTTTTGAATATCCGTTGTTATGCACCAATTTCAAATTGATATATCTGTACATCTATTTTTATAGAGTGAGATATACATTTTTGAAATTATGTCTATGACATTTACCTATACCAGTGGATGGTTAGGTAAGGAGCATTGAACAGCGGTGTAATTCTTCTTAACCATAAGTACAGTTTTCAACCTACGACACACAGTGAATGAGTTACTAGACTCAGGGGACTTATACAGAGTATTGTATATTGTCCCGTGTCCATACGGACAGAGGGGTTGGTACTCGTACTATATTCTGTTTACTTATGACTTCTCTAGTTCTTAGACATGTGTTTCGTAGAAATGCAAGGTCTAAGTTTTGAGGAGTTATAGGTATAAGAATAAAGTAGAGAACCAGATGTTGCAACTATCAGGATTCTTCAAGGTGATCGAAGATGTAGATGCTTATGTATGGTATTCAGATGATAGTAATGGTTAAGAGAACTTGCTTCTCTTTCAGGTTACTCATAATTGGAAGTACTCCTAAGTTGAGTAACGCTGATCGGCCTCCTTCCATTTAGTGGACATGCACTGGAGACAGCTGCATGATTTGAATCTGGTTCAACTAAATCAGTGCCTCTATTTCTATATTGGATATATAACAGTTCATATCTTGACATTGTTAAGGTACGGGGAGTTGTCCAGCTTATGCTTAAAACCAGACACTGGACAACTCAAGGCACGTTTCTGTAATGGCTGTTTGTGGGTTGACCCGGGCTATGACGAGGGTTGACTTTCTACCATCTGGAAGATCAATAGTGATATTGTTCTTGACTCGCCACAGTTTTAATAAAAATGGATTTTTTCAGAAAACAGTAGTGGGAGTATGGTAGAACTGGAAGTGATTCCAGAACCGCAAACGATTACTGAAGATTTGATAAGAACCTAAAGATTCAATCTGGTTTGACATTCCATTGGCCACTCCGCAGATAAAGTGGGTAACCTCAGGCACCCGAGAGGTACTTCGGTATGCTCAAGGACGGTGGCAGGGAGGTTCTTGTTTACCCAGACTTGCCATTGCTGTTGTTCCAGACTGTGAGACCCGGCAGGAGGATGAGTATAGCATCGTTCTAAACTGGCTTTAGAACTGTACGTCTATATGACTCTGCCAGAGGGTTGTCGTGGTCAGTGGGAGCAGCGGAAGCATGGTGGACACGTGGCTTATGTCTATTTATAGACTAAAGCAGATATAGCGGAGATAGATCATCTATTTCTGATGTGACATTCATATGTTTGACTTCATCAGAATAAGGGGATGGATCTGTTAAGAAGGTAGTAGGGTGTGATGTCCTGGTATTTGATGACATACACAGAGTAGGAAGTGAAATTCCTATACTACGGTCAATTATACTTTGGTTGTCATACAGTAGTTTCTCTATATAGGAATTGGATCTTATATCATACATTCTGGTTACTAGATCTATGGTTTTAGATCTAGATTTGGATGGTTTCCCAATCAGGGTACTTAGACAGCATTCTATGAGTATTTAGAATAGACAACTCCTGGCATGGTGGTGTACCTGCAGGTAATGGAGTCACCCTCTCTAAAGGTGTCTTACAGACTAAAGGGGAGAGGGATGTGCATGATTGGCAGATCACTTGCTCAGGCAATTGAGTCAATCATGAGATGTCAAGTACCACACCAGATGTTGTTTTTGCACGTAGATGCAATAAGTTGATATTAATCCAATTCTGGGGAAACGATCGGAAGCAGTTTTAGAACATAAGTGGATGTTCTAAGGATATGATAACAACATTCTCCTTCGGGAGACAGTTATCATTCCAGGCTTCCAAGGTGACCTGGATGGCAGAGTGGCTGTCAGAGTTATAGTTTTCCCTCTGACGAGGGGCAGTATTTTGGACAGGTGGTCCAAGTGGATACTGAGGGAAGACATGGCGCAGGATACTGATTAAGTTCAGTTGACGATACAGTCTAAGAAGTTTGGATTTGGAGTTCACTTATGAGCTAGGTCCTATCAGATATCCAGACACATTTTAAGACAGGTATTGCTCATTTCGGGAGATGGCTTTCTCCGCGAACTTGAGATATAGAGAGACATAGAAAGAAACACCATAGCGGATCCACTAACTGAGGCTATTCCTCGAACGCAATAGTTTCACAAACGAGCTTTGTGAGACTGACTAGTAGAGGAGTTGGGTGTTCGGTATCACACAGGCTGTGAGTATGCGACATCGCAATAATTAGCCTTGAGTGCAAGTGGGAGATTGTTGGAGATAGTGCCCTCAGAGTCAATTATTGGATCACAGGCACGTGATTGCAATGATTGAGGGAGGACCTGTCCCAGTAGGACAGTCTTACTCAAGATGATAGTATGCTATCTGGTTTATCTTTATCATCGTGTACTGCTTTAGGTGACCTTACGAGTCGCTATTGCACGTTGATAGAGCCCCTAGGATTATTGCTTGACTACCAGCAGTATGAGGGCGATCATATACGTGGGAGCTGGGGTCTATAAGCACATCCTTAAATGGTCCCTAGTCGTGGGAGTTTCGAGACAAGGCATCGATACTCCAGAGTAGACTAGAATATACAGTCGAGACCCCGACGAGGGGCGGTGGCCGGTCTCACAAGCCACTGGTGTCAGTTGGTTCACCTAAGATGTATACAGGTGCTCATTGGGTTATGAGTACACCGGACAGGACTCGCCGGGAACCTGCTAGTTGGTATTATACCTGACGTCAGATGGCAGTTCCCTAGTGACATGTGTACAGGTTAGTTCATCGACCTGAGATCATCATTTGTCTCGTGTGAGTTCCCACTGTGCTTTGATTACTATCCTACCACGGCTCAAAGGAGTCGTGCAAACAGGTTTTAGTTGGGTACAGTCCCGAGCCACATGGAGGCAGTGAGCGGATCTGCAGGGGTTCGTCTCTCCCGGTATTGGGGGTGAGGTCGCGCTGTGTCTAGGAGAGCCAGTACATGAAAAGTCCTTGGCTAAGGCAGGAGATTTACTGGTAGGTATTCCAGTAGTATCTCAGGGTGTTCTGGGCTGCACTCCGACACGACTTGTACCGCTTTTGGGGGTCTGACTTTTACCAACCCCCTAGGCCCGCCATGCGATGCTCATAGACGAACGGACCGGATTGTACGGATATTGTCACTGACAGGCTTAGTAGGATGTCAGGATGAGTTCGCTCATCGACGTCCCTTTTGGTCAATAGCTGGTAGCCCGACACGTATGGCTAATACCTCTGACGTGCTAGTGGTTAAATCCACAGCCATAGTATTGACGAGTCTTTAGAGTCCACCACACACAGTTACTCAGGTTTCGGGCGAAACGCTGTAGAGGCCGTATGGAGATATGGCAGGGTTCGATCAGATATGTGCGGTATTGCACGGATCATGATCGGACGGATTTTACTAGCCGGCTTTGGTTTAAGCCGGATCCTAGTATTAGACAGTGTAGTTTTGTCTCTTTGCATTTGTATTCAGTGGGAATACAAATGAGGGCATGTATATGCAGTAGCGGGGTTTTCCTGTAATTTATTACGGGATCAATTTTCTGAAGTTGCCAGTTTGCATTCCGTTCCGGCCGGTTTTCCTTTGTTCCTTTACGGCCGGACTTTTCGATGGAAGGGGTTATTTGCAGTTTGCAAATAACCTATTTGTGGAGGGGGTTTCTTGCTTTTGTGGCTCCATAATCATTAGATTCTTTTTATATCTCTTCACTTGCTTTAAATGAGAAAGGATTTGGATGGGAATTGATTTGGCTTGAGATTAGCATATGGTGTGACTTTTATCCATTCATATCATCACACATTATCCCCACTTGCATTATTCCTTTTTCCATCATCCATTCTTTTATGGGGCCGTCCACTTTGAGGAGAAAGAGAGAGAGAGGTTCATTTGGGGGTAGCATTTTTCTTCATCTCAATTTTCCTTGCTAAAAATTGTGAGCTCCATTTTTCCTAAAGCTCATTCTTTTTCTCCACCTCCACCATGGCAACAACATAAACCCCAAAGAGACATAGCCTACTACACTACATCTACAGCAAATCTTGGACGCGTCGGCTAGCCAACTTCGCGCCCGAGTTGCCTCGGTCCAGAGGTGGGAGCCCGTAAAAGAATTCGGCTACGTGGTCCCCTTTCCGACGAGGAGGTGATGGACGGAGATTCCGCGGGAGATCGGAGTGGAGATGAAGACCGGAGGACACAGATCGCTTGGTATAACTCTCTACCCGTCTTTTAGTTTGCTAGTAGTTAGGTTAATGGCCCGATCCGGGATTTTTGTGCGCTGTGGTGCCGGTTTGCAAGTTTCGCAAAGTTTTTGTTTCCGCATTTCCGGCGTCGGATCGACGGCCGGGGCGCCGCCGTGCACTTACAAGATAGTATACAGGTGCTCACTGGAGGTGAGTACACCGGAAGGACTCGCCGAAAACTTCTAGATGATATTATACCCATCGTTAGATGGAAGTTCTCTTATGGCATGAGTACAGCTTAGTTCTTTGACCTGAGATTTTCATTTGTCTCGTGTGAGTTCCCACTGTACTTAGATTACTACCCTACCACGACTCAAAGGAGTCGTGCAAACAAGTTTTAGTTGGATACAGTCCCGAGCCACATGGAGACAGTGAACAATCGTCAGGGATTCGTCTCTCTCGGTATTGGGAGTCGATGTTGCGCCGTGTTCGGTTAGCCATCACCAGAAATCCTTGGCCAAGGTGGATGGGATTTACTGATGTGGTATCAGTAGTTTCTCAGTGGGCGATGAGCTTCAGACCGATACGACTTATCGGGTTAGTAGGGGTCTGACGTTATCTACCCCCTAGACCCGGTATGCGATTATCTCATACGAAAAGACTGGACTGTACGGAGATTGTCACAGACATGCTTAGTAGGGGTACGGATGAGTTTGCTCGTCGTCCTTCCTTTCGCTCAATACCTGGGTAGCCGATACGTACAGCTAGTGCCGTTGACGTGCTTGTGATTAAACCCACTGCCAGCGTATTGACGAGTTTTTAGAGTCCCACACAGAGGGTTTTCCCGGTGAAAGTATGCCTTAGCACCACTACTAGGTTTTTAGAGGCATCAGGTATGCAATTTTAAAGAATCTAGTGTGCTAAGCTATACTAACCTAGAATCGAACTAGAGAATTAGGGTTTTTAAACTAGGAAACAAGCTTTACACTAAGTGAACAAGGAATACAAGCTTTGTAGACCGGTCCTTCACTTCTAAAGCTCCAAGTAGTAGTACCTTAGCTCCAAGTAGTGGTCCCCGAACTCTTTTTAGGCTCCACTAGGCGAAAGGAACAAGCTAGCTTAAGGATCTTCGAGGCCGAAGATGATCTACCTTGAGAAATCTCTAACTCAAGCTACCTCTTCACTAATTGAGGAATTAGTGAAGTAAACAACCTACACTAATGAGCTGGAAGAGAGTAGGTTGATGAAGTAGGAATTTTTCTCACTTTAGAATTCTCTTTCTCTTTTTCTTTTATCACCTCACTCAAAGCTAGAGAGCAAAATGTGATGAGGCTAGATACCGGTGTTTCCCCAGATCATGACACGTGGCAGACGACGTGTCCCAGGGCTTACAAGAAAGGATCAAGACCGGTACGTCGGAAGCATACCCCGGGCCTTCGACCCGAGGATGTTCCCGACCTTCGGTGGCCTTCCAGACCACCCCTACGATCACCTTACAAACGACCATCGTCTCGCCTCGGAGCCTTCCCGCACGCTGAGTTCCCTCGGCCCTCCAGCTCGCCTCCGAGCTACTGCATATCCAAGTTGCCTCCGCCTCCCGCTCATTCCCGAGCCTCCTGCCGAGCTTATCTTCCTCGGTCTCACCGATCGACCCACAACACCGATCATAGGCGCCTTCGCCACGGCTCCGCGAATCTCGCCAGACGCGAGATATCCGCCGCCCATGATCCCGCGTTCCACGCCATCACGATCCCTCATTAACGAGCATATCTCGTCATTAATGGGGAATCCCGCCTATCACGCGGGCGTAACGCCAGGGGCATAACGGCCGGCGTGAATCTCGCGCCCGCCTGCCCGTGGCTGCCACTATATAAACCCCTCTCTCAGACGACTCAGGTAAGATAATATTACCCCAATAGGTCGTTACTCTGCCAAAATACCCCGTCTAACTTGATCGTCGGAGGGTCCTCGGTGGCACAACCACCCCGGGACTTCCTAGCAGGTAGCTCGGCCTCAACCTCATAAAACCCATTGAGATCCGCACGCATCAGGAGGCTACCCTCCAACTCAATCTCAGCCATCCATCAGCGCTCACAGCAGATCAACGGAAGGTAACATCTGAAGGAGATCCAGAGATCCATCAGTTGGCGCCGTCTGTGGGAATTCTTAGTTCCACTCAACGAAAGTTCATCTTCCGATCTCGACTTCATGGCGAGCGGCCACCACGACGATCCAAGCACCAGCCGTCGCCCTCCCCGCAGTGGAGACGAGGGAGAATCCCCTCTTCCCCCGAACGCCATTCATGCCCTATCTGCTCGGATAGATCGGCTCGCGTCCATCGTGGATGCACTCGTTCGTGTCCAAATGGCCGGGCAAGCTCCCCAGGTCGCCGCTCCCCCACCTAGGGACCGGGACCCCTACAGAGGGAGAGATGACTCTGACCGTGTCGGCACGACCGAACACCACTTCGCTGTCTTCGGCGGCCGCAGATCCCCCGGGCCAACGTATTCAATGACCCGCTGGGCGTCGCACAGCTCAACACCGAGGTCTTTCGCCAGAGCACCTCACCCCGAGGCCTATCGCGCCCCTGTCCCTCCCGAGGAGGTGTCGGTCAGCTCGCCTGCACCCAGGCATGACCGGCACCCCCTCCCTCGATGGGGTCGCGCGGATGGGACTCACTATGGTAGCTCGAAGACGACCTCGCCGGGGGACCTAAGGAACCTCATCGAACGGAACCGAGGCCGTGGCCAGGCGCAGGTGTCCGGAAGCAGAGGCTAAAAATCAGAACATGCTGAATCGTCGGAATACCACGGCCGACTCGACGCCCTCGAAAAGAAGATCGAAGGCATGCATCGGGAAAATCGTCCTTCGAGCGACGGGGCTAAATATGCCGCCGACTCGCTCACGAAGCCCTTCACCAAAGAGCTACTCGCCGTCTACGTCTCCTCCCGGAACAAACCCCCGAAGGTCTCACTCTTTGACGGGAAGTCCAACCCGAAGGACCATTTGGACGCGTTCACAGCCGGGATGAGTTTCAAGGACTGTTCCGACGCCGCACAATGCCGCGCTTTCCCTTCCACTCTCATCCGCTCTGGAAGAGACTGGTTCCGAGGACTCGCACCATGCTCAATCTCTACCTTCGATGAGCCGGCCACCCAGTTCCTCCGCCACTTCGTCGGGAACAGACGGCAGAAGCGGACCGTTGACCATCTCTTCACCATAAAGAGCGGGGACAAAGAATCCTTCAAAGGATACGTCACCCGCTTCTACAACGCCCTCCTTGAGGTCCCTGGTGTTAGTTATATGTATGCCCTAGAGGCCATTACTGTACATGCGATGTATATTATAGTGGATGCTTGGACATATATAGGGAGGACTTTCTTGCTCGACATGATAGTATGCTATCTGGTTGCTCTTTATCTTAACATATACACTTATTGTCTCTCTATTACATATTGATAAAGCCCTTAGGATGAGTACCTGATTACCAAGATTATGATGCAGATCATACTAGTGGGTCAGAGGTAGTCGGTAAGTACATCCTTAGATTGTTCCTAGTCGTGGGAGTATCGAGACAGGGCATCGATACTCCAGAGTAGACTGTAGGGTTACTAGGCACTGTCACAAGGTTCTATAAGGCATCAACCATGCCCGATTTAAATTTTAGACGTGCCGAACAACCCTAACCAAGATCTTAGACTAGAGATTAGGCGAAACAAAGTAAGTAAACAATTTTACTTCTAAGAGTTTGGGATTACAACCTTTGTAGTCCTTTCCTTCACTTCTAAAGCCCCGTGTTGAGGTCCCTTCGCTGCGATCATCGAGTATCCGGACTCTAGAGAGGCTCCACAAAAGAAAGATGCAAGCTTGCTTTCGATCTTTGATAACAAAGATGATCTACCTTGAAGAAACTCAAGCCCAAGCTTTTGCTTCACTAATCAAGTATTAGCAAAGCAAACACCCTAATCTAAGTGGCTAGAATAGATTAGGATGATGAAGTAGGAATTTAGCTCTCATTTATTTTCTATTTCTCACTCATTTTCATCACTTCACAAAAAGCTAGAAAGCTTTTCATGCAAGGAAGAAGAAGAAAGAATATTATCAAATCCTTTTGTGATGAATAATGAAAAATCATGTGAGGTTAGAAATGCAACCATGGGTTAAGTATGATAACTTAACCCATGTAGAGACTTAACCATGGTGAAGGGTTGGGTTGGGTTAACAAATATCAACTAAAATATCTTTAGAAAATATCTTTAGTTAAAAACAAAAGCAAAGCTTCTAGAAGCTTCAAGAAGGTTTAACCCTAATCCAAACCCTAACCATGTTTAAACTCCACAAAACATGTTGCATTTGTAACCTTAACTTGTTACAATATTATATATCACATATATAATATATTTTGTAACAAAATAAAATAATACAATTAACATATATCGCATATATATCAATGTATTACCCGAGTGAGAAAAAGAATCTTTTAGTGAGCTTATACTAGTTAATGTAATTTAATATATCAAATATATAATTATACATTAAATTATCGAATCAACACTTGATCCGATAATCCGGCTATTTCACAAATAACCGACTAATATAATCTGTATCAGTTCATCGAATCAACACTTGATCCGATGACCCGTCTATATCACATATACCCGGCCGATATCTCATATCGCGAGAATCTAATACGGTATCACATACACGTATTGTTCTCGGTCCCGCACATATCATATATGTGCTCCTACTCCGTTTTGCCTGAGCCAGGAAACCTCTGTGTAGGACTCTAAAGAATTGTCAATACGCCGGCAGTAGGTGATGATCATATCAAACACCCACAAGCTGCAAGCGGTCAGCTAAACGTAATAGCCACCCAGGTATTGAGCGATCAGAAGATCAACAAGAAAGCCTGTACATTCTCTTGCGAATCCAATCAGTAACACTCCCGTACAGTCCGGTCTCTTCGTCTGATATGTTGCATATCTCACCTAGGGGTGGTAAACGTCAAACCCCAGTAGCTTGATAAGTCGTGTCGATATGAGGTCCATAACAGTTCGAGAAACTACTGATAACACTTTCCAGTAAATCTCAGCAACCCTGGCCAGGGATTTCCAGTTATAGCCAATCGAACACAGCGCAACATCAACCCCCTATACCGGGAGAGACGAAACCCCTCCTATTGCTCATTGCCTGCATGTGATTCGGGACTGTACCCAAAAGCCACCATTTTGCACGCCCTTTTGGACGTGGTATGATGGAAATCAAAGCACAGTGGGAATCACACAAGACTCTATGACGATCTCGGGTCTACAGACTAACCTGTACTAGTGTCGCCAGAGAACTGCCATCTGACGTGAGGTATAATACCATCTGGGAGTTCTCGGCGAGTCCGTCCAGTGTACCCAGTCTCCACTGAGCAACCGTATACCTTCTCTGATGTCAAACACCAATGGATATGGGATCATCCATCGCCCATCTTATGGGTCAAGAAGCGCATACGCTAGTCTACTCTGGTATATCGATGCCCTGTCTCGATACACCTACGACTAGGAACATTCGAAGGATGTACTTGGCGACTACACTGTCCCCACTAGTATGATCCGCATCATAGTCTTGGTAGTCAAGTACTCATCCTAAGGGCTTTATCAACATGTGACATAGAGACAATCAGAGTACATGTTAAGATAAAGAGTAACCAGATAGCATACTATCATGTCGAGCAAGAAAGTCCTCCCTATATATGTCCAAGCATCCTGTAGGGTGTTTTTCGTCACCCCATTGAGATGGGAACACGCGCGCGCTTGTCAGGTGTACTACAGATTCCCCCTGCCTAGGGTAGGCCGAGGTTTATTGATTATGGGGATCCGAATCTCCGGCAGCCGCGGACTAAGTTGCCGTTAATTACCTCTCGCCTTTGGAGCGAGGGAACCTCCGATTGACGGGTTAAACTGGCCATGCGGACTCAATGTGCAGTGTACGTGTGTTGTGTTTTGAAAGGGGTTTTTGGATATATCAGGAACCACACAGAGTTTTTACGGGGGTCCCGCTACCCGGATAGCGGGCTGAGAGTCAAGGGGGCTAGCAGCCCCCTTGCGGGGTGCGGGGCAACGCCCCGTTAGTAATTTTTTTCTAACAGGGAAAGTATCGTGGAGTATGTGCGTGTGTACATATGTATGCATATGTATATATATATATATATATATATATATATATATATATATATATATATATATATATATATATATATAAGGAGGGGAAAAGGCATCCAAGGGATGTGATTGGCTTATTTTTCCGATTGGATGTGTAGAAGTAAAAGTATTCGATTCAAATAGTCCCCGATTTCGGCGCTATTTGATTGATCATAAAATGCGAGACTGAGTAAGTAAATCAAATCGATAAGAGTCTCTTTGTGTCGGTAATTAGAAAATTGAATAAAGTTCACAATCAAAAAATTATATTTGACCGCAATCAACTACGGTGTCGGTTGTAGATTGTAAGTGAGTGCGGATCGTCCACAGGGATTGTGCGATTCGTTTTTATATTTGATTTGTTTGAATCGAAAAGTTAATTGAAAAGAAAAGAAAACATG
Source organism: Agapanthus africanus (assembly GCA_030015575.1). Classification (NCBI taxonomy): domain Eukaryota; kingdom Viridiplantae; phylum Streptophyta; class Magnoliopsida; order Asparagales; family Amaryllidaceae; genus Agapanthus; species Agapanthus africanus. The sequence continues at coordinate 275,528,806 of JASDDO010000012.1, forward strand.
ATTCAAGAATTTATCAATTGATTCAAGTGTCACGAGTTTAATCAAGAATCAAGAAACTGATAAACAATCAAGAATTGGGTTTCGATAATATTTCCAAACAAAATGTCAAGAATCTAAATGAGGCTCGTAGGAATCGATCGGATCTATAGACGTGATGTAACCTCAAGATTTCGTGTTCTTGTCCTTCGAAGGATTGATACTAGATCGATGATGATCGACGAGAGTTAGGGCTTTCTTGATGAAACTAGGGTTTCATCGTTTAACCCTTGTTCTTTCGTTGATTTCATTCACATTCTAGCCGCTAGCACTTTCAAGAAACGATCGTAACTCCCCAATTTCGAGCGATATCAATCAAGAAAGCATCGCAATGAAATGGGTCGTCGGTTCTTGAATTTGCTAGGGTTTACAAAACTCGTAGGAATCAATAATCGACTTAAGATATATTACATCATCATTCTATTGATCGTCTCGACTCCTCGACGAGCAGAGTATTACCCAAACATCACAACAAGAATTACAACTAGAAATTTAGATTGACTCATGATGCAAGAATTTAAAGAAAACAAGATAAAAGAATTTCACCTTTTATTTATATCAACAATTTGATTACAGTCGCTCAAGAACTACAAGAGGAAGAACTAAATTGTCGACTTGGCTTCGCTCGGCTTCGTGAGTCGCGAATCGGTTTGGACCACTTGCTCCGTTGAAGACCGGCTCGGCTCCTAAAAGGTTGCAAGGCTTCTTGCTTGAATGGGTACTCGGGATCTTGGCTTTTGAATGTAATTAGGGTTAGGGTTTCACACAAGTCCTCTCACTAGACTTGTGGAAGAAGAAGATGAAGAGAGAGATAGAATGGCTCTAAATTGGCTACTAAAATCAACTAATCAAAGATCAAGTCCAAGATATTGAATAATGTTTTACAAGTGAGCCTAGGGTCTTATTTATAGAGCACCCAAACCCTAAGCCTTTGAGTTCCCTCCAAAAGTTTGTTGAAAGACTTCTAGAAAGAGTTTGTTAGGCTTAGCTTAGGGTTTAAGCTAGGGTTTAGGTAGAAGTTTCTAGAATACAAGGCTAGTTTAGTGTTGGAACAAGAGTTTGCTGATCTGGCAGAAGTCTCTGGAGTATTCTGGAAAATGTAGTGTCTTTCTGAAGTGTGGGCCCTGAGAGAAACATTATGCAGCAAAATTGGATGGCTGAAGTGGCAAGGCCGCCGCGGAACCGCGGTACAAGGCGGCTTAGGCCGCGGTTCCGCGGCCAAGTAGGCTCCTTGGGGCTTGGTATTTTTGCAGTGGTCTTGGGTTGATACTTGGGGTTTCTTCTGATATGTTGATTTGTATTTGCCCTTTTTTGATTGATACCAGATCTGAAATCATTGAGTTGGCGTAACGTTTTAGCTGTACCCTGTAAATTTTGGCCTTTCTTCTGGATTTTCCTGCACAGATCTCAAAACAAGTGTTGCGCAAATGTAGGGATGATGCGATGCCATGAAATGCAGTCAATTTCCTTTATAGTGTCGGTTTTAGAGTCTAATACATGTAATCTGATATTTTGCGACAGTTTTGCTAATATGTAAAATATGAATGCCGAACACTTCTATATGAATGCAAATGATGAGGAAATTGCCGGCTAAAATATACAATATTTTCGACTAATCAAATTCCCCCAAACTTAATTTCGATCGTCTCGAGCGAACTGTTTTATTAAAAAGAGAAGGAGAAAATAAAGAAAGAGAAAAAACTAACTAGCACACTTTCGTAGGCAACACGATTACACTGAGCACGTGCAACAAGCCTTTAAACCTCTAGGTGTCCCTAGTAGGAGGAGTGTTGTCTCCTGAGGGTTTTCAGCGGATTGCACCCACAAAATCCAATAATAAAAGAAAGATCATGAATATTATATTTAAAGAAAAGAATTGTGAAAGAAAAGCCTTGAAAATTAGGGTTTCCAACTAAGCTAACTTTTCGGTTGTCATGAGCCCTATCTTAATGGTCATGAAAAGATGTCGGAAATCACGTCCTCCCTCAATAAAACATCGTCTTATTCATCATTCCTATCTTTCTTCTAAACATCGATCATATAACCCTGCGTGTGTGCAAAGACATCCCTACACCCGGAGAATTCAATTCAAGCTATCATACTCTTGCCAATCAGCCTCAGTACTTTTTGATTAATGAATATTTAAACGAGATTGCTCACACACTTTCATGCGACCGTTAATACTTCTTGAGGTACTAACCGACCGATTACTCATGTGCTTGCTTATTTGGTGTATTTTCCTCGTCTTGCACCACCTCAGGCATAGCAGTGACTCCCAGACCAGTTGGCCTTAGGGCACTAGGTGAAGAAGCACCCTCGCTATACATTTTTATTGCCCTTGGTGATAACAAAACCGGTGTTCATTTTTCTCACCACTTTATATTTTTTTATTTCAATTTTTTGTTTATTTCCTTCATACTTTTGGCTTTAAGACAAGAGCATTTCAAGGTATCCTCTACTATCCCAGGCTTTAAGACGTGTGTAAGTGCGAATAGCAGGGTAGCAACATTCAAAATGTTTGGCTTCCAGAATAGAAACTATTTTTCAGACTTATTTTTATCCTCAGATTAGTGACGTCCTTTATCTTACTAACCCTTGGGACAACGGCTCATAACTACTTATTACTAGTTCGTATAAGAAAACTTCTAATTTTCTTAGTTTTCTTATATTTTTCTAATCTCATGGATGTAATTTGTTCACTATCTAATCTTTCATTATCTTATTTATGTACAAAAAAGTGTAAATATTAAAATTATTTTTATACTTGAAAATTTTTAAATTTTTATGGGTTTTGAAATTTTTTAAATTTTTATAGATTTTTTAAAGAAATGTTTTGTGCTTATGCAAATGATATGCAAATGATGCAAAAATAAGCACAAACCTCCCCCAAACTTGTTTTCAACAGTGTCCTCACTGTTGCCAACAGCTATATCTACAAAACCTGTAAGTCTGGGAGGAATTATTAGTGGGGGCAAAATGTATAAGTGAAGAACTTCCCCCAAACTTATTCTTTTCACTCACCTCCATTCAAAAAGATGATGCAGTGATATACTGGACATGAAAGTGAGACGGAGGAATTTTAATCCAAATAAACTGGCTCTTGTAAGAACAAGAGCTCCTCCGTGGGGTCAGTGGAAAAATAAGGCTTTAATCTATGTCCATTTACTTTGAAAAATGTGCCGTTTTTAACATTTTCTACTTCTATTGCCCCGTGCGGGTATACAGACCGCACAACAAAAGGTCCCTTCCATCGAGATCGGAGCTTACCCGTGTGAAGGTGTAATCGTGAATCATAAAGAAGGACTTGTTGACCTTGTGAAAAAGTTTTCCTCAAAATGTTTTTATCGTGAAAAACCTTAGTCCTATTCTTTGTGATTACAGCGTTATCATAAGCTTCATCGCGGAGTTCGCTTAGCTCGTTAAGTTGCAGCTTCCGAAAGTTGCAAGCAAGGTTTAAATCAAAATTTATTTCTTTAATAGCCCACAATGCTTTATGTTCTATCTCGACGGGTAAATGACATGCTTTTCCAAACACTATCCTATATGGAGACATTCCTAGGTCGGTCTTATATGCAGTTCGGAATGCCCAAAGAGCATCCGTCAGTTTGGTCGACCAGTCTTTTCTATTTTTAGCAACAGTTTTCTCCAGGATAAGTTTGATTTGTCTGTTTGAGATTTCAGCCTGCCCGCTTGTTTGAGGGTGATAGGGTGTAGAAAGTCGGTGGTTGATTGAATATTTCCGCATCAGAGTCGAAAGACCTGTTGCAGAAGTGTGTCCCATTATCGCTAATAATAGCGCGTGGGTGTCCAAATCGCGAGAAGATATTCTCTTTTAAGAACTTAATGACAACTTTCTTGTCATTAGTGCGACATGGAATGGCTTCTACCCACTTTGAGACATAATCAACTGCCAGCAGTATGTACAAATTCCCAAAGGAGTTGGGAAAAGGACCCATAAAATCTATGCCCCAAACATCGAATATTTCAACAACCAAGATGGGTTGCTGAGGCATTTCATTCCTCTGGGATATTCTACCCGTATACTGACATTGTGTACATGTTTTGCAATGCTCAAATGCGTCCTTGAATAAGGTCGGCCAATAAAATCCACATTGCAAAACCTTTTCCGCTGTCTTTCTAGGACCAAAGTGACCCCCACAGGCCTGATCATGACAAAAAGAAAGAACACTCTTGAACTCTTCATTCGGGACACACCGGCGAATGATCTGATCAGGACAATATTTAAACAAATAGGGCTCGTCCCAGTAAAAGTGTTTTACTTGGGATAGAAAACGGTATTTGTCCTGTTTCGACCAATCGCTGGGTATCAGTCCCGTGGCATGATAGTTCACAATATCCCTGAACCATGGTTCAGCGGATATGCTCAAGAGTTGCTCGTCAGGAAACGAGTCATTGATCGGCAAGGTCACAGGGGAAGAAATGATGTGTGAAAGATGACCGGCTACTACGTTTTCACATCCTTTCTTATCTTTGATAACAAGATCAAATTCTTGTAACAGTAGGATCCAACGTATTAGTCGACCTTTTGCATCTTTCTTCGCCAGAAGATGTTTTAAAGCGGAATGGTCAGTATACACAACTATAGGTGAGCCAATTAAGTAAGGCCTGAATTTTTCTAATGTAAATACAACCGCTAAGAGTTCTTTTTCTGTGGTTGTATAATTGATTTGCGCATCATTCAGGGTCTTACTAGCATAGTAAATCACGTGTGGCATCTTTTCAATGTGCTGTCCTAAGACTGCACCTACTGCAAAGTCGGATGCGTCACACATTAGCTCAAAGGGGTAGTCCCAGTTTGGTGATGATAAAATGGGAGCTGAAGTGAGTGAGTGTTTAAGTGAGTCGAAAGCTGTCTCGCAATCCGAGTCAAAATGGAAGGTCGTATCCTTGGCCATGAGAAGAGTTAAAGGTCTAGCAATTTTGCTAAAGTCCTTAATGAATCTCCTATAAAAGCCCACATGGCCAAGGAAAGAGCGAATATCTTTGACGCTTTTGGGATGAGGGAGGTTTTGAATGACATCTATCTTAGCTCTGTCAACCTCAATGCCTTTCTGTGAAATGACATGTCCAAGAACAATTCCTTCTTGGACCATAAAATGGCATTTTTCCCAGTTCAAAGTCAAGTTCTTCTCTTTGCAACGAGTAAGAACAGCGTCAAGATTCGCTAGGCAATCGGAAAAAGAGTCTCCAAAAATCGAGAAGTCGTCCATAAAGATCTCCAGGAAATTCTCTACCATATTAGAGAATATCCCCATCATACACCGCTGAAAGGTAGCGGGAGCATTGCATAACCCAAAGGGCATGCGACTGTAAGCAAAGGTACCAAAAGGACAAGTAAAAGTGGTTTTATCTTGATCCATTTTGGCGATGGGGACCTGATTATAGCCTGAGTATCCGTCCATAAAACAATAATACTCTCGTCCCGCTAAGCGTTCCAGCATTTGATCAATGAATGGTAGAGGAAAGTGGTCTTTCCTCGTGGCAGCGTTGAGTTTTCTATAATCGATACATACACGCCACCCAGTTTGGGTGCGTGTCTGAATCAACTCATTCGCCTCATTGGTTATAACTGTGATGCCTGATTTCTTAGGAACGACATGTATAGGACTCACCCATTGGCTATCGGAGATGGGGTATATAATACCATTATCTAAGCATTTGACGATCTCTTTCATGACCGCTTCCTTCATGACGGGATTCAACCGTCTCTGTGGTTCTCGGGTTGGTCTGGCATCATCCATCACATGTATATGATGTTCAACTATCAAGGGACTAATCTCTTTGATGTCCGCCATACTCCAACCAAACGCCTCTTTGTTAGATCTCAATACCGATAAAAGTGCATTCTCTTGCTCTAATGCTAGAGAAGCGGAAATTATAACCGGTAAAGTCTCCTTCTCACCTAAATAAGCATATTTCAGATGAGAGGGTAAAATTTTGAGATCTAATTCGGGCGGAGAAATGATAGAAGGAGGGATCATTGAGTGATTTTTGGATTTACAAAGAAGCTCAGAGCCTGTGAAAGATACAGACTCGGGTGGAGAAAAGTCAGAAGTGCAGGACTCAAGTGTAGGTAAAGTGTCCTCACTAAGATCTTGTGTGAAATCAAACAGAGATGTGGTAATGTCATCGAGATCAGTAAAGCAAAGTTCCTCAGCTCCACAACTATCGAGAGCGATCTCGTGGACAGAGCACACATCTAAAATATGAGCAGAGGGTTCTGATGGCTGACTTCCAACTTTGTAGATATTTAGTTCAATGGTCATATTTCCAAATGATAAGTTCATTGAACCGTTTCTACAGTTTATAACAGCGTTGGAAGTGGCAAGGAAAGGACGACCCAGAATCACCGGAATTTGGCCCCGGGGGTTTGCTACAGGATGCGTGTCGAGTACAATGAAGTCTACAGGGAAAACAAATTCCCCGACCTTTATCAACACATCCTCTAATTCACCCCTTGGTTTGGTGATAGATCGGTCTGCCATCTGGAGAGTGCAGTGAGCAGGTTTCAGCTCTCCAATCCCTAGTTGCTCATAGACAGAATAAGGGAGTAGGTTAACACTTGCGCCAAGGTCTAAAAGAGCACGATTTATGTTTTTACCCCCAATAGAAATCGATATTGTAGGACATCCTGGGTCCTTTCGTTTCTTTGGTAGCTGGGGAATAAAAGCAGTGCTGATATTATTAGACATAAAGACCTTCTTCGGCACTTGAGTCTTCCTCTTTCCAGTGCACAAGTCCTTAAGAATTTTCGCATAAGCGGGGACTTGTTGAATTGCATCTAGGAGAGGGATATTGATGTTAACCTGTTTGAACATTTCTAAAATTTTCTCCATATGAGGACTCGTTCTATTACCCCTTAACCGGTTCGGGTAAGGAGCTTTCGCAATAAGCGCAGGGTCCATCATAGGAGAAGGAAGAGGGGGTAGACGAGGTCCCAAAAGAGGTGTGGGGACCGTCTGTGGAGAACTATAAGGGTTGGGAGAAGGTGTTGAGCCTAGTGGGAAATGGAGAATAGGCTCGTGAGAAGGTGGTATGGTAGAAGAAGAAGGATCAGAAGGAGAAGTGTGTGTGTGTGGAAAGGTCTCAGCCGGGGTGTTGATATGATTTTCAGTATCATCAATACCTTCCCCGACATGATTATTCAGCACTTTTCCCGATCTCAACGTTGTGATGGCATTTACATTGTAATGCCCAGGATTCTGTAGGGGTTGAGAGGGAAGTTTCCCTTTTTCTCTCGCACTCATTTCGGCTTTTAGGCGTGTGATTTCAGCTTCCATCGATCTGATACTCTCAGCTTGGGACGCTGAGTTTTTCTTTATCTCACTGACGGAAGATCTAACCTCAGTCGAAACCTTTATGAAATTTGATAAAAGTGATTTCATGGTTTGAGTGAATTGAGAGAATTCGTCAGAACAGGACAACTGCATAGGATTAGACTATGCAGGAGTGTTGCCCTGGTTTTGGAAATTTTGTGACTGGTAGGGGTGCTGAGTGAGTTGAAGGGGTTGCTGTTGTGGTGGAGGAAGAACCCTTTGAAATTGATTCGTGTTTGGAACCGTGTTTTGAGATTGGTTTTGGTTCCAAGCGAAATTCGGGTGATTCCTCCAATCCTGATTGTACGTGGAAGAATATGGATCGTTTCGAGGTCTTTGAAATGCGGCATTAGAATGCTCGTGACCTTGAAACGCAGAGTTTAATGGACATTCTTCCGTTAAATGAGACGGATCAGAACAGCACCCACAAACAGTTTTGGGGAGCGACATTGGGTTTAGGGAGGCTGCAGAAAATTTGTGTTCCATAGCGTCGAGCTTCTTTTGCATTGCTGCCATCTCAGCTCGAACACCTATGGATACATCTATTTAGTGTACGCCACCCCTATTCAATGGTTGGGTTCAACTCTCCCACTGTAGTGATTTTTCAGCGAACTCTTCTAAGTACTTCCAAGCTTCCTCATCATCCTTAGTCATAAATGTACCTTGACACATGTTTTCAAGGCTCTGTTTAGTGTTTGAGTTAATGCCCTCATAAATGATTCGGCAAAGCTCCCATCTCGGGATGCCGTGATGAGGACACTGAACCAAAAGATCCTTGAAACGTTCAAAGCATTTAGAGAATGGTTCGGTAGGGAGCTGGGCAAATTGATTCAGTTCGCTACGGATTCGAGCTGTCTTTTGGATTGGGTAAAATTTCTTAAGGAATGCAGCGACGAATTCTTCCCAATTCGTAATAGAGTGTGCGGTAGTGTTATATAGCCACTTCTCGGCTATATCGTACAATGTAAATGGAAGAAGTCGTAGACGCATCGCATCCACTGAAAGTTGTGACGTACCCATCATTGCGCACACGTTTTCAAATTTGGTAATGAAAACGTAAGCGTCCTCAGTCTCGAGTCCTTGGAATTTGGGTAAAAGAGTGATATAATGGGGCTTAATCTCAAAATTATCCCCATTGGCTGGTGGTGTGGATAAGCAGGTCGAAAGAGGACCTCTAAGTGGATAGCACCTCTCCTGGAGAGAGATGCGGGGTGGATTCTGCGCACCAACGGACGGCGGCAGATTAGGGTTAAAGAAGTTTGATGGATTTGGATCCATCAGTGTGGGTGTGGTAGTGGGTAAAGGAAAGGTAAATGGAGAAATATCGACTTCAGAGTCGATAAAGGGTACGCGGACTAAACGGGCACTAGAATCCCGTGTCCAGCTTATCTTGTACTAAAAAGGGTTAGTACAAGTGGCAGCGTTGGCTTATAATTAGGGGTAAATGAATGAATGCGGTGTTTGCTTTTGAAAAAGGGACGGATTTTTGAAAAAATGATGCGACACAACAAATGCAGCACACAAATCCTAGAATCTAGTGGTCACCTAGGTCCGGCTCTAGACCGCTCCTAACTGCCAAAAGACAAGTCGCGGGATAGAATCCTCCACTACCTCTTTGTCCCCCTGTGGCCAGGTAAGTGCCAGGTAAGTGGGAAGGTACTCCACTACTTAAGTAGTGGGCCTAATTAATAACCACTAGCCTTCGACACACTTTCCTAGGCACCACAAGAAAATGCGGATAAGCAATGAATTACCCACGGCCTTCTTCTGTCTTAATTGAGCGCGACAGTCTTTAGAGTCATCTCTAGATTTCTTTTAGTTAATGTGGGTCAATGCGGATGCAAATTTTGTGGTTTTCGGGGCCTAGGAAGGGTAATGAAATCCCCACCTAATTTGGATTTGGCCGTGCCCCTTAATATCCGTATTTATAATGCAAACAACCAAGAAACAAAATCACGCACAAATTTAATTTTTGCAATTTGCGAGCTGCTGTTCTTTGCAAAGAATCCTGCAGAAAATTGTCAGTTGGAGCTAAAAAGAGGAGAGAGGAGAGGGTAAGAATTCACCTGAAGCAATTTTGGCACAGAGATGAGGCTACAGTGCCGCGGAACCGCCGCAATAGGGGGCTCCCACCGCGGAAACGCGGTCGTTTGTGCAGATCACTTCACCAAAATTCAACAGCAACTTGCTGTTGATAATTCCAGCTCTCTGGAATTTTCCAAAATTTTTCCTCAATTGCCAAACAGCTCCAGATTTTCTTGCAATGAACCACAACAAATCGTTTAGGGTTTGCACGAATTTTGATCTCAAAAATCAAAATGAAATAAATCTTTCAATTCAAACTATGATATAAAACGAATTAGCGCGCGATCCCCGGCAACGGCGCCATTTTGATTGGTTTATTTTTCCGATTGGATGTGTAGAAGTAAAAGTATTCGATTCAAATAGTCCCCGATTTCGACGCTATTTGATTGATCATAAAATGCGAGACTGAGTAAGTAAATCAAATCGATAAGAGTCTCTTTGTGTCGGTAATTAGAAAATTGAATAAAGTTCACAATCAAAAAATTATATTTGACCGCAATCAACTACGGTGTCGGTTGTAGATTGTAAGTGAGTGCGGATCGTCCATAGGGATTGTGCGATTCATTTTTATATTTGATTTGTTTGAATCGAAAAGTTAATTGAAAAGAAAAGAAAACATGATTCAAGAATTTATCAATTGATTCAAGTGTCACGGGTTTAATCAAGAATCAAGAAACTGATAAACAATCAAGAATTGGGTTTCGATAATATTTCCAAACAAAATGTCAAGAATCTAAATGAGGCTCGTAGGAATCGATCGGATCTATAGACGTGATGTAACCTCAAGATTTCGTGTTCTTGTCCTTCGAAGGATTGATACTAGATCGATGATGATCGACGAGAGTTAGGGCTTTCTTGATGAAACTAGGGTTTCATCATTTAACCCTTGTTCTTTCGTTGATTTCATTCACATTCTAGCCGCTAGCACTTTCAAGAAACGATCGTAACTCTCCAATTTCGAGCGATATCAATCAAGAAAGCATCGCAACGAAATGGGTGGTCGGTTCTTGAATTTGCTAGGGTTTACAAAACTCATAGGAATCAAGAATCGACTTAAGATATATTACATCATCATTCTATTGATCGTCTCGACTCCTCGACGAGCGGAGTATTACTCAAACATCACAACAAGAATTACAACTAGAAATTTAGATTGACTCATGATGCAAGAATTTAAAGAAAACAAGATAAAAGAATTTCACCTTTTATTTATATCAACAATTTGATTACAGTCGCTCAAGAACTACAAGAGGAAGAACTAAATTGTCGACTTGGCTTCGCTCGGCTTCGTGAGTCGCGAATCGGCTTAGACCACTTGCTCCGTTGAAGACCGGCTCGGCTCCTAAAAGGTTGCAAGGCTTCTTGCTTGAATGGGTACTCGGGATCTTGGCTTTTGAATGGAATTAGGGTTAGGGTTTCACACAAGTCCTCTCACTAGACTTGTGGAAGAAGAAGATGAAAAGAGAGATAGAATGGCTCTAAATTGGCTACTAAAATCAACTAATCAAAGATCAAGTCCAAGATATTGAATAATGTTTTACAAGTGAGCCTAGGGTCTTATTTATAGAGCACCCAAACCCTAAGCTTTTGAGTTCCCTCCAAAAGTTTGTTGAAAGACTTCTAGAAAGAGTTTGTTAGGCTTAGCTTAGGGTTTAAGCTAGGGTTTAGGTAGAAGTTTCTAGAATACAAGGCTAGTTTAGTGTTGGAACAAGAGTTTGCTGATCTGGCAGAAGTCTCTGGAGTATTCTGGAAAATGTAGTGTCTTTCTGAAGTGTGGGCCCTGAGAGAAACATTATGCAGCAAAATTGGATGGCTGAAGTGGCAAGGCCGCCGCGGAACCGCGACACAAGGCGGCTTAGGCCGCGGTTCCGCGGCCAAGTAGGTGTAACACCTTAGAATGTGTTTTGTAGCTAATTATATTTTAATGTGTGGTTTTTAATAAAAAGTTTACCAAATTAAGTTTTAAATATTTTATCCTATTTAATGTGTTTTTACTAGAATTTTATTAGGCACACACACACTTGTGCATGTAAACTAGGATGTAAATTGAGGTTTAATCTTTGCTTAATTTAGTGTTAAGTTTGTATTAAGTGTTTTGGGTTTTAAGTGTGCATGGTTGTAATTAGTAGTGTTGTTTTTATTTAAATGAAAAAGGGTTTTATATGGTTGAATTGTTGACTTTGTGTGAGAGAGGGGGGCATGGGAAGCATGGGTGACCCATGCCTCATTATGGGGAGAGAGAGAGAGGAGGGGGGGGGTTGACTTGTGAGTTCTCTCATTCCCTCACTCTCATTCTCTCACCCCCATTCTCTCTCACAACACACACACACACCTCCAGCAGCAGCTTCATCACAACACACACACTCACTCACTCTCAAACTCACACACACACACTGCAGAGAGAGAGAGAGAGAAGAAGCAGCAGCAGAAGCAGAAGAAGGAAGCAGCAGCAGCAGCACAGGCAGTGGCAGCAGCAACAACATCAACATCATCTTCCTTACTATCATCAGCATCACTATTATCATCATTACCATCAACAGCAGCAGCAGGAATAGAAGCAGCAGCAAGCAGCAGTGACAGCAGCAGCAACTCTAGGAGCAACAGCAACAGAGGCAAGATCCAGCAACTGCAGCAGCCATCACCTCCTCCATACACCTCTTCACCTGCTCTCTAGGGTCCAATAGGGTATATTTCCGAACCCTATTGTTTGATTGTGCAGCTTGTGTGCTAATTAGCTTGTTTAGTGCTAAATTAGCTAGTTTAGTGCTAGTTTTGGTGATTTGTGAGGTATTGTGGTAGTTTGTTGGATGTGTTGGATACCCTAGTTTACTTAAGTGCTAATAGGGACATTGCAACTGAGAAATCCCCAGATTACACTAAAATACCAAATAGTTTGTGTTTTGTGCAAATTGTCGTTTTTAAGCGATATTTGTGACTTTTGTGATCTGCTATAGACCCGGACCTTGCAGAGTATAATTGTGGAAACTGGGACATGATACCTAGGTCTAGAACACACCACCAGAAGACGAGCCCCTACCCCCTTGTTCAGGCCGCCAATTTCTCCAGATTGGCCGCAATTTGCGGCCAAGTTGGAGAGTTGGGTGTTGGTCTTTTGGCTTAGGGTCCCTGCTGTGTTGTTTCGGTCTTTGGCATGTATAGTTTTGCAATATCTTGCCTGTAGGAAAATCTGGGACCATATGTCGCTTTTGTGTTTAGTTGTGTTTGCGCGATACGCGCGATACGTGAGTGGGTTCTGTGATCCAGCGTATCGCGGCGTGTCGCGATGGTTTCTAGACGCGTACGCACACGATTCAGCGTATCGTGCACATGCGCGCTTAGTTCGCGACGCGAGTTTCTCGTTTCGTTTCGATATCGCGTTTCGCGAGATATGTGGCTTATATGTGATTTCCATGTCTTATTTGCAGGTTTGCAGACAGGGACTACAGACACCACTATAGGGGGAGCAGATGATAGGATTCACCCCGCGTTGAGTTTAGGTGAGTAGATATAACATCTACAGGGGAATCGCCCGCATGGCGTTATGCGTCTGGGCTAGGATTCAATTACCTGTCGCACATTCTACGTCATTGTAGAATTGCGCCTTACTGCATTTCCTAGATATAGCTATATACTGTGACTAGCAGCCGTAGGACACTGCACACATTATTGACGGTTCATGTTGCACGAGCACGGATTGCATGCTACACACACACCGTCAATAATTGCCATGTCACACACTACCCCTTATAGCTACCATTGCTTGCCACACTTGACATCTAGCCTATCGGTATACCTATAGCATATCATACCTTTAGTGATAGGTATATTTTCACTTGCGATACAGCTACAGGTATACCTCCTACATATTTTACTTATACCGGAAGGGATTTCCTACATATGTTACTTATACCCTGGGGGGTATACGACATCAGCTCTTATAGGTAGATACCTATACTTTGCTACACCTGTATGTTAGATACATATTCAGTTGTTGTCGCATATTCACATTTACTGATGTTACTTAGCTGTACCTTATCATGATTTCGCCTACATCTGGTTCAGCTATATACTTGTGTTTACCTGCTCGCATTCAGATATATCGCATACATTTATTCCTGTATTTATGCATTGTTTATCTGGATTTTATATGATGTTTTCGGGATTTGGGAACCGCGGGAGTTCATGAAATTATGCATACATGAACAACCCGGTTTCCTTGATATGATATTTCGAGCGTCCCCCATGAGTTTTATCGGTGCTGATTTTATGCTCCATACGATGTGTGGTTGCCGTATGAGAGTACATGGTGGGACCCGGTATGGTTCCCCTCGGCAAGAAGATCGATGGGTTTGCCGATTGAGCCTGGAGGCGGGCGAGTACCTACCGGTGATTGTTTGGACCTGGCAGTTGTCTGGAGGCTACTGGCCAGAGTAGAGAGATGGATGCGGGATGACCTGTACTGTCGAGGCCGAGGGCCGACACTGCAGACGGACCCCGTGGGCTTATCCGGACTGACGGAGCCCCATATACGAGGATTTCTGTGCCGATGCTTGGCACATGGTTTCATGATATTTCTTTAACCCCCTTTTTGTATATATAACAGGGGACTTAGCCGTTGTTATATATACCCTTACACCAATATTAGTGGAATGGGACGCTAATATATGTGTATTGCCCCCATCATATTTATTTCTGTACATATATTTACCTTTAGGATGCTAGAACTTACTTAAGATTGGACTTGGGATACTAGGTGATTCATTGGGACTTGGACATTGGATATACCTATGTGATGGGTGACTTGTACATTCGGGATATAGGAGATTACTCGACATTGTACATTGCGGAGATGTGAGACTTATTTGACGTGAGTGCCCAATGTGGGGCCTGGTTTGAGGATTTAGGATTGGAGTATCTTAGTGGATTGTGATCCTGCCACGACGTCAGGTTTCCGTGGAAAATGGCATATTCCACCCTACACCTCACCATTACCTATCTTATGCACAGATTCATATATTGGTAGTACTTGTAGTGTACCCTTATGATAGTTGCATATTTGCTTTCTCATATCTCTATTGCATAGACATTGCATACTACTATCATGTCATCATTGCTTCACATATTGATTGTACCTGCTAGTGTACTCTTTTTAATTCAGCTTCGCATGACATATCATTACTACTGTAACCGCATATCTTAGATTCATGCTGTACGTGCATTCCTGCGATTACCTGCATATGTTTTATACTATTCACGAGTTGGCAACTCACCCCCGTTGTGCCACAGGTGTTTCAGGTTTTTCCCCAGAGTAGTCGAGGCAGGCTATTCCCCTATCCAGCTATCCCGCTACCATCTTTTGCTATAGATACCGCATCAGCTCACAGTACTCTTTTGCATAGGTGGGTTAGACGGTTATCTGTATTATATATTGTACCTTCGTTGTATTGTACTCTCCATCTACTGCTGTATTATTGACATAGAGACTTGGTGAGGACGTTATGTGTATTAATGTGGATTTGATGTCTTTTATATACATCTTTCTCTCTACTGTCTTTATTTCTTCGCTACGGCGTCGTATATTTGCATTGTATCCATTTTTGCTGGATTTTACAAAAAGGGGTGTTGCTAAAATTTTAAGAAAGAAAGTGAGACTTTTAAAGAATTTGGGTTGTGATTTCAAATGTTTCAAACTTATATTATCTTTTCCGTATTTTTATGGTTTAGATTTCTGGGTTTTGGCTTTCTTTTACTACGTTGCGTCTTTAGGCGTTGCGTAGTATTAGGGCCTTCACGGGCCATTCTTGGGTCGTGACAAAGTTGGTATCAAAGCGTTAGGTTTTACCATTCGGAGTGTAGGATGACCTTAGTATGATGGAGTAGGTAGCTTAAGCAGAGTAACGTAGTGTGTGTATGTCTGCAGCATACCCACAGCGCGGTACCTTGCATTAAGTGACCGAAGTACAATTTGCTTGACATTCCTTCCTTGATGATTCATATCTTTGAGATTGGATTTCCTCATTCTTATCGAATTTCATCCTATATCTATTTATAGCCTTGCCGCCGATGACTATGGGGACTCAGAGCGATGCAACGAGGGCCGAGGTCAGAGTTAGCTCGGGTGAGACGAGTACTGACCCGGATGGCACTCTAGTTGCACAGGTGCAGACGGAGCAGCCTACGACCTATACCATGGATAGACTGTTGGTAGAGATGCAGGAGTTCCGCCAGACGATGAGTTCGTTAGTTGACGTCGTTCGGGAGCTACGACAGGAGGTTGTCACCCCTGTTACTCAGCTGTCCCTTACGATCAGCATGCAGCAGTCCGTCACCTACATAGCACCAGTGGTTGCAGCTCCAGTTGACGAGGCACATATTTCAGAGGCTCAGAGAGTTCCAGGACAGTGGAGGACTCGTACCAGCGTACCAGCCCAGAGACAGAGGTTCGGTCGTCGAGACAGATTTCATGGCCGTCGCGGGAATAGCAGAGGCTTAAGACGAGGACAGTCGTTCAGCTCTCATCCCAAGGATGGTCAGCAGTCAGCACGTGGATGTTTTCGATGCGGAAGCCTTCAGCACTTCGTCAGGGATTGTTCCTTAGCACCTCGTCATGATCGCTTCCAGAGAGGCCGTGGACGTGGAAGGTTTGCTCAGAGGGCTCAGGCTACCAGAGGAGTTCATCCAGCTGCGAGTAGAGGGCAGACACAGGAGTTTGCTTCTACTCGTCTGGACGCGCAGACGTCCAATGTGGAGTTTTCAGGTACCCTTGAGTTATATTTTATTTTCTCTTGGTGTATTTGTTGTTTCTTGTTTGTACTGTGGTTGGGTAGATTAGTCGTAGTTGTGCTAACTTCTGTCAGCGATCCTTTGGTTGCGCGACACGTGTTCAGTTTTGTGCCAATCGGATAGGAGGTAGAGTTTCGTCCATCGTTTTGATCCATCTGGAGATGTTGGATTTGACGTTCTCCTGGGCACGGATTGGTCAGCTACGTGTTAGGCGTCTGTGGACTACCGTGTGGAAGCAAGATAGGTTTTGTTTTCCCCGGCAAGTCAGTTCTTGTTGTACAGGTGGATAGTTGTGCCGCCTCTTACAGCTTGAATTCAGCCTGTTTAGCTAGTTGGCTACTGAGGAGATGTCGTGGATTCTTGACGTTCATTCGTGATACCGGAGCCACCGTAGGATTGTTGGACCGGGTTCTTTTCGTGCGAGAGTTTTCCGACGTTGTTCCAGATGAGCCGGCGAAGCTGAGGGAGCTTAAGGATCAGCTGCAGAGTTTTGGTTTGGGGAGTTTTGTGCGTCTGAGTGTTTCGCTTTTGGAAACTCCTATTTCTGTTCGTCGAGGAGAAAGATGACAGTTTTGGGTTGTGTATCGACGGATCGTCAACTGAACCGGCTTACGGTGCGGATAGGTATCCTTCACCTCGCCGTGACGATTTCTTCGATCAGCTCCAGAGTGCGAGACATTTTTCTAAGTGTGCTTGGGATCAGGTCATCATTATTGCGGATTCGGAGTGACGGCATTCCGAAGACTGCCTTATGCGTGCTACGGACTTTGTGTGTTTTTGTGAGTCGTTGGATTCACTGTCGCCCTAGCAGCATTCGTTGATATGATGAACCAGATTTCTGCAGGCCGTTCCTCGACCAGAGCCTGTTGTGTTACTTACGACATTCTGGTCTAGTTAATGTGTCTTGAGGGACATGAGTAGCACTTGAGGATTTGTTATGCAGATGCTGGGAGAGCACCAGCAGTTTGCTAAATTCTCAGAGTGTTTCTTCAGGCTTGTTTTTGTTGACTCCTAGGTCTTGTAGTCACGAGAGACGGTTCCGTATGGTTCCGAGGGAGATCGTGGCCGTACAGCTTAAGCCCAGACTTGGGTGCAGGACGGAGATCCGCAGATTGTTGGGCTTAGCAGGTTTTTGCCGCCGTTTCATGCAGGATTGCTAGAGTAGTGCTGCACCGTTGACTGAATTGACCAAAAGGAGGTTTCTTCTCTTTGGACTGAGGCATGTGTACGAAGTTTTCAGCAGTTGAAGATTCAGTTAGCAACTGCATCAGTCCTTCTTTGCTTTTGGTTCGGGCAACTTCGTTGTTTAACTGTAATGTTTCTTGAGTAGGCTCGAGGGTGTACTGAGGTGACACTATAGAGATATCGCTTTTGCTTTCCCTATATTTGGAGGAAGTACGAGGAGGATATTCCACTCATGATCTGGAGATGGCCGCGGTGGTTTTGCGTCGGAAGTTTGGAGACACTTCTTGTTTGAGAGTCGTGTTAGATTTTCCACGGACCACCAGAGCTTAATGCACATCTTCCTACAGCAGATTTGGATTGTTGTGATGGTCTTCTGCAGATTTACAGTTCTTGTGTGATCGTTGAGTATAGCTTAGTTCGTCTCTACGGAGGGGACAACTTGCTCATGTTCGCGCCCGACCACTTTCCTTAAATCGTTTTCGCGAGACACCGCCCGTCGAAGCTCGTACGTCAGAGATACTTGAGCATATTCGGATGGGTAATGATTCGGAGACCTTGATTGTGACAATGATGTGCTAAGTTAGGGACGCGTTTGTGTACCTGGTTTCATCGGGTAGAGGCGTATAATCCTAGAACATGCACAGCTGTCAACCCCCTCTATACATTCAAGTTCCACCAGCGTGGGCGTGACTTGGGAGATAGTTACGAGTGGACAGGGATGTAAAGAGAAGTTTCAGGTTTCGTTTCAAGTGTCTGTCTTGTTGTGTGCTTTGGGTCGAGCATCTGAGGCCGGCTGGAGACTTGCAACCTTTTACCGTTCCGAAGCAGGAATGGGAGCAGATCTCCACAAATTTCGTTATGGTTTCCACCTAATTTTGGTTAGGGTGCGACTCCATTCGGATTCTTGTCATCCGGTTTCACTCAGTTTGCTCAGTTGTTTTGTTTAAGTTGTGTGTTTGTTGTTTTGTTTGGTCGTCAGCAGCTTGGGATCGTCACTCACCATCGTTAGGGTTCTCCTTCGATAGCTGTTATCAGGGGACACTCCAATTGGCCACCCTTAGGCTTAGGGGTTAGGTCGTGTCGATCACCAGTCTGTTGTTCTTCTGACTCTGCGTAAGTAGGACTTTGGACCCCAGCTAGTCTAGAGACTTCGGAGATAGTCCAGTGGTGTTAGGTCAGGATGGGGATTGTCCATTTCGAACTGAGGTCTTATGACGACTGTGTTAGTCATAGACTCAAGTTCGCAGGGACAGATCACGTATTCCTATGGACCTTCCGATGAGCGACGTGTTGGATTTTGGGAAGCTTATCCCAGGATTTTAGGTCCTTTTAGATCCTATAAGCGAGTTAGTTTGTTGCCTTTAAATTTGGCACTTCCGCCCAGATTATTGGATTTTCACCCCGTATTCCTTGTGATGATACTTTACATTTACCTTCATGACCTTTCTCACATGAGTTTGCACCAGACCTTTTAGCTGGACGCGATCTTTCGTTCACCCGCAGCCATGTGTGTTAATGGCTCGACAGGTGGGGAAACGTCGGTCAAAGGTCTTGCCATCTGTGAAGGGTTTTCTTGGACGTAGCCATATAGTGAGGTAGTCACTTGGGAGGCTGCGAGCGAGATTTGAGGATTTTAATCTTCCCTTTGAAGGTATGCGTATCAGTATATTTTTTAAATTCGGGGACGAATTTCTTTTAAGGGGGGGAGATTGTAACACCTTAGAATGTGTTTTGTAGCTAATTATATTTTAATATGTGGTTTTTAATAAAAAGTTTACCAAATTAAGTTTTAAATATTTTATCCTATTTAATGTGTTTTTACTAGAATTTTATTAGGCACACACACACTTGTGCATGTAAACTAGGATGTAAATTGAGGTTTAATCTTTGCTTAATTTAGTGTTAAGTTTGTATTAAGTGTTTTGGGTTTTAAGTGTGCATGGTTGTAATTAGTAGTGTTGTTTTTATTTAAATGAAAAAGGGTTTTATATGGTTGAATTGTTGACTTTGTGTGAGAGAGGGGGGCATGGGAAGCATGGGTGACCCATGCCTCATTATGGGGAGAGAGAGAGAGGAGGGGGGGGTTGACTTGTGAGTTCTCTCATTCCCTCACTCTCATTCTCTCACCCCCATTCTCTCTCACAACACACACACACACCTCCAGCAGCAGCTTCATCACAACACACACACTCACTCACTCTCAAACTCACACACACACACTGCAGAGAGAGAGAGAGAGAGAAGAAGCAGCAGCAGAAGCAGAAGAAGGAAGCAGCAGCACATGGTTGTAATTAGTAGATTTGAGAATAGTATTGCATAGACATTGCATACTACTATCATGTCATCATTGCTTCACATATTGATTGTACCTGCTAGTGTACTCTTTTTAATTCAGCTTCGCATGACATATCATTACTACTATAACCGCATATCTTAGATTCATGTTGTACGTGCATTCCTGCGATTACCTGCATATGTTTTATACTATTCACGAGTTGGCAACTCACCCCCGTTGTGCCACAGGTGTTTCAGGTTTTTCCCCAGAGTAGTCGAGGCAGGCTATTCCCCTATCCAGCTATCCCGCTACCATCTTTTGCTACAGATACCGCATCAGCTCACAGTACTCTTTTGCATAGGTGGGTTAGACGGTTATCTGTATTATATATTGTACCTTCGTTGTATTGTACTCTCCATCTACTGCTGTATTATTGACATAGAGACTTGGTGAGGACGTTATGTGTATTAATGTGGATTTGATGTCTTTTATATACATCTTTCTCTCTACTGTCTTTATTTCTTCGCTACGGCGTCGTATATTTGCATTGTATCCATTTTTGCTGGATTTTACAAAAAGGGGTGTTGCTAAAATTTTAAGAAAGAAAGTGAGACTTTTAAAGAATTTGGGTTGTGATTTCAAATGTTTCAAACTTATATTATCTTTTCCGTATTTTTATGGTTTAGATTTCTGGGTTTTGGCTTTCTTTTACTACGTTGCGTCTTTAGGCGTTGCGTAGTATTAGGGCCTTCACGGGCCATTCTTGGGTCGTGACAGTAGGCTCCTTGGGGCTTGGTATTTTTGCAGTGGTCTTGGGTTGATACTTGGGGTTTCTTCTGATATGTTGATTTGTATTTGCCCTTTTTTGATTGATACCAGATCTGAAATCATTGAGTTGGCGTAACGTTTTAGCTGTACCCTGTAAATTTTGGCCTTTCTTCTGGATTTTCCTGCACAGATCTCAAAACAAGTGTTGCGCAAATGTAGGGATGATGCGATGCCATGAAATGCAGTCAATTTCCTTTATAGTGTCGGTTTTAGAGTCTAATACATGTAATCTGATATTTTGCGACAGTTTTGCTAATATGTAAAATATGAATGCCGAACACTTCTATATGAATGCAAATGATGAGGAAATTGCCGGCTAAAATATACAATATTTTCGACTAATCAGGATGCGTGGGGCCAGCGCCTTGAGTGCTGTGCGCTTAGGCGCAACCGCGCCACGTGTCGGCACGTAGGCGCTGGAGCGGAAGCGCGCCGCGTGTCGGCACGTTGGCGCTTTGAGCTCGAGCGCTGGGCGCTGGAGCGCAAGCGCGCCACGTGTCAGCACGTGGGCGCTTTGCGCTCGAGCGCAGGGCGCTGGCGAGAAAAAAAAGGCTTTTAGTCCCAGAAATCGGGTTTAGAGTGGAGTTAAACTCCTAAAAATGTTTCGGTTGTGGAAATGGGTTCTTCTTCTTCCTCCTCTGTGGCTGGATCAAGAGATGTGAGATCAAAAAATCTCTTCTTTTTGAGAACTAGTGACAGATCTAAGTTCCCCTTTGTGGGTTTTGTGGTGAAAAACTATTTAGTTTTGGAAAAGGGAGATTAAAATTCTTGATTTAATTCACACACAAAAAAAGAAGGTTTTGGAACCTTGAAGAAGGAGAAAAGATCTCAGATCTAAATTTTTTTTTTGGAGAGAGAAAAAAGTTGTGAGATATTTCATTATTTTTTCCTTTATAGGCCATACACTTTACACATAGCCCCTTGGGCTTCACAAAATGGCATTTTGCCTATCTCATGGCTCACGTGCCATTTCTTTTTGCACATAAGCCATGGGCTTTACAAAAATTTGGCTTTATGCCTATTTTTCTTACATTTAGCCATAAAATAAAATAAATGAAATACAACAAAATTATTTATTATAAATTTTTTATCTTGGCATGGGGGGAGGCCGGCCGCTTCATGTTCGGGCTCGACCCGGGCATGGGCCCACTGGATCTGGGCTTGGGCCCACTTGGCTTGAGGTTGACTTTAATTTTGACTTGGTCAACTGGGGTGTAAATTTTTACCCCAACAAATTGCCCCCATCAATAAATGCACACCACAATGTGGGTCGTGTGCATGAAATTGATGGATCTTCTTTTACTTGGAGGCGACCTGATTTGGTTCCCGCTTTGTAGGAATCCTGCGCTGCCCTTTTTACGACATGGACGGTCAATGCTGCCCTTTTTGCGACTTAGACGG
Organism: Agapanthus africanus; assembly: GCA_030015575.1. Lineage (NCBI taxonomy): Eukaryota > Viridiplantae > Streptophyta > Magnoliopsida > Asparagales > Amaryllidaceae > Agapanthus > Agapanthus africanus. The sequence goes on from JASDDO010000012.1 coordinate 275,550,736, forward strand.
TCGATGCTGCCTTTTTAGAGACTTGGACGGTCGATGCTGCCCTTTTTGCGACTTGGACGGTCGGTGCTGCCCTTTTTGCGACTTGGACGGTCGGTGCTACTATTTTAGCGACTTGGATGGTCGGTGCTGCCATTTTAGTGACGTGGACGGTCGATACTGCCCTTTTTGCGACTTGGACGGTCGATGCTGCCCTTTTTGCGACTTGGACGGTCGATGCTGCCATTTTTGCGACGTGGACGGTCGGTGCTGCCATTTTAGCGACGTGGACGGTCGGTGCTGCCATTTTAGCGACGTGGACGGTCGGTGCTGCCATTTTAGCGACTTGGACGGTCGATGCTGCCATTTTAGCTACGTGGACGGTCGATGCTGCCATTTTAGCGACGTGGACGGTCGATGCTGCCCTTTTTGCGACTTGGACGGTCGATTCTGCCCTTTTTGCGACTTGGACGGTCGTTGCTGCCCTTTTAGCGACGTGGACGGTCGGTGCTGCCATTTTAGCGACGTGGACGGTCGATTCTGGATTTGACTTGCCCCGCTTCTTGCGGCGTCAGGGATGAAGTTGACTTGTTTCCGAGGTGGAATTTGGTTCTGCAAGGGAGGTCATTGGTTGTTTGACTTGATGTGATTTGGGTTGACATCAGCATCGCTATGCTGGAATATGGTACCAGGAGCGAATCATCATTTTTCATGACAGGATTGGAGATTTTGGTTTTGGTTTGGCATCAGCATGGCTATGTTGGAATATGGTACCAGGAGCGAATCATCATTTGCCGTGAGGGAATTTCCCCCGTTCCCAGTTTAACGACTTAGGGGTCATCTGTTCCCAGTTTAACGACTTAGAGGTCATCTGTTCCCAGTTTAACGACTTAGAAGTCATCTGTTCCTAGTTTAAAGACTTAGGGGTCTATTGGATTGGAGTTTGGGATTTTGGGGTTAGGGTAGGCATCAGTGTTGCTAACACTGAAGCACACGTGCTAGGAGCAATTCTTCATTTTCCTATTACTATTGGGGAGGGATGGCTTAGGAGACAGGTTTAGGTCCCTATCACCTAAGGCTTTTCAATTTTATGGGCCGTGAGGGTCCCATAAAAGCATTTTGTCCCTACGAGTCGTAAGGATCCCGCAGGTGTATTTTCTCCTTAGGAGTCGTGAGGACTCCTAAGTGTGTTTTTCCTTTATGAGTCGTAAGGATCCCACATATGTTTGTTCTCCTCATGTATCGTGAGGACACATGAGTGGGTCTTCTCAATGGGGCATAATTCCAAAGGCGGAGACCAGCCGCGTAACTGGTGATTGTGGTGGGGCATGGGTATGATGAGAATTATTTGAGCCCGTGGATTGTCTACGGCAGTCAATTTGGGGACTGGCCGTAGGGCTGGAGAATTTTAAGAAATTGGATTTTGGTTGGCGTCTGCATCGCTACACTGGAATATGGTACCAGGAGCGACTCATCATTCACCGTTTGGGGACCTGGAATTTGGATCTTGTTTGGCATCAGCATTGCTGCACTGGAATAATGCCAGGAGCAACTCATCATTTGCCTTGGGAGGACTTGGGATTTGGGTTTTTGGTCGGCATCAGCACCGCTAACACTGAAGCGAAATGCCAGGAGCGACTCATCATTTGCCGTTGCCCGTTGGGGAACGATGGCTTAGGAGACAGGTTTGGGTCCCTATCACCTAAGACTTTTCAATTTTATGAGCCGTGAGGGTCTTATAAAAGCATTTTATCCCTACAAGTCGAGAGGATCTCGCAGGTGTATGTTCTCCTTAGGAATCGTGAGCATTCCTAAGTGTGTTGCTTCTTTGTGAGTCATAAGGATCTGACGCAGGGGTTTTCTCCTCACAAGGTTGAGAGGACTTTGCGAGTGCATTTCATCTCTTTTCACGAGTTTGCGCCCTTTCGGGTTTTGACAAACTCGCCGGTACTCCTGCCGTTTTTACTCACGGAGCCCTTTCGGGTTTTCATCCGTGCCCGTTTTGCTTGTGGACATACCTTTTTTTTTCTTTCTTTTTTTTTCTTTTTTTTTTCCTCTTTTTTTTTTCCTTTTTTTGCCGCTGGTAGGACTTTAAAAGTAGTCTCACCGGTACGATTTGGGAGAGATAGGGGTCATTTACGCCCGTGGATTGTATACGGTTTTGCAGGATGTATGATCCAGACCGTAGGGCTGATGTGCTCAATTCGCTTGCGACTTGGAGCATTCACGTATAATATTTCTTGAGATATCGGCCATTGATGGGTGGCATGGGCCTTTCTCCCTCGGCACTTATTAGTTGGTAGGGTCCTCCGTCGAACACTTTCTCGATGACGTATGGTCCTTCCCAGTTTGGCTCGAATTTTCCCTTGGCATGTCGATTGGGGATGATTGGTCTTTTGAGGACCAACACCAATTCACCTTTCTTGAAAGCGCAGAGACGGGTTATCTTGTCATAGGCCCGTGACATTTGTGCTCGGTATAGCTCTAGATTTTGCTGCACCGCGAGCCTCTTTTCTTCGAGCGCGTCGAGCTTTTCAAGCCGAAGGAGCACTTTTTCCTCTTCCGTCAACTCGTGTTGGATGGCCATTCTTAAACTTAGAACCTCAATTTCGAGGGGGAGGATCGCCTCCACTCCGAAGAGCAATGAGTATGGAGTGGACTGTGTTGGAGTACGGTGCGTGGTACGATATGCCCACAACGCCTCGTGAAGCTTGAGATTCCAGTCTCTCTTGTTGGCTGAGGCATTTTTCCTCAGGAGCTTGCATAGAGTCTTATTGAAGGCTTCGGCTAGCCCATTGGCTCTTGGATTATAGATGGAGGAATATCTCTAGTCTATCTTGTGCTGAGTAGCGAACCTTGAGACATTGAAGCTCTTGAAAGAAGGCCCGTTGTCAGAAATGATTCTTCTTGGTGTACCGAAGCGGTATAGAATATTATGCTGGAAGAATGTCAGAATATCTTTTGTCTTGACTTCTTTTAGCGGGACAGATTCAGCCCATCTGGAGAAGTAGTCTATCGCGGCTAGTATGAACCGGTGGCCTTTGGATGACGGAGGATCAATTGGGCCAACAATGTCGGTGCCCCAGACTACGAAGGGCCACGACGCCACCGTAGGATGCAACTGATTGGGATGCTTGTGAATGAAATCACCATGGATTTGGCAGATCTGACATTTCTTTGCATGCTCTCCGTAATCCCGTATCATGGTGGGCCAGTAATACCCAAGCCGTTTGATTTGAAGTCGCATCTTGGGGCCAGATTGGTGAGCACCGCAAACGCCCGAGTGAATATCTTTCATGACCTTTTGGGCTTCGGCCAATGACAGACACCTGAGCCAGAGTTGGTCATATGACCTGCGATATAACATGTCATTTACAAACACGTATCGAAGAGCTCTTTTCTTCAGTTGAATCCTCGCAGATTTTTCTTCGGGCGGCTTGTTGTATCGGAGGTACTCTATGAAGGGTTCTCTCCAATCGGGCTCGTCTTGGATGATCGAAGCTTCTTCGGCAGGACTGCTCTTCTGTTCCACGCTTTCCTCTTCTCGTAGAGAGACTGGGGGTAGAATTTGTCGGCTCTTGACTGTGATCAGAATTTCGTCCCTGTCAGGATCGGCCAGCTCCTTGGCTAAGCGAGCGAGTACGTCAGCCTTTCCATTCAACGCTCTAGGGACTCTCATTAGTTCAATGTGAGTGAACCGTTTCATGAGTTCCACCACTCGGCCTCTGTACCGAGCTAACTCGGGTTTGTATATCTTATAGTCGCCGCTTACTTGGTTGACGACAAGCTGGGAGTCACCGTAAACCCATAGCCGAAGGATTTTCATTTCTATGGCGAGTTCCAAACCAGCTATCAGGGCTTCATACTCAGCTTCGTTGTTCGTTCGAGGCTCGGTGAGAGCGAAAGAACGCCGTAGGGTTCCCATTGATGGTGTGATGAACACTAATCCTATCCCTGCTTTTATCTCCGGGACGCTTGATTTACTGGAGGTCCTTATTGATGAGGCTCCATCGAAGTAGAGCTCCCAACATGGCCCATCTTCCTCGAGGTGCAGCACTTGTTCGTCGGGTAACTCACAATTTAGCGGCGACCCTTCTGGTATAGGATGAGCGGCAAGGAAGTCTGCAAGAGCTTGCCCTTTCACTGCTTTCTGAGGAGTATAAACTATGTTAAACTCAAGTAGCATGACAGCCCATCTTGCCATTCTGCCGGCTAGGCTTGCTCTGGTCATCAAGTGTTTGAGCGGGTCGACCTTGGAGATCATCATAACCCGATGAGCGAGCAGATAGTGCCTCAGCTTTTTCACAGCAAATATCAGAGCCAGGCTTTGCTTTTCGATTGGGGAATAGTTGTGTTCCGCCCCGACTAAAGTTCGACTGGGGTAGTAGAGGGCATTTTCTTTTCCCTCCTCGTTATTCTGGGCAAGGAGGGCACCGAGTGACTCATCTAGCGCGGCAGTGTAGAGAATCAGCGGTTTATTTGGAATGGGAGCGGCCAGCACTGGAGGGTGCAACAAGTATTTTTTGATGCTTTCGAACGCTTCTTGACATTCGGCATCCCAGATAAAAGGAGCTCCTTTCTTCATGAGCTTTGAGAAGGGCCTACACTTTCCCGATAAATTTGAGATAAACCTCCGTATATACGCGGGCTTGCCTTGAAATGATCTCAGCTGCGTCAGACTCTTTGGAGGGGGCATCTCCATGATGGCCTTTATCTTTGATGGGTCAACTTCGATCCCTCGATGCCGGACTATGAAACCCAGGAATTTTCCCGATGACACGCCAAAAGCGCATTTCAGAGGATTCATCTTCAGATCGTATTCCCTCAGTTTGGTGAGAACGGTCCTAAGATCTTGGATATGATCGGCCTTGGTTTTAGTCTTGACGACCAGATCATCAACATAGCATTCGACGACTTTATGAATTAGGTCATAAAAGATATTGGTCATTTCCATTTGGTACGTAGCACCTGCGTTCTTCAGTCTGAACGGCATCACCTTGTAGCAGTATATTCCGATTGGGTTTCTGAATGCTGTGTGCTTCTCATCCTCAGGCGACATCTTGATCTGATTATATCCAGACGAGCCATCCATAAAGGTGAACAGCTCGTAATTTGAGGTGTCATTGACCATCATTTCCATGACCGGTAGCGGGAAGTTGTCTTTAGGACATGCCTTGTTGAGGTCCCTAAAATCGACACAAACTTGGATGTGCCCATTTTTCTTCTTCACTGGGACTATGCATGCGATCCAGTACGCATATTTCTCTTCCCTGATGAAGCCGGCATCGATGAGTTTCTTGGTTTCCTCGATGACCTTTTCTTCCAATTCCTTTCTCATTCTTCGAGGAGCTTGTTTGACTGGCTTAGCATCAAGAGATATAACCAGCTTATGCACGGCCACTTCAGGGGAAAAGCCTGGCATTTCTTTGTATGTCTACGCGAAGCAGTCGACGAACTCATGCAACAAGGCAATTATATGCTCTTTCATTTCCTCCGAAAAGAGTGAGCTGATATAGGTCAGCCTTGGATTATCGGGCGTTCCTAAGTCAATCTCGGTTAGCTCATCAAAGGTTGCTTGTCCTCCATCTTCGAGCTCTTGAGGATCTTCTTCTGGCTCGGCTATTTCGTCATCATCATTTGATATTTCACTGGCCTCACCAACATGGATCATGTAGCACGCTTTGGAATCAGGTTGAACGTAGCCTATGCCCCGCCTATCTGGAATTCGTCCATTGATGAGTGCTCGGACCTGAGGTGGATACCATAGCCCTTCATAAAACTTTGCTTCGGACTCCGTTTGATATAACCAGCAACCGCACTTTTTAAAGTATTCCCGCATCTCGGGCGCATAGTATCTGGGATTGAGGACGGCTCTTATGCCTCTCTCATATGGAAGGCACGCGACAGACAAATCGTCCGGGTGCACAACGGGGTTTGACCCATAAAACAGGATGCCTTTCTGCCCACTTTTCCTTCCGGGGACGTAGAAAGTTTTCAGCTGGTCCACGGTGGAGACTGACAACGCATTAAGCTCTTTGCACATCTGCTCCGGTACCCTTGTGACAGTTAGGGAACCTTCTGCAATTTCGAAGGTCTCTCGTAGTTTCGCTTGTTGCATGGGGGTCCAATCTGCACCGCTGTTGCACGGCAGGTCCTCTTCCTCCGACTCTTCAGTGTCGCTGCCAAGATGAGGGCGGACTTTGTTGCTAGATGGGGTTTCAGTAACAGATTCATCCGTATCGCTACCGAAATGAGGGCGGGTTTTACGGAAGGACGGACTTCCAGCGTCGGACTCATCAGTGTTACTACCAAAACGCGGGCGGACTTGGGCGTTTTTGCTTTTGAAAGTGATAGCCGGCTCAGATTTGCTTTTGAGTCTTGGGGCCGCTCTATCCTCAGTCAGTTGTGGCTTAGCATTTTGGTGGTTCATAAAGTACCGAGAATCTTCATATCGGACTTCATGCACACCGAACGGCTGGATGTCTCCGTCAATGCGTCTTTCTTCGCCATTTTTAGTATACTTCATGCATTGATGGAGAGTTGATGGGACGATGCCATAACCGTGGAGCCACGACCGTCCCAAGAGAATCTTATAAGACGTGTCGGCGTCGATCACGTATATCTTAGCTTCAGTTTGCAGATCCCCGAATTTGATTGGCAAAGCTATGGACCCCAGAACTTGCTGGCAGTTTTGATTGAAGCCTTGAATGACAATCCTTTCCCTTGACAGGTGTCGGACGTCCATCGACAAACTTTTCAGTGTTCGCAAGTTCATGATGTTCACTGAGGACCCCGGATCAATCAATATGCGATTAATCCGATCCCCGTCGCTGTACCCGGTCACGTAAAGCGGCCGATTATGCTCAGCCGTTCCCAGTAGCAGGTCTTCATCCTTAAACGTGACTGCGGCGGCTTGCAAAGTGTACTGAGCTTCTTTCATATTAATTTCCGCAAAGCGAGCCTGATACCGCTCAGGGTTTTGTAGAGCATGAATGAGAACATCTCTAAGCTCCTTAGATAGGACCAAGGCGTCGTAGATGCTCAGGAGAGACGGAAGCTTCCGGAGATGTGCCAAGACATTATAGTCCACCGAGGAAGGACTTATGTTTTCATCAGCCGGTTCTCTGCCATCTTCTTCATTAGCGACTTGTTTTTCCTTCCCTTTTGGGGCGTTGCCCTGATTTGGCGGTAGAGCCCTGCCGCTTCTGAGCTGGATTTGATTGGCATTTGTGGCGAGCTCCTCGTCCTCTTCGGGAAAACAAAGCTCCTCCTTAGAGTCGCTGCCAAGATGGATGGCGTAGCAGGTCACTACTGGGATCTCTTTATTGGGGTCTTCTTCTAAGTCCTCCAGAATTTCAGCCGCTTGCACATGGAAGAACTCCTTCAATTGAATCAGAGTTCTTTCTTTCTGTTCATATTCTTCGAGGGAATCGATATATTTTTGAATGGTCAATCTCCCTACAAATTCCTTTTCGCGCCGAGCTGCACTTTTCTTCTTCTTGAGCTTCTTGGATTTTGAGCCTGATGGAGCCGCATTGGCAGCTGGACTGGTAGGCTTCTTCTGCCCTTCCCAGTCCGTCCTGGGTTCTTTCCGAAGTAGCTTTATCATCTTCTTCGTCTTATTAGATATGTGCGTACTCCACGGAGGCCGCGATGAGTCCGTTTCATTTCTCAGGGCAGCGGGTTCTGCTGTCTGCTCCCAGAAGGCTTCAGTTTCTGTCTGTATAAAGTTGGTGGTTGCAACTTGATTGTTCACCAACACACTTTTGGACAGCTCGATCTCTCTAGCCTTGTACTGCTTCTCGACCCAGTCTTTGAAGATATAGCAATCCTCGATCGCATGGCTCACTACTCGGTGGTACGGGCAATACAGAGGATTGCCGGTCATTTTTGCTTCTTGGGGTCTTTTCGACTCCGGCAATTGTAGGCCATTGTTCAAGGCATCTTTAAATATCTTGCGGACCTTGTCCCTTCTGAAAGAGTAAACCTTGTTCTTTTTCTCCTCTAGGGAAGGCCCCTCTCCTCCCAGCAATGGCTTTCGAGACCGGTTGGTTTTGGATTCGCCCGCCCTTTGCTTTTCTTCACCGTCGGACGCATTGAAGACATTGGTACAGCTGGAACTCCCGCTTCTACGGTTGTCGTCCCGCTTGCTTTTCCAAGTTTTGTCTCTCTGAGAATTCGGCTGGGACTCTTGCTTCGAGCGTTCCAGCATTTGGACTTTCTTGGTTAGCTCCTGAAATGTCTTGAGGTCCGCCGTACACAAGAATGGGACTATCCAATTGCTGAGGTTCCCAATGAGAAGGCTGACGGACTGGTCCTGCTCCAGCGGCGGTTCGCACTTGACTGTGAGATTACGCCATCGAGTGATAAAGTCAGTGTTGCTTTCATTCTTCCCCGTCTTGGTCCTCACAAGGTCGGCAATAGAGATTTTATCACTGACACTCATGAACCTTTGCCGAAACAGGGACTCCATTTGGGCAAAGGTAATGACGAACCCGTCCGGTATACTCGCATACCAGTCGAAGGCGACGCCGGTCAGGCTGTTGACAAACTGACGAAGAAGGAGCGCGTCATTGCCCCCTGTATTTCCGCACGATGCTTTGAAGTGGGCGACATGCTGATTTTCATTCCCCGTTCCATCAAATCTTCCGAACTTATGAATGACGTAGCCGCTTGGGAACTCAATCAGATCGTACTGCGCGGGATATGGCCGCCCACTACTGCCGATTTCTTTCTGAGCTTCAGCTTCGGCCACCAATGTTTTAACCTTGATGGTGACCAAATCCATTATCCGATCCTGTGTTAGCGGGATAGTGCTATCTGGGGCCAAGGCATCCCCAGAAGCGGAATGTGGACGGATTTCATGTGGCTCGACCCGTCTTGGACCCGAAGGAACAGGCATTGGCTGCCTCGGATTGTCATCACCCGGCTGATTAGTAGCGGCTTGTGCTTGATTGGGAGGCGCTTGAGCAATTTGAGCCGTAAGCTGCATCACAACGTTTGTTAGGTTGTCAATTTTCGAATATAGGTTGGCCATCTCTTTATCCTTGCTCCTGAGCTGTTTTCGAAGCTCTTGAAGCAGCTCTTGCTTCGCGGTCCTGGGGCGGAAAGTCGGCTCTTCCTCACTGTCCGAGCTTGACTTTGCATGGACCGAGGGGTCTTTCTTCCTATCATCCTCATCGAGAGGGTTTTCTTCATCCAGCGGAGGCGGCTGTTCTTGGGCAGCGGCGACCATATTCAAGCCAGATTGGGCTCGGGATGTGATGGCCCTATCCTTGCTTTTGCTGCGAAGGTTGTCGCTGGGGCGCCCGCCCGCTATATAGACCGTATGGATAATATATCCAGCCATCTTTTTATTGTCGGTGGCTGATTTCACAGATCGCTGTCTTGACCCCCCTGTTTTGATAGCGGGCAGTCGATTGAAGGCGGCTGGCCTAACCAAGTTCTTGAATGGTGCTGGAGCTTCTTTTCTGGGTTTGCCCCGCTGCTTTCGTGCGGCACAGAGCGCCTGATAGACTCTTGAAGAGACAGTATCATACTTTTTCTGTTGGGGCCAGGACACATCTCTTTGTAGCAACGTTCGGACCGCCGTCTTCTTGATTCTGGCAGTCATGGCATTTTTCTGAACCCATTTCAGAGGCTCAAAGGAATTGCTGATTCTTACGTTCGACTCAGCCGTCGTCACGGGGCGACCCTGCACTTGGAACTTCACAAGATTCCATTTGGCCGAAGCCCTGGCCCTCTTGTTGGCTCGATACCTGAACCGCTTCTGCCTTAACTTTTCTGTTCTAAGCACCTAGCAGACTTCGGCTCTTTGGGAAGACGCCGTAGACTGGATGATGGAGGATTTTGGAGACATGCTCGATTGTGTATTTGTTGGAGTCCTCGCCTGAGCTCATTCGCAACATTTGATGTTGCCCTTTGTACCGGAGTTCTTGCCCCCCGCTGGAGCACCAGAGAATCGTTCAGACACCGTCCTAAGTTTCGGTTGTGGTGCCTTAGCGATTACGACATTCGGCCTCTTGCCCCTTGAGACCGGCTTGGCCGCCTGTTTCGCCGGGATTTCTGCCAGATGAGCGCTTCCGGCAGGGTAGATGATGACGGAGCCAAACTGGCGGAGCAGTTCCTCCCACTGTCGACTGAGGCTTGCGGGAAGAACCACACGAGCATTGACCTTGACCACGCACGGGATCGGGGTCGCGTTGGGAGACATTGTCGTTGAAAGTTGATTGCTGGACAGAAAAAAAACATCATTTCAGTATAGACAATCGATATGTATATTGATTGAGTTCGCATGAACATTTAACCCGAGATATGGGAGGAGAGAAAGGTCCCACCGGGCGTGCCAGAATCTGTAGGGTGTTTTTCGTCACCCCATTGAGATGGGAACATGCGCGCACTTTTCAGGCATACTATAGATTCCCCCTGCCTAGGGTAGGCCGGGGTTTATTGATTGTGGGGATCCGAATCTCCGGCAGCCGCGGACTAAGCTGCCGTTAATTACCTCTCGCCTTTGGAGCGAGGGAACCTCCGATTGACGGGTTAAACTGGCCATGCGGACTCAATGTGCAGTGTACGTGTGTTGTGTTTTGAAAAGGGGTTTTGGATATATCGGGAGCCACGCAGATTTTTTACGGGGGTCCCGCTACCCGGATAGCGGGCTGGGGGTCAAGGGGCTAGCAGCCCCCTTGCGGGGTGCGGGGCAGCGCCCCGTTAGAAATTTTTTCTAGCAGGAAACGTATCGTGGAGTATGTGTGTGTACATATGTATGCATATGTATATATATATATATATATATATATATATATATATATATAAAAGGAGGGGAAAAGGCATCCAAGGGATGCGTGGGGCCAGCGCCTTGAGCGCTGTGCGCTTAGTCGCAAGCGCGCCACGTGTCGGCACGTAGGCGCTGGAGCGCAAGCGCGCCGCGTGTCGGCACGTGGGAGCTTTGCGCTCGAGCGCTAAGCGTTGGAGCGCAAACGCGCCGCGTGTCGGCACGTGGGCGCTTTGCCCTCGAGCGCGGGGCGCTTGAGCGCAAGCGCGCCACGTGTCGGCACGTGGGCGCTTTGCGCTCGACCGCAGGGCGCTGGCGAGAAAAAGGGGCTTTTAGTCCCAGAAATCGGGTTTAGAGTGGAGTTAAACTCCTAAAAATGTTTCGGTTGTGGAAATGGGTTCTTCTTCTTCCTCCTCTGTGGCTGGATGAAGAGATGTGAGATCTAAAAATCTCTTCTTTTTGAGATCTAGTGACCGATCTAAGTTCCCCTTTGTGGGTTTTGTGGTGAAAAACTATTTAGTTTTGGAAAAGGGAGATTAAAACTCTTGATTTAATTCACACACAAAAAAAGAAGGTTTTGGAACCTTGAAGAAGGAGAAAAGATCTAAGATCTAAAATTTTTTTTTGGAGAGAGAAAAAAGTTGTGAGATATTTCATTATATTTTCCTTTATAGGCCATACACTTTACACATAGCCCCTTGGGCTTCACAAAATGGTATTTTGCCTATCCCATGGCTCATGTGCCATTTCTTTTTGCACATAAGCCACGGGCTTTACAAAAATTTGGCTTTATGCCTATTTTTCTTACATTTATCCATAAAATAAAATAAAAGAAATACAACAAAATTATTTATTACAAAATTTTTATCTTGGCATGGGGGGAGGCCGGCCGCTTCATGTTCGGGCTCGACCTGGGCATGGGCCCACTGGATCTGGGCTTGGGCCCACTTGGCTTAGGGTTGACTTTGATTTTGACTTGGTCAACTGGGGTGTAAATTTTTACCCCAACACATCCACTAAAATATACAACGTATGTACAGTAATGGCCTCTAGGGCATACATATAACTAACAATCTCCCACTTACACTGGGGCCATCTGTTGTAGTATCTCATACCCAACAATAAGCTGTGGTTGAAGTATCTCATACTCAACCATCCCATAAAAGTCTCTACTGTGAAATAGGCCTTTGTGAGTGGATCCGCGCTGTTGTCCTCTGTGTCTATTCTCCTAACCTCGATCTCCCTGGAGATCAATCATCTCCATGATCAGGTGATACTGCTTAAGAATATGTCTGGATCTTTGATGGGACGGGCGTTCCTAGGCATAAGCCACAACTCCATTGTCACACAATGGTAGGAACGAAGTTCATCTCATGAACTTATTTTTTATATCCAGACTGCCTCTTTGGTAGCATCCTTGGTAACGATGTATCTTGCCTTTAATCGTCTAGTATGTCACGGTATCTAGCTTGGAACTCTTCCAACATACCGTCCCTCCACGGAGGGTAAAGGCAATGCCTGCGACTAACATTCAGTCATCCTTATCACCCTGGAACTATTCCAGTGATTCTCCCCAGGATCGATTGATACCATCTCACTACAACTAGTGAGAATCCTAACATCCAATTAGATCTATCTCATAGATCCATAACCCAGGATTTAGGAGGTATCACCTTGATCTTATATGGAGAATCCTTGTGATAAGAGGAGATTGACCGAGCGTAGCATAGGAAACTCCTTCCCTATCAAGAGTATGTCATCCACGTACTCTACGAGGATCACCATCATACTCTCTACTACCTTTTTGTATATACAAGGTTCATCTACCATTTTGATGAAGTCAAACTCTTTGACTACCACATCAAAACAGACGTTCCAACTCCGCGATGCCTGTTTTATCGCATAAAACAACTTGCACACGTTTCCGCTGCTCCTACTGTCTACGAAGCCCTCTGGATGTGTACTTATAGACGCTCACTTCTAAATCAACATTTAGAAAAGCTGTCATGACACCCAACCGCCAGATATCATAGTCATGGTATGTAGCATTGGCAAGTAGGATCTGGATGGACTTAAGCATAGCTTTGAAAGTCTCAACTTTTCCATGTACACCAAGTAATCTTCTCAAGATATACTTGCTCCTGATGGGGATTTAACCCTTCAGATAAAGCAACCAAAGTCCATACTTTGTTGGTGTATAATGATTCCATCTCAAATCGCAAAGCATCTAGCCATTCTTACAGAGTCCCACTCCTGATGGCCAGCTCGAAACTAGTTAGGTCATCATCTCATGATGCAATCCTCACCCCCACTGTCATAGAGAAAACCGAAGTATCTCTCAGGTGGGTGAGGAAGCCTACTAGATCGGCGGAGAGGCTGAGGTTCGTTGGAAACTATTGAATCCTTTGGTTCTACCAAATCATCAGCTGCAGTTTGTATAGCTGGAACTCTTTCCAGTTCTACCTTATGACCACTAATTTCTTCACAAGAAATTCCCTTTCACAAAGGTGGCATGCTGAGAAATAAAAAACACCCTTTTTCCCCCAGTTTGGTAGAAGATATTCCCTTGCGAATGCTTGGGATATCCAACAAACTTCCACAGAACTGACTTTGTCTCGAGCTTATCCGGATTATGCTTATAGACATAAGCTGGACAACCCCAAATCTTAACATACTTAAGATATGGGCTCTTCCCATTCCACATCACATATGAAGTTGTAGGCAACTGATTTGATTGGAACCCTATTCAATAGGTATGCAACTTCTCAAGTGCATAACTCCCAAAAGGAAATAGGAAACTCAGTAGTACTCATCATAGAGCGCACCATATCTAATAGGGTGTGATTGCTCCGCCCCGATACACCGACGTGCTGTGGTTGTATACGAAGGAGTGATGCTGAGAGAGAATCTCATTCTCCTTTAGAATAGTCCAGGAATCTCCGTGCTCAAGTATTCTCCTCCCTGATCACATCAAAGGACATAATACTTATACCCATTTTTGGTTCTCTACTTCTAACTTATATTCTGTGATTATCTCAAAAGTTTCGGACTTTTGTTTCAACAGGAACATATGTCTGAATCTTGAGAGATTATCAGTGAATGTAATGATGTACAAAGAACTGGTCTTGGCATGTGTAGACAGGGGACCTTCATACATCAGCATGTATCAATCCCAAGAGTTCACTAACTCTTTCTCTGTTTCTAATAAACGGAGCTGTGGTCATCTTATCTTTGTGACATGACTGGCAAGTTTCACAAGATGTAAATTCAAACTAATTTAAATATGCATCTAAATGTAACTTCAGCTAGTCGGGTCACATTGATATGACCTAGTCTACAATACCTCAAGAAGGATTTGTTCATTTCTGAACTCTTCCTCTTGTGTGTGTTCTGTACACTAAGAAACGTGGTTTGATTTAGAACGTCTATGCTTTTAGATAACGTGCCTGAACCGATCAACTTTTGATATAGGAAATGTTCAAAACATTATCTAACAATACAAAATTATATCCTTCTTTACTAATAAAGAGACTGATATGATGTTGTATATCAGGTTCGGTATCTAATAATATTCGTTCAGAATCAATGTATTTGTTAATACAGGGTGATAACTACCAACAGACTTGGCTGCAACACTTGCACCATTTCCAACTCTTGAAACTTATCACCCGTTCTCAGTTCTTTACCTATCTGTAGCCCATGTAACAGATTACATTTGCGGGATCCTGATCCGGTATCTCATACCCAGGACATAAAGGATACTGAGAAACAGTTCTTGGTAATGAACACACCTGAAGATGATGCATCAGCATGCACTTTCTTCGTTTGGGCGGCACGGGAATTCTGGTAATCCCTATTTCCTGCTCTGTATTATAACAATTATAAGTTGGAGCGGGACCAACGTTCCTTAGCGCAGTATAACAAGCGGGTTCGGTCAATACATCCGTATTATTATCTTGATTAAGGTGTGGCATAGTCGCTACCTGGAGAGAGATATAAGAAAACACTCAGCGTATGCTCTTGCAAGATTAGATTGGTTATTAATATATCTAATCAGGATGTCTCCCACTATTTTAGTCAAATCTTCCTTCAAACCCTAAAAGGAAAGACTAGCCGGGATTAATTACACTCTACAAGTTTGCCAATCTTTCAGCCATGCCAGTGCCGGTACTTTGAGGGAGGTTCCCCGTGCTTTCGCACGGACCTAATTAAAGTAAACCTCATTTTCCCAGAGGCATAACCCCGTTGACACCTTTCTAGACACCTACTTGATCGGCTAATTGTAATGTGTAAAACTCTCCCAGGAGTAACTCTTACTCGCAGCGGGTATCGGGATCCAACTATCTCATAGAAGGTATGCAATCTCATTGCAAATTTCAACACTTGAAATTCCCAATAATATTTTGCCCCTAGCGTCCTATGACCTTGACGCAGGCTAACAAACCATAGTCCGCTAGTCAAGTTCAACCCGTACATTTCCTGATTGAATTAAACCCACCCGTACGACCCTTGACGCAGGCCAACAAAGTCGCACGACTACCCCAATCCAATCGCATCGTATGCTGCAGATAAGCACTAGTTACCTACCGCACACTATGCCTTGACGCAGGCCAACAAACGTAGCACGAATACTAAGTAATACTTATCTGAAATGATGGAGGGCTACGATAGGTTTTTAAGAAAACCCTTTGCGTAATGAACTTGATATCGTTGTAGAATCGAGTGATTTTTAATGGAATGTTTTTGAGGTCTTTTCTAGTTTTGCTAAAGAGGTCACTCCCGGTGAAGGGATCTCGGCTCTTTCCTTATCGAATAAGGTGCAGGATATTTCACAAATACCGCTGTGCAAAGCCAAACTATATAAGCAATCAAAAGACAAACCGAGTGTGTAGCATCTGCTAGTTTCGCTAAAGAGGTCACTCCCGGTGAAGGGATCTCGGCTCTTTCCTTATCGAATAAGGTGCTGGATATTCTACAAGGAATACCGCTATGCAAAGCAAGAACTAGAGCTACCAGTTTTTAAACAAGTTTCTACAACATCTTTAGGTTTCTTTTAGTTTCATTAATCTCATTAATGAAGTCCCATTTTATTATGCTTCACAAGTATCACATTTGAAACGAAATCTTCAATATAACATATATCTCATATATATAATATAAACATTCGTCTCAGGCAGTAATATGATCTCATCACAGAACATTGCAGCAGAAGAACATATATGAAATATTAAATATACTAGGAGGTCCGTGTTTTTAATACGAGCCTGTATAAAAAACGGATTCCACGGTCGCCTTGAATAGCCAAACCCACATCCCTAGACCCCTACGAGAGCGGCAAGCAACACTGCCAATTCTAGGGTTAGGAGACCCGGTCTCGACTCCTCGAGATGGTCTCCCATTGGACCCTAGAACCCGGTTACTTGTGCTCCCCGCCTTGGGTCTACCTAATGCGGAAAAGTAAATAATATACAATGGTGACATCATCCTCAGCCCGGAAGTGCCCCAATAAAAGAATATTACATACATTGAATTTTACATGAATGAAAATAAAAACCCTCATCTCACATAAAACCCCCGGCTATTCAAAACGCGACGATCCAATATAACATATCACAGCAACACATAATATCTCATATCATCAACGTAAGTAAATATGCGTATCCTAATTGTCGTTGATGTATAGCAACGAAACCGGAGATACACCACATATTACACTTACGGCCACAGAAAAGAAAGTGTAAAACTACAACAGTTGGAATCCGCAACCTCCTTAGACCTCTCATGCCTAACCAAATGAATTCCTTAGACATCGCATGCCTAACAATTATAAACCCTGCATTTTAGTCTCAATATCGAAAACACTTTTCAATATCTAGTCGGGAAATTCAACAAGATTCCCGACATTCAGATCGAATGCTCGTCGCAAACTTTAGTAGACGGCCGCACCCCCGGAAGCCGTCGACGAAGTGCACTAAGGCGGAACACCGCTGCCGCGAGCACCCGAACGGATGCTTTTGGCGACGGGGTTCTCCTACAGTCACTTGGTCGGGGCTATGGGGCGTGGCTATCTATTAAGTTTACCCGGCGAGTATCCGCGTACGCTACGTGATTGCGACGGACTTTTGATCACATCAAAATCCCGTGGCAACCGATCAAATGAGACTAAACTGCTAGATTTATAACATTCAAATTAGTTATCTCATAACTACTTGTGGATTCCAAATATTGTATCACATTCCAGATAAATAGACAATGTTAAACTTTCCGATTGAATAATCAAACACCCAAGTTTTCCCAAATGGTTCTCAACACTTGAAATTAGTTTAAAAGCATCCATCACATGCCACAATACCAATGGTCCAGCCGTAGAAGGGTCAAACCGACGCCTCACATATGGCAACGCCGTACTACCACAAACCCTAAGGTTTAGAGGCAGTTCAGACGGTCACATAATCGAGTTAAGGTTTGTGTTCTTCTAGAGGGTCCACCGCGTTACTTGCACGACTAAGAACGTTCTTAAACTACGGAAAAATCCAACACTTGGAAATTTTCCGGCAGGGGAAAAAGTGAGTTATTGATATCCGTTCGAACTTTTTAACATGTTCTAAATTACCCGGAAAAATTAAACGAAGTTAAACTTTCCGATCGAATCAACGAGTTCCTTATAATTCCCAAAAAGCTCAACACTTGAGTAGAATTAAAAAATTCCTAGAATTATGAAAAAGGACCTAAGAATAAATACCTGAAGTAGTGGGCCCCAACTCCAAATTTTGGCCGCGGAACCACCGCCAAACGCGTGGTTTGGCCGCGGTTCCGCGGTCATGTGAGGGAGTTGGTGGTCCGTACTTCACAGTAATTCTTATATTTCCCTGCATGATTTTCTGAGTATTTTTAATATGAAAAATGTCAACTTTTGAAATTTTTTCCAGAAACTAGGATTTAACGGGTATTCGGAGTTCAATTGGACTTTAAACTTCGTCTACACATCGCCTAACGATTTAGCTTGGCTCTAATACCACTGTAGGGTTACTAGGCACTGTCACAAGGTTCTACAAGGCATCAACCATGCCCGATTTAAATTTTAGACGTGCCGAACAACCCTAACCAAGATCTTAGACTAGAGATTAGGCGAAACAAAGTAAGTAAACAACTTTACTTCTAAGAGTTTGGGATTACAACCTTTGTAGTCCGTTCCTTCACTCCTAAAGCTCCGTGTTGAGGTCCCTTCGCTGTGATCATCGAGTATCCGGACTCTAGAGAGGCTCCACAAAAGAAAGATGCAAGCTTGCTTCCGATCTTCGATAACAAAGATGATCTATCTTGAAGAAACTCAAGCCAAAGCTTTTGCTTCACTAATCAAGTATTAGCAAAGCAAACACCCTAATCTAAGTGGCTAGAATAGATTAGGATGATGAAGTAGGAATTTAGCTCTCATTTATTTCCTATTTCTCACTCATTTTCATCACTTCACAAAAAGCTAGAAAGCTTTTCATGCAAGGAAGAAGAAGAAAGAATATTATCAAATCCTTTTGTGATGAATAATGAAAAATCATGTGAGGTTAGAAATGCAACCATGGGTTAAGTATGATAACTTAACCCATGTAGAGACTTAACCATGGTGAAGGGTTGTGTTGGGTTAACAAATATCAACTAAAACATCTTTAGAAAATATCTTTAGTTAAAAACAAAAGCAAAGCTTCTAAGAAGGTTTAACCCTAATCCAAGCCCTAACCATGTTTAAACTCCACAAAACATGTTGCATTTGTAACCTTAACTTGTTACAACATTATATATCACATATATAATATATTTTGCAACAAAATAAAATAACACAATTAACATATATCGCATATATATCAATGTATTACCCGAGTGAGAAAAATAATCTTTTAGTGAGCTTATACTAGTTAATGTAATTTAATATATCAAATATATAATTATACATTAAATTATCGAATCAACACTTGATCCGATAATCCGGCTATTTCACAAATAACCGACTAATATAATCTGTATCAGTTCATCGAATCAACACTTGATCCAATGACCCGGCTATATCACATATACCCGGCCGATATCTCATATCGCGAGAATCTAATACGGTATCACATACACGTATTGTTCTCAGTGCCGTACATATCATATATGTGCTCCTACTCCGTTTTTCCTGAGCCAGGAAACCTCTGTGTAGGACTCTAAAGAATTGTCAATACGCCGGCAGTAGGTGATGATCCTATTAAACACCCACAAGCTGCAAGCGGTCATCTAAACGTAACTGCCACCCAGGTATTGAGCGATCAGAAGATCAACAAGAAAGCCTGTACATTCTCTTGCGAATCCAATCAGTAACACTCCCGTACAGTCCGGTCTCTTCGTCTGATATGTTGCATATCTCGCCTAGGGGTGGTAAACGTCAAACCCCAGTAGCTTGATAAGTCGTGTCGATATAAGGTCCATAACAGTTCGAGAAACTACTGATAACACTTATCAGTAAATCTCAGCAACCCTGGCCAAGGATTTCCAGTTATAGCCAATCGAACACAGCGCAACATAACCTCCCTATACCAGGAGAGACGAAACCCCTCCTATCGCTCAGTGCCTCCATGTGATTCGGGACTGTACCCAAAAGCCACCTTTTTGCACGCCCTCTTGGACGTGGTATGATGGAAATCAAAGCACAGTGGGAATCACACAAGACTCTATGACGATCTCGGGTCTACAGACTAACCTGTACCGGTGTCACCAGAGAACTGCTATCTGACGTGAGGTATAATACCATCTGGGAGTTCTCGGCGAGTCCGTCCAGTGTACCCAGTCTCCACCGAGCACCCGTATACCTTCTCTGATGTCAAACACCAATGGATATGGGATCATCCATCGCCCATCATATGGGTCAAGAAGCGCATACGCTAGTCTACTCTGGTATATCGATGCCCTGTCTCGATACACCTACGACTAGGAACATTCGAAGGATGTACTTGGCGACTATACTGTCCCCACTAGTATGATCCGCATCATAGTCATGGTAGTCAAGTACTCATCCTAAGGGCTTTATCAACATGTGACATAGAGACAATCAGAGTACATGTTAAGATAAAGAGTAAACAGATAGCATACTATCATGTCGAGCAAGAAAGTCCTCCCTATATATGTCCAAGCATCCACTACAATATACAAGGTATGTACAGTAATGGCCTCTAGGGCATACATATAACTAACATAGACTAGCGTATGCGCTTCTCGACCCATATGATGGGCGATGGATGATCCCATATCCATTGGTGTTTGACATCAGAGAAGGTATACAGGTGCTCAGTGGAGACTGGGTACACTTAACGGACTCGCCGAGAACTCCTAGATGGTGTTATACCTATCGTCGGATAGCAGTTCTCTGGTGACACTGGTACAGGTTAGTCTGTAGACCCGAGATGGTCATAGAGTCTTGTGTGATTCCCACTGTGCTTTGATTTCCACCATACCATGGTCAAGAGATCGTGCAAAAAGGTGGTTTTTAGGTACAGTCCCGAGTCACTTGGAGGCAATGAGCGATAGGAGGGGTTTCGTCCTTCCCGATATTGGGAGTTGATGTTGTGCTATGCTCGATTGGCCATAACAGGAAATCCCTGGCCAGGGTTGCTGAGATCTACTGGTAAGTGTTATCAGTAGTTTCTCGAACCGTTATGGATCTTGCATCGGCATGACTTGTCAGGCTATTAGGGTCTGACGTTATACCACCCCCAGGCTGTTGATATGCGGCATATCTAATGAAGAGACCGGACTGTACGGTAGTGTTACTGATTGGATTCGCAGGAGTACGAGAAGGCTTGCTTGTTGATCTTCTGCTCGCTCAATACCCGGGTGGCCGTTAAGTTTAGCAGACCGCTTGGGGCTTGTGGGTGTTTGATATGATCATCACCTACTGCCGGCGTATTGACGAGTCTTTAGAGTCATACACAGAGGTTTCCTGGTTCATGCGAAACGGAGTAGGAGCACATATGTGATATGTGCGGGACCGAGATTAATACGTGTATGTGATACCGCATTCCATTCTCGCGATATATGATATCGGTCGGTTATATATGATATATCCGGGTTATCGGATCAAGTGTTGATTCGATAAGTTGATTCATATGATATTAGTCGGTTGTATATGATATAGCCGGATTATTAAATCAAAAGTTGATTTAATAATTTAATGTATAATTATATATTTGATATATTACATTACATTAACTAATATTAGCTCACTTAAGTAATTCTTTTTCTCACATTTGATACACTTTACATATATGTGATATATGTATTGTTTTCTTTTTACACATAAATATATATGTGATATATATTCATGTGTCATGCTAGGTTACATATGCAACAAGGGTGTATGAGATTTATACCATGCTAGGGTTTATGTTATGGTTAATATTTATCATTAAGTTATTACAAATTAGTGGATAATTTTTCAAGTTTGGATGAAGCTTGTAGAACATTGACCAAGTCCACTTGTTTGTCTTGCTTAAGATATTTGTTAACCTAACCTTAACCACAAGCTATGGTTTATTCTCTACATGAGTTAGACATGACACTAATTCACCCATGGTTGCAATTCTAGCCTCACTCTCTCATTCATCTCTTCATCACTTCTTCGTCTTCCTTAAGAGAAAAATCTTGCTAGCTTTTTCTAAGTGATGAAGTATTGTGAGAAAAATAAAACTAAAGTGAGCCCACTTCCTACTTCATCATCCTCTACTATTAGCCATTTAGTTTAGGGTGTTTTCTTCACTAATCTCACTATTAGTGAAGAGGTAGCATGAGCTCGAATCTCCTCGACGTAGATCATCTTCGGCCTCAAAGGAAATTGAGCAAGCTTGTTCATTTCTTCATGTGAACCCTCTCAAGAGTCCGGGTCTTCACAACTTGCTGCTAAGGGACTACGACATGGAGCTTTAGAAGTGAAGGACCGGTCTAAAAAGGTTGTATTCCCTCATTCACTTAGATGTAAAGTGTTTACATATCGATTCGTCGGATTTTCTTATAACGATTCTAGGGTTAGGGTTAGCTAGAACGGCAAAATTTTTAAATTGGCATGGTCGATGCCACCCGAAACCTTGCTGCCGTGCTAGACAACCCAACACCAGAACACCGGGACGAGACGGTCATTACGGCCCTTAGGTCGGGTCTTAGGCACAAGGAGTGGTTACGCTCCTTTGCATTAGCGCAACTTAAGACCATGGCCGAGGTAAAGGCCTGGACCGAACGTGAGATCCAGCTCAAGTCCGAGGTGAACGCCAATCTGCCCCGGACAGAGCAAGCCGATCAGAAGAAAAGGGCCAGGGAAGAGAAAAAGAAGATTGAGCGGCGAAAGCCCTACTCCCCGAAGTTTCAGGAGTACACCCCGCTCAACGTTTCCCAGACAGTGCTGTTGGAGGAGGCTAAGGGAGAGAGGTTCTTCAAACTCCTCCCAGTCTCGAATAGGGTGGCAAAGCGCACCCGGGGCCCCTACTGCGGTTTCCACAGGTCGCAGGGCCACTCCACCGAGAACTGCAAGCAGCTCCGAGACTACATCGAGGAGTTAATCCGCTCGGGGCACCTGGCAACGTACTTACGAGACAAGCGGCAAGCCGACCGTGAGCAAGAGCACCATCCCCCTCCCGTCGAGTTGACAATCGGCCAAATCATGGTCATGTAAGCAGGGGTACGATGAGAACCGACGAGACTCAGCGTCCCTCACCGATCGGGGGGACTGGCGGCCACCCGAGGAAGAAGGCTAAAGCAGCCGAGCCGATCATATTTACCGACGAGGACCTCCATGGTATATCCCTGCCTCACAACAACCCGCTGATGATCACAGCTCGGGTCCACCGCTACGAAGTGCAAAGGATACTGGTCGACTCGGGAAGCTCGGCGGACATTCTCTTTGTAACATTTTGAAATATTTTAGATAATTAATTATTTTATTTATTTAATTAAAAATGTTATTTTAAATTTTTTTGTAATAAAAAGGCCTTTTAATATGTGGTAGAATAGTTTAGTAAAGAAGTATTTTGTTTTTATAATAATAAGTGTCATGAGGGGTTTTAGAGAAATGTTAGTTTCTTTGTGGAAATTGGATTTTGTGTGAGGGTGTTTATGAAAATGTGTTAGGCCATGGTTTAGACTAAGTTAAACCTCACATATACTACAACCCTAGTGTAACATTTCAGAAAATATAAAATATTATTTTTGGAATTTAATATTAAAATAATATATTTCGCGAAAACTACCCGATTTGCGAAATTGGGGTTTTCGTAAAATGGTATAAATATATACCAATAATTGTGAAATAATTGGAGATTAAAATGATTTATTCATTTAAAAATATATTTATTAGATTTGACATTTTTATAATTAATTATATGCAAGTTTAAAATTAAACTCGATTAGTGCACTACTAATCGCGATTAAGCCAAATCCGTGTTTTTACATTTTTCCATGGTTAGTGCACCATGACATGTTACATGTTGTTTCATTTGTGTTTGTTTAGTGGTGTTATGTGAATTATGGTGAGAAAAGAGAATGAATTATTGAGGAGAGAGAGAGAGGGGACCACATCATGGCATGGGAGCATGCCATGAGAGAGAGTGAGAGTGAGAGTGAGAAAGAGAGAGAGTGAGAGTGAGAAAGAAAGAGAGAGGGGAGGGCTGCCCTCATTCTTTCCCCCCATTATTTTCTTCACCTCCTCCTTCATCTTCAAGCTCCATCTCTTCTACCCTCATGACCCATCTCAAAATCTTCATCAAAACCCTATACTCCCTTCATTAAAAATGATCCCCACCTCATCCTCAACACATTGGACCAAGCAAAGTTGGATTTTGAAGATGTTGCAACTGAAGAAAATTCTTGAGTTGCCAAATGAGGTATAATTCTAAACCCTAGTTAAGTTATGGTGTGTAGTATACCCTATTGTTTGTTTAGAGTTAAATCGGCGTTGATTAATGTTGTTTGGAAAACTCAAGAGAGGGTTTGGGTGTTTGTGTGGGATCATGATCTGTAGTGGGTGTCTACAAGACCCTAGTTGTGTTTTTACTGGCCTAGACCAGAGGATAGAACCCGTTACACGAACTTAGAAATCACCCCGTGTCGGTTTTGTGAAGTTGTGTTGGCCTACAGGGAATCTGGAGCAATCCAGGATGTTTCTGAGAAAAACTAGCAACTCCAGAGTTCTAGTTAGACTAATAGGAGACCATCCTGAGAAGACGAACCAGAACGGAGCAGTCTTGGCAGAGCTGGCTGGTTTTATAGGGCATGTGGCCAGCCCCATTATGGTGTTTGGTGTTGGAATTGGTTCTGTAGCTCACTTATTTCATATACTATCCCCTGTACTTGCTAGTTTTGTCCCATTTTACCTGAGACTAAATCTGGAGCTAGATTTCTGAGTGGCTGTTCTTGAGTTTCGTGGTTTTCAATAACTTAGTTTTGGTATTTGATATTGTATCGGGTCGTTGGATGTTTGTACGTCAACGACGAGGGTTGTTTGGTTGTTTTTGCATGCGTAGGCTATAGGTTCTAACCTATGAGCGCACCGTGTGCTGTATTCGTTTTTCCGGAGTTGTTTTTAATAGCATTGAGACTATGTATTTATTGTAGGTACCTTCGCGTGGATTCCGAAACGACGAAGCACATCGACTACGGCTGAACAAGGAGTTCCGCAGGTGAGTAGATATATATTTACGGGGGAAGTCGGGTGGATGGCGTATAACATCACCGCAAATTTTGATGGAAACCGATATATAGGATATGGTTAAGGAAACCTATATTAGGAAACTAGGGATATGGTTAAATGGATAGTTAGAAGTGTTATGATATGATTAATACGTGATGACGAGATTTTAGATATCAATATGCTGAGATAAGATGATACGAGTGGATACGATTGATATAAGATTTATAGTGGCATGTTATGAGAACGTTGTTAGTTATATGTATGCCCTAGAGGCCATTACTGTACATGAGATGTATATTGTAGTGGATGCTGGGACATATATAGGTAGGACTTTCTTGCTCGACATGATAGTACGCTATCTGGTTGCTCTTTATCTTAACATGTACACTTATTGTCTCTCTGTTACATGTTGATAAAGCCCTTAGGATGTGTACTCGACTTCCAGGACTATGATACAGATCATACTAGTGGGGCCTGGGTAGTCCATGAGTACATCCTTCAATGTTCCTAGTCGTGGGAATATCGAGACGGGGCATCGATATTCCAGAGTAGACTAGCGTATATCTTCTCGACCCATGTGATGGGCGATGGATGATCCCATATCCATTGCTCTTTGACATCAGAGACGGTATGAGGGTGCTCAGTGGAGACTGGGTACACTGAACGGACTCCCCGAGAACTCCCAGATGGTATTATACCTCACGTTAGATGGCAGTTCTCTGGTGACACTGGTACAGCTTAGTCTGTTGACCCGAGATCGTCATAGGGTCTTGTGTGTCTCCCACTGTGCTTTGATTTCCACCCTACCACGGCTCTACTGAGTCGTGCAAACAGATGGTTTTTGGGAACAGTCCCGATTCACATGGAGGCAATGAGCGATGGGAGGGGATTCGTCTCTCCCGGTATTGGGGGTTGATGTTGCGCTATGCTCGATTGGCCATAACTGGAAATCCCTGGCCAGGGTTGCAGTGATTTACTGGTAAGTGTTATCAGTAGTTTCACGCTTGTTGTAGACCTTACATCGGCATGAATTATCAAGCTACTGGGGTCTGACGTTTACCACCCCTAGGCGAGATATGCGACATATCATACGAACAGACCGGACTGTGCGGTAAGTGTTACTGATTGGATTCGCAGGAGTGTGAGCAGGCTTGCTCGTTGATCTTCTGATCGCTCAATACCCGGTGGCCGTTACGTTTAGCAGACCGCTTGCGGCTTGTGGGTGATTGATATGATCACCACCTACTGCCGGCGTATTGACGAGTCTTTAGAGTCCTACACAGAGGTTTCCTGGCTCAAGCGAAACGAAATAGGAGCGCATATGAGATATGTGCGGGACCGAGAATAATACCAGTATGTGATACTGTATTTTATTCTCGCGATTTGTATCATCGGTCGGTTATATGTGATATAGCCGGGTTACCGAATCAAGTGTTGATTCGATATATTGATACACTAGATATTAGTCGGTTATATGAGATATGACCGGATCATTAAATCAAGTGTTGATTTAATGTATAATTATATATTTGATATATTACTTTACATTAACTAGTATTGGTTCACTTAAGATTGATTTTCTCACTTGATGTGCACAAGTTGTATATGTGATATATGTTTGTGCACTAGTTTGTATCATGATTGATGATACATGCAAACTTGGGTGTGTGTATGACTTACACCATATTTAAGATAATGGTTTGGGTTTTTATTTATTTTGGTAAAACAAAATGGTGGCTTTCTTTGTCTTTGCTTGAAGCTTCATGAAGCTTTCAAGCATCTTTGACAAAGTCCACTAATTTTGTTTTGCATAAGATTTTCATTAACCCAACCATTACCTCAAACTATGGTTTAGTCTCTACAAAGGTAAACTCACCCATGGTTGCATTATGATAGACTTCACTTGATTATTCTTTTTAAAGAATTCTTATTCTTTTCTTTCTTCTTCTTCTTCTTCAAGAAGAAGAAAAGCTTGCTAGAAAAATTTCAAGTGAAGAAAAAGAGTGAGAAACCCAAATCCAAAGTGAACCCACTTCCTATTTCATCATCCTCTACTACTTGCCATTTAGTTTAGGGTGTTCTTTTCACAAAGTTCATGACCTAGTGAAGATGGAGCTTGAGTTTGAGTCTCCTCGACGTAGATCATCTTCGGCCTCGAAGTCAACGACCTAGCCCGCTCATTTCTCCGAGGAAACCATCGCTAGAGTTCGGGATCACGATGATCGCAGCGAAGGGACGTCAACACGGAGCTTTAGAAGTGAAGGACCAGATCTACAAAGGTTGTAATCCCTTTCACTTATTGTTAAAGTTGTTTGCTTGCTAGTTTTCGCATAATCTCTAGTATACGATCTTGGTTAGGGTTGTTCGGCACGGCTAATTTTTGAATCGAGCATGGTAGATGCCTTGTAGAACCTTGTTAGAGTGCCTAGGAACCCTGCAGTGGTATCAGAGCCAAGCTAGAGCTTTAGGCGAAATCTAGACGAAGTTAAAAGTCCGATCGAACCCGGATAACCCCGATCAAACCCTTCTCTGGACATTTTTTGAAATCGTGATTTTTCAACATTAAAAATACTCAAAAAATTCAGCAGTGTATTTTAGGAATTACTGTAAAAAACGAACCATTAATTCTCTTACACCGCCGCGGAACCGCCGCCGTAGCATGGCTTGCGCGGCGGTTCCGCGGCACTACAGTGAGATTATGGATTCATTTTTGTACAGTAACATCCGTTGGGACTGCTGCATGTTTCTGGGAATTTGTAATTTATACCCAAGTGTTGAGTTTTCTGGGTTGTATTGGGGACTCAAAGATTCGATCGGATAATTTAACTTCGTTTAAATTTTTTCCGGGTAATTTTAGAAAGTGTTAAAAAGTTCGACCGGATATCAATAACTCACTTTTTCGCCTGCCGGAAAATTTCCAAGTGTTGGATTTTTCCGTAGTTTAAGAACGTTCTAAGTCGTGCAAGTAACGCGATGGACCCTCTAGAAGACAACAAACCTTAGCTCGATTATGTGACCGTCTTGAACTGCCTTTTGAACCTTAGGGTTTGGGGCAGTACGACGTTGCCACATGTGAGGCATTGGCTTGACCCTTCTACGGCTGGACCGTTGGTACTGTGGCATGAATTGGATGTTTTTAAACTTATTTCAAGTGTTGAGCTATTTGGGAAAACTTAGGTGTTTGATTATTCGATCGGAAAGTTTAACATTGTCTATTTATCTGGAATGTGATACAATATTTGGAATCCACAAGTAGTTATGAGATAACTAATTTGAATGTTATAGACATAGCAGTTTAGTCTCATTTGATCGGTTGCCACGGGATTTTGATGTGATCAAAAGTCCGTCACAATCACGTAGCGTACGCGGATACTCGCCGGGTAAACTTAATAGACAGCCATGCCCCATAGCCCCGACCAAGTGACTGTAGGAGAACCCCGTCGCCAAAAGCATCCGTTCGGGTGCTCGCGGCAGTGGTGTTCCGCCTTAGTGCACTTCGTCGACGGCATCCGGGGGGTGCGGCCGTCTACTAAAGTTTGCGACGAGCATTCGATCAGGATGTCAGGAATCTTGTTGAATTGCCCGACTGATTATTGAAAAGAGTTTTCGATAATGAGACTAAAATGCGGGGTTTATAATTGTTAGGCATGCGATGTCTAAGGAATTCATTTAGTTAGGCATGAGATGTCTAAGGAGGTTGCGGATTCCAACTGTTGTAGTTTTACACTTTCTTTTCTGCGACCGTAAGTGTAATATGTGATATCGCCAGTTTCGTTGCTATATGTCAACGATAATTGGGATGGGCATATTTACTTACGTTGATGACATGTGATGTTATGTGTTGCTGGATATGTTATATTGGATCGTCGTGTTTGAATAGCCGGTTTTTTTTATGTGAGATGAGTGTTTTTCATTTTCATTCATGTAAATACTTGTATGTAATATTCTTTTATCGGGGCAATTCCGGGCTGAGGATGATGTCACCATTGTATATTATTTACTTTTCCGCATTAGGATAGACCCAAGGAGGGGAGCACAAGTAACCGGGTTCTAGGGTCCAGTGGGAGACCATCTCGAGGAGTCGAGTCCGGGTCTCCTAACTCTAGAATTGGTAGGGTTGCTTGCCGCTCTCGTAGGGGTCTAGGGGTGTGGGATTGGCTATTCATCACGACCGTGGAATCCGTGTTTTATAGGGGCTCAAAATAAAATACGGACGTCCTAGTATATCCAATATTTCATATGTTGTTTTCTGCTGCGTTATCTGTGATGTGATCATGTGATATGTTCAGATAGATATTGTATATAGTATATATGATATATTATATAGACGTTGCTTATGTTTTACACCCGCACTAGCCCTGCCCCGCTCTGCCATTAGTTACCTAACCTAACGGTGCAGACGGGACATCGAGGCGAATGCGGATGGCATAAGTGTACGTTGTATTTATCTGTGATGTTTAGGTGGACTTAAATGATGGGACATTCATTAATGAGATTAATGAAAGAAAATAAACCTAAAATGATGTTGTGGAATCGAATTTCAAAAATCAGGTAGCTCTAGTTGTTGCTTTGCATAGTGGTGTTCCTTGTAGAACATCCAGCACCTTATTTGATAAGGAAATAGCCGAGATCCCTTCACCGGGAGTGACCTCTTTAGCAATAACTAGCAGATGCTACAACCTTCGGTTTGTCTTTTGACTGCTTTTCTAGTTCTTGCTTTGCATAGTGGTATTGTGAATATCCTGCACCTCATTCGACGAGGAAAGAGCCGAGATCCCTTCACCGGGAGTGACCTCTTTAGCGAAACTAGCAAAAGCCTAAAAAACACTCCATTTAAAAACCATTTGATTCTGCAGCGAGATCAAGTTCAAAGCGTTAAAGGTTTTCTTAAAAACCATCTGCAACCCTCCATCATTTTAGGAAGTAGAGTAATTAGTATTCGTGCTGTGTTTGTTGACCATAGTCAAGGCACAGTGTACGGTAGCTAAGTGATGTCTTCCTACATAGCATATGATGCGATTAGTTAGGACAGTCGCGTGACTTTGTTGACCTTAGTTAAGGGTCATGTGGGTGGGTCTAATTAATCACGAAATGACGGGTAGAGCTTGACTAGTGCTTATGATTTGTTGACCATAGTTAAGGTCATAAGTGCTAGGGGTAAAAACCTTTATCGGGAGTTTCAAGTGTTGAAATTTGCAATGAGATTGCATACCTTCTATAAGATAGTTGGATCCCGATACCCACTGCGAGTAATTGTTACTCCTGGGAGAGTTTTGCACTTTACAATTAGCCGATCAAGTAGGTGTCTAGAAAGTTGTCAACGGGGTTACGCCCCTGGGAAAACGAGGTTTATTTTAATTAGGTCCGTGCGAAAGCACGGGGAACCTCCCTCAAAGTACCGGCACTGGCCTGGCTGAAAGATTGGCAAACTTGTAGAGTGTAATTAATCCCGGCTAGTCTTTCCTTTTAGGGTTTGAAGGAGGATTTGATAAAAACAGTGGGAGCCATCATGATTAGATAAAATATATAACCAATCTAATCTTGCAAGAG
This sequence comes from Agapanthus africanus, assembly GCA_030015575.1. Taxonomy (NCBI): domain Eukaryota; kingdom Viridiplantae; phylum Streptophyta; class Magnoliopsida; order Asparagales; family Amaryllidaceae; genus Agapanthus; species Agapanthus africanus. The sequence goes on from JASDDO010000012.1 coordinate 275,580,738, forward strand.
CGCACGCAGAGTGTTTTCTTCTCTCTCTCTCCAGGTAGCGACCATGTCATGCCATAATCAAGATAATAATATGGATGTATTGACCGGACCCGCTTGTTATACTGAGCTGGGGAACGTTGGTCCCGCTCCAACTTATAATTGTTATAAGACCGAGCAGGAAATAGGGGAATACCAGGATTCCCATGCCGCCCAAACCAAGAAAGTGCATGAGATGCATCTCCTTCGGGTGTGTTCATTACAAAGAACTGTTTCTCAGTGTCCTCTACGTCCTGGGTATTTGATACCGGATCAGGATCCCAAATATATAATCTATTATATGGGCTACAGATAGGTAGAGAACTGAGAACGGGTGATAAATTTCATGAGATAGAAACGGTGCAAGTGTTGCAGCCAAGTCTGTTGATAGTTATCACCCTGTATTACTAGAATACATTGATTCTGAACGAATGTTATTAGATACCGAACCTGATATACAACATCATATCAGTCTCTTTTTATTAAAGAAGGATATAATTTTGTATTGTTGGATAATGTTTTGAACATTTCCTATATCAAAGTTGATCGGTTCAGGCACGTTATCTAAAAGCATATACATTCTAAATCAAACCACAGTTCCTTACGTACAGAACACACACAAGAGGAAGAGTTCAGAAATGAACGAATCCTTCTTGAGGCATTGTAGACTAGGTCATATCAATGCGACCAGACTAGCTAAGTTACATTTAGATGCATATTTAAATCAGTTTGAATTTACATCTTGTGGAACTTGTCAGTCATGTCACAAAGATAAGATGACTATAGCTCTGTTTACTAGAAACAGAGAAAGAGTTAGTGAACTCTTGGGACTGATACATAGTGATGTATGAAGGTCCCCAGTCTACATATGCAAGGACTGGTTCTTTGTACTTCCTTACATTCACTGATGATCTCTCAAGATTCGGACACATGTTCCTGTTGAAACACATGTCTGAAGCTTTTGAGAAATTCAAAGAATATAAGTCAGAAGTAGAGAACCAAAACGGGTATAAGTATTATGTCCTATGATGAGATCAGGGAGAAGAATACTATTGCATGGAATTCTTGGACTATTCTAAAGGAGAATGAGATTCTCTCTCAGTGTTACTCCTCTGAATACACCATAGCACAACGGTATATCGGGGCGGAGCAATAGCACCCTATATGATATGGTGCGCTCTATGATGAGTACTACTGAGTTATCTGTTTCCTTTTTGGGGTTATGCACTTGAGAAGATGCATACCTATTGAATTGGATTCCAATCAAATCAATGCCTACCACTCCATATGAGATATGGTGTGCGAAGAGCCCATCTCTTAAGTAAGTTAAGATTTGGGATTGTCCGGCCTATGTCAAAAGCAAAATCCGGACAAGATCGAGGCAAGGTCAGTTCTGTAGAACTGGAAGGAGTTCCATCTATACAAACTACAGCTGATGATTTGGTAGAACCAAAGGGTTCAATAGTCCCTGACGAACCTCAGCCTCTCCACCGATCTAGCAGGGTTCCTCATCCGCCTGAGAGATATTTCGGTTTCTCGATGACAGTGGGAGCGAGGATTGCATCATGAGATGATGACCCAACTAGTTTCGAGCAGGCCATCAAGAGTGGGGACTCTGTAAGAATGGCTGGATGCTTAGCGATCTGAGATGGAATCCATCTACACCAACAAAGTATGGACTTTGGTTGCTATATCTGAAGGGTTAAATTCCCATCAGGAGCAAGTATATCTTGAGAAGATTACTTGGTGTAGATAGAAAAGCTGAGACTTTCAAAGCTAGACTTGTTAAAGGTTTTCGTCATCAACCAGGCGTGGATAATGATGAAACCTTTTCCAGTGGCTATGCTTAAGTCCATCCGGATCCTACTTGCCATTGCTGCATACCATGACCGCGATATCTGGTGGTTGGGTGTTATGACTGCTTTTCTAAATATTGATTTAGAAGAGAGCGTCAATAAGAACACAGCCAGATGGCTTCGTAAACAGTAGGAGCAGCGGAAACGTGTGCAAGATGCTTTGTGTGATAAAGCAGGCATCGCGGAGTTGGAACGTCTGTTTTGATATGGTAGTCAAAGTGTTTGACTTCATCAAAATGGAAGATGAACCTTGTACATACAAAAATGTAGTAGAGAGTAAGGTAGTCATCCTCGTATTGTACGTGGACAACATACTCTTGATAGGAAAAGAGTTTCCTATGCTATGCACGGTCAATCTCCTCTTATCATAAGGATTCTCCAAATAGGATAAAGGTGATACCTCCTAAATCCTGGGTTTTGGATCTATGAGATAGATCTAAATGGATATTAGGATTCTCACTAGGTGTAGTGAGATGGTATCAGTCCATCCTGGGGAGAATCACTGGACAGCTTCCAGGGTGGTAAGGTTGACTACATGTCAGTCACAGGCATTGTCTTTACCCTCAGTGGAGGGACGGTATGTTGGAAGAGTTCCAAGCTAGATACCGTGGTAAACTAGACGATAAAGGCTGGTGACATCGCTATCAAAGATACTACCAAAGAGGCAGTTTGGGTGTATATTAGTTCATAAAATGAACTAGGTTCCTACCATTGTGTGACAATGGAAGTGTGGTTTTGACCTAGGAACCACGGTCCTATCAGTGACCCAGACATATTCCAAGGCAGTATCACCTGATCATGGAGATAGATGATCTCCAGGGTGATCGAGGTTAGGAGAGTAGACTCAGAGGACAACACGGCGGATCCACTCACAAAGGCCTTTTCCCAAAGAGAGACTTATATGGGATGGTTGAGTATGAGATACTGCAACCACTGCTACAGATGGCCCTAGTGCAAGTGGGAGATTGTTAGTTATATGTATGCCCTAGAGGCCATTACTGTACATGAGATGTATATTGTAGTGGATGCTGGGACATATATAGGTAGGACTTTCTTGCTCGACATGATAGTACGCTATCTGGTTGCTCTTTATCTTAACATGTACACTTATTGTCTCTCTGTTACATGTTGATAAAGCCCTTAGGATGTGTACTCGACTTCCAGGACTATGATACAGATCATACTAGTGGGGCCTGGGTAGTCCATGAGTACATCCTTCAATGTTCCTAGTCGTGGGAATATCGAGACGGGGCATCGATATTCCAGAGTAGACTAGCGTATATCTTCTCGACCCATGTGATGGGCGATGGATGATCCCATATCCATTGGTGTTTGACATTAGAGACGGTATGAGGGTGCTCAGTGGAGACTGGGTACACTGAACGGACTCGCCGAGAACTCCCAGATGGTATTATACCTCACGTCAGATGGCAGTTCTCTGGTGACACTGGTACAGCTTAGTCTGTTGACCCGAGATCGTCATAGGGACTTGTGTGTCTCCCATTGTGCTTTAATTTCCACCCTACCATGGCTCTACTGAGTCGTGCAAATAGGTGGTATTTGGGTACAGTCCCGATTCACATGGAGGCAATGAGCGATAGGAGGGGATTCGTCTCTCCCGGTATTGGGGGTTGATGTTGCGCTATGCTCGCCTGGCCATAACTGGAAATCCCTGGCCAGGGTTGCAGTGATTTACTGGTAAGTGTTATCAGTAGTTTCACGCTTGTTGTGGACCTTACATCGGCATGAATTATCAAGCTACTGGGTCTGACGTTTACCACCCCTAGGCGAGATATGCGACATATCAGACGAACAGACCGGACTGTGCGGTAAGTGTTACTGATTGGATTCGCAGGAGTGTGAGCAGGCTTGCTCGTTGATCTTCTGATCGCTCAATAACCGGGTGGCCGTTACGTTTAGCAGACCGCTTGCGGCTTGTGGGTGATTGATATGATCACCACCTACTGCCGGCGTATTGACGAGTCTTTAGAGTCCTACACAGAGGTTTCCTGGCTCAAGCGAAACGAAATAGGAGCGCATATGAGATATGTGCGGGACCGAGAATAATACCAGTATGTGATACTGTATTTTATTCTTGCGATTTGTATCATCGATCGGTTATATGTGATATAGCCGGGTTACCGAATCAAGTGTTGATTCGATATATTGATCCCCTAGATATTAGTCGGTTATATGAGATATGACCGGATCATTAAATCAAGTGTTGATTTAATGTATAATTATATATTTGATATATTACTTTACATTAAATAGTATTGGTTCACTTAAGATTGATTTTCTCACTTGATGTGCACAAGTTGTATATGTGATATATGTTTGTGCACTAGTTTGTATCATGATTGATGATACATGCAAACTTGGGTGTGTGTATGACTTACACCATATTTAAGATAATGGTTTGTGTTTTTATTTATTTTGGAAAAACAAAATGGTGGCTTTCTTTGTCTTTGCTTGAAGCTTCATGAAGCTTTCAAGCATCTTTGACAAAGTCCACTAATTTTGTTTTGCATAAGATTTTCATTAACCTAACCATTACCTCAAACTATGGTTTAGTCTCTACAAAGGTAAACTCACCCATGGTTGCATTATGATAGACTTCACTTGATTATTCTTTTTAAAGAATTCTTATTCTTTTCTTTCTTCTTCTTCTTCAAGAAGAAGAAAAGCTTGCTAGAAAAATTTCAAGTGAAGAAAAAGAGTGAGAAACCCAAATCCAAAGTGAACTCACTTCCTATTTCATCATCCTCTACTACTTGCCATTTAGTTTTGGGTGTTCTCTTCACAAAGTTCATGACCTAGTGAAGATGGAGCTTGAGTTTGAGTCCTCTCGACGTAGATCATCTTCGGCCTCGAAGTCAACGACCTAGCCCGCTCATTTCTCCGAGGAAACCATCGCTAGAGTTTGGGATCACGATGATCGCAGCGAAGGGACGTCAACACGGAGCTTTAGAAGTGAAGGACCGGATTTACAAAGGTTGTAATCCCTTTCACTTATTGTTAAAGTTGTTTGCTTGCTAGTTTTCGCATAATCTCTAGTATACGATCTTGGTTAGGGTTGTTCGACACGGCTAATTTTTGAATCGGGCATGGTAGATGCCTTGTAGAACCTTGTTAGAGTGCCTAGGAACCCTACAAACGTTATATACAATAAGATATGACATTTATGCGAAATAACAGGATATGAGATTTGATACGGATGTGGCTTGAGATATATCCATATTTATGATAATAATGAGTGATATGCCGTACGAGACTTGAGATCCGTACCCTCATTGTCGTATAGGTCGATAGATCCCTATTTTTGTTAAATGTCACCGTACGCGATGTGAGTTACCGGATGGATAATCCGCGCTCATGATTTGAGGATGATGTTCGATGATATTGCCGTATCGGATACTATAAGACTGGATAGCCGACGTAAATGTGTCATCCGAACCATACATATTTTCAAACTGAAGAATCATATGCATCTCTTAAATAGATACCTTGAGAGACGTTACGGATTTTCAAATGATGTCTTTTTCTTAAAAACACCGCAGCCCCTACTTTCAAAACTACGATTCACATCTTTTAAAAACTGACCGTATGGTTCATGTGTAGATGTTAGATTAGATACGTCTTCTTATAGCATTTTGCTTACGATGTACCTGTTGGTCGTAGTGCCCTCAAAGTCAATTATTGGATCGCAGGCCCGTGATTGCAATGATTGAGGAGGACCTATACCGGTAGGACAGTCTTACTCAATATGATAGTATGCTATCTGGTTTGCCTTTATCATCGTGTATAGCTTTAGGTGACATGATCACTATTACACATTGATAGAGCCCTTAGGATTCTTGCTTGACTACCAGCAGTATGATGGCGATCATATACGTGAGAGTTGGGTAGTCCATAAGCACATCCTTAAAAGTGGTCCCTAGTCGTAGGAGTTTCGAGATAGGGCATCGATACTCTAGAGTAGACTAGTGTATACAGTCGAGACCACGACGAGGGGAGGTGGCCGGTCTCATAAGCCATTGGTGTCAGTTGGATCACCTAAAATGTATATAGGTGCTCATTGGGTTATGAGTGCACCGGACAGGACTCGCCGGGAACCTGCTAGTTGGTATTATACCTAGCGTCAGATAGCAGTTCCCTGGTGACATGTGTACAGGTTAGTTCATCGACCTGAGGTCGTCATTTGTCTCGTGTGAGTTCCTACTGTGCTTAGATTACTACCCTACCACGGCTCAAAGGAGTCGTGCAAATAGGTTTTAGTTGGGTCCAGTCCCGAGCCACATAGAGGAAGTGAGCGGATCGACAGGGGATTCGTCTCTCCCGGTATTGGGGGTGAGATCACGCTGTGTCTAGGAGAGCCATTACACCAAGTCCTTGGCCAAGGCAGGTGAGAATTACTGGTAGGTATTCCAGTAGTTTCTCAGGGTGTTCAGGGCTACCCTCCGACACGAATTATACAGCTTTTGGGGGTCTGACGTTATCAGCCCCTAGGCCGGATATGCGATGCTCATAGACGAACGGACCAGACTATACGGATATTGTCCCTGATAGGCTCAGTAGGGTTCCAGGATGAGTTCGCTCATTGGCTTCCCTTTCGGTCAGTACATATGCAGCCGTTACGTACAGCTATTGCCGCTGACGTGCTTGTGGTTAAACCCATTGCCAGGGTATTGACGAGTCTTTAGAGTCCCCCACAGATAGTTTCCCATGTTCGGGCGAAACGTTGTAGAGGCCGTATGGTTTTATGGCAGGGTTCGAACATGCACGTGCATATGTGCACGTGTCATATTTCGGACAGATAATACTGGTGGGCTTTGGTTTAAGCCAGATCCAAGTATTATATTGAGTCGGAATATTTTAGTCTCATCATATTCGTATTCGGTCGGAATACGGATACAAGTATGTATTTACAGGTGAGGGGTATTCTCGTAATCCGTTACGAGAATACTTTAGAAGATGGATTTCTTTTTGGGTTAATCATTTTGGTTTGAATGATTATTGGATTTGGAAAGTGTGACTCATTCATGGTGACACATTTCTTCTAGCATGTTCATTAGTGACTCATGCTAATGAGTCACTAAGTGAGTCATGATAGAATTAATGATGTTTCGTTTTGGGTGTAGATATTTTAGGGTTTGTGGAGATATTTTTGGGAGATATTTTTATGAGATATTTTCTTTGTTTTTCAACACACAACCTTATATATATCTACTCACAAAAGAAAAATGATGACAAGTTTTATTCTTGGTTCTTTTGCTCACTTGATTCATTTCTTGAGCTCACACTCTCCAAACCTTAGCATCTTCTTCAACCTCCACTCTTACCCTCTCATGTGATGAGAACCAAAGAGTGTATTGAGATAAAGTATTCCACTCATTCTCTACTTCATCTTGGTCATCTCTTTTAGCAGACTTGATGTCCGAGTTGCCTCGGCATAGAGGCGGGAGCCCGTATAAAGAATCGATGATGTGGTGCTACCTCGATGAGGAGATAGGAGATCGGAGATGCCGCGAGGAGCATGGGATGATGGCTAAAGATCGAAGGACACGGATCGATCGGTATAGCCTTTCTACCACTTTACAGTTTGTTAGTTTAGCGTTAATGGAAAGATCCGGGTTATACTATGCGATAGCGCCAGTTGTAAAAGTTTTTGTTCCGCGTTTGGCCTCAGATTATTGGCCGGGGCGCTACCGTAGACTTACATGGTATCAGAGCCACGCCATTAACCTTTACTAGCTTGTTCTAACATGTTTAAAACATCGATCGAACGAAATTTCGAAAACCGCATTTTCAATGTTAAATCTTCTGTCGAATTTTTAAACTGGTTTAAAAATTATTTTGGGTATGTCAAAAAATCGAGCAGGATTTTCTAAGACTACTGTAGAAATTTGGTCGGCTGAACCTTCAAGACCGCCGCGGAACCGCCGCACAAGCCTTGTATTGGCCGCGGTTCCGCCGCTGTTTTGAGGCTTCAGTGCACCATTTTTCTTCTGGGTGTCTTTCATGTGGAATTGTGGTTTCTGGAATATTTTGTTTGGGTCCAGATTTTGTTTGAGTACTGGAGTTGTACTTGGGGCCCACTTCGGGAAGTTTTGTCGATCGGAATTTTAAATGTGTTAGTTTACAGTACTTACATTATATCTCCGACCGTGAATGTCATTCGAGCGGTAAATCGTGTCTAATTGCTATAGTCCTTTTAGACGGGTTTGCGAACGTGACATTCGCGTTGATGTTCTGTGTTGTGCTGTGATGTTGCGGATTTGTCGTGGTTGATAGCTGTGTGCAATGGTACTGCAGTTTGGATTTATTTGTACATTTGATATTGCGGGGCGAGCGTCCAACATCTGGACTGCCGTCACTGCCTGTTTGTATATTATTCTTTTGGGGCACGACCGGGTTGAGGTCGATGTACCCGTTGTATATATTTTCATTTCTATACTAGGTTTACCCCGTGATGGAGTGCATGGATAGCCGGGTTCTGGAGGGCAACAGGTCCGCAACTCATGGCTTTGAGAGGCAGGGGGCCTCACTCTAGAATTAGCAGACTATTCGCCGCACTCGTATGGGGTACAGTTTGACCCAAGGAGGGGTGTTCAAGTTACCGGATTCCATGAAGTGCAGGGTGGTCCATTCACTTTGCTGTAGGGGGCTGCCTCGCTTCTGGTTTTGGAGGGTGACTTGCCGCACCCGTAGTGGTTTAGGGTTTCATTGCACAGGCTATCCACACGACCAGGGGAACGTCGGGTGTCAGTTGCGGCTCTGTGAAACCCGGGGATCCCAGATTATATGTATTGTTATGTGATGCTTACTACTTTTCTGTAATGTTGCATTTATCACGCCTGGGGCGATTATTGTATATTGGTATATATACTAGTAGATGTTGTATATGTTTTGCACCCGTGCTAGTCCAGTCCCCGCTCTGTCGTTAGTTAAGTAACCTAACGGGTGATGACGGGACCCATCGACGAATGCGGATGACATATACGTACATTTTATTCTCGTTCTTTTCTGGTGTGATTAATTGATGGGACTGCGTTGATTTTGATCAATGCAAGGAAAAAAAACCTGTTTGACGTTGTTGGAACAGTTTTCAAAAAGTGTTATTACACGGACGTTCTCTTTTGTTTTGCACAGTGGTATTCAGTTGGAATATCCTGCACCTCATTCGACGAGGCAAGGGCCGAGATCCCTTCACCGGGAGTGACCCCTTGGGCATAATTTTGTGTCAGGGTAATAACTTCACTATAGTCGATTACTTGTTGCTTTGCATCGCGGTATTCAGTTGGAATATCCTGCACCTCATTCCACGAGGAAAGAGCCGAGATCCCTTCACCAGGAGTGACCTCTTTAGCGAAGGTTTTCGCCACTATATTTTGTAAAAGCTATCAGGTTCCTTCAGTGATATCAAGTTCGTTACGTTAAAAGTTTTACGCCAAAAACCAGCCGTAGCCCTCTGTCATTTCAGTTGGGTATTCAGTAGTATTCAAGCTATGTATTTTGACCAACGCCAAGGCATAGTGTTTGGTAGCTGCTGGGTATTCATTTGTTGCATAGATAGATGAGTTGGTTTGGGACAGTCGTTCTTCCATTTGGCCAATGTCAGGGGTATGTACGGGTGGGTTCAAATTACCAAGATAATGATGGGTAGAACTTGACATGTGACTTATGGCATTTGGCCAACGTCAGGGTCATAAGAGCATGGGGCATAAATCCATATCGGGAGTTTCTAAAGAAACTGAAACTTGCCAGGCATGTGCATACCTTCTGGAGTGTGATAATGTGAGTGGATTCCTTCACGTTATCATGCGATGAGAGTTGGATCCCGATTCCCACTGATGAGTTGGTTTACTCTTCGGGTGATCCCGACTAATTCTTCTCTTAGGTTTGGAGGAGAATTTGACGGTACAGTGGGAGGTTTCCTGATTAGATAAAATGATAACCATTCTGATCTAGGTTAGAGTGCACGCAGAGTGTTTCTTTTCTCTCTCTCTCTTTGGCAGCGACCATTGACCGACCCTAGACTATGACTCAGTGACCAAGTTGACCGAACTTTCTTAAAACATTGGCTTTTGGATTGTCTGAGTTGCATACATCATTGCCGCTCCTTCTTTTACTCTTTGAATTTCTCCAGAACACCTCGTATCAGTACGGACATCCACTTCCATTGGATAAATCTATCGATGGTTATATACGAACTCGAAGGGACTTCTTCGAGGATGGATCCAGGTTCAGGAGAAATTGAATTGGTTTATTCAGTTGTCTTTTATTATCACCTTCTCTCAGATTGCGAGGGCTCCTTGGTTTATGAGAGTACACCTATTACGCTTATTGGATAATCTTCTTCTAAACCATAGGCAGGTGCCGAAAGGTAGGGAATGAAGAAAACCAATTAGCCTAAGAAGGGTGTACAGAAGGTAATAAGTAAAGACAAATAAAGGGATTAGAAAGAGGGCAAAGTAAATTGCGACTGCTATCATTCACGACCAAACCGTGTAGTTCATCGCCACTCCTACTTCACCTTCGCATTTCTCCAGAACACCCCGTATTATTACAGACATCCACTTCCTTTGGATAAATCCATCGTATGGTTATATACGAACTCGAAGGAACTTGTTCCAGATTCGAGGATGGATTCAGGTTCAGGAGAAATAGAATAAGGTTTTATTCAGTTGTCTTTTATCATCACCTTCTCTCAGGTTGCGAGTACTCCTTGGTTTAGGGGTATACACCTATTACGCTTATTGGATAGTCTTCTTCCAAACCATAGACTGGTGCCTAACGGTAGAGAAGGAAGAAAACCATTTAGCCTAACGATGGTGTACAGAAGGTAACGACTAAAGACAAATAAAGGGATTTGGAGAGATGGCAAAGAAATATACGGTTACAGTCATGAATTGGATAATGGAAGAGGCATTACTATGAATACCATGATACCCCTTCGAAACATTTTCATATTTCAGTTTCACTAAGCATTGTTAAAGGAAAACTGTTTTCCCGATTAGATACTTACTCCAGGGTATGTATTTACCAGGTATGATTCTCACATCTGTATGGTTTTACAGATGATGAGTGAGATTAAGTTATTGGGAATTAGGTGATCATCCTCATTATATCGGAATTCGTTGTAATTGGTGATATTTGAGGAAATCGCCTGGGTTTTTGCCTAACGGCAAGTATTTGGTTTTGAATATCCATTGTTATGCACCAATTTCAAATCGATATACCTGTACGTTTATTTTCATAAAGTGAGATATATCTTTTGAAATTATGTCTGTGATATTTACCTATATCAGTTGACGATTGGGTAAGGAGCATTGAACAGCGGAGTAGTTCTTAACCATAAGTACAGTTTTCAACCTACGATGCACAGGGTTTGAGTTATTCAACTCAAGGGACTCATACATAGTATTGTATGTTGTCCAATGTCCATCAGGACAAAGGGGTTGGTCCTCGTACTATGTTCTGTTTACTCATGACTTCTCTAGTTTTTAGACAAGTGTTTCGTAGAAATACAAGGTCTAAGTTTTGAGAAGTTATAGGTATAAGAATAAAGTAGAGAACCAGGTGTCGCAAGTATCGGGATTCTTCAAAGAGATCGAAGATATAGATACTTGTGAATGGTATTCAGTTGATAGTAATAGTTTTGAGAAACTTGTTTCTCTTTCGGGTTACTCATAATTGGATGCATTCCTAAGTTGAGTAATGCTGATCGGCCTCTCCCCATTAAGTTGATATGCACTGGAGACAGCTGCATGATTTGAATATGGTTCCAATTAAATAAGTGCCAATGTTTCTATATTGGATATAGAATGGTTCATATCTTAACGATGTTAAGGTACGGGGAGTTGTCCGGCTTATGCTTAAAACCAGACTCTGGATAACTCAAGGCATAGTGGACAAGTAGCTTATGTCTATTTATGGACTAAAGCAGATATAGCGGAGATAGATCATCTATTTCTGATGTGACAGTCATAGGTTTGACTTCATTAGAATAGGGGATGGATCTGTTAAGAAGGTGGTAGGGTGTGATGTCCTGGTATTTGGATGACATACATAGAGTAGGAAGTGAAATTCCTATACTACGATTGGTTATACTTTGGTTGTCACACAGTGGTTTCTCCATATAGGATATAGATATAATATCAGATATTCTGGTTACTAGATCTATACTTTTAGATCTAGATTTGGGTAGTTTCCCAATCTGGGTACTTAGACAACATTCTAAAGGTGTTTTAGAATGGACGACTCCTGGCATGGTAGTATACCTGCAAGTGATGGAGTCACCCTCTCTAAAGATGTCTTGCAGACTAAAGGGGAGAGGGATGCACATGATTGGCATATCACTTGCTTAGGCAATTGAGTCAATCATGAGATGTCAAGTACCACACCAGATGTTGTTTTTGCACTAGCTGCAATAAGTTCAGATATTAATCCAATCCTGGAGAAACATTCAGAAGCAGTTTTAGAAATCGAATAAAACAACGATTTCCTAGGTCACTATATCAAGAAGGTAATACTATGATATCTAGGGTGACCATGTATGCATATATGTCAACAATATAATCAATGCCAATGACATATACAAATAAACATCTGAACTCATATGCCTGCATGCATGTGGATATCATCCACGTGTCCATCAACGACACAAACCATATCATGAAAACGTATGTTTGTATGTATGAGGATATCAACTACGTGTGTCTATCAACAACACATCAAAATCATGGAACCTGAGTGTCTAACAGCGACACTCGAAACATCATGAAAACCCGTGTCCAGCATCGACACGTAAATCCTCATACCTCAGGCGCCGCATCCTCAGATCGACCCTCATATCTATCTCATCTAAGGCACTGTATCCTATGATCGGCCCTCATATCTATCTCATCTCAGGCGCCGCATACACTAATTGGCCCTCATATCCATCTCTCGACTCCGGCCGGTATCCTACGGACAACCGCCGGGTCCAACCAATCACCGTAGGTAGTGCTCCCCTGCCAGGCTCATCGTCTACACCAAAAAAATCATTTCTTACCCCGAGGTACCATACCGGGTCCACCATGTACCCGCAGACGGAGCCTCCCACTCCTCGAATCGGGTATACTCACAACTCAGTGTAAGTCCACGTTGCTCACCCCGGTTCTTACGGAGAGGCGGAAACGGTAAAAAAATCAATTTTTAGTACAAAGGCAACATGGACTAAAAGAAGGATCTTTGCTAAACTACAAACTAGCAAACTACATGAGGTTCTATCTACTAAGTCATAGAGATTATACCTCACGACATTGGTCCTTCGGGTCTTCACTCCGCTGTCCGGCTCGTCCATCCACGCTCCGAGGGTCGATCCGGATCTTGATCACCTCCGCGGCCTTCTTGACTCGAAGACGATCCACCCGAGAGATGTACTCCGAGCCCCACCTCGAGCCAAGGTAACTAGGGCAACAAGATCGCTAGTCTTGATGTCCTAGGATGTGTAGAAGAGATAGATGGAAGTGTTTGTCTATTTGGATCCTTTTTCTCTCAACACATGAGATCAAAGGAATAATCAAGAGGAGGAAGAAAAGGAGAACAACCATGGAGCTCTCTCATTTCTTTTCAAGAGAGAGAAAAAGAAATGAGAAATGAATTATTGTGTAGAGAGAATGAACCATGGTTGCAATAATACACCACTATCATCATTACTAATCTTTTCAAGATTAAGTTGATGGCATCAATTGACTTGACCATTATCATAACCCAAAGAATAAAAAGAAAAAGAAAACCAAAGAAAACTCTAGACCCCTCATGAAGGTCCAAGTCAACTTTGGTCAAATGGTCAACAAAGTCAAGTAAGGTCAAATGGTCAAAGCAATTAGCCATCACTTAATAATCAATAAAAAGATTAGTAAATAATGTCCCCGGCTCATAATGGTTTTGACCAAATGAACTGCCAAAACCCTAATGAGTCCGCCTCATTTTGGTTCCGACCGAATCAACTGTCAAAACCCTAATGAGGCACCACCTTCCTCTTCGCTCCTCACAACTGTGCATACACACCCGCATCCGCATTCCGTAGAATGCGAATGCACAGAAGACAAAACAAATCCATCCGTGCAATACTAGGATCCGGCTTAAACCAAAGCCCACTAGTATTGCCTGCCCGAACAGCATACGTACACAAGTGCACGTAAGTGATCGTAGCCCTGCCGTAAAACCATACGGCCTCTACACCTATCGCTCAGTGCAGGGAAACTCTCTATGTGGGACTCTAAAGACTCGACACTACGCTGGCAGTGGGTTTAACCACAGACCGCAAGCGGCACTAGCTGTACGTAACGGTCCCCAGGTAGATGTCGATAAGAAGGCCGATGAGGTAAACCCATCCGAACTCCTACTGAGCCTGTATGTGACAATCTCCGTACAGTCCGGTCTGTTCGTCTAAGAGTATCGCATGGCGGGCCTAGGGGGGCGGTAAACGTCAGTCCCCTAATAGCGGTACAAGTCGTGTCGGAGTGTAGCCCAGAACACCCTGAGATATCACTGGAAACCTACCAGTATATCTCGCTTGCCCTGGCCAGGGACTTTGTGTAATGGCTCTCCTAGACACAGCGCGCTATCAACCCCCAATACCGGGAGAGACGAATCCTGTCTAACCGTCACTGCCTCCAAGTGCCTCGGGACTGCACCCAACTACTACATGTTTGCACGACTCCTTTGAGCCGTGGTAGGGTAGTAATAAAAGAACAGTGGGAACACACTCGAGGCGAAGTGACAGTGTCAAGTCAACAGACTAAGCTGTACTCATGTCACCTGGGAACTGATAACAGACGATAGGTATAATACCAACCAACAGTTCCCGACGAGTCCTGTCCAGTGTACTCGTAACCTAACGAGCACTCGCATACTATCTCCAGTACGACGTACTGATGGCTGTGGGAAAGACCATCTCCCCTGCTGGGATGAGAAGCGCATACGCTAGTCTACTCCGGAGTATCGATGCCCTGTCTCGATATTCCTGCGACTAGGGACTTGTATAAGGATGTGCTTATAGATTACCCAGCCCACACAAGTGTGACTGCCATCACAACGCAGGTAATCAAGCAAAGATCCTAAGGGCTCTACTAATATGCATAAGCGATATGCTAAAAGAAACACAGCACATATTAAAGTAGAAACAAACCAAGTAGCATACTACCATTTTGAGCAAGATTGTCTATACAACTGTGAATATCCCATGCTTCCATTAAGTAATATACAAACTAGTATGATACAGTAATGGCCTCTAGGGCATATACACTAACACTAAGAACCGAGAAAACACATGGTGGACACCTCGAAATATCATATCATGAGAAACCGCGTTTTTAAAACAATACACAATTTCCTTTGAAATTAACAACGGTTCTCAAATCCAGAATCTTATGAAAACAACATCTCAATGCGTATAATCGTAAAGCATGATGTATGCAAGCACAGAATAGACATGTGAGCATATCAGTATGTCAGGCCAACGAGTCATGTGATAATACCGAACAATTAAAGGTAATAGCATGATATATCAATTCCACTATGTAAGTGACATAGCAATTACCGATGATAAATGTGTGTGAGCCGGCAAATCTGTGTAAGTGTAACATATGCATCATCGATAATTGTGTAGGAAGACCGAAGATCTCGAGTAGCCTCTCGAACTGAATCCGAGGTAGGGCCTTCGTGAATGGATCAACGATGTTCTCTTCAGTAGCAACTCTTCGAACCTCGATCTCCCGATGATCAATGATCTCTCTGATCAGGTGATACCGCCTTAAGATGTGTCTGGACTTCTGATGGGACCTTGGTTCCTTCGCTAAAGCTATAGCTCCGTTGTTGTCGCAATACAGAGGTATTGGATCAACAATGGTAGGAACCACCTGAAGTTCTGTTAGGAACTTCTTCATCCAGACCGCTTCTTTTGCGGCATCGCAAGCAGCAATATACTCCGCTTCCATCGTCGAGTCAGCAACGGTGTCCTGCTTGGAACTCTTCCAGCACACCGCCCCTCCATTGAGGGTAAAGACATAACCTGACATGGACTTGGAATCGTCCTTATCACTCTGGAAGCCGAAATCAGCATAGGCCTCCATCTTGAGGTCTTTTCCGTCGTAAACCAAGAACATCTCCTTAGTCCTCCTTAGGTACTTGAGAATGTTCTTTACTGCTATCCAGTGCTTCTCCCCTGGGTCTGACTGATACCGGCTTACCACGCTCAGTGCGTAAGCTACATCTGGTCTGGTGCACAACATCGCATACATTATAGAGCCTACCGCAGAAGCGTAGGGTATAATAGACATGCGTTCCCTTTCCAAATCAGTCTTGGGAGACATCTCTTTGGAGAGGGTGATTCCGTGACAAGCCGGTAGATTACCGCGCTTAGAATCTTCCATACTGAATCTTTTCAGTACAGTGTCGATATACCTGGACTGCGAAAGTCCCAACATCTTCTTGGATCTAACACGATAGATCCGGATCCCCAGAATGTAAGAGGCATCACCCAGGTCTTTCATGGAGAACCTGTGTGACAAGAATCCTTTGACAGATTGTAGCATAGGAATGTCATTTCCTATTAAGAGAATGTCATCCACGTATAAGACGAGGAATACGACAGTTCGTGCTACAACTTTTCTATATATGCATGGTTCATCTGGATTTTTGATAAAGTCATATTCTTTGACTGTTTCATCAAAACAGATGTTCCAACTCCGCGATGCCTGCTTTAGTCCATAAATGGACTTAAGCAACTTGCATACTTTCCCGCTGCTCCCACTCTGATTGAAACCCTCTGGCTGATCCATATAGACGCACTCTTCTAAATTTCCATTCAGAAAAGCCGTCTTTACGTCCATCTGCCAGATTTCATAATCATGGAAGGCAGCAATAGCAAGAAGGACCCGAATGGATTTGAGCATAGCCACTGGAGAAAAAGTTTCGTCATAGTCCAAATCAGATCTTTGACGAAAACCCTTGGCAACAAGTCTAGCCTTATAGGTTTCCACCTGTCCATCTACACCAATCTTTTTCTTGAAGATCCATTTGCATCCTATGGGTTTTACCCCATCTGGAGCAAAGTCCAAAGTCCATACTTTGTTGGTGTACATGGACTCCATTTCGGTCCGCATTGCATCTAGCCATCGTACCGAGTCGCCGCTCTGGATAGCCTGCTGGAAGCTAGTAGGTTCATCATCATCTATGATGCAATCCTCTCTATCCCCATCTATGAGAAAACCGTAGTATCTCTCAGGCGGATGAAACGGCCTACTACTCCTGCGGAGGGGTGCAGGAATGTCCTGTTCTTCTTGAACTACCGGTTCTACCAAACTTTCAGTAGTAGTTTGCGGTTCTGTAATTTCTTCCAGTTCTATTTCGCTCCCATTTATTTCTTTTTCTAAAAACTGATATTCTAGAAAATGGGCATTACGAGAAACAAAAACCTTTTGTTCCTCTGCGTAATAGAATAGATACCCCTTGGAGTTCTTTGGATATCCCACAAACTTACACTTTACTGATCGTGCCTCGAGCTTGTCCACATGCTGCTTTTTAACAAAAGCTGGACATCCCCATATTTTCAGATACTGAAGATAGGGTTTCTTCCCACTCCACATCTGATATGGCGTGGTAGGCACAGTCTTGGTAGGAACCATGTTCAAAAGATATGCCGCTGATTCCAGCGCATAACCCCAGAAAGATCGCAGTAACTCAGCATTACTCATCATGGAACGTACCATATCCAATAGGGTTCGATTCCTTCTCTCCGATACACCGTTATGCTGTGGAGTGTATGGAGGAGTAAGCTGAGAGAGAATTCCTTTCTCTTTTAGGTAACCTAGGAACTCGGCACTTAAGTATTCACCACCTCGATCAGATCTTAGTGTCTTGATACTTTTGCCGGTTTGGTTTTCTACTTCATTCTTGTACTCTTGGAATTTCTCAAAAGGCTCGGATTTATGTTTCATCAGATAAATGAATCCGTACCTTGAGTAATCATCCGTAAAAGTAATGAAATAGGAAAAACCACTTCTTGCATGTGTAGACATTGGACCATATATATCGCTGTGTATGAGTCCTAAGAGCTCGCTCGCTCTTACTCCATGTCTAGTAAATGGAGTCTTTGTCATCTTTCCTTTGAGACAAGATTGACAAGTGGCATAAGTTTGATATTCGAACGAGTCCAAATATCCTTCTCTATGTAACTTAGTCAACCTTCTCTCATTGATGTGACCCAGTCTACAATACCATAAGAAAGCTTTATTTAAATATGGAGACTTTATTTTTAGTGTGTTCTGGACATTGAAAATTTGGAGTTGGTTTAAGACATATATACCGTTATCCAGTATACCGGACCATATCAAACTATGATTAAGGTGGATGTTAACAACATCACTTACAAACGTGAAATCATAACCTTTATTTGATAACAAGGAAACAGATATGATATTACACGTTAAGCTGGGTACACAAAAACAGTTATGTAAAACCAAAATGTGTCCACTCGTCAATCCCAGGTGATAATCCCCTACGAACACAGCTCCCACGCTAGCTCCGTTAGCAACCATCAGGGTCATATCACTATCCTTCAGCACTCTACGGTTTCTTAGTGCCTGCAATGAATTGAAAATATGAGATCCTGATCCGGTATCCAATACCCAGGAAGTAGAGTTGATTGTCAGACAATTCTCAATTACAAACACACATGAAGTCGAAGCCACAGCTTGCTTCGGTTCCTGGTTCTTGGCGTTCCACGCCTTGCAATCCTTCTTCCAGTGCCCTTTCCTGTGACAATGGAAGCACTCATCCTGGGCCACTACCGGCACTGCAATCTTTTTCTTTCCCTTCCCTCCCACCTTACTTACACCTCCTCTAGGTTTGGTGGCGGCCTTCTTTTTCTTTATTTGGCCCTAGCCTTGGACCCTGAAGAAGAAGCACCGCTAACAAACATAGCGGGTGTTTCCCTTGCCTTCTGCAAGGTGCCCTCTGCACTCCTCAACATGTTAAGGAGTTCCGGAAGTTCAACTTCTTTTCTTTGAATGTTGAAGTTCAGAATAAACTGGGCGTAGGTGGAAGGAAGGGACTGGAGAATAAGGTCTGTATAGAGCTCATTATCCAAAGTCGTCCCAAGGTCTGCGAGCTCTTCTATATAGCCGATCATGTTTAGGACATGTTCTCCTACCGATGATCCGACGGCCAACCTCACTCGAAACAAGTTCTTTGAGGTCTCGTATCTTGCTATACGAGATTGCTCTCCATAAAGTTCCTTTGTATGGAGAAATATGGCATCTAGTTCCATATCCTCGTGCCTCCTCTGATGTTCATTGTTCATTGAGACAAGCACGATGCACTTGGCCTTCGCGCAATCGAAATCCCAGGTTTTGCGGATTTCCTTATCCGCATTACTGGATTTAGGACCAGGGACAGCAGGTGCCTTAGCGGTGAGGACGTACCCCAATTTGTCATAGGTCAAAGCCATTTTGACATTCCGCAGCCAATCTTTATAGTTTGGCCCTGTCAGTATATTTTTCTCTAAAAGTAACTTAAGTCCAGTCATTTTCAGGGTCGCTGTAATTAGGAGAGAGAGAAGAAAACTCTTTAGCATGATGCTCTTGCAAGTTTAGAGTGGTTTTTAATTTATCTAAACTGGATGGCTCCCACTGTTTCTCGAATTCTTCCTCAAACCATAAAAGAAGAATTAGCCAGGACTATTCTCACTGCACAATACTTGCTTAACTGTTCAGCCAGGCTGGTGTCGGTACTTCAAGGGAGGTTTTCCAATGCTTTCGCGAAGTTCCTTAATTAAATAACCTCTTTTCTCTGGGGGCGTAACCCCGCTGACACCTTTCTTGACACCTACTTGGTTTATAGCATTGATTGTTAAGTGACGAATCTCGTGATGAGTAGCATATACTCACAGTAGGATCGGGATCCAAATATCATCGTATGATAATGTTGAAGGAATCCTACCAACATTCATCAAACTCCAAATGGTATGCATCTCTTTGCAAATTTCAGTTTCTTTAGAAATTCCCGATATATATTTTTGCCCCATGCTCTTATGACCTTGGCGTTGATCAAAATGTTATAAGTCATATGTCAAGTTCTACCCATCATTATCTTGTTAATTTGAACCCATCCGTACATATCCTTGACGTTGGCCAAAATGATAATACGACTGTCCCAAACTAACTCATCTATCTATGCAACAAATGAATACCTAGCAGCTACCAAACACTATGCCTTGGCATTGGTCAAAATACATAGCTTGAATACTACTGAATATCCAAATGAAATGACGGAGGGCTACGAATGGTTTTGGCGAAACTGTGAACGTAGTGAACTTGATATGACCGAAGGAACCTGATAGCTTTTAAAAGGAGTGGTTAAAGCTCCGTAATTTAAAAATATCATCTGTTTTAAAGTAACCGAGTGGTTTCTTTTAAATTGTTCCAACGATTCATCTTTTGGTTTATTTTCTTTGCATTATAAATAACACGTCCCATCATTAACCTATCATTGCAGAAAACAACGAAAATACAACGTCCTCTTATGCCATCCGCATTCGCCACTGGGTCCCGTCATCACCCGTTAGGTTACTTAACTAACGGCAGAGCGGAGGCTGGGCTAGCGCGGGTGTAAAACATAAGTGATGTCTAAATAGCTATCATATATAGATATTGTACATTCGTCAGACGCAATAAAAGGCATTCCGGATCTCATATGAACATTATTGGATTTGCAAGCAATCCGCGTTTATTTAGAGCCTGCAATAAAAGACGGATTACACAATTGTGATGAATAGCCATTACCCCACCCTAGACCTCTACGGGTACGGCAAATTACCCGCCAAATACCCGAAGTGAAGCGGTCTCCCTCAGCAACGTGAGTAGGCCACTAAACACTTCAAAGTACCCAGTAGTTTGTGCACCCCACCTTGGGTCTATCCTAGGAGCAAAAACAGTAAAATGAAATTATACAACGGTGGCTACAACCGCAACCTGGATGTGCCCCACAAAATAATATGACAACATATTACAATTACATCGAATGAATGAATATAACAACCCATCTCAAACCCCGGCTAAACATCACAACAGTCCCTTACAGTTCACATCCCCAAAAAGTAAAAACCATTACAGAAATGTGCAACTCCCTACCAACCGACATACTAGCAGTTAGGGGAGGTTTACGAACACATTATACAATCACAGATATAATCAAATTAGCAAACATTGTAAAATTTTGATCGAGCAAACACTTTTAGATTCTACTCCAATACTTCTCTGTGCACCTGAGACTTGAGCAGAAAAATAAACATCCCAGAAAACACAAAAATATCACAGAAGAGATACTGGAGCAAACTGGGTTGAATCGGCCCCAACTCGGCCGCGGATCCGCGGCCGATCGGTGGGATCGGCCGCGGTTCCGCGGTCGTTTGTCCGATTCAAGAACCCATTTTTCTCCAGTAGTCTTACAATTCTCTGCTTGTTATTCTGCAGGTCCCTGAAAAATTTTTGGACCTCATTTTAAAAACGACAGAAACTATGTGATATCGATGTCTTTTCCGGTTTGTTTCGCGTTCGAAATTGTAACGACTTTGCTAATGAGTTAATTATTGTTTAGCAAGGCTCTGATACCACTGTAAGTCGATGTACAACACCCCACGACTTGCGGGGAGGCGGAAAAATGAAAAACGATCTTGTTCTTTGCATAAACATCGACTAACCGAGAATCTTTGCTAAACTATAGCTACCAAGAATCATAGAAGTTAACAACTACTATGAAAAGTGATTATACCTGATGAACCGTGTCCTTCGTCTTTTCGTTCTCCACATCCTCTCCGGCCTTCTCTATGTAGTAGATGATCCACCCGAGAGCTTTACTTCAAGCTTCACCTCTAACTTGAGGTAACTAGGTTTCTTAAAGTGCTAATCTAAGTAACCTAGGTGATATAGAGAAGGGTTATGGATTAAGTAGTCTAATCTAATCCTTGGTCTCAACACATGAGAGGGGATGATTAGGGTTTGAAGAGAGAGAGCTTGAGGAGAGAGAATGTGAGCAATAGAATGGAATGGGATAATGATCTCTCATGATATATATGAAGCATTATCATTATCAAGATAAATCCAATAAATGATTTAACAACCATTCTTCATAAATATAAATGAGTGATTCATTTCCATGAGTCATTAAGCATTTATGATGCATTAATGACAAGGATGAATCACACAAATGAGTCACTAATCCCATTTAATACTTATGCCACCTAAACCCCCAAGTCACCAACCTTCTAGAAGCTTCTCGCGAAATTACGAGAACGCCCCTCCTATCCGTGAAAACACGGAAAAACTTTAGACTGTATAAATCCAATAACCGGATACTAGAAACTGGCTTAAACCAAAGCCGGCTAGTAAAAACTGTCCGGATGTCGTACGTGCGTAAACACACGTATGCGTCCGAACCCTTGTCGTAAAACCATACGACCTCTATATCGTTTCGCCTGGAGTAGGGAAACTCTCTGTGTAGGACTCTAAAGACTCGACTACTACGCTGGCAGTGGGTTTAACCACAGACCGCAAGCGGCACTAGCTGTACGTAACGGTCCCCAGGTAGATGTCGATAAGAAGGCCGATGAGGAAACCCATCCGAACTCCTACTGAGTCTGATGTGACAATCTCCATACAGTCCGGTCTGTTCGTCTAAGACTATCGCATATCCGGCCTAGGGGGCGGCAAGCGTCAGTCCCCTAATAGCGGTATAAGTTGTGTCGGAGTGAAGCCCATTACACCCTAAGAAAGTACTGGAACCTACCAGCAAATCTCGCTTGCCCTGGCCAGGGACTTTGCGTAATGGCTCTCTGACACAACGCGATATCAACCCCCAATACCGGGAGAGACGGATCCTGTCTAACCGCCACTGCCTCCAAGTGCTCGGGACTGCACCCAACTGCTACCTGTTTGCACGACTCCTTTGAGCCGTGGTAGGGTAGCAATCTAAGAACAGTGGGACACACTCGAGGCGAAGTAGCAGTGTCAAGTCTGCGGACTAAGCTGTACTCATGTCACCTGGGAACTGTTAACTGACGACTGGTATAAAACCAACCAACAGTTCCCTGTGAGTCCTGTCCGGTGTACCCGTAACCTAACGAGCACCTGCATACTATCTCCAGTACGACGTACTGACGGCTGTGGGACAGACCATCTCCCCAACTGGGATGAGAAGCGTACACACTAGTTTACTTCGGAGTATCGATGCCTTGTCTCGATAATCCTACGACTTGGGACCTGAATAAGGATGTGCTTGTAGACTACCCAGCCCCCACTAGTGTGACTGCCATCACAACGCTGGTAGTCAAGCAAGATCCTAAGAACTCTATCAATACGTATACTCACATATTAAGATAGAAAAACCAAGTAGCATACTACCATGTTTAGCAAGACTGTTATATACATGTGAATATCCAAAGCTTCCATTAAGTAATATACAAAATAGTATGATACAATAATGGCCCCTAGGGCATAAACACTAACAGCTTTTTGGATGATCTCTAGGGGTGAAGGTAGAGGGAAGCTTGAGTAAAGAAGAGATGCAATGAAATTATAGGGAAGGAATTGTGGCTGCCCCTCTCTCTCTTCTCTTATTCTTGTTAGTGTTTATGCCCTAGAAGGCCATTACTGTATCATACTAGCTTGTATATTACTTAATGGAAGCTTGGGATATTCACATGTATATAACAGTCTTGCTAAACATGGTAGTATGCTACTTGGTTTTTCTATCTTAATATGTGAGTGTACGTATTGATAGAGCTCTTGGGATCTTGCTTGTCTACCAGCGTTGTGATGGCAGTCACACTAGTGGGGGCTGGGTAGTCTACAAGCACATCCTCATTCAGGTCCCTGGTCGTTGGATTATCGAGACAGAGCATCGATACTCCGGAGTAGACTAGTGTGTACGCTTCTCATCCCAGTTGGGGAGATGGTCTGTCCCACAGCCGTCAGTACGTCGTACTGGAGATAGTATGCAGGTGCTCGTTAGGTTACGGGTACACCGGACAGGACTCACAGGGAACTGTTGGTTGGTTTGATACCAGTCGTCAGTGAACAGTTCCCAGGTGACATGAGTACAGCGTAGTCCGCAGACTTGACACTGCTACTTCGCCTCGAGTGTGTCCCACTGTTCTTAGATTGCTACCCTACCACGGCTCAAAGGAGTCGTGCAAACAGGTAGCAGTTGGGTGCAGTCCCGAGCACTTGGAGGCAGTGGCGGTTAGACAGGATTCGTCCCTCCCGGTATTGGGAGTAGATATCGTGCTGTGTCAGAGAGCCATTACGCAAAGTCCCTGGCCAGGGCAAGCGAGATTTGCTGGTAGGTTCCAGTAGTTTCTCAGGGTGTAATGGGCTTCCCTCTGACACGACTTATACCGCTATTAGGGGACTGACGCTTGCCGCCCCCCTAGGCCCGATATGCGATAGTCTTGGACGAACGGACCGGACTGTATGGAGATTGTCACATCAGACTCAGTAGGAGTTCGGATGGGTTTTCTCATCGGCCTTCTTATCGACAACTACCTGGGGACCGTTACGTACAGCTAGTGCCGCTTGCGGTCTGTGGTTAAACCCACTGCCAGCGTAGTAGTCGAGTCTCTAGAGTCCCACACAGAGAGTTTCCTACTCCAGGCGAAACGATATAAAGGTTGCATGGTTTTGCGACAAAGGGTTCGGACGCATACGTGCGTTTACGCACGTACGACTTTCGGACAGTTTTTACCAGTCGGCTTTGGTTTAAGCCAGTTACTGGTATCCGGTTATTGGATTTTTACAGTCTAAAGTTTTTCCGTATTTTTTGCGGATTGGAGGGGCGTTCTCGTAATTGTACGAGAAGCTTCTAGAAGATGTGACTAAGGAGGTTACTTTGGATGAGGTTGTGAGTCATGGTGGTGATTCATTCATTTCATTAATGCACATTTATTGCTTAATGACTCATGCTAATGAATCACCACTAGATATTTTATGAAGCATGATTTATCATCACTCTTTATTCTTTTCTCATTATTAGAAAATGCTTCATAATATATTATGATACACTCTCTCTCATCTCATTATCTTATCTCATATTCTCTCTCCTCAAGCTCTCATCTTCAAACCCTAATCCTTACACCTCATGAGTTGAGATCAAAGGATTAGTTAGACTAAACAATCCATAACCATCACTCTATCTCATCCTAACTTCTTTGATTAGCAATCCAAGAAGGTTAGTTGCCTCAAGTTTAGAGGTTTAGCTTGGAGTTTTGCTCTCGGGTGGATCGTCTACTACCTAGAGAAGGCCGAGGAGAACAAGGAGATCGTAAAGACGAAGGACTAGTTTCGATAGGTATAATCCCTAAGCATAGTAGTTTAGAATAACTATATGTTTGGTTAGTTATCGTTTAGCTTCGATTCTTGCGGTTAGTCGATGTTCGTTCTTTAAACTTGATCGTTTTTGAAATTTCCGCCTCCCCACAAGTACTGGGGTGTACTACATCGACTTACAGTGGTATCAGAGCCTCGCTAAACAATAAATAACTTAATTGCAAATTTGTACGAATTTCGAAC
Organism: Agapanthus africanus; assembly: GCA_030015575.1. Taxonomy (NCBI): domain Eukaryota; kingdom Viridiplantae; phylum Streptophyta; class Magnoliopsida; order Asparagales; family Amaryllidaceae; genus Agapanthus; species Agapanthus africanus. The sequence goes on from JASDDO010000012.1 coordinate 275,606,224, forward strand.
GGAAAAACGAAGCCGGAAAACCCTAAATCTGTTCAGTTTCTGTCGAACTTAAAATGAAGTCCAAAAATTTTTCAGGTGTGCTCAGAAAGCTAGAAAGGAGTCCAGGAGAACACCCAAGAAATTCGAGCCCATGAATCGGCAACTCGGCCGCGGAAGCGCGGCGGATCGGTGGGATCCGCCGCCCTTCCGCGGCGCTTTAGCCGAGTCATGGACTCATCTTTCTTGTGTGGGTCCCCTGTGATATTTGGGGTTTTCTGGAATATTTAATATTTGCTCAGGTTACTGTTTAACAGAGCAGATTTTGGAGCAATATTGATGTTGTTTAATCGATCGAAATTGTACAGTATTTGCATATTGGATTATATCTGTGATTGTTTAATGTATTCGTAAACCTCCCCCAACTGCTAGTATGTCGGTTGGCAGGGGGTTGCACATTTCTGAAATGGTTATATCTGTTTGTGCATATAAACTGTATTGGACTGTTGTGGTGTATAGCCGGGGTTAGCAATGGGTTATTGTTTAATTCATTTGTTGTAAATGTAATTTGTTGTAATATTATTTTCGCGGGGCACTTCCAGGTTGCGGTTGTAGCCACCGTTGTATTATTTCATTTTACTGTTTTTGCTCCTAGGACTGACCCAAGGTGGGGTACACAGACTACCGGGTGGGTAGTTTGCCGTACCCGTAGGGGTCGAGGGTGGGGTAATGGCTATTCATCACAACTGTGTAATCTGTCTTTTCTTGCAGGCTCAAATGAAATACAGATTGCTTGCAAATCCAATATTGTTTATCTGTGTTCTGGAATGAATATCATTGCGTCAGACGAATGTAAAATATCTATATTTATGATAGCTATTTAGACGCCACTTATGTTTTACACCCGCGCTAGCCCAGCCCCCGCTCTGTCGTTAGTTAAGTAACCTAACGGGTGATGACGGGACCCCGTGGCGAATGCGGATGGCATAAGAGGACGTTGTATTTTCGTTGTTTTCTGCAATGATAGGTTAATGATGGGACGCATTATCTATAATACAAAGTAAAACAAACCAAAGTTTTAATCGTTGGAACAATTTAAAAGAAACCACTCGGTTATTTTTAAAACAGATATTTTTAAATGCGGAGATTTAACCACTCCTTTTAAAAGCTATCAGGTTCCTTCGGTTATATCAAGTTCACTACGTTCACGGTTTCGCCAAAACCAGTCGTAGCCCTCCGTCATTTCATTTTGGTATTCAGTAGTATTCAAGCTATGCAGTTTTGGCCAACGTCATGGCATAGTGTTTGGTAGCTGCTGGGTATTCATTTGTTGCATAGATAGATGAGTTGATTTGGGACAGTCGTATTATCATTTGGCCAACGTCAGGGATATATACGGATGGGTTCAAATTAACAAGATAATGATGGGTAGAACTTGACATGTGACTTATGACATTTTGACCAACGCCAAGGTCATAAGAGCATGGGGCAAAAATCTATATCGGGAATTTCTAAAGAAACTGAAATTTGCAAAGAGATGCATACCATTTTGAGTTTGATGAATGTTGGTAGCATTCCTACAACATTATCAGACGATGATATTTGGATCCCGATCCTACTGTGAGTATATGCTACTTATCAGGATATTCGTCACTTAACGATCAATGCTATAAACCTAGTAGGTGTCCAGAAAAGTGTCAGCGGGGTTACGCCCCCAGAGAAAAGAGGTTATTTAATTAAGGAACTTCGCGAAAGCGTTGGAAAACCTCCCTCGAAGTATCGACACCGGCCTGGCTGAACGGTTAAGAAAGTATTGTACGGTGAGAATAGTCTTGGCTAATTCTTCTTTTATGGTTTGAGGAAGGATTCGAGAAACAGTGGGAGCCATCCAGTTTAGATAAACTAAAAACCACTCTAAACTTGCAAGAGCATCATGCTAAAGAGTTTTCTTCTCTCTCTCCTAATTGCAGCGACCCTGAAAATGACTGGACTTAAGTTACTTTTAGAGAAAAATATACTGACGGGGCCAAACTATAAAGATTGGCTGCGGAATGTCAAAATGGCTTTGACCTATGACAAACTGGGGTACGTCCTCACCGCTACGGCACCTGCTGTCCCTGGTCCCAAATCCAGCAATGCGGATAAGGAAATCCGCAAAACCTGGGATTTAGATTGCGCGAGAGCCAAGTGCATCGTGCTTGCCTCGATGAACAATGAACATCAGAGGAGGCACGAGGATATGGACCTTGATGGCATATTTCTCCATACAAAGGAACTTTATGGAGAGCAATCTCATATAGCAAGATACGAGACCTCAAAGAACTTGTTTCGAGCGAGGTTGGCTGCCGGGTCATCGGTAGGTGAACATGTCCTACAGATGATCAGCTATATTGAAGAGCTCGCAGACCTTGGGACGACTTTGGATAATGAGCTCTATACAGACCTTATTCTCCAGTCCCTTCCTCACACCTACGCCCAGTTTATCCTGAACTTCAACCTTCAAAGAAAAGAAGTTGAACTTCCGGAACTCCTGAACATGTTAAGGAGTGCAGAGGGCACCTTGAAGACATCAAGGGAAACACCCGCTATGTTTGTTGGCGGTGCATCTTCTTCCGGGTCCAAGGCTAGGGCCAAAGGAAGGAAGAAGAAGGCCGCACCCAGACCTAGAGGAGGTGTTAGTAAGGTGGGAGGGAAGGGAAAGAAAAAGAAAGCAGTACCGATAGTTGGTCAGGATGAGTGCTTCCATTGTCACAGGAAAGGGCACTGGAAGAAGGATTGCAAGGCGTGGAACGCCAAGAAACAGGAACCGAAGCAAGCGGTGGCTTCGACTTCAGGTGTGTTTGTAATTGAGAATTGTTTGTCGATCAACTCTACTTCCTGGGTATTGGATACCGGATCAGGATCTCATATTTGCAATTCATTGCAGGCACTGAGAAACCGTAGAGTGCTGAAGGAAGGTGATATGATCCTCAGGGTTGCTAACGGAGCTAGCGTGGGATCTGCGTCCGTCGGGGATTATCACCTAGGATTGACGAGTGGACACATTTTGGTTTTACATAACTGTTATTTTGTACCCAGCTTAACATGTAATATCATATCAGTTTCCTTGTTATCAAATAAAGGTTATGATTTCACGTTTGTAAGAGATGTTGTCAACATCCACCTTAATCATGGTTTGATTGGGTCCGGTACTCTAAATAACGGCATATATGTTTTAAACCAACTCCAAATTTTCAACGTCCAGAACACACTAAAAAGAAAGTCTCCAGATTTGAATAAAGCTTTCTTATGGCATTGTAGACTGGGTCACATCAATGAGAGAAGGTTGACTAAGTTGCATAGAGAAGGATATTTGGACACGTTCGAATATCAAACTTATGACACTTGTCAATCTTGTCTCAAAGGAAAGATGACAAAGACTCCATTTACTGGACAAGGAGTAAGAGCGAGCGAGCTCTTAGGACTCATACACAGTGATGTATGTGGTCCAATGTCTACACATGCGAGAGGTGGTTATTCCTACTTCATTACTTTTACAGATGATTTCTCTAGGTATGGATATGTTTTCTTAATGAAACATAAATCAGAGGCCTTTGAGAAATTCCTGGAATACAAGAGTGAAGCGGAAAACCAAACCGGCAAAAGTATTAAGACACTGAGATCTGATCGAGGTGGAGAATACTTAAGTGCCGAGTTCCTAGGTTACCTAAAAGAGAAAGGAATTCTCTCTCAGCTTACTCCTCCATACACTCCACAGCACAACGGTGTATCGGAGAGACGGAATCGAACCCTATTGGATATGGTACGATCCATGATGAGTAATGCTGAGTTACCGCGATCTTTCTGGGGATATGCGCTAGAATCAGCAGCATATATTTTGAACAGAGTTCCAACCAAAACTGTGCCTACCACACCATATCAGATGTGGAGTGGGAAGAAACCCTATCTTCAGTATATAAGGATTTGGGGATGTTCAGCTTTTGTCAAAAAGCAGTTTGTGGACAAGCTCGAGGCACGATCAGTAAAATGTATGCTTGTAGGATATCCAAAGAACTCCAAGGGATATTGCTTCTATTACGCAGAGGAACAAAAGGTTTTTGTTTCTCGTAATGCCCATTTTCTAGAACAACAAGTTTTAGAAAAGGATACAAATGGGAGCGAAATAGAACTGGAAGAAATTCCAGAACCACAAGCTGCTACTGAAAGTTTGGTAGAACCAGAGGTTCAAGAAGAACATAACATTCCCGCACCCCTCCGCAGGAGTAGTAGGCCGTCTCATCCGCCTGAGAGATACTACGGTTTTCTCATAGATGGGGATAGAGAGGATTGCATCATAGATGATGATGAACCTACTGACTTCCAGCAGGCCATCCAGAGCGGCGACTCGGTACGATGGCTAGATGCAATGCGAACCGAAATGGAGTCCATGTACACCAACAAAGTATGGACTTTGGACTTTGCTCCAGATGGGGTAAAACCCATAGGATGCAAATGGATCTTCAAGAAAAAGATTGGTGTAGATGGACAGGTGGAAACCTATAAGGCTAGAGTTGTTGCAAAGGGTTTTCGTCAAAGACCTGGTTTGGACTATGACGAAACTTTTTCTCCAGTGGCTATGCTCAAATCCATTCGGGTCCTTCTTTCTATTGCTGCCTTCCACGATTATGAAATCTGGCAGATGGACGTAAAGACGGCTTTTCTGAATGGAAATTTAGAAGAGAGCGTCTATATGGATCAGCCAGAGGGTTTCAATCAGAGTGGGAGCAGCGGGAAAGTATGCAAGCTGCTTAAGTCTATTTATGGACTAAAGCAGGCATCGCAGAGTTGGAACATTTGTTTTGATGAGACAGTCAAAGAATATGACTTTATCAAAAATCCAGATGAACCGTGCATATATAGTAAAGTTGTGGCCAGAAGTGTCGTATTCCTTGTCTTGTATGTGGATGACATTCTATTGATAGGAAATGACATTCCTATGCTACAATCTGTCAAAGGATTCTTGTCACACAGGTTCTCCATGAAAGACCTGGGTGATGCCTCTTACATTCTGGGGATCCGGATCTATCGTGATAGATCCAAGAGGATGTTAGGACTTTCGCAGTCCTGGTATATCGACACTGTACTGAAAAGATTCAGTATGGAAGATTCCAAGCGCGGTAATCTACCGGCTTGTCACGGGATCACCCTCTCCAAAAAGATGTCTCCCAAGACTGATTTGGAAAGGGAACGCATGTCTATTATACCCCACGCTTCTGCGGTAGGCTCTATAATGTATGCGATGTTGTGCACCAGACCAGATGTAGCTTACGCACTGAGCGTGGTAAGCCGGTATCAGTCAGACCCAGGGGAGATGCACTGGAAAGCAGTTAAGAACATTCTCAAGTACCTGAGGAGGACTAAGGAGATGTTTTTGGTTTATGGCGGAAAAGACCTCAGGTTGGAGGCCTTTGCTGATTCCGGCTTCCAGAGTGATAAGGACGATTCCAAGTCCATGTCGGGTTATGTCTTTACCCTCAATGGAGGGGCGGTGTGCTGGAAGAGCTCCAAGCAGGACACCGTTGCTGACTCGACGATGGAAGCGGAGTATATAGCTGCTTGCGATGCCGCAAAAGAAGCAGTCTGGATGAAGAAGTTCCTAACAGAACTTCAGGTTGTTCCTACCATAGTTGATCCAATACCTTTATATTGCGACAACAACGGAGCTATAGCTTTAGCGAAGGAACCAAGGTCCCATCAGAAGTCCAGACACATCTTGAGGCGGTATCACCTGATCAGGGAGATCATTGATCGTCAGGAGATCGAGGTTCGAAGAGTTGCTTCAGAAGAGAACATTGCGGATCCATTCACGAAGGCCCTTCCTCAGATTTAGTTCGAGAGGCTGCTCGAGATCATTGGTCTACGATATGCCAGTACATGGCCCTAGTGCAAGTGGGAGATTGTTAGTGTTTATGCCCTAGAAGGCCATTACTGTATCATACTAGCTTGTATATTACTTAATGGAAGCTTGGGATATTCACATGTATATAACAGTCTTGCTAAACATGGTAGTATGCTACTTGGTTTTTCTATCTTAATATGTGAGTGTACGTATTGATAGAGCTCTTGGGATCTTGCTTGTCTACCAGCGTTGTGATGGCAGTCACACTAGTGGGGGCTGGGTAGTCTACAAGCACATCCTCATTCAGGTCCCTGGTCGTTGGATTATCGAGACAGAGCATCGATACTCCGGAGTAGACTAGTGTGTACGCTTCTCATCCCAGTTGGGGAGATGGTCTGTCCCACAGCCGTCAGTACGTCGTACTGGAGATAGTATGCAGGTGCTCGTTAGGTTACGGGTACACCGGACAGGACTCACAGGGAACTGTTGGTTGGTTTGATACCAGTCGTCAGTGAACAGTTCCCATGTGACATGAGTACAGCGTAGTCCGCAGACTTGACACTGCTACTTCGCCTCGAGTGTGTCCCACTGTTCTTAGATTGCTACCCTACCACGGCTCAAAGGAGTCGTGCAAACAGGTAGCAGTTGGGTGCAGTCCCGAGCACTTGGAGGCAGTGGCGGTTAGACAGGATTCGTCCCTCCCGGTATTGGGAGTAGATATCGTGCTGTGTCAGAGAGCCATTACGCAAAGTCCCTGGCCAGGGCAAGCGAGATTTGCTGGTAGGTTCCAGTAGTTTCTCAGGGTGTAATGGGCTTCCCTCTGACACGACTTATACCGCTATTAGGGGACTGACGCTTGCCGCCCCCCTAGGCCCGATATGCGATAGTCTTGGACGAACGGACCGGACTGTATGGAGATTGTCACACCAGACTCAGTAGGAGTTCGGATGGGTTTTCTCATCGGCCTTCTTATCGACAACTACCTGGGGACCGTTACGTACAGCTAGTGCCGCTTGCGGTCTGTGGTTAAACCCACTGCCAGCGTAGTAGTCGAGTCTCTAGAGTCCCACACAGAGAGTTTCCTACTCCAGGCGAAACGATATAGAGGTTGCATGGTTTTGCGACAAAGGGTTCGGACGCATACGTGCGTTTACGCACGTACGACTTTCGGACAGTTTTTACCAGTCGGCTTTGGTTTAAGCCAGTTACTGGTATCCGGTTATTGGATTTTTACAGTCTAAAGTTTTTCCGTATTTTTTGCGGATTGGAGGGGCGTTCTCGTAATTGTACGAGAAGCTTCTAGAAGATGTGACTAAGGAGGTTACTTTGGATAAGGTTGTGAGTCATGGTGGTGATTCATTCATTTCATTAATGCACATTTATTGCTTAATGACTCATGCTAATGAATCACCACTAGATATTTTATGAAGCATGATTTATCATCACTCTTTATTCTTTTCTCATTATTAGAAAATGCTTCATAATATATTATGATACACTCTCTCTCATCTCATTATCTTATCTCATATTCTCTCTCCTCAAGCTCTCATCTTCAAACCCTAATCTTTACACCTCATGAGTTGAGATCAAAGGATTAGTTAGACTAAACAATCCATAACCATCACTCTATCTCATCCTAACTTCTTTGATTAGCAATCCAAGAAGGTTAGTTGCCTCAAGTTTAGAGGTTTAGCTTGGAGTTTTGCTCTCGGGTGGATCGTCTACTACCTAGAGAAGGCCGAGGAGAACAAGGAGATCGTAAAGACGAAGGACTAGTTTCGATAGGTATAATCCCTAAGCATAGTAGTTTAGAATAACTATATGTTTGGTTAGTTATCGTTTAGCTTCGATTCTTGCGGTTAGTCGATGTTCGTTCTTTAAACTTGATCGTTTTTGAAATTTCCGCCTCCCCACAAGTACTGGGGTGTACTACATCGACTTACAATTCTCACCCTCTCTCTCAAAATTTACCCTTATACCCTTTTTACTCTTCTTTTGTTATCAATTAAATTTTAAAATCAAAACACATAATACCCAAAACAACATAAGAAATAACATGAAATCAAAACGTAACATGACATGGTGCGCTGGCCATGGAAAACTGTAGAAACACGGATTTGGCCTAATCGCGATTAGCAGTGCACTAATCGGGTTTTTATCTAAACTGCATATAATAAATTTTAAAAATGCCAAATCCTTTAAATATATTTTTAAATGAATAAATAATTTTAATTTCCAATTATTTCACCAATATTGGTATATATTTATACCGCTTTTCGAAAACGCCAATTTCGCAAATCGGGCAGTTTTCGGGAAATATATTATTTTAATATTAAATTCCAAAAATAATATTATATATTTTCTGAAATGTTACAATCTTACCCACTTAAAGAAATTCGGTACCCGAATTCAAATTTAAACCCCCAAAATCTAAAACATTTCAATAATCAGCTCAAATCAACGGGGCTCCGAAATCATGGAAGATGCAGAAACAACACAGCGCGTCAAGTGCGCATGAAAACGAGTACAAAACTCAAAATCGAACTCCGTCAAGCGTCACGCAAATCATCGGATTTGCACGCATATCCTCGGAGTTACAATAAAGATACGGATCTCGAAATTCATTACTGAAATCCAATATACACTAGTCAAATACTATAATACGTGTATATTACGCATCTTTGGAAAACTTTCAAGAACTAAATAAAAATCATGCAAAAATCTTTTCTAAATCGCCACGTGAATGCGTAACTCACGGCATAAGTGACGGCCGCTCATTTTAAAATAATAATATATGTCCATATATGTTTTCTTAAATACACGTTCCGTCGTTTTCAAAATATCCCAAAAGGTTTTCCTTTATAAACGTTCGTGTCGCTCACGGACACGTAGGAAATAGCGAGACTATAGCTCTTTTTCAAAAACCACTTGGTAAACTTTTAATTCATGCAAAGTACTCAGGTACTGTCCTCTGATCAGTCCTGTTCGGCTACTATATAACAGGTGCCCATCATGAAACAAACTGCTCAAAAGCAAAATCAGCCTCAAAAGGCGTATCTAACCATCACGTGCGTCTGGTGCGCACGGAAATCAAATCCAAATACATGCGCCACAACATGCACAAAAGCACAACTAAGTGCAACATGTGTGCATGAAAACATCTGTCTAGTGCAATGGGTGTGCACGACAATAATATCAAGTGCACCTAGAGTGCACGAAAATCTCAATCCAGTGTAACTAACATGCACGAATAAAAATCCCAAATCGAGTGCATCCGGTGTGCACAAAATTACATCTCATATCATGCGCCCAACATGCGCGAAAATCCAAATCAAGTGCATCCATCACGCACGAATAAAAGCTAAATCAAGTGCATCCATCATGCACGAAAGAAATCTAAATCAAGGGCATCCGACATGCACGAGTAAAAATCTCACTCAAGTGCATCCGATGCGCACAAAATCCAAAATCAAGCGCCTAATATGCGCAAAAAATCCAACCCAAGCGCGTCGGGTTCGTAAAAGCATATAGTGCAGTAGCATGCACGAAAACGAACGGCAAGTGCCAACGCGCACGAAAACACAAATCGGATAACACAAATGCTCAAAGACATAAATCGGTGCAGCACTGTACGGAGTATAAATCTACCACAACCAGTGCACAAAATACCGATCTAGCGCAACCAATGCACAAAACATAAATCCAGTGCAACAAATGAATGAAAAGAAAATCTAGTGCAACAAATGCACGAAACACAAATCCGGTGCATCCAGGGCACGAAATACAGTGCATAAATGCATAAATACAAATCTGGTGCATCAAGTGCACGAAATACAAATACGGTGTATCCAGTGCACGAAATACAAATTCAGTGCATCCAGTGCACGAAAGACAAATCCAGTGCATCCTGTGCACGAAATACCGATCAATAACTCAAATGCGTAAACAACAACACCGAGTGTACCAAGGTGTATAAAATCATAAACGTGTGCAACTGTGTGCACAAAATACATCTCAATGCACTACAAGCATATATAAGCTATACCGAGTGCAAAAATCAAATCGAGTGCGTACCACATGCACAAAAATCAAATCAACTCTATGAAATCCACGAAATCATAAACATATGCAGCCAAGGCACAAAACCGATATCAAGTGCAATAAATATGCACAAATCAAAAACCAACAAAACGGTGTATAAAAACATATCTCAAGTGCAATAACTATGCACAAAATGTAAATACCCAGTAGGTGCAGCCATGGTGCACGAAATCAATATCAGGAAACTCATCATCAAAACTCAAATCCAAGCGATATAAGAGTGATACTCAGATCACAAATGCAAATCACAACAAATGACATTGAGGTACACCTCCTACAATGTCGAAGAATAAATCGGTGCACCTAAAACCGGCAGAACAAGAACATCCTCTTGCCACTTGCTCACGGTCTGGCGTCCTCGGTCTCTGGGTCCTTATCTTCTCTGTGGATTTACCAATCTCACAATCCATTGGCTCATCGGCCCAGTCAGGTGTGCTAACGGGGACGATTCCGTCCCGGCACTTCTTTGGTCATCTCTCGGTCAATCATCACGACCACTCGTAAAGTAGCACGTCACTGGCGTCAGCCTCTGGCCCTCTGAACACTCGCAACACAACTGATCCTGGGTGCAAATCTCATTGCAGCAGTGTCCTGGAAGGAATTCTGCTCAAGGTCTCTTCCGACCTCACTTATGCCGAACTGTACGGAGGCTGGTACTCTTACATAATCTGTTCTCGTTTTCTGGATATCTGCATTCTCACCACAACATTTCCTCGGGAACTGGCCATATCCCAACGCCTCTGTATGCGTATCAGATCTCTGATCTCGACGGGGAGTAACTACAGCTCGCCAGCATCTCGCGCGAACCTCTGGTTCCACTCGTCCGTATCATCGTCCACTTTGACGTCACGTCATGCTATCCGCGCACTGCAACGGTTCTTTGCCACGGTCAATCCGAAGTATCTCACACAGACTCGAAATCATGAACTCGGTATCTTCATCACTCTGTAGAAGATATCTAGCCGAACACGTCCTCGGGAGCTCGTCCCAACCATCGGAGGAATACTCAATACTCTTCCATTCTTGATCAACTCACAACGCATCTGAGTGAGTTCCTTTATCGGAGGCTAGTCAGCTTACTGGTCTCTTATCACATGATATCCGGATGACGTTAAACGTTTCGATCGATTCGTTAAATTCCCACAATTTCCTGAAAGTTCAACACCTGAGAACAGTTTAATAATATCTGGTACATACCACAGTACCTCTGGACCAGCCGTAGAAGGGAAAACCCAAGCTTCACTGATGGCACCGCTAAACTGCCGCAAACCCTAAGGTTCAAAATGTAAGTCCACGTTACCTCTCCCGGTTCTTTCGGGCTTGTTGAAATGGTGAAAAACGTTTTTTTCGGGTCATGGTAACATGGACTACGAAAACGGATCTTGACTAAACTACACACTAGCAACTAACAAGAGAGTTATCTACTCGGTTAGGGGTTATACCTCAACTTGAACTCCTTCTCTTTGACTCTTGATGGTGGTCGGATGGTGCTTTCCTCGTTGCCTTCTCTTGTCGAACATGGATCCACCTGAGGGTTTCTTCCTTGAGCTCCTTTCTCGAACTTTGAGAAAACTAAAGTCTCATGCTTGCTAGACCATCAACCTCAGGAAGAGTAGAGAGTGGCTTAGGGTGTTTTATCTCCAAGGAGAGGTTTCTCAACTCATGAGAATGATTCTCCTTGAACTAGAGGAGGAGGAAGATGAAGAGAGGAGAGAGAATGGTTATGATAGAATGAGAATAGTTTTTACAACCATAACAATATATGTGAGTTATCAAATTAATAATATTAATCCAAAATGAAAAAGGCGATGGTTGGTTTGATAAGACCATTATCATTTCACATTTAATATTTTTGCAAAGATCAAAGAGCATCTTAGCAAAGAAATGATGATGGTCAAAGTTTCAACCATGGTCAACTAGTCAACCTTGGTCAACAAGTCAAAAAACCCAACCATGACACAATTTCATTTAAATAACATTATTAATTGATATATCACAAATTCATTAGGGTTTGGAAAAAGACAACTGTCAACTGTGCATACGCACCCGTTCCAAAACCCTAATGAAAAACCTCTTCCTCCGCCTCAATCAACTGTGCATACACACCCGCATTCGTGTTCTGAGGAACATGAATACTATGAGATAAAACTAACCCCAAAACATATACTAGGATCTGGCTTAAACCAGAGCCCGCTAGTAATGTCTGTCCGGACGCCAAACGTGCACAAGTGCGTGGATATGAACGAACCCTGTCGCAAAAGCATGCGACCTCTACTCTGTTTTTCCCAAAGGCGAATAACCCTCTGTGTGGGACTCTAAAGACTCTACACTACGCTGGCAGTGGGTTTAACCACAAACCGCAAGCGTCCCTAGCTGTACATAACGGTCCCCAGGTAGATGCCGATAAGAAGACTGACGAGGTAAACCCATCTGAACTCCTACTGAGCCTGAATGTGACAATCTCCGTACAGTCCGGTCTGTTCATCTGAGAACATCACATGGTGGGCCTAGGAGGGCGGTAAACGTCAGTGCCCTACTAGCGGTACAAGTCGTGTCAGAGTGTAGCCCAGAACACCTGAGATAACACTGGAAACCTACCAGTCTATCTCGCTTGCCCTGGCCAGGGACTTTGTGTAATGGCTCTCCTAGACACAACGCGATATCAACCCCCAATACCGGGAGAGACGAATCTTGTCTAACCGTCACTGCCTCCAAGTGCTTCGGGACTGCACCCAAAATCTACCTGTTTGCACGACTGCTTTGAGCCGTGGTAGGGTAGTAATCAAAGTACAGTGGGAACACACTCGAGGCGAAGTGACAGTGTCAAGTCAACGGACTAAGCTGTACTCATGTCACCTGGGAACTGATAACTGACGATAGGTATAATACCAACCAACAGTTCCCGACGAGTCCTGTCTAGTGTACTCGTAACCTAACGAGCATCTGCATACTATCTCAAGTACGGCGTACTGACGGCTGTGGGACAGACCGTCGCCCAACCTGGGATGCGAAGCGCATACGCTAGTCTACTCCGGAGTATCAATGCCCTGTCTCGATAGTCTTACGACTAGGTGTAAGTCTACGCTAGCGCCCCGGCAGTCTACAGACGCCAAAATGCGGAACAAAAACTTTTAAACTGGCGCTATCGTATACTTTAACCCGGATCTGCCATTATTGCTAAACTAACAAACTGTAAAGAGTGTAGAAAGGTTATACCGAACGATCCGAGTCCTTCGTTCTTTAACCATCATCCCACGCTCCGTTGCGGCTGCTCCGATCTCGTCGATCTCCGATCTCCTCGTCGAGGTGGCACCACATCACCGATTCTTTAAACGGGCTCCCGCCTCTGACTTGAGGCAACTCGATCGTCAAGTTTGCTAAAAGAGACGACCAAGAATGATGTAGAGAATGAGTAGATGACTTTGTCTCACTTCGTCCAAGTCCGTGGACGATCGGTTAATGAAGTTGCCGAGGGAATCGGGTGATGGAATGAAATGAGCTGTGAATTCCATACACCCCAAATATCTATCATAATCTTTTTTCCAATGAAAACCATCAAGTGAGAGAGAGAGGAAGGGGGTCGGCCACTTATAGGAGTGGGAGGTGACCGTAGGAGAAAAGGGGTGACCACAAGAAAGCTTCTCACTCAAAATATCAAGAACAAATATCCTTAGCTAAACAAAATGCTTTAATGATAAAGCATGAGTCACTAATACACATCATCAAGCTTTAATGCATCCAATGAAAACTCAACACCAATTAATCCTAGTCACCTCATCTAGATGCTTCTAGAACACTGACTCACCTCAACTGAAGAAAAGATAAATCCGTCTTTAACCAAATGTTAAAAGACGGCTGATAGAAAACTGGAAACTGGCAACTTCCAAAAGTGATCCTGAAACGACTTTCAGGATAACCCCTAAACTGTATAAATATACCCGCATTTGTATTACGACCGAATACAAATGCAACTGAGAAAAAGATATTATACCTACTCAATATAATACTCGGATCCGGCTTAAACCAAAGCCGACCAGTATTATCTGCCCGAAAACTGACACGTGCGTAAACGCACGTGCATTTTCCGAACCCTGCCATAAAACCATACGGCCTCTACAACGTTTCGCCCGAACTTGGAAAACTGTCTGTGGGGGACTCTAATGACTCGTCAGTAACCTGGCAGTGGGTTTAACCACAAACCGTCAGCGGCACTAGCTATGCGTAATGGCTGCCCATGGACTGACCTCAAGGGAGGCTGATGAGCGAACTCAAGGGAGGCCGATGAGTGAACTCATCCAGAAACCCTACTGAGCCTAACAGTGACAATGTATATACAGTCCGGTCCGTTCGTCAATGAGTATCGCATATCTGCCTAGGGGGCTAGTAACGTCAGACCCCCAATAGCAGTATAAGTCGTGTCGGAGTGTAGCCTAATAACACCCTGAGATACTACTGGAGTACCTACCAGTAAATCTCCTGCCACGGCCGTGGGCTTTGTGTAATGGCTCTCCTAGACACAGCACGATCTCGCCCCCAATACCGGGAGAGACGAATCCCCTGCCGATCCGCTCACGTGCCTCCATATGGCTCGGGACTGTACCCAAAAACTACCTGTTTGCACGACTCCTTTGAGCCTTGGTAGGGTAGAAATCAAAGCACAGTGGGAACTCACACGAGACAAATGACGACCTCAGGTCGATGAACTAACCTGTACACATGTCACCAGGGAACTGCTATCTGACGGTAGATATAATACTAACTAGCAGATTCCCGGCGAGTCCTGTCCGGTGTACTCATAACCCAATGAGCACCTGTATACATCTTAGGTGATCCAACTGACACCAGTGGCTTGTGAGACCGGCCACCGCCCTTCGTCGGGGTCTCGACTGTATACACTAGTCTACTCCGGAGTATCGATGCCCTGTCTCGAAACTCCCACGACTAGGGACCACAATTAAGGATATGCGTATAAACCACCCAACTCTCACGTATATGATCGCCATCATACTGTTGGTGGTAAAGCAAGATCCTAAGGGCTCTATCAAAGTGTAACATGTAATCAGTCACCTGATCATGTACACGACTGATAAAGGCAAACCAGATAGCATACAATCATCTCGAGTAAGACTGTCCTATCGGTATAGGTCCTCCGCAATCATTGCAATCACGTACCCGCGATCCAATAATTGACTATGAGGGCACTATCTCCAACAATCTCCCACTTGCACTCAAGGCTAATATTGCGATGTCGACTACTCACAGCCCGTGTGAAACCGAACATCCAACTCCTCTACTAATCAGTTTCACAAAGCCCGTTTGTAAAACTATTGTGTTCGAGAAATAGCCTCAGTGAGTGGATCCGCCTAGATGTTTCTTCCTATATCTCTCTTAATCTCAAGTTCATGGAGAAAGCCATCTCCCGAATCGAGTAATACCTGTCTTAGAATATGTCTGGATATCTGATGGGACCTTGTTCATAATTGAACTCCAAATCCAAACTTCTTAGACTGTATCGATCACTGAACCTAATCAGTATCCGGCACCATGCCACCCACATTATTCTCTTGGACCACCTGTCCATAATATTATCTCTCTTCGTCAGAGGGAAAAACTATAGCTCTGACAATCACTCTGTCAACCATGTCACCTTTGAAGCCTGGAATGATAACCGTCTCCCGAAAGAGGCTGCCGTCATCAAATCCGTAGAACATGCACTTATGTTCTAAAACCGCTTCCTTATGTTTCTCCAGGATTGGATTAATACAAACTTATTGCATCTAGTGCAAAAACAACATCTGGTGTGGTACTTGACATCTCATGATTGACTCAATTGCCTAAGCAAGTGATCTGCCAATCATGCACATCCCTCTCCCATTTAGTCTGTAAGACACCTTTAGAGAGGGTGACTCCATCACCTGCAGGTACACCACCATGCTAGGAGTCAACTATTCCAAAAAACCATTAGAATATCTTGTCAAAGTACCCACATTGGGAAACTACCCAAATCCAGATCTAAAACCATAGATCTAGAAACCAGGATGTCAAATATTATATCCATATCCTGTCTGGAGAAACAACTGTGTGACGACCACAGTACAACCGATCGTAGTATAGGAATTTTACTTCCTACTCTGTGTATGTCATCCAGATACCATGACATCACACCCTACTACCTTCTTAACAGATCCATCCCCTATTCTGATTGAAGTCAAACCCATGACTGTCATATCAAAATTAGATGATCTATCTCCGCTATAACTGCTCTAGTCTATAAATAGACATAAGCTACTTGCCCACTATGCTTCCGATGCTCCCACTGACTACGACAACCCTCCTACCGGGTCTCATATCTTGGAACAACAGTAGTGTCAAGTCTTGGTAGATAAGAACCTCCCTGTCACCGTCTCTGAGGCTACCGAAGTTCCTCTCGGGCGTCTGAGGTTACCTACCATACCTGCGGAGTGGCTATTGGAATGTCAAACCTGATTGAATATATAGGTCCTATTAAATTTTCCGTAATCGTTCGCGGTTCTGGAATCACTTCCAGTTCTACCATATTCAAATCATGCAGCTGTCTCCAGTGCATATCAACTTAATGGAAAGAGGCTAATCAGCATTACTCAACTTAGGAATCCATCCAATTATGAGTAACCTGAAAGAGAAACACGTTTCTCAAAACCATTACTATCATCTGAATACCAATCACAAGAATCTACATCTTCGATCTCTTTGAAGAATCCCGATACTTGTGATACCTTGTTCTCTACTTTATTCTTATACCCACAACTTCTCAAAACTTAGACCATGTATTTCTACGAAACACTTGTCTAAATACTAGAGAAGTTATAAGTAAACAGAACATAGTACGAGGACCTACCTCTTTGTCCTGATGGACACTGGACAACATACAATACTCTGTATAAGTCCGCTGAGTTGAACAACTCATAACCTGTGCGTTGTAGGTGGAAAACTGTACCCTGGCGATTTCCTCAAATATCACCAATTACAACGAATTCCGATATAATGAGGACGATCACCTAATTCCCAATATCTTACTCCCAATCATCATCTGTAAAACCATACAGATATGAGAATGAAACCTGGTAAATACATACCCTTGGAGTAAGTGTCTAATCGGGAAAACAGTTTTTCTTTTAACAATGCACTGAAACATGAAAATGTTTCGTAGGGGTATCCTGGTATTCATAGCAATGCCTCTTCGATAATCCAATTCATGACTTTAACCGTATATTTTATTGCCATCTCTCCAAATCCATTTATTTGTCTTTAGTCGTTACCTTCTGTGCACCATCGTTAGGCTAAATGGTTTTCTTCCTTCCCTACCGTTCGGCACCAGCCTATGGTTTGGAAGAAGACTATCCAGTAAGCATAATAGGTGTACCCTCCTAAACCAAGGAGTACTCGCAACTGAGAGAAGGTGATGATAAAAGACAATTGAATAATACCTTATTCTTTTAAAGGTGAAATAGGAGCGGCGATGAAGTACGCGGTTTTGGTCGTGAATGATATCAGTCGCAATTTACTTTGCCCTCTTTCTAATCCCTTTATTTTGTCTTTACATATTACCTTCTGCACACCCTACTTAGGCTAATTGGTTTTCTTCATTCCCTACCTTTCGGCACCAGCCTATGGTTTGGAATAAGACTATCCAATAAGCGTAATAGGTGTACTCTCCTAAACCAAGGAGCCCTCGCAACCTGAGAGAAGGTGATAATAAAAGACAACTGAATAAACCAATTCTATTTCTCCTGAACCTGGATCCATCCTCGAAGAAGTCCCTTCGAGTTCGTATATAACCATACGATGGATCTATCCAATGGAAGTGGATATCCGTAGTAATACGGGTGTTCTGAGAAATGCAAAGGGTAAAAGAAGGAGTGGTAATGACTTATGCAACTCAGACAATCCAAAAGCCAGTATTTTAAGAAGGTTTGGTCAACTTGGTCACTGAGTCATAGTCTAGGGTCGGTCAAAGGTCGCTGCCAAAGAGAGAGAGAGAAAAGAAACACTCTGCGTGCACTCTAACCTAGATCAGAATGGTCATCACTTTATCTAATCCGGAAACCTCCCACTGTCCTGTCAAATTCTCCTCCAAACCTAAAGAAGAATCAATCGGGATCACCCGAAGAGTAAACCAACTCATCAGTGGGAATCGGGATCCAACTCTCATCGCATGATAACGTGACGGAATCCACTCGCGTTATCATACTCCAGAAGGTATGAGCATGCCTGGCAAGTTTCAGTTTCTTTAGAAACTCCCGATATGATTTTTGCCCCATGCTCTTATGACCTTGGCGAAAGTCAACAAATTATAAGTCACATGTCAAGTTCTGCCCGTCATTATCTTGTTACTTTGAATCCACCCGTACATACCCTTGACGAAAGCCAACAAGGTAATACGACTGTCCCAAACCAACACATCTATCTATGCAACAAATGAATACCCCAGCAACTACCAAACACTATGCCTTGACGAAAGCCAACAAACATAGCTTGAATATTACTGACCATCCATAAGAAACGACGGAGGGCTACGGCTGGTTTTTGGCGAAAAACCTTTAACGTAATGAACTTGATCTCGTTGAAGGAACCTGATAGCTTTTTAAAATATAGTGGCGAAAACATTTTGCTAAAGAGGTCACTCCCGGTAAAGGGATCTCAGCTCTTTCCTCGTGGAATGAGGTGCAGGATATTCCACTGAATACCGCTATGCAAAGCAACATGTAATCGACTATAGTGAAGTTATTACTCTGACGCAAACTTCTGCCCAAGGGGTCAGTCCCGGTGAAGGGATATCAGCCCTTGCCCCGTTGAATGAGGTGCAGGATATTCCACTGAATACCGCTATGCAAAACAAAAGGAAACGTCTTTGCAATAACACATTTTTAAATTTGTTCCAACAACATCAAACAGGTTTGTTATCTTTTGCATTGATCAGAATCAATGCAGTCCCATCATTCAATCACACCAGAAAAGAACGAAAATAAAATGTACGTGTATGCCATCCACATTCGTCACTGGGTCCCGTCATCACCCGTTAGGTTACTTAACTAACGACAGAGCGGGGACTGGACTAGCGCGGGTGTAAAACATATACAACATCTAATAGTATATAAACCAATATACAATAATCGCTCCAGGCATGATAATATGCAACATTACAGAAAAGTAATAAGCATCACAGAACAATACAGATAATCTGGGATCCCCGGGTTTCACAGAGCCGCTGCTGAAACTCGACGTTCCCCTGTCGTGTGGATAGCCTGTGCAATGAAACCTAGACCCCTACGGGTGCGGCAAGTTACCCGCCAAAACCTGAAGCGAGGCAGCCCCCTACAACATAGTGAATGGACCACCCAGCACTCCACGGAATCCGGTAATCTTGGGCACCCCTCCTTGGGTCAACCTGTACCCCCTACGAGTGCGGCGAATAGTCTGCCAATTCTAGAGTGGGACCCCTCTGCCTCTCAAAGCCATGAGATGCGGACCCGTTGCCCCCCAGAACCCGGCTATCCGTGCACTCCGTCGCGGGGTAAAACCTAGTACAGTAATGAAAAATAGTACAACAGGTACATCGACCGCAACCTGGTCGTGCCCCAAAAGAATATTATACAACAGGAAGTGACGACAGTCCACAAGTTGGACGCTCGCCCCGCAATATCAAATGTACAAATAAACTCAAACTGTACTACCATTGCACACTGCTATCCACCACGACAAATGCGCAACATCACAGCACAAAACAGAACATCAACGCGAATGTCACGTTCGCAAACCCGTCTAAAAGAACTATAGCAATCAGACGCGGTTTACCGATCAAATGACATTCCCGGTCGGAGATATAATGTAAGCACTGTAAACTAACGTGTTTAAATTTCGATCGACCAAATATCAAAAAGTGGGCCCCACTGCTTACTGGTGAACAGTAACAAAACCTGGGCCAAAAAGATATATACCAAAAATCACAAACTCCAGAGAAGAACCCACTGACAAAATTTGGGAGCATGTGCTCACCACGTGGCCGCGGATGCGCGGCCAAACCATGGGTTTGGCCGCGTTTCCGCGGCGGCTTGGAGGAATCACGAGTCCAAATTTTGTCGTGGTTCTTAGAAAAGCCTGCACAGATTTTTAAGACATGTAGAATTAATTTTTGAGACCATTTAAAATCAACAGAAACTCTCGAGCTAGGATTTTGCAATTTTCGATTTCCGGTCGGATCGATGTTTTGAACCCGTTAGCACAAATTAGTATAGCAAAATGGTGAGGCTCTGATACCACTGTAAGTCTACGCTAGCGCCCCGGCAGTCTACAGACGCCAAAATGCGGAACAAAAACTTTTAAACTGGCGCTATCGTATACTTTAACCCGGATCTGCCATTATTGCTAAACTAACAAACTGTAAAGAGTGTAGAAAGGTTATACCGAACGATCCGAGTCCTTCGTTCTTTAACCATCATCCCACGCTCCGTTGCGTCTGCTCCGATCTCGTCGATCTCCGATCTCCTCGTCGAGGTGGCACCACATCACCGATTCTTTAAACGGGCTCCCGCCTCTGACTTGAGGCAACTCGATCGTCAAGTTTGCTAAAAGAGACGACCAAGAATGATGTAGAGAATGAGTAGATGACTTTGTCTCACTTCGTCCAAGTCCGTGGACGATCGGTTAATGAAGTTGCCGAGGGAATCAGGTGATGGAATGAAATGAACTGTGAATTCCATACACCCCAAATATCTATCATAATCTTTTTTCCAATGAAAACCATCAAGTGAGAGAGAGAGGAAGGGGGTCGGCCACTTATAGGAGTGGGAGGTGACCGTAGGAGAAAAGGGGTGACCACAAGAAAGCTTCTCACTCAAAATATCAAGAACAAATATCCTTAGCTAAACAAAATGCTTTAATGATAAAGCATGAGTCACTAATACACATCATCAAGCTTTAATGCATCCAATGAAAACTCAACACCAATTAATCCTAGTCACCTCATCTAGATGCTTCTAGAACACTGACTCACCTCAACAGAAGAAAAGATAAATCCGTCTTTAACCAAATGTTAAAAGACGGCTGATAGAAAACTGGAAACTGGCAACTTCCAAAAGTGATCCTGAAACGACTTTCAGGATAACCCCGAAACTGTATAAATATACCCGCATTTGTATTACGACCGAATACAAATGCAACTGAGACAAAGATATTATACCTACTCAATATAATACTCGGATCCGGCTTAAACCAAAGCCGACCAGTATTATCTGCCCGAAAACTGACACGTGCGTAAACGCACGTGCATTTTCCGAACCCTGCCATAAAACCATATGGCCTCTACAACGTTTCGCCCGAACTTGGGAAACCGTCTGTGGGGGACTCTAATGACTCGTCAGTACCCTGGCAGTGGGTTTAACCATAAACCGTCAGCGGCACTAGCTATGCGTAACGACTGCCCATGTACTGACCTCAAGGGAGGCTGATGAGCGAACTCAAGGGAGGCCGATGAGCGAACTCATCCAGAAACCCTACTGAGCCTAACAGTGACAACGTATATACAGTCCGGTCTGTTCGTCAATGAGTATCGCATATCTGCCTAGGGGGCTAGTAACGTCAGACCCCCAATAGCAGTATAAGTCGTGTCGGAGTGTAGCCCAATAACACCCTGAGATACTACTGGAGTACCTACCAGTAAATCTCCTGCCACGGCCGTGGGCTTTGTGTAATGGCTCTCCTAGACACAGCACGATCTTGCCCCCAATACCGGGAGAGACGAATCTCCTGCCGATCCGCTCACGTGCCTCCATATGGCTCGGGACTGTACCCAAAAACTACCTGTTTGCACGACTCCTTTGAGCCGTGGTAGGGTAGAAATCAAAGCACAGTGGGAACTCACACGAGACAAATGACGACCTCAGGTCGATGAACTAACCTGTACACATGTCACCAGGGAACTGCTATCTGACGGTAGATATAATACTAACTAGCAGATTCCCGGCGAGTCCTGTCCGGTGTACTCATAACCCAATGAGCACCTGTATACATCTTAGGTGATCCAACTGACACCAGTGGCTTGTGAGACCGGCCACCGCCCCTCGTCGGGGTCTCGACTGTATACACTAGTCTACTCCGGAGTATCGATGCCCTGTCTCGAAACTCCCACGACTAGGGACCACAATTAAGGATATGCGTATAAACCACCCAACTCTCACGTATATGATCGCCATCATACTGTTGGTGGTAAAGCAAGATCCTAAGGGCTCTATCAAAGTGTAACATGTAATCAGTCACCTGATCATATACACGACTGATAAAGGCAAACCAGATAGCATACAATCATCTCGAGTAAGACTGTCCTACCGGTATAGGTCCTCCGCAATCATTGCAATCACGTACCCGCGATCCAATAATTGACTATGAGGGCACTATCTCCAACACTAGGGACCTGCATAAGGATGTTCTTATGGATTACCCAGCCCCACGAGTGTGACTGCCATCACAACGCTGGTAATCAAGCAAAGATCCTAAGGGCTCCACTAATGTGTAAATGCGATATGCTAAAAGAAACACATGCACACATTAAAGCAGAAACAAACCAAGTAGCATACTACTATATTGAGCAAGATTATCTATACAAGGTGAATATCCCAAGCTTCCATCAAGTAATATACAAACTAGTATGATACAGTACTGGCCTCTAGGGCATATACACTAACAATCTCCCACTTGCACTAAGGCCATGTACTGGCGTATCGAAGACCTATCATCTCGATCAGCCGCTCGAACTGAGTCTGGGGTAAGGCCTTTGTGAATGGATCAGCAGTGTTATCTTCCGTAGCAACTCTCCGAACCTCGATCTCCTGGCGACCCACGATCTCCCTGATCAGGTGATATCGCCTCAAGATGTGCCTGGACTTCTGATGGGACCTGGGTTCCTTCGCTAAAGCTATAGCCCCGTTGTTGTCGCAATACAAAGGTATTGGATCAACAATGAACGGAACCACCTGAAGTTCTATCAAGAACTTCCTCATCCAGACGGCTTCTTTTGCGGCATCAGATGCAGCGATATATTCCGCTTCCATCGTCGAGTCAGCAACGGTTTCCTGTTTGGAACTTTTCCAACATACCGCCCCTCCATTGAGGGTAAAGACATAACCCGACATGGACTTGGAATCATCCTTGTCACTCTGGAAGCTGGAGTCAGCAAAGGCCTCGATCTGGAGGTCTTTTCCGCATACACCAAGAACATCTCCTTAGTCCTTCTCAGGTACTTGAGAATGTTCTTTACCGCTATCCAGTGTTTCTCCCCAGGGTTTGACTGATACCTGCTTACCACACTCAGTGCATAAGCTACATCTGGTCTGGTACACAACATCGCATACATTATAGAGCCTACCGCAGAAGCGTAGGGTATAATAGACATGCGATCCCTTTCCAAATCAGTCTTGGGAGACATCTCTTTGGAGAGGGTGATCCCGTGACAAGCCGGTAGATTACCGCGCTTGGAATCTTCCATACTGAATCTTTTCAGTATGGTGTCGATGTACCTGGACTGTGAAAGTCCTAATATCCTTTTGGATCTGTCACGATAGATCCGGATCCCCAGAATGTAAGAGGCATCACCCAGGTCTTTCATGGAGAACCTGTGTGACAAGAACCCTTTGACAGATTGTAGCATAGGAATGTCATTTCCTATCAAGAGAATGTCATCCACGTATAAAACGAGGAATACGACAGTTCGTGCTACAAATCTACTATAGATGCATGGTTCATCTGGATTTTTGATAAAGCCAAAATCTTTGACCGTCTCATCAAAACAGATGTTCCAACTCCGCGATGCCTGCTTTAGTCCATAGATGGACTTAAGCAACTTGCACACCTTTCCGCTGCTCCCACTCTGAATGAAACCCTCTGGCTGGTCCATATAGATACACTCCTCTAAATTTCCATTCAGAAAAGCGGTCTTTACGTCCATCTGCCAAATCTCATAATCATGGAAGGCCGCAATGGCAAGAAGGATCCGAATGGATTTCAGCATAGCCACTGGAGAAAAGGTTTCGTCAATAGTCCAAACCAGGTCTTTGACGAAAACCCTTTGCAACAAGTCTAGCTTTATAGGTCTCAACCTTTCCATCTACACCAATCGTCCTTTTGAAGATCCACTTGCATCCTACGGGTTTTACCCCATCTGGAGCAACGTCCAACGTCCATACTTTGTTGGTGTACATGGACTCCATTTCGGTCCGCATTGCATCCAGCCATTTTACCGAGTCAACGCTCTGAATGTCCTGCTGGAAGCTAGTCGGCTCATCACTATCAATGATGCAATCCTCTCTATCCCCGTCTATGAGAAAACCGTAGTATCTCTCGGGCGGATGAGACTGCCTACTACTCCTGCGGAGCGGCGCAGGAATGTCCTGATCTTTCGAACCCTCTGGTTCTACTAAGCTTTCAGTAATAGCTCGTGGCTCTGGAATTTCTTCCAGTTCTATTGCGCTCCCACTTATCTGGTTTTCCAAAAACCCAGTTTCCAAGAAGTGGGCATGACGAGAAACAAAAACCTTTTGTTCCTCTTCGCAATAGAAGAAATATCCCTTGGAGTTCTTTGGATATCCCACAAACTTGCACTGTACTGAGCGTGCCTCGAGTTTGTCCGCATGCTGCTTTTTGACAAAAGCTGGACATCCCCATGTCTTAATGTGCTTAAGATAGGGTTTCTTTCCACACCACATCTGATATGGTGTAGTAGGAACAGTCTTAGTTGGAACTCGGTTCAAAAGGTATGCAGCTGAGTCTAGTGCATATCCCCAGAATGATCGCGGTAACTCAGCGTTACTCATCATGGAACGTACCATATCTAATAGGGTCCAGTTCCGTCTTTCCGATACACCGTTATGTTGCGGAGTGTATGGAGGAGTAAGCTGATAGAGAATTCCATTCTCTTTTAAGTAATCCAGGAACTTGGCACTTAAGTATTCACCACCTCGATCAGATCTTAGTGTCTTGATACTTTTGCCTGTTTGATTTTCCACTTCATTCTTATATTCCTGGAATTTTCCAAAGGCTTCGGATTTATGTTTCATTAAGAAGACATAACCGTACCTTGAAAAGTCATTCGTAAAAGTAATGAAGTAAGAATAACCGCTTCGCGCATGTGTAGACATTGGACCGCACACGTCGCTGTGTATGAGTCCCAAGAGCTCGCTCGCTCTTACTCCGTGTCCAGTGAACGAAGTCTTTGTCATCTTTCCTTTGAGACAGGATTAACAAGTTGCATATGATTGATATTCGAACGGATCCAAATATCCTTCTGTATTTAACTTCGTCAACCTTCTCTCATTGATGTGACCCAGTCTACAATGCCATAAGAAAGCCTGATTTATTTCCGGAGACTTTCTTTTGTGTGTATTCTGGACATTGAAAATCCGTGGTTGGTTTAATACGTATATTCCATTGTTTAATGTACCTGACCCAATCAGAACTTGATTAAGGTGAATGTTTACAACATTACTTACAAACGCAAATTCATAACCTTCTTTAGAAACTAAAGATACAGAAATGATATTACAAGTTGCATTGGGTACAAAATAAAAATTATGTAAAACCAAAACGTGTCCATCTGACAACCCCAGGTGATAGTCCCCCACGGACTCAGCATCCATGCCAGCTCCGTTTGCAACTCTGAGGGTCATATCACCTGCCTTCAAAACCTTACGGTTTCTCAACGCCTGCAAAGAATTACAGATATGAGATCCTGATCCGGTATTCAATACCCAGGAAGTAGAGTTTATTGATAGACAGTTTTCAATAACATACACACCTGAAGCTGAAGCCGCAACACGCTTCAGATCCTGTGTTCTGGCCTTCCAAGCCCTGCAATCTTTCTTCCAGTGTCCACTCTTGTGACAGTAAAAGCATTCTTCCTTTCCCACAAGCTTTCCCACTTCCTTTGTTGCTTTTGCCTTTCCCTTCGTATCCACCTTACTAACACCGCCCCTTGGTTTGGCGGGGGTTTTCTTCTTCTTTCCCTTGGCTTTCGCCTTGGACCTAGAAGAGGAAGATCCTCCTACAAACAAAGTGGATGTTTCCCTACCTTTCTGTAGGATGCCCTCTGCACTCCTCAGCATGTTGAGGAGTTCTGAAAGTTTAACTTCCTTTTCCTGTAAGTTGAAGTTCAGGATGAACTGGGCGAAAGTGGAAGGAAGGGACTGGAGAATCAAGTCCGTATAGAGCTCATTCTCCAACGTGGTCCCAAGGTCCGCGAGCTCCTCAATGAAGCCAATCATCTTAAGCACGTGTTCCGCTACCGGTGATCCGATGGCCAATCTCGTCGAAAACAGCTTTTTCGAGACTTCGTATCTGGCGATACGGGATTGCTCTCCATACAGTTCTTATGTATGAAGAAATATGGATTCAAGGTCCATATTCTCGTGCCTCCTCTGGTGTTCATTGTCCATAGGGGCAAGCACGAGGCACTTGGCCTTCGCGCAATCAATCTCCCAAGTCTTACGGATTTCCTTATCCGCGACGCTGGAGGTGGGACCTGGGGCAGGGGGAGCTTTGGTGGTAAGGAGATACCCCAACTTGTCGTAAGTGATTGACATTTTGACATTCCTGAGCCAATCTTTGTAGTTTGGCCCTGTCAGTATATTTTTATCTAGTAGTAACTTAAGTCCAGTCAAGTTGTTTGGTCGCTGCAATTAGGAGAGAGAGAAGAAACACTTTAGCATGATGCTCTTGCAAGTTTAGAGTGGTTTTTAATTTGTCTAAACAGGATGGCTCCCACTGTCTCTCGGATCCCTCCTCAAACCAAAAAGGAAGAATTAGTCAGGATCAATCTCACTGTATAATACTTGCTTAACCGTTCAGCCAGGCTAGTGTTGGTACTTCGAGGGAGGTTTTCCAACGCTTTCGCGAAGTTCCTTAATTAAATAACCTCTTTTCCCTGGGGGCGCAGCCCCGCTAACACCTTTCTAGACACCTACTAGGTTTATAGCATTGATCGTTAAGCGAGAATTTTCCCGAGGAGTTGCATATACTCACAGTAGGATCGGGATCTAAATATCATTGCGTGACAAAACTGAAGGAATCCTACCAGAATCATCACACTCCAAATGGTATGCAGCGCTAGCAAGTTTCAGTTCTTTTGAAACTCCCGATGTGGATTTTTGCCCCATGCTCTTATGACGTTGACTTTGGCCAACAAATCATAAGTCACATGTCAAGTTCTACCCGTCATTCTCCAGGTTAATTTGAACCCACCCGCACCTACCCTTAACTTTGGCCAACAAGGCAGTACGACTGTCCCAAACCAACACATCTATCTATGCTTCACATGAATACCCAATAGCTACCAATCACTATGCCTTGACTTTGGCCAACAAACATAGCTTGAATACTATTGACCATCCATGTGAAATGACGGAGGGCTACGAATGGTCTTGGCGAAACCGTGAACGTAGTGAACTTGATATAATCGATGGAACGAGATAGCTTTTAAAAGGAGTGGTTTAAGCTCCGCGTTTAAAAGTTATTTTGAAAAGAAACCGAGTGGTTTTTGAAAGTGTTCCAACGACTTTTACTTTGGTTTATTTTTCTTGCATTAATTTTAATGCGTCCCATCAATTAATCCTACCATTGCAGAAAACAACGAAAATATGACGTACGCTTATGCCATCCGCATTCGCCACGGGGTCCCGTCATCACCCGTTAGGTTACTTAACTAACGACAGAGCGGGGGCTGGACTAGCGCGGATGCAAAACATAAGCAACACCTAAATAGATATCATATAGATATATATAAACATTCGTCACATGCAATGATAGCCATTCCAGATCACAGATGAATACATTGGATATACTAGGAATCCATAATTCGTACGAGCCTGTAACGAAGAGCGGATTACACGGTCGCGATGAATAGCCAATACCCCACCCTAGACCCCTACGGGTGCGAAAAACTACTCGCCAAGTATCCGAAGTGAAGCAACCTCCCTCAACGACGTGAGTAGGCCACTCGGCACTTCGAGGTACCCGGTAGTTTGTGCACCCCACCTTGGGTCTATCCTAGGAGCAAAAACAGTAAAAAGAAATTATACAATGACGGCTACAACCCCGACCCGGTTGTGCGGCCATACAAATAATATTACATCAAATTACATATTACAAGAATTGAAAGACAAAGAAAACTCTCATCTCACAATCCCGGCTATTCATCCGCGACAATCCAACGAATTCATATGCACAATCCATCAACATTACAGATCACAGATATGTATAACCCCCACTAATCGACGTATAGCGATTAGCAGACGTTCAATACATATATAACAATACAGATATAACCCATTAGCCAAAGTCTACAGAAAATCGACCAAAATACGGATTTGTAACCACCCCAAAAACAAACTTGTTCTCTGGAAATTCTGGGCAGAAACAAACCATCTCAAAAATCACAAAATACCACCAGAAACAAACTGCAGGAGAAACGATCCACGGCCGAGTCAACTCGGCCGCGGAACCGCGGTGAGTTGGTCAGTTCGCTGGATCGTTTTTCTTGCCTGTTCATTAAAAAGCCTGAGCCAATTTTTAAGACATGATTTATTATTTTTTGGAGCAGAAATAAAAATCGGCAGAAACTAGGATTTTCCGGGGTGTTTCGCGGTTTTTTGTCCGGTCGAAATTCTAGATACTTTGCTAACATGCTAGGGTGTGTTTAGTTAGGCTCTGATACCACTGTAAGTCCACGTTACCTCTCCCGGTTCTTTCGGGCTTGCGGAAATGGTGAAAAACATTTTTTTCGGGTCATGGTAACATGGACTATGAAAACGGATCTTGGCTAAACTACACACTAGCAACTAACAAGAGAGTTATCTACTCGGTTAGGGGTTATACCTCAACTTGAACTCCTTCTCTTTGACTCTTGATGGTGGTCGGATGGTGCTTTCCTCGTTGCCTTCTCTTGTCGAAGATGGATCCACCTGAGGGTTTCTTCCTTGAGCTCCTTTCTCGAACTTTGAGAAAACTAAAGTCTCCGGCTTGCTAGACCATCAACCTCAGGAAGAGTAGAGAGTGGCTTAGGGTGTTTTATCTCCAAGGAGAGGTTTCTCAACTCATGAGAATGATTCTCCTTGAACTAGAGGAGGAGGAAGATGAAGAGATGAGAGAGAATGGTTATGATAGAATGAGAATAGTTTTTACAACCATAACAATATATGTGAATTATCAAATTAATAATATTAATCCAAAATGAAAAAGGTGATGGTTGGTTTGATAAGACCATTATCATTTCACATTAAATGTTTTTGCAAAGATCAAAGAGCATCTTAGCAAAGAAATGATAATGGTCAAAATTTCAACCATGGTCAACTAGTCAACCTTGGTCAACAAGTCAACAAACCCAACCATGACACAATTTCATTTAAATAACATTATTAATTGATATATCACAAATTCATTAGGGTTTGGAAAAAGACGACTGTCAACTGTGCATACGCACCCGTTCCAAAACCCTAATGAAAAACCTCTTCCTCCGCCTCAATCAACTGTGCATACACACCCGCATTTGTGTTCCGAGGAACATGAATACTATGAGATAAAACTAACCCCAAAACATATACTAGGATCTGGCTCAAACTAGAGCCCGCTAGTAATGTCTATCCGGACGCCAAACGTGCACAACTGCGCGGATGTGAACGAACCCTGTCGCAAAACCATGCGACCTCTACTCTGTTTTGCCCTAAGGCGAATAACCCTCTGTGTGGGACTCTAAAGACTCGACACTATGCTGGCAGTGGGTTTAACCACAGACCGCAAGCGGCACTAGCTGTACATAACGGTCCCCAGGTAGATGCCGATAAGAAGACTGACGAGGTAAACCCATCTGAACTCGTACTGAGCCTGAATGTGACAATCTCCGTACAGTCCGGTCTGTTCGTCTGAGAACATCGCATGGCGGGCCTAGGGGGGCGGTAAACGTCAGTCCCCTACTAGCGATACAAGTCATGTCGGAGTGTAGCTCAGAACACCTGAGATAACACTGGAAACCTACCGGTCTATCTCGCTTGCCCTGTCCAGGGACTTTGTGTAATGGCTCTCCTAGACACAGCGCGATATCAACCCCCAATACCGGGAGAGACGAATCCTGTCTAACCGTCACTGCCTCCAAGTGCTTCGGGACTGCACCCAAAATCTACCTGTTTGCACGACTCCTTTGAGCCGTGGTAGGGTAGTAATCAAAGTACAGTGGAAACACACTCGAGGCGAAGTGACAGTGTCAAGTCAACGGACTAAGCTGTAGTCATGTCACATGGGAACTGATAACTGATGATAGGTATAGTACCAACCAACTGTTCCCGATGAGTCCTGTCCAGTGTACTCGTAACCTAAAGAGCACCCGCATACTATCTCAAGTACGGCGTACTGACGGCTGTGGGACAGACCGTCTCCTAAGCTGGGATGAGAAGCGCATACGCTAGTCTACTCCGGAGTATCGATGCCCTGTCTCGATAGTCCTACGACTAGGGACCTGCATATGGATGTGCTTATGGATTACCCAGCCCCCACGAGTGTGACTGCCATCACAACGCTGGTAATCAAGCAAAGATCCTAAGGGCTCCACTAATGTGTAAAGGTGATATGCTAAAAGAAACACATGCACACATTAAAGCAGAAACAAACCAAGTAGCATACTACTATATTGAGCATGATTGTCTATACAAGGTGAATATCCCAAGCTTCCATCAAGTAATTTACAAACTAGTATGATACAGTAATGGCCTCTAGGGCATATACACTAACACAAAAGCGGTTCCATAGTCATCATGTCGAGTTAGGGTTTCATTCTTCTAGAGGGTCCACAGAATTACCTGCATGTTCTTCCGAATACTTAAACTTGGAAAAATGGGTTTCTGACATTCGTTCGAACTTTCTAAATTCTCCTATACAACATGTGAATATCCTTTGTCGCATGCTACATAATGCCTCAATCTTCCAGGAAAGACGATGTATCAACGGTCATCGTTGGATCGGTCTGCTCTAGATCTGAGTAAGACTCTCCACACTGGAAATCTTCAACTTAACTGGGCCTGCGTCGACGCATCAATCTGACGAATCACCTTCGTCTCTCAAATCGGGGTAGACTAGCTATCATCTCTCGCATTTCTGCCTGGAAGCTCCGGCGATCTCAGCTCGTAAGCTCTGGAAGCGACATCCAATCAATCTCAGCAACAGCTGGGTCATCTGTCTGCACGGTAGGCGACATCACAATCTCTGAGGTATGGTGTACATCAACAGTCCTCTCATAATTGGCAGCCTCTATCAATGGCCCGATCATCCGGTACAAAACTAAACACTCGCCTCATCCGAGTGGTCACAACATAAATACTAACTCGAGATGTTCCCGTGTCACCAGAAAACACGATGGTCAGTCCTCGTACCAGATGAGCTCGCCCTGACCGCAACACTAGAAGCAGCTCAATCTGCGCTCAAACCATGGTGACAGGAACTTCAATCGAGTATCGAAGAAAGAAGATCAACGACATGAAAGGAAACGACAGATCCAGAATGGATACATGATTCTTAGAAGAAACAGCATCAATGAAAGTATGATCATGGAAACGAACAGAATCAAGGATCTCAAAATATGTACATCCTAAGGTTTCTTAAGTGGAGTATCGTATCGTAAATATGCCGCGTAACATACGTACGGTACGTCACTCTACTCAAGCTACCTACTCCATCAAATCAGGTTCAGTCTATGAAACGAAAGTTCGGGTCTAATACCCCCCGTTCAAGTCTAAGTTCCGTAATGTCAAGCCTAGGTTCCGAAATACATACCCGCCCTAGACTCCGCATAGTCAAACATAGACTCGAACCAAGGTTAAACCCAACGCTCTGATACCAACTTTGTCACGACCCGAAATATTAGCTCATGACCAGCACTTGAATCACGAAACGTCTAAAGGCGTAACGGAATTCAAGTAAGCTGAAACTCAGAAATCTAAACCTTTTAAAGAAAATAAAAGAGGTGAAGTTTTGAAATAAAGGTGTAATGAAATCAAGTTTTCTTAAATGCATGGAAAAGGAACATGAATAATGCAAGTGAAATTTAGTAGTTTGAAAACATGTTTCGTCTTTTAAAAATTTGGGCAGCACCTCCTTTGTATTTTTTAATCCAAAACCACAATACAAGATGATAATAAAGGCAACCCCAAGCGGGAGCTAGCTCTTCGCCAACCGGCGGATCACAACCACGCAAGATAGTATAAATATAAGTATACGACGCCCAACGGCGAAGTCCACCACAAAAGATAAAGAAATAAGCAAGACATAAACCCAAGGGCGAACGTACAACCCATCGCTCAAATCTCGCAACTACACGTCCTGCTAAGTCTCATTTCTTATACAAAACTAGTTTGATTTGATGGAGTTGACTAGATACAATATTAATTATAAATACAAGAGGGGGGTACGATACAAATGCCCCACCTACCAAAGCAAACTACCCGAATGCAACTGTGTTCCAGCGAAGCTGCTACTGATCCATGCGGTCAACCTGCAAGAGCTGTGGCACAACGGGGGTGAGTTGCCAACTCGTGAATAGAAAAAAATCTACAAGTAGAAATCTAATAAACAACGACTCCTAGGTCAACTATATCATAAAGGTAATACTATGATATCTAGGGTGACCGGGTCATCAGATGTGCCAACAATGTAATCAATACCTATATGTATGCGGATATAATCCAACAATATAAGTGTTGGGGTAAAAATTTGCACCCCGGTTGACCGAGTCAAAGTCGAGGTCAACCCCCAAGCTAGGTGGGCCCAAGCCCAGGTCAAGCGGGCCCATGCCCAAGTCGAGCCCGCGGCCAGCCTCCCCATGAAAAAACTCTGCGTGGCTCCCGATATATCCAAAACCCCCTTTCAAAACACAACACACGTACACTGCACATTGAGTTCGCATGACCTGTTTAACCCGTCAATCGGAGGTTCCCTCGCTCTAAAGGCGAGGGGGTAATTAACGGCAGCTTAGTCCGCGGCTGCCGGAGATTCGGATCCCCACAATCATTAAACCCCGGCCTACCCTAGGCAGGGGGAATCTATAGTACGCTTGACAAGCGCGCGCGTATTCCCATCTCAATCGGGTGACGAAAAACACCCTACAATAAGCAATGTCTGTATGCATGTGGATCTCGTCCAACCATATAATCAATGTATGTATGCATGTAAGTATGAGGATATAAATCAACGGTTTCCCTCACGACACATCAAAATCATGGAACCTTGGTGTCCAACATCGAAACTAGAAAACATTATGAAACCCGTGTCCGGCATCGACACGTAAATCCTCATATCTCGGGCTCCGTCAGTCCGGATCGGCCCATGTCATCTCTCGACTTCGGTCGGTATCCTCCGGATATCTGCCGAGCCCAATTACTATCACCGGTAGGTAGTGGTCCCTCTGCCAGGCTCATCGTCATCCACACGAAATCTCTCTCTCTCCCTGGGGTACCATACCGGGTCCACCATGAACCCGCAAACGGATCATCCACCTCCTCGAATCGGGATTCACATGTCATACGTCTCAGAACCGAGAAAACGCATGGTGGACGCACTGAAATATCATATCAAGAGAAACCCGGTTTTTTAAAACAGTACATGCTTTCTTTTGAAATAGCCACGGTTCTCAAATCCAGAAATCTCATGAAAACATCATATCTCAATGCGTAAAAGCGTAAAGCATGATGTATGCGACATATAACAGAAATGTAAGCATATCCATATATCATGCAACATAGAACAGTAATATGCATATATCGAGAGAAAACCACTCTTTTAAATGAATCCAGTTTTAAAATATATCATGTGGTTCCCAAAACTCCAAAATCGAATGCAATATCGTATAGGGGTGCATATGTGTATGTACGCAAGTGTGGGTGTACAATATGTATGTACGCAAGTGTGGGTGTACAATATGTATGTACGCAAGTATGGGTGTACAATATGTATGTACGCGAATATGGGGGTACAATATGTATGTACGCAAGTATATCATGTAAGGTGTCATATCCTGATGCAGCAGTTTTACTGTGTAGTGACATGGCAATTACCGATGATCAAGTGTGTGAGCCGACAAATCTGTGTATGTGTAACATACGCATCATCGATAATGGTGCAGGTGTACTAGCATAGGTATAAGCAATGCAATGAGAATAATATGAATGCAGCATAAGGTAAATCATATGCAAATGCTGACGGGTATACGTATCTAACATGACCGAGTCGGTGAATCTATCAATCGGCATCTAGCCACACAACATCACGTACGGTATAATCCCTCGTACGACATCCTCTAGTCAAGGGTATGGATCAAACCTTAAGTCAAACTCATCACGTACGGTATAATCCATCGTACGATATCCTCTAGTCAAGGGTATGGATCAAACCTCAAGTCAAACTCATCACGTACGGAAAATCATCGTACGACGGCATTAAGCTATCAGGGATCCTATCAACCTATGCGACAAGGAGGGGTACGGACCTAATGTCTCGTACGACATATTACACATGATTCACGACATTCTATATATATCTATATACCTATGTCCCAGGTCACATCCATAACAATCTCGTATCAGGGGACCGGCAAGGTATCAATCATCTCAATCGACTCGCATCCGTATACTAACATATCATCATATCACATATCAAATCGTATTCTCTTTTCATCATAATTATATCTCACATAAAGTCAAGTTTACATATACCTTCTACCTTTACTATAAGCATAAGTATCTAATCTAACATACACACTCGAACCATACAAACAGTTTTTAAAAGGTGCGGATCGTAGTTTTGAAAGTAGGGGTTACGGTGTTTTTAAAGAAAAGATATCATTTGAAAATACGTAACGTCCCTCAAGGTATCTATTTAAAAGATGCATACGATTCTTTAGTTTGGAAATAGGTATGGTTCGGATGACACATCTACGTCGACTATCTAGTCTTATAGTATCCTAAACGGCAATATCATCAAATATCATCCTCAAATCCCGTCATCACATACTAGTCGTATCATATCACTTCTAACTATCCTTAGTTTCTAATATGGTTTCTCTAACTACGTTCTTACTCTATCTATAGTTTTCTATTAAAGGTTTCATTAACCATAATCTATATATAAATCGGTTTCCATCAAAGTGTGTGTGGGTGCTATACGCCATCCACCCGACTTACCCCGTAGATATAGATCTACTCACCTGATCTTTGCCTGCCGAAGTCAATGACGTCACGCTCATCCTCGTCGTCTCGAAGTCCACATGGGGGTACCTACAATTTCCAATGCGTCATATAGTATCATGAATCGAACATGAAAACCAAAGCTTCATGCGAATCGCTTATAGGTTAGAACCTATAGCCTACGCCTGCAAAACCACTAAACAACCCCCGTCGCTGACGTAAAAACATAAGATGACGGAACACATTATCAAATACCAAATCTTAAATTAAAACGAAGTCGCAAAACAATGCAGCAACTCAAGAAAATGGTCCCAGATTTTACCCAAGGTGAAATTGGCCAATTTTGCACACATGAGGGGTCTAATTTACTGAAGATAGAGCCATGGACCAAACACGGATCAATTTGGTTGTACCCAGGCCGTAAATTGTCGCCCAAATCATTAAATTTGCGGCCAAGATGAATGGGCTGGGGCTCATATTTCAGAGGGTGATTCATGGTTGCCTGCACGTCTCATGGTTAAGGGAACTTCTTTTATAAAGGCCTCGGGTCATTCCAGATTCCTATAAACCATCACTAATTCCGCAAAAACCTGTTATCGATGAATCTAAAGTTCGTATTTTAGGGTTTGGTCACTGGTCTAGGTCAAGAATCGACCTCTAGGGTCTTGTAAACAGCCACTAGGCATCACCCAATCCACACAACACTCAAACCCTTCACTAGAAATTTTCTAACATCACTAATCAATACCCATTTAACTCTAAACTACTATGGGGTGTTATTGGACTTCAAATTAAACTAGATGGAAGAATTCATACCTCATTTGGGCAACCCAAGAAAAACCCTAGTTGTCCCAAGTCTTTAAAATCAAACATTGATGGGTCCAAAGTGTAGAGGGTGAAGAGGGGATCAATTTTAATGAAAGGGGTTTAGGGTTTTAATGAAGCTTTTTAGATGATCTCTAGGGGTGAAGGTGGAGGGAAGCTTGAGGAAGGAGGAGATGCAAAGAAAAAATGGGGAAGGAATTGTGGCTGCCCCTCTCTCTCTTCTCTTATTCTCACCCTCTCTCTCAAAATTTACCCTTATACCCTTTTTACTCTTCTTTTGTTATCAATTAAATTTTAAAATCAAAACACATAATACCCAAAACAACATAAGAAATAAAATGAAATCAAAATGTAACATGACATGGTGTGCTAGCCATGGAAAACTGTAGAAACACGGATTTGGCCTAATCGCGATTAGCAGTGCACTAATCGGGTTTTTATCTAAACTGCATATAATAAATTTTAAAAAT
This sequence comes from Agapanthus africanus, assembly GCA_030015575.1. Lineage (NCBI taxonomy): Eukaryota > Viridiplantae > Streptophyta > Magnoliopsida > Asparagales > Amaryllidaceae > Agapanthus > Agapanthus africanus. The sequence continues at coordinate 275,642,718 of JASDDO010000012.1, forward strand.
GCCAAATCCTTTAAATATATTTTTAAATGAATAAATCATTTTAATTTCCAATTATTTCACCAATATTGGTATATATTTATACCGCTTTTCGAAAACGCCAATTTCGTAAATCAGGCAGTTTTCGGGAAATATATTATTTTAATATTAAATTCCAAAAATAATATTTTATATTTTATGAAATGTTTCAATACACACACACACATATCTCACGTCACATCCGTATCAATCTCATATCATGTCTTGGCAACAGTATCTATATTCACATATCGCCTCGCATTCGCATTTTGACATGTTAAGCCAAGTCATCTTATTTCATCATATTCTCTTTTCATCACATCAATATCTCACATCAAGTAATCTTATTTTACCGATCTCATAACACATCTATCTCAATCATATCTTATTCATCGATCTCATGTCATATCCTTATAGACCCCGTCTCATATCTTGGTATATGTATTCAATCATTCATATCATCTCTAACTAAAATTTTGATCATATCTATAGTTTCCTAGTATAGGTTCCTCCGACTATGTTCTATATATTGGTCTCCATTTTATAATTGCGGGGGTGCTGTTCAGTTGATAAAACTGCACATTTGTTATTACATTTTCCCTACCATTTCCATATTTAAAAAGGTCTTTATTATAATATATCATACATATGAGGGTTTATTTGTAAAAATACTATTTTCCATGTGTTGATATATTATAATTAGCATTTGGTAGGAAAAATGTATGCAAATAATATCATTGACCAAATCCTAGTAGAACAAAGTCTACTAAATATTATTTAAGTTGTTGTGCAGAATTTTTCCAAGTTGTGCAGAATTTTTCAAGAAATCAAGTTGTTAAAGAAAACTTGCCTAATTAAGAAAGCAAAACTTGGAGATCAAGTCTGGCAGCAACTACGAGAAGATTTAAAAGATTCAAAGATTCCAGAGAACACCAAATGTCACAAAGACAGAGCCCCAAGAAAATGATGAACGACCGAGATCATATGGCCGCGGATCCGCTGCCATACCCCCTTGGGCCGCGGATCCGCGGCAAGATAGAAGATTTAGATGCTGCATTTTTTTGGGGAGAATCTTTACTGTTATCTTCCATATTTGGAAGCATGGGTTCTGGCTTTGAGACTATAAATAAAGACCGAGAGCTTCTTGGAAAAATCATCAAGCCGACGAGATCACGAAGTCCCAGACGGCTCATGCATCCAGGCTGATCATCAACTGTTCGTCTACCTCCTTAGAAGAGATCGAGAAGTAACTAGAAATTGTAATCATTTTCTAAGGATTCAAGTGTAATGAATATTGTTGATTAATAAAGGTAGCTTTCTTTTTCTTATTCTATTTCTTCGTAGTTTAATTATGCAATTTCTTTCCATCTCTTTTTCTCCCAACATGCGCGAGTAATTCTCCGCTTGTTAGGGTTCGTAGGATTAGGGTAGGCTAATGGATGATGAACATCCCTAAACCCTTTTTAAGTCCTATAAAGTTTATGAACTTTATCAAAAGAATCATTAACATCCGAATCGGATGCGCTAACAATTCTTTGTTAGTTCCGACCGCGATTAGAGATTAGATTAATGATTGTTTTGTTAAAGGCTAGATATGAACGGAGTTCCGTGTCGAGATAAGGGTTAAGAGTGGGATTCCTTTTCCCTCCAGAAACCCTAATCTACACGCATCACCGTCGTTCTAGTTTTAAATCTATTAAAGGATAAAAAGGGTAACTTTTAATTAATCGTCCATGACTACTAAATCCTAACGAACCCTACAAGCCCCCTTATTATATTATCTACATCCCTAAAATAATCTAGATCTATATTTTTGCATTCTTGCTTAACGTAGATCTAGAAACCATTCTTCAAAATTCTTTATCCCTCCTCTCTTTCTCAACACATCTAAAGTAAGAATAAAAGGTTCCACGTTTCCCAGAGGACGACCCGTACTCACCTCGGTCTAGCTACATGCTACACCGTTCTGATTGCGGTTAATTACTACAAACACACTATTTCGAACCAATCAAATGGCGCCGTTGCCGGGGATACGTGCGTAATTTTTTATTCTTATTATTTGTGTTGAATTCTTAGACGATTCATATCATTATTAAAACAAAACTGCAAATTGCATATTTAACGATTTGTGTGTGAATTTTGCAAGGAGATCTGGAGTCACAGAATTGAGGAAAACACAGAGACATTCATCAAGATCCAGAGGAGTGCAGGAGGCCACATAGCAAAAATCAACACCTGATCCCTCTTCACTGCGGCTGATCCCCGGCCGGAACTGCACATCGGCGGCGGAAGCGCGGTAGGGTAGGTGATCTAAGGCTTCAGTCTTCTCTGGTAAGATTCTAACCTCTTCCTCTCTCCTCTCAAATCCAATAAAATCTATTTTCTGCAGGATTCTTTGCAAAATAGCGCCGCTCAAAAATATTTTTGCAAAAGTTTTGTGATTGGTTTTGTTTTGCATATTTTAATACGGATTTTAAGGGGTAAAGACCAAATCAAGATTAGGTGGGGATTTCATCACCCTTCTTAAGCCCCACAAATCACAAACCGAGCATCTAGATTAACCCTTCATTAATTTAAAAAATATCTAGACCAGACTCTAAGGACTGTCGCGCTCAATAAGGACAGAGGAAGGTCGTGGGTAATCTATCGTTTATCCGCATTATTTTTGTAGTGCCTAGGCAAGTGTGTCAAAGGCTAGTGGTTATTAATTAGGCCCACTACTGTGGTTCCTTCCCACTTACCTGGCACTTACCTGGCTAGAAGGGTAGTACAGAGGCGGTAGAGGATTGATCCTGCGGCTTGTCCTTTGGAAGTCTAGGAGCGGTCTAGAAACTGGACTTAGGTGACCTTAGTTCTAGGGTTGCTTGTGCATTTTAGAGTGATTTGTCTTGAGTCCCACTTTTTTCAAAACAAGCCAATTTTAAATCACACACACGCTGCCACTTGCACTAAACCCGCTTAGTGCATGCTCGGCTGGACACGGGATCCTAGTGCCCGTCTTGTCCGTGTTCCTGCCATAGACACCAAAGTCGGTACTTCTTCATCTTCTTTTCCCCCACCACACACCACTACCGAGATGGACGGCACTCCATCAGAATATAACACCACGCTGCCACCGCCCGTAGGTGCGCAGAATCCACCGCGCATCTCTCTCCAAGAGAGATGCTATCCTATCCGTGGTCCTCTTCCCACTTGTCTATCTCTTCCACCAGCTAACGGGGATAATTTCGAAATTAAACCCCACTACATCAATCTGCTGCCCAAATTTCACGGGCTTGAGTCGGAAGACGCGTACGTTTTCATCACCAAATTCGAAAACGTATGCGCAATGATGGGTACTTCACAGTTGACTGTCGATGCTATGCGCTTGCGTCTTCTCCCATTCACACTGTACGACTTGGCAGAAAAATGGCTTTATAATACTGCCGCACACTCTATCACTAATTGGGATGAATTCGTCATAGCATTTCTTAAGAAGTTTTACCCAAACCGTAAGACTGGCCATATTAGGAGCGAGATCAACCAGTTCACCCAGCTTCCCAATGAACCATTTTGGAAGTGCTTTGAACGTTTTAAGGATCTGCTTGTCCAATGTCCTCATCATGGAATACAAAGATGGGATTTATGTCGAATTATCTATGAGGGCATTAATCCAGCGACAAAGCAGATGCTTGAAACAATGTGTCAATGCAATTTCATGTCTAAAGATGACGGTGAAGCATGGAAATATCTGGAAGATCTCGCAGAAAACACTTTGCAATGGGAAAGAATAAGACCACCTTCAACTAAGGGAGGTATTCACCAGCTCGATGTTTCTATCGCAGTAAAAGCCAAAATGGCAGCGATACAGAAGAAACTCGATGCTATTGAGAACAAATTCTCATCATTCTCCCTAAATCAGGTCACGCTTCCTAAGACCGTCTGTGGTTGCTGTTCGGATCCTTCACACTTAACGGAAGAATGTCCTATGAATGCATCGTTTCAAACTAATGCTTCTTTTCAGCAGCGACTTAGAAACGACCCTTATTCTTCCACGTACAATCAAGGATGGAGGAATCATCCTAACTTTGCTTGGAATCAAAACCAATAAAGCAAATATCAAAGACCTCCTCCACAGCAACCACAACCACAGAATCAGCTCCCCTTTTAGTCACAAAATTTCCAAAATCCGGCCAACACTTTTACACAACAAGTGGCCGGTACTGACAACTCTTCACTTGCACAAACTTTGGATATGTTCATGAAACATTCCATGCAATTGTCGGCTGAGATGAAGTCTTCTATTGATACCATAAAGAAAGACTCCACCTCCCATGGTGAGAGTATTAAATCAATAGAAAACCAACTCTCACAGTTAAACGCCGCAATGAATGCGAGAGAGAAAGGGAAACTCCCATCTCAACCCCTACCGAATCCTGGCCATTCACAAAATCATAATGTGAATGCCATTACTACGTTGAGATCGGGGAGAGTGCTGAATAACCGAGTGGGTGAGCAATTTGATGTTAGTGACACCAATGATACCCCAGCTTCTTCTTCTTCTTCCCCTAATTCGTTTAGTCTGCCACCTACTTCCGAGCCTATTCTCTGTTTTCCCCAAGGCTCGAACCCTTCACCCATTTTCTCGAATCTACCTAAAACGATCCCTATTCCAATTCTGGGATCCACTCCATCCCCACAATCCTCTCCAATGTTGGACCAAACCCTTATTGATAAAGCACCTTATCCAAATAGGTTAAGGGGCAACAGACCAAGTCCACAAATGGAGAAGATTGTGGAAATTTTTAAGCAAGTTAACATAAACATTCCTCTCCTAGATGCTATTCAACAAGTTCCGTCATATGCGAAAATCCTAAAAGACTTGTGCACTAGGAAGAGAAAAATTCAAGTACCTAAAAAAGTTTTCCTTGCGAGTAATGTGAGCACTGCTTTTACACAACAACTACCCAAGAAACGATAGGACCCCGGAAGTCCTACAATTTCTATTTCCATTGGGGGTAAAAATATCAATTGTGCTCTACTCGATTTAGGTGCTAGTGTTAACTTGCTTCCGTATTCTGTTTATGAGCAATTAGGGATCGGAGAGTTAAAACCTACGCATTGCACTCTTCAGATGGCTGATCGATCTATCACCCAACCTAGGGGTGAGCTAGAGGATGTGTTAGTCAAAATCGGGGAATTTATATTTCCTGTGGACTTTATCGTTATTGATACACAACCAGTGGCAAACCCACGCAATCAAATCCCGATGATACTCGGTCGACCCTTTTTGGCCACTTCCAACGCTGTAATCAATTGTAGAAACGGCTCTATGACCCTATCCTTTGGAAAGAAGTCAATTAAGCTTAACATTTACAAGTTGGGAAGTGAACCCTCCGAACCCTATGCTCATGTGTGTTCTGTCGAATTAATGGATGTCGACAGCAGCAAATTTGATCAACCTCATAATTCTGACTCTTTTTATATGTCGTTGCTTAACAAGGACTCTTCCATCGAGTTGTCCGGGTCAACATCTAACGCTGATGATGATCTTTTTATAGAGTCTGACGATCACCCCATTTTTTCTGATGACATTATTCTTCGGGGTATCGACGAAAGCTTTGAGGAAATTTTTGCTGATGAACTCGTATTTTTATAAGACACGGGTGTTGAGATGAATCAACTCCAAGACAAAGAAATTGAACCTCCACCCCTTCTTCTGGACAATCATGATAATGCGAGTAATCCATCATCACTATCACTGTGTCGTTTCTCCAAATTGAGACGCAATCCTTTTCCATTACACCTCTTATCACCTCCCCACTTCTTCACGTCGAAAGGTGACATGTTCTTCCACCAACCTTGGTACTTCATCGATAAAATTTTTGAATGGTTGGTGTTGACCTTCGGTCTTTGCAAAGCTTGGCATTGACCAATAACCTTGACCCCCTCATTTGATTTTAAAAGATTAACATAATTTAACTCAAGTTTGAGGGAGGGGATATTTTGGCTCTTGAAAGAAAATGATTTTTACAAAATTGTGAGCCAAAAATAAGTTTGGGGAGCATTTTCACTTTCATATATTCTTGCCCCCATTAATAATTTCCTCCCAAGTCTACAGGTTTTTGAGCTTAACGGATGGCATCAGTGAGGACACTGCTGTAAACAGGTTTGGGGGAGGTTTGTGCTTATTTACACATCAATTTGCATCATACTTTGCATAAGCACAACATTTTCAAAAATTTTTTAATTTTTTTTTTATAACAAAAGAGTAGAAAGTGAAAAATTACATCCAAAAGATGGGAATAGTTTAAGAAAATTAGAAGTTTTCTTAAACGATCTGGTAATAAGTAGTTATGAGCTGTTGTCCCAAGGGTCAGTAAGATGAAGGAAGTCACTAATCTGAGGATAAAAATAAGTCTGAAAAATAGTTTCTATTCTGGAAGCCAAACATTTGAATATTGATACCCTACTATATGCACTTACACATGTCTTGAAACTCGGGATAGTAGAGGATACCTTGAAATGCTCTTGTCTAAAAGCCAAAGTATGAAGGAAATAAAAAAATGAATAAAATATAAAATGGTGAAGAAAAAAATGAACACTGGTTTTGTTATCGCCAAGGCAGCAATAAAAAAATATAGCGAGGGTGCTTCATCACCTAGTGCCTTAGACCAACTGGTCTGGGAGTCACTGCTAAGCCTTAGGTGGTGCAAGACGAGGAAAATACTATCACCTAATCAGCAAGCACATAAGTAATCGGTTGGTTAGTACCTCAAGAAGTATTAACGGTCGCAAGAAAATGTGTGAACGAATTCATATAAATATTCATCAAATTAAAAAGTACCGAGGTAGATGGACAAGAGTATGATAGCTTGAATTGAATTCTCCGAGTGTAGGGATGTTCTATTCACACACGTAGGGGTATATGATCGATGTTTGGATAAAAGGTAGGAACGAAAAATAAAGACGATGTTTTATTGAGGGATGATGTGATTTCTAACATTTTTTCATGACTACTAAGATAGGGCTCATGACAACTGAAAAGCTAGTGTAGTTGGAAACTCTAAATTTTCAAAGTATTTCTTTTATGGTTCTTATCTTTATATGTAAATTTCACCATCTCTCTTTTATTATAGGATTTTGTGGGTGTAATCCGCTGAAAACCCTCAGGAGACAACACTCCTCCTACTAGGGACAGGTGCTATACGCCATCCACCCGACTTCCCCCGTAAATATAAATCTACTCACCTGCAATCTCCTTGTTTAGCTGAAGTCGATGTGCTTCGTCGTCTCGGAAGTCCACGTGAGGGTACCTACATATCAACACATCATAACGTTATTAAAACCAAGTCCGGAAAACCGATACGACACACGAAGTGCTCATAGGTTAGAACCTATAGCTTACTCATGCAAGAACAACTAAATAACCATCGTCGTTGACGTACAAACGTCCAACGACCAAATACCAAAACCCAAGTTCAGAAATCGGAAAACGAAATTCAGCAATAGAGGAAATCACTCCCAGATTTCACCCTAGGCCAAACTAGAGAATTTTGCATATAGGGTTGCTCTAGATATCACATAAGGAAACCACTGACCAAAAATCAACAAAATCCATCACATTGTGGCCGCAATTTGCAGCCATGAGGAATAAATCTGCGGCCAGATTTGAAGTATAGGGGCTCAGGTTTCAGGTGGTGCTTCTAGGTTGCCTTCTTGTCTCATGGTCATGGGAACTTATTTTATGGTGGTCTCAGGTCATCCCTGATTCCTAAACATCATCATAATCTGTCGAAATTCCAATGTCGGGAAATTCTAAGTTCTGGTTTTGGGTTCTAGTGTTCTAGTCTTGGCTATAAATCATCACCTAAGTCTTACAAACCATCACTATACCTCAATAATAACTTTACAAGTCAAAACATCCACTAAACATCAACTTAGAAATTTCTAAGATCACAAATCCACACTTAATCAAACTCTAAACTAAACTAGAAATCTAAGAAACTAATTACAAGGTGGGAAGTGAGAATTATACCTTATGAGAGCAACTCAAGAAAAACCCTAGATGCCCAAAGTCTTCAAAATCCAAATTTGATTAGTCATAAGGGTTTAGGATGAGGCGGGGATCATTTTTAGTGAAGGGATAGGGTTTTGGTGAAGAATTAGATATGCTTTCATGGGGTAGAGGAGGTGGAGGAAGGAGGTGGGAAGAAGGAGGAGTTGAAGAAAACAAATGAAGATGAGATGAAGGAAAAGGTTAAGGGTGCCATACTCTCATCTCTCTCTCTCATCACATGCCATACCTTATCATTTGGTCCCCCCTCTCTCACTTCTCAATAATTCACTTATGTCTTCTCCTTTCTTTTCTTTTAAAAGTAAACCAACAACATAAATGAAACATCAATATGCAACATGATATGGTGCACTAATCATGGAAAATGTGAAAAATACGGATTTGGCTTAAACGCGATTTGTAGTGCACTAATCAAGTTTAATTTAAATTGCTTATAATTAATTATAAAAATGCCCAAATCCGATAAATATATTTTTAAATGAATAAATCATTTTAATCTCCAATTATTTCACAAATATTGGTATATATTTATACCATTTTACGAAAACCCCAAATTCGCAAATCGAATAGTTTTCGCGAAATATATTATTTTAATATTAAATTCCAAAAATAATATTTTATATTTCTGAAATGTTACAGATTACCTTGGTGGCGAATCGCAGGTTATATTTAGACACACGCGCACACACACGTGATTTTGTGTGTATATGTATATATATATATATACATGTATGCGTGTATGTGTATATATATACATATACACGGGTGATGAGGATAGTATGTAATATGTAGAGATGAGTCGACATGACCGGGCATGATGCCGTGAGGTTCTGATATGTGATTGAGTCGTGATATGAGATATGATATGATATTGTAGAGGATCGTTGGGTGATATATTTTCATACATACGATAATAAGTGAGTTGATGATATTGGAATGCACGAAACTTTAGAACAGTACCCCTGATCATGATATTGTTCGATGATGATACTATATGAATAATGATGTATATATGATAGTTGACCCATACCCTCGATTTTGGGGATGCCGTACGATGGATTTTTCAGTATGAGGTATATATATGATGATTGATCCACACTCTTGACTCGAGGATGCTGTACTATGTATTATGAAGTACGTAACGCTATGAGGCTGGATCGCCGACTACTAGGTATATCGACTCGGAATATATGCAGATTTTCTTATCTCCACGACTAGTTCCTTAGTTTAGTCTCTTAGTTGTTAAATAAATGCTAGACCGGCTTGATATTTTCAAAACTAATGAATCATGAGTATTTTCAAAAGCCGTCCCTTTTCTCAAAACACCGTAGTCCCTACTTTTCTAAAAACCACGATTCATGCTATTTCAAAACGCAAAAACTGTATGACTCGTATACAAATATGTATATCCCCTATTGTTGCGTTTGCTATTCATTTTCTGTTATATTCATGTTTCTCTCATCGCACTTCATATATATATATGTGTTTTCTTTATCTTTTATGATCTCGGCTGTTAGGACACCATCACCATTACCGATGATGCGTATGTTGCACTTACACTTGCTTGCCGGCTCACACACATCATCATCGGTAATTGCCATGTCACGTACACCTTAGAAAACGTTACTTCATTGGTATAACCTGCTAGCTGGTAGTTTAAACATATTATTAGTATGCTTGGTCTCATATGCTAGCCTAGATATTGCATTCCTTACTTAATTACCCGATGCATTCATATATTCATTCTGTTATGTGCTATTGTGTGGCTTTATGCTGATATTCATTGTTCACTGACTCGTGATTTGAGATTTCAGATCTTTCATAAGATTTTTGGATTTGGGAAAGTGCATGTGAAGTTTTATAAACTTATGATTATTTTAAAAAGAGAATGATGCGGTTTTCCTTGATATGATATTTCGTGTCCACCATGATGTTTTCTCGGTTCTGAGCCTGGTTTTTGAGACCCGATTCCAGGAGGGGGATGCACCATCTATGGATACATGGTGGACCCGGTAAGGTACCCCGGGGCAATAAGCTCGAGTTGTAGACGATGAGCCTGGCAGAGGAGCACTACCTACCGGTGATTGTATGGAAACTCGACGAATATCTAGAGGATGCCGTTCGGGGTTATGAGAGGGGTGGATATAAGGGCCGATCATAGGATGCGGCGCCTGAGATATGAGGATTTACGTGTCGATGTTGGACATGAGTTTCATGATGTTATGAGTGTCGGTGATGGACACTCAGATTTTATCGAAATTTGTGTGTCGTTGCTGGGCACATGTTGGATGATGCATTCATACATGATACACATGATATGTTATTACTCATGACACGGACATGGGTACTTTGATATCACACTTATGTTCTACTATTACCCTTGTTATTATATTATTGTATGACCTAGGAGATAGTCATACATTCGATTTCTGCTCGGTGATATCTTCTATTCATGAGTTGGCGACTCACCCCCCGTTGTGCCATATTTTCTTACAGGATTGGCCGTACAGGTTCCGCTGCGGCTTGCTGGCACACTGCTTCCTCTCGGGTGATCGCTTGGTAGGTGATTTCACTTGCATCGTGACTACTCGTTGCATTTGTATATTTATTCCTGTTGTATCTAGTTAAAGGCTCCATCAACCAGATTATTTATATTTAGTATACTTAGAAAACCACAGTTGTATATTCTTTCGGCCTTAGAGTCGCGCTTATGGATTTATTGTTGTTTCTGGTATTCTTGATGATGTTTTAGTTTTCATTACCTTCTTTCTGAGTTTTGATCCTCACCCTTCGGCGTTGTATATTGACATTATTTGTGTGGTTGATTCCGCCAATTGGTGAAGAGCTAGCTCCCGTTTGGGGATGCCTTATAGTATATTTGCTTGTACCGTTTTCGAGTTAAAAATTACAAAGGAGGTGCTGCCCAAATTTTCAATGATGAAAATGTTTTCAAATTAAATATAAACATTGGGTTTTTCGTATACTATTATCTATGTTTGTATAAAGAATTTGATTTTAGTAACCTTATTTCAAAACCGCACCTCCACTATTTTCCCTAAAACGGTTTAGATTTCTGGGCTTTTGGCTTACTTGTATTAGGTGTGGTCCTATAGACTTCACCTAATTTAAGTGCCAGTCACGTGCCTTTTCCGGGCCGTGACAAAGTTTGTATTAGAGCGTTAGGTTTAACCTTGGTTCGATTCTAGGTTTGACTATGCGGAGTCTAGGGTGTATATATATATTCGGAACCTAGGCTTGACCTTACAGAACTTAGACTTGCCCGAAGGGGTATTAGACACGAACTTTCGTCATGTAGGTTGAAATTGGTTGATGGAGTAGGTGACTTATGTAGAGCGACGTACCGCGTGTATGTTCCGCGGCATACTCACGATACGCTACTCCGCTTAAGAAGCCTTAGGATGTACATTTCTTATGCACCATATTCTACTCGTTCCTATGATCTATCCTCATCGATGTCGGATTGTGGTTTATGTTACCACAGTTACATGAGCAGAGAGAGCTGCGGCTAGAGTTACGGTCAGCACGAGCTCGTCATAGACGACGACTGACCAGGATGTATTCCGGTGACATGAGCGTTTCGATATATCGTTTTACTATGTTTTCTCGTTGACGCGAGCGTTCGAGGTCTGCACCAGAAGACCGGGCCATTGCCAGAGGCCAGCCATATTGTATAGACTACTAGGGTACCGTTAACTCCAGATGGTTGAGGCGTTGTCTACCATGCGGACAGAGGAGCCGGCTGTTGCTGAATTTGATAAGATATCGCCCCAGACGTTTGAAAGCTATTGCAGCATGCGATAACACTCAGGAATGTGATAGAAGATCGCTAGTCACCCTTGGATAAGACTAGGACCTTTTGTTCATTGGATACTCCGATGCGAGATCATCAGATTGACTAACTTCGGCTAGAAAAGGACCTCACACAGGCATGTTGTGAGTCGATCGAGACAGGACGAGCGTAGGTGCATCACTCCGATGATTTGGACGAGTTCCTGAGGACGTGGTTGGCCAGATGCCGTCTACAGGACATTAGAGATACCGAGTTTGTAGCTTCGAGAGAGACTTTAGATATGAGTGCAGCTGTTCGGAGCGCATTTCACATAGCTACAAAGAGATAATTCCGAATCGGTTCACATTGAAGAAAAGCAGAGTAAGAGGTTCGTAAGAGATCTTAACGAGATGACGTTCCACTCCATTGACATCAGAACTGTGATACGCATGCAGAGGCGTTGAATATGGATATATCTTCCAGAAGAAGTCGTGATGAGTATGTTGGAGATAGTGCCCTCAGAGTCAATTATTGGATCGCAGGTACGTGATTGCAATGATTGCGGAGGACCTATACCGGTAGGACAGTCTTACTCGAGATGATAGTATGCTATCTGGTTTGCCTTTATCAGTCGTGTACATGTTCAGGTGACTGATTACATGTTACACTTTGATAGAGCCCTTAGGATCTTGCTTTACTACCAACAGTATGATGGCGATCATATACGTGAGAGTTGGGTAGTTTATATGCATATCCTTAATAGTGGTCCCTAGTCGTGGGAGTTTCGAGACAGGGCATCGATACTCCGGAGTAGACTAGTGTGTACAGTCGAGACCCCGACGAGGGGCGGTGGCCGGTCTCACAAGCCACTGGTGTCAGTTGGATCACCTAAGATGTATACAGGTGCTCATTGGGTTATGAGTACACCGGACAGGACTCGCCGGGAACCTGCTAGTTGGTATTATACATATCGTCAGATAGCAGTTCCCTGGTGACATGTGTACAGGTTAGTTCATCGACCCGAGGTCGTCATTTGTCTCGTGTGAGTTCCCACTGTGCTTTGATTTCTACCCTACCACGGCTCAAAGGAGTTGTGCAAACAGGTAGTTTTTGGGTACAGTCCCGAGCCATATGGAGGCACGTGAGCGGATCGGCAGGGGATTCGTCTCTCCCGGTATTGGGGGCGAGGTCGTGCTGTGTCTAGGAGAGCCATTACACAAAGTCCATGGCCATGGCAGGAGATTTACTGGTAGGTACTCCAGTAGTATCTCAGGGTGTTATTGGGCTACACTCCGACACGACTTATACTGCTATTGGGGGTCTGACGTTACTAGCCCCCTAGGCAGATATGCGATACTCATTGACGAACGGACCGGACTGTATATACATTGTCACTGTTAGGCTCAGTAGGGTTTCCGGATGAGTTCGCTCATCGGCCTCCCTTGAGGTCAGTCCATGGGCAGCCGTTACGCATAGCTAGTGCCGCTGACGGTTTGTGGTTAAACCCACTGCCAGGGTACTGACGAGTCATTAGAGTCCCCCACAGACAGTTTCCCAATTTCGGGCGAAACGTTGTAGAGGCCGTATGGTTTTATGGCAGGGTTCGGAAAATGCACGTGCGTTCACGCACGTGTTATTTTTCGGGCAGATAATACTGGTCGGCTTTGGTTTAAGCCGGATCCGAGTATTATATTGAGTAGGTATAATATCTTTGTCTCAGTTGCATTTGTATTCGGTTGTAATACAAATGCGGGTATATTTATACAGTTACGGGGTTATCCTGAAAGTCGTTTCAGGATCACTTTTGGAAGTTGCCAGTTTCCAGTTTTCTATCAGCCGTCTTTTAACATTCGGTTAAAGACGGATTTATCTTTTCTTGGATGAGGGTGAGTCATGCTTCTAAAAGGTTCTAGAAAGGGTGACTTGGCATGGTGAGTCATTAGTGCATTAATGGAGCCATTAATGCAATGGTGACTAGGTTAATGAATCACCATTTGCATTAATGAGGTTTTGTTTGCATGAAGGATATTTGTGGTTGATCTTTTCTCTTGTGGTCACTCTCCCCTCTCCTACACTCACCTCCCTCCATCTATATATGGTCGGCCCCTCCCCTCTCTCATTTGCAAGCTTGATTCATTTTGTTAAAAGATTATGATAGTATTTGGGGTGCATGGAATTTCACAGCTCATTTCATTCCATCACCTGATTCGAGTGGCAACTTCATTAACCGATCGTCCACGGATTTGGACGAAGTGAGACAAAGTCATCTACTCATTCTCTACATCAATCTTGGTCGTCTCTTTTAGCAAACTTGACGACCGAGTTGCCTCGAGTCAGAGGCGGGAGCCCGTTTAAAGAATCAGTGACGTGGTGCCACCTGGACGAGCAGATCGGAGATCGACGAGATCAAAGAAGCCGCAACGGAGCGTGGGATGATGGTTAAAGAACGAAGGACTCGGATCGTTCGGTATAACATTTCTACACTCTTTACAGTTTGTTAGTTTAGCAAAAATGGCAGATCCGGGTTAAAGTATACGATAGCGCTAGTTAAAAAGTTTTTGTTCCGCATTTGGCGTCTGTAGACGGCCGGAGCGCTACCGTAGACTAACAGTGGTATCAGAGCCTCACCATTTTGCTTTACTAACTTGTGCTAACGCGTTTAAAATATCGATCGAACTGGAAATCAAAAACTGCAAATTTCTTTTTTCACAGTTTCTGTCGATTTTAAATGATGTCCTAAAATTATTCTACATATCACAGAAAGTTGTGCAGGGTTGTAGAAGCACGCCGACCAAATTTGAGCAAGTGATTCGACTATATTGCCGCGGAATCGCGGCCAAACCCATGGTTTGGCCGCGCATCCGCGGCCATTCTATTGAATCATGCTTCCAAATTTGTACAGTGTTTTCTCCTCTGGAATTTGGGGTTTTTGGAATATATCTTTTGGGCCCAGATTTTGTTACTGTTCACCAGTTGTTCCTAGGGCCCACTTTGTGATATTTAGTCGATCAAAATTTAAACATGTTAGTTTACAGTGCTTACATTATATCTCCGACCGGGAATGTCATTTGATCGGTAAACCGCATCTGATTGCTATAGTTCTTTTAGACGGGTTTGCGAACGTGACATTCGCGTTGATGTTCTATGTTGTGCTGTGATGTTGCGGATTTGTCGTGGTGGATAGCAGTGTGCAATGATAGTGCAGTTTGGATTTATTTGTACATTTGATATTGCGGGGCGAGCGTCCAACATGTGGACTGCCGTCACTGCCTGTTGTATAATATTCTTTTGGGGCATGACCAGGTTGCGGTCGATGTACCTGTTGTACTATTTTTCATTACTGTACTAGGTTTTGCCCCGCGACGGAGTGCACGGATAGCCGGGTTCTGGAGGGCAACGGGTCCGCATCTCATGGCTTTGAGAGGCAGAGGGGCCCCACTCTAGAATTAGCAGACTATTCGCCGCACTCGTAGGGGGTACAGGTTGACCCAAGGAGGGGTGCCTAAGATTACCGGATTCAGTGAAGTACAGGGTGGTCCATTCACTTTGCTGTAAGGGGCTGCCTCGCTTCAGGTTTTGGCGGGTAACTTGCCGCACCCGTAGGGGTCTAGGTTTCATTGCACAGGCTATCCACACGACAGGGGAACGTCGGGTTTCAGCAGCGGCTCTGTGAAACTCGGGGATCCCAGTTTATCTGTATTGTTCTGTGATGCTTATTACTTTTCTGTAATGTTGCATATTATCACGCCTGGAGCGATTATTGTATATTGGTTTATATACTATTAGATGTTGTATATGTTTTACACCCGCGCTAGTCCAGTCCCCGCTCTGTCGTTAGTTAAGTAACCTAACGGGTGATGACGGGACCCAGTGACGAATGCGGATGGCATATACGTACATTTTATTTTCGTTCTTTTCTGGTGTGATTGATTGATAGGACTGCGTTGATTCTGATCAATGCAAAGGAAAACAAACCTGTTTACAGTTGTTGGAACAAATTTAAAAAGTGTTATTGCAAAGAAGTTTCCTTTTGTTTTGCATAGCGGTATTCAGTGGAATATCCTGCACCTCATTCGATGGGGCAAGGGCTGATATCCCTTCACCGGGACTGACCCCTTGGGCAGAAGTTTGCGTCAGGGTAATAACTTCACTATAGTCGATTACAAGTTGCTTTGCATCGCGGTATTCAGTGGAATATCCTGCACCTCATTCCATGAGGAAAGAACCGAGATCCCTTCATCGGGAGTGACCTCTTTAGCAAAAGGTTTTTCGCCACTATATTTTAAAAAGCTATCAGGTTCCTTCAGCGATATCAAGTTCGTTACGTTAAAGGTTTTTCGCCAAAAACCAGCCGTAGCCCTCCGTCACTTCTTTTGGGTATTCAGTAGTATTCAAGCTATGCATTTTAGCCAAAGTTAAGGCATAGTGTTTGGTAGTTGCTGGGTATTCATTTGTTGCATAGATAGATGAGTTGGTTTGGGACAGTCGTTCTGCCAATTGGCCAAAGTCAGGGGCATGTGCGGGTGGGTTCAAATTGACAAGATAGTGACGGGTAGAACTTGGCATGTGACTTATGACATTTTGACCAAAGCCAAGGTTATAAGAGCATGGGGCAAAAATCATATCGGGAGTTTCTAAAGAAACTGAAACTTGCCAAGTATGCGCATACCTTCTGGAGTATGAGTAACGTGGATGCATTCCATCACGTTATCATGCGATGAGAGTTGGATCTCGATTCCCACTGATGAGTTGGTTTACTCTTCGGGTGATCCCGATTGATTCTTCTTTTAGGTTTGGAGGAGAATTTGACAGGACAGTGGGAGGTTTCCGGATTAGATAAAGTGATAACCATTCTGATCTAGGTTAGAGTGCACGCAGAGTGTTTCTTTTCTCTCTCTCTTTGGCAGCGACCTTTGACCGACCCTAGACTATGACTCAGTGACCAGGTTGACCGAACCTTCTTAAAATACTGGCTTTTGGATTGTCTATGTTGCATAAGTCATTGCCACTCCTTCTTTTACCCTTTGCATTTCTCAGAACACCCGTTTTACTACGGACATCCACTTCCATTGGATAGATCCATCGTATGGTTATATGCGAACTCGAAGGGACTTCTTCGAGGATGGATCCAGGTTCAGGAGAAATAGAATTGGTTTATTCAGTTGTCTTTTATTATCACCATCTCTCAGGTTGCGAGGGCTCCTTGGTTTAGGAGAGTACACCTATTACGCTTATTGGATAGTCTTATTCCAAACCATAGGCAGGTGCCGAAAGGTAGGGAATAAAGAAAACCAATTAGCCTAAGTAGGGTGTGCAGAAGGTAATATGTAAAGACAAAATAAAGGGATAAGAAAGAGGGCAAAGTAAATTGCGACTGTTATCATTCACGACCAAAACCGCGTACTTCATCGCCACTCCTATTTCACCTTTAAAAGAATAAGGTATTATTCAGTTGTCTTTTATCATCACCTTCTCTCAGGTTGCGAGTACTCCTTGGTTTAGGAGGGTACACCTTTTATGCTTACTGGATCTTCTTCTTCCAAACCATAGGCTGGTGCCGAACGGTAGGGAAGGAAGAAAACCATTTAGCTTAACGATGGTGTACATAAGGTAACAACTAAAGACAAATAAAGGGATTTGGAGAGATGGCAAAGAAATATACGGTTATAGTCATGAATTGGATTATGGAAGAGGTATTGCTATGAATGCCAGGATACCCCTACGAAACATTTTCATGTTTCAGTGCATTGTTAAAGGAAGACTGTTTTCCCGATTAGATACTTACTCCAAGGGTATGTATTTACCAGGTTTCATTCTCATATCTGTATGGTTTTACAGATGATGAGTGGGAGTAAGTTATTGGGAATTAGGTGATT
This sequence comes from Agapanthus africanus, assembly GCA_030015575.1. Classification (NCBI taxonomy): domain Eukaryota; kingdom Viridiplantae; phylum Streptophyta; class Magnoliopsida; order Asparagales; family Amaryllidaceae; genus Agapanthus; species Agapanthus africanus. The sequence goes on from JASDDO010000012.1 coordinate 275,660,455, forward strand.
ATCCTCATTATATCGGAATTCGTTGTAATTGGTGATATTTGAGGAAATCACCAGGGTACAGTTATCCACCTACGACGCACAGGTTTTGAGTTGTTCAACTCAGCGGACTTATACAGAGTATTGTATGTTGTCCAAGTGTCCATCAGGACAAAGGGGTAGGTCCTCGTACTATGTTCTGTTTACTTATGACTTCTCTAGTTATTAGACAAGTGTTTCATAGAAATACAAGGTCTAAGTTTTGAGAAGTTGTGGGTATAAGAATAAAGTAGAGAACCAGGTGTCACAAGTATCGGGATTCTTCAAAGAGATCGAAGATGTAGATTCTTGTGATTGGTATTCAGATGATAGTAATGGTTTTGAGAAACTTGTTTCTCTATCAGGTTGCTCATAATTGGATGGATTCCTAAGTTGAGTAATGCTGATTAGCCTCTTTTCCATTAAGTTCATATGCACTGGAGACAGTTGCATGATTAGAATATGGTTCCAAATAAATAAGTGCCAAAGTTTCTATATTGGATATAGAATGGTTCATACCTTAAAAGATGTTAAGGTACGGGGAGTTGTCCAGCTTATGCTTAAAACCAGACTCTGGATAACTCAGGGCACGTTTCTGTAATGGCTGTTTGTGGGTTGACCCTGGCTATGACGAGGGTTGATTTTCTACTATTTGGAAGATCAATAGTGATATTGTTCTTGACTCGCCACAGTTTTAGTAAAATGGATTTTTTTCAGAAAACAGTAGTGGGAGTATGGTAGAACTGGAAGTGATTCCAGAACCGCGAACGATTACGGAAAATTTAATAGGACCTATAAATTCAATCAGGTTTGACATTCCAATAGCCACTCCGCAGATATGGTGGGTAAGCTCAGACACCCGAGAGGTACTCCGGTAGCCTCAAGGACGGTGACAGGGAGGTTCTTATCTACCCAGACTTGACACTACTATTGTTCCAGGCTATGAGACCCGGTAGGAGGTTGTCGTAGTCAGTGGGAGCAGCAGAAGCATAGTGGGCAAGTAGCTTATGTCTATTTATAGACTAGAGCAGTTATAGCGGAGATAGATCATCTAATTTTGATGTGACAGTCATGGGTTTGACTTCAATCAGAATAGGGGATGGATCTGTTAAGAAGGTAGTAGGGTGTGATGTCATGGTATCTGGATGACATACACAGAGTAGGAAGTAAAATTCCTAAACTACGATCGGTTGTACTGTGGTCGTCACACAATTGTTTCTTCAGACAGGATATGGATATAATATTTAACATTCTGGTTTCTAGATCTATGTTTTTAGGTCTGGATTTGGGTAGTTTCCCAATGTGGGTACTTTGACAGTATTCTAATGGTTTTTAGAATAGATGACTCCTAGCATGGTGGTGTACCTGCAGGTGATGGAGTCACCCTCTCTAAAAGGTGTCTTACAGACTAAAGGGGAGAGGGATGTGCATGATTGGCAGATCACTTGTTTAGGCAATTGAGTCAATCATGAGATGTCAAGTACCACACCAAATGTTGTTTTTGCACTAGATGCAATAAGTTCATATTAATCCAATCCTGGAGAAACATAAGGAAGCAGTTTTAGAACATAAGTACGTGTTCTACGGATTTGATGACGGCAGCCTCCTTCGGGAGACGGTTATCATTCCTGACTTCAAAGGTGACATGCAAGACAGAGTGACTGTCAGAGTTACAGTTTTCCCACTGACGAGGGACAGTATTATGGACAGGTGGTCCAAGAGGATACTGTGGGTGGCATGGTGCCGGATACTGATTAGGTTCAGTGATTGATACAGTCTAAGAAGTTTGGATTTGGAGTTCATTTATGAACTAGGTCCCATCAGATGTCCAGACATATTCTAAGACAGGTATTACTCAATTCGGGAGATGGCTTTCTCCGCGAACTTGAGATTAAGAGAGATATAGAAAGAAACATCTAGGCGGATCCACTCACTGAGGCTATTTCTCGAACACAATAGTTTTACAAATGGGCTTTGTGAAACTGATTAGTAGAGGAGTTGGATGTTCGGTTTCACACGGGCTGTGAGTAGTCGACATCGCAATAATTAGCCTTAAGTGCAAGTGGGAGATTGTTGGAGATAGTGCCCTCAGAGTCAATTATTGGATCGCAGGTACGTGATTGCAATGATTGCGGAGGACCTATACCGATAGGACAGTCTTACTCGAGATGATAGTATGCTATCTGGTTTGCCTTTATCAGTCGTGTACATGTTCAGGTGACTGATTACATGTTACACTTTGATAGAGCCCTTAGGATCTTGCTTTACTACCAACAGTATGATGGCGATCATATATGTGAGAGTTGGGTAGTTTATATGCATATCCTTAATAGTGGTCCCTAGTCGTGGGAGTTACGAGACAGGGCATCGATACTCCGGAGTAGACTAGTGTGTACAGTCGAGACCCCGACGTGGGGCGGTGGCTGGTCTCACAAGCCACTGGTGTCAGTTGGATCACCTAAGATGTATACAGGTGCTCATTGGGTTATGAGTACACCGGACAGGACTCGCCGGGAACCTGCTAGTTGGTATTATACATATCGTCAGATAGCAGTTCCCTGGTGACATGTGTACAGGTTAGTTCATCGACCCGAGGTCGTCATTTGTCTCGTGTGAGTTCCCACTGTGCTTTGATTTCTACCCTACCACGGCTCAAAGGAGTCGTGCAAACAGGTAGTTTTTGGGTACAGTCCCGAGCCATATGGAGGCACGTGAGCGGATCGGCAGGGGATTCGTCTCTCCCGGTATTGGGGGCGAGGTCGTGCTGTGTCTAGGAGAGCCATTACACAAAGTCCATGGCCATGGCAGGAGATTTACTGGTAGGTACTCCAGTAGTATCTCAGGGTGTTATTGGGCTACACTCCGACACGACTTATACTGCTATTGGGGGTCTGACGTTACTAGCCCCCTAGGCAGATATGCGATACTCATTGACGAACGGACCGGACTGTATATACATTGTCACTGTTAGGCTCAGTAGGGTTTCCGGATGAGTTCGCTCATCGGCCTCCCTTGAGGTCAGTCCATGGGCAGCCGTTACGCATAGCTAGTGCCGCTGACGGTTTGTGGTTAAACCCACTGCCAGGGTACTGACGAGTCATTAGAGTCCGCCACAGACAGTTTCCCAATTTCGGGCGAAACGTTGTAGAGGCCGTATGGTTTTATGGCAGGGTTCGGAAAATGCACGTGCGTTCACGCACGTGTTATTTTTCGGGCAGATAATACTGGTCGGCTTTGGTTTAAGCCGGATCCGAGTATTATATTGAGTAGGTATAATATCTTTGTCTCAGTTGCATTTGTATTCAGTTGTAATACAAATGCGGGTATATTTATACAGTTACGGGGTTATCCTGAAAGTCGTTTCAGGATCACTTTTGGAAGTTGCCAGTTTCCAGTTTTCTATCAGCCGTCTTTTAACATTCGGTTAAAGACGGATTTATCTTTTCTTGGATGAGGGTGAGTCATGCTTCTAGAAGGTTCTAGAAAGGGTGACTTGGGATGGTGAGTCATTGGTGCATTAATGGAGCCATTAATGCAATGGTGACTAGGTTAATGAATCACCATTTGCATTAATGAGGTTTTGTTTGCATGAAGGATATTTGTGGTTGATCATTTCTCTTGTGGTCACTCTCCCCTCTCCTACACTCACTTCCCTCCATCTATATATGGTCGGCCCCTCCCCTCTCTCATTTGCAAGCTTGATTCATTTTGTTAAAAGATTATGATAGTATTTGGGGTGCATGGAATTTCACAGCTCATTTCATTCCATCACCCGATTCGAGTGGCAACTTCATTAACCGATCGTCCACGGATTTGGAAGAAGTGAGACAAAGTCATCTACTCATTCTCTACATCAATCTTGGTCTTCTCTTTTAGCAAACTTGACGACCGAGTTGCCTCGAGTCAGAGGCGGGAGCCCGTTTAAAGAATCAGTGACGTGGTGCCACCTGGACGAGCAGATCGGAGATCGACGAGATCAAAGCAGCCGTAACGGAGCGTGGGATGATGGTTAAAGAAGGAAGGACTCGGATCGTTCGGTATAACCTTTCTACACTCTTTACAGTTTGTTAGTTTAGCAATAATGGCAGATCCGGGTTAAAGTATACGATAGCGCCAGTTAAAAAGTTTTTGTTCCGCATTTGGCGTCTGTAGACGGCCGGGGCGCTACCGTAGACTAACAGAGTATGCAGCCGTTCCGGAACAAGAAATGGATAAAGTAAAGGGTGATAACTTCCGGGCAGTTCGGCAGAGATGAGATTTGGGAGAGACCGCGACAGAATCTTTCTGGAATACTAAACAAGAAGACTTGGACCCAGGATCGGTCATATTATGCACACTTCGCGGGCCAGAGTTACCATCATTGACGAGATATGGTATGCGTGACCATGATAATTGGTCAGAAGATCTTCAGAGAAGCATCAGAACGGGACTGTTTCCGTCAGTACCCCTCTTAGTGTATATGCCCTAGAGGACATTACTGTATCATACTAGTTTGTATATTACTTAATGGAAGCTTGGGATATTCACCTTGTATTGAAAATCTTGCTCAAAATAATAGTATGCTACTTGGTTTGTTTCTGTTTTAATCTGTGCATGTGTTTCTTATAGCATATCGCCTTTGCACATTAGTGGAGCTCTTAGGATCTTTGCTTAATTACCAGCGTTGTGATAGCAGTCACACTCGTGGGGGCTGGGTAATCCATAAGCACATCCTTATGCAGGTCCCTAGTCGTAGGACTATCGAGACAGGGCATCGATACTCCGGAGTAGACTAGCGTATGCGCTTCTCATCCCAGTTTGGGAGACGGTCTGTCCCACAGCCGTTAGTACGTCGTACTTGAGATAGTATGCGGGTGCTCGTTAGGTTACGAGTACACTGGACAGGACTCGTCGGGAACTGTTGGTTGGTATTATACCTATCGTCAGTTATCAGTTCCCAGGTGACATGAGTACAGCTTAGTCCGTTGACTTGACACTGTCACTTCGCCTCGAGTGTGTTCCCACTGGTCTTAGATTGCTACCCTACCACGGCTCAAAGGAGTCGTGCAAACAGGTAGCAGTTGGGTGCAGTCCCGAAGCACTAGGAGGCAGTAACGGTTAGACAGGATTCGTCTCTCCCGGTATTGGGGGTTGATATCGCGCTGTGTCTAGGAGAGCCATTACACAAAGTCCCTGGCCAGGGCAAGCGAGATATACTGGTAGGTTTCCAGTGTTATCTCAGGGTGTTCTGGGCTACACTCCAACACGACTTGTACCGCTATTAGGGGACTGACGTTTACCGCCCCCTAGGCCCGCCATGCGATACTCTTAGACGAACAGACCGGACTGTACGGAGACTGTCACATTCAGGCTCAGTAGGAGTTCAGATGGATTTACCTCGTCAGTCTTCTTATCGGCATCTACCTGGGGACTGTTACGTACAGCTAGTGCCGCTTGCGGTCTGTGGTTAAACCCACTGCCAGCGTAGTGTCGAGTCTTTAGAGTCCCATACAGAGGGTTATTCGCCTTTAGGCAAAACGAGTAGAGGTCGCATGGTTTTGCGACGGGGTTCGTTCAAATCCGCGCACTTGTGCACGTTTGGTGTCCGGACAGCTTATACTAGCGGGCTTTGGTTTAAGCCAGATCCTAGTATATGTTTTGGGATTGGTTTTTATCTCATTGTATTCGTGTTCCTCGGAACACGGATACGGGTGTGTATGCACAGTTGATTGAGGCAGAGGCAGAGGATTTTCATTAGGGTTAATGACCGTTGTCTTTTTCTTAACCCTAATGCTTATGTGTGAAATATGATTATTAATATTAATTAATTATAATTGTGTTATGGTTAGGGTTGTTGACCATTTGACTATGGTTGACTTGTTGACCTATGTTGACATATTAACCATCATCATTTCATATGAAAGATGCTCTTTGATTCTTGCAAAAGTAATTAATGTGAAATGATAATGGTCATTTCAAGATTAACCATCACAATTATCTTTAGTTAATTTTTTAATTATCATAATTCACACATATATGTGAGAAGGTTGTCATTATCTTCTCATTCTATCATTCTCATTCTCTCTCATCCTCTTCCTCTCTCTCAAAGCTCTCCCCTCTCATGAGTTGAGAACCATTGAGCTTGAGATGAAACCTTCAAAATTACTCTCTACTCTTTCTAAGGTTCTAGGTTTAGCACACCAAGCACCTTAGTTACTTCTAGTTTGAGGTAGGAGCTAAAGGTAGAGGCCCTCGGGTGGATCTTTCTTCGGCGAGAGAAAGCGACGAGGACGACCCGTTCATCCTACTCCAAGGAGCAAGAAGAGAAGGACTTCAAGACTTAGGTATAACCCCTTAACCGAGTAGCTAACTCTTTTAGCTTGGTTGTTAGTTTAGGTTTAGCAAAGATCCTCCTTTAGTTAGTCCATGTTGCCTAGAGTTGAAAAAATCAAATTTTTATACCGTTTCCGCCTCCCCGTAAGCACCGGGGTGGGCAACGTGGGCTTACAGTGGTATCAGAGCCTAGCTAAACACAAACTAGCAAGTTAGCAAAGTATCTAGAACTTCGATCGGAAAAAATCGCAAAACACGTTTTCTAAAACCTAAGTTTCTGCCGATTTTTATTTCTGTTCAAAAAATAATAAATCATGTACTAAAAATCGGCTCAGGCTTTTTTAAGAACTGGCAAGAAAAACGATCCAGTGAGTCGACTAACACACCGCGGTTCCGCGGCCGAGTTGACTCGGCCGTGGATCGTTTCTTCTGCAGTTTTCTTCTGCTGGTGTTTTGTGATTTTTGAGATGGTTTGTTTCTACCCAGAATTTCTAGAGAACAAGTTTGCTTTTGGGGTGGTTACAAATCCGTATTTTGATCGATTTTCTGTAGACTTTGGCTAATGGGTGATATCCGTGATGTGTTATATGTATTGAACGTCTGCTAATTGCTATACGTCGATTAGTGGGGGTTATACATGTTGGATATATGTATGCCCTAGAGGCCATTATATGATAGTGGATGTATCTGTACATTTATATATATATATATTCAGTGTACATTCTTGCTCGACATGATAGTATGCTATCTGGTTCTACTTTATCTGACATGTTGATTTGATCATGCTTTTATTCATTTATACATGCTGATAAAGCCCTGAGGATATCGGCTTGACTACAGTGATTATGATAGAGATCATACTAGTGGGACATCTGTAGTTTATAAGCATATCCTGAAATGTCCCTGGTCGGAGGTGTATCGAGACAGGGCATCGATATACCAGAGTAGACTACCGTATATGATACTAGACCCATGTGATGGGCGATGGATGTTCCCACATTCATCGATGTTTGACATCAAGATCATATACGGGTGCTCAGTGGTGACTGGGTACACTGGACGGACTCACCGAGAACTCCTATATGGAATTATATCTATCGTCGGATAGCAGTTCTCAGGTGACACTGGTACAGGTAGGTCTGTAGACCCGAGATCGTCATAGAGTCTTGTGTGCTCTCCCACTTTACTTTGATTACTACCCTACCACGGCTTTACTGAGTCGTGCAAACAGGTGGCCGTTGGGTACAGTCCCGAGACACACGAAGGCGATGAGCGATAGGAGGGGTTTCGTCTCTCCCGGTATTGGGAGTTGATGCTGTGCTGTGCTCGACTGGTTATATCAGTAAGTCCCTGGCCAGGGCTGCTGAGATTTACTGATAAGTGTTATCAGTAGTTTCTCGATCTGTTATAGACCATTCACTGGCACGACTTATTGAGTTATTGGGGTCGACGTTACCATCCATAGACTCGATATGCGGCATATCTGATGAAGAGACCAGACTGTACGGTAGTGTTGCAGGTTGGCTCGACGGGAGTTGTAGCAGGTTCGCTTGTTTTCTTCTGATCGCTCAATACCCGGGTGGCCGTTACGTTTAGCTGACCGCTTGCGGCTTGGGGGTGTTTGATATGATCATCACCCACTGCCGGCGTATTGACGAGTCTTAGAGTCCCACAAAGAAGTTTCCTAGTCCAGGTGAAACGTTGTGGTGCGTGTATGCGATATGCGCATGGACCCGGTTAAAATGCGCGTATGAGATACCGTATATTAATTGGGCGGATTACTTTTGGTCGGATCGTATGTGATATGACAGGGTTGATAAATCAAGTGTTGATTTATCATTTAACCATTAGCTTCTCAGTAGAAATCCTATCTTGTTTCTTTTGGATGTATGCATGCATATATGCATTCATTCTTGTTCATGCACATATGGATGTGCATGCACACATGCATACATACATCATTCTATCATGGTTGTTTATACATAGAAAATGGTGGCATTATAAGACTCACACCTTGGTTATTTATATGGATTATTACTTATATTTGTTTTAAAACAAAATGAAAAAGGAAAGGATAATTCATGGTTTGTTTCTAGTCTCTTCTTTGACCTAACCATGCTCACCTACCCTTAACGTGGATTAAACTTTCCTTTCATGTTTTAACTCAAATTAAATAATATCTTCATAATTTAACCATGGTTTTAGATGAGAAGAAATAAATATATATACATATATTTTCTTTTTCTTTTCATGAGTTTATCTTCTCTTCTTCTTAAAAATAGCCATCATCTTCTTCAACCTTGAGCTCTTGCTCTCTAGACTTTTCAAGTGAGCAAAAAACACATAAAGATAGGATTTTGAAGTGAGAAAGAGAACCACAACACCATTCTACACAAGTCTAGCCTACTTGTTTAGAGTGTTTGCTTCATTTCATCTTCTTGTTAAAGTGAAGTTGATAGCTTGGACAAAGGAGCTTCGGGTGGATCGTCGTGAACGTTAGAGGACTTCAAGCGAACACTTTTCCAACTCTCAAGTGGCCAAGGAGTCTACTAAAGGGAGCTACAAAGGTTGTACTCTCAAAACCCTAGCCTTTGTAACATATGATGTTAGTTAAAGTTTTAGAAACCCTAATTTTCTAGGATAGATCCTTTGTATGCTTACTTAGCACCATAAAAATTTGAACTTTGTGACATGTGATGCTTCCAAACTCTACATAGTGTAAGTCTACGTTGCCCACCCCGGTGCTTGCGGGGAGGCGGAAAACGGAATAAAAATCGGATTTTTATGAGCTTAGGCAACATGGACTATGCTTAGAAGGATCTTTGCTAAACAAAAACTTGCTAAAGCTAACTAGTAACAAGCTAAGTGCTAGAAAGGTTATATCTTGGGCTCTTAGTCCTTCTCTCCTTGCTCCTTGGAGTGGTGGAAGGAGGTCACCTTGCTTGTCTTCTCACGCCGAAGAAAGATCCACCCGAAAGCCTCAACCTTTGGCTTCAACTCCAAGTTAGAAGTAACTAGGGTTCAAGAAGTGCTAGTCCTTCAACCCTAGATGAGAGTAGAGAAGATCAAGAGAGGGTTTTTCTCAAGCTCAAGTGTTTCTCAACACATGAGAGGGAGAGAGCTTGAGGGAGAGGAAGAACAAGAGAGAGAAAAGATATGAAAGAATGAGAAATAATTGAACCATTCTCACTAATATGTGTGAATTATTTTAATTGAATAATTAGCTAGATAATTGTCATGGTTAATCATGACATGACCATTATCATTTCAATTTGCAAAGATCAAAAAGCATCTTCCAAAAGAAATGATGATGGTCAAATTGTCAATCTAGGTCAACAAGTCAATAAGGTCAAATGGTCAACAACCATAACCATGCACAATTATTAAACTAATTATCAATTAACTATAATACACACATAATCATTAGGGTTAATAAAATGACAATAGCCATTAACCCTAATCAAAGTCCTCTCCCTCTGTCTCAAGCAACTGTGCATACGCACCCGTATTCGTGATCCGAGGAACACGAACACAATGAGAAAAACCAATCCCAAATCATATACTAGGATCCGGCTTAAACCAAAGCCCGCTAGTATAAACTGTCCGGACAGCAAACGTGCGCAAGTGCGTGAATGTGAACGAACCCTGTCGCAAAACCATGCGACCTCTACTCATTTTGCCTAAAGGAGAATAGCTCTCTGTGTGGGACTCTAAAGACTCGACACTACGCTGGCAGTGGGTTTAACCACAGACCGCAAGCGGCACTAGCTGTACGTAACGGTCCCCAGGTAGATGTCGACAAGAAGACCGACGAGGTGAACCCCATCTGAACTCCTACTGATCCTGTATGTGACAATCTCCGTACAGTCCGGTCTGTTCGTCTGATACATCACATGGCGGGCCTAGGGGGCGGTGAACGTCAGTCCCCTAATAGCGGTACAAGTCGTGTCGGAGTGTAGCCCAGAACACCCTGAGATAACACTGGAAACCTACCAGTATATCTCGCTTGCCCTGGCCAGGGACTACTCGTGTAATGGCTCTCCTGGACACAGCGCGATGTCAACCCCCAATACCGGGAGAGACGAATCCTGTCTAACCGTCACTGCCTCCAAGTGCTTCGGGACTGCACCCAAAAACTACCTGTTTGCACGACTCCTTTGAGCCGTGGTAGGGTAGTAATCAAAGTGCAGTGGGAACACACTCGAGGCGAAGTGACAGTGTCAAGTCAGCGGACTAAGCTGTACTCATGTTACCTGGGAACTGATAACTGACGATAGGTATAATACCAACCAACAGTTCCCGACGAGTCCTGTCCAGTGTACTCGTAACCCAACGAGCACCCATATACTATTTCAAGTACGATGTATTGACGGCTGTGGGACAGACCGTCTCCCACACTGGGATGAGAAGCGCATACGCTAGTCTACTCCGGAGTATCGATGCCCTGTCTCGATAGTCCAACGACTAGGGACCTGTATAAGGATGTGCTTATAGATCACCCAGCTCCCACGAGTGTGAGCGCCATCACAACGCCGGTAATCAAGCAAAGATCCTAAGGGCTCTACTAATATGTATATCAGCAATATGCTAAAAGAAACATATGCACATATTAAAGCAGAGACAAACCAAGTAGCATACTACCATTTCGAGCAAGATTGTATATACAACTGTGAATATCCCAAGCTTCCATTAAGTAATATACAAACTAGTATGATACAGTAATGGCCTCTAGGGCATATACACTAACACATAGGGTGCTAGGTAAACCTTACATTGGTATCAGAGCCGACCTAGAACATTAGGCGACACTTTTACGAAGTAAAAATCCCGATCGGATCAAAATACGACTTTTCGAGACCCTTTCTGGACAAATTTTAAAATCTGGCATTTTTCAGAATTAAAAATACTTAAAAAATACAGCAGAAAAATATAAGAAATACTGTGAAATACGAACCCATGAGCTGATCAAACCGCCGCGGAACCGCGACCAATACTTGCTTAGGCCGCGGCTCCACGGCCGTACAGAGGCTTCATGGCTTCGTTTTTGCACAGTAACTCCTAAAACTGCTTGTATATTGTTTTAGGTATGTTTAATATGAATCCAGTACTGTTATTTCTGGAGATGGTTTTGGACTCGATGATTCGATCGGAATTTTCATTTCGTTTCTTTTCCGGGTAAACTAGAAAGTATTGAAGTGTTCGAACGACTATCATTTGCTCACTTTTCACGGGGTTTAAATCTTTTGGAGATACGTGCAAGTTTTGTGGTGGACCCTCTAGAAGACAACAAACCTTAACTCGATTATGTGACCGTCTTGAACTGCCCTTTGAACCTTAGGGTTTGGGGCAGTACGGTGTGCCACATGTGAGGCGTTGGCTTGACCCTTCTACGGCTGGACCGCTACTACTGTGTCACACTCCGGGTTTTTGAACTCCGCTCAAGTGTTGAGCTTTAGGGAATCTTGGGTATTTGATCGTTCGGTCGAAAACTTTAATACTGTCTATTTGTCTAGAATATGATACAATATGTGGAATTCGTATAGTTTAGGCATGAAATACGAAGTATGTGATATTTCGCATTTATGATGTCTAAAGAGAATGTGGATTCCAAATATTGTAGTTTTACACTTTCTTTTCTGTGACCGTAAGTGTAGTATGTTCGATATCGCCGGTTTCGTTGCTATACATCAACGACAATTGGGATACGCATACTTACTTACGTTGATGATATATGATATTATGTGTTGCTGAGATATGATGTGCAGGATTGTCGCGATCGAATAGCCGGGGGTTTTTATGTGAGACGAGAGTTTTATATTTTCATTCATGTAAATTCAAATGTAATGTAATATTCTTTTATTTGGGGCACTTCTGGGTTGAGGTTGTGTCACCAGTGTTGTATATTATTTACTTTTCCGCATTAGGATAGACCCAAGGAGGGGAGCACAAGTGACTGGGTTATGGGGTTCAGTGGGAGGCCATCTCGAGGAGTCGAGACCGGGTCTCCTAAACTCCAGGATTGGTAGGGTCGCTTGCAACTCTCGTTGGGGTCCTGGGGTGTGGGCTTGGCTATTCATTGCGACTGTGGAATCCGTATTTTCTATTATAGGCTAAATACTAAATACGGACGTCCTAGTATATCCCACATTATATATATGTTTCTGCTGCCTGTGTTCTGTGATATCTGAGACGAATGATATATTATATATGAGATATATAGTAGACGTTGCTTATGTTTTACACCCGCGCTAGTCCCGTCCCGGTATGCCGTTAGTTAAGTAACCTAACGGTGCATAACGGAACATTGCGGCGAATGCAGATGACATAAGCGTACGTGTTATTTTCGTTTCTTTTCTGTGATTGGCTTAAGGACTTAAATGATGGGATTATATTAATATGATTAATGTAAAGAAAATAAACCTAAAAAGATGTTGTAGAATCGGATTTGAAAACCACTCGGCTCTTTATGAAAAAGCTGTATTTCAAAAACTGCGGAGCACAAGCCACTCCTTTTCAAAACTATTTGATTCTACGACGATATCAAGTTCAAAGCGTTACAGATTTTCTTAAAAATCATTCGCAACCCTCCGTCATTTTAGGAAGTAGAGTACTTAGTATTCGTGCTACGTTTGTTGACCTTAGCCAAGGCGTAGTGTACGGTAGCTAAGTGATGTCTTCCTACAATGCATATGATGCAGATTAATTAGGACGGGTATATGACTTTGTTGACCTTAGCCAAGGGTCATGTAGACGGGTCTGATTAATCAAGAAATGACGGGCTGAACTTGACTAGTACTTGTGATTTGTTGACCATAGCCAAGGTCATAGGTACTAGGAGTAAAAATCATATCGGGAATTTCAAGTGTTGAGATTTGCAATGAGATTGCATACCTTCCATATGATGGTTGGATCCCGATCCCACTGTGGGCAATAGTTGCTCCTAGGAGAGTTTTGCAGTTTACAATTAGCTAACTCATTAGGTGTCTAGAAAGGTGTTAACGGGGCTACGCCTCTGGGAAAATGAGGTTTACTTTAATTAGGTCCGTGCGAAAGCACGGGGAACCTCCCTCAAGTACCGACACTGGCCTGGCTGAACGGTTAACGAAGTTGTAGACTGTAATTAATCCTGGCTAGTTTTCTTTTTAAGGTTTGAAAGAAAAACTTGATTAAAGCAGTGGGAGACATCGATTAGACAAGATAATAACCAATCTGATCTATGCAAGAGCTTTCGCTGAGTGTATTCTTTTCTCTCTCTTAATGGCAGATACCAATGACTGGACTCAAGCTTCTACTAGATAAAAACAAACTGAATGGGACCAATTATAAAGACTGGCTGAGGAATCTGAAAATAGCCTTGACTTATGATAAAGCATCATATGTCCTCACGGCTTCAGCCCCACCCACCCCAGGTCCAAAATCCTCAGTTACGGACATTGAAGTCCGCAAGACATGGGACGCTGACTGTGCCACAGCCAAATGCCTCGCGCTTGCATCGATGGACAATACACATCAAAAGCAGCACGAGAATATGGACATTCAAACCATATTCCTCCATACAAAGGAGTTGTATGGAGAGCAATCCCGCGTATTACGATACGAAGCATCAAAGAAATTGTTTCAGATGCGAATGGCCCCTGGCACACCGGTAGGTGATCATGTTCTGAAGATGATAGCTCTTATAGAAGAGCTTGAGGACCTAGGATGGACAATGGACAATGAACAATATACGGATATTATTCTGCAGTCCCTCCCCTCCACCTTTGCTCAGTTCATAGTTAACTTCAACATGCACGGCATGGAGAAGGAGCTACCTGAAATCCTTAATATGTTAAGGAGTGCAGAGAGCACTATGAAATCGATGAAAACTCCCGTTATGACTATTGGGCAATCTTCTTCTTCTCGCCCTAAGGCTAAGTCCAAAGGAAAGAAAAAGAAGAAGCCCACCAATCCTAAGGGTAGAGTTAAAAAGGTGAAGGGAAAGGAAAAGTCCAAAGCTGGAGACTCGGGGAAGGGTGAATGTTTTCATTGCCACAAAGCAGGACATTGGAAGCGCACCTGTACAGAGTACTTGAATCTCAAGAAGAAGCATGGGGATGCTTCCGCTTCAGGTGTGTTTGTGACACAAAACTGTTTTTCAATAAACTCTGCTTCCTGGGTATTAGATACCGGTTCAGGTTCTCACATTTGCAATTCTATGCAGGGACTGAGAAATAGCAAAGTTTTGAAGACAGGTGACCATACTCTCCGCGTTGGAAATGGTTCCAATGTACATACAGTCGCTGTGGGAGAGTATCACTTAGGGTTGCCATCTGGGTGTATATTGGTTTTGAACCCATGTTATTTTGTACCAAGTATGCTATGTAATATAATATCTGTTTCTTTGTTAGACAATGAAGGATATAATTTTTTATTGCAGAACAATGTTATGAACATTCACCAGAATCAAATGTTGGTTGGGTATGGTACACTTAATAACGGGATATACGTCCTAAATCAACATACAGTTTTCAGTATACAACACACTAAGAAAAGAAAACTTTCAGAATTAAATGAAGCTTTTCTTTGGCACTGTAGACTTGGTCATATTAACGAAACAAGACTAAACATGTTACACAAAGATGGATATTTAAACCCTTTTGAATATAAATCTTATGCGACTTGCCAGTCTTGTATCAAGGGTAAAATGACCAAAACTCCGTTTACCGGACACGGAGAAAGAGCTACCGAGCTCCTTGGCCTCATACATAGTGATGTATGCGGGCCAATGTCTACACAGGCTAGAGGCGTTTTTTCATACTTCATTACTTTCACTGATGATTTCTCAAGATTCGGTCATGTATTTTTATTAAAGCACAAGTCCGAAGCTTTCGAGAAATTCATTGAATATAAACAAGAAGTAGAAAAACAAACCGGCTTGAGTATCAAGATGCTTCGATCAGATCGAGGTGGGGAATACCTTAGTACAGAATTTGCAAACTTCCTAAAAGAGAATAGGATTCTCTCTCAGCTCACTCCTCCTTACACACCACAGCACAACGGTGTGTCTGAACGACGGAATAGGACCCTATTAGATATGGTCCGATCGATGATGAGTGATGCTGAGTTACCCATCTCATTTTGGGGGCATGCATTGGAGATTGCAGCGTTTCTACTGAACAGGGTTCCAACCAAAACCGTGTCTACCACGCCATATGAGATATGGCATGGGAAGAGACCATCTCTTAAGAGAATTAAGATTTGGGGTTGCCCGGCCTATGTTAAAAAGCAGAATCCGGACAAACTCGAGACACGGTCAGTCATGTGTAATTTTGTGGGGTATCCAAAGAATTCAAATGGATATCTATTCTACCACAAGGAGGAACAAAAGGTGTTTGTTTCTCAACATGCCACATTCTTGGAAAAAGAGTTTTTCACAGATAAAGATGATGGCAAAGTGGTGGATCTAGAAGAGGTTCTAGAGACACAAACTACAAATGACGACTTGGTTGAACGGCTGTTGCAATAGAAACTGAAGAACCTCAGCCACTCCGTAGGTCTGGTAGGACTTCTTGCCCACCAGAGAGGTACTACGGTTTCCTCATTGATGGTGACGGAGAAGACTGCATCATGGATGATAATGATCCTACCAGTTTTCAGCAAGCTATCACGAGTGGAGACTCTGTGAAGTGGCTGGATGCCATGAGATCTAAAATGGAGTCTATGTACACCAACAAAGTATGGACTTTGGACATTGTACCCCCTGGGGTAAAACCTGTGGGATGCAAATGGATCTTTAAAAGAAAGATTGGTGTAGATGGGCAGGTAGAGACCTATAAGGCAAGACTTGTGGCGAAAGGCTTTCGTCAAAGACTAGGTTTGGAATATAACGAAACTTTTTCGCCCGTAGCCATGCTTAAATCCATTCGGATCCTACTTGCTATTGCTGCTCACTACGATTATGAAATCTGGCAGATGGACGTTAAAACAGCATTTCTAAATGGAGATTTAGAAGAATGCGTTTATATGGATCAGCCAGAGGGCTTCATTGACAGTGGGAGCAGCGGGAAAGCATGTAGATTGCTTAAATCCATATATGGGTTAAAGCAGGCATCTCGGAGTTGGAACATCTGTTTCGATGATGTTATCAAAGAGTTTGATTTCATCAAAAATCCAGATGAACCTTGTGTTTATAAGAAGGCTGTAGGAAGAGCTGTCACATTCCTCGTACTGTACGTGGATGACATTCTTCTGATAGGAAATGATATTCCTATGCTACAGTCGGTCAAATCTTTCTTATCACTAAGGTTCTCCATGAAGGACCTGGGTGATGCCACATACATCCTGGGCATAAGGATCTATAGGGATAGATCCAAAAAGTTATTGGGATTGTCCCAAACCAGGTACATTAACACCATCCTAAAAAGGTTTAGTATGGAAGACTCCAAGCGGGGTGCCTTACCCGCTTGCCATGGGGTCACTCTCTCCAAGGATTCTTGTCCAAAGACCGATGAAGAGAGAGCTCGCATGAGCATTATACCCTATGCTTCGGCAGTAGGATCTATAATGTATGCGATGTTATGTACATGCCCAGATGTAGCTTATGCACTTAGTGTTGTAAGCAGGTATCAGTCCAACCCAGGGGAGAACCACTGGACAGCTGTGAAGAACATTCTTAAGTACTTGCGAAGGACTAAAGAATTGTTCTTGGTGTATGGTAATGCAGATCTCCAAATGGAGGGCTTTACCGATTCGAGCTTCCAGAGCGATAAGGACGACAGCAAATCTATCTCAGGGTTTGTATTTACCCTCAATGGAGGGGCGGTAAGTTGGAAGAGTTCCAAACAGGATACCGTTGCAGACTCTACGATGGAGGCTGAGTACATTGCTGCAAATGATGCCGCCAAGGAAGCCGTCTGGATGAAGAAGTTCGTCTCGGAGCTAGGAGTAGTTCCAACCATTATTGATCCAATACCCTTGTATTGTGATAATAATAGGGCTATGGCGTTAGCCAAGGAGCCCAGGTCCCATCAGCGGTCCAGACATATCCTGAGGCGCTTTCATTTGATCCGGGAGATTGTAGATCGCCGCGAGATCGAGATTAAGAGAGCAGATACAAAGAATAACGCCGCGGATCCACTCACCAAGGCCCTCCCTCAACCGCAGCAAGAGCGACTTTTTGAGATGTTGGGTATGAGATACACCAATAACTGGCCTTAGTGCAAGTGGGAGATTGTTGGATATATGTATGCCCTAGAGGCCATTATATGATAGTGGATGTATCTGTACATGTATATATATATATTCAGTATACATTCTTGCTCGACATGATAGTATGCTATCTGGTTCTACTTTATCTGACATGTTGATTTGATCATGCTTTTATTCATTTATACATGCTGATAAAGCCATGAGGATATCGGCTTGACTACAGTGATTATGATAGAGATCATACTAGTGGGACATCTGTAGTTTATAAGCATATCCTGAAATGTCCCTGGTCGGAGGTGTATCGAGACGGGGCATCGATATACCAGAGTAGACTAGCGTATATGATACTAGACCCATGTGATGGGCGATGGATGTTCCCACATTCATCGATTTTTGACATCAAGATCATATACGGGTGCTCAGTGGTGACTGGGTACACTGGACGGACTCACCGAGAACTCCTATATGGAATTATATCTATCGTCGGATAGCAGTTCTCAGGTGACACTGGTACAGGTTAGTCTGTAGACCCGAGATTGTCATAGAGTCTTGTGTGCTCTCCCACTGTACTTTGATACCACCCTACCACGGCTCTACTGAGTCGTGCAAACAGGTGGCCGTTGGGTACAGTCCCGAGACACACGAAGGCGATGAGCAATAGGAGGGGTTTCTTCTCTCCCGGTATTGGGAGTTGATGCTGTGCTGTGCTCGACTGGTTATATCAGTAAGTCCCTGGCCAGGGCTGCTGAGATTTACTGATAAGTGTTATCAGTAGTTTCTCGATCTGTTATAGACCATTCACTGGCACGACTTATTGAGTTATTGGGGTCGACGTTACCATCCCTAGACTCGATATGCGGCATATCTGACGAAGAGACCGGACTGTACGGTAGTGTTGCAGGTTGGCTCGACGGGAGTTGTAGCAGGTTCGCTTGTTTTCTTCTGATCGCTCAATACCCGGGTGGCCGTTACGTTTAGCTGACAGCTTGAGGCTTGGGGTTGCTTGATATGATCATCACCCACTGCCGGCGTATTGACGAGTCTTAGAGTCCCACAAAGAAGTTTCCTAGTCCAGGTGAAACGTTGTGGTGCGTGTATGCGATATGCGCATGGACCCGGTTAAAATGCGCGTATGAGATACCGTATATTAATTGGGTGGATTACTTTTGGTTGGATCGTATGTGATATGACCGGGTTGATAAATCAAGTATTGATTTATCATTTAACCATTAGCTTCTCACTAGAAATCCTATCTTGTTTCTTTTGGATGTATGCATGCATGTATGCATTCATTCTTGTTCATGCACATATGGATGTGCATGCACACATGCATACATACATCATTCTATCATGGTTGTTTATACATAGAAAATGGTGGCAATATAATACTCACACCTTGGTTATTTATATGGATTATTACTTATATTTGTTTTAAAACAAAATGAAAAAGGAAAGGATAATTCATGGTTTGTTTCTAGTCTCTTCTTTGACCTAACCATGCTCACCTACCCTTAACCATGGATTAAACTTTCCTTTCATGTTTTAACTCAAATTAAATAATATCTTCATAATTTAACCATGGTTTGAGATGAGAAGAAATAAATATATATACATATATTTTCTTTTTTTTTTTCATGAGTTTATCTTCTCTTCTTCTTAAAAATAGCCATCATCTTCTTCAACCTTGAGCTCTTGCTCTCAAGACTTTTCAAGTGAGCAAAATACACATAAAGATAGGATTTTGAAGTGAGAAAGAGAACCACAACACCATTCTACACAAGTCTAGCCTACTTGTTTAGAGTGTTTGCTTCATTTCATCTTCTTGTTAAAGTGAAGTTGATAGCTTGGACAAAGGAGCTTCGGGTGGTTCGTCGTGAACGTTAGAGGACTTCAAGCGAACACTTTTCCAACTCTCAAGTGGCCAAGGAGTCTACTAAAGGGAGCTACAAAGGTTGTACTCTCAAAACCCTAGCCTTTGTAACATATGATGTTAGTTAAAGTTTTAGAAACCCTAATTTTCTAGGATAGATCCTTTGTATGCTTACTTAGCACCATAAAAATTTGAACTTTATGACATGTGATGCTTCCAAACTCTACATAGGATGCTAGGTAAACCTTACAATACATATCTGTGATCTGTAATGTTGATGGTTTGTGTATATGAATTCGTTGGATTGTCGCGGATGAATAGCCGGGGGTTGTGAGATGAGAGTGTTCTTGTTCTTTCAATTCATGTAATATGTAAATTGATGTAATATTATTTATATGGCCGCACAACCGGGATGGGGTTGTAGCCGTCATTGTATAATTTCTTTTTACTGTTTTTGCTCCTAGGATAGACCCAAGGTGGGGTGCACAAACTACCGGGTATCTCGAAGTGCCGAGTGGCCTACTCACGTTGTTGAGGGAGGTTGCTTCACTTCGGGTACTTGGCGGGTAGTTTGCCGCACCCGTAGGGGTCTAGGGTGGGGTTTGGCTATTCATCGCGACCGTGTAATCCGCTCTTCGTTACAGGCTCATACGAAATGCGGATTCCTAGTATATCCAATGTGTTCATCTGTGATCTGGAATGGCTATCATTGCATGTGACGAATGTGTATATATCTATATATATGATATCTATTTAGGCGTTGCTTATGTTTTGCATCCGCCCTAGTCCAGCCCCCGCTCTGTCGTTAGTTAAGTAACCTAACGGGTGATGACGGGACCCCGTGGCGAATGCGGATGGCATAAGCGTACATCATATTTTCGTTGTTTTATGCAATGGTAGGATTAATTGATGGGACACAATAAAATTAATGCAAGAAAAATAAACCAAGTAAAAGTCGTTGGAACACTTTCAAAACCACTCAGTTCTTTTCAAAACCAAATTTTAAATGCGGAGCTTGAACCACTCCTTTTGAAAGCTATCTCGTTCCTTCGATTATATCAAGTTCACTACGTTCACGGTTTCGCCAAAACCATTCGTAGCCCTCCGTCATTTCACATGGATAGTCAATAAGTTTTCAAGCTATGTTTGTTGGCCAAAGTCAAGGCATAGTGATTGGTAGCTATTGGGTATTCATGTGCAGCATAGATAGATGTGTTGGTTTGGGACAGTCGTACTGCCTTGTTGGCCAAAGTCAAGGGTATGTGCTGGTGGGTTCGAATTAACCTGAAGAATGACGGGTAGAACTTGACATGTGACTTATGATTTGTTGGCCAAAGTCAAGGTCATAAGAGCATGGGGTAAAAATCCACATCGGGAGTTTCAAAAGAAACTGAAACTTGCTAGCACTGCATACCATTTGGAGTGTGATGATTCTGGTAGGATTCCTTCAGTTTTGTCATGCGATGATATTTGGATCCCGATCCTACTGTGAGTATATGCTACTCCTCCGGAACTTTCTCACTTAACGATCAATGCTATAAACCAAGTAGGTGTCTAGAAAGGTGTTAGCGGGGCTACGCTCACAGGGAAAAGAGGTTATTTAATTAAGGAACTTCGCGAAAGCGTTGGAAAACCTCCCTCGAAGTACCGACACTGGCCTGGCTGAACAGTTAAGCAAGAATTGTACGATGAGATTGATCCCGACTAATTCTTCCTTTATGGTTTGAGGAGGGATTCGAGAGACAGTGGGAGCCGTCCTGTTTAGACAAATTAAAAACCACTCTAATCTTGCAAGAGCATCATGCTAAAGTGTTTCTTCTCTCTCTCCTAATTGCAGCGACCAAACATCATGACTGGACTTAAGTTACTACTAGATAAAAACATACTGACAGGGCCAAACTACAAAGATTGGCTCAGGAATGTCAAAATGGCAATCACTTATGACAAGTTGGGGTATCTCCTTACCACCAAAGCTCCCCCTATCTCAGGTCCCAAAACCAGCATCGCGGATAGGGAAATCCGTAAGACCTGGGAAATCGACTGTGCGAAGGCCAAGTGCCTCATGCTTGCCTCTGTGGACAATGAACATCAGAGGAGGCACGAGAATATGGACCTCGAATCCATATTTCTCCATACAAAAGAACTGTATGGAGAGCAATCCTGTATCGCCAGATACGAAGTCTCGAAAAAGCTGTTTTCGGCGAGATTGGCCGTCGGATCATCGGTAGCGGAACACGTGCTTAAGATGATTGGCTACATAGAGGAGCTTGCAGACCTTGGGACCATGTTGGAGAATGAGCTCTATACGGACTTGATTCTCCAGTCCCTTCCTTCCACTTACGCCCAGTTTATCCTGAACTTCAACTTGCAAGAAAAGGAAGTTGAACTTTCAGAACTCCTCAACATGCTGAGGAGTGTAGAGGGCACCTTACAGAAAGGTAGGGAAACATCCACTTTGTTTATAGGAGGATCTTCCTCTTCTAGGTCCAATGCGAAAGCCAAGGGAAAGAAGAAGAAAACCCCCGCCAAACCAAGGGGCGGTGTTAGTAAAGTGGATACGAAGGGAAAGGCAAAAGCAACAAAGCTAGCGGGAAAGCTTGTGGGGAAGAAAGAATGCTTTTACTGTCACAAGAGTGGACACTGGAAGAAAGATTGCAGGGCTTGGAAGGCCAGAACCCAGGATCTGAAGCAAGTTGCGGCTTCAGCTTCAGGTGTGTATGTTATTAAAAACTGTCTATCAATAAACTCTACTTCCTGGGTATTGGATACCGGGTCAGGATCTCATATCTGTAATTCTTTGCAGGCATTGAGAAAGCGTAGGTTTTTGAAGGCAGGTGATATGACCCTCAAAGTTGCAAACGGAGCTAGCATAGATGCTGAGGCCGTGGGAGACTATCACCTGGGAATGTCAGATGGACATGTTTTGGTTTTACGTAATTGTTATTTTGTACCCAATGCAACTTGTAATATCATTTCTGTATCTTTAATATCTAAAGAAGGTTATGAATTTGCATTTGTAATTAATGTTGTAAACTTTCACCTTAATCAAGTTCTGATTAGGTTGGGTACATTAAGCAATGGTATATACGTACTAAACCAACCACATATTTTCAATCTCCAGAATACACACAAAAGAAAGTCTCCGGAAACAAATCAGGCTTTCTTATGGCATTGTAGACTGGGTCACATCAATGAGAGAAAGTTGACGAAGTTACATACAGAAGGATATTTAGATCCGTTCGAATATCAATCATATGCAACTTATCAATCCTGTCTCAAAGGAAATATGACAAAGACTCCGTTCACTGGACACGGAGTAAGAGCGAGCGAGCTCTTGGGACTCGTACACAGCGACGTGTGCAGTCCAATGTCTACGCATGCACGAAGTGGTTATTCTTATTTCATTACTTTTACGGATGACTTTTCAAGGTACGGATATGTCTTCTTAATGAAACATAAATCCGAAGCCTTTGGAAAATTCCAGGAATATAAGAATGAAGTAGAAAAACAAACAGGCAAAAGTATCAAGACACTGAGATCTGATCGAGGTGGTGAATACTTGAGTGCTGAGTTCCTGGATTACCTAAAAGAGAATGGAATTCTCTCTCAGCTTACTCCTCCATACACTCCGCAACATAACAGTGTATCGGAGAGACGGACCCGGACCCTATTGGATATGGTACGTTCCATGATGAGTAACGCTAAGTTACCGCCATCATTCTGGGGATATGCACTAGAATCAGCTGCATACCTTTTGAACTGAGTTCCAATTAAGACTGTGCCTACTACACCATATCAGATGTGGTGTGGGAAGAGACCCTATCTTAATCACATTAAGACATGGGGATGTCCAGATTTTGTCAAAAAGCAGCATGCGGACAAACTCGAGGCACGCTCAGTACGGTGCAAGTTTATGGGATATCCAAAAAACTCCAAGGGATATTTCTTCTATTGCGAAGAGGAACAGAAGGTTTTTGTTTCTCATCATGTCCACTTCTTGGAAACTGAGTTTTTGGAAAATCAGATAAGTGGGAGCGCAATAGAACTGGAAGAAATTCCTAAACCACGAGCTATTACTGAAAACTTAGTAGAACCAGAGGGTTCGAAAGATGCGGACATTCCTGCGCCGCTCCGCAGAAGTAGTAGGCAGTCTCATCCGCCCGAGAGATACTACGGTTTTCTCATAGACGGGGATAGAGAGGATTGCATCATTGATAGTGATGAGCCGACTAGCTTCCAGCAGATCATTCAGAGCGTTGACTCGGTAAAATGGTTGGATGCAATGCGGACCGAAATGGAGTCCATGTACACCAACAAAGTATGGACGTTGGACGTATCTCCAGTTGGGGTAAAACCCGTAGGATGCAAGTGGATCTTCAAAAGGAAGATTGGTGTAGCTGGACAGGTTGAGACCTATAAAGCTAGACTTGTTGCAAAAAGTTTTCGTCAAAGACCTGGTTTGGACTATGACGAAACCTTTTCTCCAGTGGCTATGCTGAAATCTATTCGGATCCTTCTTGCCATTGCTGCCTTCCACGATTATGAGATTTGGCAGATGGACGTAAAGACCGCTTTTCTAAATGGAAATTTAGAGGAGTGTGTCTATATGGACCAGCCAGAGGGTTTCATTCAGAGTGGGAGCAGCGGAAAGGTGTGCAAGTTGCTTAAGTCCATCTATGGACTAAATCAGGCATCGCGGAGTTGGAACATTTGTTTTGATGAGACGATCAAAGAATTTGGCTTTATCAAAAATCCAGATGAACCATGCATCTATAGTAGATTTGTAGCAAGAACTGTAGTATTCCTCGTTTTATACGTGGATCACATTCTCTTGATAGGAAATGACATTCCTATACTACAATCTGTCAAAGGGTTCTTGTCACACAGGTTCTCCATGAAAGACCTCGGTGATGCCTCTTACATTCTGGGGATCCAGATCTATCGTGACAGATCCAAGAGGATATTAGGACTTTCACAGTCCAGGTACATCGACACCATACTGAAAAGATTCAGTATGGAAGATTCTAAGCGCGGTATTCTACCAGCTTGTCACGGGATCACCCTCTCCAAAGAGATGTCTCCCAAGACTGATTTGGAAAGGGATCGCATGTCTATTATACCCTACGCTTCTGCGGTAGGCTCTATAATGTATGCGATGTTGTGTACCAGACCGGATGTAGCTTATGCACTGAGTGTGGTAAGCCGGTATCAGTCAAACCCTGGGGAGAAACACTGGATAGCAGTAAAGAACATTCTCAAGTACCTGAGAAGGACTAAGGAGATGTTCTTGGTGTATGGCGGAAAAGATCTCCAGATCGAGGCCTTTGCTGACTCCAGCTTCCAGAGTGACAAGGATGATTCCAAGTCCATGTCAGGTTATGTCTTTACCCTCTATGGAGGTGCGGTATGTTGGAAGAGTTCCAAACAGGAAACCGTTGTTGACTCGACGATGGAAGCGGAATATATCGCTGCTGTAGATGCCGCAAAAGAAGCCGTCTGGATAAGGAATTTCTTGACAGAACTTCAGGTGGTTCTGTCCATTGTTGATCCAATACCTTTGTATTGCGACAACAACGGGGCTATAACTTTAGCGAAGGAACCCAGGTCCCATCAGAAGTCCAAACACATCTTGAGGCGGTATCACTTGATCAGGGAGATCGTGAGTCGCCAGGAGATCGAGGTTCGGAGAGCTGCTACGGAAGAGAACACTGCTGATCCATTCACGAAGGCCTTACCCCAGACTCAGTTCGAGCGGCTGATTGAGATGATAGGTCTTCGATACGCCAGTACATGGCCTTAGTGCAAGTGGGAGATTGTTAGTGTATATGCCCTAGAGGCCATTACTGTATCATACTGGTTTGTATATTACTTAATGGAAGCTTGGGATATTCACCTTGTATTGATAATCTTGCTCAAAATAGTAGTATGCTACTTGGTTTGTTTCTGCTTTAATGTGTGCATGTGTTTCTTATAGCATATCGCCTTTGCACATTAGTGGATCCCTTAGGATCTTTGCTTGATTACCAGCGTTGTGATGGCAGTCACACTCATGGGGGCTGGGTAATCCACAAGCACATCCTTATGCAGGTCCCTAGTCGTAGGACTATCGAGACAGGGCATCGATACTCCGGAGTAGACTAGTGCATTCGCTTCTCATCCCAGTTTGGGAGACGGTCTGTCCCACAGCCGCGAGTACGTCGTACTTGAGATAGTATGCGGGTGCTCGTTAGGTTACGAGTACACTGGACAGGACTCGTCAGGAACTGTTGGTTGGTATTATACCTATCGTCAGTTATCAGTTTCCAGGTGACATGAGTACAGCTTAGTCCGTTGACTTGACACTGTCACTTCGCCTCGAGTGTGTTCCCACTGTTCTTAGATTGCTACCCTACCACGGCTCAAAGGAGTCGTGCAAACAGGTAGCAGTTGGGTGCAGTCCCGAAGCACTTGGAGGCAGTGACGGTTAGACAGGATTCGTCTCTCCCGGTATTGGGGGTTGATATCGCGCTGTGTCAAGGAGAGCCATTACACAAAGTCCCTGGCCAGGACAAGCGAGATATACTGGTAGGTTTCCAGTGTTATCTCTGGATGTTCTGGGCTACACTCCGACACGACTTGTACCGCTATTAGGGGACTGACGTTTACCGCCCCCTAGGCCCGCCATGCGATACTCTTAGATAAACAGACCGGACTGTATCGAGACTGTCACATTCAGGCTTAGTAGGAGTTCAGATGGGTTTACCTCGTCAGTCTTCTTATCGGCATCTACCTGGGGACCGTTACGTACAGCTAGTGCCACTTGCGGTCTGTGGTTAAACCCACTGCCAGCGTAGTGTCGAGTCTTTAGAGTCCCACACAGAGGGTTATTCGCCTTTAGGCAAAACGAGTAGAGATCGCATGGTTTTGCGACGGGGTTCGTTCACATCCGCGCACTTATGCACGTTTGGTGTCCGGACAGCTTATACTAGCGGGCTTTGGTTTAAGCCAGATCCTAGTATATGTTTTGGGATTGGTTTTTATCTCATTGTATTCGTGTTCCTCGGAACACGGATACGGGTGTGTATGCACAGTTGATTGAGGCAGAGGCAGAGGATTTTCATTAGGGTTAATGACCGTTGTCTTTTTCTTAACCCTAATGCTTATGTGTGAAATATGATTATTAATATTAATTAATTATAATTGTGTTATGGTTAGGGTTGTTGACCATTTGACTATGGTTGACTTGTTGACCTATGTTGACATATTAACCATCATCATTTCATATGAAAGATGCTCTTTGATTCTTGCAAAAGTAATTAATGTGAAATGATAATGGTCATTTCAAGATTAATCATCACAATTATCTTTAGTTAATTTTTTAATTATCATAATTCACACATATATGTGAGAAGGTTGTCATTATCTTCTCATTCTATCATTCACATTCTCTCTCATCCTCTTCCTCTCTCTCAAAGCTCTCCCCTCTCATGAGTTGAGAACCATTGAGCTTGAGATAAAACCTTCAAAATTACTCTCTACTCTTTCTAAGGTTCTAGGTTTAGCACTGTCACGTCTCGAAAGTACATAACATGACCGGCACTTAAACTACGAAACGTCTCGAGGCGTACGTAATCTAAGTAAGCCGAAAACCCAGAAATCCAAACCAAGAAAAGTAGTAGAGTGAAGGAAAACCAATTTAAATCAAATAGTTTTAATAGCAGAGCCGAATTATGCGTTTTTAAAAAAAACATCAAATATTTCCTGAAAATTTCGGCAGAGCCTCCTTTGTAAATACTGGCTCCCAAACGGGATACAACATGAATAGTATACGAAATCAATAAAAAGGCATTCCCAAGCGGGAGCTAGCTCTTCGTCAATCGACGGTCACAACCACACAAGCAATATAGTATACAACGCCAAGGGCGAGGATCAAAACTCAAAAGGAAACTCAAAACAGCAAGAAATCCATAGAAATACAACGCGCGGCTCTAAGGTCGAAAGAAAAAACATCACTGGTCTCTATCTGAAATAAATACATGTTTGGTTGATGGAACTTCTAGATACAACAGAGTAATAATATACAAGGTATATAATGGGGGGTACGATACAAATAAACCCACCTACTTGCAAATCACCCGGAAAAGGAAGTAGTGCCAGCAAGCCGTAATGAAACCTGTACGACAAAACCTGCAAGAAACTGTGGCACAACGGGGGTGAGTTGCCAACTCGTGAGTAGAAAAACATCTACGAACGGAAATCGCATGAACAACGCACTCCTAGGGCAACAATCATAATATATCCTCAAATATATAACCAGCAGCCTATAACAATGGCTAGGGTAAAAGTCTAACCCAAGTGTAATCCCATGTGTCCGTGTCAGTGCCTCAGGTAGCAATATATCATATGGATGATATATGAATGCATGAAAACAGAATACATGTACTAAAGAAACTGCTTTCATAATTTAGTGAGATTTCTGTATTTTAAAAATGAGGTAGCATAAATGAAATCATCATAAAACAGTGCCCAGTATCGACACAAAACAAGTGTCCAAATATCTCGATATCTCTGTACCTCAGTATCTCAAAATCTCAATGTCTCAATCACAATATCTAGGGCGCCGTCAGTCCAGACCGGCCCCTACCATCCATCTCAAGAACACGACGGTATCCTCCGGATATCCGACGCGTCGGGTAAAATCACCGGTCGGTAGTGCTCCCCTGCCAGGCTCAACGTCAACAACACGATCCTCTTGCCCCGGGGTACCGCACCGGGCCCACCATGTACCCGAAACGGTTCATCCATCTCCTCGAATCGGGTCTCGAAATCCATCAGCAAACTCATGGTGGATGACTCATACATCATGGGAAAACCACACTTTTTATTTAAAAGAGAGGAAAGAAGCTTATACAAGTTTTGCGGTTTTCCCCCAAATCCAGAAAATCTCATGGAAATCCGAATCCAAATCATCAATAGCATGTAAACCCATGAATATAAGCATGAGAATCCATGAATACGGCATAACAATGAATAACAGTATGCATGAAGTGACAAGTAATAACTACAATATCTAAGCTGGCATATAAGGTAAGTACACTAATATTATGTCAAACTACTAGCTATCAAGCTAAGTTAAGCAATAATATTTTCTAAGGTGTACGTGACATGGCAATTACCGATGAAGATGTGTGTGAGCCGGCAAGTAAGTGTATGTGGTACATACGCATCATCGGTAATGGTGCTGGTGTCCTAACAGCATAATGTCAACAATGCAATATGAAATAACAATGTAAGTATGCGATGCGGAGCGAGCAACCAAAATGAGCGGGAGCTAAATATTAAACAATGGTGCCATTTGAAATAATACGAATCGTGGGGTTTTGAAAATAGGGGCTACGGTGGTTTTAAGAAAGGATACGTCTTTTGAAATATCCGTAGATCTCTTGACCTGTCTTTTAAAATACCCACGATCCGCTAGTTTTGAAATAGGTAGGAGTCTAATCTAATCTAACAACTACACTAAACTATACGGCTGAACTAACAAGCTGAACTACAGGTAAGGAAACCGCCTATCATCTGAGTCGATACATATACATACCTGTATATGTATAGTCGGTGATCCCGCCTCAATAATATCATATCCGATACCATATCTATAATCAGACATCCCAAGTCAAGAGTGCGGATCAATCATCAATATATAGCTCGTACGTAAATCCGTCGTACGGCAACCCAAATCTGGGTACGGGTCAATATCACATTCATCATACTATTCATCTGGTATCCTCTTTATCAAATATCATGATCGGGGTACTGATCTACGTCTAGTACAATACTGATACCGCCTAAGTATGCATGCACGTGTGTGAAACACTACGTCAAGGACCCACTACAACGTCATTTCGTATCTCAAATACGAACCCTACCATATCACCGATCTCACGGTCTCGAATCAAATCTCATCGACTCATCTTAAATCCCAAGTACTATCCTCATTATCCATGCATGTGTATATGAATGTATATATGCATAGTCCCATACCCACGCATATATACATATATACACATCCCCTTCTACGCACAAGAAAGTAATGTATGCAAGTCTGTGTGTGCGTATGTGGGTGTAACAACTACTCTAGGGTTTCGCAACTAACCCAAAGGTAATCCATGAACACATAAACATATCATGAATAAACATTCTCGTATCATAAAACACCTATATAAACATATATATATGAGCTATACTACGGACCGTGGGGGTGCTATACGCCATCCACCCGACTTCTCACCGTAGATATAAATCTACTCACCTGGTCCTCGCTCGCCGGTGCCGACGTCGCCACGCGCTTGCTTGTCATCTCAAAGTCCACATGGGGGTACCTACATATCATAACGCACCGTATCTCATTTAAACCCAATTCGAAATCGAAACGGCATACGAAAACCAAACCGGCACGCGTATCACACATAGGTCAAAACCTATCGCCTACGCAAGCAAGAAATGCCAAACCAACCCTCGATGTCGATGTACAAACGTCAAACCATCGAGAAAAATCCAAACACTCTCATTTGCGCATTCACGAACACTAATTATAATATAAAATAGGTTAAAATTCACAAAACCTCAAACTCACTTTAAAAGCTATTTTTCCGAAAACCTAGCAGGCAAAATTAACCGTTTTAGTACAAAACTCGACGTTTAAACAAATCTAGCAGCCGCAATATCCACTCAATATCATAACCAAGTCATATAAACCATTACAATAATTTATTCTCATCAAAATATATATATTTACAAAACCTAGTTAACAAAACTAGCACAATTTTCCATTTTAGCTCAAAACTTGGTGTTTTAATCAAATTTAACTATTTTAACAATTCTAGTGGCTAAAATGCCCACTAAATAACTTAATCAAGTCACCCAAACCCAAACTAAATTTTAAACTCACTAATTATAATAGATCTAAAAAAACTAGTTTGCAATTAGCTTAATTATGATAATTTAGATGTAGAAATTAGCAAATTTAGCACTTAGATTACACTTTGTATGACTTAGCATGATAACTACACTATAAAATCATAAACAATGTTAAAAACCCTTACTTGATTTTAAAAACCCAATTCTAGAATTTCCAAACCCTAACTTTAAAATTCTAACTAGCAATTCAAAACCTAATTTAAACCACTCATTAACTTAATTGAAGAAATAATCAAACAATTTAACAAAAAGCCAAGATTTATTATACCTCAAGAACAATGGAACATACATAGAACATGGCCTCCAAATTGAAATCTTTGCATCAAGATCCTTGCTAAAAGAGATAAGGGAAAATGGGTAGGGATTGGATTTTTATTTTGTGGGATTTTTGTGTTGATTTTTGGGCATTTTGTGATGAAATTTTGATGAGAAATTAGAGGAAAAGAGAGAGGGGCTGCTGTTGTGGGAAAGGAGAGAGAGGGTCGGCTGAATGGGGAGGGGGGAGAGAGAGGGAGGTGGGGAAAAAGTCAAGGCAATACCCAAAAGTCAAAGCCCAAACTCCTTTTGCCCAATTTCTTTCATTCTTTTGTTCTCTTTTCTTTGTTTTTTTTGTGAGATGAGTGGCCCAAGAATGGTGGGCTGAAAAGGGGGCCAGCCAGAGCTATAGGAGAGGGGGTGTGGGTTTTGTTTGGGTGAGAAAAAAAGATAAATGTTGTACCCCACTTTCATTAACACTAATTTCACCGAAAAAAAGCTTTTTTCTTCGATATTTTCTAAACCGTTTTAGAAAACCATTTCATTTCAAAAACCACATGATAAAATTTTGTTTAATGTGTTATGATGTACAAAATTTGTTTCAACTCATTCGAATTTGTAATTTTCCCTAATTAAATGTATTAGGGACGCCTTAAAATAATATTAAAATAATTAATTTCGGAAAATTTTTCAGAAAATTTGAAATTTCACCAGTGGTTCAATAAACACCAAATACTAGCAATATCATAGCTAGAATATGAATATTTAATTTTATAATAAAGATATCTGTATTTTGACTTTTTACAGAAAACCCCCTTATTTTACCGATTTTCCGAAATTTCACCGAAACGATTTTCAAAACGTTACAATCTTCCCCCCTTAAAGAAATTCGGTCCCCGAATTTAAATTAAAACTCCCCCCAAATACTAAAACATCTAAGCAAAACCATCAAGTCGTCGGGGCTCCGAAATCGTAAATACATAAAACAAATCGTAGCGCAGTGCATGCGCATGAAAAATGAGCAAAATCAAAACTCCGTCAAGCATCTCGCAATCATCGGAGTCATGGTAAAGACACAAATGTAAAATCCAATACAAAACCAATATGATATAACTCGAAACTATACACGTAAATATCAAATCTATATATGTAAATATCTGAAGGAAATGCATGCCAAATCTCTTTAAGTCGCTGTGCAATGCGCATAACACAGCACAGTGGTAGACGTCTATCATAAGAAAATAACCATATACATATATACCTTTTGTTTAAAATGTACGTTCCGCCGTTTTGGAAACAATTTAGAAGGGTTTCCTTGTTTTAAACGTTTCGTGTCATATCAGACACATAGATAAATACTGAGACTATAGTTCGCTTTTGGAATTCCTTTAGATAGCTATCAATGCATGCAAAATACATTCAGGTGTTGTCCTCTGACTAGTCCTGCTCAGTACGAAAACACATAGCAAATGTCATAAAAACGTACTGCTCTATAAGAAATCAATCCCAAAATATGCATATGAATACTACGTGCGTCTGGTGCGCACAAAAATCAAAATCCATATATGTTCCATACACGCGCACAGAAACAACATCTAAGTGCATCGGGTGTGCACACAACATTTGTCATAGGCAACGTGGGTGCCTGACAGCAAAATTAGGTGCATCTAACACGCACGAAGAATCTCGATTTAGTGCATCTGGTGTGCACCAAAATCGCATCTCAAAACATGCGCTCAACATGCGCGAAAATCCAAGGCAGGTGCATCTATCATGCACGAAATCATGAAATCCATTATCAAGCGCCGAACATGCGCAAAATCCAATCAGGTGCACAAGGTGCACAAAACCAACATCGAGCATCACAATCGAAACCGAAGTCCAGTGCATCTAAGTGCACAAAATGCGTATCATTGCACTGCAAGCATATGGGAACTATACCGAGTGCAAAAACCAAATCGTATGCGTATATACACCCCAATCAACTCAACTGTATGAAATCCATATAATCGCAAACATGAGAATCCAAGGTACGAAAACTATCTCAAGTGCAACAACTGTGCAAAAATCATAAATACTCAGTGGGTGCAACCATGGTGCATGAAAAAAAATATCGTGAAACTCAATCATCAAAATCAATCATGCGAATAAATCGCCCAAAATACCGAAATCAAATATGGCGGAATAGTCCCCGCTCAAGCACTTCCTCTAAGAACCTCTGGCCAACTGTCGTGGTCACTCATAACATGTCTCGTCGACGATCCTGAACTCTGACCTGCCGGCATGCACAACATGACCACTCCTGGGTCATAGTCTTCTCGTAATTCATTCCAGAAAGGTCCTCTCAAAATCTCTCCCAAATCTCGTCTCTACTGAACTGTCCGGAAGTCATCGTCCTTTACTATATCTGTTTCTTGATCCGGAACGGCTGCATACTCATCGCGACTCCTTCTGGAAGGTATATCCAAGCACAATGCCTCGGCATGCGTATCGCATCTCTGATGTTGGCGGAGTGGAACGTCGTCTCATCAAGATCTCATACGAACCTCTTGCTCCACTTTCTCTAATGTCGACTGCTTCGGACTCGTCTCATCGTGGCTGTATGGACTGAGCTCCTACGCCTATCCTCGCATCTGGAGTCTCCCAAGAAATGCATCTCACCACCTGGCATCCTCATGAAGTCGAACTATTTGATCGATTCGTCAAAACCTCGTAATCCCCCAAGAGCTCAACATCTTGGGTGCAGTTTAACAGTATCGAGTACATACCACAACATCGATGGTCCAGCCGTAGAAGGGCAAACCCAAGCCTCACTAATGGCGCCGCGGAACTGCCGCAAACCCTAAGGTTCAAAGGCTTTCACACGGTCATTAAGTCAAGTTAGGGTTTCATTCTTCTAGAGGGTCCATAGAATTGCCTGCATGTCTTTCTGAATACTTTAAACTTGGAATAATAGGTTTCTGACATTCGATCGTCTCTGTCGACTCTCAACGTCTCTGCGTGAAGTCGTCTCTAGCTGGAATCAATCTATCTGATGACCTCGCATCGGGGTAGCGAACGAACCACATGTCCTAGTCATTCATCCTCGGGTGACTAGCGACCTTCTAAAATCTCTTAGTACAACTCGTACTACAATAGCTCCAACATCTGGGGCGATATCTCGTCATACGCAGAAATAACTGGCTCACTCGTCTGCACGCTGAACAATGCCTCAATCATCAGGAGTATGCAATACCTCAACGGTCATCAAAATCTGGCTGGCCTCTATCAGTGGCTCGATCCTCTGGTGCTGATCTGCACGTCCGAGTAATCTCATACAGCGATCCATCCAACGCTCGTGGCGCGAAAACACAATAAAAAGACACGTCTTTGCAATCGTGTGTTGCCGGAATTACGCCCTGGTCAGTCCTCGTCCGTAACGAGCTCGTGCTGACCACAACACTAGCCGTAGCTCTCCCTGCCCATAATCGTGACAGCAAAACTATAACTGGTACCGATGAGGCTAGATCAGGAATGAATATAATACTGAACAAAAAAATGTACATCCTAAGGCTTCTTAAGTGGAGTAGCGTATCGTAAGTATGCCGCGGAACATACCCACGTTACGTCACTCTACTTTAGTCACATATTCCATCAACCAAGGGTCATCCTATGCTCCGAAGGTAAAACCTAACGCTCTTATACCAACTTTGTCACGTCTCGAAAGTACGGAACATGACCGGCACTTAAACTACGAAACATCTCGAGGTGTACGTAATCTAAGTAAGCCGAAAACCCAGAAATCCAAACCAAGAAAAGTAGTAGAGTGAAGGAAAACCAATTTAAATCAAGTAGTTTTAATAGCATAGCCAAATTATGCGTTTTTAAAAAAAACATCAAATATTTCCTGAAAATTTCGGCAGAGTCTCCTTTGTAAATACTGGCTCCCAAACGGGATACAACATGAATAGTATACGAAATCACTAAAAAGGCATCCCCAAGCGGGAGCTAGCTCTTCGTCAATCGACGGTCACAACCACACAAGCAATATAATATACAACGCCAAGGGCGAGGATCAAAACTCAAAAGGAAACTCAAAACAGCAAGAAATCCATAGAAATACAACGCGCGACTCTAAGGTCGAAAGAATAAACATCACTGGTCTCTATCTGAAATAAATACATGTTTGGTTGATGGAACTTCTAGATACAACAGAGTAATAATATACAAGGTATATAATGGGGGGTACGATACAAATAAACCCACCCACTAGCAAATCACCCGGAAAAGGAAGTAGTGCCAGCAAGCCGTAATGAAACCTGTACGACAAAACCTGCAAGAAACTGTGGCACAACGGGGGTGAGTTGCCAACTCGTGAGTAGAAAAACATCTACGAACGGAAATCGCATGAACAACGCACTCCTAGGGCAACAATCATAATATATCCTCAAATATATAACCAGCAGCCTATAACAATGGCTAGGGTAAAAGTCTAACCCAAGTGTAATCCCATGTGTCCGTGTCAGTGCCTCAGGTAGCAATATATCATATGGATGATGTATGAATGCATGAAAACAGAATACATGTACTAAAGAAACTGCTTTCATAATTTAGTGAGATTTCTGTATTTTAAAAATGAGGTACCATAAATGAAATCATTATAAAACAGTGCCCAGCATCGACACAAAACAAGTGTCCAAATATCTCGATATCTCTGTACCTCAGTATCTCAAAATCTCAATATCTCAATCACAATATCTAGGGCGCCGTCAGTCCAGACCGGCCCCTACCATCCATCTCAAGACCATGACGGTATCCTCCGGATATCCGACGCGTCGGGTAAAATCACCGGTCGGTAGTGCTCCCCTGCCAGACTCAACGTCAACAACACGATCCTCTTGCCCCGGGGTACCGCACCGGGCCCACCATGTACCCGAAACGGTTCATCCATCTCCTCGAATCGGGTCTCGAAATCCATTAGCAAACTCATGGTGGACGACTCATACATCATGGGAAAACCACACTTTTTATTTAAAAGAGAGGAAAGAAGCTTATACAAGTTTTGCGGTTTTCCCCCAAATCCAAAAAATCTCATGGAAATCCGAATCCAAATCATCAATAGCATGTAAACCCATGAATATAAGCATGAGAATCCATGAATACGGCATAACAATGTATAACAGTATGCTTGAAGTGACAAGTAATAACTACAATATCTAAGCTGGCATATAAGGTAAGTACACTAATATTATGTCAAACTACTAGCTATCAAGCTAAGTTAAGCAATAATATTTTCTAAGGTGTACGTGACATGGAAATTTCCGATGAAGATGTGTGTGAGCCGGCAAGTAAGTGTATGTGTACATACGCATCATCGGTAAAGGTGCTGGTGTCCTAACAGCATAATGTCAACAATGCAATATGAAATAACAATGTAAGTATGCGATGCGGAGCGAGCAACCAAAATGAGCGGGAGCTAAATATTAAACAATGGTGCCATTTGAAATAACACGAATCGTGGGGTTTTGAAAATAGGGGCTACGGTGGTTTTAAGAAAGGATACGTCTTTTGAAATATCCGTAGATCCCTTGACCTGTCTTTTAAAATACCCACGATCCGCTAGTTTTGAAATAGGTAGGAGTCTAATCTAATCTAACAACTACACTAAACTATACGGCTGAACTAACAAGCTGAACTACAGGTAAGGAAACCGCCTATCATCTGAGTCGATACATATACATACCTGTATATGTATAGTCGGTGATCCCGCCTCAATAATATCATATCCGATACCATATCTATAATCAGACATCCCAAGTCAAGAGTGCGGATCAATCATCAATATATAGCTCGTACGTAAATCCGTCGTACGGCAACCCAAATCTGGGTACGGGTCAATATCACATTCATCATACTATTCATCTGGTATCCTCTTTATCAAATATCATGATCGGGGTACTGATCTACGTCTAGTACAATACTGATACCGCCTAAGTATGCATGCACGTGTGTGAAACACTACGTCAAGGACCCGCTACAACGTCATTTCGTATCTCAAATACGAACCCTACCATATCACCGATCTCACGGTCTCGAATCAAATCTCATCGACTCATCTTAAATCCCAAGTACTATCCTTATTATCCATGCATGTGTATATGAATGTATATATGCATAGTCCCATGTTGGAGATAGTGCTCTCAGAGTCAATTATTGGATCACAGGCACGTGATTGCAATGATTGAGGGGAGGACCTGTCCCAGTAGGACAGTCTTACTCAAGATGATAGTATGCTATCTGGTTTATCTTTATCATCGTGTACTGCTTTAGGTGACCTTATGAGTCACTATTACACGTTGATAGAGCCCCTAGGATTCTTGCTTGACTACCAGCAGTATGAGGGCGATCTTATAAGTGAGAGCTGGAGTCTATAAGCACATCCTTAAAAGGTCCCTAGTCATGGGAGTTTCGAGACAGGACATCGATTCTCCAGAGTAGACTAGTGTATACAGTCGAGACCCCGACGAGGGGCGGTGGCCGGTCTCATAAGCCACTGGTGTCAGTTAGTTCACCTAAGATGTATACAGGTGCTCATTGGGTTATGAGTACACCGGACAGGACTCGCCGGGAACCTGCTAGTTGGGATTATACCAGACGTCAGATAGCAGTTCCCTGGTGACATGTGTACAGGTTAGTTCATCGACCTGAGATCGTCATTTGTCTCGTGTGAGTTCCCACTGTGCTTTGATTACTACCCTACCACGGCTCAAAGGAGTCGTGCAAACAGGTTTTAGTTGGGTAAAGTCCCGAGCCATATGGAGGCAGTGAGCGGATCTGCAGGGGTTCGTCTCTCCTGGTATTGGGGGTGAGGTCGCGCTGTGTCTAGGAGAGCCAGAACATGAAAAGTCCTTGGCCAAGGCAGGAGATTTGCTGGTAGGTATTCCAGTAGTATCTCAGGGTGTTCTGGGCTGCACTCCGACACGACTTGTACCGCTTTTGGGGGTCTGACTTTTACCAACCCCCTAGGCCCGCCATGCGATGCTCATAGACGAACGGACCGGACTGTATGGATATTGTCACTGACAGGCTCAGTAGGGTGTCAGGATGAGTTCGCTCATCGACGTCCCTTTTGGTCAATACCTGGTAGCCCGTCACGTATTTGCTTATACCTCTGACGTGCTAGTGGTTAAATCCACAGCCAAAGTATTGACGAGTCTTTAGAGTCCACCCCACTCAGTTACTCAAGTTTCGGGCGAAACGCTGTAGAGGCCGTATGGAGATATGGCAGGGTTCGATCAGATACGTGCTGTATTGCACGGATCGTGATCGGACAGTTTTTACTTGTCGGCTTTGGCTTAAGACGGATTCTAGTATTAGATAGTGTAGTTTTGTCTCTTTGCATTTGTGTTCAGTGGGAATACAAATGCGGGCATGTATTTGCAGTAGCGGGGTTTTCCTGTAATTTATTACGGGATCAGTTTTCTGAGGTTGCCAGTTTGCATTCCGTTCCGGCCGGTTTTTTCTTTGTTCCTTCACGGTCGGAATTTTCGTTGGAGGGGGTTAATTGCAAGTTTGCAATTAACTTATTTGTGGAGGGCTTTCTTGTAAAATAGCTTCATCATGATTAGATTCTATTTTGGTCCCTTTCTTGCATTAATGAGAAAGTTATTGATTTGGCTTTGGATTAGAAATGTGGTGACTATTCTTTTGATCATTATCTTCACACACATTTCTTATTTTAAATGGATTATTCATTTTACCCCACCCATTTTTGTGAAGGGGGCCGGCCACTGTTAATGAGTGGAGAGAGAGGTTTAACTTTTGGTGGGAAAATTTCCTTCATGAATTTCGTGGGTCCCCCCCCTTTGTGAGAGTGTGCTGTTGCTTTGTGAGGGAATATTTCTTTTAGGCTTGGTTTATAATTTATACACTTCACCCAAAAAGATTTCCAGTGAGCACAAAAATGGTTGGCCGAGCTCATTTCATTGGATGCTCCATTTTTCATCAAGCATCCATGAAAATTCTTGTGCACAAATTCCTCCATAAATGGCAACCTCATAAACCCCAAAGAGACATGGATACTACACTATTCTACAGCATCCCTTGGACGCGTCGGCTAGCCAACTTCGCGCCCGAGTTGCCTCGGTAAAGAGGTGGGAGCCTGTAAAAGACTTTGGCGATGTGGTGCCCGTTTCGACGAGGAGGTGACGGACGGAGTATCCGCGGGAGATCGGAGTGGAGATGAAGACCGAAGGACAAGGATCGCTTGGTATAACTTTTCTACTCTTTTCTTATTTGCTAGTTAGCTAGGTTAATGGCCCGATCCGGGTGAAAAGTGCGCGGTGGTGCCGGTTGCAAGTTTTTGCAAAGTTTTTGTTTCCGCGTTTCCGGCGTCGGATCGACGGCCGGGGCGCCCCCGCGGGCTTACATTGGTATCAAAGCCACGCCGTTAACCTACCGAGCTTACTTTAGTATGTTTAAAACCCGATCGAACAAAAATCGCAAAAACCGTATTTCTAGTGCATGTGTTCTCTGTTGAAATTTTTCCAGCTCCAAAAATTTTTCAGGTCATTGCAGAAAGACATGCAAGAAATTCTAAGAATTCTGGGAAAATACGGCTCGATGATTCCTTACTACGACCGCGGAAACGCGGCCAAACCCCTGGTTTGGCCGCGGTTCCGCGGTGGGTAAGAGGAATCGTTGCACCATATTTTCACAGTAAGCTTTTGAATAAGAAATAGGGGTTTTGGGATATTATTTTTGGGCCCAGATTTTCTGTGAGTGCTACAGTACTGCTTGGGGCCCACTTGATAAAATTTGTTTGATCGGACATTTTAAACATGCTAGTTCACAGTATTTATATTATATCTGCGACCGTGAATGTCACTCGATCGGTAAATCCTATCTAACTGCTATAGCCCGGTTAGACGGATTTGCGAACGTGACATTCACGTTGATGTTCTGTGATTGTGCTGTGTTGTTGCGGATCGATCATGGGGATAGCTTGGTTGCAGTGGTAGTACAGTATTGTTGTATTATGTACATTTGATATTGCGGGGCGAGCGTCAGACATGTGGACTGCCGTCACTGCCTGTTTGTATTATTCTTTTGGGGCACGACCAGGTTGCGGTCGATGTACCCGGTGTATGTATATTTTACTTTCTGTACTAGGATTACCCCAGGAGGGGTGCACGGATAGCCGGGTTCTAGAGGGCTACAAGCCCGCATCTCATGGCGTTGAGACGGAGGGGGCTTTACTCTAGAATTGGCGGGCTATTCGCCGCACTCGTAGGGGGTACAGGTTGACCCAGGAGGGGTGCCCAAGTTACCGGATTCCGTGAAGTGCTGGGTGGTCCATTCACGTCGTTGAAGGGGGCTGCCTCGCTTCAGGTTTTGGTGGGTAACTTGCCGCGCCCGTAGGGGTCTAGGATTTCATTGCACATGCTATCCACACGACCAGGGGAACGTCGGGTTTCAGCAGCGGCTCTGTGAAACCCGGGGATCCCAGATATCTGTATTGATCTGTGTTGCTATACATTTCTGTCTTGCTGCATTTTTATCACGCCTTGAGCGAAAATTATATATTGTATATATACTAGTAGATGTTGTATATGTTTTTCATCCGCGCTAGTCCAGTCCCCGCTCTGCCGTTAGTTAGCTAACCTCACGGGTGATGACGGGACCCAGTGGCGAATGCGGATGGCATATACGTACGTCAGTATATTTTCGTTCTTTATTGGTGTGATCAATTGATGGGACTGCGTTGATTCGGATCAATGCAAGATAAACAAACCTATTCTGATGTTGTTGGAACACTTTTCAAAAAGCTGTTATTGCAAGGGCGTTCTCTTTTGTTTTGCATCGTGGTATTCAGTTGGAATATCCTGCTCCTCAGTCGACGAGGCAAGGGCCGAGATCCCTTCACCGGGAGTGACCCCTTGGACAGAAGTTTGCGTCAGGGCAATAACTTCACTATAGCCGTTTACTTTTTCTTTTTATCGTGGTATTCAGTTGGAATATCCTGCACCTCATTCTACGGGGAAAGAGCCGAGATCCCTTCACCGGGAGTGACCTCTTTAGCAAAGGTTTTCGTCACTATATTTTTACAAAGCTATCAGTTCCTTCAACGATATCAAGTTCTTTACGTTAAAGGTTTTCGCCAGAAACCATTCGTAGCCCTCCGTCGTTTCAGACTGGTAGCACGTAGTATTCATGCTATGTTTGTTGGCCTTCGTCAAGGCATAGTGTATGGTAGCTGCTTGTTACCTTTCTGCTGCATAGATGGATGCGTTGGTTTGGGACAGTCGTATAGCCTTGTTGGCCTTCATCAAGGGCTTGTACGAGTGGGTTCAAATTAACCTGGATAATGACGGGTAGAACTTGACATGTGACTTATGATTTGTTGGCCTTCGTCAAGGTCATAAGAGCATGGGGTAAAAAAAATCCACATCGGGAGTTTCAAAAGAACTGAAACTTGCCAGATATGCGCATACCTTCTGGAGTGTGATAATGTGAGTGGATTCCGTCACGTTATCATGCGATGATAGTTGGATCCCGATTCCCACTGATGAGTTGGTTTACTCCTCGGGTTATCCCGGCTAATTCTTCTTTCAGGTTTGGGGAAGAATTTGACGTTACAGTGGGAGGTTTCCAGATTAGATAAAGTGATAACCATTCTGATCTAGGTTAGAGTGCATGCTGAGTGTTTCTTTTCTCTCTCTCTTTGGCAGCGACCATTGACCCGACCCTAGACTATGACTCAGTGACCAAGTTGACCGAACTTTCTTAACCCTGGCTTTTAGATTGTCAGAGTTGCAAACCTCTTTGCCACTCCTACTTTTACCCTTTTCTCCGGGACACCCCGTATTACTATGAACGTCCACTTCCATTGGACAAAACCATCGTATGGTTATATACGAACTCGAAGGGCTTCGAGGATGGTTTCCGGTTCTGGAGAAAACGGATAGGACTATTCAGTTGTCTTTTCTTTTCACCTTCTCTCAGGTTGCGAGTACTCCTTGGTTTAGGAGTAGTACACTTATTACGCAAATTGGATAGTCTTCTTCCAAACCATAGGCTGGTGCCGACCGGTAGGGAATGAAGAAAACCAGTTAGCCTAAACGGTGTACAGAAGGTATTAAGTTAAGACAAAGCAAGGGATTAGTAAGAGGGCAAAGTAAAGTGCGACTGCTATTCACGAACAAACCAAGTATTTCTTCGCCAATCCTAAATCACCTTTGTATTTCTCCAGGACACTCCGTATCATTACGAAGATCCCAGTTTATTGGATAATCCATCGTATGGTTATATACGAACTCGAAAGGAACTTGTTCCAGTTCGGGGATGGATCCTGGTTCAGGAGAAATAGGAATAAAGTACATCAGGTGTCTTTTATCTTCACTTTCTCTCGCGTTGCGAGTGCTCCTAGGATTAGGACAGTACACCCTTTATGCTTTTTGGATAGTTTTCTTCCAAACCATAGGCTGGTGCCGAACGGTAGGGAAAGAAGAAAACCATTTGGCCTAAAGGAGTGTGCAGAAGGTAATGACTAAAGACATATAAAGGGATTTGGAGAGGTGGCAAAGAATTATAAGGTTATAGTTGTGAATCTGGATAATGGAAGAGGCATTACTAAAGAATACCAGGATACCCTATCGAAACATTTCAATGTTTCAGTTTCACTGTGTACTGTTAAAAGAAAACTGATTTCCCAATTAGACACTTGCTCCAGGGTATGTATTTACCAGGTGGGATTCTCACATCTGTATGGTTTTACAGATGATGAGTGGGAGTAAGTTATTGGGAATTAGGTGACCATCCTCATTATATCGGGATTCGTTGGAATTGGTGATATTTGAGGAAGCCACCTGGGTTGTTTGCCGGTCGGCAAATATTTGGTTTTGAATATCCGTTGTTATGCACCAATTTCAAATTGATATATCTGTACGTCTATTTTCATAGAGTGAGATATACCTTTTTGAGATTATGTCCATGACATTTACCTATATCAGTGGATGGTTAGGTAAGGAGCATTGAACAGCGGTGTAATTCTTCATAACCAAAAGTACAGTTTTTCAACCTACGACACACAGTGAATGAGTCACTAGACTCAAGGGACTTATACAAAGTATTGTATATTGTCCAGTGTCCATGAGGACAGAGGGGTTGGTCCTCGTACTATATTCGGTTTACTTATAACTTCTCTAGTTCTTAGACAAGTGTTTCGTAGAAACACAAGGTCGAAGTTTTAAGAAGTTATAGGTATAAGAGTAAAGTAGAGAACCAGATATTGCAAGTATCGGGATTCTTCAAAGTGATCGAAGATGTAGATACTTGTATATAGTATTCAGTTGATAGTAATGGTTAAGAGAACTTGCTTCTCTTTCAGGTTACTCATAATTGGAAGCATTCCTAAGTTGAGTAACGCTGATCGGCCTCCTTCCATTAAGTTGACATGCACTGGAGACAGCTGCATGATTTGAATCTGGTTCAATTAAATCAGTGCCTCTGTTTCTTGGATATAGAACAGTTCATATCTTGACCTTGTTAAGATACGGGGAGTTGTCCGGCTTATGCTTAAAACCAGACTCCGGATAACTCAAGGCACGTTTCTGTGATGGTTGTTTGTGGGTTGACCCGGGCTATGACGAGGGTTGATTTTCTACCATCTGGAAGATCAATAGTGATATTGTTCTTGACTCGCCACAGTTTTATTAAAAATGGATTTTTTCAGAAAACAGTAGTGGGAGTATGGTAGAACTGGAAGTGATTCCAGAACCGCAAACGATTACTGAAGATTTGACAAGAACCTAAAGATTCAATTTGGTTTGACATTCTATTGGCCACTCCGCAGATAAGGTGGGTAACCTCAGGCACCCGAGAGGTACTTCGGTATGC
This sequence comes from Agapanthus africanus, assembly GCA_030015575.1. Classification (NCBI taxonomy): domain Eukaryota; kingdom Viridiplantae; phylum Streptophyta; class Magnoliopsida; order Asparagales; family Amaryllidaceae; genus Agapanthus; species Agapanthus africanus. The sequence goes on from JASDDO010000012.1 coordinate 275,703,926, forward strand.
TCAAGGACGGTGGCAGAGAGGTTCTTGTTTACCCAGACTTACCATTGCTGTTATTCCAGACTGTGAGACCCAGTAGGAGGATGAGTATAGCGTCGTTCTAAACTTGCTTTAGAAGTGTACGTCTATATGACTCTGCCAGAGGGTTGTCATAGTCAGTGGGAGCAGCGGAAGCATTGGTGGACATCAGGCTTATGTCTATTTATAGACTAAAGGAGATATAGCGGAGATAGATCATCTATTTCTGACGTGACAGTCATAGGTTTGACTTCATCAGAATAGGGGATGGATCTGTTAAGAAGGTCGTAGGGTGTGATGTCCTGGTATTTGATGACATACACGGAGTAGGAAGTGATATTCCTATACTACGATCGGTTATACTTTAGTCGTCACACAGTAGTTTCTCATCAAAGGACTTGGATCTTACATCAGACATTCTGGTAACTAGATCTACAGTTTTAGATCTAGATTTGGGTGGTTTCCCAATCTGGGTACTTTGACCGCATTCTATGAGTATTTAGAATGGACGACTCCTGGCACGGTTGTATACCTGTAGGTGATGGAGTCACCCTCTCTAAAGGTGTCTTACAGACTAAAGGTGAGAGGGATACGCATGATTGGCAGATCACTTGCTTAGGCAATTGAGTCAATCATGAGATGTCATGTACCACACCAGATGTTGTTCTTGCAGTAAGTGCAATAAGTTGATTTTGATCCAATCCTGGAGAAACAATGGGAAGCAGTTTTAGGACATAAGTGGATGTTCTAGGGATATGATAACGACAGCCTCCTTTGGGAGACGGTTATCATTCCAGGCTTCCAAGGTGACCTGGATGGCAGAGTGGCTGTCAGAGTTATAGTTTTCCCTTTGATGAGGGGCAGTATTTTGGACAGATGGTCCACGTGGATACTGAGGGAAGGCATGGCGCAGGATACTGATTAAGTTCAGTTGACGATACTGTCTAAGAAGTTTGGATTTGGAGTTCATTTATGAGCTAGGTCCCATCAGACATCCAGACATTCTTAGACAGGTATTGCTCATTTCGGGAGATGGCTTTCTCCGCGAACTTGAGATATAGAGAGACATAGAAAGAAACACCAAAGCGGATCCACTCACTGAGGCTATTCCTCGAACGCAATAGTTTCGCAAACGAGCTTTGTGAGACTGACTAGTAGAGGAGTTGGGTGTTCGGTATCACACGGGCTGTGAGTATGCGACATCGCAATAATTAGCCTTGAGTGCAAGTGGGAGATTGTTGGAGATAGTGCCCTCAGAGTCAATTATTGGATCACAGGCACGTGATTGCAATGATTGAGGGGAGGACCTGTCCCAGTAGGACAGTCTTACTCAAGATGATAGTATGCTATCTGGTTTATCTTTATCATCGTGTACTGCTTTAGGTGACCTTATGAGTCACTATTACATGTTGATAGAGCCCCTAGGATTCTTGCTTGACTACCAGCAGTATGAGGGCGATCATATAAGTGAGAGCTGGAGTCTATAAGCACATCCTTAAAAGGTCCCTAGTCGTGGGAGTTTCGAGACAGGGCATCGATTCTCCAGAGTAGACTAGTGTATACAGTCGAGACCCCGACGAGGGGCGGTGGCCGGTCTCACAAGCCACTGGTGTCAGTTAGTTCACCTAAGATGTATACAGGTGCTCATTGGGTTATGAGTACACCGGACAGGACTCGCCGGGAACCTGCTAGTTGGGATTATACCAGACGTCAGATAGCAGTTCCCTGGTGACATGTGTACAGGTTAGTTCATCGACCTGAGATCGTCATTTGTCTCGTGTGAGTTCCCACTGTGCTTTGATTACTACCCTACCACGGCTCAAAGGAGTCGTGCAAACAGGTTTTAGTTGGGTACAGTCTCGAGCCACATGGAGGCAGTGAGCGGATCTGCAGGGGTTCGTCTGTCCCGGTATTGGGGGTGAGGTCGCGCTGTGTCTAGGAGAGCCAGAACATGAAAAGTCCTTGGCCAAGGCAGGATATTTGCTGGTAGGTATTCCAGTAGTATCTCAGGGTGTTCTGGGCTGCACTCCAACACGACTTGTACCGCTTTTGGGGGTCTGACTTTTACCAACCCCCTAGGCCCGGCATGCGATGCTCATAGACGAACGGACCAGACTGTACGGATATTGTCTCTGACAGGCTCAGTAGGGTGTTAGGATGAGTTCTCTCATCGACGTCCCTTTTGGTCAATACCTGGTAGCCCGTCACGTATTGGCTTATACCTCTGACGTGCTAGTGGTTAAATCCACAGCCAAAGTATTGATGAGTCTTTAGAGTCCACCACACTCAGTTACTCAAGTTTCGGGCGAAACGCTGTAGAGGCCGTATGGAGATATGGCAGGGTTCGATCAGATACGTGCGGTATTGCACGGATCGTGATCGGACAGTTTTTACTAGCCGGCTTTGGCTTAAGCCGGATTCTAGTATTAGATAGTGTAGTTTTGTCTCTTTGTATTTGTGTTGAGTGGGAATACAAATGCGGGCATGTATTTGCAGTAGCGGGGTTTTCCTGTAATTTATTACGGGATCAGTTTTCTGAGGTTGCCAGTTTGCATTCCGTTCCGGCCGGTTTTTTCTTTGTTCCTTCACGGCCGGAATTTTCGTTGGAGGGGGTTAATTGCAAGTTTGCAATTAACTTATTTGTGGAGGGCTTTCTTGTAAAATAGCTTCATCATGATTAGATTCTATTTTGGTCCCTTTCTTGCATTAATGAGAAAGTTATTGATTTGGCTTTGGATTAGAAATGTGGTGACTATTCTTTTGATCATTATCTTCACACACATTTCTTATTTTAAATGGATTATTCATTTTACCCCACCCATTTTTGTGAAGGGGGCCGGCCACTGTTAATGAGTGGAGAGAGAGGTTTAATTTTGGTGGGAAAATTTCCTTCATGAATTTCATGGGTCCCCCCACCTTTGTGAGAGTGTGATGTTGCTTTGTGAGGGAATATTTCTTTTAGGCTTGGTTTATAATTTATACTCTTCACCCAAAAAGATTTCCAGTGAGCACAAAAATGGTTGGCCGAGCTCATTTCATTGGATGCTCCATTTTTCATCAAGCATCCATGAAAATTCTTGTGCACAAATTCCTCTATAAATGGCAACCTCATAAACCCCAAAGAGACATGGATACTACACTATTCTACAGCATCCCTTGGACGCGTCGGCTAGCCAACTTCGCGCCCGAGTTGCCTCGGTAAAGAGGTGGGAGCCCGTAAAAGACTTTGGCGATGTGGTGCCCGTTTCGACGAGGAGGTGACGGACGAAGTATCCGCGGGAGATCGGAGTGGAGTTGAAGACCGAAGGAAAAGGATCGCTTAGTATAATTTTTCTACTCTTTTCTTATTTGCTAGTTATCTAGGTTAATGGCCCGATCCGGGTGAAAAGTGCGCGGTGGTGCCGATTGCAAGTTTTTGTAAAGTTTTTGTTTCCGCGTTTCCGGCATCGGATCGACGGACGGGGCGCCCCCGCGGGCTTACATCCCATACCCACGCATATATACATATATACACATCCCCTTCTACGCACAAGAAAGTAATGTATGCAAGTCTGTGTGTGCGTATGTGGGTGTAACAACTACTCTAGGGTTTCGCAACTAACCCAAAGGTAATCCATGAACACATAAACATATCATGAATAAACATTCTCGTATCATAAAACACCTATATAAACATATATATATATGAGCTATACTACGGACCGCGGGGGTGCTATACGCCATCCACCCGACTTCTCCCTGTAGATATAAATCTACTCACCTGGTCCTCGCTCGCCGGTGCCGACGTCGCCACGTGCTTGCTTGTCGTCTCGAAGTCCACATGGGGGTACCTACATATCATAACGCACCGTATCGCATTAAAACCCAATTCGAAATCGAAACGGCATACGAAAACCAAACCGGCACGCGTATCACACATAGGTCAAAACCTATCTCCTACGCATGCAAGAATAGCCAAACCAACCCTCGATGTCGATGTACAAACGTCAAACCATCGAGAAAAATCCAAACACTCTCATTTGCGCATTCACGAACACTAATTATAATATAAAATAAGTTAAAATTCACAAAAACCTCAAACTCACTTTAAAAGCTATTTTTCCGAAAACCTAGCAGGCAAAATTAACCGTTTTAGTCCAAAACTCGACGTTTAAACAAATCTAGCAGCCGCAATATCCACTCAATATCATAACCAAGTCATATAAACCATTACAATAATTTATTCTCATCAAAATATATATATTTACAAAACCTAGTTAACAAAACTAGCACAATTTTCCATTTTAGCCCAAAACTTGGTGTTTTAATCAAGTTTAACTATTTTAACAATTCTAGTGGCTAAAATGCCCACTAAATAACTTAATTAAGTCACCCAAACCCAAACTAAATTTTAAACTCACTAATTATAATAGATCTAAAAAAATTAGTTTGCAATTAGCTTAATTATGATAATTTAGATGTAGAAATTAGCAAATTTAGCACTTAGATTACACTTTGCATGACTTAGCATGATAACTACACTATACAATCATAAACAATGTTAAAAACCCTCACTTGATTTTAAAAACCCAATTCTAGAATTTCCAAACCCTAACTTTAAAATTCTAACTAGCAATTCAAAACCTAATTTAAACCACTCATTAACTTAATTGAAGAATTAATCAAACAATTTAACAAAAAGCCAAGATTTATTATACCTCAAGAACAATGGAACATACATAGAACATGGCCTCCAAATTGAAATCTTTGCATCAAGATCCTTGCTAAAAGAGATAAGGGAAAATGGGTAGGGATTGGATTTTTATTTTGTGGGATTTTTGTGTTGATTTTTGGGCATTTTGTGATGAAATTTTGATGAGAAATGAGAGAAAAAGAGAGAGGGGCTACTGTTGTGGGAAAGGAGAGAGAGGGTCGGCTGAATGGGGAGGGGGGAGAGAGAGGGAGGTGGGGAAAAAGTCAAGGCAATACCCAAAAGTCAAAGCCCAAATTCCTTTTGCCCAATTTCTTTAATTCTTTTGTTCTCTTTTCTTTGTTTTTTTTTGTGAGATGAGTGGCCCAAGAATGGTGGGATGAAAAGGGGGCCGGCCAGAGCTATAGGAGAGGGGGTGTGGGTTTTGTTTGGGTGAGAAAAAAAGATAAATGTTGTACCCCACTTCCATTAACACCAATTTCACCGAAAAAGCCTTTTTCTTCGATATTTTCTAAACCGTTTTGGCAAACCATTTCATTTCAAAAACCACATGATAAAATTTTTTTTAATGTGTTATGACGCACAAAATTTGATTCAACTCATTCCAATTTGTAATTTTCCCTAATTAAATGTATTAGGGACGCCTTAAAATAATATTAAAATAATTAATTTCGGAAAATTTTTCAGAAAATTTGAAATTTCACCAGTGGCTCAATAAACACCAAATACTAGAAATTTCATAGCTAGATTATGAATATTTAATTTTATAATAAAGATATCTGTATTTTGACTTTTTACAGAAAACCCCCTTATTTTACCGATTTTCCGAAATTTCACCGAAACGATTTTCAAAACGTTACAAGCACACCAAGCACCTTTGTTACTTCTAGTTTGAGGTAGGAGCCAAAGGTAGAGGCTCTTGGGTGGATCTTTCTTCGGCGAGAGAAGGCGACGAGGACGACCCGTTCATCCCACTCCAAGGAGCAAGAAGAGAAGGACTTCAAGACTTAGGTATAACCCCTTAACCGAGTAGCTAACTCTTTTAGCTTGGTTGTTAGTTTAGGTTTAGCAAAGATCCTCCTTTAGTTAGTCCATGTTGCCTAGAGTTGAAAAAAAACAAATTTTTATACCGTTTCCGCCTCCCCGTAAGCACCGGGGTGGGCAACGTGGACTTACAACCCCGAATCGGGTTGTCAAGCCTAGAGGGAATACAACTGGTAATCCCCAGCTAGAGATGAGAACCTAAGGGCACAAGGCGTCATACCTTGAACATGAGGCAAGTAGATATCTTGCTCTGCTTGCTTTGGATGCACCAACACCCTTCGACATTGAAGGAGGGGCACATCGACGATAGTATTTATGATTTGCGATTTGGTGATTCGGATATCACGATTCCGTTGTTCTGGATTTTGGTATTTCGACGATTCGTTTTATGTTGATATTTCTTATGTGCACCGTAGTTTCACTTGATTTGTATTCTCATGTATCAGTTGTACTGATTTTCATTTTGCGAATACCCACTGCACTTGATTATGATTTCTGTGCATTTCGAGATATATGACTTTAATTTCATTGATTTGGACTTATGCATTCGGTGTAGTTACATGAGTTTTCAGTATTGATATGATTTTGTGCTCACAGATGCACATGTTTATGAGTTATTCGCCACGGTATACTTGATTTGAATTGATGTATGTTGTATACCGTCGATTTAGATTGAGATATTAGATATTTGTTTTCATGCACTTTGTGCACTTGATTGGATCCTTGCACGAACATGGCGCACTAGATATGATTTTGTGCACACCAGATGCACATAATCGAGATTCTTCGTGCATATTAGACGCACCTGATGTTGTTATCGTGCACACCTGTTGCACTTGACACATGTTTTGTGCACAACCGTTACACTCAGTTTTGTTTCTGTGCACATTTGAGGCACCTTTATTGTTAGGTTTACCTAGCACCTCATGAAGGGTTTGCAAGCAACACATGTCTCAAAATTAAATTTTTAAGGTGCTAAGTGAACATGCAAAGAATCATCACTAGAATTTTAGGGTTTCTTAAACATACACATCATTACAAGTAGATAAAGCTAGGGTTTTGAGAATACAACCTTTGTAGCTCCCTACGCTAGACTCCTCGGCTATTTGAGGGTTGGAAAACGTCCGCCTGAGAACCTCTAGGTCCACGATGATCCACCCGGAGTCCTCTTTGTCCAAGCTTGTAACTTCGCAAGATCAAGAGAAGAAAATGGAAGCTAACACTCTTCACAAGTGGGCAAGACTAGTGTAGAATGGTGTTGTGGTTGGTTTTCTCACTTCAAAATCCGAACTTGATGAGTGTTTTGCTCACTTGAGAAATCTAGAGAGCAAAAGAGCAAGGAGGAAGAAGATGATGGCTTTTGGATAAACAAGAGAATGATAATGTATATGAAAAATAGAAAATATAAGTATATATATTTTCTACTCTTCATCTCAAACCATAGTAACATTATATGGATATTATTGCACTTGAGTTAAAACACAAAAGGAAGATTAACTCTTGGTTAAAAAGTAGGTGAACAAGGTTAGTTCAAAGAAGAGTGTAGAAGTTAACCATGTATTAATCTTTTTCTTTTCTTTTGTTTTAAAACAAATACAATATATATCCATATATATAAACATAAGGTGTTGGAGATAGTGCCCTCAGAGTCAATTATTGGATCACAGGCACGTGATTGCAATGATTGAGGGATGACCTATCCCGGTAGGACAGTCTTACTCAAGATAATAGTATGCTATCTGGTTTACCTTTATCATCGTGTACTGCTTTAGGTGACCTTACAGGTCACTATTGCACGTTGATAGAGCCCCTAGGATTCTTGCTTGACTGCCAGCAGTATGAGGGCGATCATATACGTGGGAGCTGGTAGTCTATAAGCACATACTTAAAAGGTCCCTAGTCGTGGGAGTTTCGAGACAGGGCATCGATACTCCAGAGTAGACTAGTGTATACAGTCGAGACCCCGACGAGGGGCGGTGGCCGGTCTCACAAGCCACTGGTGTCAGTTGGTTCACCTAAGATATATACAGGTGCTCATTGGGTTATGAGTACACCGGACAAGACTCGCCGGGAACATGCTAGTTGGTCTTATACCTGACGTCAGATAGCAGTTCCCTGGTGACATGTGTACAGGTTAGTTCATCGACTTGAGATCGTCATTTGTCTCGTGTGAGTTCCCACTGTACTTTGATTACTACCCTACCACGCTCAAAGGAGACGTGCAAATAGGTTTTAGTTGGGTACAGTCCCGAGCCACATGGAGGCAGTGAGCGGATCTGCAGGGGTTCGTCTCTCCCGGTATTGGGGGTGAGGTCGCGCTGTGTCTAGGAGAGCCATTATACAAAGCCCTCGGCCGAGGCAGGAGATTTACTGGTAGGTATTCCAGTAGTATCTCAGGGTGTTCTGGGCTACAATCCGACACGACTTGTTCCGCTTTTGGGGGTCTGACTTTTACTAACCCCCTAGGCCCGCCATGCGATGCTCATAGACGAACGGACCGGACTGTACGGATATTGTCACTGACAGGCTCAGTAAGGTGTCAGGATGAGTTCGCTCATCGACGTCCCTTTTGGTCAATACCTGGTAGCCCGTTACGTATAGGCTAATACCTCTGACGTGCTTGTGGTTAAATCTACAGCCAAAGTGTTGACGAGTCTTTAGTGTCCCCCACAGACCAGTTTCTCAAGTTTCGGGCGAAACGCTGTAGAGGCCGTATGGAGATATGGCAGGGTTCGATCTGATAGGTGCGGTATTGCACGGATCAGGATCGGATGGTTAATACAAGCGGGCTTTGGTTTAAGCCGGATCCTAGTATAGTACAGTATAGATTTTGTCTCAATGCATTTGTATTCGGTCGGAATACAAATGCGGGTATGTATGTACAGTAGCGGGGTTTTCCTGTAATTTATTACGGGATCAGTTTTATGAAATTGCCAGTTTGCTTTCCGTTTCGGCCATTTTCCTTTGTATTTTTCATTGGCTGAAAATTGGTGTAGGAGGGCTTAATTGCAATTGTGCAAATAAGCATTGTGGAGGGTGTTCTTTGCATTTTGTTGTGTCATGATGGTTGCACCATCCCTTGACTTTCTTGACTTCATCTTTGATTGACTTTGGGTTCATGATGGTTGATTTGGAGTGAGGTTATGGTTGTGATGATTTTTCATCATCATCACATCTTTTTCTCTCTCATGCATGGTAGCTTTTTCTCTTACTCTCCCTTGGATTATTGGGATACTCCTCTCACTCTCTTCCTCATGCCATGACCGGCCAAGGAGAGGGGGCTGCCCATTTTTTTGTGGGGGATTTTTGGTTCTCTCATGCTTGCAAAAATCCCCAAGTTCATCACAAAATTTCATAGTTCATTTTCTCCACCAAAGGCAACTTCCTCAAACCCCAAATGAGACATAGAGCACTACACGTATTCTACAGCAATCCTTGGGCATGTCGGCTCGCCAACTTCGTGCCCGAGTTGCCTCGGTCCAGAGGTGGGAGCCCGTAAAAGAACCCGGCGACGTGGTGCCCTTCCGGCGACGTGGTGGAGACCGGAGATTCCGCGGGGAGATCGGGACGACGACGAGAAGACCGAAGGACACGGATCGCTCGGTATATCTCTCTACCCATTCTTTAGTTTTCTAGGACTAGATTAATGGCCCGATCTGGGATTTTAGTACGCGGTGGTGCCGGTTTACAAGTTCGTAAAAAGTTTCGTTTCCGCATTCCGGTGTCGGATTGACGACCTGGGCGCCGCCGTGCACTTACATTGGTATCAGAGCCACGCCATTAACCTAGTCTAGCTTGGTCTAATGTGTTTACACTTTCGATCGAACAAAATTCCAAAACCCGCGTTTTCAAAAACATCAGTTTCTGTCGAAATATTTTTGGCTCGAAATTTTTTTCAGGTTGTTGCAGAATACTGTGTAGGAAATTCTAAGACATCTGTGGAAAAATGGTGGTGTAACACTGTAGAACGACCGCAGAACCGCGGCCAAACCCCTGTTCCGGCCGCGGTTCCGCCGCAGCACAGTGCCTTCACTGCACCATTTTTGCACAGTGATCTTTTTACAGAGAAATTGGGGTTTTGGAACATTCTTTTTGGGCCCAGATTTTCTGTAAGTGCTACAGTAGTGCTTGGGGCCCACTTGGGTATATTTGATCGATCGAAAATTTTAAACACATTAGTTCACAGTATTTACATTATATCTGCGACCGTGAATGTCACTCGATCGGTAAATCCTGTCTAACTGCTATAGCCCGGTTAGACGAATTTGCGAACGTGACATTCACGTTGATGTTCTGTGTTGTGCTGTGATGTTGCGGATTGGACGTGGGGGATAGCCTGGGTGCAATGCTAGTACAGTTTTGGTTGTATTATGTACATTTGATATTGCGGAGCGAGCGTCCGACATGTGGACTGCCGTCACTGCCTGTTTGTATATTATTCTTTTGGGGCACGACCGGGGTGAGGTCGATGTACCCGTTGTATGTATATTTTACTTTCTGTACTAGGATTACCCCAAGGTGGGGTGCACGGATAGCCGGGTTATAGAGGGCAATGGGCCCACATCTCATGGCATTGAGGCGGAGGGGGCTTCACTCTAGAATTGGCGGGCTATTTGCCGCACTCGTAGGGGGTACAGGTTGACCCAGGAGGGGTGCCCAAGTTATCGGATTTCGTGAAGTGCTGGGTGGTCCATTCACGTTGCTGAAGGGGGCTGCCTCGCTTCAGGTTTTGGCGGGTAACTTGCCGCGCCCGTAGGGGTCTAGGATTTCATTGCACAGGCTATCCACATGACCAGGGGAACGTCGGGTTTCAGTAGCGGCTCTGTGAAATACGGGGATCCCAGATATCTGTATTGTTCTGTGATGCTTATTACGTTTCTGTGATGTTGCATTTTATCACGCCTTGAGCGAAATATTATATATTGATATATATACTAGTAGATGTTGTATATGTTTTGCATCCACGCTAGTCTAGTCCCCGCTCTGTCGTTAGTTAAGTAACCTAACGGGTAATGACGGGACCCAGTGGCGAATGCGGATGGCATATACGTACATCATTATTTTCGTTCTTTATTGGTGTGATCAATTGATGGGACTGCGTTGATTCGGATCAATGCAAGCTAAACAAACCTATTATGATGTTGTTGGAACACTTTTCAAAAAGCTGTTATTGCAAGGACGTTCACTTTTGTTTTGCACAGTCGTATTCAGTTGGAATATCCTGCTCCTCAGTCAACGAGGCAAGGGCCGAGATCCCTTCACCGGGAGTGACCCCTTGGACAAAAAGTTTGCGTCAGGGCAATAACTTCACTATAATCGTTTACTTTTGCTTTGCATCGTGGTATTCAGTTGGAATATCCTGCACCTCATTCTACGGGGAAAGAGCCGAGATCCCTTCACCGGGAGTGACCTCTTTAGCAAAGGTTTTCGTCACTATATTTTTAAAAAGCTATCCAGTTCCTTCAACGATATCAAGTTCATTACGTTAAAGGTTTTTCTCAAGAAACCATTCGTAGCCCTCCATCATTTCAGGAAGGTAGCACTTAGTATTCATGCTATGTATGTTGGCCTTCGTCAAGGCATAGTGTATGGTAGCTATTTGTTACTTTTCTGCAGCATAGATAGATGCGTTGGTTTGGGACAGTCGTACTACTATTTTGGCCTTCGTCAAGGGTATGTACGGGTGGGTTCAAATTAACCTGGACAATGACGGGTAGAACTTGACATGTGACTTATGATATATTGGCCTTCGTCAAGGTCATAAGAGCATGGGGTAAAAATCACATCGGGAGTTTCTAAAGAAACTTAAACTTGCCAGATATGCGCATACCTTCTGGAGTGTGATGACGTGAGCGGATTCCGTCACATTATCATGCGATGATAGTTGGATCACGATTCCCACTGATGAGTTAGTTTACTCCTCGGGTGATCCCGACTAATTCTTCTTTCAGGATTGGAGAAGAATTTGACGTTACAGTGGGAGGTTTCCAGATTAAATAAATTGGTAACATTCTGATCTAGGTTAGAGTGCACGCCGAGTGTTTCTTTTCTCTCTCTCTTTGGCAGCGACCATGACCCGACCCTTGACTATGACTCAGTGACCAAAATTAACCGAACCTTCTTAAACACTGGCTTTTGGATTGTCAGAGTTGCATACCTCCTTGCCACTCCTAATTTTACCCTTATCTCCAGGACACCCCGTATTACTACGAACGTCCACTTCCATTGGACAAAACCATCGTATGGTTATATACGAACTTGAAGGAATTTATTCGAGGATGGTTTCCGGTTCTGGAGAAAACGAATAGGACTATTCAGTTGTCTTTTCCTTTTACCTTCTCTCAGGTTGCGAGTACTCCTTGGATTAGGGGATAGTACACCTATTACGCTTATTGGATAGTCTTATTCCAAACCATAGGCAGATGCCGACCGGTAGGGAATGAAGAAAACCAATTAGCCTAACGATGGTGTATAGAATGTATTAAGTAAAGACATATCAAGGGATTAGTAAGAGGGCAAAGTAAATTGCGACTGCTATTCACGACCAAACCAAGTATTTCTTTGCCAATCCTAAATCACTTTTGTATTTCTCCAGGACACTCCGTATCACTACGAAGATCCACAGTTTATTGGATACTCCATCGTATGGTTATATACGAACTCGAAAGGAACTTGTTCCAGTTCGGGGATGGATTCTGGTTCAGGAGAAATAGGAATAAGGTTTATTCGGTTGGCTTTTATCTTCACCTTCTCTTGCATTGCGAGTGCTCCTAGGATTAGGACAGTACACCCATTATGCTTATTGGATAGTCTTCTTCCAAACCATAGGCTGGTGCCGAACGGTAGGGAAGGAAGAAAACCATTTGGCCTAAAAGGGTGTGCAGAAGTTAATGACTAAAGACATATAAAGGGATTTGGAAAGGTGGCAAAGAATTACACGGTTACAGTTGTGAATATGGATAATGGAAGAGGCATTACTAGGAATACCGGGATACCCCATCGAAACATTTCAATGTTTCAGTTTCACTGTGTACTGTTAAAGGAAAACTGATTTCCCGATTAGATACTTACTCCAGGGTATGTATTTACCAGGTATGATTCTCACATCTGTATGGTTTTACAGATGATGAGTGGGAGTAAGTTATTGGGAATTGGGTGATCATCCTCATTATATCGGGATTCGTTGTAATCGGTGATATTTGAGGAAGTCACCTGGGTTGTTTGCCGGACGGCAAATATTTGGTTTTGAATATCCGCTGTTATGCACCAATTTCAAATTGATATATCTGTACGTCTATTTTTATAGAGTGAGATATACCTTTTTGAAATTATGTCTGTGACATTTACCTATATCAGTGGATGGTTAGGTAAGGAGCATTAAACAGCGGTGTAATTCTTCTTAACCATAAGTAGAGTTTTCAACCTACGACACACAGGGAATGAGTTATTAGACTCAAAGGACTTGTACAGAGTATTGTATGTTGTTCAGCATCCATTAGGACAAAGGGGTTGGTCCTCGTACTATATTCGGTTTACTTATGACTTCTCTAGTTTTTAGACAGGTGTTTCGTGGAAACACAGGGTCCGAATTTTGAGAAGTTATAGGTATTTGAATAAAGTAGAGAACCAGGTATTGCAAGTATCGGGATTCTTCAAAGTGATCGAACATGTAGATACTTGTGTGTGCTATTCAGTTGATAGTAATGATTAAGAGAACTTGCTTCTCTTTCAGGTTACTCATAATTGGAAGTGCTCCTAAGTTGAGTAATGCTGATCGACCTCTTTCCATTTAGTTAACATGCACTGGAGACAGCTGCATGATTTGAATCTCGTTCAATTAAATCAGTGCCTCTGTTTCTATATTGGATATAGAACAGTTCATATCTTGACATTGTTAAGATACGGGGAGTTGTCCGTCTTATGCTTAAAACCAGACTCTGGATAACTCAAGGCACGTTTCTGTAATGGCTGTTTGTGGGTTGACCCAGGCTATGACGAGGGTTGACTTTCTACCATCTGGAAGATCAATAGCGATATTGTTCTAGACTCGCCACAGTTTTAATAAAAATGGATTTTTTCAGAGAACAGTAGTGGGAGTATGGTAGAACTGGAAGTGATTCCAGAACCACAAACGATTACTGAAGATTTGATAAAGAACCTAAAGATTCAATCTGGTTTGACATTCCATTGGCCACTCCGCAGATATGGTGGGTAACCTCAGGCACCCGAGAGGTACTCCGGTAGCCTCAAGGACGGTAGCAGGGAGGTTCTTGTTTACCCAGACATGCCATTGCTGTTGTTCCAGGCTGCGAGACCTGGAAGGAGGATGAGTATAGCGTCGTTCTAAACTAGCTTTAGAAGTGTACGTGTATATGACTCTGCCAGAGGGTTGTCGTAGTCAGTGGGAGTAGCGGAAGCATTGGTGGATAAGTGGCTTGTGTCTATTTATAGACTAAAGCGGATATAACGGAGATAGATCATCTATTTCTGACGTGACAGTCATAGGTTTGACTTCATCAGAATAGGGGATGGATCTGTTAAGAAGGTAGTAGGGTGTGATGTCCTAGTATTTGGATGACATACACAAAGTAGGAAATGAAGTTCCTATACTACGATCGGTTATACTTTAGTTGTCACACAGTGGTTTCTCCAAAAATGACTTGGATATAATATCAAGACATTCTGGTTACTAGATCTATTGATCTAGATTTGGGTAGTTTCCCAATCAGGGTACTTTGACAGCATTCTAAGAGTTTTTTTAGAATGGACGACTCCTGGCACGGTAGTATACCTGCAGGTGATGGAGTCACCCTCTCTAAAGGTGTCTTACAGACTAAAGAGGAGAGGGATGTGCATGATTGGCAGATCATTTGCTTAGGCAATTGAGTCAATCATGAGATGTCGAGTACCACACTAGATGTTGTTTTCGCAGTAGATGCAATAAGCCGATATTGATCCAATCCTGGAGAAACAATCGGAAGCAGTTTTAGAACATAAGTGGATGTTCTAGGGATATGATAACAACAGCCTCATTTAGGAGACAATTATCACTCCAGGCTTCCAAGGTGACCTGGACGACATGGAGGTTGTCAGAGTTATAGTTTTCCTTCTGACGAGGGGCAGTATTTTGGACTGGTGGTCCAAAGCGATACTGAGGGAGACATGGCGCAGGATACTGATTAAGTTCAGTTGACGATACAGTCTAAGAAGTTTGGATTTGGAGTTCATTTATGAGCTAGGTCCCATCAGACATCCAGACTCATTCTAAGACAGGTATTGCTCATTTCGGGAGACGGCATTCTCCGCGAACTTGAGATATAGAGAGACATAGAAAGAAACATCATGGCGGATCCACTCACTGAGGCTATTCCTCGAACGCAATAGTTTCGCAAACGGGTTTTGTGAGACTGATTAGTAGAGGAGTTGGGTGTTCGGTATCACACAGGCTGTGAGTATGCGACATCGCAATAATTAACCTTGAGTGCAAGTGAGAGATTGTTGGAGATAGTGCCCTCAGAGTCAATTATTGGATCACAGGCACGTGATTGCAATGATTGAGGGAGGACCTATCCCGGTAGGACAGTCTTACTCAAGATGATAGTATGCTATCTGGTTTACCTTTATCATCGTGTACTCCTTTAGGTGACCTTACAGGTCACTATTGCACGTTGATAGAGACCCTAGGATTCTTGCTTGACTGCCAGCAGTATGTGGGTGATCATATACGTGGGAGCTGGTAGTCTATAAGCACATCCTTAAAAGCTCCCTAGTCGTGGGAGTTTCGAGACAGGGCATCGATACTCCAGAGTAGACTAATGTATACAGTCGAGACCCCGACGAGGGGCGGTGGCCGGTCTCACAAGCCACTGGTGTCAGTTGGTTCACCTAAGATGTATACAGGTGCTCATTGGGTTATGAGTACACCGGACAGGACTCGCCGGGAACATGCTAGTTGGTCTTATACCTGACGTCAGATAGCAGTTCCCTGGTGACATGTGTACAGGTTAGTTCATCAACCTGAGATTGTCATTTGTCTCGTGTGAGTTCCCACTGTACTTTGATTACTACCCTACCACGCCCAAAGGAGACGTGCAAACAGGTTTTAGTTGGGTACAGTCCCGAGCCACATGGAGGCCGTGAGCGGATCTGCAGGGGTTCGTCTCTCCCGGTATTGGGGGTGAGGTCGCGCTGTGTCTAGGAGAGCCATTACACAAAGCCCTCGGCCGAGGCAGGAGATTTACTGGTAGGTATTCCAATAGTATCTCAGGGTGTTCTGGACTACACTCCGACATGACTTGTTCCGCTTTTGGGGGTCTGACTTTTACCAACTCCCTAGGCCCGCCATGCGATGCTCATAGACGAACGGACCGGACTGTACGGATATTGTCACTGACAGGCTCAGTAGGGTGTCAGGATGAGTTCGCTCATCGACGTCCCTTTTGGTCAATACCTGGTAGCCCGTTACGTAAAGGCTAATACCTCTGATGTGCTTGTGGTTAAATCCACAGCCAAATTGTTAACGAGTCTTCAGAGTCCCCCACAGACCAGTTTCTCAAGTTTCGGGCGAAACGCTGTAGAGGCCGTATGGAGATATCGCAGGGTTCGATCAGATAGGTGCGGTATTTCACGGATCAGGATCTGACGGTTAATAATAGCGGCCTTTGGTTTAAGCCGGATCCTAGTATAGTACAGTGTAGATTTTGTCTCAATGCATTTGTATTCGGTCGGAATACAAATGCGGGTATGTATGTACAGTAGCGGGGTTTTCCTGTAATTTATTACGGGATCAGTTTTATGAAGTTGCCAGTTTGCTTTCCGTTTTGGCCATTTTCCTTTGTATCTTTCATTGGCTGAAAATTGGTGGAGGAGGGCTTATTTGCAATTGTGCAAATAAGCATTGTGGTGGGTGTTCTTTGCATTTTGTTGTGTCATGATGGTTGCACCATCCCTTGACTTTCTTGACTTCATCATTGATTGACTTTGGGTTCATGATGGTTGATTTGGAGTGAGGTTATGGTTGTGATGATTTTTCATCATCATCACATATTTTTCTCTCTCATGCATGATAGCCTTTTCTCTTGCTCTCCCTTGGATTATTGGGATCCTCCTCTCACTCTCTTCCTCATGCCATGGCCGGCCAAGGAGAGGGGGTTGCCCATTTTTTTGTGGGGGATTTTTGGTTCTCTCATGCTTGCAAAAATCCCCAAGTTCATCACAAAATTCCATAGTTCATTTCCTCCGCCAAAGGCAACTTCCTCAAACCCCAAATGAGACATAGAGCACTACACGTATTCTACAGCAATCCTTAGGCACGTCGGCTCGCCAACTTCGTGCCCGAGTTGCCTCGGTCCAAAGGTGGGAGCCCGTAAAAGAACCCGGCGACGTGGTGCCCTTCCGGCGACGTGGTGGAGACCGGAGATTCCGCGGGGAGATCGGGACGACGACGAGAAGACCGAAGGACACGGATCGCTCGGTATATCTCTCTACCCGTTCTTTAGTTAGCTAGGACTAGATTAATGGCCCGATCAGGGATTTTAGTGCGCGGTGGTGTCGGTTTACAAGTTCGTAAAAAGTTTCGTTTCCGCATTCCGGCGTCGGATTTACGGCCGGGACGCCGCCGTGCACTTACATAAGTTATGAGTCTTATATTACCACCATCTTCTATATATACAACCATGATAGAATGATGTATGCATGTATGTGTGCATGCACATCCATATGTGCATGAACAAGAATGAATGCATACATGCATGCATACACCAAAAAGACAAGAAAAGGATATGTAGTGAGAAACTAATGGTTAAATGATAAATCAACACTTGATTTATCAACCCGGTCATATCACATACGACCCGACCAAAAGCAAGCCGCCTGATTAATATACGGTATCTCATACCCGCATTTTTAACCGGGTCCATGCGCATATCGCATATGCGCACCACAACGTTTCGCCTGGACTAGGTAACTCCTTTGTGGGACTCTAAGACTCGTCAATACGCCGGCAGTGGGTGATGATCATATCAAGCACCCCCAAGCCGCAAGCGGTCAGCTAAACATAACGGCCACTCAGGTATTGAGCGATCAGAAGAAAACAAGCGAACCTGCTACAACTCCCGTCGAGCCTACCGGCAACACTACCGTACAGTCTGGTCTCTTCGTCAGATATGCTTCATATCGAGTCTAGGGATGGTAACGTCGACCCTAATAACTCAATAAGTCGTGCCGATGAATGGTCTATAACAGATCGAGAAACTACTGATAACACTTATCAGCATATCCCAACAACCCTGGCCAGGGACTTACTGATATAGCCAGTCGAGCACAGCACAGCATCAACTCCCAATACCGGGAGAGACGAAAACCCCTCCTATCGCTCATCGCCATCGTATGTCTCGAGACTGTACCCAACGGCCACCTGTTTGCACGACTCAGTAGAGCCGTGGTAGGGTGGTAATCAAAGTATAGTGGGAGAACACACAAGACTCTATGACGATCTCGGGTCTACAGACTAACCTGCACTAGTGTCACCTGAGAACTGCTATCCGACGATAAATATAATTCCATATAGGAGTTCTCGGCGAGTCCGTCCAGTGTACCCAATCACCACTGAGCACCCGTATATGATCTCGATGTCAAACATCGATGAATGTGGGAACATCCATCGCCCATCGTATGGGTCTAGTATCATATACGCTAGTCTACTCTGGTATATCGATGCCCCGTCTCGATACACCTACGACTAGGGACATTTCAGGATATTCTTATAAACTACAGATGTCCCACTAGTATGATCTCCATCATAATCACAGTAGTTAAGCCTATATCCTCAGGGCTTTAACAACATGTATGAATGAATAAAAGCATGATCAAATCAACATGTCTGATAAAGAAGAACCAGATAGCATACTATCATGTCGAGCAAGAATGTACACCGAATATATATATATATATACATGTATAAATACATACACTATCATATAATGGCCTCTAAGGCATACATATATCCAACAATCTCCCACTTGCACTAAGGCCAGTTATTGGCGTATCTCATACCCAACATCTCAAAAATTCGCTCATGCTGCGGCTGAGGGAGGGCCTTGGTGAGTGGATCCGCGGCGTTATTCTTTGTGTCTACTCTCTTAATCTCGATCTTGCGGCGATCTACAATCTCCCGGATCAAATGAAAGCGCCTCAGGATGTGTCTGGACCGCTGATGGGACCTGGGCTCCTTGGCTAATGCCATAGCCCCATTATTATCACAATACAATGGTATTGGATCAATAATGGTTGGAACTACTCCAAGCTCCGAGACGAACTTCCTCATCCAGACGGCTTCCTTGGCGGCATCATTCGCAGCAATGTACTCAGCCTCCATCGTAGAGTCTACAACGGTATCCTGTTTGGAACTCTTCCAACTTACCGCCCCTCCATTGAGGGTAAATACAAACCCTGAGATAGATTTGCTGTCGTCCTTATCGCTCTGGAAGCTCGAATCGGTAAAGGCCTCCATTTGGAGATCTCCATTACCATACACCAAGAACAATTCTTTAGTCCTTCGCAAGTACTTAAGAATGTTCTACACAGCTATCCAGTGATTCTCCCCTGGGTTGGATTGATACCTGCTTACAACACTAAGTGCATAAGCTACATCTGGGCGTGTACATAACATCGCATACATTATAGATCCTACTGCCCAAGCATAAGGTATAATGCTCATGCGAGCTCTCTCTTCATCGGTCTTTAGACAAGAATCCTTGGAGAGAGTGACCCCATGGCAAGTGGGTAAGGCACCCCGCTTGGAGTCTTCCATACTAAAACTTTTTAGGATGGTGTTGATGTACTTGGTTTGGGACAATCCCAATAACCTCTTGGATCTATCCCTATAGATCCTTATGCCCAGAATGTATGTGGCATCACCCAGGTCCTTCATGGAGAACCTTAGTGATAAGAAAGATTTGACCGACTGTAGCATAGGAATATCATTTCCTATCAGAAGAATGTCATCTACGTACAATACGGGGAATGCGACAGCTCTCTCTACAGCCTTCTTATAAACACAAGGTTCATCTGGATTTTTGATGAAATCAAACTCTTTGATAACATCATCGAAACAGATGTTCTAACTCCGTGATACCTGCTTTAACCCATATATGGATTTAAGCAATCTACAAACTTTCCCGCTGCTCCCACTGTCAATGAAGCCCTCCGGCTGATCCATATAAATGCATTCTTCTAAATCCCCATTTAGAAATGCCGTTTTAACGTCCATCTGCCAGATTTCATAGTCATAGTGAGCAGCAATAGCAAGTAGGATCCGAATGGATTTAAGCATGGCTACGGGCGAAAAAGTCTCGTCATAGTCCAAACCTAGTCTTTGACGAAAACCCTTCATCACAAGTCTTGCCTTGTAGGTCTCTACCTGCCCATCTACACCAATCTTTCTTTTAAATATCCATTTGCATCCCACAGGTTTTACCCCAGGGGGTACAACGTCCAAATTCCAAACTTTGTTGGTGTACATAGACTCCATTTCGGATCTCATGGCATCCAGCCACTTCACAGAGTCACCACTCGTGATAGCTTGCTGAAAACTGGTAGGATCATCATCCTCTATGATGCAGTCTTCTCTGTCACCATCAATGAGGAAACCGTAGTACCTCTTCGGTGGGTGAGAAGTCCTACCAGACCTACGGAGTGGCCGAGGTTCCTCAGTTTCTATTGCAACAGCCGGTTCAACCAAGTCGTCATTTGTAGTTTGTGTCTCTAGAACCTCTTCTAGATCCACCACATTGCCATCATCTTTATCTGTGAAAAACTCTTTTTCTAAGAATGTGGCATACTGAGAAACAAACACCTTTTGTTCCTCCTTGTGGTAGAATAGATATCCATAAGAGTTCCTTGGATATCCCACAAAGTTACACATGACTGACCGTGTCTCGAGTTTGTCCGGATTCTGCTTTTTAACATAGGCCGGGCAACCCCAAATCTTAATTCTCTTAAGAGATGGTCTCTTCCCATGCCATATCTCATATGGCGTGGTAGATACGGTTTTGGTTGGAACCCTGTTCAAAAGATACGCTGCAGTCTCCAATGCATGTACCCAAAATGAGACAGGTTGTAAGTACATGCTACCTCTCCCGGTACTTTAGGGCATGCGGAATTTGGTGAAAAACAATTTTTCTAGAGGTGGTAACATGGACTCAAAACCGGACCTTTGTTAAACATCTAACTAACAACCTAACTAGGAGTTGTTAACTACTCGGTTAAGGGGTTATACCTTTCTTTCTTGAACTCCTTCTTCTTTGACTCTCGATGGTTGTCCGGATCGGCTTCACTCCGTCGTCTCCTTGCGCCGAAGATAGATCCACCCGAAAGCTTCTACCTTTGGCTTCTTCTTCGATCTTTGAAGAAACTAGTTCACTTGGTTTGCTAAACCTTGTGAACTAGAGTGAGTAGAGAAGAGTGTGTTGGGATTTTCTCTATGGTTCTTGGTTCTCAACACATGAGACAAGTGAACCATAGACTAAAGAGAGGGAGAGCAAGAGGAAGGAGATGAGAGCTCAAGAACAAGAGAGAGAATGAGAATGATAGAATGAGAGGGGACTTTTCTCTCTTGGCTCTCATAATCCAAAACCATCATCACAAAAATAGTAATCAAGTATTGCGTAAATGGTTTAAGCAACAATAGCCATATCATTTCTTGCACTCATTTCTCACAAGAGAAACAAGCAAGTAAAAAGTCTTTGCCATGAAATGATAGCCATTGTCATCATGATGGTCAACTAGTCAAACCTAGTCAACCGGTCAACAAAGTCAACAAGTCAACAAAGTCAACCCCTCAACAACCATGTCACCATAATACTTAATTAATATTATTGTTAATCACATATCATATTCTCATTAGGGTTGAGCAAAAAGTCAATAGTCAACAGTCAACGGTCAACAACCCTAATGAGAATCCTCTGCCTCTGTCTCTCCGTCAACTGTGCATACACACCTGCATCCGCGTTCCGAGGAACACGAATACATACTGGATAAAACCAATCCCAAAACGTACACTAGGATCTGGCTTAAACTAAAGCCCGCTAGTGTTAACTGTCCGGACACTGTACGTGCACAAGTGCACGGATGTGACCGAACCCTGTCGCAAAACCATGCGACCTGTCGCAAAACCATGCGACCTCTACTCTTTTGCCTAAAGGCGAATAGCTTTCTGTGTGGGACTCTAAAGACTCGACACTACACTGGCAGTGGGTTTAACCACAGACCGCAAGCGGCACTAGCTGTGCGTAACGGTCACCAGGTAGAAGCCGATAAGAAGACTGACGAGGTGAAACCCATCTGAACTCCTACTGAGCCTGAATGTGACAATCTCCGTACAGTCTGGTCTGTTCGTCTGATACATCGCATGGCGGGCCTAGGGGGGCGGTAAACGTCAGTCCCCTAATAGCGGTACAAGTCGTGTCGGAGTGAAGCCCAAAACACCCTGAGATAACACTGGAAGCCTACCAGTATATCTCGATTGCCCTGGCCAGGGACTACTCGTGTAATGACTCTCCTAGACACAACACGATGTCAACCCCCAATACCGGGAGAGACGAATCCTGTCTAACCGTCACTGCCTCCAAGTGCCTTGGGACTGCACCCAACTACCACCTGTTTGCACGACTCCTTTGAGCCGTGGTAGGGTAGTAATCAAAGTACAGTGGGAACACACTCGAGGCGAAGTGACAGTGTCAAGTCAGCGGACTAAGCTGTACTCATGTCACCTGGGAACTGATAACTGACGATAGGTATAGTACCAACCGGTCAGTTCCCGACGAGTCCTGTCCAGTGTACTCGTAACCTAACGAGCACCCGTATACTATCTCCAGTACGACGTACTGATGGCTGTGGGACAGACCATCTCCCCACTGGGATGAGAAGCGCATACGCTAGTCTACTCCGGAGTATCGATGCCCTGTCTCGATAGTCCTGCGACTAGGGACCTGTATAAGGATGTGCTTATAAATTACCCAGCCCCCACTAGTGTGACTGCCATCACAACGCTGGTAATCAAGCAAAGATCCTAAGGGCTCCACTAATGTGTAGGTGATATACTAAAATAAACACATGTACACATTGAAGTAGAAACAAACCAAGTAGCATACTACTATATTGAGCAAGATTGTTTATACAAGGTGAATATCCCAAGCTTCCATTAAGTAATATACAAACTAGTATGATACAGTAATGGCCTCTAGGGCATATACACTAACAATCTCCCACTTGCACTAAGGCCATGTACTGGCGTATCGAAGACCTATCATCTCGATCAGCCGCTCGAACTGAGTCTGGGGCAAGGCCTTGGTGAATGGATCTGCAGTGTTATCTTCTGAACCGACCCTCCGAACCTCGATCTCCTGGCGATCCACAATCTCCCTGATCAGGTGATACCGCCTCAAGATGTGTCTGGATCTTTGATGGGACCTGGGTTCCTTCGCTAAAGCTATAGCCCCGTTGTTTTCGCAATACAGAGGTATTGGATCAACAATGGACGGAACCACCTGAAGTTCTTTCAAGAACTTCCTCATCCAGACAGCTTCTTTTGCGGCATCAGATGCAGCGATGTATTCCGCTTCCATCGTCGAGTCTGCAACGGTTTTCTGTTTGGAACTCTTCCAACACACCGCCCCTCCATTGAGGGTAAAGACAAAACCCGACATGGACTTGGAATCATCCTTGTCACTCTGGAAGCTGGAGTCAGCAAAGGCCTCGATCTGGAGGTCTTTTCCGCCATACACCAAGAACATCTCCTTAGTCCTTTTCAGGTACTTGAGAATGTTCTTTACCGCTATCCAGTGTTTCTCCCCTGGGTTTGACTGATACCGGCTTACTACACTCAGTGCATAAGCTACATTCGGTCTGGTACAAAACATCGCATACATTATAGAGCCTACCGCAGAAGCGTAGGGTATAATAGACATGCGATCCCTCTCCAAATCAGTCTTGGGAGACATCTCTTTAGAGAGGGTGATCCCGTGACAAGCCGGTAGGTTACCGCGCTTGGAATCTTCCATACTGAATCTTTTCAGTATGGTGTCGATGTACCTGGACTGAGAAAGTCCTAATATCCTCTTGGATCTATCACGATGGATCCGGATCCCCAGGATGTATGAGGCATCACCCAGGTCTTTCATGGAGTACCTGTGTGACAAGAACCCCTTGACAGATTGTAGCATAGGAATATCATTTCCTACTAAGAGAATGTCATCCACGTATAAAACGAGGAATACTACAGTTCTCGCTATAAATCTACTATAGATGCATGGTTCATCTGGATTTTTGATAAAGCCAAATTCCTTGACCGTCTCATCAAAACAGATGTTCCAACTCCGCGATGCCTGCTTGTCCGTAAATGGACTTAAGCAACTTGCACACCTTTCCGCTGCTCCCACTCTGAATGAAACCCTCTGGCTGGTCCATATAGACACACTCCTCTAAATTTCCATTTAGAAAAGCGGTCTTTACGTCCATCTGCCAAATCTCATAATCGTGGAAGGCAGCAATGGAAAGAAGGATCCGAATGGATTCAGCATAGCTACTGGAGAAAAGGTCTCGTCATAGTCCAAACCAGGTCTTTGACGAAAACCCTTTGCAACCATTCTAGCTTTATAGGTCTCAACCTGTCCATCTACACCAATCTTCCTTTTGAAGATCCACTTGCATCCTACGTGTTTTACCCCGTCTGGAGCAATGTCCAACGTCCATACTTTGTTGGTGTATATGGACTCCATTTCGGTCCGCATTGCATCCAGCCATTTTACCGAGTCGACGCTCTGAACGGCTTGCTGGAAGCTAGTAGGCTCATCATAATCCATGATGCAATCCTCTCTATCCCCGTCTATGAGAAAACCGCAGTATCTCTCGGGCGGATGAGACTGCCTACTACTCCTGCGGAGCGGCGTAGGAATGTCCTGTTCTTTTGAACCCTCTGGTTCCACTAAGCTTTCAGTAATAGTCTGTGGTTCTGGAATTTCTTCCAGTTCTATTTCGCTCCCTCTTGTTTCCTTTTCTAAGAACTGGTGTTCCAGAAAATGGGCATTACGAGAAACAATGATCTTTTGTTCCTCTGCGTAATAGAAGAGATACCCCCTGGAGTTCTTTGGGTATCCCACAAACTTGCACAGTATTGAGCGTGCCTCGAGTTTGTCCGCATGCTGCTTTTTGACAAAAGCCGGACATCCCCAGATCTTCAGATATTGAAGATAGGGTTTCTTCCCACTCCATATTTCATATGGTGTGGTAGGCACAGTCTTAGTCGGAACTCGGTTCAAAAGGTATGCAGCTGATTCTAGCGCATACCCCCAGAATGATCGCGGTAAGTTAGTGTTACTCATCATGGACCGTACCATATCTAATAGGGTTCGGTTCCTTCTCTCCGATACACCGTTATGTTGCGGAGTGTATGGAGGAGTAAGCTGAGAGAGAATTCCGTTCTCTTTTAAATAGTCCAGGAACTCGGCACTCAAGTATTCTCCACCTCGATCCGATCTTAGAATCTTGATACTTTTGCCGGTTTGTTTTTCTACTTCATTCTTATATTCCTGGAATTTTCCAAAGGCTTCGGACTTATGTTTCATTAAGAAGACATAACTGTACCTTGAAAAGTCATCCGTAAAAGTAATGAAGTAAGAATAACCGCTTCGCGCATGTGTAGACATTGGACCGCACACGTCGCTGTGTACGAGTCCTAAGAGCTCGCTCGCTCATACTCCGTGTCCAGTGAACGGAGTCTTTGTCATCTTTCCTTTGAGACAGGATTGACAAGTGGCATACGATTGATATTCGAACGGATTCAAATATCCTTCTGTATGTAACTTCGTCAACCTTCTCTCATTGATGTGACCCAGTCTACAATGCCATAAGAAAGTATGATTTATTTTCGGAGACTTTCTTTTGTGTGTATTCTGGACATTAAAAATCTGTGGTTGGTTTAATACGTATATACCATTGCTCAATGTACCTGACCCAATCAAAACTTGATTAAGGTGAATGTTTACAACATTACTTACAAGCGCAAATTCATAACCTTCTTTAGAAACCAAAGATACAGAAATGATATTACAAGTTGCGTTGGGTACAAAAAAGCAATTACGCAAAACCAAAACATGTCCATCTGACATTCCCAGGTGATAGTTCCCCACGGCCTTAGCATCCATGCTAGCTCCGTTTGCAACTTTGAGGGTCATGTCACCTGCCTTCAAAACCCTACGGTTTCTCAATGCCTGCAAAGAATTACAGATATGAGATCCTGATCCGGTATCCAATACCCAGGAAGTAGAGTTTATTGAAAGACAGTTTTCAATAACATACACACCTGAAGCTGAAGCCGCAACCTGCTTCAATTCCTGTGTCCTGGCTTTCCAAGCCCTGCAATCATTCTTCCAGTGTCCTTTCTTATGACAATAGAAGCATTCTTCTTTATCCACAAGCTGCCCCGCTTTCTTTGTTGCCTTTGCCTTTCCCTTCGTATCCACTTTACCAACACCGCCCCTTGGTTTGGCGGGGGCTTTCTTCTTCTTTCCCTTGGCTTTCGCCTTGGACCTAGAAGAGGAAGATCCTCCTACAAACAAAGTGGATGTTTCCCTACCTTTCTGTAGGGTGCTCTCTGCACTCCTCAGCATGTTGAGGAGTTCTGAAAGTTCAACTTCTTTTTCTTGTAAGTTGAAGTTCAGGATAAACTGGGCGTAAGTGGAAGGAAGTGTTAGTGTTTATGCCCTAGAAGGCCATTACTGTATCATACTAGTTTGTATATTACTTAATGGAAGCTTGGGATATTCACATGTATATAACAGTCTTGCTAAACATGGTAGTATGATACTTGGTTTTTCTATCTTAATATGTGAGTGTACTTATTGATAGAGCTCTTAGGATCTTGCTTGACTACCAACGTTGTGATGGCAGTCACACTAGTGGGGGCTGGGTAGTCTACAAGCACATCCTTATTCAGGTCCCTGGTCGTTGGATTATCGAGACAAAGCATCAATACTCTGGAGTAGACTAGTGTGTACGCTTCTCATCCCAGTTGGGGAGATGGTCTGTCCCACAGCCGTCAGTACGTCGTACTGGAGATAGTATACAGGTGCTCGTTGGGTTACGGGTACACCGGACAGGACTCACAGGGAACTGTTGGTAGGTTTTATACCAGTCGTCAGTGAACAGTTCCCAGGTGACATGAGTACAGCATAGTCCGCAGACTTGACACTGCTACTTCTCCTCGAGTGTGTCCCACTGTTCTTAGATTGCTACCCTACCACGGCTCAAAGGAGTCGTGCAAACAGGTAGCAGTTGGGTGCAGTCCCGAGCACTTGGAGGCAGTGGCGGTTAGACAGGATTCGTCTCTCCCGGTATTGGGAGTCGATATCGCGCTGTGTCAGAGAGCCATTACGCAAAGTCCCTGGCCAGGGCAAGCGAGATTTGCTGGTAGGTTCCAGTAGTTTCTCAGGGTGTAATGGGCTTCCCTCCGACACGACTTATACCGCTATTAGGGGACTGACGCTTGCCGCCCCCTAGGCATGATATGCGATAGTCTTGGACGAACGGACCGGACTGTATGGAGATTGTCACATCAGACTCAGTAGGAGTTCGGATGGGTTCCCTCATCGGCCTTCTTATCGACATCTACCTGGGGACCGTTACGTACAGCTAGTGCCGCTTGCGGTCTGTGGTTAAACCCACTGCCAGCGTAGTAGTCGAGTCTCTAGAGTCCCACACAGAGAGTTTCCCTACTCCAGGCGAAACGATATAGAGGTCGTATGGTTTTACGACAAGGGTTCGGACGCATACGTGTGTTTACGCACGTACGACTTTCGGACAGTTCTTACCAGTCGGCTTTGGTTTAAGCCAGTTACTGGTATCCGGTTATTGGATTTACACAGTCTAAAGTTTTTCCGTATATTTGCGGAAAGGAGCGGCGTTCTCGTAATTGTGCGAGAAGCTTCTAGAAGGTGGTGACTAAGGAGGTTAAGGTGGCATATAGAATGATTGTGATTAGTGAGTCACCTAGATGATTCATACATGTCTTTTGTCATTATAATGAATCATCACTAGATATTATCAAGCATGGTTGTTAAATTGTGATTTATTCTTTTCTTGATAAAAACAATATGCTTGATATATATCATCTTCTCTCACTATTCTCATATCATTATCTTTATCATCTTCTCTCTCCTCTAGCTCTCCCTCTTCAAAGACTAATCCTCCCCTCTCATGAGTTGAGTACAAGGATTAGTAAGACTAATTAATCCATAACCCTCTCTATATTACACCTGGCTTCTTTGATTAGCACTTAAAGAAGTTTAGTTGCCTCAAGTTTAGAGGCTAAGCTTAGAGTAAAGCTCTCGGGTGGATCGTCTACTACTTCGAGAAGGCCGAGGAGGAGGAGGAGTTCACAAAGATGAAGGACATGATTCGTTAGGTATAATCCTTGAACATAGTAGCAAAGAAACTATATGTTTGTAGTTAGTTATCGTTTAGCTTCGATTCAAGCGGTTAGTCGATGTTTGTTCACTAAACAAGTTCGTTTTTTAAAATTCCGCCTCCCCACAAGTACTGGGGTGTTGTACATCGACTTACAGTGGTATCAGAGCCTCGCTAAACAATAAATAACTTACTTGCAAATTTGTATGAATTTCGAACGAAAAAAACGAAGCCGGAGAAACCCAAAATCTCAAGTTTCTGTCGAATTTTAAATGAAGTCCTAAAATTTTTCAGGCAGGTTCAGAAAGCTTAAAAAGACACCAGAAGAACACCCAAGAAATTTGGGGTCCTGAATCGTCTACCGAGCCGCGGAACCGCGGCGGATCCCACCGATCCGCCGCGCTTCCGCCGCCGAGTTGCCGAGTCAGGAACCCAAATTCCCTGTGTTGCTTCTCTGTGTGATTTGGGATTTTCTGGAATATTTTATTTTTGCTCAGGTTTCAGATTTACAGAGCAGTATTGGAGCAAAATTAAAAGTGTTTAATCGATCGAAATTATATAGTATTTGCTTGTTGGATTATATCTGTGTTTGTATAATGTGTTCGTAAACCTCCCCTAACTGCTAGTATGTCAGTTGGCAGGGGGTTGCACATTTCTGAAATGGATTTTATCTGTTTGTGTATATGAACTGTGTTGGACTGTTGTGATGTATAGCCGGGGTTATGTGATGGGTTATCATTTAATTCAATTGATGTAAATGTATTTTGTTGTAATATTATTTTGCGGGGCACATCCAGGTTGCGGTTGTAGCCACCGTTGTATTATTTCATTTTACTGTTTTTGCTCCTAGGACTGACCCAAGGTGGGGTGCACAAACTGCCGGGCGGGTAGTTTGCCGCACCCGTAGGGGTCGTGGGTGGGGTAATGGCTATTCATCACAACTGTGTAATCCGTATTTTGTTGCAGGCTCAAAACAAACACGGATTGCTTGCAAATCCAATTAAGTTCATCTGTGATCTGGAATGAATATCATTGCGTCAGACGAATGTAAAATATCTCTATATATGATAGCTATTTAGACGGCACTTATGTTTTACACCCGCGCTAGCCCGGCCCCCGCTCTGTCGTTAGTTAAGTAACCTAACGGGTAATGACGGGACCCCGAGGCGAATGCGGATGGCATAAGAGGACGTTGTATTTTCGTTGTTTTCTGCAATGATAGGTTAATGATGGGACGCATTATCTATAATGCAAAGAAAATAAACCAAAGTTTTAATCGTTGGAACAATTTAAAAGAAACCACTCGGTTAATTTTAAAACGGATATTTTTTAAATGCGGAGACTTAACCACTCCTTTTAAAAAAAGCTATCAGGTTCCTTCGGTTATATCAAGTTCACTACGTTCACGGTTTCGCCAAAACCAGTCGTAGCCCTCCGTCATTTCTTATGGATGGTCAGTAGTATTTAAGCTATGCTTGTTGGCTTTCGTCAAGGCATAGTGTTTGGTAGCTGCTGGGGTATTCATTTGTTGCATAGATAGATGAGTTGGTTTGGGACAGTCGTATAACCTTGTTGGCTTTCGTCAAGGGTATATACGGGTGAGTTCAAATTAACAAGATAATGATGGGCAGAACTTGACATGTGTTTTATGATTTGTTGGCTTTCGTCAAGGTCATAAGAACATAGGGCAAAAATATATATCGGGAATTTCTAAAGAAACTGAAATTTGCAAAGAGATGCATACCATTTGGAGTTTGATGAATGTTGGTAGGATTCCTTCAACATTATCATACGATGATATTTGGATCCCGATCCTACTGTGAGTATATGCTACTTATCAGGATATTCGTCACTTAACGATCAATGCTATAAACCTAGTAAGTGTCCAGAAAGGTGTCAGCGGGGTTACGCCCCCAGAGAAAAGAGGTTATTTAATTAAGGAACTTCGCGAAAGCGTTGGAAAACCTCCCTCGAAGTATCGACACTGGCCTGGCTGAACGGTTAAGCAAGTATTGTACAGTGAGAATAGTCCTGGCTAATTCTTCTTTTATGGTTTGAGGAAGGATTCGAAAAACAGTGGGAGCCATCCAGTTTAGATAAATTAAAAACCAATCTAAACTTGCAAGAGCATCATGCTAAAGTGTTTTCTTCTCTCTCTCTCATTGCAGCGACCTTGTGACCATGACTAGGTTACATCTAGATAACAAGTTGACTGAATCTAACTTATATGACTGGCAAAGGTCTGTCCAGATGACCATTGCCTATGACAAGATGGACCACCCTATTACTACTCAAGATCCCACCGTCCCAGGTCCAGTTTCCACCGTCGCGGATATGGATATCCGTCAGACAAAGGAAAAGAATAAAGCAAAAGCCAAGTGCCTCGTGTTGGCTTCAGTTGATGGTATATACCAGAAGCAGCACGAGAAGATGGACTCTGTTTCCATCTTTCTCCATAACAAAGATTTATATGGAGAGCAATCTCATATCGCAGGATATGAGGCCTCGAATGAATTTATTCAAGCGAGGTCGGCTGACGGATCATCTGTAAGGGACGACGTCCTTACGATGACTAGCTATATTGATGAGCTCAAAGACCTGGAGACCACGTTGGGAAACAGGTCATATACTTACTTATTTCCACAGTCCCTACCCTCTACTTTCACCCTGAAAGAAACCAGGGAGACACAAGTTCTGCTTAATAGGGGACCTTCTTCTTCTTCATCCAAGGCGAAAGCAAAGGGTGAAAAGAAGAAGACCTCTACAAAGCCGATATACGGTGTCAGCAAAGTAGGAGGAAAGGGAAGAGAAAAAGTTTCGGGACTTGGTAAAGGTAAGGAGGGACATTCCTATTGTTGTGGGAATGGACATTGGCAGAAGGATTGCAGGGCTTTGGAAGCCAGTAGCCAGGATACGAAGTATGTTGTGGCTTCAGCCTCAAGTGTGTTTGTAATTGAGAACTGTTTTTCAATTAACTCTACTTCCTTGGTACTTGATACCGGAGCAGGATCTCATATCTGTAATTCGTTACATGCTTTGAGAAACCGTAAAGTTATAAGGATAGGTGATTTGTCTCTCAGAGTTGCAAACGGAATGAGCGTGGACGCTGAATCCGTGGGAGAATATCGCCTAGGTTAGACAAGTGGGCAGATATTGATTCTACGTAACTGTCTGTATGTACCTAGTTTGACTTGTAATATCATATCAGTGTCCTCACTTTCAAGAGAGGGATATGACTTTACATTCGTAAGCGATGTAGTTCACATCCACCTAAATCAAGTTCTGATTGGGTCCGGTACATTAGATGACGGTATATACGTATTAAATCAAGCTCAGGTTTTCAATGTCCAGAACACACTTAAAAGAAAGTCTCCAGAAGTGAATCAGGCTTTCTTATGGCATTGTAGACTAGGTCACATCAATGAAACACGGTTAACGAAGTTACATAGAGAAGGATATTTGAATCCGTTCGAATATCAATCTTATGCCACTTGTGAATCTTGTCTCATGGGAAAGATGACAAAGACTCCGTTTTCTGGACACGGAGTAAGAGCGAGCGAGCTCTTAGGACTCGTACACAGTGACGTGTGCGGTCCAATGTCTACACATGGGCGAGGTGGTTATTCCTACTTCATTACTTTTACGGATGATTTCTCTAGGTATGGACATATCTTCTTGATGAAGCATAAATCCGAGGCCTTTGAGAAATTCCAAGAATACAAGAATGAAGTGGAAAATCAAACAGGCAAAAGTATTAAGACACTGAGATCTGATCGAGGTGGTGAATACTTAAGTGCCGAGTTCCTGGGTTACTTAAAAGAGAAAGGAATTCTCTCTCAGCTTACTCCTCCATACACACCACAACACAATGGTGTATCGGAAAGAAGGAATCGAACCCTATTAGATATGGTTCGTTCCATGATGAGTAAGGCTGAGTTACCGCGATCATTCTGGGGTTATGCGCTAGAATCAGCGGCATATCTTTTGAACAAGGTTCCAACCAAGACTGTGCCTACCACGCCATATCAGATGTGGAGTGGGAAGAAACCCTATCTTCAGTACTTGAAGACATGGGGATGTCCAGCTTTTGTAAAAAAGCAGAATCCGGACAAGCTCGAGGCACGCTCAGTAGAGTGTATGTTTGTGGGATATCCAAAGAATTCAATGGGATATTGCTTCTACTACGCAGAGGAACAAAAGGTTTTTGTTTCTCGTCATGCCCGCTTCTTAGAAACTGAATTTTTAGAAAATCAGAAGAGTGGGCGCGCAGTAGAACTGGAAGAAATTCCAGAACCACAAGCTGTTACTGAAAGTTTGGTGGAACAAGAAGTTTCAGAAGAAAGGGACATACCAGCGCCTATCCGCAGAAGTAGTAGGCAGTCTCATCCGCCCGAGAGATACTACGGTTTTCTCATAGACGGGGATAGAGAAGATTGCGTCATTGATAATGACGACCCTACTAGCTTCCAGCAAGCCATTCAGAGTGGTGACTCGGTAAAATGGCTGGATGCAATGCGGACCGAAATGGAATCCATGTACACTAACAAAGTATGGACTTTGGACACTGCTCCAGATGGGGTGAAACCCGTAGGATGCAAGTGGATCTTCAGAAAGAAGATTGGTGTAGATGGACAGGTTGAAACCTATAAGGCTAGACTTGTTGCAAAGGGTTTCCGTCAAAGACCTGGTTTGGACTATGACGAAACCTTTTCTCCAGTGGCTATGCTGAAATCCATTCGGGTCCTTCTTGCTATTGCTGCTTTCCATGATTATGAAATCTGGCAGATGGACGTAAAGACGGCTTTTCTGAATGGAAATTTAGAAGAATGCGTCTATATGGATCAGCCAGAGGGATTCATTCAGAGTGGGAGCAGCGGTAAAGTATGCAAGCTGCTTAAATCCATTTATGGACTAAAGCAGGCATCGCGGAGTTGGAACATCTGTTTTGATGATACTGTCAAAGAATTCGACTTTATCAAAAATCCAGATGAACCATGCATATACAGTAAGATTGTAGGGAGAGTTGTTGTATTCATCGTCTTGTACGTGGATGACATTCTCCTAATAGGAAATGATATTCCTATGCTACAGTCAGTCAAAAGATTCTTGTCACAGAAATTCTCCATGAAGGACCTGGGTGATGCCACCTACATTCTGGGGATCCAGATCTATCGTGATAGATCAAAGAGGATGTTGGGACTTTCACAGTCCAGGTATATTGACACCATATTGAAAAGATTCAGTATGGAAGATTCAAAGTGCGGTAACCTACCGGCTTGTCACGGAATCACCCTCTCCAAAGAGATGTCTCCCAAGACTGATTTGGAAAGGGAACGCATGTCGATTATACCCTACGCTTCTGCGGTAGGCTCTATAATGTATGCGATGTTATGTACCAGACTAGATGTAGCATACACATTGAGCGTTGTAAGCCGGTATCAGGCAAACCCAGGGGAGAATCACTGGATAGCAGTAAAGAACATTCTCAAGTACCTGAGAAGGACTAAGGAGATGTTCTTGGTTTACGGCGGAAAGGACCTCAAGATGGAGGCCTATGCTGATTCCGGCTTCCAGAGTGACAAGGATGACTCCAAGTCCATGTCGGGTTATGTCTTTACCCTCAATGGAGGGGCGGTCTGTTGGAAGAGTTCCAAGCAGGACACCGTTGCTGACTCAACGATGGAAGCGGAGTACATAGCTGCTTGCGATGCCGCAAAAGATGCTGTCTGGATGAAGAAGTTCCTCATAGAACTTCAGGTGGATCCTACCAGTGTTGGTCCAATACCTCTGTATTGCGACAACAACGGCGCTATAGCTTTAGCGAAGGAACCCAGGTCCCATCAGAAGTCCAGACACATCTTAAGGCGGTATCACCTGATCAGGGAGATCGTAGATTGCCGGGAGATCGAGGTAAAGAGAGTAAATACAGAAGATAACATTGCTGATCCATTCACTAAGGCCCTACCTTAGATTCAGTTCGAGAGGCTACTCGAGATCATCGGTCTTCGATATGCCAGTTCATGGCCCTAGTGCAAGTGGGAGATTGTTAGTGTTTATGCCCTAGAAGGCCATTACTGTATCATACTAGTTTGTATATTACTTAATAGAAGCTTGGGATATTCACATGTATATAACAGTCTTGCTAAACATGGTAGTATGCTACTTGGTTTTTCTATCTTAATATGTGAGTGTACGTATTGATAGAGCTCTTAGGATCTTGCTTGACTACCAGCGTTGTGATGGCAGTCACACTAGTGGGGGCTGGGTAGTCTACAAGCACATCCTTATTCAGGTCCCTGGTCGTTGGATTATCGAGACAGAGCATCGATACTCCGGAGTAGACTAGTGTGTACGCTTCTCATCCTAGTTGGGGAGATGGTCTGTCCCACAGCCGTCAGTACGTCGTACTGGAGATAGTATACAGGTGCTCGTTGGGTTACGGGTACACCGGACATGACTCACAGGGAACTGTTGGTTGGTTTTATACCAGTCGTCAGTGAACAGTTCCCAGGTGACATGAGTACAGCATAGTCCGCAGACTTGACACTGCTACTTCGCCTCGAGTGTGTCCCACTGTTCTTAGATTGCTACCCTACCACGGCTCAAAGGAGTCGTGCAAACAGGTAGCAGTTGGGTGCAGTCCCGAGCACTTGGAGGCAGTGGCGGTTAGACAGGATTCGTCTCTCTCGGTATTGGGAGTCGATATCGCGCTGTGACAGAGAGCCATTACGCAAAGTCCCTGGCCAGGGCAAGCGAGATTTGCTGGTAGGTTCCAGTAGTTTCTCAGGGTGTGATGGGCTTCCCTCCGACACGACTTATACCGCTATTAGGGGACTGACGCTTGCCGCCCCTAGGCACGATATGCGATAGTCTTGGACGAACGGACCGGACTGTATGGAGATTGTCACATCAGACTCAGTAGGAGTTCGGATGGGTTCCCTCATCGGCCTTCTTATCGACATCTACCTGGGGACCGTTACGTACAGCTAGTGCTGCTTGCGGTCTGTGGTTAAACCCACTGCCAGCGTAGTAGTCGAGTCTCTAGAGTCCCACACAGAGAGTTTCCCTACTCCAGGTGAAACGATATAGAGGTCGTATGGTTTTACGACAAGGGTTCGGACGCATACGTGTGTTTACGCACGTACGACTTTCGGACAGTTCTTACTAGTCGGCTTTGGTTTAAGCCAGTTACTGGTATCCAGTTTTTGGATTTACACAGTCTAAAGTTTTTCCGTATATTTGCGGAAAGGAGGGGCGTTCTCGTAATTGTGCGAGAAGCTTCTAGAAGGTGGTGACTAAGGAGGTTAAGGTGGCATATAGAATGATTGTGATTAGTGAGTCACCTAGATGATTCATACATGTCTTTTTTCATTATAATGAATCATCACTAGATATTATCAAGCATGGTTGTTAAATTGTGATTTATTCTTTTCTTGATAAAAACAATATGCTTGATATATATCATCTTCTCTCACTATTCTCATATCATTATCTTTATCATCTTCTCTCTCCTCTAGCTCTCCCTCTTCAAAGACTAATCCTCCCCTCTCATGAGTTGCGTACAAGGATTAGTAAGACTAATTAATCCATAACCCTCTCTATATTACACCTAGCTTCTTTGATTAGCACTTAAAGAAGTTTAGTTGCCTCAAGTTTAGAGGCTAAGCTTGGAGTAAAGCTCTCGGGTGGATCGTCTACTACTTCGAGAAGGCCGAGGAGGAGGAGGAGTTCACAAAGACGAAGGACACGATTCGTTAGGTATAATCCTTGAACATAGTAGCAAAGAAACTATATGTTTGTAGTTAGTTATCGTTTAGCTTCGATTCAAGCGGTTAGTCGATGTTTGTTCACTAAACAAGTTCGTTTTTTAAAATTCCGCCTCCCTACAAGTACTGGGGTGTTGTACATCGACTTACAGGAAGGGACTGGAGAATCAAGTCCGTATAGAGCTCATTCTCCAACGTGGTCCCAAGTTCCGCGAGCTCCTCAATGAAGCCAATCATCTTAAGCACGTGTTCCGCTACCGATGATCCGATGGCCAACCTTGCCGAAAATAACTTCTTCGACACTTCGTATCTTGCGATACGAGACTGCTCTCCATACAGTTCTTTTGTATGGAGAAATATGGACTCAAGGTCCATATTCTCGTGCCTCCTCTGATGTTCGTTGTCCATAGAGGCAAGTACGAGGCACTTGGCCTTCGCGCTATCAATCTCCCAAGTCTTACGGATTTCCTTATCCGCGGCGCTGGAGGTGGGACTTGGGACAGGGAGAGCTTTGTTGGTAAGAATATACCCCAGCTTGTCGTAAGTGATTGCCATTTTGACATTCCTGAGCCAATCTTTGTAGTTTGGCCATGTCAGTATGTTTTTATCTAGAAGTAACTTAAGTCCAGTCATGTCAATTGGTCGCTGCAATTAGGAGAGAGAAGAAGAAACACTCAGCATGATGCTCTTGCAAATTTAGAGTGGTTTTTAGTTTGTCTAAATAGGATGGCTCCCACTGTTTCTCGAATCCCTCCTCAAACCAAAAAAGAAGAATTAGTCAGGATCAATCTCACCGTACAATACTTGCTTAACCGTTCGGCCAGGCTGGTGTCGGTACTTCGAGGGAGGTTTTCCAACGCTTTCGCGAAGTTCCTTAATTTAAGAACCTCTTTTCCCTGGGGGCGTAGCACCGCTAACACCTTTCTAGACACCTACTAGGTTTATAGCATTGATCGTTAAGTGAGAAATTTCCCGAGGAGTAGCATATACTCACAGTAGGATCGGGATCCAAATATCATCGCGTGACGAAACTGAAGGAATCCTACCAGAATCATCACACTCCAAATGGTATGCAACACTAGCAAGTTTCAGTTCTTTTGAAACTCCCGATGTGGATTTTTGCCCCATGCTCTTATGACCTTGGCGTGAGGTCAAAATGTCATAAGTCACATGTCAAGTTCTTCCCATCATTAGCCAGGTTAATTTGAACCCACCCGTACATACCCTTGACGTAGGCCAAAATGGCAGTACGACTGTCTCAAACCAACGCATTCTATCTATGCAACAGATAAATATCCGGCAGCTACCAATCACTATGCCTTGGCGTGAGGTCAAAATACATAGCTTGAATACTACCAAATATTTAACTGAAATGATGGAGGGCTACGGATGGTTTTGGCAAAACCGTGAACGTAGTGAACTTGATATAGTCGATGGAACGAGATAGCTTTTAAAAGGAGTGGCTCAAACTCCGCATTTTAAAAGTTAGTTTTGAAAAGAATCGAGTGGTTTTTCGAAAGTGTTCCAACGACTTTTACTTGGTTTATTTTCTTGCATTAGTTCTTTTAATGCGTGATATTCTTGCATTTGTTCTTTTAATGCGTCCCATCATTTAATCCTACCATTGTAGAAAACAACCAAAATATGACGTACGCTTATGCCATTCGCATTCGCCACGGGGCCCCGTCATTACCCGATAGGTTACTTAACTAACGACAGAGCGGGGGCTGGGCTAGCGCGGCTGTAAAACATAAGCAATGCCTAAATAATATCATATATAGATATATTGCAATGATAGACATTTCAGATCACAGATGAACACATTGGATATACTAGGAACCTGCAATTCGTACGAGCCTGTAACGAAAAGCAGATTACACGGTCGCGGTGAATAGCCAATACCCCACCCAAGACCCCTACTGGTGCGGCAAACTACCCGCCAAGTACCCGAAGCGAAGCAACCTCCCTCAACCCCGTGAGTAGGCCACTCGGCACTTCGGCATACCCGGTAGTTTGTGCACCCCCTCCATGGGTCTATCCTAGGAGCAAAAACAGTAAAAAGAAATTATACAATGACGGCTACAACCCCGACCCGGTTGTGCGGCCATACAAATAATTATTACATCAATTTACAAATTTACATGAATTGAAAGAAAAGAAAACTCTCGTCTCACAACCCCCGGCTATTCACCCGCGACAATCCAATGAATTCATATACACAATCCAATGACATTACAGATCACAGATTTGTATAACCCCCACTAATCGACATATAGCGATTAGCAGACGTTCAATACAAATATCACATCACAGAAAAACCTGTTAGCTTAAGTCTTTTAGAAGTTCGATCAAAAATACGGATTTATAGGCCCCAAACACAAAATTTTCGTTCTGGAAAATCTGGGCTGAAAAAACATATACCAAAATTCCCAAAATACCCTATAGAACAAACTGCAGTGAAGACGATCCAGAGAGGAGCTCAATCGGCCGCGGAACCGCGGCAATAGCAAGCTATTGCCGCGTTTCTGCGGTGGTTTGGTGAGATCTCTGGACCGTTTTTCTACAGTAGACTATAAAAACCCTAAGTCGATTTTTAAAGCATGATTTATTAGTTTTACAGAACTTTAAAAATCGACAGCAACTTTGAATTTCGGGTTTATTTCGGGACTTTTTCTTTGATCGATCTTCTAGCTACTTTGCTAACATGTTAGATAGAGTTTAACTAGGCTCTGATACCACTGTAAGTCCATGCTACCTCTCCCGGTACTTTCGGGCATGCGGAATTTGGTGAAAAACAATTTTTCTAGAGGTGGTAACATGGACTCAAAACCGGATCTTTGTTAAACATCTAACTAACAACCTAACTAGGAGTTGTTAACTACTCGGTTAGGGGGTTATATCTTTCTTTATTGAACTCCTTCTTCTTTAACTCTCGATGGTTGTCCGGATCGGCTTCACTCCGTCGTCTCCTTGCGCCGAAGATAGATCCACCCGAAAGCTTCTACCTTTGGCTTCTTCTTCGATCTTTGAAGAAACTAGTTCACTTGGTTTGCTAAACCTTGTGAACTAGAGTGAGTAGAGAAGAGTGTGTTGGGATTTTCTCTATGGTTCTTGGTTCTCAACACATGAGACAAGTGAACCATAGACTAAAGAGAGGAAGAGCAAGAGGAAGGAGATGAGAGCTCAAGAACAAGAGAGAGAATGAGAATGATAGAATGAGAGAGGACTTTTCTCTCTTGGCTCTCATAATCCAAAACCATCATCACAAAAATAGTAATCAAGTATTGTGTAAATGGTTTAAGCTACAATAGCCATATCATTTCATGCACTCATTTCTCACAAGAGAAACAAGCAAGTAAAAAGTCTTTGCTATGAAATGATAGCCATTGTCATCATGATGGTCAACTAGTCAAACCTAGTCAACCGGTCAACAAAGTCAACAAGTCAACAAAGTCAACCCCTCAACAACCATGTCACCATAATACTTAATTAATATTATTGTTAATCATATATCATATTCTCATTAGGGTTGAGCAAAAAGTCAATAGTCAACAGTCAACGGTCAACAACCCTAACGAGAATTCTCTGCCTCTGTCTCTCCGTCAACTGTGCATACACACCCGCATCCGCGTTCCGAGGAACACGAATACATACTGGATAAAACCAATCCCAAAACGTACACTAGGATCTGGCTTAAACCAAAGCCTGCTAGTTGTCACAACCCGCAGGGTACGGACGTGACTGGCACTTAAGTTTACGAAGCGTCTCAAGGCGTCCGTAAAATAAGTAAGCCAAAGCCCAGAACCAAAACCAAATAAGCAGAAGAGTGAAGAAAACCCAATCAATTGAAAGCGAGTTTATCAAATAAGTCATATAAAACCCTTTTTAAAAACAATACCAATTTTTCCGAAAATTTCGGCAGAGTCTCCTTTGTAAATACTGGCCTCCAAAATGGGTACAACA
Organism: Agapanthus africanus; assembly: GCA_030015575.1. NCBI lineage: Eukaryota > Viridiplantae > Streptophyta > Magnoliopsida > Asparagales > Amaryllidaceae > Agapanthus > Agapanthus africanus. Next base: position 275,743,865 of record JASDDO010000012.1, read on the forward strand.
AGAATATATGTGAATCCAACAAAATAGGGCATCCCCAAGCGGGAGCTTGCTCTTCGCCACAAGGCGGTCACAAATCCCACGCAATATAAAACAACAACATGCAAAATAATCATAAAGAGCATGAGAAAACAGCATGTCGACTCAAGTGAGCTCGACCCCAAAATACAACATAAAAAGTCCACAAATCTCACAGTCTCATCTCTAGGTCAATATACAATAATGCTGGTAGATACAGTAGATGGAGTACTCTAGATACAAAGAATATGCAAGGTGGTTCAAAAATAATAATATAACCCACCTAAGAGCAAAACCTCGAGTCCAAGCAAAAGAAGCAAGTGCGCCCGCCGCTACGGTACTGACGGAGCGGACCTGAAAAAGGCAGTGGCACAACGGGGGTGAGTTGCCAACTTGTGAGTAATAAATAACATCTACACAGGCTATCGAAAGCATGCACACAAGTATCCTAGCATCTAAAGTACAGGTAAGGCAGGACATAATAGCAGGTAGGTATGCAATATGAATATGCTAGCAGGTATGAATGCAATGCGAATCAACTCGTGATCTGAATGTGTAAGTATAAGAAATCATGTTTTTTCCCTTTAAGAATCTCTTTTGAAATACCAGCACAATACCAATAGAATCAACAAGAACCTGTGTCCAGCAACGACACCTCAAAACTATCTCAAATCTCATATATCCATGTATAGTATCTCTAGCCTCAGCCATCCGGCTGACCCAGCTCAATATCAAAATCTCATCATCTCGCGGCCACGGTCGGTATCCTCTGGATATCCGCCGTGCCAAACAGTCACCGGTAGGTAATCCGTCCCCTGCCAGGCTCAACGTCAACACCACATTCATCTTGCCCCGGGGTACCATACCGGGCCCACCATGTACCCGTGACGGTTCCTCCACTCCTCGACACGGATCTCCAAAACCACAGCAAACTCATGGTGGACGACACTTACATCACTAGAAAACCGCAATTTACATATTTTAAAAATATAATAAGTTTAGAAATTTTGCGGCTTTCCCCCGAAATCCAGAAATCTCATAAAATCTCTAGAAATCCTAATAAGTGCATATGTCAATGATAATGAATGCATATGGTATCAATAATCAAGTTGCGATGTGTGATTAATAGATTAGGCATGAACAAATAATATGATGAAGCACATGCACATGAATAGCAATCCTACGATTTCATTTTAAGGAATTAAAGGCAATAACACAAGTTTAAGTATCATTTATAGTAAAAGGTTTCAATTTAAAGGTTATCTAGTGTGGTGGCATGGCAATTACCAGGGCGTGGGTGTAAGCATGAATAGTGCTCGTGCTGCATATAAAAACCTTGGCAATGGTGCGGTGTCCTATAAAATGGTTTCGCATATGAATGTCAATATAAGGCATGAATGTAGCAAATAATTATACAAGTATTACACCCCTAATTACTAACATTGCTAAGAATCTTTTAAGTTACTAAAACTATCGGGCGACTTGCGCCATCCAACGATAGTCCCCCGTAGATGTTACATCTACTCACCGGAATCCCTAGCTAGCTGTGTCCAATCACCGCCTTCCCCTTTCGTGCCGCGTCTGACGTCTCCGCGACCGAACCTGGAATTTACATTAATACAAACATAAGGTTAAAAATAAAGAACGACGCAATTCCCTAACTAAAATACCAACGTTCACAAGCTAGGTACAACGTGCACAAAGTGCGCGGAACACACGCGAAAATCGCAAAAACTGCAAAAATCGCCGATTTGGTCGCCCGGCAAAACTAAAACCCGATTACTCAAAAATCCGCACTCACGCATCCTAAATGTCATAGGATATGCCAAAAATATAATCTAGATACCGCAATTAATTCGCCACAATAATATAATAAAAACCTAGTAAGCTAGAAGTTCGCAAATTTGGTGCAAACATCGACAATTTGCGACAAAGTGCACATATTATCACACAAATATCCAAATTAAACCATTAGAAAGACACTACAATTAAATTAACCCCTTTACCATGCATCAAAACCCACATTCCATACACAAACCTTTTCTTCATTTTGGTAATTAGCAAAGCAAAGAAAATTTCACACAAGTTAACTTAGATTAGCAATACATCAAGCCACTTAAGCAAAGTAACCATATAGGTTGGTTAAGTAAACCACTAGATTAATTAACTAGATTTAATTAACTAAAACATGGTTTCAAGAAATCCTAGTTAACTCAACCATGAACTTTAAACAAAACTAGAATGAAAATATCACTAAATTAACACTAAAACAATTTAATTAAAGGATTTTAACCATAAGAAATTAAAAGAGTAGAAATTATACCTCAAACCTATGGATCTAGCAAGAAGAAATTTGCCTCAATGATGGACTCCTAGCACCATGATTCCAAGCAAGAGAGGTGAAGGAAAAAGGGATGAAGAATTTGGTTTAATTTGTGAGTTTTAAATTTGGAATTTTGAAGCAACTTAATGAACTTTTTGAAGAAAATGAAAAGAACAAGGAGATGAAGGGGGCTGCTGGAATTTCGGCCAGAACAAGGGAAGGGGATGGTGTGGGGTGTGTGGGAAAAGTCTTGGTCAACTCCTACCAACCCACAAAAGACCATACCTAATTAACAATTCAAAAACCTTTAAAAATACCCTTATTTCCACACAAGAATAAAGTCAAAGAGCATGGCATTTTTTTTTCTGGACCTGACGATGGTGGGGGTGGCCTAGGGCTGAGGGAAGAGAGAGAGGGGTTTTACAAAAGAAATTTTATGCAAAAAGACCCCCTACAAGTCAAAAATTGCAAGTTTTAGCTTAAAATTCAATAAATTCGTTTCCTATAATAAAAATTAGTTAAAAATCAAAATAAAATACTAAAAATTTATGTTACAACTAGATTTTAATTAACATAATTTTAAAGATTAAAATTAGCCCAGAAAAATTTGTATTTATCGCTAATTTAATGTATTTTCTTACCGGCTTAAAATAATATTAAAAAATTGAAAAATAGGAAATTTTTTTTAAATGACCAAAATTTCATAAGTAACTCATTAGCTACTAAAAATAAGCAATTACCTATCCATTTTAGGTATAATTAGTCCTAAACTGCAAAATAACGAGAAAGACGGTTTTCGGAAAAATACCGAATTTTCACCGATTTTCAGGAAAACACCAAAACGACTTTTCAAGACGCTACAATCTCCCCCCCTTAAAGAAATTCGGTCCCCGAATTTAAAAATATAACTACGCGTACCTTCAAAGAGATGGGGATATTTCTTCCTCATCTCGCCCTCGGTCTCACAGGTAACCTCCTCGCTGCTCGGGCTAAGCCAAAAGACCTTGACGGTTGGTATAATCTTCGATCTCAACTTCTTCACCTGCCGATCCAGGATGTCCACCGGCTTCTCTGCAAAATAAAGGTCGCGCTCTAGCTGGACTGTCGGGTGCTGAATCGCATGCGAAGGGTCGTGAAGGTACTTGCGGAGCATCGAAACATGGAAGACGCGGTGAACATCGGGAAAGCTGGGAGGAAGAGCCAAACGATATGCAACAGCGCCGACACGCTCGAGGATCTCGAAGGGACCTACGAATCTAGGGCTAAGCTTCCCCTTTCGCCCAAAACGCATCACGCCCTTCATCGGAGAGACCCTCAGAAAAACATGATCGCCAACTGCGAACTCTAACCTGCGACGGCGCCTGTCTGCATACGATTTCTGTCTGCTCTGAGCTGCCCTCATCCGGTCTCGGATCAACTGTATCTTCGCCGTCGTCTCCTCCACAAGCTGCGGCCCCAAAATGCTGCTCTTGCTGAGCTCTGTCCAACAGACGGGCGATCTGCATCTCCTCCCATACAATGCCTCGAAAGGTGCCATCTGAATAGTATCCTGGAAGCTGTTGTTGTAGGAAAACTCCACTAGAGGTAAATGACGATCCCAGCTACCGCCGAAGTCTAAAACGCACGCTCTGAACATGTCCTCGAGAGTCTGAATGGTCCGCTCTGACTGTCCGTCGGTCTGCGGATGAAACGCTGTGCTGAAGCTCAAACGAGTGCCCAAAGCCTCCTGAAGTCTCTACCATAGTCGGCTGGTAAACTGAGTGCCTCGATCTGACACGAAACAAGTCGGTACGCCATGTAGTCGCACGATCTCGTCAATGTAGAGCTGAGCATACTGAGCGAAGCTGAAAGTCATCTTCACTGGCAGGAAGTGAGCCGCTTTCGTCAATCGATCTACGATCACCCAGATGGAGTCATACCCTCGACTGGTCCTGGGTAGACCCACAACGAAATCCATCGAAATCTGCTCCCATTTCCACTCCGGAATGGGTAACGGCTGTAGCTCTCCTGCGGGCCTCTGGTGCTCGGCCTTGACTTGCTGACAAGTCAGGCATCTTGATACAAACTCCGCAATGTCCCTCTTCATCCCGTCCCACCAGTAGGTCTCTCTCATATCATGGTACATCTTAGTGGAAACGGGGTGGACACTATACACTGATCGGTGTGCCTCCTCAAGAATGTCGCGCCGCAATCCATCAGCATCTGGTACGCACAGTCTAGATCCATATCGTAAAATCCCCTGATCGTCAATCATGAACTCGGAAAATCTGCCCTGTCCCATCTGTGCCATGATCTCTGAGCAACGGTCGTCACTGCGCTGTGCCTCATATATACGGCCAAGCAATTGTGGGCGTGCACGAACATGCGCGAGCTTTCCCCCTGTCTGAGTGAACTCGAACTCAACTCGCCTGTCGCATAACATCTGCCAATCTGCTGATGACTACCTCTGCACTGCGCGCAAAAAGGATAGACTACCCTCGGGCCTCCTACTCAACGCATCTGCCACCACATTCGCCTTGCCTGGGTGATATAGGATCTCGCAGTCGTAGTCTTTCACCAACTCCATCCAACGACGCTGTCTGAGGTTCAGGTCTCGCTGCTGAAATATGTACTTTAAGCTCTTGTGATCGGTGAATATCTGACACGACTCGCCGTATAGGTAATGTCGCCAAATCTTCAGTGCAAAGACCACTGCAGCCATCTCCAAATCATGAGTGGGGTAGTTCTGTTCATGCTTCTTCAGCTGCCGAGAAGCATATGCGATCACCCGGCCATGCTGCATCAACACGCATCCTAATCCCACTCGCGAAGCATCACAGTAGACCACAAATCTGCCTGATCCCGAAGGCAAAGATAATACCGGCGCCGTAGTCAAACATGTCCGCAGCTGCTGAAATCTGCGCTCGCACTCCTCCGTCCAGACGAAAGGAACTCCCTTCCGGGTTAAACCGGTCAAGGGTGCAGCTATACGGGAGAAGTCCTGAACAAAACGCCTGTAGTAGCCCGCCAGGCCTAGAAAACTACGGATCTCAGTAACCGATGTAGGTCGGGGCCACTGCTGAACAGCCTCAATCTTCTTCGGGTCCACACATATGCCGTCTTTTGTAACCACGTGACCTAAGAATCCGACGCTGTCCAGCCAGAATGCACACTTGGAGAACTTTGCGAACAGCTGGTGCTCCCTCAGAGTCTGTAATATAATCTGCAAGTGCTGCTCGTGCTCCTCTCTGCTCCGGGAGTACACCAAGATATCGTCGATAAACACGATGATGAACAAGTCAAGATACGGCCTGAATGTACGGTTCATCAAATCCATGAATGATGCGGGGGCGTTGGTGAGTCCGAACGACATCACCAGAAACTGATAGTGGCCATAGCGTGTACGGAAGGCTGTCTTCGGTATATCCTCCTGTCGGACTCACAGCTGATGGTATCCAGATCGCAAGTCGATCCTCGAAAAATATCCCGCACCCTGAAGCTGGTCGAACAAGTCATCAATGCGTGGCAACGGATATCTGTTCCGAACGGTAACTTTGTTCAGCTGGCGGTAGTCGATACATAAGCGCAAACTTCCATCCTTCTTCTTGACAAACAGGACCGGAGCACCCCACGGAGAAACACTAGGTCGAGTAAGCCCCTTATCTAACAAATCCTGCAACTGATCCTTCAGCTCTCGAAGCTCTGCCGGGGCCATCCGATAAGGCGGTATAGAAATAGGCCCCGAGCCGGGAATCAAATCAATGCAGAACTCAACATCGCGCTCAGGCGGTAGCCCAGGTAGCTCATCAGGGAAAACATCAGGGAACTCACAAAAAACCGGTACCCGGTCCAACGGAACCTCTGCAGCTCGAGTATCACAAATATACGCTAAGAATCCCTGACATCCCTTCCGCAAGAGCTGACCAGCGCGAAGAGACGAAATTAAGCTGGGAAGGGTGACACTGCGGTCTCCCTGAATAACAAGGACTGGCTCTCCCGGAAAGCTAAATATGACTGCCTTCTCACGGCAGTCCACCGAAGCATAACAAGTGGCTAGCCAATCCATGCCCAGAAGCACATCAAAGTCCAACATATCGAGGAGAATCAAATCAACCGATGAATCCCTCTCCCCGATACGAACGGAACACAATCGAAAAACAAAACGAGCGACAAACGACTCGCCTACCGGAGGACTAACAACAAGCGGATGATCTAACGACGACGACTCACGGCCCAAAATCGGTGCAAAGTGTGTAGAGACGTACGAATGTGTGGAACCTGGGTCAAATAATACCCGTGCGTCGAAAGAGCAAACTGGCAAGGTACCTGTCACAACGGCAATGGATGCCTGCGCATCCTGCGGTGTCAAAGCAAATACTCGGGCCTGTCCTCCACCGATAGCGGGCTGACCTCGACCTCGGCCTCTGCCTCCTCGTCCTCTCTGAACAGGACCGCCGCGTCCACGGCCTCTGGGTGCACCTAACTGGCGTGGAGCATCGCCTGTGGTAGGAAGTAGGGCTCTCTGAGGAGGGGGTGGTGATGGTGGTAGGGTCACATGCGGAACTGTCGCTGCTCCCTGTCGTCTCGCCGGACAGTCTCTGACAAGATGGTGCAGACTCCCGCACCCAAAACACCCTGGCGACAGCTGCTGCCCCTGGGGATACGAACCATTTTACTGTCCCCGCCCAAATCCTCTGCCAGGCCTATCTCTCGAAAAGAATCTGGCGCGCTGCCTTTGAGACGGTACATCGGTGCGAATCCTCTTCGGCCCAGAAACGGCAGAAGTCTGTGATATGCGTGCCTCCATCCGCAATGCCGTATCCATAGCAGCTGAATAAGTGTCGTAGTGCTGGACGCCAATGGCAAGATATAGCTGGGCATCAAGTCCCTGTACGAATCTCTTCACCATCTTCTCTTCGGTATCCACCAAATACTGAGCATATCGGGATAACTGCGTAAACTGGATGTCATACTCAGACACCGTCATCCCAGATGTCTTGACTAAGGCCTCGAAGCTACGAGCTCTGGCGTCACGAATGCTTTCTGGGAGGAAACGAGCTAGAAAGACCGCTGTAAACTCGGCCCACGTCATAGGCGGTAGACCTGCAGCTCGACCTCTCAAGACTGACTCCCACCATGTCTGCGTAAGGCCCTCTAGTCGGAAACTCGCAAGCTCTATCCATCGATCATCCGAACATCTCAGCGAACGGCAGATCCTGGATAAACTGTCAAGGAATGTCTGTGGGTCCTCCGCTGCCTCGGTGCCGGTGAATACTGGAGGTCTCAGCCTCATGAAATCCTGTAGCGAAACCGGAATGGCCACGGTGGTAGTAGTAGGAGCAGGTATCATGGTCGTCTGTGATGTAGTAGGTATGTCATCCGACCTCGGTGTACGACTGGCTGCAACTAGGGATCCTACCATCTGACGTAGCTCCTGCATACCCCCCATCATCTGTCGCAACTCCTCCATACCAGTCTCGAGCCTATCCATACGGCCTGGGGAAGGTGGATCGGTCTGTCCCTGCGGCGTAGGCATACCACCCTGCTCAGTCCTAGTCTCGGACGAGCCAGCTCGAATCTCGTCTCGGGCGGCAGCCCTCTGTGCCCTCGTAGCCTTCGGCGGCATAGTGACTGTTACAGGAAAACGGGTAATAAGAACAGTGCGATAGGATCATAGGATACACGGAATTGAAGAAGGAATTTCAAGCAAGTATCCTAAAGTCACTTAGGTGGAGTACCGTATCGCAAGTATGCCGCGGACATACGCACGCTACGTTACCCTGCTTAAGTCACTTACTCCATCTACCAAGGGTCATCCTACACTCAAAAAGGTAAAACAAATCGCTCTGATACCAACTTTGTCACGACCCGCAGGGTACGGACGTGACTGGCACTTAAGTTTACGAAGCGTCTCAAGGCGTCGGTAAAATAAGTAAGACAAAGCCCAGAACCAAAACCAAATAAGCAGAAGAGTGAAGAAAACCCAATCAATTGAAAGAGAGTTTATCAAATAAGTCATATAAAACCCTTTTTAAAAACAATACCAATTTTTCCGAAAATTTCGGCAGAGTCTCCTTTGTAAATACTGGCCCCCAAAATGGGTACAACAAGAATATATGTGAATCCAACAAAATAGGGCATCCCCAAGCGGGAGCAAGCTCTTCGCCACAAGGCGGTCACAAATCCCACGCAATATAAAACAACAACATGCAAAATAATCATAAAGAGCATGAGAAAACAGCATGTCGACTCAAGTGAGCTCGACCCCAAAATACAGTATAAAAAGTCCACAAATCTCACAGTCTCATCTCTAGGTCAATATACAATAATGCTGGTAGATACAGTAGATGGAGTACTCTAGATACAAAGAATATACAAGGTGGTGCAAAAATAATAATATAACCCACCTAAGAGCAAAACCTCGAGTCCAGGCAAAAGAAGCAAGTGCGCCCGCCGCTACGGTACTGACGGAGCGGACCTGAAAAAGGCTGTGGCACAACGGGGGTGAGTTGCCAACTCGTGAGTAATAAATAACATCTACACAGGCTATCGAAAGCATGCACACAAGTATCCTAGCATCTAAAGTACAGGTAAGGCAGGACATAATAGCAGGTAGGTATGCAATATGAATATGCTAGCAGGTATGAATGCAATGCGAATCAACTCGTGATCTGAATGTGTAAGTATAAGAAATCATGTTTTTTCCCTTTAAGAATCTCTTTTGAAATACCAGCACAATACCAATAGAATCAACAAGAACCTGTGTCCAGCAACGACACCTCAAAACTATCTCAAATCTCATATATCCATGTCATAGTATCTCTGGCCTCAGCCATCCGGCTGACCCAGCTCAATATCAAAATCTCATCATCTCGCGGCCACGGTCGGTATCCTCTGGATATCCGCCGTGCCAAACAGTCACCGGTAGCTAATCCGTCCCCTGCCAGGCTCAACGTCAACACCACATTCATCTTGCCCCGGGGTACCATACCGGGCCCACCATGTACCCATGACGGTTCCTCCACTCCTCGACACGGTTCTCCAAAACCACAGCAAACTCATGGTGGACGACACTTACATCACTAGAAAACCGCAATTTACATATTTTAAAAATATAATAAGTTTAGAAATTTTGCGGCTTTCCCCCGAAATCCAGAAATCTCATAAAATCTCAAGAAATCCTCATAAGTGCATATGTCAATGATAATGAATGCATATGGTATCAATAATCAAGTTGCGATGTGTGATTAATAGATTAGGCATGAACAAATAATATGATGAAGCACATGCACATGAATAGCAATCCTACGATTTCATTTTAAGGAATTAAAGGCAATAACACAAGTTTAAGTATCATTTATAGTAAAAGGTTTCAATTTAAAGGTTATCTAGTGTGGTGGCATGGCAATTACCAGGGCGTGGGTGTAAGCATGAATAGTGCTCGTGCTGCATATAAAAACCCTGGCAATGGTGCGGTGTCCTATAAAATGGTTTCGCATATGAATGTCAATATAAGGCATGAATGTAGCAAATAATCATACAAGTATTACACCCCTAATTACTAACATTGCTAAGAATCTTTTAAGTTACTAAAACTATCGGGCGACTTGCGCCATCCAACGATAGTCCCCCGTAGATGTTACATCTACTCATCGGAATCCCTAGCTAGCTGTGTCCAATCACCGCCTTCCCCTTTCGTGCCGCGTCTGACGTCTCCGCGACCGAACCTGGAATTTACATTAATACAAACATAAGGTTACAAATAAAGAACGACGCAATTCCCTAACTAAAATACCAACGTTCACAAGCTAGGTACAACGTGCACAAAGTGCGCGGAACACACGCGAAAATCGCAAAAACTGCAAAAATCGCCGATTTGGTCGCCCGGCAAAACTAAAACCCGATTACTCAAAAATCCGCACTCACGCATCCTAAATGTCATAGGATATGCCAAAAATATAATCTAGATACCATAATTAATTCGCCACAATAATATAATAAAAACCTAGTAAGCTAGAAGTTCGCAAATTTGGTGCAAACATCGACAATTTGCGACAAAGTGCACATATTATCACACAAATATCCAAATTAAACCATTAGAAAGACACTACAATTAAATTAACCCATTTACCATGCATCAAAACCCACATTCCATACACAAACCTTTTCTTCATTTTGGTAATTAGCAAAGCAAAGAAAATTTCACACAAGTTAACTTAGATTAGCAATACATCAAGCCACTTAAGCAAAGTAACCATATAGGTTGGTTAAGTAAACCACTAGATTAATTAACTAGATTTAATTAACTAAAACATGGTTTCAAGATATCCTAGTTAACTCAACCATGAACATTAAACAAAACTAGAATGAAAATATCACTAAATTAACACTAAAACAATTTAATTAAAGGATTTTAACCATAAGAAATTAAAAGAGTAGAAATTATACCTCAAACCTATGGATCTAGCAAGAAGAAATTTGCCTCAATGATGGACTCCTAGCACCATGATTCCAAGCAAGAGAGGTGAAGGAAAAAGGGATGAAGAATGGGGTTTAATTTGTGAGTTTTAAATTTGGAATTTTGAAGCAACTTAATGAATTTTTTGAAGAAAATGAAAAGAACAAGGAGATGAAGGGGGCTTCTGGAATTTCGGCCAGAACAAGGGAAGGGGATGGTGTGGGGTGTGTGGGAAAAGTCTTGATCAACTCCTACCAACCCACAAAAGACCATACCTAATTAACAATTCAAAAACCTTTAAAAATACCCTTATTTCCACACAAGAATAAAGTCAAAGAGCATGGCATTTTTTTTTCTGGACCTGACGATGGTGGGGCTGGCCTAGGGCTGAGGGAAGAGAGAGAGGGGTTTTACAAAAGAAATTTTATGCAAAAAGACCCCCTACAAGTCAAAAATTGCAAGTTTTAGCTTAAAATTCAATAAATTCGTTTCCTATAATAAAAATTAGTTAAAAATCAAAATAAAATACTAAAAATTTATGTTACAACTAGATTTTAATTAACATAATTTTAAAGATTAAAATTAGCCCAGAAAAATTTGTATTTATCGCTAATTTAATGTATTTTCTTACCGGCTTAAAATAATATTAAAAAATTGAAAAATAGGGAAAATTTTTTAAATGACCAAAATTTCATAAGTAACTCATTAGCTACTAAAAACAAGCAATTACCTATCCATTTTAGGTATAATTAGTCCTAAACTGCAAAATAACGAGAAAGACGGTTTTCGGAAAAATACCGAATTTTCACCGATTTTCAGGAAAACACCAAAACGACTTTTCAAGACGCTACACTAGTGTTAACTGTCCGGACACTGTACGTGCACAAGTGCACGGATGTGACCGAACCCTGTCGCAAAACCATGCGACCAGTCGCAAAACCATGCGACCTCTACTCTTTTGCCTAAAGGCGAATAGCTTTCTGTGTGGGACTCTAAAGACTCGACACTACACTGGCAGTGGGTTTAACCACAGACCGCAAGCGGCACTAGCTGTGCATAACGGTCCCCAGGTAGAAGCCGACAAGAAGACTGACGAGGTGAAACCCATCCGATCTCCTACTGAGCCTGAATGTGACAATCTCCGTACAGTCCGGTCTGTTCGTCTGATACATCGCATGGCGGGCCTAGGGGGGCGGTAAACGTCAGTCCCCTAATAGCGGTACAAGTCATGTCGGAGTGAAGTCCAAAACACCCAGAGATAACACTGGAATCCTACTAGTATATCTCGATTGCCCTGGCCAGGGACTACTCGTGTAATGGCTCTCCTAGACATAGCGCGATGTCAACCCCCAATACCGGGAGAGACGAATCCTGTCTAACCGTCATTGCCTCCAAGTGCCTCGGGACTGCACCCAACTACCACCTGTTTGCACGACTCCTTTAAGCCGTGGTAGGGTAGTAATCAAAGTACATTGGGAACACACTCGAGGCGAAGTGACAGTGTCAAGTCAGCGGACTAAGCTGTACTCATGTCACCTGGGAACTGATAACTGACGATAAGTATAATACCAACCAGTCAGTTCCCGACGAGTCCTGTCCAGTGTACTCGTAACCTAACGAGCACCCGTATACTATCTCCAGTACGACGTATTGATGGCTGTGGGACATACCATCTCCCACACTGGGATGAGAAGCACATACGCTAGTCTACTCCGGAGTATCGATGCCCTGTCTCGATAGTCCTGCGACTAGGGAACTGTATAAGGACGTGCTTATAGATTACCCAGCCCCCACTAGTGTGACTGCCATCACAACGCTGGTAATCAAGCAAAGATCCTAAGGGCTCCACTAATGTGTATAGGTGATATACTAAAATAAACACATGTACACATTGAAGTAGAAACAAACCAAGTAGCATACTACTATATTGAGCAAGATTGTTTATACAAGGTGAATATCCCAAGCTTCCATTAAGTAATATACAAACTAGTATGATACAGTAATGGCCTCTAGGGCATATACACTAACACAGGTAACTCAGCATCACTCATCATGGAACGGACCATATCTAATAGAGTCTGATTCCGTCGTTCAGACACACCATTGTGCTGTGGTGTGTAAGGAGGAGTGAGCTGAGAGAGAATCCCATTCTCTTTTAGGAAGTTTGCAAATTCTGTACTGAGATATTCCCCACCTCGATCTGATCGAAGCATTTTGATACTCAAGATGGTTTGTTTTTCTACTTCTTGTTTATATTCAGTGAATTTCTCGAAAGTTTCGGATTTGTGCTTTAATAAAAATACAAGACCGAATCTCGAGAAATCGTCAGTGAAAGTAATGAAGTAAGAAAAACCGCCTCTAGCCTGTGTAGATATTGGCCCACATACATCACTATGTATGAGTCCTAGGAGCTCGGTAGCTCTTTCTCCGTGTCCGGTAAACGGAGTTTTGGTCATTTTACCCTTGATACAAGACTGGCAAGTCGCATAAGATTTATATTCAAAAGTGTTTAAATATCCATCTTTGTGTAACTTGTTTAGTCTTGTTTCGTTAATATGACCAAGTCTACAGTGCCAAAGAAAAGCTTCATTTATTTCTGAAAGTTTTCTTTTATTAGTGTGTTGTATGCTGAAAACTGTGTGTTGATTTAGGACGTATATCCCATTATTAAGTGTACCATACCCAACCGACATTTGATTTAGGTGAATGTTCATAACATTGTTCTGCAATACAAAATTATATCCTTCATTGTCTAACAAAGAAACAGATATTATATTACAAAGCATACTTGGTACAAAATAACATGGGTTCAAAACCAATATACACCCAGATGGCAACCCCAAGTGATACTCTCCCACTGCGACTGTATGTACATTGGAACCATTTCCAACACGGAGAGTATGGTCACCTGTCTTCAAAACTTTGCTATTTCTCAGCCCCTTCATAGAATTGCAAATGTGAGAACCTGAACCGGTATCTAATACCCAGGAAGCAGAGTTTATTGAAAAACAGTTTTCTGTCACAAACTCACCTGAAGCGGAAGCATCCCCATGCTTCTTCTTGAGATTCAAGTACTCCGTACAGTTGCGCTTCCAATGTCCTGTTTTGTGGCAATGAAAACATTCCCCTTTCCCCGAGTCTCCAGCTTTGGACTTTTCCTTTCCCTTCACCTTTTTAACTCCACCCTTAGGATTGGTGGGCTTCTTCTTTTTCTTTCCTTTGGCCTTAGCCTTTAGGCGAGAAGAGGAAGATTGTACAACAGTCATAACGGGAGTTTTCACTGATTTCAGTGTGCTCTCTGCACTCCTTAACATATTAAGGAGTTCAGGTAGTTCCCTCTCCATGTTGTGCATGTTGAAGTTAACTATGAACTGAGCAAAGGTGGAGGGGAGGGACTGCAGAATAATATCCGTTTATTGTTCATTGTCCATTGTCCATCCAAGGTCCTCAAGCTCTTCTATGAGAGCTATCATCTTCAGAACATGGTCTCCTACTGATGTGCCAGGGGCCATTCGCATCTGAAACAATTTCTTTGATGCTTCGTATCGTAATATGCGGGATTGCTCTCCATACAACTCCTTTGTATGGAGGAATATGGTTTGAATGTCCATATTCTCATGTGTTAGTTATATGTATGCCCTAGAGGCCATTACTGTACATACGATGTATATTGTAGTGGATGCTAGGACATATATAGGGAGGACTTTCTTGCTCGACATGATAGTATGCTATCTGGTTGTACTTTATCTTAACATGTACTCTGATTGTCTCTATATTACATGTTGATAAAGCCCTTAGGATATGTACTCGACTACTGGGACTATGATGAGATCATACTAGTGGGGCCACGGTAGTCGACGAGTACATCCTATAACTGTTCCTAGTCGAGGGTGTATCGAGACAGGGCATCGATACACCAGAGTAGACTAGCGTATACGCATCTTGACCCATATGATGGGCGATGGATGATCCTATATCCATCGGTGTTTGACATCAAGGATGGTGTATGGGTGTGCTCAGTGGAGACTGGGTACACTGGACGGACTCGCCGAGAACTCCCAGATGGTATTATACCATACGTCAGATGGCAGTTCTCCGGTGACACTGGTACAGAGTAGTCTGTTGACCCGAGATCGTCATAGAGTCTTGTGTGATTCCCACTGTGCTTTGATTTCCATCATACCACGTGCAAGAGGGCGTGCAAAAAGGTGGCTTTTGGGTACAGTCCCGAATCACATGGAGGCAATGAGCGATAGGAGGGGATTCGTCTCTCCCGGTATAGGGAGTTGATGTTGTGCTGTGTTCGATTGGCTATAACCGGAAATCCCTGGACAGGGTTGCTGAGATTTACTGGTAAGTGTTATCAGTAGTTTCTCGAACTGTTATAGACCTCATATCGACACGACTTATCGAGCTACTGGGGTCTGACGTTTACCACCCCTAGGCGAGATATGCAACATATCAGACGACGAGACCGGACTGTACGGGAGTGTTACTGTTTGGATTCACAGGAGAATGTACAGGCTTGCTTGTTGATCTTCTGAGCGCTCAATACCTGGGTAGCTGTTACGTTTAGCTGACCGCTTGCAGCTTGTGGGTGTTTGATATGATCATCACCTACTGCCGGCGTATTGACGATTCTTTAGAGTCCTACACAGAGGTTTCTTGGCTCAGGAAAAACGGAGTAGGAGCACATATATGATATGTGCGGGACCGAGGATAATACGATATGAGATACCGTATTCTATTCTCGCGATATTTGATATCAACCGGGTCATCGGATCAAGTGTTGATTCGATGAATCGGTACGGATAAATATTAGTCGGTTATATGCGATATAGCCGGATTGTCGGATCAAGTGTTGATTCGATAATTTAATGTGTAATAATATATATGATATATTAAATTACATTAACTAATATTAGCTCACTAAAAGATTCTTTTTCTCACTCGGGTAATACATTGATATATATGCGATATATGTTAATTGTATTATTTTATTTGGTTACAATAAATATTATATATGTGATATATAATATTGTAACATGATATGATAACTAATGCAACATGTTTTGTGGAGTTTAAACATGATTAGGGTTTGGATTAGGGTTAAGTCTTCTAGTTGATTCTAGAAGCTTTTCATTTTGTCATGATAAAGATATTTGTGTGTGACTCATCTTTAACCTAACCCAAACCCTAACCCTAGTTAATTCTCTATATGAGTTTGCTTGACCATGGTTGCATTATTCATCATATTACTTATTTTTCTATTCATCACAAAAGGATTCTATCATAATTCTTCATCTTCTTCCTTCTTCTTTCTTCATGGAAAAAGCTCACTAGCTTTTTCCAAGTGATGAATAAATATGAGAAAAAGATAAATAAAGAAAGCAAAAATCCTACTTCATCATCCTCATCTTCCCTTGCCATTTAGATGAGGGTGTTCACATCATTTCATGAGTGTTAGCTTGTGTTAACGAAACTTCAAGGTAGATCATCTTTGTATCGAAGATCAGAAGCAAAGGTTGCATCTTTCTCTTCGTGGAACCTCTCGAGAGTCCGGAACCCGATGATCACAGCGAAGGGACCAGAACACGGAGCCTATGAAGTGAAGGACCGGATCTACAAAGGTTGTAATCCCTCTCACTTAGTGTTAAAGTTGTTAACATGTTAGTTTTCGCCTAATCTCTAGTTTAAAGATCCGTATTCGGGTTGTTCGGCACGACTAATTTTTTAATCGGGCATGGTTGATGCCTCGTAGACCCTTGTGCGTGTGCCTAGCAACCCTACATCATGTTGCTTTTGATGTGTGTTATCCATCGATGCAAGCGCGAGGCATTTGGCCATGGCACAATCAGTGTCCCATGTCTTGCGGACTTCAATATCCGCAACTGAGGATTTTGGACCTGGGGTGGGCGGGGCTGAAGACGTGAGGACATATGATACTTTATCATAAGTCAAGGCTATTTTCAGATTCCTCAGCCAGTCTTTATAATTGGTCCCATTCAGTTTGTTTTTATCTAGTAGAAGCTTGAGTCCAGTCATTGGTATCTGCCATTAAGAGAGAGAAAAGAATACACTCAGCGAAAGCTCTTGCAAAGATCAGATTGGTTATTTATCTTGTCTAATCGATGTCTCCCACTGCTTTAATCAAGTTTTTCTTTCAAACCTTAAAAAGAAAACTAGCCAGGATTAATTACAGTCTACAACTTCGCTAACCGTTCAGCCATGCCAGTGTCGGTACTTGAGGGAGGTTCCCCGTGCTTTCGCACGGACCTAATTAAAGTAAACCTCGTTTTCCAAGAGGCGTAGCCCCTGTTGGAGATAGTGCCCTCAGAGTCAATTATTGGATCACAGGCACGTGATTGCAATGATTGAGGGAGGACCTATACCGGTAGGACAGTCTTACTCAAGATGACAGTATGCTATCTGGTTTATCTTTATCATCGTGTACTGCTTTAGGTGACCTTACGAGTCGCTATTACACGTTGATGGAGCCCCTAGGATTCTTGCTTGACTACCAGCAGTATGAGGGCGATCATATACGTGGGAGCTGAGGTCTATAAGCACATCCTTAAAAGGTCCCTAGTCGTGGGAGTTTCGAGACAGGGCATCGATACTCCAGAGTAGACTAGTGTATACAGTCGAGACCCCAACGAGGGGCGGTGGCCGGTCTCAAAAGCTACTGGTGTCAGTTGGTTCACCTAAGATGTATACATGTGCTCATTGGGTTATGAGTACACCGGACAGGACTCGCCGGGAACATGCTAGTTGGTCTTATACCTGACGTCAGATAGCAGTTCCCTGGTGACATGTGTACAGGTTAGTTCATCGACCTGAGATCTTCATTTGTTTCGTGTGAGTTCCCACTGTGCTTTGATTACTACCCTACCATGCTCAAAGGAGACATGCAAACAGGTTTTAGTTGGGTATAGTCCCGAGCCACATGGAGGCAGTGAGCGGATCTGCAGGGGTTCGTCTCTCCCGGTATTAGGGGTGAGGTCGCGCTGTGTCTAGGTGAGCCAGTACATTAAAAGCCCTCGGCCGAGGCAGGAGATTTACTGGTAGGTATTCTAGTAGTATCTCAGGGTGTTCTGGACTACACTCCGACACGACTTGTACCGCTTTTCGGGGTCTGACTTTTACTAACCCCCTAGGCCCGCCATGCGATGCTCATAGACGAACGGACCGGACTGTACGGATATTGTCACTGAGGGGCTCAGTAGGGTGTCAGGATGAGTTCGCTCACAGACGCCCCTTTTGGTCAATAGTTGGTAGCTCGTTACGTATGGCTGATACCTCTGACGTGCTAGTGGTTAAATCCACAGCCATAGTATTAACGAGTCTTTAGAGTCCCCCACACAGTTACTCAAGTTTCGGGTGAAACGCTGCAGAGGCCGTAAGGAGATATGGCAGGGTTCGATCAGATACGCGCGGTATTGCATGGATCATGATCGGACGGATAATACTAGCGGGCTTTGGTTTAAGCCGGATCCTAGTATTGTACAGTATAGATTTTGTCTCTTTGCATTTGTATTCAGTGGGAATACAAATGCAGGTGTGTATATACAGTCAGAGGGTTTTCCTGTAATTTATTACGGGATCAGTTTTCTGAAGTTGCCAGTTTGCATTCCGTTCCGGCCAGTTTTCCTTTGTTCCTTCACGGCCGGATTTTTCCGATGGAGGGGCTAATTTGCAATTGTCCAAATTAGTATTTCTGGAGGGGGTCCTTTGTAAATGTGTGGCTTCATGATGGTTCTACCATCATGAGATTCTCTTTGCATCTTTTCACTTGCATTTATTGGTGATAGGATTGAGTTGGATGTAGAGTTGATTTTGTGGTGACCATTTTTTTCATTATCTTTCACTTCTCCTCTTGCATTATTCTATGGTTCCTTTTCCCCCACCATGAGTGAGGCCGACCAAATGAGGAGAGGTGAGAGGGAGTTCATTTTTGAGTGTGGGAAATTTACATCTCTCATTTTTTCATGCTTGAAAAATATACACCATCCTTCTCCAAAAGTTCTTTTATTCCTCCATCATGGCAACTTCTACCCCAAAGAGACAAAGTGTTCTACACTACACCTACAGCACCCTTGGGCACGTCGACTCGCCAACATCATGCCCGAGTTGCCTCGGTCCAGAGGTGGGAGCCCGTAAAAGAACCCGGCGATGTGGTGCCCGTTTCGACGAGGAGGCGACGACCGGAGATTCCGCGAGGAGATAGGAGTGGAGACGAAGACCGAAGGACACGGATCGCTTGGTATAGCTTCTCTACTCCTTTTCTTGTTTGCTAGGGTTAGGTTAATGGCCCGATCCGGGATTTTAGTGCGCGGTGGTGCCGGTTTTCTAGTTTGAAAAGTTTTTCATTTCTGCATTCCGGCGTCGGATTGACGGCCGGGGCGCCGCCGTGCACTTACAATGGTATCAGAGCCACGCCATTAACCTAGTCTAGCTTGCTCTAACGTGTTTACAAGTTCGATCGAACGGATTTTCCAAAAACCATATTTCCATGTCGTACTTTCTGTCGAATTTTTCTGCGCTCTAAAAATTATTTGGTACATCGAAAAATTACGTGCAGGGTTTTTTATGAATTCTGTGAATATTTGGTACGCTGATGTTACTGTAGCGCGGCGGTTTAGCGGCCAAAACCACGTTGTGGCCGCGGAACCGCCGCCGTTTTGTGGCCAAACCGTACCAAATTTCTACAGTGGTTTACTGATATGGAAATAGGGTTTCTGGTATATTCTTTTTGGGACCAGATGTTTTTGAGTGCTACAGTTGTGCTTGGGGCCCACTTCGGAAAATTCAGTCGATCGAAAATTTTAAACATGTTAGTTCACAGTATTTACATTATATCTGCGACCGTAAATGTCACTTGATCGGTAAATCCTGTCTAACTGCAATAGCTCTTTTAGACGGATTTGCGAACGTGACATTCACGTTGATGTTCTGTGTTGTGCTGTGATGTTGCAGATTGGTCGTGGGGATAGCCTGGATGCAATGGTAGTACAGTTTGGTTTATTATGTACATTTGATATTACTGGGCGAGCGTCCGACATGTGTCCTGCCGTCACTGCCTGTTTGTATATTATTCTTTTGGGGCACGACCGAGTCGAGGTCGATGTACCCGTTGTATGTATATTTTACTTTCTGTACTAGGATTACCCCGCGGAGGGGTGCACGGGTAGCCGGGTTCTAGAGGGCAACGGGCTCGCATCTCATGGCGTTGAGACGGAGGGGGATTCACTCTAGAATTGGCGGGCTATTCGCCGCACTCGTAGGGGGTACAGGTTGACCCAAGGAGGGGTGTCCATGTTACCGGATTCCATGAAGTGCTGGGTGGTCCATTCACGTTGCTGAAGGGGGCTGCCTCGCTTCAGGTTTTGGCGGGTAACTTTTCGCGCCCGTAGGGGTCTAGGATTTTCATTGCACAGGCTATCCACACGACCAGGGGAACGTCGGGTTTCAGTAGTGGCTCTATGAAACCCGGGGATCCCAGATATCTGTATTGTTCTGTGATGCTGGTTACATTTCTGTGATGTTGCATTTTATCACGCCTTGAGCGAATATTATATATTGATATATATACTAGTAGATGTTGTATATGTTTTGCATCCGCGCTAGTCCAGTCCCCGCTCTGTCGTTAGTTAAGTAACCTAACGGGTGATGACGGGACCCAGTGGCGAATGCGGATGGCATATTCGTACATCATTATTTTCGTTCTTTATTAGTGTGATCAATTGACGAGACTGCGTTGATTCGGATCAATGCAAGCTAAACAAATCTTTTCTGATGTTGTTGGAACATTTTTTAAAAAACTGTTATTGCAAGGGCGTTCTCTTTTGTTTTGCACAGTGGTATTCAGTTGGAATATCCAGCTCTTCAGTCGACGAGGCAAGGGCCGAGATCCCTTCACCGGACAAAAGTTTGCGTCAAGGCAATAACTTCATTATAGCCGATTACTTTTTCTTTGCATCGTGGTATTCAGTTGGAATATCCTGCACTCATTCTACGGGGAAAGAGCCGAGATCCCTTCACCGGGAGTGACCTCTTTAGCAAAGGTTTTCGTCACTATATTTTTATAATGCTATCCGGTTCCTTCAACGATATCAAGTTCATTATGTTAAAGGTTTTCCCCAGAAACCATTCGTAGTCCTCCATCATTTCAGTTAAATATTCGGTAGTATTCAAGCTATGTATTTTGATTACACGCCAAGGCATAGTGATTGGTAGCTGCCGGATATTTATCTGTTGCATAGATAGATGCGTTGGTTTGGGACAGTCGTACTACTATTTTGGCCTACGTCAAGGGTATGTACGGGTGGGTTCAAATTAACCTGGACAATGATGGGTAGAACTTGACATGTGACTTATGACATTTTGACCTCACGCCAAGGTCATAAGAGCATGGGGTAAAAATCACATCGGGAGTTTCTAAAGAAACTGAAACTTGCCAGATATGCGCATACTTTCTGGAGTGTGATAACGTGAGCGGATTCCGTCACGTTATCATGCGATGATAGTTGGATCCTGATTCCCACTGATGCGTTGGTTTACTCCTCGGGTGATCCCGACTAATTCATCTTTCAGGTTTGGGGAAGAATTTGGCGGTACAGTGGTAGGTTTCCTGATTAGATAAAGTGATAACCATTCTGATCTAGGTTAGAGTGCACGCTGAGTGTTTCTTTTCTCTCTCTCTTTGGCAGCGACCATTGACCCGACCCTAGACTATGACTCAGTGACCAAAATTAACCGAACCTTCTTATAAGACTGGCTTTTGGATTGTCAGAGTTGCAAACCTCTTTGCCACTCCTACTTTTACCCTTTTCTCCAGGACACCCCATATTTCTACGAACGTCCACTTCCATTGGATAAAACCATCGTATGGTTATATACGAACTCGAAGGAATTTATTCGAGGATGGTTTCCGGTTCTGGAGAAAACGAATAAGACTATTCAGTTGTCTTTTCCTTCTACCTTCTCTCAGTTTGCGAGTACTCCTTGGTTTAGGAGATAGTGCACCTATTACGCAAATTGGATAGTCTTCTTCCAAACCTTAGGCTGGTGCCGAACGGTAGGGAATGAAGAAAACCAATTAGCATAACGATGGTGTACAGAAGGTATTAAGTAAAGACATATCAAGGGATTAGTAAGAGGGCAAAGTAAATTGCGACTGCTATTCATGACCAAACCAAGTATTTCCTCGCCAATCCTAAATCACCTTTGTATTTCTCCAGAACACTCCGTATCACTACGAAGATCCACAGTTTATTTGGATACTCCATCGTATGGTTATATACGAACTCGAAAGGAACTTGTTCCAGTTCGGGGATGGATTCTGGTTCAGGAGAAATAGGAATAAGGTTTATTCGGTTGTCTTTTATCTTCACCTTCTCTCGCATTGCGAGTGCTCCTAGGATTAGGACAGTACACCCATTATGCTTATTGGATTGTCTTCTTCCAAACCATAGGCTGGTGCCGAACGGTAGGGAAGGAAGAAAACCATTTAGCCTAAGAGGGTGTACAGAAGGTAATGACTAAAGACATATAATGGGATTTGGAGAGATGGCAAAGAATTATACGGTTAAAGTTGTGAATCTGGATAATGGAAGAGGCACTACTAGGAATACCGGGATACCCCATCGAAACATTTCAACGTTTCAGTTTCACTGTGTACTATTAAAAGAAATCTGATTTCCCAATTAGCCCTTGCTCCAGGGTATGTATTTACGAGGTATGATTCTCACATCTATATGGTTTTACAGATGATGAGTGGGAGTAAGTTATTGGGAATTAGGTGATCATCCTCATTATATCGGAATTCGTTGTAATTGGTGATATTTGAGGAAGTCACCTGGGTTGTTTGCCGGACGGAAAATATATGGTTTTGAATATCCGCTGTTATGCACAAATTTCAAATTGATGTATCTGTACGTCTATTTTTATAGAGTGAGATATACCTTTTTGAAATTATGTCCATGACATTTACCTATATCTGTGGATGGTTAGGTAAGGAGCATTAAACAGTGGTGTAATACTTCTTAACCATAAGTACTGTTTTCAACCTACGACACACAGGGAATGAGTTATTAGACTCAGGGGACTTATACAGAGTATTGTATATTGTCCAGTGTCCATCAGGACAGAAGGGTTGGTCCTCGTACTATATTCGGTTTACTTATGACTTCCCTAGTTTTAGACAGGTGTTTCGTAGAAACACAGGGTCTGAGTTTTGAGAAGTTATAGGTATAAGAGTAAAGTAGAGAACCAGGTATTGCAGGTATCGAGATTCTTCAAGGTGATCGAAGATGTAGATACTTGTGTGTGGTATTCAGTTGATAGTAATGATTAAGAGAACTTGCTTCTCTTTCAGGTTACTCATAATTGGAAGCATTCCTAAGTTGAGTAACGCTGATCGGCCTCTCTCCATTTAGTTGACATGCACTAGAGACAGCTGCATGATTTGAATCTGGTTCAATTAAATCAGTGCCTCTGTTTCTATATTGGATATAGAACAGTTCATATCTTAACGATGTTAAGGTATGGGGAGTTGTCCAGCTTATGCTTAAAACCAGACTCTGGATAACTCAAGGCACGTTTCTGTAATGGCTGTTTTTGGTTGACCCGGGCTATGACGAGGGTTGATTTTCTACCATCTGGAAGATCAATAGTGATATTGTTCTTGACTCGCCACAGTTTTAATAAAAATGTATTTTTTTTTCAGAAAACAGTAGTGGGAGTACGGTAGAACTGGAAGTGATTCCAGAACCGCAAACGATTACTGAAGATTTGATAAGAACCTAAAGATTCAATCTGGTTTGACATTCCATTGGTCACTCCGCAGATAAAGTGGGTAACCGCAGGCGCTCGAGAGGTACTTCGGTATGCTCAAGGACGGTGGCAGGGAGGTTCTTGTTAACCCAGACTTGCATTGCTGTTGTTCCAGACTGTGAGACCCGGCAGGAGGATGAATATAGCGTCGTTCTAAACTAGCTTTAGAAGTGTACGTCTATATGACTCTGCCAGAGGGTTGTCGTAGTCAATGGGAGCAGCGGAAGCATGGTGGACAAGTGGCTTATGTCTATTTATAGACTAAAGCAGATATAGCGGAGATAGATCATCTATTTCTGATGTGACAGTCACAGGTTTGACTTCATCAGAATAGGGGATGGATCAGTTAAGAAGGTAGTAGGGTGTGATGTCCTGGTTTTTGGATGACATACACAGAGTAGGAAGTAAAATTCCTATACTACGATCGGTTATACTTTGGTTGTCACACAGTGGTTTCTTCACATGGGACTTGGATATTATATCAGGCATTTTGGTTACTAGATCTATGGTTTTAGATCTAGATTTGGGAAGTGTCCCAATCTGGGTACTTAGACAACATTATGAAGGTATTTAGAATGGTCGACTCCTGGCATGGTGGTGTAACTGCAGGTGATGGAGTCACCCTCTCTAAAGGTGTCTTACAGACTAAAGAGGAGAGGGATGTGCATGATTGGCAGATCACTTGCTTAGGCAATTGAGTCAATCATGAGATATCATGTACCACACCAGATGTTGTTTTTGCAGTAGATGCAATAAGTTGATATTGATCCAATCCTGGAGAAACAATTGGAAGCAGTTTTAGAACATAAGTGGATGTTCTAGGGATATGATAACAACAGCCTCATTCGGGAGACAGTTATCATTCCAGGCTTCCAAGGTGACCTGGATGACAGAGAGGTTGTCAGAGTTATAGTTTTCCCTCTGACGAGGGGCAGTATTTTGGACAGGTGGTCCAGGCGGGTACTGAGGGAGGCATGGCGCAGGATACTGATTAAGTTCAGTTGACGATACAGTCTAAGAAGTTTGGATTTGGAGTTCATTTATGAACTAGGTCCCATCAGACATCCAATCACATTCTAAGAAAGGTATTACTCATTTCGGGAGATGGCTTTCTCCGCGAACTTGAGATATAGAGAGACATAGAAAGAAACATCACAGCGGATCCACTCACTAAGGCTATTCCTCGAACGCAATAGTTTCACAAACGAGCTTTGTGAGACTGACTAGTAGAGGAGTTGGGTGTTCGGTATCACACGGGCTGTGAGTATGCGACATCGCAATAATTAGCCTTGAGTGCAAGTGGGAGATTGTTGGAGATAGTGCCCTCAGAGTCAATTATTGGATCACAGGCACGTGATTGCAATGATTGAGGGAGGACCTATACCGGTAGGATAGTCTTACTCAAGATGATAGTATGCTATCTGGTTTATCTTTATCATCGTGTACTGCTTTAGGTGACCTTACGAGTCGCTATTACACGTTGATGGAGCCCCTAGGATTCTTGCTTGACTAACAGTAGTATGAGGGCGATCATATACGTGGGAGCTGGGGTCTATAAGCACATCCTTAAAAGGTCCCTAGTCATGGGAGTTTCGAGACAAGGCATCGATACTCCAGAGTAGACTAGTGTATACAGTCGAGACCCCGACGAGGGGCGGTGGCCGGTATCACAAGCCACTGGTGTCAGTTGGTTCACCTAAGATGTATACATGTGCTCATTGGGTTATGAGTACACCGGACAGGACTCGCCGGGAACATGCTAGTTGGTCTTATACCTGACGTCAGATAGCAGTTCCCTGGTGACATGTGTACAGGTTAGTTCATCGACCTGAGATCGTCATTTGTCTCATGTGAGTTCCCACTGTGCTTTGATTACTACCCTACCATGCTCGAAGGAGACGTGCAGACAGGTTTTAGTTGGGTACAGTCCCGAGCCACATGGAGGCAGTGAGCGGATCTGCAGGGGTTCGTCTCTCCCGGTATTGGGGGTGAGGTCGCGTTGTGTCTAGGAGAGCCAGTACATGAAAAGCCCTCGGCCGAGGCAGGAGATTTACTGGTAGGTATTCTAGTAGTATCTCAGGGTGTTCTGGACTACACTCCGACACGACTTGTATCACTTTTGGGGGTCTGACTTTTACCAACCCCCTAGGCCCGCCATGCGATGCTCATACACGAACGGGCCGGACTGTACGGATATTGTCACTGACAGGCTCAGTAGGGTGTCAGGACGAGTTCGCTCATAGACGTCCCTTTTTGTCAATTGCTGGTAGCTCGTTACGTATGGCTGATACCTCTGACGTGCTTGTGGTTAAATCCACAGCCATAGTATTGACGGGTCTTTAGAGTCCCCCACACACAATTACTCAAGTTTCGGGCGAAACGCTGTAGAGGCCGTATGGAGATATGGCAGGGTTCGATCAGATACGCGCGGTATTGCACGGATCATGATCGGACGGATAATACTAGCGGGCTTTGGTTTAAGCCGGATCCTAGTATTGTACAGTGTAGATTTTGTCTCTTTGCATTTGTATTCAGTGGGAATACAAATGCAGGTATGTATATACAGTCACGGTATTTTCCTGTAATTTATTACGGGATCAGTTTTATGAAGTTGCCAGTTTGCATTCCGTTCCGGCCAGTTTTCCTTTGTTCCTTCACGACCGGATTTTTCCGATGGAGGGGCTAATTTACAATTGTGTAAATTATTATTTGTGGAGGGGGTCCTTTGTAAATGTGTGTCTTCATGATGGTTCTACCATCATGAGATTCTCTTTGCATCTTTTCACTTGCATATATTGGTGATATGATTGAGTTGGATGTAGAGTTGATTTTGTGGTGACCATTTTTTTTCATTATCTTTCACTTCTCCTCTTGCATTATTCTATGGTTCCTTTTTCCCCACCATGAGTGAGGCCGGCCAAATGAGGAGAGGTGAGAGGGAGTTCATTTTTGAGTGTGGGAAATTTACATCTCTCATTTTTTCATGCTTGAAAAATATACACTATCCTTCTCCAATTGTTCTTTTATTCCTCCATCATGGCAACTTCTACCCCAAAGAGACTAAGTGTTCTACACTACACCTACAGCACCCTTGGGCACGTCGACTCACCAACTTCGTGCCCGAGTTGCCTCGGTCCATAGGTGGGAGCCCGTAAAAGAAACCGGCGATGTTGTGCCCGTTTCGATGAGGAGGCGACGAACGGAGATTCCGCGAGGAGATCGGAGTGGAGACGAAGACCGAAGGACACAGATCGCTTGGTATAGCTTCTCTACTCCTTTTCTTTTTGGATAGAGTTAGGTTAATTGCCCGATCTGGGATTTTAGTGCGCGGTGGTGCCGGTTTTCTAGTTTGAAAAGTTTTTCGTTTCCGCATTCCGGCGTCGGATTGACGGCCGAGGCGCCGCTGTGCACTTACAGCCCCGTTAACACCTTTCTAGACACCTAATGAGTTAGCTAATTGTAAACTGCAAAACTCTCCTAGGAGCAACTATTGCCCACAGTGGGATCGGGATCCAACCATCATATGGAAGGTATGCAATCTCATTGCAAATCTCAACACTTGAAATTCTCGATGCGGTTTTTACCCCTGGTACCTATGACCTTAACTATGGTCAACAAATCATAAGTACCAGTCAAGTTCTACCCGTCATTTCTTGATCAATTAGACCCACCCATATGACCCTTAACTATGGTCAACAAAGTCGTATGAATGTCCTAATTAATCTTCATCATATGCAGTGTAGGAAGACATCACTTAGCTACCGTACACTACGCCTTAACTAAAGTCAACAAACATAGCACGAATACTAAGTACTCTACTTCCTAAAATGACGGAGGGTTGCGGATGATTTTTAAGAAAATCTTTAACGCTTTAAACTTGATATCGTTGTAGAATCAAATGGTTTTTCAAAAGGAGTGGCTTGTGCTCCGCAGTTTTGAAATATAGCTTTTTCATAAAGAGCCGAGTGGTTTTCAAATCCGATTCTACAACATCTTTTTAGGTTTATTTTCTTTACATTAATCATATTAATGTAGTCCCATCATTTAAGTTTTTAAGCCAATCACAGAAAAGAAACGAAAAATACAACGTATGCTTATGCCATCCGTATTCGCCGCAATGTTCTGTTATGCACCGTTAGGTTACTTAACTAACGGCATACCGGGACGGGACTAGCGCGGGTGTAAAACATAAGCAACGTCTACTATATATCTCATATATAATATATCATTCGTCTCAGATATCACAGAACACAGGCAGCAGAAATATATATATAACGTGTGATATATTAGGACATCCGTATTTAGTATTTAGCCAACAATAGAAAATACGGATTCCACAGTCACGATGAATAGCCATGCCCACACCCCTAGACCCCTACGAGAGTGGCAAGCGACCCTACCAATCTTGGAGTTTAGGAGACCCGGTCTCGACTCCTCGAGATGGCCTCCCACTGAACTCCAGAACCCGGTCACTTGTGCTCCCCTCCTTGGGTCTATCCTAATGCGGAAAAGTAAATAATATACAATACTGGTGACATCAACCTCAACCCGGAAGTTCCCCAAATAAAAGAATATTACATTACATTTGAATTTTACATGAATGAAAAATAAAACTCTCATCTCACATAAAACCCCCGGCTATTCAATCGCGACAATCCTGCACATCATATCTCAGCAACACATAATATCATATATCATCAACGTAAGTAAGTATGCGTACCCTGATTGTCGTTGATGTATAGCAACGAAACCGGCGATATGCAACATACTACACTTACGGTCACAGAAAAGTGTAGGGTTCCTAGGCACTCTAGTGAGGTCTCACAAGGCATCAATCATGCCAATTTCAAAAAAATTAGGTGCCGAGAAACCCGACTACGGATCGTTGGCTAGATTTCTAGGCGAAACTAAAAACTAGTTAACACTTAACTATGAGAATACGGATATACAACCTTTGTAGATCCGGTGCTCCACCTCCATAGCTCCGCAACGAAGTCCCCTCGCTGTCCTAGTGCATTCCCGGGCTCTAGCGTCGGCTTCATCGGAGAATGGACGGGCTAGGTCGTCGACGACGTGCCGAAGATGATCTACGTCGAAGCATCGCTAAATCAAGCTCCACCTTCACCAAGTCATGAAAACTTGTGAAGGAAACACACTCTACTACTTGGAAAGAGGTAGAGGATGAAGAGATAGGAAGTGGGTAGACTTTAGAATTGGATTTCTCACTTGTTTGCTCAATTCACCATTGATGAAGAAAGCTTTCTTCTTTGAATATGAAGAAGAAGAAGATAAAGTTATGATAAGTTAATTCCAAAAAGAAAAATAAAAGAATACTTATCATAACCAAACCATGGTCAAGTGTAGAGAATAAATCATGGTTAGTGGGATGGTTAGGGTTAAGCATGAGACAAAATGGTCACTTGGTCAAAGTCTTCATGAAGCTTCATGAACAATATAAAAACAAGCCACCATTTTCTCATTTGCTTTTCTATTTCCAAATAAATAAATGAATAAATGAATAAGGAAATAGTAAACCCTAACCATTTCATTAACCAAGGTTTAATTCTTCACACTTAACCAAAAGGCATGTATCATCAAACATGATACAAGCAAGTGCACAAAATCATATCGCATATGCAATGCGTACATCCGAGTGAGAAAATCCATTTAAAGTGAACCGATACTAGTTAATGCAAAGTAATATATCAAATATATAAATATGCATTAAATCATTAAATCAACACTTGAGTCAATGATCCGGTCATGTCGCACACAACCGACTAGTACACAATGTATCGGCTTATCGAATCAACGCTTGAATCGATAACTAGGTTATATCGCATACAACCATTCGACACATTGATCGCAAGAATGAAATACGGTATCACATACACGCATTATTCTCGGTCCCGCACATATCTCATATGCGCTCCTATTTCGTTTCGCTGGAGCCAGGAAACCTCTGTGTAGGACTCTAAAGACTCGTCAATACGCCGGCAGCAGATGATGATCATATCAAACACCCACAAGCCGCAAGCGGTCTGCTAAACGTAACGGCCACCCGGGTATTGAGCGATCTGAAGATCGACGAGCAAGCCCGCTCACACTCCAGTGAATCCAACCAGTAACACTACCGTACAGTCCGGTCTGATCGTCTGATATGTCACATATCTTGCCTAGGGGTGGTAAACGTCAGACCCTAATAGCTGGATAAGTCGTGTCGATATGAGGTCTATAATAATTCGAGAAACTACTGGTAACACTTACCAGTAAATCTCAGCAACCCTGGCCAGGGATTTCCTGTTATAGCCAATCGAACACAGCGCAACATCAACTCCCTATACCGGGAGAGACGAATCCCCTCCTATCGCTCATTGCCTCCATGTGACTCGGGACTGTACCCAAAAACCACCGTTTTGCACGCCCTCTTAGACGTGGTAAGATGGAAATCAAAGCACAGTGGGAACCACACAAGACTCTATGACGATCTCGGGTCAACAGACTACTCTGTACCAGTGTCACCTGAGAACTGCCATCTGACGTGAGGTATAATACCATCTGGGAGTTCTCGGCGAGTCCGTCCAGTGTACCCAGTCTCTACTGAGCACCCGTATATCATCTCTGATGTCAAACACCGATGGATATGGGATCATCCATCGCCCATCTGTATGGGTCGAGAAGGTATACGCTAGTCTACTCTGGTATATCGATGCCCCGTCTCGATACACCCACGACTAGGGACTTTGAAGGATGTACTTATGGACTACCTTGTCCCCACTAGTATGATCCGCATCATAGTCCAGGTAGTCAAGTACACATCCTAAGGGCTTTACCAACATGTAATAGAGAGACAATCTGTGTACACGTTAAGGTAAATAGCAACCAGATAGCATACTATCATGTCGAGCAAGGAAGTCCTCCCTATATATGTCCCAGCATCCACTACAATATACATCCAATGTACAGTAATGGCCTCTAGGGCATACATATAACTAACAAAAAGAAAGTGTAAAACTACAATATTTGGAATCCACATTCTCTTTAGACATCGTAAATCCGAGATATCACATACCTCGTATTTTATGCCTTACTATATGAATTCCACATATTGTATCACATTCCAGATAAATAGACAGTATTAAACATTTCGATCGAATAATCAAATACCCAAAATTTCCTAAAGCTCCACACTTGAGCGGAGTTCAAAAAACCCGGAATGTGTCATAGTAGTAGCGGTGCAGCCGTAGAAGGGTCAAGCCAACGCCTCACATATGGCACGCCGTACTGCCTCAAACCCTAAGGTTCGAAAGGCAGTTCAAGACGGTCACATAATCGAATTAAGGTTTGTTGTCTTCTAGAGGGTCCACCACTTAACTTGCACGTATTTCCGAAAGATTTAAACCCCGTGAAAAAGTGAGTTAATGATACTCATTCGAACTTTTTAATACTTTCTAAGTTACCCGGAAAAAAGCACGAAATTGAAATTCCGATCGAATCATAGAATCCAAAACAATCTCCAGAACATACAACAGTAGACTCAGATTAAAAATACCCAAAAATATATACAAGCAGGTAGGAAGAACATTGTATAAAAACGAGGCAATGAATC
The DNA here is from genome assembly GCA_030015575.1 of Agapanthus africanus. Taxonomy (NCBI): domain Eukaryota; kingdom Viridiplantae; phylum Streptophyta; class Magnoliopsida; order Asparagales; family Amaryllidaceae; genus Agapanthus; species Agapanthus africanus. The sequence goes on from JASDDO010000012.1 coordinate 275,775,083, forward strand.
ATCAGTACGGCCGCGGAGCCGCGGCCTAAGCAAGCTCTGGCCGCGGTTCCGCGGAGGGATCTACTGTTCATGGCTTCGTTTTCTACAGTTGTTCTTAGAATTCCCTGCTGAATTTTTTTACATATTTTTAATTCTGGAAAAACCACAGTTTGAAAAAATGTCCAGAGAGTGTTCTAAAAATCCGTATTTTGGTTCGATCGGAGTTTTAACTTCGTTAAAATGTCGCCTAAAGTTCTAGGTCGGCTCTGATACCAATGTTAGGTTTACCTAGCACCTCATGAAGGGTTTGCAAGAAACACATGTCTCAAAATTAAATTTTTAAGGTGCTAAGTGAACATGCAAAGAATCATCAATAGAATTTTAGGGTTTCTTAAACATACACATCATCACAAGTAGATAAAGCTAGGGTTTTGAGAGTACATCCTTTGTAGCTCCCTACGCTAGACTCCTCGGCTACTTGAGGGTTGGAAAACGTCCGCTTGAGAACCTCTAGGTCCACGATGATCCACCCGGAGTCGTCTTTGTCCAAGCTTGTAACTTCGCAAGATCAAGAGAAGAAAATGGAAGCTAACACTCTTCACAAGTGGGCAAGACTAGTGTAGAATGGTGTTGTGGTTGGTTTTCTTACTTCAAAATCCTAACTTGATGAGTGTTTTGCTCACTTGAGAAATCTAGAGAGCAAAAGAGCAAGGAGGAAGAAGATGATGGCTTTTGGAAAAACAAGAGAATGATAATGTATATGAAAAATAGAAAATATAGGTATATATATTTTCTACTCTTCATCTCAAACCATAGTTACATTATATGGATATTATTACACTTGAGTTAAAACACAAAATGAAGATTAACTCATGGTTAAAAAGTAGGTGAACAAGGTTAGTTCAAAGAAGAGTGTAGAAGATAACCATGTATTAATCTTTTTCATTTATTTTGTTTTGAAACAAATACAATATATATCTGTCACGACCCGAATATTTCGACTCGTGACCGGCACTTAACCACGCTACGTCTACAGGCGTAACGCGACTAAGTAAGCCGAACCCAGAAATCAAAACCATTTAAAAGTAGCGAGTGTTGAAAACATTTAATTAAGACATTTAGAAAACCTTAAATAGTTCAATAAGTTCTTTTAAAGTTACGTTATCATTTAAATAATTTTAGCAGCATTTCTTTCGTAAAAGTAGCCCCGAGACCGGGTACAAAACAGGATATGAGTGAAAATGAAATATAATGAAATGAAACATCCCCAAACGGGAGCAATCACGCCCAACGGCGGAAACCATCATCACAAGACTAATATACGACGCCGTAGCGAAGAATAAGCAATAAGTAGTAATCACATAAATAAAAACTGCATATAAAAACAGTCGGCTCCTACGAGCTCGACACCAGAATACATAATATACATCATCGTCCTCACACTGTCACTAAGTCCAGTACATATATGGTAGATGGAGAATACTAGATACAAAAGGGGTACAATAAAAGTAATCAGATACCACAACCCACCTAAAAGCAAAACAGCTCTCGCACCAACTGTAGTGGTATCTGTAGCCAAAAGATGCAAAAGGCAGCCTGCCGCGACTACTCTGAAGGGCAACCTGCAAATACTGTGGCACAACGGGGGTGAGTTGCCAACTCGTGAATAGAGATAACATATAAAGGTAATCGCGAGCATGCACGTTCCGCGCTACTCTAACATATGACAGCAAGTAAGGTCTATATGCGACAAGTAGTAGGTGCAATAATCATGCAAAGGCTCTGTCTGGTAAAACGACTACAGGATGAAATGCATGATAAACAATGCTGAGCATGGGATAAACAACATCTACATGGAAATATCAACATGGAAACATAAATGGTGCCCCAAACTGCACCAAAATCCCCAAATAAACTCAGGCGCCGGCACTCTCCTCGGCCCTCAAATCCTGTAAATCTCTGAAAATCACGAGTGCCCAACATCGGCACTCAAAATATCATAAAATACTCGTGTCCAGCATCGACACGCAAATCCTCATATATCGGGCTCCGTCAGTTCGGATCAGCCCACGGGCTTCGTCTGCGGTATCGGCCCTCGGCCCCGGCAGTACGGATCATCCCGCATCCATCTCTCGACTCTGGTCAGTATCCTTCGGACAACCGCCAGGTCCAACCAATCACCGGTAGGTACTCGCCACCCTGCCCGGCTCATCGTCTACTCCACGAAAAACATTTCTCACCCCGGGGAACCATACCGGGTCCACCACGAACCCGCAAACGGATCATCCAACTCATCGAATCGGGTTTCAAGCACACGTCTCAGCACCGAGAAAACGCGTGGTGGACGCACCAAAATATCATATCACGAGGGACAGGGTTTTCAAATATTGCATCTTTTCTTTAAAAAATTCCACGGTCCTCAAAACCAGAAATTTCATGGAAATCCAACACCAATGAGTGAATCAAATGCGATATGCTATGTACATCAAGTCACAATGTAGGTACAAGGGAGAACCGCTTTTTAAAACAGTTTCAGTTTTTTTTAAATACATCTTGCGGCTCCCAATTTCTATGAAGATCATAACGAATCATATATGAAATGAACTACAGCAATGTAATCATGGCAATTCTACAGTGAGTGTGTCATGGCAATTACTAACGGTGTGTGTGTAACATGCAGATTAGTGCTCGTGCAACATGAACCGTTAGTAATAGTGCGGTGTTCTATCAATTCTAAGTTTACATACATATAGCAGGGAATGCAGTATGCAACAGTTGTATACATGACAGTCAATGTAGGAAAAATGCAATGTATAACTATAAGGTCCTATCAGCCCTGACGCATAACGCCATGCGGGCGATATCCCCGTAGATGTTAAATCTACTCACCGAAGTCTCACGCTTAGTGTAGCCGACAACTTGCTTCCCTTTCTTCGCAGCGTTCGTCTCACTCGCCTGTGAACCTAGAATCACACAATATATCACACATAAGCTCAAATCCACAAAAACGTGACATTAAGGTCAAACAAGAAACCCGTGTCGCAAACCAAGCGCGCGTGTGCGCGATACGTAAAAACGTGTGATTACGCGCCCGAAACTACCCTGACGCGTCGCGATACGCAGAAATCCCAAACCACATGCGTATCACGCGTGTCGCGAAGGTTTAAAATACGAGAAATAGGGTAATTAGCTCCAGATTTTCCTACAGTAAGAATCACACAAAAATACACATGCCATGAGTCTAAAGGTCTCAGCAGACACCTATAGGACCAAAACCCTCCCCATCTGGCCGTAATTTGCGGCCAGATCTAATTTTCCGGCGGCCTACACATGAAGTATGGGGGTCGGGTTCTACCTGGGGGATCAGCACCTAACCACTATACTGCAGTCCTCACAAAAATATTCTGAACTCACCGGGTCGATAGCAGTTTACAGAAAGCTAGTTTTTGCTCAAAAACGATGAATTTGCATCAATTAGGAATCTGGTGGTATTTTAGTGCAATTGGGGTTAAGCTAGGTTAACAGGGCCCTAACAACACTCCATCAACCTACTAAAGCCAAATCAAACATCACTAAGTCATGGTTCCCACAAATCACCACATATCGCACTAAAACGTACCAATAAACACTAATCGAAGCTAAGTTACACTAAATAAGCAAACTAGGGGGTAAGTTCAGGAAGTATACCCCACACTCGACCCTAGGGAGCTGGAGGAAGAAGAAGAAGTGGAGGGAAGGAGCTGCAGATGGAGTTGCTGCTGCTACTACTCACTGCTGCTGCTGCTCTCACTGTTGCTGCTGCTGTTCACTCCTGCTTGCTGCTGCTGTGTTGCTTGCTGCTGCTGTTGTGGAGGCTTCTGTTGCTGCTGCTGTGGAGGTAAGTGTGTGTGTGAGTGTGAGAGTGAGGTTGAGAGAAAAGATTACAAGAATGAGATGGAATCATAACCCCAAATGTCAACCCCTCCATTCTCTCTCTTCATTAAATGCAAGCATGGCTTTTGCCATGATGCATTCTCTCTCTCTCTCTCATTCTCACCAAGTCAACACTAAAAGGGGAATTCAAATTAAAGCAACCATCATATAACTAATTAAACTCAATTAAAACCCAAAGGGCTTAATCCCCATGATTAAACCCACCATGGTTGCTAATCATGGTATTACCTCATATTAAAACCCTAGTTTACATGCACATGTGTGTGCAAGCCTAGGAAAATTCTAGAAAAATATTTATTAAATTTGGAAAAATATTTGAAACTCAATTTGGTAAACTTTTTATTAAAAAAACCCTTTATTTAAATATAAATAGCCACTAAACACATTCTAAGGTGTTACAATCTCTCCCCCATAAAGAAATTCGTTCCCGAATTTCAAAATCTAACTACGCGTACCTTCGAAAAGACGGGGGTACTTCTTCCCATCTCGCTTTCGATCTCCCAAGTGACCTCCTCGCTGCTCGGGCTACACCAAAGTACCTTGACTGATGGAATGTCTTTCGATCTCAATTTCTTCACTTGTCGATCCAAGATCATCACCGGCTGCTCTGCATAGGAAAGGTCGCGCTCAAGCTGGATCGTCGGGTGCTGAATCGCATGCGAAGGATCATGAAGATATCTACGGAGCATCGAAACGTGAAATACGAGGTGCACATCTGGAAAACTGGGCGGAAGGGCTAATCGGTAAGCAACTGCACCAACACGCTCGAGGATCTCGAAGGGGCCTACATATCTGGGACTGAGCTTCCCCTTCTTCCCAAACCTCATCACACCTTTCATTGGGGAGACCCTCAAGAAAACATGATCACCAACAGAAAACTCAAGTCTGCGCCGCCGACGGTCCGCATAAGATCTCTGCCTACTCTGGGATGCTCTCATCCTATCGCGAATCAACTGGATCTTCGCGGTCGTCTCCTCAACAATCTGTGGCCCTAAGATACTGCTCTCACTGAGCTCTGTCCAACAGGCGGGAGATCTGCATCTCCTCCCATAAAAAGCCTCAAACGGTGCTATCTGAATGGTCTCCTGGTAGCTGTTATTGTAGGAGAACTCTACTAAGGGTAAGTGATGATCCCAGCTACCTCCGAAATCTAATACACACGCTCTGAGCATGTCCTCGAGAGTCTGAATAGTCCGCTCTGACTGTCCGTCGGTCTGCGGATGAAATGCTGTTCTGAAACTCAAGCGAGTGCCCAAAGCCTCCTGAAGCCTCTGCCATAGTCGACTAGTAAACTGGGTGCCTCTGTCGGACACGATACATGTCGGGACTCCGTGCAGTCGTACTATCTCGTCGATGTAAATCTGGGCGTACTGAGCAAATCCGAAAGTCATCTTCACTGGCAGGAAGTGAGCCGCTTTCGACAAACGATCTATGATCACCCAATGGAGTCATACCCTCGCCTAGTCCTGGGTAGACCCACAACGAAATCCATCGAAATCTGCTCCCATTTCCACTCCGGAATAGGTAACGGCTGTAGCTCTCCCGCGGGCCTCTGGTGCTCAGCCTTGACTTGCTGACAAGTCAGGCATCTCGATACGAAATCTGCGATGTCCCTCTTCATTCCGTCCCACCAGTAAACATCTCTCATATCATGATACATCTTGGTGGAACCGGGATGGACGCTGTACACCGATCGATGTGCCTCCTCGAGAATCTCGTGCCGCAGTCCCTCAGCATCGGTACGCACAGTCTAACCCCAAATCGTAGTACCCCCTGATCATCGATCACGAACTCGGAAAATCTGCCCTGTCCAATCTGTTCCATGATCTCCGAACATCGGTCATCACTGCGCTGTGCCTCATGTATGAGGTCAAGTAACTGTGGTCGTGCACGAACATGCGCGATCTGTCCTCCAATCGGCGTGAACTCGAACTGTATCCGGCTGTCGCATAATATCTGCCAATCTGCCGACGACTGCCTCTGTACTACGCTCAAACAAGATAGACTACCCCCGGGCCTCCTGCTCAAAGCATCCGCACCACATTCGCCTTGCCCGGGTGATACAAGATCTCGCGGTTGTAATCCTTCACTAACTCCATCCATCGGCACTGTCTAAGGTTCAGGTCTCGCTGCTGAAATATATACTTTAAACTCTTGTGATCAGTGAATATCTGGCACGACTCGCCGTATAAGTAATGTCGCCATATCTTAAGTGCAAAGACCACTGTAGCCATCTCCAAATCGTGAGTGGGGTAGTTCTGTTCATGTTTCTTCAATTGTCACGAAGCATACGCGATCACCCTGTCATGCTGCATCAATACGCACCCTAACCCCACTCGAGAAGCATCACAATAGACCACAAATCCGCCTGATCCTGAAGGTAAAGATAATACCGGTGCCGTAGTCAGCCGAGTCCGTAGCTGCTGAAAACTGTGCTCGCACTCCTCCGTCCAGTCGAAAGGAACTCCCTTCCGGGTCAACCCGGTCAAAGGTGTAGCAATACTGGAGAAGTCATGCACAAATCGCCTTTAGTAATCGGCCAACCCCAAAAAGCTGCGAATCTCTGTAACCGATGTGGGTCTGGGCCAACGCTGAACGGCCTCGATCTTCCTCGGGTCTACACATATACCGTCTCGTGAAATCACATGCCCCAAGAAGTCTACGCTGTCCAGCCAGAAAGAATACTTGGAGAATTTCGCATAAAGCTGGTGCTCCCTCAAAGTCTGCAGTGTAATCCGCAGGTGCTGCTCGTGCTCCTCACTACTCCGGGAATACACCAAGATATCTGTTCAGTTGATAAAACTGCACATTTAATATGACATTTTTCCTACTATTATTATATAATAAAAGGTGTTTATTATAATATATGATACATATGACGGTTTATCTGTAAAAATACTATTTTCATGTGTTTATATATTATAAATAACATTTTGTAGGAAAAAGTAAGCATATAATATCCATGTAACATTTGGCCCATTTAAATATGTTTACCTTATTAATACCTTTGACCAATTCTTAATGGTTAAGTTAATATCTCAATAAAACAAACTCTACTAATATTGTTTGTTGAGTTATTATGCAGAATTTTCAGGGCTGAAATCAAGGAAATCAAAGTTGGCAAATCAAATCTACCAAAGATATTCAAGAAACTAATTCTGGTAGAAATGTAGAAAAGATTTTCAAAGTCTAGATACTCAAAAGATTACCAAGTGTTACAGATATGAAGCTACAAAAATTAGAGGCCATGATCTCACCAAAAGGGGGCGGATCCGCGGCCAAACCTATCCAATGGCCGTGATTCCGCCGCGGATTTGAAGAGTTGAGATATGGGATTGTGGTGGTTAGGATCCTAACAACTAGTTTCCATATTAGGAAAATAGGGTTCTGGCTCTGTGACTATAAATAAGGACCGAGAGCCTCTTGGAAAAATCATCAAGCCGACGCGATCACGAAGCCCCAGACGCTCACGTATCCAGGCTGATCATCAACTGTTCGTCTACTTCCTTAGGAAAGATCGAGAAGCAAACCAAGTTTTGTAATCATTTTCTACGGAATAAAAGTGTAGATTGTTCAGTTGATTAATAAAGGTTGTTATTTTATTTAATTCTTTTGCATTTTACATTATGTTTTCCCTCTCTTTCTTTTCATCTTCTTCTCCCAATATGCGCGAGTAATTCTCCGCTTGTTAGGGTTCGTAGGATTAGGGTAGGCTAATGGACGATGAAAATAACTAAACCCTTTTTAAGTCCTATAAAGTTTAGGAACTTTATCAAAAGAATCATTAACATCCTAATCGGGCGCGCTAGCAATTCTTTGCTAGTTTCGACCGCAATTAGAGATTAGATTAATGATTGTTTTGGTAAAGGCTAGATATGAACGGAGTTCTGTGTCGAGATAAGGGTTAAGAGTGGGATTCCTTTTCCCTCTAGAAACCCTAATCTATACGCATCACCGTCGTTCTAGTTCTAAATCTATTAATGGATAAAAAGGGTAACTTTTAATTAATCGTCCATAACTACTAAATCCTAACGAACCCTACAAGCCCTCTTATTATATTATCTACATCTTTAAAATAATCTAGATCTATATTTTACATTCTTGTTTAACGTAGATCTAGAAACCATTCTATAAAATTCTTTATTCCTCCTCTCTTTCTCAACACATCTAAAGTAAAAGTAAAAGGTTCCACGTTTCCCAGAGGACGACCCGTACTCATCTCGGTCTAGCTACACGCGACACCGTTATTGATTGCGGTTAACTACAAACAAAAACACTTTTTCGTACCAATCAAAATCGTCAATGAATACTATGATGAACAGATCCAGATATGGTCGGAAGATACGGTTCATCAAGTCCATGAATGCTGCTGGCGCATTGGTGAGTCCGAACGACATCACCAAAAACTCATAATGGCCGTAACGCGTATGGAAAGCTGTTCTAGGAATGTCCTCCTGTCGAACCCGCAGCTGATGATAGCCCGATCGTAAATCGATCCTCGAAAAGTATCCTGCCCCCTGAAGCTGGTCGAACAAATCGTCGATACGTGGCAAGGGATATCTGTTCCGCACTGTCACCCTGTTCAGCTGGCGGTAGTCGATACACAGACGCAAACTGCCGTCCTTCTTCTTGACGAACAGGACTGGAGCACCCCAAGGAGAAACACTGGGTCGAACAAGTCCCTTATCCAGCAAATCTTGCAAGTGATCCTTCAACTCTCGAAGTTCCGCCGAAGCCATCCGATAAGGCGGTATGGAAATAGGCCCCGAACCAGGAACTAAATCAATACAGAAAGAAATGTCGCGCTCGGGCGGTAGCCCAGGAAGCTCGTCAGGGAACACATCAGGAAACTCGCTAACAACCGGAACCTGATCTAATGGAACCTATGTAGCGCTAGCATCGCAAACATAGGCGAGAAATCCCTGACATCCCTTCCTCAAAAGATGTCCAGCGCGAAAAGAAGAAATCACACTGTGAGGGGCGGCACCACGGTCCCCCAACACAACAAAAACCGACTCGCCGGGAAAACAGAATCTAACTGTCTTCTCACGGCAGTCCACAGAAGCATAGCACGTGGCTAACCAATCTATGCCCAAAAGAACGTCGAAGTCCAACATCTTAAGAAGGATCAAGTCGACAGGCAACTCTCTCTCGCCAATACAGACGGTACAGGATCGGAACACGTGCCTAGCAACAAACGACTCTCCCACAGGAGTAGTCACCACCAGCGGCTGATCAAGCAAACCGGACTCTCTACCCAAACTCGGCACGAAGTGTGTGGATACGTACGAGTGCGTGGATCCGGGATCGAACAATACGTGTGCATCAACAGAACATACTGAAAGGATACCTGAAACCACCGCATTGGACGCCTGCGCATCCTGATGCGTCAAAGCAAAGACCCGCGCCTGTCCTCCACCGGTGACTGACTGCCCTTTGCCTCGGTCATCCCGTCCTCTCTGAGCAACTCCTCCACGCCCACGACCTCTCTGAGTATGAGTTTGACACGGAACAACGGTAGGTACAACTGGCAACGCCCTCTGGGGTGGTGATGGTGGTAAGGTAACATGTGGTGCTGCCGCCTCCCTCCGGTGTATCTCAGGACAATCTCTAATGAGGTGAAGTAGACTGCCGCATCTAAAGCAACCCCGCGACGACTGCTGACTCTCCCGGGGATACGAACTAAACATCTGGCCTCGTCCCGAATCTATGCCACTCCCCTCACCTGAACGATACCTGTCGCGGCGTCTGAATGACTGTCTCCGTGCGGATATACTAGTACGAACTCTCTTCGGCTCTGGAACTACCGAAGTCTCAGCAAGGCGCTCCTCGACTAATAGGGCTGCGTCCACAGCTGCTGCGTATGTCTCGTAATGCTGCGCGCTGATCGTGAGGAACAGTGGCGTAAGCAAGCCTCGAACAAATCTCTTGACTCGCATCTCCTCGGTAACCACCAGGTACGGAGCATAAACTGCTAGCTCTGTAAACAGCACGTCATACTCTGCCACTGACATCTCCGGAGTCTGGCTTAAGGACTCGAACCTGCGTGCCCTAGCATCTCTGACACTCAGTGGAAGAAAGCGGGCAAGGAATAGTGCCACGAACTCTGTCCAAGTCATAGGAGGAAGACCTGCCGCTCTGCCCTTCTCAACTGAATCACACCACTTCTGCGAAAGTCCTTCCAGGCGAAAGCTCGCGAACTCAACCCATCTCGCATCTGCACATCTGAGGGAACGACATATCCGGGCCATCCTATCAATGAAAGACAGTGGGTCCTCGGCTGTATCGGTGCCTGTGAAGACCGGAGGCTTCAGCCTCATGAACTCTGATAGAGATACTGTAATCACCTCCGTGACTGCAAGGGCAACTGGCTGTGTGGTAGGTACCACCGCGGTCTCTGGAACGGGTGGAACTACCTCTGGTCGCTGTGCTCGAAGCGTCTCAACTAGCGATCCTATCATCTGGCGCATCTCCTGCATGCTGGATCCCACCGTCTGGCGCATCTCCTGCATACCAGCCCCTAGCGTGGCGATCTGATCTGTCACGGGAGGAACAACCTGCTCGGGAACAACCGGTGCACTGCCCGGATCAGTCCTCGTCTCGGACGAGTCAACTCGAATCTCGGCCCTCGCGGCCGCTCTCTGCGCCCTCGTAGTCTTTGGCGGCATAATGGCTGAATGGAAATTAGGATTCGATAAGAATACAGAAATTGAATCACAAGAATATATATACTCAAGAAGGAATTTAAATCAATAAGTCCTAAGGTCGCCTTGGCGGAGTACCGTGTCGTGAGTATGCCGCGGAACATACACACGCTACGCCACTCTGCTTCAGCTACCTACTCCATCATACCAAGGTCATCCTACACTCCGAAAGGTAAAACCTACGCTCTGATACCAACTTTGTCACGACCCGAATATTTCGACTCGTGACCGGCACTTAACTACGCTACGTCTATAGGCGTAACGCGACTAAGTAAGCCGAACCCAGAAATCAAAACCATTTAAAAGTAGCGAGTGTTGAAAACATTTAATTAAGACATTTAGAAAACCTTAAATAGTTCAGTAAGTTCTTTTAAAGTTACGTTATCATTTAAATAATTTTAGCAGCATTTCTTTCGTAAAAGTAGCCCCGAGACCGGGTACAAAACAGGATATGAGTGAAAATGAAATATAATGAAATGAAACATCCCCAAACGGGAGCAATCACGCCCAACGGCGGAAACCATCATCACAAGAGTAATATACGACGCCGTAGCGAAGAATAAGCAATAAGTAGACATCACAAAAATAAAAACTGCATATAAAAACAGTCGGCTCCTACGAGCTCGACACCAGAATACATAATATACATCATTGTCCTCACACTGTCACTAAGTCCAGTACATATATGGTAGATGGAGAATACTAGATACAAAAGGGGTACAATAAAAGTAATCAGATACCACAACCCACCTAAAAGCAAAACAGCTCTCGCACCAACTGTAGTGGTATCTGTAGCCAAAAGATGCAAAAGGCAGCCTGCCGCGACTACTCTGAAGGGCAACCTGCAAATACTGTGGCACAACGGGGGTGAGTTGCCAACTCGTGAATAGAGATAACATATAAAGGTAATCGCGAGCATGCACGTTCCGCGCTACTCTAACATATGACAGCAAGTAAGGTCTATATGCGACAAGTAGTAGGTGCAATAATCATGCAAAGGCTCTGTCTGGTAAAACGACTACAGGATGAAATGCATGATAAACAATGCTGAGCATGGGATAAACAACATCTACATGGAAATATCAACATGGAAACATAATCGGTGCCCCAAACTGCACCCAAATCCCCAAATAAACTCAGGCGCCGGCACTCTCCTCGGCCCTCAAATCCTGTTAATCTCTGAAAATCACGAGTGCCCAACATCGGCACTCAAAATATCATAAAATACTCGTGTCCAGCATCGACACGCAAATCCTCATATATCGGGCTCCGTCAGTCCGGATCAGCCCACGGGCTTCGTCTGCGGTATCGGCCCTCGGCCCCGGCAGTACGGATCATCCCGCATCCATCTCTCGACTCTGGTCAGTATCCTCCGGACAACCGCCAGGTCCAACCAATCACCGGTAGGTACTCGCCACCCTGCCAGGCTCATCGTCTACTCCACGAAAAACATTTCTCGCCCCGGGGAACCATACCGGGTCCACCACGAACCCGCAAACGGATCATCCAACTCCTCGAATCGGGTTTCAAGCACACGTCTCAGCACCGAGAAAACGCGTGGTGGACGCACCAAAATATCATATCACGAGGGACCGGGTTTTCAAATATTGCATTTTTTCTTTAAAAAATTCCACGGTCCTCAAAACCAGAAATTTCATGGAAATCCAACACCAATGAGTGAATCAAATGCGATATGCTCTGTACATCAAGTCACAATGTAGGTACAAGGGAGAACCGCTTTTTAAAACAGTTTCAGTTTTTTTTAAAGACATCTTGCGGCTCCCAATTTCTATGAAGATCATAACGAATCATATATGAAATGAACTACAGCAATGTAATCATGGCAATTCTACAGTGAGTGTGTCATGGCAATTACTAATGGTGTGTGTGTAACATGCAGATTAGTGCTTGTGCAACATGAACCATTAGTAATAGTGCGGTGTTGTATCAATTATAAGTTTACATACATATAGCAGGGAATGCAGTATGCAACAGTAGTATACATGACAGTCAATGTAGGAAAAAATACAATGTATAACTATAAGGTCCTATCAGCCCTGATGCATAACGCCATGCGGGCGATATCCCCGTAGATGTTAAATCTACTCACCGAAGTCTCGCGCTAAGTATAGCCGACGACTTGCTTCCCTTTCTTCGCAGCGTCCGTCTCACTCGCCTGCGAACCTAGAATCACACAATATATCACACATAAGCTCAAATCCACAAAAACGTGACATTAAGGTCAAACTAGAAACTCGTGTCGCAAACCAAGCGCGCGTGTGCGCGATACGTAAAAACGTGTGATTACGCGCCCGAAACTACCCTGACGCGTTGCGATACGCAGAAATCCCAAACCCCATGCGTATCACGCGTGTCGCGAAGGTTTAAAATACGAGAAATAGGGTAATTAGCTCCAGATTTACCTACAGCACGAATCACAACCGAAAGCAAGTATGCGTATCCCGATTGTCGTTGATGTATAGCAACGAAGCCGGCGATACACCACATACTACGCTTACGGTCACAGAAAAGAAAGTGTAAAACTACAATATTTCGAATCCACAAATTCTTTAGACATCTTAAATTCGAAATATCACATACTTCGCATTTCATGTCTAACTATATGAATTCCACATATTGTATCACATTCCAGATAAATAGACAATGTTAAACTTTCCGATCGAATAATCAAATACCCAAGATTTCCCAAATAGCTCAACACTTTAGCGGAGTTCAAAAAACCCAGAACATGTCACTTCGCCAATGAACCGGCCGTAGAAGGGTCAAACCAACGCCTCATATGTGGCAACGCTAAACTATCACAAACCCTAGGGTTCAGTGGCAGTTTTGACGGTCACATAATCGAGTTAAGGTTACGTTCTTCTAGAGGGTCCACAGATACGCTAGCATGATTTCCCAAAAGTTTTAAACAGAGGAAAAATCCAACTCTTGAAAGTTTTCCGTCATGAAAAAAAATGAGTTATTGATATCCGTTCGAACCTTTTATCACGTTCTAAATTACCCGAAAAACTAAACGATGTTAAACTTTCCGATCTAATCAACGAATTCCAACGATCTCCAGAAAACTCAACACTTGAGTAGTATTAAAAATTCCCAGAAGCATGTAGTAATACATATGGATGAACCCTAGAAATAACTACCCCTGATACCCAAGTACGGCCGCGGAACCGCCGCCAAAAGCCTATTATGGACGCGGTTCCGCGGCGACTTGAAGGCTACAGTGACTCGTATTTCACAGTAATCCATAAAATTACCCGCTTGATTTTTTGAGTATTTTTAATGGGGAAAAAACCGTCTTTTAAAAAAATTTCCAGAGAGGGGGTCAAATACGATGTTTCGGGGTTCGATCGGACTTTTAACTTCGTCTACACGTCGCCTAATGCTCTAGCTGGCTCTCATACCACTGTAGGGTTACTGGGCTCTATCACAAAGGGTCTATAAGACATCAACCATGCCAAATTTAAAATTTAGAAGTGCCGAACAACCTAAAGCGAGGATCTTTGCTAGAAAATTAGGGTTAACAAAGCATGTAAACAAATTTACATCTAAAGGAAAGGGATTACAACCTTTGTAGTCCGCTCCTTCGCTTCATAAGCTCCGAGTAGTAGTCCCTTCTCCGCGATCCATGAACATCCGGACTCTAGAGAGGCTCCACAAGCCGAATGATCCATGCTTGCTTGAAGTCTTCCTTTTCGAAAATGATCTACCTTGAAGAATCTTTAACTCAAGCTCTCACTTCTCTAATCAAGTATTAGTGAAGTGAACACCCTAATCTAAGTGGCTAGATTAGATGAGGATGATGAAGTAGGAATTTGGCTCTCATTTGTTTTCAAAATCTCACTCAATATCATCACAAAAGAAAAACCTAGTCAAGCTTTTTCAAGAGCTCAAGGAAGAAGAAGATGAATAATTCCTTTTGTGATGAATAATGAATTATTGCTATGCTTACAATTGCAACCCTTGGTTAATAAAGAAAGGCTTTAACCATTGTAGAGATTTAACTAGGGTAAAGGGTTTGGGTTGGGATAGGAAATATCTCCACAAAATATCAACAAAATATCTTGGCTTAAAACAAAACAAAGCTTCTAGAAGCTTCAAGAAAAAGCTAACCCAAATCAAAACCTAACTATATTTAATCTCCACAAATCATGTTGCATTTGTAATCATAACTTTTTACAATATTATATATCACATATATAATATATTTTTTGTAACAAAAGAAAATAATACAATTAACATATACCGCATATATATCAATGTATTATCCGATGAGAAAAAGAATCAATAAAGCCATCCCATATCAGTTAATGTAACATAATATATCACATATATAATTATACATTAAATTATCGAATCAACACTTGATCCGACAATCCGGGTATTTCTCAAATAACCGACTAATATAATCTGTATCAGTTCATCGGATCAACACTTGATCCGATGACCCGGCTATATTAAATATACCCGGCCGATATCTAATATCGTGAGAATAGAATACGATATCTCATATCGTAATATTCTCGATCCCGCAAATATCACATATGTGCTCCTACTCCGTTTTTCCTGAGTAAAGAAACCTTTGTGTAGGACTCTAAAGAATCGTCAATACGCCGACAGTAGGTGATGATCATATCAAACACCCACAAGCTGCAAGCGGTCAGCTAAACGTAACAGCCACCCAGGTATTGAGCGATCAGAAGATCAACAAGCAAGCTTGTACATTCTCCTGTGAATCCAATCAGTAACACTACCATACAGTCCGGTCTTTTCGTCTGATATGTCGCATATCCAGTCTAGGGGTGGTATACGTCAGACCCCAGTAACCGATAAGTCGTGTCGATGTGAGGCTCATAACAGGTCGAGAAACTACTGATAACACTTACCAGTAGGACTCTATATCAGTCCTGGCCAGGGACTTCCAGTTATAGCCAATCGAACACAGCACAACATCAACTCCCTATACCGGGAGAGACGAAACCCCTCCTATCGCTCATTGCCTCCATGTGATTCGGGACTGTACCCAAAAGCCACCATTTTGCACGCCCTCTTGGACATGGTAAGGTGGAAATCAAAGCACAGTGGGAATCACACAAGACTTTATGACGATCTCGGGTATACAGACTAACCTGTATCAGTGTCACCAGAGCTGCCATCTGACGTGAGGTATAATATCATCTGGGAGTTCTCGGGGAGTCCGTTCAGTGTACCCAGTTTCCACTGAGTACCCGTACACCATCTTTGATGTCAAACACCGATGAATATGGGATCATCCATCGTCCATCATATGGGTCAAGATGCGTATACGCTAGTCTACTCTGGTGTATCGATGCCCTGTCTCGATACACCCTCGACTAGGAACAATTATAGGATGTACTCATAGACTACCGTGGACCCACTAGTATGATCTCATCATAGTCCCAGTAGTCGAGTACATATCCTAAGGTCTCTATCAACATGTGAGAGCAAAACAGTAAACTAATATAAGTCAACATGTTAAGACAAAGTGAAACCAAATAGCATACTATCCGGGGGTTTTATGTGTGATGATATGAGATATTATGTGTTGCTGTGATATATTATATTGGATCGTCGTGTTCTGAATAGCCGGGGGTTTTATGTGTGATGGGGGTTTTTATTTTCATTCATGTAAAATTCATTGTATGTAATATTCTTTTATTAGGGCACTTCCGGGTTGAGGATGATGTCACCATTGTATATTATTTACTTTTCCGCATTAGGTAGACCCAAGGAGGGGAGCACAAGTGACCGGGTTCTAGGGTCCAGTGGGAGTCCTCCCTATATATGTCCAAGCATCCACTACAATATACATCGTATGTACAGTAATGGCCTCTAGGGCATACATATAACTAACATCTATATGGTCATTATGTTAATGTTAAGTTCCAAGTGTGAATGTCAACGCAACCATAGAAGTATTCACGTGCTCAAGAGTGGGGCCCCAGGAGCAACGAAACACGGGCCCGTTTCATGTGTTAGCATCGGGGCTCTAGGCTGTGGATGGTCAACCCGACTAATATTCGAGTAAAATAAAAAAAAGAGGTTAATACGGGACTCCTGAAGCTCCGTTGGATTCACATAAGAAACTATCCCAAGCACTCTGAGTATAATATATTATAACTGGTTAATATACTCGACACGACCCAAGTTTGGATGTGACAGGCACTTAGATTGTATCATATCTAAAGATATGCACAAGTCCAAGTAAGCCGAAAACCAAGATCAAAATACCTTTTTGCGGAATTACTTATGAAAATTTAGTTTTTAAGTAAAAATATCAATTTATGAAGTTAATTTATTAAACAAATAATAAAGGTTAAGTTTAGTTGTATTCTTAGTTGGAACCAACAATATTAACAATGAACATGAATATAAACATATAGAACATCACTTTGAATTTCATAAAGAAAGAAATAATGATACTGACCAACATATCTCAACTGTTCATATATATTCCATCTCTCATTCTAAGTCAAAATACAGGTTTGATGGAGACTTTCTAGATACAAAATACAAAATCTAAAAGGAAGGTTACTACACATGTAACCTACCTATCAAAAGATGGAATACAACTGCAAACGTAGCTCTGCCTCGCAGCTACCCGTCCACTCTATCCCTGCAAGGAACTGTGGCACAACGGGGGTGAGTTGCCAACTCAGTGAATATGACTAACATATAACGGCGAATAAAGTAAATATGACAATCATGCTACTGAATATGAATCAATATGAATATGAGTATATGTGAAGTTCAACAATAAATCTCATGATACTTCGGAAATCACAACTCAATTAAAATCATTTCTCAGTGTCCATCAATGACACAAAACTTCCATTTCTTATAGGCATCATTCCCCGAATGATCCTGAATCAATAATACCGGTCGTTATCATCCAGATACACGCCGTATTTTTTCTCACTAACTCCGGTATCGAGTAACCTCGCTAGGCTCCCCCGTCTCAATACGGCTATCCTGCCCCTCGGTCTCGACCGGGTCCACCATGTATCCAACTGTATATCTCCCCCACTCAGTATGGATAACGCGAAATCCGTGACCGTATATCTCCCCCACTCGGTCCGGAATAAAACCAAAACAGAAATCATCTTATGGTGGACATGACACATCAATTATAAAAACACTGGATTTATGTAATAGTATTCAAAACTCAAAACCATAAATCCTCAATTCTGCATTTACCTCATATATAACACAAAACACGCATAAAGTAACATGATGTCAATGATGCAATCTACTACTATAATTGTTATGTGAAATATGATATAAATCCATGTTAACAAGTATGATATTTAAGTGTAAGTGACATGGCAATATCGACGAGGTGTGTGTAGCATATAAGATGTGCACGTGGCATGACTCGTCGATAATTGTGAAGTGTTCTAATCATCTAATCAATTTATATAAATCTATGATGAATGCATATTATCAATTTGACATAACGATATAAGCATCAAGTTAAGTAAAGCTACAGGCGAAACACGCCATCTTTACAAAATTCCCCGGTAGATGTTTAGTCTACTCACCGGAAAAGTCGAATCTACTCCGGAATTGCTAATCCTTTCCCTTTCCTCGCGGCTTCCGAAATTCTTGTATCCGAGTCTAAATTTACAAATTAACGTATATAAGAAAACGGCTATTCCGATATAACGGAAATGAAAAACATGCTTTCCCACTTACAAGTTACATACTATCTGATTATATCAAGTTATTAACACTTAATCTTGCTGAATTTTAACCTTGTTCTGTACTGTTTCAGAAATTAAAACGCGACGTGATTTAGTCGTGTCGTATTTAGTGTTTTACGATACCCTTTCCGATATCTGTTCCCAGATTTTAACTACTGTGAAACTAATTTAATTAAACAACACCAATTTAGCCAAAATTGTGTGCTGTAAACTACCCAAAAGACCAAACCCACAAAACTCCCCCAATGGCCGGCGACGCCGGATTTTCGTGTATGGCCGCCGGCCCAAAACCGGCCCCCTGGTGTCGTCTTCTTGTGGTTTATTCTAGTTGTTATCTATATCATTTTAACTCTGTTTAATTAATTTAAATATTTTCCAGATCAAAGAAGATTTTAACAGGCACTCAATTTAGCTAAAATATGATATTGCGTGACTTGATTTACTCTAAACTAAATAAGCTACAGAAATTAATCCCTACCGTGTTTAAGAGTTTTACCCTCCAAAATTTGCTGTAGGAATAACCCTCCAAGATTGAATTAGAGATACTGTGCGAATACTTTGCTGGAAATGAGCATGCTCTAAAAGAGCTCGGCCAGGTGCAAAATGTGCTCACTGTGGAATCAAGTTGTGATGGCAAAATGAAGTGGCTTATCAAATTATTTGGCTCTCTGTAAAATCAAGTGTGCAGTGGCTGTTGCTTTTGTGGATGTGTTCTATTAACTTCATAGCCACACTAGAATTAATAATCAACACCAAAAAAAAGGCCACGAAATTAATCATGCAGGAAATGAACAGCCACTTGTCTCAAGTCCACTTCTCAAATGCATGCAAGCTTCCACATCATTCATGAGTCACCAAGCCAATATTTAATCCTCCACCAATTAATACCAATTAATCCCAGCACACTCCAAATTGGCAGCCACCCAAATTAAACCTTGTGTCATGCTACTATGCAAAGCCTCATGCAAAAGCCCACTGCCCAAAACACCAAAACAAATAGGCCACGGAATTTCAAGGAGAAATCAACCAAGGAATTTGGATCAGTCCAAAAAGAAATGATGACTTATCAATTTATTATTAATTTATTTTATTTTATTTATTTCTAAATATTCCAAATGTTACAATATTCCCCCCTTAAGAAAATTCGGTCCCCGAATTTAAAATAATTACTAGACATACCTATGAAAAGATGTGGAAATTTCTTTCGCATTGCGTCCTCCATCTCCCAAGTAATCTCCTCGCGATCCTTTCCTTGCCAGAGAACCTTTACAGATGGCAGTATCCTCGATCGTAGTTGCTTTGCCTGCCTGTCCAGAATAGCGACTGGCTGCACTGTGTAGGATAAATCTGGCCCAAGCTGTAGAGTCTGATGCTGGATCGCATGAGATGGATCGTGAAGATATCTGCGAAGCATCGAAATGTGAAACACCGGATGCACGTCGGGAAAATTAGGTGGGAGTGCTAACCGATAAGCTACAGCGCCCACCCTCTCTAAAATCTCGTAAGGTCCAACATATCTGGGGCTGAGCTTCCCTTTCTTCCCGAAGCGCATCACACCTTTCATTGGAGATACTCGAAGGAACACATGATCTCCCACATCAAACTCGAGTTTACGTCGTCGTCGATCTGCGTATGACTTCTTTCTGCATTGGGTCTCTTTCATTCTATCTTATATCAAATGAATCTTCTCTGTAGTTTCTTGTACTATCTGCGGTCCCAAAATACCACTCTCACTATGTTCCGACCAGCAAACGGGTGATCGACATTTCCTTCCATACAAGGCTTCAAAGGGTGCCATCTGGATCGTCTCCTGAAAACTGTTGCTGTACGAGAATTCTACCAAAGGTAGGTGACGATCCCAACTACCACCGAAATCTAGGCTACAAGCCCGAAGCATATCCTCTAGTATCTGAATGGTCCGCTCCGACTGACCGTCTGTCTGTGGGTGAAAAGCTGTACTAAAACTCAGTCGTGTACCAAGAGCGTCCTGAAGCTTCTGCCATAGCCTGCTCGTGAACTGGGTACCTCGGTCTGATACTATGCATGTCGGCACTCCATGTAGACGTACAATCTCATCAATATAAACCTGTGCATACTGAGCAAATCCATACGTCGTCTTGACTGGAAGAAAATGAGCGGTTTTTGTCAATCTATCTACAATCACCCAAATTGAATCATACCCTCTGCTAGTCCTGGGTAGACCCACCATAAAATCCATGGAAATCTGTTCCCATTTCCATTCTGGAATGGGTAGGGGCTGCAGTTCTCCGGCCGGCCTCTGGTGTTCTGCTTTGACTTGCTGACAAGTCAAGCATCTTGAAACATATTCTGTAATGTCCCTCTTCATTCCTTCCCACCAATAAATATCTTTCAAATCACGATACATTTTGGTGGAACCAGGATGGATACTGTATACTGATCTGTGGGCATCCTCCAAAATCCCACGCCTCAATCCGTCAGAATCTGGCACGCAGAGACGAGTCCTAAAACGTAATACTCCATGATCATCAATCACGAACTCCGTCTCCTTGCCCTGCCTAACTTGATCCATAATCTCCATCATGCGAGTATCTGTAGGCTGCGCCTCTTGAATACGATCCAATAACTGAGGCCTGGTGCGAACATGTGCTAACTGACCTCCTGCCGACGTGAACTCAAACTGTATGCGACTATCACATAAGATCTGCCAGTCTGTAGAAGACTGTCTCTGCAAAACGCTTAATTGAGATAAATTACCTCTAGGCCTCCGACTCAAGGCATCTGCTACCACATTTGCTTTGCCTGGGTGGTACAAGATCTCACAGTCGTAATCCTTCACCAGTTCCATCCATCTACGCTGCCTGAGGTTCAGATCTTTCTGCTGAAAGATATATTTTAAACTTTTATGATCTGTGAAGATTTGACATGATTCTCCATACAAGTAATGTCTCCAAATCTTCAATGCGAATACTACAGCAGCCATCTCTAGATCATGAGTGGGGTAGTTTTGTTCATGCCTCTTCAACTGTCGAGAAGCATATGCTATAACTTTGCCGTGTTGCATCAACACACAGCCTAAGCCCACTCTAGAAGCATCGCAATACACGACGAAACCCCCTGCCCCGAAAGGTAATGATAATACAGGTGCAGTCGTCAAACGCGTCTTCAACTGTTGGAAACTCTGCTCACACGCATCTGTCCACTGAAATGGAACTTCCTTCCTAGTCAATCCTGTCAAAGGTGCTGCTATCCGTGAGAAATCCTGTACGAAGCGTCTGTAATAACCTGCCAGACCTAAGAAACTCCGAACCTCCGTAACTGACATAGGCCTGGGCCAGTGTTGTACCGCTTCAATCTTCTTTGGGTCTACACATATACCTTCTCTCGTAACTATGTGACCCAAGAACTCCACATTATCGAGCCAAAAAGCACACTTAGAAAATTTTGCATACAGCTGATGCTCCTTCAAGGTCTGCAATGTGATACGTAAATGCTGCTCGTGCTCCGTCTGACTCCGAGAATATATAAGAATATCATCTATGAGTACTATAATAAACCGATCGATAAATGGTCTAAAGATACGGTTCATCATATCCATAAAAGCTGCTGGAGCGTTGGTGAGTCCGAACGACATCACCAGAAATTCATAATGCCCATATCTCGTACGAAATGCCGTCTTCGGAATATCTTCCTTCCGAACTCTCAATTGATGATACCCTGACCTCAAGTCAATCTTTGAGAAAAACCCAGCTCCTTGCAATTGATCGAACAAGTCATCTATACGTGGTAATGGATACCTGTTTCGTACAGTGACGCGATTCAGCTGTCGGTAGTCAATGCACATCCTCATACTACCGTCCTTCTTTTTAACAAATAAGACAGGAGCTCCCCACGGTGAAACACTGGGATGAACTAGTCCTCTATCTAACAACTCTTGCAACTGGCCCTTGAGTTCTTTCAATTCCGTCGGTGCCATTCGATAGGGTGGTATAGAAATAGGCCCTGCACCCGGAATCAAGTCGATGCAAAATTCGATTTCTCGTTCAGGTGGCAATCCTGGTAACTCAGCAGGAAATACCTCAGGAAATTCTCGTATAATCGGGATTTGGTCGAATGGAACTTCAGCGACCCCTATGTCCTGAATAAAAGCCAAGAACCCATGACAACCCTTCTTCAAGAGCCGCCCCGCACAAAAAGCAGAAATCATGTTGACAGGGGTTAACTTGCAATCCCCCTGCACAATAAACACCGGTTCACCTGGAAAACAAAATCTAACCGCTTTTCCTCTACAATCTACATAGGCATGACAAGCGGCTAACCAATCCATCCCAAGAAGTATGTCAAAATCTAACATGTCCAGGAGAATCAGATCAACTAACGAATCTCTACCACCAATACGTACCGAACACGATCTGAATACGTGCCGAGCTATAAAAGAATCTCCAACCGGAGTAATCACTACCAAAGGTAACTCTAATAATGACAACTCTTTCCCCAACAAAAGTGCGAATCGTGAAGATACATAAGAATGTGTAGAACCGGGATCAAATAAAACATGTGCCTCTAATGAGCATACTGTAAGAGTACCTGTCACGACTGCATTTGATGCTTGGGCATCCTGTGGAGTCAGCGCAAAAACCCGTGCCTGGCCCCTGCCCGCATCCTGTCGTCCTCTACCACTATCTCCTCTACCTCTCTGAGCACGTCCTGCAAAGCCTCGACCTCGTGGTGCAACTACCTGGCGTGTAGCGCCAACTGGGGGAGGAAGTAAAGCCATCGGTGTAGGAGGTGGAAGGGGTAAAGCAGCCTGTGGAGTAACGGTCCTTCCCTGAGATCTACAGTCCCGCGCAAAGTGTCCGGGAAGTCCACAACTATAACAGGTAGATGGTGGTCTCTGATCATCAGGATAAGAACTGAACATCTGGCCCTGTGTCCAACCTCGTCCGACACTGCGGCCTGTATATTTGTCTGGATATGACCCTCTACCTCGGCCAAACTGTCTATTTGTCGGCACGACCGGTCTACTCCTCTTTGGCTCTGGAACGACCCCTGACTCGCTCAAACGCTCCTCTACTCGAATCGCCGCATCCATGGCCTGTGCATATGTATCAAAATACTGGGAGCCTATCGCCATATACAACTGCGTGTCCAAACTCCTTAGGAACCTCTTCACCCGAAGCTCCTCTGTAGGTACTAAGTATGGGGCATATCGCGACAGCTGGGTGAATCGTAAGTCATAATCTGTTACTGAAATACTTGCTGATTTCCTCAACGCTTCAAAACTGCTAGCTCTAGCGTCCCTCACACTCTGGGGAAGAAATCTGGCAAGAAAGACTGTAGAAAACTCGGTCCACGTCATCGGAGGAAGATTCGTAGCTCTCCCTCTTTCCATCGACTCACACCACTCCTGTGCAAGTCCCTCCAAACGAAAGCTAGTCAGCTCAACTGACCTCGCATCAGAACATCGCAATGATCTGCCAATCCTCGCCATCCTATCAAGAAAAGACTGAGGATCTTCCACCACATCGTTCCCTGTAAATACCGGGGGTCTCAATCTCATAAACTCTGCAAGTGATACCTCCATCACTCTCGTATCTACTGGCGCTACCGTCTGTGTAGGCTGTACTTCGGACTCTGCTACGGTCGGTGCTGGATCTGATCTCAATATTCGAGTGGTCTCAGCTAACTGTCCTACCACTCGCTGTAATCCCAACATACCCTCCTCAATCCTAGTCATGCGATCTGGAGGAGGATCAACATGCTCATGCACCGCCGGAACATCCGGTGTACCAGTCGTCATCACAGGTGGACTCGCCCTAGCTGCATCTCTGGCTGCGGCTCGCCTAGCCCGCGTAGCCATAGCAACTGGAATAAGAAATGAGAGTTGATAAGGTGTGGGAACAGAAGCAATCAATAACGAAGAATCAACGGAAGAATAGATCAAAATAAACATCCTAAGGTTAGTTAGGCTGAATACGATAACGTAAATATGCCGCGGAACATACGTACGGTACTGCATTCGTCCTAATTCACCTACTCCATCAAACCAAAGGTCATCCTAACTCTCGGACTTACATCAACCTATTGAAATCCCTTACTGAATTCCGTAAGGTTACTCCTAAGCTTTGATACCAACTTTGTCACGACCCAAGTTTGGATGTGACAGGCACTTAGATTGTATCATATCTAAAGATATGCACAAGTCCAAGTAAGCCGAAAACCAAGATCAAAATACCTTTTTGCGGAATTACTTATGAAAATTTAGTTTTTAAGTAAAAATCTCAATTTATGAAGTTAATTTATTAAACAAATAATAAAGGTTAAGTTTAGTTGTATTCTTAGTTGGAACCAACAATATTAACAATGAACATGAATATAAACATATAGAACATCACTGTGAATTTCATAAAGAAAGAAATAATGATACTGACCAACATATCTCAACTGTCCATATATATTCCATCTCTCATTCTAAGTCAAAATACAGGTTTGATGGAGACTTTCTAGATACAAAATACAAAATCAAAAAGGAAGGTTACTACACATGTAACCTACCTATCAAAAGATGGAATACAACTGCAAACGTAGCTCTGCCTCGCAGCTACCCGTCCACTCTATCCCTGCAAGGAACTGTGGCACAACGGGGGTGAGTTGCCAACTCAGTGAATATGACTAACATATAACGGCGAATAAAATAAATATGACAATCATGCTACTGAATATGAATCAATATGAATATGAGTATATGTGAAGTTCAACAATAAATCTCATGATACTTCGGAAATCACAACTCAATTAAAATCATTTCTCAGTGTCCATCAACGACACAAAACTTCCATTTCTTATAGGCATCATTCCCCGAATGATCCTGAATCAATAATACCGGTCGTTATCATCCAGATACACGCCGTATTTTTTCTCACTAACTCCGGTATCGAGTAACCTCGCTAGGCTCCCCCGTCTCAATACGGCTATCCTGCCCCTCGGTCTCGACCGGGTCCACCATGTATCCAACTGTATATCTCCCCCACTCAGTATGGATAACGCGAAATCCGCGACCGTATATCTCCCCCACTCGGTCCGGAATAAAACCAAAACAGAAATCATCTTATGGTGGACATGACACATCAATCATAAGAACACTGGATTTATGTAATAGTATTCAAAACTCAAAACCATAAATCCTCAATTCTGCATTTACCTCATATATAACACAAAACACGCATAAAGTAACATGATGTCAATGATGCAATCTACTACTATAATTGTTATGTGAAATATGATATAAATCCATGTTAACAAGTATGATATTTAAGTGTAAGTGACATGGCAATATCGACGAGGTGTGTGTAGCATATAAGATGTGCACGTGACATGACTCGTCGATAATTGTGAAGTGTTCTAATCATCTAATCAATTTATATAAATCTATGATGAATGCATATTATCAATTTGACATAACGATATAAGCATCAAGTTAAGTAGAGCTACAGGCGAAACACGCCATCTTTACAAAATTCCCCGGTAGATGTTTAGTCTACTCACCGGAAAAGTCGAATCTACTCCGGAATTGCTAATCCTTTCCCTTTCCTCGCGGCTTCCGAAATTCTTGTATCCGAGTCTAAATTTACAAATTAACGTATATAAGAAAACGGCTATTCCGATATAACGGAAATGAAAAACACGCTTTCCCACTTACAAGTTACATACTATCTGATTATATTAAGTTATTAACACTTAATCTTGCTGAATTTTAACCTTGTTCTGTACTGTTTCAGAAATTGAAACGCGACGTGATTTAGTCGTGTCGTATTTAGTGTTTTACGATACCCTTTCCGATATCTGTTCCCAGATTTTAACTACTGTGAAACTAATTTAATTAAACAACACCAATTTAGCCAAAATTGTGTGCTGTAAACTACCCAAAAGACCAAACCCACAAAACTCCCCCAATGGCCGGCGACGCCGGATTTTCGTGTATGGCCGCCGGCCCAAAACCGGCCCCCTGGTGTCGTCTTCTTGTGGTTTATTCTAGTTGTTATCTATATCATTTTAACTCTGTTTAATTAATTTAAATATTTTCCAGATCAAAGCAGATTTTAACAGGCACTCAATTTAGCAAAAATATGATATTGTGTGACTTGATTTACTCTAAACTAAATAAGCTACAGAAATTAATCCCTACTGTGTTTAAGAGTTTTACCCTCCAAAATTTGCTGTAGGAATAACCCTCCAAGATTGAATTAGAGATACTGTGCGAATACTTTGCTGGAAATGAGCATGCTCTAAAAGAGCTCGGCCAGGAGCAAAATGTGCTCACTGTGGAATCAAGTTGTGATGGCAAAATGAAGTGGCTTATCAAATTATTTGGCTCTCTGTAAAATCAAGTGTGCAGTGGCTGTTGGTTTTGTGGATGTGTTCTATTAACTTCATAGCCACACTAGAATTAATAATCAAGACAAAAAAAAGGCCACGAAATTAATCATGCAGGAAATGAACAGCCACTTGTCTCAAGTCCACTTCTCAAATGCATGCAAGCTTCCACATCATTCATGAGTCACCAAGCCAATATTTAATCCTCCACCAATTAATACCAATTAATCCCAGCACACTCCAAATTGGCAGCCACCCAAACTAAACCTTGTGTCATGCTACTATGCAAAGCCTCATGCAAAAGCCCACTGCCCAAAACACCAAAACAAATGGGCCACGGAATTTCAAGGAGAAATCAACCAAGGAATTTGGATCAGTCCAAAAAGAAATGATGACTTATCAATTTATTATTAATTTAATTTATTTTATTTATTTCTAAATATTCCAAATGTTACAATACTCAATTGATTTGTTTGGTTGATTAACATGTCTTGATCGAAACCATAGATTGCAAAAGGTGTAGAATGTAGTCGAGTGAGTCGAATAATATGCGAGTCATGACAAATGCAATCTTGGTTCGAGTCAAGTTGGTTCGAGTAGATTGGGTTCGAGTATAGATTCGAGTTAGGTTAGAGTTTGAGTTTGAGTTCGAGTTTGTGTTCAAGTTCGAGTTCAAGTTTAGGTTCGAGTTTGGATTCGAGTTCATGTCTTTTGTTAAAAAAATCTTATGTTCGGGAGAAATCGGCAACTGCTGCACATGGACTGCAGGATTTGTGTCTTTTTCCAAGAAAATTGACATTTGATAACTACATTAAGTTGTTTAACCTGAATAGGCAAGCACTCAATCTCTCCGGCTCCCCGAGGCTCAAGAGAAATTATACCGCTTAAGCCTATATTAATCTATAGTTCTTAAAATATTGTTTTGCATATCTCGATGGGGTTTTATGAAAAATACTTTAATATAGTTTAAAAATAAATCTCGAGAGTGGTTTATAATATTTAGGGTTTTCATGAACATGTATTTTAATTATTGTGGTGTTTTGGTGATAAAACCTAGCTTTTTGAAAGTTTATGGTATTTTTATGAAAAGTAGCTATTTTGGTAACTTAATAGTATTTTATTAAGAATTATATTCTTTCATTTTAAAAATATAGTTTCTTAATTTGTTTTTATTGAAAATACGGATTCATAATTTTTATATAATTTTTCAAAAAATTAGTTTTGTTTAAAAAGGTCGCATTTCTTAAAAACCGTATGTTTATTTCCTTTCGAGACCGAATACACCGTGAGGAGTTCTGCATCTCGCTTTACTATCCCAAGGAAGTGCGATAATCCGCACCATCCATTAGCGGGTCCCCTGACGAGGGTTGTAGAGGCGTAATTACCAAGGATTTCAAAATACCTATTAAAAGAAACCCATTTTTGTAAAAGTGTGGTATTTTATTGTAAAACCTATTTTTTAAATAAACCATAGAACTAGGATACCGTGCTATGAAACCATGGTGTGCGTGTGGGGTAGGTCGTTACCCCGTGAGGTTTTCCTAAAGGTATCATTTTAATAATTATTGAAAAGGGGTTATACTAAAGTTCATGGTATTTTAATGAAAAAGTTCGTTATATGTTTGTTTCATATGAAACTTTTTGTTAAACTTCAAGCTAAATGATATACATAATGTTATGAGTGGTGTTAGGATATTAGTTTGACATATTTTGTTTATAGAGTGGGTGAAAAGGTTTGAAAAGAAAGCAATATCGGTTCTAACTCCACTTTACCGATATGTTTTTTGAAAATGATTTAAGATGAAAGGAAAAGAGAGAAGAAGGACTTACTAGCTTCGATCATTAACAAGAATGAGGGGAAGCCTTCGGGTGTCGTGGTTTCATCGGAGATGCTCCGGTCTTCGAATTTGGTTTGCTACTCCACTTGGGGGGGCTTAACTCCACTTAATACTTAGAGAGTTTGAGAAAATTTTTGCTAGAAATTTCAAAATGTGAGAGAGCTAGAGCATGGGGTGGTATTTATAGTGAAGAATTAGGGTTTGGGAATTAAAAATGTGGATTAAAAGAATTAAAATGGTGTTAAATGACAAATTGAAGGGTCACTGTTTAATTGCAGAGAAATCAAACAGTGCAGGTGAGTTAAGGGGAGTTGAAGAGACAAGTGTAGAAAGTGTTAGTTATATATATGTCCTAGAGGCCATTGTTGTACATATGATGTATATTATAGTGGATGCTTGGATATATATAGAGATGACTTTCTTGCTCGACATGATAGTAAGCTATTGGGTTTCACTTTGTCTTAACATGTTGACTTGTATTAGTTTCCTGTCTTGCACTCACATGTTGATAAAGCCCTTAGGATATGTACTCGACTACTGGGACTATGATGAGATCATACTAGTGGGGCCAGGGTAGTCAATGAGTATATCCTATAATTGTTCCTAGTCGAGGGTGTATCGAGACAGGGCATCGATACACCAGAGTAAACTAGCGTATACGCATCTTGACCCATATGATGGGCGATGGATGATCCCATATCCATCGATGTTTGACATCAAAAATGGTGTATGGGTGCTCTGTGGAGACTAGGTACACTGAACGGAGTCGCCGAGAACTCCTAGATGGTAATATACCTATCGTCAGATAGCAGTTCTCCGGTGACACTGGTTCAGGTTAGTCTGTAGACCCGAGATCGTCATAGAGTCTTGTGTTATTCCCACTGTGCTTTGATTTCCACCTTACCATGTCTAAGAGGGCATGAAAAACGGTGGCTTTTGGGAACAGTCCCGAATCACATGGAGGAAATGAGCGATAGGAGGGGTTTCGTCTCTCTCGGTATAGGAAGTTGATGTTGTGATGTGTTCGATTGGTTATAACTGGAAGTCCCTGGCCAGGGCTGATATAGAATGCTACTGGTAAGTATTATCAGTAGTTTCTCGACCTGTTATGAGCCTCACATCGACATGACTTATCGGTTACTGGGGTCTGACGTTTACCAGCCTTAGACTAGATATGCGACATATCAGACGAAGAGACCAGACTGTACGGTAGTGTTACTGATTGGATACTGTTGGATATGTATGCCCTAGAGGCCATTATTGTATAGTACTAGTTTGTATAATACATTTTGGAAGCTTGGGATATATATACGGGTTTACGACAGTCTTGCTCAATATAGTAATATGCTACTTGGTTGTTTCTATCTTAATATGTATATATGTTTCTTTTAACATATCTGTAGGGTTCCTAGGCACACTAGTGAAGCTTCATAGAGCATCAAACATGCCCGAATAAAATTCTATATGTGCCGAACAACCCAAAGACGGGATCTTTGCTAGATTATTAGGGTTTAGCATGCAAGATAACATCTCTTTATCTAAGTGTAAGGGATTACAACCTTTGTAGTCCGCTCCTTCACTTCACAAGCTCCGAGTAGAAGTCCCTTCGCCGCGATCCATGATCTCCCGGACTCAAGAGAGGCTCCACGACTCGAACGATCCATGCTAGCTTGAAGTGTTCCGAATCTCCGATGATCTACGTCGAAGTTGTAAAAACCCAAGCTTTCTCACTCTAAAGAGATGAACACCCTAATCTCATGGGCTAGATGAGATGAGGATGAGGGAGTAGTATTTATGCTTTCTTTTTATTCACTTTCTCACTTGAAATCATCACATAAGAATTAACTAGTAAGCTTTTTCTTTTAGAACTCAAGAGAGAAGAAGATGATAATGGAAAAGATAATCCTTTTGTGATGAATAGAAAAGAAATCTATATGATTGATATATCAACCATGGTCAAGGATGATAGGCTAAGAGTTTGTAGAGAATAAACTAGGGTTAGGGTTTGGTTAGGTTAGAAATGAGTCATGGAAAAATATCAACCATAATATCTTAACCAAGACAAAAGCAAAGCTTCTAGAATGAACAAGAAGAAGCTAACCCTAATCAAACCCTAATCCCATTTAATCATCCTTAAACATGTTTAATAATAAATCATATCATGTCACAATAATATATATCACATATATATTATATATTTGCAACAAAAGAAAATAATACTATTAACATTTATCGCATATATATCAATGTATCATCTAATGAGAAAATGAAATAATAAAGCGAGCCAATATTAGATAATGTAATACAATATATCATATATATTATTATACATTAAATCATCGAATCAACACTTGATCCAACGATCCGGCTATATCGAATATAACAAGCTAATATATCATGTACCGATTCGTCGAATCAACACTTGATCCGATGTCCCGATTCATATCAAAATATCTCGAGAATATAATACGGTATCTCATATCGCATTATCCTCGGTCCTGCACATATCACATATGTGCCTCTACTCCGTTTCGCCTGAGCCAAGAAACCTCTGTGTAGGACTCTAAAGAATCGTCAATACGCCGGTAGCAGGTGATGATCATATCAAACACCTACAAGCTGCAAGCGGTCAGCTAAACGTAACAGCCACCCAGGTATTAAGCGATTAGAAGATCAACAAGCTAGCCTGTGCGTTCTCCTGTGAATCCAATCAGTAACACTCCCGTACAGTCCGGTCTGTTCGTCTGATATGTCGCATATCAAGTCTAGGGGTGGTATACGTCAGACCCCAGTAACCGATAAGTCGTGTCGATGTGAGGGTCATAACAGGTCGAGAAACTACTAGTAACACTTACTAGTATATCTCTATATCAGCCCTGGCCAGGGACTTCCAGTTATAGCCAATCGAACACAGCACAACATCAACTCCCTATACCGGGAGAGACGAATCCCCTCCTATCGCTCATTGCCTCCATGTGATTCGGGACTGTACCCAAAAGCCACCGTTTTGCACGCCCTCGTGGACGTGGTAAGGTGGAAATCAAAGCACAGTGGGAATCACATAAGACTCTATGACGATCTCGGGTCTTCAGACTACCCTGTACCAGTGTCACCGGAGAACTGCCATCTGACGTGTGGTATATCACCAACTGGGAGTTCTCGGCGAGTCCGTCCAGTGTACCCAGTCTCCACTGAGCACCCGTACATCATCCTTGATGTCAAACACCGATGGATATGGGATCATCCATCGCCCATCATATGGGTCAAGATGCGTATATGCTAGTCTACTCTGGTGTATCGATGCCCTGTCTCGATATACCCTCGACTAGGAACATTTATAGGATGTATTCATCGACTACCGTTGCCCCACTAGTATGATCTCATCATAATCCCAGTAGTCGAGTACAGATCCTAAGGGCTTTATCAACATGTGAGAGAAAGACAGTAAACCAATACAAGTCAACATGTTAAGATAAAGTGAAACCAAATAGCATACTATCATGACGAGAAAGAAAGTCCTCTATGTATATATCTAAGCATCCATCATAATATACATCAAATGTACAACAATGGCCTCTAGGGCATATACATAACAAACAATCTCCCACTTGCACTAAGGCCAGCTGCTGTAGTATCTCATACCTAGCATCCCGAATAATCTCTCAAACTGTATCTGGGGAATGGCCTTCGTGAGTGGATCCGCAGTGTTTTCCTTCGTATCTACTCTCCTGACCTCGATCTCCCGACGATCAACTATCTCCCTGATCAGGTGATACCACCTCAGAATATGTCTGGATTTCTGATGGGATCTGGGTTCCTTGGCCAAAGCCACAGCACCATTGTTATCGGAATACAGAGGTATTGGATGTTCAATGGACGGAACCACACCAAGTTCACTAATGAACTTCTTCATCCAGACAGCTTCTTTGGCAGTATCGTTGGCAGTGATGTATTCAGCCTCCATCGTCGAGTCTACAACGGTATCCTGTTTGGAACTCATCCAACATACCGCCCCTCCATTGAGGGTAAAGACAAATCCCGAGTGCGACTTAGAGTCGTCCTTATCACTTTGGAAGCTGGAATCGGTAAAGGACTCCACCCGGAGTTTTCCGTTTCCATACAGCAAGAACATGTCTCTAGTCCTTCTCATGTACTTGAGAATGTTCTTCACAACTGTCCAGTGACTCTCTCTAGGATCTGCTTGATACCGACTCACTACACTTAGTGAGTATGCTACATCGGGTCTGGTACATAGCATCGCATACATGATAGAGCCTACTGCCGAAGCATAGGGTATCCCTTGCATGCGAGCTCTCTCCAAATCAGTCTTGGGAGACATCTCTTTGGAGAGAGTGAGTCCAGAGATCGTGGGTTGGTTCCCACGCTTGGATATACTAAACCTCTTTAGGATGGTGTCAATGTACCTGGATTGGGACAATCCCAGTATCCTTTTAGATCTATCTCTATAGATCATGATTCCCAATATGCAGGAGGCATCACCTAGATCTTTCATTGAGAATCGCTGTGATAAGAAGAGCTTGACTGATTGCAGCATAGGAATATCATTTCCTATCAAGAGTATGTCATCCACGTACAATACGAGGAAGACAACCTTACCCTCTGCTACCTTCTTATAGATACAAGGTTCATCTATATTTTTGATGAAGTCAAACTCTTTGACTACAACATTAAAAAAGATGTTCCAACTCCGCGATGCTTGCTTTAACCCATAAATGGATTTAAGCAGTTTGCACACCTTTGCGCTGCTCCCACTATTTACGAAGCCCTCTGGCTGAGTCATGTACACGCTCTCTTCTAAATCACCGTTTAGAAAGGCGGTCTTAACATCCATTTGCCAGATTTCGTAGTCATGGTATGCAGCAATGGCAAGTAAGATCCAGATGGACTTAAGCATAGCCACTGGAGAAAAGGTTTCGTCATAATCCACACCTGGTCGTTGACGAAAACCCTTTGCTACAAGTCTAGCTTTGAAAGTCTCAACTTTTCCATCTACACCAAATTTCTTTTTAAAAATCCACTTGCTCCCAATGGGTTTTACCCCTTCAGGAGCATTTTCCAAAATCCATACTTTATTGGTGTACATGGATTCCATCTCAGATCGCATTGCATCCAGCCATTTCACAGAGTCACCACTCGTGATGGCCTGCTCGAAACTAGTCGGGTCATCATCTTCCATGATGCAATCCTCGCTTCCACCATCAATGAGAAAACCGTAGTATCTCTCAGGCGGATGAGAAACCCTGCTAGATCGGCGGAGAGGCTGGGGTTCGTCGGGTACTACTGAATCCTCTGGTTCCACTAAATCTTCAGTTGTAGTTTGTGTTTCTGGAACTTCTTTCAGTTCTACCTCAGTGCCACTAATCTCTTTTGCAAGAAATTCATTTTCTAAAAATGTGGCATGTTGAGCAATAAACACTTTTTGTTGTTCACTGTGGTAGAAAAAATATCCATTTGAATGTTTAGGATGTCCCACAAACTTACATAGAACTGACCGTGCCTCGAGTTTGTCTGGTTTTGCCTTTTGACATAGGCCAGACAACCCTATATCTTAACTCGTTTAAGACATGGTCTCTTCCCACTCCATATCTCATATGGTGTGGTAGGTACAGATTTAGTTGGAACTTGATTCAATAGGTATGCTGCTGTCTCAAGCGCATACCCCCAGAAGGAAATAGGTAACTCAGCTGTACTCATCATAGAGCGCACCATATCTAATAGGGTGCGATTCCTCCGCTCCGATACACCGTTGTGCTGTGGTGTATAAGGAGGAGTAAGCTGAGAGAGAATCCCATTCTCTTTTAAATAATCTAGGAACTCATTGCTTAAGTATTCTCCTCCTCGATCAGATCAGAGGATCTTAATACTTTTGCCCGTTTGTTTTTCTACTTCGTGCTTATATTCTCTGAATTTCTCAAAAGCTTCAGACTTGTGTTTCATCAGGAACACATGTCCGAATCTAGAGAGATAGTCAGCGAATGTAATGAAGTAGGAAGAGCCGTTCCTGGCATGCGTAGACATGGGACCGCATACATCACTATGTACCAGTCCTAAGAGTTCGGTAACTCTTTCTCCGTGTCCACTAAACGGAGCTTTGGTCATTTTTCCTTTGAGACATGAATGGCAAGTATCATAAGATGATAATTCGAACGGATTCAAATAACCATCTTTATGTAACTTAGCCAGTCGTGTCGCATTGATATGACCAAGTCTACAATGCCACAAGAAGGATTCGTTCATTTCTGAACTTTTCCTCTTGTGTGTGTTTTGTATATTGAGGACTGTATTCTGATTTAGAATGAATATGCCATTATGTAACGAGCCTGATGCAATCAACTTTTGATCTAGGAATATGTTCATAACATTATCCTTTACTACAAAATTATATCCTTCTTTACTTAATAAAGAAACTGATATAATGTTGCACATCATGTTCGGTATATAATAGCACTCATTTAGAATCAGTGTATTACGACTTGGCAATACAAGGTGATATTCGCCAACTGCTTTGGCTGCAATACTTGCACCGTTCCCTACTTGAACGGAATGATCACCTTTTCCCTACTTGAACGGAATGATCACCTTTTCCCAGTTCTCTACCTTTACGTAGCCCATGTAACAATTTACATATGTGGGATCCTGATCCGGTATCTAATACCCAGGACGTAGGATGAACTGAAAAACAGTTCTCAATAACTAACACACCTGAAGAAGATTCATCAACATGCATGTTCTTTTGGGCGGCTTGAGAATCTAGATATTCTTCTATTCCCTGTTCAGTCTTATAACTCTTATAAGAAAGAACGGGTCCAACGTTCCCTTGCTCAGTATAATAAGCGGGTTCAGTCAATACATCCATATTATTATCTTGATTATGGCCTGACATGGTCGCTACCTGGAGAGAGAGAAGAAAACACTTTAGCGTATGCTCTTGCAAGATTAGATTGGTTATTATCTTATCTAATCAGGATGTCTCCCACTGTTTTTATCAAATCTACCTTCAAACTCTAAAAGGTAAGATTAGCCGGGATTAATTACACCCTATAATTTCATCAATCTTTCAGCCAGATCAGTGTCGGTACTTTGAGGGAGGTTCCCCGTGCTTTCGCACGGACCTAATTAAAGTAAACCTCGTTTTCCCAGAGGCGTAACCCCGTTAACACTTTTCTAGACACCTACTTGATCGACTAATTGTCCTGTGTAAAACTCTCCCAGGAGTAACTCTTACTCGCAGTGGGTATCGGGATCCAACTATCTCATAGAAGGTATCCAATCTCATTGCAAATTTCAACACTTGAAATTCCCGATAATATTTTGCCCCTAGTGTGCCATGACCTTGACAGAGGTCAACAAACCATAGTGCACTAGTCAAGTTCAACCCGTCATTTCTTGATTGAATCAAACCCACTCGTACGACCCTTGACAGAGGTCAACAAGGTCGTACGACTACCCTAAGACAATCACATCACATGCTTTACAGATAATTACTAGTTAGCTACCGCACACTACGCCTTGACAGAGGTCAACAAACGCAGCACGAATACTAAACAGTCTTTATCTGAAATGACGGAGGGCTACAACAGGTTTTTCTGAAAACCTATTGCGTAATGAACATGATATCGTCGTAGAATCAAGTGTTTTTGAAAAGGAGTGTTTTTTAGGCTTTTCTTAGTTTCGCTAAAGGGGTCACTCCCGGTGAAGGGATCGTCGGCCCTTTCCTCATCGAATAAGGTGCAGGATATATCATATATACCGCTGTGCAAAGCAAAACACTAAAAGCATTCAAAAGACAAACCGCGTTTTATAGCATCTGCCAGTTTCTCTAAAGAGGTCACTCCCGGTGAAGGGATCTCGGCTCTTTCCCCATCGAATAAGGTGCAGGATATATCATATATATCACTGTGCAAAGCAAAACTATAGCTACCCTTTTTATAAAGTTTTGATTCTACAACATCTTTAGGTTTCTTTTCTTTTTATTAATCTCATTAATAAGATCCCATCAGCTTATGCTTCCTAAGCATCACAGATAAATACGACGTACACTTATGCCATCCGCATTCGCCTCGATGTCCCCTCGTGCACCGTTAGGTTAGGTAACTAACGACAGAGCAGGGCAGAGCTAGTGCGG
Source organism: Agapanthus africanus (assembly GCA_030015575.1). NCBI lineage: Eukaryota > Viridiplantae > Streptophyta > Magnoliopsida > Asparagales > Amaryllidaceae > Agapanthus > Agapanthus africanus. The sequence continues at coordinate 275,811,777 of JASDDO010000012.1, forward strand.
GTGTAAAACATAAGTAACATCTATATAATATATCATATATACTATATACTGTATCCATCATAACATATCAAATGATCACATCACAGATATCGCAGCAGAAACATAGATATAATGTGGGATATACTAGGATGTCCGTATTTATTATTTAGCCAACAATAGAAAATACGGATTCCACAGTCGCGATGAATAGCCAAGCCCACACCCTGGACCCCTACGAGAGCGGCAAGCGACCCTACCAATTCTGGAGTTTAGGAGACCCGGTCTCGACTCCTCGAGATGGCCTCCCACTGAACCCCATAACCCAGTCACCTGTGCTCCCCTCCTTGGGTCCATCCTAATGCGGAAAAGTAAATAATATACAACACTGGTGGCATCAACCTCAACCTGGAAGTGCCCCAAATAAAAGAATATTACATTACATTTGAATTTACATGAATGAAAATATAAAACTCTCATCTCACATAAAACCCCCGGCTATTCAATCGCGACAATCCTGCACATCATATCTCAGCAACACATAATATCACATATCATCAACGTAAGTAAGTATGCATACACCGATCGTCGCCGATGTATAGAAACGAAGACCGGCAATACAACTACATACTACACTTACGGTCACAGAAAAGAAAGTGTAAAACTACAATATTTGGAATCCACAATCACTTTAGACATCGTAAATCCGAAATATCACATACTTCGCATTTCATGCCTAACTCTATGAATTCCACATATTGTCTCACATTCCAGATAAATAGACAGTATTAAACTTTTCGAACAGATAATCAAATACCCAAAATTTCCCAAAGTGCTCAACACTTGAGCGGAGTTCAAATAATCCCAGAATATGTCATAGTACCAGTGATCCAGCCGTAGAAGGGTCAAGCCAACGCCTCACATGTGGCACGCCGTACTGCCCCAAACCCGAAGGTTCAAAAGGCAGTTCAAGACGGTCACATAATCGAGTTAAGGTTTGTTGTCTTCTAGAGGGTCCACCGCTTAACTTGTACAATTTTTCCGAAAGATTTAAACCCAATAAAAATTCAACACTTGAAAGTTTGCCGTTCCGGGATAAAGTGGGTTAATGATATCCGTTCAAATAGTTTAACAGTTTCTAAATATCCGGAAATAATAACGAATTTAAATATTCCGATCGAATCTACGATTACAAAGCAAACCCCAGAATACTCAACACTTGAGTCAGAATAAAAATACCCATAAAATATATACCAGAGACATATGAATTACTGTGCAAAAATGAGGCCCAGATCTCTTTATACTGCCGCGGTTCCGCGGCCCAAGAGAGGTACAGCCGCGGTTCCGCGGCGGATTTTACGGATCAGTGGATTATTTTTTCACTGAAATTCTTATTTTTCATTGCTGTATTTTTCAGGTATTTTTAATTCAGAAAAATCCCAGATTTTGAAAAATTTCCAGAGAGGGGGTTAAATTTGTCGGTTCGGGTTCGATCGGAGTTTTGACTTCGTAAACACGTCGCCTAATGCTCTAGCTAGGCTCTGATACCACTGTAGGGTTCCTAGGCACACTAGTGAAGGTTCATAGAGCATCAAACATGCCCGAATAAAATTCTACATGTGCCGAACAACCCAAAGACGGGATCTTTGCTAGATTATTAGGGTTTAGCATGCAAGATAACATCTTTTTATCTAAGTGTGAGGGATTACAACCTTTGTAGTCCGCTCCTTCACTTCACAAGCTCCGAGTAGAAGTCCCTTCGCCGCGATCCATGATCTCCCGGACTCAAGAGAGGCTCCACGACTCGAACGATCCATGCTAGCTTGAAGTGTTCCGAATCTCCGACGATCTACGTCGAAGTTGCAAAAACCCAAGCTTTCTCACTCTAAAGAGATGAACACCCTAATCTCATGGGCTAGATGAGATGAGGATGATGGAGTAGTATTTATGCTTTCTTTTTATTCACTTTCTCACTTGAAATCATCACACAAGAATTAACTAGTAAGCTTTTTCTTTTAGAACTCAAGAGAGAAGAAGATGATAATGGAAAAGATAATCCTTTTGTGATGAATAGAAAAGAAATCTATATGATTGATATATCAACCATGGTCAAGGATGATAGGCTAAGAGTTTGTAGAGAATAAACTAGGGTTAGGGTTTGGTTAGGTTAGAAATGAGTCATGGAAAAATATCAACCATAATATCTTAACCAAGACAAAAGCAAAGCTTCTAGAATGAACAAGAAGAAGCTAACCCTAATCAAACCCTAATCCCATTTAATCATCCTTAAACATGTTTAATAATAAATCATATCATGTCACAGTAATATATATCACATATTTATTATATATTTGCAACAAAAGAAAATAATACAATTAACATATATCGCATATATATCAATGTATCATCTAGTGAGAAAATGAAATAATAAAGCGAGCCAATATTAGATAATGAAATACAATATATTATATATATTATTATACATTAAATCATCGAATCAACACTTGATCTAACGACCGGCTATATCGAATATAACCAGCTAATATATCATGTACCGATTCGTCGAATCAACACTTGATCCGATGTCCCGATTCATATCAAAATATCTCGAGAATATAATACGGTATCTCATATCGCATTATCCTCGGTCCTGCACATATCACATATGTGCCTCTACTCCGTTACGCCTGAGCCAAGAAACCTCTGTGTAGGACTCTAAAGAATCGTCAATACGCCGATAGCAGGTGATGATCATATCAAACACCCACAAGCTGCAAGCGGTCAGCTAAACGTAACAGCCACCCAGGTATTGAGCGATTAGAAGATCAACAAGCTAGCCTGTGCGTTCTCCTGTGAATCCAATCAGTAACACTCCCGTACAGTCCGGTCTGTTCGTCTGATATGTCGCATATCAAGTCTAGGGGTGGTATACGTCAGACCCCAGTAACCGATAAGTGGTGTCGATGTGAGGCTCATAACAGGTCGAGAAACTACTAGTAACACTTACTAGTATATCTCTATATCAGCCCTGGCCAGGGACTTCTGTTATAGCCAATCGAACACAGCACAACATCAACTCCCTATACCGGGAGAGACGAATCCCCTCCTATCGCTCATTGCCTCCATGTGATTCGGGACTGTATCCAAAAGCCACCGTTTTGCACGCCCTCGTGGACGTGGTAAGGTGGAAATCAAAGCACAGTGGGAATCACACAAGACTCTATGACAATCTCGGGTCTTCAGACTACCCTGTACCAGTGTCACCGGAGAACTGCCATCTGATGTGTGGTATATCACCAACTGGGAGTTCTCGGCGAGTCCGTCCAGTGTACCCAGTCTCCACTGAGCACCCGTACATCATCCTTGATGTCAAACACCGATGGATATGGGATCATCAATCGCCCATTATATGGGTCAAGATGCGTATACGCTAGTCTACTCTGGTGTATCGATGCCCTGTCTCGATATACCCTCGACTAGGAACATTTATAGGATGTACTCATCGACTACCGTGGCCCCACTAGTATGATCTCATCATAATCCCAGTAGTCGAGTACAGATCCTAAGGGCTTTATCAACATGTGAGAGAAAGACAGTAAACCAATACAAGTCAACATGTTAAGATAAAGTGAAACCAAATAGCATACTATCATGACGAGCAAGAAAGTCCTCTCTGTATATATCTAAGCATCCATCATAATATACATCAAATGTACGACAATGGCCTCTAGGGCATATACATAACTAACAATATCTCTAATACATATTGATGAAGCCCTTAGGATTTTTGCTTGACTGCCGGCGTTGTGATGGCGATCACAATGGTGGGGGCTGGGTAGTCTATAAGCACATCCTTATACAGGTCCCTAGTCATAGGATTATCGAGACATGACATCGATACTCCAGAGTAGACTGGTGCATACGCTTCTCGTCCCAGTAGGGGAGATGGTCTATCCCACAGCCATCAGTACGTCGTACTGGAGATAGTATGCAGGTGCTCATTAGGTTACGAGTATATTGAACAGGACTCGTCGGGAACTGTTGGTTGGTATTATACCTATCGTCAGTTAACAGTTCCCATGTGACATGAGTACAGCTTAGTCTGTTGACTTGACACTGTCACTTCGCCTCGAGTGTGTTCCCACTGTTCTTAGATTACTATCCTACCACGGCTCTATTGAGTCGTGCAAATAGGTAGTAGTTGGGTGCAGTCCCGAAGCACTTGGAGGCAGTGGCGGTTAGACAGGATTCGTCTCTCCCGGTATTGGGAGTTGATATCGCGCTGTGTCTAGGAGACCATTACACAAAGTCCCTGGCCAGGGCAAGCGAGATTTACTGGTAGTGTTTCCAGTAGTTTCTCAGGGTGTTCTGGGCTACACTCTGACACGAATTGTACCGCTATTAGGGGAATGACGTTTACCTCCCCCCTAGGCCCGACATGCGATACTCTTAGACGAACAGACCGGACTGTATGGAGATTGTCACATTCAGGCTCAGTAGGAGTTCGGATGGGTTCACCTCATCGGTCTTCTTATCGGCAACTACCTGGGGACCATTACGTACAGCTAGTACCGCTTGTGGCCTGTGGTTAAACCCACTTCCAGCGTAGTGTCGAGTCTTTAGAGTCCCACACAGAGGGTTGTTCACCTTTGGGCGAAACGAGATATAGGTCGTATGGTTTTACGACAGGGTTCGTTCACATATGCGTACTTGTGCGTGTTCGGTGTTCGGGCAGTTGATACTAGTGCGCTTTGGTTTAAGCCAGATCCTAGTATTTGGTTTTGGTTCGGTTCGGTCTCATTGTATTCGTGTTCTTCGGAAAACGGATGCGGGTGTGTATACACAGTTGATAGAGGCAGAGGAACCTCATTACGGTTTTGACCATTGACTTGATTAAAACATAATGAGATGAAGGAAATTGATTAATGAGTTTTAATTAGAGATAATTGTATCATGGTTAATTGGTTTGACCATTTGACTAAGTTGACCCATGTTGACTTAGATATTTTTGTGAGCATCCTTAGCATTAATTGTGACATGATAATGGTCAAATCAACATCAACCATGACAATTTATCCTAATTAAAATTATCATTATTCTTTTTGTTGATATGAGAGCTATCTCCTCATTTTATCATGACACATTCTCTCTCTTGAAAGCTCTCTCCTCTTCCTCTCTCAAAGCTCCCTTGTTTCATGAGTTGAAAACCATGAGCTTTGTGAGATCAAATCACAAAAACCACCTCTCTACTCACTCTAGGGTTCTTAGTCTAGCAAGAAAAGCACTCTGGGTACTTCATTGTTGAGGTAGGAGCTCAAGGTAGAGGCCTTCGGGTGGATCTTTCTTTGGCAAAGAGAAGACGAAGAGGAGGAGCCGTCTACACCACTCAAAGAAGCTCACAAGAAAAGGAAGCAACACAAGAAGAGAAGGAGTTCAACACAAAGGTATAATCATCTAACCTAGTAGTTAAAACTTTAAGTTACTTTGTTAGTTTTTGTTTAGGAAAGATCCTTCATGGTTTGTCTATGTTTCCTTGTGAGAAAAATTTGACTTTTACTCTTTCCGCCTCCCCGAAAGTACCGGGGTGGGTAACATAGACCTTTCAGTGGTATCAGAGCCTAACTAAACAACAACTAACATGTTAGCAAAGTCGTTAGAAGTTCGATCACGGAAAAAACCCCGAAAACACACCAAAACTTGTATTTTCTGTCGATTTTTAAAACAGGCCTAAAAATATTTTCAGTGACATGAAAAATACAAGCAGGCTTTTTGGAGAAAACTGTAGAATTTTGGGCGCCTGAATCGCTCATAAGACCGTGGATCCGCGGCCGATCCAAACTATCCGCCGCGGATCCGAGGCCGAGTCAACTCGGCCGCGCACCAAAATTCTTCTGGGGTTCTCTGTGTTGGTTTTGTGTATTCTGGGAAGTTTTGTTTCTGCCAAGATTTGTCAGAGTACTAGATTTTACTTGGGGTAGATTCAAATACAGTTTTTGATCGAAGTTCTATAAACTTTAGGTAATTGGATTATATCTGTAATGTGATATATGTACTGAACGTCAACTAATCGCTATACGTCGATTAGTGGGGATTGTACATATCTGTGATCTGTGATATTGGATTATGTATATGAACTTGTTGGATCGTCGTGGATGAATAGACGGGGATGTGAGATGAGTGTTTATTTATCTTTCATTTGTTGTAAATTGTAAATTGATGTAATATTATTTTATGGTCGCACATCCGGGTTGAGGTTGTAGCCACCATTGTATATTATTTCTTTTACTTTTTTTGCTCCTAGGTTAGACCTAAGGTGGGGTGCACAAATTACCGGGTACTTTGAAGTGCCGAGTGGCCTACTCACGTTGTTGAGGGAGGTTGCATCACTTCGGGTATTTGGCGGGTAGTTTACCGCACCCGTAGGGGTCTAGGGTGGGGTTTGGCTATTCATCGCGACCGTGTAATCCGTCTTTCGTTGCAGGCTCGAACGAAACGCGGATTCCTAGCATATCCAATGTGTTCATCTGAGATCTGGAATGGCTATCATTTCTTCTGACGAATGTATATATGTATATATGATATCTAGTACACGTTGCTTATGTTTTGCATCCGCGCTAGTCCAGCCCCCGCTCTGTCGTTAGTTAAGTAACCTAACGGGTGATGACGGGGCCCCGTGGCGAATGCGGATGGCATAAGCGTACATTATATTTTCGTTGTTTTCTGCAATGGTAGGATTAATTGATGAGACACATTATATTAATGCAAAGAAAAACAAACCTAAAAGATGTTATTAGAACAATTTTCAAAAAGCTGTTTTTACAAGGACGTTCTCTTTTGTTTTGCACAGAGGTATTCGGTTATGAATATCCAGCACCTCATTCGACGAGGCAAGGGCCGAGATCCCTTCATCGGGAGTGACCCCTTGGATAGAGGTTTGCGTCAGGGTAATAACTTCACTATAGTCGATTAATTTTGTTTTGCATTGTGGTATTCAGTTTGGAATATCCTGCACCTCATTCGACGAGGAAAGAGCCGAGATCCCTTCACAGGGAGTGACCTCTTTAGCAAAATTCTTCGCCACTATATATTTTAAAAGGCAATCAGGTTCCTTCAACGATATTAAGTTCATTACGTTAACGGGTTTTTCGCCAAAAACCCCAGTCGTAGCCCTCCGTCATTTCCTACAAGTACTACTTAGTATTCGAGCTACGTATTTTGGCATTGTCAAGGCGTAGTGATCGGTAGCTGAGTATTGCTTGTTTGCAGCTTTATTTTCAGATTATTTAGGATAGTCGCTTAGCTATGTTGGCATTGTCAAGGGATATTCGGGTGGGTCTAAGTTAATCATGATAATGACGGGCCGAACTTGACTAGCGGTTTATGATATGTTGGTATTGTCAATGTCATAAACCGTTAGGGGCAAAAAACCACATCGGGAGTTTCAAACATACATGAAACTTGCAGATTTAGCATACCTTCTGGAGTGTAGTGACTAGAGTGGATTCCATCTAGGTCATTACACAATGATAGTTGGATCCCGATCCCACTGATGAGTTGGATTAGTCTCGGGAGATTATTTCACTTAACAGTCAATGCTATAAACCAAGTAGGTGTCTAGAATGGTGTTAGCGGGGCTACGCCTCTAGGGAAAAGAGGTTATGTAATTAAGAAACTTCGCGAAAGCGTTGGAAAACCTCCCTCTAAGTACCAACACTAGCCTGGCTGAAAGGTTAAGCAAGTATTGTGACGTGTGATTAAATCCTGACTAGTTCTTCATTTTGGGTTTGAAGAAGAATTTGAGGAAACAGTGGGAGCCATCCTGGTTAGATAAATTAATAACCAATCTAATCTTGCAAGAGCGCACGCTGAGTGTTTCTTTTCTCTCTCTCCACGTAGCAACCATTTCACGCCCTAATCAAGATAATAATATGTATCGCTTGACCGATCCGAATTCTTATTCGGGGCTGGGGAATGTCGGTTCAGCTCTAACTTACGACAACAGTCATAAGGATGAGCAAGGGAAAGAGGATTGTATGGATTCCAAGGAAACCCAGTTGAAGAAGAAGCATACTATTGCATCTACTTCAGGTGTTCTTGTAATTGAGAACTGCTTTTCGGTCAGTCCTACCTCCTGGGTACTAGATACCGGATCAGGATATCATATCTGTAATTTATTGCAGGGACTGAGAAAAAGTAGGAAAGTTACACATGGTGATATGTCCCTCAGGGTAGGGAACGGAGTACAAGTTAATGCTGCAGCCGTCGGTGAATATCACCTAGTGTTGCCAAATGGCAATACTATGATTTTGAACAATTGCTACTATGTACCTTCCATGGTTTGCAACATCATATCATTTTCTTTACTTGATAAAGATGGATATAACTTTGTTCTTGATAGAAATATCATGAACATTTACCTTGATAAGGTACTGGTTGCAGAAGGTACACTGTGTAATAGTATCTATGTTCTAAATAAGGATACAGTTCTCAATGTACAAAACACACGCAAGAGGAAGAGTTCAGATACGAACGAATCCTACTTGTGGCATTGTAGACTTGGTCATATCAGAGAGAAAAGACTAAGTAAGTTGCATAAAGATGGACTCTTGAATACGTTCAAATTTTCATCTTATGAAACTTGTCAGTCTTGTCTCAAAGGAAAGATGACCAAATCTCCGTTCACTGGACATGGAGAAAGGGCAGCAGAGCTCTTAGGACTCATACACAGTGATTTGTGTGGTCCAATGTCTATACATGCAAGGGGAGGGTTCTCGTACTTCACCACATTCACTGACGATCTCTCTAGGTTCGGATATATGTATCTCATGAAACACAAATCTGAAACTTTTGAGAAATTCAAAGAATTCAGAAACGAAGTAGAGAACCAGACTGGCAAAAGTATCAAGATCCTCCGGTCTGATAGAGGAGGGGAGTACTTAAGCACGGAATTCCAAGATTACTTAAAAGAGAATGGAATTCTCTCTCAGCTTACTCCTCCGTACACACCACAGCACAACGGCGTATCGGAGCGGAGGAACCGTACCCTATTGGACAAGGTTCGCTCCATGATTAGTAATGCTGAGTTACCTCTTTCATTCTGGGGACTTGCGCTAAAAACATCAGCGTACTTGCTGAATCAAGTTCCGTCTAAATCTTTGCCTAAGACTCCATATGAAATATGGAGTGGTAAAACACCATATCTTGAACGTATTAAGATATAGGGTTGTCCAGCCTATGTAAAGGTACAAAATCCGGACAAGCTTAAGGCGCGATCAGTTTTGTGCAAGTTTATGGATTATCCTAGAAATTCTCTGGGATATCTGTTCTACCATACTGAGGAACAGAAGGTGTTCGTTGCTCGTCGCGCCACCTTTTTAGAGTGGCAATTTCTTGCAAAAGAAATAAATGGGAGCACGGTAGGACTGGATGAAATATCAGATCCACAAACTCAAACTGAGGATTTAGTAGAACCAGAAAATTCAATAGTCCCAGACGAACCTCAGCCACTCCGCAGATCTGGTAGGATTTCTCATCCGCCCGAGAGATACTACGGTTTTCTCATAGATGGGGATCGAGAGAATTGCATCTTGAAAGAAGATGACCCTACCAGTTTCAGTCAGGCCATTATCAGTAGGGACTCTGATAAATGGCTGGATGCTATGCGATCCGAAATGGAGTCCATGTACACCAATAAAGTGTGGACCTTGGATATTGCTCCACCTGGGGTAAAACCCGTTGGATGCAAATGGATCTATAAAAGAAAACTTGGTGTAGATGGGCAGGTGGAAACCTATAAGGCTAGACTCGTTGCAAAAGGTTTTCGTCAAAGACCTGGTGTGGACTATGACGAAACTTTTTCTCCAGTGGCTATGCTCAAATCCATCCGGATCCTACTTTCCATTGCTGCCTTCCATGACTATGAAATCTGGCTGATGGACGTAAAAACAGCTTTTCTAAACGACAATTTGGAAGAGTGCGTTTATATGGATCAGCCAGAAGGTTTTGTAGACAGTGGGAGCATGGGGAAGGTGTGCAAGTTGCTTAAATACATTTATGGATTAAATCAGGCATCACGGAGCTGGAACATCTGTTTTGATGAAGCAATCAAGGAATTTGATTTCATCAAGAACGAGGATGAGCCTTGTATTTATAAGAAGATTTCAGGATGAACTGTCGTATTCCTGGTCTCGTACGTGGACGACATTCTTTTGATAGGAAATGACATTCCTATGCTACAATCGGTCAAGCTATTCTTGTCACAATGGTTCTCCATGAAGGACCTAGGTGATGCCTCGTACATCCTGGGGATCAAGATCTACAGAGATAGATCCAAGAGATTACTGGGATTTTCGCAGTCCAGGTACATAGAGACCGTACTAAAGAGATTTAGTATGGAAGATTCCAAGTGTGGTAATATACCCGCATTGCACGGAATCACCCTCTCCAAGAAGATGTCTCCCAAAAGTGACAAGGAGAGGGTTCGCATGAGCACTATACCCTACGATTCGGCGGTGGGATCTATAATGTATGTGATGCTATGTACAAGACCAGATGTAGCTTACGCGCTAAGCGTGGTGAGCCGGTATCAGTTAGACCCAGGTGAGAACCACTGGACGACAGTGAAGAACATTCTCAAGTACCTGAGAAGGACTTCGGAGATGTTCCTGGTTTACGGTAATGGAGACCTCAGGGTCGAGTCCTTTACCAATTCAAGCTTCCAGAGTGACAAGGATGACAACAAGTCTGTCTCGGGTTTTGTGTTTACCCTCAATGGAGGGGCGGTGTGTTGGAGGAGTTCCAAACAGGATACCGTCGCAAACTCGACGATGGAGGCTGAATACATTGCTGCAAGCGATGCCGCAAAAGAGGCGGTCTGGATGAAGAAGTTCATTAGTGAACTTCAGGTAGTTCCGTCCATTGTTGCCCAATGCCTTTGTATTGCGATAACAATGGGGTTATAACTTTAGAGAAGGAACCAAGGTCCCATCAGAAGTCCAGACACATCATAAGACGTTATCACCTGATCAGGGAGATCATTGATCGCCAGGAGATCGAGGTACGGAGAGTGGACACAAAAGACAACACGGCGGATCCATTCACAAAGGCCCTCCCTCAAACATAGTTCGAGCGACTTTTGAGTTATTGGGTATGCGGTACGCCAGCAGCTGGCCATAGAGCAGACGTTGGGTATGCGGTACACCAATTACTCGCCTTTAGTGCAAGTGGGAGATTATTGGATATGTATGCCCTAGAGGCCATTATTGTATAGTACTAGTTTGTATAATACATTTTGGAAGCTTGGGATATATATACGGGTTTACGACAGTCTTGCTCAATATAGTAGTATGCTACTTTGTTTGTTTCTATCTTAATATGTGTATATGTTTCTTTTAATATATCGCTAATACATATTGATGAAGCCCTTAGGATTTTTGCTTGACTACCGGCGTTGTGATGGCGATTACACTGGTGGGGGCTGGGTAGTCTATAAGCACATCCTTATACAGGTCCCTAGTCGTAGGATTATCGAGACAGGGCATCGATACTCCAGAGTAGACTGGTGCATACGCTTCTCGTCCCAGCAGGGGAAATGGTCTGTCACACAGCCATCAGTACGTCGTACTGGAGATAGTATGCAGGTGCTCGTTAGGTTACGAGTACACTGGACAGGGCTCGTCGGGAACTGTTGGTTGGTATTATACCTATCGTCAGTTAACAGTTCCCAGGTGACATGAGTACAGCTTAGTCCGTTGACTTGACACTGTCACTTCGCCTCGAGTGTGTTCCCACTGTTCTTAGATTACAACCCTACCATGGCTCTATTGAGTCGTGCAAACAGGTAGTAGTTGGGTGCAGTCCCGAAGCACTTGGAGGCAGTGGCGGTTAGACAGTATTCGTCTCTTCCGATATTGGGAGTTGATATCGCGCTGTGTCTAGAAGAGCCATTACACAAAGTCCCTGGCCAGGGCAAGCGAGATTTACTGGTAGTGTTTCCAGTAGTTTCTCAGGGTGTTCTGGGCAACACTCTGACACGACTTGTACCGATATTAGGGGACTGACGTTTACCACCCCTTAGGCCTGACATGCGATACTCTTAGACGAATAGACCGGACTTTACGGAGATTGTCACATTCAGGCTCAGTAGGAGTTCGGATGGGTTCACCTCATCGGTCTTCTTATCGGCATCTACCTGGGGACCGTTACGTAAAGCTAGTACCGCTTGCGGCCTGTGGTTAAACCCACTGCCAGCGTAGTGTTGAGTCTTTAGAGTCCCACACAGAGGGTTGTTTACCTTTTGGCGAAACGAGATAGGGTCGTATGGTTTTTCGACAGGGTTCGTTCACATATGCGTACTTGTGCATGTTCGGTGTTCGGGCAGTTGATACCAGTGGGCTTTGGTTTAAGCCAGATCCTAGTATTTGGTTTTGGGTTGGTTCGGTCTCAGTGTATTCGTGTTCTTCGGAACACGGATGCGGGTGTGTATACACAGTTGATAGAGGCAGAGGAACCTCATTACGATTTTGACCATTGACTTGATTAAAACCATAATGAGATGGAGGAAATTGATTAATGAGTTTTAATTAGAGATAATTGTATCATGGTTAATTGGTTTGACCATCTGACTAAGTTGACCCATGTTGACTTAGATATTTTTGTGAGCATCCTTAGCATTAATTGTGACATGATAATGGTCAAATAAACATCAACCATGACAATTTATCCTAATTAAAATTATCGTTATTCTTTTTGTTGATATGAGAGCTATCTCCTCATTTTATCATGACACATTCTCTCTCTTGAAAGATCTCTCCTCTTCCTTTCTCAAAGCTCTCTTGTTTCATGAGTTGAAAACCATGAGCTTTGTGAGATCAAACCACAAAAACCACCTCTCTACTCACGCTAGGGTTCTTAGTCTAGCAAGCCAAGCACTCTAGTTACTTCATTGTTGAGGTAGGAGCTCAAGGTAGAGGCCTTCGGGTGGATCTTTCTTTGGCAAAGAGAAGACGAAGAGGAGGAGCCGTCTACACTACTCAAAGAAGCTCACAAGAAAATGAAGCAACACAAGAAGAGAAGGAGTTCAAGACAAAGGTATAATCATCTAACCTAGTAGTTAAAACTCTAAGTTAGTTTGTTAGTTTTTGTTTAGCAAAGATCCTGTTAGTGTATATGCCCTAGAGGCCATTACTGTATCATACTAGTTTGTATATTACTTAATGGAAGCTTGGGATATTCACCTTGTATAAACAATCTTGCTCAATATAGTAGTATGCTACTTTGTTTGTTTCTACTTCAATGTGTACTTGTGTTTATTTTAGTATATCACTTATACGCATTAGTGGAGCCCTTAGGATCTTTGCTTGATTACCAGCGTTGTGATGGCAGTCACACTAGTGAGGGCTGGGTAATCTATAAGCACATCCTTATACAGGTCCCTAGTCGCAGGACTATCGAGACAGGGCATCGATACTCCGGAATAGACTAACGTATGCGCTTCTCATCCCAGTGTGGGAGATGGTCTGTCCCATAGCCATCAGTACGTCGTACTGGAGATAGTATACGGGTGCTCGTTGGGTTACGAGTACACTGGACATGACTCGTCGGGAACTGACAGGTTGGTATTATACCTATCGTCAGTTATCAGTTCCCAGGTGACATGAGTACAGCTTAGTCCGCTGACTTGACACTGGCACTTCGCCTCGAGTGTGTTCCCACTGCACTTTGATCACTACCCTACCACGGCTCAAAGGAGTCGTGCAAACAGGTGGTGGTTGGGTGCAGTCCCGAAGCACTTGGAGGCAGTGACGGTTAGACAGGATTCGTCTCTCCCGGTATTGGGGGTTGACATCGCGCTGTGTCTAGGAGAGCCATTACACGAGTAGTCCCTGGCCAGGGCAAGCGAGATATACTGGTGGGCTTCCAGTGTTATCTCAGGGTGTTTTGGGCTTCACTCCGACACGACTTGTACTGCTATTAGGGAACTGACGTTTTACCGCCCCCTAGGCCCGACATGCGATGTATCAGACGAACAGACCGGACTGTACGGAGACTGTCACATTCAGACTCAGTAGGAGTTCAGATGGGGTTTCACCTCGTCAGCCTTCTTGTCGGCATCTACCTGGGGACCGTTACGCACAGCTAGTGCCGCTTGCGGTCTGTGGTTAAACCCACTGCCAGCGTAGTGTCGAGTCTTTAGATTCCCACACAGAGGGTATTCGCCTATGGGCAAAACAGAGTAGAGGTCGCATGGTTTTGCGACAGGGTTCGTTCTCATTCGCGCACTTGTGCACGTTTGGAGTCCGGACGGATTTTACTGGCTGGCTCTGGTTTGAGTCAGATACTGGTATATGTTTTGGGGTTGCTTTTATCTCTCAGTATTCATGTTCCTCGGAACAAGAATGCAGGTGTGTATGCATAGTTGTTTGAGGAGGAGGAAGAGGATTTTCATTAGGGTTTCGGAACGGGTGCGTATGCACAGTTGACAGTCGTCTTTTTCCAAACCCTAATGGATTTATGTTATATCAATAAATTATATTAATAAAATGAAATTATGTCATGGTTGGATTTTGTTGACTAGTTGACCATGGTTGACTTGTTGACCATGGTTGAAGTTTTGACCATCATCATTACAAAAGAAAGATGCTCTTTGATTCTAGCATTTTCATTTAATGTTTGAAATGATAATGGTCATTCATAAACCTTCCATCAACTATTTCATTTTCATTATTATTATTAATTTGATAATTCTTTTTCTTTTGGTATTATGGTTGCAAGAAAGAAAAAGATAGCTCATTCTATCATTTAGCTTCTCTCTCCTCACTTCATCTTCTTCTTCCTCTAACAAAAGGAGAATCCTTCTCATGTGTTGAGAATCCCTCTCCTTGAAAGAAAAGCACCCCTTAGACACTCTCTACTCACTCTAGGATCAAAGGTTTAGCAAGCCGAAGATTCTAGTTCTCTCCAAGTTCGAGAAAGAGCCCGAAGGTTGAACTCCCAGGTGGATCCATCTTTGACGGAAGAAGGCAACGAGGAAAATACCCTCAACCTCTACAAAAGTTTGAAGACGAAGGAGTTCAAGTTAGGTATAACCATCTTTCCGAGTAGCTAACTCTCTTTAGTTTGTTTGATAGTTTAGTTTAGAAAAGATCCCGACTTTGTTAGTCCATGTTGCCCCATGCGCTAAAAATTTGATTTTTATACTGTTTCCGCCTCCCCGTAAGAACCGGGGGTCGCAACGTGGACTTACAGTGGTATTAGAGCCTAACTAAACTTAAACTAGCTTGGTAGTGAAGTGTAACGAAGTTCGGAACCGAAAAATCCAAAAACCAAAGTTTTCAAAAACCCTAGTTTCTGTTAAAATTTTTTCTGGTCAAAACAAAATTTGTTATATACCAAAAATTATCTCAGGGTTTTTTAAAGATAACCACCAAAAACGAGCCAGAGATCTGACCAAACGACCGCGTTTCCACGGCCATAGAAAGCTATGGCGCCGCGGATCCGCGGCCGTCTTGTCTCCTCTCTGCCTCGATTTTGGTGCAGTGTATCTCTGTGTTGGTTTTAGGATTTTTAAGATATATTATATGTGCCCAGATTTTCCAGAATAGATATTTGTTTTTGGGGGCCTATAATTCCGTATTTTTTCCGAACTTCACTACACTTTGACTATGATGGTTATATCTGTGATGTTTGTATGTATTGAACGTCGGCTAGTCGCTATAAGTCGATTAGTCGGGGTTATACATCTCTGTGATCTGTGTTTGATATTGGAATTTGTATATGAATGTGTTGGACTGTCGCGGGTGAATAGCCGGGGTGGATATGAGATGAGCTTTTGTTTTTCTTTCATTCATTTGTAACATGTAAATTAATGTAATATTATTATTTGTTTGGCCGCACAACCGGGTCGGGGTTGTAGCCGTCATTGTATAATTCTTTTTACTGTTTTTGCTCCTAGGATAGACCCATGGAGGGGTGCACAAACTACCGGGTACTTGGCGGGTAGTTTGCCGCACCCGTAGGGGTCTTGGGTGGGGTATTGGCTATTCACCGCGACCGTGTAATCCGCTTTTCGTTGCAGGCTCGAACGGATTGCGGATTCCTAGTATATCCAATGTATTCATCTGTGATCTGTAATGTCTATCATTGCTATATTTATAACTATTTAGGCGTTGCTTATGTTTTACAGCCGCGCTAGCCCAGCCCCCGCTCTGTCGTTAGTTAAGTAACCTAACGGGTGATGACGGGGCCCCGTGGCGAATGCGAATGGCATAAGCGTACGTCATATTTTGGTTGTTTTCTGCAATGGTAGGATTTAAATGATGGGACACATTAAAAGAACTAATGCAAGAATATCACGCATTAAAAGAACTAATACAAGATAATAAACCAAGTTAAAAATCGTTGGAACACTTTCGAAAAACCACTCGGTTCTTTTCAAAACTAACTTTTAAATGCGGAGCTTGAGCCACTCCTTTTAAAAGCTATCTCATTCCATCGATTATATCAAGTTCACTACGTTCACGGTTTCGCCAAAACCATTCGTAGCCCTCCGTCGTTTCGTATGAATATTCAATAGTATTCAAGCTATGTTTGTTGACCTTCGTCAAGGCATAGAGATTGGTAGCTGTTGGGTATTCATATGTAGCATAGATAGATGCGTTGGTTTGGGACAGTCGTATTGCCTTGTTGACCTTCGTCAAGGGTATATACGGATGGGTTCAAATTAACCTGGAAAATGACGGGCAGAACTTGACACGTGACTTATGATTTGTTGACCTTCGTCAAGGTCATAAGAGCATGGGGCAAAAAAAATCCACATCGGGAGTTTCATAAGTACTGAAACTTGCTAGATTTGCATACCATTTGGAGTGTGGTGATTCTGGTAGGATTCCTTCAGTTTCGTCACGCGATGATATTTGGATCCCGATCCTACTGTGAGTATATGCTACTCCTCGGGAAATTTCTCACTAAACGATCAATGCTATAAACCTAGTACGTGCCTAGAAAGGTGTTAGCGGGGCTACGCCCCCAGGGAAAAGAGGTTATTTAATTAAGGAACTTCGCGAAAGCGTTGGAAAACCTCCCTCGAAGTACCGACACTGGCCTGGCTGAACGGTTAAGCAAGTATTGTGCGGTGGGATTGATCCCGACTAGTTCTTCCTTTATGGTTTGAGGAGGGATTCGAGAGACAGTGGGAGCCATCCTGTTTAGAAAAACTAAAAACCATTCTAAACTTGCAAGAGCATCGTGCTAAAGTGTTTTTTCTCTCCCTCCTAATTGCAGCGGCCAATCGACATGACTGGACTTAAGTTACTTCTAGATAAAAACATACTGACAGGGCCAAACTACAAAGATTGGCTCAGGAATGTCAAAATGGCAATCACTTACGACAAGCTGGGGTATCTTCTTACCACCAAAGCTCCCCCCGTCCCAGGTCCCACCTCCAGCGTCGCGGATAAGGAAATCCGTAAGACTAGGGAGATTGATTGCGTGAAGGCCAGATGACTCGTGCTTGCCTCTATGGACAACGAACATCAGAGGAGGCACGAGAATATGGATTTGGAATCCATATTTCTTCATACAAAAGAACTGTATGGAGAGCAGTATCGTATCCCAAGATACGAAGTGTCGAAGAAGTTATTTTCGGCAAAGTTGGCCGTCGGATCATCGGTAGCGGACCACGTGCTTAAGACGATTGGCTACATTGAGGAGCTCGCGGAACTTGGGACCACGTTGGAAAGTGAACTCTATACGGATTTAATTCTCCAGTCCCTTCCACCCACTTACGCCCAGTTTATACTGAACTTCAACTTACAAGAGAAAGAAGTTGAACTTTCAGAACTCCTCAACATGCTGAGGAGCGCAGAGGGCACCCTACAGAAAGTTAGGGAAACACCCGCTTTGTTTGTAGGAGGATCTTCTTCCTCTAGGTCCAAGGCGAAAGCCAAGGGAAAGAGGAAGAAAGCCCCCGCCAAACCAAGGGGCGGTGTTAGTAAAGTGGGTACGAAGGGAAAAGAAAAGGCAACAATGATAGCGGGGAAGCTTTTGGGCAAAGAAGAATGCTTCTATTGTCATAAAAGTGGACACTGGAAGAAAGATTGCAGGGCTTGGAAAGCCAGGACACAGGAACTGAAGCAGGTTGCGGCTTTAGCTTCAGGTGTGTATGTTATTGAAAACTGTCTTTCGATAAACTCTACTTCCTGGGTATTGGATACCGGATCAGGATCTCATATCTGTAATTCTTTGCAGGCGTTGAGAAACCGTAGGTTTTTGAAGGCAGGTGACATGACCCTCAGAGTTGCGAACGGAGCTAGCATGGATGCTAAAGCCGTGGGGGACTATCACCTGGGAATGTCAGATGGGCATGTTTTGGTTTTGCGTAATTGCTTTTTTTGTACCCAACGCAACTTGTAATATCATTTATGTATCTTTGGTTTCTAAAGAAGGTTATGAATTTGCGTTTGTAAGTAATGTTGTAAACATTCACCTTAATCAAGTTCTGATTGGGTCAGGTACACTGAGCAATGGTATATACGTGTTAAACCAACCACAGATTTTCAATGTCCAGAATACACACAAAAGAAAGTCTCCAGATATCAATCAGGCTTTCTTATGGCATTGTAGACTGGGTCACATCAATGAAACACGGTTGACTAAGTTACATAAAGAAGGATACTTGGATCCGTTCGAGTATCAGTCTTATGCCACTTGTGAATCTTGTCTCATGGGAAAGATGAAAAAGACTCCGTTCATTGGACACGGAGTTAGAGCGAGCGAGCTCTTGGGACTCATACACAGTGACGTGTGTGGTCCAATGTCTACACATGCGCGAAGTGGTTATTCATACTTCATTACTTTCACAGACGATTTCTCTAGGTATGGACATGTCTTCTTAATGAAGCACAAATCCGAGGCCTTTGAGAAATTTCGGGATTACAAGAATGAAGTTGAAAACCAAACAGGCAAAAGTATTAAGATTCTAAGATCGGATCGAGGTGGTGAATACTTGAGTGCCGAGTTCCTGGACTATTTAAAGGAGAATGGAATTCTCTCTCAGCGTACTCCTCCATACACTCCGCAAAATAACGGTGTATCGGAAAGGAGGAATCGAACCCTATTGGATATGGTTCGTTCCATGATGAGTAAGGCTGAGTTACCGCGATCTTTCTGGGGCTATGCACTAGAAGCAGCTGTATATCTCTTGAACAAGGCTCCCACCAAGACTGTGCCTACCACTCCATATCAGATGTGGAGTGGGAAGAAACCCTGTCTTAAGTACCTTAAGATATGGGGATGTCCAGCTTTTGTAATAAAGCAGCATGCGGACAAGCTCGAGGCACGCTCAGTACAGTGTAAGTTTGTGGGATACCCAAAGAACTCCAGGGGGTATCTGTTCTATTCCGCTGAGGAACAAAAGGTTTTTGTTTCTCAATATGCCCGCTTCTTGGAAACTGAGTTTTTGGAAACTCAGATTAGTGGGAACGCAATAGAACTGGAAGAAATTCCAGTACCACAATCTATTACTGAAAGCTTGGAAGAGCCAGTAAGTTCAAAAGAACAGGACATTCCTATGCCGCTCCGCAGGAGTAGTAGGCAGTCTCATCCGTCCGAGAGATACTACGGTTTTCTCATAGACGGGGATCGAGAGGATTGCATCATAGATTATGATGAGCCCACTAGCTTCCAGCAGGCCGTTCAGAGCGTTGACTCGGTAAAATGGCTGGATGCAATGCGGACCGAAATGGAGTCCATATACACCAACAAAGTATGGACGTTGGACATTGCTCCAGACGGGGTAAAACCCGTAGGATGCAAGTGGATCTTCAAAAGGAAGATTGGTGTAGATGGACAGGTTGAGACCTATAAAGCTAGACTTGTAACAAAGGGTTTCCGTCAAAGACCTGGCTTGGACTATGACGAAACCTTTTCTCCAGTGGCTATGCTGAAATCCATTCGGATCCTTCTTGCCATTGCTGCCTTCCACGATTATGAGATTTGGCAGATGGACGTAAAGACCGCTTTTCTGAATGGAAATTTAGAGGAGTGTGTCTATATGGATCAGCCAGAGGGTTTCATTCAGAGTGGGAGCAGCGGAAAAGTGTGCAAGTTGCTTAAGTCCATCTATGGACTAAAGCAGGCATCGCGGAGTTGGAACATCTGTTTTGATGAGACGGTCAAGGAATTTGGCTTTATCAAAAATCCAGATGAACCATGCATCTATAGTAGATTTGTAGCGAGAACTGTAGTATTCCTCGTTTTATACGTGGATGACATTCTCTTAATAGGAAATGACATTCCTATGCTACAATCTGTCAAGGGGTTCTTGTCGCACAGGTTCTCCATGAAAGACCTCGGTGATGCCTCATACATCCTGGGGATCCGGATCCATCATTATAGATCCAAGAGGATATTAGGACTTTCTCAGTCCAGGTACATCGACACCATAGTGAAAAGATTCAGTATGGAAGATTCCAAGCGCGGTAACCTACCGGCTTGTCACGGGATCACCCTCTCTAAAGAGATGTCTCCCAAGACTGATTTGGAGAGGGATCGCATGTCTATTATACCCTATGCTTCTGCGGCAGGCTCTATAATGTATGCGATGTTGTGTACCAGACCGGATGTAGCTTATGCACTGAGTGTGGTAAGCCGGTATCAGTCAAACCCTGGGGAGAAACACTGGATAGCGGTAAAGAACATTCTCAAGTACCTGAGAAGGACTAAGGAGATATTCTTGGTGTATGGCGGAAAAGACCTCCAGATCGAGGCCTTTGCTGACTCCAGCTTCCAGAGTGACAAGGATGATTCCAAGTCCATGTCGGGTTTCGTCTTTACCCTCAATGGAGGTGCGGTGTGTTGGAAGAGCTCCAAACAGGAAACCGTTGCAGACTCGACTATGGAAGCGGAATACATTGCTGCATCTGATGCCGCAAAAGAAGTTGTCTGGATGAGGAAGTTCTTGAAAGAACTTCAGGTAGTTCCGTCCATTGTTGACCCAATACCTCTGTATTGCGACAACAACGGGGCTATAGCTTTAGCGAAGGAACCCAGGTCCCATCAGAGATCCAGGCACATCTTGAGGCGGTATCACCTGATCAGGGAGATCGTGGATCGCAAGGAGATCGAGGTTCGGAGGGTTGCTTCAGAAGAAAACACTGCAGATCCATTCACCAAGGCCTTACCCCAGACTCAGTTCGAGCGGCTGATCGAGATGATAGGTCTTCGATACGCCAGTACATGGCCTTAGTGCAAGTGGGAGATTGTTAGTGTATATGCCCTAGAGGCCATTACTGTATCATACTAGTTTGTATATTACTTAATGGAAGCTTGGGATATTCACCTTGTATAAACAATCTTGCTCAATATAGTAGTATGCTACTTGGTTTGTTTCTACTTCAATGTGTACTTGTGTTTATTTTAGTATATCACTTATACGCATTAGTGGAGCCCTTAGGATCTTTGCTTGATTACCAGCGTTGTGATGGCAGTCACACTAGTGGGGGTTGGGTAATCTATAAGCACATCCTTATACAGGTCCCTAGTCGCAGGACTATCGAGACAGGGCATCGATACTCCGGAGTAGACTAGCGTATGCTCTTCTCATCCCAGTGTGGGAGATGGTCTGTCCCACAGCCATCAG
The DNA here is from genome assembly GCA_030015575.1 of Agapanthus africanus. Classification (NCBI taxonomy): domain Eukaryota; kingdom Viridiplantae; phylum Streptophyta; class Magnoliopsida; order Asparagales; family Amaryllidaceae; genus Agapanthus; species Agapanthus africanus. The sequence continues at coordinate 275,833,390 of JASDDO010000012.1, forward strand.
TACGTCGTACTGGAGATAGTATAGGGGTGCTCGTTGGGTTACGAGTACACTGGACAAGACTCGTCGTGAACTGACAGGTTGGTATTATACCTATCGTCAGTTATCAGTTCCCAGGTGACATGAGTACAGCTTAGTCCGCTGACTTGACACTGGCACTTCGCCTCGAGTGTGTTCCCACTGCACTTTGATCACTACCCTACCACGGCTCAAAGGAGTCGTGCAAACAGGTGGTGGTTGGGTGCAGTCTCGAAGCACTTAGAGGCAGTGACGGTTAGTCAGGATTCGTCTCTCCCGGTATTGGGGGTTGACATCGCGCTGTGTCTAGGAGAGCCATTACACGAGTAGTCCCTGGCCAGGGCAAGCGAGATATACTGGTGGGCTTCCAGTGTTATCTCAATGTGTTTTGGGCTTCACTCCGACACGACTTGTACCGCTATTAGGGGACTGACGTTTTACCGCCCCCTAGGCCCGACATGCGATGTATCAGACGAACAGACCGGACTGTACGGAGACTGTCACATTTAGACTCAGTAGGAGTTCAGATGGGGTTTCACCTCATCAGCCTTCTTGTCGGCATCTACCTGGGGACCGTTACGCACATCTAGTGCCGCTTGCGGTTTATGGTTAAACCAACTGCCAGCGTAGTGTCGAGTCTTTAGAGTCCCACATAGAGGGTATTCGCCTATGGGCAAAACAGAGTAGAGGTCGCTTGGTTTTGCGACAGGGTTCGTTCTCATTCGCGCACTTGTGCACGTTTGGAGTCCGGACGGATTTTACTGGCTGGCTCTGGTTTGAGTCAGATATTGGTATATGTTTTGGGGTTGCTTTTATCTCTCAGTATTCATGTTCCTTGGAACAAGAATGCAGGTGTGTATGCACAGTTGTTTGAGGAGGAGGAAGAGGATTTTCATTAGGGTTTCGGAACGGGTGCGTATGCACAGTTGACAGTCGTCTTTTTCCAAACCCTAATGGATTTATGTTATATCAATAAATAATATTAATAAAATGAAATTGTGTCATGGTTGGATTTTGTTGACTAGTTGACCATGGTTGACTTGTTGACCATGGTTGAAGTTTTGACCATCATCATTACAAAAGAAAGATGCTCTTTGATTCTAGCATTTTCATTTAATGTTTGAAATGATAATGGTCATTCATAAACCTTCCATCAACTATTTCATTTTCATTATTATTATTAATTTGATAATTCTTTTTCTTTTGGTATTATGGTTGCAAGAAATATAAAGATAGCTCATTCTATCATTTAGCTTCTCTCTCCTCACTTCATCTTCTTCTTCCTCTAGCAAAAGGAGAATCCTTCTCATGTGTTGAGAATCCCTCTCCTTGAAAGAAAAGCACCCCTTAGACACTCTCTACTCACTCTAGGATCAAAGGTTTAGCAAGCAGAAGATTCTAGTTCTCTCCAAGTTCGAGAAAGAGCCCGAAGGTTGAACCCTCAGGTGGATCCATCTTTGACGGAAGAAGGCAACGAGGAAAATACAATCAACCTCTACAAAAGTTTGAAGACGAAGGAGTTCAAGTTAGGTATAACCATCTTTCCGAGTAGCTAACTCTCTTTAGCTTGTTTGCTAGTTTAGTTTAGAAAAGATCCCGACTTTGTTAGTCCATGTTGCCCCATGCGCTAAAAATTTGATTTTTATACCGTTTCCACCTCCCCGTAAGAACCGGGGGTCGCAACGTGGACTTACAGATCCTTCATGGTTTGTCTATGTTTCCTTGTGAGAAAAATTTGACTTTTACTCTTTCCGCCTCCCCGAAAGTACCGGGGTGGGCAACATAGACCTTTCAGATACACAGGAGAATGTACAGGCTTGCTTGTTGATCTTTTGATTGCTCAATACCTGGGTGGCTGTTACGTTTAGCTGATCGCTTGCAGCTTGTGGGTGTTTGATATGATCATCACCTACTGCTGGCGTATTGACGATTCTTTAGAGTCCAACAAAGGGGTTTCCTGGCTCCGGCAAAACAGAGTAGGAGCACATATGTGATGTGTGCGGGACTGAGAATATTACGATATGAGATATCTTATTCCATTCTCGCGATATATGATATCGGCCGGGTATATGTGATATAGCCGGGTCATCAGATCAACTGTTGATTCGATGAATCGGTACATGTTATATTAGTCGGTTATATGTGATATAGCCGGATTGTCGGAACAAGTGTTGATTCGATAATTTAATGTATAATTATATATGTGATATATTATATTACAATAACTAATATAAGCTCGCTTTATTGATTCATTTTCTCACCGGATAATACATTGATATATATGCGAAATATATTAAATGTATTATTTTCTTTTGTTATAAAAATATATTATATATGTGATATATAATATTGTAACAAGTTATGATTAAAAATGCAACATGATTTGTGGAGATTAAACATGTTAGGGTTTGATTTGGGTTACCATTTGGGTTAGCTTTTTCATGAAGCTTCTAGAAGCTTTATTTTGTTTTAAGCTTAGATATTTTGTATTGATATTTTGTGTAGATATTTCTTAACCCAACCCAAACCCTTTACCCTAGTTAATTCTCTACAAGGGTTAAGCCTTCATTCTTAACCCAAGGTTGGATTTGTAACAACAATAATTTCATTATTCATCACAAAAGGATCTTCTTCTTCTTCTTCATTCTCTTGAAAGAAAAAGCTTGCTAGCTTTTTGCATGTGATGAATTAGTGTGAGAAATTGAAAACAAAAGAGAGCTAAATTCCTACTTCATCATCCTCATCTATTCTAGCCACTTAGATTAGGGTGTTCACTTCTCTAATAAGTTGTTTAGTGAAGTGTAAGCTTGGGTTAGAGATTCTTCAAGGTAGATCATCTTAGATCTTGAAGACTACAAGCAAGGTGTCTCATTTACCTCATGGAGCCACTCGAAAGTCGGAGTTCATGTTGATCGTAGCGAAGGGACCTCAACACGAAGCTTATGAAGCGAAGGAACGGACTACAAAGGTTGTAATCCCTTTCTCTTAGATGTGAAGTTGTTTACATGTTATGTTAATCTTAACACTCTAGTTAAGATCTTGGTTAGGGTTTGTTTAGCACCCCAAAATTTTTAAAGTAGCATGTTCGATGCTTGCCTAAACCTTCACAAGGTGCTATGCTAACCCTACATTGGTACTGTAAGTCCACGTTGCTCACCCCGGTTCTTACGGTGAGGCGAAAACGGCGAAAAACAATGATTTTGGCGCAAGGCAACATGGACTAAAAGTCGGGATCTTTGCTAAACTAGAAACCAGTAAACACTTAGAGGTTTTAGCTACTATGCTGTAGAAAGTATACCTCACGGAACCGGTCCTTCGGGTCTTCATCCCGCTGTCCCACTCGTCCATCCAAGCTCCAAGCGTCGATCCGGACCTTGGGCACCTCCGCGGCCTTCTTGAGTCGAAGACGATCCACCCGAGACTTGTATACTAAGCTTCGCCTCAAGCCAAGGCAACTAGGGAAAAGAGATTGCTAATCTAAATGCCTTAGGTTGTGTAGAAGAGAAAGATGGAAGTGTTTGTCTATGTGGATTCTTTTTCTCTCAACACATGAGATCAAAAGAAGAGATCAAGAGGAGGAAGAAGAAGGAGAAAGTTTGCAACCATGGAGCTTTTCTTTTTCTTCTCACTTCATGAGAGAGAATGAGAAGAGAATAATGAAAAGGATTAAGCCCAAATGAAATGAACCATGGTTGCAATAATACACAATAATCATCATTACTAATCCTATCATGAAAGAGTTGATGGCACATTGAATTGACCATTATCATAACTCAAGAATTAAAAAGAAAATAAAAGAAGAGTGTAGATCCTTCTTGAAGGTCAATGGTCAACACGGTCAACGGGTCAACAAAGTCAAGAGGGGTCTAAGTGGTCAAATGGTCAATGCAATTAGCCATCACTAATCTATCACTAAAAGGATTAATAAACAGTGTCTCCGACTCATAACGGTTTTGACCAAACGAATTGTCAAAACCCTAATGAGTGTGCCACATTACGGTTTTGGCCGAACCAACTGCCAAAACCCTAATGGGGCACCTCCTCCTTCATCGCTCCTCAAAACTGTGCATACACACCTGCATCCGCATTCCGTAGATTGCGAATGCACAGAAGACAAATCAAATCCATCTGTGCAATACCAGGATCTGGCTTAAACCAAAGCCCACTAGTATTGCCTGCCCGAACAGCATACGCACACAAGTGCACGTAAGTGATCATAGCCCTGCCGTAAAACCATACGGCCTCTACACGTTACGCTAAGTGCAGGGAAACTCTCTGTGTGGGACTCTAAAGACTCGACACTACGCTGGCAGTGGGTTTAACCACAGACCGCAAGCGGCACTAGCTGTACGTAACGGTCCCCAGGTAGATGTCGATAAGAAGGCCGATGAGGTAAACCCATCCGAACTCCTACTGAGCCTGTATGTGACAATCTCCGTACAGTCCGGTCTGTTCGTCTGATACATCGCATGGCGGGCCTAGGGGGGCGGTGAATGTCAGTCCCCTAATAGCGGTACAAGTCGTGTCGGAGTGTAGCCCAGAACACCATGAGATAACACTGGAAACCTACCAGTATATCTCGCTTGCCCTGGCCAGGGACTACTTGTGTAATGGCTCTTCTAGACACAGCGCGATGCCAACCCCCAATACTGCGAGAGACGAATCCTGTCTAACCGTCACTGCCTCCAAGTGGTTCGGGACTGCACCCAACTACTACCTGTTTGCACGACTCCTTTGAGCCGTGGTAGGGTAGTAATCTAAGTACAGTGGGAACACACTCGAGGCGAAGTGACAGTGTCAAGTCAGCGGACTAAGCTGTACTCATGTCACCTGGGAACTTATAACTGACGATAGGTATAATACCAACCAACAGTTCCCGACGAGTCCTGTCCAGTGTACTCGTAACCTAACGAGCACCCGCATACTATCTCAAGTATGACGCACTGACGGCTGTGGGACAGACCGTCTCCCCCGCTGGGATGAGAAGCGCATACGCTAGTCTACTCCGGAGTATCGATGCCCTGTCTTGATAGTCCAACGACTAGGGACCTGTATAAGGATGTGCTTATGGATTACCCAGCCCTCACGAGTGTGAGCGCCATCACAACGCTGGTAATCAAGCAAAGATCCTTTGGGCTCTACTAATATGTATATAAGCGATATGCTAAAAGAAACACATGCACATATTGAAGTAGAGACAAACCAAGTAGCATACTACCATTTTGACCAAGATTTTCTATACAACTGTGAATATCCCAAGCTTCCATCAAGTAATATACAAGCTAGTATGATACAGTAATGGACTCTAGGGCATATACACTAACAATCTCCCACTTGCACTAAGGCCATGTACTGGCGTATCGAAGAACTATCATCTTGATCAGCCGCTCGAACTGAGTCTGGGGTAGGGCCTTCGTGAGTGGATCTGCAGTGTTGTTCTCCGTATTTACTCTCTTCACCTCGATCTCCCGGCGATCTACGATCTCCCTGATCTGGTGGTGCCGCCTCAAAATGTGCCTGGACTTCTGATGGGACCTGGGTTCTTTCGCTAAAGCTATAGCGCCGTTGTTGTCGCAATACAGCGGTATTGGATCAACAATGGTAGGAACCAACTGAAGCTCCGTGAGGAACTTCTTCATCCAGACAGCTTCCTTTGCGGCATCGCAAGCAGCTATGTACTCCGCTTCCATAGTTGAGTCTGCAACGGTCTCCTGCTTGGAACTCTTCCAGCAAACCGCCCCTCCATTGAGGGTAAAGACATAACCCGACATGGACTTGGAGTCATCCTTGTCACTCTGGAAGCTGGAGTCAGCAAAGGCCTCGAGCTGGAGGTCTTTTCCGCCATACACCAAGAACATCTCCTTAGTCCTTCTCAGGTACTTGAGAATGTTCTTTACTGCTATCCAGTGTTTCTCCCCTGGGTTTGACTGATACCGGCTTACAACGCTCAATGCGTATGCTACATCTGGTCTGGTACACAACATCGCATACATTATAGAGCCTACCGCAGAAGCGTAGGGTATAATTGACATCCGATCCCTTTCCAAATCAGTCTTGGGAGACATCTCTTTGGAGAGGGTGATCCCGTGACAAGCCGGTAGATTACCGCGCTTGGAATCTTCCATACTGAATCTTTTCAGTATGGTGTCGATGTACCTTGACTGTGAAAGTCCCAACATCCTCTTAGATCTATCACGATAGATCTGGATCCCCAGAATGTAGTTGGCATCGCCCAGGTCCTTCATGGAGAACCTCTGCGACAAGAATCCTTTGACTGACTGTAGCATAGGAATATTATTTCCTATTAGGAGAATGTCATCCACGTACAAGATGAGGAATACCACAGTTCTCCCTACAATCTTACTGTAAATGCATGGTTCATCTTGGTTTTTGATAAAGTCGAATTCTTTAACAGTATCATCAAAGCAGATGTTCCTACTCCGTGATGCCTGCTTAAGTCCATAAATGGACTTGAGCAAATTGCACACTCTACCGCTGCTCCCACTCTGAATGAATCCCTCCGGCTGATCCATATAGACGCACTCTTCTAAATTTCCATTTAGGAAAGTCGTCTTTACGTCCATCTGCCAGATTTCATAATCGTGGAAGGCAGCAATGGCAAGAAGGATCCGAATGGATTTCAGCATAGCCACTGGAGAAAAGGTCTCGTCATAGTCCAAACCAGGTCTTTGACGAAAACCCTTTGCTACAAGTCTATCTTAATAGGTCTCAACCTGCCCATCTACACCAATCTTCTTTCTGAAGATCCATTTGCAGCCTACGGGTTTTACCCCATCTGGAGCAAAGTCCAAAGTCCAAACTTTGTTGGTGTACATGGACTCCATCTCGGCCTGCATTGCATCCAGCCATTTTACCGAGTCGCCGCTCTGGATGGCTTGCTGGAAGCTAGTAGGCTCACCATAATCCATGGTGCAATCCTCTCTATCCCCGTCTATGAGAAAACCGTAGTATCTCTCGGGCGGATGAGACTGCCTACTACTCCTGCGGAGTGGCGCTGGAATGTCCGGTTCTCCTGAACCTTCTGGTTCTACCAAGGTTTCAGTAACAGCTTGTGGTTCTAGAATTTCTTCCAGTTCTATTGCGCTCCCACTTATCTGATTTTCTAAAAATTCAGTTCCAAGAAGTGGGCATGCTGAGAAACAAAAACCTTTTGTTCCTCTGCGGAATAGAAAAGATACCCCCTGGAGTTCTTTGGGTATCCCACAAACTTACACAGTACTGAGCGTGCCTCGAGCTTTTCCGCATGCTGCTTTTTTACAAAAGCTGGACATCCCCATGTCTTAAGGTACTTAAGACAGGGTTTCTTCCCACTCCATATCTGATATGGGGTGGTAGGCACAGTCTTGGTTGGAGCCTTGTTCAAGAGATATGCTGCTGTTTCTAGCGCATAACCCCAGAAGGATCGCGGTAACTCAGCCTTACTCATCATGGAACGAACCATATCCAATAGGGTTCGATTCCGCCTTTCCGATACACCGTTGTGTTGTGGTGTGTATGGAGGAGTAAGCTGAGAGAAAATTCCATTCTCTTTTAAGTAGCCCAGAAACTCGGCACTCAAGTATTCACCACCTCGATCAGATCTTAGTGTCTTGATACTTTTGCCTGTTTGTTTTTCAACTTCATTCTTGTATTCCTGAAATTTCTCAAAGGCCTCGGATTTGTGCTTCATTAAGAAGACATGCCCATACCTAAAGAAATCATCTGTGAAAGTAATGAAGTATGAATAACCACTTCGCGCATGTGTAGACATTGGACCACACACATCACTGTGTATGAGTCCCAAAAGCTCGCTTGCTCTTTCTCCGTGTCCAGTGAACGGAGTCTTTGTCATCTTTCCCATGAGACAAGATTCACAAGTGGTATAAGACTGATACTCAAACGGATTCAAGTATCCCTCTTTATGTAACTTTGTTAACCGTGTCTCATTAATGTGACCCAGTCTACAATGCCATAAGAAAGCCTGATTTGTTTCCGGAGACTTTCTTTTAAGTGTGTTCTGGACACTGAAGATCTGAGCTTGATTCAATACGTATATTCCGTTTTGTAATGTACCTGACCCAATCAGGACTTGATTTAGGTGGATGTTTACTACATCGCTTACAAAAGTAAAATCATATCCTTCCTTAGAAATCAAGGATACAGATATGATATTACAAGTCGCACCTGGTACATAAAAACATTTACGCAGAATCAATATCTGCCCAGTTGTCAGTCCTAGATGATATTCCCCTACAGATTCAGCATACATACTCATTCCGTTAGCAACCCTGAGAGTCATAACACCTTTCTTGATAACCCTACGGTTTCTCAGAGCCTGTAACGAATTACAGATATGAGATCCTGATCCGGTATCCAATACCCAGGAAGTAGGGTTAATTGACATACAGTTCTCTATTACAAACACACCCGAAGCCGAAGCCACAACATGCTTCGAATTCTGGCTACTGGCTTTGCAAGCCCTGCAATCCTTCTGTCCATGTTCATTCCCGTAACAATAGGAACATCCCTCTTTTACTGCATCCATTCCCGAAACTTCTGCCCTTCTCTTTCTTTCTACTTCCCTGGTTTCCTTCAGGGTAGTAGGTAGAGACTGTTGAACTAAGTCAGCATCTTACCCGTTCTTCAACGTGGTCTTCAGGTCCGAGAGCTCAAAAGAGCTGGTCTCTGTAAGGACGTTGCCCCCTACAGATGACCCGATAGCCAACCTCGCTGGAAGCAATTCGTTCGAGCTCTCATATCTTGCGATACGAGATTGCTCTCCATATAAAACTTAGTTATGGAGGAAGATAGAAGCTGAGTCCATCTTCTCGTGCTGCCTCTGGTATAAACCATCAACTGAGGCTAACACGAGGCACTTGGCTTTCGCACAGTCTTCTTCCGATGTCCTACGGATATCAATATCCGTGACAGGGGAAACTGGACCTGAGACGGCAGGGGTTGGATCAGTCAAGAGGTGTCCTAGCTTGTCATGGGCAATGGACATCTGGACAGACCTTTGCCAGTCATAACAGTCAGATTCAGTCGTTTTATTATCTAGATGTAACCTAGGTGCGGTCACTGGGTCGCTGCAATTAAGAGAGAGAGAATAAAACACTCAGCATGATGCTCTTACAAGTTTAGATTGGTTTTTAATTTATCTAAACAGGATGGCTCCCACTGTCTCTCGAATCCCTCCCCAAACCATAAAGGAAGAATTAGTCAGGATCAATCTCACCGTACAATACTTGCTTAACCGTTCAGCCAGGCCAATGTCGGTACTTCGAGGGAGGTTTTCCAACGCTTTCGTGAAGTTCCTTAATTAAGTAACCTCTTTTCGCTGTGGGCGTAGCCCCGCTAACACCTTTCTAGACACCTACTTGGTTTATAGCATTGATCGTTAAGTGAAAGAGTTCCCGAGGAGTAGCATATACTCACAGCAGGATCGGGATCCAAATATCATCGCGTGATAAAACCGAAGGAATCCTACCAGAATCATCACACTCCAAATGGTATGCAGTGCTAGCAAGTTTCAGTACTTTTGAAACTCCCGATGTGGATTTTTGCCCCATGCTCTTATGACCTTGACGAAGGTCAACAAATCATAAGTCACATGTCAAGTTCTACCCGTCATTATCCAGGTTAATTTGAACCCACCCGCACATACCCTTGATGAAGGTCAACAAGGTAATACGACTGTCCTAAACCAACGCATCTATCTATGCTACATATGAACACCCAACAGCTACCAATCACTATGCCTTGACGAAGGTCAACAAACATAGCTTGAATACTATTGAATATCCAAACGAAATGACGGAGGGCTACGAATGGTTTTGGCGAAACCGTGAACGTAGTGAACTTGATATAATCGATGGAACGAGACAGCTTTTAAAAGGAGTGGTTCAAGCTCCGCGTTTAAAAAGCTGGTTTTTGAAAAGAACCGAGTGGTTTTGAAAGTGTTCCAATCGACTTTTACTTGGTTTATTTTCTTGCATTAGTTCTTTTAATGCGTCCCATCATTTAATCCTACCATTGCAGAAAACAACCAAAATATGACGTACGCTTATGCCATTCGCATTCGCCACGGGGCCCCGTCATCACCCGTTAGGTTACTTAACTAACGACAGAGCGGGGGCTGGGCTAGCGCGGCTGAAAAACATAAGCAACGCCTAAATAGATATCATATATAGATATATAGCAATGATAGACATTACAGATCACAGATGAACACTTTGGTTATACTAGGAATCCGCGATTCGTTCGAGCCTGCAACGAAAAACGGATTACACGGTCGCGATGAATAGCCAAACCCCACCCTAGACCCCTACGGGTGCGGCAAACTACCCGCCAAGTACCCAAAGCGAAGCAACCTCACTCAACACCGTGAGTAGGCCACTCGGCACTTCGAGATAGCCGGTAGTTTGTACACCCTACCTTGGGTCTATCCTAGGAGTAAAAACAGTAAAAAGAAATTATACAATGACGGCTACAACCCCGACCCGGTTGTGCGGCCAAATAAATAATATTACATCAATTTACAAATTTTACAATGAATGAAAGAAAAAGAAACTCTCATCTCACACCCATTCCCGGCTATTCATCCGCGACAATCCACCGAGTTCATATACACAAACCATCAACATTACAGATCACAGATATGTATAACCCCCACTAATCGACGTATAGCGATTAGCGGACGTTCAATACATATATCACATCACAGATAATATTCATTAGCCAAAAAGTACGGAATATCGATCAAAATACGGATTTTTAACCACCCCAAAAGTCAATTTGCTTTCTGGAAAATCTGGGTAGAAAAAACATGTCCTAAAAATCCCAAAATTGCCAAATAAAAACACTGCAAGAAACCCGGTCCACGACCGAGTCAAATCGTCCACGGAACCGCGGCAATAGCATGCTATTGCCGCGGAACAGCGGCGGTTTGATCGGTTCATGGGACCGTTTTTCTTCAGTAGTTTTAGAAAACCCTGAGATGAATTTTCATATATGTTAAATTAATTTTTGAACAATATAAAAATTCGACAGAAAGTTGAGGTTTTGCGGATGTGTTTTGCGACTTTTTTCCGATCGATGTTCTTAACACTTTGCTAACTTACTAGTTTATGTTTAGCTAGGCTCTGATACCACTGTAAGTCCACGTTGCTCACCCCGGTTCTTACGGGGAGGCGGAAACGGCGAAAAACAATGATTTTGGCGCAAGGCAACATGGACTAAAAGTCGGGATCTTTGCTAAACTAGAAACCAGTAAACACTTAGAGGTTTTAGCTACTATGCTGTAGAAAGTATACCTCACGGAACCGGTCCTTCGGGTCATCATCCCGCTGTCCCACTTGTCCATCCAAGCTCCAAGCGTCGATACGGACCTTGGGCACCTCCGCGGCCTTCTTGAGTCGAAGACGATCCACCCGAGAGTTGTACACTAAGCTTCGCCTCAAGCCAAGGCAACTAGGGCAAAGAGATTGCTAATCTAAATGCCTTAGGTTATGTAGAAGAGAAAGATGGAAGTGTTTGTCTATGTGGATTCTTTTTCTCTCAACACATGAGATCAAAAGAAAAGATCAAGAGGAGGAAGAAGAAGGAGAAAGTTTGCAACCATGGAGCTTTTCTTTTTCTTCTCACTTCATGAGAGAGAATGAGAAGAGAATAATGAAAAGGATTAAGCCCAAATGAAATGAACCATGGATGCAATAATACACAATAATCATCATTACTAATCCTATCATGAAAGAGTTGATGGCACATTGAATTGACCATTATCATAACTCAAGAATTAAAAAGAAAATAAAAGAAGAGCGTAGATCCCTCTTGAAGGTCAATGGTCAACACGGTCAACGGGTCAACAAAGTCAAGAGGGGTCTAAGTGGTCAAATGGTCAATGCAATTAGCCATCACTAATCTATCACTAAAAGGATTAATAAACAATGTCTCCGACTCATAACGGTTTTGACCAAACGAATTGTCAAAACCCTAATGAGTGTGCCACATTATGGTTTTGGCCGAACCAACTGCCAAAACCCTAATGGGGCACCTCCTCCTTCATCGCTCCTCAAAACTGTGCATGCACAACTGCATCCGCATTCCGTAGAATGCGAATGCACAGAAGACAAATCAAATCCATCTGTGCAATACAGGATCTGGCTTAAACCAAAGCCCACTAGTATTGCCTGCCCGAACAGCATACGCACACAAGTGCACGTAAGTGATCGTAGCCCTGCCGTAAAACCATACGGCCTCTACACGTTTCGCTCAGTGCAGGGAAACTCTCTGTGTGGGACTCTAAAGACTCGACACTACGCTGGAAGTGGGTTTAACCACAGACCGCAAGCGACACTAGCTGTACGTAACGGTCCCCAGGTAGATGTCGATAAGAAGGCCGATGAGGTAAACCCATCCGAACTCCTACTGAGCCTGTATGTGACAATCTCCATACAGTCCGGTCTGTTCGTCTGATACATCGCATGGCGGGCCTAGGGGGCGGTGAACGTCAGTCCCCTAATAGCGGTATAAGTCGTGTCGGAGTGTAGCCCAGAACACCCTGAGATAACACTGGAAACCTACCAGTATATCTCGCTTGCCCTGGCCAGGGACTACTTGTGTAATGGCTTTCCTAGACACAGTGCGATGTTAACCCCTAATACCGGGAGAGACGAATCCTGTTTTACCGTCACTTCCTCCAAGTGCTTCGGGACTGCACCCAACTACTACCTGTTTGCACGACTCCTTTGAGCCGTGGAAGGGTAGTAATCTAAGTACAGTGGGAACACACTCGAGGCGAAGTGACAGTGTCAAGTCAGCGGACTAAGTTGTACTCATGTCACCTGGGAACTGATAACTGACGATAGGTATAATACCAACCAACAGTTCCCGACGAGTCCTGTCCAGTATACTTGTAACCTAACGAGCAGCCGCATACTATCTCAAGTACGACGTACTGACGGCTGTGGGACAGACCGTCTCCCCCGCTGGGATGAGAAGCACATACGCTAGTCTACTCCGGAGTATCGATGCCCTGTCTCGGTAGTCCAACGACTAGGGACCTGTATAAGGATGTGCTTATGGATTACCCAGCCCCCACGAGTGTGAGCGCCATCACAATGCTGGTAATCAAGCAAAGATTCTAAGGGCTCTACTAATATGTATATAAGCGATATGCTAAAAGAAACACATGCACATATTGAAGTAGAGACAAACCAAGTAGCATACTACCATTTTGAGCAAGATTGTCTATACAACTGTGAATATCCCAAGCTTCCATCAAGTAATATACAAGCTAGTATGATACAGTAATGGCCTCTAGGGCATATACACTAACAGGTACCAGAGCCAAGCTAGAGCATTAAGCGACGTGTGGACGATGTTAAAAGTCCGATCGAACCCCGAAACGTCATATTTGACCCCCTCTCTGGAAATTTTTTAAAAAGATGGTTTTTTCCTTATTAAAAATACTCAGAAAATTAAGCAGGTGATTCTATGGATAACTGTGAAAGACGAACCCCTAATTCCTTAAAGTCGCCGCGGAACCGCGGCCATACCAGGCTTTTTGCGGCGGTTCCGCTGCCGTACTTGGGTATCAGGGATAGATGTTTCTGGGTAACATCCGTAGGTATTACCACATGCTTCTGGGAATTTTTAATATTACTCAAGTGTTGAGTTTTCTGGAGATCTTAGGAATTCGTTGATTCGATCGGAAAGTTTAACATCGTTTATTTTTTCGGATAATTTAGAACGTGTTAAAAGGTTCGAACGGATATCAATAACTCAATTCTTCCTCTGTCGGAAAACTTTCAAGTGTTGGATTTTTCCTGAGTTTAAAACTTTCGGGAAATCAAGCTAGCGAATCTGTGGATCCTCTAGATGACCGTAACCTTAACTCGATTATGTGACCGTCAAAACTGCTACTGAACCCTAGGGTTTGTGGTAGTTTAGCGTTTCCACATTTGAGAGGTTGGTTTGACCCTTCTACGGCTGGTTCATTGGGGCTGTGACATGTTCTGGGTGTTGGAGATAGTGCCCTCAGAGTCAATTATTGGATCACAGGCACGTGATTGCAATGATTGAGGGAGGACCTATCCCGGTAGGACAGTCTTACTCGAGATGATAGTATGCTATCTGGTTTATCTTTATCATCGTGTACTGTTTTAGGTGACCTGACATGTCGCTATTACACGCTGATAGAGCCCCTAGGATTCTTGCTTGACTGCCAGCAGTATGATGGCGATCATATAAGTGAGAGCTGGTGGTCTATAAGCACATCCTTAAAAGGTCCCTAGTCGTGGGAGTTTCGAGACAGGGCATCGATTCTCCAGAGTAGACTAGTGTATACAGTCGAGACCCCGACGAGGGGCGGTGGCCGGTCTCACAAGCCACTGGTGTCAGTTGGTTCACCTAAGATGTATACAGGTGCTCATTGGGTTATGAGTACACCGGACAGGACTCGCCGGGAACATGCTAGTTGGTCTTATACCTGACGTCAGATAGCAGTTTCCTGGTGACATGTGTACAGGTTAGTTCATCGACCTGAGGATCGTCATTTTCCTCGTGTGAGTTCCCACTGTGCTTTGATTACTACCCTACCACGGCTCAAAGGAGTCGTGCAAACAGGTTTTAGTTGGGTACAGTCCCGAGCCACATGGAGGCAGTGAGCGGATCTTCAGGGGTTCGTCTCTCCCGGTATTGGGGGTGAGGTCGCGCTGTGTCTAGGAGAGCCATTACGCAAAGCCCTCGGCCGAGGCAGGAGATTTACTGGTAGGTATTCCAGTAGTATCTCAGGGCGTTCTGGGCTACACTCCGACACGACTTGTACCGCTTTTGGGGGTCTGACTTTTACCAACCCCCTAGGCCCGACATGCGATGCTCATAGACGAACGGACCGGACTGTACGGATATTGTCACTGACAGGCTCAGTTGGGTGTCGGGGTAAGCTTCCTCATCGACGTCCCTTTTGGTCAATAGCTGGTGGCCCGTCACGTATTGGCTTATACCTCTGACGTGCTAGTGGTTAAATCCACAGCCATAGTATTTACGAGTCTTTAGAGTCCACCACACTTACAGTTACTCAAGCTTTCGGGCGAAACGCTGTATAGGCCGTATGGAGATAT
Source organism: Agapanthus africanus (assembly GCA_030015575.1). Lineage (NCBI taxonomy): Eukaryota > Viridiplantae > Streptophyta > Magnoliopsida > Asparagales > Amaryllidaceae > Agapanthus > Agapanthus africanus. The sequence goes on from JASDDO010000012.1 coordinate 275,848,527, forward strand.
GGCAGGGTCCGATCAGATACGTACGGTATTGCACGGATCAGGATCGGACGGTTTGTACTAGTGGCCGTATGGTTATATGGCAGGGTTCGATCAGATACGTGCGGTATTGCACGGATCAGGATCGGACGGATATTACTAGCCGGCTTTGGCTTAAGCCGGTCCTAGTTTAGTACAATGTAGATTTTGTCTCATTGCATTTGTATCCAGACGGAATACAGATGCGGGTGTGTATGCACAGTATCGGGGTTTTCCTGTAATTTATTACGGGACCAGTTTTCTGGAGTTTCCAGTTTGCATTCCGTTCCGGCCGGTTTTCCTTTGTTCTTTCCCGGCCGGACTTTTCCAATGGAGGGGGTAATTTGCAGTTTTGCAAATTACACTTTGTGGATGGTTTTTCTTGCAAAAGGTTTTATTATGATAGCATCTTTTTGATGCCATTCTTATCTTTCTCATCACTTGGTTTTGGTTGATTAGAAATGATTTGGAGTTGATTTGATTTTGTCATGATGATGTTTAGCTTGTGGTTACCCTCCACCTTTTCCTACACTCACCTTCCTTCTAAGGTGATAGATTCATATTCTTTTCTTCCACCATTATTCATGGACGATAAGATTTTCCATGGTTGAGAGAAGAAGAAGAAGAGAGCTTCATTCTTGAGAGTTTCTTTCTTGATCTCATTTTCATGCTAGAAAAATGCAAGCACCATTTTTCTAGTCCTTGTTTCCTCCATCATCCTCAATGGCAACAACATAACCCCAAAGAGACAAGCATCTTTTACACTACATTCTACAGCATATCTTGAGCATGTCGAGTTGCCGGCTTCATGCCCGAGTTGCCTCGGTATTGAGGCGGGAGCCCGTAAAAGACCCAGGCGATGTGGTGCCCTTTCCGGCGAGGAGGCGACGATGTGGAGCCAAGACTTTCCGCGGGAGATCGGGACGATGAAGAGAAGACCGGAGGACTCGGATCACTTGGTATACTTTTCTTCCCATCTCTTGATTGCTAGCATTAGGTTAATGGTAAACGATCCGGGTTTTCATTGTCCGCGGTAGCGCCGGTTTCCGAGTAAGGAAAATTTTTGATTCCGCATTTTGGCCTCGAGTATGAGGCCGGGGCGCTGCCGTGGCGCAACATGGTATCAGAGCCACGCCATTAACCTTACCTAGCTTGTTTTAATGTGTTTTGCATTTCCGATCGACCAAAATCCCAAAAACCACATTTTCCTTTGCATCAGTTTTCTGTTGGAATTTTTTGGTGTCTAAAAATTTTTCAGGTTGCAGAAAAATAATGTGCAGAAAATTCTAAGACCACTGTAAAAATTCGACAATTTCAGTCGACTGCTTTAGCGCGGAACCGCGGCCAAACCCCCCTTGAGCCGCGGTTCCGCCGCACTCTGGAGTCTTCACTTGGTCAAAATTTTACAGTGGGCTTTTGGGCTAATTTTGTGGGTTTTGGAATATTAAATTTGGGCCCAGGTTTTCTGTGACTGCTACAATATTGGTTGGGGGCCCACTTGTTAATTGTTTGATCGATCAGATATTTTAAACACATTATTTCACAGTATTTACATTATATCTGCGACCGTGAATGTCACTCGATCGGTAAATCCGGTCTAACTGCTATAGCCCGGTTAGACGGATTTGCGAACGTGACTTTCACGTTGATGTTCTATGTTTATGCTGTGTTGTTGCGGATCGGTCGTGGGGGATAGCCTGGATGCAATGCTAGTACAGTTTTGTTGTATTATGTACATTTTGATATTGCGGGGCGAGCGTCCGACATGTGGACTGCCGTCACTGCCTGATTGTATTATTCTTTTGGGGCACGACCTGGTTGTGGTCGATGTACCCGTTGTATGTATATTTTACTTTCTGTACTAGGATTACCCCGCGGAGGAGTGCACGGATAGCCGGGTTCTAGGGGGCAACGGGCTCGCATCTCATGGCATTGAGACGGAGGTGGCTTCACTCTAGGATTGGCGGGCTATTCGCCGCACTCGTAGGGGGTACAGGTTGACCCAGGAGGGGTGCCCAAGTTAACGGATTCCGTGAAGTGCTGGGTGGTCCATTCACGGTGCTGGAGGGGGCTGCCTCGCTTCAGGTTTTGGCGGGTGACTTGCCGCGCCCGTAGGGGTCTAGGATTTCATTGCACAGGCTATCCACACGACCAGGGGAACGTCGGGTTTCAGCAGTGGCTCTGTGAAACCCGGGGCTTCCAGATATCTGTATTGTTCTGTGATGCTGTACATTTCTGTGATGTTGCATTTTATCACGCCTTGAGCGAATATAATATATTGGTATATATATTAGTAGATGTTGTATATGTTTTGCATCTGCGCTAGTCCAGTCCCCGCTCTGTCGTTAGTTAAGTAACCTAACGGGTGATGACGGGACCCAGTGGCGAATGCGGATGGCATATACGTACATCAGTATATTTTTTCGTTCTTTATTGGTGTGATCATTTGATGGGACTGCGTTGATTCGGATCAATGCAAGATAAACAAACCTATTCTGATGTTGTTGGAACATTTTCAAAAAGCTGTTATTGCAAGGACGTTCACTTTTGTTTTGCATCGTGGTATTCATTTGGAATATCCTGCTCCTCAGTCGATGAGGCAAGGGCCGAGATCCCTTCATCGGGAGTGACCCCTTGGACAGAAGTTTGCGTCAGGGCATTAACTTCACTATAGCCGATTGCTTTTGCTTTCATCGTGGTATTCAGTTGGAATATCCTGCACCTCATTCTACGGGGAAAGAGCCGAGATCCCTTCACCGGGAGTGACCTCTTTAGCAAAGGTTTTCGTCACTATATTTTTATAAAAGGTTATCCGGTTCCTTCAACGATATCAAGTTCATTACGTTAAAGGTTTTTCGCCAAAAACCAGTCGTAGCCCTCCGTCATTTCAGATTAATATTACTTAGTATTCGTGCTGCGTTTGTCGTGCATTGCCGTGGCGTAGTGTTCGGTAGCTATGTAATGTTTTTCTGTCACAAGGATAAGTGGATTGGTTAGGACAGTCGTACGGTCTGTTGGCATTGTCAAGGACTCGTACGGGTGGGTTTAACGCAATCAAGATAATGACGGGTAGAACTTGACTAGGACTCTTTGATTTGTTGGCATTGTCAAGGTCACTTGGGTCCTAGGGGTAAAAACAAATATCGGGAGTTTCAAAAGAACTGAAACTTGCCAGGCATGCGCATATCTTCTGGAGTGTGGTGACTTGAGTGGATTCCGTCAAGTTATCATGCGATGATAGTTGGATCCCGATTCCCACTGATGAGTTAGTTTACTCCTCGGGTGACCCCGACTAATTCTTCTTTCAGGTTTGGAGGAGAATTTGAGGTACAGTGGGAGGTTTCCAGATTAGATAAAGTGATAATCATTCTGATCTAGGTTAGAGTGCACGCTGAGTGTTTCTTTTCTCTCTCTCTTTGGCAGCGACCATTGACCCGACCCTAAGACTATGACTCAGTGACCAAGTTGACTGAACCTTCTTAACACTGGCTTTTGGATTGTCAGAGTTGCAGACCTCATTGCCACTCCTACTTTTACCCTTTTCTCCAGGACACCCCGTATTACTGCGAACGTCCACTTCCATTGGACAAAACCATCTTATGGTTAGATACGAACTCGAAGGACTTCGAGGATGGTTTCTGGTTCTGGAGAAAACGGATAGGACTATTCAGTTGTCTTTTCTTTTCACCTTCTCTCAGGTTGCGAGTACTCCTTGGTTTAGGAGTAGTACACCTATTACGCAAATTGGATAGTCTTCTTCCAAACCTTAGGCTGGTGCCGACCGGTAGGGAATGAAGAAAATCAATTAGCATAACGATGGTGTGCAGAAGGTATTAAGTTAAGTCAAAGCAAGGGATTAGTAGGAGGGCAAAGTAAATTGCGACTGATATTCACGACCGAACCGAGTATTTCTTCACCAATCCTAAATCACCTCTGTATTTCTCCAGGACACTCCGTGTCACTACGAAGATCCACAGTTTATTGGATACTCCATCGTATGGTTATATACGAACTCGAAAGGAACTTGTTCCAGTTCGGGGATGGATTCTGGTTCAGGAGAAATAGGAATAAAGTACATTCGGGTGTCTTTTATCTTCACCTTCTCTCGCGTTGCGAGTGCTCCTAGGATTAGGACAGTACACCCTTTATGCCTTTTGGATAGTCTTCTTCCAAACCATAGGCTGGTGCCGAACGGTAGGGAAGGAAGAAAACCATTTGGCCTAAAGGGGTGTACAGAAGGTAATGACTAAAGACATAGAAAGAGATTTGGAGAGGTGGCAAAGAATTATACGGTTACAGTTGTGAATCTGGACAATGGAAGAGGCATTACTAAGAATACCAGGATACCCCGACGAAACATTTCAATGTTTCAGTTTCACCGTGTACTGTTAATGAAAAACTGATTTCCCAGTTAGACACTTGCTCCAGGGTATGTATTTACCAGGTATCATTCTCACATCTGTATGGTTTTACAGATGATGAGTGGAAGTAAGTTATTGGGAATTGGGTGATCATCCTCATTATATCGGGATTCGTTGTAATCGGTGATATTTGAGGAAGTCACCTGGGTTGTTTGCCGGACGACAATTATTTGGTTTTGAATATCCGCTATTATGCACCAATTTCAAATTGATATATCTGTACGTCTATTTTCATAGAGTGAGATATACCTTTTGATATTATGTCGATGACATTTGCCTATATCAGTGGATGGTTAGGTAAGGAGCATTAAACAGCGGTGTAATTCTTCTTAACCATAAGTACAGTTTTCAACCTACGACACACAGTGAAAGAGTTGTTAGACTCAGCGGACTTATACAGAGTATTGTATGTTGTCCAGTGTCCATTAGGACAGAGGGGTTGGTCCTCATACTATATTCTGTTTACTTTTAACTTCTCTAGTTCTTAGACATGTGTTTCGTAGAAACACAGGGTCTAAGTTTTGAGGAGTTATAGGTATTTGAATAGAGTAGAGAACCAGGTGTAGCAAGTATCGGGATTCTTCAAAGAGATCAAAGATGTAGATACTTGTGTATGGTATTCAGTTGATAGTAATGATGAAGAGAGATTGCTTCTCTTTCAGGTTACTCATAATTGGAAGCATTCCTAAGTTGAGTAACGCTGATCGACCTCTTTCCATTTAGTTGACATGCACTGGAGACAGCTGCATGATTTGAATCTGGTTCAATTAAATCAGTGCCTCTGTTTCTATATTGGATATAGAACAGTTCATATCTTAACGTTGTTAAGGTACGGGGAGTTGTCCGGCTTATGATTAAAACCAGACACTGGACAACTCAAGGCACGTTTCTGTAATGGCTGTTTGTGGGTTGACCCAGGCTATGACGAGGGTTGATTTTCTACCATCTGGCAGATCAATAGAAATATTGTTCTAGACTCGCCACAGTTTTATTAAAAATGGATTGTTTTCAAAAACAGTAGTGGGAGTATGGTAGAACTGGAAGTGATTCCAGAACCGCAAACGATTACTGAAGATTTGATAAGGAACCTAAAGATTCAATCTGTTTTGACATTCCATTGGCCACTCCGCAGATAAGGTGGGTAACTTCAGGCACCCGAGAGGTACTCCGGTAGCCTCAAGGACGGTGACAGGGAAGTGCTTGTTTACCCACACTTGCCATTGTTGTTGTTCCAGGCTGCGAGACCCGGCAGGAGGATGAGTATAGCGTCGTTCTAAACTAGTTTTAGAAGTGCGCGTCTATATGACTCTGGCAGAGGGTTGTCGTAGTCAGTGGGAGCAGCGGAAGCATTGGTGGACATCAAGCTTATGTCTGTTTATAGACTAAAGCAGATGAAGAGGAGATAGATCATCTATTTCTGACGTGACAGTCATAGGTTTGACTTCATCAGAATAGGGGATGGATCTGTTGAGAAGGTAGTAGGGTGTGATGTCATGGTATTTGGATGACATACACAGAGTAGGAAAGGAAATTCCTATACTACGATCGGTTATATTTTGGTCGTCACACAGTGGTTTCTCCACATGGGTACTTAAACAGCATTCTAAGAGTATTTAGAATGGACGACTCCTGGCATGGTAGTGTACCTGCAGGTAATGGAGTCACCCTCTCTAAAGGTGTCTTACAGACTAAAGGGGAGAGGGATGTGCATGATTGGCAGATCACTTGCTTAGGCAATTGAGTCAATCATGAGATGTCAAGTACCACACCAGATGTTGTTCTTGCACTAGATGCAATAAGTTGACATTGATCCAATCCTGGAGAAACAGTCGGAAGCAGTTTTAGAACATAAGTTGATGTTCTAGGGATATGATAACGACAGCCTCCTTTAGGAGACGGTTATCATTCCAGGCTTCCAAGGTGACCTGGATGGCAGAGTGGCTGTCAGAGTTATAGTTTTCCTTCTGACGAGGGGCAGTATTTTGGACAGGTGGTCTAAGGCAATACTGAGGGTGGCATGGCGCAAGATACCGATTAAGTTCAGTTGACGATACAGTCTAAGAAGTTTGGATTTGGAGTTCATTCATGAGCTAGGTCCCATCAGACATTCTAACACAGGTATTGCTCATTTCGGGAGATGGCTTTCTCCGCGAACTTGAGATATAGAGAGATATAGAAAGAAACATCACAGCGGATCCACTCACTGAGGCTATTCCTCGAACGCAATAGTTTCGCAAACGAGCTTTGTGAGACTGACTAGTAGAGGAGTTGGGTGTTCGGAATCACACGGGCTGTGAGTATGCAGCATCGCAATAATTAGCCTTGAGTGCAAGTGGGAGATTGTTGGAGATAGTGCCCTCAGAGTCAATTATTGGATCACAGGCACGTGATTGCAATGATTGAGGGAGGACCTATCCCGGTAGGACAGTCTTACTCGAGATGATAGTATGCTATCTGGTTTATCTTTATCATCGTGTACTGTTTTAGGTGACCTGACATGTCGCTATTACACGCTGATAGAGCCCCTAGGATTCTTGCTTGACTGCCAGCAGTATATGATGGCGATCATATACGTGAGAGCTGGTGGTCTATAAGCACATTCTTAAAAGGTCCCTAGTCGTGGGAGTTTCGAGACAGGGCATCGATTCTCCAGAGTAGACTAGTGTATACAGTCGAGACCCCGACGAGGGGCGGTGGCCGGTCTCACAAGCCACTGGTGTCAGTTGGTTCACCTAAGATGTATACAGGTGCTCATTGGGTTATGAGTACACCGGACAGGACTCGCCGGGAACATGCTAGTTGGTCTTATACCTGACGTCAGATAGCAGTTTCCTGGTGACATGTGTACAGGTTAGTTCATCGACCTGAGGATCGTCATTTGCCTCGTGTGAGTTCCCACTGTGCTTTGATTACTACCCTACCACGGCTCAAAGGAGTCGTGCAAACAGGTTTTAGTTGGGTACAGTCCCGAGCCACATGGAGGCAGTGAGCGGATCTTCAGGGGTTCGTCTCTCCCGGTATTGGGGGTGAGGTCGCGCTGTGTCTAGGAGAGCCATTACGCAAAGCCCTCGGCCGAGGCAGGAGATTTACTGGTAGGTATTCCAGTAGTATCTCAGGGCGTTCTGGGCTACACTCCGACACGACTTGTACCGCTTTTGGGGGTCTGACTTTTACCAACCCCCTAGGCCCGACATGCGATGCTCATAGACGAACGGACCGGACTGTACGGATATTGTCACTGACAGGCTCAGTTGGGTGTCGGGGTGAGCTTCTTCATCGACGTCCCTTTTGGTCAATAGCTGGTGGCCCGTCACGTATTGGCTTATACCTCTGACGTGCTAGTGGTTAAATCCACAGCCATAGTATTGACAAGTCTTTAGAGTCCACCACACTTACAGTTACTCAAGCTTTCGGGCGAAACGCTGTAGAGGCCGTATGGAGATATGGCAGGGTCAGATCAGATACGTGCGGTATTGCACGGATCAGGATCGGACGGTTTGTACTAGTGGTCGTATGGTTATATGGCAGGGTTCGATCAGATACGTGCGGTATTGCACGGATCAGGATCGGACGGATATTACTAGCCGGCTTTGGCTTAAGCCGGTCCTAGTTTAGTACAGTGTAGATTTTGTCTCATTGCATTTATATCCAGACGGAATACAGATGCGGGTGTGTATGCACAGTATCGGGGTTTTCCTATAATTTATTACGGGACCAGTTTTCTGGAGTTGCCAGTTTGCATTCCGTTCCGGCCGGTTTTCCTTTGTTCTTTCCCGGCCGGACTTTTCCAATGGAGGGGGTAATTTGCAGTTTTGCAAATTACACTTTGTGGAGGGTTTTTCTTGCAAATGGTTTTATTATGATAGCATCTTTTTGATGCCATTCTTATCTTTCTCATCACTTTCTTTTGGTTGATTAGAAGTGATTTGGAGTTGATTTGATTTTGTCATGATGATGTTTAGCTTGTGGTTACCCTCCACCTTTTCCTACACTCACCTTCCTTCTAAGGTGATAGATTCATATTCTTTTCTTCCACCATTATTCTTGGACGATAAGATTTTCCATGGTTGAGAGAAGAAGAAGAAGAGAGCTTCATTCTTGAGAGTTTCTTTCTTGATCTCATTTTCATGCTGGAAAAATGCAAGCACCATTTTTTTAGTCCTTGTTTCCTCCATCATCCTCAATGGCAACAACATAACCCCAAAGAGACAAGCATCTTCTACACTACATTCTACAGCATATCTTGAGCATGTCGAGTTGCCGGCTTCATGCCCGAGTTGCCTCGGTATTGAGGCGGGAGCCCGTAAAAGACGCAGGCGATGTGGTGCCCTTTCCGGCGAGGAGGCGACGGTGTGGAGCCAAGACTTTCCGCGGGAGATCGGGACGATGAAGAGAAGACCGGAGGACTCGGATCACTTGGTATACTTTTCTTCCCATCTCTTGATTGCTAGCATTAGGTTAATGGTAAACGATCCGGGTTTTCATTGTCCGCGGTAGCGCCGGTTTCCGAGTAAGGAAAATTTTTGATTCCGCATTTTGGCCTCGAGTATGAGGCCGGGGCGCTGCCGTGGCGCAACACTGGGACTTTTTGAACTCCGCTCAAGTGTTGAGATATTTGGGAAATCTTGGGTGTTTGTTTATTCGATCGGAAAGTATAACATTGTCTATTTATCTGGAATGTGATATAATAAGTGGAATTCATATAGTTAGGCATGAAATGCGAAGTATGTGATATTTCGGATTTAAGATGTCTAAAGTATTTGTGGATTCCAAATGCTATAGTTTTACACTTTCTTTTCTGTGACCGTAAGCGTAGTATGTGGTGTATCACCGGCTTCGTTGATATACATCAACGACAATCGGGATACGCATACTTGCTTACGTTGATGATATGAGATGTTATGTGTTGCTGTGATATGTTATATTGGATCGTCGTGTTCTGAATAGCCGGGGGTTTTATGTGAGATGAGGGTTTTAATTTTCATTCATGTAAAATTTATTTGTATGTAATATTCTTTTATTGGGGTGCTTCCCGGTTGAGGATGATGTCACCATTGTATATTATTTACTTTTCCGCATTAGGATAGACCCAAGGAGGGGAGCACAAGTAACCGGGTTTTAGGGTCCAGTGGGAGGCCATCTCGAGGAGTCGAGATCGGGTCTCTTAACCCTAGAATTGGCAGTGTTGCTTGTCGCTCTCGCAGGGGTCTAGGGATGTGGGTTTGGCTATTCATCACGACCATGGAATCCGTGTTTTATACAGGCTCGAAATAAAACACGGACGTCCTAGTATATCCAATATTTCATATGTTGTCTTCTGCTGCAATGTTCTGTGATGAGATCATATTACTGCCTGAGACGAATGCTTATACTATATATATATGATTATATATAAATATTACTGCTTTCGTTTCTCCTGTGATGCTTAGGAAGCATAACTGATGGGATTTGTTAATGAGATTAATAAAAGAAAAGAAACCTAAAAGATGTTGTAGAATCAAAACTTTTCAAAAAGGGTAGCTACAGTGTTTTTCTTTGCATAGTGGTATATATGATATACCCTGCACCTTATTCGATGAGGAAAGAGCCGAGATCCCTTCACCGGGAGTGACCTTTTTAGCAAAACCGGCAGATGCTACAAACTCACGGTTTAGTTTTTGATTGCTTCTTTTGTTCTTGCTTTGCACCGCAGTATTTGTGAAATATCCTGCACCTTATTCGATAAGGAAAGAGCCAAGATCCATTCACCGGGAGTGACCTCTTTAGCGAAACTAGAAAAGCCTAAAAAACACTCCTTTTCAAAATCACTTATTTCTACAACGATATCAAGTTCATTGCGCTCATGGTTTTCTGAAAAACCTGCGTAGCCCTCCGTCATTTCAGATAGGTATTAATTAGTATTCGTACTACGGTAGTTTGGCATTCGTCAAGGCGTAGTGTACGGTAGCTATTTACTACTTATCTATAGCATGAGATGCGATTAAATTAGAGTATTCGTACGGCGTTGTTTGGCATTCGTCAAGGGTCGTGCGGGTGGGTTTAATTCAATCAAGAAATGTACGGGTTGAATTGACTAGCGGACTATGGGTTGTTTGGCATTCGTCAAGGTCATAGCATGTTAGGGGCAAAAGCATTATCGGGAATTTCAAGTGTTGAAATTTGCAATGAGATTGCATACCTCTTATGAGATAGTTGGATCCCGATACCCACTGCGAGTAAGAGTTACTCCTGGGAGAATTTTACACAGGACAATTAGCCGATCAAGTAGGTGTCTAGAAAGTTGTTAACGCGGTTATGCCTCTAGGAAAATGAGGTTTATTTTAATTAGGTCCATGAGAAAGCACGGGGAACCTCCCTCAAAGTACCGACACTGATCTGGCTGAAAGATTGGGGAACTTGTAAGGTGTAATTAATCCCGGCTAATCTTACCTTTTAGGGTTTTAAGGAAGATTTGATAAAAAGCAGTGGGAGCCATCCTAATTAGATAAGATCATAACCAATCTAATTTTGCAAGAGCATATGCTAAAGTATTTTCTTCTCTCCCTCTCCAGGTAGCGACCCTGTCAGGCCTTAATCAAGATAATAATATGGATGTATTGACTGGAACCGCTTATTATACTGAGCAGGGAAAGTTGGTGCCGTCTTTTCTTATAAGTGTTATAATACTGAGTAAGGAAAAGTAGAATATCTGGATTCTCACGCCACCCAAACGAAGAATAAACATGTTGATGCATCTTCTTCAGATGTGTTAGTTATCGAGAACTGTTTCTCAGTTCACTCTACGTCCTGGGTATTAGATACCGGATCGGGATCCCACATATGTAATATGTTACATGGGCTACGTAAAGGTAGGGAACCGGGAGAGGGTGATCATTCTGTAAGAGTAGGGAATGGTGCAAATGTTGCAGCCAAAGCAGTTGGCGAATATCACCTTGTATTACCGAATGGTAATACATTGGTTCTGTACGAATGTTATTACATTCCGACCCTGATATGCAATCTTATATCAGTTTCTTTATTGAGTAAAGAAGGATATAATTTTGTATTACAGGATAATGTTATGAACATATTCCTAAATCAAAAGTTGATTGGATCAGGATCGTTAAATAATGGCATATATGTTCTCAACCAAACTACAATACTTAATATACAAAATACACACAAGAGAAAGAGTTCAGAAATGAACGAATCCTTCTTGTGGCATTGTGTAAGTGCACGGCGGCGCCCCGGCCGTCAATCCGATGCCGGAATGCGGAAACAAAACTTTTTACGAACTTGTAAACCGGCACCACCGCGCACATAAATCCTGGATCGGGCCATTAACATAATCCTAGCTAACTAGAGAAGGGGTAGAGAGATATACCGAGCGATCCGTGTCCTTCGGTCTTCTCGTCGTCGTCCCGATCTTCCCGCGGAATCTCCGGTCTTCAACTCCTCGTCGGAAGGGCACCACGTCGCCGGCTTCTTTTACGGGCTCCCACCTTTGGACCGAGGCAACTCGGGCACGAAGTTGGCGAGCCGACGTGCCCAAGGATGCTGTAGGTTATCTGTAGAATGCTTTGTCTCATTTGGGGTTGTGGAAGTTGCCATATGGTGGAGTAAATGAGATGTGGAATTTTTGTGGTGAACTTAGGTATTTTTAGCAAGCATGAAGAGAAAAATCCCCACTACAAAAATTGGGACAGCCCCCTTCCCTCATTTGGCCGGCCATTGTCATGGTGAAGGGAGTATGAATGAGGGAGAGCCTCAATCATGCAAGGGAGAGCAAGAGAAAAGGCTATCATGCATGAGAGAGAAAAAGATGTGATGATGGGGAATTATCATCACAACTAAAGCCACACTCAAAAAGCCCATCATCAAACCACAAAAGTCAAGCCATGATGAAGTCAAGAAGTCAAGGTCAAACAAGAGCTATCATGAAGCAACAATATGCAAAGACCACCTCCCACAATGCTTATTTGCACAATTGCAAATAAGCCCTCCTCCACCAATTCAGCCAATGAAAGATACAAAGAAAAATGGCCGAAACGGAAAACAAACTGGCAACTTCATAAAACTGATCCCGTAATAAATTACAGGAAAACCTCGCTACTGTATATACATACCCGCATTTGTATTCCGACCGAAATACAAATGCAAAGAGACAAAATCTACACTGTACAATACTAGGATCCGGCTTAAACCAAAGCCCGCTAGTATTAACCGTCCGATCATGATCCGTGCAATACCGCACGTATCTGATCGAACCCTGCCATATCTCCATACGGCCTCTACAGCGTTTCGCCCGAAACTTGAGAAACTAGTCTGTAGGGGACTCTAAAGACTCAACAATACTTTGGTTGTGGATTTAACCACTAGCACGTCAGAGGTATTAGCCTATACGTAACGGGCTACCAGGTATTGACCAAAAGGGACGTCGATGAGCGAACTCATCCTGACACCCTACTGAGCCTATCGGTGACAATATCCGTACAGTCCGGTCCGTTCGTCTATGATTATCGCATGGCGGGCCTAGGGGGTTGGTAAAAGTCAGACCCCTAAAAGCGGTACAATTCGTGTCGGAGTGTAGCCCAGAACACCCTGAGATACTACTAGAATACCTACCACTAAATCTCATGCCTTGGCCAAGGATTTCATGTAATGGCTCTCCTAGACACAGCGCGACTTCACCCCCAATACCGGGAGAGACGAACCCCTGCAGATCCGCTCACTGCCTCCATGTGGCTCGGGACTGTACCCAACTAAAACCTATTTGCACGTCTCCTTTGAGCGTGGTAGGGTAGTAATCAAAGTACAGTGGGAACTCACACGAGACAAATGACGATCTCAGGTCCATGAACTAACCTGTACACATATCAACAGGGAACTGCTATCTGACGTCAGGTATAAGACCAACTAGCATGTTCCCGGCGAGTCCTGTCCGATGTACTCATAACCCAATGAGCACCTGTATACATCTTAGGTGAACCAACTGACACCAGTGGCTTGTGAGACCGGCCACCGCCCCTCGTCGGGGTCTCGACTGTATACACTAGTCTACTCTGGAGTATCGATGCCCTGTCTCGAAACTCCCACGACTAGGGACCTTTTAAGGATGTGCTTATAGACTACCAGCTCCCACGTATATGATTGCCCTCATACTGCTGGCAGTCAAGCAAGAATCCTAGGAGCTCTATCAACGTGCAATAGTGACCTGTAAGGTCACCTAAAGCAGTACACGATGATAAAGATAAACCAGATAACATACTATCATCTTGAGTAAGACTGTCCTACCGGTATAGGTCCTCCCTCAATCATTGCAATCACGTGCCTGTGATCCAATAATTGACCCTAAGGGCACTATCTCCAACACATTATAGACTAGGTCATATCAATGCAACACGGCAAGCTAAATTGCATAAGGATGGATATTTGAATCCGTCCAAATTTTCATCTTATGACACTTGCCAGACATGTCTCAAAGGAAAAATGACCAAAACTCTGTTTAGTGGACACGGAGAAAGAGTTACAGAACTCTTGGGGGCTGATACATAATGATGCATGTGGACCCATGTCTACACATGCCAAGAACGGTTCTTCCTACTTCATTACATTCACTGACGATCTCTCAAGATACGGACATGTGTTCCTGATGAAACACAAGTCTGAAGCTTTTGAGAAATTTTGGGAATATAAGCACGAAGTAGAGAACCAAACGGGCAAAAGTATTAAGATCCTTCGATCTAATCGAGGAGGAGAATACTTGAGCAATGAGTTCCTAGACTATCTAAAAGAGAATGGGATTCTCTCTCAGCTTACTCCTCCTTACACACCACAACACAACAGTGTATCGGAGCGGAGGAATCCCACCCTATTACATATGGTACGCTCTATGATGAGCAATGCTTAGTTTCCTATTTCCTTCTGGGGGTATGCGCTTGAGACAGCCATACACCTATTGAATATGGTTCCAACCAAATCAGTGCCTACCACTCCATATGAGATATGGAAGAGGAAGAGACCATCTCTTAAGTATGTTAAGATATGGGGTTGTCCGGCCTATGTCAAAAGGCACAATCCGGACAAACTCGAGGCAAGGTATGTCTTATGCAAGTTTGTAGGATATCCCAAAAATTCACAAGGGTATATCTTCTACCACCACGAGGAACAAAAAGTGTTTATTTCGCGACATGCCACTTTCTTTGAAAAAGGTTTTCTTATGAAACAAATTAGTGGCAATGAGGTAGAACTGGATGAGGTTCCAGCGACACAAACTACGACAGAAGATTTGATGGAACAAGAGGATTCAGTAGTTCCTGACGAACCCCAGCCTCTCCGCCGATCTAGTAGGGTTCCTTATCCACCTGAGGGATACTACGGTTTTCTCCTAGATGGTGAGAGCGAGGATTGCATCATAGAAGATGATGACCCGACTAGCTTCGAGTAGGCCATCACGAGTGGGGACTCTGTGAAGTGGCTTGATGCAATGCGATCTGAGATGGAATCCATGTACACCAACAAAGTATGGACTTTGGAAGTTGCTCCTGAAGGCGTAAAACCCATTGGGAGCAAATGGATCTTTAAGAAGAAACTTGGTGTAGATGGAAAAGTGGAGACTTTCAAAGCTAGACTTGTTGCAAAGGGTTTTCGTCAACGACCAGGTGTGGATTATGACAAAACCTTTTCTCCAGTGGCTATGCTTAAGTCCATCCGGATCCTACTTGCCTTTGCTGCATACCATGACTATGAAATCTGGCAGATGGATGTTAAGACCGCCTTTCTAAATGGTGATTTAGAAAAGTGCGTGTACATGACTCAGCCAGAGGGCTTCGTAGATAGTGGGAGTAGCGGAAAGGTGTGCAAGCTGCTTAAATCCATATACGGGTTAAAGCAGGCATCGCATAGTTGGAACATCTGCTTTGATGTTGTAGTCAAAGAGTTTGACTTCATCAAAAACGTAGATGAACCTTGTATATACAAGAAGGTTGCAGAGAGTAAGGTTGTCTTCCTCATATTGTACGTGGATGACATCCTCTTGATAGGAAATGATGTTCCTATGCTGCACTCGGTCAAGATCTTCTTATCAAAAAGATTCTCAATGAAAGATCTACGTGATGCCTCGTGCATACTAGGAATAAAGATCTATAGAGATAGATCTAAACGGATACTGGGATTGTCCCAATCCAGGTACATTGACACCATACTAAAGAGGTTTAGTATGGAAGAATCCAAGCGTGGGAACTAACCGACGATCTCTGGACTCACCCTCTCCAAAGAGATGTCTCCCAAGACTGATTTGGAGAGAGCTCGCATGCAAGGGATACCCTATGCTTCGGCAGTAGGCTCTATCATGTACGCGATACTATGTACCATACCCGATGTAGCATACTCACTAAGTGTAGTGAGTAGGTATCAAGCAGATCCTGGAGAGAGTCATTGGATAGCTGTGAAGAACATTCTCAAGTACTTGAGAAGGACTAAGGAGATGTTCTTGGTGTATGGTAACGGTGAACTCCAGGTGGAGTCCTTTACCGATTCAAGCTTCCAAAGTGATAAGGATGACTCTAAGTCGCACTCGGGATTTGTCTTTACCCTCAATGGAGGGGCGGTGTGTTGGAAGAGTTCCAAACAGGAAACCGTTGCAGACTCGACGATGGAGGCTGAATACATCACTGCCAACGATGCTGCCAAAGAGGCTGTCTGGATGAAGAAGTTCATCACTGAACTTGGTGTGGTTTCGTCCATTGAGCATCCAATACCATTGTATTGTGATAACAATGGAGCTGTGTTTTTGGCCAAGGAACCCAGGTCCCATCAGAAGTCCAGACATATTCTGAGGCGGTATCACCTGATCCGGGAGATAGTTGATCGCCGGGAGATCGAGGTCAGGAGAGTTGATATGAAGGACAACACTACGGATCCACTCACGAAGGCCATTCCCCAGACACAGTTTGAGAGACTCTTCGGGATGTTGGGTATGAGATACTACAACAGCTGGCCTTAGTGCAAGTGGGAGATTGTTAGTTATATATATGCCCTAGAGGCCATTGTTGTACATATGATATATATTATAGTGGATGCTTGGATATATATAGAGAGGACTTTCTTGCTCGACATGATAGTATGCTATTTGGTTTCACCTTGTCTTAACATGTTGACTTGTATTAGTTTACTGTCTTGCTTTCACATGTTGATAAAGCCCTTAGGATATGTACTCGACTACTGGGACTATGATGAGATCATACTAGTGGGGCATGGGTAGTCAATGAGTATATCCTATAATTGTTCCTAGTCAAGGGTGTATCGAGACAGGGCATCCATACACAAGAGTAGACTAGCGTATACGCATCTTGACTCATATGATGGGCGATGGATGATCCCATATCCATCGGTGTTTGACATCAAAGATGGTGTACGGGTGCTCAGTGGAGACTGGGTACACTGAACAGACTCGTCGAGATCTCCTAGATGGTAATATACCTATCGTCAGATAGTAGTTCTCCGGTGATACTGGTACAGGTTAGTCTGTAGACCCGAGATCGTCATAGAGTCTTATGTGATTCCTACTGTGCTTTGATTTCCACCTTACCACGTCCAAGAAGGCATGCAAAACGGTGGCTTTTGGGTACAGTCCCGAATCACATGGAGGCAATGATCGATAGGAGGGGTTTCGTCTCTCCCGGTATAGGGAGTTGATGTTGTGCTGTGTTCGATTGGCTATAACTAGAAGTCCCTGGCCAGGGCTGATATAGAGTGCTACTGGTAAGTGTTATCAGTAGTTTCTCGACCTGTTATGAGCCTCACATCGACACGACTTATCGGTTACTGGGGTCTGACGTTTACCACCCCTAGACTAGATATGCGACATATCAGACGAAGAGACTGGACTGTACGGTAGTGTTACTGATCGGATACACAGGAGAATGTACAGGCTTGCTTGTTGATCTTCTGATCGCTCAATACCTGGGTGGCTGTTATGTTTAGATGACCGTTTGCAGCTTGTGGGTGTTTGATATGATCATCACCTACTGCCGGCGTATTGACGATTCTTTAGAGTCCTACACAGAGGTTTCCTGGCTCAGGCAAAACGGAGTAGGAGCACATATGTGATATATTCTGGTCCGAGAATATTATGATATGAGATATCGTATTCCATTCTCACGATATATGATATCGGCCGGGTATATGTGATATAGCCGGGTCATCGGATCAACTGTTGATTCGATGAATCGGTACATGTTATATTAGTCGGTTATATGCGATATAGCCGGATTGTCGGATCAAGTGTTGATTTGATAATTTAATGTATAATTATATATGCGATATATTACATTACATTAACTAATATAAGCTCGCTTTATTGATTCATTTTCTCACCGGATAATACATTGATATATATGCGATATATGTTAATTGTATTATTTTCTTTTGTTACAAAAATATATTATATATGTGGTATATAATATTGTAACAAGTTATGATTACAAATGCAACATGATTTGATGAGATTAAACATGTTAGGGTTTGATTTGGGTTACCATTTGGGTTACCTTTTTCATGAAGCTTCTAGAAGTTTTATTTTGTTTTAAGCTTAGATATTTTGTATTGATATTTTGTGTAGATATTTCTTAACCCAACCCAAATCCTTTACCCTAGTTAATTCTTTACAAGGGTTAAGCCTTCATTCTTAACCCAAGGTTGGATTTGTAACCACAACAATAATTTCATTATTCATCACAAAAGGATCTTCTTCTTCTTCTTCTTCATTCTCTTGAAAGAAAAAGCTTTCTAGCTTTTTGCATGTGATGAATTAGTGTGAGAAATTGAAAACAAAAGAGAGCTAAATTCCTACTTCATCATCCACATCTATTTTAGCCACTTAGATTAGGGTGTTCACTTCTCTAATAAGTTGTTTAGTGAATTGTAATCTTGGGTTAGAGATTCTTCAAGGTAGATCATCTTAGATCATGAAGACTACAAGCAAGGTGTCTCATTTACCTCATGGACTCGAGAGTCGGAGTTCATGTTGATGACCTCAACACGGAGCTTATGAAGCGAAGGAACGGACTACAAAGGTAGTAATCCTTTTCTCTTAGATGTAAAGTTGTTTACATGCTATGTTAATCCCAATACTCTAGTTAAGATCTTGGTTAGGGTTTGTTTACCACCCCAAAAATTTTAAAGTAGCATGTTCGATGCTTGCCTAAACCTTTACAAGGTGCTATGCTAACCCTATAGTAGCAATGGGAAGTCTGGGTAAACAAGAACCACCTTGTCACCGTTTCTGAGAAGACCAAAGTACATCTCGGGTGCTTGAGGTTACCCACCATATCTGCGGAGTGGCTAATGGAATCTCAAAACCAGTTGAATCTTTAGGTTCTATTAAATTTTCAGTAATCGTTTGTGGTTCTGGAATCCCTTCCAGTTCTATCATACTCCCACTTATGTTTTCTGAAAAGAATCCATTTTACTAAAACTGTGGCGAGTCAAGAACAATATAACTATTGATCTTCCAGTTGGTAGAAAGTTAACCCTCGTAAAACCTGAGATAACCCACAAACTGCCATTACTGAAACGTGCCTTGAGTTTTTCCAGAGTTTGGTTCAAAGTATAAGCCGGACAACTCCATATACCTTAACATCATTAAGATACGAACCATTCTATATACAATATAGAAACAGAGGCACTAATTTAATTGGAACCAGATTCAAATCATACAGCTGTCTCCAGTGCATGTTAACTAGGTGGAAAAAGGCCAAGCCGCATTACTCATCTAGGAGTGCATCCACATATGAGTAACCTGAAAGAGAAGAAAGTTCTCAAAACCATTACCATCAATGGAATACCAAACACAAGTATCTACATCTTCGATCACCTTGAAGAATCCTGATACTTGCAACATATGATTCTCTACTTTATTATTATACCTATAACTTCTCAAAATTTGGACCTTGTATTTCAACGAAATACTTGTCTAAAATTGGAGAAGTCACAAGTAAACAGAATATAGTACGAGTACCAACCCCTTTGTCCTAATGGACATTGGACAACATACAATACTTTGTATAAATCCCCTGAGTTTGATAACTCAAACCCTGTGCGTCGTAGGTTGAAAATTGTACTATGGTTAAGGAGAATTACATCGCTGTTGAATGCTCCTTACCCAACCACCAACTGATATAGGTAAATGTCATAGACATAATTTCAAAAAGTTATATCTCACTTTATAAAATAAACGTGCAGATATATCAGTTTGAAATTGGTGCATAACTACGGATATTCAAAACCAAATATTTGCCGTTAGGCAAAAACCCAGGTGATTTCCTCAAATATCACCAATTACAACGAATTCCGATATAATGAGGATATAATCACCTAATTCCCAATATCTTACTCCCACTCATCATCTATAATACTATACAGATGTGAGAAACAAATCTGGTAAATACATACCCTGGAGTAAGGATATTATTGGGAAATCAATTTTCAATTAACAGCGCACAGTGAATACTGAAACATGAAAATGTTTCGAAGGGGTATCTGGGTATTCCTAGTAATGCCTCTTCCACTATCCAGATTCATGACTGTAACCGTATATTTTCTTGCCATCTCTCCAATCCCTTTATTTGTCTTTACTCGTTACCTTCTGTACACCACACTTAGGCTAATTGATTTTCTTCATTCCCTACCTTTCGGCACCAACCTATGGTTTGGAAGAAGACTATCCATTAAGCGTAATAGGTGTACTCTCCTAAATACCAGGAGCCTTCGCAACCTGAGAGAAGGTAATGATAAAAGACAACCTGAATAATCCTATTCAATTTCTCCTGAACCGGAGAAATGCAAAGGTGAAGTAGGAGTGGCGATGATATACACGGCTTCGTCGTGAATGATAGCAGTCGCAATTTACTTTGCTCTATTTCTAATCCCTTTATTTGTCTTAACTTATTACCTTCTGGACACAACACTTAGGCTAATTGGTTTTCTTCCTTCCGTACCGTTCGGCACCTGCCTATGGTTTGGAAGAAGACTATCCAATAAGCGTAATAGGTGTACTCTCCTACTACCAGGAGCCCTCGCAACCTGAGAGAAGGTAAAAGGGCAAACACAACTGAATAATCCTATTCAATTTCTCCACAGCCATCAGTACGCTAGCGGTACACGATACTCCGGAGTAGACTAGCGTATACGCTTCTCATCCTAGCAAGGGAGATGGTCTGTCCCATAGCCATCAGTACGTCGTACTGGAGATAGTATGCGGGTGCTCGTTAGGTTACGAGTACACTGGACAAGACTCGTTGGGAACTGTTGGTTGGTATTATACCTATCGTCAGTTATCAGTTCCCAGGTGACAAGAGTACAGCTTAGTCCGTTGACTTGACACTGTCACTTCGCCTCGAGTGTGTTCCCACTGTTCTTTGATTACAACCCTACCACGGCTCAAAGGAGTCGTGCAAACAGGTAGTAGATGGGTGCAGTCCCGAAGCACTTGGAGGCAGTGACGGTTATACAGGATTCGTCTCTCCCGGTATTGGGGGTTGATATCACGCCGTGTCTAGGAGAGCCATTACACAAAGTCCCTGGCAAGGTCAAGCGAGATATACTGGTAGGTTTCCAGTGTTATCTCAGGGTGTTCTGGGCTACACTCCGACACGACTTGTACCGCTATTAGGAGACTGACGTTCGCCACCCCCTAGGCCCGCCATTCAATATTCTTAGACGAACAGACCGGACTGTACGGAGATTGTCACATACAGGCTCAGTAGGAGTTTGGATGGGTTTACCTCATCGGCCTTCTTATCGACATCTACCTGGGGACCGTTACGTACAGCTAGTGCCGCTTGCGGTCTGTGGTTAAACCCACTGCTAGCATAGTGTCCAGTCTTTAGAGTCCCACACAGAGAGTTTCCCTGCACTGAGCGAAAGGTGTAGAGGCCGTATGGTTTTACGGCAGGGCTACGATCACTTACGTGCACTGGTGTGCGTATGTTGTTCGGGCAGGCAATACTAGTGGGCTTTGGTTTAAGCCGGATCCTAGTATTGCACGGATGGATTTGTTTTGTCTTCTGTGCATTCACATTCTACGGAATGCGGATGCGGGTGTGTATGCACAGTTGTGATTAGCGAAGAGGAAGGAGGTGCCTCATTATGGTTTTGACAGTTGATTCGGTCGAAGCCATAATGAGGCGGACTCATTAGGGTTTTGGCAGTTGGTTCGGTCAAAACCATAATGAGCCGGGGACATTATTTACTAATCTTTTTAGTGATTATTGTGTGATGGCTAATTGCTTTGACCATTTGACCATACTTGACTTTGTTGACCATTTGACCAAAGTTGACTTGGACCTTCATGAGAGGTCTAGAGTTTTCCTTGGTTTTCTTTTTATTCTTTGGATTATGAAAATGGTCAAGTCATTAGTAGCCATCAACTTTATCATGAAAGGATTAGTAATGATGATATTAGTGTATTATTGCAACCATGGTTCATTCTCTCTAGCTCATAATTCATTTCTCATTCTCTCTCTTGAAAAAAGAAATGAGAGAGCTCCATGGTTGTTCTCCTTCTTATTCCTCCTCTTGATTATTCTTTTGATCTCATGTGTTGAGAGAAAAAGGATCCAAATAGACAAACACTTCCTTTTATCTCTTCTACACAACCTAGGACATCAAGACTAGCGATCCCCTTGCCCTAGTTGCCTCGGCTCGAGGTGGAGCTCGGAGTACATCTCTCGGGTGGATCTTCTTCGACTCAAGAAGTCCGCGGAGGTGATCAAGATTCGGATCGACCCTCGGAGCGTGGATGGACGAGCCGGACAGCGGAATGAAGACCCGAAGGACCGGTGTCGTGAGGTATAATCTCTATGACATAGTAGATAGAACCTCTAGTAGTTTGAAAGTTTGTAGTTTAGCAAAGATCCGTCTTTTAGTCCATGTTGCCTTTGCGCTAAAAATCGATGTTTTTCACCGTTTCCGCCTCCCCGTAAGAACCGGGGTGAGCAACGTGGACTTACAGTGGTATCAGAGCCTAGCTAAACATAAACTAGCATGTTAGCAAAGTATTTAGAATCTCGATCGGAAAAAATTCGCAAAACATGTCCGGAAAAATCAACTTTCTGCCGATTTTTTATACTGCTTTAAAAATTATTTAACATACATGAAAAATCGGCTCAGGGTTTTCTAAAGACACCCACCAAAAATGATCCACTGACTCGGTCAAAGGGCCGCGGAACCGCGGCAGGAACATGCTTCTTGCCGCGGATCCGCGGCCGAGTTGACTCGGCCGTGGACCGTTTTTTGTGCAGTGTTCTTAGTTGGATGTTTTGGGATTTTAGTATATTTTGTTTCTGCCCAGATTTTCCAGAGAACAAATTTGTTTTTGGGGTGGTTGCAAATCCGTATTTTGATCGAAATTCCGTAGACTTTGGCTAATGGATATTATCTGTGATGTGATATATGTATTGAACGTCTGCTAATCGCTATACGTCGATTAGTGGGGGTTATACATATCTGTGATCTGTAATGTTGATGGTTTGTGTATATGAACTCGTTGGATTGTCGCGGATGAATAGCCGGGTGGATGTGAGATGAGAGTTTCTTTTTTCTTTCATTCATATAAAATTTTGTAATTGAAGTAATATTATTTTATGGCCGCACATCCGGGATGAGGTTGTATCCGCCATTGTATATTATTTCTTTTTACTGTTTTTGCTCCTAGGATAGACCCAAGGTGGGGTGCACAAACTACCGGGTATCTCGAAGTGCCGAGTGGCCTACTCACGTTGTTGAGGGAGGTTGCTTCGCTTCGGGTACTTGGCGGGTAGTTTGCCGCACCCGTAGGGGTCTAGGGTGGGGTTTGGCTATTCATCGCGACCGTGTAATCCGTCTTTCATTGCAGGCTCGAATGAAACACAGATTCCTAGTATATCCAAAGTGTTCATCTGTGATCTGGAATGGCTATCATTGCATCCGACGAATGTATATATCTATATATGATATCTATTTAGGCGTTGCTTATGTTTTGCATCCGCGCTAGTCCAGCCCCCGCTCTGTCGTTAGTTAAGTAGCCTAACGGGTGATGATGGGACCCCGTGGCGAATGTGGATGGCATAAGCGTATGTCATATTTTCGTTGTTTTCTGCAATGGTAGGATTAAATGATGGGACGCATTAAAATTAATGCAAGAAAATAAACCAAGTAAAAGTCGTTGGAACAATTTCAAAACCACTCGGTTTCTTTTCAAAACAGAAAACTTTTAAAAGCGGAGCCTAAACCACTCCTTTTAAAAGCTATCAAGGTTCCTTCGATTATATCAAGTTCACTACGTTCACGGTTTCGCCAAAACCATTCGTAGCCCTTCGTCGTTTCATATGAATATCCAACAGTATCCAAACTGTGTTTGTTGGCCATAGTCAAGGCACAGTGATTGGTAGCTAGTGGGTATTCATATGTTGCATAGATAGATGCGTTGGTTTAGGACAGTCGTATTACTTTGTTGGCCATAGTCAAGGGTATATACGGGTGGGTTCAAATCAACCTGGACAACGACAGGTAGAACTTGACATGTGACTTATGATTTGTTGGCCTTAGTCAAGGTCATAAGATCATGCGGAAAAAATCCACATCGGGAGTTTCTAAAGAAACAGAAACTTGCTAGTGCTGCATACCATTTGGAGTGTGATGATTCTGGTAGGATTCCTTCAGTTTTATCATACGATGATATTTGGATCCCGATCCTACTGTGAGTATATGCTACTCCTCGGGAACTTTCTCGCTTAACGATCAATGCTATAAACCAAGTAGGTGTCTAGAAAGGTGTTAGCGGGGCTATGCCCACAGGGAAAAGAGGTTACTTAATTAAGGAACTTCACGAAAGCGTTGGAAAACCTTCCTCGAAGTACCGACACCAGCCTGGATGAACAGTTAAGAAAGTATTGTACGGTGAGATTGATCCCGACTAATTCTTCCTTTATGGTTTGAGGAGGGATTCGAGAGACAGTGGGAGCCATCCTGTTTAGATAAATTAAAAACCAATCTAAACTTGCAAGAGTATCATGCTAAGTGTTTTCTTCTCTCTCTCTTAATTGCAGCGAACCAGTGACCAGACATAGGTTACATCTAGATAATAAAATGACTGAATCTGACTGTTATGACTGGCAAAGGTCTGTCCAGATGTCCATTGCCCATGTCAAGCTGGGACACCTCTTGACTGATCCAACCCCTGCCGTCTCAGGTCCAGTTTCCCCTGTCACGGATAGTCATATCCGCAAGACATCGGAAAAAGACTGTGCGAAAGCCAAGTGCCTCGTGTTAGCCTCAGTTGATGGTGCATACCAGAGGCAGCACGAGAAGATGGACTTAGTTTCTATCTTCCTCCATAACAAAGATTTATATGGAGAGCAATTTCGTATCGCAAGATATGAGACCTCGAACGAATTGCTTCCAGCGTGTTGGCTATCGGGTCCTCTGTAGGGGGCAACGTCCTTACAGAGACCAGCTATTTTGAGCTCACGGACCTGAAGACCACGTTGAAGAATGGGTCAGATGCTGACTTGGATCTACAGTCTCTACCTTCTACCCTGAAGGAAACCATGGAAGTAAAAGGAAAGGAAAGGGCAGAAGTTTCGGGACTGGATGTAGTAAAAGGGAGACGTTCCTATTGTTACAGGAATGAACATTGGCAGAAGGATTGCAGGGCTAGCATAGCCAGTAGCCAGAATTCGAAGCATGTTGTGGCTTCGGCTTCAGGTGTGCTTGTAATAGAGAACTGTATGTCAGTTAACCCTACTTCCTGGGTATTGGATACCGGATCAGGATCTCACATCTTTAATTCGTTACAGGCTCTGAGAAACCGTAGGGTTATCAGGATATGTGATATGACTCTCAGGGTTGCTAACGGAATGAGGATGTATGCTGAATCCGTAGGGGAGTATCATCCTGGACTGACAACTGGGCAGATATTGATTCTGCGTGACTGTTTTTATGTACCAGGTGCGACTTGTAATATCATATCTGTATCCTTACTTTCTAAGGAAGGATATGGCTTTACTTTTGTAAGCGATGTGGTCAACATCCACCTAAATCAAGTTCTGATTGGGTCAGGTACATTAAAGAACGGGATCTACGTATTGAATCAAGCTCAGATTTTCAGTGTCCAGAACACACTTAAAAGAAAGTCTCCGGAATTAAATCAGACTTTCTTATGGCATTGTAGACTGGGTCACATTAATGAGACACGATTAAAAAAGTTACATAAAGAAGGATACTTGGATCCGTTCGAGTACCAGTCTTATGCCACTTGTGAATCTTGTCTCATGGGAAAGATGACAAAGACTCCGTTCACTGTATACGGAGAAAGAGCAAGCGAGCTCTTGGGACTCATACACAGTGATGTGTGTGGTCCAATGTCTACACATGCGCGAAGTGGTTATTCATACTTCATTACTTTCATAGATGATTTCTCTAGGTTTGGACATGTCTTCTTAATGAAGCATAAATCCGAGGCTTTTGAGAAATTTCGGGAATATAAGAATGAAGTTGATAAACAAACAGGCAAAAGTATAAAAATACTGAGATCTGATCGAGGTGGAGAATACTTAAGTGCCGAGTTTCTGGGCTACTTAAAAGAGAATGGAATTCTCTCTCAGCTTACTCCTCCATACACACCACAACACAACGGTGTATCGGAAAGGAGGAATCGAACCCTATTGGATATGGTTCGTTCCATGATGAGTAAGGCTGAGTTGTCGCGATCCTTCTGGAGTTATGCACTAGAAACAACTGCATATCTTTTGAACCAAGTTCCTTCTAAGTCAGTGCCTACCACACCATATCAGATGTGGAGTAGGAAGAAACCATGTCTTAAACACTTTAAGACATGGGGGTGTCCAGCTTTTGTTAAAAAGCAGCATGCGGACAAGCTCGAGGCAAGTTCAGTACAATGTAAGTTTGTGGGATACTCAAAGAACTCCAAGGGGTATCTTTTCTATTACGCAGAGGAACAAAAGGTTTTTGTTTCTCGTCATGCCCGCTTCTTGGAAACTGAATTTTTGGAAAATCAGATAAGTGGGAGCGTAATAGAACTGGAAGAAATTCCAGAACCACAAGCTATTACTGAAACCTTAGTGGAACCAGAAGGTTCAGGAGAACTGGACATCCCAGCGCCACTCCGCAGGAGTAGTAGGCAGTCTCATCCGCCCGAGAGATACTACGGTTTTCTCATAGACGGGGATAGAGAGGATTGCACTATTGATTATGGTGAGCCTACTAGCTTCCAGCAAGCCATTCAGAGCGGTGACTCGGTAAAATGGCTGGATGCAATGCGGACCGAGATGGAGTCCATGTACACCAACAAAGTTTGGACTTTGGACTTTGCTCCAGAAGGGGTAAAACCCATAGGCTGCAAATGGATCTTCATAAAGAAGATTGGTGTAGATGGGCAGGTTGAAACCTATAAAGCTAGACTTGTAGATAAGGGTTTTCATCAACGACCTGGTTTGGACTATGACGAGACCTTTTCTCTAGTGGCTATGCTCAAATCCATTCAGATCCTTATTGCCATTGCTGCCTTCCACGATTATGAAATCTGGCAGATGGACATAAAGACGGCTTTCCTGAATGGAAATTTAGAAGAGTGCGTCTATATGGATCAGCCGGAGGGATTCATTCAGAGTGGGAGCAGCAGTAAGGTGTGCAAGTTGCTCAAGTCCATCTATGGACTGAAGCAGGCATCGCGGAGTTGGAACATCTGCTTTGATGATACTGTCAAGGAATTCGACTTTATCAAAATCCCAGATGAACCATGCATTTACAGTAAGATTGTAGGGAGAACTGTGGTATTCCTCGTCTTGTACGTGGATGACATTCTCCTAATAGGAAATGATATTCCTATGCTACAGTCAGTCAAAGGATTCTTGTCATAGAGGTTCTCCATGAATGACATGGGCGATGCCAACTACATTTTGGGGATCCAGATCTATCGTGACAGATCTAAAAGGATGTTGGGACTTTCACAGTCCAGGTACATAGACACCATACTGAAACGATTCAGTATGGAAGATTCCAAGCGCGGTAATCTACCGGCTTGTCACGGAATCACCCTCTCCAAAGAGATGTCTCCCAAGACTGATTTGGAAAGGGCTCGCATGTCATCTATACCCTACACATCTGCGGTAGGCTCTATAATGTATGCGATGTTATGTACCAGACCAGATGTAGCATACGCATTGAGCGTTGTAAGTCGGTATCAGTCAGACCCAGGGGAGAAACACTGGATAGCAGTAAAGAACATTCTCAAGTACCTGAGAAGGACTAAGGAGATGTTCTTGGTGTATGGCGGAAAAGACCGCCAGATCGAGGCCTTTGCTGACTCCAGCTTCCAGAGTGACAAGGATGACTTCAAGTCCATGTCGGGTTATGTCTTTACCCTCAATGGAGGGGCGGTTTGGTGGAAGAGTTCCAAGCAGGAAACCGTTGCCGACTCAACTATGGAAGCGGAGTACATAGTTGCTTGCGATGCCGCAAAGGAAGCTGTCTGGATGAAGAAGTTCCTCACGGAGTTTCAGGTGGTTCCTACCATTTTTGATCCAATACTGCTGTATTGTGACAACAACGGAGCTATAGCTTTAGCGAAGGAACCCAGGTCCCATCAGAAGTCCAGGCACATTTTGAGGCGGTACCACCTGATCAGGGAGATCGCAGATCGCCGGGAGATCGAGGTGAAGCGAGTAAATTCAGAGGATAACACTGCAGATCCACTCACGAAGGCCCTACCCCAGACTCAGTTCGAGCGGCTGATCGAGATGAAAGGTCTTCGATACGCCAGTACACGGCCATAGTGCAAGTGGGAGATTGTTAGTGTATATGCCCTAGAGGCCATTACTTTATCATACTAGCTTGTATATTACTTAATGGAAGCTTGGGATATTCACAGTTGTATAGACAATCTTGCTCAAAATGGTAGTATGCTACTTGGTTTGTCTCTACTTCAATATGTGTATATGTTTCTTTTAGCATATCGCTTATATACATATTAGTGGAGCCCTTAGGATCTTTGCTTGATTACCAGCGTTGTGATGGCAGTCACACTTGTGGGGGCTGGGTAATCTATAAGCACATCCTTATACAGGTACCTAGTCATAGGACTATCGAGACAGGGCATCGATACTCCGGAGTAGACTAGCGTATACGCTTCTCATCCCAGCAGGGGAGATGGTCTGTCCCACAGCCATCAGTACGTCGTACTGGAGATAGTATGCGGGTGCTCGTTAGGTTACGAGTACACTGGACAGGACTCATCAGGAACTGTTTGTTGGTATTATACCTATCGTCAGTTATCAGTTCCCAGGTGACATGAGTCCAGCTTAGTCCGTTGGCTTGACACTGTCACTTCGCCTCGAGTGTGTTCCCATTGTTCTTTGATTACTACCCTACCACGGCTCAAAGGAGTCGTGCAAACAGGTAGTAGTTGGGTGCAGTCCCGAAGTCCCGAAGCACTTGAAGGTAGTGACGGTTAGAAAGTATTCGTCTCTCCCGGTATTAGGGGTTGATATCGCGCTGTGTCAAGGAGAGCCATTACACAAAGTCCCTGGCCAGGGCAAGCGAGATATATTGGTAGGTTTCCAGTGTTATCTCAGGGTGTTCTGGGCTACACACCGACACGACTTGTACCGCTATTAGGGGACTGACGTTCGCCACCCTCCTAGGCCCACTATGCGATATTCTTAGACGAACATACCGGACTGTACGGAGATTGTCACATACAGGCTCAGTAGGAGTTCGGATGGGTTTACCTCATCGACCTTCTTATCGACATCTACCTGGGGACCGTTACGTACAGCTAGTGCCGCTTGCGGTCTGTGGTTAAACCCACTGCCAGCGTAGTGTCGAGTCTTTAGAGTCCCACACAGAGAGTTTCCCTGCACCGAGCGAAAGGTGTAGAGGCCGTATGGTTTTACGGCAGGGCTACGATCACTTACGTGCACTGGTGTGCGTATGCTGTTCGGACAGGCAATACTAGTGGGCTTTAGTTTAAGCCAGATCCTAGTATTGCACTGATGGATTTGTTTTGTCTTCTGTGCATTCTCATTCTACGGAATGCGGATGCGGGTGTGTATGCACAGTTGTGAGGAGCGAAGAGGAAGGAGGTGCCTCATTAGGGTTTTGACAGTTGATTCGGTCGAAGCCATAATGAGGCGGACTCATTAGGGTTTTGGCAGTTGGTTCGGTCAAAACCATAAAGAGCCAGGGGCATTATTTACTAATCTTTTTAGTGATTATTGTGTGATGGCTAATTTCTTTGACCATTTGACCATACTTGACTTTGTTGACCATTTGACCAAACTTGACTTGGACCTTCATGAGAGGTCTAGAGCTTTCCTTGGTTTTCTTTTTATTCTTTGGATTATGAAAATGGTCAAGTCATTAGTAGCCATCAACTTTATCATGAAAGGATTAGTAATGATGATATTAGTGTATTATTGCAACCATTGTTCATTCTCTCTAGCTCATAATTCATTTCTCATTCTCTTTCTTGAAAAAAGAAATGAGAGAGCTCCATGGTTGTTCTCTTTCTTCTTCCTCCTCTTGATTATTCCATTGATCTCATGTGTTGAGAGAAAAAGGATCCAAATTGACAAACACTTCCATCTATCTCTTCTACACTACCTAGGACATCAAGACTAGCGATCTCGTTGCCCTAGTTGCCTCGGCTCGAGGTGGAGCTCGGAGTACATCTCTCGGGTGGATCGTCTTCGACTCAAGAAGGCCGCGGAGGTGATCAAGATCCGGATCGACCCTCGGAGCGTAGATGGACGAGCCGGACAGCTGAATGAAGACCCGAAGGACCGGTGTCGTAAGGTATAATCTCTATGACATAGTAGATAGTACCTCTAGTAGTTTGCTAGTTTGTAGTTTAGCAAAGATCCGTCTTTTAGTCCATGTTGCCTTTGCGTTAAAAATCGATGTTTTTCGCCGTTTCCGCCTCCCCGTAAGAACCGGGGTGAGCAACGTGGACTTACAAAGAATTGGTCGGGATCATCTAAAATCACCCAAGGAGTAAACTAACTCATCAGTGGGAATCGGGATCCAACTATCATTGCATGATAACTTGATGGAATCCACTCAAGTCACCACACTCCAGAAGGTATGCGCATGCCTGGCAAGTTTCCTGTATGTTTGAAACCCCCGATTTGATTTTTACCCCTAGGACATAAGTAACCTTGACGAATAATCAATAAATCAAAAGGTCCTAGTCAAGTTCAACCCGTCATATCTTGTTTGCATTAAACCCACCCGCACGACCCTTGACGAATAATCAACATAGTCGTACAACCGTCCTAACCAATCCACATATCCATGCGACATAAAGGCATTATAGAGATACCGCACACTATGCCTCGGCGAATAGCAACGACAAACGTAGCACGAATACTAAGCAATACAAATCTGAAACGACGGAGGGCTACGGCTGGGTTTTGGCGAAAAATCTTTAACGTAATGAACTTGATATCGTTGATGGAACCGAGTGGTTTTACAAATGTATAGTGGCGAAAACTTTTGCTAAAGAGCTCACTCCCGGTGAAGGGATCTTGGCTCTTTCCCCGTCGAATTAGGTGCAGGATATTCCAAACTGAATACCACGATGCAAAGCAAAAATAATTGACTACAGTAAAGTTATTAGGTTGACACAAACTTCTTCTCAAGGGGTCACTCCCAATTAGGGGATCTCGGCCCTTGCCGCGTGGAATGAGGTGCAGGATATTCTTAACTGAATACCATCGTGCAAAACAAAAGCAAACGTATGTAATGTCTGTTTTTAAAAAACTTGGTTCCAACAATATCAAATAGGTTTGTTTTATCTTTGCATTGATTAGAATCAACGCATTCCCATCAATTAATCATACCAGAAAAGAACGAAAAATATGATGTATGTATATGCCACCCGCATTCGCCACTGGGCCCCGTCATCACCCGTTAGGTTACTTAACTAACGACAGAGCGGGGGCTGGACTAGCGCGGGTGCAAAATATATACAACATCTACTAGTATATATATATAAATATATATAACATTCATCCTATGCATGATATAAAGTAACATCTCAGAATCTCAGCCAAGCAACACAGAGAGGTGGATAATCCTGGAGCCTCGGGTTTCACCTGAACCGCAAATGAGACCCGACGTTCCCTGTCGTGTGGATAGCCTGTACAATGAAAACCTAGACCCCTACGAGCGTGGCAAGTTACCCGCAAATCCCAGAAGCGAGGCAACCTCAATCAACAACGTGAATGGGCTACCCAGCACTTCACGGAATCCGGTAACTTGAACACTCCTCCGTGGGTCAACCTATACCCCTATGAGTGCGGCGAATAGCCCGCCAATTCTAGAGTGAGGCCCCCTCCATCTTAACACCATGAGATGCGGGCCCGTTGCCCTCAAGAACCCGGCTAATTGTACACTCCATCATGGGGTAATCCTAGTACAGAAAAGAAAAGAATATGTACAACGGTGACATCGACCTCAACCCAGTCGTGCCCCAAACAAATAATATACAAACTGGCAGAGACAGCAGTCCACATGTTGGACGCTCACCCCGCAATATTAAATGTACAAATGAAACTAAAATGTACTACCATTTCACCCAAGCTATCTACCACGACGATCCAACCACAACCACAACACAACACAGAACATCAACGTGAATGTCACGTTCGCAAACCCGTCTAAAAGAGCATATAGCAGTTAGACGAGTTGTACTGCTCTAATGACATTCACGGTCGCAGATAGTAATGTATGTACTGAAAACTATGACATTAGAATTCCGCACGCAATTAGCAAACTAAACCAATTTCCAAAACAATGGAAAAAAAAACAGTGAGCTAAAGTTCCAAAAACCGACCGTTTATAGCCAATTCGGAAGTCCGAATCAAAATGAAACGCGCCTGAAACTTCACGGGGAGTTAGAGTACGAAATTAACTTCGAGTCAGGGTGCTTGAAGGGGGTACCCCACGCCTGAGGCCACCACGAGGTGGCCAGGAGGTGAGGCAGACCCGAAACAGCCTAAGGTGGGGCAGTTTCGGGACCCCACCGCCAAGACCACCTTGTAGTGGTCTTGGGGAGTGGGCCCAGCCGTTCGGTCCCCTCTGGATATCCCCCCGGGTGCCCATGAACCAACTCGCGGCTTCTCAGTTCAAACCATGAGCCCGCGGGGTGTGAAAACTTCTCAAACTTTCAGTTTTTGGAACTGTTTTTGTCGGCAGTTTTTGCACGACAAAAATGGCGGATTTCTAATGTCGCAATGAGTTAACTAAGTCTTATGGAGTGGTTTGATACCATGTTCGGTTACGCAAGTGCCCCGGCCATCAATCCGTGGCAAAATGCGGAACAAAAAGTTTCAAAAACCGGCGCTAACGGAACCCTAGTCTACGGATCGACCCATAAGCCATAGATAACAAAAAAACATGCATAGGGTTAGAGTGATTATAACGAATTGATTGTAAGTCCACGTTGCCCACCCCGGTGCTTACGGGGAGGCAGAAACGGTATAAAAGATCGATTTTTAGAACTCAAGGCAACATGGACTAAAAGGAGGATCATTGCTAAACAAAAACTAACAACCATGCTAAGAGATTTAGCTACTCGGTTAAAGGGTTATACCTAAGTCTTGAACTCCTTCTCTTCTTGCTCCTTAGAGTGGGATGAACGGGTCCTCCTCGTCTCCTTCTCTTGCCGAAGAAAGATCCACCAGAGGGCCTCTACCTTTGGCTTCTACCTCAACCTAGAGGTAACTAAAGTGCTTGGTGTGCTAAACCTAGAACCTTAGGATGAGTAGAGAGTAATTTTGGTGTTTTATCTCAAAAGCAAAATGGTTCTCAACTCATGAGAGGGGAGAGCTTTGAGAGAGAGGAAGAGGATGAGAGAGAATGAGCATGAGAGAAATGAGGATAATATCAACCATTCTCACATATATGTGAATTATGATAATTAAATAATTAATCAAATATAATAGTGATGGTTAACTTGAAATGACCATTATCATTTCACATTAATGAATATTGCAAGAATCAAAGAGCATCTTTCAAGTGAAATGATGATGGTCAATATGTGAACATAGGTCAACAAGTCAACCATAGTCAAATGGTCAACAACCCTAACCATAACACAATTATAATTAATTAATATTAATAATCATATTTCACATATACATTAGGGTTAAGAAAAAGACAACGGTCATTAACCCTAATGAAAGTCCTCTGCCTCTGTCTCAATCAACTATGCATACACACCCATATCCGTGTTTCGAGGAACACGAATACAATGAGATAAAACCAATCCCAAAACATATACTAGGAACTGGCTTAAACCAAAGCCTGCTAGTATCAACTGTCCGGACACTAAACGTGCACAAGTGCGCGGAAGTGAACGAACCCTGTCGCAAAACCATGTGACCTCTACTCTGTTTTGCCTAAAGGCGAATAACCCTATGTGTGGGACACTAAAGACTCGACACTACGCTGGCAGTGGGTTTAACCACAGGCCGCAAGCGGTACTAGCTGTACGTAACGGTCCCCAGGTAGATGCCGATAAGAAGACTGGCGAGGTGAACCCATATGAACTCCTACTGAGCCTGAATGTGACAGTCTCCATATAGTCCGGTCTGTTCGTCTGATAATATCGCATGGCGGGCCTAGGGGGCGGTAAACGTCAGTCCCCTAATAGAGGTACAAGTCGTGTCGGAGTGTAGCCCAGAACACCGTGAGATAACACTGGAAACTTACCAATATATCTCGCTTGCCCTGGCCAGGGACTTTGTGAAATGGCTCTCCTAGACACAAC
Organism: Agapanthus africanus; assembly: GCA_030015575.1. NCBI lineage: Eukaryota > Viridiplantae > Streptophyta > Magnoliopsida > Asparagales > Amaryllidaceae > Agapanthus > Agapanthus africanus. Next base: position 275,882,775 of record JASDDO010000012.1, read on the forward strand.
GCGATATCAACCCCCAATACCGGGAGAGACGAATCCTGTGTAACCGTCACTGCCTCCAAGTGCTTCGGGACTGCACCCAACTACTACCTGTTTGCATGACTCCTTTGAGCCGTGGTAGGGTAGTAATCAAAGTACAGTGGGAACACACTCGAGGCGAAGTGACAGTGTCAAGTCAGCGGACTAAGCTGTACTCATGTCACCTGGGAACTGATAACTGACGATAGGTATAATACCAACCAACAGTTCCCGACGAGTCCTGTCCAGTGTACTCGTAACCTAACGAGCACCCACATACAATCTCAAGTACGACGTACTGATGGCTGTGGGACAGACTGTCTCCTATGCTGGGATGAGAAGCGCATACGCTAGTCTACTCCGGAGTATCGATGCCCTGTCTTGATAGTCCTACGACTAAGGACTTGCATAAGGATGTGCTTGTGGATTACCCAGCCCCCACGAGTGCGACTACCATCACAACACTGGTAATCAAGCAAAGATCCTAAGGGCTCTACTAATGTGTAAAGGCGATATGCTATAAGAAACACATGCACACATTAAAGTAGAAACAAACCAAGTAGCATACTACTATTTTGAGCAAGATTGTCTATACAACTGTGAATATCCCAAGCTTCCATTAAGTAATATACAAACTAGTATGATACAATAATGGCCTCTAGGGCATATACACTAACAATCTCCCACTTGCACTAAGGCCATGTACTGGCGTATCGAAGACCTGTCATCTCGATCAGCCGCTCGAACTGAGTCTGGGGTAAGGCCTTCGTGAATGGATCAGTTGTGTTATCTTCCGTAGCAACTCTCCGAACCTCGATCTCCTGGCGACCTACGATCTCCCTGATTAGGTGATAACGCCTTAAGATGTGTCTGGACTTCTGATGGGACCTGGGTTCTTTCGGTAAAGCTATAGCCCCGTTGTTGTTGCAATACAGAGGTATTGGATCAACGATGGACGGAACCACCTGAAGTTCTGTCAGGAACATCCTTATCCAGACGGCTTCTTTTGCGGCATCTGCAGCAGCGATATATTCCGCTTCCATCGTCGAGTCAGCAACGGTTTCCTGTTTGGAACTCTTCCAACACATCGCCCCTCCATTAAGGGTAAAGACATAACCCGACATGGACTTGGAATCATCCTTGTCACTCTGGAAGCTGGAGTCAGCAAAGGCCTCGATCTGGAGGTCTTTTCCACCATACACCAAGAACATCTCCTTAGTCCTTCTCAGGTACTTGAGAATGTTCTTTACCTCTATCCAGTGTTTCTCCCCAGGGTTTGACTGATACCGGCTTACCACACTCAGTGCATAAGCTACATCCGGTCTGGTACACAACATCGCATACATTATAGAGCCTACCGCAGAAGCGTAGGGTATAATAGACATGCGATCCCTTTCCAAATCAGTCTTGGGAGACATCTTTTTGGAGAGGGTGATCCCGTGACAAGCCGGTAGATTACCGCGCTTGGAATCTTCCATACTGAATCTTTTCAGTATGGTGTCGATGTACCTGGACTGTGAAAGTACTAATATCCTCTTGGATCTGTCACGATAGATTCGGATCCCCAGAATGTAAGAGGCATCACCGAGGTCTTTCATGGAGAACCTGTGTGACAAGAACCCTTTGACAGATTGTAGCATAGGAATGCCATTTCCTATTAAGAAAATGTCATCCATGTATAAAACGAGGAATACGACAGTTCTTGCTACAAATCTACTATAGATGCATGGTTCATCTGGATTTTTGATAAAGCCAAATTCTTTGACCGTCTCATCAAAACAGATGTTCCAACTCCGCGATGCCTGCTTTAGTCCGTAAATGGACTTAAGCAACTTGCACACCTTTCCGCTGCTCCCACTCTGAATGAAACCCTCTGGCTGGTCCATATAGACACACTCCTCTAAATTTCCATTTAGAAAAGCGGTCTTTACGTCCATCTGCCAAATCTCATAATCGTGGAAGGCAGCAATGGCAAAAAGGATCCGAATGTATTTCAGCATAGCCACTGGAGAAAAGGTTTCGTCATAGTCCAAACCAGGTCTTTGACGAAAAACCCTTTGCAACAAGACTAGCCTTATTGGTCTCAACCTGTCCATCTACACCAATCTTCCTTTTGAAGATCCACTTGCATCCTACGGGTTTTACCCCATATGGAGAAACGTCCAACGTCCATACTTTGTTGGTGTACATGGACTCCATTTCGGTCCGCATTGCATCCAGCCATTTTACCGAGTCAACGCTCTGAATGGCCTGCTGGAAGCTAGTCGGCTCATCACTATCAATGATGTAATCCTCTCTATCCCCGTCTATGAGAAAACCGTAGTATCTCTTGGGCGGATGAGACTGCCTACTACTCCTTCGGAGCGGCGCAGGAATGTCCTGATCTTTCAAACCCTCTGGTTCTATTAAGCTTTCAGTAATAGCTCGTGGTTCTGGAATTTCTTCCAGTTCTATTGCGCTCCCACTTATCTGATTTTCCAAAAACTCAGTTTCCAAGAAGTGGGCATGACGAGAAACAAAAACCTTTTGTTCCTCTTCGCAATAGAAGAAATATCCCTTGGAGTTCTTTGGATATCCCACAAACTTGCACTGTACTGAGCGTGCCTCGAGTTTGTCCGCATGCTGCTTTTTGACAAAAGCTGGACATCCCCATGTCTTAATGTGCTTAAGATAGGGTTTCTTCCCACTCCACATCTGATATGGTGTGGTAGGCACAGTCTTAGTTGGAACTCGGTTCAAAAGGTATGCAGCTGATTCTAGTGCATATCCCCAGAATGATCGCGGTAACTCAGCATTACTCATCATGGAACGTACCATATCCAATAGGGTCCGGTTCCGTCTCTCCGATACACCATTATGTTGCGGAGTGTATGGAGGAGTAAGCTGAGAGAGAATTCCATTCTCTTTTAGGTAATCCAGGAACTCAGCACTCAAGTATTCACTACCTCGATCAGATCTCAGTGTCTTGATACTTTTGCCGGTTTGTTTTTCTACTTCATTCTTATATTCCTGGAATTTTCCAAAGGCTTCGGATTTATGTTTCATTAAGAAGACATATCCGTACCTTGAAAAGTCATCCGTAAAAGTAATGAAGTAAGAATAACCGCTTCGCGCATGCGTAGACATTGGACCGCAGACGTCGCTATGTACGAGTCCTAAGAGCTCGCTCGCTCTTACTCCGTGTCCAGTGAACGGAGTCTTTGTCATCTTTCTTTTGAGACAGGATTGACAAGTTGCATATGATTGATATTCGAACGGATCCAAATATCCTTCTGTATGTAACTTCGTTAACCTTCTCTGATTGATGTGACCCAGTATACAATGCCATAAGAAAGCCTGATTTGTTTCCGGAGACTTTCTTTTGTGTGTATTCTGGACATTGAAAATCTTTGGTTGGTTTAATATGTATATACCATTTCTTAATGTACCTGACCCAATCAGAACATGATTAAGGTGAATGTTCACAACATTGCTTACAAATGCAAATTCATAACCTTCTTTAGATAGTATAGATACAGAAATGATATTACAAGTTGCATTGGGTACAAAATAACAATCACGTATAACCAAAAGATGTCCATCTGACAATCCCAGGGGATAGTTCTCCACGGCCTCAGCATCCATGCTAGCTCCGTTTGCAACTCTGAGGGTCATATCACCAGCCTTCAAAACCCTACGCTTTCTCAGTGCCTGCAAAGAGTTACAGATATGAGATCCTGATCCGGTATCCAATACCCAGGAAGTAGAGTTTATTGATAGACAGTTTTCAATAACATACACACCTGAAGCCGAAGCCGCAACTTGCTTCGGGTCCTGGTTTCTGGCCTTCCAAGCCCTGCAATCCTTTTTCCAGTGTCCACTCTTGTGACAGAAAAAGCACTCTTCCTTCCCCACAAGTTTTCCCGCTACCTTTTGTTGGATATAGTGCCCTCAAAGTCAATTATTGGATCGCAGGTACGTGATTGCAATAATTGTGGAGGACCTATACCGGTTGGACAGTCTTACTCGAGATGATAGTATGCTATCTGGTTTGCCTTTATCAGTCGTGTATAGGTTCAGGTGACTGATCACGATTACACTTTGATAGAGCCCTTAGGATCTTGCTTGACTACCAACAGTATGAGGGCGATCATATAAGTGAGAGTTGGGTGGTCTATAAGCATATCCTTAATAGTGGTCCCTAGTCGTGGGAGTTTCGAGACAGGGCATCGATACTCCGGAGTAGACTAGTGTATACAGTCGAGACCCCGATGAGGGGCGGTGGCCGGTCTCACAAGCCACCGGTGTCAGTTGGATCACCTAAGATGTATACAGGTGCTCATTGGGTTATGAGTACACCGGACAGGACTCGTCGGGAACCTGCTAGTTGGTATTATACATATCGTCAGATAGCAGTTCCCTGGTGACATGTGTACAGGTTAGTTCATCGACCTGAGGTCCTCATTTGTCTCGTGTGAGTTCCCACCGTGCTTTGATTTCTACCCTACCATGGCTCAAAGGAGTCGTGCAAACAGGTATTTTTTGGGTACAGTCCCGAGCCACATGGAGGCACGCGAGCGGATCGGCAGGGGATTCGTCTCTCCCGGTATTGGGGGTGAAGGTCGCGCTGTGTCTAAGAATGCCATTACACCAAGTCCTTGGCCAAGGCAGGTGAGATTTACTGGTAGGTACTCCAGTAGTATCTCAGGGTGTTCAGGGCTTGTCTCCGACACGACTTATACAGCTATTGGGGGTCTGACGTTACTAGCCCCCTAGGCCGGATATACAATACTAATAGACGAACGGACCGGACTGTATATACATTATCACTGTTAGGCTCAGTAGGGTTTCTGGATGAGTTCGCTCATCAGCCTCCCTTGAGGTCAGTCCATGGGCAGCCGTTACGCATAGCTAGTGCCGATGACGGTTTGTGGTTAAACCCACTGCCAGGGTACTGACGAGTCATTAGAGTCCCCCACAGATAGTTTCCCAAGTTCGGGCGAAACGTTGTAGAGGCTGTATGGTTTTATGGCAGGGTTCGGAAAATGCACGTGCGTTTACGCACGTGTCATATTTCGGGCAGATAATACTGGTTGGCTTTGGTTTAAGCCGGATCCATGTATTATACAGAGTAGATATAATATCTTTGTCTCAGTTGCATTTGTATTCGGTCGTAATACAAATGCGGGTATATTTATACAGTTATGGGGTTATCCTGAAATTCGTTTCGGGATCACTTTTGGAAGTTGCCAGTTTCCATTTTTCTATCAGCCGTATTTAACATTTGGTTAAATACGGATTTATCTTTTCTTGGGTGAGTCATAGTTCTAGAAGTTTCTAGATGATGAGAGGAAGGTTCATGGAAGGTGACTTTGTTAGTGATTCATTGTTAGCATTAAATGAGAGATGAGGTGTATTAGTGACTCATGCTTTAGCTTTAATGTTTCTTGTTTACCTAAGGATATTTTCTCTTGATCTTTTATCCTATGGTTACCTCCTTGCTCCTACACTCACCTCCCCGCTCTACATAAGAGGCCGGCCGCTCTTGGATGCCCACTTGGATTTTTTACACACACTAATTTGATTAGAAAAAGATGATAGATTTCGGTGTATGGAATTTCACAGCTCATTTCATTCCATTACCCGATTCCCACGGCAACTTCATTAACCGTTCGTCCATGGTTTTGGACGAAGCGAGACAAAGTATTCCACTCATTCTCTACATCACTCTTGTTCATCTCTTCTAGCAAACTTGATGACCGAGTTGCCTCGAGTCAGAGGTGGGAGCCCGTTTAAAGATCCGATGACGTGGTGCCACTTGGACGACGAGATCGGAGATCGACGAGATCGGAGCAGCCACAACGGAGCGTGGGATGATGGTTAAAAAATGAAAGACTCGGATCGTTCGGTATAACCTTTCTTCCCTCTTTGTAGATTGTTAGTTTAGCGTTAATGGCAGATCCGGGTTTTAGTATACGATAGCGCCAGTTATAAAAGGTTTTTGTTCCGCATTTGGCGTTAGTTTGACGGCCGGGGCGCTACCGTAGACTTACATGGTATCAGAGCTATGCCATTATGCTATACTAACTTGTGCTAACATGTTTAAAACATCGATCGAACCGGATATCGAAAACTGCAAAATCTCCATTCACAGTTTCTGTCGATTTTAAATGATGTCCTAAAATTATTCTACAGATCTCAGAAATCTGTGCACGGTTTTATAAGAACACCGTACAAATTTGGGATCATGAATCGACAAGACTGCCGCGGAATCGCGGCCAAACCCATGGTTTGGCCGCGCATCCGCGGCCATTCTGTGTGATCATGCCCCCAAACTTGCACAGTGTATTATTCTCTGGAAATTGGGGATTTTGGTATATATCTTTTGGGCCCAGATTTTGTTACTGTTCACCAGTTGTTCGTGGGGCCCACTTCGGGAAATTTAGTCGATCGAAATTTAAACGTGTTAGTTTACAGTGCTTACATTATATCTCCGACCGTGAATGTCATTTGATCGGTAAACCGCATCTGATTGCTATAGTTCTTTTAGACGGGTTTGCGAACGTGACATTCGCGTTGATGTTCTGTGTTGTGCTGTGATGTTGCGGATTTGTCGTGGTGGATAGCAGTGTGCAATGGTAGTGCAGTTTGGATTTATTTGTACATTTGATATTGCGGGGCGAGCGTCCAACATGTGGACTGCCGTCACTGTCTGTTGTATAATATTCTTTTGGGGCATGACCAGGTTGCGGTCGATGTACCTGTTGTACTATTTTTCATTTCTGTACTAGGTTCTGCCCCGCGACGGAGTGCACGGATAGCTGGGTTCGGGATGGCAACGGGTCCGCATCTCATGGCTTTGAGAGGCAGAGGGGCCTCACTCTAGAATTAGCAGACTATTCACCGCACTCGTAGGGGGTACAGGTTGACCCAAGGAGGGGTGCTCAAGTTACCGGATTCCGTGAAGTGCAGGGTGGTCCATTCACTCTGCTGTAGGGGGCTGCCTCGTTTCAGGTTTTGGCGGGTAACTTGCCGCACCCGTAGGGGTCTAGGTTTCATTGCACAGGCTATTCACACGACAGGGGAATGTTGGGTTTCAACAGCGGCTCTGTGAAACTCGGGGATCCCAGATTATCTGTATTGTTCTGTGATGCTTTTTACTTTTCTGTAATGTTGCATATTATCACGCCTGGAGCGATTATTGTATATTGGTTTATATAATATTAGATGTTGTATATGTTTTACACCCGCGCTAGTTCAGTCCCCGCTCTGTCGTTAGTTAAGTAACCTAACGGGTGATGAAGGGACCCAGTGACGAATGCGGATGGCATATACGTACATTTTATTTTCGTTCTTTTCTGGTGTGATTAGATGATGGGACTGCGTTGATTCTGATCAATGCAAAGCAAAACAAACCTGTTTGGATGTTGTTGGAACAATTTAAAAAGTGTTATTACAAAGATGTTTCCTTTTGTTTTGCATAGTGGTATTCGGTTGGAATATCCTGCACCTCATTCGACGGGGCAAGGGCCGATATCCCTTCACCGGGACTGACCCCTTGGGCAGAAGTTTGCGTCAGGGTAATAACTTCACTATAGTCGATTACATGTAGCTTTGCATCGCGGTATTCAGTGGAATATCCTGCACCTCATTCCACGAGGAAAGAGCCGAGATCCCTTCACCCGAAGTGACCTCTTTAGCAAAGGCTTTCGCCACTATATTTTATAAAAAGCTATTAGGTTCCTTCAACGAGATCAAGTTCATTACGTTAAAGGTTTTTCGCCAAAAACCAGCCGTAGCCCTCCGTCATTTCTTATGGATGGTCAGTAATATTCAAGCTATGTTTGTTGGCTTTCGTCAAGGCATAGTGTTTGGCAGTTGCTGGGGTATTCATTTGTTGCATAGATAGATGTGTTGGTTTGGGACAGTCGTATTACCTTGTTGGCTTTCGTCAAGGGTATGTACGGGTGGGTTCGAATTAACAAGATAATGACGGGCAGAACTTGACATGTGTCTTATGATTTGTTGGCTTTCGTCAAGGTCATAAGAACATGGGGTAAAAATCATATCGGGAGTTTCTAAAGAAACTGAAACTTGCCAGGCATGCGCATACCTTCTGGAGTATGATAACGTGAGTGGATTCCGTCACGTTATCATGCGATGAGAGTTGGATCCCGATTCCCACTGATAAGTTGGTTTACTCCTCAGGTGATCCCGATTGATTCTTCTTTTAGGTTTGGAGGAGAATTTGACAGTACAGTGGGAGGTTTCCGGATTAGATAAAGTGATAACCATTCTGATCTAGGTTAGAGTGCACGCAGAGTGTTTCTTTTCTCTCTCTCTCTTTGGCAGCGACCTTTGACCGACCCTAGACTATGACTCAGGGACCAAGTTAACCGAACCTTCTTAAAATACTGGCTTTTGGATTGTCTGAGTTGCATAAGTCATTGCCACTCCTTCTTCTACCCTTTGCATTTCTCAGAACACCCGTATTACTACGGACATCCACTTCCATTGGATAGATCCATCGTATGGTTATATACGAACTCGAAGGGACTCCTTCGAGGATGGATCAAGGTTCAGGAGAAATAGAATTGGTTTATTCAGTTGTCTTTTATTATCACCTTCTCTCAGGTTGCGAGGGCTCCTTGGTTTAGGAGAGTACACCTATTACGCTTATTGGATAGTCTTATTCCAAACCATAGACAGGTGCCGAAAGGTTGGGAATGAAGAAAACCAATTAGCCTAAGAAGGGTGTACATAAGGTAATATGTAAAGACAAAATAAAGGGATTAGAAAGAGGGCAAAGTAAGTTGCGACTGTTATCATTCACGACCAAACCGCGTACTTCATCGCCACTCCTATTTCACCTTTAAAAGAATAAGGTATTATTCAGTTGTCTTTTATCATCACCTTCTCTCAAGATGTGAGTACTCCTTGGTTTAGGAGGGTACACCTATTATGCTTATTGGATAGTCTTCTTCCAAACCATAGGCTGGTGCCGAACGGTAGGGAAAGAAGAAAACCATTTAGCCTAACGATGGTGTACAGAAGGTAACGAATAAAGACAAATAAAGGGAATTGGAGAGATGGCAAAGAAATATACGGTTAAAGTCATGAATTGGATTATGGAAGAGGCATTACTATGAATACCAGGATACCCCTACGAAACATTTTCATGTTTCAGTGAATTGTTAATGGAAAACTGTTTTCCCGATTAGATACTTACTCCAGGGTGTGTATTCACCAGGTTTCATTCTCATATCTGTATGGTTTTACAGATGATGAGTGGGAGGAAGTTATTGGGAATTAGGTGATCATCCTCATTATATCGGAATTCGTTGTAATTGGTGATATTTGAGGAAATCGCCTGGGTACAGTTTTCAACCTACGACGCACAGGTTTTGAGTTATTCAACTCAGCGCACTTATACAGAGTATTATATGTTGTCCAGTGTCCATCAGGACAAAGGGGTAGGTCCTCGTACTATGTTCTATTTACTTATGACTTCTCTAGTTTTTAGACAAGTGTTTCGTAGAAATACAAGGTCTAAGTTTTGAGAAGTTGTGGGTATAAGAATAAAGTAGAGAACCGGATGTCGCAAATATCGGGATTCTTCAAAGAGATCGAAGATGTAGATACTTGTGATTGGTATTCAGATGATAGTAAAAGTTTTGAGAAACTTGTTTCTCTTTCATGTAACTCATAATTGGATGGATTCCTAAGTTGAGTAATGCTGATTAGCCTCTCTCCATTAAAGTTGATTTGCACTGGAGACAGCTGCATGATTAGAATCTGGTTCCAATTAAATAAGTGCCAAAGTTTCTATATTGGATATAGGTGAGTTGTCCGGCTTATGCTTAAAACCAGACTCTGGATAACTCAGGGCACGTTTCTGTAATGGCAGTTTGTGGGTTGGCCCGGGCTATGACGAGGGTTGACTTTCTACCATCTGGAAGATCAATAGTGATATTGTTCTTGACTCGCCACAGTTTTAGTAAAATGGATTTTTTCAGAAAACAGTAGTGGGATTATGGTAGAACTGGAAGTGATTCCAGAACCGCAAACGATTACAGAAAATTTAAACGGACATACAGATTCAATCAATTTTGACATTCCATTAGCCACTCCGCAGAAATGGTAGGTAACCTCAGACACCCGAGAGGTACTTCGGTAGCCTCAAGGACGGTGACAAGGAGGTTTTTATCTACCCAGACTTGACACTACTGTTGTTCCAGGCTATGAAACCCGGTAGGAGGGTTGTTGTGGTCAGTGGGAGCAGCGGAAGCATAGTGGGCAAGTAGCTTATGTCTATTTATAGACTAGAGCAGTTATAGCGGAGATTGATCATCTAATTTTGATGTGACAGTCATGGGTTTGACTTCATCAGAATAGGGGATGGATCTGTTAAGAAGGTAGTTGGGTGTGATGTCCTGGTATTTGGATGACATACACATAGTAGGAAGTAAAATTCCTATACTACGATCGGTTGTACTTTGGTCGTCACACAGTTGTTTCTCCAGACAGGATATGGATATAATATCTGACATTCTGGTTTCTAGATCTATGGTTTTAGATCTGGATTTGGGTAGTTTCCCAATGTGGGTACTTTGACAGTATTCTAATGGTTTTTAGAATAGAGGACTCCTGGCATGGTGGTGTACCTGCAGGTGATGGAGTCACCCTCTCTAAAGGTGTCTTACAGACTAAAGGAGAGAGGGATGTACATGATTGGTAGATCACTTGCTTAGGCAATTGAGTCAATCGTGAGATGTCAAGTACCACACCAAATGTTGTTTTTGCACTAGATGCAATAAGTTTGTATTAATCCAATCCTGGAGAAACATAAGGAAGTAGTTTTAGAACTTAAGTGGATATTCTACGGATTTGATGACGGCAGCCTCCTTCGGGAGACGATTATCAATCCACGCTTCAAAGGTGACATGGATGATAGAGTGATTGTCAGAGTTATAGTTTTCACTCTGACGAAGAGGGACAGTATTATGGACATGTGGTCCAAGAGGATACTGTGGGAGGCATGGTGCCGGATACTGATTAGGTTCAGTTATCGATACAGTCTAAGAAGTTTGGATTTGGAGTTCATTTATGAACTAGGTCCCATCAGATATCCAGACATATTCTATGACAGGTATTACTCAATTCGGGAGATGGCTTTCTCCGCGAACTTGAGATTAAGAGAGACATAGAAAGAAACATCATAGCGGATCCACTCACTGAGGCTATTTCTCGAACACAATAGTTTTACAAACGGGCTTTGTAAAACTGATTAGTAGGGGAATTGGGTGTTGGTTTCACATGGGCTGTGAGTATGCAACATCGCAATAATTAGCCTTGAGTGCAAGTGGGAGATTGTTGGATATAGTGCCCTCAAAGTCAATTATTGGATCGCAGGTACGTGATTGCAATGATTGCGGAGGGCCTATAACGGTAGGACAGTCTTACTCGAGATGATAGTATGCTATCTGGTTTGCCTTTATCAGTCGTGTATAGGTTCAGGTGACTGATCACGATTACACTTTGATAGAGCCCTTAGGATCTTGCTTGACTACCAACAGTATGAGGGCGATCATATAAGTGAGAGTTGGGTGGTCTATAAGCATATCCTTAATAGTGGTCCCTAGTCGTGGGAGTTTCGATACAGGGCATCGATACTCCGGAGTAGACTAGTGTATACAGTCGAGACCCCGACGAGGGGCGGTGGCCGGTCTCACAAGCCACCGGTGTCAGTTGGATCACCTAAGATGTATACAGGTGCTCATTGGGTTATGAGTACACCGGACAGGACTCGCCGGGAACCTGCTAGTTGGTATTATACATATCGTCAGATAGCAGTTCCCTGGTGACATGTGTACAGGTTAGTTCATCGACCTGAGGTTGTCATTTGTCTCGTGTGAGTTCCCACTGTGCTTTGATTTCTACCCTACCACGGCTCAAAGGAGTCGTGCAAACAGGTAGTTTTTGGGTACAGTCCCGAGCCACATGGAGGCACGTGAGCGGATCGGCAGGGGATTCGTCTCTCCCGGTATTGGGGGTGGAGGTCGTGCTGTGTCTAGGAAAGCCATTACACCATGTCCTTAGCCAAGGCAGGTGAGATTTACTGGTAGGTACTCCAGTAGTATCTCAGGGTGTTCAGGGCTTGTCTCCGACACGACTTATACAGCTATTGGGGGTCTGACGTTACTAGCCCCCTAGGCCGGATATGCGATACTCATAGACGAACGGACCGGACTGTATATACATTGTCACTGTTAGGCTCAGTAGGGTTTCTGGATGAGTTCGCTCATCAGCCTCCCTTGAGGTCAGTCCATGGGCAGCCGTTACGCATAGCTAGTGCCGCTGACGGTTTGTGGTTAAACCCACTGCCAGGGTACTGAGGAGTCATTAGAGTCCCCCACAGATAGTTTCCCAAGTTCGGGCGAAACGTTGTAGAGGCCGTATGGTTTTATGGCAGGGTTCGGAAAATGCACGTGCGTTTACGCACGTGTCATATTTCGGGCAGATAATACTGGTGGGCTTTGGTTTAAGCCGGATCCATGTATTATACAGAGTAGATATAATATCTTTGTCTCAGTTGCATTTGTATTCGGTCGTAATACAAATGCGGGTATATTTATACAGTTACGGGGTTATCCTGAAATTCGTTTCGGGATCACTTTTGGAAGTTGCCAGTTTCCAGTTTTCTATCAGCCGTATTTAACATTTGGTTAAATACGGATTTATCTTTTCTTGGGTGAGTCATAGTTCTAGAAGTTTCTAGATGATGAGAGGAAGATTCATGGAAGGTGACTTTGTTAGTGATTCATTGTTAGCATTAAATGAGAGATGAGGTGTATTAGTGACTCATTCTGTAGCTTTAATGTTTCTTGTTTACCTAAGGATATTTTCTCTTGATCTTTTATCCTATGGTTACCTCCTTGCTCCTACACTCACCTCCCCCCTCTACATAAGTGGCCGGCCCCTCTTGGATGCCCACTTGGATTTTTTACACACACTCATTTGATTAGAAAAAGATAATAGATTTCGGTGTATGGAATTTCACAGCTTATTTCATTCCATTACCCGATTCCCACGGCAACTTCATTAACCGTTCGTCCATGGTTTTGGACGAAGCGAGATAAAGTATTCCACTCATTCTCTACATCACTCTTGGTCATCTCTTCTAGCAAACTTGATGACCGAGTTGCCTCGAGTCAGAGGCGGGAGCCCGTTTAAAGATCCGATGACGTGGTGCCACCTGGACGACGAGATCGGAGATCGACGAGATCGGAGCAGCCGCAACGGAGCGTGGGATGATGGTTAAAGAACGAAGGACTCGGATCGTTCGGTATAACCTTTCTTCCCTCTTTGTAGATTGTTAGTTTAGCGTTAATGGCAGATCCGGGTTTTAGTATACGATAGCGCCAGTTATAAAAGGTTTTTGTTCCGCATTTGGCGTCAGTTTGACGGCCGGGGCGCTACCGTAGACTTACACCTTTGTTGCCTTTGCCTTTCCCTTCGTATCCACTTTACTAACACCGCCCCTTGGTTTGGTGGGGGTTTTCTTCTTCTTTCCCTTGGCTTTCGCCTTGGACCTAGAAGAGAAAGATCCTCCTACAAAAAAAGTGGATGTTTCCCTACCATTCTGTAGGGTGCCCTCTGAACTCCTCAGCATGTTGAGGAGTTCTGAAAGTTGAACTTCTTTTTCTTGCAAGTTGAAGTTCAGGATAAACTGGGCGTAAGTGGATGGAAGGGACTGGAGAATCAAGTCCGTATAGAGCTCGTTCTCTAACGTGGTCCCAAGGTCCGCTACCGATGATCCGACGGCCAATCTCGCCGAAAATAACTTTTTCGAGACTTCGTATCTGGCGATACGGGATTGCTCTCCATACAGTTCTTTTGTATGGAGAAATATGGATTCGAGGTCCATATTCTCGTGCCTCCTCTGATGTTCATTGTCCATAGAGGCAAGCACAAGGCACTTGGCCTTCGCGCAGTCGATTTTCCAGGTCTTACGGATTTCCTTATCCGCGACGCTGGTTTTGGGACCTGGGACAGGGGGAGCTTTGGTGGTAAGGAGATACCCCAACTTGTCATAAGTGATTGCCATTTTGACATTCCTGAGCCAATCTTTGTAGTTTGGCCATGTCAGTATGTTTTTATCTAGTAGTAACTTATGTCCAATCATGATGTTTGGTCGCTGCAACTAGGAGAGAGAGAAGAAACACTTTAGAATGATGCTCTTGCAAGTTTAGAGTGGTTTTTAATTTGTCTAAACAGGATGGCTCCTACTGTCTCTCGAATCCCTCCTCAAACCAAAAAGGAAGAATTAGTCGGGATCAATCTCACCATACAATACTTGCTTAACCGTTCAGCCAGGCCAGTGTTGGTACTTCGAGGGAGGTTTTCCAACGCTTTCGTGAAGTTCCTTAATTAAATAACCTCTTTTCCCTGTGGGCGTAGACCCTCTAACAATTTTCTAGACACCTACTTGGTTTATAGCATTGATCATTAAGTGAGAAAGTTCCGGAGGAGTAGCATATACTCACAGTAGGATCGGGATCCAAATATCATCGTGTGACAAAACTGAAGGAATCCTACCAGAATCATCACACTCCAAATGGTATGCAGCGCTAGCAAGTTTCAGTTTCTTTAGAAACTCCCGATGTGGATTTTTGCCCCATGCTCTTATGACCTTGACTTTGGCCAACAAATCATAAGTCACATGTCAAGTTCTACCCGTCATTCTCCAGGTTAATTTGAACACACCCGTACCTACCCTTGACTTTGGCTAACAAGGCAGTACGACTGTCTCAAACCAACACATCTATCTATGCTGCACATGAATACCCAACAGCTACCAATCACTATGCCTTGACTTTGGCCAACAAACATAGCTTGAATACTATTGATTATCCATGTGAAACGACGGAAGGCTACGAATGGTGTTGGCGAAACCGTGAACGTAGTGAACTTGATATAATCGATGGAACGAGATAGCTTTTAAAAGGAGTGGCTTAAGCTCCGCGTTTAAAAGTTGTTTTTGAAAAGAAACCGAGTGGTTTTGAAAGTGTTCCAACGACTCTACTTTAGTTTATTTTCTTGCATTAATTTTAATGCGTCCCATCATTTAATCCTACCCTTGCAGAAAACAACAAAAATATGACGTACGCTTATTCCATCCGCATTCGCCACGGGGTCCCGTCATCACCCGTTAGGTTACTTAACTAACGACAGAGCGGGGGCTGGACTAGTGGGGATGCAAAACATAAGCAACGCCTAAATAGATATCATATATAAATATATACATTCGTCACATGCAATGATAGCCATTCCAGATCACAGATGAACACATTGGATATACTAGGAATCCGCATTTCGTACGAGCCTGTAACGAAGAGCGGATTACACGGTCGCGATGAATAGCCAAACCCCACCCTAGACCCCTACGGGTGCGGCAAACTACCCGCCAAGTACCCAAAGTGAAGCAACCTCCCTCAACAACGTGAGTAGGCCACTCGGCACTTCGAGGTACCCGGTAGTTTATGCACCCCACCTTGGGTCTATCCTAGGAGCAAAAACAGTAAAAGAAATTATACAATGACGTCTACAACCCCATCCCGGTTGTGCGGCCATATAAATAATATTACATCAATTACAAATTACAAGAATTGAAAGAAAAAGAAAACTCTCATCTCACAACCCCCGGCTATTCATCCGCGACAATCCAATGAATTCATATACACAAACCATCAACATTACAGATCACAGATATGTATAACCCCCACTAATCGACGTATAGCGATTAGCAGACGTTCAATACATATATCACATCACAGATATAACCCATCAGCCAAAATCTAGAGAAGTTTGATCAAAATACGGATTTGTAACCACCCCAAAAACAAATTTGTTTTCTGGAAAATCTGGACAGAAACAAACCATCCTAAAAATCCCAAAACATCAATATAAGAACACTGCAGGAGAAACGACCCACGGCCGAGTCAACTCGGCCGCGGATCCGCGGCAAGAGCATGATCTTGCCGCTGTTCCGCGGTGAGTTGGTCGACTCGCTGGATCATTTTTCTTGGGTGTTCTTTAAAAACCCTGAGCCGATTTTTAGTGTATGATTAATTATTTTTAAAGCAGGTTTAAAAATCGGCAGAAAGTTAGGTTTTTGAAACGTGTTTTGCGATTTTTCTCCGATCGAAATTCTAGATACTTTGCTAACTTGCTAGTTTGTGTTTAGCTAGGCTCTGATACCACTGTAAGTCCACGTTGCCCACCCCGGTGCTTACGGGGAGGCGAAAACGGTATAAAAGATCGATTTTTAGAACTCAAGGCAACATGGACTAAAAGGAGGATCTTTGCTAAACAAAAACTAAAAAACCATGCTAAGAGATTTAGCTACTCGGTTAAAGGGTTATACCTAAGTCTTGAACTCCTTCTCTTCTTGCTCCTTGGAGTGGGATGAACGGGTCGTCCTCGTCGCCTTCTCTTGCCGAAGAAAGATCCCCCCGAGGGCCTCTACCTTTGGCTCCTAACTCAACCTAGAGGTAACTAAAGTGCTTGGTGTGCTAAACCTAGAACCTTAGGATGAGTAGAGAGTAATTTTGGTGTTTTATCTCAAAAGAAAAATGGTTCTCAACTCATTAGAGGGGAGAGCTTTGAGAGAGGGGGAGAGGATGAGAGAGAATGAGCATGAGAGAAATGAGGATAATATCAACCGTTCTCACATATATGTGAATTATGATAATTAAATAATTAATCAAAGATAATAGTGATGGTTAACTTGAAATGAACATTATCATTTCACATTAATGAATTTTGCAAGAATCAAAGTGCATCTTTCATGTGAAATGATGATGGTCAATATGTCAACATAGGTCAACAAGTCCACCATAGTCAAATGGTCAACAACCCTAACCATAACACAATTATAATTAATTAATATTAATAATCATATTTCACATATACATTAGGGTTAATAAAAAGACAACGGTCATCAACTCTAATGAAAGTCCTCTGCCTCTGCCTCAGTCAACTGTGCATACACTGTTAGTGTATATGCCCTAGGGGCCATTATTGTATCATACTAGCTTGTATATTACTTAATGGAAGCTTGGGATATTCACAGCTATATAACAGTCTTGCTAAACATGGTAGTATGCTACTTGGTTTTATCTATCTTAATATGTGAGTATACGTATTGATAGAGCTCTTAGGATCTTGCTTGACTACCAGCGTTGTGATGGCAGTCACACTAGTGGGGGCTGGGTAGTCTACAAACACATCCTTTTTCAGGTCCCTAGTCATAGGATTATCGAGACATGTCATCGATACTCCGGAGTAGACTATTGTGTACGCTTCTCATCCCAGTTGGGGAGATGGTCTGTCCCACAGCCGTCAGTACGTCGTACTGGAGATAGTATATAGGTTCTCGTTGGGTTACGGGTACACCGGACAGGACTCACGGGGAACTGTTGGTTGGTATTATACCCGTCGTCAGTTAACAGTTCCCAGGTGACATGAGTACAACATAGTCCACAGAATTGACACTGCTATTTCACCTCGAGTGTGTCCAACTGTTCTTTGATTGCTACCCTACCACGACTCAAAGGAGTCGTGCAAACAGGTAGCAGTTGGGTGCAGTCTCGAGCACTTGGAGGCAGTGGCGGTTAGACAGGATTCGTCTCTCCCGGTATTGGGAGTTGATATCGCGCTGTGTCAGAGAGCCATTACGCAAAGTCCCTGGCCAGGGCAATCGAGATTTACTGGTAGGTTCCAGTTGTTTCTCAGGGTGTAATGGGCTACGCTCCGACACGACTTATACCTCTATTAGGGGACTGACGCTTGCCGCCCCTAGGCCCGATATGCGATAGTCTTAGACGAACAGACCGGACTGTACGGAGATTGTCACATCAGGCTCAGTAGGAGTTCGGATGGATTTCCTTATCAGCCTTCTTATCGACATCTACCTGGGGACCGTTACGTACAGCTAGTGCCGCTTGCGGTCAGTGGTTAAACCCACTGCCAGCGTAGTAGTCGAGTCTTTAGAGTCACACACAGAGTGTTTCCCTGCTCCAGGCAAAACGATATAGAGGTCATATGGTTTTACGACAAGGGTTCGGACGCATACGTGTGTTTATGAACGTACGACATTCGGACAGTTTTTACTAGCCGGCTTTGGTTTAAGCCAGTTTCTAGTATCAGGTTATTGGATTTATACAGTATAAATTTTTCCGTGTTTTCACGGATAGGAGGGGCGTTCTCGTAATTTCGCGGGAAGATTCTAGAAGGATGGTGACTTGAGGTTTAGGTGGCATTAGCATTAATTGATTTTGTGACTCATGAGATGAATCATTCAAGTGAGTTAATGAAGCATTTATTGCTTAATGACTCACTTGATGATTCATTGCACATATTAAATGAAGCATGGTGATAAATTTTTTGATTTATTTCATTTGATATTTTATATGCTTCATGATATATTAGAAGTGAGAAACAATTTCAATTCATTATCATTCTCACATTCTCTCTCCTCAAGCTCTCTCTCTTCAAACCCTAACCCTAACCTCTCATGTGTTGAGATCAAGGGTTAGCTAGACTAATACATGCATAATCCAACTCTATATCACCTAGGTTGATTAGATTAGCACTTTAAGAAACCTAGTTACCTCACGTTAGAGGTGAAGCTTGGGGTATAGCTCTCGGGTGGATCATCTATTACGTGGAGGAGGCCGAGAAGGAGGTGGATAACGAAAAGGAGAAGGACACGGTTCATTAGGTATAATCACTTATTATAGTAGTTAACAACTTCTATGTTTCTTGTTAGTTATAGTTTAGCAAAGATTCTCGGTTAGTCGATGTTTACGTATAGAACAAGATCGTTTTTCAATTTTCGGCCTCCCCGCAAGTCGTAGGGTGTTGTACATCGACTTACAGTGGTATCAGAGCCTCGCTAAATAATAATTAACTCATTAGCAAAGTCGTATGAATTTCGAACGCAAAACGAACCGGAAAAAACATCGATATCACTAAGTTTCTGTCGAATTTAAAATAGGCTCTAAAATTTTTTCAGGGACCTGAAGAATAACCTACAGAGAATTATAAGGTTACTGGAGAAAAATGGGTTCATGAATCGGCCAAACAGCCGCGGAACCGCGGCCGATCCCACCGATTCGCCGCGGATCCGCGGCCGAGTTGAAGCCGATTCGACCCAGTTTGCTCCAGTAACTCTTCTGTGATATTTTTGTGTTTTCTGGAATGTTTATTTTTCTGCTCAAGTCTCAGGTGCACAGAGAAGTTTTGGAGTAGAATCTAAAGTGTTTGCTCGATCGAAATCTTACGATGTTTGCTAATTTGATTATATCTGTGATTGTATAATGTGTTCGTAAACCTTCCATAACTGCTAGTATGTCGGTTGGCAGGGGGTTGCACATTTCTGTATTGGTTTTTACTGTTTGTGGTTATGAACTGTATTGGATTATTTTGATGATTAGCCGGGGTTTGTGATGGGTTGTTATATTCATTCATTCAAAGTAATTGTAATATGTTGTAATATTATTTTACGGGGCACATCCAGGTTACGGTTGTAGCCACCATTGTATTATTTCATTTTACTGTTTTTACTCCTAGGATAGACCCAAGGTGGGGTGCACAAACTACCGGGTACTTTGAAGTGTTTAGTGGACTACTCACGTTGATGAGGGAGACCGCTTCATTTCGGGTACTTGGCGGGTAGTTTGTCGTACTCGTAGGGGTCTAGGGTGGGGTAATGGCTATTCATCACAACTGTGTAATCCGTCTTTTGTTGCAGGCTCAAAACAAACGCGGATTGCTTGCATATCCAATAATGTTCATCTATGATCTGGAATGCCTATTATTGCGTCTGACGAATGTACAATATCTATATATGATAGCTATTTAGACGTCACTTATGTTTTACACCCGCGCTAGCCCAGCCCCCGCTCTGCCATTAGTTAAGTAACCTAACGGGTGATGACGGGACCCAGTAGCGAATGCGGATGGCATAAAAGGACGTTGTATTTTCGTTGTTTTCTGCAATGATAGGTTAATGATGGGACGCATTATTATTAATGCAAAGAAAATAAACCAAAAGTTGAATCGTTAGAACAATTTAAAAGAAACCACTCGGTTATTTTAAAAGAGATGATATTTTTAATTGCGGAGCTTTAACCACTCCTTTTAAAAGCTATCAGGTTCCTTCGGTCATATCAAGTTCACTACGTTCACGGTTTTGCCAAAACCATTCGCAGCCCTCCGTCATTTCATTTGGGTATTCAGTAGTATTCAAGCTATGCATTTTGGCCAAAGTCAAGGCATAGTGTTTGGTAGCTGCTGGGTATTCATTTGTTGCATGGATAGATGAGTTAGTTTGGGACAATAGTATTATCATTTGACCAAAGTCAGGGGTATGTACGGATGGGTTCAAATTGACAAGATAATGACGGGTAGAACTTGACATGTGAGTTATGACATTTTGACCAAAGCCAAGGTCATAAGAGCATGGGGCAAAAATTTATATCGGGAATTTCTAAAGAAACTGTAATTTGCAAAGAGATGCATACCATTTGGAGTTTGATGAATGTTAGTAGGATTCCTTCAACATTATCATACGATGATATTTGGATCCTGATCCTACTATGAGTATATGCTACTCATCAGGAGATTCGTCACTTAACGATCAATGCTATAAACCAAGTTGGTGTCGAGAAAGGTGTCAGCGGGGTTACGCCCCCAGAGAAAAGAGGTTATTTAATTAAGGAACTTCGCGAAAGCGTTGGAAAACCTCCCTCGAAGTACCGACACTGGCCTGGCTGAACGGTTAAGCAAGTATTGTACAGTGAGAGTAGTCCTGGCTAATTCTTCTTTTATGGTTTGAGGAAGGATTCGACAAACAGTGGGAGTCATCCAGTTTAGATAAATTAATAACCACTCTAAACTTGCAAGAGCATCAAGCTAAAGTGTTTCTTCTGTTTCTCTTACTTGCAGCGACCCTGAAAATGACTGGACTTAAGTTACTTTTAGAGAAAAATATACTGACAAGGCCAAACTATAAAGATTGGCTGCGGAATGTCATAATGGCTTTGACCTATGACAAATTGGGGTACGTCCTCACCGCTAAGGCACCTGCAGTCCTAGGTCCCAAATCCAGTAATGCGGATAAGGAAATCCGCAAAACCTGGGAGTATGATTGCGCGAAGGCTAAGTGCATCGTGCTTGCCTCGATGAACAATGAACATCAGAGGAGGCACGAGGATATGGATCTTGATGCCATATTTCTCCATACAAAGGAACTTTATGGAGAGCAATCTCGTATAGCAAGATACGAGACCTCTAAGAACTTGTTTCGAGCGAGGTTGGCCGTCGGATCATCGGTAGGAGAACATGTCCTAAAGATGATTGGCTATATAGAAGAGCTCGCAGACCTTGGGACGATTTTGGATAATGAGCTCTATACGGACCTGATTCTCCAGTCCCTTCCTTCCACCTACGCCCAGTTTATTCTGAATTTCAACATTCAAAGAAAAGAAGTTGAACTTCCAAAAATCCTTAACATGTTGAGGAGTGCAGAGGGCACCTTGCAGAAGGCAAGGGAAACATCCGCAATGTTTGTTAGCGGTGCTTCTTCTTCCGGGTCCAAGGCTAGGGCCAAAGGAAGGAGAAGAAGGCTGCCACCAAACCTAGAGGAGGTGTTAGTATGGTGGGAGCGAAGGGAAAGAAAAAGTTTGCGGTACCAGTAGTGGCCCAGGATGAGTGCTTCTATTGTCATAGGAAAGGGCACTGGAAGAAAGATTGCAAGGCGTGGAACGCCAAGAACCATGAACCGAAGCAAGCTGTGGCTTCGACTTCAGGTGTGTTTGTAATTGAGAATTGTCTGTCAATCAACTATACTTCCTGGGTATTGGATACCGGATCAGGATCTCATATATGCAATTCATTGCAGGCACTGAGAAACCGTAGAGTGCTGAAGGATGGTGATATGACCCTGATGGTTGCTAACAGAGCTAGCGTGGGAGCTGTGTCCATAGGGGATTATCACCTGGGATTGACGGGTGGACACATTTTGGTTTTACATAACTGTTTTTGTGTACCTAGCTTAACATGTAATATCATATCTGTTTCCTTGTTATGAAATAAAGGTTATGATTTCACGTTTGTAAGTGATGTTGTTAACATCCACCTTAATCATAGTTTGATTGGGTCCGGTACACTGGATAACCGTATATATGTCTTAAACCAACTCCAAATTTTCAATGTCCAGAACACACTAAAAAGAAAATCTCCAGATTTAAATAAGGCTTTCGTATGGCATTGTAGACTAGGTCACATCAATGAGATAAGGTTAACTAAGTTACATAGAGAAGGATATTTGGACTCGTTCGAATATCAAACTTATGCCACTTGTCAATCATGTCTCAAAGGAAAGATGACAAAGACTCCATTCACTGGACATGGAGTAAGAGCGAGCGAGCTCTTAGGACTCATACACAGCGATGTATGTGGTCCAACGTCTACACATGAAAGAGGTGGTTTTTCCTATTTCATTACCTTTACGGATGATTACTCAAGGTACGGATTCATTTATCTGATGAAACATAAATCCGAGGCTTTTGAGAAATTCCAAGAGTATAAGAATGAAGTAGAAAACCAAACCGGCAAAAGTATCAAGACACTAAGATTTGATCGAGGTGGTGAATACTTAAGTGCCGAGTTCCTAGGTTACCAAAAAGAGAAAGGAATTCTCTCTCAGCTTACTCCTCCATACACTCCACAGCATAACGGTGTATTGGAGAGACGGAATCGAACCCTATTGGATATGGTACGTTCCATGATGAGTAATGCTGAGTTACCGCGATCTTTCTGGGGTTATGCGCTAGAATCAGCAACATATCTTCTGAACAGGGCTCCTACCAAGACTGTGCCTACCACCCCATATCAGATGTGGAGTGGGAAGAAACCCCATTTTCAGCATATGAAGATATGGGGATGTCCAGCTTTTGTTAAAAAGCAGCATGCGGACAAGCTCGAGGCACGATCAGTACAGTGTAAGTTTGTGGGATATCCAAAGAACTCCAAGGGATATTATTTCTATTACGCAGAGGAACAAAAGGTTTTTGTTTCTCGTAATTCCCATTTTCTAGAACAGCAGTTTTTAGAAAAGGAAATAAGTGGGTGCGAAATAGAACTGGAAGAAAATCTAGAACCACAAACTATTACTGAAAGTTTGGTAGAACCAGTAGTTCAATAAGAACAGGACATTCCCGCAACCCTCCGCAGGAGTAGTAGGCCGTCTCATCCGCTTGAGAGATACTATGGTTTTCTCATAGATGAGGATAGAGAGGATTGCGTCATAGATGATGATGAACCTACTAGCTTCCAGCAGGCCATCTAGAGCGGCGACTCGGTACGATGGCTAGATGCAATGCGGACCGAAATGGAGTCCATGTACACCAACAAAGTATGGACTTTGGACTTTGCTCCAGATGGGGTAAAACCCATAGGATGCAAATGGATCTTCAATAAAAAGATTGGTGTAGATGGACAGGTGGAAACCTATAAGGCTAGACTTGTTGCAAAGGGTTTTCGTCAAAGACCTGGTTTGGACAATGACAAAACTTTTTCTCTAGTGTCTATGCTCAAATCCATTCGGGTCCTTCTTGCAATTGTTGCCTTCCATGATTATGAAATCTGGCAGATGGACGTAAAGACGGCTTTTCTGAATGGCAATTTAGAAGAGTGCGTCTATATGGATCAACCAGAAGGTTTCAATCAGAGTGGGAGCAGTGGGAAAGTATGCAAGTTGCTTAAGTCCATTTATGGACTAAAGCAGGCATCACGGAGTTGGAACATCTGTTTTGATGAAACGGTCAAAGAATATGACTTTATCAAAAATCCAAATGAACCATGTATATATAGTAAAGTTGTAGCACGAACTGTCGTATTTCTCGTCTTGTACGTGGATGGCATTCTATTGATAGGAAATGACATTCCTATGCTACAATCTGTCAAAGGATTCTTGTCACACAGGTTCTCCATGAAAGACCTGGGTGATGCCTCTTACATTCTGGGGATCCGGATCTATCGTGATAGATCCAAGAGGATGTTGGGACTTTCGCAGTCCAGGTATATCAACACCATACTGAAAAGATTTAGTATGGAAGATTCTAAGCGCGATATTCTACCGGCTTGTCACGGAATCACCCTATCCAAATAGATGTCTCCCAAGACTGATTTAGAAAGGGAACGCATGTCTATTATACCCTACGCTTCTGCGGTAGGATCTATAATGTATGCGACGTTGTGCACCAGACCAGATGTAGCTTACGCACTGAGCGTGGTAAGACGGTATCAGTCAGACCCAGGGAAGAAGCACTGGATAGCAGTAAAGAACATTCTCAAATACCTGAGGAGGACTAAGGAGATGTTTTTGGTTTACGGCAGAAAAGACCTCAAGATGGAGGCCTTTGCTGATTCCGGCTTCCAGAGTGATAAGGGCGATTCCAAGTCCACGTCAGGTTATGTCTTTACCCTCAATGGAGGGGCGGTGTGCTGGAAGAGTTCCAAGCAGGACACCGTTGCTGACTCGACGATGGAAGCGGAGTATATTGCTGCTTGCGATGCCGCAAAAGAAGCGGTCTGGATGAAGAAGTTCCTAACAGAACTTCAGGTGGTTCCTACCATTGTTGATCCAATACCTCTGTATTGCGACAACAACGGAGCTATAGCTTTAGCAAAGGAACCAAGGTCCCATCAGAAGTCCCGACACATCTTAAGGCGGTATCACCTGATCAGGGAGATCATTGATCGTCGGGAGATCGAGGTCCGGAGAGTTTCTACTGAAGAGAACATTGCTGATCCATTCACGAAGGCACTACCTCAGATTCAGTTCGAGAGGCTACTCGAGATCATTGGTCTTCGATATGCCAGTACATGGCCCTAGTGCAAGTGGAAGATTGTTAGTGTATATGCCTTAGGGGCCATTATTGTATCATACTAGCTTGTATATTATTTAATGGAAGCTTGGGATATTCACAGTTATATAACAGTCTTGCTAAACATGGTAGTATGCTACTTGGTTTTATCTTTCTTAATATGTGAGTATA
The DNA here is from genome assembly GCA_030015575.1 of Agapanthus africanus. NCBI lineage: Eukaryota > Viridiplantae > Streptophyta > Magnoliopsida > Asparagales > Amaryllidaceae > Agapanthus > Agapanthus africanus. The sequence continues at coordinate 275,907,896 of JASDDO010000012.1, forward strand.
CGTATTGATAGAGCTCTTAGGATCTTACTTGACTACCAGCGCTGTGATGGCAGTCACACTAGTGGGGGCTGGGTAGTCTACAAGAACATCCTTTTTCAGGTCCCTAGTCGTAGGATTATCGAGACAGGGCATCGATACTCCGGAGTAGACTAGTGTGTACGCTTCTCATCCCAGTTGGGGAGATGGTCTGTCCCACAGCCGTCAGTACGTCGTACTGGAGATAGTATACAGGTGCTCGTTGTGTTACGGGTACACCGGACAGGACTCACGGGGAACTTTTGGTTGGTATTATACCCGTCATCAGTTAACAGTTCCTAGGTGACATGAGTACAGCATAGTCCGCAGACTTGACACTGCTACTTCTCCTCGAGTGTGTCCCACTGTTCTTAGATTGCTACCCTACCACGGCTCAAAGGAGTCGTGCAAACAGGTAGCTGTTGGGTGCAGTCCCGAGCACTTGGAGGCAGTGGCGGTTAAACAGGATTCGTTTCTTCCGGTATTGGGAGTTGATATCGCGCTGTGTCAGAGAGCCATTACGCAAAGTCCCTGGCCAGGGCAAGCGAGATTTACTGGTAGGTTCCTGTTGTTTCTCAGGATGTAATAGGATACGCTCTGATACGACTTATACCGCTATTAGAGGACTGACGCTTGCCGCCCCCTAAGGCCCGATATGCGATAGTCTTAGATGAACAGACCGGGCTGTACGGAGATTGTCATATCAGGCTCAGTAGGAGTTCGGATGGGTTTCCTTATCGTCTTTCTTATCGACATCTACCTGGGGACCGTTACGTACAGCTAGTGCCGCTCGCGGTCTGTGGTTAAACCCACTGCCAGCGTAGTAGTCGGGTCTTTAGAGTCCCACACAGAGAGTTTCCCTGCTCCAGGCAAAACGATTTAGAGGTCGTATTGTTTTACGACAAGGGTTCGGACGCATACGTGTGTTTACGCACGTACGACATTCGGACAGTTTTTACTAGCCGGCTTTGGTTTAAACCAGTTTCTAGTATCAGGTTATTGGATTTATACAATCTAAAGTTTTTCCGTGTTTTCACGGATAGGAGGGGTGTTCTCGTAATTTCACGGGAAGCTTCTAGAAGGATGGTGACTTGAGGGTTTAGGTGGCATTAGCATTAATTGATTTTGTGACTCATGAGATGAATCATTCAAGTGAGTTAATGAAGCATTTATTGCTTAATGACTCACTTGATGATTCATTGCACATATTAAATGAAGCATGATGATAAATCATTTGATTTATTTCATTTGATATTTTATATGCTTCATGATATATTAGAAGTGAGAAACAATTTCAATTCATTATCATTCTCACCTTCTCTCTCTTCAAGCTCTCTCTCTTCAAACCCTAACCCTAACATCTCATGTGTTGAGATCAAGGGTTAGCTAGACTAATACATCCATAATCCAACTCTATATCACCTATGTTGCTTAGATTAGCACTTTAAGAAACCCAGTTACCTCAAGATAGAGGTGAAGCTTGGGGTATAGCTCTTGGGTGGATCATCAATTACGTGGAGGAGGCCGAGAAGGAGGTGGATAACGAAAAGGAGAAGGACACGGTTCATTAGGTATAATCACTTATCATAGTAGTTAACAACTTATATGTTTCTTGTTAGTAATAGTTTAGCAAAGATTCTCGGTTAGTCGATGTTTACGCATAGAACACGATCGTTTTTAAATTTTCCGCCTCCCCGCAAGTCGTGGGGTGTTGTACATCGACTTACATACACACCCGTATCCGTGTTCCGAGGAACACGAATACAATGAGATAAAACCAATCCCAAAACATATACTAGGATCTGGCTTAAACCAAAGCCCGCTAGTATCAATTGTCCGGACACTAAACGTGCACAAGTGCGCGGATGTGAACGAACCCCGTCGCAAAACCATGCGACCTCTACTCTGTTTTGCCTAAAGGCGAATAACCCTCTATGTGGGACTCTAAAGACTAGACAAGAAGCTGGCAATAGGTTTAACCACAGGCCGCAAGCGGTACTAGCTGTACGTAACGGTCCCCAGGTAGATGCCGATAAGAAGACTGACGAGGTGAACCCATCTGAACTCCTACTGAGCCTGAATGTGACAGTCTCCATACAGTCCGGTCTGTTCGTCTGAGAATATCGCATGGCGGGCCTAGGGGGCGGTAAACGTCAGTCCCCTAATAGCGGTACAAGTCATGTCGGAGTGTAGCCCAGAACACCCTGAGATAACACTGGAAACCTACCAGTATATCTCGCTTTCCCTGGCCAGGGACTTTGTGTAATGGCTCTCCTAGACACAGCGCGATATCAACCCCAAATACAGGAAGAGACGAATCCTGTCTAACCGTCACTGCCTCCAAGTGCTTTGGGACTGCACCCAACTACTACCTGTTTGCACGACTCCTTTGAGCCGTGGTAGGGTAGTAATCAAAGTACAGTAGGAACACACTCGAGGCGAAGTGACAGTGTCAAGTCAGCGGACTAAGCTGTACTCATGTCACCTAGGAACTGATAAATGACGATAGGTATAATACCAACCAACAGTTCCTGACGAGTCTTGTCCAGTGTACTCGTAACCTAACGAGCACCCGCATACTATCTCAAGTACGACGTACTGATGGCTGTGGGACAGACCGTCTCCCATGCTGGGATGAGAAGCGCATACGCTAGTCTGCTCCGGAGTATCGATGCCCTGTCTTGATAGTCCTACGACTAGGGACCTGCATAAGGATGTGCTTGTGGATTACCCCGCCCACACGAGTGTGACTGCTATCACAACGCTGGTAATCAAGCAAAGATCCTAAGGGCTCCACTAATGTGTAAAGGCGATATGCTATAAGAAACACATGCACACATTAAAGTAGAAACAAACCAAGTAGCATACTACTATTTTGAGCAAGATTGTCTATACAACTGTGAATATCCCAAGCTTCCATTAAGTAATATACAAACTAGTATGATACAGTAATGGCCTCTAGGGCATATACACTTACATTGATCTGTGTCCTTTGGTCTTCAACCTTCTTCCCTACCTCCTTGCGGCTTTCTTGATCAAGTTTGATCTTCGGTCTCCCCCCATCGAAGATGATCTTCCTGAGAGTCTATGAATCAAGCTCCAACCTCAAATCCGAGGCAACTCGAGTATCTAGTTCGCTATACTAGATAGACAAGGTGAAGTAGAGAGTGTGTAGGATTAGTTTGTCTCAATACACCTTAGGTTTCTCAACACATGAGACAATTAGGGTGGAGGTAGAAGAAGATGCCATGAGAGGAGAGTGTGAGGCAAAGAAAATCCAAGTGAAGAAAGCTTGAGTGTTGTGGGCTATTTGTTGTGAGCTTTTTTTATCAAGCATGCTAGCAATTAAAGAAAAAAACTCAAGAATAAATATCTCATGGCTCACCACAAATATCTCACAATACAAAAAAGAAACTCATCATGCCACCATGAGTCACTACATGACTCATCACCATGAGCCACCAAGTAAACATGCATGAATAAATACCAAAACAATTACTCACACTCTCCACTTTAATAAACATTTAACCTAAATATTTAATACAATAAGAAATGGCAACTTCTAAAAAATAATCTTGTAAATAATTACGAGAATACCCCTCATCCTTATATACATACCCGTATCCGTATTCCGACAGAATACGAATACAACGAGACGAAAATAATCCAACAATATAATACTAGGATCCGGCTTAAACCAAAGCCCACTAGTATTATCCGTCCGAATCATGATCCGTGCATAAGTGCACGTATATGATCGAACCTTGCCGTAAAACCATACGACCTCTACATCGTTTTGCCCGAAGCAGGGAAGCCCTCTGTGTGGAACTCTAAAGACTCGTCAATATGCTGGCAGTGGGTTTAACCACAAGCACGCCAGTGGCACTAGCTGTACGTAACGGCTACCAAAGTATTGAACGAAAGGGAGGCCGACGAGCAAACTCATCCTGAAACCCCTATTGAGCCTGATAGTGACAATATCCGTACAGTCTAGTCTGTTTGTCTATGAGTACCGCATATCAAGTCTAGGGGGGTGGATAAAGTCAGACCCCTAATAACGAGGCATTTAGTGTCGGTATGAAACCTATCACCACCTGAGAAACTACCGATCCTAGATAAGTAATTCTCGACTACCTTGGCCAAGGATTTCTGGTGATGGCCACCCGTGCACAACGCGAGATCAACCCCTAATACCGGGGGAGACGAAACCCCTGACGATCTGCTCACTGCCTCCACGTGCCTCGGGACTGTACCCAACTAAAACCTGTTTGCATGACTCCTTTGAGCCGTGTTACGGTAGTAATCAATGTAAGTGAACGGCGGCGTCCCGGCCGTCAATCCGAGGCCAAAATGCGGAAGCGATAAATTTCTTTAACTTGTAAACCGGCACCACCGCGCACAAAAATCCCGGATCGGGCCATTAATCTAGTCCTAGCTAACAAGAGAAAAGGTTAGAGAGATATACCGAGCGATCCGTGTCCTTCGATCTTCTCTTCGTCGTCCCGATCTCCCGCGGAATGTCCGGTCTCCACCTCCTCGTCGGAAGGGCACCACGTCGCCGGCTTCTTTTACGGGCTCCCACCTCTGGACCGAGGCAACTCGGGCACGAAGTTGGCGAGCCGACGTGCCCAAGATTTGCTATAGAATAGTGTGGAACTCTATGTCTCATTGGGGTGTGGGAAGTTGCCATAATGTGGAGGAAATGAACTGAGCTTATGGAGATGGAACTTGTGGGATTTTACAAACATGAAGAGAACCAAAATCCCACCACTAACAATTGGGACAGCCCCCCCATCTCATTTGGCCGGCCACAACTAAAGAATGCGGAGAGGGAGGAAAAATGAGAGGATAGAATCCATATCAAAAAAAGTGAGTCCTTACATAATACAAGAGAGAGAAAAGGTGATGATGAGAAACAATGATCACCCCAAAACCAACACTCCAACAACTTAATCATCAACAACCATGATTACCCCAAAAGTCAAGCCATGATGAAAAGAAGAAGAAGTCAAATGGTGGGAGAATTATCAAGATATAACAATATGCAAATACCACCCTCCAAAATGCTTATTTGCACAAATGCAAATAAGCCCTCCTCCACCAATCTTCAGCCAATGAAAGATACAAAGAAATATGACCGAAACGGAAAACAAACTGGCAACTCCAAAAACTGATCCCGTAATAAATTACAGGAAAACCCTGCTACTGTATATACATACCCGCATTTGTATTCCGACCGAAATACAAATGCAATGTGACAAAATCTACACTGTACTTTACTAGGATCCGGCTTAAACCAAAGCCGGCTAGTATTATCCGTCTGATCATGATTCGTGCAATACCGCATGTATCTGATCGAACCCTGCCATATCTCCATACGGCCTCTACAGCGTTTCGCCTGAAACTTGAGCAACTGTCTGTGGGGGACTCTAAAGACTCGTCAATACTATGGCTATGGATTTAACCTCTAGCACATCAGAGGTATTAGCCATACGTGACGGGCTACCAGCTATTGACTAAAAGGGACGTCGATGAGCGAACTCATCCTGACACCCTACTGAGCCTGTTAGTGACAATATCCGTACAGTCCAGTCCGTTCGTCTATGAGCATCGCATGGCGGGCCTAGGGGTTTGGTAAAAGTCAGACGCCCAAAAGCGGTACAAGTCGTGTCGGAGTGTAACCCAGAACACCCTGAGATACTACTGGAATACATACCAGTAAATCTCTTGCCTCGGCCGAGGGCTTTGTGTAATGGCTCTCCTAGACACAGCGCGACCTCACCCCCAATACCGGGAAAGACGAACCCCTGAAGATCCGCTCACTGCCTCCATGTGGCTCAGGACTGTACCCAACTAAAACCTGTTTGCACGTCTCCTTTGAGCGTGGTAGGGTAGTAATCAAAGTACAGTGGGAACTCACACGAGACAAATGACGATCCTCAGGTCGATGAACTAACCTGTACACATGTCACCAGGGAACTGCTATCTAACGTCGGGTATAAGACCAACTAGCATGTTCCCGGTGAGTCCTGTCCGGTGTACTCATAACCTAATGAGCACCTGTATACATCTTAGGTGAACCACCTGACACCAGTGGCTTGTGAGACCGGCCACCGCCCCTCGTCGGGGTCTCGACTGTATACACTAGTCTACTCTGGAGTATCGATGCCCTGTCTCGAAACTCCCACGACTAGGGACCTTTTAAGGATGTGCTTATAGACTACCAGCTCTCACATATATGATCGCCCTCATACTGCTGGCAGTCAAGCAAGAATCCTAGGGGCTCTATCAACGTGTAATAGCGACCTGTCAGGTCACCTAAAGCAGTACACGATGATAAAGATAAACCAGATAGCATACTATCATCTTGAGTAAGACTGTCCTACCGGGATAGGCCATCCCTCAATCATTGCAATCACGTGCCTGTGATCCAATAATTGACTCTGAGGGCACTATCTCCAACAATCTCCCACTTATACTGAAGGATAATTATTGCGATGTCGCATACTCACAGCCCGTGTGATACCGAACACCCAACTCCTCTACTAGTCAGTCTCACAAAGCTCGTTTGCGAAACTATTGCGTTTGAGGAATAGCCTCAGTGAGTGGATCCGCTTTGATGTTTCTTTCTATGTCTCTCTATATCTCAAGTTCGCGGAGAAAGCCATCTCCCGAAATGAGCAATACCTGTCTTAGAATGTGTCTGGATGTCTGATGGGACCTAGATCATAAATGAACTCCAAATCCAAACTTCTTAGACTGTATTGTCAACTGAATTTAATCAGTATCCTGCGCCATGCCTCCCTCAGTATCCTCCTGGACTACCTGTCCATAATACTGCCCCTCGTCAGAGGGAAAACAATAACTCTGACAACCTCTCTGTCATCCAGGTCACCTTGGAAGCCTGGAATGATAACTGTCTCCTAAAAGAGACTGTTGTTATCATATCCCTAGAACATCCACTTATGTTCTAAAACTGCTTCCGACTGTTTCTCTAGGATTGGATCAATGTCAACTTATTGCATCAATTGCAAAAACAACATCTGGTGTGGTACTTGACATCTCATGATTGACTCAATTGCCTGAGCAAGTGATCTGCCAATCATGCACATCCCTCTCCCATTTAGTCTGTAAGACACCTTTAGAGAGGGTGACTCCATCACCTGCAGGTACACCACCATGCCAGGAGTCGTCCATTCTAAAGCACCTCTAGAATGCTGTCTAAGTACCCTGATTGGGAAACTACCCAAATCTAGATCTAAAACCATAGATCCAGTAACCAGAATGTCTGATATAATATCCAATTCCTTTGTGGAGAAACCACCGTGTGACAACCAAAGTATAACCGATCGTAGTATAGGAATATCACTTCCTACTCTGTGTATGTCATCCAAATACCAGGACATCACACCCTACTACCTTCTTAACAGATCCATCCCCTATTCTGATGAAGTCAAACCTATGACTGTCACATTAGAAATAGATGATCTATATCCGCTACATCTGCTTTAGTCTATAAATAGACATAAGCCACCTGTCCACCAATGCTTCCGCTGCTCCCACTGACTACGACAACCCTCTGGCAGAGTCATATAGACGTACACTTCTAAAGCTTGTTTAGAACGACGCTATACTCATCCTCCTGCCGGGTCTCACGGTCTGGAACAACAACAATGGCATGTCTGGGTAAACAAGAACCTCCCTGTCACCGTCCTTGAGGCTACCGGAGTACCTCTCGGGTGCCTGAGGTTACCCACCGTATCTGCGGAGTGGCCAATGGAATGTCAAATCAGATTGAATCATTAGGTTCTTATCAAATCTTCAGTAATCGTTTGCGGTTCTGGAATCACTTCCAGTTCTACCATACTCCCACTACTGTTTTCTGAAAAAATCCAGTTTTGTTAAAACTGTGGCGAGTCTAGAACAATATCACTATTGATCTTCCAGGTGGTAGAAAGTCAACCCTCGTCATAGCCTGGGTCAACCCACAAACAGCCATTACAGAAACGTGCCTTGAGTTATCCAGAGTCTGGTTTTAAGTATAAGCCGGAAAACTCCCCGTACCTTAACATCGTTAAGATATGAATTGTTCTATATACAATATAGAACCAGAGGCACTGATTTAATTGAACAAGATTCAAATCATGCAGCTGGCTCCAGTGCATGTTAACTAAATGGAAAGAGGCCGATCAGCATTACTCAATTTAGGAGCACTTGCAATTATGAGTAACCTGAAAGAGAAGCAAGTTCCCTAAATCATTACTATCAACTGAATACCACACACAAGTATCTACATCTTCGATCACTTTGAAGAATCCCGATACTTGCAATACATGGTTCACTACTTTATTCAAATACCTATAACTTCTCAAAATTCGGACCCTGTGTTTCCACGAAACACCTGTCTAAAAACTAGAGAAGTCATAAGTAAACCGAATATAGTATGAGGACCAACCCCTCTGTCCTCATGGACGCTGGACAACATACAATACTCTGTATAAGTCCCTTGAGTCTGATAACTCAATCCCTGTGTGTCGTAGGTTGAAAACTGTACTTATGGTTAAGAAGAATTACACCGCTGTTTAATGCTCCTTACCTAACCATCCACTGATATAGGTAAATGTCATAGACATTATTTCAAAAAGGTATATCTCACTCTAAGAAAATAGACGTACAGATATATCAATTTGAAATTGGTGCATAACAACGGATATTCAAAACCAAATATTTGCTGTCCGGAAAACAGCCCAGGCGATTTCCTCAAATATCACTGATTACAACGAATCCCGATATAATGAGGATAATCACCTAATTCCCAATAACTTACTCCCACTCATCATCTGTAAAACCATACAGATGTGAGAATCATACCTGGTAAATACATACCCTGGAGTAAGTATCTAATCGGGAAATCAGTTTTCCTTTAACAGTACATAGTAAAACTGAAACATTGAAATGTTTCGATGGGGTATCCCGGTATTCCTAGTAATGCCTCTTTCATTATCCAGATTCACAACTGTAACCGTGTAATTCTTTGCCATCTTTCCAAATCCCTTTATATGTCTTTAGTCATTACCTTCTGTACACCCCTTTAGGCCAAATGGTTTTCTTCCTTCCCTACCGTTCGGCACTAGCCTATGGTTGGGAAGAAGAATATCCAATAAGCATAATGGGTGTACTGTCCTAATCCTAGGAGCACTCGCAATGCGAGAGAAGGTGAAGATAAAAGACAACCGAATAAACCTTATTCCTATTTCTCCTGAACCAGAATCCATCCCCGAACTGGAACAAGTTCCTTTCGAGTTCGTATATAACCATACGATGGAGTATCCAATAAACTGTGGATCTTCGTAGTGATACAGAGTGTCCTGGAGAAATACAAAGGTGATTTAGGATTGGCGAGGAAATACTTGGTTTGGTCGTGAATAGCAGTAGCAATTTACTTTGCCCTCTTACTAATCCCTTGATATGTCTTTACTTAATACCTTCTGTATACCATTGTTATGCTAATTGGTTTTCTTCATTCCCCACCGTTCGGCACCAGCCTAAGGTTTGGAAGAAGACTATCCAATTTGCGTAATAGGTGTACTATCTCCTATACCAAGGAGTACTCGCAACCTGAGAGAAGGTAAAAGGAAAAGACAACTGAATAGTCCTATTCGTTTTCTCCAGAACCGGAAACCATCCTCGAATAAATTCCTTCGAGTTCGTATATAACCATACGATGGTTTTGTCCAATGGAAGTGGACGTTCGTAGTGATACGGGGTGTCCTGGAGAAAAGGGTAAAAGTAGGAGTGGCAATGAGGTTTGCAACTCTGACAATCCAAAAGCCAGTGTTTAAGAAGGTTCGGTTAATTTTGGTCACTGAGTCATAGTCTAGGGTCGGGTCAATGGTCGCTGCCAAAGAGAGAGAGAGAGAAAAGAAACACTCAGCGTGCACTCTAACCTAGATCAGAATGGTAACCAACTTATCTTATCTGGAAACCTCCCACTGTAACGTCAAATTCTTCTCCAAACCTGAAAGAAGAATTAGTCGGGATCATCCGAGGAGTAAACCAACTCATCAATGGGAATCGGGATCCAACTATCATCGCATGATAACGTGACGGAATCCGCTCACGTTATCACACTCCAGAAGGTATGCGCATATCTGGCAAGTTTCAGTTTCTTTAGAAACTCCCGATGTGATTTTTACCCCATGCTCTTATGACCTTGACGAAGGCCAACAAATCATAAGTCACATGTCAAGTTCTACCCTTCATTCTCCAGGTTGATTTGAACCCACCCGTACAAGCCCTTGACGAAGGCCAACAAGGCTATACGACTGTCCCAAACCAACGCATATATCTATGCCGCAGAAAGGCAACAAGCAGCTACCATACACTATGCCTTGACGAAGGCCAACAAACATAGCATGAATAGTACTTGCTACCCGTCTGAAACGACGGAGGGCTACGAATGGTTTCTGGCGAAAAACCTTTAACGTAATGAACTTGATATCGTTGAAGGAACTGGAAAGCGTTTACGAAAATATAGTGACGAAAACCTTTGCTAAAGAGGCCACTCCCGGTGAAGGGATCTCGGCTCTTTCCCCGTAGAATGAGGTGCAGGATATTCCAACTGAATACCACGATGCAAAGCAAAAGTAATCGGCTATAGTGAAGTTATCGCCCTGACGCAAACTTCTGTCCAAGGGGTCACTCCCGGTGAAGGGATCTCGGCCCTCGCCTCGTCGACTGAGGTGCAGGATATTCCAACTGAATACCACTGTGCAAAGCAAAAGTAATCGGCTATAGTGAAGTTATTGCCCTGACGCAAACTTCTGTCCAAGGGGTCACTCACGGTGAAGGGATCTCGGCCCTTGCCTCGTCGACTAAGGAGCAGGATATTCCAACTGAATACCACTGTGCAAAACAAAAGCGAACGTCTGTCACGTCCCGAAAGTACGGAACAAGACCGGCACTTAAACTAAGAACGTCTCGAGGCATACGTAATCTAAGTAAACCGAAACCCCAGAAATCCAAACCAAGAAAAGTAGTAGAGTGAAGGAAAACCAATTTAAAACAAGTAGTTTCAATAGCATAAGCCGAATTATGCGGGTTTATAAAAACATCAAAAATTTCCTGAAAATTTCGGCAGAGTCTCCTTTGTAAAACTGGCCCCCAAACGGGATACAACATGAATAGTATACGAAATCAAAAAAGGCATCCCCAAGCGGGAGCTAGCTCTTCGTCAACCGACGGTCACAACCACACAAGCAATATAATATACAACGCCAACGGCGAGGATCAAAACTCAAAAGGAAACCCAAAACCACAAGAAATCCACAGAAATATAACGCGCGACTCTAAGGTCGAAGGAATAACATCACTGGTCTCTATCTCAAAAATAAATATATATTTGGTTGATGGAACTTCTAGATACAACAGAATAATGATATACAAGATATATAATGGGGGTATGATACTGTAAGTCCACGTTGCGACCCCCGGTTCTTACGGGGAGGCGGAAACGGTATAAAACTCAAATTTTTAGCGCATGGGGCAACATGGACTAACAAAGTCGGGATCTTTTCTAAACTAAACTAGCAAGAGAGCTAAAGAGAGTTAGCTACTCGGAAAAGAAGTTATACCTAACTTGAACTCCTTCTTCTTGAAACTTTTGTAAGGGTTGATGGTTCTTTCCTCGTTGCCTTCTTCCGTCAAAGATGGATCCACCTGAGCGTTCAACCTTCGGGCTCTTTCTCGAACTTAGAGTGAACTAGGATCTCCGGCTTGCTAAACCTTTAACCCTAGAGAGAGTAGAGAGTGTCTTTGGGGTGTTTTTCTTTCAAGGAGAGGGATTCTCAACACATGAGAAGGATTCTCCTTTAGCTAGAGGAAGAAGAAGATGAAGTGAGGAGAGAGAAGCAATATGATAGAATGAGTTCTTTTTCTTTTGCAACCATAACAAAAGCAAAAAGAATTATCAAATTAATAATAATAATGAAAATGAAATAGTTGATGGAAGGTTTATGAATGACCGTTATCATTTCATTCATTAAATGAATTTTTCTAGAATCAAAGAGCATCTTTGCAAAGTAATGATGATGGTCAAACATTCAACTATGGTCAACTAGTCAACCACGGTCAACAAGTCAACAAAAATCCAACCATGACACAATTTCATTTTATTAATATTATTAATTGATATAACATAAATCCATTAGGGTTTGGAAAAAGACGACTGTCAACTGTGCATACGCACCCGTTCCGAAACCCTAATGAAAGTCCTCTTCCTCCTCCTCAAACAACTGTGCATACACACCTGCATTCTTGTTCCGAGGAACATGAATACTGAGAGATAAAAGCAACCCCAAAACATATACCAGTATCTGAATCAAACCAGAGCCAGCCAGTAATATCCGTCCAGACTCCAAACGTGCACAAGTGCGCGGATGAGAACGAACCCTGTCGCAAAACCATGCGACCTCTACACTTACGCTGGCAGTGGGTTTAACCATAGACCGCAAGCGGCACTAGCTGTGCGTAACGGTCCCCAGGTAGATGCCGACAAGAAGACTGACGACCCCCATCTGAACTCCTACTTAGTCTGAGTGTGACAATCTCCGTACAGTCCGGTCTGTTCGTCTGATACATCGCATGGCGGGCCTAGGGGGCGGTAAACGTCAGTCCCCTAATAGCTGTACAAGTTGTGTCGGAGTGAAGCCCAAAACACCCTGAGATAACACTGGAAGCCTACCAGCATATCTCGCTTGCCCTGGCCAGGGACTACTCGTGTAATGGCTCTCCTAGACACAGCGCGATGTCAACCCCCAATACCGGGAGAGACGAATCCTGTCTAACCGTCACTGCCTCCAAGTGCTTCGGGACTGTACCCAACTACTACCTGTTTGCACGACTCCTTTGAGCCGTGGTAAGGTAGTAATCAAAGTACAGTGGGAACACACTCGAGGCGAAGTGACAGTGTCAAGTTAGCGGACTAAGCTGTACTCATGTCACCTGGGAACTGATAACTGACGATAGGTATAATACCAACCTGTCAGTTCCCGACGAGTCCTGTCCAGTGTACTCGTAACCCAACGAGCACCCGTATACTATCTCCAGTACGACGTACTGATGGCTGTGGGACAGACCATCTCCCACACTGGGATGAGAAGCGCATACGCTAGTCTACTCCGGAGTATCGATGCCCTGTCTCGATAGTCCTGCGACTAGGGACCTGTATACGGATGTGCTTATAGATTACCCAGCCCCCACTAGTGTGACTGCCATCACAACGCTGGCAATCAAGCAAAGATCCTAAGGGCTCCACTAATGCGTATAGGTGATATACTAAAATAAACGCATGTACACATTGAAGTAGAAACAAACCAAGTAGCATACTACTATATTGAGCAAGATTGTTTATACAAGGTGAATATCCCAAGCTTCCATTAAGTAATATACAAACTAGTATGATACAGTAATGGCCTCTATGGCATATACACTAACAATCTCCCACTTGCACTAAGGCCAAGTACTGGCGTATCGAAGACCTATCATCTCGATCAGCCGCTCGAACTGAGTCTGGGGTACGGCCTTGGTGAATGGATCTGCAGTGTTTTCTTCTGAAGCAACCCTCCGAACCTCGATCTCCTTGCGATCCACGATCTCCCTGATCAGGTGATACCGCCTCAAGATGTGTCTGGATCTCTGATGGGACCTGGGTTCCTTCGCTAAAGCTATAGCCCCGTTGTTGTCGCAATACAGAGGTATTGGGTCAACAATGGACGGAACTACCTGAAGTTCTTTTAAGAACTTCCTCATCCAGACAGCTTCTTTTGCGGCATCAGATGCAGCGATGTATTCCGCTTCCATCGTCGAGTCTGCAACGGTTTCCTGTTTGGAACTCTTCCAACACACCGCCCCTCCATTGAGGGTAAAGACAAAACCCGACATGGACTTGGAATCATCCTTGTCACTCTGGAAGCTGGAGTCAGCAAAGGCCTCGATCTGGAGGTCTTTTCCGCCATACACCAAGAACATCTCCTTAGTCCTTCTCAGGTACTTGAGAATGTTCTTTACCGCTATCCAGTGTTTCTCCCCAGGGTTTGACTGATACCGGCTTACCACACTCAGTGCATAAGCTACATCCGGTCTGGTACACAACATCACATACATTATAGAGCCTACCGCAGAAGCGTAGGGTATAATAGACATGCGATCCCTCTCCAAATCAGTCTTGGGAGACATCTCTTTAGAGAGGGTGATCCCGTGACAAGCCGGTAGGTTACCGCGCTTGGAATCTTCCATACTGAATCTTTTCACTATGGTGTCGATGTACCTGGACTGAGAAAGTCCTAATATCCTCTTGGATCTATCACGATGGATCCGGATCCCCAGGATGTATGAGGCATCACCCAGGTCTTTCATGGAGAACCTGTGCGACAAGAACCCCTTGACAGATTGTAGCATAGGAATGTCATTTCATATTAAGAGAATGTCATCCACGTATAAAACGAGGAATACTACAGTTCTCGCTACAAATCTACTATAGATGCATGGTTCATCTGGATTTTTGATAAAGCCAAATTCCTTGACCGTCTCATCAAAACAGATGTTCCAACTCCGCGATGCCTGCTTTAGTCCATAGATGGACTTAAGCAACTTGCACACCTTTTCGCTGCTCCCACTCTGAATGAAACCCTCTGGCTGGTCCATATAGACACACTCCTCTAAATTTCCATTTAGAAAAGCGGTTTTTACGTCCATTTGCCAAATCTCATAATCGTGGAAGGCAGCAATGGCAAGAAGGATCCGAATGGATTTCAGCATAGCCACTGGAGAAAAGGTTTCGTCATAGTCCAAACCAGGTCTTTGACGGAAACCCTTAGCTATAAGTCTAGCTTTATAGGTCTCAACCTGTCCATTTACACCAATTTTCCTTTTGAAGATCCACTTGCATCCTACGGGTTTTACCCCGTCTGGAGCAACGTCCAACGTCCATACTTTGTTGGTGTACATGGACTCCATTTCGGTCCGCATTGCATCCAGCCATTTTACCGAGTCAACGCTCTGAACGGCCTGCTGGAAGCTAGTATGCTCATCATAATCTATGATGCAATCCTCTCTATCCCCGTCTATGAGAAAACCGTAGTATCTCTCGGGCGGTTGAGACTGCCTACTACTCCTGCGGAGCGGCGTAGGAATTTCCTGTTCTTTTGAACCCTCTGGTTCCACTAAGCTTTCAGTAATAGTCTGTGGCTCTGGAATTTCTTCCAGTTCTACTGCGCTCCCACTTATTTCTTTTTCTAAGAACTGGTGTTCTAGAAAGTGGGCATGACGAGAAACAAGAACTTTTTGTTCATCTTCGTAGTAGAAGAGATATCCTTTGGAATTCTTTGGATATCCCACAAACTTACACTGTACTGAGCGCGCCTCGAGCTTGTCCGCATGCTGCTTTTTAACAAAAGCTGGACTTCCCCAAGTCTTAATGTGACTGAGATGGGGCCTTTTCCCACACCACATCTCATATGGTGTAGTAGGCACAGTCTTAGTAGGAACTCGGTTCAAAAGGTACGCAGCTGATTCTAGCGCATACCCCAAGAAGGATCGCGGTAACTCAGCATTACTCATCATGGACCGTACCATATCCAATAGGGTTCGGTTCCGTCTCTCCGATACACCGTTATGTTGCGGAGTGTATGGAGGAGTAAGCTGAGAGAGAATTCCATTCTCTTTTAAATAATTCAGGAACTCGGCACTTAAGTATTCTCCACCTCGATCCGATCTTAGAATCTTGATACTTTTGCCGGTTTGTTTTTCTACTTCATTTTTATATTCCTGGAACTTTTCAAAGGTTTCGGACTTATGTTTCATTAAGAAGACATAACCGTACCTTGAAAAATCATCCGTAAAAGTAATGAAGTAAGAGTAACCGCTTCGCGCATGTGTAGACATTGGACCGCACACGTCGCAGTGTACGAGTCCCAAGAGCTCGCTCGCTCTTACTCCGTGTCCAGTGAACGGAGTCTTCGTCATCTTTCCTTTGAGACAGGATTGACAAGTGGCATACGATTGATATTCGAACGGATCCAAATATCCTTCTGTATGTAACTTAGTCAACCTTCTCTCATTGATGTGACCCATTCTACAGTGCCATAAGAAAGTCTGATTGATTTCCGGAGACTTTCTTTTGTGTGTATTCTGGACATTGAAAATTTGTGGTTGGTTTAATACGTATATACCATTGCTCAGTGTACCTGACCCAATCAGAACTTGATTAAGGTGAATGTTTACAACATTACTTACAAACGCAAATTCATAACCTTCTTTAGAAACCAAAGATACAAAAATGATATTACAAGTTGCGTTGGGTACAAAAAAGCAATTGCGTAAAACCAAAACATGTCCATCTGACATTCCCAGGTGATAGTCCCCCACGGCTTTAGCATCCATGCTAGCTTCGTTTGCAACTCTGAGGGTCATGTCACCTGCCTTCAAAACCCTACGGTTTCTCAACGCCTGCAAAGAATTAGAGATATGAGATCCTGATCCGGTATCCAATACCCAGGAAGTAGAGTTTATTGAAAGACGGTTTTCAATAACATACACACCTGAAGCTGAAGCCGCAACCTGCTTCAATTCCTGTGTCCTGGCTTTCCAAGCCCTGCAATCTTTCTTCCGGTGTCCACTCTTATGACAATAGAAGCATTCCTCTTTACCTATAATCTTCCCCGCTATCATTGTTGCCTTTGCCTTTCCCTTCGTATCCACTTTACTAACACCGCCCCTTGGTTTGGCGGGGGCTTTCCTCTTCTTTCCCTTGGCTTTCGCCTTGGACCTAGAAGAAGAAGATCCTCCTACAAACAAAGTGGATGTTTCCCTACTTTTCTGTAGGGTGCCCTCTGCGCTCCTCAGCATGTTGAGGAGTTCTGAAAGTTCAACCTCTTTTTCTTGTAAGTTGAAGTTCAGTATAAACTGGGCGTAAGTGGAAGGAAGGGACTGAAGAATCAAGTCCGTATAGAGCTCATTCTCCAACGTGGTCCCAAGTTCAGCGAGCTCCTCAATGTAGCCAATCATCTTAAGCACGTGTTCCGCTACCGATGATCCGATGGCCAATCTTGCCGAAAACAACTTCTTCGACACTTCGTATCTTGCGATACGAGATTGCTCCCCATACAGTTCTTTTGTATGGAGAAATATGGATTCGAGGTTCATATTCTCGTGCCTCCTCTGATGTTCGTTGTCCATCGAGGCAAGTACGAGGCACTTGGCCTTCGCGCTATCAATCTCCCAGGTCTTACGGATTTCTTTATCGGCGATGCTGGAGGTGGGACTTGGGACGGGGGGAGCTTTGGTGGTAAGAAGATACCCCAGCTTGTCGTAAGTGATTGCCATTTTGACATTCCTGTGCCAATCTTTGTAGTTTGGCCCTGTCAGTATGTTTTTATCTAGAAGTAACTTAAGTCCAGTCATGTCGATTGGTCGCTGCAATTAGGAGAGAGAGAAGAAACACTTTAGCACGATGCTCTTGCAAGTTTAGAACGGTTTTTAGTTTTTCTAAACAGGATGGCTCCCACTGTCTCTCGAATCCCTCCTCAAACCATAAAGGAAGAATTAGTCGGGATCAATCCCACCGTACAATACTTGCTTAACCGTTCAGCCAGGCCAGTGCCGGTACTTCGAGGGAGGTTTTCCAACGCTTTCGCGAAGTTCCTTAATTAAATAACCTCTTTTCCCTGGGGGCGTAGCCCCGCTAACACCTTTCTAGGCACCTACTAGGTTTATAGCATTGATCGTTTAGTGAGAAATTTCCCGAGGAGTAGCATATACTCACAGTAGGATCGGGATCCAAATATCATCGCGTGACGAAACTGAAGGAATCCTACCAGAATCACCACACTCCAAATGGTATGCAAATCTAGCAAGTTTCAGTACTTATGAAACTCCCGATGTGGATTTTTGCCCCATGCTCTTATGACCTTGACTTTGGCCAAAATATCATAAGTCACATGTCAAGTTCTGCCCGTCATTATCCAGGTTAATTTGGATCCATCCGTACCTACCCTTGACTTTGGCCAAAATGGCAGTACGACTGTCCCAAACCAACGCATCTATCTATGCTACACATGAACACCCAATAGCTACCAATCACTATGCCTTGACTTTGGCCAACATACATAGCTTGAATACTATTGCCTATTCATGCGAAACGACGGAGGGCTACGAATGGTTTTGGTAAAACCGTGAACGTAGTGAACTTGATATAATCGATGGAACGAGATAGCTTTTATAAGGAGTGGCTCAAGCTCCGCATTTAAAAGTTGGTTTTGAAAAGAACCGAGTGGTTTTTCGAAAGTGTTCCAACGACTTTAGCTTGGTTTATTATCTTGCATTAGTTCATTTAATGCGTGATATTCTTGCATTAGTTCTTTTAATGCGTCCCATCATTTAATCCTACCATTGCAGAAAACAACCAAAATATGACGTACGCTTATGCCATTCGCATTCGCCACGGGGCCCCGTCATCACCCGTTCGGTTACTTAACTAACGACAGAGCGGGGGCTGGGCTAGCGCGGCTGTAAAACATAAACAACGCCTAAATAGTTATAAATGAAAAGCAATGATAGACATTATAGATCACAGATGAATACATTGGATATACTAGGAATCCGCAATCCGTTCGAGCCTGCAACGAAAAGCGGATTACACGGTCGCGGTGAATAGCCAAAACCCCACCCAAGACCCCTACGGGTGCGAAAAACTATCCGCCAAGTATTCGAAGCGAAGCAACCTCCCTCACCACCGTGAGTAGGCCACTCGGCACTTCGAGATACCCGGTAGTTTGTGCACCCCCTCCATGGGTCTATCCTAGGAGCAAAAACAGTAAAAAGAATTATACAATGACGGCTACAACCTCGACCCGGTTGTGCAGCCAAACAATTAATAATATTACATCAATTTACATGTTACAAATGAATGAAAGAAAAACAAAAGCTCATCTCACATCCACCCCGGCTATTCACCCGCGACAGTCCAACGCATTCATATACACAAACCATCATCAAACACAGATAACAGAGATGTATAACCCCGACTAATCGACTTATAGCGATTAGCCGACGTTCAATACATACAAACATCACAGATACAACCTTCATAGTTAAAGTGTAATGAAGTTCGGAAAAAAAATACGGAATTATAGGCCCCCAAAAATAAATTTCTATTCTGGAAAATCTGGGCACATATAATATATCTGAAAAATCCCAAAACCCTACCAGAAGAACACAGCACAAAACCCGATCACGAGAGGACCCTAAACGGCGGCGGTTCCGCGGCAAATGCATACCTCTTGCCGCGGAACCGCGGCGGTTTGAAGGAATCAGGGGATCGTTTTTCTTGGGTGTTCTCACAAAACCCTGAACCGATTTTAGGAGTAAACCTTTTTCACTTTTGAGCACAAAAAATTTCAACAGAAAGTTAGGGTTTTTAACTTTTAGGTTTTTGTGATTTTTCCGATCGACCTTTCGTACACTTTACTACTAAGCTAGTTTAAGTTTAGTTAGGCTCTGATACCACTGTAAGTCCATGTTGCGACCCCCGGTTCTTACGGGGAGGCGGAAACGGTATAAAACTCAAATTTTTAGCGCATGGGGCAACATGGACTAACAAAGTCGGGATCGTTTCTAAACTAAACTAGCAAGAGAGCTAAAGAGAGTTAGCTACTCGGAAAAGAAGTTATACCTAACTTGAACTCCTTCTTCTTGAAACTTTTGTAGGGGTTGATGGTTCTTTCCTCGTTGCCTTCTTCCGTCAAAGATGGATCCACCTGAGGGTTCAACCTTCGGGCTCTTTCTCGAACTTAGAGTGAACTAGGATCTCCGGCTTGCTAAACCTTTAACCCTAGAGAGAGTAGAGAGTGTCATTGGGGTGTTTTTCTTTCAAGGAGAGGGATTCTCAACACATGAGAAGGATTCTCCTTTAGCTAGAGGAAGAAGAAGATGAAGTGAGGAGAGAGAAGCAATATGATAGAATGAGTTCTTTTTCTTTTGCAACCATAACAAAAGCAAAAAGAATTATCAAATTAATAATAATAATGAAAATGAAATAGTTGATGGAAGGTTTATGAATGACCATTATCATTTCATTCATTAAATGAATTTTGCTAGAATCAAAGAGCATCTTTGCAAAGTAATGATGATGGTCAAACATTCAACAATGGTCAACTAGTCAACCACGGTCAACAAGTCAACAAAAACCCAACCATGACACAATTTCATTTTATTAATATTATTAATTGATATAACATATATCCATTAGGGTTTGGAAAAAGATGACTGTCAACTGTGCATACGCACCCGTTCCGAAACCCTAATGAAAGTCCACTTCCTCCTCCTCAAACAACTGTGCATACACACCTGCATTCTTGTTCCGAGGAACATGAATACTGAGAGATAAAAGCAACCCCAAAATATATACCAGTATCTGACTCAAACCAGAGCCATCCAGTAATATCCGTCCAGACTCCAAACGTGCACAAGTGCGCGGATGAGAACGAACCCTGTCGCAAAACCATGCGACCTCTACTCTGTTTTGCCCAATATCGAATAGCCCTCTGTGTGGGACTCTAAAGACTCGACACTTACGCTGGCAGTGGGTTTAACCACAGAACGCAAGCGGCACTAGCTGTGCGTAACGGTCCCTAGGTAGATGCCGACAAGAAGACTGACAAGGTGAACTCCTACTGAGTCTGAGTGTGACAATCTCCGTACAGTCCGGTCTGTTCGTCTGATACATCGCATGGCGGGCCTAGGGGGCGGTAAATGTCAGTCCCCTAATAGCGGTACAAGTCGTGTCGGAATGAAGCCCAAAACACCCTGAGATAACACTGGAAGCCTACCAGCATATCTCGCTTGCCCTGGCCAGGGACTACTCGTGTAATGGCTCTCCTAGACACAGCGCGATGTCAACCCCCAATACCGGGAGAGACGAATCCTGTCTAACCGTCACTGCCTCCAAGTGCTTCGGGACTGTACCCAACTACTACCTGTTTGCACGACTCCTTTGAGCCGTGGTAAGGTTGTAATCATAGTACAGTGGGAACACACTCGAGGCGAAGTGACAGTGTTAAGTCAGCGGACTAAGCTGTACTCATGTCACCTGGGAACTGATAACTGACGATAGGTATAATACCAACCTGTCAGTTCCCGACGAGTCCTGTCCAGTGTACTCGTAACCCAACGAGCACCCGTATACTATCTCCAGTACGACGTACTGATGGCTGTGGGACAGACCATCTCCCACACTGGGATGAGAAGCGCATACGCTAGTCTACTCCGGAGTATCGATGCCCTGTCTCGATAGTCCTGCGACTAGGGACCTATATAAGGATGTGCTTATAGATTATCCAGCCCCCACTAGTGTAACTGCCATCACAACGCTGGTAATCAAGCAAATATCCTAAGGGCTCCACTAATGCGTATAGGTGATATACTAAAATAAACACATGTACACATTGAAGTAGAAACAAACCAAGTAGCATACTACTATATTGAGCAAGATTGTTTATACAAGGTGAATATCCCAAGCTTCCATTAAGTAATATACAAACTAGTATGATACAGTAATGGTCTCTAGGGCATATACACTAACAGATACAAGTAAACCCACCTACTAGCAAATCACCCGAACGAAACTATGCCCGCAAAGCCATAAAGAAACCTGTACGGCAAACCTGCAAGAAACTGGGCACAACGGGGGTGAGTTGCCAACTCGTGAATAGAAAAACATCTACGCACAGAAATCGCATAAATAACGCAACCTAGGTCAATGATCATAATATATCCTCAAATATATAACATGCAGCCTATAACA
This sequence comes from Agapanthus africanus, assembly GCA_030015575.1. Lineage (NCBI taxonomy): Eukaryota > Viridiplantae > Streptophyta > Magnoliopsida > Asparagales > Amaryllidaceae > Agapanthus > Agapanthus africanus. The sequence continues at coordinate 275,929,770 of JASDDO010000012.1, forward strand.
ATGGCTAGGGTAAATATCTAACCCGAGTATAATCCCATATGCCTGTGTCAGTGCCTCAGGTAACAATATATCATATGGATAATGTATGAATGCATGAAACGGAATGCATGTAATGATGAAAACTGCTGTCATAAATTAATGAGATTTCTGTATCTTTTTAAAAACGAGGTATCATAAATGAAATCAGCATAAACAGTGCATAACATCGACACAAAACAAGTATCCAAATCTCTCGATATCTCTGTGTCGCAATCACTGTACCTCAATATCTCAAAATCTCTGTATGTCAATCTCACTATCTAGGGCGCCGTCAGTCCAGACCGGCCCCTACCAACAACCTCAAGACTACGATGGTATCCTCCGGATATCCGACACGTCGGGTAAAATCACCGGTAGGTAGTGCTCCCCTGCCAGGCTCACATCGTCATCATCACGCGCTTCTTGCCCCGGGGTACCTTACCGGGTCCACCATGTACCCGAAATGGTTCATCCGTCTCCTCGAATCGGGTCTCGAAATCCATCAGCAAACTCATGGTGGACGACTCATACATCATGGGAAAACCGCGCTTTTCATTTAAAAAGAGAAAGAAGAAGTTTTTATAAGTTTTGCGGTTTTCCCCCAAATCCAGAAAATCTCATGGAAATCCGAATCCAAAACCTCAATAGCACGTAAAATAGTGAATATATGCATGAGAATCCATGAATGCGCCATAACAATGAATAACAGTATGCATGAAGTAGCAGGTAATAACTACAATGTCTAAACTAGCATATAAGGCAAGTACACTAAAATCATGTCTAAACTATTAGCTAACAGGCTATGTCAATATAATAGTATTTTCTAAGTGTACGTGACATGGCAATTACCGATGAAGATGTGTGTGAGCCGGCAAGTAAGTGTACGTGGTACATACGCATCATCGGTAATGGCGATGGTGTCCTAACAGCATGATATCAATAATGAAATATGAATTACAATAAGTATGCGATGCGGAGCAACAGCAATAATATGCGGGAGCTGAATACTAGACACAACGATAACTAAACTGCATTACCCTAATATAAGTCCTACAATAGTGCCTTTTGAAATAACACGAATCGCGGTATTTTGAAAATAAGGGCTACGGTGTTTTTAAGAAAAGATACGTCTTTTGAAATATCCGTAGAATCCCTTGACCTGTCTTTTAAAATACCCACGATTCCTTAGTTTTGAAATAGATAGGAGTCTAATCTAGTCTAACAACTACACTAAACTATACGGCTGAACTAACAAGCTGAACTATCGGTAAGGAAACCGCCTAACATCTGAGTCGATACATATACATACCTGTATATATATTAGTCGGTGATCCCGCCTCAATAATATCATCTCCGATACCATATCTATAATCAGACCCCAAGTCAAGAGTGCGGATCAATCATCAAAATATAGCTCGTACGAAAATCCGTCGTACGACATACCCAAATCTGGGTACGGGTTAATATCACATTCATCATACTATTCATCTGGTATCCTCTTTATCAAATATCACGATCGGGGTACTGATCTACGTCTAGTACAATACTGATACCGCCTAAGTATGCATGGACGTATGTGAAACACTACGTCAAGGACCCGCTACAACGTCATGTCGTATCTCAAATACGAATCCTGCCATATCACCGAATTCACAACCTCAATACAAATCTCATCGACTCATCTCAAACCCAAGTATCATCCTTAAATCCGTATGTGAACACATAGTCCCATACCCATGTGAACATATAACTATATATTCCCGTATAAGCACAATTGAAAGAAGAAAGTATGCAAGTATGGGTTGGTGTGTGCATGTGTAGTGCGACCACTACTCTAGGGTTTCGCGACACTAAATCATCCAAGAACACCAAATATCCATATTATCATCAATATACACAAACAATATATAAACAATATATATATATATGTGTATACGTATTCGTATACATCACCACGAACTGCGGGGGTGCTATACGCCATCCACCTGACTTCTCCCCGTAGATATAAATCTACTCACCTGGTCCTCGCTAGCCGGTGCCGACGTCGCCACGTGCTTGCTTGTCGTCTCGAAGTCCACATGGGGTACCTACATATCATAACGCATCGTATCGCATTAAAACCAAATTCGAAATCGAAACGGCACACGAAAATCAAATCGGCACGCGTATCACGCATAGGTCAAAACCTATCGCCTACGCATGCCAAAATAGCCAAACCAACCCTCGATGTCGATGTACAAACGTCAATCAATCGAGAAAAACCCAACATACCAATCACGCGTTCATAACGCACTAGAATTTAATTGAAAATATGGTGCAATTCAAAAAAACCTTAAATTTGCTCAAATCGATTTATGTCACAAAACCTATAAAGCACTTAATTACCGTTTTAATTCGAAAATTGATGTTTTAACCCAACTAATAGCCATAATATTCACTAAGTATCATAACCAGGTCATATAAACCATTTCCATACTATTAATCTCATTAATTATCATTAACCCAAAATTCAAGTTTGCAAAAATAACCAATTTTAACTGTTTTTAAAGTAAACTTCATAATTTTACAAATAAGCTTGGTTTTGCATGGTCCAAAGGCATTAAACCACTTATTATAATACTAATAATAACATGAAACCATAATTATATTTTAATCTAAGACATTCAATAATTTTCCAAAAATCTAGTAAGTAAAATAGCTTAAATATTACAATTTCAACTTAACAATTTACAACTAACAATTTAATTATGTTTCACATTCCACAAAAGAAGAATCCCACTTGCAACCATAATCATAAAACAAAACCCTAACTATAATCCAAAACCATCCACTTGAATTTCTAAACTTGAATTCAAAACCCCTTTATTTATATTTTTTTAAAACACCTAAACAAGTTTGCTTTAAACATACAACTAACAATTAACAAATATGGAAGAATTTTTATACCTCATGATCAAGAGATCAACATGAAGATCATGGCCTCCAAAATGCCAAATTTCCTCCAAGATCCATGCTAGCTTGGGCAAAGAAATAATGGGTAGAGATTGGATTTTGTTTTTGTGGGATTTTTGACTTGGATTTTTGGTGGAATTTTGTGGGTTGTGCAATGAAGTGGAGAAGAATCAAGAGGGGCTGTTTTTTGTGCAGGTTCGGCCAGAAATTGTGGGGATTGGGTGAGGGAGGAGAGAGAGTGAGGTGGGGAAAGATAAATCTAGTCAAAGTCCACTCAATTCATATCATTTTCTATTCTATTCTTTTCTTTTCTTTCTTTTCTTTTCTTTGAAAATTCAAGTGGGGAAAGTGATGGGGCTGCTGAATTCAGCCAAGGGAAGAATTAAATGGGGATGTGTGAGTGTGGGTATGGGTGTGGGGTGATGAAAAATGATAAATACAATACCCCAAACATCCATTTACACTAAAAAAAGCCTTTTTTCTTCAATAATTTCTAAACCGTTTTGGCAAACGATTTCGTTTCAAAAACCACTTGATAAAATTTTGTTTAATATTTATGATGCACAAAATTTGTTTCAACTCATTCCAATTTGTAATTTTCCCTAATTAAATGTATTAGTGACGGCTTAAAATAATATTAAAATAATTAATTTCGGAAAAAATTTCAGAAAATTTGAAATTTCACCAGTGGCTCAATAAACACCAAATACTAGCAAATACATAGCTAGAATATGTATATTTAATTTTATAATAAAGATATTTGCATTTTGACTTTTTACAGAAAACCCTCTTATTTTACCGTTTTTTCGAAATTTCACCGAAACGATTTTCAAAACGTTACAACGTCCTTGCAATAACAGCTTTTTAAAAAATTGTTCCAACAACATCAGAATAGGTTTGTTTAGCTTGCATTGATCCGAATCAACGCAGTCCCATCAATTGATCACACCAATAAAGAACGAAAATAATGATGTACGTATATGCCATCCGCATTTGCCACTGGGTCCCGTCATTACCCGTTAGGTTACTTAACTAACGACAGAGCGGGGACTGGACTAGCCCGGATGCAAAACATATACAACATCTACTAGTATATATATCAATATATAATATTTTTGCTCAAGGCGTGATAAAATGCAACATCACAGAAATGTACAGCATCACAGAACAATACAGATATCTGGGATCCCCGGGTTTCACAGAGCCGCTACTGAAACCCGACGTTCCCCTGGTCATGTGGATAGCCTGTGCAATGAAATCCTAGACCCCTACGGGCGCGGCAAGTTACCCGCCAAAACCTGAAGCGAGGCAGCCCCCTTCAGCAACGTGAATGGACCACCCAGCACTTCACGGAATCCGGTAATTTGGGCACCCCTCCTGGGTCAACCTGTACCCCCTACGAGTGCGGCGAATAGCCCGCCAATTCTAGAGTAAAGCCCCCTCAGTCTCAATGCCATGAGATGCGGGCTCGTTGCCCTATAGAACCCGGCTATCCGTGCACCCCTCCTTGGGGTAATCCTAGTACAGAAAGTAAAATATACATACAACGGGTACATCGACCTCGACCCGGTCGTGCCCCAAAAGAATAATACAAACAGGCAGTGACGGCAGTCCACATGTCGGACGCTCGCCCCGCAATATCAAATGTACATAATACAACCAAAACTGTACTAGTATTGCACCCAGGCTATCCCCCACGACCAATCCGCAACATCACAGCAGAACACAGAACATCAACGTGAATGTCACGTTCGCAAATCCGTCTAACCGGGCTATAGCAGTTAGACAGGATTTACCGATCGAGTGACATTCACGGTCGCAGATATAATGTAAATACTGTGAACTAATGTGTTTAAAATTTTTGATCGATCAAATTTACCTAAGTTGGCCCCCAAGCACTACTGTAGCATTTAAAGAAATTCTGGGCCCAAAAAGAATATTCCAAAACCCCTATTTTCAGGTCTAAAGAGCTCTGTGCAAAACTGGTGCAGTGAGGACACTGTACTGCGGCGGAACCGCGGCCCCAAGGGGGTTTGACCGCGGTTCCGCGGGGGTTCTACAGTGTCACGCCACCAATTTTTCACAGATTTCTTAGAATTTGCTGCTCAGTATTCTGAAACAACCTGAAAAATTTTTGGAGCTAAAAAAATTTCGACAGAAAACTGATGCTTTGAAAAATGCGGTTTTTGAAAATCCGATCGATCGAACTTGTAAACACGTTAGACCAAGCTAGACTAGGTTAATGGCGTGGCTCTGATACCATGTAAGTGCACGACGGCGCCCCGGCCGTCAATCCGAGGCCAAAATGCGGAAGCGATAAATTTCTTTAACTTGTAAACCGGCACCACCGCGCACAAAAACCCCGGATCGGGCCATTAATCTAGTCCTAACAAACAAGAGAAAGGGGTAGAGAGATATACCGAGCGATCCGTGTCCTTCGGTCTTCTCGTCATCGTCCCGATCTCCCGCGGAATGTCCGGTCTCCACCTCCTCGCCGGAAGGGCACCACGTCGCCGGCTTCTTTTACGGGCTCCCACCTCTGGACCGAGGCAACTCGGGCACGAAGTTGGCGAGCCGACGTGCCCAAGATTTGCTATAGAATAGTGTGGAACTCTATGTCTCATTGGGGTGTAGGAAGTTGCCATAATGAAGTTGCCATAATGTGGAGGAAATGAACTGAGCTTATGGAGATGGAACTTGTGGGATTTTACAAACATGAAGAGAACCAAAATCCCACCACTAACAATTTGGACAACCCCCCCATCTCATTTGGCTGGCCACAACTAAAGTATGGGGAGAGGGAGGAAAAATGAGAGGATAGAATCCATATCAAAAAAAGTGAGTCCTCACATAATACAAGAGAGAGAAAAGGTGATGACGAGAAACAATGATCACCCCAAAACCAACACTCCAACAACTTAATCATCAACAACCATGATTACCCTAAAAGTCAAGCCATGATGAAAAGAAAAAGAAGTCAAATGGTGGGAGAATTATCATGATATAACAATATGCAAATACCACCCTCCAAAATGCTTATTTGCACAAATGCAAATAAGCCCCCCTCCACCAATCTTCAGCCAATGAAAGATACAAAGAAATATGGCCGAAACGGAAAACAAACTGGAAACTCCAAAAACTGATCCCGTAATAAATTACAGGAAAACCCCGCTACTGTATATACATACCCGCATTTGTATTCCGACCGAAATACAAATGCAAAGAGACAAAATCTACACTTTACTATACAACGATCCGGCTTAAACCAAAGCCGGCTAGTATTATCCGTCCGATCATGATTCGTGCAATACCTCACGTATCTGATCGAACCCTGCCATATCTCCATACGGCCTCTACAGCATTTCGCCCGAAACTTGAGCAACTGTCTGTGGGGGACTCTAAAAACTCGTCAATACTATGGCTGTGGATTTAACCACTATCACGTCAGAGGTATTAGCCATACGTGACGGGCTACCAGCTATTGACCAAAAGTGACGTCGATGAGCGAACTCATCCTGACACCCTACTTAGCCTGTCAGTGATAATATCCGTACAGTCCAGTCCGTTCGTCTATGAGCATCGTATGGCGGGCCTAGGGGGTTGGTAAAAGTCAGACCCCCAAAAGCGGTACAAGTCGTGTCGGAGTGTAACCCAGAACACCCTGAGATACTACTGGAATACCTACCAGTAAATCTCCTACCTCGGCCGAGGGCTTTGTGTAATGGCTCTCCTAGACACAGCGCGACCTCACCCCCAATACCGGGAGAGACGAACCCCTGAAGATCCGCTCACTGCCTCCATGTGGCTCGGGACTGTACCCAACTAAAACCTGTTTGCACGTCTACTTTGAGCGTTGTAGGGTAGTAATCAAAGTACAGTTGGAACTCACACGAGACAAATGACGATCCTCAGGTCGATGAACTAACCTGTACACATGTCACCAGGGAACTGCTATCTGACGTCAGGTATAAGATCAACTAGCATGTTCCCGACGAGTCCTATCCGGTGTACTCATAACCCAATGAGCACCTGTATACATCTTAGGTGAACCACCTGACACCAGTGGCTTGTGAGACCGGCCACCGCCCCTCGTCGGGGTCTCGACTGTATACACCAGTCTACTCTGGAGTATCGATGCCCTATCTCGAAACTCCCACGACTAGGGACTTTTTAAGGATGTGCTTATAGACTACCAGCTCTCACGTATATGATCGCCTTCATACTGCTGGCAGTCAAGCAAGAATCCTAGGGGCTCTATCAACATGTAATAGCGACCTGTCAAGTCAGCTAAAGCAGTACATGATGATAAAGATAAAACAGATAGCATACTATCATCTTGAGTAAGACTGTCCTACCGGGATAGGTCATCCCTCAATCATTGCAATCACGTGCCTGTGATCCAATAATTGACTCTGAGGGCACTATCTCCAACAATCAAAGCAGAGTGGGAACTCACACGAGATAAATGACGATCTCAGGTCGATAGACTAACCTGTACACATGTCACCTGGGAACTGTTATCTGACAATAGGTATAATACCAACTAGCATGTTCCCGGCGAGTCCGTCCGGTGTACTCTTAACCCAATGAGCACCTGTATACATCTTAGGTGAACAAACTGACACCAATGGCTTGTGAGACCGTCCACCGTCCTTCATCGGGGTCTCGATCAATATACACTAGTCTACTCTGGAGTATCGTTGCCCAGCCTCGAAACTCCTATGACTAGGGACATTTAAGGACGTGCTTATAGACCACCCAGCTCTCACGTAAATGATCGCCATCATACTGCAGGTAGTCAAGGAAGAATCTTATGGGCTCTATCAACATGTAATAGTGATCTGTAATGCCACCTGAAGCATGTACATGATGATAAAGACAAACTAGATAGCATATTATCATCTCGAGTAAGACTGTTCTATCCGTATAGGTCCTCCCTCAATCATCGCAATCGCGAGCCTGTGATCCAATAATTGACTTGAGGGCACTATAGCCAACACTAAGTGCATAAGCAACATCCGGTCTGGTGCATAACATCGCGTACATGATAGACCCAACTGCAGAAGCATAGGGTATCATGTGCATGCGAGCCCTCTCCAAATCATTCTTGAGAGACATCTCTTTGGAGAAAGTGATTCCTGAACAAGCGGGTAAATTACCACGCTTAGAATCTTCCATACTAAACCTCTTTAGTATGGTGTCTATGTACCTATATTGGAAGAATTCCTGTAAGTCTACGGTAGCGCCCCGGCCGTCTGTCAGAGGCCAAAATGCGGAAACGAAAACTTTTCTTAAACTAGAAACCGGCGCTATCGTATGCTTAAAACCCGGATTGAACCATTAACCTACACCTGGCAACTAGAGAAGGATTGGAAAAGCTATACCGATCGATCCATGTCCTTCGGTCATTGGCCACCATCCTAAGCTCCTCACGGCATCTCCGGTCTCGATCACCTAGTCGGAAAGGGCACCACATCATCGAGTCTTTTTACGGGCTCCCGCTTCATCCGAAACAACTCGGGCCCGAAGTTCGTTAGTCGACGTGTCCAAGGCGATGTAGATAATGTGTGTGACAAATTTGTCTCTTGCATCCATTGATTCTCATCACATGAGAGTGTATGGATGGAGGTTAGAGATGATGCCATTAATGGAGGTTGTGAGCTAGAGCAAGAAGAAGAAGAGGAAACATTTTCTTTATTGAGTTGTATGATAAAAATGAGAGCAAGAATGAAAAATACAAGAGCTAATCCAAAGGGATATGGCTGCCCTTCTCTCTCTTCCTCTCATTTCATCACTCAAATCCATCACAAAATGTGACATATGCACAATAAAAGAGACCATGAGTCACTAGGTTGCATGTGTCACATTAAATGCACCTCATGATGATTTCTAGCTCATAATTTCCATTTGTAAACATTAACCCAAATGTTTAAAAAAATAAAAAGATACGACAACATCTAAAGTAAAATCGTGACGGATCACAAGGATACCCCTCACCTGTATATACATACCTGCATCCGCATTCCGACTGAATGCGAATGCGATGAGACTAAAGTAATCCAACAAATCTAATACTAGGATCCGGCTTAAACCAAAGCCCACTTGTATGATCCGCCCGATCATGATCCGTGCACTACTGCACGTATATGATCGGACCCTTCCATATATTATACGGCCACTACAACGTTTCGCCCGAAACTTGAGAAACTGTCTGTGGGGGACTCTAAAGACTCGTCAATACTTTGGCTGTGGATTTCACCACTAGCTCGTCAGTTGTACTAGCTGTACGTAACCGGCTACCAGGTATTGACCAAAAGGGAGGTCGATGAGCGAACTCATTATAACACCCTACTAAGTCTGTCAATGACAATATCCGTACAGTCCGGTCCGTTCGTCTATGAGCATCGCATGTCGGGCCTAGGGGTTGGTAGAAGTCAGACCCCCAAAAGTGGTACAAGTCGTGTCGGAGTGTATCCCAGAACACCCTGAGATACTATTGGAATACCTACCAGTAAATCTCCTGCCTTTGCTAAGGACTTCGTGTAATGGCTCTCCTAAACACAGCGTGATCTCACCCCCAATACCGGGAGAGACGAAACCCCTGCCGATATGCTCACTGGCTCCATGTGGCTCGGGACTGTACCCAACTAAAATATTTTTGCACGACTCCTTTGAGCCGTGGTAGGGTAGCAATCAAAGTACAGTGGGAACTCACACGAGACAAATGACGATCTCAGGTCGATGAACTAACCTGTACACATGTCACCAGGGAACTGCTATCTGACGTTAGGTATAATACCAACTAGCATGTTCCCGGCGAGTCCTGTTCGATGTACTCATAACCCAATGAGCACCTGTATACATCTTAGGTGAACCAACTGATACTAATGGCTTGTGAGACCGGCCACCGCCCCTCGTCGGGGTCTCGACTGTATACACTAGTCTACTAATGGAGTATCGATGCCCATTCTCAAAATTCCCACGATTAGGGACCACTTTAAGGATGTGCTTATAGACCCCAGCTCCCATGTATAAGATCGCCATCATACTGCTGGTAGTCAAGCAAGAATCCTAAGGGCTCTATCAACGTGTAATAGCGACCTGTAAGGTCACCTAAAGCAGTACACGATAATAAAGACAAACTATGGTAGCATACTATTCTCTATCAACGTGTAATAGTGAACTACAATGTCACCTAAAGCATGTATATGATAATAAAGACAAACCAGATAGTATACAAAACTCTCGAGTAAGACTGTCCTACCGGTATAGGTCCTCTCTCAATCATTGCAATCACTTGCCTGCGATCCAATAATTGACTCTGAGGGCACTATATCCAACAATCTCCCACTTGCACTCAAGGCTAATTATTGCGATGTCGCATACTCACTGCCCGTGTGATACCGAACACCCAACTCCTCTACTAATCAGTCTCACAAAGCCCGTTTGCGAAACTATTGTGTTCGAGGAACAACCCGTGTTTCTTTCTATGTCTCCCTTAATCTCAAGTTCGCGGAGAAAGCCATCTCCCGAAATGAGCAATACCTGTCTAAGAATATGTCTGGATATCTGATGAGACCTAGTTCATAAATGAACTTCAAATCCAAACTTCTTAGACTGTATCGTCAACTGAACCTAATCAGTATCCTGCGCCACACCTCCCTCAGTATCCGCTTGTACCACTTGTCCAAAATACTGCCCCTCGTCAGAGGGAAAACTATAATTCTGACAGTCACTCTGTCATCCAGGTCACCTTGGAAGCCTGGATTGATAACTGTCTCCCGAAGGAGGCTGCCGTTATCATTTCCCTAAAACATCCACTTATGTTCTAAAACTGCTTTCGAACGTCTCTCCAAGATAGGATTAATATCAACTTATTTCATCTAGTGCAAAAAACAACGTCTGGTGTGGTACTTGACATCTCATGATAGACTCAATTGCCTAAGCAAGTGATCTGCCAATCATGCACATCCCTCTCCCCTTTAGTCTGTAAGACAACTTTAGAGAGGGTGACTCCATCACCTGCAGGTACGCTACCATGCCAAGAGTCGTGCATTCTAAAACACCTGTAGAATGCTGTCTAAGTACCCAGATTGGGACACTTCCCAAATCTTGATCTAAAGCCGTAGATCTAGTAACCAGAATGTCTGATATAATATCCAAGTCCTATGTGGAGAAACCTCTGTGTGACAACCAAAGTATAACCGATCGTAGTATAGGAATTTTACTTCCTACTTTGTGTATGTCATCCAAATACCAGGACATCACACCCTACTACCTTCTTAACAGATCCATCCCCTATTCTGATGAAGTCAAACCTATGACCGTCACATCAGAAATAGATGATCTTTCTCCGCTATATCTTCTTTAGTCCATAAATAGACACAAGATACTTGTCCACTATGCTTCCGCTGCTCCCACTGACTACAGCAACCCTCTGGCAGAGTCATATACACATACACTTCTAAAACTAGTTTAGAACGACGCTATACTCATCCTCCTGCCCGGTCTTACAGTCTGGAACAACAGCAATGGCAAGTCTGGGTAAACAAGAACCTCCCTGTCACCATCCTTGAGGCTACCGGAGTACCTCTCGGGTGCCTGAGGTTACCCACCATATCTGCGGAGTGGCCAATGGAATGTCAAACCAGATTGAATCTTTAGGTTCTAATCAAATTTTCAGTAATCGTTTGCGGTTCTGGAATCACTTCCAATTCTACCATACTCCCACTACTGTTATCTGAAAAAATCCATTTTACTAAAACTGGGGCGAGTCAAGAACAATATCACTATTGATCTTCCAGATGGTAGAAAGTCAACCCTCGTCATAGCCTGGGTCAACCCACAAACAGCCATTACAGAAACGTGCCTTTAGTTATCCAGAGTCTGGTTATAAGCATAAGCCGGACAACTCCTCGTACCTTAACATTGTTAAGATATGAACTGTTCTATATCCAATTTAGAAACAGAGGCACTGATTTAATTGGAACCAGATTCAAATCATGCAGCTGTCTCCAATACATGTAAACTAATTGGAAGGAGGCCGATTAGCGTTACTCAACTTAGGAATACATCCAGATATGAATAACCTGACAGAGAAGCAACTTCTCATAATCATTACTATCAACTGAATACCATACACAAGTATCTACATCTTCGATCATCTTGAAGAATCTTGATACGTGCAATACCCGGTTCTCTACTTTATTCATATACCTATAACTTCTCAAAACTTGGACCTTGTATTTCTATGAAACACTTGTCTAAGAACTAGAGAAGTCATAAGTAAACAGAATATAGTACGAGTACCAACCCCTCTGTCCTAATGGACACTGGACAACATACAATACTCTGTATATGTCCCCCAAGTCTAATAACTCATTCCCTGTTTAATGCTCCTTACCTAACCATCCACTGTTTAATGCTCCTTAGGTAACCATCCACTGATATAGGTAAATGTCATGGACATAATTTCAAAAAGTTATATCTCACTTTATAAAAATAAACGTACAGATATATCAATTTGAAATTGGTGCAAATCAACGGATATTCAAAACCAAATATTTGCCGTCCGGCAAACAACCCAGGTGATTTCCTCAAATATCACCAATTACAACGAATCCCGATATAATGAGGATGATCACCCAATTCCCAATAATTTACTCCCACTCATCATCTGTAAAACCATACAGATGTGAGAATCAAACCTGGTAAATACATACCCTGGATCAAGGGCTAATTGGGAAATCAGTTTTCTTTTAACAATACACAGTGAAACTGAAACATATAAATGTTTCGAAGGGATATCCGGGTATTCTTAGTAATGCCTCTTCTATTATCAGATTTACAACTGTGACTTTATTTTTCTTTTCCATCTCTCCAAATCCCTTTATATGTCTTTAGTCATTACCTTCTGTACACCCCTTTAGGCCAAATGGTTTTCTTCCTTCCCTACCGTTCGGCACCAGCCTATGGTTTGGAAGAAGACTATCCAATAAGCATAATGGGTGTACTGTCCTAATCCTAGGAGCACTCGCAACCTGAGAGAAGGTAAAGATAAAAGACAACTGAATAAAACCTTATTCCTATTTCTCCTGAACCAGAATCCATCCCCGAACTGGAACAAGTTCCTTCGAGTTCGTATATAACAATACGATGGAGTATCCATATAACTGTGGATCTTCGTAGTGATACGGAGTGTCCTGGAGAAATACAAAGGTGAAGTAGGAGTGGCGATGAAATACTTGGTTTGGTCGTGAATAGTAGTCGCAATTTACTTTGCCCTCTTACTAATCCCTTTATTTGTCTTTACTTAATACCTTCTATACACCTTTTAGGCTAAATGGTTTTCTTCATTCCCTACCGTTCCTACCGTTCGACACTAGCCTATGGTTTGGAAGAAGACTATCCAATCCGCGTAATAGGTGTACCGTCCTAATCCAAGGAGCACTCGCAACCTGAGAGAAGGTAAAAGGAAAAGACAACTGAATAGTCCTATTCGTTTTCTCCAGAACCGGAAACCATCCTCAAATAAGTTCCTTCGAGTTCGTATATAACCATACGATGGTTTTATCCAATGGAAGTGGATGTTCGTAGTAATACGGGGTGTTCTGGAGAAAAGGGTAAATGTAGGAGTGGCAATGAGGTATGCAACTCAGACAATCCAAAAGCCAGTGTTTTAAGAAAGTTCGGTTAACTTGGTCACTGAGTCATAGTCAAGGGCCGGGCCATGGTCGCTGCCAAAGAGAGAGAGAAAAGAAACACTCAGCATGCACTCTAACCTAGATCAGAATGGTTATCATTTTATCTAATCAGGAAACCTCCCACTGTATCGTCAAATTCTCCTCCAAACCTGAAAGAAGAATTAGTCGGGATCACCCGAGGAGTAAACCAACTTATCAGTAGGAATCGGGATCCAACTATCATCGCATGATAAGGTGATGGAATCCACTCACGTTATCACACTCCAGAAGGTATGCGCATATCTGGTAAGTTTCAGTTTCTTTAGAAACCCCCGATGTGATTTTTACCCCATGCTCTTATGACCTTGACGAATGCCAACATATCATAAGTCACATGTCAAGTTCCACCCTTCATTATCCAGGTTAATTTGAACCCACCCATACATACCCTTGACGAAGGCCAAAATATTAGTACGACTGTCCCAAACCAACGCATCTATCTATGCTGCAGAAAAGTAACAAATAGCTACCATACACTATGCCTTGACGAAGGACAACATACATAGCATGAATACTGAGTGCTACCTTTCTGAAATGACGGAGGGCTAAGAATGGTTTTTGGAAAAAAACCTTTAACGTAATGAACTTGATATCGTTGAAGGAACCGGATAGCTTTTTATGAAAATATAGTGGCGAAAACCTTTGCTAAAGAAGTCACTCCCGGTGAAGGGATCTCGGCTCTTTCCCCGTAGAATGAGGTGCAGGATATTCCAACTGAATACCACGATGCAAAGAAAAAAGTAATCGGCTACAGAGAAGTTATTACCCTGACGCAAACTTCTGTCCAAGGGGTCACTCCCGATGAAGGGATCTCGGCCCTTGCCTCGCCGACTGAGGTGCAGGATATTCCAACTGAATACCACTGTGCAAAAAAAAAAAGAAAACGTCCATGCAATAACAGCTTTTTGAAAAATGTTCCAACAACATCAAACAGGTTTGTTTAGCTTGCATTGATCCGAATCAATGCAGTCCCGTCAATTAATCACACCACAAAAGAACGGAAATACGATGTACGTATATGCCATCCGCATTCGCCACTGGGTCCCGTCATCACCCGTTAGGTTACTTAACTAACGACGGAGCGGGGACTGGACTAGCACGGGTGTAAAACATATACAACATCTACTAGTATATATATCAATATATAATAATCGCTCAAGGCGTGATAAAATGCAACATCACAGAAATGTAATAAGCATCACAGAACAATACAGATAATCTGGGATCCCCGGATTTCATAGAGCCGCTACTGAAACCCGACGTTTCCCTAGTCGTGTGGATAGCCTGTGCAATGAAATCCTAGACCCCTACGGGCGCGGCAAGTTACCCGCCAAAACCTGAAGCGAGGCCGCCCCCTTCAACAAAGTGAATGGACCACCCAGCACTTTGAGGAATCCGATAACTTGAGCACCCTTCCTTGGGTCAACCTGTACCCCCTATGAGTGCGGCGAATAGCCCGCCAATTCTAGAGTGAAGCCCCCTCCGTCTCAAAGCCATGAGATGCGGGCCCGTTGCCCTTTAGAACCCGGCTACCCGTGCACCCCTCCGCGGGATAATCCTAGTACAGAAAGTAAAATAAACAACGGGTACATCGACCTCAGCCCGGTCGTGCCCCAAAAGAATAATATACAAATAGGCAGTGACGGAAGTCCACATGTCGGACGCTCGCCCCGCAATATCAAATGTACAAATACAACCAAACTGTACTACCATTGCACCATGCTATCCACTACGACAAATCCACAACATCACAGCACAACACAGAACATCAACGTGAATGTCACGTTCGCAAATCCGTCTAAAAGAATTATTGCAATTAGACAAGATTGACCGATCAAATGACATTCACGGTCGCAGATATAATGTAAATACTGTGAACTAACATGTTTAAAATTTTCGATCGAAAAAATTTCCCGAAGTGGGCCCCAAGTACAATTCCTAGTACTCAAAATAATCTAGGCCAAAACAAAAATTACCAGAAACCCCATTTCCAAGTCAGAAACCACTGCAGGAAAATTGGTAGGCTGATGCTACAGTTCGGCAGCGGAACCGCGACCAAATCGTGAGTACGGCCGCGGTTCCGCGCTGCTACAGTGGAATCAGTGAACCAATTTTTCTCAGATTTCTTAAAAAAGCCTGCCTGATTTTCTGCAACACTCAAAATGATTTTTCGAGCACAAAAAAAATTCGACAGAAACTGTTACATTAAGGAAGCATGAGAAAAACAGCATGTCGACTCAAGTGAGCTCGACCCCAAAATACAGCATAAAAGTCCACAAATCTCACATTCTCATCTCTAGGTCAATATACAATAATACTGGTAGATACAGTAGATGGAGTACTCTAGATACAAATAGTATACAAGGTGGTACAAAATAATGATACAACCCACCTACGAGCAAAAGCCTCGAATCCAGGCAAAAGAGGCAAAAGAAGCAAGTGCGCCCGCCGCTACTGTACTGACGGAGCGGACTTGAAAAAGGCTGTGGCACAACGGGTGTGAGTTGCCAACTCGTGATTAATAAATAACATCTATACAGGCTATCGCAAGTATGCACACAAGCATCCTAGCATCTAAAATACAGGTATGGCAGGATATAATAGCAGGTATGTATGCAATATGACTATACTCGCAAGTACGTATGCTATAAAAATATACTCGTGATCCGTATATGTAAGTGTAAGAAATAATCTTTTTTCCTTTAGGCATCTCTTTTGAAATATCAGCACAATACCAATAGAATCAACCAGAATCCGTGTCCAGCAACGACACCTCAAAACTGTCTCAAATCTCATATCAATGTATCTCTGGCCTCAGCCGTCCGGCTGACCCATCTCAAATATCAATATCTCATCATCTCGCGGCCACGGTCGGTATCCTCTCGATATCCGCCGTGCCAAAACAGTCACCGGTAGGTAGTCCATCCCCTGCCAGGCTCAACGTCAACAACACATTCCTCTTGCCCCGGGGTACCTTACCGGGCCCACCATGTATCCGTGACGGTTCCTCCACTCCTCGACACGGATCTCGAAAACCACAGCAAACTCATGGTGGACGACACTTTACATCACTAGAAAACCGCAATTTTGCATATTTTAAAAAGGGTAATAAGGTTTAGAAATTTTGCGGCTTTCCCCCGAACTACAGAAATATCATAAATCTCAAGAAATCATCATGAATGCTTACGTCAATGATAATGAATGCATATGGTATCAATAATCAAGTTGCGATGTATGATTAATAGACTAGGCGTGAACAAATAATATGATGAGGTACATGCACATGAATAGCAATCCTACGATTTCATTTTAAGGAATTAAAGGCAATAGCACATGTTTAAGTATCAATTATAGTAAAAGGTTTCAATTTAAAGGTTATCTAGTGTGGTGGCATGGCAATTATCAGGGTGTGTGTGTAAGCATGAATAGTGCTCGTACTGCATATAAAAACCCTGGCAATGGTGCAGGTGTCTGGGTTCGTATATGTATGTCAATATAAGGCATGAATGTAGCAAATAATCATACAAGTATTACACCCCTAATTACTAACATTACTAAGAATCTTTTTAAGCTACTAAAACTATCGGGCATCTTGCGCCATCCAACGATAGTCCCCCGTAGATGTTACATCTACTCACCGGAATCCCTAGCTAGTCACGTCCAATCACCGCTTTCCCCTTTCGTGCCGCGTCTGACGTCTCCGCGACCGAACCTGGAATTTACATCAATACCAAACATAAGGTTACATATCAAGAACGACGCAAAACCCAAACGAAAATACTAACGTTCACAAGCAAGGTACAACGTGCACAGGTGCGCGGAACGCACGCGAAAATCGCAAAACTAACTAGAACGTCGATTGGTCGCCCGACCAAACAAAAACCCGATTACTCAAAAATCCGCACTCACACATCCTAAATGTCATAGGATATGCCAAAAAAATATCATCAAGATATAGCAAATATTTTATCACATACTTTTATCACAAAACTAGTAAGCACAAACATTCTTAAAAAAAACGACGCAACATCGCCGTTATGCGATAAAGTGCTCACAATCCAACACAAACATCCAAATAAACCACTAGATAGCCACTACATTAGTTTTACACCATTAACTATGCTTCAAAACATATTTTCCACAACCAACCCTTCTCTTGATTTTTGGTAATTAGCAAAACAAGGAAAATATCACACAAGATTAACTTGGATTAGCATAACATCAAGCCATTTAAGCAAAGTAACCTTATAGATTGGTTAAGTAAACAACTAGATAGCTAATTAGCTTTAATTAACTAAATAATGGTTTCTAAAAACCTAGTTTATCTCTAACCATAAATCTTTAAAAACTAGATTAGAAACTAACACTAAATTAACACTAGATTTTAGCCCAATTAGCAAGTTAACCACTTAGATTAAGCTAACAAAATAACTAGGTAACAAAATAGCTTAATTAATCTCTTAATGGTTTTCTAAATCCTAAATTAATTTCAAACCACAAACTTTAAAAAAACTAGTATGCAAATAGCACTAAAATGAACACTAAAACAATTTTCAAAGTTCTAATTAGCACACTTTAAACTACAATTTAACCCAAGATTGAAATTATACCTCACAAGCCCAAACCCTATGTTGCTAAAGCCTTCCAAGATGCCATCTTTCACCAAGATTTGAACCAATTTGGGTTTGAGAAGAGAGGGAATAAGATTTTGCTTTGAAATTGCGAAGGATTTGTTGATTTTTATTGAATTTTGATGCAATGTTTTGAAGAAAATGAGAGAAAAGAGAAGGAAAATAATGGAAATGGGGGGGGGGAGCTGGTCTCGGCCAGAAGAGGGAGAGGGGAGTGGTGTGGGCTTGCTAAATCTTTCACAAGTCAAAGCCATTTCATATCCAAAGTACACCATACCTTAATTACAATATTTTAATCCTTTTCAAAACAAATCATTCACCAGAATAGTTAAAGTCAAATGGAGGGGGATGGGGCTGCTGCAGGAGTGGTGGGGCCGGCCTTGGGGTATGGGGGTGAGTGGGAGAGGTTACAAAAAGAATTTCATGCAAAAAGACCCCCCACAAGTCCAAAATTGCAAGTTTTATCTTAAAATTCAATAAATTCGTTTTCCATATTAAAAATTTTGTAAAACTTAAAATAAATTACTAAAAATTTATGTTACAACTAGATTTTAATTAACATGATTTTAAAGCTTAAATTTAGCCCATTTAAATTTGTATTTATCGCTAATTTAATGTATTTTCTTACCGGCTTAAAATAATATTAAAAAATTGAAAAATTAGGGAAAAATTTTAAACGACCAGAATTTCATAATTAACTCATTTTCTACTAAAAACTAGCAATTACCTATCCAAATTAGGTATAAATAGTCCTAAACTGCAAAATAACAAAAAGGACGGTTTTCGGAAAAATACCGAATTTTCACCGATTTTCAGGAAAACACCAAAACGACTTTTCAAGGCGTTACAATCTTCCCCCCTTAAAGAAATTCGGTCCCCGAATTTAAAAATATAACTACGCATACCTTCAAAGAGATGGGGATATTTCTTCCTCATCTCGCCCTCGGTCTCCGAGGTAACCTCCTCGCTGCTCGGACTACGCCAAAGGACCTTGACGGTTGGTATAATCTTCGATCTCAACTTCTTCACCTGCCGATCCAGGATGGCCACCGGCTGCTCTGCAAACGAAAGGTCGCGCTCTAGCTGGACTGTCGGGTGCTGAATCGCATGCGAAGGGTCGTGAAGGTACTTGCGGAGCATCGAAACATGGAAGACGGGGTGAACATCGGGAAAGTTGGGTGGAAGGGCCAAACGATATGCAACAGCGCCGACACGCTCGAGGATCTCGAAGGGACCTACGAATCTAGGGCTAAGCTTCCCCTTTCGCCCAAAACGCATCACGCCCTTCATCGGAGAGACTCTCAGAAAAACATGGTCGCCAACTGCGAACTCTAATCTGCGACGGCGCCTGTCCGCATACGATTTCTGCCTGCTCTGAGCCGCTCTCATCCGGTCTCGGATCAACTGTATCTTCGCTGTCGTCTCCTCAACAAGCTGCGGCCCCAAAAAGCTGCTCTCGCTGAGCTCTGTCCAACAGACGGGCGATCTGCATCTCCTCCCATACAATGCCTCGAAAGGTGCCATCTGAATAGTATCCTGGAAGCTGTTGTTGTAGGAGAACTCCACTAAAGGTAAATGACGATCCCAGCTACCGCCGAAGTCTAAAACGCACGCTCTGAGCATGTCCTCGAGAGTCTGAATGGTCCGCTCTGACTGTCCGTCGGTCTGCGGATGAAACGCTGTGCTGAAGCTCAAACGAGTGCCCAAAGCCTCCTGAAGTCTCTGCCAAAGTCTGCTGGTGAACTGGGTGCCTCGATCTGACACGATACAAGTCGGTACGCCATGCAACCGCACGATCTCGTCGATGTAAAGCTGGGCATACTGAGCGAAGCTGAAGGTCGTCTTCACTGGCAGGAAGTGAGCCGCTTTCGTCAATCGATCTACGATCGCCCAGATGGAGTCGTACCCTCGACTGGTCCTGGGTAGACCCACAACGAAATCCATCGAAACCTGCTCCCATTTCCACTCCGGAATGGGTAACGGCTGTAGCTCTCCTGCGGGCCTCTGGTGCTCGGCCTTGACTTGCTGACAAGTCAGGCATCTCGATACAAACTTCGCAATGTCCCTCTTCATCCCGTCCCACCAGTAGGTCTCTCTCATATCATGGTACATCTTGGTGGAACCGGGATAGACACTATACACTGATCGGTGTGCCTCCTCAAGAATGTCGCGCCGCAATTCATCAGCACCTGGTACGCATAGTCTAGATCCATATCATAAAATCCCCTGATCGTCAATCACGAACTCGGAAAATATGCCCTGTCCCATCTGTGCCATGATCTCTGAGCAACGGTCGTCACTGCGCTGTGCCTCATATATACAGTCAAGCAACTGTGGGCGTGCACGAACATGCGCGAGCTGTCCCCCGGTCTGAGTGAACTCGAACTCAACTCGGCTGTCGCATAAAAGCTGCCAATCTGCTGACTACTGCCTCTGCACTGCGTGCAAAAAGGATAGACTACCCCCGGGCCTCCTGCTCAAAGCATCTGCCACTACATTCGCCTTGCCCGGGTGATATAAGATCTCGCAGTCATAGTCTTTCACCAACTCCATCCAACGACGCTGTCTGAGGTTCAGGTCTCGCTGCTGAAATATGTACTTTAAGCTCTTGTGATCAGTGAATATCTGACACGACTCGCCGTATAGGTAATGTCGCCAAATCTTCAGTGCAAAGACCACTGCAGCCATCTCCAAATCTTGAGTGGGGTAGTTCTGTTCATGCTTCTTCAACTACCGAGAAGCATATGCGATCACCCGGCCATGCTGCATCAATACGCATCCTAACCCCACTCGCGAAGCATCACAGTAGACCACAAATCCGCCTGATCCCGAAGGCAAAGATAATACCGGCGCCGTAGTCAAACAAGTCCGTAGCTGCTGAAAACTGCGCTCGCACTCCTCTGTCCAAACGAAAGGAACTCCCTTCCAGGTCAAACCGGTCAAAGGTGCAGCTATACGGGAGAAGTCCTGAACAAAACGCCTGTAGTAGCCCGTCAGGCCTAGAAAACTACGGATCTCAGTAACTGATGTAGGTCGGGGCCACTGCTGAACAGCCTCAATCTTCTTCGGGTCCACACATATGCCGTCTCTCGTAATCACGTGACCCAAGAATCCGACGCTGTCCAGCCAGAATGCACACTTGGAGAACTTTGCGAACAGCTGGGGCTCCCTCAGAGTCTGTAACATAATCCGCAAGTGCTGCTCGTGCTCCTCTCTGCACCGGGAGTACACCAAGATATCGTCGATAAACACGATGATGAATAAGTCAAGATACGGCCTGAATGTACGGTTCATCAAATCCATGAATGCTGCTGGGGTGTTGGTGAGTCCGAACGACATCACCAAAAACTCGTAGTGGCCGTAGCGCGTGCGGAATGCTGTCCTCGGTATATCCTCCTGTCGGACTCGAAGCTGATGGTATCCTGATCGCAAGTCGATCCTCGAAAAATATCCCGCACCCTGAAGCTGGTCGAATAAATCATCAATGCGTGGCAACGGATATCTGTTCCGAACGGTAACTTTGTTCAGCTGGCGGTAGTCGATACATAAGCGCAAACTTCCATCCTTCTTCTTGACAAACAGGACCAGAGCACCCCACGGAGAAACACTAGGTCGAATAAGCCCCTTCTCTAACAAATCCTGCAACTGATCATTCAGCTCTCGAAGCTCTGCCGGGGCCATCCGATAAGGCGGTATAGAAATAGGCCCCGAGCCGGGAATCAAATCAATGCAGAACTCAACATCGCGCTCAGGGGGTAGCCCAGGTAGCTCATCAGGGAACACATCAGGGAACTCACAAACAACCGGGACCCGGTCCAATGGAACCTCTGCTGCTCGAGTATCACAAATATACGCTAAGAATCCCTGACATCCCTTCCGCAAGAGCTGACCAGCGCGAAGAGACGAAATCAAGCTGGGAAGGGTGACGCTGCGGTCTCCCTGAATAACAAGGACTGGCTCTCCCGGAAAGCTAAATCTGACTGCCTTCTCACGGCAGTCCACCGAAGCATAACAGGTGGCTAGCCAATCCATGCCCAGAAGCACATCAAAGTCCAACATATCGAGGAGAATCAAATCAACCGATGAATCCCTCTCCCCGATACGAACGGAACACAAACGAAATACAAAACGAGCGACAAACGACTCGCCTACCGGAGTACTAACAACAAGCGGATTATCTAACGACGACGACTCACGGTCCAACATCGGTGCAAAGTGTGTAGAGACGTACGAATGTGTGGAACCTGGGTCAAATAATACCCGTGCGTCGAAAGAACAAACTGGAAAGTTACCTGTCGCAACGGCATTGGATGCCTGTGCATCCTGTGGTGTCAAAGCAAAAACTCGGGCCTGTCCTCCACCGATAGCGGGCTGACCTCGACCTCGGCCTCTTCTTCCTCGTCCTCTCTGAACAGGACCGCCGCGTCCACGGCCTCTGGGTGCACCTAACTGGCGTGGAGCATCGCCGGTGGTAGGAAGTAGGGCTCTCTGAGGAGGGGGTGGTGATGGTGGTAAGGTAACATGTGGCACTGTCGCCGCTCCCTGTCGTCTCACCGGACAGTCTCTGATACGATGATGTAGGCTACTACTAAAAACATCCTAACCATGGCTGCTGACCATATGGGTGAAGGCGATACAACTGGCCCCTAAAGAATCCGCCACGGCCTCTGCGAACACGCCTAGGTGCTAACATATCAGTGCGAATCCAACTCGGTCTCGAAACGACCGTAGGGGAGTAGTATCCGATCTCTGCGCTCGATTGATCTGTACTAAGGATCCCACCATCTGTCGTAGCTCCTGCACGCCTCCCATCATCTATCGCAGCTCCTCCATACCAGACTCAAGCCTATCCATACGGCCTGGGGAAGGCGGATCAATCTGTCCCTGCGGCGTGGGCATGCCACCCTGCTCAGTCCTCGTCTCGGACGAGCCTGCTCGAATTTCGTCTTGGGCGGCAGCCCTCTGTGCCCTCGTAGCCTTCGGCGGCATAGTGGCTGTTACAGGAAAACGGATAATAAGAACAGTGCAATAGAATCATAGGATACACGGAATTGAAGAAGGAATTTCAAGCAAGTATATCCTAAAGTCACTTAGGCGGACTACCGTATCGCAAGTATGTCGCGGACATACATACGCTACGTTACCCTACTTAAGTCACTTACTCCATCTACCAAGTGTCATCCTACACTCAAAAAGGTAAAACCTATCGCTCTGATACCAACTTTGTCACGACCCGCAAGGTACGGAACGTGACTGGCACTTAAGTTTACGAAACGTCTCAAGACGTCAGTAAAATAAGTAAGCCAAAGCCCAGAAAACCAAAACCAAATAAGCAAAAGAGTGAAGAAAACCCAATCAGTTGAAAGCGAGTTTTATCAAATAAGTCATGTAAAACCCTTTTTAAAACAATAAAAAAATTTCCGAAAATTTCGGCAGAGTCTCCTTTGTAAATACTGGCCCCCAAAATGGGTACAACAAGAATATATATGAATTTAACAAATAAGGCATCCCCAAGCGGGAGCTAGCTCTTCGCCACAAGGCGGTCACAAATCCCACGCAATATAAAGCAACAACATGCGAAATAATCATAAGGAAGCATGAGAAAAACAGCATGTCGACTCAAGTGAGCTCGACCCCAAAATACAGCATAAAAGTCCACAAATCTCACATTCTCATCACTAGGTCAATATACAATAATACTGGTAGATACAGTAGATGGAGTACTCTAGATACAAATAGTATACAAGGTGGTACAAAATAATGATACAACCCACCTACGAGCAAAAGCCTCGAGTCCAGGCAAAAGAGGCAAAAGAAGCAAGTGCGCCCGCCGCTACTGTACTGACGGAGCGGACCTGAAAAAGGCTGTGGCACAACGGGAGTGAGTTGCCAACTCGTGAGTAATAAATAATATCTACACAGGCTATCGCAAGTATGCACACAAGCATCCTAGCATCTAAAATACAGGTATGGCAGGATATAATAGCAGGTATGTATGCAATATGACTATACTCGCAAGTACGTATGCTATAAAAATATACTCGTGATCCGTATATGTAAGTGTAAGAAATCATCTTTTTTCCTTTAGGCATCTCTTTTGAAATATCAGCACAATACCAATAGAATCAACCAGAATCCGTTTCCAGCAACGACACCTCAAAACTGTCTCAAATCTCATATCAATGTATCTCTGGCCTCAGCCGTCCGGCTGACCCATCTCAAATATCAATATCTCATCATCTCGCGGCCACGGTCGGTATCCTCTCGATATCCGCCGTGCCAAAACAGTCACCGGTAGGTAGTCCATCCCCTGCCAGGCTCAACGTCAACAACACATTCCTCTTGCCCCGGGGTACCTTACCGGGCCCACCATGTACCCGTGACGGTTCCTCCACTCCTCGACACGGATCTCGAAAACCACAGCAAACTCATGGTGGACGACACTTTACATCACTAGAAAACCGCAATTTTGCATATTTTAGAAAGGGTAATAAGTTTTAGAAATTTTGCGGCTTTCCCCCGAAATACAGAAATATCATAAATCTCAAGAAATCATCATGAATGCATACGTCAATGATAATGAATGCATATGGTATCAATAATCAAGTTGCGATGTATGATTAATAGACTAGGCATGAACAAATAATATGATGAGGTACATGCACATGAATAGCAATCCTACGATTTCATTTTAAGGAATTAAAGGCAATAGCACATGTTTAAGTATCAATTATAGTAAAAGGTTTCAATTTAAAGGTTATCTAGTGTGGTGGCATGGCAATTACCAGGGTGTGTGTGTAAGCATGAATAGTGCTCGTGCTGCATATAAAAACCCTGGCAATGGTGCAGGTGTCCTATAAAATGGGTTCGTATATGTATGTCAATATAAGGCATGAATGTAGCAAATAATCATACAAGTATTACACCCCTAATTACTAACATTACTAAGAATCTTTTTAATCTACTAAAACTATCAAGCGACTTGCGCCATCCAACGATAGTCCCCCGTAGATGTTACATCTACTCACCGGAATCCCTAGCTAGTCACGTCCAATCACCGCTTTCCCCTTTCGTGCCGCGTCTGACGTCTCCGCGACTGAACCTGGAATTTTCATCAATACCAAACATAAGGTTACATATCAAGAACGACGCAAAACCCAAACGAAAATACTAACGTTCACAAGCAAGGTACAACGTGCATAGGTGCGCGGAACGCACGCGAAAATCGCAAAACTAACTAGAACGTCGATTGGTCGCCCGACCAAACAAAAACCCGATTACTCAAAAATCCGCACTCACACATCCTAAATGTCATAAGATATGCCAAAAAAATATCATCAAGATATAGCAAATATTTTATCACATACTTTTATCACAAAACTAGTAAGCACAAACATTCTAAAAAAACGACGCAACATCGCCGTTATGCGATAAAGTGCTCACAATCCAACACAAACATCCAACTAAACCACTAGATAGCCACTACATTAGTTTTACACCATTAACTATGCTTCAAAACATATTTTCCACAACCAACCCTTCTCTTGATTTTTGGTAATTAGCAAAACAAGGAAAATATCACACAAGATTAACTTGGATTAGCATAACATCAAGCCATTTAAGCAAAGTAACCTTATAGATTGGTTAAGTAAACAACTAGATAGCTAATTAGCTTTAATTAACTAAATAATGGTTTCTAAAAACCCTAGTTTAACTCTAACCATAAACCTTTAAAAACTAGATTAGAAACTAACACTAAATTAACACTAGATTTTAGCCCAATTAGCAAGTTAACCACTTAGATTAAGCTAACAAAATAACTAGGTAACAAAATAGCTTAATTAATCTCTTAATGGCGTTCTAAATCCTAAATTAATTTCAAACCACAAACTTTAAAAAAACTAGTATGCAAATAGCACTAAAATTAATACTAAAACAATTTTCAAAGTTCTAATTAGCACACTTTAAACTACAATTTAACCCAAGATTGAAATTATACCACACAAGCCCAAACCCTATGTTGCTAAAGCCTTCCAAGATGCCATCTTTCACCAAGATTTGAACCAATTTGGGTTTGAGAAGAGAGGGAATAAGGTTTTGCTTTGAAATTGCGAAGGATTTGTTGTTTTTTTATTGAATTTTGATGCAATTTTTTGAAGAAAATGAGAGAAAAGAGAAGGAAAATAATGGAAATGGGGGGGGGGGGAGCTGGTCTCGGCCAGAAGAGGGAGAGGGGAGTGGTGTGGGCTTGCTAAATCTTTCACAAGTCAAAGCCATTTCATATTCAAAGTACACCATACCTTAATTACAATATTTTAATCCTTTTCAAAACAAATCATTCACCACAATAGTTAAAGTCAAATGGAGGGGGATGGGGCTGCTGCAGGAGTGGTGGGGCCGGCCTTGGGGTGTGGGGGTGAGTGGGAGAGGTTACAAAAAGAATTCCATGCAAAAAGACCCCCCACAAGTCCAAAATTGCAAGTTTTATCTTAAAATTCAATAAATTCGTTTTCCATATTAAAAATTTTGTAAAACTTAAAATAAATTACTAAAAATTTATGTTACAACTAGATTTTAATTAACATGATTTTAAAGCTTAAATTTAGCCCATTTAAATTTGTATTTATCGCTAATTTAATGTATTTTCTTACCGGCTTAAAATAATATTAAAAAATTGAAAAATTAGGGAAAAATTTTAAACGACCAGAATTTCATAATTAACTCATTTTCTACTAAAAACTAGAAATTACCTATCCAAATTAGGTATAATTAGTCCTAAACTGCAAAATAACAAAAAGGACGGTTTTCGGAAA
Source organism: Agapanthus africanus (assembly GCA_030015575.1). Lineage (NCBI taxonomy): Eukaryota > Viridiplantae > Streptophyta > Magnoliopsida > Asparagales > Amaryllidaceae > Agapanthus > Agapanthus africanus. Next base: position 275,956,926 of record JASDDO010000012.1, read on the forward strand.
AATACCGAATTTTCACCGATTTTCAGGAAAACACCAAAACGACTTTTCAAGGCGTTACACCCACTCTCTCATTCCCAAAATGCATGGCCGGCCAAGCTCCTTGAGGGCTGTCCAAAATTCTAGAGGTGGGGTTTTTGTGCTTTTGCTTTGGTAAAAATCCCACAAGATCAATCTCCATTAGCTTGTATCATCCCTCCACCAAAAGGCAACCTCCATGAACCCCAAAATGAGACATGAGCACTACACATTCTACAGCAAAGCTTGGGCACGTCGGCTCGCCAACTTCGTGCCCGAGTTGCCTCGGTATAGAGGTGGGAGCCCGTAAAAGAAGCAGGCGACGTGGTGCCCTTCCGGCAAGGAGGTGGAGACCGGACATTCCGCGGGAGATCGGGACGGTGACGAGAAGACCGGAGGACTCGGATCACTCGGAATATTTCTCTTCCCCATCTTGTAGTTAGCTAGGACTAGTTTAATGGCACGATCCGGGTATTTAGTGCGCGGTGGTGCCGGTTCAAGAAAAATTAAAGTAAACCATCGCTTCCGCTTTTGGCCTCGGATGGAGGCCGGGGCGCCGCCATGCACTTACAGAGACTGGGTACACTAGACGGACTCGCCGAGAACTCCTAGATGGTATTATACCTATCGTCGGATAGCAGTTCTCTGGTGACACTGGTACAGGTTAGTCTGTAGACCCGAGATCGTCATAGAGTCTTGTGTGATTCCCACTGTGCTTTGATTTCCACCATACCACAGTCAAGAGATCATGCAAAAAGGTGGTTTTTAGGTACAGTCCCGAATCACATGGAGGCAATGAGCGATAGCAGGGGTTTCGTCTCTCCCGGTATTAGGAGTTGATGTTGCGCTATGCTCGATTGGCCATAACAGGAAATCCCTGGCTAGAGTTGCTGAGATTTACTGGTAAGTGTTATCAGTAGTTTCTCGAACCGTTATGGACCTTGCATCGGCATGATTTATCAGGCTATTGGGGTCTGACGTTATACCACCCCCAGGCTGTGATATGCGACATATCAGACGAAGAGACCGGACTGTACGGTAGTGTTACTGATTGGATTCGCAGGAGTATGAGCAGGCTTGCTTGTTGATCTTCTGATCGCTAAATACCTGGGTGGACGTTACGTTTAGCAGACTGCTTGCGGCTTGTGGGTGTTGATCGCATGCTTTTGGAGTGTCGGATGTTCAAAGAATTAAAGTGTAACCGCGATCAGGGCGGTGTCGCTTTGCAGCTAGCCGGTTGAGCACGGGTCAGTCCATAGGGAGATGGTGGTATCTTACCTTCTTGTCTTAGACGAGTCAATAAAGAATCTGTATGTTTGTTTGATCTAACCTATGTGTTTATTATCTGCAAGTATAAAGTTGTTAAGAAGAAAATACGAGATTGTAAGCTAAGGAAATCCGTACTCAAAACCTTTGAGCCGAGTCTTGACCAATTGAAGCTCGAGCAATCGGCAACAACATGGATGAGGGGATTTAAGCGCGGTATTCGTGGAATCAGGCTTATTTACCCTTGTCCTTCCGTTCTTGTCTCTTGCTTTCGCCTCCGGCCAAACCGAACGCAACCGGTCGCAGTTAGGAATCACCGTTACCTTGTCAGGGTACGGTGCCTAACGGAGCACTTGCGTATGGTTTGGGCGAAGTTCAAATGGAAAATAACGGGAAAAGGAATTGGCAAAGAAATGTTAACTTATAATACCGTATTTTATCTTAACAACAATAATTACATTCATTCACAAAAGAGAACCAAAAAAGAGAGAACAAAAAGAAAAGAACAAAGAAAAGAAAAGATTACAAGTATTAAAGGCATGAATAAAATTGCAAGTAATTAAAGTGCATGGAAATAAATTGCAAGTAATAAAAGACAAGAATGAAAAAAGCAAGAAAGTAATTACAAGAACCATAGAACTCAAAACAAGCATGGGATCAATAGCCAACCCTTAAACTTGCAAGCTCAATCAAGAGGTTGCAAGATCAAGGGAAGGGTAGAGAACGCATGTGAATTGAAGTACTAAGGCGAGAACGAAATGATACAACCCCTTGAGACCAATGACCAAAACTTAAACTTGCAAGCTCACTTAAGAGGTTGCAAGATCAAGTTAAGGTAGAGAGCTCAAGGGGGAAGCTAAATAAAAAGGATAATACAAAAAACCTTCATCTTTATTCACATCCACAAAAAAGCTTCTCACTTACAATTTCATGGAAGAGGAATGAAGAAGAAGAAGAAAAAGAACTAAATCCTACAAAAGAGGCTACAAGAATTAACAAAAGAATGACCCTAAGGCTTGGCAAGTTCTGCTGTATTTATAGGCAGGGAAATGAAACCCTAGGGCAACCATCTGACCATAGACAAAATTACCAGACAGCCCCCAAAAGATGATACTCTGTCGAGGCCGTACGGCCGCGGATCCGCCGCCAATACCCCCTATTGGCCGCGGATCCGCGGCCCTATAGTGGGATTAGGGGCTCTGATTTTCTGTGCTTCCTTAGTTTCTTGTCCTTTGTTGTCTGGTATATGTATTTTCTGAAAATACATTCACAATTCTTCCAGAATTTCTGTTGAGGAAAGGTGGACTTTTTGTGGATGTCTTTTGTCATGATTGCCTCGAGCTCCGCGTAGATTTCTTGGAACTTGTTGTTGCCATTGAGCCTTGTGCATGAAGGTGACATTGATTTGACATTTTGTCTTCCTAAACTGGTATCTGGCAACATACGGATGACGAGCGGAGACCGTGTTTTCTCAGTGGTTGGCAGGAACCCGGATTTTGTCGTGTTTTCCATGAATTTCACCGTTTTAGAACCGAGAACCTGTATCCTGTAAATGTGTAACAAACACGGATTAAAAGCACCTGCCTATAAACAAACGAGCGTAAGAATGTGCGGTATAAAATGCAATATTCTGGTATGAACAAATACCCCCAAACTTAACTTTTGCTCGTCCCGAGCAAAACCAATTATTCACAAAAATAAAATCCTAACCGCACTTTCGCAGGGAACGCGATTGCACTGAGCGCGTGCAACAAGCCGTTAAACCTCTAGGTGTCCCTAGTAGGAGGAGTGTTGTCTCCTGAGGGTTTTCAGCGGATACTATCCACAAAATCCAGTCAAGCTAGTTTTGTAGAATAACTAAGATTCAAACCCCTAAAGTTTTGTTTCAGAAAATAACAATTCTATTATCCTAAGTCTAGACTATCGAACCTTTATTTTTCATACCTCGCTTCTTATTTAACTACAGATTTTATATGTCTGTACGTGCAATGCAAATAGTGTCGTTATGTTCCCGAAAGGTCGAATAAAGTCATTATGTCACACAATAAAGCCCAGATAACAATTTTAAAAGGATCACATAAGTTTTATAAAGAGTTAAGCATTTTTCAAGTTTCGTTTTTCAGTATGGTTTCAACTTCAGAATTTCTATCTTCCTTAACAGGAAACTAAGTCGTATTTTTCACTCCACCTTTTTCTTGTTTTTCATTTCATACACACCTCTGTGAACGTGCAATAGTCTTTATCATAGAATAAAACCTTCATATCTCCGCTAAAATTTTTTTTTAAAAAGCCTGTCTTTTATCAAGATTATTCTCACACAAAGAACCGTTAGGAATTTTAACTCGGAGAGAACACTTGCTTGACTTTGTTTTAAACTGGACTTTCTAGGCTTCTTAGCGAGCTTTGGGCCAATGCACTCAAACCAGTTGGTTTTAGGACATTAGGTGTAGAAACACCCCAGCGGACTTAATTACTCAAGTTACCTAGGTCCAAAAACAAAAGACAGTTTGGCGTGAAAATCAGATGATTTGATACGAACGGAGATATAACCGGCAGTTCAAATATTTTTTTTTTGGATAAAAGACGTGTTTAGTGGGTTTGGTGTGTAATCATTCCAATCAAGTTTCAGATGGGTTATTTTTCAGACTTAGTTCCAATTACGGCATCAATAACATTCCTTCATATTCGCTTTACTTCATAAACTATTCTTGACATTACTTATTTCAGAACAAACCTATTTGATCCTCAGAAAATTATTTATCTGTTTAAAAGTTTTTTAAACATAAAAGACTTGTCATCTAATTTCAAAAACTCACGACACGTGTAGTGTGATGTAAAGACGTATATCAGCTATAGTTAATTTCAAAGGAGAGTTATTTTTCAGGTTTTCAAAATCTAAACATATGATTTAGTTATTCTTATTTTTTCAAACAAAACTGTCGAATGTTGAATCAGAGTTCTTCCACAAGCTATCTTGACAAAAAAGTTTTTATATTTTTTAGAAAATTTTCAAATTTTTATGGATTTTATGGTTATTAAGATGCAAAATATACATATGAATGCGAAGGAAGAAAGCTTACCAAGCACACCCCCAAACTTAAACTTGACAGTGCCCTCACTGTCAGGCTATACCAAGAGGGTCAAAATTGTCGGCGCTCCTCCTAAAAACAAATTATATACAAAAAGGAAAACAAAAAATATATACAAAAAAGGTGTCCCCCCCAAACTTAAGTAAAACAGTGTTTCCACTGTTAAGCGTTGAAGTTCAGGATTAGGGGGGAAAGAACAGTACCAATCTATACAAGGCCTTACACAGGCCAAAAGTTAACACCAACCATTCAAAGATTTTATCGCTATAATGTACCGGTTGGTGGAAGAAGGCGTAGAGAAAAGAAATGGAGACTACGCGAGACCGTATGGAGGAAGAAGCGGGATACGGTCTCGGTATATCAGAAGAAGAAGAATGGCGGAAGGGAAAAAGAAGTGGAATACGAACTTGGGGGTGTAAATGGAGTAAATAGATTAGCACAATTTGTGATGAGCGATGTGTAAACAATGATTGTGCTAATATATTTACCCATCGAGAAATGGGGTCAAATCCCTCAAGATTCGTAAGAAGCCATGGGTACGCCGAACAGTACCCGTAACCCAGCGGATAAAGTACATTACATTCTTGGTAAACCAGACATAGTAAATGAAAGTGAGACGGGTTCTTGCAAGGTCGGAACGATGGAAAGGATGGAGGGAAGTGGCTGAGGAAGGGTATCGGTTAAGGGTTCTGAAGGGTGTACACAGTCAGTGAAAGGAACGGGATGAATTGGAAAATCCGACTCATCATCTAGAACTGGTTCATCCTCAAGATTATCCTCAAAATTTTGCTCAAAATTTAGCACATCCATGCACTTCTCTTCAAAATCCAGACGCATATGGGGTTCGGGAAAAACATTTAAGGACTCGGGATGATGATTTGAAGAGAAAAACTCAGCCAAATCTATGGGTTCATCATCCAAAATATTCCCAGCGTCAATAACCTTAATCAAGTGAAAATCAATATTCTCAGACACCTCATCAAAAGCATGGATTTCAATCAATTCAGGTTCTAATATGGAGGTGTAGAGGTCAAAAGGATTGGGTGTAGTTTCACTTGGCAAGGTCCCTTCACAATCTGGCAAATCAAACACTACAAAGTCGCACAACTCATTAAACATTCTATCTTCAACTGATAATTCATTTGGGACACTTGATAGACTTTCAACATAGGAGTTGTGGGATTCAATTTGAGACGGGTAGGTTTGATTTGGAAGGGTATACAACTCACTCTCTCCACTCAAATTCACAGCCTGTCCTACCGCCTCATTATACATTGGAAAATTTGGAGCTAGCTGGAAACTAGCTACCGGGTCACTAGGTTGTATGAGGGCGGCCATGGACGCATTCAAATCCATCATCTGTTGGATTGACGCTACCCTAAAGTCTTCCAAGGATTGTTCTAGACTAGACATTGGTTGTGAAGGGGTTTCAGTAAAAGATTCAAAGTTGTTTGGATACTGAAAACTCCCAAATGGCGGTTCTGATGCAATGTCTAGGGAAGGTGCAAAAGTAGGGTAGGATTGGTAGGAGTTGAATGGCTGGACAGGAGCAGGATCAACATTTGGATAGGAAGGTGAATGGAATTGTTGATCCCAAGAATTTGAAGTGGTGAAAGGAGTGAAAGATCGGCTACGGGATTGTTCAATTCGTTCAGCGATGGACAAAGGACGGCTTGCAGAAGGGGTATCAACATAAGCGGGCGCGGGAGGTTGAAAAGGTTGATACAAAGTGGAATGAGGAGTGCAAGTGTTTGTCCTAGACGCTGCTATGCGATCTTTCAGTGAAACTTTGGGCATGGAGGGGTCGTTCGATATTCGGCCAAAGCAAGAACCGTATGAAGTAATGTCTGGTTGTGGGTACCAAAGTTCGGCAAGAGTTTTGCGAGGTGGGGTACCCATGATATGAAGAGAGAAAGAGAGAAAGAGAGAAAGGCAGAGAAAAGGAGGGGAAAAAGAAAGTGAATTTTGTTTTATATATTAACAAAAGAATGAAGTATACACAAAAAGAATATGGACAAAAACAATCACGACACAAAAAATACCACACACCTAATCGTTCTAGGGTTAACCTAGGTCAACTAGACCTGCTCCAGAACTTAATTGTCGAAGTAAAACCGTGTCGAGAAACAGGCTCAAGATACACTGATCACGAGGCCAGGTAAGTGCAGAGATAAGGGGAGGTTGTCCAACGCTTTCGCGAAGTTCCTTAATTAAATAACCCTTTCTCTTTCGGCGGTTGCGCCTTTAACACTTTCCTAGACACCCCGTAAACAATATACCGTTAAGCGAGGTTCTAAACACAATTAACTTCTCCTAGTGAGCGCGAAGTCCTTAAGGCTTAAAGTCTAGTTTCTTTTAAATTTGTGCGGGTAAACGTTATGCGCAAGTTCGTGATTTGTGGGCCACGGAAAAGGTGATGAAATCCTTTACCGTATGTTGTGGGGTTCGCTTGCCCTTAAGTCCGTATTAATGTATGCAATGCGCAATTCAAAAAATTCTATAAAGAATCAAACAATAATATTCTGGTATGAACAGGTGTTTGATATGAACATCACCTACTGTCGGCGTATTGACGAGTCTTTAGAGTCCTACACAGAGATTTCCTGGTTCATGCGAAACGGAGTAGGAGCACATATGTGATATGTGCGAGACCGAGATTAATGCGAGTTTGTGATACCGCATTCTATTCTCGCGGCTTGTGACATTGGTCGGGTATATGTGATATAGGCGGATTATCGGATCAAGTGTTGATTCGATAAGTTGTTGCATTTGATATTAGTCGGTTATATGTAATATAGCCGGATTATTAAATCAAGCGTTGATTTAATAATTTAATGTATAATTATATATTTGATATATTACATTACATTAACTAATATTAGCTCACTTAAGTATTACTTTTTCTCACTTGATGATACATTAATATATATGTGATATATGTTAATTGTATTATTTTCTTTTTGTACACAAAATATATATGTGATATATATTGTTGTGTCATGCTAGGTTACACTTGCAACATGTGTGTATGAGACTTATATCATTCAAAGGTTTATGTTTGGGTTTTATTTATCATTAAGTAATTCACAAAAGATTATGAATGAGTCATGGTTGAAGCTTGGAGAAGCTTGTAGAAAACATTGACCAAGTCCACTCTTTTGTCATTGCTATAGATATTTCTTAACCCAACCCTTAACTCATAGCTATGGTTTATTCTCTACATGAGTTAGGCATGACACTAACTCACCCATGGTTGCAATTCTAACATCACTCTCTCATTCATTTTTCTTCAACACTTCTTCTTCTTCCTCAAGAGAAAAAGCTTGCTGGCTTTTTCTAAGTGATGATTTATTGTGAGAAAAATAAAAATAAAGTGAGCCCACTTCCTACTTCATCATCCTCTACTACTTGCCATTTAGTTTAGGGTGTTTGCTTCACTAATCTCAACATTAGTGAAGAGATAGCATGAGCTAGTGTCTTCTCGAAGTAGATCATCTTCGGCCTCGAAGACTTCGATGCAAGCTTGTTCCGTACATCTTGTGGAGCCTCTCTAGAGTCCTGGAGTTCGTGATCGCAGCGAAGGGACTACTACATGGAGCTATTGAAGTGAAGGACCGATCTACAAAGGTTGTATTCCTTCTTCTCTTTAGTTTGTAAAGTGTTTACAATCTAGAAAACCCTAAGTCTCTAGTTTAATCCTCGTTCGGGTTGTTTAGCTCTATAGAAATTTTGAAATGGCATGTTCGATGCCTTAGTAAACACTGTGAGGGTGCTAAGGAACCCATCAGTGGTATCAGAGCCTAGCTAGAGCATTAGGCATTGCGTAGGCGAAATTAAAAGTCCGATCGAACTCCGAAAACCTTAATTTTGTTGGAGATAGTGCCCTCAGAGTCAATTATTGGATCACAGGCACGCGATTGCAATGATTGAGGGATGACCTATTCCAGTAGGACAGTCTTACTCAAGATGATAGTATGCTATCTGGTTTACCTTTATCATCGTGTACTGCTTTAGGTGACCTTACAGGTCACTATTGCACGTTGATAGAGCCCCTAGGATTCATGCTTGACTGCCAGCAGTATGAGGGCGATCATATACGTGGGAGCTGGTAGTCTATAAGCACATCCTTAAAAGGTCCCTAGTCGTTGGAGTTTCAAGACAGGGCATCGATACTCCAGAGTAGACTAATGTATACAGTCGAGACCCCGACGAGGGGCGGTGGCCGGTCACACAAGCCACTGGTGTCAGTTGGTTCACCTAAGATGTATACAGGTGCTCATTGGGTTATAAGTACACCGGACAGGACTCGCCGGGAACATACTAGTTGGTCTTATACCTGACGTCAGATAGCAGTTCCCTGGTGACATATGTACAGGTTAGTTCATCGACCTGAGGATCGTCATTTGTCTCGTGTGAGTTCCCACTATACTTTGATTACTACCCTACCACGCTCAAAGGAGACGTGCAAACAGGTTTTAGTTGGGTACAGTCCCGAGCCACATGGAGGCAGTGAGCGGATCTTCAGGGGTTCGTCTCTCCCGGTATTGGGGGTGAGGTCGCGCTGTGTCTAGGAGAGCCATTACACGAAGTCCTTGGCCAAGGCAGGAGATTTACTGGTAGGTATTCCAGTTGTATCTCAGGGTGTTCTGGGCTGCACTCCGACACGACTTGTACCGCTTTTGGGGGTCTGACTTTTACCAACCCCCTAGGTCCGCCATGCGATGCTCATGGACGAACGGACCGGACTGTACGGATATTGTCACAGACAGGCTCAGTAGGGTGTCAGGATGAGTTCGCTCATCGACATCCCTTTTGGTCAATAGCTGGTAGCCCGTCACGTATGGCTAATACCTATGACGTGCTAGTGGTTAAATCCACAGCCATAGTATTGACGAGTCTTTAGAGTCCCCCACATTCAGTTACTCAAGTTTTCGGGCGAAAAGCTGTAGAGGCAGTATGGAGATATGGCAGGGTTCGATCAGATACGTGCGGTATTGCATGGATCAGGATCGGACGGTTAGTACTAGAGGCCGTATGGAGATATGGCAGGGTTCGATCAGATACGTGCGGTATTGCATGGATCAGGATCGGACGGTTAGTACTAGAGGACGTTTGGTTATATGGCAGGGTTCGATCAGATACGTGCGGTATTGCACGGATCAGGATCGGACGGATAATACTAGCCGGCTTTGGTTTAAGCCGGATCCTAGTATAGTACAGTGTAGATTTTGTCTCATTGCATTTGTATTCGGTCGGAATACAGATGCGGGTGTGTATACACAGTATCGGGGTTTTCCTGTAATTTATTACTGGGCCAGTTTTCTGGAGTTGCCAGTTTGCTTTCTGTTTCGGCCATATTTCTTTGTATCTTTCATTGGCCGAAGATTGGTGGAGGAGGGCTTATTTGCATTTGTGCAAATAAGCATTTGTGGAGGGTGTTATTGTCATATCCTTGCTTCATGATGGTTGCACCATCATTTGACTTCTTTTGACCATGATGGCTTGACTTTTAGAGTCATGATTGTTGGTGATGATGAAGGGTGATGGTTGATGGAGTTTGGGTTTGTGTTTGTGATCATTTTCTTTTCATGATATCATTTTATCTCTCTCTCTTTTTTTAAGATATACACTCACTCCCTCTCTCACATACTTCTCTCCTCTCATTCTCTTAAGAAATGGCCGGCCATCAAGAGGGAGGGGCTGCCAATTATTTTTGGTGTGGGATTTTTGCTCTTTTGGCTTTGTAAAATCCCACAAGTTCCATCTCCATAAGCTCATATCATTTCCTCCACCAATAAGGCAACTCCATAACCCCATGAGACACATAGTTCTCTACACTATTCTACAGCAAACCTTGGGCACGTCGTCTCGCCAACTTCGTGCCCGAGTTGCCTCGGTCCAGAGATAGGAGCCCGTAAAAGAAGCAGGCGACGTGGTGCCCTTCTGGCGACGTGGCGGAGACCGGAGATTCTGTGGGGAGATTGGGACGACGACAAGAAGACCGAAGGACACGGATCGCTCGGTATATCTCTCTAATCCCCTCTCTTGATAGCTAGGACTAGATTAATGGCACGATCCGGGTTTATAGTGCGCGGTGGTGCCGGTTTGAAAAATTAAAGTTTAGCATCGCTTCCCCAATCCAGCGTCGGATTGACGGCCGGGGCGCCGCCGTGCACTTACAGCGGTATCAGAGTCTCGCCATTAACCTAGTCTAGCTTGGTCTAATGTGTTTACTCTTTCGATCGAACAAAATCCCGAAAACCCGATTTCAAGTTGCACAGTTTCTGTCGAAATTTTTTTGGAGTCTAAAAATTTTTCAGGTTGTTTCAGAATGATGTGCAAGGTATTATAAGTGTTCTGGGAAAATTTGGTCTCGTGAACAGTCTATACCACCGCGGAACCTCGGCCAAACCCATGCTTGGGCCGCGGTTCCGCCGCACTTTGCACTGTTCATGGCCCCAAAATTTTACAGAGGCCTCCTGACTTGAAAATAGGGTTTTTGGAATGTTATTTTTTAGGCCCAGATTTCTTTGAGTGCTACAGTAATGCTTGGGGCCCACTTGGTAAGATTTGATCGATCGGATATTTTAAACACATTTGTTCACAGTATTTACATTATATCTGCGACCGTGAATGTCACTTGATCGGTAAATCCTGTCTAACTGCTATAGCCCGGTTAGACGGATTTGCGAACGTGACATTCACGTTGATGTTCTGTGTTATGCTGTGATGTTGCGGATTGGTCGAGGGGGATAGCCTGGATGCAATGCTAGTACAGTTTTTGTTGTATTATGTACATTTGGTATTGCGGGGCGAGCGTCCGACATGTGGACTGCCGTCACTGCCTGTTTGTATTATTATTTTGGGGCACGACCAGGTTGCGGTCGATGTACCCATTGTATGTATATTTTCTTTTCTGTACTCGGATTACCCCAAGGTGGGGTGCACAGATAGCCGGGTTCTGGAGGGCAACAAGCCCGCATCTCATGGCATTGAGACGGAGGGGGCTTCACTCTAGAATTGGCGGGCTATTCACCGCACTCGTAGGGGGTACAGGTTGACCCAGGAGGGGTGCCCAAGTTACCGGATTCCGTGAAGTGCTGGGTGGTCCATTCACGTTGCTGAAGGGGGCTGCCTCGCTTCAGGTTTTGGCGGGTAACTTGCCGCATCCGTAGGGGTCTAGGATTTCATTGCACAGGCTATCCACACGACCAGGGGAACGTCGGGTTTCAGTAATGGCTCTGTGAAACCCGGGGATCCCAGATATCTGTATTGTTCTGTGATGCTGTACATTTCTGTGATGTTGCATTTTATCACGCCTTGAGCGAAATATTATATATTGATATATATACTAGTAGATGTTGTATATGTTTTGCATCCGCGCTAGTCCAGTCCCCGCTCTGTCGTTAGTTAAGTAACCTAACGGGTAATGACGGGACCCAGTGGCGAATGCGGATGGCATATACGTACATCATTATATTTCGTTCTTTGTGGTGTGATCAATTGATGGGACTGCGTTGATTCGGATCAATGCAAGTTAAAAACAAACCTATTCTGATGTTGTTGGAACACTTTTCAAAAAGCTGTTATTGCAAGGACGTTCACTTTTTGTTTTGCATAGTGATATTCAGTTGGAATATCCTGCTCCTCAGTCGACGAGGCAAGGGCCGAGATCCCTTCACCGGGAGTGGCCTCTTGGACAGAAGTTTGCGTCAGGGAAATAACTTCACTATAGCCAATTACTTTTTCTTTGCATCGTGGTATTCAGTTGGAATATCCTGCACCTCATTCTACGGGAAAGAGCCGAGATCCCTTCACCGGGAGTGACCTCTTTAGCAAAGGTTTTCGTCACTATATTTTCATAAAAGCTATCCAGTTCCTTCAACGATATCAAGTTCATTACGTTAAAGGTTTTCGCCAGAAACCATTCGTAGCCCTCCGTCGTTTCAGACAGGTAGCACGTAGTATTCATGCTATGTTTATTGACCTTCGTCAAGGCATAGTGAATGGTAGCTGCTTGTTACCTTTCTGCTGCATAGATAGATGCGTTGGTTTGGGACAGTCGTATAGCCTTGTTGGCCAAAGTCAAGGGCTTCTACGGGTGGGTTCAAATTAACCTGGACAATGACGGGTAGAACTTGACATGTGACTTATGATTTGTTGACCTTCGTCAAGGTCATAAGAGCATGGGACAGAAATCACATCGGGAGTTTCTAAAGAAACTGAAACTTGCCAGATATGCGCATACCTTTTGGAGTGTGATGACGTGAGTGGATTCCGTCACGTTATCATGCGATGATAGTTGGATCCCGATTCCCACTGATGAGTTAGTTTACTCCTCGGGTGATCCCGACTAAATCTTCTTTCAGGTTTGGAGGAGAATTTGACGGTACAGTGGGAGGTTTCCAGATTAGATAAATTGGTAACCATTCTGATCTAGGTTAGAGTGCACGCTGAGTGTTTCTTTTCTCTCTCTCTTTGGCAGCGACCATTGACCCGACCCTAAGACTATGACTCAGTGACCAAATTAACCGAACCTTCTTAAACACTGGCTTTTGGATTGTCAGAGTTGCAAACCTCATTGCCACTCCTACTTTTACCCTTTTCTCTAGGACACCCCGTATTACTACGAACGTCCACTTCCTTTGGACAAAACCATCGTATGGTTATATACGAACTCGAAGGAATTTATTCGAGGATGGTTTTCGGTTCTGAAGAAAACGGATAGGACTATTCAGTTGTCTTTTTCTTTTACCTTCTCTCAGGTTGCGAGTACTCCTTGGTTTAGGAGATAGTACACCTATTACGCAAATTGGATAGTATTCTTCCAAACCTTAGGCTGGTGCCGACCGGTAGGGAATGAAGAAAACCAATTAGCCTAACGATGGTGTACAGAAGGTATTAAGTAAAGACATAACAAGGGATTAGTAAGATGGCAAAGTAAATTGCGACTGCTATTCACGACCAAACCAAGTATTTCTTCGCCAATCCTAAATCACCTTTGTATTTTCTCCAGGACACTCCGTATCACTACGAAGATCCACAGTTTATTGGATACTCCATCGTATGGTTATATACGAACTCGAAAGGAACTTGTTCCAGTTCGGGGATGGATTCTGGTCTAGGAGAAATAGGAATAAGGTTTATTCGGTTGTCTTTTATCTTCACCTTCTCTCGCATTGCGAGTGCTCCTAGGATTAGGACAGTACACCCATTATGCTTCTTGGATAGTCTTCTTCCAAACCATAGGCTGGTGCCGAACGGTAGGGAAGGAAGAAAACCATTTGGCCTAAAGGGGTGTGCAGAAGGTAATGACTAAAGACATATAAAGGGATTGGAGAGGTGGCAAAGAATTACACGGTTACAGTTGTGAATATGGATTATGGAAGAGGCATTACTAGGAATACCAGGATACCCCATCGAAACATTTCAATGTTTCAGTTTCACTGTGTAATGTTAAAAGAAAACCGATTTCCTGATTAGATACTTACTCCACGGTATGTATTTACCAGGTAAGATTCTCACATCTGTATGGTTTTACAGATGATGAGTGGGAGTAAGTTATTGGGAATTGGGTGATCATCCTCATTATATCGGGATTCGTTGTAATCGGTGATATTTGAGGAAATCACCTGGGTTGTTTGCCGGACGGCAAATTTTTGGTTTTGAATATCCGCTGTTATGCACCAATTTCAAATTGATATATCTGTACGTCTATTTCATAGAGTGAGATATACCTTTCTGAAATTATGTCTGTGACATTTACCTATATCAGTGGATGGTTAGGTAAGGAGCATTAAACAACGGTGTAATTCTTCTTAACCATAAGTACATTTTTCAACCTACGACACACAGTGATTGAGTTATCAGACTCAAAGGACTTATAAAGAGTATTGTATGTTGTCCAGAGTCCATCAGGACAGAGGGGTTGGTCCTCGTACTATATTCGGTTTACTTATGACTTCTCTAGTTTTTAGACAGGTGTTTCGTGGAAACACAGGGTCCGACTTTTGAGAAGTTATAGGTATTTGAATAAAGTAGAGAACCAGGTATTGCAAGTATCGGGATTCTTCAATGTGATCGAAGATGTAGATACTTGTGTATGGTATTCAGTTGATAGTAATGATTAAGAGAACTTGCTTCTCTTTCAGGTTACTCATAATTGGAAGCATTCCTAAGTTGAGTAACGCTGATCGGCCTCTTTTCATTTAGTTGACATGCACTGGAGACAGCTGCATGATTTGAATCTGGTTCAATTAAATCAGTGCATCTGGTTCTATATTGGATATAGAACAGTTCATATCTTAACGATGTTAAGGTACGGGGAGTTGTCCGGCCTATGCTTAAAACCAGACTCTGGATAACTCAAGGCACGTTTCTGTAATGGCTGTTTGTGGGTTGACCAAGGCTATGACGAGGGTTGACTTTCTACCATCTGGGAGATCAATAGTAATATTGTTCTAGACTCGCCACAGTTTTAATAAAAATGGATTTTTTCAAAAAACAGTAGTGGGAGTATGGTAGAACTGGAAGTGATTCCAGAACCACAAACGATTATTGAAGATTTGATAGAAACCTAAAGATTCAATCTGGTTTGACATTCCATTGGCCACTCCGCAGATTTGGTGGGTAACTTCACGCACCCGAGAGGTACTCCGGTGGCCTCAAGGACGGTGACGGGGAAGTTCTTGTTTACCCAGACTTGCCATTGCTGTTGTTCCAGACTGTGAGACCCGGCAGGAGGATGAGTATAGCGTCGTTCTAAACTGGCTTTAGAAGTGTACGTCTATATGACTCTGCCAGAGGGTTGTCGTAGTCAGTGGGAGCAGCGGAAGTATTGGTGGACAGGTGGCTTATGTCTATTTATAGACTAAAGAAGATATAGCGGAGATAGATAATCTATTTCTGTCGCGACAGTCATAGATTTGACTTCATCAGAATAGGGGATGGATCTGTTGAGAAGGAAGTAGGGTGTGATGTCATGGTATTTGGGTGACATACATAGAGTAGGAAGTGATATTCCTATACTACGATCGGTTATACTTTGGTCGTCACATAGTGGTTTCTCCACATAGGACTTGGATATTATATCAGACATTCTGGTTACTGGATCTATGGTTTTAGATCTAGATTTTCGTGGTTTCCCAATCAGGGTACTCAGACAGCATTCTAAGAGTATTTAGAATGGACGACTCCTGGCACGGTAGTGTACCTGCAGGTGATGGAGTCACCCTCTCTAAAGGTGTCTTACAGACTAAAGGGGAGAGGGATGTGCATGATTGACAGATCACTTGCTTAGGCAATTGAGTCAATCATGAGATGTCAAGTACCACACCAGATGTTGCTTTTGCACTAGATGCAATAAGTTGACATTGATCCAATCCTGGAGAAACAGTCGGAAGCAGTTTTAGAACATAAGTGGATGTTCTAGGGATATGATAACGACAGCCTCATTCCGGAGACAGTTATCATTCCAGGCTTCCAAGGTGACCTGGACGACAAGGAGGTTGTCAGAGTTATAGTTTTTCCTTCTGACGAGGGGCGGTATTTTGGACAGGTGGTCCAAGGCAATACCGAGGGAGGCATGGCGCAGGATATTGATTAAGTTCAGTTGACGATACAGTCTAAGAAGTTTGGATTTGGAGTTCATTTATGAGCTAGGTCCCATCAGTCATCCAAACACATTCTGAGACAGGTATTGCTCATTTCGGGAGATGGGTTTCTCCGTGAACTTGAGTTATAGAGAGACATAAAAAGAAACATCAAAGCGGATCCACTCACTGAGGCTATTCCTCGAACGCAATAGTTTCGCAAACGAGCTTTGTGAGACTGACTAGTAGAGGAGTTGGGTGTTCGATATCACACGGGCTGTGAGTATGCGACATCGCAATAATTAGCCTTGAGTGCAAGTGGGAGATTGTTGGAGATAGTGCCCTCAGAGTCAATTATTGGATCACAGGCACGCGATTGCAATGATTGAGGGAGGACCTATCCCGGTAGGACAGTCTTACTCAAGATGATAGTATGCTATCTGGTTTACCTTTATCATCGTGTACTGCTTTAGGTGACCTTACAGGTCACTATTGCACGTTGATAGAGCCCCGAGGATTCATGCTTGACT
Organism: Agapanthus africanus; assembly: GCA_030015575.1. Lineage (NCBI taxonomy): Eukaryota > Viridiplantae > Streptophyta > Magnoliopsida > Asparagales > Amaryllidaceae > Agapanthus > Agapanthus africanus. Next base: position 275,973,417 of record JASDDO010000012.1, read on the forward strand.
GCCAGCAGTATGAGGGCGATCATATACGTGGGAGCTGGTAGTCTATAAGCACATCCTTAAAAGGTTCCTAGTCGTGGGAGTTTCGAGACAGGGCATCGATACTCCAGAGTAGACTAGTGTATACAGTCGAGACCCCGACGAGGGGCGGTGGCCGGTCTCACAAGCCACTGGTGTCAGTTGGTTCACCTAAGATGTATACAGGTGCTCATTGGGTTATGAGTACACCGGACAGGACTCGCCGGGAACATGCTAGTTGGTCTTATACCTGACGTCAGATAGCAGTTCCCTGGTGACATGTGTACAGGTTAGTTCATCGACCTGAGGATCGTCATTTGTCTCGTGTGAGTTCCTACTGTACTTTGATTAGTACCCTACCACGCTCAAAGGAGACGTGCAAACAGGTTTTAGTTGGGTACAGTCCCGAGCCACATGGAGGCTGTGAGCGGATCTTCAGGGGTTCGTCTCTCCCGGTATTGGGGGTGAGGTCGCGTTGTGACTAGGAGAGCCATTACACGAAGTCCTTGGCCAAGGCAGGAGATTTACTAGTAGGTATTCCAGTTGTATCTCAGGGTGTTCTGGGCTGCACTCCGACACGACTTGTACCGCTTTTGGGGGTCTGACTTTTACCAACCCCCTAGGCCCGCCATGCGATGCTCATAGACGAACGGACCGGACTGTACGGATATTGTCACTGACAGGCTCAGTAGGGTGTCAGGATGAGTTCGCTCATCGACATCCCTTTTGGTAAATAGCTGGTAGCCCGTCACGTATGGCTAATATCTCTGACGTGCTAGTGGTTAAATCCACAGCCATAGTATTGACGAGTCTTTAGAGTCCCCCACATTCAGTTACTCAAGTTTTCGGGCGAAAAGCTATAGACGCCGTATGGAGATATGGCAGGGTTCGATCAGATACATGCGGTATTGCATGGATCAGGATCTGACGGTTAGTACTAGAGGCCGTATGGAGATATGGCAGGGTTCGATCGGATACGTGCGGTATTGCATGGATCAGGATCAGACGGTTAGTACTAGAGGCCGTATGGTTATATGGCAGGGTTCGATCAGATACGTGCGGTATTGCACGGATCAAGATCGGACGGATAATACTAGCCGGCTTTGGTTTAAGCCTGATCCTAGTAGAGTACAGTGTAGATTTTGTCTCATTGCATTTGTATTCGGTCGGAATACAGATGCGGGTGTGTATACACAGTATCGGGGTTTTCCTGTAATTTATTACGGGACCAATTTTCTGGAGTTGCCAGTTTGCTTTCCGTTTCGGCCATATTTCTTTGTATCTTTCATTGGCCGAAGATTGGTGGAGGAGGGCTTATTTGCATTTGTGCAAATAAGCATTTGTGGAGGGTGTTATTTGCATATCCTTGCTTCATGATGGTTGCACCATCATTTGACTTCTTTTGACCATGATGGCTTGACTTTTAGAGTCATGATTGTTGGTGATGATGAAGGGTGATGGTTGATGGAGTGTGGGTTTGTGTTTGTGATCATTTTCTTTTCATGATATCATTTGATCTCTCTCTCTTTTTTTGAGATATACACTCACTCCCTCTCTCACATAGTTCTCTCCTCTCATTCTCTCAAGAAATGGCCGGCCATCAAGAGGGAGGGGCTGCACATTATTTTTGGTGTGGGATTTTTGCTCTTTTGGATTTGTAAAATCCCATAAGTTCCATCTCCATAAGCTCATATCGTTTCCTCCACCAATAAGGCAACTCCATAACCCCATGAGACACATAGTTCTCTACACTATTCTACAGCAAACCTTGGGCACGTCGACTCGCCAACTTCGTGCCCGAGTTGCCTCGGTCCAGAGGTGGGAGCCCGTAAAAGAAGCAGGCGACGTGGTGCCCTTCTGGCGACGTGGTGGAGACCGGAGATTCCGCGGGGAGATCGGGACGACGACGAGAAGACCGAAGGACACGGATCGCTCGGTATATCTCTCTAATCCCCTCTCTTGATAGATAGGACTAGATTAATGGCACGATCCGGGTTTATAGTGCGCGGTGGTGCCGGTTTGAAAAATTAAAGTTTAGCATCCCTTCCGCATTCCGGCGTCGGATTGACGGCCGGGGCGCCGCCGTGCACTTACAAATTTTCCCACTTTGTGGAAATTTTTCAAAAATTTTAAATTTTTCATGTTAAAAATATTCAGAAAATCATGAAGGTAATTCTATGGACACACCTGAAGAACGAAACCCTAACTCGTCTAAGTGACCGCGGATCCGGGCCTAAAACATGGTTTTGGCGGTGGATCCGCGGCGCCACTTAAGAGGCATGGGTCGGGCCCTTCAGCTGTTGGTCCGTAGATACAGGGGCATGCTTCTGGGCATTTTTAATTCTGCTTAAGTGTTGAGCTCTGTGGGAATTTGGGAATTCGTTGATTCGATCGAAATATTTAACGTCGCCTAGCTTTCCGTGATTTTGATTGTTAGTTATATGTATGCCCTAGAGGCCATTACTGTATATGAGATGTATAATGTAATGGATGCTTGGACATATATAGGTAAGACTTTCTTGCTCGACATGATAGTTCGCTATCTGGTTGCTCTTTATCTTAACATGTATACTTATTGTCTCTCTGTTACATGTTGATAAAGCCCTTAGAATGTGTACTCGACTTCCAGCATTATGATACAGATCATACTAGTGGGGCATGGGTAGTCCATGAGTACATCCTTCAATATTCCTAGTCGTGGGAATATCGAGACGGGGCATCGATATTCCAGAGTAGACTAGCGTATATCTTCTCGACCCATGTGATGGGCGATGGATGATCCCATATCCATTGGTGTTTGACATCAGAGACGGTATGCGGGTGCTCAGTGGAGACTGGGTACACTGAACGGACTCGCCGAGAACTCCTAGATGGTATTATACCTCACGTCAGATGGCAGTTCTCTGGTGACACTGGTACAGCTTAGTCTGTTGACCCGAGATCGTCATAGAGTCTTGTGTGTCTCCCACTGTGCTTTGATTTCCACCCTACCACGGCTCTACGGAGTCATGCAAACAGGTGGTTTTTGGGTACAGTCCCGATTCACATGGAGGCAATGAGCGATAGGAGAGAATTCGTCTCTCCCGGTATTGGGGGTTGATGTTGCGCTATGCTTGACTGGCCATAACTGGAAATCCCTGGCCAGGGTTGCAGTGATTTACTGGTAAGTGTTATCAGTAGCTTCACGTTTGTTATGGACCTTACATCGGCATGACTTATCAAGCTACTGGGGTCTGACTTTTACCACACCTAGGCGTGATATGCGACATATCAGACGAACACACCGAACTGTGCGGTAAGTGTTACTGATTGGATTCGCAGGAGTGTGAGCAAGCTTGCTCGTTGATCTTCTGATCGCTCAATACCCGGGTGGCCGTTACGTTTAGCAGACCGCTTGCGGTTTGTGGGTGATTGATATGATCACCACCTACTGCCGGCGTATTGACGACTCTTTAGAGTCCTACACAGAGGTTTCCTGGCTCAAGCGAAACGAAATAGGAGCGCATATGAGATATGTGCGGGACCGAGAATAATACCACTATGCGATACTGTATTCTATTCTCGCGATTTGTATCATCAGTCGGTTATTTGAGATATAGCCGGGTTACCGAATCAAGTGTTGATTCGATATATTGATACACTAGATTTAGTCGGTTATATGCGATATGACCGGATCATTAAATCAATTGTTGATTTAATGATTTAATGTATAATTGTATATTTGATATATTACTTTACATTAACTAGTATTTGTTCACTTAAGATTGACTTTCTCACTTTATGTGCACAAGTTGTATATGTGATATATGTTTATGCACTAGTTTGTATCATGATTGATGATACATGCAAACTTGGGTGTGTGTATGACTTACACCATATTTAAGATAATGGTTTGGGTTTTTATTTATTTTGGTAAAACAAAATGGTGTCTTTCTTTGTCTTGGCTTGAAGCTTCATGAATCTTTTAAGCATCTTTGACAAAGTCCACTCATTTTGTTTTGCATAAGATTTTTATTAACCAAACCATTAACTCAAACTATGGTTTAGTCTCTACAAAGGTTAACTCACCCATGGTTGCATTATGATAGACTTCACTTGATTATTCCTTTTATCATTTTTTCATTATTCTTAATCTTTTCTTTCTTCTTCTTCTTCTTCAAGAAGAATAAAAGCTTACTAGATTTTTATCAAGTGAAGAAACAAAGTGAGAAATCAAAATCCAAAGTGAACCCACTTCATATTTCATCATCCTCTACTATTTGCCATTTAGTTTAGGGTGTTCTCTTCACAAAAGTTCTTGACCTAGTGAAGATGGAGCTTGAGTTTGAGTCTCCTCGACGTAGATCATCTTTGGCCTCGAAGTCAACGACCTAGCCCATTCATTTCTCCGAGGAAACCATCGCTAGAGTCCGGGATTACGATGATCGCAGCGAAGGGATGTCGACACGGAGCTTTAGAAGTGAAGGACCGGATCTACAAAGGTTGTAATCCCTTTCACTTAGTGTTAAAGTGTTTAACTTGCTAGTTTTCGCCTAATCTCTAGTTTAAAGATCTTGTTTAGGGTTGTTCGGCACGGCTAAAATTTTAATCGGGCATGGTTAATGCCTTATAGAACCTTGTGTCAGTGCCTAGGAACCCTACAGTGGTATCAGAGATTTAGGCGATGTCTAGACGAAGTTAGAAGTCCGATCAATTCCCGAAACCCCATATTTTACCCTTCTCTGGAAATTTTTCAAAAGTTGACATTTTTTCATATTAAAAATGCTTAACTTTTGAAAAATTTCCAGAGAAGGGTAAAATATGGGGTTTCGGGATTCGATCGGACTTCTAACTTCGTCTAGACATCGCCTAAATCTCTGATACCACTGTAGGGTTCCTAGGCACTGACACAAGGTTCTCTGGAAATTTTTCAAAAGTTGACATTTTTTCATATTAAAAATGCTTAAAAAAATCAGCAAGTAATTCTATGGACACCTGTGAAAAACGACACCCTAAGGCCACTATAGCGCCGCGGAACCGCGGCCAAACCAGGGTATTGGCGGCGGTTCCGCGGCAATAATTGAGAAGTAGGGTATCGTTTTCCAACAGTAACATCCGTATGTGTTACCTACTGCTTCTGGGTATTTTTAATTATACTCAAGTGTTGATTTTTCTGGGTTGAATTGGGAGCTCGTTGATTCGATCGGAAAGTTTAACTTCGTTTAAGTTTTTCCGGGTAATTTTAGAACATGTTAAAAAGTTCGAACGGATATCAATAACTCACTTTTTCCCCTGCCGCAAAATTTCTAGGTGTTGGATTTTTCCGTAGTTTAAGAACGTTCTAAATCATGCAAGTTACGCGGTGGACCCACTAGAAGACAACAAACCTTAACTCGATTATGTGACCGTCTTGAACTGCCTCTGAATCTTAGGGTTTGGGGCAGTTCGGTGTTGCCACATGCGAGGCGTTGGCTTAACCCTTCTATGGCTGGACCATTGGTACTGTGGCATGTGATGGATATTTTTTTGAACTCCGCTCAAGTGTTGAGCTATTTGGGAAATCTTGGGTGTTTGTTCATTCGATCGGAAAGTTTAACATTGTCTATTTATCTGGAATGTGATACAATATTTGGAATCCACATGTAGTTATTGTAGGGTGTTTTTCGTCACCCCATTGAGATGGAAATACGCGTGCGCTTGTCAGGCGTATACTACAGATTCCCCCTAAATAGGGTAGGCCGGGGTTTATTGATTATGGGGATCCGAATCTCCGGCAGCCGCGGACTAAGCTGCCGTTAATTACCCCTCGCCTTTGGGGCGAGGGAACCTCCGATTAACGGGTTAAAATGGTCATGCGAACTCAATGTGCAGTGTACGTGTGTTGTGTTTTGAAGGGGTTTTGGATACATCGAGGGCCCCGCAGAGTTTTTACGGGGGTCCCGCTACCCGGATAGCGGGCTGGGGGTCAAGGGGGCTAGCAGCCCCCTTACGGGGTGCGGGGCAGGGCCCCGTTAGAAATTTTTTTCTAACAGGGATAGTGTCGCGGAATATGTGTATGTGTAAATATATATACATATGTGTATATATATATATATATGTATATATGTATATATATATATAAAAGAAAGAGGGGAAAAGGCATCCAAAGGATGCGTGGGGGCAGCACTTTGGGCGCTGTGCGCCTAGGTGCTGTGCGCTCAGGCGCTAGAGTGCCACGTGTCAGCACATGGGCGCTCTGCGCTTGAGCGCAAGTGCGCCACGTGTCGGCACCGGGGTGACTTGCGCCTGAGCGCTTGCGCTTGAGCGCAAGCGCGCCACGTGTCAGCACGGGGGCGACTTGCGCTCGAGCGCTTGAGCTGGAGCGCAAGCGCTCCACGTGTCGGCACCGGGACAACTTGCGCTCGAGCGCTTGTGCTTGAGCGCAAGCGCGCCACGTGTCGGCACCGGGGCGACTTGCGCTGGAGCGCTTGCGCTGGAGCGCAAGCGTGCCACGTTTCGTCATGGGGGCGACTTGCGCTCGAGCGCTTGCGCTCGAGCGCAAGCGCTCCACGTGTCGGTACCGGGGTGACTTGCGCTTGCGCTTGAGCGCAAGCGCGCCACGTGTCGGCACGCGGGCGCTCTGCGCTTGAGCGCCGGCGAGAAAAGGAGGCTTTTAGCCTAAGAAACAGAAGCTATGCTTCAAAAAGGAAATATTTGTTATTTTATATATATGGAGTTAAACTCCTAGGATGTTTTGAAGCTGTTGAAGGGGGTTCTTCTTCTTCCTCCTGTTGTTTGGCCGGATCTTGAAGATCAAGAAGTAGGTGATTTTAAAAATCACTCCTTTTTAAGATCTGATGGAAGATCTGAGTTCCCCTTTGTGGGTTTTGTGGTGGAAAACTACCTAGTTTTGGAAAAGAAAGAGTAAAACTCTTGATTTAATTCAAAGAAATGGGAAGGTTTAGAACCTTGGAGAAGGAGCTGGAGGCACAAAGAACCCTAGTTTTGGGGGAATGAAAAAGTGTTACTTTATTCATCATCATTTTGCCTTATATAGGCTTACATATTTACATATAGCCCCTTGGGCTTTACAAAAAATGGCATTTTTGCCTATCCCATGGGTCATGTGCCATTTCATTTTGCACATAAGCCATGGGCTTACAAAAATTTGGCTTTATGCCCATTTTGCATACATTCATGTATAAAAAATTACATGAAAATTATTTATTACATGATCTATATTTTAGCATGGAGGAGGCTGGCCGCGGGCTCGACTTGGGCATGGGCCCGCTTGACCTGGGCTTGGGCCCACCTGGCTTGGGGTTGACCTTGACTTTGACTCGGTCAACGGGGGTGTAAATTTTTACCCCAACAAAGTGCCCCCCATCAATAAATGCACACCGCACATTTGAGTTGTGTGCATGAAATTGATAGATCTTGAAGCTGAACTTCGAGGTGGAACATTATTCCGGAGGCGAAGCATCATCCCGGGGAGCATGATTCCCGAGGATCGGAGCATCATTCCGATTCGCGGAGCATAATTCCAATGTCAGAGCATCATTCCGAAGCGCGGAGCATAAGTCCAGGGTCGGAGCATCATTCCGATTTGCGGAGCATAATTCCAGAGTTCGGAGCATCTTTCCGAAGAGCGGAGTATAATTCCAAGATTCGGAGCATCATTCCGAAGGGCGGAGCATAAGTCCAGGGTCGGAGCATCATTCCGATTTGCGGAGCATAATTCCAGAGTTCGGAGCATCTTTCCGAAGAGCGGAGCATAATTCCAGGATTCGGAGCATCATTCCGAAGGGCGGAGCATCATTCCGAAGGGCGGAGCATCTTTCCGAAGAGCGGAGCATAATTCCAGGATTCAGAGCATCATTCCGAAGGGTGGAGCATAATTCCAGAGTTCGGAGCATCTTTCCGAAGAGCGGAGCATAATTCCAGGGTTCGGAGCATCATTCCGAAGGGCGGAGCTTGATTCCAGAGTTCGGAGCATCTTTCCGAAGAGCGGAGCATGATTCCAGAGTTCGGAGCATCTTTCCGAAGAGCGGAGCATAATTCCAGGGTTCGGAGCATCATTCCGAAGGGCGGAGCTTGATTCCAGAGTTCGAAGCATCTTTCCGAAGAGCGGAGCATAATTCCAGGGTTCGGAGCATCACTCCGAAGGGCGGAGCTTGATTCCAGATTCGGCGCATCTTTCCGAAGAGCGGAGCATAATTCCAGAGTTCGGAGCATCATTCCGAAGGGCGGAGCTTGATTCCAGAGATCGGAGCATCATTCCGATGGGCGGAGCATAATTCCAGAGATCGGAGCATCATTCCGATGATCGGCAGACATTCTGGCCGAAGCATGATTTCGATGTAGAGGTAGATTCCTAGGCGAAGTATAATTCCGACAAGGGAGGAAAATATTCCGAGGCGAAGCATGATTTCGACACGGGGTATATTCTGAGACGGAGCATGATTCCGGCGCAGAGCTTGTTGGCTGACTTGATTCTGAGACGAAGCATAATTTCGACAGGGAAGGAAGGTACACCGAGGCGAAGCATCATTTCGACACGGGGTGTATTCTGAGATGAAGCATAATTCAGACGAGGAGGTCGTTATCCCGAGGCGAAGCATGATTTCGACACGGGGTAAATTCTGGGACGAAGCATGATTCTGCCGCAGAGGTTGTTGGTTTGATTTGATTTGGGTTGACATTAGCATCGCTACACTGGGATATGGTACCAGGAGCGAATCATCATTTGTCCTGGGAGGATTTGGGGATTGGTTTTTTTCGTTTGGCATCAGCATCGCTACACTGGAATATTGTACCAGGAGCGAATCATCATTTGCATTCGCTTATTAGGAAACGATGGCTTAGGAGACAGGTTTTAGGTCCCAATCGCCTAAGACTTTTCAACTTTGTGAGCCGTAAGGGTCTCACAAAGCATTTTCTCCCTACAGGTCGTAAGGATCTCGTAAGTGCATTTTCTCCTTGGGAGTCGTGGGGACTCCCAAGTGTGTTGCTCCTTTGTGAGTCGTAAGGATCTCACGCGGGAGTTTTCTCCTCACAAAGTCGAGAGGACCTTGTGAGTGCATTTCATCTCTTTCTCATGAGTTTGCGCCCTTTCGGGTTTTCACAAACTCGCCGGCAGTCCTGCTGTTTTTACTCACGGAGCCCTTTCGGGTTTTCATCCGTGCCCATCTTGCTTGTGGACATACCTTTTTTTTATTTTATTATATTTTTTTTTGGAGAGATTGTGGTTGTTTTACGCCCGTGGATTGTATACGGTTTTGCAGGATGTATGATCCCGACCGTAGGGCCATAAAAAAACTTTGGGACTTTGTTGGCGTCTGCATCGCTGCACTGGAATATGGTACCAGGAGCGACTCATCATTTGCCGTTGGGGTATGGGATTTGGAATTTGGTTGGCGTCTGCATCGCTGCACTGGAATATGGTACAAGGAGCGACTCATCATTTGCCGTTGGGGTATGGGATTTGGAATTTGGTTGGCGTCTGCATCGCTGCACCGGAATATGGTACCAGGAGCGACTCATCATTCACCGTTGGGGTATAGGATTTGGAATTTGGTTGGCGTCTGCATCGCTGCACTGGAATATGGTACCAGGAGCGACCCATCATTCGCCGCTTTGGGAGTTGGGGAGCGATGGCTTAGGAGACAGGTTTAGATCCCTGTCACCTAAGACTTTTCAATTTTATGGGCCGTGAGGGTCCCATAAAAGCATTTTCTCCCTACGAATCGTAAGGATCCCGCAGGTATATTTTCTCCTTAAGAGTCGTGAGGACTCCTAAGTGTGTTTTTCCTTTATGAGTCGTAAGGATCCCACAAGGTTTGTTCTCCTCATGTATCGTGAGGACACATGAGTGGGTCTTCTCAATGGAGCATAATTCCAAAGGCGGAGACCATCCGCATAACTGGTGATTACGGTGGGGCATGGGTATGGTGAGAATTATTTGAGCCCGTGGATTGTATACGGTAGTCAATTTGGGGACTGGCCGTAGGGCTAGAAAATTATTGGAAATTTGAATTTTTGTTGGCGTCTGTATCGCTGCACTGGAATATGGTACCAGGAGCGACTCATCATTCGCCGCTGTTTTTTTTGTTTGTTTTGTTGTTGTTTTTTTGTTTTACCGCGATTGCTCTATCATTTCAGCTTTTCTTATCGCGAAAATCGCGATTGCCCTATCATTTCGGCTTTTATTCGCGGTTGCCCCATCATTTCGGCTTTATTTTCATTTACATTCTTACTCGCTGGTTTTTATTGCGAGTTGCCCCATCATTTCGGCTTTTCTTTATTTTTCTTTTATTTACACATTTTTTTATATACACACATTTTTTACATTCCCAGTTTAACGACTTAGAGGTCGACTGTTCCCAGTTTAATGACGTGGTGGTCGATTGTTTTCAGAGAAAGGCAGATGTCTGAGAGAATCGGTTTCACGAAGAACTTCGGTCTCCGTTTGTATGAAATTGGCGGTTGCAACTTGACTGTTTGTTAACACGCCTTTGGACAGTTCTATCTCCCCTGCCTTGTATTGCTTTTCGACCCAATCTTTGAAGACGAAGCAGTCCTCAATGGCATGACCTAGCACTCTGTGATAGGGGCGGTATTTAGGGTCGTCGGTCCTATTCGCTGCCTGCGGTTTTTTTGACTCTGGCAGTTGTAGACCGTTCTTCAGGGCGTCTTTGAATATTTTACGGATTTTGTCCCTTCTGAAGGAATAGACCTTATCCAGCTTCTCTTTCAGTGGAGATTCTCCTCCCTCTCCGAACATTGGCTTCCGAGGCTGGTTGGCGCTAGGTCCGCTCATCCCTTGCTTATTTCGGTTAGCCGAAGTGTTGAAAGATTCAGAATCATCGGAGTTTCCGCCTTTGCGATTATCGTCCTTCCGGTTTCTCCAGGACTTATTGTTATTTTGAGAATCCGAGGATGACTCCTGTTTTGAGCGCTCCAGCATCTGGTCAGCTATTGGAATGTTTTGAGACCCGCGGTGCATAAAAACGGGGCCATCCAATTGTTGAGATTTCCGACGAGGAGACTGACAGATTGGTCCTGCTCTATCGGCGGTTCGCATTTGACGGAGTGATTGCGCCATCGGGTTATAAAATCCTTGCTGCTTTCGTCGCTCTTGGGCTTGGTCCTTACGAACTCGGCAATGGTAATCTTATCGCTGACGCTCATGAACCTCTGCCGAAACAGAGACTCCATTTGGACAAAAGTTGTGACGGAGCCATCCGGTATGCTCGCGTACCAGTCGAAAGCAACATCGGTCAAGCTATTAACGAACTGGCGAAGGAGAAGCGCATCATTACCCCCAGTATTCCCGCATGAGGCTTTGAAGTGGGCGATATGCTGATTCGCATTTCCCGTCCCATCGAATCTTCCGAATTTGGGGATGACATAGCCGCTAGGAAATTCTACCAGATCATACTGAGCAGGTGTAACACCTTAGAATGTATTTTGTAGCTAATTATATTTTAGTGTATGGTTTTTAATAAAAAGTTTACCAAATTAAGTTTCAAATATTTTATCCTATTTATTGAGTATTTTATTAGATTTTTCCTAGGCTTGCACACACTTATGCATGATAACTAGGGTTGTTTTGGGGGTTTAACCATGATTAGCAACATGGTGAACTAACCATTCCCTAACCTAGTTTAATATTGTATTAGGTGTTTTGGGTTTAATAGTGGTTGGTTGTTTTAAAATGAATTTGAAAAAGGTTTTTAAATTGACTTTCTTTATGTTGACCTTGAGAGAGAGAGAGTGCATTATGGGGCATGATGGCCTTTGCCATGCCTCATTTAATGAAGAGAGAGAATGCGAGGGGGTTCTCACTTCTCACTCTCATTTCTTACTCATCTCTCACTCTCTCACACACTCACCCACACACAAGCAGCTCCAGCAGCAGCAGAAGACAGCAGCAGCAACACCAGAACCATCTTCAGCAGCAGCCATCAGCAGCATCAGCAACAGTAGCAACAGCAGGCAGCAACAGCAGTAGCAGGAGCTCCAGCAACCTACAACAGCTCTTCTCCACTTCTTCTCCTGCTTCTTGAGATCTTTTTGGGTATAATTCTGAACCCATGTCCCCTTTTTCTTAGCTTGTATGTTTGTTTAGCGTCGGTTTGTGTTAATTAGATAGTTTAGTGCTATTTAAGGTGTTTTGTGTGGAAATTGGGATAAGTGATGATTGTGTTGACAAACCCTAGCTATTTAAGTGTTTTAAGGTCACTTACACTGAGAATTCCCCAGATTTCACTAAAATACCATAGGGTTTGCGTTTTGTGCAAAATTAGCGTTTTAAAGCGATTTATTGGCTATCTGAGATCTGCTATTGACCCAGACTCTTCAGGACAAAATTGGGAAAACTGGAACATGCTACCTAGGTCTAGACACCACCACCTGAGTACGAGACCCTAACTCCTAATTTGGGCCGCCGGTTTATTAGTTCTGGCCGCAATTTGCGGCCAGGTAGGGGACTGGGGTATTCGGTTTTTGTGTGGGGTAGTCTACTGATATGTGTAGTGTTTTGGCATGTCTAGTTTTGTAATATTTGACCTGTAGGAAAATCTGGGGCAATATATCGTTTTGCATGTCCGTTTGTTTGCACGATACGCGCGATACGTGAGTGGGTTCTGTGATCCAGCGTATCGCGGCGTGTCGCGGTAGTTCTAGACGCGTATACACACGTTTTAGCGTATCGTGCACACGCGCATTTAGTTCGCGACGCGAGTTTCTCGTTTTTGTTCGATATCGTGTTTTGCGGAATATTAAGCTTATATATGATTTCCATGTCTTATTTGCAGGTTTGCAGGCAGGAACTACGGACACTGCTACAGGAGGGAGCAGATGGTAGAATTCACCTAGCGTGGAGCGTAGGTGAGTAGATTTAACATCTACAGGGGAATCGCCCGCATGGCGTTATGCGTCTGGGCTAGGATTCTAATATTTGTCGCATATTCTACGTCAGTGTTAGAATTGTGCCTTTACTTTATTTCCTTAATATAGCTGTACCGTGACTAGCAGCCATAGGACACTGCACACATTATTGACGTTTCATGTTGCACGAGCACTGATTATATGCTACACACACCGTCAATAATTGCCATGTCACACACAACCACTTATAAATACTATATTGCTTGGTTAGGGACCTTGTGACATTGATTCGTACTGCTTACCACATATGACATTACCATACCTATATACCTATAGAGTATCGTACCATTAGTGATAGGTACACATACCCCTTACGATACATCTACAGTTTTACCTTACTAATATTTTACTTATACCCAGTGGGGTATACCATATCATTCGCTCATAGGTAGACATCTATACTTAGCTGTACCTTATTGTTTTCGCATACATCTGGTTTCCGCTACATATTCTTATTTATATGCTCGCATTTCAGATATATTGCATATATTTATCCCTGGATTTTCGCATTGTTTATTTGGATTTTACATGATGTTTTCTGGATTTGGGAACAGCAGGAGTACATGAAATTATGCATACATTGAAAAACCCGGTTTCCTTGATATGATATTTGCGCGTCCACCATGGGTTTTATTGGTGCTGATTATATATACCCCTACGAGGAGGCATCGAGGCCGTAGAGGGTACATGGTGGGGCCCGGTATGGTTCCCCTCGGCAAGAAGATCGATGGATATTGCCGATTGAGCCTGGAGGCGGGCGAGTACCTACCGGTGACAGTACCCATGACTCGGCGGGGGATCACGGAGACACCGCTGGGAGTCATGTACGTATGCATACGTCGAAATGCGAGGGTCAGAGCTAGGCACTCATGCTTTCGGGATAGCGTATGATACGTGATCAGGATTTCTGTTTCGATGCTTGGCACATGGTTCTCATGATATTTCTTTAACACCTTTGTATATATAACAGGGGATTTAGCCGTTGTTATATATACCCTTACACCAATATTAGTGGAATGGGACGCTAATATATGTGTATTGCCCCCATCATACTTATTTCTGTATATATTTACCTTTAGAATGTTAGATTCTTACTTGAGAATTGACTTGGGATATTAGGTGATTCATTGAGATTGGATATTGGACATACCTATGGGATTATTGATTTGTACATTCGGGATATAGGAGATTACTAGATATTGTACATTGAGGAGATGTGAGACTTATATGATGTGAGAGCCCAATGTGGAGGCTGATTTGAGGAATTGGGATTTGAGTGTCTTGATGGATTGTGATCCTACCACGATGACAGGATTCCGTGGATGACATATTTCACTCCATATCTCGTACCTTTTCACTTATGCACTGTTCCATGCATTAGGAGTACCTGTTAGTGTACCCTTTAGGATAGCTGCATATTTGCATTCTCATATCCCTATTGCATAGTTATTGCACACTTTTATCATGTCATTATTGCTTCACATATTGACTGTACCTGCTAGTGTACTTTCCATTATTCTGCATTCACACGACATGTTATTACTGTAATCGCATATCTTAGATTCGTGTTGTACGTACATTCCTGCGATTACCTGCATATGTTATCTACTATTCACGAGTTGGCAACTCACCCCCGTTGTGCCACAGGTGTTTCAGGTTGTTCCCCAGAGTAGTCGAGGCAGGCTATTCAGCTTCTCATCTATCATCTTTTGCTACAGATATCGCATCAGCTCACAGTATACCATTTTGCTTAGATAGGTTAGATGATTATCTGAATTTCTTATTGTACATTCGTTGTATTTTGTACTCGCCATCTACTATTGTATGGTTGACTTAGAGACTTGGTGAGGACGTTTTTGTATATTATTTGTGGATTTGTTGTCTTTTATATACAGCTTTCTCTCTATTGTCTCTTATTTCTTCGCTTCGGCATCGTATATTTATGATGTGATTGTTTTCCGTCTTTGGGCTAGTTTTTACACAAAAATGGGTGTTGCCAAAATTTTAAGGAAAGAAAGTAGGACTTTTAAAGAATTTGGGTTGCGATTTCAAATGTTTCAAAAACTTATATTATCTTTTCCGTATTTTCTTGGTTTAGATTTCTGGGTTTTGGCTTTCTTTTACTGCGTTACGTCTTTTGGCGTTGCGTAGTATTAGGGCCGTCACGGGCCAATTTTGGGTCGTGACAGCAGGATATGGTCTCCCACTACTGCTGATATCTTTTTGCGCTTCGGCTTCGGCCACCAATGTTTTGACTTTGCTGGCAACCAAATACATAATTTGATCTTGAGTTAGCGGGCTACTGTCATCGGTAGCCAAGTCATTTCCCGAGATAGGATGCGACTGGTTTTCATGTAGTTCGCCCACTTTTGGATTTGAGGGAATAGGCGTCGGCTGCTTTGGGACACCATTTCCCGGTTCACGAGCAGAGCCCTCCGCTTGATTGGGCGGCTAAGAGGCAAGTCGGGCCGTGAGCTGCATCACGACATTCGTCAAGTCATCAATTTTGGAGTAGAGTTTGTCCATCTCCTTGTCTTTGTTTCTGAGCTGCTTTCGGAGCTCTTGAAGAAGCTCTTGTTCCGCGGTCCTGGGGCGGAAAGTCGGCTCTTCTTCACTTTCCGAGCCCGACTCCTCATGGACCGAAGGGTCTATCCTCCTATCATCCTCATCAAGAGGGTTTTCATCTCCCAGCAGAGGCGGCTGTTCTTGGGAAGCGGCCACCACATTCAAGCCAGATTGGGTTTGAGATGTGGTAGCCCCGTCCTTGCTCTTGCTGCGCGTGCCCACCATGTAGACAGTGTGGACCATATACCCAGCCATTTCCTCATCTTCGGCGGGGTAACCCTGTTCTTCGAACCTCATGAGGTTCAGCCTGGCAGGAGCCCTAGCCCTTTTGCTGGCTCTATATCTGAGCCTTTTCTCCCTCAGCTTCTCGATTTTGAAGGCTTGGCGGGCATCCGCTACCCGGGAAGCCATTGTGAGTTGATCAGCGGGGAGCTTAGAGAAGACACCCGATCGAGCATTTGTCAGTGGCGCCGCTGGAGCGCTCGGGACGCGTTGTAGCTTTGTTGGTGTTGATAGCCTTGCCCCCAGCTGGGGCCAAGGAAAGTCGTTCAGATACCGACTTGCGTTTGGGTTGGGGCGCCCTTGAGATCACCACATTTGGTCTCCTGCCTTTCGAGACCGGTTTGTCTGCCGCCTGGGCTTGAGGAGCTGGGATGGCGCCAACTGGCATGAACATAATAGAGCCGAATGGTAGCAGCGGCTCCTCCCATTGTCGCCCGAGACTGGCCGGAAGGACCGTCCTAGAGTCTATCCTCATCGTGTAGGAGACGGGAGCTGAGTTCATCATCGAAGACATCATCGGAAGGTGACTGCTTGAAAATCTGCATGAAAAAGCATTATTTTTAGTATAAATACAGGTATGTATATTGATTGAGTTCGCATAAACGCTTAACCCGAAATATGGGAGGAGAGATTCATCCCACCGGGCGTGCCAGAGTCTGTAGGGTGTTTTTCGTCACCCCATTGAGATGGGAATACGCGCGCGCTTGTCAGGCGTATACTACAGATTCCCCCTGCCTAGGGTAGGCCGGGGTTTATTGATTGTGGGGATCCGAATCTCCGGCAGCCGCGGACTAAGCTGCAGTTAATTACCCCTCGCCTTTGGGGCGAGGGAACCTCCAATTAACGGGTTAAAATGGTCATGCGAACTCAATGTGCAGTGTACGTGTGTTGTGTTTTGAAGGGGTTTTGGATACATCGAGGGCCCCGCAGAGTTTTTACGGGAGGTCCCGCAACCCGGATAGCGGGCTGGGGATCAAGGGGCTAGCAGCCCCCTTACGGGGTGCGGGGCAGCGCCCCGTTAGAAATTTTTTTCTAACAGGGACAGTGTCGCGGAATATGTGTATGTGTAAATATGTATACATATGTGTATATATATGTATATATGTATATATATATATATATATATATATATATAAAAGAAAGAGGGGGAAAAGGCATCCAAAGGATGCGTGGGGGCAGCACTTTGGGCGCTGTGCGCCTAGGTGCTGTGCGCTCAGGCGCTAGAGTGCCACGTGTCAGCATATGGGAGCTCTGCGCTTGAGCACAAGTGCGCCACGTATCGGCACCGGGGCGACTTGCGCCTGAGCGCTTGCGCTTGAGCGCGCCACGTGTCGGCACGGGGGTGACTTGCGCTCGAGCGCTTGCGCTGGAGCGCAAGCGCGCCACGTGTCGGCACCGGGGCGACTTGCGCTCGAGCGCTTGCGCTTGAGCGCATGCGCGCCACGTGTCGGCACGCGGGCGCTCTGCGCTTGAGCGCGGGGAGAAAAGGAGGCTTTTAGCCTAAGAAACAGAAGCTATGCTTCAAAAAGGAAATATTTGTAATTTTATATATATGGAGTTAAACTCCTAGGATGTTTTGAAGCTGATGAAGGGGGTTCTTCTTCTTCCTCCTGTTGTTTGGCCGGATCTTGAAGATCAAGAAGTAGGGGATTTTAAAAATCATTCCTTTTTAAGATCTGATGGAAGATCTGAGTTCCCCTTTGTGGGTTTTGTGGTGGAAAACTACTTAGTTTTGGAAAAAAAAGAGTAAAACTCTTGATTTAATTCAAAGAAATGAGAAGGTTTAGAACCTTGGAGAAGGAGCAGGAGGCACAAAGAACCCTAGTTTTGGGGGAATGAAAAAGTGTTACTTTATTCATCATCATTTTGCCTTATATAGACTTACATATTTACATATAGCCCTTGGGCTTTACAAAAAATGGCATTTTTGCCTATCCCATGGCTCATGTGCCATTTCATTTTTGCACATAAGCCATGGCCTTACAAAAATTTGGCTTTATGCCCATTTTGCATACATTCATGTATAAAAAATTACATGAAAATTATTTATTACATGATCTATATTTTAGCATGGAGGAGGCTGGCCCCGGGCTCGACCTGGGCATGGGCCCGCTTGACCTGGGCTTGGGCCCACCTGGCTTGGGGTTGACCTTGACTTTGACTCGGTCAACGGGGGTGTAAATTTTTACCCCAACAGTTATGTGATAACTAATTTGAATATTATAAATCTAGCAGTTTAGTCTTAGATGATCGTTTGCCACGGGATTTTGATGCGATCAAAAGTCCGTCGCAATCACGTAGAGTACGCGGATACTCGCCGGGTAAACTTAATAGATAGCCACGCCCCATAGCCCCGACCAAGTGACTGTAGGAGAACCCCGTCACCAAAAGCATCCGTTCGGGTGCTCGCGGCAGCGGTGTTCCGCCTTAGTACACTTCGTCGACGGCGTCGGGGGTGCGACCGTCTACTAAAGTTTCCGACGAGCATTAGATCAGGATGTCGGTAATTTTGTTGAATTGCCCGACTTGATATTGAAAAGAGTTTTCGATGATGAGACTAAAATGCGGGGTTTATAATAGTTAGGCATGCGATGTCTAAGGAATTCATTTGGTTAGGCATGCGATGTCTAAGGAAATTGCGGATTCCAACTGTTGTAGTTTTACACTTTTTTTTCTGTGACCGTAAGTGTAATATGTGGTGTATCGCTGGTTTCGTTGCTATACATCAACGAAAATTGGGATACGCATATTTACTTACGTTGATGATATGTGATGTTATGTGTTGCTGGATATGTTATATTAGATCGTCATGTTTGAATAGCCGGGGTTTTTTATGTGACATGAGAGTTTTTCTTTTTCATTCATGTAAAATTCATTGTATGTAATATTCTTTTATTGGGGCACTTCCGGGCTGAGTATGATGTCACCATTGTATTATTTACTTTTCCGCATTAGGATAGACCCAAGGCGGGGAGCACAAGTAACCGGGTTCTAGGGTCCAGTGGGAGACCATCTCGAGGAGTCGAGACCGGGTCTCCTAACTCTAGAATTGGAAGGGTTGCTTGCCTCTCTCGTAGGGGTCTAGGGGTGTGGGGTTGGCTATTCATCACGACCGTGGAATCCGTGTTTTATACAGGCTCAAAATAAAACACAAACGTCCTAGTTTATCTAATATTTCATATGATATTTTCTGCTGCGTTATCTGTGATGTGATCATGTGATATGTTCAGATAGATATTGTATATAGTATATATGATATATTATATAGACGTTGCTTATGTTTTACACCCGCGCTAGCCCTGCCCCACTCTGCCGTTAGTTACCTAACCTAACGGTGCAGACGTGACATCGAGGCAAATGCGGATGGCATAAGTGTACGTTGTATTTATCTGTGATGTTTAGGTGGACTTAAATGATGGGACATTCATTAATGAGATTAATGAAAGAAAATAAATTTAAAAGATGTTGTTGTTAGTGTATATGCCCTAGAGGCCATTACTGTATCATACTAGTTTGTATATTACTTAATGGAAGCTTGGGATATTCACAGTTGTATAGACAATCTTGCTCAAAATAGTAGTATGCTGCTTGGTTTGTTTCTACTTTAATGTGTGCATGTGTTTCTTATAGCATATCGCCTTTACACATTAGTGGAGCCCTTAGGATCTTTGCTTGATTACCAGCGTTGTGATGGCAGTCACACTCGTGGGGGCTGGGTAATCCACAAGCACATCCTTATGCAGGTCCCTAGTCATTGGACTATCGAGACAGGGCATCGATACTCCGGAGTAGACTAGCGTATGCGCTTCTTATCCCAGCATAGGAGACGGTCTGTCCCACAGCCATCAGTATGTCGTACATGAGATAGTATGCGGGTGCTCGTTAGGTTACGAGTACACTGGACAGGACTCGTCTGGAACTGTTGGTTGGTATTATACCTATCGTCAGTTATCAGTTCCCAGGTGACATGAGTACAGCTTAGTCCGCTGACTTGACACTGTCACTTCGCCTCGAGTGTGTTCCCACTGTACTTTGATTACTACCCTACCACAGCTCAAAGGAGTCGTGCAAACAGGTAGTAGTTGGGTGCAGTACCGAAGCACTTGGAGGCAGTGACGGTTAGACATGATTTGTCTCTCCCGGTATTGGGGGTTGATATCGCGCTGTGTCTAGGAGAGCCATTACACAAAGTCCCTGGCCAGGGCAAGCAAGATATACTGGTAGGTTTCCAGTGTTATCTCAGGGTGTTCTGGGCTACACTCCGACACGACTTGTACCTCTATTAGGGGACTGACGTTTACTGCCCCCGTAGGCCCGCCATAAGATATTCTCAGACGAACTGACCGGACTGTATGGAGACTGTCACATTCAGGCTCAGTAGGAGTTCAGATGGGTCCACCTCGTCAGTCTTCTTATCGGCATCTACCTGGGGACCGTTACGTACAGCTAGTACCGCTTGTGGCCTGTGGTTAAAACCACTGCTAGCGTAGTGTCGAGTCTTTAGAGTCCCACACAGAGGGTTATTCGCTTTTAGGCAAAACAGAATAGAAGTCGCATGGTTTTGCGACGGGGTTCGTTCACATCCGCGCACTTATGCACGTTTAGTGTCCGGACAGTTGATACTAGAGGGCTTTGGTTTAAGCTAGATCCTAGTATATGTTTTGGGATTGGTTTTATCTCATTGTATTCGTGCTCCTCGGAATACGGATACGGGTGTGTATGCACAGTTGACTGAGGCAGAGGCAGAGGACTTTCATTAGGGTTGATGACCGTTGTCTTTTTCTTAACCCTAATGTATATGTGAAATATGATTATTAATATTAATTAATTATAATTGTGTTATGGTTAGGGTTGTTGACCATTTGACTATGGTTGACTTGTTGACCTATGTTGACATATTGACCATCATCATTTCACATGAAAGATGCTCTTTGATTCTTGCAAAATTCATTAATGTGAAATGATAATGGTCATTTCAAGTTAACCATCACTATTATCTTTGATTAATTATTTAATTATCATAATTCACATATATGTGAGAATGGTTGATATTATCCTCATTCTCTCATGCTCATTCTCTCTCATCCTCTACCTCTCTCTCAAAGCTCTCCCCTCTCATGAGTTGAGAACCATTTTGCTTTTGAGATAAAACACAAAAATTACTCTCTACTCATCCTAAGGTTCTAGGTTTAGCACACCAAGCACTTTAGTTACCTCTAGGTTGAGGTAGGAGCCAAAGGTAGAGGCCCTCGGGTGGATCTTTCTTCGGCAAGAGAAGGCGACGAGGATGACCTGTTCATCCCACTCCAAGGAGCAAGAAGAGAAGGAGTTCAAGACTTAGGTATAACCCTTTAACCGAGTAGCAAAATCTCTTAGCATAGTTGTTAGTTTTTGTAACACCTTAGGATGTGATTAGTGGCTAATTATATTTAAATAAAGGGTTTTTAATAAAAAAAAGTTCACCAAATTGAGTTTCAAATATTTTTCAAAATTTAATAAATATTTTTCTAGAATTTTCCTAGGCTTGCACACACATGTGCATGTAAACTAGGGTTTAAAATGAAGTTATACCATGATTAGCAACCATGGTGGGTTAAATAATGGGGATTAAGTCTTTTGGGTTTTAACTAAATCTATTTTGTTTATTGATGGTGGTTTTAATTTGAATTTTTCTTTTGGAGTGTTGACTTGGTGAGAATGAGAGAAAGAGAGAGAATGCATCATGACAAAGCCATGCTTGCATTTAATGATGAGAGAGAAAGGAGGGGTTGACATTGGTAGTTATCATTTCCTCTCATTCTTGTGCTCATTTCTCTCAACCTCACTCTCACACTCACACACCCACCATCTCAGCAGCAGCAGAAGCAAGCACAGCAGCAGCAAAAGCAAGCACAACAGCAGCAACAGTGAGCAGCAACAGCAGCAGTGAGCAGCAGCAACAACACAACTTCAACTGCAGCTCCTTCCCTCTACTCATTCTTCTTCCTCCAGCTCCCTAGGGTCGAGTGTGGGGTATACTTCTTGAACTTACCCCCTAGTTTGCTTAATTAGTGTAGCTTAGCTTCGATTAGTGATTAATGGTGTGTTTTAGTGCGATATGTGGTAATTAGGGGGAACCTTGATCAAGTGAAGTATGAATTGGTTTTAGTAAGTTGATGGAGTGTTGTTAGGGCTATGTTAACCTAGCTTAGCCCCCAATTGCACTAAAATACCACCAGATTCATATTTGATGCAAATCCATCATTTTTGAGCAAAATCTAGCTTTCTGCAAACTGCTATCGACCCAGTGAGTTCAGATTAAAATTAAGATGACTGCAGTATAGTTGTGAGGTGCTGATCCCAAGCGTAGAACACGACCCCCAAATTCCGTACTGTGGCCGCCGAAATATTAGTTCTGGCCGTAATTTGCGGCCAGATGGGGAGGGAATGGGGTTGGATTTGGCTTTATAGGTGTCTGCTGCTACCCTTAGACTCATGGCATGTGTAATTTTATTTAATTGTTACTGTAGAAAAATCTGGAGCTAAATACCTGTTTCTCGTATTTTTAATCCTTTACGACACGCGTGATACGTGTGTGGGTTTGGGGTTTCTGCGTATCGCGACGCGTCGGGGTAGTTTCAGGCGCGTAATCACACGTTTTAGCATATCGCGTACACGCGCGCTTGGTTTGCAACGCGGGTTTCTAGTTTGACCTTAATATCATGTTTTTGTGGATTTGAGATTATATGTGATATATTGTGTGATTCTAGGTTCGCAGGCGAGTGAGACGGACGCTGCGAAGAAGGGGAAGCAAGTCGTCGGCTACACTTAGCGCGAGACTTCGGTGAGTAGATTTAACATCTACGGGGATATCGCCCGCATGGCGTTATGCGTCAGGGCTGATAGGACCTTATAGCTATATGTTGCATTTACCCCATTGACTGTCATGGATACTGTTGTTGCATACTGTATTTCCTGCTATATGTATGTAAACTTAGAATTGATAGAACACCGCACTATTACTAACGGTTCATGTTGCACGAGCACTAATCCGCATGTTACACACACACCGTTAGTAATTGCCATGACACACTGACTGTAGAATTGTCATGATTATATTGCTGTAGTTCATTTCACATATGATTCGATATGATTTTCATAGAAATTGGGAGCCGCATGATGTCTTTAAAAACTGAAACTATTTAAAAGCGGTTTCCCCTTGTACCTATAATATGGCTTGATGTACATAGCACATAGCATTTGATTTATTTATTGGTGTTGAATTTTCATGTGATTTATGGTTTTGAGGGCCGTGGGATTATTTAAGAAAAGATGCACTATTTGAAAAACCCGGTTCCTCGTGATATGATATTTTGGTGCGTGCACCACGCGTTTTCTCGGTGCTGAGACGTGTGCTTGAAACCCGATTCGAGGTGTTGGATGATCCGTTTGCGGGTTCGTGGTGGACCCGGTATGGTTCCCCTCGGCAAGATGATCGATGGACTTTGCCGATTGAGCCTGGAGGTGGGCGAGTACCTACCGGTGATTGGTTGGGCCTGGCGATTATCCGTAGGATACCGACCAGAGTCGAGAGATGGATGCGGGATGATCCGTACTGCCGGGGCCGAGGGCCGATCCGCAGACGGAGCCCGTGGGCTGATCCGGACTTACGGAGCCCGATATATGAGGATTTGCGTGTCGATGCTGGACACGAGTATTTTATGATATTTGGGTGCCGATGTTGGGCACTCGTGATTCTCAGAGATGTTGGAGATAGTGCCCTCATAGTCAATTATTGGATCGCAGGTACGTGATTGCAATGATTGCGGAGGACCTATACCGGTAGAACAGTCTTACTCGAGATGATAGTATGCTATCTGGTTTGCCTTTATCAGTCGTTTACATGTTCAGGTGACTGATTGCATGTTACACTTTGATAGAGCCCTTAGGATCTTGGTTTACTACCAACAGTATGATGGCGATCATATACGTGAGAGTTGGGTGGTTTATACGCATATCCTTAATTGTGGTCCCTAGTCGTGGGAGTTTCGAGACAGGGCATCGATACTCCGGAGTGGACTAGTGTATACAGTCGAGACCCCGACGAGGGGCGGTGGCCGGTCTCACAAGCCACTGGTGTCAGTTGGATCACCTAAGATGTATACAGGTGCTCATTGGGTTATGAGTATACCGGACAGGACTCGCCGGGAATCTGCTAGTTAGTATTATATCTATCGTCAGATAGCAGTTCCCTGGTGACATGTGTACAGGTTAGTTCATCGACCTGAGGTCGTCATTTGTCTCGTGTGAGTTCCCACTGTGCTTTGATTTCTACCCAACCATGGCTCAAAGGAGTCGTGCAAACAGGTAGCATTTGGGTACAGTCCCGAGCCATATGGAGGCACGTGAGCGGATCGGCAGGGGATTCGTCTCTCCCGGTATTGGGGGCGAGATCGTGCTGTGTCTAGGAGAGCCATTACACGAAGCCCACGGCCGTGGCAGGAGATTTACTGGTAGGTACTCCAGTAGTATCTCAGGGTGTTATTGGGCTTCACTCCGACACGACTTATACTGCTATTGGGGGTCTGACGTTACTAGCCCCCTAGGCAGATATGCGATACTCATTGACGAACGGACCGGACTGTATATACATTGTCACTGTTAGGCTCAGTAGGGTTTTCCGGATGAGTGCGCTCATCGGCATCCCTTGAGGTCAGTCCATGGGCAGCCGTTACGCATTGCTAGTGCCGCTGACGGTTTGTGGTTAAACCCACTGCCAGGGTACTGACGAGTCATTAGAGTCCCCCACAGACAGTTTCCCAAGTTCGGGCGAAATGTTGTAGAGGCCGTATGGTTTTATGGCAGGGTTCGGAAAATGCACGTGCGTTTACGCACGTGTCAGTTTTCGGGCAGATGATACTAGTCGGCTTTGGTTTAAGCCGGATCCGAGTATTATATTGAGTAGGTTTAATATCTTTGTCTCAGTTGCATTTGTATTCGGTCGTAATACAAATGCGGGTATATTTATACAGTTTCGGGGTTTTCCTGAAAGTCGTTTCAGGATCACTTTTGGAAGTTGCCAGTTTCCAGTTTTCTATCAGCCGTCTTTTAACATTCGGTTAAAGACGGATTTATCATTTCTTGGATGAGGGTGTGTCATGCTTCTAGAAGGTTCTAGAAGTTGATGACTAGGTTAATTGGTGTTGAGTTTTCATTGGTTGCTTTTAAAGGTATCATTAATGCTTGATGACTTGCTTATTAGATTCAATGTTTCTAAAGTGACTCATGCTTTAACATTAAATCATTTTGTTTAGCTAAGGATATTTCTTCTTGATCTTTTGAGTGAGAAGCTTTCTTGTGGTCACCCCTCTCTCCTACACTCACCTTCCTCCTTCTTTATAAGTGGCCACCCCTCTCTCTCCTCATACTCTCTCTCACTTAATAGTTTTTCATGGTTGTAAAAAGGATATGATAGATTTTCGGGGTGTATGGAATTCACAGCTCATTTCATTCCATCACCCGATTCCCTCGGCAACTTCATTTACCGATCGTCCACGGACTTGGACGAAGTGAGACAAAATCATCTACTCATTCTCTACATCATTCTTGGTCGTCTCTTTTAGCAAACTTGACGATCAAGTTGCCTCGAGTCAGAGGCGGGAGCCTGTTTAAAGAATCGGTGATGTGGTGTCACCTCGACGAGGATATCGGAGATCGACGCGATCGGAGCAGCCGCAACGGAGCGTGGGATGATGGTTAAAGAACGAAGGACTCGGATCGTTCGGTATACCTTTTCTACACTCTTTACAGTTTGTTAGTTTAGCAATAATGGCAGATCCGGGTTAAAGTATATGATAGCGCCAGTTTAAAAGTTTTTATTCCGCATTTGGCGTCTGTAGACGGCCGGGGCGCTACCGTAGACTTACAGTGGTATCAGAGCCTAACCATTTTGCTATACTAACTTGTGCTAACGCGTTCAAAACATCGATCGAACCGAAAATCAAAAACGGCAAAATCCTTGCTTGACAGTTTCTGTTGTTTTTAAACGGTCTCAAAATTTATTTCTGGATGTCTTAAAAATCTGTGCAGGCATTTTTAAGAGCCACGACAAAATTTGGGGTCGTGATTCCTCCAAGCTGCCATGGAAACGCGGCCAAACCCATGGTTTGGCCGCGCATCCGCGGCCACGTGGGGAGCACGTGCTCTCAAATTTTGTCAGTGGGTTCTGTGTTGGATTTTGGGGTTTTTGGTAAATATCGTTTTGGCCCCGGTTTTGTTACTGTTCACCAGTAAGCAGAAGGGCCCACTTTTTGATATTTGGTCTTTGGTCGATCGAAATTTAAACACGTTAGTTAACAGTGCTTACATTATATCTCCGACCGGGAATGTCATTTGATCGGTAAACCGCGTTTGATTGCTATAGTTCTTTTAGACGGGTTTGCGAACATGACATTCGCGTTGATGTTCTGTGTTTTGCTGTATTGTTGTGGATTTGTCGTGGTGGATAGCAGTGTGCAATGGTAGTACAGTTTGAGTTTATTTGTACATTTGATATTGCGGGACGAGCGTCCAACTTGTGGACTGCCGTCACTGCCTGTTGTATAATATTCTTTTGGGGCACGACCAGGTTGCGGTCGATGTACCTATTGTACTATTTTTCATTACTGTACTAGGTTTTGCCCCGAGACGGAGTGCACGGATAGCCGGGTTCTGGAGGGCAACGGGTCCGCATCTCATGGCTTTGGGAGGAAGAGGGGCCCCACTCTAAAATTGGCAGACTATTCGCCGCACTCGTAGGGGGTACAGGCTGACCCAAGGAGGGGTGCTCAATTTACCGGATTCCGTGAAAGTGCCGGGTGTTCCATTCACTATGCTGTGGGGGACTGCCTCGCTCCAGGTTTTGGCTGGTAACTTGCCGCACCCGTAGGGGTCTAGGTTTCATTGCACAGGCTATCCACACGACAGGGGAACGTCGGGTTTCAGCAGCGACTCTGTGAAACTCGGGGATCCCAAATTATCTGTATTGTTCTGTGATGCTTATTACTTTTCTGTAATGTTGCATATTATCACGCCTGGAGCGATTATGTATATTGGTTTATATACTATTAGATGTTGTATATGTTTTACACCCGCGCTTGTCCAGTCCCCGCTCTGTCGTTAGTTAAGTAACCTAACGGGTGATGACGGGACCCAGCGACGAATGCGGATGGCATATACGTACATTTTATTTTCGTTCTTTTCTGGTGTGATTAATGATGGGACTGCATTGATTCTGATCAATGCAAAGTAAAACAAACCAATTTACAGTTGTTGGAAAAAATTTAAAAAAGTGTTATTGCAAATACGTTTTCTTTTGTTATGCATAGCGGTATTCAGTGGAATATCCTGCACCTCATTCGACGGGGAAAGGGTTGATATCCCTTTACCGGGACCGACCCCTTGGACAGAAGTTTGCGTCAGGGTAATAACTTTACTATAGTCGATTACAAGTTGCTTTGCATAGCGGTATTCAGTGGAATATCCTGCGCCTCATTCCACGAGGAAAGAGCCGAGATCCCTTTACCGGGAGTGACCTCTTTAGCAAAAGGTTTTCGCCACTATATTTTAAAAAGCTATCAGGTTCCTTCAGCGATATCAAGTTCACTACGCTAAAGGTTTTTCGCCAAAAACCAGTCGTAGCCCTCCGTCACTTCTTTTGGGTATTTAGTAGTATTCAAGCTATGCATTTTAGCCAAAGTTAAGGCATAGTGTTTGGTAGCTGCTGGGTATTCAATTGTTGCATAGATAGATGAGTTAGTTTGGGATAGTCGTTCTGCCGATTGGCCAAAGTCAGGGGCATGTGCGGGTGGGTTCAAATTGACAAGATAGTGACGGGTAGAACTTGGCATGTGACTTATGACATTTTGACCAAAGCCAAGGTTATAAGAGCATGGGGCAAAAATTATATCGGGAGTTTCTAAAGAAACTGAAACTTGCCAAATATGCGCATACCTTCTTGAGTATGAGTAACGTGGATGCATTCCATCACGTTATCATGCGATGAGAGTTGAATCCTGATTCCCACTGATGAGTTGGTTTACTCTTCGGGTGATCCCGATTGATTCTTCTTTAGGTTTGGAGGAGAATTTGACAGGACAGTGGGAGGTTTCCGGATTAGATAAAATGATGACCATTCTGATCTAGGTTAGAGTGCACGCAGAGTGTTTCTTTTCTCTCTCTTTGGCTGCGACCTTTGACCGACCCTAGACTTGACTCGGTGACCAAATTGACCGAACCTTCTTAAAATACTGGATTTTGGATTGTCTAAGTTGCATAAGTCATTGCCACTCCTTCTTCTACCCTTTGCATTTCTCAGAACACCCGTATTACTACAGATATCCACTTCCATTGGATAGATCCATCGTATGGTTATATACGAACTCGAAGGGACTTCTTCGGGGATGGATCCAGGTTCAGGAGAAATAGAATTGGTTTATTCAGTTGTCTTTTATTATCACCTTCTCTCAGGTTGCGAGAGCTCCTTGGTTTAGGAGAGTACACCTATTACGCTTATTGGATAGTCTTATTCCAAACCATAGGCTGGTGCCGAAAGGTAGGGAATGAAGAAAACCAATTAGCCTAAGTAGGGTGTGCAGAAGGTAATATGTAAAGACAAAATAAAGGGATTAGAAAGACGGCAAAGTAAATTGCGACTGATATCATTCACGACCAAAACCGCGTACTTCATCGCCGCTCCTATTTCACCTTTAAAAGAATAAGGTATTATTCAGTTGTCTTTTATCATCACCTTCTCTCAGTTGCGAGTACTCCTTGGTTTAGGAGGGTACACCTATTATGCTTACTGTATAGTCTTCTTCCAAACCATAGGCTGGTGCCGAACGGTAGGGAAGGAAGAAAACCATTTAGCCTAACGATGGTGTACAGAAGGTAACGACTAAAGACAAATAAAGGGATTTGGAGAGATGGCAATAAAATATACGGTTGAAGTCATGAATTGGATTATGGAAGAGGCATTGCTATGAATACCAGGATACCCCTACGAAACATTTTCATGTTTCAGTGGATTGTTAAAGGAAAAACTGTTTTCCTGATTAGACACTTACTCCAAGGGTATGTATTTACCAGGTTTCATTCTCATATCTGTATGGTTTTACAAATGATGAGTGGGAGTAAGATATTGGGAATTAGGTGATCATCCTCATTATATCCGAATTCGTTGTAATTGGTGATATTTGAGGAAATCGCCAGGGTACAGTTTTCCACCTACAACGCACAGGTTTTAAGTTGTTCAACTCAGCGGACTTATACAGAGTATTGTATGTTGTCCAGTGTCCATCAGGACAAAGGGGTAGGTCCTCGTACTATGTTCTGTTTACTTATAACTTCTCTAGTATTTAGACAAGTGTTTCGTAGAAATACAAGGTCTAAGTTTTGAGAAGTTGTGGGTATAAGAATAAAGTGGAGAACCAGGTGTCACAAGTATCGGGATTCTTCAAAGAGATCGAAGATGTACATTCTTGTGATTGGTATTCATATGATAGTGATGGTTTTGAGAAACGTGTTTCTCTTTCAGTTTACTCATAATTGGATGGATTCCTAAGTTGAGTAATGCTGATTAGCCTCTTTCCATTAAGTTGATATGCACTGGAGACAGATGCATGGATTGAATATGGTTCCAATTAAATAAGTGCCAAAGTTTCTATATTGGATATAGAATAGTTCGTACCTTAAAAGATATTAAGGTACGGGGAGTTGTCCAGCTTATGATTAAAACCAGACACTGGATAACTCAGGGCACGTTTCTGTAGTGGCTGTTTGTGGGTTGACCCTGGCTATGACGAGGGTTGATATTCTACCATTTGGAAGATCAATAGTGATATTGTTCTTGACTCGCCACAGTTTTAGTAAAATGGATCTTTTTCAGAAAACAGTAGTGGGAGTATGGTAGAACTGGAAGTGATTCCAGAACCGCGAACGATTACGGAAAATTTAATAGGACCTATATATTCAATCAGGTTTGACATTCCAATAGCCACTCCGCAGGTATGGTAGGTAACCTCAGACACCCGAGAGGTACTCCGGTAGCCTCAAGGACGGTGACAGGGAGGTTCTTATCTACCCAGACTTGACACTACTGTTGTTCCAGGATATGAGACCCGGTAGGAGGGTTGTCGTAGTCAGTGGGAGCAACGGAAGCATGGTGGGCAAGTAGCTTATGTCTATTTATAGACTAGAGCAGTTATAGCGGAGATAGATCATCTAATTTTGATGTGACAGTCATGGGTTTGACTTCAATCAGAATAGAGGATGGATCAGTTAAGAAGGTAGTAGGGTGTGATGTCATGGTATCTGGATGACATACATAGAGTAGGAAGTAAAATTCCTATACTACGATCGGTTGTACTGTGGTCGTCACACAGTTGTTTCTCCAGACAGGATATTGATATAATATTTGATATTCTGGTTTCTAGATCTATGGTTTTAGATCAGGATTTGGGTAGTTTCCCAATGTGGGTACTTTGACAGATATTCTAATGGTTTTTGGAATAGTTGACTCCTAGCATGGTGGTGTACCTGCAGGTGATGGAGTCACCCTCTCTAAAGGTGTCTTACAAACTAAAGAGGAGAGAGATGTGCATGATTGGCAGATCACTTGCTTAGGCAATTGAGTCAATCATGAGATGTCAAGTACCACACCAAATGTTGGTTTTGCACTAGATGCAATAAGTTTGTATTAATCCAATCCTGGAGAAACATAAGGAAGCGGTTTTAGAACATAAGTACATGTTCTACGGATTTGATGACGGCAGCCTCTTTTGGGAGACGGTTATCATTCCAGGCTTCAAAGGTGACATGGTTGACAGAGTGATTGTCAGAGTTATAGTTTTTCCCTCTGACGAAGAGGGACAGTATTGTGGACAGGTGGTCCAAGAGGATACTGTGGGTGGCATGGTGCCGGATACTGATTAGGTTCAGTGATCCATACAGTCTAAGAAGTTTGGATATGGAGTTCATTTATGAACTAAGGTCCCATCAGATATCCAGACATATTCTAAGACAGGTATTACTCAATTCGGGAGATGGCTTTCTCCGCGAACTTGAGATTAAGAGAGATTCAGAAAGAAACTTTTAGGCGGATCCACTCACCGAGGCTATTTCTCGAACACAATAGTTTTACAAACGGGCTTTGTGAAACTGATTAGTAGAGGAGTTGGGTGTTGGTTTCACACGGGCTGTGAGTACGCAACATCGCAATAATTAGCCTTGAGTGCAAGTGCGAAATTGTTGGAGATAGTGCCCTCATAGTCAATTATTGGATCGCAGGTACGTGATTGCAATGATTGCGGAGGACCTATACCGGTAGAACAGTCTTACTCGAGATGATAGTATGCTATCTGGTTTGCCTTTATCAGTCGTGTACATGTTCAGGTGACTGATTGCATGTTACACTTTGATAGAGCCCTTAGGATCTTGCTTTACTACCAACAGTATGATGGCGATCATATACGTGAGAGTTGGGTGTTTTTTACGCATATCCTTAATTGTGGTCCCTAGTCGTGGGAGTTTCGAGACAGGGCATCGATACTCCGGAGTAGACTAGTGTATACAGTCGAGACTCCGACGAGGGACGGTGGCCGGTCTCACAAGCCACTGGTGTCAATTGGATCACCTAAGATGTATACAGGTGCTCATTGGGTTATGAGTACACCGGACAGGACTCGCCGGGAATCTGCTAGTTAGTATTATATCTATCGTCAGATAGCAGTTCCCTGGTGACATGTGTACAGGTTAGTTCATCGACCTGAGGTCGTCATTTGTCTCGTGTGAGTTCCCACTGTGCTTTGATTTCTACCCTACCACGGCTCAAAGGAGTCGTGCAAACAGGTAGCTTTTGGGTACAGTCCCGAACCATATGGAGGCACGTGAGCGGATCGGCAGGGGATTCGTCTCTCCCGGTATTGGGGGCGAGATCGTGCTGTGTCTAGGAGAGCCATTACACGAAGCCCACGGCCGTGGCAGGAGATTTACTGGTAGGTACTCCAGTAGTATCTCAGGGTGTTATTGGGCTTCACTCCGACACGACTTATACTGCTATTGGGGGTCTGACGTTACTAGCCCCCTAGGCAGATATGCGATACTCATTGACGAACGGACCGGACTGTATATACATTGTCACTGTTAGGCTCAGTAGGGTTTTCCGGATGAGTGCGCTCATCGGCATCCCTTGAGGTCAGTCCATGGGCAGCCGTTACGCATTGCTAGTGCCGCTGACGGTTTGTGGTTAAACCCACTGCCAGGGTACTGACGAGTCATTAGAGTCCCCCACAGACAGTTTCCCAAGTTCGGGCGAAACGTTGTAGAGGCCGTATGGTTTTATGGCAGGGTTCGGAAAATGCACGTGCGTTTACGCACGTGTCTGTTTTCGGGCAGATGATACTAGTCGGCTTTGGTTTAAGCCGGATCCGAGTATTATATTGAGTAGGTTTAATATCTTTGTCTCAGTTGCATTTGTATTCGGTCGTAATACAAATGCGGGTATATTTATACAGTTTCGGGGTTTTCCTGAAAGTCGTTTCAGGATCACTTTTGGAAGTTGCCAGTTTCCAGTTTTCTATCAGCCGTCTTTTAATATTCGGTTAAAGACGGATTTATCTTTTCTTGGATGAGGGTGTGTCATGCTTCTAGAAGGTTCTAGAAGGTGATGACTAGGTTAATTGGTGTTGAGTTTTCATTGGTTGCTTTTAAAGGTGTCATTAATGCTTGATGACTTGCTTATTAGATTCAATGTTTCTAAAGTGACTCATGCTTTAACATTAAAGCATTTTGTTTAGCTAAGGATATTTCTTCTTGATCTTTTGAGTGAGAAGCTTTCTTGTGGTCACCCCTCTCTCCTACACTCACCTTCCTCCTTCTTTATAAGTGGCCACCCCTCTCTCTCCTCATACTCTCTCTCACTTAATAGTTTTTCATGGTTGTAAAAAGGATATGATAGATTTTCGGGGTGTATGGAATTCACAGCTCATTTCATTCCATCACCCGATTACCTCGGCAACTTCATTTACCGATCGTCCACGGACTTGGACGAAGTGAGACAAAGTCATCTACTCATTCTCTACATCATTCTTGGTCGTCTCTTTTAGCAAACTTGACGATCGAGTTGCCTCGAGTCAGAGGCGGGAGCCCGTTTAAAGAATCGGTGATGTGGTGTCACCTCGACGAGGATATCGGAGATCGACGCGATCGGAGCAGCCGCAACGGAGCGTGGGATGATGGTTAAAGAACGAAGGAATCGGATCGTTCGGTATACCTTTTCTACACTCTTTACAGTTTGTTAGTTTAGCAATAATGGCAGATCCGGGTTAAAGTATACGATAGCGCCAGTTTAAAAGTTTTTATTCCGCATTTGGCGTCTGTAGACGGCCGGGGCGCTACCGTAGACTTACAAGAGATTTACAGGATTTGAGGGCCGAGGAGAGTGTCGGCGCCTGAGTTTATTTGAGATTTGGGGTGCAGTTTTAGGCACCGATTATCTTTCCACGTTGATATTCCGTGTAGATGTTATTTATCCCATGATCAGCATTGATTATCATGTATCTCATCCTGTAGTTATTTTACCTGACAGAACATTTGCATGATTATTGCACCTACTGCTTGTCGCATATAGATCTTACTTGCTGGCATATGATAGAGTAGCGCAGTACGTGCATGCTCGCGATTACCTTTATATGTTATCTCTATTCACGAGTTGGCAACTCACCCCCGTTGTGCCACAGTATTTGCAGGTTTCCCCTCAGAGTAGTCGCGGCAGGCTGCCTTTTGCATCTTTTGGATACAGATACCACTACATTTGGTGCGAGAGTTATTTTGCTTTTAGGTGGGTTGTGGTATCTGATTACTTTTATTGTACCCCTTTTGTATCTAGTATTCTCCATCTACCATATATGTACTGGACTTAGATACAGTGTGAGGACGATGATGTATATTTTATATTCTGGTGTCGAGCTCGTGGGAGCCGACTGTTTTTATATGCAGTTTATTATTCTGTGATGTTTACTTTTTGCTCATTCTTCGCTACGGCGTCGTCTATTACTCTTGTGATGATGGTTTCCGCCGTTGGGCGTGATTGCTCCCGTTTGGGAATGTTTTGTTTCATTATATCTCATTTTCACTCATATCCTGTTTTATACCCGATTTCGGGGTTACTTTTAGAAAGGAAATGCTGCCAAAATTATTTAAATGATGACGAAACTTTAAAAGAACTTATTGAACTATTTAAGGTTTTCTAAATGTTTTAACTAAATGTTTTCAACACTCGCTACTTTTATATGGTTTTGATTTCTGGGTTCGGCTTACTTAGTCGCGTTTCGCCTGTAGACGTTGCGTGGTTAAGTGCCGGTCACGAGTCGAAATATTCGTGTCGTGACAAAGTTGGTATCAGAGCGTAGGTTTTACCTTTCGGAGTGTAGGATGACCTTGGTATGATGGAGTAGGTAGCTGAAGCAGAGTGGCGTAGAGTGTGTTTGTTCCGCGGCATACTCACGACACGGTACTCCGCCAAGGCAACCTTAGGACTTGTTGATTTAAATTCCTTCTTGAGTATATATATTCTTGTGATTCGATTTCCGTATTCTTATCGAATCCTAATTTCCTTTCATCCATTATGCCGCCAAAGACTACGAGGGCGCAGAGAGCGGCCGCGAGGGCCGAGATTCGAGTTGATTCGTCTGAGACGAGGACTGATCCGGGCAGTACACCGGTTGTACCCGAGCAGGTTGTTCCTCCCATGACAGATCAGATCGCCACGCTAGGGGATGGTATGCAGGAGATGCGCCAGACGGTGGGATCCAGCATGCAGGAGATGCGCCAGATGATAGGATCGCTAGTTGAGACGCTTCGAGCGCAGCGACGAGAGATAGCTCTACCCTTTACAGAGACCGCGATGGTACCTACCGTACAGCCAGTTGCCCGTGCAGCCACGGAGGTGATTACAGTATCACTATCAGAGTTCATGAGGCTGAAGCCTGCGGTCTTCACAGGCACTGATACAGCCGAGGACGGTATATGTGTAGACCCGAGGAAGATCGAGGCCGTTCAGCGTTGGCCCAGACCCATATCAGTTACGGAGATTCGCAGCTTTTTGGGGTTAGCCGGTTACTACAGGCGATTCGTGCAGGACTTCTCCAGTATTGCTACACCTTTGACCGGGTTGACCCGGAAGGGAGTTCCTTTCAATTGGACGGAGGAGTGCGAGCACAGTTTTCAGCAGCTACGGACGTGGCTGACTACGGCACCGGCGTTATCATTGCCTTCAGGATCAGGCGGATTTGTGGTCTATTGTGATGCTTCTCGAGTGGGGCTAGGATGCGTATTGATGCAGCATGACAAGGTGATCGCGTATGCTTCGCGACAATTGAAGAAACATGAACAGAACTACCCCACTCACGATTTGGAGATGGCTGCAGTGGTCTTTGCACTTAAGATCTGGCGACATTACCTATACGGCGAATCGTGCCAGATATTCACTGATCACAAGAGTTTAAAGTATATATTTTGTTAGTGTATATGCCCTAGGGGCCATTCTTGTATCATAATGGTTTGTATATTACTTAATGGAAGCTTGGGATATTCACATGTATATAACAGTCTTGCTAAACATGGTAGTATGCTACTTGGTTTTTCTATCTTAATATGTGAGTATACGTATTGATAGAGCTCTTAGGATCTTGCTTGACTACCAGCGTTGTGATGGCAGTCACACTAGTGGGGGCTGGGTAGTCTACAAGCACATCCTTATTCAGGTCCCTGGTCGTTGGATTATCGAGACAGAGCATCGATACTCCGGAGTAGACTAGTGTGTACGCTTCTCATCCCAGTTGGGGAGATGGTCTGTCCCACAGCCATCAGTACGTCGTACTGGAGATAGTATGCAGGTGCTCGTTAGTTTACGGGTACACCGGACAGGACTCACAGGAAACTGTTGGTTGGTTTTATTCCAGTCGTCAGTGAACAGTTCCCAGGTGACATGAGTACAGCATAGTCCGCAGACTTGACACTGCTACTTCGCCTCGAGTGTGTCCCACTGTTCTTAGATTGCTATCCTACCACGGCTCAAAGGAGAGGTGCAAACAGGTAGCAGTTGGGTGCAGTCCCGAGCACTTGGAGGCAGTGGCGGTTAGACAGGATTCATCTCTCCCGGTATTGGGGGTTGATATCGCGCTGTGTCGGAGAGCCATTACGCAAAGTCCCTGGCCAGGGCAAGCGAGATTTGCTGGTAGGTTCCAGTAGTTTCTTAGGGTGTAATGGGCTTCACTCCGACACGACTTATACCGCTATTAGGGGACTGACGCTTGCCGCCCCCTAGGCCCGATATGCGATAGTCTTAGACGAACAGACCGGACTATACGGAGATTGTCACATCAGACTCAGTAGGAGTTCAGATGGTTTCCTCATCATCCTTCTTATCGACATCTACCTGGGGACCGTTACGTACAGCTAGTGCCGCTTGCGGTCTGTGGTTAAACCCACTACCAGCGTAGTAGTCGAGTCTCTAGAGTCCCACACAGAGAGTTTCCCTACTCCAGGCAAAACGATATAGAGGTCGTATGGTTTTACGACAAGGGTTCGGACGCATACGTGCGTTTACGCACGTACGACTTTCGGACAGTTTTTACTAGTCGGCTTTGGTTTAAGCCAGTTACTAGTATCCGGTTATTTGATTTATACAGTCTAAAGTTTTTCCGTGTTTTCACGGATTGGAGGGGCGTTCTCGTAATTGCGCGAGAAGCTTCTAGAAGATGGTGACTAAGGGGGTTAAGGTGGCATATACATTAAATGAGATTAGTGAGTCATATGGATGATTCATCCATGTCATTAATGCATCATAAATGCTTAATGACTCATGGAGATGAATCACCATTAGATATTTATCAAGCATGGTTGTAAATCATTTTCTTTTCTTTTCTTGAAAAACAATAATGCTTGATATATATTATGATAACTCATTTTCTCATTTCATTATTATTCTCACCTTCTCTCTCCTCAAGCTTCCTCTCTTTAAACCCTAATCCTCCCCTCTCATGTGTTGAGTACAAGGATTAGTTAGACTACTTAATCCATAACCCTCACTCTATATCATCTAGGTACTTTGCTTAGCACTTAAAGAAACCTAGTTGCCTCAAGTTTAGAGGCAAAGCTTGGAGTAAAGCTCTCGTGGTGGATCGTCTACTACTTGGAGAAGGCCGAGGAGGAGGTGGAGTTCGTAAAGACGAAGGACACGGTTCTTTAGGTATAATCACTTCACATAGTAGTTTAGAACTTCTATGATAGTTGTTAGTTATCGTTTAGCTTCGATTCATGCGGTTAGTCGATGTTTAAGCAAAGAACAAGATCATTTTTCATATTTCCGCCTCCCCGCAAGTCGTGGGGTGTTGTACATCGACTTACAGTGGTATCAAAGCCTCGCTAAACAATAATTAACTCATTAGCAAAGTCGTAAGAATTTCGAACGCAAAAAGGAACCGGAAACATCGTCGATTATCACGCTTGCTGTCGAATTTTAAACTGGCTCTAAAAATTTTTCACGGTGGTTCAGAATAACAAGCAGGAAAAACTAGGGCTACTGAAGAAATTTGGACCCCTAACTCTGACATCTCACCGCGGAACCGCGGCGGATCCATGCGATCCGCGGCGGATCCGCGGCCGAGTTGGGGCCGAGTCGGCCCAAATTTATTCGGTAACTCCTAGGTGTTAACAGTGATGTTTCTGGGATGTTTATTTTTCTTCTCAAGTCTCAGGTGCACAGAGAAGTATTGGAGTCGAATCTAAAAGCGTTTGTTCGATCAAAATTTTACGATGTTTGCTAATTTGATTATATCTGTGTTTGTATAATGTGTTCGTAAACCTCCCCTAACTGCTAGTATGTCGGTTGGCAGGGGGTTGCACATTTCAGTAATGGTTTTTACTGTTTGTGGATGTGAACTGTATTGGACTGTTGTGATGATTATCCGGGGTTTGTGATGGGTTTTTATTTTAATTCATTCGATGTAACTGTAATATGTTGTAATATTATTTGCGGGGCACATCCAGGTTGCGGTTGTAGCCACCGTTGTATTATTTCATTTTTACTGTTTTTGCTCCTAGGATAGACCCAAGGTGGGGTACACAAACTACCGGGTACTTTGAAGTGTTTAGTGGCCTACTCACTTTGTTGAGGGAGACCGTTTCACTTCGGGTATTTGACGGGTAGTTTGCCGTACCCGTAGGGGTCTAGGGTGGGGTAATGGCTATTCATCACAATTGTGTAATCCGTCTTTTGTTGCAGGCTCTAAACAAACACGGATTGCTTGCAAATCCAATAAAGTTCATATGAGATCTGGAATGCCTATTATTGCGTCTGACGAATGTACAATATCTATATATGATAGCTATTTAGACGTCACTTATGTTTTACACCCGCGCTAGCCCAGCCCCCGCTCTGCCGTTAGTTAAGTAACCTAACGGGTGATGACGGGACCCCGTGGCGAATGCGGATGGCATAAGAGGACGTTGTATTTTCGTTGTTTTCTGCAATGATAGGTTAATGATGGGACGCATTATTTATAATGCAAAGAAAATAAACCAAAAGTTTAATCGTTGGAACAATTTAAAAGAAACCACTCGGTTAATTTTAAAAACGGATATTTTTAAATACGGAGCTTTAACCACTCCTTTTAAAAGCTATCAGGTTCCTTCGGTTATATCAAGTTCACTACGTTCACGATTTCGCCAAAACCATTTGTAGCCCTCCGTCATTTCATTTGGGTATTCAGTAGTATTCAAGCTATGCATTTTGGCCAAAGTCAAGGCATAGTGTTTGGTAGCTGTTGGGTTTTCATTTGTTGCATAAGATAGATGAGTTGGTTTGGGACAATCGTATTATCATTTGACCAAAGTCAGGGGTATATACGGATGGGTTCAAATTGACAAGATAATGACGGGTAGAACTTGACATGTGACTTATGACATTTTGACCAAAGCCAAGGTCATAAGAGCATGGGGTAAAAACTTATATCGGGAATTTCTGAAGAAACTGAAATTTGCAAAGAGATGCATACCATTTGGAGTTTGATGAATATTGGTAGCATTCCTTCAACATTATCATACGATGATATTTGGATCCCGATCCTACTGTGAGTATATGCTACTCATCAGGATATTCGTCACTTAACGATCAATGCTATAAACCAAGTAGGTGTCAAGAAAGGTGTCAGCGGGGTTACGCCCCCAGATAAAAGAGGTTATTTAATTAAGGAACTTCGCGAAAGCGTTGGAAAACCTCCCTCGAAGTACCGACACCAGCCTGGCTGAACGGTTAAGCAAGTATTGTACAGTGAGAATAGTCCTGGCTAATTCTTCTTTTATGGTTTGAGGAAGGATTCGAGAAATAGTGGGAGCCATCCAGTTTAGATAAATTAAAAACCACTCTAAACTTTCAAGAGCATCATGATAAAGAGTTTTCTTCTCTCTCTCCTAATTGCAGCGACCCTGAAAATGACTGGACTTAGGTTACTTTTAGAGAAAAATATACTGACAGGGCCAAACTATAAAGATTGGCTGCGGAATGTCAAAATGGTTTTGACCTATGACAAATTGGGGTACGTCCTCACCACTACGGCACCTGCTGTCCCTGGTCCCAAATCCAGTAATGCGGATAAGGAAATCCGCAAAACCTGGGATTTCGATTGCGCGAAAGCCAAGTGCATCGTGCTTGCCTCGATGAACAATGAACATCAGAGGAGGCACGAGGATATGGAACTAGATGCCATATTTCTCCATACAAAGGAACTTTATGGAGAGCAATCTCGTATAGCAAGATACGAGACCTCTAAGAACTTGTTTCGAGCGAGGTTGGCTGTCGGGTCATCGGTAGGAGAACATGTCCTAAAGATGATCAGCTATATAGAAGAGCTCGCAGACCTTGGGACGACTTTGGATAATGAGCTCTATACAGACCTTATTCTCCAGTCCCTTCCTTCCACCTACGCCCAGTTTATCTTGAACTTCAACATTCAAAGAAAAGAAGTTGAACTTTCGGAACTCCTGAACATGTTAAGGAGTGCAGAGGGCACCTTGCAAAAGTCAAGGGAAACACCCGCTATGTTTGTTGGCGGTGCTTCTTCTTCCGGGTCCAAAGCTAGGGCCAAAGGAAGGAAAATGAAGGCCGCCCCCAGACCTAGAGGAGGTGTAAGTAAGGTGGGAGGGAAGGGAAAGAAAAAGTTTGCGGTACCAGTAGTAGGCCAGGATGAGTGCTTCCATTGTCACTGGAAAGGGCACTGGAAAAAGGATTGCAAGGCGTGGAACGCCAAGAACCAGGAACCGAAGCAAGCTGTGGCTTCGACTTCAGGTGTGTTTGTAATTGAGAATTATCTGTCAATCAACTCTACTTCCTGGGTATTGGATACCGGATCAGGATCTCATATTTGCAATTCATTGCAGGCACTGAGAAACCGTAGAGTGCTGAAGGGAGGTGATATGACCCTGATGGTTGCTAACGGAGCTAGCGTGGGAGCTGTGTCCGTAGGGGATTATCACCTGGGATTGGCGAGTGGACACATTTTGGTTTTACATAACTGTTTTTGTGTACCCAGCTTAACGTGTAATATCATATCTGTTTCCTTGTTATCAAATAAAGGTTATGATTTTACGTTTGGAAGTGGTGTTGTTAACATCCACCTTAATCATAGTTTGATTGGGTCCGGTACACTGGAAAACGGTATATATGTGTTAAACCAACTCCAAATTTTCAATGTCCAGAACACACTAAAAAGAAAGTCTCCAGATTTAAATAAAGCTTTCTTATGGCATTGTAGACTGGGTCACATCAATGAGAGAAGGTTGACTAAGTTGCGTAAAGAAGGATATTTGGACTCGTTCGAATATCAAACTTATGACACTTGTCAATCTTGTCTCATAGGAAAGATGACAAAGACTTCTTTTACTGGACATGGATTAAGAGCGAGCGAGCTCTTAGGACTCATACACAGCGATGTATGTGGTCTAATGTCTACACATGCAAGAGGTGCTTTTTCCTATTTGATTACTTTCACGGATGATTACTCAAGGTACGGATTCATTTATCTGATGAAACATAAATCCGAGGCTTTTGAGAAATTCCAAGAGTATAAGAATGAAGTAGAAAACCAAACCGGCAAAAGTATCAAGACACTAAGATCTGATCGAGGTGGTGAATACTTGAGTGCCGAGTTCCTAGGTTACCTAAAAGAGAAAGGAATTCTCTCTCAGCTTACTCCTCCATACACTCCACAGCATAACGGTGTATCGGAGAGACGAAATCGAACCCTATTAGATATGGTACGATCCATGATGAGTAATGCTGAGTTACCGCGATCTTTTTGGGGTTATGCACAAGATTCAGCGGCATATCTTCTGAACAGGGCTCCTACCAAGACTGTGCCTACCACCCCATATCAGATGTGGAGTAGGAAGAAACCCCATCTTCAGCATATGAAGATTTGGGGATGTCCAGCTTTTGTTAAAAAGCAGCATGTGGACAAGCTCGAGGCACGATCAGTAAAATGTAAGTTTGTGGGATATCCAAAGAACTCCAAGGGATATTATTTCTATTACACAGAGGAACAAAAGGTTTTTGTTTCTCGTAATGCCAATTTTCTGGAACAACAGTTTTTAGAAAAGGAAATAAGTGGGAGCGAAATAGAACTGGAAGAAATTCCAGAACCACAAACTAATACTGAAAGTTTGGTAGAACAAGTAGCTCAAGAAGAACAGGACATTCCCGCACCCCTCCGCAGGAGTAGTAGGCCATCTCATCCTCCTGAGAGATACTACGGTTTTCTCATAGATGGGGATAGAGAGGATTGCATCATAGATGATGATGAACCTACTGGCTTCCAGCAGGCCATCCAGAGCGGCGACTCGGTACGACGACTGGATGCAATGCAGACCGAAATGGAGTCCATGTACACCAACAAAGTATGGACTTTGGACTTTGCTCCAGATGGGGTAAAACCCATAGGATGCAAATGGATCTTCAAGAAAAAGATTGGTGTAGATGGACAGGTGGAAACCTATAAGGCTAGACTTGTTGCAAAGGGTTTTCGTCAAAGACCCGGTTTGGACTATGACGAAACTTTTTCTCCAGTGGCTATGCTCAAATCCATTCGGGTCCTTCTTGCTATTGCTGCCTTTCATGATTATGAAATCTGGCAGATGGACGTAAAGACGTCTTTTCTAAATGGAAATTTAGAAGAGTGCGTCTATATGGATCAGCCAGAGGGTTTCAATCAGAGTGGGAGCAGCGGGAAAGTATGCAAGTTGCTTAAGTCCATTTATGGACTGAAGCAGGCATCGCGGAGTTGGAACATCTGTTTTGATGAAACAGTCAAAGAATATGACTTCATCAAAAATCCAGATGAACCGTGCATATATAGTAAAATTGTAGCCAGAAGTGTCCTATTCCTCGTCTTGTACGTGGATGACATTCTATTGATAGGAAATGACATTCCTATGCTACTATCTGTCAAAGGATTCTTGTCACATAGGTTCTCCATGAAAGACCTGGGAGATGCCTCTTACATTCTGGGGATCCGGATCTATCGTGATAGATCCAAGAGGATGTTGGGACTTTCACAGTCCAGGTATATCGACACTGTACTGAAAAGATTCAGTATGGAAGATTCTAAGCGCGGTAATCTACCGGCTTGTCACGGAATCACCCTATCCAAAGAGATGTCTCCCAAGACTGATTTAGAAAGGGAACGCATGTCTATTATACCCTACGCTTCTGCGGTAGGTTCTATAATGTATGCGATGTTGTGCACCAGACCAGATGTAGCTTACGCACTGAGCGTGGTAAGCCGGTATCAGTCAGACCCAGGAGAGAAGCACTGGATAGCAGTAAAGAACATTCTCAAGTACCTGAGGAGGACTAAGGAGATGTTCTTGGTTTACGGCGGAAAAGACCTCAGGTTGGAGGCCTTTGCTGATTCCGGCTTCCAGAGTGATAAGGACGATTCCAAGTCCATGTCGGGTTATGTCTTTACCCTCAATGGAGGGGCGGTGTGCTGGAAGAGTTCCAAGAAAGACACCATTGCTGACTCGACGATGGAAGCGGAGTATATTGCTGCTTGCGATGCCGCAAAAGAAGCAGTCTGGATGAAGAAGTTCCTAACAGAACTTCAGGTGGTTCCTACCATTGTTGATCCAATACCTCTGTATTGCGACAACAACGGAGCTATAGCTTTAGCGAAGGAACCAAGGTCCCATCAGAAGTCCAGACACATCTTAAGGCGGTATCACCTGATCAGGGAGATCATTGATCGTCAGGAGATCGAGGTTCGGAGAGTTGCTAGTGAAGAGAACATTGCTGATCCATTCACAAAGGCCCTACCTCAGATTCAGTTCGAGAGGCTACTCGAGATCATCGGTCTTCGATATGCCAGTACATGGCCCTAGTGCAAGTGGGAGATTGTTAGTGTATATGCCCTAGGGGCCATTATTGTATCATACTAGTTTGTATA
Organism: Agapanthus africanus; assembly: GCA_030015575.1. Classification (NCBI taxonomy): domain Eukaryota; kingdom Viridiplantae; phylum Streptophyta; class Magnoliopsida; order Asparagales; family Amaryllidaceae; genus Agapanthus; species Agapanthus africanus. The sequence goes on from JASDDO010000012.1 coordinate 276,016,703, forward strand.
TTACTTAATGGAAGCTTGGGATATTCACATGTATATAACAGTCTTGCTAAACATGGTAGTATGCTACTTGGTTTTTCTATCTTAATATCTGAGTATACGTATTGATAGAGCTCTTAGGATCTTGCTTGACTACCAGCGTTGTGATGGCAGTCACATTAGTGGGGGCTGGGTAGTCTACAAGCACATCCTTATTCAGGTCCCTAGTCGTTGGATTATCGAGACAGGGCATCGATACTCCGGAGTAGACTAGTGTGTACGCTTCTCATCCCAGTTGGGGAGATGGTCTATCCCACATCCATCAGTACGTCATACTGGAGATAGTATGCTGGTGCTCGTTAGGTTACGGGTACACCGGACAGGACTCACAGGGAACTGTTGGTTGGTTTTATACCAGTCGTCAGTGAACAGTTCCCAGGTGACATGAGTACAGCATAGTCCGCAGACTTGACACTGCTACTTTGCCTCGAGTGTGTCCCACTGTTCTTAGATTGCTACCCTACCACGGCTCAAAGGAGTCGTGCAAACAGGTAGCAGTTGGGTGAAGTCCCGAGCACTTGGAGGCAGTGGCGGTTAGACAGGATTCGTCTCTCCCGATATTGGGGGTTGATATCGCGCTATGTCAGAGTGCCATTACGCAAAGTCCCTTGCTAGGGCAAGCGAGATTTGCTGGTAGGTTCCAGTAGTTTCTCAGGGTGTAATGGGCTTCACTCCGACACGACTTATACTGCTATTAAGGGACTGACGCTTGCCGGCCCCCTAGGCCCAATATGCGATAGTCTTAGACGAACAGACCGGACTGTACGGAGATTGTCACATCAGACTCAGTAGGAGTTCGGATGGGTTTCCTCATCGGCCTTCTTATCGACATCTACCTGGGGACCGTTACGTACAGGTAGTGCCGCTTGCGGTCTGTGGTTAAACCCACTGCCAGCGTAGTAGTCGTGTCTCTAGAGTCCCACACAGAGAGTTTCCCTACTCCAGGCAAAATGATATAGAGGTCGTATGGTTTTACGACAAGGGTTCGGACGCATACGTGCGTTTACGCACGTACGACTTTCGGACAGTTTTTACTAGTCGGCTTTGGTTTAAGCCAGTTACTAGTATCCGGTTATTGCATTTATACAGTCTAAAGTTTTTCCGTGTTTTCACGGATAGGAGGGGCGTTCTCGTAATTGCGTGAGAAGCTTCTAGAAGATGGTGACTAAGGGGGTTAAAGTGGCATATACATTAAATGAGATTAGTGAGTCAAATGGATGATTCATCCATGTCATAAATGCATCATAAATGCTTAATGACTCATGGAGATGAATCACCATTAGATATTTATCAAGCATGGTTGTAAATCATTTTCTTTTCTTTTCTTGAAAAACAATAATGCTTGATATATATTATGATAACTCATTTTCTCATTTCATTATTATTCTCACCTTCTCTCTCCTCAAGCTTCCTCTCTTCAAACCCTAATCCTCCCCTCTCATGTGTTGAGTACAAGGATTAGTTAGGCTACTTAATCCATAACCCTCACTCTATATCATTTAGGTACTTTGATTAGCACTTAAAGAAACCTAGTTGTCTCAAGTTTAGAGGCAAAGCTTGGAGTAAAGCTCTCGTGGTGGATCGTCTACTACTTGGAGAAGGCCGAGGAGGAGGTGGAGTTCGTAAAGACGAAGGACGCGGTTCTTTAGGTATAATTACTTCACATAGTAGTTTAGAACTTCTATGATAGTTGTTAGTTATCGTTTAGCTTCGATTCATGCGGTTAGTCGATGTTTAAGCAAAGAACAAGATCATTTTTCATATTTCCGCTTCCCCGCAAGCCTTGTATCACCCGGGCAAGGCGAATGTAGTGGCGGATACTTTGAGCAGGAGGCCCGAGGGTAGTCTATCTTGTTTGAGCGCAGTACAGGGACAGTCGTCGGCAGATTGACAGATATTATGCGACAGCAGAGTGCAGTTCAAGTTCACGCCGATCGAAGGACAGATTGCGCATGTTCGTGCACGCCCACATTTGCTTGACCGTATACATGAGGCACAGCACAGTCATGACCGATGTTCAGAGATCAGGACGCAGATTGGACAGGACAGATTTTCCGAGTTCGTGATCGATGATCAGGGGATACTGAGATTTTGTACTAGACTGTGCATACAAGATGCTGAGGGGTTGCGGCGTGATATTCTTGAGGAGGCACATCGATCTGTGTACAGCGTCCATCCCGGTTCCACCAAGATGTATCATGATATGAGAGATGTTTACTGGTGGGACGGAATGAAGAGGGACATCGCAAATTTCGTGTCGAGATGCCTGACTTGTCAGCAAGTCAAGGCCGAGCACCAGAGGCCCGCGCGAGAGCTACAGCCGTTACCCATTCCGGAGTGGAAATGGGAGAAAATTTCGATGGATTTCGTTGTGGGTCTACCCAGGACTAGGCGAGGGTATGACTCCATTTAGGTGATCGTGGATCGTTTGAAGAAAGCAGCTCACTTCCTGCCAGTGAAGACGACTTTCGGATTTGCTCAGTACGCCCAGATTTACATCGACGAGATAGTACGACTGCATGGAGTCCCGACGTGTATCGTGTCCGACAGAGGCACCCAGTTTACCAGCCGACTATGGCATAGGCTTCAGGAGGCTTTGGGCACATGCTTGAGTTTCAGCACAGCATTTCATCCGCAGACCGACGGCCAGTCAGAGCGGACGATTCAGACTCTCGAGGACATGCTCCGAGTGTGCGTTTTAGACTTTGGTGGTAGCTGGGATCATCATTTACCCTTGGTGGAGTTTTCCTACAACAATAGTTTCCAGGATACTATTCAGATGGCACCTTTCGAGGCTCTGTATGGGAGGAGATGTAGATCGCCCGTCTGCTGGACAGAGCTCAGTGAGAGCAGTATTTTGGGGCCCAGATCGTACAGGAGACGACCGAGAAGATACAGCTGATTCGAGACAGGATGAGGACAGCTCAGAGCAGGCAGAGAACTTATGCTGATAGGCGCCGCTGCAGATTAGAGTTCGCTGTTGGAGATCACGTTTTTCTGAGGTTCTCTCCGATGAAGAGAGTGATGAGGTTTGGACGGAAGGGGAAGCTTAGCCCCAGATTCATAGGTCCCTTCGAGATCCTCGAGCGTGTGGGCGCAGTTGCTTATCGTTTGGCTCTTCCACCCGACTTCCCAGATGTTCACCCCGTGTTCTACGTGTTGATGCTTCGTAGATACCTACATGACCCTTCGCACATGATTCAGCATCAGACCGTTCATCTAGAGCGCGACCTTTCGTTCACCGAGCAACCAGTCGTGATATTGGACCGGCAGGTGAAGAAACTTAGATCGAAGGTCTTGCCATCCGTGAAGGTGCTTTGGCGTAGCCCGAGTGGCGAAGTGATCACTTGGGAAGCCGAGGGCGAGATGCGGAACAAGTTCCCTCATCTCTTTGAAGGTATGCGTAGCTTTATATTTTCAAGTTCGGGGATGAATTTCTTTTAAGGGGGGGAGATTGTAACACCTTAGGATGTGATTAGTGGCTAATTATATTTAAATAAAGAGTTTTTAATAAAAATTTTACCATATTGAGTTTCAAATATTTTTCCAAATTTAATAAATATTTTTCTAGAATTTTCCTAGGCTTGCACACACATGTGCATGTAAACTAGGGTTTAAAATGAAGTTATACCATGATTAGCAACCATGGTGGGTTTAATAATGGGGATTAAGTCTTTTGGGTTTTAATTAAGTCTATTTAGTTAATTGATGGTGGTTTTAATTTGAATTTTTCTTTTGGAGTGTTGACTTGGTGAGAATGAGAGAGAGAGAGAGAGAATGCATCATGGCAAAGCCATGCTTGCATTTAATGATGAGAGAGAAAGGAGGGGTTGACATTGGGAGTTATCATTTCCTCTCATTCTTGTGCTCATTTCTCTCAACCTCACTCTCACACTCACACACCCACCATCTCAGCAGCAGCAGAAGCAAGCACAGCAGCAGCAAAAGCAAGCACAACAGCAGCAACAGTGAGCAGCAACAGCAGCAGTGAGCAGCAGCAACAACACAACTTCAACTGCAGCTCCTTCCCTCTACTCATTCTTCTTCCTCCAGCTCCCTAGGGTCGAGTGTGGGGTATACTTCTTGAACTTACCCCCTAGTTTGCTTAATTAGTGTCGCTTAGCTTCGATTAGTGATTAATGGTGTGTTTTAGTGCGATATGTGGTAATTAGGGGGAACCTTGATCAAGTGAAGTATGAATTGGTTTTAGTAAGTTGATGGAGTGTTGTTAGGGCCATGTTAACCTAGCTTAGCCCCCAATTGCACTAAAATACCACCAGATTCATATTTGATGCAAATCCATCATTTTTGAGCAAAATCTAGCTTTCTGCAAACTGCTATCGACCCAGTGAGTTCAGATTAAAATTAAGATGACTGCAGTATAGTTGTGAGGTGCTGATCCTAAGCGCAGAACACGACCCCCAAATTCCGTACTGTGGCCGCCGAAATATTAGTTCTGGCCCTAATTTGCGGCCAGATGGGGAGGGAATGGGGTTGGATTTGGCTTTATAGGTGTCTGCTGCTACCCTTAGAGTCATGGCATGTGTAATTTTATTTAATTGTTACTGTAGAAAAATCTGGAGCTAAATACCTGTTTCTCGTATTTTTAAACCTTTACGACACGCGTGATACGTGTGTGGGTTTGGGGTTTCTGCGTATCGCGACGCGTCGGGGTAGTTTCAGGCGCGTAATCACACGTTTTAGCATATCGCGTACACGCGCGCTTGGTTTGCAACGCGGGTTTCTAGTTTGACCTTAATATCATGTTTTTGTGGATTTGAGATTATATGTGATATATTGTGTGATTCTAGGTTCGCAGGAGAGTGAGACGGACGCTGCGAAGAAGGGGAAGCAAGTCGTCGGCTAAACTTAGCGCGAGACTTCGGTGAGTAGATTTAACATCTACGGGGATATCGCCCGCATGGCGTTATGCGTCAGGGCTGATAGGACCTTATAGCTATATGTTGCATTTACCCCATTGACTGTCATGGATACTGTTGTTGCATACTGCATTTCCTGCTATATGTATGTAAACTTAGAATTGATAGAACACCGCACTATTACTAACGGTTCATGTTGCACGAGCACTAATCCGCATGTTACACACACACCGTTAGTAATTGCCATGACACACTGACTGTAGAATTGCCATGATTATATTGCTGTAGTTCATTTCACATATGATTCGATATGATTTTCATAGAAATTAGGAGCCGCGTGATGTCTTTAAAAACTGAAACTATTTAAAAGCGGTTTCCCCTTGTACCTATAATATGGCTTGATGTCCATAGCACATAGCATTTGATTTATTTATTGGTGTTGAATTTTCATGTGATTTATGGTTTTGAGGGCCGTGGGATTATTTAAGAAAAGATGCACTATTTGAAAAACCCGGTTCCTCGTGATATGATATTTTGGTGCGTGCACCACGCGTTTTCTCGGTGCTGAGACGTGTGCTTGAAACCCGATTCGAGGTGTTGGATGATCCGTTTGTGGGTTCGTGGTGGACCCGGTATGGTTCCCCTCGGCAAGATGATCGATGGACTTTGCCGATTGAGCCTGGAGGTGGGCGAGTACCTACCGGTGATTGGTTGGACCTGGCGATTATCCGTAGGATACCGACCAGAATCGAGAGATGGATGCGGGCTGATCCGTACTGCCGGGGCCGAGGGCCGATACCGCAGACGGAGCCCGTGGGCTGATCCGGACTTACGGAGCCCGATATATGAGGATTTGCGTGTCGATGCTGGACACGAGTATTTTATGATATTTGGGTGCCGATGTTGGGCACTCGTGATTCTCAGAGATGTTGGAGATAGTGCCCTCATAGTCAATTATTGGATCGCAGGTACGTGATTGCAATGATTGCGGAGGACCTATACCGGTAGAACAGTCTTACTCGAGATGATAGTATGCTATCTGGTTTGCCTTTATCAGTCGTGTACATGTTCAGGTGACTGATTGCATGTTACACTTTGATAAAGCCCTTAGGATCTTGCTTTACTACCAACAGTATGATGGCGATCATATACGTGAGAGTTGGGTGGTTTATACGCATATCCTTAATTGTGGTCCCTAGTCGTGTGAGTTTCGAGACAGGGCATCGATACTCCGGAGTAGACTAGTGTATACAGTCGAGACCCCGACGAGGGGCGGTGGCCGGTCTCACAAGCCACTGGTGTCAGTTGGATCACCTAAGATGTATACAGGTGCTCATTGGGTTATGAGTACACCGGACAGGACTCGCCGGGAATCTGGTAGTTAGTATTATATCTATCGTCAGATAGCAGTTCCCTGGTGACATGTGTACAGGTTAGTTCATCGACCTGAGGTCGTCATTTGTCTCGTGTGAGTTCCCACTGTGCTTTGATTTCTACCCTACCACGGCTCAAAGGAGTCGTGCAAACAGGTAGCTTTTGGGTACAGTCCCGAGCCATATGGAGGCACGTGAGCGGATCGGCAGGGGATTCGTCTCTCCCGGTATTGGGGGCGAGATCGTGCTGTGTCTAGGAGAGCCATTACACGAAGCCCACGGCCGTGGCAGGAGATTTACTGGTAGGTACTCCAGTAGTATCTCAGGGTGCTATTGGGCTTCACTCCGACACGACTTATACTGCTATTGGGGGTCTGACGTTACTAGCCCCCTAGGCAGATATGCGATACTCATTGACGAACGGACCGGACTGTATATACATTGTCACTGTTAGGCTCAGTAGGGTTTTCCGGATGAGTGCGCTCATCGGCATCCCTTGAGGTCAATCCATGGGCAGCCGTTACGCATTGCTAGTGCCGCTGACGGTTTGTGGTTAAACCCACTGCCAGGGTACTGACGAGTCATTAGAGTCCCCCACAGACAGTTTCCCAAGTTCGGGCGAAACGTTGTAGAGGCCGTATGGTTTTATGGCAGGGTTCGGAAAATGCACGTGCGTTTACGCACGTGTCAGTTTTCGGGCAGATGATACTAGTCGGCTTTGGTTTAAGCCGGATCCGAGTATTATATTGAGTAGGTTTAATATCTTTGTCTCAGTTGCATTTGTATTCGGTCGTAATACAAATGCGGGTATATTTATAAAGTTTCGGGGTTTTCCTGAAAGTCGTTTTAGGATCACTTTTGGAAGTTGCCAGTTTCCAGTTTTCTAGCAGCCGTCTTTTAACATTCGGTTAAAGACGGATTTATCTTTTCTTGGATGAGGGTGTGTCATGCTTCTAGAAGGTTCTAGAAGGTGATGACTAGGTTAATTGGTGTTGAGTTTTCATTGGTTTCTTTTAAAGGTGTCATTAATGCTTGATGACTTGCTTATTAGATTCAATGTTTCTAAAGTGACTCATGCTTTAACATTAAAGCATTTTGTTTAGCTAAGGATATTTCTTCTTGATCTTTTGAGTGAGAAGCTTTCTTGTGGTCACCCCTCTCTCCTACACTCACCTTCCTCCTTCTTTATAAGTGGCCACCCCTCTCTCTCCTCATACTCTCTCTCACTTAATAGTTTTTCATGGTTGTAAAAAGGATATGATAGATTTTCGGGGTGTATGGAATTCACAGCTCATTTCATTCCATCACCCGATTCCCTCGGCAACTTCATTTACCGATCGTCCACGGACTTGGACGAAGTGAGACAAAGTCATCTACTCATTCTCTACATCATTCTTGGTCGTCTCTTTTAGCAAACTTGACGATCGAGTTGCCTCGAGTCAGAGGCGGGAGCCCGTTTAAAGAATCGGTGATGTGGTGTCACCTCGACGAGGATATCGGAGATCGACGCGATCGGAGCAGCCGCAACGGAGCGTGGGATGATGGTTAAAGAACGAAGGACTCGGATCGTTCGGTATACCTTTTCTACACTCTTTACAGTTTGTTAGTTTAGCAATAATGGCAGATCCGGGTTAAAGTATACGATAGCGCCAGTTTAAAAGTTTTTATTCCGCATTTGGCGTCTGTAGACGGCCGGGGCGCTACCGTAGACTTACAGTGGTATCAGAGCCTAACCATTTTGCTATACTAACTGGTGCTAACGCGTTCAAAACATCGATCGAACCGAAAATCAAAAACGGCAAAATCCTTGCTTGACAGTTTCTGTTGTTTTTAAACGGTCTCAAAATTTATTTCTGGATGTCTTAAAAATCTGTGCAGGCATTTTTAAGAGCCACGACAAAATTTGGGGTCGTGATTCCTCCAAGCTGCCGCGGAAACGCGGCCACGTGGGGAGCACGTGCTCTCAAATTTTGTCAGTGGGTTCTGTGTTGGATTTTGGGGTTTTTGGTAAATATCGTTTTGGCCCAGGTTTTGTTACTGTTCACCAGTATGCAGAAGGGCCCACTTTTTGATATTTGGTCTTTGGTCGATCGAAATTTAAACACGTTAGTTTACAGTGCTTACATTATATCTCCGACCGGGAATGTCATTTGATCGGTAAACCGCGTTTGATTGCTATAGTTCTTTTAGACGGGTTTGCGAACATGACATTCGCGTTGATGTTCTGTGTTGTGTTGTATTGTTGCGGATTTGTCGTGGTGGATAGCAGTGTGCAATGGTAGTACAGTTTGAGTTTATTTGTACATTTGATATTGCGGGGCGAGCGTCCAACTTGTGGACTGCCGTCACTGCCTGTTGTATAATATTCTTTTGGGGCACGACCAGGTTGCGGTCGATGTACCTATTGTACTATTTTTCATTACTGTACTAGGTTTTGCCCCGAGACGGAGTGCACGGATAGCCGGGTTCTGGAGGGCAACGGGTCCGCATCTCATGGCTTTGGGAGGCAGAGGGGCCCCACTCTAAAATTGGCAGACTATTCGCCGCACTCGTAGGGGGTACAGGCTGACCCAAGGAGGGGTGCTCAATTTACCGGATTCCGTGAAAGTGCCGGGTGTTCCATTCACTATGCTGTGGGGGACTGCCTCGCTCCAGGTTTTGGCGGGAAACTTGCCGCACCCGTAGGGGTCTAGGTTTCATTGCACAGGCTATCCACACGACAGGGGAACGTCGGGTTTCAGCAGCGGCTCTGTGAAACTCGGGGATCCCAAATTATCTGTATTGTTCTGTGATGCTTATTACTTTTCTGTAATGTTGCATATTATCACGCCTAGAGCGATTATGTATATTGGTTTATATACTATTAGATGTTGTATATGTTTTACACCCGCGCTAGTCCATTCCGCGCTCTGTCGTTAGTTAAGTAACCTAACGGGTGATGACGGGACCCAGTGACGAATGCAGATGGCATATACGTACATTTTATTTTCGTTCTTTTCTGGTGTGATTAATGATGGGACTGCGTTGATTCTGATCAATGCAAAGTAAAACAAACCAATTTACAGTTGTTGGAACAAATTTAAAAAAGTGTTATTGCAAAGACGTTTTCTTTTGTTATGCATAGCGGTATTCAGTGGAATATCCTGCACCTCATTCGACGGGGCAAGGGTTGATATCCCTTTACCTGGACCGAACCCTTGGACAGAAGTTTGCGTCAGGGTAATAACTTTACTATAGTCGATTACAAGTTGCTTTGCATAGCGGTATTCAGTGGAATATCCTGCGCCTCATTCCACGAGGAAAGAGCCGAGATCCCTTTACCGGGAGTGACCTCTTTAGCAAAAGGTTTTCGCCACTATATTTTAAAAAGCTATCAGGTTCCTTCAGCGATATCAAGTTCACTACGCTAAAGGTTTTTCGCCAAAAACCAGTCGTAGCCCTCCGTCACTTCATTTGGGTATTTAGTAGTATTCAAGCTATGCATTTTAGCCAAAGTTAAGGCATAGTGTTTGGTAGCTGCTGGGTATTCAATTGTTGTATAGATAGATGAGTTAGTTTGGGACAGTCGTTCTGCCGATTGGCCAAAGTCAGGGGCATATGCGGGTGGGTTCAAATTGACAAGATAGTGACGGGTAGAACTTGGCATGTGACTTATGACATTTTGACCAAAGCCAAGGTTATAAGAGCATGGGGCAAAAATTATATCGGGAGTTTCTAAAGAAACTGAAACTTGCCAAGTATGCGCATACCTTCTGGAGTATGAGTAACGTGGATGCATTCTATCACGTTATCATGCGATGAGAGTTGGATCCTGATTCCCACTGATGAGTTGGTTTACTCTTCCGGTGATCCCGATTGATTCTTCTTTAGGTTTGGAGGAGAATTTGACAGGACAGTGGGAGGTTTCCGGATTAGATAAAATGATGACCATTCTGATCTAGGTTAGAGTGCACGCAGAGTGTTTCTTTTCTCTCTCTTTGGCAGCGACCTTTGACCGACCCTAGACTATGACTCAGTGACCAAATTGACCGAACCTTCTTAAAATACTGGATTTTGGATTGTCTAAGTTGCATAAGTCATTGCCACTCCTTCTTCTACCCTTTGCATTTCTCAGAACACCCGTATTACTACGGATATCCACTTCCATTGGATAGATCCATCGTATGGTTATATACGAACTCGAAGGGACTTCTTCGGGGATGGATCCAGGTTCAGGAGAAATAGAATTGGTTTATTCAGTTGTCTTTTATTATCACCTTCTCTCAGGTTGCGGGAGCTCCTTGGTTTAGGAGAGTACACCTATTACGCTTATTGGATAGTTTTATTCCAAACCATAGGCTGGTGCCGAAAGGTAGGGAATGAAGAAAACCAATTAGCCTAAGTAGGGTGTGCAGAAGGTAATATGTAAAGACAAAATAAAGGGATTAGAAAGAGGGCAAAGTAAATTGCGACTGATATCATTCACGACCAAAACCGCGTACTTCATCACCGCTCCTATTTCACCTTTAAAAGAATAAGGTATTATTCAGTTGTCTTTTATCATCACCTTCTCTCAGTTGCGAGTACTCCTTGGTTTAGGTGGGTACACCTATTATGGTTACTGGATAGTCTTCTTCCAAACCATAGGCTGGTGCCGAACGGTAGGGAAGGAAGAAAACCATTTAGCCTAACAATGGTGTACAGAAGGTAACGACTAAAGACAAATAAAGGGATTTGGAGAGATGGCAATAAAATATACGGTTGAAGTCATGAATTGGATTATGGAAGAGGCATTGCTATGAATACCAGGATACCCCTACGAAACATTTTCATGTTTCAATGGATTGTTAAAGGAAAAACTGTTTTCCTGATTAGACACTTACTCCAAGGGTATGTATTTACCAGGTTTCATTCTCATATCTGTATGGTTTTACAGATGATGAGTGGGAGTAAGATATTGGGAATTAGGTGATCATCCTCATTATATCGGAATTCGTTGTAATTGGTGATATTTGAGGAAATCGCCAGGGTACAGTTTTCCACCTACAACGCACAGGTTTTGAGTTGTTCAACTCAGCGGACTTATACAGAGTATTGTATGTTGTCCAGTGTCCATCAGGACAAAGGGGTAGGTCCTCGTACTATGTTCTGTTTACTTATAACTTCTCTAGTATTTAGACAAGTGTTTCGTAGAAATACAAGGTCTAAGTTTTGAGAAGTTGTGGGTATAAGAATAAAGTGGAGAACCAGGTGTCACAAGTATCGGGATTCTTCAAAGAGATCGAAGATGTAGATTCTTGTGATTGGTATTCATATGATAGTGATGGTTTTGAGAAACGTGTTTCTCTTTCAGGTTACTCATAATTGGATGGATTCCTAAGTTGAGTAATGCTGATTAGCCTCTTTCCATTAAGTTGATATGCACTGGAGACAGATGCATGGATTGAATATGGTTCCAATTAAATAAGTGCCAAAGTTTCTATATTGGATATAGAATAGTTCGTACCTTAAAAGATATTAAGGTACGGGGAGTTGTCCAGCTTATGATTAAAACCAGACACTGGATAACTCAGGGCACGTTTCTGTAGTGGCTGTTTGTGGGTTGACCCTGGCTATGACGAGGGTTGATATTCTACCATTTGGAAGATCAATAGTGATATTGTTCTTGACTCGCCACAGTTTTAGTAAAATGGATCTTTTTCAGAAAACAGTAGTGGGAGTATGGTAGAACTGGAAGTGATTCCAGAACCGCGAACGATTACGGAAAATTTAATAGGACCTATATATTCAATCAGGTTTGACATTCCAATAGCCACTCCGCAGGTATGGTAGGTAACCTCAGACACCCGAGAGGTACTCCGGTAGCCTCAAGGACGGTGACAGGGAGGTTCTTATCTACCCAGACTTGACACTACTGTTGTTCCAAGATATGAGACCCGGTAGGAGGGTTGTCGTAGTCATTGGGAGCAACGGAAGCATGGTGGGCAAGTAGCTTATGTCTATTTATAGACTAGAGCAGTTATAGCGGAGATAGATCATCTAATTTTGATGTGACAGTCATGGGTTTGACTTCAATCAGAATAGAGGATGGATCAGTTAAGAAGGTAGTAGGGTGTGATGTCATGGTATCTGGATGACACACACAGAGTAGGAAGTAAAATTCCTATACTACGATCGGTTGTACTATGGTCGTCACACAGTTGTTTCTCCAGACAGGATATGGATATAATATTTGACATTCTGGTTTCGAGATCTATGGTTTTAGATCTGGATTTGGGTAGTTTCCCAATGTGGGTACTTTGACAGATATTCTAATGGTTTTTGGAATAGTTGACTCCTAGCATGGTAGTGTACCTACAGGTGATGGAGTCACCCTCTCTAAAGGTGTCTTACAGACTAAAGAGGAGAGGGATGTGCATGATTGGCAGATCACTTGCTTAGGCAATTGAGTCAATCATGAGATGTCAAGTACCACACCAAATGTTGGTTTTGCACTAGATGCAATAAGTTTGTATTAATCCAATCCTGGAGAAACATAAGGAAGCGGTTTTAGAACATAAGTACATGTTCTACGGATTTGATGACGGCAGCCTCTTTCGGGAGACGGTTATCATTCCAGGCTTCAAAGGTGACATGGTTGACAGAGTGATTGTCAGAGTTATAGTTTTTCCCTCTGACGAAGAGGGACAGTATTGTGGACAGGTGGTCCAAGAGGATACTGTGGGTGGCATGGTGCCGGATACTGATTAGGTTCAGTGATCCATACAGTCTAAGAAGTTTGGATATGGAGTTCATTTATGAACTAAGGTCCCATCAGATATCCAGACATATTCTAAGACAGGTATTACTCAATTCGGGAGATGGCTTTCTCCGCGAACTTGAGATTAAGAGAGATTCAGAAAGAAACTTCTAGGCGGATCCACTCACCGAGGCTATTTCTCGAACACAATAGTTTTACAAACGGGCTTTGTGAAACTGATTAGTAGAGGAGTTGGGTGTTGGTTTCACACGGGCTGTGAGTACGCAACATCGCAATAATTAGCCTTGAGTGCAAGTGGGAGATTGTTGGAGATAGTGCCCTCATAGTCAATTATTGGATCGCAGGTACGTGATTGCAATGATTGCGGAGGACCTATACCGGTAGAACAGTCTTACTCGAGATGATAGTATGCTATCTGGTTTGCCTTTATCAGTCGTGTACATGTTCAGGTGACTGATTGCATGTTACACTTTGATAGAGCCCTTAGGATCTTGCTTTACTACCAACAGTATGATGGCGATCATATATGTGAGAGTTGGGTGTTTTATACGCATATCCTTAATTGTGGTCCCTAGTCGTGGGAGTTTCGAGACAGGGCATCGATACTCCGGAGTAGACTAGTGTCTCAACTAGCGATCTCTCGTCGCTGCCAAAGACTACGAGGGCGCAGAGAGCGGCCGCGAGGGCCGAGATTCGAGTTGATTCGTCTGAGACGAGGACTGATCCGGGCAGTACACCGGTTGTACCCGAGCAGGTTGTTCCTCCCATGACAGATCAGATCGCCACGCTAGGGGATGGTATGCAGGAGATGCGCCAGACGGTGGGATCCAGCATGCAGGAGATGCGCCAGATGATAGGATCGCTAGTTGAGACGCTTCGAGCGCAGCGACGAGAGATAGCTCTACCCTTTACTCCAGAGTAGGAAGAAAACACCCTATACTACTTAGCAAGATGTAGAGGATGAAGAAATAGGAAGTGGGTTCACTTTAGAATTGGATTTCTCACTCTTTTTCTCAAGATGCCATTAATGGTGGCAAGCTTTCTTCTTGAAGAAGAAGAAGAAGAAGATGATAGAATATGATAAGTTATATCAAAAAGAAAAATAATTTCAATACTTATCATATCCTAACCTTGGTTATGTGTAGAGAATAGACCATGGTTAGTTTTAATGGTTTAGGGTTAAGCATGAGACAAAATGGTCACTTAGTCAAAGCTTCATAAAGCTTCAACTACAAACAAAGAAAGCCACCATTTTCTCTTTATCTTTTCCAAAATAAATAAACAAAATAAATAAATAAATGAATAAGAAAATGAAAACCCTAACCATTACACAACCATGGTTTAATCTTTACACAAACCCTAGTGAGCATGTATCATCAAACATGATACAAACAAGTGCACAAAAATATATCATATATACAATGTGCATATCAAGTGAGAAAATCCATTTAAAGTGAACCAATACTAGTTAATGCAAAGTAATATATCAAATATATAATTATGCATTAAATCATTAAATCAACACTTGATTCAATGATCCGGTCATGTCGCATATAACCGACTAGTATCCAATATATCGACTTATCGAATCAATCCTTGATTCGATAACTAGGTTATATCACATACAACCAATCGATACATTCATCGCGAGAATAGAATACGGTATCACAAACACGCATTATTCTCGGTCCCGCACATATCTCATATGCGCTCCTATTTCGTTTCGCTTGAGCCAGGAAACCTCTGTATAGGACTCTAAAGACTCGTCAATACGCCGGCAGCAGGTGATGATCATATCAAACACCCACAAGCCGCAAGCGGTCTGCTAAACGTAACGGCCACCCGGGTATTGAGCGATCAGAAGATCGACGAGCAAGCCCGCTCACACTCCTGTGAATCCAACCAGCAACACTTAACGTACAGTCCGGTCTCGTCGTCTGATATGTCGCATATCTCGCCTAGGGTTGGTAAACGTCAGACCCCAATAGCTCGATAAGTCGTGTCGATATGAGGTCTATAACAGTTCGAGAAACTACTGGTAACACATACCAGTAAATCTCAGCAATCCTGGCCAGGGATTTCCGGTTATAGCCAATCGAACACAGTGCAACATCAACTCCCTATACCGGGAGAGACGAATCCCCTCCTATCGCTCATTGCCTCCATGTGATTCGAGACTGTACCCAAAAGCCACCATTTTGCACTCCCTCTTGGACGTGGTAAGGTGGAAATCAAAGCACAGTGGGAATCGCACAAGACTCTATGACGATCTCGGGTCTACAGACTAACCTGTACCAGTGTCACCAGAGAACTGCCATCTGACGTGAGGTATAATACCATCTGGGAGTTCTCGGCGAGTCCGTCCAGTGTACCCAGTCTCTACTGAGCACCCGTATATCATCTCTGATGTCAAACACCAATGGATATGGGATCATCCATCGCCCATCTGTATGGGTCGAGAAGGTATACGCTAGTCTACACTGGTATATCAATGCCCCGTCTTGATACACCCACGACTAGGGACCTTGAAGGATGTACTTATAGACTACCATGTCCACACTGGTATGATCCGCATCATAGTCCAGGTAGTCAAGTACACATCCTAAGGGCTTTACCAACATGTAATAGAGAGGCAATCAGTATACACGGTAAGGTAAAGAGTAACCAGATAGCATACTATCATGTCGAGCAAGAAAGTCCTCCCTATATATGTCCCAGCATCCACTACAATATACATCCTATGTACAGTAATGGCCTCTAGGGCATACATATAACTAACATTAACTAAATGTTTTCAACACTCGCTACTTTTATATTGTTTTGATTTCTGGGTTCGGCTTACTTAGTCGCGTTACGCTTGTAGACGTTGCGTAGTTAAGTGCCGGTCACGAGTCGAAATATTCGGGTCGTGACAGTTTTTGTTTAGCAAAGATCCTCCTTTTAGTCCATGTTGCCTTAAGTTCTAAAAATCGATTTTTTATACCATTTCCGCCTCCCCGTAAGCACCGGGATGGGCAACGTGGACTTAAAGTGGTATCAGAGCCTAGCTAAACACAAACTAGAAAGTTAGCAAAGTATCTAGAATTTTGATTGGAGAAAAATCACAAAACACGTTTCAAAAACCCAACTTTCTGCCGATTTTTAAACCTGCTTTAAAAATAATAAATCATACACTAAAAATCGGCTCAGGGTTTTTAAAGAACACCCAAGAAAAACGATCCAGCGAGTCGACCAACTCACCGCGGAACCGCGGCAAGAGCATGCTCTTGCCTCGGATCCCGGTATTGGGTGCGAGATCGTGCTGTGTTTAGGAGAGCCATTACACGAAGCCCACGGCCGTGGCAGGAGATTTACTGGTAGGTACTCCAGTAGTATCTCATGGTGTTATTGGGCTTCACTCCGACACGACTTATACTGCTATTGGGGGTCTGACGTTACTAGCCCCCTAGGCAGATATGCGATACTCATTGACGAACGGACCGGACTGTATATACATTGTCACTGTTAGGCTCAGTAGGGTTTTCCGGATGAGTGCACTCATCGGCATCCCTTGAGGTCAGTCCATGGGCAGCCGTTACGCATTGCTAGTGCCGCTGACGGTTTGTGGTTAAACCCACTGCCAGGGTACTGACGAGTCATTAGAGTCCCCCACAGACAGTTTCCCAAGTTCGGGCGAAACGTTGTAGAGGCCGTATGGTTTTATGGCAGGGTTTGGAAAATGCACGTGCGTTTACGCACGTGTCAGTTTTCGGGCAGATGATACTAGTCGGCTTTGGTTTAAGCCGGATCCGAGTATTATATTGAGTAGGTTTAATATCTTTGTCTCAGTTGCATTTGTATTCGGTCGTAATACAAATGCGGGTATATTTATACAGTTTCGGGGTTTTCCTGAAAGTCGTTTCAGGATCACTTTTGGAAGTTTCCAGTTTCCAGTTTTCTATCAGCCATCTTTTAACATTCGGTTAAAGACGGATTTATCTTTTCTTGGATGAGGGTGTGTCATGCTTCTAGAAGGTTCTAGAAGGTGATGACTAGGTTAATTGGTGTTGAGTTTTCATTGGTTTCTTTTAAAGGTGTCATTAATGCTTGATGACTTGCTTATTAGATTCAATGTTTCTAAAGTGACTCATGCTTTAACATTAAAGCATTTTGTTTAGCTAAGGATATTTCTTCTTGATCTTTTGAGTGAGAAGCTTTCTTGTGGTCACCCCTCTCTCCTACACTCACCTTCCTCCTTCTTTATAAGTGGCCACCCCTCTCTCTCCTCATACTCTCTCTCACTTAATAGTTTTTCATGGTTGTAAAAAGGATATGATAGATTTTCGGGGTGTATGGAATTCACAGCTCATTTCATTCCATCTTCCGATTACCTCGGCAACTTCATTTACCGATCGTCCACGGACTTGGACGAAGTGAGACAAATTCATCTACTCATTCTCTACATCATTCTTGGTCGTCTCTTTTAGCAAACTTGACGATCGAGTTGCCTCGAGTCAGAGGCGGGAGCCCGTTTAAAGAATCGGTGATGTGGTGTCACCTCGACGAGGATATCGGAGATCGACGTGATCGGAGCAGCCGCAACGGAGCGTGGGATGATGGTTAAAGAACGAAGGACTCAGATCGTTCGGTATACCTTTTCTACACTCTTTACAGTTTGTTAGTTTAGCAATAATGGCAGATCCGGGTTAAAGTATACGATAGCGCCAGTTTAAAAGTTTTATTCCGCATTTGGCGTCTGTAGACGGCCGGGGCGCTACCGTAGACTTACAAGAGATTTACAGGATTTGAGGGCCGAGGAGAGTGTCGGCGCCTGAGTTTATTTGGGATTTGGGGTGCAGTTTTGGGCACCGATTATCTTTCCACGTTGATATTCCGTGTAGATGTTATTTATCCCATGATCAGCATTGATTATCATGTATCTCATCCTGTAGTTATTTTACCTGACAGAGCATTTGCATGATTATTGCACCTACTGCTTGTCGCATATAGATCTTACTTGCTGGCATATGATAGAGTAGCGCAGTACGTGCATGCTCGCGATTACCTTTATATGTTATCTCTATTCACGAGTTGGCAACTCACCCCCGTTGTGCCACAGTATTTGCAGGTTGCCCCTCAGAGTAGTCGCGGCAGGCTGCCTTTTGCATCTTTTGGATACAGATACCACTACAGTTGGTGCGAGAGCTGTTTTGCTTTTAGGTGGGTTGTGGTATCTGATTACTTTTATTGTACCCCTTTTGTATCTAGTATTCTCCATCTACCATATATGTACTGGACTTAGATACAGTGTGAGGACGATGATGTATATTTTGTATTCTGGTGTCGAGCCCGTGGGAGCCGACTGTTTTTATATGCAGTTTATTATTCTGTGATGTTTACTTTTTGCTCATTCTTCGCTACGGCGTCGTATATTACTCTTGTGATGATGGTTTCCGCCGTTGGGCGTGATTGCTCCCGTTTGGGAATGTTTTGTTTCATTATATCTCATTTTCACTCATATCCTGTTTTATACCCGATTTCAGGGTTACTTTTACAAAGGAAATGCTGCCAAAATTATTTAAATGATGACGAAACTTTAAAAGAACTTATTGAACTATTTAAGGTTTTCTAAATGTTTTAACTAAATGTTTTCAACACTCGCTACTTTTATATGGTTTTGATTTCTGGGTTCGGCTTACTTAGTCGCGTTTCGCCTGTAGACGTTGCGTGGTTAAGTGCCGGTCACGAGTCGAAATATTCGGGTCGTGACAAAGTTGGTATCAGAGCGTAGGTTTTACCTTTAGGAGTGTAGGATGACCTTGGTATGATGGAGTAGGTAGCTGAAGCAGAGTGGCGTAGAGTGTGTTTGTTCCGCGGCATACTCACGACACGGTACTCCGCCAAGGAAACCTTAGGACTTATTGATTTAAATTCGTTCTTGAGTATATATATTCTTGTGATTCGATTTCCGTATTCTTATCGAATCCTAATTTCCTTTCATCCATTATGCCGCCAAAGACTACGAGGGCGCAGAGAGCGGCCGCGAGGGCCGAGATTCGAGTTGATTCGTCTGAGACGAGGACTGATCCGGGCAGTACACCGGTTGTACCCGAGCAGGTTGTTCCTCCCATGACAGATCAGATCGCCACGCTAGGGGATGGTATGCAGGAGATGCGCCAGACGGTGGGATCCAGCATGCAGGAGATGCGCCAGATGATAGGATCGCTAGTTGAGACGCTTCGAGCGCAGCGACGAGAGATAGCTCTACCCTTTACTCCGGACGAGAGATAGCTCTACAGATTTAGGAGTATCGTTTGCTCGTTTTTGCACCGTAATTCTTAGAATTTCCTGCTGAATTTTTTAAGAATTTTTAATCTGGAAAAAACC
This sequence comes from Agapanthus africanus, assembly GCA_030015575.1. NCBI lineage: Eukaryota > Viridiplantae > Streptophyta > Magnoliopsida > Asparagales > Amaryllidaceae > Agapanthus > Agapanthus africanus. Next base: position 276,036,097 of record JASDDO010000012.1, read on the forward strand.
GAGTTTTTGAAAAAAGTCCAGAGAGCATTTTGGATTAAGGGTTTCGGTTCGATCGGACTTCAAACTCCGTCTGTGCATCACCTAAGGCTCTAGCTAGGCTCTGATACCACTGTAGGGTTCATAGGCACACTAAGGAGGTCTCACAAGGCATCAACCATGCCAATTTCAAATTTTACAAGTGCCGAGAAACCCTAATACGGATCGTTGACTAGAGATTAGGCGATACAAGAAGCTAGTTAACAACTTAACTAAAAGAAAGGGGCTACAACCTTTGTAGATCCGGTTCTCCACTTCCTTAGCTCCACGTAGACGTCCCTCCGCTGAACAAATCGGATCTTGGACTCTAGTGTCGGCTTCATCGGAGAAATGGGCGGGCTAGGTCATCGACTACGATGCCGAAGATGATCTACGTCGAGGCATCACAAGATCAAGCTCCCACTTCACCAAGTCATGAAACTTGTGAAGAAAACACCCTATACTACTTGGCAAGATGTAGAGGATGAAGAAATAGGAAGTGGGTTCACTTTAGAATTGGATTTCTCACTCTTTTTCTCAAGATGCCATTAATGTTGGCAAGCTTTCTTCTTGAAGAAAAAGAAGAAGAAGATGATAGAATATGATAAGTTATATCAAAAAGAAAAATAATTTCAATACTTATCATATCCTAACCTTGGTTATGTGTAGAGAATAGACCATGGTTAGTTTTAATGGTTTAGGGTTAAGCATGAGACAAAATGGTCACTTAGTCAAAGCTTCATAAAGCTTCAACTACAAACAAAGAAAGCCACCATTTTCTCTTTATCTTTTCCAAAATAAATAAAAAAAATAAATAAATAAACGAATAAGAAAATGAAAACCCTAACCATTACACAACCATGGTTTAATCTTTACACAAACCCTAGTGAGCATGTATCATCAAACATGATACAAACAAGTGCACAAAAATATATCATATATACAATGTGCATATCAAGTGAGAAAATCCATTTAAAGTGAACCAATACTAGTTAATGCAAAGTAATATATCAAATATATAATTATGCATTAAATCATTAAATCAACACTTGATTCAATGATCCGGTCATGTCGCATATAACCGACTAGTATCCAATATATCGACTTATCGAATCAATCCTTGATTCGATAACTAGGTTATATCACATACAACCAATCGATACATTCATCACGAGAATAGAATACGGTATCACATACACGCATTATTCTCGGTCCCGCACATATCTCATATGCGCTCCTATTTCGTTTCGCTTGAGCCAGGAAACCTCTGTGTAGGACTCTAAAGACTCGTCAATACGCCGGCAGCAGGTGATGATCATATCAAACACCCACAAGCCGCAAGCGGTCAGCTAAACGTAACGGCCACCCGGGTATTGAGCGATCAGAAGATCGACGAGCAAGCCCGCTCACACTCCTGTGAATCCAACCAGCAACACTTACCGTACAGTCCGGTCTCGTCGTCTGATATGTCACATATCTCGCCTAGGGGTGGTAAACGTCAGACCCCAATAGCTCGATAAGTCGTGTCGATATGAGGTCTATAACAGTTCGAGAAACTAGTGGTAACACATACCAGTAAATCTCAGCAATCCTGGCCAGGGATTTCCGGTTATAGCCAATCGAACACAGTGCAACATCAACTCCCTATACCGGGAGAGACGAATCCCCTCCTATCGCTCATTGCCTCCATGTGATTCGGGACTGTACCCAAAAGCCACCATTTTGCACTTCCTCTTGGACGTGGTAAGGTGGAAATCAAAGCACAGTGGGAATCACACAAGACTCTATGACGATCTCGGGTCTACAGACTAACCTGTACCAGTGTCACCAGAGAACTGCCATCTGACGTGAGGTATAATACCATCTGGGAGTTCTCGGCGAGTCCGTCCAGTGTACCCAGTCTCTACTGAGCACCCGTATATCATCTCTGATGTCAAACACCAATGGATATGGGATCATCCATCGCCCATCTGTATGGGTCGAGAAGGTATACGCTAGTCTACACTGGTATATCGATGCCTCGTCTCGATACACCCACGACTAGGGACCTTGAAGGATGTACTTATAGACTACCATGTCCCCACTGGTATGATCCGCATCATAGTCCAGGTAGTCAAGTACACATCCTAAGGGCTTTACCAACATGTAATAGAGAGGCAATCAGTATACACGGTAAGGTAAAGAGTAACCAGATAGCATACTATCATGTCGAGCAAGAAAGTCCTCCCTATATATGTCCCAGCATCCACTAAAATATACATCCTATGTACAGTAATGGCCTCTAGGGCATACATATAACTAACATTAACTAAATGTTTTCAACACTCGCTACTTTTATATTGTTTTGATTTCTGGGTTCGGCTTACTTAGTCGCGTTACGCTTGTAGACGTTGCGTAGTTAAGTGTCGGTCACGAGTCGAAATATTCGGGTCGTGACAGTTTTTGTTTAGCAAAGATCCTCCTTTTAGTCCATGTTGCCTTAAGTTCTAAAAATCGATTTTTTATACCATTTCCGCCTCCCCGTAAGCACCGGGGTGGGCAACGTGGACTTACAGTGGTATCAGAGCCTAGCTAAACACAAACTAGCAAGTTAGCAAAGTATCTTGAATTTTGATCGGAGAAAAATCGCAAAACACGTTTCAAAAACCTAACTTTCTGCCGATTTTTAAACCTGCTTTAAAAATAATAAATCATACACTAAAAATCGGCTCAGGGTTTTTAAAGAACACCCAAGAAAAACGATCCAGCGAGTCGACCAACTCACCGCGGAACCGCGGTAAGAGCATGCTCTTGCCGCGGATCCGCGGCCGTGTTGACTCGGTCGTTGGTCGTTTCTCCTGCAGTGTTCTTATATTGATGTTTTAGGATTTTTAGGATGGTTTGTTTCTGCCCAGATTTTCCAGAGAACAAATTTGTTTTTGGGGTGGTTACAAATCCGTATTTTGATCGAACTTCTCTAGACTTTGGCTAATGGGTTATATCCGTGATGTGATATATGTATTGAACGTCTGCTAATCTCTATACGTCGATTAGTGGGGGTTATACATATCTGTGATCTGTAATGTTGATGGTTTGTGTATATGAATTCATTGGATTGTCGCGGATGAATAACTGGGGGGTTGTGAGATGAGAGTTTTCTTTTTCTTTCAATTCTTGTAATTTGTAATTGATGTAATATTATTTATATGGCCGCACAACCGGGATGGGGTTGTAGCCATCATTGTATAATTTCTTTTACTGTTTTTGCTCCTAGGATAGACCCAAGGTGGGGTGCACAAACTACCGGGTACCTCGAAGTGCCGAGTGGCCTACTCACGTTGTTGAGGGAGGTTGCTTCACTTCGGGTACTTGGCGGGTAGTTTGCCGCACCGTAGGGGTCTACGGTGGGGTTTGGCTATTCATCGCGACCGTGTTGTTAGTTATATGTATACCCTAGAGGCCATTACTGTACATAGGATGTATATTGTAGTAGATGCTGGGACATATATAGGGAGGACTTTCTTGCTCGACATGATAGTGTGCTATCTGGTTGCTCTTTATCTTAACGTGTACACTGATTGCCTCTCTGTTACATGTTGGTAAAGCCCTTAGGATGTGTACTTGACTACCTGGACTATGATACGGATCATACTAGTGGGGACATGGTAGTCCATAAGTACATCCTTCAAGGTCCCTAGTCGTGGGTGTATCGAGACGGGGCATCGATATACCAGAGTAGACTAGCGTATACCTTCTCGACCCATACAGATGGGTGATGGATGATCCCATATCCATTGGTGTTTGTCATCAGAGATGATATATGGGTGCTCAGTGGAGACTGGGTACACTGGACGGACTCGCCGAGAACTCCCAGATGGTATTATACCTTACGTCTGATGGCAGTTTTCTGGTGACACTGGTACAGGTTAGTCTGTAGACCCGAGATCGTCATAGAGTCTTGTGTGATTCCCATTGTGCTTTGATTTCCACCTTACCACGTCCAAGAGGGCATGCAAAATGGTGGTTTTTGGGTACAGTCCCGAATCACATGGAGGCAATGAGCGATAGGAGGGGATTCGTTTCTCCTGGTATAGGGAGTTGATGTTGCGTTGTGTTCGATTGGCTATAACCGGAAATCCCTGGCCAGGGTTGTTGAGATTTACTGGTAAGTGTTACCAGTATTTTCTCGAACTGTTATAGACCTCATATCGACACGACTTATCGAGCTACTGGGGTCTGACGTTTACCACCCCTAGGCGAGATATGCGACATATCAGACGAACAGACCGGACTGTATGGTAAGTGTTACTGGTTGGATTCACAGGAGTGTGAGCGGGCTTGCTCGTCGATCTTCTGATCGCTCAATACCCGGGTGGCCGTTACGTTTAGCAGACTGCTTGCGGCTTGTGGGTGTTTGATATGATCATCACCGGCTGCCGGCATATTGACGAGTGTTTAGAGTCCTACATAGAGGTTTCCTGGCTCAAGCGAAACGAAATAGGAGCGCATATGAGATATGTGCGGGACCGAGAATAATGCGTGTATGTGATACCGTATTCTATTCTCGCGATGAATGTATCGATTGGTTGTATGCGATATAACCTAGTTATCGAATCGAGGATTGATTCGATAAGTCAATACATTGGATATTAGTTGGTCATATACGATATGACCTGATCGTTAAATCAAGTGTTGATTTAATGATTTAATGTATAATTATATATTTGATATATTACTTTACATTAACTAGTATTGGTTCACTTAAGATGGATTTTCTCACTTGATGTGCACATTGTATATATGATATAGTTTTGTGCACTAGTTTGTATCATGTTTGATGATACATGCAAACTTGGGTATGTATGATTAAACCATAGTTATGTTAATGGTTAGGGTTTTGATTTACTTATTTATTTATTCTCTTTATTCTTTTTGGCAAAGGAAAATGAAATGGTGGCTTGCTTTGTCTTTTGTTGAAGCTTCATGAAGCTTTGAAGAAGCAACCATTTTGTTTCTGTCCTTTAACCTAACCATTCAACTTAACCCTAGTTTATTCTCTACACTTAACCATGGTTGCAATATGATAAGGGTCACTTGATTTTCTTTTTAAGTTAATTCATTTTTTTCATTTCTTTCTTCTTCTTCTTGATGAAAAAGGAAAAGCTTTCTACAAAAATGTCAAGTGATGAAATCAAGTGAGAAATCCAAATCCAAAGTGAACCCACTTCCTATTTCTTCATCCTCTACCACTTGCCATGTTGTATTGGGTGTTTTCTTCACAAGTTTCATGACTTAGTGAAGATGGAGCTTGAGTTTGAGTTGCCTCGACGTAGATCATCTTCGGCATCGAAGTCAACGACCTAGCCCGATCATTTCTCCGACGAAACCATCGCTAGGGTCCGGGATCATGGTGATCGCAGTGAAGGGACGTCAACACGGAGCTTAGGAAGTGGAGGACCGGATCTACAAAGGTTGTATTTCCATTCACTTAGCAGTTAAGTTGTTAACTAGCTCGTAGTTTCGCTTAAACTCTATTCAACGACCGCATTAGGGTTTCTCGGCACCGGAAATTTTTGAATTTGGCATGGTTGATGCCTTGTGGAACCTCCTTAGAGTGCCTAGGAACCCTACACGTGTAATCCGCTCTTCGTTACAGGCTCATACGGAATGTGGATTCCTAGTATATCCAATGTGTTCATCTGTGATCTGGAATGGCTATCATTGCATGTGACGAATGTATATATCTATATATGATATCTATTTAGGCGTTGCTTATGTTTTGCATCCGCACTAGTCCAGCCCCCGCTCTGTCGTTAGTTAAGTAACCTAACGGGTGATGACAGGACACCGTGGCGAATGCGGATGGCATAAGTGTACGTCATATTTTCGTTGTTTTCTGCAATGGTAGGATTAAATGATGGGACACATTAAAATTAATGCAAGAAAATAAACCAAAGTAGAGTCGTTGGAACACTTTCAAAACCACTCGGTTTCTTTTCAAAAACAACTTTTAAACGCGGAGCTTAAGCCACTCCTTTTAAAAGCTATCCCGTTCCATCGATTATATCAAGTTCACTACGTTCACGGTTTCGCCAAAACCATTCGTAGCCCTCCGTCGTTTCACATGGATAGTCAATAGTATTCAAGCTATGTTTGTTGGCCAAAGTCAAGGCATAGTGATTGGTAGCTGTTGGGTATTCATGTGCAGCATAGATAGATGTGTTGGTTTGGGACAGTTGTACTGCCTTGTTGGCCAAAGTCAAGGGTAGGTACGGGTGGGTTCAAATTAACCTGGAGAATGACGGGTAGAACTTGACATATGACTTATGATTTGTTGGCCAAAGTCATGGTCATAAGTGCATGAGGCGAAAATCCATATCGGGAGTTTCTAAAGAAACTGAAACTTGCTAGCGCTGCATACCATTTGGAGTGTGATGATTCTGGTAGGATTCCTTCAGTTTTGTCACACGATGATATTTGGATCCCGATCCTACTGTGAGTATATGCTACTCCTCCGGAACTTTCTCACTTAACGATCAATGCTATAAACTAAGTAGGTGTCTAGAAAGGTGTTAGCGGGGCTACGCCCACAGGGAAAAGAGGTTATTTAATTAAGGAACTTCGCGAAAGCGTTGGAAAACCTCCCTCGAAGTACCAACACTGGCCTGGCTGAACGGTTAAGCAAGTATTGTACGGTGAGATTGATCCCGACTAATTCTTCCTTTTTGGTTTGAGGAGGGATTCGAGAGACAGTGGGAGCCATCCTGTTTAGACAAATTAAAAACCGCTCTAAACTTGCAAGAGCATCATGCTAAAGTGTTTCTTCTCTCTCTCCTAGTTGCAGCGACCAAACATCATGACTGGACTTAAGTTACTACTAGATAAAAACAAACTAACAGGGCCAAACTACAAAGATTGGCTCAGGTATGTCAAAATGGCAATCACTTATGACAAGTTGGGGTATCTCCTTACCACCAAAGCTCCTCCTGTCCCAGGTCCCAAAACCAGCGTCGCGGATAAGGAAATCCGTAAGACCTGGGAAATAGACTGCGCGAAGGCCAAGTGCCTCGTGCTTGCCTCTATGGACAATGAACATTAGAGGAGGCATGAGAATATGGACCTCGAATCCATATTTCTCCATACAAAAGAACTGTATGGAGAGCAATCCCGTATCGTCAGATACGAAGTCTCGAAAAAGTTGTTTTCGGCGAGATTGGCCGTCGGATCATCGGTAGCGGAACACGTGCTTAAGATGATTGGCTATATTGAAGAGCTCGCGAACCTTGGGACCACGTTAGAGAACGAGCTCTATACTGACTTGATTCTCCAGTCCCTTCCTTCCACTTACGCCCAGTTTATCCTGAACTTCAACTTGCAAGAAAAAGAAGTTGAACTTTCAGAACTCCTCAACATGCTGAGGAGTGCAGAGGGCACCCTACAGAAAGGTAGGGAAACATCCACTTTGTTTGTAGGAGGATCTTCCACTTCTAAGTCCAAGGCGAAAGAAAAGGGAAAGAAGAAGAAAACCCCTAGCAAACCGAGGGGCGGTGTTAGTAAAGCGGATACGAAAGGAAAGGAAAAAGAAACAAAGGTAGCGGGGAATCTTGTGGGGAAGGAAGAGTGCTTTTACTGTCACAAGAGTGGACACTGGAAAAAGGATTGCATGGCCTGGAAGGCCAGAAACCAGGACCCGAAGTAAGTTGCGGCTTCTGCTTCAGGTGTGTATGTTATTGAAAACTGTCTATCAATAAACTCTACTTCCTGGGTATTGGATACCGGATCAGGATTTCATATCTGTAATTCTTTGCAGGCACTGAGAAAGCGTAGGGTTTTGAAGGCAGGTGATATGACCCTCAGAGTTGCAAACGGAGATAGCATGGATGCTGAGGCCATGGGGGACTATCACCTGGGATTGTCAGATGGACATGTTTTGGTTTTACGTGATTGTTATTTTGTACCCAATGCAACTTGTAATATCATTTCTGTATCTTTAATATCTAAAGAAGGTTATGAATTTGCATTTGTAAGCAATGTTGTAAACATTCACCTTAATCAAGTTCTGATTAGGTCAAGTACATTAAGCAATGGTATATACGTATTAAACCAACCACAGATTTTCAATGTCCAGAATACACACAAAAGAAAGTCTCCGGAAACAAATCAGGCTTTCTTATGGCATTGTAGACTAGGTCACATCAATGAGAGAAGGTTGACGAAGTTACATACAGAAGGATATTTGGATCCGTTCGAATATCAATCATATGCAACTTGTCAATCCTGTCTCAAAGGAAAGATGACAAAGACTCCGTTCACTAGACACGGAGTAAGAGCGAGCGAGCTCTTAGAACACGTACACAGCGACGTGTGCGGTCCAATGTCTACGCATGCGCGGAGCGATTATTCTTACTTCATTACTTTTACGGATGACTTTTCAAGGTACGGATATGTCTTTGTAATGAAACATAAATCCGAAGCCTTTGGAAAATTCCAGGAATATAAGAATGTAGTAGAAAAACAAACCGGCAAAAGTATCAAGACACTGAGATCTGATCGAGGTGGTGAATACTTGAGTGCCGAGTTCCTGGATTACCTAAAAGAGAATGGAATTCTCTCTCAGCTTACTCCTCCATACACTCCGCAACATAATGGTGTATCGGAGAGATGGAACCGGACCCTATTGGATATGGTACGTTCCATGATGAGTAATGCTGAGTTACCGCGATCATTCTGGGGATATGCACTAAAATCAGCTGCATACATTTTGAACCGAGTTCCAACTAAGACTGTGCCTACCACACCATATCAGATGTGGAGTGGGAAGAAACCCTATCTTAAGCACATTAAGACATGGGGATGTCCAGCTTTTGTCAAAAAGCAGCATGCGGACAAACTCAAGGCACGCTCAGTACAGTGCAAGTTTGTGGGATATCCAAAGAACTCCAAGGGATATTTCTTCTATTGCGAAGAGGAACAAAAGGTTTTTGTTTCTCGTCATGCCCACTTCTTGGAAACTGAGTTTTTGGAAAATCAGATAAGTGGGAGCGCAATAAAACTGGAAGAAATTCCAGAACCACGAGCTATTACTGACAGCTTAGTAGAACCAGAGGGTTCGAAAGATCAGGACATTCCTACGCCGCTCTGCAGGAGTAGTAGGCAGTCTCATCCGCCCGAGAGATACTACGGTTTTCTCATAGACGGGGATAGAGAGGATTGCATCATTGATAGTGATGAGCCGACTAGCTTTCAGCAGGCCATTCAGAGCGTTGACTCGGTAAAATGGTTGGATGCAATGCGGACCAAAATGGAGTCCATGTACACCAACAAAGTATGGACGTTGGACGTTGCTCCAGATGGGGTAAAACCCGTAGGATGCAAGTGGATCTTCAAAAGGAAGATTGGTTTAGATGGACAGGTTGAGACCTATAAGGCTAGACTTGTTGCAAAGGGTTTTCGTCAAAGACCTGGTTTGGACTATGACGAAACCTTTTCTCCAGCGGCTATGCTGAAATCCATTCGGATCCTTCTTGCCATTGCTGCCTTCCACGATTATGAGATTTGGAACATGGACGTAAAGACCGCTTTTCTAAATGGAAATTTAGAGTGTTTCTATATGGACCAGCCAGAGGGTTTCATTCAGAGTGGGAGCAGCGGAAAGGTGTGCAAGTTGCTTAAGTCCATCTATGGACTAAAGCAGGCATCGCGGAGTTGGAACATCTGTTTTGATGAGACGGTCAAAGAATTTGGCTTTTTCAAAAATCCAGATGAACCATGCATCTATATTAGATTTGTAGAAAGAACTGTCGTATTCCTCGTTTTATACGTGGATGACATTCTCTTAATAGGAAATGACATTCCTATGCTACAATCTGTCAAAGGGTTCTTGTCACACAGGTTCTCCATGAAAGACCTTGGTGATGCCTCTTACATTCTGGGGATCCGGATCTATAGTGACAGATCCAATAGGATATTAGGACTTTCACAGTCCAGGTACATCGACACCATACTAAAAAGATTCAGTATGGAAGATTCCAAGCACGGTAATCTACCGGCTTGTCACGGGATCACCCTCTCCAAAGTGATGTCTCCTAAGACTTATTTGGAAAGGGATTGCATGTCTATTATACCCTACGCTTCTGCGGTAGGCTCTATAATGTATGCGATGTTGTGTACCAGACCGGATGTAGCTTATGCACCGAGTGTGGTAAGCCGGTATCAGTCAAACCCTGGGGAGAAACAATGGATAGCGATAAAGAACATTCTCAAGTACCTGAGAAGGACTAAGGAGATGTTCTTGGTGTATGGCGAAAAAGACCTCCAGATCGAGGCCTTTGCTGACTCCAGCTTCCAGAGTGACAAGGACGATTCCAAGTCCATGTCGGGTTATGTCTTTACCCTCAATGGAGGGGCGGTGTGTTGGAAGAGTTCCAAACAGGAAACCGTTGCTGACTCGACGATGGAAGCGGAATATATCGCTGCTGTAGATGCCGCAAAAGAAGCCGTCTGGATAAGGAAGTTCCTGACAGAACTTCAGGTGGTTCCGTCCATTGTTGATCTAATACCTCTGTATTGCGACAACAACGGGGCTATAGCTTTAGCGAAGGAACCCAGGTCCCATCAGAAGTCCAGACACATCTTGAGGCGGTATCACCTAATCAGGGAGATCGTAGGTCCCCAGGAGATCGAGGTTCAGAGAGTTGCTACGGAAGATAACACTGCTGATCCATTCACGAAGGCCTTACCCCAGACTCAGTTCGAGCGGCTGATCGAGATGATAGGTCTTCGATACGCCAGTACATAGCCTTAGTGCATGTAGGAGATTGTTAGTATATATGCCCTAGAGGCCATTACTGTATCATACTAGTTTGTATATTACTTAATGGAAGCTTGGGATATTCACAGTTGTATAGACAATCTTGCTCAAAATAGTAGTATGCTACTTGGTTTGTTTCTACTTTAATGTGTGCATGTGTTTCTTATAGCATTTCGCCTTTACACATTAGTGGAGCCCTTAGGATCTTTGCTTGATTACCAGCGTTGTGATGGCAGTCACACTCATGGGGGCTGGGTAATCCACAAGCACATCCTTATGCAGGTCCCTAGTAGTAGGACTATCGAGACAGGGCATCGATACTCCGGAGTAGACTAGCGTATGCGCTTCTCATCCCAGCATGGGAGACGGTCTGTCCCACAGCCATCAGTACGTCATACTTGAGATAGTATGCGGGTGCTCGTTAGGTTACGAGTACACTGGACAGGACTCGTCGGGAACTGTTGGTTGGTATTATACCTATCGTCAGTTATCAGTTCCCAGGTGACATGAGTACAGCATAGTCCGCTGACTTGACACTGTCACTTCGCCTCGAGTGTGTTCCCACTGTACTTTGATTACTACCCTACCACGGCTCAAAGGAGTCGTGCAAACAGGTAGTAGTTGGGTGCAGTCCCGAAGCACTTAGAGGCAGTGACGGTTAGACAGGATTCGTCTCTCCCGGTATTGGGGGTTGATATCGCGCTGTGTCTAGGAGAGCCATTACAAAAAGTCCCTGGCCAGGGCAAGCAAGATATACTGGTAGGTTTCCAGTGTTATATCAGGGTGTTCTGGGCTACACTCCGACACGACTTGTACCGCTATTAGGGGACTGACGTTTACCGCCCCCTAGGCCCGCCATGCGATATTCTCAGACGAACAGACCGGACAGTATGGAGTCTGTCACATTCAGGCTCAGTAGGAGTTCAGACGGGTTCACCTCGTCAGTCTTCTTATCGGCATCTATCTGGGGACCGTTACGTATAGCTAGTACCGCTTGTGGCCTGTGGTTAAATCTACTGCCAGCGTAGTGTCGAGTCTTTAGAGTCCCACACAGAGGGTTATTCTTCTTTAGGCAAAACAGAGTAGAGGTCGCATAGTTTTGCGACGGGGTTCGTTCACATCCGCGCACTTGTGCACGTTTAGTGTCCGGACAGTTGATACTAGCGGGCTTTGGTTTAAGCCAGATCCTAGTATATGTTTTGGGATTTTTTTATCTCATTGTATCCGTGTTCCTCGGAACACGGATACAGGTGTGTATGCACAGTTGACTGAGGCAGAGGCAGAGGACTTTCATTAGGGTTGATGACCGTTGTATTTTTCTTAACGCTAATGTATATGTGAAATACGATTATTAATATTAATTATTTATAATTGTGTTATGGTTAGGGTTGTTGACCATTTGACTATGGTTGACTTGTTGACCTATGTTGACATATTGACCATCATCATTTCACATGAAAGATGCTCTTTGATTCTTGCAAAACTCATTAATGTGAAATGATAATGGTCATTTCAAGTTATCCATCACTATTATCTTTGATTAATTATTTAATTATCATAATTCACATATATGTGAGAATGGTTGATATTATCCTCATTCTCTCATGCTCATTCTCTCTCATCCTCTTCCTCTCTCTCAAAGCTCTCCCTTCTCATGAGTTGAGAACCATTTTGCTTTTGAGATAAAACACCAAAATTACTCTCTACTCATCCTAAGGTTCTAGGTTTAGCACACCAAGCACTTTAGTTACCTCTAGGTTGAGGTAGGAGCCAAAGGTAGAGGCCCTCGGGTGGATCTTTCTTCGGCAAGAGAAGGCGACGAGGACGACCCGTTCATCCCACTCAAGGAGCAAGAAGAGAAGGAGTTCAAGACTTAGGTATAACCCTTTAACCAAGTAGCTAAATCTCTTAGCATGGTTGTTAATTTTTGTTTAGCAAAGATCCTCCTTTTAGTCCATGTTGCCTTGAGTTCTAAAAATCGATTTTTTATAACGTTTCCGCCTCCCTGTAAGCACCGGGGTGGGCAACGTGGACATACAGTTGTGGAATCGAATTTCAAAAATTAGGTAGCTCTAGTTGTTGCTTTGCACAGCGGTGTTCCTTGTAGAACATTCAGCACCTTATTCGATAAGGAAAGAGCCGAGATCCCTTCACTGGGAGTGACCTCTTTAGCAATAACTAGCAAATGCTACAACCTTCGGTTTGTCTTTTGATTGCTTTTCTAGTTCTTGCTTTGCATAGTGGTATTGTGAATATCCTGCACCTCATTCGACGAGGAAAAAGCCGAGATCCCTTCACGGGGAGTGACCTCTTTAGCGAAACTAGCAGAAGCCTAAAAAACACTCCATTTAAAACCATTTGATTCTGCAACGAGATCAAGTTCAAAGCGTTAAAGGTTTTCTTAAAAACCATCCGCAACCCTCCGTCATTTTAGGAAGTAGAGTACTTAGTATTCGTGCTGTGTTTGTTGACCTTAGTTAAGGCACAGTGTACGGTAGCTAAGTGATGTCTTCCTACATAGCATATGATTCGATTAGTTAGGACAGTCGCGTGACTTTGTTGACCTTAGTTAAGGGTCATGTGGGTGGGTCTAATTAATCACGAAATGACGGGTAGAGCTTGACTAGTGCTTGTGATTTTTTGACCATAGTTAAGGTCATAAGTGCTAGGGGTAAAAGCCATTATCGGGAGTTTCAAGTGTTGAAATTTGCAATGAGATTGCATACCTTCTATATGATAGTTGGATCCTGATACTCACTACGAGTAATTGGTACTCCTGGGAGAGTTTTGCACTTTACAATTAGCCGATCAAGTAGGTGTCTAGAAAGGTGTCAACGGGGTTACACCCCTGGGAAAATGAAGTTGATTTTAATTAGGTCCGTGCGAAAGCATGGGGAACCTCCCTCAAAGTACCGGCACTGGCCTGGCCAAAAGATTGGCAAATTTGTAGAGTGTAATTAATCCCGGCTAGTCTTTCCTTTTAGGGTTTGAAGGAAGATTTGATAAAAACAGTGGGAGCCATCCTGATTAGATAAAATATATAACCAATCTAATCTTGCAAGAACGCACGCAGAGTGCTTTCTTCTCTCTCTCTCTAGGTAGCGACCATGTCACGCTTTAATCAACATAATAATATGGATGTATTGACCGAACCCGCTTGCTATACTGAGCTGGGGAACGTTGGTCCCGCTCCAACTTATAATTGTTATAAGACAGAGCAGGAAATTGGGGAATACTAGATTTCCCGTGCCGCCCAAACGAAGAAAGTGCATGTTGTTGCATCATCTTCGGGTGTGATCATTACATAGAACTGTTTCTCAGTATCCTTTATGTCCTGGATATGAGATACCGGATCAGGTTCCCGCATATGTAATCTGTTACATGGGCTACAGATAGGTAGAGAACTGAGAACGAGTGATAAGTTTCATGAGATAGAAACGGTGCAAGTGTTGCAGCCAAGTCTGTTGGTCACTATCACCCTGTATTACCAGAATACATTGATTATGAACGAATGTTATTAGATACCGAACCTGACATACAAAATCATATCAGTCTCTTTATTTATTAAAGAAGGATATAATTTTGTATTGTTGGATAATGTTTTGCACATTTCCTATATCAAGAGTTGATCGGTTCAGGCACGTTATCTAAAAGCATATACGTTCTAAATCAAACCACAGTTTTTAATGTGCAGAACACACACAAAAGGAAGAGTTCAGAAATGAACGAATCCTTCTTGAGGCATTGTAGACTAGGTCATATCAATGCGACCAGACTAGCTAAGTTACATTTAGATGGATATTTAAATCAGTTTGAATTTACATCTTATGAAACTTTCCAGTCATGTCACAAAGATAAGATGACCATAACTCCGTTTACTGGAAACAGAGAAAGAGTTTGTGAACTCTTGGGACTGATACATAGTAATGTATGTAAGTCCCCTGTCTGCAGATGGCAGGACTGGTTCTTTGTAGTTACTTACATTCACTGATGATCTCTCAAGATTCGGACACAAGTTCCTGTTGAAATACATGTCTGAAGCTTTTGAGAAATTCAAAGAATATAAGTCAGAAGTAGAGAACCAAAACGGGTATAAGTATTATGTTCTTTGATGAGATCAGGGAGGAGAATACTTAGGCATGGAGATCCTGGACTATTCTAAAGGAGAATGAGATTCTCCCTTAGTATTACTCCTCCGTATACACCACAACACAACGGTGTATCGGGACGGAGCAATCACACCCTATTAGATATGGTGCGCTCTATGATGAGTACTACTGAGTCACCTATTTCCTTTTAGAGGTTATGCGCTTGAGAAACTGCATACCTATTGAATTAGGTTCCAATCAAATCAATGCCTACCTGTCACGACCCGAAGTTTAGCCCGTGACCGGCACTTAACCACGTAACGTCTACAGGCGTAACGCGACTAAGTGAACCGAAAACCCAGAAATCAAACCAGTGAAAGTATAGAGTGTTATAAGTTTTAAATGAAAGCACTTACTAACATGATAAGAAATCTAAGTAAACAATCACCAAGATAGTAATATACGACGCCGTAGCGAAGATCAAGATCCACAAGTGGGAATATCACAGATAGGATAAACTGCAAGTACAGTCGGCTCACAACGAGCTCGACACCAGAATACAAATATAATACATCATCGTCCTCACACTGTCTCTAATTCAAATACATACATTATAGATGGAGAATACTAGATACAACAATGTACATACTGAAAGATAAACAGATACCGCACAAAACCCACCTATCAGCAAAAGAGCTAGTACACCAACTATGGGGGAATCTGTGTCAAAAGATGCAACCGCAGCCTGCCGCGAACTACTCCGAAGGGCAACCTGCAAACACTGTGGCACAACGGGGGTGAGTTGCCAACTCGTGAATAGAGATAACATATAAAGGTAATCGCGAGCATGCACGTACTGCGCTACTCTATCATATGCCAACAGATGATATCAATATGTGATAAGCAGTATGTGCAATAATCATGCAAGTACTCTATCAGGTAATGTAACTACAGGATGAGGTATAATAGTAAATGCTGAGCAGGGCAATATAATATCTACACGGAATGTCAACGTGGAATATATAATCGGTGTCCATCAATACACCCAGATCCCCCAAATAGCTCAGGCGCTGGCACTCTCATCGGCCCTCAAATCCTGTACATCTCTGAGAATCCCGAGTGCCCAACATCGGCACCCAAATATCATAAATACTCGTGTCCAGCATCGACACGCAAATCCTCATCCATCGGGCCCCATCAGTCCGGGTCAGCCCACGGGCTCCGTCTGCGGTATCGGCCCTCGGCCCCGGCAATACGGATCACCCCGCATCCATCTATAGACTCTGATCAGTACCCTCCGGATAACTGTCAGGTCCAACCAATCACCGGTAGGTAGTAGTCTCTCTGCCATGCTCACCGTCTACTACACAGCGAAACCGTTCTCGCCCCGGGGTACCATACCGGGTCCACCATGTACCCGTAATCGGCCTCAACCAACTCCTCGATTCGGGTTCACATATATCACTCTAGCACCGAGGAAACACATGGTGGACGCACCGAAATATCATATCAAGGGAACCCGGTTTTAAATGATTATATATTTGCAATAGCCACGGTTCCCAAATCCAGAAATCACATGTAATCCAAACCAAAATGCAAGTCAAAGATCCGATATGATATGTGCGTCAAATATAAATATCATGTCAAGTCATATATAGATGAGCTACAATATGATGATCCGATGTAATATAGGCATCATGTATGAATAGCATGTCAAGTCACATATAGATGAGCTACAATACGATGATCCGATTTGATATAGGCATCAAGTATAAATAGCATGTCAAGTCACATATAGATGAGCTACAATACGATGATCCGATGTGATATAGGCATCAAGTATAAATAGCATGTCAAGTCACATATAGATGAGATACAATATGATGATCCGATGTGATATAGGCATCATGTATGAATAGCATGTCAAGTCACATATAGATGAGCTACAATATGATGATCCGATGTGATATAGGCATCAAGTATAAATAGCATGTCAAGTCACATATAGATGAGCTACAATATGATGATCCGATGTGATATAGGCATCAGGTATAAATAGCATGTCAAGTCACATATAGATGAGCTACAATATGATGATCCGATCTGATATAGGCATCACGTATAAATAGCATGTCAAGTCACATATAGATGAGCTACAATATGATGAT
The DNA here is from genome assembly GCA_030015575.1 of Agapanthus africanus. NCBI lineage: Eukaryota > Viridiplantae > Streptophyta > Magnoliopsida > Asparagales > Amaryllidaceae > Agapanthus > Agapanthus africanus. Next base: position 276,053,157 of record JASDDO010000012.1, read on the forward strand.
CCGATGTGATATAGGCATCATGTATGAATAGCATGTCAAGTCACATATAGATGAGCTACAGTATGATGATCCGATGTGATATAGGCATCATATATGAATAGCATGTCAAGTCACATATAGATGAGCTACAATATGATGATCCGATGTGATATAGGCATCAAGTATAAATAGCATGTCAAGTCACATATAGATGAGCTACAATATGATGATCCGATGTGATATAGGCATCAAGTATAAATAGCATGTCAAGTCACATATAGATGAGCTACAATATGATGATCCGATGTGATATAGGCATCAAGTGTGAATAGCATGTCAAGTCACATATAAATAGCTACATTATGATGATCCGATGTAAATTCTACAGTGTGAGTGTCATGGCAATTACTAACGGTGTGTGTGTAACATGCAGGATAGTGCTCGTGCAACATGGACCGTTAGTAATGGTGCGGTGTTCTATCAATTCTAGTTTATATCCAAATAGCAGGGAATGCAGCATGCACTAAATAGTAGCCATGAATAGTCAATGTATACAAAGGAAACTATAAGGTCCTATCAGTCCTGACGTAGAACGCCTTGCGGGCGATATCCCCGTAGATGTGAAATCTACTCACCATAGTCTCTCGCTAGGTATAGCCAACAACTTGTTTCCCTTTCTGCGCGGCGTCCGCCGTACTCGCCTGCGAACCTAGAATTACACAATATATCACACGTAAGCTTGAAGTCACACAAACGCGACATTAAAGCCGAACTAGTAACTCGTGTCGCGAACCAAGCACGCGTGTGCGCGATACGTTAAAACGTGTGGTTACGCGCCTGAAACCACCCCGACGCGTCACGCCACGCAGAAACCCAAAACCCACAAACACGTATCACGCGTGTCGCGAAGACTAAAAATACGGGAAAATAGGTAATCACCTCCAGATTTTGATACAGGAAATATATTGTAAAACTATATATACCAAAACAACCCACATAGCAACAGACACCCACACCCCAAACCCCAACCCAAAGCACCCCCATCTGGCCGCAATTTGCGGCCAGAATGCATATTTTGGCGGCCAAAAACGGGAATTGGGCTCCCAGGTTTGGTGTGTGCTCTCTATACCCCCCATACATGCTACAGTAACATCTAGTTTTACTCTGAAATGTCCCGGGTAGTAGCAGATCCTACAGGGCCTTATTTCTAGTTAAAATCCACACTTTTGCACTAAAATGGAACTTTAGGGTATTTTTGTGCAAACTGAAACAAAACTTGGTCTAAGATAGCTCTAATAACACATAATAGAGCTAACACAACTAACAAAACCCTAATCTAACATGTGAATCACAAATATCCTTTAATATCACTAAAAATGCACAAAAATGAGATTTTTACTAAAGAATACAACAAGTCTAAGGAAAAGAAGTGCAAATATGAGTTAATACCTTCTAAGAACCTTGGAAAGACCAAAAGTTCCAGCTTTTTCCCTCAAGTATGCAGATTTGCTTCAAACACCTCAAAAAGCTCACTTTTCCTAAGGTTTTGTGAAGAAAATGAGTTGATAAGTATAGGGTTTTGTGTATGGATCAAAGGGGAATGAAAAGAGAAGAGAATATGGAGGAAAATGGGGGTTTTTGGCTGCTGGAATTGCTGCTGGATTCAGAATGAGGGAAAGAGAGAGAAGAGAGAAGAAAAGGGGTCAAAAAGTCAAAGTTTCATACCTAACACCATGCTCATTTGTTTATTGTGATTTTGAATTATGAAAAAGGGTTTTGAAATGATTAAAATGGTGGGGAATAAGTTAGCAACCATGCACACAAGAAGGGTTAACATGCTACCAAAACCCTAAGTCTCAAAAATGGCTAAGTGTGCAAGTGTGCATTAGCACAAGAAAATTCCCAATATGCAAACACTGCTAAATATGACTAATAATCCTAGGAACACATATATATAATAACACATACGATCACTAATTATCACGAAAGACATTCAAACGGAAATCCAAAGTGTTACAATCTACCCCCCTTAAAGAAATTCGGTCCCCGAATTTAAAAAAATCTAACTATACGCACCTTCAAAAAGATGGGGATACCACTTCCTCATCTCGCTCTCGGTCTCCCAAGTGACTTCCTCGCCGCTCTGGCCACGCCAAAGTACCTTGACGGACGGTATCTCTTTCGACCTCAATTTCTTCACTTGCCGATCCAAGATCATCACCGGCTGCTCTGCATAGGAAAGGTCACGCTCAAGCTTGATCGTCGGGTGCTGAATCGCATGCGAAGGATCATGAAGATATCTGCGGAGCATCGAAACGTGAAATACGGGGTGTACGTCTGGAAAACTGGGCGGAAGGGCTAATAGATACGCAACCGCACCAATACGCTCAAGGATCTCGAAGGGCCCCACATATCTGGGACTAAGCTTCCCCTTCTTCCCAAACCTCATCACACCTTTCATTGGGGAGACCCTAAAGAAAACATGATCACCAACAGAAAACTCAAGTCTGTGCCGACGACGGTCCGCATAAGATCTCTGCCTACTCTGGGCTGCTCTCATCCTATCGCGAATCAACTGGATCTTCGCGGTCGTCTCCTCCACAATCTGCGGTCCTAAGATACTGCTCTCACTGAGCTCCGTCCAACAGGTGGGCGATCTGCATCTCCTCCCATAAAGAGCCTCAAAAAGTGCCATCTGAATGGTCTCCTGGTAGCTGTTGTTGTAGGAGAACACTACTAAGGGCAAATGACGATCCCAGCTACCTCCGAAGTCTAAAACGCATGCTCTGAGCATGTCCTCGAGAGTCTGAATGGTCCGCTCTGACTGCTCGTCGGTCTGCGGATGGAATGCTGTGCTGAAACTCAAGCGAGTGCCCAAAGCCTCCTGAAGCCTCTGCCATAGCCGGCTGGTAAACTGGGTGCCTCTATCGGACACGATGCATGTCGGAACTCCGTGCAGTCGTACAATCTCATCAATGTAAATCTGGGCATACTGAGCACATCCGAAAGTCGTCTTTACCGGTAGGAAGTGAGCCGCTTTCGTCAAACGATCCACGATCACCCAGATGGAGTCATACCCTCGACTAGTCCTGGGTAGACCCATAATGAAATCCATAGATATCTGTTCCCATTTCCACTCCGGAATGGGTAACGGCTGTAACTCTCCCGCGGGCCTCTGGTGCTCAGCCTTGACTTGCTGACAAGTCAGGCATCTCGACACAAAATCTGCAATATCCCTCTTCATACCGTCCCACCAGTAAACATCTCTCATATCATGGTACATCTTGGTGGAACCGGGATGAACACTATATAACGACCGATCTGCCTCCTCAAGAATCTCGCGCCGCAATCCCTCAGCATCTGGTACGCACAGTCTAGCTCCAAATCGTAGTATCCCCTGATCATCGATCACGAACTCGGAAAATCTGCCATGTCCCATCTGTGTCCTGATCTCTGAACAGCGGTCATCACTATGCTGTGCCTCATGTATACGGTCAAGCAACTGTGGGCGTGCACGAACATGCGCCATCTGTCCTCCGATCAACGTAAACTCAAACTGTACCCGGCTGTCGCATAAAATCTGCCAATCCGCCGACGACTGCCTCTGCACTGCGCTCAAACAGGATAGACTACCCCCGGGCCTCCTGCTCAAAGCATCCGCCACTACATTCGCCCTGCCCGGGTGATACAAGATCTCACAATCGTAGTCCTTCACTAACTCCATCCATCGGCGCTGTCTAAGGTTCAGGTCTCGCTGCTGAAATATGTACTTTAAGCTCTTGTGGTCAGTGAATATCTGGCACGACTCTCCATACAGATAATGTCGCCAGATCTTGAGTGCAAAGACCACTGCAGCCATCTCCAGATCATGAGTGGGGTAATTCTGTTCATGTTTCTTTAATTGCCGCGAAGCATACGCAATCACCCTGTCATGCTGCATCAAAACGCACCCCAGCCCTACTCGTGAAGCATCGCAGTAGACCACAAATCCGCCTGATCCTGAAGGCAATGATAGCACTGGTGTCGTAGTCAGTAGAGCCCGTAGCCGCTGGAAACTGTGCTCACACTCCTCCGTCCAATCGAAGCGAACTCCCTTCCGGGTCAACCCGGTCAAAGGTGTAGCAATGCGAGAGAAGTCCTGCACAAATCGCCGGTAATAGCCTGCCAGCCCTAGAAAGCTGCGAATCTCCGTCACTGACGTGGGTCTAGGCCAACTCCGAACTGCCACGATCTTCCTCGGGTCGACACATATACCATCTCGTGTAATCACGTGCCCCATGAAGTCTACGATGTCCAGCCAGAAGGCACACTTGGAGAATTTGGCGAAAAGCTGATGCTCCCTCAAGGTCTGCAGTGTAATCCGCAGGTGCTGCTCGTGCTCCTCTCTACTCCGAGAATACACCAAGATATCATCAATGAACACTATGATGAACAGATCAAGATACGGCCGGAAAATACGGTTCATCAAATCCATAAATGCTGCTGGCGCGTTGGTGAGTCCGAACGACATCACCAAAAACTCATAATGGCCGTAACGTGTGCGGAAGGCCGTCCTAGGAATGTCCTCCTGTCGAACCCGCAGCTGATGGTATCCCGATCGCAAATCGATCCTCGAAAAGTATCCTGCCCCCTGAAGCTGGTCGAACAAATCGTCGATGCGTGGCAAAGGATATCTGTTCCGCACTGTCACCCTGTTCAGCTTGCAGTAGTCGATACACAAACGCATAATGTCGTCCTTCTTCTTGACGAACAGGACTGGAGCACCCCAAGGAGAAACACTGGGTCGAATAAGTCCCTTATCCAGCAAGTCCTGCAACTGGCCCTTCAATTCTCGAAGTTCCGCCGGGGCCATCCGATAAGGCGGTACAGAAATAGGCCCCGTGCCAGGAACCAAGTTAATACAGAAAGAAATATCACGCTCGGGCGGTAGCCCAGGAAGCTCATCAGGGAACACATCAGGGAACTCGCTAACAACCGGAACCTGATCCACCGGAACCTCTGTAGCTCTAGTATCGCAAACATAGGCGAGAAATCCCTGACATCCCTTCCTCAAAAGCTGTCCAGCGCGAAAAGAAGAAATCACACTGTGAGGGGTGGCACCACGGTCCCCCAACACAACAACAACTGACTCGCCGGGAAAACAAAATCGAACTGTCTTCTCGCGGCAGTCGACAGAAGCATAGCACGTGGCTAACCAATCCATTCCCAAAAGAACGTCGAAGTCCAACATCTCAAGAAGGATCAAATCGACCGGAAACTCTCTCTCGCCAATACGGACGGTACAGGATCGGAACACGTGCCTAGCAACAAACGACTCTCCCACAGGAGTAGTCACAACAAGCGGCTGGTCAAGCAAACCGGACTCTCTACCCAAACTCGGCACAAAGTGTGTGGATACGTACGAGTGCGTGGATCCGGGATCGAATAACACGTGTGCATCAACCGAACATACAGAACGGATACCTGAGACCTCCGCATTGGACGCCTGCGCGTCCTGATGCGTCAAAGCAAAAACTCGCGCCTGTCCTCCACCTGCAACTAACTGTCCCCTGCCGGCCGCTGGCTGCCCTCTACCTCGGCCACCTCGTCCTCTATGAACAAATCCTCCGCGACCACGACCTCTCTGTGTATGCGTCTGACGTGGAGTAACAGTAGGTACTATCGGCAATGCCGTCTGGGGTGGTGAAGGTGGTAATGTAACATGTGGTGCTGCCGCCCCACTCCGGGGTACCTCAGGAAAATCTCGCACACGATGATAAGAACTCCCGCAACGGTAACATCCCGATGACGGTCGCTGACCCTCCTGGGGATAGGAGCTAAACAATCGGCCTCGTCTCGAATCTCTGCCACCTGCAAGGTGCCTGTCACGACGTCGGAAAGGCCGTCTCTACACTGACGTATCTGTACGAACTCTCTTCGGCTCTGGAACTGCCGAAGTCTCAGCAAGGCGCTCCTCAACTAATAATGCTGCATCTACTGCTGCTGCGTATGTCTCGCGCGCTGATAGCAAGGAATAGTGGTGTAAGCAAGCCTCGGACAAATCTCTTGACTCGCAACTCCTCAGTAGCCACTAGATACGGAGCATAAACGGATAGCTCGGTGAACAGCACATCGTACTCTGCCACTGACATCTCTGGCGTCTGGCGTAAGGACTCGAACCTGCGTGCTCTAGCATCTCTGACACTCAGGGGAAGAAAGCGGGCAAGGAATAGCGCCACGAACTCTGTCCAGGTCATAGGAGGAAGACCTGCTGCTCTACCCTTCTCGACTGATTCGCACCATTTCTGCGCAAGACCTTCCAGGCGAAAGCTCGCGAACTCAACCCATCTCGCATCTGCGCACCTAAGTGAACGACATATCCGCGCCATCCTATCAATGAAAAACTGTGGATCCTCGGCCACATCGGTGCCTGTGAAGACCGGAGGCTTCAGCCTCATAAACTCTGACAGCGATACTGTAATAACCTCTGCAGTCGCAGGTGCAACTACCTGAACTGTGGGTACCACCGCGGTCTCCGCAACGGGTGGAACTACCTCTGGTCGCTGCGCTCGAAGTGTCTCAACTAGAGATCCCATCATCTGGCGCATCTCCTGCATACTGGATCCCATCGTCTGGCGTATCTCCTGCACACCAGCCCCTAACATAGCAATCTGATCTGTCACGGCAGGAACAGCCTACTCGGGCACAACCGGTGTACTACCCGGACCAGTCCTCGTCTCGGACGAGTCATCTCGAATCTCGGCCCACGCGGCCGCTCTCTGCGCCCTCGTAGTCTTTGGCGGCATATTGGCTGAAGGGAACAATAGGATTCGATAAGGATACGGAAATCGAATCGCAAGAATGTATATACTCAAGAAGGAACTTAAATCAACAAGTCCTAAGGTCGCATAGGCGGAGTACCGTGTCGTGAGTATGCCGCGGAACATACACACGCTACGCTACCCTGCTGCAGCTACCTACTCCATCATACCGGGGTCATCCTACACTCCGAAAGGTAAAACCTACGCTCTGATACCAACTTTGTCACGACCCGAAGTTTGGCCCATGACCGGCACTTAACCACGTAACGTCTACAGGCGTAACGCGACTAAGTGAACCGAAAACCCAGAAAACAAACCAATGAAAGTATAGAGTGTTATAAGTTTTAAATGAAAGCACTTACTAACATGATAAGAAATCTAAGTAAACAATCACCAAGATAGTAATATACGACGCCGTAGCGAAGATCAAGATCCACAAGTGGGAATATCACAGATAGGATAAACTGCAAGTACAGTCGGCTCACAACGAGCTCGACACCAGAATACAAATATAATACATCATCGTCCTCACACTGTCTCTAAGTCAAATACATACATGGTAGATGGAGAATACTAGATACAACAATGTACATACTGAAAGATAAACAGATACCGCACAAAACCCACCTATCAGCAGAAGAGCTAGTACACCAACTATGGGGGTATCTGTGTCAAAAGATGCAACCGCAGCCTGCCGCGAACTACTCCGAAGGGCAACCTGCAAACACTGTGGCACAACGGAGGTGAGTTGCCAACTCGTGAATAGAGATAACATATAAAGGTAATCGCGAGCATGCACGTACTGCGCTACTCTATCATATGCCAACAGATGATATCAATATGTGATAAGCAGTATGTGCAATAATCATGCAAGTACTCTATCAGGTAATGTAACTACAGGATGAGGTATAATAGTAAATGCTGAGCAGGGGCAATATAATATCTACACGGAATGTCAACGTGGAATATATAATCGGTGTCCATCAATGCACCCAGATCCCCCAAATAGCTCAGGCGCCGGCACTCTCATCGGCCCTCAAATACTGTACATCTCTGAGAATCCCGAGTGCCCAACATCGGCACCCAAATATCATAAATACTCGTGTCCAGCATCAACACGCAAATCCTCATCCATCGGGCCCCGTCAGTCCGGGTCAGCCCACGGGCTCCATCTGCGGTATCGGCCCTCGGCCCCGGCAGTACGGATCACCCCGCATCAATCTATAGACTCTGATCAGTACCCTCCGGATAACTGTCAGGTCCAACCAATCACCGGTAGGTAGTAGTCCCTCTGCCAGGCTCACCGTCTACTACACAGCGAAACCGTTCTCGCCCCGGGGTACCATACCGGGTCCACCATGTACCCGTAATCGGCCTCAACCAACTCCTCGATTCGGGTTCACATATATCACTCTAGCACCGAGGAAACACATGATGGACGCACCGAAATATCATATCAAGGGAACCGGGTTTTAAATGATTACATATTTGCAATAGCCATGGTTCCCAAATCCAGAAATCACTTGTAATCCAAACCAAAATGCAAGTCAAAGATCCGATATGATATGTGCGTCAAATATAAATATCATGTCAAGTCATATATAGATGAGCTACAATATGATGATCCGATGTAATATAGGCATCATGTATGATTAGCATATCAAGTCACATATAGATGAGCTACAATATGATGATCCGATGTGATATAGGCATCAAGTATAAATAGCATGTCAAGTCACATATAGATGAGCTACAATATGATGATCTGATGTGATATAGGCATCAAGTATAAATAGCATGTCAAGTCACATATAGATGAGCTACAATATGATGATCCGATGTGATATAGGCATCATGTATGAATAGCATGTCAAGTCACATATAGATGAGCTACAATAAGATGATCCGATGTGATATAGGAATCAAGTATGAATAGCATGTCAAGTCACATATAGATGTGCTACAATATGATGATCCGATGTGATATAGGCATCAAGTATAAATAGCATGTCAAGTCACATATAGATGAGCTACAATATGATGATCCGATGTGATATAGGCATCAAGTATAAATAGCATGTCAAGTCACATATAGATGAGCTACAATATGATGATCCGATGTGATATAGGCATCATGTATGAATAGCATGTCAAGTCACATATAGATGAGCTACAATATGATGATCCGATGTGATATAGGCATCAAGTATAAATAGCATGTCAAGTCACATATAGATGAGCTACAATACGATGATCCGATGTGATATAGGCATCAAGTATAAATAGCATGTCAAGTCACATTAGATGAGCTACAATATGATGATCCGATGTGATATAGGCATCAAGTGTGAATAGCATGTCAAGTCACATATAGATGAGCTACATTATGATGATCCGATGTAAATTCTACAGTGTGAGTGTCATGGCAATTACTAACGGTGTGTGTGTAACATGCAGGATAGTGCACGTGCAACATGGACCGTTAGTAATGGTGCGGTGTTCTATCAATTCTAGTTTATATCCAAATAGCAGGGAATGCAGCATGCACTAAATAGTAGCCATGAATAGTGAATGTATACAAAGGAAACTATAAGGTCCTATCAACCCTGACGTAGAACGCCATGCGGGCGATATCCCCGTAGATGTGAAATCTACTCACCGTAGTCTCTCGCTAGGTATAGCCAACAACTTGTTTCCCCTTCTGCGCGGCGTCCGCCGTACTCGCCTGCGAACCTAGAATTACACAATATATCACACGTAAGCTTGAAGTCACACAAACGCGACATTAAAGACGAACTAGTAACTCGTGTCGCGAACCAAGCGCACGTGTGCGCGATACGTTAAAACGTGTGGTTACGCGCCTGAAACCACCCCGACGCGTCACGCTACGCAGAAACCCAAAACCCACAAACACGTATCACGCGTGTCGCGAAGACTAAAAATACGGGAAAATAGGTAATCACCTCCAGATTTTGATACAGGAAATATATTGTAAAACTATATAAACCAAAACAACCCACATAGCAGCAGACACCCACACCCCAAACCCCAACCCAAAGCACCCCCATCTGGCCGCAATTTGCGGCCAGAATGCATATTTTGGCAGCCAAAAATGGGAATTGGGCTCCCAGGTTTGGTGTGTGCTCTCTATACCCCCCATACATGCTACAGTAACATCTAGTTTTACTCTGAAATGTCCCGGGTAGTAGCAGATCCTACAGGGCCTTATTTCTAGTTAAAATCCACACTTTTGCACTAAAATGGAACTTTAGGGTATTTTTGTTCAAACTGAAACAAAACTTGGCCTAAGATAGCTCTAATAACACATAATAGAGCTAACACAACTAACAAAACCCTAATCTAACATGTGAATCACAAATATCCTTTAATATCAGTAAAAATGCACAAAAATGAGATTTTTACTAAAGAATACAACAAGTCTAAGGAAAAGAAGTGCAAATATGAGTTAATACCTTCTAAGAGCCTTAGAAAGACCAAAAGTTCCAGCTTTTCCCCTCAAGTATGCAGATTTGCTTCAAACACCTCAAAAAGCTCACTTTTCCTAAGGTTTTGTGAAGAAAATGAGTTGATAAGTATAGGGTTTTGTGTATGGATCAAAGGGGAATGAAAAGAGAAGAGAATATGGAAGAAAATGGGGGTTTTTGGCTGCTGGAATTGCTGCTGGATTCAGAATGAGGGAAAGACAGAGAAGAGAGAAGAAAAGGGGTCAAAAAGTCAAAGTTTCATACCTAACACCATGCTCATTTGTTTATTGTGATTTTGAATTATGAAAAAGGGTTTTGAAAAGATTAAAATGGTGGGGAATAAGTTAGCAACCATGCACACAAGAAGGGTTAACATGCTACCAAAACCTTAAGTCTCAAAAATGGCTAAGTGTGCAAGTGTGCACTAGCACAAGAAAATTCCCAATATGCAAACACAACTAAATATGACTAATAATCTTAGGAACACATATATATATATAATAACACATACGATCTCTAATTATCACGAAAGACATTCAAACGGAAATCCAAAGTGTTACACTACCACTCTATATGAGATATGGTATGGGAAGATCCCATCTCTTAAGTGTGTTAAGATTTGGGGTTGTCCAGTCTATGTCTAAAAGCAAAATACGGACAAGCTCGAGGCAAGGTCGGTTCTGTAGAACTGGAAAGGAGTTCCAGCTATACAAACTACAGCTGATGATTTGGTGGAACCAAAGGATTCAATAGTCCCCGACGAACCTCAGCCTCTCTGCCGATCTAGTAGGGTTCCTCATCCGCCTGAGAGATACTTCGGTTTCTCGATGACAGTGGGAGCGAGGATTGCATCATGAGATGATGACCTAACTAGTTTCGAGTAGGCCATCGAGAGTGAGGACTCTGTAAGAATGGATGGACGCTTAGCGATCTGAGATGGAATCCATGTACACCAACAAAGTATGAAATTTGGATGCTATATCTGAAGGGTTAAATCCCCATCAGGAGCAAGTATATCTTGAGAAGATTAATTGGTGTAGATGGAAAGGTTGAGACTTTCAAAGCTAGACTTGTTAAAGGTTCTCGTCATCGACCAGGCGTGGATAATGATGGAACCTTTTCCAGTGGTTGTGCTTAAGTCCATCCGGATCCTACTTGCCATTGCTACATACCATGACTACGATATCTGGTAGTTGGGTGTCATGACTACTTTTCTAAATAATGATTTAGAAGAGAGCGTCTATAAGTACACAGCCAGAGGGTTTCGTAGACAGTGGGAGCAGCGGAAACGTGTGCAAGATGTTTTATGGGATAAAGCAGGCATCGCGGAGTTGGAACATCTATTTTGATGTAGTAGTCAAAGTGTTTGACTTCATCAAAATGGTAGATGAACCTTGTATATACAAAATGGTAGTAGAGAGTAAGGTGAACATCCTCGTATTGTACGTGGACGACACACTCTTGATGGGAAAAGAGTTTCCTATGCTACGCATGGTCAATCTCCTCTTATCACATGGATTCTCCATATAGGATCAAAGTGATGCCTCCTAAATCCTAGGTTTTATATCTATGAGATAGATCTAAATGGATGTTAGGATTCTCACTAGGTGTAGTGAGATGGTATCAATCGATCCTGGGGAGAATCACTGGATGGTTTCCAGGGTGGTAAGGAAGACTGAATGTCAGTCACAGGCATTGTCTTTACCCTCAGTGGAGAGGCGGTGTGTTGGAAGAGTTCCAAGCTAGATATCGTGGCAAACTAGACGATAAAGGCTGGTGACATCGCTATCAAAGATACTACCAAAGAGGCAGTTTGGGTGTATATTAGTTCATGAGATGAACTAGGTTCCTACCATTGTGTGACAATGGAAGTGTGGCTTTGGCCCAGGAACCCCGGTCCCATCAGTGACCCAGACATATTCTAAGGCAGCATCACCTGATCATGGAGATAGTTGATCTCCAGGGAGATCGAGGTTAGGAGAGTAGACTCGGAAGACAATATGGAGGATCCACCCACAAGGGCCTTTTCCCAGAGAGAGACTTTTATGGGATGGTTGAGTATGAGATACTGCAACCACTGCTACAAATGGCCCTAGTGCAAGTGGGAGATTGTTAGTTATATGTATGCCCTAGAGGCCATTACTGTACATGAGATGTATAATGTAATGGATGCTGGGACATATATAGGTAGGACTTTCTTGCTCGACATGATAGTACGCTATTTGGTTTCTCTTTATCTTAACATGTATACTTATTGTCTCTCTGTTACATGTTGATAAAGCCCTTAAGATGTGTGCTCGACTTCCAGGATTATGATACAGATGTAACATTTTCAAAAAATATAAAATATTAATTTTGGGAATTTTTATAATTTAATATTATTTTATTGATTATTTTAATATTTAATGCAAATAAATAGGAAAAATGTTAGAAAAATTATGAAAAATTCTAAAATGGGTTAATTATTGAAATTATGACATTTTTAAGTTGTTGTGATCATTTTGACACTAATTTAGTGCTAATCGCGATTAAAATCGCTAATCGGGTTTTTTGGCAATTTTGTGCAAAACTTGCACATACCACTTTTTCTACACTTGTGCATTTTTAGCCATGGTTTTCTTTTGGGATTACTATTGATGTGAGAAGGTTTGGATTTTAAAAGAAAAGAAAAGGAAAGTGACTAATGATGAGAGAGAGAGAAGACAAGTCAACCTTACCTTTTTTGAACCATACTCCATCACTTTCCTTCCCATTTTCTCTCCCCTCTCCTTGGTGAGCTGCTGCTGCTCCCTCTCTTCCTCACTCACCCCCTTCACTAAAACCCTAGATCCACAATGAAATCAACCCCAAAACCCCATTCCCACTTCACAAAAAATGGTCCCAAGCTCACTAGCTTCACCTTGAGCCTAATAAGATTGGATTTGGAGCACTTTGAGCAACTCAAGAATTTTCTTGAGTTGCCAAAGGAGGTAATTTCTGCACCCCTTTTGTAGCATTTCAATTTCCTTATGCATCAATTCTAGTTTAGTATCGATATCGTGTCATTTGGTGGACTTTTGAGATTTCAAGATAAGGGTTAGGGTAAAACTGAAACTAAGATGAAATTGAGGCTTGTTGAGACCCTAGAAACCCTGGTGTGATGCTAATTTGAACCCAAACCTGAAATGGGAACCAGAATACGGATTTTTGTAAACGATATCGGGAAAAACTGGAATCTGCCACTGTTATTTGGAATCTGCTATCATACGGGGAACCCTAAAATAATATTGAGTGGGAATTGAGATGTGCATGCAACATAGAGGCAACACCCAAAACCCTAGCCCCTAACTCCTCCGTACGGGCGCCAATTCTCCCATTCTGGCTGCAATTTGCGGCCAGAGCAGAGGGGATTCTCCTCGTTTTTCGTGCATGCCCCCATTTCCTCAATTCTTGGCCCTGGGTACTTCTGGTTTTGACAAATTCCATCTAGAGTAAAATCTGGGACGTATATCCTAAGTTGTTGTTTTGGATTCGTGTTTCCGTATTCCGTATTTTTGATTCTGAAATGGTGGAATGTGTTTTGCCTCGACTATTTGTCGTTTATACGACGATATAGAGGATTTATTGATGGTTTTGAAGGCGTGCCATAGGTTCTCACCTATAGGCCCCCTTATCGTATCGTTTTGGGTTTTATGCGCCGTTTTAGATTGGATTGGTTTTAATGCGCATATACGATATTTTGATGTGTAGGTACCCATGAAGACTTCGGGACGACAATCATACGTGGTGACGTCCGCAATTGGTGATGCAAGGTGAGTAGATTATATCTACAGGGGGAAGTCGGGTGGATGGCGTATAGCACCCCCGCAGTCCGTAGATAGATTATTATGTAGTTATTGTGATATAGGTGTATTGTGGATAGTATAGGGTTAGAAGTGACTAGTGTAGTTCATAGTCGCGAACCCTAGGATAGAATTACACCTATACACACACCCTTGCTTATCACTTGTACTTGCACTGTGATTGACGATATGTGATGACTTTGGAGATGAGTCGATGATGTGGGCTTGGTGCCCTGGGATCGGTGATTTGATACGATTCATATGTGGGATAAGACTTGTGATTCTCGCGGGCTTGGGATATGTGTTTACCCCCGCATGCATACTTACTGATGTTACCGTTTTGTACTAGACATAGAGTAGTACTCCAGACTATATGATCTGATGATGATGATATCTGTTATGTGATGAGACAGTGAGATGTTGACCCCTGTACCCAGCTTTTGGGGATGCCGTACGATGATTTACCGTACGAGCCAATATTGATGATATATCCGCACTCATAACTCGAGGATATCTTACGATATGACATTGAGGCGGGATCACCGACTATACATCTATATATATATATATACATTGACTCAGATTTAGGTGGTTTCCATACCTACCCCTCCTGATTGACCTTTTACTTAGATGTAGTTTGCATAGTAGATACTTCACTGTGGTGTTGACTATTGGATATCTGCTTTTTCATGCTATTCGCATTGCTGGCATATGTACATCGCTATACTATTATCATGCTGTTAGGACACCAGCACCATTATCGATGATGCGTATGTTCCACGTACACTATTTGCCGGCTCACACACTTCATCATCGGTAATTGCCATGCCACTACACTGTAGTACTGTTGCATTCATGATATGATTACTGCTTGGCATATTGTACACAAACATAGATGATTCATACTTGATTGAGATTGAGGACTGCTAGATATTCCATGTTACATGATTTCCGATATGATTACCTCTCTTTACTTGTCGCATACTTCATGGATTGATTGTATAGCACGTTGCATTGGATTTACTTCTCGATGTGGATTTTCATGTGATTTCTGGTTTTGAGGACCGTGGGATTATTTGATAAAAGATGCTCTTTATGAAAAACCCGGTACCTCGTGATATGATATTTGGTGCATCCACCACGCGTTTTCTCGGTGCTGAGACGTGTGCTTGAAACCCGATTCGAGGAGGTGATGTACCGTTTGCGGGTTCGTGGTGGGCCCGGTATGGTTCCCCTCGGCGAGATGATCGATGGGTTATGCCGATTGAGCCTGGAGGCGGGCGAGTACCTACCGGTGATTGTATTGGAGCTCGGCGGATATCCGGGGGATACCGCCTGGAGCTGAGAGATAGGCGTACTGCCGGGGGCCGACGGGCCGATACCGCAGACGGAGCACAGAGATGGACATGGGTTGACTCGTACTGCCGGGGGCCGAGGGCCGATACCGCAGACGGAGCCCCATATGGGTGAGGATTTACGTGTCGATGCTTGGCACGGTTTTCATGATGAGTTTTCCATGATTTTGGTTATATCTTCACATTGCATACATGATGCTTGCTGTCAGTGGGTGACAGGTGGACGGGTTCCACAGATATACAGATATGGATCATATACAGACTGGATTTACACTTATCTTACACCAATATTAGTGGTATGGGACGCTAATATATGTGTATTGATATCTTGATATTTCATCATACCTACCTTATGCAGACATACCTTATACTGATGACATGTTATTACCTGAGTACTTGGCACTACATACGTGATTAGATGTTACCTTGCCACCTTGTTACACTCAGATGTACTCTTGTGGATTATATTACTGATCGTTGACTTAGGTTTATGTCTTGCATTCGGTTTCTACTTGTAGATGTTTCTATTCACGAGTTGGCAACTCACCCCCGTGGTGCCACAGTTCTTGCAGGTTTTGCCGTACAGGTCCTATTGCGGCATTTCTGGCACACTACCTTCCCGCGGGTGATTTGCTTTGGTAGGTGGATTCTTTCGTATCAGGAATCACCTTTGTATTTATTTATTTCATTGTATCTAGAAATTGTCCATCAACCAAAACTTGTATTTTCTTTCAGACTCAGAGACAGTGTTGTATTATTCGACCTTAGAGTCGTGCTTAGTAGTATTGCGGTTTTCTTGCTACTTTTGAGCTTTCTTTTGGTTTTGATCCTCGCCACTTGGCGTTGTATATTATCATATCATTGCGTGGTTGTGACCGTCGATTGACGAAGAGCTAGCTCCCGCTTGGGGATGCCTTTATCATTTTATATATTGTTATCCTTGTTGTACCCCATTCGGGGCCAGTTTTATAAAAGAAACTCTGCCGAAATTTTTAGAAAAGACTTTATTGTTTTCAAAACGTACCTTCGGCTTAGTTATTTAAAAAAAACCTTGATTTCAAACCTGTATTCTTCACTTCTTTAAACCAGCTTTCTTTACTTATTCTTAAAATGGTTTTAGATTTCTGGGCTTTTGGCTTACTTGGATCAGATGGAGTCCTATAGGCTTCATATGGTTCAAGGGCCAGTCACGTGCTCTTTCGGGTCGTGACAAAGTTGGTATCAGAGCGCTAGGTTGACCTTGGTTCGAGTCTAAGTTTGACTATGTTGAGCCTAGGGAGTTATTTATATACGGAACTTAGGCTTGACCTTACGGAACTCAGACTTGGTCGAGGGGGTATTCGACCCGAACTTTCGTCGTATTAGGATAACCCTTGGTTGATGGATTAGGTGACTAAAGTAGAGTGACGTACCGTTGGTATGTTCCGCGGCATACTTACGACACGCCACTCCTCTTAAGGAACCTTAGGATGTACATACTTTCGAGGTCAGTGATTCTCTTCATATCCTGGATTATACATCCATTTGAGATTCCCGCTTCTACTAGTTTCATGATCATACCTCCATTGATGCTGTTCCTTCCTATGATCATGTATCCACTTGGGATCTGTTGTTTCCTTTCTTGCCATTAATGTGCTCTCTTTGATACTCGATTGAGATTCCTGTCACCATGTTTGAGCGCAGTTTGGGCTGCTGCTAGGGTTACGGCCGGTGTGAGCTCGTTTGGTACGAGGGCCGACCATTGTGTTTTCTGGTGACATGGGAACGTCTCGAGTTAGTGTTGGTGATTGTGACCTCTAGTGGAGGCGAGTGCTTGGTCTTGCACCGGATGATCGGGCCATTGTTAGAGCTGCCAGTTGAGAGATGACTGTTGATGTACAGCATACCTCAGAGATGTGATGTCGCCTATCGTGCAGACCGATGGACCAGCTGTTGCTGAGATTGACAGGATGTTGCTTTCGGAGCTTACGAGCTGAGATTGCCGGAGCTTTCAGGCAGATATGAGACAGATGATAGCTAGTCTACCCGATTTGAGAGACGAAGGTGATTCGTCCGATTTTGCGCCAGAGCGGGCCCAGTTGAGTTGAAGATTTCCAGTGTGGAGAGTCTTACTCAGATCTAGAGCAGACCGACTCAGAGATGACCGCTTATGTATTGCCCTTCCTGGAGGATTGAGGCATTGTTCGGCGTACAGGCGTATGAGCCAGTTGCTGCTGTAAATGATGAGATATCGCCCAGAGGGTTGGAGCTACTGCAGCATGAGCATGTTCTTAGAGAGTTGTTAGCGAGTTGCTAGTCACCGAGGATGGATGACTAGGACGTGTGGTGAGTTCGCTTACCCCGATGCGAGGTCATCAGGCGGATCGATTCCAACTAGAGACGACTTCACGCAGGTTCGTGAGAGTCGATAGAGACGATCGTATGTCAGGAGCCTACTTTCCAAGTTTAAAGTATACGGAAAGACATGCAGGTGATTCTATGGACCCTCTAGAAGAATGAAACCATAACTCGACTTAATGACCGTGTGACAGCCTTTGAACCTTAGGGTTTACGGTGGTCCCGCGGCGCCATTAGTGAGGCTTGGGTTTGCCCTTCTACGGCTGGACCACCGACGCTGTGGCATGTACTCGATACTATTAAACTGTACCCGAGATGTGAGCTCTTGGGGGATTATGAGGATCTGACGAGTCGATCGGATGGTTCGACATCTTTCGGATATCGTGATGGGAGACTGCTTGGGAGACTCCAGATGCGAGCATAGCCGTTGGAGCACCGTACATGCAGCCATGATGAGACGAGTCCGAATCAGTCGGCACTGACGCAGAGTGAAGAAAAGAGTTCGTACGAGATTTCGACGAGATGATGTCCCACTCCGCTGACATTAGAGATGTGATATGCACCCCGAGGCGTGGTATATGGATATATCTTCCAGAAAGAAGCGCGATAAGTATGCAGCCGTTCCGGATCAAGCTTTAGCTTCAGCATTGGATGATGACTTCCGGGCATTTCGGCAGGATTGAGAATTGAGAAAGGAACTCGATAGGACCCTTCGGGAAACGACATGGGAAGACCTGGACCCAGGAGTGGTCATTTTGCGCACACCCAGCAGGCCAGAGTTCGGCATTGTCGACAAGGTAGTTGACCAAGTTCGGATAAAGGAACTTAACCAGATGCGTTGCGAATTGATCAAGGACGGACGAGTGATAAGTATTCCTCCGATGGTCGGGACGTGTTCCCGAGGACCAGTTCGGCCTGACATCTTCTACAGAATGATGAAGCTATAGAATACACGACTTCGAGTCCGTGTGAGAGACTTCAGATTGACCGTGGCCGAGAACAGTGCAGTGCATAGTAGCTTAGCGTGACGTCATAGTGGACGACGATAGAGACAGTTGGAACAAGAGGTTCGTGTGAGACACTGACGAACTGTCATTGCTTCCCGTCGAGACTAGAGACCTGAATTGCTTACAGAGACGTTGGGATGTGACCAGTTTCTGAGAATGTTGTTCTGAGGACACAGGTGTCTTTTGAGCGAGAAGAGATTGTGCAGGAGAGCCAGCCTCCGTACAGATCGGCATAGGCATGATTGGAAGAGACCTTGAGCAGGATTCCTTCCAGGGCATTGCTGCAACGATGTTTGCACCCAGGATCAGATGTGTGACGTACATTCAGAGAGCCAGAGGCCGACGCCAGTGATATGCTGCCTTACGAGTAGTCGGGAGGGTTGACCGAGAGGTGACCAGAGAAGTGCCAGAATGGAATCGTCCCCGTTAGCACACCTGACAGGGCCGATGAGCCGATTGACTGTGAGATTGGTAATCCGCAGAGAAGATATGAACCCAGAGAGTCAGAAGACGCCAGACCGTGAGCAAGAGGCAGGTGGATATCCTGCGCTGCTAGCAGTGGATTGCACCGACTCCTTCTCGACCTTGAAGGAGGAACTACCGACGACGGTATTTATGATTTGTGATTTTGTGATTCGATTATCACGTATCCTTCATTTTGGATTTCGGTATTTTGTGCGTTCTGTTGCATGATTTAGTTTTGGTGACTGAGTTTCATGGTATTGGTTTCATGCACCCACTGGACATTTATATATTTTACGCAGAGTTTTCATGCATTTTAGTGTTATGCTTTGATTCGTGCACGCTGATGCACACGGTTGTGAGATTCTCCTTTGCGGTACACCTGATTTTGGTTTGAGCCGCATTATATCGTTGATTTTGACCCGGATTTTGATGGTGGATTTTTGCACTCCGTGCTGGTGATATGCTTTACGCCTGTTCGGTGTTTGCTATTGGATTTCGTGATTCCGTGCATGTTGAGTGCGCAGGGCCTAGATTTTCATTCGTGCACGATGGATGCACCGGTTTGGATTTTCGCGCACGTTGGGCGCATGTTTTTAGACACGATTTTGGTGCACGCCAGATGCGCTAAATCAGGATTCTTCGTGCATGTCACATGCACCTGATTTATTTTTCTGTCAGGCACACACGTTGCCTACGACAGATGTTTCGTGCACACCCGTTGCACCTAGATGTTGTTTTGTATACCTGTTTGACACATTTATGGATTCTTGATTTCCGTGCGCACCAGACGCACAGGATTGCGTTACGTGCATTTTGGGATTTATTCCTTTTGGAGCAGTACCTTTTATGATGTTGGATTTTTGCTTTCATGCTGAGCAGGACTAGTCAGTGGACGGTACCTGGATATACTTTTGCATGCTTTTGCATCAGCTACTTACATGTATGGATTGGATGTCTACATGTGTAGTTTTGATCCATATCATATCGGTTTTGTATCGGATTTGACATTGTGTTTTTACCTCGACTCCGATGATTGCGAGATGCTTGACGGAGTTTTGCTTTTGAGTTATCTGCTCATTTTTCATGCGCATGCATTGCGCTGTGATGTTTTATGTGTTGATATTTTCGGAGCCCCGACAAAATGGATTATTACTGAAACTGTTTTTAGTATTGGGGGTTTAAATTTAAATTCGGGGACCGAATTTCTTTAAGGGGGGTAGATTGTAACATTTTCAAAAAATATAAAATATTAATTTTGGGAATTTTTATAATTTAATATTATTTTATTGATTATTTTAATATTTAATGCAAATAAATAGGAAAAATGTTAGAAAAATTATGAAAAATTATGGAAAATTCTAAAATGGGTTAATTATTGAAATTATGACATTTTTAAGTTTTTGTGATCATTTTGACACTAATTTAGTGCTAATCGCGATTAAAATCGCTGATCGGGTTTTTTGGCAATTTTGTGCAAAACTTGCACATACCACTTTTTCTACACTTGTGCATTTTTAGCCATGGTTTTCTTTTGGGATTACTATTGATGTGAGAAGGTTTGGATTTTAAAAGAAAAGAAAAGGAAAGTGAGTAATGATGAGAGAGAGAGAAGACAAGTCAACCTTACCTTTTTTGAACCATACTCCATCACTTTCCTTCCCATTTTCTCTCCCCTCTCCTTGGTGAGCTGCTGCTGCTCCCTCTCTTCCTCACTCACCCCCTTCACTAAAACCCTAGATCCACAATGAAATCAACCCCAAAACCCCATTCCTACTTCACAAAAAATGGTCCCAAGCTCACTAGCTTCACCTTGAGCCTAATAAGATTGGATTTGGAGCACTTTGAGCAACTCAAGAATTTTCTTGAGTTGCCAAAGGAGGTAATTTCTGCACCCCTTTTGTAGCATTTCAATTTCCTTATGCATCAATTCTAGTTTAGTATCGATATCGTGTCATTTGGTGGACTTTTGAGATTTCAAGATAAGGGTTAGGGTAAAACTGAAACTAAGATGAAATTGAGGCTTGTTGAGACCCTAGAAACCCTGGTGTGATGCTAATTTGAACCCAAACCTGAAATGGGAACCAGAATACGGATTTTTGTAACCGATATCGGGAAAAACTGGAATCTGCCACTGTTATTTGGAATCTGCTATCATACGGGGAACCCTAAAATAATATTGAGTGGGAATTGAGATGTGCAGGCAACATAGAGGCAACACCCAAAACCCTAGCCCCTAACTCCTCCGTACGGCCGCCAATTCTCCCATTCTGGCCGCAATTTGCGGCCAGAGCAGAGGGGATTCTCCTCGTTTTTCGTGCATGCCCCTATTTCCTCAATTCTTGGCCCTGGGTACTTCTGGTTTTGACAGATTCCATCTAGAGTAAAATCTGGGACGTATATCCTAAGTTGTTGTTTTGGATTCGTGTTTCCGTATTCCGTATTTTTGATTCTGAAATGGTGGAATGTGTTTTGCCTCGACTATTTGTCGTTTATACGACGATATAGAGGATTTATTGATGGTTTTGAAGGCGTGCCATAGGTTCTCACCTATAGGCCCCCTTATCGTATCGTTTTGGGTTTTATGCGCCGTTTTAGATTGGATTGGTTTTAATGCGCATATACGATATTTTGATGTGTAGGTACCCATGAAGACTTCGGGACGACAATCATACGTGGTGACGTCCGCAATTGGTGATGCAAGGTGAGTAGATTATATCTACAGGGGGAAGTCGGGTGGATGGCGTATAGCACCCCCGCAGTCCGTAGATAGATTATTATGTAGTTATTGTGATATAGGTGTATTGTGGATAGTATAGGGTTAGAAGTGACTAGTGTAGTTCATAGTTGCGAACCCTAGGATAGAATTACACCTATACACACACCCTTGATTATCACTTGTACTTGCACTGTGATTGACGATATGTGATGACTTTGGAGATGAGTCGATGATGTGGGCTTGGTGCCCTGGGATCGGTGATTTGATACGATTCATATGTGGGATATGACTTGTGATTCTCGCGGGCTTGGGATATGTGTTTACCCCCGCATGCATACTTACTGATGTTACCGTTTTGTACTAGACATAGAGTAGTACTCCAGACTATATGATCTGATGATGGTGATATCTGTTATGTGATGAGACATTGAGATGTTGACCCCTGTACCCAGCTTTTGGGGATGCCGTACGATGATTTACCGTACGAGCCAATATTGATGATAGATCTGCACTCATAACTCGAGGATATCTTACGATATGACATTGAGGCGGGATCACCGACTATACATCTATATATATATACATTGACTCAGATTTAGGTGGTTTCCACACCTACGCCTCCTGATTGACCTTTTACTTAGATGGAGTTTGCATAGTAGATACTTCACTGTGGTGTTGACTATTGGATATCTGCTTTTTCATGCTATTCGCATTGCTGGCATATGTACATCGCTATACTATTATCATGCTGTTAGGACACCAGCACCATTATCGATGATGCGTATGTTCCACGTACACTATTTGCCGGCTCACACACTTCATCATCGGTAATTGCCATGCCACTACACTGTAGTACTGTTGCATTCATGATATGATTACTGCTTGGCATATTGTACACAAACATAGATGATTCATACTTGATTGAGATTGAGGACTGCTAGATATTCCATGTTACATGATTTCCGATATGATTACCTCTCTTTACTTGTCGCATACTTCATGGATTGATTGTATAGCACGTTGCATTGGATTTACTTCTCGATGTGGATTTTCATGTGATTTCTGGTTTTGAGGACCGTGGGATTATTTGATAAAAGATGCTCTTTATGAAAAACCCGGTACCTCGTGATAAGATATTTGGTGCGTCCACCACGCGTTTTCTCGTTGCTGAGACGTGTGCTTGAAACCCGATTCGAGGAGGTGATGTACCGTTTGCGGGTTCGTGGTGGGCCCGGTATGGTTCCCCTCGGCGAGATGATCGATGGGTTATGCCGATTGAGCCTGGAGGCGGGCGAGTACCTACCGGTGATTGTATTGGAGCTCGGCGGATATCCGGGGGATACAGCCTGGAGCTGAGAGATAGGCGTACTGCCGGGGGCCGACGGGCCGATACCGCAGACGGAGCACAGAGATGGACATGGGTTGACTCGTACTGCCGGGGGCCGAGGGCCGATACCGCAGACGGAGCCCCATATGGGTGAGGATTTACGTGTCGATGCTTGGCACGGTTTTCATGATGAGTTTTCCATGATTTTGGTTATATCCTCACATTGCATACATGATGCTTGCTGTCAGTGGGTGACAGGTGGACGGGTTCCACAGATATACAGATATGGATCATATACAGACTGGATTTACACTTATCTTACACCAATATTAGTGGTATGGGACGCTAATATATGTGTATTGATATCTTGATATTTCATCATACCTACCTTATGCAGACATACCTTATACTGATGACATGTTATTACCTGAGTACTTGGCACTACATACGTGATTAGATGTTACCTTGCCACCTTGTTACACTCAGATGTACTCTTGTGGATTATATTACTGATCGTTGACTTAGGTTTATGTCTTGCATTCGGTTTCTACTTGTAGATGTTTCTATTCACGAGTTGGCAACTCACCCCCGTGGTGCCACAGTTCTTGCAGGTTTTGCCGTACAGGTCCTATTGCGGCATTTCTGGCACACTACCTTCCCGCGGGTGATTTGCTTTGGTAGGTGGATTCTTTCGTATCAGGAATCACCTTTGTATTTATTTATTTCATTGTATCTAGAAATTGTCCATCAACCAAAACTTGTATTTTCTTTCAGACTCAGAGACAGTGTTGTATTATTCGACCTTAGAGTCGCGCTTAGTAGTATTGCGGTTTTCTTGCAACTTTTGAGCTTTCTTTTGGTTTTGATCCTCGCCACTTGGCGTTGTATATTATCATATCATTGCGTGGTTGTGACCGTCGATTGACGAAGAGCTAGCTCCCGCTTGGGGATGCCTTTATCATTTTATATATTGTTATCCTTGTTGTACCCCATTCGGGGCCAGTTTTATAAAAGAAACTCTGCCGAAATTTTTAGAAAAGACTTTATTGTTTTCAAAACGTACCTTCGGCTTAGTTATTTAAAAAAAACCTTGATTTCAAACCTGTATTCTTCACTTCTTTAAACCAGCTTTCTTTACTTATTCTTAAAATGGTTTTAGATTTCTGGGCTTTTGGCTTACTTGGATCAAATGGAGTCCTATAGGCTTCATATGGTTCAAGGGCCAGTCACGTGCTCTTTCGGGTCGTGACAACAGATCATACTAGTGGGGCCTGGGTAGTCCATGAGTACATCCTTCAATATTCCTAGTCGTGGGAATATCGAGACGGGGCATCGATATTCCAGAGTAGACTAGCGTATATCTTCTCGACCCATGTGATGGGCGATGGATGATCCCATATCCATTGGTGTTTGACATCAGAGACGGTATGCGGGTGCTCAGTGGAGACTGGGTACACTGAACGGACTCGCCGAGAACTCCCAGATGGTATTATACCTCACGTCAGATGGCAGTTCTTTGGTGACACTGGTACAGCTTAGTCTGTTGACCCGAGATCGTCATAGAGTCTTGTGTGTTTCCCACTGTGCTTTGATTTCCACCCTACCACGGCTCTAATGAGTCGTGCAAACAGGTGGTTTTTGGGTACAGTCCCGATTCACATGGAGGCAATGAGTGATAGGAGGGAATTCGTCTCTCCCGGTATTGGGGGTTGATGTTGCGCTATGCTTGACTGGCCATAACTGGAAATCCCTTGCCACGGTTGCAGTGATTTACTGGTAAGTGTTATCAGTAGTTTCACGCTTGTTATGGACCTTACATCTGTTAGTTATATGTATGCCCTAGAGGCCATTACTGTACATTGGATGTATATTGTAGTGGATGCTGGGACATATATAGGGAAGACTTTCTTGCTCGACATGATAGTATGCTATCTGGTTACTCTTTACCTTAACGTGTGCACTGATTGTCTCTCTGTTACATGTTGGTAAAGCCCTTAGGATGTGTACTTGACTATCTGGACTATGATGCGGATCATACTAGTGGGGACATGGTAGTCCATAAGTACATCCTTCAAAGTCCCTAGTCGTGGGTGTATCGAGACGGGGCATCGATATACCAGAGTAGACTAGCGTGTACCTTCTCGACCCATACAGATGGGCGATGGATGATCCCATATCCATTGGTGTTTGACATCAGAGATGATATACGGGTGCTCAGTGGAGACTGGGTACACTGGACGGACTCGCCGAGAACTCCCAGATGGTATTATACCTCACGTCAGATGGCAGTTCTCTGGTGACACTGGTACAGAGTTGTCTGTTGACCCGAGATCGTCATAGAGTCTTGTGTGGTTCCCACTGTGCTTTGATTTCCATCTTACCACGTCCAAGAGGGCGTGCAAAACGGTGGTTTTTGGGTACAGTCCCGAGTCACATGGAGGCAATGAGCGATAGGAGGGGATTCGTCTCTCCCGGTATAGGGAGTTGATGTTGCGCTGTGTTCGATTGGCTATAACAGGAAATCCCTGGCCAGGGTTGCTGAGATTTACTGGTAAGTGTTACCAGTAGTTTCTCGATATGTTATACACCTCATATCAACACGACTTATTGAGCTATTGGGGTCTGACGTTTACCACCCCTAGGCAAGATATGCGACATATCAGACGATCAGACCGGACTGTACGGTCGTGTTACTGGTCGGATTCACTGGAGTGTGAGCGGGCTTGCTCGTCGATCTTCAGATCGCTCAATACCCGGGTGGCCGTTACGTTTAGCAGACCGCTTGCGGCTTGTGGGTGTTTGATATGATCATTACCTGCTGCCGGCGTATTGACGAGTCTTTAGAGTCCTACACAGAGGTTTCCTGGCTCAAGCGAAACGAAATAGGAGCGCATATGAGATATGTGCGGGACCGAGAATAATACCAGTATGTGATACTGTATTTGATTCTCGCGATGTGACATTGATCGGTTATATCCGATATAGCCGGGTTATCGGATCAAGTGTTGATTCGATAAGTTGTTACTAAAGATACCAGTCGGTTTTGTGCGACATGACCAGATCATTGAATCAAGTGTTGATTTAATGATTTAATGCATAATTATATATTTGATATATTACTTTGCATTAACTAGTATGGGTTCACTTTAAATTGGATTTTCTCACTCGGGTGTGTGCATTGCATATGCGATATGATTTTGTGCACTTTATTGTATCATGTTTGATGATACATGTTTAACTTTAGTTAAGTGTAATGAATTAAGCCATGGTTAAACTAATGATTAGGGTTTTCTATTCTTACTTATTTATTCATTTATCTTATTTAATTATCTATTTATTTATGATAAATGAATAAAAGAAAATGAAATGAAATGGTTGCTAATTTTGGAGTTTAGTTGAAGCTTCATGAAGCTTTGATAAAGTCAACCATTCTTAACTCATCTTTAACCCTAACCATTCCCACTAACCATGATTCATTCTCTACACTTGACTCTAGTTAACATTTTGATAAGTTTTGATTTTCTATTGTTTTTAATTAACTTATCATATATTTCTTTCTTCTTCTTCTTCATGAGCAAGGAAGAAAAAGCTTTCTTCATCAATGGTGATTGATGATAAAGAGTGAGAAATCCAAATCTAAAGTCTACCCACTTCCTATTTCTTCATCCTCTACCTCTTGCCAAGTAGTAGAGTGTGTTTACTTCACAAGTTTCTTGACTTGGTGAAGTCGGAGCTTGATTTAGCGATGCCTCGACGTAGATCATCTTCGGCACGTCGTCGACGACCTAGCCCGCTTCTTCTCCGATGAAATTGACACAAGAGCCCGGATTTCGGATTTGTACAGCGGAGATGACTTCTTCATGGAGCTATGGAGGTGGACAAACGGATCTACAAAGGTTGTATTTCCGTATCTATTAGTTAAGTGTTAACTAGTTTTTGTTTTCGCCTAGATTTCTAGCAAACGATCCGTAGTTTAGGGTTTCCGGCACCTAGAATTTTTGTAATTGGCATGATCGATGCCTTGTGAGACCTCACTAGAGTGCCTAGGAACCCTACAGTGGTATCAGAGCCTAGCTAGAGCCTTAGGCGAAGTCCATACGGAAATTGAAGTCCGAACGAACCCGAAATCCCAAACCTTACATGCTCTCTGTCCAGATTTTAAAATTGTGGATTTTTCAAGATTAAAAATATCCAGAAAATCAAGCAGGGTTTTCTAAGAATTACTGTAAATTTCGTGGGCTTAATTCGACTTTCCCACCGCCTTTCCGCTGCACGAGCATGGCTCGTGCGGCGGAAGCGCGGCCAATTTTGTATTTTTGTGCATTTTGTTTTCACAGTAATTCTCAGATTTCTTTGCTGACTTTACTGGGATATTTTTATATTTATTATACAGATGAGTTTTCTGGAATTGTTTAGGGGATTCGGTATATCGATCGGAGTATCAAATTTTGTTTGTGTGGCTTTCCGGATAAATTTTAGAATATGTTAAAAAGTAAGACCGGATATAAATACCCAATTTTTCCCCTGTCGGGAAATTTCCAAATGTTGGATTTTTCCGAAGTTTAACGACGTTCTAAGTAGTGCAAGTAACGCGATGGACCCTCTAGAAGACAACAAACCTTAACTCGATTATGTGACCGTCTTGAACTGCCCTTTGAACCTTCGGGTTTGGGGCAGTACGGCGTGCCACATGTGAGGCGTTGGCTTGACCCTTCTACGGCTGGACCGTTGGTACTGAGGCACGAACTGAATGTCGTTAGACTTATTTCATGTGTTGAGCTGTATCGGGAAAACTTGGGTGTTCGATTGTTCGATCGAAAAGTTTAGCATTTTCTGTTTATCCGGAATGTGATACAATAATTGGAATTCACAAATTGTTATGAGATAACGGAATGAATATTATAAACATAGCAGTTTAGTTTCACTTGATCGATTGCCACGGAATTTTGATGTGATCAAAAGTCCGTCGCAATCACGTAGCGTACGCGGATACTCGCCGGGTAAACTTAATAGACAGCCTCGCTCCATAACCCCGACCAAGTGACTGTAGGAGAACCCCGTCGCCGAAAGCATCCGTTCGGGTGCTCGCGGCAGCGGTATTTCGCCTTGGTGCACTTCGTCGACGGTATCGGGGGTGCGGCCGTATACTCAAGTTTGCGACGAGCATTCGATCAGAATGTCGGGAATCCTGTTGAATTGCCCGACTTGATATTGAAAAGAATTTTCGATAATGAGACTAAAATGCGGGGTTTATAATTGTTAGGCATGCGATGTCTAAGTAATTCATTTGGTCAGGCATGCGATGTCTGAGGTGGTTGCGGATTCCAACTGTTGTAGTTTTACACTTTCTTTTCTGTGACCGTAAGTGTAATATGTGATATCGCCGGTTTCGTTGCTATATGTCAACGACAATTGGGATGGACATATTTACTTACGTTGATGACATGTGATGTTATGTGTTGCTGGATATGTTATATTGGATCGTCGTATTTGAATAGCCGGGGGTTTTTATGTGAGATGAGTGTTTTTCATTTTCATTCATGTAAAAACTTGTATGTAATATTCTTTTAATGGGACACTTCCAGGATGCGGAAGTAGTCACCGTTTGTATATTATTTACTTTTCTGCACTAGGATAGACCCAAGGAGGAGAGCACAAGTAACCGGGTTCTGGAGTCCAGTAGGAGACCAACTCGAGGAGTCGAGCCCGGGTCTCCTAACTCCCGAATTGGCAGGGTTGCTTGCCGCTCTCGTAGGGGTCTAGGGGTGTGGGATTGGCTATTCATCACGACCGTGGAATCCGTGTTTTATACTGGCTCGTATTGAAAACACGGACGTCCTAGTATATCCAATATTTCATATGTTTCTTCTGCTGTGTTTTATCTGAGATCATGCGATGTTCTGTGGCAGATATTATATATAGTATATATGATATATTATATAGACGTTACTTATGTTTTTACACCCGCGCTAGCCCTGCCCTGCTCTGCCGTTAGTTACCTAACCTAACGGTGCATGAGGGGACATCGAGGCGAATGCGGATGGCATAAGTGTACGTCATATCTATCTGTGATGTTTAGGTAAATTAAATGATGGGATATTCATTAATGAGATTAATGAAAGAAAATAAACCTAATTGATGTTGTGGAATCGAATTTCAAAATAAAACAGGTAGCTACAGTTCTTGCTATGCATCGCGGTGTTCCATGTAGAACATCCTGCACCTTATTCGATAAGGAAAGGACCGAGATCCCTTCACCGGGAGTGACTCCTTTAGCAATAACTGGCAGATGCTACAACCCTCGGTTTGTCATTTGATCGCTTCTATAGTTTCCGCTTTGCACAGTGATATATATGATATATCCCGCACCTCATTCGACGAGGAAAGGGCCGACGATCCCTTCACCAGGAGTGACCCCTTTAGCAAAACTAGAAAAGCCTCAAAAACATTCCATTTTAAAACCATTTGATTCCGCAACGAGATCAAGTTCAAAGCGTTAAAGGTTTTCACAAAAACCAGCCGCAACCCTCCGTCATTTTAGGAAGTAGAGTACTTAGTATTCGTGCTGTGTTTGTTGACCATAGTCAAGGCACAGTGTACGGTAGCTAAGTGATGTCTTCCTACACCGCATATGATGCGATTAGTTAGGACAGTCATGTGGCTTTGTTGACCTTAGCCAAGGGTCATATGGGTGGGTCTAATTAATCACGAAATGACGGGTAGAACTTGACTAGTACCTATGATTTGTTGACCTTAGCCAAGGTCATAGGTGCTAGGGGTAAAAACCATTATCGGGAATTTCAAGTGTTGAAATTTGCAATGAGATTGCATACCTTCTATGAGATAGTTGGATCCCGATACCCGCTGCGAGTAAGAGTTACTCCTGGGAGAGTTTTATACATTACAATTAGCCGATCAAGTAGGTGTCTAGAAAGGTGTTAACGAGGTTACGCCTCTGGGAAAACGAGGTTTACATTAATTAGGTTCGTGCGAAAGCACGGGGGACCTCCCTCAAAGTACCGACACTGTCCTGGCTGAAAGATTGGCGAACTTGTAGTGTGTAATTAATCCCGGCTAATCTTTCCTTTTAGGGTTTGAAGGAAGATTTGATAAAAAGCAGTGGGAGCCATCCTGATTAGATAAAATAAAAACCAATCTATTCTTGACAGAGCGCACGCTGAGTGTTTTCTTCTCTCTCTCTCTCTCCTGGTAGCGACCATATCACGCCTTAATCAAGATAATAATACGGAATATTGACCGAACCAGCTTGTTATACTGAGCTGGGGAACGTTGGTCCCGCTCCAACTTATAATTGTTATAAGACAGAGCAGGAATTTGGGGAATACCCGATTTCCCGTGCCGCCCAAATGAAGAGAGTGCATGCTGATGCATCATCTTCGGGTGTGTTCATTATACAGAACTGTTTCTCAGTATCCTCTGCATCCTTGGTATATGATACCGGATCAGGATCCCAGATATGTAAGATGTTACATAGGGCTACAAAAGGGTAGAAAAACTGAGAACGGGTGATAAGTTTCATGAGGCAGAAAACGGGGCAAGTGTTGCAGCCAAGTCTGTTGGTCACTGTCACCCTGTATTGTAATATATTGATTCTGAACGAATGTTATTAGATACCGAACCTGATATACAAAATCATATCTGTCTCTTTATTAGTAAAGAAACGATAAAATTTCGTATTGTTGGATAATGTTTTGAACATTTCCTATATCAAAAGTTGATCGGTTCAGGCACGTTATCTAAAAACATTGATGTTCTAAATCAAACTACAGTTCTTAGTATATGGAGCACACACAAGAAGAAGAGTTCAGAAATGGACGGATCCTTCTTGAGGTATTGTAGACTAGGTCATATCAATGCGACCCGACTAGCTGGAGTTACATAAAGATGCATATTTAAATTGGTTTGAATTTACATCTTGTGAAATTCGCCAGTCATGTCACAAAGATAAGATGACCATAGCTATGTTTATTTGAAACATAGAAAGAGTTAGTGAACTCTTGGGATGATACATGTTGATGTATGTAGGTCCCCTGTCTACACATACCAAGACCGGTTCTTTATACTTCATTACGTTCTCTGATGATCTCTTTAGATTCAGACCTATGTTCCTGTTGAAAAACAAGTCCGAACCTTTTGAGATATTCACAGAATATAAGTTAGAAGTAGAGAACCACAATACGGGTATAAGTATTATGTCCTTTGATGAGATCAAGGAGGAGAATACTTAAGCACGGAAATCCTGGACTATTCTAAAGGAGAATGAGATTCTCTCTCAGCATTACTCCTCCGTATACACCATTGCACGATGGTATGTCGGGGAGGAGCAGATACACCCTATTTGATATGGTGTGCTCTATGATGAGTACTACTGAGTTACCTTTTTCCTATTGGGTGTTATGCACTTGAGAAGTTGCATACCTATTGAATAGGGTTCGAATCAAATCAGTGCCTACCACTTCATATGTGATATAGAAGGGGAAGAGCCCATATCTTAAGTTAGTTAAGATTTGGGGTTGTCCGGCCTATGTCTAAGAGCAAAATCCGGACAAGCTCGAGGCAAGGTCTGTTAAGTACAACTGGAAAGGTTCCAGCTATACAAATGACAGCAGCTGATTTGATAGAACCAAAGGATTCAGTAGATTCCAACGAACCTCAGCCTCTCCGCCGATCTAGTAGGGTTCCTCACCCACCTGAGAGATACTTTTGTTTCTCTATGACAGTGGGAGCAAGGATTGCATCATGAGATGATGACCCAACTAGATTTGAGCTGGCCATCAGGAGTGTGACTCTGTGAGAATGGCTGGATGCTTAGTGATCTGAGATGGAATCCTTATACACCAACAAAGTATGGACTTTGGTTGCTATATCTGAAGGGTTAAATCCCCATCAGGAGCAAGTATATCTTGAGAAGATTACTTGGTGTAAATGGAAAAGTTGCGACTTTCAAAGCTTGACTTGTTAAAGGTTTTCGTCATTGACCAGGCATGGATAATGATGAAACCTTTTCTAAGGAGCTATGCTTAAGTCCATCCAGATCCTACTTGCCACGGCTACATACCATGACTACGATATCTGGTGGTTGGGTGTCATGACTGCTTTTCTAAATGTTGTTTTAGAAGAGTGCGTCTATAAGTACACAGCCAGAGGGCTTCGTAAACAGTGGGAGCAGCGGAAACGTGTGCAAGATGTTTTATATGATAAAGCAGGCATCGCGGAGTTGGAACGTCTGTTTTGATGTAATAGTCAAAGAGTTGACATCATCAAAATGGTAGATGAACCTTGTATATACAAAAAGGTAGTAGGGAGTATGGTGGTGATCCTCGTAGAGTACGTGGATGACATACTCTTGATAAGAAAGGAGTTTCTTATGCTACGCTCGATCAATCTCCGTTTATCACAAAGATTCTCCATACAGGATCAAAGTGATACCTCCTTAATCCTGGGTTTTGGATCTATGAGATAGATTTAATTGGATGTTAGGATTCTCACTAGTTGTAGTGAGATGGTATCAAGCGATCCTGGGGAGAATCACTGGAAGTGTTCCAGGGTGATAAAGACGACTGAATGTCAGTCGCAGGCATTGTCTTTACCCTCAGTGAAGGGACGGTATGTTGGAAGAGTTCCAAGCTAGATACTGTGACATACTAGACGATAAAGGCTGGATACATCGCTACTTATGATGCTACTAAAGAGGATGTTTGGATGTATAATGGTTCATGAGATGAACTATGTTCCTACCTTTGTGAGACAATGGAGTTGTGGCTTATGCCAAGGAACCCCCGTCCCATCAGTGATCCAGACTTATTCTAAGGCAGTATCACCTGATCAAGGAGATGGTTGATCTCTAAGGTGATCAAGGCAAGGAGAGCAGACTTAGAGGATAACGCAGCGGATCCACTCACGAAGGCCTATTCCCAGAGAGAGACTTTTATGGGATGGTTGAGTATGAGATACTACAACCACTGCTACAGATGGCCCTAGTGCAAGTGGGAGATTGTTAGTTATATGTATGCCCTAGAGGCCATTACTGTACATTGGATGTATATTGTAGTGGATGCTGGGATATATATAGGGAAGACTTTCTTGCTCGACATGATAGTATGTTATCTGGTTACTCTTTACCTTAACGTGTGCACTGATTGTCTCTCTGTTACATGTTGGTAAAGCCCTTAGGATGTGTACTTGACTATCTGGACTATGATGCGGATCATACTAGTGGGGACATGGTAGTCCATAAGTACATCCTTCAATGTCCCTAGTCGTGGGTGTATCGAGACGGGGCATCGATATACCAGAGTAGACTAGCGTGTACCTTCTCGACCCATACAGATGGGCGATGGATGATCCCATATCCAATGGTGTTTGACATCAGAGATGATATACGGGTGCTCAGTGGAGACTGGGTACACTGGACGGACTCGGCGAGAACTCCCAGATGGTATTATACCTCACGTCAGATGGCAGTTCTCTGGTGACACTGGTACAGAGTAGTCTGTTGACCCGAGATCGTCATAGAGTCTTGTGTGGTTCCCACTGTGCTTTGATTTCCATCTTACCACGTCCAAGAGGGCGTGCAAAACGGTGGTTTTTGGGTACAGTCCCGAGTCACATGGAGGCAATGAGCGATAGGAGGGGATTCGTCTCTCCCGGTATAGGGAGTTGATGTTGCGCTGTGTTCGATTGGCTATAACAGGAAATCCCTGGCCAGGGTTGCTGAGATTTACTGGTAAGTGTTACCAGTAGTTTCTCGATATGTTATACACCTCATATCAACACGACTTATTGAGCTATTGGGGTCTGACGTTTACCACCCCTAGGCAAGATATGCGACATATCAGACGATCAGACCGGACTGTACGGTAGTGTTACTGGTCGGATTCACTGGAGTGTGAGCGGGCTTGCTCGTCGATCTTCAGATCGCTCAATACCCTGGTGGCCGTTACGTTTAGCAGACCGCTTGCGGCTTGTGGGTGTTTGATATGATCATTACCTGCTGCCGGCGTATTGACGAGTCTTTAGAGTCCTACACAGAGGTTTCCTGGCTCAAGCGAAACGAAATAGGAGCGCATATGAGATATGGGCGGGACCGAGAATAATACCAGTATGTGATACTGTATTTGATTCTCGCGATGTGACATTGATCGGTTATATCCGATATAGCCGGGTTATCGGATCAAGTGTTGATTCGATAAGTTGTTACTAAAGATACCAGTCGGTTTTGTGCGACATGACCGGATCATTGAATCAAGTGTTGATTTAATGATTTAATGCATAATTATATATTTGATATATTACTTTGCATTAACTAGTATGGGTTCACTTTAAATTGGATTTTCTCACTCGGGTGTGTGCATTGCATATGCGATATGATTTTGTGCACTTTATTGTATCATGTTTGATGATACATGTTTAACTTTAGTTAAGTGTAATGAATTAAGCCATGGTTAAACTAATGATTAGGGTTTTCTATTCTTACTTATTTATTCATTTATCTTATTTAATTATCTATTTATTTATGATAAATGAATAAAAGAAAATGAAATGAAATGGTTGCTAATTTTGGAGTTTAGTTGAAGCTTCATGAAGCTTTGATAAAGTCAACCATTCTTATCTCATCTTTAACCCTAACCATTCCCACTAACCATGATTCATTCTCTACACTTGACTCAAGTTAACATTATGATAAGTTTTGATTTTCTATTGTTTTTAATTAACTTATCATATATTTCTTTCTTCTTCTTCTTCATGAGCAAGGAAGAAAAAGCTTTCTTCATCAATGGTGATTGATGATAAAGAGTGAGAAATCCAAATCTAAAGTCTACCCACTTCCTATTTCTTCATCCTCTACCTCTTGCCAAGTAGTAGAGTGTGTTTACTTCACAAGTTTCTTGACTTGGTGAAGTCGGAGCTTGATTTAGCGATGCCTCGACGTAGATCATCTTCGGCACGTCGTCGACGACCTAGCCCGCTTCTTCTCCGATGAAACCGACACAAGAGCCCGGATTTCGGATTTGTATAGCGGAGATGACTTCTTCATGGAGCTATGGAGGTGGACAAACGGATCTACAAAGGTTGTATTTCCGTATCTATTAGTTAAGTGTTAACTAGTTTTTGTTTTCGCCTAGATTTCTAGCAAACGATCCGTAGTTTAGGGTTTCCGGCACCTAGAATTTTTGAAATTGGTATGTTCGATGCCTTGTGAGACCTCACTAGAGTGCCTAGGAACCCTACAACATCGGCATGACTTATCAAGCTATTGGGGTCTGACGTTTACAACCCCTAGGCGAGATATGCGACATATCAGACGAACAGACTGGACTGTGCGGTAAGTGTTACTGATTGGATTCGCAGGAGTGTGAGCAGGCTTGCTCATTGATCTTCTGATCGCTCAATACCCGGGTGGCCATTACGTTTAGCAGACCGCTTGCGGCTTTTGGGTGATTGATATGATCACCACCTACTGCCGGCGTATTGACGAGTCTTTAGAGTCCTACACAGAGGTTTCCTGGCTCAAGCGAAACGAAATAGGAGCGCATATGAGATATGTGCAGGACCGAGAATAATACCAGTATGCGATATTGTATTCTATTCTCGCGATTTTCTTCATCAGTCGGTTATTTGAGATATAGCCGGGTTACCGAATCATGTGTTGATTCGATATATTGATACACTAGATATTAGTCGGTTATATGCGATATGACCGGATCATTAAATCAAGTGTTGATTTCATGATTTAATGTATAATTGTATATTTGATATATTACTTTATATTAACTAGTATTTGTTCACTTAAGATTGACTTTCTCACTTTATGTGCACAAGTTGTATATGTGATATATGTTTATGCACTAGTTTGTATCATGATTGATGATACATGCAAACTTGGGTGTGTGTATGACTTACACCATATTTAAGATAATGGTTTGGGTTTTTATTTATTTTGGTAAAACAAAATGGTGGCTTTCTTTGTCTTGGATTGAAGCTTCATGAAGCTTTTAAGCATCTTTGACAAAGTCCACTCATTTTGTTTTGCATAAGATTTTTATTAACCTAACCATTAACTCAATGTAACGTCTTCAAAATAATAAAATATGATTTTTGGGAAATTTTATAATTTAATATTATTTTAATGAATATTTTAATATTCTGGTATAATTAAATACAGATAAATGGGGAAAAATTATGGAAAATTCTAAAATAAGGTATTTTAAGGAATTGCTTCGTTTTCTGTGCATGCCCCCATTTCCTCTAGTTTTGACCCTGAGTATGTCTAGTTTTGACTGATTCCATCTAGGGTGAAATCTGGGTTGATTTTCCTATGTTGGTGTATAATTTGGGACTTGTTTTAGCATGGATTTTGGTATTTGGTGATTCATTCCTGTCGGGTGGCGTTTGGACGTCAACGACAAGTGGATTTTGATTGTGTTTACATGCGAGTCGATAGGTTTTTACCTATGCGGGTAGCGTGTGCTATTTTGGTTTCCGATGTGATTTTCATGTGCTTTAGCATTGTGATATACTTGTAGGTACCCCGCGTGATGTTGAGGCAAAGGAGGTGAAGATAGCGACATCGGCTTTGGCACACGAGAAGCAATGTGAGTAGATTTATATCTGTGGGGAGAAGTCGGGTGGATGGCGTATAGCACCCCCGCAGTCCGTGGTGATGTATACGAAAACGTATACACACGAATATTTATTATGTGTTGTTTAGGGTTATTGATGGTAATAATGATATTTTGATGATAAGAATATATTGGTTTAGTTTAGTGCGAACCCTAGAGTAGTGGTTGCACTCACACATACATTTACACACATACTTGCATTCATTCTTTCATTTATTAGAGTGCATATGATGGTGCGTATATCTACACATGGGTATGGGACTATGTGTTTATATACTGGATTTGAGGATAGTATTTGGGATTTGAGATGAGTCGATGAGATTGGGCTTGAGGCCAGGAGATCGGTGATGTGATTTGGTTCGTATTGAGATACGACACGATGTTTTAGCGGGTCTTTTGACGTAGTGATTCTTACACCTGCATGCATACATAGAGGGTATCAATATTGTACTAGACGTAGATCAGTACCCCGATCATGACATTTGATAAAGAGGATACCAGATAAATAGTATGATGAATGTGATATTGACCCGTACCCAGATTTGGGATGCCGTACGACGGATTTACGTACAAGCTATATTTTGATGATTGATCCGCACTCTTGACTTGGGATGTCTGATTATAGATAGGGTATCGGATATGATATTATTGAGGCGGGATCACCGACTAATATATATACATGTATGTATATGTATCGACTCAGATGTTAGGCGGTTTCCTCACCCGTAGCTCTACTTGTTAGTTCAGCCGTATAGTTTAAGATGGTTGTTAGATTAGATTAGACTCCTACCTATTTCAAAAACTAACGAATCGTGGGTATTTTAAAAGACAGCCCAAGGGATCCTACGGATATTTCAAAAGACGTATCTTTTCATAAAAACACCGTAGCCCCTATTTTCAAAACCCCATGATTCGTGTTATTTCAAAAGGCACCAATTGTAGAGGTTATTTTAGATTAATGCAGATTAGTTATAGTTGCGTCTAGTATTCAGCTTCCGCTCATTATTGTGGTTCGCATCGCATCGCATGCTTATATTATGTTTCATACTCCTTTATTGATGTTATGCTGTTAGGACACCAGCACCATTACCGATGATGCGTATGTACCACGTACACTTACTTGCCGGCTCACACACATCTTCATCGGTAATTGCCATGTCACGTACACCTTAGAAAATATTATTGCATCGACATAGGTTGTTAGCTAATAATTTAGACATGATATTAGTGTACTTGCCGTATATGCTAGATTAGACATTGTAATTATTAGTTGTTACATCATGCATGTTATTATTCATGGATTTTTATGCCTGTATGCACTGTTTACATGCTATTGAGGATTGGATTCGGATTTCCATGAGATTTTCTGGATTTGGGGGAAAACCGCAAAACTTATATAAACTTCTTTTCTCTCTTTAAAATAAAAAGTGCGGTTTTCCCATGATGTATGAGTCGTCCACCATGAGTTTGCTGATGGATTTGGAAACCCGATTCGAGGAGACGGATGAACCGTTTCGGGTACATGGTGGACCCGGTAAGGTGCCCCGGGGCAAGAAGCGCGTGGTGATGACGATGTGAGCCTGGCAGGGGAGCACTACCTACCGGTGATTTTACCCGACGCGTCGGATATCCGGAGGATACCGTCGTGGTCTTGAGATGGATGGTAGGGGCCGGTCTGGACTGACGGCGCCCTAGATATTATGATTGAGACATTGGGATTTCGAGATTTCGAGGTACAGAGACTGTGATACAGAGATATCGAGATATTGGGATTACGTTTTGTGCCGATGCTAGGCACTGTTTTATGCTGATTTCATTATGATACCTCAACTAAAAATACAAGGGAAATCTCACTAAATTATGAAAACAGTTTCTTCATTTACATGTATTCTGCTTTCATGCATTCATACCTCATATTCATGACATACTATTACCTGAGGCACTAGCACGAGCACTTGGCACTACATTCACGTATAGAGATTACATTGCCAGTTTAGCATGCTTCAGCTTTATTCATATTGAGGTTTCTTTATATCTGATCGTATTGACCTAGGTTGGGTCATGCATTCGATCTCTGCTTGTAGATATCTTTCTATTCACGAGTTGGCAACTCACCCCCGTTGTGCCCCAGTTCTTGCAGGTTTGCCGTACAGTTCTATAGCGGCATTCCTGGCACACTGCTTCCTTTTGGGTGATTTGCTTGGATAGGTGGGTTCTTTTGTATCAGAACCGCCGTTGTATTTATATTATTCATTGTATCTAGAATATCCATCAACCAAAACTCGTATATTGTTTCAGACCTAGACTAGTGATGTATTATTCGACCATAGAGTCGCGCTTAGTAGTGTTGCGGTTTTCTTGTTGCTTTTGAGCTTTCTTTTGGATTTGATCCTCGCCACTTGGCGTTGTATATTATTGTTGCATGTGTGGTGGTGACCGTCGATTGACGAAGAGCTAGCTCCCGCTTGGGGATGCCTTTATCATTGCATATATTGTTATCCTTGTTATACCCCATTCGGGGCCAGTTTTACAAAAGAAACTCTGCCGAAATTTTTAGAAAAGACTGTACTGTTTTTAAAAATGCATATTCGGCTTAGTTATTTAAAAACCTTGATTTCAAACATGTTTTTCTTCACTTCTTTAAACCAGTTTCTTTACTTATTCTTAAAAATGGTTTTAGATTTCTGGGCTTTTGGCTTACTTGGATCAGATGGAGTCCTATAGACTTCATATGGTTCAAGGGCCAGTCACGTGCTCTTTCGGGTCGTGACAAAGTTGGTATCAGAGCGCTAGGTTGACCTTGGTTCGAGTCTAAGTTTGACTATGTGGAGCCTAGGGCGTTTATATATATACGGAACTTAGGCTTGACCTTACGGAACTTAGACTTGGTCGAGGGGGTATTAGACCCGAACTTTCGTCGTGTAGGATGACCCTTGGTTGATGGAATAGGTAACTAAAGTAGAGTGACGTACCGTTGGTATGTTCCGCGGCATACTTACGACACGCCACTCCGCTTAAGGAACCTTAGGATGTACATATTTTCGAGATCAGTGATCCTCTTTATATCCAGGATTATACATCCATTTGAGATCCCCGATTCTATTAGTTTCATGATCATACCTTTATTGATGCTGTTCCTTCCCATGATCATGTATCCACTTTGGATCTGTTGTTTCCTTTCTTGCCATTGATGTGCTCTCCTTGATACTCGATTGAGGTTCCTGTCACCATGTTTGAGGGCAGTTTGGGCTGCTGCTAGGGTTACGGCCGGTGTGAGCTCGTTTGGTACGAGGGCCGACCATTGTGTTTTCTGGTGACATGGGAACGTCTCGAGTTAGTGTTGGTGATTGTGACCTCTAGTGGAGGCGAGTGCTTGGTCTTGCATCGGATGATCGGGCCATTGTTAGAGCTGCCAGTTGAGAGAGGACTGTTGATGTACAGCATACCTTAGAGATTGTGATGTCGCCTACCGTGCAGACAGATGGACCAGCTGTTGCTGAGATTGACAGGATGTCGCTTCCGAAGCTTACGAGCTGAGATTGCCGTAGCTTTCAGGCAGATATGAGACAGATGACAGCTAGTCTACCCGATTTGAGAGACGAAGGTGATTCGTCCGATTTTGCGCCGGAGCGGGCCCTGATGAGTTGAAGATTTCCAGTGTGGAGAGTCTTACTCAGATCTAGAGCAGACCGACTCAGAGATGACCGCCTATGTATTGCCTTTCCTGGAGTATTGAGGCGCTGTTCGGCGTACAGGAGAATAAGCCAGTTGCTGCTGCAAATGACGAGATGTCGCCCAGATGGTTGGAGCTACTGCAGCGTGAACATATACTTAGAGAGATGATAGCGAGTCGCTAGTCACCTGAGGATGAATGACTAGGACAGGTGGTTCGTTTGTTTACCGATGCGAGGTCATCAGATAGATTGTTTCCAGCTAGAGACGACTTCACGCAGGTTCGTTGAGAGTCGATAGAGACGATCGAATGTCAGGAGCCCATTTTCCAAGTTTAAAATATACGGAAAGACATGCAGGTGATTCTATGGACTCTCTAGAAGAATGAAACCCTAACTCGACTTAATGACCGTGTGAAAGCCTTTGAACCTTCGGGTTTGCGGCGGTTCCTCGGCGCCATTAGTGAGGCTTGGGTTTGCCCTTCTACGGCTGGACCACCGACGCTGTGGCATGTACTCGATACTATTAAACTGTACCCATGATGTGATCTCTTGGGGGATTATGAGGATCTGACGAGTCGATCGGATGGTTCGACATCTTTCGGATATCGTGATGGGACACTGCTTGGGAGACTCCAGATGCGAGCGTAGCCGTCGGAGCGCAGTTCGTGTAGCCACGATGAGTTAAGTCCGAATCAGTCGACATTGAGCAAGGTGGAGTAAGGAGTTCGTATGAGATTTTGACGAGATGACGTCCCACTCCGCTGACATTAGAGATGTGATATGCACCCCGAGGCGTGGTATATGGATGTATCTTCCAGAGAGAAGCGCGATAGGTATGCAGCCGTTCCGGAATAAGCTTTAGCTTCAGCATTGGATGATGACTTCCGGGCATTTCGGCAGGATTGAGATTTGAGAAAGGAACCTCGACAGGACCTTTCTGGAGTACGTTACGAGAAGACCTAGACCAGGAGTGGTCGTATTGCGCACACCCAGCAGGACAGAGTTCGGCATTGTCGACGAGGTAGTTGACCATGTTCGGATAAAGGAACTTACCCAGATGCGTTGCAGATTGATCAGGGACGGACGAGTGATGAGTATTCCTCCGATGGTTGGGACGTGTTCCCGAGGACCTGTTCGGCCTGACATCCTCTACAGAATGATGAAGCTACAGAATATGCGATTTCGAGTCCGTGCGAGAGACTTCAGATTGACCGTGGCCGAGAATAGTGCAGTGCGTAGTAGCTTGGCGTGACGTCATAGTGGACGACGATAGAGACAGTTGGAACAAGAGGTTCGTGTGAGACACTGATGAGCTGTCATTGCTTCCCGTCGAGACTAGAGACCTGATATGCTTACAGAGACGTTGGAATGTGACCAGTTTCCGAGAAAATATTGTGCTGAGGACACAGGTGTTTTTGAGCGAGAAGAGGTTGTGCAGGAAGCCAGCCTCTGTACAGATCGGCATAGGCATGATCGGAAGAGACCTTGAGCAGGATTCCTTCCAGGACATTGCTGCAATGATGTTTGCACCCAGGATCAGATGTGTGACGTGCTTTCAGAGAGCCAGAGGCCGACGCCAGTGATACGCTGCCTTACGAGCGGTCGTGAGGATTGACCGAAAGGTGACCAGGAAAGTGCCAGAACGGAATCGTTCCTGTCAGTACTCCTGACCGGGCCGATGAGCCGATGGATTGCGAGATTGGTAATCTACAGGAAAGATCAGGAACCAGAGGCAGAGGACGCCAGCCGCGAGCAAGAGGCAAGTAGATATCTTGCGCAGCTAGCATCGGATGTTCCGGTACCTTCTCGACCCTGAAGGATGGTATACCGACGACGGTAATTATGATTTGTGATTTTGTGATTTGATTATCACGTATCCGTTGCTTTGGATTTCGGTATTTTGGGCGATCTATTCACATGATTTAGTCTTGATGACTGAGTTTCATGATATTTGATTTTGTGCACCATGGTTGCACCTACTGGGTATTTATACCTTGTACATAGTTATTACTCTTGAGCTGTTGATTGCGATTTCATGCCTATTTTATACTGGTGATTTGATTTACGCTTCCAGCAGAGTTTCATGTAATTTTAGTGTTTTGATTTTGCACTCGGTATAGCTTATATGTGCTTGTAGTGTATCGATATGTGTTTTGTGCCCGCAGCTGCACACGTTTATGATTTTCTTCATATCTGGATACACTTGGTGTTGCTGCTTACGTATTTGAGTTATTGCTTGGTATTTGTGCATGGGATGCACCAGTTCTATACTTCGTGCATTTGTCGCACCAGTTTTATGTTTCTTGCGTTTATCGCATCAGATTTATATTTCGTGCCTTTGTTGCACCGGATTTATATTTTGTGCATTACGATTGCACCTGACTTCGATTTGATGCCTTTCGGTATGTCGATTTTGATTGTGATATTGATGTGGATTCTTGCACTCCGTGCTTTTGACTGGACTTACGCATATTCGACGTTGCTATTGGATTTTGTGATTCCGTGCATATTGAGTGCGCAGGGTCTAGATTTTCATTCGTGCATGATGGATGCACCGATTTGGATTTTCGCGCATGTTGGGCGCATGTTTTGAGATACGATTTTGGGGCACACCAGATGTACTAAATCGAGATTCTTCGTGCATGTCAGATGCACCTGTTTTGGCTGCCAGGCACACGTTGCCTATGACAGATGCTTCGTGCACACCCGTTGCACCTAGATGTTGTTTTGTGCACATGTTTAGCACATATATGGATTTTGATTTCCGTGCGCACCAGACGCACAGGGTGGTGTTATGTGATTTTTGGGATTTATTCCTTTTGGAGCAGTACATTTTTATGATGTTGGATATTTGCTTTCATACTGAGCAGGACTAGTCAGTGGGCAGTACCTGGATATATTTTGC
Source organism: Agapanthus africanus (assembly GCA_030015575.1). Taxonomy (NCBI): domain Eukaryota; kingdom Viridiplantae; phylum Streptophyta; class Magnoliopsida; order Asparagales; family Amaryllidaceae; genus Agapanthus; species Agapanthus africanus. Next base: position 276,096,671 of record JASDDO010000012.1, read on the forward strand.
ATGCATCGATAGTTATCGAAGGGATTTCCGAAAAGCGAGCTATAGTCTCAGTATATACCTACGTGTCCGATATGACACGAAACGTTTTAAAAACAAGGAAACCCTTCTAAACTGTTTTCAAAACGGCGGAACGTACCTATTAAACAGAGGATATATATACACATATATAGTTATTTTCTTATGAGAAACGTCCGCCACTGTGCAGTGTTACGCGCATCGCACAGCGACTTAAAAAGATTTGGCATACATTTGCATCAGCCATTTACATGTATAGATTGGATGTCTACATGTATAGTCTTGGTCCATATCATATTGATTTTGTATTGGATTTGACATTGTGTCGTTACCATGACTCCGATGATTGCGGATGCTTGATGGAGTGTTGCTTTTGAGTTATCTGCTCAGTACTCATGCGCATGCATTGCGCTATGATGTTTTATGTATAGATGATTTCGGAGCCCCGATGACTTGGAATTTGTATTGAAATATTTTAGTATTTGGGGGTTTAAATTTAAATTCGGGGACCGAATTTCTTTAAGGGGGGTAGATTGTAACGTCTTCAAAATAATAAAATATGATTTTTGGGAAATTTTATAATTTAATATTATTTTAATGAATATTTTAATATTCTGGTATAATTAAATACAGATAAATGGGGAAAAATTATGGAAAATTCTAAAATAAGGTATTTTAAGGAATTGCTTCGTTTTCTGTGCATGCCCCCATTTCCTCTAGTTTTGACCCTGAGTATGTCTAGTTTTGACTGATTCCATCTAGGGTGAAATCTGGGTTGATTTTCCTATGTTGGTGTATAATTTGGGACTTGTTTTAGCATGGATTTTGGTATTTGGTGATTCATTCCTGTCGGGTGGCGTTTGGACGTCAACGACAAGTGGATTTTGATTGTGTTTACATGCGAGTCGATAGGTTTTTACCTATGCGGGTAGCGTGTGCTATTTTGGTTTCCGATGTGATTTTCATGTGCTTTAGCATTGTGATATACTTGTAGGTACCCCGCGTGATGTTGAGGCAAAGGAGGTGAAGATAGCGACATCGGCTTTGGCACACGAGAAGCAATGTGAGTAGATTTATATCTGTGGGGAGAAGTCGGGTGGATGGCGTATAGCACCCCCGCAGTCCGTGGTGATGTATACGAAAACGTATACACACGAATATTTATTATGTGTTGTTTAGGGTTATTGATGGTAATAATGATATTTTGATGATAAGAATATATTGGTTTAGTTTAGTGCGAACCCTAGAGTAGTGGTTGCACTCACACATACATTTACACACATACTTGCATTCATTCTTTCATTTATTAGAGTGCATATGATGGTGCGTATATCTACACATGGGTATGGGACTATGTGTTTATATACTGGATTTGAGGATAGTATTTGGGATTTGAGATGAGTCGATGAGATTGGGCTTGAGGCCAGGAGATCGGTGATGTGATTTGGTTCGTATTGAGATACGACACGATGTTTTAGCGGGTCTTTTGACGTAGTGATTCTTACACCTGCATGCATACATAGAGGGTATCAATATTGTACTAGACGTAGATCAGTACCCCGATCATGACATTTGATAAAGAGGATACCAGATAAATAGTATGATGAATGTGATATTGACCCGTACCCAGATTTGGGATGCCGTACGACGGATTTACGTACAAGCTATATTTTGATGATTGATCCGCACTCTTGACTTGGGATGTCTGATTATAGATAGGGTATCGGATATGATATTATTGAGGCGGGATCACCGACTAATATATATACATGTATGTATATGTATCGACTCAGATGTTAGGCGGTTTCCTCACCCGTAGCTCTACTTGTTAGTTCAGCCGTATAGTTTAAGATGGTTGTTAGATTAGATTAGACTCCTACCTATTTCAAAAACTAACGAATCGTGGGTATTTTAAAAGACAGCCCAAGGGATCCTACGGATATTTCAAAAGACGTATCTTTTCATAAAAACACCGTAGCCCCTATTTTCAAAACCCCATGATTCGTGTTATTTCAAAAGGCACCAATTGTAGAGGTTATTTTAGATTAATGCAGATTAGTTATAGTTGCGTCTAGTATTCAGCTTCCGCTCATTATTGTGGTTCGCATCGCATCGCATGCTTATATTATGTTTCATACTCCTTTATTGATGTTATGCTGTTAGGACACCAGCACCATTACCGATGATGCGTATGTACCACGTACACTTACTTGCCGGCTCACACACATCTTCATCGGTAATTGCCATGTCACGTACACCTTAGAAAATATTATTGCATCGACATAGGTTGTTAGCTAATAATTTAGACATGATATTAGTGTACTTGCCGTATATGCTAGATTAGACATTGTAATTATTAGTTGTTACATCATGCATGTTATTATTCATGGATTTTTATGCCTGTATGCACTGTTTACATGCTATTGAGGATTGGATTCGGATTTCCATGAGATTTTCTGGATTTGGGGGAAAACCGCAAAACTTATATAAACTTCTTTTCTCTCTTTAAAATAAAAAGTGCGGTTTTCCCATGATGTATGAGTCGTCCACCATGAGTTTGCTGATGGATTTGGAAACCCGATTCGAGGAGACGGATGAACCGTTTCGGGTACATGGTGGACCCGGTAAGGTGCCCCGGGGCAAGAAGCGCGTGGTGATGACGATGTGAGCCTGGCAGGGGAGCACTACCTACCGGTGATTTTACCCGACGCGTCGGATATCCGGAGGATACCGTCGTGGTCTTGAGATGGATGGTAGGGGCCGGTCTGGACTGACGGCGCCCTAGATATTATGATTGAGACATTGGGATTTCGAGATTTCGAGGTACAGAGACTGTGATACAGAGATATCGAGATATTGGGATTACGTTTTGTGCCGATGCTAGGCACTGTTTTATGCTGATTTCATTATGATACCTCAACTAAAAATACAAGGGAAATCTCACTAAATTATGAAAACAGTTTCTTCATTTACATGTATTCTGCTTTCATGCATTCATACCTCATATTCATGACATACTATTACCTGAGGCACTAGCACGAGCACTTGGCACTACATTCACGTATAGAGATTACATTGCCAGTTTAGCATGCTTCAGCTTTATTCATATTGAGGTTTCTTTATATCTGATCGTATTGACCTAGGTTGGGTCATGCATTCGATCTCTGCTTGTAGATATCTTTCTATTCACGAGTTGGCAACTCACCCCCGTTGTGCCCCAGTTCTTGCAGGTTTGCCGTACAGTTCTATAGCGGCATTCCTGGCACACTGCTTCCTTTTGGGTGATTTGCTTGGATAGGTGGGTTCTTTTGTATCAGAACCGCCGTTGTATTTATATTATTCATTGTATCTAGAATATCCATCAACCAAAACTCGTATATTGTTTCAGACCTAGACTAGTGATGTATTATTCGACCATAGAGTCGCGCTTAGTAGTGTTGCGGTTTTCTTGTTGCTTTTGAGCTTTCTTTTGGATTTGATCCTCGCCACTTGGCGTTGTATATTATTGTTGCATGTGTGGTGGTGACCGTCGATTGACGAAGAGCTAGCTCCCGCTTGGGGATGCCTTTATCATTGCATATATTGTTATCCTTGTTATACCCCATTCGGGGCCAGTTTTACAAAAGAAACTCTGCCGAAATTTTTAGAAAAGACTGTACTGTTTTTAAAAATGCATATTCGGCTTAGTTATTTAAAAACCTTGATTTCAAACATGTTTTTCTTCACTTCTTTAAACCAGTTTCTTTACTTATTCTTAAAAATGGTTTTAGATTTCTGGGCTTTTGGCTTACTTGGATCAGATGGAGTCCTATAGACTTCATATGGTTCAAGGGCCAGTCACGTGCTCTTTCGGGTCGTGACACTCAAACTATGGTTTAGTCTCTACAAAGGTTAACTCACCCTTGGTTGCATTATGATAGACTTCACTTGATTATTCCTTTTAACATTTTTTCATTATTCTTAATCTTTTCTTTCTTCTTCTTCTTCTTCTTCAAGAAGAAGAAAAGCTTACTATATTTTTATCAATTAAAGAAACAAAGTGAGAAATCAAAATCCAAAGTGAACCCACTTCCTATTTCATCATCCTCTACTACTTGCCATTTAGTTTAGGGTGTTCTCTTCACAAAAGTTCTTGACCTTTTGATGATGGATCTTGAGTTTGAGTCTCCTCGACGTAGATCATCTTCGGCCTCGAAGTCAATGACCTAGCCCGTTCATTTCTTTGAGGAAACCATCGCTAGAGTCCGGGATCACGATGATCGCAGCGAAGGGACGTCAACACGGAGCTTTAGAAGTGAAGGACCGGATCTACAAAGGTTGTAATCCCTTTCACTTAATGTTAAAGTGTTTAACTTGCTAGTTTTCGCCTAATCTCTAATTTAAAGATCTTGTTTAGGGTTGTTCGGCACGGCTAAAATTTTAATCGGGCATGGTTGATGCCTTGTAGAACCTTGTGCCAGTGCCTAGGAACCCTACAGTGATATAATATTTGGAATCCACATAATTTAGTTATGTGATAACTAATTTGAATTTTGTAAATCTAGTAGTTTAAGTCTCATTTGATCGGTTGCCACGGAATTTTGATGTTGATCAAAAGTCCATCGCAATTACGTAGCGTACGTGGATACTCGTCGGGTAACATTTCTAGATAGCCACGCCCCATAGCCCCGACCAAGTGACTATAGGAGAATCCTGGCGCCAAAAAGCATTCGTTCGGGTGCTAGCGGCAGCGGTGTTCCGCCTTAGTCCACTTCGTCGACGGCATCGGGGGGTGCGGCCGTCTACTAAAGTTTCCGACGAGCATTCGATCAGGTTATCGGGAATCTTATTGAATTACTCGACGGGTTATTGGAATGTGTTTTCAATATCGAGACTAAAATGCAGGGTTTATAATTGTTAGACATGTGATGTCTAAAGAATTCATTTGGTTGGGCATGAAATCCAAAGTATGTAATACGTTGGGTTTATGATATCTAAAGTGATTGCGGATTCCAACTGTTGTAGTTTTACACTTTCTTTTCTGCGACCGTAAGTGTAATATGTGGTGTATCGCTGGTTTCGGTGCTATATGTCAATGACAATTGGGATACGCATATTTACTTATGTTGATGACATGTGATGTTATATTTTGATGTGATATGTTATATTGGATCGTCGTGTTTTGAATAGCCGAAGGTTTTATGTGAGATGAGAGTTTTTATGTTCATTCATATAATATTCTTTGTATGTAATATTTTTTTATTGGGGAACTTCCGGGTTGAGGATGATGTCACCATTGATGTATATTATTTACTTTGACCCAAGGCGGGGATCATAAGTAACCGGGTTCTAGGGTCCAGTGGGAGACCATCTCGAGGAGTCGAGATCGGGTCTCCTAACTCTAGAGTTGGTAGGGTTGCTTGCCGCTCTCGTAGGGGTCTAGGGATGTGGGTTTGGCTATTCATCACGACCGTGGAATCCGCGTTTTTACTGGCTTAAATAAAACACGGAATTCCTAGTATATCCAATGTTTCATATGTGATTCTTCTGATGCTGATATTCTGTGATGTGATCATTTTATATACGTGAGACGAATGCTTATACTATATATATATGATATATAAATATTACTGTTTTCGTTTCTTCTGTGATGCTTGTGAAGCATAATTTGATGGGAATTCATTAATGAGATTAATGAAACTAAAAGAAACCTAAAAGATGTTGTAGAAACTTGTTTTAAAAACTGGTAGCTCTAGTTCTTGCTTTGCATAGCGGTATTCCTTGTAGAATATCCAGCACCTTATTCGATAAGGAAAAAGCCGAGATCTCTTCACCGGGAGTGACCTCTTTAGCGAAACTAGCGGATGCTATAACCCACTCGGTTTGTCTTTTGGTTGCTTCTATAGTTTTTGCATTGCATAGTAGTATTTTTGAAATATCATGCACCTTATTCGATAAGGAAAGAGCCGAGATCCCTTCACCGGGAGTGACCTCTTTAGCAAAACTAGTAAAAGCCTAAAAAACACTCCTTTTTCGAAATCACTCGATTCTACAACGATATCAAGTTCATTACGCAAAAGGTTTTCTTAAAAATCTGTCATAGCCCTCCGTCATTTCAGATAAGTAATTTTTAGTATTCGTGCTGCGTTTGTTTACCTTAGCCAAGGCGTAGTGTGCGGTAGCTAATTAGTTCTTATCTGCAAGTATATGATGCGATTGAGTTAGGGTAGTCATGCGGCTTTGTTGACCTTAGCCAAGGGTCGTGCGGGTGGGTTTAATTCAATCAAGAAATGACGGGTTGAACTTGGCTAGCGCTTATGATTTGTTGACCTTAGCCAAGGTCATAAGTTGTTGGGGGCAAAATATTATCGGGAATTTCAAGTGTTGAAATTTGCAATGAGATTGCATATCTTCTATGAGATAGTTGGATCCCAATACCCACTGTGAGTAAGAGTTACTCCTGGTTGAGTTTCACTCATTACAATTAGCCGATCAAGTAGGTGTCTAGAAAGGTGTTAACGGGGTTACGCCCCTGGGAAAACGAGGTTTATTTTAATTAGGTCCGTGCGAAAGCACGGGGAACCTCCTTCAAAGTACACTGGCCTGGACGAAAGATTGTCGAACTTGTAGGGTGTAATTAATCCCGTCTAGTCTTACCTTTTAGGGTTCGAAGGAAGATTTGACTAAAACAGTGGGAGACATCCTGATTAGATAAAATAATAACCAATCTCATCTTGCAAGAGCGCACGCAGAGTGTTTTCTTCTCTCTCTCTCCTTGTAGCGACTATGTCACGCCTTAATCAACATAATAATATGGATGCATTGACCGAACCTGCTTATTATACTGATCTAGGGAACGTTGGTTCCACTCCAACTTATAATTGTTATAAATCTGAGCAGGAAATAGTGGAATATCCGGATTCCCATGCCACCCAATCGAGGATTAAGCATGTTGATGCATATTCTTCGGGTGTCCTTATTACCGAGAACTGTTTCTCAATATCCTCTACGTCCTAGGTATGAGATACCAGATCAGGATCCCCACATATGTAAGAGTTACATGGTCTACTGAAAGGTAGAGAACTGAGATTGTGTGATATATCTCTATGTGTTAGATAATGGTGCAATTGTTGCAGCCAAGTCTGTTTGCAGATATCACCTTTTATTAATACATTGATTCTGAACAAATGTTATTACATACTGAACCTGATATACAACATTACATCATATTCATTATTAAGTTAAAGAAGGATATAATTCTGTATTAGAGGATAATGTTGTGAACATTATCCTGAATCAATAGTTGATTCAATCAGGCACGTTATATAATAGCATATACGTTCTAAATCAAACCACAGTTCAAAGTATCTAAAACACACACAAGAGGATCAATTCAGAAATGAACGAATCCTTCTTGTGGCATTGTAGACTAGGTCATATCAATACGACACGACCAGCTAAGTTACATAAGGATGAATATGAGAATCTGTTCGAATTTTCATCTTATGCAACTTGCCAGTCTTGTCTGAAAAGTAATATGACCGATACTCCGTTTACTGGAAACAGAGAAAGAGTTACTGAACTCTTGGGACGGATACATGATGATGTATATGGTCCTATGTCTACAAATGCCAGGGTTGGTTCTTTATACTTCATTATATTCACTGATCATCTCTCGAGATTCAGACATATGTTCCTATTGAAACACAAGTCTGAAACTTTTGAGAAATTCAACGAATATAAACTTGAAGTTAAAGAACCAAATGGGTAGAAGTATTAAGTCCTTCGATGAGATCGAGGAGGATAATACTTACTCATGGAGTTCGTGGATTTCTAAAAGGAGAATGTGATTCTCTCTCAGCTTACTCCTTCGTATACACCACATAACCACGGTGTATCGGGGCGAAGGTATCGCACCCTATGAGATATGGCGCGCTCTATGATGAGTATTGCTGAGTTACCTGTTTTCTTTTGGGTGTTATGCACTTGAGAAGCTGCATACCTATTGAATATGGTTCCGTCCAAATCAGGGCCTACCACTATATATGAGATATGGTGTGGGAAGAGACCATGTCTTAAACTAGTTAAGATATGGGGTTGTCCGGCCTATGTTGAAAAGAAAAATCCGGACAAGCTCGAGGCAAGGTCTGTTTTGTGTAAGTTTGTTAGGATATCCCAAACATTTGTGAGGGAATATCTTCTACCACTCTGAGGAGCAAAAGGTGTTTTGTTTCTCAGCATGCCACCTTTTTTAGAAAAGGAATTTCTTGCAAAGAAATTAGTGGTCATGAGGTAGAACTGGAAGGAGTTACAGCTAGACAAACTAACAGCTGATGATTTGGTAAAACCAAAGGATTCAATAGTCTCCAACGAACCTCAGCCTCTCCGCGAATCCGGTAGGTTTCCTCATCCACTTGAGAGATACTACGGTCTTCTCAGTGATAGTGGGAGCGAGGATTGCATCATGAGATGATGGTGTTAGTGTATATGCCCTAGGGGCCATTATTGTATCATACTAGTTTGTATATTACTTAATGGAAGCTTGGGATATTCACATGTATTTAACAGTCTTGCTAAACATGGTAGTATGCTACTTGGTTTTTCTATCTTAATATGTGAGTATACGTATTGATAGAGCTCTTAGGATCTTGCTTGACTACCAGCGTTGTGATGGCAGTCACACTAGTGGTGGATGGGTAGTCTACAAGCACATCCTTATTCATGTCCCTAGTCGTAGGATTATCGAGACAGGGCATCGATACTCCAGAGTAGACTAGTGTGTACGCTTCTCATCCCAGTTGGGGAGATGTTCTGTCCCACAGCCGTCAGTACGTCGTACTGGAGATAGTATGCAGGTGCTCGTTAGGTTACGGGTACACCGGACATGACTCACAGGGAACTGTTGGTTGGTTTTATACCAGTCGTCAGTTAACAGTTCCCAGGTGACATAAGTACAGCATAGTTCGCCGACTTGACACTGCTGCTTCACCTTGAGTGTGTCCCACTGTTCTTAGATTGCTACCCTACCACGGCTCAAAGGAGTCATGCAAACAGGTAGCAGTTGGGTGCAGTCCCGAGAACTTGGAGGCAGTGGCGGTTAGACAGGATTCGTCTCTCCCGGTATTGGGGGTTGATATCGCGCTGTGTCAGAGAGCCATTATGCAAAGTCCCTGGCCAGGGCAAGCGAGATTTGCTGGTAGGTTCCAGTAGTTTCTCAGGGTGTAATGGGCTTCAATACGACACGAATTATACCGCTATTAGGGGACTGACGCTTGCCTCCCCCCCTAGGCCCGATATGTGATAGTCTTAGACGAACAGACCGGACTGTACGGAGATTGTCACATTAGACTCAGTAGGAGTTCGGATGTGTAAGTGCACGGAGGCGCCCCGGCCTCCATCCCGAGGCCAAATGCGGAAGCGATGGTTAACTTTAATTTTTCTTGAACCGACACCACCGCGCACTAAATACCCGGATCGGGCCATTAACTAGTCCTAGCTAACTACAAGATGGGGAAGAGAGATATACCGAGCGATCCGTGTCCTCCGGTCTTCTCGCCGTCGTCCCGATCTCCCGCGGAATGTCCGGTCTCCACCTCCTTGCCGGAAGGGCACCACGTCGCATGCTTCTTTTACGGGCTCCCACCTCTATACCGAGGCAACTCGGGCACGAAGTTGGCTAGCCGACGTGCCCAAGGTTTGCTGTAGAATGTGTAGAGAACTCATGTCTCATTTTTGGGGTAGTGGTAGTTGCCATAGGTAGAGGATATGAGATAAGCTTTTGGAGGAGGAGCTAAAAAGACTTTCTCCTAACCAAATGAGCAACAACTTCACCCCACCAAATTGGGACAGCCCCTCTATGAGCATGGCCGGCCACTAGAGGTGAGGGAGAAGAGAGAATGAGGGAGAGAGTGTAACAAAGCAATGAGGGTCTCTCATAATCCAAGAGAGAGAAAAACAAGATGATGAGAAGAAATCATCACAAGGAATAACCAACACTCAACCAACCAATCATTCCAAAAGGTCAAGCCACCATCTTCAAGCATGATGACTTCAAAAGTCAAGCCATCATGAAGAAGTCAAGAAGTCAAGGTCATGGTTCAACCATCATGACACCACAATGTGCAAAGACAACCCTCCAAAATGCTTATTTGCACAAATGCAAATAAGCCCTCCTCCACCAATCTTCGGCCATTGAAAGATACAAATGAAAATGGCCGAAACGGAAAGCAAACTGGCAACTCCAGAAAACTGGTCCCGTAATAAATTACAGGAAAACCCTGACACTGTGTATACACACCCGCATTTGTATTCCAACCGAATACAAATGCAATGAGACAACATCTACACTGTACTATACTAGGATCCGGCTTAAACCAAAGCCGGCTAGTATTATCTGTCCGATCCTGATCCGTGCAATACCGCACGTATCTGATCGAACCCTGCCATATATCCATACGGCCTCAAGTACAAACCGTCCGATCCTGATTCGTGCAATACCGCACGTATCTGATCGAACCCTGCCATATCTCCATACGGCCTCTACAGCGTTTCGCCCGAAACTTGAGTAACTGCATGTGTGGTGGACTCTAAAGACTCGTCAATACTATGGCTGTGGATTTAACCACTAGCACGTCAGAGGTATTAGCCATACGTGACGGGCCACCAGCTACTGACCAAAAGGGACGTCGATGAGCGAACTCATCCTGACACCCTACTGAGCCTGTCAGTGACAATATCCGTACAGTCCGGTCCGTTCGTCTATGAGTATCGCATGGAGGGCCTAGGGGGTTGGTAAAAGTCAGACCCCCAAAAGCGGTACAAATCGTGTCGGAGTGTAGCCCAGAACACCCTGAGATACTACTGGAATACCTACCAGCAAATCTCCTGCCTCGGCCGAGGGCTTCGTGTAATGGCTCTCCTAGACACAGTGCGACCTTACCCCCAATACCGGGAGAGACGAACCCCTGAAGATCCGCTCACTGCCTCCATGTGGCTCGGGACTGTACCCAACTAAAACTTGTTTGCACATCTCCTTTGAGCGTGGTAGGGTAGTAATCAAAGTACAATGGGAACTCACACGAGACAAATGACGATCCCCAGGTCGATGAACTAACCTGTACACATGTCACCAGGGAACTGCTATCTGACGTCAGGTATAAGATCAACTAGCATGTTCCCGGCGAGTCCTGTTCGGTGTACTCATAACCCAATGAGAACCTGTATACATCTTAGGTGAACCAACCGACACCAGTGGCTTGTGAGACCGGCCACCGCCCCTCGTCGGGGTCTCGACTGTATACACTAGTCTACTCTGGAGTATCGATGCCCTATCTCGAAACTCCCATGACTAGGGACCTTTTAAGGATGTGCTTATAGACTACCAGCTCCCACGTATATGATCGCCCTCATATTGCTGGTGGTCAAGCAAGAATCCTATGGGCTCTATCAACGTGCAATAGTGACCTGTCAGGTCACCTAAAGCAGTACACGATGATAAAGATAAACCAGATAGCATACAATCATCTCGAGTAAGACTGTCCTACTGGGACAGGTCCTCCCTCAATCGTTGCAATCACGTGCCTGTGATCCAATAATTGACTCTGAGGGCACTATCTCCAACAATCTCTCACTTGCACTCAAGGCTAATTATTGCGATGTCGCATACTCACAGCCCATGTGATACCGAACACCCAACTCCTCTACTAGTCAGTCTCACAAAGCTCGCTTGCGAAACTATTGCGTTCGAGGAATAGCCTCAGTGAGTGGATCCGCTTTGATGTTTCTTTCTATGTCTCTCTATATCTCATGTTCGCGGAGAAAGCCATCTCCCGAAATGAGCAATACCTGTCTTAGAATGTGTCTAGATGTCTGATGGGACCTAGCTCATAAATGAACTCCAAATCCAAACTACTTAGACTGTATCGTCAACGGTACTTAATCAGTATCCTGCGCCATGCCTCCCTCAGTATTGCCTTGGACCACCTGTCCAAAATACTGCCCCTCGTCAGAGGGAAAACTATAACTCTGACAACCTCCTTGTCGTCCAGGTCACCTTGGAAGCCTGGAATGATAACCGTCTCCCTAAAGAGGCTGGCGTTATCATATCCCTAGAACATCCGCTTATGTTCTAAAACTGCTTCCGACTGTTTCTCCAGGATAGGATCAATGTCAACTTATTGCATCTAGTGCAAGAACAACATCTGGTGTGGTACTTGACATCTCATGATTGACTAAATTGCCTAAGCAAGTGATCTGCCAATCATGCACATCCCTCTCCCCTTTAGTCTGTAAGACACCTTTAGAGAGGGTGACTCCATTACCTGCAGGTACACTACCGTGCCAGGAGTCGTCCATTCTAAATACTTTTAGAATGCTGTCTAAGTACCCTTAATTGGGAAACCACCCAAATCTAGATCTAAAACCATAGATCTAGTAACCAGTATGTCTGATATAATGTCCAAGTCCCATGTGGAGAAATCACTCTGTGACGACCAAAGTATAACCGATCGTAGTAAAGGAGTTTCTTTTCCTACTCTGTGTATGTCATCCAAATACCATGACATCACACCCTACTACCTTCTCAACAGATCCATCCGCTATTCTGATGAAGTCAAACCTATGACTGTCACATCAGAAATTGATGATCTATCTCCGCTATATCTGCTTTAGTCTATAAATAGACATAAGCTATCTGTCCACCAATGCTTCCGCTGCTCCCACTGACTACGACAACCCCCTGGCAGGGTCATATAGACGTACACTTCTAAAGCCAGTTTAGAACGACGCTATACTTATCCTCCCGCCGGGTCTCGCAGCCTGGAACAACAGCAATGGTAAGTGTGGGTAAACAAGAACCTCCCTGTCACCGTCCTTGAGGCTACCGGAGTACCTCTCGGGTGCATGAGGTTACCCATCTTATCTGCGGAGTGGCCAATGGAATGTCAAGCCAGATTGAATCTTTAGGTTCCTATGAAATCTTCAGTAATCGTTTGTGGTTCTGGAATCACTTCCAGTTCTACCATACTCCCACTACTGTTTTCTGAAAAAATCCACTTTTATTAAAACTGTGGCGAGTCTAGAACAATAACGCTATTGATCTTCCAGATGGTAGAAAGTCAACCCTCGTCATAGCCTGGGTCAACCTACAAACAGCCATTACAGAAACGTGCCTTGAGTTGTCCAGTGTCTGGTTTTAATCATAAGCCGGACAACTCCCCGTACCTTAACATCGTTAAGATATGAACTGTTCTATATCCAATATAGAACCAGAGGCACTGATTTAATTGAACCAGATTCAAATCATGCAGCTGTCTCCAGTGCATGTCAACTAAATGGAAGGAGGCCGATCAACATTACTCAACTTAGGAATGCTTCCAATTATGAGTAACCTGAAAGAGAAGCAAGTTCTCTTAATCATTACTATCAACTGAACACCATACACAAGTATCTACATCTTCGATCACTTTGAAGAATCCCGATACTTGCAATACCTGGTTCTCTACTTTATTCAAATACCTATAACTTCTCAAAATTCGGACCCTGTGTTTCCACGAAACACCTGTCTAAAAACTAGAGAGGTCATAAGTAAACCGAATATAGTACGAGGACCAACCCCTCTGTCCTGATGGACCCTGGACAACATACAATACTCTGTATAAGTCCCTTGAGTCTGATAACTCATTCACTGTGTGTCGTAGGTTGAAAACTGTACTTATGGTTAAGAAGAATTACACCGCTGTTTAATGCTCCTTACCTAACCATCCACTGATATAGGTAAATGTCACTGACATAATTTCAAAAGGATATATCTCACTCTATAAAAATAGACGTACAGATATATCAATTTGAAATTGGTGCATAACAGCGGATATTCAAAACCAAATATTTACCTTCCGGCAACCAACCCAGGTGACTTCCTCAAATATCACCGATTACAACGAATCCCGATATAATGAGGATGATCACCTAATTCCCAATAACTTACTCCCACTCATCATCTGCAAAGCCATACAGATGTGAGAATCATACTTGGTAAATACATACTCTGGAGCAAGTGTCTAACTGGGAAATCAGTTTTCCTTTAACAGTACACAGTGAAACTGAAACATTGAAATGTTTCGATGGGGTATCCCGGTATTCCTAGTAATGCCTCTTCCATTATCCATATTCACAACTGTAACCATGTAATTATTTGCCACCTCTCCAAATCCCTTTAAATGTCCTTAGTCATTACCTTCTACACACCCCCTTTAGGCCAAATGGTTTTCTTCCTTCCCTACCGTTCGGCACCAGCCTATGGTTTGGAAGAAGACTATCCAATAAGCATAATGGGTGTACTGTCCTAATCCTGGGAGCACTCGCAATGCGAGAGAAGGTGAAGATAAAAGACAACCGAATAAACCTTATTCCTATTTCTCCTGAACCAGAATCCATCCCCGAACAGGAACAAGTTCCTTTCGAGTTCGTATATAACCATACGATGGAGTATCCAATAAACTGTAGATCTTCGTATTGATACGGAGTGTCCTGGAGAAATACAAAGGTGAAGTGGGAGTGGTAATGAAATACCTGGTTTTGTCGTGAATATCAGTTGCAATTTACTTTGCCTTCTTACTAATCCCTTGCTTTGTCTTAACTTAATACCTTCTGTACACCATCGTTAGGCTAATTGGTTTTCTTCATTCCCTACCGGTCGGCACCTGCCTATGGTTTGGAAGAAGACTATCCAATTTGCGTAATAGGTGTATTATCTCCTAAGCCAAGGAGTTCTCGCAATCTGAGAGAGAAGGTAAAAGGAAAAGACAACTGAATAGTCCTATTCGTTTTCTCCAGAACCTGAAACCATCCTTGAATAAATTCTTTCGAGTTCGTATCTAACCATACGATGGTTTTGTCCAATGGAAGTGGACGTTCGTAGTAATACGGGGTGTCCTGGAGAAAAGGGTAAAAGTAGGAGTGGCAATGAGGTTTGCAACTCTGACAATCCAAAAGCCAGTGTTTAAGAAGGTTCGGTCAACTTGGTCACTGCGTCATAGTCTTAGGGTCGGGTCAATGGTCGCTGCCAGAGAGAGAGAGAAAAGAAACACTCAGCGTGCACTCTAACCTAGATCAGAATGGTTACCAATTTATCAAATCTGGAAACCTCCCACTGTACCGTCAAATTCTCCTCCAAACCTGAAAGAAGAATTAGTCGGGATCACCCGAGGTGTAAACTAACTCATCAGTGGGAATCGGGATCCAACTATCATCGCATGATAACGTGACGGAATCCACTCACGGTGTCACACTCCAGAAGGTATGCGCATATCTGGCAAGTTTCAGTTTCTTTAGAAACTCCCGATGTGATTTCTGCCCCATGCTCTTATGACCTTGACTTTGGCCAACATATCATAAGTCACATGTCAAGTTCTACCCGTCATTTTCCAGGTTAATTTGAACCCACCCGTACCTACCCTTGACTTTGGCCAAAATGGCAGTACGACTATCCCAAACCAACACATCTATCTATGCTGCATATGAATACCCCAATAGCTACCAATCACTGTGCCTTGACTTTGGCCAACTTACACAGCTTGAATACTATTGACCATCCATATGAAACGACGGAGGGCTACGAATGGTTTCTGGCGAAAACCTTTAACGTAATGAACTTGATATCGTTGAAGGAACGGATAGATTTTAAAAATATAGTGACGAAAACCTTTGCTAAAGAGGTCACTCCCGGTGAAGGGATCTCGGCTCTTTCCCCATAGAATGAGGTGCAGGATATTCCAACTGAATACCACGGTGCAAAGCAAAAGTAATCGGCTATAGTGAAGTTAATGCCCTAACGCAAACTTCTGTCCAAGGGGTCACTCCCGGTGAAGGGATCTCGGCCCTTGCCTCGTCGACTGAGGAGCTGGATATTCCAACTGAATACCACGATGCAAAACAAAAGTGAACGTTCTTGCAATAACAGCTTTTTGAAAAGTGTTCCAACAACATCAGATTAGGTTTGTTTTTAACTTGCATTGATCCGAATCAACGCAGTCCCATCAATTGATCACACCACAAAGAACGAAAAATATACTGATGTACATATATGCCATCCGCATTCGCCACTGAGTCCCGTCATTACCCGTTAGGTTAGCTAACTAACGACAGAGCGGGGACTGGACTAGCGCGGATGCAAAACATATACAACATCTACTAATATATATACCAATATATTATATTTCGCTCAAGGCGTGATAAAATGCAACATCACAGAAATGTACAGCATCACAGAACAATACAGATATCTGGGATCCCCGGGTTTCACAGAGCCACTACTGAAACCCGACGTTCCCCTAGTCATGTGGATAGCCTGTGCAATGAAATCCTAGACCCCTACGGGCGCGGCAAGTTACCCGCCAAAACCTGAAGCGAGGCAGCCCCCTTCAGCAACGTGAATGGACCACCAGGCACTTCACGGAATCCGGTAACTTGGGCACCCCTCCTGGGTCAACCTGTACCCCCTACGAGTGCGGCGAATAGCCCGCCAATTCTAGAGTGAAGCCCCCTCTGTCTCAATGCCATGAGATGCGGTCCCGTTGCCCTCTAGAACCCGGCTATCCGTGCACCCCTCCGCGGGGTAATCCTAGTACAGAAAGTAAAATATACATACAACGGGTACATCGACCGCAACCTGGCCGTGCCCCAAAATAATAATACAATCAGGCAGTGACGGCAGTCCACATATCGGACGCTCGCCCCGCAATATCAAATGTACATAATACAACAAATACTGTACTAGCATTGCATCCAGGCTATCCCCCACGACCGATCCGCAACATCACAGCATAACACAAAACATCAACGTGAAAGTCACGTTCGCAAATCCGTCTAACCGGGCTATAGCAGTTAGACAGGATTTACCGATCAAGTGACATTCACGGTCACAGATATAATGTAAATACTGTGAAAAAATGTGTTTAAAATATCCGATCGATCAAAATTTACCAAGTGGGCCCCCAAGTACTACTGTAGCACATCAAGAAATCTGGGCCCCAAAAATAACATTCCAGAAAACCTATTTTCCACTCAGGAGCATTCTGTAAAATTTTAGGGGACTGAACAGTTCAAGTAGTGGCGGAACCGCGGCCCAATCATGGGTTTAGCAGCGGTTCCGCGGTGGTTTAGACTGTTCACGAGCCCAAATTTTCACAGAACTCTTAGAATGTCCTACACATCATTCTGAAACAACATGAAAAATTTTTGGACTTCAAAAAGTTTCGACAGAAACTGATGTGAAGAAAAATACGGTTTTTGGAAAATTGTTCGATCGGAAATGTAAAACACATTAGACAAAGCTAGACTAAGTTAATGGCGAGGCTCTGATACCACTGTAAGTGCACGGCGGCGCCCCGGCCTCCATCCCGAGGCCAAATGCGGAAGCGATGGTTAACTTTAATTTTTCTTGAACCGGCACCACCGCGCACTAAATACCCGGATCGGGCCATTAACTAGTCCTAGCTAACTACAAGATGGGGAAGAGAGATATACCGAGCGATCCGTGTCCTCCGGTCTTCTCGCCGTCGTCCCGATCTCCCGCGGAAAGTCCGGTCTCCACCTCCTTGCCGGAAGGGCACCACATCGCCTGCTTCTTTTACGGGCTCCCACCTCTATACCGAGGCAACTCGGGCACGAAGTTGGCGAGCCGACGTGCCCATGGTTTGCTGTAGAATGTGTAGAGAACTCATGTCTCATTTTTGGGGTAGTGGTAGTTGCCATAGGTGGAGGATATGAGATAAGCTTTTGGAGGAGGAGCTAAAAAGACTTTTTCCTAGCCAAATGAGCAACAACTTCACCCCACCAAATTGGGACAGCCCCTCTAAGAGCATGGCCGGCCACTAGAGGTGAGGGAGAGGAGAGAATGAGGGAGAGAGTGTAACAAAGCAATGAGGGTCTCTCATAATCCAAGAGAGAGAAAAACAAGATGATGAGAAGAAATCATCACAAGGAATAACCAACACTCAACCAACTAATCATTCCAAAAGGTCAAGCCACCATCATCAAGCATGATGACTTCAAAAAGTCAAGCCATCATGAAGAAGTCAAGAAGTCAAGGTCATGGTGCAACCATCATGACACCACAATGTGCAAAGACAACCCTCCAAAATGCTTATTTGCACAAATGCAAATAAGCCCTCCTCCACCAATCTTCGGCCATTGAAAGATACAAATGAAAATGGCCGAAACGGAAAGCAAACTGGCAACTCCAGAAAATTGGTCCCGTAATAAATTACAGGAAAACACCGACACTGTGTATAAACACCCGCATTTGTATTCAAACCGAATACAAATGCAATGAGACAACATCTACACTGTGCTATACTAGGATCCGGCTTAAACCAAAGCCGGCTAGTATTATCTGTCCGATCCTGATCTGTGCAATACCGCACGTATCTGATCGAACCCTGCCATATATCCATACGGCCTCAAGTACAAACCGTCCGATCCTGATTCGTGCAATACCGCACGTATCTGATCGAACCCTGCCATATCTCCATACGGCCTCTACAGCGTTTCTCCCGAAACTTGAGTAACTGCATGTGTGGTGGACTCTACAGACTCGTCGATACTATGGCTGTGGATTTAACCACTAGCACGTCAGAGGTATTAGCCATACGTGACGGGCCACCATCTATTGACCAAAAGGGATGTCGATGAGCGAACTCATCCTGACACCCTACTGAGCATGTCAGTGACAATATCCGTACAGTCCGGTCCGTTCGTCTATGAGCATCGCATGGCGGGCCTAGGGGGTTGGTAAAAGTCAGACCCCCAAAAGCGGTACAAATCGTGTCGGAGTGTAGCCCAGAACACCCTGAGATACTACTGGAATACCTACCAGCAAATCTCCTGCCTCGGCCGAGGGCTTCGTGTAATGGCTCTCCTAGCCACAGCGCGACCTCACCCCCAATACCGGGAGAGACGAACCCTTGAAGATCCGCTCACTGCCTCCATGTGGCTCGGGACTGTACCCAACTAAAACCTGTTTGCACGTCTCCTTTGAGCGTGGTAGGGTAGTAATCAAAGTACAGTGGGAACTCACACGAGACAAATGACGATCCCCAGGTCGATGAACTAACATGTACACATGTCACCAAGGAACTGCTATCTGACGTCAGGTATAAGAGAAACTAGCATGTTCCCGGCGAGTCCTGTTCGGTGTACTCATAACCCAATGAGCACCTGTATACATCTTAGGTGAACCAACCGACACCAGTGGCTTGTGAGACCGGCCACCGCCCCTCGTCGGGGTCTCGACTGTATACACTAGTCTACTCTGGAGTATCGATGCCCTATCTCGAAACTCCTACGACTAGGGACCTTTTAAGGATGTGCTTATAGACTACCAGCTCCCACGTATATGATCGCCCTCATACTGCTGGTGGTCAAGCAAGAATCCTAGGGGCTCTATCAACGTGCAATAGTGACCTGTCAGGTCACATAAAGCAGTACACGATGATAAAGATAAACCAGATAGCATATTATCATCTCGAGTATGACTGTCCTACTGGGACAGGTCCTCCCTCAATCATTGCAATCACGTGCCTGTGATCCAATAATTGACTCTGAGGGCACTATCTCCAACAGGATGGATTTCCTCATCGGCCTTCTTATCGACATCTACCTGGGGACCGTTACGTACAGCTAGTGCCGCTTGCGGTCTGTAGTTAAACCTACTTCCAGCGTAGTAGTCGAGTCTCTAGAGTCCCACACAGAGAGTTTCCCTACTCCAGGCGAAACGATATAGAGGTCGTATGGTTTTACGACAAGGGTTCGGACGCATACGTGTTTTTACGCACGTACGACATCCGGACAGTTTTTACTAGCCGGCTTTGGTTTAAGCCAGTTTCTAGTATCCGGTTATTGGATTTATACAGTCTAAAGTTTTTCCGTGTTTTCACGGATAGGATGGGCGTTCTCGTAATTACGCGAGAAGCTTCTAGAAGATGGTGACTTGGGGGTTAAGGTGGCATATGCATTAAATGAGATTAGTGAGTCATTTGAGTGATTCATCTATGTCATTAATGCATCATAAATGCTTAATGACTCATGGAGATGAATCACCATCTTATATTTATGAAGCATGATTATTTATCCTTTATTTTCTTTTATTGGATAAATGATAATGCTTGATATATATTATGATAGATCATTATCTCATCTCATTCTCTTGCTCACTTTCTCTCTCCTCAAGCTCTCTCTCTTCAAACCCTAATCCTCCCCTCTCATGTGTTGAGACAAAGGATTAGATTAGACTACTTAATCCTTAACCATTCTCTATATCACCTAGGTTACTTAGATTAGCGATTTAAGAAACCTAGTTACCTCAAGTTAGAGGTGAAGCTTGTAGTAAAGCTCTCGGGTGGATCATCTACTACATAGAGAAGGCCGGAGAGGACGTGGAGAATGGCAAGACGAAAGACACGGTTCATTAGGTAAAATCACTTATCATAGTAGTTGTTAACTTCTATGGTTTCTTGTTAGTTATAGTTTAGCAAAGATTCTCGGTTAGTCGATGTTTACGCCTAAAAAAAGATCGTTTTTCATTATTCCGCCTCCCCGCAAGTTGTGGGGTGTTGTACATCGACTTACAGTGGTATCAGAGCCTCGCTAAACAATAATTAACTCATTAGCAAAGTCGTAAGAATTTCAAACGCAAAACGAACCAGAAAACGACATCGATATCACAAGTTTCTGTCGAATTTAAAACAGGCTCTAAAAATTTTTCAGGTTGCTGCAGTATAACCTACAGAGAATTGTAAGAACACTGGTGAAAAATGGGTTCCTGAATCGTCCATACAGCCGCGGAACCGCGGCCGATCCCACCGATCCGCCGCGGATCCGCGGCCGAGTTGGGGCCGATTCAACCCAGTTTCCACCAGTAACTCTTCTGTGATATTTGTGTGTTTTCTGGGATGTTTATTTTTCTGCTCAAGTCTCAGGTGCACAGAGAAGTATTGGAGTAGAATCTAATGTGTTTGCACGATCGAAATCTTGCGATGTTTGCTAATATGATTATATCTGTGATTGTATAATGTGTTCGTAAACTGCTAGTATGTCGGTTGGCAGGGGGTTGCACATTTCTGTAATGGTTTTTACGGTTTGTGGTTGTGAACTGTATTGGACTATTGTGATGATTAGCCGGGGTTTGAGATGGGTTGTTATATTCATTCATTCGATGTAATTGTAATATGTTGTAATATTATTTTGCGGGGCGCATCCAGGTTGCGGTTGTAGCCACCATTGTATTATTTCATTTTACTGTTTTTGCTCCTAGGATAGACCCATGATGGGGTGCACAAACTACCGGGTACTTTGAAGTGTTTAGTGGCCTACTCACTTTGTTGAGGGAGACAGCTTCACTTCGGGTACTTGGCGGGTAGTTTGCCGTACCCGTAGGGGTCTATGGTGGGGTAATGGCTATTCATCACAACTGTGTAATCCGTCTTTTGTTGCAGGCTCTAAACAAACGCGGATTGCTTGCAAATCCAATAAATTTCATATGAAATCTGGAATGCCTATTATTGCGTCTGACGAATGTACAATATCTATATATGATAGCTATTTAGACGTCACTTATGTTTTACACCCGCGCTAGCCCAGCCCCCGCTCTGCCGTTGGTTAAGTAACCTCACGGGTGATGACGGGACCCAGTGGCGAATGCGGATGGCATAAGAGGACATTGTATTTTCGTTGTTTTCTGCAATGATAGGTTAATGATGGGACGCATTATTTATAATGCAAAAAAAATAAACCAAAAGATGAATCGTTAGAACAGTTTAAAACAAACCACTCGGTTATTTTAAAACAGATGATATTTTTAATTGCGGAGCTTTAACCACTCCTTTTAAAAAGCTATCAGGTTCCTTCGGTCATATCAAGTTCACTACGTTCACGGTTTCGCCAAAACCATTCGTAGCCCTCCGTCATTTCATTTGGGTATTCAGTAGTATTCAAGCTATGTATTTTGACCTAACGCCAAGGCATAGTGTTTGGTAGCTGCTGGGTATTCATTTGTCGCATAGATAGATGAGTTAGTTTAGGACAGTCGTATTATCATTTTGGCCGAACGTCAAGGATATGTACGGATGGGTTCAAATTAACAAGATAATGATGGGTAGAACTTGACATGTGACTTATGACATTTTGACCTAACGCCAAGGTCATAAGAGCATGGGGCAAAAATATATATCGGGAATTTCTAAAGAAACTGAAATTTACAAAGAGATGCATACCATTTGGAGTTTGATGAATGTTGGTAGGATTCCTTCAACATTATCATACGATGATATTTGGATCCCGATCCTACTGTGAGTATATGCTACTCATCTGGATATTCATCACTTAACGATCAATGCTATAAACCAAGTAGGTGTCAAGAAAGGTGTCAGCGGGGTTATGCCCCCAGAGAAAAGAGGTTATTTAATTAAGGAACTTCGCGAAAGCGTTGGAAAACCTCCCTCGAAGTACCGACACCAGCCTGGCTGAACGGTTAAGCAAGTATTGTACAATGAGAATAGTCCTGGCTAATTCTTCTTTTATGGTTTGAGGAAGGATTTGAGAAACAGTGGGAGCCAACCAGTTTAGATAAATTAAAAACCACTCTAAACTTGCAAGAGCATCATGCTAAAGAGTTTTCTTCTCTCTCTCCTAATTGCAGCGACCCTGAAAATGACTGGACTTAAGTTACTTTTAGAGAAAAATATACTGACAGGGCCAAACTATAAAGATTGGCTGCGGAATGTCAAAATGGCTTTGACCTATGACAAATTGGGGTACGTCCTCACCGCTAAGGCACCTGCAGTCCCAGGTCCCAAATCCAGTAATGCGGATAAGGAAATCCTCAAAACCTGGGAGTATAATTGCGCGAAGGCCAAGTGCATCGTGCTTGCCTCGATGAACAATGAACATCAGAGGAGGCACGAGGATATGGAACTAGATGCCATATTTCTCCATACAAAAGAAATTTATGGAGAGCAATCTCGTATAGCAAGATACGAGACCTCTGAGAACTTGTTTCGAGCGAGGTTGGTCATCGGATCATCGGTAGGAGAACATGTCCTAAAGATGATCGGCTATATAAAAAAGCTCGCAGACCTTGGGACGACTTTGGATAATGAGCTCTATACAGACTTTATTCTCCAGTCCCTTCCTTCCACCTACGCCCATTTTATTCCGAACTTCAACATTCAAAGAAAAGAAGTTGAACTTCCGGGACTCCTTAACATGTTGAGGAGTGCAGAAGGCAAGCGAAACACCCGCTATGTTTGTTAGCGGTGCTTCTTCTTCCGGGTCCAAGGCTAGGGCCAAAGGAAGGAAAAAGAAGGCCGCCACCAAACCTAGAGGAGGTGTAAGTAAGGTGGGAGGGAAGGGAAAGAAAAAGTTTGCGGTACCGGTAGTGGCCAAGGATGAATGCTTCCATTGTCAAAGGAAAGGGCACTGGAAGAAGGATTGCAAGGCGTGGAACGCCAAGAACCAGGAACCGAAGCAAGCTGTGGCTTCGACTTCAGGTGTGTTTGAGAATTGTCTGTCAATCAACTCTACTTCCTGGGTATTGGATACCGGATCAGGATCTCATATTTGCAATTCATTGCAGGCACTGAGAAACCGTAGAGTGCTGAAGGATGGTGATATGACCCTAATGGTTGCTAACGGAGCTAGCGTGGGAGCTGTGTCCGTAGGGGATTATCACCTGGGATTGACGAGTGGACACATTTTGGTTTTACTTAACTGTTTTTGTGTACCCAGCTTAACGTGTAATATCATATCTGTTTCTTTGTTATCAAATAAAGGTTATGATTTCACGTTTGTAAGTGATGTTGTAAACATCCACCTTTATCATAGTTTGATTGGGTCCGGTACACTGGATAACGGTATATATGTCTTAAACCAACTCCAAATTTTCAATGTCCAGAACACACTAAAAAGAAATTCTCCAGATTTAAATAAAGCTTTCTTATGGCATTGTAAACTGGGTCACATCAATGAGAGAAGGTTGACTAAGTTACATAGAGAAGGATATTTGGACTCGTTCGAATATCAAACTTATGCCACTTGTCAATCTTGTCTCAAAGGAAAGATGACAAAGACTCCATTTACAGGACATGGAGTAAGAGCGAGCGAGCTCTTAGGACTCATACACAGCGATGTATGTGGTCCAATGTCTACACATGCAAGAGGTGGTTTTTCCTATTTCATTACTTTTACAGATGATTACTCAAGGTACGGATTCATTTATCTGATGAAACATAAATCCGAGGCTTTTGAGAAATTCCAAGAGTACAAGAATGAAGTAGAAAACCAAACCGGCAAAAGTATTAAGACACTAAGATCTGATCGAGGTGGTGAATACTTGAGTGCCGAGTTCCTAGGTTACCAAGAAGAGAAAGGAATTCTCTCTCAGCTTACTCCTCCATACACTCCACAGCATAACGGTGTATCGGAGAGACGGAATCGAACCCTATTAGATATGGTACGTTCTATGATGAGTAATGCTGAGTTACCGCTATCTTTTTAGGGTTATGCGCTAGAATCGGCAGCATATCTTTTGAACATGGTACATACCAAGACTATGCCTACCACCCCATATCAGATGTGGAGTGGGAAGAAACCCCATCTTTAGTATATAAAGATTTGGGGATGTCCAGCTTTTGTTAAAAAGCAGCATGTGGACAAGCTCGAGGCACGATCAGTAAAGTGTAAGTTTGTGGGATATCCAAAGAACTCCAGGGGATATCTATTCTATTACGCAAAGGAACAAAAGGTATTTGTTTCTCGTAATGCCCATTTTCTAGAACATCAGTTTTTAGAAAAGGAAACAAGTGGGAGCGAAATAGAACTGGAAGAAATTCCAGAACCACAAACTAATACTGAAAGTTTGGTAGAACAAGTAGTTCAAGAAGAACAGGACATTCCCGCACCCCTCCGCAGGAGTAGTAGGCCGTCTCATCCGCCTGAGAGATACTACGGTTTTCTCATAGATGGGGATAGAGATGATTGCATCATAGATGATGATGAACCTACTAGCTTCCAGCAGGCCATCCAGAGCGGTGACTCTGTACGATGGCTAGATGCAATGCGGACCGAAATGGAGTCCATGTACACCAACAAAGTATGGACTTTGGAATTTGCTCCATATGGGGTAAAACCCATAGGATGCAAATGGATCTTCAAGAAAAAGATTGGTGTAGATGGATAGGTGGAAACCTATAAGGCTAGACTTGTTGCAAAGGGTTTTCGTCAAAGACCTGGTTTGGACTATGACGAAACTTTTTCTCCAGTGGCTATGCTCAAATCCATTCGGGTCCTTCTTCCTATTGCTGCCTTCCATGATTATGAAATCTGGCAGATGGACGTAAAGACGACTTTTCTGAATGGAAATTTAGAAGAGTGCGTCTATATGGATCAGCCAGAGGGTTTCAATCAGAGTGGGAGCAGCGGAAAAGTATGCAAGTTGCTTAAGTCCATTTATGGACTAAAGCACGCATCACGGAGTTGGAACATCTATTTTGATGAAATAGTCAAAGAATATGACTTTATCAAAAATCCAGATGAACCATGCATATATAGTAAAGTTGTAGCACGAACTGTCGTATTCCTCGTCTTGTACGTGGATGATATTCTACTGATAGGAAATGACATTCCTATGCTACAATCTGTCAATGGATTCTTGTCACACAGGTTCTCCATGAAAGACCTAGGTGATGCCTCTTACATTCTGGGGATCCGGATCTATCGTGATAGATCCAAGAGGATGTTGGGACTTTCGCAGTCCAGGTATATCGACACTGTACTGAAAAGATTCAGTATGGAAGATTCTAAGCGCGGTAATCTACCGGCTTGTCACGGAATCACCCTATCCAAAGAGATGTCTCCCAAGACTGATTTGGAAAGGGAACGCATGTCTGTTATACCCTACGCTTCTGCGGTAGGCTCTATAATGTATGCGATGTTGTGCACCATACCAGATGTAGCTTACGCACTGAGCATGGTAAGCCGGTATCAGTCAGACCCAGGGGAGAAGCACTGGATAGCAGTAAAGAACATTCTCAAGTACCTGAGGAGGACTAAGGAGATGTTCTTGGTTTACGGCGGAAAAGACCTCAGGATGGAGGCCTTTGCTGATTCCGGCTTCCAGAGTGATAAGGACGATTCCAAGTCTATGTCAGGTTATGTCTTTACCCTCAATGGAGGGGCGGTGTGCTGGAAGAGTTCCAAGCAGGACACCGTTGCTGACTCGACGATGGAAGCGGAGTATATTGCTTCTTGCGATGCCGCAAAAGAAGCGGTCTGGATGAAGATGTTTCTAACGGAACTTCAGGTGGTTCCTACCATTGTTGATCCAATACCTCTGTATTGTGACAACAACGGAGCTATAGCTTTAGCGAAGGAACCAAGGTCCCATCAGAAGTCCAGACACATCTTAAGGCGGTATCACCTGATCAGGGAGATCATTGATCGTCAGGAGATCGAGGTTCGGAGAGTTGCTACTGAAGAGAACATTGCTGATCCATTCACAAAGGCCCTACCTCAGATTCAGTTCGAGAGGCTACTCGAGATCATCGGTCTTCGATATGCCAGTACATGGCCCTAGTGCAAGTGGGAGATTGTTAGTGTATATGCCCTAGGGACCATTATTGTATCATACTAGTTTGTATATTACTTAATGGAAGCTTGGGATATTCACATGTATATAACAGTCTTGCTAAACATGGTAGTATGCTACTTGGTTTTTCTATCTTAATATGTGAGTATACGTATTGATAGAGCTCTTAGGATCTTGCTTGACTACCAGCGTTGTGATGGCAGTCACACTAGTGGGGGCTGGGTAGTCTACAAGCACATCCTTATTCAGGTCCCTAGTCGTAGGATTATCGAGACAGGGCATCGATACTCCGGAGTAGACTAGTGTGTACGCTTCTCATCTCAGTTGGGGAGATGGTCTGTCCCACAGCCGTCAGTACGTCGTACTGGAGATAGTATGCAGGTGCTCGTTAGGTTACGGGTACATCGGACAGGACTCACAGGGAACTGTTGGTTGGTTTTATACCAGTCGTCAGTTAACAGTTCCCAGGTGACATGAGTACAGCATAGTCCGCAGACTTGACACTGCTTCGCCTCGAGTGTGTCCCACTGTTCTTAGATTGCTACCCTACCACGGCACAAAGGAGTCGTTCAAACAGGTAGCAGTTGGGTGCAGTCCCGAGCACTTGGAGGCAGTGGCGGTTAGACAAGATTCGTCTCTCCCGGTATTGGGAGGTGATATCGCGCTGTGTCAGAGAGACAATACGCAAAGTACCTGGCCAGGGCAAGCGAGATTTGCTGGTAGGTTCCAGTAGTTTCTCAGGGTGTAATGGGCTTCACTCCGACACGACTTATACCGCTATTAGGGGACTGACGCTTGCCGCCCCCTAGGCCCGATATGCGATAGTCTTAGACGAACAGACCTGTAACGCCTTGAAATTCGTTTAGGATATTTTCTCGTTATTTAGCTAGTGTGCGTGTTTTTCTTAAAAACGGATATCTTATTTTCCTTCTTGGCTAGTGGAAATTGTGTTGTGAAGTGTTTATATAGGTATATTTATATATATTTAGAGGGTTATTAATTATTTTAGTCGAGTTTACCTTAAGTGTGAAATTTTGTGTTGGGAGAACACCTGCACACTTAGTTTTTTTTTAGACTAGATGGGAAATATATCATGTTAACCCTTTTTCTTTTCTTGCATGGTTTTATTTATCCCAACCATTTAAACAAGTCAAAACCCCCTTTTTTATAATTCAAATTCAAATAGAAATGAAGGTATGGAATTTGACTTTGTTTGACCATTGCTTCTCTCTCTTTCCCTCACTTCTGAGCTCCAGCAGAAAAAGCAGCAGCAACAACACCATTTTCTCCATTTTCTCTTCTCTTTTCATTTCTCTTTAAACCCTCATTCAAACCCTACACAAATCTAACCTTTTTCCTTCACAAAACCTTGGTTTAATGGCTCATTTGAGGTGTTTGGTGGCAAGACTGCATACTTGAGGCTAGATCTGGGGCTTTTGGTGTTTCTTGAGATTTTTTGAAGATATTAACTCACCCTTAGCACCCCTTTTACATAACTTGTAGTATTTCTAGCAAAATATCACATTTTATGCATGTTTTGTGCTATATAAAGGGATTTAGTGAGGTTATGATAAAAATTAACTTTTTATGGCTTGATTAGCTTGGTAATGTGATATTAGTGTAGTTTTAGACTTAGCTTTATTTCAGATTTCACAAATATATCCCAAAGTATCATTTTAGTGCAAAGTGTGATTTTTTTTAACTTGAAATTGGGTTCTGTTGAAACTTCTATTACCCGGGGTGTTTCAGAATAAATTGTATTTACTGTAGCTTGTGTATGGGGTATAGAGTGCACACACCAAACCCTGGAGCCCACCCCCCTACCCAGGCCGCCGAAAAACTCATTCTGGCCGCAATTTGCGGCCAGATGGGAGAATTGTGGGTTGGGGTTTTGGTGGTTGGTGTCTGCTGGTATTTGGAGTGTTTTGGTATATTTATTTTTATAAAAATCTTTCTGTATCAAAATCTGGGACCTATTACCCTATTTTCCGTATTTTAAATCTTCGCGACACACGTGATACGTGTGTGAGTTTGGGTTGTGCTGCGTATCGCGACGCGTCAGGTTAGCTTCAGGAGCGTAATCACACGTTTTAGCGTATCGTGCACACGCGCGCTTGGTTTGCAACGCGGGTTTCTAGTTTGACCTTAATATTGCGTTTTTGGTAGATTTGAGCTTTTGTGTGATATATTGTGTAATTCTAGGTTCGCAGGCGAGTGAGACGGACGCTGCGAAGAAGGGGAAGCAAGTCGCCGGTTACACTTAGCGCGAGACTTCGGTGAGTAGATTTAACATCTAAGGGGATATCGCCCGCATGGCGTTATGCGTCAGGGCTGATAGGACCTTATAGCTACATATTGCATTTACCTACATTGACTGTTCATAGATACTGTTGTTGCATACTGCATTCCTGCTATATGTATGAAAACTTAGAATTGATAGAACACCGCACTATTACAAACGGTATGGTTCCCCTCGGCAAGATGATCGATGGACTTTGCCCTCGGCAAGATGATCGATGGACCTGGTATGGTTCCCCTCGGCAAGATGATCGATGGACTT
Source organism: Agapanthus africanus (assembly GCA_030015575.1). Lineage (NCBI taxonomy): Eukaryota > Viridiplantae > Streptophyta > Magnoliopsida > Asparagales > Amaryllidaceae > Agapanthus > Agapanthus africanus. The sequence goes on from JASDDO010000012.1 coordinate 276,125,863, forward strand.
TGCCGATTGATCCTGGAGGTGGGCGAGTACCTACCGGTGATTGGTTGGACCTGGCGGTTATCCGGAGGATACTGACCAGAGTCGAGAGATGGATGCGGGATGATCCGTACTGCCGGGGCCGAGGGCCGATACCGCAGACGGAGCCCGTGGGCTGATCCGGACTTACGGAGCCCGATGTATGAGGATTTGCGTGTCGATGCTGGACACGAGTATTTATGATATTTTGGGTGCCGATGCTGGGCACTCGTGATTCTCAGAGATTTACAGGATTTGAGGGCCGAGGAGAGTGCCGGCGCATGAGTTTATTTGGGATTTGGGTGCAGTTTTGGGCACCGATTATTTTTCCACGATTGATATTTCGTGTAGATGTTGTTTATCCCATGCTCAGCAGTATTTATCATGTATCTCATCCTGTAGTTATTTTACCTGACAGAGCATTTGCATGATTATTGCACTTACTGCTTGTCGCATATAGATTTACCTGCTGGCATATGATAGCGTAGCGCAGTACGTGCATGCTCGTGATTACCTTTATATGTTATCTCTATTCACGAGTTGGCAACTCACCCCTGTTGTGCCACATTATTTGCAGGTTTCCCCTCAGAGTAGTCGCGGAAGGCTGCCTTTTTGCATCTTTTGGCTACAGATACCACTACAGCTGGTGCGAGAGCTATTTTGCTATTAGGTGGGTTGTGGTATCTGGTTACTTTATTATACACACTTTTATATCTAGTATTCTCCATCTACCATATATGTACTGGACTTAGTGACAGTGTGAGGACGATGATGTATATTTTTGATTTCTGGTGTCGAGCTCGTGGGAGCCGACTGTTATATATTGCTGTTTATTATTTTGTGATGTTTACTTATTTCTCATTATTCTCCACGGCGTCGTATATTACTTTTGTGGTGATGGTTTCCGCCGTTGGGCGTGATTGTTCCCGTTGGGGATGCTTTATTTCATTATATATCATTTTCACTAATATCCTGTTTTATACCCGATTTCGGGGTTACTTTTACAAAGGAAATGCTGCCAAAATTATATTAAGGATAATTAAATTTTAAAAAGAACTTCATTGAGCTATTACGGTTTTCTAAATGTTTTAATTGGATGTTTTCAACACGCACTACTTTTAAATGGTTTTGATTTCTTGTTTCGGCTTACTTAGTCGCGTTACGCCTGTAGACGTTGCGTGGTTAAGTGCCGGTCACGAGTCGAAATATTCGGGTCGTGACAAAGTTGGTATCAGAGCGTAGGTTTTACCTTTCGGAGTGTAGGATTTCCTGGTATGGTGGAGTAGGTAGCTGAAGCAGAGTGGCGTAGCGTGCGTATGTTCCGCGGCATACTCATGACACGGTACTCCGCCAAAGCGACCTTAGGACTTATTGATTTAAATTCCTTCTTGAGTATATACATTCTTGCGATTCGATTTATGCATCCTTATCGAATCCTATTTTCCTTTCAGCCATTATGCCGCCAAAGACTACGAGGGCGCAGAGAGCGGCCGCGAGGGCTGAGATTCGAGTTGATTCGTCTGAGACGAGGACTGATCCGGGCAGTACACCGGTCGAACCCGAGCTGGTTGTTCCTCCCGTGACCGATCAGATTGCCATGTTAGGGGCTGGTATGTAGGAGATGCGCCAGACGGTGGGATCCAGTATGGAGGAGATGCGCCAGATGATGGGATCTCTAGTAGAGACACTTCGAGCGCAGCGACCAGAGGTAGTTCCATCCGTTACAGAGACCGCGGTGGTACCCACAGTACAGGCAGTTGCCCCTGCAGCTACAGAGGTTATCTCGGTATCGCTATCAGAGTTTATGAGGCTGAAGCCTCCGGTCTTCACAGGCACCGATGCAGCCGAGGACACACAGTCCTTCATTGATAGGATGGCTCGGATATGTCGTTCCCTCAGATACGCAGATGCGAGATGGGTTGTGTTCGCGAGCTTTCACCTGGAAGGTCTTGCGCAGAAATGGTGCGAATCAGTCGAGAAGGGCAGAGCAGCAGGTCTTCCTCCTATGACCTGGACAGAGTTCGTGGCGCTATTCCTTGCCCGCTTTCTCCCACTGAGTGTCAGAGATGCTAGAGCACGCAGGTTCAAGTCCTTACGCCAGACTCCGGAGATGTCAGTGGCAGAGTATGATGTGCTGTTCACAGAGCTATCTATCGCGCCGTATCTAGTGGCTACAGAGGAGTTGCGAGTCAAGAGATTTGTTCGAGGCTTGCTTACACCACTGTTCCTTGCGATCAGCGTGCAGCACTATGAGACATATGCAGCAGCGGTAGATGCAGCTCTATTAGTCGAGGAGCGCCTTGCTGAGACTTCGGTAGTTCCTGAGCCGAAGAGAGTTCGTACTGGTATAGCAGCATGGAGACATACATTCAGGCGCCGCGACAGGTATCGTACAGGTACGAGGAGTGGCAGAGATTCGGGGCGAGGCCAGATGTTTAGTTCGTATCCACGGGAGAGTCAGCAGTCGTCGCGAGGTTGCAATAGATGCGGCAGTTTACTTCACCTCGTCAGAGATTGTCCTGAGATACACCGGAGGGAGACAGCAACACCGCACGTCACCTTACCACCTTCACCACCCCAGAGGGCGTTGCCAGTTGTTCCTACTGTTACTCCGCGTCAGAATCATACACAGAGAGGTCGTGGGCGTGGAGGAGTTGCTCAGAGAGGACGGGATGACCGAGGCAGAGGACAGTCAGTCACAGGTGGAGGGCAGGCACGAGTTTTTTCTTTGACGCATCAGGACGCGCAGGCGTCCAATACGGTGGTCTCAGGTATCCTTCCAGTATGTTCTGTTGATGCACACGTGTTGTTCGATCCCGGATCCACGCACTCGTACGTATCCACACACTTTGTGCCGAGTTTGAGTAGAGAGTCCGGTTTGCTTGATCAGCCGCTTATTGTGACCACTCCTGTGGGAGAGTCATTTATTTCTAGGCACGTGTTCCGATCCTGTACCGTCTGTATTGGCGAGAGAGAGTAGCCTGTCTATTTGATCCTTCTTGAGATGTTGGACTTCGACGTTCTTTTGGGTATGGATTGGTTAGCCACGTGCTATGCTTCTGTAGACTTCCGTGAGAAGACAGTTAGATTTTGTTTTCCCGGCGAGTCGGTTTTTGTTGTGTTGGGGGACCGTGGTGCCGCCCCACACTGTGTGATTTCTTCTTTTCGTGCTGGACAGCTTTTGAGGAAGGGATATCAGGGATTTCTCGCCTATGTTTGTGATACTAGAGCTATAGAGGTTCCTCTGGATCAGGTTCCGGTTGTTAGCGAGTTCCCTGATGTGTTCCCTGAGGAGCTTCCTGGGCAACCGCCCGAGCGCGACATTTTTTTCTGTATTGATTTGGTTCCTGGCACGGGGCATATTTCTATACCGCCTTACCAGATGGCCCCGGTGGAACTTCGAGAATTGATGGGTCAGTTACAAGATTTGCTGGACAAGGGACTTATTCGACCCAGTATTTCTCCTTAGGGTGCTCCAGTCCTGTTCGTCAAGAAGAAGGACGACAGTTTGCGTCTGTGTATCGACTATCGCCAGCTGAACAGGGTTACAGTGCGAAACAGATATCCTTTGCCACGTATCGACGATTTGTTCGACCAGCTTCAGGGGGCAGGATACTTTTTGAGGATCGATTTGCGATCAGGCTATCATCAGCTGCGGGTTCGACAGGAGGACATTCCTAGGACAGCTTTTCGCACGCGCTACGGCCATTACGAGTTTTTGGTGATGTCGTTCGGACTCACCAATGCGCCAGCAGCATTCATGGATTTGATGAACTATATTTTCCGGCCGTATCTTGATCTGTTCATCATTGTATTCATTGACGATATTCTGGTGTATTCTCGGAGTAGAGAGGAGCACGAGCAGCACCTGCGGATTACACTGCAGACCTTGAGAGAGCATCAGCTTTTCGCCAAATTCTCCAAGTGTGCTTTCTGGCTGGACAGCGTAGACTTCTTGGGGCACGTGATTTCAGGAGACGGTATATGTGTAGACCCGAGGAAGATCGAGGCCGTTCGGAGTTGGCCCAGACCCACATCAGTTACGGAGATTCGCAGCTTTCTAGGGCTGGCCGGCTACTACCGGCGATTTGTGCAGGATTTCTCTCGCATTGCTACACCTTTGACCGGGTTGACCAGGAAGGGAGTTCCTTTCGTTTGGACAAAGGAATGTGAGCACAGTTTTCAGCAGTTACGGGCTCTACTGACTACGGCGCCAGTATTATCATTGCCTTCAGGGTCAGGCGGATTTACGGTATATTGTGATGCTTCTCTAGTGGGGCTAGGGTGTGTTCTGATGCAGCATGACAGGGTGATCGCGTATGCTTCGCGGCAATTGAAGAAACATGAACAGAACTACCCCACTCACGATTTGGAGATGGCTGCAGTGGTCTTTGCACTTAAGATCTGGCGACATTACCTATACGGCGAGTCGTGCCAGATATTCACTGATCACAAGAGCTTAAAGTATATATTCCAGCAGCGAGACCTGAAACTTAGACAGCGCCGATGGATGGAGTTAGTGAAGGACTACGACTGCGAGATCTTGTATCACCCGGGCAAGGCGAATGTAGTGGCGGATGCTTTGAGCAGGAGGCCCGGGGGTAGTCTATCTTTTTTGAGCGCAGTACATGGGCAGTCGTCGGCAGACTGGTAGATATTATGCGACAGCCGGGTACAGTTCGAGTTTACGCCGATTGGAGGACAGGTTGCGCATGTTCGTGCATGCCCACAGTTGCTTGACCGTATACATGAGGCACAGCACAGTGATGACCATTGTTCAGAGATCAGGACGCAGATGGGACAGGGCAGATTTTCCGAGTTCGTGATCGATGATCAGGGGATACTACGATTTGGGACCAGATTGTGCGTACCAGATGCTGAGGGACTGCGGCGTGAGATTCTCGAGGAGGCACATCGATCGGTGTATAGTGTTCATCCAGGTTCCACCAAGATGTACCACGATTTGAGAGTTGTTTACTGGTAGGACGGGATGAAAAGGGACATCGCAGATTTCGTGTCGAGATGCCTGACTTGTCAGCAAGTCAAGGCTGAGCATCAGAGGCCCGCGGGAGAGCTACAGCCGTTGCCTATTCCGGAGTGGAAATGGGAACAGATTTCTATGGACTTTATTGTGGGTCTACCCAGGACTAGTCGAGGGTATGACTCCATCTGGGTGATCGTAGATCGTTTGACGAAAGCGGCTCACTTCCTTTCGGTGAAGACGACTTTCGGATTTGCTCAATATGCCCAGATTTACATTGATGAGATTGTACGACTGCACGGAGTTCCGACATGTATTTTGTCCGACAGAGGCACCCAGTTTACCAGCCGACTATGGCAGAGGCTTCAGGAGGCTTTGGGCACCCGCTTGAGTTTCAGCACGGCATTTCATCCGCAGAATGACAGACAGTCAGAGCGGACTATTCAAACTCTCGAGGACATGCTCAGAGCGTGCGTATTAGACTTCGGAGGTAGCTGGGATCATCATTTGCCCTTAGTGGAGTTCTCCTATAACAACAGCTACCAGCAGACCATTCAGATGGCACCGTTTGAGGCTCTTTATGGGAAGATATGTAGATCGCCCGCCTGTTGGACAGAGCTCAGTGAGAGCAGTATCTTAGGGCCACAGATTGTTGAGGAGAAGACCGCGAAGATCCAGTTGATTCATGATAGGATGAGAGCAGCCCAGAGTAGGCAGAGATCTTATGCGGACCGTCGTCGGCGTAGACTTGAGTTTTCTGTTGGTGATCATGTTTTCTTGAGGGTCTCCCCAATGAAAGGTGTGATGAGATTTGGGAAGAAGGGTAAACTTAGTCCCAGATATGTGGTCCCCTTCGAGATCCTCGAGCGAGTTGGTGCGGTTGCGTATCGTTTAGCCCTTCCGCCCAGTTTTCCAGACGTGCACCCCGTATTTCACGTTTCGATGCTCTGCAAATATCTTTATGATCCTTCGCATGCGATTCAGCACCCGACTATCCAGCTTGAGCGCGACCTTTCCTATGCAGAGCAGCCGGTGATAATTTTGGATCGACAAGTGAAGAAATTGAGATCGAAAGAGATACCATCCGTCAAGGTACTTTGGCATGGTCCGAGCAACGAGGAGGTCACTTGGGAGACCGAGAGAGAGATGAGGAAGAGGTATCCCCGTCTTTTTGAAGGTACGTATAGTTAGATTTTTTAAATTCGGGGACCGAATTTCTTTAAAGGAGTAGATTGTAATGCCTTGAAATTCGTTTAGGATGTTTTCTCGTTATTTAGCTAGTGTGCGTGTTTTTCGTAAAAACGGATATCTTATTTTCCTTCTTGGCTAGTGGAAATTGTAATGTGAAGTGTTTATATAGGTATATTTATATATATTTAGAGGGTTATTAATTATTTTAGTCGAGTTTACCCTAAGTGTGAAATTTTGTGTTGGGAGCACACATGCACACTTAGTTTTTTTTTAGACTAGATGGGAAATGTATCATGTTAACCCTTTTTCTTTTCTTGCATGGTTTTATTTATCCCAACCATTTAAACAAGTCAAAACCCCTTTTTTTATAATTCAAATTCAAATAGAAATGAAGGTATGGTGGTTAGGTATGGAATTTGACTTTGTTTGACCATTGCTTCTCTCTCTTTTCTCTCTCTTTCCCTCACTTCTGAGCTCCAGCAGAAAAAGCAGCAGCAACAACACCATTTTCTCCATTTTCTCTTCTCTTTTCATTTCTCTTTAAACCCTCATTCAAACCCTACACAAATCTAACCTTTTTCCTTCACAAAACCTTGGTTTAATGGCTCATTTGAGGTGTTTGGTGGCAAGACTGCATACTTGAGGCTAGATCTGGGGCTTTTGGTGTTTCTTAAGATTTTTTGAAGGTATTAACTAACCCTTAGCACCCCTTTTACATAACTTGTAGTATTTCTAGCAAAATATCACATTTTATGCATGTTTTGTGCTATATAAAGGGATTTAGTGAGGTTATGATAAAAATTAACTTTTTATGGCTTGATTAGCTTGGTAATATGATATTGGTGTAGTTTTAGACTTGGGTTTATTTCAGATTTTACAAATATACCCTAAAGTATCATTTTAGTGCAAAGTGTAATTTTTTTTAACTTGAAATTGGGTTCTGTTGAAACTGCTACTACCCGGGGTGTTTCAGAATAAAATTGTATTTACTGTAGCTGTGTATGGGGTATAGAGTGCACACACCAAACCAGGGAGCCCACCCCCCTACCCAGGCCATCGAAAAACTCATTCTGGCCGCAATTTGCGGCCAGATGGGAGAATTGTGGGTTGGGGTTTTGTTGGTTGGTGTCTGCTGGTATTTGTAGTGTTTTGGTATATTTATTTTTATAAAAATCTTTCTGTATCAAAATCTGGGACCTATTACCCTATTCTCCGTATTTTAAATCTTCGCGACACACGTGATACGTGTGTGAGTTTGGGTTGTGCTGCGTATCGCGACGCGTCAGGTTAGCTTCAGGAGCGTAATCACACGTTTTAGCGTATCGTGCACACGCGCGCTTGGTTTGCAACGCGGGTTTCTAGTTTGACCTCAATATTGCGTTTTTGGTAGATTTGAGCTTATGTGTGATATATTGTGTAATTCTAGGTTCGCAGGCGAGTGAGACGGACGCTGCGAAGAAGGGGAAGCAAGTCGTCGGATACACATAGCGCGAGACTTCGGTGAGTAGATTTAACATCTAAGGGGATATCGCCCGCATGGCGTTATGCGTCAGTGCTGATAGGACCTTATAGCTACATATTGCATTTACCTACATTGACTGTTCATAGATACTGTTGTTGCATACTGCATTCCCTGCTATATGTATGAAAACTTAGAATTGATAGAACACCACACTATTACAAACGGTTCATGTTTCACGAGCACTAATATGCATGTTACACACACACCGTTAGTAATTGCCATGACACACTCACTGTAGAATTGCCATGGTCATTATACTGTAGTTCATTTCACATTTGATTCGATATGATTTTCATAGAAATTGGAAGCCGCATGCTGTCTTGAAAAATGAAACTATCTTAAGAAAAGCGGTTTATCCCTTGTACCTATATTATGACTTGATGTACATAGCACATCGGATTTGATTTACTCATTGGTGTTGGTTGTTTATGTGATTTCTGGTTTTGAGGACCGTGGAATTATTTAAGAAAAGATGCACTATTTGAAAACCCGGTTCCTCGTGATATGATATTTTGGTGCGTCCACCATGCGTTTTCTCGGTGCTGAGACGTGTGCTTGAAACCCGATTCGTGGACTGGATGATCCGTTTGCGGGTTCGTGGTGGACCCGGTATGGTTCCCCTCGGCAAGATGATCGATGGACTTTGCCGATTGATCCAGGAGGTGGGAGAGTACCTACCGGTGATTGGTTGGACCTGGCGGTTATCCGGAGGATACTGATGTCACGACCCGCAGGGTACAGAACGTGACTGGCACTTAAGTTTACGAAACGTCTAAAGGCGTCCGTAAAATAAGTAAGCCAAAGCCCAGAAAACAAAACCAATGAAGCAAAAGAGTGATGAAAACCCAATCATTTGAAAGCAAGTTTATCAAATAAGTCATGTAAAACCCTTTTTTTTTAAAACAATACTAATTTTTCCGAAAATTTCGGCAGAGTCTCCTTTGTAAATACTGGCCCCCAAAAATGGGTACAACAAAATATATACATGAATCCAACAAAATAGGGCATCCCCAAGCGGGAGCTAGCTCTTCGCCATAAGGCGGTCATAAATCCCACGCAATGTAAATGACAGCAAGCATAATAATCATAAGGAAGCATGAAAAAAAAGTAGCATGTCGGCTCAAGTGAGCTCGACCCCAAAATACAGCATAAAATCCACAAACCTCACAGTCTCATCTTTAGGTCAATATACAATAATCTGGTGGAAACAGTAGATGGAGTACACTATATACAAGAACATACAAGGTGGTACAAAAATAATAACATAACCCACCTATGAGTAAATCTCGAGCTCAGGCAAAAGAGGCAAAAGACAAGTGCGCCCGCCGCTACTGAACTGACGGAGCGGACCTGCAAAAGACTGTGGCACAACGGGGGTGAGTTGCCAACTCGTGACTAATAAATAACATCTACAAAAGCTATCGTATGCATGCACACAAGCATCCTAGCATCGATAATACAGGTATGACTGAATGCACTAGCAGGTGTGTATATAACATCAGTGTACTAATATGTATGCAACATGAATCTTTGAGGTCCCAATAGGTATATATAAGAAATATTTTCTCTTTTTGTTTTTGAAACTCTTTTAGAATGCCAGCATAATGTCAATGAATCGACGAAAATCGGTGTCTAGCAACGACACTCAAAAGCTGTCTCAAATCTTATAAATGTATCTCTGGCCTCAGCCGTCCGGCTGACCCATCTCAAATATCAATATCTCATCATCTAGCGGCCACGGTCGGTATCCTCTGGATATCCGCCGCCCCAAACAGTCACCGGTAGGTAATCCGTCCCGTGCCAGGCTCAATATCATCACCACATTCCTCTTGCCCCGGGGTACCTTACCGGGCCCACCATGTACCCGTGCCGGTTCCTCCACTCCTCGACACGGATTTCCAAATCCACAGCAAACTCATGGTGGACGACACTTACATCACTAGAAAACCGCAATTTACATATTTTAAAAATATAATAAGTTTAGAAATTTTGCGGCTTTCCCCCGAAATCCAGCAATATCATAAAATCTCAAGAAATCCTCATAAGTGCATATATCAATGATAATGAATGCGTATGATGTCAATAATCAAGTTGCGATGTGTGATTAATGTATTAAGCATGAACAATTAATATGATGAAGTACATGCACATGAATAGCAATACTACGGTTTCATTTTAAGGAATTAAAGGCAATAGCATCAGTTTAAGTATCAATTAGTAAAAGATTTAAATTTAAATGTTATCTAGTGTGGTGGCATGGCAATTACCAGGGTGTGTGTGTAAGCATGAATAGTGCTCGTGCTGCATATGAAAACCTGGTAATGGTGCATGTGTCCTACAATTGAGTTTGCGTATATGGGTATAACATATTGATCTAATTGCAGCAATTATCATACCAGTAATATTATTCTAATGTCACAAGTGGTTATCCAGTTTACTATTTTTCAGTTTACTAAATCTATCGGGCGACTTGCGCCATCCAAACGATCTTCCCCCGTAGATGTTAAATCTACTCACCGGGATCCCTGGCTAGCTGTGTCCAATCACCGCCTTTCCCTTTCGCGCCGCGTCTGACGTCTCCGCGACCGAACCTGGAATTTACATCAATACCAAATATAAGGTTACATATCAAGAACGACGCAAAACCCCAACGAAATTACTAAAGTTCGCTAGCTAGGTACAACGTGCACAAAGTGCGCGGAACACACGCGAAAATCGCAAAAACTGCCAAAAAAACGCCGATTTGGTCGCCCGGCAAAACTAAAACCCGACTACCCAAAAATCTGCACTCACGCATCCTAAAAGTCGTAGGACAAGCCATTACAATCATCAAGATGTCGAAAATAATTCATCACATAATTTTTATACAAAACTAGTAAGCATTGCATTCCAAAATCGGTGCAAAAATCGCCGATTTGCGACAAAACGACTACAATAAAGCATAATTACCCAAGCACACTACAAGCAATCTACAAACACTAATTACAACACAATAGCAATGATTCCAATCCTATTTTCCATAACAACCATTTCTTGAATTTATAACTTAGCAAATTCCAATTCAATTTCCACACTTGAAAACTTAATTTAGCACAACAAAAGCCCACTTAAGAAAATTAACCTCTTAGGTTAGGTTAGCAAAATACAAGATAGCAATTTAGGTTTAATCAACTAAATAATGGTTTTTAAACCTTAATCCACTCACTAATCAAGCTTCAAATACCATTTCCATACATAAACCCTCTCTTGAAAATCCTAAAAAAAAGCAATTTCACACTTCTAAATTTAACTAAATTAGCATAATTAGAAGACTACATAACAAGGTAACCATATAGATTAGTTCATTAACAACTAGATTAACTATAAAACAACCTAATTAATTATCAAGGTTCAAAACCCTAGCTAAATTTTCAAGCATAACCTAAGAAAACTAGATTAAAACTATACTAAATTAACACTACAACCATCTAACATAAGAAACTAAAACAAAAGAATTTAAATTGCAAGGGATTATACCTCACTTGAGATCTAGAAAGAATGGATTTTGCTCCAATTGAAGGCCTCAAGCATCAAGATCCAAGTTAGAATGGCTAAGGAAAATGATAGCATAAGGATTTGTTTTTATTTCTGAATAAAGTGTGGATTTTGATGTGGTTTTTTGAAGAAAATGAAGGAAAATGAAAAGAAAAGAGAGGAAGAAGAGGGTGTGCAGGTTTTTCGGCCAGAGGAGGAATGGGGGGGGTGTGGGCAAGTGGGGAAAGTCATGGTCAAGTCCACAAAAGTCAATGTATCATACTTTATCCATTATCTTTAAATTAATTCCATAAACTATCAAATTCAACTCAAGAAGGCAACTCAAGAAACGAGGCCAGAAATTTCTGGTCTCACACAAGGTGGGGCTGTCCTAGGGCTGAGGAAAAAGAGAGAGGGGTTTTACAAAAGAAATTTTATGCAAAAAGGCCCCCTACAACTCAAAAATTGCAAGTTTTAGCCCAAAATTCAATAAATTCGTTTCAAATTATAAAAATTTGTTAAAAATCAAAATAAATTACTAAAAATTTATGTTACAACTAGATTTTAATTATCATAATTTTAAAGATTAAAATTAGCCCGGAAAAATTTGTATTTATTGCTAATTTAATGTATTTTCTTACCGGCTTAAAATAATATTAAAAAATTGAAAAATTAGGAAAAATTTTTAAACGACCAGAATTTCATAATTAACTCATTAGCTACTAAAAACAAGTAATTACCTATCCATTTAAGGTATAATTAGCCCTAAACTGCAAAATATCGAGAAAGACGGTTTTCGGAAAAATACCGAATTTTCACCGAATTTCAGGAAAACACCAAAACGACTTTTCAAGACGCTACAATCTTCCCCCCTTAAAGAAATTCGGTCCCCGAATTTAAAAATATAGCTACGCGTACCTTCGAAGAGATGGGGATATTTCTTCCTCATCTCGCCCTCGGTCTCCCAGGTAACCTCCTCGCTGCTCGGGCTACGCCAAAGGACCTTGACGGTTGGTATAATCTTCGACCTCAACTTCTTCACCTGCTATCCAAGATGGCCACCAGCTGCTCTGCAAAAGAAAGGTCACGCTCCAGCTGGACTATCGGGTGCTGAATCGCATGCGAAGGGTCGTGAAGGTACTTGCGGAGCATCGAAACATGGAAGACGGGGTGAACATCGGGAAAGCTGGGAGGAAGAGCCAAACGATATGCAGCAGCGCCGACACGCTTGAGGATCTCGAAGGGACCTACGAATCTAGGGCTAAGCTTTCCCTTTCGCCCAAAACGCATCACGCCCTTCATCGGGGAGACTTTCAGAAAAACATGGTCGCCAACTGCGAACTCTAATCTGCGACGGCGCCTGTCTGCATACGATTTCTGCCTGCTCTGAGCCGCTCTCATCCGGTCTCGGATCAACTGTATCTTCGCTGTCGTCTCCTCAACAAGCTGCGGCCCCAAAATGCTGCTCTCGCTGAGCTCTGTCCAACAAACGGGCGATCTGCATCTCCTCCCATACAATGCCTTGAAAGGTGCCATCTGAATCGTATCCTGGAAGCTGTTGTTGTAGGAGAACTCCACTAGAGGTAAATGACGATCCCAGCTACCACCAAAGTCTAAAACGCACGCTCTGAGCATGTCCTCGAGAGTCTGAATGGTCCGCTCTGACTGTCCGTCTGTCTGCGGATGAAACGCTGTGCTGAAGCTCAAACGAGTGCTCAAAGCCTCCTGAAGTCTCTGCCAAAGTCGGCTGGTGAACTGAGTGCCTCGATCTGACACGATACAAGTCGGTACGCCATGTAGTCGCACGATCTCGTCAATATAGAGCTGAGCATACTGAGCGAAGCTGAAAGTCGTCTTCACTGGAAGGAAGTGAGCCGCTTTCGTCAATCTATCCACGATCACCCAGATGGAGTCGTACCCTCGACTGGTCCTGGGTAGACCCACAACGAAATCCATCAAAATCTGCTCCCATTTCCACTCTGGAATGGGTAACGGCTGTAGCTCTCCTGCGGGCCTCTGGTGCTCGGCCTTGACTTGCTGACAAGTCAGGCATCTCGAAACGAACTCCGCAATGTCCCTCTTCATCCCGTCCCACCAGTAGGTCTCTCTCATATCATGGTACATCTTGGTGGAACCGGGGTGGACACTATACACTGATCGGTGTGCCTCCTCAAGAATGTCGCGCCGCAATCCATCAGCATCTGGTACGCACAGTCTAGATCCATATCGTAAAATCCCCTGATCGTCAACCACGAACTCGGAAAATCTGCCCTGTCCCATCTGTGCCATGATCTCTGAGCAACGGTCGTCACTGCGCTGTGCCTCATATATACGGTCAAGCAACTGTGGGCGTGCACGAACATGCGCGAGCTGTCCCCCTGTCTGAGTGAACTCGAACTCAACTCGGCTGTCGCATAACATCTGCCAATCTGCTGACGACTGCCTCTGCACTGCGCGCAAAAAGGATAGACTACCCCCGGGCCTCCTACTCAACGCATCTGCCACCACATTGTCCTTGCCGGGGTGATATAAGATCTCGCAGTCGTAGTCTTTCACCAACTCCATCCAACGACGTTGTCTGAGGTTCATGTCTCGCTGCTGAAATATGTACTTTAAGCTCTTGTGATCGGTGAATATCTGACACGACTCGCCGTAAAGGTAATGCCGCCAAATCTTCAGTGCAAAGACCACTGCAGCCATCTCCAAATCATGAGTGGGGTAGTTCTGTTCATGCTTCTTCAACTGCCGAGAAGCATAAGCGATCACCCGGCCATGCTGCATCAAAACGCATCCTAATCCCACCCGCGAAGCATCACAGTAGACAACAAATCCGCCTGATCCCGAAGGTAAAGATAATACCGGCGCCGTAGTCAAACAAGTCCGTAGCTGCTGAAAACTGCGCTCGCACTCCTCTGTCCAAACGAAAGGAACTCCCTTCCGGGTCAAACCGGTCAAAGGTGCAGCTATACGGGAGAACTCCTGAACAAAACGCCTGTAGTAGCCCGCCAAGCCAAGAAAACTACGGATCTCAGTAACCGATGTAGGTCGGGGCCACTGCTGAACAGCCTCAATCTTCTTCAGGTCCACACAAATGCCGTCTCTCGTAACCACGTGACCCAAGAATCCGACGCTGTCCAGCCAGAAAGCACACTTGGAGAACTTCGCGAACAGCTGGTGCTCCCTCAGAGTCTGTAACGTAATCCGCAAGTGCTGCTCGTGCTCCTCTCTGCTCCGGGAGTACACCAAGATATCGTCGATAAACACGATGATGAACAAGTCAAGGTACGGCCTGAATGTACGGTTCATCAAATCCATAAATGCTGCTGGGGCGTTGGTGAGTCCGAACGACATCACCAAAAACTCGTAGTAGCCGTAGCGCGTGCGGAAAGCTTTCCTCGGTATATCCTCCTGTCGAACTCGCAACTGATGGTATCCTGATCGCAAGTCGATCCTCGAAAAATACCCCGCACCCTGAAGCTGGTCGAACAAATCATCAATGCGCGGCAACGGATATCTGTTCCGAACGGTAACTTTGTTCAGCTGGCGGTAGTCGATACATAAGCGCAAACTTCCATCCTTCTTCTTGACAAACAGGACCGGAGCACCCCACGGAGAAACACTAGGTCGAATAAGCCCCTTATCCAACAAATCCTTCAACTGATCCTTCAGCTCTCGAAGCTCTGCCGGGGCCATTCGATAAGGCGGTATAGAAATAGGCCCCGAACCGGGAATCAAATCAATGCAGAACTCAACATCGCGCTCAGGCGGTAGCCCAGGTAGCTCATCAGGGAACTCACAAACTACCGGGACCCGGTCCAATGGAACCTCTGCAGCTCGAGTATCACAAACAAACGCTAAGAATCCCTGACATCCCTTCCGCAAGAGCTGACCAGCGCGAAGAGACGAAATTAAGCTGGGAAGGGTGACACTGCGGTCTCCCTGAATAACAAGGACTGGCTCTCCCGGAAAGCTAAATCTGACTGCCTTCTCACGGCAGTCCACCGAAGCATAACAAGTGGCTAGCCAATCCATGCCCAGAAGCACATCAAAGTCCAACATATCGAGGAGTATCAAATCAACTGAAGAATCCCTCTCCCCGATACGAACGGAACACAAACGAAATACAAACCGATCGACAAACGACTCGCCTACCGGAGTAACAACAACAAGCGGCTGATCTAACGACGACGACTCACGGCCCAACATCGGTGCAAAGTGTGTAGATACATACGAATGTGTGGAACCTGGGTCGAATAATACCCGTGCGTCGAAAGAACAAACTGGCAAAGTACCGGTCACAACGGCATTGGATGCCTGCGCATCCTGCGGTGTTAAAGCAAATACTCGGGCCTGTCCTCCACCGATAGCGGGCTGACCTCGACCTCGGCCTCTGCCTCCTCGTCCTCTCTGAACAGGACCGCCACGTCCACGGCCTCTCGGTGCACCTAGCTGGCGTGGAGCATCGCCTGGGGTAGGAAGTAGGGCTCTCTGAGGAGGGGGTGGTGATGGTGGTAGGGTCACGTGCGGAACTGTCGCTGCTCCCTGTCGTCTCACCGGACAGTCTCTGACAAGATGGTGCAAACTCCCGCACCCAAAACATCCTGGCGACGGCTGCTGCCCCTGGGGATAAGAACCATATAACTGTCCCCGCCCAAATCCTCTGCCAGGCCTATCTCTCGGAAAGAATCTGGCGCGCTGCCTCTGAGACGGAACATCGGTGCGCATCCTCTTCGGCCCAGAAACGGCCGAAGTCCGTGATATGCGTGCCTCCATCCGCAATGCCGTATCCATAGCAGCTGAATAGGTGTCGTAGTGCTGGGCGCCAATGGCAAGATATAGCTGGGCATCAAGTCCCTGTACGAACCTCTTCACCATCTTCTCCTCGGTATCCACCAAATACTGAGCATATCGGGATAACTGTGTAAACTGGATGTCATACTCAGACACCGTCATCCCAGGTGTCTTGACTAAGGCCTCGAAGCTACGAGCTCTGGCGTCACGAACGCTCTCTGGAAGGAAACGGGCTAGAAAGACCGCTGTAAACTCGGCCCAAGTCATAGGCGGTAGATCTGCAGCTCGACCTCTCAAGACTGACTCCCACCATGTCTGCGCGAGACCCTCTAGTCGGAAACTCGCAAGCTCTACCCATCGATCATCCGAACATCTCAGCGAACGGCAGATCCTGGCTAAACTGTCAAGGAACGTCTGTGGGTCCTCCGCTGCCTCGGTGCCGGTGAATACTGGAGGTCTCAGCCTCATGAAATCCTGTAGTGAAACCGGAATGGCCACGGTGGTAGTAGTAGGATCAGGTATCATGGTCGTCTGTGATGTAGTAGGTACGTCATCCGGCCTCGGTGTACGACTGGCTGCAACTAGGGATCCTACCATCTGACGCAGCTCCTGCATGCCTCCCATCATCTGTCGCAACTCCTCCATACCGGTCTCGAGCCTATCCATACGGCCTGGGGAAGGTGGATCGGTCTGTCCCTGCGGCGTAGGCATACCACCCTGCTCGGTCCTAGTCTCGGACGAGCCAGCTCGAATCTCGTCTCTGGCGGCAGCCCTCTGTGCCCTCGTAGCCTTCGGCGGCATAGTGGCTGTTACAGGAAAACGGATAGTAAGGACAGTGCAATAGGATCATAGGATACACGGAATTGAAGAAGGAATTTTTCAAGCAAGTATATCCTAAAGTCACTTAGGCGGAGTACCGTATCGTAAGTATGCCGCGGACATACGCACGCTACGTTACTCTGCTTAAGTCACTTACTCCATCTACCAAGGGTCATCCTACACTCAAAAAGGTAAAACCTATCGCTCTGATACCAACTTTGTCACGACCCGCAGGGTACGGAACGTGACTGGCACTTAAGTTTACGAAACGTCTAAAGGCGTCCGTAAAATAAGTAAGCCAAAGCCCAGAAAACAAAACCAATGAAGCAAAAGAGTGAAGAAAACCCAATCATTTGAAAGCAAGTTTATCAAATAAGTCATGTAAAACCCTTTTTTTTAAAACAATACTAATTTTTCCGAAAATTTCGGCAGAGTCTCCTTTGTAAATACTGTCCCCCAAAAATGGGTACAACAAAATATATACATGAATCCAACAAAATAGGGCATCCCCAAGCGGGAGCTAGCTCTTCGCCATAAGGCGGTCACAAATCCCACGCAATGTAAATGACAGCAAGCATAATAATCATAAGGAAGCATGAAAAAAAAAATAGCATGTCGGCTCAAGTGAGCTCGACCCCAAAATACAGCATAAAATCCACAAACCTCACAGTCTCATCTCTAGGTCAATATACAATAATCTGGTGGAAACAGTAGATGGAGTACACTATATACAAGAATATACAAGGTGGTACAAAAATAATAACATAACCCACCTATGAGCAAATCTCGAGCTCAGGCAAAAGAGGCAAAAGACAAGTGCGCCCGCCGCTACTGAACTGACGGAGCGGACCTGCAAAAGACTGTGGCACAACGGGGGTGAGTTGCCAACTCGTGAGTAATAAATAACATCTACAAAGGCTATCGTATGCATGCACACAAGCATCGTAGCATCTATAATACAGGTATGACTGGATGCACTAGCAGGTGTGTATATAACATCAGTGTACTAATATGTATGCAACATGAATCTCTGAGGTCCCAATAGGTATATATAAGAAATATTTTCTCTTTTTGTTTTTGAAACTCTTTTATAATGCCAGCATAATGTCAATGAATCGACGAAAATCGGTGTCCAGCAACGACACTCAAAAGCTGTCTCAAATCTCATAAATGTATCTCTGGCCTCAGCCGTCCGGCTGACCCATCTCAAATATCAATATCTCATCATCTAGCGGCCACGGTCGGTATCCTCTGGATATCCGCCGCCCCAAACAGTCACCGGTAGGTAATCCGTCTCCTGCCAGGCTCAACGTCATCACCACATTCCTCTTGCCCCGGGGTACCTTACCGGGCCCACCATGTACCCGTGCCGGTTCTTCCACTCCTCGACACGGATTTCCAAATCCACAGCAAACTCATGGTGGACGACACTTACATCACTAGAAAACCGCAATTTACATATTTTAAAAATATAATAAGTTTAGAAATTTTGCGGCTTTCCCCCGAAATCCAGCAATATCATAAAATCTCAAGAAATCCTCATAAGTGCATATATCAATGATAATGAATGCGTATGATATCAATAATCAAGTTGCGATGTGTGATTAATGTATTAAGCATGAACAATTAATATGATGAAGTACATGCACATGAATAGCAATACTACGGTTTCATTTTAAGGAATTAAAGGCAATAGCATCAGTTTAAGTATCAATTAGTAAAAGATTTAAATTTAAATGTTATCTAGTGTGGTGGCATGGCAATTACCAGGGTGTGTGTGTAAGCATGAATAGTGCTCGTGCTGCATATGAAAACCTGGTAATGGTGCATGTGTCCTACAATTGAGTTTGCGTATATGGGTATAACATATTGATCTAATTGCAGCAATTATCATGCCAGTAATATTATTCTAATGTCACAAGTGGTTATCCAGTTTACTATTTTTCAGTTTACTAAATCTATCGGGCGACTTGCGCCATCCAAACGATCGTCCCCCGTAGATGTTAAATCTACTCACCGGGATCCCTGGCTAGCTGTGTCCAATCACCGCCTTTCCCTTTCGCGCCGCGTCTGACGTCTCCGCGACCGAACCTGGAATTTACATCAATACCAAATATAAGGTTACATATCAAGAACGACGCAAAACCCCAACGAAACTACTAAAGTTCGCTAGCTAGGTACAACGTGCACAAAGTGCGCGGAACACACGCGAAAATCGCAAAAACTGCCAATAAAACGCCGATTTGGTCGCCCGGCAAAACTAAAACCTGACTACCCAAAAATCCGCACTCACGCATCCTAAAAGTCGTAGGACAAGCCATTACAATCATCAAGATGTCGAAAATAATTCATCACATAATTTTTATACAAAACTAGTAAGCATTGCATTCCAAAATCGGTGCAAAAATCGCCGATTTGCGACAAAACTACTACAATAAAGCATAATTACCCAAGCACACTACAAGCAATCTACAAACACTAATTACAACACAATAGCAATGATTCCAATCCTATTTTCCATAACAACCATTTCTTGAATTTATAACTTAGCAAATTCCAATTCAATTTCCACACTTGAAAACTTAATTTAGCACAACAAAAGCCCACTTAAGAAAATTAACCTCTTAGGTTAGGTTAGCAAAATACAAGATAGCAATTTAGGTTTAATCAACTAAATAATGGTTTCTAAACCTTAATCCACTCACTAATCAAGCTTCAAATACCATTTCCATACATAAACCCTCTCTTGAAAATCCTAAAAAAAAGCAATTTCACACTTCTAAATTTAACTAAATTATCATAATTAGAAGACTACATAACAAGGTAACCATATAGATTAGTTCATTAACAACTAGATTAACTATAAAACAACCTAATTAATTATCATGGTTCAAAACCCTAGCTAAATTTTCAAGCATAACCTAAGAAAACTAGATTAAAACTATACTAAATTAACACTACAACCATCTAACATAAGAAACTTAAACAAAAGAATTTAAATTGCAAGGGATTATACCTCACTTGAGATCTAGAAAGAATGGATTTTGCTCCAATTGAAGGCCTCAAGCATCAAGATCCAAGTTAGAATGGCTAAGGAAAATGATAGCATAAGGATTTGTTTGGATTTTTGAATAAAGTGTGGATTTTGATGTGGTTTTTTGAAGAAAATGAAGAAAAATGAAAAGAAAAGAGAGGAAGAAGAGGGTGTGCAGGTTTTTCGGCCAGAGGAGGAATGGGGGAGGGTGTGGGCAAGTGGGGAAAGTCATGGTCAAGTCCACAAAAGTCAATGTATCATACTTTATCCATTATCTTTAAATTAATTCCATAAACTATCAAATTCAACTCAAGAAGGCAACTCAAGAAATGAGGCCAGAAATTTCTGGTCTCACACAAGGTGGGGCTGTCCTAGGGCTGACGAAAAAGAGAGAGGGGTTTTACAAAAGAAATTTTATGCAAAAAGGCCCCCTACAACTCAAAAATTGCAAGTTTTAGCCCAAAATTCAATAAATTCGTTTCAAATCATAAAAATTTGTTAAAAATCAAAATAAATTACTAAAAATTTATGTTACCACTAGATTTTAATTATCATAATTTTAAAGATTAAAATTAGCCCGGAAAAGTTTGTATTTATTGCTAATTTAATGTATTTTCTTACCGGCTTAAAATAATATTAAAAAATTGAAAAATTAGGAAAAATTTTTAAACGACCAGAATTTCATAATTAACTCATTAGCTACTAAAAACAAGTAATTACCTATCCATTTAAGGTATAATTAGCCCTAAACTGCAAAATATCGAGAAAGACGGTTTTCGGAAAAATACCGAATTTTCACCGAATTTCAGGAAAACACCAAAACGACTTTTCAAGACGCTACAACTGACCAGAATCGAGAGATGGATACGGGATGATCCGTACTGCCGGGGTCGAAGGCCGATACCACAGACGGAGCCCGTGGGCTGATCCGGACTTACGGAGCCCGATGTATGAGGATTTGCGTGTCGATGCTGGACACTAGTATTTATGATATTTTGGGTGCCGATGTTGGGCACTCGTGATTCTCAGAGATTTACAGGATTTGAGGGCCGAGGAGAGTGCTGGCACCTGAGTTTATTTGGGATTTGGGTGCAGTTTTGGGCACCGATTATTTTTCCACGATTGATATTTCGTGTAGATGTTGTTTATCCCATGCTTAGCAGTATTTATCATGTATCTCATCCTGTAGTTATTTTACCTGACAGAGCATTTGCATGATTATTGCACTTACTGCTTGTCGCATATAGATTTACCTGCTGGCATATGATAGCGTAGCGCAGTACGTGCATGCTCGTGATTACCTTTATATGTTATCTCTATTCATGAGTTGGCAACTCACCCCCGTTGTGCAACAGTATTTGCAGGTTGCCCCTCAGAGTAGTCGCGGCAGGCTGCCTTTTTGCATCTTTTGGCTACAGATACCACTACAGCTGGTGCGAGAGCTATTTTGCTATTAGGTGGGTTATGGTATCTGGTTACTTTATTGTACACACTTTTGTATCTAGTATTCTCCATCTACCATATATGTACTGGACTTAGTGACAGCGTGAGGACGATGATGTATATTTTTGTTTTCTGGTGTCGAGCTCATGGGAGCAGACTGTTATATATTCCAGTTTATTATTTTGTGATGTTTACTTATTGCTCATTCTTCGCTACGGCGTCGTATATTAGTTTTGTGGTGATGGTTTCCGCCGTTGGGCGAGATTGTTCCCGTTGGGGATACTTTATTTCATTATATATCATTTTCACTCATATCCTGTTTTATACCCGATTTCGGGGTTACTTTTACAAAGGAAATGCTGCCAAAATTATATTAAGGATAATTAAATTTTAAAAAGAACTTCATTGAGCTATTACGGTTTTCTAAATGTTTTAATTGGATGTTTTCAACACTCAATACTTTTAAATGGTTTTGATTTCTGGGTTCGGCTTACTTAGTCGCGTTACGCCTGTAGACGTTGCGTGGTTAAGTGCCGGTCACGAGTCGAAATATTCAGGTCGTGACAAGACCGGACTGTACGGAGATTGTCACATCAGACTCAGTAGGAGTTCGGATGGGTTTCCTCATCGGCCTTCTTATCGACATCTACCTGGGGACCGTTACGTACAGCTAGTGCCGCTTGCGGTCTGTGGTTAAACCCACTGCCAGCGTAGTAGTCGAGTCTCTAGAGTCCCACACAGAGAGTTTTCCTACTCCAGGCGAAACGATATAGAGGTCGTATGGTTTTACGACAAGGGATCGGACGCATACGTGTGTTTACGCACGTACGACATCCGGACCGTTTTTACTAGCCGGCTTTGGTTTAAGCCTGTTTCTAGTATCCGGTTATTGGATTTATACAGTCTAAAGTTTTTCCGTGTTTTCACGGATAGGAGGGGCGTTCTCGTAATTACGCGAGAAGCTTCTAGAAGATGGTGACTTGGGGGTTAAGGTGGCATATGCATTAAATGAGATTAGTGAGTCATTTGAGTGATTCATCCATGCCATAAATGCTTAATGACTCATGGAGATGAATCACCCTCTTGTATTTATGAAGCATGATTATTAATCCTTTATTTTATTTTATTGGATAAATGATAATGCTTGATATATATTATGATAGATCATTATCTCATCTCATTCTCTTGCTCACTTTCTCTCTCCTCAAGCTCTCTCTCTTCAAACCCTAATCATCCCCTCTCATGTGTTGAGACCAAGGATTAGATTAGACTACTTAATCCTTAACCATTCTCTATATCACCTAGGTTACTTAGATTAGCGATTTAAGAAACCTAGTTACCTCAAGTTAGAGGTGAAGCTTGTAGTAAAGCTCTCGGGTGGATCATCTACTACATAGAGAAGGCCGGAGAGGACATGGAGAACGACAAGACGAATGACACGGTTCATTAGGTATAATCACTTATCAAAGTAGTTGTTAACTTCTATGGTTTCTTGTTAGTTATAGTTTAGCAAAGATTCTCGGTTAGTCGATGTTTACGCCTAAAACAAGATCGTTTTTCATTATTCCGCCTCCCCGCAAGTTATCGGGTGTTGTACATCGACTTATAGATGGCCCAACCAGGTTCAAGCAGGCCATCACAAGTGGAGACTTTGTGTAATGGCTGGATGCTTTGCGATCAAAGATAGAATCCATGTACACCAACAAAGTATGACTTTGACTGTTGCACCTGAAGGTGTAAAACCCATTAGGAGAAAACGGATCTTGAGAGGATTCTTGGTGTAAATGGAAAGGTTGAGACTTTCAAAGCTATGCTTAAGTCCATCAGGCTCAATGCACGCATCGCGGAGTTGGAACATCTGTTTTGATGTGGCGGTCAAAGAGTTTGACTTCATCAAAAGATAGATGAACCTTGTATATACAAGAAGGTTGTAGAGAGTAAGGTTGTCTTACACGTATTGTACGTAGATAACATACTCTTGATAGGAAATGGTTTCCTATGCTACACTCGGTCAAGATCCTCTTATCACGGTGATTCTCTATAAAAGATTTGGATGATACCTACTTACTCATGTGGATTATGATCTATGGGGATAGATCTAAGTGGATGTTGGGAGTGTCCCAAATCCAGGTACATTAACACCATACTAAAAGGGTTTAGTATGGAAGATTCTAAGAGTGGTGGTTCGCCCCATTACTCATGGATCACTCTCTCCAAAAAAATGTCTCCTAAGACTGATTTGGAGAGAGCTCGCGTGCAAGGGATACCCTATGCCTCGGCAGTAGGCTGTATCAGAGTATGCGAAGTTATCTACCAGACTAGATGTAGATGATTCACTAGGTGTAGTGATCAGGAATCAATCGGATCTTGGGAGAATCACTGGACAGCTGTGGAGGACATTCTTAAGTACTTGAGAAGCACTAAATGAATGTTCTTGGTTCGAGCTTCCGGGGTGATAAGGTCGACTGAGAGTCAGTCATAGGCATTGTCTTTACCCTCAGTGGAGGGACGGTAT
This sequence comes from Agapanthus africanus, assembly GCA_030015575.1. NCBI lineage: Eukaryota > Viridiplantae > Streptophyta > Magnoliopsida > Asparagales > Amaryllidaceae > Agapanthus > Agapanthus africanus. The sequence goes on from JASDDO010000012.1 coordinate 276,149,687, forward strand.
GTTGGAAGAGTTCCAAGCTAGATACCATGACTTACTAGACGATAAAGGCTGAATACATTGCTACCAATGATGCTGCCAAAGTGGCTGTCTGGGCATTTTCTTGTTCATGAGATGAACAAGGTTCCTACTATTGAGCGTCCAATAACTGTTATCGTGACAACAATGGAGTTATGGCTTTGTCCTAGGAACGAAGGTCCCATCAGCGTTCCAGACATATTCTGAGGCAAGTATCACCTGATCAGGGAGATAGCTGATCTCCAAGGGATCGAGGTCAGGAGAGTAGACATGAAATATAACATGGAGGATCCACTCATAAAGGCCTTAACCCTAGAGAGACTTCTATGGGATGGTTGAGTATGGGATACTACAACCACTGCTATATTGGTGGGTATTGGATACTACAACAGATGGACCTGGTGCAAGTGGGAGATTGTTAGTTATATGTATGCCCTAGAGTCCATTACTGTATATTGTAGTGGATGCTTGGACATATATAGGGAGGACTTTCTTGCTCGACATGATAGTATGCTATCTGGTTGCACTTTATCTTAACATGTACACTTATTGTCACTCTATTACATGTTGATAAAGCCCTTAGGATTAGTACTTGACTACCAGGATTATGATGCAGATCATACTAGTGGGGACAGGGTAGTCGGTAAGTACATCCTTCAAATGTTCCTAGTCGTGGGAGTATCGAGACAGGGCATCGATACTCCAGAGTAGACTAGCGTATACGCTTCTCGACCCATATGATGGGCGATGGATGATCCCATATCCATTAGTGTTTGACATCAGAGATGGTATATGGGTGCTCAGTGGAGACTGTGTACACTGGACGGACTCGCCGAGAACTCCTAGATGGTATTATACCTATCGTCGGATAGCAGTTCTCTGGTGACACTGGTACAGGTTACACTGTAGACCCAAGATCGTCATAGAGTCTTGTGTGATTCCCACTGTGCTTTGATTTCCACCATACCACGGTCAAGAGATCGTGCAAAAAGGTGGTTTTTGGGTACAGTCCCGAATTACATGGAGGCAATGAGCGATAGGAAGGGTTTCGTCTCTCCCAGTATTGGGAGTTGATGTTGCGCTATGCTCGATTGTCCATAACAAGAAATCCCTGGCCAGGGTTGCTGAGATTTACTGGTAAGTGTTATCAGTAGTTTCTCGAACCGTTATGGACCTTGCATCGGCATGATTTATCAGGCTATTGGGGTCTGACGTTATACCACCCCCAAGCTGTGATATGCGACATATCAGACGAAGAGACCGGACTGTACGGTAGTCTTACTGATTGGATTCCCAGGAGTACGAGCAGGCTTGCTTGTTGATCTTCTGATCGCTAAATACACGGGTGGCCGTTACGTTTAGCAGATCGCTTGCGGCTTGTGGGTGTTTGATATGATCATCACCTACTGCCGGCGTATTGACAAGTCTTTAGAAACCTACACAGAGGTTTCCTGGTTCATGCGAAACGGTGTAGGAGCACATATATGATATGTGCGGGACCGAGATTAATACGAGTATGTGATACCGCATTCTATTCTCGCGACTTGTGACATTGGTCGGATATATGTGATATAGCCAGATTATCGGATCAAGTGTTGATTCGATAAGTTGTTGCATTTGATATTAGTCGGTTATATGTAATATAGCCGGATTATTAAATCATGAGTTGATTTAATAATTTAATGTATAATTATATATTTGATATATTACATTACATTAACTAATATTAGCTCGCTTATGTATTACTTTTTCTCACTTGATGATACATTAATATATATGTGATATATGTTAATTGTATTATTTTCTTTTTGTTCACAAAATATATATGTGATATATATTGTTGTGTCATGCTAGGTTATACTTGCAACATGTATGTATGAGATTTATACCATGCTAAGGTTTATGTTTGGGTTTTATTTATCATTAAGTAATTCACATAAGATTAGGAATGAGTCATGGTTGAAGCTTGGAGAAGCTTGTAGAAAACATTGACCAAGTCCACTCTTTTGTCATTGCTTAAGATATTTCTTAACCAAACCCTTAACTCATAGCTATGGTTTATTCTCTACATGAGTTAGGCATGACACTAACTCACCCATGGTATCAATTCTAACCTCACTCTCTCATTCATTTTTCTTCATCACTTCTTCTTCCTCCTCAAGAGAAAAAGCATGCTGGCTTTTTCTAAGTGATGATTTATTATGAGAAAAATAAAACTAAAGTGAGCCCACTTCCTACTTCATCATCCTCTACTAATTTCCATTTAGTTTAGGGTGTTTGCTTCACTAATCTCACCATTAGTGAAGAGATAGCAGGAGCTAGTGTCTCCTCGAAGTAGATCAGATTCGGGCTCGAAGACTTCGATGCAAGCTTGTTCTGTACATCTTGTAGAGCCTCTCTAGAGTCCGGGAGTTCGTGATCGCAGCGAATGGACTACTATACGGAGCTATTGAAGTGAAGGACCGGTTTACAAAGGTTGTATTCCTTCTTCTCTTTAGCTTGTAAAGTGTTTACAATCTAGAAAACCCTAAGTCTCTAGTTCGATCCTCGTTCGGGTTCTTTAGCTATCTAGAAATTTTGAAATGGCATGTTCGATGCCTTAGTAAACACCGTGAGGGTGCTAAGGAACCCATCTGCTACAACTTTTGTAGACCGTGTTCTTCACTTCACAAGCTCCGTGTAGGTCCCTACGACTCCACTGGGCTCCACTTGGAGAATGAACAAGCTTCCTTCGATGACCTTCGTGTCGAAGATGATCCACCCGAAGCTCCACTAATCCTAGCTAGCTCTTCACTAAACTCCTTTAGTGAAGGAAATACACTACACCTAAGTGCTAAACAAGTGTAGGATGGTAAAGTAGGGGTTTTGTTTGCCCACTAGGGTTCTCACAAGCTCAAGGTTTCACAACACATGTAAGGGATTATGCTTGGAGGAGGTGAGGAGGAAGATGAGGAGAGCTAGAGAGAAAAAATGAGCTCAAGAAAAATGGCTAAGGAAATTTAGCTTGTAAGTATCAAGTGAAGAAAAAATGGCTCACCCCTTGTATTCACTTATTGAAGCATACAATTTATTCCGACAATAATTTGCACCCATGCTTCAATAGTGAATACAAATGAATAAGATAATAGAAAATCACATTCCTTGCCATACCACAAATATCTCTTCAACTTTCCACCTCATTTTTTATTTTCACAAAATAGAAAATGAACCATGCTTCATATATATATATATATATATATATATATATATATATATATAAGAAAACAAAATAATTAGTGAGCTAATAATATTAGTTAATATATAATTATATCAAATATAATATATATCAAATTATTAAATCAACACTTGATTTAATAATCCGGTTATATCACATATAACCGACTAATATCATTTATTTGTATATCACATTATCAAATCAACACTTGATTCAATAATCCGGTTATATCACATATAACCTAACCGATAACAAATAACCGCCAGATTAGAATACGGTATCACATACTCGTATTTAATCTGGCCCGCGCACATATCATCATATGTGTCCTACTTCGTTTCGCTTGAACTATGAAACTTCTGTGTGGGACTCTAAAGGCTCGTCAATACGCCAGCAGTAAGTGATGATCACATCAGTCACCCACAAGCCGTCAGCGGTACTAGCTAGACATAACGGCTATCCAGGTATTGAGCGATTAGAAGATCAACAAGCAAGCTTGTCCAAAATCTCATGAAGCCTATAGGTAACAGTTACCGTACAGTCTGGTCTCTTCGTCTGATATGTCGCATATCGAGTTTTGGGGTGGAATCATAAGACCCCAATAACTTGATAAGTCATGGCGATGTGTGGCCTATAACGGTATGAGAAACTACTAATATCTCTTACTATTAAATCTCATCAACATCCCTGGCCAGGGACTTCCTGTTATAGCCAATCGAGCATAGCGCAACATCAACTCCCAATACCGGGAGAGACGAAACCCCTCCTATCGCTCACTGCCTCCATGTGACTCGGGACTGTACCCAAAATCCATCTGTTTGCACGACTCCTTTGAGCCATGGTAGGGAGGAAATCAAAGCACGGTAGGAGCCACATAAGACTCTATGACGATCTCGGGTCTATAGACTAACATGTACCACTGTCACCAGATAACTGCAATCTGACGATATGTATAGTACCATCTAGGAGTTCTCAGCGAGTCATGTTCGGTGTACCCATTCTCTAATGAGCACCTTTGTACAATCTTTGATGTCAAACACCAATTGATATGGGATCATCCATCGCCCCCTACAGGGTCAAGAAACATACACAGTAGTCTACTATGGAATATCGATGCCCTGTCTCGATATTCCCTTGACTAGGAACAATTGAAGTATGTGCTTGTGGACTACCCAGGTCCCGGTAGTATGATCCGTATCATAGTCTTGGTAGTCAAGCCAACATCCTAAGGGCTTTATCAACATGTATCAGAGAGACAATATAATAATATAAGTGTACATGTTAAGATAAAGAGCAACCAGATAGTATACTATCATGTCGAGCAAGAAAGTCCTCTATATAAATGTCCAAGCATCCACTATAATAGACTTCAATGTACAATAATGGCCTCTAGGGTACACATATCTCTCTGACACTAGGAACATTTAAGGATATGCATATAGACTATCCTGGTCCCACTAGTACGATTTCTATCATAATCATGGGAGTCAAACAAAGATCCTACAGGCTTTATTAACATCTATAAGCGATAGTAATTACAAGTAGAAACTATACACATGAATAATAAAGGCAAACCAAATAGCATACTATCATATCGAGCAAGACTGTCATGTACATATATATATGTGTGTGTGTGTGTGTGTGTGTGTATCCAACAATTACAATAATTGCCTCTAGGGCATACATATCTAACAATTTGAAATATCATAGTTTTTTGTAGGTTATGAGAGAAGTTTGGGTTTTCAAAAAAAAGAAAATGATAAAAAAAATGATTGCACTATTCGGTGTTTGATCCCTCAACCTATAGATTAGGACTCCTATAGTAAAACTGACTCAGCACACAACGCTTCATGAATGAAAATGCTAAAAGAAAAAATATGTAAGAGTTTATGCTGAAAACTTTTATTGGTTATCAGTTAATTATCCACAAGCACAAAAGTAACGGTCGTTACAATACTTGAGAAATGTGGGACATTATTTACTACTGCTAATCCATTTAAAGATGTTGCAGTTTGATGCTCAATGGTATTGGATTCAATTACTGTCTCATCTACGGCCTTAAAGATGCTGGTAATATTTCACAATCAAATATTATAAGATTGCATGATCACAGATATGATAAATGCTAGCAACATGACACCTACATCATTGCAACTCTTGCGTCACTGCAATACATTTCAGGTCAACTACCACTAGAACGTTCGCACTCGTGGGATTGTGCATGCCCACCAAAAGCTATTTAGATTTAAGAAAATCACTGGGGTGTCTACCAGAATCAGATCCATGTACATCTTTTTACAATGACCTTTAAAGAACCTATACTAGCCCAACCGACTATATCTTCTTCTAGTTGATGTATCAACGGTAATAATTTAATTTAACATGCTAAAACATCACCAAACAAAAAATCAATTTTCATATAAATCCATTCTCCGTCTATTATATGTTTAATAACGATAGGAAACTCTTCAAGGATATCAGAGGAGATGAATGCCGGCATATTGCCTACTGACATTGAACTAATCCAAGGATCCTCAATGGTGAAATGGTTCTGCTATTAACAATCGCATGGTTTATAACCGTTGCAAATTCATTGATCAGAGCGGAAAATTTTATGTCAAGTATCTGTATAACCTCGTAGAATTACAGAGTTAAGTATGCACCTCTTAATACAATATTTTTATCAAACAAAATCATTCGATAAGCTATCCGCAATAAAAAAAATTCTTTCGTATTCTGTTAGAAGATTCATTTTCCATGATAACAATTTATGAACTCCTAATTAAGCATCATTGATGTTAAATATAGTATAGGATCGCTTTATTTATTAGGCTATATTTTATTATATTTGATTGTATATTTTCTGCTTTTCTTCCTTTCTTAGGACTTCCCTATTTGGGCGTCTCCCAACTTGTATAAATAATACATGTATACACTCATTTAATCATCAAGGTGTTAGTGTATATGCCCTAGAGGCCATTACTGTATCATATTAGTTTGTATATTACTTAATGGAAGCTTGGGATATTCACCTTGTATAGACAATCTTGCTCAAAATAGTAGTATGCTACTTGGTTTGTTTCTGCTTTAATGTTTACATGTGTTTATTTTAGTATATCACCTATACACATTAGTGGAGCCCTTAGGATCTTTGCTTGATTACTAGCGTTGTGATGGCAGTCACACTCGTGGGGGCTAGGTAATCTACAAGCACATCCTTATGCAGGTCCCTAGTCGTAGGACTATCGAGACAGGGCATCGATACTCCGGAGTAGACTAGCGTATGCGCTTCTCATCCCAGCAGGGGAGACGATCTATCCCACAGCCGTCAGTACGTCGTACTTGAGATAGTATGCGGGTGCTCGTTAGGTTACGAGTACACTGGACATGACTCGTCGGGAACTGTTGGTTGGTACTTTACCTATCGTCAGTTATCAGTTCCCAGGTGACATGAGTACAACTTAGTCCGCTGACTTGACACTGTCACTTCGCCTCGAGTGTGTTCCCACTGTACTTAGATTACTACCCCACCACGGCTCAAAGGAGTCATGCAAACAGGTAGTAGTTGGGTGCAGTCCCGAAGCACTTGGAGGCAGTGACGGTTAGACAGGATTCGTCTCTTCCGGTATTGGGGGTTGATATCGCACTGTGTCTAGGAGAGCCATTACACAAAGTCCCTGGCCAGGGCAAGCGAGATATACTGGTAGGTTTCCAGTGTTATCTCAGGGTGTTCTGGGCTACACTCTGACACGACTTGTACCGCTATTAGCGGACTGACGTTTACCGCCCCCTAGGCCCGCCATGCGATATTCTCAGATGAACAGACCGGACTGTACGCAGATTGTCACATTCAGGATCAGTAGGAGTTCAGATGGGTTTCACCTCGTCAGTCTTCTTATCGGCATCTACCTGGGGGCCGTTACGCACAGCTTGTGCCGCTTGCGGTCTGTGGTTAAACCTACTGCCAGCGTAGTGTCGAGTCTTTAGAGTACCACACAGAGAGCTATTCGCCTTTGGCAAAAGAGTAGAGGTCACATGGTTTTGCGACAAGGTCCGGTCACATCCGCGCACTTATGCACGTTTAGTGTCCGGAAAGTTATCACTAGCGGGCTTTGGTTTAAGCCAGATCCTAGTGTACGTTTTGGGATTGGTTTTATCTCTTTTGTATTCGTGTTCTTCGGAACGCGGATGCGGGTGTGTATGCACAGTTGACAGAGAGACAGAGGCAAAGGATTCTCATTAGGGTTGTTGACTGTTGACTTTTGCTAAACCCTAATGAGAATAAGAAATATGATTAACAATAATATTAATTAAGTATTATTGTGACATGGTTGTTGATGGTTGACTTTGTTGACTGAGTTGACCGGTTGACCAGGTTGGACTTATTGACCATCATCATGACAATGGCTATCATTTCTTGGCATTGACTTTGGCTTGCTTATTTGTTCACACATTGCATTTAATGCAAGAAATGATATGGCCACTTTATATGATAACAACCATCACATAATACTCAATTATTATTATGTATTATGATGATTTTGGATTATGAGAGCTTGGATGGCAAAAGTCTTGCTCATTCTTTTATTTCCTTTCTCTCTCATGCTTGCTCTCTCTCTCTTCCTCTTGCTCTCTCTCTAGTTCATGGTTCACTTGTCTCATGTGTTGAGAAGCAAGAACCATAGAAATAAAACCCAACACACTCCTCTACTCATCCTAGTACACAAGGTTTAGCAAACCAAGTGTTCTAGTTTCTTCTAGTTTGAAGTAAAGCCAAAGATAGAAGCTTTTAGGTGGATTCATCTTCGGCACAAAGAGACGACGAGGAGAGAACCATCCGACCACCACAAGGAGACCAAGAGAAGGAGTTCAAGTTAAGGTATAACCCCTAACCGAGTAGGTAAAACTCTTGTTAGGTTTGTTAGATAGTTGTTTAACAAATATCCGTATTTTGAGTCCATGTTACCACCAAAAGAAAAATCGTTTTTCATCATTTCCGCAAGCCCGTAAGTACCGGGAGAGGTAACGTGGACTTACAGTGGTATCAGAGCCTAGTTAAACACAATCTAATATGTTAGAAAAGTAACTAGAAGTTCGATCGGAGAAAAGTCGCGAAACATGCCCGTATTTTCAAGTTTCTGCCGATTCTGTTTTCTGTTCAAAAAATAATTAATCTTGCACTAAAAATTGGCTCAGGCTTTTTAAAACACACCCAAGAAAAATAGTCCATCGACTCGGTCAAAGCGTCGCGGAAACGCGGCGGGAGAATGCTCACGCCGCGGATCCGCGGCCGAGTTGACTCTGCCGTGGGCGATTTTTCCTGCAGTGTGTTCAGTGGGGTGTTTTGGGATTTTTACAATATGTTTTTTCTGCCCAGATTTTCCAGAAAGCAAAATTTGTTTTTGGGGCTTAAAAATCCGTATTTTGATCGAACTTCTAAAGACTTAAGCTAACGGGTTTATATCTGTGATGTGATATATGTATTGAACGTCTGCTAATCGCTATACGTCGATTAGTGGGGGTTATACATATCTGTGATCTGTAATGTTGATGGTATGTGTATATGAATTCATTGGATTGTCGCGGATGAATAGCCGGGGGGGTTGTGAAATGAGAGTTTTCTATTTCTTTCAATTCATGTAATTTGTAATTGATGTAATATTATTTATATGGCCGCACAACCGGGATGGGGTTGTAGCCGTCATTGTATAATTTCTTTTACTGTTTTTGCTCCTAGGATAGACCCAAGATGGGGTGCACAAACTACCGAGTATCTCGAAGTGCCGAGTGGCCAACTCACGGTGTTGAAAGAGGTTGCTTCGCTTCGGGTACTTGGCGGGTAGTTTTCCGCACCCGTAGGGGTCTAGGGTGGGGTCTTGGCTATTCATCGCGACCGTGTAATCCGCTCTTCATTACAGGCTCGTACGGATTGCGGATTCCTAGTATATCCAATGTGTTCATCTGTGATCTGGAATGGCTATCATTGCATGTGACGAATGTGTATATCTATATATGATATCTATTTAGGCGTTGCTTATGTTTTGCCCCCGCGCTAGTCCAGCCCCTGCTCTATCATTAGTTAAGTAATCTAACGGGTAATGACGGGGCCCCGTGGCGAATGCGGATGGCATAAGCGTATGTCATATTTTCGTTGTTTTCTGCAATGGTAGGATTAAATGATGGGACGCATTAAATTAATGCAAGAAAATAAACCAAAGTTGAGTCGTTGGAACACTTTCAAAACCACTCGGTTTCTTTTCAAAAACAACTTTTAAACGCGGAGCTTAAGCCACTCCTTTTTAAAAGCTATCTCGTTCCATCGATTATATCAAGTTCACTACGTTCACGGTTTCACCAAAACCATTCGTAGCCCTCCGTCGTTTCACATGGATAGTCAATAGTATTCAAGCTGTGTTTGTTGGCCAAAGTCAAGGCATAGTGATTGGTAGCTATTGGGTATTCATGTGCAGCATAGATAGATGTGTTGGTTTGGGACAGTCGTACTGCCTTGTTGGCCAAAGTCAATGGTAGGTGCGGGTGGGTTCAAATTAACCTGGAGAATGACGGGTAGAACTTGACATGTGACTTATGATTGTTGGCCAAAGTCAAGGTCATAAGAGCATGGGGAAAAAATCCACATCGGGAGTTTCAAAAGAACTGAAACTTGCTAGCGCTGCATACCATTTGGAGTGTGATGATTCCGGTAGGATTCCTTCAGTTTTGTCACGCAATGATATTTGGATCCCGATCCTACTGTGAGTATATGCTACTCCTCAGGAAATTTCTCACTTAACGATCAATGTTATAAACCAAGTAGGTGTCTAGAAAGGTGTTAGCGGGGTGACGCCCACGGGGAAAAGAGGTTATTTAATTAAGGAACTTCTCGAAAGCGTTGGAAAACCTCCCTCGAAGTACCGACACTAGCCTGGCTGAACGGTTAAGCAAGTATTGTACGGTGAGATTGATCCTGACTAATTCTTTCTTTTTGGTTTGAGGAGGGATTCGAGAGACAGTGGGAGCCATCCTGTTTAGACAAATTAAAAACCACTCTAAACTTGCAAGAGCATCATGCTAAAGTGGTTCTTCTCTCTCTCCTAATTGCAGCGACCAAACATCATGACTGGACTTAAGTTACTACTAGATAAAAACATACTGAAAGGGCCAAACTACAAAGATTGGCTCAGGATTGTCAAAATGGAAATCACTTATGACAAGTTGGGGTATCTCCTTACCACCAAAGCTCCCCCTGTCCCAGGTCCCAAAACCAGCGTCGCGGATAGGGAAATCCGTTTGACCTGGGAAATCGATTGTGCGAAGGCCAAGTGCCTCGTGCTTGCCTCTATGAACAATGAACATCAGAGGAGGCACGAGAATATGGACCTTGAATCCATATTTCTCCATACAAAAGAACTGTATGGAGAGCAATCCCGTATCGGAAGATACGAAGTCTCGAAAAAGCTGTTTTCGGCGAGATTGGCCGTTGGATCATCGGTAGCAGAACACGTGCTTAAGATGATTGGCTTCATTGAGGAGCTCGCGGACCTTGGGACCACGTTAGAGAACGAGCTCTACACGGACTTGATTCTCCAGTCCCTTCCTTCCACTTACGCCCAGTTTATCCTGAACTTCAACTTACAAGAAAAAGAAGTTAAACTTTCAGAACTCCTCAACATGCTGAGGAGTGCAGAGGGCACCCTACAGAAAGGTAGGGAAACATCCACTTTGTTTGTAGGAGGATCTTCCTCTTCTAGGTCCAAGGCGAAAGCCAAGGGAAAGATTAAAAAAGCCCCCGCCAAACCAAGAGGCGGTGTTAGTAAAGTGGATACGAAGGGAAAGACAAAGGCAACAAAGGTAGCGGGAAAGCTTGTGGGAAAGGAAGAATGCTTTTACTGTCACAAGAGTGGACACTGGAAAAAGGATTGCAGGGCTTGGAAGGCCAGAACCCAGGATCTGAAACAAGTTGCGGCTTCAGCTTCAGGTGTGTATGTTATTGAAAACTGTCTATCAATAAACTCTACATCCTGGGTATTGGATACCGGATCAGGATCTCATATCTGTAATTCTTTACAGGCACTGAGAAGGCGTAGGGTTTTGAAGGCAGGTGATATAACCCTCAGAGTTGCAAACGGAGCTGGCATGGATGCTGAGTCCGTGGGGGAATATCACCTGGGATTGTCAGATGGACACATTTTCGTTTTGCGTGATTATTATTTTGTACCCAATGCAACTTGTAATATCATATCTGTATCTTTATTATCTAAAGAAGGTTATGAATTTGCATTTGTAAGTAATGTTGTAAACATTCACCTTAATCAAGTTTTGATTGGGTCAGGTACATTAAGCAATGGTATATACGTACTAAACCAACCACAGATTTTCAATGTCCAGAACACACCCAAAAGAAAGTCTCCGGAAACAAATCAGGCTTTCTTATGGCATTGTAGACTGGATCACATCAATGAGAGAAGGTTGACGAAGTTACATACAGAAGGATATTTGTATCCGTTCGAATATCAATCATATGCAACTTGTCAATTCTGTCTCAAAGGAAAGATGACAAAGACTCCATTCACTGGACACGGAGTAAGAGAGAGCGAGCTCTTGGGACTCGTACACAGCGACGTGTACGGTCCAATGTCTACGCATGCACGAAGCGGTTATTCTTACTTCATTACTTTTACGGATGACTTTTCAAGGTACGGATATGTCTTCTTAATGAAACATAAATCCGAAGCCTTTGGAAAATTCCAGGAATATAAGAATGAAGTAGAAAAACAAACAGGCAAAAGTATCGAGACACTGAGATCTGATCGAGGTGGTGAATACTTAAGTGCCGAGTTCCTGGATTACCTAAAAGAGAATGGAATTCTCTCTCAGCTTACTCCTCCATACACTCCCCAACATAACGGTGTATCGGAGAGACGGAACCGGACCCTATTGGATATAGTACGTTCCATGATGAGTAACGCTGAGTTACCGCGATCATTCTGGGGATATGCACTAGAATCAGCTGCATACCTTTTGAACCGAGTTCCAACTAAGACTGTGCCTACCACACCATATCAAATGTGGTGTGGGAAAAAACCCTATCTTAAGCACATTAAGACATGGGGATGTCCAGCTTTTGTCAAAAAGAAGCATGCGGACAAACTCGAGGCACGCTCAGTACAGTGCAAGTTTGTAGGATATCCAAAGAACACCAAGGGATATTTCTTCTATTGCGAAGAGGAACAAAAGATTTTTGTTTCTCGTCATGCCCACTTCTTAGAAACTGAGTTTTTGGAAAATCAGATAAGTGGGAGCGCAATAGAACTGGAAGAAATTCCAGAACCACGAGCTATTACTGAAAGCTTAGTAGAACATTGTTAGTTATGTATATGCGCTAGAGGCCATTGTTGTACATATGATGTATATTATGATGGATGCTTAGATATATACAGAGAGGACTTTCTTGCTCGTCATGATAGTATGCTATTTGGTTTCACTTTATCTTAACATGTTGACTTGTATTGGTTTACTGTTTTTCTCTCACATGTTGATAAAGCCCTTAGGATCTGTACTCGACTACTGGGACTATGATGAGATCATACTAGTGGGGCCATGTTAGTCAATGAGTACATCCTATAACTGTTCCTAGTCGAGGGTATATCGAGACAGGGCATCGATACACCAGAGTAGACTAGCGTATACGCATTTTGACCCATATGATGGGCGATGGATGATCCCATATCCATCGGTGTTTGACATCAGAGATGGTGTACGGGTGCTCAGTGGAGACTGGGTACACTGGACGGACTCGCCGAGAACTCCCAGTTGGTGATATACCACACGTCAGATGGCAGTTCTCCGGTGACACTGGTACAGGGTAGTCTGTAGACCCGAGATCGTCATAGAGTCTTGTGTGATTCCCACTGTGCTTTGATTTCCACCTTACCACGTCCAAGAGGGCGTGCAAAACGGTGGCTTTTGGGTACAGTCCCGAATCACATGGAGGCAATGAGCGATAGGAGGGGATTCGTCTCTCCCGGTATAGGGAGTTAATGTTGTGCTGTGTTCGATTGGCTATAACTGGAAGTCCCTGGCCAGGGCTGATATAGAGATTTACTGGTAAGTGTTACTAGTAGTTTCTCGACCCGTTATGAGCCATACATCGACACGACTTATCGGTTATTGGGGTCTGACGTTTACCACCCCTAGACTTGATATGCGACATATCAGACGAACAGACCGGACTGTACGGGAGTGTTACTGATTGGATTCACAGGTGAACGCACAGGCTATCTTGTTGATCTTCTAATCGCTCAATACCTGGGTGGCTGTTACTTTTAGCTGACCGCTTGCAGCTTGTGGGTGTTTGATATGATCATCACCTGCTACAGGCGTATTGACGATTCTTTAGAGTCCTACACAGAGGTTTCTTGGCTCAGGCGAAACGGAATAGAGGCACATATGTGATATGTGCAGGACCGAGGATAATGCGATATGAGATACCGTATTATATTCTCGAGATATTTAGAAATGCATCGGGACATCGGATCAAGTGTTGATTCGATGAATCGGTACATGATATATTAGCTGGTTATATTCGATATAGCCGGATCGTTGGATCAAGTGTTGATTCGATGATTTAATGTATAATAATATATATGATATATTGTATTACATTATCTAATATTGGATCGCTTTATTATTTCATTTTCTCACTAGATGATACATTGATATATATGCGATATATGTTAATTGTATTATTTCTTTTGTTGCAAATATATAATATATATGTGATATATATTATTGTGACATAATATGATTTATTATTAAACATGTTTAAGGATGATTAAATGGGATTAGGGTTTGATTAGGGTTAGCTTCTTCTTGCATATTCTAGAAGCTTTTCCTTTTGTCTTGGTTAAGATATTATGGTTGATACTTATCCTTAACCTAACCAAACCCTAACTCTAGTTTATTCTCTACAACTTTTATCCTATCATCCTTGACCATGGTTAGATAATCAATCATATACACTTGACTACTATTCATCACAAAAGGATTATTCTTTCATTCTTCATCTTCTTCTCTCTTGAGTTCAAAAAGAAAAAGCTTACTAGTTAATTCTTGTGTGATGATTTCAAGTGAGAAAGTGAATAAAAAGAAAGCATAAATACTACTCCCTCATCCTCATCTCATCTAGCCCATGAGATTAGGGTGTTCATCTCTATAGAGTGAGAAAGCTTGGGTTTTTGCAACTTCGACGTAGATCATCGGAGATTTGGAACACTTCAAGCTAGCATGGATCGTTCGAGTCATGGAGCCTCTCTTGAGTCCGGGAGATCGTGGATCGCGGAAAAGGGACTTCTACTCGGAGCTTGTGAAGCGAAGGAGCGGACTACAAAGGTTGTAATCCCTCACACATAGATAAAAAGTTGTTATCTTGCATGCTAAACCCTAATAATCTTGCAAAGATCCCGTCTTTGGGTTGTTCGGCACGTCTAAAATTTTATCCGGGCATGTTTGATGCCTTATGAACCTTCACAAGAGTGCCTAGGAACCCTACAGTGGTATCAGAGCCTAGCTAGAGCATTAGGCGACGTGTTTACGAAGCTAAAACTCCGATCGAACCCGAACCGACAAAATTTACCCCCTCTCTGGAAATTTTACAAAATCTGGGATTTTTCTGATTTAAAAACACCTGAAAAATACAGCAAAGAAAAATAAGAAATTCGGTGAAAAAATTATCCCCTGATCCGTACAAACCGCCGCGGAACCGCGGCCGTACCTTGCTTGGGCCGCGGAACCGCGGCAGTATGAGGAGATCAAGGAGTAATTTTTGCACAGTAATTCCTAATTTTGTGATATATTTTTTATGGGTATTTTTATTCTGACTCAAGTGTTGAGTATTCTGGGGTTTGTTTTGTAATCGTATATTCGATCGGAATATTTAAATTCGTTTTTATTTCCGGATATTTAGAAACTGTTAAACTATTTGAACGGATATCATTAACCCACTTTATCCCGGAACGGCAAACTTTCAAGTGTTGAATTTTTATTGGGTTTAAATCTTTCGGAAAAATTGTACAAGTTAAGCGGTGGACCCTCTAGAAGACAACAAACCTTAACTCGATTATGTGACCGTCTTGAACTGCCTTTTGAACCTTCGGGTTTGGGGCAGTACGGCGTGCCACATGTGAGGCGTTGGCTTGACCCTTCTACGGCTGGATCACTGGTACTATGACATATTCTGGGATTATTTGAACTCCGCTCAAGTGTTGAGCTCTTTGGGAAATTTTGGGTATTTGATTATCTGTTCGAAAAGTTTAATACTGTCTATTTATCTGGAATGTGATACAATATGTGGAATTCATAGAGTTAGGCATGAAATGCGAAGTATGTGATATTTCGGATTTATGATGTCTAAAGTGATTGTGGATTCCAAATATTGTAGTTTTACACTTTCTTTTCTGTGACCGTAAGTGTAGTATGTAATTGTATTGCCGGTTGTCGTTGCTATACATCGACGACGATCGGTGTATGCATACTTACTTACGTTGATGATATGAGATATTATGTGTTGCTGAGATATGATGTGCAGGATTGTCGCGATTGAATAGCCGGGGGTTTTATGTGAGATGAGAGTTTTATATTTTCATTCATGTAAATTCAATTGTAATGTAATATTCTTTTATTTGGGGCACTTCCAGGTTGAGGTTGATGCCACCAGTGTTGTATATTATTTACTTTTCCGCATTAGGATGGACCCAAGGAGGGGAGCACAGGTGACCGGGTTATGGGGTTCAGTAGGAGGCCATCTCGAGGAGTCGAGACCGGGTCTCCTAAACTCCAGAATTGGTAGGGTCGCTTTCCGCTCTCGTAGGGGTCCAGGGTGTGGGCTTGGCTATTCATCGCGACTGTGGAATCCGTATTTTCTATTGTTGGCTAAATACTAAATACGGACGTCCTAGTATAACCCACATTATATCTATGTTTCTGCTGCGATATCTGTGATGTGATCATTTGATATGTTCTGATGGATACAGTATATAGTATATATGATATATTATATAGACGTTACTTATGTTTTACAGCCGCACTAGCCCTGCCCCGCTCCGTCGTTAGTTATCTAACCTAACGGTGCACGAGGGGACATCGAGGCGAATGCGGATGGCATAAGTGTACGTCGTATTTATCTGTGATGCTTAGGAAGCATAAGCTGATGGGATTTTATTAATGAGATTAATAAAAAGAAAAGAAACCTAAACATGTTGTAGAATCAAAACTTTATAAAAAGGGTAGCTACAGTTTTGCTTTGCACAATGATATATATGATATATCCTGCACCTTATTCGATGGGGAAAGAGCCGAGATCCCTTCACCGGGAGTGACCTCTTTAGCGAAACTGGTAGATGCTACAAAACACGGTTTGTCATTTGAATGCTTTTAGTGTTTTGCTTTGCACAGCGGTATATATGATATATCCTGCACCTTATTCGATGAGGAAAGGGCCGACGATCCCTTCACCGGGAGTGACTCCTTTAGCGAAACTAAGAAAAGCCTCAAAAACACTCCTTTTCAAAAACACTTGATTCTACGACGATATCAAGTTCATTACGCTCATGGTTTTTCTGGAAAAAAACCTGCGTAGCCCTCCGTCATTTCAGATAGATATTATTTAGTATTCGTGCTATGTTTGTTTACTTAGTCAAGGCATAGTGTACGGTAGCTAAGAGTTTTTATCTGCTAAAACATGAGATGAGATTGGATTAGGGTATTCGCACGGCCTTGTTGACTCGGTCAAGGGTCGTACGGGTGGGTTTAATTCAATCGAGAAATGTACGGGTTGAACTTGACTTGCGATTTATGGTTTGTTGACTTAGTCAAGGTCATAGATCGCTAGGGGTAAAACATTATCGGGAATTTCAAGTGTTGAAATTTGCAATGAGATTGCATACCTCCTATGAGATAGTTGGATCCCGATACCCACTGCGAGTAAGAGTTACTCCTGGGAGAGTTTTACACAGGACAATTAGTCATTCAAGTAGGTGTCTAGAAAAGTGTTAACGGGGTTACGCCTCTGGGAAAACGAGGTTTACTTTAATTAGGTCCGTGCGAAAGCACGGGGAACCTCCTTCAAAGTACCGACACTGATCTGGCTGAAAGATTGACGAAATTGTAGGGTGTAATTAATCCCGGCTAATATTACCTTTTAGGGTTTGAAGGTAGATTTGATAAAAACAGTGGGAGACATCCTGATTAGATAAGATAATAACCAATCTAATCTTGCAAGAGCATACGCTAAAGTGTTTTCTTCTCTCTCTCTCCAGGTAGCGACCATGTCAGGACATAATCAAGATAATAATATAGATGTATTGACTGAACCAGATTATTGTACTGAGCTAGGGAACGTTGGACCCGTTCTTTCTTATAAGTGTTATAAGACTGAACAGGGAATAGCAGAATATCTGGATTCTCACACCGCCCAAAAGAACATGCATGATGATGCATCTTCTTCGGGTGTGTTAGTTATTGAGAACTGTTTCTCAGTTCACCCTACGTCCTGGGTATTAGATACCGGATCAGGATCCCACATATGTAAATTGTTACATGGGCTACGAAAAGGTAGAGAACTAGGAAAAGGTGATCATTCCGTTCAAATAGGGAACGGTGCAAGTATTGTAGCCAAAGCAGTTGGCGAATATCACCTTGTATTACCAAGTCGTAATACACTGATTCTAAATGAGTGCTATTATATACCGAACATGATGTGCAACATTATATCAGTTTCTTTATTAAGTAAAAAAGGATATAATTTTGTAGTACAAGATAATGTTATGAACATATTCCTAGATCAAAAGTTGATTGCATCAGGCTCGTTACATAATGGCATATTCATTCTAAATCAGAATACAGTCCACAATATACAAAACACACACAAGAGGAAAAGTTCAGAAATGAACGAATCCTTCTTGTGGCATTGTAGACTTGGTCATATCAATGCGACACGACTGGCTAAGTTACATAAGGATGGTTATTTGAATCCGTTCGAATTATCATCTTATGATACTTTCCATTCATGTCTCAAAGGAAAAATGACCAAATCTCCGTTTAGTGGACACGGAGAAAGAGTTACTGAACTCTTAGGACTAATACATAGTGTTGTATGCGGTCCCATGTCTACGTATGCTAGGAACGGTTCTTCCTACTTCATTACATTCACTGACGATCTCTCTAGATACGGACATGTGTTTCTGATGAAACACAAGTCTGAAGCTTTTGAGAAATTCAGAGAATATAAGCACGAAGTAGAGAATCAAACGGGCAAAAGTATTAAGATTCTTCAATCTGATCGAGGAGGTGAATACTTAAGCAATGAGTTCCTAGATTATCTAAAAGAGAATGGGGATTCTCTCTCAGCTTACTCCTCCTTATACACCACAGCACAACGGTGTATCGGAGCGGAGGAATCGCACCCTATTAGATATGGTGCGCTCTATGATGAGTACAACTGAGTTACCTATTTCCTTCTGGGGGTATGCGCTTGAGACAGCGACATACATACTGAATAAAGTTCCTACCAAATCTGTGCCTACCACCCCATATGAGATATGGGAAGGGAAGAGACCATATCTTAATTTTGTTAAGATATGGGGTTGCCCGGCTTATGTCAAAAGACGAAACCCGGACAAACTCGAGGCAAGATCTGTTTTATGTAAGTTTATTGGATATCCCAAGCATTCACGAGGGTATATTTTCTACCACAGTGAGGAACAAAGGGTATTTATTGCTCAACACGCCACCTTTTTAGAAAAGGAATTTCTTGCAAAAGGGATTAATGGCTCTGAGGTAGAACTGGAAGAAGTTCCAGCAGAACAAACTACAACAGATGATTTAGTGGAACCAGAGGATTCAGTAGTACCCGACGAACCCCAGCCTCTCCGCCGATCTAGTAGGGTTTCTCGTCCACCTGAGAGATACTACGGTTTTCTCATTGATGGTGGAAGCGAGGACTGCATCATGGATGATGATGAACCGACTAGTTTCGAGCAGGCCATCACAAGTAATGACTCTGTGAAATGGCTCGATGCAATGTGATCTGAGATGGAATCCATGTACACCAACAAAGTATGGACTTTGGAAAATGCTCCTGAAGGGGTAAAACCCATTGAGAGCAAGTGGATTTTTAAAAAGAAATTTGGTGTAGATGGAAAAGTTGAGACTTTCAAAGCTAGACTTGTAGCAAAGGGTTTTCGTCAACGACCAGGTGTGGATTATGACGAAACCTTTTCTCCAGTGGCTATGCTTAAGTCCATCCGGATCTTACTTGCCATTGCTGCATACCATGACTACGAAATCTGGCAAATGGATGTTAAGACCGCCTTTCTAAACGGTGATTTAGAAGAGTGCGTGTACATGACTCAACCAGAGGGCTTCGTAGATAGTGGGAGCAGCGGAAAGGTGTGCAAACTGCTTAAATCCATTTATGGGTTAAGGCAAGCATCGCGGAGTTGGAACATCTATTTTGATGTAGTAGTCAAAGAGTTTGACTTCATCAAAAACATAGATGAACCTTGTATCTATAAGAAGGTAGCAGAGAGTAAGGTTGTCTTCCTCGTATTGTACGTGGATGACATACTCTTGATAGGAAATGATATTCCTATGCTGCAATCAGTCAAGCTCTTCTTATCACAAAGATTCTCAATGAAAGATCTAGGTGATGCCTCATACATATTGGGGATTAGGATCTATAGAGATAGATCCTAACGGATACTGGGATTGTCCCAATCCAGGTACATTGACACCATCCTAAAGAGGTTTAGTATGGAAGAATCCAAACGTGGGAACCAACCCACGATCTCTGGACTCACTCTCTCCAAAGAGATGTCTCCCAAGACTGATTTGGAGAGAGCTCGCATGCAAGGGATACCCTATGCTTCGGAAGTAGGCTCTATCATGTATGCGATGCTATGTACCAGACCCGATGTAGCATACTCACAAAGTGTAGTGAGTCGGTATCAAGCAGATCCTGGAGAGAGTCACTGGACAGCTATGAAGAACATTCTCAAGTACTTACGAAGGACTAAGAAGATGTTCTTGGTGTATGGTAACGGAGAACTCCAGGTGGAGTCCTTTACCGATTCCAGCTTCCAAAGTGATAAGGACGACTCTAAGTCGCACTCGGGTTTTGTCTTTACCCTCAATGGAGGGGCGGTATGTTAGAAGAGTTCCAAACAGGATACCGTTGCAGACTCGACGATGGAGGCAGAATACATCGCTGCCAACGATGCTGCCAAGGAGGCTGTCTGGATAAAGAAGATCATTAGTGAACTTGGTGTGGTTCCATCCATTGAGCATCCAATACCTCTGTGTTGCGATAACAATGGAGCTGTGGCTTTGGCCAAGGAACCCAGATCCCATCAAAAGTCCAGACATATTCTGAGGCGGTATCACCTAATCAGGGAGATTGTTGATCGCCGGGAGTCGAGGTCAGGAGAGTAGATACGAAAGATAACACTGCGGATCCATTCACGAAGGCTATTCCCCAGATACAGTTTGAGAGATTATTCGGGATGCTAGGTATGAGATACTACAGCAGCTGGCCTTAGTGCAAGTGGGAGATTGTTAGTTATGTATATGCCTTAGAGGCCATTGTTGTACATATGATGTATATTATGATGGATGCTTAGATATATACAGAGAGGACTTTCTTGCTCGTCATGATAGTATGCTATTTGGTTTCACTTTATCTTAACATGTTGACTTGTATTGGTTTACTGTTTTTCTCTCACATGTTGATAAAGCCCTTAGGATCTGTACTCGACTACTGGGACTTTGATGAGATCATACTAGTGGGGCCATGTTAGTCGATGAGTACATCCTATAACTGTTCCTAGTCGAGGGTATATCGAGACAGGGCATCGATACACCAGAGTAGACTAGCGTATACGCATCTTGACCCATATGATGGGCGATGGATGATCCCATATCCATCGGTGTTTGACATCAGAGATGGTGTACGGGTGCTCAGTGGAGACTGGGTACACTGGACGGACTCGCCGAGAACTCCCAGTTGGTGATATACCACACGTCAGATGGCAGTTCTCCGGTGACACTGGTACAGGGTAGTCTGTAGACCCGAGATCGTCATAGAGTCTTGTGTGATTCCCACTGTGCTTTGATTTCCACCTTACCACGTCCAAGAGGGCGTGCAAAACGGTGGCTTTTGGGTACAGTCCCGAATCACATGGAGGCAATGAGCGATAGGAGGGGATTCGTCTCTCCTGGTATAGGGAGTTGATGTTGTGCTGTGTTCGATTGGCTATAACTGGAAGTCCCAGGCCAGGGCTGATATAGAGATTTACTGGTAAGTGTTACTAGTAGTTTCTCGACCCGTTATGAGCCATACATCGACACGACTTATCGGTTATTGGGGTCTGACGTTTACCACCCCTAGACTTGATATGCGACATATCAGACGAACAGACCGGACTGTACGGGAGTGTTACTGATTGGATTCACAGGAGAACGCACAGGCTAGCTTGTTGATCTTCTGATCGCTCAATACCTGGGTGGCTGTTACGTTTAGCTGACCGCTTGCAGCTTGTGGGTGTTTGATATGATCATCACCTGCAACCGGCGTATTGACGATTCTTTAGAGTCCTACACAGAGGTTTCTTGGCTCAGGAGAAATGGAGTAGAGGCACATATGTGATATGTGCAGGACCGAGGATAATGCGATATGAGATACCGTATTATATTCTCGAGATATTTAGAAATGCATCGGGACATCGGATCAAGTGTTGATTCGATGAATCGGTACATGATATATTAGCTGGTTATATTCGATATAGCCGGATCGTTGGATCAAGTGTTGATTCCATGATTTAATGTATAATAATATATATGATATATTGTATTACATTATCTAATATTGGCTCGCTTTATTATTTCATTTTCTCACTAGATGATACATTGATATATATGCGATATATGTTAATTGTATTATTTTCTTTTGTTGCAAATATATAATATATATGTGATATATATTATTGTGACATGATATGATTTATTATTAAACATGTTTAAGGATTATTAAATGGGATTAGGGTTTGATTAGGGTTAGCTTCTTCTTGCACATTCTAGAAGCTTTTCCTTTTGTCTTGGTTAAGATATTATGGTTGATACTTATCCTTAACCTAACCAAACCCTAACTCTAGTTTATTCTCTACAACTTTTATCCTATCATCCTTGACCATGGTTAGATAATCAATCATATACACTTGACTACTGTTCATCACAAAAGGATTATTCTTTCATTCTTCATCTTCTTCTCTCTTGAGTTCAAAAAGAAAAAGCTTACTAGTTAATTCTTGTGTGATGATTTCAAGTGAGAAAGTGAATAAAAAGAAAGCATAAATACTACTCCCTCATCCTCATCTCATCTAGCCCATGAGATTAGGGTGTTCATCTCTATAGAGTGAGAAAGCTTGGGTTTTTGCAACTTCGACGTAGATCATCGGAGATTTGGAACACTTCAAGCTAGCATGGATCGTTCGAGTCGTGGAGCCTCTCTTGAGTCCGGGAGATCGTGGATCGTGGCAAAGGGACTTCTACTCAGAGCTTGTGAAGCGAAGGAGCGGACTACAAAGGTTGTAATCGCTCACACTTAGATAAAAAGTTGTTATCTTGCATGCTAAACCCTAATAATCTAGCAAAGATCCCGTCTTTGGGTTGTTCGGCACATCTAAAATTTTATCCGGGCATGTTTGATGCCTTATGAACCTTCATAAGAGTGCCTAGGAACCCTACAAACCAGACGGTCCGAAAGATCAGGACATTCCTGCGCCGCTCCGCAGGAGTAGTAGGCAGTCTCATCCCCCCGAGAGATACTACGGTTTTCTCACAGAAGGGGATAGAGAGGATTGCATCATTGATAGTGATGAGCCGACTAGCATCCAGCAGGCCATTCAGAGCGTTGACTCGGTAAAATGGCTGGATGCAATGCGGACCGAAATGGAGTCCATGTACACCAACAAAGTATGGACGTTGGACGTTGCTCCAGATGGGGTAAAACCCGTAGGATGCAAGTGGATCTTCAAAAGGAAGATTGGTGTAGATGGACAGGTTGAGACCTATAAAGCTAGACTTGTTGCAAAGGGTTTTCGTCAAAGACCTGGTTTGGACTATGACGAAACCTATTCTCCAGTGGCTATGCCGAAATCCATTCGGATCCTTCTTGCCATTGCCGCCTTCCACGATTATGAGATTTGGCAGATGGACGTAAAGACCGCTTTTCTGAATGGAAATTTAGATGAGTGTGTCTATATGGACCAGCCAGAGGGTTTCATTCAGAGCGGGAGCAGCGGAAAGGTGTGCAAGTTGCTTAATTCCATTTATGGACTAAAGCAGGCATCGCGGAGTTGGAACATCTGCTTTGATGAGACGGTCAAAGAATTTGGCTTTATCAAAAATCCAGATGAACCATGCATCTATAGTAGATTTGTAGCAAGAACAGTCGTATTCCTCGTATTGTACGTGGATGACATTCTTTTGATAGGAAATGACATTCCTATGCTACAATCTGTCAAGGGATTCTTGACACACAGGTTCTCCATGAAAGACCTGGGTGATGCCACTTACATTCTGGGGATCCGGATCTATCGTGACAGATCCAAGAGGATATTAGGACTTTCACAGTCCAGGTACATCGACACCATACTAAGAAGATTCAGTATGGAAGATTCCAAGCACGGTAATCTACCGGCTTGTCACGGGATCGCCCTCTCTAAGGAGATGTCTCCCAAGACTGATTTGGAAAGGGATCGCATGTCTATTATACCCTACGCTTCTGCGGTAGGCTCTATAATGTATGAGATGTTGTGTACCAGACCAGATGTAGCTTATGCACTGAGTGTGGTAAGCCGGTATCAGTCAAGCCCTGGGGAGAAACACTGGATAGCGGTAAAGAACATTCTCAAGTACCTGAGAAGGACTAAGGAGATGTTCTTGGTGTATGGCGAAAAAGACCTCCAGATCGAGGCCTTTGCTGACTCCAGCTTCCAGAGTGACAAGGATGATTCCAAGTCCATGTCGGGTTATGTCTTTACCCTCAATGGAGGGGCGGTGTGTTGGAAGAGTTCCAAACAGGAAACCGTTGCTGACTCGACGATGGAAGCGGAATATATCGATGCTGCTGATGCCGCAAAAGAAGCCGTCTGGATAAGGAAGTTCTTAACAGAACTTCAGCTGGTTCCGTCCATTGTTGATCCAATACCTCTGTATTACGACAACAATGGGGCTATAGCTTTAGCGAAGGAACCCAGGTCCCATCAGAGATCCAGACACATCTTAAGGCGGTATCACCTGATAAGGGAGATCGTGGGTCGCCAGGAGATCGAGGTTCGGAGAGTTGCTACGGAAGATAACACTGCTGATCCACTCACGAAGGCCTTACCCCAGACTCAGTTCGAGCGGCTGATCGAGATGATAGGTCTTCGATACGCTAGTACAAGGCCTTAGTGCAAGTGGGAAATTTTTAGTGTATATGCCCTAGAGGCCATTACTGTATCATACTAGTCTGTATATTACTTAATGGAAGCTTGGGATATTCACCTTGTATAGACAATCTTGCTCAAAATAGTAGTATGCTACTTGGTTTGTTTCTGCTTTAATGTGTACATGTGTTTATTTTAGTATATCACCTATACACAGTAGTGGAGCCCTTAGGATCTTTGCTTGATTACCAGCGTTGTGATGGCAGTCACACTCGTGGGGGCTGGGTAATCCACAAGCACATCCTTATGCAGGTCCCTAGTCGTAGGACTATCGAGACAGGGCATCGATACTCCGGAGTAGACTAGCGTATGCGCTACTCATCCCAGCAGGGGAGACGGTCTGTCCCACAGCCGTCAGTACGTCGTACTTGAGATAGTATGCGGGTGCTCGTTAGGTTACGAGTATACTGGACAGGACTCGTCGGGAACTGTTGGTTGGTACTATACCTATCGTCTGTAATCAGTTCCCAGGTGACATGAGTACAGCTTAGTCCGCTGACTTGACACTGTCACTTCTCCTCGAGTGTGTTCCCACTATACTTAGATTACTACCCTACCACGGCTCAAAGGAGTCGTGCAAACATGTAGTAGTTGGGTGCAGTCCCGAAGCACTTGGAGGCAGTGACGGTTAGACATGATTCGTCTCTCCCGGTATTGGGGGTTGATATCGCGCTGTTTCTAGGAGAGCCATTACACAAAGTCCTTGGCCAGGGCAAGCGAGATATACTAGTAGGTTTCCAGTGTTATCTCAGGGTGTTCTGGGCTACACTCCGACACGACTTGTACCGCTATTAGGGGACTGACGTTTACCGCCCCCTAGGCCTGCCATGCGATATTCTCAGATGAACAAACCGGACTGTACGCAGATTGTCACATTCAGGCTCAGTAGGAGTTCAGATTGGTTTCACCTCGTCAGTCTTGTTATCGGCATCTACCTGGGGGCCGTTACGCACAGCTAGTGCCGCTTGCGGTCTGTGGTTAAACCCACTGCCAGCGTAGTGTCGAGTCTTTAGAGTCCCACACAGAGAGCTATTCGCCTTTAGGCTAAAGAGTAGAGGACGCATGGTTTTGCGACAGGGTCCGGTCACATCGGCGCACTTGTGCACGTTTAGTGTCCGGGAAGTTATCACTAGCGGGCTTTGGTTTAAGCCGGATCCCAGTGTACGTTTTGGGATTAGATTTATCTCGTTTTTATTCGTGTTCCTCGGAACGCGGATGCGGGTGTGTATGCACAGTTGACAGAAAGACAGAGGCAGAGGATTCTCATTAGGGTTGTTGACTGTTGACTTTTGCTAAACACTAATGAGAATAAGAAATATGATTAACAATAATATTAATTAAGTATTATTGTGACATGGTTGTTGATGGTTGACTTTGTTGACTTGTTCACTTAGTTGACCGGTTGACTAGGTTGGACTTGTTGACCATCATCATGACAATGGCTATCATTTCTTGGCATTGACCTTGGCTTGCTTATTTGTTCACACATTGCATTTAAAGCAAGAAATGATATGGCCACTTGATATGATAACAACCATCACATAATACTCAATTATTATTATGTGTTATGATGATTTTGGATTATGAGAGCTTGGATGGCAAAAGTCTTCCTCATTCTTTCATTTCCTTTCTCTCTCATGCTTGAGCTCTCCCTCTTCCTCTTGCTCTCTCTCTAGTTCATGGTTCACTTGTCTCATGTGTTGAGAAGCAAGAACCATAGAAATAAAACCCAACACACTCCTCTACTCATCCTAGTACACAAGGTTTAGCAAACTAAGTGTTCTAGTTTCTTCTAGTTTGAAGTGAAGCCAAAGGTAGAAGCTTTCAGGTGGATCCATCTTCGGCACAAAGAGACGACGATGAGAGAACCATCCGACCACCACAAGGAGACCAAGAGAAGGAGTTCAAGTTAAGGTATAACCCCTAACCGAGTAGGTAAAACTCTTGTTAGGTTTGTTAAATAGTTGTTTAACAAAGATCCGTATTTTGAGTCCATGTTACCACCAAAAGAAAAATCGTTTTTCATCATTCCCGCAAGCCCGTAAGTACCGGGAGAGGTAACGTGGACTTACACAAGGAAAATCTTTCTTTTCCACCAATTCCTTATTCTAACAAGGTATCAGAGTGGAAATAATATTTTTTTACTCTCAAAACAAAAAAAAATCCTCTTCTCCCTAGGGTCGGCACCTCCTGAAGCCAACCTCTCCTTCCCCGTCCACCCCCTTTCGCCAGGGACCCCCTCACACTCCGTCACCGAAAATCCCCCTCCTACTCTCCCTCGGCCTTCCTCCCCTCTGCTACTCCCGCCCCCTCTCTCTCCCTGGGCTGTGACCCCTCTCGTCCTCCCATGCTCACCATCACCAACCCCTGCTCCCTTACGGCTCCCGTGCTCCTCTCGGCCTCCCATGCCTACCGTCGCCGACCCCTGAAGCTCCCGTGACCTGATCCCCTGCTTCCCTCGGCTGCAACCCCTCTTCCCCGATCAACTCCCCTGGCTCTTATGCCCGATTCCTCAGTTGTTCCGCTTAGCCCCGATCAACTCCTTCACCGACCTACACTTCTCTCAACTCGCAGCCACCTGCGGTTGTCAGTTCACCGATCACACCTTCTGAAATCGATACAATTCTCACATTATGAATAACCAAGGGTTATACACTTTTCCCTCGCTCGATGTCGAACTCACCGGTCCCACCAATTATACTGCATGGGCTCTCACCTTGCAGTATAATCTCTGGGCTTTTACACTTTGGGGATATATTGATGGCTCCACAAAGTGCCTCGATACCACGGTTCAGACTCATGGATCCTCCATGTCCTCCCTTTCCGATGGTGAGTTTCCTCTAACTAGTACTCAATGGATTCATACGGATCAACAAATTATGGCATATATCTTGCGCTTGGTTGCGATTCCCATTCGTCTTTCTATTGGACATTTGACTGCCTCTCGTGATCAGTGGCTTGCGCTCAGTCGCATGTATGTTCAAACTAGAGCTGCCCATGAATACCAGCTGCATCAGGCGCTTCAGGATGCTCATCAAGACGATCGTTCCATTCAGGACTTTCACACCCACCTATCAGGGTATTGGGAAGAATTGCAAACCATGGAGGAATTCATCCTTGCTGACCAAGTTGATCTTACACTTAGGCTTCAGAAGCAACATGATAGGAAACACCTCTATCACTTTGTCATGCACCTTCATCCTGAGTTCAAAGGGCTGCGTGGTCACATCCTCCATCGCAATCCTCTTCCCACTCTTAATGATGCTTTCGCCAAATTCATGGCTGAAGAGACGTGCTTCCAGATGCTTAAATCCTCACAGGTCGTGGATTCACCCACAACATTCTCCACCACTGCTCTAGCTATGCATCATCGCCTTCAGGTATCCCGAGGCCCTCCTAATACCACCTCAGAGAAATCCCTCTTCTGTCACTATTGCAAAAAGAAAGGTCACTTAATTCTTGAATATCTGATCCGACCACCAAAGCCTTCGCCCCACAATCGTCATGTACCTTTGGTTGTAGCTACTGCCAGTTCAACAGCTGCCACTACACCACCACCCCAGCAAAGATTTCAATACAGTCTCCTCTGCCTTATGTAACACCGCCACAAGGTTCCCTCAATTCCGTTCAGCTTACAAAGTGTCACGGCCCGAAATGGCATGTGACTGGCACTTGAATCATATGAAGTCTATAGGATCCCATCTAATTCAAGTAAGCCAAAAACCCAGAAATCTAAACCATTTTTAAAGAAAGTGTTTTGTTAAAATAAGCTGAATATGCGTTTTTAAAACATCAAGTCTTTTCTGAAAATTTCGGCAGAGTTTCCTTTGTAAATACTGGCCTCCAAAGGGGTACAACATGAATAGTATACGAAATGATAAAAGGCATCCCCAAGCGGGAGCTAGCTCTTCGTCAATCGATGGTTACAACCATGCAAGCAATATAATATACAACGCCGAAGGGCGAGGATCAAAACTCAAAAGGAAACTCAAAACACCAAAAAAAAAAACCATAATAATACAACGCGCGACTCTAAGGTCGAAATAAAATACAACTAGTCTCTAAGTCTGAAATAAATAATACAAGTCTGGTTGATGGAGTTTACTAGATACAACTGAAATATAAATAAAGGTACAATGGTGGTCACGATGCGAGTGAACCCACCTAACAAAGCAATCACCCGGAATGAAGTAATGTGCCTGCAAAGCCACCAAGGAAAACCTGTACGGCAAAACCTGCAAGAAACTATTGCACAATGGGGGTGAGTTGCCAACTCGTGAGTAGAAAACATCACAGAGCAGAAATCGTATGTATGACTCAATCCTGGGTCAAAACGATCAGTAAAATATATATTCTCAATATGATAAGGTCTGAAGTATGAAAAGGTGGTAAAGGTGAACATCTATACATAAGTGTAATACCAAGTGCTCGTGTCAGTGCCTCAGGTAAAAACATATCATAAATATGAGGTATGAATGCATGAAAACAGAATACATGTAAATAAGAAAACTGTTTTCATATCTCAGTGAGATTTATGTATATAAAATCGAGATATCATCAATGAAATCAACACAAAACAGTATCTAGCATGGGGTTTACTTTAATTAGGTCCATGTCAAAGCACGGGGAACCTCCCTCAAAGTACCGGCACTGGCCTGGCTGAAAGATTGGCGAACTTGTAGGGTGTAATTAATCCCGGCTAGTCTTACCTTTTAGGGTTTGAAGGAAGATTTGACTAAAACAGTGGGAGCCATCCTGATTAGATAAATTGATAACCAATCTGATCTTGTAAAAAGCGCACGCTGAGTGTTTTCTTCTCTCTCTCTCCTGGTTGCGACTATGTCACGCCTTAATCAATATAATAATACGGATGTATTGACCGAACCCACTTGTTATACTGAGCTAGGGAACGTTGGTCCTGCTCCAACTTATAATTGTTATAAGACAGAGCAGGAAATTGGGGATTACCAGAATTCCCGTGCCGCCCAAACGAAGAAAGTGCATGCTGATGCATCTTCTTCGGGTGTGTTCATTACCAAGAACTGTTTCTCAGTATCATTTACGTCCTGGGTATGAGATACCGGATCAGGATCCCGCATAAGTAATCTGTTACATGGGATATAGATAGGTAGAGAACTGAGAATGGGTGGTGGGTTTCATGAGATAGAAACGGTGCAAGTGTTGCAACCAAGTCTGTTGGTTGTTATCACCCTGTATTAACAAATACATTGATTCTGAACAAATGTTATTAGATACCGAACCTGATATACAACTGTTAGTTGTATGTATGCCCTAGAGGCCAGTATTGTATAGAAGATGTATATTATATTGGATGCTTGGACATATATAGAGATGACTTTCTTGCTCTATATGATAGTATGCTATCTGGTTGCTCTTTATCTTAACATGTATACTTGTCTCTTTATACTGTCTAATAGTTACATGTTGGTAAAGCCCTTAGGATGTGTACTTGACTACGTGGACTATGATGCGGATCATACTAGTGGGGACATGGTAGTCCATAAGTACATCCTTCAAGGTCCCTAGTCGTGGGTGTATCGAGACGGGGCATCGATATACCAGAGTAGACTAGCGTATACGCTTCTCGACCCATGAGATGGGCGATGGATGATCCCATATCCATTGGTGTTTGACATCAGAGATGGTATACGGGTGCTCAGTGGAGACAGGGTACACTGGACGGACTCGCCGAGAACTCCCAGATGGTATTATACCTCACGTTAGATGGTAGTTCTCAGGTGACACTTGTGCAGGTTGGTCTGTAGACCCGAGATCGTCATAGAGTCTTGTGTGATTCCCACTATGCTTTGATTTCCACCTTGCCACGTCCATGAGGGCGTGCAAAACGGTGGTTTTTGGGTACAGTCCCGAGTCACATGGAGGCAATGAGCGATAGGAGGGGTTTCGTCTCTCCCGGTATTGGGGGTTGATGTTGCACTGTGCTCGATTGGCCGTAACAGGGAAGTCCCTGGCCAGGGCTGATTCAGAGATTTGCTGGTAAGTGTTACCAGTAGTTTCTCGACCCGTTATGAGCCTCACATCGGCATGACTTATCGGTTATTGTGGTCTGACGTTTACCACCCCTAGACTTGATATGCGACATATCAGACGAGGAGACCGGACTGTACGTGAAGTGTTGCCGGTTGGCTCGACGGGAGTTGTAGCAGGTTCGCTTGTTCTCTTCTGATCGCTCAATACCCGGGTGGCCGTTACGTTTAGCTGACCGCTTGTGGCTTGGGGGTGCTTGATATGATCATCACCCACTGCCGGTGTATTGACAAGTCTCAGAGTCCCACAATGGAGTTTCCTAGTCCAGGCGAAATGTTGTGGTGCGCGTATGCGATATGCGCATGGACCTGATTAAAATGCGAGTAAAGGATACCGTGTATTGATCGGGCGGCTTGCTTTTGGTAGGTGTCATATGTGATATGGCCGGATTGATAAATCAAGTGTTGATTTATCATTTAACCATTAGCTTCTCACTTGAAATCCTTTCTTGAGTTAGTTGGATGTATGCATGCATGTATGCCTTCTTTTTGATTCATGCACATATGGATGTACATATACACATACATACATACATACATCTTTCATGGTTGTATATACATGAAAATGGTGGCAATATAAGACTCACACCATGGTTTTATTTATGAATTATTATTGTATTTATACTAAAACATAAAAGGAAAGAAAAGCTTCATTATTGATTTGTTCTACACTCTTCTTTTGACCTAACCTTTCTCACCCACCTTTTAACCTTTGGTAAAGTTTCCTTTTGTGTTTTAACTATAGTACAATAATGATTCAACCATGGTTTGAGATGATAGATTGAAAATATATATTGATTTATTTTTCCATTTTTCAATAAGAGTTATTCTTATCATCTTCTCATATTGCCATCATCTTCTTCTTCCTCTCTCAACTTGCTCTCTAGTTCTTTGTAGTGAGCAATATACTCATCAAGATTGGATTTTGAAGTGAGAAAGAGAACCACAACACCATTCTACACAAGTCTAGCCCACTTGTTTAGAGTGTTAGCTTGATTTCGTTCACTTGATCGGATAAAGTTGCAAGCTTGGACAAAGCGGACTCCGGGTGGATCATCGGTGACTTCGAGGAGTTCAAGCGGAGCTATTTCAAACCCCAAGTAGCCGAGGAGTCTACCGTAGGGAGCTACAAAGGTTGTACTCTCTAAACCCTAGCATTTCTTTCATATGATGATGTGAAAAGTTTTTGAAACCCTAATTTTTCTAGGATCGATCCTTTGCATGTTAACTTAGCATCATAAAATTCCATCTTTGGTACATGTGATGCTTCCAAACCCTTCATGAGGTGCTAGGTAGACCTTTCATTGGTATCAGAGCCGACCTGGAACGTTAGGCGACCCCTTTACGAAGTTAAAACTCCGATCGAACCGAAAATACGGATTTTTGGGTGCTCTCTGGACTTTTTTCAAAATCTGGTTATTTTCAAAATTAAAAATACTTAAAAAATACAGCAGGAAAAGATAAGAATTACTGTGAAATACGAACCCATGATCTGAACAAAACCGCCGCGGAACCGCGGCAAAGCTTGGCTTAAGCCGCGGCTCCGCGGCCATATAGTGACTTCATGGCTTCGTTTTTACACAGTAACTCCTTAAACTTCTTGTAAATTGTTTTGAGTATGTTTAATCTGAATATACTGTTGAAAATTCTGGAGATGATTTTGGACTCGATGATTCGATCGGAATTTTCATTTCGTTTCATTTCGGGGGTAAATTAGAAAGTAGTGAAGTGTTTGAACGAGTATCATTTGCTCACTTTTCACGGGGTTTAAATCCTTCGGAGGTTCGTGCAAGTTTGTTTGTGGTAGACCCTCTAGAAGACAACAAACCTTAACTCGATTATGTGGCCGTCTTGAACTGCCTTTTGAACCTTAGGGTTTGGGGCAGTACGGCGTGCCACATGTGAGGCGTTGGCTTGACCCTTCTACGGCTGGACCGCTACCACTGTGTCACACTCCGGGTTTTTGAACTCCGCTCAAGTGTTGAGCTTTAATGAATCTTGGATATTTGATCGTTCGTTCGAAAACTTTAATACTGTCTAATTATCTGGAATGTGATGCAATGTGTGGAATTCATATTATAAGACATGAAATACAAGGTATGTGATACTTCGCATTTACGATGTCTAAAGAAAATGTGGATTCCAGATATTGCAGTTTTACACTTTCTTTTCTGTGACCGTAAGTGTTGTATGTCGATATCGCCGGTTTCGTTGCTATACGTCAACGACAATTGGGGTACGCATACATACTTACGTTGATGATATGTGATATTATGTGTTGCTCAGATATGATGTGCAGGATTGTCACGATTGAATAGCCGGGGGTTTTATGTGAGATGAGAGTTTTATATTTTCATTCATGTAATTCAAATGTATTGTAATATTCTTTTATTTGGGGCACTTCCGGGTTGAGGTCGATGCCACCTGTGATGTATATTATTTACTTTTCCGCATTATGATGGACCCAAGGAGGGGATCACAGGTGGCCGGGTTCTGGGGTTCAGTGGGAGGCCATCTCGAGGAGTCGAGACCGGGTCTCCTAAACTCCAGAATTGGTAGGGTCGCTTGCCGCTCTCGTAGGGGTCCAGGGTGTGGGCTTGGCTATTCATCGCGACTGTGGAATCGTTATTTTCTATTGTTGGCTAAATACTAAATACGGACGTCCTAGTATATCCCACATTATATCTATGTTTCTGCTGCGATATCTATGATGTGATCATTAGATATGTTCTGTGATGGATACAGTATATAGTATATATGATATATTATATAGGCGTTATTTATGTTTTACACCCGCGCTAGCCCTGCCCTGCTCTGCCGTTAGTTACCTAACCTAACGGTGCACGAGGCGACATCGAGGCGAATGCGGATGGCATAAGTGTACATCGTAGTTATCTGTGATGTTTAGGTAACTTAAATGATGGGACTTCATTAATGTGATTAATGAAAGAAAAGAAACCTAAAAGATGTTGTAGAATCAAATTTTAAATAAAAAGGGTAGCTACAGTTTTGCTTTGCATAGCGGTATACATGATATACCCTGCACCTTATTCGATGAGGAAAGAGCCGAGATCCCTTCACCGGGAGTGACCTCTTTAGAGAAACTGGCAGATGCTACAACACTCGGTTTGACTTTTGACGGCTTTTGAAGTTTTACTTTGCACAGTGATATATATGATATATCCCGCACCTCATTCGACGAGGAAAGGGCCGACGATCCCTTCACCGGGAGTGACCCCTTTAGCAAAACTAGAAAAGCCTCAAAATCACTCCATTTCAAAACTTCACTTGATTCTACAACGATATCAAGTTCATTACGCAATAGATTTTCAGAAAAACCTGTCGTGGCCCTCCGTCATTTTAGATAAGAACTGTTTAGTATTCATGCTGCGTTTGTTGGCCTTTGTCAAGGCGTAGTGTACGGTAGCTAAATGGTGCTTATCTGCTTATGCATATGATGCAGATTGTTTTGGGGTAGTCGTACGACCTTGTTGGCCTTTGTCAAGGGTCGTGCGGGTGGGTTTGATTCAATCAAGAAATGACGGGTTGAACTTGACTGACATCCTATGATTTGTTGGCCTTTGTCAAGGTCATAGGGGTTAGGGGCAAAATATTATCGGGAATTTCAAGTGTTGAAATTTGCAATGAGATTGCATACCTTCTATGAGATAGTTGGATCCCGATACCCACTGCGAGTAATTGTTACTCCTGGGAGAGTTTTGCACAGGACAATTAGCCGATCAAGTAGGTGTCGAGAAAGGTGTCAACGGGGTTACGCCTTTGGGAAAACGAGGTTTACTTTAATTAGGTCCGTGCGAAAGCACGGGGAACCTCCCTCAAAGTACCGACACTGGCCTGGCTGAAAGATCGGCGAAGTTGTAGGGTGTAATTAATCCCGGCTAGTCCTTCCTTTTAGGGTTTGAAGGAAGATTTGATAAAAAACTGTGGGAGCCATCCTGATTAGATAAGATAATAACCAATCTGATCTTGCAAGAGCATACGCTAAAGTGTTTTCTTCTCTCCCTCCAGGTAGCGACCATGTCATGCCTTAATCAAGATAATAATATGGATGTATTGACCGAACCCACATGTTATACTGTGCCGGGGAACATTGGTTCCGTTCTTTCTTATAAGAGTTATAGGACTGAACAGGACATAGGGGAATACAGGGATTCCCATGCCACCTGAATGAAGAAAGTACATGTTGATGCATTTTCTTCGGGTGTGTTCGTTACACAGAACTGTTTCTCCATTTGCCCTACGTCCTGGGTATTAGATACCGGGTGAGGATCCCATATATGTAATCAGTTACATGGGCTTAGAAAAGGTAGAGAACTTGGAGAAGGTGATAAAGACATAAGAGTTGGAAATGGTGCAATTGTTGCAGCTAAGACTGTCGAGGAATATCACCTTACATTACCAACTGGTAATACATTGGTTCTGAACGAATGCTATTACATGCCGAACCTGATATGCAACATTATATCAGTTTCTTTGTTGAGTAAAGAGGGATATAATTTTGTATTACAGGATAATGTTATGAACATTTTCCGTAACCAAAAGTTGGTTGGATCAGGCACGTTATGCAATGGCATTTATGTTCTAAATCAATCAACAGTTCTAAGCATAACAAACACACACAAGAGGAAGAGTTCAGAACTGAACGAATCCTTCTTATGGCATTGTAGACTGGGTCGCATCAATGAGACACGACTAGCTAAGTTGCATAAAGATGGATATTTGAATCCGTTTGAATTATCATCTTATGACACTTGCCAGTCATGTCTCAAAGGCAAGATGACCAAAACTCCGTTTACGGGACACGGAGAAAGAGTTACCGAACTCTTGGGACTGATACATAGTGATGTATGCGGTCCCATGTCTACACATGCCAGAGATGGTTCTTCGTACTTCATTTCATTCACTGACGATCTCTCTAGATTCTGATATGTGTTCCTGATGAAACAAAAATCAGAAGCTTTTGAGAAATTTAGAGAATATAAACAAGAAGTCGAAAACCAAACCGGAAAAAGTATTAAAATCCTTCGATCTGATCGAGGAGGTGAATACTTGAGCAATGAATTCCTGGACTTCCTAAAAGAAAATGGGATTCTCTCTCAGCTGACTCCTCCATATACACCACAGCACAACGGTGTATCGGAACGGAGGAACCGCACCCTATTAGATATGGTGCGCTCTATGATGAGCACAGCTGAGTTACCTATTTCCTTCTGGGGATATGCACTGGAAACAGCCGCATACCTATTGAATCAAGTTCCAACTAAATCTGTACCTACCACACCATATGAGATATGGAGTGGGAAGAGACCATGTCTTAAACGAGTTAAGATATGGGGTTGTCCGGCCTATGTCAAGAGGCAAAATCCGGACAAACTCGAGGCGCGGTCAGTTTTATGCAAGTTTGTGGGATATCCCAAACATTCACATGGATATCTTTTCTACCAAGCAGAGGAACAAAAAGTTTTTGTTTCTCGACATGCCACCTTTTTGGAAAAGGAATTTCTTGCAAAAGAAATTAGTGGCGATAAGGTAGAACTGGAAGAAATTCCGGCTACACAAACTCAAACTGAAGATTTAGTGGAACCAGAGGATTCAGTAGCTCCCAACGAACCTCAGCCTCTCCGCCGATCTAGTAGGGTTCCTCGCCAACCTGAGAGATACTACGGTTTTCTCATGGATGGTGGGAGCGAGGATTGCATCATGGAGGATGATGACCCAACTAGCTTCGAGCAGGCCATCACGAGTAGAGACTCAGTGAAATGGCTGGATGCTATGCGATCCGAGATGGACTCCATGTACACCAACAAAGTATGGACTTTGGATATTGCTCCTGAAGGGGTAAAACCCATTGGGAGCAAGTGGATCTTCAAGAGAAAAATTGGTGTAGATGGGAAAGTGGAGACTTTCAAAGCTAGACTTGTTGCAAAGGGTTTTCGTCAAAGACCAGGTGTGGACTATGACGAAACCTTTTCACCAGTGGCTATGCTTAAATCCATCCGGATCATGCTTGCAATCGCTGCATATCATGATTACGAAATCTGGCAAATGGATGTTAAGACCGCCTTTCTAAACGGTGATTTAGAAGAGTGCGTGTACATGACTCAGCCAGAGGGCTTCGTAGATAGTGGGAGCAGCGGGAAGGTGTGCAAGCTGCTTAAATCCATTTATGGATTAAAGCAAGCATCGCGGAGTTGGAACATCTGCTTTGACTTCGTTATCAAAGAGTTTGATTTCGTCAAAAACCCAGATGAACCTTGTATCTACAAGAAGGTGGCAGAGAGTAAGGTTGTCTTCCTCGTATTGTACGTGGACGATATACTCTTGATAGGAAATGACATTCCTATGCTGCAATCGGTCAAGCTCTTCTTATCACAAAGATTCTCAATGAAAGATCTTGGTGATGCCTCCTGCATATTGGGAATCGGGATCTATAGAGATAGATCCAAAAGGATATTGGGATTGTCCCTGTCCAGGTACATTGACACCATACTAAAGAGGTTTAGTATGGAAGAATCCAAGCATGGGAACTTACCCACGATCTCTGGAGTCACTCTCTCCAAAGAGATGTCTCCCTAGACTGATTTGAAGAGAGCTCGCATGCAAGGGATACCCTATGCTTCGGCTGTAGGCTCTATCATGTACGCGATGCTATGTACCAGACCCGATGTAGCATACTCACTAAGTGTAGTGAGTAGGTATCAAGCTGATCCTGGAGAGAGACACTGGACAGCTGTGAAGAGCATTCTCAAGTACTTACGAAGGACTAAAGAGATGCTCTTGGTGTATGGTAACGGAGAACTCCAAGTGGAGTCCTTTACTGATTCGAGCTTCCAGAGTGATAAGGACGACTCTAAGTCGCAGTCGGGATTTGTCTTTACACTTTACGGAGGGGCGGTTAGCTGGAAGAGTTCCAAGCAGGAAACCGTAGCAGATTCCACGATGGAGGCTGAATACATCGCTGTCAACGATGCTGCCAAAGAGGCTGTCTGGATCAAGAAGTTCATTACTGAACTTGGAGTGGTTCCATCCATTGAGCATCCAATACCTTTGTATTGCGATAACAATGGAGCGGTGGCTTTGGCCAAGGAACCTAGGTCCCATCAGCGATCCAGGCATATTCTGAGGCGATATCACCTGATCCGGGAGATAGTTGTTCGCCGGGAGATCGAGGTCAGGAGGGTTGACACGAAGAATAACACAGCGGATCCACTCACGAAGGCCATTCCCCAGATACAGTTTGAGAGACTCTTCGGGATGCTCGGTATGCGATACTACAGCAGCTGGCCCTAGTGCAAGTGGGAGATTGTTAGTTGTATGTAAGCCCTAGAGGCCAGTATTGTACAGATGATGTATATTATATTGGATTCTTGGACATATATAGAGATGACTTTCTTGCTCTATATGATAGTATGCTATCTGGTTGCTCTTTATCTTAACATGTATACTTGTCTCTTTATACTGTCTAATAGTTACATGTTGGTAAAGCCCTTAGGATGTGTACTTGACTACCTGGACTATGATGCGGATCATACTAGTGGGGACATGGTAGTCCATAAGTACATCCTTCAAGGTCCGTAGTCGTGGGTGTATCGAGACGGGGCATCGATATACCAGAGTAGACTAGCGTATACGCTTCTCGACCCATGAGATGGGCGATGGATGATCCCATATCCATTGGTGTTGGACATCAGAGATGGTATACGGGTTCTCAGTGGAGACTGGGTACACTGGACGGACTCGCCGAGAACTCCCAGATGGTATTATACCTTACGTCAGATGGCAGTTCTCAGGTGACACTTATGCAGGTTAGTCTTTAGACCCGAGATCGTCATAGCGTCTTGTGTGATTCCCACTGTGCTTTGATTTCCACCTTACCACGTCCATGAGGGCGTGCAAAACGGTGGTTTTTGGGTACAGTCCCGAGTCACATGGAGGCAATGAGCGATAGGAGGGGTTTCGTCTCTCCCGGTATTGGGGGTTGATGTTGCACTGTGCTCGATTGGCCATAACAGGGAAGTCCCTGGCCAGGGCTGATTCAGAGATTTGCTGGTAAGTGTTACCAGTAGTTTCTCGACCCGTTATGAGCCTCACATCGGCACGACTTATCGGTTATTGGGGTCTGACGTTTACCACCCCTAGACTTGATATGCGACATATCAGACGAGGAGACCGGATTGTACGTGAAGTGTTGCCGGTTGGCTCGACGGGAGTTGTAGCAGGTTCGCTTGTTCTCTTCTGATCGCTCAATACCCGGGTGGCCGTTACGTTTAGCTGACCGCTTGCGGCTTGGGGGTGCTTGATATGATCATCACCCACTGCCGGTGTATTGACGAGTCTCAGAGTCCCACAATGGAGTTTCCCAGTCCAGGCGAAACGTTGTGGTGCGCGTATGCGATATGCGCATGGACCCGATTAAAATGCGAGTATAGGATACCGTGTATTGATCGGGCGGCTTGCTTTTGGTAGGGGTTATATGTGATATGGCCGGATTGATAAATTAAGTGTTGATTTATCATTTAACCATTAGCTTCTCACTTGAAATCCTTTCTTGAGTTAGTTGGATGTATGCATGCATGTATGCCTTCTTTTTGATTCATGCACATATGGATGTACATATACACATACATACATACATACATCTTTCATGGTTGTATATACATGAAAATGGTGGCAATATAAGACTCACACCATGGTTTTATTTATGAATTATTATTGTATTTATACTAAAACATAAAAGGAAAGAAAAGGTTCATTATTGATTTGTTCTACACTCTTCTTTTGACCTAACCTTTCTGACCCATCTTTTAACCTTTGGTAAAGTTTCCTTTTGTGTTTTAACTATAGTACAATAATGATTCAACCATGGTTTGAGATGATAGATGGAAAATATATATTGATATATTTTTCCATTTTTCAATAAGAGTTATTCTTATCATCTTCTCATATTGCCATCATCTTCTTCTTCCTCTCTCAACTTGCTCTCTAGTTCTTTGTAGTGAGCAATATACTCATCAAGATTGGATTTTGAAGTGAGAAAGAGAACCACAACACCATTCTACACAAGTCTAGCCCACTTGTTTAGAGTGTTAGCTTGATTTCGTTCACTTGATCAGATAAAGTTGCAAGCTTGGACAAAGCGGACTCCGGGTGGATCATCGGTGACCTCGAGGAGTTCAAGCGGAGCTATTTCAAACCCCAAGTAGCCGAGGAGTCTAGCGTAGGGAGCTACAAAGGTTGTACTCTCTAAACCCTAGCATTTCTTTCATATGATGATGTGAAAAGTTTTTGAAACCCTAATTTTTCTTGGATCGATCCTTTGCATGTTAACTTAGCACCCTAAAATTCCATCTTTGGTACATGTGATGCTTCCAAACCCTTCATGAGGTACTAGGTAAACCTTTCAACAACATCATATCAGTCTCTTTATTAGTAAAGAAGGATATAATTTTGTATTGTTGCATAATGTTTTGAACATTTCCTATATCAAGAGTTGATCGGTTCAGGCACGTTATCTAAAAGCATAGACGTTCTAAATCAAACCATGGTTCTTAACGTACAGAGCACACACAAGAGGAAGAGTTCAGAAATGAACGAATCCTTCTTGAGGCATTGTAGACTATGTCATATCAATGCGACCCGACCAGCTGAAGTTATATAAAGATGCATATTTAAATTAGTTTGGATTTACATCTTGTAAAACTTGCCAGTCATGTCACAAAGATAAGATGACCATAGCTCTGTTTATTGGAAATAGAGAAAGAGTTAGTGAACTCTTGGGATTGATACATGCTGATGTGTGAAGGTCCCCTGTCTATACATGCCAAGACCTGTTCTTTGTACTTCATTACATTCACTGATTATCTCTCAAGATCCGGACATATGTTCCTGTTGAAACACAAGTCTGGAACTTTTGCGAAATTCGATGAATATAAGTTAGAAGTAGAGAACCAAAAACGGGTATAAGTATTATGTCTTTTGATGTGATCAGGAAGGAGAGTACTTGAGCACGGGATTCTTAGACTATTCTAAAGGAGAATGAGATTCTCTCTCTCAGCATTACTCCTCCGTATATACCACAGCACGTCGGTGTATCGGGGCGGAGCAATCTCACCCTATTAGATATGGTGCGCTATATGATGAGTACTACTGAGTTTCCTATTTCCTTTTGGTAATTATGCACTTGTGAAGATGCATACCTATTGAATAAGGTTCAAATCAAATCAGTTGCCTACCAATTCATATGTGACATGGAATAGGAAGAGCCCATATCTTAAGTAAGTTAAGATTTTGGGTTGTCCGGCCTATGTCTAAAAGCATAATCCAGACAAGCTCGAGGCAAAGTCAGTATTGTGAAAGTTTGTTGGATATCCCAAGCATTAGCAAGGGAATATCTTCTACCAAACTGGGGAACAAAAGGTGTTTTTGTTTCTCAGCATGCCACCTTTGTGAAAGCGAATTTCTTGTGATGAAATCAGTGGTCATTAGGTAGAACTGGAAAGAGTTCCAGCTATAAAAACTGCAGCTGATGATTTGGTAGAACCAAAGGATTCAATAAATTCTAACGAACCTCAGCCTCTCTACCGATCTAATAGGGTTCCTTACCCACCTGAGAGATACTTCGGTTTCTCAATGACAGTGGGAGCGAGGATTGCATCATGAGATGATGACCCAACTTGTTTCGAGCAGGTCATCAGGAGTGGGACTCTGTAAGAATGGCCGGATGCTTAGCGATCTGAGATGGAATCCTTATACACCAACAAAGTATGGACTTTGGTTGCTTTATCTGAAGGGTTAAATCCCCATCAGGAGCAAGTATATCTTGAGAAGATTACTTGGTGTACATGGAAAAGTTGAGACTTTCAAAGCAATGCTTAAGTCCATCCGGATCCTACTTGCCACTGCTACATACCATGACTACGATATCTGGTGGTTGGGTGTCATGACTGCTTTTCTAAATGATGTTTTGGAAGAGAGCGTCTATAAGTACACAGCCAGAAAGCTTCGTAGATAGTGGGAGCAGCGGAAAAGTGTGCAAGATGTTTTATGCGATAAAACAGGCATCGCGGAGTTGGAACGTCTATTTTGATGTGGTAGTCAAAGAGTTTGACTTCATCAAAATGGTAGATGAACCTTGTATATACGAAAAGGTAGCAGAGAGTATGGTGGTGATCCTCGTAGAGTACGTGGATGACATACTCTTGATAGGGAAGGAGTTTCCTATGCTACGCTCGGTCAATCTCCTCTTATCACAAAGATTCTCCATATAGGATCAAGGTGATACCTCCTGAATCCTGAGTTATGGATCTATGAGATAGATCTAATTGGATGTTGGGATTCTCACTAGTTGTAGTGAGATAGTATCAATCGATCCTGGGGAGAATCACTGGAAAGGTTCCAGGGTGATAAGGATGACTGAATGTCAGTCGCAGGCATTGTCTTTACCCTCAGTGGAGGGACGGTATGTTGGAAGAGTTCCAAGCTAGATACCGTGACTTACTAGACGATTAAAGGCTAGATACATCGTTACCAAGGATGCTACCCAAGAGGCAGTCTGGATATATTTTAGTTCATGAGATGAACTTCATTCCTGCCATTGTGTGATAATGGAGTTGTGGCTGATGCCTAGGAATTCTCATCCCATCAGAAATCCAGATATAATTCTTAGGCAGTATCACCTGATCATGGAGATTGTTGATCTCCAGGGAGATTGAGGTTAGGAGAGTAGACACAGAGGACAACAGCACGGATCCACTCACAAAGGCCTATTCCCAGTAGAGACTTTTATGGGATGGTTGAGTATGAGATACTTCAACCACAGCTGATTGTTGGGTATGCGATACCACAAAAGATGGCCCTAGTGTAAGTGGGAGATTGTTAGTTATATGTATGCCCTAGAGGCCATTACTGTACATGTGTTGTATATTGTAGTGGATGCTGGGACATATATAGGGAGGACTTTCTTGCTCGACATGATAGTATGCTATCTGGTTACTCTTTATCTTAATATGTACTCTAATTGTCTCTATGTCACATGTTGATAAAGCCCTTAGGATGAGTACTTGACTACCAGGACTATGATGCGGATCATACTAGTGGGGACAGAGTAGTCGTCAAGTACATCCTTCAAAATGTTCCTAGTCGTGGGAGTACCGAGACAGGGCATCGATACTCCAGAGTAGACTAGCGTATGCGCTTCTTGACCCATATGATGGGCGATCGATGATCCCATATCCATTGGTGTTTGACATCAGAGAAGGTATACGGGTGCTCAGTGGAGACTGGGTACACTGGACGGACTCGCCGAGAACTCCCAGATGGTATTATACCTCACGTCAGATGGCAGTTCTCTGGTGACACTGGTACAGGTTAGTCTGTAGACCTGAGATCGTCATAGAGTCTTGTGTGATTCCCACTGTGCTTTGATTTCCATCATACCACGTCCAAGAGGGCATGCAAAAAGGTGGATTTTGGGTACAGTCCCGAATCACATGGAGGCAATGAGCGATAGGAGGGGTTTCGTCTCTCCCGGTATAGGGAATTAATGTTGCGCTGTGTTCGATTGGCTATAACTGGAAATCCCTGGCC
Source organism: Agapanthus africanus (assembly GCA_030015575.1). Taxonomy (NCBI): domain Eukaryota; kingdom Viridiplantae; phylum Streptophyta; class Magnoliopsida; order Asparagales; family Amaryllidaceae; genus Agapanthus; species Agapanthus africanus. Next base: position 276,193,132 of record JASDDO010000012.1, read on the forward strand.
AGGGTTGCTGAGATTTACTGGTAAGTGTTATCAGTAGTTTCTCGAACTGTTATAGACCTCATATCGACACGACTTATCAAGCTACTGGGGTCTGACGTTTACCACCCCTAGGCGAGATATGCGACATATCAGACGAAGAGACCGGACTGAACAGGAGTGTTACTGATTGGATTCGCAGGAGAATGTACAGGCTTGCTTGTTGATCTTCTGATCGCTAAATACCTGGGTGGCTGTTACGTTTAGCTGACCGCTTGCAACTTGTGGGTGTTTGATATGATCATCACCTACTGCCGGCGTATTGACGATTCTTTAGAGTCCTACACAGAGGTTTCTTGGCTCGGGCAAAACGGAGTAGGAGCACATATATGATATGTGCGGGACCGAGAACAATAAGTGTATGTGATACCGTATTAGATTCTCGCGATATGAGATATCGGCCGGGTATATGTGATATAGCCGGGTCATCGGATCAAGTGTTGATTCGATGAACTGATACAGATTATATTAGTCGGTTATTTATGAAATAGCCGGATTATCGAATCAAGTGTTGATTTGATAATTTAATGTATAATTATATATTTGATATATTAAATTACATTAACTAATATAAGCTCACTAAAAGATTCTTTTTCTCACTCGGGTAATACATTGATATATATGCGATATATGTTAATTGTATTATTTTATTTTGTTACAATAAATATTATATATGTGATATATAATATTGTAACATGTTAGGGTTATTAATGCAACATGTTTAGTGGATATTAAACATGGTTAGGGTTTGATTTGGGTTAATCTTTTCTAGAAGTTTCTAGAAACTTTGCTTTTGTTTCTTGCAAAGATATTATGTTATGATATTTTGGTAGATATTTGTTTAACCCAACCCAACCCTTTAACCATGGTTCATTCTCTACATGGGTTAAGTTATCATACTTAACCCATGGTTGCATTTCTAACCTCACTAGAGTTTTCATGATTCATCACAAAGAGATTGGTTCTTCTTCTTCCTTCTTCTCTCATGAAAAAGCTTTCTAGCCTTTTATGAAGTGATGAAAATGAGTAAGATAAAGAAAACAAATGAGAGCTAAATTTCTACTTCGTCATCCTCATCTATTCTAGCCGTTTAGATTAGGGTGTTCACTTCATTAGTAAGTGAGAGCTTGTGTTAAAGAAACTTCAAGGTAGATCATCTTTGTTATCGATGATCGGAAGCAAGCATGCATCTTTCTCTTCGTGGAGCCTCTCTAGAGTCCGGGAACATGATGATCGTAGTGAAGGGACCTCAACACGGAGCTTATGAAGCGAAGGACCGGACTACAAAGGTTGTAATCCCAAACTCTTAGAAGTAAAGTTGTTTACTTGCTATTGTTTTCACCTAATCTCAAGTCTAAGATCTTGGTTAGGGTTGTTCGGCACGTCTAAATTTTGAATCGGGCATGGTTGATACCTTCTAGACCCTTGTGAGAGTGCCTAGTAACCCTACAGTGGTATCAGAGCCAAGCTAAAGCTTTAGGCGAAGTCTAGACGAAGTTTAAAGTCCGATCGAACCCCGAAACCCCATTTTACACCCCTTCTCTGGAAATTTTTCAAAATGTTGATTTTTTCATATTAAAAATACTCAGAAAATTGAGCAGGGTATTATAGGAATTACTGTAAAAAACGAGCCTTTAATTCCTTCAGAGAGCTGCGGAACCGCGGCAATAACCTACCATGGGCGGCGGTTCCGGGGCCAAATAGTGGGATTAGGGTTTGTTTTTGGCACAGTAAAATCCGTATGGATTTCCTGATGCTTTTGGGAGTTTTTAATTCTACTCAAGTGTTGAGTTTTCTGGAGATGTTTTGTATTCGTTGATTCGATCGGAAAGTTTAACTTCGTTTAAGTTTTTCCGGGTAATTTAGAACGTGTTAAAAAGTTCGACCGGATATCAATAACTCACTTTTGCCCCTGCCGGAAAATTTCCATGTGTTGAATTTTTCCGTAGTTTAAGAACGTTCTTAGTCGTGCAAGTAACGCGGTGGACCCTGTAGAAGAACACAAACCTTAACTCGATTATGTGACCGTCTGAACTGCCTTTGAACCTTAGGGTTTGGGGCAGTACGGCGTTGCCACATGTGAGGCGTTGGTTTGACCCTTCTACGGCTGGACCATTGGTACTTTGGCATGTGATGGATGTTTTTGAACTAATTTCAAGTGTTGAGCTATTTGGGAAATCTTGGGTGTTTGATTATTCAATCGGAAAGTTTAACATTGTTTATCTATCTGGAATGTGATACAATTTTTGGAATCCACAAGTACTTATGAGATAACAAATTTTGAATGTTATAAACCTAGCAATTCAGTCTCAGATGATCGGTTGCCACGGAATTTTGATGTGATCAAAAGTCCGTCGCAATCACGTAGCGTACGCGGATACTCGCTGGGTAAACTTAATATACAGCCACGCCCCATAGCCCCGACCAAGTGACTGTAGGAGAACCCCGTCGCCAAAAGCATCCGTTCGGGTGCTCGCGGCAGCGGTGTTCCGCCTCAGTGCACTTCGTCGACGGCATCCGAGGGTGTGGCCGTCTACTAAAGTTTGCGACGAGCATTCGATCAGGATGTTGGGAATCTTTTTGAATTGCCCGACTTGATATTGAAAAGAGTTTTCGATATTGAGACTAAAATGCGGAGTTTATAATTGTTAGGCATGCAATGTCTAAGGAATTCATTTGGTTAGGCATGCGATGTCTAAGGAGGTTGCGGATTCCAACTGTTGTAGTTTTACACTTTCTTTTCTGTGACCGTAAGTGTAAAATGTGGTGTATCACCGGTTTCGTTGCTATACATCAACGACAATTGGGATTCGCATATTTACTTACGTTGATGATATGTGATATTATGTGTTGCTGTGATATGTTATATTGGATCGTCGTGTTCTGGATAGCCGGGGGTTTTATGTGAGATGAGAGTTTTTCTTTTTCATTCTTGTAAAATTCATTTGTATGTAATATTCTTTTATTGGGGCACTTCCGGGCTGAGGATGATGTCACCATTGTATATTATTTACTTTTCCGCATTAGGTAGACCCAAGGCGGGGAGCACAAGTAACCGGTTTCTAGGGTCCAGTGGGAGACCATCTCGAGGAGTCGAGACCGGGTCTCCTAACCCTAAAATTGGCAGTGTTGCTTGCCGCTCTCGTAGGGTCTAGGGATGTGGGTTTGGCTATTCATCGCGACCGTGGAATCCGCGTTTTATACAGGCTCGTATTAAAACATGGACCTCCTAGTATATCCAATATTTCATATATGTTCTTCTGCTACAATGTTCTGTGATGAGATCATATTACTGCCTGAGACGAATGTTTATATTATATATATGAGATATATGTTATATTGCTGAGTTCGTTTCAAATGTGATGCTTGTGAAGCATAATAAAATGGGACTTCATTAATAAGATTAATGAAATAAAAGAATCCTAAAGATGTTGTAGAAACTTGTCTCAAAAACAGGTAGCTCTAGTTCTTGCTTTGCATAGCGGTGTTCCTTGTAGAACATCCAGCACCTTATTCGATAAAGAAAGAGCCGAGATCCCTTCACCGGGAGTGACCTCTTTAGCGAAACTACCAGATACTACAAACTCGGTTTGTCTTTTGATTGTTTTTATAGTTCTTGCTTTGCACCGTGGTATTTGTGAAATATCCTGCACCTTATTCGATAAGGAAAGAGCCGAGATCCCTTCACCGGGAGTGACCTCTTTAGCAAAACTAGTAAAAGCCTAAAAAACACTCCATTCAAAATCACTCGATTCTACAACGATATCAAGTTCATTACGCAAAGGGTTTTCTTAAAAACCTGGCGTAGCCCTCCGTCATTTCAGATAAGTAATAGTTAGTATTCGTGCTGCGTTTGTTGACCTTGTCAAGGCGTAGTGTGCGGTAGCTGATTACTGCTTATCTGTATAAGCATATGATGCGATTGGATTAGGGTAGTCATGCGACTTTGTTGACCTTGTCAAGGGTCGTGCGGGTGGGTTTAATTCATATCAGGAAATGACGGGTTGAACTTGACTTGCGGTCTATTGTTTGTTGACCTTGTCAAGGTCATAGATCGCTCGGGGTAAAATGTTATTGGGAATTTCAAGTGTTGAAATTTGCAATAAGATTGCATACCTTCTATAAGATAGTTGGATCCCAATACCCGCTGCGAGTAAGAGTTACTCCTGGGAGAGTCTTACACATTATAATTAGACGATCAAGTAGGTGTCTAGAAAGGTGTCCATGGGGTTACGCCCCTGGGAAAACTGGGTTTACTTTAATTAGGTCTGTGTGAAAGCACGGGGAACCTCCCTCAAACTACCGACACTGGCCTGGCTGAAAGATTGGCAAACTTGTAGGGTGTAATTAATCCCGGCTAGTCTTAACTTTTAGGGTTTGAAGGAAGATTTGACTAAAACAGTGGGAGCCATCCTGATTAGATAAATTGATAACCAATCTAATCTTGTAAAAAGCGCACGCTGAGTGTTTTCTTCTCTCTCTCTCCTGGTTGCGACTATGTCACTCCTTAATCAAGATAATAATATGGATGTATTAACCGAACCCGCTTGTTATACTGCGCTAGGGAACATTGGTCCCGCTCCAACTTATAATTGTTATAAGACAGAGAAGGAAATTGGGGATTACAAGAATTCCCGTGCCGCCCAAATGAAGAAAGTGCATGCTGATGCATCTTCTTCGGGTGTGTTCATTACCAAGAACTGTTTCTCAGTATCCTTTACGTCCTGGGTATGAGATACCGGATCAGGATCCCGCATAAGTAATCTGTTACATGGGCTATAGATAGGTAGCGAACTGAGAACGGGTGATAAGTTTCATGAGATAGAAACGGTGCAAGTGTTGCAACCAAGTCTGTTGGTTGTTATCACCCTGTATTAACAAATACATTGATTCTGAACAAATGTTATTAGATACCGAACCTGATATACAACATCATATCAGTCTCTTTATTAGTAAAGAAGTATATAATTTTGTATTGTTTGATAATGTTTTGAACATTTCCTATATCAAGAGTTGATCGGTTCAGGCACGTTATCTAAAAGCATAGACGTTCTAAATCAAACCACGGTTCTTAACGTATAGAGCACACACAAGAGGAAGAGTTCAGAAATGAACGAATCCTTCTTGAGGTATTGTAGACTAGGTCATATCAATGCGACCCGACTAGCTAAAGTTACATAAAGATGCATATTTAAATTAGTTTGGATTTACATCTTGTAAAACTTTCCAGTCATGTCACAAAGATAAGATGACCATAGCTCTGTTTATTGGAAACAGAGAAAGAGTTAGTGAACTCTTGGGATTGATACATGCTGATGTATGAAGGTCCTCTGTCTACATATGCTAAGACCGGTTCTTTGTACTTCATTACATTCACTGATTATCTCTCAAGATCCGGACATATGTTCCTGTTGAAACACAAGTCTGCAACTTTTGAGAAATTCGATGAATATAAGTTAGAAGTAGAGAACCAAAAACGGGTATAAGTATTATATCCTTTGATGTGATCAGGGAGGAGAATACTTGAGCACGGGATTCCTGGACTATTCTAAAGGAGAATGAGATTCTCTCTCTCAGCATTACACCTCCGTATACACCACAGCACGTCGATGTATCGGGGCGGAGCAATCTCACCTTATTAGATATGGTGCGCTCTGTTGGAGATAGTGCCCTCAGAGTCAATTTTTGGATCACAGGCACGTGATTGCAATGATTGAGGGAGGACCTATCCCGGTAGGACAGTCTTACTCAAGATTATAGTATGCTATCTGGTTTATCTTTATCATCGTGTACTGCTTTAGGTGACCTTACAGGTCACTATTGCGCGTTGATAGAGCCCTTAGGATTCATGCTTGACTGCCAGCAGTATGAGGGTGATCATATACGTGGGAGCTGGTAGTCTATAAGCACATCCTTAAAAGGTCCCTAGTCGTGGGAGTTTCGAGACAGGGCATCGATACTCCAGAGTAGACTAGTGTATTCAGTCGAGACCCCGACGAGGGGCGGTGGCCGGTCTCACAAGCCACTGGTGTCAGATGGTTCACCTAAGATGTATACAGGTGCTCATTGGGTTATGAGTACACCGGACAGGACTCGCCGGGAACATGCTAGTTGGTCTTATACCTGACGTCAGATAGCAGTTCCCTGGTGACATGTGTACAGGTTAGTCATCGACCTGAGGATCGTCATTTGTCTCGTGTGAGTTCCCACTGTACTTTGATTACTACCCTACCACGCTCAAAGGAGACGTGCAAACAGGTTTTAGTTGGGTACGGTCTCGAGCCACATGGAGGCAGTGAGCGGATCTTCAGGGGTTTGCCTCTCCCGGTATTGGGGGTGAGGTCGCGCTGTGTCTAGGAGAGCCATTACACGAAGTCCTTGGCCAAGGCAGGAGATTTACTGGTAGGTATTCCAGTAGTATCTCAGGGTGTTCTGGGCTACACTCCGACACGACTTGTACCGCTTTTGGGGGTCTGACTTTTACCAACCCGCTAGGCCTGCCATGCGATTCTCATAGACGAACGGACTGGACTGTACGGATATTGTCACTGACAGGCTCAGTAGGGTGTCAAGCTGAGTTCGCTCACAGACGTCACTTTTGGTCAATACTTGGTAGCCCGTTACGGAAAGGCTAATACCTCTGACGTCCTAGTGGTTAAATCCATAACCAAGGTGTTGACGAGTCTTTAGAGTCCCCCACAGACAGTTGCTCAAGTTTCGGGCGAAACGCTGTAGAGGCCGTAAGGAGATATGGCAGGGTTCGATCAGATACGTGCGGTATTGCATGGATCAGGATCGGACGGTTAGTACTAGAGGCCGTATGGAGATATGGCAGGGTTCGATCAGATACGTGCGACATTGCACGGATCAGGATCGGACGGTTAATACTAGCGGGCTTTGGTTTGAGCCGTATCCTAGTATTGTACAGTGTAGACTTTGTCTCATTGCATTTGTATTTCGGTCGAAATACAAATGCGGGTATGTATATACAGTAGCAGGGTTTTCCTGTAATTTATTACGGGATCAGTTTTTTGGAGTTGCCAGTTTGTTTTCCGTTTCAGCCATATTTCTTTGTATCTTTCATTGGCTGAAGATTGGTGGAGGAGGGCTTATTTTCAATTGTGCAAATAAGCATTTGTGGAGAGTGTTATTAGCATCTTGTTGTTTCATGATGATTCTACCACCCTTGACATTCCTTTGTTCATGATGGTTCATGATAGCTTGACTTTGTGATGAGATGATGAGATTGGTGGAGTGTTGGTTTTGTCTTGTGATCATTTCTTTACATCATCACCTTTTTTGTCTCTCTTGGATTATGAGAGAGACTCTCATTCTTTTGATACTCACTCCCTCTCTCATATACTCTCTCCTCTCATTCTCTCTTGCCAAGGCCGGCCATCATAGAGGGAGGGGCTGCCCATTATTTTGGTGTGGGAATTTTTGCTCTTTTCATGCTACAAAAATTTCCAAGTTCATCCACAAAAGCTTACATCTCAATCCTCCAACAAAGGCAACTTCAAGTAACCCCAAAAGAGACATAGAGCACTACACGTATTCTACAGTAAACCTTGGGCACGTCGGCTCGCCAACTTCGTGCCCGAGTTGCCTCGTTCCAGAGGTGGAAGCCCGTAAAAGAAGCTGGCGACGTGGTGCCCTTCCGGCGACTTGGTGGAGACCGGAGATTCCGTGGGGAGATCGGGACGACGACGAGAAGACCGAAGGACACGGATCGCTCGGTATATCGCTTTACCCCTTCTCTAGATAGCTAGGACTAGTTTAATGGAACGATCCGGGATTTTAGTGCGCGGTGGTGCCAGTTTTAAAAGTTAAAGTAAAACATCGCTTCCGCATTCCTGCGTCAGATTGACGGCCGGGGCGCCGCCGTGCACTTACAGTGGTATCAGAGCCTCGCCATTACTCTTTTCTAGCTAGCTATAGTATGTTTAAAGCTTCAATCGAACAAATGTTCCAAAACCGCGTTTTTCATTGCATCAGTTTTCTGTCGATTTTTTTCTGGCTCGAAATTTTTTTCAGTGTATTGCAGAAGTATGTGCAGGGACTTTTCAGCTTACTGTAAAAATTCGACACCATGATTCATTAGGAAGACCGCGGAACCGCGGCCAAAACCCCCTTCTGGCCGCGGTTCCGCGGCGGTAATATGTTATGATCATGCCAGTTTTTTTCCAGTAGGCTTTTGGGTTGGAAATGTGGGTTTTGGAATATTCATTTTGGGCCCAGAATTTCTTTATGTGCTACAGTAATGCTTGGGGCCCACTTTGGTAAATTTGATCGATCGAAACTTTTAACATGTTGGTTCACAGTATTTACATTATATCTGCGACCGTGAATGTCACTTGATCGGTAAATCCTGTCTAACTGCAATAGCCCGGTTAGACGGATTTGCGAACGTAATATTCACGTTGATGTTCTGTGTATTGCTGTGATGTTGCGGATTGGTCATGGGGGATAGCCTGGAAACAATGCAAGTACAGTTTTTGTTGTATTATGTACATTTGATATTGCGGGGCGAGCGTCCGACATGTGGACTGTCGTCACTGCCTGATTGTATATTATTCTTTTGGGGCACGACCGGGTCGAGGTCGATGTACCCGTTGTATGTATATTTTACTTTCTGTACTAGGATTACCCCGCGGTAGGGTGCACGGATAGCCGGGTTCTAGAGGGCAACAAGCCCGCATCTCATGGCATTGAGACGGAGGGGGCCTCACTCTAGAATTGGCGGGCTATTCGCCGCACTCGTAGGGGGTACAGGTTGACCCAGGAGGGGTGCCCAAGTTACCGGATTCCGTAAAGTGCTGGGTGGTCCATTCACGTTGCTGAAGAGGGCTGCCTCGCATAAGGTTTTGGCGGGTAACTTGCCGCGCCCATAGGGGTCTAGGATTTCATTACACAGGCTATCCACACGACCAGGGGAACGTCGGGTTTCAGTAGCGTCTCTGTGAAACCCGGGGATCCCAGATATCTGTATTGTTCTGTGATGCTGTACATTTCTGTGATGTTGCATTTTATCACGCCTTGAGCGAAAATATTATATATTGATATATATACTAGTAGATGTTGTATATGTTTTGCATCCGCGCTAGTCCAGTCCCCGCTCTGTCGTTAGTTAAGTAACCTAACGGGTAATGACGGGACCCAGTGGCGAATGCGGATGGCATATACGTACATCATTATTTTCGTTCTTTATTGGTGTGATCAATTGATGGGACTGCGTTGATTCGGATCAATGCAAGTTAAACAAACCTATTCTGATGTTGTTGGAACACTTTTCAAAAAGCTGTTATTGCAAGGACGTTCTCTTTTGTTTTGCATCGTGGTATTCAGTTGGAATATCCTGCTCCTCAGTCGACGAGGCAAGGGCCGAGATCCCTTCACCGGGAGTGACCCCTTGGACAGAAGTTTGCGTCAGGGAAATAACTTCACTATAGCCGATTACTTTTGCTTTGCGTCGTGGTATTCAGTTGGAATATCCTGCACCTCATTCTATGGGGAAAGAGCCGAGATCCCTTCACCGGGAGTGACCTCTTTAGCAATGGTTTTCGCCACTATATTTTTAAAAGCTATCCGATTCCTTCAACGATATCAAGTTCATTACCTTAAAGGTTTTCGCCAGAAACCATTCGTACCCCTCCATCATTTCGGTTAAATATTCGGTAGTATTCAAGCTGTGTATTTTGACCTCACGCCAAAGCATAGTGATTGGTAGCTGCCGGATATTTATCTGTTGCATAGATAGATGCGTTGGTTTGGGACAGTCGTACTACTATTTGGACCTACGTCAAGGGTATGTACGGGTGGGTTCAAATTAACCTGGATAATGATGGGCAGAACTTGACATGTGACTTATGATATTTTGACCTCACGCCAAGGTCATAAGAGCATGGGGTAGAAATCACATCGGGAGTTTCTAAAGAAACTGAAACTTGCCAGATATGCGCATACCTTCTGGAATGTGATAACGTGAGCGGATTCCGTCACATTATCATGCGATGATAGTTGGATCCCGATTCCCACTGATGAGTTGGTTTACTCCTCGGCTGATTCCGACTAATTCTTCTTTCAGGTTTGGAGGAGAATTTGACGGTACAGTGGGAGGTTTCCAGATTAGACAAATTGATAACCATTCTGATCTAGGTTAGAGTGCACGCTGAGTGTTTCTTTTCTCTCTCTCTTTGGCAGCGACCATTGACCCGACCCTAAGACTATGACTCAGTGACCAAGTTGACCGAACCTTCTTAAACACTGGCTTTTGGATTGTCAGAGTTGCAAACATCATTGCCACTCCTACTTTTACCCTTTTCTCCAGGACACCCCGTATTACTACGAACGTCCACTTCCATTGGACAAAACCATCGTATGGTTATATACGAACTCGAAGGAATTTATTCGAGGATGGTTTCCGGTACTGGAGAAATGAATAGGATTATTCAGCTGTCTTTTCCTTTTACCTTCTCTCAGGTTGCGAGTACTCCTTGGTTTAGGAGATAGTACACCTATTACGCAAATTGGATAGTCTTCTTCCAAACCTTAGGCTGGTGCCGACCGGTAGGGAATGAAAAAAACCAGTTAGCCTAACGATGGTGTACAGAAGGTATTAAGTAAAGACATATCAAGGGATTAGTAAGAGGGCAAAGTAAATTGTGACTGCTATTCACGACCAAAACAAGTATTTCTTCACCAATCCTAAATCACCTTTGTATTTCTCCAGAACACTCCGTATCACTACGAAGATCCACAGTTTATTGGATACTCCATCGTATGGTTATATACGAACTCGAAAGGAACTTGTTCCAGTTCGGGGATGGATTCTGGTTCAGGAGAAATAGGAAAAAGGTTTATTCGGTTGTCTTTTATCTTCACCTTCTCTCGCATTGCGAGTGCTCCTAGGATTAGGACAGCACACCCATTATGCTTATTGGATAGTCTTCTTCCAAACCATAGGCTGGTGCCGAACGGTAGGGAAGGAAGAAAACCATTTAGCCTAAGAGGGTGTGCAGAAGGTAATGACTAAAGACATATAAAGGGATTTGGAAAGATGACAAAGAATTATACGGTTACAGTTGTGAATCTGGATAATGGAAGAGGCATTACTAGGGATACCGGGATACCCCATCGAAACATTTCAATGTTTCAGTTTCACTGTGTACTGTTAAAAAGGAAAACTGATTTCCCAATTAGACACTTGCTCCAGGGTATGTATTTACCAGGTATGATTCTCACATCTGTATGGTTTTACAGATGATGAGTGGGAGTAAGTTATTGGGAATTGGGTGATCATCCTCATTATATCGGGATTCGTTGTAATTGGTGATATTTGAGGAAATCACCTGGGCTGTTTGCCGGTCGACAAATATTTGGTTTTGAATATCCGCTGTTATGAACCAATTTCAAATCAATATATTTGTACTTCTATTTTGATAGAGTGAGATATACCTTTTTGAAATTATGTCTATGACATTTACCTATATCAGTGGATGGTTAGGTAAGGAGCATTAAACACCGGTGTAATTCTTCTTAACCATAAGTACAGTTTTCAACCTACGACACACAAGGTTTGAGTTATTAGACTCAAAGGACTTATACAGAGTATTGTATGTTGTCCAGTATCCATTAGGACAGAGGGGTTGGTCCTCGTACTATATTCGGTTTACTTATGACTTCTCTAGTTTTTAGACAGGTGTTTCGAGGAAACACGGGGTCCGAATTTTGAGAAGTTATAGGTATAAGAATAGAGTAGAGAACCAGGTGTTGCAAGTATCGGGATTCTTCAAGATGATCGAAGATGTAGATACTTGTGTAGGGTATTCAGTTGATAGTAATGACTAAGAGAACTTGCCTCTCTTTCAGGTTACTCATAATTGGAAGCACTCCTAAGTTGAGTAACGCTGATCGGCCTCTCTCCATTTAGTTGACATGCACTGGAGACAGCTGCATGATTTGAATCTGGTTTAATTAAATCAGTGCCTCTGGTTCTATATTGGATATAGAACAGTTCATATCTTAACGATGTTAAGGTACGGGGAGTTTTCTGGCTTATGCTTAAAACAAGACTCTGGATAACTCAGGCACGTTTCTGTAATGGCTGTTTGTGGGTTGACCCAGGCTATGACGAGGGTTGACTTTCTACCATCTGGAATATCAATAGCGATATTGTTCTAGACTCGCCACAGTTTTAATAAAATGGATTTTTTCAGAAAACAGAAGTGGGAGTATGGTAGAACTGGAAGTGATTCCAGAACCGCAAACGATTACTGAAGATTTGATAAGGAACCTAAAGATTCAATCTGGTTTGACATTCCATTAGCCACTCCGCAGATAAGATGGGTAACTTCAGGCACCCGAGAGGTACTCCGGTAGCCTCAAGGACGGTGACAGGAAAGTTCTTGTTTACCCAGACTTGCCATTGCTGTTGTTCCAGACAGTGAGACCCGGCAGGAGGATGAGTGTAGCGTCGTTCTAAACTAGCTTTAGAAGTGTACGTGTATATGACTCTTCCAGAGGGTTGTCGTAGTCAGTGGGAGCAGCGGAAGCATTGGTGGACAAGTAGCTTATGTCTATTTATAGACTAAAGCAGATATAGCGGAGAAAGATCATCTATTTCTGATGTGACAGTCATAGGTTTGACTTCATCAGAATAAGGGATGGATCTGTTGAGAAGGAAGTAGAGTGTGATGTCCTGGTATTTGGATGACATACACAGAGTAGGAAGTGATATTCCTATACTACGATCGGTTATACTTTGGTCGTCACACAGTGGTTTCTCCATATGGGACTTGGACATTATATCAGACATTCTGGTTACTGGATCTATGGTATTAGATCTAGATTTGGGTGGTTTCCCAATTAAGGGTACTTAGACAGCATTCTAAGAGTATTTAGAATGGACGACTCCTGGCACGGTAATGTACCTGCAGGTGATGGAGTCACCCTCTCTAAAGGTGTCTTACAGACTAAAGGGGAGAGGGATGTGCATGATTGGGAGATCACTTGCTTAGGCAATTAAGTCAATCATGAGATGTCAAGTACAATACCAGATGTTGTTTTTGCACTGGATGCAATAAGTTGATATTGATCCAATCCTGGAGAAACAGTCGGAAGCAGTTTTAGAACATAAGTGAATGTTCTAGGGATATGATAACGACAGCCTCATTCGGGAGACAGTTATGATTCCAGGCTTCCAAGGTGACCTGGACGACGGAGAGGTTGTCGGAGTTATAGTTTTCCCTCTGACGAGGGGCGGTATTATGGACAAGTGGTTCAGGAGGATACTGAGGGAGGCATGGCGCAGGATACTGATTAAGTTCAGTTGACGATACAGTCTAAGAAGTTTGGATTTGGAGTTCACTTATGAGCTAGGTCCCATCAGACATCCGACACATTCTAAGACAGGTATTGCTCATTTCGGGAGATGGCTTTCTCCGTGAACTTGAGATATAGAGAGACATAGAAAGAAACATCAAGGCGGATCCACTCACTGAGGCTATTCCTCGAACGCAATAGTTTCACAAATGGGTTTTGTGAGACTGACTAGTAGAGGAGTTGGGTGTTCGGTATCACACGGGCTGTGAGTATGCGACATCGCAATAATTAGCCTTGAGTGCAAGTGGGAGATTGTTGGAGATAGTGCCCTCAGAGTCAATTATTGGATCACAGGCACGTGATTGCAATGATTGAGGGAGGACCTATCCCGGTAGAACGGTCTTACTCAAGATGATAGTATGCTATCTGGTTTATCTTTATCATGGTGTACTGCTTTAGGTTACCTTACAGGTCACTATTGCGCGTTGATAGAGCCCCTAGGATTCATGCTTGACTGCCAGCAGTATGAGGGCGATCATATACGTGGGAGCTGGTAGTCAATAAGCACATCCGTAAAAGGTCCCTAGTTATGGGAGTTTCGAGACAGGGCATTGATACTCCAGAGTAGACTAGTGTATACAGTCGAGACCCCGACGAGGGGCGGTGGCCGGTCTCACAAGCCACTGGTGTCAGATGGTTCACCTAAGATGTATACAGGTGTTCATTGGGTTATGAGTACACCGGACAGGACTCGCCGGGAACATGCTAGTTGGTCTTATACCTGACGTCAGATAGCAGTTCCCTGGTGACATGTGTACAGGTCAGTTCATCGACCTAAGGATCGTCATTTGTCTCGTGTGAGTTCCCACTGTACTTTGATTACTACCCTACCATGCTCAAAGGAGACGTGCAAACAGGTTTTAGTTGGGTACAGTCCCGAGCCACATGGAGGCAGTGAGCGGATCTTCAGGGGTTCGTCTCTCCCAGTATTGGGGGTGAGGTCGCGCTGTGTCTAGGAGAGCCATTACACGAAGTCCTTGGCCAAGGCAGGAGATTTACTGGTAGGTATTCCAGTAGTATCTCAGGGTGTTCTGGGCTACACTCCTACACGACTTGTACCGCTTTTGGGAATCTGACTTTTACCAACCCCCTAGGCCCGCCATGCGATTCTCATAGATGAACGGACCGGACTGTACGGATATTGTCACTGACAGGCTCAGTAGGGTGTCAGGCTGAGTTCGCTCACAGACGTCCCTTTTGGTCAATACCTGGTAGCCCGTTACATATAGGCTAATACCTCTAATGTGCTAGTGGTTAAATCCACAACCAAGGTATTGACGAGTCTTTAGAGTCCCCCACAGACAGTTGCTCAAGTTTCGGGAGAAACGCTGTAGAGGTCGTATGGAGATATGGCAGGGTTCGATCAGATACGTGCGGTATTGCACGGATCAGGATCGGACGGTTAGTACTAGAGGCCGTATGGAGATATGGCAGGGTTCGATCAGATACGTGCGACATTGCACGGATCAGGATCGGACGGTTAATACTAGCGGGCTTTGGTTTAAGCCGGATCCTAGTATTGTACAGTGTAGACATTGTCTCATTGCATTTGTATTTCGGTCGGAATACAAATGCGGGTATGTATATACAGTAGCTGGGTTTTCCTGTAATTTATTACGGGATCAGTTTTTTGGAGTTGCCAGTTTGTTTTCCGTTTCAGCCATATTTCTTTGTATCTTTCATTGGCTGAAGATTGGTGGAGGAGGGCTTAATTGCAACTGTGCAAATAAGCATTTGTGGAGGGTGTTATTTGCATCTTGTTGTTTCATGATGATTCTACCACCTTTGACTTTCCTTTGTTCATGATGGTTCACGATAGCTTGACTTTGTGATGAGATGATGAGATTGGTGGAGTGTTGGTTTTGTCTTGTGATCATTTCTTTACATCATCACCTTTTTTCTCTCTCTTGGATTATGAGAGAGACTCTCATTCTTTTGATACTCACTCCCTCTCTCATATACTCTCTCCTCTCATTCTCTCTTGCCAAGGCCAGCCATTATAGAAGGAGGGGCTGCCCATTATTTAAGTGTGGGAATTTTTGCTCTTTTCATGCTACAAAAATTTCCAAGTTTATCCACAAAAGCTTACATCTCAATCCTCCACCAAAGGCAACTTCAAGTAACCCCAAATGAGACATAGAGCACTACACGTATTCTACAGCAAACCTTGGGCATGTCGGCTCGCCAACTTCGTGCCCGAGTTGCCTCGGTCCAGAGGTTGGAGCCCGTAAAAGAAGCCGGCGACGTGGTGCCCTTCCGGCGACTTGGTGGAGACCGGAGATTCCGCGGGGAGATCGGGACGACTACGAGAAGACCGAAGGACACTGATCGCTCGGTATATCTCTCTACCCCTTCTCTAGATAGCTAGGACTAGTTTAATGACACGATCCGGGATTTTAGTGTGCGGTGGTGCCGGTTTTAAAAGTTAAAGTAAATCATCACTTCCGAATTCCGGCGTCGGATTGACGGCCGGGGCACCGCCGTGCACTTACACGCTCTATGTAAGTCCATGCTACCCTTCCCCGGTACTTACGGGGTTGCGGAATTGGTGTAAAACGATTTTTGCTATGGTGGTAACATGGACTACAAATACGGATCTTTGTTAAACAACTAGCTAACAACCTAACTTGGAGTTGTTTTATCTACTCTGTTAGGGGGCTATACCTTTCTTGAAATCCTTCGTCTTCAACTCTTCCCAGTGTACGGATCAGCCTTACCTCGTCGTCTCCTTGCGCCGAAGATGGATCCACCCGAAAGCTTCTACCTTTGGCTTCTTCTTCGAACTTTGAAGAAACTAGAACACTTGGCTTGCTAGGCCTTGTGAACTAGGATGAGTAGAGGATTGGTTTGGTGCTTTTATCTCTAAGGCAATGAATCTCAACACATGAGAAGGGTTTGCCTTGAGCTAGAGAGAGCAAGAGGAAGAGGGAGAGCTTGAGCAAGTGATGGCAAGAGAGAGAAATGAAATGAGAGAATGAGTAACCCTTTTGCCAACCTCTCTCCCATAATCCAAAAAGAATAATAATATTAATAATAATAATAATAATAATAATTGAGTATTATGTGATGGTTTATATCATATCAAGTGGCATTATCATTTCATGCACTCATATTGCAAAGCATAACAAGCAAGCAAAAGTCTTTGCCATGAAATGATAGCCATTGCAATGATAATGGTCAACTAGTCCAACCTAGTCAACCGGTCAACAAAGTCAACAAGTCCACAAAGTCAACCCCTCATCTTAACCATGACACAATAATACTTAATTAATATTATCATTAATAATATTTCTTATTCTCATTAGGGTTTAGCCAAAAGTCAACAGTCAACAGTCAACAACCCCAATGAGAATCCTCTGCCTCTGTCTCTCTGTCAACTATGCATACACACCCGCATCCGCGTTCCGAGGAACACGAATACAAACGAGATAAAATCAATCCCAAAAAGTACACTAGGATCTGGCTTAAACCAAAGCCTGCTAGTGTTAACTGTCCGGACACCAAACGTGCACAAGTGCACGGATGTGGCCGAACCCTGTCACAAAACCATGCGACCTCTACTCTTTTGCCTAAAGGAGAATAGCTTTCTGTGTGGGACTCTAAAGACTCGACACTACGCTGACAGTGGGTTTAACCACAGACTGCAAGCGACACTAGCTGTGCGTAACGGTCCCCAGGTAGATGTCGACAAGAAGACTGACGAGGTGAAACCCATCTGAACTCCTACTGAGCCTGAATGTGACAATCTTTGATACGGTCCGGTCTATTCGTCTGATACATCGCATGGCGGGCCTAGGGGGCGGTAAACGTCAGTCCCCTAATAGCGGTACAAGTCGTGTCGGAGTGTAGCCCAGAACACCCTGAGATAGCACTGGAAACCTACCAGTATATCTCGCTTGCCCTGGCCAGGGACTACTCGTGTAAGAGCTCTCCTAGACACAGCGCGATGTCAACCCCCAATACCGGGAGAGACGAATCCTGTCTAACCGTCACTGCCTCCAAGTGCTTCGGGACTGCACCCAACTACTACCTGTTTGCATGACTACTTTGAGCCGTGGTAGGGTAGTAATCTAAGTACAGTGGGAACACACTCGAGGCGAAGTGACAGTGTCAAGTCAGCGGACTAAGCTATACTCATGTCACCTGGGAACTGATAACTGACGATAGGTATAGTACCAACCAACAGTTCCCGACGAGTCCTGTCCAGTGTACTCGTAACCCAACGAGCACCCGCATACTATCTCAAGTACGACGTACTGACGGCTGTGGGACAGACCGTCTCCCACACTGGGATGAGAAGCGCATACGCTAGTCTACTCCGGAGTATCAATGCCCTGTCTCGATAGTCCTGCGACTAGGGACCTGCATAACGATGTGCTTATAGATTACCCAGCCCCCACTAGTGTGACTACCATCACAACGCTGGAAATCAAGCAAAGATTCTAAGGGCTCCACTAATGTGTATAGGTGATATACTAAAATAAACATATGTACACATTAAAGCAGAAACAAACCAAGTATCATACTACTATATTGAGCAAGATTGTCTATACAAGGTGAATATCCCAAGCTTCCATTAAGTAATATACAAACTAGTATGATACAGTAATGGCCTCTAGGGCATATACACTAACAATCTCCCACTTGCACTAAGGCCATGTACTGGCGTATCGAAGACCTATCATCTCGATTAGCCGCTCGAACTGAGTCTGGGGTAAGGCCTTTGTGAGTGGATCAGCAGTGTTATCTTCCGTAGAAACTCTCCGAACCTCGATCTCCTAGCGACCCACGATCTCCCTGATCAGGAAATACCGCCTCAAGATGTGTCTGGATTTCTGATGGGACCTGGGTTCCTTCGCTAAATCTATAGCCCCGTTGTTGTTGCAATACAGCGGTATTGGATCAACAATGGACGGAACCACCTGAAGTTCAGTTAAGAACTTCCTTATCCAGACGGCTTCTTTTACGGCATCTGCAGGAGCGATATATTCCACTTCCATCGTCGAGTCAGCAACGGTTTCCTGTTTGGAACTCTTCCAACATACCGCCCCTCCATTGAGGGTAAAGACATAACCCGACATGGACTTGGAATCATCCTTGTCACTCTGGAAGCTGGAGTCAGCAAAGGCCTCGATCTGGAGGTCTTTTCCACCATACACCAAGAACATCTCCTTAGTCCTTCTTAGGTACTTGAGAATGTTCTTTACCGCTATCCAGTGTTTCTCCCCAGGGTTTGACTGATACCGGCTTACCACACTCAGTGCATAAGCTACATCTGGTCTGGTACACAACATCGCATACATTATAGAGCCTACCGCAGAAGCGTAGGGTATAATTGACATGCGATCCCTTTCCAAATCAGTCTTGGGAGACATCTCTTTGGAAAGGGTGATCCCGTGACAAGCCGGTAGATTACCGCGCTTGGAATCTTCCATACTGAATCTTTTCAGTATGGTGTCGATGTACCTGGACTGTGAGAGTCCCAGTATCCTCTTGGATCTGTCACGATAGATCCGGATCCCCAGAATGTATGAGGCATCACCCAGGTCTTTCATGGAGAACCTGTGTGACAAGAACCCCTTGACAGATTGTAGCATAGGAATGTCATTTCCTATTAAGAGAATGTCATCCACGTATAAAACGAGGAATACTACAGTTCTCGCTACAAATCTATTATAGATGCATGGTTCATCTGGATTTTTGATAAAGCCAAATTTTTTGACCGTCTCATGAAAACAGATGTTCCAACTCCGTGATACCTGCTTTAGTCCATAGATGGACTTAAGCAACTTGCACACCTTTCCGCTGCTCCCACTCTGAATGAAACCCTCTGGCTGGTCCATATAAACACACTCCTCTAAATTTCCATTTAGAAAAGCAGTCTTTACGTCTATCTGCCAAATCTCATAATCGTGGAAGGCAGCAATGGAAAGAAGGATCCGAATGGATTTCAGCATAGCTACTGGAGAAAAGGTCTCGTCATAGTCCAAACCAGGTCTTTTATGAAAACCCTTTGCAACCAGTCTAGCTTTATAGGTCTCAACCTGTTCATCTACACCAATCTTCCTTTTGAAGATCCACTTGCATCCTACGGGTTTTACCCCATCTGGAGCAACGTCCAACGTCCATACTTTGTTGGTGTACATGGACTCCATTTCGGTCCGCATTGCATCCAGCCATTTTACCGAGTCAACGCTCTAAATGGCCAGCTGGAAGCTAGTCGGCTCATCATAATCAATTATGCAATCCTCTATATCCCCGTCTATGAGAAAACCGTAGTATCTCTCGGGCGGATGAGACTGCCAACTACTCCTGCGGAACGGCGCAGGAATGTCATGATCTTTCGAACCCTCTGGTTCTACTAAGCTTTCAGTAATAGCTCATGGTTCTGGAATTTCTTCCAGTTCTATTGCGCTCCCACTTATCTGATTTTCCAAAAACTCAGTTTCCAAGAAGTAGGCATGACGAGAAACATAAATCTTTTGTTCCTCTTCGCAATAGAAGAAATATCCCTTGGAGTTCTTTGGATATCCCACAAACTTGCACTATACTGAGCGTGCCTCGAGTTTGTCCGCATGCTGCTTTTTGACAAAAGCTGGACATCCCCATGTCTTAATGTGATTAAGATAGGGTCTCCTCCCACACATCTGATATGGTGTAGTAGGCACAGTCTTAGTTGGAACTCGATTCAAAAGGTATGCAGCTGATTCTAATGCATATCCCCAGAATGATCGCGGTAACTCAGCGTTACTCATCATGGACCGTACCATATCCAATAGGGTTCGGTTTCGTCTCTCCGATACACCGTTATGTTGCGGAGTGTATGGAGGAGTAAGCTGAGAGAGAATTCCATTCTCTTTTAAGTAATCCAGGAACTCGGCACTCAAGTATTCACCACCTCGATCAGATCTTAGTGTCTTGATACTTTTGCCGGTTTGTTTTTCTACTTCATTCTTATATTCCTGGAATTTTCCAAAGGCCTCGGATTTATGTTTCATTAAGAAGACATAACCGTACCTTGAAAAGTCATCCGTAAAAGTAATGAAGTAAGAATAACCGCTTCGCGCATGTGTAGACATTAGACCGCACACATCGCTGTGTACGAGTACAAAGAGCTCGCTCGCTCTTACTCCGTGTCCAGTGAACGGAGTCTTTGTCATCTTTCCTTTGAGACGGGATTGACAAGTGGCATACGATTGATATTCGAACGGATCCAAATATCCTTCTGTATGTAACTTCGTCAACCTTCTCTCATTGATGTGACCCAGTCTACAATGCCATAAGAAAGTCTGATTTATTTCCGGAGACTTTCTTTTGTGTGTATTTTGGACATTGAAAATCTGTGGTTGGTTTAATACGTATATACCATTGCTTAATATACCTGACCCAATCAGAACTTGATTAAGGTGAATGTTTACAACATTACTTACAAACGCAAATTCATAACCCTCTTTAGAAATCAAAGATACAGAAATGATATTACAAATTGCGTTGGGTACAAAAAAGCAATTACGTAAAACCAAAACATGTCCATCTGACATTCCTAGGTGATAGCCCCCCACGGCCTTAGCATCCATGCTAGCTCCATTTGCAACTTTGAGGGTCATGTCACCTGCCTTCAAAACCCTACGATTTCTCAACGCCTGCAAAGAATTACAGATATGAGATCCTGATCCGGTATCCAATACCCAGGAAGTAGAGTTTATTGATAGATAGTTTTCAATAACATACACACCTGAAGCTGAAGCCGCAACTTGCTTCAGATCCTGTGTTCTGGCTTTCCAAGCCCTGCAATCTTTCTTCCAGTGCCCACTCTTATGACAGAAAAAGCACTCTTCATTCCCTATAAGCTTCCCCGCTATCTTTGTTGCTTTTGCCTTTCCCTTCGTATCTATTTTACTAACACCGCCCCTTGGTTTGGCGGAGGCTTTCTTCTTCTTTCCCTTGGCTTTCGCCTTGGACCTAGAAGATGAATATCCTCCTACAAACAAAGTGGATGTTTCCCTACCTTTTTGTAGGGTGCCTTCTGCACCCCTCAGCATGTTGAGGAGCTCTGAAAGTTCAACTTCTTTTTCTTGCATGTTGAAATTCAGGATGAACTAGGCGTAAGTGGAAGGAAGGGACTGAAGAATCAAGTCCGTATAGAGCCCATTCTCCAACGTGGTCCCAAGGTCCGCGAGCTCCTCAATGAAGCCAATCATCTTAAGCACGTGTTCCGCTACCGATGATCCGATGGCCAACCTTGCCGAAAATGGCTTTTTCGACACTTCGTATCTTGCGATACGAGATTGCTCTCCATACAGTTCTTTTGTATGGAGAAATATGGATTCGAGGTCCATATTCTTGTGCCTCCTCTGATGTTCGTTGTCCATAGAGGCAAGCACGAGGCACTTGGCCTTCGCGCAATCGATTTCCCAGGTCTTATGGATTTCCCTATCCGCTACGCTGGTTTTGGGACCTGGGACAGGTGGAGCTTTGGTGGTAAGGAGATACCCCAACTTGTCATAAGTGATTGCCATTTTGACATTCCTGAGCCAATCTTTGTAGTTTGGCCCTGTCAGTATGTTTTTATCTAGTAATAACTTAAGTCCGGTCATGATGTTTGGTCGCTGCAATTAGGAGAGAGAAGAAACACTTTAGCATGATGCTCTTGCATGTTTAGAGTGGTTTTTAATTTGTCTAAACAGGATGGCTCCCACTGTCTCTCGAATCCCTCCTCAACCAAAAAGGAAGAATTAGTCAGGATCAATCTCACCGTACAATACTTGCTTAACCGTTCGGCTAGGCTAGTGTCGGTACTTCGAGGGAGGTTTTCCAACGCTTTCGCGAAGTTCCTTAATTAAATAACCTCTTTTCCCTGGGGGCGTAGCCCCGCTAACACCTTTCTAGACACCTACTTGGTTTATAGCATTTATCGTTAAGTGAGAAATTTCCCGAGGAGTAGCATATACTCACAGTAGGATCGGGATCCAAATATCAATGCGTGACAAAACTGAAAGAATCCTACCAGAATCATCACACTCCAAATGGTATGCAGCGCTAGCAAGTTTCAGTTCTTTTGAAACTCCCGATGTGGATTTTTTCCCTATGCTCTTATGACCTTGACTTTGGCCAACAAATCATAAGTCACATGTCAAGTTCTACCCGTCGTTCTCCAGGTTAATTTGAGCCCACCCGCACATACCCTGGACTTTGGCCAACAAGGTTGAACGACTGCCCCAAACCAACACATCTATCTATGCTGCACATGAATACCCAATAGCTACCAATCACTATGCCTTGACTTTAGCCAACAAACATAGCTTGAATACTATTGACCATCCATGTGAAACGACGGAGGGCTACGAATGGTTTTGGCGAAACCGTGAACGTAGTGAACTTGATATAATCGAAGGAACGAGATAGCTTTTAAAAAGGAGTGGCTTAAGCTCCGCGTTTAAAAGTTATTTTTGAAAAGAAACCGAGTGGTTTTTGAAAGTGTTCCAACGACATTTACTTGGTTTATTTTTCTTGCATTAATTCCAATGCGTCCCATCATTTAATCCTACCATTGCAGAAAATAACCAAAATATGACGTACGCTTATGCCATCCGCATTCGCCACGAGGCCCCGTCATTACCCGTTAGGTTACTTAACTAACGACAGAGCGGGGGCTGGACTTGCGCGGATGCAAAACATAAGCAACGCCTAAATAATATCATACAAAGATATATTGCAATGATAGTCATTTCAGATCACAGATGAATACATTGGATATACTAGGAATCCGCAATTCGTACGAGCCTGTAACGAAAAGCGTATTACATGGTCGCGATGAATAGCCAATACCCCACCCTAGACCCCTACGGGTGCGGAAAACTACCCGCCAAATATCCGAAGCGGAGCAACCTCCCTCAATGACGTGAGTAGGCCACTCGGCACTTCGAGATACCCGGTAGTTTATGCACCCCACCTTAGGTCTATCCTAGGAGCAAAAACAGTAAAAAGAAATTATACAATGACGGCTAGAACCCCGACCCGGTTGTGCGGCCAAAAAATAATATTACATCAATTTACATATTACATGAATTGAAAGATAAAAGAAAACTCTCATCTCACAAGCCCCCGACTATTCATCCGCGACAATCCAATGAATTCATATACACATACCATCAACATTATAGATCACAGATATGTATAACCCCCACTAATCGACGTATAGCGATTAGCGGACGTTCAATACATATAAAACATCACAGATATATACCCGTCAGCTTAAGTCTTTAGAAGTTCGATCAAAATACGGATTTTCAAGCCCCAAAAACAAATTTTGCTTTCTGGAAAATCTGGGCTGAAAAGACATATTGTAAAAATCCCAAAACAACCCCAGAAATACACTGCAACCAAATTGTGCCACGGCCGAGTCAACTCGGCCGCGGAACCGCGGCGGGAGCATGCTCCCGCCGCGTTTCCACGGCGACTTGACCGGTTCGTTGGACCAATTTTCTTGGGTGTTTTGTAAAAAGCCTGAGTCGATTTTTGATGTATGATTTTTCAATTTTTGAACAGAATACAGAATAGACAGAAACTTGATTTTTCGGGTTCGTTTCGTGACTATTTCTCCGATCGAATTTCTAGTTACTTTGCTAACATGTTAGATAGTGTTTAACTAGTCTCTGATACCACTGTAAGTCCATGATACCCTTCCCCGGTACTTACGGGGTTGCGGAATTGGTGTAAAACGATTTTTGCTAGGGTGGTAACATGGACTACAAATACGGATCTTTGTTAAACAACTAGCTAACAACCTAACTTGGAGTTGTTTTATCTACTCGGTTAGGGGGCTATACCTTTCTTGAACTCCTTCGTCTTCAACTCTTCCCGGTGAACGGATCGGCCTCACCTCGTCGTCTCCTTGCGCTGAATATGGATCCACCCGAAAGCTTCTACCTTTGGCTTCTTCTTCGAACTTTGAAGAAACTAGAACACTTGGCTTGCTAGGCCTTGTGAACTAGGACGAGTAGAGGATTGTTTTGGTGCTTTTATCTCTAAGGCAATGAATCTCAACACATGAGAAGGGTTTGGCTTGAGCTAGAGAGAGCAAGAGTAAGAGGGAGAGCTTGAGCAAGTGATGGCAAGAGAGAGAAATGAAATGAGAGAATGAGTAACCCTTTTGCCAACCTCTCTCCCATAATCTAAAAAGAATAATAATAATAATAATAATAATTATAATAATTGAGTATTATGTGATGGTTCATATCATATCAAGTGGCATTATCATTTCATGCACTCATATTGCAAAGCATAACAAGCAAGCAAAAGTCTTTGCCATGAAATGATAGCCATTGCAATGATGATGGTCAACTAGTCCAACCTAGTCAACCGGTCAACAAAGTCAACAAGTCAACAAAGTCAACCCCTCATCTTAACCATGACACAATAATACTTAATTAATATTATCATTAATAATATTTCTTATTCTCATTAGGGTTTAGCCAAAAGTCAACAGTCAACAACCCCAATGCGAATCCTCTGCCTCTGTCTCTCTGTCAACTGTGCATACACACCCGCATCCGCGTTCCGAGGAACCCGAATACAAACGAGATAAAACCAATCCCAAAAATTACACTAGGATCTGGCTTAAACCAAAACCTGCTAGTGTTAACTGTCCGGACACCAAATGCGCACAAGTGCACGGATGTGACCGAACCCTGTCGCAAAACCATGCGACCTGTCGCAAAACCATGCAACCTCTACTCTTTTGCCTAAAGGAGAATAGCTTTCTGTGTGGGACTCTAAAGACTCGACACTACGCTGAAAGTGGGTTTAACCACAGACCGCAAGCGGCACTAGCTGTTCGTAACGGTCCCCAGGTAGATGCCGACAAGAAGACTGACGAGGTGAAACCCATCTGAACTCCTACTGAGCCTGAATGTGACAATCTCTGATACAGTCTGGTCTGTTCGTCTGATACATCGCACGGCAGGCCTAGGGGGCGGTAAACGTCAGTCCCCTAATAGCGGTACAAGTCGTGTCGGAGTGTAGCCCAGAACACCCTGAGATAGCACTGGAAACCTACCAGTATATCTCGCTTGCCCTGGCCAGGGACTACTCATGTAAGGGCTCTCCTAGACACAGCGCGATGTCAACCCCTAATACCGGGAGAGAAGAATCCTATCTAACCGTCACTGCCTCCAAGTGCTTCAGGACTGCACCCAACTACTACCAGTTTGCACGACTCCTTTGAGCCGTGGTAGGTGTTAGTTATATGTATGCCCTAGAGGCCATTACTGTACATAGGATGTATATTGTAGTGGTTGCTCGGACATATATAGGGAGGACTTTCTTGCTCGACATGATAGTATGCTATCTGGTTACTCTTTACCTTAACGTGTATACTGATTGTCTCTCGGTTACATGTTGGTAAAGCCCTTAGGATGTGTACTTGACTACCTGTACTATGATGCAAATCATACCAGTTGGGACATGGTAGTCCATAAGTACATCCTTCAAGGTCCCTAGTCGTGGGTGTATCGAGACGGGGCATCGATATACCAGAGTAGACTAGCGTATACCTTCTCGACCCATACAGATGGGCGATGGATGATCCCATATCCATTGGTGTTTGACATCAGAGATGATATACGGGTGCTCAGTGGAGACTGGGTACACTGGACGGACTCGCCGAGAACTCCCAGATGGTATTATACCTCACGTCAGATGGCAGTTCTCTGGTGACACTGGTACAGGTTAGTCTGTAGACCCGAGATCGTCATAGAGTCTTGTGTGATTCCCACTATGATTTGATTTCCATCTTACCACGTCCAAGAGGGCGTGTAAAACGGTGGCTTTTGGGTACAGTCCCGAATCACATGGAGGCAATGCGCGATAGGAGGGGATTCGTCTCTCCCGGTATAGGGAGTTGATGTTGCACTGTGTTCGATTGGCTATAACCGGAAATCCCTGGCCAGGGTTGCTGAGATTTACTGGTAAGTATTACCAGTAGTTTCTCGAACTGTTATAGACCTCATATCGACACGACTTATCGAGCTATTGGGGTCTGACGTTTACCACCCCTAGGCGAGATATGCGACATATCAGACGACAAGACCGGACTGTACGGTAAGTGTTGCTGGTTGGATTCACAGGAGTGTGAGCGGGCTTGCTCGTCGATCTTCTGATCGCTCAATACTCAGGTGGCCGTTATGTTTAGCAGACCGCTTGCGGCTTGTGGGTGTTTGATATGATCATCACCTGCTGCCGGCGTATTGACGAGTCTTTAGAGTCCTACACAGAGGTTCAAGCGAAACGAAATAGGAGCACATATGATATATGTGCGGGACCGAGAATAATGCATCTATGTGATACCGTATTCCATTCTCGCGATGAATGTATCGATTGGTTGTATGCGATATAACCTAGTTATCGATTCAAGAATTGATTCGATAAGTCGATACATTAGATACTAGTCGGTTATGTGCGACATGACCGGATCATTGAATCAAGTGTTGATTTAATGATTTAATGTATAATTTTATATATTTGATATATTACTTTGCATTAACTAGTATTGGTTCATTTTAAAAGGATTTTCTCACTTGATGTGCACATTGTATATGTGATATATTTTTGTGTACACTTGATTGTATCATGTTTGATGATACATGTTAACTTGAGTTTGTGTAAAGATTAAACCATGGTTGTTTGAGTGGTTAGGGTTTTGTTTATTTACTTATTCATTTATTTATTTCTTTTGTTCATTTTGTCAAAAGAAAATGATAAAGAGAAAATGGTGGCTTTCTTTGTTCTTTGCTTGAAGCTTCTTGAAGCTTCAAAACATCTTTGACTAAGTGACCATTTTGTCTTCATGCTTAACCCTAACCATTCAAACTAACCCTAGTTCATTCTCTACACTTAACCAAGGTTAGGATATGATAAGTATTCATTTTATTATTCTTTTTGGATAATACTTATGATATTCTATCTTCTTCTTCTTCTTCTTCTTCAACAAGAAGAAGCTTGCTACCAACAATGGCAAGTTGAGCAAATGAGTGAGAAATCCAATTCTAAAATGAACCCGCCTCCTATTTCTTCATCCTCTACCTCTTGCCAAGTAGTATAGGGTGTTTTCTTCACAAGTTTCATGACTTGGTGAAGTGGGAGCTTGATCTTGTGATGCCTCGACGTAGATCATCTTCGGCATCGACGTCGACGACCTAGCCCGCCTATTTCTCCGATGAAGCCGATGCTAGAGTCATGGATTCAATTTGGACAGCGAGGAGACTTCATCGCGGAGCCATGGAGGTGGAGAAACGGATCTACAAAGGTTGTAGTAGCCTCTTTCTTTTAGTTAAGTTGTTAACTAGTTTCACTTTTCGCCTAAAATTCTAGTTAACGATCCATATTAGGGTTTCTCGACACTTGTAAAATTTCAAATTGGCATGTATGATGCCTTGTGAGACCTCCTTTGAGTGCCAAGGAACCCTACAGTAGGGTAGTAATCTAAGTACAGTGGGAACACACTCGAGGCGAAGTGAAAGTGTCAAGTCAGCGGACTAAGCTGTACTCATGTCACCTGGGAACTGATAACTGACGATAGGTATAGTTCCAACCAATAGTTCCCGACGAGTCATGTCCAGTGTACTCGTAACCCAACGAGCACCCGCATACTATCTCAAGTACGACGTACTGACGGCTGTGGGACAGACCGTCTTCCACACTGGGATGAGAAGCGCATACGCTAGTCTACTCCGCAGTATCGATGCCCTGTCTCGATAGTCCTGCGACTAGGGACCTGCATAAGGATTTGCTTATAGATTACCCAGCCCCCACTAGTGTGACTGCCATCACAACGCTGGTAATCAAGCAAAGATCCTAAGGGCTCCACTAATGTGTATAGGTGATATACTAAAATAAACACATGTACACATTAAAGCAGAAACAAACCAAGTAGCATACTACTATATTGAGCAAGATTGTCTATACAAGGTGAATATCCCAAGCTTCCATTAAGTAATATACAAACTAGTATGATACAGTAATGGCCTCTAGGGTATATACACTAACACTCTATGATGAGTACTACTGAGTTTCCTATTTCCTTTTGGGAGTAATACACTTGTGAAGCTGCATACCTATTGAATAGGGTTCAAGTCAAATCAGTTGCCTACCACTTCATATGTGATATGGAATAGGATGAGCCTATATCTTAAGTAAGTTAAGATTTGGGGTTGTCCGGCCTATTTCTAAAAGCATAATCCAGACAAGCTCGAGGCAAAGTCAGTTCTGTGAAAGTTTGTTGGATATCCCAAGCATTTGCAAGGGAATATCTTCTACCAAACTGGGGAACAAAAGGTGTTTTTGTTTCTCAGCATGCCACCTTTGTGAAAGGGAATTTCTTGTGAAGAAATTAGTGGTCATGAGGTAGAACTGAAAAGAGTTCCAGCTATACAAACTGCAGCTGATGATTTGGTAGAACCAAAGGATTCAATAGATTCTAACGAACCTCAGCCTCTTCGCCGATCTAATAGGGTTCCTCACCCACCTGAGAGATACTTCGGTTTCTATATGACAGTGAGAGCAAGGATTGCATCATGAGATGATGACCCAACTTGTTTCGAGCAGGCCATCAGGAGTGGGACTCTGTAAGAATGGCTGGATGCTTAGCGATCTGAGATGGAATCCTTATACACCAACAAAGTATGGACTTTGGTTGCTTTATCTGAAGGGTTAAATCCCCATCAGGAGCAAGTATATCTTGAGAAGATTACTTGGTGTACATGGAAAAGTTGAGACTTTCAAAGCTATGCTTAAGTCCATCCAGATCCTACTTGCCACTGCTACATACCATGACTACGATATCTGGTGGTTGGGTATCATGATTGCTTTTCTAAATGATGTTTTGGAAGAGAGCGTCTATAAGTACACAGCCAAAAGCTTCGTAGATAGTGGGAGCAGCGGAAAAATGTGCAAGATGTTTTATGCGATAAAACAGGCATCACGGAGTTGGAACGTCTGTTTTGATGTGGTAGTCAAAGAGTTTGACTTCATCAAAATGGTAGATGAACCTTGTATATACGAAAAGGTAGTAGAGAGTATGATGGTGATCCTCGTAAAGTACGTGGATGACATACTCTTGATAGGGAAGGAGTTTCAAATGCTACGCTCGGTCAATCTCCTCTTATCACAAAGATTCTCCATATAGGATCAAGGTGATACCTCCTGAATCCTGAGTTATGGATCTATGAGATAGATCTAATTGGATGTTGGGATTCTCACTAGTTGTAGTGAGATATTATCAATCGATCCTGGGGAGAATCACTGGAAAGGTTCCAGGGTGATAAGGACGACTGAATGTCAGTCGCAGGCATTGTCTTTAACCTCAATGGAGGGACGGTATGTCGGAAGAGTTCCAAGCTAGATACCATGACTTACTAGATGATTAAATGCTAGATACATCGTTACCAAGGATGCTACCAAAGAGGCAGTCTGGATATATTTTAGTTCATGAGATGAACTTCCTTCCTGCCATTGTGTGACAATAGAGTTGTGGCTAATGCCTAGGAACCCCCGTCCCATCAGAAATCCAGATATAATTCTTAGGCAGTATCACCTGATCATGGAGATGGTTGATCTCTACGGAGATCGAGGTTAGGAGAGTAGACACAGAGGACAACAGCGCGGATCCACTCACAAAGGCCTATTCCCAGTAGAGACTTTTATGGGATGGTTGAGTATAAGATACTTCAACCATAGCTGATTGTTGGGTATGCGATACCACAATAGATGGCCCTAGTGCAAGTGGGAGATTGTTAGTTATATGTATGCCGTAGAGGCCATTATTGTACATGCGTTGTATATTGTAGTGGATGCTGGGACATATATAGGGAGGACTTTCTTGCTCGACATGATAGTATGCTATCTGGTTACTCTTTATCTTAACATGTACTCTGATTGTCTCTATGTCACATGTTGATAAAGCCCTTAGGATGAGTACTTGACTACCAGGACTATGATGCGGATCATACTAGTGGGGACGGAGTAGTCGTCAAGTACATCCTTCAAAATATTCCTAGTCGTGGGAGTACCGAGACAGGGCATCGATAATCCAGAGTAGACTAGCGTATGCGCTTCTTGGCCCATATGATGGGCGATGGATGTGTTAGTGTATATGCCCTAGGGGCCATTATTGTATCATACTAGCTTGTATATTACTTAATGGAAGCTTGGGATATTCACAGTTATATAACAGTCTTGCTAAACATGGTAGTATGCTACTTGGTTTTATCTATCTTAATATGTGTGTACGTATTGATAGAGCCCTTAGGATCTTGCTTGACTACCAGCGTTGTGATGGCAGTCACACTGGTGGGGGCTGGGTAGTCTACAAGCACATCCTTTTTCAAGTCCCTAGTCGTAGGATTATCGAGACAGGGCATTGATACTCCGGAGTAGACTAGTGTGTACGCTTCTCATCCCAGTTGGGGAGATGGTCTGTCCCACAGCCATCAGTACGTCGTACTGGAGATAGTATACAGGTGCTCGTTGGGTTACGGGTACACCGGACAGGACTCACAGGGAACTGTTGGTTGGTATTATACCCATCGTCAGTTAACAGTCCCCAGGTGGCATAAGTACAGCATAGTCCGCAGACTTGACACTGCTACTTCGCCTCGAGTGTGTCCCACTGTTCTTAGATTGCTACCCTACCACGGCTCAAAGGAGTCGTGCAAACAGGTAGCAGTTGGGTGCAGTCCCGAGCACTTGGAGGCAGTGACAGTTAGACAGGATTTGTCTCTCCCGGTATTTGGAGTAGATATCGCGCTGTGTCAGAAAGCCATTACGCAAAGTCCTTGGCCAGGGCAAGCGAGATTTACTGGTTGGTTACAGTAGTTTCTCAAGGTGTAATGGGCTTCACTCCGACACGACTTATACCTCTTTTTGGGGACTGATGCTTGCCGCCCCTAGGCCCGATATGAGATAGTCCTAGACGAACAGACCGGACTGTACGGAGATTGTCACATCAGGCTCAGTAGGAGTTCGGATGGGTTTCCTCATCGGCCTTCTTATCGACATCTACCTGGGGACCGTTACATACAGCTAGTGCCGCTTGCGGTCTGTGGTTAAACCCACTGCCAGCGTAGTAGTCGAGTCTTTAGAGTCCCACACAGAGAGTTTCCCTGCTCCAGGCGAAACGATATAGAGGTCGTATGGTTTTACGACAAGGCTTCGGACGCATACGTGTTTAAACGCACGTACGATGTTCGGACAGTTTTTACTAGCCGGTTTTGGTTTAAGCCAGATTCTAGTATCGGATTATTGGATTTATACAGTCTAAAGTTTTTCCGTGTTTTCACGGATAGGAGGGGCGTTCTCGTAATTTGGCGGGAAGCTTCTAGAAGTATGGTGACTTGAGGGTTTAGGTGGCATTTACATTAAATGCATATTGTGACTCATTAGATGAATCATTCAAGTGAGTTAATGAAGCATTTATTGCTTAATGACTCACTTGATGATTCATTGCATATATTAAATAAAGCATGATGATAAATCATTTGGATTTATTTATTTGATTTTCTTTATGCTTCATGATATATTAGAAGTGAGAAACATTTTCATCATAATTGATGCTCACATTCTCTCTCCTCAAGCTCTCTCTCTTCAAACCCTAATCCTACCCTCTCATGTGTTGAGATCAATGATTAGCTAGACTATTTAATCCATAACCATACTCTATATCATCTAGGTCACTTTGATTAGCAACTAAAGAAACCTAGTTACCTCAAGATTAGAGGAAAAGCTTGGAGTAGAAGCTCTCGGGTGGATCGTCTATTACATAGAGGAGGCCGACGAGGAAGTGGATAACGAGAAGATGAAAGACTAGGTTCATTAGGTATAATCTCTTGTCATAGTAGTTAACAACTCCTATGTTAGTGTTAGTTATAGTTTAGCAAAGATCCTTTCGGTTAGTCGATGTTGCTTCAAACAAAATGATTGTTTTTCATATTTCCGCCTCCCCGCAAGTCGTGGGGTGTACAACGTCGACTTACAGTAGTATCAGAGCCTCGCTAAACAATAATTAACTTATTAGCAAAGTCGTTACAATTTCGAACGCAAAACGAACCGGAAAAATATCGTATTCACCAAGTTTCTGTCGAATTTAAATCGAGGTCTAAAAATTTTTCAGTGACCTCTAAAAATACAAGCAGGGAAATATAAGAATACTGAAAAAAAAATTGGGTGCATGAATCGGTCAAACATCCGCGGAACCGCGGCCGATCCCACCGATCCGCCGCGGATCCGCGGCCGAGTTGAAGCCGATTCAGCCCAATTTTCCTCAATAACTCTTCTGTGAATATTTTGTCTTTTCTGGAATGTTTATTTTCTGCTCAAGTCTCAGGTGCACAGAGAAGTTTTGGAGTAGAATCTAAAGTGTTTGCTCGATCGAAATTATACGATATTTGCTAATTAGATTATATATGTGAACTGTATAATGTGTTTGTAAACCTCCCCTAACTGCTAGTATGTCGGTTGGCAGGGGGTTGCACATTTCTGTAATGATTTTACTGTTTATGATTATGAACTTGATAGGATTGTTGTGATGATTAGCTAGGGTTTGTGATGGGTTATTATATTCATTCATTCGATGTAATTGTAATATGTTGTAATATTATTTTTCGGGGCACATCCAAGTTGCGGTTGTAGCCACCGTTGAATTATTTCATTTTACTATTTTTGCTCCTAGGATAGACCCATGATGGGGTGCATAAACTACCGGGTACTTTGAAGTGTTTAGTGGCTTACTCATGTTGTTGAGGGAGACCGCTTCACTTCGGGTACTTGGCGGGTAGTTTGCCGTACCCGTAGGGGTCTAGGGTGGGGTAATGGCTATTCATCACAACTGTGTAATCCGTCTTTCGTTGCAGGCTCAAAAGAAAACGCGGATTGCTTGCATATCCAATAATGTTCATTTGTGATCTGGAATGCCTATTATTGCATCTGACGAATGTACAATATCTATATATGATAGCTATTTAGACGTCACTTATGTTTTCCACCCGTGCTAGCCCAGCCCCCGCTCTGTTGTTAGTTAAGTAACCTAACGGGTGATGACGGGACCTAGTGGCGAATGCAGATGGCATAAGAGGACGTTGTATTTTCGTTGTTTTCTGCAATGATAGGTTAATTGATGGGACGCATTATTATTAATGCAAAGAAAATAAACCAAAGTTGAATCGTTGGAACAGTTTAAAAGAAACCACTCGGTTATTTTTAAAACAGAAGATATTTTTAAATTGCGGAGCTTTAACCACTCCTTTTAAAAGCTATCAGGTTCCTTCGGTCATATCAAGTTCACTACGTTCACGGTTTCGCCAAAACCATTCGTAGCCCTCCGTCATTTCATTTGGGTATTCAGTAGTATTCAAGCTATGTATTTTGACCTAACGCCAAGGCATAGTGTTTGGTAGCTGCTGGGTATTCATTTGTTGTATAGATAGATGAGTTAGTTCGGGACAGTCGTATTATCATTTTGGTCGAACGTCAAGGATATGTACGGATGGGTTCAAATTAACAAGATAATGATAGGTAGAACTTGACATGTGACTTATGAAATTTTGACCTAACGCCAAGGTCATAAGAGCATGGGGCAAAAATTTATATAGGGAATTTCTAAAGAAACTGAAATTTGCAAAGAGATGCATACCATTTGGAGTGTGATGAATGTTGGTAGGATTCCTTCAGCATTATCACACGATGATATTTGGATCCCGATCCTACTGTGAGTATATGCTACTCATCAGGAGATTCGTCACCTAACGATCAATGCTATAAACCAAGTAAGTGCCGAGAAAGGTGTCAGCGGGGTTACGCCCCCAGAGAAAATAGGTTATTTAATTAAGGAACTTCACGAAAGCATTGGAAAACCTCCCTCGAAGTACTGACACCGGCCTGGCTGAACAGTTAAGCAAGTATTGTATAGTGAGAATAGTCCTGGCTAGTTCAACCTTTTTGGTTTGAGGAGGAATTCGAGAAACAGTGGGAGCCATCCAGTTTAGATAAACTAAAAACCACTCTAAACTTGCAAGAGCATCATGCTAAAGTGTTCTCTCTCTCTCTTTCCTAATTGCAGCGACCCAAAACATGACAGGACTTAAGTTACTACTAGAGAAAAATATATTGACAGGGCCAAACTATAAAGATTGGCTGCGGAATGTCAAAATGGCTTTGACCTATGACAGATTGGGGTATGTCCTCACCGCTAAGGCACCTGCAGTTCCAGGTCCCAAATCCAGTAATGCGGATACGGAAATCCGCAAAACCTGGGAGTTAGATTGCGCGAAGGCCAAGTGCATCGTGCTTGCCTCGATGAATAATGAACATCAGAGGAGGCACGAGGATATGGATCTAGATGCCATATTTCTCCATACAAAAGAACTTTATGGAGAGCAATCTCGTATAGCAAGATACGAGACCACAAAGAACTTGTTTCAAGCGAGGTTGGTCGTCGAATCATCGGTAGGAGAACATGTCCTAAAGATGATTGGCTATTTAGAAGAGCTCGCAGACCTTGGGACGACTTTGGATAATGAGCTCTATACAGACCTGATTCTCCAATCCCTCCCTTCCACCTATGCCCAGTTTATTCTGAATTTCAACATTCAAAGAAAAGAAGTTGAACTTTCAGAACTCCTTAACATGTTGAGGAGTGCAGAGGGCACCTTGCAGAAGGCAAGGGAAACACACACTATGTTTGTTCGCGTGCTTCTGTAAGTCCACGGTAGCGTCCCGGCCGTCTAACAGACGCCAAATGCAGAACAAAAACTTTTTACAACAGGCGCTATCGCGTACTATAACCCGGATCTGCCATTAAAGCTAAACTAACAAACTACAAATTGGGTAGAAGAGTTATACCGAATGATCTGAGTCCTTCGGTCTTCAACCATCATCCCACGCTTTGTTGCGGCTGCTCCAATCTCCTGAATCTCCAGTCTTCTCGTCCAGGTGGCACCACGTCGACGGATCTTTAAACGGGCTCCCGCCTCTGAACCGAGCCAACACGGTCGTCAAGTTTGCCAAAAGAGAAGACCAAGATGATGTAGAGAATGAGTAGAACACTTTGTCTCGTTACGTCCAAAGCTATGGTTGAACGGTTAATGAAGTTGCCTTTTGGAATCGGGTGATAAGAATTTGAGCTATACGAAATTTCCATACACAAATCTATCATAATCTTTTCCCTCAAATGAACAACCATATTGCCTCCATCATAATGGTCGGCCAATATATAGAGAGGATAGAGTGAGTGTAGGAGCAAGGAGTGGTAACCATAAGATAAAGAAAGAATGAGTCATAATAACACCATGTATGAACACATTCAATGCAAATGATGAATCATTTACCCTAGTCATCAAACATCATTAAATGCACTAATGAGTCACAAAGATGAATGAACCTAGTCACTACCTTCTAGAAGCCTCTAGAAACTTCCACACTCATCTCAAGAAAAGATAAATCCGTATTTAACCGAAAGTTAAATACGGCCGATAGAAAACTGGAAACTGGCAACTTCCAAAAGTGATCCTGAAACGAATTTAAGGATAACCCCGTAACAGTATAAACATACCCGCATTTGTATTACGACCGAATACAAATGCAACTGAGACAAAGATATTATATCAAAACAGCATAATACTCGGATCCGTCTTAAACCAAAGCCGACCAGTATTATCTGCCCGAAAACGACACGTGCGAAAATGCACGTGCATTTTCCGAACCCTGCCATAAAACCATACGGCCTCTACAACGTTTCGTCCGAACTTGAGAAAGTTTCTGTGGGGGACTCTAATGACTCATCAACACACTGGCACTGGGTATAACCACTAGCACGTCAGAGGTACTCGCTGTACGTAACGGTTGCCTATGTATTGATTGGATGGGAAGTTGACGAGCGAACTCATCCATAAACCCTACTGAGCCTAACAGTGACAATATACATACAGTCTGGTCCGTTCGTCTATGAGTATCGCATATCGGCCTAGGGGCTGGTAACGTCAGACCCCCAATAGCAGTATAAGTCGTGTCAGAGAGTGGCCCAGAACACCCTGAGATACTACTGGAGTACCTACAGTAAATCTCCTTCCTCGACCGAGGGCTTTGTGTAATGGCTCTCCTAGACACAGCGTGATCTTACCCCTAATACCGGGAGAGACGAATCCCCTGCCGATCCGCTCACTTGCCTCCATGTGGCTCGGGACTGTACCCAAAAAAGACCTGTTTGCACGACTCCTTTGAGCCGTGGTAGGGTAGAAATCAAAGCACAGTGGGAACTCACCCGAGACAAATGACGACCTCAGGTCGATGAACTAACCTGTACACATGTCACCAGGGAACTGCTATCTGACGATATGTATAATACCAACTAGCATGTTCCCGGCGAGTCCTGTCCGGTGTACTCATAACCTAATGAGCACCTGTATACATCTTAGGTGATCCTACTGACACCAATGGCTTGTGAGACCGGCCATCGCCCCTCGTCAGGGTCTCGACTGTATACACTAGTCTACTCTGGAGTATCGATGCCCTGTCTCGAAACTCCCACGACTAGAGTCATTTTAAGGATGTGCTTACAGACCCCAGCTCCCACGTATATGATCGCCATCATACTGCTGGTAGTCAAGCAAGTATCTTATGGGCTCTATCATCATGCAATAGTGAACTAAAGTATGTATACGATGATAAATACAAACCAGATAGCAAACTATCATCTCGAGCAAGACTGTCATATCGGTATAGGTCCTGCCTCAATCATTGCAATCACGTACCTGCGATCCAATAATTGACTTTGAGGGCACTATCTCCAACAATCTCCCACTTGCACTTAAGGCTAATTATTGCGATGTCGCATACTCACAGCCCGTGTGATACCAAACATCCAACTCCTCTACTAATCAGTTTCACAAAGCTAGTTTGTAAAACTCTTGTGTTCGAGAAATAGCCTCAGTGAGTGGATCCGCCCTGATGTTTCTTTCTATGTCTCTCTTAATCTCAAGTTCGCGGAGAAAGCCATCTCCCGAATCGAGTAATTCCTGTCTTAGAATATGTCTGAATATCTGATGGGACCTAGTTCATAAATGAACTCCAAATCCAAACTTCTTAGACAGTATTGATCACTGAACCTAATCAGTATCCAGCACCATGCCTTCCACAGTATCCTCTTGGACCACCTGTCCATAAAACTGTCCCTCGTCAGAAGGAAAACTATAACTCTGACAATCACTCTGTCATCCATGTCACCTTTGAAGCCTGGAATGATAACCGTCTCCCGAAGGAGGCTGCCGTCATCAAATCCATAGAACATTCACTTATGTTCTAAAACTGCTTCCTTATGTTTCTCCAGGATTGGATTAATATTAACTTATCGCATCTAGTGCAAAAAACAACATCCGGTGTGGTACTTGACTTCTCACGATTGACTCAATTGCCTAAGCAAGTGATCTGCCAATCATGCTCATCCCTCTCCCCTTTAGTCTGTAAGACACCTTTAGAGAGGGTGACTCCATCGCCTGCAGGTATACCACCATGCCAGGAGTCATCTATTATAAAATACTATTAGAATACTGTCAAAGTACCCACATTGGGAAACTACCCAAATCTAGATCTAAAACCATAGATCTAGTAACCAGAATGTCTGATATTATATCCATATCCTGTCTGGAGAAACAACTGGGTGACGACCACAGTACAACCGATCGTAGTATAGGAATTTTACTTCCTACTCTGTGTATGTCATCCATATACCAGGACATCACACCCTACTACCTTCTTAACAGATCCATCCCCTATTCTGATGAAGTCAAAGCCATGACTGTCTCATCAAAATTAGATGATCTATCTCTGCTATGTCTGCTCAAGTCTATAAATAGACATAAGCTACTTGCCCACTATGCTTCCGCTGCTCCCACTGACTATGACAACCCTCTGGCAGAATAATATCTACGTACACTTCTAAAGCTAGTTTAGAACGACGTTATACTTATCCTCTTGCCGGGTCTCATAGTCTGGAACAACAATAGTGTCAAGTCTGGGTAAACAAGAATCTTCCTGTCACCGTCCTTGAGGCTACCAGAGTACCTCTCGGGTGTCTGAGGTTACCCACCATATCTGCGGAGTGGCTATTGGAATGTCAAACCTGATTGAATATATAGGTCCTATTAAATTTTCCGTAATCGTTTACGGTTCTGGAATCACTTCCAGTTCTACCATACTCCCACTACTGTTTTCTGAAAAAATCCATTTTACAAAAACTGTGGCGAGTCAAGAACAATATCACTATTGATCTTCCAGATGGTAGAAAATCAACCCTCGTCAAAGCCAGGGTCAACCCACAAACTGCCATTACAGAAACGTGCCTTGAGTTATCCAGTGTCTGGTTTTAAGCATAAGCTGGATATCTCCCCATACCTTAACATCGTTAAGATATGAACCATTTTATATACAATATAGAAATAGAGGCTCTAATTTAATTGGAACCAGATTCAAATCATGCAGCTGTCTCCAGTGCATATCAACTTAATGGAGAAAGGCTAATCAACATTACTCAACTTAGGAATCTATCCAATTATGAGTAACCTGAAAGAGAAACAAGTTTCTCAAAACCATTACTATCATCTGAATACCAATCACAAGTATCTATATCTTCAATTTCTTTGAAGAATCCCGATTCTTGCGACATCTGGTTCTCTACTTTATTCTTATACCCACAACTTCTCAAAACTTAGACATTGTATTTCTGTGAAACACTTGTCTAAAAACTAGAGAAGTCATAAGTAAACAGAACATAGTACGAGGACCAACCCCTTTGTCCTGACGGACACTGGACAACATACAATACTATGTATAAGTCCATTGAGTTGAATAACTCAAAACTCGTGGATCGTAGGTTGAAAGCTGTACTTATGGTTAAGAACCATTCCGATGTTCAATGCTCCTTACCCAATCGCCAACTGATATGGGTAAATGTCATCGACATAATATCAAAAAGTTATATCTCACTTTATTAAAAATAAACGTACAGATATATCATTTTGAAATTGGTGCACAACAACGGATACTCAAAACCAAATACATGCCTGCCGGCAATAACCTAGGCGACTTCCTCAAATATCACCAATTACAACGAATTCCGATATAATGAGGATGATCACCTAATTCCTAATAACTTCCTCCCACTCATTATCTGTAAAACTATACAGATATGAGAATTAAAACTGGTAAATACATACCCTGGAGTAAGTATGTAATCGGGAAATCAGTTTTCCTTTAACAATGCACTGAAACATGAAAATGATTCATAAGGGTATCCTGGTATTCTTAGTAATGCATCTTCCATAATCCAATTCATGACTATAACCATATATTTCTTTGCCATCTCTCCAAATCCCTTTATTTGTCTTTAGTCGTTACCTTCTGTACACCTTCGTTAGGCTAAATGGTTTTCTTCCTTCTCTACCGTTCGGCACCAGCCTATGGTTTGGAAGAAGACTATCCAGTAAGCATAATAGGTGTACTCTCCTAATCCTATGAGTACTCGCAACTTGAGAGAAGGTGATGATAAAAGACTACTGAATAATTCCTTATTCTATTTCTCCCGAACTGGGGAAAAAAGCAAAGGTGAAATAGGAGTGGCGATGAAGTACGCGGTTTGGTCGTGAATGTTAACAGTCGCAATTTACTTTTCCCTCTTTCTAATCCCTTTATTTTTGTCTTTAGCTATTACCTTCTGTACACCCTACTTAGGCTAATTGGTTTTCTTCATTCCCTACCTTTCGGCACCTGCCTATGGTTTGGAAGAAGACTATCCAATAAGCGTAATAGGTGTACTCTCCTAAACCAAGGAGCCCTCGCAACCTGAGAGAAGGTGATAATAAAAGACAACTGAATAAACCGATTCTATTTCTCCTGAACCTAGATCCATCCTCGAAGAAGTCCCTTCGAGTTCGTATATAACCATACGATGGATCTATCCAATGGAAGTGGATATCCATAGTAATACGGGATGTTCTGAGAAATACAAAGGGTAAAAGAAGGAGCGGCAATGACTTATGCAACTAAGACAATCCAAAGGCCAGTATTTTAAGAAGGTTCGGTCAACTTGGTCACTGAGTCATAGTCTAGGGTCGGTCAAAGGTCACTGCCAAAGAGAGAAAGAAAAGAAACACTCTGCGTGCACTTTAACCCAGATCAGAATGGTTATCACTTTATCTAATCAGGAAACCTCCTACTGTAATCTCAAATTCTCCTCCAAACCTGAAAGAAGAATTAGTCGGGATCACCCGAAGAGTAAACCAACTCATCAGTGAGAATCGGGATCCAACTATCATCGCATGATAACTTGATGGAAGCCACTCAAGTTATCACACTCCAGAAGGTATGCGCATGCCTGGCAAGTTTCCTGTATGTTTGAAACTCCCGATGTAATTTTTACCTCATGCTCTTATGACCTTGACTAAGGGCCAACAAATCATAAGTCACATGTCAAGTTCTTCCCGTCATTGTCCAGGTTGATTTGAACCCACCCGTATATACTCTTGACTAAGGGCCAACAAAGTAATACGACTGTCCCAAACCAACGCATCTATCTATGCAACAAATGAATACCCAGCAGCTACCAAACACTATGCCTTGACTAAGGGCCAACAAACATATCTTGAATACTACTGACTATCCATAAGAAATGACGGAGGGCTACGACTGGTTTTTGGTGAAAAACCTTTAACGTAATGAACTTGATCTCGTTGAAGGAACCTGATAGCTTTTTATAAAAATATAGTGGCGAAAACCTTTTGCTAAAGAGGTCACTCCCGGTGAAGGGATCTCGGCTCTTTCATCGTGGAATGAGGTGCAGGATATTCCAACTGAATACCGCTATGCAAAGCAACTTGTAATCGACTATAGTGAAGTTATTACCCTGACGTAAACTTCTGCCCAAGGGGTCACTCCCGGTGAAGGGATCTCGGCCTTTGCCTCGTCGAATGAGGTTGTAGCGTTTTGAAAATCGTTTCGGTGAAATTTCGAAAAAATCGGTAAAATAAAGGGGTTTTCTGTAAAAAGTCAAAATACAAATATCTTATTATAAAAATTAAATATACATATTCTAGCTATGTAATTGCTATTATTTGGTGTTTATTGAGCCGCTGGTGAAATTTCAAATTTTCTGAAAAAAATATTACTTTATTATTATTTTAAGCCGTCACTAATACATTT
This sequence comes from Agapanthus africanus, assembly GCA_030015575.1. Classification (NCBI taxonomy): domain Eukaryota; kingdom Viridiplantae; phylum Streptophyta; class Magnoliopsida; order Asparagales; family Amaryllidaceae; genus Agapanthus; species Agapanthus africanus. Next base: position 276,234,787 of record JASDDO010000012.1, read on the forward strand.
AATTAGGGAAAATTACAAATTGGAATGAGTTGAAACAAATTTTGTGCATCATAAAACATTAAATAAAAATTTGTCATGTGGTTTTGGAACGAAATCATTTGCCAAAACGGTTTAGAAATTATTGAAGAAAAAAGGCTTTTTTTAGCGTAAATGGGTGTTTGGGGTATTGTATTTATCATTTTTCATCACCCCACACCCATACCCACACCCACACACCCCCATTTACTCCTCCCCTTAGCCAAATTCAGCAGCCCCCATTTTTTCCCCACTTGAATTTTAAAGGAAAAGAAATGATAGAAAAGAAAAGAAAATGGATGAATTAGGTGGACTTTTGACTTTATGTTGACTTGGACTTTCCTCCCTTGTATTTTCTCTACCTCCCTCTCTCTCCTCACTCCCAATTCTGGCTGAAATTCTCCCCCTCCCAACAGTAGCAGCCCCCCCCCTCAAATCCCACTCTTTTCTTCATCAAAAAAAAATCCACAAATCACTTCAAAATCCATGCAAATTCAAATCTAAATCCAAATCCGACTCTTACCCATTATTCCTTAGCATTTCAAGCATGGATTGGGGTGACAAGAGAGCATTTTGGATGGCTAGATTTCAAATGGGATCTACAAAATTGTGGAGGTATAATGTTAACCTTGTAGTTAAATTGTTGATTAATACTTATGTTAGCTTAGTTAAGTGTTAAAGTGGTTGAATTGCTAGTTATAAATCTTCAAGTTAGGGTTTGGAAATTCTAGAATTTAGGTTTTAAAATCAAGTTAGGGTTTTGTGAGATTGGTGTATGGTTATGTGATGTATTTTGTATCTTAGGGCATGCAAAATGTAATCTTGTTGCTTAGTGCTAATTGTAACATTAAAATATCCAATTTAGCTTTATTTAAGCAAACTACTTTTTAGCTTTTGGTTCCAAATGGGTGATTTAAAATCTAATTAAGGTTTTGATGACTTTATTAACATTATAAAATGTAGTTTAATGTTTTAAATCATGCAAATCCAAACTAGTTTGTTGTATGTGCATTTTGCTATAAAATGGTCGAAATTGGTTAAAATTGCAAACTAGTTTTTGTAAATATTGTGTTAAATCGAGAATTAAAATATGGTTAGGGTTTCATCATATATTAAAAATTATATTGAATGGTTTAACCATTTAAAATATGCAAAACCAAGTTTAATTGTAAAATTATGAATTTTACATTAAAAAGTGTTAAAATTGATATTTTTGCAAACTAGGATTTTGGAAATTATGCAAATTTATGTGATTAAATTATGGAAATGGTTTTATTGACTTATTTAAGTTATTTAATAAGTATTATGGCCGATAGAATTGTTTAAACATCGAGTTTTGTACTAAAACGGGTAATTTTGCTTGCTAGTTTTTCGGAAAAACGGCTTTTAGAGTGAATTTGGGGTTTTCGTGAGTTTTAACCTATTTTATATTAAAATTAGTGTTCGTGAATGTGCAAATGAGTGTATTTGGGTTTTTCTCGATGGTCTGGCGTTTGTACGTCGACGTTGAGGGTTTTTGGGTCGATTTGTGAAAGCAACCATAGGTTTTGACCTATGTGGGATTCGTGCGTCGTTTTGATCATGAGTCGGATTTTAATGAGATATGGTGCGTTATGATATGTAGGTACCCCCATGTGGACTTCGAGACGACAAGCAAGCGCGTGGCAACGTCGGCACCGGCTAGCGAGGACCAGGTGAGTAGATTTATATCTACGGGGAGAAGTCGGGTGGATGGCGTATAGCACCCCCGCAGTCCGTGGTGATGTATACAGATGCGTATACACACCAACAATTATTATATGTTATTTAGGATTAATAACGATGCTTAGGATGGATATTGGTGTGTTGGACTATTTTTAGTGTTGCGAACCCTAGGGTAGTGTTGCACTACACATACACACATACATACTTGCATACATTCCTATTGATATGTACTCATGGGATTCTTTATAGTTATGTGTTCACATGGGTATGGGACTATGTGTTCACATACGGATTGAGGATGATACTTGGGATTGAGCTGAGTCGATGAGATTCGATTTGAGGCCGTGAGATCGATGATATAGCAGGGTTCGTATCTTAGATACGACATGACGTTGTAGCGGGTCCTTGACGTAGTGTTTCACACACGTCCATGCATACGTAGGCGGTATCAGTATGGTACTATACGTAGATCAGTACCCCGATCATGATATTTGATAAAGAGGATACCAGGTGAATAGTATGATGAATATGATATTGACCCGTACCCAGATTTGGGATGCCGTACGACAGATTTACGTACGAGCTATATTGATGATTGATCCGCACTCTTGACTTGGGATGCCTGATTATAGATATGGTATCGGATATGATATTGTTGAGGCGGGATCACCGACTATACATATACAGGTATGTATATGTATCGACTCAGATGATAGGCGGTTTCCTTACCTGTAGTTCAGCTTGTTAGTTCAGCCGTATAGTTTAGTGTAGTTGTTAGATTAGATTAGACTTCTTACCTATTTCAAAAACTAACGAATCGTGGGCATTTTTAAAGACAGCTCAAGGGAATCTACGGATATTTCAAAAACGACGTATCCTTTCATAAAAACACCGTAGCCCTATTTTCAAAACCCCATGATTCGTGTTATTTCAAAAGGCACCATTCGTAGAACTTATATTAGATTATTGTAGATTAGTTATCGTTGTGTCTAGTATTCAGCTCCCGCACATTATTGTTGTTCGCTCTGCCTCGCATATTTATTTTGCTGCATATTCCATTATTGATATCATGCTGTTAGGACACCAGCACCATTACCGATGATGCGTATGTACCACGTACACCTACTTGCCGGCTCACACACATCTTCATCGGTAATTGCCATGTCACATACACTTTAGAGAATATAATTGCTTGACTTAGATTGTTAGCTGGTAGTTTTGACATGATATTAGTGTACTTCCCTTATATGACATATTAGACATTGTAGTTATTACCTACCACTTCATGCATACTGTTATTCAGTTGTTCACGCCTAGTTCATTATCATTGACATATGCACTTGTGATGATTTCTTGAGATTTATGATATTTCTGGATTTCGGGGATAGCCGCAAAATTTACAACTTATGATCTTTTAAAATATAAAATGTTGCGGTTTTCTAGTGATGTAAAGTGTCGTCCACCATGAGTTTTGCTGTGGTTTTGGAGATCCGTGTCGAGGAGTGGAGGAACCGTCACGGGTACATGGTGGACCCGGTATGGTACCCCGGGGCAAGAGGAATGTGGTGTTGACGTTGAGCCTGGCTGGGGAGCACTACCTACCGGTGATTTTACCCGACGCGTCGGATATCCGGAGGATACCGTCGTGGTCTTGATATGGATGGTAGGGGCCGGTCTGGAATGACGGCGCCCTAGATATTGAGATTGAGACATTGATATTTCGAGACAGTGAGATTTATGTTTTGTGTCGATGCTAGACACTGTTGATACTGATTTCATTATGATACCTCAGTTTTAAAAATACGAAGGAAATCTCACTAATTTATGAATACAGTTTCTTCATTTACATGTATTCTGTTTCATGCATTCATACCTCATTCATATGATATATTGCTACCTGAGGCACTGACACGGGCACATGTGATTACACTCGGGTTAGATATTACCCTAGACGTTGTCATAGGCTGCCTGTTATACATATATTTGAGGATATATTATGATCATTGACCTAGGATTGCGTTATTTATGCGATTTCTGTGCGTAGATATTTTCTATTCACGAGTTGGCAACTCACCCCCGTTGTGCCCCAGTTTCTTACAGGTTTGCCGTACCGGTTTCCTTACGGCTTTGCGGGCATAGTTTCATTCGGGTGATTTGCTAGTAGGTGGGTTTACTTGTATCATACCCCCATTATTTACCTTGTATGATATTATTCAGTTGTATCTAGTAAATTCCATCAACCAAACATGTATCTATTGAGATAGAGACCAGTGTTGTTATTCTTTCGACCTTAGAGTCGCTCGTTATATTTCTGGTGGTTTTGAGTTCCCTTTTGAGTTTTTGATCCTCACCGTTGGCGTTGTATATTATATTGCTTGTGTGGTTGTGACCGTCGATTGACGAAGAGCTAGCTCCCGCTTGGGGATGCCTTTTATTGATTTCGTATACTATTCATGTTGTATCCCGTTTGGGAGCCAGTATTTACAAAGGAGACTCTGCCGAAATTTTCAGTAAATTTTGATATTCTTAAAAACCGCATAATTCGGCTTATGCTATTAAAACTACTTGTTTTAAATTGGTTTTCCTTCTCTCTACTACTTTTCTTGGTTTGGATTTCTGGGTTTTCGGTTTACTTAGATTACGTACGTCTCGAGACGTTCGTAGTTTAAGTGCCGGTCATGTTCCGTACTTTCGGGCCGTGACAGAGGTGCAGGATATTCCATATGAATATCACTATGCAAAACAAAAGGAAACATCTTTGTAATAACACCTTTTAAAATTTGTTCCAACAACATCAAATATAGGTTTGTTTTATCCTTGCATTGATAAGAATCAATGCAGTCCCATCAATCAATCACACCAGAAAAGAACGAAAATAGAATGTACGTATATGCCATCTGCATTCGTCACTGGGTCCCATCATCACCCGTTAGGTTACTTAACTAACGACAGAGCGGGGGCTGTACTAGCGCGTGTGTAAAACATATACAACATCTAATAGTATATATACCAATATACAATAATCGCTCCAGGCGTGATAATATGCAATAATACAGAAAAGTAATAAGAATCACAGAACAATACAGATAAACTGGGATCCCCGGGTTTCACAGAGCCGCTGCTGAAACTCGACGTTCCCTTGGTCGTTTGGATAGCCTGTGCAATGAAACCTAGACCCCTACAGGTGCGGCAAGTTACCCGCCAAAACCTGAAGCGAGGTAGTCCCCACAACATAGTGAATGGAACAGCCGGCACTTCACGGAATCCAGTAAATTGAGCACCCCTCCTTGGGTCAACCTGTACCCCCTACGAGTGCGGCGAATAGTCTTCCAATTCTAGAGTGAGGTCCCTCTGCCTCTCAAAGCCATGAGATACGGACCCGTTGCCCTCCAGAACCCGGCTATCCGTGCACTCCTCCGCGGGATAAACCTAGTACAGAAATGAAAAATATGTACAACGGGTACATCGACCTAAACCCGGTCGTGCCCTAAAAGAACATTATACAACAGGCAGTGACGGCAGTCCACATGTTGGATGCTCGCCCCGCAATATCAAATGTACAAATAAATCCAAACTGCACTATCATTGCACCTTGCTATCCACCACGACAAATCCGCAACATCACAGCACAACACAGAACATCAACGCGAATGTCACGTTCGCAAACCCGTCTAAAAGAACTATAGCAATTAGACGCGCTTTACCGATCGAATGACATTCCCGGTCGGAGATATAAAGTAAGTACTGTAAATTAACAAGTTTAAAATTTCGATCGACAAAATTTCCCGAAGTGGGCCCCACGTACATCTGCTGTACAGTAACAAAATCTGGGCCAAAAAGAACAGTACCATAAACCACAATTTCCAACAAAGAAACAGCAGAAGAAAAATGGCCAATTGAGTCACCAAGACTGCCGCGGTTCCGCGGTCAAAGCTAGGCTTTGACCGCGTTTCTGCGGCGGTACGGTCGAATCACTTGATCGTGTTTCTTCTGTATTCTTATAAAAGCCTGCTTGATTTTCTGGTATGGTCAAAATGATTTTTAGACCCCTTTTAAAATTGACAGAAACTTTAATACTGAAAATTGTGAATTTTGAAAATCCGTTCGATCGATGTTTTAAACGCGTTAGCACAAGTTAGTATAGCTTAATGGTGAGGCTCTGATACCACTGTAAGTCCACGGTAGCGTCCCGGCCGTCTAACAGACGCCAAATGCGGAACAAAAACTTTTTACAACTGGCGCTATCGCGTACTATAACCCGGATCTGCCATTAAAGCTAAACTAACAAACTACAAAGTGGGTAGAAGAGTTATACCGAATGATCCGAGTCCTTCGGTCTTCAACTGTCATCCCACGCTTTGTTGCGGCTGCTCCGATCTCCTGAATCTCCAGTCTTCTCGTCCAGGTGGCACCACGTCGACGGATCTTTAAACGGGCTCCCGCCTCTGAACCGAGGCGACTCGGTCGTCAAGTTTGTCAAAAGAGACGACCAAGATGATGTAGAGAATGAGTAGAACACTTTGTCTCGTTACGTCCAAAGCTATGGACGAACGGTTAATGAAGTTGCCTTTTGGAATCGGGTGATAAGAATTTGAGCTATATGAAATTTCCATACACAAATCTATCATAATCTTTTCCCTCAAATGAACAACCATATTGCCTCCATCATAATGGCCGGCCAATATATAGAGAGGAGAGAGTGAGTGTAGGAGCAAGGAGTGGTAACCATAAGATAAAGAAAGAATGAGTCACAATAACACCTTGTATGAACACATTCAATGCAAATGATGAATCATTAACGCTAGTCATCAAACATCATTAAATGCACTAATGAGTCACAAAGATGCATGAACCTAGTCAATACCTTCTAGAAGCCTCTAGAAACTTCCACACTCATCTCAAGAAAAGATAAACACGTATTTAACCGAATGTTAAATACGGCCGATAGAAAACCGGAAACTGGCAACTTCCAAAAGTGATCCTGAAACGAATTTAAGGATAACCCCGTAACAGTATAAACATACCCGCATTTGTATTACGACCGAATACAAATGCAACTGAGACAAATATATTATATCTACACAGCATAATACTCGGATCCGGCTTAAACCAAAGCCGACCAGTATTATCTGCCCGAAAAACGACACGTGCGAAAATGCACGTGCATATTCCGAACCCTGCCATAAAACCATATGGCCTCTAAAACGCCCGAACTTGGGAAAGTGTCGGTGAGGGACTCTAATGACTCATCAACACACTGGCACTGGGTATAACCACTAGCACGTCAGAGGTACTGGCTGTACGTAACGGTTGCCTATGTATTGATTGGAAGGGAAGCTGACGAGCGAACTCATCCATAAACCCTACTGAGCCTAACAGTGACAATATACATACAGTCCGGTTCGTTCATCTATGAGTATCGCATATCGGCCTAGGGGCTGGTAAAGTCAGACCCCCAATAGCAGTCTAAGTCGTGTTAGAGAGTGGCCCAGAACACCCTGAGATACTACTGGAGTACCTACCAGTAAATCTCCTGCCTCGGCCGAGGGCTTTGTGTAATGGCTCTCCTAGACACAGCGCGATCTCACCCCCAATACAGGGAGAGACGAATCCCGTGCCGATCCGCTCACTTGCCTCCATCTGGCTCGGGACTGTACCCAAAAAAGACCTGTTTGCACGACTCCTTTGAGCCGTGGTAGGGTAGAAATCAAAGCACAGTGGGAACTCACACGAGACAAATGACGACCTCAGGTCGATGAACTAACCTGTACACATGTCACCAGGGAACTGCTATCTGACGATATGTATAATACCAACTAGCATGTTCCCGGCGAGTCCTGTCCGGTGTACTCATAACCTAATGAGCACCTGTATACATCTTAGGTGATCCTACTGACACCAATGGCTTGTGAGACCGGCCATCACCCCTCGTCGGGGTCTCGACTGTATACACTTGTCTACTCTAGAGTATCGATGCCCTGTCTCGAAACTCCCATGACTAGGGACACTTTAAGGATGTGCTTACAGCCCCCAGCTCCCATGTATATGATCGCCATCATACTGCTGGTAGTCAAGCAAGTATCCTATGGGCTCTATCTCTGATTGTCTCTATGTCATATGTTGATAAAGCTCTTAGGATGAGTACTTGACTACCAGGACTATGATGCGGATCATACTAGTGGGGACGGAGTAGTCGTCAAGTACATCCTTCAAAATATTCCTAGTCGTGGGAGTACCAAGACAGGGCATCGATACTCCAGAGTAGACTAGCGTATGCGCTTCTCGACCCATATGATGGGCGATGGATGTGTTAGTGTATATGCCCTAGGGGCCATTATTTTATTATACTAGCTTGTATATTACTTAATGGAAGCTTGGGATATTCACAGTTATATAACAGTCTTGCTAAACATGGTAGTATGCTACTTCGTTTTATCTATCTTAATATGTGTGTACGTATTGATAGAGCCCTTAGGATCTTGCTTGACTACCAGCGTTGTGATGGTAGTCACACTAGTGGGGGATGGGTAGTTTACAAGCACATCCTTTTTCAGGTCCCTAGTCGTAGGATTATCGAGACAGGGCATCGATACTCCGGAGTAGACTAGTGTGTACGCTTCTCATCCCAGTTGGGGAGATGGTCTGTCCCACAGCCATCAGTACGTTGTACTGGAGATAGTATATAGGTGCTCGTTGGGTTACGGGTACACCGGAAAGGACTCGCAGGGAACTGTTGGTTGGTATTATACCCGTCGTCAGTTAACAGTTCCCAGGTGACATGAGTACAGCATAGTCCGCAGACTTGACACTGCTACTTCGCCTCGAGTGTGTCCCACTGTTCTTAGAATTCTACCCTACCACGGCTCAAAGGAGTCGTGCAAACAGGTAGCAGTTGGGTGCAGTCCCAAGCACTTGGAGGTAGTGGCGGTTAGACAGGATTCGTCTCTCCCGGTATTGGGAGTAGATATCGCGCTGTGTCAGAGAGCCATTACGCAAAGTCCCTGGCCAGGGCAAACGAGATCTACTGGTAGGTTCCAGTAGTTTCTTAAGGTGTAATGGGCTTCACTCCGACACGACTTATGCCGCTTTTAGGGGACTGACGCTTGCCGCCCCCTTAGGCCCGATATGCGATAGTCCTAGACGAACAGACCGGAATGTACGGAGATTGTCACATCAGGCTCAGTAGGAGTTCGGATGGGTTTCCTCTTCGGCCTTCTTATTGACATCTACCTAGGGACCGTTACGTACAGCTAGTGTCGCTTGCGGTCTGTCGTTAAACCCACTGCCAGCGCAGTGGTCGAGTCTTTAGAGTCCCACACAGAGAGTTTCCCTGCTCCGGGTGAAACGATATAGAGGTCGTATAGTTTTATGACAAGGGTTCGGACGCATACGTGTTTAAACGCACGTACGATGTTCGGACAGTTTTTACTAGCCGGCTTTGGTTTAAGCCAGATTCTAGTATCGGATTATCGGATTTATACAATCTAAAGTTTTTCCGTGTTTTCACGGATAGGAGGGGCGTTCTCGTAATTTGGCAGGAAGCTTCTAGAAGTATGGTGACTTGAGGGTTTAGGTGTCATTTACATTAAATGCATATTGTGACTCATTAGATGAATCATTCAAGTGAGTTAATGAAGCATTTATTGCTTAATGACTCACTTGATGATTCATTGCATATATTAAATGAAGCATGATGATAAATCATTTGGATTTATTAATTTGATTTTCTTTATGCTTCATGATATATTAGAAGTGAGAAACATTTTCATCATAATTGATGCTCACCTTCTCTCTCCTCAAGCTCTCTCTCTTCAAACCCTAATCCTACCCTCTCATGTGTTGAGATCAAGGATTAGCTAGACTATTTAATCCATAACCATACTCTATATCATCTAGGTGACTTTGATTAGCAACTAAAGAAACCTAGTTACCTCAAGATTAGAGGAAAAGCTTGGAGTAGAAGCTCTCGGGTGGATCGTCTATTACATAGAGGAGGCCGACGAGGAAGTGGCTAACGAGAAGACGAAGGACTAGGTTCATTAGTTATAATCTCTTGTCATAGTAGTTAACAACTGCTATGTTAGTGTTAGTTATAGTTTAGCAAAGATCCTTTCGGTTAGTCGATGTTGCTTCAAACAAAATGATTGTTTTTCATATTTCCGCCTCCCCGCAAGTCGTGGGGTGTACAACGTCGACTTACAGGATGATCCCATATCCATTGGTGTTTGACATCAGAGAAGGTATACGGGTGCTCAGTGGAGACTGGGTACACTGGACGGACTCGCCGAGAACTCCCAGATGGTATTATACCTCACGTCAGATGGCAGTTCTCTGGTGACACTGGTACAGGTTAGTCTGTAGACCCGAGATCGTCATAGAGTCTTGTGTGATTCCCACTGTGCTTTGATTTCCATCATACCACGTCCAAGGGGGCATGCAAAAAGGTGGCTTTTGGGTACAGTCCCGAATCACATGGAGGTAATGAGCGATAGGAGGGGTTTCGTCTCTCCCGGTATAGGGAGTTAATGTTGCGCTGTGTTCGATTGGCTATAACTGGAAATACCTGGACAGGGTTGCTGAGATTTACTGGTAAGTGTTATTAGTAGTTTGTCGAACTGTTATAGACCTCATATCGACACGACTTATCAAGCTACTGGGGTCTGATGTTTACCACCCCTAGGCGAGATATGCGACATATCAGACGAAGAGACGGGACTGTACGGGAGTGTTACTGATTGGATTCGCAGGAGAATGTACAGGCTTGCTTGTTGATCTTCTGATCGCTCAATACCTGGGTGGCTGTTACGTTTAGCTGACCGCTTGCAGCTTGTGGGTGTTTGATATGATCATCACCTACTGCCGGCGTATTGACGATTCTTTAGAGTCCTACACAGAGGTTTCTTGGCTCAGGCAAAACGGAGTAGAAGCACATATATGATATGTGCGGGACCAAGAACAATACGTGTATGTGATACCGTATTAGATTCTTACGATATGAGATATCTGCCGAGTATATGTGATATAGCCGGGTCATCGGATCAAGTGTTGATTCGATGAACTGATGCAGATTATATTAGTCGGTTATTATGAAATAGCCGGATTATCGAATCAAGTGTTGATTTGATAATTTAATGTATAATTATATATTTGATATATTAAATTACATTAACTAATATAAGCTCACTAAAAGATTCTTTTTCTCACTCGGGTAATACATTGATATATATGCGATATATGTTAATTGTATTATTTTATTTTGTTACAATAAATATTGTATATGTGATATATAATATTGTAACATGTTAGGGTTATTAATGAAACATGTTTAGTGAAGATTAAACATGGTTAGGGTTTGATTTGGGTTAATCTTTTCTAGAAGTTTCTAGAAGCTTTGCTTTTGTTTCTTGCAAAGATATTATGTTATGATATTTTGGTAGATATTTATTTAACCCAACCCAACCCTTTAACCATGGTTCATTCTCTACATGGGTTAAGTTATCATACTTAACCCATGGTTGCATTTCTAACCCCGCTAGAGTTTTCATTATTCATCACAAAGAAATTGGTTCTTCTTCTTCCTTTTTCTCTCATGAAAAAGCTTTCTAGCCTTTTATGAAGTGATGAAAATGAGTGAGTTAAAGAAAACAAATGAGAGCTAAATTCCTACTTCATGATCCTCATCTATTCTAGCCGTTTAGATTAGGGTATTCACTTCATTAGTAAGTGAGAGCTTGTGTTAAAGAAACTTCAAGGTAGATCATCTTTGTTATCGAAGATCGGAAGAAAGCATGCATCTTTCTCTTCGTGGAGCCTCTCTAGAGTCTGGGAACATGATGATCGCAGCGAAGGGGCCTCAACACGGAGCTTATGAAGCGACGGACCGGACTACAAAGGTTGTAATCCCAAACTCTTAGAAGTAAAGTTGTTTACTTGCTATTGTTTTCACCTAATCTCTAGTCTAAGATCTTGGTTAGGGTTGTTCGGCACGTCTAAATTTTGAATCGGGCATGGTTGATGCCTTCTAGACCCTTGTGAGAGTGCCTAGTAACCCTACAAATATAAGCATGCAATGCAATGCGAACAGCAAGAATATGCAGGAGCTGAATAATAAATGCAATAATAAGGAAATAAACATTTATATAATCGGGTCATACAGTTTTCCATTTGAAATAACATAAATCGTGGTGTTTAGAAAATAGGACAACGGTGTTTTTAAGAAAAAGTACGTCCTTTGAAATATCTGTAGAATCCCTTAGCCTGTCTTTAAAATATTCACGATTCGTTAGTTTTGAAATATGTATGACCCGGGTCTAATCTAACATCTATAAGTAAACTACAGGTCTAAACTAACAGACTAAACGAAAAGGGTAAGGAAAACCACCTAAGTCTGAGTCAGTATATATATATATATATATATATATATAATAGTTAGTGATCCCGCCTCAATAGTATCACATACGATACAATACATCATATGACATCCTTGAGTCAAGAGTGTGGATCTATCATCAACAAATAGCTCGTACGGTAAATCCGTCGTAGGGCATCCCAAATCTTGGTATGGGTCAATATCACATTTATCTCATTAATCAACTGGTATCCTTATCATCAGATATCATGAACTGGGAGTACTGATCTAAGTCTAGTACATACTGATACCATCTATATATATGTATGCGTGGCATCAAGCCCAAACTCATCGACTCATCTCCAAGTACCATGTACTATCCTCATCATCCATATATATGTATACGTATATATTGTTAGTGTATATGCCCTAGAGGCCATTACTGTATCATACTAGTTTGTATATTACTTAATGGAAGCTTGGGATATTCACCTTATATAAACAATCTTGCTCAATATAGTAGTATGCTACTTGGTTTGTTTCTACTTCAATGTGTACTTGTGTTTATTTCAGTATATCACTTATACACATTAGTGGAGCCCTTAGGATCTTTGCTTGATTACCAGCGTTGTGATGGCAGTCACACTAGTGGGGGCAGGGTAATCTATAAGCACATCCTTATACAGGTCCCTAGTCGCAGGACTATCGAGACAGGGCATCGATACTCCGGAGTAGACTAGCGTATGCGCTTCTCATCCCAGTGTGGGAGATGGTCTGTCCCACAGCCATCAGTACGTCGTACTGGAGATAGTATACGGGTGCTCGTTGGGTTACGAGTACACTAGACAGGACTCGTCGGGAACTGACAGGTTGGTATTATACCTATCGTCAGTTATCAGTTCCCAGGTGACATGAGTACAGCTTAGTCCGCTGACTTGACACTGGCACTTCGCCTCGAGTGTGTTCCCACTGTACTTTGATTACTACCCTACCACGGCTGAAAGGAGTCGTGCAAACGGGTAGTAGTTGGGTACAGTCCCGAAGCACTTGGAGGCAGTGACGGTTAGACAGGATTCGTCTCTCCCGGTATTGGGGGTTGACATCGCGCTGTGTCTAGGAGAGCCATTACACGAGTAGTCCCTGGCCAGGGCAAGCGAGATATACTGGTAGGCTTCCAGTGTTATCTCAGGGTGTTTTGGGCTTCACTCCGACACGACTTGTACCGCTATTAGGGGACTGACGTTTTACCGCCCCCTAGGCCCGACATGCGATGTATTAGACGAACAGACCGGACTGTACGGAGACTGTCACATTCAGACTCAGTAGGAGTACAGATGGGGTTTCACCTCGTCAGCCTTCTTGTCGGCATCTACCTGGGGACCGTTACGCACAGCTAGTGCCGCTTGCGGTCTGTGGTTAAACCCACTGCCAGCGTAGTGTCGAGTCTTTAGAGTCCCACACAGAGGGTATTCGCCTCTGGGCAGAACAGAGTAGAGGTCGCATGGTTTTGCGACAGGGTTCGTTATCATCCGCGCAGTTGTGCACGTTTGGAGTCCGAACGGATATTACTGGCTGGCTCTGGTTTGAGTCAGATACTGGTATATGTTTTGGGGTTGCTTTTATCTCTCAGTATTCATGTTCCTCGGAACAAGAATGCAGGTGTGTATGCACAGTTATTTGAGGAGGAGGAAGAGGACTTTCATTAGGGTTTCGGAACGGGTGCGTATGCACAGTTGACAGTCGTCTTTTTCCAAACCCTAATGAATTTATGTTATATCAATTAATAATATTAATAAAATGAAATTGTGTCATGGTTGGTTTTTTGTTGACTTGTTGACCATGGTTGACTTGTTGACCATGGTTGAAGTTTTGACCATCATCATTACAAAAGAAAGATGCTCTTTGATTCTAGCAAATTCATTTAATGTTTGAAATGATAATGGTCATTCCTAAACCTTCCATCAACCTTTTCATTTTCATTATTATTATTAATTTGATAATTCTTTTGCTTTTTGTTATGGTTGCAAAAAGAAAAGAGCTCATTCTATCATTTAGCTTCTCTCTCCTCACTTCATCTTCTTCTTCCTCTAGCAAAAGGAGAACCCTTCTCATGTGTTGAGAATCCCTCTCCTTAAAAGAAAAGCACCCTTTAGACACTCTCTACTCACTCTAGGATCAAAGGTTTAGCAAGCCGAAGATTCTAGTTCTCTCCAAGTTCGAGAAAGAGCCCGAAGGTTGAACCCTCAGGTGGATCCATCTTCGACGGAAGAAGGCGACGAGAAGAGAACCATCAACCTCTACTAGGTTTCCAGAAGAAGGAGTTCAAGTTAGGTATAACCACTTTGCCGAGTAGTTAACTCTCCTTTGCATGTTTGCTTGTTTAGTTTAGAAAAGATCCCGACTTTGTTAGTCCATGTTTCCCCATGCGCTAAAAATTTGATTTTTATACCGTTTCCGCCTCCCCGTAAGAACCGTGGGTCGCAATGTGGACTTACAGTGGTATCAGAGCCTAACTAAACTTAAACTAGCTTGGTAGTGAAGTGTAACGAAGTTCGGAACCGAAAAATCCAAAAACCAAACTTTTACAAAACCCTAGTTTCTGTTAAAAAATTTTCTGGTCAAAACAAGATTTGTTATACACCTAAATTCGGCTCAGGATTTTGTGTGAACACCCAAGAAAAACGATCCCCTGATTCCTTCAAACCGTCGCGGTTCCGCGGCATGAGGTAGGCATTTGCCGCGGAACCGCCGCCGTTTAGGGTCCTCTCGTGATCGGGTTTTATGCAGTGTTCTTCTGGTAGGGTTTTAGGATTTTTAAGATATATTATATGTGCCCAGATTTTCCAGAATAGAAATTTGTTTTTGGGGGCCTATAATTCCGTATTTTTTCCGAACTTCACTACACTTGGACTATATTGGTTATATCTGTGATGTTTGAATGTATTGAACGTCGGCTAATCGCTATAAGTCGATTAGTCGGGGTTATACATCTCTGTGATCTGTGTTTGATATTGAAATGTGTATATGAATGTGTTGGACTGTCGCGGGTGAATAGCCGGGGTGGATGTGAGATGAGCTTTTGATTTTCTTTCATTCATTTGTAACATGTAAATTGATGTAATATTATTATTTGTTTGGCCGCACAACCGGGTCGGGGTTGTAGCCGTCATTGTATAATTCTTTTTACTATTTTTGCTGCTAGGATAGACCCATGGAGGGGTGCACAAACTGCCGAGTACTTGAAGGGTAGTTTGCCGCACCCGTAGGGGTCTTGGGTGGGGTATTGGCTATTCACCGCGACCGTGTAATCCGCTTTTCGTTGCAGGCTCGAACGGATTGCGGATTCCTAGTATATCCAATGTATTCATCTGTGATCTGTAATGTCTATCATTGCTATGTTTATAACTATTTAGGCGTTGCTTATGTTTTACAGCCGCGCTAGCCCAGCCCCCGCTCTGTCGTTAGTTAAGTAACCTAACGGGTGATGACGGGGCCCCGTGGCGAATGCGAATGGCATAAGCGTACGTCATATTTTGGTTGTTTTCTGCAATGGTAGGATTAAATGATGGGACGCATTAAAAGAACTAATGCAAGAATATCACGCATTAAAAGAACTAATGCAAGATAATAAACCAAGTTAAAATCGTTGGAACATTTTCGAAAAAACACTCGGTTCTTTTCAAAACTTACTTTTAAACGCGGAGCTTGAGCCACTCCTTTTAAAAGCTATCTTGTTCCATCGATTATATCAAGTTCACTACGTTCACGGTTTCACCAAAACCATTCGTAGCCCTCCATCATTTCAGTTAAATGTACGGTAGTATTCAAGCTATGTATTTTGACCTCACGCCAAGGCATAGTGATTGGTAGCTGCCGAATATTTATCTGTTGCATAGATAGAATGCGTTGGTTTGAGACAGTCGTACTGCCATTTTGGCCTACGTCAAGGGTAGGTACGGGTGGGTTCAAATTAACCAGGATAATGATGGGAAGAACTTGACATGTGACTTATGACATTTTGACCTCACGCCAAGGTCATAAGAGCATGGGGCAAAAATCCACATCGGGAGTTTCATAAGTACTGAAACTTGCTAGATTTGCATACCATTTGGAGTGTGGTGATTCTGGTAGGATTCCTTCAGTTCCGTCACGCGATGATATTTGGATCCCGATCCTACTGTGAGTATATGCTACTCCTCAGGAAATTTCTCACTAAACGATCAATGCTATAAACCTAGTAGGTGCCTAGAAAGGTGTTAGCGAGGCTACGCCCCCAGGGAAAAGAGGTTATTTAATTAAGGAACTTCGCGAAAGCGTTGGAAAACCTCCCTCGAAGTACCGACACTGGCCTGGCTGAACGGTTAAGCAAATATTGTGCGGTGGGATTGATCCGGACTAATTCTTCCTTTATGGTTTGAGGAGGGATTCGAGAGACATTGGGGGCCATCCTGTTTAGACAAATTAAAAACCACTCTAAACTTGCAAGAGCATCGTGCTAAAGTGTTTCTTCTCTCTCTCCTAATTGCAGCGACCAATCGACATGACTGGACTTAAGTTACTTCTAGATAAAAATATATTGACAGGGCCAAACTACAAAGATTGGCTCAGGAATGTCAAGATGGCAATCACTTACGACAAGCTGGGGTATCTTCTTACCACCAAAGCTCCCCCCGTCCCAAGTCCCACCTCCAGCGTCGCGGATAAGGAAATCCGTAAGACCTGGGAGATTGATAGCGCGAAGGCCAGGTGCCTCGTACTTGCCTCGATGGACAATGAACATCAGAGGAGGCACGATAATATGGACTTGGAATCCATATTTCTTCATACAAAAGAACTGTATGGAGAGCAGTCTCGTATCGCAAGATACGAAGTGTCGAAAAAGTTATTTTCGGCAATGTTGGCCGTCGGATCATCGGTAGCGGACCACGTGCTTAAGATGATTGGCTACATTGAGGAGCTCGCGGAACTTGGGACCACGTTGGAAAGTGAACTCTATACGGATTTAATTCTCCAGTCCCTTCCATCCACTTACGCCCAGTTTATACTGAACTTCAACTTACAAGAAAAGGAAGTTGAACTTTCAAAACTCCTCAACATGCTGAGGAGCGCAGAAGGCACCCTACAGAAAGGTAGGGAAACACCCGCTTTGTTTGTAGGAGGATCTTCTTCCTCTAGGTCCAAGGCGAAAACCAAGGGAAAGAGGAAGAAAGCCCCCGCCAAACCAAGGGGCGGTGTTAGTAAAGTGGGTACGAAGGGAAAAGAAATGGCAACAAAGATTGCGGGGAAGCTTGTGGGAAAGGAGGAATGCTTCTATTGTCATAAGAGTGGACACTGGAAGAAAGATTGCAGGGCTTGGAAGGCCAAGACACAGGAACTGAAGCAGGTTGCGGCTTCAGCTTCAGGTGTGTATGTTATTGAAAACTGTCTTTCTATAAACTCTACTTCCTGGGTATTGGATACCGGATCAGGATCTCATATCTGTAATTCTTTGCAGGCGTTGAGAAACCGTAGGGTTTTGAAGGCAAGTGACATGACTCTCAGAGTTGCGAACGGAGCTAGCATGGATGCTAAAGCCGTGGGGGACTATCACCTGAGAATGTCAGATGGGTATGTTTTGGTTTTGCGTAATTGCTTTTTTGTACCCAACGCAACTTGTAATATCATTTATGTATCTTTAGTTTCTAAAGAATGTTATGAATTTGCGTTTGTAAGTAATGTTGTAAACATTCACCTTAATCAAGTTCTAATTGGGTCAGGTACACTGAGCAATGGTATATACGTGTTAAACCAACCACAGATTTTTAATGTCCAGAATACACACAAAAGAAAGTCTCCAGATATCAATCAGGCTTTCTTGTGGCATTGTAGACTGGGTCACATCAATGAGAGAAGGTTGACTAAGTTACATATAGAAGGGTATTTTAATCCGTTCGAATATCAATCGTATGCCACTTTTCAATCCTGTCTCAAAGGAAAGATGACAAAGACTCCGTTCACTGGACACGGAGTAAGAGCGAGCGAGCTCTTGGGACTCGTACACAGCGATGTGTGCGGTCCAATGTCTACACTTGCGCGAAGCGGTTTTTCTTACTTCATTACTTTTACGGATGATTTTTCAAGGTTCGGACATGTCTTCTTGATGAAACATAAATCCGAAGCCTTTGGAAAATTCCAGGAATATAAGAATGAGGTAGAAAAACAAACCGGCAAAAGTATCAAGATTCTAAGATCGGATCGAGGTGGAGAATACTTGAGTGCCGAGTTCCTGAACTACTTAAAAGAGAATGGAATTCTCTCTCAGCTTACTCCTCCATACACTCCGCAACATAACGGTGTATCGGAGAGACGGAACCGCACCCTATTGGATAAGGTACGGTCCATGATGAGTAACGCTGAGTTACCGCGATCATTCTGGGGGTATGTGCTAGAATCAGCTGCGTACCTTTTGAACCGAGTTCCTACTAAGACTGTGCCTACCACACCATATGAGTTATGGAGTGGGAAGAAACCCTATCTTCAATATCTGAAGATCTGGGGATGTCCGGCTTTTGTCAAAAAGCAGCATGCGGACAAACTCGAGGCACGCTCAGTACTGTGCAAGTTTGTGGGATACCCAAAGAACACCAGGGGGTATCTTTTCTACTACGCAGAGGAACAAAAAGTCCTTGTTTCTCGTAATGCCCACTTTCTAGAACACCAGTTCTTAGAAAAGGAAATTAGTGGGAGCGCAGTAGAACTGGAAGAAATTCCAGAACCACAAACTATTACTGAAAGCTTAGTGGAACCAGAGGGTTCAAATGAACAGGATATTCCTACGCCGCTCCGCAGAAGTAGTAGGAAGTCTCATCCGCCCGAGAGATACTACGGTTTTCTCATAGACGGGGATAGAGAGGATTGCATCATAGATTATGATGAGCCTACTAGCTTCCAACAAGCCGTTCAGAGCGTTGACTCGGTAAAATGGCTGGATGCAATGCGGACCGAAATGGAGTCCATGTACACCAACAAAGTATGGACGTTGGACATTGCTCCAGACGGGGTAAAACCCGTAGGATGCAAGTGGATCTTCAAAAGGAAGATTGGTGTAGATGGACAGGTTGAGACCTATAAAGCTAGACTTGTAGCAAAGGGTTTCCGTCAAAGACCTGGCTTGGACTATGACGAAACCTTTTCTCCAATGGCTATGCTGAAATCCATTCGGATCCTTCTTGCCATTGCTGCCTTCCACGATTATGAGATTTGGCAGATGGACGTAAAGACCGCTTTTCTAAATGGAAATTTAGAGGAGTGTGTCTATATGGATCAGCCAGAGGGTTTCATTCAGAGTGGGAGCAGCGGAAAGGTGTGCAAGTTGCTTAAGTCCAACTATGGACTAAAGCAGGCATCGCGGAGTTGGAACATCTGTTTTGATGAGACGGTCAAGGAATTTGGCTTTATCAAAAATCCATATGAACCATGCATCTATAGTAGATTTGTAGCGAGAACTGTAGTATTCCTCGTTTTATACGTGGATGACATTCTCTTAATAGGAAATGACATTCCTATGCTACAATCTGTCAAGGGGTTCTTGTCGCACAGGTTCTCCATGAAAGACCTGGGTGATGCCTCATACATCCTGGGGATCCGGATCCATCGTGATAGATCGAAGAGGATATTAGGACTTTCTCAGTCCAGGTACATCGACACCTTAGTGAAGAGATTCAGTATGGAAGATTCCAAGCGCGGTAACCTACCGGCTTGTCACGGGATCACCCTCTCTAAAGAGATGTCTCCCAAGACTGATTTAGAGAGGGATCGCATGTCTATTATACCCTACGCTTCTGCGGTAGGCTCTATAATGTATGCGATGTTGTGTACCAGACCGGATGTAGCTTATGCACTGAGTGTGGTAAGCCGGTATCAGTCAAACCCTGGGGAGAAACACTGGATAGCGGTAAAGAACATTCTCAAGTACCTGAGAAGGACTAAGGAGATGTTCTTAGTGTTTGGCGGAAAAGACCTCCAGATCGAGGCCTTTGCTGACTCCAGCTTCCAGAGTGACAAGGATGATTCCAAGTCCATGTCGGGTTTTGTCTTTACCCTCAATGGAGGGGCGGTGTGTTGGAAGAGCTCCAAACAGGAAACCGTTGCAGACTCGACTATGGAAGCAGAATATATCGCTGCATCTGATGCCGCAAAAGAAGCTGTCTGGATGAGGAAGTTATTAAAAGAACTTCATGTGGTTCCGTCCATTGTTGACCCAATACCTCTGTATTGCGACAACAACGGGGCTATAGCTTTAGCGAAGGAACCCAGGTCCCATCAGAGATCCAGGCACATCTTGAGGCGGTATCACCTGATCAGGGAGATCGTGGATCGCAAGGAGATCGAGGTTCGGAGAGTTGCTTCAGAAGAAAACACTGCAGATCCATTCACCAAGGCACTGCCCCAGACTCAGTTCGAGCGGCTGATCGAGATGATAGGTCTTCGATACGCCAGTACATGGCCTTAGTGCAAGTGGGAGATTGTTAGTGTATATACCCTAGAGGCCATTACTGTATCATACTAGTTTGTATATTACTTAATGGAAGCTTGGGATATTCACCTTGTATAAACAATCTTGCTCAATATAGTAGTATGCTACTTGGTTTGTTTCTACTTCAATGTGTACTTGTGTTTATTTCAGTATATCACTTATACGCATTAGTGGAGCCCTTAGGATCTTTGCTTGATTACCAGCGTTGTGATGGCGGTCACACTAGTGGGGGCTGGGTAATCTATAAGCACATCCTTATACAGGTCCCTAGTCGCAGGACTATCGAGACAGGGCATCGATACTCCGGAGTAGACTAGCGTATGCGCTTCTCATCCCAGTGTGGGAGATGGTCTGTCCCACAGCCATCAGTACGTCGTACTGGAGATAGTATACGGGTGCTCGTTGGGTTACGAGTACACTGGACAGGACTCGTCGGGAACTAACAGGTTGGTATTATACCTATCGTCAGTTATCAGTTCCCAGGTGACATGAGTACAGCTTAGTCCGCTGACTTGACACTGGCACTTCGCCTCGAGTGTGTTCCCACTGTACTTTGATTACTACCATACCACGGCTCAAAGGAGTCGTGCAAACGGGTAGTAGTTGGGTACAGTCCCGAAGCACTTGGAGGCATTGAAGGTTAGACAGGATCCGTCTCTCCCGGTATTGGGGGTTGACATCGCGCTGTGTCTAGGAGAGCCATTACACGAGTAGTCCCTGGCCAGGGCAAGCGAGATATACTGGTAGGCTTCTAGTGTTATCTCACGGTGTTTTGGGCTTCACTCCGACACGACTTGTACCGCTATTAGGGGACTGACGTTTTACCGCCCCCTAGGCCCGACATGCGATGTATTAGACGAACAGACCGGACTGTACAGAGACTGTCACATTCAGACTCAGTAGGAGTACAGATGGGGTTTCACCTCGTCAGCCTTCTTGTCGGCATCTACCTGGGGACCGTTACGCACAGCTAGTGCCGCTTGCGGTCTGTAGTTAAACCCACTGCCAGCGTAGTGTCGAGTCTTTAGAGTCCCACACAGAGGGTATTCGCCTCTGGGCAAAACAGAGTAGAGGTCGCATGGTTTTGCGACAGGGTTCGTTCTCATCCGCGCACTTGTGCACGTTTGGAGTCCGGACGGATATTACTGGCTGGCTCTGGTTTGAGTCAGATAATGGTATATGTTTTGGGGTTGCTTTTATCTCTCAGTATTTATGTTCCTCGGAACAAGAATGCAGGTGTGTATGCACAGTTATTTGAGGAGGAGGAAGAGGACTTTCATTAGGGTTTCGGAACGGGTGCGTATGCACAGTTTACAGTCGTCTTTTTCCAAACCCTAATGAATTTATGTTATATCAATTAATAATATTAATAAAATGAAATTGTGTCATGGTTGGTTTTTTTGTTGACTTGTTGACCATGGTTGACTTGTTGACCATGGTTGAAGTTTTGACCATTATCATTACAAAAGAAAGATGCTCTTTGATTCTAGCAAATTCATTTAATGTTTGAAATGATAATGGTCATTCCTAAACCTTCCATCAACCTTTTCATTTTCATTATTATTATTAATTTGATAATTCTTTTGCTTTTTGTTATGGTTGCAAAAAGAAAAGAGCTCATTCTATCATTTAGCTTCTCTCTCCTCACTTCATCTTCTTCTTCCTCTAGCAAAAGGAGAACTCTTCTCATGTGTTGAGAATCCCTCTCCTTAAAAGAAAAGCACCCTTTAGACACTCTCTACTCACTCTAGGATCAAAGGTTTAGCAAGCCGAAGATTCTAGTTCTCTCCAAGTTCGAGAAAGAGCCCGAAGGTTGAACCCTCAGGTGGATCCATCTTCGACGGAAGAAGGCGATGAGAAGAGAACCATCAACCTCTACTAGGTTTTCAGAAGAAGGAGTTCAAGTTAGGTATAACCACTTTGCCGAGTAGTTAACTCTCCTTTGCATGTTTTCTTGTTTAGTTTAGAAAAGATCCCGACTTTGTTAGTCCATGTTGCCCCATGCGCTAAAAATTTGATTTTTATACCGTTTCCGCCTCCCCGTAAGAACCGGGGGTCGCAACGTGGACTTACATATATATATAGATAGTCCCATACCTGTGTGTGTGTGTGTGTGCGCATATCCCCATATACGCACCAGTAAAAAAATGTATGCAAGTGTGTGTGTGTGAGCGGTGAAATCTTATTCTAGGGTTCGCAACTAAGAAACTAACTACGACACTATCATCAAATTACTAAAATTTATCTTATGATCTTCTAAGATCAATCTCAATAATCATTTAGTCTCACATAACGCAAATTATGTATAATATATATATCGTATACTACACTACGAATTGCGGGGGTGCTATACGTCATCCACCCGACTTCCTCCATAGATATATATCTACTCACATTGATCCTCACTTGCCAATGCCGATGTTGACACGCGTTTGCTTGTCGTCTCGAAGTCCTCATGAGGGTACCTACATATCATAACACATCGTATCACATTAAAATCCAATTCGCAATCGAAATGACACACGAATCACTCATAGGTTAAAACCTATGGACTACTCACGCAAATCAACCAAACAACACCCGATATAGACGTACAAATGTCAAGTGATCGATACAAAACACAATTACCAAAACTTAAATCCATAAACATCGCAAAACATAAAGCAGAAACGATGAAAACATGCTCCATATTTTAGTCCACGGAAAAACAAGGTGCACAAACAACACTGGGGTGATGTATAGGGTGTATATGAGCTACACAAACAACCTGGGCACCAAATTCATCAATGTGGCCGGCCACATACACCTAAAATCCAGCCACCTCGGTTAGACTGGCTCCGTTTGGGTTCTTCTGGTCAGGGTGGTCTCCTATTGGTCTAACTAGGTCCCTGGTATTGTTTGCTTTTCCCGTAAAATTCTCAGGTCATCCCAGATTCCCTGCACCCTCAAATTACACACAAAACCGACATATCGACATGAAACTTGAAATTTGGGTTAAGTCACTGGTTTGGTCCAGGTTTTCTACACTATGGGGGTTTAAGGTCACCAATAAGGCTTATTAGCACAAACACAACTCAAGAATTCCTCATCCCTCTTCAAGGAAATTTCAAAGTTCACTAAACCGCATTAAAACACTTTTAAACTTGTATGGGTGCTAAGGTAATGGAAATACAATACTAATGGTAAAGAAAATACATCATTTGGCAACTCAAGAATTTTCTTGAGTTGCCCCAAGTGCTCAAAATCCATCCTTTCTTGGTCCAAAGTGCTTGTAGTGAGCTTGTGCATGTTTTAAATGAAGGGATTTTAGTGTTTGGATGTGTTTTTGATGGTGTAATAAGGAGGTAGAGGAGGTGGGAGATGGAGAGCAGCCATGGGAGATGAGGGAAAAGAAATGATGAAGATGATGAAGAGATAACAATGAGCCATGGTCAAATTGACCCCTCACCCTCTCTCTCCTAAGCCCCTGCTCTCTTGTCTCCCCATACCTCATTGTTTAATGTTTTTCTTTTTCTTTTCCTTTTTCTTTTGTTTTGTTTTTCTTTACTTCTCTTTTGAATTAAAACCATGCATGAAAAGAAGAAAGAAACCATGGTGGAAAATGTAACAAGTGTTTGTAAATGTGACATGGTGCATGTCATGTGCACAAAACCGGATTAATGCAAGATTAGCGATATTTAATAGCGATTAGCATTAAAATAGAATATAATTAATTATATAACAATCTACAAATGCTCAAATGTTTTAATCTCTTTCAAATTCAATAATTTACATAATTTCTAAATATTTCCCAATTTATCGGTATTTAATTATACAGCATTATCGAAATATTCATAATATTTATTATTTAATTATAAAAATTCCCAAAAATAATATTTTATTTTTCTGAAATGATACAGTCTTCCCCCCTTAAAAAAATTCGGTCACCGAATTTAAATTTAAACCCCTCAAATACTAAAACATTTCAGTAAAATGATCCAGTCGTCGGGCTCCAAAATCATAAATACATAAAACATATCGTACGCAATGCATGCGCATGAAAAATGAGCATATAAACCAAAATCAAAACTCCGTCAAGCATCCCGCAATCATCGGAGTTATGGTGAAGACACCAATGTCTAAATCCAATACGAAAACTAACATGATATACATCAAACTATACATGTAAACATCAAAACTATACATGTAAACATCTGAAGAAAATGCATGCCAAACCTTTTTAATTCGATGTGCAATACGCGTATCACGGCACAGTGGCGGACGTCTATCGTAAGAAAATAACTATATATATATATACATATATATATATATCCTTTGTTTAACATACACGTCCCGCCATTTTTGAAAATATTTTAGAAGGGTTTCCCTTGTTTAAATGTCTCGTGTCATCTCGGACACGTAGGTAAATACTGAGACTATAGCTCCTTTTTGGAAATCCCTTCGATAACTATCAATGCATGCAAAAATATATTCAGGTACTGTCCTCGGACTAGTCCTGCTCAGATACTATACCATATAGTAAATATCATTAAACATACTGCTCCAACAGAAATCAATTCCAAAATGTGTATAAGAATGCCACGTGCGTCTGGTGCGCACGGAAATCAAAATCCATAAATGTGCCATACATGTTCACAGAAACCAAATCTAAGTGCAACGGGTGTGCACGAAACACCTGTCAAAGGCAACGGGTGTGCCTGACAGCAATATCAGGTGCATCTGATATGCACGAAGAATCTCGATTTAGTGCATCTGGCGTGCACCAAAATCGAATCAAGCGCGTCAAGTATGTGCAAGAATCCAATCCAGTGCACAAGGTGCACGAAAAAAAATATCGAATATCACAATCGAGATCGACGGTATACAACACAATTCAATCCAAATCCAAATCAAGTATACCATGGTATATAATCTCACAAGCATGTGCATCAGCGTGCACAAAATCAAATCAAAATATTAAAAGTGCATGAAAACTATGCCGAAAGCATGAGTCGAATCACATGCATACAATAGGCATGGAATCAAAATCAATATCTCAAATGACATCAAACCGAAGTCAAGTGCAACTGTGGTGCACAAAATCTTAATCATGCAAATAAATCACCCAAAATAACAGGATAAAATCAAAGGTGGCAGAAACAGTCCCGCTCTAGCACATCCTCTAAAGATCTCTGGCCAACTGTCTCGTCGACGATGCCGAACTCTGGCCTGCTGGGTGTGTACAATATGCCCTCTCCTGGGTCCAAGTCTTCTCGTATAATATTCCAGAAAGGTCCTGTCGAGGTCTCTCCCAAATCTCGTTTCTGCCGAACTGCCCGGAAGTCATCACCTTTTTCTAAATCTATCTCTTGTTCCGGAACGGCTGCATACTCATCGCGACTCCTTCTGGAAGATATATCCATGTACAACGCCTCTGCATGCGTATCACATCTCTGATGTCAGGGGAGTGGAACGTCATCTCATCAAGATCTCGTACGAACCTCTTACACCACTTTTCTCTAATGTCGACTGATTCGGACTCGTCTCTTCGTGGCTGCATGGACTGCGCTTCAATAGCTATACTCGTATCTGGAGTCTCCCGAGCAATGTATCCCATCATATGATATCCGAATGAAGTCAAACCTTTCGATCGATTCGTCAAAGTTCCATAATCCCCCAAGATCTCAACATCTTGAATACAGTTTAATAATATCGAGTACATGCCACAGCACCTATGGACCAGCCGTAGAAGGGCAAACCCTAAATTTTTAGCAGAGAAGAATTGTCCTTTATTTAATCATGAGGATTGGCTTTTATAGCCCTTGCACTTTACTTTGGACTAATTCACGCTTTACGGGCGACGACATAAAGTAGTCTCCATATACAATCTACGGGAAACCAAAAATAAATAAAATACAACACGACACGAAGTGACCTAAGCCTCATTAATGGCACCGCGGAACTGCCGCAAACCCTAAGGTTCAAAGGCATTCGCATGGTCATTATGTCGAGTTAGGATTTCATTCTTATAGAGGGTCCGTAGAAATACTTGCATGTTTCTCCGAATACTTTAAACTTGGAAAATGGGTTTCTGACATTCGATCGTTTTCTTTCAACTCCCAACGAACCTGCGTGAAGTCTTCTCAAGCTGGAATCAATCGATCTGATGACCTCGCATCGGGATAAGCGAACGAACCACATGTCCTAGTCATTCATCCTCGAGTGACTAGCGACCTCCTATCATATCTCTAAGTATAAACTCGTGCTGCAGTAGCTCCAACATCTGGGGCGGTATCTTGTCATTCGCAGTAGCAACTGGCTCATTCATCTGCACGCTGAACAGTGCCTCAATCATCAAGAATAATCGGTACATTGACGGTCATCACATTCTGGCTGGCCTCTAGCAGTGGCCCAATCCTCTGGTGCTGATCTGCACGTCCGAGAAATCTTGTAAAAGCGATCCATCAAATGCTCATGGCGCGAAAACACAATAGGACGATACATCTATGCAATCATGTGTCCCTGGAATCACTCCCTGGTCAGTCCTCATCCGTGACAACTCGTGCTGACGCAACTCTAGCCGTAGCTCTCTCTGCCCGTGTAATCGTGGC
Organism: Agapanthus africanus; assembly: GCA_030015575.1. Taxonomy (NCBI): domain Eukaryota; kingdom Viridiplantae; phylum Streptophyta; class Magnoliopsida; order Asparagales; family Amaryllidaceae; genus Agapanthus; species Agapanthus africanus. The sequence continues at coordinate 276,261,959 of JASDDO010000012.1, forward strand.
AGCAAAACCATAAACCGATATCGATGAGGATAGATCATGAATGAATATAATACTATGCAAGAAAATGTACATCCTAAGGCTTCTTAAGCGGAGTAGCGTATCGTAAGTATGCCGCGGAACATACACACGGTACATCACTCTCCTTAAGTCACCTACTCCATCAATCAAAGTCAACCTATACGACGAAAGTTCGGGTCTAATACCCCCTCGACCAAGTCTAAGTTCCGTAAGGTCAAGCCTAGGTTCCGAATATATATAAACGCCCTAGACTCCACATAGTCAAACATAAACTCGAACCAAGGTTAACCTAGGGCTCTGATACCAACTTTGTCATGACCCGAAATGGCATGTGTAACGTTTTAGAAATCATTATGCGAATTTTTCCGTTTTAACCCGACTGTGTTCAAACGTCCATATAGACTTGCCAGCACCTAGTTTAGCTAAAATAAAGTTAGTGCGCGAGCTTTGGGGGTATATGAGACGTTTTGGTTCAATTAGAATTTTTCCCAATTTTAATAATATTTTAATGTGGTATTTGACATATTGGAAATTGGGAAATTTCCTCCTTTGAAATCATTTTAAGTAAATCAAGTTGAGTTAATAAAACCCTTCTTTTAATATCTAGATATTTGTATGGGTTTTAGTTTTAAAGTTAAAGAAAAAGAAAAGAATTGAGTGAGGTGCATGCATGTGTGTGTGAATGCATTTATGAGCATTAATCACTAGAAATTGCTAGGAAATTCCACACAAAACCCTCCCCTTCCTCACTTAGCCGAGATCCTTCCTCCCCCTTCTGCTCTTGATCATTCCCTTCCATTTTTGCATCAATCCAAACTCATAATTCTCCAAAATTTCAAAATATATCACAAAATATACATAAAGTCTTGGTTTTTGCTTCTTGCTCACTTGGAGCTAGGAAAGCTTTGATCTTGTGAGCGAGGGTTGTTAGGTATAATCCCTAATCTGTTAAAAAGAAGTTTTTATGATGTGTAGCTTGTTGGATATTGTTTAGAACACGTTAGATATCGATTAGTGCAATATCGTATTCTTTTGTGTCTTGTTGAATTTCTGGGATCTGCTTCTACCTGGAATTTTTACTGGGTAACTAAACAATATTATAGTGATGTACTAGTTAACCTATGACTCCACCTGAGACACGTGACCCAACCCACCGACCTCGGCCGGGACCCTTTGACGAGTTCCGGCGACGCCGGCTATGTAGGGAGGTGTTGGGGTTTGGTTTTTGTGGGTAGTTGTCTGCTGTGGTTTAGGAGGGTTTGGTACTGTTTACTTTTTTAGTAATAGCAGTATGAAAAATCTGGAATCATTTTCCTATAATATAGTGTTTTGAGTCTGCGTGTTACGTAATCCGACACGAATCGTGATCTTGCGCAGCTGCTGTACTCAGTTTGGTTTTGTGGTATCGTTACGCACGTTAGCCACTAGACGGACACTCGTGAGTTAGTTTAGTGTTGATGCGTTTTTTTAAAACGTAGTTTTACGTTATATTGGTCGATATCTGAGTTTTGCTCTGTTTATGTGTTTGTGAAATTATAGCGTCGCAAGCGGGGACTTCTGGCGCTGCGAATAAGGGGAAGCAGGTGGTCGGATTTTCATAGCTGGAGACCATTGGTGAGTAGATTTAACATCTACGGGAAAATCGTCTGTATGGCGTTATGCGTCGGGGCAGATATGATAGGATAGCTGCATGTTATTGCATATCAGTTAATTTCATATGAACGTCATTGCATAGTATTATCTGTTGTACCTTGGCTTGTACTTTTAGATATAACACATTACTGATGGTTCATGTTGCACGAGCACTAAATTGTATGCTACACTCACACCGTCAGTAATTGCCATGACACGCACAACCCAGATACATACGTGATATCGCATTGGGCAGGGATAGTTGAGGTAGTGACCCTTATTCCATTTCACGTATACCCTGCTATAGCTATCTGTACATCATGCATACATATTGACATGTACACCCACATATTTTTCTATAGTTGTATTTACCCTAGATGGTATTGTTTTGACCTGGAATATTGAGACATTGACTATTGTGCTTATGAAATACATCATACATCTTTGAATTCATATAGATACTTAAACCTTGCTACAATTACATATACACCTCATATGATGCTGCATTTATTTTCGGAGGATTTTGGGAACCGCAAGATATATGTTAAAGATAGATTCATTTAAAAGAACGGATTTCCCTTGACATGCTCATATTGTTGTTTATGTTGCATATATCAGTTTTTCATGGATTTACGCATTGAGATATGGATTTCATATGATTTATGGATTTGAGAACCGTGGGGGTATTTCAAGAAAACAATGTATTATTTGAAAACCCGGTTTCTCTTGTTATGATATTTCAGTGCGTCCACCATGTGATTTCTCGGTTCTGAGATTTGGCTTGTGATTCCCGATTCGAGGAGCGAGAGGCACCGTCTGCGGGTACATGGTGGACCTGGTATGGTACCCGGGGCGAGTGGTGATTTCGTGGTGTAGACGATAAGCCTGGCAGAGGGACCACTACCTACCGGTGATTTTATTGGACTCGGCGGTTATCGTGGGGATACCGACCAGAGTGATGTATGACATATCGTCAGGGCCAGTCATGGTGACAGCGCCTGAGTTATGAGGATTTATGTGTCGATGCTAGACACGGGTTTCATGATGTTTCGAGTGTCGGTGTTAGACACTCAGGTTTTCATGATTTTTATGTATCGTCGATGGACATACGGGGTTAATATCCTCATACTTATATACATATATATATATATATACACACACACAGGGATATCTTTTCATGACGTTTCGGGTGTCGATGTTTGACACTCAGGTTCCATGAGACTTACAGGATGTGAGGGCCGATCTGTGGATGCGGTGCCTGAGGATTTGGGGATTTGATGTGTCAATGAGGGACACTGGTGTTTTTCTATGCTGATGATTTTGCATGAGATTTTATTATATCATCCCACACACTCAGGATTATTCTTGATATGCATTGTTTCATGTAGTTGTAGTACCCTGATGATATACCTTTATATGATAGTTGTATATTCATATTTTCATACTTATGCTATCGGATTACTTGTGATAGATTAATCGCTATTCGTGCATACTTGCGATTACAGTATGATGTTGATTACTATTCACGAGTTGGCAACTCACCCCCGTTGTGCCACAGTGTTTTGCAGGACTTACACTCAGAGTAGTCGCGGCAGGGCGTCTTATATCTCTACTTTTGCGGATACCGCTACATTAGGCAGTGAGGCCTTTTCTTTTAGGTGGGTTTGCGGTTATCTGCTTGTACATTGTATATCTTTTTGTTGGATCTAGTATTCTCCATCTACCACTGTTTGTATATGACTTAGAGACGACTTGTGAGGATTCGGTGTTATATTATTTTGGTGACTTTGGGTGCCGTGCTCGTGGGAGCCGGTTTTGTTTTGAAAAGTTTACTTCTTATTGCAGTCTTTTCTTTGATATTTCTTCGCTTCGGCGTCGTATACATGTTTTGGTGATTGTCTCCGCCGTTAGGCGTGATTTTGCTCCCATTTGGGATGCTTTATATTTTATCTATGTTGTACCCATTTTCGGGGCTAGTTTTTACAAAGGAGGTGCTGCCGAAATTTTTAAGAACGAAAACTAAACTTAAAGATTTTTACTTGAAAATTTCCGAATGTTTAAAACTAAGTTTTCTCCGTTGATCCAGTTTTGGGTGGTTTAGATTTCTGGGTTTCGGCTTACTTAAGTTGCGTACGCCTGTAAACGTTACATAGTTTAAGTGCCGGTTACGGGCCAAATATTGGGTCGTGACAGCATGTGACTGGCACTTGAATCATATGAAGTCTATAGGACCCCATCTAATTATGCCAAAAACCCAGAAATCTAAACCATTTTTAAAGAAAGTGTTTTGTTAAAATAAGCCGAATATGCATTTTTAAAACATCAAGTCTTTTCTGAAAATTTCGGCAGAGTTTCCTTTGTAAATACTGGCCACCAAAGGGGTACAACATGAATAATATACGAAATGATAAAAGGCATCCCCAAGTGGGAGCTAGCTCTTCGTCAATCGACGGTCTCAACCACGCAAGCAATATAATATACAACGCCGAAGGGCAAGGATCAAAACTCAAAAGGAAACTCAAAACACCCAAAACCCCCATAATAATACAACGCGCGACTCTAAGGTCGAAATAAAATACAACTGGTCTATAAGTCTGAAATAAATAATACAAGTCTGGTTGATGGAGTTTACTAGATACAACTGAAATATAAATAAAGGTACAATGGTGGTCACGATGCGAGTGAACCCACCTAACAAAGCAATCACCCGGAATGAAGTAATGTGCCAGCAAAGCCGCCAAGGAAAACCCGTACGGAAAAACCTGCAAGAAACTGTGGCACAACGGGGGTGAGTTGCCAACTCGTGAGTAAAAAACATCACAGAGCAGAAATCCTATGTATGACTCAATCATACGTCAAAACGATCAGTAAAATATATATCCTCAATATGATAAGGTCTGAAGCATGAAAAGGTGGCAAGGGTAAACATCGATACATAAGTGTAATACTAAGTGCTCGTGTCAGTGCCTTAGGTAACAACATATTATAAATATGAGGTATGAATGCATGAAAACAGAATACATGTAAATGAGAAAACTGTTTTCATATCTCAGTGAGATTTATGTATATAAAATCAAGATATCATCAATGAAATCAACACAAAACAGTGTCTAGCATCGACACAAAAATATATATCTCGCTGTCTCAATATCTAGGGCTCCGGCTATCCGAACTGGCCCCTGGGCTTCGGCTATCCGGACTGGCCCAAACTCCGATCGGTATCCTCCGGATATCCGACAAGTCACAATGAAGTCACCGGTCGGTAGTGTTCCCCTCCCATGCTCAATGCCATCATCTGCGACCTTCTCGCCACGGGGTACTGCACCGGGTCCACCATACACCCACAGTCGGTTCCTCCTCCTCCTCGAATCGGGTGTATCATATCGCTCAAGAGCCGAGAAAACTCATGGTGGACTCATCTCAAATCATATCAAGAGAAAACTGCAACTTTCATTTAAAAATGATAATAAGTTTATAAAATCCTTGCGGTTTCTCCAAATCCATAAATCTCATGGAAGTCCGAAATCTCAATATCTCAAAGTAAATAAACAATGAATTATAAAATATTGGGCTCCGGCAATCCGGACTGGCCCTAATAATAATGCATGAAAATGAACATATAAATATGCATGACAATCACAGTAATAAATGCAATGTCTAAGCTATCACAATAACAATACATCGGAACTATCAGTTAACAAGAGATATCAATGAATTAATATTCTCTACAGTGTACGTGGCATGGCAATTATCGATGATGGTATGAGTGAGCCGGCAAGCAGGTGTACGTGGAACATACACATCATCGGTAATGGTGCTGGTGTCCTGACCGCATGATTTCAATAATGGCATATGAAAACACAATATAAGCATGCGATGCGATGCGAAAAGCAAGAATATGCGGGAGCTGAATAATAAACGTAACAATAAGGAAATAAACATTTATATAATCGGGTCATACAGTTTGCCATTTGAAATAACATGAATCGTGGTGTTTAGAAAATAGGACTACGGTGTTTTTAAGAAAAAGTACGTCCTTTGAAATATCCGTATAATCCCTTGGCCTATCTTTAAAATATTCACGATTCGTTAGTTTTGAAATATGGATGACCCGGGTCTAATCTAACATCTATAAGTAAAGTACAGGTCTAAACTAACAGACTAATCGAAAAAGGTAAGGAAAACCACCTAAGTCTGAGTCGATATATAGATATATATATATATATATATATATAATAATCGGTGATCCCGCCTCAATAGTATCACGTACGATACAAAACATCATATGACATCCTCGAGTCAAGTGTGCGGATCTATCATCAATAAATAGCTCGTACGGTAAATTCGTACGGCATCCCAAATCTGGGTACGGGTCAATATCACATTTATCTCATTAATCAACTGATATCCTTATCATCACATATCGTGAACTGGGGGTACTGATCTAAGTCTAGTACATACTGATACCTCTATATATATGTATGCGTGTGTATGAATACACCACGCCTAAAGACCCGCTAATAACATCGTGTCGTATCTCATAATACGAACCAATCACATCACCGACCTCCTGGCATCAAGCGCAAACTCATCGACTCATCTCCAAGTACCATGTATTATCCTCATCATCCATGTATATGTATACGTATATATATATATATACATAGTCCCATACCTATGTGTATTTATATATATATATACATATCCCTATATACGCACAAGTAACAAAATGTATGCAAGTGTGTGTGTGTGCGGTGAAATCTTGTTCTAGGGTTTGCAACTAAGAAACTAACTACGACACTATCATCAAATTACTAAAATTTAACTTATGATCTTCTAAGATCAATCTCGATAATCATTTAGTCTCACATAATGCAAATTATGTATAATATATATATCGTATACTACACTACGAACTGTGGGGGTGTTATACGCCATCCACCCGACTTCCCCCGTAGATATATATCTACCCACATTGATCCTCGCTTGCCGATGCCGATGTCTCCATGCGCTTGCTTGTCGTCTCACAGTCCTCGTGAGGGTACCTACATATCATAACACATCGTATCGCATTAAAATCCAATTCGCAATCGAAACGACACACGAATCACTCATAGGTTAAAACCTATGGTCTACTCACGCAAATCAGCCAAACAACACCCGATATAGACGTACAAATGTAAAGTGATCGATACAAAACACAATTACCAAAACTTAAATCCATAAACATCGCAAAACATAATGCATAAACGATGAAAACATGCTCCAGATTTTAGTCTAGGGAAAAACAAGGTGCACAAACAACACTGAGGTGATGTATAGGGTGTATATGAGCTACACAAACAACCTGGGCACCAAATTCATCAATGTGGCCGGCCACATACACCTAAAATCCGGCCACCTCGGTTAGACTGGCTCCGTTTGGGTTCGTCTGGTCAGGGTGGTCTCCTATTGGTCTAACAAGGTCCCTGGTATTGTTTGCTTTTCCCGTAAAATTCTCAGGTCATCCCAGATTCCCTGCACCCTTAAATTACACACAAAACCGACATATCGACATGAAACTTGCAATTTGGGTTAAGTCACTGGTTTGGTCCAGGTTTTTTACACTATGGGGGTTTAAGGTCACCAATAAGGCTTATTAGCACAAACACAACTCAAGAATTCCTCATCCCTCTTCTAGGAAATTTCAAAGTTCACTAAACCGCATTAAAACACTTTTAAACTTGTATGGGTGCTAAGGTAATGGAAATACAATACTAATGGTAAAGAAAATACCTCATTTGGCAACTCAAGAATTTTCTTGAGTTGCCCCCCAGTGCTCAAAATCCATCCTTTCTTGGTCTAAAGTGCTTGTAGTGAGCTTTTGCATGTTTTAAATGAAGGGATTTTGGTGTTTGGATGTGTTTTTGATGGTGTAATGAGGAGGTGGTGGAGGTGGGAGATGGAGGGCAGCCATGGGAGATGAGGGAAAAGAAATTATGAAGATGATGAAGAGATAACAATGAGCCAAGGTCAAATTGACCCCTCACCCTCTCTCTCTCTCCTAAGCCCCTGCTCTCTTGTCTCCTCATACCTCATTGTTTAATGTTTTTCTTTTTCTTTTCCTTTTTCTTTTGTTTTGTTTTTCTTTTCTTCTCTTTTCAATTAAAACCATGCATGAAAAGATGAAAGAAACCATGGTGGAAAATGTAACAAGTGTTTGTAAATGTGACATGGTGCATGTCATGTGCACAAAACCGGATTAATGCAAGATTAGCGATATTTAATCGCGATTAGCATTAAAATAGAATATAATTAATTATATAACAATCTACAAATGCTCAAATCTTGTAATCTCTTTCAAATTGAATAATTTACATAATTTCCAAATATTTCCCAATTTATCGGTATTTAATTATACCGTATTATCGAAATATTCATAATATTTATTATTTAATTATAAAAATTCCCAAAAATAATATTTTATTTTTCTGAAATGTTACACAAAGATCGCCACTTATGTTGTTCAGAATCTTCGAATCAGTGGTGCCTCCGTTAGTTCTGACTTCACCGCCTTGTCTGCCTCCCCTGGTACTTCTACTCCTTGGATTTTTGACTCAGGTGCCTCTCATCATATGACTTTTGATTCCACTATCCTTAATAACTGTAAGCATGTCTCTTCCCTGTTGGAGATAGTGCCCTCAGAGTCAATTATTGGATCACAGGCACGTGATTGCAATGATTGAGGGAGGACCTATCCCGGTAGGACAGTCTTACTCAAGATGATAGTATGCTATCTGGTTTATCTTTATCATCGTGTACTGCTTTAGGTGACCTTACAGGTCACTATTGCGCGTTGATAGAGCCCCTAGGATTCTTGCTTGACTGCCAGCAGTATGCGGGCGATCATATACGTGGGAGCTGGTAGTCTATAAGCACATCCTTAAAAGGTCCCTAGTCGTGGGAGTTTCGAGACAGGGCATCGATACTCCAGAGTAGACTAGTGTATACAGTCGAGACCCCGACGAGGGGCGGTGGCCGGTCTCACAAGCCACTGGTGTCAGTTGGTTCACCTAAGATGTATACAGGTGCTCATTGGGTTATGAGTACACCGGACAGGACTCGCCGGGAACTTGCTAATTGGTCTTATACCTGACGTCAGATAGCAGTTCCCTGGTGACATGTGTATAGGTTAGTTCATCGACCTGAGATCGTCATTTGTCTCGTGTGAGTTCCCACTGTACTTTGATTACTACCCTACCACGCTCAAAGGAGACGTACAAACAGGTTTTAGTTGGGTACAGTCCCGAGCCACATGTGTTAGTTATATGTATGCCCTAGAGGTCATTACTATACATAGGATGTATATTGTAGTGGATGCTTGGACATATATAGGGATGACTTTCTTGCTCGATATGATAGTATGCTATCTGGTTACTCTTTACCTTGACGTGTACACTGATTGTCTCTCTGTTACATGTTGGTAAAGCCCTTAGGATGTGTACTTGACTACCTAGACTATGATGCGGATCATACTAGTGGGGACATGGTAGTCCATAAGTACATCCTTCAAAGTCCCTAGTCGTGGGTGTATCGAGACGGGGCATCGATATACCAGAGTAGACTAGCGTGTAGCTTCTCGACCCATATAGATGGGCGATGGATGATCCCATATCCATTGGTGTTTGACATCAGAGATGATATACGGGTGCTCAGTAGAGACTGGGTACACTGGAAGGACTCGCCGAGAACTCCCAGATGGTATTATACCTTACGTCAGATGGCAGTTCTCTGGTGACACTGGTACAGGTTAGTCTGTAGACCCGAGATCGTCATAGAGTCTTGTTTGATTCCCACTGTGCTTTGATTTCCATCATACCACGTCCAAGAGGGCGTGCAAAAAGGTGGCTTTTGGGTACCGTCCCGAATCACATGGAGGCAATGAGCGATAGGAAGGGTTTCGTCTCTCCCGGTATAGGGAGTTGATGTTGCGCAGTGCTCGATTGGCTATAACAGGAAGTCCTTGGCCAAGGCAGCTTTAGGGATTTACTGGTAAGTGTTACCTGTAGTTTCTCGACCCGTTATGAGCCTCATATCGACACGACTTATCGAGTTATTGGGGTCTGACGTTTACCACCCCTAGACGAGATATGCGACATATCAGACGAACAGACCGGACTGTACGGTAGAGTTACTCGTTGGATTCACTGGAGTGTGAGCGGGCTTGCTCGTTGATCTTCTGATCGCTCAATACCCGGGTGGCCGTTACGTTTAGCAGACCGCTTGCGGCTTGTGGGTGTTTGATATGATCATCACCTGCTGCCGGCGTATTGACGAGTCTTTAGAGTCCTACACAGGGGTTTCTTGCTCAAGCGAAACGAAATAAGAGCGCATATGAGATATGTGCGGGACCGAGGATAATACCAATATGTGATACTGTATTCTATTCTCGCGATTTGTGACATTGATCGGTTGTATGCGATATGGCCGGGTTATCGGATCAAGTGTTGATTCGATAAGTTGTTACTATAGATATTGGTCGGTTATATGCGATATGACCGGATCGTTAAATCAAGTGTTGATTTAATGATTTAATGTATAATTATATATTTGATATATTACTTTACATTAACTAGTATTGGTTCACTTAAGATTTGTTTTCTCACTTGAAAGTGTACATTGTTTATATGTGATATATGCAAGTGTACATGTTTGTATCATGCTTGATGATACAAACAAGATTGAGTGTATGAGACTTGAACCATATCAAGGATGGATTAGGATTTATTATTTTCCTAAACAAATAACAAAAGAGAGTGACTTTGGTCAAAGTTATCAAGCTTCATGAAGCTTGATGAACATTGACAAAGTCAACTCTTTTGTCATTTGTTCAAGATATTAGCTAACCCAACCCTTAACCTTATGCTATGGTTAATTCTCTACATGAGTTAAGCATGAGGGCTTAACTCAACCATGGTGCCATCTTTCATTTGGATAAAATTTCACTTTGGATATTATTCATATGAATCTTTTCTTCTTCATCATCTTCATCAAGCTTGAAAAAGCTTGCTAGCTCCAATGGCATCATGAGAAAAAGAGTGAGAAATCCAATTCTAAAGTGAACCCACTTCCTATTTCTTCATCCTCTACCACTTGCAATGTAGTATAGGGTGTTCTCTTCATAAAGTTTTCGACTGAGTGAAGGAATAGCTTGAGTTTGAGTCTCCCCGACGTAGATCATCTTCGGCCTCGAAGTCAATGACCTAGCCCGATCATTTCTCCGACGAAACCATTTCTAGAGTCCGGGATCCGATGATCGCAGCGGAGGGACGTCAACACGGAGCTAAAGAAGTGGTGGACCGGATCTACAAAGGTTGTAATCCCTTTCACTTAGTAGCAAATTCGTTTGCTTGCTTGCTTTTCGCCTTAACTTCTAGTTAACGATCTTCATTAGGGTTTCTCGGCACCGGAAAATTTTTGTTTGCCATGGTTGATGCCTTGTGGAACCTCTTGAGTGTGCCTAGGAACCCTACAGTGGTATCAGAGACTAGCTAGAGCTTTAGGCAAAGTGTAGACGATGTTAGAAATCCGATCGAACCCCGAAACCCTAACTTTTAACCCTCTCTGGACATTTTCTGAAAATGAGGATTTTTAAAAATTAAAAATATCCAAAAAATACAGCAGGGTATTGTAAGAGTTACTGTGAAGCACGTGAGCATAAGTCCACCAAAGCAGCGCGGAACCGCGGCCCCACCCAAGCAATGTGCGGCGGTTCCGCGGCCAACAAGTTGGTTCTTCGCACGTGCTTTTCACAGTAATATCCTATATTGAGTGCTGTATTTTATGGGAATTTTTAAAGTTTGCTCAAGAGTTGAGTTTTCTGGGTTTTTTTGGGGAATCGATGATTCGATCGGATTGTTTAGCTTTGTCTATAAGTTTTTCCGGATAATTTTAGAATATTTTAAAAAGTTCGACCGGATAAAAATACCCACTTTTTCCCCTGTCGGGAAATTTCCAAGTGTTGGATCTTTCCATGGTTTAAAGACGTTCTGAGTAGTGCAAGTAACGCGATGGACCCTCTAGAAGACAACAAACCTTAACTCGATTATGTGACCGTCTTGAACTGCCCTTTGAACCTTAGGGTTTGGGACAGTACGGCGTGCCACATGTGAGGCGTTGGCTTGACCCTTCTACGGCTGGACCGTTGGTACTGAGGCATGAACTGGATGTTTTTAAACCTATTTCATGTGTTGATTTGTTTCGGGAAAACTTGGGTGTTTGATTATTCGATCGGAAAGTTTAACATTTTCTGTTTATCTCGAATGTGATACAATATTTGGAATTCACAAATAGTTATGAGATAACTAATATGAATGTTATAAACATAGCACTTTAGTCTCATTTGATCGGTTGCCACGGAATTTTGATGTGATCAAAAGTCCGTCGCAATCACGTAGCGTACGCGGATACTCGCCGGATAAACTTAATAGACAGCTACACCCCTTAGCCCCGACCAAGTGACTGTAGGAGAACCCCGTCGCCGAAAGCATCCGTTCGGGTGCTCACGGTAGCGGTGTTCCACCTTGGTGCACTTCGTCGACGGTATCGGGGGTGCGGTCGTCTACTAAAGTTTGCGACGGGCATTCGATCAAAATTCCGGGAATCTTGTTGAATTGCCCGACTTGATATTGAAAAGTGTTTTCGATATAGAGACTAAAATGTGGGGTTTATAATTGTTAGGCATGTGATGTCTAAGGAATTCATTTGATTAGGCATGCGATGTCTAAAGAGGTTGCGGATTCCAACTGTTGTAGTTTTACACTTTCTTTTCTATGACCGTAAGTGTAATATGTGAAATCGCGGTTTCGTTGCTATAGGTCAATGACAATTGGGATGCGCATATTTACTTACGTTGATGACATGTGATGTTATGTGTTGCTGGATATGTTATGTTGGATCGTCGCGTTTGAATAGCCGGGGTTTTATGTGAGATGAGAGTTTTTATTTTCATTCATGTATAATTTATTGTATGTAATATTCTTTTATTGGGGCACTTCCAGGTAGCGGAAGATGTCACCCATTGTATATTATTTACTTTTCCGCACTAGGATAGACCCAAGGAGGAGGGCACAAGTAACCGGGTTCTGGAGTCCAGTGGGAGACCAACTCGAGGAGTCGAGTCCGGGTCTCCTAACTCTAGAATTGGTAGGGTTGCTTGCCGCTCTCGTAGGGGTCTAGGGGTGTGGGTTTTGGCTATTCATCGCGACCGTGGAATCCGTGTTTTATACTGGCTCGTATTAAAAACACGGACGTCCTAGTATATCCAATATTTCATATGATTCTTCTGCTGCGATATGTGTGATGTGATCATTTGATGTTCTGTGATGGATACTGTATATAGTATACATGATATATATTATATAGACGTTACTTATGTTTTACACCCGCGCTAGCCCTGCCCCGCTCTGCCGTTAGTTACCTAACCTAACGGTGCACGAGGGGACATCGAGGCGAATGCGGATGACATAAGTGTACGTCGTATTTATCTGTGATGATTAGGTACTTAAATGATGGGACTTCATTAATATGATTAATGAAAGAAAAGAAACCTAAAGATGTTGTGGAATCGAATTTTCAAAAACAGGTAGCTACAGTTCTTGGTTTGCATCGCGGTGTTCCTTGTAGAACATCCTGCACCTTATTCGATAAGGAAAGGACCGAGATCCCTTCACCGGGAGTGACTCCTTTAGCAATAACTGGCAGATGCTACAACTCTCGGTTTTTCTTTTGATTGCTTCTATAGTTTCTGCTTTGCACAGTGATGTATATGATATATCCTGCACCTCATTCGACGAGGAAAGGGCCGACGATCCCTTCACCGGGAGTGACCCCTTTAGCAAAACTAGAAAAGCCTCAAAAACACTCCATTTAAAATCATTTGATTTTACAACGATATCAAGTTCATTACGCAGTAGGATTTCAGAAAAACCTTTCGTAGCCCTCCGTCATTTTAGGAAGTAGAGTACTTTGTATTCGTGCTACGTTTGTCGACCTTAGCCGAGGCGTAGTGTACGGTAGCTAAGTGATGTCTTCCTACACCGCATATGATGCGATTAGTTAGGACAGTCATGTGGCTTTGTTGACCTTAGCCAAGGGTCATGTGGGTGGGTCTAATTAATCAAGAAATGACGGGTACAACTTGACTAGTGCTTATGATTTGTTGACCTTAGCCAAGGTCATAGGTGCTAGAGGCAAAATATTATCGGGAATTTCAAGTGTTGAAATTTGCAATGAGATTGCATACCTTCTATGAGATAGTTGGATCTCGATACCCACTGCGAGTAATTGTTACTCCTGGGAGAGTTTTACACATTACAATTAGCCGATCAAGTAGGTGTCTAGAAAGGTGTCAACGGGGTTACGCCTCTGGGAAAATGAGGTTTACATTAATTAGGTCCGTGCGAAAGCATGGGGCACCTCCCTCAAAGTACCGACACTGGCTTGGCTGAAAGATTGGCGAACTTGTAGCGTGTAATTAATCCCGGCTAGTCTTTCCTTTTAGGGTTTGAAGGAAGATTTGATAAAAACAGTGGGAGCCATCCTGATTAGATAAAATAATAACCAATCTGATCTTGCAAGAGCGCACGCAGAGTGTTTTCTTCTCTCTCTCTCCTGGTAGCGACCATGTCACGCCTTAATCAAGATAATAAAATGGATATATTGACCGAACCCGCTTTTTATGCTGAGCTGGGGAACGTTGGTCCCGCTCCAACTTATAATTGTTATAAGACAGAGCAGGAATTGGGGATTACCATAATTCCCGTGCCGCCCAAACGAAGAAAGTGCATGTTGATGCATCATATTCGGGTGTGTTCATTACAGAGAACTGTTTCTCAGTATCCTTTACGTCCTGGGTATGTGATACCAGATCAGGATCCCGCATATGTAATTTGTTACATGGGATACAAGAAAGGTAAAGAACTGAGAACGGGTGATAAGTTTCATGTGGCAGAAAACGGGGCAAGTGTTGCAGCCAAGTCTGTTGGTCACTGTCACCCTGTATTACCAGAATACATTGATTCTGAACAAATATTATTAGATACCGAACCTGATATACAAAATCATATCAGTCTCTTTATTTAGATAAAGAAGGATATAATTTTGTATTGTTGGATAATGTTTTGAACATTTCCTATATCAAAAGTTGATCGGTTCAGGCACGTTATCTAAAAGCATTGATGTTCTAAATCAAACTACAGTTCTAAGTATACGGAACACACACAAGAGGAAGAGTTCAGAAATGAACGAATCCTTCTTGAGGCATTGTAGACTAGGTCATATCAATGCGACCCGACTAGCTGAAGTTACATTTAGATGCATATTTAAATCTGTTTGAATTTACATCTTATGAAACTTTCCAGTCATGTCACAGAGATAATATGACCATAGCTCCGTTTATTGGAAATAGAGAAAGAGTTAGTGAACTCTTGGGATGATACATGTTGATGTATGTAGGTCCCCTGTCTGCACATGCTAAGACCGGTTCTTTATACTTCATTACATTCTCTGATGATCTCTCAAGATTCAGTCATATGTTCCTGTTGAAACATGAGTTCGAACCTTTTGAGATATTCACAAAATATAAGTTAGAAGTAGAGAACCAAAATACGGGTAAAAGTATTATGTCCTTTGATGTGATCAAGGAGGAGAATACTAAAGCACGGAATTCCTGGATTATTCTAAAGGAGAATGAGATTCTCTCTCAGAATTACTCCTCCGTATACACCACAGCACAACGGTGTATCGGGGCGGAGCAATCACACCCTATATGATAAGGTGTGCTCTATGATGAGTACTACTGAGTTTCCTATTTCCTTTAGGGAGTTATGCACTTATGAAGTTGCATACCTATTGAATAGGGTTCAGATCAAATCAGATGCCTACCATTTCATATGAGATATGGAAAGGGAAGAGCCCATCTCTTAAGTCAGTTAAGATTTGGGGTTGTCCGGCCTATGTCTAAAAGCAAAATCCGGAAAAGCTCGAGGCAAGGTCTGTTATATAGATCTGGAAAAGTTCCAGCTATACAAACTGAAGCAGATGATTTGGTAGAACCAAAGGATTCAATAGCAACCAACGAACCTCAGCCTCTCCGCCGATCTAGTAGGGTTCTTCACCCACCTGAGAGATACTTCGGTTTTCTCTATGACAGTGGGAGCGAGGATTGCATCATGAGATGATGACCCAACTAGTCTCGGGCTGGCCATCAGGAGTAGGACTCCGTAAGAATGGCTGGATGCTTATCGATCTGAGATGGAATCCTTATACACCAACAAAGTATGGACTTTGGTTGCTTTATCTGAAGGGTTAAATCCCCATCAGGAGCAAGTATATCTTGAGAAGATTACTTGGTGTACATGGAAAAGTTGAGACTTTCAAAGCTAGACTCGTTAAAGGTTTGCATAATAGACCAGTTGTGGCTAATGATGAAACCTTTTCTGGGGCCTATGCTTAAGTCCATCCAGATCCTACTTGCTACGGCTACATACCATGACTACGATATCTGGCGGTTGGGTGTCATGACTGCTTTTCTAAATAATGATTTAGAAGAAAAAGTCTATAAGTACACAGCAAGAGGGCTTCGTAGAGAATGGGAGCAGCGGAAACATATGCAAGATGTTTTAAGTGATAAAACAGGCATCGCGGAGTTGGAACATCTGTTCTGATGAGTTAGTCAAAGAGTTTGATATCATCAAAATGGTAGATGAACCTTGTATATACAAAAAGGTAGTAGGGAGTATGGTGGTGATCCTCGTAGAGTACGTGGATGACATACTCTTGATAGGGAAGGAGTTTCCTATGCTACGCTCGATCAATCTCCGCTTATCACAAAGATTCTCCATATAGGATAAAAGTGATACCTACTAAATCCTGGGTTTTGGATCTATGAGATAGATCTAATTAGATGTTAGGATACTCACTAGTTGTAGTGAGATGGTATCAATCGATCCTGGGGAGAATCACTGGAAAGGTTCCAGGGTGATAAGGACGACTGAATGTCACTCGCAGGCATTGTCTTTACCCTCAGTGGAGGGACGGTATGTTGGAAGAGTTCCAAACTAGATACCGTGACATACTAGACGATTAAAGGCAAGATACATCGTTACCAAAAATGCTACCAAAGAGGAAGTCTGGGTGTATATTAGTTCATGAGATGAACTTCGTTCCTCCCATTGTGTGACAATGGAGTTGTGGCTTATGCCAAGGAACACCCGTCCCATCAGTGATCCAGACATATTCTTAGGCAATATCACCTAATCATGGAGATGGTTGATCTCCAGGGGATCGAGGTTAGGAGAGTAGACTCAGAGGACAACACGGCGGATCCACTCACAAAAGGCCTTTTCCTAGAGAGAGACTTTTATGGGATGATTGAGTATGAGATACTACAACCACTGCTATCAGATGGCCCTAGTGCAAGTGGGAGATTGTTAGTTATATGTATGCCCTAGAGGCCATTACTATACAAAAGATGTATATTGTAGTGGATGCTTGGACATATATAGGGATGACTTTCTTGCTCGATATGATAGTATGCTATCTGGTTACTCTTTACCTTGACGTGTACACTGATTGTCTCTCTGTTACATGTTGGTAAAGCCCTTAGGATGTGTACTTGACTACCTGGACTATGATGCGGATCATACTAGTGGGGACATGGTAGTCCATAAGTACATCCTTCAAAGTCCCTAGTCGTGGGTGTATCGAGACGGGGCATCGATATACCAGAGTAGACTAGCGTGTAGCTTCTCGACCCATACAGATGGGCGATGGATGATCCCATATCCATTGGTGTTTGACATCGGAGATGATATACGGGTGCTCAGTAGAGACTGGGTACACTGGACGGACTCGCCGAGAACTCCCAGATGGTATTATACCTTACGTCAGATGGCAGTTCTCTGGTGACACTGGTACAGGTTAGTCTGTAGACCCGAGATCGTCATAGAGTCTTGTGTGATTCCCACTGTGCTTTGATTTCCATCATACCACGTCCAAGAGGGCGTGCAAAAAGGTGGCTTTTAGGTACCGTCCCGAATCACATGGAGACAATGAGCGATAGGAAGGGTTTCGTCTCTCCCGGTATAGGGAGTTGATGTTGCGCAGTGCTCGATTGGCTATAACAGGAAGTCCTTGGCCAAGGCAGCTTTAGGGATTTACTGGTAAGTGTTACCAGTAGTTTCTCGACCCGTTATGAGCCTCATATCGACACGACTTATCGAGTTATTGGGGTCTGACGTTTACCACCCCTAGAGTAGATATGCGACCTATCAGACGAACAGACCGGATTGTACGGTAGTGTTACTCGTTGGATTCACTTGAGTGTGAGCGGGCTTGCTCGTTGATCTTCTGATCGCTCAATACCCGGGTGGCCGTTACGTTTAGCAGACCGCTTGCGGTTTGTGGGTGTTTGATATGATCATCACCTGCTGCCGGCGTATTGACGAGTCTTTAGAGTCCTACACAGGGGTTTCTTGGCTCAAGCGAAACGAAATAGGAGCGCATATGAGATATGTGCGGGACCGAGGATAATACCAGTATGTGATACTGTATTCTATTCTCGCGATTTGTGACATTGATCGGTTGTATGCGATATGGCCGGGTTATCGGATCAAGTGTTGATTCGTTAAGTTGTTACTATAGATATTGGTCGGTTATATGCGATATGACCGGATCGTTAAATCAAGTGTTGATTTAATGATTTAATGTATAATTATATATTTGATATATTACTTTACATTAACTAGTATTGGTTCACTTAAGATTTGTTTTCTCACTTGAAAGTGTACATTGTTTATATGTGATATATGCAAGTGTACATGTTTGTATCATGCATGATGATACAAACAAGATTGAGTGTATGAGACTTGAACCATATCAAGGTTGGATTAGGGTTTATTATTTTCCTAAACAAATAACAAAAGAGAGTGACTTTGGTCAAAGTTATCAAGCTTCATGAAGCTTGATGAACATTGACAAAGTCAAATCTTTTGTCATTTGTTCAAGATATTAGCTAACCCAACCCTTAACCTTATGCTATGGTTAATTCTCTACATGAATTAAGCATGAGGGCTTAACTCAACCATGGTGCCATCATTCATTTGGATAAAATTTCACTTTGGATATTATTCATATGATTCTTTTCTTCTTCTTCATCTTCATCAAGCTTGAAAAAGCTTGCTAGCTCCAATGGCATCATGAGAAAAAGAGTGAGAAATCCAATTCTAAAGTGAACCCACTTCCTATTTCTTCATCCTCTACCACTTTCCATGTAGTATAGGGTGTTCTCTTCACAAAGTTTTCGACCGAGTGAAGGAATAGCTTGAGTTTGAGTCTCCCCGACGTAGATCATCTTCGGCCTCGAAGTCAATGACCTAGCCCGATCATTTCTCCGACGAAACCATTTCTAGAGTCCGGGATCCGATGATCGCAGCGGAGGGACGTCAACACAGAGCTAAAGAAGTGGTGGACCGGATCTACAAAGGTTGTAATCCCTTTCACTTAGCAGCAAAATCGTTTGCTTGCCTGCTTGCTTTTCGCCTTAACTTCTAGTTAACGATCTTCATTAGGGTTTCTCGGCACCGGAAAATTTTTGTTTGCCATGGTTGATGCCTTGTGGAACCTCTTGAGTGTGCCTAGGAACCCTACAACATGGAGGCAGTAAGCGGATCTGCAGGGGTTCGTCTCTCCCGGTATTGGGAGTGAGGTCGCGCTGTGTCTAGGAGAGCCATTACACGAAGTCCTTGGCCAAGGCAGGAGATTTACTGATAGGTATTCCAGTAGTATCTCAGGGTGTTTTGGGCTACACTCCGACACGACTTGTACCGCTTTTGGGGTCTGACTTTTACCAACTCCTAGGCCCGCCATGCGATGCTCATAGACGAACGGACCAGACTGTACGGATATTGTCACTGACAGGCTCAGTAGGGTGTCAGGATGAGTTCGCTCATCGACGTCCCTTTTGGTCAATACCTGGTAGCCCGTTACGTATGGCTAATACCTCTGACGTGCTAGTGGTTAAATCCACAACCAAAGTGTTGACGAGTCTTTAGAGTCCCCCAAAGACCGTTTTCTCAAGTTTCGGGCGAAACGCTGTAGAGGCCGTATGGAGATATGGCAGGGTTCGATCAGATACGTGCGGTATTGCACGGATAATACTAGCGGGCTTTGGTTTAAGCCGGATCCAAGTATTGTACAGTGTAGATTTGTCTCATTGCATTTGTATTCGGTCGGAATACAAATGCGGGTATGTATATACAGTAGCGGGGTTTTTCCTGTAATTTATTACGGGATCAGTTTTATGAAGTTGTTAGTTTGTTTTCCGTTTCAGCCTTTTTCCTTTGTATCTTTCCCTGGCTGAAAATTGGTGGAGGAGGGCTTATTTGCATTTGTGCAAATTAGCTTTTGTGGAGGGTGGTCTTTGCATATTGTTGCTTCATGATGATTGTACCTTCATTTGACTCCATGACTTCATGATGGCTTGACCTTTGTTGGTCATGATTAGGTTTTGGAGTGAGGTTCTTTGATTGTGATCATTGCTTATTCTCATGACCCTTTCTCTCTCTTGCATTATTCTTGTGGCTACCTCATAAATACTCTCCTCTCATTCCCTCAAGCAAGGCCGGCCACATTAGGGAGGGGGGCTGTCCCAATTTTGAGAGTGGGGTTTTTATCTCCTTTGCTTGCTAAAAACTCATTAGCCACCACCAAAGTTTATATCTCCTTTCCTCCACCAAATGGGCAACTTCTAATGACCCCTAATGGGACATAGCACTACACTACATTCTACAACAATTCTTGGCCACGTCGGCTCGCCAACTTCGTGCCCGAGTTGCCTCGGTCCAGAGGTGGGAGACCGTAAAAGAACCCGTCGATGTGGTGCCCTTCCGACGAGGAGTTGAAGACCGGAGATTCCGCGGGGAGATCGGGACGACGACGAGAAGACCGAAGGACACGGATCGCTCGGTATATCTCTCTACCCGTTCTTTAGTTAGCTAGGACTAGATTAATGGCCCGATCCGGGATTTTAGTGCGCGGTGGTGCCGGTTAAAAAGTTAAAGTAAATTATCGTTTCCATATTTTGGCCTCGGATTGACGGCCGGGGCGCCGCCGTGCACTTACATTGGTATCAGAGCCACGCCATTAACCTAGTCTAGCTTGCTCTAACGTGTTTACAAGTTCGATCGATCGGATTTTCCAAAAACCACATTTCCATGTCGCACTTTCTGTCAAATTTTTCCTTGCTCTAAAAATTATTTGGTACATTGAAAAATTACGTGCAGGGTTTTTTGAGCATTCTGTGAAAATTTGGTCGGCTGATATTACTGTAGCGCGGCGGTTCAGCGGCCAAAACCACGTTTTGGCCGCGGAACCGCCGCCGTTTTGTGGCCAAACCGTACCAAATTTCTACAGTGGTCTACTGACATGGAAATAGGGTTTTTGGAATATTCTTTTTGGGCCCAGATGTTTTTGAGTGCTACAGTTGTGCTTGGGGCCCACTTGGGAAAATTTAGTCGATCGAAAATTTTAAACATGTTAGTTCACAGTATTTACATTATATCTGCGACCGTTAATATCACTTGATCGGTAAATCCTGTCTAACTGCTATAGCCCTTTTAGACGGATTTGCGAACGTGACATTCACGTTGATGTTCTGTGTTGTGCTGTGATGTTGCGGATTGGTCGTAGGGGATAGCCTGGATGCAATGTTAGTACAGTTTGGTTTTATATGTACATTTAATATTGCGGGGCGAGCGTCCGACATGTGGACTGCTGTCACTGCCTGTTTGTATATTATTCTTTTCGGGCACGACCGGGGTGAGGTCGATGTAGCCGTTGTATGTATATTTTACTTTCTGTACTAGGATTACCCCAAGGTGGGGTGCACGGATAGCCGGGTTCTAGAGGGCAACGGGCCCGCATCTCATGGCGTTGAGATGGAGGGGGCCTCACTCTAGAATTGGCGGGCTATTCGCCGCACTCGTAGGGGGTACAGGTTGACCCAGGAGGGGTGTCCAAGTTACCGGATTCCATGAAGTGCTGGGTGGTCCATTCACATTGCTGAAGGGGGCTGCCTCGCTTCAGGTTTTGGCGGGTAACTTGCCGCGCCCGTAGGGGTCTAGGATTTCATTGCACAGGCTATCCACACGACCAGGGGAACGTCGGGTTTCAGCAGCGGCTCTATGAAACCCGGGGATCCCAGATATCTGTATTGTTCTGTGATGCTTATTACATTTATGTGATGTTGCATTTTATCACGCCTTGAGCGAATATTATATATTGATATATATACTAGTAGATGTTGTATATGTTTTGCATCCGTGCTAGTCTAGTCCCCGCTCTGTCGTTAGTTAAGTAACCTAACGGGTAATGACGGGACCCAGTGGCGAATGCGGATGGCATATACGTACATCATTATTTTCGTTCTTTATTGGTGTGATCAATTGATGGGACTGCGTTGATTCGGATCAATGCAAGCTAAACAAACCTATTCTGATGTTGTTGGAACTTTTTTCAAAAAGCTGTTATTGCAAGGGCGTTCTCTTTTGTTTTGCACAGTGGTATTCGGTTATGAATATCCAGCACCTCAGTCGACGAGGCAAGGGCCGAGATCCCTTCACCGGAAGTGACCCCTTGGACAGAAGTTTGCGTCAGGGTAATAACTTCACTATAGCCTTTTGCCTTTTGCTTTGCATCGTGGTATTCAGTTGGAATATCCTGCACCTCATTCTACGGGGAAAGAGCCGAGATCCCTTAACAGGGAGTGACCTCTTTAGCAAAGGTTTTCGCCACTATATTTTTATAAAGCTATCCAGTTCCTTCAACGATATCAAGTTCATTACGTTAAAGGTTTTCGCCAGAAACCATTCGTAGCCCTCCATCATTTCAGTTAAATATTCGGTAGTATTCAAGCTATGTATTTTGACCTCACGCCAAGGCATAGTGATTGGTAGCTGCCGGATATTTATCTGTTGCATAGATAGATGCGTTAGTTTGGGACAGTCGTACTACTATTTTGGCCTACGTCAAGGGTATGTACGGGTGGGTTCAAATTAACCTGGATAATGATGGGTAGAACTTGACATGTGACTTATGACATTTTGACCTCACGCCAAGGTCATAAGAGTATGGGGTAAAAATTCACATCGGGAGTTTCTAAAGAAACTGAAACTTGCCAGATATGCGCATACCTTCTGGAGTGTGATAACGTGAGCGGATTTCGTCAGGTTATCATGCGATGATAATTGGATCCCGATTCCCACTGATGAGTTGGTTTACTCCTCGGGTGATCCCGACTAATTCTCCTTTCAGGTTTGGAGGAGAATTTGACGTTACAGTAGGAGGTTTCCAGATTAAAAAAATTGGTAACCATTCTGATCTAGGTTAGAGTGCACGCTGAGTGTTTCTTTTCTCTCTCTCTTCGGCAGCGACCATGACCCGACACTAAGACTATGACACAGTGACCAAAATTAACCGAACCTTCTTAAACACTGGCTTTTGGATTGTCAGAGTTGCAAACCTCATTTCCACTCCTACTTTTACCCTTTTCTCCAGGACACCCCGTATTACTACGAACGTCCACTTCCATTGGATAAAACCTGTTAGTGTTTATGCCCTAGAGGCCATTACTGTATCATACTAGCATGTATATTACTTGATGGAAGCTTGGGATATTCACAGTTGTATAGACAGTCTTGCTCAAAATGGTAGTATGCTACTTGGTTTGTTTCTACTTCAATATGTGCATGTGTTTCTTTTAGCATATCGCTTATACATATTAGTATAGCCCTTAGAATCTTTGCTTGATTACCAGCGTTGTGATGGCAGTCATACTCGTGGGGGCTGGGTAATCCATAAGCACATCCTTATACAGGTCCCTAGTCATAGGACTATCGAGACAGGGCATCGATACTCCGGAGTAGACTAGCGCATGCGCTTCTCATCCCAGCGGGGGAAACGGTCTGTCCTACAGCCGTCAGTACGTCGTACTTGAGATAGTATGCGGGTGCTCGTTAGGTTACGAGTACACTGGACAGGACTCGTCGGGAACTGTTAGTTAGTATTATACCTATCGTCAGTTATCAATTCCCAGGTGACATGAGTACAGCTTAGTCCGTCGACTTGACACTGTCACTTCGCCTCGAGTGTGTTCCTACTGTACTTAGATTACTACCCTACCACGGCTCAAAGGAGTCGTGCAAACAGGTAGTAGTTGGGTGCAGTCCCAAAGCACTTGGAGGCAGTGACGGTTAGACAGGATTCGTCTCTCCCGGTATTGAGGGTTGACATCGCGCTGTGTCTAGGAGAGCCATTACACAAGTAGTCCCTGGCCAGGGCAAGCGAGATATACTGGTAGGTTTCCAGTGTTATCTCAGGGTGTTCTGGGCTACACTCCGACACGACTTGTACCGCTATTAGGGGACTGACGTTCACCACCCCCCTAGGCCCGCCATGCGATGTATCAGACGAACAGACCAGACTGTACGGAGATTGTCACATACAGGCTCAGTAGGAGTTCGGATGGGTTTACCTCATTGGCCTTCTTATCGACATCTACCTGGGGACCGTTACGTACAGCTAGTGCCGCTTGCGGTCTGTGGTTAAACCCACTGCAAGCGTAGTGTCGAGTCTTTAGAGTCCCACACAGAGAGTTTCCCTGCACTGAGCGAAACGTGTAGAGGCCGTATGGTTTTACGGCAGGGCTACGATCACTTACGTGCACTTGTGTGCGTATGCTGTTCGGGCAGGCAATACTAGTGGGCTTTGGTTTAAGCCGGATCCTAGTATTGCACGGATGGATTTGATTTGTCTTCTGTGCATTCGCATTCTACGGAATGCGGATGCGGGTGTGTATGCACAGTTTTGAGGAGCGATAAAGGAGGAGGTGCCCCATTAGGGTTTTGGCAGTTAGTTCGGCCAAAACCGTTATGTGGCAGACTCATTAGGGTTTTGACAATTCGTTTGGTCAAAACCATTATGAGCCGGAGACATTCTTTACTAATCCTTTTAGTGATAGTTTAGTGATGGCTAATTGCATTGACCATTTGACCACCTTGACCTCTCTTGACTTTGTTGACCCGTTGACCGGAGTTGACCATTGACCTTCATGAGAGGTCTACACTCTTCTTTGGTTTTCTTTTTATTTCTTGAGTTATGAAAATGGTTAAGTCATTAGTGCCACCAACTTTATCATGATAGGATTGGTAATGATGATTTTTGTGTATTATTGCAACCATGGTTCATTTTCTTTAGTTAAATCTTTTTCATTATTCTTTTCTCACTCTCTCTCTTGAAAGTGAGAAGAAAATAAAAGCTCCATGGTTGCTTGATCTCCTCCTTCTTCCTCCTCTTGATAAATTCTTTTGATCTCATGTGTTGAGAGAAAAAGAATCCACATAGACAAACACTTCCATCTTTCTCTTCTACACAACCTAGGGCATCTAGACTAGCGATCTCGTTGCCCTAGTTGCCTCGGCTTATGGTGGAGCTCGGTGTACAACTCTCGGGTGGATCGTCTTCGACTCAAGAAGGCCGCGGAGGTGACCAAGATCCGGATCGTACCTTGGAGCTTGGACGGACGAGCAGGACAGCGGAATAAAGACCCGAAGGACCGGTTCCGTGAGGTATAATTTCTACGTTATAGTAGTTAAAGCCTCTAGTAGTTTGTTACTTTCTAGTTTAGCAAAGATCCGGCTTTTAGTCCATGTTGTCTTGTGCCAAATAATTTTCTTTCACCGTTTCCGCCTCCCCGTAAGAACCGGGGTGAGCAACGTGGACTTACAGTGGTATGAGAGCCTAGCTAAACATAAACTAGCAAGTTAGCAAAGTATTTAGAATATCGATCGGAAAAAAGTCGCAAAACACATCCGACAAAAACCAACTTTCTGTCGATTTTTTATACTATTCAAAAAATTATTTGACATACATAAAAAATCGTCTCAGGGTTTTTATAGAACACACAGAAAAACTGAGCCTCTGACTCGACCAACTCACCGTGGAAACGCGGCCAAACCATGGGTTTGGCCGCGGATCCGCGGCCGAGTTGACTCGGCCGCGACTCCGTTTTGCTGCAGTGTTCTTACTGTGTTGTTTTGGGATTTTTAGTATAGTTTGTTTCTACCCAGATTTTCCAGAGAACAAAATGACTTTTGGGGTGGTTACAAATCTGTATTTTGATCGATATTCCGTACACTTTGGCTAATGAATATTTTCTGTGATGTGATATATGTATTGAACGTCCGCTAATCGCTATACGTCGATTAGTGGGGGTTATACATATCTGTGATCTGTAATGTTGATGGTTTGTGTATATGAACTCGTTGGATTGTCGCGGATGAATAGCCGGGAATGGATGTGAAATGAGAGTTTCTTTTTCTTTCATTCATTGTAAAATTTGTAAATTGATGTAATATTATTTGTATGGCCGCACAACCGGGTCGGGGTTGTAGCCGTCATTGTATAATTTCTTTTTACTGTTTTTGCTCCTAGGATAGACCCAAGATGGGGTGCACAAACTACCGGGTATCTCAAAGTGCCGAGTGGCCTACTCACGCGTTGAGGGAGGTTGCTTCGCTTCGGGTACTTGGCGGGTAGTTTGCCGCACCCGTAGGGGTCTAGGGTGGGGTTTTGGCTATTCATCGCGACCGTGTAATCCGCTTTTCGTTGCAGGCTCGAACGAATCGCGGGTTCCTAGTATATCCAAAGTGTTCATCTGTGATCTGGATTGGCTATCATTGGTATATATCTATATATGATATCTATTTAGGTGTTGCTTATGTTTTGCATCCGCGCTAGTCCAGCCCCCGCTCTGTCGTTAGTTAAGTAACCTAACGGGTGATGACGGGGCCCCGTGGCGAATGCGGATGGCATAAGCGTACGCCATATTTTGGTTGTTTTCTGCAATGGTAGGATTAAATGATGGGACGCATTGGAATTAATGCAAGAAAATAAACCAAGTAAAAGACGTTGGAACACTTTCAAAACCACTTGGTTCTTTTCAAAAACCAGCTTTTTAAACGCGGAGCTCGTGCCACTCCTTTTAAAAAGCTATCTCGTTCCATCGATTATATCAAGTTCACTACGTTCACAGTTTCGCCAAAACCATTCGTAGCCCTCCGTCATTTCGGTTAAATATTCAGTGGTATTCAAGCAATGTATTTTGACCTTCACCAAGGCATAGTGTTTGGTAGCTGCTGGATATTCATCTGTAGCATAGATAGATGCATTGGTTTGGGACAGTCGTACTACTATTTTGGCCTTCGTCAAGGGTATGTATGGGCGGGTTCAAATTAACCTGGACAATCATGGGTAGAACTTGACATGTGACTTATGATATGTTGGCCTTCGTCAAGGTCATAAGAGTATGGGGCAAAAATCCACATCGGGAGTTTCAAAAGTACTGAAACTTGCTAGCGCTGCATACCATTTGGAGTGTGATGATTCTGGTAGGATTCCTTCAGTTTTGTCACGCGATGATATTTGGATCCCGATCCTACTGTGAGTATATGATACTCCTCGGGAACTTTCTTACTTAACGATCAATGCTATAAACCTAGTAGGTGTCTAGAAAGGTGTTAGCGGGGCTACGCCCACAGGGAAAAGAGGTTACTTAATTAAAGAACTTCGCGAAAGCGTTGGAAAACCTCCCGCGAAGTACCGACACTGGCCTGGCTGAACGGTTAAGCAAGTATTGTACGGTGAGATTAATCCTGACTAATTCTTCCTTTGTGGTTTGAGGAGGGATTCGAGAGACAGTGGGAGCCATCCTGTTTAGATAAATTAAAAACCAATCTAAACTTGCAAGAGCATCATGCTAAGTGTTTTCTTCTCTCTCTCTTAATTGCAGCAACCCAATGACCGCACCTAGGTTACATCTAGATAATAAAATGACTGAATCTGACTATTATGACTGGCAAAGGTCTGTCCAGATGTCCATTGACCATGACAAGCTGGGACACCTCTTGACTGATCCAACCCCTGCCGTCTTAGGTCCAGTTTCCCCTGTCACGGATATTGATATCCGTAGGACATCGGAAGAAGACTGTGCGAAAGCCAAGTGCCTCGTGTTAGCCTCAGTTGATGGTACATTCCAGAGGCAGCACGAGAAGATGGACTCAGTTTCTATCTTCCTCCATAACAAAGATTTATATGCAGAGCAATCTCGTATCGCAAGATATGAGACCTCGAACGAATTGCTTCCAGCGAGGTTGGCTATCGGGTCATCTGTAAGGGGCAACGTCCTTACAGAGACCAGTTCTTTTGAGCTCTCGGACCTGAAGACCACGTTGAAGAACGGGTCAGATGCTGACTTAGTTCAACAGTCTCTACCTACTACCCTGAAGGAAACCAGGGAAGTAGAAAGAAAGGGAAGGGCAGAAGTTTCGTGAATGGATGTAGTAAAAGAGGGATGTTCCTATTGTTACGGGAATGAACATGGGCAGAAGGATTGTAGGGCTTGCAAAGCCAGTAGCCAGAATTCGAAGCATGTTGTGGCTTCGGCTTCGGGTGTGTTTGTAATAGAGAACTGTATGTCAGTTAACCCTACTTCCTGGGTATTGGATACCGGATCACGATCTCATATCTGTAATTCGTTACAGGCTCTAAGAAACCGTAGGGTTATCAAGAAAGGTGATATGACTCTCAGGGTTGCTAACGGAATGAGCATGTATGTTGAATCCGTAGGGGAATATCATCTAGGACTGACAACTGGGCAGATATTGATTCAGCGTGACTGTTTTTATGTACCAGGTGCGACTTGTAACATCATATCTGTATCCTTACTTTCTAAAGAAGGATATGATTTTACTTTTGTAAGCGATGTAGTAAACATCCACCTAAATCAAGTTCTGATTGGGTCAGGTACATTGAAAAATGGTATATACGTTTTGAATCAAGCTCAGGTCTTCAGTGTCCAGAACACACTTAAAAGAAAGTCTCCGGAATTAAATCAGGCTTTCTTATGGCATTGTAGACTGGGTCACATCAATGAGACACGGTTGACAAAGTTACATAAAGAAGGATACTTGGATCCGTTCGAGTACCAGTCTTATGCCACTTGTGAATCTTGTCTCATGGGAAAGATGACAAAGACTCCGTTCACTAGACACGGAGAAAGAGCGAGCGAGCTCTTGGGACTCATACACAGTGACGTGTGTGGTCCAATGTCTACACATGCGCGAAGTGGTTATTCATACTTCATTACTTTCACAGATGATTTCTCTAGGTATGGGCATGTCTTCTTGATGAAGCACAAATCAGAGGCCTTTGAGAAATTTCAGGAATACAAGAATGAAGTTGAAAAACAAACAGGCAAAAGTATCAAGACACAGAGATCTGATCGAGGTGGTGAATACTTGAGTGCCGAGTTTCTGGGCTACGTAAAAGAGAATGGAATTCTCTCTCAGCTTACTCCTCCATACACACCACAACACAACGGTGTATCGGAGAGGAGGAATCGAACCCTATTGGATATGGTTCGTTCCATGATGAGTAAGGCTGAGTTGCAGCGATCCTTCTGGGGTTATGCACTAGAATCAGCTGCATATCTCTTGAACAAGGTTCCCTCCAAGACTGTGCCAACCACACCATATCAGATGTAGTGTGGGAAGAAACCCTGTCTTAAGTATCTAAAAATATGAGGATGTCCAGCTTTTGTAAAAAAGCAGCATGCGGACAAGCTCGAGGCACGCTCAGTACTGTGTAAGTTTTTGGGATACCCAAAGAACTCCATGGGGTATTTTTTCTATTACGCAGAGGAACAAAAGGTTTTTGTTTCTCGTCATGCCCACTTTCTGGAACATCGGTTTTTAGAAAAAGAAGCAAGTGGGAGCGTAGTAGAACTGGAAGAAATTCCAGAACCACAAGCTATTACTGAAAGCTTGGAAGAACCAGAAGTTTCAAGAGAACCGGACATCCCAGCGCCACTCCGCAGGAGTAGTAGGCAGTCTCATCCGCCCGAGAGATACTACGGTTTTCTCATAGACGGGGATAGAGAGGATTGCACTATGGATTATGGTGAGCCTATTAGCTTCCAGCAAGCCATTCAGAGCGGTGACTCGGTAAAATGGCTGGATGCAATGCGGACCGAGATGGAGTCCATGTACACCAACAAAGTTTGGACTTTGGACTTTGCTCCAGAAGGGGTAAAACCCGTAGGCTGCAAATGGATCTTCAGAAAGAAGATTGGTGTAGATGGGCAGGTTGAGACCTATAATGCTAGACTTGTTGCAAAGGGTTTTCGTCAAAGACCTGGTTTGGACTATGACGAGACCTTTTCTCCAGTGGCTATGCTAAAATCCATTCGGATCCTACTTGCCATTACTGCCTTCCACGATTATGAAATCTGGCAGATGGACGTAAAGACGGCTTTCCTAAATGGAAATTTGGAAGAGTGTGTCTATATGGATCAGCCGGAGGGATTCATTCAGAGTGGGAGCAGTGGTAAAGTGTGCAAGTTGCTAAAGTCCATTTATGGACTGAAGCAGGCATTGCGGAGTTGGAACATCTGCTTCGATGATACTGTCAAAGAATTCGACCTTATCAAAAACCCAGATGAACCATGCATTTACAGTAAGATTGTAGGGAGAACTGTGGTATTCCTCGTCTTGTACGTGGATGACATTCTCCTAATAGGAAATGATATTCCTATACTACAGTCAGTCAAAGGATTCTTGTCGCAGAGGTTCTCCATGAAGGACCTGGGCGATGCCAACTACATTCTGGGGATCCAGATCTATCGTGATCGATCTAAGAGGATGTTGGGACTTTCACAGTCAAGGTACATCGACACCATACTGAAAAGATTCAGTATGGAAGATTCCAAGCGCGGTAATTTACCGGCTTGTCATGTGATCACCCGCTCTAAAGAGATGTCTCCCAAGACTGATTTGGAAAGGGATCGCATGTCTATTATACCATACGCTCCTGCGGTAGGCTCTATAATGTATGCGATGTTATGTACCAGACCAGATGTAGCATACGCATTGAGCGTTGTAAGCCGGTATCAGTCGAACCCAGGGGAGAAATACTGGATAGCGGTAAAGAACATTCTCAAGTACCTGAGAAGGACTAAGGAGATGTTCTTGGTGTATGGCGGAAAAGACCTCCAGCTCGAGGCCTTTGCTGACTCCAGCTTCCAGAGTGACAAGGATGACTCCAAGTCCATGTCGGGTTATGTCTTTACCCTCAATGGAGGGGCGGTTTACTGGAAGAGTTCCAAGCAGGAGACCGTTGCTGACTCAACTATGGAAGCGGAGTACATAGCTGCTTGCGATGCCGCAAAGGAAGCTGTCTGGATGAAGAAGTTCCTCACGGAGCTTCAGGTGGTTCCTACCATTGTTGATCCAATACCGCTGTATTGCGACAACAACGGCGCTATAGCTTTAGCGAAGGAACCCAGGTCCCATCAGAAGTCCAGGCATATTTTGAGGCGGTCCCACCTGATCAGGGAGATCGTAGATAGCCGGGAGATCGAGGTGAAGAGAGTAAATATGGAGAACAACACTGCAGATCCACTCACGAAGGCCCTACCCCAGACTCATTTCGAGCGGCTGATCGAGATGATAGGTCTTCAATACGCCAGTACATGGCCTTAGTGCAAGTGGGAGATTGTTAGTGTTTATGCCCTAGAGGCCATTACTGTATCATACTAGCATGTATATTACTTGATGGAAGCTTGGGATATTCATAGTTGTATAGACAATCTTGCTCAAAATGGTAGTATGCTACTTGGTTTGTTTCTACTTCAATATGTGCATGTGTTTCTTTTAGCATATCGCTTAAACATATTAGTAGAGCCCTTAGGATCTTTGCTTGATTACCAACGTTGTGATGGCAATCATACTCGTGGGGGCTGGGTAATCCATAAGCACATCCATATACAGGTCCTTAGTCATAGGACTATCGAGACAGGGCATCGATACTCCGGAGTAGACTAGCGCATGCGCTTCTCATCCCAGCAGGGGAGACGATCTGTCCCACAGCCGTCAGTACGTCGTACTTGAGATAGTATGCGTGTGCTCGTTAGGTTACGAGTACACTGGACAGGACTCGTCGGGAACTGTTGGTTGGTATTATACCTATCGTCAGTTATCAGTTCCCAGGTGACATGAGTACAGCTTAGTCCGCCGACTTGACACTGTCACTTTGCCTCGAGTATGTTCTCACTGTACTTAGATTACAACCCTACCACGGATCAAAGGAGTCGTGCAAACAGGTAGTAGTTGGGTGCAATCCCGAAGCACTTGGAGGCAGTGACGGTTAGACAGGATTCGTCTCTCCCGGTATTGGGGATTGACATCGCGCTGTGTCTAGGAGAGCCATTACACAAGTAGTCCCTGGCCAGGGCAAGCGAGATATACTGGTAGGTTTCCAGTGTTATCTCAGGGTGTTCTGGGCTACACTCCGACATGACTTGTACCGCTATTAGGGGACTGACGTTCACCACCCCCCTAGGCCCGCCATGCGATGTATCAGACGAACAGACCGGACTGTACGGAGATTGTCACATACAGGCTCAGTAGGAGTTCGGATGGGTTTACCTCATCGGCCTTCTTATCGACATCTACCTGGGGACCGTTACGTACAGCTAGTGCCGCTTGCGGTCTGTGGTTAAACCCACTGCCAGCGTAGTGTCGAGTCTTTAGAGTCCCATACAAAGAGTTTCCCTGCACTGAGCGAAACGTGTAGAGGTCGTATGGTTTTACGGCAGGGCTACGATCACTTACGTGCACTTGTGTGCGTATGCTGTTCGGGCAGGCAATACTAGTGGGCTTTGGTTTAAGCCGGATCCTAGTATTGCACGGATGGATTTGATTTGTCTTTTGTGCATTCGCATTCTACGGAATGCGGATGCGGGTGTGTATGCACAGTTTTGAGGAGCGATAAAGGAGGAGGTGCCCCATTAGGGTTTTGGCAGTTGGTTCGGCCAAAACCGTTATGTGGCAGACTCATTAGGGTTTTGACAATTCGTTTGGTCAAAACCATTATGAGCCGGAGACATTGGTTACTAATCCTTTTAGTGATAGTTTAGTGATGGCTAATTGCATTGACCATTTGACCACCTTGACCTCTCTTGACTTTGTTGACCCATTGACCGGAGTTGACCATTGTCCTTCATAAGAGGTCTACACTCTTCTTTGGTTTTCTTTTTATTTCTTGAGTTATGAAAATGGTCATGTCATTAGTTCCATCAACTTTATCATGATAGGATTAGTAATGATGATTTTTGTGTATTATTGCAACCATGGTTCATTTTCTTTAGTTAAATCTTTTTCATTATTCTTTTCTCACACTCTCTCTTGAAAGTGAGAAGAAAAGAAAAGCTCCATGGTTGCTTGATCTCCTCCTTCTTCCTCCTCTTGATAAATTCTTTTGATCTCATGTGTTGAGAGAAAAAGAATCCACATAGACAAACACTTCCATCTTTCTCTTCTACACAACCTAGGGCATCTAGACTAGCGATCTCGTTGCCCTAGTTGCCTCGTCTTGAGGTGGAGCTCGGTGTACAACTCTCGGGTGGATCGTCTTCGACTCAAGAAGGCCGCGGAGGTGACCAAGATCCGGATCGTACCTTGGAGCTTGGACGGACGAGCGGGACAGCGGAATGAAGACTCGAAGGACCGGTTTCGTGAGGTATAATTTCTACGGCATAGTAGTTAAAGCCTCTAGTAGTTTGTTAGTTTCTAGTTTAGCAAAGATCCGGCTTTTAGTCCATGTTGCCTTGTGCCAAATAATTATCTTTCGCCGTTTCCGCCTCCCCGTAAGAATCGGGGTGAGCAACGTGGACTTACAAAACCATCGTATGGTTATATACGAACTCGAAAGAATTTATTCGAGGTTGGTTTCCGGTTCTGGAGAAAACGGATAGGACTATTCAGTAGTCTTTTCCTTTTACCTTCTCTCAGGTTGCGAGTACTCCTTAGTTTAGGAGATAGTACACCTATTACGCAAATTGGATAGTCTTCTTCCAAACCATAGGAAGGTGCCGACCGGTAAGGAATGAAGAAAACCAATTAGCATAACGATGGTGTACAGAAGGTATTAAGTAAAAGACATATCAAGGGATTAATAAGAGGCCAAAGTAAATTGCGACTGCTATTCACGGCCAAACCAAGTATTTCATCGCCACTCCCACATCACCTTTGAATTTCTCCAGAACACTCCGTATCACTACGAAGATCCACAGTTTATTGGATACTCCATCGTATGGTTATATACGAACTCGAAAGGAACTTGTTCCAGTTCGGGGATGGATTCTGGTTCAGGAGAAATAGGAATAAGGTTTATTTAGTTGTCTTTTATCTTCACCTTCTCTCGCATTGCGAGTGCCCCTAGTATTAGGACAGTACACTCATTATGCTTATTGGATAGTCTTCTTCCAAACCATAGGCTGGTGCCGAACGGTAGGGAAGGAAGAAAACCATTTGGCCTAAAGGGGTGTACAGAAGGTAATGACTAAAGACATTTGAAGGGATTTGGAGAGATGGCATAGAAATATACGGTTACAGTTGTGAATCTGGATAATGGAAGAGGCATTACGAGGAATACCAGGATACCCCATCGAAACATTTCAATGTTTCAGTTTCACTGTGTACTGTTAAAAGAAAACTGATTTCCCAACTAGACACTTGCTCCAGGGTATGTATTTACCAGGTATGATTCTCACATCTGTATGGTTTTACAGACGATGAGTGGGAGTAAGTAATTGGGAATTGGGTGATCATCCTCATTATATCGGGATTCGTTGTAATCGGTGATATTTGAGGAAGTCACCTGGGTTGTTTGCCGGACGGCAAATATTTGGTTTTGAATATCTGTTGTTATGCACCAATTTCAAATTGATATATCTGTACGTCTATTTTTATAGAGTGAGATATACTTTTTTAAAATTATGTCCATGACATTTACCTATATCAGTGGATGGTTAGGTAAGGAGCATTAAACAGCGGTGTAATTCTTCTTAACCATAAGTACAGTTTTTCAACCTACGACACAGATTGAGTTGTTAGACTCAAGGGACTTATACAAAGTATTGTATGTTGTCCAGCGTCCATGAGGACAGAGGGGTTGGTTCTCGTACTATATTCGGTTTACTTATGACTTCTCTAGTTTTTAGACAGGTGTTTCATAGAAACACGGGGTCCAAGTTTTGAGAAGTTATAGGTATATGAATAAAGTAGAGAACCAGGTGTTGCAAGTATCGGGATTCTTCAAGGTGATCGAAGATGTAGATACTTGAGTATGGTATTCAGTTGATAGTAATGATTAAGAGAACTTGCTTCTTTTTCAGATTACTCGTAATTGGAAGCACTCCTAAGTTGAGTAATGCTGATCGGCCTCTTTCCATTTAGTTGACATGCACTGGAGACAGCTGCATGATTTGAATCTGGTTCAATTAAATCAGTGCCTCTGGTTCTATATTGGATATAGAACAGTTCATATCTTAACGATGTTAAGGTACGGGGAGTTGTCCGGCTTATGCTTAAAACCAGACTCTGGATAACTCAAGGCACGTTTCTGTAATGGCTGTTTGTGGGTTGACCCAGGCTATGACGAGGGTTGATTTTCTACCATCTGGAAGATCAATAGTGATATTGTTCTAGACTCGCCACAGTTTTAACAAAAATGGATTTTTTTCAGAAAACAGTAGTGGGAGTATGGTAGAACTGGAAGTGATTCCAGAACCGCAAACGATTACTGAAAGTTTGATATGAACCTAAAGATTCAATCTGGCATGACATTCCATTGGCCACTCCGCAGATAAGGTGGGTAACCTTAGGCACCCGAGAGGTACTCCGGTAGCCTCAAGGACGGTGACAGGGAGGTTCTTGTTAACCCAGACTTGCCATTGCTGTTGTTCCAGACTGTGAGACCCGGCAGGAGGATGAGTATAGCGTCGTTCTAAACTGGCTTTAGAATTGTACGTCTATATGACTCTGCCAGAGGGTTGTCGTAGTCAGTGGGAGCAGCGGAAGCATTGGTGGACAAGTATCTTATGTTTATGGACTAAAGCAGATATAGCTGAGATAGATCATCTATTTCTGATGTGACAGTCATAGGTTTGACTTCATCAGAATAGGGGATGGATCTGTTTAAGAAGGTAGTAGGGTGTGATGTCCTGGTATTTGGAAGACATACACAGAGTAGGAAGTGATATTCCTATACTACGATCGGTTATACTTTGGTTGTCACACAGTGGTTTCTCCACACGGGACTTGGATATTATATCAGACATTCTGGTTACTGGATCTATGGTTTTTAGATCTAGATTTGGGTAGTTTCCCAATCAGGGTACTTAGACGGCATTCTAGAGGTGCTTTAGAATGGACGACTCCTGGCATGGTGGTGTACCTGCAGGTGATGGAGTCACCCTCTCTAAAGGTGTCTTACAGACTAAAGGGGAGAGGGATGTGCATGATTGGCAGATCACTTGCTTAGGCAATTGAGTCAATCATGAGATGTCAAGTACCACACCAGATGTTGTTTTTGCACTAGATGCAATAAGTTGACATTGATCCAATCCTGGAGAAACAGTCGGAAGCAGTTTTAGAACATAAGTGGATGTTCTAGGGATATGATAACGACAGCCTCATTCGGGAGACAGTTATCATTCCAGGCATCCAAGGTGACCTGGATGACAGAGAGGTTGTCAGAGTTATAGTTTTCCCTCAGACGAGGGGCGGTATTATGGACAGGTGGTCCAGGAGGATACTGAGGGAGACATGGCGCAGGATACTGATTAAGTTCAGTTGACGATACAGTCTAAGAAGTTTGGATTTGGAGTTCATTTATGAGCTTGGTCTCATCAGATATCCAGACATACTCTAAGACAGGTATTGCTCATTTCGAGAGATGGCTTTCTCCGCGAACTTGAGATATAGAGAAACATAGAAAGAAACATCAAGGCGGATCCACTCTCTGAGGCTATTCCTCGAACGCAATAGTTTCGCAAACGGGTTTTGTGAGACTGATTAGTAGAGGAGTTGGGTGTTCGGTATCACACGGGCTGTGAGTATGCGACATCGCAATAATTAGCCTTGAGTGCAAGTGGGAGATTGTTGGAGATAGTGCCCTCAGTGTCAATTATTGGATCACAGGCACGTGATTGCAATGATTGAGGGAGGACCTATCCCGGTAGGACAGTCTTACTCAAGATGATAGTATGCTATCTGGTTTATCTTTATCATCGTGTACTGCTTTAGGTGACCTTACAGGTCACTATTGCGCTTTGATAGAGCCCCTAGGATTCTTTCTTGACTGCCAGCAGTATGAGGGCGATCATATACGTAGGAGCTGGTAGTCTATAAGCACATCCTTAAAAGGTCCCTAGTCGTGGGAGTTTCGAGACAGGGCATCGATACTCCAGAGTAGACTAGCGTATACAGTCGAGACCCCGACGAGGGGCGGTGGCCGGTCTCACAAGCCACTGGTGTCAGTTGGTTCACCTAAGATGTATACAGGTGCTCATTGGGTTATGAGTACACCGGACAGGACTCGCCGGAAACATGCTAGTTGGTCTTATACCTGACGTCAGATAGAAGTTCCCTGGTGACATGTATACAGGTTAGTTCATCGACCTGAGATCGTCATTTGTCTCGTGTGAGTTCCCACTGTACTTTGATTACTACCCTACCACGCTCAAAGGAGACGTGCAAACAGGTTTAAGTTGGGTACAGTCCCGAGCCACATGGAGGCAGTGAGCGGATCTGCAGGGGTTCGTCTCTCCCGGTATTGGGGGTGAGGTCGCACTATGTCCAGGAGAGCCATTACACGAAGCCCTTGGCCAAGGCAGGAGATTTACTGGTAGGTATTCCAGTAGTATCTCAGGGTGTTCTGGGCTACACTCCGACACGACTTGTACCACTTTTGGGGGTCTGACTTTTACCAACCCCCTAGGCCCGCCATGCGATGCTCATAGACGAACGGACCAGACTGTACGGATATTGTCACTGACAGGCTCAGTATGGTGTCGGGATGAATTCGCTCATCGACGTCCCTTTTGGTCAATACCTGGTGTTAGTTATATGTATGCCCTAGAGGCCCCATTACTGTACATTGGATGTCTATAGTAGTGGATGCTGGGACATATATAGGTAGGACTTTCTTGCTCGACATGATAGTATGCTATCTGGTTGCTCTTTATCTTAACATGTATACTTTCTGTCTCTCTGATTACATGTTGATAAAGCCCTTAGGATGTGTACTCGACTTCAAGGACTAAGATGAAGATCATACTAGTGGGGCCTGGGTAGTCAATGAGTACATCCTTCATTGTTCCTAGTCGTAGGAATATCGAGACGGGGCATCGATATTCCAGAGTAGACTAGAGTATATCTTCTCGACCCATGTGATGGGCGATGGATGATCCCATATCCATTGGTGTTTGACATCGGAGATGGTATGCGGGTGCTCAGTGGAGACTGGGTACACTAAACGGACTCGCCGAGAACTCCCAGATGGTATTATACCTTGTAAGTCGATGTTCAACACCCCAATACTTGTGGGGAGGCGGAAATATGAATAACAATCAAGTTCTATGATCAAACATCGATTAACCGTACGAATCGTTTGCTATACAAGTTTTAACAAAAGCTTTAGAGTTTTAATCTACTATGCGAAGAAGTTATACCAAACGGTTCTAGTCCTTCGTCTTGATGTTCTCTACGGCCTCTTTGGATCTCCACGCCCTCTTCGGCTTTCTCCCGTGATAGACGATCCACCCGAGAACCCTAATCCAAGCTATAACCTCTAAACTTGAGGTTACTTAGTTTCTCTAGTTGCTAAATAGAGTAGCTAAGATGATGTAGAGATT
This sequence comes from Agapanthus africanus, assembly GCA_030015575.1. Lineage (NCBI taxonomy): Eukaryota > Viridiplantae > Streptophyta > Magnoliopsida > Asparagales > Amaryllidaceae > Agapanthus > Agapanthus africanus. The sequence continues at coordinate 276,300,459 of JASDDO010000012.1, forward strand.
GGTTATGGAGTAATTAGTCTTTCCTAATCCTTGTTCTCAACTCATGAGGGTAGGATTAGGGTTTGGTGAAGGGGAGAGAGCTTGAAGAGAGAGAGTGAGAAGATGATAATGATAATATATTATATTGAATAAAGCTTCTCACTTGATATATATGAAACATAATGAATAAGAAAGAAATGAATAATAAGTGAATATTCATTATGTTTCATTTAATCAAGTGGGTGATTCATTATGTGAGTCATTAAGCAATAAATGAAGCTTTAATGACATGATGAATCACTCACAATGAGTCACTAAATCAATAAATGAAAATGCCACCTCTCTCTTTATGTCACATCCTTCTAGAAGCTTCTCGAAAAATTACGAGAACGCCCCTCTCATCCGTGAAAACACGGAAAAAACTTTAGACTGTATAAATCCAATAACCTGATACTAGAATCTGGCTTAAACCAAAGCCGGCTAGTAAAAACTGTCCGAATGTCGTACATGCGATTAAACACGTATGCGTCCGAACCTTTGTCGTAAAACCATACGACCTCTATATCTTTTCGCCTGGGTTTGGGAAAACTCTGTGTGGGACTCTAAAGACTCGACTACTACGCTGGCAGTGGGTTTAACCACAGACCGCAAGCGGCACTAGCTGTACGTAACGGTCCCCAGGTAGTTGTCGATAAGAAAGCTGATGAGGTAACCCATCTGAAATCCTACTGAGCCTGTCTGTGACAATATCCGCGCAGTCCGGTCTGTTCGTCTAAGAGTATCACATGTACGGTCTAGGGAGGTGGTGGACGTCAGACCCCTAATAACCATACAAGTCGTGTCGGTATGGCTCTATCACCATCCGAGAATCTACTGATCAACCTACCAGTAATTCTCAATCAGCCCTGGCCAGGGACTTATGGTAATGACCAACCGATCACTGTGCGATATCAACTCCCTATACCGGGAGAGACAAATCCCTAACAGTCACTCACTGCCTCCACATGGCTCGGGACTGTGCCCAACTGAAACCTGTTTGCACGACTCCTTTGAGCCGTGGTAGGGTAACAATCAAAGCACAGTGGGAACTCACACGATGACCTTAAGTCAACGGACTATCTGCACACATGTCACCTGAGAACTGCTATCTGACGTTAGGTATAATACCATCCAGTCAGTTCTCGGCGAGTCCTGTCCGGTGTACTCACATCCAGTGAGCATCTGTATACAATCTTAGGTGAACACCACCAATGGTTGCTGGACCAATCCATCGCCCCTCGTCAGGGTCTAGATATGTATACACTAGTCTACTCTGGAGTATCGATGCCCAATCTCGATACTCCTGCGACCAGGGACATCTAAGGGTGTGCCTATTGACTATCCAGCTCCCACTAGTATGACTGCCATCACAACGCCGGTAGTCAGACAAACACCCTATGGGCTTTATCAACATATATATATAAATACCAAGTAAAATATATTATACGTTAAGACAAAGTCAAACCAAATAGCGTACTATCATATCAAGCAAGACTGTCATGTACATACATATCCCAAGCTTCCTATACAATGTAGGCCTCTAGGGCATATATATCCAACAATCTCCCACTTGCACTAAGGCCTATAATTGGCGCAATGAGTACCCACTGTCTCTACCAGATCCAGTTGCTTGCGTACCGCATGCCCAACATCTCAAAAAGCCTCTCGAACTGTACTTGAGGAATGGCCTTGGTGAATGGATCTGCCGTGTTGTCTTTTGTGTCTACTCTCCGTATCTCGATCTCCCCACGATCCACGATCTCCCTGATCAGGTGAATACGCCTTAAGATATGCCTGGATTTCTGATGGGACCTTGGTTCCTTCGCTAAAGCTACAGCGCCATTGTTATCGCAATACAAAGGTATTGGATTGGCAATGGTCGGAACCACCTGAAGTTCAGAAATGAACTTCCTTATCCAGACAGCCTCTTTTGCGGCTTCACTAGCAGCTATATACTCAGCCTCCATAGTTGAGTCTGCGACGGTATCTTGTTTGGAACTCTTCCAACTTACCGCCCCACCATTGAGGGTAAACACAAAACCCGAAATAGATTTAGAATCATCCTTGTCACTTTGGAAGCCGGAGTCGGTAAAAGCCTCTACCTGGAGGTCCTTATTGCCGTAAATCAAGAACATCTCCTTAGTCCTTCTCAGGTACTTGAGAATGTTCTTCACCGCTATCCAATGTTTCTCACCTGGGTCCGATTGATACCTGCTTACCACACTAAGTGCGTAAGCCACATCTGGTCTGGTACATAACATCGCATACATTATTGATCCTACCGCCGAAGCGTAGGGTATAATGCCCATGCGAGCCCTCTCTTCATCAGTCTTTGGAGACATGTCTTTGGAGAGGGTGATTCCGTGACAAGCGGGCATATTGCCGCGCTTGGAATCTTCCATACTAAATCTCTTTAGTATAGTGTCTATATACCTGGACTGTGAAAGTCCCAATATTCTATTAGATCTATCTCGATGGATCTTAATGCCCAGAATGTATGATGCATCTCCCAAGTCTTTCATAGAGAATTTCTGTGACAAGAAGAGCTTTACTGATTGTAACATAGGGATATCATTCCCTATCAGTAGTATGTCGTCGACGTACAAAACGAGGAAGACTACTGCTCCTTCTACAATCTTTCTATAAACACATGGTTCATCTACATTTTTGATAAAGTCAAATTCCTTGACTGTTTCATCAAAGCAGATGTTCCAACTCCGCGATGCTTGCTTTAAGCCATAAATGGATTTAAGCAATTTGCACACTCTTCCGCTGCTCCCACTGTCTAAGAAACCTTCTGGTTGATCCATGTAAACACTCTCTTCTAGATGTCCATTTAGAAAAGCTGTCTTTACATCCATCTGCCAGATTTCATAGTCATGGAAGGCAGCAATGGCAAGCATGATCCGAATGGATTTAAGCATAGCTACTGGTGAAAAGGTTTCATCATAGTCCAATCCTGGTCTTTGACGAAAACCTTTTGCTACTAGTCTAGCTTTGTGCGTTTCCACTTGTCCAAATGTACCAATCTTCTTTTTGAAGATCCATTTGCACCCAACAGGTTTTACCCCAGGAGGAGCAACTTCTAAAGTCCATACTTTATTGGTATACATGGATTCCATTTCGGATCTCATTGCATCCAGCCACTTTACTGAGTCGCTACTTGTGATAGCCTGCTGAAAACTAGTAGGCTCATCATCATCGATGATGCAATCCTCTCGATCCCCATCAAGAAGGAAACCATAGTATCTTTCAGGAGGATGAGAAAGCCTACTAGATCTGCGGAGTGGCGTTGGTTCGTCATGTTCTATTGAAGTCTGAGATTCTTCTAAGTCCTCGGTTACAGTTTGAGGTTCTGGAATTTCTTCCAGTTCTACCGCGCTCCCACTAATTTCTTTTGCAAGAAATTCGCTTTCTAAGAAGACAATGAGACGAGCGACAAACACCTTTTGTTCTTCAGTGTGGTAGACCATGTACCCCCTTGAATGCTTGGGGTATCCTACAAACTTGCACAAAACCGATCGTGCCTCGAGCTTGTCCGGATTATGCTTTTTAACATATATCGGATACCCCAATATCTTGATATACTTGAGATATGGTCTCTTTCCACACCACATTTCATATGGAGTGGTAGGTACAGACTTAGTTGGAACTCTATTTAATAGATATGCGGCTGATTCTAGAGCAAATCCCCAGAAGGAAAGTGGCAACTCAGCACTACTCATCATTGATCGCACCATATCTAATAGTATGCGATTCCTTTTTTCTGATACACCATTATGCTGAGGTGTATACGGAGGAGTAAGCTGAGAGAGTATTCCATTTGTTTTCAAGTATTCAAGGAAACTGGTACTTAAGTATTCTCCACCTCGATCAGATCGAAGTGTCTTGATGCTTTTACCAGTTTGTTTTTCTACTTCATTTTTATACTCCTTAAACTTCTCAAAAGCCTCGGATTTATGCTTTATTAAGAACACATGTCCATAGCTAGAGAAGTCATCAGTAAAAGTGATGAAGTAGGAGTGACCACTTCGTGCATGTATAGACATCGGACCACATACATCACTGTGTACTAGTCCCAAGAGTTCGATGGCTCTTTCTCCGTGTCCGGTGAACGGAGATTTGGTCATTTTTCCTTTGATACATGATTGACAAGTTGCATATGATGAATATTCAAACGAATCTAGATATCCATCTTTATGTAACTTAGTCAACCTTGTTTCATTTATATGACCAAGTCTACAATGCCATAGGAAGGCTTGATTCGAATCTGGAGCCTTTCTTTTACGCGTGTTTTGAATATTGAAAATTTGTGGTTGATTAAGTATGTATATGCCGTTTTCCAGTGTGCCAAACCCAATCAGTTCTTGATTTAGGAGAATGTTCATGACATTTCTTTCAAGCACAAAATTATATCCTTTATTAGACAATAAAGATACTGATATAATATTACACAACATACTGGGAATACAAAAACAGTTATACAATACCAAAATGTTTCCACTATTCAACCCTAGGTGATATTCCCCTATTGCAACTGCATCCACATGCATTCCATTGCCCATCCGGAGAGTCATATCACCTGCCCCCAGTACTCTACTGTTTCTCAGATCCTGCAAAGAATTACAGATGTGAGAACCAGAACCGGTATCAAGTACCCATGAAGTAGAGTTAACTGAAAGACAATTTTCGATTACTAACACACCTGAAGTAGAAGCAACAACTTGCTTCATGTCCTTGGCTTTGAATGCCTGACAATCCTTCTTCCAGTGCCCCTGCTTGTGACAATAGAAACACTCGTTCTTTTCTGCCTTCACCCTTCCTGCCTTGTTCGTTCCCTGCACCTTCTTGACCCCTCCCTTCGGTTTGGTGGCCTTCATCTTCTTCTTCCCTTTAGCTTTCGCTTTAGTTTTGGAAGAAGATGATTGGCCAACATACAGAACGGGGGTCTTCTCCTTTTTCAAGGAGGTCTCTGCTACCCTCAACATATTGAGGAGCTTTGGAAGGTCCGCTTCCATTTCGTGCATGTTGAAGTTCAGCACGAACTGAGAGAAGGTGTGGGGAAGGGACTGCAAAATCAAGTCGATGTACAAATCATTCTCTAGCACGCATCCCAGGTTTGCGAGTTCCTCAATGAGGGTGATCATTTTGAGGACGTGCTCTCCAACAGGCGATCCTGGAGCTAACCTCATCTGGAAGAGTTTCCTTGAGGTTTCGTACCTCGCGATACGAGAGTGTTCACCATACAATTCCTTGCAATGGAGGAATATGGATGCAATATCCATACTCTCGTGCTGTTTCTGGAGTTCATTATTCATGGACGCCAGCACGATACACTTAGCTCGCTCACAATCTAGATCCCAGGTTTTACGAACTTCCTTGTCCGCAACTGAGGAATCTGGTCCTGGGATAAGGGGAGGAACAGCGGTGGTAACATATGCAACTTTGTCATAAGTCAGCGCAATATTGACGTTTCTTAGCCAATCTTTATAGTTCTGCCCGGTCAATATATTCTTTTCAAGTAATAGTTTTAGTCCAGTCATGGTAGCTGCCAGAGAGAGAGAAAAGAAAACACTCAGCATATGCTCTTGCAAGTTTAGATTGGTTTATTAATTTATCTAAACAGGATGGCTCCCACTGTTTCCTCAAATCCTTCTTCAAAACCTAAAAGAAGAACTAGTCAGGATTTAATCACACGTCACAATACTTGCTTAACCTTTCAGCCAGGCTGGTGTTGGTACTTCGAGGGAGGTTTTCCAACGCTTTCGCGAAGTTCCTTAATTAAATAACCTCTTTTCCCTGGAGGCGTAGCCCCTCTAACACCTTTCTAGGCACCTACTTGGTTTATAGCATTGATTGTTAAGTGAGAGAAATTCCCGAGAGTAATCCTACTCATCAGTGGGATCGGGATCCAACTATCATTGCGTGATGCCCTAGATGGAAGCCACTCTAGTCACCACACTCCAGAAGGTAAGCTAAATCTGCAAGTTTCCTTTATGTTTGAAACTCCCGATGTGATTTTTACCCCAAGCTCTTATAGACCTTGACGTAGGCCAACAAGTCATAAGACGCAAGTCAAGTTCTACCCGTCGTTGTCCTGATCAATTTAAATACATCGTACAAGCCCTTGACGTAGGCCAACAAGGTGTACGTCTGTATTAAACTAATGCATCTATCTATGCAACAAATAGGCACACACTGCTACCATACACTATGCCTTGACGTAGGCCAACAAGCATAGCATGAATACGATGTGCTGTCTATCTGAAACGACGGAGGGTTACGGCTGGTTTTTGGCAAAAAACCGTTAACGTAATGAACTTGATTTGATGGAAGGAACTATGATAGCTTTTTAAAAGGAGTGGTTTAAGCTCCGCATTTAAAATTTGCTTTTTCAAGAAAACCGAGTGGTTTTTAGAAATTGTTCCAACGATTCAGTTTAGGTTTTTATTTTCTTTGCATTAATAATAATGCGTCCCATCTTTAACCTATCATTACAGATAACAACGAAAATACAACGTCCTCTTATGCCATCCGCATTCGCCACTGGGTCCCGTCATCACCCGTTAGGTTACTTAACTAACGACAGAGCGGGGGCTGGGCTAGCGCGGGTGTAAAACATAAGCGACGTCTAAATAGCTATCATATATATAGATATTTTACATTCGTCTGACGCAATGATATACATTCCAGAACACAGATAAACAATATTGGATTTGCAAGCAATCTGTATTTCTTTTGAGCCTGCAAGAAAAGACAGATTACACAGTTGTGATGAGTAGCCGTTACCCCACCCAAGATCCCTACGGGTACGGCAAACTACCCGCCCGGCAGTTTGTGTACCCCACCTTGGATCTGTCCTAGGAGCAAAAACAGTAAAAAGAAATAATACAACGGTGGCTACAACCGCAACCTGGATGTGCCCCGCGAAATAATATTACAACTTGTTACAATTACATCAAATGAATTAAAACAATAACCCATCACTAAACCCGGCTAATCACCACAACAGTCCAATACAGTTTATATGCACAAACAGTTAAAACCATTACAGAAATGTGCAACCCCCTGCCAACCGACATACTAGCAGTTAGGGGAGGTTTACGAACACATTATACAATCACAGATATAATCCAATATGCAAATACTGTACAATTTCGATCGATTAAACACTTTCAAAATTGCTCCAAAAACCGCTCTGTAAAACTGAAACCTGAGCAACAATAAAATATTCCAGAAAATCCCAAATTCAACAGAGAACCCACCCAAGAAAACTGGGATCATGACTCGGCAACTCGGCCGCGGAAGGGCGGCGGATCGGTGGGATCCGCCGCGGAACCGCGGTCGTTTGGTCGAGTCATGGCCCCAAATTTCTTGGGTGTTCTTCTGGTGTCAATACAAGCTTTCTGAACATCCCTGAACCAATTTTGGACTTCATTTAAAATTCGACAGAAACTTGTAATTTTTAGGGTTTTCCGGCTTCGTTTTTCCGTTCGAAATTCGTACAAATTTGCGATTAAGTTAAAACTTGTTTAGCTAGGCTCTGATACCACTGTAAGTCGATGTTCAACACCCCAATACTTGTGGGGAGGCGGAAATATGAATAACAATCAAGTTCTATGATCAAACATCGATTAACCGTACGAATCGTTTGCTATACAAGTTTTAACAAAAGCTTTAGAGTTTTAATCTACTATGCGAAGAAGTTATACCAAACGGTTCTAGTCCTTCGTCTTGACGTTCTCTACGGCCTCTTTGGATCTCCACGCCCTCTTCGGCTTTCTCCCGTGATAGACGATCCACCCGAGAACCCTAATCCAAGCTATAACCTCTAAACTTGAGGTTACTTAGTTTCTCTAGTTGCTAAATAGAGTAGCTAAGATGATGTAGAGATTGGTTATGGAGTAATTAGTCTTTCCTAATCCTTGTTCTCAACTCATGAGGGTAGGATTAGGGTTTGGTGAAGGAGAGAGAGCTTGAAGAGAGAGAGTGAGAAGATGATAATGATAATATATTATATTGAATAAAGCTTCTCACTTGATATATATGAAACATAATGAATAAGAAAGAAATGAATAATAAGTGAATATTCATCATGTTTCATTTAATCAAGTGGGTGATTCATTATGTGAGTCATTAAGCAATAAATGAAGCTTTAATGACATGATGAATCACTCACAATGAGTCACTAAATCAATAAATGAAAATGCCACCTCTCTCTTTATGTCACATCCTTCTAGAAGCTTCTCGAAAAATTACGAGAACGCCCCTCTCATCCGTGAAAACACGGAAAAACTTTAGACTGTATAAATCCAATAACCTGATACTAGAATCTGGCTTAAACCAAAGCCGGCTAGTAAAAACTGTCCGAATGTCGTACGTGCGATTAAACACGTATGCGTCCGAACCTTTGTCGTAAAACCATACGACCTCTATATCTTTTCGCCTGGGTTTGGGAAAACTCTGTGTGGGACTCTAAAGACTCGACTACTACGCTGGCAGTGGGTTTAACCACAGACCGCAAGCGGCACTAGCTGTACGTAACGGTCCCCAGGTAGTTGTCGATAAGAAAGCTGATGAGGTAACCCATGTGAAATCCTACTGAGCCTGTCTGTGACAATATCCGCGCAGTCCGGTCTGTTCGTCTAAGAGTATCACATGTACGGTCTAGGGAGGTGGTGGACGTCAGACCCCTAATAACCATACAAGTCGTATCGGTATGGCTCTATCACCATCCGAGAATCTACTGATCAACCTACCAGTAATTCTCAATCAGCCCTGGCCAGGGACTTATGGTAATGACCAACCGATCACTGTGCGATATCAACTCCCTATACCGGGAGAGACGAATCCCTAACAGTCACTCACTGCCTCCACATGGCTCGGGACTGTGCCCAACTGAAACCTGTTTGCACGACTCCTTTGAGCCGTGGTAGGGTAACAATCAAAGCACAGTGGGAACTCACACGAGACAAATGATGCCCTTAAGTCAACGGACTATCTGCACACATGTCACCTGAGAATTGCTATCTGACGTTAGGTATAATACCATCCAGTCAGTTCTCGGCGAGTCCTGTCCGGTGTACTCACATCCAGTGAGCATCTGTATACAATCTTAGGTGAACACCACCAATGGTTGCGGAACCAATCCATCGCCCCTCGTCAGGGTCTAGATATGTATACACTAGTCTACTCCGGAGTATCGATGCCCAATCTCGATACTCCTGCGACCAGGGACATCTAAGGGTGTGCCTATTGACTATCCAGCTCCCACTAGTATGACTGCCATCACAACGCCGGTAGTCAGACAAACACCCTATGGGCTTTATCAACATATATATATAAATACCAAGTAAAATATATTATACGTTAAGACAAAGTCAAACCAAATAGCGTACTATCATATCAAGCAAGACTGTCATGTACATACATATCCCAAGCTTCCTATACAATGTAGGCCTCTAGGGCATATATATCCAACATACCTCACGTCAGATAGCAGTTCTCTGGTGACACTGGTACAGCTTAGTCTGTTGACCCGAGATTGTCATAGAGTCTTGTGTGTCTCCCACTGTGCTTTGATTTCCACCCTACCATGGCTCTACAGAGTCGTGCAAACAAGTGGTTTTTTGGTACAGTCCCGATTCACATGGAGGCAATGAGCGATAGGAGGGGATTCGTCTCTCCCGGTATTGGGGGTTGATGTTGTGCTATGCTCGACTGGCCATAACAGGAAATCCCTGGCCAGGGCTGCAGTGATATACTGGTAAGAGTTATCAGTAGTTTCATGAATGTTATGGACCTTACGTCGGCATGACTTATCAAGCTATTGGGGTCTGACGTTTACCATCCCTAGGCGAGATATGCGACATATCAGACGAACAGACCGGACTGTACGGTAATTGTTACTGGTTGGATTCACAGGAGTGTGAGCGGGCTTGCTCGTCGATCTTCTGATCGCTCAATACCCGGGTGGCCGTTACGTTTAGCAGACCGCTTGCGGCTTGTGGGTGTTTGATATGATCATCACCTGCTGCCGGCGTATTGACGAGTCTTTAGAGTCCTACACAGAGGTTTCCTAGCTCAAGCGAAACGAAATAGGAGCGCATATGAGATATGTGCGGGAAAGAGAATAATGCGTGTATGTGATACCGTATTCCATTCTCGCGATGAATGTATCGATTGGTTGTATGCGATATAACCTAGTTATCGACTCAAGGATTGATTCGATAAGCCGATACATTGGATATTAGTCGGTTATATGCGATATGACCGGATCGTTAAATCAAGTATTGATTTAATGATTTAATGCATAATTATATATTTGATATATTACTTTGCATTAACTAGTATTTGTTCACTTTAAATGGATTTTCTCACTTGATATGCACATTGTATATGTGATATATTTTTGTGCACTTGATTGTATCATGTTTGATGATACATGAATGTTTGTGTGTATGATTAAACCATGGTTATGCAATGGTTAGGGTTTTCATTTTCTTACTTATTCATTTATTTATTTATTCTTTTTTTGCAAAATAAGTCATGGTGGCTTTCTTTGTTTGCTTGTTGAAGCTTCATGAAGCTTTGAACAAGTCCACCATTCTTGTCTCATGCTTAACCCTAACCATTCAAACTAACCATGGTTTATTCTCTACACCTAACTATGGTTGCTATATGATAAGTATTCATTTATTTTCTATTTTGGAATAATAACTTATCATATTCCTTCTTCTTCTTCTTCATCATCAACAAGAAGAAACCTTGCCTTCATTAATGGCAACTTGAGAAAAAGAGCGAGAAATCCAATTCTAAAGTGAACCCACTTCCTATTTCTTTATCCTCTACTACTTGCCAAGTAGTATAGGGTGTTTTCTTCACAAGTTTCATGACTTGGTGAAGTTGGAGCTTGATCTTGAGTTGCCTCGACGTAAATCATCTTCGGCATCGAAGTCGACGACCTAGCCCGATCATTTCTTCGACGATACAATCGCTAGAGTCCGGGTTCCGTTGGGTACAGCAGAGAGACGTCAACGCGGAGCCATGGAGGTGGAGGACCGGATCTACAAAGGTTGTATGTTCGTTCACTCTTAGTTAAAGCCGTTAACTTGCTTGCATCGCCTCATTATCTAGTTAACGATCCGTATTAGGGTTTGTAGGCACATGAAAAATTTGAATTGGGCATGTTTAATCTGTTGTGAGACTTCATTAGTGTGCCTAGGAACCCTACAGTGGTATCAGAGCCTAGCTAGAGCCTTAGGCGATGCGTAGACGGAGTTAGAAGTCCGATCGAACCGAAACCCTAACTCCAAAATGCTCTCTGGACATTTTTTAAAAACTGGGTTTTTTCCAGATTAAAATTCTTTAAAAATTCAGCAGGAAGATCTAAGAATTATGGTGCAAAACGAGCTCCTGAAGCATCTAAACCGCCACGGAACAGCGGCAGAAGCATGGCTTCTGCGGCGGTTGCGCGGCCGTATGGTCACATTGCCCAATAATTTTTGCACAGTAATTCCTATATCTTGGTTCTGGATTTTCTGGGATTTTTTAAATATCACTCCAGAGTTGAGTTTTCTGGGATGTATTGGGAGTTCGTAAATTCGATCGGATTATCAAACTTGGTCTATGTGTTTTTCCGGGTAATTTTAGAATATGTTAAAAAGTTCGACCGGATATAAATACCCACTTTTTCCCCTGCCGGGAAATTTCCAATTGTTGGATTTTTCCGTAGTTTAACGACGTTCTAAGTAGTGCAAGTAACGCGATGGTCCCTCTAGAAGACAACAAACCTTAACTCGATTATGTGACCGTCTTAAACTGCCCTTTGAACCTTCGGGTTTCGGGCAGTACGGCGTGCCACATGTGAGGCGTTAGCTTGACCCTTCTACGGCTGAACCGTTGGTACTGAGGCATGAAGTGAATGTTTTTAAACTTGTTTCATGTGTTGAGCTGTTTCGGGAAAACTTGGGTGTTCGATCGGAAAGTTTAACATTTTCTATTTATCTAGAATGTGATACAATAATTGGAATTCACAAGTAGTTATGAGATAACTGAATGAATGTTATAAACATAGCAGTTTAGTCTCACTTGATCGGTTGCCACGGAACTTTGATGTGATCAAAAGTCCGTCGCAATCACATAGCGTACGCGGATACTCGCCGGGTAAACTTAATAGACAGCCTCACCCTATAGCCCCGACCAAGTGACTGTAGGAGAACCCGTCGCCGAAAGCATCCGTTCGGGTGCTCGCGGCAGCGGTGTTCCTCCTTGGTACACTTCGTCGACGGCGTCGGGGGTGCATCCGCCTACTAAAGTTTGCGACGAGCATTCGATCAGAATGTCGGGAATCTTGTTGAATTGCCCGACTTAATATTGAAAAGAGTTTTCGAAAATGAGACTAAAATGCGGGGTTTATAATTGTTAGGCATGTGATGTCTAAGGAATTCATTGGTTTAGGCATGCGATGTCTAAGGAGATTGCGGATTCCAACTGTTGTAGTTTTACACTTTCTTTTCTGCGACCGTAAGTGTAATATGTGATATCGCCGGTTTCGTTGCTATGTGTCAACGACAATTGGGATGCGCATATTTACTTATGTTGATGACATGTGATATTATGTGTTGCTGGATATGTTATATTGGATCGTCGTGTTTGAATAGCCGGGTGGTTTTTATGTGAGATGAGTGTTTTTCATTTTCATTCATGTAAAAACTTGTATGTAATATTCTTTTATTGGGGCACTTTCAGGTTGCGGAAGATGTCACCCATTGTATATTATTTACTTTTCCGCATTAAGATAGACCCAAGGAGGGGAGAACAAGTAACCGGGTTCTAGGGTCCAGTGGGAAACCATCTCGAGGAGTCGAGTTTGGGTCTCCAAACCCTAGAATTGGTAGGGTTGCTTGTCGCTCTCGTAGGGGTCTAGGGGTGTGGGATTAGCTATTCATCACGACCGTGGAATCCGTGTTTTATACTGGCTCGTATTAAAAACACGGACGTCCTAGTACATCCAATATTTCATATGATATTTTCTGCTGCGTTATCTGTGATGTGATCATGTGATGTGTTCAGATAGATATAGTATATAGTATATATGATATATTATATAGACGTTGCTTATGTTTTACACCCGCGCTAGCCCTGCCTCGTTCTGCCGTTAGTTACCTAACCTAACGGTGCAGACGGGACATCGAGGCGAATGCGGATGGCATAAGCGTACGTTATATTTATCTGTGATGATTAGGTGGACTTAAATGATGGGATATTCATTAATGAGATTAATGAAAGAAAATAAACCGAATTGATGTTGTGGAATCGAATTTCAAAAATAAAACAGGTAGCTACAGTTCTTGCTTTGCATCGTGGTGTTCCTTGTAGAACATCCTGCACCTTATTCGATGAGGAAAGGACCGAGATCCCTTCACCGGGAGTGACTCCTTTAGCAATAACTGGCAGATGCTACAACCCTCGGTTTGTCTTTTGATCGCTTCTATAGTTTCTGCTTTGCACAGTGATATATATGATATATCCTGCACCTCATTCGACGAGAAAAGGGCCGACGATCCCTTCACCGGGAGTGACCCCTTTAGCAAAACTAGAAAAGCTTCAAAAACATTCCATTTAAAAACCATTTGATTCCGCAACGAGATCAAGTTCAAAGCGTTAAAGGTTTTCATAAAAACCATTCGCAATCCTCCGTCATTTTAGGAAGTAGAGTACTTAGTATTCGTGCTGTGTTTGTTTACCTTAGTTAAGGCACAGTGTACGGTAGCTAAGTGATGTCTTCCTACACCGCATATGATGCGATTAGTTAGGACAGTCGCGTGACTTTGTTGACCTTAGTTAAGGGTCATGTGGGTGGGTCTAATTAATCACGAAATGACGGGTAGAACTTGACTAGTACTTATGATTTGTTGACCATAGTTAAGGTCATAAGTGCTAGGGGTAAAAACCTTTATCGGGAGTTTCAAGTGTTGAAATTTGCAATGAGATTTTATACCTTCTATATGATAGTTGGATCCTGATACCCACTGCGAGTAATTGTTACTCCTGGGAGAGTTTTGCACTTTACAATTAGCCGATCAAGTAGGTGTCTAGAAAGGTGTCAACGGGGTTACGCCTCTGGGAAAACGAGGTTTACTGTAATTAGGTCCGTGCGAAAGCACGGGGAACCTCCCTCAAAGTACCGACACTGGCCTGGCTGAAAGATTGGCGAACTTGTAGAGTGTAATTAATCCCGGCTAGTCTTTCCTTTTAGGGTTTGAAGGAAGATTTGATAAAAACAGTGGGAGCCATCCTGATTAGATAAAATATATAACCGATCTAACCTTACAAGAGCGCATGCAGAGTGTTTTCTTCTCTCTCTCTCCAGGTAGCGACCATATCACGCTTTAATCAAGATAATAATATGGATGTATTGACCGAACCCGCTTGTTATACTGAGCTGGGGAACGTTGGTCCCGCTCCAACTTATAATTGTTATAAGACAGAGCAGGAAATAGGAGAATACCAGAATTCCTATGCCGCCCAAACGAAGAAAGTGCATATGATGCATCTCCTTCGGGTGTGTTCATTACAAAGAATTGTTTCTCAGTATCCTCTGCATCCTGGGTATTTGATACCGGATCCGGATCCCAGATATGTAATCTATTACATAGGGCTACAAAAAGGTAGAAAAACTGAGAACGGGTGATAGGTTTCATGAGACAGAAAACGGGGCAAGTGTTGCAGCCAAGTCTGTTGGTCACTGTCACCCTGTATTACCAATACATTGATTCTGAACAAATGCTATTAGATACCGAACCTGATATACAAAATCATATCAGTCTCTTTATTAGTAAAGAAATGATAAAATTTTGTATTAATGGATAATGTTTTGAACATTTCCTATATCAAAAGTTGATCGGTTCATGCACGTTATCTAAAAGCATTGACGTTCTAAATCAAACTACAGTTCCTAGTATACAGAACACACACAAGAGGAAAAGTTCAGAAATGAACGAATCCTTCTTGAGGCATTGTAGACTGGGTCATATCAATGCAACCCGACTGGCTGAAGTTACATTTTAGATGCATATTTAAATCAGTTTGAATTTACATCTTGTGAAACTTGCCAGTCATGTCACAAAGATTAGATGACCAGAGCCCTGTTTATTGGAAACAGAGAAAGAGTTAATGAACTCTTGGGACTGATACATGATGATGTATGTAAGGTCTCCTGTCTACACATGCCAGGACCGGTTCTTTGTACTTCATTATATTCTCTGATAATCTCTCAAGATTCAGTCATATGTTCCTGTTGAAACATAATTCCGAAGCTTTTGAGGTATTCACAGAATATAAGTTGGAAGTAGAGAACCAAAATACGGGTATAAGTATTATGTCCTATGATATGATCAGGGAGGAGAATACTTGTGCATGGAATCCTTGGACTGTTCTAAAGGAAAATGAGATTCTCTCTCAGTATTACTCCTCTGAATACACCACAGCACAACGGTGTATCGGGGCGGAGCAATCGCACAATATTAGATATGGTGTGCTCTATGATGAGTATTACTGAGTTACCTATTTCCTTTTGGGAGTTATGCGCTTGAGAAGCTGCATACCTATTGAATTAGGTTCGAATCAGATCACTGCCTACCATTCCATATGAGATATGGTATGGGAAGAGCCTATCTCTTAAGTAAGTTAAGATTTGGGACTGTCCGGCCTATGTCTAAAGCAAAATCCGGAAAAGATCGAGGCAAGGTCAGTTCTGTAGAACTGGAAAGGTTCCAGCTATACAAAACTGCAGTTGATAATTTGACAGAACCAAAGGATTCTATAGTCCCCGACGAACCTCAGCCTCTCCGCCGATCTGGTAGGGTTCCTCACCTGCCTGAGAGATACCTCGGTTTCTCGATGACAGTGGGAGCGAGGAATGCATCATGAGATGATGACCCAACTAGTTTCGAGCAGGCCATCAAGAGTAGGGACTCTGTAAGAATGGCTGGATGCTTAGCGATCTGAGATGGAATCCATGTACACCAACAAAGTATAGACTTTGGTTGCTATATCTGAAGGTTTAAATCCCCATCAGGAGCAAGTATATCTTGAGAAGATTACTTGGTGTAGATGGAAAAGTTGAGACTTTCAAAGCTAGACTTGTTGAAGGTTTTTTCGTCATCGACCAGGCGTGGATAATGATGAAACCTTTTCCAACATTATCTCATTCTCTAATGATCCGCTAACACTTAATACGACTGTATAGCCAAGAATCACGGCATCAAGACCAGTTACACTGTTTCATCATACCTCGGGTATCATATCACATCAATGTATCCCATATACGTGTTGTATATATATATACCTATACCTCGTCCTATATATATATACACATGAACGTATACACCATGTCGTGTTTCAGTGTGTGCGTGTGTGTGTGTTTCTACCTGAAACCTACGAACCTCTTCCAAGGTATTCAACTTCTGATATGTCTTCCTAATTCAGTCTAGTCCAGCCTAGGGTCATTACTAGGGCCCTACTCATTAAGAATCTAGGGTCACATCTGGTTTCCTAATGTCAATAAGTACTATTCCTATTCTACGTTGCGGGGGTGCTAAACGCCATCCACCCGACTTCCCCCCGTAGATATGCATCTACTCACCTGGTCCATGTCTGCCGAAGACGGTGTCGCCATCCTCCTCATCATCACCCGCAGTCCACGTGAGGGGTACCTAAACGCAAACATACAAATAGCATCGTAAACTGAATCACATACAAAATTCAAAACGACGCAAGGAACAAGCATAGGTTAAAACCTATGTCCCGTCCACGCAAAAGAACCAAATATCGCTCGATATCGGCGTACATACTCCCATTGATCAAGTTAAAACACCAACGACAACTCGTATTTTTAAATCTCATTACCTATAATATAAAACTTGGTTTAAAAGATAGAAACCCTAAAATCGATCAAATCGTCCGATTTCGTAAAACTCGAAAACGCCAATTTACCGTTTTACTTCAAAACTTGATGTTTAAATGAAACTAATGGTCATAATATTCATTAAACAATATAACTAAGTCATAAAAACCATTTATATAATTTAATCCCATCAATTTGTATCAAACCAAAATTTCTAGTTTGCAATTTTATCAAATTTTAACACGTTCACAACAAAATTCACAATTCCACAACTAAACTTGGTTTTCCACGAACTAAATTATTAAACTACAATTTAAAATGTTCATAATGTCATAAAAACCCTAATTGGTATTTAATCTCAATTACTTAGTCAATTTCCTCAAAACCTAGTTTGCAAATAAAAAAAGAAACTAGCATAATTAGCATAATTTTTGAACTAAAATTTTGCAACTAGTAACTAGATTATGTTTAACCCTCACTTAACAAGTTAATCTACACATTAACACTACAATCTAACAATAAAAACCCTAATTCTAATTTTATCTTACTTATTTACATGGTTTGCAAAAATCTAGTTTACAAAAAGATCCTAATTAAAACAATTTTAAAGTAACATTTTACAATTTAACAATTGAACTAGAATTTGCATGACTTAAATTATTAAACCACACATTACAACCATGAGTAAGTTATAAAAACTCTAAACTTAGTTTAAACCCTTTCTTGAAATTTCATTTTAGCAATTAGAATCATAATTAAATGTCATAATTAACTAAGTTGAAATAATTAAATATCAAGTAACCATGGGTTAAAGATTATACCTCAAAATCATGAGTTAAACATGCAACTTGATCTTCAAAATCTTTCTCTTGCTCCTAATCTTCAAGCTAATTGAAGTCAAGAATAAAGGGTAAAGGTTTATTTAGGAATTTTGTGAGATTTGTATTGATTTTTCATGGATTTTAATGAAAATTTGAAGTGGAAATGAGGTGGAGAAATGGGAGGGGCTGCCATAGGGAGGGTCGGCCACACAAGAGGAGAGGGAGGGAAGGAAAAGAGTGTAGGCTAGTGTAGAATGTTCTTTCATTAATTTCCTTCTTTAAGTCTTTTCACTTTTATTCAATTTCTTTTATTTATTTTCCAAAAATCTAATCTCTAGAACCTACTTGAAGACACAAGAGAAAGAGGGGCAGCCAAGGTCAGCCCAAAAAAGTGTGAGGGAGTAAAAGAGAGTGTGGTTTTGTTTGGGAAAAGATAAAAGTTATACCGCACTCCATTTGCACTAATTTCACCGAAAAAAAGCCTTTTTCTTCGATATTTTCTAATACCGGTTAACAACCCTATTTCAATTCGAAACCACATGATAAATTTTTTTTTTAATGTATTATGATGCACAAAATTTGTTTCAACTCATTTCAGATTGTAATTTTTCCCGAATTAAATGTATTAGTGACGGCTTAAAATAATGTTAAAATAATTAATTTCGGAAAAATTTTCAGAAATTTTGAAATTTCACCTGTAGCTCAATAAACACCAAATACTAGCAATTACATAGCTAGAATATTTATATTTAATTTTTAAAAAAAAAGATATTTGTATTTTGACTTTTTACAGAAAACCCCCTTATTTTACCGATTTTCCGAAATTTCACGAAAATGATTTTCACAACGTTACAATCTTCCCCCCTTAAAGAAATTCGGTCCCCGAATTTTAAATTAAAACCCCCCTCCAAATACTAAAACATTCAGCAATACACTCAAACCTTCGGGGCTCCGAAATCATCAATACATAACTAAAATCCACTCTGTCAAGCATAACGCAATCATCAGAGTTATGGCGAAAATAAAATATCAAAACCCAATATGAAAACCAACATAATATACATCAAATCTACAACTTATCTATAGTGCGCATCATAGTAAAATCGTCACAATATCTGGATAAAGAAGCATGCAAGAACCTCTTTTTGAAAATCGCCGTGCGAGGCACATGTCACGGCATAAGTAGCGGACGTTTATATATAAAAAAATAGCTATATATATATATATATATCTTTTATTTAACATACACGTCGCGCCTGGTTACTAAATCAAATAATAATGACTATGAAAACATACTGCTCAAACTGAAATCAATCCCAATCACATCATAAAAATATCATGTGCGTCCGGTGCGCACTGAAATCGAAACCAACTACAGATACCATGAATACACACAACAACAAAACTAAGTGCAACAGGTGTGCACCAAAAACATCTGTCAAGTGCAACGGGCGTGCACGACTCAAAATCAGGTGCATCTAATCTGCACAAAACCCCGATTTAGTGCATCTGGTGTGCATAAAATCGCATCAAGTTCGCCAAATATGCGCAAGAATCCTAATCAGGTGCATCTAATCTGCACAAAACCCCGATTTAGTGCATCTGGTGTGCACAAAATCGCATCAAGTGCGCCAAGTATGCGCAAGAATCCTAATCAGGTGCACATGGTGCACGGAAACATAAACCGAGTATCAAAATCGAAATCACAGTACAAAAATGCATAAAAACTAGGTCGAAACATATGTCAAAATCATGTGTAACTATATGCATGAAATCAAATCGAAATCACAAAAGGTATTAAAACCAAATCAAGTGCACTGGGTATGTACTAAACAACATCAATACAACCGGTATATGAAACACAACTTGAATGTAATGAAGGTACACACATGAAATACCAATCGTAAAACAAAATCCTCAAAATACCAAAATCCAATAACAGAAATATGAAATTCAACTCACCAAGTCACATCGTAATCACTATCGTCAATGTGCGCCTCTTTTCTCTGATGTCTGTTGCTTCAAACTTGTCTCTTTATAAGTGTGCTGACTGCGCTACCAACGGCAATACTCATATCTAGAGTTTCCCACGTAGTCGATCCCTTCACTTGATATCCGGACT
Source organism: Agapanthus africanus (assembly GCA_030015575.1). Lineage (NCBI taxonomy): Eukaryota > Viridiplantae > Streptophyta > Magnoliopsida > Asparagales > Amaryllidaceae > Agapanthus > Agapanthus africanus. Next base: position 276,320,329 of record JASDDO010000012.1, read on the forward strand.
ACATTAAACTTTTCGATCGATCCATCAAAATCCCATAATTTTCCGAGAGCTCAACACTCAAGTACAACTTAAAAATATCCGGTACATACCCCAGCATCGATGATCCAGCCGTAGAAGGGCAAACCCAAGCCTCACTAATGACACCGCGGAACTGCCGTAAACCCTAAGGTTCAAGAGCGTTCTCATGGTCATTATATCGAGTTAGGGTTTCATTCTTCTAGAGGGTCCATCGAAATAGCTGCATGTTCTTCTGAATACTTTAAACTTGGGAAAATGGTTTTCTGATAATCGTTCGAACCCTTTAACTTCATCCGGACGGCATGTGAATACCCTTCGTCCGCAAGCTAAGCAATGCTTCAATCCTCAAGACTAACCAATACTCTAATGGTTATCGTATTCGAGCCGCAGCTCCCTCTGCCAGTGTGCCCGTGGTAACAGAAACCACCCTCCAACATTGACGAAGATAGATCAAAAGAACAAATGGAATACGGTGCAAATAATTGTACATCCTAAGGCTCCTTAAGTAGAGTAGCGTATCGTAAGTATGCCGCGTACCATACCCACGGTACGTTACTCTACCTAAATCGCCTACTCCATCAACCAAGGGTCACCTAGACTTATACAAGGTTAAACCTAGCGCTCTGATACCAACTTTGTCACGACCCGAAAGTACGGAACGTGACCAGCACTTATATTACGAAGCGTCTAGAGGCGCCACGTAACCTAAGTAAGCCGAAGCCCAGAAATCTAAACCATGAAAAAGAAGAAGAAGCAGTAAAAGAAAACATTAAGGAACAAGTTTAAAACATCAGCAAATTTTCCCAAAAATTTCGGCAGAGTCTCCTCTATAAAAACTGGCCCCCAAACGGGTACAACAAGTATAATATACATAAACAACAATAAAAAGCATCCCCAAACGGGAGCTAACTCAACGTCAACAGGCGGAAACAACCACAACAAGCACAATAATATACAACGCCAAAGGGCGAGGCTCAAAACTCAAAAGAAAACAAATCCACCAAATCAGAATAATACATGCGCGACTCTAAGGTCGAAATAAAAGACTGGTCCAATAAACTTATCAAGTAATACAAGTATGGTTTATGGAGTTTACTAGATACAAATGAATGAATAAAAGTACAATGGTGGTTCGGATACAAGTGAACCAACCTACCGTGCAAATCACCCTAAAGAAAAGATGTGCCAACAAGCTGTCAGGGAAACCTGTACATCGAACCTGTAATAAAATTTGGCACAACGGGGGTGAGTTGCAACCTCGTGAGTAGAAGACATCTACGAAAAGAAATCGAATGCACGACGCTATCCTAGGTCATAATAATACACTACTAAGTCCCAATCATCTAGTAATAGCAGGGCAATACTACGTGTAAGTGCAGATACTCCGTGCTCGTGTCAGTGCCTCATATAATACTATGTCATATGAATGGATATGCATGCACCATGAATATAAAATAATCAATCCTCAAATCCAGATATATCTGTATAAGAAATCTTTAACTGTTATCATAGTAAAATGTGTATAGGAATCTGAAATCTCAACAATGAAATTCATGGAAATTCGTGTCAAGCATCGACACAAACATGTAAATCTCAAGTCTCATAGTCTCAATACCTCGGGCTCCATCAGTCCGGATCGGCCCATATCATCAAATCTCACGACAACGGTCGGTATCCTCCGGATATCCGCCGCGCCAGACATCACCGGTAGGTAGCCTTCCCCTGCCGGGCTCATCGTCTACAACTCGATCTTCTTGCCCCGGGGTACCATACCGGGCCCACCATGTACCCGAGACGGTTCATCCACTCCTCGAATCGGGTCTCGAAATCCAACAGAAAACATGAAATCTCATGGTGGACGACACATACATCACGAGAAAACCGCATCTTATTTTAAAAAGAGAAGAGGAGAGAGAGAGAAGTTTTTATATATTCTTGCGGTTTTCCCCAAAAATCCAGAAATCTCATAGAAATCCAAATCTTAAAATCATGAGTAAGTATATGATAAGTGTCGGCATATGCCCCATAAAACTGCATGATAACATGAGAATATGAATGCGTGAATGTCTAAGTAATAAATGCCATGTCTATACTAGCATCTGAGAGTAATCACAATATTATATATCGATCTAGTTGCTAGCTAATTCTATCAATAAAAGATAATAAGATCTAAAGTGTACGTGACATAGCAATTACCGATGATGATGTGTGTGAATCGGCAAATAAGTTTGCGTGGAATATGCGCATCATCGGTAATGGTGCTGGTGTCCTAACAGGTAAAGTTTATACTGATTATAGCAACATATGTATGAACATGCAACATTATGATTACAGTGTGAAAGTAAAGACGGATGTGTGTTATCCACTCATTTGATATACAATTATCACTACCACTATATGACTCGAACCTAACCTAGTGTCCATCTAATCTCCTAAGGAAGTAAACCTAAGAAACTAGTCATTAAGAAACAAGAGTCTACCTAGGTCTGAATCAATATCTCTAATAGTCGGCGATCCAGCCTCAATAGCGTCACGTATGTAGTACGGCTTCCTCGAATCAAGAGTGCGGATCAATCATCATATCTATGCCTCGTACGGTAAAATCCATCGTACGGCATCCCAATATCGGGGTACGGGTCAAGTATCTCCTAGGTGTCTCATCATTAGTATAATGTCATCATTAGTACATCTCATGATCAAGGTTCTAAACTGTGATCGCATACATCAATCATATATCATTGCCAACATAATAAGCATCATTAGTTTATCCTCAGAAATATCATGTCATATGTATCATATTGTGATTAAGTCATACTGATATCATATCGTCCTCAAGTCACACCTCTATGATATCGACATCAGGTCACACCTATATGATGTCGTAATCAAGTCATACATATCCCATATCATGATCAATCACAAGTTACAGTCTGGGTACTACTTTAGAGTCCCATGTACCTTAATATCATTACCATCCATTATAATTTAAGTATACATGTTCATTATCTCATTCTCTAATGATCCGCTAACACTTAATACGACTGTATAGCCAAGAATCACGGCATCAAGCCCAGTTACACTGTTTCATCATACCTCGGATATCATATCACATCAATGTATCCCATATACGTGTTGTATATATATATACCTATACCTCGTCCTATATATATATACACATGCATGTATACACCATGTCGTGTTTCAGTGTGTGCGTGTGTGTGTCTCTACCTGAAACCTACGAACCTCTTCCAAGGTATTCAACTTCTGATATGTCTTCCTAATTCAGTCTAGTCCAGCCTAGGGTCATTACTAGGGACCTACTCATTAAGAATCTAGGGTCACATCTGGTTTCCTAATGTCAATAAGTACTATTCCTATTCTACGTTGCGGGGGTGCTAAACGCCATCCACCCGACTTCCCCCCGTAGATATGCATCTACTCACCTGGTCCATGTCTGCCGAAGACGGTGTCGCCATCCTCCTCTTCATCGCCCGCAGTCCACGTGAGGGGTACCTAAACACAAACATACAAATAACATCATAAACTGAATCACATACAAAAGTCAAAACGACGCAAGGAACAAGCATAGGTTAAAACCTATGTCCCGTCCACACAAAAGAACCAAATATCGCTCGATATCGGCGTACAAACTCCGATTGATCGAGATAAAACACCAACGACAACTCGTAGTTTTAAATCTCATTACCTATAATATAAAACTTGGTTTAAAACATAGAAACCCTAAAATCGATCAAATCGTCCAATTTCGTAAAACTCGAAAACGCCAATTTACCGTTTTACTTCAAAACTTGATGTTTAAATGAAACTAATGGTCATAATATTCATTAAACAACATAACTAAGTCATAAAAACCATTTCTATAATTTAATCCCATCAATTTGTATCAAACCAAAATTTCTAGTTTGCAATTTTATCAAATTTTAACACGTTCACAACAAAATTCACAATTCCACAACTAAACTTGGTTTTCCGCGAACTAAATTATTAAACTACAATTTAAAATGTTCATAATGTCATAAAAACCCTAATTGGTATTTAATCTCAATTACTTAGTCAATTTCCTCAAAACCTAGTTTGCAAATAAAAAAAGAAACTAGCATAATTAGCATAATTTTTAAACTAAAATTTTGCAACTAGTAACTAGATTATGTTTAACCCTCACTTAACAAGTTAATCTACACATTAACACTACAATCTAACAATAAAAACCCTAATTCTAATTTTATCTAACTTATTTACATGGTTTGCAAAAATCTAGTTTACAAAAAGATCCTAATTAAAACAATTTTAAAGTAACATTTTACAATTTAACAATTGAACTAGAATTTGCATGACTTAAATTATTAAACCACACATTACAACCATGAGTAAGTTATAAAAACTCTAAACTTAGTTTAAACCCTTTCTTGAAATTTCATTTTAGCAATTAGAATCATAATTAAATGTCATAATTAACTAAGTTGAAATAATTAAATATCAAGTAACCATGGGTTAAAGATTATACCTCAAAATCATGAGTTAAACATGCAACTTGATCTTCAAAATCTTTCTCTTGCTCCTAATCTTCAAGCTAATTGAAGTCAAGAATAAAGGGTAAAGGTTTATTTAGGAATTTTGTGAGATTTGTATTGATTTTTCATGGATTTTAATGAAAATTTGAAGTGGAAATGAGGTGGAGAAATGGAAGGGCTGCCATAGGGTGGGTCGGCCACACAAGAGGAGAGGGAGGGAAGGAAAAGAGTGTAGGCTAGTGTAGAATGTTCTTTCATTAATTTCCTTCTTTAAGTCTTTTCACTTTTATTCAATTTCTTTTATTTATTTTCCAAAAATCTAATCTCTAGAACCTACTTGAAGACACAAGAGAAAGAGGGGCAGCCAAGGTCAGCCCAAAAAAGTGTGAGGGAGTAAAAGAGAGTGTGGTTTTGTTTGGGAAAATATAAAAGTTATACCGCACTCCATCTGCACTAATTTCACCGAAAAAAAGCCTTTTTCTTCGATATTTTCTAATACCGGTTAACAACCCTATTTCAATTCGAAACCACATGATAAATTTTTTTTTATTGTATTATGATGCACAAAATTTGTTTCAACTCATTCCAGTTTGTAATTTTTCCCGAATTAAATGTATTAGTGACGGCTTAAAATAATGTTAAAATAATTAATTTCGGAAAAAATTTCAGAAATTTTGAAATCTCACCAGTGGCCCAATAAACACCAAATACTAGCAATTTCATAGCTAGAATATTTACATTTAATTTTAAAAAAAATGATATTTGTATTTTGACTTTTTACAGAAAACCCCCTTATTTTACCGATTTTCCGAAATTTCACCAAAACGATTTTCACAACGTTACAGAATTACTGTGCAAATTTGGAGGGCTTACGTCATCATGTAGACACGGAACCGCCGCATAAGCTAGGCTTATGCCGCGGTTCCGCCGCATGTTGGAGGCATCATTTGTCCAATTTTGCACCGTAATTCTTAGAACTTCCTGCTGAATTTTTTAAGCATTTTTAATATGGAAAAAACCCAGTTTTTAGAAAAAGTCCAGAATGGAATTTTGGGATTAGGATTTCGATTCGATCGGGTTTCAAACATCGTCTAAGCATCGCCTAAGGCTCTAGCCAGGCTCTGATGCCACTGTAGGGTTCCTAGGCACGCTAATGAAGTCTCACAAGGCATCAACCATGCCAATTTTGAATTTTACAAGTGCCGAGAAACTCTAATACGGATCGTTAACAAGAATTTTAGGCGAAACAGTAAACTAGTTAACAACTTAACTAAAGATAAGGAGCTACAACCTTTATAGATCCGGTTATCCTCTTGGTTAGCTCCACATAGTCGTCCTCTCACTGTCCGTCTCGAATCCCGGACTCAAGCATCGGCTTCATCGGAGAAAAGGGCGGGCAAGGTTGTCGGCTTCGTGCCGAAGATGATCTATGTCGAGGCTTCACAAGATCAAGCTCCAACTTCACCAAGTTCTGAAACTTGTGAAGAAAACACCCTATACTACTTGGCAAGAGGTAGAGGGTGAAGAAATAGGAGGTGGGTTCACTTTAAAATTGGATTTAACACACTTTTGCTCAATATGCCATTGATGAAGACAAGCTTTCCTTCTTGATGAAGATGATGAAGAAGAAGAAAAGATATGATAAGTATTGTGTAAAAAGAATAATAAAATCAATACTTATCATCTTCTTACCATGGTCAAGTGTAGAGAGTTAACTATAGTTTAAATGAGTGGTTAGGGTTTAGAGAAGAAGACAAAGTGGTCTCATGGTCAAAGCTTCATGAAGCTTCAACAAGCTTCATGATAAAAGAAACCATTTTGTTTTCTATTATCTATTTCTCAAAAAAGAAAAGATAAATAATTAAGTGAAAATATGAAACCCTAACCATTCACTAAACATGGTTTAAGTCTTTACACAAATCTAAGTGAGCATGCATCATCAAACATGATACAATCAAGTGCACACAAAATATATCACATATACAATGTGCTTATCAAGTGAGAAAATCCCTTTAAAGTGAACCAATACTAGTTAATGCAAAATAATATATCAAATATATAATTATACATTAAATCATTAAATCAACATTTGATTCAATGATCCGGTCATGTCGCACATAACCGACTAGTATACAATGTATCGATTTATCGAATCAATGATTCGATAACTAGGTCATATCGCATACAACCAATCGAAACATTCATCGCGAGAATGAAATGCGGTATCACATACACGCATTATTCTCGGTGCCGCACATATCTCATATGCGCTCCTATTTCGTTTCGCTTGAGCCAGGAAACCTCTGTGTAGGACTCTAAAGACTCGTCAATATGCCGGTAGCAGATAATGATCATATCAAGCACCCACAAGCCGCAAGCGGTCTGCTAAACGTAACGGCCACCTGGGTATTAAGCGATCAGAAGATCGACGAGCTAGCCATCTCACACTCCTGTGAATCCAACCAGTAACACTTACCGTACAGTCCGGTCTATTCGTCTGATATGTCGCATATCTAGTCTAGGGGTGGTAAACGTCAGACCCTAATAACCGATAAGTCGTGCCGATGTGAGGCTCATAACGGGTCGAGAAACTACTGGTAACACTTACCAGAAAATCTCTGATCAGCCCTGGCCAGGGACTTCCCTGTTACGGCCAATCGAGCACAGCGCAACATCAACCCCCAATACCGGGAGAGACGAAACCCCTCCTATCGCTCATTGCCTCCATGTGACTCGGGACTGTACCCAAAGGCCACCGTTTTGCACGCCCTCATAGACGTGGTAAGGTGGAGATCAAAGTACAGTGGGAATCACACAAGACTCTATGACTATCTCGGCTCTACAGACTAACCTGTACAAGTGTCACCTGAGAACTGCCATCTGACGTGAGGTATAATACCATCTGGGAGTTCTCGGCGAGTCCGTCAAGTGTACCCAGTCTCCACTGAGCATCCGTATACCATCTCTGATGTCAAACACCAATGGATATGGGATCATCCATCGCCCATCTCATGGGTCGAGAAGCGTATACGCTAGTCTACACTGGTATATCGATGCCCCGTCTCGATACACCCACGACTAGGGACCTTGAAGGATGTACTTATGGACTACCATGTCCCCACTAGTATGATCTGTATCATAGTCCAGGCAGTCAAGTACACATCCTAAGGGCTTTACCAACATGTAACTATAAGACAGTTTAAAGAGACTAGTATACATATTAAGATAAAGTGTAACCAGATAGCATACTATCATATCGAGCAAGAAAGTCATCTCTATATATGTCCAAGCATCCAATATAATATACATGATCTGTACAATACTGGCCTCTAGGGCATACATACAACTAACAATCTCCCACTTGCATTAGGGCCAGCTGCTGTAGTATCGCATACCGAGCATCCCGAAGAGTCTCTCAAACTGTATCTGGGGAATGGCCTTCGTGAGTGGATCCGCCGTGTTGTTCTTCGTGTCAACCCTCCTGACCTCGATATCCCGGCGATCAACTATCTCCCGGATCAGGTGATACCGCCTCAGAATATGCCTGGATCGCTGATGGGACCTGGGTTCCTTGGCCAAAGCCACCGCTCCATTGTTATCGCAATACAAAGGTATTGGATGCTCAATGGATGGAACCATTCCAAGTTCAGTAATGAACTTCTTGATCCAGACAGCCTCTTTAGCAGCATCGTTGGCAGCGATATATTCATCCTCCATCGTCGAGTCTGCCACGGTTTCCTGCTTGGAACTCTTCCAGCTAACCGCCCCTCCGTAAAGGGTAAAGACAAATCCCGACTGGGACTTAGAGTCGTCCTTATCACTCTAGAAGCTCGAATCGGTAAAGGACTCCACTTGGAGTTCTCCGTTACCATACACCAAGAGCATCTCTTTAGTCCTTCGTAAGTACTTGAGAATGCTCTTCATAGCTGTCCAGTGACTCTTTCCAGGATCAGCTTGATACCTGCTCACTATACTTAGTGAGTATGCTACATCGGGTCAGGTACATAGCATCGCATACATGATAGAGCCTACAGCCGAAGCATAGGGTATCCCTTGCATGCGAGCTCTCTCCAAATCAGTCTTGGGAGACATCTCTTTGGAGAGAGTGACTCCAGAGATCGTGGGTAAGTTCCCACGCTTGGATTCTTCCATACTAAACCTCTTTAGTATGGTGTCAATGTACCTGGATTGGGACAATCCCAATATCCGTTTGGATCTATCTCTATAGATCCTAATTCCCAATATGCAGGAGGCATCACCAAGATCTTTCATTGAGAATCTTTGTGATAAGAAGAGCTTGACCGATTGCAGCATAGGAATATCATTTCCTATCAAGAGTATGTCGTCCACGTACAATACGAGGAAGACAACCTTACTCTCTGCTACCTTCTTGTAGATACAAGGTTCATCTGGGTTTTTGACGAAATCAAACTCTTTGATAACGACGTCAAAGCAGATGTTCCAACTCCGCGATGCTTGCTTTAATCCATAAATGGATTTAAGCAGCTTGCACACCTTCCCGCTGCTCCCACTGTCTACGAAGCCCTCTGGCTGAGTCATGTACACGCACTCTTCTAAATCACCGTTTAGAAAGGCGGTCTTAACATCCATTTGCCAGATTTCGTAGTCATGATATGCAGCGATGGCAAGCATGATCCGGATGGATTTAAGCATAGCCACTGGAGAAAAGGTTTCGTCATAGTCCACACCTGGTCTTTGACGAAAACCCTTTGCAACAAGTCTAGCTTTGAAAGTCTCCACTTTCCCATCTACACCAAGTTTTTTCTTGAAGATACACTTGCTCCAATGGGTTTTACCCCTTCAGGAGCAACATCCAAAGTCCATACTTTGTTGGTGTACATGGATTCCATCTCGGACCGCATAGCATCCAACCATTTCACTAAGTCCCTATACGTGATGGCCTGCTCGAAGCTAGTTGGGTCATCATCCTCAATGATGCAATCCTCGCTTCCACCGTCAATGAGAAAACCGTAGTATCTCTCAGGTGGACGAGAAGCCCTACTAGATCGGCGGAGAGGCTGGGGTTCGTCGGGTACTACTGAATCCTCTGGTTCTACCAAGTCTTCTGTTATAGTTTGTGTTGCTGGAACCTCTTCCAGTTCTACCTCAATGCCACTAATCTGTTTCATAAGAAAATCTTTTTCTAAGAAAGTGGCATGTCGAGAAACAAACACCTTTGGTTCCTCGGGGTGGTAGAAGATATACCCTTGTGAATTTTTGGGATATCCTACAAACTTACATAAGACTGATCTTGCCTCGAGTTTTTCCGGATTTTGTCTTTTGACATAGGCTGGACAACCCCATATCTTAACATACTTAAGAGATGGTCTCTTCCCTTTCCATATCTCATATGGAGTGGTAGGCACTGATTTGGTAGGAACCATATTCAATAGGTGTATGGCTGTCTCAAGCACCCCCAGAAGGAAATAGGTAACTCAGCTGTACTCATCATTGAACGCAACATATCTAATAGGGTGCGATTCCTTCGTTTCGATACACCGTTGTGCTGTGGTGTATAAGGTGGAGTAAGCTGAGAGAGAATCCCATTCTCTTTTAGATAATCTTGGAACTCATTGCACAAGTATTCTCCTCCTCGATCAGATCGAAGGATCTTAATACTTTTGCCCGTTTGGTTCTCTACTTCGTGTTTATATTCTCTGAATTCCTCAAAAGCTTCAGACTTGTGTTTCAATAGGAACACATGCCCGTATCTAGAGAGATCGTCAGTGAATGTAATGAAGTAGGAAGAACCGTTCCTGGCAAGGGTAGACATGGGACCGCATACATCACTATGTACCAGTCCTAAGAGTTCAGTAACTCTTTCTCCGTGTCCACTAAACGGAGCTTTGGTCATTTTTCCTTTGAGACATGAATGGCAAGTATCATAAGATGATAATTCGAATGGATTCAAATAACCATCCTTATGTAACTTAGCCAGTCGTGTCGCATTGATATGACCAAGTCTACAATGCCAAAAGTAGGATTCATTCATTTCTGAACTTTTCCTCTTGTATGTGTTTTGTATATTGAGGACTGTATTTTGATTTAAAATGAATATGCCATTATGTAACGAGCCTGACGCAATCAACTTTTGATCTAGGAATATGTTCATAACATTATCCTGTACTACAAAATTATATCCTTCTTTACTCAATAAAGAAACTGATATAATGTTGCACATCATGTTCGGTATATAATAGCACTCATTCAGAATCATTGTATCACCACTTGGTAATACAAGGTGATATTCGCCAACTGCTTTGGCTGCAACATTTGCACCGTTCCCTACTTGAACAGAATGATCACCTTTTCCCAGTTCTCTACCTTTACGCAGCCCATGTAACTGTTTACATATGTGGGATCCTGATCCGGTATCTAATACCCAGGACGTATGGTGAAATGAGAAACAGTTCTCAATGACAAACACACCCGAAGATGGTGCATCAACATGCATGTTCTCCATTTGGGCGGTGTGAGAATCCAGATATTCTCCTGTTTCCTGTTCATTCTTATAACACTTATAAGATAGAACGGGTTCAACGTTCCCCTGCACAGTATAACATGCGGGTTCGGTCAATACATCCATATTATTATCTTGATTAGGGCATAACATGGTCGCTACCTGGAGAGAGAGAGAAGAAAACACTTTAGCGTAAGCTCGTGCAAGATCAGATTGGTTATTATCTTATCTAATCAGGATGGCTCCCACTGGTTTTTATCAAATCTTCCTTCAAACCCTAAAAGGAAAGACTAGCCGGGATTAATTACACACTACAAGTTCGCCAATCTTTCAGCCAGGCCAGCGTCGGTACTTTGAGGGAGGTCCCCCGTGCGGTCGTACGAACCTAATTAATGTAAACCTCGTTTTCCCAGAGGCGTAACCCCGTTGACACCTTTCTAGACACCTACTTGATCAGCTAATTGCAATGTGTAAAACTCTCCCAGGAGTAACTCTTACTCGCAGTGGGTATCGGGATCCAACTATCTCATAGAAGGTATGCAATCTCATTGCAAATTTCAACACTTGAAATTCCCAATAATATTTTACCCCTAGTGTTCTATGACCTTGATGAATGCCAAACAACCCATAGTCCACTAGTTAAGTTCAACCCGTACATTTCTTGATTGAATTAAACCCACCCGCACGACCCTTGACGAATGCCAAACTACGCCGTACGAATACCCTAATCCAATCTGCATCATATGCATAAGCAGATAAATACTAGTTAGCTACCGTACACTACGCCTTGACGAATGCCAAACTACCGTAGCACGAATACTAAGTAGTACTTATCTGAAATGACGGAGGGCTACGCAGGTTTTCAGAAAACCATGAGCGTAATGAACTTGATATCGTTGTAGAATTAAATGATGTTTTGAAATGGAGTGATTTTGAGGCTTTTGTAGTTTTGCTAAAGGGGTCACTCCCGGTGAAGGGATCGTCGCTTTTTACAGAAAACCCCCTTATTTTACCGATTTTCCGAAATTTCACCAAAACGATTTTCACAACGTTACAGAATTACTGTGCAAATTTGGAGGGCTTACGTCATCATGTAGCCGCGGAACCGCCACATAAGCTAGGCTTATGCCGCGGTTCGGCCGCATGTTGGAGGCATCATTTGTCCAATTTTGCACCGTAATTCTTAGAACTTCCTGCTGAATTTTTTAAGCATTTTTAATATGGAAAAAACCAAGTTTTTAGAAAAAGTCCAGAGAGCAATTTTGGGATTAGGATTTCGATTCGATCGGGTTTCAAACATCGTCTAAGCATCGCCTAAGGCTCTAGCCAGGCTCTGATGCCACTGTAGGGTTCCTAGGCACGCTAATGAAGTCTCACAAGGCATCAACCATGCCAATTTTGAATTTTACAAGTGCCGAGAAACTCTAATACGGATCGTTAACTAGAATTTTAGGCGAAACAGTAAACTAGTTAACAACTTAACTAAAGATAAGGAGCTACAACCTTTGTAGATCCGGTTATCCTCTTGCTTAGCTCCACGTAGTCGTCCTCTCGCTGTCCGTCTCGAATCCCGGACTCAAGCATGGGCTTCATCGGAGAAAAGGGCGGGCAAGGTCGTCGGCTTCGTGCCGAAGATGATCTACGTCGAGGCTTCACAAGATCAAGCTCCAACTTCACCAAGTTGTGAAACTTGTGAAGAAAACACCATATACTACTTGGCAAGAGGTAGAGGGTGAAGAAATAGGAGGTGGGTTCACTTTAGAATTGGATTTAACACACTTTTGCTCAATATGCCATTGATGAAGACAAGCTTTCCTTCTTGATGAAGATGATGAAGAAGAAGAAAAGATATGATAAGTATTGTGTAAAAAGAATAATAAAATCAATACTTATCATCTTCTTACCATGGTCAAGTGTAGAGAGTTAACTATAGTTTAGATGAGTGGTTAGGGTTTAGAGAAGAAGACAAAGTGGTCTCATGGTCAAAGCTTCATGAAGCTTCAACAAGCTTCATGATAAAAGAAACCATTTTGTTTTCTATTATCTATTTCTCAAAAAAGAAAAGATAAATAATTAAGTGAAAATATGAAACCCTAACCATTCACTAAACATGGTTTAAGTCTTTACACAAATCTAAGTGAGCATGCATCATCAAACATGATACAATCAAGTGCACACAAAATATATCACATATACAATGTGCTTATCAAGTGAGAAAATCCCTTTAAAGTGAACCAATACTAGTTAATGCAATGTAATATATCAAATATATAATTATACATTAAATCATTAAATCAACACTTGATTCAATGATCCGGTCATGTCGCACATAACCGACTAGTATACAATGTATCGATTTATCGAATCAATGATTCGATAACTAGGTCATATCGCATACAACCAATCGAAACATTCATCGCGAGAATGAAATGCGGTATCACATACACGCATTATTCTCGGTGCAGCACATATCTCATATGCGCTCCTATTTCGTTTCGCTTGAGCCAGGAAACCTCTGTATAGGACTCTAAAGACTCGTCAATACGCCGGTAGCAGATGATGATCATATCAAGCACCCACAAGCCGCAAGCGGTCTGCTAAACGTAACGGCCACCCGGGTATTAAGCGATCAGAAGATCGACGAGCTAGCCCGCTTACACTCCTGTGAATCCAACCAGTAACACTTATCGTACAGTCCGGTCTATTCGTCTGATATGTCGCATATCTAGTCTAGGGGTGGTAAACGTCAGACCCCAATAACCGATAAGTCGTGCCGATGTGAGGCTCATAACGGGTCGAGAAACTACTGGTAACACTTACCAGCAAATCTCTGATCAGCCCTGGCCAGGGACTTCCCTGTTACGGCCAATCGAGCACAGCGCAACATCAACCCCCAATACCGGGAGAGACGAAACCCCTCCTATCGCTCATTGCCTCCATGTGACTCGGGACTGTACCCAAAGACCACCGTTTTGCACGCCCTCATGGACGTGGTAAGGTGGAGATCAAAGTACAGTGGGAATCACACAAGACTCTATGACGATCTCGGGTCTACAGACTAACCTGTACAAGTGTCACCTGAGAACTGCCATCTGACGTGAGGTATAATACCATCTAGGAGTTCTCGGCGAGTCCGTCCAGTGTACCCAGTCTCCACTGAGTACCCGTATACCATCTCTGATGTCAAACATCAATGGATATGGGATCATCCATCGCCCATCTCATGGGTCGAGAAGCGTATACGCTAGTCTACACTGGTATATCGATGCCCCGTCTCGATACACCCACCACTAGGGACCTTGAAGGATGTACTTATGGACTACCATGTCCCCACTAGTATGATCTGTATCATAGTCCAGGCAGTCAAGTACACATCCTAAGGGCTTTACCAACATGTAACTATAAGACAGTTTAAAGAGACTAGTATACATGTTAAGATAAAGTGTAACCAGATAGCATACTATCATATCGAGCAAGAAAGTCATCTCTATATATGTCCAAGCATCCAATATAATATACATGATCTGTACAATACTGGCCTCTAGGGCATACATACAACTAACAGGGTAGGGATCAATCATCAAGTCAAACTCATCATGCATGGAAAGCCTAGCTTATACTCGCAAGTTCCTTCCTAGTCGTGCTTATCCCCGTTGTTGCCGATTACCGTAACACCGATATTAAGAGCGGCAACGAAAGAGGTGAGCGACTCCTAACTGAAACTAACCTAATCCTAACCCTAACAAGCTCTCTTTACATATCATTTTAACACTTAGTTAATCACAAGCAAATCTGGAAAACTGGACTTAACTCGTTAAAGCACATAGAAAAAGATTCCCATCTCCCTGCGGACGACCCGTACTCAACCGGCTAGCTACAAGCGAAACCGTCTTGATTGCGGTAATTAACTAAACTTGAACACGCAGAATCTCTTACAATCAAATGGCGCCGTTGCCGAGGAGACGGTAGTTTATTTCTTTGTGTAATTTCGGGTTAACTTGTGAATATAAATATAACCGAAAAACAAAACAAAATAATATACTTTGTAAAAAAAAATCATCTTGTTATTTTTGATTAGTTTTTGTGCAAGTGTGCAGGATAATACGGAGTTCATGTTCAGTGCCAAAGACGTGGGAAGATAGACCCACATTTCGCGGCTACACCGCGACGGATCAAAACGAAGCAAACGGTCTACTGTAAAAATCTGGAGCACATGCAGTGAGCAAATAAAGATTCAGCAAATTCAGACAAGAAGAGGACAACCACTTCAGCACACCCTAAAATTCCATAGCCCCAACTCCACTACCCTGCCGCGGAACCGCGGCATAAGCTGGCTTAGGCCGCGGAACCGCGGCCACTTGGTGGAGTCAGTGAGCAAAAATCTCTGTAAGTCCTCCTTTTCTCTCTCCCACTCCTCTGGACTCCAATAAGTTGTGTTTTCTGCAGCATTCTTTGCGCAAACTCTCTTCCCCCTTCCAATAAACTGTTTTTGTGCAGGATTCTTTGCGCCGCGCTAAAATAAAAATTGTTTGCAGTTGATTTGTTATCGCTTTGCATTCATTAATACAGACTTAAGGGGTTTGAAACCAATTCAGATTGGGTGGGGATTTCATCACCCTTCCCAGGACCCCAAAAATCACAAAAAGCATATGCATTGACCATTGTTAAATTAAAAAATACTATACTCAACCCTAAGGACTTCGCGCTCAATAGGACAGAGGACTAGTTACAGGCATCGGCCGTTTATCTAATCTGACTTTTGCGGTGCCTAGGCAAGTGTGACGAAGGCTAGTGGTTATTTAATTAAGGAACTTCGCGAAAGCGTTGGATAACCTCCCACTTACCTGGAACTTATCTGGCCGCATTAGACGGAGAAGAGGCGGTTTGAGGTCCTTTTCTAGCCCTCTGGAACAGTTAGGAGCTGTCTAGCAGACCTAGGTGACCCTAGATCTAGGTGAGATTGTGCATATCTTGTTTGTGATTGCTTAAAGCCGTAATTCCGTACATATTTCTGTAAAGCTCTTTCTAAAAAAAAAAAATCAAAAACTTTTATAAAAACTTTCCCTTTGTCGCCAAATCCATTTTTCACCCACCACCCATCGTTTTCTCCATCGACGTTTTCTTACCCTCACCTTCTCCGCTTTGAATATACTAAACTCGTTTAGTGTATGTCCGCTTGGACTCGGGACACTAGCGCCCGTCTAGTCCGCGTTACGTTAGTCGCTACCGACTACGCGATCGACTCAGACGTCGAAACTCCGTCCACTCCTCTTTCACCCCTTCCTTTGCCGACCAACTCCGACGTTGACCGGAATTCTGTTCATACATCTTCACCTTCACCTTCACCAACCTCTTCTTCCGCGATGTCGGGATTTAATCCGAACATCTCTTTGACTACCCCTAGATTGGCTCCACCTCCTATGGAGACCAATAACCCACCACCACTGCCTGTTGCAGCGCCGCAGCGAATCGCGCTCCAGGATCGTTTCTATCCCACCCGTTCTGCACTTCCCACCTGCCTTTCTCTTCCACCGGCCAATGGGGACAACTTTGAAATTAAGCCCCACTTCATCAACATGCTTCCACGATTTCATTGGCTTGAATCTGAAGATGCCTATATCTTCATCAATAAATTTCAAAACGTCTGTGCCTTGATGAAAACTACCCAGCTGTCGGACGATGCTATACGTCTACGGGTCATTCCGTCCATTTTATGCGATCTTGCTGAAAAATAGCTGTATAGCACCGCTTCCCACTCAATAACCAGCTGGGACGAGTTTGTTAAAGCGTTTCTAAAAAAATTCTATCTGAATCATAAAACCGCAAGGATTCGAAATGAAATCAACCAATTCTCTCAGCTTCCTTCTGAACCCTTCTGGAAGTGCTTTGACCGGTACAAAGAACTTCTTATTCAGTGTCCTCACCACGGTATAGAGAAATGGCAACTTTGCCAAACCTTATACGAGGGCCTGAACCCAGCAACGAAGCAGTTGTTGGAAACCATCTGTCAGGGCCACTTCCTATCGAAATCTGACGAGGAAGCGTGGCAATTCTTTGACGACCTTGCGGAGCAAACGCTACAATGGGAGAGCACCAGACCGACTTCTTCTTCTTCTACCTCCACTTCTACCGGTCAGTCTAGGGTAGGAATTCACCAACTTGATGTCCTTATTGCGATGAAAGATGAAATGGCTGCAATAACAAGAAAGCTTGAAGCGATAGAGAGCAAATTTTCTTCTCCTGCTCCTGCCCCTGTTCTCCCCCTTCGTACCATTTGCGCTTGTTGTTCCGATCCTTCTTACTTGACCGAAGAGTGTCCTTACAATCCGCCATCGCAAGGACAGGATCAGGTTAATGCTGCATTTCAGCAAAGACCGAGGAATGATCCATACTCTTCCACCTACAATTCCGGTTGGAGGAACCACCCCAATTTCGCCTGGAATCAGAATCAGAATCAATTCCAAGGCAACAATTTCCAAAGGGCCCCTCCGCCGCAACAACAAGCGCAACAACAAACTCAGTTTCAGCAGCCCTTCCAACCCCAACCTTTCCAAAATCAGACGAACAACTTTGCACCCAACAATTCTTTTCCACCAAACAACTTTGTTCCGTAAAACAACGATAAGGTTTCCTCGCTCGAACGAAGTCTGGAGGCGTTCGTTAAACAATCGACCCAATCCACCGCAAACATCCAGTCTTCCATTCAGTCCTTAGTGCAACACACTACCGCTCACGGGCAAAGCATCAAAACCATCGAGGCCCAGATTGCACAGCTGAATGCGGCCTTAAGCGAGCGAGAAAAGGGGAAGCTCCCGTCCCAACCACTCCCAAATCCCGGTCACCCACATAATGTACATGTTGCTCTTGAAAACCAGAACCATAATGTGAGTGCCGTGACCACATAGAGATCGGGAAGGATGCTGCAAAACAACATTGGCACACGGATCAACGATGACACCCCGGCCGCTTCTTCTTCTTCTTCTTCTCCTGCTTCTTCGTCTTCTGAGCCTATTCTCCATTCTTCAAAAGGCTCTCCTTCTTCTTCTGCTCTGAATGGACCCGCTTCCCACTCCACGAAAACACCTGTTCTGGGATCCGTTCCAACTCCACAATCTCCTCCACAAGCATTAGACTCAACCAATTTTAAAAACGTCCCATTTCCAAACCGGTTGAGGTCTAATAAACAAAATCCTCAAATGGAGAAGATTCTGGAGTTATTTAAGCAGGATAACATTAACATTCCTCTTTTAGATGTTGTCCAACAAGTCCCGTCCTACGCGAAAATCTTAAAGGACTTGTGCACGAAAAAGAGGAAGTCTCAGGTACCCAAGAAAGTTTTCTTGGCTAGTGCTGTGAGTGATGCCCTTACCCAATCTTTACCACAAAAACGGAAGGACCCTGGCTATCCTACAATTTCTATTACTATTGGGGATAAGAACATCAACCACGCACTATTAGATCTTGGTGCCAGTGTTAACCTTCTTCCGTACTCAGTATACGAGCAATTAGGCGTCGGAGAGCTGAAACCCACGCACTGCACTCTCCAAATGGCCGACTGATCGATCACCCATCCTAGGGGTGAGCTAGAGGATGTGTTAATAAAAGTCGGGGACTTCATATTCCCCATTGACTTCATTGTATTAGACACATAGCCTGTAGCTAACCCCCGGAATCAAAGTCAGGTGATACTCGGTCGCCCATTTCTTGCAACCTCAAATGCTGTGATCAATTGTCGCAATGGTTCGATGAACCTCTCTTTTGGAAACATGACGATTGAACTCAACATTTTTAGGTTGGGGAATCAGCCCGCCGAACCTAATGCTCATATACTGGACGTCTGCTCGATCCAGGAGATCACCCCTGAAGAGTGTGAATTCGAGGAGTTTATGTTCGAACACGATAATCTTGACGCCACTAGTGCGTTCTTCCTCGAACCTGCTGCTGTTTCTGCGCCCGACAACGACTACGAGTGTTTTACGTTCTCGAACGATCTTAACCGCTCACAACCCGAGTTTGAATCTTTCGAATTTCCGGATGAGTTACCTGAACCATCCAACTCGGTCGCCTACACTCGTTTTGAACCTTTGCTGGAGTCCTTTGAGTTCGAGACCTCTGCACCAATCTTGCCTTCCATCGTTTCACCTCCAACGCTCGAACTCAAGCCTTTGCCGTCTTACCTTAAGTATGCTTACTCAGGTGAGAACGAGACCCTCCCTGTCATCATTTCGGCTTCTCTAGCTCCAGAGCAAGAGAAAGCCCTTCTCGCGGTCTTGCATAGCAACAGGCAAGCTTTTGGCTGGTCCATGGCGGACATCAAGGGGATTAGTCCCCTGATCGTTGAGCATCACATTCATCTGATGGATGATGCCAAACCAGCACGGGATCCAAAGAGACGTCTCAATCCAGTCATGAAAGAGGCTGTGAAGAAGGAGATCGTAAAATGTCTAGATAGTGGTATCATTTACCCTATCTCTGATAGCCAGTGGGTTAGCCCCATCCACGTTGTCCCCAAGAAATCAGGTATCACGGTCATAACCAACGAGGCGAACGAGTTAATCCCTACTCGCACCCAAACTGGGTGGCGAGTATGCATCGATTACAGAAAGCTCAAAGCCGCAACGCGGAAAGACCACTTTCCGCTACCTTTCATTGACCAAATGCTTGAACGATTGGCCGGACACGAGTACTACTGCTTTCTTGATGGCTACTCTGGCGATAATCAAATTCCCATCGCCGAAAAAGACCAGGACAAGACCACATTCACTTGTCCCTTCGGCACGTTTGCATATCGTCGCATGCCCTTTGGGTTATGCAATGCGCCCGCTACCTTCCAGCGGTGTATGATGGGAACTTCTCAGACATGGTGGAAAAATTTCTGGATATTTTCATGGATGATTTCTCCATCTTCGGCGATTCCTTCAACGAGTGTTTGCTGCATCTTGACGCTGTCCTTACCCGGTGTAAGGACAAGAACCTCACTTTGAATTGGGAGAAGTGCCACTTCATGGTGCGCGAAGGTATTGTCTTAGGACATATCATCTCCCAAAATGGCATAGAGGTCGACAAAGCAAAGATTGAGGTCATTTCCAATCTCCCTCCTCCCCGATGCGTCAGAGATATCCGAGCCTTCCTTGGCCATGCCGGTTTTTATAGATGGTTCATCAAGGACTTTAGCAAGATTGCTAGGCCCTTGACTCTTTTGCTGGCCAAGGATACGCCATTCGACTTCAACTCGAGCTGTGTGACTGCATTCGAGTCATTGAAAACCTCACCCACTTCTGCTCCCGTTCTTTCTTCACCTGACTGGACGCACCCATTTGAGATTATATGCGATGCATCCGACTTTGCCATTGGTGCTATCCTTGGACAACACATCAACAAGATGCCGAACGTAATCTATTATGCGAGCCGAACCCTGAACGACGCCCAACTCAATGATACAACAACTGAGAAGGTATTGTTTTAGTTGGGTACAATCCCGAGCCACATGGAGGCAGTGCGCGGATCGGCAGGGGTATCGTCTCTCCCGGTATTGGGGGTGAGATCACGCTGTGTCTAGGAGAGCCATTACACGAATTCCTTGGCCAAGGAAGGGGATTTACTAGTAGGTATTCCAGTTATATCTCAGGGTGTTCCTGGCTACACTCCGACACGACATGTACCGCTTTTGGGGGTCTGACTTTTACCAACCCCCTAGGCCCGACATGCGATACTCAAAGACGAACGGACCGGACTGTACGGATATTGTCGCTGACGGGCTCAGTAGGGTGTTAGGATGAGTTCGCTCATCGACCTCCCTTTTGGTCAATACCTTGTATCCCGTTACGTACAGCTAGTACCACTGACGTGCTGGTGGTTAAATCCACAGCCAAAATATTGACGAGTCTTTAAAGTCCCCCACAGACAGTTTCTCAAGTTTCGGGCGAAACGTTGTAGAGGCCATATGGTATTATGGCAGAGTTCGATCATATACGTGCAGTAGTGCCCGCATCATGATCGGACGGATCATACTAGTGGGATTTTTTTTAAGCCGGATCCTAGTATTAGATTTGTTAGATTACTTTGGTCTCATCGCATTCGCATTCAGTCGGAATGCGGATGCAGGTATGTATATACAGGTGAGGGGTATCCTTGTGTTCCGTCACGAGTTTACTTTAGATGTTGCCATATCTTTTTATTGTTGTAAACATTTGGATTAATGTTTACAAATGGTGGAAATTGTAAGTGGATTTCATTATGAGGTGCAATTAATGTGGCATGTTCAATTTGGTGACTCATGGTCTCTTTTCTTGTGAATATGTCATGTTAATTGAGTGATTTGAATGTTGAAATGAGAGGTAGAGAGAGAGGGCAGCCATATGAGAGGGGTTAGCTCTTGTATTATTTTGAAGCTCTCATTTTCATCATCTCAACACAAGTAAAGAAAAGCCTCTTCGTCTTCTTCTTCATCTAGCTCACAACATCTACCATGGCTTCTTCTTCAACCTTCATCCATACACTCTCATGCGTTGAGAATCAATGGATGCTTGAGGCAAAGTGAGCACACACATTCTCTACATCGCCTTGGACACATCGGCTAGCAAACTTCGTGTCCGAGTTGCTTCGGACAAAGCGGTAGCCCGTAAAAAGACTCATTGATGTGGTGCCCTTTCCGACGAGGAGACCAGAGATCGGAGATGCCGCGAGGAGCTTGGGAAGGTGGCCAAAGACCAAAGGAAACGGATCGATCGGTATGTCCCTTCTAACCCTTCTCTAGTTTGCTAGTTATAGGTTAATGGTTCGATCCGGGTTTAAAGTATACGATAGTGCCAGTTTCAAGTTTATGAAAAGTTTTTGTTTCCGCATTTTGACCTCGGATCGACGGCCGGGGCGCTACCGTAGACTTACATGGTATCAGAGCCTTGCCATTAACCTTTACTAGCTTGTTCTAATGTATTTAAAACATCGATCGAACAAAATTTCCGAAACCGCAATTTCAAAAATCAAGTTTCTGTCGAATTTTTTTTGTGGTCTAAAAATTATTTTGGGTACGTCAGAAAATCAGGCAGACCTTTTTAAGATCACTGTAGAAATTTGGTAGAGTGATCCCACAGGAGCGCCGCGGAACCGCGGCCGACCCACGTTTTGGCTGCGGTTCCGCCGCCGTTCTGGGGCTTCACTGCACCATTTTTCTTCAGGTGTTTTTTCTCTTGGAATTGTGGTTTCTGGAATTTTTGGTTTTGGCCCAGATTATTTTGAGTGCAGCAGTTGTGCTTGGGGGCCACTTCGGTAAATTTTGTCGATCGAAAATTTTAAATATGTTTGTTCACAGTGCTTACTTTATATCTGCGACCGTGAATGTCATTTGATCGGTAAATCTTGTATAATTACTATAGCTCTTTTAGACGGATTTGCGAACGTGACATTTACATTGATGTTCTGTGTTGTGTTGTGTTGTGATGTTGCGGATTTGTCGTGGTGGATAGCCTGGATGCAATGGTAGTACTGTTTGGTTGTATTTGTATATTTGATATTGCGGGGCGAGCGTCCGACATGTTGACTGTCGTCACTGCCTGTTTGTATATTATTCTTTTGGGGCACGACCGGGCTGAGGTCGATGTACCCTTTGTATATATTTTACTTTCTGTACTAGGATTACCCCGTGGTGGGGTGCATGTATAGCCAGGTTCTAGAGGGCAACGAGCCCGCATCTCATGGCTTTGAGACTGAGGGGGCTTTACTCTAGAATTGGCGGTCTATTCGCCGCACTCGTAGGGGTTATAGGTGTAGGGTTCCTAGGCACGACTATGAGGTTCTACAACTGATCAAACATGTCCAATTCAAAATTTTCCATGTGCCAAAGAACCCTAAACTAGATCGTAACTAGAGGTAAGGCGAAACAAACAAGCAAGAAAACTACTTTGCTACTAAGTGAATGGAAATACAACCTTTGTAGATCCGGTCCTCCACTTCTTTAGCTCCATGATGACGACCCTCCGCTGCGATCATCGGATCCCGGACTCTGGCGATGGTTTCGTCGGAGAAATGATCGGGCTAGGTCATCGACTTCGATGCCGAAGATGATCTATGTCGAGGCAACTCAAGATCAAGCTCCATCTTCACTTGGTCATAGAACTTGTGAAGATAACACACTCTACTACATGGCAAGTGGTAGAGGATGAAGAAATAGGAAGTGGGTTCACTTTGGATTTGGATTTCTCACTCTTTTTCTTATGGCTGTCACGACCTGAAAGAGCACGTGACTGGCCCTTGAACCATATGAAGCCTATAGGATTCCATCTGATTTAAGTAAGCCAAAAGCCCAGAAATCTAAAACCATTTTGAAGAATAAGTAAAGAAACTGGTTTAAAGAAGTGAAGAAATACAGGTTGGAAATCAAGGTTTTTAAATAACTAAGCCGAAGGTACGTTTTGAAAACAATAAAGTCTTTTCTAAAAATTTCGGCAGAGTTTCTTTTGTAAAAATGGCCCCGAATGGGGTAAAACAAGAATAACGATATATATATATATATGCAATGATAAAGGCATCCCCAAGCGGGAGCTAGCTCTTCGTCAATCGACGGTCACAACCACGCAATGATATGATAATATACAACGCCAAGTGGCGAGGATCAAATCCCAAGAAAGCTCAAAAACAACAAGAAAACCGCAATACTACTAAGTGCGACTCTATGGTCGAAATAATACAATACTGTCTCTAAGTCTGAAAGAATATACAAGTTTTGGTTGATGGACAATTTCTAGATACAATGGAATAAATAAATACAATGGTGGTTCTTGATACGAAAGAAATCCACCTACCTAAGCAAATCACCCGCAAGAAGAAAGTGTGCCAGAAATGCCGCAATAGAACCTGTACGGCAGGACCTGCAAGAACTGTGGCACAACGGGGGTGAGTTGCCAACTCGTGAATAGGAACATCTACAAGCAGAAAACGAATGCAAGACATAAACTTAAGTCAACGATCAATAATATAATCCGCAAGAGTACATCCGAGTGTAATAGGG
Source organism: Agapanthus africanus (assembly GCA_030015575.1). Lineage (NCBI taxonomy): Eukaryota > Viridiplantae > Streptophyta > Magnoliopsida > Asparagales > Amaryllidaceae > Agapanthus > Agapanthus africanus. The sequence goes on from JASDDO010000012.1 coordinate 276,344,366, forward strand.
TGGCAAGGTAACATCTAATCATGTATGTAGTGCCAGGTACTCAGGTAATCACATGTCATCAATGTAAGGTATGTCTGCATGAAGTAACCATGAAGAAATATCAATGATATCAATACACATATATTAGCGTCCCATACCACTAATATTGGTGTAAGGGTATATATAACAGCGCCCTCATACCCTGTTATATATACAAATAAAGTATGATCAATGTAAAACCAGTGTGTCTATGATCCAAGTCTGTATATAATCCATGTCTGTATGTATGTGGAACCCGTCCACCCGTCACCCAATGACAATAAGCATCATGTATAAAATGTGAGGATATAAACAAAATCATGGAAAAACATCATGAAACCCGTGCCAAGCATCGACACGTAAATCCTCCTGTATCGGGCATCCGTCATTCCGGATCATGCCCTACATCAAAGTACATATCGGGAATCCGTCAGTCCGGGTCATCCCTCTCTCAATGCATCGGGCATCCGTCATTCCGGATCATGCCCTATATCAATCCATCGGGCATCCGTCATTCCGGATCATGCCCTATATCAATCCATCGGGCATCCGTCATTCCGGATCATGCCCTATATCAAAGTATATATCGGGAATCCGTCATTCCGGGTCATCCCTCTCTCAATGCATCCTCTAGCACCGAGAAAACACGGGGCGACGCCCCAAATATCATATCAAGGGAACCGGGTTTTTAAATGATTACTTATTGAAAAGGACACGGTTCCCAAATCGTGAAATCTCATGAAAATCCAACATCAAGAAGTACATCCAATGCGATGTGCTATGCAATCAATCCATGATGTATGCGACATGTAAAGAAAAGTAATCATATCGGAAATCATGCAACATGGAATAGTAATGTGCATATGTCGAAGGAAGAATCATCTCATGAATGCAATAGTACTACAGTGTAGTGGCATGGCAATTATCGATGATGAAGTGTGTGAGCCGGCAATAGTGTACGTGAAACATACGAATCATCGATAATGGTGCTGGTGTCCTAACAGCATAATAATAATATAGCAATGAATATATGCCAGCAATGCGAATAGCATGAGACTGCAGAAATCTAGTAGTCAACACCACAGTGAAGTATCTACTATGCAAACTACACTTAAGTATCAGGTCAATCAGGAGGGGTAAGTGTGGAAACCACCTAAATCTGAGTCGGTATATATATAAAGATATATAGTCGGTGATCTCGCCTCAATGTCATATCATAAGATATCCTCGAGTTATGAGTGCGGATCTATCATCAATATCGGCACGTACGGTAAATCATCGTACGGCATCCCCATAGCTGGGTAGGGGTCAACATCTCACTGTCTCATCACATAACAGATATCACCATCATCAGATCATATAGTCTAGAGTACCACTCTATGTCTAGTACAAACGGTAACATCAGTAAGTATGCATGCGGGGGTAAACATATATCCCAAGCCCGCAAGAATCACAAGTCATATCCCACATATGAATCGTATCAAATCACCGATCCCAGGGCACCAAGCCCACATCATCGACTCACCTCCAAGTCATCACATAACATCAATCACAGTGCAAGTACAAGTGATAAGCAAAGGTGTGTGTATAGGTGTAATTCTATCCTAGGGTTCGCGACTATGAACTACGCTAGTCCCTTCTAACCCTATACTATCCATAATACACCTAAAGTCACCATAACTACATAATAATCTATTTACGGACTGCGGGGGTGCTATACGCCATCCACCCGACTTCCCCCTGTAGATATAATCTACTCACCTGTATCATCATTTGCGGACATCACCACGCATTTGCTTGTCGTCCCGAAGTCTTCATGGGTACCTACACATCAAATATCGTATATGCGCATTAAAACCAAATCCAAACTAAAACGGCGCATGAAATCCAAAACGATACGATAAGGGGGCCTATAGGTGAGAACCTATGGCACGCCTTCAAAACCATCAATAAATCCTCTATATAGTCGTATAAACGACAAATAGTCGAGGCAAAACACATTCCACCATTTCAGAATCAAAAATACGGAATACGGAAATACGAATCCAAAACAGCAACTTAGGATATATGTCCCAGATTTCACCCTAGAAAGAATCTGTCAAAACTAGAAGTACCCAGGGCCAAGAATTGAGGAATTGGGGCTGTGCACAGAAAACGAGGAGATTCCTCACTGGTCTGGCCGCAAATTGCGGCCAGAAAGGGAGAATTGGCGGCCGTACGGATGAGTTGGGGGCTAGGGTTTGGGGTGTTGGTTCTATGGTGCCTGCACATCTCAATTCCCACTCAATATTATTTTAGGGGTCTCGGGGTGTTAGCAGATTCTGAATAACCCTCACAGATTTCACAATTTCCCCAATATCGATTTCTAAAATCCGTATTATGGGTTTAAACTTCAGGTTAGGGTCTCAATTCACACACTAGGGTGTTTACAAGTCCTCTACTGAGCTCAATTTCACATTATAACTCAAAATTCCCCATGACCCTAACTAGGTTTTCATCAAATCCATAATATCACACAATATCGATTAAATCTTAACATGGGGTTATAGGAAAGGCTATATTTAAGCTAATGGTTCAGAAATTACCTCCATTAGCAACTCAAGAAAATTCTTGAGTTGCCCCTAGTGGCCAAAATCCACGCTTTCTTGGTCCATTGCGTAGATCTCGAGCTTGTGCATATTTTTAGTGAAACGAGTGTGTGATTTTAGGGTTGTTTTTTAGATGATTTGAGGAATTGAAGGTGGAGGAAGGGGGAGGAAGAGGCAGCAGCAGCAAAGCAAAGGGAGAGGGAGAGAAATGATGAAAATGGCTAAGGGTTTGGTCAATGGTTCAACCCATACTTCTCTCTCACCAACCCCATTCTTTATCCTTTTCTTTTTCTTTTCTTTTCCTTTTCTTTTCTTAAACCTTTCTCACTAGAATAGTAACCCCAAATGAGAAACCATGACAAATAAAATGTAACACAAGGGTGAAAAAGTGATATGTGCATGTTTTGCACAAAATTGCCAAGAAACCCGATTAGCGATTTTAATCGCGATTAGCACTAAATTAGTGTCAAACTAATCACAAAAGCTTAAAAATGTCATAATCCACTAATTTACCCTATTTTAGAATTTTCCATAATTTTTCATAATTTTTCTAACATTTTTCCTATTTATTTGCATTTAATATTAAAATAATCAATAAAATAATATTAAATTATAAAATTTCCCAAAATTAATATTTTATATTTTTGAAAATGTTACAATCTACCCCCCTTAAAGAAATTCGGTCCCCGAATTTAAATTTAAACCCCCACTACTAAAACAATTTCAGTATAATCCATTTTGTCGGGGCTCCGAAAGCATCAACACATAAGAATATCATAAAAATATACTGCTCTACTAGAAATCAATCCCCAAAATGCATATATAAGAATATCCTATGCGTCTGGTGCGCAAGGAATCAAAATCCATATATGTGTCAAACAGGTGTACAAACAACATCTAGGTGCAACGGGTGTGCACGAAATATCTGTCGTAGGCAACGTGTGTGCCTGACAGAAAAGTCAGGTGCATGTGACATGCACGAAGAATCCCGATTTAGTGCATCTGGCGTGCACCAAAATCGTAAATCAAAACACTAAAGGTGCATGAAAACTATGCTGGAAGTGTAACTCAATTCACTGAATACAGTAGGCATGAAATCTCAATCAATATCTCAAATGTAATAACTCAGCGCAAAATATATAAATATCCAGTGGGTGCATGAAACCATATCATGAAACTCAGTCATCAAAACTAAATCATGCAAACAGAACGCCCAAAATACCGAAATCCAAAATGACGGATACGTGATAATCGAATCACAAAATCACAAATCTTAAATACCGCCTTCGGTAGTTCCTCCTTCGAGGTCAAGAAGGAGTCGGTGCAATCCACTGCTAGAAGCGCAGGATATCTACCTGCCTCTTGCTCACGATCTGGCGTCCTCTGGCTCTCTGGGTCCTTATCTTCTCTGTGGATTTCCAATCTCACAGTCAACCGGCTCATCGGCCCTGTCAAATGTGCTAACGGGGACGATTCCGTTCTGGCACTTCTCTGGTCACATCCCAACGTCTCTGTAAGCATATCAGGTCTCTGGTCTCGACGGAAAGCAATGACAGCTCGTCAGTGTCTCACACGAACCTTTTGTTCCAATGGTCTCTATCGTCGTCCACTATGACGTCACGCCAAGCTACTATGCACTGCACCGTCCTCGGCCACGGTCAATCTGAAGTCTCTCACACGGACTCGAAATCATGTAATCTGTAGCTCCATCACTCTGTAGCAGATGTCAGGACGAACTGGTCTTTGGGAACACATCCCAACCATCGGAGGAATACTCATCTCTCGTCCGTCCTTGATCAATTCGCAAAGCATCTGGGTAAGTTCCTTTATCCGAATCTGGTCAACTACCTCGTCGACAATGCCGAACTCTGGCCTGCTGGGTGTGCGCAACATGACCACTCCTGGGTCCAGATCTTCTCGTATCGTTTTCCAGAAGGGTCCTGTCGAGGTTCCTTTCTCAAATCTCAATCCTGCCGAAATGCCCGGAAGTCATCATCCAATGTTGAAGCTAAAGCTCATTCCGGAACGGCTGCATACTCATCGCGCTTCTTTCTGGAAGATATATCCATATACCACGCCTCTGGGTGCGTATCACATCTCTGATGTCAGCGGAGTGGGACGTCATCTCGTCGAAATCTCGTACGAACTCTTTTCTTCACTCTGCTCAAATGTCGACTGGTTCGGACTCGTCTCATCGTGGCTACACGAACTGCGCTCCGACGGCTATGCTCGCATCTGGAGTCTCCCAAGCAGTGTCCCATCACGACATCCGAAAGATGTCGAACCATCCGATCGACTCGTCAGATCCTCATAATCCCCCAAGAGCTCACATCTCGGGTACAGTTTAATAGTATCGAGTACATGCCACAGCGTCGGTGGTCCAGCCGTAGAAGGGCAAACCCAAGCCTCACTAATGGCGCCGCGGAACCGCCGTAAACCCTAAGGTTCAAAGGCTGTCACACGGTCATTAAGTCGAGTTAGGGTTTCATTCTTCTAGAGGGTCCATAGAATCACCTGCATGTCTTTCCGTATACTTTAAACTTGGAAAATACGCTCCTGACATTCGATCGTCTCAATCGACTCTCAACGAACCTGCGTGAAGTCGTCTCTAGCTGGAATCAATCCACCTGATGACCTCGCATCGGGGTAAGCGAACTCACCACACGTCCTAGTCATCCATCCTCGGTGACTAGCGACTCGCCATCATCTCTCTAAGAACATGCTCATGCTGCAGTAGCTCCAGTCATCTGGGCGATATCTCATCATTTGCAGCAACAACTGGCTCATATGCCTGTACGCCGAACAACGCCTCAATCCTCCAGGAAAAGCAATACATAAGCGGTCATCTCTGAATCAGCCTGCTCTAGATCTGAGTAAGACTCTCCACACTGGAAATCTTCAACTCATCTGGGCCCGCTCTGGCGCAAAATCGGACGAATCACCTTCGTCTCTCAAATCGGGTAGACTAGCTATCATCAGTCGCATGACTGCCCGAAAGCTCCGGCAGTCTCAGCTCGTACGCTCCGAAAGCAACATCCTGTCAATCTCAGCAACAGCTGGTCCATCTGTCTGCACGATAGGCGACATCACATCTCTGAGGTATGCTGTACATCAACAGTCATCTCTCAACTGGCAGCTCTAACAATGGCCCGATCATCCGGTGCAAGACCAAGCACTCGCCCCCACCAGAGGTCACAATCACCAACACTAACTCGAGACGTTCCTATGTCACCAGAAAACACAATGGTCGGCCCTCGTACCAAACGAGCTCACACCGGCCGTAACCCTAGCAGCAGCCCAAACTGCACTCAACCATGGTGACAGGAACCTCAATCGAGTATCAAAATAGCACATCAATGGCAAGAAAGGAAACAACAGATCCAAAGTGGATACATGATCATAGGAAGGAACAGCATCCATGAAGGTATGATCATGAAACTAATAGAATCGGGGATCTCCAATGGATTGTATAATCCAGGATATGAAGAGAATCACTGATCTTAAAAGTATGTACATCCTAAGGTTCCTCAAGCGGAGTGGCGTGTCGTAAGTATGCCGCGGAACATACCAACGGTACGTCACTCTACTTCAGTCACCTAATCCATCAACCAAGGGTCATCCTAAAACGACGAAAGTTCGGGTATACACCCCCTCGACCAAGTCTAAGTTCCGTAAGGTCATGCCTAAGTTCCGTATATAAATAACTCCCTAGGCTCCACATAGTCAAACTTAGACTCGAACCAAGGTCAACCTAGCGCTCTGATACCAACATTGTCACGACCCGAAAGAGCACGTGACTGGCCCTTGAACCATATGAAGCCTATAGGATTCCATCTGATTCAAGTAAGCCAAAAGCCCAGACATCTAAAACCATTTTGAAGAATAAGTAAAGAAACTGGTTTAAAGAAGTGAAGAAATACAGGTTGGAAATCAAGGTTTTTAAATAACTAAGCCGAAGGTACGTTTTGAAAACAATAAAGTCTTTTCTAAAAATTTCGGCAGAGTTTCTTTTGTAAAAATGGCCCCGAATGGGGTAAAACAAGAATAACGATATATATATATGCAATGATAAAGGCATCCCCAAGCGGGAGCTAGCTCTTCGTCAATCGACGGTCACAACCACGCAATGATATGATAATATACAACGCCAAGTGGCGAGGATCAAATCCCAAGAAAGCTCAAAAACAACAAGAAAACCGCAATACTACTAAGCGCGACTCTAAGGTCGAAATAATACAACACTGTCTCTAAGTCTGAAAGAATATACAAGTTTTGGTTGATGGACAATTTCTAGATACAATGGAATAAATAAATACAATGGTGGTTCTTGATGCGAAAGAAATCCACCTACCAAAGCAAATCACCCGCAAGAAGAAAGTGTGCCAGAAATACCGCAATAGAACCTGTACGGCAGGACCTGCAAGAACTGTGGCACAACGGAGGTGAGTTGCCAACTCGTGAATAGGAACATCTACAAGCAGAAAACGAATGCAAGACATAAACCTAAGTCAACGATCAATAATATAATCCGCAAGAGTACATCTGAGTGTAATAGGGTGGCAAGGTAACATCTAATCATGTATGTAGTGCCAGGTACTCAGGTAATCACATGTCATCAATGTAAGGTATGTCTGCATGAAGTAACCATGAAGAAATATCAATGATATCAATACACATATATTAGCGTCCCATACCACTAATATTGGTGTAAGGGTATATATAACAGCGCCCTTATACCCTGTTATATATACAAATAAAGTATGATCAATGTAAAACCAGTCTGTCTATGATCCAAGTCTGTATATAATCCATGTCTGTATGTATGTGGAACCCGTCCACCCGTCACCCAATGACAATAAGCATCATGTATAAAATGTGAGGATATAAACAAAATCATGGAAAAACATCATGAAACCCGTGCCTAGCATCGACACGTAAATCCTCCTGTATCGGGCATCCGTCATTCCGGATCATGCCCTACATCAAAGTACATATCGGGAATCCGTCAGTCCGGGTCATCCCTCTCTCAATGCATCGGGCATCCGTCATTCCGGATCATGCCCTATATCAATCCATCGGGCATCCGTCATTCCGGATCATGCCCTATATCAATCCATCGGGCATCCGTCATTCCGGATCATGCCCTATATCAAAGTATATATCGGGAATCCGTCATTCCGGTTCATCCCTCTCTCAATGCATCCTCTAGCACCGAGAAAACACGGGGCGACGCCCCAAATATCATATCAAGGGAACCGGGTTTTTAAATGATTACTTATTGAAAAGGACACGGTTCCCAAATTGCGAAATCTCATGAAAATCCAACATCAAGAAGTACATCCAATGCGATGTGCTATGCAATCAATCCATGATGTATGCGACATGTAAAGAAAAGTAATCATATCGGAAATCATGCAACATGGAATAGTAATGTGCATATGTCGAAGGAAGAATCATCTCATGAATGCAATAGTACTACAGTGTAGTGGCATGTCAATTATCGATGATGAAGTGTGTGAGCCGGCAATAGTGTACGTGAAACATACGCATCATCGATAATGGTGCTGGTGTCCTAACAGCATAATAATAATATAGCAATGAATATATGCCAGCAATGCGAATAGCATGAGACTGCAGAAATCTAGTAGTCAACACCACAGTGAAGTATCTACTATGCAAACTACACTTAAGTATCAGGTCAATCAGGAGGGGTAAGTGTGGAAACCACCTAAATCTGAGTCGGTATATATATAAAGATATATAGTCGGTGATCTCGCCTCAATGTCATATCATAAGATATCCTCGAGTTATGAGTGCGGATCTATCATCAATATCGGCACGTACGGTAAATCATCGTACGGCATCCCCATAGCTGGGTAGGGGTCAACATCTCACTGTCTCATCACATAACAGATATCACCATCATCAGATCATATAGTCTAGAGTACCACTCTATGTCTAGTACAAACGGTAACATCAGTAAGTATGCATGCGGGGGTAAACACATATCCCAAGCCCGCAAGAATCACAAGTCATATCCCACATATGAATCGTATCAAATCACCGATCCCAGGGCACCAAGCCCACATCATCGACTCACCTCCAAGTCATCACATAACATCAATCACAGTGCAAGTACAAGTGATAAGCAAAGGTGTGTGTATAGGTGTAATTCTATCCTAGGGTTCGCGACTATGAACTACGCTAGTCCCTTCTAACCCTATACTATCCATAATACACCTAAAGTCACCATAACTACATAATAATCTATCTACGGACTGCGGGGGTGCTATACGCCATCCACCCGACTTCCCCCTGTAGATATAATCTACTCACCTGTATCATCATTTGCGGACATCACCACGCATTTGCTTGTCGTCCCGAAGTCTTCATGGGTACCTACACATCAAATATCGTATATGCGCATTAAAACCAAATCCAAACTAAAACGGCGCATGAAATCCAAAACGATACGATAAGGGGGCCTATAGGTGAGAACCTATGGCACGCCTTCAAAACCATCAATAAATCCTCTATATCGTCGTATAAACGACAAATAGTCGAGGCAAAACACATTCCACCATTTCAGAATCAAGAATACGGAATACGGAAATACGAATCCAAAACAGCAACTTAGGATATATGTCCCAGATTTCACCCTAGAAAGAATCTGTCAAAACTAGAAGTACCCAGGGCCAAGAATTGAGGAATTGGGGCTGTGCACAGAATACGAGGAGATTCCTCACTGGTCTGGCCGCAAATTACGGCCAGAAAGGGAGAATTGGCGGCCGTACGGATGAGTTGGGGGCTAGGGTTTGGGGTGTTGGTTCTATGGTGCCTGCACATCTCAATTCCCACTCAATATTATTTTAGGGGTCTCGGGGTGTTAGCAGATTCTGAATAACCCTCACAGATTTCACAATTTCCCCGATATCGGTTTCTAAAATCCGTATTATGGGTTTAAACTTCAGGTTAGGGTCTCAATTCACACACTAGGGTGTTTACAAGTCCTCTACTGAGCTCAATTTCACATTATAACTCAAAATTCCCCATGACCCTAACTAGGTTTTCATCAAATCCATAATATCACACAATATCGATTAAATCTTAACATGGGGTTATAGGAAAGGCTATAATTAAGCTAATGGTTCAGAAATTACCTCCATTAGCAACTCAAGAAAATTCTTGAGTTTCCCCTAGTGGCCAAAATCCACGCTTTCTTGGTCCATTGCGTAGATCTCGAGCTTGTGCATATTTTTAGTGAAACGTGTGTGTGATTTTGGGGTTGTTTTTGAGATGATTTGAGGAATTGAAGGTGGAGGAAGGGGGAGGAAGAGGCAGCAGCAGCAAAGCAAAGGGAGAGGGAGAGAAATGATGAAAATGGCTAAGGGTTTGGTCAATGGTTCAACCCATACTTCTCTCTCACCAACCCCATTCTTTATCCTTTCCTTTTTCTTTTCTTTTCCTTTTCTTTTCTTAAATCTTTCTCACTAGAATAGTAACCCCAAATGAGAAACCATGACAAATAAAATGTAACACAAGGGTGAAAAAGTGATATGTGCATGTTTTGCACAAAATTGCCAAAAAACCCGATTAGCGATTTTAATCGCGATTAGCACTAAATTAGTGTCAAACTAATCACAAAAACTTAAAAATGTCATAATCCACTAATTTACCCTATTTTAGAATTTTCCATAATTTTTCATAATTTTTCTAACATTTTTCCTATTTATTTGCATTTAATATTAAAATAATCAATAAAATAATATTAAATCATAAAATTTCCCAAAATTAATATTTTATATTTTTGAAAATGTTACAATGGCACCATTGGAGGTAGCAAGGTTTCTTCTTCTTGAAGAAGAAGAAGAAGAAAGAATATGATAAGAATAATGAATAATTGAAAATAATAAATCAAGTGATTCTTATCATATAGCAACCATGGGTTAGGTAACTAGTGTAGAGACTAAACTAGGGTTTAGGTGAATGGTTAGGTTAAGGAAAAAACAAAATGGTATATAATGCTAAGAAGCTTCATGAAGCTTAAGCAAAAAAAACAAAGTTAGCCACCATTTCTTTTTTGCCAAAAATGAATAAAGAAAATAAGTAAAGAAAACAATAACCCAAACCATTAACCTAAACATGGTTAGAAGCATACACACACCCAAGTTTGCATGTATCATCAAACATGATACAAATTAGTGCACAAACATATATCATATATATACAATGTGCACATCAAGTGAGAAAATCCATCTTAAGTGAACAAATACTAGTTAATGTAAAATAATATATCAAATATATAATTATACATTAAATCATTAAATCAACACTTGATTTAATGATCCGGTCATACTGCATATAACCGACTAATATCAAGTGTATCAATGTATCGAATCAACATTTGATTCGGTAACCCGGCTATAACCTATATAACCGTCCGATGATACAAATCGCGAGAATAGAATACAGTATAACATACTGGTATTATTCTCGGTCCCGCACATATCTCATATGCGCTCCTATTTCGTTTCGCTTGAGCCAGGAAACCTCTGTGTAGGACTCTAAAGACTCGTCAATACGCCGGCAGCAGGTGATGATCATATCAAACACCCACGAGCCGCAAGCGGTCTGCTAAACGTAACGGCCACCCGGGTATTGAGCGATCAGAAGATCAACGAGCAAGGCCGCTCACACTCCTGTGAATCCAACCAGCAACACCTACCGTACAGTCCGGTCTGATCGTCTGATATGTCGCATATCTCGCCTAGGGGTGGTAAACGTCAGACCCCGGTAGCTTGATAAGTCATGCCGATGTAAGGTTCATAACATAGCATAAAACTACTGATAACACTTACCAGTAGATCACTGCAACCCTGGCCAGGGATTTCCAGTTATGGCCAGTCGAGCATAGCGCAACATCAACCCCCAATACCGGGAGAGACGAATCCCCTCCTATCGCTCATTGCCTCCATGTGAATCGGGACTGTACCCAAAAACCACCTGTTTGCACGAATCAGTTGAGCCGTGGTAGGGTGGAAATCAAAGCACAGTGGGAGACACACAAGACTCTATGACGATCTCGGGTCAACAGACTAAGCTGTACCAGTGTCACCAGAGAACTGACATCTGACGTGAGGTATAATACCATCTGGGAGTTCTCGGCGAGTCCGTTCAGTGTACCCAGTCACCACTGAGCACCCGCATACCATCTCTGATGTCAAACACTAATGGATATGGGATCATCCATCGCCCGTCACATGGGTCAAGAAGATATACGCTAGTCTACTCTGGAATATCTATGCCCCATCTCGATATTCCCACGACTAGGAACATTAAAGGATGTACTCATGGACTACCCAGGCCCCACTAGTATGATCTACATCATATTCCTGGAAGTCGAGTACACATCCTAAGGGCTTTATCAACATGTAACAGAGAGACTGAAAGTATACATGTTAAGATAAAGAACAACCAGATAGCGTACTATCATGTTGAGCAAGAAAGTCCTACCTATATATGTCCCAGCATCCACTACAATATACATCCTATGTACAGTAATGGCCTATAGGGCATACTTATAACTAACAATCTCTCACTTGCACTAGGGCCATCTGTAGCAGTGGTTGCAGTATCTAATACTCAACCATCCCATAAAAGTCCCTCTTTGGGAAAAAACCTTTATGAGTGGATCCGCCATGTTGTCCTCTAAGTCTACTCTCCTAACCTCGATCACCCTGAAGATCAACTATCTCGATGATCAGGTGATGCTGCCTCAGAATATGTCTCGGTCAATGATGGGATCGGGGTTCCTGGGCCAAAGCCACACTTCCCTTGTCACACAATGGTAGGAACCTAGTTCATCTCATGAACCAATATACACCCAAACTGCCTCTTTGGTAGTATCTATAATAGCGATGTTACCAGCCTTTATCGTCTAGTTTGCCACGGTATCACGCTTGGAACTCTTCCAACATACCATCCCTCCACTGAGGGTAAAGACAATGCCTGCGATTGACATTCAGTCGTCCTTATCACCCTGGAACCATTCCAGTGATTCTCCCCAGGATAGATTGATACCATCTCACTAAACCTAGTGAGAAGTCTAGCATCCATTTAGACCTATCTCATAGATCCAAATCCCAGGATTTAGGAGGTATCACCTTTATCCTATTGGAGAATCCTTGTGATAAGAGGAGATTGACCGTTCATAGTATAGGAAACTTTTTTCCTATCAAGAGTATGTTGTCCACATACAATACGAGGATGACCACCTTACTCTCTACTACCTTTTTGTATGTACAAGGTTCGTCTACCATTTTGATGAAGTCAAACTCTTTGACTACCACATCAAAACAGACTTTCCAACTCCGCGATGCCTGCTTTATCCTGTAAAGCAACTTGCACATGTTTCCGCTGCTCCCACTGTTTACGAAGCCCTCTGGCTGTGTACTTATAGACGTTCTGTTCTAAATCAGTATTTAGAAAAGTAGTCATGAGACCCAACCGCCAGATATCGTAGTCATGGTATGTAGCCATGGAAAGTAGGATCCGGATGGACTTAAGCATAGCCATTGGAAAAGGTTTCATCATTATCCACGCCTGGTCGATGACGAAAACCTTTAACAAATCTAGCTTTAAAAGTCTCAACTTTTCTATCTACACCAAGTAATCTTCTCAAGATATACTTGCTTCTGATGGGGATTTAACCCTTCAGATATAGCAACCAAAGTCCATACTTTGTTGGTGTACATGGATTCCATCTCAGATCGCTAAGCATCCAGCCATTCTTACAGAGTCCCTACTCTCGATGGCCTGCTCGAAACTAGTTGGGTCATCATCTCATGATGCATTCCTCGCTCCCACTGTCATCGAGAAACCGAAGTATCTCTCAGGCAGGTGAGGAACCCTGCTAGATCGGCGGAGAGGCTGAGGTTCGTTGGGGATTATAGAATCCTTTGGTCCAGTCAAATCAGCTGCAGTTTTGTATAACTGGAACCTTTCCAGTTCTACAGAACTGACCTTGCCTCGATCTTGTCCGGATTTTGCTTTTGACATAGGCCGGACAATCCCAAATCTTAACTTACGTAAGAGATGGGTTCTTCCCATACCATATCTCATATGGAGTGGTAGGCACTGATTTGATTTGAACCCAATTTAATAGGTATGCAACTTCTCAAGTGCACAACCCCAAAAAGAAATAGGTAACTCAGTAATACTCATAACAGAGCACACCATATCATATAGGGTGCTATTGCTCTGCCCCGATACACCGTTGTACTGTGGTGTATTCAGAGGAATAACACTGAGAGAGAATCCTATTCTCCTTTGGAATAGTCCAGGAATTCTATGCACAAGTATTCACCTCCCTGATCTTATCAAAGGACATAATACTTATACCCGGTTTTTGGTTCTCTACTTCTAACTTATATTCTGTGAATATCTCAAAAGCTTCGGACTTATGTTTCAACAGGAACATATGGCTGAATCTTGAGAGATCATCAGAGAATGTAATGAAGTACAAAGAACCGGTCCTGGCATGTGTAGACAGGGGACCTTGCATACATCACTATGTATCAGTCCCAAGAGTTCACTAACTCTTTCTCTGTTTCCAATAAACAGAGCTATGGTCATCTAATCTTTGTGACATGACTGGCAAGTTTCATAAGATGTAAATTCAAACTAATTTAAACATGCATCTAAATGTAACTTCAGCCAGTCGGGTCATATTGATATGACCTAGTCTACAATGCCTCAAGAAAGATTCGTTCATTTCTGAACTCTTCCACTTGTGTGTGTTCCGTATATTAGGAACTGTAGTTTGATTTAGAACGTCAATGCTTTTAGATAACGTGCCTGAACCGATCAACTTTTGAAATGTTCAAAACAATATTCAACAATACAAAATTATATCCTTCTTTAATAAATAAAGAGATTGATATGATTTTGTATATCAGGTTCGGTATCCAATAGCATTTGTTCCGAATCAATTTATTTGTAATACAGGGTGACAGTGACCAACAGACTTGGCTGCAACACTTGCCCCATTTTCTGTCTCATGAAACTTATCACCCATTCTCAGTTCTCTACCTTTCCATAGCCCTTGTAACGGATTACATTTGCGGGATCCTGATCTGGTATCTAATACCTAGGACGTAGAGGACATTGAGAAACAGTTCTTTATAATGAACACACCCGAAGGAGATGCATCACATGCACTTTCTTCGTTTGGGCGGCATGGGAATCCTGGTATTCCCCTAATTCCTGCTCTGTCTTATAACAATTATAAGTTGGAGCGGGACCAACGCTCCCCAGCTCAGTATAACAAGCGGGTTCGGTCAATACATCCATATTATTATCTTGATTAAGGTGTGATATGGTCGCTACCTGGAGAGAGAGAGAAGAAAACACTCTGTGTGCGCTCTTGCAAGATTAGATTGGTTATATATTTTATCTAATCAGGATGGCTCCCACTGTTATTATCAAATCTTCCTTCAAACATTAAAAGGAAAGACTAGCCGGGATTAATTACACTCTACAAGTTCGCCAATCTTTCAGCCAGGCCAGTGTCGGTACTTTGAGAGAGGTTCCCCGTGCTTTCGCACGGACCTAATTAAAGTAAACATTGTTTTCCCAGAGGCGTAACCCCGTTGAAACCTTTCTGGACACCTACTTGATAGGCTAATTGTAAAGTGTAAAACTCTCCCAGGAGTAACAATTACTCGCAGTGGGTATCGGGATCAACTATCATATAGAAGGTATGCAATCTCATTGCAAATTTCAACACTTGAAACTCCCGATAATGGTTTTTACCCCTAGCACTTATGACCTTAACTATGGTCAACAGATCACAAGAACTAGTCAAGTTATACACGTCATTTCGTGATTAATTAGACCCACCCACATGACCCTTAACTAAGGTCAACAAAGTCACGCGACTGTCCTAACTAATCGCATCATATGCGGTGTAGGAAGACATCACTTAGCTACCGTACACTGTGCCTTGACTATGGTCAACAAACACAGCATGAATACTAAGTACTCTACTTCCTAAAATGACGGTGGGTTGCGAATGGTTTTTAATAAAACCTTTAACGCTTTGAACTTGATCTCGTTGCGGAATCAAATGGTTTTTAAATGGATTGTTTTTGAGTCTTTTCTAGTTTTGCTAAAGGGGTCACTCCCGGTGAAGGGATCGTCGGCCCTTTCCTCATCGAATAAGGTGCAGGATATATCATATATACCACTGTGCAAAGCGAAAACTATAGAAGCAATCAAAAGACAAACCGAGGGTTGTAGCATCTGCCAGTTATTGCTAAAGGAGTCACTCCCGGTGAAGGGGTCTCGGTCCTTTCCTTATCGAATAAGGTGCAGGATGTTCTATAAGGAACACAGCAATGCAAAGCAAGAACTGTAGCTACCTGTTTTTATTTTTTAAAATTCGATTCCACAACATCCTTTAGGTTTATTTTCATTCATTAATCACATTAATGAATGTCCCATCATTTAAGTCCACCTAAACATCACAGATAGATATAACGTACGCTTATGCCATCCGCATTCACCTCGATGTCCCGTCTGCACCGTTAGGTTAGGTAACTAACGGCAGAGCGGGGCAGGGCTAGCGCGGGTGTAAAACATAAGCAACGTCTATATAATATATCATATATACTATATACAATATCTATCTGAACATATCACATGATCACATCACAGATAACGCAGCAGAAAATATCATATGAAATATTGGATATACTAGGACGTCCGTGTTTTTAATACGAGCTAGTATAAAACACGGATTCCACGGTCGTGATGAATAGCCAATCCCACACCCCTAGACCCCTACGAGAGTGGCAAGCAACCCTACCAATTCTAGGGTTAGGAGACCCGGACTCGACTCCTCGAGATGGTCTCCCACTGGACCCTAGAACCCGGTTACTTGTGCTCCCCTCCTTGGGTCTATCCTAATGTGAAAAAGTAAATAATATACAAATGGTGACATCATCCGCAACCTGGAAGTGCCCCAATAAAAGAATATTACATACAAATTTTTACATGAATGAAAATGAAAAACACTCATTTCACACAAAAACCCCCCGGCTATTCAAACACGACGATCCAATATAACATATCCAGCAACACATGACATCAAATGTCATCAACGTAAGTAAATATGCCCATCCCAATTGTCGTTGACATATAGCAACGAAACCGGCGATATCACATATTATACTTACGGTCACAGAAAAGAAAGTGTAAAAGTACAACAGTTGGAATCCGCAACCTGCATAGACATCGCATGCCTAACCAAATAAATTCCTTAGACATCGCATGCCTAACAATTATAAACCCCGCATTTTAGTCTTATTATCGAAAACACTTTTCAATATCAAGTCGGGCAATTCAACAAGATTCCCGACATCCAAAACGAACGCTCGTCGCAAACTTTAGTAGACGGTCGCACCCCCGATACCGTCGACGAAGTGCACCAAGGCGGAACACCGCTGCCGCAAGCACCCGAACGGATGCTTTTTGGCGACGGGGTTCTCATACAGTCACTTGGTCGAGGCTAAGGGGTGTAGCTATCTATTAAGTTTATCCGGCGAGTATCCGCGTACGCTACGTGATTGTGACGGACTTTTGATCGCATCAAAATTCCGTGGCAACCGATCAAGTGAGACTAAAGTGCTATGTTTATAACATCCAAATCAGTTATCTCATAACTACTTGTGAATTCCAAATATTGTATCACATTCCAGATAATTGGAAAATGTTAAACTTTTCAATCGAACAGTCAAACACCCAAGATTTCCCGAAACAGCTCAACACATGAAATAAGTTTCAAAACATTCACTTCATCCCACAGTACCAACGGTCCAGCAGTAGAAGGGTCAAGCCAACGCCTCACATGTGGCATGCCGTACTGCCCCAAACCCTAAGGTTCAAAGGGCAGTTCAAGACGGTCACATAATCGAGTTAAGGTTTGTTGTCATCTAGAGGGTCCATCGCGTTACTTGCACTACTTAGAACGTTCTTAAACCACGGAAAAATCCAACACTTGGAAATTTTCCGGCAGGGGAAAAATAGGGTATTTATATCCGGTCGAACTTTTTAACATATTCTAAATTATCCGGAAAAACACATAGACAAAATTAGACAATCCGATCGAATCTACGAACTACCAATACAACCCAGAAAACTCAACTCTTGAGTAAACATTAAAAATTCCCAGAAAACACAGCAATAAAATAAAGAAATTACTGTGCAAAAAGTGAAAAAGATGACCGTACGGCCGCGGAACCGCCGCATGAGCCATGCTCGTGCCGCGGTTCCGCGGCGCCTTGATCGATTCAGGCGCACGTGTTGCACAGTATTTCTTAGAAAACCCTGCTACCCTGCTGATTTTTCTACATATTTTTAATTCACAAAAAGCCCAGTTTTGAAAAATTGTACAAAGAAGGGTTTTGGATTAGGGTTTCGGGTTCGATCGGACTTCTAACATCGCCTACACTTCGCCTAAAGCAATAGCTAGGCTCTGATACCACTGTAGGGTTCCTAGGCACGCCTATGAGGTTCTACAACTGATCAAACATGTCCAATTCAAAATTTTCCATGTGCCAAAGAACCCTAAACTAGATCGTAACTAGAGTTAAGGCGAAACAAACAAGCAAGCAAACTACTTTGCTACTAAGTGAATGGAAATACAACCTTTGTAGATCCGGTCCTCCACTTCTTTAGCTCCGTGATGACGTCCCTCCACTGCGATCATCGGATCCCGGACTCTGGCGATGGTTTCGTCGGAGAAATGATAGGGCTAGGTCGTCGACTTCGATGCCGAAGATGATCTACGTCGAGGCAACTCAAGATCAAGCTCTATCTTCACTTGGTCATAGAACTTGTGAAGATAACACACTCTACTACATGGCAAGTGGTAGAGGATGAAGAAATAGGAAGTGGGTTCACTTTGGATTTGGATTTCTCACTCTTTTTCTCATGGCACCAATGGAGGTAGCAAGGTTTCTTCTTCTTGAAGAAGAAGAAGAAAAAGAAAGAATATGATAAGAATACTGAATAATTGAAAATAATAAATCAAGTGATTCTTATCATATAGCAACCATGGATTAGGTAACTAGTGTAGAGACTAAACTAGGGTTTAGGTGAATGGTTAGGTTAAGGAAAAAACAAAATGGTAGATAATGCTAAGAAGCTTCATGAAGCTTAAGCAAAAAAAAAACAAAGTTAGCCACCATTTCATTTTTGCCAAAAATGAATAAAGAAAATAAGTAAAGAAAACAATAACCCTAACCATTAACCTAAACGTGGTTTGAAGCATACACACACCCAAGTTTGCATGTATCATCAAACATGATACAAATTAGTGCACAAACATATATCATATATATACAATGTGCACATCAAGTGAGAAAATCCATCTTAAGTGAACAAATACTAGTTAATGTAAAATAATATATCGAATATATAATTATACATTGAATCATTAAATCAACACTTGATTTAATGATCCGGTAAAGTGCATATAACCGACTAATATCAAGTGTATCAATGTATCGAATCAACATTTGATTCGGTAACCCGGCTATATCTTATATAACCGTCCGATGATACAAATCGCGAGAATAGAATACAGTATCACATACTGGTATTATTCTCGGTCCCGTATATATCTCATATGCGCTCCTATTTCGTTTCGCTTCAGCCAGGAAACCTCTGTGTAGGACTCTAAAGACTCGTCAATACGCCGGCAGCAGGTGATGATCATATCAAACACCCACAAGCCGCAAGCGGTCTGCTAAACGTAACGGCCACCCGGGTATTGAGAGATCAGAAGATCAACGAGCAAGCCCGCTCACACTCCTGTGAATCCAACCAGCAACACCTACCGTACAGTCCGGTCTGATCGTCTGATATGTCGCATATCTCGCCTAGGGGTGGTAAACGTCAGACCCCAGTAACTTGATAATTCATGCCGATGTAAGGTCCATAACATAGCATGAAACTACTGATAACACTTACCAGTAGACCACTGCAACCCTGGCCAGGGATTTCCGGTTATGGCCAGTCGAGCATAGCGCAACATCAACCCCCAATACCGGGAGAGACGAATCCCCTCCTATCGCTCATTGCCTCCATGTGAATCGGGACTGTACCCAAAAACCACCTGTTTGCACGACTCAGTAGAGCCGTGGTAGGGTGGAAATCAAAGCACAGTCGGAGACACACAAGACTCTATGACGATCTCGGGTCAACAGACTAAGCTGTACCAGTGTCACCAGAGAACTGCCATCTAACATGAGGTATAATACTATCTGGGAGTTCTCGGCGAGTCCGTTTAGTGTACCCAGTCACCACTGAGCACCCGCATACCATCTCTGATGTCAAACACCAATGGATATGGGATCATCCATCGCCCATCACATGGGTCGAGAAGATATACGCTAGTCTACTCTGGAATATCGATGCCCCGTCTCGATATTCCCACGACTAGGAACATTGAAGGATGTACTCATGGACTACCCAGGTCCCACTAGTATGATCTACATCATATTCCTGGAAGTCGAGTACACATCCTAAGGGCTTTATCAACATGTAACAGAGAGACTGAAAGTATACATGTTAAGATAAAGAGCAACCAGATAGCGTACTATCACGTCGAGCAAGAAAGTCCTACCTATATATGTCCCAGCATCCACTACAATATACATCCTATGTACAGTAATGGCCTCTAGGGCATACATATAACTAACAATAGGTTGACCCAAGGAGGGGTGCTCAAGTTACCGGATTCCGTGAAGTGCTTGGTGGTCCATTCACTTTGTTGAAGGGGGATGCCTCGCTTCAGGTTTTGGCGAGTAACTTGCCGCGCCCGTAGGGGTCTAGGATTTCATTTCACAGGCTATCCACACGACCAGGGGAACGTCGGGTTTCAGTTGCGGCTCTATGAAACCCGGGGCTCCCAGATTATCTGTATTGTTCTGTGATGCTTATTACATTTCTGTGATATTGCATTTTTATCACGCCTTAATCGATTATTATATATTGATATATATACTAGTAGATGTTGTATATGTTTTACACCCACACTAGTCCAGTCCCCACTCTGTCGTTAGTTAAGTAACCTAACGGGTGATGACGGGACCCAGTGGCGAATGCGGATGGCATATACGTACATCATATTTTCGTTCTTTTGTGGTATGATTAATTGATGGGACTGCATTGATTCAGATCAATGCAAGCTAAACAAACCTATTCTGATGTTGTTGGAACATTTTTCAAAAAGCTATTATTGCAAGGACGTTCTCTTTTGTTTTGCATAGTGGTATTCGGTTATGAATATCTAGCACCTCAGTCGACGAGGCAAGGGCCGAGATCCCTTCACCGGGAGTGACCCCTTGGACATAAGTTTGTGTCAGGGTAATAACTTCACTATAGCCGATTGCCTTTTTTCTTTGCATCGTGGTATTCAGCTGGAATCTCCTGCACCTCATTCTACGGGGAAAGAGCCGAGATCCTATCACCGGGAGTGACCTCTTTAGAAAAGGTTTTCGCCACTATATTTTTATAAAAAGCTATCCGGTTCCTTCAACGATATCAAGTTCATTA
This sequence comes from Agapanthus africanus, assembly GCA_030015575.1. NCBI lineage: Eukaryota > Viridiplantae > Streptophyta > Magnoliopsida > Asparagales > Amaryllidaceae > Agapanthus > Agapanthus africanus. The sequence continues at coordinate 276,365,593 of JASDDO010000012.1, forward strand.
CGTTAATGGTTTTTCGCCAAAAACCATTCATAGCCCTCCGTCATTTCAGACGGGTAGCACTTAGTATTCATGATATGTTTGTTGGCCAAAGTCAAGGCATATTGTATGGTAGCAATTTGTTACCATTCTGTTGCATAGATAGATGTGTTGGTTTGGGACAGTCATACTGCTTTGTTGGCCAAAGTCAAGGGTAGGTACGGGTGGGTTCAAATTAACCTGGATAATGACGGGTAGAACTTGACATGTGACTTATGATTTGTTGGCCAAAGTCAAGGTCATAAGAGCTTGGGGTAAAAATCACATCGGGAGTTTCAAAAGAAACTGAAACTTTCCAGGCATGCGCATACCTTCTGGAGTGTGATAACGTGAGTGGATTCCATCACGTTATCATGCGATGATAGTTGGATCCTGATTCCCATTAAAGAATTGGTATACTCCTCGGGTGATCCCGACTAATTCTTCTTTCAGGTTCGGAGGAGAATTTGAGGTTACAGTAGGAGGTTTCCTGATTAGATAAATTGGTAACCATTCTGATCTAGGTTAGAGTGCACCCTGAGTGTTTCTTTTCTCTCTCTCTTTGGCAGCGACCATGACCCGACCCTTGACTATGACTCAGTGACCAAGTTAACCGAACTTTCTTAAAACACTGGCTTTTGGATTGTCTGAGTTGCATACCTCATTGCCAGTCCTACTTTTACCCTTCTTCTCCGGAACATCACGTATTACTACGAACATCCACTTCCATTGGACAAAACCATCGTATGGTTATATACGAACTCGAAGGAACTTGTTCCAGATTCGAGGATGGTTTCCGGTTCTGGAGAAAAGGAATAAGGTTTATGTTGGGTTACTAGGCACTCTAACAATGTTCTACAAGGCATCAACCATGCCCGGTTAAAATTTTAGCCGTGCCGAACAACCCTAAACAAGATCTTTGCTAGATTATTAGGGTTTCACATGCAAGTAAATACCATTTACGACTAAGTGAATACGAAATACAACCTTTGTAGATCGGTCCTTCACATCATTAGCTCCTTGTTGAAGTCCCTTCGCTGCGATCGTGGTTCTCCCGGACTCTTGCATGGCTTCACGAGGCTAAATGAGCGTCCTTGCTTGAAGTCTTCGAGGCCGAAGATGATCTACGTCGAGGGGATACCAACTCAAGCTTCTACTTCACTAACTAGAGAATTAGTGAAGCAAACACCCTAAACTAAAGTGCTAGTCTAGTAGAGGATGGAGAAATAGGAAGTGGGTTCACTTTAGAATTTATTTTCTCACAATGTATCACTCTCTTTTGAAAACCCTAGCAAGCTTTTCTTTTGCTCAAAGAAGAAGAAGATGAACAAAATAAAACATGAGGATAATGATCAAGTCATGTGAGCTAACCATGGGTGAGTGAGTATCATATACTAACTCATGTAGAGACATAACCATGGCTAATCCAAAATGGTTGGGTTAATAAAAATCTAAAGTAAAACAAAGTTAGTGGACTTTGTCAAAGCATCCACAAGCTTCTACAAGCTTCATGCTTATGACAAATGCTCCACTAATTTGTAATTTCCTTAAATAATTATAAACCACCATTTAAAATAGAATGGTGTATGTCTTGCACACCCATGATTGATGTATCAACAATCATGATACAAAAAGAAAACACATTTTAATATATATCGCATATATATTAAAGTTGTGCACATGTGAGAAAAATCCTTAAGTGAACAAATGTTAGTTAATGTAAATTAGTATATCTAATATACAATTATACACTAAATTATTAAATCAACACTTGACTTAATAATCCGGTTATATCTCATATAACCGACTAACATCCAATGTATCGACTTATCGAATCAACACTTGATTCGATAAGCCGGCTATATCACATATAACCGACCGATACAAAAAGTCATGAGAATAGAATATGGTATCACATATACGTATTATTCTCGGTCCCGCACATGTCACATATGCGCTCCTATTTCGTTTTGCCTGAGCCAGAAAAATCTCTATGTAGAACTCTAAAGACTCGTCAATACGCCGGCAGTAGGTGATGATCACATCAAGCACCTACAAGCCGTCAACGGTACTAGCTGGACGTAACAGCTACCCGGGTATTGAGCGATCAGAAGATCAGCAAGCAAGCCCGCTCCAACTCCTGTAAAAGCCTAACGGTAACACTTGCCGTACAGTCCGGTCTCCTCGTCTGATATATCGCATATCAAGTCTAGGGGTGGTAAACGTCAGATGCCAATAACCGATAAGTCGTGCCGATGTGAGGCTCATAAAGGGTCGAGAAACTACTGGTAACACTTACCAGTAAATCTCTAAATCATCCCTGGCCAGGGACTTCCCTGTTACGGCCAATCGAGCACAGCGCAACATCAACCCCTAATACCGGGAGAGACGAAACCCCTCCTATCGCTCATAGCCTCCATGTGACTCGGGACTCTACCCAAAAACCACCGTTTTGCATGCCCTCATGGACGTGGTAAGGTGGAAATCAAAGCACAGTGGGAATCACGTAAGACTCTATGACGATCTCGGGTCTACAGACTAACCTGCATAAGTGTCACAAGTGTCACAAGTGGGAATCACATAAGATCCCGGCAAAGGGATCTCGGCTCTTTCCTTATGGAATAAGGTGCAGAATATATCATATATATCGCTATGCAAAGAAAAAACTCAAAAAACAAACCGAGTGTTGTAGCATCTCCCAGTTTTGCTAAAGAGGTCACTCCCGGTGAAGGGATGTCGGCTCTTTCCTCATCGAATAAGGTGCATGATATATCATATATATCGCTATGTAAAGCAAAAAACTGTAGCTACCCTTTTTGAAAATTTGATTCTACAACATCTTTTAGGTTTCTTTTCTTTCATTAATCATATTAATGAAGTCCCATCATTTAAGTCACCTAAACATCACAGATAAATACGACGTACACTTATGCCATCCGCATTCGCCTCGATGTCCCTTCATGCACCGTTAGGTTCGGTAAGTAACGGCAGAGCGGGGCAGGGCTAGCGCGAGTGTAAAACATAAGTAATGTCTATATAATATATAATATATACTATATACAGTATCTATCACAACATATCAAATGATCACATCACAGATATCGCAGCAGAAGAAACATATATAATATGTCGCATGTGTATAGCGTCGTTCTAAACAAGCTTTAGAAGTGCACGTGTATATGACTCTGCCAGAGGGTTGTCGAAGTCAGTGGGAGCAGCGGAAGCATAGTGAACAAGTAGCTAGTGTCTATTTATAGACTAAAGCAAATATAACGGAGATAGATCATCTATTTTTTATATGACAGTCATGGACTTTGACTTCATCAGAATAGGGGATGGATCTGTTAAGAAGGTAGTAGGGTGTGATGTTCTGGTATATGGATGACATACAGATAGTAGGAATTGAAATTCCTATACTACGATCGGTTATACTTTGGTTGTCACACAGTCGTTTCTCCATATAGGATATTGATATAATATCAGACATTCTGGTTACTAGATCTATAGTTCTAGATCTAGATTTGGGTAGTTTCCCAATCTGGGTACTTAGACAGCATTCTAAAGGTGTTTTAGAATGGAAGACTCCTGGCACGGTAGTAAACTTGCAAGTGATGGAGTCACCCTCTCTAAAGGTGTCTTACAGACTAAAGGGGAAAGGGATGTGCATGATTGGCAGATCAGTTGCTTAGGAAATTGAGTCAATCATGAGATGTCAAGTACCATACAAGACGTTGTTTTTTGTACTAGATACAATAAGTTGAAATCAATCCTATCCTGGAGAAACGTTCGGAAGCAGTTTTAGAACATAAGTGGATGTTCTAGGGATATGATAACAACAGCCTCTTTTAGAAAACGTGTTGGGTTTACCAAGCACCTCATGAAGGGTTTGGAAGCATCACATGTACCAAAGATTAAATTTTTGGGGCATACAAAAAACCATTCCTAGAAAAATTAGGGTTTCAAAAACAAAACTTCATCACAAATAGATTAAGCTAGGATTTTGAGAGTACAACCTTTGTAGCTCCCTACGCTAGACTCCTCGGCTACTTGGGGTTTGGAAAAAGTCTGCTTGAACTCCTCTAGGTCTACGATGATCCACCCGTAGTCCGCTTTGTCCAAGCTTGCAACTTCACTTGATCAAGAGAAGAGAATGAAGCTAACACTCTAAACAAGTGGGCAAGGCTTGTGTAGAATGATGATGTGGTGGCTTTTCTCAATTCAAAATCCTAACTTGATGAGTAATTTTCTCACTAGAGAAATCTAGAGAGCAAAAGATGAAGGAGGAAGAAGTTGGTGGCCTTTTTTAGAACAAGAGAAAAGATAAAACTCTCATGAGAAAATAGAAAATATATGTATATATATTTTCACCTCTCATCTCAAACTATGGTTAAACAATAAAGATATTATTGAATTTGAGTTAAAACACAAAAGGAAAGTTAATCCATGGTTAATTGGTGGGTGAGCATGGTTAGGTCAAAGAAGAGTGTAGAAACAAACCATGAATTATCCTTTCCTTTTTCATTTTGTTTTAAAACAAATGCAATAATAAATCATATATATAAAACCATGGTGTGAGTCTTATATTGCCACCATTTTCTATGTATATACAACCATGAAGGATGATGTATGTATGTATGTGTGCATGCACATCCATATGTGCATGAATCAAGAAAGAATGCATACATGCATGCATACATCTAAAAATACAAGAAAGGATTTCTATTGAGAATCTAATGGTTAAATGATAAATCAACATCCGGCCATATCACATACGACCCAACCAAAAGCAATCCACCCGATTAATATACGGTATCTCATACGCGCATTTTAACCGGGTCCATGCGCATATCGCATACGCGCACCACAACGTTTTTCCTGGACTAGGTAACTCCTTTGTGGGACTCTAAGACTCGTCAATACGCCGGCAGTGGGTGATGATCATATTAAACACCCCCAAGCCGCAAGCGGTCAGCTAAACGTAACGGCCACCCGGGTATTGAGGGATCAGAAGAAAACAAGCGAACCTGCTACAACTCCCGTCGAGCCAACCGGCAACACTACCCGTGCAGTCCGGTCTCCTCGTCTGATATGTCGTATATCAAGTCTAGGGGTGGTAAACGTCAGACACCAATAACTGATAAGTCGTGCCGATGTGAGGCTCATAACGGGTCGAGAAACTACTGGTAACACTTACCAGTAAATCTCTAATCAGCCCTGGCCAGGGACTTCCCTGTTACGGCCAATCGAGCACAGTGCAACATCAACCCCCAATACCGGGAGAGACGAAACCCCTCCTATCGCTCATAGCCTCCATGTGACTCGCGACTGTACCCAAAAACCACCGTTTTGCATGCCCTCATGGACGTGGTAAGGTAGAAATCAAAGCACAGTGGGAATCACATAAGACTCTATGACGATCTCGGGTCTACAGACTAACCTGCACAAGTGTCACCTGAGAACTGCCATCTGACGTGAGGTATAATACCATCTGGGAGTTCTCGGCGAGTCCGTCCAGTATACCCAGTCTCCAATGAGCACCCGTATACCATCTCTGATGTCAAACACCAATGGATATGGGATCATCCATCGCCCATCTCATGGGTCGAGAAGCGTATACACTAGTCTACACTGAAATATCGATGCCCCGTCTTGATACACCTACGACTAGGGACCTTGAAGGATATATTTATAGACTACCATGTCCCCACTAGTATGATCCGCATCATAGTCCAGGTAGTCAAGTACACATCCTAAGGGCTTTACCAACATGTAATTATAAGACAGTATAAAGAGACAAGTATACTTGTTAAGATAAAGAGCAACCAGATAGCAAACTATCATATCGAGCAAGAAAGTCATCTCTATATATGTCCAAGCATCCAATATAATATACATCATCTGTACAATACTGGCCTCTAGGGCATACATACAACTAACAATCTCCCACTTGCACTAGGGCCTGCTACTGTAGTATCGCATACCGATCATCCCGAAGAGTCTCTCAAACTGTATCTGGGGAATGGCCTTCGTGAGTGGATCCGCTGTGTTATTCTTCGTGTCAACCCTCCTGACCTCGATCTCCCTGCGATCAACTATCTCCCGGATCAGGTGATACCGCCTCAGAATATGCTTGGATCGCTGATGGGACCTGGGTTCCTTGGCTAAAGCCACCGCTCCATTGATATCGCAATACAAAGGTATTGGATTCTCAATGGATGGAACCACTCCAAGTTCAGTAATGAACTTCTTGATCCAGACAACCTCTTTGGCAGCATCGTTGGCAGCGATGTATTCAGCCTCCATCGTCGAGTCTGCCACGGTTTCCTGCTTGGAACTCTTCCAGCTAACCGCCCCTCAGTAAAGGGTAAAGACAAATCCCGACTGCGACTTAGAGTCGTCCTTATCACTCTGGAAGCTCGAATCGGTAAAGGACTCCACTTGGAGTTCTCCGTTACCATACACCAAGAGCATCTCTTTTGTCCTTCTCAAGTACTTGAGAATGCTCTTCACAGCTGTCCAGTGACTCTCTCCAGGATCAGCTTGATACCTGCTCACTACACTTAGTGAGTATGCTACATCGGGTCTGGTACATTGCATCGCGTACATGATAGAGCTTACAGCCGAAGCATAGGGTATCCCTTGCATGCGAGCTCTCTCCAAATCAGTCTTGGGAGACATCTCTTTGGAGAGAGTGGCTCCAGAGATCGTGGGTAAGTTCCCACGCTTGGATTCTTCCATACTAAACCTCTTTAGTATGGTGTCAATGTACCTGGATTGGGATAATCCCAATATCCGTTTGGATCTATCTCTATAGATCCTAATTCCCAATATGCAGGAGGCATCACCAAGATCATTCATTGAGAATCTTTGTGATAAGAAGAGCTTGACCGATTGCAGCATAAGAATGTCATTTCCTATCAATAGTAGTCGTCCACGTACAATACGAGGAAGACAACCTTACTCTCTGCCACCTTCTTGTAGATACAAGGTTCATCTACGTTTTTGACGAAATCAAACTCTTTGATAACGACGTCAAAGCAGATGTTCCAACTCCGCGATGCTTGCTTTAATCCATAAATGGATTTAAGCAGCTTGCACACCTTCCCGCTGCTCCTACTATCTATGAAGCCCTCTGGCTGAGTCATGTACACGCACTCTTCTAAATCACCGTTTAGAAAGGCGGTCTTAACATCCATTTGCCAGATTTCGTAATTATGATATGCAGCGATGGCATGCATGATCCGGATGGATTTAAGCATAGCTACTAGAGAAATGGTTTCGTCATAGTCCACACCTGGTTTTTGACGAAAACCCTTTGCAACAAGTCTAGCTTTGAAAGTCTCCACTTTCCCATCTACACCAAGTTTTTTCTTGAAGATCCACTCGCTCCCAATGGGTTTTACCCCTTCAGGAGCAACTTCCAAAGTCCATACTTTGTTGGTGTACATGGATTCCATCTCGGACCGCATTGCATCCAGCCATTTCACTGAGTCCCCACTCATGATGGCCTGCTCGAAGCTAGTTGGGTCATCATCTTCCAAGATGCAATCCTCACTCCCACTATCCATGATAAAACCGTAGTATCTCTCAGGTGGGTGAGAAACCCTACTAGATCGGCGGAGTGGTTGGGGTTCCTCGGGAACTACGGAATCCTCTGGTTCCACCAGATCTTCTGTTGCAACATTTGTAGCTGGAACCTCTTCCAGTTCTACCTCATGTCCACTAATCTCTTTTGCAAGAAATTGCTTTTCTAAAAAGGTGGCATGCCGAGAAACAAATACTCTTTATTCCTCAGTGTGGTAGAAGATATACCCTTGTGAATTCTTGGGATATCCTACAAATTTCCATAGAACAGACCGTGCCTCGAGTTTGTCCGGATTTTATCGTTTGACATAGGCTGGACAACCCCATATCTTAACATAGTTAAGACATGGTCTCTTCCCTTTCCATATCTCATATGGAGTGGTAGGCACAGATTTGGTGGGGACCATATTCAGTAGATGTATGGCTATCTCTAGCGCATACCCCCAGAAGGAAATAGGTAACTCAGCTGTGCTAATGATAGATCGCACCATATCTAATAGGGTGCGGTTCCTCCGTTCTGATACACCGTTGTGCTGTGGTGTATATGGAGGAGTCAGCTGAGAGAGAATCCCATTCACTTTTAGGAAGTCCAGGAATTCATTGCTCAAGTATTCACCTCCTCGATCAGATCGAAGGATTTTAATACTTTTCCCGGTTTGGTTCTCGACTTCTTGTTTATATTCTCAAAATTTCTCAAAAGCTTTAGACTTGTGTCTTATCAAGAACACATGTCCGTATCTTGAGAGATCGTCAGTGAATGTAATGAACTACGAAGAACCATCCCTGGCATGTGTAGACATGGGACCGCATACATCACTATGTATCAGTCCCAAGAGTTCGGTAACTCTTTCTCCGTGTCCCGTAAACAGAGTTTTGGTCATCTTGCCTTTGAGACATGACTGGCAAGTGTCATAAGATGAAAATTCGAACGGTTTCAAATATCCATCCTTATGCAACTTAGTTAGTCGTGTCGCATTGATGTGACCTAGTCTACAATGCCACAAGAAGGATTCGTTCAGTTCTGAACTCTTCATCTTGTGTGTGTTTGTTATGCTCAGAACTATTGATTGATTTAGAACATAAATGCCATAGCACAACGTGCCTGATCCAACCAACTTTTGGTTAAGGAAAATGTTCATAACATTATCCTGTAATGCAAAATTATATCCCTCTTTACTCAACAAAGAAACCGATATAATGTTGCATATCAGGTTCGGCATGTAATAGCATTCGTTCAGAATCAATGTATTACCAGTTGGAAATACAAGGTGATATTCCCCGACGGTTTTAGCAGCAACAATTGCACCATTTCCAACCCTTATGTCTTTATCACCTTCTCCAAGTTCTCTACCTTTTTAAGCCCATGTAACTGATTACATATATGGGATCCTGACCCGGTATGTAATACCCAGGACGTAGGGCAAATAGAGAATCAGTTCTCTGTAACGAACACACCCGAAGAAAATGCATCATCATGTACTTTCTTCATTCGGGTGGCATGGGAATCCTGGTATTCCCCTATGTCCTGTTCAATCCTATAACTCTTATAAGAAAGAACGGAACCAACGTTCCCCAGCACAGTATAACATGCGGGTTCAGTCAAAACATCCATATTATTATCTTGATTAAGGCATGACATGGTCGCTACCTGGAGAGAGAGAGAAGAAAACACTTTAGCGTATGCTCTTGCAAGATCAGATTGGTTATTATCTTATCTAATCAGGATGGCTCCCACTGTTTTTATCAAATCTTCCTTCAAACCCTAAAAAGAAAGACTAGCCGGGATTAATTACACCCTACAACTTCGCCGATCTTTCAGCCAGGCCAGTGTCGGTACTTTGAGGGAGGTTCCCCGTGCTCTCGCACGGACCTAATTAAAGTAAACCTCATTTTCCCAGAGGCGTAACCCCGTTGACACCTTTCTAGACACCTACTTGATCGGCTAATTGTCCTGTGTAAAACTCTCCCAGGAGTAACAATTACTCGCAGTGGGTATCGGGATCTAACTATCTCATAGAAGGTATGCAATCTCATTGCAAATTTCAACACTTGAAATTCCCAATAATATTTTGCCCCTAACGTGCTATGACCTTGACGAAAGCCAACAAACCATAGCCCGTTAGTCAAGTACAACCCATATATTTCTTGACTGAATTTAACCCACCCGCACGAACCTTGACGAAAGCCAACAAAGCCGTACGACTACCCTAATCCAGTCGCATCATATGCAGCAGATAAGCAGCATATAGCTACCGCACACCACACCTTGACGAAAGCCAACAAATGTAGCACGAATACTATATACAACTTATCTGAAATGACGGAGGGCTACGACAGGTTTTTCTGAAAACCTATTGCGTAATGAACTTGATATCGTTGTAGAATCGCGTGAATTTTGAAATAGAGTGATTTTGAGGCTTTCATTAGTTTTGCTAAAGAGGTCACTCCCGGTGAAGGGATCTCGGCTCTTTCCTTATGGAATAAGGTGCAGGATATATCATATACATCGCTATGCAAAGCAAAACTCTGAAAGCTGTCAAAAGTCAAACCGTGTGTTGTAGCATCTGCCAGTTTTGCTAAAGAGGTCACTCCCAGTGAAAGGATCTTGGCTCTTTCCCCATCGAATATGGTGCAGGGTATATCATATATACCGCTATGCAAAGCAAAACTGTAGCTACCCTTTTTATTTGAAAATTTGATTCTACACATCTTTTAGGTTTCTTATCTTTCATTAATCACATTAATGAAGTCCCATCATTTAAGTCACCTAAACATCACAGATAAATACGACGTACACTTATGCCATCCGCATTCGCCTCGATGTCCCCTCGTGCACCGTTAGGTTAGGTAACTAACGGCAGAGCAGGGCAGGGCTAGCGCGGGTGTAAAACATAAGTAACTCCTATATAATATATCATATATACTATATACAGTATTTATCACAGAACATATCTAATGATCACATCACAGATATCGCAGCAGAAACATAGATATAATGTGGGATATACTAGGACGTCCGTATTTAGTATTTAGCCAACAATAGAAAATACGGATTCCACAGTCGCGATGAATAGCCAAGCCCACACCCTGGACCCCTACGAGAGCGGCAAGCGACCCTACCAATTCTGTAGTTTAGGAGACCCGGTCTCGACTCCTCGAGATGGCCTCCCACTGAACCCCAGAACCCGGTCACCTGTGCTCCCCTCCTCGGGTCCATCCTAATGCGGAAAAGAAAATAATATACAACACTGGTGGCATCAACCTCAACCCGGAAGTGCCCCAAATAAAAGAGTATTACATTACATTTGAATTTACATGAATGAAAAATAAAACTCTCATCTCACATAAAACCCCCTGGCTATTCAATCGCGACAATCCTGCACACCATATCTCAGCAACACATAATATCATATATCATCAACGTAAGTAAGTATGCGTACCCCAATTGTCGTTGATGTATAGCAACGAAACCGGCAATATCGACATACTACACTTACGGTCACAGAAAAGAAAGTGTAAAACTACAATATTTGGAATCCACATTCTCTTTAGACATCGTAAATGCGAAATATCACATATTTCATATTTCATGCCTAACTATATGAATTCCACATATTGTATCACATTCCAGATAAATAGACAGTATTAAAGTTTTTGAACGAATGACCAAATACCCAAAATTCCATAAAGAGTGTGACACAGTAGTAGCGGTCCAGCCGTAGAAGGGTCAAGCCAACGCCTCACATGTAGCACGCCGTACTGCCCCAAACCCTAAGGTTCAAAAGGCAGTTCAAGATGGTCACATAATCGAGTTAAGGTTTGTTGTCTTCTAGAGGGTCCACCACAAAACTTCCACGTATTTCCGAAAGATTAAAACCCCGTGAAAAAGTGAGTAAATGATACTCGTTCGAACAATTCAATACTTTCTAAATTACCCGGAAAGAAACACGAAATCAAAATTCCGTTCGAATTGATGAGTCCAAAACCATCCCCAGAACATTCAGCACTAAATTCAGGTTAAAAAAACATAAAAATATATACAAGCAGTTATAAGCATTACTGTATAAAAATAACAAAATATAGCCTCTGTACGGCCGCGGAGCCGCGGCCCAAGCAAGATTTGGCCGCGGTTCCGCGGCCCAAGCAAGCATTGGCCGCGGTTCCGCGGCCCAAGCAAGCATTGGCCGCGGTTCCGCGGTGGAAGTAACTGTTCATGGGCTCATTTTTTACAGTTGTGCTTATATTTACCTGCTAAATTTTTAAAGGATTTTTAATTCTGAAAAATGAGAGATTTTAAAAATTGTCCAGAGAGTGCTAAAAATCCGTATTTTCCGGTTCGATCGGAGTTTTAACTTCGTTAAAGTGTCGCCTAATGTTCTAGGTCGGCTCTGATACCAATGTTGGGTTTACCTAGCACCTCATGAAGGGTTTGGAAGCATCACATGTACCAAAGATTAAATTTTTGGGGTGCTAAGTAAGCTTACAAAGAATCATTCCTAGAAAAATTAGGGTTTCAAAAACAACACTTCATCACAAGTAGATTAAGCCAGGGTTTTGAGAGTACAACCTTTGTAGCTCCCTACGCTAGACTCCTCGGCTACTTGGGGTTTGGAAAAAGTCCGCTTGAACTCCTCTAGGTCTATGATGATCCACCCGGAGTCCGTTTTATCCAAGCTTCCAACTTCACTTGATCAAGAGAAGAGAATGAAGTTATAACTCTAAACAAGTGGGCAAGACTTCTGTAGAATGATCTTGTGGTGGCTTTTCTCACTTCAAAATCCTAACTTGATGAGAAATTTGCTCACTGGAGAAATCTAGAGAGCAAAAGATGAAGGAGGAAGAAGATGGTGGCCTTTTTTAGAACAAGAGAAAAGATAAAACTCTCATGAGAAAATAGAAAATATATGTATATATATTTTCACCTCTCATCTCAAACCATGGTTAAACAATAAAAATATTATTGAATTTGAGTTAAAACACAAAAGGAAAGTTAATCCATGGTTAATTGGTGGGTGAGCATGGTTAGGTCAAAGAAGAGTGTAGAAACAAACCATGAATTATCCTTTCCTTTTTCATTTTGTTTCAAAACAAATGCAATAATAAATCATATATATAAAACCATGGTGTGAGTCTTATATTGCCACCATTTTCTATGTATATACAACCATGAAGGATGATGTATGTGTGTATGTGTGTGCATGCACATCCATATGTGCATGAATCAAGAAAGAATGCATACATGCATGTACATCCAAAAATACAAGAAAGGATTTCTAGTGAGAATCTAATGGTTAAATGATAAATCAACATCCGGCCATATCACATACGACCCAACCAAAAGCAAGCCGCCCGATTAATATACGGTATCTCATACGCGCATTTTAACCGGGTCCATGCGCATATCGCATACGCGCACTACAACGTTTCGCCTGGACTAGGTAACTCCTTTGTGGGACTCTAAGACTCGTCAATACGCCGGCAGTGGATGATGATCATATCAAACACCCCCAAGCCGCAAGCGGTCAGCTAAACGTAACGGCCACCCGGGTATTGAGCGATCAAAAGAAAACAAGCGAACCTGCTACAACTCCCGTCGAGCCAACCGGCAACACTACCCGTGCAGTCCGGTCTCCTCGTCTGATATGTCCCATATCAAGTCTAGGGGTGGTAAACGTCAGACCCCAATAACCGATAAGTCGTGCCGATGTGAGGCTCATAACGGGTCGAGAAACTACTAGTAACACTTACCAGTAAATTTCTAATCAGCCCTGGCCAGGGACTTCCCTGTTACGGCCAATCGACCACAGCGCAACATCAACCCCCAATACCGGGAGAGACGAAACCCCTCCTATCGCTCATAGCCTCCATGTGACTCGGCAATGTACCCAAAAACCACCGTTTTGCATGCCCTCATGGACGTGGTATGGTGGAAATCAAAGCACAGTGGGAATCACATAAGACTCTATGACGATCTCGGGTCTACAGACTAACCTGCACAAGTGTCACCTGAGAACTGCCATCTGACGTGAGGTATAATACCATCTGGGAGTTCTCGGCGAGTCCGTCCAGTATACCCAGTCTCCACTGAGCACCCGTATACCATCTCTAATGTCAAACACCAATGGATATGGGATCATCCATCGCCCTTCTCATGGGTCGAGAAGCATATACGCTAGTCTACACTGGTATATCGATGCCCCGTCTTGATACACCTACGAATAGGGACCTTGAAGGATGTACTTATAGACTACCATGTCCCCACTAGTATGATCCACATCATAGTCCAGGTAGTCAAGTACACATCCTAAGGGCTTTACCAACATGTAACCATAAGACAGTATAAAGAGACAAGTATACATGTTAAGATAAAGAGCAACCAGATAGCATACTATCATATCAAGCAAGAAAGTCATCTCTATATATGTCCAAGCATCCAATATAATATACATCATCTGTACAATACTGGCCTCTAGGGCATACATACAACTAACAAAACAGTTATCATTCCAGGTTTTCAAGGTGACCTGGATGACAGAGTGACTGTCAGAGTTATAGTTTTCCCTCTGACGAGGGGCAGTAGTTTGGACGGGTGATCCAAGCGGACACTGAGGGAGGCATGACGCAGGATACTGATTAAATTCAGTTGACGATACTGTCTAAGAAGTTTGGATTTGGAGTTCATTTATGAACTAGGTCCAATCAGTTATCCAAACATATTCTAAGACAGGTATTGCTCATTTCGGGAGATGGCTTTCCCGCGAACTTAAGATAAATAGAGACATAGAAAGAAACATTAGGGCGGATCCACTCACTGAGGTTATTCCTCGAATGCAATAGTTTTGCAAACGGGCTTTGTGAAACTGATTAGTAGAGGAGTTGGGTGTTCGGTATCACACGGGCTGTGAGTATGCGACATTGCAATAATTAGCCTTGAGTGCAAGTGGGAGATTGTTGTATATAGTGCCCTCAAATTCAATTATTGGATCGCAGGCATGTGATTGCAATGATTGAGGGAGGACCTATACCGGTCGGACAGTCTTACTCAAGATGATAGTATGCTATCTGGTTTATCTTTATCATCGTGTACATGCTTTAGGTGACATTACAGGTCACTATTGCATGTTGATAGAGCCCTTAGGATTCTTGCTTGACGGCCAGCAGTATGATGGCGATCATATACGTGGGAGCTGGGGTCTATAAGCACATCCTTAAAAGGTCCCTAGTCGAGGGAGTTTCGAGACAGGGCATCGATACTCCAGAGTAGACTAGTGTATACAATCGAGACCCCGACGAGGGGCGGTGGGCGGTCTCAAAAGACATTGGTGTCAGTTGGTTCACCTAAGATGTATACAGGTGCTCATTGGGTTATCAGTACACCGGACAAGACTCGCCGGGAACATGCTAGTTGGTATTATACCTGACGTCAGATAGCAGTTCCCTGGTGACATGTGTACAGGTTACTTCATCAACCTGAGATCGTCATTTGTCTCATGTGAGTTCCCACTGTGCTTTGATTACTACCCTACCACGGCTCAAAGGAGTCATGCAAACAGGTTTTAGTTGGGTACAGTCCCGAGCCACATGGAGGCAGTGAGCGGATCGGCAGGGGTTTCGTCTCTCCCGATATTGGGGGTGAGATCGCGCTGTGTCTAGGAGAGCCATTACACGAAGTCCTTGGCTAAGGTAGGAGATTTACTGGTAGGTATTCCAGTAGTATCTCAGGGTGTTCTGGGCTACACTCCGACACGAATTGTACCGCTTTTGGGGATCTGACTTTTACCAACCCCTAGGCCCGACATGCGATACTCATAGACGAACGGACCGGACTGTACGGATATTGTCACTGACAGGCTCTGTAGGGTGTCAGGATGAGTTCGCTCATTAACCTTCCTTTTGGTCAATACCTGGTAGCCCGTTACGTACAGCTAGTACCACTGATGTGCTGGTGGTTCAATCCACAGCCAAAGTATTGACGAGTCATTAGAGTCCCCCACAGACAGTTTCTCAAGTTTCGGGCGAAACGTTTGTAGAGGACGTATGGTATTATAGCAGGGTTCGATCATATAGGTGCAGTAGTGTACGAATCATGATCGGACGGATCATACTAGTGGGCTTTGGTTTAAGCCAGATCCTAGTATTAGATTTGTTGGATTACTTTAGTCTCATCGCATTCGCATTCAGTCGGAATGCGGATGCAGGTATGTATATACAGGTGAGGGCTATCCTTGTGATCCGTTACGAGTTTACTTTAGATGTTGCCATATCTTTTTATTGTTGTAAACAATTGGATTAATGTTTACAAATGGTGGAAATTGTAAGTGGATTTCATCATGAGGTGCAATTAATGTGGCATGTTCAATTTGGTGACTCATGGTCTTTTTTCTTGTGAACATGTCTTGTTAATTGAGTGATTTGAGTGTTGAAATGAGAGGTAGAGAGAGAGAGGGCAGCCATATGAGAGGGGTTAGCTCTTGTATTATTTTGAAGCTCTCATTTTCTTCATCTCAACACAAGAAAAGAAAAGCCTCTTCTTCTTCTTCTTCATCTAGCTCACAACATCCACCATGGCTTCATCTTCAACCTCCATCCATACACTCTCATGCGTTGAGAATCAATGGATGCTTGAGACAAAGTGATCACACACATTCTCTACACGCCTTGGACACGTCGGCTAGCAAACTTCATGTCCGAGTTGCTTCGGACGAAGCGGGAGCCCGTAAAAAGACTCATTGATATGGTGCCCTCTCTGACGAGGAGACCGGAGATCGGAGATGCCGCGAGGAGCTTGGGAAGGTTGCCAAAGACCGAAGGACACGGATTGATCGGTATAGCCCTTCTAACCCTTCTCTAGTTTTCTAGTTATAGGTTAATGGTTCGATCCGGGTTTAAAGTATACGATAGCGCCAGTTTCTAGTTTATGAAAAGTTTTTGTTTCCGCATTTCGGCCTCGGATCGACGGCCGGGGCGCTATCGTAGACTTACAACAACTTTGCATACAAAGTGAATGAGGAATACAACCTTTGAAGACCTGTCCTTCACTTCTAAAGCTCCGTGTAGTAGTCCCTTCTCTCCAAGTAGTGAACTCCCGAACTCTAGTAAGGGTTCACATGAAGAAATGAACAACCTTGCTAAATGTCTTCGTGGCCGAAGATGATCTACGTCGAGGAGACTCAAGCTCATGGTACCTCTTCACTAAGATGTGAATTAAGGAAGCAAACATCCTAAACTAAATGGATAATAGTAGAGTATGATGAAGTAGGAAGTGGGCTCTCTTTAGATTTCTTTTTCTTACAATATTTTCTCACTTAGAAAAAAGCTAGCAAGCTTTTATTCTTGAGGAAGAAGATGAAGTTAGAACTAATGAGGTGAGAATAGCAACCATGGGTGAGTTAGTGTCATACACTAACCCATGTAGAGAATAAAGCATGGCTAATATTAATGGTTAGGTAAATAAATATTTACAAGTAAAACAAAATTAGTGGACTTGGTCAATGGTTCCACAAGCTTCTACAAGCTTCAACCATGTGATTAACTACCATTAATTTTGATTAACTTAGATTAATATAAACCCTTCATTATATCAAGCATGGTGAGAGTCTCATACACCCATATCACATGTGGCATCAAGCATGACACAAAAGTAGTACATTAATATATATCACATATATACTATATGCACACAAGTGAGAAAAAGAAATCTTTAAGTGAGCTAATATTAGTTAATGTAATTAATATATCACATATATAATTATACATTAAATTATCAAATCAACACTTGATTTAATAATCCGGCTATATCACATACAACCGACTAATATCAAATGTAACAACTTATCGAATCAACACTTGATCCGATAACCCCGCCATATCACATATAATTGACCGTTGTCACATATCGTGAGAATAGAATGCGGTATCAGATATGTGCATTAATCTCGGTCCGGCACATATGACATATGTGCTCCTACATCGTTTCGCATGATGTCATGACCCGAAAGAGCACATGACTGGCCCTTGAACCATATGAAGTCTATAGGACTCCATCTGATCCAAGTAAGCCAAAAGTACAGAAATCTAAAACCATTTTAAGGAGTAAATAAAGAAAACTGGTTTTTAATAAGTAAGGAAACATGTTTTGAAATCAAGCTTTTAAATAACTAAGCCGAATATGCATTGTTAAAATGTGTAGTCTTTTCTGAAAATCTCGGCAGAGTTTCCTTTGTAAAAACTGGCCCCGAATGGGGTACAACAAGAACAATATATATGCAATGATAAAAGGCATCCCCAAGCGGGAGCTAGCTCTTCGTCAATCGACGGTCACAACCACACAAGAAATATAATATACAACGCCGAATGGAGAGGATCAAAACTCAAAAGAAACTCACAATAACATGAAAACCGTCATACTGCTACACGCGACTCTAAGGTCGAAATAATACATCGCTAGTGTCTAAGTCTGAAACAATATACAAGTTTTGGTTGATGGAATTTCTAGATACAATGAATAATAAATGTACAATGGTGGTTCTGATACAAAGAACCCACCTACCCAAGCATGTCACCCATATAGAAGCAGTGTGCCAGAAAAGCCGCTATGGAATCTGTACGGCAAGAACCTGCAAGAACTGTGGCACAACAGGGTGAGTTGCCAACTCGTGAATAGAAAATATCTACAAGCAGAGATCGAATGTATGACCCATCCTAGGTCAATACAATCAGATATAAATAAACCTCAATATGAATAAGTCTGCAGCATGCTATACTGGCAATGTAATCTCTGTACATGAGTGTAGTGCCAAGTGCTCGTGCCAGTGCCTCAGGTAGTAGCATATCATAAATATGAGGTAAAATCAGTGTAATCAAATCTGTATGCACTTGGATCCCGTCCACTCGTCACCTAATGACAATAACCATCATGCATGTAAATATCATCAGCATATGCAGGGAAATATGAGGATATAACCAAAAGCATGGAACCTGAGTGCCTAGCATCGACACTCGAAAATATCATGAAAACCTGTGCCTAGCATCGGCACGTAAATTCTCATATATCAGGCATCCGTCTATCCGGGTCAGCCCATTCTCTCATACATCGGCCATCCGTCAGTCAGCCCACTCTCTCATACATTGGGCCCCACCATGTACCCTCATACGGCACCACTCCTCGTATGGAGTATAAAATCCGGACCGATAAATCTCATGGTGGCAGCGCAAATATCATATCAAGGGAAACCGAGTTTTTCAAATAAGTACATACCTTGCTTTGAAATTATCCATGGTTCCCAAATCCAGAAATACCATGAAAACGAATATCTCGATGTGTATAATCAGAAAGCATGATGTATGTGACATATTAATGAAATGCAAGTACAACAGGATATCATGCAACATGGAATAATAGTATGCACATACAAGGTCCTATCCTGATGCAATAATACTACTGTGTAGTGACATGGCAATTATCGATGATGAAGTGTGTGAGCCGGCAACAAGTTTACGTGGAACATACGCATCATCGATAATGGTGCTGGTGTCCTAGCAGCATGACTGTAATATATCAACAACACAAGCGATGCAATGCAAATAGCATGAGTATGCGGAATCGAATAATCAACGCAACAGTAAAGAATCTACCTCAATAAATATATCACGCAGCCTTAACATTTAAAACGAGACGAATCGGGTTTTTATTAAAATAAGGGAAACGGTGTTTTAAGAAAAGATGCTTCGTTTGAAAATACCCGTAGAATTCTTTTTGCCTATCTTTAAAATATCCCCGATTCGTTAGTTTTGCAATAGGTATGACTAGAGTCTAGTCCAATGTCTACTAAGCCAAGTCCATCAGGAGGGGTATGGAAACCACATAAATCTAAGTCGATATATATAAATATAATAGTCAGTAATCTCGCCTCAATAGTATCACAAACGATATAACATCCTCGAGTCATGAGCGCGGATCTATCATCAATGTAGGCTCGTACGGTAAATCGTCGTACGGCATCCCAATAGCTGGGTACAGGTCAATATCACATTCATCTCATCACATATCAAGTATCACTTCCATCATATCACTTAATCTAGGGTACAGATCTAAGTCTAGTACAATCGATACCATCTACATAGGTATGAATGCGGGGTAACACACATGCCCAAAAGCCCGCTAAACCATCATGTCGTATCTCAAATACGAACTCTGTCATATCGCTGAATCTCACAGCCTCAATCAAATCACATTGACTCATCTCAATCCCACGTATCATACTCAAATCCCGTATATGAACACATAGTCCCATACCCATGTGTAGATATACACACCTCCAAATGCGCACAGATAAAAGAAAAATGTATGAAAGTATATGTGTACGTGTATGTGTGGGTGCAACCACTACTCTAGAGTTTCGCACTATACTAAACCAATACATCCTTATCATCCTTAATCCATTATTACCATCAATAACTTAAACAACACATAATAAATATACGTGTGTATACGTATTCGTATACATCACCACGGACTGCGGGGGTGCTATACGCCATCCACCCGATTTCCTCCGTAGATATAAATCTACTCACCTCGCGTCTTTATCTGTCGATGTCGCCACGCGTTTGCTTGTCATCCCGAAGTCTGCATGAGGTACCTCCATAGAGACTCATGAATCCTCAACAGCGCCAAATCACAAACTTTCTTGGCCCAATGTGTAGATCTTGAACTTGTGCACACTTTTAATGAAATGAATATGGGGTTTTGGTGTTGTTTTTGAGATGATTTGGGTTATTGAAGAGGGGAGGGAGAAGGGCAAAGCTTCAGCTGAGAAATGGAGGGGAGAGATGAGGGAAATGAGAGGGGGGAAATGGCTAAGGTCCTTGGGTCAAAAGAAGACCATACCTAATACATGCCCATGCCTCTCTTTTCTTTATTCCTTTTCCATTTTCTTTTTCTTTTCTAAAACCCTTCTCACTTGAATAGTGAACCCAAATGAAAAATGGTGGAAAAATTCACGAGTGTAAGAAAAATGATATGTGCATACTTTGCACAAAAATGTTAAAAACCGATTAGCGATTTTTAATCGCGATTAGCTCTAAATTAGCATATAACTAATCATAAAAACTTTAAAATGGCATAATTCTATAAAATACCCTATTTTAGAATTTTCCATAATTTTTCCCATTTACTTGTATTTAATAATACCGAAATATTAAAATATTCAATAAATTAATATTAAATTATAAAACTTCCAAAAATAAATTTGTTTTTTTGAAATGCAACAATCTACCCCACTTAAAGAAATTCGGTCCCCGAATTTAAATTTAAACCCCCAAATACTAAAACATTTCAGTAAAAATCCAATTTGTCGGTGCTCCGAAAACATCAATACATAGCGAATATCATAAAAATGTACTGCTCTACTAGAAATCAATCCCCAAAATGTATATATAAGAATATCCTATGCGTCTGGTGCGCAAGGAATCAAAATCTATATATGTGTCATACATGTGCACAAAACAACATCTAGGTGCAACTGGTGTGCACGAAACATCTGTCATAGGCAACGTGTGTGCCTGACAGCAAAATCAGGTGTATATGACATGCACGAAGAATCCCGATTTAGTGCATCTGGCGTGCACCAAAATCGAATATCAAAACACTAAAGGTGCATGAAAACTATGCTGGAAGTGTACATCAAATCACTGTATAAGATAGGCGTGAAATCACAATCAGTACCTCAAATGTAATAACTATGCGCAAAATATAAATACCCAGTGGGTGCATGAAAACAAATATCATGAAACTCATCCATCAAGAGTAAATCATACAAACAGAACGCCCAAAATACCAAAATCCAAGATGACGGATATGTGATAACCGAATCACAAAATCACAAATCATAAATACCGTCATCGGTAGTTCCTCCTTCAAAGTCGAGAAGGTGCCGGTGAATCCAATACTTGCAGCGCAAGATATCTACTTGCCTCTTGCTCCCAGTCTGGCGTCCTCTGTCTCTGGGTCCTTATCTTCTCTGCGGATTACCTATCTCGCAATCAATCGGCTCATCAGCCCTGTCAGGTGTGCTAACGGGGACGATTTCCGTTCTGGCACTTCTCTGGTCATCTCTTGGTCAATCATCACGACAACTCGTAAAGCGGCATGTCACTGGCGTCGGCCTCTGGCTCTTTGCATGCACATCACACATCTGATCCTGGGTGCAAACATCATTGCAGCAGTGTCCTGGAAAGAATCCTCCTCAAGGTCTCTTCCGATCTTGCCTATGCCGGTCTGTACAAAGGTTGGTACTCTGGCATAATCTCTTCTCGCTCAATGGACATCTGTGTCATCTGCACAACATTTCTTGGAAACTGGTCGCATCCCAACGCCTCTGTAAGCATATCAGGTCTCTGGTGTCGACGGGAAGTAATGACAGCTCGTCGGCGCCTCGCACGAACCTCTTGTCCCTCTTGTCTGTATCATCGTCCACTTCGACATCACGTCTCTATCTGCGCACTGCAATGCTTTCGGCTACGGTCAATCCAAAGTCTCTCTCAAATCTCCTTTCTACCGAATTGCCCGGAAGTCATCGTCCTTTACAAAACCTAATTCTTGTTCCGGAACGGCTGCATACTCATCGCGCCTTTTTCTGGAAGATATATCCATAAGCAATGCCTCTGCGTGCATATCACATCTCTGATGTCAGCGGAGTGGAACGTCATCTCGTCGAACTCTCTTGTGAACTCTTTACTTCACTCTGCTTCAATGTCGTCTGATTCGGACTCGTCTCATCGTGGCTGCATGGACTACGCTCCAACGGCTATACTCGTATTTGGAGTCTCCCAAGCAGTGTGTCCCATCACAATATCCGAAAGATGTCGAACCATCCGATCGACTCGTCAGAACCTCATAATCCCCCAAGAGCTCAACATCATGGGTACAGTTTAATAGTATCGAGTACATACCACAGCATCAGTGGTCCAGCCGTAGAAGGGCAAATCCAAGCCTCACTAATGGCGCCGCGGAACTGCCGCAAACCCTAAGGTTCAAAGGCTTTCACACGGTCATTATGTCGAGTTAGGGTTTCATTCTTCTAGAGGGTCTATAGAATCGCTTGCATGTCTTTCCGAATACTTTAAACTTGGAAATGGGTTCCTGACATTCAATCGTCTCAATCGACTCTCAACGAATCTGCGAGAAGTCGTCTCTAGCTGAAATCAATCTACCTGATGACCTCGCATCGGGGTAAGCGAACGAACCACATGTCCTAGTCATTCATCCTCGGTGACTAGCGAATCACCATCATATCTCTAAGTATGCTCATGCTGCAGTAACTCCAATCATCTTGGCGATATCTCATCATTCGCAGCAGCAACTGGCTCATTCGTCTATACGCTGAACAGCGCCTCAATCATCATGAATAAGCGACCTATCAATGGTCATCACATCCTGGATGGCCTCTATCAGTGGCTCAACCCTCTGGTACCGATCGGCACATCCGGGAAAATCTCATAAAAGCGATCAGTCAAACGCTCACGGCGCGAAAACACAATAAGACGACGCCTCTATACACAATCGTATATCTCTGGAATCACTCCCTGGTTAGTCCTCGTCCATGACGAGCTCAAGCTGACGCAACTCGAGCCGTAGCTCACTCTGCCCGTGCAATCGCGGCAGCAAAATCATAACCAGTATCGATGAGGATAGATCAAAGGAAGGAATATAATACTGTGCAAAGAAATGTACATCCTAAGGTTTCTTGAGCGGAGTTGCATATCGTAAGTATGTCGCGGAACATACGTACGGTACGTCCCTCTACTCAAGCTACCTACTCCATCAACCAAGGGTCATCCTATGCGACGAAAGTTCGGGTATAATACCCCCTCGACTAAGTCTAAGTTCCGTAAATTCAAGCCTAAGTTCCGTATATATATAACCGCCCTAGGCTCCACATAGTCAAACTTAGACTCGAAACAAAGTTAACCCAGCGCTCTGATACTAACTTTGTCACGAACCGAAAGAGCACGTGACTGGCCCTTGAACCATATGAAGTCTATAGGACTCCATCTGATCCAAGTAAGCCAAAAGCCCAGAAATCTAAAACTATTTTAAGGAGTAAATAAAGAAAACTGTTTTTTAATAAGTAAGGAAACATGTTTTGAAATCAAGCTTTTAAATAACTAAGACGAATATGCATTGTTAAAATGTGTAGTCTTTTCTGAAAATCTCGGCAGAGTTTCCTTTGTAAAAACTGGCCCCGGATGGGGTACAACAAGAACAATATATATGCAATGATAAAAGGCATCCCCAAGCGGGAGATAGCTCTTCGTCAATCGACGGTCACAACCTCACAAGCAATATAATATACAACGCCGAATGGCGAGGATCAAAACTCAAAAGAAACTCATAATAACATGAAAACCGCCATACTACTACACGCGACTCTAAGGTCGAAATAATACATCACTAGTGTCTAAGTATGAAACAATATACAAGTTTTGGTTGATGGAATTTCTAGATACAATGAATAATAAATGTACAATGGTGGTTCTAATACAAAGAACCCACCTACCCAAGCAAGTCACCCATATAGAAGCAGTGTGCCAGAAAAGCCGCTATGGAATCTGTACGGCAAGAACCTGCAAGAACTGTGGCACAACGGGGTGAGTTGCCAACTCGTGAATAGAAAATATCTACAAGCAGAGATTGAATGTATGACCCATCCTAGGTCAATACAATCAGATATAAATAAACCTCAATATGAATAAGTCTGCAGCATGCTAAACTGGCAATGTAATCTCAGTACATGAGTGTAGTGCCAAGTGCTCGTGCCAGTGCCTCAGGTAGTAGCATATCATAAATATGAGGTAAAATCAGTGTAATCAAATCTGTATGCACGTGGATCCCGTCCACTCGTCACCTAATGACAATAACCATCATGCATGTAAATATCATCAGCATATGCAGGGAAATATGAGGATATAACCAAAAGCATGGAATCCGAGTGCCTAGCATCGACACTCGAAAACATCATGAAAACCTGTGCCTAGCATCGGCACGTAAATCCTCATATATCGGGCATCCGTCTGTCCGGGTCAGCCCACTCTCTCATATATCGGGCATCCGCCAGTCCGGGTCAGCCCACTCTCTTATACATCGGGCATCCGTTCGTCCGGGTCAGCCCACTCTCTCATACATCGGGCATCCGTCGGTCCGGGTCAGCCCACTCTCTCATACATCGGGCCCCACCATGTACCCTCATACGGCACCACTCCTCGTATGGAGTATAAAATAAGGACCGATAAATCTCATGGTGGCAGCGCAAATATCATATCAAGGGAAACCGGGTTTTTCAAATAAGTACATACCTTGCTTTGAAATTATCCACGGTTCCGAAATCCAGAAATATCATGGAAACGAATATCTCGATGCGTATAATCAGAAAGCATGATGTATGTGACATATTAATGAAATGCAAGTACAACAGGATATCATGCAACATGGAATAATAGTATGCACATACAAGGTCCTATCCTGATGGAATAATACTAATGTGTAGTGATATGGCAATTATCGATGATGAAGTGTGTGAGCCGGCAACAAGTGTACGTGGAACTTAAGCATCATCGATAATGGTGCTGGTGTCCTAGCAGCATGACTGTAATATATCAACAACATAAGCGATGCAATGCAAATAGCATGAGTATGCGGAATCGAATAATCAACGCAACATTAAAGAAACGACCTTAATAAATATCATGCATCCTTAACATTTAAAACAAGACGAATCGGGTTTTTAATAAAATAAGGGCTACTGTGTTTTAAGAAAAGATGCTTCGTTTGAAAATACCCGTAGAATCCTTTTTGCCTATCTTTAAAATATCCCCGATTCGTTAGTTTTGCAATAGGAATGACTCGGGTCTAGTCCAATGTCTACTAAGCCAAGTCCATTAGGAGGGGTATGGAAACCACATAAATCAGAGTCGATATATATATAATTATAGTAGTCAGTTATCCCGCCTCAATAGTATCACAAACGATATAACATCCTCGAGTCATGAGCGCGGATCTATCATCAATGTAGGCTCGTACGGTAAATCGTCGTACAACATCCCAATAGCTGGGTACAGGTCATTATCACATTCATCTCATCACATATCAGGTATCACTACCATCATATCATATAATCTAGAGTACAGATCTAAGTCTAGTACAATCGATACCATCTACATAGGTATGAATGCGGGGTAACACACATGCCCAAAATCCCGCTAAACCATCATGTCGTATCTCAAATACGAACTCTGTCATATCGCCGAATCTCACGGCCTCAATCAAATCACATCGACTCATCTCAATCCCACGTATCATACTCAAATCCCGTATATGAACATATAGTCCCATACCCATGTGTAGATATACACACCTCCAAATGCGCACAGATAAAAGAAAGAATGTATGCAAGTGTATGTGTACGTGTATGTGTGGGTGCAACCACTACTCTAGGGTTTCGCACTATACTAAACCAATACATCCTTATCATCCATAATCCATTATTACCATCAATAACTTAAACAACACATAATAAATATACGTGTATATACGTATTCGTATACATCACCACGGACTGCGGGGGTGCTATACACCATCCACCCGACTTCCTCCGTAGATATAAATCTACTCACCTCGCGTCTTTATCTGTCGATGTCGCCACGCGTTTTCTTGTCATCCCGAAGTCTGCATGGGGTACCTCCATAGAGACTCATGAATCCTCAACAGCGCCAAATCACAAACTTTCTTGGTCCAATGTGTAGATCTTGAATTTGTGCACACTTTTAATGAAATGAATATAGGGTTTTGGTGTTGTTTTTGAGATGATTTGGGGTATTGAAGAGGGGAGGGAGAAGGGCAAAGCTTCAGCTGAGAAATGGAGGGGAGAGATGAGGGAAATGAGAGGGGGAAAATGGCTAAGGTCCTTGGGTCAAAAGAAGACCATACTTAATACATGTCCATGCCTCTCTTTTCATTATTCCTTTTCCATTTTCTTTTTCTTTTCTTTCTCTTTTCTAAAACCCTTCTCACTTGAATAGTGAACCCAAAAGAAACATGGCGGAAAAATGCACAAGTGTAAGAAAAATGATATGTGCATACTTTGCACAAAAATGCTAAAAACCGATTAGCGATTTTTAATCGCGATTAGCACTAAATTAGCATATAACTAATCATAAAAACTTAAAAATGGCATAATTCCATAAAATACCCTATTTTAGAATTTTCCATAATTTTTCCAATTTTTTTCCCATTTACTTGTATTTAATAATACCGAAATATTAAAATATTCAATAAAATAATATTAAATTATAAAAATTCCCATAAATAATAATTTTTTTTTGAAATGTTACACGTTAACCAGGAAACCTCTGTGTAGGACTCTAAAGACTCGTCAATACGCCGGTAGTAGGTGGTGATCATATCAGTCAACCATAAGCCGCAAGCGGTCTGCTAAACGTAACGGCCACCCGGGTATTGAGTGATCAGAAGATCAACAAGCAAGCCTGCTCATACTCCTGCAAATCCAATCGGTAACACTACCGTACAGTCCGGTCTCTTCGTCAGATATGTCTCATATCAACAGCCTGGGGGTAGTATAACGTCAGACCCCAATAGCCTGATAAGTCATGCCGATGCAAGGTCCATAACTGTTCGAGAAACTTCTGATAACACTTACCAGTAAATCTCAACAACCCTGTCCAGGGATTTCCTGTTATGGCCAATCAAGCATAGCGCAAC
This sequence comes from Agapanthus africanus, assembly GCA_030015575.1. Lineage (NCBI taxonomy): Eukaryota > Viridiplantae > Streptophyta > Magnoliopsida > Asparagales > Amaryllidaceae > Agapanthus > Agapanthus africanus. The sequence goes on from JASDDO010000012.1 coordinate 276,392,966, forward strand.
ATCAACCCCCAATACCGGGAGAGTTGAATCTTCTCCTATCGCTCATTGCCTCCATGTGACTCGGGACTGTACCCAAAAACCACCTTTTTGCACGATATTTTGACCGTGGTATGGTGGAAATCAAAGCACAGTAGGAATCACACAAGAATCTATGACGATCTCGGGTCGACAGACTAACCTATACCAGTGTCACCAGAGAACTGCTATCTGACGATAGGTATAATACCATCTAGGAGTTCTCGGCGAGTCCGTCCAGTGTACCCAGTCTCCACTGAGCATCCGTATGCCTTCTCTGATGTAAAACACCAATGGATGTGGGATCATCCATCATCCATCATATGGGTCAAGAAGCGTATAAGCTAGTCTACTCTGGAGTATCGATGCCCTGTCTCGATACTCCCATGACTAGGAACAATTATAGGGTGTACTTGTGGACTACCTTTGGCCCCACTAGTATGATCTCCATCATAGTCCTGATAGTCAAGTACACATCCTAAGGGCTTTATCAACATGTGAGAGTAAGACAGCATCACTTATACAAGTCAACATGTTAAGACAAAGTGCAACCAGATAGCATACTATCATGTCGAGAAAAAAAGTCCTCCCTATATATGTCCAAGAATCCACTACAATATACATCACATGTACAGTAATGGCCTCTAGGGCATTCATATAACTAACAATCTCCCACTTGCACTAAGGCCATTTATTGCAGTATCTCATACTCAACAATTTAGCAGTGGTTGAAGTATCTCATACTCAACCATCCCAAAATATCTCAAATAGCATTTGGGGAAGCAGGCCTTGGTGAATGGATCCGCCGTGTTAACCTCAAAATCTACTCTCATTACCTCGATCCCTTGGAGATCAACCATCTCCCTGATCAGGAGATACTTGCCTCAGAATATGTCTGGATCACTGATGGGACATGCGTTCCTAGGACAAAGCCACAACTCCATTGTTGTCACAATAACAGTTATTGGATGCTCAATGGTAGGAACCTTGTTCATCTCATGAACAAGAAATGTCCAGACAATCTCTTTGGTAGTATCGTTGGTAGCAATGTATTCAGCCTTTATCGTCTAGTATGACACGGTATCTATCTTGGAACTCTTCTAACATATTGTCCCTCCACTGAGTGTAAAGATAATGCCTGTGACTGACTTTCAGTCGACCTTATCACTCTGGAAGCTCGAACCAAGAACATTCTTTTAGTGCTTCTCAAGTACTTAAGAATGTCCTCCACAGCTGTCCAGTGATTATCCCAATAACCGATTGATTCCTGATCACTACACCTAGTGAGTTAGCTACATCTGGTCTGGTGCATAACATCGCACACATGATAGAGCCTACTGCCGAAGCATAGGGTATCCCTTGCACGCGAGCTCTCTGCAAATCAGTCTCGAAAGACATCTTTTTGGAGAGAATGATTCCTGAGTAAGTGGGCGAACCACCACGCTTAGAATCTTCCATACTAAACTCCTTTAGTATGGTGTTAATGTACCTGGATTTGGGACACTCCCAACGTCCACTTAGATCTATCACCATAGATCATAAACAACAAGATGTAATAGGTATCATCCAGATCTTCCATGGAGAATCCTCATGATAAAGGGAGCTTGACCGAGTGTAGCATAGGAAACCATTTCCTATCAAGAGTATGTCATCAACGTACAATACGTGTAAGACAACCTCACTCTCTACAACCTTCTTGTATATACAAGGTTCATCTACCATTTTGATGAAGTCAAACTCTTTGACTACCACATCAAAACAGATGTTCCATCTTCGCGATACTTGCATTGATCATGATGGACTTAAGCATAGTTTTGAAAGTCTCAACTTTTCCATTTACACCAATAATCTTCTCAAGATCCATTTTCTCCCAATGGGTTTTACCCCTTCCGGTGCAACATTCAAAGTCATACTTTGTTGGTGTACATGGATTCCATCTTTGATCGCATAGCATCCAGCCATTTCACAGAGTCCCCACTCATGACGGCCTGCCTGAACCTAGTTGGGTCATCATTCATGATGCAATCCTTTCTCCCACTGTCACCGAGAATACCGTAGTATCTCTCAAGTGGATGAGGAAACCTACCAGATTCGCGGAGAGGCTGAAGTTCGTTGGAGACTATTGAATCCTTTGGTTTTACCAAATTATCAGCTGTTAGTTTGTCTAGCTGGTACTCCTTCCATTTCTACTTCATGTCCACTTATTTCTTCACAAGAAATTCCTTTTCTAAAAAAGGTGGCATGATGAGAAACAAAACACCTTTTGCTCCTCTGTTTGGTAGAAGATATTCCCTCGCAAACGTTTGGGATATCCTAACAAACTTATAGAACTGGCCTTGCCTCGAGTTTGTCCGGATTTTGCTTTTCAACATAGGCCGGACAACCCCATATCTTAACTCATTTAAGACATGGTCTCTTTCTATTCCATATCTCATATGGAGTGGTAGGCAGTGATTTGGTTGGAACCCCATTCAATAGGTATGCAGCTTCTCAAGTGCATAACACCAAAAGGAAACAGGTAACTCAGCAATACTCAATCATAGAGCGCGCCATATCTCATAGGGTGCGATACCTCCACCCCGATACATCGTTGTGCTGTGGTGTATACGAAGAAGTAAGCTGAGAGAGAATCACATTCTCCTTTTAGAAACTCTAGGAACTCCATGCGCAATTATTCTCTTCTCCGATCACATCGAAGGACTTAATTGTCATGAAATATTAGCTCGTGACCAGCATATAAATCACCCAACGTCTAGAGGCGTAACGTAATTCAAGTAAGCTGAAACCAAGAAATCTAAACCTTTTTAAGACAATAAAGGAGGTGAAGTTTTGAAATAAAAGTATAATGAAATCAAGTTATCTTAATGCATAAAAAAAAGGAACATGAAAATGCAAGTTAAATTTGCTAGATTGAAAACATGTTTCGTCTTTTAAAAATTTGGGCAGCACCTCCTTTGTATATTTTGATCCAAAACCATAATACAAGATGATATAAAGGCATCCCCAAGAGGGAGCTAGCTCTTCGCCAACCGGCGGATCACCACCACGCAAAGAAGTATAAATAAGTATACGACGCCCAACGGCGAAGATCACCACAAACAATAAAGAAATAAGCAAGACATCAAAACCACAAGTAGAGGAAAACCACTTGCTCTAAGTTTCGCAACCACAATCCCACTAAGTCTCATTACTTATACAATTTACTAATTTAGATTGATGGAGTTAACTAGATACAAAATAAAATATAGATACAAGAGTGGGTACGATATAAGTGTCCCACCTACCAATGCAAAACACCCGAATGCAATTGTGTGCCAGCGAAGCCGCTACTGATCCAAGCGGTCAACCTGCAAGAACTGTGGCACAACGGGGGTGAGTTTCCAACTCGTGAGTAGAAAAATATCAACAGATAGAAATCGAATAAACAACGACTCCTAGGTAAACTATATCATAAAGGTAATACAATGATATCTAGGGTGGTCGGGTCTGTATGTGTGCCAACAAGGTAGTCAATGTCTATAAGCATGTGTATTACATCCAACAGTAAAATCAATGTATGTATGTATGTGGATCTAGTCCACGCGTCAACCACTGACGCAACAACATCATAAAAGCATATGCTTGAAAATATGAGGATAGAAATCAACATGTGTCCCTCGCGATACCTCAAAATCATGGAACCTGAGTGTCCAGCATTGACTCTCGAAACATAATGAAAATCGTGTCCAGCATCGACACATAAATCCTCATATATCTTAGGCGCCGCATCCTCAGATCGGCCCTCAGGCGCCGCACACCCTGGTCGGCCCTCATATCCATCTCGCTACTCCGGTCGGTATCCTCCGGATAACCGCCGAATCCAAATACTATCACCGGTAGGTAGTGCTCCTATGCCAGGCCCACCATCTAACATATATGATTCTTCTTGCCCCGGGGTACCTCACCGTGTCCACCATGTACCCGCAGACGGTGCCTACCGCTCCTCGAATCGGGTTTCACATGCCACTCTCAGAACCGAGAAAACACATGGTGGACGCATTGAAATATCATATCAAGAGAAACCGGGTTTTTAAAACAATACATACTTTCTTTTAAAATGACCACGGTTCTCAAATCCAGAAATCTCATAAAAACAGCATATCTCAATGCGTAAAATCATAAAGCATGATGTATGCGACATATGATGAAATGTAAGCATATCCGTATATCATGCAATATGGAACAGTGATATATCATATTAAAGGAAAACGACTCCTTTAAATAATTCTAGTTTTGAAAATTTGTCTTGTGGTTCCCAATATCTCCAAAGTCAAATGCAACATCGTAATAAAGTCACAGGTAACTATAGCAAGTAAATTATGCAAAGAGTCATATCATGATGCAGCAATCCTATTGTGTAGTGGCATGACAATTATCGATGATGAAGTGTGTGAGACGGCAAATCTGTGAACGTGTAACATACGCATCATCGATAATGGTGTAAGTGTACTAACACAGGTATATGCAATGCAATAATAATATCATGAATGCAGCATAAGGTAAATCGCATAAGGTAAGGTATACGTAACTATCATATGTCTGAGTCGGTGAACCTATCAATCGGCATCGAGCCACACAGCACCACGCACGGTATAATCCATCGTACGGCAACCTCTAGTCAAGGGTATGGATCAAACCTCAAGTCAAACTCATCACGTACGGAAAATCATCTTACGACGACATTAAGCTATCAGGGATCCTATCATCCTATAAGACGAGGAGGGTATGGACCTAACGCCTTGTACGGCTATCACTCACGATTCACAACATATATAAATGTCTCTATATACCCATGTCCCAGGTCGCATCCGCAAAAATCTCATATCAGGGGACCGAAAGGGTATAATTCATCTCAGTCGACTCGCATCCGTATACCATCATACCATCAACTCATCAACTCATCATATCCGTCTCATATTCTTTCATCGCATTCATATCACACATCAAGTCAGTTTACATAAACGTTTTATCTCTACTAAGTATATGTATCTAATCTAACATACACACCCGAACCATACGAGCAGATTTTTTAAAAGAAGCGAATCGTTGTTTTGAAAATAGAGTTTACGGTGTTTTTAAAGAAAAGATATCATTTGAAAATCAGTAACGTTCTTCAAGGTAACTTTTTAAAAGATGCATACGATTCTTCAGTTTGGAAATATGTATGGTTCGGATGACACATCTACGTCGACTATCTAGTCCTATAGTACCCTAAACGGCAGTATCGTCAATATCATCCTCAAATACCGACTTCACATATTAGCCGTATTATATCACTTCTAACTGTCCTTAGTTTCTAATATGGTTTTACTAACAATCATTTAACCCTAACCTTAATTTCCCAATCTAGGTTTTCTTAACCATAAGCTACAAATCAGTTTCCACCAAAACTTTGCGGGGGTGCTATACGCCATCCACCCGACATCCCCTATGGATATAGATCCACTCACCTTGGTCTTCGCTTGCCGAAGTCGATGACGCCATGCTCCGTCTCCTCGGAATCCACGTGAAGGTACCTACAATAACAACACACATCGCAACGCTATTAAAATCAAGTTCTGAAATCCAAAACGGCACGCGCCTTGCTCGTAGGTTAGAACCTATAGCATACGCGTACAAAATCAACCAAATAAACCTTGTTGTTGATGTACAAACATGAGACAACCAAATACAAATCCAAATATCAAAACTAAACATTTCAAAATACGGAAACATAGTCAAAAACCAAACTAAAGTGCTCCAGATTTTGATTTAGGCCAAAAGGAGTTGCACAAACAAGTCTAGGGTGTTGTATATGATGTATATGAGCTACTGGACCAACCCCGACACCCTATATCACCATGTGGCCGGGCACTTCATCAAAAAAACTGGCGTCCTCGGGTCCCCCTTCTCAGGTTGGGTCCATCTCGTCAAGGTGGTCTCCTAGTACCCTAATTTGGTCCCTAGAGTTGTCTGCTACTCTCAAAAATCCCCCTGGTTGCTCCAGATTTCCCTGCACACCCTAAATTTTCACAAACCAACATGAACTCAAATACTAAATCTGTATTTTAGTTTCCCATACTAAATCTCAGGTCCTGCACAGCCACAAGAGTTCACTAAAACCATCTTTAACCCTAAAACTTCTCTAAGGATTTCAATCTCCACAACCACCCAACCAATCCAACTTCTAATTTATCTAAAACACAAGAAAACTAAAACTTACTAAGTGGAAATGATTATACCTATCATGACCCGAAATTGGCCCGTGACGGCCCTAATACTACGCAACGCCCTAAGACGTAACGTAGTAAAAGAAAGCCAAAACCCAGAAATCTAAACCATAAAAATACGGAAAAGATAATATAAGTTTTTGAAACATATGAAATCACAACCCAAATTCTTTAAAAGTCCTACTTTATTTCTTTAAAATTTTAGCAACACCCCTTTTTTTGTAAAAACTAACCCAAGATGAATACAATACAAATATACGACGCCGTAGCGAAGAAATAAGAGACAATAGGAAGAAACTGTATATAAAGGCAACTAATCCACAAATAATACAATAACGTCCTCACCAAGTCTCTAAGTCAACAATACAATAGTAGATGGAGAGTACAAGATACAACGAATGTACAGTATGAAATACAGATAATCGTCTAACCCACCTAAGCAAAATAGTACTGTGAGCTGATGCGGTATCCGTAGCAAAAGATGATAGATGGATGCTGAATAGCCTGCCTCGACTACTCTGGGGAACAACCTGAAACACCTGTGGCACAATGGGGGTGAGTTGCCAACTCGTGAATAGTAGATAACATATGCAGGTAATCGCAGGAATGTACGTACAGCATGAATCTAAGATATGCGATTACAGTAATAACATGTCATGTGAATGCAGAATAGTGGAAAGTACACTAGCAGGTACAATCAATATGTGAAGCAATGATGACATGATAATAGTATGCAATAACTATGCAATAGAGATATGAGAAAGCAAATATGCAGCTATCATAAGGGTACACTAACAGGTACTACCAATATATGAACTGTGCATAAAATAGGTAAGGGTGAGGTATAGGGTGGAATATGTCATTTCCACGGAAACCTGACATCGTGGCAGGATCAAAATCCATCAAGACACTCAAATCCCAAATCCTCAAATCAGCCCCCACATTGGGCACTCACATCATATAAGTCTCACATCTCCTCAATGTACAATATCGAGTAATCTCCTATATCCCGAATGTACAAATCAGCAATCACATAGGTATGTCCAATATCTAATCCCAATGAATCACCTAATATCCCAAGTCAAATCTCAAGTAAGAATCTAACATCCTAAAGGTAAATATATACAGAAATAAGTATGATGGGGGCAATACACATATATTAGCGTCCCATTCCACTAATATTGGTGTAAGGGTATATATAACAACGGCTAAATCCCCTGTTATATATACAAAGGTATTAAAAGAAATATCATGAAAGCCAATGTGCCAAGCCTCGACACAGAAATCCTGACCACGTATCATACGCTATCCCGAAAGCACGAGTGCCTAGCTCCGACCCTCGCCTTTCGACATATGCATACATACATGACTCCAAGCGGTGTCTCCATGATCCCCCGCCGAGTCATGGGTACTGTCACCGGTAGGTACTCGCCCGCCTCCAGGCTCAATCGGCAAAATCCATCGATCTTCTTACCGAGGGGAACCATACCGGGCCCCACCATGTACTCTCATACGGCAACCACATCTCGTATGGAGTATATAATCAGCAACGATAAAACTCATGGTGGACGCGCAAATATCATCTCAAGGAAACCGGGTTCTTCAATGTATGCATAATTTCATGAACTCCCACGGTTCCCAAATCCAGAAATCATCATGTGAAATCAAAATAAGAATGCGCAAATCCAGGAATACATATATGCGATATATCTGAAATACGAGCATATAAATGAGAATATGTAGCTGAAACCAGATGTATGCGAAAAAAATAAGGTACAGCTAAGTAACATCAGTAAATGTAAATATGCGACAGCAACTTAATATGTGTATAACATACAGGTGTAGCAATGTATAGGTATCTACCTATAAGAACTGATGTCGTATACCCCCCTGGGTATAAGAAGAATATATAAGATACCCCCCTGGGTATAAGTAAAATATGTACAAGGTATACCTGTAGCTGTATCGCAAGGTGTAGATGTACCTATCACTAAAGGTATGATACACTATAGGTATACCGGTAAGCTAGATGTCATGTATGACAAGCAATAGCATCTATAAGGGGTTGTGTGTGACATGGCAATTATTGACGGTGTGTATGTAGCATACAATCCGTGCTCGTGCAACAAGAACCGTCAATAATATGTGCAGTGTCCTACGGCTGCTAGTCACAGTATAACTATATCAAGGAAATAAAGTAAAGGCGCAATTCTACAATGACGTAGAATGTGCGACAGGTACTTGAATCCTAGCCCAGACGCATAACGCCATGCGGGCGATTCCCCTGTAGATGTTAAATCTACTCACCTACACTCCACGCTAGGTGAATCCTACCATCTGCTCCCCCTGTAGCAGTGTCCGTAGTCCCTGCCTGCAAACCAGCAAATAAGACATGGAAATCATATATAAGCCAAATATTCTGCAAAACGCGATATCGAACCAAAACGAGAAACTCGCGTCGCGAACTAAACGCGCGCGTGCACGATACGCTGAATCGTGTGTATACGCGTCTAAAACCATCGCGACAAACTCGCGTCGCGAACTAAACGCGCGCGTGCACGATACGCTGAATCGTGTGTATACGCGTCTAAAACCATCGCGACACGCCGCGATACGCTGGATCACAGAACTCACTCACGTATCGGGCGTATCGCGCAAACACAACGAACACCAAATACGATATATGATCCCAGATTTTCCTACAGGTCAAAACTTACAAAACTATACATGCCAAAACACTACAATACACTGCAGACTACACTACCCAAAACCTCAAGACCCAACACCCTACCCTGGCCGCAATTTGCGGCCAAAAAGATGAAATTGGCGGCCAGGATTTTGAATGAGGGGCTCGTGTTCTGGTGGTGGTATCTAGACCTAGGTATCATGTTCAAGTTTCCTCAATTTTGTTCTGTAGGGTCCGGATCAAAAGCAGATTACAAATACCCAGTATATCACTTTAAAAACGCCAAATTGCACAATTTAGAAACCTTTTGGTATTTTAGTGTAATCTGGGCTATCTCTCAGTTAAAGTGACCCTAACAACACTTAAATAAACTAAGGTAGCTAACACAATAAACAATTTACCACCACATCTCACAAATCACCAAAACTAGCACTAAATTCATAATTAATACAAACCGACATCAACTACGCACAAGCTAGCAATAAGGGGAATTGGGTCTAAGAGTTATACCCTAAAGGCCCCCAAGAAGCAGGTGAAGAAGTGGAGAAGAGCTGCTGTAGGTTGCTGGAGCTCCTGCTACTGCTGTTGCTGCCTGCTGTTGCTGATGCTGCTGATGGCTGCTACTGAAGATGGTTCTGGTGTTGCTGCTGCTTGTTTCTGGTGTTGCTGCTGCTATCTTCTGCTGCTGCTGGAGCTGCTGGTGAGTGTGTGTGTGTGTGTGTGTGTGTGAGAGAGAATGGGAGTGAGAGAATGAGAGTGAGAGGATGAGAGAACACAACCAAGTCAACCCCCTCCTCTCTCTCTCTCTCTCTCTCTCTCTTCATTAATGAAGGCATGGGCAAAGCCATGATGCCCCATCATGCACTCTCTCTCACCAAGGTCAACCATTCAAACAATATTTAAAACTCCATTTCAAATTCATTTTAAAACAACCATACACTATTAAACCCAAAACACCTAATACAATAATAAACTCGATTAGGGAATGGTTAGTTCACCATGTTGCTAATCATGGTTAAACCCCCAAAACAACCCTAGTTATCATGCACAAGTGTGTGCAAGGCTAGGAAATATCTAATAAAATACTCAATAAATAGGATAAAATATTTGAAACTTAATTTGGTAAACTTTTTATTAAAAACCACACATTAAAATATAATTAGCTATAAAACACATTCTAAAGTGTTACAATCTCCCCCCTTAAAAGAAATTCGTCCCCGAATTTTAAAAATATACCGATACGCGTACCTTCAAAGAGAAGATTAAAATCCTTAAATCTCGCTCGCAGCCTCCCAAGTGACTATCTCACTATACAGCTATGTCCAAGGAAACCTTCCACAGATAGCAAGACCCTTGACCGATGTCCCTCCACCTGCCGAGCCATTAATACCATTGGCTGCTGGTGAACGAAAGATCGCGTCCAAGCTATATGGTCTGGTGCTAAATCATGTGAGAAAGGTTAAGAAGGTAATTATAAAGTATCATCACAAGGAATACGGGGTGAAAACTCAATAATCTGGGCGGAAGTGCCAAATTAAAGGCAACGGAACTAACTCGCTTATAGGATCTTAAAAGGACCTAAAATCCTGGGATAAGCTCCCCAAAATCCAACACGTCATTCATCGGAAAGTCCGTAGGAATACATGATCTGTCCCTGCGAACTCGAGTCTATGACCAAGGCAGTCGGCATAAGTCCTCAGTTCGCAATGGACAATTTCCATTCTGACCTAACACAACTGGACCATCTCCGAAGTCTCTAGACTAGCTGGGGTCCAAAATCCTACTTACGCAGAGTCAGAAAAACAACAGGCTGGCGATCGACACGACCTAACCCCTAAACCTAAAGGTGGCCAATTGGAGTGTCTCCTGATAACGGCTATCGAAGGTGAACCCTAACGATGGCGAGTGACGATCCCCAACCGCTGACAACAAACAACACAAACACATAACTTAACAAAGAACAACTGAGCAAACTGAGTATAACCAGACGACAAGAATTTGAATGGAGTCACACCCTGATTAAACTTGGGTAGAAACCATGACGAAATTCATGGAGATCTGCTCCCACTCCTACTTCGGAACGGTAAAAGGTTGCAACTCTCCAGCCGGCCTCAGATGCTCGACCCAAGCACACAACAAGACAGACACCTTGAAACGAAACCTGAAACTTCTCCTTACATCCCTGTCCACCCGTAACTATCTCACAAGTCACGTTAAATGTTGGTGGAACTTGAATGCATATAGAGAGTTGACAGATGTGCATGTTCTAGGATTGCACGTCTCCACCCGACGGTGTCAGGTACACAAACGTGTCCCTAACTTAGCACGTCATTGTCACAAATCAAGGTCTCCGAATCATTACCCAGCCGAATATGCTCAAGTATCTCTAACGAACGAGCATCGGCGGGCAGTGTCTCGCGAAAACGATTAAGGAAAGTGGTCGGGCGCGGACATGAGCAAGTTGTCCCCTCCATAGAGACGAACTTAAGCTATACTCAACGATCACACAAAAACTGTAAATCTGCCGAAGACTAACACAACAATCAAAATCCGCTGCAGGAAGATGTTCATTAAGCTCTGGTGGTCCGTAGAAAATCTGACACAACTCTCAACCAAGTAGTGTCTCCAAATCTCCAACGCAAAACCACCAAGCCATCTCCAGATCAAGAGTGGAATATCCTTCTCGTACTTCCTCCAAATGTAGGGAAGCAAAAGCGATGACTCTGTAGTGTCACATCAGTACACCCTCGAGCCCACTCAAGAAACATTACAGTTAAACAACAAAGTCGCCCGAACCAAAAGAAAAGAAAGACTGATGCAGTTGTTAACTGAATCTTCAACTGCTGAAAACTCCGTACACATGCCTCAGTCTAAAGAAAAGAAACCTCCTTTCCGGTCCATTCAGTCCACGGTGCAGCACTACTCTAGCAATCCTGCATGAAACGGCGGTAAAACCTGCTAAGCCCAACCATATGCGGATCTCCGTCCTGCACACAAGTCTGGGCCTAAGCTGTACGACCACGATCTCCCTCGGAACTATACGAAACCGTCTCCCGTGACTACAAGACCTAGGAGTCAACACAAAACAAGCCTGAAGAAACACTCCGAGAATTTAGCAAATTGCCGGTGCTCTCTCCAGTATCTGCATAACAAATCCTCAAGTGCTGCTCCTGTTCCTCAAAACACATTAGATAGACTAGGATGTCGCAAATAACACGACAAAACTGGTCGAGGAACGGCCTGCAGAAATCTGGTTCATCATATCTACGAATGCTGCTAGGGCATCAGTGAATCCAACGACTCACAAAAACACCCAAAGCCCAAAGCACGCATAAGGCAGTCCTCGGAATGCCATCACCCCGAATCCGCAATAATGATGACCTGATCCCAAAAAAACTTAGAAAAATGTCTCGCCCTCTGGAGCTGATCGAAGAAATCGTCACGGCGAGGTGAAGGATACATATCCGCACCGTAAGCCGGTTCAATTAACGACCCGTCGATACGCAACCCTAAGCTGCCGTCTTTCTCCTTGACGAATAGGAATAGGAGCTTCCAAAAGCAAAACATTCAGACGCACAAAACTCCCCAAACCACAACTCTGCAGCTGATCCTTTAGCTCCCAAGCTTCGCCGGCTCATCCGGAACAACGTCGAAAAAATTCTCGCACGAAAGAAACCCGGTCCAACAATCCCACTGTGGCTCCGGTATCACGAATGAATGCCAAGAATCCACGACATCTCCTCAGAAGCCGACTAGCGAAAAAGGCTGAATTCGAGCTGTGAGGGGCGGTACAACTATCCACCTGCACAACAAGAACTGACTTGCCGGGGAAAACAAAACCTAACTTGTTTCTTCACGGTAGTCCACAGACGCCTAGCACGTAATTAGCCAGTCCGTGCCCAGGAGAACGTAAAATCCAACATCTTTAGAAGGATCAAAACGACGGACGAATCTCTACCTCCTATCCGATTGGCAAAAAACTGAAATACGTGTCGCGCAACAAAAGAATCGCTGACAGAAGTTAAAACAACAACTACGACTAAACTACCCAACCACGGTACAAGCATGAAAACAAACGAATATATCAAAAGAACATATACATCAAGGGTACCTGAAAACTCCATATTGGACGTCTGCGCGTCCCGATGAGTAGAGGCATACTCCTGCGTCTGCCCTCTACTCGCAGCTGGATGAACTCCTCTGGTAGACTGAGCCCTCTGAGCAAATCTTCCACGTCCACGGCCTCTCTGAGTACGATCCTGACACCGTGCTGAGGAAAAATCCCTGACGAAGTGCTGAAGGCTTCCGCATCGAAAGCATCCACGCGCTGACTGCTAACCATCCTGGGGATGAGAGCTGGACGACTGTCCTCGTCCTAAGCCTCTGCTACTCCCGCGACGGCCACGAAATCTGTCTCGATGACCAAACCTCTGCCTCTGGGCTGGTACACTGGTACGAGTCCTCCACTGTCCTGGAACTCTCTGAGCCTCTGGAATATGTGCCTCGTCAACAGGAGCTGCAACCACTGGTGCTATGAAGGTGACGGAATGCTGCACGCTGATCTTAAGTGACAACTGAGTAACAGGGGTGACAACCTCCTGTCGTAGCTCCCGAACGATATCAACCAATGAACTCATCGTCTGGCGGAAGTCCTACATCTCTGCCAAAAGTCTATCAATAGTATAGGTCGTAGGCTGATCCGTCTGCACCTGTGCAACTAGAGTGCCATCCTGGTCAGTACTCGTCTCACCCGAGCCAACTCTGACCTCGGCCCTCGCTGCATCACTCCGAGACCCCATAGTCATCGGCGGCAAGGCTATATATAGATATAAGATTCGATAAGAATAAGGAAATCGAATCTCAAGGATATGAATCATCTAGGAAGGAATTTCAAACAATTTGTACTTAGGTCACTTAATGCAAAGTACCGCACCGTGGGTATGCTGCAGACATACACACACTACGTTACCCTGCTTAAGCTACCTACTCTATCATACTAAGGTCATCCTACACTCCGAAAGGTAAAACCTAGCGCTCTGATACCAACTTTGTCACGACCCGAAATTGGCCCGTGACGGCCCTAATACTACGCAACGCACTAAGACGTAACGTAGTAAAAGAAAGCCAAAACCCAGAAATCTAAACCATAAAAATACGGAAAAGATAATATAAGTTTTTGAAACATTTGAAATCACAACCCAAATTCTTTAAAAGTCCTACTTTATTTCTTTAAAATTTTAGCAACACCCCTTTTTTTTGTAAAAACTAACCCAAGATGAATACAATACAAATATACGACGCCGTAGCGAAGAAATAAGAGACAATAGGAAGAAACTGTATATAAAGGCAACTAATCCACAAATAATACAATAACGTCCTCACCAAGTCTCTAAGTCAACAATACAATAGTAGATGGAGAGTACAAGATACAACGAATGTACAGTATGAAATACAGATAATCGTCTAACCCACCTAAGCAAAATAGTACTGTGAGCTGATGCGGTATCTGTAGCAAAAGATGATAGATGGATGCTGAATAGCCTGCCTCGACTACTCTGGGGAACAACCTGAAACACCTGTGGCACAACGGGGGTGAGTTGCCAACTCGTGAATAGTAGATAACATATGCAGGTAATCGCAGGAATGTACGTACAGCATGGATCTAAGATATACGATTACAGTAATAACATGTCATGTGAATGCAGAATAGTGGAAAGTACACTAGCAGGTACAATCAATATGTGAAGCAATGATGACATGATAATAGTATGCAATAACTATGCAATAGAGATATGAGAAAGCAAATATGCAGCTATCATAATGCTACACTAACAGGTACTACCAATATATGAACTGTGCATAAAATAGGTAAGGGTGAGGTATAGGGTGGAATATGTCATTTCCACGGAATCCTGACATCGTGGCAGGATCACAATCCATCAAGACACTCAAATCCCAAATCCTCAAATCAGCCCCCACATTGGGCACTCACATCATATAAGTCTCACATCTCTTCAATGTACAATATCGAGTAATCTCCTATATCCCGAATGTACAAATCAGCAATCACATAGGTATGTCCAATATCTAATCCCAATGAATCACCTAATATCCCAAGTCAAATCTCAAGTAAGAATCTAAAATCCTAAAATTAAATATATACAGAAATAAGTATGATGGGGGCAATACACATATATTAGCGTCCCATTCCACTAATATTGGTGTAAGGGTATATATAACAACGGCTAAATCCCCTGTTATATATACAAAGGTATTAAAAGAAATATCATGAAAGCCAATGTACCAAGCCTCGACACAGAAATCCTGACCACGTATCATACGCTATCCCGAAAGCACGAGTGCCTAGCTCTGACCCTCGCCTTTCGACGTATGCATACGTACATGACTCCAAGCGGTGTCTCCGTGATCCCCTGCCGAGTCATGGGTACTGTCACCGGTAGGTACTCGCCCGCCTCCAGGCTCAATCGGAAAAATCCATCGATCTTCTTGCCGAGGGGAACCATACCGGGCCCCACCATGTACTCTCATACGGCAACCACACCTCGTATGGAGTATATAATCAGCACCGATAAAACTCTTGGTGGACGCGCAAATATCATCTCAAGGAAACCGGGTTCTTCAATGTATGCATAATTTCATGAACTCCCACGGTTCCCAAATCCAGAAATCATCATGTGAAATCAAAATAAGAATGCGCAAATCCAGGAATACATATATGCGATATATCTGAAATACGAGCATATAAATGAGAATATGTAGCTGAAACCAGATGTATGCGAAACCAATAAGGTACAGCTAAGTAACATCAGTAAATGTAAATATGCGACAGCAACTGAATATGTGTATAACATACAGGTGTAGCAATGTATAGGTATCTACCTATAAGAACTGATGTCGTATACCCCCCTGGGTATAAGTAGAATATATAAGATACCCCCCTGGGTATAAGTAAAATATGTACAAGGTATACCTGTAGCTGTATCGTAAGGTGTAGATGTACCTATCACTAAAGGTATGATACACTATAGGTATACCGGTAAGCTAGATGTCATGTATGACAAGCAATAGCATCTATAAGGGGTTGTGTGTGACATGGCAATTATTGACGGTGTGTATGTAGCATACAATCCGTGCTCGTGCAACAAGAACCGTCAATAATATGTGCAGTGTCCTACGGCTGCTAGTCACAGTATAACTATATCAAGGAAATAAAGTAAAGACGCAATTCTACAATGACGTAGAATGTGCGACAGGTACTTGAATCCTAGCCCAGACGCATAACGCCATGCGGGCGATTCCCCTGTAGATGTTAAATCTACTCACCTACACTCCACGCTAGGTGAATCCTACCATCTGCTCGCCCCTGTAGCAGTGTCCGTAGTCCCTGCCTGCAAACCTGCAAATAAGACATGGAAATCACATATAAGCCAAATATTCCGCAAAACGCGATATCGAACCAAAACGAGAAACTCGCGTCGCGAACTAAACACGCGCGTGCACGATACGCTGAATCGTGTGTATACGCGTCTAAAACCATCGCGACACGCCGCGATACGCTGGATCACAGAACTTACTCACGTATCGCGCGTATCGTGCAAACACAACGGACACCAAATACGATATGTGATCCCATATTTTTCTACAGGTCAAAACTTACAAAACTATACATGCCAAAACACTACAATACACTGGAGACTACCCTACCCAAAACCTCAAGACCCAACACCCTACCCTGGTCGCAATTTGCGGCCAAAAAGATGAAATTGGCGGCCAGGATTTTGAATGAGGGGCTCGTGTTCTGGTGGTGGTATCTAGACCTAGGTATCATGTTCCAGTTTCCTCAATTTTGTTCTGTAGGGTCCGGATCAAAAGCAGATTACAAATACCCTGTATATCACTTTAAAAACGCCAAATTGCACAATTTAGAAACCTTATGGTATTTTAGTGTAATCTGGGCTATTTCTCAGTTAAAGTGACCCTAACAACACTTAAATAAACTAAGGTAGCTAACACAATCAACAATTTACCACCACATCTCACAAATCACCAAAACTAGCACTAAATTCATAATTAACACAAACCGACACCAACTACGCACAAGCTAGCAATAAGGGGAATTGGGTCTAAGAGTTATACCCTAAAGGCCCCCAAGAAGCAGGTGAAGACTGGAGAAGAGCTGCTATAGGTTGCTGGAGCTCCTGCTACTGCTGTTGCTGCCTGCTGTTGCTGATGCTGCTGATCGCTGCTACTGAAGATGGTTCTGGTGCTGCTGCTGCTTGTTTCTGGTGTTGCTGCTGCTCTCTTCTGGTGCTGCTGGAGCTGCTGGTGAGTGTGTGTGTGTGAGAGAGAGAGAATGGGAGTGAGAGAATGAGAGTGAGAGGATGAGAGAACACAACCAAGTCAACACCCTCCTCTCTCTCTCTCTCTCTTCATTAATGAAGGCATGGGCAAAGCCATGAGGCCCCATCATGCACTCTCTCTCACCAAGGTCAACCATTCAAACAATATTTAAAACTACATTTCAAATTCATTTTAAAACAACCATACACTATTAAACCCAAAACACCTAATACAATAATAAACTAGATTAGGGAATGGTTAGTTTACCATGTTGCTAATCACGGTAAAACCCCCAAAACAACCCTAGTTATCATGCACAAGTGTGTGCAAGGCTTGGAAAAATCTAATAAAATACTCAATAAATAGGATAAAATATTTGAAACTTAATTTGGTAAACTTTTTATTAAAAACCACACATTAAAATATAATTAGCTATAAAACACATTCTAAGGTGTTACAATACCTCATGGATTAACTCAAGAGAACCCTAGTAGTCCCAATGCTGCCAAAATCCCACATTGTTTGGTTCAATATGTCGAGGGTGAAGAAGGGATCAACTTTTGTGAAAGGGGTTTACGGTTTTGGGGATTATTTGGTGATGGATCTAGGGTTTTAAGTGGAGGGAAGTGGGGTTGGAGGAAGATGAAGAAGGAGGAGGAAATGATGGGGGAAATGTATATGGCAGCAGCCCCCTTCTCTCTCTCACATATTTTCACACACACTCTCTCTCTCCAAGTCATCATCATGTCCCCTTTCTCTCTCCAACTCATCATGACACCTTTTTATTTTCTTTTTCTTTTCTCACCACAATAAAATCATAACACAAATGAAATGAAACAACATGTAACATGTCATGGTGCACTAACCATGGAAAACTTTAGAAACACGGATTTGGTTTTATCGCGATTAGCAGTGCACTAATCGGGTTTTTATCGAAACTGCGCATAATAAATTTTAAAAATGCCAAATCCTTTAATTATATTATTAAATGAATAAATCATTTTAATTTTCATTTCTTTCACAATTATTGGTATATATTTATACCCTTTTTCGAAAACCCCAATTTCGCAAATCGGGCAGTTTTCGGGGAAAATATTATTTTAATATTAAATTCCAAAAATAATATTTTATATTTTCTGAAATGTTACAATCTTCCCCCATTAAAGAAATTGGGTCCCCGAATTTAAATTTAAACCCCTAAAATCTAAAACATTTCAATAACCAGCTCAAATCAACGGGGCTCCGAAATCACGGGAAATACAGAAACAACACAGCGCGACAAGTGCGCAGGAAAACGAGTACACAACTCAAATCGAACCCCGTCAAGAGTCATGCAAATCATCGGACTTGCACGCATATCCTCGGAGCTACAATAGAGATACAGATCTTGAAATCTACTACTGAAATCCAATATACACTAGTCAAATACCATAATACGTGTATTGTACGTATCTTTGGAAAACTTTCAGGAACTAAATAAAACTCATGCAAAAACCTTTTCTAAATCACCGTTTGATGCGTAACTCATGGCCTAAGTGACGAACGTCCATTTGTAAGGAAAAATATATTCCATATATATTTAGCTAAATATACGTTCCGTCGTTTTCAAAATACCCCAAAAGGTTTTCCTTTATAAACGTTTGCGTCGCTCACGGACATGTAGGAAATAGCGAGACTATAGCTCCTTTGAAAACCACTTGGTAAGCTTTTAATGCATGCAAAGTACTCAGGTACTGTCCTCAGATCAGTCCTGTTCGGCTACTATATACTATATATAGTACCTATCATGAAACAAAGTGCTCAAAAAGCAAAATCAGCCTCAAAAGGCGTATCCGACAATCACATGCATCTGGTGCGCACGGAAATCAAATCCAAGCACAGGTGCCACAATATGCACAAAAGTCAAAACTACGTGCAGCGGGTGTGCACGAAAGTATCTGTCCAGTGCAACGGGTGTGCACGACAACAATATCGGGTGCATCTGATATGCACAAGAATCCCGATTCAGTGCATTTGGTGTGCACCAAAATCTCATCTCATGTCGGGCACCGAACACGCGCGAAAATCCAAATCAGGTGCATCCAACATGCACGAATAAAATCTAAATCATGTGCATCCCACATGCACGAAATCACGAAATCCAATATCAAGCGCCGAACATGCGCAAAAGTCCACTCCAAGCGCGTCAAATATGTGCAAGAATCCAATCAGGTGCACAAGGTGTAAGTCGACGTTAGACACCCCACATGATGCGGGGAGACGGAATAGGTAAAACAATCATTTTGTTTAAACTAATATCGACTAACTTTACGGATCTTTGCCAAACCCTAACTAACAACAACATAGAAGTGTTTAGCTACTATGAAAGATGCTTATACCTAATGAATCAAGTCCTTCTTGCTCCTCTTTGTGATATAAGATCCACCCGAGAGCTACTTCTCCAAGCTTAACCTCACACTTGAGGTAACTAGGTAACTAAGAGTGCTAATCAAAGCAACCTAGAAGATATTGAATAGGATTAGGGATCTTTGAGTCTTGCTAACCCTTGGATCACATCACATGGGAGGTTAGGGTTAGGGTTGAAGAAAGAGAGCTTGAGGAGAGAGAATGGGAGAATAATTATCATATGGAAATTAAGTCATTTGTGTATATATATGAAGCATAAAATATCTTGCACAAAATATCTTTTGCACAAATATCTTCATGCTTCATTTGATACATAATGAATCATCTAATGAGTCATTAAAAGCATTAATGCTTCATTCACTCACTTGATGAATCATCTCCATGAGTCACAAAACCATTTAATGCATATAACACCTAAGCTCTCCACCTCATCAACCTTCTAGAAGCTTCTCGAGTAATTACAAGAACGCCCCTCCTATCCATGAAAACACGGAAATACTGAGACTGTATAAATCCAATAATCCAATACTAGAATCTTGCTTAAACCAAAGCCTGCTAGTATAAACTGTCCGAACAACGTACTTGCATAAATGCACGTGCGTGTCTGAACCCTGTCGTAAAACCATACGACCTCTATATCATTTCACCCGAAGCAGGAAAACTCTCTGTGTGGGACTCTAAAGACTCGACTACTACGCTGGCAGTGGGTTTAACCACAGACCGCAAGCGGCACTAGTTGTACGTAACGGTCCCCAGGTAGATGTCGATAAGAAGGCCGATGAGGAAACCCATCTGAACTCCTACTGAGCCTGATGTGACAATCTCCATACAGTCCGGTCTGTTCGTCTATGACTATCGCATATCGGGCCTAGGGGCGGCAAGCGTCAGTCCCCTAAAAGCGGTATAAGTCGTGTCGGAGTGAAGCCCATTACACCTTGAGAAGGTACTGGAAAACCTACCAGTAAATCTCATCCGCTATGGCGAGGGACTTTGCATAATAGCTCTCCAAACACAGCGTGATATCAACTCCGAATACCGGGAGAGGCGAATCCTATCTAACCGCCACTACCTCCAAGTGCTTCGGGACTGCACCCAACTTCTAACTGTTTGCACGACTCCTTTGATCCGTGGTAGGGTAGCAATCTAAGAACAGTGGGAACACACTCGAGGCAAAGCAGCAGTGTCAAGTCTGCGGACTATGCTGTACTCATGTCACCTGGGAACTGTTAACTGACGACGGATATAATACCAACCAACAGTTCCCTGCGAGTCCTGTCCGGTGTACCCGTAACCCAAAGAGCACATGTATACTATCTCCAGTACGACGTACTGATGGCTGTGGGACAGACCATCTCCCCAACTGAGATGAGAAGCGTACACACTAGTTTACTCCGGAGTATCGATGCCCTGTCTCGATAATCCTACGACCAGAGACCTGAATAAGGATGTGCTTGTAGACTACCCATCCCCCACTAGTGTGACTGCCATCACAACGCCGGTAGTCAAGCAAGATCCTAAGGGCTCTATCAGTATGTATTCTCGATATGCTAACATATACACATATTAAGATAGACATAAACCAAGTAGCATACTACCATGTTTAGAAAGACTGTTAATATAACTATGAATATCCCAAGCTTCCATTAAGTAATATACAAGCTAATATGATACAATAATGGCCCCTAGGGCATATACACTAAAAATCTCCCACTTGCACTTAGGCCATGTACTGGCGTATCGAAGACCTATTATCTCGAGTAGCCTCTCGAACTGAATCTGAGGTAAGGCCTTAGTGAATGGATCAGCAGTGTTCTCCTCTGTAGGAACTCTCCGGACCTCGATCTCTTGTCGATCTATGATCTCCCTGATCAGGTGATACCGTCTTAAGACGTGTCTGGACTTCTGATGGGACCTGGGTTCCTTCGCTAAAGCTATAGCTCCGTTGTTGTCGCAATACAGCGGTATTGGATCAACAATGGTAGGAACCACCTGAAGTTCTGTGAGGAACTTCTTCATCGAGACCACTTCTTTTGCGGCATCGCAAGCAGCGATATACTCCGCTTCCATCGTCGAGTCAGCAACTGTGTCCTGCTTGGAACTCTTCCAGCACACCGCCCCTCCATTGAAGGTAAAGACATAACCTGACATGGACTTGGAGTCATCCTTGTCACTCTGGAAGCTGGATTCAGCAAAGGCCTCGATCTTGAGGTCTTTTCCGCCGTAAACCAAGAACATCTCCTTAGTCCTTCTCAGGTACTTGAGAATGTTCTTTACTGCTATCCAGTGCTTCTCCCCTGGGTCTGACTGATACCGGCTTACCACGCTCAGTGTGTAAGCTACATCTGGTCTAGTGCACAACATCGCATACATTATAGAGCCTACCGCAGAAGCGTAGGGTATAATAGACATGCTATCCCTTTCCAAATCAGTCTTGGGAGACATCTCTTTGGAGAGGGTGATTCCGTGACAAGTCGGTAAACTACCGCGCTTAGAATCTTCTATACTGAATCTTTTCAGTATATTGTTGATATACCTGGACTGTGAAAGTCCCAACATCCTCTTGGATCTATCATGATAGATCCGGATCCCCAGAATGTAAGAGGCATCACCCAGGTCTTTCATGGAGAACCTGTGTGACAAGAATCCTTTGACAGATTGTAGCATAGGAATGTCATTTCCTATTAAGAGAATGTCATCCACGTACAAGACGAGGAATACGACAGTTCTTGCAACAATTTTACTATATATACATGGTTTATCTGGATTTTTGATAAAGTCATATTCTTTGACCGTTTCATCAAAACAGATATTCCAACTCCGCGATGCTTGCTTTAGTCCATAAATGGACTTAAGCAACTTGCACACTTTCCCGCTGCTCCCACTCTGATTGAAACCTTCTGGCTGATCCATATAGACGCACTCTTCTAAATTACCATTTAGAAAAGTCGTCTTTACGTCCATCTGCCAGATCTCATAATCATGGAAGGCGGAAATGACAAGAAGGATCCGAAAGGATTTGAGCATAGCCACTGGAGAAAAAGTTTTGTCATAGTCCAAACCAGGTCTTTGACGAAAACCCTTTGCAACAAGTCTAGTGTCACGACCCGAAAGAGCACGTGACTGGCCCTTGAACCCTATGAAGCCTATAGGACTCCATCTGATCCAAGTAAACCAAAAGCCCAGAAATCTAAAACCATTTTGAAGAAAAAGTAAGGAAAACTGGTTTAAAGAAGTGAAGAAATACAGGTTTGAAATCAAGGTTTTTAAATAACTAAGCCGAAGGTATGTTTTGAAAGCAATAAGTCTTTTCTAAAAATTTCGGCAGAGTTTCTCTTGTAAAACTGGCCCCGAATGGGGTACAACATGAATAACAATATATAAAATGATAAAGGCATCCCCAAGCGGGAGCTAGCTCTTCGTCAATCGACGGTCACAACCACGCAAGATATGATAATATACAACGCCAAGTGGCGAGGATCAAATCCAAAAGAAAGCTCAAAAGCAACAAGGAAATCCGCAATACAACTAAGCGCGACTCTAAGGTCGAAATATACAACACTGAAGTCTAGGTCTGAAAGAATATACAAGTTTTTGGTTGATGGACATTTCTAGATACAATGAATAAATAGTACAAAATGGGGATTCTTGATGCAAAAGAATCCACCTACCAATAGCAAATCACCCGCAAGAAGGAAGTGTGCCAGAAATGCCGCAATAGAACCTGTACGGCAAAACCTGCAAGAACTGTGGCACAACGGGGGTGAGTTGCCAACTCGTGAATAGAAATATCTACAAGGATAAATCGAATGCAAGACATAATCCTAAGTCAACGATCAGTAAAATATCCACAAGAGTATATCTGAGTGTAATAAGGTGGCAAGGTAACATCTAATCATGTATATAGTGCCAGGTACTCAGGTGATAACATGTCATCAGTGTAAGGTATGTCTGCATGAAGTATCAATGACGAAATATCAATAATATCAATACACATATATTAGCGTCCCATACCACTAATATTGGTGTAAGATAAGTGTAAATCCAGTCTGTATATATGTGGAACCCGTCCACCTGTCACCCACTGACAGTAAGCATCATGTATGCAATGTGAGGATATAACCAAAATCATGGAAAACTCATCATGAAACCCGTGCCAAACACCGACACGTAAATCCTCATCCGTATGGGGCTCCATCTGCGGATATCGGCCCTCGGCCCCGGCAGTATGAGTCAACCCATGTCCATCTCTGGGCTCTGTCTGCGGATATCGGCCCGTCGGCCCCGGCAGTATGCCCATCTCTCGGCTCCAGGCGGTATCCCCCGGATATCCGCCGAGCTCAGGTAAAATCACCGGTAGGTACTCGCCCGCCTCCAGGCTCAATCGGCATAACCCATCGATCATCTCGCCGAGGGGAACCATACCGGGCCCACCACGAACCCGCAAACGGTACATCACCTCCTCGAATCGGGTTTCAAGCACACGACTCAGCACCGAGAAAACGCGTGGTGGACGCACCGAAATATCATATCACGAGGTACCGGGTTTTCATAAAGTGCCTCTTTTCTTAAATAACCCCACGGTCCTCAAAAACCAGAAATCACATGAAAATCCAACATCCAGCAGTAAATCCAATGTGATGTACTATGCAATCAATCCATGATATATGCGACATGAAAAGAGAGTAATCCTATCGGAAATCATGCAACATGGAATAGGAATGCGCATATGTCGAATGAAGCATCATATCACAAATGATAAGTACTACTGTGTAGTGACATGGCAATTATCGATGATGAAGTGTGTGAGCCGGCAAGTAGTGTACGTGAAACATACGCATCATCGATAATGGTGCTGGTGTCCTAACAGCATGATAATAATATGGTAATGAACATATGCCAGCAATGCGAATAACATGAATATGCGGAAATCTAGAAATCAGCAGCACAGTGAAGTATCTACTATGCAACTACATCTAAGTATCCTGTCAAATCATTAGGGGTAGGTGTGGAAACCACCTAAAACTGAGTCTAAGTATATATGTAGATATACAGTCGGTGATCCCGCCTCAATGTCATATCGTAAGATATCCTCTAGCTATGAGTGCGGATCTATCATCAATATCAGCTCGTACGGTAAATCATCGTACGGCATTCCCAAAAGCTGGGTAGGGGTCAACATCTCACTGTCTCATCACATAACAAATATCACCATCATCAGATCATATAGTCTGGAGTACTACTCTATGTCTAGTACAAACGGTAACATCGGTAAAGTATGCATGCGGGGGTAAACACACATCCCAAGCCCGCAAGAATCACAAGTCATATCCCACATATGAATCGTATCAAATCACCGATCCCAGGGCACCAAGCCCACATCATCAACTCATCTCCAAAGTCATCCCATATGATCAAACACAGTGCAAGTGTAAGTGATAAGCAAGGGTGTGTGTATAGGTGTAACTCTATCCTAGGGTTCGCGACTATGAACTACACTAGTCACTTCTAACCCTACCTTATCCAAAATACACCTAATATCACAACACTATATAATAAGCTATCTACGGACTGCGGGGGTGCTATACGCCATCCACCCGACTTTCCCCCGTAGATATAATCTACTCACCTCGCATCACCAATTGCGGACATCACCATGCATTTGCTTGTCGTCCGAAGTCTTCATGGGTACCTACACATCAAAATATCGTATATGCGCATTAAAACCAAATCCAATCTAAAACGGCGCATAAACTCCAAAACGATACGATAAGGGGGCCTATAGGTGAGAACCTATGGCACGCCTTCAAAACCATCCATAATCCTCTATATCGTCGTATAAACGACAATAGTCGAGGCAAAACACATTCCACCATTTCAGAATCCAAAAATACGGAATACGGGAACACGAATCCAAAAACGACAACTTAGGATATATGTCCCAGATTTCACCCTAGAAAGAATCTGTCAAATCTAGAAGTACCCAGGGCCAAGAATTGATGAAATGGGGCCAGGCACGCAAAACGAGGACATTCCTCTCTGGTCTGGCCGCAAATTGCGGCCAGAAAGGAGGTTTTGGCGGCCGGGAAGAAGAGTTAGGGGCTAGGGTTTTGTGGTTAGTTTCCTGGGTGCCTGCACATGCTACTGTCCACTCAATATTATTTTAGGGGTCTCGGGGTGATAGCAGATTCCATTTAATCCTCACAGATTTCACAATTTCCCCGATATCGGTTTCAAAATCCGTATTCTGTGGTTCTAGCATCAGGTTAGGGTCTCAATTCAAACACTAGGGTGTTGGTATAATCTTAACTGAGCTCAATTTCATAATGCAACACCAATTCATTCAAACCCTAATTAGGTTTCTCTCAAATCCATAATATCACACAATATCGATTCTAAACTAAACATGGGGTTATAGGAAAGGCTAAACTTAAACAAATGGTTCAGAAATTACCTTCATTAGCAACTCGAGAAAATTCTTGAGTTGCCCCCTAGTGGCCAAATCCATGCTTCTTTAGCTCCATGTGTAGATCTAGGGATTTTGCACAATTTTAATGAAAGGAGTTTGGGGTTTTGGATATGTTTTTGAGATGAAGTGAGAGGATTTAGTGGAGGGGAGAGAGAGCTAGGGCAGCAGCAGCAAGGGAGAAGGAGAGGGAGAGAAAATGATGGGAGAATGGCTAAGTCTCAAGGTCAATGGTACCCCATGTCTCTCTCTCACCTACTCTCATCATTACCTTTTCTCTTTTCTTTTCTTTTTCCTTTTTCTTTTAAAAACCAACCCTTCTCACATCAATAGTAATCCCAAAAGAACACCATGGCAAGAAAAGTGCACAAGTGTGAAAAAAATGATAAGTGCAAGTGTTGCACAAAATTACCAAAAAACCCAATTAGCGATTTTAATCGCGATTAGCACTAAATTAGTGTCAAAATGATCACAACAACTTAAAAATGTCATAATTTCGATAATTAACCCATTTTAGAATTTTCTATAATTTTTCATAATTTTTCTAACATTTTTCCTATTTATTTGCATTTAATATTAAAATAATCAATAAAATAATATTAAATTATAAAAATTCCCAAAATTAATATTTTATATTTTTGAAGATGTTACATCTAGCCTTATAGGTTTCCACCTGTCCATCTACACCAATCTTTTTCTTGAAGATCCATTTGCATCCTATGGGTTTTACCCTACCTGGAGCAAAGTCCAAAGTCCATACATTGTTGGTGTACATGGACTCCATTTCGGTCCGCATTGCATCCAGCCATCCTACCG
Organism: Agapanthus africanus; assembly: GCA_030015575.1. Classification (NCBI taxonomy): domain Eukaryota; kingdom Viridiplantae; phylum Streptophyta; class Magnoliopsida; order Asparagales; family Amaryllidaceae; genus Agapanthus; species Agapanthus africanus. The sequence continues at coordinate 276,419,961 of JASDDO010000012.1, forward strand.
AGTCGCCGCTATGGATGGCCTGCTGGAATCTAGTAGGTTCATCATCATCAATGATGCAATCCTCTCTATCCCTATCTATGAGAAAACCGTAGTATCTCTCAGGCGGATGAGACGGCCTACTACTCCTGCGGAGGGGTGCGGGAATGTCCAGTTCTTCTTAAACTACTGGTTCTAGCAAACTTTCAGTAGTAGTTTGTGGTTCTGGAATTTCTTCCAGTTCTATTGCGCTCCCACTTGTTTCCTTTTCTAAAATCAGCTGTTCTAGAAAATGGGCATTACGAGAAATAAAAACCTTTTGTTCCTCTGCGTTATAGAAGAAATACCCCTTGGAGTTCTTTGGATATCCTACAAACTTACATTGTACTGATCGTGCCTCGAGTTTATCCGCATGCTGCTTTTTAACAAAAGCTGGACATCCCCATATCTTCAGATTCTGAAGATAAGGTTTCTTCCCACTCCACATCTGATATGGCATGGTAGGCACAGTCTTGGTAGGAGCCCTGTTCAAAAGATATGCTGCTGATTCTAGCGCATAACCCCAGAAAGATCACGGTAACTCAGCATTACTCATCATGGAACGTACCATATCTAATAGGGTTAGGTTTCGTCTCTCCGATACACCGTTATGCTGTGGAGTGTATGGAGGAGTAAGCTGAGAGAGAATTCCTTTCTCTTTTAGGTAACTGTTCATCACAGAATACTGCATTTTATACCGCCCATTCTTACGCTCGGTTGTTTATAGGTAGGTGCTTTTAATCCGTGTTTGTTACATATTTGCAGGATACAGGTTCTCGGTTCTAAAACGGTGAAATTCATGGAAAACACGACAAAATCCGGGTTCCTGCCAATTACTGAGAAAACACGGTCTCTGCTCGTCATCCGTATGTTTCCAGATACCAGTTTAGGAAGACAAAATGTCAAATCAATGTCACCTTCATGCACAAGGCTCAATGGAAACAACAAGTTCCAAGAAATCTACGTGGAGCTCGAGGCAATCATGACAAAAGACATCCACAAAAAGTCCACCTTTCCTCAACAGAAATTCTGGAAAAATTGTGAATGTATTTTCCGAAAATACATATACCAGACAACAAAGGACAAGAAATCAGGGAAGCACAGAAAATCAGAGCCCCTAAACCCTCTATAGTGCGGCGGATCCGCGGCCAATAGGGGGTATTGGCGGCGGATCCGCGACCAAGTGGGTCCCTCTCTCTGTCGTTTTTTCTAGGTAGTTTGGTAATTACATCTATGTGCAGATGGTTGCCCTAGGGTTTCATTTCCCTGCCTATAAATACAGCAGAACTTGCCAAAGCCAAGGGTCATTCTTTGTTCTCCATTCTTTTGTAGTTTTAGTTCTTTTTCTTCTTCTTCTTCATTCTTTTTCCATGAAAATTGTAGTGAGAGCTTTTGAGTGGGAGATTAATGATGATGAGGTTTTTGGATCATTCTCTTGTGTTTCTGCTTCCCCTTGAGATTCTTGCTTTCTCTTGCTCATTCAACCTCTTCATTGAGCTTGAATGGTTAAGGGTTAGTTATCGATCTCAAGGGTCGTATTTTCTCACGGGACTAGCACTTCATTTCACATGCGTTCTCTACCCTTCCCTTGATCTTGCAACCTCTTGATTGAGCTTGCAAGTTTAAGGGTTGGCTATTGATCACATGCTTGTCTTGAGTCCTAGTTTCTTGTTCTCTTTATTACCCGCTTTTTATTACCTTGTCTTTAATTACTTGCAATTTTATTCCATGTACTTTAATTACTTGTATCTTTTCTTTTCTTTGTTCTTTTCTTTTTGTTCTCTCTTTTTGGTTCTTTCTTGTGAATGAATGTAATTATTATTGTTAAGAAGAAATACAGTATTATAAGTTAACATTTCTTTGCCAATTCCTTTTCCCGTTATTTTCCATTTGAACTTCGCCCAAACCATACGCAAGCGCTCCGTTATGCACCCTACCCTGACAAGGTAACGATGATTCCTAACCGCGACCGGTTGCGTTCGGTTTGGCCGGAGGCGAAAGCAAGAGACAAGAACGGAAGGACAAGGGTAAATAGGCCGGATTCCACGAATACCGCGCTTAAATCCCCTAATCCACGTTGTTGCCAATTGTTTAGCTTCAATTGGTCAAGACTCGGCTCAAAGGTTTTAAGTACGGATTTCTTAGCTTACAATCTCGTATCTTTTCTTAACAACTTTATACTTGCAAATATTACACTTAGGATAGATCAAACAAACATACAGATTCTTTATTGACTCGTCTAAGACAAGAAGGTAAGATACCACCATCTCCCTGTGGACCGACCCGTGCTCAACCGGCTAGCTGCATAGCGACACCGTCCTGATCGCGGTTATACTTTAATTCTTTGAACATCCGACACGCAAAAAGCGTGCGATCAAATGGCGCCGTTGCCGGGGAGACGGTAGCGTATTTTCTTTCTTGTTATTCGGGTTAATATTCTTTTTGTATATATAAAAAAAAACTCTTTTTGTTTTTTTTTTGATCATTTTTGTGGGCAAGAGTGCAGATTTTTGCGTATTTGCAAACTGCAATTGTGGGGAGCAAAGTGCACATTCAAAGTTAAGGTGCTTACGAAGTACAGTGCCAAAGATCCGGGTAGTTTGACCCGTGCAAGCGAACCTTTCAAGCTTACCGGATTTGATTCAACGGGAGTTTCCTAACCCAAAACTTAACGGTACGTACTTTACTAACACCTTCTTCTCAAATCCGACGCATCCAATATACTATTCTTTGCAGGATTCTTTGCAAGTTCGCTAGCAAACGCTAAAAATTGACTAACCCGTATTTGTTGCAGCGCCGCGCTTAAACTAAAAAACGATTGTTTTATTCTTTATAGAATTTTTATTGAATTGCGCATTGCATACATTAATACGGACTTAAGGGCAAGCGAACCCCACAATATACGGTAAAGGATTTCATCACCTTTTCCGTGGCCCACAAATCACGAACTTGAGCATAACGTTTACCCGCACAAATTTAAAAGAAACTAGACTTTAAGCCTTAAGGACTTCGCGCTCACTAGGAGAAGTTAACTGTGTTTAGAACCTTGCTTAACGGTATATTGTTTACGGGGTGTCTAGGAAAGTGTTAACGGCGAAACCGCCAAAAGAGAAAGGGTTATTTAATTAAGGAACTTCACGAAAGCGTTGGAAAACCTCCCCTTATCTCTGCACTTACCTGGCCTCATGATCAGTGTATCTTGAGCCTGTTTCTCGACACAGTTTTACTTCGACAATCAAGTTCTCGAGCAGGTCTAGTTGACCTAGGTGAACCCTAGAACGATTAGGTGTGTGGTATTTTTGTGTCGTGATTATTTTTGTCCATATTTTTTTTTGTATATTTCATTCTTTCGCTAACAACTAATAAAAAATAATAATAATAAAAAAAAATATCACATTCTTTTTCCCCTCCTTTTCTCTGCCTTTCTTTCTCTCTCTTTATATCATGGGTACCCCACCTCGAAAAACTCTTGCCGAACTTTGGTACCCACAACCAGACATTACTTCATACGGTTCTTGCTTTGGCCGAACTTCAAACGATCCATCCTTGCCAAAAATTTCATTGAGAGATCGGATAGACGCGTCTAGGACGAACAACTGGACCCCGCAATCCACTTCGTATCAACCGTTTCAAACATTCACCCCTTCTTGCGTTGATACCCCTTTTGAAAATCCAGTTGTAACCCCGAGACCAATGTCTCTTGCTGAACGAATTGAACAATCCCGTAGCCGATCTTTCACTCCTTTCACCACTACAAATTCTTGGGACCAACAAATCCATTCACCTTCTTATCCCAATGTTGATCCCACTCCTGTCCAGCCATTCAATTCCTACCAATCCTACCCGACTTTTGCACCTTCCCTAGACATTGCTTCTACACAGCCGTTTGGGAGTTTTCAGTATCCAAACAACTTTGAATCTTTTACTGAAACTCCTTCACAACCAATGTCTAGTCCGGAACAATCATTTGAAGATTTTAAGGTAGCGTCAAGCCAACAGATGATGGATTTGAATGCGTCCATGGCCGCCCTCATGCAACCTAGTGACCCGGTAGCTAGTTTTCAACTAGCTCCAACTTTTTCAACGTATGATGAGGCGGCAGGACAGGCTGTGAATTCGAGTGTAGAGCGTGAGGTGTACCCCCTTCCAAGTCAAACCTACTCGTCCCAAATTGAATCCCACAACTCCTGTTTTGAATGTCTATCTAGTGTTCCAAACGATTCACCAGTTGAAGATAGAATGATTAATGAGTTGTGCAACTTCGTAGTGTTTGATTTGCCCGATTGTGAAGGGTCTCTTCCAAGTGAAACCGATCCCAAACCTTTTGACCTCTACACCTCCACTCTAGAACCTGAATTTATTGAAATCCATGCTTTTGATGAGGTGTCTGAGAATATTGATTTTCACTTGATCGAGAATATTGACGCTGGGAACATTTTGGATGATGAACCAGTAGATTTGGCTAAGGTTGTCTCTTCAAATCATCATCCCGAGTCTTTAACTGTTTTTCCCGAACTTCATATGCGTCTTGATATTAATGATAAAGGCATGGATGAGATAAATTTTGAGGAGAATATTAAGGATAGTTTTGAGGATGAAACAGTTTTAATTGATGAGTCGGATTTTCCAATTCATCCTGTTCCTTTCATTGACTGTGTACACCCTCCCGAAACCCTAACCGATGTCCCTCCTCGATCACTTCCCTCCATCCTTTCCATCATTCCGACCTTGCAAGAACCCATCTCACTTACATTTCATATGTCTGGTTTACCAAGTTCGGCGTACCCATGGTTTCTTACGAATCTTGAGGGATTCGACCCAATTTCTCGACGAGTAAATATATTAGCACAATCACTTTTGACACATCGCTCATCACAAATTGTGCTAATCTATTTACTCCATTTGCACCCTCAAGTTCGTATTCCACTTCTTTTTCCCTTCCGCCATTCTTCTTCCTCTCATATACCGAGACCATATCCCGCTTCTCTCCGCATATGGTCTCGCGTATTCTCCATCTCTTTTCTCTATGCCTTCTTCCACCAACCGGTACATTATAGCGATAAAATCTTTGAATGGTTGGTGTTAACTTTTGGCCTGTGTAAGGCCTTGTATAGATGGATACTGTTCTCTTTCCCCCCTAATCCTGAATTTCAACGCTTAACAGTGGAAACACCGTTTTACTTAAGTTTGGGGGGGACACCATTTTTGTATATATATTTTTTTGTTTTCTTTGTTGTATATAATTTGTTTTTAGGGAGCGCCGGCAATTTTGACCCTCTTGGTATAGCCTGACAGTGAGGGAACTGTCAAGTTTAAGTTTGGGGGTGTGCTCGGTAAGCTTTCTTCCTTTGCATTCATTTGTATATTTTGCATTTGCATACCTTATTAAAAACCCACAAAAATCGAAAAATTTCCAAAAATTATAAAAACTTTTTGTCAAGTTAGCTTGTGGAAGAAATCTGATTCAACATTCGACGGTTTTTGTTTGAAAAAAATAGGAATAACTAAATCTTATGTTTAGATTTTGAAAACCTGAAAGATAACTCTCCTTTGAAGTTAACTATGGCTGATATACGTCTTTACATCACACTACACGTGTCGTGAGTTTTGGGAATTAGATGACAAGTCTTTCATGTTTAAACTTTTAAACAGATAAATGATTTTCTGAGGATCAAATAGGTTTGTTCTGAAATAAGTAATGTCAAGAATAGTTTATGAAGTAAAGCGAATATGAAGGAATGTTATTGATGCCGTAATTGGAGCTAAGTCTGAAAAATAACCCATCTAAAACTTGATTGGAATGATTACACACCAAACCCACTAAACACGTCATTTATCCAAAAAAATATTTGAACTGCCGGTTATATCTCCGTTCGTATTAAATCATCTGATTTTCACGACAAACTGTCTTTTGTTTTTGGACCTAGGTAACTTGAGTAATTAAGTCCGCTGGGGTGTTTTCTACACCTAATGCCCTAAAACCAACTGGTTTGGGTGCATTGGCCCAAAGCTCGCTAAGAAGCCTAGAAAGTCCAGTTTTAAAACAAAGTCAAGCAAGTGTTCTCTCCGAGTTAAAATTCCTAACGGTTCTTTGTGTGAGAATAATCTTGATAAAAGACAGACTTTTATAAATATTTTAGCGGAGATATGAAGGTTTTATTCTATGATAAAGACTACTGCACGTTCACAGAGGTGTGTATGAAATGAAAACAAGAAAAAGGTGGAGTGAAAAATACGACTTAGTTTCCTATTAAGGAAGATAGAAATTCTAAAGTTGAAACCTTACTGGAAAACGAAACTTGAAAAATGCTTAACTCTTTATAAAACTTATGTGATCCTTTTAAAATTGTTATCTGGGCTTTATTGTGCGACATGATGACTTTAATCGATCCTTCTGGAACTTAACGACACTAATTGCACTGCACGTAAAGACATATAAAAACTGTAGTTAAAATAAGAAGCGAGGTGTGAAAAATAAAGGTTCGATAGTCTAGACTTAGGATTATAGAATTATTATTTTCTGAAACAAAAACTTTAGGGTTAGAATCGTAGTTATTTTACAAAACCAACTTGTGGGTGTAATCCGCTGAAAACCCTCAGGAGACAACACTCCTCCTACTAGGGACACCTAGAGGTTTAACGGCTTGTTGCACGTGCTCAGTGCAATCGCGTTCCCTGCGAAAGTGCGGTTAGGATTTTATTTTTGTGAATAATTGGTTTTGCTCGGGACGAGCAAAAGTTAAGTTTGGGGGTATTTGTTCATCACAGAATACTGCATTTTATACCGCCCATTCTTACGCTCGGTTGTTTATAGGTAGGTGCTTTTAATCCGTGTTTGTTACATATTTGCAGGATACAGGTTCTCGGTTCTAAAACGGTGAAATTCATGGAAAACACGACAAAATCCGGGTTCCTGCCAATTACTGAGAAAACACGGTCTCCGCTCGTCATCCGTATGTTGCCAGATACCAGTTTAGGAAGACAAAATGTCAAATCAATGTCACCTTCATGCACAAGGCTCAATGGCAACAACAAGTTCCAAGAAATCCACGCGGAGCTCGAGGCAATCATGATAAAAGACATCCACAAAAATTCCACCTTTCCTCAACAGAAATTCTGGAAGAATTGTGAAAGTATTTTCAGAAAATACATATACCAGACAACAAAGGACAAGAAACCAGGGAAGCACAGAAAATCAGAGCCCCTAAACCCTCTATAGTGCGGCGGATCCGCGGCCAATAGGGGGTATTGGCGGCGGATCCGCGGCCAAGTGGGTCCCTCTCTCTGTCGTTTTTTCTGGGTAGTTTGGTAATTACATCTATGTGCAGATGGTTGCCCTAGGGTTTCATTTCCCTGCCTATAAATACAGCAGAACTTGCCAAAGCCAAGGGTCATTCTTTGTTTTCCATTCTTTTGTAGTTTTAGTTCTTTTTCTTCTTCTTCTTCATTCTTTTTCCATGAAAATTGTAGTGAGAGCTTTTGAGTGGGAGATTAATGAAGATGAGGTTTTTGTATCATTCTCTTGTGTTTCTTCTTCCCCTTGAGATTCTTGCTTTCTCTTGCTCATTCAACCTCTTCATTGAGCTTGAATGGTTAAGGGTTAGTTATCGATCTCAAGGGTCGTATTTTCTCACGGGACTAGCACTTCATTTCACATGCGTTCTCTACCCTTCCCATGATCTTGCAACATCTTGATTGAGCTTGCAAGTTTAAGGGTTGGCTATTGATCACATGCTTGTTTTGAGTCCTAGTTTCTTGTTCTCTTTATTACCCGCTTTTTATTATCTTGTCTTTAATTACTTGCAATTTTATTCCATGTACTTTAATTACTTGTATCTTTTCTTTTCTTTGTTCTTTTCTTTTTGTTCTCTCTTTTTGGTTCTTTCTTGTGAATGAATGTAATTATTATTGTTAAGAAGAAATACGGTATTATAAGTTAACATTTCTTTGCCAATTCCTTTTCCCGTTATTTTCCATTTGAACTTCGCCCAAACCATACGAAAGCGCTCCGTTAGGCACCCTACCCTGACAAGGTAACGGTGATTCGTAACCGCGACCGGTTGCGTTCGGTTTGGCCGGAGGCGAAAGCAAGAGACAAGAACGGAAGGACAAGGGTAAATAAGCCGGATTCCACGAATACCGCGCTTAAATCCCCTAATCCACGTTGTTGCCAATTGTTTAGCTTCAATTGGTCAAGACTCGGCTCAAAGGTTTTAAGTACGGATTTCTTAGCTTACAATCTCGTATCTTTTCTTAACAACTTTATACTTGCAAATATTACACTTAGGATAGATCAAACAAACATACAGATTCTTTATTGACTCGTCTAAGACAAGAAGGTAAGATACCACCATCTCCCTGTGGACCGACCCGTGCTCAACCGGCTAGCTGCATAGCGACACCGTCCTGATCGCGGTTATACTTTAATTCTTTGAACATCCGACACGCAAAAAGCGTGCGATCAGTAACCTAGTAACTCGGCACTTAAGTATTCACCACCTCGATCAGATCTCAGTGTCTTGATACTTTTGCCGGTTTGGTTTTCTATTTCATTCTTATATTCTTACTATTTCTCAAAGGCCTCGGATTTATGTTTCATCAAGAAAATGAATCCGTACCAAGAGTAATCATCCGTGAAAGTAATGAAATATGAAAAACCACCTCTTGCATGTGTAGACATTGGACCACATACATCGCTGTGTATGAGTCCTAAGAGCTCGCTCGCTCTTACTCCATGTCCAGTGAATGGAGTCTTTGTCATCTTTCCTTTAAGATATGATTGACAAGTTGCATAAGATTGATATTCGAACGAATCCAAATATCCTTCTCTATGTAACTTAGTTAACCTGGTCTCATTGATGTGACCCAGTCTATAATGCCATAAGAAAGCCTTATTTAAATCTGGAGACTTTCTTTTTAGTGTGTTCTGGACATTGAAAATATGTAATTGGTTTAGCACGTATATACCGTTAGCTAGTGTACCGGACCCAATCAAACCATGATTAAGGTGGATGTTAACAACATCGCTTACAAATGTAAAATCATAACCTTCTTTTGATAACAACGATACTGATATGATATTGCACGTTAAACTAGGTACACAAAAACAGTTGTGCAAAACCAAAATATGTCCACTCGTCAATCCTATGTGATAATCACCTACGGACACAGCACCCATGCTAGCTCCGTTAGCAACCTGGAGGATCATAGCACCAACCTTCAGCTCTTTACGGTTTCTCAGTACCTGCAATGAATTGCATATATGAGATCCTGATCCGGTATCCAATACCCAGGAAGTAGAGTTGATTGACAGAAAATTTTCAATTACAAACACACCTGAAGTTGGAGCCACAGCTTGCTTCGGTTCCTGGTTCTTTTTAATCCAAGCTTTGCAATCTTTCTTCCAATGGCCTTTCCTACGACAGTGGAAGCACTCGTCCTTTGCCACTACTGGCACCGCAACCTTTGCCTTTCCCTTAGCTCCCACCATACTAACACCACCTCTTGGTTTGGTAGCGGCCTTCATCTTCCTTCCTTTGGCCCTTGCCTTGGACCTGGAAGAGGAAGCACCGCGAACAAACATAGTAGGTGTTTCCCTTGCTTTCTGCAAGGCGCCCTCTGCACTCCTCAACATGTTAAGGAGTTCTGGAAGTTCAACTTCATTTCCTTGAATGTTGAAATTCAGAATAAACTGGGCGTAAGTGGAAGGAAGGGACTGAAGAACCAAGTCTGTATAGAGCTCGTTCTCCAAAGTCGTCCCGAGGTCCGCGTGCTCTTCTATATAACCAATTATCTTTAGGACATGTTCTCCTACAGATGATCCGACGGTCAGCCTCGACTGAAACAAGTTCTTCGAGGTCTCGTATCTTGCTATACGAGATTGCTCTCCATACAGATCTTTTGTGTGGAGAAATATGGATTCAAGATCCATATCCCCGTGCCTCCTCTGATGTTCATTATTCATAGAGGCAAGCACGATGCATTTGTCCTTCGCGCATAATAACTCCCAGGTCTTGTGGATTTCCTTATCCGCAAGACTGGATTTTGGACCAGGGACAGCAGGTGCCTTAGCAGTAAGGACATACCCTAATTTGTCATAAGTCAAAGCCATCTTAACATTCCGGAACCAATCTTTATAGTTTGGCCCTGTCAATATATTTTTCTCTAATAGTAACTTAAGGCATGCCATGTTTTGGGTCGCTGCAATGAGAGAGAGAGGGAACACTTTAGCATGATGCTCTTGCAAGTTTAGAGTGGTTTTAGTTTATCTAAACAGGATGGCTCCCTCTGTTTCTCGAATCACTCCTCAAACCAAAATGGAAGAACTATCCAGGACTATTCTCACCGTACAATACTTACTTAACCGTTCATCCAGGCCGGTGTCGGTACTTCGAGGGAGGTTTTACGACGCTTTCGCGAAGTTCCTTAATTAAATAACCTCTTTTCTCTGGGGGCGTAACCCTGCTGACACCTTTCCCGACACTTACTTGGTTTATAGCATTGATCGTTAAGTGACGAATCTCCTGATGAGTAGCGGATACTCACAGTAGGATCGGGATCCAAATATCATCGTGTGATAAAGCTGAAGGAATCCTACCAAAATTATCACACTCCAAATGGTATGCATCTCTTTGCAAATTTCAGTTTCTTTAGATATTCCCGATATAAATTTCTGCCCCGTGCTCTTATGACCTTGGCGTTGGTCAAAATGTCATAAGTCACATGTCATGTTCTACCCATCATTATCTTGTTAATTTGAACCCATCCGTATATACCCCTGACGTTGGCCAAATGATAATACGACTGCCCCAAACTAACTCATCTATATATGCAACAATTGAATACCCAGCAGCTACCAAACACTTGTCTTGGCGTTGGTCAAAATGCATAGCTTGAATACTACTGAATACCCAAATGAAATGACGGAGGGCTACGAATGGTTTTGGCGAAACCGTGAACGTAGTGAACTTGATATGATCGAAGGAACCTGCTAGCTTTTAAAAGGAGTGGTTAAAGCTCCGCAATTTAAAAAATATCTTCTGTTTTAAAATAACCGAGTGGTTTCTTTTAAACTGTTCCAACGATTCAGCTTTGGTTTATTTTCTTTGCATTAATATAATGTGTCCCATCAATTAACCTATCATTGCAGAAAACAACGAAAATACAACGTCCTCTTATGCCATCCGCATTCGCCACTGGGTCCCTTCATTCACCCGTTAGGTTACTTAACTAACGACAGAGCGGGAGCTGGGCTAGCGCGGGTGCAAAACATAAGTGATGTCTAATAGCTATCACATATAGATATTGTACATTCGTCAGACGCAATAATAGGCATTCCAGATCACAGATGAACACATTGGATTTACTACGAATCCGCATTCCTTTTGAGCCTGCAAAGAAAGACGGATTACACGGTCACGATGAATAGCCAAAACCCCCACCCTAGATCCCTACGGGTACGGAAAACTACCCGCCAAGTACCCGAAGTGAAGCGGTCTCCCTCAACAACGTGAGTAGGCCACTAAACACTTCAAAGTACTCGGTAGTTTGTGCACCCCATCTTGGGTCTATCGTAGGAGCAGAAAACAGTAAATGAAATAATACAACGGTGGCTACAACCTCAACCCGGATGTGCCCCGCAAAAGAATATTACAACAATTTACAAATTACATTTGAATGAAAGAAACACTCGTCTCACATCCCCGGCTATCCATTCACGACATTCCAACAAGTCCAAAAACACAAACCAGTAAAAACCATTACAGAAATGTGCAACCCCCTGCTAACCGACATACTAGTAGTTAAGGGAGGTTTATGAACACATTAAACAAATCACAGATATAATCAAGTTATCCAAACATCTTAGAATTTCGATCAAGCAAACACAAATGATTCTACTCCAAATAATTCTCTGTCCACCGGAAACCTGAGCAGAAACAAAACATCCCAGAAAAAACAAAATCAACACAGAAGAGTTACTAGGGAATTTTTGGTTGACTCGGCTCCAACTCGGCCGCGGATCCGCGGCGGATCGCTTGGATCGGCCGCGGATCCGCGGAGGTTTGGCCGAGTTAGGATCCCAAATTTCTCCAGTAACCTTATAATTCCCTGCTTGTATTTTTAAGGGTCCATGAAAAATTTTTAGACCCCGTTTGAAAATCGGCAGAAACTTGGTCAAAATGATGTTTTTTCCGGTTCGTTTTGCGATCGAATTTCTAACGACTTTGCTAACAAGTTAGTTATGGTTTAGCGAGGCTCTGATACCACTGTAAGTCGACGTTAGACACCCTATAAGATGCGGGGAGGCGGAATAGGTAAAACAATCATTTTGTTTAAACTAACATCGACTAACTTTACGGATCTTTGCCAAACCCTAACTAACAACAACATAGAAGTGTTTAGCTACTATGAAAGATGATTATACCTAATGAATCAAGTCCTTCTTGTTCTCGTTGACCACCTCCTCGTCGGCCTCCTCTTTGTGATAGAAGATCCATCCGAGAGCTACTTCTTCATGCTTAACCTCACACTTGAGGTAACTAGGTAACTAAGAGTGCTAATCAAAGAAACCTAGAAGATATAGAATATGATTAGGGATCTTTGAGTCTTGCTAACCCTTGGATCTCAACACATGAGAGGTTAGGGTTAGGGTTGAACAAAGAGAGCTTGAGGAGAGAGAATGTGAGAATAATTATCATATAGAAATTAACTCATTTTTGTATATATATGAAGCATAAAATATCTTGCACAAAATATCTTTTGCACAAATATCTTCATGCTTCATTTAATACGTAATGAATCATCTAATGAGTCATTAAAAGCATTAATGCTGCATTCACTCACTTGATGAATCATCTCCATGAGTCACAAAACCATTTAATGCATATAACACCTAAGCTCTCCACCTCATCAACCTTTTAGAAGCTTCTCGAGTAATTACGAGAACGCCCCACCTATCCGTGAAAACACGGAAATACTAAGACTGTATAAATCCAATAATCCAATAATAGAATCTGGCTTAAACCAAAGCCTGCTAGTATAAACTTTCCGAACATCGTACGTGCATAAATACACGTGCGTGTCCGAACCCTGTCGTAAAACCATACGACCTCTATATCGTTTCACCCGAAGCAGCGAATCTCTCTGTGTGGGACTCTAAAGACTCGACTACTACGCTGGCAGTGGGTTTAACCACAGACCGCAAGCGGCACTAGCTGTACGTAACGGTCCCCAGGTAGATGTCAATAAGAAGGCCGATGAGGAAACCCATCCGAACTCCTACTGAGCCTGATGTGATAATCTCCGTACAGTACGGTCTGTTCGTCTATGACTATCGCATATCGGGCCTAGGGGGGCGGCAAGCGTCAGTCCCCTAAAAGCGGTATAAGTCATGTCGGAGTGAAGCCTATTACACCTTAAGAAGCTACTGGAAAACCTACCAGTAAATCTCGTCCGCCCTGGCCAGGGACTTTGCATAATGGCTCTCCAAACACAGCGCGATATTATCTCCCAATACCGGGAGAGACGAATCCTATCTAACCGCCACTACCTCGAAGTGCTTCGGGACTGCACCCAACTGCTACCTGTTTGCATGACTCCTTTGTGCCGTGGTAGGGTAGCAATCTAAGAATAGTGGGAACACACTCAAGGCAAAGTAGCAGTGTCAAATCTGTAGACTATGCTGTACTCATGTCACCTGGGAACTGTTAACTGACGACGGGTATAATACCAACCAACAGTTCCCTGCGAGTCCTTTCCGGTGTACCCGTAACCCAACGAGCACCTGTATACTATCTCCAGTACGACGTACTGATGGCTGTGGGACAGACCATCTCCCCAACTGAGATCAGAAGCATACACACTAGTCTACGCCGGAGTATCGATGCCCTGTCTCGATAATCCTATGACTAGGGACCTGAATAAGGATGTGCTTGTAGACTACCCAGCCCCCACTAGTATGACTGCCATCACAATGCTGGTAGTCAAGCAAGATCCTAAGGGCTCTATCAATATGTATTCTAGATATGCTAACATATACACATATTAAGATAGACATAAACCAAGTAGCATACTACCATGTTTAGCAAGACTGTTAATATAACTGTGAATATCCCAAGCTTCCATTAAGTAATATATAAGCTGGTATGATACAATAATGGCCCCTATGGCATATACACTAACACAAGGTGCACAAAACAAATATCGAGTATCAAAATCGAAATCGACGGTATACAACACCTTTCAATCCAAATCCAAATCAGGTATACCGTGGCATAAAATCTCCGAACCATGTGCATCAGCGTGCACGAAAGAAAATCAAAATACTAAAAAGTGCATGCAAACTATGCCGAAAGAATAAATCAAATCATATGCATGCCCTAGGAATAGAATCACAATAAATATCTCAAATGACGTCAAAACGATGTCAGGTGCAACTGTGGTGCACGAAATACGTATCAATGCACTACAAGCACAAATAAGCTATACCGAGTGCAAAAATCAAATCATCCGTATGAAATCCATGAAATCATAAACACATGCCACGAAGGTACAAAGTCGACATCAAATGCAATAGGTATGCACAAATCGCAAATCAACACAACGGGGTACAAAATATATATCAAGTGCGACAACTATGCGCAAAATGTAAATACCTAATAGGTGCAGCCATGGTGCACGAAAACAATATCATGAAACTCAATCATCAAAACTCAAATCCAAGCGATATAAGCATGATACTCAGATCACAAACGCAAATCGCAACAAAGAACATTGAGGTACACCTCCTACAATGTCGAAAATGAATCGGTGCGCCTAAAACCGGCAGAACAAGAATATCCGCTCACCTCGTGCTCACGGTTTGGCGTCTTCTATCTCTGGGTCCTTATCTTCTCCGTGGATTTACCAATCCCGCAATCCATCGGCTCATCGGCCTAGTCAGGTGTACTAACGGGGACAATTCCATTCTGGCACTTCTCTGGTCATCTCCCGGTCAATCATCACGACCACTCGTAAGGCAGCACGTCACTGGCGTCGGCCTCTAGCTCTCTGAATACACGTGACACATCTGATCCTGGATTCAAATCTCATTGCAGCAGTGTCCCGGAAGGAATCCTGCTCAAGGTCTTTTCCGATCTCGCCTATGCCGAACTGTACGGAGGCTGGTACTCTTGCATAATCTTTTCTCGTTTTCTGGACATCTGCGTGATCAGCACACCTTCCCTCGGGAACAGTCCGTATCCCAACGCCTCTGTATACATATCAGATCTCTAATCTCGACGGGGAGTAGTAACAGCTCGTCAGCATCGCGCATGAACCTCTGGCTCCACTCGTCTTTATCATCGTCCGCTTCGACGTCACATCGTGCTGTTGGCGTACTTCCACTGTTCTCGGCCACGGTCAATCCGGTGTCTCTCACATGGACTCAAAGTTACGAACTCGGTATCTTCATCACTCTGTGGAAGATATCTGGCCGAACACGTCCTTGGGAACTCGTCCCAACCATCGGAGGAATACTCAATACTTGTCCGTTCTTGATCAACTCACAACGCATCAGGGTGAGGTCCTCTATCCGAAGCTGGTCAGCTTACTGGTCTCTTATCACATGATATCTGGACGACATCAAACCTTTCGATCGAGTCATCGAGGTCCCAAAATTTCCCGAAGGCTCAACTCCTGAGCGCTGTCTAAAAACATCTGGTACATACCACAGCACCTCTAGACCAGCCGTAGAAGGGCAAACCCAAGTCTCACTGATGGCACCGCTAAACTTCCACAAACCCTATGGTTCAAAGTGTTTCCATGGTCATCATGTCGAGTTAGGGTTTCATTTTTCTAGAGGGTCCACAGAATTACCTGCATGTTCCTCCGAACACTTTAAACTTGGGAAAAATGGGTTTCTGGCACTCGTTCGAACTTTCTAACTTCGCCTAGCCGACATGCGAATACCCTCCATCCGCATGCTAAACAATGCCCCAATCCTCCAGGAAAGGCGATACATCAGCGGCCATCTCTGGATCGGTCTGCTCTAGATCTGAGTAAGACTCTCCGCACTGGAAATCTTCAACTCAACTGGGCCTACGTTGGCGCATCAATCTGACGAATCACCTTCGTCTCTCAACTCGGGTTAGACTAGCTATCATCTGTCGCATTTCTGCCTGGAAGCTTCGGCGATCTCAGCTCGTACGCTCTGGAAGCGACATCCCGTGAATCTCAACGACAAATGGGTCATCTGTCTGCACGGTAGACGACATCACAATCTCTGAGGTAGGTTGTACATCAACAGTCCTCTCGTAACTGGCAGCTCTAACAATGGCCCGATCATCCGGTGCAAAACCAAACACTCGCCTCAACAGGAGGTCACAACACAAAACGACATCGAGACGTTCCCATGTCACCAGAGAACACAATGGTCAGCCCTCGTACAAGATGAGCTCGCCCGGACACCCACACTAGCAGCAGCTTAACTACGCTCAAACCATGGTGACAGGAACCTCAATCGAGTATCGAAGAAAGTATATCAACGGCATGAAAGGAAACGATAGATCCAGAATGGATACACGATCATATGAAGGAACAACATCAATGAGAGTATGATCACGGAAATGAATAGAATCAAGGATCTCAAATGGATGTATAATCATGGATACGAAGAGAGTCACTGGTCTCAAAATATGTACATCCTAAGGTTTCTTAAGAGGAGTATCGTATCGTAAATATGCCGTGGAACATACGTACGGTACGTCACTCTGCTCAAGCTACCGACTCCATCAATCAAGGTCAGCCTATGAAACGAAAGTTCGGGTATAATATCCAACCGTTCAAGTCTAAGTTCCGTAAGGTCAAGCCTAAGTTCCGAAATACATACTCGCCCTATACTCCGCATAGTCATACATAGACTCGAACCAAGGTTAAACCTAACGCTCTGATACCAACTTTGTCACGACCCGAATTATTAGCTCGTCACCAGCACTTAAATCACGCAACGTCTAGAGGCGTAACGTAATTCAAGTAAGCTGAAACCCAGAAATCTAAACCTTTTTAAGACAATAAAGGAGGTGAAGTTTTGAAATAAAGGTATAATGAAATCAAATTTTCTTAATGCATAAAAAAAGGAACATGAAAATGCAGGTGAAATTTGCTAGTTTGAAAACGTGTTTCGTCTTTTAAAAATTCGGGCAGCACCTCCTTTGTATATTTTGATCCAAAACCATAATACAAGATGATATAAAGGCATTCCCAAGCGGGAGCTACCTCTTCGCCAACCGGCGGATCACAACCATGCAAAGCAGTCTAAATAAGTATACGACGCCCAACGGAGAAGATCACCACAAAAGATAAAGAAATAAGCAAGACATCAAACCCACAAGTAACGGAAAACCCCTCGCTCTAAGTCTCGCAATCACAATCCCACTAAATCTCATTACTTATACAATTTACTAATTTTGATCGATGGAGTTAACTAGATACAATATGAAATATAGATACAAGAGTGGGTACGATACAAGTGTCCCACCTACCAATGCAAAACACCCGAATGCAATTGTGTGCCAGCGAAGCCGCTACTGATCAAAGCGGTCAACCTGCAAGAACTGTGGCACAACGGGGGTGAGTTGCCAACTCGTGAGTAGAAAAATATCAACAGATAGAAATCGAATAAACAACGACTCCTAGGTCAACTATATCATATAGGTAATACTCTGATATCTAGGGTGACCGGGTCTATATATGTGCCAACAAGGTAGTCAATGTCTATAAGCATGTGTATGACATCCAACAGTAAAATCAATGTATGTATGTATGTGGATCTAGTCCAGGCGTCAACCACTGACGCAACAACATCATGCATGTAAATATCATAAAAGTATATGCATGAAAATATTAGGATATAAATCAACATGTGTCCCTCGCGACACCTCAAAATCAAGGAACCTGAGTGTCCAGCATCGACCCTCGAAACATCATGAAAACCGTGTCCAGCATCGACACGTAAATCCTCATATATCTCAGGCGCCGCATCCTCAGATCGGCCCTCAGGCGCCGCACACCCTGGTCGGCCCTCATATCCATCTCGCTACTCCGGTCGGCATCCTCTGGATAACCGCCGAGTCCAAATACTATCACAGGTAGGTAGTGCACCCCTGCGAGGCTCACCGTTTAACATATACGTGTGTTCTTGCCCCAGGGTACCTCACTGGGTCCACCATGTACCCGCAGACGGTGCCTACCGCTCCTCGAATCGGGTTTCACATGCCACTCTCAGAATCGAGAAAACACATGGTGGACGCACTGAAATATCATATCAAGAGAAACCGGGTTTTTAAAACAATATATACTTTCTTTTAAAATGACCACGGTTCTCAAATCCAGAAATTTCATGAAAACAGCATATCTCAATGCGTAAAATCATAAAGCATGATGTATGCGACATATGATGAAATGTAAGCATATCTGTATATCATGCAACATGGAACAGTGATATATCATATTAAGGGAAAACCGCTCCTTTAAATAATTCCAGTTTTGAAAATATGTCTTGCGGTTCCCAATATCTCCAAACTCAAATGCAACATCGTAATAAAGTTCACAGGTAACTATAGCAAGTAAATTATGAAAAGAGTCATATCATGATGGAGCAATCCTACTGTGTAGTGGCATGACAATTATCGATGATGAAGTGTGTGAGCCGGCAAATCTGTGTACGTGTAACATACGAATCATCGATAATGGTGTAAGTGTACTAACACAGGTATATGGAATTCAATAATAATATCATGAATGCAGCATAAGGTAAATCGCATAAGGTAAATCATCAGCTAAAAGCTATAAGGTATACGTAACTATCATATGTCTGAGTCGGTGAACCTATCAATCGGCATCGAGCCTCACAGCACCACGTACGGTATAATCCATCGTACGGCAACCTCTAGTCAAGGGTATGGACCAAACCTCAAGTCAAACTCATAACGTACGGAAAATCATCGTACGACGATATTAAGCTATCAGGGATCCTATCATCCTATAAGACGAGGAGGGTACGGACCTAACGTCTCGTACGGCTATCACTCACGATTCACAACATATATAAATGTCTCTATTTACCTATGTCCCAGGTCGCATCCGCAATAATCTCATATCAGGGGACCGACAGGGTATAATTCATCTCAATCGACTCGCATCCGTATACCATCATACCATCAACTCATCATATCATCATATCCGTCTCATATTCTTTCATCGCATTCATATCTCACATCAAGTCGAGTTTACATAAACATTTTATCTCAACTAAGTATAAGTATCTTGTTGGATATAGTGCCCTCAAAGTCAATTATTGGATCGCAGCCACGTGATTGCAATGATTGAGGAGGACCAATGCCGGTAGGACAGTCTTACTCGAAATGATAGTATGCTATCTGGTTTACCTTTATCAGTCGTGTATAGGTTCAGGTGACTGATCACGATTACACGTTGATAGAGCCCTTAGGATCTTGCTAGACTACCAACAGTATGATGGCGATCATATACGTGAGAGTTGGGTAGTCCATAAGCACATCCTTAATAGTGGTCCCTAGTCATGGGAGTTTCGAGATAGGGCATCGATACTCCGGAGTAGACTAGTGTATACAGTCGAGACCCCGACGAGGGGCGGTGGCCGGTCTCATAAGCCACTGGTGTCAGTTGGATCACCTAAGATGTATACAGATGCTCGTTGGGTTATGAATACACCGGACAGGACTCGCCGGGAACCAGCTAGTTGGTATTATACAAATCGTCAGATAGCAGTTCCCTGGTGACATGTGTACAGATTAGTTCATCGACCTGAGGTCGTCATTTGTCTCGTGTGAGTTCCCACTGTGCATTGATTTCTACCCTACCACGGCTCAATGGAGTCGTGCAAACAGGTTTTTTTTTTGGTACAGTCCCGAGCCACATGGAGGCAAGTGAGCGGATCGGCAGGGGATTCGTCTCTCCCGGTATTGGGGGTGGAGATCGCGCTGTGTCTAGGAAAGCTATTACACCAAGTCCTTGGCCAAGGCAGGTGAGAATTACTGGTAAGTATTCCAGTAGTTTCTCAGGGTGTTCAGGGCTTGTCTCCGACACGACTTATACCGCTATTGTGGGTCTGACGTTACTAGCCCCCTAGGCCGGATATGCGATACTCATAGACGAACGGACCGGACTGTATATACATTGTCACTGTTTGGCTCAGTAGGGTTTCAGGATAAGTTCGCTCATCGGCCTCCCTTGAGGTCAGTATATGGGCAGCCGTTACGCACAGCTAGTGCCGCTGATGGCTTGTGGTTAAACCCACAGCCAGGGTACTGACGAGTCATTAGAGTCCCCCACAGATAGTTTCCCAAGTTCGGGCGAAACGTTGTAGAGGCCGTATGGTTTTATGGCAGGGTTTGGAAAATGCACGTGCGTTTACACACGTGTCATATTTCGGGCAGATAATACTGGTGGGCTTTGGTTTAAGCCGGATCCGAGTATTATACCGTGTAGATATAATATCTTTGTCTCTGTTGCATTTTTATTCGGTCGTAATACAAATGCGGGTATGTTTATACTGTTACGGGGTTATCCTGAAATTCGTTACGGGATCGCTTTTAGAAGTTGCCAGTTTTCAGTTTTCTATCACCCGTCTTTAACATTCGGTTAAATGCGGATTTATCTTTTCTTCACTTGGGTGAGTCATGAGGTGAGTCGTGATTCTAGAAGGTTCTAGTTGTGGTGACTAGGTTCATGAATCTTTCATAGCATTAATTGATATGGTGACTAGGTTTAAGAGTCATCATTTATGCATTAATTGTTTTATGTGAGCCATTGTTTTCTTTATGTGTTATGATAAGGATTCATCTTATGGTCACCCTCTCCCTTGCTCCTACACTCACCTCCCTCATCCTTTTAAGTGGCCGGCCATTCATTTGGGATTGATGATGATTTGGGAAAAAGAAAGGGTTGATAAAAAATGAGAAGAGAGATTTAGTTCACAAATATTTTCATAGCTCATTTTTGATTCCAATCCAAAAGGCAACTTCATTAACCGTTCGTCCATGGCTTTGGACGAAGCGAAACAAAGTGTTCTACTCATTCTCTACATCAATCTTGGTCATCTCTTTTAGCAGACTTGATGACCGAGTTGCCTCGATTCAGAGGCGGGAGCCCGTTTAAAGATCCGATGACGTGGTGCCACATGGACGAGAAGATCGGAGATCGACGAGATCGGAGCAGCCGCAACAGGAGCGTGGGATGATGGTTAAAGAACGAAGGACTCGGATCGTTCGGTATAACCTTTCTACCCACTTTATAGTTTGTTAGTTTAGCGTTAATGGCAGATCCGGGTTATAGTATGCGATAGCGCCAGTTATAAAAAGTTTTTGTTCCGCATTTGGCGTCAGTTTGACGGCCGGGGCGCTACCGTAGACTTACATATCTAATCTAACATACACACCCGAACCATACGAGCAGATTTTTTAAAAGAAGCGAATCGTAATTTTGAAAATAGGGGTTACGGTGTTTTTAAAGAAAAGATATCATTTGAAAATCCGTAACGTTCTTCAAGGTAACTGTTTAAAAGATGCATACGATTCTTCAATTTGGAAATATGTATGGTTCGGATGACACATCTACGTTGACTATCTAGTCCTATAGTACCCTAAACGGCAGTATCGTCAATATCATCCTCAAATACCGTCATCACATATTAGCCGTATTATATCACTTCTAACTATCCTTAGTTTCTAATATGGTTTTACTAACTATCATTTAATCCCAACCCTAGTTTCCCAATCTAGGTTTTCTTAACCATAAGCTACAAATCAGTTTCTACCAAAACTTTGCGGGGGTGCTATACGCCATCCACCCGACATCCCCCGTGGATATAGATCCACTCACCTTAGTCTTCGCTTGCCGAAGTCGATGACGCCACGCTCCGTCGCCTCGGAATCCACGCGAAGGTACCTACAATAACAACACACATCGTAACGTTATTAAAATAAAGTTCTGAAATCCAAAACGGCACGCGCCTTGCTCGTAGGTTAGAACCTATAGCATGTTAGTGTTTATGCCCTAGAAGGCCATTACTGTATCATACTAGTTTGTATATTACTTAATGGAAGCTTGGGATATTCACACGTATATAACAGTCTTGCTAAACATGGTAGTATGCTACTTGGTTTTTCTATCTTAATATGTGAGTATACGTATTGATAGAGCTCTTAGGATCTTGCTTGACTACCGGCGTTGTGATGGCAGTCACACTAGTGGAGGCTGGGTAGTCTACAAGCACATCCTTATTCAGGTCCCTAGTCGTATGATTATCGAGACAGGGTATCGATACTCCGGAGTAGACTAGTGTGTACGCTTCTCATCCCAGTTGGGGAGATGGTCTGTCCCACAGCCGTCAGTACGTCGTACTGGAGATAGTATGCAGGTGCTCGTTAGGTTACGGGTACACCGGACAGGACTCATAGGGAACTGTTGGTTGGTTTTATACCAGTCGTCAGTGAACAGTTCCCAGGTGACATGAGTACAGCATAGTCCGCAGACTTGACACTGCTACTTCGCCTCGAGTGTGTCCCACTGTTCTTAGATTGCTACCCTACCACGGCTCAAAGGAGTCGTGCAAACAGGTAGCAGTTGGGTGCAGTCCCGAGCACTTGGAAGCAGTGGCGGTTAGAAAGGATTCGTCTCTCCCGGTATTGGGGGTTGATATCGCGCTGTGTCAGAGAGCCATTACGCAAAGTCCCTGGCCAGGGCAAGCGAGATTTGCTGGTAGGTTCCAGTAGTTTCTCAGGGTGTAATGGGCATCGCTCTGACACGACTTATACCGCTATTAGGGGACTGACGCTTGCCGCCCCCTAGGCCCGATATGCGATAGTCTTAGACGAACGGACCAGACTGTATGGAGATTGTCACAGCAGGCTCAGTAGGAGTTCGAATGGGTTTCCTCATCGGCCTTCTTATCGACATCTACCTGGGGACCGTTACGTACAGCTAGTGCCGCTTGCGGTCTGTGGTTAAACCCACTGCCAGCGTAGTAGTCGAGTCTCTAGAGTCCCACGCTGAGAGTTTCCCTACTCCAGGAGAAACGATATAGAGGTCGTATGGTTTTACGACAAGGGTTCGGACGCATACGTGTGTTTACGCACGTACGACTTTCGGACAGTTTTTACTAGTCGGCTTTGGTTTAAGCCAGTAACTAGTATCCGGTTATTGGAATTATACAGTCTAAAATTTTTCCGTGTTTTCACGGATAGGAGGGGCGTTCTCGTAATTGCGCGAGAAGCTTCTAGTAGATGGTGACTGAGGAGGTTAAGGTGGCATATACATTAAATGAGATTAGTGAGTCATATGGATGATTCATCCATATCATTAATGCTTCATAATTGCTTAATGACTCATGGATGTGAATCACCATTAGATATTTATCAAGCATGGTTGTAAATCATTATCTTTTCTTCTCTTGATAAAATAAAATGCTTGATATATATTATGATAACTCATTTTCTCATTTCATGATTATGTTCATCTTCTCTCTCCTCAAGCTCTCCCTCTTTAAACCCTAATCCTCCCCTCTCATGTGTTGAGTACAAGGATTAGTTAGACTACTTAATCCATAACCATACTCTATTTCATCTATGTACTTTGATTAGCACTTAAAGATACCTAGTTGCCTCAAGTTTAGAGGCAAAGCTTGGATTTTATCTCTCGTGGTGGATCGTCTACTACTTGGAGAAGGCCGAGGAGGAGGTGGAGTTCGTAAAGACGAAGGACACGGTTCTTTAGGTATAATCCCTTTACATAGTAGTTGTTAACTTCTATGTTTGTTGTTAGTTATCGTTTAGCTTCGATTCATGCGGTTAGTCGATGTTTAAGCGAAGAAGAAGATCGTTTTTCATATTTCCGCCTCCCCGCTAGTCATGGGGTGTTGTACATCGACTTACAGTGGTATCAGAGCCTCGCTAAACAATAATTAACTCACTTGCAAAATTGTATGAATTTCGAACGGAAAAAACAAAACCGGAAAACCCCGAAATCATGAGTTTCTGTCGATTTTTAAATGAGGTCCAAAAATTTTTCAGGGACCTTCAGAAAGCCTTAAATGATAGTAGAAGAACACCCAAGAAAATTGGGATCATGAATCGGATAAAGCGCCGCGGAACCGCCGCGGATCCCACCGATCAGCCGCGATTCCGCCGCCGAGTTGCCGATTCATCATCCCAAATTTCCTGTGTTGGTTCTCTGTGATATTTGGAATTTTCTGGAAGTTTTTAATTTTTGCTCAGGTTTAAGATTTACAGAGAAGTATTGGAGCAAAATTAAATGTGTTTAATCGATCGAAATTATACGGTATTTGCTTGTTGGATTATATCTGTGTTTGTATAATGTGTTCGTAAACCTCCCCTAACTGCTAGTATGTCGGTTGGCAGGGGGTTGCACATTTCTGTAATGGATTTTATCTGTTTGTGTATATGAACTGTATTGGACTGTTGTGATGTTTAGTCGGGGTTTAGTGATGGGTTATTATTTAATTCATTTGATATAAATGTAATTTGTTGTAATATTATTTTGCGGGGCACATCCAGGTTGCGGTTGTAGCCACCGTTGTATTATTTCGTTTTACTGTTTTTGCTCCTAGGACAGACCCAAGGTGGGGTGCACAAACTGCCGGGTGGGTAGTTTGCCGTACCCGTTGGGGTCTTGGGTGGGGTAATGGCTATTCATCACAACTGTGTAATCCATCTTTTGTTGCAGGCTCAAAACAAACACGGATTGCTTGCAAATCCAATAAAGTTCATCTGTGATCTGGAATGCCTATTATTGCGTCTGACGAATGTACAATATCTATATATGATAGTTATTTGGACGTCACTTATGTTTTACACCCGCGCTAGCCCAGCCCCCGCTCTGTCGTTAGTTAAGTAACCTAACGGGTAATGACGGGACCCCGTGGCGAATGCGGATGGCATAAGAGGACGTTGTATTTTCCTTGTTTTCTGCAATGATAGGTTAACGATGGGACGCATTATTTATAATGCAAAGAAAATAAACCAAAAGTTGAATCGTTGGAACAATTTAAAAGAAACCACTCGGTTATTTTAAAAGAGCAGAATTTTTAATTGCGGGGCTTTAACCACTCCTTTTAAAAAAAACGCTATCAGGTTCCTTCGATTATATCAAGTTCACTACGTTCACGGTTTCGCCAAAACCAGTCGTAGCCCTCCGTCATTTCTTATGGATGGTCAGTAGTATTCAAGCTATGTTTGTTGGCTTTCGTCAAGGCATAGTGTTTGGTAGCTGCTGGGGTATTCATTTGTTGCATAGATAGATGAGTTGGTTTGGGACAGTCGTATAACCTTGTTGGCTTTCGTCAAGGGTATATACGGGTGGGTTCAAATTAACAAGATAATGATGGGCAGAACTTGACATGTGTTTTATGATTTGTTGGCTTTCGTCAAGGTCATAAGAACATGGGGCAAAAATCTATATCGGGAATTTCTAAAGAAACTGAAATTTGCAAAGAGATGCATACCATTTGGAGTTTGATTAATGTTGGTAGGATTCCTTCAACATTATCATACGATGATATTTGGATCCCGATCCTACTGTGAGTATATGCTACTTATCAGGAGATTCGTCACTTAACGATCAATGCTATAAACCAAGTAGGTGTCAAGAAAGGTGTCAGCGGGGTTACGCCCCCAGAGAAAAGAGGTTATTTAATTAAGGAACTTCGCGAAAGCGTTGGAAAACCTCCCTCGAAGTACCGACACTAGCCTGGCTGAACGGTTAAGCAAGTATTGTACAGTGAGAATAGTCCTGGCTAATTCTTCTTTTATGGTTTGAGGAAGGATTCGAGAAACAGTGGGAGCCATCCAGTTTAGATAAATTAAAAACCAATCTAAACTTGCAAGAGCATCATGCTAAAGTGTTTTCTTCTCTCTCTCTAATTGCAGCGACCTTGTGACCATGACTAAGTTACATCTAGATAACAAGTTGGCTGAATCTAACTTATTTGACTGGCAAAGGTCTGTCCAGATGACCATTGCCTATGACAAGCTGGACCACCCTATTACTACTCAAGATCCCGCCGTCCCAGGTCCAGTTTCCACCGTCGCGGATATGGATATCCGTCAGACAAAGGAAAAGGATAAAGCGAAAGCCAAGTGCCTCGTGTTGGCTTCAGTTGATGGTATAAACCAGAAGCAGCACGAGAAGATGGACTCAGTTTCCATCTTTCTCCATAACAAAGGTTTATATGGAGAGCAATCTCATATCGCAAGATATGAGGCCTCGAACGAATTAATTCAAGCGAGGTCGGCTGACGGGTCATCTGTAATGGACGACGTCCTTACGATGACTAGCTATATTGATGAGCTCAAGGACCTGGAGACCACGTTGGGAAACAGGTCATATGCTGACTTATTTCCACAGTCCCTACCCTCTACTTATACCCTGAAAGAAACCAGGGAGACACAAACTCTGCTTAATGGGGGACCTTCTTCTTCTACATCCAGGGCGAAAGCAAAGGATAAAAGGAAGAAGACCTCTACAAAGCCGATATACAGTGTCAGTAAAGTAGGAGGAAAGGGAAGAGCAAAAGTTTCGGGAATTGGTGTAGGGAAAGAGGGATGTTCCTATTGTTATGGGAACGGACATTGGCAGAAGGATTGCAGGGCTTTGGAAGCCAGTAGCCGGGATACGAACCATGTTGTGGCTTCAGCCTCAAGTGTGTTTGTAATTGAGAACTGTTTGTCAATTAACTCTACTTCCTGGGTACTAGATACCGGAGCAGGATCTCATATCTGTAATTCGTTACATGCTTTGAGAAACCGTAAAGTTATAAGGATAGGTGATTTGTCTCTCATAGTTGCAAACGGAATGAGCGTGGACGCTGAATCCGTGGGAGAATATCGCCTAGGTTTGACAAATGGGCAGATATTGATTCTACGTAACTGTCTGTATGTACCTAGTTTGACTTGTAATATCATATCAGTGTCCTCACTTTCAAGAAAGGGATATGACTTTACATTCAAAAGCGATGTAGTTCACATTCACCTAAATCAAGTTCTGATTGGGTCCGGTACATTAGATGACGGTATATACGTATTGAATCAAGCTCAGGTTTTCAATGTCCAGAACACACTTAAAAAAAAGTCTCCAGAAATGAATCAGGCTTTCTTATGGCATTGTAGACTAGGTCACATCAATGAAACACGATTAACGAAGTTACATAGAGAAGGATATTTGAATCCGTTCGAATATCAATCTTATGCCACTTTTGAATCTTGTCTCATGGGAAAGATGACAAAGACTCCGTTTACTGGACACGGAGTAAGAGCGAGCGAGCTCTTAGGACTCGTACACAGTGACGTGTGCGGTCCAATGTCTACACATGCGCGAGGTGGTTATTCCTACTTCATTACTTTTACGGATGATTTCTCTAGGTATGGACATGTCTTCTTGATGAAGCATAAATCCAAGGCCTTTGAGAAATTCCAGGAATACAAGAATGAAGTGGAAAACCAAACAGGCAAACGTATTAAGACACTGAAATCTGATCGAGATGGTGAATACTTAAGTGCCGAGTTCCTGGGTTACTTAAAAGAGAAAGGAATTCTCTCTCAGCTTACTCCTCCATACACACCACAACACAACGGTGTATCGGAAAGGAGGAATCGAACCCTATTAGATATGGTTCGTTCCATGATGAGTAAGGCTGAGTTACCGCGATCATTCTGGGGTTATGCGCTAGAATCAGCGGCATTTCTTTTGAACAAGGTTCCAACCAAGACTGTGCCTACCACGCCATATCAGATGTGGAGTGGGAAGAAACCCTATCTTCAGTACCTGAAGACATGGGGATGTCCAGCTTTTGTAAAAAAGCAGCATCCGGACAAGCTCGAGGCACGCTCAGTAGAGTGTAAGTTTGTGGGATATCCAAAGAACTCCATGGGATATTGCTTCTACTACGCAGAGGAACAAAAGGTTTTTGTTTCTCGTCTTGCCCGCTTCTTAGAAACTGAATTTTTAGAAAATCAGAAGAGTGGGAGCGTAGTAGAACTAGAAGAAATTCCAGAACCACAAGCTGTTACTAAAAGTTTGGTAGAACAAGAAGTTTCAGAAGAAAGGGACATACCAGCGCCTATCCGCAGAAGTAGTAGGCAGTCTCATCCGCCCGAGAGATACTACGGTTTTCTCATAGGCGGGGATAGAGAAGATTGCGTCATTGATAATGACGACCCTACTAGCTTCCAGCAAGACATTCAGAGCAGTGACTCGGTAAAATGGCTGGATGCAATGCAGACCGAAATGGAGTCCATGTACACTAACAAAGTATGGACTTTGGACACTGCTCCAGATGGGGTAAAACCCGTAGGATGCAAGTGGATCTTCAGAAAGAAGATTGGTGTAGATGGACAGGTTGAAACCTATAAGGCTAGACTTGTTGCAAAGGGTTTCCGTCAAAGACCTGGTTTGGACTATGACGAAACCTTTTCTCCAGTGGCTATGCTGAAATCCATTCGGGTCCTTCTTGCTATTGCTGCCTTCCACGATTATGAGATCTGGCAGATGGACGTAAAGACGACTTTTCTAAATGGAAATTTAGAAGAGAGCGTCTATATGGATCAGCCAAAGGGATTCATTCAGAGTGGGAGCAGCGGTAAAGTATGCAAGCTGCTTAAGTCCATTTATGGACTAAAGCAGGCATCGCGGAGTTGGAACGTCTGTTTTGATGATACTGTCAAAGAATTCGACTTTATCAAAAATCCAGATGAACCATGCATATACAGTAAGATTGTAGGGAGAGTTGTTGTATTCCTCGTCTTGTACGTGGATGACATTCTCCTAATAGGAAATGATATTCTTATGCTACAGTCAGTCAAAAGATTCTTGTCACAGAAATTCTCCATGAAGGACCTGGGTGATGCCACCTACATTCTGGGGATCCAGATCTATCGTGATAGATCAAAGAGGATCTTAGGACTTTCACAGTCCAGGTACATAGACACCATATTGAAAAGATTCAGTATGGAAGATTCTAAGCGCGGTAACATACCGGCTTGTCACGGAATCACCCTCTCCAAAGAGATGTCTCCCAAGACTGATTTGGAAAGGGAACGCATGTCGATTATACCCTACGCTTCTGCGGTAGGCTCTATAATGTATGCGATGTTATGTACCAGACCAGATGTAGCATACGCATTGAGCGTTGTAAGCCGGTATCAGGCAAACCCAGGGGAGAATCACTGGATAGCAGTAAAGAACATTCTCAAGTACCTGAGAAGGACTAAGGAGATGTTCTTGGTTTACGGCGGAAAGGACCTCAAGATGGAGGCCTATGCTGATTCCGGCTTCCAGAGTGACAAGGATGACTCCAAGTCCATGTCGGGTTATGTCTTTACCCTCAATGGAGGGGCGGTCTGTTGGAAGAGTTCCAAGCAGGACACCGTTGCTGACTCAACGATGGAAGCGGAGTACATAGCTGCTTGCGATGCCGCAAAAGAAGCTGTCTGGATGAAGATGTTCCTCACAGAACTTCAGGTGGTTCCTACCAGTGTTGGTCCAATACCTCTGTATTGCGACAACAACGGCGCTATAGCTTTAGCGAAGGAACCCAGGTCCCATCAGAAGTCTAAACACATCATAAGGCGGTATCACCTGATCAGGGAGATCGTAGATCGCCGGGAGATCGAGGTAAAGAGAGTAAATACAGAGGATAACATTGCTGATCCATTCACTAAGGCCCTACCTCAGATTCAGTTCGAGAGGCTACTCGAGATCATCGGTCTTCGATACGCCAGTACATGGCCCTAGTGCAAGTGGGAGATTGTTAGTGTTTATGCCCTAGAAGGCCATTACTGTATCATACTAGTTTGTATATTACTTAATGGAAGCTTGGGATATTCACATGTATATAACAGTCATGCTAAACATGGTAGTATGATACTTCGTTTTTCTGTCTTAATATGTGAGTATACGTATTGATAGAGCTCTTAGGATCTTGCTTGACTACCAGCGTTGTGATGGCAGTCACACTAGTGGGGGCTGGGTAGTCTACAAGCACATCCTTATTCAGGTCCCTAGACGTAGGATTATCGAGACAGGGCATCGATACTCCGGAGTAGACTAGTGTGTACGCTTCTCATCCCAGTTGGGGAGATGGTCTGTCCCACAGCCGTCAGTACGTCGTACTGGAGATAGTATGCGGGTGCTCGTTAGGTTACGGGTACACCGGGCATGACTCACAGGGAACTGTTGGTTGGTTTTATACCAGTCGTCAGTGAACAGTTCCCAGGTGACATGAGTACAGCATAGTCCGCAGACTTGACACTGCTACTTCGCCTCGAGTGTGTCCCACTGTTCTTAGATTGCTACCCTACCACGGCTCAAAGGAGTCGTGCAAACAGGTAGCAGTTGGGTGCAGTCCCGAGCACTTGGAGGCAGTGGCGGTTAGACAGGATTCGTCTCTCCCGGTATTGGGGGTTGATATCGCGCTGTGTCAGAGAGCCATTACGCAAAGTCCCTGGCCAGGGCAAGCGAGATTTGCTGGTAGGTTCCAGTAGTTTCTCAGGGTGTAATGGGCTTCGCTCTGACATGACTTATACCGCTATTAGGGGACTGACGCTTGCCGCCCCCTTGGCCCGATATGCGATAGTCTTAGACGAATGGACCAGACTGTATGTAGATTGTCACAGCAGGCTCAGTACGAGTTCGGATGGGTTTCCTCATCGGCCTTCTTATCGACATCTACCTGTGGACCGTTACGTACAGCTAGTGCCGCTTGCGGTCTGTGGTTAAACCCACTGCCAGCGTACTAGTCGAGTCTCTAGAGTCCCACGCAGAGAGTTTCCCTACTCCAGGAGAAACGATATAGAGGTCGTATGGTTTTACGACAAGGGTTCGGACGCATACATGTGTTTACGCACGTACGACTTTCGGACAGTTTTTACTAGTCGGCTTTGGTTTAAGCCAGTAAGTAGTATCCGGTTATTGGATTTATACAGTGTAAAGTTTTTCCGTGTTTTCACGGATAGGAGGGGCGTTCTCGTAATTACGCGAGAAGCTTCTAGAAGATGGTGACTAAGGAGGTTAAGGTGGCATATACATTAAATGAGATTAGTGAGTCATATGGATGATTCATCCATGTCTTTAATGCTTCACAATTGCTTAATGACTCATAGATGTGAATCACCATTAGATATTTATCAAGCATGGTTGTAAATCATTATCTTTTCTTTTCTTGATAAAATAAAATGCTTGATATATATTATGATAACTCATTTTATCATTTCATGATTATGTTCATCTTCTCTCTCCTCAAGCTCTCCCTCTTCAAACCCTAATCCTCCCCTCTCATGTGTTGAGTACAAGGATTAGTTAGACTACTTAATCCATAACCATACTCTATTTCATCAAGGTACTTTGATTAGCACTTAAAGATACCTAGTTGCCTCAAGTTTAGAGGCAAAGCTTGGAGTTTAGCTCTCGTGGTGGATCGTCTACTACTTGGAGAAGGCCGAGGAGGAGGTGGAGTTCGTAAAGACGAAGGACACGGTTCTTTAGGTATAATCCCTTTACATAGTAGTTGTTAACTTCTATGTTTGTTGTTAGTTATCGTTTAGCTTCGATTCATGCGGTTAGTCGATGTTTAAGCAAAGAAGAAGATCGTTTTTCATATTTCCGCCTCCCCGCTAGTCGTGGGGTGTTGTACATCGACTTACATAGCATACGCGTACAAAATCAACCAAACAACCCATGTTGTCGATGTACAAACATGTGACAACCAAATACAAATCCAAATATCAAAACTAAACATTTCAAAATACGGAAAAATAGCCAAAAACCAAACTAAAGTGCTCCAGATTTTGATTCAGGACAAAAGGAGTGGCACAAACAAGTCTAGGGGCTGTATATGATGTATATGAGCTACCAGACCAACCCCGACACCCTATGTCACCATGTGGCCGGACAATTCATCAAAAAAACCGGCCTCCTTGGGTCCCCCCTTCTCAGGTTGCGTCCGTCTCGTCAAGGTGGTCTCCTAGTACCCTAATTTGCTCCCTAGAGTTGTTTGTTATTCTCAAAAATCCCCCTGGTTGCTCCAGATTTCCCTGAACACCCTAAATTCTCACAAACCGACATGAACTCACATCCCAAATCCGTATTTTGGTTTCCCATACTAAATCTCAGGTCCTGCACAGCCACAAGAGTTCACTAAAACCAATTTTAACCCTAAACCTTCTCTAAGGATTTTTATCTCCACAACCACCCAACCAATCCAACTTCTAATTTATCTAAAACACAAGAAAAATAAAACTAACTAAGTAGAAATGGTTATACCTCATGGATGAACTCAAGAGAACCCTAGTATTCCCAGTGTTGCCAAAATCCCACTTTGTTTGTTTCAATGTGTAGAGGGTGAAGAGGGGATCAACTTTTGTGAAAGGGGTTTTGGGTTTTGGGGATTATTTGAAGATGGATCTAGGGCTTTAAGTGAAGGGAAGTGGGGTTGGAGGAAGATGAAGAAAGAGGAAGAAATGATGGGGGAAATGTATATGGTAGCAGCCCCCTTCTCTCTCTCACATATTTTCACACACACACTCTCTCTCTCTCCAAGTCATCATTATGTCCCCTTTCTCTCTCCAACTCATCATGACGTCTTTTTCTTTTCTTTTTCTTTTCTCACCACAATAAAACCATAACACAAATGAAATGAAACAACATGTAACATGACATGGTACACTAGCCATGGAAAACTGTAGAAACACGGATTTGGCTTAATCACGATTAGCAGCGTACTAATCGGGTTTTTATCGAAACTGCGTATAATAAATTTAAAAAATGCCAAATCCTTTAATTATATTATTAAATGAATACATTATTTTAATTTTCATTTATTTCACAATTATTGGTATATATTTATACCCTTTTTCGAAAATACCAATTTCGCAAATCGGGCAGTTTTCGGGAAAAATATTATTTTAATATTAAATTCCAAAAATAATATTTTTTATTTTCTGAAATGTTACATTAATACTTCTACCCGTCTGGTTCTCAACATCAAGCTTATATTCCTTGAATTTCTCAAAAGTTTCAGACTTGTGTTTCAACAGGAACATATGTCCGAATCCTGAAATAAAATCAGTAAATATAATGAAATAGCAAGAACCAACCCTGGAATTTGTAGACATAGGACCGAATACATCATCATGTATTCATCCTAAAAGTTCAGTAACTCTTTCTCTGTTTCAAGTAAACGGAGTATTGGTCACTTTACCTTTGTGACAAGACTGAAAAGTATCATAAGATGAAAATTCGAATAGATTCTTATATTCATCTTTATGTGTTAGGCCATGTTACACACCCCGGTAGTTTGCGGGGAGGCGGAATAGGTAAAAATCAAAATTTTCTTTACAATGTAACATAGACTAGCCATAAGGATCTTTGCTAAACATTAACTAACAAACTAACTAGGAGTGCTAACTACTATGTTAGATGATTATACCTCGAACTTGAAGTCCTTCTTCTCTTTGTTGTGCTTCTCTTTGTTGTGAGCTCCTTGGAGTGGTTGTGGATGGTTCCTCCTCACCGGTTTCTCCACGTCAAAGATGATCCACCCGAAGGTCTCTACCTTGAGCTCCAACTTCTATAATGAAGTAACTAGGGTGCTTGGTGTGCTAAACTAAGAACCCTAGACTGAGTAGAGAAAGATTTTGGTTGCTAAGTCTCAACAACCTTTGATTCTCAACTCATGAGACATTAAGGTCTTGAGAGAGGAAGAAGGAGAGAGAGCTATGAGAGAGAGTGTATCAAAAATAATCAAGGGGGCTCTCATATGAGGAAAAAGAATAATAAGTTTTATTATGATAATTGTGATGGCAACCTTGATTTGACCATTATCATGTCATAATTAATGCTGAGCATAATATCTCATGCTCAAAAAAAATATCTAAGTTAACAATGGTCAACAAGTCAAATGGTCAAACCAATTTGCCATGACACAATTATCACTAATAAGAATTAATAAACAATTTCCTCTATCTCATTATGGTTTTAATCAAGTCAATGGTCAAACCCTAATGAGGTGTCCCCTTCTCTGCCCCTATCAACCGTATATACATACCCGTATCTGTGTTCTGAGAAACACGAACACAATAAGACTAATACAATCCAAAATCAAATATTAGGATCTGGCTTAAACCAAAGCCCACTAGTATCAACTGCCCAAACACCAGACACGCACAAGTGCGCGTAGGTCAACGAACCCTGTCGTAAAACCATACGACTTCTACCTCGTTTCGCCCAAAGGTGGAAAACCCTCTGTGTGGGACTCTAAAGACTCGACACTACGCCGGTAGTGGGTTTAACCACAGGCCGCAAGCGGTACTAGCTGTACGTAACGGTCCCCGGGTAGATGTCGATAAGAAGGTCGATGATGAAAACCCATCCGAACTCCTACTGAGCCTGAATGTGACAATCTCCGTACAGTCCGGTCTGTTCGTCTAAGAGTATCACATATCGGGCCTAGGGTGTGGCAAATGTCTGACCTCTAATAGTGGCCTAAGTCATGTCGGAGTGTAGCCTAGAACACCCTGAGAAAACTACAGGAAACCCTACCAGTAAATCTGACTTGCCTTGGCCAGGGACTTTGTGTAATGGCTCTCCTAAACACAGCGTGATTTCAACCCCCAATACCGGGAGAGATGAATAATGTCTAACTACCACTACCTCCAAGTGCTTCGGGATAGCACCCAACTACTACATGTTTGCACGACTCAATAAAGCAGTGGTAGGGTAGCAATCAAAGAACAGTGGGAACACACTAGAGGCGAAGTGGCAGTGTCAAGTCAACGGAGTAAGCTGTACTCATGTCACCTGGGAACT
Source organism: Agapanthus africanus (assembly GCA_030015575.1). NCBI lineage: Eukaryota > Viridiplantae > Streptophyta > Magnoliopsida > Asparagales > Amaryllidaceae > Agapanthus > Agapanthus africanus. The sequence continues at coordinate 276,454,869 of JASDDO010000012.1, forward strand.
GCTAACTGAAGATAGGTATAATACCAACCAAAAGTTCCCGACGAGTCCTGACCAGTGTACTCGTAACCAAATGAGCACCTGCATACTATCTCCAGTACGACGTACTGATGGCTGTGGGACAGACCATCTCCTCTGCTGGGATGAGAAACATATGCACTAGTCTACTCTGGAGTATCGATGCCCTGTCTTGATAATCCTACGACTAGGGACTTGTATAAGGATGTGCTTATAGACTACCCAGCCCCCACTAGTCTGATCGCCATCACAACGCTGGTAGTCAAGCAAAGATCCTAAAGGCTCCATCAATATGTATTAGCGATATGTTAAAAGAAACATATACACATATTTAGATAGAAATAAACCAAGTAGCATACTACAATATTGAGCAAGACTGTCGTCAATCCATGTATATATCCTAAGCTTCCAAAATGTAATATACAAACTAGTATTATACAATAATGGCCTCTTGGGCATACATATCCAACAATCTCCCACTTGCACTAAAGGGCAGTAATTGGTGTACCGCATACCTAACGTATGCACAAAGGCCAGCTGCTGGCGTACCGCATACCCAATAGCTCAAAAAGTTGCTCAAACTGTGCTTGAGGGTAGGCCTTTATGAATGGATCCGCCGTGTAATCTTTAGTGTCAACTCTCCGTACCTCGATATCCTGGCGATCAATGATCTCCATGATAAGGTGATACCGCCTTAAAATGTGTATGGATTTCTGATGGGACCGTGGTTCCTTCGCTAAAGCTATAGCCCTATTGTTATCGCAATACAAAGGTATTGGGTCAACAATGGACGGAACTACCTGAAGTTCATTAATGAACTTCTTCATCCTGATCGCCTCTTTTGCGGCATTGCTAGCAGCAATGTATTCAGCCTCCATCGTCGAGTCTGCGACGGTATCCTGTTTGGAACTCCTCCAACACACCGCCCTTCAATTGAGGGTAAACACAAAACCCGAGACAGAATTGCTGTCATCCTTGTCACTCTGGAAGCTTGAATCGATAAAGGACTCAATCCTGAGGTCTCCATTACCGTAAACTAGGAACATCTCCTTAGTCATTCTCGGGTACTTGAGAATGTTCTTCACTGCTGTCCAGTGGTTCTCACCTGGGTCTGACTGATACCGGCTCACCACGCTTAGCACATAAGCTACATCTGGTCTTGTACATAGCATCGCATACATTATAGATCCTGCTGCCGAAGTGTAGGGTATAGTGCTCATGCGAACCCTCTCATCGTCAGTCTTGGGAGACATCTTCTTGGAGAGGGTGATTCCGTGCAATGCGGGTATATTACCGCGCTTGGAATCTTCCATACTAAATCTCTTTAGTATGTCCTCTATGTACCTGGACTGCGAAAGTCCCAGTAATCACTTGGATCTATCTCTGTAGATCTTGATCCCCAGAATGCACGAGGCATCACCCAGGTCCTTCATGGAGAACCGTTGTGACAAGAATAGCTTGACCGATTATAGCATAGGAATGTCATTTCCTATCAAAAGAATGTCGTCTACGTACAACACTAGGAATATGATAGTTCGTCCTACAATCTTCTTATAAATACCAGGCTCATCCTCGTTCTTGATGAAGTCAAATTCCTTAACTGTTTCATCAAAACAGATGTTCCAGCTCCGCGATGCCTGCTTTAATCCATAAATGGATTTAACCAACTTACACACCTTCCCGCTGCTCCCACTGCCTACAAAACCTTTTGGCTGATCCATATAAACGCACTCTTCCAAACTGCCGTTTAGAAAAGTCGTTTTTACGTCCATCTGCCAGATTTCATAGTCATGGAAGGCAGCAATGGCAAGTGGGATCCGAATAGATTTGAGCATAGCCACTAGAGAAAAAATTTCGTCATAGTCCACACCAGGTCTTTGACGAAAACCTTTTGCAACGAGTCTAGCCTTATAAGTTTCCACCTGCCCATCTACACCAAGTTTCCATTTGTACATCCATTTGCATCCAACCGGTTTTACCCCATGTGGAGCAATATCCAAGGCCCACACTTTATTGGTGTACATGGACTCCATTTCTGATCGCATAACATCCATCCACTTATCAGAGTCCCCACTGATAATGGCCTGCCTGAAACTGGTAGGGCCATCTTCTTCTAAGAAGCAATCCTCTCGATCCCCATCTATGAGAAAACCGTAGTATCTCTCGGGCGAATGAGAAATCCTACCTGATCCGCGGAGTAGCTGAGGTTCGTCGGGTATAACTGAATCTAGCGGTTCCACCAAATCTTCGGTTATAGTTTGTATCTCTGGAATTTATCCAGTTCTACTGTGCTGTCACTAATATTTTTAACAAGAAATTCTTTTTCCAAAAATGCGGCGTTCCTAGAAACAATAATCTTCTGTTCCTTTGCATGGTAGAATTGATACCAATTAGAATCTTTTGGGTATCCCACAAACTTACACAAAACTGACCGTGACTCAAGTTTATCTGGGTTTTGCTTTTTTACATAAGTTGGGCAACCCCAAATCTTAATATGTTTAAGATACAAACTCTTACCACTCCATATTTCATATGGAGTCTTAGGCACGGATTTGGATGGAACTTGATTCAAATGATGTGCTGCTGTTTGAAGTGCATATCCCCGGAATGAAAGAGATAACTCAGCATTACTCATCATGGAGCGAACCATATCCAATAGGGTACGGTTCCTCCACTCCGATACGCCGTTTTGCTGTGGTGTATACGGAGGAGTAAGCTGAGAGAGAATACCATTCTCTTTTAGAAAGTCCCTGAATTCAGTGCTCAAGTATTCCCCTCTTCTATCTGATCGGAGGATCTTGATACTTTTGCCAGTCTGGTTCTCTATTTCATTTCTGAATTCTTTGAATTTCTCAAAAGCTTCAGATTTGTGTTTCATAAGATACACATATCCGAATCTAGAGAGATCGTCAGTGAATGCGATGAAGTACGAGAACCCACCCCTTGCATGTATGGACATCGGACCACACACATCACTGTAACACTTTAGAATGTGTTTAGTGGCTAATTATATTTTAATATGTGATTTTTAATAAAAAGTTTACTAAACTAATTTTCAAATATTTTATCAAAATTAATAAATATTTTTCTAGAATTTTCCTAGGCTTGCATAAACTTGTGCATGTAAACTAAGGTTAAAATTTGGGTTAAACCATGTTTAACAACCATGGTAGATTAACCCACCATTATTAAGTAAAAATAATTTTAATTAAGGGTATTTTTTTTATTTTGAAGATGAAATGGGATTTAAATTTATTTTTGTGCTGACTTGGGAGGGAGAAAAAGAGAGAGAGTGTGCATCATGGCAAAGCCATGCTTGCATTAAATGAGAGAGAGAAGGAGTGCATCATGGCTAGTGCCCATGCTTGCATTTAATGAGGCAAGAGAGAAATGGGGGCTTGACTCTCTTGTGTTATTATTTTCCTTTGTTTGTGTCATACTCTCACATTTCTCACTCACAACACTCGCTCACTCACACACACACACAACCATAGATGTAGCAGCAGCAGCTTCAGCCCCAGCAGTAGTGAAAGCAGCAGCAACACCAAGCAACATCAACAGCTCTTTGCAGCAGCAACAGCACACGTAGCAGCAGCTGAAGCAGCACCAGCATCAACTCCAGCAGCACAGCATTAGCAACATCATCAACAACAACAACAGCATCAGCTGAAGCAAAAGCAACAGCAACAGTTTCAGCAACAGCATCAGAACAGCAGCAGCCCAGCAACTGCAGCACCCTCTTCCCCTTCTCTTCTTCTCCTGACCCTGCATTGTAGGGTCGAGTAAGGTATAACTTCTGGGCTCCGTTTCCATGTTTGCTAGATTATTTGTCGGTTTAGCTTAATTAGTGTTAATTTGTGGTTATTAGTGCTAGATTGGTGTTTTGTGAGATGATTAAGCTAAGTTAGAGTGTTTATAGCTTAATAAACACTATTAGGTGCTAGTGTTGCTGTTTTAGCCTAGTGGTGTTGCTAGAATTAGCTAGATAGCCTTAAGTCGCAAAACTTTAAACTTTAAAATACGGTTTTTGAAACACATCTTAGGATATTGTGATCTGCTACAATTGTGTGCATTTCCTAGCCTAGCAAACAACTTCAGATTTGTGTGCAGGGTTTTTTGGAGTATTGTGTTTAGACCCGAGCCCCTCCCACCGGAGGATGACCAGCGGCCTCCTCTTGCCGGTCCGGTGTTGCCGGCCCCCTGTGGAGCTGGGTGGTGATGTTTTGTGTATGTAGGTGTCTATGGAGATTTTGCTGTGATTGGTATTGTTTACTTTTTGAGTTCTTACCATGGACAAAATCTGGGTTGTTAAGCCAAGTTATTGTGTTTTGGTGGACTTTGATGTTAACTTGGGTGTTTTTGTTGGAGAACAGGGAGTTTCTGGGTGTTAGATTTACCTTAAGTTCTGCTGTTGGTATCACTTGTTTCCTGTTAGTTTACCCAGTTCCTTAGAATACCCCAAGTAAACCCTAAATGATATTTGAAATCTGATGTTGTTAGGGGAACATTTTTTGTAAGTAAACATACACATTAGGATATGAATTGTGTTAGGACCCTAGTATAGAAATCTGGACCCTTGCCACCGGGTTTTGGCCGGCCCTACCCCCCTATGACGTCGGCTCAATAGTGTAGGTTTGTATTGGTTTTAAGTTAGATAGGTGTCTGTAGGTATTGTGATAGATTTGGCCTTGTTTGCTTTATTTGTTTTTGCTCCATATTGAATCTGGGACCGTTTACCTATTTTTAGCGTAGCTGGATTTGCACGACACGTACGATACGTGTCGAATTAGTTTGTTGTGTATCACAGCGTGTCGCTGTGTGCCACCGCATGTCGCGTTAGGTTTTGGCGTATGCACACACGTAACGTATACACGCGCGTTTAGTTCGCGACGTGAGTTTCTCGTTTGTTTTCGATATCGCGTATTTGCGAGATATGTGCTCATATATGGATTCATTGTGTAAATTCCAGGTTCGCAGGCGGGTACGTCAGACGCCGTCAGTAAAAGGAAGCAGGTGGTCGGCTATACTTAGCACACGACCAGGTGAGTAGATTTAACATCTACGGGAAAATCGCCCGTATGGCGTTAAGCGTCAGAGCGTAAAAGGATATTTAGTCATGTGTGTTCATATAGATATGCTAGTAGCATACTCTCTGGTTACATATAGAACCGGTAGTATAGAACACTGCACTGTCACTAACGGTTCAAGTTGCACGAGCATGATTTATATGCTACACTCACACCGTTAGTGATTGCCATGCCACTCACATTATAGGATTGCTATAAATCATATATCATATTGATTCCGCTTTGTTGATGTTTGTCGTGGTTTGCCGCATATTAGTATATGTTATATTCATACCATGCACACTGTATACTCACTTTTGTGCATAACTTCATTGATATATCACTACCTGTGCACATGTACCCTTTATATTCATCTTAGTGCATACATATCATGATATGTTTACCCTTGTGCCCTATACTTCATATATTCATAGTTGGGCACATATCCATACTTGTTCCATATACATCATATATTCATACTTGGGTACATATACCTCATATGTCCACATTAGTGCACATGTACATTGATACATTCACCTTACGTACTTATCCTTTCGCACATCCATACCTATACACATATACATATGTTACATACATGGATGATATTGACTTGATTTAAAAACTAAGAGACCGCATGTGATATTTTCAAAACTGGATCTTTTAAAAGAGCGGTTTTCCCTTTCTTTTACTCTTAGTGTCATACGACACATTGCATGGATTTACGCATTAGATTTAATTCATATGATTTCTGGATTTAAGAACCGTGGTATGATTTTAAGAAAATACGCACTATTTTAAAAACCCGGTTTCTCTTGATATGATATTTCAGTGCGTCCACCATGAGTTTTCTCGGTTCCGGAGAGCTTGTGTGAGTATACCCGATTCGAAGAGTGGTAGGCACCGATTGCGGGTACATGGTGGACCCGGTATGGTACCCCGGGGCAAGATGACTTGTGTTGTTAGACGGTGAGCCCGGCTGAGGGACTACTATCTACCGGTGATTGGTTATACCTGGCGATTATCCGGAGGATACCGACCAGAGTCTAGATGGATACGGGACGACGCGTACTGCCGGGGCCAAGGGACGATTCCGCAGACAGAGCCCGTGGGCAGATCCGATGGACGGACGCCCCATACTAGAGGATTTGCGTGTTGATGCTAGACACGGCTGGTTTTATGATATTTCGAATGCCGATGTTGGGCACTCACGATTTTATGAGATTCACATGATTTGAGGGCCGATGTGGATGACGGCGCCTGAGTTTTTCTGGGATTTGGGTGTATTGATAGACACCGGTATTTTCCACGTGATATTCCGTGTAGATATTATTCTTCCCATGCTCAGCATTTAGTATTTGACATCTCATCCTGTATCTATTGTACCTGATATAGTACACATGCTTGCACGATCATTGCATACCCTGATCATTCTATATAGGGTTGTTAGATTTCATTGTCAGACATGATTATCGTATACCTTGCTCATCATATGGAGAGACTATTAGATTGCACTTGTTGCATGATTTGAGCATTCGGTTCATCTTATAGATGTTATCTGTTGGCATAGGTTAGAGTATCGCAGCACGTGCATACTCGCGATTACGTTTATATGTTATCTACTATTCACGAGTTGGCAACTCACCCCCGTTGTGCCACAGTGCTTGCAGGTTGCCCTTTGGAGTAGTCGCGGCTGGCTGTTTATCGCATCTTTTGACACAGATACCACTGCTGAGGCGTGCTAGCCCTTTTGCTATTAAGTGGGTTTTGTACGGTATCTGTTTAGTTTTCAGTTATGTACATTGTTGTATCTAATACTCTCCATCTACTTTCGTGTATTGACTTAGAGACAAGATGTGAGGACGATGTACATTATTTTTTTGTACTCTGGTGTCGAGCTCGTTGTGAGCCGACTTTATTTATGCAGTCTTATCCTTTTATGATGTTCGTTTTCATTTTACTGCTCATTCTTCGCTACGGCGTCGTATATTATTTTGTGGTGATTGTTCTGCCGTTGGGCACGATTCTCCCGTTTGGGATGCTCTATTTATTTCACATGTCGTTTTACTTATATCTTGTCTTTTACCCGAATTCGGGACAGATTTTTATAAAGGAAATGCTGCCAAAATTATTAAAATAATACATGAACTTTAAAGGATTTTTACGAAATTGCTTAAGGTTTTCTAAACATTTTACAAATGTTTCTACTAAAGTATTTTAACACTCTATATTTAAATGGTTTTGATTTCTGGGTTTCGGCTTACTTAGTCGCGTTACGCCTGTAGACGTTACGTGGTTAAGTGCCGGTCACGGGCCGAACTTTGGGTCGTGACAATCACTGTGTATGAGTCCCAAGAGCTCTGCTGCTCTTTCTCCATGTCCGGTGAACGGAGATTTGGTCATCTTTCCTTTGAGACAAGACTTACAAGTTTCATAAGATGAAAATTCGAACGTATTCAAGAGTCCATCTTTATGTAACCTACTTAGTCTTTTCTCTCCGATATGACCAAGTCTATAATGCCACAAGTAGGATTCGTTCGTGTCTGAACTCTTCCTCTTGCGTGTGTTTTGTACATTGAGAACTGTATTCTGATTTAAAACATAAATACCATTACACAGTGTAGCTTCTGCAACCAGTACTTTATCAAGGTAAATGTTCATGATATTTCTATCAAGAACAAAGTTATATCCATCTTTATCAAGTAAAGAAACAGATATGATGTTGCAAACCATAGAAGGTACATAGTAGCAATTGTTCAAAATCATAGTATTGCCATTTAGCAACACTAGATGATATTCACCGACGGCTGCAGCATTAACTTGTGCTCCGTTCCCTACCCAGAGGGACATATCACCAGGTCCAACTATCCTGCTTTTTCTCAGTCCCTGCAATAAATTACAGATATGAGATCCTGATCCGGTATCTAGTACCGAGGAGGCAGGACTGACTGAAAAGCAGTTCTCAATTACAAGAACACCTGAAGTAGATGCAATAATATGCTTCTTCTTCAATGGGGTCATCTTGGAATCCATACAATCCTCTTTCCCTTGCTCACACTTATGACTATTGTCGTAAGTTAGAGCTAAACTGACATTCCCCAGCCCCGAATAAGAATTCGGATCGGTCAAGCGATACATTTTATTATCTTGATTGGGGCGTGAAATGTTTGCTACCTGGAGAGAGAGATAAGAAACACTCAGTGTGCGCTCTCGCAAAATTAGATTGGTTATTAATTTATCTAACTAGGATGACTCCCATTGTTTCCTCAAATTTTTCTTCAAACCCTAAAAGAAGAACTGTCAGGATTTAATCACACGTCACAATACTTGCTTAACATTTCAGCCAAGCTAGTGTTGGTACTTCGAGGGAGGTTTTCCAACGCTTTCGCGAAGTTCCTTAATTATATAACCTCTTTTCCCTGGAGGCGTAGCCCCGCTAACACCGTTCTAGACACCTACTTGGTTTATAGCATTGATTGTTAAGTGAAATAATCTCCCGAGAGTAATCCAACTCATCAGTGGGATCGGGATCCAACTATCATTGTAATGACATAGAAGAAATCCACTTTAGTCACTACACTCCATAAGGTATGCTAAATCTGCATGTTTCCTGTATATTTGAAACTCCGGATGTGGTTTTTGCCTCTAGGATCCAAGTGACCTTGACACAGTCAACAAATCAAAGAGTCCTAGTCAAGTTCAACCCGTCATTATCTTGATTGCATTAAACCCATCTGCATAACCCTTGACACAGTCAACAAGGTTACACGACTGTCCTAAGCAATCGCATCGTATGCTACAATTAAGAAATACTCAGCTACCGTTCACTGCGCCTTGACATAGTCAACAAACACAACACGAATACTAAGTATAACTTATAAGAAATGATGGAGGGCTATGGCTGGGTTTTTGGCAAAAAACCCGTTAACGTAATGAACTTGATATCGTTGAAGAAACCTGATCAATTTTGAAAAAGGAGTGGTTTAAGCTCCGCCTTTTTGAAAATTTCTGGTTTTGAAAAAATTGAGTAATCTACAATATTGACTTTAGCTCAAGAGGTCACTCCCTGCGAATGGATCTCGGCTCTTGCCTCGTAGAATGAGGTGCTGGATATTCATGACCGAATACCACTATGCAAAGCGAAAGAATATAAATGTAGTTTTTCGAAATTTGTTCCAACAACATCTTTTAGTTTTATTTTCTTGCATTAATCAAAATTAATGCGGTCCTATCAATTAATCCTACCATTGCAGAAAACAACGAAAATATAACGTACGCTTATGCCATCCGCATTCACCACGGGGCCCCGTCATCACCCATTAGGTTCTTTAACTAACGACAGAGCAGGGGCTGGACTAGCGCGGATGCAAAACATAAGCAACGTCTATTAGATATCATGTATAGATATATACATTGGTCAGACGCAATGATAGTCATTCCAGATCACAGATGAACACATTGGATATGCTAGGAATCCGTGTTTCGTTTGAGCCTACAACGAAAGACGGATTACACGGTCGTGATGAATAGCCAAAACCCTACCCTAGACCCCTACGGGTGCAGCAAACTACCCGCCAAATACCCTAAGTGAAGCAACCTCCCTCAACAAAGTGAGTAGGCCACTCGGCACTGAAAATTACCCGGTAGTTTGTGCACCCCACCTTAGGTCTATCCTAGGAGCAGAAAACAGTAAAAGAAATAATATACAATGGTGGCTACAACCTCAACCCGGATGTGCGACCATAAAATAATATTACATCAATTTACAATTTACATCAAATGAAAGATAAACGCTCATCTCACATCCCCGGCTATTCATCCACGACAATCCAACAAGTTCATATATACAAACCAAGAACACATTTCATAGATATGTGAAACCCCCACTAATCGACGTATAGAGATTAGCAGACGTTCAGCACACATAACACATCACAGATATAATCCGATTAGCTAAAGTTTATAGAATTTCGATCAATAACCATATTTGAATCTACTCCAAGTACAACACTGTACACAATAATTCCTGAGCAGAAAACACAAAACAACCACAGAGAGCACCAGAAAAAATTTGGACCAACTAGGAGTTGACTCGGCTGCGGATCCACGGCGGAACGCATGGTTCGGCCGCGGTTCCGTGGTGGTCTAACCGAGTTAGGCGCCCAAATTTCTCCAGTACTCTTGGAAAAGCCTGCACGTATTTTTCAGGTCTCTGAAAATATTTTTAGACCAGTTTTAAAATTTGACAGAAAGTGCAAGTTTTTATCGGGTTTTCGGGATTTTTCCGTGATCGAAGTTCTAAAGGCTTTGCTAACATGTTAGTTATGGTTTAGCTAGGCTCTGATACCACAGTTAGGCCATGTTACACACCCCGGTAGTTTGCGGGGAGGCGGAATAGGTAAAAATCAAAATTTTCTTTACAATGTAACATAGACTAGCCATGAGGATCTTTTCTAAATAATAACTAACAAACTAACTAAGAGTGCTAACTACTATGTTAGATGATTATATCTCAAGCTTGAAGTCCTTCTTCTCCTTGTTGTCCTTCTCCTTGTTGTGAGCTCCTTGGAGTGGTTGTGGATGGTTCCTCCTTACCGGCTTCTCCACGTCAAAGATGATCCACACGATGGTCTGTACCTTGAGCTCCAACCTCTATAATGAAGTAACTAGGTTGCTTGGTGTGCTAAACTAAGAACCCTAGAGTGAGTAGGGAAAGATTTTGGTGGCTAAGTCTCAGCAACCTTTGATTCTCAACTCATGAGACATTAAGGTCTTGAGAGAGGAAAAAGGAGAGAGAGCTATGAGAGAGAGTGAATCAAAAATAATCAAGGGGGCTCTCATATGAGGAAACAGAATAATAAGTTTTATTATGATAATTGTGATGGCAACCTTGATTTGACCATTATCATGTCACAATTAATGCTAAGCATAATATCTCATGCACAACAAAAATATCTAAGTCAACAATGGTCAACAAGTCAAATGGTCAAACCAATTACCCATGACACAATTATCACTAATAAGAATTAATGAACAATTTCCTCCATCTCATTATGGTTTTAATCAAGTCAATGGTCAAAACCTTAATGAGGTGTCTCCTTCTCTACCCCTATCAACCGTATATACATACCCGTATCTGTGTTCCGAGAAACACGAATACAATGAGACTAAGCCAATCCAAAATCAAATATTAGGATCTGGCTTAAACCTAAGCACACTAGTATCAACTGCCCGAACACAAGACACGCACAAGTGCGCGTAGGTGAACGAAACCTGTCGTAAAAACATACGACCTCTACCTCGTTTCGCCCAAAGGTGGAAAACCCTCCGTGTGGGACTCAAAAGACTCGACACTACGCTGGCAGTGGGTATAACCACCGGCCGCTAGCGGTACTAGCTGTACCTAACGGTCCCCAGGTAGATGTCGATGAGAAGGCCGATGAGGAAAACCCATCCGAATTCCTACTGGGCCTGAATGTGACAATCTCCGTACAGTCCGGTCTGTTCGTCTAAGAGTATCGCATATCGGGCCTAGGGGGTGGCAAACGTCAGACCCCTAATATTGGTATAAGTCGTGTCCGAGTGTAGCCCAGAAAACCCTGAGAAAACTACTGAAAACCCTACCAGTAAATCTCACTTGCCCTGTCTACGGACTTTGTGTAATGGCTCTCCTAAACACAGCGCGATATCAACCCCCATTACCGGGAGAGACGAATCCTGTCTAACCGCCACTGCCTCCTAGTGCTTCGGGACTGCACCCAACTACTACTTGTTTGCACGACTCAATAGAGCCGTGGTAGGGTAGCAAGCAAAGAACAGTGGGAACACACTTGAGGCGAAGTAGCAGTGTCAAGTCAACGGACTAAGCTGTACTCATGTCACCTGGGAACTGATAACTGACGATAGGTATAATACCAACCAATAGTTTCCGACGAGTCCTGTCCAGTGTACTCGTAACCTAACGAGCACTTGCATACTATCTCCAGTATGACGTACTGATGGCTGTGGGACAGACCATCTCCCCTGCTGGGATGAGAAGCGTATGCACTAGTCTACTCTGGAGTATCGATGCCCTGTCTCGATAATCCCACGACTAGGGACCTGTATAAGGATGTGCTTATAGACTACCCAGCCCCCACCAGTGCGTTCGCCATCACAATGCTGGCAGTCAAGCAAAGATCCTAAGGGCTCCATCAATATGTATTAGTGATATGTTAAAAGATACATAAACACATATTTAGATAGAAACAAACCAAGTAGCATACAACAATATTGAGCAAGAATGTCGTCAATCCATGTTTATGTCCCAAGCTTCCAAAATATAATATACAAACTAGTATTATACAATAATGGCCTCTAGGGCATACATATCCAACATTATGTAACTTAGCTGGTCGTGTCGCATTGATAAGACCTAGTCTACAAGGCAACAAGAAGGATTCGTTCATTTCTGAACTATTCTTCCTGTATGTGTTCTATATACTTTGAACCGTGGTTTCATTTAGAACGTATATGTTATTTCATAACGTGCCTGATCCAATCAACTCTTGATCAAGGAAAATGTTCACAACATTATCCTGCAATACAAAATTATATCCTTCTTTAACTTAATAAAGAAACTGACATAATGTTGTATATCAGGTTCGGCATGTAATAACATTTGTTCAAAATCAATGTATTAATAAGGTGATATATGTCAACTGACTTGGCTGCAACAATTGCATCATTCTCTAGCACTTAGAGATATATCACCCAATCTCAGTTCTCCACCTTTCTGTAGCCCATGTAACATATTACATATGCGGGATCTGTAGGTCTATGTTACCCACACCGGTACTTTCGGGGAGGCGGAATAGGTAAAAATCAAATTTTTTTCAAAGGAAATATAGACAAACCACGAAGGATCTTTGCTAAACGAAAACTAACAAACTAATATGGAGTTTTAACTACTAGTTAGATGGTTATACCTAGTTCTTGAACTCCTGCTCTTCTTGTTGTGGTCCTCCAAGTTGCTAGCTCCTTGGAGTGGTGTAGATGGCTCCTCCTCGTTGTCTTCTATAGGTCAAAGAACGATCCACCCGAAGGCCTCTACCTTGAGCTTCTACCTCAACAATGAAGTAACTAGAGTGCTTGGCTTGCTACACTAAGAACCCTAGAGTGAGTAGAGAAGTATTTTGATGGTTTAGTCTCAAAGCTTTGATTTTCAACAAATGAAACACTTAAGCTTTTTGAGAGAGGAAGAGGGAGAGCAAACCATAAGAGAGAAAGGTAATGAGAGAATGAGAGAGCAAAGCTCTCATATGAGAAATATATGATAATAATAATAATTAAGAAAATTGTGATGGTGAATTGATTTGACCATTATCATTTCAAAATTAATGCTAAGCATGCTTCAAAAAAATATCTCATGCTTAACAAAACAACAAAAGAAAATATCAAAGTCAATGTGAGTGAACAAGTCAAATGGTCAAACCAACTCTAACCATGATACAATTATCCTTAATTAAAATTATTAATCATATTCCACCTTCTCATTATGGTTTTTATCAAGTCAATGGTCAAAACCCTAATGAGGTGTCTCCCTCTCCGCCCCTGTCAACTGCACATACATACCCGCATCCGTGTTCCATAAAAACACGAATACAATGAGACTAGACCAATCCCAAAACAAATACTAGGATCTGGCTTAAACCAAAGCCCACTAGTATCAACTGCCCGAATACCAAACGTGTTCAAGTGCGCGTATGTGAACGAACCCCCGTCGTAAAACCATACGACCTCTATTACGTTTCGCCCTAAGGTGAACAACCCTCTGCGTAGGACTCTAAAGACTCGACACTACGCTGGCAGTGGGTTTAACCAAAGGCCGCAAGTGGTACTAGCTGTACGTAACGGTCCCCAGGTAGATGTCGATAAGAAGCACGATGAGGTGAACCCATCCGAACTCCTACTGAGCCTGAATGTGACAATCTCCGTACAGTCCGGTCTGTTCGTTTAAGAGCATCGCATGTCGGGCCTAGGAGGCGGTAAACGTCAGACCCCTAATAGCGGTACAAGTCGTGTCGGAGTGTAGCCTAGAACACCTTGAGAAACTACTAGAAACACAACAAGTAAATCTCGCTTTCCCTGGCCAGGGACTTTTTTTAATGGCTCTCCTAGACACAGCGCGATATCAACCCCCAATACCGGGAGAGACGAATCATGTCTAACTGTTACTTCCTCCAAGTGCTTCGGGACTGCACCCAACTACTACCTGTTTGCATAACTCAATAGAGCCGTGGTATGGTAGTAATCTAAGAACAGTGGGAACACACTCGAGGCGAATTTACAGTGTCAAGTCAACGGACTAAGCTGTACTCATGTCACTTGGGAACTGATAACTGACGATAGATATAATACCAATCAACAGTTCCCAGCGAGTCCTGTCAAGTGTACTCATAACCTAACGAGCACCTGCATACTATCTCCAGTACGACGTACTGACGGCTGTAGGACATACCATCTCCCCTCCTGGGATAAGAAGCATATACACTAGTCTACTCTGGAGTATCGATGCCCTGTCTCGATAATCCTATGACCAGGGACCTGTATAAGGATCTGCTTGTAGACTACCCAGCCCCTACTAGTGTAATTGCCATCACAACGCTGGTAGTCAAGCAAAGATCCTATGGGCTCTATCAATATGTATTAGCGATATGTTAAAAAGAAACACATACACATATTAAGATAGATACAAACCAAGTAGCATACTACCATATTGAGAAAGAATGTCAATCCGTGTATATATTCCAAGCTTCCAAAATATAATATACAAACTAGTACTATACAATAATGGCCTCCAGGGAATATCACACTAAAAATTTCCTACTTTCACTAAGGCCACGTGCTGTCATATCGCAGACCTATCATCTCGAATAGCTTCTCAAACTGCATCTGAGGAATGGCCTTTGTGAATGGATCTGCAGTGTTATCTTCTGTAGCAACCCTCCGAACTTCGATCTCCCGGCGATCCACGATCTCCCTGATCAGGTGATACCGCCTCAAGATGTGTCTGGACTTCTGATGGTACCTGGGTTCCTTCGCTAAAGCTATAGCCCCGTTGTTGTCACAATACAGAGGTATTGGATCAACAATGGATGGAACCACCTGAAGTTCTGTTAAGAACTTCCTCATCCAGACTGCTTCTTTTGCGGCATCAGAAGCTACGATATACCCCGCTTCCATTGTCGATCAGCAACGGTCTCCTGTTTGGAACTCTTCCAACAGACCTCCCCTCCATTAAGGGTAAAGATATAACCTGACATGGATTTGGAGTCATCCTTGTCACTCTGGAAGCTGGAGTCAGCAAAGGCCTCGATCTGGAGGTCTTTTCCGCCGTAAACCAAGAACATCTCCTTAGTCCTTCTCAGGTACTTCAGAATGTTCTTTACCGCTATCCAGTGCTTCTCCCCAGGGTTTGGCTGTTATCAGCTTACTACACTCAGTGCATAAGCTACATCTGGTCTGGTACACAACATCGCATACATTATAGAGCCTACCGCAGAAGCGTAGGGTATAATAGTCATGTGATCCCTTTCCAAATCAGTCTTGGGAGACATCTCTTTGGAGAGGGTGATTCCGTAACAAGCCGGTAAATTACCGCGCTTAGAATCTTCCATACTGAATCTTTTTAGTATGGTGTCGATGTACCTGGACTGCGAAAGTCCCAATATCCTCTTAGATCTATCACGATAGTTCTGGATCCCCAGAATATAAGAGGCATCACCCAGGTCTTTCATGGAGAACCTGTGTGACAAGAACCCTTTGACAGATTGGAGCATAGTTATGTCATTTCCTATCAAGAGAATGTCATCCACGTACAAGACGAGGAATACAACAATTTATGCTACAATCTTGCTATAAATGCATGGTTCATCTGGATTTTTGATAAAGTCAAATTTTTTGACCGTCTCATCAAAACAGATGTTCCAACTCCGCGATGCCTGCTTTAGTCCATAAATGGACTTAAGCAACTTGCACACTTTTCCGCTGCTCCCACTTTGAATGAAACCCTCTGGCAGGTGGGAGACTAGACGAATTAAGGGAAGAAGAAGAAGCTGGGGTATCATTGGTGTCACTATCATCACATTGCTCACCCACTCGGTTATTCAGCACTTTTCCCGATCTCAACGTGGTAACAGCACTCACATTATAACTTTGTGAGTGGCCAGGATTAGGTATGGGTTGAGATGGGAGTTTCCCTTTCTCTCTCGCACTCATTTCGGCGTTTAACTGTGCGAGTTGGTTTTCTATTGATTTAATACTCTCGCCGTGGGAGGCGGAGTCTTTCTGTATGGTGTCAATAGAAGACTTCATCTCAGCCGACAATTGCATGGAATGTTTCATGAACATATCCAAAGTTTGTGCGAGTGAAGAGTTGTCAGTACCGGCCGCTTGTGGTGTAGAAGTGTTGGCCAGATTTTGGAAATTTTGTGACTGAAAGGGGAGCTGATTTTGTGGTTGTGGTTGCTGTGGAGGAGGTCTTTTATAATTGCTTTGTTGGTTTTGGTTCCAAGCAAAGTTAGGATGATTCCTCCATCCTTGATTGTACGTGGAAGAATAAGGATCGTTTCTAGGTTGCTGCTGAAAAGCAGCATTAGTTTGAACCGATACATTCATAGGACATTCTTCCGTTAAGTGTGAAGGATCTGAACATCAACCACAGACGGTCTTGGTAAGCGTGACCTGATTTAGGAAGACTGATGAAAGTGTTAGTTATGTATATGCCCTAGAGGCCATTGTTGTACATATGATGTATATTATAATGGATGCTTGGTTATATATAGAGAAGACTTTCTTGCTCGTCATGATAGTATGCTATTTGGTTTCACTTTATCTTAACATGTTGACTTGTATTGGTTTACTGTTTTACTCTCACATGTTGATGAAGCCCTTAGGATCTGTACTCGACTACTGGGACTATGATGAGATAATACTAGTGGGGCCGCGTTAGTCGATGAGTACATCCTATAACTGTTCCTAGTCGAGGGTATATCGAGACAGGGCATCGATACACCAGAGTAGACTAGCGTATACGCATCTTGACCCATATGATGGGCGATGGATGATCCCATATCCATCGGTGTTGGACATCAAGGATGGTGTACGGGTGCTCAGTGGAGACTGGGTACACTGGACGGACTCGCCGAGAACTCCCAGATGGTGATATACCACTCGTCAGATGGCAGTTCTCCGGTGACACGGGTACAGGGTAGTCTGAAGACCCGAGATCGTCATAGAGTCTTGTGTGATTCCTACTGTGCTTTGATTTCCACCTTACCACGTCCAAGAGGGCGTGCAAAACGGTGGCTTTTGGGTACAGTCCCGAATCACATGGAGGCAATGAGCGATAGGAGGGGATTCGTCTCTCCCGGTATAAGGAGTTGATGTTGTGCTGTGTTCGATTGGCTATAACTGGAAGTTCCTGGCCAGGGCTGATATAGAGATTTACTGGTAAGTGTTACTAGTAGTTTCTCGACCCGTTATGAGCCATACATCGACACGACTTATCGGTTACTGGGGTCTGACGTATACCACCCTTAGACTTGATATGCGACATATCAGACGAACAGACCGGACTGTACGGGAGTGTTACTGATCGGATTCACAGGAGAACGCACAGGCTAGCTTGTTGATCTTCTGATCGCTCAATACCTGGGTGGCTGTTACGTTTAGCTGACCGCTTGCAGCTTGTGGGTGTTTGATATGATCATCACCTGCTACCGGCGTATTGACGATTCTTTAGAGTCCTACACAGAGATTTCTTGGCTCAGGCGAAACAGAGTAGTGGCACATATGTGATATGCGCAGGAGCGAGAATAATGCGATATGGGATACCGTATTATATTCTCGTGATTTATGGATATGAATCGGGTCATCGGATCAAGTGTTGATTCGATGAATCGGTACATGATATATTAGCCGGTTATATTCGATATAGCCGGATCGTCGGATCAAGTGTTGATTCGATGATTTAATATATAATAATATATATGATATATTATTATATTAATTAATATTGGCTTACTTTATTATTTCATTTTCTCAGTGGATGATACATTGATATATATGCGATATATGTTAATTGTATTATTTTCTTTTGTTGCAAATATATAATATATATATGATATATATTATTGTGACATGATATGATTAATTGTTAAACATGTTTAAGGATGATTAATTGAGGTTAGGGTTTGATTAGGTTTAGTTGCTTCAAGTTGCTTCTAGAAGCATTTTCTTTTGTCATTATGAAGATATTTGTGATGACACATTATTAACTCAACCAAACCCTAACCCTAGTTGTTTCTCTACTTGTTCTCATCCAATCATCCTTAACCATGGTTAATAATTCAATCATATGTTTTATATTTCTATTCATCACAAAAGGAAAAGATTATTCATTATCTTTTTGATTATCCATTATCTTCTTCTTCTTCTTCTTGAAGAAGCTCTCTTGAAAATCCTTATGTGATGAAAGATTATGAGAAAATGATATAAAAAGAAAGCTAAATCACTACTCTCTCATCCTCATCTCATATAGCCCTTGGGATTAGGGTGTTCTTCTCTTTAGAGTGAGATAGCTTGAGTTCTTCGAAACCTCGACGTAGATCATCGGAGATTTGGAATACGACAAGCTAGAATGGATCGTTCGAGTCGTGGAGCCTCTCATGAGTCCGGGAGATCGTGGATCGCGGCAAAGAGACTTCTACTCGGAGCTTGTGAAGTGAAGGAGCGGACTACAAAGGTTGTAATCCCTCACACTTAGATAAATGTTATCTATTTACATGTTAAACCCTAATAATCTAGCAAAGATCCCGGCTTTGGGTTGTTCGGCACGTCTAAAATTTAATCCGGGCATGTTTGATGCCTTATGAACCTTCACAAGAGTTCCTAGGAACCCTACAGTGGTATCAGAGCCTAGCTAGAGCATTAGGCGATGTGTTTACGAAGTTAAAACTCCGATCGAACCCGAAACGGACAAAATGGACCCCTCTCTGGAAATTTTTAAATTTTGGGATTTTTCAGAATTAAAAATGTGTAAAAAAATCAGCAGGTAATTCTAAGAATTACCATGAAACACGTGCCCACAATTCGACCAACCGAGCGCGGATCCGCGGCAGAAAGGGGGTTCGCGCGGCGCTTGCGCGGCGGCACTGTTGAATTGGGACACGTGGCTTCATGGTATTGCTGGTAGTTACTTGCTGAGTATTATGGATATTTTTATTCTGTTCCAGGTGTTTAAAATTCTGGGGTTTGTTTTGTAATAGTAGACTCGATCGGAATATTTAAGTTCGTATTTCTTTCCGGATATTTAGAAACTGTTAAACTGGTTGAACGGATATCATTAACCCACTTTATTCCGGCACGGCAAACTTTCAAGCGTTGAATTTTTATTGGGTTTAAATCTTTCGGAAAATTGTACAAGTTAAGCGGTGGACCCTCTAGAAGACAACAAACCTTAACTCGATTATGTGACCGTCTTGAACTGCCTTTTGAACCTTCGGGTTTGAGGCAGTACGGCGTGCCACATGTGAGGCGTTGGCTTGGCCCTTCTACGGCTGGATCACTGGTACTGTGACATATTCTGGGATTATTTGAACTCCGCTCAAGAGTTGAGCACTTCGGGAAATTTTGGGTGTTTGATTATCTGTTCAAATAGTTTAATACCGTATATTTATCTGGAATGTGATACAATATGTGGAATTCATAGAGTTAGGCATGAAATACGAAGTATGTGATATTTCGGATTTACGATGTCTAAAGTGATTGTGGATTCCAAATATTGTAGTTTTACACTTTCTTTTCTGTGACCGTAAGCGTAGTATATGGTGTATCGCCGGCTTCGTTGCTATACATCAACGACAATCGGGATACGCATACTTGCTTACGTTGATGATATGAGATATTATGTATTGCTGTGATATGTTATATTGGATCGTCGCGATCAGAATAGCCGGGGGTTTTATGTGAGATGAGGGTTTTTATTTTCATTCATGTAAAATTCTTTTGTAATGTAATATTCTTTTATTTGGGGCACTTCCTGGTTGCGGTTGCTGTCACCAGTGTATATTATTTACTTTTCCGCATTAGGTAGACCCAAGGAGGGGAGCACAAGTAACCGGGTTCTAGGGTCCAGCGGGAGGCCATCTCGAGGAGTCGAGACCGGGTCTCCTAACCCTAGAATTGGCAGTGTTACTTGCCGCTCTCGTAGGGGTCTTGGGATGTGGGTTTGGCTATTCGTCGCGACCGTGGAATCCGTGTTTTATACAGGCTCGTATTAAAAACACGGACGTCCTAGTATATCCAATATTTCATATATGTTCTTCTGCTGCTATGTTCTGTGATGAGGTCATATTACTGCCTGAGACGAATGCTTATACTATATATATATGCTGATATATAAATATTACTGCTTTCGTTTCTTCTGTGATGCTTAGGAAGCATAAGCTGATGGGATTTTTATTAATGAGATTAATAAAAGAAAAGAAACCTAAAGATGTTGTAGAATCAAAAACTTTATAAAAAGGGTAGCTACAGTTTTGCTTTGCACAGTGATATATACGATATATCCTGCACCTTATTCGATGAGGAAAGGACCGAGATCCCTTCACCGGGAGTGACTCCTTTAGAGAAACTGGCAGATGCTACAAAACGCGGTTTGTCTTTTGATTGCTTTAAGTGTTTTGCTTTGCACAGCGGTATATATGATATATCCTGCACCTTATTCGATGAGGAAAAGGCCGACGATCCCTTCACCGGGAGTGACCCCTTTAGCGAAACTAAGAAAAGCCTCAAAACACTCCTTTTCAAAAACACATGATTCTACGACGATATCAAGTTCATTACGCAATAGGTTTTTCGAAAAACCTGTCGTAGCCCTCCGTCTTTTCAGATAAGTCCTGTTTAGTATTCGTGTTGCGTTTGTTGACCTTGTCAAGGCGCAGTGTGCGGTAGCTAACCAGTATTTATCTGCTTATGCATATGATGCAGATTGGGTTAGGGTAGTCGTGCGGCCTTGTTGACCTTGTCAAGGGTCGTGCGGGTGGGTTTGATTCAATCAAGAAATGACGGGTTGAACTTGACTTGCGGTCTATGATTTGTTGACCTTGTCAAGGTCATAGATCGTTTGGGGCAAAAATATTATCGGGAATTTCAAGTGTTGAAATTTGCAATGAGATTGCATACCTCCTATGAGATAGTTGGATCCTGATACCCACTGCGAGTAAGAGTTACTCTTGGGAGAGTTTTACACAGGACAATTAGTCATTCAAGTAGGTGTCTAGAAAAGTGTTAACGAGGTTATGCCTCTGGGAAAATGAGGTTTACATTAATTAGGTCCGTGCGAAAGCACGGGGAACCTCCCTCAAAGTACCGACACTGATCTGGCTGAAAGATTGACGAAGTTGTAGGGTGTAATTAATCCCGGCTAATCTTACCTTTTAGGGTTTGAAGGCAGATTTGATAAAAACAGTGGGAGACATCCTGATTAGATAAGATAATAACCAATCTAATCTTGCAAGAGCATACGCTAAAGTGTTTTCTTCTCTCTCTCTCCAGGTAGCGACCATTTCAGGCCATAATCAAGATAATAATATGGATGTATTGACTGAACCTGATTATTGTACTGAGCAAGGGAACGTCAGACCCGTTCTTTCTTATAAGTGTTATAAGACTGAACAGAAAACAGGAGAATATCTGGATTCTCACACCGCCCAAAAGAACATGCATGTTGATGCATCTTCTTCGGGTGTGTTTGTTATTGAGAACTGTTTCTCGGTTTACCCTACGTCCTGGGTATTAGATACCGGATCAGGATCCCACATATGCAAACAGTTGCATGGGCTACGTAAAGGTAGAGAACTGGGAAAAGATGATCATTCCGTTCTAGTAGGGAACGGTGCAAATGTTGCAGCCAAAGCAGTTGGCGAATATCACCTTGTATTGCCGAGTCGTAATACACTGATTCTGAATGAGTGTTATTATATACCGAACATGATGTGCAACATTATATCAGTTTCTTTATTGAGTAAAGAAGGATATAATTTTGTAGTACAGGATAATGTTATGAACATATTCCTAGATCAAAAGTTGATTGCATCAGGCTCGTTACATAATGGCATATTCATTCTAAATCAGAATACAGTCCTGAATATACAAAACACACACAAGAGGAAAAGTTCAGATGTGAACGAATCCTACTTGTGGCATTGTAGACTTGGTCATATCAATGCGACACGACTGGCTAAGTTACATAGAGATGGTTATTTGAATCCGTTCGAATTATCATCTTATGATACTTGCCATTCATGTCTCAAAGGAAAAATGACCAAAGCTCCGTTTAGTGGACACGGAGAAAGAGTTGCTGAACTCTTAGGACTGGTACATAGTGATGTATGCGGTCCCATGTCTACGTATGCCAGGAACGGTTCTTTCTACTTTATTACATTCACTGACGATCTCTCAAGATTCGGATATGTGTTCCTGATGAAACACAAGTCTGAAGCTTTTGAGAAATTCAGAGAATATAAGCACGAAGTAGAGAACCAAACGGGCAAAAGTATTAAGATTCTTCGATCTGATCGAGGAGGTGAATACTTAAGCGGTGAGTTCCTAGATTATCTAAAAGAGAATGGGATTCTCTCTCAGCTTACTCCTCCTTATACACCACAGCACAACGGTGTATCTGAGCGGAGGAATCGCACCCTATTAGATATGGTGCGCTCGATGATGAGTACAGCTGAGTTACCTATTTCCTTCTGGGGGTATGCGCTTGAGACAGCGGCATACCTATTGAATCAAGTTCCGACTAAATCTGTACCTACCACACCATATGAGATATGGAGTGGAAAGAGACCGTATCTTAAACGAGTTAAGATATGGGGTTGTCCGGCCTATGTCAAAAGGCAAAAACCGGACAAACTCGAGGCACGATCAGTTCTTTGCAAGTTTGTAGGATATCCAAAGAATTCATATGGATATTTTTTCTATCACAGTGAGGAGCAAAAAGTGTTTGTTGCTCAACATGCCACCTTTTTAGAAAAGGAATTTCTTGAAAAAGAAATTAGTGGCTCTGAGGTAGAATTGGAAGAAGTTCCAGCAGAACAAACTACAACAGATGATTTAGTGGAACCAGAGGATTCAGTAGTACCCGACGAACCCCAGCCTCTCCGCCGATCTAGTAGGGTTTCTCGTCCACCTGAGAGATACTACGGTTTTCTCATTGATGGTGGAAGCGAGGATTGCATCATGGATGATGATGAACCGACTAGTTTCGAGCAGGCCATCACGAGTGTTGACTCTGTGAAATGGCTGGATGCAATGCGATCTGAGATGGAATCCATGTACACCAATAAAGTATGGATTTTAGAAAATGCTCCTGAAGGGGTAAAACCCATTGGGAGCAAGTGGATTTTTAAAAAGAAATTTGGTGTAGATGGAAAAGTTGAGACTTTCAAAGCTAGACTGGTAGCAAAGGGTTTTCGTCAACGTCCAGGTGTGGATTATGACGAAACCTTTTCTCTAGTGGCTATGCTTAAGTCCATCCGGATCTTACTTGCCATTGCTGCATACCATGATTACGAAATCTGGCAAATGGATGTTAAGACCGCCTTTCTAAACGGTGATTTAGAAGAGTGCGTGTACATGACTCAGCCAGAGGGCTTCGTAGATAGTGGGAGCAGCGGAAAGGTGTGCAAGCTGCTTAAATCCATTTATGGGTTAAAGCAAGCATCGCGGAGTTGGAACATCTGTTTTGATGTTGTAGTCAAAGAGTTTGACTTCATCAAAAATATAGATGAACCTTGTATCTATAAGAAGGTGGCAGAGGGTAAGGTAGTCTTCCTCATATTGTACGTGGATGACATACTCTTGATAGGAAATGATATTCCTATGCTGCAATCAGTCAAGCTCTTCTTATCACAGAGATTCTCAATGAAAGATCTAGGTGATGCCTCCTGCATATTGGGAATCATGATCTATAGAGATAGATCTAAACGGATACTGGGATTGTCCCAATCCAGGTACATTGACACCATACTAAAGAGGTTTAGTATGGAAGAATCCAAACGTGGGAATCAGCCCACGATATCTGGACTCACTCTCTCCAAAGAGATGTCTCCCAAGACTGATTTGGAGAGACCTCGCATGCAAGGGATACCCTATGCTTCGGCAGTAGGCTCTATCATGTATGCGATGCTATGTACCAGACCCGATGTAACATACTCACTAAGTGTAGTGAGTCGGTATCAAGCAGATCCTGGAGAGAGTCATTGGACAGCAGTGAAGAACATTCTCAAGTACTTACGAAGGACTAAGGAGATGTTCTTGGTGTATGGTAACGGAGAACTCCAGGTGGAGTCCTTTACCGATTCCAGCTTCCAAAGTGATAAGGACGACTCTAAGTCGCATTCGGGTTTTGTCTTTACCCTTAATGGAGGGGCGGTATGTTGGAAGAGTTCCAAACAGGATACCGTTACAGACTCAACGATGGAGGCTGAATACATCGCTGCCAACGATGCTGCCAAAGAGGCTGTCTGGATCAAGAAGTTCATTAGTGAACTTGGTGTGGTTCCATCCATTGAGCATCCAATACCTCTGTATTGCGATAACAATGGAGCTGTGGCTTTGGCCAAGGAACCCAGGTCCTATCAGAAGTCCAGACACATTCTGAGGCGGTATCACCTGATCAGGGAGATAGTTGATCGCCGGGAGATCGAGGTCAGGAGAGTAGATACGAAGGACAACACTGCGGATCCATTCACGAAGGCTATTCCCCAGATACAGTTTGAGAGATTATTCGGGATGCTAGGTATGAGATACTACAGCAGCTGGCCTTAGTACAAGTGGGAGATTGTTAGTTATGTATATGCCGTAGAGGCCATTGTTGTACATATGATGTATATTATAATGGATGCTTGGTTATATATAGAGAAGACTTTCTTGCTCGTCATGATAGTATGCTATTTGGTTTCACTTTATCTTAACATGTTGACTTGTATTGGTTTACTGTTTTACTCTCACATGTTGATGAAGCCCTTAGGATCTGTACTCGACTACTGGGACTATGATGAGATCATACTAGTGGGGCCGCGTTAGTCGATGAGTACATCCTATAACTGTTCCTAGTCGAGGGTATATCGAGACAGGGCATCGATACACCAGAGTAGACTAGCGTATACGCATCTTGACCCATATGATGGGCGATGGATGATCCCATATCCATCGGTATTGGACATCAAGGATGGTGTACGGGTGCTCAGTGGAGACTGGGTACACTGGACGGACTCGCCGAGAACTCCCAGATGGTGATATACCACACGTCAGATGGCAGTTCTCCGGTGACACAGGTACAGGGTAGTCTGAAGACCCGAGATCGTCATAGAGTCTTGTGTGATTCCCACTGTGCTTTGATTTCCACCTTACCACGTCCAAGAGGGCGTGCAAAACGGTGGCTTTTGGGTACAGTCCCGAATCACATGGAGGTAATGAGCGATAGGAGGGGATTCGTCTCTCCCGGTATAGGGAGTTGATGTTGTGCTGTGTTCGATTGGCTATAACTGGAAGTCCCTGGCCAGGGCTGATATAGAGATTTACTGGTAAGTGTTACTAGTAGTTTCTCGACCCGTTATGAGCCATACATCGACACGACTTATCGGTTACTGGGGTCTGACGTATACCACCCCTAGACTTGATATGCGACATATCAGACGAACAGACCGGACTGTACGGGAGTTTTACTGATCGGATTCACAGGAGAACGCACAGGCTAGCTTGTTGATCTTCTGATCGCTCAATACCTGGGTGGCTGTTACGTTTAGCTGACCGCTTGCAGCTTGTGGGTGTTTGATATGATCATCACCTGCTACCGGCGTATTGACGATTCTTTAGAGTCCTACACAGAGATTTCTTGGCTCAGGCGAAACAGAGTAGTGGCACATATGTGATATGCGCAGGAGCGAGAATAATGCGATATGGGATACCGTATTATATTCTCGTGATTTATGGATATGAATCGGGTCATCGGATCAAGTGTTGATTCGATGAATCGGTACATGATATATTAGCCGGTTATATTCGATATAGCCGGATCGTCAGATCAAGTGTTGATTCGATGATTTAATATATAATAATATATATGATATATTATTATATTAACTAATATTGGCTTACTTTATTATTTCATTTTCTCAGTGGATGATACATTGATATATATGCGATATATGTTAATTGTATTATTTTCTTTTGTTGCAAATATATAATATATATATGATATATATTATTGTGACATGATATGATTAATTGTTAAACATGTTTAAGGATGATTAATTGAGGTTAGGGTTTGATTAGGTTTAGTTGCTTCAAGTTGCTTCTAGAAGCATTTTCTTTTGTCATTATGAAGATATTTGTGATGACACATTATTAACTCAACCAAACCCTAACCCTAGTTGTTTCTCTACTTGTTCTCATCCAATCATCCTTAACCATGGTTAATAATTCAATCATATGTTTTATATTTCTATTCATCACAAAAGGAAAAGATTATTCATTATCTTTTTGATTATCCATTATCTTCTTCTTCTTCTTCTTGAAGAAGCTCTCTTGAAAATCCTTATGTGATGAAAGATTATGAGAAAATGATATAAAAAGAAAGCTAAATCACTACTCTCTCTTCCTCATCTCATATAGCCCTTGGGATTAGGGTGTTCTTCTCTTTAGAGTGAGATAGCTTGAGTTCTTCGAAACCTCGACGTAGATCATCGAAGATTTGGAATACGACAAGCTAGAATGGATCGTTCGAGTCGTGGAGCCTCTCATGAGTCCGGGAGATCGTGGATCGCGGCAAAGGGACTTCTACTCGGAGCTTGTGAAGTGAAGGAGCGG
Source organism: Agapanthus africanus (assembly GCA_030015575.1). Lineage (NCBI taxonomy): Eukaryota > Viridiplantae > Streptophyta > Magnoliopsida > Asparagales > Amaryllidaceae > Agapanthus > Agapanthus africanus. The sequence goes on from JASDDO010000012.1 coordinate 276,481,868, forward strand.
ACTACAAAGGTTGTAATCCCTCACACTTGGATAAATGTTATCTATTTACATGTTAAACCCTAATAATCTAGCAAAGATCCCCGCTTTGGGTTGTTCGGCACGTCTAAAATTTAATCCGGGCATGTTTGATGCCTTATGAACCTTCACAAGAGTGCCTAGGAACCCTACAGAAAGTTTGTTCTCAATAGCATCGAGTTTCTTCTGCATCGCTGCCATTTCGGCTTTTACTGTGATGGAAACATCGAGCTGGTGAATACCTCCCCTAGATAAAGGTGGTCTTACGCTTTCCCACTGCAAAGTGTGTTCAGCAAGGTCTTCCAGATATTTCCAAGCTTTACCGTCGTCTTTAGACATGAAATTGCATTGACACATTGTTTCAAGCATCTGTTTTGTCGCTGGATTAATGCCTTCAAATATTATTCGACATAAATCCCATCTTTGTATTCCATGATGAGGACATTGTACAAGCAGATCCTTGAAACGTTCAAAGCACTTCTACAATGGTTCATTAGGAAGCTGGGTGAACTGGTTGATCTCGCTCCTAACACGGGCGGTCTTATGGTTTGGGTAAAACTTCTTAAGAAATGCTATTACGAATTCATCCCAATTAGCGATAGAGTGTGCGGCAGTATTATAAAGCCATTTTTCTGCCAAGTCGCACAGTGTGATTGGGAGAAGACGCAAGCGCATAGTATCGACAGTCAACTGTGAAGTACCCATCATTGCACATACGTTTTCGAATTTGGTGATGAAATTGTTAGTTATATGTATGCCCTAGAGGCCATTACTGTACATTGGATGTATATTGTAGTGGATGCTGGGACATATATAGGGAGGACTTTCTTGCTCGACATGATAGTATGCTATCTGGTTGCAATTTACCTTAACGTGTACACAGATTGTCTCTCTATTACATGTTGGTAAAGCCCTTAGGATGTGTACTTGACTACCTGGACTGTGATGCGGATCATACTAGTGGGGACATGGTAGTCTATAAGTACATCCTTCAAAGTCCCTAGTCGTGGGTGTATCGAGACGGGGCATCGATATACCAGAGTAGACTAGCGTGTACCTTCTCGACCCATACAGATGGGCGATGGATGATCCCATATCCATTGGTGTTTGACATCAGAGGAGATATACGGGTGCTCAGTAGAGACTGGGTACACTGGACGGACTCGCCGAGAACTCCCAGATGGTATTATACCTCACGTCAGATGGCAGTTCTCTGGTGACACAGGTACAGAGTAGTCTGTTGACCCGAGATCGTCATAGAGTCTTGTGTGATTCCCACTGTGCTTTGATTTCCATCTTACCACGTCCAAGAGGGCGTGCAAAACGGTGGTTTTTGGGTACAGTCCCGAGCCACATGGAGGCAATGAGCGATAGGAGGGGATTCGTCTCTCCCGGTATAGGGAGTTGATGTTGCGCTGTGTTCGATTGGCTATAACAGGAAATCCCTGGCCAGGGTTGCTGAGATTTACTGGTAAGTGTTACCAGTAGTTTCTCGAATTGTTATAGACCTCATATCGACACGACTTATCGAGCTATTGGGGTCTGACGTTTACCACCCCTAGGCGAGATATGCGACATATCAGACGATCAGACCGGACTGTACGGTAGTGTTACTGGTTGGATTCACTGGAGTGTGAGTGGGCTTGCTCGTCGATCTTCAGATCGCTCAATACCCGGGTGGCCGTTACGTTTAGCAGACCGCTTTCGGCTTGTGGGTGTTTGATATGATCATCATCTGCTGCCGGCGTATTGACGAGTCTTTAGAGTCCTACACAGAGGTTTCCTGGCTCAAGCGAAACGAAATAGGAGCGCATATGAGATATGTGCGGGACCGAGAATAATGCGTGAATGTGATACCGTATTTCATTCTCGCGATCAATGTGTCGAATGGTTGTATGCGATATAACCTAGTTATCGATTCAAGCGTTGATTCGATAAGCCGATACATTGTGTACTAGTCGGTTGTGTGCGACATGACCGGATCATTGAATCAAGTGTTGATTTAATGATTTAATGCATATTTATATATTTGATATATTACTTTGCATTAACTAGTATCGGTTCACTTTAAATGGATTTTCTCACTCGGATGTGCGCATTGCATATGCGATATGATTTTGTGCACTTGCTTGTATCATGTTTGATGATACATGCCTTTTGGTTAAGTGTGAAGAATTAAACCTTGGTTAATGAAATGGTTAGGGTTTACTATTTCCTTATTCATTTATTCATTTATTTATTCTTTTGGAAATAGAAAAGCAAATGAGAAAATGGTGGCTTGTTTTTATATTGTTCATGAAGCTTCATGAAGACTTTGACCAAGTGACCATTTTGTCTCATGCTTAACCCTAACCATCCCACTAACCATGATTTATTCTCTACACTTGACCATGGTTTGGTTATGATAAGTATTCTTTTATTTTTCTTTTTGGAATTAACTTATCATAACTTTATCTTCTTCTTCTTCTTCTTCTTCATCTTCAAAGAAGAAAGCTTTCTTCATCAATGGTGAATTGAGAAAACAAGTGAGAAATCCAATTCTAAAGTCTACCCACTTCCTATCTCTTCATCCTCTACCTCTTGCCAAGTAGTAGAGTGTGTTTCCTTCACAAGTTTTCATGACTTGGTGAAGGTGGAGCTTGATTTAGCGATGCTTCGACGTAGATCATCTTCGGCACGTCGTCGACGACCTAGCCGTCCATTCTCCGATGAAGCCGATGCTAGAGCCCGGGGATGCACTAGGACAGCGAGGGGACTTCGGTGCGGAGCTATGGAGGTGGAGCACCGGATCTACAAAGGTTGTATATCCGTATTCTCATAGTTAAGTGTTAACTAGTTTTTAGTTTCGCCTAGAAATTTAGCCAACGATCCGTAGTCGGGTTTCTCGGCACCTAATTTTTTTGAAATTGGCATGATTGATGCCTTGTGAGACCTCACTAGAGTGCCCAGGATCCCTACAGTGGTATCAGAGCCTAGCTAGAGCCTTAGGCGAAGTTTAGACGGAGTTTGAAGTCCGAACGAACCGAAACCGCAAAATTTCCATGCTCTCTGGACATTTTGTAAAATCGTGGATTTTTCCAAATTAAAAGGTGCTAAAAAATTCAGCAGGGAAATATATGAATTACGGCGCAAAATTGCACCCATGATTCATCCAAACCGCGGTGGAACCGCGGCAGAAGCCCAGCTTCTGCGGCGGTTCCGCGGCTAGGTAATGACGTCACCTTCCTATTGTTGCAAAGTAATTCATATTTTAATATGCTGGGTTTTCTGGAATTTTTTAAGATTTATTCAAGAGTTGAATTTTCTGGAGTTGTTTTGGGGATTCGGTGTTTCGATCGGGGTATCAAATTTTGTCTATTTGGCTTTCCGGATAAATTTTAGAATATGTTAAAAAGTTCGACCGGATATAAATACCCAATTTTTCCCCTGTCGGGAAATTTCCAGGTGTTGGATTTTTCCGTAGTTTAACGACGTTCTAAGTAGTGCAAGTAACGCAATGGACCCTCTAGAAGACAACAAACCTTAACTCGATTATGTGACCGTCTTGAACTGCCCTTTGAACCTTCGGGTTTGGGGCACTACGGCGTGCCACATGTGAGGCGTTGGCTTGACCCATCTACGGCTGGACCGTTTGTACTGATGCACGAACTGAATGTTGTTAGACTTATTTCATGTGTTGATCTGTATCGGGAAAACTTGGGTGTTCGATTGTTCGATCGGAAAGTTTAACATTTTCTGTTTATCCGGAATGTGATACAATAATTGGAATTCACAAGAAGTTATGAGATAACTGAATGAATGTTATAAACATAGCAGTTTAGTCTCACTTGATCGGTTGCCACGGAATTTTGATGTGATCAAAAGTCCGTCGCAATCACGTAGTGTACGCGGATACTCGCCGATAAACTTAATAGACAGCCTCACTCCATAGCCCCGACCAAGTGACTGTAGGAGAACCCCGTCGCCGAAAGAATCCGTTCGGGTGCTCGCGGTGGCGGTGTTCCGCCTTGGTGCACTTCGTCGACGGTATCGGGGGCGCAGCCGCCTATTGAAGTTTGCGACGAGCATTCGATCAGGATGTCGGGAATCTTGTTGAATTGCCCGACTTGATATTGAAAAGTGTTTTCGATTTTGAGACTAAAATGCGGGGTTTATAATTGTCAGGCATGCGATGTCTAAGTAATTCATTTGGTCAGGCATGCGATGTCTGAGGTGGTTGCGGATTCCAACTGTTGTAGTTTTACACTTTCTTTTCTATGACCGTAAGTGTAATATGTGATATCGCCGGTTTCGTTGCTATATGTTAACGACAATTGGGATGCGCATATTTACTTACGTTGATGACATGTGATGTTATGTGTTGCTGGATATGTTATATTGGATTGTCGTGTTTGAATAGCCCGGGGGTTTTATGTGAGATGAGTGTTTTTCATTTTCATTCATGTAAAAACTTGTATGTAATATTCTTTTATTGGGGCGCTTCCAGGTTGCGGAAGTTGTCACCCTTTGTATATTATTTACTTTTCCGCACTAGGATAGACCCAAGGAGGAGGGCACAAGTAACCGGGTTCTGGAGTCCAGTGGGAGACCAACTCGAGGAGTCGAGGCCGGGTCTCCTAACTCCAGAATTGGTAGGGTTGCTTGCCGCTCTCGTAGGGGTCTAGGGGTGTGGGTTTGGCTATTCATCACGACCGTGGAATCCGTGTTTTATACTGGCTCGTATTGAAAACACGGACGTCCTAGTATATCCAATATTTCATATGATTCTTCTGCTGCAATATCTCTGATGTGTTTCTGTGATGGATATAGTATATAGTATATATGATATATTATATAGACGTTACTTATGTTTTACACCCGCGCTAGCCCTGCCCTGCTCTGTCGTTAGTTACCTAACCTAACGGTGCACGAGGGGACATCGAGGCGAATGCGGATGGCATAAGTGTACGTCATATCTATCTGTGATGTTTAGGTACATAAATGATGGGACTTCATTAATGAGATTAATGAAATAAAAGAAACCTAAGATGTTGTAGAATCGAATTTCAAAATTAAAACAGGTAGCTACAGTTCTTGCTTTGCACAGTGGTATATACGATATATCCTGCACCTTATTCGATAAGGAAAGGACCGAGATCCCTTCACCGGGAGTGACTCCTTTAGCAATAACTGGCAGATGCTACACACTCGGTTTGTCTTTTGATAGCTTTTAAGTGTTTTTGCTTTGCACAGTGATATATATGATATATCCCGCACCTCATTCGACGAGGAAAGGACCGACGATCCCTTCACCGGGAGTGACTCCTTTAGCAAAACTAGAAAAGCCTCAAAAGCACTCCATTTCAAAATTCATTTGATTCTACAACGATATCAAGTTCATTACGCAATAGGTTTTCAGAAAAACCTGTCATAGCCCTCCGTCATTTCAGATAAGTAGTATATAGTATTCGTGTTGCATTTGTTGGCTTTCGTCAAGGTGCAGTGTGCGGTAGCTATATGCTGCTTATCTGTCAGCATACGATTCGATTGGATTAGGGTAGTCGTGCAGCTTTGTTGGCTTTCGTCAAGGGTCGTGCGGGTGGGTTTAATTCGATCAAGAAATGTACGGGTTTAACTTGACTAGCGGGCTATGGTTTGTTGGCTTTCGTCAAGGTCATAGCACGTTAGGGGCAAAATATTATCGGGAATTTCAAGTGTTGAAATTTGCAATGAGATTGCATACCTTCTATGAGATAGTTGGATCCCGATACCCGCTGCGAGTAAGAGTTACTCCTGGGAGAGTTTTACACATTACAATTAGCCGATCAAGTAGGTGTCTAGAAAGGTGTCAACGGGGTTACGCCTCTGGGAAAACGAGGTTTACATTAATTAGGTTCGTGCGAAAGCACGGGGGACCTCCCTCAAAGTACCGATACTGACCTGGTTGAAAGATTGGCGAACTTGTAGTGTGTAATTAATCCCGGCTAGTCTTTCCTTTTAGGGTTTGAAGGAAGATTTGATAAAAACCAGTGGGAGCCATCCTGATTAGATAAAATAATAACCAATCTATTCTTGCAAGAGCACACGCTGAGTGTTTTCTTCTCTCTATCTCCTGGTAGCGACCATGTCACGCCTTAATCAAGATAATAATACGGATTATTGACCGAACCCGCTTGTTATACTGAGCTGGGGAACGTTGGTCCCGCTCCTACTTATAATTGTTATAAGACAGAGCAGGAAATTGGGGAATACCAGATTTCCCGTGCCGCCCAAACGAAGAGAGTGCATGCTGATGCATCATCTTCGGGTGTGTTCATTATACAGAACTGTTTCTCAGTATCCTCCGCATCCTGGGTATATGATACCGGATAAGGATCCCAGATATGTAATCTGTTACATAGGGCTACAAAAGGGTAGAAAAACTGAGAACGGGTGGTAAGTTTCATGAGGCAGAAAACGGGGCAAGTGTTGCAGCCAAGTCTGTTGGTCACTGTCACCCTGTATTGTAATACATTGATTCTGAACGTATGTTATTAGATACCGAACCTGATATACAAAATCATATCTGTCTCTTTATTAGTAAAGAAACGATAATATTTTGTATTGTTGGATAATGTTTTGAACATTTCCTATATCAAAAGTTGATCGGTTCAGGCACGTTATCTAAAAGCATTGATGTTCTAAATCAAACTACAGTTCTTAGTATATGGAACACACACAACAGGAAGAGTTCAGAAATGAACGGGTTCTTCTTGAGGTATTGTAGACTAGGTCAGATCAATGTGACCCGACTAGCTAGAGTTACATAAATATGCATATTTAAATTAGTTTGAATTTACATCTTGTGAAACTCGCCAGTCATGTCACAAAGATAAGATGATCATAGCTCCGTTTACTGGAAACAGAGAAAGAGTTAGTGAACTCTTGGGATGATACATGTTGATGTATGTTGGTCCCCTGTCTACACATACCAAGAATGGTTCTTTATACTTCATTACATTCTCTGATGATCTTTCGAGATTCAGACTTATGTTCCTGTTGAAACATAAGTCCGAATCTTTTGAGATATTCACAGAATATAAGTTAGAAGTAGATAACCAAAATACGGGTATAAGTTTTATGTCCTATGATGAGATCAGGGAGGAAAATACTTGTGCATGGAATTCCTGGACTATTCTAAAGGAGAATGAGATTCTCTCTCAGCATTACTCCTCCGTATACACCATAGCACGATGGTATATCGGGGCAGAGCAATCACACCCTATATGATAAGGTGTGCTCTATGATGAGTACTACTGAGTTACCTATTTCCTTTTGGGGGTTATGCACTTATGAAGCTGCGTACCTATTGAATAGGGTTCAAATCAAATCAGTTGCCTACCATTTCATATGTGATATGGAAAGGGAAGAGCCCATGTCTTAAGCTAGTTAAGATTTGGGGTTGTCCGGCTAATGTCTAAAAGCAAAATCCGGACAAGCTCGAGGCAATGGCTGTAATGTAGAACTGGAAAGGTTCCAGCTATGCAAACTACAGCTGATGATTTGATAGAACCAAAGGATTCTGTAGATTCCAACGAACCTCAGCCTCTCCGCCGATCTAGTAGGGTTCCTCACCCACCTGAGAGATACTTCGGTTTCTCTATGACAGTGGGAGCGGGGATTGCATCATGAGATGATGACCCAACTAGCTTCGACCTGGCCATCAGGAGTAAGACTCTGTAAGAATGGCTGGATGCTTAGTGATCTGAGATGGAATCCTTATACACCAACAAAGTATGAACTTTAGTTGCTATATCTGAAGGGTTAAATCCCCATCAGGAGCAAGTATATCTTGAGAAGATTACTTGGTGTACATGGAAAAGTTGAGACTTTCAAAGCTAGACTTGTTAAAGGTTTTCGTCATCGACCAGGCGTGGATAATGATGAAACCTTTTCCAGTATCTATGCTTAAGTCCATCCAGATCCTACTTGCCACGGCTACATACCATGACTACGATATCTGGCGGTTGGGTGCCATGACATCTTTTCTAAATGATGTTTTAGAAGAGAACGTCTGTAAGTACACAGCCAGAGGGCTTCGTAAACAGTGGGAGCAGCGGAAACGTGTGCAAGATCTTTTATCTGATAAAGCATGCATCGCGGAGATGGAACGTCTGTTTTGATGTGTTAGTCAAAGAGTTTGACATCATCAAAATGATAGATGAACCTTGTATAAACAAAAAGGTAGTAAGGAGTATGGTGGTGATCCTCATAGAGTACGTGGATGACATACTCTTGATAAGAAAGGAGTTTCTTATGCTACGATCGATCAATCTCCGTTTATCACAAAGATTCTCCGTGTAGGATCAGAGTGATACCTCCTAAATCCTGAGTTTTGGATCTATGAGATAGATTTAATTGGATGTTGGGATTCTCACTAGTTGTAGTGAGATAGTATCAATTGATCCTGGAGAGAATCACTGGAAGTGTTCCAGGGTGATAAAGACGACTGAATGTCAGTCGCAGGCATTGTCTTTACCCTCAGTAAAGGGACGGTATGTTGGAAGAGTTCCAAGCTAGATACCGTGACATACTAGACGATAAAGGCACGATACATCGCTACTTAAGATGCTACCAAAGAGGCTGTTTGGGTGTATAATGGTTCATGAGATGAACTACGTTCCTACCATTGTGAGACAATGGAGTTGTAGCTTATGCCAAGGAACGCCGGTCCCATCAGTGATCCAGACATATTCTATGGCAGTATCGCCTGTTCATGGAGATGGTTGATCTCCAGGGTGATCGAGGTTAGGAGAGCAGACTCAGAGGACAACACGGCGGATCGACTCACGAAGGCCTATTCCCAGAGAGAGGCTTTTATGGGATGGTTGAGTATGAGATACTACAACCACTGCTAAAGATGGCCCTAGTGCAAGTGGGAGATTGTTAGTTATATGTATGCCCTAGAGGCCATTACTGTACATTTGATGTATATTGTAGTGGATGTTGGGACATATATAGGGAGGACTTTCTTGCTCGACATGATAGTATGCTATCTGGTTGCAATTTACCTTAACGTGTACACAGATTGTCTCTCTATTACATGTTGGTAAAGCCCTTAGGATGTGTACTTGACTACCTGGACTGTGATGCGGATCATACTAGTGGGGACATGGTAGTCTATAAGTACATCCTTCAAAGTCCCTAGTCGTGGGTGTATCGAGACGGGGCATCGATATACCAGAGTAGACTAGCGTGTACCTTCTCGACCCATACAGATGGGCGATGGATGATCCCATATCCATTGGTGTTTGACATCAGAGGAGATATACGGGTGCTCAGTAGAGACTGGGTACACTGGACGGACTCGCCGAGAACTCCCAGATGGTATTATACCTCACGTCAGATGGCAGTTCTCTGGTGACACTGGTACAGAGTAGTCTGTTGACCCGAGATCGTCATAGAGTCTTGTGTGATTCCCACTGTGCTTTGATTTCCATCTTACCACGTCAAAGAGGGCATGCAAAATGGTGGTTTTTGGGTACAGTCCCGAGTCACATGGAGGCAATGAGCGATAGGAGGGGATTCGTCTCTCCCGGTATAGGGAGTTGATGTTGCGCTGTGTTCGATTGGCTATAACAGGAAATCCCTGGCCAGGGTTGCTGAGATTTACTGGTAAGTGTTACCAGTAGTTTCTCGAATTGTTATAGACCTCATATCGACACGACTTATCGTGCTATTGGGGTCTGACGTTTACCACCCCTAGGCGAGATATGCGACATATCTGACGATCAGATGGGACTGTACGGTAGTGTTACTGGTTGGATTCACTGGAGTGTGAGCGGGCTTGCTCGTCGATCTTCAGATCGCTCAATACCCGGGTGGCCGTTACGTTTAGCAGACTGCTTGCGGCTTGTGGCTGTTTGATATGATCATCATCTGCTGCCGGCGTATTGGCGAGTCTTTAGAGTCCTACACAGAGGTTTCCTGGCTCAAGCGAAACGAAATAGGAGCACATATGAGATATGTGCGGGACCGAGAATAATGCGTGTATGTGATACCGTATTTCATTCTCGCGATCAATGTGTCGAATGGTTGTATGCGATATAACCTAGTTATCGATTCAAGCGTTGATTCGATAAGCCGATACATTGTGTACTAGTCGGTTGTGTGCGACATGACCGGATCATTGAATCAAGTGTTGATTTAATGATTTAATGCATATTTATATATTTGATATATTACTTTGCATTAACTAGTATCGGTTCACTTTAAATGGATTTTCTCACTCGGATGTGCGCATTGCATATGCGATATGATTTTGTGCACTTGCTTGTATCATGTTTGATGATACATGCCTTTTGGTTAAGTGTGAAGAATTAAACCTTGGTTAATGAAATGGTTAGGGTTTACTATTTATTTATTCATTTATTCATTTATTTATTCTTTTGGAAATAGGAAAGCAAATGAGAAAATGGTGGCTTGTTTTTATATTGTTCATGAAGCTTCATGAAGACTTTGACCAAGTGACCATTTTGTCTTATGCTTAACCCTAACCATCCCACTAACCATGATTTATTCTCTACACTTGACCATGGTTTGGTTATGATAAGTATTCTTTTATTTTTCTTTTTGGAATTAACTTATCATAACTTTATCTTCTTCTTCTTCTTCATCTTCAAAGAAGAAAGCTTTCTTCATCAATGGTGAATTGAGCAAACAAGTGAGAAATACAATTCTAAAGTCTACCCACTTCCTATCTCTTCATCCTCTACCTCTTGCCAAATAGTAGAGTGTGTTTCCTTCACAAGTTTTCATGACTTGGTGAAGGTGGAGCTTGATTTAGCGATGCTTCGACGTAGATCATCTTCGGCACGTCGTCGACGACCTAGCCCGTCCATTCTCCGATGAAGCCGACGCTAGAGCCCGGGAATGCAACAGGACAGCGAGGGGACTTCGTTGCGGAGCTATGGAGGTGGAGCACCGGATCTACAAAGGTTGTATATCCGTATTCTCATAGTTAAGTGTTAACTAGTTTTTAGTTTCGCCTAGAAATCTAGCCAACGATCCGTAGTCAGGTTTCTCGGCACCTAATTTTTTTGAAATTGGCATGATTGATGCCTTGTGAGACCTCACTAGAGTGCCCAGGATCCCTACAGAAAACGTACGCGTCTTCCGACTCAAGCCCGTGAAATTTAGGCCGCAGATTGATGTAGTGGGGTTTAATTTTGAAATTATCCCCGTTAGCTGGTAGAAGAGATAGACAAGTGGGAAGAGGACCACGGATAGGATAGCATCTCTCTTGGAGAGAGATGCGCGGTGGATTCTGCGCACCTACGGGCGGTGGTAGCGTGGTGTTATATTCTGATGGAGTGTCGTCCATCTCGGTCGTGGTGTGTGGTGGGGAAAAGAGGATGAAGAAGTACCGACTTCGGCGTCGATAGCAGGAACGCGGACAAGAAGGATACTAGGATCCCGTGTCCAGCCGAGCATGCACCATTTGATTGATGTGAAAAAGTGTTTTTATAGAATAACCGCAATCAATAACGGTGTCGCATGTAGCTAGACCGAGATGAGTACGGGTCATCCTCTGGGAAACATGGAACTTTTTACTCTTACTTTAGATGTGTTGAGAAAGAAGGAAGAAATAAGAATGTTGATGAATGGTTTCTAGATCTATGTTAAGCACTAATGCAGAATATAGATCTAGATTTTTTATGGATGTAGTTAATATAATAAGGGGGCTTGTAGGGTTCGTTAGGATTTAGTAGTCATGGACGATTAATTAAAAGTTACCCTTTTTATCCTTTAATAGATTTAAAACTAGAACGACGGTGATTCGTGTAGATTAGGGTTTCTGGAGGGAAAAGGAATCCCACTCTTTACCCTTATCTCGACACGGAACTCCGTTCATATCTAGCTTTTACCTAAACAATCATTAATCTAATCTCTAATCGCGGTCGGGACTAACAAAGAATTGTTAGCGAGCCCGATTAGGATGTTAATGATTCTTTTGATAAAGTTTATAAACTTTATAGGACTTAAAAAAGGTTTAGGGATGTTCATCATCCATTAGCCTATCCTAATCCTACGAACCCTAACAAGCGGAGAATTACTCGCGCATGTTGGGAGAAAAAGAGATGGAGAGAAAATGCATAATTAAACTATGAAGAAATAGAATAAGAAGAAGAAAGATACCTTTATTAATCAACAATATCAAGTACACTTTGATTCCTTAGAAAATGATTACAAAAACCTAGTTTGCTTCTCGATCTCTTCTGAGGAGGTAGATGAACCGTTGATGATCAGCCTGGATGCGTGAGCCGTCTGCGGCATCGTGATCTCGTCGGCTTGATGCCTTCTAACTTTAGCCCTTGGTCCTTTTTATAGACCTCAAAGAAGAAAAACTAGTTACCATATATGGTGACTTCCTAATATGGTGACTTTCCATGCCTGGATTCTGAGTCCCTGTCAGTTTTGATTATATGATTTTAGCAGATTTTTGATCCTGACATCTTGAACATCTTGATCTCTTGAGCTGAGCTAAATCTTGCACAATATCTCTATGAATAATGTTAGTTTATTTATTAAATTAGAGAGAGTGTCTTAATCACTATATATGGTAATTAATCTTTAAGGAACTTGATTAAGAATATTTAATATGCTATGCACTTTATATGGTAATAAATCTTTAAGAAACATGATTAAGAATATTTGATATGCTATGCATCTTTTAATTACTAAAATATTATGCATATATTTTGAAATATTATTCTAACCATTTGTATGATATTATATCTTTTAAGAATTGTGATTAGAATATTTGATATGATATGCATATTTTCAATTACCAAAATATTATATAAATATAAAATGCCTATATTTTCCTTCATAATATTAATTATAATATATAAACATATGGAAAATAGTATTTTGCAGATAAATCCAAATATGTTTAATATTTAAAATAAACACCTATTATTATTTTAGAAATGTAAGGAAAATAATTATACCAAAGTGAAATATTTTCAACTGAACAAATCTCATTGCAAATTTCAACACTTGAAATTCCCAATAATATTTTACCCTAAGCCTCCTATGACCTAGACAAAGGCCAACAAACCATAGGCTGCTAATCAAGTTCAACCCGTCATTTCCTGATTGAATCAAACCCACCCGCACGACCCTTGACAAAGGCCAACAAGGTTGTACGACTACCCTAATCCAATCTGCATCATATGCATAAGCAGATAAGTACTATTCAGCTACCGCACACTACGCCTTGACAAAGGCCAACAAACGCAGCACGAATACTAAACAGTACTTATCTGAAATGATGGAGGGCTACGCAGGATTTTAAGAAAACTATGAGCGTAATGAACTTGATATCGTTGTAGAATCGTGTGATTTTTAATAGGAATGTTTTTGAGGCCTTTTCTAGTTTTGTTAAAGAGGTCACTCCCTGTAACGTTTTGAAAAACGTTTCGGTGAAATTTCGAAAAAACGGTAAAATAAGGGGGTTTTCTGTAAAAAGTCATAATGCAAATATCTTTATTATAAAATTAAATATACATATTCTAGCTATGTAATTGCTAGTATTTGGTGTTTATTGAGCCACTGCTGAAATTTCAAATTTTCTGAAAATTTTTCCGAAATTAATTATTTTAATATTATTTTAAGCCGGTAAGAAAATACATTAAATTAGCGATAAATACAAATTTAAATGGGCTAATTTTAATCTTTAAAATCATGTTAATTAAAATCTAGTTGTAATATAATTTTTTAGTATTTTATTTCAAGTTTTAATTGATTTATTTTATGGAAAACAAAAATATAGTTATTTTGAACTAAAACTTGCAAATATGGTATTGTGGGGGGTCTTTTTGCATAGAATTTTTTTGTAAAGTCTCTCAACCTCACCCTCACTCCCCTTAGCCGGCCCCACACTATTGTAGCAGTCCAAGAATTTTATTTCCCTCTTTTTGACCTTAAATCATGTGAGAAATGGGTTAAAATAAGGTTTTTATATATAGTAAAGTAGGTGGGGGTATTATGGTAATTGGGAGGGGCTTTGACCTTAGAACTTCCACCCCAATTTCCTCACCTCATTCCAGCCCCTCTACTGGCCGAAATTATGCTACAACAGCCCCCATCTTTTCCCCCCATTTTCCATCTCTTTTGCTTCAAAAATTGCCTCAAAATCCATCAAATAAATCCCAAAATCCAAATCCAACTCCTACCCTTTATTTCTTGTCTATCTAGCATGGATCTAGGAGCATGGAAGCTACTTTTGGAGGCTAGAATTTGCATGCTAGATCCTTGATCTTGTGAGGTATAAATCAAGACCTTTTGTTAAATTGTTGTTTGAATACCTTAAATCAAGCATTATTAGTTATTAATTTGGGTTTAATTGTATGTTTGGAAAAAACTTAGTAAGGGTTTATGAAATTCAAGTTAGGTTTTTTTGTATGTAATTGTGGTTGCAATTGTAGTTCTTCATATTGTGAAATGAAAACCTAATCAAATTTCTAGTTTGCAAATTGTTAGTTTGGAATTGTAATAATTAAGCTATATTGCTAGCTAGGTTTTTTTAAACCATGAATTTGATTATGAGAAAAATATAATTAGTTTTTTTCATGACTTCATTAACATTATTAAGTGTATTTTAATACTTTAGTTCATGAAAATCCAAGCTAGATTGTAGTTTGTGCATTTTTGCTATAAAATTGTTAAAATTGGTTAATATTGCAAACTAGGTTTTTGAAATCGAATTAAATTATGGGTTTAAAATTTACGTAATGGTTTCTATGGCATAATTAAGATATTAAGTTATCATCTTGGTCACTAGAATTGTTAAAACATCATGTTTTGTACAAAAACGGCGAATTGTGCTTGCTAGATTTTCGGAAAAATGACTTTTTAAGTGAAATTGGGGTTTTTGTGAATTTTAACCTATTTTATATTTAAATTAGTGTTCGTGAATGTGCAAATGAGTGTATTTGGGTTTTTCTCGATGGTTTGGCGTTTGTACGCCGACGTCGAGGGTTTTTGGGTTGATTTGTGAAAGAAACCATAGGTTTTGACCTATGTGGGATTCGTGCGTCGTTTTGGTCATGAGTCGGATTTTAATACGATACGGTGCGTTATGATATGTAGGTACCCCATGTGGACTTCGAGATGACAAGCAAGCGCGTGGCGACGTCGGCACCGGCGAACGAGGACCAGGTGAGTAGATTTATATCTACGGGGAGAAGTCGGGTGGATGGCGTATAGCACCCCCGCAGTTCGTGGTGATGTATACGAATTTGTATACACACATACATATATTGTTTATACATTGTTTGAGTATATTGATGATAATATGGATATTTGGTGTTCTTGGATATTTAGTGTCGCGAAACCCTAGAGTAGTGGTCGCACCACACATGCACACACCAACCCATACTGGCATACTTTCTTCTTTCATTTGTGCTTACGGGAATATATAGTTATGTGTTCATATGGGTATGGGACTATGTGTTCACATACGGATTTGAGGATGATACTTGGGATTTATGATGAGTCGATGAGATTTGATTTTGAGGCCGTGAGATCGGTGATATAGCAGGGTTCGTATTTGAGATACGACATGACGTTGTAGCGGGTCCTTGACGTAGTGTTTCACACACATGCATGCATACTCAGGCGGTATCAGTATTGTACTAGACGTAGATCAGTACCCCGATCATGATATTTGATAAAGAGGATACCAGGTGAATAGTATGAGGAATGTGATATTGACCCGTACCCAGATTTGGGGATGCCGTACGACGGATTTACGTACGAGCTATATTTTGATGATTGATCCGCACTCTTGACTTGGGATGTCTGATTATAGATATGGTATCGGATATGATATTATTGAGGCGGGATCACCGACTAATATATATACAGGTATGTATATGGATCGACTCAGATGTTAGGCGGTTTCCTTACCTGTAGTCCAGCTTGTTAACTTAGTCCTTTAGTTTAGTTTAGTTGTTAGATTAGATTAGATTCTTACCTATTTCTAAAACTAACGAATCGTGGGTATTTTAAAGGACAGCCCAAGGGATCCTACGGATATTTCAAAAGACGTATCTTTTCATAAAAACACCGTAGCCCCTATTTTAAAAACCCCATGATTCGTGTTATTTCAAAAGGCACCATTTGTAGGATTTATATTAGGGTAATGCAGTTTAGTTATCGTTGTGTCTAGTATTCCGTTTATTATTGCTGTTCGCTCCGCATCGCATACTTATGTTATAATTTCTTATTGCATTGTTGATATCATATTGTTAGGACACCAGCACCATTACCGATGATGCGTATGTACCACGTACACTTACTTGCCGGCTCACACACATCTTCATCGGTAATTGCCATGTCACGTACACCTTAGAAAATATTATTGCTTGACTTAGCTTGTTAGTTAGTAATTTGACATGATATTAGTGTACCTGCCTTATATGCCAGCTTAACAT
Source organism: Agapanthus africanus (assembly GCA_030015575.1). NCBI lineage: Eukaryota > Viridiplantae > Streptophyta > Magnoliopsida > Asparagales > Amaryllidaceae > Agapanthus > Agapanthus africanus. The sequence continues at coordinate 276,498,343 of JASDDO010000012.1, forward strand.
TGTAGTTATTACTTGTCACTTCATGCATACTGTTATTCATTGTTATGCCTATATTCATGGTTTTACATGCTATTGATGATTTGGATTCGGATTTCCATGAGATTTTCTGGATTTGGGGGGGAAAACCCCAAAACTTATATAAACTGATTTCTCTCTTTTTAAATAAAAGTGCGGTTTTTCCCATGATGTATGAGTCGTCCACCATGAGTTTGCTGATGGATTTCGAGACCTGATTCGAGGAGACGGATGAACCGTTTCGGGTACATGGTGGACCCGGTAAGGTACCCCGGGGCAAGAAGCGCGTGATGATAACGATGTGAGACTGGCAGGGGAGCACTACCTACCGGTGATTTTACCCGACTCGTCGGATATCCGGAGGATACCGTCGTGGTCTTGAGATGGATGGTAGGGGCCAGTCTGGACTGACGGCGCCCTAGATATTGTGATTGAGACATTGAGATTTCGAGATATTGAGGTACAGAGACTGTGATACAGAGATATCGAGATATTGGGATTACGTTTTGTGCCGATGCTAGGCACTGTTTTATGCTGATTTCATTATGATACCTCATTTTAAAAATACAAAGGAAATCTCACTAAATTATGAAAAAAGTTCTTCATTTACATGTATTCTGTTTTCATGCATTCATACCTCATTCATATGATATATTGCTACCTGAGGCACTGACACGGGCACATGAGATTACATTCGGGTTAGATATTTACCCTAGCCTTGTTATAGGTTGCATGTTATAAATATAATTGAGGATATGTTATGATCATTGACCTAGGTTGCGTTATTTATGCGATTTCTTTCCGTAGATGATTTTCTATTCACGAGTAGGCAACTCACCCCTGTTGTGCCCCAGTTTCTTGCAGGTTTGCCGTACAGGTTTCATTACGGCTTTGCGGGCATAGTTTCCTTCGGGTGATTTGCTAGTAGGTGGGTTTACTTGTATCGTACCCCCCATTATATATCTTGTATATCATTATTCTGTTTTATCTAGAAGTTCCATCAACCAAACATGTATTTATTTTTGAGATAGAGACCAGTGATGTTATTCTTTGGACCTTAGAGTCGCGCGTTATATTTATGTGGTTTTCTTATGGTTTTGAGTTTCCTTTTGAGTTTTGATCCTCGCCCTTGGCGTTGTATATTATATTGCTTGTGTGGTTGTGACCGTCGATTGACGAAGAGCTAGCTCCCTCTTGGGGATGCCTTTTTATTGATTTCGTATACTATTCATGTTGTATCCCGTTTGGGGGCCGGTATTTACAAAGGAGACTCTGCCGAAATTTTCAGGAAATATTTGATGTTTTTAGAAACGCATAATTCGGCTTATGCTATTAAAACTACTTGATTTAAATTGGTTTTCCTTCACTCTACTACTTTTCTTGGTTTGGATTTCTGGGTTTTCGGTTTACTTAGATTACGTACGCCTCGAGACGTTTCGTAGTTTAAGTGCCGGTCATGTTCCGTACTTTCGGGACGTGACACTCCCGGTGAATGGATCGTCGGCTCTTTCCTCATTGAATAAGGTGCAGAATATTTCACAAATAACACTATGCAAAGCAAAAACTATATAAGTGATCGCATGCTTTCGGCGTGTCGGATGTTCAAAGAATTTAAGTGTAACCGCGATCAGGACGGTGTCGCTTTGCAGCTAGCCGGTTGAGCACGGGTCGGTCCACAGAGAGATGGCGGTATCTTACCTTCTTGTCTTAGACGAGTCAATAAAGAATCTGTATGTTTGTTCGGTCTAACCTATGTGTTTATTTGCAAGTATAAAGTTGTTAAGAAAAGATACGAGATTGTAAGCTAAGAAATCCGTACTCAAAACCTTTGAGCCGAGTCTTGACCAATTGAAGCTAGAGCAATCGGCAACAACGTGGATTAGGGGATTTAAGCGCGGTATTCGTGGAATCCGGCTTATTTACCCTTGTCCTTCCGTTCTTGTCTCTTGCTTTCGCCTCCGGCCAAACCGAACGCAACCGGTCGCGGTTAGGAATCACCGTTACCTTGTCAGGGTAGGGTGCCTAACGGAGCGCTTGCGTATGGTTTGGACGGAGTTCAATGGAAAATAACGGGAAAAGGAAAAGAGCAAAGAAATGTTAACTTACAATATCATATGGATTCTTAACAACAACAATAATTACAACATTCACAAAATGAACAAAATAGAACAAAAAGAAAAGAACAAAGAAAAGAAAAGATTACAAGAATATAAGTGCATGGAATTTAAGTGCATGAAATAAATTGCAAGTAATTAAAGACAAGGTAATAAATTGCAAGTAAGAAAAAGCGATAAAAAGAATACGAAACTAGGACTCAAGACAAGCATGTGATCAATAGCCAACCCTTAAACTTGCAAGCTCAATGAAGAGGTTACAAGATCAAGGGAAGGGTAGAGAACGCATGTGAAATGAAGTGCTAGTCCCGTGAGAAAATACGACCCTTGAGATCAATAACTAACCCTTAACCATTCAAGCTCAATGAAGAGGTTGAATGATCAAGAGAAAGCAAGAATCTCAAGGGGGAGCAAACTAACAAGAAAGATAAAAAACCCTCATCTTCATTAATCTTCCACTCAAAAAGCTCTCACTACAATTTTAATGGAGAAAGAATGAAGAAGAAGAAGAAGAAAAGAACAAAACTACAAAAGAATGGAGAACAAAGAATGACCCTTGGCTTGGCTCAGATCTGCTGTATTTATAGGCAGGGAAATGAAACCCTAGGGCAACCATCTGCACATAGATGCAATTACCAAACTACCCAGAAAAAACGACAGAGAGAGGGACCCACTTGGCCGCGGATCCGCGGCCATATTGATGACTTGGGTCGTCGTATTTTGGGTGGTTTCCTAGTCTGTTGTCCCCTGTTGTCTGATACATATATTTTCTGAAAATACTTTCACATTTCTTCCAGAATTTCTGTTGAGGAAAGGTGGACTTTTGTGGATGCTTTTGTCATGATTGCCTCGAGCTCCGCGTAGATTTCTTGGAACTTGTTGTTGCCATTGAGCCTTGTGCATGAAGGTGACATTGATTTGACATTTTGTCTTCCTAAACTGGTAACTGGAAACATACGGATGACGAGCGGAGACCGTGTTTTCTCAGTGGCTGGCAGGAACCCGGATTTTGTCGTGTTTTCCATGAATCTCACCGTTTTAGAACCGAGAACCTGTATCCTGAAAATATGTAACAAATACGGATTAAAAGCACCTACCTATAAACAACCGAGCGTAAGAATGGACGGTATAAAATGCAGTATTCTGTGATGAACAAATACCCCCAAACTTAACTTTTGCTCGTCCCGAGCAAAACCAATTATTCACAAAAATAAAATCCTAACCGCACTTTCGCAGGGAACGCGTTTGCACTGAGCGCGTGCAACAAGCCGTTAAACCTCTAGGTGTCCCTAGTAGGAGGAGTGTTGTCTCCTGAGGGTTTTCAGCGGATTACACCCACAAAATCCGTTCAAGTTGGTTTTGTAAAATAACTACGATTCAAACCCTAAAGTTTTTGTTTCAGAAAATAACAATTCTATAATCCTAAGTCTAGACTATCGAACCTTTATTTTTCACACCTCGCTTCTTATTTAACTACAGTTTTTATATGTCTTTACGTGCAGTGCAATTAGTGTCGTTAAGTTCCAGAAGGATCGATTAAAGTCATCATGTCGCACAATAAAGCCCAGATAACAATTTTAAAAGGATCACATAAGTTTTATAAAGAGTTAAGCATTTTTCAAGTTTCGTTTTCCAGTAAGGTTTCAACTTCAGAATTTCTATCTTCCTTAACAGGAAACTAAGTCGTATTTTTCACTCCACCTTTTTCTTGTTTTCATTTCATACATACCTCTGTGAACGTGCAATAGTCTTTATCATAGAATAAAACCTTCATATCTCCGTTAAAATTTATTTTTTATAAAGAGCCTGTCTTTTATCAAGATTATTCTCACGCAAAGAACCGTTAGGAATTTTAACTCGGAGAGAACACTTGCTTGACTTTGTTTTAAAACTGGACTTTCTAGGCTTCTTAGCGAGCTTTGGGCCAATGCACCCAAACCAGTTGGTTTTAGGGCATTAGGTGTAGAAACACCCCAGCGGACTTAATTACTCAAGTTACCTAGGTCCAAAAACAAAAGACAGTTTGTCGTGAAAATCAGATGATTTAATACGAACGGAGATATAACCGGCAGTTCAAATATTTTTTGGATAAAAGACGTGTTTAGTGGGTTTGGTGTGTAATCATTCCAATCAAGTTTTAGATGGGTTATTTTTCAGACTTAGCTCCAATTACGGCATCAATAACATTCATTCATATTCGCTTCACTTCATAAACTATTCTTGACATTACTTATTTCAGAACAAACCTATTTGATCCTCAGAAAATCATTTATCTGTTTAAAAGTTTAAACATGAAAGACTTGTCATCTAATTCCCAAAATCTTACGACACGTGTAGTGTGATGTAAAGACGTATATCAGCTATAGTTAACTTCAAAGGAGAGTTATTTTTCAGGTTTTCAAAATCCAAACATAAGATTTAGTTATTCCTATTTTTTCAAACAAAAACCGTCGAATGTTGAATCAGAGTTCTTCCACAAGCTAACTTGACAAAAAGTTTTTATATTTTTAGAAAATTTTCATATTTTTATGGATTTTTTGGATTTAATATGCAGATGCAAAATATACATATGAATGCGAAGGAAGAAAGCTTACCGAGCACACCCCCAAACTTAAACTTGACAGTGCCCTCACTGTCAGGCTATACCAAGAGGGTTAAAATTGCCGGCGCTTCCTAGAAACAAATTATATACAAAACAAAAAGGAAAACAAAAATATATACAAAAAAGTGTCCCCCCCAAACTTAAGTAAAACAGTGTTTCCACTGTTAAGCGTTGAAATTCAGGATTTAGGGGGGAAAGAACAGTATCAAGCTATACAAGGCCTTACACAGGCCAAAAGTGAGCACCAACCATTCAAAGATTTTATCGCTATAATGTACAGGTTGGTGGAAGAAGGCGTAGAGAAAAGAGAAGGACAATACGCGAGACCGTATGCGAAGAGAAGCGGGATACGGTCTCGGTATATGAGAGGAAGAAGAATGGCGGAAGGGAAAAAGAAGTGGAATACGAATTTGAGGGTGCAAATGGAGTAAATAGATTAGCACAATTTGTGATGACCGATGTGTGAAAAGCGATTGTGCTAATATATTTACCCGTCGAGAAATGGGGTCAAATCCCTCAAGGTTCGTGAGAAACCATGGGTACGCCGAACCTGGTAAACCAGACATACGAAGTGAAAATGATACGGGTTCTTGCAAGGTCGGAACGATGGAAATGATGGAGGAAAGTGGTTGAGGAAGGGTATCGGTTAAGGGTTCTGGAGCGTGTACACAGTCAGTTAAAGGAACAGGATGAATTGGAAAATCCGACTCATCATCTAGAACTGTTTCATCCTCAAAAATATCCTCAAAATTCTCCTCAAAATTTAGCACATCCATGCTCTTCTCTTCAAAGTCCAGACGCATAAGGAGTTCGGGAAAAACATTTAATGACTCGGGATGATGAATTGAAGAGACAAACTCAGCCAAATTTACGGGTTCATCATCCAAAATATCCCCAGCGTCAATATCCTCAATCAAGTGAAAATCAAAATTCTCTGACACCTCATCAAAAGCATGGATATTAATCGATTCTGGTTCTAAGATATAGGTGTAGAGGTCAAAAGGATTAGGCATGGTTTCACTTGGAAGGGACCCTTCACAATCGGGCAAATCAAATACTACGAAGTCGCACAACTCATTCATCATTCTATCTTCAACTGATAATTCATTTGGGACACTTGATAGACATTCAAAACAGGAGTTGTGGGATTCAATTTGGGACGGGTAGGTTTGATTTGGAAGGGTATACAGCTCACTCTCTCCACTCAAATTCACAGCCTGTCCTGCCGCCTCATTATACATTAGAAAATTAGGAGCTAGCTGGAAACTAGCTACCGGGTCAGTAGGTTGTATGAGAGCGGCCATGGACGCATTCAAATCCATCATTTGTTGGCTTGACGCTACCCTAAAGTCTTCCAACGACTGTTCTAGACTAGACATTGGTTGTGAAGGGGTTTCAGTAAAAGATTCAAAGTTGTTTGGATACTGAAAACTCCCAAATGGCGGTTCTGATGCAATGTCCAGGGAAGATGCAAAAGTAGGGTAGGATTGGTAGGAATTGAATGTCTGGACAGGAGCAGGATCAACATTTGGATAAGAAGGTGAATGGAATTGTTGATCCCAAGAATTTGAAGTGGTGAAAGGAGTGAAAGATCGGCTACGGGATTGTTCAATACGTTCAGCGATGGACAAAGGACGACTTGCAGAAAGGGTATCAACATAAGCGGGTGTGGGAGGTTGAAAAGGTTGATACAAAGTGGAATGAGGAGTGCAAGTGTTTGTCCTAGACGCTGCTATGCGATCTTTCAGTGAAACTTTGGGCATGGAGGGGTCGTTCGATGTTCGGCCAAAGAAAGAACCGTATGAAGTAATGTCTGGTTGTGGGTACCAAAGTTCGGCAAGAGTTTTGCGAGGTGGAGTACCCATGATATGAAAAAAGAGAAAGAAAGGTAGAAAAAAGGAGGGAAAAAAGAATGTGATAATTTTTTTTTTTTTATTTTTTATTTTAACAAAAGAATGAAGAATACACAAAAAGAAGAATATGGACAAAAATAATCACGACACAAAAATACCACACACTTAATCGTTCTAGGGTTCACCTAGGTCAACTAAACCTGCTCCCGAACTTGATTGTCGAAGTAAAACTGTGTCGAGAAACAGGCTCAAGATACACTGATCACGAGGCCAGGTAAGTGCAGAGATAAGGGGAGGTTTTCCAACGCTTTCGCGAAGTTCCTTAATTAAATAACCCTTTCTCTTTTGGCGGTTTCGCCGTTAACACTTTCCTAGACACCCCGTAAACAATATACCGTTAAGTAAGGTTCTAAACACAGTTAACTTCTCCTAATGAGCGCGAAGTCCTTAAGGCTTAAAGTCTAGTTTCTTTTAAATTTTTGTGCGGGTAAACGTTATGCTCAAGTTCGTGATTTGTGGGCCACGGAAAAGGTGATGAAATCCTTTACCGTATGTTGTGGGGTTCGCTTGCCCTTAAGTCCGTATTAATTGATGCAATGCACAATTCAAAAAAAATTCTTATAAAGAATCAAACAATCGTTTTTTTTAGTTTAAGCGCGGCGCTGCAACAAATACGGGTTAGTCAATTTTTAGCGTTTGGTAGCGAACTTGCAAAGAATCCTGCAAAGAATAGTATATTGGAAGCGTCGGATTTGAGAAGAAGGTGTTAGTAAAATACGTACCGTTAAGTTTTGGGTTAGGAAACCCCCGTTGAATCAAATCCGGTAAGCTTGAAAGGTTCGCTTGCGCGGGTCAAACTACCCGGATCTTTGGCACTGTACTTCGTAATCACCTTTTCCTTGAATGCACACTTTGCTCCCCACAATCGTAGTTTGCAAATACGCAAAAATCTGCACACTTGCCCACAAAAATTATCAAAAAAAAACAAAAAGATTTTTGTATTTTTTTTTATATATACAAAAAGAATATTAACCATAATAACAAGAAAGAAAATACGCTACCGTCTCCCCGGCAACGGCGCCATTTGATCGCATGCTTTCGGCGTGTCGGATGTTCAAAGAATTTAAGTGTAACCGCGATCAGGACGGTGTCGCTTTGCAGCTAGCCGGTTGAGCACGGGTCGGTCCACAGGGAGATGGTGGTATCTTACCTTCTTGTCATAGACGAGTCAATAAAGAATCTGTATGTTTGTTCGGTCTAAACTATGTGTTTATTTGCAAGTATAAAGTTGTTAAGAAAAGATACGAGATTGTAAGCTAAGAAATCCGTACTCAAAACCTTTGAGCCGAGTCTTGACCAATTGAAGCTAGAGCAATCGGCAACAACGTGGATTAGGGGATTTAAGCGCGGTATTCGTGGAATCCGGCTTATTTACCCTTGTCCTTCCGTTCTTGTCTCTTGCTTTCTCCTCCGGCCAAACCGAACGCAACCGGTCACGGTTAGGAATCACCGTTACCTTGTCAGGGTAGGGTGCCTAACGGAGCGCTTGCGTATGGTTTGGGCGGAGTTCAATGGAAAATAACGGGAAAAGGAAAAGAGCAAAGAAATGTTAACTTACAATATTATATGGATTCTTAACAACAACAATAATTACAACATTCACAAAATGAACAAAAGAGAACAAAAAGAAAAGAACAAAGAAAAGAAAAGATTACAAGAATATAAGTGAATGGAATTTAAGTGCATGAAATAAATTGCAAGTAATTAAAGACAAGGTAATAAATTGCAAGTAAGAAAAAGCGATAAAAAGAATACGAAACTAGGACTCAAGACAAGCATGTGATCAATAGCCAACCCTTAAACTTGCAAGCTCAATGAAGAGGTTGCAAGATCAAGGGAAGGGTAGAGAACGCATGTGAAATGAAGTGCTAGTCCCGTGAGAAAATACGACCCTTGAGATCAATAACTAACCCTTAACCATTCAAGCTCAATGAAGAGGTTGAATGATCAAGAGAAAGCAAGAATCTCAAGGGGGAGCAAACTAACAAGAAAGATAAAAAACCCTCATCTACATTAATCTTCCACTCAAAAAGCTCTCACTACAATTTTAATGGAGAAAGAATGAAGAAGAAGAAGAAAAGAACAAAACTACAAAAGAATGGAGAACAAAGAATGACCCTTGGCTTGGCTCAGATCTGCTGTATTTATAGGCAGGGAAATGAAACCCTAGGGCAACCATTTGCACATAGATGCAATTACAAAACTACCCAGAAAAAACGACAGAGAGAGGGACCCACTTGGCCGCGGATCCGCGGCCAATACCCCTTATTGGCCGCGGATCCGCGGCCATATTGATGACTTGGGTCGTCGTATTTTGGGTTGTTTCCTGGTCTGCTGTCCCCTGTTGTCTGATACATATATTTTCTGAAAATACTTTCACATTTCTTCCAGAATTTCTGTTGAGGAAAGGTGGACTTTTGTGGATGCTTTTGTCATGATTGCCTCGAGCTCCGCGTAGATTTCTTGGAACTTGTTGTTGCTATTGAGCCTTGTGCATGAAGGTGACATTGATTTGACATTTTGTCTTCCTAAACTGGTAACTGGCAACATACGGATGACGAGCGGAGACCGTGTTTTCTCAGTGGTTGGCAGGAACCCGGATTTTGTCGTGTTTTCCATGAATTTCACCGTTTTAGAACCGAGAACCTGTATCCTGAAAATATGTAACAAACACGGATTAAGAGCACCTACCTATAAACAACCGAGCGAAAGAATGCGCGGTATAAAATGCAGTATTCTGTGATGAACAAATACCCCCAAACTTAACTTTTGCTCGTCCCGAGCAAAACCAATTATTCACAAAAATAAAATCCTAACCGCACTTTCGCAGGGAACGCGATTGCACTGAGCGCGTGAAACAAGCCGTTAAACCTCTAGGTGTCCCTAGTAGGAGGAGTGTTGTCTCCTGAGGGTTTTCAGCGGATTACACCCACAAAATCCGTTCAAGTTGGTTTTGTAAAATAACTACGATTCAAACCCTAAAGTTTTTGTTTCAGAAAATAACAATTCTATAATCCTAAGTCTAGACTATCGAACCTTTATTTTTCACACCTCGCTTCTTATTTAACTACAGTTTTTATATGTCTTTACGTGCAGTGCAATTAGTGTCGTTAAGTTCCAGAAGGATCGATTAAAGTCATCATGTCGCACAATAAAGCCCAGATAACAATTTTAAAAGGATCACATAAGTTTTATAAAGAGTTAAGCATTTTTCAAGTTTCGTTTTCCAGTAAGGTTTCAACTTCAGAATTTCTATCTTCCTTAACAGGAAACTAAGTCGTATTTTTCACTCCACCTTTTTCTTGTTTTCATTTCATACATACCTCTGTGAACGTGCAATAGTCTTTATCATAGAATAAAACCTTCATATCTCCGTTAAAATTTATTTTTTATAAAGAGCCTGTCTTTTATCAAGATTATTCTCACGCAAAGAACCGTTAGGAATTTTAACTCGGAGAGAACACTTGCTTGACTTTGTTTTAAAACTGGACTTTCTAGGCTTCTTAGCGAGCTTTGGGCCAATGCACCCAAACCAGTTGGTTTTAGGGCATTAGGTGTAGAAACACCCCAGCGGACTTAATTACTCAAGTTACCTAGGTCCAAAAACAAAAGACAGTTTGTCGTGAAAATCAGATGATTTAATACGAACGGAGATATAACCGGCAGTTCAAATATTTTTTGGATAAAAGACGTGTTTAGTGGGTTTGGTGTGTAATCATTCCAATCATGTTTTAGATGGGTTATTTTTCAGACTTAGCTCCAATTACGGCATCAATAACATTCATTCATATTCGGTTCACTTCATAAACTATTCTTGACATTACTTATTTCAGAACAAACCTATTTGATCCTCAGAAAATCATTTATTTGTTTAAAAGTTTAAACATGAAAGACTTGTCATCTAATTCCCAAAATCTTACGACACGTGTAGTGTGATGTAAAGACGTATATCAGCTATAGTTAACTTCAAAGGAGAGTTATCTTTCAGGTTTTCAAAATCCAAACATAAGATTTAGTTATTCCTATTTTTTCAAACAAAAACCGTCGAATGTTGAATCAGAGTTCTTCCACAAGCTAACTTGACAAAAAGTTTTTATATTTTTAGAAAATTTTCAGATTTTTATGGATTTTATGGATTTAATATGCAGATGCAAAATATACATATGAATGCGAAGGAAGAAAGCTTACCGAGCACACCCCCAAACTTAAACTTGACAGTTCCCTTACTGTCAGGCTATACCAAGAGAGTTAAAATTGCCGGCGCTTCCTAGAAACAAATTATATACAAAACAAAATGGAAAACAAAAATATATACAAAAAAGTGTCCCCCCCAAACTTAAGTAAAACAGTGTTTCCACTGTTAAGCGTTGAAATTCAGGATTTAAGGGGGGAAAGAACAGTATCAAGCTATACAAGGCCTTACACAGGCCAAAAGTGAGCACCAACCATTCAAAGATTTTATCGCTATAATGTACAGGTTGGTGGAAGTAGGCGTAGAGAAAAGAGAAGGACAATACGCGAGACCGTATGCGAAGAGAAGCGGGATACGGTCTCGGTATATGAGAGGAAGAAGAATGGCGGAAGGGTAAAAGAAGTGGAATACGAACTTGAGGGTGCAAATGGAGTAAATAGATTAGCACAATTTGTGATGACCGATGTGTGAAAAGCGATTGTGCTAATATATTTACCCGTCGAGAAATGGGGTCAAATCCCTCAAGGTTCGTGAGAAACCATGGGTACGCCGAACCTGGTAAACCAGACATACGAAGTGAAAATGATACGGGTTCTTGCAAGGTCGGAACGATGGAAATGATGGAGGAAAGTGGTTGAGGAAGGGTATCGGTTAAGGGTTCTGGAGGGTGTACACAGTCAGTTAAAGGAACAGGATGAATTGGAAAATCCGACTCATCATCTAGAACTGTTTCATCCTCAAAAATATCCTCAAAATTCTCCTCAAAATTTAGCACATCCATGCTCTTCTCTTCAAAGTCCAGACGCATAAGGGGTTCGGGAAAAACATTTAATGACTCGGGATGTGATTGTTAGGATACGTGCGTGTCAAGTTTAGTTTAAAATACCGCAATCAAGACGGTTTCGCTTGTAGCTAGCCGGTTGAGTACGGGTCGTCCGCAGGGAGATGGTTGTCTTTTTCAAAGTGTTTTAACGAGTTAAGTCCGGTTTTCAGATTTTGTTGGATTATCTAAGTGTTGAGTTAATATTTAAAGAGAGCTTGTTAGGGTTAGGATTAGGTTAGTTTGAGTTAGGAGTCTCCACATCTTTCATTGCCCCACTTAATATCGGTGTTACGGTAATTGGAAACAACGGGGATTAGCACGACTAGGAAGGAACTTGCGAGTATAAGCTAGGCTTTCCAACGCATAGTCCTTCCTTTTGGTGCTTGTCCGTCCGTTCTTGGCTCTTATCCATAACCTCCGGTTAATTCAACCACAACCGGTCTCACTACGGAATCACCGCTATCATGTAGGATAGGGTGCCGTAAGGAGCGGATTGTGGTTCAATTAACGGGAGTTGATTCAAGTTGTTGGGCAAGGAAAGAGTGAGAGAGATTTCCTTCTCTCAAACTTCCCTTATCCTACCCTAACAAGTATAGAACTACTCACACTTCATAATACGAAAAAAAATAAAACAACACAAAAGAGGAAGAAAGAAAGAAGAGATTAGAAGAATACGACTAACTATTTGCGACCTCACCTTGGCGAGGATCGAGCGTAAGTATCATGGTCGTATGAATGATAAAGAAAAAGAGAAGAAAGAAACAACAAGGAAATAACAACAACTACTTAACAATTACAACAAGTAAAATTGCAACAAATGAAATTACAATAAGCATACAAATAAAGAGACAAGCATGATAACAAATTGTTCTTCTTTATTCATCACTCTTCACTCAAAAGCTCACTTACAAGATTTATGGAGAAGAGGTGAGAAGAGGAAGAAGAAACACTAAACCTAAGCAAAATGAGAATACAAGATTATGGACCCTTTCCTTCACAAACTTCTGGGCTATTTATAGGCCAAAACATGAAACCCTAGGGCAACCAACAGAACCCAAACGAGATGACCAAAATAACCCCCAAACCCCTGCACACTTGGCGCCAGAACGGCCGCGGAAGCGCGGCCAATACCCCCCTTTGGCCGCCCTTCCGCGGCCGTATAGAGGAATTGGGCTTTGGGTCTTTTTGTGGTGGCCTGGTTTTCTGAGCACTTTCTTCTGGAATATGTATTTTCTCCAATTGTTTTCACGATTTTTCCAGAATTTCTGTTGAAGGAAAGGTGGACTTTTTGTCAAGATTTTGTCATGATTGTCTCGAGCTCCGCGTAGATCTCTTGGATCTTGTGCCACCATTGAGCCTTGTGCAAAGATTTGACATTTTGTCTTCCTACTGGTATCTGGTAACAACGGATGAGGGACGAAGACCGTGTTTTATCTGTGGTCGGCAAGAACCCGGATTTTTTCGTCTTTTCCATGAATTTCTCTGTTTGAGAACCGGGAACCTGTATCCTGCAATTGACTAGCAAACACGGCTCAAGAGTATCTACCGACATGCAATGTGATAAAAATTGGGCGGTATGAAAATGCAAAAATCTGATATGAACAAATACCCCCAAACTTATCATTTGCTCGTCCCGAGCAAAGTCCATTTATTCACAAAAATTTCCTAACCTCACTTTCGCAGGGAACGCGATTGCACTGAGCATGTGCAACAAGCCGTTAAACCTCTAGGTGTCCCTAGTAGGAGGAGTGTTGTCTCCTGAGGGTTTTCAGCAGATACTACCCACAAAATCCGGTCAAGTTGATTTTGTAAAATAACTAAGCTTCAAACCCTAAAGTTTTGTTTTAGAAAATAACAATTCTATAATCCTAAGTCTAGACCATCAAACCTTTATTTGTCACACCTCGCATCTTATTTAACTACAGCTTTTATATGTCTTTACGTGCAGTGCAAATAGTGTCGTTAAGTTCCCGAAAGGTTGATTAAAGTCATCATGTCGCACAATAAAGCCCAGATAACAATTTTAAAAGGATCACATAAGTTTTATAACGAGTTAAGCATTTTTCAAGTTTCGTTTTCCAGTAAGGTTTCAACTTCAGAATTTCTATCTTCCATAACAGGAAACTAAGTTGTATTTTTCACTCCACCTTTTTCTTGTTTTCATTTCATACACACCTCTGTGAACGTGCAATAGTCTTTATCAAAGAGTAAAACCTTCATATCTCCATTAAAATTCTTTTTAAAAGCCTGTCTTTTATCAAGATTATTCTCACACAAAGAACCGTTAGGAATTTTAACTCGGAGAGAACACTTGCTTGACTTTGTTTTAAACTGGACTTTCTAGGCTTCTTAGCGAGCTTTGGGCCAATGCACCCAAACCAGTTGGTTTTAGGGCATTAGGTGTAAAAACACCCCAGCGGACTTAATTACTCAAGTTACCTAGGTCCAAAAACAAAAGACAGATTGGCGTGAAAATCAGATGATTTAATACGAACGGAGATATAACCGGCAGTTCAAATATTTTTTTGGATAAAAGACGTGTCTAGTGGGTTTGGTGTGTAATCATTCCAATCAAGTTTTAGATGGGTTATTTTTCAGACTTAGCTCCAATTACGGCATCAATAACATTCCTTCATATTCGCTTTACTTCATAAACTATTCTTGACATTTACTTATTTCAGAACAAACCTATTTGATCCTCAGAAAATTATTTATCTGTTTAAAAGTTTAAACATGAAAGACTTGTCATCTAATTCCCGAAATCTCACGACACGTGTAGTGTGATGTAAAGACGTATATCAACTATAGTTAACTTCAAAGGAGAGTTATCTTTCAGGTTTTCAAAATCCACACATAAGATCTAGTTATTCCTATTTTTTCAAACTAAAACCGTCGAATGTTGAATCAGAGTTCTTCCACAAGTTAACTTGACGAAAAAGTTTTTATATTTTTTAGAAAATTTTCAAATTTTTATGGATTTTATGGGTTTTAATATGCAGATGCAAAGATATACATATGAATGCGAAGGGAAGAAATGCGTACCGAGCGTACCCCCAAACTTAAACTGGACAGTGTCCTCACTGTCATAGCATGAAGAGAGCAGTTGGAAGGTTTAAAATTGTCGGTTAGTGATACACAATTTTTATTTGTTTGTTTTTTTTTTTTTTTTTTTTATTTTGTTTTTAAAGAAAAGAAAAAGAATATACACAGATATAAACAAAATGGTTTGTACATACCCCCAAACTTATTTGGAACAGTGTCTACTGTTCTTGGCTGGATAACCGAAGTTTGGAGGTAGGCAGAGGAGGATCATTCAAGGTAAACCGGCTCCTGTAAGAACAGGAGCTCCTCTGTTGGTTCGGCGCTAAGGTACGGTTTGCATCGGTGTCCATTTACCTTGAAGAGTGAACCGTCCTTTGGATTTTCCAAATCCACAGCGCCCTGCGGATATACATTCCGCACAAAATATGGCCCTTTCCAGCGAGATCGGAGCTTTCCAGGATGGAAATGAAGTCGGGTGTCGTAAAGAAGTACCTGTTGACCAGGTACGAAAGTTTTGCGCAAAAGGTGTTTATCGTGAAACACCTTCGTTCGATTCTTAACGACAACCGCGTTGTCGTAAGCCTCATCCCTAAGCTCGCATAGTTCATTCAGCTGCAGCTTCCGATGGCTGCTCGCGTCCTCAAGAGACAGATTCAGCTCCTTAATCGCCCAAAACGCGCGATGCTCGATTTCGACAGGAAGGTGGCAGGCCTTTCCGTACACAAGCCGATAGGGAGACATGCCAAGGTCGGTCTTATAAGCAGTTCTAAATGCCCAAAGGGCATCAGTCAGTTTCAAAGACCAATCCTTCCGGTTCTTGGAAACCGTCTTCTCCAATATCTGCTTGATTTGCCGATTAGAAACTTCGGCCTGCCCGCAGGTTTGGGGGTGGTAGGGCGTAGAAAGCTTATGATTAATGGAGTACTTCCGCATCAAGGCCTCGAAAGTCCTATTGCAGAAATGACTTCCATTGTCGCTAATGATCGCTCGGGGGTGCCCAAACCGGGAGAAAATGTTTTCTTTAAGGAACTTAACGACAACCTTGTTGTCGTTAGTCCGGCTGGGCACAGCCTCGACCCATTTAGAGACGTAATCAACAGCTAGAAGTATGTACAAGTTCCCAAAAGAGCTGGGAAACGGCCCCATGAAGTCTATCCCCCACACATCGAAAATCTCCACAACCAAGATCGGTTGGAGCGGCATCTCGTTTCTCCGGGATATCCGGCCCATGTGTTGGCACCGGGAGCAAGTCTTGCAATATTCGTGAGCGTCTTTGAAAAGTTGTGGCCAGTAGAAACCACATTGCAAGATCTTCTCAGCTGTCTTTCTGGGCCCAAAATGCCCGCCACACGCTTGATCGTGGCAAAATGACAGCACACTCTTGAATTCCTCATCGGGGACACACCGACGAATAATCTGGTCGGGACAGTACTTGAACAAGTAGGGTTCGTCCCAGTAAAAGTGTTTTACTTGGGATAAGAAGCGAAGTCTGTCCTGACTAGACCATTCGGTCGGTAGTAATCCCGTGGCCAAATAGTTCACAATATCTGCGAACCAGGGTTCGCAAGATACTGTCAAGAGTTGTTCGTCCGGAAAAACGTCGTTTATCGGAAGTGGAAGCGAAGGCGAAGAAGGAAGTCGCGAGAGATGGTCGGCAACCACGTTTTCACATCCTCGTTTGTCCTTAATGACAAGGTCAAACTCTTGAAGCAAGAGGATCCAACGGATTAACCGAGACTTGGCATCTTTCTTTGCAAAAAGATGGCGCAGAGCTGAATGGTCCGTGTAGACGATGACTGGAGAGCCGATGAGGTAGGGCCTGAACTTTTCTAAAGCAAATACAACAGCTAAGAATTCCTTCTCAGTTGTTGTATAGTTAAGTTGGGCGTCGTTCAGGGTTCGGCTAGCGTAGTAGATCACGTGCGGCATCTTATTGATGTGCTGTCCAAGGACAGCACCGATGGCAAAGTCGGATGCATCGCACATAATCTCGAATGGGTGCGTCCAGTCAGGAGAAGAGAGAACGGGAGCAGAAGTGAGTGAGTGTTTCAATGATTCAAAAGCAGCCGCACAGCTTGAGCTGAAGTCGAATGGCGTGTCCTTGGCCAGGAGAAGAGTCAGGGGCCTAGCAATCTTGCTGAAGTCCTTGATAAACCGTCTATAAAAACCGGCGTGGCCAAGGAAGGCTCGGATATCTCGGACGCATCGGGGAGGAGGAAGATTGGAAATGACCTCAATCTTAGCTTTGTCTACCTCAATGCCTTTCTGCGAGATGATATGTCCTAAGACAATACCTTCGCGCACCATGAAGTGGCATTTCTCCCAGTTCAAAGTGAGATTCTTGTCCTTACATCTGGTAAGGACAGCGTCGAGATGCAGCAGACACTCGTCAAAAGAATCGCCAAAGATGGAGAAGTCGTCCATGAAGATCTCCAGAAATTTCTCCACCATGTCAGAGAAAATTCCCATCATACACCGCTGGAAGGTAGCGGGCGCATTGCATAACCCAAAGGGCATGCGACGATATGCAAACGTGCCGAAAGGACAAGTGAAAGTGGTCTTGTCCTGGTCTTTTTTGGCGATGGGAATTTGATTATAGCCAGAGTAGCCATCTAGAAAACAATAGTACTCGTGTCCGGCCAATCGCTCGAGCATCTGGTCAATAAAAGGTAGCGGAAAGTGGTCTTTCCGCGTTGCGGCGTTGAGTTTTCGGTAATCAATGCATACTCGCCACCCAGTTTGGGTGCGAGTAGGGATTAACTCGTTTGCCTCATTGGTGATGACCGTAATGCCCGACTTCTTGGGGACAACATGAATGGGGCTAACCCACTGGCTATCAGAGATAGGGTAAATGATACCACTATCTAGACATTTGACGATCTCCTTCTTCACAGCCTCCTTCATGACTGGATTGAGACGTCTTTGTGGATCCCGGGCTGGTTTGGCATCATCCATCAGATGTATATGATGCTCTACGATCAGGGGACTAATCCCCTTAATGTCCGCCATGGACCAGCCAAAAGCTTGCCTATTGTTGTGCAAGACCGAAAGAAGGGCTTTCTCTTGCTCAGGAGCTAGAGAAGCCGAAATGATAACTGGGAGGGTCTCGTTCTCACCTAAGTAAGCGTACTTAAGGTGAGACGGCAAAGGCTTGAGTTCGAGAATTGGAGGTGAAATGATAGAAGGAAGGATTGGAGAAAAGGTCTCGAACTCAAAGGATTCCAACAAAGGTTCGAAACGAGTGTAAGCCACCGAGTTGGATGGTTCAGGTAACTCATCCGAAAAGTCAAACGATTCAAACTCGGGTGGTGAGCGGCTAAGATCGTGTGAAAACGTAAAACACTCATAGTCGTAGTTGGGCGCGGAAGCAGCAGCGGGTTCGAAGAGAAACGCACTAGTGGCGTCAAGATTATCGTCGTCAAACAGAAACTCCTCGAACTCACATTCTTCAGGGGTGATCTCCTGGATCGAGCAAACATCTAATATATGAGCATTAGGTTCGGTGGGCTGATTCCCCAACCTAAAAATGTTGAGTTCAATTGTCATATTACCAAAAGAGAGGTTCATCGAACCATTGCGACAATTGATCACAGCATTTGAGGTTGCAAGAAATGGGCGACCGAGTATCACCGGAATTTGATTCCGGGGGTTAGCTACAGGCTGTGTGTCTAATACGATGAAGTCAACAGGGAATATGAAGTCCCCGACTTTGATTAACACATCCTCTAGCTCACCCCTAGGATGGGTGATCGATCGGTCGGCCATTTGGAGAGTGCAGTGTGTGGGTTTCAGCTCTCCGACCCCTAATTGCTCATATACAGAGTAAGGAAGCAAGTTAACACTGGCACCAAGATCTAATAGTGCGCGGTTGATGTTCTTATCCCCAATAGTAATAGAAATCGTAGGACAGCCAGGGTCCTTCCGTTTTTGTGGTAAAGATTGGGTAAGGGCATCACTCACAGCACTAGCCAAGAAAACTTTCTTGGGTACCTGAGACTTCCTCTTTTTCGTGCACAAGTCCTTTAAGATTTTTGCATAGGACGGGACTTGTTGGACAGCATCTAAAAGAGGAATATTAATGTTAACTTGTTTGAACAACTCCATAATCTTCTCCATATGTGGATTTTGTTTATTAGACCTCAACCGGTTTGGAAATGGGACATTTTTAAAATTGGTTGAGTCTAATGTTGGTGGAGGAGATTGTGGAGTAGGAACGGATCCCAGAATAGGTGTTTTCGTGGAGTGAGAAGCGGGTCCGTTCAGAGCAGCAGAAGAAGAAGAAGAAGGAGAGCCTTTTGAAGAATGGAGAATAGGCTCAGAAGACGAAGAAGAAGAAGGAGAAGAAGAAGAAGAAGCGGCGGCCGGAGTGTCATCGTTGATTCGCTTGCCAATGTTGTTTTGTAGCATCCTTCCTGATCTCAGCGTAGTCACGGCACTCACATTATGGTTTTGTTGTTCAAGAGCAACATGTGCATTATGTGGGTGCCCGGGATTTGGCAGTGGCTGGGATGGAAGCTTCCCCTTCTCTCGCTCGCTCAAGGCCGCGTTCAGCTGTGCAATCTGGGCCTCGATGGTTTTGATGCTCTGCCCGTGTGCGGCGGTGTGTTGCACTAAAGATTGGATCGAAGACTGGATGTTGGCGGTGGATTGAGTCGATTGTTTAACAAACGCCTCCAGACTTCGCTCGAGCGAGGAAACCTTATCAGTGTTTGACGGAACAAAGTTGTTATTTGGTGGAAAAGAATTGTTTGGTGCAAAATTGTTCGTCTGGTTTTGGTAAGGTTAGGGTTGGAAGGGCTGCTGATACTGAGTTTGTTGTTGCGCTTGTTGTTGCGGTGGAGGGGCCCTTTGGAAATTGTTGCCTTGGAATTGATTCTGATTCTGATTCCAGGCGAAATTGGGGTGGTTCCTCCAACCGGGATTGTAGGTGGAAGAGTATGGATCATTCCTCGGTCTTTGCTGGAATGCATTAACCTGATCCTGTCCTTGCGATGGTGGATTGTAAGGACACTCTTCGGTCAAGTGGGAAGGATCGGAACAACAAGCGCAGATGGTACGAAGGGGGAGAACAGGGGCAGGAGAAGGAGCAGAAAATTTGCTCTCTATCGCTTCAAGCTTTCGTGTTATCGCAGCCATTTCAGCTTTCATCGCGATAGAGACATCGAGTTGGTGGATTCCTACCCTAGACTGACCGGTTGAAGTGGAGGTAGAAGAAGAAGAAGTCGGTCTTGTGCTCTCCCACTGTAGCGTTTGCTCCGCAAGATCGTCAAAGAACTGCCACGCTTCCTCGTCAGATTTGGATAGGAAGTGGCCCTGACAGATGGTTTCCAGCAACTGCTTCGTTGCTGGGTTCAGTCCCTCGTATAAGGTTTGGCAGAGTTGCCATTTCTCTATACCGTGGTGAGGACACTGAACAAGAAGGTCTTTGTATCGGTCAAAGCACTTCCAGAAAGGTTCAGAAGGAAGCTGGGAGAATTGGTTGATCTCATTTCGAATTCTTGCGGTCTTATGATTTGGGTAGAATTTTTTCAGAAATGCTTTAACAAACTCGTCCCAGCTGGTGATTGAGTGGGAAGCGGTGCTATACAGCCATTTTTCAGCGAGATCGCATAAAGTAAACGGAATGACCCGTAGGCGTATAGCATCGTCCGACAGCTGGGTGGTTTTCATCATGGCACAGACGTTTTGAAATTTGTTGATGAAGATATAGGCATCTTCAGATTCAAGCCCATGAAAACGTGGAAGCATGTTGATGAAATGGGGCTTAATTTCAAAGTTGTCCCCATTGGCCGGAGGAAGAGAAAGGCAGGTGGGAAGTGCAGAACGGGTGGGGTAGAAACGATCCTGGAGCGCAATTCGCTGCGGCGCTACCACAGGCGGAGGTGGTGGAAGATTGGTCTCCGCAGGGGGTGGAGCCATTCCAGCGGCGGTCAAAGAGATGTTCGGATTAAATCCCGACATCGCGGAAGAAGAGGTTGGTGAAGGCGAAGGTGAAGGTGAAGATGTGTGAACAGAATTCCGGTCAACGTCGGAGTTGGCCGGCAAAGGAAGGGGTGAAATAGGAGTGGAAGGAGTATCGACTTCGGAGTCGATCGCGTAGTCGGTAGCGACTAACGTAACGCGGACTAAACGGGCGCTAGTGTCCCGAGTCCAAGCGGACATACACTAAACGAGTTTAGTATAGTCAAAGCGGAGAAGGTGAGGGTAAGAAAACGTCAATGGAGAAAGGCGATGGGTGGTGGGTGAAAATGGATTTGGCGACAAAAGGGCAAGTTTTTATAGAAAGTTTTTGATTTTTTTTTTTCTTTTTTTTTTTTTTTTTAGAAAGAGATTTACAGAAGTATGTACGGAAATACGGCTTAAGCAATCACAAACAAGATATGCACAATCACACCTAGATCTAGGGTAACCTAGGTCTACTAGACCTGCTCCTGAACTTGATTTTCGAAGTTAAACAGTGTCGAGAAACAGGCTTAAAAATACACCGATCACGGGGCCAGGTAAGTGCAGAGATAAGGGGAGGTTGTCCAACGCTTTCGCGAAGTTCCTTAATTAAATAACCCTTTCTCTTTCGGCGGTTGCGCCTTTAACACTTTCCTAGGCACCCCGTAATCAATATACGGTTAAGCGAGGTTCTAAACACGGTTTATCTTCTCCTAATGAGCGCGAAGTCCTTAGGGCTGAAGTCTAGTATTTTTTAATTTACAATGGACAATGCATATGCTTTAGTGATTTTTGGGGTCCTGGGAAGGGTGATGAAATCCCCACCCAATCTGGATTGGTTTCAAGCCCCTTAAGTCCGTATTAAAGAATGCAAAACAGTAACAAATCAACAGCAAACAATTTTTTATTTGCGGCGCAAAGAATCCTGCACAAGAACAGTTTATTGGAAGGGGGAGAAGAATTTGCGCAAAGAAGCCTGCAGAAAACACAATTCAGTGGAGTTCAGAGGAGTGGAGAGAGGCAGAGAACTCACAGAGAAATTTGGGGCCCTGAAGCCACTAAATGGCCGCGGAAGCGCGGCCAAACAGGGGATAAGGCCGCGGTTCCGCGGCAAGATGGTGGGCTTGGGCCTTGAAAGTTTGTGTAGATGCTGTTCAGTGTCTCCTCTAGTTGTCTGGATGTGTGGATTTATGATATGCTCACTGTATATGCTCCAGATCTTGACAGTAAACCGTTAACTTCTTTTTGTCCGTCGCGGTGTAGCCGCGAGATGTGGGTCTATCTTCCCACGTCTTTGGCACTGTACTTGAACTCCGTATTTTCAACGTCTTGGCCACTGAACTCGAACCTTGTATTTTCCTGCACACTTGCACAAAAGCTAATCAAAAATAACAAGATGGTTTTGTTTACAATGTATGTAATTTTTTTTGTTTTTCGGTTAGAGTTATACTTACAAATTAACCCGAAATTTCACAAAGAAACAAACTACCGTCTCCCCGGCAACGGCGCCATTTGATTGTTAGGATACGTGCGTGTCAAGTTTAGTTTAAAATACCGCAATCAAGACGGTTTCGCTTGTAGCTAGCCGGTTGAGTACGGGTCGTCCGCAGGGAGATGGTTGTCTTTTTCAAAGTGTTTTAACGAGTTAAGTCCGGTTTTCAGATTTTGTTGGATTATCTAAGTGTTGAGTTAATATTTAAAGAGAGCTTGTTAGGGTTAGGATTAGGTTAGTTTGAGTTAGGAGTCTCCACATCTTTCATTGCCCCACTTAATATCGGTGTTACGGTAATTGGAAACAACGGGGATTAGCACGACTAGGAAGGAACTTGCGAGTATAAGCTAGGCTTTCCAACGCATAGTCCTTCCTTTTGGTGCTTGTCCGTCCGTTCTTGGCTCTTATCCATAACCTCCGGTTAATTCAACCACAACCGGTCTCACTACGGAATCACCGCTATCATGTAGGATAGGGTGCCGTAAGGAGCGGATTGTGGTTCAATTAACGGGAGTTGATTCAAGTTGTTGGGCAAGGAAAGAGTGAGAGAGATTTCCTTCTCTCAAACTTCCCTTATCCTACCCTAACAAGTATAGAACTACTCACACTTCATAATACGAAAAAAAATAAAACAACACAAAAGAGGAAGAAAGAAAGAAGAGATTAGAAGAATACGACTAACTATTTGCGACCTCACCTTGGCGAGGATCGAGCGTAAGTATCATGGTCGTATGAATGATAAAGAAAAAGAGAAGAAAGAAACAACAAGGAAATAACAACAACTACTTAACAATTACAACAAGTAAAATTGCAACAAATGAAATTACAATAAGCATACAAATAAAGAGACAAGCATGATAACAAATTGTTCTTCTTTATTCATCACTCTTCACTCAAAAGCTCACTTACAAGATTTATGGAGAAGAGGTGAGAAGAGGAAGAAGAAACACTAAACCTAAGCAAAATGAGAATACAAGATTATGGACCCTTTCCTTCACAAACTTCTGGGCTATTTATAGGCCAAAACATGAAACCCTAGGGCAACCAACAGAACCCAAACGAGATGACCAAAATAACCCCCAAACCCCTGCACACTTGGCGCCAGAACGGCCGCGGAAGCGCGGCCAATACCCCCCTTTGGCCGCCCTTCCGCGGCCGTATAGAGGAATTGGGCTTTGGGTCTTTTTGTGGTGGCCTGGTTTTCTGAGCACTTTCTTCTGGAATATGTATTTTCTCCAATTGTTTTCACGATTTTTCCAGAATTTCTGTTGAAGGAAAGGTGGACTTTTTGTCAAGATTTTGTCATGATTGTCTCGAGCTCCGCGTAGATCTCTTGGATCTTGTGCCACCATTGAGCCTTGTGCAAAGATTTGACATTTTGTCTTCCTACTGGTATCTGGTAACAACGGATGAGGGACGAAGACCGTGTTTTATCTGTGGTCGGCAAGAACCCGGATTTTTTCGTCTTTTCCATGAATTTCTCTGTTTGAGAACCGGGAACCTGTATCCTGCAATTGACTAGCAAACACGGCTCAAGAGTATCTACCGACATGCAATGTGATAAAAATTGGGCGGTATGAAAATGCAAAAATCTGATATGAACAGGTTGATGAATTGAAGAGACAAACTCAGCCAAATTTACGGGTTCATCATCCAAAATATCCCCAGTGTCAATATCCTCAATCAAGTGAAAATCAAAATTCTCTTACACCTCATCAAAAGCATGGATATTAATCGATTGTGGTTCTAAGATATAGGTGTAGAGGTCAAAAGGATTAGGCATGGTTTCACTTGGAAGGGACCCTTCACAATCGGGCAAATCAAACACTACGAAGTCGCACAACTCATTCATCATTCTATCTTCAACTGATAATTCATTTGGGACACTTGATAGACTTTCAAAACAGGAGTTGTGGGATTCAATTTGGGACGGGTAGGTTTGATTTGGAAGGGTATACAGCTCACTCTCTCCACTCAAATTCACAGCCTGTCCTGCCGCCTCATTATACATTGGAAAATTAGGAGCTAGCTGGAAACTAGCTACCGGGTCAGTAGGTTGTATGAGAGCGGCCATGGACGCATTCAAATCCATCATTTGTTCGCTTGACGCTACCCTAAATTCTTCCAACGACTGTTCTAGACTAGACATTGGTTGTGAAGGGGTTTCAGTAAAAGATTCAAAGTTGTTTGGATACTGAAAACTCCCAAATGGCGGTTCTGATGCAATGTCTAGGGAAGATGCAAAAGTAGGGTAGGATTGGTAGGAATTGAATGTCTGGACAGGAGCAGGATCAACATTTGGATAAGAAGGTGAATGGAATTGTTGATCCCAAGAATTTGAAGTGGTGAAAGGAGTGAAAGATCGGCTACGGGATTGTTCAATACGTTCAGCGATGGACAAAGGACGACTTGCAGAAGGGGTATCAACATAAGCGGGTGTGGGAGGTTGAAAAGGTTGATACAAAGTGGAATGAGGAGTGCAAGTGTTTGTCCTAGACGCTGCTATACGATCTTTCAGTGAAACTTTGGGCATGGAGGGGTCGTTCGATGTTCGGCCAAAGCAAGAACCGTATGAAGTAATGTCTGGTTGTGGGTACCAAAGTTCGGCAAGAGTTTTGCGAGGTGGAGTACCCATGATATGAAAAAAGAGAAAGAAAGGTAGAGAAAAGGAGGGAAAAAAGAATGTGATAATTTTTTTTTTTTTTTTTATTTTAACAAAAGAATGAAGTATACACAAAAAGAAGAATATGGACAAAAATAATCACGACACAAAAATACCACACACTTAATCGTTCTAGGGTTCACCTAGGTCAACTAGACCTGCTCCAGAACTTGATTGTCGAAGTAAAACTGTGTCGAGAAACAGGCTCAAGATACACTGATCACGAGACCAGGTAAGTGCAGAGATAAGGGGAGGTTTTCCAACGCTTTCACGAAGTTCCTTAATTAAATAACCCTTTCTCTTTTGGCGGTTTCGCCGTTAACACTTTCCTAGACACGCCGTAAACAATATACCGTTAAGCAAGGTTCTAAACACAGTTAACTTCTCCTAGTGAGCGCGAAGTCCTTAATGCTTAAAGTCTAGTTTCTTTTAAATTTTTGTGCGGGTAAACGTTATGCTCAAGTTCGTGATTTGTGGGCCACGGAAAAGGTGATGAAATCCTTTACCGTATGTTGTGGGGTTCGCTTGCCCTTAAGTCCGTATTAATTGATGCAATGCGCAATTCAAAAAAAATTCTTATAAAGAATCAAACAATCGTTTTTTTAGTTTAAGCGCGGCGCTGCAACAAATACGGGTTAGTCAATTTTTAGCGTTTGGTAGCGAACTTGCAAAGAATCCTGCAAAGAATAGTATATTGGAAGCGTCGGATTTGAGAAGAAGGTGTTAGTAAAATACGTACCGTTAAGTTTTGGGTTAGGAAACCCCCGTTGAATCAAATCCGGTAAGCTTGAAAGGTTCGCTTGCGCGGGTCAAACTACCCGGATCTTTGGCACTGTACTTCGTAATCACCTTTGCCTTGAATGCACACTTTGCTCCCCACAATCGTAGTTTGCAAATACGCAAAAATCTGCACACTTGCCCACAAAAATTATCAAAAAAAAACAAAATGATTTTTGGAATATTTTTTTTTTATATACAAAAAGAATATTAACCCTAATAACAAGAAAGAAAATACGCTACGGTCTCCCCGGCAACGGCGCCATTTGATCGCATGCTTTCGGCGTGTCGGATGTTCAAAGAATTTAAGTGTAACCGCAATCAGGACGGTGTCGCTTTGCGGCAATCCGGTTGAGCACGGGTCGGTCCACACGGAGATGGTGGTATCTTACCTTCTTGTCTTAGACGAGTCAATAAAGAATCTGTATGTTTGTTCGGTCTAACCTATGTGTTTATTTGCAAGTATAAAGTTGTTAAGAAAAGATACGAGATTGTAAGCTAAGAAATCCGTACTCAAAACCTTTGAGCCGAGTCTTGACCAATTGAAGCTAGAGCAATCGGCAACAACGTGGATTAGGGGATTTAAGCGCGGTATTCGTGGAATCCGGCTTATTTACCCTTGTCCTTCCGTTCTTGTCTCTTTCTTTCGCCTCCGGCCAAACCGAACGCAACCGGTCGCGGTTAGGAATTGTAAGTCTACTCTAGCGTCCCGGCAGTCTACAGACGCCAAATGCGGAACAAAAACTTTTAAACTAGCGCTATCGTATACTTTAACCCGGATCTGCCATTATTGCTAAACTAACATACTGTAAAGAGTGTAAAAAGATTGTACCGAACGATCCGAGTCCTTCGTTCTTCAACCATCATCCCACGCTCCGTTGCGGCTGCTCCGATCTCGTCGATCTCCGATATCCTCGTCGAGGTGGCACCACATGATCGGTTCTTTAAACGGGCTCCCGCCTCTGACTTGAGGCAACTCGATCGCCAAGTTTGCTAAAGGAGACGACCAAGTATGTTGTAGAGAATGAGTAGATGACTTTGTCTCACTTCGTCAAAATCCGTGGACGATCGGTTAATGAAGTTGCCGAAGGAATCGGGTGATGGAATGAAATGGACTCTGAAATTCCATACACCGATAAAACCTATCATAATCTTTTCTAGCAAATGAAAACTCAAGTGAGAGAGAGTATGAGGAGAGAGAGGGGGCCGGCCTCTTATAGGAAGAGGGGGGTGACCGTAGGAGAGGGGGGTGACCACAAGCAAAAGATATTATGAACACATATCCTAAGAAAAACAAAACCCATTAATAACAAAGCATGAGTCATTAGGTTAGTCATCAAAAAACCATTAATGCACTAATGAGTCATGAAGCCTAGTCATCATCTAGAACCTTCTAGAAGCTTCTAGAAGCACTGACTCACCTCAACAGAAGAAAAGATAAATCCATCTTTAACCGAATGTTAAAAGACGGCTGATAGAAAACTGGAAACTGGCAACTTCCAAAAGTGATCCTGAAACGACTTTCAGGATAACCCCGAAACTGTATAAATATACCCGCATTTGTATTACGACCGAATACAAATGCAACTGAGACAAAGATATTATACCTACTCAATATAATACTCGGATCCGGCTTAAACCAAAGCCGACCAGTATCAACCGCCCGAAAACTGACACGTGCGTAAACGCACGTGCATTTTCCGAACCCTGCCATAAAACCATACGGCCTCTACAACGTTTCGCCCGAACTTGGGAAACTGTCTGTGGGGGACTCTAATGACTCGTCAGTACCCTGGCAGTGGGTTTAACCACAAACCGTCAGCGGCACTAGCTATGCGTAACGGCTGCCCATGGACTGACCTCAAGAGAAGATGATGAGCGAACTCAAGGGAGGCCGATGAGTGAACTCACCCAGAAACCCTACTGAGCCTAACAGTGACAATGTATATACAGTCCGGTCCGTTCGTCAATGAGTATCGCATATCTGCCTAGGGGGCTAGTAACGTCAGACCCCCAATAGCAGTATAAGTCGTGTCGGACTGAAGCCCAATAACACCCTGAGATACTACTGGAGTACCTACCAGTAAATCTCCTGCCATGGCCATGGACTTTGTGTAATGGCTCTCCTAGATACAGCACGACCTCGCCCCCAATACCGAGAGAGACGAATCCCCTGCCGATCCGCTCACGTGCCTCCATATGGCTCGGGACTGTACCCAAAAGCTACCTGTTTGCACGACTCCTTTGAGCCGTGGTAGGGTAGAAATCAAAGCACAGTGGGAACTCACACGAGACAAATGACGACCTCAGGTCGATGAACTAACCTGTAAACATGTCACCAGGGAACTGCTATCTGACGGTAGATATAATACTAACTAGCAGATTCCCGGCGAGTCCTGTCCGGTGTACTCATAACCCAATAAGCACCTGTATACATCTTAGGTGATCCAACTGACACCAGTGGCTTGTGAGACCGGCCACCGCCCCTCGTCGGGGTCTCGACTGTACACACTAGTCTACTCCGGAGTATCGATGCCCTGTTTCGAAACTCCCACGACTAGGGACCACAATTAAGGATATGCATATAAACTACCCAACTCTCACGTATATGATCGCCATCATACTGTTGGTAGTAAAGCAAGATCCTAAGGGCTCTATCAAAGTGTAACATGCAATCAGTCACCTGAACATGTACACGACTGATAAAGGCAAACCAGATAGCATACTATCATCTCGAGTAAGACTGTCCTACCGGTATAGGTCCTCCGCAATCATTGCAATCACGTACCTGCGATCCAATAATTGACTATGAGGGCACTATCTCCAACAATCTCCCACTTGCACTCAAGGCTAATATTGCGATGTCGACTACTCACAGCCCGTGTGAAACCGAACATCCAACTCCTCTACTAATCAGTTTCACAAAGCCCGTTTGTAAAACTATTCTGTTCGAGAAATAGCCTTAGTGAGTGGATCCGCCTAGAAGTATCTTTCTATATCTCTCTTAATCTCAAGTTCGCGGAGAAAACCATCTCCCGAATTGAGTAATACCTGTCTTAGAACATGTCTGGATATCTGATGGGACCTTAGTTCATAAATGAACTCCATATCCAAACTTCTTAGACTGAATCGATCACTGAACCTAATCAGTATCGGGCACCTTGCTTCCCACAGTATCCTCTTGGACCACCTGTCCATAATACTGTCCCTCTTCGTCAGAGGGAAAAACTATAACTCTGACAATCACTCTGTCAACCATGTCACCTTTGAAGCCTGGAATGATAACCGTCTCCCGAAGGAGGCTGCCGTCATCAAATCCGTAGAACATGTACTTATGTTCTAAAACTGCTTCCGTATATTTCTCCAGGATTGGATTAATACAAACTTATTGCATCTAGTGCAAAACCAACATTTGGTGTGGTACTTGACATCTCATGATTGACTCAATTGCCTAAGCAAGTGATCTGCCAATCATGCACATCCCTCTCCCCTTTAGTCTTTACGACACCTTTAGAGAGGGTGACTCCATCACCTGCAGGTACACCACCATGCTAGGAGTCAACTATTCCAAAAACCATTAGAATATCTGTCAAAGTACCCACATTGGTAAACTACCCAAATCCAGATCTAAAACCATAGATCTAGAAACCAGAATGTCAAATATTATATCCATATCCTGTCTGGAGAAACAACTGTGTAACGACCACAGTACAACCGATCGTAGTATAGGAATTTTACTTCCTACTCTGTGTATGTCATCCAGATACCATGACATCACACCCTACTACCTTCTTAACTGATCCATCCCCTATTCTGATTGAAGTCAAACCCATGACTGTCACATCAAAATTAGATGATCTATCTCCGCTATAACTGCTCAAGTCTATGAATAGATATAAGCTACTTGCCCACTATGCTTCCGATGCTCCCACTGACTACGACAATCCTCCTACCGGGTCTCATAACTTGGAACAACAGTAGTGTCAAGTCTGGGTAGATAAGAACCTCCCTGTCACCGTCTCTGAGACTACCGAAGTACCTCTCGGGCGTCTGAGGTTACCTACCATATCTGCGGAGTGGCTATTGGAATGTCAAACCTGATTGAATGTATAGGCCCTATTAAATTTTCCGTAATCGTTCGTGGTTCTGGAATCACTTCCAGTTCTACCATACTCCCACTACTGTTTTCTGAAAAAGATCCATTTTTAGTAAAACTGTGGCGAGTCAAGAACAATATCACTATTGATCTTCCAAATGGTAGAATATCAACCCTCGTCATAGCCAGGGTCAACCCACAAACAGCCATTACAGAAATGTGCCCTGAGTTATCCAGAGTCTGGTTTTGAGCATAAGCTGGACAGCTCCCCGTACCTTAATATCTTTTAAGGTACGAACTATTCTATATCTAATATAGAAACTTTGGCACTTATTTAATTGGAACCATATTCAATGTATGCAGCTGTCTCCAGTGCATTTCTACTTAATGGAAAAGAGGCTAATCAGCATTACTCAACTTAGGAATCCATCCAATTATGAGTAACCTGAAAGAGAAACACGTTTCTCAAAAACCATCACTATCATCTGAATACCAATCACAAGAATCTACATCTTCGATCTCTTTGAAGAATCCCGATACTTATGATACCTGGTTCTCTACTTTATTCTTATACCCACAACTTCTCAAAACTTAGACCTTGTATTTCTACGAAACACTCGTCTAAATACTAGAGAAGTTATAAGTAAACAGAACATAGTACGAGGACCTACCCCTTTGTCCTGATGGATACTGGACAACATACAATACTCTGTATAAGTCCGCTGAGTTAAATAACTCAAAACCTGTGCGTTGTAGGTGGAAAACTGTACCCTGGCGATTTCCTCAAATATCACCAATTACAACGAATTCCGATATAATGAGGATAATCACCTAATTCCCAATATCTTACTCCCACTCATCATTTGTAAAACCATACAGATATGAGAATGAAACCTGGTAAATACATACCCTTGGAGTAAGTGTCTAATCGGGAAAAACAGTTTTTCTTTTAACAATGCACTGAAACATGAAAATGTTTCGTAGGGGTATCCTGGTATTCATAGCAATGCCTCTTCCATAATCCAATTCATGACTTCAACCGTATATTTTATTGCCATCTCTCCAAATCCCTTTATTTGTCTTTAGTCGTTACCTTCTGTACACCATCGTTAGGCTAAATGGTTTTCTTCTTTCCCTACCGTTCGGCACCAGCCTATGGTTTGGAAGAAGACTATCCAGTAAGCATAATAGGTGTACCCTCCTAAACCAAGGAGTACTCGCAACTGAGAGAAGGTGATGATAAAAGACAACTGAATAATACCTTATTCTTTTAAAGGTGAAATAGGAGCGGCGATGAAGTACGCGGTTTTGGTCGTGAATGATATCAGTCGCAATTTACTTTGCCCTCTTTCTAATCCCTTTATTTTGTCTTTACATATTACCTTCTGCACACCCTACTTAGGCTTATTGGTTTTCTTCATTCCCTACCTTTCTGCACCAGCCTATGGTTTGGAATAAGACTATCCAATAAGCGTAATAGGTGTACTCTCCTAAACCAAGGAGCTCTCGCAACCTGAGAGAAGGTGATAATAAAAGACAACTGAATAAACCAATTCTATTTCTCCTGAACCTGGATCCATCCTCGAAGAAGTCCCTTCGAGTTCGTATATAACCATACGATGGATCTATCCAATGGAAGTGGATATCCGTAGTAATACGGGTGTTCTGAGAAATTCAAAGGGTAAAAGAAGGAGTGGCAATGACTTATGCAACTCAGATAATCCAAAAGCCAGTAATTTAAGAAGGTTCGGTCAACCTGGTCACTGAGTCATAGTCTAGGATCGGTCAAAGGTCGCTGCCAAAGAGAGAGAGAGAAAATAAACACTCTGCGTGCACTCTAACCAAGATCAGAATGGTCATCACTTTATCTAATCCGGAAACCTCCCACTGTCCTGTCAAATTCTCCTCCAAACCTAAAGAAGAATCAATCGGGATCACCCGAAGAGTAAACCAACTCATCAGTGGGAATCGGGATCCAACTCTCATCGCATGTTAACGTGATGGAATGCATCCACGTTACTCATACTCCAGAAGGTATGCGCATACTTGGCAAGTTTCAGTTTCTTTAGAAACTCCCGATATCATTTTCTTGCCCCATGCTCTTATGACCTTGACGTATGCCAACAAATCATAAGTCACATGTCAAGTTCTGCCCGTCATTATCTTGTTAATTTGAACCCACCCGTACATACCCTTGACGTATGCCAACAAGGTAATACGACTGTCCCAAACCAACTCATCTATCTATGCAACAAATGAATACCCAGCAGCTACCAAACACTATGCCTTGACGTATGCCAACAAACATAGCTTGAATACTACTGACCATCCATAAGAAACGACGGAGGGCTACGGCTGGTTTTTGGCGAAAAACCTTTAACGTAGTGAACTTGATATCGCTGAAGGAACCTGATAGCTTTTTATAAAAATATAGTGGCGAAAACCTTTTGCTAAAGAGGTCATTCCCGGTGAAGGGATCTCGGCTCTTTCCTCATGGAATGAGGTGCAGGATATTCCACTGAATACCACGATGCAAAGCAACTTGTAATCGACTATAGTAAAGTTATTACCCTGACGCAAACTTCTGTCCAAGGGGTCTTTCCCGGTGAAGGGATATCAGCCCTTGCCTCGTCGAATGAGGTGCTGGATATTCACACCGAATACCGCTATGCATAACAGAAAGAAACGTCTTTGTAATAACACCTTTTTAAAATTGTTCCAACAACTCAAACAGGTTTGTTTTCCTTTGCATTGATCAGAATCAACGCAGTCCCATCATTAATCACACCAGAAAAGAACGAAAATAAAATGTACGTATATGCCATCCGCATTCGTCACTGGGTCCCGTCATCACCCGTTAGGTTACTTAACTAACGACAGAGCGGGGACTGGACTAGCGCGGGTGTAAAACATATACAACATCTAATAGTATATAAACCAATATACATAATCGCTCCAGGCGTGATAATATGCAACATTACAGAAAAGTAATAAGCATCACAGAACAATACAGATAATCTGGGATCCCCGGGTTTCACAGAGCCGCTGCTGAAACCCGACGTTCCCCTGTCGTGTGGATAGCCTGTGCAATGAAACCTAGACCCCTACGGGTGCGGCAAGTTACCCGCCAAAACCTGAAGCGAGGCAGCCCCTACAGCATAGTGAATGGACCACCCAGCACTCCACGGATTCCGGTAATCTTGGGCACCCCTCCTTGGGTCAACCTGTACCCCCTACGAGTGCGGCGAATAGTCTGCCAATTCTGAAGTGGGGCCCCTTTGCCTCTCAAAGCCATGAGATGCGGACCTGTTGCTTTCCCGAACCCGGCTATCCGTGCACACCGTCGCGGGGTAAAACCTAGTACAGTAATGAAAAATAGTACAATAGGTACATCGACCGCAACCTGGTCGTGCCCCAAAAGAATATTATACAACAGGCAGTGACGGCTGTCCACAAGTTGGACGCTCGCCCCGCAATATCAAATGTACAAATAAACACAAACTGTACTACCATTGCACACTGCTATCCACCACGACAAATCCGCAACATCACAGCACAACACAGAACATCAACGCGAATGTCACGTTCGCAAACCCGTCTAAAAGAACTATAGCAATTAAACGCGGTGTACCGATCAAATGACATTCCCGGTCGGAGATATAATGTAAGCACTGTAAACTAACGTGGTTAAATTTCGATCGACCAAAGACCAAATATCAAAAAGTGGGCCCCACTGCTTACTGGTGAACAGTAACAAAACCTGGGCCAAAACGATATTTACCAAAAACCCCAAAATCAAACCAAGAACCCACTGTGAAAATTTGGGGCCACGAGCTCACTGTGTGGCCGCGGATGCGCGGTCAAACCATAGGTTTGACCGCGTTTCCGCGGCTGTCCCATCGAATCACGTGCCCAAATTTCTACGTCGTTCTAATAAAAGCCTGCACAGTATTCTGAGATGTGTAGAATAATTTTATCAGACCGTTTAAAAACAACAGAAACTGTCGGGCATGGATTTTGCAATTTTCGATTTCTGGTCGGATCGATGTTTTAAACGCGTTAGCACAAGTTAATATAGCAAAATGGTGAGGCTCTGATACAACTGTAAGTCTACGCTAGCGCCCCGGCAGTCTACAAACGCCAAATGCGGAACAAAAACTTTTAAACTGGCGCTATCGTATACTTTAACCCGGATCTGCCATTATTGCTAAACTAACATACTGTAAAGAGTGTAGAAAGATTGTACCGAACGATCCGAGTCCTTCGTTCTTCAACCATCATCCCACGCTCCGTTGCGGCTGCTCCGATCTCGTCGATCTCCGATATCCTCGTCGAGGTGGCACCACATGATCGGTTCTTTAAACGGGCTCCCGCCTCTGACTTGAGGCAACTCGATCGCCAAGTTTGCTAAAAGAGACGACCAAGAATGATGTAGAGAATGAGTAGATGACTTTGTCTCACTTCGTCCAAATCCGTGGACGATCGGTTAATGAAGTTGCCGAAGGAATCTGGTGATGGAATGAAATGTACTGTGAAATTCCATACACCGATAAAACCTATCATAATCTTTTCTAGCAAATGAAAACTCAAGTGAGAGAGAGTATGAGGAGAGAGAGGGGGCTGACCTCTTATAGGAAGAGGGGGGGTGACCGTAGGAGAGGGGGTGACCACAAGCAAAAGATATTATGAACAAATATCCTAAGGAAAACAAAACCCATTAATAACAAAGCATGAGTCATTAGGTTAGTCATCAAAAAACCATTAATGCACTAATGAGTCATGAAGCCTAGTCATCATCTAGAACCTTCTAGAAGCTTCTAGAAGCACTGACTCACCTCAACAGAAGAAAAGATAAATCCGTCTTTAACCGAATGTTAAAAGACGGCTGATAGAAAACTGGAAACTGGCAACTTCCAAAAGTGATCCTGAAACGACTTTCAGGATAACCCCGAAACTGTATAAATATACCCGCATTTGTATTACGACCGAATACAAATGCAACTGAGACAAAGATATTATACCTACTCAATATAATACTCAGATCCGGCTTAAACCAAAGCCGACCAGTATCAACCGCCCGAAAACTGACACGTGCGTAAACGCACGTGCATTTTCCGAACCCTGCCATAAAACCATACGGCCTCTACAACGTTTCGCCCGAACTTGGGAAACTGTCTGTGGGGGACTCTAATGACTCGTCAGTACCCTGGCAGTGGGTTTAACCACAAACCGTCAGCGGCACTAGCTATGCGTAACGGCTGCCCATGGACTGACCTCAAGGGAAGCTGATGAGCGAACTCAAGGGAGGCCGATGAGTGAACTCACCCAGAAAACCTACTAAGCCTAACAGTGACAATGTATATACAGTCCGGTCCGTTCGTCAATGAGTATCGCATATCTGCCTAGGGGGCTAGTAACGTCAGACCCCCAATAGCAGTATAAGTCGTGTCGGAGTGAAGCCCAATAACACCCTGAGATACTACTGGAGTACCTACCAGTAAATCTCCTGCCATGGCCATGGACTTTGTGTAATGGCTCTCCTAGACACAGAACGACCTCGCCCCCAATACCGGGAGAGACGAATCCCCTGCCGATCCGCTCACGTGCCTCCATATGGCTCGGGACTGTACCCAAAAGCTACCTGTTTGCACGACTCCTTTGAGCCGTGGTAGGGTAGAAATCAAAGCACAGTGGAAACTCACACGAGACAAATGACGACCTCAGGTCGATGAACTAACCTGTACACATGTCACCAGGGAACTGCTATCTGACGGTAGATATAATACTAACTAGCAGATTCCCGGCGAGTCCTGTCCGGTGTACTCATAACCCAATGAGCACCTGTATACATCTTAGGTGATCCAACTGACACCAGTGGCTTGTGAGACCGGCCACCGCCCCTCGTCGGGGTCTCGACTGTACACACTAGTCTACTCCGGAGTATCGATGCCCTGTCTCGAAACTCCCACGACTAGGGACCACAATTAAGGATATGCATATAAACTACCCAACTCTCACGTATATGATCGCCATCATACTGTTGGTAGTAAAGCAAGATCCTAAGGGCTCTATCAAAGTGTAACATGCAATCTGTCACCTGAACATGTACACGACTGATAAAGGCAAACCAGATAGCATACTATCATCTCGAGTAAGACTGTCCTACCGGTATAGGTCCTCCGCAATCATTGCAATCACGTACCTGCGATCCAATAATTGACTATGAGGGCACTATCTCCAACAGGAATCACCGTTACCTTGTCAGGGTAGGGTGCCTAACGGAGCGCTTGCGTATGGTTTGGGCGGAGTTCAATGGAAAATAACGGGAAAAGGAAAAGAGCAAAGAAATGTTAACTTACAATATCATATGGATTCTTAACAACAACAATAATTACAACCTTCACAAAATGAACAAAAGAGAACAAAAAGAAAAGAACAAAGAAAAGAAAAGATTACAAGAATATAAGTGCATGGAATTTAAGTGCATGAAATAAATTGCAAGTAATTAAAGACAAGGTAATAAATTGCAAGTAAGAAAAAGCGATAAAAAGAATACGAAACTAGGACTCAAGACAAGCATGTGATCAATAGCCAACCCTTAAACTTGCAAGCTCAATGAAGAGGTTGCAAGATCAAGGGAAGGGTAGAGAACGCATGTGA
Organism: Agapanthus africanus; assembly: GCA_030015575.1. NCBI lineage: Eukaryota > Viridiplantae > Streptophyta > Magnoliopsida > Asparagales > Amaryllidaceae > Agapanthus > Agapanthus africanus. The sequence continues at coordinate 276,534,674 of JASDDO010000012.1, forward strand.
AATGAAGTGCTAGTCCCGTGAGAAAATACGACCCTTGAGATCAATAACTAACCCTTAACCATTCAAGCTCGATGAAGAGGTTGAATGATCAAGAGAAAGCAAGAATCTCAAGGGGGAGCAAACTAACAAGAAAGATAAAAAACCCTCATCTTCATTAATCTTCCACTCAAAAAGCTCTCACTACAATTTTAATGGAGAAAGAATGAAGAAGAAGAAGAAAAGAACAAAACTACAAAAGAACGGAGAACAAAGAATGACCCTTGGCTTGGCTCAGATCTGCTGTATTTATAGGCAGGGAAATGAAACCCTAGGGCAACCATCTGCACATAGATGCAATTACCAAACTACCCAGAAAAAACGACAGAGAGAGGGACCCACTTGGCCGCGGATCCGCGGCCAATACCCCCTATTGGCCGCGGATCCGCGGCCATATTGATGACTTGGGTCGTCGTATTTTGGGTGGTTTCCTGGTCTGCTCTCCCCTGTTGTCTGATACATATATTTTCTGAAAATACTTTCACATTTCTTCCAGAATTTCTGTTGAGGAAAGGTGGACTTTTGTGGATGCTTTTGTCATGATTGCATCGAGCTCCGCGTAGATTTCTTGGAACTTGTTGTTACCATTGAGCCTTGTGCATGAAGGTGACATTGATTTGACATTTTGTTTTCCTAAACTGGTAACTGGCAACATACGGATGACGAGAGGAGACCGTGTTTTCTCAGTGGTTGGCAGGAACCCGGATTTTGTCGTGTTTTCCATGAATTTCACCGTTTTAGAACCGAGAACCTGTATCCTGAAAATATGTAACAAACACGGATTAAAAGCACCTACCTATAAACAACCGAGCGTAAGAATGGGCGGTATAAAATGCAGTATTCTGTGATGAACAATAAGCAATCAAAAGACAAACCGAGTTTGTAGCATCTGCTAGTTTCTCTAAAGAGGTCACTCCCGGTGAAGGGATCTCGGCTCTTTCCTTATCGAATAAGGTGCTCGATGTTCTACAAGGAACACCACCATGCAAAGCAAGAACTAGAGCTACCAGTTTTTAAACAAGTTTCTACAACATCTTTGGTTTCTTTTATTTCATTAATCTCATTAATGAAGTCCCATTTTAATATGCTTCATAAGCATCACATTTGAAACGAAATCTGCAATATAACATATATCTCATATATATAATATAAACATTCGTCTCAGGAAGTAATATGATCTCATCACAGAACATTGCAGCAGAAGAACATATATGAAATATTGGATATACTAGGATGTCCGTGTTTTAATACGAGCTTATATAAAATACGGATTCCACGGTCGCGATGAATAGCCAAACCCACATCCCTAGAGCCCTACGAGAGCGGCAAGTAACATTGCCAATTCTAGGGTTAGGAGACCCGGTCTCGACTCCTCGAGATAGTCTCGCTCTGGACCCTAGAACTCGGTTACTTGTGCTCCCCGCCTTGGGTCTACCTAATGCGGAAAAGTAAATAATATACAATGGTGACATCATCCTTAGCCCGGAAGTTCCCCAATAAAAGAATATTACACACAAATGAATTTTACATGAATGAAAAAGAAAAAAACTCTCATCTCACATAAAACCCCCGGCTATTCAGAACACGACGATCTAATATAACATATCACAGCAATACATAATATCTCATATCATCAACGTAAGCAAGTATGCGTATCCCGAGTGTCGTTGATGTATAGCAACGAAGCCGGCGATACACCACATACTATGCTTACGGTCACAAAAATGAAAGTGTAAAACTACAACAGTTGGAATCCGCAACCTCCTTAGACATCGCATGTCTAACCAAATGAATTCCTTAGACATCGCAAGCCTAATATTTATAAACCCCGCATTTTAGTCTCATTATCGAAAACTCTTTTCAATATCAAGTCGGGAAATTCAACAAGATTCCCGACATCCTGATCGAATGCTCGTCGCAAACTTTAGTAGACGGCCGCACCCCCGATGCCGTTGTCGAAGTGCACTAAGGCGGAACACCGCTGCCGCGAGCACCCGAACGGATGCTTTTGGTGACGGTGTTCTCCTACAGTCACTTAGTCGGGGCTATGGGGCGTGGCTGTGTATTAAGTTTACCCGGCGAGTATCCGCGTACGCTACATGATTGCGACGGACTTTTGATCGCATCAAAATCCCATGGCAACCGATCATCTGAGACTAAACTGCTAGATTTATAACATTCAAATTTGTTATCTCATAACTACATGTGGATTCCAAATATTGTATCACATTCCGGATAAATAGACAATGTTAAACTTTCCGATCGAATAATCAAACACCCAACTTTTCCCAAATAGCTCAACACTTGAGCGGAGTTCCAAAATTATCCATCACATGCCACAGTACCAATGGTCCAGCCGTAGAAGGGTCAAGCCAACGCATCACATGTGGCAACGCCGTACTGCCCCAAACACTAAGGTTCAGAGGCAGTTCAAGACGGTCACATAATCGAGTTAAGGTTTGTTGTCTTCTAGAGGGTCCACCGCGTTACTTGCAGGACTTAGAACGCTCTTAAAACTACGGAAAAATCCAACACTTGGAAATTTTCCGGTAGGGGAAAAAGTGAATTATTGATATCCGGTCGAACTTTTTAACACGTTCTAAAAAATACCCGGACAAAACTAAATGAAGTTATATTATCCGATCGAATCAACGAGTCCCTAAAACAACCCAGAAAACTCAACACTTGAGTGAAATTAAAAATTCCCAGAAAAATAAGGAAGTACCTACGGTTATTACTGTATAAAAACTATCCCTCAATCAACAATACCTGCCGCGGAACCGCCGCCAATACCCTGGTTTGGCCGCGGTTCCGCGGCGCTTTAGTGGATTTAGGGGGTCATTTTTCACAGTAATTCCTAAAATACCCTGCTGAATTTTTTGAGTATTTTTAATATGAAAAATCAACAGTTTTGAAAAATTTCCAGAAACTAGGGATTTTCGGGTATTCGGAGTTCGATCAGACTTTAAACTTCGCCTCGACTTCGCCTAAAGCTCTAGCTTGGCTCTGATATCACTGTAGGGATGCTAGGCACTGCCACAAGGTTCTACAAGGCATCAACCATGCCCGATTTAAAATTTATTCATGTCGAACAACCCTAAACCAAGATCTTAGACTAGATATTAGGCGAAAACAAGCATGTTAAACACTTTAACACTAAGTGAGAGGGATTACAACCTTTGTAGATCCGGTCCTTCACTTATAAAGCTCCGTGTTGAGGTCCCTTCGCTGCGATCATCGTGCATCCGGACTCTATAGAGGCTCCACGAAGAGAATGATGCGAACTTGCTTCCGATCTTCGATAACAAAGATGATCTACCTTGAAGTTTCATTAACACAAGCTCTCACTCACAAAATGAAGTGAACACCCTCATCTAAATGGCAAGGGTAGATGAGGATGATGAAGTAGGATTTTTGCTCTCATTTGTTTTCTATTTCTCACTCATTTTCATCACTTAGGAAAAATCTAGAAAGCTTTTCCTTGAAGAAAGAAGGAAGAAGAAGATGAATTAATCATTTGTGATGAATAATGAAAAGATAATAATGATGAATAATGTAACCATGGTTAACTAAACCATTGTAGAAATTTAACTAGGGCTAGGGTTTGGGTTGGGTTAAGAATGAGTCACACATAAATATCAACATAATATCTTAACATAAGACAAAAGAAAAACCTTCTAGAATCTTCATGAAAGAACTAACCCAATTCAAACCCTAACCTTGTTTAATCTCCACTAAACATGTTGCATTAGTAATCATATCATGTTACAATATTATATATCACATACATAATATTTATTGTAACAAAATAAAATAATACAATTAACATATATCGCATATATATCAATGTATTACCCGAGTGAGAAAAATAATCTTTTAGTGAGCTAATATTAGTTAATGTAATTTAATATATCATATATATAATTATACATTAAATCATCGAATCAACACTTGATCCGACAATCCGGCTATATCGCATATAACCGACTAATATATCATTTACCGATTCATCGAATCAACACTTGATCCGATGACCCGGCTGATATCAAATATCGCGAGAATAGAATACGGTATCTCATATCGCATTATCCTCGGTCCCGCACATATCACATATGTGCTCCTACTCCGTTTTGCCTGAGCCAAGAAACCTCTGTGTATGACTCTAAAGAATCGTCAATACTCAGGCAGTAGGTGATGATCATATCAAACACCCACAAGCTGCAAGCGGTCAGCTAAACGTAACAGCCACCCAGGTATTGAGCGCTTAGAAGATCAACAAGCAAGCATGTACATTCTCCTATGAATCCAATCAATAACACTCACGTACAGTCCGGTCTCGTCGTCTGATATGTCGCATATCTCGCCTAGGGGTGGTAAACGTCAGACCCCAGTAGCTTGATAAGTCGTGTTGATATGAGGTCTATAACAGTTCGAGAAACTACTGATAACACTTACCAGTAAATCTCAGAAACCCTGGCCAGGGATTTCCAGTTATAGCCTATCGAACACTGCACAACATCAACTCCCTATACCGGGAGAGACGAATCCCCTCCTATCGCTCATTGCCTCCATGTGATTCAGGACTGTACCTAAAAGCCACCTTTTTGCACGCCCTCTTAGACGTGGTATGATGGAAATCAAAGCACAGTGGGAATCACACAAGACTCTATGACGATCTCGGATCAACAGACTACTCTGTACCAGTGTCACCAGAGAACTGCCATCTGACGTGAGGTATAATACCATCTGGGAGTTCTCGGCGAGTCCGTCCAGTGTACCCAGTCTCTACTGAGCACCCGTACACCATTCTTGATGTCAAACACCGATGGATATGGGATCATCCATCGCCCATCATATTGGTCAAGATGCGTATACGCTAGTCTACTCTGGTGTATTGATGCCCTGTCTCGATACACCCTCGACTAAGAACAGTTATAGGATGTACTCGTCGACTACCGTGGCCCCACTAGTATGATATCATCATAGTCCCGGTAGTCGAGTACATATCCTAAGGGCTTTATCAACATGTAACATAAAGATATTCAGAGTACATGTTAAGATAAAGTACAACCAGATAGCATACTATCATGTCGAGCAAGAAAGTCCTCCCTATATACGTCCAAGCATCCACTACAATATACATCGTATGTACAGTAATGGCCTCTAGGGCATACATATAACTAACTCATACGCACGGGTATGGGACTATACATATATATATTCATATACACATGCATTGATGTTGAGGATAGTGGATGATATTTAGATATGAGTCGATGAGATTGGGGTTGATGCCATGAGATCGGTGAGGTGATATGGATCGTATTATGAGATGCGACATGTGATGATAGAGGATCGGTAGTCATTGTGTTTCAAACACACGCATTTATATGTAGATGGTATCAGTATTGTACTAGACTTAGATCAGTACCCCAGGTCATGATATTGATGGAAATGATACCAGACGAACAATAAGATAAATGTGATATTTGACCCGTACCCAGATTTGGGAGGCCGTACGACGGATTTTTCGTACGAGCTATATATTGATGATAGATCCGCACTTTTGACTCGAGAATGTCATATTATATACGGTACCGTATGGTATACTATTGAGGCGGGATCACCGACTATTATACACACACACATATATATATATCGACTCAGATTTAGGTAGTTTTCATACCCGTTCCGATTGGTTGTTAGTTAGACCTGTAGTTACCTAGTAGATGTTAGACTGGACCCGAGTCATACCTATTTCCAAAACTAACCAATCGTGAGGATTTTAGAGACATGGCAAGGGATACTACGGATATTTCAAAAGACATACATTTTCTTAAAAACACCGTAGCCCTTATTTTCAAAACACCACGATTCATACTATTTCAAACGGCAAAACAGTATAACACAGGTGTAGCGATGTAGATTCTTATTGTTACGTTATCATTCATGTTCCGCATATTATTGTTGCAATTACTATTCATTTCCATTTATCATGTTGTTATCGCCTCATTGCATGTTTTATTATGTACTTAGTGATTATGAACCATGTTGTCAGGACACCAGCACCATTACCGATGATGCGTATGCTCCACAAACACTTGCTTGCCGGGTCACACACATCATCATCGGTAATTGCCATGTCACGTACACTTTAGAAAATACCTTTTCATTGACATAGCTTGATAGCTGATAGTCGCAATATGTTATAGCTTCCATATGCTAGTTTAAATATTGCATTCATTGCATGATATTAGGTGAATTCATATATTCATTGGTTATGCAGTATTATAGAGATTTATGCCGATATTCACTGTTATTGGTATCATGATTTTGATGATTTCGGATTTACATGAGATTTCTGGATTTGGGGGAAAACCGCAAGAATTTAATAAAAGCTTAGTATCATCATTTTAAAATGCAAATTCCGGTTTTCTCGTGATGTATGAGTCGTCCACCATGAATTTTTAGGATAGCTTTTGGATTTCGAGACCCGATACGAGGAGTTGGATGAACCGTCTCGGGTACATGGTGGGCCCGGTATGGTACACTGGGGTAAGAAGCTCGAGTTGTATTCGATGAGCCTGGCAGCGGAGCACTACCTACCGGTGATATTATTTAGCCTTGGGGGATTATAAGGTTTTGACGAGTCGATCGAATGGTTCGACTTCATTCGGATGCTATGTGGTGAGATGCATTGCTTGGGATACTCCAAATACAAGAATAGCCATTGAAACGTAGTCCATGCAGCCACGATGAGACGAGTCCGAAGCAGTCGACAGTAGAGAAAGGTGGAGTAAGTGGTTTGTACGAGATCTTGATGAGATGACGTTCTACTCCGTCGATATCAGAGATGTGACACGCATGCAGAGGCGTTGTATATGGATATATCTTCCAGAAGGAGTCGCGATGAGTACGCAGCCGTTCCGGAACAAGAAACAGATCTGGTGAAGGGTGATAACTTCCGGACAGTTCGGCAGAGACGAGATTTGGGAGAGACCTCGGCAGGCCCTTTCTGGAATAATGTACGAGAATACTTGGATCCAGGAGTGGTCATTTTACGCACACCAGCAGGCCAGAGTTCAGCATCGTCGACGAGACATGTTATGACTGACCATGACAGTTAGCCAGAGATTCTCAGAGGATGTGCTTGAGCGGGACTATTCCGCCATATTGGATTTCGGTATTTTGGGTGATTTATTGCATGATTGAGTTTTGATGACCGAGTTTAATGATATTTGCTTTTGTGCACCATGGTTGCACTTACTCGGTATTTATATTTTGTGCATAGTTATTACCCTTGAGGTATGCTTTATACACCGTTGTGTTGAGCTATGATTTGTACAGATTTATTGCACTTGATGTTGATTTTGATTTCATGCCTATGGTATGCATGTGATTTGACTTATGCTTTCGGTATAGTTTTCATATACTTTTAGTATTTTGAGTCGATTTTGTGCATGCTGATGCACATGGTTGTGAGATTTTATACCGTGGTATACCTGATTGGATTGAGGTTTATTATACACCATCGATTTCGATTATGATATTTGGTATTGTTTTCTTGCACCTTTTGCACTGGATTTGGATTCTTGCGCATACTTGGGCGCTTGATGCGATTTTGGTGCACACCAGATGCACTAAATCGGGATTCCTTGTGCATATCAGATGCACCTGATTTTACTGTCAGGCACACCGTTGCCTCTGACAGGTGTTTCGTGCACACCCGTTGCACTTAGATTTTGTTCTGTGCACATGTATGGTACATTCATGGATTTCGATCTCCGTGCGCACCAGACGCATGCGGCATTCATATATATATATGGGATTGATTTCTTTTGGAGCAGAATATTTTATGATACTTACTATTTGGTTTAGTACTAAGCAGGATAGTCAGAGGACGGTACCTGAGTATAATTTTTTGCATGCATTGATAGTTATCGAAGGGATTTCTAAAGAGGAGCTATAGTCTCAGTATTTACCTACGTGTCTGATATAACACGAAACGTTTAAAACAAGGGAACCCTTCTAAATTTTTTTTTCAAAAACGGCGGGACGTAAATATTAAACAAAGGATAAGTATATATATATTTATTTTCTTACAATAGACGTCCGCCACTGTGCCGCGATACGCGTATCGCACAGCAACATGAAAAGGTTGGCATGCATTTCCTCCTAATTTAAATTCGGGGACCGAATTGTTTAAGGGGGAATATTGTAACGTTTTGAAAATCGTTCAGTTGAAATTTCGGAAAATCGGTAAAATAACGAGTGTTTTCCGTAAAAATCAAGATATAAATATCTTTTAATATAAAATTAAATATACATATTCTTCCTATCTAATTGCTAGTATTTGGTGTTTATTGAGCCACTTGTAAAATTTCTAGTTTACTGAAGTTTATTCTGAAATTAATTATTTTAATATTATTTTAGGCCATCTCTAATGCATTTAATTAGGGATAATTACAAATTAGAATGGGTTAATACGAGTTTAGTGCACCATGACACATCTAACACACCTTTTTAAATGTTCTTTCTTTAAAAAAATTCCACCATGCTTTTAGACAATTCTAGGTAGAAGTTAAATTGAAAATAAAACTTAAAGAAATATTTTTTTAAAACTAAAAAGCATGGTGTATTTTAAGTGAGGTATGGGGAGAGTTTACTTTGTAAATTGTCACACACACACACCCCATTTCCTATGCCTTGCTCGGCCAATCCAGCAGCCCCCCACCTCTTCACAATTTCTTTGTCCAAATCTCATTCCAAAACTCAATTTATAATCTAATATAAAATTGAAATAATAAGGTAAGTGAAGTATGGGTGTTATTGACTTGGAAAATTCCTCACTCACTCCACTTTCTCTCTCCCCTTCTTGCTTAGCCGAGCCTCACATTCTTGCAGCCCCAAATTTCCCCACCTCCTTTTCACTCCAAAATCCTACAATTTTTGCCTCAAAAATCAACACAAAGTCGCATTAATTCATCATTAATCCCTTATCCATTATTCTTTACTCAAATTAGCATGGATCATGGAGCTAGAAGCCATTTTGGAGGTCAAGTGTGCAAGTGTGATCTCTTGTTTTGTGAGGTATAAATCTTTACCCAATGCTTAATTTGTTAGTTCTTTGCTTAAAGCTAATGTATTTAAGTGTTAATTAGGTTTTAGTTGCAAGTTTGGAATTTCAAGAATAGGGTTTGAATTTAAATTAGGGTTTAACCCTCTCTACTAGGATAATCAAGTGTAGTTCATCATCTAAGGAAATGAAAAATCTAGACTAGTTGTTGTATTGTACATTGTTGTTTTAAAATTGTTGAAATTAAATTAATTTGAGAACTAGGTTTTTTTTATTAATATCAAGAGGTGAGATAAAATTTTAAAATGGGTTGTGTTACTTAATTAAGAATAATTAGTGAGCTTTATGGCCACTAAAATTGTTAAAATATTTATATTGGTTAAAACATCAAGTTTTGAACAAAAGGGTAACTTGTGCTAACTAGGTTTAGGTTTAATGTAATTTAGCAAGATTAAAAATCTAGTAAATGTTTATGTGGCCTAATTAAGATAATTACTGATTATTGTGACCACTAGTTTGCTAAAACATCAAGACTTGTATTAAAACGGTTAACGACCCCTTACTAGTCTTTTTGGAAATAAACCGATATGATCAATTTATTGGTTTTGATGATTTGCACCCTATTTTATATATTTTTAGTGCGTTTTGAAACCACGATGGGTACGTTTGGGTGTTTCTCGATCAATCGGTATTGGTACGCCGACGTCGTTTGATTCTTTTGCTTGAGCAAACCATAGGTTTTGACCTATGTGTGATTCGTGTGTCGTTTTGGTCAGGAGTCGGATGGTAATGCGATACGATGCTATATATAATACATAGGTACCCTCACGAGGACTTCGAGACGACAAGTAAGCGCGTGGCGACGTTGGCATCGACAAGCGAAGATCAGGTGAGTAGATTATATCTATGGGGGAAGTCGGGTGGATGGTGTATAGCACCCTCGCAAAGTCATAGGAATTGATGTGATGCCATATTGATGTATATTTGTACGCTAGTGGGTGATATGGACCTTAGCAAGTAAAGCTTTAGGGGATTATGGGTTTAGGGTTAGCGAGAATTGAAGAAAGGACTTTAGTGGATTTCTTAGTCACGAAACCCTCGAGTAAGGATTTGCATACACACACACATGCACACTAGCATACTTTTACTTTCTTGTGCGTATATGGGGAGGTGTATATATGTACATACGCACGGGTATGGGACTATACATATATATATTCATATACGCATGCATTGATGTTGAGGATATTGGATGATATTTGGAGATGCGTCGATGAGATTGGGCTTGATGCCATGAGATCGGTGAGGTGATATGGATCGTATTATAAGATGCGACATGTGATGATAGAGGATCGGTAGGTGTTGTGTTTCATACACACGCATTTATATGTAGATGGTATCAGTATTGTACTAGACTTAGATCAGTACCCCAGATCATGATATATGATGGAAAGGATACCAGACGAATAATGAGATAAATGTGATATTTGACCCGTACCCAGATTTGGGAGGCCGTACGACGGATTTACCGTACTAGCTATATATTGATGAGAGATCCGCACTCTTGACTCGAGGATATCATATTATATAGGATATCGTATGGGATACTATTGAGCCAGGATCACCGACAATTATACATATGCATATATCGACTCAGATTTTGGTAGTTTTCATACCCGTTCCGATTGGTTGTTGGTTAGACCTGTAGTTACCTACTAGATGTTAGACTGGACCCGAGTCATACCTATTTTCAAAACTAAAGAATCGTGAGGATTTTAAAGACATGGCAAGGGATACTACGGATATTTCAAAAGACGCACATTTTCTTAAAAACACCGTAGCCCTTACTTTCAAAACACCACGATTCGTACTATTTCAAACGGCAAAATAGTCTAACACAGGTGTAGCGATGTAGATTCTTATTGTTACGTTATCATTCATGTTCCGCATATTATTGTTGCAATTACTATTCATTGCCATTTATCATGTTGTTATCGCCTCATTGCATGTTTTATTGTGTACTTAGTGATTATGAACCATGTTGTCAGGACACCTGCACCATTACCGATGATGCGTATGCTCCACGTACACTTGCTTGCCGGCTCACACACATCATCATCGGTAATTGCCATGTCACGTACACTTTAGAAAATACATTTTCATTGACATAGCTTGATAGCAGATAGTCGCAATATGTTATAGCTTCCATATGCTTGTTTAAATATTGCATGATATTAGGTGCATTCATATATTCATTGGTTATGCAGTATTATGGAGATTTATGCCGGTATTCGCTGTTATTGGTATCATGATTTTCGTGATTTCGGATTTACATGAGATTTCTGGATTTGGGGAAAAACCGCAAGAATTTAATAAAAGCTTAGTATCATCATTTTAAAATGCAAATTGCCGTTTTCTCGTGATGTATGAGTCGTCCACCTTGAGTTTTTAGGATTGCTGTTGGATTTCGAGACCCGATTCGAGGAGTTGGATGAACCGTCTCGGGTACATGGTGGGCCCGGTATGGTACCCCGGGGCAAGAAGCTCGAGTTGTATTCGATGAGCCCGGCAGGGGAGCACTACCTACCGGTGATATTATTTAGACTCGTCGGTTATCCGGAGGATATCGACCGGAGTAATGAGATGGATACAGCCGGAGCCCACGGGGCGATCCCGCAGATGATACGGATGCCAGAGATATTGAGATTTGATACTGAGATACTGAGACTTATGTTTTGTATCGATGCTGACACTGATTTTTCTGTTGCTTTCATTGATGATACTTGATTGATATACATATAGAAATCTCATTGATTAAAGAAAACAGTTGTCTCACTCATGATATATTCTGTTTCCATTCGTAATGCATTCATACATCTTATATTTTATATGTTGCTATTTGAGGCACTGACACGAGCACGTGGTATTGCACGTATATGTAGATGGATCATGATATTATTTGAGGATATTATTTGATATGACCTATGATAGCGTCATACATGCAATTTCTGCTCTGTGATGTTTTCTACTCACGAGTTGGCAACTTACCCTCGTTGTACCACAGTTCCTTGTAGGTTTTGCCGTACAGGTTTCATTGCGGCTTTGCTGGCACACTGTTCCTTCCGGGTGATTGCTTTGGTAGGTGTGTTCTTTTGCATCAGGACCACCATTGTTTATTTATTATTTCTGTTGTATCTAGAAACTCCATCAACCAGACTTGTATTATTTGATAGAGATAGAGGATCAGTGTATATTATTTCGAACTTAAAATCGCGTATTGTATTATTATGGTTTTCTTGTTGATTTTTAAGTTTCCTTTTTGAGCTTTGATCCTCGCCTTTAGCGTTGTATATTATATTGCATTGTGTGGTTTTGTCCGTCGATTGACGAAGAGCTAGCTCCAGCTTGGGGATGTCTTTTTTTGTATTTCGTATACTATTCATGTTGTATCCCGTTTGGGGGCCAGTATTTACAAAGGAGACTCTGCCGAAATTTTAAGAAAATACTTGAGATTTTAAAAATACATACTTCGGCCTATGTTGATTAAAACTACCGGCTTTAAATTGGTTTTTCCTTCACTCTACTGCTTTAACTGGTTTTGATTTCTGGGTTTTGCCTTACTTAGATTACGTATGCCTCGAGACGTTTCGTAATTTAAGTGTCGGTCATGTTCCGTACTTTTCGGGTCGTGACACACACGTCTCAGAACCGAGAAAAAGCATGGTGGACGCACTGAAATATCACATCAAGAGAAACAGGGTTTTTAAAACAACACATAATCTCTTTTAAAATGTCCATGATTCTCAAATTCAGAAATCTCATGAAAACAGCATATCTCAATGCGTAAAATCATAGAGCATGATGTATGCGACATATAAAAGAAATGTAAGCATATCCGTATATCATGCAACATGGAACAGTGGTATGACATATTTAGGGAAAACCGCTCTTTTAAATGTTTCCAGTTTTTTAAAATATATCATGCGGTTCCCAATTTCCCAATAAAGCCAGTTATCTATGTAGGTACAATATGTAGATGCGCAAGTATAGATGTATTACTGTATATGTGCACCAATATGGGTGTACAAGTTGTATATACGCAAGTGTCACGACCCGAAAGTACGGAACGTGACCGGCACTTAGATTACGAAGCGTCTAAAGGCGCCACGTGACCTAAGTAAGCCGAAGCCCAGAAATCTAAACCATAAAAGAAGAAAAAGACGAAAAGAAAGAAAAACAAGTATAAAAACATCAGCAATTTTTACCAAAAATTTCGGCAGAGTCTCCTCTGTAAAACTGGCCCCCAAACGGGTACAACAAGTAATATGAATAAACAATAAAAAGCATCCCCAAACGGGTGCTAGCTCAACGCCAACAGGCGGAGACAACCACAACAATCACAATAATATACAACGCCAAAGGGCGAGGCTCAAATCTCAAAAGAAAACAAAAACCACTAGATCAGAATAACACATGCGCGACTCTAAGGTCGAAATAAACAACTGGTCCAATAAACTTATCAAGTAATACAAATATGGTTGATGGAGCTTACTAGATACAATGAGTGAATAAAAGTACAATGGTGGTTCGGATACAAGTGAACCAACCTACCGTGCAAATCACCCTGAAGAAAAGATGTGCCAACAAGCTGCCACGGAAACCTGTACATCGCACCTGAAAAGAATTTGGCACAACGGGGGTGAGTTGCCAACTCGTGAGTAGAAGACATCTACGAAAAGAAATCGAATGCACGACGCTATCCTAGGTCATAATAATACACTACTATATCCTAAACATCTAGTAATAGCAGGGTGATACTACGTGTAAGTGCAAATAATCCGTGTCCGTGTCAGTGCTTAATATAATACTATGTCATATGAAATGAAATGCATGCACCATGAATGTAAAGTAACAAATCCTGAAATCCAGATATACATGTATAAGAACTCTTTAGTTATTATCATAGTAAAATGTGTATAAGCATCTGAAATCTCAACAATGAAATCCATAGAAATCTGTGTCAAGCATCGACACAACACACGTAATCTCAAGTCTCAATATGTCGGGCTCCGTCAGTCCGGATCGGCCCATATCATCAAATCTCACGACAACGGTCGGTATCCTCCGGATATCCGCCGCGCCAGACATCACCGGTAGGTAGCCTTCCCCTGCCAGGCTCATCGTCTACAACTCGATCTTCTTGCCCCGGGGTACCATACCGGGCCCACCATGTACCCGAGACGGTTCATCCACTCCTCGAATCGGGTCTCGAAATCCATCAGAAAACATGAAATACTCATGGTGGACGACACATACATCACGAGAAAACCGCATCTTATTTTAAAAAGAGAAGAGGAGAGAGAGAGAAGTTTTTATATATATTCTTGCGGTTTTCCCCAAAAATCCAGAAATCTCACAGAAATCCAAATCTCAAAATCATGAGTAGTATATGATAAATGTCGGCATATGCTCACAATACTGTGCGATAACATGAAAATATGAATGCAGGAATGTCTAAGTTGTGAATATCATGTCTATACTAACATCAGAGAGTACTCACAATATTATATCGGTTTAGTTGTTAACTGATTCTATCAACAAAATATAATGTGATCTAAAGTGTACGTGACATAGCAATTACCGATGATGATGTGTGTGAGCCGGCAAATAAGTGTGCGTGGAATATGCGCATCATCGGTAATGGTGCTGGTGTCCTAACAGGTAAGGTTTATACTGTTATAGCAACATATGTATGAACATGCAACATTATGATTACAGTGTGAAAGTAAAGACGAATGTGCATTCCACTCATTTAATATACTAATACTACTACCACTATATGACTCAACCCTAACCTAGTGTCCATCTAACCTCTTAAGAACTAGTCAATAAGAAACTAAAGTCTACCTAAGGTCTGAATCAGTATCTCTAATAGTCGGCGATCCCGCCTCAATAGCGTCACGTACGTAGTACGGCTTCCCCGAATCAAGAGTGCGGATCAATCATCAAATCTAAGCCTCGTACGGTAACATCCATCGTACGGCATCCCAATATCGGGGTACGGTCAAGTATCTCCTAGGTGTCTCATCATTCGTATAATGTCATCCTCAGGAATGTCATGTCCTATGTATCATGTGTGATTAAGTCATACGGACATCATATCATCCTCAAGTCACACCTCTATAGTAACGACATCAGGTCGCACCTATGTGATGTCGTAATCAAGTCATACATATCCCATATCACAATCAGTCACAAGTTATAGTCCGGGTACTATTCTAGCGTCCCATGTACATCAATATCACCACCACTCCTTATAACTTATATATTCATGTTCACTATCTCATTCTCTAATGATCCACTAACACTTTATTTCGACTGTATAGTCAAGAATCACGGCATCAAGCCCAATTATACTGTTTCATCATACCTCGGATATCATATCACATCAATGAATCACCTATACGTGTTGTGTATATATGTATATTCCTATACCTAGTTCTATATATATACACATACACGTACCCCATATCGAGTTTCAGTGTGTGCGTGGGTGTGTTTCTATCTGAAACCTACGAATCTCTTCCAAGGTACTCATCCTCTGATATGACTTTCCTAAATCGGTCTAGTCCAGCCTAGGGTCAATACTAGGGTCCTACTAGGGTCACGTCTGGTTTCCTAATGTCAATAGGTACTAATCCTATTCTACGTGGCGAGGGTGCTAAACGCCATCCACCCGACTTCCCCCCGTAGATATGCATCTACTCACCTGGTCCATGTCAGCCGAAGCCGGTGTCGCCATCCTCCCCTTCATCGCCCGTAGTCCACTTGAAGGGTACCTAAACGCAAACATATAAATAACATCGTAAACCGAATCACATACAAAGTCAAACGATACAAGGAACAAGCATAGGTTAAAACCTATGTCTTGTCCACGCAAAAGCACCAAATATCTCTCGATATCGGCGTACAAACTCCGATGGATCGAGATAAACATTAACAAATAACTCGTAGTTTCAAAGCCCATTACTTATAATATAAAACTTGGTTCAAATCATCGGAACCCTAAAATCGATCAAATCATCCAATTCCGAAAACCTTGAAAATGTCAATTCACCGTTTTACTTCAAAACTTGCCGTTTAACGAAACTAAAGGTCATAATATTCATTAGATAACATAACTAAGTTATAGAAACCTTTACCATATTTTTATTACACTAATATATATTACAAATAACTTTCTAGTTTGCAATTTTATCAATTTTCCACAACTTACAAGCAAAATTCCACAATTCCACAACAACACTTGATTTTGTATGAATTAATGTTTCAAACTACAATTTACAATGATAATGACATAATAAAACCTTAATTTATATTTTAAATCTCATTTATGTAATAATTTCCAAAAACTAGTTAGCAAAAATAGAAATTTTTATCAAAATTTATCAATTATCAATAATACTAGTAACTAAACTAAGTTTTTTCCATTCCTTTAACATGTCAATATCCTCATTTAAACAATAATCTATTGTTACAAACATTCATTGGAATTTATCTCACCAATATATAAAATATATATAAATCTAGTTTGCTAAAAATGGTTTAATTTAAGAAATTTGGATCACAATTTGCAATATATCAACTATGCATGATTTTCCATTTGTAAAAGTGCTAATCTAGTTATTATAAACCTAATGACATAATAAAACCCCAACTTAATTTTACAAACCCTCACTTGAATTTTTAAAAGTAGTAAATAGAATTAACATATTAAATCTAATTAAGCTTAATGAAACATTTAATAAAAATAAAACAAAAGAAGAGAATTTATACCTCCAAAATTATGAAATCCAACTTGAAAATGAGCCTCCAAAATTCATGCTTCCCATCTCCAAAATCCATGTAAAAATGAGAAAAGAATAAAGGGTAGAGAATAAATAGGATTTTGTGCACTTTTTATTGAATTTTGGTGGATTTTTAATGATTTTGTGTAATAAAATGAGGTGGGAAATTGGGGGGGCTGCCATGGGGATCATGGCCGGCCACATGAGGAAGAAAGGGAGAAAAAAGAAAGAGCAAAGAATTGTGTAGAAGGTTCACACAATATGATGTATACATATGTCTTTTCATGATTTATTAATTTTCTTTCCATTTCTTTACTAAAATAACCTAGAAAGCTCTAGAAAAATGGGAAAATTTGCAAATAAATTTTGCATGATACACACTAATTTCTAGTATGCCATGGTTCATTTTTACAAATTAAAACCATTTAAATTTGTAATTTACACTAATTTAGTGTAAAAATAAAGTTTATGTTAATATTTAAAATAATTAAATTAGGAAAAATATTTTATTAAACTAAAAATTTATAAGTGGCTAAATAAACACTATTTACTAGTAATTACATAATTAAATAGGTATTTTTTGAATTTATAATGAAAAACAATTGCGGTTTGATTTTACGAAAAATACATTTTATTTTACCGAAAATCATAAAATTCACTTGAACAATTTTATTCATTTAATTAATTATTTAATTATTTTTAAAACGTTACAGCAAGTATGATTGTACAATATGTATGTGCGCCAATATGGATGTACAATATGCATATCATGATGCAGCAACCCTACTGTGTAGTGACATGGCAATTATCGATGATGAAGTGTGTCAGCCGGCAAATTTGTGTACGTGTAACATACGCATCATCGATAATGGTGCTGGTGTACTAGCACAGATATAAGCAATGCAATGAGAATAATATAAATGCAGCATAAGGTAAATCATATGCAAAAACTGACGGGTATACGTATCTAACATGATTAAGTCGGTGAATCAATCAATCGGCATCCAGCCTCACAACTTCCCGTACGACATCCTCTAGTCAAGGGTATAGATCAAACCTCAAGTCAAACTCATGATGTACGGAAAATCATCGTACGACGACATTAAGCTATCAGGAATCCTATCATCCTATAAGACGAGGAGGGTACGGACCTAACGTCTCGTACGGCTACAACTCACGGTTCACCACATATATATATCCCTATATACCTATGTCCCAGGTCACATCCACAATAATCTCATATCAGGGGACCGGCAGGGTATAAATCATCTCAATCGACTCGCATCCGTATACCAACATATCATCAAATCATCATATCGCGTCATATATTCTTTTCATCGCATTTATCCCTCATCAAGTCAATTTTACAAATATAATCTACCTTTACTATAAGCATAAGTATCTAAGCTAACGTACACACCCGAACCATACAACAGTTTTTGAAAGATGCGAATCGTAGTTTTGAAAATAGGGGCTACGTTGTTTTTAAAGAAAAATATCATTTGAAAATCCGTAACGTCCCTCAAGGTATTTGTTTTAAAGATTCATACAATTCTGTAGTTTTGAAATAAGTATAGTTCGGATGACGTATCTACGTCGGCTATCTAGTCCTATAATACCCTACACGGTACAAACGTCAAACGTCATCCTCAAATTTAGTCATCACATATTAGCCATATTATATCGCTTCTAACTATCCTTAGTTTCTATTATAGTTTCACTAACTATCATTTAATTCTAACCCTAGTTTCCTAATCTAGGTTTCCTTAACCATATTCTATAAATCAGTTTCCATCAAAACTTTGCGGGGGTGCTATACGCCATCCACCCGACTTCTCCCGTAGATATAGATCAACTCACCATGGTCTTCGCTTGCCGAAGTCGATGACGCCACGCTCTGTCGCCTCGGAATCCACACGAAGGTACCTCATGAATGTCCCTCAAGCAAACCCTAGAAGTCAAAAAATTGTCAAGATCCCACTTTGCTTGATCCAATGTGTAGAGGAAGAGATGGGGATCGTTTTTTGTGAAAGGGGTTTAGGGTTTTGAGGATTATTTGGAGATGGATCTAGGGCTTGAAGGTGGAGGGAGATGAGGGCGAGGAAGATAAAGAAGGATAAGAAAATGAATAATGGTGAAGGGATATGTGGCTGCCCTCTCCTCTCACTCTCTCAATTATTCTCACACTCTCTCTCTAAGTCATCATTATGTCCCCTCTCTTTCTCTAATTCATCATTACACCTTTTTCCTTTCTTTTTCTCACCAAAAACACATACATCCAAATGAAAGAACACAAAAGAAATAACATCTAACATGTCATGGTGCACTAACCATGAAAAACTGCAGAAACACGGATTTGGCTTAATCGCTATTAGCAGTGCACTAATCGGGTTTTTATCAAAACTACATATAATAAATTTTAAAAATGCCAAATCCTTTAAATATATTTTTAAATGAATAAATCATTTTAATTTCCAATTATTTCACAATTATTGGTATATATTTATAACCTTTTTCGAAAACCTAATTTCGCAAATCGGGCAGTTTTCGGGAAATATATTATTTTAATATTAAATTCCAAAAATAATATTTTATATTTTCTGAATGTTACAGTTGTGGTCCTCCAAGTTTCTATCTCCTTGGAGTGGTGTAGATGGCTCCTCCTCGTTGTCTTCTCTAGGTCAAAGAACGATCCACCCGAAGGCCTCTACCTTGAGCTTCTACCTCAACAATGAAGTAACTAGAGTGCTTGGCTTGCTACACAAAGAACCCTAGAGTGAGTAGAGAAGTATTTTGGTGGTTTAGTCTCAAAGCTTTGATTTTCAACACATGAAACACTTAAGCTTTTTGAGAGAGAAAGAGGGAAAGCAAACCATGAGAGAGAAAGGTAATGAGAGAATGAGAGAGCAAAGCTCTCATATGAGAAATATATGATAATAATAATAATAATTAAGAAAATTGTGATGGTGAGTTTATTTGACCATTATCATTTCATAATTAATGCTAAGCATGCTTCCAAAAAATATCTCATGCTTAACAAAACAACAAAAGAAAATATCGAAGTCCATGTGAGTCAACAAGTCAAATGGTCAAACCAACTCTAACCATGATACAATTATCCTTAATTAAAACTATTAATCATATTCCTCCTCCTCATTATGGTTTTGATCAAGTCAATGGTCAAAACCCTAATGAGGTGTCTTCCTCTCCGCCCCTGTCAACTGCACATACATACTCGCATCCGTGTTCCATAAAAACACGAATACAATGAGACTGGACCAATCCCAAAACAAATACTAGGATCTGGCTTAAACCAAAGCCCACTAGTATCAACTGCGCGAACACCCAACGTGCACAAGTGCGCGTATGTGAACGAACCCCCTTCGTAAAACCATACGACATCTACTACGTTTCGCCCAAAGGTGAACAACCCTCTACGTGGGACTCTAAAGACTCGACACTACGCTGGCAGTGGGTTTAACCACAGGCCGCAAGCGGTACTAGCCGTACGTAACGGTCCCCAGGTAGATGTCGATAAGAAGACCGATGAGGTGAACCCATCCGAACTCCTACTGAACCTGAATGTGACAATCTCCGTACAGTCCGATCTGTTCGTCTAAGAGCATCGCATGTCGGGCCTAGGGGGCGGTAAACGTCAGACCCCTAATAGCGGTACAAGTCGTGTCGGATTGTAGCCCAGAACACGCTGAGAAACTACCGGAAACACTACCAGTAAATCTCGCTTGCCCTGGCCAGGGACTTTGTGTAATGGCTCTCCTAGACACAGCGCGATATCAACCCCCAATACCGGGAGAGACGAATCCTATCTAACCGTCACTGCCTCCAAGTGCTTCGGGACTGCACCCAACTAGTACCTATTTGCACGACTCAATAGAGCCATGGTAGGGTAGTAATCTAAGAACAGTGGGAACACACTCGAGGCGAAGTGACAGTGTCAAGTCAACGGACTAAGCTGTACTCATGTCACCCGGGAACTGATAACTGACGATAGGTATAATACCAACCAACAGTTCCCAGCGAGTCCTGTCCAGTGTACTCGTAACCTAACGAGCACCTGCATACTATCTCCAGTACGACGTACTGACGGCTGTGGGACAGACCATCTCCCCTCCTGGGATGAGAAGCGTATACACTAGTCTACTCTGGAGTATCGATGCCCTGTCTCGATATTCCTACGACCAGGGACCTGTATAAGGATGTGCTTGCAGACTACCCAGCCCCCACTAGTGTGACTGCCATCACAACGCTGGTAGTCAAGCAATGATCCTAAGGGCTCTATCAATATGTATTAGCGATATGTTAAAAAGAAACACATATTAAGATAGATACAAACCAAGTAGCATACTACCATATTGAGCAAGAATGTCAATCCGTGTATATATCCCAAGCTTCCAAAATATAATATACAAACTAGTACTATACAATAATGGCCTCTAGGGCGTATCACACTTGTTGGAGATAGTGCCCTCAGAGTCAATTATTGGATTACAGGCACGTGATTGCAATGGTTGAGGGAGGACCTGTCCTAGTAGGACAGTCTTACTCAAGATGATAGTATGCTATCTGGTTTATCTTTATCATCGTGTACTGCTTTAGGTGACCTGACAGGTCGCTATTACACGTTGATAGAGCCTCTAGGATTCATGCTTGACTGCCAGCAGTATGAGGGCGATCATATACGTGGGAGCTGGTAGTCTATAAGCACATCCTTAAAAGGTCCATAGTCGTGGGAGTTTCGAGACAGGGCATCGATACTCCAGAGTAGACTAGTGTATACAGTCGAGACCCCGACGAGGGGCGGTGGCCGGTCTCACAAGCCACTGGTGTCAGTTGGTTCACCTAAGATGTATACAGGTGCTCATTGGGTTTTGAGTACACCGGACAGGACTCGCCGGGAACATGCTAGTTGGTCTTATACCTGACGTCAGATAGCAGTTCCCTGGTGACATGTGTACAGGTTAGTTCATCGACCTGAAGATCGTCATTTGTCTCGTGTGAGTTCCCACTGTACTTTGATTACTACCCTACCACACTCAAAGGAGACATGCAAATAGGTTTTAGTTAGGTACAGTCCCGAGCCACATGGAGGCAGTGAGCGGATCTGCAGGGGTTCGTCTCTCCCGGTATTGGGGGTGAGGTCGCGCTGTGTCTAGGAGAGCCATTACACGAAGTCCTTGGCCAAGGCAGGAGATTTACTGGTAGGTATTCCAGTAGTATCTCGGGGTGTTCTAGGCTACACTCCGACATGACTTGCACCGCTTTTGGGGGTCTGACTTTTACCAACCCCCTAGGCCCGCCATGCGATGCTCATAGACGAACGGACCGGACTGTACGGATATTGTCACTGACAGGCTCAGTAGGGTGTCAGGATGAGTTCGCTCATCGACGTCCCTTTTGGTCAATACCTGGTTGCCCGTTACGTATGGCTAATACCTCTGACGTGCTAGTGGTTAAATCCACAACCAAAGTATTGACGAGTCTTTAGAGTTCCCCACAGACCAGTTTCTCAAGTTTCGGGCGAAACGCTGTAGAAGTCGTATGGAGATATGGCAGGGTTTGATCAGATACGTGCTGTATTGCACGGATCATGATCGGACGGTTAATACTAGCGGGCTTTGGTTTAAGCCGGATCCTAGTATTGTACAGTGTAGATTTGTCTCATTGCATTTGTATTTCGGTCGGAATACAAATGCGGGTATGTATATACAGTAGCGGGGTTTCCTGTAATTTATTACGGAATCAGTTTTCTGAAGTTGCCAGTTTTTTTTTCCGTTTCGGCCAATTTTCTTTGTATTTTTCATTGGCTGAAGATTGGTGGAGGAGGGCTTACTTGCAGTTGTGCAAATAAGCATTTTGGAGGGTTGTCTTTGCATTTTGTTGTGTCATGATGCTTGCACCATCCCTTGACTTTCTTTTAGTCATCATGGCTTGACTTGTGGAGATATGATTGGTTGGTTGAGTGTTGGACTATCCTTGTGATGATTTCTTCTCATGATCACATATCATTCCCTCTTGCATTATTGTTGCTCACTCTCTCACTCTCCTCTCACTCTCTCCTTGGACATGGCCGGCCAAATGAGGGAAGGGGCTACCCATTATTTTTGTGGGGGATTTTTGGTTCTCTTGTGCTTGCAAAAATCCCCAATTCCATCTCCAAAAAGCTTACTTCATTACCTCCACCAAAAGGGCAACTTCTAATACCCCAAATGAGACATGAGTTCTACAGTCAACCTACAGCCTCCTTGGGCACGTCGGCTCGCCAACTTCGTGCCCGAGTTTCCTCGGTCTAGAGGTGGGAGCCCGTAAAAGAACCCGACGACGTGGTGCCCTTCCGGCGATGAGGCGAAGACCGGAGATTCCGCGGGGAGATCGGGACGACGACGAGAAGACTGAAGGACACGGATCGCTCGGTATATCTCTCTACCCCTTCTCTAGTTAGCTAGGACTAGATTAATGGCCCGATCCGTGTTTAAAGTGCGTAGTGGTGCCGGTTTACAAGTTCGTAAAAAGTTTCGTTTCCGCATTCCGGCGTCGGATTGACGGCCGGGGCGCCGCCGTGCACTTACACTGGTATCAGAGCCACGCCATTAACCTAGTCTAGCTTTGTCTAATGTGTTTACATTTCCGATCGAACAAAATTCCAAAAACCGCGTTTTCATGTGCATCAGTTTCTGTCGAATTTTTTTTAGCTCCAAAATTTTTTCAGGTAGTTGCAGAATGATGTGCAGGGAAGTATAAGAACTCTGGTAAAATTTGGTCGCCTGAACCCATTACCCCACCACGGAACCGCGGCCAAACCCATGCTTGGGCCGTGGTTCCGCCGCCATTTTCACTGTTCAGCGTATCAAAATTTTACAGAGGCTATTGGACTTGAAAATAGGGGTTTTGGATTATTCTTTTTGGGCCCAGAATTTCTTTAAGTGCTACAGTAGTGCTTAGGGGCCCACTTAGGTAAATTTGATCGATTGAAAATTTTAAACACATTAGTTCACAGTATTTACATTATATCTGCGACCGTGAATGTCACTTGATCGGTAAATCCTGTCTAACTACTATAGCCCGGTTAGACGGATTTGCGAACGTAACATTCACGTTGATGTTCTGTGATTGTGCTGTGATGTTGCGGATTGGTCGTGGGGGATAGCCTGGATGCAATGCTAGTACAGTTTTGGTTGTATTATGTACATTTGATATTGTGGGACGAGCGTCCGACATGTGGACTGCCGTCACTGCGAGTTTGTATATTATTCTTTTGGGGCACGACCGGGTCGAGGTCGATTTACCCGTTGTATGTATATTTTACTTTCTGTACTAGGATTACCCCAAGGTGGGGTGCATGGATAGCCGGATTCTAGAGGGCAACGGGCCCGCATCTCATGGCAATGAGACGGAGGGAGCTTTACTCTAGAATTGGCGGGCTATTCTCCGCACTCGTAGGGGGTACAGGTTGACCCAGGAGGGGTGCCCAAGTTACCGGATTCCGTGAAGTGCTGGGTGGTCCATTAATGTTGCTGAAGGGGGCTGCCCCGCTTCAGGTTTTGGCGGGTAACTTGCCGCGCCCGTAGTGGTCTAGGATTTCATTGCACAGGCTATCCACACACAAGGGAAATGTCGGGTTTCAGTAGCGGCTCTTTGAAACCCGGGGATCCCAGATATCTGTATTATTCTGTGATGCTTATTACATTTCTGTGATGTTGCATTTTATCACGCCTAGAGCGAAATATTATATATTGATATATATACTAGTAGATGTTGTATATGTTTTGCATCCGCGCTAGTTCAGTCCCCGCTCCGTCGTTAGTTAAGTAACCTAACGGGTGATGACGGGACCCAGTGGCGAATGCGGATGGCATATACGTACATCATTATTTTCGTTCTTTATTGGTGTGATCAATTTATGGGACTGTGTTGATTCGGATCAATGCAAGTTAAACAAACCTAATTGATGTTGTTGGAACATTTTTCAAAAAGCTGTTATTGCAAGGACATTCACTTTTGTTTTGCACAGTGGTATTCAGTCGGAATATCCTGCTCCTCAGTCGACGAGGCAAGGGCCGAGATCCCTTCACCGGGAGTGACCCCTTGGACAAAAAGTTTGCGTCAGGGCAATAACTTCACTATAGTCGTTTACTTTTGCTTTGCACAGTGGTATTCAGTTGGAATATCCTGCACCTCATTCTATGGGGAAAAAGCCGAGATCCCTTCACCGGGAGTGACCCCTTTAGCAAAGGTTTTCGCCACTATATTTTTATAAAAGCTATCCGGTTCCTTCAACGATATCATGTTCATTACGTTAAAGGTTTTTGCCAGAAACCATTCGTAGCCCTCCGTCGTTTCATATGGATAGTCAATAAGTATTCAAGCTGTGTATGTTGGCCAAAGTCAAGGCACAGTGATTGGTAGCTATTGGGTATTCATATGCAGCATAGATAGATGCGTTGGTTTGGGGCAGTCGTACTACTATTTTGGCCAAAGTCAAGGGTATGTACGGGTGGGCTCAAATTAACCTGGAGAATGACGGGTAGAACTTGACATGTGACTTATGATATGTTGGCCAAAGTCAAGGTCATAAGAGCATGGGGTAAAAATCCACATCGGGAGTTTCTAAAGATACTGAAACTTGCCAGATATGCGCATACCTTCTGGAGTGTGATAACGTGAGCGGATTCCGTCACGTTATCATGCGATGATAGTTGGATCCCGATTCCCACTGATGAGTTGGTTTACTCCTCGGGTGATCCCGACTAATTCTTCTTTCAGGTTTGGAGGAGAATTTGACGGTACAGTGGGAGGTTTCCTGATTAGATAAAGTGATAACCATTCTAATCTAGGCTAGAATGCACGCTGAGTGTTTCTTTTCTCTCTCTCTTTGGCAGCGACCATGACCCGACCCTTGGCTATGACTCAGTGACCAAAATTAACCGAACCTTCTTAACACTGGCTTTTAGATTGTCAGAGTTGCAAACCTCATTGCCACTCCTACTTTTACCCTTTTCTCCAGGACACCCCGTATTACTACGAACGTCCACTTCAATTGGACAAAACCATCGTATGGTTATATACGAACTCGAAGGAATTTATTCGAGGATGGTTTCCGGTTCTGGAGAAAACGAATATGACTATTCAGTTGTCTTTTCCTTTTACCTTCTCTCAGGTTGCGAGTACTCCTTGGTTTAGGAGATAGTACACCTATTACGCAAATTGGATAGTCTTCTTCCAAACCTTAGGCTGGTGCCGAACAGTGGGGAATGAAGAAAACCAATTAGCATAACGATGGTGTACAAAAGGTATTAAGTAAAGACATATCAAGGGATTAGTAAGAGGGCAAAGTAAATTGCGACTGCTATTCACGACCAAACCAAGTATTTCTTCGCCAATCCTAAATCACCTTTGTATTTCTCCAGGACACTCCGTATCACTATGAAGATCCACAGTTTATTGGATAATCCATCGTATGGTTATATACGAACTCGAAAGGAACTTGTTCCAGGATGGATTCTGGTTCAGGAGAAATAGGAATAAGGTTTATTCGGTTGTCTTTTATCTTCACCTTCTCTCGCATTGCGAATGCTCCTAGGATTAGGACAGTACACCCATTATGCTTATTGGATAGTCTTCTTCCAAACCATAAGCTGGTGCCGAATGGTAGGGAAAGAAGAAAACCATTTAGCCTAAGAGGGTGTGCAGAAGGTAATGACTAAAGACATATAAAGGGATTTGGAAAGATGGCAAAGAATTACACGGTTACAGTTGTGAATCTGGATAATGGAAGAGGCATTACTAGGAATACCGGGATACCCCATCGAAACATTTCAATGTTACAGTTTCACTGTGTACTGTTAAAGGAAAACTGATTTCCCAATCAGATCTTGCTCCAGGGTATGTATTTACCAGGTATAATTCTCACATCTGTATGGTTTTACAGATGATGAGTGGGAGTAAGTTATTGGGAATTAGGTGATTGTCCTCATTATATTGTAATTCGTTGTAATTGGTAATATTTGAGGAAATCACCTGGGCTGTTTGCCGGTCGGCAAATATTTGGTTTTGAATATCCGCTGTTATGCACCAATTTCAAATTGATATATCTGTACGTCTATTTTTATAGAGTGAGATATACCTTTTTGAAATTATGTCGATGGCATTTACCTATATCAGTGGATGGTTAGGTAAGGAGCATTAAACAACGGTGTAATTCTTCTTAACCATAAGTACAGTTTTCAACCTACGACACACAGGGATTGTGTTATCAGACTCAATGGACTTATACAGAGTATTGTATGTTGTCCAGCGTCCATGAGGACAGAGGGGTTGGTTCTCGTACTATATTCGGTTTACTTATGACTTCTCTAGTTTTTAGACAGGTGTTTCGTACAAACACAGGGTCCGAATTTTGAGAAGTTATAGGTATATGAATAAAGTAGAGAACCAGGTGTTGCAAGTATCGGGATTCTTCAAGTTGATCGAAGATGTAGATACTTGTGTATGGTATTCAGTTGATAGTAATGATTAAAGAACTTGCTTCTCTTTCAGATTACTCATAATTGGAAGCACTCCTAAGTTGAGTAACGCTGATCGGCCTCCTTCCATTTAGTTAACATGCACTGGAGACAGCTGAATGATTTGAATCTGGTTCAATTAAATCAGTGCCTCTGGTTCTATATTGGATATAGAACAATTCATATCTTAACGATGTCAAGGTACGGGGAGTTGTCCGGATTATGCTTAAAACCAGACTCTGGATAACTTAAGGCACGTTTCTGTAATGGCTGTTTGTGGGTTGACCCAGGCTATGACGAGGGTTGACTTTCTACCATCTGGAAGATCAATAGTGATATTGTTCTTGACTCGCCACAGTTTTAAGTAAAATGGATTTTTCAGAAAACAGTAGTGGGAGTATGGTAGAACTGGAAGTGATTCCAGAACCACAAACGATTACTCAAGATTTGATAAGAACCTAAAGATTCAATCTGGTTTGACATTCCATTGGCCACTCCGCAGATAAGATGGGTAACCTCAGGCACCTGAGAGGTACTCCGGTAGCCTCAAGGACGGTGAAGGGAGGTTCTTGTTTACCCAGACTTTCCATTGCTGTTGTTCCAGACTGTGAGACTCGGCAGGAGGATGAGTGTAGCGTCGTTCTAAACTGGCTTTAGAAGTGTACGTCTATATGACTCTGCCAGAGGGTTGTCGTAGTCAGTGGGAGCAGCGGAAGCATTGGTAGACAAGTAGCTTATGTTTATGGACTAAAGCAGATATAGCGGAGATGGATCATCTATTTCTAATGTGACAGTCATAGGTTTGACTTCATCAGAATAGTGGATGGATCTGTTAAGAAGGTAGTAGGGTGTGATGTCCTGGTATTTGGATGACACACACAGAGTAGGAAGTGAAATTCCTATACTACGGTCGGTTATACTTTGGTTGTCACACAGTGGTGTCTCCACATGGGACTTGGATATAATATCAAGACATTCTGGTTACTGGATCTATGGTTTTAGATCTAGATTTGGGTAGTTTCCCAATCAGGGTACTTAGACAACATTCTGAAGTTGTTTTAGAATGGACGACTCCTGGCACGGTAGTATACCTGCAGGTGATGGAGTCACCCTCTCTAAAGGTGTCTTACAGACTAAAGGGGAGAGGGATGTGCATGATTGGCAGATCACTTGCTTAGGCAATTGAGTCAATCATGAGATGTCAAGTACCACACCAGATGTTGTTTTTGCAGTAGATGCAATAAGTTGATATTAATCCAATCCTGGAGAAACACTAGGAACCAGTTTTAGAACATAAGTGGATGTTCTAGGGATATGATAACAACAGCCTCATTCAGGAGACGGTTATCATTCTAGGCTTCCAAGGTGACCTGGACGGCAGAGTGACTGTTAGAGTTATAGTTTTCCCTCTGACGAGGGGCAGTATTATGGACAGGTGCTCCAGGCGGATACTGAGGGAGGCATGGCGCAGGATACTGATTAAGTTTAGTTGAGGATACAGTCTAAGAAGTTTGGATTTGGAGTTCATTTATAAGCTAGGTCCCATCAGACATCTAGACATATTCTAAGACAGGTATTGCTCATTTCAGGAGATGGCATTCTCCGCGAACTTGAGATATAGAGAGACATAGAAATAAACATCAAGGCGGATCCACTCACTGAGGCTATTCCTCGAACGCAAACAGGTTTTGTGAGATTGATTAGTAGAGGAGTTGAGTGTTCGGTATCACACGGGCTGTAAGTATGCGACATCGCAAAAATTAGCCTTGAGTGCTAGTGGGAGATTGTTGGAGACAGTGCCTTCAGAGTCAATTATTGGATTACAGGCACGTGATTGCAATGATTGACGGAGGACCTATCCCAGTAGGACAGTCTTACTCAAGATGATAGTATGATATCTGGTTTATCTTTATCATCGTGTACTGCTTTAGGTGACCTGACAGGTCGCTATTACACGTTGATAGAGCCCCTAGGATTCATGCTTGACTGCCAGCAGTATGAGGGCGATCATATACGTGGGAGCTGGTAGTCTATAAGCACATCCTTAAAAGGTCCCTAGTCGTGGGAGTTTCGTGACAGGGCATCGATACTCCAGAGTAGACTAGTGTATACAGTCGAGACCCCGACGAGGGGCGGTGGCCGGTCTCACAAGCCACTGGTGTCAGTTGGTTCACCTAAGATGTATACAGGTGCTCATTGGGTTATGAGTACACCGGACAGGACTCGCCGGGAACATGATAGTTGGTCTTATACCTGACGTCAGATAGCAGTTCCCTGGTGACATGTGTACAGGTTAGATCATCGACCTGAGGATCGTCATTTGTCTCGTGTAAGTTCCTACTGTACTTTGATTACTACCCTACCACGCTCAAAGGAGGCATGCAAACAGGTCTTAGTTAGGTACAGTCCCGAGCCACATGGAGGCAGTGAGCGGATCTGCAGGGGTTCGTCTCTCCCGGTATTGGGGGTGAGGTCGCGCTGTATCTAGGAGAGCCATTACACGAAGTCCTTGCCCAAGGCAGGAGATTTAATGGTAGGTATTCCAGTAGTATCTCAGGATGTTCTAGGCTACACTCCGACACGACTTGTACCGCTTTTGGGGGTCTGACTTTTACCAAGCCCCTAGGCCCGCCATGCGATGCTCATAGACGAACGGACCGGACTGTACGGATATTGTCACTGACAGGCTCAGTAGGGTGACAGGATGAGTTCGCTCATCGACGTCCCTTTTGGTCAATACCTGGTTGCCCGTTACGTATGGCTAATACCTCTGACGTGCTAGTGGTTAAATCCACAACCAAAGTATTGACGAGTCTTTAGAGTTCCCCACAGACCAGTTTCTCAAGTTTCGGGCGAAACGCTGTAGAAGCCGTATGGAGATATGGCAGGGTTCGATCAGATACGTGCGGTATTGCACGGATCATGATCGGACGGTTAATACTAGCGGGCTTTGGTTTAAGCCGGATCATAGTATTGTACAGTGTAGATTTGTCTCATTGCATTTATATTTCGGCCGGAATACAAATGCGGGTATGTATATACAGTAGCGGGGTTTCCTGTAATTTATTACGGGATCAGTTTTCTGATGTTGCCAGTTTGTTTTTCCGTTTCGGCCAATTTTCTTTGTATCTTTCATTGGCTGAAGATTGGTGGAGGAGGGCTTACTTGCAGTTGTGCAAATAAGCATTTTGGAGGGTTGTCTTTCCATTTTGTTGTGTCGTGATGGTTGCACCATCCCTTGACTTTCTTTTAGTCATCATGGCTTTACTTGTGGAGATATGATTGGTTGGTTGAGTGTTGGACTATCCTTGTGATGATTTCTTCTCATGATCACATATCATTCCCTCTTGCATTATTGTTGCTCACTCTCTCACTCTCCTCTCACTCTCTCCTTGGACATGGCCGGCCAAATGAGGGATGGGGCTACCCATTATTTTTGTGGGGGATTTTTGGTTCTCTTATGCTTGCAAAAATCCCTAATTCCATCTCCAAAAAGCTTACTTCATTACCTCCACCAAAAGGGCAACTTCTAATACCCCAAATGAGACATGAGTTCTACAGTCAACCTACAGCATCCTTGGGCACGTCGGCTCGCCAACTTCGTGCCCGAGTCGCCTCGGTCCAGAGGTGGGAGCCTGTAAAAGAACCCGGTGACGTGGTGCCCTTCCGGTGAGGAGGCGAAGACAGGAGATTCCGCGGGGAGATCGGGACGACGACGAGAAGACCGAAGGACACGGATCGCTCGGTATATCTCTCTACCCCTTCTCTAGTTAGCTAGGATTAGATTAATGGCCCGATCCGGGTTTAAAGTGCGCGGTGGTGCCGGTTTACAAGTTCGTAAAAAGTTTCGTTTCCGCATTCCGACGTCGGATTGACTGCCGCGGCGCCGCCATGCACTTACAACACCAACAGGATCCTGATCCGTTATCACATACCGAGGACCTAGAGGATACTGAGAAACAGTTTTTGGTAATGACACACTCGAAGAAGATGCATCAACATGCAATTTCTTCGATTGGGTGGCATGGGAATCCAGATATTCTCTTATTTCCTGCTCGGACTTATAACAATTATAAGATAGAGTGGAACCAACGTTCCATAGCTCAGTATAATAAGCAGGTTCGGTCAATACATCCATATTATTATCTTGATTAAGGCGTGGCATGGTCGCTACCAGGAGAGAAAGAGAAGAAAACTCTATGCGTGCGCTCTTGCAAGATCAGATTGGTTATTTATTTTATCTAGTTAGGATGGCTCCCACTGGTTTTTTTTATCAAATCTTCCTTCAAACCCTAAAAGGTAAGACTTGCCGGGATAAATTACACCCTACAAGTTCGCCAATCTTTCGGCCAGGCCAGTGTCGGTATTTTGAGGGAGGTTCCTTGTGCTTTCACACGGACCAAATTAAAATAAACCTCGTTTTCCCAGGGGCGTAACCCCGTTAACACCTTTCTAGACACCTACTTGATCGGCTAATTGTAATATGTAAAACTCTCCCAAGAGTAACTCTTACTCGCAGTGGGTATCGGGATTCAACTATCTCATAGAAGGTATGCAATCTTATTGCAAATTTCAACAATTGAAATTCCCGATAATATTCTGCCCCTAGTGTCCTATAACCTTGATGCAGGCCAACAAACCATAGTCTGCTAGTCAAGTTCAACCCGTATATTTAATGATTGAATTAAACCCACCCGCACGACCCTTGACGCAGGCCAACAAAGTCGCACGACTATCCTAATCCAATCGCATCGTATGCAGCAGATAAGCACTAGTTAGCTACCGCACACTACGCCTTGACGTAGGCCAACAAACGTAGCATGAATATTAAGTAGTACTCTTCTGAAATGACGGAGGGCGACAACAGGTTTTTAAGAAAACCCTTTGTGTAATAAACTTGATATCGTTGTAGAATCGAGTGAATTTTAAAAAGAGTGTTTTTGAGGCTCTTACTAGTTTAGCTAAAGAGGTCACTCCCGGTGAAGGGATCTTGGCTCTTTCCTTATCAAATAAGGTGCAGGATATTTCACAAATACAACTATGCAAAGCAAAAACTATAGAAGCAATCAAAAGACAAACCTAGTGGGTTGTAGCATCTGCCAGTTTCGCTAAAGAGGTCACACCCGGTGAAGGGATCTCGGCTCTTTCCTTATCGAATAAGGTGCTGGATATTCTACAAGGAATACCGCTATGCAAAGCAAGAACTAGAGCTACCATTATTTAAAACAAGTTTCTACAACATCTTTTAGATTTCTTTTTCTTTCATTAATCTCATTAATGAAGTCCCATCAAATTATGCTTCCTAAGCATCACAGAAGAAACGAAAGCATCAATATTAATTATATATCAAATATATAATATATAAGCATTCATCTCAGAATATATAAAGTAATCACATCACAAAATATCAGCAGAAGAAGAACAAATATGAAATATTGGATATACTAGGAATTCCGTGTTTTAATTAAGCCAATAAAAAACGCGGATTCAACGGTCGCGATGAATAGCCAAACCCACATCCTTAGACCCCTATGAGAGCGGAAAGAAACCTTACCAATTCTAGAGTTGGGAGACCCGGTCTCGATTCTTCGAGATGGCCTCCCACTGGACTCTAGAACCCAGTTACTTGTGCTATCTTCCTTGGGTCTTGATTGATACGAAAAAGTGTTTGTAGAATAACCGCAATCAGAACGGTGTCGCGTGTAGCTAGACCGGGGTGAGTACGGGTCGTTCTCAGGGAAACGTTGAATCTTTTATTCTTACTTTAGATGTGTTGAGAAAGAGAGGAGGGATAAAGAATTTTGAAGAATGGTTTCTAGATCTACGTTAAGCAAGAATGCAAAAATATAGATCTAGATTATTTTAAAGATGTAGTTAATATAATAAGGGGGCTTGTAGGGTTCTTTACGATTTAGTAATCATGGATGATTAATTAAAAGTTACCCTTTTATCCTTTAATAGATTTAAAACTAGAATGACGGTGATGCGTGTAGATTAGGGTTTCTGGAGGGAAAAGGAATCCCACTCTTAACCCTTATCTCGACACGGAACTCCGTTCATATCTAGCCTTTACCAAAACAATCATTAATCTAATCTCTAATCGCGGTTGGAACTAACAAAGAATTGTTAGCGCGCCCGATTAGGATGTTAATGATTCTTTTGATAAAGTTCATAAACTTTATAGGACTTAAAAAGGTTTTAGTGATGTTCATCATCCATTAGCCTACCCTAATCCTACGAACCCTAACAAGCAGAGAATTACTCGCGCATGTTGGGAGAAAAAGAGATGGAGAGAAAATGCATAATTAAACTACGAAGAAATAGAATAGGAAAAATAGCTACCTTTATTAATCAAAAAAATTCATTACATTTTGATCCCTTAGAAAATGATTACAAATACTAGTTTACTTCTCGATCTCTTCCAAGGAGGTAGATGAACCGTTGATGATCAGCCTGGATGCGTGAGCCGTCTTGGACTTCGTGATCTCGTCGGCTTGATAAATTTTCCAAGAGGCTCTCGGTGCCCTTTTATAGTGCAAAGCCAGAATCTTCTTGTTGAAAAATTGGTAAAATATAGCTTTTATTCATCCCAAAAAAATCTTTTCTTCCAAATCCTTAAGATTGCGGCGGATCCGCGGCCCAAGGGGGTGTTTGGCCGCGGATCCGCGCTTAATGGTAGGGATCTATTGATGAAATTTCTTGTGCTTGCATCTTGTGACATGTGGCAATCCTAGGCATCTTCAGAATTTGGAAATCTTTTCGCGGTTGCTTCCAGACTTGGTCTCCAAGTTTTGCTTCTTTAATTAGGCAAGTCTTCTTCAACAACTTGATTTGCTTGATTCTAGTCTTTGAAAAATTCTGCACACTTGGAAATCTTTTGCACAACAACTCAAATAATCTTTAGTAGACTTTGTTCTACTAGGATTTGGTCAATGAATTTATTTGCATACATTTTTCTACCAAATGCTAATTATAATATATCAACACATGGAAAATAGTATTTTTACACATAAACCCTCATATGTATGATATATTATAATAAAGTCCTTTTTTTAATATGAAAATGGTAGGAAAAATGTAATATAAATGTGCAGTTTTATCAACTGAACAAATACCCCCAAACTTATCTTTGATCGTCCCGAGCAAACTAGTTTATTTAAGAGGAGAAAACGAAAGGAGAAAACTAAGCACACTTTCGTAGGCAGACACGATTGCACTGAGCACGTGCAACAAGCCGTTAAACCTCTAGGTGTCCCTAGTAGGAGGAGTGTTGTCTCCTGAGGGTTTTCAGCGGATTACACCCACAAAATCCAAAAACAAAAGAAAGATGGTGAAATTTACATATAAAGATAAGAACCATAAAAGAAAGACTTTGAAAATAAGAGTTTCTAACTACACTAGCTTTTCAGTTGTCATGAGCCCTATCTTAATAGTCATGAAAAGATGTTAGAAATCACATCATCCCTCAATAAAACATCGTCTTTATTTTTCATTCCTACCTTTCATCCAAACATTGATCATATAACCCCACGTGTGTGAAATGGACATCCCTACACTCGGAGAATTCAATTCAAGCTATCATACTCTTGTCCATCTACCTTAGTACCTTTTAATTTGATGAATACTTAGGGTTGCTCACACCTTTTCATGCGACCGTTAATACTTCTTGAGGTACTAACCGACCGATTACTCATGTGCTTGCAGATTAGGTGATAATATTTTCCTCGTCTTGCACCTCCTAAGGCTTAGCAGTGACTCCCAGACCAGTTGGCCTTAGGGCACTAGGTGAAGAGGCACCCTCGCTATATTTTTTTTATTGCTGCCTTGGCGATAACAAAACCAGTGTTCATTTTTTTCTTTTCACCATTTTTATATTTTCTTCATTTTTTTCATTTCCTTCATACTTTGGCTTTTAGACAAGAGCATTTCAAGGTATCCTCTACTATCCCGAGTTTCAAGACATGTGTAAGTGTATATAGTAGGGTATCAACATTCAAATGTTTGGCTTTCAGAATAGAAACTATTTTTCAGACTTATTTTTATCCTCAGATTAGTGACTTCCTTCATTTTACTAACCCTTGGGACAACAGCTCATAACTACTTATTACCAGTTCGTATAAGAAAACTTCTAATTTTCTTGGTTTTCTTAGACTATTCCTATCTTTTGGATGTAATTTTTCACTTTCTACTCTTTTGTTATAAAAGTTTTTTTTTTAAAAATTTTTTAAAATGTTGTGCTTATGCAAAATATGATGCAAATTGATGTGTAAATAAGCACAAACCTCCCCCAAACCTGTTTACAGCAGTGTCCTCACTGATGTCATCCGTTAAGCTCGAAAAACCTGTAGACTTGGGAGGAAATTATTAATGGGGGCAAGAATATATGAAAGTGAAAATCCTCCCCCAAACTTATTTTAGGCTCACAATTTTGTAAAAATCATTTTCTTTCAAGAGCCAAAATATACCACCCCTCCCCCAAACTTGAGTTAAACAATTTTAATCTTTTAAAATCACATGAGGGGGTCAAGGTTATTGGTCAATGCCAAGCTTTGCAAAGACCAAAGGTCAACACCAACCATTCAAAAATTTTATCGATGAAGCACCAAGGTTGGTGGAAGAACATGTCACCTATTGACGTGAAGAAGTGGGGAGGTGACAAGAAGTGTATTGGAAAAGGATTGCGTCTCAATTTGGAGAGACGACACAGTGATAGTAATGATGGATTGCTCGCATTATCATGATTGTCCAAAAGAAAGGGTGGAGGTCCAATTTCTTCATCTTGGAGTTGATTTATCTCAACACCCGTATCTTTTAAAAATGCGAGTTCATCAGCGAAAATGTCCTCAAAGCTTTCATCGATACCCCGAAGAATAATGTCATCAGAAAAAATAGGGTGATCGTCAGACTCTATAAAAAGTTCCTCATCAGTGTTGGATGTTGACCCGGACAAATCGGTGGAAGAGTACATGGTTGGGTCAAACAACAACATATGAAAAGAGTCAGTATCATGAGGTTGATCAAATTCGCTGTTGTCGATATCCATTAATTCGACAGAACACACATGAGCATAGGGTTCGGAGGGTTCACTTCCCAACTTGTAAATGTTAAGCTCAATTGACTTCTTTCCAAAGGATAGGGTCGTAGAGCCGTTTCTACAATTAATTACTGCGTTGGAAGTGGCAAAAAAGGGTCGACCGAGTATCACCGGGATTTGATTGCGTGGGTTTGCCACAGGTTGTGTATCAATAACGATAAAGTCCACAGGAAATATGAATTCCCCGACTTTGATTAACCCATCCTCTAGCTCACCCCTAGGTTGGGTGATAGATCGATCGGCCATCTGAAGAGTGCAATGCGCCGGCTTTAACTCTCCGATCCCTAATTGCTCATAAACAGAATACGGAAGCAAGTTAACACTAGCACCTAAATCGAGTAGAGCACGATTGATATTTTTACCCCCAATAGAAATTGAAAATGTAGGACTTCCGGGGTCCTTTCGTTTCTTGGGTAGTTGTTGTGTAAAAGCTGTGCTCACATTACTCGCAAGGAAAACTTTTTTAGGTACTTGAACTTTTCTCTTCCTAGTGCACAAGTCCTTTAGGATTTTCGCATATGACGGAACTTGTTGAATAACATCTAGGAGAGGAATATTTATGTTAACTTGCTTAAAAATTTCCACAATCTTCTCCATTTGTGGACTTGGTCTGTTGCCCCTTAACCTGTTTGAATAAGGTGCTTGATCAATAAGTTTTGGGTCCAACGTTTGTGGAGAAGACTGTGGGGATGGATTCGATCCCAAAACTGGAGTGGGAATCGACTTAGATAGATTTGGCGAAATGGGCGAAGGGTTCGAGCCTTGGGGAAAACGGAGAATAGGCTCGGATGAAGGTGGGAGACTAGACGAATTTGGGGAAAAAGAAGAAGCCGGGGTATCATTGGTGTCACTATCATCACACTGCTCACCCACTCGGTCATTCAGCACTTTTCCCGATCTCAACGTGGTAACAGCACTCACATTATAACTTTGTGAGTGGCCAGGATTAGGTATGGGTTGAGATGGGAGTTTCCCTTTCTCTCTCGCACTCATTGCGGCGTTTAACTGTGCGATTTGGTTTTCTATTGATTTAATACTCTCACCATGGGAGGAGGAGTTTTTCGTTAGGGTATCAATAGAAGACCTTATCTCAGCCGAATTTTGCATGGATTGTTTCATGAACATATCCAAAGTTTGTGCAAGTGAGTTGTCAGTACCGG
The DNA here is from genome assembly GCA_030015575.1 of Agapanthus africanus. Taxonomy (NCBI): domain Eukaryota; kingdom Viridiplantae; phylum Streptophyta; class Magnoliopsida; order Asparagales; family Amaryllidaceae; genus Agapanthus; species Agapanthus africanus. Next base: position 276,572,407 of record JASDDO010000012.1, read on the forward strand.
CCACTTGTGGTGTAGAAATGTTAGCCGGATTTTGGAAATTTTGTGACTGTAAGGGGGGCTGATTATGTGGTTGTGGTTGCTGTGGAGGAGGTCTTTGATAATTACTTTGTTGGTTTGATTCCAAGCAAAGTTAGGATGATTCCTCCATCCTTGATTGTATGTGGAAGAATAAGGGTCGTTTCTAGGTCGCTGCTGAAAAGCAGCATTATCTTGAAACGATGCATTCATAGGACATTCTTCCATTAAGTGTGAAGGATCCGAACAGCAACCACAGACGGTCTTAGGAAGCGTGACCTGATTTAGGGAGAATGTTGAGAACTTGTTTTCAATAGCATCGAGTTTCTTCTGAATCGCTACCATTTCGGCTTTCACTGCGATAGAAACATCGAGCTGGTGAATACCTCCCTTAGTTGAAGGTGGTCTTACGCTTTCCCACTGCAACGTGTGTTCAGCAAGGTCTTCCAGATATTTCCATGCTTCACCGTCATCTTTAGACATGAAATTGCATTGACACATTGTTTCAAGCATCTGCTTTGTCGCTTGATTAATGCCCTCATATATAAGCCGACATAAATCCCATCTTTGTATTCCGTGATGGGGGCATTGGACAAGCAGATCTTTGAAACGTTCAAAGCACTTCCAAAATGGTTCATTGGGAAGCTGGGTGAACTGGTTGATCTCGCTCCTAATATGTGCAGTCTTATGATTTGGGTAAAACTTCTTAAGAAATGCTACGACGAATTCATCCCAATTAGTGATAGAGTGTGGGACAGTATTATAAAGCCATTTTTCTGCCAAGTCGCACAGTGTGAATGGGAGAAGACGTAAGCGCATAGCATCTAAAGTCAATTGTGAAGTACCCATCATTGCGCATACGTTTTCGAATTTGGTGATGAAAACGTACGCGTCTTCCGACTCAAGCCCGTGAAATTTGGGCAGCAGATTGATGTAGTGGGGTTTAATTTCGAAATTATCCCCGTTAGGTGGTGGAAGAGATAGACAAGTAGGAAGAGGACCACGAATAGGATAGCATCTCTCTTGGAGAGAGATGCGCGGTGGATTCTGCTCACCTGCGGGCGGTGGCAGCGTGGTGTTATAATTAGATGGAGTGCCGTCCATCACGGTTGATGTGGTGTGTGGTGGGGGAAAATAAGATGAAGAAGTACCGACTTCGGCGTCGATAGCAGGAACGCGGACAAGACGGGCACTAGGATCCCGTGTCCAGCCGAGCATGCACTAAGCGGGTTTAGTGCAAGTGGCAGCGTGTGTGTGATTTAAAATTGGCTTGTTTTGAAAAAGTGGGACTCAAGACAAATCACCCCTAAGATGCACAAGCAACCCTAGAACTAAGGTTACCTAGGTCAGTCTCTAGACTGCTCCAAGACTTCCAAAGGACAAGCCGCAGGATCAATCCTCTACCGCCTCCGTACTACCCTTGTAGCCAGATAAGTGCCAGGTAAGTGGGAAGGAACCACGTCGTGGGCCTAATTAAAAACCACTAGCCTTTGTCACATTTGCCTAGGCACTACAAAAGTAATGCGGATAAACGATAGATTACCCACAACCTTCCTCTGTCCTTATTGAGCGCGACAGTCTTTAGAGTCTGGTCTAGATATTTTTTTTAAATTAATGAAGGGTTGATCTATATGCTCGGTTTGTGATTTGTGGGGCTTAGGAAGGGTGATGAAATCCCCACCTAATCTTGATTTGGTCTTTGCCCCTTAGAATCCGTATTAAAATATGCAAAACAAAACCAATCACAAAACTTTTGCAAAAAGATTTTTTTAGCGGCGCGATTTTTGCAAAGAATCCTGCAGAAAATAGATTTTATTGGATTTGAGGAGAGAGAGAAGGAGTTGAGAAAGATACCAGAGAAGATTTATTCCCTAATTCCTCCAACTTGCCGCGGTTCCGCCGCAGAATGGGTGCTTTTGCCGCGGTTCCGCCGCGTGGCAGAAGGAACAGTTGATGAAATTTTTTTGTATGGCCTTTTGTGCTCCTCTGGATCTCTAAAAATGTCTCTGTTTCCAGTTTCCTCAAGTTTGTGACTCCAGATTTCCTCGCAAAAATTCACGCACAAATCGTTAAATATGCAATTTGCAGTTTTGTTTTAATAATGATATGACTCGTCTAAGAATTCAACACAAATAGTAAGAATAAAAAAAATTACGCACGTATCCCCGGCAACGGCGCCATTTGATTGATACGAAAAAGTGTTTGTAGAATAACCGCAATCAGAACGGTGTCGCGTGTAGCTAGACCGGGGTGAGTACGGGTCGTCCTCAGGGAAACGTTGAATCTTTTATTCTTACTTTAGATGTGTTGAGAAAGAGAGGAGGGATAAAGAATTTTGAAGAATGGTTTCTAGATCTACGTTAAGCAAGAATGCAAAAATATAGATCTAGATTATTTTAAGGATGTAGTTAATATAATAAGGGGGCTTGTAGGGTTCGTTACGATTTAGTAATCATGGATGATTAATTAAAAGTTACCCTTTTTATCCTTTAATAGATTTAAAACTAGAACGACGGTGATGCGTGTAGATTAGGGTTTCTGGAGGGAAAAGGAATCCCACTCTTAACCCTTATCTTGACACGGAACTCCGTTCATATCTAGCCTTTACCAAAACAATCATTAATCTAATCTCTAATCGCGGTCGGAACTAACAAAGAATTGTTAGCGCGCCCGATTAGGATGTTAATGATTCTTTTGATAAAGTTCATAAACTTTATAGGACTTAAAAAGGTTTTAGGGATGTTCATCATCCATTAGCCTACCCTAATCCTACGAACCCTAACAAGCGGAGAATTACTCGCGCATGTTGGGAGAAAAAGAGATGGAGAGAAAATGCATAATTAAACTACGAAGAAATAGAATAGGAAAAATAGCTACGTTTATTAATCAAAAATATTCATTACACTTTGATCCCTTAGAAAATGATTACAAATACTAGTTTGCTTCTCGATCTCTTCCAAGGAGGTAGATGAACCGTTGATGATCAGCCTGGATGCGTGAGCCGTCTTGGACTTCGTGATCTCGTCGGCTTGATAAATTTTCCAAGAGGCTATCGGTGCCCTTTTATAGTGCAAAGCCAGAATCTTCTTATTGAAAACTTGGTAAAATATAGTTTTTATTCACCCCAAAAAAATCTTGTCTTCCAAATCCTTAAGATTGCGGCGGATCCGCGGCCCAAGGGGGTGTTTGGCCGCGGATCCGCGCTTAATGGTAGGGATCTATTGATGAAATTTCTTGTGCTTGCATCTTGTGACATGTGGCAATCCTAGGCATCTTCAGAATTTGGAAATCTTTTCGCGGTTGCTTCCAGACCTGGTCTCCAAGTTTTGCTTCTTTAATTAGGCAAGTCTTCTTCAACAACTTGATTTTCTTGATTCTAGTCTTTGAAAAATTCTGCACACTTGGAAATCTTTTGCACAACAACTCAAATAATCTTTAGTAGACTTTGTTCTACTAGGATTTGGTCAATGAATTTATTTGCATACATTTTTCTACCAAATGCTAATTATAATATATCAACACATGGAAAATAGTATTTTTACACATAAACCCTCATATGTATGATATGTTATAATAAAGTCCTTTTTTTAATATGAAAATGGTAGGAAAAATATAATACAAATGTGCAGTTTTATCAACTGAACAGGTCTATCCTAATGCGGAAAAGTAAATAATATACATCAATGGTGAAATAATCCTCAACCCTGAAGTGCCCCAATAAAAGAATATTATATACAAGCTTTTACATGAATGAAAATGAAAAACTCTTATCTCATATAAAAAAAACCGGCTATTCAGAACACGATGATCCAATATAACATATCACAACAACACATTACATCACATGTCATCAACGTAAATAAATATGCGTATTCCAATTGTCTTTGACATATAGCAACGAAACCAGCGATACACCACATATTACACTTACGGTCGTAGAAAAGAAAGTGAAAAACTACAAAAATTGGAATCCGCAACCACCTTAGACATCATAAACCCAATGTACCACATACTTTGGATTTCATGCCTAACAAAATGAATTTCTTAGACATCCCATGCCTAACAATTATAAACCTGATCGAATGCTCGTCGGAAACTTTAGGAGACGGCCGAACCCCCGATATCGTCGATGAAGTGCACTTGGGCGGAACACCGCGGCCGCGAGCACCCGAACGGATGCATTTGGCGACGGAGTTCTCCTACAGTCACTTGGTCGGGGCTAGGGGGTGTGGCTATCTAGTAAGGTAACCCGGCGAGTATCCGCGTACACTACGTAATTGCGACGGACTTTTGATCCATATCAAAATTCCGTGGCAACCGATCAAATGAGACTAAACTGCTAGATTTATTAAATTCAAACTAGTTATCTCATAACTAATTATGTGGATTCCAAATATTGTATCACAATCACAGATAGCTAGACGATGTTAAACTTTTCGATCGAATAAACAAACACCCAAACTTTCCTAAAGAGCTCAACACTTGAGCGGAGCTCAACACTTGAGCGGAGTTCAAAAAGTACCCAGAACATGCCACAACTCCTATGAACCATCCGTAGAAGGGCCGACCCATGCCTCACTCATGTCGCCACGGAACTGTCACAAACCCTATGGTATGATCGCGGTTCCACGATCCAAAAAGTCGAGTTTGGGTATCGTTCTTCTAGAGGGTCTACAGAATCACTTGCATGATTTTCTGAAGATTTTAAACTTGGAAAAAATCCAACTCTTAGAAAATTTCCAGCGAGGGAAAATATGAGTTATTGATATCCATTTGAACTTTTTAACGTCGTCTAAATAACCCGAATAGATATTAGAATTATGATCACGAGACACTCTGAATTGCCTTTGCAAAAAGTTAACATCACATGCAAATTTAGCAAAAACAAGCATCACCTGAAACACCAAAACCCAGAGACTGGAACACCCTAAAAAATTGAAGCCCAAACTCCCTAAAAGACCCGGTGAGCTCGGTTTTAGAGCCTATGTGGCCGGCCAAAATCTGTCAAAATTGCTTCAAATTTCTATGATGTTCATGTTATATCACATACAACATTCTGCAGTTGCTAAAAAAATTTTTAGAGGCCATTTAAAATTCCACAAAAACTAGGATTGTGTATCGGGTGTTTCGGAGTTGTTTCGGTTTCGTAATCCTAACAAACACCATTTAAATCTCTAGCTTACCTCTGATACCACTGTAGGGTTACTTAGCGTGGTAGCAAGGTTTCGGGAGGCATCGTCCATGCCGTTTTCTAATTTTTGCCGTACTAAAGAACCCTAACCCTAGAATCTTAACGAGAGATTTAAACAAAACAACATGCAAACAACTTTTCATACAAAGTGAATGAGGAATACAACCTTTATTGACCGGTCCTTCACTTCTAAAACTCTGTGTAGTAGTCCCTTCTCTCCAAGTAGTGAACTCCCGAATTCTAGTAAGGGTTCATATGAAGAAATGAACAACCTTGCTCAATGTCTTTAAGGACGAAGATGATCTACGTTGAGGAGACTCAAGCTCATGCTACCTCTTCACTAATATGTGAATTAGTGAAGCAAACAACCTAAACTAAATGGCTAATTGTAGAGGATGACGAAGTAGGATGTGGGCTTTTTTTAGATTTCTTTTTCTCACAATATTTTCTCACTTAGAAAAAAAACTAGCAAGCTTTTTTTCATGAGGAAGAAGATGAAGTTAGAACTTATAAGGTGAGAATAGCAACCATGGGTGAGTTAGTTTCATACACTAACCCATGTAGTGAATAAACCATGGCTAATATTAATGGTTAGGTTAATAAATATCAACAAGTAAAACAAAATTAGTGGACTTGGTCAATGGTTCTACAAGCTTCTACAAGCTTCAACCATGTGACTAATTACCATTAATTTTGATTAACTTAGATAAATATAAACCCTTCATTATATCAAGCATGGTGTGAGTCTCTACACCGATGTCATATGTGGCATCAAGCATGACACAAAAGTTGTACATTAATATATATCACATATATACTATATGCACACAAGTGAGAAAAAGAAATGTTTATGTGAGCTAATATTAGTTAATGTAATTAATATATCTCAGATACAACTATACATTAAATTATCAAATCAACACTTGATTTAATAATCCGGCTATAACACATACAACCGACTAATATCAAATGTAACAACTTATCGAATAAACACTTGATCCGATAACCCGGCTATATCAGATATAACCGACCGATATCACATATCGCGAGAATAGAATGCGGTATCACATACGCGCATTAATCTCGGTCTCGCACATATCACATATGTGCTCCTACTTCATTTCGCATGCACCAGGAAACCTCTGTGTAAGAGTCTAAAGACTCGTCAATACGCCGGTAGTAGGTGGTGATCATATCAGTCACCCACAAGCCGCAAGCGGTCTGCTAAACGTAACGGCCACCCGGGTATTGAGCGATCAGAAGATCAACAAGCAAGCCTGCTCATACTCCTGCGAATCCAATCAGTAACACTACCGTACAGTCCGTTCTCTTCGTCAGATATGTCGCATATCAACAGCCTGGGGGTGGTATAACGTCAGACCCCAATAGCCTGATAAGTCATGCCGATGTAAGGTCCATAACCGTTCAAGAAACTACTGATAACACTTACCGGCAGATCTCAGCAACCCTGGCCAGGGATTTCATGTTATGTCCAATTGAGCATAGCGCAACATCAACTACCAATACCGGGAGAGACGAAACCCCTCCTATCACTCATTGCCTCCATGTGACCCGGGACTATACCCAAAAACCACTTTTTTGCACGATCTCTTGACCGTGGTATGGTGGAAATCAAAGCACAGTGGGAATCACACAAGACTCTATGACGATCTCGGGTCGACAGACTAACCTGTACCAGTGTCACCGGAGAACTGCTATCTGACGATAGGTATAATACCATCTAGGAGTTCTCGGCGAGTCCTTCCAGTGTACCCAGTCTCCACTGAGCACCTGTATACCTTCTCTGATGTCAAACACCAATGGATGTGGGATCATCCATCGTCCATCATATTGGTCAAGAAGCGTATACGCTAGTCTACTCTGGAGTATCGATGCCCTGTCTCGATACTCTTATTACTAGGAACAATTATAGGGTGTACATGTGGACTACCCTTGGCCCTACTAGTATGATCTCCATCATAGTCCTGGTAGTCAAGTACACATCCTAAGGGCTTTATCAACAAGTGAGAGCAAGACAGCGTCACTTATACAAGTCAACATGTTAAGACAAATTGCAACCAGATAGCATACTATCATGTCGAGCAAGAAAGTCCTCCCTATATATGTCCAAGCATCCACTACAATATACATCACATGTATAGTAATGGCCTCTAGGGCATATATATAACTAAAAATTATATCATGCATTCGGGTTACTAGATCTATGGTTTTAGATCTAGATTTGGGTAGTTTACCAATCTGGGTACTTTGACACTATTCTAAAGGTGTTTTAGAATGGTCGACTCCTGGCATGGTGATGTACCTGCAGGTGATGGAGTCATCCTCTCTAAAGGTGACTTAGAGACTAAAAGGGAGAGGGATGTGCATGATTGGCATATCCCTTGCTTAGGCAATTGAGTCAATCATGAGATGTCAAGTACCACACCAGATATTGTTTTTGCACTAGCTTCTATAAGTTGATATATTAATCCAATCCTGGAGAAACGTTCGGAAGCAGTTTAAGAACATAAGTGGATGTTCTAGGGATTTGGTAAAGGTAGCCTCCTTCGGGAGACGGTTATCATTCCAGGCTTCCAAGGTGACCTGGATGACAGAGTGACTGTCAGAGTTATAGTTTTCCCTCTTTTGAGGGGCGGTAGTTTGGACAGGTGGTCCAAGCGGATACTGAGGAAGGCATGGCGTAGGATACTGATTAAATTCAGTTGACGATACAGTCTAAGAAGTTTGCTGGATTTGGAGTTCATTTGTGAACTGGGTCCCATCAGATATCCAGACATATTCTAAGATAGGTATTGCTCATTGCGGGAGATGGCTTTCTCCGCGAACTTGAGATAAAGAGAGACATAGAAAGAAACATTGTAGTGGATCCACACACTGAGGCTATTTCTCGAACACAATAGTTTTACAAACGAGCTTTGTGAAACTGATTAGTAGAGAAGTTGGGTGTTCGGTATAACACGGGCTGTGAGTATGCGACACCGCAATAATTAGCCTTAATTGCAAGTGGGAGATTGTTGGCTATAGTGCTCTCAAGTCAATTATTGGATCGCAGGCACGTGATTGCAATGATTGAGGGAGGACCTATACCGGTAGAACTATCTTACTCGAGATGATAGTATGCTATCTGGTTTGTCTTTATCATCGTGTACATGTTTCAGGTGACATTACATATCATTATTACATGTTGATAAAGCCCTTAGGATTCATGCTTGACTGCCAGCAGTATGATGGCGATCATATACGTAGGAGCTTAGTGGTCTATAAGCACATCCTTAAAATGTCCCTAGTCATGGGAGTTTCGAGACTGGGCATCGATACTCCAAGAGTAGACTAGTGTATACTGATCGAGACCCCGACGAGGGGCGGTGGCCGGTCTCACAAGCCATTGGTGTTAGTTGGTTCACCTAAGATGTATACAGGTGCTCATTGGGTTATAAGTACACCGGACGGACTCGCCGGGAACATGCTTGTTGGTATTATACCTATTGTCAGATAGCAGTTCCCTGGTGACATGTGTACAGGTTAGTCTATCGACCTGAGATCGTCATTGGTCTCGTGTGAGTTCCCACTGTGCTTTGATTACTATCCGACCACGGCTCAAAGGAGTCATGCAAACAGGTTTTAGTTGGGTACAGTCCCGAGCCATATGGAGGCAGTGAGCGGATCGTCAGGGGATTCGACTCTCCCGGTATTAGGGGATGATATCGCGGTGTGCACGGATAGTCATCACAAGAAATCCTTGGCCAAGGTAGTCAAGAATTACTGATCTAGGATCGGTAGTTTCTCAGTTGGTGATAGGTTTCATGCCGACACTAAATGTCGCGTTATTAGGGGTCACCCCTAGACTTGATATGCGATACTCATAGATGAACGGAATGGACTGTACGGATATTGTCATTGTCAGGCTCAGTAGGGGTTTCAGGATGAGTTTACTCGTCGGCCTCCCTTTCGCTCAATACCTGGGTAGCCGTTACGTACAGCTAGTGCCACTGACATGCTTGTGGTTAAACCCACTGCCAGCATATTGATGAGTTTTTAGAGTCCAACACAGAGGGTTTCCCTGCTTCGGGCAAAACGTTGTAGAGGCCGTATGGTTTTATGGCAGGGTTCGATCATATACGTGCACTTATGGACGGATTAAGATCGGACGGATAATACTAGTGGGCTTTGGTTTAAGCCGGATCCTACTATTATATTGTTGGATTATTTTCTTATCATTGTATTCGTATTCAGTCAGAATACGGATGCGGGTATGTATATACGGATTAGGGGTATTCTTGTAATTCGTTACAAGTTTACTTTAGACATTGCCATTTCATTTTGGATTAAACATTTAGATCAAATATTTATGAGGTGGAAAGTGTGAGTCTAAGTTTTGGCTTGGTTTCTTATGGTGGCATGATGTTGTTTTGTTTGTTATGTGGGATATTTGTTGTGAGCAAAGGAGATATTTTTTCTTGAGTTGTTTTCTTTACTTCCTAGCATACTAGATTATATATTTGCTCACAACAAATACTCACAACACACAACCAAAAAGAAAAAGCCAGCCACCTCTTTTTCTTTACTTGCTATTTTTCTTGAGCTCACTCTTCACCTCATGGCATCTTCTTCAACCTCCACCCTACATGTCTCATGATTTGAGAAACCTAGGGTGTATTGAGAAAATGTAATCACGCACACTCTCTACTTCATCTTGGCTACCTAGGCTTGCAAACTAGGTACCCGAGTTTCTTCGGTTTTGAGGTCGAAGCCCGTATTACTAACCCTCGACGTGGATCTTCTTCGATGTGAGGAGACCGGAGATCAAGCTTGATCAAGAAATCCCCTAGGGGCTTGGGATGATGGTTGAAGACCGAAGGACACGGATATATTCGGTATAACCATTCTAACACTTTGAATGTTTTGTTATCTAGGGCTTATGGGTAGATCCGGGTAATTGGTTATGGTAGCGCCAAGTTTTATAAATTTTTGTTCCACATTTGGTCACGGATTGATAGTCGGGGCGCTTACATAACCCAACAAATTCTAGTTCTGATTTGATTTGATCTGATGGAATTTATCTAGATACAAAGGAATATAAAAGTACGAGAGTGGGCACGATCCAACATTTGTCCCACCTACCAAAGAAAAGCACCCTGGATGAAGCTATGTGCCAGCAATACCACAACTGATCCCAAGCGGTCAAACCTGCAAGAACTGTGGCACAACGGGGGTGAGTTGCCAACTCGTGAGTAGAAAACATCAGCAGGTAGAAATCGAATAAAACAACGATTTCCTAGGTCACTCTATCCTGAAAGTAATACTATGATATCTTGGGTGACCACATATGCATATATGTCAACAATCGAGTCAAAGAAATGACATATATAAGTAAAAATCCGACATCATATGCTTGTGGATATCATCCATGTGTCCATTAACGACACAAACAATATCATGGAACCTGAGTGTCCCACACCGACACTCGAAACATCATGAAAACATAAGCCTGTATATATATATATATAAGGATATCAACCACGTGTGTCCATCAACGACACATCAAAATCATAGAACCTGAGTGTCCAACATCGACACTCGAAACCTCATGAAAACCCGTGTCCCGCATCGACACGCAAATCCTCATATCTCAGGCGCCACATACTCAGATCGACCCTCATATCTATCTCATCTCATGCGCCGCATACTCAGATCGGCCCTCATATCCGTCTCATATCATAACTCCAAAACGGTTTCCTCCGGATATCCGCCGAGTTCTATACAATCACCGGTAGGTAGTAGTCCCTCTGTCAGGCTCATCATCTATACCACAAAAATCATTTCTCCTGCCGGGGTACCATACCGGGTCCACCATGTACCCGTATACGGCATCCGCCAACTCCTCGAATCGGGTATACTCATAGCTCAGAATCGAGAAAACTCATGGTGAACGCCTCGAAATATCATATCAAGAGAAACCGCATTTTAAAGCAATACATAATTCCCATTGAAATATAACTGCGGTTCTCAAATCCAGAGATCTCATGAAAACAACATCTCAAGAATATGACCATAAAGTACGATGTATGCAACATAGAGTATTAATATGAGCATATCAGGTATATCATGCAAGCATATAACTATAAAGTACGGTGTATGCAACATAGAGTAGTAATATGAGCATATCGAGTATATCATGCAAGCATGTCAAGTGATAATACTGAACAATGAATGTACTTTTACATGTAAGATTTATCTCATGATATGGTAGTTCTACTGTGTAAGTGGCATGGCAATTACCGATGAAGAATGTGTGTGAGCCGGCAAATCTGTGTAAGTGTTGTAAGTCGATGTGCAACACCCCACGAATTGCGGGGAGGCAGAAATATGAAAAACGATCTTGTTTTGAAGCGTACATCGACTAACCGAAGATCTTTGCTAAACTATAATTAACAATAACCATAGAGTTCTTAGCTACTATGTAAAGAGATTATACCTAATGATTCTAGTCCTTCGACTTTGTGATCTCTACGTCCTCCTCGGCCTCCTTTCCGTAATAGAAAATCCACCCGAGTACCCTAATCCAAGCTACACCTCAAGACTTGAGGTAACTTTGTTTCTCTAGTTGCTAACCAAAGTAACTAAGATGATGTAGTGTTAGGTTATGGAATGTTAATTCTATCCTAATCCTTGGTCTCAACTCATGAGTGGTAGGATTAGGGTTTGAAGAAGGAGTGCACTTGAGGAGAGAGAAGGTGGAGATGATAATGACAATGAAAAGCTTCTCACTTGAATATATGAAAACATAATGAATTATCAAATAAATGATTATAAATGATTATTCACCATGCTTCATTAATTCAATTAGAGTGATTCACTATGTGAGTCATTAAGCAATAAATGATGCATTAATGACATAGTGAATCACACTAATGAGTCACAGTTTGCAATAAATGAAAATGCCACCTTAACCTCCTTAGTCACCCTCCTTCTAGAAGCTTCTCGGAAAATTACGAGAACGCCCCTCCCATCCGTGAAAACACGGAAAAACGGTAGACTGTATAAATCCAATAACCTGATACTAGAATCTGGCTTAAACCAAAGCCGGCTAGTAAAAAACTGTCCGAATGTCGTACGTGCGTTTAAACACGTATGCGTCCGAACCCTTTGTCGTAAAACCGTACGACCTCTATATCATTTCTCCTGGAGTTGGGAAAACTCTGTGTGGGACTCTAAAGACTCAACTACTACGCTGGCAGTGGGTTTAACCACAGACCGCAAGCGGCACTAGCTGTACGTAACGGTCCCCAGGTAGATGTCGATAAGAAAGCCGGTGAGGATACCCATCCAAACTCCTACTGAGCCTGTGCGTGACAATATCCGTGCAGTCCGGTCTGTTCGTCTAAGAGTATCACATGTATGGTCTAGGGAGGTGGTAAACGTCAGACCCCTAATAACCATACAAGTCGTGTCGGTATGGCTCTATCACCATCCGAGAATCTACTGATCAATCTATCAGTAATCTCAATCAGCCCTGGCCAGGGACTTATGGTAATGACCAACCGATCACTGTGCGATATCAACTCCCTATACCGGGAGAGACGAATCCCTAACAGTCACAAACTACCTCCACGTGGCTCGGGACTGTGCCCAACTAAAACCTGTTTGCACGACTCCTTTGAACCGTGGTAGGGTAGTAATCAAAGCACAGTGGGAACTCACACGAGATAAATGACGACTTTAAGTCAACGGACTATCTGCATACATGTCACCTGAGAACTGCTATCTGACGTTAGGTATAAATACCATCCAGTCAGTTCTCGGCGAGTCCTGTCCGGTGTACTCACACCTAGTGAGCATCTGTATACAATCTTAGGTGCACTCCACCAATGGCTGCGGGACCAATCCATCGCCCCTCCTCAGGGTCTAGATATGTATACACCAGTCTACTCCGGAGTATCGATGCCCAGTCTCGATACTCCTGTGACCAGGGACATCTAAGGATGTGCCTATTGACCATCCAGCTCCCACTAGTATGACTGCCATCATAACGCCGGAAGTCAGGCAAACATCCTATGGGCTTTATCAACACGTATATATATATGAATACTACGCAAAATATATATGTCAAGATAAAGAAAACCAAATAGCGTACTATCATATTATGCAATACTGTTATATACATACATATCCCCAGTATCCTATACAATGAAGGCCTCTAGGGCATATACATCCAACAATCTCCCACTTGCACTAGGGCCTATTATTGGCGCAATGAGTACCCACTGTCTTCACTATATCCAGTTGCTGGAGTACCGCATTCCCAACATCTCAAACAGCCTCTCGAACTGAACTTGAGGGATGGCCTTTGTGAATGGATCTGCCGTGTTGTCTTTTGTATCTACTCTTCGTACCTCGATCTCGCGACGATCAACGATCTCCCTGATCAGGTGAAAACGCCTTAAGATATGCCTGGATTTCTGATGGGACCTGGGTTCCTTTGCCAATGCTACGGCCCCATTGTTATCGCAATACAGAGGTATTGGATTGGCAATGGACGGAACCACCTGATGTTCAGAAATGAACTTCCTCATCCAGACAGCCTCTTTTGCGGCTTCACTAGCAGCTATATACTCAGCCTTCATAGTTGAGTCTGTGACGGTATCCTGTTTGGAACTCTTCCAACATACCGCACCTCCATTGAGGGTAAACAAAAAACCCGAAATGGATTTAGAATCATCTTTGTCACTTTGGAAGCCAGAGTCGGTAAAAGCCTCTACCTGGAGGTCCCCATTACCGTAAATTAATAACATCTCCTTAGTCCTTCTCAGGTACTTGAGAATGTTCTTTACCGCTATCCAATGTTTCCCACCTGGGTCAGACTGATGCCTGCTTACCATACCAAGTGCGTAAGCTACATCCGGTCCTGTACATAACATCACATACATTATAGATCCTACTGCCGAAGCGTAGGGTAAAATGCTCATGCGATCCCTCTCTTCATCAGTCTTTGGAGACATCTCTTTGGAGATGGTGATCCCGTGACAAGCGGGCATATTACCGCACTTGGAATCTTCCATACTAAATCTCTTTAGTATAGTGTCAATATACCTGGACTGTGAAAGTCCCAACATTCTATTAGATCTATCACGATAGATCTTAATGCCCAAAATGTAGGTTGCATCACCCAAGTCTTTCATGGAGAATTTCTGTGACAAGAAGAGCTTTACTGATTGTAGAATAGGGACATCATTCCCTATCAGTAGTATGTCGTCGACGTACAAAACGAGGAAGACTACTGCTCCTTCTACAATCCTCCTATAAATACATGGTTCATCTACATTTTTTATAAAGTCAAACTCTTTGACTGTCTCATCAAAGCAGATGTTCCAACTTCGCGATGCTTGCTTTAATCCATAAATGGATTTAAGCAACCTGCATACTCTTCCGCCGCTCCCACTGTCTAAGAAACCTTCTGGTTGATCCATGTAAACACTCTCTTCTAAATGTCCATTTAGAAAAGCTGTTTTTACATCCATCTGCCAGATTTCATAGTCATGGAAGGAAGCAATGGCAAGCAGGATCCGAATGGATTTATGCATAGCTACAGGTGAAAAGGTTTCATCATAGTCCAATCCTGGTCTTTGACGAAAACCTTTCGCAACGAGTCTTGCTTTGTAGGTTTCCACTTGTCCAAGTGCACCAATCTTCTTTTTGAAGATCCATTTGCATCCAACTGGTTTCACCCCAGGAGGAGCAATTTCTAAAGTCCATACTTTATTGGTGTACATGGATTCCATTTCGGATCTCATAGCATCCAGCCACTTCATCGAGTCAATACTCGTGATAGCCTGCTGAAAACTAGTAGGCTCATCATCATCGATGATGCAATCCCCTCGATCCCCATCTAGAAGTAAACCATAGTATCTCTCTGGAGGATGAGAAAACCTACTAGATCTGCGGAGTGGCGTTGGTTCGTCATGTTCTATTGAAATCTGAGGTTCTTCTAATTCCTCGGTAGTAGTTTGAGGTTTTGGAATTTCTTCCAGCTCTACCGCGCTCCTACTTATTTCTTTTGCAAGAAACTCGCTTTCTAAGAAGACAATGTGGCGAGCGACAAACACCTTTTGTTCTTCAGTGTGGTAGACCATGTACCCCCTTGAATGTTTGGGGTAACCTACAAACTTGCACAAAACCGATCGTGACTCGATCTTGTCCGGTCTATGCCTTTTAACATATGCCGGACACCCCCATATCTTGATATACTTGAGATATGGTCTCTTCCCACTCCATATTTCATATGGAGTGGTAGGCACAGACTTAGTTGGAACTCTATTCAATAAGTATGCTGCTGATTCTAGAGAAAATCCCCAAAAGGAAAGTGGTAACTCAGCACTACTCATCATTGAATGCACCATATCTAATAGCGTGCGATTCTTCCTTTCTGATACACCATTATGCTGAGGTTTATAAGGCGGAGTAAGCTGAGAGAGAATTCCATTCTCTTTTAAGTATTCAAGGAAACTGGTACTTAAGTATTCTCCACCTTGATCAGATCGAAGTGTCTTGATGCTTTTACCAGTTTGTTTCTCTACTTCATATTTATACTCTTTAAACTTCTCAAAGGTCTCTGATTTATGTTTCAATAAGAACACATGTCCATACCTAGAGAAGTCATCAGTAAAAGTGATGAAGTAGGAGTGACCGCTTCGCGCGTGTGTAGACATTGGACCACATACATCACTGTGTACAAGTCCCAAGAGTTCAGTAGCTCTTGCTCGGTGTCCGGAGAATGGAGATTTGGTCATTTTTCCTTTGATACATGATTGACAAGTTGCATATGATGAATATTCAAACTGATCTAGATATCCATCTTTATGTAACTTAGTCAACCTTGTTTCGTTTATATGACCAAGTCTACAATACCATAAGAAGGCTTGATTTGAATCTGGAGCCTTTATTTTAAGTGTGGTTTGAATATTGAAAATTCGAGGTTGATTAAGTATGTATATGCCGTTTTCCAGTGTGCCATACCCAATCAGTTCTTGATTTAGGAGAATGTTCATGACATTACTTTCAAGCGAAAATTATATCCTTTATTAGATAACAAAGATACTGATATAATATTACACAGCATACTGGGAATACAAAAACAGCTGTACAACACGAAAACGTGCCCACTAGTCAACCCTAGGTGATACTCCCCTATTGCAACAGATCTACATGCATTCTTT
Source organism: Agapanthus africanus (assembly GCA_030015575.1). Taxonomy (NCBI): domain Eukaryota; kingdom Viridiplantae; phylum Streptophyta; class Magnoliopsida; order Asparagales; family Amaryllidaceae; genus Agapanthus; species Agapanthus africanus. The sequence continues at coordinate 276,588,847 of JASDDO010000012.1, forward strand.
TGCCCATCCGGAGAGTCATATCACCTGCCCCCAGTACTCTACTATTTCTCAGATCCTGCAATGAATTACAGATGTGAGAACCAGAACCGGTATCAAGTACCCATGAAGTAGAGTTTACTGAAAGACAATTTTCGATTACGAACACACCTGAAGCAGAAGCAACCGCTTGCTTCGTGTCCTTTGCCTTGAAGGCCATACAATCCTTCTTCCAGTGCCCTTGCTTGTGACAATAATGGCATTCGTTTATATCCGCTTTCACCCTTCCCGCCTTGTTCATTCCCTGCACCTTCTTGACCCCACCCTTCGGTTTGGTGGCTTTCATCTTCTTCTTCCCTTTAGCTTTCACTTTAGATTTAGAAGAGGATGATTGGCCAACATACAGAATGGGGGTCTTCTCCTTTTTCAAGGAGGTCTCTGCTACCCTCAACATGTTGAGGAGCTTCGGAAGATCAGCTTCTATTTCGTGCATGTTGAAGCTAAGCACGAACTGAGAGAAGGTGTGGGGAAGGGACTGCAAAATCAAGTCGATATACAAATCATTCTCTAGCACGCATCCCAGGTTTGCGAGTTCCTCAATGAAGCTGATCATTTTGAGGACGTGCTCTCCTACAAGCGATCCTGGAGCTAACCTCATCTGGAAGAGTTTCCTTGAGGTCTCGTACCTTGCGATACGGGAGTGCTCTCCATATAATTCCTTTACATGGAGAAAGATGGATACAATATCCATACTCTCGTGCTGTTTCTGGAGTTCATTGTTCATGGACGTCAGCACGATACACTTAGCTCGCTCACAATCCAGATCCTAAGTTTTGCGAACTTCCTTGTCCACAATTGAGGAATCTGGTCCAGGGATAAGGGGAGGAACAGCGGTGGTAACATATGCTACTTTGTCATAAGTCAGTGCAATGTTGACGTTCCTTAGCCGATCTTTATAGTTCTGTCCGGTCAGTAAATTTTTCTCAAGTAATAGTTTTAGTCCTGTCATGGTAGCTGCTAGAGAGAGAGAAAAGAAAACACTCAGCATATGCTTCTTGCAAGTTTAGATTGGTTGTTAGTTTATCTAAACATGATGGCTCCCACTGTTCCCTCAAATCCTTCTTCAAAACCTAAAAGAAGAACTAGTCAGGATTTAATCACACGTCACAATACTTACTTAACCTTTCAGCCAGGCTGGTGTTAGTACTTCGAGAGAGGTTTTCCAACGCTTTCACGAAGTTCCTTAATTAAATAACCTCTTTTCCCTAGAGGCGTAGCCCCTCTAATACCTTTCTGGACACCTACTTGGTTTATAGTATTGATTGTTAAGTGAGAATGTTTCCCGAGAGTAATCCTACTCATCAGTGGGATCGGGATTCAACTATCATTGCATGATGCACTAGATGGAAGCCACTCTAGTCACCACACTCCAGAAGGTATGCTAAATCTGCAAGTTTCCTTTATGTTTGAAACTCCCGATGTGATTTTTATACCCCAAGCTCTTATGGACCTTGACGTAGGCCAACAAGTCAAAAGACGCAAGTCAAGTTCTACCCGTCGTTGTCCTGATTAATTTAGGTACATCGTACATGCCCTTGACGTAAGCCAACAAGGTTGTACGTCTGTCCTATACTAATGCATCTATCTATGCAACAAATAGGCAAACACACTTCTACCATACACTATGCTTTGACATAGGCAAACAAGCATAGCATGAATACGATGTGCTGTCTATCTGAAACGACGGAGGGTTACGGCTGGTTTTTGGAAAAAAACCGTTAACGTAGTGAACTTGATTTGATCGAAGGAACTAAGATAGCTTTTATTAAAAGGAGTGGTTTAAGCTCCGCATTTAAAATTTGCGTTTTCAAGAAAACCGAGTGGCTTTAGAAATTGTTCCAACGATTCAGTTTAGGTTTTATTTTTCTTTGCATTAAAAATAATGCGTCCCATCTTTAACCTATCATTACAGATAACAACGAAAATACAACGTTCTCTTATGCCATCCGCATTCGCCACGGGGTCCCGTCATCACCCGTTAGGTTACTTAACTAACGGCAGAGCGGGGGCTGGGCTAGCGCGGGTGTAAAACATAAGTGACGTCTGAATAGCTATCATATATAGATATTGTACATTCGTCAGACGCAATAATAGGCATTCCAGATCATAGATAAACTTTATTGGATTTGCAAGCAATCCGCGTTTCTTTTGAGCCTGTAAGAAAAGACAGATTACACAGTTGTGATGAATAGCCATTACCCCACCCTAGACCCCAACGGGTACGGCAAACTACCCGTCAAGTACCCGAAGTGAAGCGGTCTCCCTCAACAACTTGGGTAGGCCACTAAGCACTTCGAAATACCCGGTAGTTTGTGCACCCCACCTTGGGTCTATCCTAGGAGCAAAAACAGTAAAAAGAAATAATACAACGGTGGCTACAACCGCAACCTGGATGTGCCCCGCAAAATAATATTACAACTTATTACAATTACATCGAATGAATTAATACAATAACCCATCACAAAACCCCGGCTAATCATCACAACAGTCCAATAGAGTTTATAATCACAAACTGTTAAAAATATTACAGATATGTGCAACCTCCTGCCAACCGATATACTAGCAGTTAGGGGAGGTTTACAAACACATAATACAGATCACAGATATAATCAAACAAGCAAACATCGTATAATTTCGATCGATTAAACACATCAAATTATACTCCAAATCTTCTCTGTAAATTTGAAACCAGAGCAGAAAATAAATAATACCAGAAAATACAAAATATCACAAAAGATGCACAGAAGAAAACTGGGCTGAATCGGCCCCAACTCGGTCGCGGATCCGCGGCGGATCGGTGGGATCGGCCGCGGTTCCGCGGTACAGTGGCCGATTCAGGAGCCCATTTTTCTTCTGTGTTCTTATATTTTCATGCTGGTCATTCTGGAGGAACCTGAAAAATTTTTGGACCTCATTTTAAAAACGACAGAAACTATGTGATATCGTGGAGTTTTCCGGTTCGTTTCGCGTTCGAAATTCATACGACTTTGCAAGTGAGTTAATTTTGTTTAGTGAGGCTCTGATACCATTGTAAGTCGATGTGCAACACCCCACGAATTGCGGGGAGGCGAAAATATGAAAAACGATCTTGTTTTGAAGCGTACATCGACTAACCGAAGATCTTTGCTAAACTATAATTAACAATAACCATAGAGTTCTTAGCTACTATGTAAAGAGATTATACCTAATGATTCTAGTCCTTCATCTTTGTGATCTCTACGTCCTCCTCGGCCTCCTTTCCGTAATAGAAGATCCACCCGAGTACCCTAATCAAAGCTACACCTCAAGACTTGATGTAACTTTGTTTCTCTAGTTGCTAACCAAAGTAACTAAGATGATCTAGAGTTAGGTTATGAAGTGTTAAGTCTATCCAAATCCTTGGTCTCAACTCATGAGTGGTAGGATTAGGGTTTGAAGAAGGAGTGCAATTGAGGAGAGAGAAGGTGGAGATGATAATGAGAATGAAAAGCTTCTCACTTGAATATATGAAAACATAATGAGTCATTAAATAAATGAATATAAATGATTATTCACCATGCTTCATTAATTCAATTAGAGTGATTCACTATGTGAGTCATTAAGCAATAAATGATGCATTAATGACATAGTGAATCACACTAATGAGTCACAATTGGCAATAAATGAAAATGCCACCTTAACCTCCTTAGTCACCCTCCTTCTAGAAGCTTCTCGGAAAATTACGAGAACGCCCCTCGCATCCGTGAAAACACGGAAAAACTGTAGACTGTATAAATCCAATAACCTGATACTAGAATCTGGCTTAAACTAAAGACGGCTAATAAAAAACTGTCTGAATGTCGTACGTGCGTTTAAACACGTATGCGTCCGAACCCTTTGTCGTAAAACCGTACGACCTCTATATCATTTCACCTGGACTTGGGAAAACTCTGTGTGGGACTCTAAAGACTCGGCTATTACGCTGGCAGTGGGTTTAACCACAGACCGCAAGCGACACTAGTTGTACCTAACGGTCCCCAGGTAGATGTCGATAAGAAGGCCGGTGAGGATACCCATCCGAACTCCTACTGAGCCTGTGCGTGACAATATCCATGCAGTCCGGTCTGTTCGTCTAAGAGTATCGCATGTATGGTCTAGGGAGGTGGTAAACGTCAGACCCTTAATAACCGTACAAGTCGTGTCGGTATGGCTCTATCACCATCCGAGAATCTACCGATCAATCTATCAGTAATTCTCAATCAGCCATGGCCAGGGACTTATGGTAATGACCAACCGATCACTGTGCGATATCAACTCCCTATACCGGGAGAGACGATATCACGACCCAAGTATTTCGACTCATGACCGGCACTTAACTACGCTACGTCTACAGGCGTAACGCGACTAAGTAAGCCGAACCCAGAAATCAAAACAATTTAAAAATAGTGAGTGTTGAAAACATTTAGTTAAAGCTTTTAGAAAACCTTAAATAATTCAATAAGTTCCTTTTAAAGTTACTTAATCATTTGAATAATTTTGGCAGCATTTCCTTTGTAAAAGTAGCCCCGAGATCGGGTACAAAACAGGATATAAGTGAAATGAAATGTAATGAAATGAAACATCCCCAAACGGGAGCAATCACGCCCAACGGCGAAAACCAACATCACAAGAGTAATATACGACGCCGTAGCGAAGAATAAACAATAAGTGGACATCACAGAATATAAACTGCATATAAAAACAGTCTGCTCCTACGAGCTCGACACCAGAATACAAAATATACATCGTCGTCCTCACACAGTATCTAAGTCCAGTACATAAATGGTAGATGGAGAGTACTAGATACAAAAGGGATACAATAAAAGTACTCAGAATACCACAACCCACCTAAATGAAAACAGCTCTCACCGCAACTGTAGTGGTATCTGTAGCCAAAAGATGCAAAAGACAGCCTGCCGCGACTATGCTGAGGGCAACCTGCAAATACTGTTGCACAACGGGGGTGAGTTGCCAACTCGTGAATAGAGATAACATACAAAGATAATCGCGAGCATGAACGTACTGCGCTACTCTAACAAATGCCAGCAGATAATATCGATGCGTGATAAGCAGTATGTGCAATAATCATGCAAATGCTCTATCAGGTAAAATAACCACAGGATGAGATATATGGTAATCAATGCTGAGCATGGGATAAACAATATCTACACGGAATATCAACGTGGAAAACAATCGGGGCCCACAACTGCACCCAAATCCCAAATAACTCAGGCGCCGGCACACCCATCGGCCCTCAAATCCTGTAGACCTCTGAGAAATCACGAGTGCCCAACATCGGCACCCAAAACATCATAAAATACTCGTGTCCAGCATCGACACGCAAATCCTTATATACCGGGCTCCGTCAGTCCGGATCAGCCCACGGGGTCCATCTGCGGTGTCGGCCCTCGGCCCCGGCAGTACAGATCATCCCGCATCCTTCTCTCGACTCTGGTCAGTATCCTCCGGACAACTGCCAGGTCCAACCAATCACCGGTATGTAGTGGTCCCTCCGCCGGGCTCACCGTCTATAGCACAGCGAAACCGTTCTCGCCCCGGGGTACCATACCGGGCCCACCACGAACCCGCAAACGGATCATCCATCTCCTCGAATCGGGTTTCAAGCACACGTCTCAGCACCGAAAAAACACGTGGTGGACGCACCAAAATATCATATCACGAGGAACCGGGTTTTCAAATAGTGCATCTTTTCTTAAAAATTCCCACGGTCCTTAAAACCAGAAATCACATGAAAATCCAACACCAAGAAGTAAATCCAAGGCGATGTTCCATGTACATCAATCCATGATATAGGTATAAGGGAAAACCTCCTTTAAAATTAGTTTCCATTTTTAAAGATATCATGCGGCTCCCAATTCCCATGAAAGTCATTTCGAATCATATATGAAATGAACTACAGCAATATAATCATGGCAGTTCTACAGTGAGTGTGTCATGGCAATTACTAACGGTTTGTGTGTAGCATGCAGATCAGTGCTCGTGCAACATGAACCGTTAGTAATAGTGCGGTGTTCTATCAATTCTTGGCATACATACAGCAGGGAATGCAATATGCAATGACAGTACATGAGGTAAATGCAACATATAATAATAAGGTCCTATCAGCCCTGACGCATAACGCCATGCGGGCGATATCCCGGTAGATGTTAAATCTACTCACCGAAGTCTCACGCTAAGTGTACCCGACGACTTGCTTGCCCTTCTTCGCAGCGTCCGTCTCACTCGCCTGCGAACCTAGAATCACATAACATATATCACACATAAGCTCAATTTCACCAAAAACGTGATATTAAGGTCCAACTAGAAACCCGTGTCGCAAACCAATCGCGCGTGTGCGCGATACGCTAAAACGTGTGATCACGCGCCCGAAACTACCCTAACGCGTCGCGATACGCAGAAACCCCAAATTCACAAACGTATCACGCATGTCGCGAAGGTTTAGAAAATACGAGAAATAGGTAATAAGCCCCAGATTTTTATACATAACTTAACTTACAAAAATACATATATCACAACACTCCACACATTAGCAGACACCTATAGGACCAAACCGCAACCCAAACCCTACCCATCTGGCCGCAAATTGCGGCCAGAACGGAATTATTGGCGGCCACATGAAGGAATTAGGGGGTCGGGTTCTATCTAAGGTATCATCACCTAACTACTATACTGCAGTACTCTCAATTTTATTCTGAACTCACCGGATCAATAGCAGTTTCCAGAAAACTCAGTTTTGCATAAAAACAAAGAATTTGCATCGATTAGGGAACTGGTGGTAATTTAAGGCAATTGGGGGTTAACCTAGGTTCATATGGTCCCAACAACCCTCTATCATCCTACTAAAACCAAAACACACAACACTAGCTCAAGGTTCCCACTAAACACCTCATATCGCATTAAAACGCATCAAAAACCACTAACCGAAGCTAAACTACTCTAACCAAGCAAACTAGAGAGTAAGTTAAGGAAATATACCTCACACTCGACCCTAGGGAGCTGGAGGAAGAAGATGAAGTGAAGGGAAGGAGCTGCTGTCGAAGTTGATGCTTGCTGCTGCTGCTGTGAAGTCTCTGTTGCTGCTGTTGCTGTTGCTCACTGATGCTGCTGCTGTTGCTCTCTGCTGCTGCTGCTGCTGCTGTGCTTCTCTGTTGCTTGCTTCAGCTGCTGGTGTAGAGGTAAGTGTGTGCGTGTGTGAGAGTGAGGTTTGAGAGAAAGAAAACAAAACAATTGAGAGGGAAACAAATCATCACCCCAATGTTAACCCCTCCACTCTCTCTCTCTCTTCATTAATTGCAAGCATGGCTTAAGCCATGATGCACTCTCTTTCTCTCTCTCACCAAGTCAACACCCTTAACAATTTCAAATAAAAGCAACCATTACTTAACTAATTAAACTTAATTAAAAACCCAAAAGACTTAATCCTCAAGATTAACCCACCATGGTCACTCATCATGGTAATAACTCATTTTAAAAACCCTAGTTTACATGCACATGTGTGTGCAAGCCTAGGAAAATTTTAGAAAAATATTTATTAAATTAGGAAAAATATTTGAAACACAATTTGATAAACTTTTTGTTAAAAACTCATTACTTAAATATAAATAGTCACTAAACACATCCTAAGGTGTTACAATCTCTCCCCCTTAAAGAAATTCGTCCCCGAATTTCAAAATCTAACTACACGTACCTTTGAAAAGATGGGTATACATCTTCATCATCTCGCTTTCGGTCTCTCAAGTGACCTCCTCACGGTTCTGACCACGCCAAAATACCTTAACTGATGAGATGTCCTTCGATCTCAATATCTTCACTTGTCGATCCAGGATCATCACCGGCTGCTATGCATAGGAAAGGTCGTGCTCCAGCTGGATCGTCGGGTGCTGAATCACATGCGAAGGATCATGAAGATATCTACGGAGCATCGAAACGTGAAATACGGGGTGCACATCTGGAAAACTGGGCGGAAAGGCTAATCGGTATGCTACTGCACCAACACGCTCGAGGATCTCGAAGGGGCCCACATATCTGGGACTAAGCTTTCCCTTCTTCCCAAACCTCATCACACCTAAAATAGGGGAGACCCTCAAGAAAACATGGTCACCAACAGAAAACTCAAGCCTGTGCCGCCGACGGTCCGCATAAGATCTCTGCCTACTCTGCACTGCTCTCATCCTATCGTGAATCAACTGGATCTTCGCGGTCGTCTCCTCAACAATCTGTTGCCCTAAGATACTGCCCTCACTGAGCTCTGTCCAACAGGCGGGCGATCTGCATCTCCTCCCATAGAGAGCCTCAAACGGTGCCATCTGAATGGTCTCCTGGTAGCTGTTATTGTAGGAGAACTCTACCAAGGGTAAGTGATGATCCCAGCTACCTCCGAAATCTAATACACACACTCTGAGCATGTCCTCGAGACTCTGAATCGTCCTCTCTGACTGTCCATCGGTCTGCGGATGAAATGCTATACTGAAACTCAAGCGAGTGCCCAAAGCCTCCTGAAGCCGCTGCCATAATCGGCTGGTAAACTGGGTGCCTCTGTCGGACACAATACATGTCAGGACTCCGTGTAGTCGCACAATCTCGTCGATGTAGATCTGGGCATACTGAGTAAATCCGAAAGTCGTCTTCACTGGTAGGAAGTGAGCCGCCTTCGTCAAACGATCCACGATCACCCAGATGGAGTCATACCCTCGACTAGTCCTGGGTAGACCCACAACGAAATCCATCGAAATCTGCTCCCATTTCCTCTCCAGAATGGGTAACGGCTGTAGCTCTCCCGCGGGCCTCTGGTGCTCAGCCTTGTCTTGCTGACAAGTCAGGCATCTCGACACGAAATCTGCGATGCCCCTCTTCATTCCGTCCCACCAATAAACATCTCTCATATCATGATACATCTTGGTGGAACCGGGATGGACGTTGTACACCGATCGATGTGCCTCCTCAAGAATCTCGTGCCGCAGTCCCTCAGCATCTGGTACGCACAGTCTAACTCCAAATCGTAGTACCCCCTGATCATCGATCACGAACTCGGAAAATCTGCCCTGTCCAATCTGTGCCATGATCTCCGAACATCGGTCATCACTGCGTTGTGCCTCATGTATGCGGTCAAGTAACTGTGGGCATGCACGAACATGCGCGATCTGTCCTCCAATCGGCGTGAACTCGAACTGTACTCGGCTGTCGCATAATATCTGCCAATCTGCCGACGACTGTCCCCGAACCGCGCTCAAATAAGATAGACTACCCCCGGGCCTCCTGCTCAACGCATCCGCCACTACATTCGCCTTGCCCGGGTGGTACAAGATCTCGCAGTCATAATCCTTCACAAACTCCATCCATTGGCGCTGTCGAAGGTTCATGTCCCGCTGCTGGAATATATATTTTAGACTCTTGTGATCCGTGAATATCTGGCACGACTCGCCGTATAGGTAATGTCGCCAGATCTTAAGTGCAAAGACCACTGCAGCCATCTCCAAGTCATGAGTGGGGTAGTTTTGTTCATGTTTCTTCAATTGTCGCGAAGCATACGCGATCACCCTGTCGTGCTGCATCAAAACGCACCCTAGCCCCACTCGAGAGGCATCACAATAGACCACAAACCCACCTGAGCCTGAAGGTAATGATAACACCGGTGCCGTCGTCAGCCGAGTCCGCAACTGCTGAAAACTGTGCTCGCACTCCTCCGTCCAATCGAAAGGGACTCCCTTCCGGGTCAACCCGGTCAAAGGGGTAGCAATACTGGAGAAGTCCTGCACAAATCGCCTGTAGTAACCGGCCAACCCCAAAAAGCTGCGAATCTCCGTAACCGATGTGGGTCTGGGCCAACGCTGAACGGCCTCGATCTTCCTCGGGTCTACACATATACCGTCTCGTGAGATCACATGCCCCAAGAAGTCTACGCTGTCCAGCCAAAAAGCACACTTGGAGAATTTCGCATAATGCTGGTGCTCCCTCAAAGTCTGCAGTGTAATCCGCAGGTGCTGCTCGTGCTCCTCACTACTCCGGGAATACACCAAGATATCGTCAATGAACACTATAATGAACAGATCCAAATATGGCCGGAAAATACGGTTCATCAAGTCCATGAATGCTGCTGGCGCATTGGTGAGTCCGAACGACATCACCAAAAACTCATAATGGCCGTAGCGCGTACGGAAAGCTGTCCTGGAAATGTCCTCCTGTCGAACCCGCAACTGATGATAGCCCGATCGTAAATCGATCCTCGAAAAGTACCCTGCCCCCTGAAGCTGGTCGAACAAATCGTTGATGCGCGGCAAAGGATACCTGTTCCGCACTGTCACCCTGTTCAGCTGCCGGTAGTCGACACACAGACGCAAACTGCCATCCTTCTTCTTGACAAACAGGACTGGAGCACCCCAAGGAGAAACACTGGGTCGAATAAGTCCCTTATCCAGCAAATCTTGCAACTGACCCTTCAACTCTCGAAGTTCCGCCGGGGCCATCCGATAAGGCGGTATGGAAACAGGCCCCGTGCCAGGAAACAAATCAATACAGAAAGAAATGTCGCGCTCGGGCGGTAGCCCAGGAAGCTCGTCAGGGAACACATCAGGGAACTCGCTAACAACCGGAACCTGATCCAATGGAACCTGTGTAGCACTAGCATCGCAAACATAAGCGAGAAATCCCTGACATCCCTTCCTCAAAAGCTGTCCAGCGCGAAAAGACGAAATCACACTGTGAGGGGCGGCACCACGGTCCCCCAACACAACAAACACCGACTCGCCGGGAAAACAGAATCAAACTGTCTTCTCACGGCAGTCCACAGAAGCATAGCACGTGGCTAACCAATCCATGCCCAAATGAACGTCGAAGTCCAACATCTCCAGAAGGATCAAGTCGACAGGCAACTCTCTCTCGCCAATACAGACGGAACAGGATCAGAACACTTGCCTAGCAACAAACGACTCTCCCACAGGAGTGGTCACAACAAGCGGTTGATCAAGCAAACCGGACTCTCTGCCTAAACTCGGTACAAAGTGTGTGGATACGTACGAGTGCGTGGATCCGGGATCGAACAATACGTGTGCATCAACTGTACAAATAGGAAGGATACCTGAAACCACCGCATTAGACGCCTGCGCGTCCTGATGCGTCAAAGCAAAAACCCGCGCATGTCCACCACCTGCGACTGACTGCCCTCTGCCTCGGTCATCTCGTCCTCTCTGAGCAACTCCTCCACGCCCACGACCTTGCTGTGTATGAGTCTGGCGCGGAGCAACGGTAGGTACAACAGGCAACGCCCTCTTGGGGGGTGAAGGTGGTAAGGTAACATGCGGTGTTGCCGCCTCCCTCCGGTGTATCTCAGGACAATCTCGCACACGATGATAAGAACTCCCGCAACGGAAACATCCCGATAATGGTCGCTGACCCTCCTGGGGATAAGAGCTGAACAATCGGAATCGCCTCGAATCTCTGCCACCTGCTAGGTGTCTGTCACGGCGTCGAAAAGGCTGTCTCTGCACCGATGTACCTGCACGAACTCTCTTCGGCTCTGGGGCTGCCGAAGTCTCAGCAAGGCAATCCTCTACCAATAAGGCTGCATCTACAGCTGCCGCGTAGGTCTCGTAGTGTTGCGCGCTGATCGTAAGGAACAATGGTGTAAGCAAGCCTCGAATAAATCTCTTGACTCGCAACTCCTCGGTAGCCACTAAATACGGGGCATAAACTGCTAGCTCGGTAAACAGCACGTCATACTCTGCCACTGTCATCCCTGGCGTCTGGCGCAAGGACTCAAATCTGCGTGCTCGGGCATCCCTAACACTTTGGGGAAGGAAACGGGCTAGAAATGCTGTCACAAACTCTGTCCAGGTCATAGGAGGAAGACCTGCTGCTCTGCCCTTCTCAACTGAATCACACCACTTCTGCGCAAGACCTTCTAGGCGAAAGCTCGCGAACTCAACCCATCTCGTATCTGCGCATCTGAGGGAACGGCATATCCGGGCCATCCTGTCGATGAAAGACTATGGGTCCTCGGCTGTATCGGTGCCTGTGAAGATCGGAGGCTTCAGCCTCATGAACTCTGATAGCGATACTGTAATCACCTCCGTGGCTGCAGGGGCAACTGGCTGTGCGGTAGGTACCATCGCGGTCTCTGGAACGGGTGGAGCTACCTCTGGTCGCTGCGCTCGAAGCGTCTCAACTAGCGATCCTATCATCTGGCGCATCTTCTGCATGCTAGATCCCACCGTCTGGCGCATCTCCTGCATACCAGCCCCTAGCGTGGCGATCTGATCTGTCACGGCAGGAACAGCCTGCTCGGGTACAACCGGTGTACTGCCCGGATCAGTCCTTGTCTCGGACGAGTCAACTCGAATCTCGGCCCTCGCGGCCGCTCTCTGCGCCCTCGTACTCTTTGGCGGCATAATGGCTGAAAGAAAATTGGGATCCGATAAGAACACGGAAATCGAATCGCAGGAATGTATGTATTCAAGAAGGAATTTAAATCAACAAGTCCTAAGGTCGCGTAGGCGAAGTACCGTGTCGTGAGTATGCCGCGGAACATACACACGCTACGCTACCCTGCTGCAGCTACCTACTCCATCATACCAGGGTCATCCTACACTCCGAAGGTAAAACCTACGCTCTGATACCAACTTTGTCACGACCCAAGTATTTCGACCCGTGACCGGCACTTAACCACGCTACGTCTACAGGCGTAATGCGACTAAGTAAGCCGAACCCAGAAATCAAAACCATTTAAAAATAGTGAGTGTTGAAAACATTTAGTTAAAGCTTTTAGAAAACCTTAAATAATTCAATAAGTTCCTTTTAAAGTTACTTAATCATTTGAATAATTTTGGCAGCATTTCCTTTGTAAAAGTAGCCCCGAGATCGGGTACAAAACAGGATATAAGTGAAATGAAATGTAATGAAATGAAACATCCCCAAACGGGAGCAATCAGGCCCAACGGCGGAAACCAACATCACAAGAGTAATATACGACGCCGTAGCGAAGAATAAACAATAAGTGGACATCACAGAATATAAACTGCATATAAAAACAGTTGGCTCCTACGAGCTCGACACCAGAATACAAAATATACATCATCGTCTTCACACAGTATCTAAGTCCAGTACATAAATGGTAGATGGAGAGTACTAGATACAAAAGGGATACAATAAAAGTACTCATAATACCACAACCCACCTAAATGCAAAACAGCTCTCACCGCAACTGTAGTGGTATCTGTAGCCAAAAGATGCAAAAGACAGCCTGCCGCGACTATGCTGAGGGCAACCTGCAAATACTGTGGCACAACGGGGGTGAGTTGCCAACTCGTGAATAGAGATAACATACAAAGGTAATCGCGAGCATGCACGTACTGCGCTACTCTAACAAATGCCAGCAGATAATATCCATGCGTGATAAGCAGTATGTGCAATAATCATGCAGATGCTCTATCAGGTAAAATAACCACAGGATGAGATATATGGTAATCAATGCTGAGCATGGGATAAACAACATCTACATGGAATATCAACGTGGAAAACAATCGGGGCCCACAACTGCACCCAAATCCCAAATAACTCAGGCGCCGGCACACCCATCGGCCCTCAAATCCTGTAAACCTCTGAGAAATCACGAGTGCCCAACATCGGCACCCAAAACATCATAAAATACTCTTGTCCAGCATCGACACGCAAATCCTCATATACCGGGCTCCGGCAGTCCGGATCAGCCCACGGGGTCCGTCTGCGGTGTCGGCCCTCGGCCCCGGCAGTACAGATCATCCCGCATCCATCTCTCGACTCTGGTCAGTATCCTCCGGACAACTGCCAGGTCCAACCAATCACCGGTAGGTAGTGGTCCCTCCGCCGGGCTCACCGTCTACTGCACAGCGAAACCGTTCTCGCCCCGGGGTACCATACTGGGCCCACCACGAACCCGCAAACGGATCATCCATCTCCTCGAATCGGGTTTCAAGCACACGTCTCAGCACCGAGAAAACGCGTGGTGGACTCACCAAAATATCATATCACGAGGAACCGGGTTTTCAAATAGTGCATCTTTTCTTAAAAATTCCCACGGTCCTCAAAACCAGAAATCACATGAAAATCCAACACCAAGAAGTAAATCCAAGGCGATGTGCCATGTACATCAATCCAAGATATAGGTATAAGGGAAAACCGCCTTTAAAATTAGTTTCCATTTTTAAAGATATCATGCGGCTCCCAATTCCCATGAAAGTCATATCGAATCATATATGAAATGAACTACAGCAATATAATCATGGCAGTTCTACAGTGAGTGTGTCATGGCAATTACTAACAGTGTGTGTGTAGCATGCAGATCAGTGCTCGTGCAACATGAACCGTTAGTAATAGTGCGGTGTTCTATCAATTCTAAGCATACATACAGCAGGGAATGCAATATGCAATCACAGTACATGAGGTAAATGCAACATATAATAATAAGGTCCTATCAGCCCTGACGCATAACGCCATGCGGGCTATATCCCCGTAGATGTTAAATCTACTCACTGAAGTCTCGCGCTAAGTGTAGCCGACGACTTGCTTGCCCTTCTTCGCAGCGTCCATTTCACTCGCCTGCGAACCTAGAATCACATAACATATATCACACATAACCTCAATTTCACCAAAAACGTGATATTAGGGTCTAACTAGAAACCCGTGTCGCAAACCAATCGCGCGTGTGCGCGATACGCTAAAATTTGTGATCACGCGCCTGAAACTACCCTGACGCGTCGCGATACGCAGAAACCGCAAATTCACACACGTATCACGCGTGTCGCGAAGGTTTAGAAAATACGAGAAATAGGTAATAAGCCCCAGATTTTTATACAGAACTTAACTTACAAAAATACATATATCACAACACTCCACACATTAGCAGACACCTATAGGACCAAACCCCAACCCAAACCCTACCCATCTGGCCGCAAATTGCGGCCAGAACGGAATTATTGGCGGCCACATGAAGGAATTAGGGGGTCGGGTTCTATCTAAGGTATCAACACCTAACTACTATACTGCAGTACTCTCAATTTTATTCTGAACTCACCGGATCAATAGCAGTTTCCAGAAAACTCAATTTTGCATAAAAACGAAGAATTTGCATCGATTAGGGAACTGGTGGTATTTTAGAGCAATTGGGAGTTAAGCTAGGTTCAGATAGTCCCAACAACCCTCTATCATCCTACTGAAACCAAAACGCACAACACTAGCTCAAGGTTCCCACTAAACACCTCATATCGCATTAAAACGCATCAAAAACCACTAACCGAAGCAAAACTACTCTAACCAAGCAAACTAGGGAGTTAGTTAAGGAAATATACCTCACACTCGACCCTAGGGAGCTGGAGGAAGAAGATGAAGTGAAGGGAAGGAGCTGCTGTCGAAGTTGATGCTTGCTGCTGCTGCTGTGAAGTCTCTGTTGCTGCTGTTGCTGTTGCTCAGTGATGCTGCTGCTGTTGCTCTCTGCTGCTGCTGTTGCTGCTGCTCACTGATGCTGCTGTTGTGCTTCTCTGTTGCTTAGTTCAGCTGCTGGTGTAGAGGTAAGTGTGTGTGTGTGAGAGTGAGGTTTGAGAGAAAGAAAACAAAACAATTGATAGGGAAACAAATCATCACCCTAATGTCAACCCCTCCACTCTCTCTCTCTTCATTAATTGCAAGCATGGCTTGAGCCATGATGCCCTCTCTCTCTCTCTCACCAAGTCAACACCCTTAACAATTTCAAATAAAAGCAATTATTACTTAACTAATTAAACTTAATTAAAAACCCAAAAGACTTAATCCTCAAGATTAACCCACCATGGTCACTCATCATGGTAATAACTCATTTTAAAAACCCTAGTTTACATGCACATGTGTGTGCAAGCCTAGGAAAATTTTAGAAAAATATTTATTAAATTAGGAAAAATATTTGAAACACAATTTGGTAAACTTTTTGTTAAAAACTCATTACTTAAATATAAATAGTCACTAAACACATCCAAAGGTGTTACAGACGAATCCCTAACAGTCACTCACTGCCTCCACGTGCCTTGGGACTTTGCCCAACTAAAACCTGTTTGCATGACTCCTTTGAACCGTGGTAGGGTATTAATCAAAGCACAGTGGGAACTCACACGAGATAAATGAAGACTTTAAGTCAACGGACTATCTGAACACATGTCACCTGAGAACTGCTATCTGACGTTAGGTATAAATACCATCCAGTCAGTTCTCGGTGAGTCCTGTCCGGTGTACTCACACCCAGTGAGCATCTGTATACAATCTTAGGTGCACTCCACCAATGGCTGCGGGACCAATCCATCGCCCCTCCTCAGGGTCTAGATATGTATACACCAGTCTACTCCGGAGTATCGATGCCCAGTCTCGATACTCCTGCGACCAGGGACATCTAAGGTTGTGCCTATTGACAATCCAGCTCCCACTAGTACGACTGCCATCATAACGCCGGAAGTCAGGCAAACACCCTATGGGCTTTATCAACACGTATATATATATGAATACTACGCAAAATATATATGTCAAGATAAAGACAAACCAAATAGCGTACTATCATATTAAGCAAGACTGTTATGTACGTACATATCTCCAGTATCCTATACAATGAAGGCCTCTAGGGCATATACATCCAACAATTGTAACATATGCATCAACGGTAATTGTGGAGGTGTACTAGCAAATGATATCATATAGCATTAAATACTGGAAACATGATTGGTATTACACGAGAAAAAATCCAACATAAACATGAACTATAATAAGGTAGCTTCTTTATGTCAACGATCCCGCCCATAGTAACAAGCGTCGTAATATCCTAGATCATCATTCTCAATTTATGAGCGCGGATCAAACATTCGGTAAACGCATCGCGTACGGTAATCCATCGTACGGTGTCACAAACAGAGTAGGGAATCTATCATCCTATTCACCAGCAAAGGTACGGATTTATAATCTTGTACGGCATACCCTATCAATCACATAAGACATCTATAACAATCTTATATCATGTCATCTTGCATATACGTCATATCTTGTTAATCTCAATTCATATCGATCTCGATCTCATATCCTACCATTATCAACTCATACTTGTGCCCTTTCAATTCATACTTATCATGATTCACTTTCTCATTTCATATTCTCATATATCAATCCGAGTCATCTTTATCTATCATCTCAATATCCCACATCGTGTTATCTTATATACCTATATCATATTCTCAAACCCATATATTTTATAAAAGAGACTTTTTATCACAAAGGGGTCTACGAAAAATTCCTTCCATTTAGCAGCACCTTAGGATGGCATAGCCTTAACATTAATGGCGAGGTTCAAACGAGGAAAGGCTTACGGTGGATACCTAGGCACCCAGAGACGAGGAAGGGCGTAGCAAGCGACGAAATGCTTCGGGGAGTTGAAAATAAGCATTAGCGTCAACTTTTATCATATCATATCTTACTATATCATATAATCATGTCCGTAAGTTCGTAGCATATCCTTTATCAAAATTATAATTTATAAACGATCTTCCATATCAATGGTTGTGGGGGTGCTATACGCAATCCACCCGACTTCCCCCGTAGATATAAATCTACTCACCTGCTAAACTCCTCGCTTAGCCGAAGTCGATGTGCTTAGACGTCTCGTAAGTCCACGCGAAGGTACCTACAATCAATACACAATTGCAATACTATTAAAATCAAGTCCGAAAAACCGATACGGCATACAGATTGCTTATAGGTTAGAACCTATAGCTTACGCATGAAAGATCAACCAAATAACCATCATCCGTTGACATACAAACGTCCAACGACGGAATCAAATCCAAATACCAAAACCACGAATTCAAATATCTTTAAAACATAGCCAAAACACTCTCAAGTAGCTCCCAGATTTTGGCTCAGGTCAATTGGGACTAAACAACCAAGTACAGGGGATAGGTTATAGGGTAAGTGAGCTACCGGCAAAACCACAACACCATAGGAAATAGGGGGTCCGGCGAGACCAGCTCAAAATCCGGCGCCGCCGGTCAAAGTAGGCCAAAACGTGCTCGTACTTAGGTGGTGGTCTTCTAATGGTTTATCTAGGTCGATGGACTTGTTTGATTTTCTCATAAACGTCTCAGATAGCTCCAGATACCCTGTAGGCTAACAAACTCCACAAAACCGACACGGGACACATTCTAAGTTCGTGTATCGATTTCTAAACTCATTTCCAGGTCAGGAAATCAATCTCTAAGGTCTTACAAACACTCACTACACCTCAATTAACCACATAACATCAACTTGTAAATTCCAAGATCACATAACCTAACTAATACGAAATCTAAACTAACTAGGCTATATAAACACGATTACTAATCTAAAAGTGAAGAGATTACCTCATTCGGCAACTTAGGAAAATTTTTGAGTTACCCAAAGTCTTCAAAATCAAACTTGAATGGTTCAAAGGGTTTAGGATATGCTTATGCATGTTTATTGTGAAGGTGGCATGGAGTTCTGGAAAGGGATTGGAGATGATACATGGAGGTAGTGAGAATGAAGGAGATGAAGAAAATGGATGAAGAAATGAATAAGGAAGAAGAATGGAATGAAGGAGAAGATTAACGAAGATGTCAAAGGTCTCTCTCTCTCTTAAACTCACTCTCTCTTAAGCTCACTCTCTCTCTAAATATCTCTTTTGTTTTATCCCTCTCTCTCATTTAACCATGGCATCTATTTCTTTTCTTTTTCTTCTTTTTAAAATAAAACC
The DNA here is from genome assembly GCA_030015575.1 of Agapanthus africanus. Classification (NCBI taxonomy): domain Eukaryota; kingdom Viridiplantae; phylum Streptophyta; class Magnoliopsida; order Asparagales; family Amaryllidaceae; genus Agapanthus; species Agapanthus africanus. Next base: position 276,607,646 of record JASDDO010000012.1, read on the forward strand.
AAAGGCAATTAACAAACATGTAACCAAATGCAACATGACATGGTGCACTAACCATGGAAAAATATAGAAATACGGATTTGGCTTAGTCGTGATTAGTAGTGCACTAATCTATTTAATTTAAACTTTCATATATTTAATTATAAAAATGCCAAAATCCGATAAAAATCTTTTTAATGAATAAATCATTTTAATCTCCGATTGTATTCCAAATATTTGTATATACTTATACCAATTTACGAAAAACCCCTATTCGCAAATCGAATAGTTTTCGCGAAATATATTATTTTAATATTAAATTTCCAAAAATAATATTTTATATTTCTGAAATGTTACAATAAACTTGAGAAAATCCGGCTTCGAAAATTCGATCGAACACTTTAACATCATAAAGACCTTCCCTAATGTTCTAGCTTGTCTCTGATACCATGAAAGTCTACCCTAGCACCACCATAAGGTTTAAATCGACATCAAGCATGAAATTTTAAAATTTTGTTTATGCTAAGCTAGACTAACCTAGAATCTAACTAGATAATTAGGGTTATTATGATGATATCAATAAATACTAAGCTAAGGAAAGAATCAACAACCATTGTAGATCGAGTCCTTTGCTTTAAATGCTCCGGATAGTAGTCCACGCGACTCCACTAGGCTCCACTTGAAGTTGGATCGATCTTCCTGTACGATCTTCATGCCGAAAATGATCCACCCGAAGTTACTCTAATCCAAGCTAGCTCTTCACTAAACTCTTTAGTGAAGAAAAAACACTACACCTAGGTGCTAATCAAATGTACGATGGCGAAGTAGGGGTTCTAAACTCACTAGGGTTCTCACAAGCTCAAGGTTTCACAACTCATGTGAGGGATTGAGCTTGGAGGAGGTGAGGAGGAAGTTGAAGAAAGCTAGAGAGAAAAATAGCTCAAGTGAGGAAAAATCACAAGTGTAGAATGCAAGTAAAGAATGGCTTCTCAAGCTCTTCACTTATTGAAGCATACAATTTTCATCAATTAAAAATTGTAACCATAATTCAATAGTAAGTCAAGAGTAATAAACAATAATAAAAAGCCATGCTTCACCCCATTCCTCAAACCCAAAATAACTCCTTATTTTCCACCTCTTTTCTATTTTCATAAAATAGAAAATCCATACCAAGCTTCTTAAATAATATATGTATATATATATATACATACAAATATCAGATATGATATACATATACATATATCATATATCATATATATATATATATATATGAGAATAATGGAGGAAAGAGGCTATAGGAGGGAATTTCCTCCTATGGCGTCGAAAAAGTATACCCTTCGTCGTATTTTTCGATGATCGGAATCCATCATCTTCATCATTATCATCTATGATGTGGGTACGCCAAATTTCATGTGACTCTACAATATTTTCACCGTTGATTTAGCAATGTAAAAAGTTCTATTGTCGGTAAACCGTTAATTTTGAACCCATTAATTCAACGGTGAAAAAGTTGTAGAATCACATGAAATTTGTTGTACCCATATCTTAGATGATAACGATGAAGATGACGAGTGCCGATCGTCGGAATACACGATGGATGGCGTACTTTTTCGACGCCATAGGAGGAAATTCCCTCCTATGGCATCTTTCCTCCATTATTCTCTCTCTCTATATATATATACATATATCATATATATATATATATAGAAAAATCACAAGTGTAGAATGCAAGTAAATAATGGCTTATCAAGCTCCTCACTTATTGAAGCATACAATTTTCATCAATTAAAAACTGTAACCATACTTCAGTAGTGAGTAAATAAACAATAATAAAAAGCCATGCTTCACACCATTCCTCAAACCAAAAATATCTCCTTATTTTCCACCTCTATTCTATTTTCATAAAATAGAAAATCCATGCCATGCTTCTTAAATATTATATATATATGAGGTTAATGGAGGAAAGGTGCCATAGGAGGGGATTTCCTCCTATGGCGTCGGAAAAATGGACCTTTCATGATTTTTTTCGACGATCGGCATACATCACCTCCTTCTTTATCATCTAAGATATGGATACACCAAATTTCATTTGATTATACCATTTTTTCACCGCTGATTTAGTTGGTGCAAAATTAATGGTTCATCGACAATAGAACTTTTTACATTTCTAATTCAACGGTGAAAAAGTAGTGGAATCACGTGAAATTTGGTGTATGCACATCTTAGATGATGACGATGATAATGATGGATGCCGATCGTCGGAAAAAATGGTGGGGGTTGTATTTTTTCGACGCCATGGGAAGAAATCCCCTCCTATGGTCTCTTTTCTCCATTATTCTCGCTCTCTCTATATATATATCATATATATATACATATATACATATATCATATATATATACATATATACATATATCATATATATCATATATATATATATATATATATATGCCATGCTTCTTAAATAATATATATATATATATTATATACATATATACATATATCATATACATACATACATATATATATATATATACACACACACACATATATCATATATATATACATACATATATATATATATATACACACACACATACATATATCATATATATATGAGAATAATGGAGAAAAGATACCATAGGAGGAAATTTCCTGCTATGGCGTCGAAAAAATATACCCTCCCTCATTTTTTCCGCCGATCGGCACCCACCATCTTCAATGTTATCATCTAAGATATGGGTACACCAAATTTCATGTGATTCTACAATCTTTTCACCATTGATTTAGCAATGTAAAAAGTTCTATTGTCAGTAAACCGTTAATTTTGAACCAACTAAATCAACGGTGAAAAGGTTGTAGAATCATATGAAATTTGGTGAACCCACATCTTAGATGATAACGATAAAGATGGTGGGTGCCGATCGTCGGAAAAAATAAGGGAGGATGTATTTTTTCGACGTCATAGGAGGAAATTCCCTCCTATGGCCTCTTTCCTCCATTAACCTCTCTATATATACACATATATATCATATATACACACACACATATATCATACACACACACACACACATACATATAACATATATATACACACACACATATATCATATATATACACACACAAATATATCATACACACACACATATATCATACACACACACACACACACACACATATCATACACACACACATATATCATATATATACACATATATCATATATATGTGCACACATATATATCATAGACACACACACACACACACACACATATCATACACACACACATATTATATACATATATATACACATATATCATACACACACACACACACACACACATATATATATACACACACATATGTCATATACATATATATACACATATATCATATACATACACACACACATACACACACATATCATATATATATAGATACATACACATATATCATATATATACACATATATCATATATATATTAAGATAAGAAAATAATAAGTGAGCTTAATATTTGTTAATATATAATTATATCAAATATAAATATATATCATATTATTAAATCAACACTTGATTCAATAATATATATATATACACATATATCATATATATATATATACATATACATATATATATATATATATTAAGATAAGAAAATAATAAGTGAGCTTAATATTAGTTTATATATAATTATATCAAATATAAATATATATCATATTATTAAATCAACACTTCATTCAATAATCCGGCTATATCACATATAACCGACTAATATCATTTATCTGTATATCACATTATCAAATCAACACTTGATTCAATAATCCTGTTATATCACATATAACCTAACAGATACCAAATAACTGCCGGATTACAATACGGTATCATATACTCGTATTTAATCAGGCCCCCCGCACATATCAACATATGTGCCCTACTTCGTTTTGCTTGAACCAGGAAACTTCTGTGTGGGACTCTAAAGACTCATTGTTTATCACAGAAAACCGCATTTCAATACCACTCATTCATTATCTGTTTTGTTATATATCGGTACTGTTAACCAGTGTCTTCTCAGTAATTACAGATTACAGGTATCTGTGACAAAATACTGGAAATACATTCAAAATCACGGATATAACGTTTATGAGTGACACTGCAACCAGAACTGCAAACCGATCATTATCAAAAGAGTTTTTGCAAAAAAAATGTGTGCACACAATTTTGGTCCAACATAATGCAAGCGGGCACACAATCTTTGGCATGGACCATGGTGGGGCTGCCCATGGCACACATGATATGATGAATTGGGCACATGAGGGGACAAGAGTGTTAAATGCTAAAAAGGTGTGATGTGATATAAAGCTACTTATTTCCCTCCAAATCCTTGAATGAAGACCAGGTTCATATAGCAAAATCAAGCAGCACCAGAGTGATATTGGAGAGCACACATGAGCACAGAACCAAAACGAGACAACTTGTTCGATTTTGTGATTGCCACACCCCACAAATATCCGAGCTCGCCGGCCCCCTAACCTCAATGGGCCCCATTTTTGTTCTGTCGATCCCTTGCAGTCACATCAACTTATTTTTATTGCTTGTTTATTCTTCTTTTGTGCCTATAAAAGAAGACATATGAGCAATGGAGAGGGGCCTTACATTGTCTCATTCATTACACTTCATACTCATTTGTTTTTATTTTTTTCTTGTACATAGCTAGTTTCCCTTGAGCTCCTTATCTTCTCTTGATCTTGCAACCTCTTCATTGAGATTGCAAGTTTAAGATCTGGCTATTGAACTCAAGGTTGTATCACTTGGACATAATAAAGCTTTCATTTTGCACACTTGGGTTCTTAGTATTTCTCTTGTTTTTACTTACTTGCTCTTTTATATTCTTGCTCTTTACTTACTTGCAATTCAATTACCATGCCATTTACTTTCTTGCAATGTTGTCTTTTCTTTTCTTTTCTTTTCTTTGTATCATTACTTTGTTCTTTTTTTTGTTGTTGAGATGGTTGTGAATATGGTGTTGTTAGGAAAAAGATTGGTTTTGTAAGTTAAGATTTTCCTTCTCATTTCTTTTTCCCGATCTTTTCCATTAAACTCCGCCCAAACCATACGCAAGCGCTCCGTTAGGCACCCTACCCTACTAATGTATCGGTGATTCTTAACCGTGAACGGTTGTGTTCGGATTGGCCGGAGTCGAAAGCAAGCGATAAGAACGGGCGGACAAGGGTCAATAAGCCGGATTTCACAAATACCATGCTTAATTACCCTAGTCCACGTTGTTGGCGATTGCTCTAGCTTTAGTGGTCGAGTTCGGCTCAAAGGATTGTGTACGGAAATCCATAACTTACACTATCCTATCTAATCCTAACAAACGTTTACTTTGCATATATACACTTAGGTTTGAATCGAGCCATTCCGCCACGCGCATTAACTCGTGAAAACAAGAACGTGAAACGCTCTGTCTCCCTGCGCACGACCCGTACTCATCGCGGCTAGCTGCAAAGAGATACCGTCCTGATTGCTGTTAAACTTTAGGACCTTAAAACTCGACATGCCAAAAGCGTGCAATCAAATGGCACCGTTACCGGGGAGACGGTAACGTTTTTATTCTTGTTATTTCGGGTTAATATTGTTTATATCCTCTAACACCATTCTTAAAAACAAACTAAAAATTTCAAAAACCAAAACAAAAACTAACATTGCTAACATTTTTTTTTGTTCTCTGGATTTCTTACCTGCTACCATTTTGGATCTAAACAGAAAAGATAAACAATACCAGTGAGACACTAGTAGAACACTGAGACAGCAGAAGAAAATTAGAGCCCCAACTCACAGAGAAAACCGGCGAGACCCCAAGAAATTCCGGCGCCGCCAGCCCTTTCAGCACCTTTTGCTCCAAAATTTTGTTCTCTGCTCTATTGTTCTGTTTTTGTCCCATTTTTATCGCTTGTTTTTTATAATTTTGTGTGTCCAGGAGTTTGGGCATTCATATCGCTTTTTTGCACTAAATATCCGTTTTCTGACATTTTCAGATTTTTACGGATTTGCGAATTGCGATCGTGTGGAGCAAAGTGTACATTCAAGGCTAAGGTGATTGCGAAGTACAGTGCCAAAGATCTGGGTAGTTTGACCCGCGCAAGCGAACTTTTCAAGCTACTTGGATTCAAATCAACAAGGGTTTCTTAACCCGAAAACTTATCGGTACGTATTTTCCTAACACCTTCTCAAATCCGACGCATCCAATATGATATCTTTGCAGGATTCTTTGCAAGTTCGCTAGAAAACGCTAAAATTGACTAACCCGTATTTGTTGCAGTGCCGTGCTTAAACATAAAAATCGATTTTTTTAGGTTTTTAACAACCTTTGTATTGAATTGCGCATTGCATCCATTAATACGGACTTAAGGGCAAGCGAACTTCACAACATACGGTAAAGGATTTTATCACCTTTTACGTGGCCCACAAATCACGAATTGGGCATAACGTTTACCCGCACAAATTTTAAAAGAAACTAGACTTTAAGCCTTTAAGGACTTCGTTATTAGGACAAGTTAACTGTGTTTAGAACACCGCTTAACGTTATATGGTTCATGGGGTGTCTAAGAAAGTGTTCACGGTGAAACCGCCAAAAGAGAAAGGGTTATCTAATTAAGGACCTTCGCGAAAGCGTTGGAAAACCACCCCTTATCTCTGCACTTATCTGGCCTCGTGATCAGTATATCTTGAGACCGTTTCTCGACAAGTTTTACTTCGACAATCAAGTTCTTGAGCAGGTCTAGTTGACCTAGGTGAAACCTAGACTGATTAGGTGTGTGGTATTTTGTGTCGTGATTATTTTTGTGTGTATATTTCATTCTTTTGTTGATAACTAACTAAAAAAAACACATTCTTTTTCCTCTCTTCTTCTTCTTCTCTTCATATCATAGGTATCCCACCTCGAAAAACTCTTGCCGAACTTTGGTACCCACAATCAGACATTACTTCTTACGGTTCTTGCTTTGGTCGAACTTCGAACGATCCATCCATGGCAAAAATTTCTTTGAAAGATTGGATAGACGCGTCTAGGATAAACAATTGGACTCCGCAATCCACTTTGTATCAACCGTTTCAATCTACCCAACCTTCTTACGTTGATGCCTCTTTTGAGAGTCCTGTTGTAACTCCAAGACCTATGTCTATTGCTGAACGTATTGAACAATCTCGTAGCCGATCTTTCACTCCTTTCACCACTGAAAATTCTTTTGATCAACAATTCCAATCACCTTCTTATCCGAATGTTGATCCTACTGCTGTCCAATCATTCAATTCATATCAATCCTACCCGACTATTACACCTTCCCTAGACATTGCTTCTGAACAGCCATTTGGGAGTTTCATGTATCCAACCAACGTTGAATCTTTTACAGAAACTCCTCCACAACACATGTCTAGTCTGTAACAGTCGTTAGAAGACTTTAGGGTAGCGTCATGCCAACAGATGATGGATTTGAATGCGTCCATGGCCGCCCTCATACAACCTAGTGACCCGGTAGCTAGTTTCCAACTAGCTCCAAATTTTCCAATGTTTGATGAGGCGATATGAGAGATTGCGAGTTTGAGTAGTGAGAGTGAGCGGTACACCCTTTCAAATCAAACCTACCCATTGCAAATTGAATCCCACAACTCCAGTTTTGAATGTCTATCAAGTGTCCCAAATGATTTACCAATTGAAGATAAAACGTTTAATGAGTTGTGCGACTTTGTAGTGTTTGATTTACCAGATTATGAAGGGTCTATTCCAAATGAAACCAATCCCAACCTTTTTAACCTCTACACCTCCACTCTAGAACCTGAATTGATTGATATCCATGCTTTTGTTGAGGTGTCTTAGAAATTTGACTTTCACTTAATTGAGGATATCAACGCAAGGAATATTTTGGATGATAAACCCATAGCTTTGGATGAGTTTTTCTCACCAATTCATCATGTCCTTTCACTTCCATGTGGACATCATCCTGAGTCATTAACTGTTTTTGCCGAACTTCATATGCGTCTGGATTTTGAGGATAAATGCATGGATGAGCTGAATTTTGAGGAGAATCTTGAGGACAGAGTTCAGCATTGTAACATTTTAGAAAATATAAAATAATATATTTAGAATTTTATATTAAAATAATATATTTAAAGGATTTGGCATTTTAAAAGTTTATTATATGCAGTTGTGATAAAAACCCGATTAGTGCACTACTAATTACGATTAAACCAAATCTGTGTTTCTACAGTTTTCATGGTTAGTGCACCATGATATGTTTCATTAGGTTACATGTTATTTCATTTGTGGTTTTATATGGGTGTATGTGTTTTTGGTGAGAAAAAGAAAAGGAAAAAAAGTCAAAAGGGGGACATAATGATTAAGTTAGGTAGGCTTTTGGAGAAAGAGAGAGAGAGCGAGTGATTATGTGAGAGAGAGGGAGAGGGCTGCTGCCATTTCATTTCCCCCATCTTTTTTTCCTTCTCCCTTTTCATCTTCCTCAAGCCACAACCCTCCACTTAAATCCCTAGATCAATCTCCAAAAAATCCCCAAAACCCTACACTCCCTTTACAAAAATCAGTCCCCATCTCTTCCTCTACACGTTGAACCGAGCAAAGTGGGATTTTGACGACCTTGGGAAGTTAGTGCTGCCTAGAGGGGACCAAATGAGGTATAACTTCTTCTTTTTAGTTTAGTTTTGTACGATGTCGTATTTTAGTGTCATTTTGTGATGTCGCTGACCTGCTGTGACCCCGAGCATTCACTGGGAAAACAAACAGTGTGGTAATGTTATGCTCGTAACCATAAGTGACCACCTGAAGAACGAGACCTTCCCCATCGGTTTTGGCCGGCTACCATTGGGCAAAATCCGGCGACCTCAGGTGGGTAGGTGAGTTAGGGTTTGGGTTTTGTAGGGTAGTTACCTGAAGGTGTTTAAGGGTGTTTGGTCCTACTGGATTTTTCTGTAATGGCTATAGGTAAAATCTGGAAGCTGTTGTGAGTGTTTGTTTGACCTTGGTGACACGATTCCTGACCTGAGCCATAGACCTGAACCCGATGCACGAACTTAGGATTTGTTCCGTATTGGTTTTGTGTCTTTTATTGTGCCTACTGTGAAATCTGGGATGACCTGGGGAATATCTAAGACACCCAAACAATACCAGAGACCAATTTTAGACAAGAGGAGACCACCAAGACAAAACGTGACCCAACTGAGCATGGGGGCCGGTCTCGCCGGAATTTCTAGGGATGGGGCCGACCACTTGGTTGTCTGTGATGTTGGGGTTGGTTCAGTAGCTCAATTACACATTATACATCACCCTATACTTGTTTGCTTGGCTTTATTTGACCTGAGTCAAAATCTGGGAACACTTATATGTGATTTAGGATATGTTTTCCGTATTTTGAATGATGATTTTTGATATTGGATTCGTTTTTGGTTGTCGCGTGTTTGTACATCGACAACAAGGGTTGTTTGGTTGATTTTTGTACGCATATGCTATAGGTTCTAACCTACGAGCAATGCGCGTGCCATTTTGGATTTTAGTAAATGATTTTAATATCATTACTATATGTGTTGTTATTGTAGGTACCTTCGCGTGGATTCCGAAGCGACGGAGCGAGGCGTCATCGACTTCGGTGAGCGAAGACTACGGTGTGTAGATCTATATCTACCGGGGAAGTCGGGTGGATGGCGTATAGCACCCCCGCAAAGTTTTGATGGATAACTGATTTATAGAATATGGTTAAGGAAACCTAGATTAGGAAACTAGGGTTAGAATGAAGATAGCTATGAAACCGTATTAGAAACTAGAGGATAGTTAGAAGTGTTACGTTACGACTATTATAGGATGACGTTTAGCGATATTGCCGTTTAGGGTACTGTAGGACTAGATTGTCGTTGTAGATGCGTCATCCGAACCATACCTTTTTCTAAACCGAAGAATCGTATATATCTTCTAAATATATACCATGAGGGATGTTATGTATTTTCAAATGATATCTTTTTCTTAAAAACATCGTAACCCCTGTTTTCAAAACTACGATTCGCTTCTTTAAAAATCTGATTGTATGGTTCGGGTGTGTATGTTGGATTAGATGCTTATACTTATAGTGGAGATAGAATGTTTATATAAACTTGACATGATATGAGATATAAATGCGACGAAAGAATATAAGACGGATTTGATGATATGATGGTATACGGATGCGAGTCGATCGAGATGGTTTATACCCTGCCGGTCCCCTGATATGAGATTATTGCAGATGTGACCAGGGACATAGGTATATAGGGATATATATATATATATATAATGTTGTGAATCATGGATGATAGGCCGTATGTGATATTAGGCCGTACCTTCATTTGTCGTATAGGATGTTAGGATCCATATTAGCTTAATGCCACCATACGATGATTTTCCGTGCGTGATGAGTTTGAATTGGTGATTGATCCTTACCCTTGACTAGAGGTTGTCGTACGATGGATTATACCGTACGCAATGTTGTTAGGTTGGATGTCGACTGTTAGATTCACCAACTCGACCATGTTAGATATGTATACCTTATAGCTGCTAGCTGAAGGTTTACCTTATGATGCATTCATGTTGTTCACATTGTACTACTTATACCTGTGATAGTACACCTACACCATTATCGATGATGCATATGTTACACGTACACAGATTGTAGGCTCACACACTTCATCATCGATAATTGCCATGTCACTACACAATAGGATAGCTGCATCATGATATGACTATTTGCATAACATGCTTACATATACATCGACACATCCTTATTTGCGCACATACACATTGTATATTCATATTGGTGCACATATACATTGATACATCCTTATTTGCGCACATACACATTGTATATTCATATTGGTGCATATATACATTGATACATCCACATTGCGCACATACACATTGTATATTCATATTTGTGCACATATACATTGATACATCCACATTGCGCACATACACATTGTATATTCATATTGGTGCACAGATACATTGATACATCCATATTTGCGCATATGCACATTGCATACCCATCTTGGCACACATACACATTGCTACCTCTATAGTTGCGCATATACATATTGTGCCTACATAGATAACTGGTTTCATTGGAAAATTGGGAACCGCATGTTATATTTTAAAAACTGGAATCATTTTAAAGGAGCGGTTTTCCCTTAATATGTCATATCACTGTTCCATGTTGCATGATACACGGATATGCTTACATTTCTATTATATGTCGCATGCATCATGCTGTATGATTTTACGTATTGAGATATGTTGTTTTCATGATATTTCTGGATTTGAGAACAGTTGACATTTTAAAAGAGATTATGTGTTGTTTTAAAAAACCCGGTTTCTCCTGATATGATATTTCAGTGCGTCCACCATGTGTTTTCTCGGTTCTGAGAGCGACATGTGAATCCCGATTCGAGGAGGCCGATGAGGCCGATTGCGGGTACATGATGGACTCGGTATGGTACCCCGGGGCCAGAAAGGGATGCTGTGTATACAGACGGTGAGCCTGGCAGAGGGACTACTACCTACCGGTGATAGTATTTGGGCTCGGCGGATATCCGGAGGATACCGACCGGAGTCGAGTGATGATATGGGCCGATCCAGACTGATGGAGCCCATGGGCCGATCCGGACTGACGGAGCCCGGTATATGAGGTTTTACGTGCCGATGCTGGGCACGGTTTTCATGATGTTTTTGAGTGTCGATGCTAGGCACTCAGGTTCCATGATTTGATGTGTCGCGAGTGACACCAATGATTTATATCATCATACTTTCATGCACACTATTTTAGGATATTTACGTGCATGAAGACATTGAGTATATGGGTGGAAGAGATCCACATGCATGCAGACATTGATTATATAGGTGGACGAGATCCACATGCATGCAGACATTGATTATATGGGTGGACGAGATCCACATGCATGTATATATTGATTATATGGGTGGACGAGATCCACATGCATACATACGTTGATTAGATGGGTGCACGAGATCCACATGCATGCATATATTGATTATATGGGTGGACGAGATCCACATGCATACATACGTTCATTAGATGGGTGGACGAGATCCACATGCAGAAATGCATTGATTATTACTGTTGGATGTTATCCGCATGCATATAGGTTTGACTACCTTGTTGGCACATATACCGACCCGATCACCCTAGATATCATAGTATTACCTTTAAGATATAGTTGACCTAGGAGTCGTTGTTTATTCGATTTCAACTTGTGGATGTTTTTCTATTCACGAGTTGGCAACTCACCCCCGTTGTGCCACAGTTCTTGCAGGTTGACCGCTTGGATCAGTAGCGGCATCGCTGGCACACAGCTTCCTTTGGGTGTTTTGCAGTGCTAGGTGGGACATTTGTATCGTACCCACTTTTGTATTATATTTCATATTGTATCTAGTTAACTCCATCAATCAATCAAAATTAGAAATTTGTATAAGTAATGAGACTTAGTGGGATTGTGGTTGCGAGACTTAGAGCGAGGGGTTTTTCGCTACTTGTGGTATTATGTCTTGCTTTCCATTATCTTTGTGGTGAACTTCACCGTTGGGCGTCGTATACTTATTTTTACTTTATTGCGTGGTTGTGATCCGCCGTTTGGCGAAGAGCTAGCTCCCGCTTGGGGATGCACTTATTATTATTATGTATTTGTGGTTTTGGATCAAAATATACAAAGGATGTGCTGCCCAAATTTTCAAAAAGACGAAACATGTTTTTTTTTAACTTGCATAATCCACTTGCATTTCATGTTCCTTTCTATGCATTAATCACACTTGATTTCATTATACCTTTATTTCGAAACTTCACCTCCTTTATTTTCTTAAAACGTTTTAGATTTATGGGTTTCAGCTTACTTGAATTCCGTTACGCCTTTAGACGTTGCGTGATTCAAGTGCTGGTCACAAGCTAATATTTCGGGCCGTGACAAGAATGAACCAGTTTTATTCGATGAGTCGAATTTTCCAATTCATCCTATCCCTTTCATTGACTGTGTACACCCTCCTACACCATTAACTGATACCCTTCCTGAATCACTCCCCTCCATCCTTTCCATCGTTCCGATCTTGCAAAACACCATATCACTTTCATTTCCAGTGTCTGGTTTACCAAGTTTGGTCTACCTATGTTTTCTCACGAATCTTCAGGGATTTGACCCCATTTCTCGATGGGTTAATAGATTAGTACAATCGCTTTTTACACATCGGTCATCATAAATTGTACTAATTTATTCACTCCGTTTCCACCATCAAGTTCGTATTCCATTTCTTTCTCCCTTCCGCCATTCTTCTCCTCATATATCGAAACCGTATCCCACTTCTATCCGCATACGGTCTCGCGTATTCTCCATTTCTTCCTCTCCGCATTCTTTCACCAACCTGCACATTATAGCGATAGAATTTTTGAATGGTTGGTGCTCACTTTTGGCTTGTGTAAGGCCTTGTATAGATTCATATTGTTCTCTCCCTCCTAATCCTGAACTTCACCGCTTAAACAGTGGCAACACTGTTTCACCTAAGTTTGGGGGGGGGGAGCTTTTTGTGTATATATATTTTTGGTTTGTTTTTTCTTTTATATATATAAAAAGAAAAGAAAAGAAAAGGAAACAAAAAAAGGGAGCGCCGACAATTTTGACCCTCTTGGTGTAGCCTGACAGTGAGGGCACGGTCAAGTTTAAGTTTGGGGAGGGTGCTCGGTAAGCTTTCTTTCTACCTTCGCATTCATGTGTACATTTTGCACTTGCATACTTATTTAAAAACCCATAAAAATCGAAAATTTTTACAAAAATAACAAAACTTTGTCGTCAAGTTAACTAATAGGGTAACTTAGATTTTTATTCCGAAAGTTTAGTTGATACGTTAGAAATAACGAAACCCTAGGCTTAGGAATTAAAACCCTGAAAATAACCATCATTCTGTTTAACCTTGGTAATTATACGTCCTTACATTTTTTTTATAGAAGTAGGTAATCTTGAGTTAAGTCGAGATGAAGGGAAAGTATTGAAAGATTTACTGAAGGATAAGTCTGAGAAATAGTTTCTATTCTTAAGTCCAAATTTAGAAAGTATATACCCTACAAACTGCACATACACGCACCTTGAAACCTGAGATAGTAGAGAATACCTAGAAATACTCTTGCCTAAAAACCTAGTATGAAAGAAAAAACGGTGTTTAAAGCTAACCACCAAAAGAGCATCATTGAAAAATATATCCGGTCTTGAAAAAGAAAAATAAAGAAAAAAGAAGAAAAAAATAAATAAAGTCAAGACCTGGAAACTGCTATTTACGCTTTAATCTCACACATTTAGTAATCGGCTGTTAGTTCCTCAAGAAGCATTAATAGTCGCATGAAAGGCGTGTGAGCAACACCGTCCATCATTAACGAAAAGAAGTAGTGTTAGTTATTAGGGCAAGGGTACTATAGCTTGAATTGAATTCTTAAGTGTAGGGGTGAAATTTTACACACACGTAGGGGTATACAATCGATGTTTGGAGGAAAGATAGGAATAAAGAATAAGACTTTTGTTTTCCGTAAAATTGATAAAAATTCCTGATTGGAGACCACACTTTAGAAGGAAAACTCAAGAGAAACCGAGATCTTTCTAAACTGTAAAACGTATAGGATCTAAGGTTGAATAAATATGAGGCGTGAGATAAGGGTTGAATATTTCTAACTTAGAATGATATAATTTCTAACATAGATACCAAACTGTAGAAGTAGAATCTGTTAGTGTGTATACTTTAGAGGCCATTATTGTATCATATTAGCTTGTATATTACTTAATGGAAGCTTGGGATATTCACAGTTATATTAACAGTCTTGCTAAACATGGTAGTATGCTACTTGGTTTATTTCTATCTTAATATGAGTATATGTTAGCATATCGAGAATACATATTGATAGAGCCCTTAGGATCTTGCTTGACTACCAGCGTTGTGATGGCAGTCACACTAGTGGGGGCTGGGTAGTCTACAAGCACATCCTTTTTCAGGTCCCTAGTCATAGGATTATCGAGTCAGGGCATCGATACTGCAGAGTAGACTAGTGTGTACGCTTCTCATCCTAGTTGGGGAGATGGTCTGTCCCACAGCCATCAGTACGTCGTACTGGAGATAGTATACAGGTGCTCGTTGGGTTACGGGTACACCGGACAGGACTCGCAGGGAACTGTTGGTTGGTATTATACCCGTCGTCGGTTAACAGTTCCTAGGTGACATGAGTACAGCATAGTCCGCTGACTTGACACTGCTGCTTCGTCTCGAGTGTGTTTCCACTGTTCTTAGATTGCTACCCTACCACGGCTCAAAGGAGTCGTGGAAACAGGTAGCAGTTGGGTGCAGTCCCGAATACTTAGAGGCAGTGGCGGTTAGTTAGGATTCGTCTCTCCCGGTATTAGAAGTTGATATCCCGCTATGTTTGGAAAGCCATTACGCAAAGTCCCTGGCCAGGGCAAACGAGATTTACTGGTAGGATTTCCAGTAGCTTCTCAAGGTGTAATGGGCTTCACTCCGACACGACTTATACCGCCTTTTAGGGGACTGACGCTTGCCGCCCCCTAGGCCCGATATGCGATAGTCTTAGACGAACGGACCAGACTGTACAGAGATTATCACATCAGGCTCAGTAGGTGTTCGGATGGGTTTCCTCATCGGCCTTCTTATCGACATCTACTTGGGGACCGTTACGTACAGCTAGTGCCGCTTGCGGTCTGTGGTTAAACCCACTGCCAGTGTAGTGTCGAGTCTTTAGAGTCCCACACAGAGAGTTTCCCTGCTTCGGGCGAAACGATATAGAGGTCGTATGGTTTTACGACAGGGTTCGGACACATACGTGTTTTTACGCACGTACGATATTCGGACAGTTTATACAAGCAGGCTTTGGTTTAAGACAAATTCTAGTATTGGATTATTGGATTTATACTGTCTCATTATTTCCGTGTTTTCACGGACGGGAGGTGCATTCCCGTAATTAGTCGAGAAGCTTCTAGAAGATTGATGAGTTGGAGGCTTAGGTGGAATTTGCATTAAATGGTTTAATGACTCATGGTGTGATTCATCCAAAGGAGTTAATGATGCATTTATTGCTTAATGACTCATGAGATGAATCACACAAAGTGAGTTAATGAAGCATGGTTGATATTATTATTTGTTATTCATTTAATAATTATTATTCTTCATATATTCACAAATGAGATATTATTTCATATCATTCTCACTCTCACCTTCTCTCTCCTCAAGCTCTCTTTCTTCAAAGAACTAACCCTAACCTCTAATGTGTTGAGATCCAAGGGTTAGCAAGACTAATAGATCCTTAATCCTATTTTATATCCTGTAGGTTACTTTGATTAGCACTCATAGCAACCTAGTTACCTCAAGTGAGAGGTTAAGCTTGGAGAAGTAGCTCTCGGGTGGATCTTCTATCACAACGAGGAGGCCGACGAGGAGGTGGTCTACGAGAACAAGAAGGACTTTATTCATTAGGTATAATCATCTTTCATAGTAGCTAATCACTTCTATGTTGTTGTTAATTAAGGTTTAGCAAAGATCCGTAAAGTTAGTCGATGTTAGTTTAAACAAAATGATTGTTTTATCTATTCCGCCTCCCCGCATCATGTGGGGTGTCTAACGTCGACATACAGTGATATCAGAGCCTCGCTAAACCATAACTAACTTGTTAACAAAGTCGTTAGAAATTCGATCGCAAAACGAACCCGAAAATACAACGTTTTCATCATGTTTCTGCCGATTTTAAAACGGGGTCTAAAATTTTTTCAGGGACCTTTAAAAATACAAGCAGGGAATTATAAGATTACTAGAGAAATTTGGGATCGTAACTTGGCCAAATCGCCGCGGAATCGCGGACGATCCAGGAGATCCGCCGTGGATCCGCGGCCGAGTTGAAGCCGAGTCAGCCCAAATTTGCCCAGTAACTC
The DNA here is from genome assembly GCA_030015575.1 of Agapanthus africanus. Classification (NCBI taxonomy): domain Eukaryota; kingdom Viridiplantae; phylum Streptophyta; class Magnoliopsida; order Asparagales; family Amaryllidaceae; genus Agapanthus; species Agapanthus africanus. The sequence continues at coordinate 276,624,629 of JASDDO010000012.1, forward strand.
TTCTGTGTTGATGTTGTATTTTCTGGGATGTTTTGTTTCTGCTCAGGTTTCAGGTGCACAGAGAATTGTTTGGAGTAGAATCATTGTTGTTTTCTTGATCGAAATTCTAAGATGTTTGGCTAACTTGATTATATCTGTAATGTGTTTAATGTGTTCGTAAACCTCCCCTAACTGCTAGTATGTCGGTTAGCAGGGGGTTGCACATTTCTGAAATGGTTTTTACTGGTTTGTGTTTGTGGACTTGTTGGATTGTCGTGAATGGATAGCCGGGGATGTGAGACGAGTGTTTATTTCATTCAAATGTAATTGTAAATTGTTGTAATATTCTTTTGCGGGGCACATCCGGGTTGAGGTTGTAGCCAACGTTGTATTATTTCATTTACTGTTTTTTGCTCCTAGGATAGACCCAAGAAGGGGTGCACAAACTACCGGGTAATTTGAAGTATTTAGTGGCCTACTCACGTTGTTGAGGGAGACCGCTTCACTTCGGGTACTAGGCGGGTAGTTTGCCGTACCCGTAGGGGTCTAGGGTGGGGTTTTGGCTATTCATCGTGACTGTGTAATCCATCTTTCTTTGCAAGCTCAAAAGGAATACGGATTCGTAGAAAATCCAATATGTTCATCTGTGATCTGGAATGCCTATTATTGTGTCTGATGAATGTACAATATCTATATATGATATCTATTAGGTGTTACTTATGTTTTACACCTGCGCTAGCTCAGCCCCCGCTCTGTCGTTTGTTAAGTAACCTAACGGGTGAATGACGGGGCCCAGTGGCGAATGCGGATGGCATAAGAGGACGTTGTATTTTCGTTGTTTTCTGCAATGATAGGTTAATTGATGGGACGCATTATGTTAATGCAAAGAAAATAAACCAACGTTGAATCATTGGAACAGTTTAAAAGAAACCACTCGGTTATTTTAAAACAGAAGATATTTTTTAAATTGCGGAGCTTAAGCCATTCCTTTTAAAAGCTATCAGGTTCCTTCGATCATATCAAGTTCACTACGTTCACGGTTTCGCCAAAACCATTCGTAGTCCTCCGTCATTTCATTTGGGTATTCAGTAGTATTCAAGCTATGTATTTTGACCAACGCTAAGGCATAGTGTTTGGTAGCTGCTGGGTATTCATTTGTTGCATAGATAGTTGAGTTAGTTTGGGACAGTCGTATTATCATTTGGCCAACGTCAGGGGTGTGTACGGATGGGTTCAAATTAACAAGATAATGATGGGTAGAACTTGACATGTGACTTATGACATTTTGACCAACGCCAAGGTCATAAGAGCATAGGGCAGAAATTTATATAGGGAATTTCTAAAGAAACTGAAATTTTCTATGAGTTGCATACCATTTGGAGTGTGATAATTCTGGTAGGATTCCATCGGCTTTATCACACGATGATATTTGGATCCCGATTCTACTGTGAGTATCTGCTACTCATCAGGAGATTCATCTATTAATGATCAATGCTATAAACCAAGTAGGTGTCGAGAAAGGTATCAGCGGGGCTACGCCCCCAGAGAAAAGAGGTTATTTAATTAAGGAACTTCATGAAAGCGTCGTAAAACCTCCTTCGAAATACCGACACCAGCCTGGCTGAACGGTTAAGAAAGTATTGTATGGTGAGAATAGTCCGAACTAGTTCTTCCTTTTTGGTTTGAGGAGGGATTCGAGAAACAGTGGGAGCCATCCTGTTTAGATAAACTAAAAACCACTCTAAACTTGCAAGAGCATCATGCTAAAGTGTTCCCTCTCTCTCTCATTGCAGCGACCCAAAACATGTCAGGCCTTAAGTTATTATTAAATAAAAATATTTTGACAGGGCCAAACTATAAAGATTGGTTCCGAAATGTTAAGATGGCAATTACTTATGAAAAATAGGGGTATGTCCTTACTACTAAGGCACCTGCTGTCCCTGGTCCAGAATCCATTGTCGCGGATAAGGAAATCCGCAAGACCTGGGAGATAGATTGTGCGAAGGCCAAATGCATCATGCTTGCCTCTATGAATAATGAACATCAGAGGAGGAACGAGAATATGGATCTTGAATCCATATTTCTCCACACCAAGGAACTATATGGAGAGCACTCTCGTATAGCTAGATACGAGACCTCGAAGAACTTGTTTCAGTCGAGGCTGGCCGTCGGATCATCTGTAGGAGAGCATGTCCTAAAGATGATTGGCTATATATAAGAGCTCGCGGACCTCGGGACGACTTTAGAGAACGAGCTCTATACAGACTTGGTTCTTCAGTCCCTTCCTTCCACCTACGCCCAATTTATTCTGATTTTGAACATTCAAGGAAAAGAAGTTGAACTTCAAGAACTCCTTAACATGTTGAGGAGTGCAGAGGGCACCTTGCAGAAAGCAAAGGAAACACCCATTATGTTTGTTCGCGGTGCTTCCTCTTCCGGGTCTAAGGCAAGGGCCAAAGGAAGGAAGAATAAGGCCGCTACCAAACCGAGAGGTGGTGTTGGTAAGGTGGGAGTTAAGGGAAAGACAAAGGTTGCAGTGCCAATAGTGGGAAAGGATGAGTGATTCCACTGTCGTAGGAAAGGCCATTGGAAGAATGATTGCAAAGCTTGGATTGCCAAGAACCAGGACCCGAAGCAAGCTGTGGCTTCGACTTCATGTGTGTTTGTAATTAAAAATTGTCTGTCAATCAACTCTACATCCTGGGTATTGGATACCGGATCAGGATCTCATATATTCAATTCATTGCAGGCACTGAGAAACCGTATAGTGCTGAAGGTTGGTGTTATGACCCTCCAGGTTGCTAACGGAGCTAGCGTGGGTGCTGTGTCCGTAGGGGATTATCACCTAGGATTGACGAGTGGATATATTTTGGTTTTGCGCAACTGTTTTTGTGTACCTAGTTTAACGTGTAATATCATATCAGTATCGTTGTTATCAAAAGAAGGTTATGATTTCACGTTTGTAAGTGATGTTGTTAACATCCACTTTAATCAAGGTTTGATTGGGTCCGGTACACTTGATAACGGTATATACGTGCTAAACCAATTACAGATTTTCAATGTCAAGAACACACTAAAAAGAAAGTCTCCAGATATAAATCAGGCTTTCTTATGGCATTGTAGACTGGGTCACATCAATGAGACAAGGTTAACTAAGTTACATAGAGAAGGATATTTGGATCCGTTCGAATATCAATCTTATGCAACTTGTCAATCATGTCTCAAAGGAAAGATGACAAAGACTCCATTCACTGGACATGGAGTATGAGCGAGCGAGCTCTTAGGACTCATACACAGCGATGTATGTGGTCCAATGTCTACACATGCAAGAGGTGGTTTTTCATATTTCATTACTTTTACGGACGATTACTCGAGGTATGGATTCATTTTCTTAATGAAACATAAATCCGATGCCTTTGAGAAATTCCAAGAATATATGAATGAAGTAGAAAACCATACAGGCAAAAGTATCAAGACACTGAGATCTGATCGAGGTGGTGAATACTTAAGTGCCGAGTTCCTGGGTTACCTAAAAGAGAAAGGAATTCTCTCCCAGCTTACTCCTCCATACACTCCACAGCATAACGGTGTCTCGGAGAGACGGAACCGAACCCTATTGGATATGGTACGTTCCATGATGAGTAATGCAGAGTTACCGCGATCTTTCTGGGGTTATGCACTAGAATCAGCTGCATATCTTTTGAACAGGGCTTCTACCAAGACTGTGCCTACCATGCCATATCAGATGTGGAGTGGGAAGAAACCCTATCTTCAGTATCTGAAGATATGGGAATGTCCAGCTTTTGTTAAAAAGCAGCATGCGGACAAACTCGTGGCACGATCAGTACAGTGTAAGTTTGTGGGATATCCAAAGAACTCCAAGGGGTATTTCGTCTATTACGCAGAGGAACAAAAGGTTTTTGTTTCTCGTAATACCTATTTTCTAGAACAGAAGTTTTTAGAAAAGGAAACAAGTGGGAGCACAATAAAACTTGAAGAAATTCCAGAATCACAAACTACTACTGAAAATTTGGTAGAATCAGTAGTTCAAAAAGAATAGGACATTCCCGCACCCCTCCGCAGGAGTAGTAGGCCGTCTTATCCGCCGGAGAGATACTATGGTTTTCTCATAGATGGGGATAGAGAGGATTGCGTCATTGATAATGATGAACCTACTAGCTTCCAGCAGGCCATCCAGAGCGGCGACTCGGTAAGATGGCTGGATGCAATGCGGACCGAGATGGAGTCCATGTACACCAACAAAGTATGGACTTTGGACTTTGCTCCAGGTAGGGTAAAACCCATAGGATGCAAATGGATCTTCAAGAAAAAGATTGGTGTAGATGGACAGGTGGAAACCTATAAGGCTAGACTTATTGCAAAGGGTTTTCATCAAAGACCTGGTTTGGACTATGACGAAACTTTTTCTCCAGTAGCTATGCTCAAATCCATTCGGATCCTTCTTGCCATTGCCGCCTTCAATGATTATGCGATCTGGCAGATGGGCGTAAAGACGGCTTTTCTAAATGGTAATTTAAAAGAGTGCGTCTATATGGATCAGCCAGAAGGTTTCAATCAGAGTGGGAGCAGTGGGAAAGTGTGCAAGTTGCTTAAGTCCATTTATGGACTAAAGCATGCATCGCGAAGTTGGAACATCTGTTTTAATGAAACGGTAAAAGAATTTGACTTTATCAAAAATCCAGATGAACCATGTATATATAGTAAAATTGTAGCACGAACTGTCGTATTCCTCGTCTTGTACGTGGATGACATTCTATTAATAGGAAATGACATTCCTATGCTACAATCTGTCAAAGGATTCTTGTCACACAGGTTCTCCATGAAAGACCCGGGTGATGCCTCTTACATTCTGGGGATCCAGATCTATCGTGATAGATCTAATAGGATGTTGGGACTTTCGCAGTCCAGGTATATCAACACTATACTGAAAAGATTCAGTATGGAAGATTCTAAGCACGGTAATTTACCGGCTTGTCACGGAATCACCCTATCCAAAGAGATGTCTCCCAAGACTGATTTGGAAAGGGATCGCATGTCAGTTATACCCTACGCTTCTACGGTAGGCTCTATAATGTATGCGATGTTGTGCACCAGACCAGATGTAGCTTACGCACTGAGCGTGGTAAGCAGGTATCAGTCAGACCCAGGGGAGAAGCACTGGATAGCAGTAAAGAACATTCTCAAGTACCTGAGAAGGACTAAGGATATGTTCTTGGTTTACGGCGGAAAAGACTTCCAGATCGAGGCTTTTGCCGACTCCAGATTCCAGAGTGACAAAGATGACTCCAAGTCCATGCCAGGTTATGTCTTTACCCTTAATGGAGGGGCGGTATGCTGGAAGAGTTCCAAGCAGGACATCGTTGCTGACTCGACGATGGAAGCGGAGTATATCGCTACTTGCGATGCCGCAAAAGAAGGAGTCTGGATGAAGAAGTTCCTAATAGAACTTCAGGTGGTTCCTACCATTGTTGATCCAATACCGTTGTATTGCGACAACAACGGAGCTATAGCTTTAGCGAAGGAACCCAGGTCCCATCAGAAGTCCAGACACATCTTGAGGCGGTATCACCTGATCAGGGAGATCATAGATCGACCGGAGATCGAGGTCCGGAGAGTTCCTACAGAGGAGAACAATGCAGATCCATTCACTAAGGCCTTACCTCAGATTCAGTTCGAGAGGCTACTCGAGATGATAGGTCTTCGATACGCCGGTACATGGCCCTAGTGCAAGTGGGAGATTGTTAGTGTATATGCCTTATTGGCCATTATTGTATCATACTAGCTTGTATATTACTTAATGGAAGCTTGGGATATTCACAGTTATATTAACAGCCTTGCTAAACATGGTAGTATGCTACTTGGTTTATTTCTATCTTAATATATGTATATGTTAGCATATCGAGAATACATATAGATAGAGCCCTAAGGATCTTGCATGACTACCAGCATTGTGATGGCAGTCACACTAGTGGGGGCTGGGTAGTCTACAAGCACATCCTTTTTCAGGTCCCTAGTCATAGGATTATCGAGACAGGGCATCGATACTCCGGAGTAGACTAGTGTGTACGCTTCTCATCCCAGTTGGGGAGATGGTCTGTCCCACAGCCATCAGTACGTCGTACTGGAGATAGTATATAGGTGCTCGTTGGGTTACGGGTACACCGGACAGGACTCGCAGGGAACTGTTGGTTGGTATTATACCCATCGTCAGTTAACAGTTCCCAGGTGATATGAGTACAGCATAAGCCGGTTCTGTCAATACATCCATATTATTATCTTGATTATGGACTGACTTGGTCTCTACCTGGAGAGAGAGAGAAGAAAACATTTTAGCGTATGCTCTTGCAAGATTAGATTGGTTATTATCTTATCTAATCAGGATGTCTTCCACTGTTTTTATCAAATCTTCCTTCAAACCCTAAAAGGTAAGATTAGGCGGGATTAATTACACCTTACAATTTCGTCAATCTTTCAGCCAGATCAGTGTCGGTACTTGAGGGAGGTTCCCTGTGCTTTCGCACGGACCTAATTAAAGAAAACCTCGTTTTCCCAGAGGCGTAACCCCATTAACACTTTTTTAGACACCTACTTGATCGGCTAATTGTCCTGTGTAAAACTCTCCCAAGAGTAACTATTACTCGCAGTGGGTATCGGGATCCAACTATCTCATAGGAGGTACGCAATCTCATTGCAAATTTCAACACTTGAAATTCCTGATAATGCTTTTGCCCCTAGCAACTTATGACCTTAATGTAATACCCAGTTCTTTTGCGCACTAATATCCGTATTTTTTTTTATAAAATGCTACTTACAAAATTTAATTATTGATATTTAAAATTATTTTTCTTTGTTTCAAAAACTTAGCCCAAAAATTATTTGAACCCTTCTGTTTTTTTCCTTTTATTCTTTGCCCCAAACACCCTAATTCTTTCCCCATTCATTTCCCGAGCCCAACTCCCTTTCCCTTTTCCTCATTTCCTTTTCCTTTTCTTCACCACCCCAACGGAAGAAAAATGTAAACCTAGTAATTAAATTTCCCCTTTTAAAACCAACCCCAAAACCGTTAAACCCCAGCCCGCTCTCTCTATTTTCTAATTAAACTTAAATTCCTAACCCAGTCGGCCCACTTTTCTATTTCTTTTTATTGTTTTATTTTTTCCTCGGCCCAAGCTCTTGTCCCCAGCCCAAGCCCAAAAGAAATTAAAATTTGATTTAAAACTAAACCCTTACCCCGGCCCAGCCCAGTAGCCCACATCCCTTACCAACCCGACCCGACCCTCGTTTAACCCTCCTTCTTCCTCAACACGTAAAATTCCCGCTCGTTTTCCCTTTCACCCCACGTCGTCCACGAAGCCGTTGCCCCACGTCCCTGCGACCCCGGCCATGACTTCCTCAACCTCTTTCCTTCTCTCTCCCTCACACCCTCACTCTCCAACTCCTCCTCGTCTCTCTATCTCCACGCAAAACCCAACCTCCAGCTCCCTCACCTCGCTCAACCCCACCACCGACGGCGACGACTACAACTTTTCACCCTCCTCCCATTCTCCTCCTCTCTTCCTCCACCTAGTTCCCCACTTCTCCAGAAAACCCATCGACAGCCGAACACCGCCACCGAGTTCCGAACCGTGTGCGCATCCTCACCGCCGACGAGCTCCCCATTGTCTCGTCCTTCCTCCCACACTCTTCTCTCCAGAGCTCTAGCCCCACTCGCCACTCCCAACACCACCGACCACCTCCACTACACACCCCTCGCCAAGCTCACTGCACCCGAGCTCGAGCCCTGCATCCTCTCGCCGGCGAGCCCCCACTGCACCGGAACCACCTCGTTGACACCCCTACGTCACCAGCATCATCACCATCACCACAACACGAACCCCTCTGCAACTTCTCTCTCTCTCTCTCTCTCCCCCTCTGCAACTGCTCTCTCTCTCTCTAACCCACTTCTCTACCCCCACTGTACACATCGTCGGAGCGACGCCGCCGACCATCGGCTACCCCAGCGAACTCATAGAGATCCACAGAGCACCACCTCCACTTCCAGTGACCACGAGTCGTTCCCCTGACAACTCCGACATGCTCGAGCCAAGATCGGGACTTTTTCCACTGTTGTGCCGTGCCGGAATCGTCGTTGCCGTGCCGCACGTGTGTCGTTTCCGCTGCCGTGCATCGCCAGAGCGTCTCCAGGCAAGTACCCTACTTGCTACAAGCTATATTATTTTCCGTTATAAATCAAACCACATTAATTCCCTCTTTGCGATTCATGAAAACCTTAGATAACATAAGTGTTCGACACAATATCTGAATGAAAACCTTTCCTTAATTTGACGGAACATGATGGAATTTACAGGCCCATGTGATATTGAACACTATGTATAAATACCACTGGAAAATATGACTGTTAATGACTGAAATGAACACCCCCAAATATACCCGTAAAACTGGGAATTTCCCGCATCTGAAAATTATTAAAATCACCATAAATCGTGTACTTATTGAAATGGTGTGTTCAAGGGCTCAACTCGAAGCCGACACGACGACCTATAACCCTATGCAAGTTTCTAATGGCTTCTTTACTGAAATTGTGACGATATTTGATCCGGAGAGTGGCTCTGGACTGCAGTCCATAGCGACTCTGGTTATTGTTTTCTGTCCCGTAATCTTTACCACCTTGCTGTCTGAACTCGTAAGTTGCGGAACCCTACACCTTATTGAAGATGAATCTGTTAAATAAATAACGCAAGTGATTTCACCCTGTTTCGTCGTCGTTTACTATTTAAAATCCAATTTAAAAGATCGGGACGTATAGCAGTCCCAAACAGAACCAGAACTGATATCCTAGTGTTGAACAGTGCATAACTTTTGACGTACAGACGCGATTGAGAATCCGTCTATTGAGTTGAAAACCCTATTGAAAACCCTAGATTTAATTCAACTATGGAGTCGCTAAATACTGGTCCCAACTGGGATTAAAATGCGTTGCGAAACGGACTTCCGATTCTGAAACCGGATTTCCAGCAGTGAACGCTTAAAATGAAATGGCCATATCTAGTGATCCTGAAACCCGATTGATATGGAACTAAATTTGATAGATAGATAATCAAACACACTACTTATCCCCTGTTCATTGTTTCGCTAAATTTTGGTATATATTATTTATGATAAATTATGCAAGTGGTAGGATACCGACATATGACATCTTAATCATGCCTTACATACTGTTTTCTCATCACATCACATATATGTCATTGCATTGGTAACCTAGTGATCAGGTGCATTACCCAGTGTTAGGTATTAGTGGTGATTGTGACAAGTACGTTAGTGTTTGTGCATGAATGGATAAGTGAAAGTGACACGTACTTGTATACAATCAGTAGACCCTATTATTCTATTGCATTGTCGACGTCTGTGAGACGCATATAAGTGTGACTATAAGTGGTATGGGACACTTATGGAAGCACTTGTATGGGTGTCACAGGTAAGGCACCAAATACTGTCCATTTATCTTGGTTATCAGTTGGAGCGTGCTTGATGGGGATCCTGTCTCCAGTTCTCGCGCAGACTTGTCATGGACCGATCGGTATTTGAGGTTATGGATGGCGTTTGATGTAGACCACGGGGTGTGGGGTAGTTTGAGTGTGAGTTCAACAGAATCTCGGGAGTCCCATGCCGGCTTATATATATGGAGATTTATAGGGTACATGATTATTACCGTGAGTTATATTTTGGGCCCGTGGTCCCTTGCCCTTGGGTCCTACCCTTGGGTGGAGGACACTCACGAGTGGTTCACTCTTACACTTGGACTGACGATAGGCTTAGTGACCTGTACAGTGAGACTTAGAGACTGATAGGGATAGTAACATTGACATGCATTACTACTGTATTGACACACCTGACATACTATTTTACTGCTTTACTGTTCACATGATCTATTAGACACTGCATTGGTTACTCCATGTTCATATCTTTACTGTCTTGATTCACTGTTACATATCTATTATCACTGTTCGAGTTACCACTTGCACCTCTCTCTCTCTCTTTATATATATATATATATATATATATATATATATATATTGCTATCGTGTCGCTCTGACGACCTGAGTATGCATGCTCAGAGTGAGAGGTGGATCTGGCTTGGACGAGGACCATACGTACATCACGGACATCTTGATTAGCTATCCAGAGTTATACCCTTTTGATTTCCATCAGGTTAGTTCCTTGTATCTGTTTTGTTTCAGTTACTGCATTTCTCATTACCTGTGCGTTGTTTACTGATTGCCATGTAAAGCTAGATGCCGAAGTGTGACTACGGCAGGATATTTCCTTGACCGTAGGAGCATGGCTGGCCTTTTCAATCCCTCGTATTCCGTATTTTGGAAAACGGGGCGTGACATGGATTTGTTGGTATCAGAGCAAGGTTTTGCTTCGATTGGGATTGCAGTTTTCCGTGTAGAGCTTGACAATCTAAGACATCCCTCGGTCTAGATAGTAAACTTGTTATTCTTAATCCTTATTCACATTGTGTGTTCTGCTATCCATCCGCTAGGGTTTCGGGTGACTTGGCAGAGTTACGTGGTTGTAATGGTGAACTACATCATAGTTACAATACCGTACTCGGTTTAAGCGACTTAGAGTCCTACAGTTGATTTCCGCTTGTAATAAAGTTCATCACACCCGATATTCTTGATTCCTTGCCCAATCCATATTATATTTTAATTCTTATAGCTTGTGCCTTATATCGTCCTCAAAATTGTTATTTCAGGACCATGTCTTCCAACGACTCTTCTTCTATCTCCACTCCCCAGAATCAGACCGTTGAGATTCTGAATGTGCTGCAAAGTCTGAAGGAAGCCCAGGAGAGAACAAACGACCTGTTAGCTGAAGGATTGAGAAGGCAGGTGAATCAGGCACCAGCAGAAGTCTCCAATCGTAAAAAGGATCCTTGTTAGACGAGGAAAAGAGAGGAAGATGAAGCGCCCACTTGTTTCCCCACGACAGAAGCAACAGAAGAACCAATGTTGTGGGTACTGCAAGAGGCCAGGACACCTTCAGAGGGAGTGTCGCCGCGCCAAAGGGAAATGCTTGATTTGCGGATCCAGCGAACACTTTGTCAATAGCTGCCATAAAAGGAAGGACCTACAAGGAGGCAGTTTGTCTACACCCTCCACTTCAACAAAGTGATGGTTATTTCATAGTTGACCTTCGAGGATAGTGCGGACCCCGCGCAGGATTCAACTAGCGAGACAGAAATGTGGTAGTCCAGAAATCAATGAAGAATTATCACGTTTTCTACTTTCAATAAAGATGTTGTCACTCTTTTTGTAAATATTTCTTTTCGTTTGAAATCTTGTATCCGTTGAACCTTTAGTTGGATGTAATGAAACTCGGAGTTGTGATGTATGTACCGTTCTCTTGATTCTCACTTCATTTTATACTATTCATTGCATCAGCATCCTTACATTTTAATTTTCCGTCCTTGCCTCCAGCATATCCTCCCTGTGCCATTGTATCCTTGGATATTTTCTTAACGTGCCCCATTGTCTAATCACGACTCTCTCTTTTCAGGTCATGGCCCACTTTGGAGAAGTGCCGCCTCTGGATAAGGACACAAGGTCGTGCGTTTCCTCGTACTACATGCTGGTAAGATCAGATGACAAGATTAACGGCCCGCAGGTTATTTTCTGAAACAGCGATTCCGAGGGTGAAGGATTCGCAGCCCCAGAAGTTAACTTGATCAGCGACTCGTACGACGAAGAGGACCTCGAGGAAGACCCCATTAGAGGAAGATTCCGAGGAGGACCCGATAGAAGAAAATCCAGTGGAAGGAAACCCTATGGAATCGAATCCAGAAGAAAAGAATCACAAGGAAACAGACCTCGATGAAGAAGCTCTAGTCGAGACGGAAGGACCAGAAGAACAAGACCCCGAGGCAGGAGAACTTCCAGTGGCGATCCCTGCGAGGCGACGTGGGAATGGGCGCCCCTACCTGAGCGCACGAGCCTACCGTAACGTGCTGAACCCTCCACAACCGCGACTGACATGATTGAGCTTTCGTCTCCTCTAGCCAAATGAGATCTATGTATAGTTTAGGACTATCTTTTATTCGTCGGGGATGCCTTGTTCGGATTTTTCGGGAATGAAATAAAATCTGCTGAGTTCGCTAGTCTTCTGATCATTTGGTTCACACGATGCTTGACTGTTTCCCATATACATCTACTTTCCTCCTGAGATCCCTGACTGTCCACCCCTGCACCTTGGGCTGTCTTGACCCTCGCTGAGATTAAAAAGTACCGCATCCCGATCTTTTGGATGGGCCACACTTCATCCTTTGTATGTGCCTTGTTTGAGATCCTCCTGGAGGAGAAAATTGATAGTGAAATTTCCAAGTTAGCTAACCCTTCGGATTTTTGATTCATATGATGTATCGACCGTTTTCCTTCCCATACATCCCTTCCCCTCCTGTGGTCCTTTGGTGCTCACCCTTACTTCCCGTGCTGACCCGACCCCAATCTCTTTGACCTTCAGTCTAAAGCCGTCACACTCCGATCTTTTGAGTGAGCCATACTCCATTGTAACCCCTACCATAGCTAGCTCTATGCATTTTTGTGCTATTTTTCCTATTACCCTAACTATATTTAGGGACATCGTTATTGGAAAATTTATTTTTCATTATTTTATGTCCATCGAAAAGTGCGTGTTATTGACTATTTCCGCTTATGCATTCTAAGTACTTTACTATCCTTCACATTTTCAATAGCGCAACCATATATCGCACATATTTTGTTCCATGTTTCTTATTTTCACTATGAGGGTTTCCTAAGTTATTTTAAAACTATTTGATCGGTACATTATCCTAAAATGTTTTAACCTATCGGCAGATCCTTCACTATTTTATTAATGTTACCTTATGTTCCTGAGTATTGTGCTTATCGCTCACTATTATAAATGGCTGTGCTTGATACTATTATTTTAGCTGCGTTATTTTGATATACGTATGTATGCATGTATTTAGGATCTCGATTTTATCTAGCATGCCTTGGGTGTTATTGTTCGATATTGCTATTTTATTCCCTTGTGCATATAGTTTTCCCTGATTGTTGATTTCTTCCTTATACTTAATTAGACCTTCGATTTTTATCTTTTAACTGTTTTTAGAACACTACCTTATGTGTGTGTTTGAGGTCATAGCTTTTCGCATATTACTTTATATAGCTTATCACTTGTTTTAAATTTCGAGGACGAAATTTTTTTAAAGATGGTATGATGTAATACCCAGTTCTTTTGCGCACTAATATCCGTATTTTTTTTATAAAATGCTACTTACAAAATTTAATTATTGATATTTAAAATTGTTTTTGCTTTGTTTTAAAAACCTAGCCCAAAAATTATCTAAACCCTTCTATTTTCTTCCTTTTATTCTTTGCCCCAAACACCCTAATTCTTTCCCCATTCTTTTCCCTAGCCCAACTCCCTTTCCCTTTTCCTCATTTCCTTTTCCTTTTCTTCACCAGCCCAACGGAAGCAAAATGTAAACCTAGTAATTAAATTTCCCCTTTTTAAACCAACCCCAAAACCGTTAAACCCCAGCTCGCTCTCTCTACTTTCTAATTAAACATAAATTCCTGACCCAGCCGGCCCACTTTTCTATTTCTTTTTATTGTTTTATTTTTTCCTCGGCCCAAGCTCTTGTCCCCAGCCCAAGCCCAAAAGAAATTAAAATTTGATTTAAAACTAAACCCTTATCCCGGCCCAGTCCAGCAGCCCACATCCCTTACCAACCCGACCCGACCCTCGTTTAAGCCTCCTTCTTCCTCACCACGTAAAAATCCCGCTCGTTTTCCCTTTCACCCCACGTCGCCCACGATGCCGTTGCCCCACGTCCCCGCGACCCCGGCCACGACTTCCACAACCTCTCCTCCTCAACCTCCTTCCTTCTCTCTCCCTCACACCCTCACTCTCCAACTCCTCCTCGTCCCTCTATCTCCATGCAAAACCCAACCTCCAGCTCCCTCACCTCGCTCAACCCCACCACCGACGGCGACGACTACAACTCCTCACCCTCCTCCCCTTCTCCTCCTCTCTTCCTCCACCTAGCTCCCCACTTCTCCAGAAAACCCATCGACGGCCGAACACCGCCACCGAGCTCCGAACCGTGTGCGCCTCCTCGCCGCCGACAAGCTCCCCATTTTCTCGTCCTTCCTCCCTCACTCTTCTCTCCAGAGCTCTAGCCCCACTCGCCACTCCCCACACCACCGACCACCTCCACTACACACCCCTCGCCAAGCTCACTTCACCCGAGATCGAGCCCTGCACCCTCTCTCTGGCGAGCCCCCACTGCACCGGAACCACCTCGTCGACACCCCTACGTCACCAGCATCATCACCATCACCACAACTCGAACCCCCTCTGCAACTGCTCTCTCTATCTCTCCCCCTCTGCAACTGCTCTCTCTCTCTCTAACCCACTTCTCTACCCCCACTGTACACATCGTCGGAGCAACGCCGCCGACCATCGGCTACCCCAGTGCACTCATAGATATCCACAGAGCACCACCTCCGCTTCCAGTGACCACGAGTCGTTCCCTGGATAACTCCGACACGCTCGAGCCAAGATTGGGACTTTTTCCACTGTTGTGCCATGCCAGAATCGTCGTTGCCGTGTCGCGCGTGTGTCTTTGCCGCTGCCGTGCATCGCCAGAGCGTCTCCAGTCAAGTACCCTACTTGCTACATGCTATATTATTTTCCGTTATAAATCAAACCGCATTAATTCCCTCTTTGCGATTCATGAAAACCTTAGATAACGTAAGTGTTCGACACAAGATCTGAATGAAAACCTTTCCTTAATTTGATGGAACATGATGGCATTTGCTGGCCCATGTGATATTCAACACTGTGTATAAATACCACTGGAAAATATGACTGTTAATGACTGAAATGAACTCCCCCAAATACACCCGTAAAACTTGGAATTTCCCGCATCTGAAAATTGTTAAAATCACCATAAATCGTGTACTTATTGAATGTTGTGTTAGAGGGCTCAACTCGAAGCCGATTCAACGACCTATATCCCTATGCAAGTTTCTAATGGCTTCTGTACTGAAATTGTGATGATATTTGGTTCGGAGAGTGGCTCTGGACTGCAGTCCAGAGCTACTCTGGTTATTGTTTTCTGTCCCGTAATCTTTACCACCTTGATGTCTGAACTCTTAAATTGTGGAACCCTACACCTTATTGAAGATGAATCTGTTAACTAAATAACGCAAATGATTTCACCCTGTTTCATCGTCGTTTACTATTTAAAGTGCAATTTAAAAGATCGGGACGTATAGCAGTCCCAAACAGAACCAGAACTGATACCCTACTGTTGAACAGTGCATACCTTTTGACGTACATACTCGATTGAGAATCCGTCTGTTGAGTTGAAAACCATATTGAAAACCCTAGATTTCATTCAACTATGGCATCGCTAAAACCTGGTCCCAACTGGGATTAAAATGCGTTACGATACGGACTTCCGATTCTGAAACAGGATTTCCAGCAGTGAACGCTTAAAATGAAATGGCCATATCTAGTGATCCTGAAACCCGATTGACGTGGAACCAAATTTGCTAGATAGATAATCAAACACACTACTTATCCCCTATTCATTGTTTCGCTAAATTTTGGTATATATTATTTATGATAAATTATTCAAGTGGTAGGATACCGACATATGGCATCTTAATCATGCCTTACATACTGTTTTCTCATCACATCACATATATGTCATTGCATTGGTAACTTAGTGATCAGGTTCATTACCCTGTGTTAGGTATTAGTGGTTATTGTGATAAGTACGTTCGTTTTTGTGCATGAATGGATAAGTGAAAGTGACACGTACTTATACACAATCAGTGGACCCTATTATTCTATTGCTTTGTCGACGTCTGTGAGACGCATATAAGTGTGACTATAAGTGGTATGGGACACTTACGGAAGCACTTGTATGGGTGTCACAGGTAAGGCACCAAATACTGTCCATTTATCTTGGGTATCAGTTGGGACGTGCTTGATGGGGATCCTTTCTCCAATTCTCGGGCAGACTTGTCATGGACCGACCGGTATTTGAGGTTATGGATGGCGTTTGATGTAGACCACGGGGTGTGGGGTAGTTTGAGTGTGAGTTCAACATAATCTCGGGAGTCCCATGCTGGCTTATATATATGGAGATATAAGGAGATTTATAGGGTACATGATTATCACCGTGAGTTATATTTTGGGCCCGTGGTCCCTTGCCCTTGGGTCCTACCCTTGGGTGGAGGACACTCACGAGTGGTTGACTCTCACACTTGTGCTGACGATAGGCTTAGTGACCTGAACAGTGAAACTTAGAGACTGATAGGGATAAGAACATAGACATGCATTACTACTGTATTTGTCACGACCCGAAGTTTGGCCCGTGACCGGCACTTAATCACGTAACGTCTACAGGCGTAACGCAGCTAAGTGAACCGAAAACCCAGAAATCAAACCAGAAAAAGTATAGAGTGTTTAAGTTTTAAATAGAAGTATTTATTAAAGTGACAAGAATTCTTAAGTAAATAATCACCAAGATAGCAATATACGACGCCGTAGCGAAGATCAAGATCCACAAGTGGAAACATCACAGATGAGATAAACTGCAAAGTACAGTCGACTCACAACGAGCTCGACACCAGAATACAGATAATATACATCATCGTCCTCACACAGTCTCTAAGTCAAATACATACATGGTAGATGGAGAATACTAGATGCAACAATATACATAACTGAAAGATAAACAGATACCACACAAAACCCACCTATTAGCAAAAGAGCTAGTACACCAACTATGGGCGTATCTGTGTCAAAAGATGCAAAACGCAGCCTGCCGCGACTACTCCGAAGGGCAACCTGCAAACACTGTGGCACAACGGGGGTGAGTTTCCAACTCGTGAATAGAGATAACATATAAAGGTAATCGCGAGCATGCACGTACTGCGCTACTCTATCATATGCCAACAGATGATATCAATGCGTGATAAGCAGTATGTGCAATGATCATGCAAGTGCTCTATCAGGTAATATAACTACAGGATGAGATATAATAATGAATGCTGAGCATGGGAAGTATAACATCTACACGGAATGTCAACGTGGAATATGTAATCGGTGTCCATCAATGAACCCCAAATCCGAACAACCCCGACGCCTGCACTCCCATCGGCCCTCAAATATTGTACATCATTGAGAGTCATGAGTGCCCAACATCGGCACCCAAATATCCTAAATACTCGTGTCTAGCATCGACACGCAAATCTTCCTATATCGGGCATCCGTCAGTCCGGGTCAGCCCTCTCTCTCATATGTCTATCGGGCATCCGTCAGTCCGGGTCAGCCCTCTCTCTCATATATATCGGGCATCCGTCAGTCCGGGTCAGCCCCCCTCTATCTCATATATATCGGGCATCCGGCAGTCCGGGTCAGCCCCCCTCTATCTCATATATTTCGGGCATCCTTCAGTCCGGGTCAGCCCCCTCTATCTCATATATATATATCAGGCATCCGTCAGTCCGGGTCTGCCCCCCCCCCTCTCTGTCTCATATATGTCTCACTCTAGCACCGAGAAAACATAGGGTAGACGCACCGAAATATCATATCAAGGGAACCGGGTTTTTAAATGATTACATATATGAAATAGCCACGGTTCCCAAATCCAGAAATCACATGTAATCCAAACCAATATGCATGTCAATGTGATGTGATATGTGCATCAGTATGAATATCATGTCAAGTCACATAAAGATGAGCTACAACATAATGATCCGAAGTGATATATGCATCAAATATGAATATCATGTCAAGTCACATAAAGATGAGCTACAACATAATGATCCGATATGATATATGCATCAAGTATGAATATCATGTCAAGTCACATAAAGATGACCTACAACATATTGATCCGATGTGATATATGCATCAAGTATGAATATCATGTCAAGTCACATAAAGATGAGCTACAACATAATGATCCGATGTGATATATGCATCAAGTATGAATATCATGTCAAGTCACATAAAGATGAGCTACAACATAATGATCCGATGTGATATATGCATCAAGTATGAATATCATGTCAAGTCACATAAAGATGAGCTACAACATAATGATCCGATGTGATATATACATCAAGTATGAATATCATGTCAAGTTCTACAGTGTGAGGGTCATGGCAATTACTAACGGTGTGTGTGTAGCATGCAGGATAGTACGCGTGCAACATGAACCGTTAGTAATGGTGCAGTGTTCTATCAGTTCTAGTTTATATACATATATCAGGGATTGTGGTATGCACTAAATACTAGCTATGAACAGTCAATGTATGGAAATGTAGCTACAAGATCCTATCAGCCCTGACGTAGAACGCCATGCGGGCGATATCCCCGTAGATGTTAAATCTACTCACCGTAGTCTCTCGCTAGGTATAGCCGATGACTTATTTCCCCTTC
Organism: Agapanthus africanus; assembly: GCA_030015575.1. NCBI lineage: Eukaryota > Viridiplantae > Streptophyta > Magnoliopsida > Asparagales > Amaryllidaceae > Agapanthus > Agapanthus africanus. Next base: position 276,643,142 of record JASDDO010000012.1, read on the forward strand.
TTCGCGGCGTCCGTCGCACTTTCCTGCGAACCTAGAATTCCACAGAATATCACGCATAAGCTCAAAACCATGCAAACACGACATTTAAGGTCAACTAGAAACCCGTGTCACAAACCAAGCGCGAGTGTGCGCGATACGTTAAAACGTGTGATTACGCGCCTGAAGTCGCTCCGACGCGTCGCGATACGCAGAAACCCCAAACCCACACACACGTATCATGCGTGTCGCGAAATATTAAAAATACGGGAAATAGGGTATTCTACTCCAGATTTTGCTACAGAATAGATATTACAAATATAGATATACCAAAGTACTCCACATAGCAGCAGACTCCTGTGACCCAAACCCCAATCCCCAAAACACTAATCTGGCCGCAAATTGCGGCCAGAACACATTTTTCGGCGGCCTGGGTTGGGAGGTGGGCCCCCGGGTTTGGTGTGTGCACTCTATACCCTATGTGTATGCTACAGTAATTCCAATTTCATTCTGAAACACCCCGGGTAGGAGCAGATCCAACAGAGCCCTATTTCTAGTTAAAAAGTCTAATATAGCACTAAAATGATACTTTATGGTATTTATGTGCAAACTGAAACAAAAACCTGGGTTAAATAGCTCCAATAGCACTTAAAAGAGTTCACTAAAACATGAGAACACCAATCTAGCATTTACTTTACCTATATCCCTCAATATCACTAATTATGCACAAAAGACATGATTTTTAGCAAAGAAACTACAAGATAGGGAAAAGAGTGCTAAATATGAGCTATATACCTTCAAAAGACCTTATGAAACACCATTAATCTCAGTCCTATCCTCAAGTGTGCTGGTTTGCCTCCAAACACCTCAAAAGCTCATTTTTCCAAGGTTTTGTGAAGGAAATGTGTTGATTTGTGTAAGGTTTTTGTGTAGGGATCAAAGGGAATGAAAAGAAGAAGAGAAGATGAAGAAAAGGGTAGGGTTTTTCTGCTGAATTTCTGCTGGACTCAGAAATGAGGAGGAGAGAGAGAAGAGAGAAAGAAAAAGGGGTCAAAAAGTTATGTTCTCACCTAACCACCATTCTTCATTTGTTTATTTGGATTTTTGAATTCTAAAAATGTTTAGATAAAAGGGTGGGGAAAATAATGAACCATACAAGAATGAAATGGCTAACTTTAACCTATGTCCCAAAATGGCTAAGTGTGCAAGTGTAAACTACATCAAGGAAAATTCCAATTAGGGTAACATGACTAAATTATAACTAATAATCCCATGTACACATATGAAATAACACTCTCAATTGCTAATTAACACGAAAAACATTCTAACGAAAATCCAAAGTGTTACAATCTACCCTCCTTAAAGAAATTCGGTCCCCGAATTTAAAAATCTAACTATACGTACTATCACAAAGGTGGGGATACCTCTTCCTCATCTCGCTCTTGGTCTCCCAAGTGACCTCCTCTCTATTTGGACCACGCCAAAGCACCTTGACGGACGGTATCTTTTCTGACCTCAATTTCTTCACTTGTCGATCCAAGATCATCACCGGCTGCTTTGTATAGGAAAGGTCACGCTCAAGCTGGATCGTCAGGTGCTGAATCGCATGCGAAGGATCATGAAGATATCTGCGGAGTATCGAAACGTGAAATACGGGGTGCACATCTGGAAAACTGGGTGGAAGGGCTAACCGACACGCAACTGTACCAACGCGCTCGAGGATCTCGAAGGGTCCACATATCTGGGACTAAGCTTTCCCATTCATTCCAAACCTCATCACACCTTTCATTGGGGAGACCCTCAAGAAAAACATGATCACCAACAGAAAACTCAAGTCTGCGCCGACGACGGTCCGCATAAGATCTCTGCCTACTCTGGGCTGCCCTCATCCAATCGCAATCAACTGGATCTTCGCGGTCGTCTCCTCCACAATCTGTGGCCCTAAGATACTGCTCTCACTGAGCTCTGTCCAACAGGAGGGCGATCTGCATCTCCTCCCATAAAGAGCCTCAAACGGTGCCATCTGAATGGTCTCCTGGTAGCTGTTGTTGTAGGAGAACTCTACTAAGGGTAAATGATGATCCCAGCTACCTCCAAAGTCTAAGACGCACGCTCTGAGCATGTCCTCGAGAGTCTGAATAGTCCGCTCTGACTGTCCGTCGGTCTGCGGATGAAATGCTGTGCTGAAGCTCAAGCGAGTGCCCAAAGCCTCCTGAAGTATCTGCCATAGCCGGCTGGTAAACTGGGTGCCTCTGTCGGACACGATACATGTCGGAACTCCGTGCAGTCGTACAATCTCGTCGATGTAAATCTGGGCATACTGAGCAAATCTGAAAGTCGTCTTCACCGGTAGGAAGTAAGTCGCTTTCGTCAACCGATCCACGATCACCCAGATGAAGTCATACCCTCGACTAATCCTGGGTAGACCCACAATGAAGTCCATAGAATCTGTTCCCATTTCCACTCCGGAATGGGTAACGGTTGCAGCTATCCCGCGGGCCTCTGGTGCTCAGCCTTGACTTGCTGACAAGTCAGGCATCTCGACACAAAATCTGCGATGTCTCTCTTCATTCCGTACCACCAGTAAACACCTCTCATGTCATGGTACATCTTGGTGGAACCGGGATGAACACTATATACCGATCGATGTGCCTCCTCAAGAATCTCGCGCCGCAATCCCTCAGCATCTGGTACGCACAGTCTAGTCCCGAATCGTAGTATCCCCTGATCATCGATCACGAACTCGGAAAATCTGCCATGTCCCATCTGTGCCATGATCTCTGAACATCGGTCATCACTGTGTTGTGCCTCATGTATACGGTCAAGCAACTGTGGGCGTGCACGAACATGAGCAAATCTGTCCTCCGATTGGCGTAAACTCGAACTGTACCCGGCAGTCGCATAAAATCTGCCAATCGGGCCTCCTGCTCAAACAAGATAGACTACCACCGGGCCTCCTGCTCAAAGCATCCGCCACTACATTAGCCCTGCCCGGGTGATATAAGATCTCGCAATCGTAGTCCTTCACTAACTCCATCCATCGGCGCTGTCTAAGGTTCAAGTCTCGCTGCTGGAATATATATTTTAAGCTCTTGTGATCAGTGAATATCTGGCACGACACTCCATATAGGTAATGTCGCCAGATCTTAAGTGCAAAGACCACTGCAGCCATCTCCAAATCGTGAGTGGGGTAGTGCTGTTCATGTTTCTTTAATTGCCGCGAAGCATACGCGATCAACCTGTCATGCTGCATCAATACGCACCTTAGCCCCACTCGTGAAGCATCACAATATACCAAAAATCCGCCTGATCCTGAAGGCAATGATAATACTGGTGTCGTAGTCAGTAGAACCCGTAGCTGCTGAAAACTGTGCTCGCACTCCTCCGTCCAATCGAAACGAACTCCCTTCCGGGTCAACCCGGTCAAAGGTGTAGCAATGCGAGAGAAGTCCTGCACGAATCGCCTGTAATAGCCTGCCAGCCCTAGAAAGCTGCGAACCTCCGTCACTGACGTGGGTCTAGGCCAACTCCGAACGGCCTCAATCTTCCTTGGGTCTACACATATAACATCTTGTGTAATCACGTGCCTCAAGAAGTCTACGCTGTCCAGCCAGAAAGCACACTTGAGAATTTGGCGAAAAGCTGATTCTCCCCCAAGGTCTGCAGTGAAATCCGCAGGTGCTGCTCGTGCTCCTCTCTACTCTGAGGGTACACCAAGATATCGTCAATGAATACTATGAAGAACAGATCAAGATACGGCCGGAAAATGCGGTTCATCAAGTCCATAAATGCTGCTGACGGGTTGGTGAGTCCGAACGACATCACCAAAAACTCATAATGGCCGTAACGCATGCGGAAAGTTGTCCTAGGAATGTCCTCCTGTCGAACCCGCAGCTGATGGTAGCCTGATCGCAAATCGATCCTCGAAAAGTATCCTGCCCCCAGAAGCTGGTCGAACAAATCGTCGATGCGTGGTAAAGGATACCTGTTCCGCACTGTCACCCTGTTCAGCTGGCGGTAATCGATACACAAACGCATACTGCCGTCCATCTTCTTGACAAACAGGACTGGTGCACCCCAAGGAGAAACACTGGGCCGAATGAGTCCCTTATCCAGCAAATCTTGCAACTGACCCTTCACTTCTCTATGTTCCGCCGGGGCCATCCGATAAGGCGGTACAGAAATAGGCCCCGTGCCAGGAACCAAATCAATACAGAAAGAAATATCATGCTCGGGCGGTAGCCCAGGAAGCTCATCAGGGAACACATTAGGGAACTCGCTAACAACCGGAACCTGATCCATCGGAACCTTTGCAGCTCTAGTATCGCAAACAAAGGAGAGAAATCCTTGACATCCCTTCCTCAAAAGCTGTCCAGCGCGAAAAGAAGAAATCACACTGTGAGGGGTGGCACCACGGTCCCCCAACACAACAACACCGACTCGCCGGGAAAACAAAATCTAATTGTCTTCTCGCGGCAGTCAACATATGCATAGCACGTGGCTAACCAATCCATGCCCAAAAGAACGTCAAAGTCCAACATCTCAAGAAGGATCAAATCGACCGGCAACTCTCTCTCGCCGATACGGACGGTACAGGATCGGAACACGTGACTAGCGACAAATGACTCTCCCACAGGAGTAGTCACAACAAGCGGCTGATCAAGCAAACCGGACTCTCTACCCAAACTCGGCACAAAGTGTGTGGAAACATACGAGTGTAACAAAAGGACATAGTGAAGGAGTACCTGAAACCACTGCATTGGACGTCTGAGCATCCTGATGAGTCGAAGCGAAGACTTGGGCCTGCCCTTCATATGCGGCTGGCCGAACTCCTTCTCTACTAGCCTGACCCCTCTGCGCGAACCTTCCGCGTCCATGACGTCTCAGGCTACGACCCTGACGTGATGTGAAGGAACACTGCCTGATGAGTTGTTGAAGGCTTCCGCATCGTAAACATCTACGCGCTGACTGCTGTCCTTCCTGGGAATGAGAGCCAAATGACTGTCCTCGGCCTAAGCCTCTGCTCTAGGTTGGTACACCAGTACAATTCATCAACTGTTCTGGAACACTCACGGTCTCTGGAAGACGAGTCCCGTAAACTGGGGCTGCCTCTACCGGTGCTATGTAGACGGAATACTGCACGATAATCGCAAGGAACAACTGGGTAACAGGGGTGACTACCACCTGTCGCTGCGCTCGAACAACCTCCACCAACGAGCTCATCGCATGGCGCAAGCCCTGCATCTCTACCACTAGTTTAGCGATCTGAGTTGTCGTAGGGGGAACAATCTATCCTGGTACAACAGGGGTACTACTCGGATCAGTCCTCATCTCAGATGAATCAACTCGAACCTCGGCACTCACGGCCTCTCTCTGCACCCTCATAGTCCTAGGCGGCATAATGGTGTAAGTCCGCGGGGGCGCCCCGGCCGTCGATCCGACGCCGGAAACGCGGAAACAAAAACTTTGCAAACTAGCAAACCGGCACCACCGCGCACTTTTCACCCGGATCGGGCCATTAACATAGCAACTAGCAAACAAGAAAAGAGTAGAGAAGTATACCAAGTGATCCGTGTCCTTCGGTCTTCGTCTCCACTCCGATCTCCAGCGGAATCTCCGTCCGTCAACTCCTCGTCGAAAAGGGCACCACGTAGCCGGAATCTTTTACGGGCTCTCACCTCTGGACCGAGGCAACTCGGGCGCGAAGTTGGCTAGCCGACGCGTCTAAGATTTGCTGTAGAATAGTGTAGTAGCCATTGTCTCTTTGGGGTATATGAAGTTGCCTTGATGGAGGGATAGAAGGAATGAACTTTGGAGAGGTGAGAAGGGTTTTGTGAGCAAGCCAAAAAAATGAGATGTATCAATTTCCCTCTCTCAATAAAATGAACCTCACCCTCACTCAAAAGTGGCCGGCCCCTCATCAAGGAAATGGTGGAGAGAATGAGACTAAAACAATAAGGGAGGTGAGTGTAGGAAATGAAAAGAGGTGACCATATAAAAAGCAAGCCTCACATCATAAACAAATCAACTCTAATCTCATTAATGCATGTAATGATGCATGAAAAGAAAAGATGCCATCATAATCTATGCATATGCAAGAAACCCCTCCACAATTAAGTTATTTGCAAACTGCAAATAACCCCCTCCATCGAAAAAGTTCGGCCGCGAAGTAATAAAGGAAAACCGGACGGAACGGAATGCAAACTGGCAACTTCAGAAAACTGATCCCATAATAAATTACAGGAAAACCCCACTACTGCATATACATGCCCGCATTTGTATTCCCACTGAACACAAATGCAAAGAGACAAAATCTACACTATCTAATACTAGGATCCGGCTTAAGCCAAAGCCGGCTAGTAAAATCCGTCCGATCACGATCCATGCAATACCGCACGTATCTGATCGAACCCTACCATATCTCCATACGGCCTCTACAGCGTTTCGCCCGAAACTTGAGTAACTGAGTGTGTGGTGGACTCTAAAGACTCGTCAATACTATGGCTGTGGATTTAACCACTAGCACGTCAGAGATTTTTAGCCATACGTGACGGGCCACCAGCTATTGACCAAAAGGGACGTCGATGAGCGAACTCATCCTGACACCCTACTGATCCTGTCAGTGACAATATCCTTACAGTCCGGTCCGTTCGTCTATGAGCATCGCATGGCGGGCCTATGGGATTGGTACAAGTCGTGTCGGAGTGTAGCCCAGAACACCCTGAGATACTACTGGAATACCTACCAGCAAATCTCCTGCCTTGGCCAAGGACTTTTCATGTTCTGGCTCTCCAAGACACAACGCGACCTCACCCCCAATACCGGGAGAGACGAACCCCTGCAGATCGGCTCACTGCCTCCATGTGTCTCGGGACTGTACCCAACTAAAACCTGTTTGCACGACTCCTTTGAGCCGTGGTAGGGTAGTAATCAAAGAACAGTGGGAACTCACACGAGAAAAATGACGATCTCAGGTCGATGAACTAACCTGTACACATGTCACCAGGGAACTGCTATCTGACATCAGGTATAATCCCAACTAGCAGGTTCCCGGCGAGTCCTGTCCGGTGTACTCATAACCCAATGAGCACCTGTATACATCTTAGGTGAACCAACTGACACCAGTGGCTTGTGAGGCCGGCCACCGCCCCTCGTCGGGGTCTCGACTATATACACTAGTCTACTCCGGAGTATAGATGCCCTGTCTCGAAACTCCCACGACTAGGGACCTTTTAAGGATGTGCTTATAGACTCCAGCTCTCACGTATATGATCGCCCTCATACTGCTGGTAGTCAAGCAAGAATCCTAGGGGCTCTATCAACGTGTAATAGCGACTCGTAAGGTCACCTAAAGCAGTGCACGATGATAAAGATAAACCAGATAGCATACTATCATCTTGAGTAAGACTGTCCTACTGGGACAGGTCCTCCCCTCAATCATTGCAATCACGTGCCTGTGATCCAATAATTGACTCTGAGGGCACTATCTCCAACAATCTCCCACTTGCACTCAAGGCTAATTATTGCGATGTCGCGTACTCACAGCCCGTGTGATACCGAACACCCAACTCCTCTACTAGTCAGTCTCACAAAGCTCGTTTACGAAACTATTGCGTTCGAGGAATAGACTCAGTGAGTGGATCCGCTCTGGTGTTTCTTTCTATGTCTCTCTATATCTCAAGTTCGCGGAGAAAGCCATCTCCCGAAATGAACAATACCTATCTTAGAATGTGTCTGGATGTCTGATGGGACCTAGCTCATAAGAGAACTCCAAATCCAAACTTCTTAGACTGTATCATCAACTGAACTTAATCAGTATCCTGCTCCATGCCTTCCCTCAGTATCCACCTGGACCACCTGTCCAAAATACTGCCCCTCATCGGAGGGAAAACTATAACTCTGACAACCTCCCTGTCATCCAGGTCACCTTGGAAGCCTGGAATGATAACCGTTTCCTAAAGGAGGCTGCCGTTATCATATCCCTAGAACATCCACTTATGTTCTAAAACAGCTTCCGATCGTTTCTCCAGAATTGGATTAATATCAACTTATTGCACCTACTGCAAAAACAACATCTGGTGTGGTACTTGACATCTCATGATTGACTCAATTGCCTAAGCAAGTGATCTGCCAATCATGCGCATCCCTCTCCCCTTTAGTCTGTAAGACACCTTTAGAGAGGGTGACTCCATTACCTGTAGGTACACTACCGTGCCAGGAGTCGTCCATTCTAAATACACATAGAATGCTGTCAAAGTACCCAGATTGGGAAACCACCCAAATCTAGATCTAAAACCATAGATCTAGTAACCAGAATGTCTAATATAATATCCAAGTCATGTGTGGATAAACCACTGTGTGACGACTAAAGTATGACCGATCGTAGTATAGGAATATCACTTCCTACTCTGTGTATGTCATCAAATACCAGGACATCACACCCTACTACCTTCTTAACAGATCCATCCCTTATTCTGATGAAGTCAAACCTATGACTGTCACATCAGAAATAGATGATCTATCTCCGCTGTATCTGCTTTAATCTATAAATAGACATAAGCCTGATTTCCACCAATGCTTCTGCAGCTCCCACTGACTACGACAACCCTCCGGTAGAGTCATATAGACGTGCACTTCTAAAGCTAGTTTAGAACGACGCTATACTCATCCTCCTGCCGTGTCTCACAGTCTGGAACAACAGCAATGGCAAGTCTGGGTAAACAAGAACCTCCCTGCTACCGTCCTTGAGCATACCGAAGTACCTTTCGAGTGCCTGAGGTTACCCACCATATCTACGGAGTGGCCAATGGAATGTCAAACCAGATTGAATCTTTAGGTTCTTATCAAATCTTCAGTAATCGTTTGTGGTTCCGGAATCACTTCCAGTTCTACCATACTCCTACTACTGCTTTCTAAAAAAATCCATTTTTATTAAAACTGTGGCGAGTCAAGAACAATATCACTATTGATCTTCCAGATGGTAGAAAGTCAACCCTCGTCATAGCCCGGGTCAACCCACAAACAACCATTACAGAAACGTGCCTTGAGTTATCCGGAGTCTGGTTTTAAGCATAAGCCGGACAACTCCCTGTATCTTAACAATGTCAAGATATGAACTGTTCTATATCCAATAGAGAAACAGAGGCACTGATTTAATTGAACCAGATTCAAATCATGCAGCTGTCTCCAGTGCATGTCAACTAAATGGAAGGAGGCCGATCATCATTACTCAACTTAGGAATACTTCCAATTATGAGTAACCTGAAAGAGAAGCAAGTTCTATTAACCATTACTATCAACTGAATACCATATACAAGTATCTACATCTTCGATCACCTTGAAGAATCCCGATACTTGCAATATCTGGTTCTCTACTTTATTCTTATACCTATAACTTCTCAAAATTTCGACCTTGTGTTTCTACGAAACACTTGTCTAAGAACTAGAGAAATTATAAGTAAACCGAATATAGTACGAGGACCAACCCCTCTGTCCTAATGGACACTGGACAATATACAATACTCTGTACAAGTCCCCTGAGTCTAATAACTCATTCACTGTGTGTCGTAGGTTGAAAACTGTACTTATGGTTAAGAAGAATTACACCGTTGTTCAATGCTCCTTACCTAACCATCCACTGGTATAGGTAAATGTCATAGACATAATCTCAAAAAGGTATATCTCACTCTATAAAAATAGACGTACAGATATATCAATTTGAAATTGGTGCATAACAACGGATATTCAAACCCAAATATTTGCCGACCGGCAAACAACCTAGGTGACTTCCTCAAATATCACCGATTACAACGAATCCTGATATAATGAGGATGATCACCCAATTCACAATAACTTAATCCCACTCACAATCTGTAAAACCATACAGATGTGAGAATCATACCTGGTAAATACATACCCTGGAGCAAGTGTCTAATTGGTAAATCAGTTTTCTTTTAACAGTACACAGTGAAACTGAAACATTGAAATATTTCGATGGGGTATCCTGGTATTCCTAGTAATGCCACTTCCATTATCCTGATTCACAACTATAACCGTATAATTCTTTGCCATCTCTCCAAATCCCTTTATATGTCTTTAGTCATTATCTTCTGTACACCCCTTTAGGGCAAATGGTTTTCTTCTTTTCCTACCGTTCGGCACCAGCCTATGGTTTGGAAGAAGACTATCCAAAAAGCGTAATGGGTGTACTGTCCTAATCCTAGGAACACTCGCAACGCGAGAGAAGGTGAAGATAAAAGACACCTGAATGAACTTTATTCCTATTTCTCCTGAACTAGGATCCATCCGCAAACTGGAACAAGTTCCTTTCGAGTTCGTATATAACCATACGATGGATTATCCAATAAACTGGGATCTTCATAGTGATACGGAGTGTCCTGGAGAAATACAAAGGTGATTTAGGATTGGCGATGAAATACTTGGTTTGGTCGTGAATAGCAGTCGCAATTTGCTTTGCCCTCTTACTAGTCCCTTTCTTTATCTTAACTTAATACCTTCTGTACACCGTTTAGGCTAATTGGTTTTCTTCATTCCCTACCGGTCGGCACCTGCCTAAGGTTTGTAAGAAGACTATCCAATTTGCGTAATAGGTGTACTATCTCCTAAACCAAGGAATACTCGCAATCTGAGAGAGAAGGTAAAAGGAAAAGACAACTGAATAATCCTATTCGTTTTCTCCAGAACCAGAAACCATCCTCGAATAAATTCCTTCGAGTTCGTATATAACCATATGATGGTTTTGTCCAATGGAAGTGGACGTTCGTAGTAATACGGGGTGTCCTGGAGAAAAGGGTAAAAGTAGGAGTGGCAATGAGGTTTGCAACTCTGACAATCCAAAAGCCAGTGTTAAGAAGGTTCGGTCAACTTGGTCTCTGAGTCATAGTCTAGGGTCGGGTCAATGGTCGCTGCCAAAGAGAGAGAGAGAAAAGAAACACTCAGCGTGCACTCTAACCTAGATCAGAATGGTTATCACTTTATCTAATCTGGAAACCTCCTACTGTAACGTCAAATTCTTCCCCAAACCTGAAAGAAGAATTAGCCGGGATCACCCGAGGAGTAAACCAACTCATCAGTGGGAATCGGGATCCAACTATCATCGCATGATAACGTGACGGAATCCACTCACGTTATCACACTCCAGAAGGTATGCGCATATCTGGCAAGTTTCAGTTCTTTTGAAACTCCCGATGTGGATTTTTGCCCCATGCTCTTATGACCTTGACGAATGCCAACATATCATAAGTCACATGTCAAGTTCTACCCGTCATTATCCAGGTTAATTTGAACCCACCCGTACATACCCTTGATGAAGGCCAAAATAGTAGTACGACTGTCCCAAACCAACGCATCTATCTATGCTGCAGAAAAGTAACAAATAGCTACCATACACTATGCCTTGACGAAGGCCAACATACATAGCATGAATACTAAGTGCTACCGTTCTGAAATGACGGAGGGCTACGAATGGTTTCTGGAGAAAACCTTTAACGTAACGAACTTGATATCGTTGAAGGAACTGATAGCTTTTTAGAAAAATATAGTGACGAAAACCTTTGCTAAAGAGGTCACTCCCGGTGAAGGGATCTCGGCTCTTTCCCAGTAGAATGAGGTGCAGGATATTCCAACTGAATACCACGATGCAAAGCAAAAGTAATCGGCTATAGTGAAGTTATTGGCCTGACGCAAACTTTTGTCCAAGGGGTCACTCCCGGTGAAGGGATCTCGGCCCTTGCCTCGTCGACTGAGGAGCAGGATATTCCAACTGAATACCACGATGCAAAACAAAAGAGAACGCCCTTGCAATAACAGCTTTTGAAAAAGTGTTCCAACAACATCAGAATAGGTTTGTTTAACTTGCATTGATCCGAATCAACGCAGTCCCATCAATTGATCACACCACAAAGAACGAAAATATACTGATGTACGTATATGCCATCCGCATTCGCCACTGGGTCCCGTCATTACCCGTTAGGTTAGCTAACTAACGACAGAGCGGGGACTAGACTAGCGCGGATGCAAAACATATACAACATCTACTAATATATATATAATATATAATTTTCGCTCAAGGCGTGAAAAAAAAAATGCAACATCACAGAAATGTACAGCATCACAGAACAATACAGATATCTGGGATCCCCGGGTTTCATAGAGCCGCTACTGAAACCCGACGTTCTCCTGGTCATGTGGATAGCCAGTGCAATGAAATCCTAGACCCCTATGGGCGCGGCAAGTTACCCGCCAAAACCTGAAGCGAGGCAGCCCCCTTCAGCAACGTGAATGGACCACCCAGCACTTCACGGAATCCGGTAACTTGGGCACCCCTCCTTGGGTCAACCTGTACCCCCTACGAGTGCAGCGAATAGCCCTCCAATTCTAGAGTCAAGCCCCCTCCGTCTCAATGCCATGAGATGCGGGCTCGTTGCCCTCTAGAACCCGGCTATCCGTGCACCCCTCCGCGGGGTAATCCTAGTACAGAAAGTAAAATATACATACAACGGGTACATCGACCGCAACCTGGTCGTGCCCCAAAATAAATAATACAAACAGGCAGTGACGGCAGTCCACATGTCCGACGCTCGCCCCGCAATAACAAATGTACATATAAAACAGAACTGTACTAGCATTGCAACCAGGATATCCCCCACGACCGATCCGCAACATCACAGCACAATACAGAACATCAACGTGAATGTCACGTTCGCAAATCCGTCTAAAAGGGCTATAGCAGATAGACTGGATTTACCGATCCAGTGACATTCACGGTCGCAGATATAATGTAAATACTGTGAACTAGCATGTTTAAAATATTCGATCGAATAAATTTATCAAAGTGGGCCCCAAGCAGTACTGTAGCACTCACAGAAAATCTGGGCCCAAAAAGAATATCCCAAAACCCCTATTTTTAACTCATAAGCTATCTGCAAAATTTCGATCAAGTGATCAGTCAAAAGCTCGGCGGAACCGCGGCCCAAGCATGGGTTTGGCCGCTATTCCGCGGCGGTTTGGAGAGATCGCGCCACCAAATTTTCATAGATTGCTTCTATATCCATGCACAGTATTCTGAGACAACCTGAAAAATTTTTTGGAGCCAAAATAATTTCGACAGAGAACACATGTGCATTGAAAATACGGTTTTTGGGGATTTTGTTCGATCGAGTTCTAAACATACTAGAGAAAGCTAGGCATGGTTAATGGCGTGGCTCCGATACCAATGTAAGTCCGCGGGGGCACCCCGGCCGTCGATCCGACGCCGGAAACGCGGAAACAAAAACTTTGCAAACTAGCAAACCGGCACCACCGCGCACTTTTCACCCGGATCGGGCCATTAACATAGCAACTAGCAAACAAGAAAAGAGTAGAGAAGTATACCAAGTGATCCGTGTCCTTAGGTCTTCGTCTCCACTCCGATCTCCCGCGGAATCTCCGTCCGTCAACTCCTCGTCGAAAAGGGCACCACGTAGACGGAATCTTTTACGGGCTCCCACCTCTGGACCGAGGCAACTCGGGCGTGAAGTTGGCTAGCCGACGCGTCCAAGATTTGCTGTAGAATAGTGTAGTAGCCATTGTCTCTTTGGGGTATATGAAGTTGCCTTGATGGAGGGATAGAAGGAATGAACTTTGGAGAGGTGAGAAGGGTTTTGTGAGCAAGCCAAAAAAATGAGATGTATCAATTTCCCTCTCTCAATAAAATGAACCTCACCCTCACTCAAAATTGGCCGGCCCCTCATCAAGGAAATGGTGGAGAGAATGAGACTAAAACAATAAGGGAGGTGAGTGTAGGAAACGAAAAGAGGTGACCATATCAAAAGCAAGCCTCACATCATAAACAAATCAACTCTAATCTCATTAATGCATGTAATGATGCATGAAAAGAAAAGATGCCATCATAATCTATGCATATGAAAGAAACCCCTCCACAATTAAGTTATTTGCAAACTGCAAATAACCCCCTTCATCGAAAAAGTCCGGCCGCGAAGGAATAAAGGAAAACCGGCAGGAACGGAATGAAAACTGGCAACTTCAGAAAATTGATCCCGTAATAAATTACAGGAAAACCCCACTACTACATATACATGCCCGCATTTGTATTTCCACTGAACACAAATACAAAGAGACAAAATCTACACTGTCTAATACTAGGATCCGGCTTAAGCCAAAGCCGGCTAGTAAAATCCGTCCGATCATGATCCGTGCAATACCGCACGTATCTGATCGAATCCTGCCATATCTCCATACGGCCTCTACATCGTTTCCCCCAAAACTTGAGTAACTGAGTGTGTGGTGGACTCTAAAGACTCGTCAATACTATGGCTGTGGATTTAACCACTAGCACGTCAGAGGTATTAGCCATACGTGACGGGCCACCAGCTATTGACCAAAAGGGACGTCGATGAACGAACTCATCCTGACACCCTACTGAGCCTGTCAGTGACAATATCCGTACAGTCCGGTCCGTTCGTCTATGAGCATCGCATGGCGGCCCTAGGGGGTTGGTAAAAGTCAGACCCCCAAAAGCGGTACAAGTCGTGTCGGAGTGTAGCCCAGAACACCCTGAGATACTACTGGAATACCTACCAGCAAATCTCCTGCCTTGGCCAAGGATTTTTCATGTTCTGGCTCTCCTAGACACAGCGCGACCTCACCCCCAATACCGGGAGAGACGAACCCCTGCAGATCCGCTCACTGCCTCCATGTGGTTCGGGACTGTACCCAACTAAAACCTGTTTGCACGACTCCTTTGAGCCGTGGTAGGGTAGTAATCAAAGCACAGTGGGAACTCACAAGAGACAAATGACGATCTCAGGTCGATGAACTAACCTGTACACATGTCACCAGGGAACTTCTATCTGACATCAGGTATAATCCCAACTAGCAGGTTCCCGGCGAGTTCTGTCCGGTGTACTCATAACCCAATGAGCACCTGTATACATCTTAGGTGAACCAACTGACACCAGTGGCTTGTGAGACCGGCCACCGCCCCTCGTCGGGGTCTCGACTGTATACACTAGTCTACTCCGGAGTATCGATGCCCTGTCTCGAAACTCCCACGACTAGGAACCTTTTAAGGATGTGCTTATAGACTCCAGCTCTCACGTATATGATCGTCTTCATACTGCTGGTAGTCAAGCAAGAATCCTAGGGGCTCTATCAACGTGTAATAGCGACTCGTAAGGTCACCTAAAGCAGTACACGATGATAAAGATAAACCAGATAGCATACTATCATCTTGAGTAAGTCTGTCCTACCGGGACAGGTCCTCCCCTCAATCATTGCAATCACGTGCCTGTGATCCAATAATTGACTCTGAGGGCACTATCTCCAACAAATGGCTGAAAAGAAAGTAGGATTCGATGAGAATACGGAAATCGAATCACAATGATGTACACAATCATGAGGGAATTTCAATCAATAAGTCCTAAGGTCGCTTAGGCGGAGTACCGTGTCGTGAGTATGCCGCGGAACATACGCACGCTACACCACTCTGCTGCAGCTACCTACTCAATCATACCAGGGTCATCCTACACTCCGAAGGTAAAACCTACGCTCTGATACCAACTTTGTCACGACCCGAAGTTTGGCCCGTGACCGGCACTTAACCACGTAACGTCTACAGGCGTAACGCAACTAAGTGAACCGAAAACCCAAAAATCAAACCAGTAAAAGTATAGAGTGTTTAAGTTTTAAATGGAAGTATTTATTAAACTGACAACAATTCTTAAGTAAATAATCACCAAGATAGCAATATACGACGCCGTAGCGAAGATCAAGATCCACAAGTGGAAACATCACAGATGAGATAAACTGCAAAGTACAGTCGGCTCACAACGAGCTCGACACCAGAATACAGATAATATACATCATTGTCCTCACACTGTCTCTAAGTCAAATACATACATGGTAGATGGAGAATACTAGATACAACAATATACATAACTGAAAGATAAACAGATACCACACAAAACCCACCTATCAGCAAAAGATCTAGTACACCAACTATGGGCGTATCTGTGTCAAAAGATGCAAAACGCGGCATGCCGCGACTACTCCGAAGGGAAACCTGCAAACACTGTGGCACAACGGGGGTGAGTTGCCACTCGTGAATAGAGATAATATATAAAGGTAATCGCGAGCATGCACGTACTGCGCTACTCTATCATATGCCAACAGAAGTTATCAATGCGTGATAAGCAGTATGTGCAATGATAATGCAAGTGCTCTATCAGGTAATATAACTACAGGATGAGATATAATAATGAATGCTGAGCATGGGAAGTATAACATCTACACGGAATGTCAACGTGGAATATGTAATCGGTGTCCATCAATGCACCCCAAATCCCAACAACCCCGACGCCGGCACTCCCATCGGCCCTCAAATCCTTTACATCACTGAGAATCACGAGTGCCCAACATCGGCACCCAAATATCATAAATACTCGTATCTAGCATCGACACGCAAATCTTCCTATATCGGGCATCCGTCAGTCCGGGTCAACCCCCTCTCTCATATGTCTATCGGGCATCCGTCAGTCCGGGTCAGCCCTCTCTCTCATATATATCGGGCATCCGTCAGTCCGGGTCAGCCCCCCTCTATCTCTCTCTGTCTCATATATGTCTCACTCTAGCACCGAGAAAACATAGGGTAGACGCACCGAAATATCATATCAAGGGAACTGGGTTTTTAAATGATTACATATTTGAAATAGCCACGGTTCCCAAATCCAGAAATCACATCTAATCCAAACCAATATGCATGTCAATGTGATGTGATATGTGCATCAGTATGAATATCATGTCAAGTCACATAAAGATGAGCTACGACATAATGATCCGATGTGATATATGCATCAAGTATGAATATCATGTCAAGTCACATAAAGATGAGCTACAACATAATGATCCGATGTGATATATGCATCAAGTATGAATATCATGTCAAGTCACATAAAGATGAGCTACAACATAATGATCCGATGTGATATATGCATCAAGTATGAATATCATGTCAAGTCACATAAAGTTGAGCTACAACATAATGATCCGATGTGATATATGCATCAAGTATGAATATCATGTCAAGTCACATAAAGATGAGCTACAACATAATGATCCGATGTGATATATGCATCAAGTATGAATATCATGTCAAGTTCTACAGTGTGACTGTCATGGCAATTACTAACGGTGTGTGTGTAGCATGCAGGATAGTGCTCGTGCTACATGAATCATTAGTAATGGTGCGGTGTTCTATCAGTTCTAGTTTATATACATATATCAGGGAATGTGGTATGCACTAAATAGTAGCCATGAACAGTCAATGTATGGAAATATAGCTACAAGATCCTATCAGCCCTGACGTAGAACGCCATGCGGGCAATATCCCCGTAGATGTTAAATCTAATCACCGTAGTCTCTCGCTAGGTATAGCCGATGACTTGTTTCCCCTTCTTCGCTGCGTCCGTCGCACTTGCCTGCGAACCTAGAATTCCACAGAATATCACGCATAAGCTCAAAACCATGCAAACACGACATTTAAAGTCAACTAGAAACCCGTGTCGCAAACCAAGCGCGCGTGTGCACGATACGTTAAAACGTGTGATTACGCGCCTGAAGTCGCTCCGATGCGTCGCGATACGCAGAAACCCCAAACCCACACACACGTATCATGTGTGTCGCGAAAGATTAAAATTACGGGAAATAGGGTATTCTACTCCAGATTTTGCTACAGAACAGATATTACAAATATAGATATACCAAAGTACTCCACATTGGAGCAGACCCTTGTGACCCAAACCCCAACCCCCAAAACACTAATCTGGCCGCAAATTGCGGCCAGAACACATTTTCCGGCGGCCTGGATAGGGAGGTGGGCCCCCGGGTTTGGTGTGTGCACTCTATACCCCATGTGTATGCTACAGTAATTCCAATTTCATTCTGAAACACCCCGGGTAGGAGCAGATCCAACAGCGCCCTATTTCTAGTTAAAAAGTCTAATATAGCACTAAAATGATATTTTATGGTATTTCTGTGCAAACTGAAACAAAAACCTGGGTTAAATAGCTCCAATAGCACTTAAAAGAGTTCACTAAACCATGAAAACACCAATCTAACATATACTTTACCAATATCCCTCAATATCACTAATTATGCATAAAAGACATGATTTTTAGCTAAGATACTACAAGATAGGGAAAAGAGTGCTAAATATGAGCTGTATACCTTCAAAAGACCTTATGAAACACCATAAATCTCAGTCCTAGCCTCAAGTGTGCAGGTTTGCCTCCAAACACCTCAAAAGCTCATTTTTCCAAGGTTTTGTGAAGGAAATGTGTTGATTTGTGTAAGGTTTTTGTGTAGGGATCAAAGGGAATGAAAAGAAGAAGAGAAGATGAAGAAAAGGGTAGAGTTTTTCTGCTGAATTTCTGCTGGACTCAGAAATGAGGAGGAGAGAGAGAAGAGAGAAAGAAAAAGGGGTCAAAAAGTCATGTTCTCACATTGAGCGTAATGAACTTGATATCGTCGTAAAATCATTTGATTTTGAAAAGGAGTGTTTTTGAGGCTTCTAGTTTCGCTAAAGATGTCACTCCCGGTGAAAGGATCTCGGCACTTTCCCCATCGAATAAGTTGCAGGATATATCATATATACCGCTATGCAAAGCAAGACTTTATAAGCTATCAAAAACTAAACCGTGAGTTTGTAGCATCTGCCAGTTTCGCTAAATAGGTCACTCCTGGTGAAGGGATCTCAGCTCTTTCCTCATCGAATAAGGTGCAGGGTATATCACATATACCGCTATGCAAAGCAAAACTGTAGCTACCCTTTTTATAAAGTTTTGATTGTACAACATCTTTTAGGTTTCTTTTCTTTTTATTAATCTCATTAATAAATCCCATCAGCTTTTTCTTCCTAACCATCACAGAAGAAATGAAAGAAGTAATATTTATATATCAGCATATATATATAGTATAAGCATTCGTCTAAGGCAGTAATATGATCTCATCACAGAACATTGCAGCAGAAGAACATATATAAAATATTGGATATACTACGATGTCCGTGTTTTTAATACGAGCCGGTATAAAACACAAATTCCACGGTCGTGATGAATAGCCAAACCCGCATCCCTAGACCCCTACAAGAGCGGCAAGTAACACTGCCAATTCTAGGGTTAGGAGACCCGGTCTCGACTCCTCGAGATGGCCTCCCACTGGACCCTAGATCCCGGTTACTTGTGCTCCCCTCCTTGGGTCTACCTAATGCGGAAAAGTAAATAATATACACTGGTGACATCAATCTCATCCCGGAAGTGCCCCAATAAAAGAATATTACATACAAATGAATTTTACCTGAATGAAAATAAAAACCCTCATCTCACATAAAATCGCCGGCTATTCAGAACACGACGATCCAATATAACATATCACAACAACACATAATATCACATATCATCAACGTAAGTAAGTATGCATACACCGATCGTCGTTGATGTATAGCAACGAAGACCGGCAATACAACTGCATACTACACTTACGGTCACAGAAAAAAAATTGTAAAACTACAACATTTGGAATCCACAATCACTTTAGACATCATAAATCCGAAATTTCTCATACTTCGCATTTCATGCCTAACTATATGAATTCCACATATTGTATCACATTCCAGATAAATAGACAGTATTAAACTTTCCGATCGGATAATCAAATACCCAAGATTTCCTAAATAGCTCAACACTTGAGCGGAGTTCAAATAATCCCAGAATATGTCACAGTACCGATGATCCAGCCGTAGAAGGGTCAAGCCAACGCCTCACATGTGGCACGCCGTACTGCCCCAAACCCTAAGGTTTAGAGGCAGTTCAAGACAGTCACATAATCGAGTTAAGGTTTGTGTTCTTCTAGAGGGTCCACCGCGGTACTTGCACATTTTTCCGAAAGATTTAAACCCAAGAAAAATTCAACACTTGAAAGTTTTTCGTAGTCATGAAAAAGTGAGTTAATGATATTCGCTCGAACATTTTAACAGCTTCTAAATATCCGGAAAACATAACGAAATTAAATTTTCCGATCGAATCAACGATTACAAAATAAACCACAGAATACTCAACACTTGACTCAGATTAAAAATATCCATAAAACTAAACTAGCAGATATAGATATTACTGTTCAAAAACTAGGGCATAAACTTTCTGTACTGTCGCGGATCCGCGGCCCAAACATGGTACGGCCGCGGTTCCGCGGTGGAATTTACTGGTAAGTGTTATCAGTAGTTTCTCAAACTGTTATAGACCTCATATCGACACAACTTATCGAGCTACTGGGGTCTGACGTTTACCACCCCTAGGCGAGATATGCGACATATCAGACGACGAGACTGGACTGTACGGGAGTGTTATTGATTGGATTCACAGGAGAATGTATAGCTTGCTTGTTGATCTTCTGATCGCTCAATACCCAGGTGGCCGTTACGTTTAGCAGACCGCTTGCGTCTTGTGGGTGTTTGATATGATCATCACCTACTGCCGGCGTATTGACGAGTCTTTAGAGTCCTACACAAGGGTTTCCTGGCTCAAGAGAAACGGAGTAGGAGCACATATGTGATATGTGCGTGACCGAGATTAATACGATATGAGATACCGTATTCTATTCTCGCGATTCGTGACATTGATCGGTTATATGAGATATAGCCGGGTTATCGGATCAAGTGTTGATTCGATAAGTTGTTACACATGATATTAGTCGGTGATAACCGGGTTATTAAATCAAGAGTTGATTTAATAATTTAATGTATAATTATATATTTGATATATTACATTACATTAACTAGTATTATCTCACTTAAGATTTATTTTCTCACTTGATTGTGCATAAGTGTATATGTGATATATATTTGTGTACATATGATTGTATCATGCTTGATGATACATCAATGATGGGTGTATGAGACTTATACCAAGATTAGGGTAAAGATTAGGGTTTTGTTTATATCTTAAGAATAACAAAAGAGAAAGACTTCGTCAAAGTTCTCAAGCTTTCATGAAGCTTGTGGAAACATTGAAATAGTCTACTCTTTTGTCATTCTTAAGGATATTTAGTTAACCCAACCCTTAGCCTCATGCTTTGGTTAATTCTCTACATGAGTTAAGCATGATAGCTTAACTCACCCATGGTTACATTATTGAGAAAATAATAATTTCATATGATGATATTATTCTTTCTTCTTCTTCATCAAGCTCCATGAAAAGCTTACTAGCTCTAAAGGTGCCATGAGAAAAAGTGTGAGAAAATCAATTCTAAAGTGAGCCCACATCGTACTTCTTCATCCTCTACCACTTGCCATGTAGTAGAGTGTGTTCTCTTCACAAAGTTCATGACCTAGTGAAGGAATAGCTTGAGTTAGTGTCTCCCCGACGTAGATCATCTTCGGTCTCGAAGTCATCGAAGCAAGCACGTTCGTTCTTCTTGTGGAGCTTCTCTAAAGTCCGGAGTTCACGATCGCAGCAAAGGGGACATCTACACGCAGCTATAAAAGTGAAGGACCGGATCTACAAAGGTTGTAATCCTTCTCACTTAGTGTTAAAATGTTTAACATACTTGTTTTCGTCTAAACCCTAGTTTAAAGATCCGGCTTTGGGTTCTTCGGCACGGCTAAAATTTTAATTGGGCATGGTTGATGCCTTGTAGACCCTTGTGCGTGTGCCTAGCAACCCTACAGTGGTATCAAAGACAAGATAGAGCTTTAGGCGAAGTCTGAGCGAAGTTTAAAGTCCGATCGAACTCGGAAACCCCGATGTTTACCCCTCTCTGTACATTTTCTAAAATGTTGATTTTTTCCGAATTAAAAATGCTCAGAAAAAATAGAAGGAAAAACTTAGAATTACTGTGAAGTACGGCCCACTAATTCGCTCAGATGACCGCGGAACCGCGGCCAAACCAAGGGTTTGGCGGCGGTTCCGCGGCCAAAATTGTGAATTAGTCCCTGGAATTTCATATATTTATTCTTAGGTCCTTTATTGGCAATTTTTTCTGGGAATTTTTTAATTCCACTCAAGTGTTGAGTTTTCTAGGGTTGTATTGGGGACTCGTTGATTCGATCGGATAATTTAACTTTGTTTAGTTTGTCCGATTATTTTTTAGAAACTGTTAAAAAGTTCGAACGGATATCAATAACTCACTTTTTCCCCTGTCGGAAATTTTTTCAAAAGTTGGATTTTTTCTCGAGTTTAAGAACGTTCTAAGTCGTGCAAGTAACGTGATGGACCCTCTAGAAGACAACAAACCTTAACTCGATTATGTGACCGTCTTGAACTGCCTCTAAATCTTAGGGTTTGGGGCAGTACGGCGTGCCACATGTGAGGCGTTGGCTTGACCCTTCTACGGCTGGACCATTGGTACTGTAGCATGTGATGGATGTTTTTAAATTGATTTCAAGTGTTGAGATATATTGGGGAAATCTTGGGTGTTTGATTATTCGATCGGAAAGTTTAACATTGTCTATTTATCTGGAATGTGATACAATAATTGGAATCCACATATAGTTATGAGATAACTAATTTGAATGTTATAAACATAGCAGTTTATTCTCAGATGATCGGTTGCCACGGAATTTTGATGTGATCAAAAGTCCGTCGCAATCACGTAGCGTACGCGGATACTCGCCGGGTAAACTTAAAAGACAGCCACGCCCCATAGCCCCAACCAAGTGACTGTAGGAGAACCCCATCGCCAAAAGCATCCATTCGGGTGCTTGCGGCAGCGGTGTTCCGCCTTTGTGCACTTCGTCGACGTCATCCGGGGGTGCGACCGTCTACTAAAGTTTGCGACTAGCATTCGATCAGGACGTCGGGAATCTTGTTGAATTGCCCGACTTGATATTGAAAAGTGTTTTCGATAATGAGACTAAAATGCGGGGTTTATAATTATTAGGCATGCGATGTCTAAGGAATTCATTGTGTTAGGCATGTGATGTCTAAAGAGGTTGCGGATTCCAACTGTTGTAGTTTTACACTTTCTTTTCTGCGACCGTAAGTGTAATATGTGATATCGCCGGTTTCGTTTCTATATGTTAACGACAATTGGGATGCGCATATTTACTTACGTTGATGACATGTGATGTTATGTGTTCCTGGATATGTTGTATTGGATCGTCGCGTTTGAATAGCCCAGGGTTTTATGTGAGATGAGAGTTTTTCTTTCTCATTCATGTAAAATTCATATGTATGTAATATTCTTTTATTGGGGCACTTCCGGGATGAGGTTGCTGTCACCTTTGTATATTATTTACTTTTCCGCATTAGGTAGACCCAAGGCGGGGAGCACAAGTAACCGGGTTCTAGGGTCCAGTGGGAGACCATCTCGAGGAGTCGAGACCGGGTCTCCTAACCCTAGAATTGGCAGTGTTGCTTGCCGCTCTCGTAGGGGTCTAGGGATGTGGGTTTGGCTATTCATCGCGACTGTGGAATCCGTGTTTTATACAGGCTCGTATTAAAAAACACGGACGTCCTAGTATATCTAATATTTCATATATGTTCTTCTGCTGCAATGTTCTGTGATGAGATCATATTACTGTCTGAGACGAATGTTTATATTATATATATGAGATATATATTATATATTGTTGATTTCGTTTCATATCTGATGCTTGTGAAGTATATTAAAATAGGACTTCATTAATGAGATTAATGAAATAAAAGAAACCCAAGATGTTGTACAAACTTGTTTAAAAACTGGTAGCTCTAGTTCTTGGTTTGCATAGCGGTGTTCCTTGTAGAACATCCAGCACCTTATTCGATAAGGAAAGAGCCGAGATCCCTTCACAGGGAGTGACCTCTTTAGCGAAACTAGCAGATGCTACAAACTCGGTTTGTCTTTTGATTGCTTCTATAGTTCTTGCTTTGCATAGTGGTATATATGATATATCCTGCACCTTATTCGATGAGGAAAGGGCCGACGATCCCTTCACCGGGAATGACCCCTTTAGCAAAACTAGAAAAGCCTTAAAAACACTCCATTTAAAATCACTCGATTCTACAACGATATCAAGTTCATTACGCAAAGGGTTTTCATAAAAAACCCGTCGCAGCCCTCCGTCATTTCTGATAAGTCCTACTTAGTATTCGTTCTACGTTTGTTGGCCTACGTCAAGGCGTAGTGTGCGATAGCTAACTAGTATTTATCTATTTATGCATATGATGCAGATTGGATTAGGGTAGTCGTGCAACTTTGTTGGCCTGCGTCAAGGGTGGTGCGGGTGGGTGATTGTTAGGATACGTGCGTGTCAAGTTTAGTTTTAAATACCGCAATCAAGACGGTTTCGCTTGTAGCTAGCCGGTTGAGTACGGGTCGTCCGCAGGGAGATGGGAGTCTTTTTCAAAGTGTTTTAACGAGTTAAGTCCGAGAGTTCAGATTTTGTTTGTAACTATCTAAGTGTTAAGTTAATATTTAAAGAGAGCTTGTTAGGGTTAGGATTAGGTTAGTTTGAGTTAGGAGCCTCCACATCTTTCGTTGCCCCTCTTAATATCGGTGTTACGGTAATCGGCAACAACGGGGATTAGCATGACTAGGAAGGACTTTGCGAGTATAAGCTAGGCTTTCCAACGCATAAGTCTTCCTTTTGGTGCTTGTCCGTCCGTTCTTGGCTCTTATCCATAACCTCCGGTTAATTCAACCACAACCGGTCTCACTACGGAATCACCGCTATCATGTAGGATAGGGTGCCATAAGGAGCGGATTGTGGTTCAATTAACGGGAGTCGATTTAAGTTGTTGGGCAAGGAAAGAGTGAGAGAGATTTCCTTCTCTCAAACTTCCCTTATCCTACCCTAACAAGTATAAAACTACTCACACTTCATGATAAGGAAAAACAAAACAAAACAAAAGAGGAAGATAGAAAGAAGGAGATTAGAAGAATACGACTAACTATTTGCGACCTCACCTTGGCGAGGATCGAGCGTAAGTATCATTGTCGTATGAATGATAAAGAAAAAGAGAGAAGAAAGAAACAACAAGGAAAATAACAACAACTACTTAACGAATTAAAATTGCAACAATTAACAAAATAAAGAGATAAGCATGATAATAAATTGTTCTTCTTTATTCATCACTCTTCACTCATGAGCTCATTACAAGTTCAATGGAGAAGAGGTGAGAAGAGGAAGAAGAAACACACTAAAACTAGGCAAAATGAAAATACAAGAATAGACCCTTTCCTTCACAAAGTTCTGGGCTATTTATAGGCCAAAAAATGAAAACCTAGGGCAACCACCAGAACCCCACTGAAAAGACCAAAACACCCCCTAAAGTTCTCTGTCTGCCGCCATCATAAGGCCGCGGATCCGCGGCCTAGACTCCCCTTTGGCCGCGGATCCGCCGCACTTTGGTAGGTTTAGGGTGTGGGCTTTGGGGTACTTCCCTGTTCTTCAGTCCCCTCTTGTCTGTTGTATGTATTTTCTGAAAATTCTTTCCCATTTCTTCCAGAATTTCTGTTGAGGAAAGGTGGACTTTTTGTGGATGTTTTTGTCATGATTGCCTCGAGCTCCGTGTAGATCTCTTGGATTTTGTGCTACCATTGAGCCTTGTGCATGAGAATGACATTGATTTGACATTTTGTCTTCCTAAACTGGTATCTGGCAACATACGGATGAAGAGCGGAGACCGTGTTTTATCTGTGGTTGGCAGGAACCCAGATTTTGTCGTGTTTTCCATGAATTTCACCGTTTTAGAACCGAGAACCTGTATCCTGCAATTGACTAGCAAACACGGCTCAAGAGTATCTACCGATATGCAATGTGATAAAAATTGGGCGGTATAAAAATGCAAAAATCTGATATGAACAAATACCCCCAAACTTATCATTTGCTCGTCCCGAGCAAAGCCCATTTATTCACAAAAAATTTCCTAACCTCACTTTCGCAGGGAACGCGATTGCACTGAGCATGTGCAACAAGCCGTTAAACCTCTAGGTGTCCCTAGTAGGAGGAGTGTTGTCTCCTGAGGGTTTTCAGCGGATACTACCCACAAAATCCAGTCAAGTTGGTAAAATAACTATGATTCAAACCCTAAAGTTTTGTTTAAGAAAATAACAATTCTATAATCATAAGTCTAGACTATCGAACCTTTATTTTTCACACCTCGCTTCTTATTTAACTACAGATTTTATATGTCTTTACGTGCAGTGCAAATAGTGTTGTTAGGTTCCCGAAAGGTCGAATAAAGTCATCATGTCGCACAATAAAGCCCAGATAACAATTTTAAAAGGATCACATAAGTTTTATAAAGAGTTAAGCATTTTTCAAGTTTCGTTTTCCAGTAAGGTTTCAACTTCAGAATTTCTATCTTCCATATCAGGAAACTAAGTCGTATTTTTCACTCCACCTTTTTCTTGTTTTCATTTCATACACACCTCTGTGAACGTGCAATAGTCTTTATCAAAGAGTAAAACCTTCATATCTCCGTTAAAAATTTTTTTTTAAAAGCCTGTCTTTTATCAAGATTATTCTCACACAAAGAACCGTTAGGAATTTTAACTCGGAGAGAACACTTGCTTGACTTTGTTTTAAACTGGACTTTCTAGGCTTCTTAGCGAGCTTTGGGCCAATGCACCAAAACCAGTTGATTTTAGGGCATTAGGTGTAGAAACACCCCAGCGGACTTAATTACTCAAGTTACCTAGGTCCAAAAACAAAAGACAGTTTGGCGTGAAAATCAGATGATTTAATACGAACGGAGATATAACTGGCATTTCAAATATTTTTTTGGATAAAAGACGTGTTTGGTGTGTAATCTTTCCAATCAAGTTTTAGATGGGTTATTTTTCAGACTTAGCTCCAATTACGGCATCAATAACATTCCTTCATATTCGCTTTACTTCATAAACTATTCTTGACATTACTTATTTCAGAACAAACATATTTGATCCTCAGAAAATCATTTATCTGTTTAAAAGTTTAAACATGAAAGACTTGTCATCTAATTCCCAAAATCTAACGACACGTGTAGTGTGATGTAAAGACGTATATCAGCTATAGTTAACTTCAAAGGAGAGTTATCTTTCAGGTTTTCAAAATCCAAACATAAGATTTAGTTATTCCTATTTTTTCAAACAAAAACCGTCGAAATATTGAATCAAAGTTCTTCCACAAGCTAACTTGACAAAAAAGTTTTTATATTTTTTAGAAAATTTTCAGATTTTTATGGATTTTATGGATTTTAATATGCAGATGCAAAATATACATATGAATGCGAAGGTAAGAAATGCGTACCGAGCGTACCCCCAAACTTAAACTGGACAGTGTCCTCACTGTCGTTGCATGAAGAGATCATTTGATGGGTCAAAATTGTCGGTTAGTGATACACAAATTTTTATTTTTTTTTGTTTTTTAAGAAAAGAAAAAGAATATACACAAATATATACAAAATGGTTTGTACATACCCCCAAACTTATTTGGAACAGTGTCCGCTGTTCTTGGCTGGATAACCGAAGTTTGGAGGTAGGCAGAGGAAGATCATTCAGGGTAAACCGGCTCCTGTAAGAACAGGAGCTCCTCTGTTGGTTCGGCGCTAAGGTACGGTTTGCATCGGTGTCCATTTACCTTGAAAAGTGAACCGTCCTTTGGATTTTCCAAATCCACAGCGCCCTGCGGATACACATTCCGCACAAAATACGGCCCTTTCCAGCGAGATCTGAGCTTTCTAGGATGGAAGTGAAGTCGGGTGTCGTAAAGCAGTACCTGCTGACCAGGTACGAAGGTTTTGCGCAAAAGGTGTTTATCATGAAACACCTTCGTTCGATTCTTAACGACAACCGCGTTATCGTAAGCCTCATCCCTAAGCTCGCTCAGTTCGTTCAACTGCAGCTTTCGATGGCTGCCCGCATCCTCCAGAGACAGATTCAGCTCCTTTATCGCCCAAAATGCGCGATGCTCGATTTCGACAGGTAGGTGGCAGGCTTTTCCGTATACAAGCAGATAGGGAGACATGCCAAGGTCGGTCTTATAAGCGGTTCTAAATGCCCAAAGGGCATCAGTGAGTTTCAGAGACCAATCCTTACGGTTCTTGGAAACCGTCTTCTCCAGTATCTGCTTGATTTGCCGATTTGAAACTTCGGCCTGCCCGCAGTTTTGGGGGTGGTAGGGCGTCGAGAGCTTATGATTAATGGAGTATTTCCGCATCAAGGCTTCAAAAGTTTTATTGCAGAAATGACTTCCATTGTCGCTAATGATCGCTCGGCGGTGCCCAAACAGTGAGAAAATGTTTTCTTTAAGGAACCTAACGACAACCTTGCTGTCGTTAGTTCGGCTGGGCACAGCCTCGACCCATTTAGAGACGTAATCAACAGCTAGAAGGATGTACAAGTTCCCGAAAGAGCTGGGAAACGGCCCCATGAAGTCTATCCCCCAAACATCGAAAATCTCCACAACCAAGATCGGTTGGAGCGGCATCTCGTTCCTCCGGGATATCCGGCCCATGTGTTGGCACCGGGAGCAAGTCT
The DNA here is from genome assembly GCA_030015575.1 of Agapanthus africanus. NCBI lineage: Eukaryota > Viridiplantae > Streptophyta > Magnoliopsida > Asparagales > Amaryllidaceae > Agapanthus > Agapanthus africanus. The sequence continues at coordinate 276,671,630 of JASDDO010000012.1, forward strand.
TGCAATAGTCATGAGCATCTTTGAAGAGTTGTGGCCAGTAGAAACCACATTGCAAGATCTTCTCAGCTGTCTTTCTGGGCCCAAAATGCCCGCCACACACTTGATCGTGGCAAAATGACAGCACACTCTTGAATTCCTCATCAGGGACACACCGACGAATAATCTGGTCGGGACAGTACTTGGACAAGTAGGGTTCGTCCCAGTAAAAGTGTTTTACTTGGGATAAGAAGCGAAGTCTGTCCTGACTCGACCATTCGGTCGGTAGTAATCCCGTGGCCAAATAGTTCACAATATCTGCGAACCAGGGTTCGCAAGATACTGTCAAGAGTTGTTCATCCGGGAAAACGTCGTTAATCGGAATTGGAAGCGAAGGCGAAGAAGGAAGTCGTCAGAGATGGTCGGCAACTACGTTTTCACATCCTCGTTTGTCCTTAATGACAAGGTCAAACACTTGAAGCAAGAGGATCCAACGTATTAACCGAGACTTGGCATCTTTCTTCGCAAAAAGATGGCGCAGAGCTGAATGGTCCGTGTAGACAATGACTGGAGAGCAGATGAGGTAGGGCCTGAACTTTTCTAAAGCAAATACAACAGCTAAGAATTCCTTCTCAGTTGTTGTATAGTTAAGTTGGGCGTCGTTCAGGGTTCGGCTCGCGTAATAGATTACGTGCGGCATCTTGTTGATGTGCTGTCCAAGGACAGCACCGATGGCAAAGTCAGATGCATCGCACATAATCTCGAATGGGTGCGTCCAGTCAGGTGAAGAAAGAACGGGAGCAGAAGTGAGTGAGCGTTTTAGTGACTCGAATGCAGTCACACAGCTCGAGTTGAAGTCGAAAGGTGTATCCTTGGCCAGCAAAAGAGTCAAGGGCCTAGCAATCTTGCTAAAGTCCTTGATGAACCGTCTATAGAAACCGGCATGGCCAAGGAAGGCTCGGATATCTCTGACGCATCGGGGAGGAGGCAGATTGGAAATGACCTCAATCTTTGCTTTGTCAACCTCTATGCCATTTTGCGAGATGATATGTCCTAAGACAATACCTTCGCGCACCATGAAGTGGCATTTCTCCCAGTTCAAAGTGAGATTCTTGTCCTTACATCGGGTAAGGACAGCGTCAAGATGCAGCAAACACTCGTCGAAGGAGTCGCCGAAGATGGAGAAGTCATCCATGAAAATCTCCAGAAATTTTTCCACCATGTCCGAGAAAATATCCATCATACACCGCTGGAAGGTAGCGGGCGCATTGCATAACCCAAAGGGCATGCATCGATATGCAAACGTGCCGAAAGGACAAGTGAAAGTGGTCTTGTCCTGGTCTTTTTCGGCGATGGGAATTTGATTATAGCCAGAGTAGCCATCAAGAAAAAAATAGTACTCATGTCCGGCCAATCGTTCCAGCATCTGGTCAATGAAAGGTAGCGGAAAGTGGTCTTTCCGCATTGCGGCGTTAAGTTTTCTGTAATCAATGCAAACTCGCCACCCAGTTTGGGTGCGAGTAGGGATTAACTCATTCGCCTCGTTGGTTATGACCGTGATGCCCGACTTCTTGGGGACAACATGAATGGGGCTAACCCACTGGCTATCAGAGATAAGGCAAATGATACCACTATCTAGACATTTGACGATCTCCTTCTTCACAGCCTCCTTCATGACTGGATTAAGACGTCTTTGTGGATCCCGGGCTGGTTTGGCATCATCCATCAGATGAATGTGATGCTCAACGATCAGGGGACTAATTCCTTTGATGTCCGCCATGGACCAGCCAAAAGCTTGCCTGTTGCTGTGCAAGACCGCGAGAAGGGCTTTCTCTTGCTTAGGAGCTAGAGAAGCCGAAATGATGACAGGGAGGGTCTCGTTCTCACCTAAGTAAGCATACTTAAGGTGAGACGGCAACGGCTTGAGTTCGAGCGTTGGAGGTGAAATGATGGAAGGCAAGACTGGTGCAAAGGTCTCGAACTCAAAGGACTCCAGCAAAGGTTCAAAACGAGTGTAGGCAACCGAGTCGGATGGTTCAGGTAACTCATCCGGAAAGTCGAAAGATTCAAACTCGGGTTGTGCGCGGCTAAGATCGTTCGAGAATGTGAAACACTCGTATTCGTTATCGGGCGCAGAAACAGCAGCAGGTTCGAAGAGAAACGCACTAGTGGCATCAAGATTATCGTGATCAAACAGAAACTCCTCGAATTCACACTCTTCTGGTGTGATCTCCTGGATCGAGCAGACGTCCAGTATATGAGCATTAGGTTCGGTGGGCTGATTCCCTAACCTAAAAATGTTGAGTTCAATCGTCATATTTCCAAAAGAGAGGTTCATTGAACCATTGCGACAATTGATCACAGCATTTGAGGTTGCGAGAAATGGGCGACCGAGTATCACCGGAATTTGATTCCGGGGGTTAGCTACAGGCTGTGTATCTAATACAATGAAGTCAACGGGGAATATGAAGTCCCCGACTTTTATCAACACATCCTCTAGCTCACCCCTAGGGTGGGTGATCGATCGGTCGGCCATTTGGAGAGTGCAGTGTGTGGGTTTCAGCTCTCCGACGCCTAATTGCTCGTATACTGAATACGGAAGCAGGTTAACACTGGCACCAAGATCTAATAGTGCGCGGTTGATGTTCTTATCCCCAATGGTAATTGAAATCGTAGGACAGCCAGGGTCCTTCCGTTTTTGTGGTAAAGATTGGGTAAGGGCATCACTCACAGCACTAGCCAAGAAAACTTTCTTGGGTACCTGAGACTTCCTCTTTTTCGTGCACAAGTCCTTTAAGATTTTCGCGTAGGACGGGACTTGTTGGACAGCATCTAAAAGTGGAATATTAATGTTAACCTACTTAAATAACTCCAGAATCTTCTCCATTTAAGGATTTTGTTTGTTAGACCTCAACCGGTTTGGAAATGGAACATTTTGAAAATTGGTTGATTCTAATGCTGGAGGAGGAGATTTTGGAGTTGGAACGGATCCCAGAATAGGTGTTTTCGTGGAGTGAGAAGTGGGTCCGTTCAGAGCAGAAGAAGAGGAAGGAGACGAAGAAAAAGAAGAAGAAGAAGAAGAAGCGGCGGTCGGGGTGTCATCGTTGATTCGTTTGCCAATGTTGTTTTGCAGCATCCTTCCCGATCTCAGTGTAGTCACGGAACTCACATTATGGTTTTGTTGTTCAAGAGCAACATGTGCATTATGTGGGTGACCGGGATTTGGAAGTGGATGGGACGGGATCTTCCCCTTCTCTCGCTCGCTCAAGGCCGCGTTCAGCTGTGCAATCTGGGCCTCAATGGTCTTGATGCTTTGCCCGTGTGCGGCAGTGTGTTGCACTAAAGATTGAATCGAAGATTGGATGTTGGCGGTGGATTGAGTCGATTGTTTAACAAACGCCTCCAGACTTCGCTCGAGCGAGGAAACCTTATCGTTGTTTGACGGAACAAAGTTGTTTGGTGGAAAAGAGTTGTTGGGTGCAAAGTTGTTCGTCTGGTTTTGGTAAGGTTGGGGTTGGAAGGGCTGCTGATACTGAGTTTGTTGTTGCGCTTGTTGTTGCGGCGGAGGGGCCCTTGGGAAATTGTTGCCTTGGAATTGATTCTGATTCTGATTCCAGGCGAAATTGGGGTGGATCCTCCAACCGGGATTATAGGTGGAAGAGTATGGATCATTCCGCGGTCTTTGCTGGAATGCATTAACCTGATCCTGTCCTTGCGATGGTGGATTGTAAGGACACTCTTCGGTCAACTGAGAAGGATTGGAACAACAAGCGCAGATGGTACGAAGGGGGAGAACAGGGGTAGGGGCAGGAGAAGAAAATTTTCTCTCTATTGCTTCAAGCTTTTTTGTTATTGCAGCCATTTCAGCTCTCATAGCAATAGAGACATCAAGCTGGTGAATTCCTACCCTAGACTGACCGGTAGAAGTGGAGGTAGAAGAAGAAGAAGAAGTCGGTCTGGTGCACTCCCACTGTAGCGTTTGCTCCGCAAGATCGTCAAAGAACTGCCACGCTTCCTCGTCAGATTTCGATAGGAAGTGGCCCTGACAGATGGTTTCCAGCAACTGCTTCGTTGCTGGGTTCAGTCCCTCGTATAATGTTTGGCAAAGTTGCCATTTCTCTATACCGTGGTGAGGACACTGAACAAGAAGGTCTTTGTATCGGTCAAAGCACTTCCAGAAGGGTTCAGAAGGAAGCTGGGAGAATTGGTTGATTTCATTTCGAATTCTTGCGGTCTTATGATTTGGATAGAATTTTTTCAGAAACGCTTTAACAAACTCGTCCCAGCTGGTGATTGAGTGGGAAGCGGTGCTATACAGCCATTTTTCAGCGAGATCGCATAAAGTGAACGGAATGACCCGTAGACGTATAGCATCGTCCGACAGCTGGGTTGTTTTCATCATGGCACAGACATTTTGAAATTTATTGATGAAGATATAGGCATCTTCAGATTCAAGCCCATGAAAACGTGGAAGCATGTTGATGAAATGGGGCTTAATTTCAAAGTTGTCTCCATTGGCCGGAGGAAGAGAAAGGCAGGTGGGAAGTGCAGAACGGGTGGGGTAGAAACGATCCTGGAGCGCGATTCGCTGCGGCGCTACAACAGGCGGAGGTGGTGGGATATTGGTCTCCGTAGGAGGTGGATCCAATCCAGCGGTGGTTAAAGAGATGTTCGGATTAAATCCTGACATCGCGGAAGAAGAGGTTGGTGAAGGTGAAGGTGAAGGTGAAGATGTATGAACAGAATTCCGGTCAACGTCGGAGTTGGCCGGCAAAGGAAGGGGTGAAAGAGGAGTGGACGGTGTATCGACTTCGGAGTCGATCGCGTAGTCGGTAGCGACTAACGTAACGCGGACTAGACGGCGCTAGTATCCCGAGTCCAAGCGGACATACACTAAACGAGTTTAGTATAGTCAAAGCGAAGAAGGCGAGGGTAAGAAAACGTCAATGGAGAAAGGCGATGGGTGGTGGGTGAAAATGGATTTAGCGACAAAAAGCTAGTTTTTATAAAAGTTTTTTGATTTTTTTTTTTAGAAAGATTTTTACAAGAGTATGTACGGAAATACGGCTTAAGCAATCACAAACAAGATATGCACAATCACACCTAGATCTAGGGTAACCTAGGTCTACTAGACCTGCTCCTGAACTTGATTGTCGAAGTTAAACAGTGTCGAGAAACGGGCTTAAAAATACACTGATCACGAGGCCAGGTAAGTGCAGAGATAATGGGAGGTTGTCCAACGCTTTCGCGAAGTTTCTTAATTAAATAACCCTTTCTCTTTCGGCGGTTGCGCCTTTAACACTTTCCTAGACACCCCGTAATCAATATACGGTTAAGCGTGGTTCTAAACACGGTTTATCTTCTCCTAATGAGCGCGAAGTCCTTAGGGCTGAAGTCTAGTATTTTTTTTTAATTTACAATGGACAATGCATATGCTTTAGTGATTTTTGGGATCCTGGGAATGGTGATGAAATCCCTACCCAATCTCGATTGGTTTCAAGCCCCTTAAGTCCGTATTAAAGAATGCAAAACAGTAACAAATCAACTGTAAACAATTTTTATTTGCGGCGCAAAGAATCCTGCACAAGAACAGTTTATTGGAAGGGGGAGAAGAATTTGCGCAAAGAAGGCTGCAGAAAACACAATTCAGTGGAGTTCAGAGGAGTGGAGAGAGGCAGAGAGACTTTCAGAGAGATTTTGGGGCTCTGAAGCCACCAAGTGGCCGCGGATCCGCGGCCTAAGCCCTCTATTGCCATGGATCCGCGGCAGGAACAGAGACTTGGGGCTTCATTTTTTGTGTGGGTGCTTCTGTGGGGCTCCTCTGCTATTCTGGATGTGTGGAATTCTGATGTGCTCACTGTATCTGCTTCAGATTTGTTCAGTAGACCGTTAACTTTGTTTTGTCCGTCGCGGTGTAGCCGAGAAATGTGGGTCTATCTTCCCACGTCTTTGGCACTGTACTTGAACTCCGTAGTTTCAACGTTCTTGGCGTCGATCTTGAACTTCGTATTTTCCTGCACACTTGCACAAAAACTAATCAAGAATAACAAGATGGTTTCTTTACAAAGTATATTTTTTTTCGTTTTTTTTATACTTACAAATTAACCCGAAATTACACAAAGAAATAAACTACCGTCTCCCCGGCAACGGCGCCATTTGATTGTTAGGATACGTGTGTGTCAAGTTTAGTTTTAAATACCGCAATCAAGACGGTTTCGCTTGTAGCTAGCCGGTTAAGTACGGGTCGTCCGCAGGGAGATGGGAGTCTTTTTCAAAGTGTTTAAACGAGTTAAGTCCGAGAGTTCAGATTTTGTTTGTAACTATCTAAGTGTTAAGTTGATATTTAAAGAGAGCTTGTTAGGGTTAGGATTAGGTTAGTTTGAGTTAGGAGCCTCCACATCTTTCGTTGCCCCTCTTAATATCGGTGTTACGGTAATCGTCAACAACGGGGATTAGCACGACTAGGAAGGACTTTGCGAGTATAAGCTAGGCTTTCCAACGCATAAGTCTTCCTTTTGGTGCTTGTCCGTCCGTTCTTGGATCTTATCCATAACCTCCGGTTAATTCAACCACAACCGGTCTCACTACGGAATCACCGCTATCATGTAGGATAGGGTGCCGTAAGGAGCGGATTGTGGTTCAATTAACGGGAGTCGATTTAAGTTGTTGGGCAAGGAAAGAGTGAGAGAGATTTCCTTCTCTCAAACATCCCTTATCCTACCCTAACAAGTATAAAACTACTCACACTTCATGATAAGGAAAAACAAAACAAAACAAAAGAGGAAGATAGAAAGAAGGAGATTAGAAGAATACGACTAACTATTTGCGACCTCACCTTGGCGAGGATCGAGCGTAAGTATCATTGTCGTATGAATGATAAAGAAAAAGAGAGAAGAAAGAAACAACAAAGAAAATAACAATAACTACTTAACGAATTAAAATTGCAACAATTAACAAAATAAAGAGACAAGCATGATAATAAATTGTTCTTCTTTATTCATCACTCTTCACTCATGAGCTCATTACAAGTTTAATGGAGAAGAGGTGAGAAGAGGAAGAAGAAACACACTAAAACTAGGCAAAATGAAAATACAAGAATGGACCCTTTCCTTCACAAAGTTCGGGCTATTTATAGGCCAAAAAATGAAAACCTAGGGCAACCACCAGAACCCCACTGAAAAGACCAAAACACCCCCCAAAGCTCTCTGTCTGCCGCCATCATAAGGCCGTGGATCCGCGGCCTAGACCCCCCTTTGGCCGCGGATCCGCCGCACTTTGGTAGGTTTAGGGTGTGGGCTTTAGGGTACTTCCCTGTTCTTCTGTCCCCTCTTGTCTGTTGTATGTATTTTCTGAAAATTCTTTCCCATTTCTTCAAGAATTTCTGTTGAGGAAAGGTGGACTTTTTGTGGATGTTTTTGTCATGATTGCCTCGAGCTCCGCGTAGATCTCTTGGATTTTGTGCTACCATTGAGCCTTGTGCATGAGAATGACATTGATTTGACATTTTGTCTTCTTAAACTGGTATCTGGCAACATACGGATGAAGAGCGGAGACCGTGTTTTATCTGTGGTTGGCAGGAACCCGGATTTTGTCGTGTTTTCCATGAATTTCACCGTTTTAGAATCGAGAACCTGTATCCTGCAATTGACTAGCAAACACGGCTCAAGAGTATCTACCGATATGCAATGTGATAAAAATTGGGCGGTATGAAAATGCAAAAATCTGATATGAACAGTGGGTTTAATTCAATCAAGAAATGACGGGTTGAACTTGACTAGCGCACTGTGGTTTGTTGGCCTGCGTCAAGGTCATGGGACGCTAGGGGAAAAATATTATTGGGAATTTCAAGTGTTGAAATTTGCAATGAGATTGCATACCTTCTATGAGATAGTTGGATCCCGATACCCGCTGCGAGTAAGAATTACTCCTGGGAGAGTTTTACACATTACAATTAGCCGATCAAGTAGGTGTCTAGAAAGGTGTTAACGGGGTTACGCCCCTGGGAAAACGAGGTTTACTTTAATTAGGTCCGTGCGAAAGCACGGGGCACCTCCCTCAATGTACCGACACTGGCCTGGCTGAAAGATTGGCGAACTTGTAACGTGTAATTAATCCCGGCTAGTCTTTCCTTTTAGGGTTTGAAGGAAGATTTGATTAAACCAGTGGGAGACATCCTGATTAGATATATTAGATAACCAATTTAATCTTGCAAGAGCATGCGCTGAGTGTTTTCTTCTCTCTCTCTCCAGGTAGCGACCATATCACGCCTTAATCAAGATAATAAAACAGATAAATTGACCGAACCCGCTTGTTATACTGAGCTGGGGAACGTTGGTCCCACTCCAATATATAATTGTTATAAGACAGAGCAAGAAATTGGGGCGGGACCAACGTTCCCCAGCTCAGTATAACAAGCGGGTTCGGTCAATTTATCCGTTTTATTATCTTGATTAAGGCGTGATATGGTCGCTACCTGGAGAGAGAGAGAGAAGAAAACACTCAGCGTATGCTCTTGCAAGATTAGATTTGTTATCTAATATATCTAATCAGGATGTCTCCCACTGGTTTAATCAAATCTTCCTTCAAGCCCTAAAAGGAAAGACTAGCTGGGATTAATTACACGCTACAAGTTCACCAATCTTTCAGCGTGTAATTAATCCCGACTAGTCTTTCCTTTTAGGGTTTGAAGGAAGATTTGATTAAACCAGTGGGAGACATCCTGATTAGATATATTAGATAACCAATCTAATCTTGCAAGAGCATACGCTGAGTGTTTTCTTCTCTCTCTCTCCAGGTAGCGACCATATCACGCCTTAATCAAGATAATAACACGGATAAATTGACCGAACCCGCTTGTTATACTGAGCTGGGGAACGTTGGTCCCGCCCCAATTTCTTGCTGTCTTATAACAATTATAAGTTAGAGCGGGACCAACGTTCCCCAGCTCAGTATAACAAGCGGGTTCGGTCAATTTATCCGTTTTATTATCTTGATTAAGGCGTGATATGGTCGCTACCTGGAGAGAGAGAGAAGAAAACACTCAGCGTATGCTCTTACAAGATTAGATTGGTTATCTAATATATCTAATCAGGATGTCTCCCACTGGTTTAATCAAATCTTCCTTCAAACCCTAAAAGGAAAGACTAGCCGGGATTAATTACACGCTATAAGTTCGCCAATCTTTTAGCCAGGCCAGTGTCTAGTCTTTCCTTTTAGGGTTTGAAGGAAGATTTGATTAAACCAGTGGGAGACATCCTGATTAGATATATTAGATAACCAATCTAATCTTGCAAGAGCATACGCTGAGTGTTTTCTTCTCTCTCTCTCCAGGTAGCGACCATATCACGCCTTAATAAAGATAATAAACGGATAAATTGACCGAACCCGCTTGTTATACTGAGTTGGGGAACGTTGGTCCCGCTCCAACTTATAATTGTTATAAGACAGAGCAAGAAATTGGGGATTACCAGAATTCCCCTGCCGCCCAAACGAAGAAAGTGCATGCTGATGCATCATCTTCGGGTGTGTTCATTACATAGAACTGTTTCTCAGTATCCTTTACGTCCTGGGTATGAGATACCGGATCAGGATCCGGCATATGTAATCTGTTACATGGGCTACAGAAAGGTAGAGAACTGAGAACGGGTAATAAGTTTCATGAGACAGAAAACGGTGCAAGTGTTGCAGCCAAGTCTGTTGGTCTCTATCACCCTGTATTACCGGAATACATTGATTCTGAACGAATGTTATTAGATACCGAACCTGATATACAACATCATATCAGTGTCTTTATAAGTAAAGAAAGGATATAATTTTGTATTGTTGGATAATGTTTTGAACATTTCCTATATCAAGAGTTGATCGGTTCAGGCACGTTATCTAAAAGCATTGACGTTCTAAATCAAACTACAGTTCTTAGTATACAGAACACACACAAGAGAAAGAGTTCAGAAATGAACAGATCCTTCTTGAGGCATTGTAGACTAGGTCATATAAATGCGACCCGACTAGCTGAAGTTATATATAGATGCATATTTAAATTAGTTTGAATTTACATCTTGTGAAACTTGCCGATCATGTCACAAAGATAAGATGACCATAGCTCTGTTTATTGGAAACAGAGAAAGAGTTAGTGAACTTTTGGGATTTATACATGCTGATGTATGAAGGTCCCCTGTCTACACATGCCAAGACCGGTTCTTTGTACTTCATAACATTCTCTGATGATCTCTCAAGATTCAGACATATGTTCCTATTGAAACACATGTCCGAAGCTTTTGAGATATTCACGAAATATAAGTTAGAAGTAGAGAACCAACAACGGGTATAAGTATTATGTCCTTTGATGAGATCAGGGAGGAGAATACTTGAGCACGGAATTCTTGGACTATTCTAAAGGAGAATGAGATTCTCTCTCAGCATTACTCCTCCGTATACACCATAGCACGATGGTATATCGGGGCGGAGCAATAGCACCCTATATGATATGGTGTGCTTTATGATGAGTATTACTGAGTTTCCTATTTCCTTTTGGGAGCTATGCGCTTGAGAAGCTGCATACCTATTGAATAGGGTTCAAATCAAATCAGTTGCCTACCACTTCATATGTGATATGGAAAGGGAAGATCCCATATCTTAAGTTTGTTAAGATTTGGGGTTGTCCGGCCTATGTCTAAAAGCAAAATCCGGACAAGCTCGAGGCAAGGTCTGTTATGTAGAACTGGAAAAGTTGCAGCTATATAAACTGCAGCATATGATTTGGTAGAACCAAAGGATTCAATAGTTTCCAACAAACCTCAGCCTCTCCGCCGATCTAGTAGGGTTCCTCACCCACCTGAGAGATACTTTGGTTTCTCTATGACAGTGGGAGCGAGGATTGCATCATGAGATGATGACCCAACTAGTTTCGAGCTGGCCATCAGGAGTGGGACTTTGTAAGAATGGCTGGATGCTTATCGATCTGAGATGGAATCCTTATACACCAACAAAGTATGGACATTGGTTGCTTTATCTGAAGGGTTAAATCCCCATCAGGAGCAAGTATATCTTGAGAAGATTACTTGGTGTACATGGAAAAGTTGAGACTTTCAAAGCTATGCTTAAGTCCATCCAGATCCTATTTGCCACGACTACATACCATGACTACGATATCTGGCGGTTGGGTGTCATGACTGCTTTTCTAAATGATGTTTTAGAAAAGAGCGTCTATAAGTACACATCCAGAGGGCTTCATAGACAGTGGGAGCAGCGGAAACGTGTGCAAGATGTTTTATGTGATAAAACAGGCATCACGGAGTTGGAACATCTGTTTTGATGTGGTAGTCAAAGAGTTTGACTTCCTCAAAATGATAGATGAACCATGTATATACAAAAAGGTAGTAGAGAGTATGGTGGTGATCCTCATAGAGTACGTGGATGACATACTCTTGATAGCAAAGGAGTTTCCTATGCTACGCTCGGTCAATCTCAACTTATCACAAGGATTCTCCATATAGGATCAAAGTGATACCTACTAAATCCTGGGTTTTGGATCTATGAGATAGATCTAATTGGATGTTAGGATACTAACTATTTGTAGTGAGATGGTATCAATCGATCCTGGGAAAATCACTGGAAAGGTTCCAGGGTGATAAGGACGACTGATGTCAGTCGCAGGCATTGTATTTACCCTCAGTGGAGGGACGGTATGTTAGAAGAGTTCCAGAATAGATACCGTGACTTACTAGACGATTAAAGGCAAGATACATCTTTACCAAGGATACTACCAAAGAGGCAGTCTGGATAAATATAAGTTCATGAGATGAACTTCGTTCCTACCATTGTGTGACAATGGAGTTGTGGCTTATGCCAAGGAACCCCCGTCCCATCAGAAATCCAGATATAATTCTTAGGTTGTATCACCTGATCATGGAGATGGTTAATCTCCAGGGAGATCGAGGTTAGGAGGGTAGACACAGAGGACAACAACGCGGATCCACTCATAAAGGCCTTTTTCCCAGTAGAGACTATTATGGGATGGTTGAGTATGAGATACTTCAACCACAGCTAATTGTTGGGTATGTGATACCACAACAGATGGCTCTAGTGCAAGTGGGAGATTGTTAGTTATATGTATGCCCTAGAGGCCATTACTGTACATACGATGTATATTGTAGTGGATGCTAGGACATATATAGGGAGGACTTTCTTGCTCGACATGATAGTATGCTATCTGGTTGTACTTTATCTTAACATGTACTCTGATTGTCTCTATGTTACATGTTGATAAAGCCCTTAGGATATGTACTCGACTACTGGGTCTATGATGAGATCATACTAGTGGGTCCACGGTAGTCGACGAGTACATCCTATAACTGTTCCTAGTCGAGGGTGTATCGAGACAGGGCATCGATACACCAGAGTAGACTAGCGTATACGCATCTTGACCCATATGATGGGCGATGGATGATCCTATATCCATCGGTGTTTGACATCAAGGATGGTGTACGGGTGCTCAGTGGAGACTGGGTATACTGGACGGACTCAACGAGAACTCCCAGATGGTATTATACCATACGTCAGATGGCAGTTCTCCGGTGACCCGAGATCGTCATAGAGACTTGTGTGATTCCCACTGCTTTGATTTCCATCATACCACGTCCAAGAGGGTGTGCAAGAAGGTGGGTTTTGGATACAGTCCCGAATCACATGGAGGCAATGAGCGATAGGAGGGGATTCGTCTCTCCCGGTATAGGGAGTTGATGTTGTGCTGTGTTCGGTTGGCTATAACCGGAAATCTCTGGCCAGGGTTGCTGAGATTTACTGGTAAGTGTTATCAGTAGTTTCTCGAACAGTTATAGACCTTATATCGACACGACTTATTGTAACGTCTTCAAAATAATAAAATATGATTTTTAGGAAATTTTATAATTTAATATTATTTTAATGAATATTTTAATATTCTGGTATAATTAAATACAGATAAATGGGGAAAAATTATGGAAAATTCTAAAATAAGGTATTTTAAGGAATTGCTTCGTTTTCTGTGCATGCCCCCATTTCCTCTAGTTTTGACCCTGAGTATGTCTAGTTTTGACTGATTCCATCTAGGGTGAAATCTGGGTTGATTTTCCTATGTTGGTGTATAATTTGGGACTTGTTTTAGCATGGATTTTGGTATTTGGTGATTCATTCCTGTCGGGTGGCGTTTGGACGTCAACGACAAGTGGATTTTGATTGTGTTTACATGTGAGTCGATAGGTTTTTACCTATGCGGGCAGCGTGTGCTATTTTGGTTTCCGATGTGATTTTCATGTGCTTTAGCATTGTGATATACTTGTAGGTACCCCGCGTGATGTTGAGGCAAAGGAGGTGAAGATAGCGACATCGGCTTTGGCACACGAGAAGCAATGTGAGTAGATTTATATCTGTGGGGAGAAGTCGGGTGGATGGCGTATAGCACCCCCGCAGTCCGTGGTGATGTATACGAATACGTATACACACGAATATTTATTATGTGTTGTTTAGGGTTATTGATGGTAATAATGATATTTTGATGATAAGAATATATTGGTTTAGTTTAGTGCGAACCCTAGAGTAGTGGTTGCACTCACACATACATTTACACACATACTTGCATTCATTCTTTCATTTATTAGAGTGCATATGATTGTGCGTATATCTACACATGGGTATGGGACTATGTGTTTATATACTGGATTTGAGGATAGTATTTGGGATTTGAGATGAGTCGATGAGATTGGGCTTGAGGCCAGGAGATCGGTGATGTGATTTGGTTCGTATTGAGATACGACACGATGTTTTAGCGGGTCTTTTGACGTAGTGATTCTTACACCTGCATGCATACATAGAGGGTATCAATATTGTACTAAACGTAGATCAGTACCCCGATCATGACATTTGATAAAGAGGATACCAGATAAATAGTATGATGAATGTGATATTGACCCGTACCCAGATTTGGGATGCCGTACGACGGATTTACGTACAAGCTATATTTTGATGATTGATCCGCACTCTTGACTTGGGATGTCTGATTATTGATAGGGTATCGGATATGATATTATTTAGGCGGGATCACCGACTAATATATATACATGTATGTATATGTATCGACTCAGATGTTAGGCGGTTTCCTCACCCGTAGCTCTACTTGTTAGTTCAGCCGTATAGTTTAGGATGGTTGTTAGATTAGATTAGACTCCTACCTATTTCAAAAACTAACGAATCGTGGGTATTTTAAAAGACAGCCCAAGGGATCCTACGGATATTTCAAAAGACGTATCTTTTCATAAAAACATCGTAGCCCCTATTTTCAAAACCCCATGATTCGTGTTATTTCAAAAGGCACCAATTGTAGAGGTTATTTTAGATTAATGCAGATTAGTTATAGTTGCGTCTAGTATTCAGCTTCCGCTCATTATTGTGGTTCGCATCGCATCGCATGCTTATATTATGTTTCATACTCCATTATTGATGTTATGCTGTTAGGACACCAGCACCATTACCGATGATGCGTATGTACCACGTACACTTACTTGCCGGCTCACACACATCTTCATCGGTAATTGCCATGTCACGTACACCTTAGAAAATATTATTGCATCGACATAGGTTGTTAGCTAATAATTTAGACATGATATTAGTGTACTTGCCTTATATGCTAGATTAGACATTGTAATTATTAGTTGTTACATCATGCATGTTATTATTCATGGATTTTTATGCCTGTATGCACTGTTTACATGCTATTGAGGATTGGATTCGGATTTCCATGAGATTTTCTGGATTTGGGGGAAAACCGCAAAACTTATATAAACTTCTTCTCTCTCTTTAAAATGAAAAGTGCGGTTTTCCCATGATGTATGAGTCGTCCACCATGAGTTTGCTGATGGATTTGGAAACCCGATTCGAGGAGACGGATGAACCGTTTCGGGTACATGGTGGACCCGGTAAGGTGCCCCGGGGCAAGAAGCGCGTGGTGATGACGATGTGAGCCTGGCAGGGGAGCACTACCTACCGGTGATTTTACCCGACGCGTCGGATATCCGGAGGATACCGTCGTGGTCTTGAGATGGATGGTAGGGGCCGGTCTGGACTGACGGCGCCCTAGATATTATGATTGAGACATTGGGATTTCGAGATTTCGAGGTACAGAGACTGTGATACAGAGATATCGAGATATTGGGATTACGTTTTGTGCCGATGCTAGGCACTGTTTTATGCTGATTTCATTATGATACCTCAACTAAAAATACAAGGGAAATCTCACTAAATTATGAAAACAGTTTCTTCATTTACATGTATTCTGCTTTCATGCATTCATACCTCATATTCATGACATACTATTACCTGAGGCACTAGCACGAGCACTTGGCACTACATTCACGTATAGAGATTACATTGCCAGTTTAGCATGCTTCAGCTTTATTCATATTGAGGTTTCTTTATATCTGATCGTATTGACCTAGGTTGGGTCATGCATTCGATTTCTGCTTGTAGATATCTTTCTATTCACGAGTTGGCAACTCACCCCCGTTGTGCCCCAGTTCTTGCAGGTTTGCCGTACAGTTCTATAGCGGCATTTCTGGCACACTGCTTCCTTTTGGGTGATTTGCTTGGATAGGTGGGTTCTTTTGTATCAGAACCGCCGTTGTATTTATATTATTCATTGTATCTAGAATATCCATCAACCAAAACTCGTATATTGTTTCAGACCTAGACTAGTGATGTATTATTCGACCATAGAATCGCGCTTAGTAGTGTTGCGGTTTTCTTGTTGCTTTTGAGCTTTCTTTTGGATTTGATCCTCGCCACTTGGCGTTGTATATTATTGTTGCATGTGTGGTGGTGACCGTCGATTGACGAAGAGCTAGCTCCCGCTTGGGGATGCCTTTATCATTGCATATATTGTTATCCTTGTTATACCCCATTCGGGGCCAGTTTTACAAAAGAAACTCTGCCGAAATTTTTAGAAAAGACTGTACTGTTTTTAAAAATGCATATTCGGCTTAGTTATTTAAAAACCTTGATTTCAAACATGTTTTTCTTCACTTCTTTAAACCAGTTTCTTTACTTATTCTTAAAAATGGTTTTAGATTTCTGGGCTTTTGGCTTACTTGGATCAGATGGAGTCATATAGACTTCATATGGTTCAAGGGCCAGTCACGTGCTCTTTCGGGTCGTGACAAAGTTGGTATCAAAGCGCTAGGTTGACCTTGGTTCGAGTCTAAGTTTGACTATGTGGAGCCTAGGGCGTTTATATATATACGGAACTTAGGCTTGACCTTACGGAACTTAGACTTGGTCGAGGGGGTATTAGACCCGAACTTTCGTCGTGTAGGATGACCCTTGGTTGATGGAATAGGTAACTAAAGTAGAGTGACGTACCGTTGGTATGTTCCGCGGCATACTTACGACACGCCACTCCGCTTAAGGAACCTTAGGATGTACATATTTTCGAGATCAGTGATCCTCTTTATATCCAGGATTATACATCCATTTGAGATCCCCGATTCTATTAGTTTCATGATCATACCTTTATTGATGCTGTTCCTTCCCATGATCATGTATCCACTTTGGATCTGTTGTTTCCTTTCTTGCCATTGATGTGCTCTCCTTGATACTCGATTGAGGTTCCTGTCACCATGTTTGAGGGCAGTTTGGGCTGCTGCTAGGGTTACGGCCGGTGTGAGCTCGTTTGGTACGAGGGCCGACCATTGTGTTTTCTGGTGACATGGGAACGTCTCGAGTTAGTGTTGGTGATTGTGACCTCTAGTGGAGGCGAGTGCTTGGTCTTGCACCGGATGATCGGGCCATTGTTAGAGCTGCCAGTTGAGAGAGGACTGTTGATGTACAGCATACCTTAGAGATTGTGATGTCGCCTACCGTGCAGACAGATGGACCAGCTGTTGCTGAGATTGACAGGATGTCGCTTCCGAAGCTTACGAGCTGAGATTGCCGTAGCTTTCAGGCAGATATGAGACAGATGACAGCTAGTCTACCCGATTTGAGAGACGAAGGTGATTCGTCCGATTTTGCGCCGGAGCGGGCCCTGATGAGTTGAAGATTTCCAGTGTGGAGAGTCTTACTCAGATCTAGAGCAGACCGACTCAGAGATGACCGCCTATGTATTGCCTTTCCTGGAGGATTGAGGCGCTGTTCGGCGTACAGGCGAATAAGCCAGTTGCTGCTGCAAATGACGAGATGTCGCCCAGATGGTTGGAGCTACTGCAGCGTGAGCATATACTTAGAGAGATGATAGCGAGTCGCTAGTCATCTGAGGATGAATGACTAGGACAGGTGGTTCGTTTGTTTACCGATGCGAGGTCATCAGATAGATTGTTTCCAGCTAGAGACGACTTCACGCAGGTTCGTTGAGAGTCGATAGAGACGATCGAATGTCAGGAGCCCATTTTCCAAGTTTAAAGTATACGGAAAGACATGCAGGTGATTCTATGGACTCTCTAGAAGAATGAAACCCTAACTCGACTTAATGACCGTGTGAAAGCCTTTGAACCTTCGGGTTTGCGGCGGTTCCTCGGCGCCATTAGTGAGGCTTGGGTTTGCCCTTCTACGGCTGGACCACCGACGCTGTGGCATGTACTCGATACTATTAAACTGTACCCATGATGTGATCTCTTGGGGGATTATGAGGATCTGACGAGTCGATCGGATGGTTCGACATCTTTCGGATATCGTGATGGGACACTTCTTGGGAGACTCCAGATGCGAGCGTAGCCGTCGGAGCGCAGTTCGTGTAGCCATGATGAGTTAAGTCCGAATCAGTCGACATTGAGCAAGGTGGAGTAAAGAGTTCGTACGAGATTTCGACGAGATGACGTCCCACTCCGCTGACATTAGAGATGTGATATGCACCCCGAGGCGTGGTATATGGATGTATCTTCCAGAGAGAAGCGCGATAGGTATGCAGCCGTTCCGGAATAAGCTTTAGCTTCAGCATTGGATGATGACTTCCGGGCATTTCGGCAGGATTGAGATTTGAGAAAGGAACCTCGACAGGACCTTTCTGGAGTACGTTACGAGAAGACCTAGACCAGGAGTGGTCGTATTGCGCACACCCAGCAGGACAGAGTTCGGCATTGTCGACGAGGTAGTTGACCATGTTCGGATAAATGAACTTACCCAGATGCGTTGCAGATTGATCAGGGACGGACGAGTGATGAGTATTCCTCCGATGGTTGGGACGTGTTCCCGAGGACCTGTTCGGCCTGACATCCTCTACAGAATGATGAAGCTACAGAATATGCGATTTCGAGTCCGTGCGAGAGACTTCAGATTGACCGTGGCCGAGAACAGTGCAGTGCGTAGTAGCTTGGCGTGACGTCATAGTGGACGACGATAGAGACAGTTGGAACAAGAGGTTCGTGTGAGACACTGATGAGCTGTCATTGCTTCCCGTCGAGACTAGAGACCTGATATGCTTACAGAGACGTTGGAATGTGACCAGTTTCCGAGAAAATATTGTGCTGAGGACACAGGTGTTTTTGAGCGAGAAGAGGTTGTGCAGGAAGCCAGCCTCTGTACAGATCGGCATAGGCATGATCGGAAGAGACCTTGAGCAGGATTCCTTCCAGGACATTGCTGCAATGATGTTTGCACCCAGGATCAGATGTGTGACGTGCTTTCAGAGAGCCAGAGGCCGACGCCAGTGATACGCTGCCTTACGAGCGGTCGTGAGGATTGACCGAAAGGTGACCAGGAAAGTGCCAGAACGGAATCGTTCCTGTCAGTACTCCTGACCGGGCCGATGAGCCGATGGATTGCGAGATTGGTAATCTACAGGAAAGATCAGGAACCAGAGGCAGAGGACGCCAGCCGCGAGCAAGAGGCAAGTAGATATCTTGCGCAGCTAGCATCGGATGTTCCGGTACCTTCTCGACCCTGAAGGATGGTATACCGACGACGGTAATTATGATTTGTGATTTTGTGATTTGATTATCACGTATCCGTTGCTTTGGATTTCGGTATTTTGGGCGATCTATTCACATGATTTAGTCTTGATGACTGAGTTTCATGATATTTGATTTTGTGCACCATGGTTGCACCTACTGGGTATTTATACCTTGTACATAGTTATTACTCTTGAGCTGTTGATTGCGATTTCATGCCTATTTTATACTGGTGATTTGATTTACGCTTCCAGCAGAGTTTCATGTAATTTTAGTGTTTTGATTTTGCACTCGGTATAGCTTATATGTGCTTGTAGTGTATCGATATGTGTTTTGTGCCCGCAGCTGCACACGTTTATGATTTTCTTCATATCTGGATACACTTGGTGTTGCTGCTTACGTATTTGAGTTATTGCTTGGTATTTGTGCATGGGATGCACCAGTTCTATACTTCGTGCATTTGTCGCACCAGTTTTATGTTTCTTGCGTTTATCGCATCAGATTTATATTTCGTGCCTTTGTTGCACCGGATTTATATTTTGTGCATTACGATTGCACCTGACTTCGATTTGATGCCTTTCGGTATGTCGATTTTGATTGTGATATTGATGTGGATTCTTGCACTCCGTGCTTTTGACTGGACTTACGCATATTCGACGTTGCTATTGGATTTTGTGATTCCGTGCATATTGTGTGCGCAGGGTTTAGATTTTCATTCGTGCATGATGGATGCACCGATTTGGATTTTCGCGCATGTTGGGCGCATGTTTTGAGATACGATTTTGGGGCACACCAGATGCACTAAATCGAGATTCTTCGTGCATGTCAGATGCACCTGTTTTGGCTGCCAGGCACACGTTGCCTATGACAGATGCTTCGTGCACACCCGTTGCACCTAGATGTTGTTTTGTGCACATGTTTAGCACATATATGGATTTTGATTTCCGTGCGCACCAGACGCACAGGGTGGTGTTATGTGATTTTTGGGATTTATTCCTTTTGGAGCAGTACATTTTTATGATGTTGGATATTTGCTTTCATACTGAGCAGGACTAGTCAGTGGGCAGTACCTGGATATATTTTGCATGCATCGATAGTTATCGAAGGGATTTCCGAAAAGCGAGCTATAGTCTCAGTATATACCTACGTGTCCGATATGACACGAAACGTTTTAAAAACAAGGAAACCCTTCTAAACTGTTTTCAAAACGGCGGAACGTACCTATTAAACAAAGGATATATATACACATATATAGTTATTTTCTTATGAGAAACGTCCGCCACTGTGCAGTGTTACGCGCATCGCACAGCGACTTAAAAAGATTTGGCATACATTTGCATCAGCTATTTACATGTATAGATTGGATGTCTACATGTATAGTCTTGGTCCATATCATATTGATTTTGTATTGGATTTGACATTGTGTCGTTACCATGACTCCGATGATTGCGGATGCTTGATGGAGTGTTGCTTTTGAGTTATCTGCTCAGTACTCATGCGCATGCATTGCGCTATGATATTTTATGTATAGATGATTTCGGAGCCCCGATGACTTGGAATTTGTATTGAAATATTTTAGTATTTGGGGGTTTAAATTTAAATTCGGGGACCGAATTTCTTTAAGGGGGGTAGATTGTAACGTCTTCAAAATAATAAAATATGATTTTTAGGAAATTTTATAATTTAATATTATTTTAATGAATATTTTAATATTCTGGTATAATTAAATACAGATAAATGGGGAAAAATTATGGAAAATTCTAAAATAAGGTATTTTAAGGAATTGCTTCGTTTTCTGTGCATGCCCCCATTTCCTCTAGTTTTGACCCTGAGTATGTCTAGTTTTGACTGATTCCATCTAGGGTGAAATCTGGGTTGATTTTCCTATGTTGGTGTATAATTTGGGACTTGTTTTAGCATGGATTTTGGTATTTGGTGATTCATTCCTGTCGGGTGGCGTTTGGACGTCAACGACAAGTGGATTTTGATTGTGTTTACATGCGAGTCGATAGGTTTTTACCTATGCGGGCAGCGTGTGCTATTTTGGTTTCCGATGTGATTTTCATGTGCTTTAGCATTGTGATATACTTGTAGGTACCCCGCGTGATGTTGAGGCAAAGGAGGTGAAGATAGCGACATCGGCTTTGGCACACGAGAAGCAATGTGAGTAGATTTATATCTGTGGGGAGAAGTCGGGTGGATGGCGTATAGCACCCCCGCAGTCCGTGGTGATGTATACGAATACGTATACACACGAATATTTATTATGTGTTGTTTAGGGTTATTGATGGTAATAATGATATTTTGATGATAAGAATATATTGGTTTAGTTTAGTGCGAACCCTAGAGTAGTGGTTGCACTCACACATACATTTACACACATACTTGCATTCATTCTTTCATTTATTAGAGTGCATATGATTGTGCGTATATCTACACATGGGTATGGGACTATGTGTTTATATACTGGATTTGAGGATAGTATTTGGGATTTGAGATGAGTCGATGAGATTGGGCTTGAGGCCAGGAGATCGGTGATGTGATTTGGTTCGTATTGAGATACGACACGATGTTTTAGCGGGTCTTTTGACGTAGTGATTCTTACACCTGCATGCATACATAGAGGGTATCAATATTGTACTAAACGTAGATCAGTACCCCGATCATGACATTTGATAAAGAGGATACCAGATAAATAGTATGATGAATGTGATATTGACCCGTACCCAGATTTGGGATGCCGTACGACGGATTTACGTACAAGCTATATTTTGATGATTGATCCGCACTCTTGACTTGGGATGTCTGATTATTGATAGGGTATCGGATATGATATTATTTAGGCGGGATCACCGACTAATATATATACATGTATGTATATGTATCGACTCAGATGTTAGGCGGTTTCCTCACCCGTAGCTCTACTTGTTAGTTCAGCCGTATAGTTTAGGATGGTTGTTAGATTAGATTAGACTCCTACCTATTTCAAAAACTAACGAATCGTGGGTATTTTAAAAGACAGCCCAAGGGATCCTACGGATATTTCAAAAGACGTATCTTTTCATAAAAACATCGTAGCCCCTATTTTCAAAACCCCATGATTCGTGTTATTTCAAAAGGCACCAATTGTAGAGGTTATTTTAGATTAATGCAGATTAGTTATAGTTGCGTCTAGTATTCAGCTTCCGCTCATTATTGTGGTTCGCATCGCATCGCATGCTTATATTATGTTTCATACTCCATTATTGATGTTATGCTGTTAGGACACCAGCACCATTACCGATGATGCGTATGTACCACGTACACTTACTTGCCGGCTCACACACATCTTCATCGGTAATTGCCATGTCACGTACACCTTAGAAAATATTATTGCATCGACATAGGTTGTTAGCTAATAATTTAGACATGATATTAGTGTACTTGCCTTATATGCTAGATTAGACATTGTAATTATTAGTTGTTACATCATGCATGTTATTATTCATGGATTTTTATGCCTGTATGCACTGTTTACATGCTATTGAGGATTGGATTCGGATTTCCATGAGATTTTCTGGATTTGGGGGAAAACCGCAAAACTTATATAAACTTCTTCTCTCTCTTTAAAATGAAAAGTGCGGTTTTCCCATGATGTATGAGTCGTCCACCATGAGTTTGCTGATGGATTTGGAAACCCGATTCGAGGAGACGGATGAACCGTTTCGGGTACATGGTGGACCCGGTAAGGTGCCCCGGGGCAAGAAGCGCGTGGTGATGACGATGTGAGCCTGGCAGGGGAGCACTACCTACCGGTGATTTTACCCGACGCGTCGGATATCCGGAGGATACCGTCGTGGTCTTGAGATGGATGGTAGGGGCCGGTCTGGACTGACGGCGCCCTAGATATTATGATTGAGACATTGGGATTTCGAGATTTCGAGGTACAGAGACTGTGATACAGAGATATCGAGATATTGGGATTACGTTTTGTGCCGATGCTAGGCACTGTTTTATGCTGATTTCATTATGATACCTCAACTAAAAATACAAGGGAAATCTCACTAAATTATGAAAACAGTTTCTTCATTTACATGTATTCTGCTTTCATGCATTCATACCTCATATTCATGACATACTATTACCTGAGGCACTAGCACGAGCACTTGGCACTACATTCACGTATAGAGATTACATTGCCAGTTTAGCATGCTTCAGCTTTATTCATATTGAGGTTTCTTTATATCTGATCGTATTGACCTAGGTTGGGTCATGCATTCGATTTCTGCTTGTAGATATCTTTCTATTCACGAGTTGGCAACTCACCCCCGTTGTGCCCCAGTTCTTGCAGGTTTGCCGTACAGTTCTATAGCGGCATTTCTGGCACACTGCTTCCTTTTGGGTGATTTGCTTGGATAGGTGGGTTCTTTTGTATCAGAACCGCCGTTGTATTTATATTATTCATTGTATCTAGAATATCCATCAACCAAAACTCGTATATTGTTTCAGACCTAGACTAGTGATGTATTATTCGACCATAGAATCGCGCTTAGTAGTGTTGCGGTTTTCTTGTTGCTTTTGAGCTTTCTTTTGGATTTGATCCTCGCCACTTGGCGTTGTATATTATTGTTGCATGTGTGGTGGTGACCGTCGATTGACGAAGAGCTAGCTCCCGCTTGGGGATGCCTTTATCATTGCATATATTGTTATCCTTGTTATACCCCATTCGGGGCCAGTTTTACAAAAGAAACTCTGCCGAAATTTTTAGAAAAGACTGTACTGTTTTTAAAAATGCATATTCGGCTTAGTTATTTAAAAACCTTGATTTCAAACATGTTTTTCTTCACTTCTTTAAACCAGTTTCTTTACTTATTCTTAAAAATGGTTTTAGATTTCTGGGCTTTTGGCTTACTTGGATCAGATGGAGTCATATAGACTTCATATGGTTCAAGGGCCAGTCACGTGCTCTTTCGGGTCGTGACACTTATCGAGCTACTTGGGTCTGACGTTTACCACCCCTAGGCGAGATATGCGACATATCAGACGACGAGACCGGACTGTACGGGAGTGTTACTGATTGAATTCACAGGAGAGTGTACAGGCTTGCTTGTTGATCTTCTGATCGCTCAATACCTGGGTGGACGTTACGTTTAGCAGACCGCTTGTGGCTTGTGGGTGTTTGATATGATCATCACCTACTGCCGGCGTATTGACGGGTCTTTAGAGTCCTACACAGGGGTTTCCTGGCTCAAGCGAAACGGAGTAGGAGCACATATGTGATATGTGCAGGACCGTGATTAATACGATATGAGATATCGTATTCTATTCTCGCGATTCGTGACATTGATCTGTTGTATGCGATATAGCCGGGTTATCGGATCAAGTGTTGATTCAATAAGTTATTACACATGATATTAGTCGGTGATAGCCGGGTTATTAAATAAAAAGTTGATTTAATAATTTAATGTATAATTATATATTTGATATATTACATTACATTAACTAGTATTAGCTCACTTAAGATTTAGTTTCTCACTTGATTGTGCATAAGTGTATATGTGATATATATTTGTGTGCATATGATTGTATCATGCTTGATGATACATCAATGATGGGTGTATGAGACTTATAACAAGATTTGGGTAAAGATTAGGGTTTTTTTTATATCTTAAGAATAACAAAAGAGAAATACTTTGTCAAAGTTCTCAAGCTTTCATGAAGCTTGTGGAAACAATGACATAGTCAACTCTTTTGTCATTCTTAAGGATATTTAGTTAACACAACCCTTAACCACATGCTTTGGTTAATTCTCTACATGAGTTAAGCATGATAGCTTAACTCACCCATGGTTACATTATTGAGAAAATAATAATTTCATATGATGATATTATTCTTTCTTCTTCTTCTTCATCAAGCTCCATGAAAAGCTTACTAGCTCAAATGGTGCCATGAGAAAAAGTGTGAGAAAATCAATTCTAAAGTAAGCCCACTTCCTACTTCTTCATCCTCTACCACTTGACATGTAGTAGAGTGTGTTCTCTTCACAAAGTTCATGACCTATTGAAGGAATAGCTTGAGTTAGTGTCTCCCCGACATAGATCATCTTCGGCCTCGAAGTCATCGAAGCAAGCACGTTCGTTCTTTTTGTGGAGCTTCTCTAGAGCCCGAAGTTCACGATCGCAGCGAAGGGGACATCTACACGGAGCTATAGAAGTGAAGGACAGGATCTACAAAGGTTGTAATCCTTCTCACTTAGTGTTAAAATGTTTAACATACTTGTTTTCGCCTAAACCCTAGTTTAAAGATCCGGCTTTGGGTTGTTCGGCACGGCTAAAATTTTAATCGGGCATGGTTGATGCCTTGCAGACCCTTGTGCGTGTGCATAGAAACCCTACACATAATGCATCAACCATGCCCGAATAAAAATTTAGACGTGCCGAACAACCCAAATCCGGGATCTTTGCTAGATTATTAGGGTTTAACATGTAAGTAAACATCTTTACTACTGAGTGTGAGGGATTACAACCTTTGTAGTCCGCTCCTTCGCTTCATAAGCTCCGAGTAGAAGTCCTTTTGCCGCGATCCACGATCTCCCGGACTCAAGAACGGCTCCACGACTCGAACGATCCATGCTAGCTTGTAGTATTCCTTTTCTCCAATGATCTACGTCGAAATTGCTATAACTCAAGCTCTCTCACTCTAATGAGGTGAACACCCTAATCTAATGGGCTAGATTAGATGAGGATGATGGAGTAGTATTTATGCTTTCTTTTTATATCAAATTCTCACAAGAAATCATCAGAAAAGGAAAAACATGTAAGCTTTTTCGAAGCTTGAGAGAGAGGAAGATGATGATAATTGAGTTAATCCTTTTGTGATGAATAATAGAAATGAATATATGAATAATAATGGAACCATGGTCAAGGGATGACAAGGATAACCCTTGTAGAGAATTAACTAGGGCTAGGGTTTGGTTAGGTTAAAGAATGATTCATGGATAAATATCAACCATAATATCTTAACCATGACAAAAGGAATTCCTTCTAGAAGGTGCAAGAAGGAGCTAACCCTAATCAAACCCTAACCTTGTTTAATCTCTACTAAACATGTTCCATTATTAATCATATCATGTTGCAATAATATATATCACATATATATTATATATTTGCAACAAAAGAAAATAATACAATTAACATATATCGCATATATATCAATGTATTACCCGGTGAGAAAATGAAATAATAAAGTGAGCCATTATTAGATAATGTAATACAATATATCATATATATTATTATACATTAAATCATCGAATCAACACTTGATCCGACAATCCGGCTCTATCGAATATAACCGACTAATATATCATGTACCGATTCATCGAATCAACACTTAATCCGATGACCCAGTTCATATCTAAATATCGCGAGAATATAATACGGTATCTCATATCGCATTATCCTCGGTCCTGCACATATCATATATGTGCCTCTACTCCGTTTTGCCTAAGCCAAGAAACCTCTGTGTAGGACTCTAAAGAATCGTCAATACGCCGGTAGCAGGTGATGACCATATCAAACACCCATAAGCTGCAAGCGGTCAGCTAAACGTAACAGCCACCCAGGTATTGAGCGATCAGAAGATCAACAAGCTAGCCTGTACGTTATCCTATGAATCCAATCAGTAACACTCACGTACAGTCCGGTCTGTTCGTCTGATATGTCGCATATCAAGTCTAGGGGTGGTATACGTCAGACCCCAGTAACCGATAAGTCGTGTCGATGTGAGGCTCATAACGGGTCGAGAAACTATTAGTAACACTTACCAGTAAATCTCTATATCATCCCTGGCCAGGGACTTCCAGTTATAGCCAATCGAACACAGCACAACATCAACTCCCTTTACCGGGAGAGACGAATCCCCTCCTATCGCTCATTGCCTCCATTTGATTCGGGACTGCACCCAAAAGCCACCGTTTTGCACGCCCTCTTGGACGTGGTAAGGTGGAAATCAAACCACAGTGGGAATCACATAAGACTCTATGACGATCTCGGGTCTACAGACTACCCTGTACCAGTGTCACCAGAGAACTTCCATCTGACGTGTGGTATATCACCATCTGGGAGTTCTCGACGAGTCCGTCCAGTGTACCCAGTCTCCACTGAGCACCCGTACACCATCCTTGATGTCCAACACCGATGGATATGGGATCATCCATCGCCCATCATATGGGTCAAGATGCGTATACGCTAGTCTACTCTGGTGTATCGATGCCCTGTCTCGATATACCCTCGACTAGGAACAGTTATATGATGTACTCATCGACTACCGTGGCCCCACTAGTATGATCTCATCATAGTCCTAGTAGTCGAGTACAGATCCTAAGGACTTTATCAACATGTGAGAGTAAGACAGTAAACCTGTACAAGTCAACATGTTCAGATAAAGTGAAACCAAATAGCATACTATCATGACGAGCAAGAAAGTCCTCCCTATATATATCCAAGCATCCATTATAATATACATCATATGTACAACAATGGCCTCTAGGGCATATACATAACTAACATCAATACCACTCATTAATTATCTGTTTTGTTATATATCGGTACTATTAACCAGTGTCTGCTCAGTAATTAGAGATTACAGGTATCCATGATAAAATACCGGAAATACATTCAAAATCACGGATATAACGTTTATGAGCCGACACTGCAACCAGAACTGCAAACCGATCATTATCCAAAGAGTTTTTGCAAAAAAATGTGTGCACACAATTTTGGTCCAACACAATGCAAGTGTGCACACAACTCTTTGGCATGGACCATGGTGGGGATGCCCATGGCACACATGATATGATGAATTGGGCACATAAGGGGACAAGAGTGTTAAATGCTAAAAAGGTGTGATGTGATATAAAGCTACATATTTCCCTCCAAATCCCTGAATGAAGACCAGGTTCATATAACAAAATTAAGCAGCACCAGAGTGATATTGGAGAGCACACATGACCACAGAACCAAAACGAGCCAACTTGCTCGATTTTGGGCCGGCCACACCCTACTAATATCCGAGCTCGCCAGCCCCCTAGCCCCAATGGGCCCCATTTTTGTTCTGTCGATCCCTTATAGTCACATCAACTTATTTTTATTGCTTGTTTATTCTTCTTTTGTGCCTATAAAAGCAGACCAGTGAGCAAGGGAGTGGGGGCCTTACATTGTCTCATTCTTTACACTTCATACTCTTTTGTTTTCATTTTGTTCTTGTACATAGCTAGTTTCCCTTGGGCTCCTTGCCTTCTCTTGATCTTGTAACCTTTTCATTGAGCTTGCAAGTTTAAGATTAGGCTATTGAACTCAAGGTTGTTTCACTTGGACATAATAAAGCTTTCATTTTGCACACTTGGGTTCTTAGTATTTCTCTTGCTTTTACTTACTTGCTATTTTATATTCTTGCTCCTTTTTTACTTGCAATTTAATTACCATGTCATTCACTTTCTTGTAATGATGTCTTTTCTTTTCTTTGTATCTTTTCTTTGCTCTTTTTTTGCTGTTGAGATGGTTGTGAATATGGTGTTGTTAAGAAAAAGATTAGTTTTGTAAGTTATGATTTCCCTTCTTGTTTCCTTTTCCCGATCTTTTCCATTAAACTCCGCCCAAACCTTACGCAAGCGCTCCGTTAGGTACCCTACCCTACCAAGGTATCGGTGATTCCTAACCGTGACCGGTTGCGTTCGGATTGGCCGGAGGCGAAAGAAAGCGACAAGAACGGAAGGACAAGGGTCAATAATTTCATAAATACCGTGCTTAAGCACCCTAATCGACGTTTTTGGCGATTGCTCTAGCTTTAGTGGTCCAGTTCGGCTCAAAGGATTGAGTACGGAAATCCAAAACTTACACTATCCTATCTAATCCTAACAAACGTTTACTTCGCATATATACACTTAGGTTAGAATCGAACCATTCCGCCACGCACATTAACTCGTGAAAACAAGAACGTGAAACGCTCTGTCTCCCTGTGGATGACTCATACCCATCGCTGCTAGCTGCAAAGCGACACTGTCCTGATTGCGGTTAAACTTTAGAACCTTAAAACTCGACACGCCAAAAGCGTGCAATCACTCGTCAATACGCCTGCAATAGGTAATGATCACATGAGTTACCCAAATGCCGTCAGCGATACTAGCTGGACGTAACGGCTACCTAGGTATTGAGCGAATAGAAGATCAACAAGAAAGCTTGTCCAAACTCCCATGAAGCCTATAAGTAACACTTACCGTACAGTCCAGTCTCTTCGTCTGATATGTCGCATATCGAGTCTAGGGGTGGAATCGTCAAACCCCGGTAACTTGATAAGTCTTGCCGATGTATGGCTCATAACGGTTCGAAAAACTACTGATAACACTTACCAGTAAATCTCATCAGCCCTGGCCAGGGACTTAGTGTTATAGCCAATCGAGCATAGCGCAACATCAACTCCTTATACCGGGGGATACGAAACCCCTCCTATCGCTCATTACCTCCATGTGACTCGGGACTGTACCAAAAATCCACCTGTTTGCACGATTCCTTTGAGCCATGGTAGGGAGGAAATGAAAGCACGGTGGAAACCACACAAGACTCTATGACGATCTCGGGTCTACAGATTAACCTGTACCAGTGTCACCAGAGAACTGCTATCTGACGATAGGTATAGTACCAACTAGGAGTTCTCGGCGAGTCCTTTTCGGTGTACCCATTCTCTAATGAGCACCTGTGTACAATCTTTGATGTCAAACACCAATTTTTATGGGATCAACCATCGCCCCATACAGGGTCAAGAAACATACACACTAGTCTACTCTGAAATATCGATGCTCTCTCGACTAGGAACAATTAAAGGATGTGCTTGTGGACTACACAAGTCCCAGTAGTATGATCCGCATCATAGTCTTGATAGCCAAGCAAACATCCTAAGGGCTTTATCAACATGTAGCAGAGAGATAGTATAATAATACAAGTGTACATTTTATGATAAAGAGCAACTAGATTGTATACTATCATGTCGAGCAAGAAAGTCCTCTATATATATGTCTAAGCATATACTATATCATACAATAATGGCCTCTAGGGCATACATATTGTTGGATATATGTATTCCCTAGAGGCCATTATATGATAGTGGATGTATTTATACATGTATATATATATTCAGTGTACATTCTTGCTCGACATGATAGTATGCTATCTGGTTCTTCTTTATCTGACATGTTGATTTGATCATGCTTTTATTCATTCACACATGTTGATAAAGCCTTGAGGATATAGGCTTGACTACTGTGATTATGATGGAGATCTTACTAGTAGGACATCTGTAGTTTATAAGCATATCCTGAAATGTCCCTAGTCATAGGTATATCGAGACGGGGCATCGATATACCAGAGTAGACTAGCGTATATGATACTAGACCCATATGATGGGCGATGGATGTTCCCACATTCATCGATGTTTGACATCGAGATCGTATACGGGTGCTCAGTGGTGACTGGGTATACTTGACGGACTCACCGAGAACTCCTATATGGAATTATATCTATCGTCGAATAGCAGTTCTCAGGTGACACTGGTGCAGGTTAGTCTGTAGACCCGAGATCGTCATAGAGTCTTGTGTGTTCTCCCACTGTACTTTGATTACCACCCTACCCCGGCTCTACAGAGTCGTGCAAATAGGTGGCCGTTGGGTACAGTCCCGAGACACACGAAGGCGATGAGCGATAGGAGGGGTTTCGTCTCTCCCGGTATTGGGAGTTAATGCGATGCTGTGCTCGACTGGCTATATCAGTAAATCCCTGGCCAGGGCTGTTGAGATTTACTGATAAGTGTTATCAGTAGTTTCTCAATCTGTTATAGACCATTCATCGGCACGACTTATTGAGTTATTGGGGTCGACGTTACCATCCCTAGGCTTGATATGCAGCATATCTGACGAAGAGAACGGACTGTACGGTAGTGTTACCGGTTGGGTCGACGGGAGTTGTAACAGGTTCGCTTGTTTTCTTCTGATCGCACAATACCCGGGTGGCCGTTACGTTTAGCTGACCGCTTGCGGCTTGGGGGTGCTTGATATGATCATCACCCACTGCCGGCATATTGACGAGTCTTAGAGTCCCACAATGGAGTTGCCTAGTCCAGGCGAAACGATGTGGTGCGCATATGAGATATACGCGTGGACCCGGTTAAAATGCGTGTATGAGATACCGTATATTAATCGGGCGGTTTACTTTTGGTCGGGTCGTATGTGATATGACCGGTATGCTAAATCAAGTGTTGATTTATCATTGACCATTAGTTTCTCACTAGAAATCCTTTCTTGTCTTTTTTGTTGTATGCATTCATTCTTATTCATGCACATATGGATGTGCATGCACATATACATGCATACATCATTCTATCATGGTTGTTGATATAGTGGATGGTGGCAATATAAGACTCGCACCCTTTATAAAATATATGGATATTATTTTTGGAAAAGGAAAATGAAAATGGAAATTGTTTCATGGTTTAATATTTTATTCTTTCATTAACCCTCTTGTTTAACCATGATTTAATTTCTATGGTCTTTTTTGTTCCAAACTAAAATATCTAGATATTTTATAACCTTGGTTAAGAATGAGAGATAGAAAATATATATATTCTCTTTTCTCATTTTTATTTTACTAGCTTATCCTTATCTTGAGTTTTAGAAACCCACCATCTTCTTCCTCCTTTCTCTCTTGCTCTCTAGTTTTCTCAAGTGAGCAAAAGAGCTACCAAGTTAGGATTTTGAAGTGAAAAAACCAACCACAACACCATTCTACACTAGTCCTGCCCATTAGTGTAGAGTGTTAGCTTCCATTTCTTCTCTTGATCTAGTGAAGCTTCAAGCTTGGACAAAGAGGACTCCGGGTGGATCGTCGTGGACCTAGAGGATCTCAAGCGGACCTTTTTCGAAGCCTCAAGTAGCCAAGGAGTCTAGCGTAGGGAGCTACAAACTCTCAAAACCCTAGCTTTTTCTACTTGTGTTTGTGTTAAAGTTTAGTTGCCATAATTTTTCTAGCATGATCCTTATGAAATGTTTCTTTAGCACCATCTAAATTTTAAATATGGCATGTGTGTTGCCTCCAAACACTTGTAGTGGTGTTGTAGGAAACCCTTCATGGTTTCAGAGCCAAGCTAGAGCCTTAGGCGACGTTTAGGCGAAGTTAAAACTCCGATCGAACCAAAAAAATTCGCTTTTTAACCCTGCTCTGTACATTTTTTGAAAACTGTGTTTTTTCAGAATTAAAAAATACTTAAAAAATTCAGCAGGGAAATCTAAGCAAAACTGTAAAATACGAAGCCATAATCCGTACATACCGCCGCGGAACCGCGGCCAGACCTTGCTTGGGCCGCGGATTCGAGGCCGTACAGGGATATTATTTCCTCGTTTTTATACAGTAATGTTCTTGTCTGCTTGTACATATTTTTGGGTATTTTTAATCTAACTTCAGTGTTGAGTGTTCTAGGGATTGTTTTGGATTCGTTGATTCGATCGGAATATTTAATTTCGTCTTGTTTTCGAGTAATTTAGAAAGTATTAAAAAGTTCGAACGGATATCATTAACTCACTTTTTCCCGGCACGAAAAATTTTCAAGTGTTGAATTTTTTCTCGAGTTTAAATCTTTCGGAAATACGTGCAAGTAACGTGGTGGACCCTCTAGGAGAACACAAACCTTAACTCGATTATGTGACTGTCTGAACTGCCTCTAAACCTTAGGGTTTGGGGCAGTACGGCGTGCCACATGTGAGGCATTGGCTTGACCCTTCTACGGCTGGACCGCTGCTACTGTGATACGTTCCGGGATTTTTGAACTCCGCTCAAGTGTTGGGCTATTTAGGAAATCTTGGGTATTTGATTATTCGTTCGGAAAGTTTAATACTGTCTATTTATCTGGAATGTGATACAATATGTGGAATTCACATAGTTAGGCATGAAATGCGAAGTATCTGATATTTCGGATTTGCGATGTCTAAAGTGATTGTGGATTCTAAATGTTGTAGTTTTACACTTTCTTTTCTGTGACCGTAAGTGTAGTATGTCGAATATCACCGGTTTCGTTGCTATACATCAACGACAATCGGGGTACGCATACTTACTTACGTTGATGATATATGATATTATGTGTTGCTGAGATATGATGTGCAGGATTGTCGCGATTGAATAGCCGGGTTTTTTTTATGCGAGATGAGAGTTTTCTTTTCATTCATGTAAAATTCAAATGTAATGTAATATTCTTTTATTTGGATCACTTCCGGGTTGAGGTTGATGTCACCAGTGTTGTATATTATTTACTTTTCCGCATTAGGATAGACCCAAGGAGGGGAGCACAAGTGACCGGGTTCTGGGGTTCAGTGGGAGGCCATCTCGAGGAGTCGTGACCGGCTCTCCTAAATTCCAGAATTGGTAGGATCGCTTGCCGCTCTCATAGGGTTCTAGGGGTGTGGGCTTGGCTATTCATCGCGACTGTGGAATCCGTATTTTCTATTGTTGGCTAAATACTAAATTACGGACGTCCTAGTATATCCCACATTATATATGTGTTTCTGCTGCCTGTATACTGTGATGTGATATCTGAGACGAATGATATATTATATATGAGATATATAGTAGACGTTGCTTATGTTTTATACCCGCGCTAGTCCCGTCCCGGTATGCCGTTAGTTAAGTAACCTAACGGTGCATAACGGAACATTGCGGCGAATGCGGATGGCATAAGCGTATGTTGTATTTTCGTTTCTTTTCTGTGGTTGGCTTAAGGACTTAAATGATGGGACTACATTAAATAGATTAATGTAAAGAAAATAAACCTAAAAAGATGTTGTAGAATCGGATTTGAAAACCACTCGGCTCTTTATGAAAAAGCTAAATTTCAAAATTGCGGAGCTCAAGCCACTCCTTTTGAAAAACATTTGATTCTGCGACGATATCAAGTTCAAAGCGTTAAAGATTTTCTTAAAAATCATCTGCAACCCTCCGTCATTTTAGAAAGTAGAGTACTTAGTATTCGTGCTACGTTTGTTGACTATAGTTAAGGCGTAGTGTACGGTAGCTAAGTGATGTCTTCCTACACTGCATATGATGCAGATTAATTAGGAAATTCATGCGACTTTGTTGACCATAGTTAAGGGTCATGTGAGTGGGTCTAAATAATCAAGAAATGACGGGTAAAACATGACTAGTACTTATGATTTGTTGACCATAGTTAAGGTCATAGGTACTAGGTGTAAAAACGACATCGGGAATTTCAATAGTTGAAATTTGCAATGAGATTGAAAACCTTCCATATGATGGTTGGATCCCGATCACACTGTGGGCAATAGTTGCTCCCAGGAGAGTTTTGCAGTTTACAATTAGCTAACCCATGCAGTTTACAATTAGCTAACCCATTAGGTGTCTAGAAAGGTGTTAACGGGGCTACGCTTCTGGGAAGACGAGATTTACTCTAATTAGGTCCGTGCGAAAGCATGGGGAACCTCCCTCAAGTACCGACACTGGCCTGGCTGAACGGTTTGCGAAGTTGTAGACTGTAATTAATCCTGGCTAGT